>JAGIQG010000019.1:23774035-28774035 GCA_024679065.1 Sphyrna mokarran
ATGTAAATTCTGGAAACAAAGATTAAAATCTGTTACAACGTGCCAGTTATATACCTGTCTAAAACCTACTTTTCCTAATTAACAAAGTAAACTAGGTCACAAAGTCAGTATACTTGTGTGTGTACAAATCCTTCTTAAGCCTGTTACCAGGGAGAGTTTTGAAAATATGCTGCAAAACAGTTTGCAGCTTCAGATGACTTTCCAAAGGTAGCATAGTAGCACAATGGGTTAGCACTGCTGTTTCACAGTGCCAGGAAAAACATAATAAATTCCTAGTAAACACATGAAGATGCGCAAGAGAGCCCTCAATATATTTAACTTAACATTGATGATAAGCTCATAGATGATAGATGATGAGGTCGGCATGGTGGCACAATAGCTAGTACTGCTGCTTCACAGTGCCACCGACCCCGGTTCGATTCACGGTTCGGGTTACCATCTGTGCTGAGTCTGCATGTTCTCCCCTAATCTGTGTGGTTTTCCTCTAGGTGCTCTGTTTTCTTCCCAGTCTGAAAGACGTGTCGATTAAGTATATTGACCATGCTAAATTCTCCTTCAGTGTACCCAAACAGGCATTGGTGTGTGGAGACTAGGAGATTTTCACAATGACTTCACTGCAGTGTTAAAGTAATCCTACATGTGACACTAATAAATAAACTTTAAACTGATATCCAATTTTCAAGTACGTTGCAGCATTAAAATGTCACCAGCATTTGGGCATAGGGCATCATTTCTTTTAACTCATTAGCAATGTAGAGCAGACAATTTAATTTGGTGTTTAGCCAGAAACTATAAAACCAGTGGGTACAACAGCAGCACCATTAAACAGCATCCAAAGAAAGGTGTGAGATATCTTAGCATATACAAGTGTTGCTTTGTGTGAAGACATTGAAGTTAAAAGGACTCAAACAGGGCTGTTCTGGGAAATTTCAATGAAACAACATGCAAGAACTTTCTATTTGTTCCTTATAAAATTTGTCTGTTATACATTTTTTTCTCTGAGTAGCATAGTGATAATACTCACTCACTTTGAGTCAGACAGCAAGCATTGCATTATCACCACTGGTGTCTCTTTCATTGCACTGTGCCAGCAACTTTTCTAAGTAACCTATGGAATCCTACCAGGTCCCAAAGCTAGTTATTGGCTTCATTTGTTTGAATAAACTGAATCCAAACCAAGTCGTAGTAACTACAAACACCTGCACTGAGCTTGTGAGTCTCCAAATCACATCTGGTGCTTTGAGGATGATTAACAGTAAACGGAACCAGTTTTATGAAGAATTTGGAGACATACTCTACCTGAACGAGACGTTGTGTAAAAGCTAGATCCAGAGCTAAATAAAGATATATTTGTTCTTTCATTGTAATTTTCTTTGGAACATGTTATTAGCTAGTTGTTAAAATCATCTCTGTATAGCAGATGTGAAAAATTAAGTTGCATAGGAGAGAAGCACTTATTCCATAGTAACAAAGTAGCTTCTGTGAGTCTGTAGGCTGAGACTGTCCATGAGGTCATATTTTACTGGCATGCCCACCCAGAATCAGGGAGCCTGAGGCTTGCAGAACGGCATTTTTCGTTGGCCTCTGGTGGGATCTTACGAGCATCGGGCGGACGAGGAGGTAAAATTCCAGCAAAAGAGACATAAAGTAATACAGCACGGAAACATGACCTTGGGCTCAACCAGTCCACACCGATCATGGTACCCTCCCAGTCAGTCCTAATTGCCCATGTTTGGCCCGTATCCCTCTAATCCTTTCCCAACCATGTACTAATCCAAATGCTTCTTAAATAGTGATCTTAGGCTGGTACTTCGTGCAACCTTTATTGCTAGTACAGTGCTTGGAAGTATGTATTTACATATGTGTATAGTGCTCTGCACATACACATGCATGTGTGTACTGCTTTACTCTTGATGGTAAATATTTAGCATTTAAAAGCACAGATAGTGTTGAGGTAAGTCCTTCTTCAGCCTTTCATGAAACTAGAAATGATGATTTGCCTGAGAATTAACTTCATTTATTCTTCTTTTGAAACATCAATTGTTGATTGTGTATTGATGTGGAACATCAGGACAGAGAGAAGGCTTGAGATTCATGGATGCATTGCCGGAGGCCTCAGTGATGGAGGTCAACAGAAGGAAAGGAATAATGTTTCTGCAGTATCCAAAAGGCCCGTGAGAACCACAGTCAGAAGGGAATGGGAATAGGTGGATAGGAGGTCAACTCTCAGCTGACCCGAAGTACCTGGCAGGATTGCTGGAAAGAGTTCAATAGCCATCCATAGATAGTCAAGGTCAGTGAATGCTGTCATGTCATTTTTTAAAATTAATATATAGGATGTGGGTGTCACTGGCTAAACCAGCATTTATTGCCATCTCTAATTGCCCTTAAGTAGGTGTTAGTGAGCTGCATTCTTGAACTGCTGCAGTCCCTGTACTATTATCATCAACCTCTTGTGCTGCTCCATGATCCATTCACTCATTCAGCACTCATTACACAGGCCTTATCTTCAAATACTCTAGCTTACCCTTAAACACTTTTCAATGACACAGGATTCACACATACCTCTTGCAAATTTGCACATACCACTATCATACCTCTAGTTAGTCAGCTATCACAGGTATATCATCCAAGTACAACACAATCTCTCACATGTTTCCTTCCTCTTTGAAGGATAAGATCACACATAGAGAGCAAATCTGAACTGTTGGGAGGATAGGCTGAGGGTATCTCTTGAGTCCTGTGCCTGAGATTGTGCAGCACATCAAGGGATTGGCTGCAACAGCACCAGTTGTATTTAGTGATACTGAGAACACTGAGAATCAGGATACATTCCTGCGTTATGCTCTTTCTTAACTCCAACTTTATCATTATCCCCCTATTGGATATGAAGTATAAGCAGTTGATGGTATGACCACATACCTCATACTTTCCATTCCAACTCCGTATCCTCAGGCCAGTCTACAACTTCTGATTTTCTTCTTCCAGCTACACAAGATTAGCCAGCCACAGCAGCTCCAAGATGAAGGGCAAAAACAATACCATACAGGTGAAAAGAAATCAGCATGGTGGCACCATGGTTAGCACCGCAACCTCACAGCATCAAAGACCCAGGTTCAATTCCGGCCTCGGGTCACTGTCTGTATGGAGTTTGCACATTCTCCCCATGTCAATGGGGATTTCCTCCGAATGCTCCGGTTTCCTCCCACTGTCCAAAGATGTGCAGGTTAGGTTGATTGGCCATGCTAAATTGATCCTAGTACTAGGGGGATTAGCAGGGTAAATGTGTGAGGTTACGGGACTAGGCCACAGGTGGGATTGAAGTCTCACAGACTCAATAGGCTGAATGGTCTCCTCCTGTACTGTCGGGATTCTATGATTCTATGAATCAACTTCACTTGACATGACATTTGCTGCCACAAGTGAATATTAGGATGATGGCATCATGGCTATTATCAAGATAGCAAGCATTCATTGACCAAATGGTCAGGGCCTGATTGCATACTGACTGCACAGTAATGGAACAGTTCACCTTGAAGTTTGTGTACCATTGCCTGTTGACAAGTGGGGCCATGTCTGTACAGTCAATAGCTCTCTGGAATCACATTAGCCTGGCAAAGCTATGTGCTGTTAATCCTACATCTCCCTGACTCCTTGCGACAAGGCCTTCATCACCTCAGATATAGCGATGAACAGCATACTAAAATCTGTCCTTAATAGTGTCTGTTCCCACCTGGCAGGAGCCAGTCACATTGAAGTTTAGAATTTAGATAACATTGTAACATTTGCATTGGAATATTCTTATTGCTGGAACCTGATTAATTGAAATATGATTCATGCAGATAGGGTTAGATATAGGTATGTCTACAGTGAATGGTCAATTAATTCAATGACCTGATATAGTGGATTGCACCCAGAGGTGATAGGTTGAGAAACCAATATATAAATTGTAGCATGGAGATGCATAACAAGAAACAGTTCTCCCAAAAGTGTTGAATAGGTGGGAAAACTGTTCCAGATCCTGTCTGTTTTCTCAGTTCAACTTCACACTTGAATCTCCGCACTCTGTTGCACTGCAAAGTTCCCAATCATGAATCTCATTAAAAAAAAACACAGTGGCGGGGCCTATTCACACTGGAGTCTGACAGTTCTGGAACTCTGCACATGTGCAGTGACCCTGAACTATCAGACTCCCTGTTTGCTGGCCAGCTCGATCACTGACCAGCCTGGGATCCCCGCAATGCTGCCCCTGCACTGCCCCCCATGGCCTGATTGTGGCCCCCACAACAATTCCCAGGCCAGCCCTAACCCATCCCTCTAGCACCCCCCGCCACCCAGCAGTGGCGATCTCTCTACCCCCCCCCCCCTCCCCCCCGGCCAGGGCCAGACCTCCCCCCCACCTGCCAAGAGGCAGGCTTCCTAGCATATCACGCTCCCCTCCCCTTCTCCACCAGCTTGCCTCGATCGCTGGTGACCCTCCATCCTCGTCTGATCCCAGTGCAGAGTGGCAGTGGCATCCTTCACTCCCAGCAATTATCCCTAGGCCTGCCCACAATAGGCTATGCCTCCTTGGTACTGCTGATGCCCAATCCTGGAAAGCAGGATTAACATGCCAAGGTGCCCCCGGGCATGGGCACTTTGCCACATGGACAGTGGCAGGGGCACAGATCGGCACTCTCAGGGTGCCTATTCCCGGGGGCACTACCCGCCCTGTCACCCGACCACCGGGGGACCTCGACTGCCATCCCCTTCATTCCGATGGTATCTCTCACTTTTCCTCAAATGTGGGGAGCTACTCTAAACCCCACCAGAATGAGGCAGAGTGGAAGATTCAATTTGGATCAGCAAGTTCCCGATAATCGCGTGCTAAACATATTTAAACTACATTAAAAAAGATTCCAGTGACTTACCTGCCTTCCTGCCGGTTTCTAGCGTGATCTGCACTCTGATTATTCTCCAGCTCTGGAACATGCACGTGTTCCGGCGCTTGCGCAAATCCGGGAACAAGGCCGATGATGCGCATCTCCCAGCCCGACCCGCTAGAAAAGTTACAGGTCACAATGGGAGAATTGCTTCCAGCGTTTTGTTTTATGGATTTTGTTTCTTTGCTCAGAGGGTAGTAAGGGCGTGGAATGCCCTGCCAGCAGCAGTTGTGGATTCACCAACTTTAAGGGAGTTCAAATGGTCGTTGGATAGGCATATGGATAATATTGCAATAGCTTAGGTTAGAGGGTCATTAGATTGGTTCCACTGGTTGACACAACATCGAGAGTTGAAGGACTTGTACTGCGCTGTAATGTTCTATGTTCTATGTTTGTTACTTCCCATTTGCCTAACCATTGTTGCCTATCGATATAGACTGTTTTAGTATCTGAGGAGTCATGAATAGTGCTGAACATTGTGCAATCATCAGCAAATATCTGACCCGATGGAGGGAAGGTCATTGATTAATTACTTAAGATAGTTGGGGCTGGGAAGCTATCCTGAAGAATTCATATATATGACATTGGAAAAAAATATTTTTCAAAATAAATGTCCAATTTTAATATGTACACATTGAGAACACCTCCAATTTATTTTGAATTATGTTAACCAAATGATTCAGCTTTCTGAAAATATGTTTCTGATGCTTTACTAGGAGAGCAAAACAGATCAACGCGGCATGATGTCTAGCAGAATAATAGCATCACAATAATAAGAAGCAGATACATTTAAATGCTTGGAAATTCTGCAGGGGTTCTCCTATCATTGACTTCATTGGCAGTTTGATGGAAATCCCCAGAGAAACTGTGAGCAGCTGAAAAGTTTCTTAATACATTAACGTTTTTGAAATGTTCTGCTTGTCAAATCTATTTATTATTATCATAATTGAAACATTCCCCTTCATGCCAACATGCTGACATTTTATCTGACATCAGTATTGCCTGCTTCTGCTATTTTTAATATACAAATTGTGGCAGTCAGTATCTAGTGTTCTCACCACAGGTTCTGACAAGTCACCCCGTCCATTTTCTACTATGGTATTTCACCTTGGCCTGCTGCTTCATCTTTCACCCACTCTCACCTCTTTTCACCATCCCCTGCTACTGTTTCTGGACACCAATCTGGTTTGCTTGACCAGTCCTTACTGGTCCCCACTTCTCTTCACGTCTTCACGTGTTCAGCCATTCCTACTTGCCCACGTTTTACTTTTATTGGCGCATTGGTCATGCTAAATTCTTTGTATACCCGAACAGGTACCAGTGTGTGGCAATTTCCACAATAAAATGTTATCCAACCTATACACCACCAGCATTTAAATACATCATTGGTTCCAGAAACTCTTGACTCTCATTCCACAGCCTGTAATGTTTAACTATCAGGATGCTTTTCCATGAGTGGCCTTTCCTAGTACTTTTTAAGTTTACTTATTAGTGTCACATATAGACTTACATTAACCCTCAATGAAGTTACTATGGAAATTGCCACACACTGGCACCTGTTCGGGTATACAAAGAATTTAGCATGACCAATGCGCCAAATCAGAAGATCTCTTAGACTGTGGGAGGAAACTCAGACTCAGGGGAGAACTTGCAGACTCCACACAGACAGTGACCCAAGCTGAGAGCCAAACCCAGTCCTGGAGCTGTGAGGCAACAGTGCTAACCATTGTGCCATCACGCTGCCCACTTTATACACCTTCCTGTGCTGCTATCACTTTCCACCTTGTAGTCAGTACGGCTTCCTCATGCCTGTGCCTGCAAGCCTCAGTGACAAATTCTCTCATCTTCCACACATTGGACCAACCACAAAACTAATTACCAGCATGTGGAATACTTTTAGCATCACTCAATAAGGACCTCATAACTCATATTATAATGATATTTATTGAATCTCTTAAGAAGGAAGGATTCTTCCAGAATAAAGCAACAATTTAAATTGTTGTGTGCTCTGGAAACCTATTTCATTCCTATTTAAAAAGCAGGTTGTGCTTACTCAGTGAAACCCATACCAACAGTGAAAGCTCTTTTTGAATAATGAGTTCAATTTGGGTTATATAAAAACTACAGTGCAGATTTTTTTATTTTGCTATTGCCCCAGTTATTAGGGTTGTAGCAGGACAAAATTGCAAAACAAATAATGTGCAAGAAAATCTGAAAATAAAATCACCTAATAGTTACTGCATCAATGTTGATGTTTATTCAATTATAGCAGTGGTGATAAGGATAATTCATTTTTTTCTTCATTCATGCAATATGGACATCACTGGCTGGCCAGCGTTTATTGTCCATCCGTAATTGCCCTTGAACTGAGTGCCTTGAGTTTATTTCAGAGGGCATATTGCTGTGGCTCTGGAGTCACACGTAGACCAAATGAGAGGAGGACAGCAAATTTCCTTCCCTAAAGAACATCAGTGAACCAGATGGTTTTTTCCCGACAATCCACATAATTTTTATTGAATTCAAATTCCATCATATGGGGTGGCGGAATTCGAACATTATTTGAGTTTTGGATTAATAATCTAGCAATAATATCCCTTGGTTATCACCTCCCCTAATGGGCAATGCATTGTTAAAGAGACCAGTAAAAAATATTGCATTTATTTACTTGCTCGAGCAGAGTCTCAGCAGCTGGAGGAGAAATGGTTGGAACTCTAAGCATTGGGGAAAGAGTGCATTGACGCCTACCCTGAGGGCTTATCAATTACCATTTCTGATTAGTAGTATATATTAGGAGTAGAAAGGTTTATTATCTAACAAGAATGGCAGTTCTGTTCTGACCTCTTGGTCCATATCCTGTGCTATGTGGGAACTCAGAGCTACAACCCATATTCAGATTACAAAGTGGGAAAGGATAGCTTGGTCAAATTAGAGTCCATAAAATTTAAAAGGGAATTTGCAGTCTGTGGTTTGGCGACTCGGCTAGCTTCAGGCAGGATCTGGTGGTTTTGCTGCTTTTATTTGGTGATCTTCTGCTTTGAAGCAGGTCAAAACTGCAGATTGATGATCAGCTGTTCTTCTGGCGATGCATCAGATTCCTATCTCTCTTCAGTTTTGAAGAAGAGCCAAACTCAAAATGTTAACTCTTTCTCTCTTCACAGATGCCCCCAGACCTGCTGAGTTTTTCCACCCACTTCAGGTTTCATTTAATTTCTTCTGTAACGAGCAATCAATTAATTCTGTTCAAAAAAATCTGTTCAGGAAATAACTGAAACCATGTAAATTTTACTTTCATTAACACTGTTGCAAGGTAAACCTGAAAATGACAATCAACGTGATAGAGAAAAAGCATGGCCAATCTAAAAGAAAAATTACATTCACATGTAAATAAATAATAAACTATGATCTAATGAATGATTTGGTTCTAATAAAATTGCAGATGATGCTCATTTGATCTGTTGATCAATCCAAGAATTAAGACCTGATAGAGGTCTACAAAATTATGACAGGCATATATAGGGAGGATAGCTGAAGCCTTATCAAGTACAAGGGGCACAGGATCAAGGCAAGAGGAGGAAGGTTTAAGGCAGAAATGCGGAAGAAGCTTTTCACACAGATTGCGGTGAATGTCTGGGATGTGCTGCCAAATGAGGTGATGGAAGCACATTAGCAACATCTGGATGGATAGATGGCTGGGGAGGGAATAGAAGGATATGGAGTGAATAAGGGCAGAAGGAATTGTTTTAGTTTAGTTTGGGCATCATGATCTGCATGAGCTTGGAGGGCTGGAGGACCTGTTTCTGTTCTGTGCTTTTCTTTGTTCTGAATAAAAATTATAGTTTGACTGCAGGTTTCTGGTTCTTTCCCAGGTTCACTTGGGATGTTACTTCCTCAAAAGAACATGAACCTGAGGTTTCCCTGGCTGCCAATTATTAAGTTATTTTCATACAGGTAAATCTTCATTTTTATTCCCAAAGGTATGTTCCAATTTTTTTGCCAGTTATTAGTACAAGACTAATGAGTGTGTACTTTGTTGGCTTGTTTTCAATTCTGTAACACTCCCCTACTATACATTGTATCTCTCATAACGAGTCACCACTTTGTAGATATTGTCACGAATATCAGTTTGTAGTTCTGTGTTATTACACCTGTTACCCCAGAATATTTATTGCTTGGATTGGAGTTCACCTTGAAGCTGTAAAATTCCACCTGAGGTCAATGGATCTGTCCATGTTCCGCCTCTCACTCACTCCAATTCCTGTAGCAGGTGGAGTGGTAAAATTCTGGCCAATAACGTTAATATACTTACTTCATTTCTCAGATGCTGCCAAGTTCCAATATTTTCTGGTTTTATGTCAAATCATTAATGTTGGATATAACCTTCTCTGATGAAAGGCATTGCATTAATGTTCTCCCAAGTGAATAGCTCTAGGAAGTAATCATTTAATGTTTGCTATTTTTAGCTTAACTTCAGTGTTAACTCAAAATGTGTTCTTAAAGGATTGCAGTTCTGTGATAGACCTCTTACATTACAATATTAGTAAATTATCCACCTGTTCCATTTTTGGCTTTTATAATTACATTCATTATTGGTTCCATCGTCATCATCACATCTTACTTTGTTAAACATTTTTGTAGGTTCCTGTATTATTCCCTTCTTCTTTACAAGTTGCATTTTGCTGATCCATTTCACTTAGTTTTTTCCCTTTTGCTGGGTCTTGTTTGGATAATTTTATGAAATTGAACAAGTAGCTTTCCATCAGATTCTCTCAAAATCGAATCTGCAGCCTTATACATGAGGTGTTGCTAAATCAATCTTATACCCCAATAAGTAGAATCACTACTTCTTGTCCCAGTAAAAATCATCAACCTTTTTTGACCGTGCATCCCTAAGCTGCTGAAAAAAAAGCTCTTCCCATAGCAATCCTTTCTGTTTTGACATCTAATAATGCAGCATTTCACAGCAGGATACTCAAAGGGATAGAAAAATGATTATTTGAAGACTTATACTGTTAAAGAGAGAAACATCCAAACAGATAAAATAGGGCACATCACTGTTGTGTTGTTATAGAGTCATAGCGAGTTACAGTGCAGAAGGAGGCCATTCCACCCTTTGAGTCTGCACCAAGCACAACCTCACCCAGGATCAATCCCCATAACCATGTGTAATTATCCAAGCTAGTTACCCTGATACTAAGGGGCAATTTAGCATAAACAATCCACCTAAACAGCACACTTTGGACTATGGGAGGAAACATGCGCAGACACGAGCAGAATGTGCAAACTCCACACAGACAGTGACCCAAGTTGGGAATCAAATCCAGGTCCCTTGTGTTGTGAGGCAGCAGCGAAAACCACTGTGCCACCGTCATGTCTGAGTATGAAGATGTTGCGAGGTGCACATCTATGATTTGTTTTTTGAAAAATGTCAATGCTAACCACTGTCCAACCACGCCGCCCTGTAATGATTTAAGCACCATCGTTCATATAATATTGTGTAAACATGTTGTGGGTTCATTTATTTAGACAGCACATGGGAATTTGAGTATAGTGACAGGGATATTTTGCTGTAATTGTATAGGACAGTGACAAGTCCACATCTGGAGTACTCTGTACCATTTTGGTGTCCTTATCTGAGGAAAGATGTCCTTGCTATAGACAGAGTAAAGCAAAGGTTTACCAGGCTGATTCCTATGATGGCAGTCCAAGTCGGTTAGGATTATATTTACTGGAGTTTAGAAGAGTGAAAGAGGATCTCATAGAAATTTATAAAATTCTAACAGGGTTAGACAGGGTACATTCAGAAAGAATGTTCCAAATGGTGAGGATGTCCAGAACTAAGGATAAGAGATAAACCTTTCAGGAGTGAGGTGTGGAGAAATTTCTTCACCCAGAGAGTGGTGAATGTGTGGAATTCACAATCAGAAAATGTAATTGAGGCCAAAATGTTGTCTGAATTCAAGAAGAAATTAGATAAAGCTCTCGGAACTGAAGAGATCAAGGGATAGGGGAGGAAGGGGGATTAGGATATTGAATTCAATGATCAGCCATGATCAAAATGAATGGTGGAGCAGGCTCGGAAGACCAAATGGTCTCCAGTTTCTATGTTTCGAAATTAATAGTAATACCTTGGTACAAAACTTGAAGACGTCTGCAGCAGAGCTGTGTATGTGTACTCTACCCAGAAACAAAAGTGCAACTAAGATCACACGATGCACTTCCCTTCCAGTGCTGTCAGTTGCTATCCTTAAGGGCACATTACAATAATGAGGACAAACGACAGATTGGAGAATTGGAGAGATGATAGGAAATGGGAGAATATGAAAGCAAATACTGAAGGTCAACCTTCTTACCCTTTATATTTGGGGTTTGTTTAATTCTCAGTTGCAAAGTGGAGGATAGTAGGCCTCTGCCCCCCTTTTGATGCCCAGGAATCCCTGGGATTTTGAGGAAGCACAAATGGAAATGGCACTGAGCTCCCATCTCAGTTTCTTGTATCTATGTCAGCAGGTCCCAGAGGGACACTGATATTAAATGGACAGTCAGCCATTCTTAGGCCCGCCCATCCTCCTTCCCCCTGTCCCACTCTCTCGGGGGCACCAATTGGCTTCCCTTCATTCCAATGGGGTTGGCCCGCTGGTTTCCCATTACTGGGAAGCTACTCTAAAACCAACTGGAGTGAACCACTCTGACGGGAGTGGAGGACGGGGTGTGTTGGGATGGTGGGAAAGGAAGAGCTTAGCAGGCCCAAAGACTTCAGTCCTGGGCCCGCTAATCACATTCAAAATATATTTAAATATGCATTTGAATTACTTTTGTGCCTCCCTGCCAATTTCTGGTGTGGAGCAGATGCTGCGCACACGTGCAAATCCTGTATGTTGCCCACTGTGAAATTCTCCTGGCTCACTGTGCTAAAAAATTAGTGCCACAGAATGGAAAAATCACAGCTGGCAACATTGATTGTACTTCTAAACTAATTCCTTATATGTGAAGCACTTTGGGATATCATAACAACTTTGAGAAGGTGCCATATAAATGTAAATTCTTTCTTTATACATATACCATTCTTGACTGGCTACAGAGTCCATCAATGAATAATGGCTGATGTCAGGATTCATTCAATTTGTCTATCAAATGGCGATATCATCTCTCATTGCTGCCATATTTATGATTCCCTGCTATTTTTAAATGTAATTTCTTTGCATTGGAGATTCCTGCCAGTTTAATCATAAGCTTTCTGTCTACCTCAGACATCAACACTTGAATTCTTTGACAATCACTGTGGATTGCCACCTGGCTTTTTGTTGTGCAGTTCCTACTTTTCATTTTGAAACAATTGTCCTGAAAACAAATTGCATTTTGACAAATAATTGACTGGGGAACAATGTGCGGAACACGTGGATACTTTCGCAAAGATCGCTTTTCTTTGATTCAGCTCTTAGTTTTGTGCAAATAGTAATTAATAATATGAAGAAAAAAGAACTTTTTTTCCTCTCTGGCAACGGGATTGCAGCCTAATATAAAATTTATTTTTAAAAAAGGAGGACCAAAATGAAAATAATGTAAATGATTTTCATTCCATCAACTACTTCATTAGCTCCATATATATAATCATTCCTCATATTAAACTGAAGCGAAACATGTAAGTGTAGAATATAAGGAGTTGTAATTAATAGTGGCGGTGTTTTTTAAAAAATGTATTACAGAGTATTAATGAACCAACTAATCGTCCATGTTTTAAAGTTTACTCATTATCAGTGTCACAAGTAGGTTTACATTAACACTGCAATGAAGTTACTGTGAAAATCCCCTAGTCACCACACTCCACCACTCATCTGGTACACTGAGAGAGAATTTAGCATGGCCAATGCATCCCACCAGCAGGCCTTTCAGATGTGGGGTGAAACCAGAGCACCCAGAGGAAACCCACACAGACATGGGGAGAATATGCAGACTCTGTACAGACAGTGACACAAGCTGAGAATCGAACCCAAAGTCCCTGGTGCTGTGAGCGACAGTGCTAACCATTGTGCCACTGTGTCATCATGTCCTGAGTGTGAAGGTGTGGCGAGGTGCACATCTATAATTTGTTTTTTTAAAAAATGATATTTCTTATAGTCATGATGTATTTGTAATGTTGCTTAAAGAGGGTAACTATTAAAATTAATGATCCTTCCTTTAAAATGTTCCTCTCTCAATATTACCTGCATAATGCATCTCAGTGTAATTTTAAAACACATTTCCCCAAATCCCCTCTGATTCTCCATCTGTCACTTGCTTTAAGACCATCTTAAACATCAAACCTTTGACCAAGTGTTTGGTCACGTTCCTTACACGGGAATATAAGGATTTGGAGCAGGGTTAGGTCCCATGGCCCATTGAGTCTGCTCCACTATTCGATAAAATCATGGCTGATTTTCCACACCAACTTTCCTGCCTGATCCCTATATCCTTTGATTCCCTTCATGAACGTAAGTTTAATGATTTGAATCTTTAATATACTCATTGACTGAGCATGTACAGGACTCTGAGGTGGAGAATTCCAAGGATTTATAATCCTCCAAGTGCAGAGATATTCATGCAAAATAGGTATCTTTATCTTGAGAACATGATCCCTTGACTAAACTTCCCAGCAATGGGAAACAGCCTCTCAACATCCAACATGTCAAGTATTTTAAGAATTTTATCCATTTTAATGAGATTTTCCCTGATTATTCTAAATTCTGGAGAATAAAGACCTATTCTACTTAATTTCTCCTTATCGGAAAGGGTCATCTGTTGAAGACCAAAATATGTACAGTATTCAAACCGTGGAGCTGTATTTTACCTTGTGGATACAGAGACATGGTGATGTAATATCTGGCATAATAACATCAAGCTGTGATTCCAATGTCATCGCATCAGTTGGCAATAATACATTGATTTTTGATTTTGATTTGATTTATTATTGTCACATATTAATTTACAGTGAAAAGTATTGTTTCTTGCATCCTATACAAACAAAGCAAACCGTTCATGGAGAAGGAAAAAAGAGGGTGCAGAATGTAGTGTGACAGTCATAGCTAGGGTGTAGAGAAAAATCAACTTAATGCAAGGTAGGTCCATTCAAAAGTATGATGCTAGCAGGGGAAAAAACTATTCTTGAGTTGGTTGGTACATGTCCTCAGATTTTAGTATCGTTTTTGCAATGGAAGAGGGTGGAAGAGAGTACGTAAGGTCCTTAATTATGCTTCTTACTGTGTCCAATGCCAGCATCACCAAATCAAGTCAGAATGGTGAGTGACTAGAAGGGAATCTCCAGCTGGTGCTGTTTCCAGGTATCTGCTGCCCATATTCTTTTAGATGGTAACGGTCATGAGTTTGGAAGATGTTGCCAGAGGAAACTCGGTGAATTCCTACAGTGCATCTTGTAGATGGCTGCCACTGTCTGCTGGCGGTATAGGGATTGAATGTTTATGGAAAAGGTAGCAATCAAGAGGGCTGCTTTGCCCTAGATTATATCAAGCAACATTCATCCAGGCAAGTGGAGAGTATTCTATTACATTCCTGACTTGTGCATTGTAGATGAGAACGAACTTTGCTGGGGTCAGGGGATTAGTTACTCACTGCAAGATTTCTAGCCTTTGACCTGCTCTGGTAGCCATGGTATTTTTATGGCTGGTCCAGTTCAGTTTCTGGTCAATGGTAACTCCCAGGATGTTAACATGGGGGAAGGAATGATGGTAATGCCATTGAATATCAAGGGTGATGGTTGAATATTCTCTTGTTAGAGATGGTCATTGACTGGCACTTCCATGGCATGAATGTTACTGGCCGCTTGTCAAACGAAGTCAGGATATTGTCCAGGTCTCGCTGCATTTGGACACAAATGTTTCAATATCTGAGGAATCGCAAATGGTATAGAATATTGCACAGTCATCAGTGAAACTTATGATGGGAGGACGGTCATTGATGAAGCTGAAGGTGGTTGGGCCTAGGACACTACCCTGAGGAACTCCTGCAGTGTCGCCCTGGAACTGAGGTGATTGACATCCAGCCACCACAATCACCTTCCTCTGTACCAAGTATGACTCCAGTCAGTGCAGAACTTTCCCCTGATTTCCTTTGACTCTAGTTATGCTAGGGCTGCTTAATGCCACACTCAGTCAAATGCTACTTTTATTGGAAGGGCTGTCACTCACACTTCATCTCTGGCATTCAGTTTTGAATGAAGATCAGGAGCTGAGGGACCCTGGCGGAACTAAAACTGAGCATCAATGAGCAGGTTTTGCTGATGATCGGTCACAGACTCATGGTGCAGTAATTGGATGGGTTGGATTTGTCCTGTTGCTTGTGTACAGATTGCTGGGTAGATGTCAGTGTTAGTGCTATAGCTATACAGTAACACTTGGCTAGGGATGGTGACAAGTCCTGAAGCACAAGTCTTCAGGATGATTACTGGAATATGGTCAAAGCTCATAATCTTTGCAAATCCAGTGCCTTCAGCCATTTCTTGATTGAATTGGCTGAAGACTTCTAAAATGCTGGAGAGCACTGGAGGAGGCCACGATGAATCACTTCAGGCTGAAGATTGCTGAGAATACTTGAGCCTTTTCTTTTGCAATGATGTGCTGGACTCTTCCATCATTGAGGGAGGGGGGGGAATATTTGTGGAGACTTCTCTAGCGAGTTGTTTAATTATCCATTGCCATTTGTGGCTTGATGTGGCACGATTGCAGAGTTTAGATCCGATCCGTTGGTTATAAAATTGCTTAGCTTTGTTTTTTGTTTCCTGCTTATGCGATATGATATGAAAGTAGTCCTGTGTTGTAGTTTCACCTGGTTGACATCTCATCTGTAAGTGTGCCTGCTCTTCTGAAAGGGACCAGGAGTTGGATATGTTTCCAGACTCCTTGTCCCCTTATTGTCCTGGCTGTGGGCTCCTGGATACAGAGGCAAAGTGACAGAATTAAGGTCTGAACACAACTCCACAAGCTCTTTGGTATTGTGCTGGTTTTGGCCTTCCAGTCTGTCAACGGAGGAAGCGATTGGCTTTGCTGAGTGGATGATCACAGCATTCACAGACCGGATGGACATCTCCAAAATCTGCAGACACAATTCATAGTGAGACAAAAAAGACAGAAAATGCTGGAAAATCTCAGCAGGTCTAACTACACGCGTGAAGAGAGTATAGAGGTAATGTTTCGAATCAGAATCTGGACTCAAAATGTTGAGATTTTCCAGTTTTTTTTTTGCTTCAGATTCCAGTGTCTGCAGTATTTTGCTTTTATTGAGATTGCAATAAATCTTTAAATCACAAATATTTTGGTCTATTAAATTTCTGCCTCTACAGATACAGCTTGCTGCTCATTGTATAGAGGAAGTCTGGTTAACATTCACTGAGGCACAATCTGCAATATGTACGGTGATGTCACAAGAGGTCAAGCAAAATCATGGGCAGGGTTCCAATACACAACATAGACACCCAGAAATCTGAGTCCAATTAATAAACTATTTATTAATTAACCCACATGAGGGAATATAGCCAAGTTCATTGTCATGAAAACAGAATAAGTTCTAGCTACAAGGTGGTTATCATCCAGTCCTTAGTCAAATTCCAAATCAGGTTCATTGCCCCCCAAAAAAACACTCAAACAGAACTCCACCACCTTCTGAATTTTCAATCCAAGATTTACTCCATTAGCATGGCTCTGCATTCTGCTTGTATAGTCTGATAAGACTGCACAGCTGATCCTTGCTTGCACTGATTCTCATTGGTCTGTCATGTGACTTCCTGTGGCCATCTCAGTCAGCATGTCTAAACTTAGCAGCCATCTTGAATGAGGGGTAGATATGTTCTAGAAAATGGAGAGGTGAGTGTTGGAAATATCACCCTTCTAGCATTTAATCTCTTGTAATATCACAATGCTATTGAAAAGAATATGTAACAAAGGAATGTAAGAAGCATGAAAATTGATGCAATAGTGGTCTCAGTTCATACCAAACATGACAGCTTCTTTTCTACTCAATGTCTTTTTTAAATTTCCAATATGAAATTTGAAACAATAGGAATTTGTATTAGGTGAGATATAGCTCATTAGCTGGTTATTGAAGTGGAGCTATGTTTAAGATTACCTTTTTTCAAGCCATATGATCTGGTTCTTGGAAATTCTGAGGTTAATTTGAGGTTAATTTTGGTGAGGTATGTATGCAAATAAACAGGTTTAATTTCCTAGTCCTGAATTACAAAAAACCCATGAATTACCTACTTTGCATTCTCTTTTTCATACTTCTGACAATGATGTGTGTTTTTTGTTTTGCTGGTGGATTCCACTTAAAATGGTTACATCCACTGGAAATTGGGAAACTTTTTGCTTTTGATTTCTATAATCTGGCTCTCAGGTCAATGCCTCAAATTGATTCAGATCAAACGTACTTGAATATAAG
The DNA here is from genome assembly GCA_024679065.1 of Sphyrna mokarran. Lineage (NCBI taxonomy): Eukaryota > Metazoa > Chordata > Chondrichthyes > Carcharhiniformes > Carcharhinidae > Sphyrna > Sphyrna mokarran. The sequence goes on from JAGIQG010000019.1 coordinate 23,791,381, forward strand.
TTTGAAGCCAGCCTCTTTAGCCCAGTCAATTGTGTTATTGGAAACAATCTCAGTACGTTTCAGCAGTTGGACAATGATAAACGCGTTCAACTTAAATCTGTTGTTTACTCAATCTTAAATAAATTCATGGTGATAGTAACGTCTGGTTACTGTTATATACAATTACAGTCATTTTGATCTTTGCAAATACAGCTGTTTCTGTGGAACCAGCTGGATAAAAGTGTATCAAAATTACAACCATGCAATATTACTTTCTCTCATCTGACTACTTCTTCACTGTTTACACCAGGTAATGAAATCTAGTCTGAATAAGAAAGGACGTTTTAATGTGCTATCACTATTTCTACTTTGCTTGTCAATACTTCATTGGTTGTCATCATTCCATTCCATTCAGTGACACACTGTGTTTTCAGGTTACTTTCTGCACAAATCTGCTTTTGAAACTGTGGTGAATTTATATCGGCTCAGAAGCATTATATCATGCTTCGGAATTGTACACTTCGGAAAGCTGATTTTTTTTCCAATACATCTTGAGTAGAAACGTGAACTCTAATTTGCGCACATAGAATTCTCTGGACAAACTCACAGTTAATAAATAGGTTATTATATTATTCATCAAAAATATTCACATTTCCAAGCCCATTCATTATTTTAATGACAATATTTGAAACTTGAATATTGAGAGTGAATTTGTATTTTGGTAGTATGTCAGCTGCTGCTGTTAAATGTTTTGGCCTGATGTAAGGAAATATAAACTAAAATTTCTTCCCACTGGGATTCATTAGGAAGAAGATTGCAGTTAGCTAAACAGCAGCAAATTTCAGGAATGAAAGTTGAATTGCATTATGCTGGCATTTCTTGGATTTAATTTACAGCCCAATTCTTCACTCTGCTAACTGCTTGATCTGAACCATGTCAAGGAGTTTGCACCAGTGGATGTTGCAGTGATATTCAAAAAGTGAACTGGGTGGCATGCAAAGCAGAGATCAGTGGTGTATCTTATATCCTCATTGCAGCAACGATTGAGCCCAGATCGGATTAAAAAGAACAATTAACCAATCAACCTAACCCGCACATCTTTGGACTGTGGAAGGAAATTGGAGCACCTGTAGGAAACCCACACAGACATGAGGAGAATGTGCAAACTCCACATAGACAGTGATCCAAGCTGGGAATCAAACCCAGGTCCCTGGGTTGTGAAGTAGCAGTGTTAACAACTGTGCTACCGTGCTGCCCAAAAAATAAATTCTAGCAGGAAAACAGTGCATTATGAGGACGAATGTAGTGGATAAGGGATCAGCTTGTCTTCGCATCAATATTCTGTGAGATCAGGTAGTCTCCTGAAGTTCACTGCCCACTCTCTTGTTTGAATGGGCGGATCACAAATTGCTTCTAGCTGCTGATAGTAGTGAGATTTGAGAAATACCCAGGCTGGCCATTCTGTCCAGGTGTTTGTAGACATTACAGGTGAAATTCAACTTTGACAGAAGTGCAAACAGAAACATTGACATCCAGGGGATGGCAAAAAAAAGATATTTGAATATAAGGAGAGAGATATACATCTGAGAAAAAAAGCGAAGAATAAATCTGGACAAAATCTGAAGAAAATAATAAACATATCAAGACACACAAGACAGCCCTGAATGGACTTAACCTAACATTGATGGTCGACTCGTTGGATGGGTGATGGGACTGGCATCATCTCACAATGATTAGTACTGCAGCCTCAGCGCCAGGAACTCGAGTTTGATTCCCAACTTGGGTCACTGTCTATTGCAGAGTCTGCACATTCTCCCCATGTCTATATGGGTTTCCTCCAGCTGCTCCCTGTGTCTTCCCACAGTCTGAAAGATGTGCTGGTTAGGTACATTGGTCATATAAATTCTCCTTCAGTTTATCTGCATCGTGCCAGAGTGTGGTGACTAGGTTTTCACGGTAGTTTCATTGAGTGTTAATGTAAGCCTACTTGTGACCCTAATAAACTTTAAATACTCATCAATCATCCTTCTATAGCTGCCATCCTTGATATTACTTAACCAGCTCTTCCTTCTGTAGTAATGTCAATTGTCATTTATAAATTTACTCTTTGTTGAATCCCTTCTTATTTTCTTTTAATAATAGATATTAGGGAAAGATGAAAATTGTATAATGCAGTAAATTTTCCAATCAGGCCTTTGAATAGCACTACGTTTGCAGTATATCACCTTCACATATTTGATCCATTAACCTGCTGAACTAGATTTTACTTCATTTATTCTAGTGTGCTTGTGTTATACTTGTCATTGGAGTTCAGTGGGTTGTGGGGGAGATGGAGATGGAGAAGGAGGTGACTTGCGAGTGGGCAGGGTGATGCACCTTCTTTGGCATATCCCTTTCCCGTGCCTTACTGCCTCTTGCTTGCTGGTTAGGTCCCAACCCTTCACTGCACCTTTCCCAAACTATGCCTCTCTGTCACCGTCTGTTTGCTTCTTGCTGAACTCTCTCAAGCCTTTGCTGCCTTGCTTGCAGTGAAAGGGGCAGTAGGAAAGGTTGGCGGAGAGAGTGAAACATGAGATACGGAGGGGAGCAGGACGACAGTGGGATGGTAAGGGTGGGGGGGAGGGGGGGGTAATGGACATATGACTGACACCAGCAGTGGGAGGAACCATGCTCGTGCTGGTGAATTGAGTGTTTGCTAAATTCCTGTTCCTCCTTGGTGTCAGGAATAACAACAGGAAGCCCAACCACCCATAATTAAATTCCAAAAACTGAATAACTGAGCGTTATCATATAAACGGAACAATTTGGTCACCCACCCACATTCCTGCTTCAGTTAAAGACAGAACTGGGCAGCTGCTTACAAATTTGCTCAATGGGGTGGATGTGAGCTTATTCAAAGGAGTGGTGCTGGAAAACACCAACTGCGGGAGTTTGATTCTGATTTTTAACAACAACACAGCCCAAACACACCCTCTTGTTTTGATATTGATATGACAGGCGTAATAATCAGACATGACCTGCACTCCAGGGGAATTTGTAAACTAAGCCTTCCTGATAGGGGTTTTTCATCCCACAAGAGATGTTTCAGCTCTTTCAACTTTGTTTATTATGAAATGGAAGTTCCCTGATTTTGGTAGTCTCTATGATACTTTTCTGTTTGTTTCTCTGTAACAATGTGATTCTTTCACTTTGTGCTATCATTGGGGATTCATTATGCTTTGATCATTTTGAACTTTGATACAGTTCTAGCAGTGCATCCACCCTCCAGGTGCATAGGTGTAAAATTGTTTATGTCTTATTGCTGTTACATGTGGAAAGCTTTTTTTGGGTATGAATAGATTGAAGGAAACTGGAATGATATAGTCTTCCTCCATCGGGGAGTTTAATTTTGCTAGTTCATAATCGGTATGGGCTTTGGACAATCAAAGGGCCTATTCCTGTGCTTCAATTTTTTTTGTGCTATCATTCTGGCCTGCATACACGCTGTCCCTGTAATGTCAGTGCAGTGCAAATGCAGTTTCAAAACCTATTCAAAGAATAGATATATCATCGAATTATCATAGAATCCTATAGTGCAGAAAGAGGCCCTTTGGCCCATCGAGTCTGCAGCGACCACAATCTCACCCATATCCATATCCCTGCATATTTTACCTGCTAATCCCTCTAACCTAAGCATCTCAGGACACTAAGGGGCAACTTTAGCATGGCCAATCAACCTAACCACCACATCTTTGGACTGTAGGAGAAACCGGAACATCTGGAGGAAATCCACGCAGACACAAAAGAATGTGCAAATTCCACCCAGTATATATATGTATTTTATGCTGCTTTAGAATCAAAATCAAAACTGTTTGTGATTAGTGGTGAGTTAATTAGTAATCTGGACAAGAAGTACAGGTCACATCATTGATCTCTCCCCTATCTTTCTCTCTCCATGTAGTGTTTCATTATCCAAGCATTATTAATTATCACTCCTGCCATGAGTTTACTCTGGGGTAGCATAAGGATTGAAGCCCCGCTGTTGATGTTTTTCAGCACCAATCCCTTGCAATAAATTCTCAACCATTCCTGTTGTTGATTGAGAGAACCAAAATAAAGTAGCTAAATTTGTTTTCAAGACCTCAAAATGATTGGTGACATGATGGCACAGAGATTAGCATTGCTGTCTCTCAGCGCTAGGGACAGGCTCGATTCCAGCCTTGGGTCACTGTCTATATGGAGTTTGCATGTTCTCCCTGTTTCTGTGTGGGTTTCCACCGCGCTACTCCAGTTTCTTCTCTCATTCCAAGGATGTGCAGGTTAGGTTGATTGGTCATGCTAAATTGCCCCTTAATGTCAGGGTAATATATGGGATTACAGAGATAGACTTGGGTACAATTGTTGTTGGTGCAGACTCGATGAACCAAATGAAAATAATATTTGGATTGGAGTGTCCAAACTATAGCTAGCAGATGACAAGTAACCCTTGAGCCCCGATATTACATATCAGAAAGACTCTGCAGCTTAATATCATTTTGAGGTGGACAGACTCCTTTGGGAGGAGTCAGGAGATTTTAGGATTTGTAGCAGCAAGCTTTTGTAAGGTTGAACTGAAGAAGTTATTTATTCTCCCAGATTTACCCTGAATTAATTCAACATTACACACTCGGTTACACGTACATACACATATGTTGCAGATAAAGATAATGCACTTTTACAGATCAAAGTTAATTTAACTTTTAATTTATGGTTTCTCAAATGGCAGATCTGTGGTTTCATGAATAGACTCAATGATTTAAAGTTGAAATCAAAATATTTCACAAGTTTGAAGTTTCTAGTAATTGTATATCGAAGGCTGTTTCTCAGGCAGTCTTTGAGATTGGAACAAGTTAAATAAGTTGGCAGTTTGATGAATTGCAGAATTTGAGTCTAGTTTTCGGACTGGCTGATTGATGATTCAGTTAGATCTGAGGATCCTGAGAGCAATCCCTGCAACCAATTTCAGTCACATGAACACTGGATTGACACATATGAAGTCCATCCGGTCTGATTTGAATGAAAGAGGCTATTTTAATACAATAGGAAGTTAATAGCAACCATTGAGTTTTAACCTTCCCTTCTATCCAGTATAAAACGCAGAGATAGAATTCTGGAAATTCCTTGGTCTTTAGGCATTGGCCCATCCTAAGACCACAAAACGTGTGAATTCCACAGATGGCATTTACCTGGTGATACCCATTCTAGGGGGAGATTGCAGGGAAATTCAGTGAGCAATTCTGGAAATGTGATCATCTATGTTGAATAAACAAAGGTCACATGTCCCCCTTGGCTACCATCTTAGCAGTTAATTAGTGTCTATGTTAAGAGGAAAAGACTATTTTAAAAACTTCCGTAAGAATACAGTCCATGTTTAAAGTTATGAATGCAACACACCTTTACGAGGCATGACCATTACAACTATTTTTTTAAAATATGATATATAATGGATAGAATAGGCATAAACAGAATTAAGTAAAAATAGAGTGAACTACAATTAAAGGAGAAAGAATGGAAGAATAGCGATCATGCCAGGAAGAGAATCATAGGGTTATCGAAATAAGAGGGTTCAACTACAAGATGTTTATCCCTGACATGGTTCCATGCCCATCAGTGAGGGAAGTTCAGAAATGTTGTTTATGCAGGAAATTGAATGCATAGTTTTCTGACCATGCATTGGAAAATAAGGTAATCCACCCAGATGACATTCTAATTTTTGCTTCTGGTGAGTGACACTCCTCATTGTGTGAAAGAAAGAAAAATGAGAGGAACAGACTGAGGAAAATTTATATAAAGTTTATTTATTATTATATTAACACTGCAATGAAATTTCTGTGAAAATTCCCTAGCTGCCACCTGTTTGGGTACAGCGAGAGAGGATTTATCATGGCCAGTGCACCTAACCAGTGGACTGTGTGAAGAAAGTGGAGCACCCAGAAGAAACGCACACAGGCACCGAAAGAATATGCGACTCTACACAGACAGTGACTCAAACCGAGCATTGAACCCAGGTCTCTGGCACTGTGGGGCAGCAGTGCTAACCACTGTGCCACCATGCCATTTTAAGTAAACTAGAATGTTTATGGCCTAGCTATTGATTATTCTATCAATCAGATGGAGTCAATAAAACCATTATTTAATTGTTTATGAAAGATTTTGGTTTAAATTTTTCTTATTACAAAAACAAATACACATCTGTAAAGTAAATATTCTCAAATTTTTAGATTTTCTTTCGATGTCACTGTGTGTGTGTGTGTGTGATCAGTAAACATAAAAAACAGGGCTGGCCCTGGAATTCCCCAGATACGCCTGTTGCGTAAACATTGATATGAAAGTTAATGAAATAGTCAGGGAACTGTCAGAAATGTTTTTGTGTAGGCTATTCTTGTAACTAATGATCAGAAAGTGAAACTATTTTTATCACAAATTCCACCCTTTTATCATCGAGTCTCAGTGTTGTTGTGTACTTCGCTGGTTTACCATTATGACAGCAATGAATGTTCTTTTAATTTTCAAAAACTTCCTTTCCACTTGCATTGGGGATTTCCTATCAAAACATGCTGGTCTGTTTTCAAACTCTGTGATCTCTCACATTCAGCAATGCCTGTAAACAGGTTGTGAGGAATGCTCCATAATGAGTCTGGTTTCTCGGGTTCTGTGTTACTATACTATTATAATCAACCTGCTGTTCAAATAGATAATAATCAACTTATTCACTTCAGTTAAGTACTGTAAAAAGCACACAATTTTGCTCTGTTCATTTTTGTAATACGAAAAAATTAATATGAAAAATCCCTGATTCTACATTATCTGGTTGTATCGTCATTAACCCCTCTGGCAATAGTCAGAGTCATAGAATTCCTACAGTGCAGAAGAGGCCATTCAGCCCATCGATCCTGTACTGACTCTAATAGAGTATCGTACCTAGGCCCTATCCCCATAATTCCACACACTTCCCAGAGCTAATCCACCTAACTTGCACATCTTTGGATTGTGGGAGGAAACCAGAGTACCCAGAGGAAACCCATGCAGGCAAGGGGAGAATATGCAAGCTCCACACAGACAGTCACCCAAGACTGAAGTTGAGCCACTGTCCCTGCTAACCACTGTGCCATATATGTCCGTGAAGCTGTGCATTATGTATCACATTTGAACTTTTTGTTCAAAACCACTACATGAGAATTCTATTTTCTCATTACGTGTGAGATGTTAAATGTCTATCTGCTATCACATTATTCATTATGGGAATGAAAGCTATTAAAGATGTCATGTTACCAAAGTTGTATGTACTTTCACTTTCTGAGCTGATCCTGATCCTGGGGATTTCCAAGAACTGTTTTATAATTTTCAATCTCTGACAAGTTTAGCACTTCCTACTTCAAGACAAAAATACAATTTGAAACAAACATGCTAAAGATTTCATATAGACAATTTATAGGCTTGCACGTCACATATTTGTTATTTTGTCATTCATAATTTTGAAGTTGTTATTTCCTGCCTGGTGAATTGCTGGGTCCTTTAATGTGTGGGGTATTTCTGGTGGGAAATCCAAAACATTTGATTTCTTTTCCTCAATGTGCTGTGGTAACACAGAATGACGACAGGATTAACTTGGAAGTAAGATTATTAGAGAATTTATCATGGCCAGTGCACCTTTTGGACTGTGTGAAAAAGGTAGAGCATCCAGAGGAAACGCACACAGACACAGACATAGGAATAGAAATAGTTGATTCGATCTATTGAGTCTTCTCCGTCATACAGTGAGATTATAACTAGTCCCTTATTTGCGAAAGGATATGTTGGCCTTGGGAGTACAGAGAAAGTTCACCAGGCTGATACTGAAGATGAGGGGGTTAGCTTATGAGGAGAGAACAAAAGTTCTCTGACTAAGAATGGGCAACCCTGAGTCACAAAGTCATAAATTTATAACTGGAAGCAAAACATGAATGTGTATCAGGACCCAGTAAGAATATAAAATACTGATAATTGCTACTTCACAGTGCCAGAATTCCAGGTTTGATTCCGAGCTTGTGTCTGTGCGGAGTCTGCACGTTCTCCCAAACATGCATGGGTTTCTTCTGGATGCTCCGATTCCCTCCCACAGTCTGAAAGATGTGTGGGTTAGGAGCATTGGCCATGCGAAATTCTCCCTCAATGTACCAAAAACAGGCATTGGAGTGTGGGAACTGGGGATTTTTACAGCAACTTTATTGTAGTGTTAATGTCAGCCTACGTGTGACAAAAATAAATGACCTTTCATTAATTTTCTGCTTCTAGTGAGGCTGCAAAGTCTTGTTTTTGCGGCTTGATTATACTGAGATGAGAAAATATTGGCTGTCCCCGACAGCTCTCCTTTTACAAGATGCATTAACGTTCCATTTACTGGATGAGTGTGATGAATTTTGATGCAGATATGTATCTAATAAGATTTTTAGTCATTTCCATGTTACATTATTGAATTTTCCTAAGCGACCATTTTGCCTATATCTGGAGAGGTTTATAGTTTTGTCTATGATTGTAGAGCTTTAGATCCTATAATGGATTTCAATTGGATATAGAATTTTAGTGCTCTATAATCTTTCCTGAGAAACTCCAAAGAATTGAATCATCTACTTAGCCTATGTGAATCTCTTTAGAAACATTGCTTCGTTTGTAAATATATTTATAAAATATATTTAGGTTAGGGAATTCCTGAGGAAATCCCTCAAAGTGCAGGATTATCCTGGGCTAACAATGACACGTACATAGATTTCCAATTCAAGGCAGGACTTAGACATTATTAACCATTACCTCTCGGGGAGTAAATCCTTTAATGGCTGTTTAAAATGTTTTGTTTTTACAATTCCTAAGTGATGTGATGTACCTTTAGCTGAGCAATGCATGTGGGAGGAAGAAATGGAGCAGCAGTTTATGAATCAGTCAACAGATGTCAGTAAGACTCCGGGAAATACCAATTCCCTTCCTCCCTACAAGTGAAAGTGCCTTCTTTCTGATTGATGATTAACAGTTCATCTTCCAATGAGCATCTAACTTAGTTTGTAGAATGGCCTCATAGTAATCAATAAGTAGGCTGCGGCGTAGTGACTGTGGGATTAAATCCTTGCTACTATTTGTAACATGTCAACGTAAACCAGTTGTTTAGTCCATGTGCAGGTCTAGTAATTGCTGCCCTCCTCCCCCTGCATTTAAACCCAGGCTGATTTAGCTATCTTGGCAGTACATTCATGGCTTCAAGCCAGCCACAGTTTTCTTCATACGAAGAAACAACTTAAGTTCTCTTCTCTTTAGGAGAGCTGAAATGATCACTCATGTAACTTCCCTGAATGATTTGTAGATTTCTTTTTGGAAAATGTTTTGCTTTTGTTTTCTAAACTTTGGAACTAACATTGAGCTGTTTCACTTCTGCGAAGTGTATGGAAGAAGTGTATCACTGCTCTGTATTAATCGCACAAAGACTAAATAAATGTCAATCTGCAAATTACGAACTGCCATTTAAAACAACCATCTGCATTGGTGCAAATATTTTAAGAACACATGGGACTTGATCTTACCGTTCGTCCACACCATGTTTCCGCTGCAGCAAGGTTAGAGAATTTGGCAGCCAGCCAAATCTCCGTTCACTGCGGCAGGATGGGAAAATCCCATCAGCATGAGCGGTGGTAAGATTCCGGCCATAGTTTTTAATAAAGATGTTATTAAAAGCGAAGTAATACTCCTGTTACTCTATCAAAGTTGTTGTTTTCAATTAACCAAGTCAAGAGTTATAAACTTGCATGTTACTGCCTTAGATTCTGGCTTTGTTGGTTAAGGATTCTATGATATGCGAACAGACATGGTGAATCATTTGAGTCCAATCTGCCCAGAGGGAAACTGACAGGATCAGGTCAGTTAACTTTTAAAGGAGAAGATGCATCAGTCAGTATGGACTAACTGAATTCAGGGTACAGTGCCCATAATTTTGACCTTAAAAAACTGACTAATACAAAAAAAAATTCACCAAGTTGTAACTTCCTCAGAATAGCAATCTTCGTCATATTGTTATTCAGTGCCCAATTACGTAGATGGAATTTTCTCTGTGCATTGTCTCACCGCACTTTTCATCTTGGGCCAGTGGCAGCCAGATAGCATAGCAGTTCTTGATACCCAGAACCGGATTAAAGAAGGTCGGGCCTGTTGGGATGGAGGAGGTGGCTTCCAGTCATGTTGGGCAGGCATCGGGATGAGGGGGCAGAGAGGCGTTTGGAGAGATGTTCATTTGAGTTAAGAGGATTCCAATGGGGAGTTGAGGTGGAAAGCTGATTATGAGATCTTATGGGCAGGGTGACAGTCAAAGGGTAGGGTAGGGGGAAATCCCCTATGAGGGGATCAGGGTTTTTCAAGGAGTCTGTTGTACTGGAGGAATGGTGGAGAGTTGCTATTGGTCTTTACAATTGTTATCCAAATACCAAAAAGCTAGAAGAGGCTTTAATTCTTTTAACATTTCCTGGGTAACTATTTTGCAGGGCAATTGTTCAGTAAATGTCTGTCCTTCAGAAAAATTGTGGTGCAAACCCTTACCCAAGAACTTCAAAAGGGGATTTCCTGGTACATCTTTTGGTTTTCCATTAATTGCGGGGGTAGTGTCAGAGGGCAAGAGAATTGTTCAAAAAAAGATCCTTGTTCAAAAAAGGCATAAAGGTAATCCTAGCAACTGCAAGCCAGTTAGTTTAATCTGGGCTGCAGGGAAACTTCTTGAAACAATAATTTGAGATTTAAATCAATTGACAAATGTGAGTTCATCATTATAGATTTCTAAGGAAAAAATCATGTTTAACTAACTCACTGGAATTTTATGCAGAGATAAGAAAGGGTTGATGTGTGCAAGGATTTCCAAAAGGTGTTTGATACAGTGTTATGTGACAGACTTAAGCAAAGTTATAGCTCATTGAATAAAAGGGACATTAGCAACAAGGATACACAATTGGCTGAGTGGTTAATGGATATTTCTCAGGCTAGAAAAAGATTTTTAGTGGAATTCCCTAGAGGCCAATGTTGAGATCTTTGTTCTTCCTGATATTTATTAATGAGCTAAACCTGATGTAAAAAAAAGTTTCAAAATTTGCAGATGTTATGAAATTTGGAAATATTGTGAATTATGAGATGAATAGTGTAGATCTTCAAAAATATACTGACTGTTCAGTGGAATGAGAGGACAGGTGGCAGATCAATGAATTCAATGCAGAGAAATGTGAAGTGATTCATTTTAGTGGGAAGAATATGGAGAGACAATATAAAGAGTACAATTCTAAAGTGGGTGCTGGAGCAGACACTCTGGTGTATATCTCCAAGTCATTGAATGTGGGAAGACAGGTTAGCAGAGAAGTTATTAAAGCTTACAGCATCCAAAGTTCTTTTGATAGGGACGTAGAGTACAAGGGAAAGGAGATTATCTTGAACACGTCTAATACATGAGTTCAACCTCAACTGGAGTATTGAGTCCAGTTCTGTGAGCTGCACTATAGGAAAGATGTGAAGGCATTGGAGAGAAGACAGAAAAGATACATGAGAATGATTCCAGGGATGAAGAAGTTCAGCTGTGAAGATAGATTGGAGGAGTTAGGACTGTTTTCCTTGGAGAAAAGAAGGTTGAGAGAAGATTTGATTGAAGTTTTCAAAATCAGCGTTTGGTCAGAGTTGATAGGGAGAAACTGTTCCCACTCATGGAAAAAGAATAAGAAACCACAGATTTAAAGTAATTGTCAAAAGAAGCAAAATTGACAAGAGGAAAGCTTTTTCACTCATGAGTGGTTAAGGTCTGGAATGCACTGCCTGAGAGTATGGTTCAATTGAGCAATTCAAAAGGAAATTTGACTTATCTGAAAAGGAAGAGCTAAAGAAGGAAGGTGGGAGAATGTCACTAAATGAATTGCTCATTCATTGAGGTAGGTTCTTCACCCAGAGGGTGGTATGGGTATGGAATGCCCTGCCTGCGGCAGTTGTAGATGCGCCAAGTTTGGAGGCATTTAAGAGGTTAGTAGATAAGTTTATGGACGAAAAGGGAATGGTTTAGGTTAGAGGGTCATTGCTTTTTCCTAATTGGTCAGCGCAACATCGAAGGCCAAAGGGCCTGTTCTGCGCTGTAATGTTCTACATTCTATGTTCATTCAGAGAATTAGTGCAGGCGTGAGGGGACGAGCAGCCTCTTTCTGCACATCCACAATTCTGTGATGCTGTTCGGCTGCCCAATCCTGGCCCATCTTTCTCTACCTCAACCCATGCAAAATCACCACCTGCTCCCTCACTCCAACACAGCAGGTCCCATTCTTTCCCCAGGGACAGAGAGTGGTGTGGTGATATGGTAGTGGAACTGAAGACTTGGTACCTGCCAATTCGCGGGGTAGCTGGTGGAGGGGGAAGTGGATGAGGATCTGTTCATTTTTCAGTGAAGGTTGATGAGAAAGACTGCTGATGACTTCTTGAGTTATCCAAGAATTCCTGGATGCCCACCAGAAAAGAAGGATGCATGGAAGCAATGACTGTAACTCAGGAGGAAGTAGGAGCATGACTTAAATCATGTTATGTCTCATAGAATTCAAGGTCTCATTGCTGCAGTTGAAAAGTGGAATAGCTGATGGTTGTAGCCACAGATCTCTGGAGGATGCTCCTGGCAGTTTGTTTTGGGCCTCTCACATTCCAGTGGTGTGGTCCGCCATGGGAGGCAGACAGGAGGAACTGATGTGTACTCCTACCCAGACAACAATATTGGTCAGATGGATTCCAGCTGTTGCAATTCCCCTCCTGGCCTATGCCAACACATAAAGGATGCTTTCAAAATCCAGTTGCTCTTTTCAATCGCCAGCTTGGTCACTGTAATGTTGGTCATTGTAGAAAAAAAAAGGAACAGAAAGATGTTTTCAAGCTAATCGCTGTATAAAGTCCCCTTTCTCTTCAAGCAGATAAATATATTCTGCAAGAAATTATTTTCCCAAAACATTCAGAAAGATTCTTTAAAGTATGGAACTGCTGGAGGTCTTATTGGAGCAATGTTGAATAAATTCAATGAAGCATAGAAACTAGAAGCAGGCGTAGGCCATTCGGCCCTTTGAGCCTACCTTGCCCTTCATTTTGATCATAGCTGATCAGTGAATTCAATAACCTGATTCCTCCCTTCCCCCATATCCCTTGATCCCTTTAGCCCAAGAGTTGTATCTAATTTCTTCTTGAAATCTGACAACATTTTGCCTCAGCTACATTCTGTGGTAGTGAATTCCAACATTCATCACCCTCTGAGTGAAGAAATTTCTCCTCACCTCAATCCTATAAAGTTTACCCCTTATCCACAAACTTGACCCCTGAGTTCAGGACTGCCCACCATCCAGAGCATTCTTTCTAAACCTATCCTGTCTAGCCCTGTTAAAATCTTATAAGTTCCCATGAGATCCCCTCTCTTTTTTCTAAACTCCAGTGAATATAATCCAAACTGATTTAGTCTGTCCTCATATGATAGACCTGCCATCCCAGGAATCAGCCAGGTAAACCTTTGCTGTACTTCCTCTATAGCAAGGATATCCTTCCTCAGATAAGGACATTAAAATTGCACACATTCTAGGTGTGGCCTCACTAACGCCCTATATAATTGCAGCCTATCCCTATCCCTATACTCAAATCCTCTTGATATGAAGGCCAACATGCAATTTGCCTTCTTTACTGCCTGCTGTACCTGTGCACTTACTTTCAGCGACTGATGCACGAAGACTCCAAGCTGTCATTGAGTATCCACTTCTCTCATTTTACATCCATGTAAGTAATAAACTGTATTCCTATTGTTGCTACCAAAGTGGATAACCTACGATCTTCCTCAGGTTACTACAGGTCCTCAATTACAACACAGATCTTTAAATAAGCAGGCTAATGCCTTAATTAAAATAACAGACAAAAAATTCACACAAACCTGTCGAAATTTTATCTGCCATTATTACCAATAGTATTTTTTTAAAGCCCTACAAGACTTGTATTTTATTCCAACACAGTCAAATGCCTACCTTTGGACAAATTGCAAATTGTAGAAGGTACTTAAAGAAGGACTCAACAGATTAATGATTGAACAATGTACGCATGGAATGAACATTCAAATTCATTACCTGGTCTGATGTTGCAGTTTCAAAATTCTTCAACCTGTATAGATTACAGAGGCAAGTCTAAGCACAGATCAGATGTGTGCTATTTTTTATCAAGTGAATACCTCATATCCCTTCTCCAGGATCAAGGTATTGAATCTGTGTTTTAATTAGTTTTTTCTGAACTACAATGCACTTTGCAGAAGTGTGGAATGTAGTAGGGCGTAGATAGTGATTCTTTTATTATATGGTTGAATAAGGAATAGTGGTTCCATTCCAAATAGTGACAATTCAAGAGACAAGAGGGAAGAACTGCCTGGTTTCCATACGTAACCAATGTGTTTATGAAGACTTCCTCAGACCAATGTGTGTATTGTAATGACATCAATAAGTCCTTTGTTTGTAATTTCATGAGAAATATCGACCAGAGGAAATCTTCATGAACACATCAACGCCATTGTGGGCTGAGAAATTCTTTATATAGTTTTGTTCCCAACAAAATTTATTATGTTTTGAACTTGCTGCTAATAACATAATGTTTGAAAATTTAGTTCCAGTTCTGAAAAATTGATAAGACATTCAGTGTCAAAATGTCACTATATTGGGTCATATTTCCCTGTATTATTTTAATGATATAATTGGCATGCATAAAAAGACAATACAACTGCAAGGTGTAAGTGTTTACAGGAGAGATTCTGTGATCATGGTGGAACAAATAAGGAGTTTGCAGACATGTGATCTGTGATTTGCCCTCCATTGATTTTAATAGATGGGAAACCATGCATTTAAAAAAAGTAAACCAGTTGCTAGGGTAACATGGAGGTACAGTGGTTAGCACTGCTTCCTCATAGTTGCAGGGACCCGGGTTCAATTCTTGGCTTGAGTCACTGTCTGTGCGGAATCTGCCTGTGTCTGCGTGGGTTTCCTTTGTGTGCTCCGGTTTCCTCTCAATCCGAAAGACATGCTGGTTAAGTGCATTGGCCATGTTAAATTCTTTTTTGGTGTACCTGAACAAATGCCAGAGTGTGGCTACTTGGGGATTTTCACAGTAACTTCATTGTAGGGTTAATGTAGGCCTATTTGTGATACTGATAAACTTGCAGCAGGATTTTCACTACCAAGGCAAGTAGTTACTCGTGCAATTTCCCAACGTGCCAGAACTGGCTCAGTTTAAAATGCCCTATTAGATATAAGTTTCATTCTGGAAAGGTGGGAGCAGAATCCAGTCAGGTTCTTCAAACCCCAGAAGCAAATCCTAGGTGGCTAATGGGGCAGCCAAATAGAACATAGAACACTACAGCACAAACAGGCCCTTTGGCCCTCGAGTTGCACCGATCACATCTATACCTGCCAAGCCACAGACCTATCTATAACCCCCTATCCCACTAGTTCCTATATACTCATCCAGAAGTCTTTTAAAAGACCCCCGCGAGTTCGCCTCTACCATCACCGACGGCAGCTGATTCCATTCACTCACCACCCTCTGAGTGAAAAACTTACCTCTAATATCTCCTCTGTATTTGCTTCCCTGCACCTTAAATATGTGTCCTCTGATAGCGACCATTTCAGCCCGGGGAAATAGCCTCTGAGAATCCACCCTATCTATTCCTCTCAACATTTTATAAACCTCTATCAGGTCGCCTCTCAACCTCCTCCTCTCCAGGGAGAAGAGTCCCAGCTCCCTCAACCTACCTTCATAAGGCACGCCTCCCAATCCAGGCAACATCCTTGTAAATCTCCTCTGCACTCTTTCAATAGCTTCCACATCCTTCCTATAGTGAGGCGACCAGAACTGCGCACAGTACAGACAGCGCACAGTATTCCATGTGGGATGTTGGGAGTGCTGGTTTAGAAGTTCTTTGAGTTCTCTGGAACTTTTTCCTAGTTGTTTGAGAAAATGTTAGGTCATCTAACACCCTCTTACTGCCTCACCCTCGTGCCATTCTTATGGCCCTGCAATGACAATTCATGCTTCCGCACCTACCCTCATACTCCTTTATACCCTCATACCAACTCATGTTCCTCCCTCATACTCCCCTATTCCAATTCCCTAACCACTCGCCCAGTATCCATTATGGACAGACTCAAGCACCATGTAATCTTGGGGGGAAAGAAATCTAACAATGCAATGCACTTGTCAGTCTCACATTTGATGGCAAACAACTCCCATTCAAATCCTTTAAAATTTATCAAATGATTAATCGGTTAGAAAAACAAACTTCTATTCAGATCCCACATCAAAGACAACTAATCATCTAATAACCTATTTAAGCTGTCAATCAAATTCTGATCACCTTCTTATGAAAAGATTACAGGTGGACTGGAAAGGCTGATATCAGAAACACAAAGATAATACATATCAGGAAAGAACTGACAGGCTGGGTCTCTCTCACTTGAAAAAAGGTCAAGGAATGACCAAATAGTATTTTAGAAATTATGCAAGATTTTGTCTGCATGCCTAGAAATGCCTGGAATCCATAGAATCCCTACAGAGCAGAAAGAGGCCATTTGGCCCATCGAACCTACACCAACAACGTTCTCACTCAAGCCCTATCCCTGTAACCCCCACATATTTACCCTGATAATCCCTCTGATGCTACTGGGTAATTTAGCATGGCCAACCTCCTAACCTACATATCTTTGGACTGTGGGGGGAAACCGGAGCACCCAAAGGAAACCCACACAGACACTGGAAGAACATGCAAACTCCACTTGGGCAGTTACCTGGCTCTGTGAGGCAGCAGTGCTAAAGCACTGTGTCACTCGTTTTGATAGATTGGATACAGAGAGAACATTTTCTTGTGGGAAAGAGTATAACTAGAGGCCATCAATATAAGATAATCACCAAGAAATCCAATAGTGAATTGATAAGTAAGCTCTTTAGATAGAGTGGTGAGATTGTGGAATGTACAGTCCCAGGAAGTAGTTGAAATGATTGGTCTTGATGCATTTAAGGGAAAACTAGAACAGTATCTGAGCGGATAGAAAATAGATGGTTATGATGGTAGATTTAAATGTGAAAAGACAAGAGGCAATTAAAATGGAGCATAAACACTGGCATAGACTATTTGGGTCAAATTTGTTTGTTTATCTTTTGTGATCCTAACTAATCTATGGGCTGCATGGTCTTGATTTCCTTAGGTGGGCTTGCTCTGAGCACCATACCCCAGTCAGAGAGCTGGATGATCTTTTATTCATCAGTTGGAACATCATACTTAAATTTTACCTCATGTTCAGGATAATAAACATAAAACCTTCTTTTTATGGAGTCTCTGGAATAGTCTTGTTATCAGGCAACAAGACATACTTGCATAAAAGTACACCATTGTGGAATTAGATGCAAGACATTGAGAAAAAATGAATCTCCCCCTCCCAATGTTTGTATTAATATTGGATAATGTTATAAGACTTTTAGATTTGTTGGATTCATTCCAGGTAAAGATATAATTGCAGTGTGGCCATGATTTGTTCTCATCTTAATTAAGATGAGAACAATCTTGCTAGATTCTGTTGCTTTTTATTCACGGTTTAAGAGATATACTATAAATATTGATTATCTTAACTATCACTCTGCATCATTATTTAAATTTGGATTCTCTAATAAAAATAAGATTATACTTTTTCAAACTACGAATGCTGCAATTGATTTACAATTTACTTTTTGATAAGTTGATGGTATGTTCTTCAATAAATATTTCTATAATTTAGAAAATATAGGGTCTTATATAGTCTTTGCTATCTGAAGTCAAGAACCCATCTTGTATATTCTTCAGTGGAGAGGCACATTGTTGAGGAGGAATGAATGGGATCTTATATCTAGGTTGTTATAATCTAGCTAAAAGTTATTAAAATAGCTAGCTGAAGGATGGTAATATACTCTTATGGTTCCTTCTCTTCAGGAAGAGTTAGATCAATTGTTCAGAACCTTTTAGGCAACTGTGAGATCTGTCTTTCTCAACATTAGTGGGTGATAGTTTGCATGTTCTGCAATAGCCCCAAAAGCGGGCTTGGATTATAATCCACTTCTATCCATCTTTGCTGTCTGAAAATCTACAGTTCTGTTTAGCCTGACCAGTCTGTCTGGGTGCTTCTGCAGCGGTTTTTCTACATCACTGTTGGATCTTTTCCTGGAAGCAGCCAGGTGCCTATCATGTACACATCCCGGAAAACAAGGCTGAGTTCAGGACAGTGATGGTGTGGAGGGGAAGGAATTCTGCCTTGATCCTCCTAGGAGATGTAAATATGGATATCCCAGGCCTTTCTATTCCTGATGTAAAAATGCATTGTGGTATAAATTTCCTTGCTCTCTTAAGACATACTTACCGTAATTAAAACCAAGCTGATTCAGCCAACCCTGAAAAACATGAATAAATAAAGGTTCCTTTCAGTACGGGAAGTTTCTAACCAGTAGGGATTTAAAATGGCCTGCAAGCAATTTAAGGCAAATAATGTGCAGGTTCTGTCTGATGCTGTGGAATTATTAAGACCTGAATCCCCTTTGAGGTCACCTACTCAGTGCAACTCTTCACAAATCTTCATAAATGAGAGTCAAACAGCATCGTAAGTGTAAATGAAGAAAGGAGCACTCCTCCCTAATATCCCAAAGTGGTAACGAACATTACCAAACCACCCACAGTAGCTTTTTCATACAGCTCAGCCACTGATGGAAGGATGCCTGCATTTGGCTGTGAGGTTAAAAGGTTTGTGTGGTTGAAGGTTTGCCTTGGCATAGGGCTGCAACGAAAAGCAGAAATGGTAATGATAAGCAGCAAATTGGATTTATACTCTCCTTCTCCCAAGGAAAAATACATCAAACTACAAAGGGTTGTGAACGAAGCCGAGTCCATCTCTCGAATCAGTCTCCCACTCATTGACACTGTCTTGGAAGAACAGCCAGCATAATCAAGAACACCACTCATTCCAGAAATGTCCTCTTCCACTTTCCTCTATCGGGAAAAAGATACAAAAGTCTGACATTGTGTACCAACGGACTTAAGAACAGCTTCTTCCCTGCTGCCATCAGACTTTTGAATGGACCTACCATATTTAAGTTGATGTTTTTATACACCCTAGCTGTGACTATAACACTACATTCTATACCCCTCCTTTCTTTCTCCCCTGCGTACTCTGAGTGTTATGCATTGTCTGTATGGTGCACAATAAACAATACTTTATCCCAATACATGTGAGAATAACAAATCAAATTAAGGAAAATGCATGCCAAGACAATGAAGGAAAGATTAGGATGGGATGGTTGAAACAGTGATCAAATGGATCAATTTTAAGGAAGGCCTTGAAGGAGAAGAATGAACTCCAACTTTGTTTTAAGACAGAAGTTAAGAGAGCGGGATATAGGTGAATGATCAGGAAGCAGAGTGTGCACAAGGGCTGAAGTTGGAGATCCGTGTACAGACTTTCAGATTGGCTTAGGTTAATGATTTTTTCACCTCTACAGGCAAGGGACACAGAGGACATACGAACATGAGCAGGAGTAGGCTATATGGCCCCTCGAGCCTGCTCCACCATTCAATAAGATCATGGCTGATCTTTTTGTGGACTCAGCTCCATTTATCCACCCACTCACCATAACCCTTACTTCCTTTACTGTTCAAAAATTTATCTATCCCTGTATTGTATTCAGCTGGTGACGCTGTGCCAAGTATGTGTTGTTATAACATATTGCTGTTCCAATAAGGCAGCATGAAGAATGGAGGAAAGAAAACAACATGTAAAACAAACAATGAACCAAACTCCAAATAGCTGTCACTCATTGCTAACTTTTTACTCCAGATTGGACCCAATCAACTGTTTAATTGCAGCTTTGAAACTGGTGCTGCCTATAAATGATCATACCCAAACTGATATCATTACACACTTGCATGCACCCAGTCAATCAGTGGGGACTGGCCTATTTTCTCTGTTTTGTCCAACAATTGGAATGACGCTCAATTCAGCTCTATGGTACAATTTGTTACATTGGAAATAATATAAACTTAACAAGCATGGCTGTGACAATCATTTTCCTTTCAGACCTTCTATATAGGAATTGCAATAAAGCTGATGAAACTCATCAGAACTGCAACAGGAGAACACAAGTGGCCTGGATTAATAACATTCTGTATAGCCATATAAGGAATGAACTCGCCAGAATAACACACATTCAATGAGATGCTCATCAATAACATTTTCATTACATTCTGCGGGATTTAGTATAAAACTAGCGACATCAGACTAAGATTGGCAAACATTTGAAAGAATATAACTAAGATTTTATTTGGCATGTGGACAGCAATACCTTTTCTATTGAGAATACATCCAAGAATCTTTGTATTTTTACTGTAATTTGTCCTCTGCATTTGTGATCTTTGCATCTGCAGAAAGACTAGGCACCAAATATTTATTGCTTAATTAATACACGGGTTAGGTGGACTGGCCTTGTTAAATTGCCCCTTACTGTCAGGGGGACTAGTTAAGGTAAATGCATGGGGTTATGGGGATAAAGCCTGGATTAGATTGTGGTCAGTGCAGATTAGATGGGCTGAATGGCCTCCTGTACTGTAGAATTCTAAACTTAAAAAAAACCTTCTGCCCTTATCCCACCGTATCCTATCCAGACTGTAACTGGCTTTACCTTCCCTATTTATGTACCCAACCAGATGCTTCTTAAATGTTGCGAATATGCCTACTTCCACCACCCCTGGCAGCACATTCCAGGCACCCACCAGTCTCTGCATGAAAAACTTCCAGCGTGCATTTCCCTTAAACTTTTCCTCTCTCACCTTTAACCTGTGCCCCTTTGTAATTGGCACATCTATTGTTGTTTAATTTTTTAACATTTTATCTTGAAGATTTAAAATTGGCTCGCTGGTGAGGTGAATTTCAGGTATTTTCTTGCTTTTCAAATGTTTTAAAAGAATCTGTATGAAGATGTACCAGATGATTATTTTTGATATTGTACCTATTTTGTGTACAGCTGTGAAGTCTGCTTCTGAGTACTTGACTGCAGGCTCAAATCTGATTCACTGCCATCCTGTGAAGATGATGTCAGATCAAAATAAAAGGATGTGTTTGAGATAAGAACAATCTGATGACTCAACACTGACAATGCTCTGTGACAAAGAGATTGCCGAGCCAGCTTGAAAGCACATTTTCAGGTTGTTAGACATCAGCAGGTTTTGGAGTACACACGCATTTTGCAAGTAACAGATCAGAACAAAAACATAACTGCATTGCTAACTCTTTACTTTTTGCGCAAGTGCTATAAACGGCAACATATTCAACAATTGTGGACAGCAGGAAGGCACAGCGATTAGAACTGCTGCCTCTCAGTACCAGGGACCCAGGTCGGATTCCAGGCTTGGTTATTGTCTGTGCAGAGTCTGCATGTTCTCCCCATGTCTGCATGGAGTTTCTCCAGGTGCTCTGGTTTCCTCCCACAGTCTGAAAGGCTTGCTGGTTAGCTGCATTGGCCATGCTAAATTCTCCTCTGTGTACCTAAACAGAGTGCAGCAACAGGCGGATTTTCACATAACTTCTTTGTAATGTTAATGTAAGTGTACTTGTGAAACTAATAAATAAACTTAATAGTTGGAAATGCATGTCAGCCTAGGCAGAGGTAGGGTTAGGGTTATTGGGGGCAGGGGAACGGAAAGAAAAATATTACTCAAAGGGCCTGACCTGAGGTGATGTAAAATAATCCTTGTAGATCCTTTACTACTATAGTACATGTAACCCACTGGTAAACTAAATTATGGTTTACGCTATTATTCAAAGCATTGTTTTGTAGCATTGTTACTGTAGGGCCATGTAGAGATGGTTTCAATTAGAAATAAATTGCATTGCCTCTGACATAGTTCATGTGTTTTCTTATTATCTGTGATCAGAGTACTTAATGTGTGAAATTAGCATGGTTTCTTAACTCTGAAGAGTGGTTTGTCTGAAATTAATTAATTTCTAACAGCAAACTTTTGGTGAACTTAAAATAGAGGATTATTTATTAATGCGTGTTTGCCCCAGAAGTTAGTGTGACATCTCTCACATGCAATCTCACACACAGATACAGTTACTCTCTGATACTAAGTCCCTTTCATAGTAGGCTTATAGCTTCTTAGATGAATTGATGCTTTGGCTAAATGGGAGGCCTTGTAAAAGAGAGAAGTCTCAGTAAACTGCTAGGCTATTTGTGATTGAATTGCTAAGAAGTTGGCTCTCAAGTAAGATATAAGCTCTTTCCTTTTGGCTGCACAAAGTTTTGCCACTGGTTCGATGGCATTAAATATGGTGTTGCTCATAGTGTTTCTGATCTGAACAGCCTCTGCTGCTAATTCTTTAAAAGAACAGTTAACAAATATGGCTGCCTTAATCATGTGACCAGTTACAAGTTCAAAGTCCTTCATCCAAAAAAGGTAATGTGTTGTTTCTTTATTCCCTCAACCTGTTTTTTATCCTTTCACAAGTTAAGAACTGTTGAGACAGCCATGATTTTTATAATTGAATGGCCCTGTCTAATGTAAATTACTTCTTTGAATGCCTTTCAGAAAATGCATTGAGTTTCAAACTCTTTACCCAGGTCAAGGAGAAAGGCAAGTCAGCTGATGTGTCCTGCAGATCATTCATCCCTAACAAAGAGACTTGTGACTGTAATTGCCCATATTTTAATTAGTTATTTGATTGAATTTCAGATCTCCCTGGAACTGATATTACCAAAGTCACATGATATGTGGTTAGTCATCATAGAAAATATAAGATTGGATTTTCCTCCTTGTGCCATAAGAACATAAGAAATAGGAGCAGGAATAGGCCATCTAGCCCCTCGAGACTGCCCCGCCATTCAATAAGATCATGGATGATCTGAAGTGAATCAGTTCCACTTCCCCACTTTATCCCCATAACCCTTAATTCCCTTGCTTATTAGAAACCTATCTACCCGTGACTTAAATATATTCAGTGAGGTAGCCTCCTCCACTTCAACTGGCAAAGAATTCCAAAGATTCACCACCTTTTGACTGAAGAAGTTCCTCCTCAACTGACCTAGACAGCAACCCCCCCCACCCCCCACCTTATTTTGAGGCTGTACCCTCTAGTACTGCTATCCTTTCTAATCGGGAAGAATCTCTCTACCTCTACCCTATCCAAACCCTTCATTATCTTATACGATTCTATAAGATCCCCCCTCAACCTTCTAAACTCCAACAAGTACTCAATCTCTCCACTCGTAAGCTAACCCCCTCATCTTCGGTATCAGCCTAGTGAACCTTCTCTGCACTCCCTCCAAGGCCAATATATCCTTCCACAAATGTGGTGACCAAAACTGCACACAGTACTCCAGTTGCAGCCTCACAAGCACCCTGTACAGGTGCAACAAGACCTCCCTACTTTTATATTCTATCCCCCTCGCTATAAAGGCCAACATCCCATTCGCCTTCTTGATCAGCTGCTGCTCCTGCAGACTGGGTTTTTGCGATTCGTGCACAAGGATCTTCAGGTCTCTCTGCACCTTAGCATGCTGCAGCTTTTCGCCATTTAAGTAATAATCCCTCCTACTATTATTTCTACAAAGTGGATAACCTCACACTTGCTAACATTATAGTCCATTTGCCAAGTTCTCGTCCACTCACTTAACCTATCCAGATCTCTCTGCAGACCTTCCACACCCTCCACACAATTTGCTTTTCCACTCATCTTTGTGTCATCAGCAAATTTCGTTACTCTACACTTAGCCTCTTCGTCCAGATCATTTATGTATATGGTAAACAGTTGAGGCCCCAGCACTGATCCCTGGGGCACTCCACTAGTCACCAGCTGCCAACCAGAATAGCACCCGTTGATTCCTATTCCCTGCTTCCTATTAGACAACCAATCCTCTGTCCACACTAATACCTTACCCCCAACTCTTTGCACCTTAACCTTTTGCAACAACCTTTTGTGAGGCACCTTATCAAACACCTTCTGGAAATCTTAAAAACACCACATCTACGGTTCCCCTCTATCTACCACACTAGTCACACCCTCATAGAAATTCAATAAATTCATTAAATGCGATTTCCCCTTAACAAATCCGTGCTGCGTCTGCTTGATCAAACTGTTCTTTCCTAGGTACCTTGCTATTTCTTCTTTGATGGATTCAAGCATTTTTCTGACTACAGACGTTAAACTAACCAGCCTATAATTCCCTGCCTTTTGCCCAGCAGCGTAACATTAGCCATTTTCCAATCTTCCGGCACTTCCCCGGAGTCCAGTGAATTTTGATAAGTAATTCCTAAGGCATCCATTATTACCTCTGCAATTTCTTTCAGAACCCTGGGACGCATTCCCTCTGGTCCCGGGGACTTATCTACCTTCAGCCCCGTCAGTCTATCAAGCACTACCTCTCTAGTGACTGTAATCGCATCAAGGATCTCATCTCCTACCATCCTTCTATCTTTAATATCCGGCAAATGATTTGTGTTCTGCTCTGTGAAGACTGACATAAAAAACTTGTTTAAAGCCTCAGCCATTTCCTCATCACCCACCGCTAAATCCCCCCTCTCGTCCTCCAAGGGTCCAACATTCATTCTAACCAGTCTCCTCCTCTTTATATATTTGTAAAAACTTTTACTGTCATTTTTTATATTTCCAGCTAGTTTAGCCTCATACTCTTATCTTTCCTTTCTTTATCACCTTCTTAGTCATTCTTTGTTGTTGCTTAAAACTTTCCCAATCTTCTAATCGCCCACTACTTTTAGTCACTTTGAATGCATCAGCTTTTAATTTAATACTCTCCTTTATTTCCCTAGACAACCACGGCTGATTTTCCCTTCTACAGTCCTTCTGTGCCCTGTCCCTTCTGTCTCCATGGCAATGGTGAGCCACTTCCACCACTGTGCCCTTCTGGTCCCAGCGACATCAACGGCATTTTTTGTGTGGTTTGCCCTTCCCGTTACTGGGGAGCCCGCAGCAGGGAGTTGCCTTTGGCCAGACTGGAAGGTCCCGCCGGCAACATGAACTGAAAATCCTGCACATAATTTGTAATATTTTCATGGCTGCACTAGACATGGTGGTATTCTTGTTTAATAAATTCTCAAGGTGGTGATGTCTTTTTGGCTAGATTTTTGAGTAAGTATCAAACCTTAGTAATGTTAGCAATTACTAATCAGATGCTGGTTGGACTTATGGACAGAGACGCTCATTAAATTGAAGTACCCCAAATAGGATTTGAATGGAGGGGAAAGGATGAAAAACTGATGTGACTCTTATTGCAGTGACTTGTTTCAGTGACAGAATTATATAGTTGACTCATTTTGCCAGTACTCAAAATGATTTGAAAACTGAGCTAAGAATTGAGTAATCTAATCTGTAATCACTATACTCTGATTCACTGGATGTATCACATTCTACCACTTAGTCTCCTGGTAATTGGTGGGAAGAACAATAATAAAGTTTTACTTTGGCGCTGAGCCACCACGATTGCTACGGTGGCTGTCAGCTGGATCTGATGTGGTCCCACCAATCGATAGTAGTGGCAATGGAAGACGTGGATATTTCTGTACATGGGTTTGAATGGGAATTTCAGGGCTGAAGGAATACCAAGGGTGGGGCGAGAAGGAGGAAAGTTGAAGCTTAATAAGGCTGTGTGAAAAGCTCACAAACAATGGGGTCAAATAAAAACCACATCATTTCCTGGAAGGGGATAGAGCTAGTGAGTAGAAGGCTAAATGGGGCATGGCCACCTCACAGGTGATGGGCTTGGGAAGAAGGGTTTTTTTCAGTTGAGAACCATACTTCTTGAGACTGCTAGCCTTTTCTTTTGGCCTGCTGACACCCTACACAGTCTAGCTGAAGAGAGCTAAACGAGTGTGCTGAAGTGGTATTTATATAAGGTGCAGGACATTTGAACCCCTCAGCTCAGAGTGAGTGGATGAATCAGCTGCTGGCCCACCTGGTGCCTCGGAGGGAAATTCACCTGTTCATAATTAATTACCTTCCAAGTTCAGATACTGACACAGGATCCTGGTTCTAGTCAACGGGACAGATGCCTCTGAAATCTCCTGCCACCACACTTCTCAAAATGGAAGAATTCTGCTCAATATGTTTGGTGCAAGTGGGAAAAAGAGTCATTGACCTGGAATCTCGATGCATTCTGTTTGCTTATTGGTGTGTTACATGTGCAAATGGCATAGTTACAATAATTACATGTTTCTACTCAATTTCTAGAGGCCAAAACAACAACATAGCATTTTCTATGTTAAGTGTCACCTTAGTTCAGTCCATTGCATATGTGATAACAATATCATAACATAGCACTTTTTTCCCAATATCACTGTGGTATGGTATGAAAATACTGTGCGTGTGTGTGCATATGTATGTTCAATTAGACTAAAGACCATTAGATTGCAAGGTTAAAAACATCAAAAGGGATTAGATATGAAAGCAAATATTTTGAAGTAGAGATGAGTAGGACTAAGATGGAAAAGATGAGCACAGTAATAAATATTTGCATTGGAAGATGAGGAAAGCAACTTGAAGTTTAACCATTGTATTTCAAAAGAAAAATGTACAATTGGCAATGATTTGTAAATGTGTAAAGCAAGTATTATGTTTATTGTTAATCCACAAACAGTAGCTATAAAAAATGAGAGATCTGTATGTTCAGGGAAATACCAAAGAAATGCAAAGATAATGGGTGGAATTTTTTCCAAATATTCCGTAAGGACTTCCACTGGTGAGGTCAGAAAGCTAAGTCAGCCTGGACTATTATGCTCTGGGCTCTCAAATGATATTAAACTGATGTTATTGATATTTAAATCAGCCTTGTGCTTGTTCTGGGATGAGGCTGATTTTGCAGCAGAACAGGACTAGCAATACAGGGAGAGGTGAAAATTGTGCATGAGCCTGATTCTTCATCCTTTGCTCATATTTCACATCTTTTTATGCTACTTGATTAATGCATAATTGTGATAGTTGTTGTGGTTTGATACTGACAAATGGGCAATGCAAAGATGTGTACTACCTCACTCCCTTACAGTGAAACCACAGGCGAAAAGCGAGGTTTAATTTTAAATTGTATTTTGAGTAGAAATCTTAACTTCTAGAGTCACAGAAGTTTTACAACATGGAAACAGACCCTTCGGCCCAACTTGTCCATGCCGCCCAGTTTTTAACCACTACATCAATCCCAATTGCCTGCATTTGGCCTATACCCTCAAACCCATCTTACTCATGTAAGGGCATAAAAATCCTGTCCAGTAATTTAAAGATGAAATGGGGAAAACATATTTAAAGAGATTGAAGGCTATAAAGGAGATGTGGTCAAGAGATCTTGAAGAGCCTATATGATGAAAGCACCTTCGAGATGCTATAGCAACAGTGACTATTTATGGTAATCTTACTTGGATATTCAAACATTAAAATCTATGAGCACTGTTGCCTAAAAGGGGTGTTTAACTCTTGAGTTTAACAATGCAGAAATCTTTTGGGAAATGTCTGTAGGCCTATTTTTAATTGTGTAATTGTAATCTTGTGTGGGTTTTTTTGCAAAATAAATGTTTGAATGTAATATTTACAATTTCCAAGAGTGTTCCTAACTTTAGTGTGATATCTTTTCATCATAAAATATAAATTACAAATCTCTGTGATAGCTTTTCTATTTTCCCTTTGGGATTTGAGCAGCCTAGTAGTTACCACCTGATATATCATAACACATATTCCCCTCTGAATCAGAAAATTGTGGATCTAAACTCTACTGCCAATATGAGCATTGGAGTTAGGCTGACACTTATCTTTTGAATACTTTGTTGACTTTTGGGTGAGAATTTTAACCAAGGCTCTATCCACTATCAGATCCTAGAGAAAGAGTACAAAGTTCTCCTAATGTCCTAAGTAGCATTGGGCCCCCAACCTAAAATCAATAGAAACAGATTATTTGGTTACTTTTCATTTGTTGCTAGTGTGACTATTTTATGTGTTAACTTGTCTGCTGTGATAGTCTGCCTAATAATAAAAGTTGCACTTCAGTAATACATTTTGGGATGTCCCGATGATGTGAAAGATGTTACAAGTTCTCTTGTCTACAGCTGTCATCATAAAATTGATGCTCAGAATGTCATTGCCTACTTTTCACATGGCTCTTCATCACCACAAAGCCCTCAGACCTGACTATAAACTGGTTGTGTATAACCTGCAACTCCTAGGTACAGAACTGTCTACGTCAAAGATCTATGAAGTATCATGACCTATCCCCTCTTAAAAATCTGACTCAAATGTTTCAACACAAATATAGCCCTCAATCTCTTGCTCAAAGAGCCATTGATGTGAGTCACAGAATATCTTTGGATTGAATGGAATGGCTTGATTCATTCATCTGTTCCAGTATTTATGACTGCATGAAATTGCCACTTATACAAGGAGCAATCAGGAATCCTTCCAGATGGAATGATGCTAGTGGCCCTCAGTTGATATTAACATTTTAAAATTCATTTTATTGAATCTTAAGTACACTGGATCATAATGTGCAGTTTTGGCAAATTGGAAAGTTAATCAGCAATATCTAATTCTGCAAGAATTGTAACCCAAGAAAATAAACTAATAAAAAAACAACACCAGCAAGTTACATACTTTTGTCACATCTGTAATTAGATGAAATAGAAACTAGAAGCAGAAGTAGGCCATTTGGCCCTTCAAGCCTGCTCTGTCATTCATTGTGATCATGGCTGATCATCAAATTCAATATCCCTGCTCCCTCCCCGTTCCCCCTCCCCCATATAGTCCCAAGAGCAATATCTAATTTCTTCTTGAAATCAGACAATATTTTGGCCTCAACTACTTTCTGTGGTAGTGAATTTCACAGACTAACCACTCTGAGTGAAGAAAGTTCTCCTCCCCTCAGTTTTACAAGGTTTACCCTTTATCCTCAAACTGTGACCCCAACTTCTGGACTCTCCCACCATTCTTTCTGAATCCACCCTGTCTAATCCTGTTAGAATTTTATAAGTTTTCATGAGATCCCCTCTCACTCTTCTAAACTCCAATGACTGTAATCTCAATTGATTTAGTCTCTCCTCATATGTCCCTAACTGCATTATTGATTCCTTGTTACTCCTTACTTTCTTCCTCACTGCTAAATTCATTGACTTCACTCAGTGCTACATTTGCCGATGATCCAGCTAAGATCAAGATCTTAATGTGGGAAGTTAGAGCCACAAATCTGAATCCTGTCATTTTTGTAATGGAGCATATTAATACTGAGCTCAGTGGTAATGTGATTTAATTGATTATGAATGCAGATCATACAAAACACATTTCAAAATTAATGCACAAGATTAGTTTTGATATTGATCATCATTTTCAAATTCCAAATGAGCTTGAACTCAGAAGAACTGTGCGAGTGAATCGCACAGTGTAGACCCATAATTGGTACGAACTCCAGGGAACTTTTACACTTAAAGGTGGGATTTTAGATTCTGAGTGAAATGCAGAGCCTCTTCGTTGAGAGATCTATGGATTTAGAAGTAAAATAACATGGCAGCTGGCTGCCCACACTGTTTGATAAAGTGCGCACTAACAAGGAGTTATTATCATCAGTATTATCTCCATAAAAAGTGACAAATCATAAGGTTACAAACTTAGTGAACTAATTTACATGGTATTGATGTTGAGTGTTCAGCACCTTTTAACCACATTAAATCACTTATTTGCATTTGGCACTAAAAAGCAGAATTATTTTAAGGTCTAGAATTTGCAAGATGATGAGATTTTCCTCTGAAGCAGCCTACGTAGTCTGCAATAAAGATGCAATGATGAAGGAAATAGAAAAAAAGTTAGTTGCTAAATCCAGCAAAATTAAACTCTTGTTTCATAAAGTGAAGAGTCATCCCTTTTCTCACCATTTATGAAAGCTTTCTTAGCAGATGGTACTGCAGCTATTGGGTTGTATTTTATGCCCTCCCCCATGGTGGGTTTGAAGATGGGAGGGCATTGAATCAGATTGGTAACTGTTGTGTTGGGATCTCACCACCTCCCACCTTCACTCTGATTAAATTCATGGCGGGAAGACCCACAGACAGCCTTCCCACCTCACCACCTCATAAATGGACAATTAATGATTGGGGACCCAGCACTATGAAAGGTCCTTACAGAGAACCATCCCTAGACCTTGCTGCTGACTCCATACACCTCCATCCCCACGATCCCCTGCCTTCACAATCCCTCATGTATCACTTACCTCTGACAAGGATCTGCAAACCTGGGCCTCTGGTATATTTCTCACAGCAGCCACCATCTCTTGATGGTGCTGCTGAGCAGAAGAACTGCTGACCTTTTTGCTAGTGCTATGTCCCCCTACGCAAAGAATGCATAGGGTGACATAGCACTAGATAAATTGTGTCTTTGGAGAGCAAGCCTGAACATTTTGTTTTCTTCATTTATGGGATTCGGGCGTCATTGGCCGATCCAGCATTTATTGCCATAGCTAATTCCCTTGTCTGAGTTGCTTGTTGGGTCATTTCAGAGGGAAGTTAAGAGACAACCACATTGCTGTAGATTTGAAATCACATGTAGGGGAGACCAAGTAAGGAGAGTAGATTTCCTTCCCTAAAGGACATAACTAAACTGTTTAGTTTTTTGACAATCACTTCATGGTTATCAATTGACTTTCAATTCAGTTTTTTTTATGGAATTCAAATTTCACCCTCTGGCATGATGGGATTTGAATTAAGATCCCCAAGGCATTCCCATGGGTCTCTGGATTGATTACTAGTCCAGTGACAATACCACTACACCATCACCTATCCACATGCCCAGCTGAATGATCTCCATCCTTCTGTGCTGTAACAATTCTGTCATTCACATCTAGCAGCACTAAGCAACAATTTAGCCTGGCCAATCTATCTATCCTGCACATCTTTGGACTGCGGGAGGAAACCTGAGCACCCAGAGGCAGCCCATACAGACATGGGGAGGATGTGCAAGCTCCACACAGATCCGAGGCTGGAATTGAACTTGGGTTTCTGGTGCTGTGAGACAGCAGTGCTAATCACTGCCTCACCTTTCTGTGAGGTAATATGTAATGATGAACTCTCACGACTTCATCACGAACACAATGTGTATTTATTAATAAAGAAAAATTATATAGAGGCTGGTGCTGCCCAGGAGCATCCCACCAACTGCCCCAGCCCCTACGTGTCTATTATATGCTTTCTGCATAAGAGAGGACTCTTGCGCTGGTGTGATTACCCATTCTCAGTCCCATTTGATCCCTCAAGCCAGGCATCCCTCTCCTCCTGAGTTGTCATTAAAGGGACAATCATCACATCATCTTAGTCAGCAGATTCTAGTAGCTTTCCCCAGAATCTATGCAACAAGCTGACCTCAAAACCAATGGCTAAATCCCTACTTTATCTCATGCAAGTCTCATGCAATTTTTCAGCCTTTTTGAATGCTTAGAGCACATTGCCACACAAAAGCGTGTCACACATACAAGATGCTAACTTTAAAACTGTTATCGCACTGAAAGCTTCATTATGTTTTACCCAGAAAAGCCTGCCAACAGCTGCTTACTGCAACATGCACACTCAGTTCGTAATGCACAGGAAGGACAGGGTGATGGTCGCAGGAATGCCATCAGTTTTTCTGAAATTCAACTATGTTTTTAAATTAAGCAGCTGTCTTGGTGTCCGTGCTCATATACAGAAGAGCTGTGGTTGTGCCAGAGCACTTTACAGCCAATGAAGTAACTATTGATGTGTCACCAATGTAGGAAACACAACAAACAATTTACTATGGAAAGCAAACTTGCACACACACCGCTGTGATAGATGAAGATTCTTTGTTTGTATGTTTTGGGTGTTGGCTGAGAGAACAATGTTGACCCTGATGCCAGAAGACCTTCCATATTTTTTAAAATTCTGTTAAAAGATCTTTTACATTTACTTTAGAGGGAAAATGTCTCACTCAAAAGGCAGTGTCTTCAACTGAGCTTCCCTCTTGAGTATTGCACAGCATTGTCAGATTAGACTATGTGTTCAAGCCTCTGGAGTGGGCCTTCTATCTCCAACTGTCTGAATCCTTTTGGCTCAATGAAAATGAAATTTCTGGTGATTCTCAGCAATTGCTCGCATTTTAAACAAGTTGCTGTCCACAAATATTAAAACTTCGGATGATTGCTACGCCTGTCAGGAGATAATCTTTGAGGAAGGATGTAATCATGATGAACATCTGCAACGCTGCCTTAGTGGTCAAGCTTCACTGTAGATGTTCATCAAGCGAATGGCAGAGCTCTGAAACTTCCTCTGCACTAACCTCAAACTGAGCAAGTTGCTTCTAGCCCCAAGCTTTTTCTGCACCGTAACTCCATGTTAATGTTTCACACTTGGTGCGATCTTAGAGTGAAAATCGTGGGGAAGGCGGGGGAGAATTGCTGATTGGGGGTGGGGGAGGAACAGGCTTTCAATCTGCAAGAATACAGCACAAAAGCTCAGACACCTATCATTTTGCAGGCTCTGTTGGTGGCAGAGATTAGGCTTCACAGCTCATTTCATTAGACCCCAGCCATTTGCAAATAAAATCATGAGCCTGGCAGCTGGTACAAGGACTGACAATTCTGGGTCTCTGCTCCATAAGCATCATTGTTGCCTCATGACCCCAGTTGCTCATCCTGCAATCCCACTGAGGGTCGTGACCAAGAGTTTGGGAAGACCACGTCTGGTTATGATGAAAAAGAGCCAAGCCCACAGTGGTGATTTAACGGTGAATGCCAGCAACCAGCTCTGGTACCAAATGACCCCATCAGCACAATTAATTCCATCCTTGTATACCACCACCCAGAGAGGTTCACTTTGAAAACAAAATATGAAGGTGACTTTCATTTTGATCCAATGTTGGATGGACAGTGGGTAGGGTGGCTGATTTAGGTCTTATTTACATAAAACTGCTAAGTTATCAAATGAACCATGAAGTGAATGCCAACAGCTGTCTCACCGATTTGGAGGAATGAGCAGGAAATCTGACCACTCCTCCACAGAATTGAGTCAGGAGGGAGATCATAAAGGAGTGTGATGATTTGTTTTACTCGTTTATTTATTTTTTAGTGTCACAAGCACGCTTACATTGACATTGCAGTGAAGATACTGTGAAGATCCTCTAGTCGCCACACTCCAGCTCCTGTTTGGGTACACTGAGGGAGAATTTAGCATGGCCAATGTACCTAACCAGCACATGGTGCGAGGAAAGCAGAGGAAACTCACACAGACACAAGGAGAATATGCAGACTCCGCACAGACAATGATTCAAACCAGGAATCGAACCCAGGTGCCTGGTGTTGAGAGGCAGCAGTGCTAACAACTGTGCCACCAGTGATACTTAAAAAGGGGGTTATCATCATGGTGGGACGTGAAGTGAACAAGTCAATCTTAATGCAACCACTTATGCTCCTTCTGACCTTTCAGATACTACATAAGAAAATATCCATGAGTCATGTTTTCTGAGCATTGATCCCTTTTAAAGATTGCAATCTTGGCGACTCAACATTTGGGTCCACTGAATGGAGGCTTGCACAGCATCAACATAGAAGGTGCATTCATTAATGCAGCCGGTTTTTAATTGGAAAATATCATAGTGCCTTATGAGTGGGATCCCATGAGATCAATAAATCTTCTTTACTCCAGTCTCCAATCATCCAGCGGGACCCATAGTACAATAATAAATTGAGTTTGTTGCCAAAGAGCACAGCAAGGACACATTTAATACCATTATACTATGGCCACTAAGAAAATAGGTCAGGAGAAAAGGGCATAAATTTGCACCTTTTTTAGAAGCAAATTTTTTTTTTTAACAACACTAACAGCCCTGTATGTGAAGTTGGTGTTAGGAGATTGGAACACAGAAGCAAAGAAAAACAGCAGCACAAACACACAAGTGTAATTTATGAGCATGTGGGTGAAAAGTATTTTTCTGTTGGAAATGTTACTTAAAGGGGCATTGTCTTCATGAATAAAATCATTTTGGCAATCCTCTTTGTTGAGTAGGGAAAGGAGCCAGATGAGCTATGTGCCATTTTCACCACAATGACGTCACGCACAAGATGAGATTATGCTTTTTCTGGTGCGAATTATATCGCCGTCTTGTGTGTTTGTAAACAAAGGAAAAAGGTCCCATTTAAAGCTGGATATGGAGGCATGCTGTTTATTTGGAAAGCAGAAAATAAAATAAAGACCGGATTGTTCCCCCTCCCTGAATGTGTAAGCCAGAAGGTTGCTCCCTTTTCAAAGTTTCAGGACCCTGTGTGGGGAACACATGCTGACTGAAACTGCAAATGGCAGAGACTCCAATCAACATGATACATGCCAAGTAAGAACTGATGGAGCAACTGTCTTCTGTTTAGATTTGAACTAATGGTTGTTAAAAAAAACATAACCCTCCCCACATTGCTGCTTTTCCTTCATCCTCCATGTCTTGCAAATGATGGATTTTGATAGATGCACCTCTTCCCAACCCCAGAATCTACACACAAAATTAGACTCTACCCTCACCTCTGCCTCTATTGACTGGTTATTAAACTGAATGAAGAAGTTTTTTTTATTAATAAAACACAACATTGATGCTAATTTTTAAAAAATAAATTAGTATAGTTGTACTGTTTGGACAGTACTAATAACTATTTTAATATCACAGCAAGTCTGAGGCAATGCCCTTAGAGCAGAGAAGGCTAAGAGAAGATTCAATACAGGTGTTTAAAATCGTGCAGGGTTTGGATAGTGTGAATAAAAGTGAGCTTTTTCCTTCCATTTGCTGCAGAGTTGCTAGCCAGAGAGTGCAAATTTAAGATGGTTAACAAAAGAAACAGAGATAAGAGGAAACATTTTTCACATCAGGGGGTGGGATTTAGAATGATCTACTTGATAGGATGGTGAAAGTAAGTTCGATGGATGCCTTCAGAAGACAATTGGCCAAATATTTGAAGGATAAAGAAATTGCAAAAATAAGGGGAAAGGAGTGAGGGTTGCTGGATTGGCCTTTAAAAGAGCAAGTGCAGATTGGATAGGCTGAATGACCTTTCTTTATGCCCCAAATTCCGTTCACTGAGCACTGCTGTGCTCTTTGAAATACATCAGCTCCCAGTCAAGTAATATGCTGATTTAAAAATTCTCATTTCTGTTTTCAAACTCTCCATTGCCCGTCTTTGGCTGATAGTCCCTTCAAGCCTTGTAACCCTCCATAGTGTCTGCATTCCTGGTGTTAATTGCTCCACAATTGGTCTTGCCTTCAGTTACCTGGGCCCTAAACTCTGAAATACTCTAATTATCTACACTGTCTTCCTCCTTTTAAAACACGCCTTAAAAGCTACCTCTTTAATCAAGCTTTTGACCATCTAACCTACTAAGCTTCTTTGGCTTGCTGTCATATCTTATTTTATGTTGTTTCTACGAAGTTTTGGTACTTAAAGGTACTTTTTAATTATAAGTTGCTGCTGATATGTGGAGAGGTCGTTTACAAATGTTATCCTTGATCTTGAAGGAAACTCTGGAAGGCGCGGTTCCAATATTTACCGACATTCATCAAAGCCACTCGTTCTCTATCATGGGCAGCAAAATGGTTTTAAGTTGAACAACAGAAATAGCAGCATCGGAGAAGGTTGCATGCAGCTTTTGAAATATTTCAGGGCACTGGTACAGTTGTTCAGAGAATTGGAATTGTATGCATGCTCATTTCACTGCGGTAGTTCAGTCATGAATCAGAATTGCTGCCCGAGAGAACTTGACCTTTTTCTCTTTGTTCTGGCTACTGCACTTGGAATTTCTTTGCAGGCCTGTCTTCTGAAGGCAAAACAAAAACATGCGCACACATTTGGGGTATGCTTCCTCCTTTGACCATAGGCTTTTGGGAATCTACAGGAGAGAATGATGTTGAGGGTACATGAAGGCAGTTGTAGCCTGACCCATTTTCTATCTCAGATGAGGGTAATCATTGGCACAAAATTCTGCTACTTTCTTTTGTGTATTTTGCATTGGGTGGCACGGCAGCATGGTGATTAGCACTGTTACCTCACAGTGCCAGGGACTGGGTTCCATTCTAGTCTTGGGTAACTTTGCAAACTCTATATAGACATTCTCCCTGTGTCTCTGTGGGTTTCCTCCGGGTGCTCCAGCCTCCTACCACAGTCTGAAAGATGTGCTGGTTGGGTGCATTGGCCATGCTAAATTGTCCCTTAGTACACCTGAACAGGCGCCAGAGTATAGCAACTAGGGATTTTCACAGTAGCTTTGTTGCAGTGTTATTTTAAACCTAATTGTGACACCAATGAATAACTATGAACAAGTTTAATTTGGAATTAGAGCATTATGTAAATAGACTCTCAGATGCACATCAAAATATTTAATTTGGTTATAATAAGCAAAATATGCAATATCTTGTATTGCTTAAATTTAACAGAGAATGAGCCTTTGGATTCAGTTCTTTAACAGACCTCGAATAACAGATAAGGAAGGGTAATTTGTCCATTTATTTCTCAACTGCAGGGCAATGATTTCAGAAGTTCGTGCAACCAGCAAATAGTATCTTACACTTGAATCCATAAAAACCCACCATGTATAGTATGCTAGTTATAATTGAGTGGAACTGAAACAGTTTGGTTTGACAAGTAGCTCAATGTATAACAGAAAAGTATTTCCTCTTTCAATGTTTTTGACCAATACCCTGCATCCATGTTATATCCATGTAACATGTGATAGTATATGTGGCTTTGCTGAGTCAATCACTACATTCTCTATTACTTAAGATCAGGCTGATTGCGATATATACAACAAGGAGTAACCATCTATTCAACACAGTAGTGATGTGGGAATGAAGTTGCAATCAGCTCAACCATGATTTCATTGAATGGTAAAGCAGGCTTGAGGACTCGAGTGGCCTACACCTGTTCCTAGGGAGAGGCAATAGCTAAATGGTATTGTCGCTCGACTATTAATCCAGAAGCTCAGCTAATGTGCTGGGGACCCAGGTTCAAACCTTGCCATGACAGATGGTGGAATATGAATTCAACAAAAAATATCTGGAATCAAGAATCTACTGATGACTAAGAAACAATTGTTGGAAAAAAATCCATTTTGTCATTAAATCTTCTTTAGAGACAGAAATCTGTTCTATGTGTGACTCCAAGACCACAACTTTGTGGTTGACTCTTAACTGCCCTCCCAGAGCAACTAAGTCAGGGCAATAAACATTGGCCAGCCAGCAACACTCACATCTCGTGAATGAATAAAATGATTTTGTACATTGAAATGTTCATTACATTATTACCTATGTATTTTGTTAGAAGATGTAAAATTCAATATCTGTCATTTAATTTGAAGTACAATATCAGATGATGGATGTATGTTTTCCCAGACTTTGTTCTTGCAATTTATAGACCCTATAGTAGCTAGCCCCTTTTTAAGGCATGCATCAGCAGGGTTATGTGACCTGATTGCCCAATGGGAAATGGGAGCGGGGATCTCGGGGCAGACTGTGGGCTTTTGCAACCACATTTATCCAAGAGTTGAGAATAAACACATTGATAGTGGCACTTAAAGTTTATTTATTAGTCACAAGTAGGCTTACATTAATACTGTAGTGAAGTTACTGTGTAAATCCCCTAGTTGCTACACTCTGGCATGAGGGAGAATTTAACACGGCCAGTCCACCTAACCAGCACACCTTTCAGATTGTTGGAGGAAACCCACACAGACATGGAGAGAACATACAAACTCTACATAGACAGTGACCAAAGCTGGGAATCGAACCCAGGTCCATGGCTTTGTGAGGCACCAATGCTAACCACTCTGACTGTGTATATAATTGCAAATAGTAATAAAAGTTAGCTTATTAATTAGCTAACTGGTAGTTGCCCATTAGTGCAATTAGGCGAATGCAATGTTGGCCTTTATAGCTAGGGGGATAGAATATAAAAGTAGGGAGGTTCTGTTGCAGCTGTATAGGGTGCTGATGAGGCCGCAGCTGGAGTACTGTGTGCAGTTTTGGTCACCGCATTCGAGGAGGGATATATTGGCCTTGGAGGGGATACAGAGAAGGTTTACTAGGCTGATACGGGAGATGAGGGCATTGGATTATGAGAAGAGACTGAATAGGCTAGGTTTGTACTCTTTGGAGTTTAGAGGCTGAGAGGGGATCTTATAGAGACGTATAAGATAGTGAAGGGGATGGATAGGATAGAGGTTGAGAGACTCTTCCTGCATAGCAAAGATAGCAGGACTAGAGGGCACAGCCTCCAGATTTGAGGGGGGCGGGGTTCAGATCGGAGTTGCGGAGGGGTTTCTTCATGCAAAGGGTGGTGAATCTTTGGAATTCTCTGCCTGATGAGGTGGTGGAGGCTTCCTCACTGAATATGTTCAAGTCAAGAGTGGATAGGTTTTTAATTGACAAGGGAATTAAGGGTTACGGGGGGAAAGTGGTACTGAACCACTACAGGTTAGCCATGATCTTATTGAATGGCAGGGCAGGCTCGAGGGGCTGTATGGCCTACTCTGCTCCTATTTCTTATGTTAGTGCATTTACTGCAGAGTCCTTAGACTGGATTACATCTAGTATAATGTGCACAGTAAAAGGATAATCTGAACACAATGGGTTAATTCTGAGAGAATGCTTTTGGCAGCTCTTAAAATACACTTATGCGGCAATGTATCATTGATCACACTACTTAACATATAGGTGTATATCATACGCCTTGTGGCATTTTGTCATCTATCTATTCTAAGGCATCAAGCGTTTCAAAGTAAATTGTATGAATACATTTCATAGTGGGTTGCCTCAGACATCATTCAATTACACTAATAATGCTTTATAACAGCTGTTGCAGGTCAAAAGACAAGCTTATTGTGCAGTTGAAAGTAGAGCTGTCAAAGACCATATTTACTAGCTGAGCTGTAAAATGTAGACAATCATTCTTACATATAGATCTGAACAATCCACAAATAGTTCAAATCTCTCCAAGAATAGTTCAAAGAAAGGAATTCCCCGTATTGTTCTCAGGAACTTTGGACCCAGTGACTTTAAAATGCTTCTCATGCTTCTTCACATTACCAATAACATGTCAAAGGAGTCTGCCAAGTATTTATTTTTGTGCCATTTTATGATCAGATTTTTGAACACTTGTGATTTTGTTTCCCTCGTTCAAATTAATCTCACATCAGTCAGTCCTCACCCAGAGGTCAGAGTCTGATCCTGTGTAAACAGAATGAAACGTGTATTCAAAAGTACAGTTTTGTAAGAGTTTGGAGTACCTGATTTGCAAATTGGACTGGAAGTAGTTATTTGTGCCTATACTATACTGTCATAAATTATGCCATTATAATCTTAAATAAAAGCTATGGTACTGCTGATTAATTCTCCCAAAACAAACAATCAGCAGAATTTGAAAAATTTGGGTAGCACGGTGGCACACTGGCGAACACTGCTGCCTCGCAACTCCGAAGACCCGGGTTCGATTACTGATTTGGGTTGCTGTCTGTAAGCAGTTTGCCTATTCTCCCCATGTCTGTGTGGATTTCCTCCGAGTGCTCCGGTTTCCTCCCACAGTCCAAAGATGTGGGAGCTAGGTGCATTAGTCTTGCTAAATTTCTCGGGATGCGTAGGTTAGAGGGATTAGCAGGGTGAATATGTGGGAATAGGGCTTGGGTGGGATTGTTGTCGGTGCAGACTCGATGGTCAATTGGCATCCTTCTGCACTGTAGGGATTCCGTGAAAACTCCAACCCTGTTAACAAAAACAGTTGTGTAGAATTTAGAGAGCTGGGTAGCACCAGAAAAAGGAACAAAATGGACAACATGGCCTGATTACATGCACAGTCACATGAAAGAAGGGCACCAACAATTATCAGGCATTACTTTGGGGGTGTTGCTGAAGAAGTTGAGCAAAAAGAAGGTGGTTTTCATCCTTTTAGGTGACAAAAGAAGATTTAGGCAAATTGCTGGGTGCCAACAGGCAGGTAGAACAGCTGAACACCTGAAGCATGTATCATTCAGGATCTGGCTGCAATGACAAAACAAAATCTCATGATATGACAAAAGCTGAGAAGGTAAGCCTCCTACATAACTTAACTGGCTCTCCCTAACACTCATAAATCTTCTCTCCCCATCACTCTTCTCTAATCAGAACAACATGCTGCATCTGATCTCCATTTCTGCTACTTGCTCACTGTAAAATTGTACTGTCCTTCCATCTCTGCTTGTTTTCACATTACAATTCTACCCTGAAAGGCCCATCTTCACAACCTGACATCTGGTCAATTCCTCGCAAGCTGGTAAACAACAGGATGAAAAGCAACCATCTACATCTTGTCCCCATTAGAAAGGTGCCAATAGAAACGGTGGGTAAGGGGTTAGTTATTTCATGTGTGATATGAGTGCTAAGTCTAGAGAATACTTTGCAAATTGTTGGCCACATTGTTCCCTTTTTCATTTTTCACTGATATCTCTCTCTCTCGTATGTTCAGCATGACAAAGTGGTGCTGTTTGGAATTGTCACATTTATGTCTAAGAGCAAATCAAAGTCTTCACTTTCCAGCTCCAGAAGAAGATGAAGACCCAGCTGGAGCATTAAAAGAGTTGTAAATCCTGCTCGAGTGAATACAATCCCTCAGTTTTTCTAATAAACATATTGCCGGAATCTCTGACCTCGCTCTCAGCTGGGATTCTATAAATCCCGTTACACTGAACGAAGATTTCGCTGAGCATCAAATTCTCTCTCTTCGATGGCAATGACAGACATAATTTTTCCCTCAGGTTTATCTTTCAGCAATTACTTAGTAGTATAGTTAACCTGAGCGAAGTCAAATTAATGAGTGATCTCAAGGCCTTCATAATAGAAAATATCATTAATGTCACAGATATTATGGGTGTAACTTCATGGCTTCACCATCCCAAAACTGCAAAATCCCACCTGAAGTCAATGGACCTTTCCGTTTTTCTGCCCCTCACCTGCTCTGATTCCCCTGATGAAACTGTGGTAAAGTTCTGGTCTACATGAATGTATTGCCACCACTCATGAAGTGCCTGTGCCTTCAGGGGGGAGATAGGCAGCATGCAAATTTGGTGCTGTTTGATGCATTGGATTTATTGGCCATTTCAGAATCCATCAAACGTGGGGTAGCAAGTCATCCTCAATCCTGAGGGGGCTATTCTCTTTTGGGAATTATGGGGCTTTGTGAGTCTATTTCTACTGCAGTCTGATGGCACTCACAATACTTCTGACAGTCCCAGGTGAGGCTCAGAGCTGCTTGATTTAAAGAAGACCTGGGAGTTTAAAATAACTGGGATTACATGCTGAATCTTAGCAGGGATCTTTCCTTCCTGCCCCACATCCATATTCCACCCCCCCCCCCCCCCCCCCCCCCCCATTTCCATTTTTGGATTCACAATGGCCCTTCAGTGTTAGTTCATGGAATCTACCTTTTATGACAAATGTTGGGTAAAAGTCCAAACTTTAGGAATTAGCCCTAAAGTTTGAGAGGATAGATAGTGAAAGATTATTTCTGCCACTTGATGTATTACTAACAGTAGTGCCTAAACAGGATTAGGACGAGAGGTTTTAGGGGAGGTTTTTCTTTTCATGTAGAACTTGGCTAGACCGTGGAGTGCGTCACCACAGAGCACTTTGAAGTCTAGGCAATGCTTTCATTTAAGGGAGTAGAATACGCGTGGGAAGGAGGAAATCTATCAAATGCTAGAGGCAGAAAGCAGGATAAGAGAATGAGAGGAGATAGTTCAGATGGGAATGAGCTCTAGCACAAGGGGCCAAATTGTCATACACTGCTGAAATCTGGGTGATTTATTGGTTAAAAAGAAAGATTCTATAGGTCACAAGTCGAAATGTTAGCTATGAAAATGTAAATTTTACCACATGAATGGTGCACAATGTATTGGAGCAATGTCTGTTGTATTTTGATGCACTAGTGAAGTGGTACTAAGATGCTCTAGAGGGAGCAAACTGAGTTAAAGATAGTTTGGTGCTGTTGTTGTGGGCATTTCTTTACAAAAAAAAAATCACCTTTCAAGAACTGTTAATTGATTGTGCATGTGGTTGAAATCTGTGTGAAAATGTTCTTTGTTGGCTATAAGAAGGTTAGGTGCATGGGCCTCATGGAGAGTAATTTCTTGGATGGAAGTTACACATTTCAGTGCCGGGTTCTCTCATCTCATTGCTATTGATTTATTCTCTGATTGTTTTAAGTGTAGCTGGTTTATCCCCATTTTGTGGTAATTTAATCTGATATTCCAGTCTGCGTGCTATATTGAACCTGATGTTCCCTTTTGAGAACTGAATGTTCCTTATGTGCGTTGTTCAGTCTGCACTCTCATGTCCCACTTTTTTTTGTTCTTGACATTATGTTAGCATTAAAAGTTTTTCTTCTCAGCTTTTTGTTTATAATTAGTTTATTCTTTTAGAATATT
Source organism: Sphyrna mokarran (assembly GCA_024679065.1). NCBI lineage: Eukaryota > Metazoa > Chordata > Chondrichthyes > Carcharhiniformes > Carcharhinidae > Sphyrna > Sphyrna mokarran. The sequence goes on from JAGIQG010000019.1 coordinate 23,833,886, forward strand.
CTCTGTTGAGTGAAGTTACCATTTTTAGGTGAGGGGGAAGGCCTTCAGAATGTTATCCAGCTTGAAAGGCCTTAGTTACCACAACAGGCTTTTTACTGAGCTAGGAAATTCAACAGAAGTATTTAAAGTAAGGAAATACTTGGAATATTCGATGTGGATAGATTATTTGAACTAAAGAAAGAAAAGGAACAAATATTTTCATTTATATGCTGACTTTCACACAGTGGCACAGTAGTTAGCACTGCTGCCTCACAGCACTAGAGACCTGGGTTTGATTTCTGGTTTGGGTCACTGTGCAGAGCCTGCATGTTCTCCCCAGTTTCCTCCCACAGTCCAAAAGACATGCTATTTCGATGGATTCGCCATAATAAATTCTTCCTCGATGTACCTAAACTGGGTTGCACAGACAAAGTGGGTCAAAGGACCTGTTTCAATGCTGTAAACCTCTATGACTCCATGATTCTCTATGATTCTATTAACACTGCAATGAAGTTGCTGTGAAAATTGCCTAGTCACCAATGCTGGCAGATGGATTAGGTGGGAGATCAGGCGTTTATAATGTGTCGATATGGATTCAATGGGCCAAAGGGTCTCTGATGCGCTCTATGGTTCTATGTTCTATGGTGGTACTAACTTGCATGGCAAATGAACTAAAATTGAAACTTATGGTAATTTTCAAATATAGAACCATACTGAAAATCAAGTTTCTTGCAAAGAGTTTCAGTGCACATCCATGAAAGCAGTTGGCTGGAATAGGATCGAATAAAATTATGGATCAATAACATGTGAAATAGCTATCCTAGGTAGCCTACATAACAAATGTAGCTTATTAATGTGGGGCGGGTTCAGATCCTTATAATGATTAATCCAGTGAAGAAATAATACCCATACTGCAGTTATACAAAGAGATCTAATATCCATCGTTCAGCTTTTGGAATTGCGCCTAAACAAGCCATTCAAGTATCATATTCATGCTGAATGGAGAGAAAAGCATCTTGAAGTGGGAAAATGCGCACTTCGGATTATTAATCCAGAAATATTGCACGCTGCAGATATTAATCCAAATTGCTAGACTAGTAATCTAGAAACTCAGCTAATGTTCTGGGGAGCCATGTTCGAATCCCATGGCAGATGGTGGAATTTGAATTCAATAAAAAATATCTAGAATTAAAATCTACTGATGACCATGAAGCTATTTATCGATTTTTGAAAAAACCCATCTAGTTCACTAATGACCTTTAGGGAAAGAAATCTGCTGTCCACACCTGATCTGGCTAGATATGACTCTAGGGCCACAATAACGTGTTTGACTTTCAACTGCTGTCTGAACAAGAGCAATTAGGGTTGGCAATAAATGCTGGCCCAGCCAGCGACACCCACGTCCCTCAAGTGAATAAAAAGAAAGCTAAAACACAAGAAGATTTGTTGTGAGGGGATGAACTTGAGACCATATCTGATCCAGAGTGGGATCCTTACAATAATGCCATAGCCAAAATTACTTCAAATGAATCCAATGAAATCTTTGCATCACTTGTCTTTGAACTTGATGGATTTTAAAACGTTTCCATTGCTGGTTAGATTAATTCCAGATTTTTTTATTAAATTCAAATGCCACCATTTAATGGGATTGAGGTTCATAAGGAGGAGGTGTTAGCAATTTTGGAAAGTATAAAAATAGGTAAGTCCCCTCGGCCAAATGGGATTTATCCAGAAGACTGCAGTGTAGCAAAGAAGGGGAGTAGAGACAACCCTGGTAATTATAGACCAGTGAGCCTTACTTCTGTTGTGGGTAAAGTTTTGGAAAGGATTGTAAGAGATAGGATTTATAGTCATCTAGAAAGGAATAATTTGATGAGGGATTGTTAACGTGGTTTTGTGAAGGTTAGATCGTGCCTCATAAACCTTGTTGAGTTCTTTAAGAAGTGACTAAAGAAGTGGATGAAGGTTAAGCAGTTGATGTGGTGTATATGGATTTCAGTAAAGTGTTTGATAATGTTCCCCATGATAAGCTACTGCAGAAGATATGGAGGCATGGTATTGAAGGTGATTTCATGGTTTGGATCAGAAATCGGCTAGCAGTAAGAAGACAGAGGGTGGTGGTTGATAAGAAACATTTATCCTGGAGTCCAGTTACTAGTGGTGTATCTCAACAATTTGTTTTCGGACTACTACTGTTTCACATTTTTATAAGTGACCTGGATGAGGGCGTAGAAAGATGGGTTAGTAAATTTGTGATGACACTGAAGTCGGTGGAGTTGTGGACAGCGCAGAAGGATGTTGCAGGTTACAGAGGGATATCGATAAGTTGCAGAGTTGGGCTGAGAGGTAGCAAACAGAGTTTAATGCGGAAAAGTGTGAAGTGATTCACTTTGGAAGGAGAACACGAATACAGAGTCCTGAGCTAATGGTAAGTTACTTGGTAGTATGGATGGGCAGAGAGATCTCAGTGTCCATGTGCATAGATCCCTGAAAATTGACATCCAGCTTGATAGAGTTGTTAAGAAGGTGTATGTTGTGTTAGCTTTTATTGGTAGAGGGATTGAGCTTAGCAACCATGAGGTCATGTTGCAGCTGTACAAAACTTTGGTGCAGCCTTGCTTGGAGTATTGTGTACTGTTCTGGTCGCTGCATTATAAGAAGGATGCGGAAGCATTGAAAAGGGTGCAGCGGAGGTTTACCAGGATGTTGCCTGGTGTGTTGGGACGATCTTATAAGGAGAGGCTGACGGACTTGAGGTTGTTTTCATTAAAGAAAAGACGGTTAAGAGGTGACTTAATAGAGGCATAGAAAATGATCAGAGGTTTAGATCAGCTGGACAGTGAGAGCCTTTTTCCTCAGATGGAGATATCTAGCATGAGGGAGTATAGCTTTAAATTGAGAGGTGATAGATATAGGACAGATATCAAAGAAGGTTCTTTACTCAGAGAATAGTAGGGCGTGGAATGCCCTGCCTGCAACAGTAATGGACTTGCCAACATTAAGGGCATTTAAATGGGCATTGGATAAACATATAGATAATATTGGAATAGATAGTTTAAATGGGCTTTAGATTGGTTTCACAGGTCAGCGCAACATCGATCGCTGAAGGGCCTGTACTGCTCTGTAATGTTCTGTGTTCATCTGACATGAGGGGGTGTGAACTCAGGTCTGCAGAGTATTACCTTGGGTCCCTGAATTACAAGTCTGGTGACAATACCACGATACTATTGCCTCTCCCCGTAAAGAATCCTACTATTTCCTCTGCATTATCAACTCTTTCCTAAGCACTTTCCATAGCTCTTCACAAATCAACAGGAAAGACTTTCCTGGCTACTCTCAAGTGAAAAACACACATTCTGGCACGTTTACAGCCTTTTGTAAATGTTAATACAAAATAAGGCACTTCTAGTCAGCAGCCTCAGATCGCATCTGCAAGACTCACAATATAAAGTCAGACTTGTTCACATCTCATCAGATTGGAACATCTTTTAATAACTGTCATCAAATTGCTAAATTCAGCAAAGAAAGTTTTTAAAATAGGAATTGTTTATTCATAAGTTAATGTTGCAAAGAACATTAAGTATAATAGTGTTCTCGGCACCAAAATGACGACCAAGTTGTTTCAGATTGTTGAACCTTGACTCTGTCCTGCATACTCATCAAAAAGAATCAATCTATTTCTTGATTGGTGTAAGGGGAAATAGGATCTAGTTTAGAAGAATCATAGAATCTCCACAGTGTAGAAGGAGGCCATTTGGCCCATAGAGTCTGTACCAGTCACAATTGCACCCACGTCCTATCCCTGTAACCCCATGTTTTTACCCTGCAAGTTCCTTCACGTTATTAGCGTAGCCAATCAACCTAACCCATACATCTTTGGACTGCGAGAGGAAATCAGAGCACCTGGAGGAAACCCATGTAGACACGAGGAGAACACAGACAGTGACCCGAGATTCAAATTGAACCTGGATCTCTGGCGTTGTGAAACAGCAGTGCTAACCACTATGCCACCATGCTGAGGGGTTTAGAGCCTTGTGAATTTGAGAGAACTGTAGATAAAGAACATAATAGAATATCCAATATAATAGAAGTGCTTCATTATACATGAAAAGTTGTAACGGGAAACATTTCCAAACTGAATCTAACTTCAATTATTTGAAGCTTGATATTTTTCATCGAAAGCTGCTGATGAATGCGATGCATTTGGAAAGAACTTTATGTATTGGTGATCTGAAGCCTGTGGGTAAGTAATTTAGTTGGAAATGGCTTGTTTTCTTATGGTTGCAAAACTGCTGTGCAGAGGAAGAAGAAAAAGGAGAGTAGAAAGAAAATAAACGACTGGAGCAATCAAATGTAGTGTGACTCTGATTTTGCTTCTCGTCATTAGATCAGGATTAGATAAGGGAAGAGAGGGGTTTCCCAACACTTAATCACAAAGCATCTAGCGAATACTCTCAACAACGTAAGTAGTTATTTCTGATGTATTTTGTATGACTCTTTAACACCTGTTTATTTTAAATGGATTAATGCATTTGTTCCAATAGCAGTTACGTGATCATTGTATGTACATGCTAAATGCTCATGTGCGGATATCAGCAACAGTCATTTCTAGGCTAATGTGACTTCAGCACAGGCCACTGGGATTTGGTGACTTTCAACGTTAAATGAGTTAAGAGTTCAGAGAGGATATGCTGCCTTAGCCTGACTGCTGTTTCATTTAATTCCATTATATATTCACAATGATTATTATTTATTTTTTTAAATGTACTTGAAACAATATATAACTGGGATTTTAATGAATATTTTACTATTACTGTTTAAAATTGTAGTTCTTTCTTTCAATCTGTATTTCTGTCAGAATAGATGTAGCCACTATAAAAGGCATTGCCTGGAATTGGATAAATAATAAATGATATGTAGAAACTGTGGACTTGATATGCAGCCCGATCCTTTCTCTTGCCATGTTCAAAACATGCCATTCATACAATTGGAAGTCTTACATCTTTAAAATAAAACTGATTTTCTTTCTTCCCTCCCCCCCAACAATTTTGTATGTGAACTGACTTATTGGAAGAGAGGCTATATTGATTCCCATGGTTTTGTTTGACTATTTTATTAGAATTAACTATTTTCTTGCCGATTAAAGCACAAATTTTATCTCCAGAGTTTCATTTGTCATAATTATTTGGTGCCAAAATCAGACATTATTTTAAAAAGAGATGTGTGGTAAAGATTTAAGTAATGGAACTGATTTCTAATAGATGAGAATTGAAAAGTGATGTAACATAGAAATTCTATTTTTGTTGTATACGTTCGTGGGATGTGTGTATCGCTGGCTGGCCAACATGTATTGCCCATACCTAGTTGCCCTTAGATGGTAATTGAGAGTCAACCATATTGCTGTGGCTCTAGAGTCTCATGTAGACCAGACCAAGTAAGGACCTAAAGGACATTAGTGAACTAGATGAGCTTTTCTGACCATCAATGATGGTTTCAGGGCCATCAGTAGATTCTTAGTTCCAGATTTTTTTTTTATTGAACTCAAATTCCACCATCTGTCCGTGCGGGATTTGAACAGGATCTCCAAAACATTAGTTGAATTTTGGGATTAATAGTCTAGCGTTAATACCGCTAGGCCATTGCCACCCTATAGGGCAGAGATAAAGGAAAAGTCTGTTGCCAAAAAAGATTGTACCAACATACAAGTTAGCAGAAGTAGGCCTCTCAGCCCTATGAGCCTGCTCTGACATTGGGTAAGATCATGGCTGATCTAACTGTAACCTCAACTCCACGTTTCTGCCTACTCCCAACAACCTTTCACCCCATGCTTATCACATGACGATATGAGTGTGTCAGAACTGTTTAATTCTTATTCCTCATCCAGAAAAACAAGGTAGAGAGAACAGAAGATAGAAATGAGTAAAGCTCACCCCTTAAGTTCACAAAGACCTGTACCAATTATTTGCAAATCCCCATCTCTCCGTTACAAATTTGGAAAGGGGCAATCAGTGCGGAGAACGACAGAAGTATTGCGTGGAATGAAGCACTCTAAGTGGCCTCAGCTGATCAACCCATTGTATGAAATAATTTGAATCATTTAAGTGCTATCCAATTTTCGGTAAGTGCTTCTGTTTTTATAGCAATGTCAGTCACTATACTTGCACCCTGTTCACAGTAAAAATTACGTACCTTGGAGAAGAAATCCAATGATATTTACCCTGATAAAATTCATAGGCAATCCTGGTGCAATAACAGTGCAAAGTAAAATATCTCTCTGAGAAGAAACACTAGGGATGCTCATGTGGGTTGACTATTTAATTGTGAGTTGAGTTATTGCTTTGTGCAGCTACTAAACAGAGGCTAATTTAGTGACAATGTCTGGTCATGCAGAAAAACATGAAGTACTTTTAGTATTAGAAATTGTTCGGGTCAACAGAGAAAGTCTTCTAAGATATTGGACACTGGCACCAAAAAGCCCAGAATCAACATTAATCTTCAATAAGAGGATCACTGGGCAGAATCTGATGCCTTCTTCCCTTGCCCAGCAGATTTGGAGGTGGGGATATCTAACCAGATGGGAAGGAGAAAGATAGCAGGTAGACACCCCATCTCCTCCCTGCCACTACCCTGACCAAGTCAGTGGTTGAAATAAATAGGTGGAGGCTGGTATCCTTTCACCAGATTCCCTTTTATTTATAAGATCTATTTAAGCTCATAGGGTGTTACACATTCTGAGTCAGCATTCAAAGATGCAGGACACCTGACACTCCCAGCTATGTATGCAACAAAGTCTCTCTGGACAAGCAATACAAAGCTCAATCAGGGAGCTCATATTCTAAGAGGCCAACCTCAATGGCCTCATTGAAGTCATTACTGCAGTGGAACAGTGTGTGGATGGGTTTCCTGCCCCACTGCCAATCTCACCTTGCTGCTGCTGCAGGAAACCCAAAAAGCAAAACTGACTTAAGGATTTTCAGGAGTTGGGGGTGAGAATTGCCATTTAAAGGCGCTTACTGTCTGACTGAGGGACCTAGCATCAGGAAGAGGGAAAGCCTGCTGTGATTTAGTCCCCCTCCCTTGCTACCAAACTCCCTCCCTCATGTATCTCTGCCACTGCTCATCATGTCAATTGTGCCCTGTGTCCCTCTTCAATCCTGGACTTTGGGTGGGTGCAGCAGCCATAATCTCACCAGTGACGTTGCTATCAAAGAATGAAGAGCTGTCAGTCTTTCACTGGTTCTCAGTGGATGAGCTTTCTGAGTCCCAGGGTCTTTAATCCCAGGGAGATCCACAGCTACCCATTTAATTGGTATGTAACTCAGCAGGCCTTGTCAAAAAAATGTGACTTGGTGTTCTCAATAGCTCTCCAGACAGCGGGTAAGATCTTGTGCCCATCTTCATTAAATCTCACTCTCTGCCTTGTTTAGGGAGAGTTTCCTATTTCATGGTAAGTGGGTTGGGATTCTTGTGTTCTTCATTTTCGTGATGGTTTGCAAACAGAAGTTGAACTGATTATGCCAAGTGATTGTCATTATAATGTTCAATGTATGTTGCCATCTGTTGAATAAAGCAGCTTATGAAGCAAACCAAACAACACCTCACCCAGTGTTGACTTGGTCTGTTGTTGTAGAGATTAATGGGCTGCATCTGCTTAAAGTACAAAGGCATCATCCAGATCATAGAGGAGTTGACTGAATAGGAAGTGCAAAGCAGCAAGCACTATCATGAAATGCCTAGCAACCAGATGATTGAAGGCAACAACTGAAATTACTGCACCTATATCAAATCTGAATTTGTATTTGGGATTTAGGATGACAGCTGGCCAGAGCATGGAGATCAAAGGTGTACTTTTGAGATAGTGATTGATGTTGGAACACTTGAAAATTAGGGAGTTGGGGGGTGTCGGAGGGAAAAAGCCTTACAAAAGATGATATTTGTGAAATCAGCAAATACTGGGTCAAGCCCAGTTGAGATTAGGATGCCCAATCTGCCTGAAGAGAAATTGGGGCATTAATGGGTCAAGGCCACAGAAGGTGGATCTCGTGGCAGAGATAAGCTTGATATGAGCCTGGTGGAGATGGAGAAGTTGTAAAATGATATGAAGAGGTGCTTGTCCATCATATTAAGTGTCAATAAACTATTAACTGGACAGCAAATCAGATGACGGCAGCTCTATTTAACAGTAGAGCCATCAGGAAGGAAGTGGCTGTCATAGTACTACAAAAATTCCAAGTCTATTATTGTCACTAGATCCCATGTCACAGATGAGTGATGGTGACAGTGAAGTTTGCAGAGAGGACAGTTTAGTTACAAGGCCCAAAGTGATTCTTGTGGGTCCCTTTTCTTAACCCCAGGTTCTTCAATCAGACACTAAGTGCCTTTGAATGAAAGACCTCCCTTTCTCCCTCCATTTGATTTTAGACATCATGCAAGGAATTGGTCCCCTTGTGTCAGTTTGTGTGGAAAAGCTGTGGCTCAATTGGTAGTGCCTTTGAATCAGAACATTGTGGGTTTGAGCTGTTCCAACATGAAAATCAAGGCTGGCACTGTAGTAAGGTACTGAGAGAATGCTGCACTTTTGAAGGTAATAGCTTTCGAATGAGACCTTTAACTCAGATCCTAAATGCTCTCTCTGATGAATGTTATAAAGATTGCGTGGCACTATTTTGAAGAAGAGCAAGGGGGTCTCCTGGTGCCCTGGTCAACATTTCTCCCTCAGTCAACATCATAAAATCAGAATATCTGGTCATCTTCAGTTTGCCGTTTCTAGGCAGTGCATGTATTAGCTGCCACATCTCCCACATTGCAGTTGTGACAACACCTCAAAAGCGCTTTGTTGAATGTAAAGTGCGCTGGAACATCATGTGGTCATGGATGGTCTTTTATAAACCTTTCCTTCCTTCCTTTCTCAGGGCCTGTAACAACAGAAAATCATTTTGTGAGCAACTCCTTATATTTATCCCTGTGACCAGTGGGCTGAATTTTAGTTGCAGAGTTTCAGTCCAGACTGAATTCCATACTGGGAACACAAAGGTGGCTAGAGAGGCTTACCAGAAGGGATTTTCAAGGAGGTTGGTAATTAAATGATGTGTGGGTTAGGTGGAGTGGCCATGCTAAATTACACCTTAGAGTCAAGGGGACTAGCTAGAGTAAATGCATGAGGTTATGAGGATAGAGCCTGGATGGGATTGTGGTTGGTGCAGATTTAACAGGCCTTATTCTGCACTGTAGGGTTCTATGATTCTGGAAAAGGCCTCCTCCACGAGACTCATCGAATTAAGCACAGCTCCGTAGCTGAGTGGATCACTGAGAGCACTTGAACCTTTGGGCAGCTGCTGCTCCATTGAGAGAAGTGGATGCTGTTAATGTTGGTGGGGATCTACGATAGAGACATCCTTTGCTTTTTTACTGCAAATTGTACAAAATGTATTGTTGCCACAACTGTCAGGCTATCGCAACAGAGAGACATACCTCCGTAGGATGACCTTGGCTGCAAGCCCAGTAGGATGAGGGGTACCGTTCCAGTTTAGCTAGCATCTCAGTTTGGAAGTTGACACACTCGAAACAACAACAGTTCTTCAGTGCTGTACTAAAATGTTGGCCTGTAAACAACGCTCAAATCCTGGTGTAGGAATTGAACCCATAATCTTCTGTTTCAGAGACAAGAGTTCCATTTTGGAGCCAAGACTGGGATTGAATAAAACGTTTCTGAATCTTTATTTGGGGATTCTTATAATTGTTCTAAATCAGGTATCTGGCACAACTGGTGAGAAACTATTAGAAGTTGCTGTACCTTAGTGAATCTAGTTTTGATCTTGACTGCTACCTAGTGGAAACTGAGTCCCTTACTCCCTCTGATCTTGTTTCTTTCTCACTGTGCTAATCTCTTCTGAGTGGGATACCCACAGGAGGGGAGTGCAATCTCAATATGAGTATTGGGACTGAGGATGTTGGTCAGGTTTGATGGTATAAGTGTAACTGAATGTCGCTGCAGGTGCAAATTTGTTATGTAAAGAAAGTTTCATTGTGAATGGGGCATAATTCCATATGAAGTTTGTTTATTGCGAGTCAGAGTTGTGATTAATGGTCAGATCAGATAATGGTTGCGATGCAAGTTTAAATATTGTACTGGTTCACTACCTGATATTTCACAACTGGTGAGCCGTGAGTAATGCCAATATCTACCACAAATCTTTACATTCAAAATAACACTTGCAGTCTGTAAAGGGTCTGACTACCTTTAACAGCTATTGTGCACATTAATGCTTCTTTGGTATTGTATTTAACTGCAATGAGAAACTCGTGAATAAGCATGTTTTCAAACACATCCGAGAAACAATGAGGTCAAAGCATTCTATCAGCCCATCTGCCTTCATATCCTTTAATTCCTCTATTGACCAGTGTCTGGCGGCCCACAATGCTCTGGACTCCTCTCGCTGACGATGAATGTTTCTTTTCATGCTGAATGCCCCCTTTTCCACTCTTTCCTTCCCTCCTCACATGCTGTACCACTCTTACCTAAAACAGTGACCGACATCAGAAACGGAACTGATGATCTCTGACATCCATGTACCTCCAGGAAGGAATTGGCTTACATAGCATTTTTACATGTCTTAATCAATATTTCAGTATTAAGTCTGTGACACGGACACTTCCGTTCCTTCTTCCCCAAACACTGACCTGTCTTTTACACTGGCTTATGAAATATGTGCCAGCCCAGGGATTAATAGATCATAAAAGAAAAGGAAATCTGTGCGGTGTGAAAAGCTGCTTACAATGGGTAATGAGAATAAAATCAAGAATGTCTTTTAAGAGGCATCGTATATAGAGCCCAGAGAGACAAATGTCAATTCACCCCACAGTTACCAATCCCTTGCATGACAAAAGATCACTGACCCTCTAAAGGGCCACTTAAAGACTATTATGATTGATTTCAACCCTCTATTACATGCACCACCATCCATTATTAACATTCAATAAAGGCTGACACCATGTCTTGACTGAATAGCACTCTTTATCAAATGAATTAAATCCTCGCTAATTCTTATCGCCATAGGCAGGTATCAATTATTAAATATACGATCGGTTGCTTACATTATTATAGTTGCTGTATAATTACACAGCACCTGGACAACTTTTCAAAAGCCTCTACAGTTATTTGTAGTAATTCCAAGACAGCTGGTAATTTGCATTTCAATCCTTCCTTCCTTAATTTTCCTGTTCCTGGTTTCCTTACTTTTCCCTATCTTCTAACGAATGTCACACACATGTCTCAAGTCATGGTTCCTCTTTCTCAACACTGCTGCCTGATTCCTCACCCCAACCCTGGCTGACCTTAAGCCCTCTTTTTATCCAACACAAGCAATATTTGCTTTTCTCTTCTCTTTGCAATGATGGAATTTAAGTATCATACAATCAAAGAATCACGGAATCATAAAATCCCTACTGTGCAGAAGTGGAGTCATTTAGATCATCATGTCTGCACCGACTTTGACACGGAGGATCGAATTTTCCTTTCCCGCTCACCACGGGAATTATAGTGGGCAGGACAGGTAAATGCAAAGATTCAATGACCTCAGGCAGGATTTCTGTATCTTGGGGGTCAGCGCGACCAGAAAATCCCACCTGATATCTTACCCAGGCTCTCTTGCTCACCCACCTTTTCCCCATGATCCCCCACACTTATCATGGCTAAGCCATCTAATCTATGCATCTTTGGACACTGAGGCAATTTAGTATGGCCAATCCACCTAACCTGCACATTTTTGGAATGTGGAATGGTACAGAAACAACTGGAGAAAACCCACACAGACATGGAGGGAATGTGCAAACTCCTCACAGACAGTGACCTAAGGCCAGAATTATATCCGTATCCCTGGAGCTGTGAGGCAGCAATGGTAACCACTGTGCCACCATTGCCACCCTTCCAGTGTGCTTGTGTGCCACCTTCTTTCCTGTGACTTTTTTTTTAAATGTGCATGAGCCGAAATTGCTTCTATTGGAATTCTCCAACTCTGTTACTGTAGTTGAAAGGAATGTCCGTGGGTGAGCTGGAGAACAGTGGAACGAGATCAATGAAAAAACACTGGAAAATCTCAGCAGTTTGTAAGGAGAGAAAAGAGCTGATATTTCGAGCCCAGACGACCCTTTGTCTGGAGTGAGGTTCAGTTGTAAAAGTGTGGAAGAACTTAATATAGGTGGCCTTCTAGTATACAGATACAACACTGAAAATCTGGCTGTCCCTGAAAATCAGAATTGTGAGAAGTGTGGTAGAAAATAAAGTAGGTGACATTGGGAAGAATAGATATAAATCTCAAAATCCAACAACTGGAATTGTCTGGAAACTGGATATTTTTGAAGTGGTACACTGGTCTAATTCTAGGATTAGTTTTAGGTTTAGGATGTGTATCAGTTTTATGATTGGTATTAGTTTCAGGGAGTGTGTTAGTTTAGAGGCATGTTTTAGAGTCATTATTAAATTCAGGACTTGCATTAGTTTCAGGCACTGTACAGATCAGACATCTATTATTAGGAAAATTCAAAATCCGGCTCTCAATCCCGAGCATGGAGAATTTCGAACATCATACCTGTATATAAAAATAACATGTATTCAGAAAGCGGGTAATGAGGGTATATTGGACTCAGAAAATTGGAAAGGAATAACGTAAGATTTTGACCTTGACATGTGTTATATAAGAGGCATTGATGATATATCTAGGGACAAATAGTCAAACAAATCACTTAAAACGTGAAGTGATTACTGCAAAACTTGTTCAAAATAAGATGCTGAAAGAAATGACAAATGATACAATATAATATTTGAGCTCGTTTATAAAAGTGTCACGTCTACCTAATGCCTCTGGTTACTTGTTTTACTCTGAATCCCCAGTATCATCCTAGAATCTGGAGTTGATATTTTTCCCGGAGTTATTAACCGGCCAGCTGAAGACAGATAGCAGTATCCCATGTCCAAATTTCACAATGTGCTTCAGTGTGGATGCAGACAGTGTGGAGAATCTAACAGTGCTTTTTATAATCTAGTCTGTGCACCAACTTGACCCTGGTCTTTCCTTAGAAACTACAACTTTGATTTTTCAACTGATTGCAAAATAAACTGCAGCACAAACTCTCGAACCTACTTTGAAGTATGTTTGACAACAAAATTATTTACAAGTGAATTATTTTGTCAGGGAGAGATTCACGCATGAAGACAGGGGAGAGTCACGTCAGGACAACCATGCATACAAACCTTTGCTACTCTTGTTTACACTGGAATTGGGAAAGTGAATGTTTGTGGAATAGATTTGTTTCACGGTTATTTATACAACTCTATTGAGTAAGCAAAAAACTAAAGATACAACATTCGGCTCTTCACCCAAATTCTTATTGCCACAAGTATCAATTATTAAATATACAATTGGTTACTTATGTTACTACTATAGTTTCTGTGTAACTACACAGCATCTGAACAATTTTTCAAAAACCTCTATAGTTGTTTGCAGTGATTCCAAGACAGCTGATAATTTGCATTTGAATCCTTTCTTCCTTAATTTTCCTGTTCCTGGTTTCCTTACTTTTCTCTCTCTTCTAATAAATGTCACACACATGCCTCAAGTCAGTGTTCCTCTTCCCAACATTGCTGCCTGATTCCTCACCCCAACCTTGGCTGATCAGTGGTGACCTTAAATTCCCTCTTTATCCGACACGAGCAACATTTGCTTTTCTTTTCACTTTGAAATGATGGAATTTACGTATCATACAATCAAAGAATCATGGAGTCACAGAATCCCCATTGTGCAGAAGGGGATCATTCGGGTCATCAAGTCTGCACTGATTCTGATACAGAGGGTTGAATTTTCCCCTTCCCACTCGCTATGGAAATCGTAGTGGGCAGGACAGGACCATACAAAAATCCGTTGACCTCAGGTGGGATTTTCGAGTCTTGGAGTGAGCACGACCAGAAAATCCCACCTGATATCTTACCCAGTCTTTCTTGCTTGCCCACCTTTCCCCATGATCCCCCACATTTATCATGACTGAGCCATCTAGTCTATGCATGTTTGAACACTGAGGCAATTTAGCACGGCCAATCCACCTAACCCCCAATTTCTATCTACATCCCAGGCAGCACACTTCTGGGTTGGTTGTTGTCGAATGCCAACTTGGTGAGACTATTTGTGCATTCATTAGGAACATGCTTCAGAAGTAAGTATAGTAGGCATATTGTAACATCGGTCAGCATGTAAAGCTGATCTGATGTCAGCAATGCAATCGAGAGCCTGATACTTAATCTCATGCAACATTAAGTCCACATGATAGTGGTTTGGGCTGCCTGAGAGGCAATAGCACAAATGACAGTGATGGGAGCATGAATGTTGTCATAGTGAGAGTAAGTTTATACTGCAGAGTGCTACTGCCATTCCGAAAGGGATTTTAGAAGATCTGCTGGATCACAGATTGCCTGACTGTTCTGAGACCCTTGAAACGCTTTTGAACTCTGGAATCTGCAGCCATGTTGGAATCAGTCTGAGCATGCACGGCACCAAACTGCAATCTTACGTGCTCAGTTCGAGCTTCAGATCTTTGAGAACTCGGACATTGGGTGATTTCTGCTGAGATATCAAACAGCAGATGCTGCAGCAGGATCAGATTCACAAGAGTTCTTGTGGAGTTGGCCATCATCTCCATGATCTGCACCCGTCCCTTACCAAGTAGGAACATGGAAGAACAAAAAACAAAATATTACAGGCCCTTTGGACCTCCAAGCTTGCGCCAATTAAACTGTCCGACTGAACTAAAACCTTTTACCCTTCTGGGGACCATATCCCTCTATTCCCATGCTGTTGATGTGTTTGCCAAGACGCCCTTAAAACTTATTAATGTACTTGCTTCCACTGCCTCTCCCTGCAGCGAGTTCCAGGAAGCCATCTTCACCACTCATGTTTGATCATTAAATTTCTTGGAGCACTATATCCAGATCCTTAGGCGACATTGTGACTATCTGTTCCTATTCCAGAGGCTTGCTCCTTCTTCTCAGATGCTGATTGTTCTCCAGTACCATCTGCCGGAAGTGCCATTGCTGTCTCATAGGTGGCAGGCTGGTCTGACCATTGGGGACTTCTTGGGACCTGAAATGAGAATAGACAAACTGGCTCCACAAAGAGAGAAGAGAGATCAAGGGTGAAATCCAAGTCTGAATACTGTCTTTAGAGCACTCAGGACTGTTTAGCTAATGACTTTGGTAGTCTTAAGAAACCTAGGTGACGTGGATGAGTTGGGCCGAAGGATCTGTTTCTGTGCTGTATATCTCTACAACTCTGTGATTTCTGACATCCTCCAGCATCTGGAGGAGATACTGGACAATGCAGGCATCCACGTTCAGGAATGAGAAAGGCTGCTTATGGATGTCAGCACTCCAAACTAAAGAACTCGATCTCTACACTTGTTGCCAAAGTGTCTATATGTGTTGCACAGGAAGAATTGGGTTGCACTCTCAAGCTATTGGGCCCTTCTGTGAGAACACTTTGCAACTCGGTACTGGCAAGGTTACTCTATTGGACAGTTTGAGAATTGCTTTCTCTGACTTGAAATGTCCCTGCGTCTTTGTGACCTGATAAACTGGACTGAGGGTTGGCTTCTGCCTCCTGGTGTATTCTCTCTTGTCTTTGGATGGCCTCTACTGTGCATGTACTCACAAGTCTAACATACTGAATTGTCTTGACTAGGATAAGATCATCTTTAGCTTGTGGGGAATCAGAGAGTGAATTGTTTGCAATGCCCACTCCAATTCTGATGAATCACTTCAAATCTCCACATTACACCACTCAGCCATTCTGTAATGATCGTTTAAGAAGGAATCGACTGTTCTTCCAGGCAGTTGGACACTGTCATTAACTTCAGCTCTCTCCCAATATTTTATTAGTTCATAAATATAGTGGATGTCTCATCAGTATCCTGTCTTGCAATTATGTCATCTGCAATTGATCCTATTTAGCAATGAAGTGTGTTTAGTTGTTCCGCTTCCGACTCTTGTATTTTAGATTTGAAGCAAAGTTATATTGTAAAAATCTATTTCTCTGAAGACTCCAATTTTGTGTCCGCTCTGGACTTTGAGTTCCAGTGAAGTTGGAAGTATAGAACTGTGATCCATGTTGAAGATTTGAAAAGCATGGGTACAGCTTTAAGATCTTGCAAGCTTCCAAGGTGGTGTCACCATTCACTGCAGAACACTGGATTTCCCATGCTTTCTGGTTTTGGCAAGTTTTGCAAAATGGTGGTGGCACCTTTTGGGAAGAAGCTTCCTTAGTCTTGCAGCTTTTCTGTGAGGATGAGGTTTTTTGATCCTGAGTTGCCAGGATGGTGTTAGTTATAGAAGTCTTTGTGGTCTTTTACATGTTAACTGCAAGTCTTTTATTTGCTATTTCCAACTATTTTCTCAGGAGGCTAAGGAAATTTGGCATGTCTGCTATGATTCTAATCAACTTTACAGATGCACCATTGAAAGCATCCTGTCCGCTGTATCACAGCTTGGCATGGTTCCTGCTCTATCTGCAAGAAACTACAAAGGGTCGTGGACAAAGTCCAGTCCATCATTCAAACCATTCATTGTCTATACTTCCCACTGTTTGGAAAAGCAGCCAGCATAATCAATAACTCCATGCACTCTAGACATAATCTCATCCATATTCTTTCATCAGGAAGAAGATATAAAAATCTAAGATCAACTACCAAGAACAGTTCCTTCCCTGCTGTCTTCAGACTTTTGAATGGACCTACATTTATTTAGTTGATCTTTACACCGTAGCTATGACGGTGACCCTACATTTTGCACTGTCTCCTTTCCTTCACTATGTATGTGTGCTTTGTCAGTGTACTGACAAACAATACTTTTCACCATATATTAATGTATGTGACAGCAAATCAATATGTACAATTATACAGTAACACTATTTCCATCCTACGTCACAATATGTTCCTGGCCAACATCACTCTGACACTAAAGAAAGGATTTTCCAGCTACCCAAGACTGCAAAATCCCACCTGAGGTTAATGAATCTTTGCATGGTCTGCTGCCACTTGCCCACTACAATTCCCTTGGTGGATGAGAAGGAAAAATTCCGAAGGTCACGTGCCTTCTTGCAGCACTGTATGTACATGTCTAACACTTCTACTACACTGACTGCAACCAGAACATATCTTTCCTTTAAGTGGTGTGGCCTTGTTTTAAGCAGTGCAGGCTAGCTTATGTTGCGCTAGCCTCAGAGGGACTTGGATCCCTCGCAGCAGTGTGGAACCATGCTTTTAACTTTCAACTATTGGCCACTATCATTTAAATTAGATGGCAGCACAAAGTTTACATTGACTGCATTTCAATTGACTTTTTGGTGACCCTCCAAATTTTGCTAAGTGAAAAAACATTAACTCATTGGCGAATGTTTATAGGTACGTTTTTTTTTCTCAACTGCAAGAGGTTTAAATGTAAATTCAAATTAAGTCCAAATCTAACTGAAAACGATAAGTGAGACTAGAAGTGGGGATAGAGACCAGAATTATTCCTAGAATTGTTAATACACGTTTAAGGAATGTACGTAGCTAATGAAAAGAGACCAGGAAGCTAAATAACTAATGTATATTCTAATCCAAAACAAATCATTAAATTTTCAGCTTTTTCAAAGCACAAATCTTTGGCTACATAATCCAATTTGGCACATCTGAAAAGCCTTGTGTTTGATGTCTCCCCACTGTGTAGACTGTTTTGTTTCTGCTGCTTGCTACAGTGTGGAACAGTGTGTGCCGAGCCCAGGGACTGTACAGGTCAAGCAGCTTCATGTCAAACTGTTACAGAGGGGAAGAAAATAAACTGAACTGTTACATGAAGAGCATAGTGTTCTTCACGGTGAAAAGACTTAAAGCAAACTCCTTCTCTAGTGCTGTAGTTAATTAAAAATAGTTGATCTTTATGTAATGGACAGTATGCAGTGAACAATACGTTCAGTATTGCTTCAGTGCCACTTGTAGACATTGGTAATAGGGCAGGCTTTGTGCTTGTCTCTCTATATCTACCAGGGGCTTCATGCTGGATAGACCTTTATCTCCAGATTTAGTTCTTTGGAAAAGTTTCACTCATTTATTGTGATACTATTCATAAGAAAAATGTGCCATGTCAAACTTTTGAACACTATGGGTGGGATTTTTACGTCCTTGCTCTACCAAAACCAGAAAATCTCGCCCAAAGTCAACGAACATTTCCATTGTACGCTCCAAGTCCACTCCGTGGTGGGTGGGCAAAGCGGTAGAATTCCGGTGTACGTCCCCAAATTATCATTAAAAAACGCTTTATCTACATGATAACTTGAGAAATGCTACTGAAGGACTGTTGTAAGGAACTAAAGTGATGAGCAATTTAAAAAATCTTAGCTGAGATTTATTTGAAGTTTAAAAAAATGATGGAAAACATAGGACACATTGAGATATAGGATCCGATTCTTTCACGACCACCTTCATAACTGACCTTTGACATATGCTTTAGTTGAAGAAAAGATATAACCCAAGTCCAGAGGGTAATCGTGCACTAGAAAGTGATGTCTTCAGCGGCAAGCATGGATGCAGCACCTATACTGTATAAAAGTATATAGATACAAGTGATCAATAAACACTCACTGTATCTCACTTACACACATCTTATAACACCTAATGCATTAGTTGACATAACAGAATAGTCTTTACTGGCACTTAATCTTCAACTCATATTTTTAATGGGTGGCATGGTGACACAGTTATTAGCACTGCTGTCTCTCAGCACTTAGGTTTGATTCCCAGCTTGGGTCACTTTCTGTGCGGGGTCCACACGTTATCTTTGTGTCTACATAGGTTTCCTCTGGATACTCCGATTTTCTCCCATAATCCGAAAGACGTGCTTGTTAGATGCAATGACCATGCTAAATTCTCCCTCAGTGTACCCAAACAGGCACCAGTGTGGGGCGGCTAGAGGATTTTCACAGCAACTTCATTGTAATGTTAATGCAAGCCTATTTGTGACACTAATAAATAAACTTTAACTCTTATGTGGCTAATGGGGTCTGAGTGAAAAATTTCATAGGGGCCCAAGGCAGGAATGGAGGGAGTGGGATACTCAACTGACTGAGGGATTTTTCTGACCTTATTTTACAATAAATTGCAATTTCTGCTAGATGCCCTCAACACTTTTCATTGCACTAATTGAGTTGCGATGGAGTTTCCAGTGATAGTGGAGATGGCTTGCCATTGGTTGCTGGCGGCATCTTCTGATCACGCCAAAGTCAATGGCCATTTGCATTATTTGCCAGTTGGAGGAACCTGCTGTGTGGATCGCCTTTAGCAGGTCTGGAAAATCCCGCTGGCTTGAAGGGCCAGAAAATCCTGGCCTAACTTCTAGTTTTTAAAATTATAAGCCAGTTGTTTTAATAATATGTTTGGCTGATTGTCAACTAACCTGGATGTATTTTTTCTAGCTGATGAATTGTCTATGGAATATCCTCAAGAGTGTTGTTTTTGATTTGATTTATTATTGCCACATATAATAGTTCACAGTGAAAGGTATTGTTTCTTGTGTGTATACAGACAAAGCATATTGTATACAGAGAAGGAAAAGAATGTCATTGTTTGAGGGTTTCTAAGAGTTTGAGGAGAGTTTTAAAAGCATAGAAGAAGAGTAAAAGATAGAATTAGAGAGTATGCTGGGCATAGCTCGCAAGAAGTTTCATGCTCTGGTGCCACTTTGGATATTCTGTGTAAATCTTAACAAGAGATATCATTTTGTACAGTGCGATGGGACTTGCTAAAATACAAAGTTGGAGAATAGAAATAATGGGGGGTGGTGGGGTAAGGTTTTGCAACATTAACAAGGGTTGAATCTCAGCTGCAGATATCCAAACTATTTTACGAGTTTACTAAATATAGAATTTAAGGTAAAATAAATTATATGCAAATGCATCTTTAAAATTGATGGTACATTGGTACATTGCTTTGTATTCGTGATAATGGTGGTTTATCCATTTCTGCTGTCTTTGCAGTGAATTGACAGTAGGGTTATTAAAGGCAAAGGGGAAGAAGGGTAGATCTACACTTTAATGTTTCAATAACGCATTCACATTGTTATGGTTCCTCTTCGGCAATGAGATGGCAGCCTTACATTACTCAGTTAGCATTGCAGCTCCAGCATAATACAGTTGTCAACATGAAATCATTACTAACATACAACACAATAGACTAGCACCTAATTCACTTTTCACACAACACTATACATAGCCTAACAGGTTATAAATAGGACAAGTGATTTGATGCAGAACAACATCCAGTGACAATCCCACAAATTTCTGTACTTGCTGCATGTAGTGCAATTTGCTACCCAAAGCATAAAAATGTCAAAAGGCATTGAAAATGATTGTTTCAGAGGGGATCTGAGTGATAACAAATCACTTGTCCTGGTTATAAATAATCTCAAGCCTACTTTCTGGAACTGTGACCTGTTGACCTCCTCAATGTTCAGTTTTTATTACAATGTTGACTTTCCCAAAACTAAAAGCGGTCGACCGGGCAGGGAGAGATTGACCTTAATCGGCCCTTTGTTTTCCCCCTACATAGACTGATACCACACTGCCAGCCAAGCGTCTAACAATCCGAATTGACAAAGTAGATCTCTGAAGTTAAATTAAAAAAAAAGACACATCCATCAGAACAACTGAACTCGGGACAGACAAATTGCAGGAGATTGTTTTCTGACGTTAGTACAGGTTACATTCCACAGGAGTTCATCTCAGTTATCCTGATAGCAGTTTATATCCCGCCCCATGCAGACGTGAAGACCGTGCTGGACGAAACACACACCACCACAAATAGCTTTGAGATGAAACATCCCAAAGACTTGTTCGTTGTTGCTGGGGACTTCAATCAGGTCAAGCTCCAAGCAGACTACGAAGTTACCACCAACATGTCTCCTATTCTACCAGAGGCCCAAACATCCCAGACCACTGCGACACAAATTTCCAAAATGCCTACTGCTCTATCACTCGCCCACACTTTGAAAATCAGACCACAAGGCTGTATTCCTGCTTGCGGCTTTCAAGCAAAAACTGAGGCAGAAGAATCCATCAAAGAAAGTCCTGCAATGTTGGTCTGAGCAATCAGATAATCTCCTACAGGACAGCTTAGAGTGAGGAAACTGGTCAGTATTTTAAAAACTCTGCCATCAGCCTGAACAAGTACACCACTACAGTAACTGACTTCATGTGTAAGTGTGTAGAAGACAGTGTGCCAAAGAGGCAAATCCATGTGTTTCCAAACTGGAAACCATGGAATAGGGATATGCACTTCTTGCTGAAGTCTAAGTCTGAGGCATTCAAGTCAGGCGACTATACAACAAAGTCAGGTATGATCTACAGAGATCCATCAAGGATGCTAATAGATAATACGGGACCAAACTAGAGTTCCTGGCTAGCTATACGAACTCCTGTTTACCATGGCAAGATCTGCAAGACATAACAAGTTACAAGATGAAAGCAGGTAAAATCGCCAGCTCCAATGCACCCCTCCCGATGAGCATTCAGTGCCCATTTTGAACAAGAGGTCAGTGAGAGCACGCCTCCATGCTTGAAGCCTTGGGTGAACTTATATCTGAAGTCACCCATTGCCAACACTGGAGCAGGCTTCTCAAAAGTTAACCCATAAAAAGAACTGACCCAGATGAGGTACCCAGACAAACACTCAGGTCCTGTGCGGACCAGCTGGCAAAGGGTATTCATAGACATCCTCAAGCTCTCTTTACACCAATCTGAGGTTCCTACAAGCTTTAAGAAGATGATCATCATCCCAGTACCGAAGACAAGGCAGCATGCCTTTTTGACAGTCATCCATCATTATGGAATGCTTTGAAAGGTTAGTCATGGCACAAATCAATTCCTGCCTCACTGTCTACATCCACTAAAGTTCACCTATCACCGCAACAAGTGTACAGTAGTCACCATCTCCCTGGCCCAACAATCAACCTTGGAACACCTACATAATAAAGACACCTATGGCAGACTCCTATTTGTAGACCTTTAATACCATCATTTGTACGAGACTCATCTCCAAACTTTGTGGCTTGGGGGTCGGTTCCTCCCTCGCCAGCACTATCCTAGATTCCTTAATCCATAGACCGCAGTCATTAAGGAAAGGCAACAACAACTCCTCCACATCCTCAGCTCCTTAATATTCTCCTTATACATTTTTGACTGTGTGGCCAATTTTTCCTCCAATTCAGTTGTCAAGTTTGCTAACGGCATCATCCATGTGGGTTGGATCGCAAACAATGATGAGACACAGTACAGGGGAAAGAGAAAATCTGATGAACTGGTCCGGCAACAATAATCTCTTCCTCAATGTCAACAAAATAAAGGAGATTGTCATTGACTTCAGGAAAGGTAGTGGTGGACATGCCCCTGTCTACATCAATGGGGATGACGTAGAAATGGTCGAAAGCTTCAAATTTTTAGGTATCCAGATCACCAACAACCTGTCCTGGTCTCTCCAAGCAGACACTATTGTTAAGAAAGCCTACCAATACCTCAACTTTCTGAGGAGACTAAGGAAATTTGGCGTGTCTGCTATGACTGTCACCAACTTTTACAGATGCACCATAGAAAGCATTCTTTCTGGTTGTATTATAGTTTAATCTGGCTCCTGCTCTGTCCAAGACCACAAGAAACTACAAGAAGTCATGAATGAAGTCCAGTCCATCACTCAAACCAACCTCCCATCCATTGACACTGTCTATATTTCCCACTGCCTCAGCAAAGCAGCCAGCATAATCAAAGATCCCACACACCCCAGATGTTCTCTCTTCCATCATCTACCATTGGGAAAAAGATACAGAAGTCTGAAATCACGCATTAACTAATTTAAGAACAGCTTCTTTCCTGCTGCCAATGGAGTTTTGAATGAACCTATTTTATATTAAGTTGATCTTTTTCTGTACTCTCTCCTTGCCTTCTCTATGAATGCTATGCTTTGTCACGTAGCATGCAAGAAACAGTACTTTTCACTATAATAAGAGATGTGACAATAAATCAAATCAAAAAAGTTTCTTTTTTGTGAGTTTTCTTTTTTTAAATCCTTCTGCCGTTTCTGTCATTTTCTCTCATTCTGTTTTGTAAGCACATGCTAGGGTTATGATGATATATCACCAATTATACTCCTGTGTATTACCTAAGTGGACATTTTTTAGATATGAACCTAACCAGTGAATGTTGCCAATCTCTTTGACTGTGAATTATAGCATCTCCATTCTGGAAGTATTGAGTGCTTCTGCATATTGAGCAACTACATGTTCAATAGAATTCACGGGGGTGACTCTCCCATACTAACTCACAACTTTTTTGGTGGATCAGGCTGGGAGATACACATTGCCAGTCATGTTCCAGGATTTGCACATGCGCAGGGAATGCATGCGTATCCCCCAGAGCTGGAGAACAGCCAGTGACCAGCGGGAAGACAGGTAAGTCACTTGTATTTTGTTTTTGTATTTTAAATGTATTTTAGATGTCATTATCAGTCCAGTCCTGATTGAATCTCTCAACCCGCCAGGAATACTTAGTTCCAGCGGGATTTAGAGTAGTTCCCCATTCCGGAGACCCTGCCGGAATGAACAGGGGGCAATTGGGGTTCCCCCAGTGGTTGGAGCAGTGGGGGGCGGTGGTATCCTAGGCAAGGGCAGCCTGGCAGTGCCAGCCTGTGCCTCTTGGCACTGCCCACTGGGCATCAGGCAATGCCAAGGAGTGGAGCCTATTGTGGGCAGGGCCTAGAGGTGATTGCTGGGGGTGGGGGTCCCACTGCCACTCTGCATGGCAATCAATCTAGGATGGAAGGAGTGTAGTGAATAGGTCGGGGGGGGGTGTTGCACTCTGCTGGGGGGATAATGGCTGCCTCTGGGGACTAGGAGGAGGTCTGCCAGGGAGAGAGGGATGGGGGATCGCCACTGCTGGGGAGGAGTGGGTTGGACATTGGGGCTGACCTGGAAGTTGTTGTGGGGGCTGTGATTGGGCCAGCGGGGAAGGGGGAGTCAGGGGCTGGAGGGGCAGCAGTGCGGAGGTCCCGGGCTGGTCAGTAAACAGGGAGACTAACAGATCGAGGCCATTATACACGCACAGAGTTCCAGAATTGTCTGAGTCTGGTGTGAATAAGCCCCGCCCTCCCTCAGTGCCAGGGATCCCAATTTAATTCCTGCACATTCTCTCCATGTCTGCATGGGCTTCCTCTGGTGTTCCAGTTTCCTCCCACAGTCTAAGACGTGCTGGTTAGGTGGATTGCCATGCTAAATTCTCCTTCTGTGTACCCAAACAGGCGCCAGAGTGTGGTGATTAGGGAATTTTCACAGCAACTTAATTGCAGTGTTAATGTAAGCCTACTTGTGACGCTATTAAATACATATTAAAAGTAAAAAAAATTATACTGTGGTAATGATCTAGAATTCAGTGCCTCCTGAATAATGTGATTCACAGTTGGGGTCTCTGCAGTGCACAGAGTGGGGGGATTCGAGTGTGAATAGTCATGATCTACAGCAGGTTTTCTACCAATTCAGTGCTTTTCGGAGGATCACCCTCTCTGTCTTTTTTTTTAAACTCTGCTCATCTGGATAAATAGAACTGTTTCAATAACATCTAATTCTACGTGACAGCCTAGACTAGCATTTGGACCCTTTTTTTTGTATAGTTCAGTTTGACTCCAAATCAACACTTATTAACCGAGCTACTAGTGGAACTCTAATCTTTTCTTAAGGAATGTTAGGAGGGGACCTTCACTGCCTGGACAGGCATGGAGCAGATCATTTATCCATTAAAAGAACCAGCACAATTTGCATCCATTGATTTCAATGGGATGACAATATAATGGGTTCAGTCAACTCTGCCAGCTAACCAGCCAAGGAGTGAAGGTGGAAGTTACCTCCCATATGTCTGTTAATTATCTAACTATAACCTCTGGTATAAAATGCTGGGTCAAAGCTAACTTTTAAATACGTAGTCCATGTTATTGTTATTATTTTTTTTTTTATTAAGCAACACAGCATGGGAAACAGGCCCTTCGGCCCAACGAGCCCGCGCCGCCTCATACCAAATACATTATCCTATTTTAATATTCCTATATAATAATATATATATTATTCCTAATTTGGAAAATTTTCACCATAGGGACAATTTGTTACCCAATCAGCCTAAGAGCGAATTTTTGGGTTGTGGGAGGAAACCGGAGTGCCCGGAGAAAACCCACGCAACCACGGGGAGAACGCGCAAACTCCCGCAGACACCGGCCCAATTCCAAGTGTCTGCACAGCCACATCGATAGTCTCTGAGCTGTCATGGTGCCCTTCAGGTGGTCCACATAAAGCACTCATATACGACATGAGGTACCAGGCAACCCATGAATCAACATCCAAGAGCTGTACCCGCACCACCTGCCGAATGCGTGCTCAAATTATGGACCGAATTACCTGTGGAAAAAAGCCGTAGTTAAACAGTCCTAATATATCCCTCTATCTGCATACCGCTCATGTGGCTGTCCAAGAGACCCTTAAACAGCCCCAGCGTGCCTGCTCCCACCACCTTACTCGGCAGTGCATTCCACACCCCCACTACCCTTTGTGTGAAAAACTGCCCTCTAATATTCGTCCTATACATAGCCCCCCTCACCCTATGGCCATGACCTCTCGTCCTATCCATTTCTAAAGGTGGAAAAAGTTTACCTCCATTTACTCTATCTATACCCCTTATAATCTTATACACCTCTATGAGATCCCCTCTAAGCCGACGTCTTTCAAGGGAAAACAACCCCAGTCTATCTAATCGTTCCTCATAGGACAGTCCTTCCATACCAGGCAGCATCCTGGTAAACCTCCTCTGCACTCTCTCCAAGGACTCCACATCCTTCCGATAGTACGGAGACCAGAACTGGGCGCAGTATTCCAAGTGAGGCTTTAATTTAATAATAAATACATTAATTTAATAATGTATGCTTTAATTTTGGCCACCATGCCGTTTGGAAGGATATGAAGTTCCTTGAGAAGATGAGTTACCAGAAAGGTTCCAGGCATCAGGGATTTAAGCCACATGATTAAGTATAGGAACAGAAGTTGCTTTCATTGAAACAAAGGAAAATAAGGGGAGATTTAAGACATTTTTAGATAAGGTAGACAAAGAGAAGTTGTTTCTTTTAGTTGATGGCATAATGACTAAGAAAAAGATTTAAGTCTTTGGGCAAGAGGTGCGGGAGGAATGTGAAGATGAACAATTTTATGGGCAGTATCTTGAGACAGTGGTTAGTACTGCTGCCTCACAGCGCCAGGGACCCCAGTTTAATTCCTGCTTGGGTCACTGTCTGTGCAGAATTTGCACATTCTCCCCGTGTCTGCATGGGTTTCCTCCAGATGCACCGGTTTCTTTCCACAGTCTGAGAAGACATGCTTGCTAGATTGATTGGCCATGCTAAATCCTCCCTTAATGTTTGAGTGGATGCCAGAATGTGGCGACTTGGGGATTTGCACAATAATTTTATTGCAGCATTAATGTAAGCCTACTTGTGATCACTAATTAATACATTTTAAAAATAAATTTAAAAAAATAAATTATACTGTGAATGGTAATGTTCTGGGGAATTCACTGCCTCAATGATGGAAGCAGAGTTGATCAATGATTTTGAAAGGATATTGGATGAGCATTTGAGGGAAATAACCTTTGTTGATCTGCAGAGATAGAGCAGGGAATAGAGCTGACTGGATTATTTGATGGCGAGATGGGATGAAGTTGATGGATCTCCTTCTGTGCAGTAAAAACTCTAGATGACTTCAGTACAGCTATATGTTGCAGCTCTTTTTTTTTGGCTTCAGAATATGTCTAAAAAAATGTGATGGGCAAACTAGTCAAATTTTAACAAGCAGTCCATTGATCTGAAATTATATTGTATTTAAGCAGATCTTTGTAATATTCCCAGTTTCAGATTGTAAGGAAGATGGCACCAATGTCTTTTTACAAGCTATGCCCAGCATATTTTCTATGCTTCTAAAACTTTATCCTAACTCTTTTAAACCCTCTAACAATGCTTTCATTCAATCTCATGCAGATTTGGCACCATCGGACTTTTGAATAGACCTACTTCATGTTAAGTTGATCTTTCTCTACACTCTAGCTATGCCTGTTGCACTACATTTTGCACTCCTCCTTTCCTTCTCTAGGAACAGTGTGTTTTGTCTGTATAGCGTGCAAGAAACAATACTTTTCACTATAAATATATGTGATAATAAATCAAGTCAAGAAGTGTTGAACTTATCAGTACAGAAAAGGAAATATGATTCTACATTCACATTTAAGTGAAATCAACCTAGATTTAGCTATGGTATGTGTGGTGGACGGAGAATAAGATTACATAGGCCTGTGACAGGACATTTGCCCTTCAGCTGCCCTAGCTAGTTGTTTACTTGCTAGCAAAATAACAAGTTGAGTCACCTTGACTCTATATATTAGACTGAACTGACTCCATCTAAAAGGTTTCAGCTGAAAACTGTCATTTAGTTACCAGACTAATAGGTGCTGCTTTCAGTAACATATTGAGATTAAATTCAATTAAAAGATGTTTCTTTTGTATTCAGAGTTTAAAATGCAACTCTTGTGTACCTTAAGCTCAAAGGTTGATCAAATCAATGACTCAGCTTGATGCATTTATTGAGTAACAAGATAACCAACAATACATTCCAAATCATTTGAAGTTTGCAGTAATAGAGTTGAATTCATAAGACTCTTATCAATTTATGAAGTTGCTGCTTCAAGCATACGTTTTTTTATGGATCATTATTCCAAGTTTTACAGTGACGAATTTAAAGTTTATTTATTAGTCACAAGTAAGCTTACATTCACACCGCAATGAAGTTGCTATGAAAATCCCCTAGTTACTACACTCCAGCCCCGGTTCGGGTACACAAAGGGAGAATTTAGCAAGGCTAATTCACCTTACCTGTACGCTTTTGGACTGTGGGAAGAAATCAGAGGAAACGGACACAGGGGCAATGTGCAAGCTCCACACAGACAGTGACCAAAGTCGGGAATTGAACCTTGGTCCTTGGCAATGTGAGACAGTATGCTAACCACCGTGCTGCCCTGGTAAGAATACTGTGGTTGGTTGAAGAGGCATCGATCATTTGAGCACTGCCTTTTTGGGTGCCCTGCGAGCTATTGTCTCTTTCGTCCGGAGTTCGCTTTTTTAAACATATGAGCTAGTAAATCCTATTTATTGTGGCTTTCATTGTGCAGATTATTAGTCATTTAAGCTTTCCCTAATCACTAGGTTTATGGTCAAACTCATTTGCAGTGCCACGTGTGACTGTTCTTTTGAGGCCACCTAGGTCAAATTCCACCAGTGTCAAATATAATTAGTACACTACAGCGATAATAGATGTGGGTAGATTTCACTGTGATAAACATAGCTTCAAACTGCAGTTTTGCTGTAAATCTCACAAGATCCTGTTCCATTACTAAAGATAAATGAACAAGTCGCATTTGGTTTGTCCCTTTGAGTGGGACAACTCCTTTGTTGTGGTTATTTTGATCTTTTTCTTTAACTTTGAAGAAACTTTATAGTTAACAATCACAGTATGGTTTTCTTCTTAGAACTTCTGCCATTAGTTTTGTATTCACCTCTCCCCATATCTCCCCAACCATGAATGTAACTCATTGTCATTAGAGGCCAAAATCACCAACCTATTAAAGATGCATTGATGCAAACAGCAGCAACTCAGAGTCCGTTTGGATTTTCTGGTCTGTTTAAACTACCCTGCCCTAAATCGCTGAACATTGAGCTCTACTTGAATCAGTGAAATTGCAAAGTCCAAGGTGAAAACTATGTTCATGTGTCAGTGCTCGTAAGTACTGTTGCATACCGTAAAATCAAGTCAAATTAGTATCACATGCAAACAAAGTATTGTATTGCAATTTCTATTTCCTGATCCCTAGTTGAACAATGTAATCACGTCAACATGACGAGGTCAGGGTGTTTATTCTTCCTTGGCACTCAGACGTAACCTGAAGGGTATACCACAAATACTTTTACACATTCATTCAGCAATGCATAGCTCAGTATTCCAATATCTAATAAATTTATATGGTCACTTTTTGAAATTCTTTCCAGGAGTGTGGATGTCGCTGGGTAGGCCAATGTTTATTACCCGATCCTAATTGCCTTTTGAACTGAATAACTTGCTAGGCTATTTCAAAAGGCATTTAAGAGTATGTAGTATGTATTTCTATTGGTGTCACCTTTAATACACAGCCTTTAAAACAGCTTGTTCAAAAGCTGCATATTTTAAAAAGCTGATGCTGCATTTGTACCCCACCAGTTTCTCTGGATGAATGGCATATTATCACTTACCTCACTGTTTTTTAAACTGAGGTGAAAGGTACATTTTTAAAATAAATGATATGTTCTTAGCCAGGGCTGCTAAACACACAGAATGAAATTCGCTTTATTCTGTGGTAAGGGAATTTTGTGTAAATCAAAGCAAAGAAGATCAATATTAATGGTAACTCTCTCTGCAGATACTGCCTAGCCTGCAGAACATTTGTAGCATTTTTCTTTCTTATTATGAAGGGTATCAGTCTTGGGGTGTGTGCTTCAGTTTTCTATTTTGTGATTCATTGCAAGTTTCAACAAAGACTAAGTCAGAAACAAGAACAGTTTTTTTTCAGAAACATAATTAGTTCAAGTCACAACCGTACTGACCTTTTGTAATAAATATGTGAATATGCATTTAATGGATTATTGATAGGTTGAAAGAGCGGGCAAAATTCTGGCAAAATTGACTACACTGTAAGAAAATGTAAAATTGTACATTTTGACAGGAAAAAATTAAAAAAAAGTAAATTATCTAAATAATGAGAAGCTGCAGAACTCTGAGATGCAGAGTGTCCTAGTGCATAAATCGTATAAGATACAGCAGGTAATTAGGAAAGCTACCAAAATTATTCATTAATTGCACGGGAATTGAATACAAAAATAGGGAGGTTATGGGTTCAGTTGTACAGGATATTGGTGAGACCATATTTACAGTGTACAGTATTGGTTTCCTGATTTAAAAATGATACAAGTACATTGGAAGCAATTCAGAGAAGATTTACTGAACTAATACCTGAAAAGTTTTATGAGGAAAGGTTGTATCTGCTGGAGTTTAGAAGAGTAAGAGGCGACTTGTTTGAAACATGTAAAATCCTGAGAGGTTGGGACAGGGTGGGTGTGGAGAGGATGTTTCCTGTTGTGGCAGAATCTAGAACCAGGAATCACTTTCTAAAAGGGATATGAAAAGAGAGATAAGGCAAATGTTTTCTCTGAGTGTTGAAAGATTTTGGAATTCTGTTCTTCAAAAGGAAGCAAAAGAAGCGTCTTTGAATATTTTTAAAGCAGAGCTGGATAGATAAGGTGAAAGGTTATCGAATTTAAAAGTAACGGCGAGTCAAGGTTACAATCAGTTCAGCCATGATCCTTTTGAATGGTGAGAAGATTCAAGGGGCTTGGTGGCCTTCTCCTGCTCCTAATTCATTCAGCATCACCATTCAGCCTTCCAAGTGAATCTTACATTCCTCCACAAGTCAGACATTACATTATATGGCTAAATGACAGCATGACCCAGGGATCATAAAATAGAAAACATATCACTTAAAAACATATATATACACCATCATACATATTTTGCTGTCTTTATGGAAGTCAGACCAAAAAGCCCTCTAGTGAAATTATGCACAATCGTAAGCTAATGAACCAATTTATTTATTATGCAAAATACACAGAGCACCCATATGAAACTTGTTCATTTCTACCTTTGCTGACTGCCATTGACTTCTCCCGATGCATCAAATTCAAAATTTTCACTTATAAATCACTCTACCGTCTAAATCTATCTCTACATGCCCTTAGCATCTGGCGATGGCCTTCCTTATATCATCATTCCTGTCAGTCTTATCTGCATTTTACATTCTGGAACTCCCTCTGAATGTTTAGGCCTGAGGACTTTTCGTCCCCACTTTTTGAAGCGCCTGCAAATCAATGCCTATTTAGTAATGCTTTTGGGACATTGCCTCATTCTACTCCTATTGGGCTCTGCATTCTAAGGATGTTCACTAGAGTCAAGACACAAGTTCTTCCTTGAATCAAATCCAGTTCTCTTCCGCTATGAATAGGAATAATTAGGAAATCTATTGGAAAAGAGGAATATTTATGTTTTTCAGCACAATTGAAAGCTATTTCAGGAAACTGTGATTGGGCCAATGATGCAGGAAAAATACACAAAGGTTGGGAAAATTATAGAAATATGAAAGAAATGGGAATTAGATATAAAGAGAGAGAGAACACATGCATGAAAACTTACAAATACAATAGAATAACATTCAAAATTCTAAATCACTTGGGCTGGAATTTTCCAGCCATTCATGTTGGGGGGATTCTCTGCTCCTGCTGCTGTGAACAGGGATTTGCCTGAGTGCCAAATTCTCTATCCTCGCTTGAAGCAGCAATGGGGCAGAAACAGCCATAAAACTATGTGGAATTTGCACATTCTCCCCACATCTGTGTGGATTTCCTGGTTTTCTTCCGCAGTCCAAAGATATGCAGGTTGGGTGAACTGGCCGTGCTAAATTGCCCCTTAGTGTGCCAAGACCTAAAGATTAGTGGGAATTAGCAGAGTAAATACAGGTTGGGCAAGATTCTCTGACAGAGAGTCTTTGCAGACTTGATGGGCTTAAGGGCCTCCTTCTGCACTGTAGAGATTCTATGAAAATTCTGGCCTCAAATTCTTCTCTCGCTTCAGAAAAGCGTTAAAGACACCAAATGCACGGATGAGGAAAAAAATGCAAAAAAAAGTCAAAAATGGACAATAAATAAATTTTAATGATATCCAAAGATCAAGGTTAGAAAAATGGAAACATTTGGCACTTGAAATAAGTAACCCAGTCCATTGCCTACCCAATCTTTTCAATGTTTCCATTTCTAATATTAACAATTTTGAAATCCATCCAACTCATAATATATCTGCGATAATATCATAAATTTATGAGCATTCTGCCTCTGTACATGCTCTGTATTGGTCCTTTGACCTTGAGTAACACTAACAAGACAGTTGTTTCCCCCAGACTTTCCTAATCAAGCTTTTTTCTTGACAGTAGAAAGGAATACAACTTCCTTCCCATTTTCTGCTGTTTCAAGCTGAGACTTTGGGTAGAATTTTCCCATCCCGCCTGCCACAGAATCAGAGTGATCAGGGGTGGACGATGCAAAGGTCCGTTGCTCTCCAGTGGGACTTTCTGGCCTTGGGGCAAGCACGGCTGGAAAATTCCACCCACATTTATGCCTCATAATTTTAACATTTATTCCTGACCCAACTAGAAACATCCCTTTCTATCTCGGTAAAAAATAGTTCTGTGCATTAATCAGATCGAGTGGTTAAAAATCTTCTTATTTATTTGACTGAAATTTTCTTCAAATTTGAGTGATTTAAATACCGGCCCGATTACACATTTGAAAAGAACAGGTCAACTTTGCTATTTTTGGTGCAGTGCTCACTTGATAACATAATTTCTGGCAGTCCAATAGAGTAAGCATCGATTGACTCCACCAGCTGACTAACTCTGGCAATGGTTCAGTAAGTTTATCCATTACTTAGCTGAGTCATACAGAGCAGAGATGTCCAAGGTTCAATTTTTCAAGTCAGTATTGAGATGGCTGATCTGAACGGTCGGTAATTCTACATGTTGGGAATGAACTCCCTTGG
Source organism: Sphyrna mokarran (assembly GCA_024679065.1). NCBI lineage: Eukaryota > Metazoa > Chordata > Chondrichthyes > Carcharhiniformes > Carcharhinidae > Sphyrna > Sphyrna mokarran. The sequence goes on from JAGIQG010000019.1 coordinate 23,866,677, forward strand.
AGATACTCCTGCTTCTCTGCTTTAACAATAAAATTCAAGAGCACCTTGTTTACACAATGCAGTTTACTGCTTGGACAATATACTTGACACAATTAGATGCCAAATGGTTCATTGATATGCACGGTCATTACACCGAATATGCATGGTAGACCAAGGAAGGAAAGGATAATGAACAAGATTTCAGTGTTCAAAAATAAAACGAAAAGAAATAAATCTAAGTTTAGAAGGCTAAAAGATCATTTTTATATATCTTGGTCCTTTGTATAATTTAAATATGTCAGGATGTTTCCATTTAATACAGAACAGTAGACTGGAATATTGATCAGTGATGCTATCTGGTGAACACTTAATGTGTTCTTATCAAATTTCTGTCTGCACACTTTTAATAGACTTGTTAATGGATTAAAAATAAATGTTAATACTGTCTTTAATACAAAATAGTTCACATATTGAACACAAGTTAAACATGACAGTTTCAAGTGTTTTCGCAGTTATATATTACAGAATGATTTCCAAACAATATCATGGGGGGACAGGATGTAATTGGAGATTTAACCCACTTCTCATCCTAATATTTCAAAAAAAAAAATCCCAACTCTTCTCATTGTAATGTTTGAAAATATGCAAAGACAAATTGATACCAGCATCTTACTGATTACTGGCCAGCTTTACTGTTGGCACAGTGGTTAGCAATGCTACTTCACAGCACCATGGACCCAGGTTCAATTCCAGCTTTGAGTGACTGTCCAATAGACATGCAAACTTTACACAGACATTCTCCCTGTACCTGGGTGAGTTTCCTCTGGGTATTCTGGTTTCATCCCACAGAATTATAGAAGCCCTGCACTGCAGAATAAGGCTATTTGGCCATTTGAGTCTGCATCAAGCTTCCTACACAGCATCTTATTCATATCCCCATAATCCATACATTTATGCCAGTAATTCCCTAATCTACGCCTTTTATGGCACCAAGAGGCAACTTGGTATGGAAGGCTTAAGGAAGTGAATAGTTGGAATCTGAGTACTTAGCTGGTTTAGAACATTTGAAGACTATTAACAGGGTAGCTACCATATCTCTTTCCTTCATTGAGCATTCTCCAGAAACAATAGGAGCATATCAAAGTAATATAATTCAGAAAGAGGGAAGCTCTTTCAAAGAAATAATGGTAGCAGATGCCAAAACATATGTGGTAATTATATTATTGTGTGTAACAATCAAATATAAATGTTAACATTGAGTATTGTTCAGTATGGAGTAATTATTCTAATGCTTCCATATTTAATAAAATGAACAGGTTTACATAGCAATTAAAATACTGAAGAGTGAGATTCAATACATGCATTTGGTATGATAACACTTTCTTCCAATAATGTATAAGTGACAGTCTGCAACAGTTCTGAAGTGTAGAAAGTTCTGTGGCATCAATCTATTGGGTCAAACAAAATTTGACACTTTCAATGAGATTTCACATAGTGATATGGATCATCTTTTAGATCAATGATTTGTTGCCAATCCTCTGGGTACATTGACTGAAACATCAGACCTGAGGGCATATCCTGCTTGGCAAAATTGTTGAAACCCAATTCCCTAGCCATTCATGTCAGCAGGATTCTCCAGTCCCACTGGGTTTCCCGATAGGATGGGAAGGTTTCAATAGGAAATCTCCTTGACAGTGGCAGGAATCAGAGAATCCTGCTGCAATAGATTTCCACGTCGCCTTCCATCGCTGGGAAACATGCAGCTGAGAGGCCAGAGAATCTTGCCATATCTTTCAAGGTTGACGAGAATCTGTCTGATTGTTTGAGAGGTGGTAAGATGTCGGTGTAGATGCATGTTGTCTTGTTTTTATGCTGTGGGATGATCGAAACTATTGCTGTAAATGAACTTTATTAATAAAACAATTTTGGGGCATCTGCGGCCTTCACAGTCTGACCTTTGACCCCTCAGGTCAGGTGACCCTGAGAAGTACAGAGTGTAACTGCCATAATTAGTTATTATTATCATGACATTTCACTTTTTTTAAAAAAAACTAGACCAGTTCTTGTTAGAATAAAGTAGGCTTAAGTATAGCCTAATCTAGTACACAAAGGCCGAAATTCTCCAATGTCATATGCTCGACTGCCTCTGTGAATGGAGAATTTTCCACTCAGCCAAATCTCCATTCGCCGCAGCAGGACCAGAGAATTCCAGCCAAAGTCTCTTAATCTTAATTATTCATAGATTAGAGATGACAGTGTAGAAAAGGCCCTTTGGCGCATTGAGTCTGCACCGACTATAACTAGCACTAAAGATGCATTAATCCCCTTTTCCAGCACTTGTCCCATTATTGTTAAATGTTGCGATGTTTCAGGTGCTCATCCAAGTGCTTTTTAAATGTCGTAAGGTTTCCGACCTCCACTACCTTCTCAGGTAGTGTGTTCCAGATTCTCACCATCCTCTGAGTGAATTCCTTTCTTCTCATATCCCCCTGAATTTCCTGTCCCTCACTCTAAAACTACCCCCCTCTGTAATTAACCCCTCAACAAAGGGGAACAGCTGCTTCTCATATAGCCTGCGTATATCCCTCAACCTTATATTCTTCAATTATGTACCCCTTCAGCTTTCCCTGCTCTGAAGAAAACAATCCAAGCCTATATCAGTCTCTCCTTATGTTTGAAATATTTCATTCCAGGCTACATTCTGGTGAATCTCCTCTAACTCCTCTACTGCAATCACATCCTTCCTATGGTGAGATGACGAGAACTGCACATAATTGTGGCCTATCCAAAGCTCTATATAGCTCCAACATTACTTCCCAGCCCTGTACTCTATGCCATGACTGATAAAAGAAGTGTCCCATATGTCGTCTTAATTATCCTATTCACCTACCCTGCCATTTTCAGAGATCTGTGAATTATTCAATAATTTACCCAAGACAACTCTGTTCCTCTAAGCTTCCTAATGTCCTGCCATTCGTTAAATATGCCTCGTCTTATTTCTTCTTCTTAAATGTATCACTTCAAACTTTTAAGTACCAGTGGTGGGGCCTTTGGGGATGGGCCTGAAGAGGGCTTATGGGTGCAGAGCCTGGAGTGGAAGGAGTCAGGCCGGGGCAGTTGGATCAGGGAGGGAGAAAGGGTTAGCTGCTACTCCAAAGCTCCAATCAGTGGGGGGGTATGGGCTGGAGGGGAGCATTGTGCACTCTGTATCTGATCAGTGGCCTGCGATTGGTCTGGCCAGCCGAGGTTATATTTCTTGTGGTATAGGGCTCGCAATCAGCCATAAATGCAGGTGGGGATTGTGTTTTCAGTCTGTCTGCAATAGCAGAGGCCTGACGGTTCTCACTCTGTCTACTGTTGCTTTTGCACGTGGGCAGACACAGTCTGTGCATGCGCAATAGCTCTGTCAGTAGGCTGGTGAATTAGGCCCCTCCCACTGCCTATAACAGCTAGAAATGGTCTAGCCATTTTTTTCATGTACTATATGCAAAAAATTGGACATAAAAACTCACCCAAAAAATGGATCTGCAATATTCCTGTTTTCATCCCAGTAGGACACTTAGAATCATTCTTGTAAAATTTTGCCCACTGTCTATGATTTCAATAATCCTAAACCAAACAAGGAATTATAGATTTTAATCCTGCAAAAGCCCTTAATTTTGTTCAAGACCAGTTCGGAAACTCCAAGATACAGTATGAAGATGGCCTAGACTCTAACTGTTTTTGATTTTGGCATTAGGGTGAATATAAGGTGTTTTTCTCCTGTTGTGATTCTATTGACGCACTAGGAAGCTTTTATTTAACAGTACAGTTTTACTATAACAACAAGAATTAGCATAATTTTCACCAAATAAAATACTTAAACATGACAAAATATTATTAACTGCTAGCTTATCTCTATTAGTTCCAATTTAAGCAATATTCCTGACAGAGGTAAATTTCTGTTCAAACTCAGTTAGCAAACAACAGGCTTACCTGTGGGCTGCAGGTTCTCAAAGCTCCAGAACATTTCTGAAGAGAAATTCTTATTTTCAGCCTTCAGAGAGAGAGATAATAGAGCTGCTGCTGCTTGTAAAATATAAGTAGAAACTGCCAAATTTTTTTTCTCTGCAAGCCTAGGTCCACTGTTTTAGTACATGATGTCATCTTGTCAATCAATCTAATTGAACGCTACTCTGAAATGCCAGAGGCCAATCCAAAAAAAATAACAAAACCGCATTAACTCTGATTATAACAAGCACCACAATAACTAAGAGCAATTATTCTTCTGCACTTTTAGCAATGGGCTACCTGGAGCAGACAAATCAATACTGTAATCAAATCTGAAGTTTAAAACATTCCCTTCACATAATATAAATGCATTTCTTAAAAGGCACAGTATCATCACACTGCCTCCACTTCATGACTCCCCTCACAACACTCCTCATCACCCCACTCCTGTCCAGCCTCTTCATACCCAAGTCCCTTCACACCCCTACCCATCTTAGGCTTCACCCACTGTCGGCCCCATCCCCTGTCCCTTCAGCACAGACCTCAACACTCTGGCTGTGTCCATTTGGCAGTGCCAGGGTGCCACCTGGCAAGATGCTAGTTAAAATGGCCAGGCTGGCATTGCTAAACGGGCAATGTCCAACTGTGTCCCAACGGGGGCTTTAATGGTCTCCGGGCACCTCTGCTGGTGAGACAGGAAAATCTAGCCCTAATCTAACACTTGTGTAACTCCACAACTGACTACCACCCCTTCAATCCAAACACTCCCCTGATCACCTGACCATCCTCCCATCCTCAGAACCACTTAACTGCCCTCCCAAACCATCCTCTGATCACACCATTACCACTCTGATTCAGTCGCACAGACTACCCCACAAATGTCCAACTGCCCCTGACTCAACTAGTCCCAACCCAAATTCCATTTGAACTGATCCGGCTACCCTTTGGCCTGACCCGATCACCCCTGATCAACACACTTACCCATCTATTCATCTACACTCTTACTCACCTTGCTAACTCACCAAATTACCTTCCTACTCAAGTCACCAATCTGCACAACTATCCATCTTATCAACCCACCCATCACTCATTTACTCAACCTATCTCCTACCCATCCCACCCACATTCCCATCCAACTACTCATCCCCCATTCACATCCTCATAAAAATACTGGAACTTTTACTTACCAGATTATTGCAGTATGTACCATTAAAAAGATTATGTCCCCTCTTCCCTGACTTTATTCTACTCTGACACAGTTCCATGTAGGATGCTGTGGCTGCATTTTCTTTGACAGCTGGGATTGACAATCTGGGAAGAAATGTGTAACAGTTTCAGTTGGGAGAAGCTTTACCCACAGTGACAATATGCCCAGTATTGGCGTTGCTCAGAACATTCAGGCCCATATCATGTGGGGCTGGAGACAAGGTTGTATCAGCGCAGTGGAAATAGCAAGTTTCATTCCCTGAAGGACATTTATAAAGCAGTTGATTTTCACAAATTATGACAGTTCTTTTCCTGGTGTCAGACCTAAAATTATTAAACTTATTTAATTCACTTTCATTGTGTGTATGCTGGAACTCAAACTCACAGCCTCTGGGTTTATGGTTTAGTTTCCTAACAACTATACTATCACAGCAATGTGTAAGATATTTGGAAGAAGGACTCTTCTCTAATGTTTAGCTCCTGGAACTAATGTATTGAAGCTTTGAGTAACCCATGATTGGGTACATTTGTAAATACAGGACTTTGGTCTAACAACCCACTCCAGGTTTCCTCCTCATTTTCTACAGAGAAGTTCTGTTTCCAGTTCCCTGTGGGTTGATGAGTGAGTTGTTTCGTGGTTCCAGTGGTTTTTGCAAGTTTAACTTATTCCCATGGAGGCAGCAAAGCCTTTATCCAATCTTTTCTCGTGAATTGATTTGTTGTGTGAATTGAACCCTTCATACAAAATATTTTGCTATCATTTATCCTAGGTTTACTCCAAAATTCAATTACCCTCCTGAGAGACATCAATTTGTACCTAAATAATATTGTAAGAAGTCTCACAACACTGGGTTAAAGTCCAACAGGTCATCTCACTTACTGTCCTGTCTGGAGACAATACATATTTCTTTAACCTATGCTTTGTATCATTTTCCCGCTGGAAGAAGGTGGAAGAGAGTATGCCCAGGGTACACGGGGGCCCTTGATTTATGCTGGCTGTCATTCTAATACAGTGGAAAGCGTAGACAGAGTCAATGGATGGAAGGCTGATTTGAGTGATGGACTGAGCTATGTTCATGACCTTTTGTAGTTTCTTGTGGTTTTGAACAGAGCAGGAGACAAACCAAGCTGTGATACAACCAGAAAAAACATTTTCTATGGTATATCTGTAACCTGTTGGTGAGAGTTATAGCACACGTACCAAATTTCTTTAGCCTCTTGATAAAGTAGAGGTGCTGGTGGTCTTTTTTAACTATTGTGTTGGCATGGAGGGACCAGGACAGGTTGATGGTGATCTGGACATCTAGAAACTTGGAGTTCTTGACAATTTCCACTTTGACCCATAGGCATTAGTCATGCTCTCCACCAAGTGCATATTAAATTCAGTTTATATTAAACTGGAAAATATAGTAGATTATCATGACTTCCTTCCAATCCTTGGACATCTCCAAATCACTGCCACGGGAAAAAGACAGTAATGGTGATCATCCCTGTGTAGCTTTCATTAGGTTGCAAGTTCCTCACAGCCACATGTTTTCTGGTTTTACAATTAATCTTAATGGAGCATTCATGGCCAATACCAACATCTCAATTCACAGGGAAACAGCACCTCACAAAGAACCAGTCGAGGATTTTACTGCTCCCCATCCCTCGCCTCCTCCACAGTTGGCAATGTGTGTGTTTAGGGGGTGGAGGGAAGGCTGGGAAAGGTGGAGGTGTGGGGGGGATGATGAGAAAGATCATGGAGTTCATCAACCTCCTGATGCCACCCTGTTGTTAACATTTTACCAGCATTTTACTCCAAGGGACTGGCATGGTGGCACAGTAGTTAGAATTGCGGTCTCATAGATCCAGTGACCCATGTTCAATTGCAAATACCAGCCTCGGGTCACTATCTGTGTGGAGTTTGCATATTCTCCTCGTGTCTGCATGGGTTTCCTCTGGATGCTGTATGTAGGTTAGGTGGATTGACCATGTCAAATTGCCCCTTAGTGTCCAAAGATGTATCAGTTAGATGGATTAGCCATGGTAAATGTATGGGTTAGAGGAATAGAGCTTGGGTAAGATGTTCTATCAGAGAGTTGGTGCAGACTTGATGGGCAAAATGGGCTCCTTCTACGCTGTAGGGATTCCATGATTCAAGGCAGGTGACTGATTTAGATGTATGAAGACCCATATAATGCATCTGTTGTCATTTTACATGGTGAATCCAGCAGCTTGATGGAGGTAGCCTCCCAGCAGCAACGCAAGATGGAAGATCTCCGGGACCATAGTCCAAGAAGACAACACCCATGGCCTCAATATCTTTCCCCGAGAAGTTTTACTCTCTGACAACTGAAATTGTGATTTTAATTCTTTTAAAATTACCAGCTCCACCTTCTGAATTTCACTGCGTACCTCAGCAGACTTCTTCTTGTGGGGCTACTGAGGCTTCAAGGTCCTCCAATTGTCCACCATCCCTAATTGGATGGCAGGTCTATAGACAGCCAGTTAGGCTGCCTGGAGTAAGATTGCTGAGCAACTCCTATAGCCAGCAAATGTGGGCACACAGCCTGCTTCATACTCCATCACCAGAGCTTCAACGCTCTTGTAAAATTCAACTCATTGACTAACGAGTCGGATAAGAACTCACTTGTAAACTGCAAGGTCTGTATAAGCTAGTGTAGCCCTGAGGGACAAAACTGCAAATGTTTAGCCAATTGTTCAAAGAGAGGTGTGACATTAACATCGAAACGCTCAACAATTTTTGAAGAGCAGAACTGAACCGAAGCTATGGCACAGCTCCTGGGTTTTTAGTAGAGAGCTGGAGCGGGAAGCATTGTGCATTTCTATGTGCCTTCATATCACTTGAAGTTTGTAGGTAAAATGGTGATTTTGTGGAAATTTTGCTAGACTAGGAATCCTGAGCCCCAGTTGTGGGGACATGGATTCAATTCCTGCAATGGCAGCTGGTGGAACATACATTCCAGATTTATTAATTGAATTTATGCCATGCTAGTAATGATGATCAGTGCCGATTATTATAAAAATCCATTTGCTTCTTAGAGAAGGAAATCAGCCATGCCTTAACCTGTCTGACCTGCGCATGACTTCAGATCCACAGTAATGTGTTTGACTCTTTACTGACCCCTGAAATGTCTTTGCACGCAGTACTGTTCAAAGGCTATTAGCAATGGGAAACAAGTGCTGGCCTTGTTGGTGATGCCCACATCCAGTGAAAGAATAAAAGAAAAGAAATGGACTGAATCAAATGGAGCTATACCCATCAGAGAAGATAATTACTTCTGTTGAGTTCAGTAGAAATGCAAATCACAAGAGATGTAAATGAGCTGTTGACTCGTTATTACTCGCATTAAGTCGAATTTACCCCGTGGTGCCAGCTAGCACTTGTTTGAGCCTATTGTTGGTACAGGACTTGAGCACATAATGTAGACTGATTCTTTCGCTGGGAATTTCTGGCCCCATCGTGATGGGTTTTTCCATGCGGATGTGGCAATTCATTGAAATTCTAATTGATTTTGCAGGAGTGGAAAATTGTACCCACTGGTGCTGCAATGTCACACATGTTGAATGGAACTTTCCCAAAAACTGTCATGAGAATTGGCGAGGAAACGAGAGTCCTCTGCGCCACCCTTTTTGGTGAACTATGCGCTGCCATCTTTTGTCAATTCTCTTGACATTTGGGAGCATTGTGCTGGTACAGTGTGGGAAAGGATGGTGGCTGCAAATGCCAGTGAAGCCAGCTTAGGGAGCGCTTGGGCATCTTCTCGCAAGGTGCCTGATCTGCTGCTGAATCAGGAGACCTCATCCCACACCACCCCCTCTTCAGCCATCAGATTCCCTCCTCCATCAGTGGCATTGTCATCCTCCACACCAACATGGGATCACCAGCAGTGAGGCATCAGGGCCCTCCAGATGGGTCCCCTGCAGACCCCTAACATGCCCCCTCTGTCATAACTTGCTGCATGACCTCCACCTGCACGATCAACCAAAGTGCTACAATGCCCTCAGATTACCCCCGTGGTTTCATGGCACCTTATCTCCAGTGATGAAGATCACTTGTGATTCGTGCTGGCGTGCTGTCTCACCAGCGTGGTGGGAAGCAGTTGTCCCGGACTCGCAAATGGTATGGAGATCCAGACAACCTAATCCTAATAAGCTTCATTACTCTTCTGGGTGTGAAGCTATTCTTGTCAGTGAAAGGGGGCCGGGAGGATAGCGATCCAATTTGCTGCAGGTACAAATCAGACGATTGGCCTCTCACACTATGTTCCCGGCTCCCCGCTCTAATCAATGGGCGTGGTGAGCATCCACTGTCTTTTGGGTGAAATGTTAAATCAAAATCTTGTTTGCTTATCCAGCTGGATGAAAAAGAAACTATAAAAATCAGGAACTACATCCAGAAGGAAGCATTAGGTTCTGTAGTTGCTGTTTTTCAGTGTTACAGTCAGGAATAGTGTCTGAAATGCGTGTAAACTAGAAAGTGTGCTGGTTACTATCTTGGTAATGGAGCTTGTACAAGGACATCGAATGACCACTGACAACATGTGGAGCAGGCAGATTGATTGTCAGAGTATCACACTGGCTTAACAGCCTGCCACACTCCAACCTAGAAGTAGGTTAGCCATTCAAAACCACTGGAACCACTCACCCATCAGCCCACAGGTAATTAGAAACAGAGCTTCTCTGTAGCAGTGGAGATGGATGGCCTGGAGTGGGTTGTTAACCTTGCACAGCTGAACACGATATTAAACAGCATGAAGGAACTTTGCAACCAATGCTACTTAAAAGATCATGAACTACTTACAGGTTAGTTACTGAATTATTTCTTCCAGCTGCTGGTGCAACTGCATGTGTTTGTGGAGCTTCCCTACAATTGCCTAAAGTTTGAATAGTCTATAGAGCTGGTGCTTTTTTGTTTATTGAGAAGCTTGCACTGAAGCTTCCAGGCATGGATAGGCTGGCAATCCTTCCTCTTGTGATTCATCACGGCAGGAAGAACAACAAGAGGCCACAGAGCTTTGCGTTGGCCGGGAATCGAACCCGGGCCTCCCACGTGCCAGGCAAGAATTCTACCACTGAACCACCAATGCACAGAACCAGGAGAGAGCAGGATGGTTTGCCAGAAATAAGGAAGAGAAAGGACCTCTTAGAGTGCTTTTAAGAATCATTTCTCTTCCTGCAACTTCAATAACCAATAGTTGTAATGTCTTTGCTTTATTAACAATATCATGACTGAAATCTGCTGCAACTACAACTACAATACCTGGTCCAGCCCACATGTGACTCCAGAGCCACATGGGGTTGACTCTCAATTTCCCTCTGAAATGCCCCACCAAGTCAGTCAGTTGATTCACTGTTTCAAGAAGGCGACTCACCACCACTTTCACAAGGGCAACTGTGGATGGGTAGTAAATGCTGGCCAGCCAACAATACCCATGTCCCACAAAAGAATAAAAAAACTCAAAAGGAGACCACATTGGCTGTCATGGTGGTCGTAGCTCTTAACTTTGATCCAACTCCCTCTTTTCAGGCTGTTGCTGGAGATAGAGGCAACGTCTCACAGTTTGTGGTGTACTCTGTACATGTGATGCCACTGAGCCCCCCTATACGTGGAGAGACAGCTTCATCAAGTTTTCTCTTGCCAAAGATGAGTGTTTACGTGGATTTATATGATGTAAGATGACTGCATGCATTTGTGTGCTCTTCGTGTTAATTCTACCATTTTCGTGAATCTATGGAGTTTCCATTCCCTCACAATGGAGCTGGTGTGTGGGCACAGGTAGCATGCAGGTTGCCATTACCCATTCAATAGTCACAATTCCTTCTTTCTGCAGCAGAGCGAGTGAGGGTGAGGCAAAGTATGTGAATTCTGGATTTGAGTAGCGATTGAAAGAAAGTAATGACAGGTGAGTGATGGGGTGTGAGTGAGATTAATTGCTCAGTTGTTAGGATCTATCATTCGAAAATGAACTCATCGACCTTGGTGATTTATGTGAGACGACTTCTTGTACTTTATCTCTTCTTTCACCAAGTCCCCTAGCCTTGATTCCTGCTGTGACCTGTTGCCTCTCGAGCATCTGTCTGGAAAGCCTCCTGACCCACTGCAGATGGAGGACACTTTCTTTCTATCTCTTCCACTAAGATCTCTAGTGCAGTGCCTGAAACCTCGAGTGTTCACTCTCTTTTCAACTTGCATGCAAGTATCAAAGCACTCATTCAATTTGCAGATGACTCACTCTGCTTTGTGCCACCACGATGGCTGTCTTGCGAGTTACAAAGTTGGAACCCCCTGCTGATGTGTGAGGCTAATGAACATAGTGCAGGTAGTGCTGATTGCATGCACCAATTAAAATTTATTTATTGGTGTAACAAATAGGCTTACATTAACATTTCAATTAACTTACTGTGAAACCCTCTAGTTGCCACATTCCAGCGCCTGTTTGAGTACATTGAGGGAGAATTTAGCCCCTTACCAGCATGTCATTTGAACTGTACTCAGAGGAAACCCACAGAAACACAAGGGAAACATGCAGACCCCACAGACACTATGACTCAAGCCAAGAATCGAACCTGGGACCCTGACGCTGTGAGGTAGAAGTTCTAGCTACTGTGCTGCCTGTAAAGCAGCAGGTAGCATGAATTTACCATGTTGTTTGTCAAGAAATGAAAGAACATGGATTCCTCTCCAAAATCTCCTCCATTTTTTGGAGATTACCTAATTTAATTTGCAGCCGTGAAACTGCACTCTTTCCCACCCCCCCTACATCTATCTCTTAATTACTAATGACAAAAGTTGACTTTCTGATTGTTTATCTCATTGTTATTTACTGGACTTTGGTCTTTGCAAATCAGCTACCACATCTGCTTTAAAATGACAGCAAAAGTCATCAATGTGAAGCAGTTTGGGACATCCTTGGGGCGTGAAATGTGCTTTTGAAATACAACTCTTTCCCTTCCATTTGGTTGTGCGGATGCTGTGATTGAATGTGAATTTGCACTGCAGTGGAGTGGAAATTGAATTTGCACGTGGGCATCTAAAATATTTCAAGCGGTATTTGAACTGATGTGATCCAATTTTAAGAAACACCTGCATTTCTTTCCTTGGAAATTCCTTTCCGTGAAAACGGCTGACACGTTGATAAAATGCTGCACCGGGGATGTGTTTGAGCTGACAGGAATTGGCCATACGCTGTCAGTCGTAGGAAACTTTCAGCAAACAAGTACAAATGGGAGGGAACAAAGTGCGCAGTCTTTCTGTTATAGTAAGCTGTTTCATGGTATTTTGTATGAGAAGTGATTCAGCTGCAGTTTGTCTCCGTAGCAGGAGCGTCGGCATTCCTAGTCATAACATGCCTTCAAATTTAAGAACTAACCATTGTTCATAAGACTCCACACCACAGTGGACATCAACTTTTGGATTAGGATCGTAAAATAACAAATAACTGGTCTGTTGTATGTTGGGATTCTTCAAAGTAATAAATACTGATGTGGCAGCATTTTGCAGAATCCACTCAGATATTTCGAATGGGATCCAACATATACATAAAGGCGGGTTCTGTCAAACGTGTTGCACACTGAGACAAGTTTTTAAGTAACAACTGCCTCTTATAATGATTCCTGTTATTTGATTTAGAAGTGGGGGTGGATGTGTGTAGTGGAAGGCGGGGGGGGGTTGTAATTTAAATTCATCAAGGTAGGTGGGTTTCTGTGCAGGTAGATGGTACAGCTGGCAATATCGAGAAGGTCACAAAGGTGTGTTGACTTTCCAGATGGGATTTTCCAGCCGCGCTTGCCCCAAAACTGGAAAATCCCGCCCAGGTTCAGCAGACCTTTGCATGATCCACACGCCGCCTGCTATGATTCCCATAGCGGGGCAGGAAAATTCCCCCCCACCCCCATCTTTAACCTGTGTGTGTTCTTCAGCGTGTGGGGAAATCCCCTGTGAGATTTGACAAGTCTGCCGATTACATGAGTAAAATGAGCTCTGAATATGAACACATGGTGTTTTTTAACTCACAGAGTCATAGAACCCCTACAGTACTGAAGGAGGCCATTTGACCCATCGAGTCTGCACTGACCATAATTCCACCCAGACCCTATCCCCATAACCCAATCATTTACGCTGTTAATCCCCCTTTTCTATGGCCAATCGACCCAACTTGCACCTCTTTGGAGTGTGGCCATCTGTTTCTGCTCACTGGGAATTAATGATATCACTAATGGGACTATGTGACAAAAAATGCAACTTGAGAAGCTTTTTTTGAAGAACTTATGAGCTTTCACTACCGATTTGAATATGAGCTCTATGGATAGGATATACATTTTAAATTTAATGTAATTAAGAATTGTTTGCACAAATTGATCAGGTGAAAGAAGTCCTTGGAGCGCAGACAATATATTTGAATAGCACAGTTACAAGACATGTGAAATATATTCGTTAGTCGGAATCAAATATTTCAACAAAGATTCAACATATTTAATTATTCCATCTGAAATATTCCAATCAATTCATGTAAGCTAAAGATGTTCAAAAAGTGTACTTCATCTTTAATTTCTCATTACTCGGTTCTGATTAACATCACAGGGCAAATGGTACGGGGATCAAAAGTTTAAGGTTTGTTATACAAGTGCAATAATCCATTGAATCTTATGATATCTGTCAACTATTCCATTTCTTCAATTATTGCAATCTGACAATAGTGTAAGAACACAGATTACAAAATCAGAGAGGTGTTCACTTTACAGTGGCACAGTAGTTAGCACTGCTGCCTCTCAGTGCCAGGGGCCTGGGTTCAATTCCTGGCTTGGGTCACTATCTGTGCAGAATTTACACGTTCTCCCAATGTCTGTGTGGATTTCCTCTGGGCATCCCGTTTTCCCCCCACAGTCCAAGATATGTGGGTTAGGTGGATTGGCCATGCTAAATTGTCCCTAAAAGTCAGGGGACTAGCTAGAGTAAATGCATGGGGGTTACAGGGATAGGGCCTCGGTGGTATTGTGGTCAGTGCAGGCATGATGGGCTGAATGGCCTCCTTCTGCACTGTAGGATTCTATGATTCTACAAGGACACAGTCAGGTATCTATTAATGACATCTCAGATTTGCGTTTTCTGTGGATGATTTTCAGATTTAGTTCACCATGGTATCGTTCACAAAGAGAAAATTAAATGGCAAGGAACCACTCTTATCCAGAATTAAATTTTACATGCAATTTCAGCAAAACTTCACATGAAACAACTTGATCCTAATTTTCAGACAGTCTTCTGCGAGTCTCCAAATTGCAGGACTACAGTAGAACGTTGATTATCTCTCATTACAGATTTACTCCTTTCCCCTGGGTTAATGATGGAATATGGCTGATAACTGAAAATCTCCATGCAGTTAATATGACAAATTGAGGGTCAATTAAACAATGATGTGCGACAAGTGACATGAGATCAATCCATTTTTATGCATTTCACTTCAGTTCCTGAAAATTTTAATGGGTGGCTGATCTGATATTGTCCATATGTTGATACTATCCAATATCAACATATGAGCTTTAACTTCTACGCATATGATTCCCAGTATGTATGGATTAGTTCCATTTTTCTATTTCAACAGTTTTTGAAGTAAAGTTTGCCACTTGATCTCCGGATCCAACTCCCTGTTGGATGACACGGTGGCACGGTTGTTAGCATTGCTGCCTCATGGTGCCAGGGACTCACGTTCGAATCCTGACTTGGGTCACTTTCTACGTGGAGTCTGCACCTTCTCTCTCTCTGTGGGTTTCCTCCAGGTGTTCTGGTTTCCTCCCACAGTCCAAAAGATGTGCTGGTTAGGCATATTGACCATGTTAAATTCTCCCTCAGTATACTTGAAAGCAGCGGCTAGGGGATTTTCATAGTAACTTCAGTGCAGTGTTAATGTAAGCCTACTTGTGACAGTAATAAATAAACTTTAAACTGAGTGCTGATCTTCCCATCCATAACTAAATTTTAGCACAGCATAGACAACTCTCTATCAGATAGTAATGGCCATCTGGATAACAACTTATTGTTCGACTGGATCAAGAAGTTAATTATGGAGTACCAGTGTATTTAAATTTGCAACATGTATTCTGCAATTCCTTTCTTTCTGTTGTTATAAGGGGTACGAAATTGTAACTTTTAACAAACATATGGCTCAAGATAGGTCAAAGATGTCAGATCCAAATTTTGAGCTCTGAAATATTCAGGAGGAACTAAATAGGGGATATGCCATTGGTAATCAAAGATCCAATTACAGCACTTGAGTAGAGGGCTGGTGAAAAGGCTGGACATATTGGTTACAGTTAAGAAGTAGTTTAGTTTTTTGAAGGAGTTACATGCCTTTTGGATAAAGGGGAACCAGTAGATGTACAATACTTAAGATTTCCAGGAATTATTTAATAAGGTGCCACCACAAGGTTATGGTGGAAAATAAAAGCTCATTGTGTAGGGCATAACATAATACATGGAATGAAGATTGGTTAACTAATAAAAAAACAGAAGTTAGGCATAAATGGGTCTTTTTCTGATTGGTGAAATGTGATGAGTAATGTGCCACAGTGATCAGTGTACTTTATATAAATGTCTAGGATGAAGGGATTGAAGGTATAGTTGCTAAAGTTGCCAATCACACAAAGATTGTAGGATATAAATTTTGCAGAGGACATAATGAGGCTACAGAAGGATATAAGTTAAGTAAGTGGGCAAATCTATGGCAAATTGAATATAGCGTAAAGGATCTAGGTATCCTAGCAAGTAATTAAGAAAAATAATAGAATGTTATCATTTATTTTGAGGGAAATTGATTACAAAAGTAGGGAGGTCATGCCTCAGTTGTACAGAGCATTTGTGAAACCACATCTGATATATTATGTATGGTATTGGTCTCCTTATTTAAGGAAAGGTGTAAATGAATTAGAATCCGTTCAGAAAATGTTTACTAGGCTAATAACAGGAATGGGTCGTCTTATTTGGGAAGGTTGGACAGGTTATGTTTGTAACCACAAGCATTTTAGAAGAAAAAGAGACAACTGGATTGAAACCTTTAAAACCCTTTATTAACAGGATGAATGTGGAGAGGATCTTTTCTTCATAATCTTGAACTTGAAGTCACTGTCTTGAAATAAGGGGTCTCTCATTTAAGACAAAGACGAAGAGATTTTTTTTGTCTGAGGAGTGTGAATCTCTGGAACTCTTCAAAAGGTAGTGAAAGCAGAATCTTCTAATGTTTTTAAGGCAGAGTTAAATAGATTCTTGATTAACGGAAGTAGGGGAGAAGATTAGCATATGCAAGCAGGAACGTAGGGTTGAGTTTACAGTCAGTTCAGCCACGAATGTCAGAGCAAACTCAAGGGGTCACATAATCTACTCCTGCTCCTAGTTCATATGTTTGCTAATATGTTTGTATATAAGAAACAGAAGGGTGGCTTAGTGGTTAGCACAGCTGCTTTGCAGTACCAGGGACCCAGCTTCAATTCCTGGCATTTGTCACTGTCTATGTGGAGTTTGTAAGTTCTCCCCATTCCTGTGTGGATTTCCTCCATGTGCTCCAGTTTCCTCCCACAGTCCAAAGACGTGCAGGTTAGGTGGCTTGGCCATGTTAAATTGCCCCTTAGTGCCCCAAGATGTGTAGATTAGAGGGACTAGCAAGGTAAATACTTGGGGTTATGGGGAACAGGTCTGGATGGGATTTCACCTTAGTGTCAGTGGGGTTATAAGGATAGGGCTTGGATGGAATTGTTGTTGATGCAGACTCTATGGGCTGAATGTCACCGTTCTGCATTGTAGGGACTCTATAATTTATTCCTCTATTAGACCGCTGAAGATCAAAGACAGGAGAAGGAGATATGGAAACAGATATATCAACAAATTAACAAAGATTGCAGAAACAAACCTATTCCCACAACAACTGAAAAACAAAATAGCAAAAGCTGGAGTCCCTTGCATGAATAGAGAAATGTAAATCAAAATGAGATTTAGCAGGCAGGCTTATGGCAATACTACAGGCAACCATCCAAAAAGGAAAAGGACAAATATAGAAAACAAAAAGAAAAAGCAAACAAAAAGAGTTAGAGTAGGGAAGCATTCATTAAACAATTTGAAAAGTAAGAAAATATCTGAAGAAAATACATATTACATGGAGAATGAAGGAGTGACAGATTACTAATTGAGGACTTTGGCTTGATTTTTACAGAAAACTATGTCAACATGAGAGAGCACAACAAACAAAGGTTGAACGAATAGACAGGCAAAGAAAATGATCCTGAAAAAATTGATGGCATTCAAAAGGCATGCATTATAGAATATTGAAAAGTTAGAGATGAAGTATTAGAGGCTCTGGCCACACTCTTATTAAACCTCCTTGAATATGGAAGTTAAGCCAAAGAACTGATGAGTTATAAAAGTAGCTCTGATGTTTTGGAGTAGAAAGAGAAATGAATCAAATAACTCCAGAACTGTCAGCCATGTCAATAATAGTCAACTTACTAATGGTCATAATAGGTATATCAACAACAGATGGATGGGAGGTTTTGTGGTATAGTGGGGTGGTGTACCTGCTTCTGAGCCTAAAGTTTCAGGTTTGATTCCCATCCCAGGATTTGAAGGCCAAGGAAGGTGTATTTAAAAGGTGGGTCAAGCAGGTTTCATATTGGCCTATAAATCTTTCCAATGCACAATAAAGACAGGTGGTATTGGTGGGAGAGATTCCTGGTCAGCCATGTGATGGATAGAATTTGTATCCTCTACTGTCGCAATGCATGGCTCCATGTAAAGATGCATGCATTTTCTGATTGCGCTTGCCCTGAAACTGGATGTCAACAGACCTTTCCATGGTCTTCTCCTCACCCACTCCGATTCCCGTAGTGAACGCAATGGAAACATTCGCTCCCCTGAGTGAACTATAACACCACACAAGATACAAAGTTTCAAGAAGGCAGTTCACCATCAGCTTCTGAAGAGAAATGTCAGCCATGTTAGCCCCTCATGAAAGGAAAATATGATTAAAATTATAATTGAATTAGAATCTTGTTCTGTCAGAGAGACAGTTGGTACTGTTCAAACAGGTGAATGTATTTTTTTAAAATACAGATTTTTTTTGTGGCATTCGTTGATTATCATTGTAGAAATATTTAAATTGAAAAATTGCAAATAGGTAAAATGTACCACTTGACCAATGCCTGGTGTTAGGTTACAAAACCACATTGACATTTGTACCAATGCCAACAGTGACATTCCAACTGAAGATCACATTATGGAGAATCAGGTAGCATGAATGCAGCACATCTATAATTTCCCATCTGCATTTTTATAAGATTCCATTAAAATGCCAAACAATCATCACCACTAGTTTGATTTTCAACAGGTCATTTTATTATGTAACACTTGGACCAATTGTCAAATTGTTATAAGCTTCTACAGTTAAGAGCGGCACAGTGGCAGAGTGGTTAGCACTGCTGCCTCACTGCAACAGGAACACGGGGTCAATTGCAGCCTTGGGTGATTGTCTTTGTGGAGTTTGTACATTCTCCCCATGTCTGCGTGGGTTTCCTCTGGATGCTCTAGTTCCCTCCCACAGTCTAAAAGTGTGTGGTTAGGTGAATTGATCATGCTAAATTGCCCCTTGGTGTTCCAAGGCATGTAGGTCAAATGGAATAGCCATGGTAAATGTGTGGGGTTACAGGAATAAAGCGGGGTTGTGGGCATAGATACAATACTCTGTCAGAGAGTTGGTGCAGACTCGATGGACCATATGGCCTCCTTCCACTGAGCTTATGATTCTCACTAGACCAAATATACAAAGGAAATCATTTTTTAATATTTACACAAAACACAAGTGAGTATAAATATGATGTAAATCTGGGTATCATTCTGGTGAAACTGCAGTGTACTGTTCAAAGGCTGAAACATCTCTCCTGAGGTTCAGTAGTCAGAACTGAATGCCGTATTTCAGAGAGTGTGGCCAGGCTTCTGTCATCTGATGCATTATTTCCTCATTTTTACATTCCAACCTCTTTGAGATAAAAACCAACATTCCATTCACCTTTTTAATTTACTTTTTATGCCTGTTCACTGGCTTTTAGCAAATTGTATAAACAAATATCTTCATCCTTTTGCTCCTTCACAGTTCTTAGTCTTTCACTATTAAGAAAAGATTCCAATTTGTCTTTTTTTAGATACAAAATAGATGACCACACATTTGTTTACATTAAACTCTATTTGTGATGGTTATTCTCACTCAGGCTCTTTCTGTTTAGAATATCTGCCTGCTTGTCAGCTTTGTAAATACCAGCTGATAGAGACATAAAGCAATCATGCAACCACTTAAATATTTAACACCAAGGCAATGCCTCAGCAATCCTGGTTATTACCTGTTGGAGGGCAGATTGCTGGACTATTGTGTGCCCCTGCATGTCCTTTTGAACACTGCTTTTACAGGCATGATGATAGCAATCTGATTCTGCTTGGCATCATGAAGCTCGGCTTGCATGACAACAAGCAATGTGAGCTGTGTCTAAACTTGCACTGCACAGTATTGGTATTAGGGGACATCTGCCCCTGTTGTATTTGAGGCTGAGACATTAGTCACCAGATGTGGTTTTGTGGATCCAGAATATGCCTCATCATGTATTAGCATGTCACTTGTCCAGCTCTTGATTTTGCAATTACATTTCTACTGTTCTCCTCAGTTTGTGTTGTTTGATTCAATATTAAATTAATTAGAATTAATTCTCACTTACTTCTCTGGCTTTGCAGATTCAGACTCACTACTCTGCCTCAACACCGAACTTCATTTTGATCCAAATTAATTTCTCTCGCTTCATTTAACACAAACTTATTGTAATCTCTCACTCAGATGGCCGCTTACAGCTAAGAGGCACACATTACTTTATATACTTGCATATATCTATCACTTACAAGATGTGTTGCAGCAACTTGCTGTGGCTCCTAAAACAGCACATTCCAAACAAACAACCTCTACCTTCTAGAACGACAAAGGTTGCAAATGTATGGGAACACCACCACCTCCAAGCTATTGTTCCATATCAGGATGGTGTATATTGCTATTCCTTCATTTCGCTGGATCAAAATCTTGGAAGTTCTTCCATAACAGCACAGTGGGTGTACCTGCAGTGATTCAAGAAAGCAGCTCACCACCACCTTTCCAAGGGCAATTAGGGATGGGCAATAAATGATGACTGTGCCAGAAGTCCACATCGCCTGAACAAATAAAAACGTCTACGTAAATCTATTAGATGACACTCACACAAAGCCTTACTAACCTTAAGGAGAAATAGATGTCACCTGCATGGACATCTGTCAAAATCTCAAGAACTGATCTAATGTATGCCTCCTATCATCTTGTTCCTTCTTAATAAATAACATAATGAAGAAACCCTAAAAATAAACCACTTTGTGGAGTTAAGAAAAATAGATTTTCCCAAAATAATACTAATCAAATTTCAGAAATATTGGACAATGTTGTTGTAAAAATGTACGTACATATTGCTAAAGTAAACAAATAATTTGATGGTTTAAACTTTGCCTGTGTTCATGAGTCTGCTCTTTATTTCCATTTTAAATGGACACAAACACAATGTGAATAAATCCAGGTTAAATTTCAAATGCTTTATTTCAGTGCAGTACCTGTGCTACTTCTATACTAATCTCAAAATGTTATCCAAACTTCAAAACATCATAGAGACATGGTAGCATTGTGATATCACAGGTACGTTTTGATAGTAAAACCGATCACTAATTCTCTGGTAGGTTCACTCTTTTTGCCAGAAACTGCAGTCTTAAACAGCAGGGTGGTTTTCAATAGCCTGACCTCCAATTAATACTAAGAGTCGAATCCAATATTTTGTCTCTGCTTCCAATTGTGAAACTACTGTTGTTCTCAGCTGACAGTTGTGATGCCAGGTTTCACTGCCATGTATATGTTATCCTTTTATGTGGAGCAAGCAGTTTGTGTTTGGTGGATCCTTTAGTACTTAAGCTGGTTTGTTCTTCAATTTTTAGAGTTCATAAATTTAAAAAACAAATTATTCTCTCATTGAACATGGATGCTGCTGGCTAGGCCAGCATACTGCCCATTCTTAATTGCCCTTGGGAAGGTGGTGGTGAGCCACCTTCTTGAACCGCAACAGTCCATTTGTAGGTGCTGTTAGGAAGGGAGTTCCAGGATTGTGACTTGTGAATAGTCAAGGAATGATAGTGTGGTTCCGAACCAAGCTGGAGAACTTTTAAGTAATGGTCTTGCCCTGCATCAGCTGCCCTTGTCCTTTTAGGTGATAGAGGTTGCAGATTTTGGAAGATGCTGCCAAATGCTTATGTTAAACATGTGTCCAGTTTGAACCTGATACCATTTGCTTCAATGACCTTATTCTTTCTGCCTGATACCTTGGGAATTTCTCTGCCTTGAGGTTAAATTCAATTGCTTGTGCTTTCTGGGAATCTAGTTCACTTTTTCCACTTTGATGACTTACAGTGGACGTGTTTTATGAGCGATGAATACTTGCTTCTTCACTGTGCCCTTTGGTTCTTTTATGTGGAAGCTGGACTGGTAAACTAAGTCAAATCAAAACATGAGTGCAGTTTTTCTGAAAATATTGGTGAAATAAAACTGCTTAATAATCTTAGTATTTTAATATTAATTAACTCGTTTCAAAATCTAATATTATGCCTTTATAAAAGTAAATGCTGAGAAATTTATTGACACGTCTCCATTCAACAGGTGAAGAATTTGTTTTGCACTAGGTAATTCTATATTGTGGTCTGAGCAGTCTAAAATGGACCTATCAATCAGCAATTGTTAAGTCATGTAAAATTAGTACCTCACTTATCTTTGGCATGGCTCACATTATGTGAGCAATGAAGAGTTGGCTACGTTGAATTCAGTATGGCAATTCCCAACCATTATTTTTCAAGACTATCCCAGAAAACACAAAACTAAATAAGGCATCAGCTATGAAAGGGTTGTCACTCATCATTTCTGAGAACAATGGATTACGTTGTCTCCTAACCTGGTTGTAAGAAGATGTTCGTTGTTTGGGGGAGATGTGTGTAACACTACATTTTAAAATTTTTTTTGTAATGACTGTTGTGGAAAAGATTTCTTTTCAGTTCAATATGAAAGGCTGTGTTGGACCTGAGAGAAAATGTGCAAGAAGATCAGTGATATCAGTTACCCATTATTCAGTCCTGGAAAGCAACAAATCTAAGTGTTGAGCTGTGAGATACCACACAAAGCATAGATAATCATTACATCTTCTTTCAAAGTTATTTAATTGCACAAAAGCTGCAAAGTACATTCTAGTAGGCCCATTAATATCCTTCAATTAACAGTTCAAAGCTCCATTCAGGCAAAATGCTGTCACCAGTGTGCATGTTATTTTGAAGTGTTCTCAGATTGTAAGTTAAATGGATTTGAAAATGACCTGGTTTTGGGGATCAAATAGTTGCTAATATATTTTCCCCATCCCAATTCCCCTTCTCCAGTCTTCTGCCTCATGATTGCCTCCATCACACATGTTCCACCTATGATAATTTTACTAAGACCTGCTACTACGGATAGCGCAGTGTTGCTTGAACTTTAAAGCCACTTAACCAGCATCTCAAAGACTCATAGAATTATAGAATCCCTACAATGCAGAAGGAAGGTATTCATCCTACTGAGTCTGCACTGACTCTCTGACAGAACATCTTACTTAGGCCCACCTCCTTACCTGTAACCCCAGGCCCCAATAATCTCTCTAACCTATACATGTTGGTACTGAGGGGCAATTTAGCACGGTTAATCCACCTAAGCTGCACATTTTTGGATTGTGGAAAGAAATGGGAGCACCCAGAGGAAACCCACGCAGACATCGGGAAAACATGCAAACTCTACGCATACTGGGCTGAAATCGAACCTGGATCCCTGGCACTGTGAGGCAGCAGTGATAGTCACTGTGCCATCATGTTGTCTCACTGAGCAGATGCAAATTGGGCCTGAGGCTCAATACCCAGTGTACCTCCTACCCACCCGTTAAGATAGAATTTCTGAGCAATGTATTTTGATTGAGGGAAAACGTCCTATTTTCCCTGGGAAAATTAAATGGGCACCAATATTGACAAACAACAATGTAAAGCAAGAGTTTGAACTGTTCAGTAGATTGCAGTAAAACTATATTCTGCTAAAAGAAAAGAAAAAAAACACTAATGGGACTTCATGCATGAATAGAAAATAAGAACAGTGACAGTGGAGATAACAGAGAGATGGCAAAAAATTACAAGGGGACTGAAGTTCAAGGTGAGGGACAAGAGGTTTGGGGGGATGTGAGGGAAAAACTTTTCAATCCAAAGAGTGATGATGGCCTGGAATGTGCTGCCTGGGAGAGTGGTAGAGACAGGTTGCCTCATCTACTTTAAAAAGTATCTAGATGAGCACTTAGCACATCCTAACAATCAAGGCTATGGGCAAAATGCTGATAAATGGGTTCAGGTGGAAGCTCAGGATTTCTCTTGTGTTGCTGAAGACGCAATAGACTGAAGAGCCTCTTCTGCGTTGTATGATTCCATGATTAGGACAGAGATTTGAAAAATTGGGAGGACAAATGGGAGCTATGAAATTAAGTTATCAAGGAACATATAACAATGTTTTATGGACATATTGATAATAAAAATGATGAGGTTATGAGAGTAGGACCATACATGAATAGACAGGATATATCACAGGTAAACATAGAGAATGGCAGAAATATTAAATATTATTTTGCTTTGGTATTTACCAGGGAGATAGAACAGTGTACATGACGTTGAATGATGAGATGAACATTGAAATAAGTGCATTTAAAATAACAAAAAGGGGGATGAATTGAATAAACTAATTTAAGATCTTGCCTGCAGGAATAGCCAGGTAATTCCTCCCTTAACCTGAGATTGGAGAATAAACTGCCTTTCTAGCAGCTGCTGCATGCTCCTGCAATCACAGCACTGCAGTCAGTTCCCACTCTCAACTGATAGTTGCTCTGAGTAACTTAGTGAGTTTTTTGGCTTCCAATTCTGATATTTTTAAAAGCTGTTATTTTGTTGTCATTCTAGATCATCACCTAGTTTGCTAGTGATTGCGCTGGCCTTGGAGGAACATATAGATCGAGGGGGCAATTTAGCATGTCCAATCCAGTTAACCTGCACATCTTTGGACTGTGCAAGATAAGCAGAGAAGAAACCCATGCAGACATGGGGACAACTTGCAAACTCTTTACTATCACCCAAGGCTGGAATTGAATCCAGGTTCCTGGCTTAAAACTAAGAATTCTCCCATTAAAGACAGATGAGGTGTTGGTTAATATTGCAAAGGACAAAATAGACAGTCTTTCAAGTAGCTCATTTTGGGTCAAATATGACACCTATATTGTCAACGACCCGGTTCAGCCTGGGACTGGTGTTAGGGAATGGAATAAAGTTTGTTTCGTTGTGGTAGTTAAAACAATGGCTAGGATTTTCCATACGGAAATTAATGCTGTGTTTTCAGATGATGTTGAGGGTCAAGGATGAATCTTTGAAAGACACTAGATGTAATGATGCAGGTGTGGGAAAAGACATGAGTGATAATGATCTCTGATGTGATTAGATTGGAAGCAGGTAAGTGCAGTCCTGCTGAGTTATGAGATGAACTGAGTGAAAACATCTATTCCTTGTTGGTTGTGATTTTGTTTTTCTTGATTTCCTGCTCAAGTTGCCTTCAATTTCATAGTCTACTCTTCAAATGAGTAATGGGATGATTAAGCTTTCAGGTATCACCATAGCAACTGTTCATTGGTGCTTGAGTGGTGTGGACACAATCCCTCAGTTGAGAAAACTAAGCCTGTGAGAAATGTTTAAATGCAAATGTTAGTCAGGGTTATGGTATTTAACAGAAGCATATACCTTAATGATTATTAATTATAATGATAATATGGACACATGTCACAACTCAACTTACCAAATTTATTTTTATTTTGGCCTTTGGAAAAAGTGAACCGATTATAACAAATATGAAAGAGAAATTGTATTTTTTGAATACCCTAACCACCTAAGCAATCAGGTGTTACTTACAATTCCTTGTTATTCCCAGATGGAATTTTGTAATTTTAAAAATATACTGGAATGGTAAGCTGCAAATAACTTTCTACAAAGTTGAACATTACATGCCCTGTACATTTTATTTTGTGACGACACATTTCTGTCTCAGTGGCTCTGGCCAGGTTTTCTTGAATGTTAACTTCAACTTCAGTAACAATTATTGGAGATTTTTTCATTACTTCAAACATTACTGCATATCTTAAGGTCAGTGTCAATTGAAAGCAAATTAAGATTAGTTGAAAAAGTGTTTCCACTGTTTCTCATATTGTTTAGTGACATGCGTTAACAGCCCTTTTAAAAAATAGCTCAGACAGAACGCACAGAGAAAAAGCCCAGTCCCACTCAGAACCCAATCATGTCAACTTCAACAGGCACCTCACTATATTAACTGGCGTCACTTTAGCATACAGAGAATTCAGTGAAGCTTTCAAATCAAGCCACGAATTTACACAGTTGTACATACTGACGCCCCGCTGTACAGAGGATGACTGATTACATGGTCTGCATTTCTCGGTTGCCACAGTTACCAGCCGTTGAGGTTGCAAACATAGAAGAATGAAAACAAACGTGAGGTTTATGATATTAAGTCTCGGCACAATACGTGTTCTGCTAAGCGGATTTCCATTATGTTCCGATGAAATTTATTTAGCATAGCAAAAATCACCACCCATCGTGAAAGGAGGGAGTAAATAAGATGTGTAGACCTGGAACGATTTTGCGAGTTTGACAAACAACCAAGCAATGTATTTGATGGGTTTATTTTCCTGAAGTACGCAATCAATCCTTTTCTATCACACATGAACAAAGAATTATGCTATTAATAATCGAGCTTGTGATACATATAGTACATTGAGACTGATGGATATGCTGCCTGATTCAAGGAAAAGACTGGCCTTCAGATGTATATGTGAAGCATGTGCACAAGCATTACTGTTAAAAATTAACCTTTACTTTATGAAATGCACATGCATAAGATTTGCAATGGAGTTAAGCTTCTTAAATATATATCTCACTAAAATTTCTATTATTGTAACAAAGTCCTTTCACATTGAACCAATTTAAACTCCTCATCATCAGACTCACAATCATCACCCAGTGCTAGAAGCAGTTATTAACAGTGCAAAAAACAGTTCTTACCAATAACCTGTTCATCAGTGTTGAGTTGGGTTCTGCCAGGATCATGTGGCTCCTGTCCTCATTATTACCTTGATTCAAATTTGGATAGGAAAGTGGAATTCCAGATGTAAGGTGAAAAGGCCTGCTCTTGTCATTGTAGCATCACTTGACTGAATATGGCACCAAGTAGCCCTTTTAATATTGTGTTCAAAAGTGATTTGGGGAAATCTCTCCAGTGGCTGGAGTCATGTCTAACATAAAGGAAGATGACTACAGTTGTTGGTGGTAAATCATCTCAAAATATGGCTGCAAGAATTCCTCAGTGCACCATACTAAGCCCAACTACCCAATAATCTTCCCTCTGTCATAAGGTCAGAAGTAAGGCTGTTTACTGTTGACTGAAAACAAATATTCAGGTACGTTTTCAACTCTTGAGATAATGAACCAGTCTACACTTGCTTGTAGCAATTCATATGAGATGGGCTGATATGTCAAATAACTTCTGTCACACTAATGTGAGGGAATGGTCAGCCCCAATGAAAGGAGGACTAAAATCTCTCTTTAATGTTAGTGGCATTAGTACTACGGAGTCTCCCACCTTCAAAACCCCAAGGATCACAATTAACAGGAAACTTGATGGAATCTGTCAAATCAAAGTCATGGCTATTGCAGCAGGTCAGAAATTGGATAATCTGTACCCATCACTTCTCAAAGCCTCTCTACTACCTCGAAGCACAAGTCAAGAGCCTATTCTTCACATGCTTGGATGGGTACATTGCAGCATCTTCTCAGGACCTTCTGAAGACATAACCTCCTGCACCTGGAAGGTCAAAGAAAACAGGGGCATGGAAACAGTCTCACTTCCAATTTCCATTCCAATTACACCAAGCTGACATAGACATTTATTTTTGATTTGATTTATTATTGTCACGTGCAATTTGAAGGGTAGGGTAGGTGAGCTCCTTGGCCATTGTCATTATCTCAATTCTCAAAATAAATGTATTTGACCTTTCTATCCTTACAAATTCTCTCCAATTGCCTTCTTCGCCAAAGTCCTTGAACGTGTTGTCATTTCCTAAATGTGTAACCAAATTTCACACAACCTGCTGTTTGAATATCTCTCATCAGATTTCCACCCCAGCTGCAGAGATTGAACAGTTCTACTGAAGTTACAAATGATATCTTGTGTTACTGTGACCAATATCCCTCCACATCTTCCTCGACCACATCTCCATTCACATGGTTCTCCTAAACCTCTCCTATCTAGGTCAGCAAAGTTGCATTCACCTGATCCCAATCATGTCTGCCCAGTTGTAGCCAGAAGATGAACAGCAGTGCTTTTTCATCCCACATCTGCACCACTCTGGAATCTTCCAAGAATAGGCAGAGGTTTTGACTTTTTTGGAATGGCACATCTCACACACAAGGGGTGAGCACTTCACTGAATGAATAGGCAACAGTGAATCACATCAGAATAAACTCCCAAAAGTGCAAGGCTCTCGCATTGCCATTCATGTGCAACCCCACTAAATTTGTAATTTGTAAATAGAACAGAAGAGAACTTCTTCAGGAGAAAGAAGAACTCCTGAAGAACTTCAAGCTCGGAGCAAGAGTGGGCCACTCAGCCCATCGAGCCTGCTCCATCATTAAGATGGCCGATCTGATTGTAACCACAAACCCACATTCCTAACTATTGCTGATAAGATTTCAATTCCTCTGTTAATCAAGAATCTATCTAACTCTGCCTTAAAAGTATTTAAAGATTCTGCTTCCACTCTTTTTTGAGGAAGAGAGTTCTGGAGACTCACAACCGTCTGGGAGTAAAAATCTCTCCTCATCTCCAGCCTAAATGAGAAACCCCTTATTTTTAAACAGCGAACGTTTTTCTAGAAAGTTTGAGAAGAAATTTCCCTAGTCCGTATGCATCTGTATGATGGCAGATAGTGGAATCAGTGACCAGAGGTGGAGGTTAAAGCCTCACTCTTCCCAAAACTGTAAACCCCACCAGAGGTCATTGGACTTTGCCATATTCCGCCCCTTCACCCATCTGATTCCCTGTGGCAGGCAGGGCAGTACAATTCCGGCCTGGATTTCTAAGCCATCTAAAATACCTGCTGAGCAAAGGAGGAGGGAAATGAAAAACTTCAGAAACAGGAAGGCAAAAGATTTGAAAAGGAAAGAAAAAGTAACCATTAAAGAATTAGAGAAAAAAAATTAAAGCAGAGCTAAAAAGGGAACAAAATGAAGAAAAATCAATACTGAGAAGACCAAATGGACAATGAATAACTTTCATGCTTCTTTTCTTGTCCTTATTTAACAGCATATTTGGAAAACATAACAAACCAACATTGTAAGACAGCAGGTCGCCCTTATTTGTTAAACCTCTGAAGCCTTTGCAGTGTGTCTGTGGGGAAGCTTCAGATCCAATATAACCTTAGTTGAAGTGAGTGCTTCAATTAGCCTGCACAATGAGGCATCCTCTTTCTCAGAGGACAAGTCCTAACTACTAAGTTTTACCAAAGCTTTCAATAGCTGAATCTTTGATTGATTTATTCTCTGCCTCACAGTCAATTTGCTTAGCACATCTTGAACAGATCCTTGTTCCTGTCTGTAACTCTTAGAACAGAATTGGATACGGATTGTGTCATGTTGATTGGTTCTGCCTACAACTATCGAGGACCCTTTCCAGCCCTCAGCTTGAACCAAACCCCAGCTGATACTTTCTGACCATTATAAGCTATCATTCAGAGAGAGATGATGGGAAGGGTGAAAGGAATGTCAGATTCCTTCAGGAATGCAGAGGCAATGGAATTGCTTCGGATACTGGAATCTAAAACCAAAAGAAAAAAACGCTGGAAAATCTCAGCAAGTCTGGCAACATCTGTACGGAGAAATGTAGGCTGACGTTTCGAGTCCAGATGACACTTTGTGAAAGCTAAAATTGAATAGAGACAATGGAAAACCTCACTGGAGTTTATTTTTTGATGTGATTTGAGAACATTCAATTTTTAACAATAAGATAATCCTTATTAATCAATTGCATATTTTGCCATTTATGTTTTTTTTATTAATTAGATTGATCTATTATTTCATTATGGTTTAATATTGGCCATGTCTTTAACAAAGGTTCCACCCAATTTTGCATTTTTCTCTATGATCTCAAAGCATATGTACATACTAAATAAAGTTGAATCACTAATGACAATTAAGAGTGTAAGTTTGACTTGCCCAGCATGTGGGGGCGTCAACATTGGGAAATGGAAGTTTCAATGCTGAATGTTAACACTAGCCACTCCGAGCTTAAATATAATAATCAGACTGTTGCGATTGTCTAATGTTTGACCATAATTTTGGGCTGCTTAGTGTCACTGGTGCCAATGCTATGGAATTCGTGAATTCATAACATAGCATGAACTATATTGCTGGCTGCTCCTGGTGCATTCTGCTAGTGGCCCATTCTAGGCTGGGCATTAGTGTCCCTGTAAGTGCAGTGATAATGTGAAGAGAGGGCCTGATTGTGATGTTAATCAATTGTTCTGTATGGCTTGAAGTATGTTTTACAAAGTTAATCTGGGAATGTACACTAAACA
Source organism: Sphyrna mokarran (assembly GCA_024679065.1). Classification (NCBI taxonomy): domain Eukaryota; kingdom Metazoa; phylum Chordata; class Chondrichthyes; order Carcharhiniformes; family Carcharhinidae; genus Sphyrna; species Sphyrna mokarran. Next base: position 23,896,674 of record JAGIQG010000019.1, read on the forward strand.
TTATATTAATCACTCTCAGCTTAACGTGAGTCCAGTACATAAGGGGTCACACCACATCCAACATATTTGTGTCAATTAAAAGTCAGACATTCAAGTTACAGGTGAGTTGTTTTTGGCTTACCCTGGCCATGGCAGAGGCTCTGTGGCTTTGTTTCTGGAGGTTAACTGCTGTATATGTTTGGGAAAGAAAGAAGGTCTGGTCACCCAACTGCAGAGGAGGTATGAGTGCTGTGATTGCAGTACTTTTGTGTCTGCTACATAACCAACAAATGGAACACAAGACACAGAGAGAGAGTGAGAGACAGAGAGAAGGTCACAAAGTAGTGCCACAATCCTTCAACGTGATCTTCAACCTCATTCTGAGCCACTGTCAGTGGTCGTAAAGGTCACAGTAACATTGACTTTTATGTGTCTGGATTCTTCCAGGCGAAAGTTGTCGAAGTACCAACCATCTCCAGTACGCTCCTCACTAATGGGAGACTGTCTATGCTCAGAAAGATGAATACGTTGTTTTGTCCCTTAGCAGGAAAACCAATATGTAGAGCACATATGCTTGCCAATTCTGGGAGCGTGAGTGCTGTCAACCTGAGAGAGTTCCTCCACCATGCCTTTAATAACTCAAGGTAACTCAAACATAAGAACTCGGAGCAGGAGTAGATCATTTGGCCCCTCAAACCTGTTCAGCTATTCAATAAGATTATGGCTGATCTCTTCATGGATTCAGCTCCACTTACCCACCCATTCACCATAACTCCTAATTCTTTTACTGTTCAAAAATGGATCTATCCTTGCCTTAAAAATATTCAGTGAGGTAACTTCAATTGCTTCACTGGGCAGGGAATTCACCGAAAAACTTCTTTAACTACCTAAAAAGAACAGTAGTTCACTCATAGGCAGAAAAACAACAATATTATAGAAGGGGCACGAGGGAAAGATAGTTCATAATGTCAGCCTGTCTGTAGATTTATTTGGATCCTTGCAGAATGCCACAATTTTGTCAGGGAGTTCTTCAGCAGCTGGTGACATAGGATCCACTGATAAAGCAAATGTGCTAACTATCTCTGGAGCTAAGTCTTTGCCCACCCCTTCTCCTGCCTCAGCAACCAAAGCCAGAAGCTGCCTTGGCTTGACCATGGGCATCAAAGTTCATAGACTAACACACATGAATTTGATGCGGGCACACTTGCTTGTCTCCTGGAGTTGGAGCTGGATCTACTCTACTCTCCTCCGCAAGTTCTGTCACATTCCCAGGCACAGGCACTCCCTTAATAGCTTTCCCTCATCTTCAAGAGGATGCGACCCCTTTGCATCCATTATGAATCCAAGGTACATAGCCTCAATATTCTCATGTTTTAAACGGATGCCATCTTCCTTAAACCTCTTTAGAACTTCTTCCAGGTTTGCAGTATGTTTGTCAGAAGGCGCACCTGTAATCAAGACATTTTGGGGATTCCTTGAAACAGGCTCTCCATAATGCGCTAAAAAAATGGTGCAGACTGAGGACATACCAAATAACAATGGGGCGAACTGATATAAACCTCTTGTGGATATTTATTGCAACTAATTTTTTGGAGCCCTTTTCCAGTTCCAGCCTTTTGAATTAAGTTTAATAAAGTTTGAATTAAGACTAGCTTCGGTCTACTTGAGGCCCCCTGATAAGTTAGCAAAGAGTCTTCTTTCTTCAGAATCCAACTGAGCTCCCCTGTTTATCATTAGTTTGCAGAGCCCGCAGATCCTGTGGTTTGGTTTCGAGATGGGGACGGTAGGCGTGGGGAATTCAGAAAATTGCACAGCTTGCTGTTGCTGAAGTCGTCCAGCCTTTGCAGTTCTACCTCTACCTTCTGATGTAATGAATATGGCACAGGGTGAGCTCAGAAAAAGCTAAGTTTAGCATCTAGGTTTATGTAAAGAATCAGATTCTAATAATAATAATCAAAAATACTTTCTAATCCTTAAATGGAGATTCACTTCAGTTGTTTCTTTTTAAGACTGCATATTCTGGAGGCAAAACAGCAGTCCAGGAATCTCAAAGACGTTCTTTAGGCAATACAACTTCATATTAACAGATCAAAACTGGTTTTACTCAACAGAAGAAAAATCGCCACCAATAAAATGAATAACTAAGCAGCAGAATTCAAAAGCATGCAATTCAGCCTCTTGAGGGAGAAGATTAATTGAAGTACTTAAAACATTAACAGGATCAGTATGCCTTTGTTGAGAGGCCTAATATAATTGTGACAGAGCAAGTTAGGAAAGAGAAAAAGGAAGAACTTGCATTTATAAAGCATTTTCCACAGCCCAAAGTACAGTGTAGTAAATTAAGTACTCTTGGATTGTAGTCACTATTGTAATGTAGGAAACAAGATTGTTAATTTGTGCACAGCAAGATCCAACAGGTGTGAAATTAATGGTCAACAAAGAATATAAGAAATAGGAAATGGAGTAGATAGCCTTTCATTCTTTTGAGTCTGCTCCACCATTAAATAAGGTAGTGACTGATCTTCTACCTTAACTCCATTATCCTGCACTATCCACTTAATTCCACCAGTAGCTGAAAGTCTAGCAAGCTCTTTCTTGAATATAATTAAGCAGGGGAGGGCAATTTTCCATTCCATTTTTTGGGGGTGGGCTCAGTGGCAGGAAGGGGATCTCCTGAGGAATCCCAAATGGTGATGTACGTTAGTGAGATTTCCTGATTCAATTGTCCCCACCTCCTGCCGATGACACAATAGGAATCATGATGTTGAATTTACCTAACCAACAATCCCCATCCAATCCCTTCTCCTTGAATTATTGAAAGTTTTCCCACAATGATGTTAACTTGAAAACTCCAGGATTTGGAACCATTGACAATGAAGTTGCAACAAGATATGTTCAAATCAGAATGGTGTGACACAAAATATTTGGGAAATTGATTAGGCTCTCTCTTGTTAAAGATGGTTATTGCCTGACATCTGGGTAGCATAAATGTTACTTACAACTTAACTGCTCAAGCTGTCCAGATCTTGCTGTGTTTCATTAGTTGAGGAGTTGAGACTTGAACTGAACACTGTGCAACCACAAGGACATTTCTGCCCTTGTGATAGAAAAACATCATTGATAAACAAGCTGAAAATGGTCAAACCTGGGTTTTTTTTTTAAATGTGAGCCTGCCTGGGCTGAAATGATTGGTTTCTAACAGTCACAATTATCTTCTGTGCCAAGTATGCCTCCTGTCATTTGAGAGTTTCCTCTTTGACCACATTGACAATAATTTTACTGAGGCTCCTAAGTGATGCACTTGATTTTGAGGCCAAAGGCTTCACCAAGTTAACACAGATCTTCAGGATAGTCTGACGTTGGGGTGGGCATGGTGGCACAGTGGTTAGTACTATTGTTTCACAGCGCTAGGGACCTGGGTTCAATTCCAGCTTTGGGTGACTATCTTGAATGGAGTTTGCACGTTCTCCCTGTCTCTGCATGGGTTTCCTCCAGGTGTTCCAGTTTCTTCTCTCAATCCAAAGATGTGTGGGTTAGATGGGTTGGTGATGTTAAATTGTCCCTTACTGTCCAAAAATATGAGGGTTAGGTGCAGTGGAGATATGTAAGATGGTTTTTCAGAGAGTTGGTGCAGATCCGATGGGCCAAATGGCCTGTTCTGTCACTCTAGAGATTCTATATTGCTTTTTTAAAGTTCTTCAATGAACCATGGTTGGTCATTTGCTAATGGCGGAATGACATGTTATGGTCAAATATAATGTTACTGTTTTTGATTATCTACAGTGCATCATGGATACCCAGTTAGAGCTTCTATATCTCTTATTTACCTATAGCAATTAGTGGTGATATTCCACCTGACACAGTGGAAGACATCAGTGCTGTGACTGCTGCTACCAATAACATCAAGGACTAATGCATCTATGATCTATAGATCATGGCTTCAAGGTCCATTAATGTAAACAGCTTACTCAAATACATAACAAAGCATCTCTTTAAAATGCAGCTGCCGTTCCAAAACAAGTTTTCATTTTTTCACTGCTGTCATCTGTGTCTATACACCAACTATGACCAGTGAAAGTATGATGAGAAAAGAGTAGAATTTTACAGCAGCAATTAGGATGCTATTACTAAAACTTGTGGATTGAAATAAATTATTACTGTGTAGACTTAGATTGGAACTGCACCTGGCATGAAGCAAGTGCTCTCAACCATGTTGCTAAGAAGGACAGCCAGATAATTTAGTTCTTCATCAAATTCCAAGAACACAAAATTATCATTGCACATAAAATCTTTTATCAACCTGGTAAATCTAAGATTTCTTGAATTCTTCATCATGGAAGTATCAACATCCAACAGGTTGAATCCTAAGACATGGTGGCACAGTGGTTAGCACTGCTGCCTTACAGCACCAGGGACCGGGGTTCGATTCTCGGTTTGGGTCACTGTCTGTGTGGAGTCTGCACATTTTCCCCATATCTGCATTGGTTTCCTCCAGGTGCTCCGGTTTCCTCCCACAGTCTGAAAGACGTGCTGGTTAATTGCATTGGCCATGCTAAATTCTCTTTCAGTGCACCTGAACAGGTGCCAGAGTGTAGTGACTAAGGAATTTTGACAGCAACTTCATTGTAGTGTTAATGTAAGCCTACTTGTGACACTAATAAAATAAACTTTATAAGTTTCTTCCTATAATCTATTTACCTGCTGGGGTTTTGTGCCTCAAATGTGTTGGGAAAAAAAGATGCTATTTCCTTAAATTTTAGCCTATCTACCATTCTATCTGTTAATGTAATTTCCAAATTACCACAGCCAATTTATTCCTCACACATTTGTAGTTTCCTTTGTTCAGATTTAAAATTTTAGTTTCAGATTAAACTTCATCACTTTCAAACTTAATGTAAAATTCTATCACATTATGGCCACTATTCACTGGAGGCTCCTTTACAATATTCTTAATGAGTCCTTTTTCATTGTACAATACAACATCTAACATAACTCATACTCTAGTTGGTTCCTGAAATACTGTTTGAAAAAACCATTTTATATCTATTCCAAGATTTCATTCTCAGCTTTAATATTAATTAGGTTTATCCAGTCTATATTTAAATTGAAGTCTTCCGTGATTATTGTTTTACCCTTGCTACATAATCCTTCATTTTCCTGACTTATATTGTGCCTTGCATTACCTAACTTGGCAAGATGCCCCTTAAAAGTTACCATTGCATCTGCTTCCATTACTTCCTCCGGCAATGAGTTCCAGGCACCCACTACCCTCTGTGTAAAAAAAAAAAAATCTGCTTCATACGTCTCCTTTAAACCCTGCCCCTTCCACATTAAACCTATGCTCCCTAGTAATTAGGTCTTCTACCCTGGGGAAAAAAACTTCTGACTATTCACTCTGTCCATGCCTGTTGTAACCTTGTAGACTTCTATCAGGTCTCCCCTCAACCTCCGTTGCTCCAGTAAGAACAACCCAAGTTTCTCCAACCTCTCTTCATTAGGTAATGCCCTCCATACCAGGCAATATCCTGATAAGTCTTTTCTGTATCCTCTCCAAAGCCTCCGCATCCTTCTGGTAGTGTGGCAACCAGAATTGAACATTATATTCCCAGTACAGTCTAACTAAGGTTCTATAAAAATGTGATATGACTTGCCAATTTTTAAACTCAATACCCCAGCCGATGAAGGCAAGCATGTCATACGCCTTCTTGTCTGGTGGTCTATAAATAGCTAATACTTTCTGCCTTTTACTATTTTTAACATCACTAAAACTGATTCTACTTCTTGACCATCTGATCTAAGACCTAATGTACTGATTTCATTCCTTACTAACAGTGCAACTTCACCTCCTTTCCCTTTTCATTTATCTATTCTAAATGTTGAGTACGCTTAAATATTCAGTTCCAGCCTTGGTCACCCTACAGCCACATCTCTGTGATGACAATTAAAACACATCTGTTTGCTTCCATTTGCACTGTCAATCCATCTATTTTATTTTAAATGTTTTGTACATTCAGATAGGGTGCCTTTAATTCTGTCTTTTTGATAATTTCACAACTTCCAATCATATCTGCTGGTATGCTCTCTCCCTTCCATGCCACACTGAGATTATCAATTCCTTTATTGCTATCTTGCTTGACTATTTGCCTTGCCTCTCTGATTTATACATATCCCCTCACTCTCACTATTTCCCTTTCTTCCATCCTAGTTAAATGACTCGCCTGATCCCTGCAAGGTTCATGTTAAGACCATCCCAGTGGTATTACTGCCATTTTCCCCAGCACTGTTGGCAATGCCCATGAATCAAAACCTGTTTCTCCCAAACCAATTTTTGAGTCATGCAGTTAATTGTCTAATTTTATTTACCTTTTTCCAATTTGCTCCAGGACAGAACCTTGAAGGTTCTACTTTTAAATTTATCTTATAGCCACTCATACTCTCTACACAGAACCTATTGCCTTGTCAGTATCTACATTTTACAACACCAGAGCTTTTCTCTCCCATTGCAGGTTCTTACCCAGCCCAGAGCAGATGTTCTGATCCCTGGCACCAGGCAGGCAACACAGCATTCTAGATTCTTGCTCTAGGCTACAGAGAACTGCATTCACCTCCCTGACTGTACTGTCCCCTACTACCGCTACATTTCTATTAGCAGGCTCTCCCTTGCTGAATGGATTCCTGTACAATTGGTGCCATTGCCAACTTGCTCATCTTCACTGCAGCCACTGCTTTTGTGCTTGCAGGCTGCAACAAACCTGTTGGACAATTGCGAGAACTTCCATTTCTATCTCCATGCCAGCCTCACTTTCATTCAAACCTTCCTGTCTCTGACTATGGATCAAGTCAAATGGCCATCAAATGATGATGTGACTAATCTGTGACTGCCTTCTGTAACAAAGTAGACTGGTAACTCCTCCCCTCACTGATATGTCACAGTGTCTGCAGCTTAGCTTCCAGTTCAATGAGTCTAAGTCAAAATTTGCTCAGCTGCAGGCATTTACTGCACGTGTGTTTGCCTTCATTCACACCAGTATTCATGATCACCCACATTCTGCAGCTGCCACACATCACCTGCCCTACAATCTTCACAACATCTAATTCATTAATTATTTTTCTGATTAAACTTTAATTAAAGTCTCCAATCCTGCCTGTGCTTATATTATTTCAATAGATGTTCTACTTACCTGATTGGAATTCCTTAGCTAAGTAGAAAGTGCTCACTAGCCAATCTAATAATTTAAAACTGTGAGTAAGCCTTACTACTGCTAATGAAATGTTACAGCTACCAAATTACTTTAGGTTTGAAAGCTAAATGTTAAATACTCACCAAGCAACCAGCAACATGTTTTTTGCAATGTCGCAATTAGACTTTACTCAGAATGCGGTTGGTCTGTTCTGGAACTATGGATTGGATAACTATTTTCAGTGCTACTGACTTCTCTCCCACTCCTGTATTTAATTTCTCTCAGCTTTATGGTGCGATTTTAACTCACACCCCCACCCAGTATTCTCTACCTCCCCATTAATAATCCAGCACTATAACAGCAATACGCCAAAGTGACTCGGTTTAGCATTCAGATATATAGGATGACAAGTCACTAGTGGTAGGACTGAATTATATGATTTGGGACTAAATTATTATTCCTTCTGTAGACTCCATTAATGAACCAAAGTGAAGTATCTTGAACAATGTCCAACTGGGCCACATGCAGGAAGATGGAAGTTGAAAGAGCACCTGGGTGCCTTTGAGATAACATAGACAAGATGGGCTGAATGGCCTCTTTCTGTGCTGTTCATTTCTTTGGTTCTGTGATGTTATCACACATTCCAGCAATAACTGCTACTAGCTCCCACAAAATATATCAATGAATTTTTAGGCTGCAGAAGATGTTTACTAAGAAAAACCATACGAATCTGATTGATAAAAAATGATTTAAAAATAACAGGCCTTTCTGTAAAAAGCAGGAAGCACCTGTAGAAATAATTGTTTCCAATTGAAAAATTCAGAAGTCACATCAAAAAAACCTGTGGAAAAGAGTTTAAACCCACTAAAATAATTAGAAATGTGGGAAAAGGAATGATATATATTTAGATGGTTGCATGACTGCTTAAGGGGCCAGCCACATGGTTTGATGGTGATATCATCGAGGTGTTCACAGGCTTCTGTTTAGTTTCATTTTCTATTCTGTACAGGCAACAGTGCCTGCGATAAATCTGTTGTTATTTTCAATCTATGCATATAAACTACATCTTTTTCTTTTTGTTTAAAACCTACAAGTCCTAACGTAGTTAGGACATTACAAGGAATAGGCCATTAAACCCCTTGAACCATTCCATCATTCAATGAAATCAAGGTTGATCTTCAACCCATAGCCATCTTTTTTCCATATCCCTTACCGTACAGGTACTTCGGTCTGCCCTGTTGTCTGACAACGGGCATACACGCGACGGGTCGTGAGAGGGCTGCTCTTGGATTTTTCAAGAGTAGTCTAGTGCTTCACATCATTAGTGTATGCTTGAACTGGACCAGTTGATGGGCAACACAACAGCTCAGTGACTATCGCTGTGCTGTGCAGATACATGGATTTGGGCCTGTGTCTGTGGGAGTTTGCACATTCTCCCCGTGCTTGCGTGGGTTTTCTCCAGGTGCTCCGGTTTCCTCCCACAACCCAAAGATGTGCTCTTAGGCTGATTGGCAAAACAAATTCTCCCTAAATTGTCTCGCAAATTTGGTTCCAATGCATAGATCTATAAACATAGACAGGGATCATGGATAGAAGTGGGAACATCGGGGTGGCGGCATGGGCTTGTTGGGCTGAAGGGCCTGTTTCCCATGCTGTTTTGTTCTTTGTATTTAATGTCTTTGGTTAAAACAACTTAGTTTTAAACCTAATAATTATTCTTAATTTTGGTGAACTTCTAGTCCATCTACAATGCATGGTGCAGGTTTAAACCATTTCCAATCAAAATTGTAATTCTGGTCTTGGTTATATAATTGAAACTCAATTACTATATTTAAAGGGATCTTACACTTGACATAGAGAGGTGCTCTGGCCATCTTGTGATAGATCTCTTTCAAAATGGAGAATGGTATTACTGACGTTAATGAGCATTAAAGTTACCAAGCCCTATTTTGAGTCCCATGAATACCAGATGAAAGGAATAAAAATTGTTGTCTAATATGTTTCAGCTTAACCAATATATCCTTATTTTCCACTGCAAGATTCTGAAGTATGGAAAACATAACAACATTGACCAAATGCAAGGTGAAGCTAAACTCTCGTATTGAGCAGGCCACATTCAGGGGATAACTTTCTTTCTTATTTTAAACAATCCATCCAAATACATTACAATCCAAGTACATTATACATTACAATCCAAATAGACTATTTGGATTGTAATGACAAGTTATTAAAATAACAAGCTGCTATAATCACAATGTCAACAGCAATATACTCTCCCTCATGCAGCAGCAAACAACCTCTCCTCCAACGACAATGAAGTCCATTGTAAATTATCTGTCAACTTTCAGACTTTCACGTTCTGGGGGTTACGCCTTTTGGGATTACAACTTGCAGAGTTTCAACTTACAGGGTTTCGCCTTCAAGGGTTTTATCTTCTAGGGTTATACCTTCCAGGGTTTCGCCTTTTGGAGTTTTGCCTTCTGGAGTTTCATTTTCCGAAGTTTCGCCTTCTGGGGTTTCAAATTCTAGGGTTTCAAATTCTAGGGTTTCACTTTCCAGAGTTACGCATCCTGGGCTTACACCTTATGGGGTTATGTCTTCTGGAGTTACACATTCCAGGGTTTTGCTGGCCAGGGTTTCATTGTCTAGGGTTTGTCTTTTATGATACACAAGTCCCATCCAGGACAATAGTTCTCACACAAATCCCATTTGGGAACATATTTCTCATGCAATCCCAACCAGGATAACAAGTATTCATAAGCATGATTTCCAACAATTTTAATAGCATTTTAACAGGCACTGGAGTTCCTGGCAGCCTACCTGAGAAATGCCCAAAGAAGAGCTGATACTTTTGCCCAGTATCTCTGACAGAATCAGTACTGCTGGGCATTCATCATCATAAGCACAATCACAGCTGCAGGGACATCAGGCCCTGTTTTCTTTAAACATTTACTTCTGCTGGCACTGATCTTTCTTTTCCCATTACCTCTTCTTTCCAGTCTCCATACATTTTTTTTTGAGTTAAACTTTGACACAGATTTATTTTTGCCTAATATTGCCTAATCTGTGCCTCCTTTTTTCTCTGCTTCATTCCTTTCAACATAAATAACCCCTTTGCTTTCTTTTTTCCAGCTGCCATTCATTTCCAAAGATTTCTATCCCAGTGACTAAGAATCAGAAGACTGTTACACCATTGCAAAAAAGATCAGAATTGATCTCAGTTATGCAGTTAGTGGATAAAAGATTTTGCTTGCTTTTAAAATAAGGCACTCAGATGAGTGTTCAAAAAGTTACTTGCTTATTGTTGGGCAAAGAAAATTAAGTTTGGGCAGCACAGTGGTTAGTATTGCTTCCTCACAGTGCCAGGATCAGGGTTCGAATCCCAGTTCGAGTCACTATATGTACGGAGTCTGCATGTTCTCCCTGTGCCTGCATAGGTTTCTTCTGGGTGTTCCGTTTTCTGCCCAGAGTCTGGAAGATATGCTGGTTAGGTGCATTGGCCTTGCTAAATTCCCCCTCAGTTTACCCAGACAGACACTGGAGTTTCGTTGCTAGGGGATTTTCATAGTAATTTCATTGAAGTGTTAACGTAAGCCCACTTGTGACACTAATAAATAAACTTTAAGCTTCAAGTTTGCCAAGGTTAGATTTAACAAACCAGTCAAAATTTCCAAAGCACTTACCATTTCAAATCTGGCCAATTTCAGTATTGGCCTTGAAATTTCTCTTGATTTGATTTGATTTGATTTATTATTATCACATATAATGGTATACAGTGAAAAGTTTTGTTTCATGCACACTATACTTACAAAGCATATCATAGAAAAGAAAAGGAGTGCAGAATGTAGTGTTACAGTCACAGCTAGTGTCCAGAAAAAGATCAACTTAATACAAGGTAGGTCCATCCAAAAGTCTGATGGCAACAGGGAAAGAGCTGTCTTTGAGTTGGTTGATATGTGACCTCAGTATATTTTTCCCAATGGAAGAATGTGAAAGAGAGAATGTCTGGGGAGTGTGGTATCCTTGATTATGTTGGTTGCTTTTCTGAGGCAGTGGGAAGTGAAGGCAGAGTCAATGTATGAGAGTTTGGTTTGCATGATGGACTGGGCTTCGTTCATGACTCTTTGTAGTTTTTTGTGGTCTTGGACATAGCAGGTGTCATACCAAGCTGTGATACAACCAGAAACAACTTTCTGTGATGCATCTGTAAATGTTGGTAAGAGTCATGTAGTCATGTTAAATTTCTTTAGCCCCCTGAGAAAGTAGAGATATTGGTTTAGCATTGGCACGGAGTGACCAGGACAGGTTGTTGGTGATTGGGACGCCTAGAAACTTGAAGCTCTTGACCATTTCTCCTTTGTCCCCATTGATGTAGACAGGGACATGTTCTCCTCTACACTTCCTGAAGTTGATTATCTCTTGTTTTGCTGACATCCCTTTCCTGTACTTTGTCTCATCATTGTTTGAGATCCGATCTACTATGGTGGTGTCATCAGCAAACTTGAAAATTGATTTGGAGGGGAATTTGATCACACAGTCATAGGTATGTAAAGAGTATAGCCAGGGGCTGAGTACATTGTTATGGGGCACCTGTATTGATCGTGGTGTCAGTGTTTGTGGCCTATCATTACTGACTGTGAACTGTGGGTTAGGAAGTCTTGAATTCAGTCACAGAAAGAGAAGGTGAAGCCCAGGCCATGGAGTTTGGAAATGAATTTTGCAGGGATAATGGTATTGAAGGCTGACCTATATGAATAGGAGTCTGATATAAATGTCTTTATTAACCAGTTATTCCAGGACTGAATGTAGGATCAGGGAAATGGCATCTGTTATGGATCTGTTGTGGCTTTGGTTGAATTGTACTGAATCCAGGCAGTCTGAGAAGCTAATGATGGATGTCAGAGTCACTGGACGAAAATCTGTAAGGCACGCTGCCTGGCTTTTCTTTGGTACAGGGATGACGGTTGTCATCTTGAAGCAAGTAGGGACATCAATTTTGTATAAAGAGAGGTTAACAATGTCTGTGAATATCTGCGCAAGCTGGTTCATGCAAAATCTGAGAGCTCGTCCAGATCCCCATCTGCGCCAGTTGCTTTCCATAGGTTGATTTTTCAGAAGGCTGTTCTGACGTCTACAATAGTGACCTCACACCATGTTCAGCCGAGGCTTCTGGGGTGGAAGGCTCTCGCTAAACTCTTGCTCAAAACAGGCATTGAATGCATTGAGCTCATCAGGAGGGGTGCACTGGAGTCGGCCAGTGTTTAATACATTCTTATTACATTTTCTGTCTGATATTTCTAGTCAACTTAGAAAAATGTCATATGTACGTATTCAGTAATTGGCTGCTTATATTTCTCAAAAGAAATTTCTAAATTTATTGGAGAGATTTTCCAGTATCTCTGTAAAGATATGCAATCATATGTACTTATTTATTGATATTCATACGGACAAGTTTATGCACCAGGGTGCAGACCCGGGGAAATCTCTCCAATGTGCCTATACCATCATTACTGGAAGCAACAAAGAAAGTTCCAGAATAACTATCATTCAAATAACCAGAAACATTTCTGAAGTGTATAATTTAAAGAGAGAAAGTGCATAGTTTGCTCTTATCACGGTTTGTAAGGTGTATAGAAAAATGGCATTGAGCAGCGTGTTAAGATATGAGTGCCAGGATACTACTTAAGGGTCAAGTTTGGAATAGAAGCCCAGATGGAACTTATATTTGGTGCTTTAATTCTTCAAAGCCACAAGTCTTTAAAAGCTTTCACGTACATAAAATGACAATGGAAGTTTCTACCGGAACGATTACTCCACAGTCAGTAAAAGTATTTATAAACTACCTTGAATCTAAAGAACCAGAATCATAGAGTCCCATCCCAAATCCCAGTGACAGGGGAAGATGTACATCTAGCTTAGCCACATTAAGTCTGCAGTGTTCTTTCAATCATTTCAATGGTGGAGAGGATACTTATTGAGATCTGTAAGGTATTCTTGTTCTTTGCTCATCCCGCCGCTGAAAGAATTGAACAAATGCACCACCAGCACCCCCACCCCTCACCGCACCCTCCCCCTGACCCCACAAGATATGAAATCAAAGATTGGTTACAATGCAGGTGAAAGCCATTGATCTCATTGGCTTCAATAGGAGTGACTTAATTAGTGTACTCCTCCTGTTTTCTCCCATAACCATGCACATATTTTCATTTCAAATAATCATCCAATTCCTTTTGAATGCCTTGCTTAAACTTTCCTCCGCAACATTCTTGGGTGCTGCATTCCAGGTCCGAATCATTTGCTGCATAAAGAATATTTTTCCTCATGTCACTATTGCTTTCCTCACTAATTGCCTCAAATTTAAGCCCCCTAGTTCTCAATCCTCCCACTAAAGGGAAAAGTTTTTCCAGATCTACTCTATGTAGACCTGTCATGCTTTTGAATATCTATGTTAAACCTCCACTCAGCTTTCTCCTCTCCAAGGAAAATGCTCTCAAGGTCTCTAATCTATCTATATAACTGAAATTCCTCAAGGCTAGAACCATACTCTTGTGAATCTTTCCTACGCACTTTCCAATGCCTTCACATCCTTTCTAAAGCATAGTGCCAAGAACTGGATGTAATACTCTTGCTAAGGCCGAACCAGTGTTTTATACAGGTTTAAAGTTTATTTATTGGTCACAAGTAGGCTTACATTTAACACTGCAATGAAGTTACTGTAAAAATCCCCTAGTCACCACACTCTGGTCCCTGTTCAGGTACACTGAGTGAGAACTTTAGCATGGCCAATTCACCTAACCAGCACATCTTTGGTCTGTGGTCTACATGCAGACAATGACCCAAGCTGGGAATTGAACCTGGGACCCTGGCACTGTGAGGCTGTAATGCTATAAAAATAAACTTCCTTATTTTTATACTCTGTGCCCATATTTATAAAACCCAGGATACTGCAAGATTTATTTATCATTTCCCTACTGTTGTGCTACCTTCAATGATTTGACATATATCTCCCCAGTCCCTTTGCACTGAACCCCTTTTACAATTGTATCCTTTAGTTCATTTGTCGCTCTGTGTTCTTCCAGCCAAAATTAATCACTTCACACTTCTGCCACATTAAATTTCATCTTCCACTTATCTGTCTATTTTACCAACCTGTCTATGGCCTTTTCAAGCTGTCAATTATCCTCCTCACGGTTCACATTACTCCCAACTTCCTCATTGCCTGTAAATTTAAAATCATGCCAAGGTCTAGGTCATTAATGTGGGTCAGCAAGTGCAGGATTAATGGTCTTTAGACTGGGTTTTTGCCTCGGGAGTGATAAACAAGAGCCAGGAATGTTTTCAGGTCCCAAACGCATCACTAGGGAGAAAATTGACACGAGGAATTTTGACTGGAGTGCCCCCCTAATTTGCTTGGAGACAGGCTCCCTGTCCAGTTAAGAGTGGCAGGTGGGATCTCAAAGCTGGAGGGCTCATCAGCGACCTTCTGGTTTCACAAAATCATCAGCATGCACAGTATCTTAGTAATGTCACTGAATTAATAACCCAGAGGCCCAGGCTAATGCCTTGGGAACATGGATTCATACCTTGCTATTGCAGGGTTTGGAATTGAAATTCAATCTATAGATCTGGAATATGAAAGTAGACTCAGTAATGGTGACCATAAAACTGTCATCGGTTGTTGTAAAAGCCCATCTGGTTCACTGATGTCCTTTAGTGACAGAAATCTGCCGTCCTTACTAGGTCTGGCACACGTGTGATTCCAGACCTACAGCAATGTGGTTGATTTTTTAACTATCCTGTGAAGTGGCCTAGCAAGCTGCTCAGTTCAGGGGAAGTTAGTTAGGACAATAAATACTGACTCAGCCAGTGACACCCCACACTCCATGAAAGAATACAGAGGGGAATTTTCTTTTTTCTTGACACAATGACACAACACAAAAAAAAATCCCAGAGGCAAGTCCCACATCACCACCAGCATCCTCAACCCCTGACAGATCAGTGCTCTAATCTGAAAATAATAAAAATATCAAACATAAAAGCCCCAAAGAACCACGTCCCTCTCCCTCCACCCACAGACTCAGGATATCCCATTCTCTAGGACTTGGGAAGCCCCAACCCCACCTCCCTCGTCCATCACCTAATGGACTAAGGAACCCCCACCCCTTCCCTGGGGGACCCCCCTCCAAAACTCCCTGATGGATGTCCCTCCTGGAACTGTCCCCATATGTGGTCACAGTAAGGACAGTTTGCCTGATCCCCCTCTGTCAGGACATGTAGTAAACTCCACCAACATGACAACACATTGACACAGGGGGAGTAGCAGAATCCTTATGTGGAGGGAATAATACAGAGGGGAGGCATGCTCATGACAATTAAATTTATTGTAGTGCTTTTCATGGCAGGAACACTAACATCACTTATGGGATCTTTGGGTGGGACAAGGCAGGGGGGAACAATCGTGGGGGGGAGTCCTACTGGCATGGGAGCCATTTTGGTTCTTCCCCTTCTTCCCCCACCCCACCAAACCAACTAAGAAGTTGCTTCAACAAGAAGGCTATTAAGCCATTTTTTAAAAAATAAAATATACAATTAGCGGCTAGACTATCATTATGGGGTTCAGGAGCATCCCTCCGCCCTCCCCCATAGGATGATATTGGATTGCATTCCCACCAGGCAGGGAGTACCTGTAGGCCGGCTTGGAACACTGGATTCCAGCCTGCTGCTGGAAGTCTGTATCCTGTTCGTTGAAGTGCCTCGGATCAAGTTATAAAACTGGAATAATAGAATCATAGAATCCCTTCAGTACAGGAGGAGGCCATTTGGCCCATCAAGCCTGCACTGACAACAATTCCGCCCCCTAGGCTCTATCCCCGTAACCCCATGTGTTCACCCTGCTAACCCTTCTGGAAAGTCCCAGTCGACCTCCTAAACCTATCTTTAGCACAGCTCTTGGTGTGCCTAATTTGTTGCCTGCCTTCTGAGGAATGGACTCGCGAGATTGGCACCCTGACCAGCATCGTGATTTTTGGGCCCCATTTTCCTCTGTTTCCAACATCAACACTGCTTGGAGACTCAACCCTTGGCTTCAATCCATTCCTGACAGCGAGTAAAGCAATATATCAGGCGAGTCAGAAAGCAATTCAATCGTACAATGATAGATCCATACTGACATAAATCTTGTTAGTTCAATATTTTCTCATAATAGCTTGAAATTTCTAAACCTTGAATGGTCAAAATGTGCAAAGATTAGAGAATTTTTTAGGAATGGAATAAGCTTCAATATCTTAACCTTCATTTGAGTGGCAGTGCGACTTCGATATGTCAGTGCCTATTTGCTGACCAAATCAAAGTTGTATTGTGCTGGTAACTCACTCTGTTGCTGACTCATGTGTTTTTGTATTAAGTTGGTGGACTAGTTGACTACTGGCTAACCCATTATCACATATGATTAGTAAAACATTTAATTATTGACCCTATACACTCGTCAAGAAACTGATCAGTTAATACTTATTCCAGTGAAGCAATTGATGATTGACTTGTGGAATAAATTTCTGAAAAGACAGTGATTAAAATTCCTTGCCCCTTTTTTATTGCTGTGTTGCATAATCCTTTCACCTGCTCTGTCCAGACATTTTTTCAGGACTTGAATGGAATTTGCCATCTTGTCTGTCTGTAACAGATAAGAATTTTGCTCAGATGGTGGATCTTTGCATATTTCTTAACCGTCTCTTAGCACTCAACTGAGATACTTGTGAAACTGAAGGAGGTTACTTGCTTGATCAGGGAGAATGGTGAAGAAGGGCAATGAGCGAAGGTTGTGGGAACAACGTATAAAGACATTTTTTCAAAATACCGTCGTGGCTAAATTTGCAGAAAAAAGAACATGTACAGACCGAAAAAAAATTAAATGCAAGTTTTTATGTTATTATTCTAAATCTACATTCATGTTAATAGATTTCCATGTCCGTAGTGGGCAGCACGATGACACAGCAGTTAGCACACTCAGTGCCAGGGACCTGGATTTGATTCCTAGCTTGGGTCACTGTGCGGAGTTTGCTCGTTCTAGCTATTTGCGTGAGTTTCCTCTGGGTGCTCTGGTTTCCTCTCACAGTGCAAAGGACATTTTGTTAGGTGCATTGGTCGTGCACCCAAATTCTCTCTCCGTGTACCCGAACAGATGCAAGAGTGTGCCGGCTATGTGATTTTCACACTAACTTCATTGCAGTGTTATCTTAAGGCTACTGGTAGCACTGACAAATAAACTTTACAAACTGTCATCCTGTCATAGGAGTTGGCATTCTATGGGATTGTGCCAGTTGTTAATGCTTTAAGCAAGAGCTTTAGAAATTCAGAAGGAACAGGATAAATAGAGTTTATGGCATTTCCCCCAAAGAGTAGTAGGATCATAGAAAAAATAGTACAGATAGTGCAAGTCAAAAGTAAAGGCACAGTTAAAAAGCATTGATCAATAAAGGCATGGGGCTATAAGGCAACTTCACCAGGAAATCTCAAATCTCTTAACCCCTTCCTTAAAATCCCTAGCAGCTTCAACAAATATACACAAACTGTTAACAGTGGAGCCTGATCAATGCCCAAATATTCTGCAACTTGCCACCATTCCAATCTCAGTTCACAGACTTGAGGTCACCACAAGTGCTGCCTTCAGTCTCCATATCTGACCCTATTGAAATCTTTTCAAACAACAACTGTCAGTCCTTGATGAGAAATTGAATAGCTATCTCAGCTCAGTACAGATAACACAACAAAACCCTATGATCCGTGCCCAAACTACCCACGAGACATCATAACAGATAACTTAAAAATGATTGATTTCATTTTTAAAAAGATGCACTTGGAATGCTGTGTGTTATACATATCCACAGTTGGACATGTGAGGGTGCTGTCTCTTCACTGATGCAATATAGTCGACACTGTACTGAAACTCAGACATTGTAAATGCTGTGATCATTTGCCACTCAGGTATGTTTTCTAACTATCCTCAGAGAAAATACTTACCCTCAATTAATGTAAAACCAACTTCTTTACCACTGTTAAAAGTATACATTATAATTGAAATAATGGTAACACGGGTAGTTAAGGTCACACAGCCTAGAAAGGGTTGGATAATTCTGGAGAGCAGCTAGCCAAGGCAGAATGTTACCCTCCCCCATCATGCATACACATACGTGTTGCGGCAGAGACTACTGGAGAAAGAGCCATGAACCAAGGGGCACAAAAGTCTTTTGTAACTACGTTACTATTTGTCAATGCTGAGATCAACAATACAAGATAAACCAGAAAACAAACTTAAACCTGATTATGTATTTATAATGGAGAAATGGAAGAAAGCATTACTGAAAGGATCTTGCGAACATTGTCTGGAATTCTCTGTCCATTCCTGCCACTGTCAGCGAGAACGGAGAATTTGGCATTCAGCCAAATCTCTGTTGACTGCAGTGGGACCAGAAAACCCCATCTGCAGGTGAGGTTGGAGACTTCCGGCCATTGTATGTCATATTCCCATAACTGGGGAGGGGTTGTGGGGGAGTAAAATTGTTTTTTTCAGTGACTTGAAACCCATTCTCAGCGGATCTGTAGTTAGTTCCACATTATGCTCAGTGGAATAGGAATTTAGGTGCTCTGTAAAGTGTGTAGCTGCTTCATTATGACCGCATTTCACACCAATTCAAAAGATTAACTTCATCCCCAGAATACTTCCCTGTGTTATTTTGCTTGAAATGAACATATTTCTGTAAGAGTGACCTGCCCTGACCTTTATCAGTTGATATTCAGATTATTTTATCACCCAAGTCTCATTTAGTTGGCCAAACCAACTAGAAATCAAAGAGATTTAATTTCTCTATCACTTTTCATGGTCTAAAGATGTTCCAAAAATACTTTACAACAAATGAAGTACTTTTGCATTTCCTGTTTTGGGCAAACAGTGTGCACAGCAAATTCCAGCAAAGAGAAATTTGAGAATGACCAGATAATTTATCCGAATGATATTGGTTGAAGAATAAATATTTCTCAGGAGATGAGAGATTTTTTTTGTTCCACTTCAAACATGTGCCATGGGACCTTTTGTAACTAACTGTGATGTCAATGGGGTCTTAGTTTATCATTTCACCCAGAAGACCTCTGACAATCTTGTGCTTTTTCAATACTAGCCTGGAATATCAGACTAAATGATGTGCTTAAGTATCTGAGTGGACCTTGGACTCTCAATATTTCACCACCGAAATTCCAATATTTAGTCAATGATAGGAATGTAAGTAGTAGATACTGACAGGATTCTTGCAGGTGAGAAAGTGGGTGGAATGTCAAGCAGCAGAAGTTTCTAGTTGATTCCTGTTCCTCTGGGCCCCACTAAAAAAAAATGTTCAACACTTACCTTTTCTGGGGCCTCCTTGATCTACAGAACAGCTTTCACTTAGCCTGGCATTTGTATCAGGCATTAAAAGGATTTTTGTTTCTGAGTGAGATACAATTGCAAAAAGTCTTTTTCTAAAGTTTTGAAGGAAAGTTAATAATGCAACATGTTTACTATAACGTTGGAACTATCAGGGATGATTTTGAGCCCACATTTTCCACCTGCATGTGCTCAAAATCTGGAGAACGCAATTCGCACTGGCAAGTTCCGATTTTCCTGGTGCCTCTTTGGTGGAGTGACACGAAACCTGTTGTAGGACTGCAGAAAGTTCGCTGTAACATATCATCAGTAAACACTATCTCTGACTCCCCCCATCGCTCCCCCGCCAAATATTTAGTGCCTGACGTCACGCTATTTACAACTGGTCTACACAGCATGAGCCTGGCACCTTCACCTCTGAGGGAGTGTTCGGAAGGGAGCATTCAGGCAACCAGCACCTTCTGTGGTGTGCACTGCTTAAGGGGCACCAGGAAGCACTCAGGGAATGTAGACAAGTTCAACTCGAGGCAGGGGATGAGGGTCCCAGAATTGTCATTTCAGGAGAGGGGTTGGAAAGGGTCACATGCAGGCCCCGCCTTCCCTTCCTATCAGGGCCTAAAGGGGTTGTGAAGGCTGGTCTTCAGGCAGCACTTCCCATGTCCTCCTTCCTGTGTTCCTGTCAATAGTGAGGGCTGACAAGAGGAGGAGTGGGGACAGGGTTGCGGGACAGACAATTGTCATTCTCATACTCCACAGGGAGGAGGCGCTGGGTGAGCTCGGAGGTTCTCCAAGGCTTGATGGCACAAACGCACAGAGTGGGAGGGTCTGTAGATGAATAATGTGAAATGCATTGCCAAAAATTCAAAACAAAATGGTGACCTATATCCATTAGTGCTTCTATTCACCCGTGTCCACTAAGTGACTATGGTTTCTTAATCTTCCCCAACCTCCCACTAGATCTAACTGTATTCCCAAGATCCACAGCTGAAGTTGAGGTGGCCTGTTGACTTTCATGCCTCTTTGCTTGATTCAGCCTGAAAACACACTGGTACATTTGAAACATAGAAGATAGGAACAGGAGGAAACCCTTCGAGTTTGCTCTGCCATTCAACACGATCATGGCTGATCATCCAACGCAATAGCCTAATCCTGCTTTCACCCCATAACCTTTGATCTCATTCGCCCCAAGTGCTGGATCTAGCTGCCTCTTGAATATGTTCAATGTTTTGTCATCAACAACTTCCTGTGACAATGAATTCCACAGGCTCACCACTGTTCAGGTGAAGAAATGTCTCCTCACCTCTGCCCTAAATGGTTTATCACAAAGCCCCAGACTGTAACCCTTGGTTCTGGAGTCCCCTACCATTGGAAACATCCTTCTTGCTCTAACCTGCTTCATCATGATAGAGTTTTATAAATTTCTATGAGATTTCCCCCCCCCCCCAAGTTCATTTCTCTGAACTTTGGTGGGAAACACTTCATTTTTCATGCCGGAACTAACACTCTGTCTTTTTTTTTGGAAAGATTTCGCTCATCATCTGCTCAAGATGGTATCATCTCAGTTGGGAACCAAAAAAATCTACAGCTTGGAATGCCCAATCTGCCCACTATGTGCATGTTAATATATTTACACTTTTCACTTTCACCGCTTAAAATAATATTCACATTTCAGACAGGAGTCTATTTACTGTGAACAAAACTGGCACCGAAGCTATTGCCACCCACTCAAAGGAACATCACACCCCTGGGTTATATTCAGCGGTGGAAAATTTCAAACTCTCGATTCCTTTTACACGAAGCTTTTACGCATGAGCAGATAAAGCAGTCACAATGATAGCAGTTGGAGATTGATGTGAATACAGGAATCAAACTTTCCACATTGTAAATTGTTTTACAAAAGTTTTGTTTGCTTGCTTGACAATTAGTTTACACGATAATCACACTGAATAAGTATCAGGTTATGGTACTGTCTTTCCCTGCTGCAATTAAAACATTCCCTTTTAAAATACTGCCCAAAAGGCTGTAACAAATCTGTAATCGGGTACAGACTAGCAGTTGCTCTGTTTATCCAGAACAGATTATGTATATCAAATTAAAAATTGAATCACAACACATTTTATTTTGTAACAGAAAAATAAATATTATCTCTGCTATCAAAAACAATCTTGGATCATCTTAAATTTCCCTCTGACGTTCTACAATGTAACCTTTTTTACACGTGGGGGAGTTCCATGAATGAGTCTGAATTAGCAGTTTTCAGTATTTCCTGTGTTAGAACTCCTTTCAAATAATCACTCATGAGGTAAAACAACAGCTCAATCAACCGCACAGAAACACTTCTTGTAAGATCGCAACTGGGGATCTCCTATGTCGGAGTCAGCCGTCTGTCAACAGAACTCGTACATTAACTGGAGAAAATTATTCAACCAAATATCTTTTTCCCTGCAGAAAAAGGTTGTACGGATTTTGCAATTCCAAAAAAGAGAATGAGGAAAGATATAGGGAATGGAATGTAATCCATAAAATTAGGTTGGAAGTTTTACTAATCTAGCATTGCCTAACTTTATACTCCTTTATCTACCATTTTCCTCTGCATGGCCTCCATGAATTCATTACATCTTCACAAAGCCCACAAAATCCAAGCCATTTTCTATCAAAATGTGTGTAATGTGTTTCTTACCAAAAGCCCCAAAAGCAACGGTTGTACAGAACGCTACACTTGATGTGAATATGAACAAACCCACAAATACGTATTGATTACATAGATGAGAGAGAATGATTTAACTTTCACTTGTTACACTTTGTTTGGCAAAGTGTCATGAGACAGAAAAAGCGATGCCAAAATCAAGTGTGGCTTACTCTACCAGTCGTGTTAAACACTTTCTGTTAATAGGTAATGATTTGGGTTTTTTCAACAATGTAAACTATGGCATGTAACTCCAAAGTACAGTTGATGAGAAGGAATCTGTCAGGCTGTTATGAAGCCATCTTCAGAAGGTCGTCTCACGTTGTTTTGGCTGCACACCCAACATTCAGCGAGTAGATTATTTGACATTGTGCCCTTCAATCTTGCTTGTCGACATTGCAAAGCATAAGCACATACTCCATATTGTTTTATGGCCAGAAATGATAGCCAAAATTTCTAATATGTGATGACAATAGACAAGGCTGTACGCTGGAAGCTCGAAGTGAGAAAATTATCTTTCATGGGTACAACTGGGTCAATATTTAATCAATAAGTTTCCCAAATAGTTGACCATTTCTGACCAGTCAGAAAACTTTACACAAAAGTAGAACTCATAACAACTGCTTCACTATAATGAGGCACTACTCTCAACTCTTACAACTTGGCATAGGAACGTGAAATTGCTATATCATGAGAACTCAGTAAGAAATCTCACAACACCAGGTTAAAATCCAACAGGTTTATTTAGTAGCAAAAGCCAGTCGCTTTTGGAATGCTGCTCTTTCGTCAGATAGGTGAGGGTTCTGTTCACAACCAGGGCATATAAAGACACAAACTCAATTTATAAAATAATGGTCAGAATGCAAGTCAAATCTTAAAGATACAGACAATGGGAGTGGAGAGAGAGTTAAAGAGATGTATATTGTCTTCAGACAGAACAGTTAGTGGAATTTTGCCAGCCCAGGTGAGTTGTGGGGATTAGAGATAGTGTGATATGAACCCAAGATCCTTGTTGAGGCCGTCCTCATGTGTGCAGAACTTGGCAATCAGTTTCTGCTCAGTGACTCTGCGTTGTCGTGTGTCATGAAAGCCACCTTGGAGAAAGCTTACCCGAAGATCAGAGGCCGAATGCCCATGTTTACCCCACCTTACTGTATTTACCCCACTCCAACGCTGGCACCTCCACATCTGGTCAGAACTGAGGCAGAACAGAAATTCCACCCAGCTTCAGATTGCGATGGGGACTTGGAATCAACTAGTTAAATAGGCAATTTTCAAGCGTAGTCTGCAACATCCGTCAGAGACATCAATGGGAGGGAAAAATTAAACACCAAATGGACAGATTGATGAAAGAGGAGAATGAGTAAGTAAGAGGAAGGGATTAATGAAAGGATTTGTGGATGGTGGGATAGTGGTGTTGTGAAGGCTCTGGAATACTTGGAGGAAAGGCAGAAGCTAGATGACGTAGCAGAAGATAAAAGGTGCTACTGCTTAAAGAACTTGTGGTAACACAGGAAGAAATAAGCAGTCTGATTGAGAAGGCTAGCCAACAGATCAAAGAAAAATGTTGGCACAGAATAGAAGACATAGTAGAAAGGATGTTCTATTTGGAGGTGGGGAATAGAATCCCGTTAAGAGTTTGGTGAAGTGAGGCAGTCTGACTGTGAATGCAACCTATTTTGACTTTTGCAGCACAGAATGGGCTTTCAAGACATCACCAGAACAGCCAAGGTAAACTAGCTTCCTCTCACTCTTCCTTTCAAATTTTTCTGAATTTTGTGTTTATTACGCCAGTGGTATCAGAGGAGTCAGAGAGAAAAATAATATAACATTAGGATGTGAGAATAATAATACAGGAATCACTTGGCAATCTGGAGTTCTGTTTTGTAAAGAATGATCATTACACGTTGGAGCCTATCTTGGGTGTCCCGAAACAGACAAAAGGGCTCACAGTGTCATCCAATTCTCAGTGCATATATTCAAGAAAAGTTGTTGCGGTGTTAGCTGGATCTAGTTGTTCATTATAAAACATGAATCCATTCCCTGTTGACCAAAAAGTCTTCAAACCAGTCAGTTTATCCCAATTGGATATTTTGACCATTGGCCTTCATGTGATTATCTGGAGAAATGACTGCCAACTGATTTCCAGAAATTTGGGAAGTCATATATCTAGGAGTCATGTTTCACTTCTGACTAAATAGTAGATATTCCAATCAGAAACCAACATACATTGGAACAGTGGTACAGTTGTTAGCACCGCTGCCTCATAGTGCCAGGGACCCAGGTTCAATTCCTAGATTGGGTCACTGTCTGTGTGGAGTTTGCACGTTCTCCCAGTTTCTGCGTGGGTTTCCTCCAGATACTCTGGTTTCCTCCCACAGTCTAAAGATAGGTAGATTGGCTGTGCTAAACTCTCTCTGTGTATCTGAGCAAGCGCTGGAGAGTGGCAACTAGGGGATTTTCACAGTAACTTCATTGCAGTGTTAATGTATGCCGACTTGTGACTAATAAATAAAACTTTAACTTTAACTTGGATGACTAAATTTCGCCTCAATTTTCTCTCTATCTTGTCACAGATATCTGCACATGTAGGTCAGAGGCTTCAGAATCAAGCTGCTTAGGTATCTCTAGGCAATGCAGTCCACTGCGTGCTCATTCCAGGACTCAAAAGTATTGAGATTTAGAGCTGCCTCAGTCCAGAAAGACATATGATACCACCAAGATTCCAAGTACCACTGGCACCATTAGTCTTGGAAAATATGCTAAATTACCTTGTCACGTTACCCCTTTCTGTAACAAGTTATGGAAAATGCTTAATCACGTATCTATTAACATAATTGTCATCAACTTCAAATGATAAAAACAAAAGAAATATTTACACTTTGGACGCTGAAGGAGCGCACAGCTCTCACACCCAATGTTGTGTGCAATCAGCACGCACCTCACTTCATGTACACTTCACTTCAGTCATACCGATAGGAAAAAACTACATGGGCAGGATGTGGAAACCCTGCACACGGGCGACGGTCAACAAAATGTCTCATGGGCCGTGCTCAGAACTCATGGCCCTTGGCCACAGCTTACCCACCACCGCGTTAGAATGTTCAGGGTACTGATTGATTATAACCTGCTTTATGCACCAAAGAATAACTTAATTCACAATTCCACACTTGTAAGGAACTGCAATAGTTCCAATTTTAAACTTTCTGTAAACATAAATAGCTACATGCTCATACATAAAATCCTCATACAAAAGCAGAATACCACAGATGCTGGAAATCTGAAATAGCAACTGAAGGTGCTGGAAATACTTGGCATCTGTGAAAAGACAAACAAAGTTTCAGATCAATGGACGTCTGTCAGAACAGTAATAATGTACAGACATAACAGGTTTTAAACAAGAACAGAGGCAGAGAAAAAAGGAAGAGGTGGAAAGAACAAAAAGGGAAGTGCTGTAAGAGTGTACAGGAAAGATTAAATGACAAAAAATATGTTGACTTGAGACAAAAATAAATTATAATGGGACAAATAAATTAAAAAAAAGATCTAGGGAAGGTCCGAATGGCTATAAGATCATTAGCCATAGCTGTTGACCACAACAGAGAAAATATAAAGGCGAATAAAATGCAGTTAGTAGTTCCAATTTGAACTCAATATTGGGGACAATTCTCCCAAAAATATTCTAATTGTCAAATTTGTGTAAAAACTGGAGTAAATCACGCTGGTTTTTTTCATCGGGAGTTTCAAAATGAATCTCCCATACTCTGTGCACTGCAGAGTGCACTAGTGTGAACCATGCTGAAAATCAGTGGCAGCACCTATTCCCGCCGGAGAGGCCTGCATCATTGCCCATCCTGCCACCCCCCATGGCTCAGTTGCTGGGCCCCTAAATGTGTCTTCTAGCCAACCTCAACTACACACCCTCCCCGCCACAAAACCCCAACTTGCCTCAATCTCCTGCGTTCTCCCCACCCCACCCAAACCACCACCACCACCGCAGTCCCAACACCCCTGACAGGCTGATGCCCCCCTCCACCCCCAAATCTGAAGAAGAGCAAAAAGTCCTTCTATTTCTGGACCAGCGTCTTTCTTCAGTCAATAATTCTGCCAAAAAAATGTAAATGATCATTCATTTATTTTTGTTTGTAAAATGTTGCTGTGACAAAATAGCTTCCACATTGATCTGCAAAAAAATGAAAGTACTTCACTGTGTGAAGATGTTTGAGATTTTTCAGTGTGACATGACATGAGAAAAATGTAAGTTATTAATAGATACAGAATACAATTTAACATAGAAGTCATAGTGTGCACCCAATATATGTGGCAATGCAATAATTAATTTAATTTAGACACAGATAGTTTGTCATGTCTTCATGGGAACCCGCTCAAACTGTGATCTGGCAAAGATTATTTTGTATAGAACAAGATCAGGCGCAAAGCAATGTGCGAAAATCCCCTTCATAAAGTGGCTGCAGCTGGATCATGAATTTAAGCTTGGGTTTGTATAACAGTCAACGACTTGTGAAAGAATCAGACATCGTCAGCTGAGAGTTGAGTGAATTCCAGCTTTTCCCCTTGAAGGCATTGTGAAATATGGTGGTTAGCATGCAGCAGTAAAGTGCCCAGCAAGACTATCAACAGCTAGACATGCTGCCTGGGTAGATTTCCCTGACAATGACAATCCAATTTCGTGCCTTCATTGTGGAGGATTGCTGAGGAAAATGGCATGGGGAGGCCTTGTTCAGTCCCGCCCAATCCTTCCCTGTCGGAATGTGTGGACGCCTTTCTATTCAGGCCAGATTTCAATTGTGCGCTGATAACCAATGTCAGATTTGTCTTCATGAATTTCTGTGGCCCACCGAGAAATATTAATAGGACCAAGTTTTGATGCTTTTGCTTGGCACAAACAGGATCACAGCAACATAAAAGTGACTTTGGGCTATTCACCGTCTTAACTAGGATCCACAGGACAACTGATGCAGCCATCTCTTCAGGTAGATGGTCAATTGGAGTCTGCAATTTAATATCCTGTGAAATGGATTGGGCAACTTGGCACAGAATGCAACACTCTTCACTTACTTGAGATGTTTAACCAGCGATTTTAAAGCCTGCTCAACCAAATCTTAGACTTTTATATTTTATGAGGCTAGAAGAAATCATAGAATCCTGAATTATAACATCCTGCAATGCAGAAGGTGGTCATTCGAGTCATTGACTCTGCAGTGACCACAATCACCCAGGTCTTTTCCCCATCATCCCATAATGCCATGCATTTACCCTAGCTGGTTTCCCCCTCCAATGTTAAGAGACAATTTAGCACAGCCAATCCACCTAACCTGCACATCTTTGGACTGTGGGAGGAAACTGGAGCACCTGGAGGAGACCCATGTAGACACAGGGAAAACATGCAAACTCCACACAAACAGTAACCTGAGGCCAGAATTGAACACAGGGTCCCTGTCCAGTGACAATATCACTACACAACTGCTTCTCCTAAAATGAAATATGCTATAGTGTAATCAATCTTAATGTTACCCTATTGTTAATGTGTGAAACTATTTCTATTTTATAAACTGGTTTAAGGTGAAGACACAATGAAAGAATATTGACAAAGTTTGTGGGATCTAAGATGTGCGGCAGGCGTTAATTGTTGTAACCCAATTATGGGCTGAATCACTTCATGGTAACCAATGGATCTATTCAGATAAATTTTCACTGTACCAGTTGGGTGGTTATTAACCAGAGTGGATCATTATGTAATCCATTGAAAATCAGGCGACTTGTATATATGATTGGACAGTCTGTTTCTTGCAATGGACCTCCACAACTGACTTGCATTCAGTACTTTTAATACAACTGACATGGAATGATATATCACCACCTGAAATGGCAGAATTCAAGGAAGGTAACATTTTCAAAAAAACATCCCATTTAATTACTTTAGTGATAGCGAAAGTGGTCGAGAGCTTCAAGTTTCTAAGTGTCTAGGTCACCAACAACCTGTCCTGGTCCCTCCAGGCTAATGCTATAGTTAAGAAAGCCCACCAACGACCCTACTTTTTCAGGAGGCTAAGAAAATTTGGCATGTCTGCTATGACTCATCAACTATGACAGATGCATCACTGAAAGCATTATTCCTGGTTGTATCACAGCTTGGTATGGCTCCTGTTCTGTCTAAAGAAAACAAAAATTTCAAAGGGTCATGAACAAAGCCCAGTCCATTACACAAACCAGCCTTCCATCCATTCACACTGTCTACACTTCCTGCTTCCTCGGAAAAGCAGCCAGCATAATCAAAGACCTCACGTACATAGATATAGGAAGGACGAGGGAAAGGGATATTAAACAGAAATTTATGGAGTTGGGGTGGAAGCTTAGGGCCAAAACTGGCAGAGTGGTTATCTCTAGACTCTTGCCTGTGCCAAGGGATAGTTTAGAGAAGAACAGAGAGAGGGAATGTTTGAACTCGTGGCTGCGGGGATGGTGCAGGAGGGAGGGGTTCAGGTTCCTGAACAATTGGGACTCATTCTGGGATAGGTGGGACCTCTACAAGAGAGATGGTCTACACCTGAACCAGAGGGGAACTAATATCTTGGGGGGAAAATTTGCTAAGGCTATGCAGGGGGCTTTAAACTGATTCGGGTGGGGGGTGGGATCCTAAGTAGTTGGGGTGCTAAGAGGGATGAGAGTAAGGGGGTCATAGAGGAAAGCTGTAAAACACAGCAGCGTACGGGTGGGGTGGGGCATGGTTTGAAATGCGTTTACTTTAATGCAAGGAGTATTTGCAATAAGGGGGAGGAACTTGCAGCTTGGACCAGTACCTGGAACTTCGATGTTGTGGCCATTTCAGAGACTTGGGTAGAGCAGGGACAAGAATGGATGTTGCAGGTTCCAGGGTTCAAATGCTTTAGTCGGAGTAGAGAAGGAG
This sequence comes from Sphyrna mokarran, assembly GCA_024679065.1. Taxonomy (NCBI): domain Eukaryota; kingdom Metazoa; phylum Chordata; class Chondrichthyes; order Carcharhiniformes; family Carcharhinidae; genus Sphyrna; species Sphyrna mokarran. The sequence goes on from JAGIQG010000019.1 coordinate 23,925,860, forward strand.
GTAGAAGGGGGGGAGGAGTGGCATTATTAGTCAAAGACTGTATCACAGTGACAGAAAAGAAGTTTGATGAGGACTTGTCTGTTGAGGTAGTATGGGCTGAGATTAGAAACAGGAGAGGAGAGGTCACCCTGTTGGGAGTCTTTTATAGACCTCCTAAAAGTTCTAGAGAGATAGAGGAAAGGATTGCAAAGTCAATCCTGGACAGGAGTGAAAGTAATAGGGTAATTGTTATGGGGACTTTAACTTTACTAATATTGATTGGAATAGCTATAGCTCTAGCTCGTTAGAGGGGTCAGTTTTCGTACAAAGTGTGCAGGAAGGTTTTTTGACTCAGTATGTAGATAGGCCAACTAGAGGTGAGGCTACATTGGATTTGGTGCTGGGCAATGAGCCAGACCAGGTGTTAGGCTTGGAAGTTAGTGAACATTTTGGTGATAGTGACCACAATTCGGTTACGTTCACCTTAGTGATGGATAGGGATAGGCATGAAGCTGGGGGCAGTAGTTATAGCTGGGGGAAGGGTAATTATGAGGCCATCAGGAGAGAATTAGGGTGCATAGATTGGACTAGGAAACTACAGGGACTGGGAACATCTGGAATGTGGAGCTTATTCAAGGAGCAGCTGCTGCGAGTCCTTGATAAGTATGTCCCTGTCAGGCAAGGAGGAAATGGTCGAGTAAGGGAACCTTGGTGTACGAAAAAAGTTGATTCGCTGGTTAAAAGGAAAAAGGAGGCTTATGTCAGGATGAGGCTTGAAGGCTCGGTTAGTGCAATGGATAGCTATAGATTAGCCAGGAGGGAGCTAAAGAGTGAATTGAAGAGAGCTAAGAGAGGACACGAGAAGACTTTGGCTGATAGGATTAAGGAGAATCCTAAAGTTTTCTTTAGATATGTTAAGAATAGAAGATTGGTTAGGACAAGATTAGGGCCAGTCATAGACAGCAGTGGGAAGTTGTGCGTGGAGCCTGAAGAGATTGGAGAGGCACTGAATAAATATTTCTCTTCGGTATTCACGCAGGGTGATGTAAATGTAGTTATGGAGAACACTGAGGTACAGGGTTGCAAACTGGAAAGTATTGAAGTAGATAGGGAGGATGTGCTAGATATTCTTGAGGGTTTGAAGTTGGATAAGTCCTCTGGGCCGGACGGGATTTACCCTAGGATTCTCTGGGGGGCAAGAGAGGCGATTGCAGAGCCTCTGGCTCTGATCTTCAGGTCGTCGTTGGTTACGGGTGTGGTTCCGGAGGACTGGAGGATAGGGAATGTGGTCCCATTGTTCAAGAAGGGGAAGAGAGACCTTCCAGGGAATTATAGGCCAGTGAATCTTACTTCTGTTGTGGGCAAAGTATTGGAGAGAATTATTAGGGATAGGATTTTATAGTTATTTAGAGAGAAATGAATTGATTGGGGATAGTCAGCATGGTTTTGTGAAGGGTAGGTCGTGCCTTACTAACCTCATTGAGTTTTTTGAAAAAGTGACCAAAGAGGTGGATGGGGGTAAGGCGGTTGATGTGGTATATATGGACTTTAGTAAGGCGTTTGATAAGGTGGCCCATGGAAGACTTCTGCAGAAAATGCAGATGTATGGGATAGAGGGTGATTTAGCTAATTGGATTAGGAATTGGCTAGCAGATAGAAGACAGAGGGTGGTGGTTGATGGGAGACATTCATCGTGGAGTTCGGTGACAAGTGGTGTACCTCAGGGGTCTGTTTTGGGGCCCCTGCTGTTTGTAATTTTTACAAATGATCTGGATGAAGGTATTGAAGGATGGATTAGTAAATTTTCAGATGACACTAAAGTCGGAGGAGTGGTAGATAGTGAAGAGGGGTGTTATAGTTTGCAGAGAGACTTGGACAAGTTGCAGAGCTGGGCCGAGAGGTGGCAAATGGAGTTTAATGTGGAAAAGTGTGAGGTAATGCACTTTGGCAGGAATAATAAATGTGTAGAGTATAGGGCTAATGGTAGGACTCTTAATAGTGTTGATGAACAGAGGGATCTTGGTGTATGTGTCAATAGATCCCTGAAAGTAGGCAGTCAAGTCGATAAGGTTGTTAAGAAGGCATATGGAGTCTTAGCTTTTATTGGTAGGGGGATTGAATTTAGGAGCCGCAGCATCATGTTGCAACTGTACAAAACTCTAGTGCGGCCGCACTTGGAGTATTGTGTGCAGTTCTGGTCCCCACATTATAAGAAAGATGTGGAGGCATTGGAGAGGGTACAGAGGAGGTTTACCAGGATGTTGCCTGGTATGGAGGGCAGGTCTTATGAAGAGAGGCTGAGGGATTTGAGGTTGTTTTCGTTAGAAAGAAGGCGGCTAAGAGGAGACCTTATTGAAACATATAAGATGATTAGAGGTTTAGATAGGGTGGACAGTGATAGCCTTTTTCCTAGGATGGAGAAAGCTAGCACGAGGGGACACAGCTTTAAATTAAGGGGTGATAGTTATAGGACGGATATCAGAGGTAGGTTCTTTACCCAAAGGGTGGTTCGGGAGTGGAATGCCCTGCCTGCAGCAGTTGTAGATGCGCCAAATTTGGTGGCGTTTAAGAGGTTAGTTGATAATTATATGGAAGAGAAGGGAATGGTTTAGTTTGGAGGGTCATTGCTTTTTATATTGGTCGGCGCAACATCGAAGGCCGAAGGGCCTGTTCTGTGCTGTAATGTTCTATGTTCTATGTACCCTGGGCATACTCTCTTTCAACTACTTTCATTGTGCTGAAATCGTGTAGCAATGGACTCTAGGACATTTTCTTCCCTACTGCCATCAGACTTTTGAATGGATTTACTTCGCATTAAGCTGATCTTTCTCTACACCCCAGCTATTTCTGTAACGTTACATTCTGCGTCCTTTCCTTTCGTTCTTATGTACAGTATGCTTTGTCTGCATAGCGCGCAAGAGACAAGACTTTTCAATGTCTCCTAAATCATGTCACGGTAATAAATCAAGTTAAATCAAATCAGTCAAAATGCTTACAGGGACATGCTCTGATCGGCAATTCCGGTGATTTCACAATTGTATTATTTTTTAACCCATTTTACTGCACAGAAAAAGATAAACAAAATGTTCACAGAGATTCTGTTCTAGTAAAAAAAAAGCTACTAAACATATTTACAAAAAACTTAACTGATAACTGATATTAAAAACCAAAGAAAACATTTTGTGAAGTAAAATTGGCTAACTTTGTAGCTTTCACTTGAGTGCCAATGTTTGACAGCCTCAAAGAAAGCTTAGAACTACAATCTGGCATTTTTCGTAACTCAGTCAGTCTTCTGTCCCTCGATAGCTTTAAAAGCATTTGCACTCATGTAAATATGAGATAAAGAATGAACTTTAAACAGCCAGCCCCGGGTTTACCACAACCTTGTGTTGAGGTTTACAGGAAATCCACAGTTCCAGTCTAATCCATACCGCTCCCCATAGATCCCCCAGGCAGAAACCCTGTGACTTGTTTTCATCTTGTGATCTCTAACAGTGGAATGTTTGCAGTCAGGTGCACCAACTCACCTAATACAGAAGTTATGCAACGTGCTAATAGAAACAGCAAAGCAAATGGTTTTTCAACAAACTGCAGGAATGTCGAGTAGTAACAGACTGGGCTGGATTTCCAGCCCTCATTGGGACAGGAGTCGGAGAGAGGCAGTTTCTAAAAATGGCCCCACCGATTAGCACGCCGAATCCCAGCTTCAGGCCACCTCCGGGATGTCTTTGTCGAGGCAGGATTAGTATGGATGGATGTGGGGAGGAGAGGGAATCATCATCGTTCATTATGAGCCAATTGAATGAGGCTGACTGGGATTTTCCTGTCAGCCTCCAAGTCCCTGCAGTCAGCAGGTTCCCAGAAGTGGTTTCCAGGTGATAGGCTGGGAAGAGGCCAGATGGCAGCCTAGAGACATCCCCTGCCTGTCTGAATGACAGACCCATCACACTTGCACTAACCCACATGCCAACCACCCTCCTCCGGCAACTATCCTCAAGGGTGGCCTAGCTACGCAAGCCATTTTTAATCTCGATATTAAAAATTTTGGTGAGAAGGTGCCTTCATTTAGAAGTGCCCTCTCTTTTCTTTATCATTCTTCACAGCCTGCTGCTACTTTTAAGTTGGCCGTCCAGCTTGGAGAGCCAATACACTGCCCTTAATCGGACTGTGAGCTCTGGAAAACACAGGAATGACTTCTTCCTCTGGGAAGTGGAATTGGGAACCTGGAAACCTCTGTTTCCTGTTCCGCATCCCCCCCCCACCCCTCTCCCAGCACCCTCAAAGAGAAACTCTGCCACTTAGCCTTCCTGATCTTGTCCCAATTTCAACATTTTTGAAATTCCAGCAGAGGAGCTTGGAATAATGACTACTTTCCCTCTCCTTAATCCAAGGGATTGGGATTAATTATAGCGCCCTGTAAAACCATCCTGGCTCTTACCATAGATGGCATGCAGCCTCAGCAATGTCACCATTACTTATGGTCATTGCTGAGGCTGCAGCTCCCGGATGCCTCAATGCTGGGACACCCTCAAAGACCAGTTGAGTGGGAAGACATGGCACAGAGGGTTTTTATTACAAGATCCCACCATCAATCTGGGCAAAAGCTGAGGAAGCAGTCACAGGAAGCAAGCACAGAACTGCTTGATTCTTTGCCTGTGGCCACAGAGCAGTTAGATTTTTATAGAATGGAATCTCTTGCAGTTCACATATGTGCCGGCTGTTCCGAGGGAGCTCTGATGGCCACATCAGTGCTGTCAATCACTTGCATTGGCACTCTAGGGAAGTAAATGATGACCACAAAGCCTGACTATCGTCATCTGTGGTAAACCTAATGCACTCAATGACAGAGGGCAGCAATGCACACATCTTGGACACACCCTTGTGTGGCAGCCAGCAAAATATGGCACATATCACCCATAGAGCCTCGGAAGCAGCTGTGGTGAAATGTTGAGCGTAGTTGTCACTTTGAAGGTCATAGGCATGGGATTGCCACCAACTCCATGTGTCCGCACATTTAGTTGCAGGATCTGGAAAACCTCCATAACAACTTCCCAGGATAGTTACAGGCAACTATGACATTGTTTTACATCCTAAGGCAATATGTCCACCACAGATGTGATCTTACCCTATGAAAACTCCCCACACCGCCAGGAATATGGGGACAGTTCAGGAGACAAGAAGGTGTTGGGCTGCCTATGTTTTATGTGACCCCATGCTGAAGACAAATGCTGTGCTGTGTTTCTCAAACACAGCTTCCTATAGGTAGCTCCCACAGCTATCTACAACATCATTTGGCATGCTGGCCTTCCTCCCAAAGATGTCACTCCTACTCTCACCCACCTCCCCCCATGCTTTGGAAAGGCAAAAAATACATGGGAAGAACAATGAGTTCCCCAAAGGCTCAGCACTGGCTCCAACCCTGTTCAACTCGTACACAAATAATGCTCCAAAACCTCCTGAAAAAGCAAACAAGCTGATGTCTGCCTCACAGCTCAAATCCCTGAATTCATTAACTTGGACTGGGTCCTAAAAGAGGACTTATCAAAATTTAAATTATACTGCAACTCATGGTGACTCAAGCCAAGCCTTGCAAAAACAATGTTCAGCTTATTCCATCTTCACAATGTAAAAGCCAATAAACAGTTCAACATTCAAATGAATAGCTACAAGTCAAAGCACTACCCAACTCCAGCATACCTTGGAGTGATCCTAGATAAGACATTGACCTTCCAGGAACACCAAAAACAACTGCAGCCAAAGTTAAGACCGGAAATAACTTGATTGCCAAACTAGCCAGCTCAACGTGCTGCCCCACTCTCCAAACCTCAGTACTCTCACTCTCATACTCAGTAGTGGAATTCTGCATCCCTGTTGTGTGATGATACCGGTCATCACACAAACCTAATTGAATGCTATCATGCATATCCTTACTAGAACACAATGCTCAACACCACTTTCTTGGCTCCCAGTGCTGGCAAACATCACTCCTCTACATATTGCCAATTTGTAACAAGTTGATAGAGAAAGTTTGCAGTGCACTACTTGCCACTTCATGCTGATCTATTCAACCCACTCAAAGTATGACTCCCAGCAAGAAGCCCAATGTAAATTCCACATGGACAAATGAATGGGAGTCATTGGACGCGACAGGCAAGCACCTGGTCTCAAAACCAACCAATCAGTTGCCTGGTTTCAATCTTTCAAGGAAAGATTGGTCCCTCTCAAAAGGGTCAGAACTAGCACTAACTCCTGCCTGGCCAACTCCAAAGAATGGCCATCAATGTCAGTCCCCTATGTGCCTGTGAGAAAGAGTAAACCATGCAGCACATTATAGAAGAGGGTACACAGACTCAGTGGAGACTTATCTGCACTCAGCACAATGGGACAGATGAAATTGCTTGACTTAAGGGTTTTGCATTCACTAAAAAAAAACCTGAAAACACAGCAGACAGAGATCAGGTTTGGTGGGCCAACGCGGGGGTAGGGTTTAAAGTCCAGCCCAATAAATGAAGGTTTCGCACTCATTTTTAAACACTTATGAACTAATTAACATTTAACTTACAGCATCCCCTGCTGTTTTCATATATCAGAGTTCAATCTATTTATTAAAAGCTGAATGTTTCCCAAGGTTATAGTGAACATAGTGGAAGGACAAACTATTTGTTCACACTTCTGGCCTTTGTTTGCCTCAAAGAAGCGGAGGCGATGGCCTACTGGTATTATCACTGGACCATTAACCCAGAAACTCAGCTAATATTCTGGAGACCTGGGTTTGAAAGGCAGATGATGGAATTTGAATTCAATGAAAAGTTATCTGGAATTAAGAATGTACTGATGACCTTGAAACCCTTGTCAATTGTTGGAAAAACCTATCGGGTTCACAGCTGTCTTTTAGAGAAGGAAATCTGGTATCCTAGCCTGGTCTGGCCTAAATGTGACTCCAGAGCCATAGTAATGTGATTGACTCTCAACTGTCCTCAGGCAATAAATGCTGGCCAGCTGGTGATTCCCATATCCCACAAATGAATTTAAAAAAATGATACTGATTTTGCTTGGATCACAGAAGTTGGATTGTGCGTATTAAAAAGTATTTTTAATGGCCAGAGTAACACATGACTGTCATTAACAGCATTGTATTAATGTAAAAACATTTAATGCTTCTACAGTGAACACAAAGGAAGTAAAGAAGTAAAACTTCTTAAGCAAAAAATTCATAAGTTCCCTGTGAACTACCAAAATTTTTTTCACACGTGTAGCTGAAGAGAACATCAGTTTATTCCATAGATTAAAATAAAACATATTTCATGGGAATGCCTTCATTAATCTTTTTGTCTAGTGTCCAGTCATTTATTAGAACTGTCAGAATTACAGGGTGATTTTTTCCAGTCCCGACTGCTACAGGAATCATTGCAGGCAGGACAAAAGATTTGACAGATGGTTTAAAGGTCCATTGACCTTGGGCAGGAATTTTTGGCCTCCCAGGGCAGGCGTGACCAAAGCATACCCTACGGCCAAAATATTCTGGCTGTTCACATCAACGGGATTCTCTGATCCCACTACAGTGAACGGAGATTTGGCTGAGCATCAAATTCTCCGTTCTCATTTGCAGTGGGTGGTGGACTGTGAACAGACAGAAAATTCCGACCCATGTCTTTGATCATCACATATTTCAGGAAAATGACCCCAGTTTTCAAATCAAGGTTTCTAAAGGATTCGATACAACTTTAATTTGAGTACTTCAATATATTTTCAGTCTAGCTAATGATCCTTTGTGTAACATCTCCAGGATAGTAGTCATATACATTAAGGAAGATTATATCTTGAACGACGTGACCTTACTGGAGAACTGTCTCATCTGTGAACTATGTTCAGTAAAGTCACAATGGTCTTTGTATCCCCACTCATCGTGCACAAAGAAAGTTATCCTTTTTTGTAAATTGCACGTTGTGGATATCAGCCACGTATTTTAGGAATGATTGAAAATAATCTACATAGATTAGTGTACCATTTGGATGATGCCACCACTGCCTTCTGGACTCACCAACGCTCTAGAATTATCCTGTAGTTTCCCAGAACCAAAAAAATTAATCACTGGGACATTGCTGTAGAGAAGCTGAGAGAAATTTTATTGGCTATCCCCCCACGACATATTTTCCAGTGGCAGAGATGGCTGCTAGCAGGATCTTGTGATCATGTCAAAATCAATGGTCATTTGCATTGCTCACCAGCCACATAGCTAGGGAACCCACCTCTGGTGTCGGAAAACTGGGGAAAACCTTCCACGGAAGGTAAGAGGGCATTGTGAGGGGGTGAGAATCTCAGCCATTGGACTGAATTTTCCCATCCCGTTTGCCACATAAATGTAATGGGCAGGTCAGGGAAATACAAAGGTCTGTTGTTCTTGGGTGGGATTTTCCAAATTTGGGCAAGCCCATTGTGTATTTTCTTTACATTTTTTTCCATTAGTTGCATTTAAAAAAATGGAAATGTGGAGGGAGAATGGACTCTTTGATTGGGATGGTGGTGATTAAAGGTGGTGATCATTTGACGAAACCTCCATGATAATCTCCAACTACAGAAAGCGCCTGTTTACCCAAGTGGACCATCATGTCTACTCTCCTTGCTGAAAGAAAATTCACTGTGTGTAGATAGCTGAATTGTGGCAGGCAGCCACAAAGCCTTGTTATCTTTCAGAAATCAGTCCAAACAGAAAGTGTGGAGGAATTTATTTTTGATATTGTGAGTTTTATTCAGATTTGAACAATGTACTCATGCATGCATTCCAAGCATATTTTTAGAATTCAATTTGAATGAAAAGAATGAACTGACAGAACAAAGTCAAATTAAAAACAGGAACAGGAGAATAAAATCAATAAAAGGACTGTTCCTGTCAGTTAAACACAAGGAATACTCACATTTTTCCCTCTGGATGCACATTTCATATCAAATGCCTGTTGTAGGATCCCAATAACTGCATGATGTCAGAGGTAAAACATTGGTTGGGGAAGAGCATGCCCAGGTCCTGAGGATGTCTGCAGATGAGCCTAAAGCAAATGGCAAAGATGTGTTTAAGATGGAGCTAATCTAAAAAAGATTAGAAGAATTTTAACTCTCAGAAATATGGTGGCACAGTGGTTAGCACAGCTATCTTACAGTGTCAGAGACCTGAATTCAATTCCAGCTTTGGTCACTGTCTATGTGGAGTATGTACATTCTCCCTGCGTCTGCTTGTATTTCCCCCCCGTTTCCTCTTGCAGTCCAAAGGTGTGCAGGTTCGATTGATTGGTCATACAAAATTGACCCTAGCAGGATGATGTTATGGGAATAGGGCTTAAGTGGGATTGTGATTGGCGCAAGGCTTAATGGGCCAAAAGCCTCCATCTGTACAATACAGGTTCTATGATTTCAGAAATGTGTAGGTTTGGAAGAGGTTGGATGCAAAAACTTAAAACTCTCAACTTGATACCAACTCATTTACTGCCAGTTTTAATGTTGAAGGAATTTTGGTGTGGACAACTAATCCGTTTCCATGAGGTCAATTGCTAGTTTGTGTAATTTAATGAGGCTGCATGCCTCAAATTTTATATATCTTCCAGGTTTAACCCTGGAAGATACATAACATCTCTTCTTCCTATACTCCAGGAATGACAATTAAATGAGTTGAGAATTGCAATGAGAAAAAGCTAAGACCTTATGAATTACTGCCCAAATCTAATCTCCCTTTCCTCTCCAAAGCCTTACCTATCTTTCCCAGAACTCCATGTTAATTCCCAACTTGAAACATCTAATAAATTTATAAATATCATTCTATGTGACTGTGACAAAAGCAAACTGTTTTTCACATCCTATATCTACCTGCCTGCTAAATACACTGAGTCTGTTTCATGTGTCTTCATGTGAAGCACTTCATAAATGATCCCAGGGTGTGTTTAATAGATTATGGGAAACAAGTCAACAAGGAACCTCCAAACATTTATTAATTATATACACTGTATGGGGATACATAATCACGAGGTTCCTTCCACAAAGGTTCTTTCTAACCCTGGATTAAACCTCTGTTCCATTTCCATAGCTCAGCCAGTCTTGTTAATTGAAGGGCCTGGGATATAAAGTAAAGTTTATCGGTTACAAGTAAGGCTTTCATTAACACTGCAATGAAGTTACTGTGAAATTCCCCTGGTCGCCACAGTCCAGCATCTGTTTGGGTCAATGCACCTAACCAGTATGTCTTTCAGAATATGGGAGGAAACAAGAGTACCCGGAGGAAATCCATGCAGATATGGGGAAAACTTGCAAACTCCACACAGATAGTATCCAAGTTGGAAATTGAACCTAGGTCCAGGGCGCTGTGAGGCAGCAGTGCTAACCACAGTGCTGTCCCTCTACTATTGTGCCTTGTTTTGCAGAAAAATCTCACCCGTTCTACCATAATCTTCAGCCAATGTCTGAAATATGACTCAAAGGACATAATAATGTCTTTATAGACTGCTGTGCCCTCATTAACATCTCCTTATCAAAATATCATCTGTGCTGGTGCTCATGGAAAAGAGGAATGTACTGATGTGTTTTTTTATCAGGCTTCTGTGCTAACTCTGAAGTGGACCTCCATTTGTTGAATCCATGATGCCAGATTTGTTAGCTTTCTGCTTGATTCTGGCCCCCTTTGAAGTTAAAGAACTTTTCCTATGATTATCTGTTACCTTAATTGTCTATATTGGAACTCCATTCCTGCTTTTTCCTTCCTTTCCTGCAGTTGTTTCCTGGATGCTTTATATTCAATGACATACACTTTCCCACTAATGCTATTTTCAATGGGGATTCTTGCTGTTCACTAGGTTTACCACTGCCACCATGAAATAGAACAAAGCGGACAAAGAACAAAGAAAATTAGAGCACAGGATCGGGTCCTTTGGCCCACCAACCCTGTACTGACCATGTTGCTCGACTTAACTAAAATCCCTTACCCTTCCAAGAACAATATCCCTCTCTTCCCATCTTATTCATGTATTTGTCAAGGCATCCCTTAAAAGTCTTCTTCCACTTCCTCCCCTGGCAGCAAGTTCCAAAAACCCATCACCCTCTGTGTAAAAAAACTTGTCTCGTACATCTCCTTTAAACTTATGCCACTTCGTAATTGACTCTTCCACTCCATCCATGCCCCTCATAATCTTGTAGACCTCTATCAGGTTGCCCCTTAACCTCTGTTGTTCCAGAACAAACCAAATTTTGCCAACCTCTGCTCATAGCTAATGCTCTCCAATACCAAGCAAGATCCTGGTCATCTTTGCTGCATCCTCTTGAATGCCTTCACATCCTTATAGTAGTGTGGTGATCAGAATTGTATTCTATATTCCAAGAGCACTCTAATTAAGGTTCTATAAGCTGCAACATGACTTATCAATTTTTAAACTCAACATCCCAGCCAATGAAGGTAAGCATACCATATGCCTTCTTGACTACCTTCTCCACTTGCATTGCTGCTTTCAGTGGCCTGTCTATCTGTATGCCCAGATCCCTCTGTCTGTCATTAAAGGTTCTTCCATTTACTGTATATTTCCTATCTGACCTTCCAGATATATTTACTGTATATTTCCTATTAGTCCTTCCAAAAAGCATTACCTCACATTTGTCTGGATTAAATTCCATCTGCTATCTCTCTGCCCATGTTGCCAACTGATCTATATCCTGCTGTATTCATTCAAATATATTCATAACTGTTCCTATAGTGGAACAAGACATCCTGGAACTTCCAAACATTTACGTATATTCCATTTCTATATACAGAGGTAGATAAGCATGAGGTTCCTTCCATTAGGATGCCTCTCTGAGTTATAGTCATGCATTGAAAATTGCCCCAAGCTTTTCAGCATCAGCTTATAATGAGCTTTTAGAAAGAATTAACAGATACTTTTGCATAAAGACCAGTTTATTTTGCAGATGATCTCTCCATCTCCCTTTCTAATTTCAATAGGAGATTGGTTTGCACTCTGGAGAATACATAAGTGTACAAATGTTCTTGTGACTCCCTCTCCAAATTAACTCTCATGAAATTGGTTACTAAATTTCACAGAATCAGAGAATGGTTACAGCACAGAAGGAAACCATTTGGCCTATTAAACATAGAACATAGAACAATACAGCACAAACAGGCTCTTCGGCCCATGAGTTGCGCCGATCACATCTACCAATCCACAGACCTATCTATAACCCCCTATCCTATTCTTTTCCATATACTCATCCAGAAGTCTTTTAAAAGACCCCAGTGAGTTTGCCTCAACAACCTCCGACGGCAGTCGGTTCCATTCACTCACCACCCTCTGAGTGAAAAACCTACCCCTGACATCATTTAGAGAGAAATGAATTGATTGGGGATAGTCAGCATGGTTTTGTGAAGGGTAGGTCGTGCTTACTAACCTCATTGAGTTTTTTGAAAAAGTGACCAAAGAGGTGGATGGGGGTAAGGCAGTTGATGTGGTATATATGGACTTTAGTAAGGCGTTCGATAAGGTGGCCCATGGAAGCTTCTGCAGAAAATGCAGATGTATGGGATTGAGGGTGATTTAGCTAATTGGATTAGGAATTGGCTAGCAGATAGAAGACAGAGGGTGGTGGTTGATGGGAGATATTCATCGTGGAGTTCGGTTACAAGTGGTGTACCTCAGGGATCTGTTTTGGGGCCCCTGCTGTTTGTAATTTTTATAAATGATCTGGATGAGGGTATTGAAGGATGGATTAGTAAATTTGCGGATGACACCAAAGTCGGAGGAGTGGTAGATAGTGAAGAGGGGTGTTATAGTTTGCAGAGAGACTTGGACAAGTTGCAGAGCTGGGCCGAGAGGTGGCAAATGGAGTTTAATGTGGAAAAGTGTGAGGTAATTCACTTTGGCAGGTATAACAAATGTGTAGAGTATAGGGCTAATGGTAGGACTCTTAATAGTGTTGATGAACAGAGGGATCTTGGTGTATATGTGCATAGATCCCTGAAAGTTGGCAATCAAGTCGATAAGGTTGTTAAGAAGGCATACGGAGTCTTAGCTTTTATTGGTAGGGGGATTGAATTTCGGAGTCGCAACGTCATGTTGCAACTGTACAAAACTCTAGTGCGGCCGCACTTGGAGTATTGTGTACAGTTCTGGTCCCCGCATTATAAGAAAGATGCGGAGGCATTGGAGAGGGTACAGAGGAGGTTTACCAGGATGTTGCCTGGTATGGAAGGCAGGTCTTATGAAGAGAGGCTGAGGGATTTGAGGTTGTTTTCGTTAGAAAGAAGGCGGCTAAGAGGAGACCTTATTGAAAAATATAAGATGATTAGAGGTTTAGATAGGGTGGACAGTGATAGCCTTTTTCCTAGGATGGAGAAAGCTAGCACGAGGGACATAGCTTTAAATTAAGGGGTGGTGGTTTTAGGACAGATGTCAGAGGTAGGTTCTTTACCCAGAGGGTGGTAAGGGTATGGAATGCCCTGCCTGCGGCAGTTGTAGATGTGCCAAGTTTGGTGGCGTTTAAGAGGTTAGTAGATAAGTTTATGGATGAAAAGGGAATGGTTTAGGTTAGAGGGTCACTGCTTGTTCCTAATTGGTTGGCGCAACATCGAGGGCCGAAGGGCCTGTTCTGCGCTGTAATGTTCTATGTTCTTTCTCCTTTGTATTTGCTTCCCTGCACCTTAAATCTGTGTCCTCTCATAGTGACCATTTCAGCTCGGGGAAATAGTCTCTGAGAGTCCACCCTATCTATTCCTCTCTACATTTTAAGACATTAGTTTTGTTCTGACTCTCCAAAAGAGCAATTTGTTTAGTGCCACCCCATCACCTCCTTCCCTTAACACTGTACATTCTTCCTTTTCAGATAATAATTTAATTTCTGCTTGAATATGCCAGTTGAACATATCTCTACCCCAGGCGGTGCATTCCAGATCGTAACCATTCGCTACTTGGATAAGTTTTTCCTCATTTTGCCAATGCTTCTTTTGTTTTAACATAAATCAGTGCCATTTTAATCTCGATCCTTCCACAATGAGAACAGTCGTTTTCTCCTTTCTACTCTGTCCTGACCTGTTTTGATTTTAAATATCTCTATCACATCTCCACTCAATCTTTTTCACCCTCAATCTAGCCACATAACTGAAAAAGAAAAGAAAGAATTTTTCCTCCTGTCTGGAAGAACCTTCAATAAAAATAATTAGTTAAAAACAATTCTTTCTCCATTTCATTCAATGATTTTTCCGTCATGTATTTGTAACTGTGCTCAACTCAATATTGTCAAGAGAGTAACACCACTGTTCATGTTTCTCCAGCAGTTTTCCATCATTTATTTATAAATTACAAATTTGTTTGGCATTTATAGAATGAATAGTTTGCAGTGTCACTTGCTATACTTAGAAGAACAACTAATTTTAGCGGTGTGTGAACTTAAAACCTAGAAATTTGTTGGACATGGATATCTGTGAGATTTATATGTGTGTACAGTTTACTGACCCACTAGTGTTGCCTCAATGCTGTATTATACACAGAAAGAGTTGGTCGACAAAACTCATATTGTCCATTTAGCCAATTCTTTCTAATGGTCACATTGAATCATGGACTCTGCCCAATCAAAGACATTTGGTAAGAAAGATTCTGCATAGTTTCATCTTGATCTCAGTAAAGCTAAAGGCAGCATCATGGCACAGTAATTAGAGCTACTGCCTCACAGCACCAGGGACATGAGTTCAATTGCCAGCTTGGGTCACTGTCTGTGCAGAGTCTGCACATTCTCCATATATCTGCGTGGGTTTCTCTGGTGCTCCAGTTTCTTCTCAGAGTCCAAAGATGTAAAGGTTAGATGGGTTCACCATGCTAAATTCTCCCTCATTATACCCAAACTGGCACCAGAGTGTTGTGACAAAGGGATTTTCACAGTAACTTCATCGCAGTGTTAATGTAAGCCTAATTGTGACACTGATAAAATAATTAGATAGCACCCAAAACAAACATGGAGATTGAAATGCATGAACCTGGTAGGAGCGAATCAATGATTAGGTAGGTGATCTGCCACCTGCAGGATGATCAGGCAAAGAATGAGGTTAGTCCATTCCACTTGGGGCATGCTGATGCCTGCAATAGTGGTTTGCCCAATCTAGGATAGATTATAAAGAGCAAAGTAGTCAATGAGATTAAACCGAGGCTTTACCCAATGCAATTTATCCAAACCATCTTGGCCTTTTGGCTAAGATGAACAGTGGATCAAGCCCAGGATGGGTGTGCAATGCCTCATCCTGTCAGCTTGGATCTGGATTGATCGAGGTCAAGATGGGATGAAATGTCTTGCCTTGTCAGCTTGAATCTGGTTTGTCCCTCATGTGGGGTCATAATTGGACTTAGTTTGAATTGGCTTTTTTGATTAAAGTATCAAAAGGTACTGTGTTGATATAGCTTAATGCTGAGAGCCCCTCCCTCCCATCACTTCTTCCCCTTCAGTCTTCCAGCAGTTTGTCTTGCTCTGCCTGGTCCCTGTTCAGTTTTTAAGTTATGCTGTAATCTCAGGAGAAGGATAACTATTGCACCCATAGGAGCAACAGGTTTATGCAGAAATCTTGAAGTCAGCAAAATGTTCTTCAGCACCTGACACACCACTCCCTTTAAGAATCTTATAACTTGAATCAACTGTACAAAACACTAGAGGATATCCATCTGCAGCTAACCTGTAAGTAGCTGATGATTTAAATAGTACTGGGTCCATCCTGCTGCTGAATACATTCAGCTGTACAGGATTAAGACGGGACCTTGGCTGGAGCATTGAGTTCCAATATACTACTGTGTTCAATCGGCACTGCACTTAGTTACTCAGTTTGTTCTGAAATGCTGCATTGTAAGTGGATTTTTAAAACAATGGGTCAATTTCCATTACTGTTGGATACTGGGGCAGGCTACGGGTGAACCAATCATGCCATTATGTATCACTTTATTGCATTATTACAATTTGGTGAGCAGGAGTGCAGTTATAGTCACTCTAAGGGAGTTTAGTTGAGCAGAATGAAGGAAGCATAATTGAGTCATTGAAATGTGTGACATCACACCATCAGCTCGATACCTGCACATGTAGCAGAAAGGAGGCAAGGATAGGTTATCCCTTCAGCAGAACAAGATGTATGACCTGCAGAAGGTCCATTCTGTTAACATAGCTGCCATGGGCCAATGGCCACATCACTCTCTCTTTAAGCATAGTAACCCAGTACCCCATGAATTCTCATTATTCAGGTAGTGCCAAAAACATTGTGGAGTAATTACTGGATAAGTCCTGAAAGCAGTTGTGGGTATTGTGAGGAATGATTCATCACAAGCCATTCCTTCTCTGCTGCCTTCTCATTTAAATGTTGTAGCGTGGTGTCCTGTGTCATATAGTCTGTTAACTAGCTGCACGCCTCAGCCAGTGGCTCATGTTCAAGCGAAAGTGGCACCGTGTAATGCCAGGCTGCACCTCTGGATGCATCGGATCCTAGAAGTGACTGCAAAGACATTCAGAAGAGCACAGCAGAACACAACAGCACAACAGGTAGATAGTGGGCTCCAGAGATTCAGCACTGGAGGGGTTGGTGCAACAGGAGGACAGGAAAGGACTGGTCCTTGATTCACAGGGATTGGGAGTTCCATCTTATAAATATTGCAAATGCAACAGGAACAGATAGTTGACATTGTCAATGCCAACAATGTAGTCCAGAGAACCTGGATGGAGCCCCACATGATCATGGCCAGAGAATGCAGCTTCAAATGCCATTGCCTTATTTGAACAATAAATCTCGTATAATACTCAATTTATAACTTCTTAGCTTCACTGTACAGTAATTGTTATCAACTATTTTAATATGACTTTAAGGGATACCATTAAGACATTTTCAAAGGAAAACATTTCATGAGATCCAGTCACAGTTCCACTTTGACTTTGAATAAACACTCACACAGCTTATACTTAAACGTAAGTATGATTGTTCTCACGTGCCTAGTCTTAATAAATGAACACACAATGTGTTCCCCAATCACTTCTGAGTGATTTAATGGTAATAATCCCAAGATATTGTTACATCACTATGAAAACATAACATTAACTCTGTCTCAAACTTCACATTTCAAAGCTTCACCTTACCCTCATATACTAAGCATGACTCACACCTGTATCTACCAGCTTGCGTACACCGGAGAAGGCGGAAAATTTAAGGGAGATGTGTGGGAGAGGTTTTCACACAGAGAGTGGTGCGTGTCTCAGAACAATGTTATGATCCATACTCCAGAAGATTACTAAAATAGCTAAAGTGCCACTTTAGAAGCATGAGACTCTATGGCACATGGTCCTGTTGTCCATCCTCAGTTATTGTGCTCCCATCATTGCCACCATGCCCAGTGCTGTTTTCTTCTGCCAGCCAAACTGCTGTCACTTAAACTGAAATGATATAATCCCAAGTCCAACCTTTCAGTCCAGAGTTCCTCACTCATGTCTTCCAAAGCCATCTGTAGCTTGTGTGCATGCCAGCGTGAGAATCATTTCAGAATGAAGCATGTCCAGTCAGCTAGGATTCGGTGAGAAATCCATGCCATCGTCTTCTTTCAAATCAACATGTCAGATTCAGTGCAAAAGCAAGGCACAACAAAAGATACAAAAAATTAGAATTTGGTGAATTTTTAAACTAGGCCTTATTAAACTTTGACCAGAATTTTCCTGCCATTTACGCTAGCAGGATTATCTGGTCCTGCTGTAGTGAATGGAGATTTGGCTAAGCGCCAAATTTTCCATCCTTGCTTGCAGCAACGGCAGGATGAAAATTCTAGCCTTCATCTTCCATGATCCTCATGATTACCTGAAAGTGGGTATGTGCTCAACACCCAGCAGGCACAACCAAAATGGGCATAGTACAAAGCACCTCAGTCTAATCTCAACATTGGTGCTGCAGTGCGAGCATACCAAATTCAAGCTCTTTCATGTTTCTGTTTCTCAGACATGCTTCGTTGGATATATTTTTTGCTCAAGGTATATGGATTCACACAGTGATGTCTAGAACAACATTTTGTGCTGTTAGCCCACTGACAATTGTTCAACCTATTTCTAACTTGCAACAAATAGGGAGGCCAAACAGGAATGATGAACGCTCGAGAAATATTGCAATAGCTAAAGACAATTCATTGGAAATTCGTCAAGCAATATACTTCTTGCTTGATAAATACGCTGACTGTTGCACATAACCACACTGGTGCAATTGATCATGAGAAACCTGTACCATTGGGAATATCAAATACTTCTTAAAGGATCTCAGTAAAAAGCGTGCCATGGTGGCACAATGGTTAGCACTGCTTCCTCACAGCTCCATGGATCCAGGTTTGATTCCTAGCTTGGATCACTATCTGTGTGGAAACTGCATACTCTCCCCATTCTTCGTGGGTTTCCTCCCACAGTCTGAAAGATATGCTGGTTCTTCCTCAGTAAACCCGAACACTCACCGGAGTGTGGCAACCAGTGGATTTTCAGAGTAATTTCATTGTAGTGATAATGTAAGCTTACTTGTGACACGAATAAATAAACATTAAACTTAAAAAAGACTTTCAGCATTTTCTGCTATTGCATATTGTATATTCACCTACATGTTGAAGCAGGACATGGTTAATCCATCAACAAACTGAATGATTCTTGCCAAGGTAGCTCCTGCCTAGAAAAAAAATCATGTAGCAAAAGTAGACTCCTCTTGACATTTTTAGTACTGCTGACATCCAAGGTCTGAGGCTTGGTTCCAAATAAATATTAAGCTCCAATGGTTCATTACATTTTATTTTGAGAGGTAGATAAAAATTTGTTGGCAGCTTTCATAATAATAAGTGCTTCAAGTTTCATGTTATTTTCTTCCTTTTTCTTTTGTGGTTATTTCTATTGAATAATCTGCTTACTGATTGATGTGTTAAAAATAAACACGTCCAAGTAAATGGAAGTCTGGGTGACTGATACTTAATCTGTTCAAAAATTAAAACTCCTGCAGGAAATTGCATTGAGGGTATTGTGCTGACTCCAATGCGTAATGTTTTGACGAACTACACATAGACTGATAATTGCTAAGCTGTGTCCAGAAATAGGGAGATGGTTCATTCAATTTGCTGATTAAAATTCAAGACCTTTTCTTTACTGAGTGTGGGTGAGGGGGAAGGAGGTGGAGAGGAGGTTGGTGATGTGTGCTTGCATCAGGTTTGGGGGTGTTCTGTCAAGTAGAAGGTTTTTTCTTTTAAAATAAGTGTTTGAAACAATCTTTTTTTATGTACATAAATAATTCTATGCTACAACCAGTAAAAACCATTTATTACCATACTTCCTGCTGCTGCAGGGACAGGCAGTTGATGGAGAGAAATAAGTTTTTAAAGTTTATTTACGTGTGTCACCAGTGGGATAACATTAACACTGCAATGAAGTTACTATGAAAATCCTCTAGTCGCCACACTCTGGCGCCTGTTCAGGTACACTGAGAGAGAATTTAGCATGGCCAACACACACCAAACCAGCATGTCTTTTGGACTGTGGGATGAAACTGAACACCCAGAGGAAGCCCACACAGACATGGGGAGAATGAGCAGTCTCCACACAGACAGTGATCCAAGCCAAGAATCAAACCCGGGTTGCTGGTGCCATGAGGCAGTGGTGTTTACCAGTATGCCACCAGGTTTTCATTATCAACGTACTCAATAAATGGTCTTAATCAGTGAAACAAGTGGGCAGAGATCTGTAAAATTCACCTATCGGACAACGCACCCATTTAAGTTTCAGCTTTGAAATCATTTAGTTAGTTGTATCTGATTGTAATATATATAAAATTATATGTTTATATAATTTATTTTTCTTGTTTTCATCTAGTTGTTAAATAGAGTTTGTGCAAAGTATTCTTCCACATCCATCTTTTGCTGCTATGTTTACTATATTGGTGCCACACAGAGGGCCACCTGCCTGGCTCCACAACCTCCAAGTCAGCAGAAAACCAGATGGAGCGTTGGCACCTGCTGCAAGGGCATGTGCAGTTTAGAAACACCACAGGACTGACACTGCAAAGACAGTAACAGCTGTGCCCTCAAGTTAACTTTGTTCAACTTCTTGCAGGAATGCTTCAATATTATTCTAGGAGGAATGGCCGAGATGAGAAACAGGATCACTGTCGCCCTTTTCAGCACCAGTTTCAACCTTAAACCAACAACGAGTGGGACAAAGTGGAATGTCGAAGGCTGGAAATTTTCCAACCCACCCATCCACGGGAATTGTAAGGGTGGGACAGGACCATACATAGATCCATTGACCTCGGGCGGGATTTTCTGGTCTTGGGGTGAGCATGTCTGGAAAGTCTCATCCTAAGACTCCAGTTTAACTTCAGAGATTGATGATAGATGTTTTACAAGGGAGGTAACTGATGATTTGATTTCATTCATTATTATCACATGTATTGGGATACAGTGAACAGTATTGTTTCTTGTGCACTATACAGATAAGGCATACCATTCATAGAGTACACAGGAAAGAAGGAAAGGAAAAGGTGCAAAATATCACATTATAGTGATAGCTAGGGTATAGAGAATGTTCAATGTAATATATGGTTGATCCATTCAAAGGTCTGATGGTAGCAGGGAAGAAGCTATTATTGAGTCAATTGGTATATGATCTCAGACGTATGTATTCTTTTTCCCAATGGAAGAAAGTGGAAGAGAGTGTGTCTGAGGTGCTTAGGGTCCTGGATTCTGCTGGCAGCTTTTCTGAGGCAGTGGGAAGTTTAGACAGAATCAACGGATGGGAGACTGGTTTGCTTGATGGACTGGGCTACCTTCACAACCCTTTGTTGCTTCTTGCGGTCTTGATCGGTGCAGGAGCCATTCCAAGCTGTGATTCATCTGGAAAGGATATTTTGTTTGGTGCATCTGTAAAAACTAGTGAGTGTCGTAATGGACATGCTGAATTTCCTTAGCTTTCTGAGAAGGTAGAGGCATTGGTGGGCTCTCTTAACTGTAGCATCAGCATGACGGGACTAGGACAGGTTGTTAGCGAACTGGACGCCTAGAAACTTGAGGTTCTCGACCACTTCAACTTCATCTCTGTTGATAGGGGAATTTCCTCCACTACACCTCTGGAAATTGATGACCATCTCTTTTGTTTTATGACATTAAGAGAGAGATTATTGTCTTTACACATTTAACTAGATTCCCTGACCAGAATTTCTCTGTTGGCCTCAGGTGGACATGCCTTCTTTCTCTTTCCTGCTGATGGAGAGGGTATTATTAGTGATAGTGGCAATCACTTAGGCAAGGTAAGGTTTATATGGCGGAATGATAATAAGTTGAGTGAGAAAGAATTGAGAAAACAGATCTCTTTAGATCTGGGGGTGGGGGGCATTGATTGTGCTGTGGTTTAGGAAATCTTTTGGATTGTCATTATAAGCATTTTTATTCCATATTAGTTGGGCTTTCATGTCATTGGTCATTTGTGAATCCCAAATAGCAAACCTTCAAGAGTCCCTCCCTCTGTGTGGAATGGTAGGAAGGATTTTGGTGATATTCTGGAACTAATGAACAATAATCTCTGTTTAGTAATTGTTATTTGCTACTGGACTATTTTATGCCACCATTCAATAGCCATTCAATTTTCAAAGGCAACTGAGTACAATAAAACTTGCCTGAAGTAAGATGTGAAAGGAATTTATTAATAAATGATAAATAGAAAAATGTAGAATTATTGTACTGACACAGAACCAGTGTTTACGCTCCAGGTAGACTTCCTCCTACTCTATTCACCTCATCTCACCCCCTTGATGTGTCCTTTGTTACGAGGACATGTGTTCTTTCTGAAAATGTGCAGTTTGTATTTTTTCTGGCTGGATTCTGTAAGTAAACTCAAATTCTCTTAAGACAATGGAGGACTGGCAGATGGCTACAATATATAAGTTCGTACTCAACCAAATGGGATGGAACAGAACAGATACTCAACTCCCTGAGAAGCACAAAAGACCACAAACACTTACTGACTTAGCACTGTCTTGAAAATGTTTCTAAAATAAAACATTAAAAATGCAATTACTGGTTCTAAAAACAATGGGAGGAATTTTACAGCCCATCCCTCCAGTGAGATTTTCTAGCTGCCTCCAAAGTAAAAGGAATTTTGAATAACTTGCTGCATTTTTTGACCGCGCTCTTGCCATAAATTTGCTCCCAATGTCTGCATGGATTTGTAAAATTTCCCTGGAATACACAGCTAGTAGGAGAGTTTTAGCGACTGTGTTACCAAGCAGAGAGAGGTCAGAGATCAGCATGCTATACTGAAAATAGGCTGCAAAAGCTGTTTGCTCCCTCTTTCTCAGAAAAATTGTGCTATGATTTGCAAAGTAACCATCCTGAGAAGTCTGCAAACTGTGTTTGTTTTGGAATAAAAAGTAGAAATCTGCCCCACAGAATTACACCCAGGAGGACAATTGAACAAAATGTAGAATTACTGCATCGAGACCAGTCAAACAAATGCTAACTTTATACTCCTCTGCTCTATCTTCTTCACTAACTAAAAAATCTTCAAGCCTATCCTTTTATTCTGCCATTTGTACTCACATGCGTGCATGCCCAGGTGAATGTGAATGGTAGTTGTGATTTACCTAATTTTTTAAAATTAAGAAATAATTATCTTCTTCTTTATTTAGGGGCCTGCTCTGTGTTGCAATAGATCAAGGTAGGCACAATGGATGTGCTGTTGTAAATGCTGATTAACTGTCACTGACCGATCTCTCAGAGTTGGTGAAGGGTTTGCAGCCTGGGATGAGAGTGAATATTGGTTAGGTACAACAGCTGAGATACAGACAGTGCCCAGAGCAACTCAAGAAAGAAATACCTCTTTCTCATCACAATACATAATGGGAGAGAAGGCCATGGCTAATTCAACTATGTGAATAATCTCAGTGTTAGCATTTGAATTGATAATGAAGGTTGAAGTATCGTAATGATGCAATTTTATAGACTTGATTAGAAACATGAAAGGATTTATTAACAAGAAGAACTTTTCAGCAGTACAGCAGTCACACACACCTGTCATTAGTCACCTACAAGCCTTCTTCCCAGGAGAGAATCCCTTTCATATGCACTTCATTATGTTTCTGTAGTTGTAACATGGTTGGCTGGGGGGGAGGGAAATATTACTTAAGATGGTAAAGCCATATTAGTTGTTGGATACCTAGGATAGTTATCCTTCAGATACACTTAACTCTAACGCTTCTGGATTTGAGTATGCACGGATGTGATCTGAGACTGATGAACCATGGTAAGGGTGGGGGAATAGTACGGGGAGGCAGCAGGTGAGTAGACTGGGAGAGACTTGGTATAGATGAAGATACCAAGTACAGAATCTAATGTCCTTTACAGGTGGGGGCATGCTGCTTTGACTTGATCTAAACCACCTTGGCCTTCCAACCTTGTGACTGACTTTTAGGTGTCCTCACAAGTACATTAGAAAGCTGCTCATGTGTTCCAAATCGCTAGTATGGAAAAATAAAATCTAGTGGGTTACTCAACCTAAACCTTGTCTCAATATGTGACATCAGCCTAGGTGACTTTGCAAATTCTGTCACACTAACATTTGAGAACTCGTGTCAAGTCTCACATGCTAGTCATGCATGTCTGACATAATCACACTCACTGAATCAGCAGATGTCACAAACTCCTTCATCACCATTCCAAGGCATTTGGAAGTCTTCAAAATTGACTCTGAACTCCATGAACTCTTGTGGCTTCTGGTCGAATATGGCAAGAAAACCTTACATTAATTAGTTGGTGTCCATCTTCAACAAATGTATCAATACTCCTTGTTGAATAACATTTGGAAGAATCACTATAGATGGTCAGAGCATAGAATGTACTCTGGGGGGACTTCAATGTTCATCATCAAGATAGTATCATCACTGGCTCAGTTAGCCAAGTCCTGAAGATTGTAGCTTCTTTAGAGTCCAAGTTACGATTACATGTCTTGGTTCTATATCCCTCAATAACTTTGTCTGTTACGAAATCTATCAATCTCACTTCTGAATGTTTTAGTTTATCTAGCTTCAATGACTTTTGTAAGAAGGAGTTCCAGGCTGCCAATATTCTTTGTATGAAGAAGTGTTTTCTAACAACTTCATGAACAGCTTGACTCTTCTTTTAAGGTTATGCACCCTTGTTTGGACTCGCCTACCAAAATAGTTTTGCTCTATCTACTCTATTGAATCCTTCAGGCATCTTGCCTGAATTAGTTATCCTCTAATTTCCATACCCAATAAAAGTACCAGCCTAGTCCATATAAACTAAATCTTTCAGCATTAACATTCTCAGAGTTATCACCGGCCAGAAACTTAACCGCACAAGCCAAATTAATGTTATGGCAACAAGAGCAGGTCAAAGGCTAGGTATTGTCCAGTCAGTGATTCACGTCCTTAGTCCCCAAAGCCTTTCCACCACCTACAAAGTACAAGACAGGAATGTGATGGAATATTCTCCACTTGCCTAGTTGGCTACAGCTGCAACAACAATTAAAAAAAGCAATGCATTCCTGCTGTCTGTGTGATAGGCCCATCAGATGTCTTGCATCGCCTTATCAATCCACATGTTTACATTTTTCTCTGTTTTATAACATCTCTCTCTACATATACAGACACAAGTTAACCAAAACCAAAATATTACAGATGCTTTAAACCTAAAACAAAAACAGGAGATGCTGAAACACTTAAATCAATCACAAGGAACAGAATTAGCATTTCCAGTTCATAATCTTGCAATAGCAATGTGTTAATATTTCATTTGCAGATATCAGCATCTTTCACTCTGGTCCTTTTCTTAATGGCCTCCAATCTTCATTCTTTGCTGAGTAAACTTCCCCACTAGCATCACTGGCACATTCACCAACTCCAACGCCACTGACCACAGAGCTGATGGAGTGTCAGAGCCTTCGGTTAGTTGATGTGTTTGGTTTTTGTTATTATACTTGCACACGAAGGATTCAAAATAGCAAAGCTTAGAATCTGTCATAAACATAAATCATAAAAAGATGCCAAGAAGTGAACAGGTCTGGAACCAGCTACGAAACGTGCCCTCAAGCCACAAATCTGACTCACCCTTTGCTATTCAATACTGTTGACTGGTGCTGTACATATGCACCAAACATCTTGGGACTGAAAGCATAAAACCCGACAGTGTGTCTGATCTCTTTATCCTGCCAGACAAAACACTTAGTGAAAGTATACATTCATCTTAACCTTGCAATGAATACCTACATAATAATACCTCTTGCATAATTACATTCGCGTCTCAGTAACAAAAACACAGCCTGCGTTGTTGTGGGCACGGGGTTATTATTTCAGCAATTGTCTGTGTTTTGCGAGAAACTGTAGGAAGCACTTGGATTTATTTGTTGATGAATCTCAGTGATTTACTTTTAACTTTTATGGTCTTCTGAGTGGTGTCGATAAAGAACAAGATCAAATTAACTGCCGGGCACAATCAATAATAATTAACAATATGAAGTTTTCTTTGAATAAGGTATTGGCAATTTTAGTATCGAAGAGGTAAACTTGAAGAAAAATAAAATAGATCCTTATAGGATAGAGTTTACAGTTCATTCAATCGATGAAACAATAAAAGGAATAGGCATTTTACTGTTCTGAAATATAGTAAATGTGGATTCGGTGGTGTAGTTTTGAGAGGAACCAGTGTCTCATTATTAATGCATCCTCCCAACATTGGTGGGACAGCATTGGTGGGGTGAGGATGTAATATATCCAATGCAGAAAAAGCAATCCCAACCCCTCATGTATGTTACTATTTTTAATGGTAATGTCTTTCATGCCATCTGAGTACTCCATTGTGGAGAGGTGAGACATTTCATTAATATGTTTAAATTGGATTCCAAAAATATAATCAGGAATCTGATTTAAAATTAACTGCTCTTGCATTTGTTTCCCAAGGGTCGGGAAACACTACAATGAATAGGAAGAGTGAGATGCCAGCTTCAAGTGGTAAATAATTTTTTCCGCAGCCTTGGTTAACTTGCATGAGCAGAAATGCACCCCTCAGTCCTTAAGGAGACTTTTGATCTCCCCTTTGCCGACTGTTATAAGTCTCACAAAGGCACAGAATTGCTACGGAGGAGGAAGGCTGTTTAGCCCATCATATGTGCATCAGCTCTCTGAAAGAACATTATGACTTTGTGCCACTCTCCTGCTTTTTCCCCATAACTCTACACTTTGTTTCTATTTAAATAATCACCAATGCCTTCTTGCAAGCCTTGATTGAAGTCACCTTCACTGTACTTCCGGATAGTGCATTCCATTCTTCAACAACTCGCTGTTCGAAAAAGTTTTTCTCAGGTCACATTTGCTTCTTTTGCAAATCCCCCTAAATCTATGCCTTCTTGTCACTGATTCTTTTACGAGCAGGAATGGCCTCCTTTCATCTATTTGTCCAGTCTCCTCATGATTTTGAACATTTATATCAACTCTTACTGTGAACTTTTTTCCCACATCTCACACTGATCTTCCTTCTTCCATGGGCAGCACAGTGGCCCAGTGGTTAACACTGCTGCCTCACAGCATCAGCGATCTGGGTTTGATTCCTGGCATGGTTCACTGTCTGTATGGAGTTTGCACATACTCTCCATGTCTGCGTGGGTTTCCCCTGGGGTGCTCTGGTTTCCTCCCACAATCCAAACATGTGCGGGTTAGATGGATTTGCCAAGATAGGGTAAATGTATGAGGATAGGGCCAGAGTTGCTGCAGTCACAATGAGCCCAATGGCCTCCTTCTGCACTTTAGGAACTCTATGAAATCTATGAAGTGCAGAAAGAGCAACACCAGGTATATCTGAAAATGGGATATCAATGTGGTGAAGCTATAACACATTGTTACACAGAACCAAACAATGGAAGAAACATGTTATATGGACAGAGCAAAGTAATCCAACAACCAACAGATAAGAGCAAAGGTCTTCAGTACTATACATTCAGTCAGGAATTATGGTCGACAAGTGAACAGCTAACCGGAGGAAGAGGAGGAACTGCAAGTATCCCCAACTACAATGATAGGATAGTCCACTGCTTCACTTCATTCGGAAGTACTGAGTGGATAATATATTTCAGTCTCCTCTTGAGCCTCCAACATCACAGATGTTAGAGTTCAGCCAATTCAATTCACTCCACTGGATATCAAAGACTGCCTGAGGCGTTAAATAATGCAAAGTGCTAGGTAATGCAAAAGGTCTGAGCCCTGATGATATCCCAGCTCTGATATTAAGGACTTGTGCCTCACAATTAAGTGCGCCCATATCCACTCTGTTCTCTACAGCAACAACACTAACATCAACACAACATTGTGGAAACTCATCTCAGTATGTCATGACCACAAGAAGCAGAACAAATATAATCTGACCAAATGCCTACCCTTGGTTGTTAAAATGATGGAAAGTGTCACTGACAATGCCATAAAACACCACTATTCAGCAAAAACCAGTTCACTGATGCTCATTTTGGATTCTGCTAGGACACTCAATTCATTTTTGCCTTGGTCCAAACATGGACAAAGAGCTGAGCTCCTGAAATGAGGTGGGAGTGATTGCCCTTGACATCAAGGCAGCGTCAAGGAGCCCTCACAAAACTGGAGTCATTGCAAATCAGGGGAAAAGACTTTCTCTGGTTGGGGTCATATCAAGCATAAAGGAAAATGGCTGTGGTTGTTGGATAATCTCTAGGCCCAACCATAGTCATCTGCTTCATCAATAACCTTCTCTCAAATATTAGGTCAGAAGTGAGATGTTCACTGATAATTGCACAGTGCTTAGCAACATTCACAATTCCTAAGATGCTGAAGCAATATAACATATTGTTCACATATAACAAGATTGGTGCAATATACAGGCAAAAGTTGACAAGTAACAAGTAACATTGCACCACACAAATGCCAGGCAATGACCATCTCAGCAAGGGAAAATCCTGTTGGTATTATTATCACAGAATCCCCTACCATTAACATCCTGGGGTTAACATTGACCAGAAACTTAATTAGACCAGGCACATAAAACCAAAGGCTACAAGAGCAGATCAGAGGTTGAGTATTTTGCAGCAATTAACTCACTGCCTGACTCACACGAATCTGTTCAGGGCAAAAGTGTTATGGAATACTCTCCACTTGTCTGGATGAGTGTAGCTCCAACAACACTCAAGAAACTCAATGCCATCCAGACCTACAGGGACAGATGGCACTTGGAAACAACACCACCTGAAAATTGCCCTCCAAGTCACACATTATCCTAATTTGGTACTATGTGGCCGTTCCTTCGCTGCCAATGTTTCAAAATCCTGGAACTCCCTTCTGTGGATGTAACTGCACCACATGGACTATAGCAGTTCAAGAAGCCAGCTCACCATCATTTCTCAACAGCAAATAGGAATGAACAACATATGCTGGTCTTGACAGTAATACTCACATCTCATGAACAAGTGTTTCACCTTCAAAGCTCATGATGCCATCAATCTGTTTCTGTTTTGTGATATACAACAACAACTTTCATTTACATTATGCCTTCAATATAGAATAAGATGTCCCAAGGCATTTCACAGGTGTTGTTGTAGTACATTGTTGAGCCAAAGAAGGAGAGAATAGGAGGCCCGTGCAAATCTTGGCCAAAAAGATGGATTTCAATGAGACCTTTCAGAAAACAGAGAGGTTTCCGCTTAGAATTCAAAAGGATTTAGGTGGCTGAAGTTATGGCTGACAATGGTAGGGCAAAGGGAATAGGGGATTGGAGAATGTTACAAAGATAACAACGGGTGAGATCATGAAGGAACATAAACATGACAATGAAAGTTTAAAATTGAAGACTGGGAGCCAGAGTAGTGAGCAGATATGTGATGTGTATAAGAGACCTGGAAATGATTAGAACAGAGGCTTAACTAGTTGAAGGTTATGGACAGTGGTGTCTTGGAGATTGGTTAGGAAAACATTCAGTTGCTGAGTCTGGAGGTAACAAAGATATGGATGGGGATCTTGCTAGCAGATGGGTAACATTGAGTTGGTGGTCCTTGTGATGGAAAGGTTAGTGCCTTTGGGCCAGAACTCAGAGTCAACCTGGATGTCAAGGTTACAAATCACTAGCTCCAATCTGATACAATAGTCGGGTGAGGGTGGGAATTGATGGGAAGGGTACGGGCTTCGTGGTAGGAGTTCAAAGATGGTGGCTTCTGTTCTCACTGTTTAACTGGAGGAGATTGTGACTCATTCAGAACCGGATGTCAGACCAGCAGGCTGATAACACAGAGGCTGTGGACAGTTTGAGAGGGGTCATAAAGAGGCGGAGCTGAACATTGTCAGTGTACACACCCCAATCAGCTACCTGCTATTTTCTCTGTCATTTATGCAATTAATGTATGCAGAAGCCCACACATCGTTTGCTGTCCTGTTTTAAGATTACTGCTTGCTGTCAGAGCACTGATGGCATTATCCTGTAAAAATGGATACTGATTCATTTAGAGACATTTAGCACACTTTATACCAACCAGTCATTTGGCAATTTAAAGAAAGTTAATTATAGATTTGAAATAAAACAAACAAAATAATAAATGTCGCTGTGTGTATTTTATATAATTTTTCTTTGTGAAATATGATTTTTATGTTGCTGTTTGCATAATCCTACTTTGTAAATTGAAATAATCAGAGAAACATTAATGGGTTTTTTTTTCGGTTGAATCATGCTTTAGCTGATGGCTGACTTACAACTCTGTCAAAGCATGCCAGATCACAGAGAGGGTTGGAATAGTGGGCTGGTTGACTCATTGCTGCCTCCTTCCGCCCCTCACAGTAAATCTAGCCTTTAGTGCTGCTTAAGCTGCACAGCTGCACAAGGATGCGGCTGTGATTATGTGTCAGCCTCCCCGCTGCATGACTAACCAGTGACATTTTCAAAGCTCCACTGATTGTTCATCTCGAACGGAGGGAAGCATGTTTTATAACCAGAGCTGTCAGGTGAATAACTACATGTTGGACTACAGAGTTCGCTTTAGCAAAGCTCTCTGTAAATTAAAAGATGAATGTAAAATGAAGGTACGGGGCAAAAAATACACGATTTGTTAGCTGCTGCTGGGGGAAATGATCACAAGATATACATTTGTTATAAAGGATTAATTTGAGAAGGACATTTTTAATCGGTTAATGAAGGGTTTGGTGTTAATTTGCAATATAATCTGACACAAAAAAAATATTTGCCTGTCAATGTACCTGAAGTTATTAACATTGATAACACAGTGCCTTGAGGAACCCAAAATATCAGAGGTAGATGAGTAAAGATTCATTTAGAAATTATTCTGTAATGTTTATTCTTTAGGAAAGGAGATCTTTTTTGCCCTGGAAAATAAGATCGGAGATCTGTTTGTGACTATGAAAAACAACTGGTAACGAGGCAGGGCAGCATTCTGTAAGTTCATTTGCAATAAGATCATTTCATCCAAAGGTCATCATTTGAGAAGCCCAATCTATTATCTGTAAAGCACAGTTCACTTTCTGCAGCTTTTGTTCATTATATTGAATGCTTGGGATTTCTATCAATGGAAAAATTAATGTTGTGACATGAAATATCCTTAGGCCCTGAAATTATGCAGAATGAATATTAACACACGAACACCGACTGCTCCTATGAAACTCACTTATTTGTAATTTCAACAGATGATATCTTGAACAGGCTAATACCATCATTAAAATAGTGGACAAAGAAATTTCACGTGATCCATTAAACATTCACGTAGTAATATTGCAGGGCAAGATTTCAGCCCATTAAGGGTCTCATGGGTACTTTCAAATATGTTTTGATGAGAAAGTATTTGAAGGTGATGTCCGAATAAATTAAGGACAAGTTCCAATTTTTAAAATTCTTGCGAGGATGTAACTGCTTCTCAGGTTGAATGGGATTTCCCTAAACCACCACTCTTTCAATTCTGTCCAAAAATCTTCAAGGTTCTTATACTGAATGGTACTCAAGGGACATGTGACATGACTTGTTATTTGTAATCTAATACTACATTTGCATTTTTTGCATTATAATTTGCATGAAGATGATTTTGCCCTGATATTCAAATATCTTAGATGAGGTTGGGTCAAATCTGCACGTCTCGGAATTGTCGGAGAGAAGTGTGAGTTGGGAGATGTGTATCAGAACTCCACAGATGTCCTGACCCACACATATGCATGGAAATTGCTGAGGAAATTGAGACTTCCTACGTGCTGATTTGTACTGCCACGGTACAGGACTTACCTGGATACTTATCCAGGAAATGTGACGCAGTTTAATACCTGGACTAACTCAGAAATTAGCCTAGTGTAACTCCACTGAGCAACACCCCAACCGATTGCCCGACCACTCCCTCGACTACTCCGAGCACCTGACTCATACCCCTGATCACTCAGCTAACAATCCCAAACTGGCTATACCCCACCACCAGCTACCTGCCTGCCTCCCTTGACCACCCATCTATCACTCCCACCCATCCAATTATCTGCCCAGTTACCCAACTACCTACAACTTGACTTGAGTAGCATTCCTTTTGAGAGGACTAGAATATATTGGTGAAGCTGTATATGGCTCTGGTCAAACCATATTTGGAATATTGTGAGCAATTTTGGGTCCTGTAACTAAGGAAGAATGTGCTGACCTTGCAGAGAATCCAGAAAATATTCACGAGACTGATCCTAGGATTGAAAACTTTGATATAGGAGAAGATTTCGGACTCCGGGTCTGTACTCTGTGGAATTTAGAAGGATGAAGAGGGAATCTTATTAAAACTTACAGAATATTGAAAGACTTGGATAGATTGGATGTGGGGAAGATATTTCCATTAATAGGAGAGACTAGAGTCTGATGGCACAGCCTTTAGAACCAAGAGGAAGCTGAATTTCTTCAGTCAGAAAGTGGTGAATTTATGAAATTCATTGCCACAGAAGGTTGTGGAGACCAGTTCATTGAGTGTATTTAGAAAGAGGTAGATTGGTTATTGATTTGTAAGGGGATCAAAAGTTACAGGAAAATAGTGGGAGAATGGGACTGAGAACTTTATCAGCCATGATTGTGTGGGAGCAAGGACCAGGGTTTAATTCCTGGTTTGGTCAGTGTCTGTGCAAAGTTTGTACATTCTCCCCATGTCTGCGTGGGTTTTCTCCAGATGCTTCAGTTTTCTTCCGAAAAATGTGCTGGTTAGATGCATTGGCCATGCTTAAATTGTCCCTTACTGTACCCAAACAGGTGCCAGGTGACTAGTGGATTTTACATTAACTTCATTGCAGTGTTAGTGTAAGCCTACTTGTGACACGAATGACTAAATAAACTTGAAAGCTCACTGGCCCACTCACTCACCTACTTATCCATTCACTCACTCAAACACCAACACACTCACCCACCCTTTCACTAATCATTAAAAGACTTGAGACCTTTAAAAAATTATCCGAACATGGCACTTACTGTCACAAAAATGGGGTGTGTCCTCTCCTTGCCCAAATCTCCTATGCTTCCTGGCCTACCTTGTGAAAGCTTTTACTACTCCAATTTAATTTCAGCATGGATTGATTGGAAGTTCTAGCTGAAAAGAAGTGATACCGTTAGGTTGACGAAAATTTCACAAGCATCAGCAATGCACCCAGAAAATCTGGGCCAATGGAGTTTTAATACCAGGATAAAACTCAAAATTATTTCACATACAAAGAAGTAAAGTTTTTAAAGTTTATTTATTAGTATCACAATTAGGCTCACATTAATGTTGCAATGAAGTTACTGTGAAAATCCCCTGTTACCAAACTCTGGCCCCTTTTTTGGGTACACTGAGGAGAATTTATCACAGCCGGTGCACATAACCAGCACATCTTTTGGACTGTGGGAGGAAACCGGAAGAAACCCACACAAATAGAGGGAGAATGTGTTGACTCTGCACACACAGTGACCCAAGCTGAGAATCACACCCGGGTCCCTAGCACTTGTGAGGCAGCAATGCTCGCCACTGTGCCACCGTACCACCAATACTTTGAAGGAGTCTGGCTTTTATAATGAGACAAAGTAGCAGTAAGTGTCAAGAAAATAGCAATGAGCTGTCTATCTTTAGTGGAAGGTTTATTGGAAAAAGGGATGACTTTGACCAACACAGGCAATGTATGTCCACCTGGTCCATTTGGCAAGAGGCCTTCCTCCAGGAGTCTGCAAATGTTAACTACCAGTTGACAGAAAACTCTCACCCTCCTGAAACACTGGCTCACACTCACATCCATTCTGTTGTGAACTTGTGAGGAGTGTTTCACCATGTGACAACACAGTTACCTGCCTGAGTGACCCATCCGAGATGTCCCTATCTGAGCCAGTGTATGAATCCTGTAACAGTGCTGCCTCAGAGAGTGAGTCACCTTTTCTGAGGTATCTTTGTCCAGACCATCTCCTGACAGATGTTTAAAGGACCCATGGGAGTTACAAGACATAAATTAGAACTGACAAGGTGAGTGGGTTCTAAGTCATCGTTGTGCACATTATCATTATTCATTGCCTGCTGTCATCAAGTCTAGTTGAGTGTTGCACGCCAGCTGGTTGTGTTATATTTAATTCTGTCACCACGTAGCTAGGAGAGCCCCATCTCCCCATTCCCGATGGACAGGCGGACCATTGCCTAGTTTGTCACCTGTGCCTCCTGTTCTCTAGCTGTCAACTGGAGATGGTGTACCACCTCTAGTTCTCTGCCTCTCCCTGGTGTTCATGTTCACTTCTGTTATCATAGAATTCCTACAGTGCAGAAGGAAACCATTCAGTCCATCAAATCTGTACCCTCTGACACAGCATCCTGTCATAGCTGCAAGTATACCTGTTTGTTTTCTGTGGCCATCTTCTTCCTCTCAGTGTCTCACTGTGGACCTTTGCACTCCACAATGTTATCTCTAAATATGCAACTCATAGAATCCCTAAGAACCCCGACTGAAGGAGGTCATTGAATCTGCATCAACCACAATCCTACCGAGGCCCTATTCCCACAACCCCACATATTTACCCTGTGAGTCCCCCTGACACGTGGGTCAATTTATCATGGCCAATCAACTTAACCCACACATCTTTGGACTATGGGAGGAAACCGGAGCACCCAAAAGAAATTCACGCAGACATGGGGAGAATATTCAAATTCCAGATAGACAGTGACCAAACCAAAATTGAACCTAGGTCCCTGGTGCTATGAGGCAGCAGCACTAACCACTGTGCCACCATGCCACCAGTATTCCTTCAATACAGAAACATGTCCATATGTAACAGGCCCAGGACAATATTCAAGGTTGTGGGCTGATAAGTTGCAAGTAATGTTCCTGCCGCACAAGTGCCAAGCAATGACTATCTGCAATAAGTGAGAATCTGGCCATCTCCACATGACATTCAATGGCATTGCCATCACTAACTCCCTCACTATTAACATCTTGGGAGTGATCATTGACCAGAAACTGAACTGAACTTACCATATAAATGCTGTGAGTACAAGAGCACGGCAGACCAGAGGCTAGAATCCTGCAGTGAGTAAGTCATCACCTGACTCCCCAAAGCCTGTGCACCATTGACAAGCGTCAATAGCGTAATGGAATACTCTCCACTTTCTCAGATGAGTGCAGTTCCAACAACACTCAAGAAGCTCAGCAACATCCAGGATAAAACAGCCTGTTTGATTAAATCCCATCCAACATCCCAACATCAGCACTTACTCCCTCCATCATGATGCACACAGCAGCAGCATGTGCCATCCACAAGATGCACTGCAGCACCTTGCAAATCCGAAACCATTATCACCTAGAAAGACAAGGGCAGAAAATGCATAGTCAGACCTCCCTCCAAGCCACACACCATTCTGATTTGCCATTCCTTCACTGTCGCTGGGTCAAAATCCTGGAACCCTCTTCCTCACAGCACTGTTGGTGTAGCCACACCATATTACATGTAACGGTTCAAGAAGGCAGCTCACCACCACCTTCTCAAGGGTAATTAGGGGTGGGCAATAAATTCTGGTGTAGCCAGTGATGCCCACGTCCCATAAATAAAGTAGAAGAAATGTGGTGGTACCTTGTACCTCCTGTTCTCTAGCTGTCAACTGGAGATGGTGTACCACCTCTAGTTCTCTGCCTCTCCCTGGTGTTCATGTTCACTTCTGTTATCATAGAATTCCTACAGTGCAGAAGGAAACCATTCAGTCCATCAAATCTGTACCCTCTAGGTCGTTTACATATTTCTAACAACTTCTAAGTCTGATCCACGTTGGGATCCTTTTAAATAGTGAAGTTGAAGGAGACTGCTATGAGTCGTCATCTCGCCCACTTGCTCGAATTAGTCAGGAATCCTGGGAGTCAGATGCAAAACAGTGACTGGGTTGAAAGTCACTGACAAACAGGGAGACATTGGGGTTCCTGACTTTCCGCCAGTCTTCCCCACTGCAAACAGGTCTGAAAATTAAAATTCGATCTTATGAGTGCAAGTCCAAGTATGGTACCGAATCCCTAAGCTGTGAACTCAGAGTTGAAAATGCTACTAATAGAATTAACTCACACATTAGATTTATAGTCTAATACTATTTTGTCTTCAAACTATTTATTCCAATTTCTTCTTTTATCCACGTACTGCTTACACCACATATTGCGGCTAAGAAATAAGTTGCTCTGGCGATCACAAAGCAATTCTTTTTTTAAAAAATTCATTTTTACAGGATGTGGGCATCACTGACTGTGCCAACATTTATTGCCCATCCCTAACTGCCCTCCATTTCAGAGAGCATTTGAGAGTCAATCACATTGTCGTGAGTCTGGTGTCACAGGTAGACAACCAGATAAGGATGTCAGATTTCCTTCCCTGAAGGGCATTAGTGAACCAGAAGGATTTTCACGACAATCGACAACAGTTTCATGGCCATTGTTAGTCTTGCAATTATTGAATTCAGATTTTGTCATCTGCAGTGGTGGGATCCAAACTCAGATTCCCAAAGCATTATCATTGGTCCCTGGGGTTACTAGCCCATTGATGATACCACTATATCACCTAGATTCACAGCCAATAACATTATTCTGAAGAGTGGGTATAGTTGTTTTTAGGCAAACAGTGCGGCCAATTTATGTACAGTTAGATCCCATTGGGTGGTGTTGTTTGAGAGAGAAAGGATTAGAAGGTTATACTTACAGGGTTAAATGAAGATGCTCACATGCAGCATAAATACTGGCTGAGCACCATTTGGCCAAATGGCTTGTTTCCATGCTGTTCATTTGATGTAATTCTATACAGAATATTTGTTACTGGAGATATTACCTATTGCCTAAACTTACCCTCTGTGCTATGTTACTATAGCTAAGGAGGCAACATTTGTGCCTACGTGTAATAAAAGATATCCATACATTTGATTTTGAGCCCTGATTGATTCAATTGTGCTGCCAATTAACTTGTCTGCTTTGGCAGTTTGGTGCCAGCTATCCCCTGATACCTTGCTCTTGCTTGGCACTGCTTTGATTCGGGCTAATGTTACAGCCTAAAAAGTTGAACATGTGACTGACTTCCTTTTTCCCCTTTCAGCTATCGTATTTCCACTAAGTCTCTTGGGCTTGACAACCTTTCTTAGAAAGCTACAGTTGCACACAAAAGGTGCTTGGTTCGTGGCAAAGAAAAACAAACAAGTTGAGTTTCGGGAGCAAGGGATCCTGTGAAAATGACTCATTGTAAGAAATAAAATACCCCTAAGCGGATGTCACGAACTTTCACTGAATACTACAACACGTGGGGCTTCCAGGCATCTAGTAACGCACCATGGCAACAGCACATGTTTGTCCACACTACCCAATGTTGTTACATGCTGTGTCACCATGAAGACCCATGTTAAACTGTTTTCAAAGCTTCAAATAATGCTAAGGCGCATTCTGCCATTCTCAGGAGATAATCTGAATGTTGCATAGTTGGTTGATATTGAAAAATCAATTCCTTATCTTTTACAATAGATGTGGGTTTATCACTGCTGTGCTGTTTGCAGCACGACATCAAACATTAACACAAACATCCCAGTCACACATTTGCTCACAGGATCTTACAAGCGCTTGCTCACAACAGCTGCCAGCTTTCAATACAGTTTTAAAAAAATATATATTTAAAAATAATTTTCTAACTGAAAGTCTTTGCAAGAATAGAATATCTACAGCCAATGGATTCATTTGGAGATTCATCCGAGACTCTTGGATAAGGGAAAAGATTACTCGACACGCCCTGTCACAATTCAGCCCAAAAGCAATATGATATTCAGAGCAGGCCACCTGTTTATCTGTTGCTATGGTTTAAAATACAGGCAAGTGACCCATTTATAGGATTAGCATAACATTAGTGTGATATGTCTTTTCCTTTTCCTTTTGCAGTAGCTGCACAAATGCACAAAATTACATTTCAATCTGAATTCTTTCAATTAAAAATCAGGAGCAAAGACTATATTAGGGAAACATAGCTTTACTATTTGTAGACTCAATTTTTCAAACATCCATTTGTGTCCCATCCTGCTATCCTTTTCTTATAGAATCATTGAATCTACAACGCAGAGGGAGGCCATTTGGCCCATTGAGTCTGCAGCGACACAATCCCACCCAGGTCCTCTCCCGTAACCCCATATATTTATTCTTCTAATTCCCATGATAATAAGGGGCAATTTTATCATGGCCAATCAGCCTTACCGCATATCTTTGGATTGTGAGAGAAAATCAGAGCACCCGGAGGAAACCCATGCAGACTCAGGGAAAACGTGCATACACCACATGGTGAATCACCACAGGCTGGAATTGAACCCGGGTCCCTGACGCTGCGAGGCAACAGTGCTAACCACTGCTGCTACTGTGCTGCTCCAAATAATATCCCATTAATAAGACCCACTAAATGATCCCAACCAACCCTACTGTTTCTCCAATTGAATATAGAGTTCTTTTCTTCAGCTTCACAATTATCCATTGTGCTCTCCACTCCTGACTTCATTTTGAGTGTCAGCATTTTCAGCCTCTCTTAATGTCTGGAAGTCTCTTCCTAAACCCACCTATCTCCACAGGTTTCCTTCTAGCTTTGTGTCCTGCTGTGGCTGGGAAGGAGACAAAATTCAGAGTTGTTTTTCCTGTTTTTGTGCTCAAATTAAGTCTGCAATAAATCATTTTCAAATGTTGACACTGTTGCTATGACAGCAATGTTGTAAAACTGTCCCTGTATTGTTCAAAGAACTGATCACTTGTTCCTTGTTAACTGCAAAGTTGTGGTGATCCATGCCAAGATCCTTACTAGCAAATGGATTCATCCACACTCTGTATCAGGGTGCAGAGCCAACCCTGTACATTTAGAAATTCCTGGCATACAACCATAGTTTTCTTCTAGAGACTGGGCCATCAAAGTCATGAACATTCTCCTCTGCAGTAGGGCTCAGACTCATATCCTCTCTCCAGCAATCTGCTTCTTGGGTTGTTCAATCAATCTGTCCATGGTCCATTGCATTACTGCTGGGTACATCTCTCTTCCTCCCACTCTGAACAGTGCAAGGTATCACTATCTGAGCAAGTGCCTCCAATATTGAGGTCAAGTGGTTCTTTTGTTTTGTTATGCTCCCCCCTCCCTCTTCCTTTGATCACTTAAGCTTCTGGGCCTGAAATAGAAGAGATGGATAGTTCATGTTGAGGGTAAGAAGAGACAGATAAATAGAATAACAAAAAACAGCAATATGAGGTGATGTTCAGCGTGTGTGGTGATATTGGATAGGAAGAGAATAAGGTGCACAAAAGCTCCAAGGTGGAGCATGTCCTTTTGTCTTACCAGTGACTGTAGGCCTGACTTACCCCTATCCACAATATCCAAGATCTCCTCCTTGAATTGTATTATTTAAAATAGGGATCATGAGCCTTGGTAGTCCCTGGGAAGTGTGTAAATAGATCATGATATTGATGTACTTGTTTTTATTCTACAAGTGCTTTGGTCCACCTTGTTGTCTAACAAGGGGTATACATGCGATGGGTCATGAGAGGGCTGCTCTTGGAATTTTTTTCAAGAGTATCCTAGTGCTTCACGTCGTTAGTGTACGCTTGACCTGAACCATTTGATGGGCAACACGACAGCTCAGTGACTATCGCTGTGCTGTGCAGATACATGGATTTGGGCCTGTGTTGTGGGAGTTTGCACATTCTCCCCGTGCTTGCGTGGGTTTTCTCCAGGTGCTCCAGTTTCCTCCCACATCCCAAAGATGTGCTCTTAGGCTAATTGGCAAAACAAATTCTCAAATTTGGTTTTTAATCCATAGATCTATAAACATAGACAGGGATCACGGATAGAGGTGGGAACATTGGGGTGGTGGCGCAGGCTTGTTGGGCCGAGGGGCCTGTTTCTCGTGCTGTTTTGTTCTTGTTCTTTGTATGTGGTGTCTGTCTCTTTAAGACAATACAGCAGAAGTGAATCATCTGACTTGAGGGACCAATGGGAATTAAGGGTGAGTGATCACACCAAAGGATCTTGCAGAATTATCTAGCAGCTATGTTGTAAGCATATGAGGACTGGACAGTGTGGAACCACAACCCTCCTGTACCAAGTTTCTCTTATCAATAAATACTTTTTGTTCCTAAAAAAGCAAAAATCCTTCAACAATGCCATTTCAGCTTACGACATAACAAATGGTGACAGGACATGTGTGTAGGCTCACCCTCCCTTGAGAGACTGCTCCATTTTATTTCTCATCCACCTGCCTTGTAATAAAGAAATAAACCTGTTAGTGTGAGCAAAATGAACGTTTGTCATGTTCAAGTTTTTATGAAGATCATAGAATCATAGAATCTGATAGCGCAGAAGGAAGCCATTCAGCTCATTGAGTCTGCACTGATCACGATCCCATCCAGGCACTCTCCCCATAACCCCATGTATTTACCCTGCTAATCTCCCTGACACTACCATAGCCAATCAAACTAACCCACACATCTTTGGACTGTGGGAGGAAACCAGAGCACCCGGAGGAAACCCGCACACAGATAGACGCTTTATGCCAGAAATGAACCCGGATTCCTAGAGCTGTGAGACAGCAGTGTTAGGCGCTGTGCCATTGTGCTGCCTGGAAGTTGTATGAAAGGTGGCAAAGTAGTAATGAAGAGAGTCATCGATACGGACTGCATGAATAACGACAGAGTTGGTGGAGTGAGGTTTCTTGCAGTGATTGTAGGGAATTGAATGGAAACATGAGAGGGAAAGCTTGCGAGTATCAGGGCTACTATTGGGTGATGTAAAAATGTGAGAGCTAAGGTGGGATCTGAATTAGGAGTCTTAGCAATCCTGATCAAGTTGTTGACCTTCTGTCGGCATTGTAGCCATGTCCTGGGAGCAATGTTTCTTCCTTGCCACATCAAGTGACTTCTGCCAGGCCACTTGTTGAAAATTGTTTGCCCCTCCCCATCAGGCATGACAAATTATTCCTCCAGTTGACTCCCTCCACCAGGACCCCCAGTGCAGCATCTAAGAATCTGGGAACCCTCAGAGCATTTGTTTCAGGTCTGGCTGAAATATCCACAGGAAACTGCAGCTTTTGGAAGCCAGAGTGCAGCTCTCTTTTATGAGGTGCCAAGCAGCCTTTAAATAGCATCGTAGGCAGGTCACTTTCTGGGCGCCAGCTAAGTGAGCTGCCAATGCGTGGCACGAGTAAAGCTGGCAGTTTGCCTACTCAGTTTAATGAGGCAGAGGATTCAATTTCTCTACTTAACAGTACCCAGGTGTTGAGGTGCAGCCTGCAAATGGAGTGTCAATACAGTGCCCTTACAATAATATGGACCAATTTCTAAACCCTCGT
This sequence comes from Sphyrna mokarran, assembly GCA_024679065.1. Taxonomy (NCBI): domain Eukaryota; kingdom Metazoa; phylum Chordata; class Chondrichthyes; order Carcharhiniformes; family Carcharhinidae; genus Sphyrna; species Sphyrna mokarran. The sequence continues at coordinate 23,966,681 of JAGIQG010000019.1, forward strand.
CTTGTTGACAACATTTTTGCACCCCCCCCCCCCCCCCCCAAACACCACCACCACCGCCAAACATAACTTTCTCACTGTGTCTCAGAAAGCCCTTCTGGCTTTCATGAACCAAGCTTTGAAATTAAAGCCTATATTTTCCAGATATTAAAATTACAATATAGGAAACCTGGTCAGCATGGATGAGATGGGCTGAAGGGCCTGTTTCCATGCTGTATATCTCTATGACTCTACTGACCAGACCATCTTGGGCAATACATGAACGAAATATCTAATTAGTGGATGATGTTCCTCATTAGCAATATAACGTTATAAAGTTCCATTTTTTTATAGCTGAAATAAAATTCTCTGTGAGATGGGAAGATTTTAACAATGTTTTCAAACTGAGCTTGTGATTGCTAAGGTAACGTGCTTTGTCAGGGATCTGTATTAATACCCTATGTTTTTTTTTGGCAGTGGATTTTTTTTGGTGGATACTACTTACAAAGTTAGTGTTTCCAATTAAAGCTGCTGTCAGATGATGGTGTAGGTTTACGCTCAACAAGGGGTCTCTATTAAAAGCCATTTCGATTCACTCCACCTGACATCAAAAAACAGCTGAGTCCACTGGACACAGCACAAGGGCTGTGCGCCCAACAGCAACTCGGCTGTAGCATTGAAATGCGTGCCCCAAAACTAATCACACTAGCTAAGCCATTCCAGGACAGTCACAGCCCTGGTATCTACCTATCTAAGTGGGAAGTTGCCTCGGTAAGTCCTATCCAGAAACCAGGAAAACCGAACCTGGCAGGTTAGTGTCCTGTCAGATTGTAATCAATGGCTCAGAATTCTGCAATGAATAATTCACGTCCTGGTTCTTCAAAGCTGATTCACTATCTATAAGTCTCAAGTGAAAAGTGTGATGGAATAATTTCCACTTGCCTGTATCCGTACAGCTCAATAGCGTTCAAGAAGCTTAATATCATTCAGGACAAAGCAGCCCATTTGATCAGAACACCATTTGTCACCTTAAACACTCAATCCCTACACCAGAAGCCCACAGTAGCAACGGTGTGTACCATTTATAAGATACCATTTACAAGACTTCTTTAATAGCATCTTCCAAACTTATGATCTTTACCACTTAAAAAAACAAGAGGAGCAGGTCATGGGAACAGCACCACCACCACGTTTCCCTCCATAACTTGTGATCCTGACTTGCAACCATATTCATTTAATTTCTGTGGGTCAGCTCCTGGAACCTCAAATCAAATAGCACTGTGGATGTACCTACACCCATATAAACAGCAGTAGTTCAAGAAGACGACTCACGATCAACTGTCTAAGAGCAATTAAGAATGGATAATAAATGTTGAGCTTGCTAGTGACACTCACATTTAATGAGTAAGCATAAGAACATCATGAACAAAGTGATAGAAGGCATCATTAACAATGCATCACCAGGCATTTGCTCACCAATACTATGTTCACACAAGCTGCTTGGCTCCTTCACTGCAACCTTCATCAGCACATGAGATTCTTATTTTTTTATTCATTCACAGGATGTGGGCATCGCTGGCTGGGCCAGCATTGTTGCCCACCCTAACTTCCCTTGAACAGGATGGTTTGTTTGGCCATTTCAGATGACCATGTGTCAATCACATTGCTGTGGGTCTGGTGTCACATGTAGCAGAGACAAAGTAAGGAGGACTAATTTCCTTCCCTAAAGAACATTAGTGAACCAGATGGGTTTACAAGGTGAATTCCAAAAGTGAGGCGAGAGTGCTTGCCCTTGGCAATAAGGCAGCATTTAACTGTAAGACACCATTGAACTTGAGGATCATTAAAATCAATCAGCAGCAAGCAAAAAGCTCTCTCGTGACTAGAATGTTAAGGAAAATGGCATGATTGTTCAAAGCCAATCTTCTCGTCTCAAGGACATGACTGTTAGTGTTATTTCAATCAGTATCCTAAGCCCAGCCATATTCATTTGCTTCATACGTGACCTTCCATCCATTATAAGGTCAAAAATGGGCTTGTTTGTTCAGCTTCATTCACAACTTCTCAGACAATGAAGCAGTCTATGATGTACAAATCAAGACTTAAACAACATCCAGGTTTGAGCAGATTAGAGACAAGTAATATTTGAGCCACACAAATTCCAGGTAATGATATCTCCTAACAAGAGAGCCATTGGTAGAGGGATTGAATTTCGGAGCCATGTGGTCATGTTGCAACTGTACAAAACTCTGGTGTGGCCCAACTTGGAGTATTGCGTACAGTTCTGGTCGCCACATTATAAGAAGAATGTGGAGGCATTGGAAAGGGTGCAGAGGAGGTTTACCAGATGTTGCCTGGTATGGTGGGAAAGTCTTATGATGAAAGGCTGAGGGACTTGAGGTTGTTTTCGTTAGAAAGAAGAAGGTTGAGAGGTGACCTAATTGAGACATACAAGATGATCAGAGAGTTAGATAGGGTGGATAGTGAGAGCCTTTTTCCTTGGATGGTGATGGCTAACATGAGGGTTCATAGTTTTAAATTAAGGGGTGGTAATTATAGGACAGATGTCAGAGGTAGGTTCTTTACTCAGAGGGTAGTAAGGGCGTGGAATGCCCTGCCTGCAGCAGTTGTGGAGTCGCCAACTTTGAGGGCATTCAAATTGTCAGTGGATAGGCATATAGATAACATTGGAATAGTTTAGGTTAGAGGGTCATTAGATTGGTTCCACTGGTCGGCGCAACATCGAGGGCCGAAGGGCCTGTACTGCGCTGTAATGTTCTATGTTCTATGTAAAGGTGAATCCAGTCACAATTGACCAGAAACCTGTCAGTTACATGCCAGGCTAATACAGTAAGTCAGCCATTAGATATACTGTGGTGAACTCCAGTTCCTCATTTCTCTTTCCACATCTACAAGTCAAATTAGTGATGGAATACTCTTTACATGTCTGAATGGTTGCAATTATAAAACATTCAAGCAGTTTGAACCATCTAGGTTAAAGCAGTCAACTGAATCAACAGTCTATCCACCACTTTAGTCAGCCATTACCATGGCTGCAGAGGTAACCATCCATGGGATTCACTGTGATAACTCATCAAGAAATTCTGATAGCACCTCCTTCTGGAGAAGGAAGTGAAGGAAGATGAATGGCAATGCAGATAGTTAAGTACTAATTAGATGGGTGAAATTGTGTGAAATGGTTGTCTGTAATGCAGACAATGCTATCCTTTCTATTTGGTCGCCCGTGGTGATAGTGACAGCAGATTGAGAAGCCAGTCAGCAAGACCTGTCTACTCCTTGGGATTCTAACAATGTGGCTATTTGTTGGAGCCCTGTCCAGAATGTCCCCAAGGGCAGAGCAGACCCTAATACTTAGGCCATTCTTCACAGTATGGTATATTCCAACTGTGAAACCTCAAGCCATATTTTTGCCGTCTAGAAAGAAAGCCTGGAGTCAGGAAATTTTCTGACTCAACAAATCTGACTCATTTAACAGGTCTCCTACAAGTCAGAGCAGTCAGAGGGTCATTAGATTGGTTCCACTGGTCGGCGCAACATCGAGGGCCGAAGGGCCTGTACTGCGCTGTAATGTTCTATGTAAAGGTGAATCCAGTCACAATTGTCCTATCAGTCCTGTCAGTTACATGCCAAGATAATACAGTAAGTCAGCCATTAGATATACTGTGGTGAACTCCAGTTCCGCATTTCTCTTTCCACAGTCTCTTTCCACATCTACAAGTCAAATTAGTGATGGAATACTCTTTACATGTCTGAATGGTTGCAATTAAAGAACATTCAAGCAGTTTGACACCATCTAGGTTAAAGCAGTCGACTGAATCAACAATCTATCCACCACAACCTATCAGTCAGAGCAGAGGTGGTGGTAGAAGAGGGGGAGGAGTGGCATTGTTAGTTAAGGACAGCATTACGGTGGCAGAAAAGACATTTGATGTGGACTTGTCCGCTGAGGTAGTGTGGGCTGAGATTAGAAACAAGAAAGGAGAGGTCACATGTTGGGAGTTTTTTATAGGCCTCCATAAAGTTCCAGAGAAGTAGAGGAAGGGATTGCAAAGTTGATCCTGGATAGGTGTGAAAGTAACAGGGTAGTTGTAATGGGGGACTTTAACTTTTCTAATATCGATTGGAAAAGCTATAGTTCAAGTACGTTAGAGGGGTCAGTTTTTGTTCAATGTGTGCAGGAAGGTTTCATGACTCAGTATGTAGATAGGCCAACAAGAGGCGAGGCTATATTGGATTTGGTACTGGGTAATGAACCAGACCAGGTGTTAGACTTGGAGGTGGGTGAGCACTTTGGTGATAGTGACCACAATTCGGTTACGTTTATTTTAGTGATGGAAAGGGATGGGCACATACCGAATAACAGTAGTTATAGCTGGGGGAAAGGTAATTATGAGGCTATTAGGAGAGATTTACGATGCATAGGGTGGAACAGGAAATTGCAGGGGCTGGGGACATCTGAAATGTGGAGCATATTTAAGGAACAGCTTCTGCATGTCCTTAATGAATATGTACCTGCCAGGCAGGGAGGAAGTGGTCGAGTGAGGGGACCATGGTGTACTAGGGAAGTTGAATCTCTGGTGAAGAGGAAGAAGGAGGCTTATATAATGATGAGACGTGATGGCTCAGTTAGGGCAATAGAGAGCTATAAATCAGCCAGGAAGGAGCTAAAGAGGGAGTTGAGAAGAGCTAGAAGAGGACATGAGAAGACTTTGGAGGATAGGATTAAGGAGAATCCTAAAGCTTTTTACAGGTATATAATTAAAAAAGATTGGTTAGGACAAGATTAGGGCCAGTCAGAGATAGCAGTGGGAAGTTGTGCGTGGAGCCTGAGGAGATAGGAGAGACACTGAATGAGTATTTTTCGTCAGTATTCACGCGGTAGAAAGACAATGTTGTCGGGGAGAATTCTGCGATACCAGGTTGTAGACTGGGCAGGATTGAGGTTCATAAGGAGGAGGTGTTAGTGAATCTTGAGGGTATGAAAATTGATAAGTCCCCTGGGCCAGATGGAATTTACCCTAGGATTCTCTGGGAGGCTAGAGAGGAGATTGCAGAGCCTTTGGCTTTGATCTTCATGTCGTCGTTGGCTACAGGTGTAGTGCCGGAAGACTGGAAGATGGCAAATGTTATCCCTTTGTTCAAAAAGGGGAGTAGGGACCATCCTGGAAATTATAGACCGGTGAGCCTGACATCTGTTGTGGGCAAAATCTTGGAAAGAATTATAAGGGATAGGATTTATAAGCATCTAGAGAGAAATAAATTGATTAGGGATAGTCAGCACGGTTTTGTGAAGGGTAGGTCGTGCCTCACAAACCTTAGAGTTTTTTGAGGAGGTGACCAAAGAGGTAGATAAGGGTAAGGCAGTTGATGTAGTGTATATGGATTTTAGCAAAGCGTTTGATAAGGTTCCCCATGGTAGGCTACTGCAGAAAGTGCAGATGCATGGGATTGAAGATGATTTAGCAGTTTGGATTAGGGAATTGGCTAGCTGATAGAAGACAGAGGGTGGTGGTTGATGGGAAATATTCAACCTGGAGTGCAGTTACAACTGGTGTACCTCAAGGATCTGTTTTAGGGCCACTGCTGTTTGTCATTTTTATAAATGACCGAGATGAGGGTGTAGAGGGTTGGATTAGTAAATTTGCTGACGATACCAAAGTGGGGGGAGTTGTAGACAGCGAGGATGGATGTTACAGTTTGCAGAGGACATAGATAGGTTGCAGAGCTGGGCCGTGAGGTGGCAAATGGAATTCAATACGGATAAGTGTGAGGTGATTCACTTTGGTAGGAATAACAGGCATATGAAATATAGGGCTAATGGAAGGACCCTTAATAGTGTTGTCGAGCAGAGGGATCTTGGGGCACAAGTACATAGCTCTTTGAAAGTTGGCACCCAGGTTGATAAAGTTGTTAAGAAGGCGTACGGTGTGTTAGCTTTTATTGGTAGAGGATTGAATTTAGGAGCCGTGAGGTTATGTTACAACTGTACAAAACTCTGGTGCGGCCGAACTTGGAGTATTGCATACAGTTCTGGTCGCCGCATTATAAGAAAGATGTGGAAGCATTGGAAAGGGTGCAGAGGAGGTTTACCAGGATGGTGCCTGGTATGGTGGGAAGGCCTTATGAGGAAAGGCTGAGGGACCTGAGGTTATTTTCATTAGAGAGAAGAAGGTTATGCGGTGACCTAATTGAGGCGTATAAGATGATCAGGGGATTGGATAGGGTGGATAGTGAGAGCCTTTTCCCTCGGATGGTGATGACCAACACGAGGGGACATAACTTTAAATTAAGAGGTGGTAGTTATAGGACGGATGTCAGAGGCAGGTTCTTTACACAGAGGGTGGTGAGGGCGTGGAATGCCCGCCTGCAGCAGTTGTGGACTCGCCTACTTTGGGGGCATTCAAATGTTCGGTGGATAGGCATATGGATGATATTGGAATAGTTTAGGTTAGAGGGTCCACTGGCCGGCGCAACATCGAGGGCCGAAGGGCCTGTACTGCACTGTAATGTTCTATGTTCTATGTTCTAAGTCACAATTTCATCCCAGGGTGACAGAGGCAGGATGGTTTTAGGTTCATCACTTCCGATGGCAGTTTGCAATCGGCCACTGAAGTTGGTCAGTGTTGACGTAGGCCTTTCAGCCCTTACCTTTCATTCTCTCCCTCCCACCCCATCCACTCCCCCATGCCACCTCCATGTTCAGCACAATGCTGTTTGTAAAATTTTTTAAAAGAAGCAGATGGCCAAACACCTGTTTATCCAGACAGCCATATTATGAATGTTTTATTGAGCTCCAAGGATCAGTGATGGATCAACCTAGCAGAGGTTTTCAGAGGTGGAATAGACTGATCGCTTTGACTGATTGACAGCTTTATGAGCTTATAATAAGTTTTTTTTAACTCTTTATTTTCATGTAAGTACTTTTGGATAAGTTTAAGAAATGTGAAGTGATATGGAGTTTTTGTTATTGAAACCACAATGGCTCTGTTTGATTGACACTTTCACAGGGTTGTAGGAGCATCAGCTTTTTGCATAACACATTTCTTAATGGACGTTTTTTTCAAATGCATTTCAAAACTTGCCATAGTCATTATCTGGATCATTGCTTTTATAGTGAAGACTGGGTGGTGGGCATGCAGAGTGCTGAGTCATGAAGGGGGCATGGAGGAGACATAAATAAATACATATGATCATTGCAAAAGTTTCCTGACACTAACCATGCTTCACAAATGTTTTGAGGAGTCATGAATCAATCTTGAGAAACTGGCCAGGTTCAACAAAAATTGCAGGAATTGCTTGAGATACCCATCTGCATAACTGAACTGGCTAGATCAAGAGTGCAAGGTACAGACTTGCTATCCCATATCCTTATCTGAAGTTTGCAACAATTGCCAGCACCAGGAATGCAGGTAGAAATCCCAGAATCGGATCCATTTTGAAAGGCCTCCTGACTGGCCCGGCTCCATGATCCAGCTCTTCCTGTTTTCCTGATAGGCTCTGCACATTCTGTGACCTTCTTTAGAGAGATCCAACACTTTGCATGTATCTTTTTTTTTGAAAAATCAAATTGAACAATTCATCTCAGTAAGAACAGAAGATGCTGAAAAGACTCAACAGGTCAGGCAGCATCTGTGGAGAGAAAAAGTTAATTCTTCAAGTCAATGACCCTTATCAAAACTATTCAACTTTAGTTCCCCAGACTGCTCCAAAAGGGAGAAAACTCCTGACATCTGCTCAAGGATATCTGCCATCATAATGGTCAGTTTAAACACAGGAATGATGGCAAATCAGAAGTAGAGGAAAAGAATGAAAAAAAGGGTCAGCTTTTGCTTTAGGAGAAATAGATTTTGCAAAGGGAGATTCTCAAATGTCATGTAACTCTACTAAGGAGATCAGCAGAACCCAATTGCAGAAGCAGGGAAGCAGTTTCTATTCAATAAAATAGGTTGAACATTTCTAATGATAGCTCTGCCAGGAGCAATGGCATAATGGTATTGTCACTGAACTAGTAATCTAGAGACCCAAAGTAATGCTCTGGGCTCTGGGTTCGAATCCCACCATGGTAGATGTTGAAATTTGAATTCTGTTGAATTCAAAGTCTAATGATGACCATGAAGTTATTGTTATAAAAGCCCATCTGTTTCACTGATGTCCTTTAAGGAAGAAAATCTGGGAACATTATCTGTTCTGGCATACAGAATATGTAAGAAGTGACCCTTCTTACATGCCCTCTGAGTTGAATTGGCAAGCCATTCAGTTCATGGCCATATTTGGAACAGACAATAGACGCACATTCTTACAGGTATCCTCCCCTTACCTGAGCCAGCAGCACCCACATCCCATGAATGAATTTTAAAAAAAACAGACTTATTAACTACAGGATATGTTGGATTGAATTATATGAGAGAAAGCAGAGATAAAGGCATTATTAGATCATGGTTCAATGGATGAAGGATAGTGAAGTAAGAAGCTTTCCATATACAATAGAGTAATATCAATTACTTTACTGGCAGATATAAGGATTAAAATGTTAAAGTAATAGTTGGTGTAAAGATCCATTTTCACAGACTTCATTAATAAACACAAAAGGTATTTATTAATAAGGAAGCAGCAGCTTCATGGCTGTAGATTGTTCTCAAAGCACCAATTAGTCGCACAGGCCATGTGATCCTTACTCTGCTGTGTTGTCCTTAAAGGTAGTCATGATGTGGAGGTGCCGGCGTTGGACTGGGGTAAACACAGTAAAAAGTCTCACAACACCAGGTTAAAGTCCAACAGGTTTATTTAAACGTGGTTTAAATAAACTTGTTGGGCTTTAACCTGGTGTAAACAGGTTTAATAAACCTGTTGGACTTTAACCTGGTGTTGTGAGACTTCTTATTATCCTTAAAGGAGCAACTATCACAGTTAACCAGAGAAAAGTGCTTTTTTAGGGTGGCTTTTCTGATTTACTATACCCAAGCACTAAACAGATGAACAGAAAGTCAAGCAGGAATTCCATCAGGATTAAAACAGAAAATGCTGGAATTACTCAGCAGATCAGGTAGCTTTTATGTTAGTTTTCAGGCTGATGACCTATCATCAGAATTGCTGTCTGATCTGCTGAGTATTTCCAACTTTTTCTATTTTAATTTCAGAGTTCCAACGTCTGCAGTATTTTGGTTTACCATTAGGAATTCTGTCACCGTGATTTTCACTGGATTTGTAAACTGCACAATTTCCTAGTATGGCAACCTTATTGAAATTATAATTTAAATGCAATTTGATGCAAATAGCTGTCAGCCAAGGGTGTCTATGTTTTTCACCAGATATGTTTACGAATTTAGTTAATAGTGTTTTGTTTTCTGTGGCATCAGTTTTACGCTTTTATTTGGCCCTTGCTACACTTTTTAAACTTTTTTCCATTGGCTTTGCCACTCATGTAGTGTTGCCAATCGCATTTTTCATAACAAAAACCAGAGATCTGAGATCGGGGCTCCTCTTGCACTTAAAGGATTTAAAGGGAGCAGCGAGGATTCTGAGGCGCATACGCTTAAGGCATTCTCCCCTTACCGAGATACCAAGTCAACAGTGTTATGAACGAAAAACCTACCCATATTCTTAAGCCATCCCAAACCATGTTATGGTGTGCTTTATAAGTGTAGTCAATGGTGTGCAGAAAATGCATTAACCAATTTACACGCAGAAAAATCCACTAACTGAATGAAATACTGAATAGATGCTTTTGAGCTGTTATTGGTTGAGGGAAGAATATTGATGAGGATACTAGATACTGTTGCCTCACAGTGCCAGGGTCCCAATTCCCCTACATTCCTCTTTCTGCAAACAGGTTCAATACCAATTTCAGGTGACTATATGCATGTTCGCCCATGTTTGCATAGCTTTCATCTGGGTGCTCCAGTTTCCTCCCACAGTCCAAAGATATGCAGGTTAGGTGGATTGCCCCTGCTAAATTGCCCCTTAGTATCTAAAGATGTGTGTCATAGAACCATAGAAACCCTACAGTGCAGAAAGACTGGCCCATCGAATCTGCACCGACCACAATCTCACGCAGGCCCTACCCCCATATCCCTACATAACGTATCTGCTAATCATTCGAATCTATGCATCTCAAGACACTAAGCGACAATTTTTTAGCATAGCTAATCAACCTAAACTGCACATGTTTGGACTATAGGTGGAAACTGGAGCACTTGGAGGAAACCCACGCAGACATGAGGAGAATGTGCAAATTCCACACAGGCAGTGACCCAAGTAGGGAATCGGTTTAATGGATGTAGGTTAGCTGGATTAGCCAGAGTAGATGTGTGAGGGCAGGGGAATAGGGTAGAAAGAATGAGGGCAGAACCTGGGTGAACTGATTTTTTGAGAGTGGCTAGAGACTCAGTGCACCCAATAGTCTCCTTCTGTGTTGTAAGGATTCTATGGTTCTATCTTTACAAAGATGTCTAAACAAAGAATCCTTTGTTTCTTTGTCAAATTGTGCGGTGGGATTTTGTTGATCAATTTAAACTGGCAGATGATACAGCAGTTTAATGTTTTGTTTGAAAGAAAGCATTTACTCCAGTACAACATTTTCCAAATACTGCAGTGAAATGACAGCCTGGGTTAAATGATCTTGGGACTTGAATGCAGAACCTTCTAACATAGAAGTTAAAGGACTATTAACTGGGACACTCCAATGGGTAGTACTGTTGCCTCAGAGCGCCAGGGACTGAGGTTCAATTCTGGCCTCAGGTTACTGTCTGTGCGGAGTTTGCACTTTCTCCTTATATCTGTGTGGGTTTTCTCCCACAGTCTAATGAAGTGCAGGGGGGATTAACAGAGTAGATGTGTGGGGTTATCGGGATGAGGCCTGGATGGGATTGTTGTCAGTGCAGGCTTGATAGGCTAAATGGCCCCTTGCTGCACTGTAGGAATTCTATAAATCTATGAAAGTGCATTTACTTTTATAGGCTGACCTTGATAAATAATATTTCTGGACTAGTAATTCAGCAAAGAGCAGTGTTTGAAAATAGATGTTTCACCTCTCCAGCTTTCTTACTTTTCAACAAAGATTGCTGTGAGGTGTTCTTGCACAGTTTGGTGTGATCGTGACAGTACATCACACACCATTTGGAGAAAGTGATAGACAGTGTAGGAGAGAGGTAGCAAGTACCACTTGTGGGTGTATGGTGTTGTGATGACAGGATAAAGAGACAAATGGGCCAGAAAACAAGCTGGAGGGAAAACAGACTGGAAAATATAAAGAACAGCTATTTAATCACACATTAGTGGCACTGGGGAAGGTCGACCTGTTCTGGCACCTGGGCATACTGGTTTATCTATGTGCAACACAGAGGAAAATCCTTTTGGGAGGAATGACATACCCAAAAGGCATTGCAGGCTTAAAGGATACTATGTTCAGTACCCGGGCTGGTTAGATGATACCCTGCAATGTAAGGCTCTTAGTCATTAGTTGGTGCTAATCTCTCCATTATATGGCCCTCCTGAGAGTGATGTGAGGCCATGGAAGGGAAAGCTCATCATGGGAGGAGCATAAGGTGAGGACTGAAGAGGAATTGGAGAGAGAGGGCAATGTCACTGACAGAGAGGTCCCCATTGTATCATGAAGTGGCCTCTTCCTGCCACCATCAGGAAAGATGATCACCCTCCTCTTTTTGCATGAGTATTGAAACATGGGCTCCCCTATGGCACCATCCCTCCCTGTGATGAAGCAGCAAGTTTTAGCACAAATTCCCTTCCTTAACACAACTTACAGCCTCCGGGTCAGCAGCCTTGGATGTCTGAAACCCACTTCCATTCCTGTTCCCAGCAGCTTTAATTGGACAGGAGACTATTTCCATATTAAACACACTCGAGAGTATCCAAACTCCAGTCAGCTTCCCAGCGGAGGCAGGTTTCTGAAATAGAATGTGCTTGTGTATCCCACCTTCTGAATAAACATCCAGCCCGTAGGGGCTCAGCTACATGCCACCTACCTGCTCTGCCTCCCATAGCTCAATATCTTTTCTGAGCTAGTCATAGTATTCAAATATTATATGACCTGAGGACATAGGAACATAGAAACTAGAAGCAGGAGTAGGCCATTCATCCCTTTGAACCTGCTTCACCACTCATTTTAATCACAGCTTATCATTAAATTCAATATCTTGGTTGCCTCTTCCCCCAAATCCGTTGATCCTTTTAGCCCCAAGGATTAATTTCTTCTTGAAATCATACAAACGTTTTGCATCAACTACTTTCTGTGGAGATGAATTTCACACATTCACCACTCTGAGTGAAGAAATTTCTTCTCCCCTCAGTTCTAAAAAGTTTATCCCTTGTCCTCAACCTATGACACCTAGTTCTGGACTCCTCCACCACCGGGAGCATTTTTTCTCAATCTATCCCATTTAATCCTGTTAGAATTTTCTAAGTTTCTATGATATCCCCTCTCACTCTTCTAAGCTCCAATGAATACAATCCTAACTGCCTTAGACTCTCCTTAGATCACAGACCTGCCATCCTAGGAATCAGCCGGGTAAACCTTTGCTGCATTCCCTCTGTAGCATCCTTCCTCAGATTAGGACACCAAAACTGAACACAATACTCTAAACACTTAAACGAGTATTTCTACTGTTCAACTCCTTTAGAAACAAAAGAATGGCAGTAGCCCATTCAATCCTTCAAGTCTTATGTGATTCGGTTATATCAAGACCGATCTGTACCTCAAGTCCATTTAACTGTATATAGTTCCAAAACCACTTCCACCTCCACCTAGCTAAACTCCTATCATTTGCACACTTGAAATTTTTACCTACAGGTCACTGAGTGAGAGAGTTCCAATGTTCTCTATCTTTTGCTTGATGGAGTGCTTCCTGATATCATTCCTGAAATGCTGACATCTAATTTTAAGCTTAGGCTTCTTTGTTCTTGACTATTCAACCTGAAGAAAGTATCCAACCTATCCACCCTATCAAATCCTTTAATCATCATTAACACCCTCAATTAGATCTTCCTTTAAGCTTTTATATTTAAAGGAATTCAATCCTCATAAATTAACCCTCCTTTAATCCCCGTATTATTCTAGTTTTAGTTATTTTATTCAACATAATACGCTGGGTGGAATTTTTGAAAAAAAAATGGCAAAGTGTCAGGTTCTGACTGAAACCCAGCATGTTATTTGAGAAACAATCAAGTTTCTCTCCAGGTCTCTCATACTTTGTTAAAAAAAAGCAGGGGAAATGTATGTTGCGCCGTCATTCTTGAGAGGCGGAGCAAGGCCGTCTCCACAGAGATCTGGGTGCCATTTTTAAAGGGTGCCCTGATTTCAAATTAAGTTAAAGTTAAAGACGCCCCTCTTCCTTCAGCCACAAGCATCATGACTGCCAGCTCCCCAGCCACTCCCCAGCGCCTCTCCCCACTGCAGACAAGTGAACAATCCCAACCTTCGACCACAGAGGGATAAGCTTCCCCCCCAGTACTTAGTGAACAAGTCAACATACCTACGTCATGCAATACAGACAAACTCCCCTGTCCCTCCTACCACTATGTAGGCCCCACCCCTTGGCAGTGCCAATTTAGCACTGCTTCCATTAGTGCCAAACTGTCACTGCTAACCTGAAAGTTCTGAGTTGGCACCAGCAGGTTGGCACTGCTGGGTTGTCTAGGTACAGTGCAAGAGTGCAGCCCAGCCATGTCCCTGACCACCTGAGGGTTACACTAGCTTCTGCACCCCGATGTATTCATCCCAGCTGCTACGGAGCAGTGGGGTGACACTGTGGCTTAGTGATTTGCATTGCTGCCTTACAGCGCTAGGGACCTAGGTTCAATTCCAGCCTTAGGTTACTGCCTGTGGGGAGTCTGCATGCTCTTTTTGTGTCAGTGTGTGTTTCCTTTGGGTGCTCCGGTTTCCTCCCCCAGGCCAAAGATGTGAGTTTAGGTGCATTGGCCACACTGAGTTGCCCCATAGTGTTGAGGGCAGGGTTAGGAGGGTAAATATATGGGTTTACTGGGGTAGAGCTTGAATTGGATTGTTGTTGGTGCAGCTTCGATAGTCCGAATGGCCTCCTGCTGCACCGTAGGGATTCTATGTATCCGTAAGTAGTGATTACAAGTAGGGGGGAATATTTGATGCCTCCAGAACCTGTAGCGTTAGGTTGGATGTGACCTTGATTATGTTGCTGGGGAGTGTGTAGGGGGGAGGGGGTGATATCGCATTCTGAGATCACCCCAGCACAAATAATCTTGTTGTGAGAGTTTGCTGCCAAAATGGGATTTGCCCCTGTAGTGAACCGACACTGAAAATGCCTCCAACCCCACCCCTTCACCCCACCAATGTTTTCTTGATTACCACTCAGAGACATTTGGACATGTTTATATTTAAGTCTGTTAAGGTTGGCAAGAAGATTGAACATTCCAAAGAACAACTAAGTTACATTTCAGACAGGAAGTAGGGATGATGGAGCCTCCATCAAAATCCCTTTCTGAAAGTCAGGAATCCTCTCTACTTAAAGTTTGGTGGCTTTCAGGTCTTATTCCCTGCTAGCCTCTCTCCCAAGATCCTGATCAACCTCATTGCCACCGCACTGCCCTTCCCCACTGGCCTCCCCTATACCTTCCTGGGCCTTCAATTCCTGGGCTCTGACATCTACTTGAGATTCCTTTTTTGCCTCACTGCTGTAGGGACTGGACATGGACTTAGAGAGCTTCCAAGTAATGAAGATTGTCCGGCAGCTGTCAAAGGCAGGACTTCTTCCTGCATGAGTGGAGCACAAGTGGGCCGCAGGGCAGTTGGAGTTGGCAGGAATGTTTTCCTCTTTGGAGGGCTGGAAACCAGACCCTGTCATCTGAAGAATTCAGGCCATAATCTCTTCCATATCTTCCCTGTGGCGGTGTTCCATGAGTATTAGATGTCCTGATTTTGTTTCAAATTCTTGATGACCCAAGTTTTATTCCAAAATAATGCAACCAGGCTGAAAACATAAAACGTCCCCAGCAAGAACTTTTGAGATGTAAAAGAAAAGTATGAATATCATTTGATTTCTGCCTAAGTTTCTTATTACTCAAACCGAACCTTGTTCCCTGCAGCATTCCCTTGTCTATTTAGCAGAAAAGTAATTCATTGGAGATATTTCTCAGAGCAGGGAACAAGATATTATGAATGTCAAAATCCTTCTTTTTTTCCTTTCAGGCATCCAGTCCAGGTCAACATGCTACCTTCAGTTATCATATATAATTCTGGTGACCTTATTTCTATTAAAGACAGAAAAACATTAAGGATCAGAATATGACGCCAATCTTAACTTACAGTTATGGCTTTGTTAACCGCTTCAGGCTAGAATAGAATCAAAGTACACATCAACAGCACATCAATGCTGAATGATGCAACCTTAACAATAAATACACATATCAATTTCCAATTGAAGTAGGAATGTTTAACTTTGTGAAAATAATTTCTACTGTTCCCTGTCTTTTGCAGTCAAGGCTGGTCAGCATTTAAAGCGGTTTCAGTGCTTTTAAAATAAAAGCAAAATAGTGCAGATGCCGAAATCTGAAACAAAAATAGAAAATGCTGGAAAATTTAGGCAGGTCTAACAATATCTGTGGAGAGAGAATAGAGCCAACGTTTGAGTCAAACCTGCTGAGATTTTCCAGCATTTTCTGCCAGTGTTTTTCAAGTTCTTTTCAATAAAAAGTCTCACAAAACCAGGTTAAAGTCCAACGGGTTTATTTGGTAGCATGAGCTTTTGGAGCATTGCTCCTTCATCACACGCGATTCATGATGCATAAGCGATGGAAGTGTGATATGTATTCAAAAAAAAATTGATAAGTTGATCAGTGCATTTATCGAGTTAAGGAATTTTCACATGCTCGAAAACTTAAAGAAATGTTACTTTACAACCATTAGAAGAACAATGTGGATTGAACCTCCCAGTGCTCTTTCAAGAAAAACATAAATGCAAAACACTGCAACATCAATGTCACTATTTGATATTGTCCAAAGCAACCATCTTTGTGACAACCTTGATGAGGAAACTAATTTGGGACATATTATTTTGTTTCATATTAAGTAGCTGTATGTCTTAATGCAGAGATCCCAATCATTGAATTACATTCACAAACAAGATCAATATAATTGAATTGATGCATTGACGACTGTTTTCTTTTACAAGATTGCAAATTGGAACTGATACATTATATGTGCATATTTAATATTATATAAGTGTGTATATTTGCAAATATATGTAGTGCACTGTATCTCCTGTCAATGCAAGTTAAGCCTGCAAAGATGGCCACCAATACATATCTGTGCATGGGTATTGTTCAATGCATGTGCAGAGTGTCACAAGTCATTTACAGCAACACTGCAATGAAGTTACCATGAAAATCCCCTAGTTAGCCCCGTTAATAACATGTGGAAAGTAGAGCCACACATTTTGGCAGCAGCAGGAAGAAATGTTTGTGTGTTATTCTGTGATGAGAATGAATGTCTCCAGTTTAATTGTACACTGTAGGGGAACGATTGTGGAAATATGAATAGACTTTCATTAACTTTTTTGTTTCAGTGCTATAAGCACTTTTGAGGCTCTATAAGCAAGTGCATAAGATCTTCAGGTGTTGAAAGTGTTGAAGAATTAGAGCCTCCCATTACTTAGACCTGACTTGGCAGTGTTAGATATGAAAATATGTCTGATAGGAAATGGGTGAAGGAGATATGGACTCAGAAAATAAATCAAGTGTCCTAATAAAGGCAAGCAAACTGAAATGATAGCTGGTTTGTCAGGCACGCTCCACTTTACAATCGTCCCCAAATTCGATTACTTTGAGATTGTGGTGAGTTGCGTGATGGTACTGAGGATGGAGGAGAGCTCGAACATGCCGATGAGCCTGGCCGCAAAAGGGTGCCCCAGTGCACTGGGAAAACTCTTCCTCCCCCTCCCCCCAAAGCCATGGATATCAGGACTCCCCAACTTATTGCACAACACATGTTCCCCCACCCCTATTCAATATGGATTATTGGTATTGGGACAGCCAGGCCTTCCCGATGGGTCTCCTGCCTGACTCCCTATGCGCTCCACCCCCCCACCCCAGGTCACGACTCCCATAATGACATCGGTCATGCTCCATGCCTGCACAACCCCCCTTCCAGAGTTGCCCTGCATAGTCACCCTGCATAGTTCCCCCAGCATCACCCCTCTCTGCAAAGCCTTTTAACTACCCCCCCCCATTGTTATTACCCCAAAGTCAGGATGCATGCCCCCATTATGGCCTCACCTTTTTGGCACTGCTCCTGGCACAATGGCAGTGCCCAACTGGCACTATCAGGATATTTGATGGGCACTATTTATCAATTGATGGACACTGCCAGGTGGATGCTACCCACTGCCCGACCATGTCCCTACCCATGGGCTTTAATGACATTCAAGTCCCCCTGGGTGGCCAGCATACCTGGTCTCCACTACTGAAGACCAGTCCTGATTTGCGCCTGTGTGACATTCTACTGGAGAGGTGGGAACATTCCAGAACAGGAAGACAATTGCATGTCAAATGTGCTAAAAAGATTAAAATCAAATCAATCTCATGCTAAATAGCTTTGTGCCCTCTCTGGGTGTGATCCAGTTTGCGCAATTAGAAAGAGGTCGGAATGATTGCAAACCATTTGGCATCAGCCAGCCAGCCACAGAACCTTTTAGGCCCGCACATTATTTTCTAGGATCAACCCGACCTGCCACAGGTGAAGTGAGGTCGGAAAATCATCCTCAGAGTTTACAGTCTCTGATGTGCTGTAACTTTACATCTTGTACAACTGGAATTGTTATATATAATTGGAATATGTCCTCAGGTACTAATAGGGTTACAAGTATTTGATAACTTCATCTAAGTTCAGCAGTTCTCTACGTTAGATCATAACGCTGTGTTGCAGAGTGGTTGGGGTGGGATGGCAGGGTGGCAAGGTCAGAGAGGTGTAAATATCTCTGCTCATTAGATAAACACACAGGGTTTGTTTCAAATTATATGAAGTAGCCAGGTGCTAATTTTTCAAATGTGTTGATCACGAGATGTTCGACTAGAACTTTGATGTGAAAACCTCGCCTGCACAATAATCCACTGTATTAGTCTGGGAAAGTGTTTGAAACAGGCATACTTCGTTCTTCAAGTCCACGATAAAACACAGTGGTGTTATCATTAAATCATTAACAGATAAGACAAAAGCAGACATGAATCAATAGAGACGGTTAAAGAACTTAACGTAGCAGAAATTGTGATCTGCCTAAGCCTTTTCCAAGCATTCAGCTTTTTCTTATGTGTTAAGTGTCTATTCTGTTAGCCAGTCAGATTGACTGATTACAGTGAATTATCCACTAATGTACAGCAATTTAATTAGCATAAAAACACACTTCACTCAGTGAAATATATATTTTGGGATCAGGTTACTTTTCAAGTAGGTTAGCCACTGTGAAGATGTGTTAGTCGATGCTGATTGGTTTGCAGAAAGCACTGTTCACCGACCCACCACCATAACATTCCCTCCTGCTTGATCCTCTTGGTTATAGTGTGCAATTTTGGATGCCATACTGTTGGGCTGATATTGATTGCAGAGCATTCTGTTAAAAAAGTCTTTACACTCTTTTGTATTTTTACAGCACGCCTTTATTAACTATTTCAACTAAATAACTAGTCCAAAAATGTGTGGGTTACTTGGATTGGCTGTGCTAAATTGTCCCTTAGTGTCAGGGGGACTAACTAGGGTAAATACATGGGGTTATATAGATAGGCCTGGGTCAGATTTGGTTGGTGCAGACTCAATGGGCCGAATGGCATCTTTCTGCACTGTAGGATTCTGTAATTTGTAATAGTATTCAGATTTAAAGTAAAGTGTACAAGTATAGTGCTATCTCCTTCCTCAGTCTTATGATGCCTCTGATCCACACCACGTTGGCCCTAGGTATGGATGATGTGCCCTCTTACATGACTGTGTGGGTAGTATTATCTTCAGCCCCATATTAACTCTTTGTTATCAGACCCCTCTACTACTCTACTCCCTGCCTCCCCCCAAGTCTTTATCCCCATGAATACAGTTAAATTAGTTTTCTTGAAGTCTTATGTCATAAGTTTTATGCATTTAACTTATGGCTGCAACTTTAATGCTTTTCTAACATTAGTATTAGCATTAACATTCTCAGTCCTCATCTTTAAACTCCTTGAAGGTACTGGTTCAGGTGGTCTGGAGGCCTAATAACTCTTCCACATCTTGTTCTGTCAGAGGATTGTAGGCTCTGTTGGCTCTTCTTCTTCTTCTTGGCACTGAGGGTCGAGTTGGAGTGTCATTTGGACATACTTCCATTCTTTTCTTCCACTGCTTAATGCTAAACAGTGCCTGGTCAGCTCAACTATTGTGTCGATGTCTGGCTGTTGTTACTCCCAATCCTTTCTTGCTGGGTGGATGAAAATGAGAATCATCTCCTTGGTGGCTCTTTCTCTCATTCTGCGTAGGCCAACTGAAAAGTGAGGAAGAGCATTCCAGCGGCGAGAAAAAGCTTGAGTGGTACGTCAACCTCTACATTTTGTTGTTGACTGTGATAGAGTGGTTACAACATCCCATGTGATCACAACATGTTAGCTGGGGGAGATGCAGTGTGTACACAGTGCCTGATGCATTGGCTGTCTGTACAATCATCATAGCTGGAGTTCAAAGGCTTCCCAGACTGCTGCTGACCATTCTCTGGCACCACATTCACCAGAGGTGCCATGATAGTCCAGTGGGTGGCAGGTTGGTCTGACCACTGGGGGCTTCCTGGGACCTGGAATGAGAATGGATAAACCTACTCCACAAAGAGAGAAGATGTGTTAAGGGTGAAATCCAAGTCTGAATATTTTATAGTGTTTGGGCACTCAACACTGTGCTGTTCTGATTTGCTAATGACTTTGGTCGTCTTAGGAAACCTAGCTGGCATGGATGAGTTGGGCTGTTTCCGTGCTGTGTATCTCTATGACTCTTGCATTCAAGTTAAAAATTGTCAGACGATCATTTACTAGGATGTCAGAGTTCCAAAATAAAGAACAACAATCTTTGACCTCATCTGAGAAACATGGCTGTATGTCTTCTGGGATTTTGGTCTCTATCTTGTAGATTACCTTCGGGCTATCTGTGCTGTGCTGGAGTTGTGATTTGCACTATTTGTCAAAGTGTCCCTGTGTATTGCACTGGAAGAATTGTCTCAGGACAGTGATCACACCTGTGATGTCGCTTTGCTCTGCAATACTCGAAAAGATACTCTGTTGGAGAGTTTAGATATTGCTTTCCCTGACATGGAACGTCTCTGCGTCTTTGTGACCTGATGTATTGGACTAAGAGTTGGCTTCTGCTTCCTGTTATATTCTTTTGCTCTGTAGAATTGTCCCGAGTAGCTCAGATAGTCTAACGAGTTGGGTTGCCTTGACCAGGGTAAGATAGCTCTCAGCTTGATCATCTGCAGAAGTTTTGCTGAAGTCGGGAAAAATAATGCCCTTAAAAATATTTTCATCTGAAGACTTAGGACGGAATTTCCACTCATGCTCACCCCAAGACAGGAAAATCCTACCAGAGATCAACGGACCCTTTGCATGGTCCATGAATCGCCCTCTACAATTCCCATGGCAAGCGGGACTGGAAAATTCCGGCCTCAATCTTTGTGAGTGGTCTGTGTCCTGGATGAGTCCCAGTTTGGTACTTTGATCCATAGAATAGAATTCTACATTGCAGAAAGAGGCCATTCGGCCCATCCACTCTGCACCAACCACCCAGGCCCTATCCCCATAATCCCATGCAATTACCCTAACAATCCTCCTAGGGGGCAATTTAGCATGGCCAAATCACCTAATTCGTTACGTGTTGAGGCTCAGAGTCGGAGACTGGGGATTAGTGACTGGTTTTGTTCTAACAACAGTTCTGACTGTATTGGTAAAAGGTGATTCTCAGGATTGAGGGAGCCTGGAAGTGAATAGAATATAGATCACCTTCGCAGGCAATGACCTCTGCATAATGGAACTGAACTTCCGAAGGGATTCCAATGGAATTGTCTGCTACAGTAAAACTTCAACCTTTTAGCTGCCAAATTATTCTCTCTAGAATTTTCCCCAGTGAGTTTTTTCACTATCTAAAACTTCAGGTGGGAGCTTCTTTCAGTTCAGAGTCCATTGACAATATTTTTAGTCTTAGTCTTTCTGCATTTTTGTGAGGATGAAGGGTTTTAATTGTGGTTGTCTGTTAATGAAGTCTTCTGCATATGGACAGCAGTCTTTATTAACTACTATTCACTATATACAACTGTACTGTAAAGGGTTCAAGTATGGAGCTATTTCCATCCCTGGTCCGGCCTATATCGCACTGATCCTAGGTCTAAGTCATGTGTCATAGTACATCATTGTGAGGATGATAATGTTCTCAATTCAACATTAACCCCACATGTACCAGACCCTTCTAGTACCAATGCCATGTGGATAGATACTGAGTTTGTAGGGAACTTCTGTTCCTGAGTAAAATGGCAAGTAACAAAGGGCATATAAAAAAAAAATCCTGCAGATACTGTAAATCTGAAATAATGACCTAGCAGCATTAATGGTAAGAACAAAGTCAGGCTAAGATTTCTTGTAATTAACTAAAATTTTTAACCTACCTTCCCTTTTCCACATACGTCTTCATCTTTGTCAACTGCCTTTGTCAGCCTATTTGTCTTCTCTACAAGCACTGAAAAGACATAACTTTCTTCACTTAAACATTGGAGCTATAATTTTCATTCCTCATCGCAAACACATATCCTAGTTCCTCTCTCAGGTTGAGGCAGACTGTTTACATGTCCCTATTTGACAATGTTGCCGAATCAATATCATAAAAGATTGCCTATTTCCAGATCTATAATATTACCCGCTTCTGTTCTTCTATCTTTGGCTCTAGGTATTGCATTTGGTTCTTAGATAGACTAAAGGCGTACTTCGATATCTGTTTAATATTGGTTTGTTAATCTGGGTGTAACCCATCTTTGTCCATCCTGTGACCCAAATATTCTACAGAGCTTTGAGACATTTCACATTTGCATGCCTTACCCGAACTCCATGCTTTTCCAAACTTTGGAACATCTTTTTCAGTCTGCCATCGTGGGCCTGTCTGTCTGGAGCTGAATAGGTATATTATCCAACTCGTATACGACACCCCAAATTTCTTACAATTGGTTCACCTTGAAAAATTCCAGGAACTGACCAAATATATGTCAGCCTACATGAAACTGAAATAGACACGTGTATATATTAATAATCAGACATGATCTAGAGTCATTATTTAACTCAAGTTGCAGATAGGCATTTGTCAGATCTAATTTTGAAAAAAATCTGGCCTCCTGACAACATTGTGAATAAATCCTCCACTTCTGGCAAAGTATCAGTGGATTACATTCTAGTAACTGATTTAGAGTTCCCTTATATTGCTCATGTATAATTCCCTCTGCCATCTGACTTATGTACCACCACAATAGGAGTGGCCCAAATACTTTGTTCTATATGAAAGACATGGGGCAGGATTTTATGGCCTCACTCAGAACACAACTGTAAAATCCCGCCCGAGGTCAACGCAACTTTGTATTGTCCACCCTCGCCCACTCCGATTCCCGTGGCGAGCGAGGCCATAAAATCCTGGCCATGCTCTCAATCTTAATTCTTATCAGTTCTTGCACTATTTTCTCCCTTAGTGCATTGGGCATTGGATTAGGCCTACAGTAAACTGGTCTTATGAACCTTTAAACCCACATATTGACTTTATATGCTGAAATTGGTTTGCCAATTTCTCCAAACACCTGAAAGCATTTAGTGGTCATGTCTTCTTGCATAGTAATTTTCACTTCAATGTGAAAAACTTATTTCAATTAACTGTTGTTACCATGTTCTTTTCTAATAAGGCTGGTTCTTCACCCATTACCAGAATGATGGGCAATTTCACACATTGCTTATTGTATGTGATTGGAATCAACATACTTCCCACTGTGGGTATCTTCTCTCCCCTGTAACTGGGTAACTCTTATGTCTAGTTTCTGCAGCTGATGTTGACTCAACTTGGATTGGCCATACTAAATTCTCCCTAAGTGTACCCGAACAGGTGCCAGAGTATGGCAACTAGGGGATTTTTACAGTAACTTCATTGCAGTGTTAATGTAAACCTACTTGTGACACTAATAAATAAACTTAAATGAATTTAAAACTTTTTATGATATAGTAATTCAGAAAGCAGATGAACAGATGTACTCATGTCACCTTCTATGTTTACCAGAGCTCTACCCAAGGCTAATTGAACTATGATGCCCTGTAAATTTCCACTCGATATCCGTGTGCTTTGGATTGTATAGGTCTCAACTGACACCTCATCGGCTCGGTGCTGTTTGACAACTGTAGACAGTGACTTCCATTTCCTTCAGTCAGCATTTTTTCCATTTACATTCCTTTGACATGCCTTGGCAAGATGACCCTTCTTCTCACAGCTGTAACGCTCACTGCCTTCACAGTTGGTGAAGTCGATTAAAGAACCAGCAACAGGATTTTGTCGTACCTCTGCTACTATTAGCTAGTATCGCTGGGGCCTGTGGCTTACTCAACCACATCTTATTTACTCCAGCAGACGACTAGTGGTTGTCAACACTAACTTGTCTCAGTCACATCCCGCCAAGTCCATGGACAATGCTGTTTGGCAAACTGTGTCAAAAATTGACTATGGTAATGTCAGCAACTTTTACTGTGAATGCATTCACTTTCTAAACCGCATACGATTCTGTCCTGCAATGTACTCTCATAAAATTCTCAGGAATTACAGTAAATGGACAGCTTTATCAAAGATATGGAGATGCCAGCATTGGACTGGGGTAAACACAGTAAGAAATCTGACAACACCAGGTTTATCAAAGCCATGATAATGTCTCCAATGTCCACACAGGGTAACTGGCACATTGTTCCAATCTCCAATAGCTCATTGCAGAGTTGCTTAAGCTTACATAAAATTTTCAATAGCGTTGTGTCTTTTGGTTCAGCAGGAGCAAGAAAAGTTTGAGTGTTTCACATATTTCCAGACTTGCTTCCATCTGAAATAGCAGCCCTTTCCTTTCCCCCACTCAGATTAACAGCAAGATTTTCAGGAGCACTGATGATTTTATTAACATTGAAAAACACCTCTAGCCACTCTACATCCACATCAAAGCCTCTCAGCTTTGCTATCCTAATATCTATAATATCTAATCTCCGGAGGATAATCCACTAATGTGCACAAGATTGGACACTTAAGTTAGAGCTGACCCTGTTGCTAATCCAAATTTGTTCGGTTAGAGAATCCATTACCGCGATTCTCCCATTGCAACCCGCCTTGAACAGGGACTTGTGCATGCACCAGGAATGCATATGCATCTCCCAGAGCCAGCAAACAGTCGCTGACCAGACGGTGCTGGAAACCAGCAGCAAGGCAAGTAAATCATTTGAATCTTTTCTGCATGTATTTTAAAAATGGATATTTGTTCATTATTCGGACAGAATCTGTCACCCTGCAAGGTGTACTTCATTCTAGCAGGGTTCAGGCTAGATTCTCACATTCGGAGAACGAATGGGAGGCCCTACCGGAATGAAGGGGGTCAACTGGGGCCCACTCCTGAGGGTCAGATGGCAGGGGGTGGTGCCCCCAGGGCATGGGCATCCTAGCAGTGCCAGCCTATGCCCCTGGCACTGCCCAAGGGGCACCTTGGCACTGCCCAGCAGGCATTGGGTAGTGCAAAACAGTGGGGCCTAAGTGGGTGGGCCTATGTGCTATTAATGGGGGTGGGGGTCCTGTTGCCACTGCATTGGGATCAGTCTGGGATGGAGGGCAGCAATTGGGGCGGGCTGGGGGCTGTGGTCTGCCAAGTGGGGTGTGGTGGGTAGTCTGCCCGGGATGGCCTGTCTCTGGGGGTGTGCGAACCCCGGGGGGGTGTCTAGGCACCGGGACGCTCTGGGCCAGGGATGGGGGGGGTCAGGACTGGCCCAGGAATTGCTGTGGGGGCAGCAATTGAGCTGTGGAGGAGGGGCAGTGCTGTAGGGGTGCCTGACTAGCCAGTGATTGGGCTGGCTAGCAAAGGGGGAATCTGACAGATCAGGGTCACTGCGCACACGCAGGATTCCAAAACTGTCAACCTCCAGCATGAATAGGCCCTGCCCCTGGGTTTTTAATGAGATTCACAATTGGGACTTCTGTAGTGCACAGAGTGCAGAGATTCGAGTGAGGAGCTGCAGTGAAAAAACAGTGAGGATCTAGTTTTCTGGCCAATTTTGGAAGAATCGCAGCCATGCATATTCTTATCTTCATTGCCAAATAGTGATATCTTTACAGGACAGAAAAGACATTGTGCCACTCACAAAGTCAAATACTCAATTGAATTTGTGCACAATGTGGACAATGAAAATTAGTTTGATTTTGCTGTGATTATCCTGTCTTCTGAGCCTGTCTTTTCGCTGCTTGTACTCTTTGTTTAAAGAAAAGAACACCACAGACTGCTCCTCAGGTTTTTCCTTCTTGTGCATCTTGCTCCCAGTCTGTGAGCCACATATCCTGGGATTAGTTTTCAATGAATCCTTGAACTTTAACCTCAGCTTACTTTGTCAAATTTTAAGCTGTGATTATATGATCGCCTTAGGGATTTTATTGTCAGTCATGTGTGTTATGTGTTCACTCCACCTGAGCTGGACTTTGGTGATGAGTGGTTCAGTTCCAAACATTTCTGCTCTTTGAACTATCGTAGTTTTAGGCGTCTTCCATTTAATGGCCGTGATATTCCTAACTCATTTCATGTGGAACCTGTCCAACTGCCTAATATGTCTTGGTGTATATAGTCATAGCGTTTTACAGCACAGAGAGAGATCCTTCAGCCTATTGTGTCATCAAGCATCTATCTATTGTAATCCCAATTTTCCTGCATTTGGTCCACTGCCTTGTATGCTGTAGCATCTCAATATTCAGCTAAATGCTTCTTAAATGTTTTGAAGGTTCCCTCCTCTATCATCCTTTCAGGTAGTGAGTTCCAGATTGGATCTGGATTAAAAGTTTTTCCTCAAATCTCCTCTAAATTTCCTGCCCATTTTCTTAAATCTATGCCTCCTGATTATTGGTCCCTCTATCAAGGGGAAATATTTTTTCCTTTCTACCCTATTTATATCCTTCAGAATTTTGTATACCTCAATCAGTTCCCCCTTCGACCTTCCCTTCTCCAAGGAAAACAATCACAGCTTAACCAGCCTCTCTTCCATAGCTGAAACATTCCAACCCAGGCAACTTCCTGGTGAATCTCCTCTGCACCCTTTCTAATCCATGTCTCACAGGCATGTAAGACTGTTGGTGTTATCACAGCTTTGTACACAACATGTTTTGCTGTAAGTTTGATGCCTCATCTCCTCCACCATCTTTTATGTAATTAGGAAAATTCTGAGCTGACTCTGATAATTCTATTTGTCCCTTTGCTATCAATGCAGACATTTCTGGAGATTGTGTTTCTGAGATAGGTGAAGTTATCTGAAGCCTTCAGGGTTATGTCATGCTAATTATAGTAGGTGGGGCATGGTCAGATCTGTGCCAATTCAAAGAAATTTACGGTGTTTCCATAAATTTGAATTGGCAAGTGAATTTTGCATAAGGTTCAATCTGGAGGAATGGAAAAGGTTAAATGAAAAGTTCAACCTGTAATAAGTGTGTTGCTGTCATGAGATCAGCTTCCCACCTCCCATCCTCCCCATTCCCAAAACATACAGAAAACCTATGTTAAAAAGGTTTTCTATCCAGGAAAACATCATCTTTTCCTCATTTAGCCTGGATGAGAAGAATACATTCTCCCTGGAGATCACCAGGATTAACATGCACTTCACTATCCCAAAATTGCCGGAATGAACATGCCCTTCACTATTCTGATACACATCTAATACTGAGCAATACATTAGAACATGTGGAATTGTTTAATGTTATAACCCATAATAACTGTAATATCTTTTTAAAGAGGCCTTGTAACGTTGGTTCAATTAACAAAAGGAAGCACATGGATGATCTATGACTGTGTTTGTCTAAGGCTCATCTCACCTGTTGAAGTGTTCTCAGGTATCATCATTCATCTATGAGTGAATTAAACCCACATTATCTACTGTCATTCAGATAAAAGCCCAATAATATTTCGCATAAGTAAAACCAGTATTAGACCAGCAAGAACTGCATCTCCATCCCACGGGTCAAAAGGGACAGGACACAAGTTTTTACTTTTCTGGTAATTGGTAGTCCTTTGAAATTAAAGACTTAGGGGGCAATTTTCTGGCCCTCTCCACTTTCCCCCCCATGTTTTTATTGGTGGTGGAAGTGGTTCGTCATTGGTGGGTTCCTCTAGTCATGTCAATATTTATGGCATTTTGCATAGCTCGACCATCCTGCCATTGGGGAACCCATCGCTCAGGGTTACCTTTGGCGTGACTAGAAGATTCTGCTGGCAGGAAGGTCTAGAAAGTCATGGCCATAATAATACATTGCAATTAAATTACTTTCCTTATGAAAATACTTAGACTATAAGACATAGGAGCAGAATTAGGCCATTCAGCCCATCGAATTTGCTCTGCCACGGCTGATTTTTTTTCTCTCATCCCCATTCTCCTGCCTTTTCCCCATAACTCCTGATCCTCATCAATCAAGAGCTTATCTATCTCTGTCTTAAAGACACTCAATGACCAGGCCTCCATGGCCTTATGCCACAAACATGTTCCACAGCTTCACCACTCTCTGGCTGAAGAAATTTCTCCTCATCTCTGTTTTTAAGGATTGTCCCTTTAGCCTGAGGTTGTGCCCTTGTTGTTCAATATGTATTTAGTAAGAAGTTGCTAAGGCTTTTTTTCTTAGACCTGACAGGCTTTAACAGGCTTTAGGGGTTAAAACATAGATCCCTGCACTCATCCACAGATACAGACGCACTTGGCCTTTATTATTCATGTTGTCTTGTGTCAAAGCCACTCTTGGTAAGTGAAGCTTCTCTTAGCCTGGTATTATTGTCTAATTTAAAGTTTGCATCCTTAATGTAATCAGAGCTATTCTAGCCTTGTAAAACTGGCTTCAAATTTCAAAACTACATGTGTCATGAATCGAAGTAGTTGTCATGACTACCAAAAATGGTATCTATGCATGGAGCCCAGCTGGTACAGGTTTTCTATTTTTTTAATCCTTTGCTACTTATGCCAAGTTGACATATGCTGTGAAGGCTTCCGCGGATAGATTTGTACTTGCTCTGGGGCAGCCCCGTCAGCTAAAAATTGCCCATGTAAACAGAAACTCTTTCAGGGTAAAACCTGAGTCAGCAGCTGGTGAGCAGTAGGGCTTACCATAGACCGAGAGTTAACAGTGACACACAAGCCCCCAAAGCCCAGACAGGGTGATTCCATGATAAGCTTAAAGTTATCGCAGCATGAAACTGAACTTGCAAACTCTCCTGTAAAAGAGTAATCTGATATCAGTTATAGAATCATAGAGGTTTACAGCATGGAAACAGATTTTACCATTAAACTAGTCCCAATTGCCTGCATTTGGCCCATATCCCTCTATACCCATCTTACCCATGCAACTGTCTAAATGCTTTTTAAAAGACAAAATTTTATCCACCTCTACTACTGTCTCTGGCAGCTCGTTCTATAAACTCACCATCCTCTGAGTGAAACAATTGCCCCTCTGGACTCTTCTGTATCTCTCCCCTCTCACCTTATACCTAAACCCTCTAGTTTTAGACTCTGCTACTTATCTCATCTATGCGCCTCATTATTTTATAGACCTCTATAAGATCACTTATAAACCTCCTACGCTCCAGTGAAGAAATGCCCAGACTATCCAGCCTCTCCTTATTACTCAACCCATCAAGTCCCAGTGGCATCCTAGTAAATCTTTTGTCACTCTTTTTAGTTTAATAATATCCTTTTTATATTAGGATGATATAATAATAATAATAGGATATAGTATAATACTGTACACATATTTCCAAATGTGGCCTTACTAATACTTTGTACAACTTCAACAAGACATCCAAACTCCTATATTCAGTGTTCCGACCAATGAAAGTAAACATGCCAAATGCCTTCTTCATCATCCTGTCCATGTGTGATCCCACTTTCAAAGAGTTATGAACCTGTACTCCTACACCTCTTTGTCCCAATGCCCTACCATTAACTGAATAGGTCCTGCACCGATTTGATCTACCAAAATGTATCACCTCATATTTACCTGAATTAAACTCCATCTACCATTCATCAGTCCAATCCTAGGTAACCTTCTTCACAGTCCACTATACCACCAATCTTGGTATCAACTGTAAATTACTGGCCATACCTCCTAAATTCTCATCCAAATCATTAACATAATTAATAACAGTGGATCCAGCACCGATCCCTGAGGCACACTACTGGTGATCAAAAAAAAGAGAAAAGGAATGTTTATTTTGTCAAATAGCACAGGACTTGATTATTGGTGGAAAAAAAGGGGCATGTTGAAGTTTTTCATCTTGCACTCATCGGGACATTACGCAAAAATACTGTTGTAAGGGGAAATCAACAATTCACATTTTATGGGAAGAATGTGCTGATTGGCTGACAAGTAGACTCTACACTGATTGGTAGAGACATTGCCATGACAAGTGCACAGTTTGACTGACAGTTAAGCACGACCCCCTAGTGTTGCCTGGGAACAAAGAACTGTCAAGGTTTGCTTGTCTGCTTCCTGCATACCGATAGACCCATCTACTATAAGGTTAATACCAGTAACAGTGGAATGGGTCCATTAAGTGAGCATTCCTGGCCCACTTTGATAGAATCTTGCAAAAATGTAATTGAGTGTGGATGAGGGAAGTTCAGTTGATGTAGTTTATATAGATTTTGGCATTGCCTTTGACAAGATCCCATATGGGAGACAAAGTGTCATCCTGACTTTAAACATGGGCTCTATTCTCTTTCCACAGATGCAGTCTGAGCTGATGAATTTTTCCAGCTTTTACTATTTTTGTTTCAGATTCCAGCATCTACAATATTTTGCCTTTATCCAAGACTGGTGGTGTGCTTAATAGCAAACAAGGAGACACAGGAAAATATAGGTGGATTGGTCAGATAGGCAGAGCTATGGCAGATGGCATTTAACCTTGATAAGTGCAAGGTGATACACTTTGGAATAAGTAATATGACAAGGGAGT
Organism: Sphyrna mokarran; assembly: GCA_024679065.1. Classification (NCBI taxonomy): domain Eukaryota; kingdom Metazoa; phylum Chordata; class Chondrichthyes; order Carcharhiniformes; family Carcharhinidae; genus Sphyrna; species Sphyrna mokarran. The sequence continues at coordinate 23,996,890 of JAGIQG010000019.1, forward strand.
ATTTAATGAATAGTAAGACACTAGGAAGTGCACAGGAACGCATGGATCTTGGGGGACTTATTCACAGATCCATGAATGTGATAGAGCAGGTGATAGATAGGATAATTATGAAGGCATTTGGAACACTTGCTTCTATCAGTCATGGTATGCAGTATAACAGCAAGAAGGTAATGTTGGAATTCTATAGAACGTTGGGCAGTCCACAGCTGGGGTACTATGTGCAGTTCTGGTCACCGCTCTATAGGAAGGACGTGATCGCACTACAGAGGTAAAGAGGAGGTTCACCATGATGTTGCCTGGGATGAAGCATTTGAGCTATAAGGAGAGCCGAGATAGACTTGGATTGGTTTCTTTAGAACAGAGAAGGCAAAGGGAGACATTTTTGAGATACATAAGATTATGAGGCATATGGACAGGATGATTTGGGAAGTAGCTGTTCTCCTTGGTTTGAGGATTCAGTCACAAGGGGGCATAGTTTTAGAGTAAGGAGCAGGAGGTTCAGAGGAGATTTGAGATTTTTTTCATTCAGCAGGTGGTGGGAATCTGGAATACACTAACTGGGATGTTAATGGAAACTGGGAAACCTTACAACCTTTAAGAAATATTTGGATAAGCACTTGAAACATCATAACATTCAAGGATATGTCAAGGACAAGTCTAAAAAATGAGTTTAGCGCAATTTTAGTGGTAATTATCATCAGTGTGGACCTAATTGGCCAAACGGCCTTTTCTGCATTATATAACTCAATGGGCAGGATTTTACCTGCACGTCCGCAAAAGATTCATATGATCCCACTATAGGCCAATGGAGAATGCTGTCTTCTGAGCCTTGCCCCAGAATCAGGGCAGGCGTGCCAGCAAGATGCCGGCTTATGACATAAGAGCTTCAATTGATGGGAGGATGGAAAGGCAGCCATGGGCATTCCTGCTATTGACTTAATCGAGGTGAAGGTGAGAATGTGGTGGGGACCTCATCTATTACAGGATCAAATAATCTCTCCACCTTCAAACTCAAAATACCACTCTAAGTATATGGAATATTATACTGGTGGAAAAATAGATAACAAATGTACTGTCTGAACAACCTAAAGATTAAGTTCAAAGAGAATAGGTAGAGTTAATAGCTGTAGAGCAGCAAAGAGCAAAAGGAATGCTGACCCACTTTGCTGTCAGTAGTATATTAGACACAGGACACCACGTTGAAGCTGCAGAGATCTCGGATCCAGGCAATACCTTATCAATGTTAAGTACTGAGACTCGAGGGTAATCCAAGCCTGAAAGTATGGACAAGAGCTGACTTCTTTTGACAGAAAACTGTGTTATGATGACAGAAAGGAAAATCTCCATCTCCTTCACTTTGAAAAGAGACAGCTCAGAGGGGATTTCATAAAATAGTCAAAGATATAGGAACATTAAATCCAAAGCACTGCTCCAAGCTAAAGCTTCACAGTGGGATCAGGAGGCAAAGGTTCAAACTAGTAAAAGGTAAAAATAGCAGCAACCTTAGGAAATGCTTCATTCAAAGAGTACAGAACACATGGGTTGCAGTTTGAGTTGGATATTTTTGTATTATTCATGCATGGAATGTGAGGATTGATAGCAAAGCCAACAGATACTGTAACTCCATAATTCTCCTTGAGGAGACTATGGTGAGCTATATTCTTGACAACCTAATGGTTTACTAGGCCATTTCAGTGAGTAGCCAAAAGCTAACCACACTCCTGGGGGTCTGGAGTCCAATTTAGGTCAGGTAAGGGTGACAGATTTTTTTCTCTCAAGAATATTAGTGAAGTAGATAGTCTTTAGGAAAATCTAACAGTTAAAATGGTCACTGCCACTGGTACATCCCTTTTATCCCAGATTTATTCACTTAACTGAATTTAAATTCCCTTGCTCCATGATGCAATTTGAACTCAAAAGATTTAGTTCAATCCTCTGAACTATTTGTCCTCTGAACCACCATGCTACTGTTTCCAATAAATTGGAGGCAAAAGCTATGGAGTCCTTTAGTTTAAGTTTAAGTTTATTTATTAGTGTCACAAATAGGCTTACATTAACACTGCAATGAAGTTACTGTGAAAATCCCCAAGTCACAACACTGCGGTGCCTGTTCAGGTACACTGAGGGAGAATTTAGCATGGCCAATCCATCTAACCAACATGTCTTTCAGACTGTGGGAGGAAACTGTGGGAGCACTTGGAGGAAATCCATGAGGAAAACATGCAAATTCCACATAGCCAGTGACCAAAGCTGCGAATCGAACCTGGATCCCTGGCATTGTGAGGCAGAGTGCTAACCACTGAGCCACCATATCACCCATGAGATGTTTTAAAAGACTGTGGTTTTTAGAATTGAGGCAAGAGGAGCTTAATAGCCTTCCTGATCTGTTTGTTTTGAGGGCCAGAATTCTCCAACTTTGCCCGTGGATGGGATTCTCTAATCCCGCTGCAGTGAATTGGGATAAGTAAATAAGTTTAATTATTAGTCGCAAGGCTTACGTTAATAGTGCAATTAGGCTGCTGTGAAATTCCCCTAATTACCATAGTCCAGTATCTATTCAGGTCAATGCACATAGCCACCGCATCTTTCAGAATTGGGAGGAAACCAGAGCACCTGGAGGAAATTCATGCAGTCACAAGAAGAACATGCAAACACCACATAGGCAGTGACCCAAGCCGGAAATTGAACCCAGGTCCCTGGTGTTGTGAGGCAGCAGTGCAAATCACTGTGCCACCATACTGCCAATTCAAACTCTCAGTTCTCGATGGCAGCGGTGACAGGGCAAACAACATCAGAGAGTATTTGTGACCAGAGGAAGTTGAAAAACTTTAAACATTACCTTCAAATGTTCAAAACACAGTAACAATGAAACCCAAAATGTAGAATTGGTGTAATTAACGCACTTACATTCAGTTGGCATTTTTTAACTATTGTTTTTATAACATTAACTACACAGGAAAATTTGTGATGAAGAATAAGGGGGAAATTATTTACTTCCAGATAACTTGAGACTCCCACTTCTGTGAGAAAATTTCTGTCGTTAATGATGGCTTTTGAGCTACCTGTGAATTCCTGTGTATCAGCACACAAAGGCAACTGAAGCCTCTGTGCATTTTTTTCCAGGGCATTTAGAAAATTCTTAAATGAATGAATAGACATTCCCTTCAAACATAGCTGTCAATACCTTAATTTCTTACTTCAGGCAGGCAAAGTAAAAATCCTTTTCAAATTAACTGTGAAGCACTGCATGAAAGCAAATCAACCGTTCAATATTTTGGTTATAGTTAATGATCAAATGTACATGCTACAAATTTAATCACAAAACATAGCCCTGGAGAAATAAATATAGGCTAGAATATTTCCCATGGCCATGCTCATGGTGAATCAGAGGATTTGCTGTTTTGTAACAATCGCAGAAAGTGTCTTATGCAGGGAATACCATTGAGCCTTTGGACTTACAGTGACTGAGCAAGTCAAATCCCGTTTTTAATAAATGATATTCTGCAGCTTTTAGTAGTGCCTTGGGGATATAATTCCACAATTTTGTTCATTATTTTGTGGAAACCCTATGTACGTGCAAGTGCAAGTGAAAAAGACATCTCAGGAAACAGCAAACACCAGGGGCCAGTTCACGTCCTATCTCACATCCCTCACGGTTGTTCAGTGAGTTTGGGGCATATTATGTTCCATTGATATCATGCTACACCGAACATTGTGGAGATTTTTATGCCACTGTGGAAAATATTGAGTCCACAAAAAACATCGATAGTTAAAACTGAAAACAGATGGAAAATTTGTTTCTCAGGGACTTCACTGGAACCAAAAATTAATAGGTGAAATTTTACGAGACATTTTTCTCAGCGTCCAGTTGGTGTGAAAACGGGAGAGTGACTGATCCATTTTTATGGGTGAGTTTTCACACCCAAACACTCAGTCTTTGAAAATGTAGGCTAGCTGGATTGTTTCTAGCTGCTAGAGGCAGTCACGTCAGCGATGAAAAGCATGGGGCGTGAAATCCTCACCATGAGTGGCAGGTCCCAAACGATGGCCAAGTCACAGCAGGTCACGGTGGAATCCCAGAGGGCCACAGCTGAAGGCCTCAACAGAGTCTCCAGATTCTGCAGCCCATGGCTGAGAGACTCGAGGGCTTGCAGGATGCCCAGCGGGACAGTGCCGAAACACAGCAGGCTACAGCATCAGCTCTTGAGAATGTGGCTCACTCACAGAAGATCATGGTTGAGGGGCTGTAGGACATGGCCCAGTCTCAGAAGGCACTTGCTGCTGCCATTGACAAATGGCCCCCAACTCGAGGACCATCACAGAGGGCTCAACCACCGTGGCAAGACCAGCTGGCATGGCCAGCTGATGTCAGAACTTCTGGAGCTCACTGCAAAAGCACCGCCATCTCATGGAGTGAACCAGGGGCTCACAGGAACACTGAGGAAGGAAGAGGGACTCGAGTCCATGCTGGGCCTTCCATCCAAGAGACTGTGACTCTGGCTACACCTTCTGACTCTCTCTTTCTTGACACCAGGGCATCTCAGGGACAGCAGGACGAAAAGAATGTCATTCAAATGTCCCAGACACCTGGAAACTGACCAAGGCCCTTAAGGTCCAGGGCCTCTGAAGGACAATTGCCAAGAGCATCAAAGGTCATGGGGTACAGTAGGCAACTGGCCACCTCCATCTCTGATGTACATCCTGTAGAGACACCACGATGTAATGGTAGCCACATAAGGTTAAGAAGTTGTAGCAGCACTAAGATCGGTGAAGGGCAACACTGGGTAGATAGAATATTTTGGCACTTTAAAGTCTCACAATCACTTATTTTTATGTTATCACTTCTTTAGAAAGCACTATTATTAGCAACAATAAATGCTACTTCACCCCATACCTGTGACTAACTTGCTTCTAATTAGTTTCTAACAGGAATGTATTTATCCCAACGGCTGGATTTTAAAAATGCATTGGGAAATTCCAGAAGGTAAAGGAATTGTTGCATCTTAAAGGAAGTGCCGGAGCGAGGCAACTTCTTGCAAGCTATGCCCAGCATACTCTCGAACTTTTACTCTTGTTCTATGCTTTTAAAACTCTACTCTCATTTAATAAACTCTCTAACAACGCTCTAATTCAATCTCTACAGCCTAGCTATCACTGTAACATTATGTCCTGCATCGTCTCCTTTCCTTCTCTATGAAGTGTATGCTTTGTCTGTATGGCACAAGAAATGGTACTTTTCACTGTATAATAACACATGTGACACTTATAAATCAAATCAAATCATATCAAGATCAATCTGATTGGAGTTGCTGGGTTTTCAGCCTATTTCTGAGTCTAAGCAACATTAGCAAAGAATTTCTTTCTGAAGTTAATCAAGTTAGTGATGTTACGTGTAACTTCTTAACTATGCAATCACTCCAAACTTCTTGTGCGCATGTCTGTAGTATTTTATGCAAGTTACAAATGGGAATTATCCATTTCAACCAGATGTCGAGAAACACTGGGTGCTGGGGATGTCCCAGAACCTTAACTTGATGTAAACAAATTATACGCAAACCAAGAGAAACCAAAGTAATGATACTACATTCTGGAGCACGACTAAACTGAAAGAAACAACATCATTGAAAGGAACTAGAAACAGAACCTCTTTCTGTTATCAAAATGCAGAAGTTAATTCAGATTTGAACTATTGGTATTACATCAGCAGGCTGTTTTGCCATCTGTCGCAACATAATTAATTGATTACTTTTTTTGAAAAGGATAAGCACAGGAAAAGGATTGAACAGTAAAATTCCTAAGAATTTCCTGAGTTACTCGACTTCCAATCAATGAGTGGGATTCTCCGGCCATTCAGGCCCGTGGGATTCTCCTGTCTGGCTGTGGGTGATTTGGCCTAGTACCAAATTCTCCTTCCTCTCTGGCAGAGGCTGTGGGTCATGAATGGCAGAAAAATTCCCGACTATGGCATCGACCCTTGAAATATTCTCCGATCTGCCAATTATTCAATTCCCTAGGTTTTATGGCATGTGATTGGTAGCTATTATTAAACCTGATAAATCTAGGCACATCAACAGAGTGACATATTTTATACTGTTGATCCTAAATTACACACAAACTGGTAAGAATTGTCAGAAACAGAGAGGCTACAAAGGAAGGAGCTATTTCTACTGGTTGGGGAGTGGTGAACTAGAGGGCATAATCTAAAAACTAGTGCCAGTCCTGGGAGAATTAAAGTTAAAAAACACTTCTCCACACAAAGGGCCATAGAGGTTTGGAATTCTCTTCCACAAATAGGAATAGACACTGAAATCTATTGTTAATTTTACACCTGAGATTGATGAATTTTTGTTATCCAAAGATAAACGGAATATGGAACAATATATATCGGCACATGGGGTTAAGTCATAGATAAACCATGATCTGATTGCATGGCACAACAGGATTGAGGGGCTAAGTGTCTACTCTTGTTGCTATGTTCCTATGATCCTAAAGGTTACTTTCTCTTCAACAAATTTATTTCAGAAGTGTTTAATAATTATTAATACACCTTTCAGAGTGTCATTCCGCTGCAGCTGGTATCAACCAAATAATGGGAAAAGGATTTGCCATGTGTGGTGTACAATAAGCAATCCCTGATATGTTTATCAGTGGGCTCCCAAGTTTCTTATTCAAAGACACATAGTGTCTGGTCAACAGACAAGATACCGGAAAGTCAGATGCATGCTGAGAGTTCTTCCTGTTAACTCCCTTTCCTCCTCATCCACTGACCCATTCCCCACCATTATTCATATGTGTTTGAGGTCCCTCCTCAATCCTAAGGTTTGCATGGATGTCATACTAGTGGTAGCCACTTTCTTCTGGTGGTACTGCAAACACAGAAGATCTGCTGGCCTCTGATTAACCAGCAGTTTTAGCTAGGCAGGACTTCTGCTTCAGGAGACCTTGCTCCTTGGGGAAAGGCCCAACACTGGCTCGAGTGCTGAAGACATGACAGACCTTCCCATTATGGGTGAAATGGGTGTGTCGCTGGTTCCCCAGCAGCAGTCAATATCTATATCACTTCCATAAGATTCTTGTGCCACTCAGGCACTTAATAGTCCATCAGCATGCCTTCCCTTAGGATCAAGGACCATAGGATAGAGATCCTACAAACTGAGAGCTGCCAGTCAATCAGAAGCCAGCTGCTCTTCTATACTCAGTGGTGTCACTGGAGGCAGTTGCTGCTGTTGGTACTACACCCACCCAAGGCCTCAGATCAAAGAGAGACCAAAGCAGAAGTGTGTAAGATCATCATAGATAGATAAATCATACGTATCCTACGTTGCAAAAAGGAGCCATTTGGCCCATCAAGTCTGCACCTATCACAATCCCACCCATATCCCTACATGTTATCCACTAATCTCTCTAACGTACACATCTCAGGACACTAATGGCAATTTTAGCTTGGCCAATCAACCTAACCCACACATCTTTGGACTGTGAAAGGAAACCAGAGCACCTGGAGGAAACCCACGCAGACAACGGGGAGAATGTGCAAACTCCATGCAGACAGTGACCCAAGCCAGGAATCGAACCCAAGTCCCTGGAGCTCTGAAGCAGCAATGCTAACCACTGTGCAACCGTGCCACCCACGATTGGGAAAGGGGTTGCAGAGTGCAAGGCCTAAGGGGGGTGGGGGAGACAGGGAATCACAGCAAAGACAGAAGGGTTGCTTTTAGGGGACACTCTGTTCTTGGTACCTTGATCCGGCACATCCTCCTATGCAAGAGCCCGCGAGCAAACAAGCCAAACTTAGGTTGTCATGCTTTCTGCATGGTGGGTCTTCTGCATGCCGCTGGGCCAATTGCAATGGCCGGAGTTTAGGCGTCCTTATTTGTTGTGGGCCAGGATTGCAGTTCAGAGGCCTTCGTGTCATAGACTTAATCTACGTGAGATTGACTAAACTAGTGTTGTTTTCCCTGGAAAGATGGAGGTTGAAGGGCAACGTAATAGAAGTTTATAAAATTATGAAGGGCATAGATAGGGTGAATAGTTGGAAGCATTTTTCTAGGTCAGAAATGACAAACACAGGAATCACAAGTTCAAGGTAAGGGGGGCAAGGTTCAATACGGATATACGGGGGACATTTTTTACACAGAGGGTGGTGGGGGCCTGGAATGCACTTCCAAGCAAGGTGGTTGAGGCAGACATACTAGGATCATTTAAGACTATTCTAGATAGCCACATGAACAGACTGGGAATAGAGGAATACAGACGGATGGTCTAGTTAGGAACACATGATCGGTGCAGGCTTTGGGGGGTGGGAAGAGGGGGCCTGTTCCTGTGCCATATTGTTCTTTGTTTAATCAGAGTTGTCTGGGGGTAGGGGTGGGAGGGGCACATCACCTCCTGCAATTTTGGTCAATTAAATTCCCAAAACACCAAACTCACCGTGGAGAGCCTACAAGATTCTGCCCTTCGATATGCTTCAAAATATTTAAAACAGTGATAAAAAAGATTTAAACAATATGAACAGAAATCACTTGAAAAGATGTTGCATATATTTTTAATCTAGGTTGACATTGCACCATAAGATTTCTTCACTGATCATTTTTGAACACAGTGTCCAAAAAAAAACATTTTGTGGATGGTACAAAAAGTACCATAGTTCATTTGGCCTTCAAGGAATCATTGCGTCATTGCTCCTGGTACACAGTGTCACTGTCAAACTTGCGCAAGTATTAAAAATACTGATTGAGATCAATTCCAGAACACATGAAATATGTTCATTTTGTCCAGCCTTGTGGTAATCTTCAAACTTCTTTTGTGATGAAAAAATCTGGGCTGCTGGAACTCACAGTGCGTCACAGAGGATGAGGAAATATTTCACAAAAAAGTTTTCGGGAAAGCAGTGGGTGCGGGTGGGTGGGAGGGAGAAGCTGAAAGTCACCTGACTGTTGCATAAGAGCAGACTATTTTTCAATGGGCGCAAATTAAAACAGGAAGCTGTCCATTGAGAAAGCTGAAGGCAGCCCCTGCGACAAATTGTTCCTTCTTATCTTCTGTAAGTGAGGTCACGTTCAACGGAAAAGTTAACAGTCGTTGTAAATGATTGGCAAATCGTTGTTTGACACTGGGGTCAGATTTTTAAAAGAGGAATGAGGCAATTACACAGCATGCTGGAACGCAGGCATGCTGCACCACGGAGTGATTCCCTGTCAGTCGTCCATCTGAATTGCGTTGCTGCAGGGAGACTGCAACCAAGTTGCTTTTTCACAAGAAGGGAACGGCAAATCAGACAGCCAAGTAGCCTGGAACAGCCGACCACATGCATAACTGCAAGAGAATGGGTAGCATAAACTGAAGGAGAACCAACAAAGTGCATAGGAGAGAAAAACCAAGTAAATGCCCAGAAATGGAAAATAAAGCATGCACAGCAAAAGCAGAGAATCATGAAATCCCTACAGTGCGGAAGAAAGCCATTCAGCCCATCAAGCCTCTATCAACAACAATCCCTACTAGCCTATCCTCATTACCCCACGTATTTACTCTGCCAAACTTCTGACACTAAAGGGGGAGCTTTTCTATCTTGCCAGTAGGTGGGAGGGAGGTGTGGACCGCACAGATTTTCTACCTAATCTTGCCCTAAAACTGGAAAACCCCGTCCTAAGGGTCAATTTAATATGGTCAATCAATCTAACCTGCACATCTTGGGATGCACTGTGGCAAATTTAGTTTGGTAAATCAACCTAACCCACACATCTTTGGTTAATGGGAGGAAACCAGAGCACCCGGAGGAACCCCATGCAGACATGGGTAGAACGTGCAAACTCCACACAGTCACTTAAGGCCGGAATTGAACCAGGGTCCCTCATGCTGTGAGCAGCAGTACTAAACACTGTGCCACCGTGCTGTCCCAAAAGAAGCTGGCACACCATTATATTTATGCTTATAGCCATGAAATAGAGAGTAACATCTCCATGCTAATCTTAGCTCCAATGCTATGCAGTGGTATTGCCTGCAGGTAAGATAACCCTCAAAAGTCAGTAATTTAATATTTAGAGGGAAGAATTGTCCTTTACCCTCTTTGGCTATTTAAGAGTGGCCTTGGCATGGACATACCTGCTGTCCTATACTAGTAGTGCTTGACTTGGGAAGAAATAAATAAGAAAGTAAAAAAAATATAAATAAAGAAATAAAGGAAGCCAATAAAATGTAAGAGAGAAAGAACCAAATAAATGACCAGAAAGAGAAAATAAAACTCACAACTATAAAAGAGATTCATAGAATCATAGAAGTCCTGCAATGCAGAAGGATGCCATTTGGCCCATTGAGCCTGATCAACAACAATTGCACCCAGGCTCTAACTCTGTGACCCTATGTATGAATAAAATTGCAATTATAAATGATGATATTGTCAAGAGGCTGTGTTTGCTGCCAATGCATTGTATGCTTCACTGTGACCTCATTGTGAGTGACAGAGGATAAAAATGTACTGATTCCCCAATCCCAGTGTGATACCTGTTCTGTCCATTTTGTTTCTCTTTACGTTTCAGGATTTTGGAAGCAGGAGGAGCTATTTTACACAGAACAATATACAAAACTCATTTTCGTCTAAATAATTTTCTTTAACATTTCCCGTGGCATGCGCCTGTTTCTAACAAGTGAGCATGTGCAGAGAGGCTGGAGACTTCAAACTCCCTTTAAAATGCAACAGAATTTATTTTCACGTTCCTGCTTCTGAAATTATTGAAATATCTGCCCACAGTTACAAAGTTTACAAAGATGTTGGGAAGTTGGCTAGCTCCCTTATGGGTATGTCATCCTCCTCATCTGAGTTGTCTCAATATTGGATGATTCAATATACCCAAATTCAATGAGAATATTAAATATATGACACATGTTTTGTTTAACCTCAAATTCTGAGTGGCAATTTAAATGTGTACATCAGTTTTCCATTGTTGGCAAGATCCAGCTTTAGGGCTTCTCTGCATTCACACACAAGTGCACCAATGCACAGTGCCCAATGCACAGTCAGCCAGTGCACAGTGCACAGTGCATCAATGTACAGTGCGCCAATGTACAGTGTGAAAATGCACAGTGCGCCAATACACAGTGCGTCAATGTACAGTGTGCCAATGCTCAGTCTGCCAATGCACAGTGCATCAATGCACAATGTGCCAATGAACAGTGCGGCAATGAACAGTGCACCAATGCACAGTTCCCAATGCACAGTGAGCCAATGCACAGTGCCCAATGCACACTACCCAATGCACAGTGACCAATGCACAGTGCGCCAATGTTTAGATGCGTGTCAGTGGCCACCTTGGCAAGTGACCAGAAAATCTGGCCTGAAGTCAAAGGACTTTTGCATAGTCCTGTTCTGCCTGCTATGATTTCTGTGGGATGGGAAAGTTCCATCAAATGTATGAAGCAAGTGCTTAATGCTGTTGGTGTAAAACCCATTATCTGACCACATAGCAGTTTGCATCGAAAAGACAGTTGTATATATGTTTTAAAACAGAAACACTTGTAGGGTCATGAGGAAAGAATCGGGAAGTCAAACTAATTGGATAACACTTTCAAGGAGCCAGCAAGGGTACAGTAGGCTGAATGGCCTCCCCGTGTGCTATGCAGTTCTGTGACATTATGTTATTATCCTGCATCAAATGGTTTAATGTCTGTATCAAACTGGCAGACAGAGGAATTTCATCCAAAGTACTTGTCTGCTAATATCACCAAGAGTAATTTCAGGCCTCATAAGCACAGTCATTTTGCAATCGAGCAAACCACAGAAATGAAGTTCTTCGAAAATGCAACTGTAAAAACAATGATTTGCATTTATTCTGAATTTAGTAAGAGCAGTTTATATAATCAGATATGAACAGGACACACTTCAGGATCTCTCTATCATTTGCTTTTATAAGCTATAAAACGATGATACTGTGAGTGGAATATACCAGGCTGGGAATTTTAAACAGCTTCAGTATTACTGAGTATGCACACCATAAACATTTGTGTCTTGTCATGATAATTTAGACTGTTAGGGTAAAGGGGGACTCAATTTCACTAAGTCAATTTTGTAGATAAAAATGTCAGAAATGATGCTCCTGGAAACTGAAACAATTTATAGATCAGTAAACTGAAATGTTCTATCAAGTTGATATATACAACATAATTTCATGATGGCTTTTAAATAATTTGATCTGTGACATGCCTAATTAATTCAGTTTCTTTCTGGCAGTGATTTATAAGTATAGTTGCTTATCTTCTTCCCAGCATCCTTTGTGCATTGTTAGACATTTAATCTGCCACAAGTGTCTAGGCATACTCACTCTCAGACATACATTGTGCTGCATTTGAACCATATTATTTTAGTGTACTTAACACTGATTCAAGTTATTAAGTGTCACGCTATCACTCTTATCCATCCTCCCTGTCAGATAATGCACAGCAGAAAAATAATACTGCTTCGCTTACTCTCCCTGTCATACGATACCATTCAGTGAAAAATACCTCTCAATTGAGCTGTGATTCAAATACTGTCAAAACCAGATTTGAGAATAAAAGCTATTGTCAACCATGTTGTAGGAGGAAAGTTTAAGAGGAGCATGGCAACATTTGCACGGTGTGCTCTGCTCAAAATGTTCCAGTCAGGAAGTTCACCAAGTCAATAACAGAGGAAAGTGGCTTCTATATTGAAACACCAATTGCTTAATTAGATAAATAAAAAAAGTGACATCCGCTGCATGTTCTCTGCTTATCACACTTCAGTGTCACTCATAGCTTCCTGTGTCACAAATAAAAGTCCAATGCAAAAACTCGAAGTACTCTATAGATACACGAATCACTAAAAGCAAGGGTATCTAATGTGTAGTTTTGACATACACATTCACGGTGAGAATTCTGATAACTTTGAGTTCTCAGCAAGGTGCTGCATTAATAGAGGTTTGGTTTAGAGGGGAATTACAACGTTGTAACTGGTGTGTTTTGCACAGAGAAAAACTCACCACGTGGATTCATAGCAGGAGCCATTATTGAGTAACTTTATATGCATCACTCTAAAAGTAAAACACTGAAATTCTCAATCCTCTGAAAGAAGTCTTACAATATCAGGTTAAAGTCTAACAGGTTTATTTGATATCACAAGCTTTCAGAGTGCTGCTCCTTCAAGGTAATAGTAAACTTGTTGGACTTTAACCTTGTGCTGTTAGACTTCTTACTGTGCCCACCCCAAACCAATGCCAGCATCCCCATATAATGAATCCCCTGAAGTGGAGGAGAACTTCTACCTGTCTCGAGGTAATAACATGAATTGTTGACCAACTCTGTTTAAATATTGAGTGGTGGATTGCAGTCTGCATCCTAATTGTACACCCTAAGGAGAATTTTAGCAGTTGCTGATAGCATAAATGAGTAATATTGGATCAGCCATTTGTAGAGTTAAGAGTTGTGTCTGCTCAATTCCAAGGCATTGCCTGAGGCCAATGGATAATTCCGTTCTGCGAGCCTGACCCACCCCGATTCTAGGGCAGACGAGGCGATTCATTTCCGGCCATTGTTCTTTAGAATGTTTCCAGAGCAGACACAATTCCAGAGGGTAATCTATTGAAACAATAATGACTGGAGACTTTGCACAACTCAGGAACATTACTGAGCTTCAGAGATTGCTTAGGATGGTCAGCCAGGTAGACCGTTCCCACCAAATTTGGCAAAGGCCAACGAGCCTTTGAGACAGCTGTAGAAACAGCTCAACAGTGCTATTAGAATGTGAACCAGTAAAATGCATTTGAAAAGATGAAACAATTTTTAATCTCCTCCAAAATCACAGCATCTTAAAAACCAGATCTGCCAACTAGAGCAGCAGTAGAAGTATCATCAACAGGTCTGGGAGAAATATTTGAGGGATTTTCCAGCCATTCATGCTGGCAGAATTGTCCAGTTTCATGGTGGTGAGCCCCGCCACTGCAGGTTCCCTGGTAGTGGAGGGTGAGTATAATGAGAAACCCCATTGACAGGGTCGGGACTGGAAGATCTCTCCACCGGCTAATGGCAGGCTGCCACTGTCACTGCAAAACACACTGTAGAGAGGACATGAAAAATCCTGCTTAGTATTTCAAATGCAGAAAGATGACAAGCACGGATGAGTTTAACATCTCAAAGTCATTATCAAAAAGGGAATAAAGATGCATCACAATTGTAAAAGAGGCATTGGCAGCAATGCGGGTGAGAAAAGAAAATTCTCAGACTATGTTATGAGATTATGGTTCAGAATTCAAACAAACCAGAAATGTTTGCCTTCCTCCGCATGTATTTTTCCCAGATTAGTTGGGTACTTCTCTACATGATAGAAATTACTGCCTGACTTCCACATTCCTCAACACTGTCAAGAGTGTTGTGCCATTACCCAGCACCAGCCTGGTGTGTCTCTTTCTTGCCACTTCTCAGCTTAATCTGGAGTCATGTACAGGTCTTGCTGCTTGTGGGCACAGGCTGACAGTGAATTCCCTAGCCGAGTGATGCAGGCTGATACATTGCAAAGCCCAGGATTACGTATTGAAGGATATATTAAAGCTTGGGGCAGCCACTTCAGAGGTGCATTAGGGGAAGGTCGCTATCAAAGACCTCTCTGGGTTAAATTGCACCCTGGAGGGGTGCCATCTGTAGCTGAAGGCTTGTTCTTTGATGAGTGGGAAGGAAATGTGCTAAGTGAACTTACCGAGTAAAAATTGGGAATATGTGGGCTAAATTAGCAGCTGTTAGACATTGCTATCTGATCTGTTTGGAAACTTCCAAGCTACACAAACATGGCTACTTATGTGGCATACTTCTTAGCATAGAATATGTGAGAACCATGCAGGCTGTGAGCAAATGGGCTGGATTTGCTACACACTTCACTCAAAGAACCTGGGGCTTCACACTACAGGCCAAATTTCAATGTAAGCTTTGCAATCCCACTTTGGAGAATAAAAGAAAGTACCAGACATTTCATTCTGGGTTTTTACATGCAGCCGAAGGGGGGATATAATTGATTAATCTCAAACCAACCTTGGGAGAAGCTGTCAAAATGCAAAGAAAGCCCTGAGGTTGGATTTTCCTTTATTCGTGTCCAAAATCATGAAGAATATTTGACAGAATAGGAGATAAAATTGGATGGTGAGGCCTACTGCCTCAATTTCCATCTGGGTTGAGATTCCTGACAGACTGCTATTCCCATTTGCTGCATGTAAATGCCATGGGTGGGCAGATAAAAGGGTCATGGCCCCTCAGTACAAGTTCCTTCAACAGCTCTTCTTCCTGTTGCTACACAGGGACTCTTGCTAAAGTGTGGCAATAAATCTGGATATAAGACCATAAGAATTAGGCAACTCAGTCCATCGAGTCTGTTCCGCCATTCAATCGTGTTTGTAATATATATAAATGATTTGGAGGAATATGTAAATAGATTGATTAGTAAGTTTGCGGATGACACAAAGGTTGGTGGATTTGCGGATAGTGAGAGGATACAGCACGATATGGATCAGTTGGAGATTTGGGCAGAGAGATGGCAGATGGTCCTTAATCAGGCAAATATGAGATAATGAAATATACAGTAAATGGCAGAATCTTTAAGTGTATTGATAGGCGGAAGAATCTGGGTGTACAAGCACAATAAGTCACTGAAAGTGACAACACAGGTGGAAAACATAAGCAAGAAGGCATACAGCATGCTTGCCTTCATCAGCCATTGAGTTTAAAAATTAGCAAGTCATATTGCAGCTTTATAGAACCTTAGTTAGGCAGCACTTGGAATATAGTGTTCAATTCTGGATACCACACTGCCAGAAGGATGTAGAGGCTTTGGAGAGGGTACAGAAAAGATTTACTAGGATATTGTCTGGTATGAAGGGCATTAGCTATGGGGAGAGATTGCAGAAACTTGGTTTGTTCTCACAGGAACAACGGAGGTTGAGGGGAGGCTGATAAAAGTCTACAAGATTATGAGGGGCATGGACAGAGTGAAGCTTCTGGTTTTTTCCCAGGGTGCAAATTAGTAGGGGCCGCAGGTTCAAGGTGCGAGGAGCAAGGTTTAAAGGAAATATACGAGGCAAGTTTTTTTATACAGAGGGTGGAGGGTGCCTGGAATTCATTGCCGGGAGAGGTGGTGAAAGCAAGTTCGATAGTGACTTTGAAGGGGCGTCTGAACAAATACATGAATAGGATGGAAATAGAGGGATATGGTCCCTGAAATGGTTGATGCAGGCTTAGAGGGTCTGTTCCTATGCTGTAATTTTTCTTTATTCTTTTTCATGGCTGATATTTTTCTCATCCCACTTTCCTGTCGTTTCCCCATAACCACCAATCCTCTTATTAATCAAGGACCTATCTATGTCTTAATGATCTGATGTGGTTGAGTAAAGGCTGCCTTTTCCTCCAAAGATTGACTCCCAATCTTACCTTTATAGACTATAATCTCTGTCACCACACACAAAGCCAGGTGCGTTGTTCACCTTCAGGGCTTTTGGATCCTTGCTGTTCTTTCCAGTACTCCAGTATTTTTCCTTTTGCACAGATGTTGACCAAAGCTCTTTTGGATAATAAATGATTCTTAACCAAGGAAAGTAGGTCAGGGGTCAATGACCTTGTGCAGCAAACAGAGGTCCTGCTCCACTGCGATGCTGCTACAAAGAAAAAAAAATCCAAACCTTTAACCTTAATCATTAACCCTTAACCATTAAGTGTTGGTACAAAATGGCGCATTTCTGAAATTATCTGGCTCCCCACTGATCGAACGCAATTTGCTATTTTCTGTACCTAATTGACTGCCAACATTAATCACTCTTACACCAAATATGTGCAAGCTTAATTTAAATGCTCAATTTTATGCAAATTGGATCATAATGAATTCCCTCAAGAAATACTAATTTTCCCTGCAGAAATTGCACTGTGCACTCATGATATTGCAATGGGTATAAAAAAAAACTAGTCACATGCTGTTCTGCCAGGAAATGCTTGCTTAAAAATGAACCACTTTATCTTGGCTGCAGTTGCCAAAATTGAAAATAATTGGCAGGTCTTTCAGTATTCCTTTCCCTTTGATTATTGTACGGAAAGAGCAAAAAAGGAAGAAGAGCTGCAAGGGCGAATCATTTGCAGAAGAGGCAGATGGACAGGTAGCACATCCTGACAAAATGCTATGTGGATGTTTTTTCAATATAGGTAAGGTGAGTGCATGGTGCAACTCCTGCATGTGTTTCTTGACGGAATTCTTGAGGCATCAATGGTGTGTGGATAAATGCATTTTGACCTGGAGCCAAATACCCTCTGTTAGGAGCTGATATGATGGTTTTCTTGTTGTATTTAAAAATTATCATTTCCCTCAAGTAGTCAAACAAAGTAACAGTGTGGTTTCAAGATGAACTTTACTTTAGCCAGCTATAGGACCTTGAATGTCAGAGAGCAGAAAATTCAGAAATACAAAGGTAATTAAAATCTCAGCTTCAATTACAAGTAATTAGCATATACCAATAAAAGAATAGGAGTTATTGCTATCCAATCATAGTTAAGGTTACATCATGCATACATAAGGATATAATGTTCAATTAAAACTTGTGTATGTTATGTCATCAAGAAATGATAGCGGTACCTCTGACCAATCTTATCTCAAGCTTGCTTTCCATTGTCCGTTGTTCTAACATGGAACTGCAGCCGCACATCATTCGATTAGATAGCCCTTGAACCCTTTCTGGACTTACTTTAACCAAATGCTGTCATTTGCACATAGCTTTCTCTGTGTGACTGAGGTTCAGCTTGCAGCTTATGTGATTTTTAAACCTGTGTGATTTTTATCCCTTTATTCCTCATAAGCTCTTGCTTATCATGGAGACAATAGGGAAGCTGCAATGTCTATGGCAGTCACATACAAGCAACCTTAATCAGAAGGTCAGCATTGCCCAATGGCTTGGAAGCAATTTCCAGGAGAAATCAGTAATTGAAGTTAACACGCAGTGATTCATTAAAAAAGTCACAAGGAGGGAATAGGAGTAGGATAGGAATATTGCTTAAAGTTTTAAAGTTTATTTATTAATGTCACAAGTAGGCTTACATTACCATAGTAATGAAGTTACAGTGAAAATCCTGCCACACTCCAGCACCTGTTCGGGTACAATGAGGGACAATTTAGCATGGCCAGTTCACCTAACCAGCATATCTTTCAAGTTGTAGGAGGAAACCTACGCAGCCATGGGGAGAACCTGAAGATTCCGCATAGACAGTGTTCCAAGCCAGGAATCGAACCCAGGTCACTGACATTGTGAGGCAACAGTGCTAAACACTATGCCAGCTTAGGAAAAGGAGTAAGCTATTTAGTCCTATGAGACTGCTCCACCATTCAAAGAAATCATTACTGATCTGTGACCTAATTCCATATACACGCCTTTGTCCTATTTCCCCGAATAGCAATGCTTTAATTAGTTTCTTCTTGCAAAAACAACAGCAGAATGTTACCCTTTTGAAGATGTGAGTTGCAGCAGTAAGGAGTACTGTAATATGATCTTGCATGCAAAACAAAAAAGGTTTATCTAATTGCTTTTTGTAGGGCAGTGGTCAAAACATTTTGCATCGCGCATAATCTGCATCCCACTTGATATAAGGTATATGGATAGATGGTTGTCAGCTCAGCAAACTGTTCCCTCATCTGCTTGCATGTTCCCTGGGTGTTGAAGACAGCGTTTGTTCTTTCTGTCACCTCCTTTCACACATTTTGCATCTCCTGTAGGAAGCATGCACTTGAATATCAAACAATGTACTTTTCTTCTGACCACTTGCTGCAGCTACACCTCCAGCACTGAATTTGTGATGTGGGATTTTCTTTTTATTTCTGCGTGCTATTGCAGAAATTTAGCAGAAATGATTTTCAGACAGCCCACAGTCCTGCACTAACAAAAGGACTCTTGTCTTTAAATTGCTGCAGAAGCACTGGAAATTCTGCCTCCAGAAGACTGGGCGTAAATACTAACCTTGGAGATTGTGTCAGGAATGATCATGATGAGCATATGCGAGGATGATTTTTTTCTGCTATTGGAGGACCAGCAATGTAAAACACATCTATCTGCTCATGGCTTAAGAAATTCCACATTACCAAAAGAATAATACATTGTGTATTTTATGATAGAATAATTGCATCATAAAATCCCATAGAAACTCTAGAGTGCAGAAGGTGGCTGTTTGGCCCACCGAGCCTGCACTGACAACAATCCCATCCAGGACCTTTCTGCGTTACCCCATGCATTTATCCAACTAATCCCCCTGACTCTAAGGGGCAATTTAGCATGGTCAATCAACCTAACCTACACATTTTTGGGCAAGTTATTTATTTGTAATATTTATTTTATGTAAATGTCTAAATGTCCTTCTACTCAATTAATACAATTGTTTTCTTATGTTATTACTTTCAGTGGAATGAAAAGGACAGGAATTGAGGATTAATTTAACATGTTTTTCATCAGTTTCAGCACAGGGTGGCAAAGGTACAAAATGCATTCTGAGTGAAGGAACTTCAAAGTCCATTATCAAGAATGGTTGATAACACTACTATAAACAGAGCTAGTTGAATCCTAAAGGGCACAGCAGCAGGATGGGTTGTGCACCAGATGATGAGGGAACTAATAAGAGTGAAAAACCTCATCAACCTGCCTGCTGCAGATGACTTATCCATTACAATTTCAGTAGAAGTGACCACCACAGAGTCCTGTGGAGACAAAGTCCCATTGTCACATTGAGGACACCCTCCATCATGTTTTGCACCACCATCGTGCTAAATGGGGTAAACTTTGAGCAAGTCTTGAAACTCAAGACTGGGCATCCATGAGGTGCTATGGGCCATTAGCAACAGCAGAATTGTCCTCAACCACAGTCTGTAACCTCATGACCTGGCATATCCCCCACTATACAATTACCACCAAGCCAGATTCAAGAAAGAGTGCAGGCAACATTCCAGGAGTAATACTAGGCATTCCCAAAAATGAGGTGTCAACTTGGAGAAATTATAAAACAGGACTTCATGCATTCCAAGCAGCGTTAGCAGCAAGTAACAAAGCTAAGTGATCTCACAACCCATGGATCAGATCTAAGAACAGTAGTCCTGCCACATCCAGTCATGATGGTAGTTAATAATTAAATAACTCACTGGAGGAGGAGGCTCCACAAATAAGAACACACCATCAGAACAGAAGAACTGAAGCAGGAGTAGGCCATCTGGCTTCTTGAGTCTGCTCTGTCATTCAATAAGATCATGGCTGATTTCTTCACAGACTCAGCTTCACTAATCTGCCCATTCACTGTAACCCTTAATTCCGTTACTGTTCAAAATTCTATCTATCTCTGCCTTAAAAACATACAATGAAGTAGCCTCAACTGCTTAAGTAGACAGGAAATTTCACAGATTCACAACACTTTGGTTGAAGAAGTTTCTCCTCAACTCAATCCTAAATCTGCTCTCCTTTATTTTGAGGCTCCACCTCTAGTTCTAGTTTCACTCATCAGTGGAAACAACCCGCCTGCTTCTATCTTATCTATTCCTTTCATCATTTTATATATTTCTGTAAGATTTCCCCCATAATATCCCACCCTCAATGATGGAAGAGCCCAGCACATTTGCAGCAGTTTTCAGCCAGAAGTGCCGAGTGCATGCTCCAGAAGTCCCTAGCATCTCAGATGCCAACCTCCTACCAATTTGATTTACTCCATGTGATATTGAGAAATGGTTGAAGGCATTGGATATTGCAAATCTATGGGTCCTGACACTACTCCAGCAACTGTACTGAAGAAATGCTCCAGAACAAGCTGTGCCCTTGGATAAGATATTCCAATACAGCTTCAACACTGGATCTACCCAGCAATTTGGAAAATTTCCCAGGCATATCCCGTATAGAAAAAGCAGAACAAATACAACCTGGCCAATTACTGCCCCATCAGTCTACTTTTGTTCATCAGTAATGAAAATTGATCAGTGATGAAAAGACTTATCAACAGCACTATCAGGTGGCAGTTATTGAGCAAAATCTGGCCCACTGTTGCCACGTTTGTGTTCCAAATGGGTCATTCAACTCATAACTTCATTGCAGTCTGTGTCCAAATTTGGACAAAAGAGCTGAATTTCAGAGGAGCGGCAAGAGTAACTGCTCCGAACATCAATGCATTGTTTGACCAGGTGAGGCATCAAGAAACTGTAGTGAATCTGGAGTGAATGGGATTCAAGGGGAAAACCCTCTGCTGTTTGGAGTCATACCTGGCAAAAATGAAGCTGGTTGTGATGGTTGGAAGTCAATTATCTCAGTTCTACAACAGAACTGTAGGAGTTCCTCAGGATAGTATCCTGGGCTAAACTATCTTCAGCTGCTTCATCAGTGACCTTCCTGAGTCAGAAGTGGGGATGTTTGCACAATATTCCGCATCAGTCGTGTCTCCTCAGACAGTGAAACATTCATGTCCAAATGCAGCAGGACCTGGTCAATCAGCTTGTGCTGACAAGTGACAAGTAACATTTCCCCCTCACAGATGCCAGGTAAAGACCATCTCCAACAAAGAGGACCTAACCATTGCCTCTTTACATTCAATGGGATTACTATTGCTGAATCCCCCATTATCAATACTCTGGGGATTGCCATTGACCAAAAACTGAATGGACTAGTCATATAAATACTGTGGCTACAACAGTAGATCAGTGTCTAAGAATTAACTCCTGACTCCCAGCGTCCATCTACGATTTACATGGCAAAAGTCAGGAGTTTGATCTAATACTCTGCACTTACTTGGATAGGTGCAGCCCCAACAACAAGTTTGACATGATCCTTTCTCATTTAGGGTAGGGAAGTCTGTATGATTTCAATTATTTTAGGCAGCACAGTGGTTAGCACGGCTGCTTCACAGCGCCAGGGTCCCAGATTCAATTCTGGCCTTGGGTCACTGCCTGTCTGGGATTTGCACATTCTCCCCATGTCTGTGTGGGTTTCCTCTAGGGTGATCTGGTTTCCCCCCACACTCCAAAGATGTCCGGATTAGCTTGATTGTGGCCAAGCTAAATTGAGCCTAGTGTCAGAGGGATTAGCAAGTAAATGTGTGAAGTTACAGGAATAGGGCTTGGATGAGATTGTGGTCAGTACAGACTTGATGGACCAAAGGACCTCCTTCTGTACTTGTAGAGATTATATGATCCAAGACAACGCAAGTCACTTGAAGAAACAATTTCTATTTACAATTGTTCACTCTCTCCAACACTGACAAATAGTGGCTACAGAGTGTACCATCCCTAAAGTACACCATAGAAACTCACTAAGGGTCTTTTCTACTTTTATACCTTGAATTACTTAAGAATGGAAAATTTTCAATAATTACATAATTTTAAATAAGTCTGATGTGAATGAATGACAGTTAGAGATCTTAAATTTTGAACACTTCTACCAAATTTTCTCTTCATCCCCACTGGTCTAAGATGAATATTCCCATATTTCTAGTCTCACTATACTGCTGACATCCCACTTTCCCAGTACCATTCCACATCCTGAAGAAGAGTCATCCAGACTCAAAACATTGGCTCTGTTGTCTCTTCACAAATGTTGTCAGACATGCTGGGATTTTCCAGCATTTTCTGATCCAGCATCCACTACCAGTCCACACGGTAGTGAAAGAGCAAGAGTCGTAAGAGGAGGAAGACAAAGATGAAAAAGCAACTGCATCCCCAACAAATAACTTGCATTACTTATATTAGGAAATAGCTTAGAGACAGTTCTGCGCATGGAGAGACGTCACACACAAATGGGGATGGCTCATGGAAGAGAATTGATGAATATGTGCAATGAAATTTTTGGTGCATTGTCAATGTTAAGGGCCATGGGGGAATCTGGCAAGACTTTGGCATAGGTCACTGCACAGCTGCAACACACGTTCAGACTATTCTCATGCAAGCTAACCTTGTTACCACATAAGCTCAGACTGCAGCCTTGAGGTTATGGATACCAGAATTGCAACAAGCTTGTAGGTGCCCAAAGCAAAGCCTTCTAGGCCCGGAGTTATTCAAGGCTCTCTGTAGTTACCCACCACTGAGAGTTAACAGTCTTCTGCCAACCATGTTGCAACCATTGTTAAGGAGCACTAGGACTGACAAAGTCAGCCAAAAGACAGGCACAAAGAGAATGCATAAGGCTGATTTGTTGCTATTTGTATGCAATATAATTTATTGAATTTTTCTGGAATACTTGCTTTGTATTGCTGTTTATTTCAGCATTGTGACCAAATAGATCAGGAAGAGAGGAAGGACCAGAGAGGTGGGACTGTTGGTGACTGAGGAATTGGGTTGCATTGATTTATATCCTCGTCAGATGAATGGAGCATGTCAAAGAGCTCCTCCTGCTTCCTCCTCCTGCTCAGCTAGTCCCTTCATGATAGTGAGTTTGTGCAGCATTCAGCAAGTCACCATGAATTTTGATTTATACTCTGCTGAGTACAACAAGTTTCATCCAGAGCAAATTGGGCAGCAGAAGCAATATTCCAATAATCTGCTGGTATAATTTTTTATATGGATATATGAGTTTTGTATGGAAGTATGCTTTTTGTTGTACTTTATACGTGTGCACCTGGCACAATGGACTGCTGCAGAATGAAGGCTTCATGACTATTGCCAAGATAGCAACACTGACCTGCGTGATATGCAGAGTATGGACTCCAGCCAGCTGAGTCATGAGTGCATAGAATTCCTTTATTGTAGCACATTTCAGAGATTGCCAATGTTCTCTTCTCCCTGCTCTGAAACTGTGGCTGCAGCAAAGTGGTAAATTTTATTGAGAATATCCTTATTGAAGCAAAACATCTCAGAAATGGTTCTTTGCTGAGCTCAACCTACAACAACTTCTGTCTGAATACCCAGGGCAGATATGGCTTTCTGGTGATAGTCCTTTCTCTCACATTACCCTCCATCTTCCAGCAGCCTCTGCCCAATCTGCTATCATGCTGTATTCCAAGAGGAATATTGCACCTATACCTGGGAGGAAGAAGTTTGTGAAGTTACATAGTTTGTGCAAATGAAGAGCAGGATTGTGCAACTGAGCCCTTTGAGTTTTTCCTCCATCTAATAAGATCACTGCTGATCGGACTGGAACCTCGATTCAACATTTCCACCCTAACCCCATATAACCTTTCACTCCCTTGTTTATCAAGAATCCATTTACCTCTCCCTTAAAAATATTCAAAGGCTTCTTTCACTGCCCTTTGAAGAAAAATGTTCCAAAGACTATAATTTTCCTGTCCTGCCCACCATGAGAATTGTTCATGCTAAATTTTTCCCCAGTGTCCTTGAACTGGTGCCAAGTATGGTGACTATCAGATTTTCAATGCAGTGTTAATGTAAGCCTATTTGTGACATCAATAAATAAACCTAACTTAAAAATGTAATTCTTTCAGCACCTGCCAGGCTACTCCTTACAGATTTTAGCAACTTTGAACATCTCTGGTAAGTACTGAAAGCTTCCATATTCAGAACAGGCTCCGGCAGTAATCAATCAGCAACCAACCTGAAAAGAGTTGATGATCCCCTTCAACGCTGCTGACAAGGGGACCTTTAATTTTGTGGAAAACATGTCCAGCTGTGCAAGGATAAGAAGGACATCCACATAAGCTCCAGAATGGCGACATTAGTGGATTGGCATTGCTGCCTCACAGCTCCAGAGAGCCGGCTTTGATTCCTGGCTTGGGCCACGGTCTGTGCGGAGTCTGCGTGTTCTCCTTGTGTCTATGTGGGTTTCCTCCAGGTGCTCTGGTTTGCTCCCACAGTCTGAAAGACATTGTGGTTAGGTGCATTGGCCATGCTAAATTCTCCCTCAGCTGTATTCGGACAGGCACCAGAGTTGGCGACCAAGAGATTTTCACAGTAACTTCATTACCATTTTAATATAAGTCTACTTGTGACACCAATAAATAAACTTTAAACTTTAATCATTAATCTGATACAAGACTTCTTTCAGATTGTCAGGATCAAGTATGATCTGATGCTTGCTACATGTGTTCCACTGTCCTCACCAAAATGGCATCTGTTTTGTGTAGGAGACTTGATAAGTAAGGCAGAATTTGGGTAAAAACTAATGGAGATTTATATACAGTGTGTTGATCTCCACTATGGCTGCTTCTTCTCTGTTTCCACACTAAGGCCGGAGTCCTACCACCGTTCATACTGGTGGGATTTTCCCGTCCGGCCACAGTGAATGGAGATTTGGCTGGCCGCTAAATTCTCTGACATCGCTGCAGCGGGAATGTGGCATGAATGACAAGTAAGATTGTGCCCTATGCCTGTAACATTGCTTCCACTGCACACATTAATACGGCAGAGCTCCAGTGAGCCAATAGGAATAGATACAAATACATAACAGCAGCCAAAGCAGCTCACTTCAGAAAGTATGCATGTGTATCATGGATAGTATCACTGAGAAAAAAAAACTGGGAACAAAGCAGCCAAATTTCATGGCAACTATTTTTTTAATCTGTGCTTTATGGAACTCCTGATTCCAATCATATATCTGACACAAGAATAATATTTCCAGCCACTCTATTCACGCATTCATCATAATTAGACTGTATTAAACACGACACTAGCAACATCTAAATAGCAACCTCCTTACTGTTGCCTGGAAACACTGATTTGCATCACGATACACACACCAACAGTGGCATTTGCCTCAATGGAACTCATCCAACGTGATTAGTGTAAATAGCACAGCTCTGATCCTTGCAGCTACATTGGAAGTCTAAATATAACAATAAACTTTCCCTGATTTCAGTCCCATGATACTTTGGCAGAAGAAGTACATAAACACTAGATAATAAGGGCTTCAATTTGTTCTAGTTAAAGTTTCTAACATAGGACATGGTATGGTTCTGAATGAAGTGAAAGGAAGGAAGCAGAAGTTGTCACGTTGACCGATATGTTATTGGAATTGTGTTATTGCCTTGTGTGGAGCTGTTTACCTAGTCTAATAATGCTCTTCTCAAGATTTAGTTTATGGATATATGGATATGTAGTTTATGGATATCTCCAGGTGCTCTGGTTTCTTCCCACAATCTGAAAGATGTGCTGGTTACGTGCATTGGCCATGCTAAGTTCTCCTTCAGTGTACCTGGATAGGCACCGAAGAGTAGTATTTTCACAGTAACTGCATTGCCATGTAATATAAGCCTACTTGTGACACCAATGAATAAACTTTAAATTTTAGTCATCAATCAGATTGTCAGTGTCAAGAATTCCTGTGGGAGCTTCAATGCGTCTGTCAGTCTTAGTGGGGGTTTTTGATAGCTGGGGGAATGTACACAGGGATAACAGAGTGGTATTTGCCTTGACACTGACCCACTATTTCTGTACAAAGCGTAAGATTTGGGCAGTGTTGTCCTTGTGCTTGGAGTTTGGAAGATCAAATCACCTTTACTCTTTGAAGTAGTAAAGCCAAATCCTTAGCAGAAAAATCTGGCCTTGTGCTTGTCAGGATCCCGAATCTGTAGAGTTGGAATGCAGCTGTGCAGGATCTGAGATTTCTAGAGGAAACTGAAGGATATATCCATGTTTATGGTGCTAGCTTCCTCCAACAGCCAGATAAACTTTTTCATTCAGCACATAGTCTGCTTTTTCCTTTTATGAGTTTATAGAGTTGGGGTATAATTGATAAATTTAAGAAGTGAAACCAGTCTTCATCTAGAAGAAGAGATGTGTATTTTATAAAATCCTGGAGTGAATTTTATAGAGGGTGCATTTTCCTATCCCCATATTTGATTGAAAAGTCCGCTAGCCCCTTGCTGACTTTAAAACAGGCTGACTCGCAGTGACAATATGCTTCCAGCTGCGCTTGCCCCAAAACTGGAAAGTCCAATCTGAGATCAACAGACCTTTGCATGATCTCCCTCATCACCGCCCTCTACCCGTCCTGCCCATCACCCTGCCACCTGCTACAATTCCTCTGGTGGTTGGGATGGGAAAGTTCTGCGCAGGAAGTCCAATTTCTGAGGCCAACATGATTGGCTGGAAATCGAGTAGTTCCAGGAGTGTCAAAACACAGTAGCAGCTGATGCTGGGACTGCCAGGAATTCCTCAATGGGGCTGTTGGGTTTTCAAGGTCAGGGGAGGCAAAAGGGGCTAATCCATCTTGGGGAGGGGGGTAAGATGTCCCCAATGGACAGAGGGAAAATCTTAAAGGAGGTACCGCAATTTTCTTTCCTGCCTTTTATCACAAGCTGTTAAAGTGGTGGGTAGACTAAATTCCTTCTATCTTCCCCCACCAAATGTGGTCTATAAATGACCTTTAATTGGCAACCTAAAGGCCTCAATAAACCTAAGGACAAGCAGGCAGTCTAATGTCCTATCCATTTTCCATAATTTGGGGAAAGATCTCAGGGGTGAGCAGGAAAGTAGGGTGTTGGTCACTCTTTTATTTGCTCCTGCCTTCAAATATGTCAACAGGGGCCATCAACTATTTAAGATGTTACAGATGAGGAAAGCTATATGGCTCAGTTTAGTTCCTTAACCCAGAAATCGCAAGAATAAGTCCCATTTCAGCAGCTAATCGCAGGGGTTTTATCTTCACTGGATATTTCCGGAAGCCTTGCATTGCTGATTACTTATGCAACAGATATCTTAATCCACACTAATTTCTAAAACCACTCTTCTTGCTGACCTCTTTGTGGCTAAAATCATTCCATAGCCTTACCCCTCTTAATCCCCCTATCCTCCTCTGATGCTACCAACTATTCCTCTCTGAAACTCTCTGCTTTTGGTGCTGCTTCCTGTGTATTCATTCTTTTTCCTACACCCTACCATGGCTAGCATTGTCTTCAGTCACTGAAGACCCACAATTTGGAATTCCCTTCCTTCACATGTCTGTCTCTTCTGTAATAGCTCCTCAAAACCCTCATTGATTGAGTGCTGGGACAAAATCTCTTCCATTATAAAGAACAAAGAAAATTACAGCACAGAAACAGGTCCTTCGGACCTCCAAGTCTGCACTGATCATGCTAATCAACTGAACTAAAGCCCCCTACTCTTTTTGGGGACCATATCCCTCAATTTCCATCCTATTCATGTATTTGTCCAAACGCTCCTTAAAACTCACTATCATATCTGCTTCCACTACCTCCCCCAGCAGTGAGTTCCAGGCACCCACCACCTTCTGTTTAAAAAACCTGCCTTGTACATCTCCTTTAAACCTTGCCCTTTGCGCCTTAAACCTATGCCCCCTAGTAATTGACTCTTCCACCCTGGGAAAAAGCTTCTGACAATCCACTCTATCCATGCCTCTCATAACCTTGAAGATTTCTTTTGGTTCATCCCGCAACCTCTTTTGTCCCAGTGAGAACAAACCAAGTTTCTCCAATGTCTCCTCCTAGCTAATGCCCTCCATACCAGCCAACATCCTAATAAATCTTTTCTGTGCCCTCTCCAAAGTCTCCACATCCTTCTGGTAGTGTGACAACCAGATTGAACACTATATTTGAAGTGCGGCCTAACTAAAGTTCTGTAAAGCTGCAACATGGCTTGCCAATTTTTAAATTGCCCAGCAGATGAAGGCAAGCATGCCATATGCCTTTTTGATTACCTTCTCCACCTGCTTTGCCACTTTCACTGGCCTGTAAACCTGTACACCCAGACCTCTGGGTCAAGCCTGCCAATATCTCTTCCATTATGGGCAGCATGATAGTACATTGGTTAGCATTGCTGCCTCACAGCGCCAGGGATCTGGGTTTGACTCTCGGCTTGGGTCACTATCTGTGTGGAGTTTGCATATTCTCCCTGTTTCTGCATGGGTTTCCTCCAGGCGCTATGCTTTCCTCCCATAGTCCAAAAGGCATGTTGCTTAGATGCTCTGGCCATGCTAAATTTTCACAGTAGCTTCACTGCAATATTAATGTAAGTCTACTTGTGACACTAATAAATAAAATAAACATTAGCTCAACATCAATTTTATTTTCTCAAACTTCTTTGATACACCTTGAAATGTTTCCCTACGTGTAAATTAAAAATTATTGTGCTTTTATCTTCATAAATTAAGTTACTGATCATATCTTGCAACTGGTTATGATACTACATGTACAACAATTCTACATTTCCTATGCCCTGGAGATGTGCAGATGTGAATGTGTTTCTCCAGTTCTTAGATCATGCATATGCTTTGACTAAAAATTGTGTCAGCAGTTTTTCCAGTGGTGAAGCACTTTGTTTGGCTTATCCTACTCCTGCAGAAGATAATAGATGCCATGTATTTGTACTTGTTGAACATGAATTTAATAAAGTTACATCCTTTTGAAGATATGCTGCCACATTTGCTTCCATGACTAACTGTCCAAAAGCTACTCTGCTTGCTTGACCAAAATACACCCAGTCGAACAAGTTGGCTATTATTTTTCTCTTGAGATAGAATTTATATTACTGCCTTCGTAACATTGTTTTCCCCAGGTTTCAGGGCATTCAGGTTTTCATTTCACCATCCAACTCATTTTTTCAAGAAGCAAACAATTTTAATTTCTCTGCATCTTTCTGGTTGCTTGATGCATTTACTTTATAAAATAACAGAATCCCTAAAGTGCAGAAGGAAGCCATTCAACTTGTTGAATTTGCATCTGACAACAATCCCACCCAAGCCTTATCCCCACAACCCCACTAATCCCTCTAACACTAAGGGGCAAATTAGCATGGCCAATCCACCTAACTTGCAGATCTTTGGAGATGGGAGGAAATCGGAGCACTCAGAGGAAACCCATGCAGACATTGGGTTCAAACTCCATGCAGACTGTCATCTGAGGCCAGAATTGAACCTGGATCCTTGATGCAGTGAGGCAGCCATGCTAACCACTGCGCTGTTGTGCCGCCCTCTTTACCAATTGATGCAAAATATCAGACCAGTCGCTGATTTAACTTAATGCTGAAAAATAGATCTCATAATAAATATTTTCTCTGTTCTGGGTATCCAAAGGCATTTATTTTATTATCATGCTATTAACTAAACAATACTGAGTTAATTTAAATGTACTTGTGCTGCAGCTTACAAAGAACAAAGAACAAAGTTGTTGCTTTGGAATTCTAGTGGAATGTTGTAACAAAAATGGTTTCACATGACACGGCACATATACCATAGCTGTTTCCTCCTTAATGTCCCACTGGATTTGTCGCACATAGATATGATTGTATTAAGTGTCTGGGAGTCAACTTAAATAAGCTACTTACTCTTTGTTTGGTAAATGTCAGTTTTCAACAATAACTGCAATAACTCAAGGTAAATCTTCAGGCAGTTTTGCATCCATGTTTGCATATTACTATGAAATATGTGCAGTTCCATTGTCTACAGTGCAACTACACATAACAAAAGATCATTCTAATCCTGGAAATATTGAATTGCAATGAGCTAAAGAACCTACCCATCCATTCTCAACTGTGCAGAATCCATTGTTCAAAAAATGCAAAACTGAATTTAATTTCTGTTCTCAATAAATGTCTACTGCAGGTGTTAAATGGACTTTGATTTGAGGAAATCTATTCCTCTCTATATATAGACAACTAATTTTACTGATTTTTGAAATATCCAGGGGTCAAGTTTAACCCAAAGTGGCTTTTGGATAGGTGAGGACTGGGACAAACAAGTGGAAAGCCTAAATTCTAGGCCCAGGGTAATAAAGCACTTGAGGTTTGTTAACATTTGATTAATGTCTTTCTCACCTAACTGGGCATGATTTCCGAGGAATCTCAGAGACCAATTTAAAACAGGATGCAATTCAAGAAGAAAAATGGTTTTTATTTTCTGACATTGTTTTCTCTAAGGCTATAAGGTGAAGACTGAGTCAACAATGAGCCTCAAAGTTTCCTGAGGCTTCTGCTGAGTTTCTGGTTGAAGGGAGGAAAGTAAGGAGAAGGTTTGCCCATTAATGGTGGTAAAATATCAAAAATAGACATTCACTGGGCTTGAATCGATCTGACTGAGTGAATTTGTCCAGAAGCATCATCCTTAGGACTTGGGTTGAATGCAGAAAATACTTCAAATGATATGACAAGAGCTTTTAGAGTGAGTGTAATTCATCATTTCTCTATCTCTTTCAAGAGACTTTTCAACAGACCTCTTCTGCTCCCCAACACCCTTACAATTCCATCTTTTGCACACATCCTTCACTATCCACCACATAGGCAGACTTTTCATCTATGTTTACACACAGATGTACTAGTAACTAGTAACTTCGCATTGTCTTCTCACATGATAGCTTTCTAAGAAACTGTCAGAATTCTTTTTCACGATGCAGTTCAGCTTCCCTCAGGGATGAGAGGAATGGAGAATAATGCTGCTGAGAAACCCAGGTATGCAGATCTCAGGAATCTAGTCTTCAAAAGGACAACAAGCCAGACTTTTCAGCCCCAACAGCAGTGAATATTGACGTTGTCGGGATGGGAAAATTTGGAGAGTTGCTAAGGCTCTCCAATTTGTTCCCGTCCTGTCCACAATGATGCCCACCTGTGTTGGGGCTGGGAAATCTTACCTGTGTCAGAACTGGAAAATTCCATCACTTGATTCTGAAGTACAGAACTCTGGTACAGACAATGGAGACAATTTCTATGCATGTGATTGAGATGTTGATGTAGGAATAGTGCCATACTTCCATCTTCAACACATTGCAGGAAGTTACTCCTAATGAGTCAAGAAATCAGTGATAGTCTAGGAGATTTGTGGAAGAACATGATACCAGGAACATATAACAGACCAAGGTGTCTTCCCAAGAATCTCCCTAAGCGATAATTTGGGCACAGTCAAGGTATAATTGCTTTAATAGATGCTTTGAAGTCACCCTAAATGCAGGACCTCCACAAAATTTCCCAGACTTAACTGTATCTATTTAGTCTGTAATGACATTAATCAGGCCTCAGCCTTGCTCTAGGGGGCTACAGGGTGTGGTGACAAATGGTTCTGTCTGTTGTGATGGTGAAGGTGCACAAATGATTTTTATGGTTCGTTTAGTGCTAGCATCTGAGAAAATTTCAGTCTTGGTCCCAATTACAATGCAGTGACAAGTGGAAGTGGGTCTCAGACACACTAGACTAACATTGTATCCAATTAGAGTACATTTTGTAGCACATTTTATTCAGTTACATTTAACATTAAACAGGAAATCAAACTGGGACTACTTGGTGAGAAAATGTATCCCAGTCATGCCTGCTGGATTGCATCTTATGAATCTTATAATCACTCAAATGTAAACTTTTATTTAGTTAGCTTAGAATGTTGTGTAGCCTGCTCATTCTTTTCTATAAAGCCAAAGAAAATCAAAACATCTTTCCACTAGTTTGTAAAAGAAGTGAGATTTTCCTGCTAGGAATTCCCACAAGAAATCTGGCATTTATTGACAAAATAACTTTCTCAGAATCGAAACATTGCACATACATGTACTTAATCTATTCAGGTACTTTTTCCTGCAAACATAACTGAAAAGCTAATAATAGCACTGGTATTAAAGCTTTAATCACTCCCTAATTACAACTTTCTTTTAGTGCTGAGGTAACTTATACAAACCAACCAGCAAGGTGAAAAGTCCTTGTGATGGTGAACGTTTGGGGGGGGTGGGGGGGAAAGACGTCTAATTGCATGTCAGAACTAAAATTGTCAGCTGTCTGACTGCTTTTAATTCTCACTTGCGTGCATGCTTCTGCACATCTCTGTGGCTCCAGACAGTGAATATTACAGGTGATTAGTGCTCCAGTTCAAACACTTCCAGTTCAAAACATGTTTACTCCCAATTGAGTTGCCCTCAAACAACTTCTAGAAGGGTATCTCCTGAGTCCCGCTGAAAGCAATTCTGCCTCTATTGGATAACAGCCAGGCCTTGTATTTATGCTGTGTTGCATCTCACATGGCACGCCATGCACTTCCTGACAACGATTGATGTCTCCGGAACACAGTGTTATAGGGTACTG
Organism: Sphyrna mokarran; assembly: GCA_024679065.1. Taxonomy (NCBI): domain Eukaryota; kingdom Metazoa; phylum Chordata; class Chondrichthyes; order Carcharhiniformes; family Carcharhinidae; genus Sphyrna; species Sphyrna mokarran. Next base: position 24,029,825 of record JAGIQG010000019.1, read on the forward strand.
TTCGTGCAGAGAAGCATTGCTAAGTATCTGAATGGTTTGATAACGATTTATCAGCTAAATGTATTTGCCTGAATTTGGGAACAAGAATTGTGGCTTTACTCCTCATTTAAGTCAGACTCTAAATTTAGCCAGAAGCAAGGGTTAATAATGCAAGATTCCCCCCCCCCCCCCCCCCCCCCCCCCCACCATTTCATGAGCATCATTGTGTAAATAATGGAGTTGAATTTCATGGGGATTCTCACAATTGTGTTATCATAGCTCAGCAGAAAATCTCTAGGATTCATGCACAAGTCTCAGCTGGATTAGCCTTATAAATATTGTGGCTACAAGAGCAGATCAGAGGCAAGCAATCCTGGGATGAGTAATTCACCTCCTGACTCTTCAAAGCCTGTCCAAAATCTGCAATGTTGTTGAACCACAGTTCAACTCTAATGAGGATATAAGGATGAAACAGTAAGATCACAGACAGCCGCTGGAAGAGAGCTGCAAGATTCCAGAGACATTTTTAGTAATGTCTGATCACATTATAGACTTGCAGCAGCTGTAATAACTGGAATACACCACATCATTTAAATGTTCAACCCTTCGCAACATCGTATTTATTAACATAAAAAGCTGAAGTTCCAAGTGGCATCCTCTGTCCAACAATTTTTTTTCAGTTGCAATGCAACTTTAGATTTTCATCCAAAACGAAATCATGAACAGTATTTTTATACTTAACGGCAACAACCTTCTGAAACTTTGTAAGAGTCACGATGCTGCATGTCCCTCATAATCCTTCTTCAGATCTATGCTAATACTTCAAAGAGGTGCCTTAGGGCTTAGGTTTGGAGAAGGGGACAGCTGCTCCAGGACGATGAGTCTCTTGGGGACACAGGCAGACCTCGTCTCTTGTGGAATTGCAGAATCTATAAAGCCATCTTTTGCTGTCCCAGTAGACAATGAGATCAAGATATTGATTGTCACTCATCTGTGGGGAAACAGATTGCTACTAACCATTAATTCTTGGGAAAGAGTCTTTCGAAAAGCCTGAAAGCCCAGGGATATAGTAAATCTGAATCCAGTAGATATGGGACTATAAATTATTTGGGTATAGATGTCACATAGAATAGAATAATAGAATCTCTACAGTGTAAAATGAGGTCATTTGGCCCATCAATTCCATCCAGGCCCTATCCTCATAACCCCACGTATTTACCCTGCTAATCTCCCTGACACTAGGGGGCAATTCAACATGGCCAATCAACCTAACCCTCAATTCTTTGGACTGTGGGAGGAAACCAGAGGAAACACATGCAGATATGGGGAGAACATGCAATCTCCACACAGATAGTCAGCCAAAGCTGGAACTGAATCCAGATCCCTGGTGCTGTGAAGCAGCAGCGTGAATGACTGTGCCACTATGCCACCCATTTTGTTATTTGCCAAATTATCATACTGGCAGTGATAGGGGTACTGCACACGGTTTCTTCCCACAGTCTAAAGGTGTGCAGGTTAGGTTGATTAGCCAAGCAAAATTGCCCGTTAATGGGGACTAGCAGGTTAAATATGTGAGGTTGCAGGCATAGGAGATGGGTGGATTTGTTGTTGGTGCAGCTCAATGAATCAAAATACCTCCTTCTGCTCTGTATGGGTTCTATGATTCTATGAGCTGGAATGGGGAGTGGGCAGGAGAGTGATTGAGGTGTGGAGGGAGAAAAGATTTAGGAAGCCTGTAACACAGTTGGAAACTTGGATGCAGTGTTGGAGGATCAAGATCTGAGGTCACGTACCAACCAACTCAGGAGCAGCTTCTTCCCTTCTGCTATCAGACTTTGAATGGGCCTATCATATATTAAACAGATCTTTCTCTTCACCCCTAGATGTAACTGTGACACTACATTCTGCATCTTCTCTTTCCTTCTCCTATGTACTCTATGAATAGTAAGCTTTGTCTGTATAGCACACAAGAAACAACCCTTTCACTGTATACCAATACATGTGACAATAATAAATCAAATCCTTTGAGTAGACTGAATAATTTCACAAACTAAAGTTTATGTTCTTTTACAAGTGGAGGGATTAGAAATAAATAATCCATTAATTCTGTATGATCTGAGCCAATCAAGACCCCAGGTGTACCAAGTGTGATTAGAAATGTAAAATATATCACATGCAAATCTGAATATTTTCATTATCCTTATTAAAATACAAGTCAAAATATTAATAATTTTATTCTCATTCAAATGGGATATACAATTTAACTTGTGTTTAGATCAGTAGAAAAGCATAAGCAAATTTCTTTTTCCTTAACAACATGACTTCAAATCAGGCTTTCATTTTATTAATTGTTATCCTGTTGATCTCTCCGGGGTTTATTTCCATGTCCTGCTATAAATTCCAAGCCCTCCTCTAAACCAGACTACTTGCAGCCGCTGCAACTTATTTAACCCCAAGTAGAGGTTTTGAGCTGGACCGTCTCCAATAGGAAACTGCCTATTTCTGTCTCCATAAAGTCACCTACCAGCTTCACCATCATCTCATTCAGTCTGTTGTTGAAACCCAGACCTTCAGTCGCAACTATTCCAGTTTGTTCTTCCCCAGCCTTACAAGCTCCATTCTCCATAATTTCAGTGCATTCAAAACCCAAAGGTCCACATCCTATTTTGCATCAAAACCCGTTTTCATTGAATTTGATGACATTTTCTAACCCCAAAACCTTTCTGCTCTTTATTTCTCTAGCCCTCTTTTCCCACAGGCTCTCAATTTTTCAGACTCCAATGTTTTCCTATCATCCCTCTGCATCACCATTGTTGGCTTTCAACCACTGATATCTCCTATATTGGAATTTCCTCCCTGCATTTCATCATCTCTCTGCTTTCGTCTTTAAAGACACCCATTAAATCTAACTCATTCTCTTCCTAACCTTAACGCTTACCCTAACGAGGCAGATAAGGCATATTTTTTACACCCAGAGTAATGGGTGCTTGGAACTCATTGCTGGGGAGGTAGTGGAAGTGGATACAGTAGTGACTTTAAGGGGCATCTTGACAACTACATGAATAGAATGGGAATAGAGGGAAATAGATCCTGGAAAGGTAGAGGGTTTTAATTCAGTTGGGAAGCATGGTGGGTTGGAGGGCTAACGGGCCTGTTCCTGTGCTGTAATTTTCTTTGATCTTTGGTCTAACCAACCAACTCTTCCTAACTGTAACCCTAACCCTCACAGAAATCAATCCATCCTCTTCCTAACCCTAACCCTAACTCTAATCCTCAGCCTAACCAACACATCCTCTTCCTAATATCAACATTTTGAACTTCCAGTTATTGAACTTTCCAGTTATTGCTGGTTAAGTGAATTGGCCATACTGAATTCCCCCTTCCACAGTAATTTCATTACATTGCTAATGTAAGCCTACTTGGGACACCAATAAATAAATAAATAAACAAATAAATTGTCAATTCTTGCACTGTCAACAAAAGGCTTATCCTCATACCAAACCCATAAACCATCTGAATAAATGAGGTAATTCTGCCAGCTAGTGCCCCCGCCCCAATCTGATACATACTCCCACACCACACCATCCTGCCCTCCACAACATAGAACACCTGCAAAAAATAAAAGTCATCCCATCCCACCAGTTCCAGGAGCCCCCTCACCCTACCCATCCTAACCGACACAGACCGGAGATGAAAGTGCCAAGACGGGAGGACAGCAAACCACTCTCCAACCCACAATCTACCCACCAACATCTCTATCAGGAAATCTCCGAGACTTTTCTTCACTACAGTAGCCTACCTACCCCCAACCCCGAACCCTCCCTCGAAGAAAACAGAATCTGACTCAGCAACAGTACAAAATCTCCCCAACAAAGAAATCACCCTCCTGCAAAAAAAAACTCTCCAACACATACCCCACTTTGACATTCACCCCAGCTAACAGCCCCCTCCTCCTAACACACACCACTTCACCAACCACCTGTCCCCAAGTACCTAAAATTGAAGTGGACCATTACCCCATTTTCCTTTGTTTCTTCCTCCCCTCTTCTGTCATACGAGGATACGCCTGCCCCCATTCACCATCCCATGCAAGAAATATGAATAATATATAAGGGAAAGGTCCAGGAGACAAGAAGATAACAAGGCACAAGGTAGGGCAATGAGGGTTGGACGTGAACCAAAAGAAAAATGGCAGAGCATGAAGAAAAAGAGACATATCCTCTCTCTATCCGACCCCAAGAGGCTCACCATAACCGACTCTTCCTCTTTCTAATATTGACATTCTTAACTTGGTTTCCAGTCATTGATTATTCCTCCATTAAGCATCTTTGAGTGTTTTTCTGTGTTAAAGAAAGCATAAAGTCTAATTGAAAAGCATGTTACCAGGGATTTGTGAAGAATTGGCTATTCTACTTTTTTTTGTGAATAAGGGAATTACAAGTTTTAGGAACCTGTAATGCAGAAGTCCTGTATAGTATTTGTATGAATAATTGGATATTTGGGCTTCATCATCAAATGCATTTTACTTGCCAAAAACTGTAGCATGGAGATAACTTAATGTGCCTCATTTCCTCCTCTCTCTTTAGTTTCTTACAGGATGTGCATTATTCTACGTTTGAGAAGATGGGTTCTTGTTGAGCACCTCACAAGGAACTGAATTAGAAAAGGTAAGCAGCATTTTTCCCTTCTTTTCCTATTTCCTTTGGCACAAGGCATATACCTTCCTCCTGATTTTAAACTAAAAATCATCATATTTTACAGCATGGCCTAACTTAAAGGAGCCTGTGTGGAATAACGGGCATGCACCTTCTTTGTGGCACAGCGTTTTGGGATTAGCACTGTGCTATCTATACACTAGCCTGGAATTTTCTCAATCAGCAAACACAAAACATTAGACCAAGAAGTGACCTATTTCCATGCCTAATCTGGTGATGTTGAGTTATGCTCAAATTTCATGCAAATTTCGTTTGAATACACCTGATTGTAATACAGATAAATTCCAGGTCATCAATCAGGGCACAAAATGCAAAGACTCACACCACGGCCGGAAATCTCCAGTCATACACGCCCGCTACTGCTGCCAGCGAAGACAGAAAATTCGGCACTCAGCCAAATCTCCTTTCACTACAGCCAGACGGGAGATTCCTGGCTGCCAGCGAAATCGGAGAATCCGGCCCCAGATGCCTCATCTATATGTATGAATGTTAAAATTTCAATTCATTTCACCATCAATCAAACACATTGGGCGCAACGGGGAGAATTTTAAACCTAAAGGTTATGTGGGTTGGGAGCGGTGGGAGGTGAAAAATAATTGCATTGCAAACCTGACCCCAAGCCACCTTGAACCTGGCCATTTCTGGTCTTAATGATGATGTGTCAAATGTGGGCAACCAACTCACTCTTAAGCTGGTAATTAAAATCTTTTAAGGCGGCTGTGTGCCTTGCTTTTCACATGACCTTTATTTTTGATTAATTTTAACCATGTTTTCTGACACAGAGGAAAATTAATAGATAAAAGAAAGCAGGAATGGCTGAATCATTGAGATAAGTGCCTTTACAACACTGCTTGTGGGCTGTGAGGAATAGGATCTCTGTGCAGACTGCAATCAGCCAAAAGTTGCACTCTCACAACTGTCTCTGTAATCTATGATGCTGCACTCAAGCTTCTCCCCACTCCATCCCCTCAATCAAATCACAATAAAATACTAGAAAAGTTAGTTTGTGTCCTCTGTGTCAGAAATCAAAAATTTATTGATTTCATGTTGGAGTAAAATTAAAAGTATTGTTTCTTGTGTACTAAACAGACAAAATACACTATTCATAAAGTACATTGGAGGCAAAGAAAGGAGAGGGTGCAGAATGTAGTGTTACAATCGTTGCTAAGGTGCATAGAAAAATCAATATAATATATGGTAGGTCTACTCAAATGTCTGGTAGGCAGTAGGGAAGAAGCTGTTCTGGAATTGGTTGATACATGATCTCAGACTTTTGTATCTTTTTCCCAATGGAAAACGATGGAAGAGTGTATGTCCAGCAAGCGTGGGGGTCCTTGGTTACGCTGGCTGCTTTCCTGAGCTACTGGGAAGTGTAGACGGATGGGAGGCTGTTTGTGTGATGGACTGACAGCAAACCACCTCCCTCCACAAGGTGTTCTGTCATCAGAGTCCCAGCTCTTGCTGCAGAGGAAGCTGAAATTTAAACACACAAAGCATATTTTGTGACCATCACCCAGTGATTCAAACATGGTTGTAACTAGCGTATTTCCCCCTTGTAACTTCATCAGTGCATGTCTGTCAGACAGTGTCCCACTGTTCGTGATTGGGTTTTGTGTATTCTTAGTATAGTTTTGACAGTACACATCTGGGAACATTCTGTTGAATATCCTAAGTGATTGGCCTAATGCCTTGCTAATAGGGACTGAAAATGTGACATATTTATATTCTGCTATTATAATTTGGGAGATGCAGTCATGCAAACAGAAGACATTTACTGGGATTTTGTGTCCATGTTTGCTGTGGGCATGTACCAGGGAACACTCCCAGCCAGGGGAGTCTTTGTTTTCACTTTGAATTCTTTTAGGTGAGGGTCTCAATCTCTGCAAGGTTATGTTGCTGGCTTAGTGGGCTCTGATATAGTGGTGTGGAACCCGCCTCCACTAATTGATTCCGCAAAGTGTTTAAACATTTGGTGGGAAAAGTTGGTAGTACAGCCAGTGGACTATGTACCACTTTGCCTGCCTGAGACAACACTTAAAAAAAATGGAAATTTTTACCTCACGTTTTTGCCACGAGCTCAGATCACACTTTTAGTTTGTGTTTGAAAAAATCTCCAGGTTTTTAAAATTTCACTTCAATCTTCCCACCATTGGATTAAAAGTAATTATTTGGCATAAAACATGTTTTTGTGACAGCTGCATACAGTATTCGATGTGTAGCCAAACTCCATGTGTACCCCATATGCAGTGGGATTGGTTTTTCTTGTACATGAATCACTGAAAAGTAATATGCAGTTACAGCAAGGAATAAGGGAGGCATTAGAGCAGCTTTCGTGGCAATGGAGTTAAGAGTCCAAGATTAGAAAAACCCTAATGCAATTACCTAGGGCTTTGGTGATGAACAGGTTTGGCTTATTTGATAGCACTCTCTCCTTGGAGTCACAAGTATTGTAGTTCATAGAATTATAGAATCCTTACAGTGCAGAAGGAGGCCATTTGGGTCATCAAGCCTAAACTGACAACAATCTCACCCAGGCCCAATCCCCATAACTATAACTATTTACCCTGCTAATTCCCCTGACACCAAGAGATAATTTAACATGGTCAATCATCCTAGCCCACACATCTTTTCAAGTCCCACCCCAGGACTTGAGCATAAAACAAGATTTAATATTCCAGTGCAGAACTGAGGGAGTGCTACAGTGCTGAAAGTGTCTTTTGGCGAAGGTTCAATTCTCAGGTGAATTTGAAAGTTATCAGGGCACAATTTCAAACAGAACAATTATCCCCAGTGTCCCAGCCAATATTTATGCTTCATGAAAACAGAGTACCTGTTCTTACCACGTTGTGTGCAAATTAGCTGTAGCACTTCTCCCATTGCAAAAGTGACCACACTTTCAAAACTGTTTTATTGATTATGAAGAGCTGTGAGTCATCTAAGTGTCATGAAAACTGCTATATAAATGCAAATTTTTATTTCTTTATTCTTCCCTGAGGAAGAATTTGCATAGAGAGGGGAATACTTCAAAGGTTCACTAGACTGATTTTGCAGATAAGTCAATTGTCCAATGGAAGACAGATAGAGTAAAATGGGCCCCTATTGCCAGGAGTCCAGAAGGTAAGAGATAATCTAAATGAAACATAAGATTCTGAGAGAGCTTGACAAGTAGATGCAGAGAGCTTGTCTCTTCTGGCTGGAGAGTCTAGAACTAGGTCATAGTCTCAGGATAAGAGGGTGGCCATTGGGACTAAGAGGAGAAATTTCTTGTCTCAGAAATTTGTTTCTTTGGAAGTCTTTACCTAAGGGAGCTGTGGACTATATCCAAGATCCAAAAATCTATCAATTTAACACAATGGGAAACTTTATTGGGAAAAGGTAGGAAGTGGAAAAGTGGAGTTAAGATCAGCCATTATCTCATTGCAGGGCAGATATGACTTAAAGAATCATATTGTCTACTCCTGCTTCTCTTTCTTACGATGGTGGATATGCTGGCGTTGGACTGGGGTAGTTTAACAGGATTATTTGGTATCATGAGCTTTTGCAGCGCTGCTCCTTCATTTTTCTTACATTATCTTCGAAATGTGCAGAAAATTTCCAGGTCTCCATGTTCAATGAGTGAACTTTTGATTTGATTAACCCGTTGTCTGATTCAGTTGTTTAATGAATAGAAATGAAACAGAATCTGCTGCCATCCCAAGTGTGTTAACTAATTAAGTGTCAGGGTGAAATTGAAACAATAATGAAATGTATCATTATGTTGCAGCACAATGTGTCCTATTCATTTTCTGATTAATGGCACTGTTTGTACTTGAGCTTTTCCTTTTGTCTATCACAAACAGGCCAGGACACTGAGTTTATGTGCCATAGTGAAGTAAATAACATCAAGTATTCAAGGGGGCCATAAATCTTGTCTTCATTAATTTTGGTGAAAAGGTACGTGTGAGCCATATTAACATGCTCTATATTTGAATGGAAAGGGAATTACAGACCCCAAGCAGCTACAATTCATATACAAATAGCTGCTAACCTTACCCAGTGCAGCACTCCAGACTCGAAGAAAGAAAATTGTGCGTCTGAACCTCACTGCATAACATAGACACACGATGAAGGTATATAATAACAATTAAATGCAACAGTGAGACAATGCATAGGGCAGGATATTCTGGCCGCGCTCACCCCAAGACCCGAGGTCAACGTAACTTTGCATAGCCCGTGACCTACCCACTTTGATTCCCAGACAGGACGGTAAAATTCTGCCCTGGATAAGATGTTAAATTGAAACCCTGTGTATTCTGGCAGTTAGGATGAGATTAACGTGCAGATTCTATGAGCAGCAGTTAGGAAAACAAATGCAATGTTAACATTCATGCCAAGAGAGCAAGAATACAAGGGCAGGGATGTATTTCTGAGGCCGTATATGGCTCTGGTCAGACCCCATTTGGAATATCGTGAACAGTTTTAGGTCCCATATCTAAGGAAGGATGTGCTGGCCTTGGAAAGGGTCCCGAGGAGGTTCAGAAGAATGATCCCTGGAATAATGAGCTTGTCATTAGGAACAGCTGAGGACTCTGGGTCTATACTCATTAGAGTTTATAAAGATGAAGAGGAGGATGAAACTTTCAGGATACTATGAGGTCTAGATAGAATGGACGTGGAGAGGATGTTTCCACTAGTAGGGAAAACTAGAACCCCTACTGAGCAAAACCTGAGGCTAAAGTGACGATCCTTTAAAACAGAGATGAGGAGGAGTTTCTTCAGCCAAAGAGTGTTGAAACTGTGGAACTCGTTGCTGTAGAAATCTGTGGAGACCAAGTCATTGAGTGACTTTATAACAGAGATAGATTCTTGATTAATAAGGGGATCAGGGGTTATGAGGAAAAGGCATGAAAATGAGGATGAGAAAAATATCAGCGAAGATTGAATGGTGGAGTAAACTCCATAGGCCGATTGGTCTAATTCTGCTCCTATGTCTTATCGTCTTATGGTCTCATAGTTTAAGCATCTGTTAAAGGTTTCATTCTAAATTAACCAAAATCTGCCTTCGACCTTAAATCATCAAATGAAATGAACTGGCCATTCATCTTTTGCTGTGTACGAACTGACTGCTTCATTTGCACCAGTCACTGCAGAATAAGTTTCAATAACTCACAGGACTTATTTTGAATTAGAACACCATGTCCTTTTCCTTTGGACACTGATGTGACCCAATTTGCTTTCTTTTCAACACCACATTCTGTTATCTGAGCACAGTACATAAATAATAGGTTTATATTTTCCCACAACACAACACAATGCACAAGCTAGTTGTTTATTTGCTGATTACTCAAATGCTTCATATTTACTTTCATGCAACTTACATAGAACATAGAACATAGAACATTACAGCACAGAACAGGCCCTTCGGCCTTCGATGTTGTGCCGAAATAAAAAGCAATGCCCCTCCAAACTAAACCATTCCCTTCTCTTCCATATACTTATCAATTAACCTCTTAAACGCCACCAAACTTGGCGCATCTACAACAGCTGCAGGCAGGGCATTCCACTCCCTAATCACTCTTTGAGTAAAGAACCTACCTCTGATATCCGTCCTATAACTCATACCCCTTAATTTAAAGCTGTGTCCCCTCGTGCTAGCTTTCTCCATCCTAGGAAAAAGGCTATCACTGTCCACCCTATCTAAACCTCTAATCATCTTATATGCTTCAATAAGATCCCCTCTTAGCCGCCTCCTTTCTAACGAAAACAACCTCAAATCCTTCAACCTCTCTTCATAGGACCTGCCCTCCATACCAGGCAACATCCTGGTAAACCTCCTCTGTACCCTCTCCAATGCCTCCACATCTTTCTTATAATGTGGGGACCAGAACTGCACACAATACTCCAAGTGCGGCCGCACTAGAGTTTTGTACAGTTGCAACATGATGCTACGGCTCCTAAATTCAATCCCCCTACCAATAAAAGCTAAGACTCCATATGCCTTCTTAACAACTTTATCCACTTGACTGCCTACTTTCAGGGATCTATTGACACATACACCAAGATCCTTCTGTTCCTCAACACTATTAAGAGCCCTACCATTAGCCCTATACTCTACACATTTATTGTTCCTGCCAAAGTGCATTACCTCACACTTTTCCACATTAAACTCCATTTGCCACCTCTCGGCCCAGCTCTGCAACTTGTCCAAGTCACTCTGTAAACTATAACACCCCTCTTCACTATATATTACCTTCACGTTATGAGTATAAACCAGTTATATAACCAAAATGTAAATTACATTCAATACATTTAGCTGAATAATTAATGCTAATGTACAAGTTGCTTGTTTACTTAGGAATTGGTATGCAATATGATTGGCTACTTGGAAATATTGAGACTGAGGGCAGGTTGCTAGTTTGTAGGATCCTGTGTGATTTGCCCCTAAACACTATAATTGTGTTAAAATTTTCATAATGCACCATTCTAAAGTAATTTTACTGACTAGTTGAAATTCAAATGTCAGTTATAGTAGAATTTTTACCATTAGGTCAGAAGCTCCAGGGACTTTACCATAGAACCTAGACTGAGGTCGGAATTCTACCGGTGCGGGGGTGAGCGAGGCTCAAAGAACGGCATTTTCCATTGGCCTCGAGTGGGAACATACGAACCTTGGGCAGACGTGCCTGTAAAATTCCATCCTGAGAGTTCAGCTGCCAGAGATGTTTGGGGTTCTTTTGATAAGAAACCTCACATCACCAGGTAAAAGTCTAACAGGTTTATTTAGTAATCACAAGCTTCTGGCCAATGCCTAAGTAAACAAACAATTTATACACAAGCATCAATTACTCAGCTAAATATATTGAATGTACTTTACATTCTGATTATTTAGGGGAAGTAATCCACCTGCCTTTCTTTCTCAAGTGAGCGATTTCATTTTGCCTGGCCTCCAATTTCTTCTGCAGACCAAGAGAGATCCCTAGCAAAATGCTGATGACTAAGTATTCTCTTCCTTCTGTCCAAGAAAATAGGGTTGCACAGTGTTTACCCTGTTTTGCTGTGTTTCAAAAATCCTCTTTGAACTTCAAGCAGCAAGTGACCAAAAAAAGATGAAATGCTTTTAAGTAGTTCTTTCATGTACTCAACAAGTAAAACGAGCTCAAATTAACTTAGGGACAAATTAAGAGGGGCTGCTCCCCAAAAACGAAGGTGGGACATCCCAAACAGAAACCAAAGTCGAAAGGTAACTTAAAACATTAAATCAAAATGTGACTGTAAGGGTCTATAATACACATCAGCCCCTGCAGTGCCCAGCGGGCACGGAAGGCATCAACTGCACCCATGACACCGCATGCTCCCTCTCCAAGGACACGTGGCTGCAAACGTAGCCATGGTAGAGGGGTAGGCAGTCGGGATGGTTGATCGCCTGCTGCCTGGATCTATTAATGGTGCATCTCGCCAGGTAAATGTCTTTAAGTCGCACTCGAAATGGCCAGCAATATCCTCTTTACACCTGTACGGTTGGTCACTATTGGAATAAATCATTAAATGAAGCCTAATTCACCAAGGTAGGGCACAGATTGTTTAATGAATACCAGCAGCAATGTAATTGTTAATCAGCCCCGAATGATAGAATTGATAGGATTTGATAGGATTGGTTTCAACTCCTTCACCAAGATGGCGCCTTGTGCTAACCACATTTTAAACCAGTATAACAACTTAAAACCCCACCTTGGCCATACCCTTGTCTTTTTACCACCTAAAAAATTGGGTAAAATCATCCTGTGCCTTTCAGTCAGACATTAAATAAAAGCCCCATTTTCTCTCTCAGATGGATATAAAAGATCGTATGGCACTATTTTTTTTAAGAAGAGCATGGAGTTCATCTGATCAGCCAATTATTACAGACAGGAAGGGGATTAATGGACACAGTACTCATTTCTCCTCACATCACCCATCCATAGACAGAAAGGTTTTTTGACTTGTTTTCCTCTTTTTTATATGATTTAATTTTTTATTAGTAATTCCTCAGAAAATGAGATCGGGTAAACTGATCTGTTTAAACTGATGATTGTTTGCACACATCCAAAATGTGAAAGGAGGGTCATAATGTCACAGCAGACTCACACAGTAAAGAAAAGCAGAGAGAAAAGAAAATTCTACAGTGCAGAGACCATGGAGAAAAGAAGCAGTGTTTCTCATAGGTTCCATAATCCAGACTCAAAGTGTAATGAAGCATTCTTTCGGGGAGGTCGGTGGGCTGGAAAACAGTGCTGGACTTCACACAATGAAATAGGTGTGCAGAGTTAAACATAGGAAAAAGGAACAAGAGTCGGCCATTCAGCTCTTTGAGCTTGCTCTGCCATTCAACATGATCATGTTTGCTCCTCTATCTCACTGCCATACTCCAGAAATCCCTCCATATCCCTTGACATCTTTTGGGTAGTATTCAGAACAGAAAACCTAGTCGAGGGTGATTAACCCAGGAAACTGTGTTGTGCTTTTGCTCTGTCTGATGGTCAGCCATTCCCTTTCTGCCTCTGCACCCTTCACCTGCAGTGTGACCTTCTCTCTGTACATGCCAATTTAGTCAGCGTTGCAATACATGAGTCTGCCACTGATTGACACTCAAAAGCTTGGAAGCACAGTTCTCAAGCATTAAACTCAAATCTCATACTCACACCTACATAACAGAGAGGTAACACAGATATGCTCCCCCCTCCCCCGACTCCACACAAAGGAAGGCATCACGGTGAATTCCTTCATCATTCAACCTGACAGGCATCGGGGGTGGTGGTGGGCAGTATCTTATTCCACAATTATGTTAGGATGCTGGTTCACTGAATGCACTCAACTGCTCTAACTCCTCACCTATTGGGAGGTGGGGGGGCATGTGGACTTCTGAGACTCTCAAGGGTTGAAGCTCTTTATTCAAGTGGAATTGAGAAGGACAACTGTGGGGAAGTGGCTACTGTATGACAGTGTAGAGAATGAGGCCTAGTGGAAAGATGCTCATGTAGAAAAGATGCACATATCAGGATGTCCCAGGTCCTGAGAGAGCTGAGGCTCAGGGCACTGTCAGTGATCCTTAATATTCATTTTGATGGTCTCTTCCTTTAATTTTAAAATTCTGGAAAATCATGGAGCCAGCTGAGCTGCAATTCATTTTATTGGGATTGAGGAGCAGCAATGATGTTCATGTGTTGCTACACATGATGTAGAGATGCCGGCGTTGGACTGGGGTAGTAAGAATTCAGTAAGAATCTAGCAACACCAATTTTAAATCCAACCGATTTATTTGATAGTAAATTTGCAAGCTTTCGACACTCTGTGTCTTAGTCAGGCAAATGCAGTGTTCTGGTCTGCAATAGCACACATATCAACACAGACAGTCACTATCAAATTTACTATCAAATAAATCGGTTGGATTTAAAATTGGTGTTGCTAGATTCTTACTGAGTTCGTCCTACACATGGCCAGGAACAGAGCTCTGAAGTGGAGGGGGAGACAGGGCCTGTTGATCTTCCGGCCAGAGCCTCAGAGAAGACACTACTGGCCAAGGGTATTCCGAATTTCCTACCTCCAGATGTCAGTGGTCCAGTATTGGAGAAGACTGTATCCCAACAGACAGTAGACCACCAGTGCCAGGTAATGAAAGAGTTGATACCGTATGGATTGGGAAGTCACAGATTGAACATCACCATCACTCTGAACTTTCTGGTAGCTCATTTCAGGGCTGCATGTGTGACCCGTGTGATATCTCCCAGTCAGCAATGCTTAAGGTAGGTCACAGATGTTCTCTTTGCGAGGGCCCATCATATACATCAACTTAAACTGAGACCATGAAATCCAGGACATCAAGGCCATGGATTTCACTTGCATAGCAGGAATGCTCCAGATGCATAAAATGCATTTACATGACACTGCGCTCCCCTTGGGCGCCATTTTTGAACTATAAGGGATACCACTCCTTCAAAGTCCAGATCACCTGTTGCGCATCACGCAGGCATATGTCCATTACCCAGGGAGCATTCCATAGTTACATCTTGCAGAGTTCATGGATCCTAGCCATCTTTGAGGGACAGTAATGGTTGAAGGGATGGATCCTCAGTACTCACAGCTCCTTTTGTTCGAGAGTCATGGGCAGACATAAATTCAAACATTTTAAGGATCTTGGTTCCATTTTTTTTCGAAATAGCCATATGGATATCTATGTGTATTTTATAAATACATACAGTGTGAGGTTTCAAACTCTCACACAATGTTTATTCCATAGCCAAAGGCAGGTTACCTGGTTGTTATCACCTTGCTCTTTGCAGGAGCTTGCCTTGTTTTAGTCACTGCACTTCTGACATCACAGTGGCAATTGCATTTCAGTTATTGGCTTCATTGGCTGGAAAGCACTTTGGAACATCCTGAGTTTGTGAAAGGCGTTAAATAAATTCAAGTCTTTTCTTTCTTCCTTGAGCGGTAATAGTGGAACACTCGTATTAGTATTTTTCCCTGTCGTTGAAAACAATAGCAGCTCAAGTGTACATAAAAAGGTCAACCCTCTTAAGGCACATTGTACATTTTCTGTGCTCTCAACCTCTCACTGTCATTGAGCAAACACGCAGGAAGATTTTCATAAAGACACATTACAAATTATACTTTGTGTATCTCCATCACTATTAGACGGATTAGGGTTACAGAGGTTAGCACTGCTGCTTCATAGCGCCAGGGACCCAGATTGGATTCTGGCCTTGGCTGACTGACTGTCTGGGTTTTGCATGTCCTCTCCCTGTCTGCATGGGTTTCCTCCTGATGCTTCAGTTTCCTCTCGCAGTCCAAAGATGTGTGGGTTAGATTGATTGGCCATGCTAAATTGCTCTTTAGTTTCAGGGGGAGTAGGGAAAAATACGTGAGGTTATGGGGATAGGGCCTGCATGGTATTATTGTCGGTGTAGACTCGATAGGCCGAATTGCACTGTAGGGATTCTGTGGCAACACCTAGTAGTCTGATATGTCTCAGGCAGTCATCCAAGTTATACTGAGAAGAATTTCTTCAGCCAGAGGGTGGTGAATCTGTGGAACTCATAGGATTATGGTAGCCAAGTCATTGAGTGGGCCTGATTCTCCCATCACGACATATGAATTTTTTGGCGCATTGAGTTGGGAGGTGCCCGTGAGGGTTATTTTGCAGGATTTATGATCTCCCACTGCTGGCGAGCATGTGCAGTCAAGATCATGCTGGAAACTGGCGGGAAGACCAGTTAAGTGATTTTAATCTGTTTTTAATGTAATTAAAATGTCATTATTGGGCCCGGGACTGAATACTCTAGCCCAATCACATCTCTCACCCTACCAGGAGTATTTCACTCCGGCTGGGTTTAGATTAGCTCCCCACTTTTGGGGAACTAGCGGGAGACCGTGCTGGAGTGAAAGGGGAAAATCAGGGCCCTTCAGGCAGTGGTGGAGTAGTGCCCCCTGAACATGGGTATCCTGGCACTGACCAATAGGAAAAGTGCCCATGCCCCACCCCAAAATAATTTGTTTATGAATTCCAGCAAGTGCAGACATACTCAATACATCTGACAGTAAACATAAATAAAAAAAAAATTATCCATGTTCCTCAGGAAGACTGGGAAACTTTATCAATTCTTTCCTGACTCCAGACACAAATTGTTAAGAAAATCTCAAGCTCTTTATAGACAAAAAAAAACCCTCACTGATTCATTTTGATATGACAAATATTGTGAACAAGAACCCCAGAAATGAGATATTACCTTGAGAACAACAGCTGCCAACTTATTTGCTGGGATGTAACTAATTATCCTGAGCTGCGTTGGCCCACTTCCTATCTCAAGGACTGCCTTGGCTATCCTTTTCTATACAAATAAGTCAATTGGCGTGAATCACACATCCTGCACTTTCAGTAGAAGCTAAACAGCACATCCAGTTAAATTGTACCCTGACACATTAAAGCACTTTGGGAATGAACAGCTTTAATCATTTCATTATTTCTAGCTATAGTACAAATCCATAAGCCATTTATAAGTAAAAATAAAACAACAGTCATAATCATGTGAGACTTCACCAACTCCTAATCTGATGCCAATATAAAAGCAAATTACTGCGGATGCTGGGATCTGAAACACAAACAGAAAAAGCTGGAAAATCTCAGCAGGTTTGACAGCATCTGCGGAGAGAAAACCGAGCCAATGTTTCGAGTCTGGATGATTCAGACTTGAAATGTTGGCTCCATATTCTTTTCAGAGATGCTGTCAGACTTGCTGAAATTTTCCAACTTTTTCTGTTTGTGTTTCTAACCTGCTCTGTATGTGTATACACAATTTGGGTATCTTGCAACTGGTTTGTCAAATTAAACTGAGTGAATGGAAATGTGTGCATGTGTGTTCAGAATCATGTTTAAAGCCCTTTAATATTCTGGTGAGGTCTTTTGGTTGCCTTAAATGTAGCTTGGCGCTAAAACCAGAGAAAGTGCAAGCAATGTGAGTCCATATAGTCTACTCCATGACCTTACTGGTGATTGTATGACCACACTATAGGCATACTCTGCATCTGTGCCTGTGTTCCTGACCATAAGTCATGTCCAGAAAGGACACCTCTTGTTGCCACCTATGAATTGACTACCTGATTGGGCGGCATGGTAGCACAGTGGTTAGCACTGCTGCTTCACAGCTCTAGGAACCTGGATTCGATTCCTGGCTTGGGTCAATGTCTGTGTGGAATTTGCACAATATCCTTGTGTCTGCGTGGGATTTCTCCAGGTTTCCTCCCACAATCCAAAGATGTGCCGGTTAGGTTGATTGGCTGTGCTAAAAATTGCCCCTTAGAGTCCTGACATGCGTAGGTTAGAAGGATTAGCGGTCAAGTATGTAGGGATATGGGGGTAGGGCCTGGGTGAGATTGTGGTCAGTGCAGCCTCGATGGAACAAATGGCTTCTTTCTGCACTGTAGGGTTTCCGTGAATCTATGATTGACAGAAAGCAATTCAGAGGACTGGTGCAGGAAGGATAGACGAATCTTGGCTGCATTCAGGAGCAAGGCAGAAACCTGCAAAAAGCACTACATGTAATCACAAAAAAATTGCACGTTCAGGAAATGGTATCCCCCTTTATGGGTAAAGCTGGCATATTGGTGATGGGGAGCATACAGGTCAATGTAAGTGCAGTTTGTGGCACCGTGGAGCCTGGGAAGCCTGCAATGAGGGTAATCCCAAGAGCTCTCTCTCATCTTGCTTTGTTCTATGTATGGGGAAATGAGTAACTTTTGTAATACATCAGTGCACAGCAAACTGCAAGATGTTACTCCTGAATTAGAAGCCCCTTAGCCAGGCTTTTCATGTGCACTTATGAGCCTAGCATTTATCTATAATATAGCCCAGATATATCCTAGTGACAAAATGCAGGGTAAATCTAGATCATTCAATTACTATTCTGTCAATCTCCCTACAAACATCAGCCAAGTTATAGAAGGAACTACCAATAATGTCATCACAAGTTGAATAAAAAATCTACTTCTTGTCATATAAAACCTTTATAATAGAATCTTGGTAGAAACCTATGCTATTATTCAGACATTGTGTCAATTATGCTTAAAGTATTTTAAGGACAGGCTGCCAAGGTACTGAAGCAGTTTAAGGACTGAAGGAATAATGGAGCAAATGTTCAATTATGCATAAAGTTTCTGAGCGGAGCATTTGCTGGAAGAGGATAAAAAAAAAGTGCAGTCTGGTAATAATCTAGTAAATAAACAGGACCTTAGTTAACCATTCATAGGACTAATAATATTGGACACCTCCTGGTAGTACAAAGTGCCGAATATGGAAGTACACCAGCGTGTAGGGATCCCACAGGATGGATTTCCTCTTGATTCAGTGGCAGCTCTGTTGGCTGGTTCATGTATCCTGTACAGTTGATGGCTCCGTAGTGAGACATGCTCCATGGTGATATTGCTATTGGCACAAGACCAACAGGTCACTCACATCTACACTAGAAGGATGTCAGCAAGTGAGACCTTGAGTTGATTGTGGTCAGATTCAATGAATGGGAAGTCCTTGTTGCTGACTGGGCTGCCTGGAGACATGTAGTCAGGACTAATGTGGAGAATGCAGAGGACAAAAGAAATGACCAGATAGAGGAAGAGAGAGTCCAATGGAAGAAACACATCAGTAATGGGCCAATACTATTCATCAGTGTCATCTATGGAAGGAATTGCCACACACATGTTGGTCTCTAACGCAACAATAGATGTGTTCAATCCAGGGATGTCATATAACCTGCGTCTAGTCCAGTTCCCAAGACAGACACATTATTATTATTAGAATGAGTCAAAAATAGTTGTTTAGTATTACAGTTCTTCTCTTCAATGTGTCTATAGCTTGAATTTCTTTTATTTGTCCTCTTAATCAGAGCACTTAGAGTTTCAGGCTGACATCCTTATTTTCTGCTATTGACTGCATAACTTATCCTTTGATTGACTTATTGATTGCTATGTTACAGAGAATGGATAGGCTGGACACTAAGTATACTGGAACAGTCTAGATTTCCTTGCATTTTTGCCTATTTCAAAACCACATGGATTATACATATCCCCCATAATTTTTTCTTTCCTATGTTTTATACTTCCATCTTACTTTGTATCACAATTTTCCTGTGGAATTTCATGTGTCACTGAAACATCTCTTTACACATTTGCATCTAATTCTCTTCGGATCATTATTGTTCAGATTCAACTGTCTTTCCCCTAACTGGTGGCTTATTCAAAATTGGAATACCCAGCTGGGATTTCTTTGATTTAAAAGGACCCATTTGGTACTTTTGCAATTTAAAAAATGCTACAATCTTGTAATACCTTCCAATTATTTGTTACGCAGTGTGTTTTGTTCTGCAGAAAATAAAACTGTCTCATTAAGGACTATATAATAGACACAAAATACTCCATACATCCTCCTTTATTACAGAATTGTTACAGCGCACAAAGAGGCCATCCATTAACTCTATCTACACTTCATGCTGCCTTGGAAAAATAGCCAGCATAATTGAGGACCCCATGCATCCAGGACATTCTCTCTTCCACCTTCTTCCATTGGGAAAAAGATACAAAAGTCTGAGAGCACGTGCCAACCGACTTAAGAAAGGCTCTTCCCTGCTGCTGTTAGACTTTTGAATGGACATACCTTGCATTAAGTTGATCTTTCCCTAGACCCTAGCGAAGACTGTAACACTACATTCTGCACTCTGTTGCTCCCTTCTCTATGAATGGTATGCTTTGTCTGTATAGTGTGCAAGAAACAATGCTTTTCATTACATACTCGTACATGTGACAATAATAAATCAAATCAAATCAAATAAAAGGCCATTTGGCCCATCAGTTCTGCACTGACTCTCCAAACAAGCATGATTCTTTCCCTTCATACCCCAGCATATTTGCCACAATTTTGCATCCACTTTCACTGCAATTGCAAATGGCGACATGGGCGCAAAGTATTGCACACTCCGAAAACGAGAATCTCGTCAATGAGATCTTGTTTTCCAATTCCTTGCCCTTCCCATTCTGCCAATGACGTAACGCCAGTAACAAAATTTCCACTCAGGAAGGACAAGAAACTCATTTCAATAAATATAAATATAATCAGCAGGCTTTCCTGCCATACTGTCCCCCCCTCACACTTGGAGTTTACCCATTGTCAAGGTGAACTTGGCACAGCTAACAACCGCTTTTCACAGACAGGAAACAGGTAAAGGGGACCTACTAGGAATGCACAGGTGAATAAAGCCCCGGAGGGAATGGGACAGGCATGGACAGTATCCTGGCACTGTCTCCCTGCACTCCACCTTGCACTCACCCCAAATGGCAGTGCCAGGGTACCTGGGGGTAGTGACAAGGGGCCTCAGAGGGGCTTTATTTGGGGAAGAGGTGTTTTTCCTCATGCGTATGTGTGGGGAGCTTGGTGGGTAGGGTTTTCCTGTGTTGTCTACTGGAGATATGGGAACCTTAGCTCATGATTCCTAGCTGCTGGTTCCACTGGCTCCACCTCACCAGTGTGATGACATGGGCCATGTCTCCAGATTTTTTCTGAGTGTTAGATTGTTCAACACTCAGTTTTTAGAATCATAGAATCCTTACTGTGCAGAAGGGGCCATTCGGCCCAATGAATCTGCACCGACAACAATCCTGTCTAGGCTCTATCTCTGTATCCCACCTATTTGCCCTGCTAATTCCTCTAACCTATGCGTTGCAAGACACTAAGGGCAATTTAGCATGACCAATCCACCTAACTTGCACATCTTTGGACTGTGGGAGCAAACTAGAGCACTGGGAGGAAACGCACACAGACATGGGGAGAACAGAGTCTATATAGACAGTGACCCAAACCGAAATCAAACCCAGGTCCCTGAAGTTGTGAGGCAGCAATTCTAACCACTATGCCAGCATGTCACTGTGCCACTCATCTGGAAAATAAACCAAACTGTGCAGCTGATGAGCTACATGCAGGTTTGCTCACCTCAGCCAGCACTCTGTGCACAGAATGGAAAGTTGCATGCTCTGTTCTTATTCAGGTAATCACCCAACTCCCTCTTCAATGCCTTGTTTGAACCTGTTTCCACCATACTTCCAGGCGATGCATTCCACACACAAGCCACTCGCGGTGTGTAAAAGCCTTTTCCCACCTCTCATTTGCCTTTGCAAATCTATGCATTCTCGTTCTTGCTCCTTTTATAAAGAGAATATTTATCCCTACCTATTCTGTCTGGCCCTCTCATGATTTTGAGCATCTCTATCAGATCTCCTCTCAGTCCCCTTCTTCTCTCGAAAGATAACAGTCTCAATCTGTCCAATTTATCCTCAGAACTGAAGTTTCTCATCCCTGGAACCGTTTTTGTAAACCTCTTTTGCAGTCTCCAAGGTGTTTGCATCCTTCCTATGGCAATAACATTGCTTGGAATAAAATGATTTCTATGATGCAGTTTCCGCTCCTGAGACAATGTTCATCAATCAGTAGAAATGACTGCAACTAATTGGGAAGTGCACAAATTGGTGGCCATACGAATTATAATGAGAGTAATCACTATCTTCTGCGCTGCACAAACTGGCAGAGAAGGACTTGGAAATATTAGCCGGAAATGGAGGCATATTCCCAGAATAAAGAAACAGATTAGTTCCTTGAAGAAATGCTGAGGATATAAGAAGATCTTTGGTGCCAAAACCAGTGTTGACATAACTGTGCAGGCATGTCTGGCTCAAAAGATATGTCACCACTCTTGCTGATGTGTTGATGTTGATCCAGGATATTTGGGATGCAAATTCTGCAGAATTCCATCAGTGTTCATGCCAACTATCTCCTGAGGACATCCTAGGATTTCAATTGAGGACAGGCTTTCTACTGGGTGTGCGTCTGCCAGCATTTGGATCACATGCTGTGCTTTCAGGCCAGCCACCAAGTTAGAGGCAGAAGACTGCTTATGCTTATTGCAGAAGCCAAACACAATCTCCAAAAAAGATACAAGATTGGCAACAGAAATAGCTTCATCTATTTGTTCTTCACAATCATGTTTAAATTCAGAAATTAATAAATTCAAGTAACCTTTATTTTTCAATTTCAGAGGATGTAAGCATTTTTTAAAAGGACAAAACTGTATCAAAGACATATGATTTATTTATAATTTGAATTGGGGAGATTAAAATTTAAATTCTAGGCATCAAATCTAACGTTGAAATAAAATCAAATTAGAATCCAAATAGCTTAAGAATAATGAGTTAATGTAATTAACTGCCTTACGAGCCTGGTTGAGTTCTATGAAAATGTGACTAAATACATTGACGAAGGAAAAGTGGTAGATGTGATTTGTATGGACTTCAACAAAGCGTTCGATAACGTCCCCCATGCAAGACTTCTTGAGTAAGTGAGACGGCATGGGATCCAAGGAGCTGTTACCTTGTGGATCCAGAACTGGCTTGCCTGCAGAAGGCAGAGAGTGGTTGTTGATGGGTCTTTTTTTGTATGGAGGTCGGTCATCAGTGGAGTGCCCCAGGGATCTGTTCTGGGACCTTTGCTGTTTGTAATTTTCATAAATGACCTGGATGAGGAAGTGGTGGGATGGGTTGGTAAGTTTGCTGATGACATGGAGATTGGTGGTGTTGTGGATAGTTTGCAGGGATGTCAGAAGTTGCAGCGTGACATAGATAGGATGCTAAGCTGGACGGAGAAGTGGCCAATGAACTTCAACCCAGATAAATGTGTAGTGGTCCACATGACAGGTCAAATGGAATGAAGGAGTATAGTATCAAGGCTAAGACTCTTAGCAGTGTAGAGGATCAGGAGGACCTTGAGTCCGGATCCATTAGGACTCCTAAATTGGTTTCACAGATAGATAATGTGGTTAAGAAGGCATCTGGTGTACTGGCCTTCATCAATCGAGGGATTGAGTTTAGGAGTCGGGAGATAATGTTGCAGCTTTATAAGACCCTAGCCAGACCTGTTTTCGAATACCATGCTCAGTTCTGGTCGCCTCATTATAGGAGGGATGTGGAAGCTATTGAAAGGCTGCAGAGGAGATTTACAAGGATATTGCCTGGATTGGGTGGCATGCCTTAGGCAGATAGGTTGAGGGAACTCAGTCTTTTCTCCTTAGAGAGACGAAGGATGGGAGGTGACCTGATAGAAGTGTATAAGATGTTGAGAGGTATAGATTGGGTGGATTCTCAGAGGCTTTTTCCCAGGGCTGGAATGGTTGCTACGAAAGGACATAGATTTAAGATGCTGGGGAGTAGGTACAGAAGAGATGTCAGGGGTAAGTTTTTCATTCAGAGAGTGGTGGGTGAGTGGAATTGGCTGCCGTCGGTGGTGGCGGAGGCAAATTCGATAGTCTTTTAAGAGACTTCTGGATGAGTACATGGGACTTAATAGAACAGAAGGTTATAGGTAAGCCTAGTAAGTAGGGATATCATCAGCACAATTTGTGGGCTGAAGGGCCCGTTTGTGCTGTAGTTGTTCTATGTTCTAATTGTTTTAGCTTTACAAATGTAACTGAATCATTTGAGACTCCCAGGTCTTTACAACGACCAAGGTTGTTACTATCAAATATCAATCTTTCACTTTTGTCTCACACTGCAGAATGTTGTTTCATTACCAGATATGGAATATTAAAAAAAGAAAAATTATTTTCCAGTAACAACACAGGCTCCAAGCTCCTTTAATAGTCATAGCAGATACAGTAGACTATTTGATCTGAATGGTGTACGCAGACTAGAAGGTATAGGTTTGAAGCCAGCACATCAAGTAACACTAGAAATTACAATAGGATTATTCTTCTTCAGTATAATGAATAAAGAGCAAGTGGCATTCCAGTAGCATCAGCGATTTTGAGTTGATTTACCTCTTGAAAATATGCAGTATAAATATTTAGTTGGGAATAGAATTGGGGGTTATCAGAATAAATATTGCATGAGGTCATCAAATAATCTTTGAGCCAAGTGTCTGTCTGTTTCCAGTTGAGAGTGAAGGGCTTTTGTTGCACAACTGAATCAAAAGATGAAGAGTGGGATTCTCTGGCTGCACTTGTCCCAAAACCAGAAAGTGCGAGGTCAATGGAACTTTGCATGGTTCACACCCCCTGCTCGCTACAATTTCCATGGCAAGTGGAGAGGGAAAGTTCTTCCTGAAGTACGTCTTGGAGTTCTGGCTGTGGATCCAGGATAAGGGGGCTTGGGGATCAGAGACTGGGGCATATATATACCTCAAGCTTGCATTGATCTTCAATGGGACAATATAAAAACCTGGGGTTAGATAGATCAAATCAAAGTGTTGCTGGCATCCCACTGTATTACACTGAAGCTCAATGCAAACTTGAGAAACAGCACCAATCTTATTACTGGGCACTTAACAAATTTAGATCTTAACCACTGCTTCCTGTTCCTCTTTAACAATTTGGGCCCATCTTTTAGTCCCATAAACATCTCATTAGCTCACCTTGTCATTACACCATCATCCCTTACAGTAAGTTTTAAAAGGGTATTTGGATAAATTTAGAACTAGGGCAGAATGTTCCCCAGAGGTAAGCGAAGGCTGACAACTGGCAGGAAAATCTGACAAAACCGGGAATAAAAAAGCACCGCCCCACCCACTTTATATAATTTAGCTGTGTATGGCCTAATGCAGATCATAAATTAACCCTTTAAGCTGATATAATTTGACAGAGAAATAACCATCAAGCAAAGTCTCAGATGCTGAATTAAAAAATAACACCACAGCTTAAAAGAATAAAAGATAAAACCACAATGCATTTATTAATTGACTAAAATAAACGAACAAGAAGTATACTTATTAACAATGCGCCATAGATGTGACTCCAAATGAATGGCCAATCTGGAAGAAGCAATAAACTCTAGAAGTCTTCCCACTGAGAGAAATTCTGCCTCTGTTCCTGGGCCCAGTGCTAAACTATGAGGGGAGATTTTCCTATCCCGCCTGCCATGGGAACTGTAGCAGATGGGGCGGTGGGGCGATGGGGTGGTGGGGGGAGGTGGGGAAGGTTCTGGGGGAGTGGGCACGGACCATACTAAGGTCCATTTTGACCTCAGATAGAATTTTCTGGCTTTGATACATTGACAGGAATTCTATCTCTGTCTCCAAGACTAGACAATACAATCAGTTAGCCTGCAATTGATGCAAATAAACAAGATGGTTCCCAAAACCATCTTTAAACCTAATTCTGGCATCACTCCATCTTGATCCAAAGATGTTACTAATAGATCAATTGTGGTTAAGGACTCATTTGATTGGATCTGGCCATTAGTTCATTTGCCTTAAACATAAGACAATGGATTAGTTCAAGATGTATTACTTATTTTAAACTGGACTTACTCCTTATTCATTCAGAGCACTTACCAGACTAGTCAAGGACAGTTTATTTTGATAGGGATTTTGATGGAATAATGCAATTTCTTCTCACAGATATTCTCATGGTGTGTTTAAAACATGAATAGGAGTGCTAGTGAAAAAAACAGAAATAATTAACAGCTAATAACTAAATAACTACTTATTCATACTTCTAATAATCATATGTTGCTGGTTGATTAATATTTTATAATACTAATGCTTTGTGTGTGAAAATATTATATATTTGGCAGCAGCTGTTCATAAATAGTTTCCTTCCTTCCTTGACTGACCTCTGTCTTTATATCTGGTGAAAGATTGTTCACCAGTATCCATTACGAGCCCACCAATTCTCACAGCCTTGCCTACATCTCTTCCCTGCTCACAACCTGTAAGGACTCCACGCCATTCTCAGTTCTTTTGCCTCTTTCCATGAAGGTGCCATTGATATGTCTTCCTTCAACTATCGCTCCTTACCTCCCCCCTCCCCAACCCCAATACAAAATGATGGCTTGAACTTATTAACCTACTGCAAAATACAGGTATTATGAAAGTTAAGCAGGCAATCTTTACTAAACTAAAATATAAACTCCAGGCCTACATATAATTATTTCAAAGTCTTTTAATTGCTTCTGTCTATAGTATAATGGAGTATAGATTTAAGACCCATGATGGATTAACTGTAATAGTCTGTGATGTAATAGAAGGAAGTGACTTATATTCATATGATGTGAGAGAATCCAGGAGAAACTAA
This sequence comes from Sphyrna mokarran, assembly GCA_024679065.1. NCBI lineage: Eukaryota > Metazoa > Chordata > Chondrichthyes > Carcharhiniformes > Carcharhinidae > Sphyrna > Sphyrna mokarran. Next base: position 24,056,130 of record JAGIQG010000019.1, read on the forward strand.
CATAGAAAGAAAGAAATGTTTTATATAACATAACATAAATACGTTACAACAAAATTAGAGTGTTTGCAGCTAACAGCCTTCAGGAGTTACAGAAACTATTCCAATCCAAAAAGAAGTAATCTCCCATCAAACATAGATATTCTGATCTTTCATTTTTTTTTTATTCGTTTGTGGGACATGGGCATCGTAGGCTGGCCAGCATTTATTGCCCATCCCTAGGTGCCTGAGGACAAGTTAGAATCAACTGTGTTACTGTGGCTCTAAGGGCACATGTAGGCCAGACCAGGTAAGTGTGGCAGATTTCCTTCTTTAAAGACATTGATGAACCAGGTGAATTTTTCCTACATATGTTTAATGGTTATCAGTAGATTCTTAATTACAGATATTTTTCTTTGATTTTAAATTCCACCATCTGCCATGGTGGGATTTGAACCAGGGTCCCCAAAGGGAAAAAAAGTTTCAGGATTAATAGTCTAGCAATAATACCACTAGGCCATTGCCTCCTCTAACTGTTCCTAGTCCCGTTCCTCCTCAACACTATGCTTGCTTAAAAATTACTAATTTTCAATTCAAAAGCAAAATAAATTTGCCAATCATGATGGCAGCTGAATATTTTTGACAAGTTTACTTTCACAAACTTTTCCAGTTATCTTTGCTGCCAATTTTGACATGTGCAGCAATTAGCAAAAGGAGCATTTAGATACTTAAGGAAGTGGCATAATTATGAAGGAGCACAACTGGGTAGTATTATGGTCAAACCTTCTTAACAATTTGTACACTAAAAAAACTCATCATTTTCCAGCTGATTGTTCAATTCTGCTTAGATCTGTTGTGATTTGTTGAATTGTCAAATTAATAGGGAAGTCTTCCTCTCTGTGGTAAAAGTAATGAAATCGACAACACTTTTATAAAGACTAGGTTTAGAATTAAATTTTGGATAAGCTCTCAGAAATGTTCCCTCTGCGTAGAGAATTTAATAATTAATTATAAATATAAAATAAATTGTTATACTTGAAAGTTGATCAATTTTCCTGCTGTAGTCCTTGCAGTATGGATGGCACAGCGGTTTAGCACTGCTGCCTCACAGTATCATATATCCAGCCACAGTATCATATATCCGACCCAATATCATATCCGGCCTCTAGTTGCTCTCCGTCTGGAGTTTTCATACTCTCCCTGTGTCTGCATGCGGTTCCTCCAGGTGCTAAGGTTTCTTCCCACAGTCCAAAGATATGCAGGTTAGGTAGATTGGCCATGCTAAATTGACCCTAGAGTCAGGGGATTAGCAGGGTAAACACATGAAATTACAGGAATAGGGCCTGGTTGGGATTGTGGTTGGTGTGGGCTCGATGGGCCAAATGTTCTCCTTCTGAACTGTAGGGATTCGCTGATTCCATGATTCTAATTGTGCGGTGTTGGGGTAGAGATTGGGACAGACAATTCTTAAAGACAATTGTCATATGATTTATTCAGCTAGTTTTACACCAGGGTCATTCAACTTACTTTCCTATTGCTAACAACCTCGATGTAGGTCTCTGTCCCTGACTTTGATTAATCGTTGGCAACGAAGGATTACACAAATAATCAGGGAAGGGCATGCCTTATCTCTTTTTCTTTAACATGCTGTAGGGTTAAATATTCTTTTTCTGATTTGGCATGCAAAAGGAAAATACTGTGCAATCTGATATAAAAGCAGCAAATGTTGGAATCCACAGTAAGTTTGTTGTGTTAAGCCTACTTGCGACAGTAATAAGTAAACTTAAACTTTAAATATTGAGCAGGTCATGCAGTGTCTGAGAAGTGAGAAACAGAGTTAAGGGGCTGAATTTTAGAAATGGAGGTGGTATAAACAGGAGTAGCAGAGTTCAAAATAGCTTAACCTTTTATAGCAGGGTAATGTTTCTTTAAATTAGTACCTAGGCCAGATCTTCCATTCTCTATAGAGTCAGAGACCGGACACAGTCCACAAAGTGCATTATGTGACACCTTAGCGGTGTCAATTGCTGACTCCAGAGGAATTGTCTGGGAAATTTGAACTTCCTGCTCTCTGTGACTCTTCAAGAAAGTATCCAAATCTGAGTCATTGGAAAGGTATTGATTACAAAAAGGGATCTTCTTAAACGAATCTTTGTAGTCTTCAGTAGTTTGGAGACTACAAAGTAGTCTGGGTATTTTGTCATCAGATTTGTGTCCCGGGGTGCTAATTAAGCAGTTTGAGGAGATTGTAACATTTAAGATACATGATGTTCCATTGCTTGCAAGGATCGGACTGTCTGGGAGTTTTTTGATAAGTCACCAGCACAGTGCAAAGGCCAGTGAAGAATTTTTCTTGAGGCAGTTAGTTTCAGGATGCCCATCAGCCCATGAATGTCACAGAAACAAAAGGGACAGAAACATGTCCCACTTAAGTTACGTTAAAGAAAGATCTGCAGAAAACAAACTTTAAGTAAGGGAAGCTGGCAGGGAACTTTGGAGCTGTGGTGTTCTATTTTGCATGATCATAGATCTGAAAGCTTGCTTATGAGCTAGTATTTAAGCATAATCCAGGGAATTCAGGGAGAAAGAATTCCGGAGGGGGATCTGTAGTGCAGGTCATTGAAATTGTAGAATCATATCCAGACCCAGTCCCACTGCCTTATCCTCATAAGTACAGTTATCATGATTAATCCATCTACACATTTTGGGCACTAAGGGGCAATTTAGCATGATCAATTCACCCAATCTGCGCATCTTTGCTCAGTGGGAGGAAACTGGAATACCTGGAGGAAACTCACATAGACACAGAGAAAATGTGCAAATTCCAGTTATCTAAAGACAGAATCAAATCTGGGTTCCTGGTGCCGTGAAGCAGCAGTGCTAACCACTGTGCCCCTTGCCTCCCTTATTGTCAAAGCTCTCCAAGTGGGAGTGACTTTTGCAGTGAATTCCAAAGAAGGGTCTATATGAGTTTCCTCCAGGTTATTTTATAGCCTATCTGTGGTGTGTTCCTCACAGCAGGAGTGGTGCGTCATTTCACCGGCAGAAAAATCTTTTGGTCCAACCACTGTCAATGACATTTCCCACTGACTGCATTCCATGTGTTAAAAAAAATCACAGCTGGAGTCCGATGCAGGTGGGATCAGAAGATCCCTTCATTTTGAACAGCTGGAAAATTCCACCTGAGATCTTTGAAGGTGAAGCTAGCAATTCCTAATGATACAAAGCTTCATTGAGATTGTTTGTCTAAATAGTTACTATTATCTATTTCTATCTGAGAAGAAGAACAAGTAACTATTTTTCTTTATATGTCTTGCAGTGATGTTATCTGCCGTTTGCCATGTAGAGTAAAAGAAAATGTTCTTCTTCTGATTTTTTATTTAAACCAGAAGTGATACTGTATCTTAAAGAGTGTCTACATATGCACAGTAAGGGGTATACATGGAGCTTTCTCAGCTGTCTAGCTCTCTATGTGTTGCTGCTCAACACTGTATTGACCCTAGGTTGAGTTTATGTGTCTTCTTAAATCACTATGTGGACTATATTTTAAAGTTTATTTATTAATCGTAAGTAGGCTTACGTTAACACAACAATAAAGTTATTGTGAAAAATCCCTAGTCGCCACACTGGCGCCTGTTCAGGTACACTCTGGGAGAATTTAGCATGAACTATGCACCTAACCAGCATATAGATCATAGATCATAGAATCCTACAGTGCAGAAATCTTTTTGGAGCGTAGGAGGAAACTGGAGCACTCGAAGGGAACCCACACAGACACAGGGAGAATGTGGAAACTCCACACAGACAGTGACCCAAGCTGGAAATTGAACCTGGGTCCCTGGTGCTGTGAGGCAGCAGTGCTAATCATTGTGCCACCATGTTGTCCCATTGTATTGTATTAGGCCGCACATTAACCCTGTATATCCCAGTCATTTATACCATATGTGTCAGAGTCAAAGGGCGGAATTTTCCCATCCTGGCTGCCACGGGAATCATAGCAGGCGGGGAAGTGCAGACCATGCCAAGACCTGTTGACCTTGGCTGGGATTTTCTGGTCTTGGGGCGAGTGCAGCCAGAAAATTCCATTTAAATAGTTTCAGCTTACTTATTTGGATAGAGCCAACCAACTTTCCCTGCCCCTAGATCCTGACTGCCCTCAGACTCAAACTGATCTGACCTCATTCCCTTGGCTATCTTATCTGCTTAATTACTTACCTCACCACCCTACCCATTTGCATCAACTTTCTACCCAACAGCTACCATACCCTTACCCACCATATCTCTTACCCACTTAACTCTCTACCCCATCCAACTGCCACTCTATCCCCTCTACTCACTTGCCCAACCAACTCCCTTACTTTACTTATCCTACCTCCTTACTCATTTACCTTATCACCAAAGAAGCTTTGGGATGGTTAATCTTTACTCATCAGTGTTGTAAAATTGGGGTAGCCGCCCCTCCCAGTGATCCAGTGCCACAAAGAAGCGGTCCCATTTTGGGTACGCGCTACATTTTTGGCGAAGGTGAGATGGGAATTCTTGGCCAGAAACATGGAGCTCTGGCATGGCACAGAAAACTAGGAACAGAGTGGCAATTCAATGCGGAATGCCACTCCTCAGAAGATTCAGGCCATAGAGTTTTGTGCTAATTTCACCAACATGTTAATTGCTAAATAAGGATCACTGTTATTAACTATATTAGGCAAGCTGCAAGCATTTCCAGAGGGAATATCGCAGGTATCAAAAACACACAAACAGGAGAAAGAAATTTGATCCAACTTCTTTTTATTCAATTGACAAGAGGAAAATTGTCAAAAAAAACCCCATCTCCCTCGATGTTGAATGTCCACACAACAAATTATGTTGCAAGCATTAGAAAAATGATTTGCTACATTGAGTTCATGACATATGATACATAAGGAAGGAACACAGTTGTAAAAACTCAATTGAGGGTTGTTAAAAATGGTAAGCAAATGTTCCATAAGCTTTATTACATTTGGTAATAAGATCTGAAGGAAGTCTTTGAAAATAGGACAAATTAAACAAAGAGCGACTATTCAGGATGAGTGCTTATTCATTTCATATGTCCTTTTTCATCTGGACTCAACCTGTTCTCCTTGAAACATGATGTGCAGGTGCATAGACACTGCTGACATCAGAGCCTGCCTTGTGGAAAAAATAGACAAACGTGTAAACAGAACGTCAGAGAAAGTAATCCCAACACTCTTGTGATCAGAACTGGCCTTAGCGCAGGTGTAATTGTAATAATACCTCAAACTGTGATGTGCAAGTCATCTCACAAAAACAACAAACAACAGGATGATTATTTAAGGATGTTTTTCTCTGGTCGCTACCTGTCATTATATGTTAAATGACTACGAGAAAGGCATGATCTTCTTGCAAAATCATAAATATTTATTTTGAGCAAATTTACCATCAAACCAAGGGAATATCTTTTTGTATTTATTTATGATGTTATTAATCATTGGGCGCAAACTTATCGCCTATTCATGCCACTCTCCCGCTGCAGCGACAACAGAGAATTTGACTGCCAGCCAAATCTCAGTTCACTGCGGCGGGATGGGAAAATCTCACTGGCGTGAACAGTGGTAAGATTCCAGCCATAGTTTCCCAAGGTATCATTTCCATTTATATGTATCAGAGGTGTTTACAAGATTCTCTATTCAATCACTGCTGTTGGCTTTATGTCAAGAATGCTTTGCAAAACACTTTTATTCCTAAGAGTTTGTTTGATGTCAACAAAGAGGATGGTAGCATTGCAACGAATTTCCAGTTTTGTAATGAAATGTTGTAAAAGTTCAATCTTGAAGTAGATTTTTTTTCTGAATCAGACTTCATTGTTGCACCAGGCCAAGCTATTGGCCTGGAATTATAAATCAAAATAACTTGGCAAGGATAAATGTATATACCTGTTACTCCAATGAGTAACCCTCACTACATTAAACTGTTTTTCTTGTTCTCTCCGTATCTTTAATTTTTAAAATTAAACACTTTATTTCTACTCCATTTCAACAAGCCAAGTGTTAGAAACGTTGGCATTCAAATTAATGAAGTGAAACTTAGTGGTATAGCCAACTTTAAATGAGATCATGTACCAACTGACTCAAGAACAGCTTCTTCCCTGCTGCCATCAGACTTTTGAATGGACCTACCTTGCATTAAGTTGATCTTTCTCTACACCCTAGTTATGACCGTTTTCTGTACTCTTGTTTCCTTCTCTATGTAAGGCCTGTTTTGTCTGTATAACATGCATGAAACAATACTTTTCACTGTATGCTAATACACGTGACAATAATAAATCAGATCAAATCAAAATGATTAAGCACTTAAGCTACACCCAAGTGCCATTATCAACTTAGTAAGTGATTAGTCTTGAAGGGATGGTTGGACTTCAAATAACCTTAGAAATAAGTCTTGATGTTCACTCAAAGATTGTCTGGAGTTGGTTACACCAAATAACAATGATATATTATGGGGGAAAGGGATGAAGAGAAAAAAGAAAAACAGAATTTATGACTGTGAGAATATGTTTTTGTCAAAACGTCACAAAAATAATCTTGCTGCATTCCATTTCATATTCACTTTCTGGGTGTATGGACCTAACATCGTTATGTTATTATAAGTCATTAATCACCAGAACACAATGCATGTTAATTATTGTGACTATGTTGATCCATTCGAGGTGTTGAAACTCACACTCTCTATTTTCCTGTTTCCTTTCACTAACAGATAAATCTAAGAATTAGTGGCTGTCTCTTAACCTCAGCTCATGATATAGACTACTATTTGCAGATATTTAAATCTGAACTTAAGATTTCTTTACATCACGCTGATACTGAAATTGTGACAGGCATTTCCCAAACTGCATATTTATCCAGCTTATTATTTGTAAGGCTGACGGCATCCATGATGTTACAAGACTGCACGTTAGCTGTCCTCTTGCTGGGTTCAACACAGTTTATCAGTGTTAGGTGTGAGCTCAATTTATAGCTGACAAGTTAACTGGTCCTTCAAGTGACTGGAAACTACCATGTGGCTCATTTTTGTTGGATCTACACCCATTTAATGAGCTTAATTGATGGTTTTACAATGGTCTTTTTAACAGTGGAACTCTATGTTGGAAACTATGACCTCCACCCACAATGAACAATTAATCATTGCATTAGTCAATGTGAAGCAAATCTTGGTAAAAAAAAATGTGGAATTCCACAGCGATAGAATAAAGGTCAACTAGGCTTTTACCCATTATTAATAAGAACCTGATCATTTGGATTGCTGTTTGGACTGTCACAAAAATCTGAAATGAAACAATATTTGATTGATAGATAATTCAGAATTATTGGTGGAATTAAAACGGCTTAACACTATAACCAACACTATACATTTGTTCAACTGTTTCCATTCATTCAGCTTTCACGAATTCCAACCACTTAACTGAGCATGACTTTATACCACCAGCTTTTAAAGTAAATTAGAATCATAGAATCCCTATTGAAGGAAGTCACTTCGCCATTAAGTCTGCACTGCCCACAATCCCACCCAGACCCGATTCCCTTAATCTCATCTATATACCTTGCTAGTTGCCCTGACATTAAGGAGCAATTTAGCATGGACAATCAGCCTAAACTGCACATCTTTGGAGCGTGGGAGGAAACCAGAGCACCCAGAAAAAACCTACGCATACGTGGGAAGAATGTGCAAACTCCAGAAAGATAGTGACCGAGGCTGAAATTGAACCTGGGCCCTGGCCGCTGTGAGGCAACAGGTACCACCATGCTGCAATTGTTTGCTTTTTATTTTTAAACTTTGTGCAGTGGCTTTACAACTATTATGACACATTACCAACAATTCAGTACAGTTTACATTTCTCTAAAAGATGCCTGAAAGCATTGGTGATATGAGACCCTTCTTCCCCAATAAAGTAAACCAGATTCCCATGATAAAATATTCCATCGTCTGAGACATGAGGCCTGGACTTGTTGTCTTTATAATGACAAAGGAATTCTGTTTGCTATCAATTAGCAAGTGCTTAAGCTGCTTACAAATCATGCTAAGGATACTGTTAAGTGCAGGATGGAATTTTTAAATTTCATTTACATTTTATTTAAACCAGGGAGGAGGAATTTTAGTTATGTAGATAGATTGGAGATGTTGAGACCATTTTCTTTAAGGAGAGAAGACTGAGAAGAGATTTGATAGAGTTATTCAAAATCATGAGGGATCAAGACAGAGTAGGGAGAAACATCTCCCATAGGTTGGAGGGTCGGGAAGGAGAGGACATAGACTAGTTGACAAGAAAGACAACTGAGTGATAAGGAGAAACTTATTCATACAGTGAATGGTTCGGATCTGCAATGCATTGCCTGTGAGTATGTTGGGGCAGTCGAGAGGGAATGACTTTGTTATCTGAAAAGATAGAATATGCAGGATTACAGGAGAGGTGTGGCACCAAGTGAATTGATCAACTGGAGGACTGGTGCAGACAGGCTAGCCTGAATAGCCGCCTTCTTGTTGTAACAATGACGTGATTCTGTTTCAATGAACCTGGACGACTTGGTACATATTAGTGTACAGCTGCCAGCTTAACCAAGTGGTGAACCAACCTGTCCATCATCATTTCTTATCTGATTTTTTCTTGGATCTACTTTTGCTGATGGGAACACTGAACTTTCATTTTCCCTTCATGGCTCCAAAGAGCACCGTCAAAGCTACTAGCACTCTGAGGAGCTATTGTCTTCAGTGAAACTAAACCCCGGGACTTGATTCTCTCTGGCTAGGTCAGGAATTGGACTCCACTTTGGGATTAGACCCAACACCCAGGGATTTAACCTACTTGGTTCTGTGGCTTCCCCTGGACTGATCCCTGTCTGGCTAGAAACCAAGCCTGTCAATCAGGCTCATATCTACTATGTGTGCTATAATATTATAAAAAGTACCAATCACTCATCAGGAATTGTGCAAACCATTGTGTTTTCATTTGTAAAGAACAGGCATATGTGAACACCAGCACTACAGAAGGGTGTGTGTGTGTGTGTGTGTGTGTGTGTGTGTGCGCGCGCGCACGTGTCAAAGAGAGTGTGAGTGTGTGTGATTGTGCACGCATGTGGTCTGTTCCAAGCTGAAGAGAGACTGAGACTGGATTGCATGACGCTCTTTCCTCAAAATGATGGCATGCTGCTTTCTCTTAAAGGTATATCACAACAATGTCCAGGTGGAGAATTAGCCAGGGCCAAAATTTGCAGACTGTAAAGCTAAAATGGCACGTGGAGTGAACCAGCTGATTCACTTCAAAAGTAGCTCATTGACTGTAAAGTACCTTGGAACCTCCCGAGGTCATGCAAATGTTGATAATAAATGTAAATCTTTTCCTTTTTTTAAAAAATCTTCTGCACTTCAATATTGTGAAATTAATTTTAGAAAATTAACTGAATTGCGCATGCTTGTGAACATAAGGCTCAAGTCTTCATTCGATTGTGTAATTCTTCAAAAATTCAGAACAAGCTGTTACTTCTGTGGTTTCACAGTTTATGAGTGAAGTGTATTGTAAAGGAAAGTTGCCAGAAATGTTTTCCAGTGAGTAACTGTTTTAATGACCCAATTGAGCCATGAAAATGCTGGACCAAAACAGTGCAACTTACAGGTTCTACTTGCCAGCTAATAAATATATAACCAAACCAAGCATTATTCTTGGTAAAACATAAAATTCTAAAGCAGTAGCTCAATTGCTATTCAATTCTAGACAAAACATGATTCTTAAATATTCAATATCAATCAAAACAGAACTTATTTTACAATTATCTGAGAATGTTAAATACTGTCTACTGTAGTTTTAAACTACAATCTGAAACATTTTATATGGGCAGCTTTTCTAGACACAGGGCACAAACTTGCCTGTCGTTATGCCACAATCCCATTGCAGCAAGGTCGGAGAACTTGGTGGCCAGCCAAATCTCTGTTCACTGTGGCCGAATGGGAAAATCCCGCCAATGTGAATGATGGTAAGATTCCAGTCGTAGTATTTTTACAAAGAACAAAGAAAAGTACAGAACTGGAACAGGTCCCTTCAGCCTTCCAAGTCTGTGCCGATCATGATGCTGTAGCAAAACTAAAAAAAAGTCATCTGTCCGTCTCCGTACCCTCTATTCGCTTCCTTTTCATGAAGCCATCCAAATGCCCCTTAAATGTTGCTAATGTGCCTGCTTCCATCACATCCTCTGGCAGTGTGTCCCAGGTACCCACCATTCTCTGCTGAAAAACTGTCTCTGTCTTTCAAGTGAAAACTCCTCCTCATAGTCAGCACCCTCATGACCAGGCAACATCCTGGTGAACCTGCTTTGCACTCTCTCCAAAGCTTCTATATTCTTCTTCCTAAGGGTTCTGATATTTACAGTATGATTCGCTCCTAAATTTGATCCTCCAAAATGCATCACCTTGCATTTAGTCTGGATTAAACTCCATCTGCCATTTTTGTCTCCATTTGAAAGGGAAAAAGAGAGTGGAAGGCAGCAGGGGGGTGCAGATTGGTGGAGATCAGTGCCGGCACAGATTGTGGGGAGGGGGGTGTGGGAGAAGGACAAGGGGCCAAAGATTAGGGTTGGGTGAAGAAGGCTGATGATCAGTGAGGGGTGCATTTAAAGGAGTGCTGACTCCAATTGGGACAGGTGGGCAAGATTGTAGCCCCTGAAACCTTCGTGGAAGGCTGTGGATGAGGCTTGCTCAGGTTGTGATCAGGGCGTCCTTTAAAGGTGTCACCCTATCATTCTGTACAGTCAGGTTCCGCTGACATGTTGAGGCCCTGCCTGGATGATGGGTGAAACTCGACCCTCCCGCTCTGATTTTTTTTTTGGTAGAGTGTTGCAACAGTGGGAGTGAAATCCAGTGTTTCTCTCCAGAGAAACATGATTTTCTCACCGAAAACAACACTCAGCCATTTTTGTTAAGATTACCTTTATATTTTATTCTTTTGTTTACATTATTCAAGATGTTCTGTGCAAATACCGTCAAAGATCATGCCAGCAACTGTACAGGTACCACCAGCCTGTATTTTTGCATATAGGCAGGTCAATGTGTTTTCGATTATTAATTATTAAAATACAATCTGATTTTTGTAAAGAAAACAGCATTTAATATTTCACAAATTGTTAAAAAGTAAATGAAGTAATTTTATTTCAATAAGTCCACTGGCTGAGTTTTATTTTGAAATGACTGAGTAGCAACAATTTCCTGCGCTTCTAGTATTGAAGCAATGTCCAAGTCCAGAGAAAGGAACAGTTTTCTATTTGGGCCCGTTTTAGAAAGTGTAAATTACTTTAAGCTGATATTTTGCTTTGATTGAAACAATCACATTAAGTAATTAGCCCTGGAAAAGCTATGAGACCAATTGTATGTGAATTCTGTCTAATTGTATGCAGACGTTAATTGGAGATTCACTTGTGTCCCTGCAAATAGACACTGATTAAAGGTGTAGTTGATGGGTTAGGGGGATGCATGTTTGTAATGTGTAACTCAGCGAGTAAATGCTTACAAAATTGTGTCAAGATTGTCTCCAGCTTTATTGTTTGCCAGTTAGCTTTTTGGAGCAGAACAGAAGAAATTTCTAGAGCAGGACCACTGATATGTAAATTCTGTGCATGGGAAGAAGACAACAGCTTGAAATATCTGTGTGATTATGTTGGTTCATTAAATACAGTTTAAGTACAATTTACGTTCAGCACAATTCAAATTTTTGAATTTTTTTATGTTAATTTCAAAAATATAATGCTGGAAACAGGCCCTATCTACAAAACTAGCCACACTCTAGGGTGAATTGATCATCATAGAATCTCTACAGTGCAAAAAGAAACAATTTGGCCTAATTGTCTACGCTAAAAGTCTACGCTAACAACAATCCCACCCAGGTCCTATCCCCTCATATTTAGCCTGTTAATCCCCTAACACTAAGGGGCAATTTAGCATGGTCAATCAACCTAACCTACACATTTTTGGACTGTGGAAGGAAACCAGAGCACTCACAGAGACATGTAGAGAATATGCAAACTCCACACAGACAGTTACCTGAGGCTGGAATTGAACCCAGGTCACTGGCGCTGTGAGGCAGCAGTGCTAACCACCATGCCACTGGGAGGGTTTCTTGTTATTGTGCTCACTTCCAAAGGACTGTACATGTTCAGCTGATTTTTTTGGACTCCAGCAACTTTTCAAAACATTTAAATTTTAGTTTTTTTTTCAATTCATAAATAAACTGACTAATGTACCAGAATATAATGAGAAAATTGCTCATGTACTTCTTAAAAATGAATTTCAGCAATTTAAAACTGCATTGCACAGAGTGGTGGATTGACAGTTAATAAGACCACAGATTTTTGTGATATCCAATTCACAGATTATTATCAGCAGTAAAAGTGACCATCTACTATAGAAGTGCAAAAGAAAAATGGAATAAGAAAGGACAATTTGTCATATCAGACACATTCCTTCCATAGATCATAGATTATCACTTCCATCAGGACATTTATCTGATCCATTTAATTTGCAGAGGGAAAATATCCTACATTGTTTCCATTCTGCCAGTAAAAAATTAAATATAATTTTAAAAATGTACTATTCTAACCTTACATCCCGTATTAATCCACCTCATGCCAGCAATTTAAATATTAGAATGTTTTTCAGCCAATAACCTGTATCTTCTTCCAATCATCTAGCTTATTTCTAACTAGATCTGTGCCATTTTTAAGATGCTAATCAGTGTTAACTGCAGAGTAGGAAACTTATTTAATAAGTTAACTGGAATGGTTTCCACAATGAGAGTGTTACCTTGTAAGGAGAGTTCTCTCTGGCGTTTAAAGGAATGAGACATAACTGGCAGAATTTTCCAGCTGTTACCGCTGGAGGGATTTTCTGGTCTCACTGCAGTGAACGGAGATTTGGCTGAGCGCCAAATTCTCTGTTCTCACTGGCAGTTGTCATGGGGCGTGCGAGATCGGAGAATTCCGGCCATAGTTTCAGGTTAAGGGTCAGCCACTTAGCACTGAAAGCAAGATAAGCTTCAGGAGTTGCGAATATCAGGAATTCTGTTCTTCAAGAGTGCTGTGAATGCTCAATCATTGTATTTTTTTTCCAAGATTGATATCAATGCATTTTTGGACTCAAAGGAAATCATATAATATGGGGATAGAGTGGAGAACTGGAGTTCACATAAAAAGTCAGCCAGGATCTTATTAAATGGAGGACGAGGAAGTTCATGGTGCCATATGGTCTCCTCCTACTCCTATTTTATGTGTCCTGAATGCGTGTGTGCACTGAACCATTTTTCCTGTGGTGAGGCATATTAATTTTCTACTTGCATTGCTCTGTGTTCAAGCTTTCTTATTTAATACTCTTCCATACTCCTTTTCCAGTCATTTTGGTCTTTCATAACTCTGCAAAATGCATTCTATCAACTATTTCTCCTATTAAATTAAGTTGGAGCCATTATTCTACATTCATTCTGATAAAATATCCCTAAATTTTATTTTTATTCCTTGGACATGTGTGTTGCTGGCTGGGCCAGCATTTATTGCATGTCCCTAAATAATCAAATTGTGATTAGTGTCAACAAAAATGCTCGATTATCTATTTTCTAATGGCCTACACAACACAATGATAGTGAAGAATCATAAGTAGCAGGATGGAGATCTTATTACTTGTGTTATAATCGGTCCCCTGATGAGGTCCCCTAATTTGTTATGATTCCGGATGGGATACTCCCAACTTATTAAGCTGCCAGGTGAGTAGTAATGAACTGACTCCATCTTTATTTAAGCCCCTCAGTCGGTCACACAAGGTTGATTTGAAAAGGATCCCTTCCCATGCAAATACCTTTCCCCAGCGCAAATGTATCCATGTCTTAAAATGAGTCAATTCAACCAGCTTTCTTGAGTTAAAGAAAGAAACTCAAGAAGAAAAATAACAAATGCAACATACATCCACATAGAGAAGGAATGAGAAGTGAGTCCAAACATATAAGTTAAAAAGATGTATAAATCAATCTTTGATTGGCCATGTGGAGTACATGGTGAAATGGTGCAGCCATTAAGTTGAGTGATCCTGATAACACTGAATATGGGCGTTGAGCAGTTGGTTTGAAAATACTTGCTTCTGTGGGTTAGCTGGAATATCTGTTCTGTTTCTTTTTCAAATGTGTTTTTTCTGACGATTTTCTCCCAGACAGAGAAGAACTTCACTTGCTAACCCAGTGGTAACTAGTGAATGTTCTTCACCTGTGATCTATACAGGACATACTACACAGTAAAAATAAAACACCAGCCTAGTACACAGAGAACAGAGTTGCAGTTGGTTGTTAATCTCTTTTCTTGCAAAACTGTAGAAGGGGAAATTGTAAACGTGTCTAGGAAACCCATAGGAGATTGTTTTTCCTGAGATGTTATCAGCTTCCATTATCTCCACAGGATATTATAGTCCAGTTTGTATTGCATATTTTCTTTTGAAATACCTCTGTTTGAAAAAAAGTATGACATTACATGTTTGTCTCAGAACTAAGCATAATCCACATAGGAATTCAAGCAAATGTTATCTTTGTAGTCATAGAGTCATAAACATTTACAGCAAGGAAACCGGTCCTTCAACCCAACTTGTCCATGCTATTCTTTTTTTTAAAACCCCTAAGCTAGTCCCAATTGCTCGCATTTGACCCATATCCCTCTATACTCATCTTACCCATGTAACTGTATAAATGCTTTTTAAAAAAACAAATTTGTGCTTGCCTCTGCTATTACCTCTGGCAACTTGTTCCAGACATTCACCACCCTTTGTATGAAAAAATTGCCCCTCTGGACACTTTTGTATCTCTGCCCTCTCGTCTTAAACCTATGCCTTCTACTTTTAGATTTCCCTACCTTTGGGAAAAGATATTGAATATCTAGCCGATATATGCCCCTCATTATTTCATAGACCTTCTACACCACAGAGAAAAAAATCCCAGTTTATCCTGCCTCTCCTTATAACTCAGCTGTCAAGTCCCGGTAGCATGCTAGTAAATCTTTTCTGCACTCTTTCTTGTTTAATAATATCCTTTCTATAATAGGGTCACCAGAACTTTATACAATATTCCAAATGTGGCCTTACCAATGTCTTGTACAACTTCAGCAAGATGTCTCAAATCCTGTATTCAATGTTCTGACCAATGAAACCAAGCATGCTGAATACTTTCTTCATCACTCTGTCCACCTGTGAATCCACTTTCAAGAAGCTATGAACTTGTACCCCTCGACCTCAGTTTTGTAACTCTCCCCAATGCCTTACCATTAACTGAGTAAGTCCTGCCCTGGTTCGATCTACCAAAACGCATTACCTTGCATTTATTTGAACTATTTATTTCAAACTATTTATCTGAAAAAAAAATAGTCTATTTCAAATTTATTTATGTTCATTCATAATTTGGGGCTATGAAACATTGGCATGACACAATGATACAAATAAATTATTATACACTGTGACCACATAAGCTACTCAATTTAGCCCATTAAGGATGTGAAACAAATTTTGTACTATTAATACCAGCTTGTCTGTGTTGGTAGGCTCTTGTCTTTAAATGAGAAAGTCCACTCCGGCAAATAAACTAGGAGGATGCTGAATTGCAGTGTGAAGGAAATTCCATATTGTTAGAATTATTGATAAAACATTAATTCCAAGTCCTGATTCTGCTTATGATAGCATAAGCTGACTTTGAATGCAGAAGCCTAGACTAATGTTCCAGAGATAGGAATTCAACTCCCACCATGGCAACATAAATGAATTTAAATTTGATTAATTAAATGAGGAGTAAAAAGATGATGACCATGAAACTAATGGACTCCAGCCTCAGCAACGTAGTTGACCCTGAACTGACCTCTAAGATAGCCTCACAAGCATTCAGTCTTCCACTACACAAAAGCTGAATAAAACTGAACAGACCACCCAGCATCAACAAAGGAACACGCTGCCCAGTTCTCTTTGCTAAGATCTTGGGATTTGTGCCAAAATTGGAAGAGCTACCCTTCAGATTAATCAGGCAACAATCTGACACAATCATACTTACAGAATCTTACAACTAATATTGCAGACACTTTCTTCACCATTCCTGAGTATGTTTTGTTCCACTGACTGTATACTGCCACTTTTGATGGCTCTGTCCTGTCAGATAGGAGTGATCCAAGGAGTGCTTAACATTGACTCCAAATCACATTAGACCTCCTCACATTAAATAAAATATGGAGAAGGAAATCTGCTGAATAACACCCCTGCCTCCTTTGGTTGATGATTCAATAATCCTGGATATTGAGCACCGCTTGAAGGTATCAAGTGCAAAGAATGTGCTCTGGATAGGAGAGTTGGAATATTTCAGAATCTGGGCCTTCATGAGATGCAGTGGACTGTCAGCAACAGAACTGTTTTCTAATACAATCTATTATTTAATGGACCAACATATCTTGCATTCTGCCATTACCATGATGCTAGAATAGCAGGCCTGGTTCAATGAGAAGAATAGGAGCAAATACTAAGAGTAATATTATGCATACCTGTAAAGTTAGGTGTGAATCTACTGAAGATACAACACAGGACTACATGTATGAAATTACATATTATAAACTATACTAAACAATCAATTATGCAATTTTGATTTTTGTCTTTATGAATCATAGAGTCTTACAATGCAGAAGGAGACCATTCACTCATCAAATCTACACAATCACAATCCCACCCAGGCCTTATCCACATAACCACATACATTTATCACTAAAGGGCAATTTAGCATGGCCAATTCACCTAATCCACACATCTTTGGACTGTGGAAGAAAACTGGAGCATCCGGGGGAAATCCATGCAAATGTGGAGAGAATGTGAAAAGTTCACACAGACAGTAACCCAGTGACAGGGAATTGAACATGGGCCCCTGGTGCTGTGAGGCAGCAGTGCTAACCACAGAACCAGTAAAATGTCACTTCTGTTTGGGATTGAGGTTCATTGAGCAAGGGGCTCAGGCACTTAATCTTCCTCTGCTCTACTTGAGTAGGTTGAGATTCACTGAAATTGAAGAGAAGCAGCCACATTATCCCTTCACATATCGTCCTGTGTGTTCTCATAAATCATTAAAACAACTCTGTTCACTACATCAGTGAATATCCAAAACCAAGCATGTAACAGGGTCTTCTCACTTTAGAAGAACTTTGATCTGTTATGATGACAACTCAGTCAGAACCACATTATATAGAAATTGAAATGTTTCTTACTGTTGTCATGGGGGTGCGTCAATTTGTATCTGGGTGAAGTGATGTGTCTCCAAGGTTCTGGATACGACTTTAGCTTAAGTCATCACTTTGCATATTTAGTATTTTTCGTTTAAGTGCACAATTCCTGTCGAAAACAATGATAGACAATAGTAAAACAACAGTTTGATGATCCAGGCATGACTGCTTGTTAAAGCCACATTTAGTTTTATTATACAAGGGATATGTATGGTCGATAGTATGTATGATAAATGAAAAAGATGTTATAATCAATGCATTATGTCAGGTATCAATTTCTGCGCCACAGTCATTTCTTCATTTCTTTTGCTATTTGAAATATTGAGTATAAACATCTAAGGAAGGTAAAAAAATAAAAGCAGGTTACTGCAGTTGTCTGCTTTGACAAAGAGTCATCCCGACTCAAAATACCGACTCTTTTTTCTCCTTATAGAGGCTGCCAGACCTGCTGAGGTTTTCCAGCATTTTCTCTTTGGGGTGTAATGAACATACCTTCATAAGTAACCCAGCTCTGAGAAATTCCTAACTTGCTGCTTGGTATCTCAATACAATTTATCCAAATTTGCTTGCTTTCATAACCAGCATAGACAATTGTCCCATGTATTTGGCTTCATGACATTTGTTTTTAGATATAACCTTTTGTTTTATTAATAAAGATGGCTAAAAAGACGAAGGTTAACAGAATACATTGTTTAAATGAAATGATCAATTCTAACTGTAAAACCATCTCATGGATAACAAGCTTCCTAAATATTTACTTTGCAATTTTTATTGTGCAAGCGAATCCAACCAAATAACCTCATAATAAAAAATATAATTAAAACCTTGTATCTGATGTGTTCTTTAGAGATAAACAACATTCTGATTGATAATTCAACTGTGTTTTATCGACTCTTCATTGCACATTAATTCAGGTATGATTGTGCGAATATGAGTCTTGTGGTGCAATGGGTAATGTCTCTGCCTCTGAGCCAGAAGCTACAGGTTCAAGTCCCATCCCAGGACTTGATGGTCAAATAAAGATAAGTTCATAACACGGTCAAACAATTTGAGTCTTGACCTATAAACTCTGCCAAACATGCCTATGGCTGGTGATAAGAGCAGGGAAGACTGCTTGTCAGCTACACTTGATGTGAAGTGGTGCATAAGACTCTGGCAATAGATTGGAGACTTGTTCTGGGAATTACTAGCTATGGGAACACATAAAAGCCTACCTTCGTGCACCACTAAGTGCGGGAAGAGAATCGGAATGATATTGTGGTGTAATGGTTACAGGTGAGTAAGACAATGGTTAGAGAAGCAGGTGGATGGGGTGTCTGGTTTGCCATGTTCTCCTTTTACTGTCAATACTTGGTTTCAACTTATTGACCTTGGTGATGAAAATTGAGACATTCATTCTTCTTGATTGCTTTTCTTCAATTTTGGGCAGTTTTGGGCCAGGGAATCCCAAGTGTTGGTGAGAAGATTGCACTTTTACAAAGAGCCTTTGAGGGTATCATAGAAATGTTTTCTTTACCCCCCTTGGGGCTTGCTTACTGTGTCAAAGTTTCGGGTGGACTGCTTTTTTCGGGAGTTTCATGTCAGGCGTTTGGTCAATATGGTCCACCCAGTGGAGCTGATCGAAAGAGGTCAATGCTTTTATGCTGAGGATATTGGCCAGAGGAAAAACACTGATGTTGTGTACCTATCTTGCCAATGGATTTGTGGGTTCTTGCAGAGGCAGCACTGCTGGTATTTCTCCAAAGTTTGAGGTGTCTGCTGCACAGGGGGGCAGCACTGTGGCACAATGGTTAGCACTGCTGCCTTACAGCCCCACTGACTTGGGTTTGATTCCTGGCTTGGGCCACTGTCCATGCAAAGTCTGCACATTCTCCTATAAATAAATAAACTTTGAACTGTTTACACTCTGGTCCGAAACTTCAGACACAGAAGAAAACTGTCAAGAGATTAACTTCTGAGGTGGGATTCTCCAGTGCGCTCTGGAAATCAAACTGGGGTCCCTGGCACTGTGAGGCAGCAGTGCTAACCACTGTACACCATTTTGCCTTAATCATCCATTGTAAAACTTTTCTCTATGTAAGTTAAGCATTTCCTTGAATATACTTACTTGTTTGGTGCTGGTGCAATAAAGGATCACTGTGTTGGAACTTTGAGCGTTCCATATGCTTAACTGCGCATTAGACAAAGAAGAACAAGGGAATTCTCCCAATGTTTTGGCTGGCACTTATCTTTCAATCAACACCACTAAAAATAGCTCATCTAATCATTTGTTTAATTGCTTCTCGTGGAACCTTGCTGCATACAAATCGGTTACCTGCTTTCCTATGTTACATCTGTAACGAGAATTCAAACAACTGCATTGGCTTTGTACTTGAGATGTCCTGAATTCATTAAATTCAAGTTCTTCTTTTTCTTTCATAATATAAATATAATATAAAAAAAAATAACAATTAAGAATAAAAATTCAATTCACCCTTTCCAGTCCAATCTTTCTAATGATGGGGAAAATAGCAATTATAATATGATAGAAAGCCAAATATAGGAAAGGTTGAGAATTAACAGCAAATCAATCGGCCTCTAAAGGAAGAAAATGGAAGCCAAGTTTCAGTTGACAGACGGTCTGCCTGAAACACTTGCTCAGCCTCTCTCATCTTCAGACTCTGTCGGGTCTGCTATTGATTCCTGTCATTTCCTACATTCATTCCCTGTAGGAGGTTGTGCATGATTTGCACATTAAAGGACATTCACCAGTTAATACTCCTTGAATTCTCACTGTCATGTAATGTCTTGGGAAATTCGCATTCAAGTCATCAGTCACACCTATGACTAGCAAAGCCAAAATTGTAATAATTAAAACAAACCTAGATAAAACACAGAACCATATGTTAGTTCTTACCTAACAGTTGTCTATCCCTTTTCATAACATCTGCCCAATATAACCCCACCTTTGAGAGTGATTTTCTCAGGTTGAGAGGGTCCACCACTGCACTGGGTGACCGCTAGGTGAAATCTAGTGGCCTCTCAGCTTATTCACTGGGTTTCCTCCATTATAGGCACACGATAGGTAATGGAGGCCTTCCCCAGGCAGCATGGTTGCTTTTATGGCAATGCTTTTGATGTGATTTGATTTACTATTGTCACATATATTAGTATATAGTGAAAAGGGGGCCATTCTTGTGAGCTATACAGGTAAAGCATTATCGTTCATAGAGAAGGATAGGAAAGGGTGCAGAATGTAGTGTTATAGTCATACCTAGGGTGTAGAAAAATATTAACTTAATCTAATGTAGGTCCGTTCAAAAGTCTGATGGCAGCAGAGAGGAAACTGTTCTTGAATCAGGTGAATGGTGTCATCAGCACTCAGTATATCAACCATTATAACCTCCTCACCCCCCAAACAACTCTGTCATCCACCTTCACTCTGCCAATCACTGGCACCTGTCCACCTAGTCCTGGCAGCCCTCAACCCCGACTAACCCTCCGCAAAGGCACTCGCCCACAATGGTGTATTTTCCCTGCAACGGCAATTGTGTTATATAATCTTAGAATCCTCAGTGCAGAAGGGGGCCATTCGGCCCATCAAATCCACACTGAGTCTCTGACAAACTATATTATCGTGCTCTATCTCCCTATACCAACTAACCTACACTAAGGGTGAATTTAACATGGCCAATCACCTACCCTGCATATCTTTAGCTGTGGGAGGAAACGGGGAGCACCAGGAGAAAACCAAACTCCACACAGACGGTGACCTGTAACTGGAATTGAACCGAGGTCCCTGGCTCTCTGAGACAGCAGTGCTAACCACTGTGCCATCATATTTTGTTGCTGAAGCAGTTGAACTTTCTGCCCTCTGATTCAGCCAGCAGATCTTGGGTGGATTGCTGTCCTTAATTGTATGATGACCCCAGTAGTGGCCACTTAATTAGCCACTGACAGCAAGATGCAAGCCCAGATTCCACTGAAGCTAATCGTGGTCACCTCCGGCTTTCAGCCACAGCAGCAGAATTTCTGCCCTTTCCACAAAATTCAGCCTCAAAGTAATCTACAGTCAGTGATTAAAAATAACATCATTTTGCATCTCTTGCAGCGAAACAAACACTCGGAATTGTTCCTCCTTGAGCCACACAACAACAACTGAATGAAAAGCTTGTTGGGCACTGCTCAGGGGCAACTGCAGCAGCAAGGAGGATATCCTCATTGATAGGAGAATCAGAACCAGGAGTCACAGTCTGAGGATTCAGGGTAGACTATTTATGAGATGAGATATTTCTTCACCTAAAGGGTGGAGAGCCTGTGGAATTCATTACTACAAGAAGTAGTTGATGCCAAAACATTGAATGTATTCAAAATGCACTAGATATAGCACTTGGGCGAATGGAATCAAAGGTTATGGGGAGAAAGCAGGATTAGGCTATTGAGTTGGACAATCAGCCATGATCGTGATGAATGGTGGAGCAGGTCTCAAAAGGTCGAATGGCCTTGTCTTGCTTCTATCTTTATGTTTCTACGTTCCAGGGGTGGGGGTGTAAAAGATACCAATAGCTTCCAAAGTGAGTGCGATGATCAGTTTCGCTGGCATCATCCTGGCTGGTATGACACTGCAAAATCCACTTTCAGCTTGTTAATCAGCATTTTGTTGTTAAATCCAAATTTCACTGATGTCAGTTCAATCAATGAAACCAGTTTTGGTGAACGTCTCTTTTTCCTAATCTCAAAACTGCTTGTTCAATCATCAGCAAAGCCACACCCAAACCAACAAGGAATAAAACGATGGGGCTGCCATTTTATACGCTGGGCTTTCACCTGCTGAATCAAATATAGGCTGACTGTAAATGCAATCACTTTTATTTTGGTTGGGGAATGGCTCAATGCCTCAGTATATTGACTCAAATGAATAAGGAGTACAAAAATAGTTTTATTTGCAAAAAAAAAGACAATCAAAATCACAGGATAATGCATAGCACAAGATATGGTGCACGACACAAGGCTACGATTCAACGTGCAGCTATAAGATCATAATTCAATGGCATTCAAATTCTGCAGCATTAACTGCCTCAATTAGCCACATTTACATTGCAAACAAGTAGCTATCTTAGGTAAAGTGCATTACACTATCAATATTTGTCGGATTGAATTAATGAAGTTCCATTTAATGGGAAACCACTTTTTTTTCATTTTATAGAGCTGTGTTGAAATAAATCTAATAATTGATAAAGCACTTCAGATAAGTAGGTGAACAGTTTCAATATCTATCATGAAAGTATTACATATATACTAAAATTAATCCACTGTTGTAAGTTTTGGGGTTAATTTCAACCTAGAATGAGTTTGCAGTGGGACAGACCACTCTGGCAAGTTAATTTCTTACCCGGCAGACCCAGAGATAACAAGAGGCCATTGCTAATTTCAAAGGCTGCGTCTTAATTAAATGCCATCAGTTAACACATCACCCAGAGCAGGCATTTGATTCATTCGAGTCCTTTAGGGAAGGAAATCTGCCGTCCTTACATGGCGTGGTCTACATATGACTCCAGACCCATCTCTGACTCTTAACTGCCCTCAGTATGGGCAATAAATGCTGGTCAAACAGTGACACCCATGTCCTGTGAACAAATAAATTTAAAAAATGGACACAAGAGCCATGTTTTCAAGGGAAGGTGAGGTGGGTTGTTATTGTCATTAGCATATCTCCGCTCCAAATGTTTTTTGGAAGTTCAAGGCTTGCATTAGGATTTTGACTTCATTCTCAAGAGTTGAATCTGTAGGTATTGTTACGTGATCCGCCCACAGTAAGAATAACTGAAGTCTTTCTTTCACAAACAAAAGATGTAGCCGTCTGAAGGCTCATTCATTGATCTTCTGCAGCAGCTGAAGGACGCTGACTCTAGATATTTTTATATGAAATACTGTGGATGCTGGAATCTGAAACAAAGACAGAAAATGCTGGAAGATCTCAGCAGGTCTGACAGCATCAGCGAAGAGATAATAAAGCAGCTCTGATGAAGGATCATCCAGATGCAAAATGTTGGCTCAATTAACTCCCCACAAATGCTGTCAGACCTGCTGAGTTTTTTCAGTATTTTCTGTTTGTGCATTTACATAATTGTTTTATTAGCACTTTGGGTACAGCAGAACAATGGCACAGTGATTAACACTGCTGCCTCAAACTGCCAGGGACCTGGGTACAATTCTGCCCTCAGTAATTGTCAGTGTGGAGTTTGCACATTTGCCTCCTGTCTGCAGTGGTTTCCTCCCACAGTACATAGATAGGCAGGCTAGGTGGATTAGTCACAATAAATTGCCCCTTAGTGTCAGGGGAATTAGCATGGTAAATATGTGGGGTTATGAGGATAGCATCTGGATGGGGTGTTGTCAATGCAGGCTCAATGGGATGAATGGCGTCCTTCTGCACTGTAGGGATTCTATAATTTATGTTTCATGAACCTACCTTCCTAATATTCATGCCTACCACCTTCTAGGACAGTTAGTCCATTTTGCTCTTTTTTCAAGACTGTATCACCTTTTTGGTCATGATGTAGAGATGTAAACTGGTTGGATTTAAACCTGGTGTTGTGAGACTTACTGTGTTCACCTTTTCGGTGACATTAGCCACTTTACATCATTTGCTTAACTAATAATCTATCAAGTAAAAAGAATAATTCATTAAAGAATGGATGCAATATTTTCTCATTAGTCATCCTGACTGATATTAATTTGACTGGTTATGTAATAATCATTGGAAACATGTTTTATATTTTGTCCCACTTAAAGAAACAACTCAGAACAGCATACTAGTTATAGTTTCACTTTCTGCCAAATTGCACTGTTGTGCATATTCCAAGAATATGAATGAAAGTTATCCAAAGTATACAGACTTATAATATGTTTCTCTTTGTGAGCTTAGTGCAGCAAAGCCTTAAGCCCTTTCTTTATAAATGGGTTTACAATTCCATTACATGTCGTGCACAATGGAAACCTTCCCACCGTATTCAACAATAACTTGCATATTGGAATTATAGAGCCATATAACATTAAGGGAGGTTGTTTAAACCATCATGCCAAAGCTCTTTGAAAGAATTTCCGAATTAGTCCTACTCCCTCCATTTTCTCCATGGTTTGAATTTTCAATTCAATATCCAGATCATTTTTGAAAGATATAATTGAAGCTGCTTTTACCACACTTTTGGAGTATACATCATATAACTCCTGCAATGCAGAAAGAGGTCATTCAGCCCATCAAGTCTGCACTGACAACAGTCCCACCCAGGTTTAATTGCTGTAACCCCATATATTTACATTGTTAGTCCCCCTGACATTAAGGGCAATTTGGCATGGTCAATCCACCTAATCTGCATGTCTTTGGACTGTGGGAGGAAATCGGTGCACCCAGAGGAAACCCACACAGACATGGGGAAAATGTGCAAACTCCACATTGATAGTCACCCAAGGTTGGAATCAAACCTAGGTCACTGTGACATAGGGCCGCCCATTAAAACACACTTGGTAAAAAAAAATTCTTCTTCTCCTCTTTACCAATTATCTTAATTCTATGTCGAACCAATTCTTCAATTCAATCCAGTCCCTTCATCTGCTTTATCAAGTCATTGTACCTTTGATATTGAAAAATATTTCAAGAAGCTACAAAGTTATGTGGTCAGGTCCTAGTAAAGCCTGGAGGGAAATCATGGTTTGTAGTGAAGTTATAATGAATAAGGTAGAGATATTTTAGCCAAAATCTGAAAGTGCCCAGAGTCATAGAGCTTGGGTGGGAAAGAGAGTTTTGGAATGTGGAGATAAGGATTTGTCACACAAGATCATAGTGCAAGAAAAATGTAGGGTAGATGGTTTCATGCACCATCTACTTCTCCCTCTGCCTCTGCATCGGACTGCTTGTCCAAAAGCAAGCCAATGGTAAACTACAATTCCCTCCAGTAAATCACCGTAAATATTGAAGCCACAAACCAGGATGTTGTCTATGAGGAGAGATTGAATAAACTAGGGTT
Source organism: Sphyrna mokarran (assembly GCA_024679065.1). NCBI lineage: Eukaryota > Metazoa > Chordata > Chondrichthyes > Carcharhiniformes > Carcharhinidae > Sphyrna > Sphyrna mokarran. The sequence goes on from JAGIQG010000019.1 coordinate 24,081,415, forward strand.
GTTTTCACTGGGAAAACGAAGGCTGAGGGAAGAAGAAGAACCTGATAGAGATCTACAAAATAATGAGAGGGACATAGGCAGGGTAGATATCGGGTACTTTTTCCCAGGGTGGAAGTGTCAATTGCAAGGAGGCGCAGGTTCAAGGGGAGAGGGGGAATGTTTAGGGGAGACGAGCAGGGGATGTTTTTCACGCAGACAATAGTGGGTGCCTGGATCACACTGCCAGAGGAGATGATGGAAGTAGGCATATTAGCAACATTTAAGAGGCATCTGGATGGGTACATGAATTGGAATGGAATAGAGGGATATGGACGGAGTACAGGCAGAAGGTTTTTTTAGTTTAATTAGGGCATTATGATCGACACAGACTTGGAGGGGAGTGGTGGTGCGGGGGAGGAAAGGGTTCGGGAAGCAGTGGCAAAAGGGGATAGCACGGAAGGGTACGTTCCTGTTCTGTACTTTTCTTTGTTGTTAAACTGAGTAACCTTGCTATTCATAACACCTCCCTCCCAACCTACCCTGGATTCAATCACCTTTTATGCAGCCCTTCTTTTGCTAAATCTTTCATCCATGCACTTTTTTTCCTCCATGACAATTCCTGTTCCCTCCTTCTCATTTCTTCTCCGTAAATCTCAGCTCACCCCAAACTCTGCTGGCCATTTGGTATTTCGCATCAAGTCTGTCACATTGGATGCAAAGGTTTAGATTATAAAAACACAAGGGTACACATTTTATTCAAATCTGTGATTTGCACATTGCAAATAATGTGAAAATAGCACATTGAGGCAAAAGTTGCAAATTCTCTACTCAAAAGTTGAAGACAGAGAAATAATTTTTTTCCAGCAAGAACTGGAAAATTTAACAAGCTTGTGACTGAAAATAGCTATCACGTGAATCCAAACACATGCAACAGTTGTGAAAAAATCATTCTCGTTAACTCTTGGGTCCATTTGTCAAACATTAACTGTATAAACAGAAGAAAAACATGGGGTGGAATTGCATTTTTAGTGTTGGTATGATCCACGCATTGAATCAAATTCACTGTGACCCATTAATTTTAACGGCAGTGCTCAGATGCTCAGAACAAATGTATTATCGTCAAATAATCACATGCAACTGTGTTAAGTATTTCTATGATAATATTGTACGGTGCAAATTCATCCAAGAGCTTTTCACCAATTTATTCTGTCTAACAAATTTAAAAGAAACACCTTCAGTTCCCTTTGCAACAACTGGTGAGAAACAATCAAGATGCAAACGTACCTCAGAAGGTGTAAGAAGAATATGGAAAGAAACCAAGGTTGGGAAATTGTAACTCTTGAGTATCCAACCAATTGACTCAGATTGCCAGTCATATATTTTTCCGCTTACAATCGCAAATGTTAAAAAGAAAGCTCTTTACTTTTCAGAGGGTTAAAATCACAAGTAGCTATGGTGAATCCCCAAGCATTTATTTATCCAGCTCTGCAACCACCCCCCCTCCCCGCCCGTACCCCCCACTATAAATTTGCTGAAGAGGCATTTTGAATGCAAATCAGATGCATCAGGTAAGGTATTGACGAATCAGTCAGCAATTGATCAATGGTGACAATTAAACATTCAGGACTCTTTTGGCAGGCTGGACTATATGTTGAAAGAATTAAAATACAAATCAATTTAACCTACCATTTAACATTTTCCAGCGTTGGCAAAAAAAAGTGTCATTTGCTAAAAATTAAAAAGTGAGATTCCTCGAAGTGTGAAACTTAAAGTCATTTTACTCATCAATAAAGTGACAACGATCTTTATTATAATTTGATTGCAGTTAAAGGTATTCCAAAAGTCAGATTATGCTTCCTGACACATTTCAAAGTCAAGCGACAGGCGAAAAAAAAAGAGGGCAGTTTCTTGATTTATTTCTGAATTTTAACAAAGTCATCCCAGCTCATAAGCTGAAAAAGGTGTCTGACTCAACATCTTCATTAAAACTATCCCTGTGTCCAAAATCCTTTGGCTGAGTTACACAATAGGGGCTTGTCATAGTGGGATTAATCCGTGTGACAGCAACTGTCAGTGTGCAGCTGATATCGTGACCTTTCTCGTCCCTGTCTATGCCCAGTACAGCCTATATCCGAAGGAGGAAGTCAGGAGCAGAAACATCAAATAAAACTTGGCCCAGATTGTAGAGTGGCACAAGAACAAAAATTGCCAAAGTGCAAAAAAAAATTTCTTTGCAAGTCAGTGCAATTCCATTTAAGCATTTATATCAAAAGAAAATGATCTGGTGATGAGAGGAATTACAACATATCCAAAAGTATTCTCTTTATTCCTGGAAGGAAAAGAACTGGCCAGTAGAGCATATCTTATATCACGTCCTCAGAATATTTCAGGACACTTCAGCGCCAATTAAGTATTTTGGAAGTATATTCATTGCTGTTTTACAGGCCAAAGAAACAGCCCCTTTGTGAATGGAAGTTTTCAAAGGATTTTATTCAGATAATGATCAGTTAATCTGTCCTGGTGTGTTGGAGGATGATTGTTGCCCAAGATACTAAAAAGACTCTCTCAAATATGTATATGTGGTATTTAGTTTACAATCTGTTCTGAATGTCAGCACAGCTCATGGGATGGAGAAGAGTATATGCCACTAAGCCAAGGGAAGGAATTTTACAGTGCTTCACTTGCATACATGATGGTTGGGTCATGTAAAATAAAATGGGTAGCTAGTGCCTTCCTGCCCAACCCATTATTATGTGGGAGACCCACATATTACATCAGCCAGCTGCTCTTATGCCTATTGAGGCCCTTAAGTTGCCAATTAAAGACCTCTTAAGTGGCTTTAATTCTTCTAATCTTCTTAGCTATTGTTGTATCATAATCAGAACAATCTGAAGTTTGTGATTTGAATTGCGATTTTGGATGCAGGCCTATTAAACATCCAAAGTTTGATCTTCTCAGGCAATCACAATGTAAAGCTTACCTTGGGGCTTCTGAGGGGGTTGGGGAAGAGGTGGGAGCAGGGATGAAGGATCCCTAGCGCATCACTGGGGTACTCTAAGTTACAATACTTCAGAGTTCAGAATTTATGGGGCAAGTTTCTTAAATTTGTACTAACATTATTTAAATTTAAAAGTTAAAGTTTATTTATTTGTCACAAGTAGGCTTACATTAACGTTGCAATGGAGTTACTGTGAAAATCCCCTAATCACCATACTCTGGTGCCTATTTGAGTACGCTGAGGGAAAATTTAGCCTGGCCAGTGCACCTAACTGGCACATCTTTGGGCTGTAGGAAGAAACTGGAGCACCCAGAGGAAACACATACAGACATGGGGAGAACATGCAGAATCTGCACAGACAGCGATCCAAACGCTGGGAATTGAATCTGGTTCTCTAGCGCTGTGAGGCAAACAGTGCTAACCACTGTGCCCCTGTGCCACCCATCGCTGCAACACAGATTTTAGTAGCACCTTCAATAGCTAGTTTTTAAGATATCAGAAAATCTGTGACAAAGTTTATAAGTTTCTATACTCTCGTCTAAAAAATACTGTTGATTCTTTTCTGACATTCAACTAAAGTTTTGAATGCCAGAAATATGATTTATTTTTAAACATGTCCTATATCTGGAATGAGGAAACAGCTGTTCCTGACAAAGTAACTGTGCTGTTGTGTGTGAAATTCTGCCATCCTCACCTGTTTAGCTGTGACTGGAACATTTCATTTTTCTTTGCTACTTGATCTCTCATCCCTCCTGAAATGCAAAATTATATTCATTTCTGCTTGACTTGTTGGCTTTTTCATCTATGTTTTGAGAGAAATCAAAAGACTGGTTATTCCAAGATGAATAATTTGGTAAACTAGTTTGTACAGGAATGTAGTCATCAGATCTGTTTCAATTATCATGATAATAATTAGGATCAAAATTTGGACGCAACTTTTTTGTAGAACCTTAGGGAACCTTAATGCGTCTGGCAGCATGCATGTACCATTTATAATGACTATAAGACGTAGGAACCAAAGTAGGCCATTTGGCCCATTAGGGCTGCTCTGCAATGCAATAAGATAATGACTGATCTGATATCATTATCCTCAACTCCACTTTCCCAGCTTATCCCCATATTTCTTGATCCCCTTACTGATTAAAAATCTCAACCTTGAACATACTTAATAACCCAATCTCTATAGTCCTCTGTGGAAAAGAATTCCACAGATACACTATCCTCTGAGAGAAGAGATTCCTTCTTTGAAAAATCTTTTGCTGCACTGGAACCATGTACCACGTTCCAGTGCGGCCATTGACATGGGCAGCAACTTCTCTATAGGTCTTTTTGGTCAGGTGGAGCAGCCTTCCCTGGGCATTAGGATTTGCTGTTTGGCACTCAAACACTTGACCAGGACTCCCAGGCGCTCATCTGAGAAACAGGGGGACAGTGTACCCTCCCAACTTGCCCATCCCACCTCTCTCAACAACCAGACAACGGGGAAGCTGTTATAATAGTTGCAGATCACTCCCTCAGCCTACCCCACAACTCCTGAAAACCTTCATGGAGCTAACTTTCAGTTTGTAAAACCCCAAGAATTCTCTATTGGATCCAGCATCTGATGCGTTCCCACCTCCGCACACTGAAAAACCAACCAGTAGTAATGTTTCACACTGGGCCTTATTTGAGCAACCAGCGTAACATCACATGAACATCAAGGCCAGGGGCATATTTTACATCAACTCTGGCCAGACTGACTTTGAGCGCATTCCAAGGGTAAAATTCTGGCCTATGTCATTTTGTGATGATTGGGACATAATATCATCATTGTTATTCTAAGATTTCAAGCATGTGCGGAGAGGAATTCCACAGCGCACCACATCTGGTAATATTGTCAACAGGTTTAAAGTTTTTAAAGTTTATTGGTTAGTGTCATAAGTATTCTTAACATTAAAACTATAATGAAGTTACTTTGAAAATCCCTCTGTTGTCACACTCCGGCGCTTATTTAGGTACACTGAGGAAGAATCTAGCATGGCCAATACACCTAACCGCACATCTTTGGACTGTGGGAGGAAGCCAGAGCACTCAGAGGAAACCCACCGCAGTTATGGATAGACCCAAGTGACCCAAGTGACACAGTGACCCAAGCTGGGAATCAAACCGTGGTCCCTAGTGCTGTGAGGCAGCAGTGATAACCACTGTGGATTTATGGTGATTTATTCCTTATGTTTCAATAAGGTAATTTATAATTACCTTATTGAAACATATAAGATGATTAGAGGTTTAGATAGGGTGGACAGTGATAGCCTTTTTCCTAGGATGGAGAAAGCTAGCACGAGGGGACACAGCTTTAAATTAAGGGGTGATAGTTATAGGACGGATATCAGAGGTAGGTTCTTTACCCAAAGGGTGGTTCGGGAGTGGAATGCCCTGCCTGCAGCAGTTGTAGATGCGCCAAGTTTGGTGGCGTTTAAGAGGTTAGTTGATAAGTATATGGAAGAGAAGGGAATGGTTTAGTTTGGAGGGGCATTGCTTTTTATATTGGTCGGCGCAACATCGAAGGCCGAAGGGCCTGTTCTGTGCTGTAATGTTCTATGTTCTATGTTCTATTTGTTTACTTTATCTACGAAAATTGTAAACACAGTTTAAAATAAATGTTCAAACCCAAAAAAACTTTCTGAATGCATTTATAATGTTATCACACATGGTGAACAAAGGAAGTCATACTCTATAATATACAATACTGTGTAAGTTTTGATCACCCTATCCAAGTAAAGATATTTTTGCCTTAGAGGTAGAATATTGAAGGATTACTTGGATGATTATGGGGAGATTACTGTGAGGAGAGATTGAGTAAACCTGGCCATCAATCTTTTAAATTTAGAAAATAGTTGAGAACTGATTCCATGGACGTACATTAAAATTTTTAAATGGAGTTATGGATGGTGGTGAATCCAATGTGACTTTGATGGGAGAGTCAGTCGTGTTGAGATGACATTGAAGGTCAAAGGCTTGGCATTCTCTTTTATTAGGATGGCCTGCTGAAAGATATGCAATGTCGATGTTAATGGTCAGTTATGTGGCAATACTTCACCAAGACTCTGCTGTTGGATATGCAAGTAGATCTTCAAGGTTGCTTCAGTGAATTGCCTGTCTATTAAGAAGGCCCTGGCTACAAAAGTATCCTGTATGGATCTGGCCATGGGTGCCTGGGCCTGCCTCATAGGACATTCCCCTTGGCGGCATGCCCATCTGAGTGACAGATCCTTTCTCACCCTCCTCCTCCATGAGAATGTGATGATGTGGCTACAAAAGAGATCATGTGGCAGGAGCACAGGAGTTATTCTTGGGAGTATGGGCAAAGAACGTGTTGTATGTAACTATTGAGCTCAGGAATAAACCACCTTTGTTGGAAGTCTTTGATGTCAGTGGTTTCAGGAACCTGCAACATTCTGCACCAAGGAAACATTCACATATATTCAGGAAGGTCAGACTGTGGTCACACATAGCTCGCATATCAATGGAGTGAAAAGGTTTTCTGTTCATAAATGTCTGCAGTTGCTGATTGGCCTTATAGCAACATGGATACAGTCTAGCACTTTCTCAATTTGTGGGAAGCCAACTCTAGAATCAAAGCCCATTGCTTTAACTTGCCATGCCATCCATTTTGTCCACAGATTCAAAGCAGAAATGTTACTGCTATTGGCTTCAAGGAGTGGTTCATGATGATATGAAATGGGAGACTGAAAGATGGAGACAAAGGTGGAATTTTACTGGTATGTCTGCCTAATGTTCATTCAATCCCACCTGAGACAAATGGAGAATGCTATTCATCGAGCCACTCCCCACCCCCGGAAATGGGGCAGGCACACCACTAAAATTCTTGTCATAATCTAGCCAGCTGCCCATTATTTTCAGGTTTCCTGCATTCCTCACAACAACCACTTCTCTTGGTGGCGCCACTGAGGCTTCAATCACAGGCTACCGGCCCTGTGATTAGACAAAAGCACAGGAGCCAATTAGGATGCCATTTGTATGGGCTTGGAATCCACTATTCACTCTGACATTGAGGTCCTCGCTCAGCTGATAAAATTCAGCCTTATTATTTTCTAAGTGCATTTTTAAGATTGGCATAATAATAGAGTCATGAAGTCACAGAGATGTACAGAATGGAAACAGCCTTTGGGCTCAACTTATTCATGCCATCCAGGTTTCCCAAACTGAATTAGTCCCATTTGCCTGCATTTGGCCCATCTACCTTGAAACTTTGCCCATCCATATACTTGTCCAAATGTCTTTTAAATGTTATTATTGTACCTGCCTCTACCGCCTCCTCTGGCAGCTCATTCTATTTACGCACCACCCTCTGTGTGATAAAGTTGCTCCTCAGATCCCTTTTTAATCTTTCCCCTCTCATCTTAAGCCTGTGTCCTCTGGTTTTGGACTGCCCTACCCTGGGGAAAAGACCTTGATTGCTCACCTTATCACGATTTTATAAATCTTGATATAGTTTCTAATTATTTTAGAAATTCATAAAGTTATTAGATAATGTTATGTAATAATAAATGAGAAGGCAGGTGCAGGGTGAATTTATAACTCATTTAAACTACAATAAACAGAAGGGTTCAAATTGAAGCCAACACAAAGTAATTTCTCTCTATCCCACAACAGTTGGATTCTATCTCTTGACGTGATAAACCCTGTTGGTTTGCAGTCAAAACCAAATATCCCTTCGTATGCCAAGTTGGAAATTCATGAAAATTGATGACCCGGATGTAATTCCTCTTCAAGTAGTTCCATTTTAATATTAATGGTGACTAACCTTGTTCAGTATCATTATTATCTTTGGGGAACCAAGGGATAGAATGTGTGGGTACTATTCAACCATGATCTGGGAAACCCTGATTTGAAACCTGTACCCTGCTGAAATTCACATTCTGGCTCCCTTAGGTTGCAATTTTGAACAGCTCTTTGGGTGCAAGACCAAAGGTCATTTGGATATTTAGCTTAAGGCTGAATGGAAAAATCACCAGTTTTTAAACAGAAACTATTATCCTTCATTATATTGCCTGGTTGGAATACCTTGGCACTGAAATTTCAAAATGTTATGATTCAGTAGCTTCAGTGAGCTTATTCAATAATTCATGTACATTTAAAACATGACTCAGTGTTTTACTAAAACTAGGCAACAGGCATCACTCACAGCACTTTTTTGTTATTCGGTTTACATGTTATGGATCATGCAAATGGCAGGAACTGCGTGAGGCTTGAATTGCAGATAGCATCGTGTTTGCAATAGTTAGTCACTTACCCTTTGCTTTGTGTGTACACTTTGCTTTGGAGAAGCTCCAAATTAACCTTCATTGGCAAGACCATTGTAGGCAAATTAGTCAGCTCCTTCTTTCATGTGTGAAGCACAGTGGTCTCTTTGCATTTCTGTAACGTGTCCTTTCTTTTTGTGTTTTTAGAGAATGTTAATATTGCTTTCTTTATGGAGATAATAACATTACATTTTCCTTCTTTATGGGGCAGAATTTTCCCCAAATAAGTGCCATAACAGCAAGAATACTGGGGCAGTCGTGTTGGTCTGTCAGGTTCATTCTGCATCGCAATTATCCCACATTCAGTCACTTTTTTGAAGAATAGTGAGTTGGGGAGGGTGAGCCTGGCTGCAAAGTGCTCTGATGCCATTCTACAAGAGTGCCCTAACCTCACAGTACACCAGGAGATTCCAACCCTCCCCCCATGGACATCAGGATCCATGCCCTCCCCAACATGGGTCAATAGCATTGGGCCATTAGGGCCCTCCTGATGCATCTCCCTGCCTGACTCCCAATATGCCCCCCAATATATTCCCATTCATGATCTACCCCTCCTGCATTACTCTTCCTGCATAACACCCCTCCACAACCCTTCACCCCGATCCCCACGCAATCCCCCTCATGGCCCTACTCTAGGCCCCCATAATACCTACATCCCACCCCATTGATTTTGCCCTGGCACACTGACAGTGTGTCTGGTGAGCATTGCCAGCCTACCAGATGGGTAGAGACAAATATGGGTAAAATGTGGGCAATTGGGATTAACTTAGGTGTTCAAAAAGAAGGGCAGCATGGACAAGTTGAGCTGAAGGGCCTGTTTTCGATGCTGTAAACCTCTATGACTCTAAGATTCTATGCTCCTCACTTGGGAGGATGTTCTGCCTCAGAGAGCTGATGGTCAACCTGATTAGCCTGAGGCTCTCTTGTCTCAGCAGTAATCATAGTGGACAGGACTGTGGGGGGCACAGGCGGTTACAGGCGTTGATAGACAGGCTGAGAATGAGGGGGAAGAGCCAAATGGGATTAAATCTTTTGAGTGGGCTGCTCTATGTTGTAAAGAGGCCATTCCCTAATGCCTGAGGCCTGAATAGGGGCAACATTTTGGGCATCACTCCTTGAATCCCTCCCACCTACAGAATATAATTTCTCCCTCGCAGAATATAATTTCTTTGCAGATCACTTAAACACAATTCTTTTCTACGTCCTTCTTGAAAAAGAAGTCAAATCCTCCTGAAATATGTATGACATGCACCATGTCCTCTTGTAAAGGACTAAGAAAGGGAAAATGACCATAGCACAGATTGTTTGAGTCATTCAAAGTTGTCCTAAATGGGGCTGCAATACATTGAGAAGTTTCACTTTGATAGGAGAGGGTTGGGGGGAGTTGTGGAAAAAGCTGGGAAGGTGGGTGTTGCAATGTTTTCGATGCTTATATCGGCTGTGTGTTGAGAATGCTGTTATCCATTGACTGATCCAGATTTTTTAACAAATGTTTATGAAACATCCTCTAATCAGACTCTTGCTAAAAGGCTGTTATGCAAATATATCTTTTGCCTCTTGATCATTGTCTCCTCCATTGGAAAAAACTGTAATTCTTCTTGGCTTTGTATGAAGAAGGTCATTCTCACTAATTTGAGTGAATTTTTTGAGGAAGTGATGAAAATGATTGACAACAGAAAAGCTGTGGATGTAGTCTACATGAGTTTTAGTAAACCATTTGATAAGGTCCTTCGTGGTAGATTAATACAAAAAGTTAAATCACACGGGATCAAGGATGATCTAGCTAGGTAGATTCAGAACTGGCTTGGCCATAGAAGACAGAGGGTAGCAGTGGAAGTGTATTTTTCTGAATGGAGGTTTGTGACTAGTCGTGTTCTGCAGGGCTCAGTGCTGGGAACTTTGCTGATTGTAATACATATAAATGGCTTGGAATAAAACATGACAGGTCTGATTAGCAAATTTGCGGATGGTGCAAGAATGCTTGAGTTGTGGATAGTGATGAAGATTGTTGGAGAATATAGCAGGATGTAGATAGGCTGGGAAATTGGATAAAGAAATGACAGATGGAATTTAATCCGGACAAATGCGAGGTGATGCATTTCAGTAGATCCAATTCAGTTAGGAACTATAAAATAAATGGCAGAACTATCAGCAGCATGGACACACAGAGAGATGTGGGAGCACAGGTCCACAGATCCTTAAAAATGGCAGCACTGCTGGAAAAGATGGTGAAGAAAACTATTGGCATGCTTGTCTTCATCGGATTAGGCTTCACGTATAAAAGTAGACAAATAATGTTACAATTATATAAAACATTGGAATGCTGTATCCAGTTCTGGTCACCACCCTACCAGAAAAACATGGGGGCTTTAGTGGGGGTACAGAAAAGGTTTACTAGGATTTGCCTGGTATGAGAGTATTGGCTATGATGAGAGATTGAATAAACTGAGATTGTTCTCCCTGAAAAGAAGAAGGCTGAGGATGGACCTGACAGAAGTTTATAAAATTATGTGGAGCCTAGATAAGGTGAATAGTTGGAAGCTTCTTCCCAGGGCAGAAATGAATAAGGGAGGAAAGGTTCTAAAAAGATGTGTAGGAGAAGCTTTTTACGTAGAGGGTAGTAGAGCCTAGAATGCACTGCCAATGAGATGGTTGAGACATATGCGTTAGTGACATTTAAGACTTATCTAGATAAGCACATGAACAGGTGGATATACAGGGATACAGGTGGTTGATCTAGGTAGGACAATGTGATCAGCGCAGGCTTGGTGGGCCAAAGGTCCTGTTCCTGCACTGTACTGTTCTTTGTTTACCTTTTCAGTCATTGCCACACAGGGTTAATTTGTGTTGCTACATGTTTTCTGGATTTAATAGATGAATTGAGCAGTTGGTGCAAAAAACCTTTTTGGAAGGAATCCACATTGTGTATATGGACGGCCACTGACAGAACAGCTGTCCCCTTGGTGGAAGTGGTTACTGAGTATAAAATTTATATACGGTAATTTTCTTGGGGGAATTGTCATTTCTCATTACAGCTACTTCCCTTCATGTACCAGTAAGAATAGCTGACTTTGTATGTAGAGTCAGAGTCATATAGCCTGGCAACAGGTCTTCAGCCCAACTAGTCCATGCTGACCAAGGTAATCTCACAACTAGTCCCAATTCCCCATGTTTGGCCCATATCCTTCTAATCCTTTCTCATCCACATAATTATCCAAATGCTTTTTAAATGCTGCTATTGAATCTGCCTGAACCATTTTCTCTGGCGACTCATTCCATTTACGTACCACCCTTTATGTGATGAATTTGTCCCTAAGGTCTTTTTCAAATCTTTCCCTGCTCACTTAAATTTATATCTTCTAATTTTCAATTCCCCTTCCCTGAGAAAAAGAAATGTGCATTCATCGTATCCACGATATTATAACCTCACAATTTCATACATTTCAATAAAGTCACCGCTCATTCCCCTATATTCCAAGGAATAATATCCTAACCTGACCAATCTCTTAGATAGTTGTCAGCAAAAAGGTAGATCCTACATAAGTGTAGAAAGTGCCAATATACTGGCATTGCACTCCTCCATCTTCTCCTTGCTTCTCCTTGCCTGCAACAGTGGAGAAATACCCAGAAAAATGCCAATATAGACTACACTGTCAGAAGTATCCCTAGAAAGCCATGCGAATAAATGCAACAGAGTTGGCTAGGATTTGTGTCTTTAGAGACAATGATAAAAGGCAGTGATTGCCAAAATGCAGCAGTACATAGTTATGGATCATGGACCTATTGCTAGTCCAAAAGGGCAACAATAAAAAAATCGTTGGGAAAGCAATAAGAGTTATATAATTTGGATTGCAATTATTCTTGGCTATTGTTTTTTGCCTTACTTGGGCACAAATGCAGAGGGCTGCTCTCTCTAAATAATTAATACTATACAGAAGCATTTAATTATTCCAGGCATAATAAAGGATATTTATAAAATTCTGAGAATGATCGGGAAATTAAGGTCTGAATTCTGTGGGGGCAGCGAGATGTACATTGTTCACTCCAAGAAAGAAAAGTTATTTGCAAACCGAACAGCTTTTAAAAAGGCAGTTCTGCAGTGATACTGTGCTGTAGGTGGCCTTAACAAGCTGAGGGTTGGGCAAGAGTGGGAAGACAGTGAACTGCCTACCCAGCATATTCTATGTGTTTTCCACCAGTATATCAGCAGGAAATTGCAAAATCCAATCCCAGATCATCTTCCTGAGTTTCGCGTTTGAATGCTACATTTTCAAAAATGACAGTATGAATTCATCTTTAGTTGAGAAAGAGTCAGGGTTGAAAATACAGTCAGAAAAAGATCTTCTGGCCCATCCAACTTATCACAAGAAATTGTCATATTTTATGAATTGTAGTATGAGGGCTGAATTTTCAAAACAAGGTCAGAAACTCGACACAGGTCCCAGTGCTGTATCACAATTCATTCGATGCCATTTGAAATGTAAATGCCCTAATTGGACCAGAGGAGAGTTCAGTGTGCCAAAAATCAATACCGGATAGCCACAACCATGGGCACTGCCCTGCCTGATAAGAGGCATCACCTGGGGAGGGGATGCGGGGACACAACTACTGCAAGCATAGAAGTAGCTAAATACGAGATAAAGTGTAAGATCTTCCTGCTGACAAAATCTGTAACTTCTGCCCATTTTTGGACCTGACAGCTGTACTGTTCAGAAACATGCATCAGGCTGTTTGGCTCCAGTGATTTCAGCTTTGGAAATTGCATTCTCATTCTCTCCAGCCTGTTCACAGACTCCACACAGAGTTTATTGTAGGTGAATGGGTCTCCTAATAACCCTTGGAAAATTCTGTCACATTCCAGTGGTAGTAGAATCTACACCGTCCTCCAGGAACTCAATTTTCAAATTGTGTCCACACCCTTTGACAGTTGGAAATCCTGACCATGGATTCTCAATCCCAGTGGAAACCAAAAAGGAACTCTGGGGAAATGGGAAAGAAACAGAGAAAAAAATCCAGGGCATTTTCAGAAATTATTTTCTAACACACTCCCCCATAACAACTGCAATGACCTAACGTGCAATCTCGTCAACCACCAACCTCTGACATCCCCCCCACCCCCCAATCCCTCCACCATCTTGCTGCCACTTGCCGATTAAATCTTGCCCAAATGATCAACTCTACACCGAATTTTGTCCTTCATTGCTAGAGGGATGGAGTTTAAAAACAGTGAAGTTGTGTTGCAGCTGTATAAGGTGCTGTTGAGGCCACATCTGGAGTACTGTGTCCAGTTTTGGTCCCCTTACTTGAGAAAGGATATACTGGCACTAGAGGGGATGCAGAGGAGATTCAATAGATTGATTCTGGAATTGAGAGAGTTAGCTTATGAGGAGAGACTGAGTAGATTGGGGCTATACTCATTGGAATTTACAAGAATGAGGGAAGACCTTATTGAAACATATATAATTATGTAGGAAATAGATTAGATAGAAGCAGCGAGGTTGTTTACACCAGCAGATGAAAATAGAACCAGGGGGTATGACCTCAAAATAAGGGGGAGCAGATTTAGGACTGAGTTGAGGAGGAACTTCTTCACACAAAGAGTTGTGAATCTGTGGAATTCCCTGCCCAGTGAAGCAGTTGAGGCTACTTCATTGAATGCTTTTAAGCCAAGGATAGATAAATTTCAAACAGCAAAGAAGTTAAGGGTTATGGTGAGCGGGCGAGTGTGTGGAGCTGAATCCACAAAAAGATCAGCCATGATCTGACTGAATGGCAGAGAAGGCTTGAGGGGCCAGATGGCCTATTTCTGCTCCATGTTCTTACGTTCTTAAGAATATTTCTATTCAGTGCCTATCTTAGTCTAAGGTGATTTTCATTCCAAATAGAAGCCTTTCCAATTCTCACTTGAAGAAATTCAATGGATCTACTTCCACCACATGAGCTGACCATCCATTCCCAAGGTTCTCTATTCTCTGGGAACAGAAAAGAGAACCAATTGCTCAGAACAGCTATGATGAAGAAAGCCTTTTAGCACATTTGGTGCCATCCTTTCAGGATACCAAATCATCCAGCATCTCCTGTTATAACATCTTTCTAAAGAGAATTTAGTGTTCCTGACTCCAGTCACCTTTCCTGGCAAACTGTACCAGCCATTTGATCATTCCATGGAGAGACAAATATTTCCTGCTGTGTCATAAATTTGCATTTTACAACCTTGAACTTATGTCCTCTTGTCCTGCTGCATTGGCATTTTTAAAGTACTGTTTATCAACTTTATTCTCTCTGTGCTATCAAGGATCTTATATATCTCCAGCGCAAATGGAATCAGACTGATCAGGATTCTGCACAGCTTCAGATTGACCTCTAGGGACTAGAGTTCAATTGATTTGGTAATATAACCCAACATCCTATTTACTTTTTTATTGCCACCTTGCAGGTTTAGATAGGGTAAATGAAAAGCTCATTTGAATGCAGACTTAAGACCCTGTGACTGATTAGTAATGTGACTCTGCAATAACTCAAATTCAGTTTCAACAATCACTTATTATTAATTATGCATTCCCAATTAAAACATGTTTTAAAATTATGATTTAGGTAAGTTTCAGGGTACTCAGTAATCTTTGGCTCTGGATAGCACTGGATTGCCCTTTCTCTTTGCATAACCTCCCTGCCTCACTGTTCTCCTCTCAGACACTCCTTAAAACCTACCTCTTTGACAAGAATTATGGTCATCTGCCCAAATATAATCTTTACAGTGCCAAAGGAGACACTGACCACAATCCCACCCAGGCTGTATCTCCATAAACCCAGGCATTTACCCTATATAGTTTCCCTAACACAACAGGGTAATTTAGCCTGGCCAATTCACCTATACCCAGACATCTTTGGACTGTGGGAGGAAACTGGAGCACCCAAAGGAAACTCACACAGATGCAAGGGAATATGCAAACTCCACACAGACAGTGATCCAAGGCTGGGAATCGAACCCAGATCCTTGGTGCTGTGAGGCAGCAGTGCTAATGACTGTACCACCGTGCCACCTTGTGTGTGCATGTTGGGACTTTGTGGAAGTCCTGACACAGAACTACATGGGGGCCTGAATTTTATATTCTTTTTGGTGGGATTTGAGGCCTCTTGACAATCCAAATCCTATCCACAAGGCACAAGTCCATTTGACTGGATAAGTCCAGCTGCAATAATGCTCCAGAAGCTTGACACTATCCAGGACAAAGCAGTCTGCTTCACCGGCATGCAATCCACAAACATTCAGTCCCTCCAACACTTACGCACTATAACAGCAGAATGCACCATTTACAAGAGGCACTGCAGGAACTCTTAGGCAGCAAACCCATGACCACTAATATCTACAAGGACAAGGACAGCAGACACATGGGAGTACCATCACTAGCAAGTTCCCTTCTGAGCCACTCACCATCCTGACTTCGAGATATATCACCATTCTTTCACTGTCACCAAGTCAAACTACTGGAACTCCCTCCCTAACAGCACTGTTGGTGTACCTACACCACATGAAATGCCATGCTGTTCAAGAAAGTAGCTCACCATCAAGTTTGAGATGGGCAATAAAAGCTGGCCAAGACATCATCCCATCAATTAATTTTTTTAAAAGTTAATTTAGTCTGAGGCATATCATTGGTGTTGTGTTCACAATTTGTACATAATGTGGCAAGACAGACATTTTAGTGAAAACATTTGTGTCACCAGGTAGTTTGTATTATTGGCCTTGGAACTAATTACAGCTCTTGGCATCGTGAATCAGCACAATTCAAAACATCTAGCAAAAGAACAAGATCTGCACTTCACTCTATGATAGATCGAGCTGCTGAAAACATTTTTAAAGTGAGTGATATAAATAGAATGCTCAACGATTTGTGATGAGTACCTTCACAATTCTCTCTGAATCCAAAATTTGTGGATCATATTTTCCTTACTTAAGAGATAAAATGCTATTGTCATTCATTGAGTATTCTCCATGTATGAAATGGGTTAAATGATTAATGATCATTTACATTAAGTTACAGAAATATGTACTTCAGGGGTGCCACTAAATATAAAATAAAGTTACATTACTGTGCAGTTGAATTATGCCTTTAAAAATGAAACACATACGGAATTTAATACATTTTTCTTGGAACTTGAATTTAATAAATCATCAGCAATGGCTACTAGCTAATCTCTTTTATGCATAACTGGAATGAACTTGACAGCTTTGGGACAGTGATTCAGAATCCATGTGACAAACACCAGTCACACACACCTCGGCAGATATCCAACTCGGTGCCCCTGTGTAAGATTTCATTCTTTTATGGTAACCGTTGCGAGAGAGCGACATTTGAATTCTACAAAATAGTGAAACTTGTTTGTGCCTGTCAGTAAATATTAGCACTGTCCTCCAACAACAGTTTCATAATGCCACTCAGGCAGATCTGCATCAACCTTCTCTTACATGTAATCAGACACTAGGCTAATTTGCTTCAGTGGCGATTATGTAAGAGCAGACATTGTCTATTACGAAAGCAGTTTGATCGTTCGAGAATGCTCTTTAAGATTCCCGGTGATGTTGAACGTTGTCATGTTCCTACTTTCTCTCACAGACTTCCTCTGGTGAAAAGAGGGGAACAAAGATAAGATGCTGTTGTTCTTTTTTTGCAGAAGCATTGCAATTAGAAGGAATGTGCACAGACAAGATAGAGAACAGTAACTTACTGGCAAATGCATTACAAATTGACACAAAGCCAACCATTCATGAATGTTAAATCTGGAATGTTTAAAGGCTACATTAATTTTACCCTGGTTTACCCCATTGTTCTCAATTTTTGCATCATAAATAGCCATTCTATTAAGATAATAAATCAAATAAGATGGGAATGCCCTGTATTTCCAAGGACTGAGATTCAGCCACTTTTCAGGTGTGTATGCATTTATTTAAAATAGGTAGTAAGTTATTTAAGTATTTTAGTAAGGGCCAAATACAGGTGGAACGGTGGCACAGTGGTTAGCACTCCTGCCTCACAGTGCCAGGGATCTGGGTTCAATACCTGACTTGCGTCACTGTTTGTATAGATTTTGCATGTTTTCCCTGGGTCTGTGTGGGTTTCCTGCAGGTGCTCTGGTTTCCTCTCACAGTCTGAAAGGTATGCTAGTTAGATGCATTGACCTGAACAGGTGTTGAAATGTGGTGACGAGGGGAACTTCACAGGAACTTCATTGCAGTATTAATGTAAGCCTTACTTGTGACTAATACTTTAACTTCTACCTATTTAAAATCCCCTCAATAAAACTGGATAGTGCTGAGAGAGAAATTTTTAGTATAGACCAACCAAAAGTGAATAACACTGGCTTAGAGTTGGTACAATGTGAATACTTCAAAATGGCTTTAATTTGCAGCGGATTTTTACAACATATTGGTTACCACTTTGAAAAAGAACTCCAAGTGACTTAATATCTTTGAATCTTCTATGGAAATTTCTAATTTCTGTAAATAATGTGACTGAAATTCTGTGTTTTGAAAGCTGAGGAGGGCATTAAGTAATCAAATAGCTTGTGCTTCCTATTATGCAAGGATGACATTTACTTCCTGTCCTACAGTCTCCAGGTTTAAAATGACAGGATCCACATTGTATGCCTCACCAGTTGGATGCTGCACAATGTAGCTTTAAATTTAAAGTTTCAGCTGTTAAAGTGTAAGGTGTTATATTTAGGTGTGACAGGTGCAGCTAGAATTGGGCTCAGAAGAATATTACAAGTTCAAGCTAAAGCCTGGACAATTGTTTCAACTCTACTGAGTGCAATTTGAATTGGACAGCATAGTGGTTAGCAGGGCTGCCTCACAACACCAGGGACCCGGGTTTCATTCCAGCCTTACTGTGTGGAGTTTCCAGTTTGTTCCTGTGTCTGCGAGAGTTTCCTTTGGGTGCTCCAGCTTCCCCCCAAACTCCAAAGATGTGTAGGTTAGGTTGATTGGCCATGCTAAATTAGTGTCAGGGAGATTAATGGGATATATACATGGAGTTACGGGGATGAAATTGTTGTTGGTGCAGTCTGAATGGGCTAAATGCCCTTCTTCTGCACTGTACGGATTCTATAATTCCATAATTTTAATTGGCAACACATAGTTTCTATGAGCCGTATCTCCCACGTAGGACCATATATGCAGGGGAAATGATGGCATAGCAGGTACTGTCACTGTACTACTGATCCGAAGACCCAGGATAATGCTCTGGGGACCCAGGTTCAAATCCCACCAATGCAGATGGTGAAATTTGAGTTCAATAATGACAATTGTCAATTGTTATAAAAACCCATCTGGCTCACTAATATCTTTTAGGGAAGGAAATCTGCCATCTTCACCTGGTCTGGCCTACATGTGACTCCAGACCCAAAGCAATGTAGTTCAACTGCCCCCGCGATTAGAAATGGGCAGTAAATGCTCTCTCAGTCAGTGACACCCATATCCCATGAACAAATAATAAATCTTCTGCCACAAAAAAATGGCATTTACATGTGTAATTTGCTTTCTACACAACGTATGGTAAATTTAATTTTAGCCTCTTTTGTTGTGCCCTGGCACATTGGCACAGTTTTACTGTGTTGGTATTCTGAATTGGAACAAAATGTGTCACAGCTGATGCAGCACTGATCGGAACACATCTGCAATAATGTTGCTTATCCCACTTGTTCAACTGCAATTTATGAATGATATCAAACGTGCAAACTTGGTGAAATGTGATGTGTGTATGAATCTGGGGCATTCTGTTCAAATTGGCTCAGATAAAAGAGTAGGGCATTTACTTAAACGTCTTATTCATGATTCCAATCGTTCAGTTTTCCTCATGTATCATTTCTCCATTAGTAAGCATCTATGCCCAACTTGAGATTATAAAGCACGGTGGCACAGTGGTTAACATTGTTGCTTGAAACATAAGAACATAAGAAATAGGAGCAGGAGTAGGCCATACAGCCCTTCGAGCTTGCCCCGCCATACAATAAGATCATGGCTGATCTGTAGTGGTTCAGTACCACTTTCCCGCTTTCTCCCAGTAACCCTTAATTCCCTTGTCAATTAAAAACCTATCCACTCTTGACTTGAACGTATTCAGTGAGGAAGCCTCCACCACTTCATCAGGCAGAGAATTCCAAAGATTCACCACCCTCTGCGTGAAGAAACAATACATATCTCTTTAACCTGTGCTTAACCCTCTCTCCACTCACATTGTCTGTACTTTGAAGACTTGATTACCTATAAAGACTCGCATTCTAACCATTATTTTATAAATTAAGTTTGTGTCTTTATACGCCCTGTTTGTTAACAGAACTCCCACTCACCTGATGAAGGGGCAGCGCTCTGAAAACTAGTGAATTGTGCTACCAAATAAATCTTGGAATTTAACCTGGTATTGTGAGATTTCTTACTGTGCATCACAGTGTCAGGGATCTGGGTTTGATTCCCAGCTTGGGTCACTATCTGTGTGGAGACTGCATGTTCTCCCCATGCCTGCATGGCTTTCCTCCGGGTGCGTTGATTTCCTCCCACAGTCCGAAAGACGTGCTGATTAAATACATTGGCCATCCTAAATTCTCCTTCGGTGTAGTTGAACAGGCACTGGGGTATGTCGACTAAGGAATTTTCACAGTAACTTAATCACAGTGCTAATGTCAGCCTACTTGTGACACTAATAAATAAGTCACTCCAAATGGGTACTTGATATTACTTTCAGTAATCATATTTTACAGTAACTTCATTGCAGTGTTCATGTAAGCCTACTTGCGGCACCAATAAATAAACATAGAACTAAAATGTTGCAAATGGTGAAAAATACAATCGAATTGCATTGAAAATAATGGAGGAATACAGAAGGCTATTATCATGTGTAAAGAAATAAAAAGCTAATATGTTCTGTGAAAATTCAGAAGGTGTCAGAACAGATTTCAAGAGTCATATAATATAATCATAGAAACCCTGCAGTGCAGAAGGAAGCCATTTAGCCCATCGAGCCCACACCGATAACAATCTTATCCAGGCCCTATCCCCTTAATGCCATGTATTTACCCTGCTAGTCCCTCTGACACTAATGGGCAATTTAGCATGTCCACCTCATTTTCATATGGGTTATCATTAGCTAAAATACAAAATGCAGCAAATCATGAAATAGAAATCATTTGTTCAAGATTGTGAACTTGGAATCATAAACAAACTTAGCAATTTTAGTAGGGTTAGGGATGTAGAGGAAGTGTATAGGAAGTTGTAGAAGAAGTGCAAATGTTTTAAAGAGTTAAAAACTAAAAACTTGGAAATTTTATCAAGTGCATAATATTTTTCAAAGACAGTGGGAAGCAAAGTTTTCTTTTAAAACAAAGGATGTTTCAGGGTGAAGACCTTCTATTTATTACTCTCCAGATATTGGTTCACCTTCACATCCACTTATTTACATTCCAAAATCATCATCTGATCTAGATACTTTGCACAAACACTAATACTTAGGGCTTTACGTACAATTAGTGAATGCAACAACTCCCTTGCATAGTGCAAATTAACCCTAATAATGCTGTAGCTTGGTTGCAGGTTGAATTTCAAAGCTGTCTACGTTTAAAGAGTAAGTAACCAACGCATTCCAAAGATGTTAAACATTTCTTAACTGTTCTGAAGAATTTCAGAACCGGTTTAAAGATTGCATAGGATTAGTTTTTAATTTCCTATTTTTGTAAGCGTAGAGAAAAATTATCATATCTGCAATTATTTCAACCCCAAAAGATGCTCTTGTTGAAATGCAGTAATTTGCAATTCCATCTGATTCTTTTTTTGTTTAAAATATTATAGCTTTAATTCTTGGTACTGTATTTAGCTTCCACAATGCTTGTGGAACAGTGTTGGTGCAATGACTTTGCTGATATAGTTGTACACGTCAATATGATAGTTTACAGGGTCAGGGTCAGAATGATTTGTCAGTAGAAGCTGGGCAAGAGTGCATAAGGGCTACTTAGCTTCACTGGAGTTGGGGTTTGATTGGACAGTTGTTCAAGTGAACCCCCAGGCTAATGGGGTATCTTTCCTTTTACATTAGATTCTCTGAGCTGCTTGTACAGTATCAGTCTCCAAGGGAGGCAGTTCCAGTTGCTGAGTGCTTTTTAGGTGTTGAATGTACATCAAACATCACTTGGTCGAACAATATTTACTGAGAAACTCATGGAAGGAGTTAAAGCCAACTTTACCTTCTCTTACTGCATATGATATCACCTATTACATGCTTTTTACAGCACAAAAACAGGCCATTCAGTCCAACAGATCCTCGCTGGTTTTATGCTCTACATGAACTATTACTGGTTTATATCTTACACCAGGTTGTCTTCAGATGCCGAAGTTCTCCTTGAGGCCTGAGCCAACTAAATAACTTGTTTGACTGTATTAGCATAATACCCTCAATCATTCACTCCAAAGTCATTTTGTGAGCACCAACCACACATCATGCAAGTATGACAAAATCAAACAGATTGTGCTAAAAGGGATCTCATATCTGTCAAAAGTGATGTAAAGTTAATGATAATTTCTTCAAAGTTTGACGATCTTTTACATGAACTAACTTCCTGGTGGGTTTTTAATTCCTTATGGAGTTATATTTGTTACTTATGATAAAGTAACTCTTTCAATATTTGCTATTGTTTTCTAGCATCAAACGGCATGCATGGCACAGGGTGGCACAGTAGCCCAGTGGTTAGCACTGCTGCCTCACAACGTCAGGGATCTAAGTTCAATTCCAGCCTTGGGTTACTGTCTGCGTGGAGCTTGTCTGTTCTCTCTGTGTCCAAATGGGTTTCCTCCGGGTGTTCTGGCTTCCTCTCACAATCTAAAGACATGTAGGTTAGGTTGATTGGCCATGATAAATTGCCCTTTGTATCAGGGGGATTAGCAGGGTAAATATGTGGGGTTCTGAGGATGGGACCTGGGTGGGATTGTTGGCAGTGCAGGCTCTATGAGCCAAATGGCCTCCTTCTGCACTGTAGGGTTCTACGATTCTACCACAACTTCTACTTTTTCAACCTTAATCTTAATTGAACCTACTGATGTGTATAGTTTCCTCATTCAGGTTTAAGATCCTAGTTTCATACTTATCAAACTCAGTATAAATGCTTTTATGAGGGGAATGCCAATGACCCAGAATTTTAATTTGATTTATTATTGTCACATGTATTATTATACAGTGAAAAGCATTGGGGACAAGCCTCCCCAAAAAATTCTATCTGTCTAATTCACATAAAAACTGGAGTAATTCCTGCTGTTTTTTTCAGCAAGATTTTCAAAATGAATCTCTCACACTTTGTGCACTGCAGAGGGCACTAGGGTGATTCATGTGAAAATGTGGGGTCTGTTCCCACTGGAGAGGCCATATTCCCTCCCACCCAGTCCTAGCCACCCCCCCAACCCTGGTAGGCTGCCTGCATCCCTCACCCCGATCCGATGGCCAACCCCGATCACTGGCCTCCCTTTGCAGTTTGCTCCTTGCCAGAAGACCAGGCTGACACTGTCAAGCCGCCATGCCCAGTGGGCAACCAGCGCCCCAATTGTTGGGGATCCTCGGTAGCCCTCCTTCACTCCAGTGGGTCGGGTCACTAGCTCCCCACAAGTGGAGAGTTATTGTAAACCATGCTGGAGTGGTGGGGGACAAGGAGGCTAAAGGGTCCAGAGATTTCAGTCTCAGGCCCAGTAATTACATGAAAATAGTATTAAAATGAGCATTTAAATAAATGATATAGCTCCTCGCCGATTTCTGGTGGAAAGCTGATGGCACCAGAAATCCAGCACTCGGACACTTGTGAAGGCTGCGATGTCCAGCGAGAAGCTGACTAAACATTCTCCATTCAAGTCTCCTGGGGTGAAAAGAAATTGGATGGCATTCAAAGGAAATAAACCTGCAAGGCTGTGGGGATAATGCAGGGGGGGTCGGACAGAAAGGATAGCTCTGTGGTGAGCTGGCATTGTCTCAATGGGCCAAGTGGCCTGGTTTTATGCTGTACATGATCCCAAAGAATTTGAATACTCCTGACACACTGATTTGCCATGATAATATTTGCTGTTAATTTTGTTAAATAATCTTTTAATCTGTTATTTGAAGGCTAGGTGCCTCTACTTCCAATTGGTTATAGCCACTATTTATTTCATAGTCAATGTTTAAATACTGATTGCCAAAATTTTGAAGTTGATAAATAGTTCTAAGCATGTGATTTATTGTTTAACTTCTTTGATTATTTGACAAGAAAGAATTCATTCATTTATTCTGCACTCAGTAGCTTGTGAATATTCTAGTTGTGTTGCTAAGGTCACTTTATTTTTAATCCAAACTGGGTAATATAAGCAAGTTCGGTGAGTCAAATCTATGCAAAATTCAACCAAAGACATCAGTGGATCAAGAAACAATGGACACTTCCGATTGAGGGGTTAAGAATTAATCTAATTTCTTGACATATATTTGTCACAATACTTTGTTTAAATCACAGAGTCCCCTACAGTGCAGAAGGAGGCCATTTGGCCCATCACATCAGCACCGATAACAATCGCACCTAGACACTATCCCATAACTGAATGTATTTATTCTGCTAATCCTCCTGACACTAAAGGACATTTAGCATGGTCAATCAACCTAACCTGCTTATCTTTGGACTGTGGGAGGAAACAGAAGCACCTGGAGGAAACCCACGCAGACACGGGGAGAATGTGCAAACTCCACATAGCCAATCACCTGAAGCCTGAATTGAACTCAGGTCTCTGGTGTTGTGAGATAACAGTGTTAATCACAGTGCCACCGTGCCACCCATGAATGTATCCTTATCTTGATCAACATGTCACTTTAGTTTTTCATTAAAATTTGAGAGAAACATTTTAAACAAGTCCTGTTCTAAAGAAGGAGAACCTCAACATCGAAATAACAGACTGAATCCTGAAATATGTAAGTCTTCAAATCATAACCGAGAGAGGCATAGGGTTTGGTGAATTTACGCTCATGAATCAAATTGTTTCCTTATCGTCCCTAATTGGAGTAGGGGTAAACAATTTCTATTGCCACTACACAATTTACAAGTTGACTGGAAATGAGCCAACTAGAGTTAAATATAATCTCAATTGAAATGATTAGGTGATAAAAGCCTATTGGAGATTCATTGAAAACATTAAATTATACTTAACACTAGATTGTTTATGCATGTAAAATATAAAGGTCGGGAAATTAATTTTATTCCAAGAAAGAGATCTTTGGGATTTCGAAGACTTCAATTATTGAAACATTAAACTGAGATGAA
Source organism: Sphyrna mokarran (assembly GCA_024679065.1). Classification (NCBI taxonomy): domain Eukaryota; kingdom Metazoa; phylum Chordata; class Chondrichthyes; order Carcharhiniformes; family Carcharhinidae; genus Sphyrna; species Sphyrna mokarran. The sequence goes on from JAGIQG010000019.1 coordinate 24,106,006, forward strand.
TGCTTCTTTAATCACCATTTCCTGCAAAGACCGAAAGAAAACTTAAACGTACAATAATGACACCAGGAATGGGGAATTTTAGATATTGGGAAAGCTGAGAAAAATTGGGCTTATTAATTGGCGTGTTTGTCCACAGATCTCTGAAGGTAGAAAGGGAGGTTAATAGGTGAAAAAGGCATATGGCTTTATTAATCGGGATATAGATTACCAAAGCAGAATGGTCATGATGGTGTTGTATAGAACTTAGGTGATGCCATGGCTGGAGTATTGTCTGCAGTTCTGGTCACCACATTATAGGAAGGACGTGAAAGCACTGCAGTGGGCGCAGAGGAGATTCACCAGGATGCTGCCTGGGATGGAACATTTAAGTTATGAAGAGAGAATGGATGTGCTTGGGATGTTTTTGTTGGAATAGAGAAGACTGAGGGGCGACCTGATTGAGGTGTTCAAGATTATGAGGGACATGGACAGGATGGATAGGGAGCAATTGTTCCCCTTAGCTTAAGGGTCAGTTACAAGGCGACATAAGTTCAAAGTGAGGGGTGGGAGGCTTAGGAAAAATGTTTTCACTCAGGGGATGGTGACAATCTGGAATGCACTGCCTGGGAGGGTGGTGAAGGTGGGATGCCTCTTATCCTTTAAAAAGTACCTGGATGAGTACATGATACACCCTAATGTTCAAGCTCCAGACCAAGTACTGGCAAATGGCATTACATGGGCAGCTCAGGGCAATTCATGCATCAGTGCAGACATGGTGGGCTGAAGGGCCTCTTCTGTAGTAATCTGTGATTCTTCTTGGAGCAATACAGATGAAAAGGTGACCTTACTAGGTTGTTCAAAATTATGAACAAATTTGACAGGGTAAAGAGTGATACTGGGGAATGATTCTCCCAGCCCGCTGCAGCAGGCTGGAAGACACCAGCAGAGACCACAGGATTCTCACTGAGCACCACGGCCTCTGTGTGACTGCAGGACCAAGTGTTTTAACACAATCAGTTCCAGCATGGAGCTGATTATCATATTGAAATTAGGATTTTGATATGATAGGATTTTGATATGATTAGCGAGCTCGCCACTGAAGTCTCTGAGTCCACTAGTATCTCCCCATCCCTGCCAGGAGTGGTTCCCTCCAGTGGGGTTTACTCCTGCTTCCTCCTAACAAGGAACAGGCACCCTGACCTCAATGGAGGGAAGAGAGACTATTGAGGCCTGCTGGGGAGATTGGGGGTAAGGGGTTTGGGGGTGCCCCCTTGGGCAAGGGGACAAACTGGCACTGCTCATGGGGCATTTTGGTGCTGCCCACTGGATATTATGCAGTGCAAAGGGACCAAAGCCTATTGAGGGCAATCAGTGGGGGGAGGGAAGAGAGAAGGAGGGTCAGGGGATGACATGCTGCGACTTTGCCAGATGATCATTGGGGGAGGGAGGGGGTGGGCGATCAGGGGCTGGCTTTCTGGATGGTGGAGGGGGAGGTTGGGACTTTCCAGAGGGGTGGGTCAGGGCTTGGTTCTCATCAGGGGGCAGGTGGTCAGGGCTGACGGAGGGGAGATCATAGTTAGCTGGTCAGGTTGGGGGGCATAGGAGCTGGCCCAGGGAGGTCTAGAAGGCCAGCAATCGGGGGATTGGGGTGTTGGTAGGCTAGCAATGGGGAGTTGTGGGGCTGATCAGCAATCTGGAGACTAGCAATGGTGGGGACCACTGTGCATGCGCTGTTCTTTCAGAGCAGAAATCAATGTATGCACTCAGTGTTATTCTGCCAGCCTCTCAGGTGGGATTGGGCCCCATCCTCAGATTTCCAGGGTAAATCTCTGTATGCACATTCTGGAAATCACACTAAAAAAACGGTGGAATTTCTTCCCATTTTCCTGCACATTAGGAAATTAGAATGTGACTGACAGCAGCTGGGGATGGGGGTTGGTTGGAGGGGGCCGTGGTTGGTGGTGGTCAGCAAGAGAGCCAGGAGTGAAATGAGGAGAAACTTCTTTACTCAGAGTGTTGTTAGGATCTGGAATGTGCTGCCTAGGAGAGTGGCGGAGGTGGATTCCACAGGAGGTTTGAAAAGTGATGAAATTAGAGGGCTACAGGGACAGAAAATAGGACTCCCTGGGCAGCTCTTTTGTGAGTTGATGCAGATGGACAGAATTTGATAGCCTTGCTCATCCTGAAACCGTAAAATCCCATCTGAGGTCAATGGACATTTATGTGGTCCGCCCCTCTCCTGCTCCGATTCCCGTAGCCGTAAAATTCCATTGGATGTGCTGGATTTTTTTGGCGCCCTCACCCCTAAGCTGGAAAATCTCACCTGAGGTCAATAGATTTTTGCATGGTCCGCGTCCCGCCCGCTACAGTTCCTGTCACAGGTAGGATGGGAAAATTCTGGTTGACGGGCCAAATGGCCTCCTTCTATACTGTAAAATTTTATGGTTCTGTGAAATGTTACAAAAATTGAGGACTTAACAGTTCGCTATTATTAAGATTAACTTTACTCAAAGCAAATACTTTGCATATGTAGTTATGTTATAGTTTCACAATAAGACATTGATATCTTTACAGTGGAAAATCATACTTTTAATTTTATTCGTTCATGGGAGTGGGCATTTCTGGCTGGGTCAGCATTTCGTGCCCATTTTTAAGAGTATTTTTAAGAGTCAACCATATTGCTGTGGGTCTGGGATCACACGTAGACCAGACCAGATAAGGACAACAGAATTCCTTCCTTAGAGGACATTAATGAAGCAGACGGGCTTTTACAACAATCAACAATAATTTCATGATCATTATTAGACTTTTAATTCCAGCTTTTTAAATTGAATTCAAAGTTCACCATCTGCCATGGTGGGATTCGAACCCTGGTACCCATTATCCTGGGTTTCTGGACAGCCCAATGATATTACCAATACCTCCTTTCCTCCCAATGTACCACAACAGCTGGGTACTTTCATACTGAGAAATTGTGTTACAATGATAATTCTCCCAATGTTGCTAACACCCCTAAGTGTAAGGTGTTTGGTCTCCTCCTAAGTTCTGAAAATGTTTTGATGAGTCCTACAATCAATGAATACAGTAAATAGCTCCAATTCTTGCTACTAAAATGCAGGGTCAATACTGTGTGTCTACGAGCTTGGATCACATTATTGAATAGGCACAGACATCAAAATCTGCTTGGCATTGATTTGCAAGCACTGCTAAATCTGCTGACAGTATTTAAGGATCAATTTTCTTACCCAATCATTTCCCATGCACTTCAGTATGGGCGCAATTGTGGCAAATCTGGACATAGGTAAGCTTATTCATATTTCCTTCTGCAATGACTACCTTTAAATTTGTACTCTGGCAGTATCGACTATCTTTTATTTAGTGCTGACAGGTTCCATTTGATGTTGTTTATTGGTTTGGGAAGTACCTCAGGACTGGTAGCAGTCCTGGAAGAAACAGCAAGCCTTGGAGAATATTACTGAAATGCTGTTACATGAGGTATGTAAGAGAAAGAGAATTCTTCACCTCCTACTAATTTAGCTATAAAGGGATCCCAAATGGATTGCCCATTGTGACGATGTTTCTCTCCTGTCGCGTGTTTACCTAGAATTAAACAAACCTCTACAGGTCGATGAAAACTCTGAATTATTTGCCCAATGATCTTGTCAGGAAGAAGCACTTCCAAAATAGGCTTTGTGAAATCATAGGCCTGAATTTTTCATGTGGCGTGTGGTAGGCAGGATTCCAAGCAGCTGTGTAGCCCAGCCCTGCCCAAGGTCAATAATCCATTGTGCTGTTACACTGGATGGTCACGTCAGTGGTGGCTACAGTGAAATGCATCTGGAGAGGTTCAGCAGGGCCGGTAAGGGTGGATGCATGGTGACTATTGTCAGGTCCAAAGGCAATCCAGCGTGAAGTGTCAAGGCAGCTACCAGAGGCCACTGATGAAGACAGAGGAGGCAGAGATTACGTCATTACGGTTGCAGCACCAGGAAAACATAGCAAGTGAGGGGGCACTTGAAGAGATCACTTCCTGATCTCAAGATAACGAGTGTCTATGTACCCTTGTGAACTCAGCGATGGCCAGGGGTAATATTCTCATACTGAGAGATGGAAGTTTGTCAAAGACGGTTTCCTTTTTGGAAATAAAAACAGAAAGTGTTGGAAAAGCTCAGTAGATTTGGCAACATCTGTGGAGAGACAAGCAGTGTTAACACCTGTCTAACTCTTCTGTTTTGTAAAACTAAGTTCACTTGGACTGATTATGCTATGATTTTCTAAATGCACAGTTAAAAGTTCCTTAGTAAGAAACTCCAGTGCTTTCCTGATGATTCTGACAGGCTAACTGGCCTGTTTCCTCTGTCCTTTCTTGAATAGCAGATTTATATTTGCTAATTTCCAGTCTGCTGGGCCATTCTAGAATCGAAAGAATTTTGGAACATCATAAACATCAATCTAGCTCTGTCTATTCTTCCTCCATGATGTAGACCTTAATATATGACATATAAAATATTAACTTTCATCTTGAACACATCTTTATAGGTTCTGGGATTAAAGGGATCAAGAGATAAAGGGGAAGGGGAGATCAGGATATTGAATTCGATGATCAGTCATGATCAAAGGGAATGGAACAGCAAGCTCGAAGGGCTGAATGGCCTTCTCCTGCTTCTACTTTCTATGTTTCTGTGTAACACACTATTGTTTGATCTCAAGATAATAAATGATTCTATTTGAAAAATATGTTCTTCCATTTAACCCCTTCAAGGCATGAAGTACATGGATCTAAAATCTGTACCATTTGCTGGCTTTACCTGCGCATAGAGCTGGCTATCTACATGCAATAGACTGAATAATGCTGGAGATGGTGGAGAGATGGGTGGGTGGCACATTCCAGTCCTGGCAACACCAGAAAGGCATCAATGGCCACTGCCAAGATTATTGGCGAAGAGGAACCAAAGGCCCAAGGCCTTGTATTTCGTGGGGCATAGAAATCTGGGACATGGGCCAAGAGGGTTTGTGTACTTTAGGTGGGGAGATGGGAGTTGCGTGTAGGGGGAATGGCAGTGGGGGAGAGGGGATGGGTTTAGGAGAGGGAGTGGGGAGGATGGAAAGGACGGTCAATCTAAACAGGGGGTTACCCTGCGATTGGCTAAGATCAACACCCACATAGCAATCTTACTCTCCTTCTTGCCCTTTAACAACTTGACATGAAAAATTGGGTTCCCATTCCTGTGTTGCTGCCCACACCAACCATCTTACGGTATGGGCAGTGTGTTATTACGCTCAATAGGCTTGATAGCAAGCCTAATTGATCTTGAATTGTTTATTTAAGTATGGCAGGCAAAGCTGAAGATTTTGGTGTCTGTTCACCCATCTTATAATGGGGGTGAGCTCAGGGGTGGGCAGGAAGGTGGTTGAAAGGGTATCAACCTCAATTTACATGCCCCTGCGGGAAACACGACCACCAGGGGCACATAAAACCCAGCCCTATATATTCCATTTGCAATCGGACTTACGTAAAAGCATTTTCTAGTCTTTTTGTCAGTAAATATATTGATTATTTTAGATCCATCAACCTTGCTTGCTCATTATTTTGTATAGAAAGCACAGCTCATTCTGATAACTGTCCTTATTTCATTATGGCATAAAGATGATCTTTAATCAATTTCAGCTTTGAGAAAGCACACTCAGAATGGATACAGTAACAGGGAACAAGGATTATTCAAAAATGCATGCAGTACAAACTTCAGGAGAACCAGAGAGAGGAGTTTTTTTTTAAAATCAGCATTGTTGCTAGCTTTTACTGTTGATGATTTATTTTTAGACTTCAAGCATGATTGAAGGTAATGAGTGAGCTGAGAAGTTTGGATATAGCTCTGCAGAGCACATCAAAGACAAAGTCACCCCAGACGCATCTCAAGATGCACCATTTGCAACTCATTATTTGAAGGTTTGGTGACGTTGGCTGAGTAAGGATGTCTGTCAGGATGCTATAATGACACCAAGCAAGTAATGAACCTGTTTCATGTCTCATATAAAAGAATGGCACCTGATTTTTTTTTGTCCATTCATGGGGCATGGGTATCACTGGCTGGCCAGCATTTATTGCCCATCCTAGTTGCCTGAGGCCAGTTGAGAGTCAGCCACATTGTTATGGCTCTGGAGTCACATATAAACCAGATCGGGTAAAGATGGCAGATTTCCTTCCCTAAAGGACATTAGTGAACCAGATGGGTTTCTCTAAGAATCGACAATAGTTTCATGGTTATCAGTAGATTCTTAATTCCAGGTTTTTTTTATTGAATTCAAATTCCACTATCTGTTGTGGCAGGATATGAACCAGGATTCCCAGAACATTAGCTGAGTTTATGGATTAATAGTCTAGCGATAATACCACTAGACCATTACCTAGATAGATAAAAGCAAATGGGTGGGATTGAAGGGAATTGGTGTAATGCCAGTTTCTACCTTTATTATCTCAGAAGGAATTCATGAGCAGTTTCAAGTGAAGATAATCCCACTTAGCAGGAGCGAAAGATGACCTGATTGATTGTGCAAGAAGCTGCAGAGAGATTGAGGAGAACAAGGATGATTAGACTACTGTGCTTGTAATTCTTAACTTTTTTTTAATACTCCTCCTTACTTATTGCCTTCATAATCTCCTGCAAACCCATGATCCTCCCAGACTGCTGCATTTCTCCCAATTCTGCCCTCAGTGGCACAGTGGTTAGCACAGCTGCCTCTCAGTGCCAGGGACCCGAGTTCGATTCTCAGCTTGGGCCACTGTCTGTCCAGAGCCTGCACGCTTTCCCCATGTCTCCATAGGTTTCCTCTGGGTATTCTGGTTTCTTTCCAAATGTTGGTTAGGTGCATTGGCCATGCTAAATTCTCCTTCAGTGTACTTGAACAGGTGCCTGAGTGTGGTGACTCGGGGATTTTTCACAATGACTTCATTGCAGTATTAATGTAAGTCTACTTGTGACACTAATAAATACACTTTAAACTAATGCCCACAAAAATGTATCGTATTATCCACTGTTACAATATGATAAAGAAATTATGTCACATTAAACACGGCTGAGCTTTATTCTACTGAGACTTTCAGGGAGAAGTGAGATAGTTTCCTTAATGTTCTGAGATGGGTAATTATTTCTCAGCCAACTGGAAATGATGTTAAATCAAGGAGATATGGTATTTCATGCAAAAATTTCCCCTGATAAGCTGGACTGTCACTTGGGTACACACAGATGGCACATTGTTACTACAGATAAGGAGATGTCACTTGGGTATCTATGGCCACAGGCAATGGACTCAGCATTGTTGCCTGAGATACAGTAAAATATAGATTAAGTAAAGTTTGAATCACTGAAGTGTGTGACTGCTAAAATATAAGGTGGCTAGGCTATCGAGAAGAAAAGTATAATTAACGGCATTAAAGATTTTGAAATTCTGCCGGAAACTAAACCTGTCAACCTGAAAGAATATTGAGGCAAAATCACTGTTTCAGCAGAAAAGCAAGGTTTAAATTTGAAAGACATTCACCAGCGTCCACAAACTGCAGCATGACTTGAAAATTGGGCATCATGGGCTGGACAGTAACTTATGCCAGCCTTGGATCCTTGAACTGGCACATGTAGGCCTAAACTCCAGGCGATATTTGGCCTCGGGTTACATTTTCTCTACTAAGCTGCTTAAAAAGTAAAGTTTATTTATTAGTCACATTTGAAATTAGTCACATGAAATTGCTGTGAAAATCCCCTAGTTGCCAAACTCCGGTGCCTGTTCAGGTACACTGAGGAAGAATTTAGCATCTTTGGAGTGTGGGAGGAAATTAAAGCACCTGGAGGAAACCCTCACAGACACAGGGAGAATGTGCAAACTCCACTCAGACAGTGACCCAAGATTTGAAGTCCACGATGTTTGTCTTTACATTTCTAAGCTATTGGGTTCTGGAGACTCCACAGACCTTTAAAAATGGCATCCACAACACAATTCTAGGATTTCCAGTCCTATTGTCAGTACCCTCAATTTTTATTAACATAGGAGAAGGGTATGGGTGGTATGGATTGTGAGCCCCACCCAACATACCTGACTTGGCTGCCTCCATTGTGTGGAAAGGTGTCTCCGAGCCCCCTGTAATTTTTGTGGAGTTGGGTTAGTTTTTCAATGAGTCATTGTTCATGCACCTTCACAGATGTTGTGAATCGTAGTCTGGATAAGGAAACCTTTTGAAAGGCAAGCTCAAAAGACCTGACTCCCATCACCAACTTCTACCCTTCTATGTATCCCCAATGGCTACTGACATGCTGTAGTCTCCTAGAGTTTGCAATTATGGATCAGAGAAGAATTGCATGGGTAAAATGGGACTGATTGATGTGTTGGTTGCATCATTTCAGAATGGGCAGTCTTGATGGATCTACTGGTCTTTTATTCTTGATTGTTTGTCTGCTCAATTAATTTTGGAAAGAACGATCTGATGCTATCATGTACATACTTAAAAGGATAATATTTAAATTATCACTCTGCCACCTTTAGCAAGTCACCATTCCATTCAAATAGTGGAAACTGGGTCCGATGAAGGCTTGCAAAAGCATTCCTGTTAAAATTCTGAAATAACAATGAAAAATGCTAGAAATATAGACAACTTAGGAAAGCCAAGAAATGGGGCTTAACAGCTTCCACGTCCACTGGCTAGGGTGAATATTGAGTATCTCCAGGCAGGACAAGAATGTTGAATGTGAAAGCACACCGACATGCAGGGATCCCCAACATATCTTGAGTCAGCAACACCTCCAGACAACATTCCCAAAGACGTGCTCCGTGATGAGTTTGCTATTGACACAAAACTAATGGGTTGCCATCATATCATATCCAAGGACAGGTGCAAGTGAAATCTTCAGTTGACCAGGATTGGAAAAATGATATAGTGGCTGGAGTTGAACAGTCTTGAATGGTTGTGGAAAAAGAGAAGAACAAAGAAATATTCAAAGGGCAGAAAAGAGAATCCGCTAGTGGGAATAAAAGATCGGTTGATCTCTGATCAACGCTATTCAGCTGTGTCAGCTGTGGAAGGGCTTGTCACTTAGGAATCGGCCTCTACCGCCACAATAGACAGTGTTCAGTCCAGAAGTAAAAAGCACCCAGGTTCTCTTCGGCTAAATGCCTGATGATATCGGTAAGGTTTTGTAATAACATTTACATTTTCCAATCTCATTTGTCTCTTTTTTTTGTCTGCCATAGAACTTTGTCCTTGACCTTCATTTTGGATTCACTGTTAGCTTGATCAGTCTCTGGCAAAGTCATAACTTGTTTCAGTTCTGTAATTGTGCCATTAATGGCTTCATTATCCATGGGAAGTTCTTTGGCTTTTCCTTTCAACACCTCCTCTCTTCAACTGCTTCTGCAGATCTTCAGTCTAATTTTTGTAGCTTTTGGCTTGCTCTTGGAATGTGGAACACTGCTGAGTCTGCTATACCAACTGGTTCATCAGTTTGTTCAGTGATGTTAAAGTCGAGTTTCTTCTCTTCATAATCCTCCAGAGGAATAAACTTTGGCTGAAGGAATTTTTGTAGCATGTGAAGGTGTTTCAAAAGGTTTCCTTTTCCTTTGCAAATCTCACTTGCTTCATTCTGAGTATTTTATCTTATATTTCTGTGGGGTCTCTTCAAGTATCTTTAACGGTGCTTCCATTCTGCTGTTTAAGACAGTTTTCATTTCTTCATGTTGCTGAATGGTCATGCGTCCCTTTTGCCTTTGATCTTGAAGGACAATCAATCTATTCTTTCAGCTGCTCATTCTTTAGTTTCCCTCCCTCGGGGGCTTCGTGCTGCACTTCCTCTGGGGACATTTATTGTCTTCACTCTGAAGTCTTCTGTTGCAGTTACACTGAGGTCTGTTGTTGCACCCCCCCTCTCCCCCCCCAGATCTCTTGTTGCCTTTGGTAGAGTTGCCTTCTCTCTGGGGTCTTTTGTTGCCCTGGTGGAGTTAGCCTCTCTCTGGTATCTTAACTAATTTGTTGCCCTTGGCTGTTTTCATTTTCCCTATACTCACCACTTTAAATCTCAAAGACTGAATATAGTAACCATTTCTTTCACACAGGCTGTAGTTGCTAAGATTTAGTTTTTTTTAGGTTTTGTTGCTGGACAGATCTTTGTGAAAGCTTTGGAGGTGTTTTGCAACAATTAAGGTGCAGGGGTGTTTTAACGCTTTGTACAGCACTGAACTTGGGACTTTGTTATGCCTCTACTTTAGCTGGGGACAAAATGTGCTTCCTTTATTTTAAAATTAATGTTCTAACCTGCTTCTCTTCAGTTTAGTGTTTTTTTCAAAATTAAGGTTTTAGCATTTTCAAAATGCTTGCAAGTGTTGTATTCAGAATGTGTAGTAACTGCAGAAACTGTGACTCCTCTTCAATGGTGCTCTTCCAGTTTCTTTATTTAACTCAGTCTTTTACTGCAGGTTTTCCTCTGCTTGATCTGCCTTTTTCCTTCAGTTTTATTTTATGCAGCTGTCTTTGATTTTCTGCAAACTATTAAACCTTTGGGACTACCATCTATTCTGTAATGTAAGTATAGCTTTTTGGGGGTAATATTTTGCTCAGCATCTTGTGAGTTGAGTCACAAGGGTTCTTGCAATTTTTTTGTGGTGAAGCTTCTTCAAGTTTTCATTTTGGTGCACAGCTCTGTAGTCTGGCTTCAGTTTTTCCTACATTGGGACACTGCTTTGGGTTCATGCATTTAACTCCTTTCATATCACCGTGGGTCAACGTATTGAATTATGGTACCATCTCTGATGTGATATATTTTAGGTGCTCTCAACTCTGATAATCATGTTGTAATATTGTGCCTGTGTCAGTGAGGACATCTTGAGATATCTGTATTTAAACAGGAATCACTTCTTAATAGTCTTTAACTATTTATAGATGCAAGTTATGGTTATGCATGTAGCTGTTCCATGCAGCTAGGCTGCTTACTTAGACAGTATTGGTCTAGAATGTTCTCTTCCAGAGTATGACTCTGTGCATCATATGATGGGTGATGCTACTCTCCAGTCCCACGTTAACCCTTGCTCTGCTGAGAACCTTTACATTACATTACAATGTCTGCAGACACATGATAGAACCGTAGAGGTTTACAGCATGGAAACAGGCCCTTCGGTCCAACTTACCCATGCTGCCCAGTTTTTATCATAATGCTAGTCCCAATTGCCTGCATTTATCCACATCTCTCTATACCAATTTTATCCATGTAACTTTTTGAATGCTTTTTAAAAGACAAAATTGTACCTGCATCAACTACTATCTCTGGCAACACGTTCCAAACATGCACCAACCTCTGTGTGAAATCTTTTGTATCTCTTCCCTCTCACCTTAAACCTATACCGTCTTATTTTAGACTCCCCTATCATTTGGAAAAGATGTTAACTATCTAGCTTATCTATGCCCTTCATTATTTTATAGAGCTCTATTAGATCACTGCTTAGCCTCCTATGCACAAGGGAAAAAAGTCTCACTCTGTCCAACCTCTTCTTATAACTCAAGCCATCAAATCTTGGTGGCATCCTAGTAAATCTTTTCTGTACTCATTCTAATTTAATATTCTTTCTATAATGGATGACAAAGACTGTACACAGCATTCCAAACGTGGCCTTCCCAATGTCTTGTACAAGTTCAACAAGACATTCAAACTCCCATATTCATTGTTCTGACTAATGAAACCATACCTTCTTCACCAGTCTGTCCATTTATGACTCCACTTTCAAGAAGTTATGAACCTGTACCCCTAGATCTCTTTATTCTTTAACTTTCTCCAATGCTGTACTCTTAACTGAGCAAGTCCTGTCTTGTGTCGAGCTACTAAAGTATATCACCTCGCATTTATCTAAATTAAACACTATCTGCCATTCATCAGCCCACTGGCCCAATTGATCAAGATCACATTGCAATCCTAATAAACTTATTCACTGTCTACTATGCCACCAATCCTGGTTCATTTGCAAACTTACTAAACATGCCTCCTAAATACCCATCCAAATCATTAGTACAAGTGACAAATAACAGTGGACACATCTCCAATCCCTGAGACACATTGGTGGTCACAGGTTTCCAGTTTGAAAAACAGTCCTCTACAACCCACCCTCTGCCTTCGTCATCAATTTTGTATCCTATACCCTAATACAGTGAGATTTAACCTTGTGCAACAATCTACCATGCAGTACTTTGTCAAACATCTTGCAGAGAACATTCACGTAAACAACATCAACTGCACTGCTCTCATCTACCTTTTTGGTCACCCCTTCAAAACACAAATTTGTGAGACATGCTTTTCCATGAATAAAGCCATGCTGACTGCCTTTAACCAGTCCTTGACTCTCTAAATGCTTGTAGATCCTATCTCTCAGAATGCCTTCCAACAACTTACCCACTGCAGATATTAGGCTTATTGGCCTGTAATTCTCAGGCTTTTCCATGCAGGCACCTCACCTGTGATTGTCGATGATTCAAATATCTTTGGTAGGGAACATGCAATTTCTCCCCTAACCTCCCACAATAACCTGGGTCAGTGCTGGGATCACAACTTTTCACAATATGCATTAACAATTTGGAAGAAGGAACTGAAGGCACTGTTGCTAAGTTTGCAGATGATACAAAGATATGTGGAGGGACAGACAGAATGAGGAAGCATGGAGGCTACAGAAGGACTTGGACAAGCCAGAAGAGCGGGCAAAAAAGTGGCAGATGGAATATAATATGAAAAAGTATAGGGTTATGAACTATGGAAGGAGAAATGGAAGCATAGACTATTTTCTAAATGGGAAATACTTAGGAATTCAAAAGCACAAACAGACTTGGGAGTCCTTGTTCAAGACTCTCAAGGTTAGAGTGCAGATTTAATCAGCAGTTAAGAAGGCAAATGCAATGTTAGCATTGATGTCCAGAGGGCTAGAATACAAGAGCAGGCATGCACTTCTAAGGCTATACAAGATTCTAATCAGACTCCATTTGGAGTGTTGTGAGCAATTTTGGGCCCTGTATGTAAGGAAGGATGTGCTGGCCTTGGAAAAGGTCCAAAGGAGTTCACAAAAATGATCCCTAGAATGAAGAGCTTGTCGTATGAAGAACGGTTAAGGACTCTGGATCTGTAGTCGCTGGAGTTTAGAAGGATGAAGGAGGGGATCTTATTTAAACTTACAGGATATTGCGAGACCTGGATAGAGTAGACATGGAGAGGATGTTTCCATTAGTAGGAAAAACTAGAGCCAGAGAGCACAACCTCAGACTAAAGAGACGATCCTTTAAAACAGAGATTTCGAGGAATTTCTTTGGCCAGAGACTGGAACTTTTTGCCATAGCAGGCTGTGGAGGCCATGTCATCATGGGCCTTTGAGACTGAAAAGGATGGGTTCTTGATTAATAAGGAGATTAGGAGTTATGGGCAAAAGACAGGAGGCTGGGGATGAGAAAAATACCAGCCATGATTGAAAAGCAGAACAGATTCGATGGGTTGAGTGGCCTAATTGTGCTCCTATGTCTTATGGTCTTATTTCATCAGGTCGCAGGGATTGATCTACCTTGATGCGCTATCAGATTTCCAGCACCTTCTTCTCCATAATACATAAATGCCTTAAGACACCACTATTTTCCCAAGTTCCCTAACTCCATGCTTTTCTCAACAGTAAATGTTGATAAGAAATATTCATTTAAGATCTCATCCATCTCTTGTGGATCCGCACATTGATGACCTTGTTGATCTTTAAGAGGTCATACTCTGTCCTAGTTACTCTTTATTCTTTATGTATTTGTAGAAGATATTTGGATTTTCCTTTACCTTATCTGCTAAAGCAATTTCGTGTCTACTTTTTGCCCTCTTGATTGCTCTTTTAACTAGTCCAACACTGTCTGTATTTGATCCTAACTGCGTACTCATGTCATTTGCCTCCTTTTTCTTCTTCATCAGTACCTCAATATCCAGTGTTCCCTATTTCTACCAGCCTTGCGCTTCACTCTTAAAGGAATGTGCTTATCCTGAATCTTGGCTAACAAGCTTTTAAAAACTTCCCACTTACCAGTCATTCCTTTGCCTGTCAACAGACTCCTCCAATCAATTTGTGAAAGTTCCTGTCTGATGCCATCAAAATTGGCCTTGCCCCAATTTAGAATTTTAACTTTTGGGCCAGACTTATCATTCTCCAAAGCTATGTTAAAACTAATGGACACTGGTCCCAAGATGATCCCCCACTAACATTTCTGTGGCCTGCTCTTCTTTACTTCCCAAGAGGAGGTCATGTTTTGCTCTCTCTCTAAGTGGGCTATCCACATACTGAATGAAAATTTCCTCCTGAATGCATTCAACAAATTTATCTCCATCCAAGCCCCCAATCCTATGGTTGTCTCAGTACAGCACAACGACTTCTGTGCTGTATCCATTATTGCTAAAATAAAAACAGCAAGTGCTAGAAATATTTAGTAGGCTTTCAGTATTTGAGGAGAAAGAAACAGAGTTAACATTTGAGGGTTGCTGACCTTTCTTCAGAACTGGGAAGATCTGAGATTTCTTTTATATTTGATATCTCCAGCACCTGCAGTGTTTTGCTCTATTATTATTGCTTGAGTTTTTTTCTGGAGGACTAGCACCTCTGACATTGGGCAATTCGATTGGTTTCCATGTGACACTCAACACTCATCTATTCTCTGTGTCGCAGCCTTCCCCAGTGCAATAAAAACATTTAGAGAAGCCCTGACTACTTCCATCTCCGCTAAATAAAGAATTCATAGAATCCCTACAGTGCAGAAGAAGGCCATTTGGCCCATCCAGTGTACAACAACAATAACAATCCCACTCACGCTCTATCCCCATAATCTCACGTATTTATACTGCTAGTCCCCCTGACAATAAAGGATAATTTAGAATGGGCAGTCAACCTAATCTTCACATCTTTGGAGCGTGGAAGGAAATCTGAGCACTCGGAGGAAACTCTCACAGACGCGGATAGAACATGCAGTCTGCGAAACAGACAGTGAACTGAGGCTGGATTCAAGGTCTGAGGTACCTGACACTATGAAGAAGCAGTGATGACTATTGTGTCACTGTACTCCTGCATAAACCAATCAACTGGTACTCTGTCTAATAGTTATTGCTGAAGCTACACAGTATGGCTGAGACACCTCCTTATTTACAACCTGCAGCTCAAAACAATAATATCAGGGATCAGATGAGAATTCTCTCAGAATGTCTTCTAGCAATTGTTAGGTGCTAATTCTATGAATATTTACAAATCTTAGACCCTAACATTAAGAATTATCTGCACGGCAAAGTTCAACCATATGATTTGTTCAGCACATGATCGCCTGGAATGTTAATAACTTAATGACTTATGAGTGCTGTTAACTGAACAAAATAATGTACTAAGACACATGTGATCAGACATTCAATGGCAGACTAAAATAAATTAAAGGCTAGCAAATGCTTTAAAACATTCCACCATGTGACCTCACAGAAAGAAAGTCAGATAAAAGGTTAACCAAAGTTACACCATGAAAGTAAAAATATATGGGAAGTAAGAAAGAACATTTTTAATTTAATTCATTTTATGGGATGTAGGCGTATGTGGCTAGGTCATGTCTAATTGCCCTTCAGAAGGAGATGGTGATCGATCTTCTTGAATTGCCATGATGTGGAGTTTCCAGCGTTGGACTGGGGTAGGTACAGTAAGTAGTCTCACAACACCAGCTTAAAATCCAAATAAAGATCTATTTAGTTATTAGGCACTCACCTGATGAAGGAGCAGCGCTCCGAAAGCTCGTGTTACCAAATAAACCTGTTGGACTTTAACCTGGTGTTGTGGGACTACTTACTGTTCTTGAATTGCGACAGTCCTTGTGATGTAGGGGTACAATGCAGTTAGGGAGGGAGTTTCAGGATTTTGACCCAGCAACAGTGAAGGAATATTTCCAAGTCAGGATGGTGAGTGACTTGAAGAGGAGTTTTAGTGGTCAGTTTATATTTATAGACTTATTTACCCAATTAAAAGCATCACTTTTATTGCCATCTTGATTTGGTACAAGATTGTTCATGTTGACACTTCTTGTGAATGATTCAAGTATCTTTACTATGCTGGATAAATTGTAGATGATATCCCTTACATTCTGGAGCCTCAGCCTATGTCTCTGCTTATTCTTTTTGCTTCAGAACACCAAGGCTGGGATTTTCAGGTCCTTGCTTTGTCTGAACCCACTGCATGAAATGGGGTGCCAAAAGTCCATTGGCGGGAAATTCCTGGCAGCGGACAGAGCCGGAAATTCCCAGCCAAAGACTTTTACTTACATCTTTCAAAATCAGAAGGTGGCTACAAAATTTGATTGTATCACTCACATTTTCCGGGGAGCAGTCGGTGACAACGTAGTTCCAAAATTATGTGGGAGCCTCACATGCACATTTCTAGTGCTGGCTATTGCCAGATACCAACAGCACAAAGAGGGTGGCACAGGAAGTATGCAGCATCATGATGCCAACCAGCATGAAACCATTTTAGAGATCAATGTCCTCCTGAACCTCACAAGTAAATATCCACAGTCCTTCATAGCATGTGATTATTTCATTCTTAGGCTTCTAATTATACGCTTGAATTTAGTTACACAGTACAATGTTCTATTCTGTTTAATGATTACTTACCCAGAGCATACCTCATTAAAAACTTACAAAATTCTAACAGAGTTAGACAGGGTAGATTCAGAAAGAATGTTCCTGATGGTGGGGTCACAGTTTGAGGATAAAGAGTAAAGACTGAGTTAAGGAGAAATTTCTTCATCCAAAAGGTGCTGAATGTGTGGAATTCACTACCACGGGAAGTAATTAGGCCAAATGTTGTCTGTCATCGAGACGATGATGTGGAAGTACTGGCATTGGACTGCACTAGGCAGATTAAGTAGTCTCACAGCCGTAGTTTAAAGTCCAACAGATTTATTTGATAGCACAAGCTTTCAGAGTGCTGCCCCTTCATGAAGAGAGTCAGGATTTGTTTCACAAACAGGGCACAAACTCAATTACAAAATAATAGTTGGAATGCGAGTCTTAACAGATAATCAGGTCGTTACAGGTGCAGACAATGCAAATGGAGAGAGGGTTAAGTACAGGCTAAAGAGGTGTGAATTGTCTCCAGCCAGGACCGTTAGTGAGATTTTGCAAGCCCATGCAAGTCATGGGGGTTACAGATAGTGTGTGACATGAACCAAGATCCCGGTTAAGGCCACCCTCAGGTAACTGGAACTTGCCTATCAATTTCTGCTCAGAGATTCTACGTTGTCATGTGTCTTGCAGGCCGCCTTGGAGAATTTCAGTGACTGTTACCGGTCACTGTTCTCCTGAAAGCTGGGTAGTTTGATGTGTACAATGGTCTATTTAAGATTGCGCAGTTGTTTGGAGTGAGGGTGTGGGGATGGCCTTGATGAGATTTTGAGGAGAAATTAGATATAGCTGTCAGGGTTAAAGGGGTAGAGGGGAGGCATGTGGGGGGAGGTGGAATCAGAATGTTAAATTCAATGATCAGCCATGATCAGAATGAATGGTGGAACAGGTTTGAAGGGCCGAATGGCCTATTTCTGCTTTCTATGTTTCTAAGCTGTGCACAATAAAATGTGAATGAGCCAATGACCTGGTTGTCTGGCCTACTCTAGTTTCTGTGTTTCCATATCAAAATCAAGTCAGCCAGTACACTATAAACTAATAATATTTTCAGTATCTCTTACTTTACCTATGCATTTCCAGTCTTCTTTATTGGCTTATTTAAATGGCTTAAAACATTTTTTATTGCACATTATATAATATAATCATTGCTTTATGTTGTACTGACAGCAAATTGTCAGTAATATCTTTAGGTATTCCTTATTAGATTCCAATTGGCTTCTCTTTCATGTTGCTTGCTTTCCATTGAGTGCCTGGCTTTACTTCACTTCTAACTTTCAGCGACTTATTACTGTTGTGAAATATTGCCAGAGCCAAAACCCCAGTCTCTCTTTCAGTTTGCAAACAGAGAAAGCTATTTGGAGTGAGGCGAGCCTCAGAGCCATCACACACATGAAGAAGCTTCATTAAAACTGGAATGTTCCCTAGCCACCTCTCACTAGAATGAAATGAGGCCTGAAGCCCTCTGGCCGGAACATTGATTTTTATCAACGACAGAAAATAAAACATTTTTTCTCTTTTAAATGCAACCAAAATCAATTGCGTTTTTCACTGAATTCAAAATAGATTTTGAAGGACCAGAAAATGGACAACGTAACTGCATTATTTGAAATGTCAAGAGACACACTTGGAAGTAATAGATCAGTAAATTTTTTATCAAGTGTAAGGAGAGTTGTTATGACCTGGAATGTATTGCCTGAAAGGGTGATGAAAGCAGACTCAATGGTAACTTTAAACAGAGAGTTGGATAAATATTTGAATAAGGATTCAATGGGGAAAAAAAAATTAGGAAATTGAGACAAATTGTCTAACTCTTGCAAAGCCACAATGGGAAGCCTCCAATACTGTAAGATTTTCACAGTAACTTCATTGCAGTGTTAATGTAAGCCTCCTTGTGACACTAATAAATAAAAACTTTAAGTTTCAAAAGGCAGAATCTTCTGTTTCTGCCAATTTTGTAGGTGGGTGACCAAAAATCTTGCTTGCATTGTCAGGATGAACTGTTGGAGACTTCTGTACTGGTTGTTGTGGTCGGAATGGAGGGAGTCCAGCTGTCATCCTAGGAAAAATGCACTTTTAATCTTCCTTGAACAGTCTGAAGGAGAGTCTGCAGGAAGGCAATGTAGAACAGTTTTTTGGGAACATAGTTTCCTGGCTTTTCTTAGATATGTTTGTCCACCCACATATGGAGCTCCTAACCAATACTGAGTGAATAGTTTTCTGGGTTCCCTTTAAATAGGGAACTTTGACCCCATGGAGTAAAAGCAGGAATGACGAATTCCTGCCCATCTCAACGACAGAAAATAAAACATTTTTTCTCTTTTAAATGCAACCAAAATCAATTGCGTTTTTCACTGAATTCAAAATAGATTTTGAAGGACCAGAAAATGGACAACGTAACTGCATTATTTGAAATGTCAAGAGACACACTTGGAAGTAATAGATCAGTAAATTTTTTATCAAGTGTAAGGAGAGTTGTTATGACCTGGAATGCATTGCCTGAAAGGGTGATGAGATTCACTGCGCTGCACCCAGATGATTAAATAATGATCTGAGCAATGCAAGATGTCCCAACAAGTAACTCTCACTTCTGCACCTGCCATTAATCTTAGAGTTCAGAGCAGAAGATTCCAGCTTACAGTCCATCACTCAAATCAATCTCCCATCATTGACTCTGTCTTCACTTCCCACTGCCTCAGCAAAGCAGCCAGCATAATTAGGGAGACCATGCAACCCGGACATACTGTCTTCCATCTTCTTCTGTTGGGAGAAAGATTCAAAAGTCTGAGGACATCTACTCACCGACTCAAGAATAGCTTCTTCCCTGCTGCCATCAGACTTTTGAATGTATCTACCTCGCATTAAGTTGATTTTTCTTTACACTCTAGCTATGACTGTAACACTATGTTCTGCATTCTCTCCTTTCCTTCTCTATGAACGGTCTGCTTTGTCCATTTAGCACGCAAGAAACAATACTTTTCACTGTATACTAATCTATGTGATAATAATAAATCAAATCAAATCAAGTCTATAAATTGTTGAAAGCAATTTTGAGGTATCTAATGGATAAATTTGGGAAAACATAACTGGCTAAAGAACTCTTAGCACGGTTTCATGAAAGGAATTCATGGTGAGTTGGCTGTTCTCAATTATCAGGTTTTTTAAAAAAATCTCAGAGTGTGGATGGGCACCATTAGCAAAGTTTGCATCTATTGCCCATCCTTATTTTGTTCTCCAGGTAGGTGGTGATAGGCTTGTTCTTCGAGGCATTGCATTCTTTTTGATTATTGCCTTCCCACAGTAATGATTTGGTAGACAGGGAAGTCAAAATCATTTTCTTTGAAAGCTTTTGATGAAGTTCCAACCAATGATTAGTGGCTAAAGTGGGGAGTCAAATGTTGGAGGCAAAGTGCAACACTGGATACAAGCTTGGCTTAAAAATAGAAGACCTGATCTGGATTTATTTGTTTGGTTCAAAATGCAGACACGACGGTGATTGGCCCTCAGCTAATTGCTAATTCCAATTTTCATTTAGACTTAGATGGGACCATTATTAAAATAATCCCTAAAGTTGCCAATGATATAAGAAAGTGAGACAAATAATAAAGAACAATGAAACCAGAGTCAAAAGAACTTAAATCTTTTCAGTAACTGGGTCACTAAGTGACAGATGCAATTCAATGTAGATAAATGCAAAATAATTAGATGGGAGCAAAAATGAGCAAATGCAAAATAGAATAATTGTACAATGCTGATCAGAAAAGACATTGGCGTTTGAAGTGGATGAATTTGTTGGCACAGTCTTAGCTCTAAGAGAATAGAATAAGCAAAACATGTAATGGAATTCTTTGGCAGAGGGATAGAGTATAAATCATAAGAAATTGCATTTCTGCTGCCATGTTTTGCAGAATACTATATAAGCCTTGGAGATGGTGCAAGGCATTGGTCCCAGGTCCCAACAATTTAAACTTGTAAAAGAATAGAAAAACTTTTATTTATGTAACAACTTGCAGGACTTCCAAAGCTTGTTCCAACCAATTAAATACTTTTGGAGTGTATTTATTGTTGCATTAAGAACACAGGAATTAGAACATAGAACATAGAACATTACAGCACAGTACAGGCCCTTCGGCCCTCGATGTTGCGCCGGCCAGTGGACCCTCTAACCTAAACTATTCCAATATCATCCATATGCCTATCCACCGAACATTTGAATGCCCCCAAAGTAGGCGAGTCCACAACTGCTGCAGGCAGGGCATTCCACGCCCTCACCACCCTCTGTGTAAAGAACCTGCCTCTGACATCCATCCTATAACTACCACCTCTTAATTTAAAGTTATGTCCCCTCGTGTTGGACATCACCATCCGAGGAAAAAGGCTCTCACTATCCACCCTATCCAATCCCTTGATCATCTTATACGCCTCAATTAGGTCACCGCATAACCTTCTTCTCTCTAATGAAGATAACCTCAGGTCCCTCAGCCTTTCCTCATAAGGCCTTCCCACCATACCAGGCAACATCCTGGTAAACCTCCTCTGCACCCTTTCCAATGCTTCCGCATCTTTCTTATAATGCGGCGACCAGAACTGTACGCAATACTCCAAGTGCGGCCTCACCAGAGTTTTGTACAGTTGTAACATAACCTCACGGCTCCTAAATTCAATCCCTCTATCAATAAAAGCTAACACACCGTACGCCTTCTTAACAACTTTATCAACCTGGGTGCCAACTTTCAAAGAGCTATGTACTTGTACACCAAGATCCCTCTGCTCGACAATACTATTAAGGGTCCTTCCGTTAGCCCTATATTTCATATGCCTGTTATTCCTACCAAAGTGAATCACCTCACACTTATCCGTATTGAATTCCATTTTCCACCTCACGGCCCAGCTCTGCAACCTATCTATGTCCCTCTGCAAACTGTAACATCCATCCTCGCTGTCTACAACTCCCCCAACTTTGGTATCATCAGCAAATTTACTAATCCAACCCTCTACACCCTCATCTAGGTCATTTATAAAAATGACAAACAGCAGTGGCCCTAAAACAGATCCTTGAGGTACACCACTTGTAACTGCACGCCAGGTTGAATATTTCCCATCAACCACCACCCTCTGTCTTCTATCAGCTAGCCAATTCCTAATCCAAACTGCTAAATCACCTTCAATCCCATGCATCTGCACTTTCTGCAGTAGCCTACCATGGGGAACCTTATCAAACGCTTTGCTAAAATCCATATACACTACATCAACTGCCTTACCCTTATCTACCTCTTTGGTCACCTCCTCAAAAAACTCAATAAGGTTTGTGAGGCACGACCTACCCTTCACAAAACCGTGCTGACTATCCCTAATCAATTTATTTCTCTCTAGATGCTTATAAATCCTATCCCTTATAATTCTTTCCAAGACCTTGCCCACAACAGAAGTCAGGCTCACCGGTCTATAATTTCCAGGATGGTCCCTACTCCCCTTTTTGAACAAAGGGACAACATTTGCCATCCTCCAGTCTTCCGGCACTATACCTGTAGCCAACGACGACATGAAGATCAAAGCCAAAGGCTCTGCAATCTCCTCTCTAGCCTCCCAGAGAATCCTAGGGTAAATCCCATCTGGCCCAGGGGACTTATCAATTTTCATACCCTCAAGATTCGCTAACACCTCCTCCTTATGAACCTCAATCCTGCCCAGTCTACAACCTAGTATCGCAGTATTCTCCCCAACAACATTGTCTTTCTCCTGCGTGAATACTGACGAAAAATACTCATTCAGTGTCTCTCCTATCTCCTCAGGCTCCACGCACAACTTCCCACTGCTATCTCTGACTGGCCCTAATCTTGCCCTAACCAATCTTTTATTATTTATATACCTGTAAAAAGCTTTAGGATTCTCCTTAATCCTATCCGCCAAAGTCTTCTCGTGTCCTCTTCTAGCTCTTCTCAACTCCCTCTTTAGCTCCTTCCTGGCTGATTTATAGCTCTCCAGTGCCCTAACTGAGCCTTCACGTCTCATCATTATATAAGCCTCCTTCTTCCTCTTCACCAGAGATTCAACTTCCCTAGTACACCATGGTTCTCTCACTCGACCACTTCCTCCCTGCCTGGCAGGTACATATTCATTAAGGACATGCAGAAGCTGTTCCTTAAATATGCTCCACATTTCAGATGTCCCCAGCCCCTGCAATTTCCTGCTCCACCCTATGCATCCTAAATCTCTCCTAATAGCCTCATAATTACCTTTCCCCCAGCTACTGTTATTCGGTATGTGCCCATCCCTTTCCATCACTAAGGTAAACGTAACCGAATTGTGGTCACTATCACTAAAATGCTCACCCACCTCCATGTCTAACACCTTGTCTGGTTCATTACCCAATACCAAATCCAATATAGCCTCACCTCTTGTTGGCCTATCTACATACTGAGTCAAAAAACCTTCTTGCACACATTGAACAAAAACTGACCCCTCTAACGTACTTGAACTGTAGCTTTTCCAATCGATATTAGAAAAGTTAAAGTCCCCCATTACAACTACCCTGTTACTTTCACACCTATCCAGGATCAACTTTGCAATCCCTTCCTCTACTTCTCTGGAACTTTTTGGAGGCCTATAAAAAACTCCCAACAGTGTGACCTCTCCTTTCTTGTTTCTAATCTCAGCCCACACTACCTCAGCAGACAAGTCCACATCAAACGTCTTTTCTGCCACCGTAATGCTGTCCTTAACTAACAATGCCACTCCTCCCCCTCTTCTACCACCACCTCTGCTCTGACTGAAACATCTGAACCCCGGAACCTGCAACAACCATTCCTGCCCCTGCTCTATCGACGTCTCTGAAATGGCCACAACATCGAAGTCCCAAGCACCAATCCAGGCTGCAAGTTCATCCACCTTATTGCATATGCTCCTCACGTTAAAGTATACACACTTCAAACCACCCTCTCGTTTGCCACTATACTGGCATTAGGAGCAGATGTAGACAAATTCAACCCTTCAAGCCTGCTCAGCCATTCAATCATGTCATGGCTGATTTCTCCCTGGTCTCAAATGCACCTCCCCACCTGTTCCCAAGTCCTCTTATCCCTTTCTTCATTGGAAATATACCTATTCAAAACTTTTAATGATTCAGACTCCACCACAATATGGGACAGCGAGTTCCGCAAATTCACCATTCTCTGCAAGAAGTAGTTTCTCCTCATCTCAGTTTTAAATCTACCGCCTCTCAAGCTATACCTGTGACCTCTTGTTCACGATTGCTCCACAAGAGGAAGCATTTTGTTTACATTTACTTTATCAATCCCTTTTAATATTTTATATATCTCGATCAGATCCCCTCTAATCCTTCTAAACTGCAGCAAGTGTAAGCCCAAACTAACTTAATCTCTCCTAATATGTCAAATCCTTTCATCCCCGGGATCAATCTGGTGAACCTCGTCTGAACTGACTCCAATGCTACCACACCCTTCCTCAAATGTAGGAAGAGTGGCATCAATTTGCAGAGAATAGCAGAGCAAGATCCAAACAAGTTGGTCAGAATTTTGAAGGATTCAAATGCCAGGAGACATCAATGAAAAACAAGGAAGTTCAGAGTGAGGTAAGTCATGTGGAACATTTTCATTTGAAGAATAATGAATAAGTTACTGAGAAACGCCACTGAAGTATAAAGTCTTGATGGATTGGACGGACAATTGATTGTGTTTTTGAGGCTTATTACAATTTTTAAAAAAAATCAAGTAGGTGGGATTGGTTTTTTGAAAAAGAATTTAATTGTTTGATCAAATTGTCTTCCCTGTTCATAAAAATTCTTCTTAACTTCCCCCCTTGCATGTCTTGGAAATCCATCTAGCTGGTCCATTCATACTTCAGAAATTTTGCTCATCTATCTGTTACCTTTGGCTTTATTACAATGACCATTGCTCACTTGAAAATGCTGCTACAGGTCGTAATCCCTTGCCCACATGAAGCTAAGAAATACTACCAGCCACAACATTCCTGCATTGCTTCATTGCAGAAGAGATGTAATGGCAGCGCCAGGGATCTGGGTTCAATTCCAGCCTACGGTCACTGTCTGTGTGCAGTTTGTGCGTTCTCCCCATGTCTATGTGGGTTTCCTCTGGGTTTCCTCCCACAGTCCAAAGATGTGCGGATTAGATTGATTGACTATGCTAAATTGCCCCTTAATGTCAGGGGGATTAGCGGGATGAATGCAAGGGGTTACAATGATAGAGTCTGGAATGCCTCTTTCTGCACTGTCAAGAATTTTATTATCATTGAAAGACAGCCGACATGGAATGACAATGGGATTTCTCATTTGACAATTCACATGGATTGACTTTTCTGGAAAAACAAACTGTTAAAGCTACAGGGTGACATTGTGCTGTTAAAGTTTTAGCTGAAACTGAGGTTGACCTTTCATCAGACCATTCTGGAAGCACGTGATGAATTGAAAACAGGAGAATGTTCCCTGTAATATTCACCAAGCCCATTTCAACACATGTTTAAATAAATAACATGCTCCAGTAATCAACTTAATCCACCCACTCTGAAATTACTGAGCATTACATGGCATTCCGTGCAACTATCAATGCATTTCCACATAAACTCTCTTGTATCCTTCAGATATGGGATCAGAGATCAATAAACAATATTGATCCCAGTGTCTGAAGTACTTATTCAAAGGTCATATTGT
Organism: Sphyrna mokarran; assembly: GCA_024679065.1. NCBI lineage: Eukaryota > Metazoa > Chordata > Chondrichthyes > Carcharhiniformes > Carcharhinidae > Sphyrna > Sphyrna mokarran. Next base: position 24,131,347 of record JAGIQG010000019.1, read on the forward strand.
ATGAAGTGCAACATATTTTCAATCACTGAGATTGAAACATTTTATTCTACAAGCATAAGATCAGCCTTTTTTCTAAATAACAATAGGCCATTGGGCCGCAACAAGCCTGTTCAGTAATCAGATAGATTAATCTGAAATAATATTGAGCTGAGCTTTTGATATGTTTTAAGGACAGAATGATACCTTCTTTAGATGAAGAAAAAACACCTAGGCAAAAATGCAAATGATAAAATTAAAAATGCACTGAATCACTTTTCTATTTCTAAAAAATTTTAGGAATTAAGAAACATGAACCATTCATTGTTTTAATACCTATTTCTAATTTCTTTGAACAGAAGTAATATTGTATGTAATTTTATAAAACATTAGTGAGGAATGAGGTTGTGACAATGGCTCAGTATGTGTTCTAATCATTCAATAAATCCCAACTTATAAAAAGGTTGCATTGGCCCAGATTTTCTTCCTGTTTATTACCAATCCTTGAACCGATTATGAGGATGATGGAGGAGAATGAGGCAGGTGAACCTAATGCTTGTTTAATTTTGCTCTGTCAATGATGTGGAGATGCCACTGTTGGACTGAGATGGGTACCATTAGCCTATCAATGACACAGCTAGTTCAGAGCCCCTGTCAAATGAATCTTTGCATCTTTCTGGCATCCAAACTTGAAACATTGGCTTTATTCTCTCTCCACGGATGTTGTCAGACCTGCTGAGATTTTTTTAAATTCAGATTCCAGCATCTGCAGTATTTTGCCTATATCTTTACTTCTCTCTGTTGTTTCTATTATGTCTCCCCTTATGCCTTTTCTGAGCTCATCTTGTCCATGAGAACTATGCCCTATTCTCTGGATCTACTGCCAGATTTATCATTCTCCTTCCTCAGGTATTGTCACGTTTCTTTCCTAATCTGCCACCATCATCTTTTCCCTCAAAAGGACAATGCTTGATCCCTCTCTTCTTGTAAATTACTAACCATCTGCAAATTCCCTATCCTCTTCAGGGTTCTTGAATCACTGAATTCTCCCAAATCAGTTCAAACCTTCCCAGAATACCATGTGCAACCCTTCTAACAGGTTCCCTCCCTGCCAAAGTACTGAACCAGCTCTTATTAAAATTATAAATGTGACATGACAAAGGAAAATTATTCTTTATTATCTTTCTCGACCTGCCTGCAATCTTTGGCATGGTGACCATGCCACTTTTCTCCAACCTCTGCACCATTGTCCATTTGGGATTGCTCTGACCTACTTTTATAGAACTAGGCATGATCAATTGCAATAGCATCTCTTCTCCCAATGTGTTCTCAAAGCTTTTATTTTTGAATTTATCTTGTTCTCCAGCCAAACGCACAATCCTCCTAACGCTTAAAACACCGAATCGGTTTGCATATATATGCTGATGGTATTTGTTATGATACTGTGTACATGCTACAGCAATAAAAAGGTGCTTGGCAGAGCAAAGATTAACATGAGACTGGAGAATGGCACTGTCCACGATATGATATTTGGAGTCACGTGGGAACAGACTCAGAGAGAACACTCTGGAAGCTGCCACCATGGAGAAGCAGTTCCATGCCTAATAGTAATCTGGGATCTATAAATAAAACTAACAATAAATGGTCCATGTTTAAATATACAACTCTCAAGATATCATTATGAGACATCTAAATAATCCATATTACAATACGGTTGGCAATGTGGGCACTTCCGAAGGACTTTCACCAATGGCAAAGTAAAGGTGGCAATTAAGTAATGAACCCAGAACAATGGAACAGAACAGAACAATGTCCCAAAGTATGAAAAACTAAAAGCAGCTGAAGCCTAACTTAGATGTACATCTAAGAAGAAAATTTGAAGAAACAGTTGAAGAAGCTGCACAGCGAACTGGAAAGTTGAGGAATCTACCAGAATAAGAGGAAGACCATTGCAAGACCCCTGGTCAGTTCACAAGACAGTGAATGATAGTTATAAAAACAAAGCTGTGCTTACATTATAGAATAGGTGCCAGACTCAGGACTCAGAAAAAAACGAAAGAGATGCTGAAAATAATGCTCATGCATTGGAAATTTAAAAAAAATGATCCATGTTCATTAGGATTCTCTGCAACTCAAAAAAAGCAGAGGAAAGATACTGAGAACAAACTGCAAGTTTTGATGACCTGAAGTTCAAAATAAATAGAACTTGCAGACTTCAAAAAGACATGGAGAGTAAAAAATGCTGCAGTTTCAAGAAGTTTTTGAAAAATCAGCCACAATTGCCGGGAGCCCGCTAAGATCAGAGATATTCCCTATTACAACAACTTCCAGCTTTATCTCACCAGCACTGTTCCCCATCCTTTCACTGAGCGTAAGTTGATGCTGGTGTTGGACTGGGTTAGGCACAGTAAGAAGTCTCACAACACCAGGTTAAAGTCCACCAGGTTTATTTGGAATCATGAGCTTTTGGAGCGTTGCTCCTTCGTTAGGTGAATGATGTTGAGAGACTTTTTATTGTGTCCGTGAGTTGTCACACTGCTTCTGTCTGACAGTCCTTACTGAATAAATCTGACTCTGCCCCTGGTTTACTCCATATACATTAAAATATTCACCACTTAGAGTTAACTACTTTAATGCACTCCATTATGGATAGGAGGGGGCAAGTTTAAAATACTCCAGACTTCTCCTTTCACTGCCTATCTGTAAACAGAAAGGTATTTTGATTTTTGATTTCCCACGTTAAAAGTAGTGACATTTTTTTCCCAATCCTTCAGTTTTAGAGTGATCCAATTCTCCGTAATCCAATAACAAACTTTAGATATGATAAAATTAGAGAGTTGGTTTAAATTTACACACACAAGAAATGCAGGATAAGGGTTTGCAACAACTGCCCCATGTTTTAAATTCTGCTGTCCTCAACCTAATGTGCATCAAGTCCCATTCACCCATCACCTCTATACTCCATACCCTAAGTTGCCCCTTGGTTAAGCAATACCTTAACCTTAAAAATATTTTCAAATCCTTCCACGCCTTCATCATTTCCTATTACTGTAACCTCCTCCAGCACTGCAATGTGCCAAGAATTCTGTCTTTCTTCACTTCGGACCTCTTGAGCATCTCCGATTTTAATCTCACCACCAGTGATGGTCAAGACTTCTCTCTCCCGCACCTTCATAGACTCCTTGAACCTTATCTCTCCACCTAGGTTGTCTATGCTAGTATTTCTTTATGTGGTTCAGCATAAAATTTAGATTGATAATGGTACTGTAAAGTGCCTTAGGAGATTTTATAATCGACGTAAATGCGAATGGCTGTTGCTGTTAAATTATTCAGTGATTGGTAACAGTGAATTTTCTTCCCGTAATGGGGGTGGGTATCTCAAAAATCAACATCTCTATAAATGAAGTATTGCTGGTTGCTAGGCATTGGTAACCTGGCAGAAGTATTGATAAAAACTACGTCATGAACATATTTTCAGTGAGAAAATTTCGCTGCTTGTATCCCTTTTGCTATTTTGTTGCCACTCAATCTTACTAATAAAATCTTGCTCCTGTGACTGTGGACATTATACATTCATCATAAGAGGCTATGATGTTTGCTATTGTCATTCCTCTTTACATCCAATAGGAGAGAAAAGAAGAAAGATGAAGAAGATTCCTCAGGTGCATCGAATGCATTTGACACATCATCATACCTTGGCATCTCCAGACTTCAGTAAATATTCACAATCACTTGTCGCACCAATGCTTGCAGAGGCTATAATTCCTTCAATAGACTATAACTTGAGTTACACAAGCAGAACTGGGGCTTATTTCCACCAGAAGCACAGTATTATATGTATGAGTGAACATTGCCACAGTACTCAATTCTAGGTATAGGACCCCTTTCCAGACTGCAAGAGTTAACACTAACATCAGCAGCCACTTATCCATCATCAGTGTCTTAAATATGTAACAGGTGAAATTCTTCTTTGAGATTAAAAAAATGTTATATTCTAATAGACTTGGTACATCAGTGTGAAAGCGCAGAAAACTTCAACTGAATGGCAGAATTTCTCAAGATGGTTGCCCCAATTCACTGCCCATATGGCACCATTCATGTCCTGTTTGAGAATTTTTGTGATCAGGTAAAGGTTTCAATCACTCAGGGCCTGATTTTATTATCGTGTTGCACCCATTTTCAGGTGTGATTACTTGGTAAAGTATTCGTCTCCGCCTCCACGCCAGCTCCTCCTTTACCAAGGCCCGAAAATGACCGTGATTGGAACTGCAAACAAAACAGGCGCAAAGGCCAATTAAAGGCATTTGCATGTATTTAAACTGACTTAATGCCCAACCTTGCTGGCACTTCCCCCTTTACCACCATGTTCACCCATCCAAAATCGGTGCCAAACAGACATGCTCCATAAGCGTCCAATTTGGGCGCTCCAGTTAGTGAGGAGGTAAGTGGCGAGCATCTGAAGGCTTTTTGCTTTAGATCAGTGACGGGAATGGGGAGGACCACTGCCATTCTGCCTGAGATCTGTAGGGAAAGAGGAAAGAAGGTGGGGGATAAGTGATGTTCTGGGGGTGGGGCAATGTCTGCAAGGGTTGGGGGAGGCATTAGCCGGCCCAGAAGACGTAGCGAGGAAACCACATTCTATCATTTTTTTCTGTGCATACGCAGCTCTGATCAGAGCTGCAGGGTTTTGGGTGGGTTAAGCCCTGTCCACAGGCTTGTGCAACATGATTCGGAATCACTGATTTCTTTCAGGCAGAGGGTATATGGGGGCACCTGAGAACGGGTCTAAAAGTCAGATCTGGAACACTCCCAGTTTCAAGTCCACCCAGGACTTAGAATCAAAATGGTAAAACAGGGCCCTTAGTGTCCAGATGGCTGGGAATCCAGAAACATTTTTCTTACGCAGGTCATGAAGGTGGCCAAGAAAAATAGGACTGAGTCATGGCAACATCACAGTAACAGGCAGAAGCATCCAGTCACTTCTATGATGAGAAACCCAATAGAGAGTAAATTTCAGCCCATGGTGCAGGCACAAAGCATCTCAGTACCAATGTAAATGTTTCCCTTACCACAGGAGAGAGCCAAATTCTCTGAGTGGCAAACTCTACTGGATATGATTCTGTGCAGATGAACGTACAAATTAAGAGCAGGAGTAGGCCAACTGGCCTGTAAAGCCTGCTCTGCCACGGTTGATCTGATTGGGAGCTCAATCCCTTCTGCCCCTGATAATCTTTCATCTCCTTGCTTAGCAAGAATCTAGCCAGCTTTGTCTTAAAAATATTCAAGTACTCTGGGTGGAATTTTCCAGGCCCCATTGATGGCGGGTGGAGGGAGAACTATGTGACAGAAGCTGAAAAGTTCATTCTGCTGGCGTAGAGTGAGCGTGGATTCTTCCGTTCCCGCATCCGCCATGGTGGGTCGCAATTCCTGCCAGAGGCCAGTGGGAAACTGATTTGCATTCTATTGCTGGGATGTAGATGAAGGCTGGAATCAACCAGCCCATCTGGTTGTCCACGTAAAAAATATGGGGCATAATCTTACTACCCATTCATGCCACGTTCCTGTTATGGCACAGGGGAGAACTCGGCAACAAGCCAAATCCCTGTCCACTGCAGAGGGATGTGAAAATCTCACTGGTGGGAACAGTCAGAAAGTTCTAGAGGGCTGATTGACATATTCTTCCCACTATGTTCTTTCACATCTTGCATTGTGACTGATATTGAGCCCCAAAGCAGAAAGTGAATTTTTCTTTGAACAGAACATTAAATGATTTTTGCTCATCTCGTCCTCACTCCAAGTAGGTACAATATCACAGAACAAAACAATTTCTTTATCAGTCACAGATTATCACTTGAAAATCTTGCTGAGAAAATCCACATATGTGGTTCCTGTGGTAAATGCCTATAATCACTTCTGAATTTGTATTGGAGGCAGAAAATCCTGGCTTGCGCAGTGGGGATGGAGGGGGTGGCAGCGGGGCAGTGGGGAGGGGGGGGTGGGTTTTCTTCTTTCACCTATTATTGGTAATCTCAGTGTGTACCAGGGCAGCTAACATGCTCAATTTTCTATCTCAGCGTGGGCTAGCACTGCATTCGGGGAAATCACAGATCCAGTAACGTACCTGTAAACCGGCTGACACAATCTTCGTAACTTGGCAGAGAATGGAAAATGAAGATGACAATTCCCAAAATGGTCTTCCAAGCAGACCTGGAGCCTCATTAAAAGTGCCTGCGTTTGAACAGGCCAGTAGCAGTCTCAAGCTTTCCCGGGAGATCACAGCCTGCTGAACCTTACACTGCCAAAATTAAACAGTTTATTTGAACTTCTTTAATGGATTGTGAGGATTGCTGACAAGAAAGGCCAGCATTCCCTAATTGCCCTTGAACTGAGTAGCGTGTCACACTATTTGAGAGGGCAGTTAAAAGTCAAGCACTTTGTTGTGGCTCTGGAGTCTCATGTACATCAGAGCAGGAAAGAGTCGCAGATTTCCTTCCCTCAGTGAGAGAAGTGAACCCAGATGGGTTTCTGTGGCAGTGGTTTCATTGCCTCTGTTACTAAGTCTAATTTTTCAATCCCAGATTGTTAATTGAATTTCACCATGCTGAGATTCGAACCCAAGCCTGCTAAATCACCTCTGGATCACTACACCACCATCAGCCCCCAAGGATCCTGTGCTCCTGAAGAGTCTAAACCCCTCTGGCAGACCAGAAATATTAACTGGAACTGCTTTAGGTTTACAAAAATGACATAATGAAATTAGAAATATTAACACATAACATCCTGGCTTCCTGCTAAGGTGCCTCTATGCCACGAATGTTAAAACTGCAGATATCGATTTCAAGTCTTAGGAATAAAGGAATTGACCTCTTTGCACATCTGAGATTCAGAACAATCATCTGCCACAAGGAAACTGAAAGAATAAAACTATTTGAACCAACTGCCTGATGAGGCATGAACAGAGCAGGAAAAGAACTGACCATTATTGAGCTGTCTAATACTGGATGACCCTGCAGTCTTATTTCTGATGTTTGTTCTCTTGCTGCTGAAGCAGGAGCTTAAGGGAAAAGTTAGATTGGTGTTATGGGGCATGTGTGTCTCTGACTGTGCAGGTAATTGGCACTGCAACATGGTATAGTGTTTTTGTAAATGATCACTTATACTGTCTGCAGTATGTCGTTCAAAAAAAAAACAAGCCCAGGTCACTCTCTCATTTACATCACTGCCAATCATGAAAGCACAGTCTAGTAGAGCACATTCCATCAACCATCACTAGGAGAGCAGCTTCAGGCTTGCAGCTGGTGTTACGAGGTATTGTTCAGGCAGAATAAAGGGAATGTCATGTTCTGTGTAACCTGAGAATTACATAATCCAAGAATATGTGACATTGACTGAATGCCCAAAATGAGTTGAAAACGTGTCCCAGCTGACAGCACAAAGACTTTTTAAAATACTTCTGCCTAACTGACACCATACGAAATTAACATATTATAATCAATATTCCTAACGCTGTGTTACTACTTCAGTTTTAAAAGTCCTTAAATGAAGAGTTGAATGGCACGGTGGTCAGCAGTGATGCTTCACAGCTCCAGGGACGATTCCTGGCTTGGGTCACTGTTTGTGTGGAGTTTGCACGTTCTCCTCATATCTGCACGGGTTTCCTCTAGGTGCTCCAGTTTCCTCCCACAGTCCAAAGATGTGCAGATTAGGTTGATTGGCCACGCTAAAAATTGTCCCTTACTGTCCTGAGATGTGTAGGTTAGAGGAATTAGTGGGTAAATATGTAGAGATAGGATCTGGGTGGGATTGTGGTCAGTGTAGACACAATGGGCAGAATAGCCTCTTTCTGTATTGGAGGGTTTCTATGATTCTATGAAGTGAACGGCCTTCAAATGTTTTAACAATAAAGTGACCTTAAAGTTTACTTATTAGTGTCACAATTAGACTTACATTAACACTGCAATGTAGTTTCTGTGAAAATCCCTTAGTTACCACATTCTGATGCCTGTTCAGGTACCCTGAGGGAGAATTTAGCACGCTCAATTTGTCTAACCAACACGTCTTTTGGACTGTGAGAGGAAACCAGAGCACCCGGAGGAAACCCACACAGACCCAGGGAGAACGTGCAGACTCCGCACAGACAGTGATCCAAGCCGGGAATCAAACCCTGATCCCTGTCACTGTGAGGAAGCAGTGCTAACCTCTTGCCACCATGTCAGCCCAGTCAATTGATTATGAAATGTCGAATAATTATTTGTAACTCAAAAATAAATGAAATCTGCTCTCAAGAGTTTTTGGTGTAAAATTATTTGGTGGGATTGTAGTTGGTACAGGCTTGATGGGCCAAACGGCCTCTTTATGTACTGTAGGGATTCTACGATTACAATAGACATGATATGGCTAAATCTGATGCACTGTGAACTTCACCTCATTTGCACTTCAGACATTATGTTTGCTGAAGGGAGGCCATCAGCGAACAGATCTACTTTGTTTTATTCTGGTTTTCCTCCTAAAATAAGCTCGAAGTGAAGTTCACAGAAATCCTAAGATCATTAATTCTTCAGACAGGTACTGCCATACTGCAGTATCACTTCTAACAATCGAATCTGCTTCATTCTATTTTTAAATTTCGTTCAAGCTGGCTTACTTTGGATAGTTGCACCGTAACAGAATGAGATGATATCAAATGTTCCCATATTTTGTCTTTGCCTTCAGAATTCTAGAACTGGGAGCATTTCTGAAACTGCAAAACAAGCCTAGATAACTCAAACATGTCTCTTTGGGCTGCGAAGGGAATATCCCCGTGCTCTAAGCTCATGAATGCTGGGTAAAGCATGGAAACACTTGAATGTATCCCAATCACAACTAATATACGCAAAGCATTCACTTGAGCACCAAAAAATTGCGAACCCATGATTTCAAAGATGTGTAGCTTAGGTTGATTGGCCTTGATTACTTGCCTCTCAGAATCAGAGCAACTAGCAGAATAAATATGTGGGGTAACAGAAATAGGGGCCGGGCGGGATTGTTGTTGGTGCAGCTTCAATGGGCTGAATGGTCTCCTTCTGTGCTATAGGGATTTGTTGGGTGGGATTTTACAGCCTCGCTCGAGCGAGACTGGAAATTCCTGGCTGAGGTTAATGGATGTTTACTCTATCCACTCCTCGTCTGCTCTGATTCCATGGCGGGCGAGGTGATAGAATTCCAGCGTATGATCCCATAATGATTCTCACCTTGCTCACTCCTATACGTTTTTGAACTATTAGAGACAATTGATATGTTCCCACAACAAGATTAAATGATTCTCTAGAATTGCACATATATCACACACAAGTTCACATTTGGCATGAATATTTATAAAATAAACTTGTTTTGACAAGCACAATGATCTTAGTATTGTTAGACTCATACAAAATACTTAATAGTTTTGCAGAAGTATGCAAAACAGAAGCTATATGTGAACTTACTTTTCTGATTTACATTTTTTACATGACTGCAGGCGAGATCAAATCATGTGATGATGTACACATGATTAGAATTAATCTATTAGCAATCCAATATTCAATATAACATATTACACTGCAGCAACTTTCCATTTAGATTCACATTCCTACTTAATGCCATTTAAGTTGCATTTGGTCATGGAATTAGATTGCCTAGTGTAAATTAACTACTGCGTTCTAAACTTTTCCAAATATTCACTTCAATGAATATTTGCATTAACTTGGAGTCTTTGATGTAGCTTTGATACATTTCATGATATTAAAAAGGAACTGGCAAATGAAGCAGCTATTAGGAATGGTGAACAATAGATTGCCAAAAGAGATGTGCTGAAGGACACCCATGTTACAAATAATCTGATTATTTCTGAAACAGTGGCAGGCATAAGGATGAAATGAGTGGCAAGGGCACAAAGGTTATGGCGAAGACCAAAGATAGTGGCTTTGTCTTCTTAATGTGAACAGAAGAAAATTGCAGTGAACCCAATACTGGACGTTGGGAAGAGAATCTACTTGTTGAAGAGATGCTGGTTATGAATGGGTGGATAACAGTGAAACCAAGGAAGAGCTGGATACTGCAGTAAAATGGAGTGTTTGACCATGCAGAGGTGTTATGGTGAGCCATGAAATTGTACAATCACACAGTATTGGATCACAATCACAGTCACAGAGGATATAATGTGTGAAGGCCAAAAGATTTGTTGAATAGATCAGAACAGAAAGTCACGGAGAAGATGCATACAGGCTGTTGACAACAAATTCAAAGACATTGTTCAGAAAAGGGATGTTGAAGATGAGAGAGCAGTTTGCAAGGACAGATGTTTAAGGGTGAGTGTGTTTGAGGTGGAGCCTGAAAATGTGGCTTAGAGAGACATCCTTGAGGAGAACTATCAACAATGTTAGCCAGCTTGGCAACCAGCAAACACCTACGACTCAGCCACTCAGTCAGAGCTGAATCTTACTGGCAAGATGAGTTTGTAGAGCACATGAAGAGAGTGAAGAGACAAACTGCAGAATGATGCAGGTCCTAAGCTAAGACAGGGGGATATCCAGAGGGAAGAAGATTCATTTTCATGAGTAATGAGAATAAGAGGAAGCAACAGCACAACTACCTGCAAGATGTCCTCCAAGTGAGACACATTTCTGATTTAGAACAATTCCTTCACAACCACTGGGTCAAAACCCTTAAAGCCCCACCCTAATAATTCAGTGGCTGTACCTACACCACTGTGGCTGCAGTAGTTCAAGATAGTATCACATTCTCAAGGATAATAATGAATGGGCAATAAATGCTGGGCTTGTCAGCAATGACAACATCACATGAACAAATAAAAAAGCAGCTGAACAGACCTCAAACACATTGACAAAAAAATCCAAAAGTTCCTCATTTTAGTAAATAAGTTGTTTAAGTTTATTTATTATTATCACAAATAGGCTTACATTAACACTGCAATGAAGTTACTGCGAAAATCTCCAAGTTGCCATGCTCCGACACCTGTTCCGGTACACGGGGGCAGAATTTAGCATGGTTAATAAACCTAACCAGCACATCTTTTGAACTGTGAGGGGAAAATGGGGCACCCAGAGGAAACCAATGTAGACATGGGGAGAACATGCAGACTCTGCACAACCAGGAATTGAACCCAAATCCCTGGTGCTATGAAGTAACAATGCTAAAAATTGTACCACCGTAACACCCAATGACCATAGTGTTAAAACAATCATTTTAGTTTTAATTAAAATGAGAATCATTGTCATTTTCAAAAGAGAAAGAAAGATAGCAGTTCAATGTCGGTATTGTCACTGGTGCATTGTAATGTAAGAGAAACATTGATATCTTCAATGAGAAAGATAACTTTTCTCTACAGATGACATCAATGCATTATAAATTTGTAAATAGAGTTTGGGAAAAACTTCTTGGTGATAAAAAGGCCGTGAGGAAATTTGATAGATATTTCAGTATTCAAAATCATGAGGGGGCTGGACAGAGTAGATAGGAAGAAATGTTTCAACTCATAAAAGAATTAGAATGAGAGGGCATAGATTTAAAATGATTTGCAAAAGAAACAAATGTGGAATGAAACAAAAACCCTTTCTACACGCCGAGTGGTTCGAGCCTGAAATGCACTGGCTGGAAATGTGGTGGAGGCAAGTTCAATCAAGACATTCAAGAGGGCATTGGATGATGGTTTGAATAAAAACAACGTGCAGTGATGCTGAGAAAAGGCAGGGGAATGCAAGTTTGGAGAGCCGGCATAGACACAATGGGCTGAAAGGCTTCCTTTAAGAACATAATAATCCTGTGATTTGGGTTATGGGTTTTGATGAGTCTCCTTCAGCTATGCATTTATTTGCCAAAATTGCATTTGCTTGTATTTTCAGCTCAAGAGATACCATTGCCCTTGACATATCAATTCTGTGATGTTATGTTCTTGCAAAACAGGAGAAGTTGATGGTAAAAGTAGTTTGTCATTTAAAAAAGTTGCATTTCAATTCAAATTGTATATTAATGCAATAGAAAAAATTTCCATATAGCCAATTCATTATAAGTGACTAAAATGTTCTAGTATAAACAGATTGTTCACTTTACAGGAACTGGCTGTGCCAGTGCACTGATTAGTTTCTTTCAGTGTTCTGTGTACAAAGAACTTTAATATTAATCACAGAGGGCTAACTAAATCACTTTGTCAGGAATTATTCCTCAGCATGGTTGTTTAATATTTGTTGTATAAATGCATTCATGAACTTCACGATTGTGTATACTGTTGATTTAAGTGTCAAGTGAAAACAGTATTGTTGGCTCTTAACCATCCTCTTCAGGTTCCTTTGGAGATTAAAACATTGACTCAAAAAGAATCAAATATATTTGATGCGGCAGAACATCACTACACTTTGTAAGTAAAACTGTTTGTCCTGTGGCAGACGTAAAGTTATTGAATTGTCTTGTTTCCATAGTGGCTACTATTTAAAACATTTACAGTGTCTTAATCCATTGAGTATAAATATATATAGTCAAGAAATTACATTTGAACTATATGTTTTCTGAACGTAACATTTTATTGTCCAGGTTTGATTCTTTATTTACAATTCTCATGGAGCAATGCATTATTTAAGGTGATTACATCAATGGTTTCACTCATTTCTTTCATCTCAGGAGCTTGATGAGATGTTCTCGCATAACTTGAATACTTCCATATGCCAAGGCTCTTTCTTTTCATGCGCAAACATGATTTTAAAGGCCTAATGCTTAATAAATGTCAAATGTTGTGAACTCACATCTGGGGTGAGACTTACTGAGATCCTTTACCACCTGTGGCTCCTCATATAAGACCATAAACTATAGGAGCAGAATTAGGCCATTCGGCCCATTAAGTCTGCTCCGCCATTCAATCATGGCCGATAACTTTCTCAAACCCATTCTCCAATCTTTTCCTGGTAACCTTTGATCTCCTTATAAATCAAGAACCTACCTATCTCTGTTTTACATCCACTCAATGATCTGGCTTCCACAGCCCTCTATAGCAATGAATTCCATAGATTCACCACCCTCTGGCAGAAGAAATTGCTCCTCATCTCAGTTTTAAGGGGTCGCCTCTTTATTTTGACGCTGTGCCCTCGAATCCTAATCTCTCCTACCAATGGAAGCATGTTCTCCATGTTCACTCTATCCAGGCCTTTCAGTTTTCTGTAAGTTTCAATGACATCCTCCTTCATCTTTCTGAACCCTATCGAGTACTGACCAGAGTCCTCAAACGTTCCTCACGCATCAAGCATTTCATTTCCCGGAATTATTCACATAAACCTCCTCTGAACCCTCTCCAATGCTAATACATCCTTGTTTAGGTAAGGGACCCAAAATTGTTCACAATATTCTAAATGTGTTCTGACCAGAGCATTATAAAGCCTCAGCAATACATTGCTGCTTTTGTAATCTAATCCTCTCGATGTGAATGCTAACATTGCTTTAGCCTTCCTAATTACCAAGTCAACCTGCAAGTTAACCTGAAGAGAATCCTGAAGTAGGACTCTCAAGTCCCTTTGCGCTTCTGATTTCTGAATTCTGTCCCATAGTATATCAGAAAATCACAGAAGTGTTATCCACAATTTTCTAACCATTGGTTTCATTCTGATTTTCAGGTGGACTGTCCACTCCCTGCAACTAACAAGCAGGAAATCTTGAATTTCTGTTTTGTCAATATTACATCCTTACACTGATTACTGAACTCATTGAATTATTAAATGATAGTCATATTTTGATTGATAAGCTTTGCAAAGATTTAAACTTAAAGCGATCAGTTACATCCTCGAGTTCTCCAAAGCCCTTCACAATGAATGAACTGCTGTAGAAATAGAATATCATTATAGAAGCAAATATAGTAGCTAATGTATGCATAACAAGGTCTTACAAACAGCAGGTGAACAGGTAATGGGGCAGATATTTCTGTTTTTCTCTTGGGATTAATAATCTGAACAGACCATGCAGAGCAAATGAAATGGGGGGCGGGGGGGTGGAAGGGTGTGTGGAGAATTGCATACTCTTGATAAAGTCATACCATTTTCAGCCCATACCTTTAAGTGGAATTCAAAATCAGGCAGATTTCATGCAGCTCTCCAATTTCCCTGTCTATCTTTCCTCCATGCTTTCCAACTAGATACTTATTATTAATCTGCTTAAGACAGCCAGATGGCATCTAAGATTATCATTAAGCTTCTCCATGATCCATTTCCAGAGAACTGATACCTTGACCCTAATTCATTGATAGAGCAATAGCTGTCTTTGACGTCTCACTGTTCTGGTGGCAGGGTGGCACATTGGTTAGCACTGCTGCCTCATGGCATCAAAGATTCGCGTTTGATTGGGTCATATCTGTGCGGAGTCTGCACATTCTCTCCATATCTCCGTAGGTTTCCTCTGGATGCTCCAGTTTCCTCTCACTCCAAAAGACATAGTGGTTAGGTGCATTGGCCATGCTAATTTCTTCCTCAAACAGGCACTGGAATGTGGCAACTAGGGGATTTTCACAGTAACTTCATTGCAATGTTAACATAAGCCCCTATCAGTGATGCTAATGAATAAACTTTGAACTTTAGATTCATCCACAAATTACTATGTTCAACAATGCAACTCATAAAAATTGGTCTAAATATGATAACTGTTGCAAGGTTTTAAAGACTTTCAGTTCAGCAGTCAGATACTATTGCTTCCTATAGCATTTTAAATTTTCTGCTACTTAGGCACATGCCTAACTCTCCACCATGTAACAATGTGGACCTGACAATATATTGAGGCTAGCAGGATGTGCATTCTGTTAAGTTGATTTCCATATTCATAAATGTTCTACATCTGCTTCTTTCCATTTGGAAGTCTGTAGGTGCACTCTGCCCAACATGAAGGTGAAGTTCATGCTTATGCAGAGCAGTTTGCGATCTTTCGTAATTCACGTGAACCCCTGGTGCTTTTCCTCAGTGCTCTCGTAGGTTTTCTCTTTAATTGTGAACACCAAGAACATTAGCTTAACTTTGTCATTTTAAACTGATCAATAATTTAGTCCCAGTTGTGCTGCAAACTTCAAATATAAATGATCCAGACAGGAATATCGGGTACTCAATCAGTCTACTGATCCAGCTTGCTGCTATCCTAATGTTGCTGATCCCAATGGATCCTGTCAGCTGTTCCATCTCAATTCTATGCGCTGAGTCCTCTTTCTCAGTTCCTGGAATCAAGAAGTTCATTATTGCCGTATGATGCAAAGCAATTTTCATTATCATTTACAAGTAAGAAGTGCCAGAAACAAGTTGCATTCCTTGTTAGGATTTATGGTAAAAAGAAAGAAAATGCTAACCATTACAGCTCTCAGCTTAACAATGAGCTTACCTTTCGCTTGAAGGTGAATAACCCAACCACAGTACTGCTTTCAGCAACTTAGCCATCAGAACATAATGTAGTCAGATGAGAGAGGCTTCTCTCTTACACACAGGATGACTGCTTAAGTGCTCCTAGTTTTCCCTAGCCTCCCTTTGATCCTCCCACAGGCCTGTATGGTGATACTTAAAACAAAAGCAGTTGACATGAATACATTGAAAGTAGGTTTACACTTGAGGTAAAAGTGCAAAGACTACTTTCAATGTGTTTATGTACGTTGCCAAAGCTGATATTCTTGGACAAATGCTAAATGTGCTCATGTCAAATTCCTCCCCACACAATTTCAGTGAAATTTTAATCTATTGATTTTAAATGGATGAAAGTCTCCATTAAAATAGTAAAGGGGGGAACTGATGCAAGCATGTTCAATTTTTGCACAATAACTTTGCTAACAGTACTCTTTCTCCTTCCAATTACGAGACAAATTATGTGGCACCATGCCAATAATTTACAGGTGGAAAGTGTAGATCATTTTTTTGCTAGAATTATCAACAATCTCAGCCTTACCTCAATCCCCAAAGCATCAAAATGTCTCAAATAGCTTAACTGTTACTATTACATTATCAATTTTGTCCAAAACATTACTGGACAGTCTCTTGAATCACTCTTGGTATTGTACCCAGCACCTCCAGTCATCAACCCTCCCCCACTTCCTAATCAACCACTAGTCAGTTTCCCACACCTGATGGATCCCCCCCATTCCTTCCACTCCTGCCGATTTACCCCATCTTCCATCCCTGTACTGTCCAAGATTGTCCACCATCTATCTTTGGCTCAGTCATAACTTGTCCTGTGGCTTTTATCAGATTTGTATCCTGTCTGACTGGACGTCAAGCCTGCAAATCAGACAGAAAACAGAAAGAGATAACAATGTTCGTAATGTATATTGTTTAAGAAATCAAAAAAATAGAATCAATTTACAATGGATTAAATAACTTCCTTGGAAGATATCTCTTTGACAATAGAATTGGCAGAGAATTTAATGGAAAACTCTTGCATGAACCTTCAAGATGTGATGTTCTGATTGAATTATACAAATTTCCATTTGTATAGTTCAGATTTCCAAACAATTTACAGCCCATACTTTCAATGCAAGTGACCATTACTAGTTTGTATTTCACTAAGTATTTTATTTTAATAGTACACTGCAGAGACTGGAATGGCTCAAGACAGTTCACCACTAGCTTCTGAAGAACAACTAGGGATAGGCAATACATGTTGGCCTAGCCAACGATGGTTATTTCCCATAAATGAATTTAAAAAGTTAGAGTAATTAATATATGACACACCTTGGTGATCCACATATATTGAAATTTCAGCCATCAGTCCTAGCAATCGAGCAACTTGATGCTGGATGGCTAGGATTGATGATTAAACCAGGGCAGGACTTATTTAGTTAATAGTAGGATGTTGGAGAGAGTTACAGAGCAAAGAGATCTCAGGGTACATGTCCGTTACTCCTTGCAAGTGGAGTCAGAGGTGGACAAAGTGGTGAAGAAGGCATTTAGCATGCTTGGTTTCATTGATCAGAACATTGAATGCAGGAGTTGGGATAACTTGTTGAAGTTGTATAAGATATTGATAAGACCACACTATGAATACTGTGTGCAGTTTTGATCACCCTTTTAAAGAAAGATATGGCGCGGGCTCATTGGTCTGAAGGGCCTGTTTCCCTTGCTTTTTTTTTCTTTGTTCTTTGTTATTATTAAATTAGAAAGAGTGCAGAAAAGATTTACTAAGATGTTACCAGGATTTGATGGTTTGAATTATAAGGAGAGGCTGGATAGACTGGGACTTTTTTCTCTGGGGCATAAAAGGCTGAATGGTGATCTTATAGAGGTCTATAAAATAATGAGGGCATAGATCAGCTAGATAGTTAATATCTTTTCCCAAAAGGTAGGGGAATCTAAAACTAGAGGGCGTAAGGTGAGAGGGGAAAGATATAAAAGGGTCCAGAAGAGCAATTGTTTTCACACAGAGTATGGTGAATGTCTGGAAAAAGCTGCCAGAGGTAGTAGTAGAGGTGGATAAAATTTTGTCTTTTAAAAAGCATTTAAACAGTTACGTGGCTAAGTAAGATGGATAAAGAGGGATATGGGCCAAAATAGGGCAATTGGGACTAGCTTAGGGGTTTAAACAAAAAGGGCAGCATGGATAAGTTGGGCCAAAAGTTCTTTTTCCATGCTGTAAACCTCTATGACGAATGAACTTTTGCTTTAATTTCTGAATAGAGGTATTCATGAATGGAAAAAGAATGTAGTCAATGAATATCTCCCCACAGTTATTTAATGCACTGAGCATTGCTGCTGCAAAAAATATGTTCTTCACCCATATAGAAATACAATTGACTAATGATGTGTTTAAGTCAAATTGTTAATTTAAAGTCATATTAAATGCATTTTCTCTTCTTGGTGAGTAGATCTAAGAATACTAACACTAATACTTTAGTTTGTATTCAGTTTGAACCTCTCTTCCATAAATGTCAATTGATATGAGGATCAGTCTTAAATGTGAGATAATTTTTTTTTTGTTAGGCAAAAGTATTAAGGGACATGGGGAAGAAGTGAATAATGAAGTTGTTTGCAGATCTAATTGAATAGGGCAGACTTGCTCCTATATGTTACTGAAGTCTAAAGCAGAAACATCAGCTTTTTCCACGTTTTAACTTTCCCAAATATCTACTTCATTTTATTTGTTTCACTGTTCATAACATCTCACTGTTCTTTGAATATGAGATTTAACATTTGCTATCCTCCAGTTCACTGATGTAGTTCCAGTATTATTGAGTTCCTTAAAATATTAACAAAACCACTGGATTTTCCAACTCTTGTCACTTTAGAGTATCCATGATGTATCAACAACGACTTATATTTACATTGTGCCTTCAGTGTGGAAAGGAATGCCAATTTGAAGGAGAAATTAAGAGAGCCATCCATCAATACGATCAAAGTGGCCAGTTTTAAGAAATATCATAAAGAAATGAGGGAAATGGAGGCAGAGGGGTGTAGGGCAGGAATACCAGAGCGTGAAACAAAGGGGGCAACAAGTACGTCACCAAGGTAGGGAGAAGAAAGGTGGGTTGCATAAGAGACAGGCATCAAGGAAGGGAGTTTTCAGATAATAGAAGGACAAATATCGGGTTAACTTGAGGAGGCTTGTTACTTGAGAAGATTCAAGTGCATTGCAGCAGACTATATTCTGAGTAATTTTCAGTGTGTGTACTTTATTAACGCCTACTGTGGTACAAATTCCTGTGGCAAAATGACTAAATCTGGAACTTGTCCACTTCTTCAACTGTAAATACACAGGTTGTCTTATGATGAACAAATTATTCATCACCCATATGTTTGATAAGCTGCCAGAATCCTTTCTCGATGCATTCACTGTTCCAATCTTCATATCCCAGGTGCTATAAGACAGACAAAACTTGCATGTCTGACTACTTACAGGAAGGATGTCTTACTGTGAATGGATTAATATGTTCCGATGTGACCAAATAAGTAAATTCCTCTAAATTAATTAGCTTTTTGTTCTTAGAGTCAAGACTAAATATTGATGAAAATCTCACTGATTATTTAATTGGTACTTTCTCATTCTCCTGCAGTTGATTCAGTACATAACAGATGATGTATTGTGGAGCACACTTTTAGCATTCTCGAGATACAGCAGATCGTACTGAACCATGCTCATAGACATTGAATGACAGAACAGGCTTGAGGAGATGAATAGTCTACTGCTGTTCCCAGAAGCCATTCCAATTCTCTTCCTGGTGCACTAAGGCAGACTTTCCATAGTTGGTAATTCTCATAAAATGTCCCTAGTCTGTTACCAAGGGCCTATCGCTTGAGGGGCACCACTTCATATCAAGCGTGGCTGACCAAGAATCTCTCCAGCTCTTACCACCAGTCATTGGTATATTGGAAAGATTTGCAGGTTGACACTCAATCTGTTTAACCACATTGTGAATACACCTTCTTTGGCCTTTAAGTCCTGGGTTTGGACTCAAACCTGGAGCTTCCATCTCAGAGGCAGGGGTGCTCCCCACTGCATTGCAAGGCTTCCTCAAGCTTTCAATAAAGAAGGCTTAATTTTGAAGGATGAATACCAAAGCAGCTTTCAGCACATCTGCTATTGATAGGATCTTTTGTTGACATACACAGTTGTTGAAAGACCTAAGAAATAAGAAATGAAATAAGCATGAATTTGGTTAAAATTTCTTCTGCTGGGACACTGATGGCATACTGACAACTAAAGAATGCATAAAGGACAGATTGGATCAGCTCTTAACCAATGGTTTACCTGGTGCTTTCATTATTGTTGGTAAATCCATTACACTGGGTTTAAAATGCAACTGGATCTTGATTAGAAAACTCGTAAATTCTTCAGCAGAGCCTGTTAACCTTCAGAAGAAAATCTGTTTCAGCTGGCAAGTATTGACATTTCTCGCAATATCCCAGAGGAATCATATACTGTGACTGAGTTTAATTTAGTGTTGAAAATGCAAATTTGCAATAATTATGTTTGAAGTACTGCTACCAAAACGATTACACTTCAGGAGCAGCAATATCATGAAATCTGAAGAATACCATTAGCTTGTGCTGGTTTGATTCAGCGCCAGAAACATTTTTGCTGTGAAAGAGGCAATGGATGCAATTTTCCTCTTTTGGCTGTGGAGGCCATGATGTGAGGTTGCTGGTGTTGGACTGAGGTGTGCACAGTAAGTAGTCTCACAACACCCGGTTAAGTCCAACAGGTTTATTTTGTAGCATGAGCTTTGAAAGTGTCGCTCCTTCATCAGCGTGCCTGGCAAAATTTTGTGCTACCAAATAAACCTATTGGACTTTAACCTGATGTCATGAGACTCCTTACTGTGTCTGTGGAGGGCAAGACTGGAAAAGTGGAGCAAGACCAAGACCGGAATTTTCCTGTCCCCCATGCCTTGGGAATTGTACAAAGGTCATTGAACTTTGTGGAATTTTCTGGTTTTGAGTTGAGCGCAGCTGGAAAATCTCACCCCAGAAATTGGAAATCCACTGGCAGGAAAATATTTTTGAACTTTCCCCCTACCCACCCTCATGATGAGTCAGGCTTGATGCTGATCCATCGCAGGAACCCACTATTTGCATATGTTACCATCTCATGAATGCTCATTAGAAATCCTACTCACTGGAATCATGTAGCATTTTCCCATCTAAGCATCATTTCAGCGGGAGACTAGATCAGTCTAGAACACATTTGGAATTAAGAGGTGCGCAGCTGCTGGCTCTCCTGCCTTTGTGAGTGCAGCATTCAAAGCCTACCTGCAGCAGTTCTACTGTAGGTCCTCACCAAAGCCAGTGAGACATTATGCTGGCAGGGGTGCAGCATTGCTCTCTTCACTGGCTTCCTCTGTTCTCTGGGAGGATGTTACCCTAGGATTCAGGCAGGGTGCACAACAGGAAGAGACCAGCATTCTGACTGGCCGGCATGAAGGGGGAGGAGGAAAGAGACACGGGTGCAATAAAAAACTGCATGAATTGGAGGGGATGCATGGTGGGGTTCTGGAATACAAAAGGGTTTGCGTTAATGTGGCGCAAGAGAATTGCACAAAGACTCACGGAGTGGGGGGGGGAGGAGAAAAATCTGTACATGAGGGACAGGTCACATAGAGACTCATGAAGTGTGGGGGTTCGGGATTGTGTTATGAGCAGTTATGACGAATGGTGGAGTTCATTGAAAAGCAGTCATGATCCCAATCTGAAGTAGGGCGCAAGAGTGTATAGTCAGTCCTGGAACTGAGTGCACCTCAAAGTCAAAGTGAGAAATTGAAGGTAGTGCTGGGTCTTTATGTGTCATGCTGCAGGGTGAAATATGGCATCACGTCACTATCCCACTCCAGGGAAGGGCAAGACTGGGATAAGGCCCATTGTTTTACAGACACTGGCCATGATCTTGTTTGGCATGGCACTGGGTTGCAGACGAATGTTCAGTGTTAGGGGAGGCATCTGCAATCTGTAAAGGGGGAATATGTAATGCAGAAGGGATTAATCAAAGCTTCCCTTTGTAAGTGACAATGCACACAGCCTTGAGACAAGGAGGGATGAGGTCCACAGTGGATATTGGGACATCCACAGTTATGGATGCATTTGGAACTATTGGAATATCGATCACAATGCAATGGGATCAAGGATTATTGATGGAGGCTGGAGAATAATGGGAGGGAACTCTACCGTCGGGTTCCAGGAAGATTGAAAGGACACAAACGTTCAAAGAATCCCTACAATGCAGAAGGAGGTTGTGCAGCCCATTGAGTCTGCACCAACCACAATTCCACCCAGATCATTCCCATAATTCCACATATTTAAGCTGCCAAATCCTAAGCATGGCCAATCAGTCTAACTCATACATTTTTGGAGTGTGGTAGGAAACCGGAGCACTCGGAGGAAATTCATGCAAACATGGGGAGAATGTACAAACTCCACATAGATAGTGGCCCAAGTCAGGAATTGGTGTTGTGAGGCAGCAGTGTTAACCACTGTGCCATTGTGCCACCCTAAGGGGTTCAAAGCTGGTCTCAAAATAAAGTCCACCATCTTGGCAGCACGAAACAATGGCACAGAAAAGATTCAAACATGAAAAAGAAGTTGGATTTGAGAAGAATGAGTCAGTGTGGGAGGAGCCTCTGGCTGCACTCAGGAACACATTTCCGGGAACACCCTCACACGGCTTAGACTCAAAACACTGAAATGGAGTCAGAGCTCATACGGAAGAGGAAGATTATTTTGAGAAGTTTCCATTGGAGCCATTGCTCTTTGTGTGTTTTAATGAGAGACTGTAGCAGTCTCTACTTCTCAATGCATTCACTCCATTTGAATTTCAACAAACAGGGTGGTGAGAATGTATGTGAGGGCAGCACCTACAAAGCACAACTGCAAGGTGAGTGTCAAAATGAAGCTTCTAATATGCTTCATCCAGTTGGTATTAATCATGGGCCAAAGGACATCCCGTCAGTGCTGAAGTGCAAGTTATAGTTGATCAGTATAAAGGTAATAGATTTCAGGAGATCTTTTGGCAAGGTTGCATATTTCATAATGTGCCTAATGTTCTCAAGTTCCATGGGATTGAGATATAAAGGGTCAGTGTTGCCATTGTGTGCACCTAGCTATGTGAGTGTGTGCTTCAGCTGCAAGACTGCCTCAGTGAGAAGCTATTCATGCAGATGCAGCTCTGGGACATGACATTGTCTTTCTTTGTGCAACAGAGAGCTCTATTCTATCTGGCCAGTGTTTATTGATCTCTTGCATCTAACATTCCCCAGGGGAAAGATGGATTAAATAATGTGGCTTGTGGTTAATGTGACCTTATTGATGATTGATCCTACTGAGGAGAAGGGCCTGATGCCACTTAGGCCAGATTCGAGAGGCAGTTCACTCTGAAGTCCATGATCCAGGGAAGCCCTAGTAATAACGAAAGAATAAAGGAGTTAGATCCATCCCATGGAGGCAACTCATACAAGATTCTACACAAACAGACTTACCTATCTGGAAATGAGCAACAGGTAATGCCGCACGTATCTGTGTTTGTCAAAAGATGTGGTGGATTACATCTGCCAACTTGTACACAAGGATCTAATGCTCCTTGTAATGCCTCCTATAAATGCCTCTTAAGGTCACTGTCGAGCTCAGTTTGTTTGCCCTATGGATCATTCCAGCAATCCATAGGGGACCCAGGCAATATCTCACGATTCCCAATCTATAAGTATATCAATACAGAGACAGATGCCTTATACAGTAAGGCTCAACATTGCGTGGATGATGAAGTTAGCCAGGTTGCTAGATTTCAGGGATTTGCAAATATCTCAGGCTTTTCTCGAGTATAGGGTACAATTGATTGCATACATGTGGCACTAAAAGCTCTATGCAGCAGCCCCTAATGTCCATTAACAAAGAAGAACAAGGAACAGTACAACACAGTTGGCCCATCAAGTCTGTGCTGACACAGATGCCTCTCTAATCTAATAATTTCTTGCTTCTATGTGGTCCATATTGCTCTGTTCCCCTGCCTATTCATGTATCTACTCAGATGCCTCTTGAATGTTCTTATAGAATCTGCTTCCACCACCTCCTCCAGCAGTGCGTTCCAGGCATTCACCACTCTCTGTTCAACTTTCCCCATCTCACTTTCAACTTATGCTCCCAGGAAAAAGACTCTAACTATCCACTCTATCCAAGCGTGACATAATCTTGTAAACCTCTATCAGGTCTCCGCTCATCCTTCAATGCTCCAATGAAAATAATCCAAGTTCAACGTAAAAACAGGAGAGAATCACACCCCTTCCTGGGTTTGAAGCTGATTGCGCCTGCAGAATGGAGCCAGTATCATCATGAAAAGCGAGAGGTCGGACACAAAACTAGTTTTTCGCTTCTTGCCCGATACTACTGTCTCACCACGACTATACAGAGGAGATCCAGCATTTTTCCAGATGCTGTCCTGTGGATGAACTGAAGCCGAATTTTCTTGATCAGATGAATATTTCAACATCCCACAGGTCACTTAGGAGATACACAGCCCTTCTGTTATTCTATAAACCATTCGCCTTCACTAATAACTGGCTAAATCAATCAATTGTCTCATCGCTGTTTCTGAGACCTTACAGTGTGTAGAATATCTTCTACTAACCCACAACAATCACCATACTTCAAAGCAATTATAATTTTGAGGTCTTTAAAAACTTTCTTAGAAATGGAAATTGAAATTTCCTTCATTCATCAGCTTTTTTGCCACTAAAATTAGTTGCCTTGAATTTAAGTTTATAATTAAACCAAAAGGCAAAATGAATGTAGGTGGCTTTGTTCCTGAGTGAAATCTTCTAAAGTTCATTCAGTTTCCATGAAGCACTCCTTGTCTGCCTGCAAGGCTTGATTTTAATGGCAAGAGATGGCAATATAGGCCAGACATCAGTGACATTAGGAACTTTTATTTGCTCCTTAAATTATAACAGAAAAATATTGCCAATGGAAATGTAATCTCCATTTTATCCCTACAAAAATTCTATTGATTACTTAGGGAAACCAAACAATGCCATGTAAACTTTTAAACAATCTATTAGCTTTTAAAAGGCTATAGTTTATGTGTCATATAACTTTCAGAAAATTATTTATTACATTCTAACTGAGAATCTATCACGGCCGTGGTGAGCCGTGAGAAATACTTATACAGACAAGGCCTCCAAATAACTCACAAACAACAAAATGAGTTAAAGTTAGCATTCTGTACAGAATCAATATTTTACAATGAGCCCAGAGCAGCACCCAATATTATGTCAGTCACACACTATATATTATATGGTACAATCGAAAATTATTTGTTTTGCGAAAAGTAGCAAAGCTTTCAGTGCTGTTGAGATTTATCTTTTCTTGCTGCTTTCTGTTTTATTGATATAACATGTTTAAGTTTTTTTCAAAACAGTTTGGTTTTCATCTGCACTTAAATGCAGATGAGGTACTTAAATGACCAATTAACGACTACTTCAGGGCTGTTTCATGGCCTCAAATATTCAGGTTGATAAGAAAGGCCAAGGAGCAGAGGGGCAGACTGAAAAGTAACCCTGCTTTGGTGGGAAGTCAGGGGGAGAGGGGTGATGATAGTGGTCGTGGGGGTGGGGGGTGCGGGAAGTGTGCGTTGGGAGAGCTGGAGGGTAGATGGGGAAGGGCTGGGGCAGAACACGAATAGGTCTGGCTCCTTCACCTGTTACTTCTCCTCCTGATCTCACAACCAACCCCCCTATCCACTTCTGTCCAGCACCCTTCCCAAGGCCTTCCCTCCCCACCTTGCCTTTAGTCAACCAAAACCTACCTGGTGCTAGACCATGACACCTAGGTTTTAGGGCCTATTTGCAGTATCAGTCTTGTCCATCTTATCTTCTGGTGCTGTTGGGACTAGTGAGCTACCAGATATTCAGATTGGCCAGCAGCAGTCTGAGGTAGGATTTTCTCCTGAAGTCCTGCCTCCAGGCAATTAAATGGCTGCAGGGTAGATGGTATCAGGGGACAATCTGCTTACCCAACTCCTGGGATGATGGGAAGGGAAACTACACCATCTGAAAATCCTGGCCATTAAGCTTCATAATATGTGATGCTATAAATGTGATATTCACGATGAACACACTGAGTGCAAGCTTCGAGCCATTCAGACTATTACCACTGCAAAATAGGATGCAGAATTAGACACTCGAATAAATCTTCTTTCAGAACAGTGGAACCAGAAAATCCCACTGGCATGAATGGTGGAAAGATTCTGTCCACTATCTCCATTCATTGTCACAGCTTTATGAAAAATCTGTTCTGTGCTAACTATTCCCCTGCTACTTTCTCCAATGAAAAATAAAAGAATCCAACAACAATGCAGTTCAGATTGCAGAACAGAATTTTGATTTGGATGATTTTATTCAATGTTGGAAGATAGTTATTTGTACTGGCCCATCATTGATGTCGTGTGAAGGAATGCAGCATAAAAGCGGGGAGGTGATGGCCTAGTGGTATTATTGCTAGACTATTAGTTCAAAAACTCAGCTAATGTTCTAGGGACTGGGGTTTGAATCCCACCATGGCAAATAGTGGAGTTTGGAGTCAATAAAATTAAATATCTGGAATTAAGTATCTACTGATGACCATGAAACCATTGTCGGAAAAAAACCTATCTGGTTCACTAATATCCTTTAGGGAAGGAAATCTGCCAATAATACCTGGTCTGGCCTACATATGACTCCAGAGCCACAGCAATGTGGTTAACTCTCAACTGCCTTCAGGAATTAGGCTTGAGCAATAAATACTGGGCAGCCAGCAACGTCCATGTTCCATCAATGAATAATAAATAAATATTAAATTATAAGTGAACCCAGCTATAAAAAATGGAGATATGGGATTAAAAAGAGTGATTCTCTTATGAAGTCAGAACTAAAAATCAAAAGCAGAAGTTCTCCACTGGGCAAAGGTTCGAGAAGTTTATAGACATGCCTCGGATAACCATGTGCTCGAGGACATCAACATGCTCGAAAACAAGGCAGCTCTGAGAAAACAGAAACTGACCTTGATATCATCTCAGCCAGGCACTGATTAATTGTTAAATACTACAATCTAATAATGACTAACCTGAAGGATGACCCTAAATAACTTGTAAACTGAATGCTGGAAATTGGGGATGGAATTTTTACATGTCCCCAACAGTGGGATCAATGGCTGGTAGGGGGAAAATTCAACGGGAAGCCCAAAGATTGATTTCATGTCGGTATGAAATTACAGTGTGGTCCTCTGAGGCTACCCACTAGGACAAATTGGGAATCCATATGGGACTGATTTGCATCCCGCTAATGGGATACAGATGAAGGCGGGAAGCCCAACTGGAATCTTCCTTCCCGCATCCAATTTTCCAAGATACTAGCAGGAAAACACACCAGTCCACAGCACATCTGGACCAATGTGGCATACAAAAGTTGGTACTTACCTGAAGAAGGCCTGGACTGCCTCCAGAGTTTGGGATGGAGACCACCTGTGATCCTGGATCCTGGAATGAGTAAGAGCAGCATTTATCAGGTAAGTCTTCCACTTCAGTGTCTGCAAGGGCATCCATCTTCCAGCCTCAGATGTTCCAGGAAATCCATCTTCTTTCTCCAACCGTAAGTCAGGGATATTGGGCACTTATTAAAAATGGCACCCAAATATCACAGTGGAACATAAGCCTGCAGAATGGGACGCAAAAGCCCAGATGCATATAATTACACCATGGATGGAAGATATGGTATGGTTTTCCATTGGCTTCCATCCTGGGAAACATTCCCCATCCCTGCTCCAGGACTTAGTACAGAAGGGAGAATTTTATCCTGAGCTTAGAAAGGAAGTGACTACAATCTGCACCGTGAGTTGTCTGGCTTACTTGGGGAATGTTGATTAAAAATATAGGATGTTGTTGAAAAACTTGGGATATTGTCCAGCATGAGTGCTCAACGCGCTTTCTAATTATGTAGTTCTTTCAGCATCCAAATATTAAAGCAATGCAATAAGAATTTTATATTTTTCTGGAACTCAGTCCCACCGATTAAGATAGATGCCATAGAGTTATGATAGTTCTCCCTTGGGATAGAGATATTTTTCGAGACGTAGTGGTTTTCTACTCTGTGATTCAAGATATATTTTCCATTAAATATTGATGGATATCTTAAATATTTCTCTATAATATTTACAAGATGTGTATTTTCTATCAGAAACAGAATTATACTTACATTTCTTCAAACTATCAATGTTGTGATTACTATCAAAAGTAAATGTATTCATCAGAATTCTACCGCCTCGCCCACCACAGAATTGGAGTGGATGAAAGGCAGACAACGGAAATATCTATTGACCTCAGGAGGGATTTTCTCAGGTGCAGTGAGGCCATAAAATCCCCCCCACTATATCATATAGTCTTTTGTATCCAAACCCCAAAACCCATCTCTGTACTCAATTCAGTGGAGAGGTACATTGTTGAGGTGAGATACCCAGACGTTTATAATTCCACAGTTGTTATAATCCAGCTAAAACTTGTTGCTTCCTTTCCATTGGGAAGAGTTAGATCAGTTCTTCAGATCCATTAAGTGAAGTTATATTATATTTTTAATGGAAAGCAGCATGACATCACTAGAAGGGAAGTGAGTCATGTGATGCAGTTTTAGTTTCACTTTGGCCAATGTGGAGACCACTCTGCACACAGCCTTGTTGCTGCTGTCTTCAAACTTCCTATCTAGTGTAAATATTCTTATGTGCCTAGTCTAAATAAATGAAACACCCAATGTGTTTTCCTTACCCCTCATGAATAGAGGATACCTTATATCATAAAAACACAGGTGAGGCCTGTCCCCCTCTGCTTCAAGTGAAAGCAATCATGTGAAGAGATCCAGAATAATCTCAAAAAGGAGCTAGGATTGTAATTCATTTCTGGTCTAAAGTGGAATAAAGCTTCCTCCTTTGGTATGGTGAGCATTGAAAAGGTTATGTGAGAATATGTTGCAGGGATATATTACACCTCAGACCTGAGGTAGCATTGGTGAAGCTCTCAAATTCCAGTTTCACATTTTATAGTTACATTTCACACTTTAATGTATTACTCTTAGTAACCTTTCCATGTAACACTGCCTTGCAGTATATTTTAAAGCTATATGTTATCCCAAATATATTATTTGGTGTGTGGAAGCATGAGAAATTATTTACAATTGAACTGCAAGTGGTTTTCTTTTCAGTTTTACAATAAACATCAAGTTAGATATTCGTCCTATTGGCCACACATGGGTGGAATGCTACTCTTAAAAGTTACACTCACAAAAACTAATTTAACTG
Source organism: Sphyrna mokarran (assembly GCA_024679065.1). Lineage (NCBI taxonomy): Eukaryota > Metazoa > Chordata > Chondrichthyes > Carcharhiniformes > Carcharhinidae > Sphyrna > Sphyrna mokarran. Next base: position 24,160,092 of record JAGIQG010000019.1, read on the forward strand.
AAGTCTTATCAAAGCAAACATCAATGCAATTGCTTCATTTTTCAGGAAAAAGATGTTGGTTGGTGATTTGAGCTAGCTAAATGTATTAGAACCTAACTCCCCTTCTTTTAAATATATTCTGTTCCAAAGAGACACACATGCCAGCCTATTCAATATCTCTAATTTGACCATTAAGTTTTTGTTACCTATGACCTTTACAAATTATTTTGACATGACACTGTCTGTAATCAGCAAGATGCTAGCCTTTTGGGATTAATTTGAATAAATAATCAGATTTGTAGCTCATCCATCACCCTAGCTGATTTCTTTATTCCCAATGCACCTCTCTATAACAGCTGTTGGGATGCTGGCCATTGAGTGTATGCGGAATCGCTCAGATCTGCTGATGCAAACCACAGGAGAGTTTGTTGGTTTGTGTCAGCTGGTTTAATATGTCTAAAGATAAGTCTCATTAAAGAGATACTACCAGGTTTGAGCTCTTGAAAAGCAAACATTTTTTTCAAAGTAGTTTGCGTAATGTTTTTTTTTTAAAAAGTGGAACCTTGGTGAACTATGTGGCTTGAGCCAAATTGTTGCTGATTAATCAATTGTTCGTATAATAGAAATGTGTTTTGTCCTGATGCTAACCTAGAACTCTTGCTGCCATTGCTTGCTTAGTTTTATTGTTTTATGATGGTTCTTTTCTCCACTCATAAATAAGGAGGAAAGTGAAAAATTCATGAAACACTCAACTCTAACAACAAGGTCATCGCAAGTGCTATTAGCAAAGCAAAACAGAATTCAATAAAAAAAAGAAAAACAAAATTTAGTATTCAACCATTAGCTATCACTGTGTACAATGTGTACTTTCGACTGAGAATGTTACATTGTACAATTTTGAAGGTGTAATTAACCTCCAACATAGATATAAAATATTTAACGTTTTATTCGTTTGTTCAAAAAATTATTTTGCACAGATCCAGAACAATCAAGAGGAAGCTATTTTTAAAGGTATGGGGAAATATTTTACAGGTTAATTTTATTTCAAAAAACTGCTAGTACTTGAGTGCCTTCAGGCATTCAGATTCTCAATATACAGCATGTAATGGTCCATTATTAATGTAAAGCCTTTTTATATACCAAATGTTTGCTTTGAAAATGCAATTGCTATAGTAACAATCGCTCTGTTCAAGGTGAGTACAAAAACATGCATTGATTTCATAGCAATCAAAAGGAAAGTTAATTTACAGCATCTGACCGTTATTTGTTCCATACATTAAAGCAGTGACAGACCTATCTGATTCTACTTGTAAAGAAGTCTTCCTAACTCTGAAACTCGCACCTTTTGAAACTAAAGCATCAAGTAATATGTGTGCCAGAACTCAAGAAAGTGTGTAAACTGTACTCAATTCAGTTAAAAAATTGATGAAACCAATAGATGTGGATGAGATTTGTTGTGTTGTTTTATTCATTTAACTGTACAGAATGGGTTCTGATTCCCTATTTCAAGTATTACTTGTCTAAGCACGGCTTATTCCTGGCCTGAGCAGAGTTGGCTAATTTTGGCTAATATGGCAATATCAGCATTATGAATGAACACAGCACCTTGTATTAGAAAGGAGAAAATCAGTTTGATCACTAACAGTGAACCTTGCTGAAAACTATATATCTGCAGACATTTGATGAGGACAGGTTTGAACTTGCCTGAGCTATCTTCAAAGTCGAATTGCTGGTTGATATTTATTGACTAGTTGCACACATGAAGAATGATCACTCTAAAATATGTTCGAGGTCTGCTGGCATCTCTGAAATGGTACTTCAACATTGCTTTATGAAGAGTTGAGAACATTTGATGGAAGCAAGTCAAATAAACAAAGCTTCGAAATGACATATTGTTGCATTGCGGCTGTCAGTATTATTGAGCAAAATGGAAACTAATAATGCCGTAATATTTTACCAACTTAAATGAAATTCAGAGAATGGTCAGGCAGGTTGCAATTTCAGAGAAAGGTTGCAATTTCAAAGAAAGATTCGGCCCTTAGGCCAAATCTTTATAACAGCAACACTGGTATCACAATCCCTTATTGAGAAGGGAACCCTCTCTGACACCATTTACCCTTGTAACTGGGAATAGACCTATGCAGTTGTGACTGAGGCTGTTTGCTCGTCGGACATGAGCTGAAGGTGAATAAAACAGATGTTCTGACTAATGCAACCAAACATGCTGAATGCCTTTTTCACCACTCTGTCCACCTGTGACTCCCCTTTGAAGGAGCTATGAACATGTACCCCGAGATCTCTTTGTTCTGTAACTCCCCCCATGCCCTACTATTAAATGAATAAGTCCTGCTGTGGTTCAATCTACCAGAATGCATCATTTGGTAGATTGATCATTTCACAATAGTCTAAAGTAAACTCCATTCATCAGCCCACTGACCCAATTGATTAAGATCCCATTGCAATTGAGATAATTTTCTTCACTGCCCACTATGCCACCAATCTTAGTGTCATCTGCAAACTTACTAACCATGCCTTGTATATACTCATCCAAATCATTAATATAAATGACAAATAACAGTGGACTCAGCACTGATCCCTGAGGCACACCGCTGGTCACATGCCACCAGTTTGAAAAACAACTCTCTACAACCACCCTCTGGCTTCTATCAAAAAGTCAATTTTGTATCCATTTAGACACCTGACACTGAATTCCGTGAGATTTAACCTTATGCAATAACCTCCCATGTGGTATCAAAGTCCTTGCTAAAGTTCATGTGGACAACATCAACTGCAGTGCCTTCATCTACCTTTTGGTTATCCCTTCAAAAAACTCAGTCACATTTGTGAGACATGATTTTCTTCTCACAAAGCCAGGCTGACTATTCCTAATCAGCCTTTCGTCTCTAAATGTCTGTAGATCCTGTCTGTCAAAATACCTTCCAACAATTTACCCTTCACAGATGTGAGGCTCACTTCCTCGTAGTTCCCAGGCTTTTCCCAGCATCCCTTTTTAAACAAAGGCACAGCATTTGCCATTCTCCAATCTTCAGGCACCTCACCGTGACTATCGATGATTCAGATATCTCAGCTAGGGGATCTGCAATTTCCTCCCTAATGTCCTGAGATACACTTCATCAGGTCCTGGGGATTTATCTACCTTGATGCACTTTAAGACTTTTAGCACCTCCTTCCCTGTAATATGTACACTCCTCAAGACTTCACTATTTATTTCCCCAAATTCCCTAACATCCAATAATTTCTTTATTAAAGCAAAATACTACAGACGATGGAATTCTGAAATAAGATTCAATTCATTGACTTGCTCTCTACAGATGCTGAAAATTTGCAGCATTTTGTTTCATTCCCTAACCCGCCAGTTTGACTTTTTAAAATTTTCAGCTAAATGAATGGCTATTGTAATAATCTTCCTGCTATAACCAGTATTGCTCTGAAATGTAAGATTACCCAGCATATGTAATTTAGTAAAAATGATTTTCAACATAAGCATCAAGTCATATCAAATTATTTTAATGTATTGGAATCGATTCAGAGATTTAATTTAATTAACAATTAATAAATATCAATTTAAGTAGAACATTTAGATCTCTGTGATATTTATTTTTTCTTCAGTTGTTATTCATTGATGTGCAATTTTTTTTAGTGAAGAAGAAATAAAATTAAAGTTTATTCATTAGTCAAAAGTATGGCTGACATTAACACTGCAGTAAAGTTACTGTGAAACTCCCCTGGTTGCTGAACTCCACTGGTCGGTTCAATGCACCTAAACCAGTACGTCTTTCAGTATGTGGGAGGAAACTGGAGCATCTGGAGGAAACCCATGCAGACACGGGGAGAATGTGCAAATTCCTTACAGACGATGACCCAAGCCAGGAATTGAACCCATATTTCTGATGTTGTGAGGCAGTAGTGCTGACCACTGTGCCACCGTGCCGCTCCAATATTACCTGGAATGAATTTCCATTTGGATAATGAAGTGGAATTGAACTGAATGCAAAAGACTTCATTTCAATGAATCACTACTCAACACAGAAACTTTCCCCATCATTACATCTAAAGAGAATTTGTGATCACTCACAAATTCACAATGAAGATTGCAGTTATTTCATACCTTTAATACCATCAGGTTAACCCCACGAATAGCCAAGTAAGTACTCGTAAAGACTTACTTGATTGAATTCTTCGATGAAATAACAGAGAAGCTTGAAAAACAAGATAGAACTGGTGTTGCGCATACAAACTTTAGGAAGTTATTTATCGAAGTGCCACACATGAGATGGAAGCCCATTGAATTAAGGGAAAATTATAGGATGGATACAAAATTGCTGAGTGTCAGGAAGCAAAGTGTGCTGGTAAATGAATGTTTTTCCAACTGCAAGGTGGTGAGCAGAGGTGAGCCTAATGGGTTAGTTTTGGGTCCATGACCCAGGTGTAGGGACCAACAATATAAAGTTTGATGAACAAAAATTTGACAAATTAGTGAATAATAATGCAGATAGTTATTGCTTGGAAATGACATTGACAGGATGGTGAACTGGGCAATCACATAGCAAAAGGAGACCAATATGTAGCAGAATAAAATAGTGCATTCTGGGAGGACAAATGTGGAAAATCAGGTTATAAATGGGACATTTTTTAAAGTCAGCTGACTTTGATGGCTGTGTACACAAACCCTAGTAAGTATCAGGGAAAGCTGATAAGGTGGTTACAAAAGCTTCAGGGGTTACTTGAGTTTATTAATAGAAGCGTAGAATATAAAAGCAAAGAGGCTACATAAAAAATTTACAAATTAATGTTTAGACATCAACTGAAGTATTTGGACAATTCAGGACAGCACATCTCAAAGAAGATATAACACCATTAGTAAGGATCAAAGGTGCTTAGTTACCAGTGATGGAGGACTTGAGGAGAGGCAGGGTAGAAATTTTAAGCTAATGATACATTTTGATAGCACAGATCAATAATAAACTATTCCCTCTAACTAACATGTCAGTATAACCACATACTAGATTCAAAATCATTGGCAAAAGATCTGGAATGGAGCTGGGGATAAATTATTTCACTTTAAGGAATTGTTGGAGAATAAAATGTTTTTCCTGAAAAGTTGGTGGCATTTGATTGCATAAATAATTTTAAAAGCTCTCTCTTCCAGCTCTTTCTCCAGTTTAGAATAATAGAAAATTAGAATTCCTACAATCCAGAAGGAGGCCATTTGATCCATCCAGTCTGCACCAACAACAATACCACTCAGCCTCTATCCCCTTTATCCGATGTAGTTACCCTGCTAATTCCTCTGACACTAAAGGATAACTTAGCATGGCCAATCAATTTAACCAACGTATCTTTAGAATATGGGAGGAAACCAGAACACCTGGAGGAAACCCACGGTGACATGAGAAGAATGTGCAAACTTTACACAGACAGTAACCGAAGGCTGGAATTGACCCTGAGTGCCTGGCACTATGAGGCAACAGTGCCAACCATTGTGTGACCATACCGTCCTACTTGTTTACTTTTCCCTGAATCCACACCTAGACTTAACCAATCAAACACGGGGAGCACCAGTAGTAAACATACCAGCATAATCAAACACAGAACAATTGACCACTATGGTATGCACTGCAAAAATACTGCAAGTCCACATCACAGCATTTCAATGGTGAGGCAGACAGTGAGATGTAATTGTTATGAAGCTAATGGCAGATTTGGAGAAGTTGGTCAACTAATTTTGAATATTTCTGTTTAATAGCATATCTACTTCTCACATGAAATTGCTGTATTATTTAAATAATGGTTTGTATCATTAGCTGTACCATTATTTTGGCAGCAAATTATGACCCAATTTCAGTGTTCCACCACTGAAAGAACTGAAAAGCTTTTGATTTAAAAAGGAAATTTCTTGACATTAAGAACTTCTGGCCTTTAGTCCCATTAATGCTGTGTTTCTGCTTGTTTCTAAAAAAGTATAAACCTTTAATATAAACATTTGTAGATTAACTGTTGCTAGATTCTATGCACATCTAAGGCTGAAGGAAAACACGGAATGCATATATTTAATTTATATAGTTGTTATAAAACCCAGTGCTTAAGGATACTGGCGTGTTATACTTGTCACATTTCAGATGTTTGAGATCATTTTCCATAGAAAAGATTTGGAAATAAGTTACTGTAAATTTTGTGGGCCTTAACCTCTTTAAAGTGGCATTCAGCATCAGAATGTCACTCTATGCCCAATTCCTTACTTGATATTTTTTCTATCCAATCTAATCTCAACCAAACTTCCGACTTGGGCAGAAGAAGTTTGCCCAGAAGAAGTTTGCACTTCTGGAAATTGCCGTACAAACATTAACTGGGAACTTTGGAAGAGAATTCCCCAGTGCATCTTTGGGATATCATTCCATATGATGTAGGAGAACTTGGAATTTACAACCCTGTATTTTAAAGCACAGGTTATTGATATAGGTGGAAGACATCTCTGAGGGTTGTAGGTAGTTAATAATTTAATAAGTATAATGATGCTGTTTATGTATAGTCTCCAAAGAATAAGGAATTTGTTAACTTGTTTAAGTAGATGATTAATGCTTCGCACGAATTGTACTGGAGACTTGTTAAGAAAGTCTTAAAGGCATTCCTTTCCTGACTGGGAGCAGCACAGTTAAAACACAGAGACAGACACAGGCAATCAGATAGATGAAACAAAGTTGAACAAAAATGAAATCACAGAGAAAGTTTATGTGTTTTATTATTGTCTGTGGTTGAAATATTTTAAGCTGTAAGGTTAATGTTTTTTCATATCCTCAGGAGATTTGCCCAATTATATGATTTCCAGCAGCACGCTTTAGTGAATTTAAATCAAATAAGACTATTTATTAGTACACATATGCCCCAGGAGTTTAAGTGAAATGTCTTACCAGCAGACAAACACAAAGATTAGATACAGATGAAGAATAAAACAATACAATTACTGCCTAGGGATCATTTAGTCCCTCCTATATCAGGCCTGTAGTTTCTTCGATGAATTGATATTTTAGTTTGAGTGGATATCCCATAAGTTGTGAATTCTTCCTGCGGCTGAATTACCAGGAAGTCAAATCTCAGGTGAACTTTCAACTTTCAAGGTTTAACTGTATAATACAATAGCTGTGTGGTTGTCTTGCAGCTGGTTCAATGGTTCAGATGGTATTTCTGAGGGTTTTAAGTTTTAAGTTTATTTATTAGTGTCACAAGTAGGCTTACATTAACAGTGCAATGAAGTTACAATGAAAATCCCCTAGTCGCCACACTCCGGCACCTGTTCAGGTACACTGAGGGAGAATTTAGTACAGCCAATACACTTCACCAGCACATTTTTCTGACTGTGGGAGGAACACATGCAGACATGAGGAGAATGTGCAGATGTCTCACTAGCAGTGACCCAAACCAAGAATCGAACTCAGGTCCCTGACACTGTGAGGCAGCAGTAATAACCACTGTGCCATTGTCCAGTCCCAGGTATCTGTCTCTGAACAGTAACAAACATGGCTGCTTTACCTGTTGTAACCTGTGACAAGCTCAAGGTCCCTTTCCAGGTAAAGTGGTGGACTGGATCAGTAAAGACCCTACATTGCAATTTTTCACACTCTGAGCATTTTGGGAAGCCAAGATCTTGGTGTTTGTGTTAGGAACCATCACAACACAAGAAAAAGTTGTTGAGATATATTTCATATTTGTTTAGCACCCATTGATTTTTGATGCCTATCTTGTCCATGGTCCTTTCTGCAGATGCTGCTTTCTTGACAAAGGGATGTGTGAATTTCACAAGTGGCTGTGATTGCCCTGTATCAGAGGGAATTCTCCAGCCATTCACACCAGCCAGATTCTCCACTCCCACTGGCAGTGAACCCACTTCTGTGAGTTTCATGCCTACGTGACGTGACATCAATAGGAAATCCCATTAACAGCGGTGGGACCAGAGAATCCCACCACCAGCGCACCAGCACCTGCTGATGAGAAACACGTGGCGGAGAAGATGGAGAACTCCCCCTCCTACCCCACCCCGTAATTAGATATTTGCTTGAGTTTCTGTGTACTGTATGGAGCTGTGTACTGCCAGGTAACATAACACACCACAACCATCTTAAACAGCTTTTGGTATCTACCTTTAAAAATATAGCCTTGAAGTTTATAATGTCTTCATGTCTGTGCTGGGCATGACACTGGGGAGTTGGAAATAAGTTGGAGTTTAGCAAGGTAACTCACTAATAAGAGAAAGTGTATGTATTATTATTTTATCATTATTCAAAGACATGCTGGTGTTGATTGGATTAAGTATATTTGATCAGAAATGTTGCTCTGCATATTTGCTTGGTGTTAAATTAAACAGCTTAATGTTTCTTTAAAATTCACATTTAACCAAGTATATTCTCAATCTGTCTTTCCGAGAAATTGAAGAAATAAAAGAGCAAAAGACATGAATAACCAGTTCAGATCAAGGGCGCATTATTGCTGCACCTTAAATTATGCTATCACTTAGGTTAATGTGAACTATTGTGAAATATCTTCCAGAATAATAGATGCTCTGACCATTAATGGGAGTGATTGAAACCTTGAAATCGAGAAGGGTTATAAGGCTGATCCAATTTTGATAAATGCAAATTACTGCAGATGTTGGAATTTGAAACAGAAACAGAAAATGCTGAAAAATCTCAGCAAGGCATCAGTGGACAGATGCTGACTAAGGGTTAGTTTTGACAAAGGTCACCCAGACTTGAAATGTTAGCTCTATTCTCTCTCCAATCTTGATATATGTGTTTTGCAACATCCACTGATGAGAATGGGTGTAAATCAACATTTCATACAGTAGGCGCAAGCTTACCTGCCGTTCACACTGCACTCCCATTGCAGCAAAGTTGGAGAGTTTGGTGACAAGTCAAAGCTCCATTTGTTGTGATAGGTTGGGAAAATCCCATCAGCATGAATGGTGGTAAGATTCCAGCTAGTGACTTTTTCTTTTTCAGTTAGACTGATTGAGTTGAAGTATAAAACAGAGAGTTACAGTTTCTTGCCAGGAAGAAAGAAAAAGTTTTGATTTTCTATGTGGACTTATATACCTTCTACTCATTGAATTCTCAGTGATATTGACAGTTGTTTGGAATGAATCATTTATCTACCATCTCTGTTGAGGCATTGGTCGGAACAAAATGGAAAATTAAACAGTAAAAAAAATCATAAAATTCAGAAAATATTGCATTGGCAGTAAACTAAAGGGAATATAAGATAGGGGAAAACATGACAACATGGGTGGCACAGTGGTTAGCACTGCTGCCTCAAAGCTCCAGGGACCTGGGTTCAATTCCCACTTGGGTCACTGTCTGTGTGGAGTTTGCACATTCTCTCCATGTATATGAGGGTTTCTTCGGGGTGTTCTGGTTTTCTCCCACAGTCCAAAGATATGTGGATTAAGCTGATTGGCCATGCTAAATTGCTCCTTAGTGTCCTGAGATGTGTAGATTAGAAGGATTAATGGGCTAAATATGTGGGGTTATGGGAATAGGGCTGGGGTGGGATTGCTTGTCCGTGCAGGCTTGATGGACCGACTGATTTCTTCTGCATTGTATGAATCTACAGTTAAAAGCTGGTGGGCTTGATACTAGCTCAAAGGAGAGAAGGAACAAGAGGGTGGATACTGTTTTGTAGTCTGTTGGAAGAACAGGTTTTCCTCCCCCCCCCCCCCCCCCCCCCCCCCCCCCCCGATCCAGCTGAATTTAACAGCAGGAGCTGATTTATATTCTTCATCTCAGTTTCCAAGCTGCAACCAGCCAGACTGAAAGCTTAACTGGCTGTTATAGTGGGTAAGCCAACAGCACTGCACTGCAACTGAGGAGGACGGTACGGATTGCAGCATTCAGGTTTGGAGATCTGAAGAAGCTCAGGGAAGAGTTGGGGAGAGGAAAATTGGAAGGGTTAGAAGTGTCTGACTGCAGGGAGTGGGTGAAGCAGATAAACTAGATTCATATCACCCGAATCCTGCAGTCCTCACCTTCCTTCACCTTTCAGGCTTCCCACAGTTCAGGAAAACTGGCTGGCTAGGATCGTGTTAAAGTCGTGGTTAGCACACAGCCTCTTCACAATTTTTAAATGATCAACCCTCCTCCTGAGAATGGGCTGGCAGGCCATATCCATTTTGTCCTGTCTCCGTTAAAGCCAGAAGCAGGAGCGAAATGCTACAGAAACTCAGCAGATCTGACAGCATCTGTGGGGAGAGAATGGAGCCAATGTTTCGAGTCAGGATGAAATTCATTGGATTAAGGATGGGTTTCTGATTTGCAGTTGTAAATTCTGGGAGAGGGAGTGAGTTAAAATTCCCACCTGTGTTATTAAAGTACAAACAGTTGGATAGAGTTTCACCTGGCATTGTAGTTCAGCTGCCAGCCGTAGAAACTGGTCTTCCATTCTGTTGGTTTCAACTTGGGTAGCAAGCTGAAACTCAATTCATTTACAACTGTTCTGAAAATATTGCTACATTCTGATGCTGCAACGTGCTGCAAGAATACCAACTCCACACCTGCTGCACCCCCCTTGCCCCACTCCAACCAACCCTTCATCACCCCACCAAGACTCAATTCAAACATTTTCATTTCCATGAACCAGAAATCCCTCATAAATCCTGTTAGCCCCTTTAAGGGAATGGATCGGGTGACCCTGGGTTTGGGGTGATTTGCCTGGGGACCATTCTGAGAGGACAGTTGAGGTTTGGAATGCGGAGCGAGTAAGACCTGCAAATAAATACCTGTGTTCCCTGACATCAGTCTGTGGAGTGAACTCTTGAGGATGTCCCTGAGTAGTAAAGAATGTTGTAACAGATTCTACGGTGCAGATGAAGTTGAAGTAAGCATCCAAGAAAGGTCCTGAAGCAGTACCCACCACCGGCTTCTCAGAGAGCTGCAGTTGAAAGAAATTTGCCAATTGCCTGTCCGGACTCGCCCAAGCACTGGTTTAAAGCTAATTAAAATCACACTGAAGATTTCTACATGAAAACCTGAACAAGAATCTAAGTGAAAATCCTTACAATCAGAAAGCTTACCCTCAAGGTGAATGCATTACATAAACCAACAACGCTGACCGATAATTTTTGAATTGTTTAACCGTAAATTGACCTTGCAGGCACCTTGGATAGTGATTCTATTTTATCCTACTTCTTAGGGATTTTTTTGATTCAACTTGATTACAATGACACAACATTTAGAAATGTATTTCTTCAAGCAAAGTGGTTATTTTTTTTACTTGTATTCCAAAATTTAACAACATGCATATTTCTCCTCCTTTACTTCCAATCAATCTCTTGGAACTAGAAAATTCTAAACAGAAGTTATATGTATTATATAAAATATATTTATTTATATGTGAGTCTAGTGAAAAAAATTGTCAAAGCAAAACTAACGCTTAATTGCAAAAAGTCTCATTCAGTCCTGTTAGTCTCTTAATGATTTTTAAGGTTTTAATATGGTGCCCTTCACCATATCTCGATCAGATAAGAATCTATTTTTGTGACAAGGTTATCTGACTGAGATTTCCATTCGTTATAATACAGACTCAAAGTAGATGCTCATTACCTAACTGAAATCAAAAGGCTGAGAGTAAATAGCTAGCTTGCAGGAGTTGGCTTTTATCCCTCACCTTGCACTTGATTTTAACTCTGTATAAGTGGACACATTTTGAATGAATTTAAATCTCACCCTTTATGTCTGATATTTTGCTACATGATGGGAAACATGTCTTGGGTCAGCTTAATATTTTGTTGAATACATATTTCATCAAGTGACTTTGTTAAGAAGAAATAAAGACGTCTACCAATTAGTAAAGAATAAAACCTGACACTTAATGGAATGAAACATAATGGTCGACTTAGTTGTCCAGTCATCAGAACAGCAAGATTCTGTTGCAGCCTTGATCCGTAGTATTTTCATTACTGTCAAGTTGCATCACCTGTCATTATTTTTTAAGAGTGTATTTCAATAAGTGGGAACAAATGAAAAATAAACTTTCTTTTATTGTTTCATCTACAAAGGTCATATCTCTGCTCTGTTTACAATGTTAGTTTATCTTTGAAGGAAGAAAGCCTGTGTCGATTGGAACACGTTATAACTTCTTTTGAAGCTGGCGGAATTTTATTTACATTGTTTGATGGTAAAATGGCACAAATTCATAATGATCGTTTGGAGAGCTGGTACCAACGTGATGGGTCAAATGACCTCCTTCTGTGCCTTAGCAATTCTGTGATTCTGTGAAAATAAGGTTATGTGCTAAGAATTCTCACTTCTTTATAAAAGAAAAAGAGGTTACATTGAAATGCAGTGTTGTCAATATAGAAAATCTCTGCATGAATTGGCTGGCATCCCACAGCTAAGATTATAGATTATGGCTAGGATTTTCATGCCTCACTGTTTTTGGACCTGCTGTGGAGCAAGCTGCGGGCCAGCTGAAAGTCCATTAATTTTCGGCAGGACTGAACGATCCCAGGGGTAGCTGGGGCTGGAAAACACCAACCATTCCTGAATTTCCTCATCGATCTTAGCATCATGAATGTGAAAGAAAGTGGTGGAAATTTGCATTTCAGCACATTCTATTGTGAATTTCCTCCAATCTTTTGAACATAGCAAATCTGTTTGTGCGTCAAAGCTCCTGGGGTCTTATTTGTATAGCTGCACTGTTCACGTACATGACTGTTATTTTGGTTTATGGTGATCCAGTAATTGCAATAACTTTACTGAAAATAAATAGTCTATCGCTGTCCTTGGCACTCCAGTTAAGTGAAAATGAGGGGTTGGCGGGGACCTACTTCACTTACTAATTAGAGGCTTTCAAACAACTTGTCTTAAACCCCATCCTTAATCTTCTTTCATTCTGAAACCCATATTTCATTTTACTATAGTGTTTCCCTCTCTTCCTACTTGCGACCCCCAGCCCCCAAATTCAGAACAATCGCAGGCAGGTATGACTTCTTCCTGGTCCATCCCTCTTTTCAGTCACACTGGAGGAGGATTTTCAACAGCAGTATGTATAGCCAGGAGAATCCAAGGGGTACGACCCTCTGCAAACTGTATAGACTGCAATGGTTCTATAATGATAAGGAGCTGTACATCTAGTGGCTGTACCTCTGTAAGGATACTGCTTTATTCACCCTCCACTGTCACTATCTTGAGCGTGACAATTAAAGCAGCAACGGCCCTCAACATTTATGCCTCTGGAATGTTTCAGGCTACCGCGGGGAGTCTGTGAGACATTAATCAGGGAGCTGTCATTGCATTTGACAGATGTCCTCTTTCATGGAGTAACCCAATTCATGCGCTTTTGGCCCCAGCCCACCACAGGGAGCAGAGACACATAGACAGCACCTTCAGCCAGTAGTTGGATTCCCCCCCCCAGCCCAGGGTGACATATTGGCATGTGTATAGCACAGAATGCACCAACCTTCTGTTGCGATCACAGACATGTGTGAGTAGAAAAATGGTCCATTCCCAGAATGTCTGGATTGTCTGTGATACAAAGCAGTCTGTAATATCACTCATTGCTGCAAAGGGGTGTCAGGAGGCAGGTTTGACTACCCAATATTTAGATATATAAACAGGAGTGCAACAATGAAAGCTCCTTGTTAACAGAATTGGAAATCATGACCCTTACACTCACCCACACACATATGGTCCTCCAATCTTTTGAAAGAAGATTAACTGATTAATACTTTAGTAAGATGAGGCTAGATTCAAATCATTAATAATCACAGGAGGGAGAAGGGAATTGAAGAATGTATTGCTGGGTGTAGATGAAGAGGGATGGGAAAAGGCTCGTGTGTAACATGAACAACCGCATTTACCTGTTAAGACTGCTTTATTTTACAGAAAGGACATCAGTGTACAGAGTAAAAGTTAATTACCTCACCTTACTTGATCACCTTCTCACAATAATGAAAAATGTACCATTTGCCAATGGATCTGCAGTCACATGTAGGCCAGACTACATAAGAAGAAGAGATTTCCTTCACTGAAAGACTTCAATGAATTTGATAGGATTTTACAATATTTCATATCCATTACTACTGAGACAAATTTTTTAAAAATTCCACATTTAATTTAATTGATGAAATTTCTGATTTCTCAGCTGTTATGGTGGGATTTGAAATCATACCCAGAGTATTAGTACAGCTCTCTGAATTATTAGTCCAGTAACATGGACAATATGCTAACTGTATAAATAACACATTATTTCAGTTGTTACTGAATCAAATCCCAACTTGCTCTGGACCTTGTCAGTTCCCTTGCTGAGTACACTGTCCGAAAGAAAGATCTTCTGACAAGGGGTCACTCAAAACATCAGTTCTTTTCTCTCCTTATAGATGCTCCCAGACCTACTGAGATTTTCCAGCATTTTCTCTTTGCATTTCAGATTCCAGCATCCGCAGTAATTTGCTTTTATACACTGTCCTAAACTTTACTTAGTTTTTTTCTACAGATATCAACTAATCTTGAACATGCAGCTCTGCACTTTTTGTGCACTGCTCGAGAGGACATTTCAGAGTTTATCCCTTGCTTTCTTCTCTGCCCTGGGGTTTGGCCTATAAAGCTGCTAATTAAACTGGCCATTGTCCATGCCCAGGTGTTGGCACCTTGAAACTGCCCCTTGCAACATTTGCAAATGCTGAGACAGTTCAGTTGCTGAAGTGTCAGTGGTTGTTGGTATTAATTAAAAATAATCCTTGATAATCCGTGATTATTCTGGGATGTCACCTCAATTGACTTCTGATTTGTAGCCCCAACTGCCTTGCAAATCTAAGCCCATTAAGTCATTTTTTGATTTACCAGTCCATTTTAATATAAATTGTATCAGGGTCTCCCCTTCCATGTTCAAAAACTCGAAACGTGACAGGGACCAAAAATAAAAGGATGGCACAGTAACACAGTGGTTAACATTGCTGCCTCACAGCCCTAGGGACCCAAGTTTGTATTCTGACCTCAGGTCACTGTCTGCACAGAGTTTGCATATTCTCTCCGTGTCTGTGTGGGATTGCTCTGGTGCTGTGGTTTCCTCCCACAGTGCAAAGTTTTTCAGATTAGGTGGATTGCTAAATTGCTGCCTACTATCCAAAGATGTGTAGGTTAGGTGGTAAATGTATGGGTTAACACAGCAAGAAGTCTTAAAACACCACATTAAAGTCCAACAGGTTTATTTGGTAGCAAATGGAACTAGCTTTCGCAGCACTGCTCCTCCATCAGGTGAGTGGCATTTCCACATCAAATGCATGGGTTTACAGAAATAAAGTGGGAGTAACTGCCTGGGTGAGATGTTCTTTTGGTGAGTCGGTGCAGACTCGATGGGCTGATTGCCCTCCTTCTGCCCTGTAGGGATTCTATGATTCTATTCTAGATTTGTTGCGTTATACAGCAAAATACCAAATTTGCAAATACTTTGTTGTCATACCTGTAATGTTGAATCTCAAAGTTTAAACTATTTGAACTCAGTGTCAATCTAAACTAAATTCAAGTAACTGGTACTTTGCACTTGTGAGTACAGAGGAGGTGTACCAGGAAGGCCCCAAGGATAAAATACTTCAGCTACAGGGTCAAACTGGAGAAGATGGGGTTGTTCTGTAAAACACAGAAGATTAAAGAGAGATTCAGCAGAAGTTGTTCAAAATTAGAAGGGTTTTGATTGAGTGGATAGGAACAAATTATTTCCTCTGGCAGGAGGGCCAATAAGTGAGGAATTTAAGATGACTGGAATGCTGGAGGAAGGTCAGGAGAATAAATTTACACAGCAGTCTTTATGATTTGGGTTGAATTACTTGAAAAGCTTGTGGAAGCAGATTCAGTGATAACTTTCAAAAGGGAATTAGATATATAATTGAAAAGAAATTTGCAGGGTTAGGTAGAAGAGTAGGTGTGTGGAACTAATTGGTTTTCTCTTTGAAAAGCTGGCACAGTAGCTCAAATGGCCTCCGTCTGTGCTGCACGTATTTAAGCACATTATTCATTCAGGAGCAGACAGTTTTGCATTCAACCGATGCAAACACTGCAAAATATGTATAAAGGGAAGTCCATACAGGATCAAAGGCAGCATTAACACATTAGAAAGAATTATCAGAGTATTTGCACTTACATTCATTCCAAAGCCCATCAATCAAATGAATGACCGCGTCATATAAACAGCTATCGTCGCGGGAGTGTAACTGTTGTGTTATTAAACTAATTGTTAAGAGGTTGAAAGTTTAAATTTCACCATATCAAACTATGAAATTCCATAAATCTACGTCAAAAATTGATAATAAGCAAAGAAAGCATTTACTTATAAAAGCTCCACTAACTTATTTACAGAAAGTTCTAAAGACTTTGACCACATTTAGAGATGGCTGGTGAATGTCACTCTTGATCACATTTTGAGAACAAAAAGCACATGTGCACAAAGAAAGGTGGCGTAACATTATACTAAGGATCATTGAGATGCTGACATATTCTGCCAGTGAATCACGCCACGATCAGTGTTAAGTGTTAAGAATCTCTGAATTAAACCTTTGGAGATCTCAATTCACCTTTTTCAAAGAAAGAGGACAGTTTGAAGTTTGTGGACGTAGTCAATAGCTCTTGGCTTTGCAAAAAATAAAATGGTAACCTTGACAATGACCCCCTTTAGAAATCACATCCTCCATAAACACTTGTTTTTAAAGCATACTTTTAATCAAGAAGACTTCCATTTTCCATTTGCCACAAAACATAATGAATCCCCAAAATCTAGTGTGTTACAGTATGTTCATTATTCTACATAATGTATAGAAAAGACCAACGAAAATTCATACTAACAATTCCAATTATCAATCATTGCAATTGTTGTAGTCAGTGTCTCTTCTTGTACAGATAAAGGACACAAAGGTCCCTGAACCTCCAAGTTATTAAAAGATAATCCAGAAAAAGGGGAACCTCATGGTAACACCAGTTGTACAGGATGTGGTGTGTCATCATAAGCTGTCATGTGCAGGAACCAATAAGCCAAGGATTTCTACACCTCTCCTAGGCTCGCAACATTACAAACTATGCTCCTGTCCAGTCATATCAGAGGCACCGATCAGGCTCTACCATCACCAGAAAACCTAAACCATTTTCCATCAAGGAAGCCACACTAACAAGAAGGGGAAGAGTCATCAAGACGCCTCAGGGAGAGATACAACCCTTCTCCTCCCAACATGATAAGAGAAGCCTTCCAGGATCAACTATAACATATCAGAGCCTGTTCCAACACCCGAGTGAGGAAAGGAAGCCCTAGAGAGAGAATATCAGGATTACACAATAGACACCAGGCCTAGTTTTTCCATATACACTTTCGCAAGACCAGGTTAAAGTTCATCAGGTTTATTTGGTAGCACGAACTTTCAGAGCACTACCCCTTCATCACTGCTTGACAATCACCAAATGTTCCAGTAAATAAAGACCTAGGCTCCGGGGAGTGGCAAAGGCCCATTGTATACAGCCACCTCCAGCCTTTCTCAATGAATGCCAAAAACAAGACAAAGTTAGACCAATGGTCGGAGTTTCGACCAACCTGAAGTCTCAAAAACTGGATAGAATGTGCTTCATCGAGCACAAGATCAAGATTGTGAAAGTGTGGCAGCCTGTTCTCAAATTCAATCGGGAATACATCCCCAGCTCCCTCGGGAGAATGTGCACCTGAATACTCCTTCTCCATCACCCAAACCCCCTCCTCCCTCAAGTCAACTAGGATATGAGACACAACAGGGTGGCACGGTGGCACAGTGGTTAGCATTGCTGCCTCACAGTGCCAGGGACCCAGATTTGATTCCTGGCTTGGTTCTCTGTCTGTGATGAGTCTGCATATTCTTCTTTGTCCGCGTGGTTTTCACCCACGTGCTCCGGTTTCCTCCCCACTTCCGAAAGACGTGCTAGTTACATGTATTGGCTATTCTAAATTCTCCCTCAGTGTACCCAAACGGACTACTAGGGGACTGTCACAGTAACTTCATTGCAGAGTTAATATAAGCCTATTTGTGACTCTAAGAAAATAGACTTAAACTTCAGACAACATGGAGCAGGATTCCCAAGAACTGAAGGTGAGTTTCCCACTGAGGAAAATTCTCTCTCTGTTGACAGGATTCTCTTTTCCTCTTTATCCATTCCCTTTGGGATAGCTTACAGTTCATCAGAACGAGCACCAAAATTCTGTTCCGGGGAGTTGCAAATGTTGTCTTCACCTTCACTCAATAAGTGTCACTGATGCACAAGCACTTTCAGCAGCGAAACCGACACTGCAAAGTGAACCCCACCCCAGTCGTCCTGGCTGCCTCGATCAAATAAGGGTTTTCTTGACTTAGTTCAACTCCCCAGCTTCAAAATTGAGCAAGAACCTTCGAGGATCATTGCACAGATTATACGCATCAGGACCGGATAATTACAGGTTTTGCATCAAAATTTAAATAAAGCAAATTAAAAAATGAGTAGTGCCAGAGCTCTAAAAAGCAGCTGCTCCCGGGCTTACATAACATGACCACCCAGCACCTCCCCTCCAACCCTCCCAAACACTTTCCAGATAGAATTTGGCAATGACACTATAATGTAAACAGTTACAATCTCTTTCAGGGATTGCAAAAAAGATTACTTGTAGCTTTTAGATTTAATTTTAGACATAGAATATGTGTCTAAAGTTGTGGTGTTCCAAGGGTGCTTCCGAAGCCACTTATGAAATATTGAGAAAACAATTACTGCTTTAGATTAAACGTCTTGATTATTTAATTTAGAAAACACATAAAAGTCTAGAAGAAGGCTGCTAAATATTTTTGCAGCAGTGTTACACGATACCAATTTACAATCCCTCCTTGCAGAAGAATTGAAGATGTGTTAATATGCAATCATTCTCTCTGACTTAGTAAGGTTTGGACTGCGGACTGCACAATTTCTTGGAAGGTGTCCTTCTTTCTGGCTTAGGAGTAGTCATTGCAACATACATTTCAATTCTATGATCATAAAATAATGTTTTGGGGTACTAGCATATATGCAGATAGCATATTCATCTGACATTACTTGGAAGGTCAGATTTTCATTCCAGCAGGTTGGGCTGGATTGGAATTTGGGCCCACTATTTCTAGAATGAGTGTGGAGGTTTCTGGGTGCAGAGGTGACTGAGTGGAATGTCTACCTCTGTGCACGAGTGTCATGTTGAAGGTATTTTAAAAAAATGATTAAACCTGAAATCATCCTCCAGCCCTCATCTCTCACCCCCACACACTCCCCATGCTCCGTATGTGCCAACGTGCACCTCCTCATGTCCTCCTATATCCCCATAGTCCCTTCTCCCCTCAGTGCTACCATTGACTGTCATATACCTTCTGTGCCAGCCTATGCTCCTCTACCCATCCCATGGCCCCTCATATCCCCATAGCAACTAATGCTCCACCCTACACTGCCAACTTAAGCCATCTTATGCCAACATATGCCCCCCACCCACAACTCTTTGCCCCTACCCGCTCTTATCAACTCACCTAGTATCCACCATGGGTAAACATCTGGAGCCAAGCTAATATAAGATATTGAGTGCATCAGTATTTTTAAAAAAGGCTAATTGATAAAAAAACATTTAATAGACTGCAATTCCCTCAATTAATCGCTTATGAAAACAAAGATTTATATTCTATAGCTACTTGGGGCAATCAATCAAAAAAAAATTAAAGCTCAGCAGACAGCTTTCACAGTTCTGTTGAGTTTCTGCACCTTTTACACACAACTATGTTTACTTCTAATAATCTCAAAGGGTGTCTTGCCTACACTAAGGGTGCCTTACCTCTTCTAAAAGATTCTGGGACCATATCCAAAAGGTTATCTTACATAGTCAAAGATGTATCCTGACTATCCAAGCAAGTCCACAAAGTCCAAAGCTGCTCTTACCTGGTTTAATCTGCATTCATCTATTTTACATTCTTTGCTTACCAAAATCCACCTTCAGCAGAGGCAGCTGATGATATAAATGGCCAACTGCCTCTGTAAACCATGCATGCATAAACCCCACCCTAAGAAGTGCTATGCTCATGGATGCAACTTGGGGTCTATCATTTTTGAAAACCTGTTGCAGTGAAAAATTCAGACATAAATGTTTAATACTTCTGGGGGGAAATATCAGATAAATTAATTAACCTTTTGTACACTAGAATCCTAAAGTGGAATTATGGCCACACTCTCCCTGAAACTGGAAAATCCCGCCCAAGGTCAATGGACTTTTCCGTGGTCCGCTCCTCACCTGCTATGATTCCTGTGCCAGGTGGAATGGGAAAATTCGTCCCGATGTGTCTGGTATGTCCTTAAGATGGTGAAAATGATGGAGTTATGGTCCAATACTCTGCTGCAATCTAATGATCTCTTCCCATTACTGAGGCAGTTCAAGAAGAAGCAGATTAGGAATGCAGGCACAGGGTGCAATGTCCTGCTCTCATTCAAGCTTGCATCTCCTTTCTTAACCCCTTCATCCAATATGATAGTGCACCCATTGCAGTTAAATGCGAAAGTTCTCCCCAGTGAGATCGGTGAAGTGGAGACAAAAGTCCAAAATCTTCTTTAAAATAGACATCATAAGGTTATTTATTATTTTCCTAAACTGGTTTTCCTAAGAGATGTTTTTGTTGGCTTCCAGTTTAAATGTCTGACCTTTCAAAGAACAAAGCCTGTGGGCATTTCTTTTTATAGATCACAGCCTTGAATTACAACTCAAAAGTAACTTTAAAGATTTAGATACTGCAACGATTTTGAAAGGAATCTGGTATCATGTTGTAGGAACTATCGTAGAGTGAAACTGCTTTTTTTTTTGCGAACTACAAAAGAAAGTGTTTGTAAAGCCTACAGTACATCAAAGGTTTTGTTTTAGTAGATTTGATATTTGATAGTTATGAAGTACAGACTATAAGCAGTGCGAAGAAGAGGAATGTTGTCTCTTTAAAGCTTCAGGCAATTTGAGTGATCCTTTGATGTAACATGTAGTACTGCACTTAGCTACCTCTGATAAATAAGCTGATATTACATTTACTTTCCCAGATGTTCAGCAGTATTGTATCAAATGGGACTGATCCTGTTTAACTGTGACTCAACAGCAGCATATGTGAATATCATGTAAACAGAGCCATTGTAAATGGATGAAATTATTCATTAACTTTCAATTCTCTGTTACAAAATTGCCCAAAAAGGCTGTATAAAGGCTTTCAAAACTCTAATTTGGCCCTTGCATTGTAAAACATAATGAAGAGTATTGGTCATTATCTTGGAAAGAATGCAAATAAGAATTAATGCTTATTGATTCCAATACATTTTTTTACAGTAGCTAACCTGATGGATAAAGTAGGAAGTCTCACAACACCAGGTTGAAAGTCCAACAAGTTTATTTGGAATCATGAGCTTTCGGAGTGCTCTCCCTTCATCACTCACCTGATAAAGAAGCATCGTTCCAAAAGATCATGATTCCAAATAAACCTGTTAGACTTTAACCTGGTGTTGTGAGATTTCTTACTGTGTTTACCCCATTCCAACACTGGTAATATAAATGTCAATATAATTTTTCCAAAATAAGATTGTGGATAGCAAGGGCATCGTTCATGAATAGAGATTCTAAAGAGAAACACAGGGAAGGGGGTGACTCTTAATCTGAGGTGGGTTAGGTGAGGTCCAGAACGTTTGTGATATTATATTCCCAAACAGGCGAATTGGGAGGGTTGATAAGTGTAAAAGAAGGATAAGGTAGTCAGAGATACTACTTAGGAGGCAGCAATCATTGATTCAGTGGTTGCTTTAGTAGATGCTGTAACAGACACAGAGAACAAATGTGAACTCATCCAAGTGGATCCAATGCAGGAAATATTGCAGTGATGAGAGGAGAAGGCTTACCAGGTTTAGGACACTAAAACAAATAGACATAGACATAGAAACTAGAAGTAGGAGTAGGTCATTCAGCCTGCCCCATCATTCATTTCGATCAGGGCTGATCATGAAATTTAATATCCTGATCCCCCCCTTCTCCCATGTCCCTTGATCCTTTTAACCCCAAGAGCAAAATCTAATTTCTTTTTTAAATCAGACAAATGTAGTTTTGGCCTCAACTACATTCTGTGTTTGTGTGATGGACTCTCTAGTTTTATTCATGTTACAAAAACAAGAGAGAAGGAAATTGTGATACCTTGCTTTAGCAAAAGATGAAAATGTTAAAAGTATTTGCAGTTGGAGGTCAGAACAATTTTCATAGAGGTCATTTAATTCCTGCTCATTTTGGCTATCCAGTATCTCAGTTGACATGCTTTAGTTTAACCTATAATACTCACCACTATTTGGACAATCTTACCAAGAGTAGCAATTATTTAGTGGTATCACCATCCATATTTACTACTCCTATCTGGAATAAGGAGAAATGTTAAGAAGGAATCAAATCTGTTGACAACACTGCAATCGTTTTTATTCTCTTTACCAATATTGCCTACAGATAGCTGAAATTTTCTCCTCTGGGAAGAATTCAGTCTTGCCAATACTCGTACTGGGGAAATATTTGTAAATTGTATTGTTTAGTGGCTCAGCCTCACACAGGAGCGTACTAACCTTTTAACTTGTTGTTCTAATAAAGGATTTAGGATCATTGAATCCCTGCAGTGCAGAAGGAGACCATGTGGCCCATCGAGTCTGCATCAACAACAGTCTCATCCAGGACCTACACCCCCGCTAATCCCCCTGACACCATGAGTCAATTTATCATGGCCAATCCACCAAACCTATACATCTTTGGGCTGTGGGAGAAACTGAAGCACGCAGAGGAAACTCACACAGACATGGGAAGAACGTGGAAACTCCGCACTGTCACCCGGGAATCAAACCCGGGTCCCTGTCGCTGTAAGGCAGCAGTGCAAACCACTGTGCCACCATATTGCTCACAATATGAAGTCAACCTGTTTAATCTTTCGCTAGATGCTGATGAAGTGCAGTAAATTTTCAGTATTTTATGTTCTCCCTTTAATATTGTGCCCCACAGGAATATCACCTTGGCCGTGCATTGAAGAACACCATTTGAAAAATATACATTTTAATTCCCTTTCCTTAGGATTACTTTCCTGACATGGAAGCAACACTGGCACAGATTTATCCCTATCTAGAAGCCAATACACCTCATGTTTCTTGTCAGTCTGGAATTCAGCCCATCTCTGGATCTCTACAGAACCTTCAGAAAACAGGAAATCCCAGCATTCTGGTTTCCCACTCACAGGGCTATCAGTAACATCACTACACTTACAAGAAGTCCTGTCCTTTACAAGGACAAATATAAAATCATGGAAACAGCTGAAATATGGCACAACTAGATGCCTGCCATTTTCTGGTGGCTTCTGCTGGACTCCCACCATAATTCTAGCCAGTGTCCACCAGAGTGCCCAAGGGAAATTCGGGCCTAGGTTAATTGTTAAGAAAAAAGTAGTCAGCCAGAACACCAAAAAAGCTTTCTTGAATATCACCATTGGCTCCTATGTCTGTCTGAATAGAGAGATCCCAGGTTAAAGTCTCTTCTGAATAATTGTACATTCAACACTCATTTAGCATCAGAGTTTTAGCTGGGAATATATACTTGTGTCTGAAGCCACAATGTTTTGACCCAGGAGAAGACTATTACCTAGCAACTGAGCTAATTAGACACCCATTGACTTAACAACTCAAAAAATAATGTGACAAAGTTTTAAATTGTAGCTTGATTCAATATTTGTGCTGCTGCACGTTGTACAATAAGATGTTCCTCACTTTTAAGGATAAATTTTCTGATTGCCAAGTTTATACACTGAAAGATTTAACCGACACTTATAACTCTAACCAGCTGCATTCCCCGGGTAACTCAATTACAGTACCAGAATACTGGAACAGTAGGGGAAAATCTTCTAATCTCTAGCCGAATTTGAGCTTTGCTAATTTTGAACTTGTCCTTCAACATTTGACCAATGTCCACCATGAAGACGATAACAAGACATTTGGGGCCAGTCAGCACTATTAAAACAAACTGTAAACATCTCCAGGCTGCCAGAACTAAACCTGCTGATACTTCCTGATGCTTAGCAGCAAGGTCAATAGTTGCAAATCTTTAGTGTTCACCAGCTATGTGGAAAATATCTTTCATTTATCTGCATACCCTTTGCACTTGTATTTTTTGAGCAAACAAGCTTTGTCAAAACTCCTGCTTTAACTAATTTGTGCATTGACATGTGATCGTCTGATAGCTACACCTCAAGATATAATAAGTGAATTTAAATAACCTCTTCTTTTCACAGGGAATTGTAACAGCTTTGCTGAGAGAAAAAAAGACTGCAAAAGTTGTTGAATTAACAGGGCAAAGTGAGTATTGATAAAAAAAGTCACACTATTGAAGCTGTTCATCTAGCACTCATCAGGACAGTGTTACAAGAATACCAAATATCAAAGGTATTCTTATGCTTCTTACCTGATGGGTACAAGATCAAATGTTTTGACAGCATGGGCAGATTTTATGGCCTTGCTTGCCCTGAAACCGTAAAATTCTGCCCGAGGTCACAAACCTTTCCGTTATCTGCCCCTCACCTGCTACGATTCCCGTGGCAATGGGAAAATTTGCCCCTGTGCATCTGGTCTGCTCTGATCCCTGTGGTGGTTGGGACAGTAAAATTTCAGCCCATGTCTCTTTATTCAGCAAGACTTATGTTCCGTACTATTAAGGACAAGTGACGTATTTCTCAGATTACAGTGTTAATGCTTAACAGTTATCCTTATTCATAGATTTATTACTTAAAGACAAATTTCAGACACTTTTGCTTTAAATATCGATGCAGCAATCTTGCTGCCATTTATGCCTGTGGGATCTTACAGTTCTGCTAATGGTGCACCCCCGCCACAGATTTCCTGGTGGAGAGGAGTGCATTTAACAGGAAACCCTGTTGACATGGTGGGACTATAAGATCCCACCATCAGCAAATGCCTTGCTGCCTCCCACCCCAGAGAGGGAAGAAAATTCTGCCTATGGACCATTCCTCTGATATTGAATTGCTCACATTCAACATGCCTTATGTACGCTAACAATAATGTCTGAAGTGTTTTTTACCCACTTGCTTAGTTACAGCCATTAGATGTTTTTGACATCCTTTGTCAATTGTTGATTTTTTAAAAATTCAGTCCTGGGACATGGGTGCCATTGACCAGCATTTATTGCCCATTCCTATTTGCCCTGGAGGGCAATTGCGAGTCAACCACATTGCTGTAGCTCTAAAGAACATTAGTGAACCAGGTGGGTTTTTCTGACAACCAACAATGGTCTCATGGTCATCAGTAGATTCTTAATTCAAGATATCTTTTATTGAATTCAAATTCCACCATATGCCGTGGCGGGATTCAAACCCAGAACATTAGTTGAGATTTTGGATTAATAATCTAGTGATAATACCACTAGGCCATTGCCTCCTCTACATGATGGTACTTGCTGTCTGTTCCCTCAAATAAGTAGGATATTGAAAATGTCAACAAACAAAAGATTCTTTTCAACTGAAGTAGGAAAATTACTGAGTTTCTGAAATTTCAGGGCAATACTACTTTCTTCTGGACTTGTGAAAGTAGTTTTTTTAAAAATAAATTATAACATTGCTCAATAATCTGAATGACAGTTATCCACCTCTCTAATTGACTGATTGGAACCATAGCCTGATATCCCATGATGGTCTAATTTCCAATCAATCAGTCACAGCAATAAGTTCACTTCAAACCCCAAATTTTCAGTTTTGGCCTCCTTTTCTTGAAAATACCTGCATGATTGCAATACTCTGAAGCCTGGCTATTTAATACACTTGAAACAGCAACTGTGTGTAGTAAAATGATTTGGTTTGATTAACACAGTTTAAATTGGGTGTACCACAAAAAAAAAGTGCTTTCAAACACTAAGAGTAATCTTGAACTCGCATCCTCTGTCCGTGGAATCTGAAGCAGATCCTCAAGATCCAGCAAAACCTGAAAATCAGGAACCTTACTGGCAAGATCAAGCTGTCTGGTTTTTGTGACCCCTTGTAATCAGGTTCACACCAATACATACATTTTAATATAATTAAAGATCCCTGTCCCTGCCATGGGCGGTATGGTGGCACAGTGGTTAGCATTGCAGCCTCACAACAGCAGGGACCTGTGTTCGATTTCCAGGTTGGATTATTGTCTGTGGAGTTGGCATATTCTTCCTGCATCTGTGCTGATTTCCTCCAGATGCTCCACTGTCCAAAGATGCGGGTTGGGTGGATTGGCCATGCTAAATTGCCCCTTAGTGTCAGGGGGACTAGCTAGGGTAAATGCATGGAGTTGTGGGATTAAGGCCTGGGTGGGATTACAATCAGTACAGACTCAATGGGCCAAATGGCTTCCTTCTGCTGTATTCAATGATATATTCTACTGTAGCTGTATTTTCAAATCTCACTGACATGACATTGTGCCGATGCGGTTCACAATAGGTCCATCTAAATGTGAAATATAGAAACTAGAAGCAGGAGTAGGCCAATCAGCTTTTCGAGCCTGCTCTAACATTCATTATGATCATGGCTGATCATTAAATTCAATAATTTGAATTATTAATTCAGTTGTAGATGCGCCAAGTTTGGTGGCGTTTAAGAGGTTAGTTGATAAGTATATGGAAGAGAAGGGAATGGTTTAGTTTGGAGGGTCATTGCTTTTTATATTGGTCGGCGCAACATTGAAGGCCAAAGGGCCTGTTCTGTGCTGTAATGTTCTATGTTCTATGTTCTATCCTGATTCCCCCCTTCGATCCATATTCTTTGATCCCTTTATCTTCAAAAAATGTCATGGGGATTTCCCCGGAGGCATCAAGTGAATATAGCTCTGGGGAGAGGAACATGGCCAGGCAGTGCTCCTGAAATGATTCAACACTGCATGGTTGGCACGGTGTCAAGCTGGCAGTGCTAAACTGTGCCAGGGCAGTGCCAGGGATATACCCTAGTGGGAGCCTCATGTGGCAGGGAGGGGATTATGTTTATTTGTGGTGGTGATGGGAAGTGAACATGGGAGCTGTGGGGATGCCGACAATAGCTGTTTGATAGGGATGGGGGGGGGCAGGGAATCCAATGCTAGCAATGACTGTCAATGGGTGTGAGGAGTAGGAAAGAGGGAGATGCCGTCCTTGATTCTGGGGGGTGGGGAGAGAAGGTGGGGATAGCAGCATTGATCGCAGGCCAGTGGGGGGATAGGGGAGGAGGGTACAAAGCCTCTGAAAGGACTGTGTTGGGTTGGAGGGAAGATATTTTTTTCCTCTTGTCAGCTGATCTCAGTGTAACTGGCTATATCAGCTCCACTCCTCAGCCTGATGGCATGAAACACCTCCTGTTATTTTTGGCGATGTGCCATAAAATCTGGAGAGAAATCCAGTCTGTTTCTCTGGGGGTGGGAACAGGGGTGAGGGGGCGAGGGTTGGGGGAGGAGTGGCGGGCAGGAGGATGGGGAACATGCCAGTTTTCAGTCAGACCCTGACATTTTGCCAATTTTTGGTAAGCTTCTGCCCATTGTCTCAGTCACCACCTGTGAGTAACTTAATTTTAAATAACAGAAATAACTAATGTGGAGTTGCCATTATTGGATTGGGGTAGGTACAATAAGAAGTCTCATTTATTTAGTAGTATGAGCTTTGAAAGCACTATACCTTCATGAGGTGAGTGCAGAATTTGTTTCAGAAACAGCACATATAAAGACACAAACTCAATTAGAAGACAATGGTTGGAATGCGAATCTTAACAGGTAATCAAGTCTTTACAAGTGCAGACAATGTGAGTGGAAAAAGGGCTAAATACAGGTTAAAAAGGTGTGAATTGTCTCTAACCAGGACAGTTAGTGGGATTTTGCAAGCCCAGGCAAGTCGTGGGGGTTACAGGTAGTGACAAGAACCCAAAATCCTGGTTGAGGCTGTCCTCATGTGTGCGGAACTTGGCTATCAGTTTCTGCTCAGCATTTTGCGTTGCCATGAAGGCTGCCTTGGAGAAAGCTTACCTGAAGATGAGAGGCTGAATGTCCTTGACTACTGAAGTGTAATCCAAAAGGAAAGGAACATTCCTGCCTGGTGATTGTCTAATGGTGTTCATTCACCCATTGTCGTAATGTCTGTATGGTCTCCCCAATGTACCATGCCTCAGCACATCCTTTCCTGCATCATTTCAGGTAGACAACATTGGCCAAGTTGTAAGATTATGTACCGTGTACCTGGTGGATGGTGTTCTCAAGCAAGATGATGGCATCCGTGTTAATGATCCAGCACGTCATGAAGAGGTTGCTGAGGCAGAGTTGTGTGGTGTCGTGCTCGCTGTGTGTTCCTGAAGGCTGGGTAGTTTGCTGTAGACTGTCTATTTGAAATAACTTCATAAATGATACAAAACCTGCTATCAGTTTTATTGCTTTATATGCTAGTCAGTTTCTTTGGAGATGAAATATTCTCTAAGGTGGCTACTAATTGTTTATTTGAAGGGCAGCAAATGGGCGCAACCGGTAGAAGCTCCATGCGCTGATTATATTTGTCCAGGGTTGTCTCCTGTACTGGGATGGAGCTGTTTCCAACAGGGTGTCTTTAAAACCAAAGTAAAAGATCACAGAAGCTTGATTTGTACTTGAGGTGTAACTTGTGCTTGAGCCGGAATTCTCTGACTGAGCCTACAAGCTGGCATTCACCATGTTATCTACCTTAAACGGAGATTTTGCTGCACACCAAATTCTCTGTTCTCACTGGCACTGATGGCGGGGCATACGAGACCAGAGAATTCTGATCTCGATCTTTACACTGGTTTTGCCAATCTCAGGCAAATCTCTGGTCAAATGAAAGCCAAGACAGCGTAAAGTTTAGACCACAGCTCCTCATAGCAGCAGGGACCCAGATTTGATTCCCACTTTGGGTCACTGTCTGCGTGGAGTTTGCATGTTCTCTCTGTGCCTGCGTGGGTTTCCTCCAGATTCTCTGGTTTCCTCCCACAAGATATGCAGGTTAGGTGGATTGGTCATGCTAAATTGCCCCTTAGTGTTAGGGGGACTAGTTAGGGTAAATGCATGGGGTTATGGGGATAGGGCCTGGGTGGGATTGTGGTTGATGCAGATTTGATGGGCTGAATGGTCTCCTTCTGCACTATAGGATTTTATGACCACATGAGTTCAAGTGACTCTGGTGGGGCTTACTTTGTCGCTGCTGTCCTAAGACAGCCTCATTCTCACAATCCAAAACTTGGAATTTAGAACCCTGATGTGCAGATTGACAAGATAGGCATCTGCTATCACTTCCCGTCTGGAGTCAAGGGCTGGGGGCGAATTCCACTTATTCTTACACTGAATTGAATCTGATACTGCTTTAAAGGAATGATTTTCGATTTGGTCAATGTTTGACTCCAGTGATCATCTCTGAACAGAGTATTGATATGAATATCCAATTAGTAAATTGCTAACAGGCTCAAAGCTTTATTCCTCGGCTGCTGCTAATGAACTAATTCTACGGTCGTAGTAAAGTATTTTACTCTGGGAAATCCCCGAGCCAGATTGATCTTCTGTCTCTCAAACCTTTCAGGACTGAATGCCTGCACATCATTTTCAAAGTGCTCACATTTTCTTTCATGTAACACCTGCAAAAAAAAACTTGTTTTCAGCAAATTACTATTACAGAGTATTACAGAAAAATGCCCTCAGCCAAAAAAGAATTTCTAAATTTACATTACTGTCTGTAGAAGATAAAAGGCTCCGTTTTATTAATAAAACGCTCTTTTAACAAGACAGCCAATAGCACAGTGGGAATGTCTGTACCAATCTGCCACACAACAAAGTGGTAGGATTTTGGTGTGCGTCCAAAATTGTTTCAGTCTTAGTCAAGCTGTGTCTGCAACAATTAGTGGAGATGAGGGAGGGGAAATCAGTCCGAGCTGTGTTTATGAACCTATTCGCACTCAATCATAGGATCATAGAATCTTTACAGTGCAGAAGGAGGCCATTCAGCCCATCGAATCTGCAGCTGCTCTCTGACAGTATGTCTTACCAAGGCTCTCTCATCCTACCCTATTCCCATAATCCTGCAGATTTTTCAAGGCTAATCCATTTAACCTACACACTTTAGGGCTCTAAGGGGTAATTTAGTATGGCCAATCCACCAAACCAAACTATGGAGAAACCGGAGCTCCTGGAAGGAAACCCACACAGAGATGAGGAGAATATGCAAACTCCACACAGCACCCAGGATAGTAATTGAAGCCAGATCCCTGCTGTATGAGGTAGCAGTGCTAACCACTGTGCTACTGTGCTGCCCTAGAGCAGCACTTGGACAGTAAACCTGAATGGTTGCTGTCTTGAGAAGTGGGGTGTGAAATAGACTAAAGTTTAAAGGTCAGAAGAAATCAAACCAAGCAAATGAGAAAAAAAATGCATTTGAAAGACTTTATATAGCAACTTGTTTCTCAATCAGTTTAACCAATGAATAACCTAATTACTCAAACCAGGACAATGTCAAGTTCTATTCCTTGTTTGGACTGAACTGGCTGATCTTTGTTGAGGCTATTCTTCAATTTGCCCTTTTGCCCATAGGTTAAAGAGATTAAAATTTAACAGGATGGAAGATGATGTTTGGATTTGGCAATGATTCCAACATCTATTGCCATGACGTTAATAGGGACATTAATATGTAATGCAAAACCTGGTACAAATGCATTTCATTTTTAAGGTATCTTTAACTTTCAAAAACACTGCCACTAATTTTAACTCTAACAGGCTGGAGGATGGGTCATAGGATTTATACGGGAAGTTGAAATGGAGTTGATGATTTACCCATTTCTTTCCTGCTCCAATCTATCTACAATTTTAAGTTTCAGACAGTTTGCACATCTACCCCATTTCAAAAAGTCCTTGTCCCAAACGGCAAAGGCAAAACTTTGAAGTGTGTGTGTGTGTGTGTGTGTTGGGGGGGGCAGGGTACCAGTAATTCTTGTCTGAACAGATCCTATGTACCTTAAAGTGAAACTCCAGTATTACTAATTTGATTTGATTTTGTTTATTATTGTCACATGTATTTGCATACAGTGAAAAGTATTGTTTCTTGCGCACTATATAGACAAAACATACCATATGTAGAGAAGGAAAGAAGAGAGTGCAGAATGTAGTGTTGCAGCATTAGTTAGGGTGCAGGGAGAGATCAACATCACGGATCTGTTTTTGCTGAGATTTGAAATTTTGAACTTGTTTTTCCTTCAGTGAGTAGAACATTTTTGACATCATTGGGACAGGATCTGCTATTTTAACTGATGGCCCAAGTAAAGGATTAGTGACAGCTTTCCCGTCAGGCCGAACCTGCCACAAACTAACACACGGACCAGGTAGGTCACTACTTTATTTTATTGGCTTGTAGGTCATACACATCTTGCAAGGATAGCCTTGCTTACCCTGGCTTCCACCCCTGCCCCGCACCCGCCACCCCCCCCCCACCCCCCCCACCCCACCCCACCCCCGCCACCCCCCGCCTCCACCTTGATTACCCATCATTATCCTTCGCTTTTTCCCTGTTCCAGGAACCAACGTTCCTGATAAGCTGTACCCTGTGGGGCTGTGCAGTGATCCAATAGGTGCCACGCAGGCCACTCACAAGTTATCCTCTTTAAGATATCATAAAGCTACAGCTTATTCAAATGAAAAAACCATGCACAACTGAGAGAAGGGACTTTGCCAGGAACTGTTCCCATGGATTGACAAAGACTGCTCCTGCCTGCTGATCCACTGGTGACTGCCACTGGATTTTAGTTGCAAACAGTTTGCATTTCAACCTGTGAGCTTGTTGCTTGCTCTGACCCTGAAGGATCCCAGGCTGACTTAATATCAGGGCCATTGTAAGACCTAACTTTAAGTTTAATGCAAACATTAACAAGATAAACAGGGTATAAGAACTGCATCGTCAGCATGTTCAAATGATCAAAGAGAAACAGGAGAAACACTTCTTTATTTTTCCACTAGGTCCTTATCTTAATCACATTTATTGGATTGTTAATGTTGACCCTATTAATGATAGGCTTACACTGTTACATTTCTTCCCTAATGGTCTAGTCTAGCTAAGACCTGTAGTCTGAAAATAAATATTCTTAACTGAATCAATTTCCATCAGTGCTTGGTGGATCCAACCTTATTACCTGAATAATTTACTCCGTAAATTCCTGCTTATCTAATAATGCTGTTACGACCAAATCACTTTAAGATGTTTACCTGGAATTGACAACATCTTAATGTAGTTTCTGGTTGATTAAGTTAGGTACATTAAACGAAATTCAAATCATCGGAAATCCTTTCAGAAAACCTTATCACCCAGAAAAGTATATTATAATTTGTTTGCAACTATAAACTAATTTGTGTCTGCAACAACAGCATTAAGACAATCAGAACAGCAGGAGCAAGCAAAAACTACGAA
Source organism: Sphyrna mokarran (assembly GCA_024679065.1). Taxonomy (NCBI): domain Eukaryota; kingdom Metazoa; phylum Chordata; class Chondrichthyes; order Carcharhiniformes; family Carcharhinidae; genus Sphyrna; species Sphyrna mokarran. The sequence goes on from JAGIQG010000019.1 coordinate 24,192,540, forward strand.
ATTAATTCATTTTACAAATGCAGCCGGCTGGTTTTTCAGTTCCTGACAGCCTGTTAGTAAGCAGAAAATGTACAGAAGTTATGTTCTGCTTGAATTCTGCCCAAGTTAGTGCACATTCCATTTTCTGTCATTATTTTCAATGATTGGAGTAATGTGCCTGCCCAAATGGTGGCAACATATCGTGTGTCAAATTTTTGTGTCATTTTTAATGTTGAACTGTTCTGTGTTTGATTATATGAGTCTGTTTATAATTAAAAATCACTGTGTTTGATTATTTAAGCCTGAGTGTGGACTCAGGTAAAAGCAAATAAACTTGAGAAACTACTGGACGCTGAGTGTGAGAAGCATACTGTTGACATTTTAAAGGTTTGCATAAAATACTCTCAATAAAGTTGCTGCACATTCGAAACTAGTGACATTTGTCCATTACTCTGAGGAAAAGCAAATAAATAAAATACGCAACATCATGAACAGCAGTCCATGCCCTTGCTAGTATTAAGTTAGCTCACCACTGTTAGGCCTGCTGCAGCCCACAGATACCTCCCTGGCAGCAGAGGTCATCCAAGTGGAAAGAATCCATCTTGCTAACACAAGAACCTCCCACCTTCTTCGCCAGTGGCCTCAGCGATCATGTCCCATGCACCTGTACTCCCGGCCATTCCATGGTGGCTGGGCCTGGCCAGCTGCAGTACCAGCAGTGGCCACAAAGGCCCAGTGGTGCTGCTGGGACTACAAGACTATAGTGCTGACAGTTCTTGGAGATTGAGCCTGCTCCCTTAAAGCCTGACAACAGATGGACAACAGCCTGACATCTCATTCTGTTGGGGCTTCTCTTTATGACTGTGGTAGGACTGCCTTGGTTATTGGCCAGTGGATAGGGCCACCACAATGGCCATTAAATTTGGCATGTTATATTTCAGAGCAGGGATGGCGTGATGGCACAGTGCCCCACAGTTCCATGGACATGGGTTCAATTCCCAGCTTGAATCACTGTCTATGTGGAGTCTATACATTCTCCCCATGTCAGCGTGGGTTTTCTCTGGTGCTCTGGTTTCCTCCCACAGTTCAAAAATGTGTGGATTAGGTGGATTGGCCATGATAACTTGCCCTTTAGTGTCAGGGAGATTAGCAGGGTAAATATGTGGGGTTATGTGGATAGGTCCTGGATGGGATTGTGGTTGGTGCAGACTTGATAGGCCAAATGGCCTCCTTCTGCATTGAAAGGATTCTATGAGGCAAACATTTCAGCAATGAGGGAGCCTCATTATCATGTATAAATAGGATTTCAAATAAACCCCCTCCCCGTCTGCCCATGACAAGCGTTGCCTATAAGATCTCAAAGCACTGGAAGAGATAGTAGCATGGCTTGCCTTCTTAAAATGAGAAGGGAAGTTTACTTTGTATTCTTCTTTATTTTTCCCTGTGCTTTCAGATCCCCTGCTACAATTGTCTCTATTGACTTTAATGGGATTACTGCCATTTTTCGGGAATTTTTCTTCAGCTATTGCTATCATATTTTAATGGGGAGCAGTTTTCAGGGTGGAATGATGGAAAATTGTGAAACCCAAAAGCTGGGGCAGCGCAGAGACACAATAGTCAGTACTACTGCCTCACAGTGCCAGGAACCTGGGTTCAAACCTTGCCTTGGGTGACTGCTCATGTCGAGTTTGTAGATCCTCTCCGTGTCTGCATGGGTTTCCTCCGGGTGCTCTGCTTTCCTCCCACACTCCAAAGATGTGTGAGTTAGGTTGATTGGTCATGCTCAATTGCCCCTTAGTGTCAAGGGAATTATCAGGATAAATATGTGCGGTATGGGATTAGGGACCTTGTGGGATTATTGTCGGTACAGGCTTGATGGTCCAAGTGACTCCCTTCTGCACTGCAGGGATTCTATGCGACCAGCAGAGTCTCTTGCTGGAATTTTACTGCCTCATAGAATTGGAATTTTCTATCGGCCTCAGATAGTATTTTACAAGCCTCGCCTGAGCAAGGTCATGAAATTCCGGTTTCTGTGTCCATTGTTCTTTTCAGCAGTATTGTGTGAATTTGTATTCAGACTGATGGTGATATCTCTAGAATTGACAGGGCAGTGTGGTGGTATAGTCATTAGCACTGCTCCCTCATAATGCCAGGGACTGGGGTTCGATTATCGGCTTGGGTCACTGTCTGTGGGAAGCGTGCACATTGGAATCATAGACTCCTATAATGCAGAAGGAGGCCATTCAGCCCAATCAAGTCTGCACCAACAACAATTCCATCCAGGCCCTATCCCCATACTCCATGCATTTATCCTGTACACGCCCCCCCCCCCCCCCCCCCCCCCCCCCGACACTAAGAGACAATTTGGCATGGCCAACCCTTATAAACTGCACATCTTTGGACGGTGGGAGGAAACTGGAGCACCAGGAGAAAACCCACACAGGCATAGGGAGAATGTGCAAACTTCACACACACAATGACCCAAGTCAGAATCAAACCTGGGTCCTTGGTGCTTTGAAGCAGCAGAGCTAACCATTATGCCACTGTGCTCTCCCCATGTCTGTATGGATTTCCTCCAGGTGCTCCGGTTTCCTCCCACAGTCCAAAAGACTTAGAGGTTAGGTGCAGTGGCACCTCTCAGTATACCCAAACAGGTGTCAGAGTGTAGCGACTAGGTGATTTTCACAGCAACTTCATTGCAGTGTTAATGATAGCCTCCTTGTGACATGAATAAATAAATTTTAAACAACATATATTTATATAGTTCTTCAATATCACAAAGCATACCAAACGTGTTCGCATAGTGTGACACTAAATAGCATAAGAAGATAACTAAGTTGGATGCCAAAAGCTTGGTTAAAGAGGTAAAATACAGCAGGCAGCAGGCAGAGTGCGTAAGATTCCCAGGCGCAGCAACAGAGTGTATCCTGTAAAAATGAAGAAATTGAAAATGCCACAAAGTTTGACTCTTTTAAAGACTATAATGCAATCAGCATTCAGACGATGGAAAAATTATGAACTTTTATTCTGATAGTTTCTGACCATATTGGAAACCTGATATTCTGAACCTGCTTCAACTCCATCCTGTCTCTCCATGTGTGTTATTTCTACAAAGGTTCTCCATGATTTCAAAATAATTATAATAATAATAAAACCCATTTGAAGTTATATCAATAATAACAGAACTGATTCTTACGTTGTTCTGGAATGGGGAGGCGATCGTTTAGTGATACTATGACTAGACTAGCAGCTCAGCTAATATTCTGGGGACCAGGTTCGAATCCCACTATGGCAAGTGGTGGAATTTGAAATATTTAATTTCAAAATTTAATTTAAAATATCTGGAATTAAGAATACACTATAACTATGAAATCATAGTCGATTGTCAGGGATATCCATCTGGTTCACTGGTGTACTTAATTGGTCTGCTTTCCATGTGACTCCAAGCCACAGCAATGTGGTTGATTCTCAACTGTTCTCTAAAACGGCCCAGCAAGCCACTCAGTTATCACCACTACCTTCTCAAGGGTAACTAGAGATGGGCAATAAATGCTGGTCAGCCAGTAATGCTCATGTCCCATAAATTTTTAAAAAAGTGATTCACTAAAGGCAGCTTATGTCTGAAAATTAATTGCTGTTATGCAAATGGCTGTGAATGTTTTAAAATTATAGATGGATTCAATGAGATTTCTAACTGTGCAATAGTGTTGATTATTGGTATGGTGTTGATTAAGAAAAGCTTCTTTATTGTTAAATTAGTGTTTGAGTTAATGCATTACATTCCTGTATTTGGGGTATTATCTCCTACCTGAAATGGTTTTTACTTATTTTCTGTTTATTTGTCCTCCTATTCAGTTATCCCTCAATTTATGTTCAAAACCTTCTCCACAACACAATTGTCAAGTGTGTAGTCTGCCAGGAACTGGTATTTTAAAGTGAACACCAAGTGGTTCAGACTATACTATGAAGCCGGACTTAGATGGCACCATAAATCACAGAGCCATGGGCAAGTGGTTTATACAGTCAAGCAAAAACTAAGAGAACATGACAATTGTGAAGACACCCGTAGACCGTATTTTATAAGTTTTCAATGTTTTCCCTGTTGAGCCTTTGCTTTTCACATTTTTCTCCCAAAGGAGAAAACCACTTTCGCAACCACTGCCAGCTCCATTTTACCATTAATATTACAACTGTCAACTCTGCCCTGTCATCTTTCCAGACAAAATTCCGTTCTTTGGAAAATGGTAGTATTGGATGAAAGAGCTCAATGAGAAGTAAAGCGTGTTTCACAGCACATTTGTGTGGAAATTGTTCTGTGATTTTAATAAGCAAGCACATTTGTATGAAGTTCTAATTTTAACTAAGATATTAATCTAAATCCTTTTTGTTGACAGCACAAATACTTCCCCGTAGAGTTGTGACTGGAAGAGAGTGAATTTCCCTCTATATTGCCCTGACAACATAACTGTAAACTCCAAAGACATCTGCTGCTGAATGACATTTCCATTTGCCACGCTAGGTAGTCTTATTCTCTGGATTCATGCCCGGTATCAATCAGATTAAGACTCACTAAATTTATTTTCTTGAAAATCCCTTACAGTCACCAGTGTAATGCTACTTTTTGCATGCTCCAGCCTGGCCTGAATTTGAACCCAGGTTCCAGTAGTGGTTGGACGAGATGCGTCATTCCTTTCCCGCATTGGGTTATGTAGATTCAGTGGCTAGAATCTTGCCAACATTCTCGTAGCAGGATTTTCCGATCCTGCTGCAATGAATGGGAATTTGACTAGCCACCAAATAGTCCGACTTTGCTGCCGCGAGAGCATGGTGTGAATGGTAGGTAAGATTGTGCCCATATACTGTACAGCACAAAAAGAGGCCCTTCAACCCATTGTATCTGAGCAAGCCATCAACTACCTGTGTATTTTAATCACATTTTCCAGAACTTGATCTGTAGCCTCTTCTTCACCATTTAGCAAAACACACTGATTAAAACGCTTCCCAATTTTCATTCCACTAATTAAAAATCGGCAGATTCTATGAAAGAGTGCAATCTGCTTCACCAATTGACTGTTCAATTGGTGAAGAAAGAAAAACTAAGTTTATTTATTAGTCACAAGTAAGGCTTACATTAACATTGCAATGAAGTTACTGTGAAATTTCTCTCGTTGCTACGCTCAAGCACCTGTTTAGGCAATGCACCTATCCAGAATGTCTTTCGGACTGTTGGAGGAAACTGGAGCAATCAGAGGAAACTCACGCAGACATGAGGGGAAGGTGTAAACTCCACACAGACAGTGAACCAAGCTGGGAATCGAACCTGGTACCCTGGCACTGTGAGGCAGCAGTCTTATCCTGAAACCTGATTAATAACTCAGCTATGACAAGGAGTCATTCAGATTCGAAATGTCGGTTCTATTCTCTTACCACAAATGCTTTTTAAAATTTGTTTATTAGTCACAAGTAGGCTCACATTAACACTTCAATGAAGGTACTGTGAAAATCCCCTAGTAGCCAGCACCTGTTCAGGTGCACTGAGGGAAAACTTAACCTGATCAATGCACCTAACCTATCAGACTTGCTGAGATTTTCCAGCATTTTCTGTTTGTGTTTCAGATTTCAGCATCTGCAGTCATTTCTTTTTACCTGTTTAACAATTGTCAGTGATAGCAGCAAGCGTACAGCAGCCAAATCCAGCTCATGGAATGTTAAAGGAAGCTTGTGGAGTCCAAGCAGAACACAGCAGGTTGATTAAATACATTTTTCACAATGTATTTTTTCCCACCACAATCTGCTACTTCTTTGACATAAGTTGGATATGAAAGCTGTGTTAAATGCATGGTTTAAATTACAATCTGTTCTCTAACAATGATAGCCACCAGGGTGGAGTTAATTCAGTAATACAGAACATTGCTATTTCATGACCAAACTTACATTGCAGCGTAGTTAGTATTTCACATAATGATTTTTTAAAAATGTTTTTAATAGGCGATTTTCCATTTTATCAAGTAATACTACAAATCAATACAGCACAGAATAATGGTAATTTTACATATATGTACAGAAAAGAAAGGTAAATATCAATACAGTTGTTGTGGATTATCAATTACAATTTGTTGTAACCATTATAATCAGCACCTCCCTTTACACAAATGAAGAAAAGAGAGTACAAAGACTGGAGATATCAGGATAAAGCCGTCAGCATATTGAAGTTTGAAGTTTTTTTATATTAGTGTTACAGGTAGGCTAACATTAACACTGCAATAAAATTACTGTGAAAATCTCCCAGTCCGGCGTCTGTTCAGGTACACTGAGAGAGAATTTAGCAAAGCCAATGCACCTGACTAGCATGTGTTTAGAGTGTGGAAGGAAACCAGAGCACACTGAGGAAACCCACTCGGAGATGAGGAGAACATGCAAACTCCGCATAGACATTGACCCAAGTTGGGAATTGAACCCAGCTCCCTGGCACTGTGAGGCAGCACTGCTAACCCACTCTGCCACCATGCCACCCCACATTGCACAATGGTGTACACCATCACCTACAGGATAACAAGATTGAGGGAGTATGAGGGAGCTTCTGTGGGGTCAAATACAATCAATCAGAGTGTAAGACAGCCCCCAAAATCCTCCAAACTATAAAAGGATACCCCAGAAAGAATGAAGATCAGGATACAACCCTAAACCTAAGATGTGGCATGACAATGTACATTACCACATACAGGATAAGAGGAGCAGAGCTACACAGCCTCATGGGACAATTACAGATTATTTAAACTCACCCTCATGCCCCACAGATAACACAGTACCTTCTGCTTGGGAAAATCTCCATACCTTCCAAATACAAGTTTTCAAAATATTTGCTACCCTTCTCTACACAGCCTAAGAAAATAAGAGATATTGAGACAGGTAACAGAAGTGCCAGGAAGCCGAGGATTCTCACACCAAGCTTGGGCTCAAAACAAAACAACCTCACTCATTTCCAGCAGAGGTAACACTCAAGCACTATCATCAGCCAAAAGATTTCACCAACTTTTCCACCAAAGAGATGCCATCAAAAAGGAAGAAAAAGAATTGTCAAGAGATCCACAGACAGGATATCTCAGGGAGATACAGTCCTTCTCCTCCTGACATAATGCGGAAAACCCCATAAGACTGAATTTTAACAATATGGATTCTGCCCATTTTCCCCCATCAAAGAAACCCTAGCAACAAGATGAGGAGTTGTCCAGAAATCCACAAGTGGGCTTTCTCAGTGACGGACAAGAACTTCCTCCTCCAAACAGGATGATCTGCTCACCATATAATTCAGGAGCCAAACAATTGAGTAGCCACTGTTACAAACCATGCAGCAATATAGGAAGCCAACCCAAAAAAGGCTAGACAACCAAAGATTCTCCAACTACGCTCGGATATACACCAATAAATATTTCACCCAACTTCAGCTATGCCAAAGGCGACAATGATAATAAAACCCAATTATTTCCAGTATCCATAATCTGTCTGTACCTTCACAAGAGACCAACAAAAATTCTTTAACCCCAAAATAACAAAAATACAAAAGAAAAACACCTTCGATTTAGTTGGAACCCTCTTCACCCGCTACCTTCAATCAAGCAGTTTGCCCACCATGCTGCTGTGATGCTGTTCATAAAGTCACAGCATCCCTAAAGTGCCTAGATGACCATTCAGCCTATCAAGTCTGCACCAACTCCTTGACAGAATATTGTACCCAGGCCATTAACCTACCTAACCTATACATCTTGAGGCAGTAAGGAGCGATTTATCATGGCCGATCCACCTAAATGGCACATCTTTGGATTATGGGAGGAAACTAAAGTGCCTGCAGGAAACCCACACAGACATGAGAAGAACATGCAATCTCCATACACACAGTCCCTCGAGATTGAAATTGAACCCAGGTTTCTGGCACTGTGAGGCAGTGGTGTTAACCACTATGCCACCTTGTTGCTCGTATTATCCAAAATTAAAATATTGGATACCATATAATCTGAGCCTCCGTTGAAATGCCAGGATTACAACACAAAAATAGATAAATATTGCACAACCCTGATATCATACAACCATTCCAGCAGCCTCCCAGTAGAATGATGAAGATCCATTATCAGTCCACGGGCAAAGGAAATATCTTTATACTGCAAACACTAGAACCTAGGGATTTGAATTTGAGACAGAATCAGAAGCAGGGTGAGCAGGCCCCCTTACCCACCCTGGTACCACATGGAAAGACCAAAATTGAATGCAAATGGTAACATACTTTAAACTAATGTCTCCCTTGTTCCACTGCCAGAGCATACAGGCGGATGAGTTCCATTATAAATAAATGGATATCCCTGGCTTTCAAAGAATAACAGGATAACAGGCAACATACGCCTCAGTGCTCATATATCAAACATCCTTCTCAGGATAAAAGACAACATCATAAAATCAGGGTTATAATCACAAGGGGAGCAGTTCAGGATTAATGATGAACTGCTGGATAATATAACCATCCACTGATTCTGAAAAGGCAAAACATTTGACAGGTTTGTCAAGCAACAGCAAGAATCCATTGTTTCACCAAGGTCTCTGCAAGTCCTTTGTGCCATCGCTCAGAATCTCCAGTGGAGAGACCGAGGCTCTGGCAACAATTGCATCTGGCCACTTCCAGTCTGTCTCAACCAACACCAAGGTCAAGACAACATAAGATTAACGATCGGAGTATATAACTAATTCTGAGTCACAAAAAACAGAGAGTATGCCTATTTGAACTGCCCAGCCAACAAATCACAATTACGAAAGCATGGCAGCTAGTTCTCAAACTCAGCCAGAACTTAATACTCGGCTCACCTCAGAAGATGGACTGCATGAACACTCCTTCTCTGGCTCCATCTCCCCAAAACCAGGATATCTGACATAGCATGCAGCAAGATTTCGAAGGGTTGAAAATGAGCCTTCACTGAGGAAACTGCCCTCTCCTCTCACAAGATTCTTTCTCCTGCTGCATCCATTTTCTTTCAAGTATCTTGAATTTTATCAGTGTGAGCACCAATGATTTGTCTATGTAATGTTTACACATTCTCCCAGTGTCTGCGTGAATTTCCTCCAGTTGCTTCAGTTTCTTCCCATAGTCCAAAGATGTGAGGTTGATTGGCCATGCTAAATTGCCCCTTAGTCATTGAGTCACAGAGGTTTACAGCACGGAAACACATCCTTTGACCTAATTTGTCAATGCCATCCCTTTTTTAACCACTAAGCTAGTCCCAATTGCCCACGTTTGTCCCTTATGTGATAGCCATCTTACTCATGTAACTCTAAACGCTTTTTAAAAAAACAAAATTGTACCTGCCTCTACTACTATCTCTGGCAACTTCTTCCAGACACTCAGCACCCACAGTGTGAAAAATTGCCCCTCTGGACCCTTTTGTATCTTTGCCCTCACACCTTAAAACTATGCCCTCTTGTTTTAAACTCTACTTTTGGGAAAAAAATATTGACTGGCTGATCTATGTCCCACATTACTTTATAGACTTCTATAGGATCAGCCCTAAGCTTCCTACACTCCAGAGAGAAAAGTCCCAGTCTGTCAGCCTTTCCTTATAACTCAAACAATCAAGTCCTGGTAGCATCCTAGTAAACTTTTTCTGCACTCTTTCTAGTTTAATAATATCCTCTCTATAATCAGGTGATAAGAACTGTACACAGTATTCCAAGTGACAATGTTCTGTACAACTTCAACAAGACATCCCAACTTCTGTATTCAATGTTCTGATCGATGAAACCAAGCATGCTGAATGCCTTCTTCAACACTCTGTCCACCCGTGACTCCACTTTCAATAAGCTATGAACATCTACCCCTGGATCTCTTTGTTTTATAACTCTCCCTAATCCCCTAATTGAGGACTAATTGAGTAAATCCTGCTCTGATTCAATCTGCCAAAATGCATCACATATTATTTATCTAAATTAAACTCCATCTGCCATTTGTCAGCCGACTGGCCCAATTGATCAAAATCCTATTGCAATCCGTGATAACCTTCTTCACTGTCCACTGTGCATCATTCTTGGTTTAATCTGCAAACTTACTAATCATGCCTCCTAAATTCTCATTCAAATCATTAATATAAATGATAAATAACAGTGGACACAGCACTGACCCCTGAGGCACACAGCTGGTCACATGTTTTCAGTTTGGAAAACAGCCCTCTAAAACCACTCTTATATCATCAAGTCAATTTTGTATCCACTTGGCTATCTCACCCTAGATCCTGTGAGATTTAATCTTATGCGATAACCTATCATATGGTATCTTGTCAAAGGCCTTGCTAAAGTCCATGTAGACAACAACAACTGCACAGCCCTCATCTACCTTCTTGGTTACTCCTTCACAAAACTCAAACCAAATTTGTGAGGCATGATTTTCTACTCACAAAGCCGTGCTGACTATCCCCAATCAATCTTTGCCTCTCTAAAGTCCTGTAGATCCTATCTCACAGAATACCTTCTAACAACTCACGCAACTACAAATGTGAGGGCTCACCAATATGAAGTTCCCAGGCTTTTCCCTGCAGTTCTTTTTAAACAAAGGCATAACATTTGCCATTCTCCAATCTTCAGGCATCTCGTCTGTGGCTGTCGATTCAAACATCTCTGCTAGGGCACACGCAATTTCCTTCCTAGCCTCCCACAATATCCTGGGATACACTTCATCAGATCCTGAGGATTTATCTATCTTGATGTGCTTTAAGGGTTCCAGCATCTCCTTCTCTGTTATATATACACTCCTCAAGACATCACTATTTATTTCCCCAAGTTCTCTAACATCCATGTCTTTCTCAACAATAAATACTGATGAGAAATATTCATTTACGATCTCATCCATCTCTTGTGGATCCGCACTTAGATGACTTTGTTGATCCTTGAATAGCTTTACTCTATCCTTCATTATTCTTTTGCCCTTTATGTATTAGTAGAATCTCTTTGGATTCTCCTTTGCCTTACCTGCCGAATCAATCTCATGTTCCCTTTTTATCCTCTTGATTTCTCTCTTAACTCTGCTTCTATACTCTCTTTACTCTTTAGGGGATTCACTTGATCTCAATTGCTTATGTATGTCATGTGCCTCCTACTTTTTCTTGACCAGGGCCTCAATATCCTGAGTCATCCAGGCTTCCTTACTTCTGTCAGTGTCCCAAGATGTATAGTTAGGGGGATTAGCAGGTTAAATAATTGGGGCTACGGGAAGAGAGACTGAGTAGGATTGTTGGTGCAGACTCAATGGGCCAAATGGCCTCTATCTGCATCATAAGGATTCTATGATCCTACAATTTGTGCCTGGAAGCTGAGACCGTCAGCCACAAGTTTACTCATAATGGCATCAAGCATCTCGATGACTATAACATTGCCACTCACCGGGTAAACCGACACTGTGAATAAGGCCCCAAGCACTCTGATCAAATGAAGATTTTCTTGAGTTTGTTCTGCTCCCCGTTACCTAACGGATCTTCCAGTGAATCAGCATGGGGTATGTGCTCCAGATTAGGTCATTATCAGCTGTGCCTCAGAATAAATTAAAGGATTAAAAGGTGAGTAGCTCCAGTGTCTGTGAAAACGCAATCATTCCTGCACTTACATCACATGACACCATTCCCCTCCCCCCACACAATGGTTTTAAATCAGCTTCTAACTCATTGTGAATTTAACCCACTTCACAATGCTGTTTTTTTGTTCTTTCTGGGCATTACTAGCATTTAATTGTTCTTCCCTAATTGTATTTGAGAGGTTGGTGGTGATTTGCCTTCTTGAACAGCTGCAGTCTTTTTGGTATATTGTACATGTTACACTGTATGGTTAAGGAATAGAATTCTAGGATCTTGACTCAGTGACAGTGACGAAATGACAAATAATTCCAAGTCAGAATGGTATACGACTTGAACGGGAATTTTCAGCTGGTGGCGGTCCCATGCATCTCCTGCCACTGTCCTTCTGATGCACAACTGTTTCACATGATGAAAGCATAGTTCTCTGAAAGCTCGTGATACCAAATAAATCTGTTGGACTTTAACCTGGTATTGTGAGACTTCTTACTGTATGGCATAGGCTGCAAGCTTGGAAGGGGTTGTCATAAGACTATGGTGAGTTGCTGTAGTGTTTCTTGTAGATGGTACACATTGTGCTATGTTAGTGATGGTGGCAGTGAATATGTAATGTGGTTTATGAGACACCAATCAAACAGGCTGCTTTGTCCGGATGGTGTTGAGCTTCTTGAATGTTGCTGGAGTTGCATTCATCCAGGCAAGTGGAGAGTATTTCATTATACTCCTGCCTAATGCTTTGGACAGATTTTGGAGAGTCAGGAGGTGAGTTACTCTCTGTAGAATTCTCAGCCTCTGACTCGCTCTCGTGAGCACAGTATTTATATGGCCAGTTATATTTTGGGTCAATGGCACCAACCACCTCCCCCCCACCCCCAGGATGTTAATAATGGGGACTGAGTGTCAAATAAAGATAATTGAACTCTCTCTTGTTGGTCATTGCCTGGCACTTCCAAATGTTTGTTATTTGCCACTTATTAGCCCAAATCTGAATATTGTCCAGGTTTGCTCTGTGCATGATCACAGACTACTTCAGTATCTGAGGGGTCATAAATGTGCTGGCCATTATGCAATGATCAACAAACATCCTCACTTCTAACCTTATAATGGAAAGGAGGTCCTTGCTGAAGCAGCTTAAAGATGGTTGGCCCTAACCTGAGTAGCACTCGATTCCCATTGATTCCAGTTTTGCTTTGGCTCCTTGGTGCCAAATTTGGTCAAATGCTATTTCTCATCTCTGTTGCTTATTTTGTTCCAGAATTGTGTGAAAGATTTGTCTTTTGATTGTTTAAGGCTCATAACTGATGACACATTCAATATTAGGGAATGCGAGATCAGTCTCATCACCAAAATTAACAGTGACACTCTCCCACAAATGTACGCTTATATACTCTCGGCAGCAGTTTCCTGTCACGTCTATTGTCGGAATCATGGGCAGGACCATGTAAAGGTCTATTGACCTCAGGTGGAATTCTCCAGTTTTGGGGCGAGTGTGGCTGGAAAGTCCTGCCTCCCAACTCTAACACTTCTTCAAAGTTTAAAATAAAGAAGCAAGTGCGATTTTACCTTTCAAAATGTGAAAATTAACCTGGTTATTACGAGTTTGGAGAATAATATATTGTAGTTGTTTCCATGGTGATGGCACTGCAAGGCAGCAGAAATAGGTATTTTTCAGGTTTGCTTAATGATCTTTGATATCATTATTTATGCAGATTCATTACTTGGGAAATTAAATAATTGAGGAAGAGTCAATAAAAGTGTCAGCAGCAGAAGCACTGCTCTTTTTGAGGAATATTAATGAGGTGGACAAAGGTTCTACACAGCATCATTTCAAAGTGTGCAGATGTCACAAAATTTGGATATGTAATAACCCACATGAAGGATAGCAACAGGCTTAAGGAGGATAAATGCAGTCTGGTAAAATAGGCAGAAAGATGCAACATAACACTAAGTTTGAAATGATGCACTTTGGCAGAAAGAAAGGTGAATTTAAGGAAACTTTTTGAATGCAGTGGATTGTCAGGATTTGCAGTGTATTGTCTGAAAGGGTTACAGAAGCAGATTAAATGGCAACATTCAAATGAAAAATAACAAGAGAATCAAATTAATTGGATAGCTCTACTTTAGGGCTAATGGATCAAAAGTTCTGAGGGAAAAGCAGGATTAGGCTATTGAGTTGGATGATCAGCCATGATCATGATGAATGGTGGAAAAGGTTCGACGGGCCAAATGGCCTCTTCCTGCTCCTTTTTTCTATGTTTCTATGCCTATGTTTAAGAACCAGCACAAACTTGATGGACTGAATGTCCATCTTTTGTGCTGCATCTTACATGATTCTACAAAGTGACTATTACATGCCCAAACTGGATGGGTTGAGTTATGAAAGGAGTTAAAATTTTATTAATCTCAAAGTCAACCACAAGCTGCATCCAACCTGCCCACCTCCCAGATTTAATGAATGTGGAAAAATGGTGGATAGCAAACCCATTCCCATGACATAGATTGTCTATTAATCTGGCCAGCATCCTTAGATGTCACTATTTTACAGGTTTAACCTGGCTGCCTACATTGGGAAATCCAGCAGCTCAAGTGAGGTGAGAACATCTTTGGGGAATTGCTAAAGTGCCTTTGCAGCACTCCTTGTGGGCTTGAAAAAGAAGGAAATCTTCCCCTTCTCCTGGCCGTTAAGCTTATCTCCCAGACTTCTCCTTCCCCCTCCCCCACCATCAACAATCCCATATAAAGGCCTTCTCCCTGGGGCTGGGGTTCAGAATTTCCTATCAGAATAGGAACACCACCCCCTCTCCCAATGCCTCACCATTGTACACGCAGCTGTCAGATTCTACCTGATGCTGTAATCTGCTCCAGAGTGTTCTCTGCTTGGCATGAGAACAAGCCTGTCAATCAGACTGACATCAGGGTAGGGAACCTTTTATATAAAAAAGTTATGCACTGTGGAATTAAATCTCCCCAGCATGAAGAGAAACTTGGACTTCCCCACCAGACCTGTCACTATCATGGCTAATCATTCCAGAATAAGTTGTGTGGCAGAAGGAGACTAATTATAGACATATGTGCATATATTTAGTTATCAAAATAATGCAATTTTTTGTTATTTTGCTTCAAGAAAGAAGCAATTCCCACATTGACTATTATTCTTATTCGATGAACAGCTGCACTTAAATCTCTTCTAAATTTAAATTCAAGGTTCATAACACTTACTCCTTACAATCAACTTTCCAACATTTGTTAGATTCCAAAAGAGACACCTCAAGAATATTCCAATGAAAGTAAAAGAAAATAATGTGGAGATGCTGGCGTTGGACTGGGTCAAGCATAATAAGAAATCTCAAAATACCAGGTTAAAGTCCAGCAGGTTTACTTGGCAGCACTAGCTTTCAGAGTCTCAAGCTCCTTCATCAGGTCAGTGAGGACTAGGTTCACAAACAGGGCATATAAAGACACATAAGGTGTCTTTATATGCCCTGTTTGCGACCACAAGTCCTCACTCACTTGATAAAGGAATTTGAGACTCTGAAAACTAGTGCTCCCAAGTAAACCTGTTGGACTTTAACCTGGTGTCGTAAGACTTCTTACAGTAAAAGAAAAGTCAAGGCAGCACAGCGACACAATGGTTAGCACAGCTGCCTCACAGCTTCAGGGATGAGGCTTCAATTCCTGGCTCTGGTCATTGTCTATGTGGAATCTGCACGTTCTTCCCATGTCTGTGTGGGTTTTCCCCGGGTGTTCTGGTTTCCTCCCACAGTCTGAAGGTTGTGTTGGTTAGGTGCATTGACCATGCTAAATTCTCCTTCAGTGTACCCAAACAGGCGCCAGAGGGTGATGACTTGGGGATTTTCACAGTAACTTCATTGCAGTGTTAATGTAAGCTTATATGTGACATTAGTAAAAAAAAACTTAAACTTAATTCCTTCATTTCTAACCAATTGTTCAATGTGATTTTAAAGATCACCCACTGGGAGTCCAGCAGGAGTACTTTGTTATTTAAAAAAAAACACGATGTATTAAATTTGTAAAGGTATATTGCATAACTGTTCTAATTTGACATTACTCAAAGTGGAATACTCTTCAATTTCTTTCAATACAGCACCTAGCATTTTTTGGTGCGTCACAGATTATATTTGCAATGGCATATCAGACATTTTCCTGTGCATATGGCCCAGGGGATTCTATCATATTCCAGGCTTTAAACAATGGCCATTCTTCTTGGAGTTTTTATGGTGGTTGCTCAAGAATTAGTCTGTCCCTCAGCACATAGTCCTGAACATTGGAATGTGCCCATCTGCAGTATTTAACCATGGGCAGTACATTGCATTAAAGGACCAATGTATTTCAGACAGATCAAAAAGAGTGTTTTTCAATAGCTGTTAGTCCTCCAGCTGCACATGATAGTTGTGTGGGTCTGCCACCCTGGAAACAGCCCCACATTACAAAGTTTCTCAAGAGAAAGCTCAATCATTTCTTTCCAGACCCAGCTTCAAAAAGAGATGGGTGCCACAGTCTCTTCCCCAATGCTGTTGCATCAAGGGCAGCGTGCAGTGCCAATGAAGCTCTAGGGATGCAATTTTACTGGCCATTCGCGCCATACTCCCACTCCAGCGAGCTCAGAGAATTTGGTATCTAGTAAAATCTCTGTTCACTGCGGTGAGATGGAAATAAACATGCTGGCCCAAACAGGGGTAACATTTCAGAATAGACCAAAAAGAGTGTTTTCCAATAGCTGCTAGTCCTCCAGCTCCAGAAAGAATCTAACGAATCTCACAACTGGCCAAGCTACACCCTGGTGTTCACTTCAAAAGTTCTGGCAATAAGATATTCTGTCAAGTGACTTGGACAGTGTGCTCAGGGGCAGACATGATCCACCATTTCCTTTCCTTTCTTTTGAGGACATTATGCGTGCATCATTTTCTCGTGGACAAAGATCCTTTTCTGTACAATCTGTCTTGGTGTGTGCAGTGCAAATTCCAGGGAGTGTGAGGGAGTTTGACTGATGTGTAAGTAGTTGAATCGATATTGAGAGATGACTTTTGTAAACACCTGAAGAGGATTCTCTGCACCATCTGGAAAATAAGAAGAAACATCTCCTACAATGACAGTACTTTGCAGAGCAATTGCACTTGATTTTTATCTGGTTACCTTCAATGTTTGTACGTTGGCAACCAACAAAATTAACATTGATCTCCTTCTCTCTTAAAAGGAGAGAAGAATGAACATTTTTGTTCATAGTGTTGCTCCTACAAAAGCAATTAATACTGGTGATATTCTAAAGTCAGTAATATTTCACTTTATCATTGAAACCTGATTCCTGAACAATTAGACCATCATGCATTAATACCATTTTCAGCAGAGAGGTTTGATGGTGTCCCTCGACAACCAAATAATTCTGAAGATACTGATTTTTAAAGAAACCATTGTACTCTGACTTCAGACTATCAATGAAATCATGGCTGAATATATTATGTACCATCAACCATGTTCTATTAAATAGGAAGTATTTGCTTTAGCACTTTCTAAGCTGTCAATTTTCGATCTATCCAGCTGACCTTGCAACTGTTTTCTGAACTATATTCATAAACTTATAGAATCCCTACAGTGCAAAAGTTGACCATTCAGGCCATTGACCACAATCCCAATCCCACAATACCCTTCTAACCTGCTTGACTCTAAGGGACAGTTTAGCATAGCCAATCTACCAAACCTGCACATCTTTGGACTGTGGGAGAAAACCAGAGCACACAGAGGAAACCTACGCAGACACAGGGAGAATGTGCAAACTCTACACTGATAGTGACGCAAATGGGGAATTGAACCCAGTTCCCTGACACCATGAAACAGCAGTGCTGACCGCTGTGTCACTGTGCCACCCGTAACTGTAGTTGATCGCTAATCTTTTCTCCATTGCTTCATGAAACTTGACCTTCTCAGAGTCCTCTACCTTCCCTCTGTCACGCCTAACCCTTGACTTCCCTTTTAAATTCTCTTTAGCTGAATTCAAACAGTCATCATTTCTCTTACAGAGTGTGCAAGTTCAAAGGATGTAGTGAAAAATCAAGAACAAGCAGTGTACAATGAACAATTACAACAAAGGACATGATCCAGGAAAAATTTGTGACAGCAGCAGAAACAGGAGCATTTTACTTTCTGTGATTCATGACTTAAGTCCTGAGAGTGGTAATAAATTTTTTCCAATGTTTCTACTAGATTCAGAAATTGCTAATTAGGAAATGTCTTGTCAATGCACAAAAGCAAGCAGATTCAATGAGAACAGTTTATTTCCAACATTGTAGGAGGTTTTGGCACAGTGGTGGCAGTGGTTAGCACTGCTGCCTCGTAACGCCAGGGTTTAACTCCAGTTTCAGGTGACTGTTTGCATGTTCTCTCCTTATCTGCTTGGGTTTCCTCCAGGTGCTCCAGTTTCCCCCCAGACTCCAAAGATGTGTGGGCTAGGTTGAGAGGCCATGCTAAATTATCCCATAGTGTCAGGGGGATTAGTAAGGAAAGTACATGGGGTTACAGGGATAGGGTCTGGATGGGATTGTTGTCTGTGCAGTCCTGTTGGGCTGAATAGTCTCCTTCCACAATGTAGGGAGTCTATGATTCTATGAAATTAATTAATCATCAATTAACAAATTGTATGATATCTCAAATAAGGAAATTTTTCCTTGTAGTTGTTTGATATTTTTAAGGATAGAAGGAATTAAATATGGCTTACTTGATTTTTACCATGTAAACAATAAAACAATTGATGGCACCTGACTTGATTTGATTTGATTTGATTTCTTATTATTACATGTATTAGTATACAGTGAAAGTATTGTTTCTTGTGTGTTTCTTGCGACAAAGCACATCGCTCATAAAGAAGGAAAGGAGAGAACGGAGAACTCAGTGTTGTCATCACAGCTAGGATGTAAAGAAAGCTCATCTTAATACAAGGTATGTCCATTCATAAATCTGACAGCAGCAGGGAAGAAACTGTTCTTGAGTCAGTTGGTATATAACCTCAGATTTTTGTGCATAACTTTTGAATGTTTTAGAAGAAGTTCAATCCTCCATTAGTATAAACTGCATTTGATTACATGTAGTGCTGACAATGCCTCTGTCAATTTAGGAAAATACAAGTCAGGTTACAAGAAGCTGAAATTGCTGAATGGCAAAATGATTCAGGTTGAATGTAGGTGTGATGGAATTCATAACTGTGTCAAAATCACCGTGACAGGTCTGAATTTGATGTGAAATGTCTTATTCTGAAAGTAAACGACAAAGCTCCCTTCCTTCACTAAAAAGGTAGAATTTTTCAACTTTGTAGAAATTGCCCATCGTGACAACTTATTGAATGGCAGAGCAGACTACAAGGGCCAAATGGACTACATCTCACTCCTAAAGATATGATGGGCAAAAATGAAATGGGAACCATTTAACAGGATGATCTGGAATAGAAGCCGAGGCAGGCGAGCTGAGCAGGATGTGAGATGGGCTGGGCGGAAGACCTACCTTGGGTCTTCGGTACTGTCCAAAGTTTCAAAATAAGGATTAAAATATGAAACATGGCTCCGTCATTCACCACACCCTCCCATACTTCATCCATGCCAACACATGCCACTTCATGGCTTCATGCCTCTGTCCACCCCATATTCTTCCATTTTCTCCGTACCAACATCAGCCCCACCAACCCCATTGGCCCACATATCCCATACCTTCTACCCAGCCCTTTATAGCCTCAATTCCAACCTATGGACTCTCAATCATCCCCATTGCCCCTCATACTTCTATGCCAATCCATGCCCCTATACTCAATCCACAGCCCCTTAAAGCCCCCTTGCCAACCTGTGGTTCTCCACCTAACACCCCCATTCACCCTCATACCTCTATGCCACCATTTGCTCCTTCAGCCATCTCTTAGTCCTTTATAGTCTCTATGTCAACTTATACACCTTTATCCACTGCATGATCTTTTGTAGCACCTGTTCAAACTTGGTGCCAATTCATGCCACTCCATGTCCCCAACCCTCCATCCTTTGCCTTTACACTTACCTATCATGCCACCTTACATCGTATTCACCAGAGGACAACTTCAGAACCTATGTAGAGGCGAGATAAAATAAAATTTTATAGAAAATTGTCCAATGTAGACTCCACTATATTGCAAAAAAAATAATCAATAAAATCCCATTTACATCCCTTCAGCTAATTAAAGCAGTATAACAACAGATTAGGTGGGTTGGCCACACTAAATTGCTCCTAAGTGTCCCAAGATGTGAATATTAGGAACATTAGTAGGGGTCAATATGTGGGGTTACAGGAATAGGGCCAGGATAAGATACTACATCAAAGAACTGGTGCAGATTCAATGGGCTGAATGGCCTTCTTTGTTTTTGGAGGGATTCTATGATTCTACAAATAAACGTTTCATTCAAGTGCACAATCTTTTAAAACAACATACATCGGAATTCATAATAGCACCATCACATTGTCTAAAAACACAAGTAGCTGTCACTCAGACCGAGAAAATGATGGAATTGTACTGTAATAATGGTTGTGAAGTCAGTCATGCAGCTCTCATCCAGCAATAGAAACCCTCAAAAGACAGAGTGAAATCATGGAAAATCTTTTTTTAATACTCATGACATTTCTTTCAATGATTTTAAAAGCCAGGGCTTTTAAATACCTTGACATAGTGATAGTTCCCTTTGACAGCTCTGTTTGACAGGTGTCCTGACAGTTTTGAGAGTTGATATTGACAGGGCTGTTCCAATGACCTTGACAATTATAAATCTACACACTTTCTACACACAATCATGTTTAGCTTTAACAATTTCAAAGAGCACCTGGTACTCTAGCAGGGAGCATTTTACTTCCCCAACCTTGGCCCTTGATGAGCTCCAAAGGGAGCTTCTCTCTCCAAAGATGTCCAAACTAGCTATCCAATTGAGTCCAGGCAGGTCAGGCCTGCTCTTACCTGGTCTAGTCAGCTCATTCCCATTGTATTAAAAACCAATTTCAGCAGAAGCAGCTAATGATTTAAGTAACCAGCTGCCTTCTTAAACTTTGTGTACATGCAATACACCCTGTCTCCATTCTCATCCCCACAGAAATGGAAAACGCCTTGCTTGAGGGCAGGACATTGCTTGAGAGCCATTTTCACCGTGATGGGGAGGCTCACAGCAAAATTCTGGGCCAACATCTCTGGTGAGCAGAAGAAAATTAAAAAAGGAGGCAATTAAGGTATTGCCAATATACATTACGTACCTTGAGAAATGGTCCGATCTGGGAACATCTGTTTTCAATCAATTGTCAATTATCTCACTGGGCTATGAAATGAAATGGCTGGGTGTTTGAGAACCTTGCTGAAGGAGATTAACTTTGACAAACCATTCGATGACTATTGCATTTTATGGCAAATTAGAGGAGATTTTATTTCTAAGGAGTGAAATGTATCAAAGTTAGTTGGAAGTTTTCAAACAAGCACCACCACATTAAAGCAGCCAGATGTTTCAGCTTGTATATTTGGTAGTTTCAATGTCGGTCTCAAATGCATACTACAAAAGGATTTTTCAGTTTAATGACACCGCTTTGGAGCAAAGGACGGAATGTCGTGTGAAAGCAGAGTTATAGCTAGCTGAATTACAATATGTCATGTGCTGACTTACACAAATATGTCCAAAGAAAAATCTCTTGAGTTGCTGAAAGTAGCAAGAACCAGCTCAAGTATACATTCAAGAAGAAACTACAAGCAAGTTAATGAGCCACGGGAGAGGGGGAGAGAGGGAGGTGGCAAACTACAGCCAAGTTGGGTTCAATAACATTTGCAAATTGTGATAACTGTGTCTGTGGCTGCATGTCATGTGACTGAACCTCCAAAGTTAAAGGTTTTTTTTTATTAGTCACAACGAAGGCTTACATTAACACTGCAATGAAGTTACTGTGAAATTCTCCTAGTTGCCACACTCCGGCGCCTGTTCAGGTCAAAGCACTTAAGCAGTCTTCCAAACTGTGGGAGAAAACCACAGCATCCAGAGAAAACCCATGGGGAGAATGTACAAACTCCACACAGACAAGCAGGGAACCAAACCTGAGTCCCTGATGCTGTGAGGCAGCAGTTCTAATCACTATTCCACTGTGCTGCCATACTGTGCCACTGTGCAGGAATGCCTCCAATTAAAAATGGCAATTTCACTCGATCTAAGAAACACATCAGAATTTTACCTCCCCACCTGCCACGGGAATCAGAACAGGCGAGGGATGAACAACAGGCGGGATTTTACGGTTTCAGGATGAGCAAGGCTGTAAATTCCCATCCACTGTGTTTATTATCCATAGTGCAACTTCTTACTGATCCAGCTTTCCAGAATTTCTCTCCCGAAATAGTATATATCATTTGGAGAATTTTAGACTTCACATTTCATCTATATAGCAACAATGTTATGCACTTCAAAGTAATTAATTGTATGTAAAGTGCTTTGGGACATCCTGAAAAATGTGACAAGGTACTGGATAAACACAAGCCCTTATCTTGGCAATAATTTGAACATACATCACCAGGGATAGAATAGATGATAACAAATTGGCTGCAAGTTGAACACTTGGCCTAATCTCAATGACAAAGAAGATTGGGCTCTGGGTAAAACCGGCAGCCAAATTACTATCCTGCATTTCTCACATGGTGATTAAAGTTAAAGTGATCCCCACTTCTTAGCTCAGATGGCTGGACAGCTGGTTTACGATGTGGACTGTTGCCAACAGTGCGAGTTCAATTCCCATATCGGCTGAGGTTATGTCTTCTCAACCTCACCCCTCACCTGAGGCTCGGGGATCCTCAGGTTAAAATCATCACCCATCAGCACTCAAGAGACAGAGCAGCCTATGGTCATCTGGGACTAAGGCTTATCAACGAAAACAAACAAATCTAGGTGATAATCACAGACACATCTCATTGTTTGTGAAAGCTGGTATAATTTTAGCATACATCTCTTAGCAGACTGAAAAACCGCAAAGCAGGATGTGTGCTAGAATTATACCAGCTATTACAAAGTCAAAGTGGTATCAGAAAAGGATAGACACTTGCGACATGAACTTCATCCATCAACAAATACAACAGAATGCAGCAAACAACAGATGGGACTAGATTGGAACTTTATTGACCTGAACAAGGCCTAGTGAAAAGTCTTAGCCAAACATGGATGACCTAATAATGCTATAAATCTGATACAGGAGTTTGATGATGGAATGATAGTCAGAGGTGCTGACGGTGGTAAAACACTGACCCTTTTGATGAAGAAGTGATGTGAAGCTTCCACTGGCTTGTACTATTCGTTATTTGCTGCTATGCTTTCTGAGGTATTTGATAGAAATGTTGATGGAATATATTTCCAATTCAGAACAGATGACAATCTCTTCAACACAAGACAACTGAAATCCTCAATCAAAGATTGTTATTACCTTGTGAGAAGGAAAGAAATGACTCTCCTATTCTGTCACCCCAGGTCTGACTGTCACTGTTTGGGGTGAGGAGGGGTAGATGTTGCATATCTTTGACATGGGAATTATTGAACCATTTGAAGTTGGTTTCCTAAAGAATTCTGGAGTTGATTTGGTTCACATCTGCACTTTGTTGAAGACATCCTTTTAACTTCAGAGAGAGGGAGAAGAGAGAGTGAGATATCCTTATTGCTTTCTTCCAGGTGACTATGACATTTCTTTCTCCTCCTCCTTCTAATTCTGCTTGGTGGAACCAGTTTTTAAAAACTCCTGCTTATATATTCTCAAAAAATAATTCATTTAGCATATCTTGCAGCCATTGTATCCCATTTTTTTGATCTCTTCATCTATGAAATCTTTGCCAAGTTTCAAGGTAGGAATCAATGGGAAGCGGGGTCATTTCTTCTTTCATTCATGGGGTTATTCTTTCGTCCTTTTTGGGGGGTTGGCTGGGATGGGGGGATGCATGGGCATTGAATATTTGAGGAATATCTGGCTGGTTAGCAATTCACATTGCCTTAACAGAACAACGATGGACCCATGTCCAAGACTTCGCATTTTTAATGCTTTCTTTTCAAAAGAGTCCTTTCTGAGGGATACCTTGGCAGCTCCCCCCAACCCAGGTGTGAAATTCTATGCAACAGGTCTGCAACGTAATTCATGGAGAAGCCTTCCACAGAAGTGGTCAACTTACAGCAGCAGACATCATGGAGGAATTTCCCCAGTCCACCCATGATGGAAATCCTAGTGGGGGGGGGGACAGACCATGCAAAAATCCATTGACCTTGGGTGGGATTTTCCAGTTTGGGAGTGAGTATCGCAGGAAAATCTCACCCCCGGTTACTTGTGGCAGCCATGTTTCAATTAGTTTATTAGAAAAACAGTCTTCTTTAAACAATTCATTATGTCTGTGATTAGCTGGGGTAGCTACAAGTAGATCTCACTCAATCACAATTTTTGATGCTATGATAACGCTGGCAAGAAACAAATATCTTTGATAATGAAGGATGATGTTCAAACTAAAAATGATCTCCACTTCTCCATAATGCTTCTCCATTTATTCCATAATAAATAAAGAAAGAAATGTGTGCATTTACCTCACACCTTTAACCATTTGCTTTACAGCCACTTAAAAATTTTTGAAGTGTAGCTGTTCTTGTCATGTCGATGGGCAGTAATTACTCCACTCTATTTTACATAACAATGATGAGGTCCATGTGCGATGAATATGGCAGGGCTTTTATTATTAGATTCTTATTAAATACCCAAAGCAACACTGATGTTACTTGCTGAGCACATTCTGTGCAGAGGGCAATTTAATTACAATGATGATTGTTTCATGTTTAGCTCTGGTGGATCATACTATACAGATCCAAACAGTTCCTGGTGCAGCTCACTAATCAGATATATTATAGCAATTTTATATCCTGAATGAAATGTTATAACTGCTAAATCTGACATAAACGCATTAAATAGGTGAACATTTTTCAACCTAATATTCTCTCCATCACAAAGATCACCTACATCCATCTCCATAACATAATCTGCCCACACTACCACTTCAGCCCATCTGTTGCTGAAATGTTCATCTATGCTTTTGGCATCTCCAGATTTGACTATTCAATATTCTCCAAAACCTTCATCCTCCATAAATTTCAAATGATCCAAAATTCTGACGCCTGTACTCTGTGCCACACCAAATCCTACATTTACCTTCCATGTGCTTGCTGATACACTTTGACACCTGTGGCAGAAATTTCCCCTCCCACCCGCCATGGGAATTCTAACGGACGGGGCATGGACCATGCAAAGTTCCATTGACTTCAAGTGGGATTTCTCAGTCTTGGAGTGAGTATGGTGGGAAAATTTAATTTTGAGGCACTGAGATCCTCAAATATTCAATGTTCATATATTCAAATTGATAACCTCAATATTGAAATTAACATTAGCATCTGATTAGCAGGTTTGGGACTAAAGTCTCTGGACCCATTAGCGTCTCCGATCGCTACCCATCCCCCCAAACCTCCGTCCTCCCACCAGGAGTGGGACTTACAACTGCTCCCCACTAATGGGGAGCAGGCAGCCAAGTGAAGAGAGGCATTGAGGTCTCTCCCCAGCAAGGTCAGGGGGGTAAGGGGAGGTGCCCACTGGACAGAGCCAGTGTGGCAGTGCCCATTGGACATCAGGTAGTGCCAAGGGAGTGGGGCCAGATGGTGTGGAGCCTATTGAGAGTGGAGTTTTCTCAGGGCCGTTCGCTGGGGGTGAGGGTTCCCACTGTTACTCTGCATTGGTATCGCAGGCAGAGGGAGGGAAGAAGAGATCTGGGCTAGCCATCTGGATGGAGGATCAGGGTGCCAGCGCATGGAGGTCGGGACTGCCGGAGGCGGAGGAGGTGTGAATGTCAGGAAGGGGATCGGGAATGGCCCGAAGGGGCCCAGGAGGCCAATGATCGGGAGTGGGGGGGTCAGAGGGGCAGGCTGGGGGGATTTACAGAGCTGGCTAACAATCAGGAGATGGCAATGCGGATCCACTCTGCATGCATTAATCTTGGTGCTTACAAATTGCCACATGCACAGTACTCCGCTCAGCACTGGGCTGCTGGTCTCTCCAGCGGGTATTGGCCCTGCTCCAGATGTTCCAATTGAATCCTTTAGGGTACTCTGTGATGCATAGAGTTTTGGAGATTTAATCTGAAAATCATGCCAAGAAAACAGGCAGGTGTTTATTCCCATTTTCACACAAATTGGAGACTTAAAGTTTTTTTTTGGGAGAATCCAAAGTCTTATGATTTTTTCATGTTTATTTCCAGGTTCTTCCTTGGCTCTGTCTCCAACTATTATCATTCCTTCAAGCATTTTAAAGACATGAAAACATTCATTGTGTCGAGCTCAAATTTAATTCACTGTAGCCTCAACAAGGACAATATGAAACCTCAAGAAAACAACTTCAAGTTTACAGATCTTAAAGAAAAATAAAGGAAGAGAGAAATACAGGAAAGAACCTGATACCATGATGTCACTGGTGCAGACTCGATGGGCTGAATAGCTTCCTTCTGCACTGTAGGGATTTTATACATTTTTTGTTTTGAGATTTTATATTTAAACCTAACATTAATCCTTTATTCTCATGAAAAACAGACACTGTGGACTTTCTTGCATTTAATTTATTATAAACTGAAATGTTTCTGTAGACATATTTTGCAGTATCTTCACTGAATTAAGTCAATCTCTTCTGCCAAGTGAAGCTTCAACTTAATAGTAGATGTGTCGCAATGTAATTACTTGATTTGACAGCGTATACATGAATATTCCAAACCAATAGCTATAAATAAATCTCTGGTTAACTAGTTAGATTTTTAAAAATATAACAGTATTTTCCTGCTGTCGAGTTAACTGCTTGCAGGATATAGACAAGAACATTGATAGCAATTTGAATATGTATAATATAAATGCAATTTTAACGTTATTTAAGGGTCAGGAGCAAACTCATTAGAATCATCCCTACCCTCTACAACTAAAACTTCTGCCAAAGGCAAAATTAGATTTCTTCATTCCACATTCTTCTTTGCAATCATAGTCAATATAATCATTGATATTTTACTTGCCTTTATGCCAGCCAGTATTAACTTACCTCTGTATTATGGTTTGAAGTTTGTCTTTTGATGTTCTAGTGAAATAGTTCAGATAAGAGCAATGTAATAACTCCTGATTGGCAGAAAAAAATAATCTGACATTGACTTTAGGCCAACAGAGATGGGGCAGCAGGGCGGCACAGTGGTTAGCACCATTGCCTCACAGGGACCCAGGTTCAATTCTGGCCTTGCCTGACTGTCTGTGTGGAGTTTGTACGTTCTCTCTGTGCCTGAGTGGGTTTCTCCAGGTGCTCTGGTTTCCTCCCACAGTCCAAAGATACATGGGTTAGGTGGATTGGCCATGCTAAGTTGCCCCTTACTATCAGGGAGATTAGTAGGGTAAATATGTGGGGTTACAGGGATAGGGCCTGGATGGGATTGTTGTCAGTGCATGCTCGATGGGCTGAATGCCATCTTTCTGCACCATAGGGATTCTATGAAGACTTCTATGAAGAGACCAAGGATTTTATAGGACTAGTGAAAGTCTTGCCAGTCTCCAATCGGAGAAGCGACGGGAAACCCCCATCCCATTTCCCCCATCAGTTCCATAGGGGAGGTCTGATGGAATCATGTTCCTTTCAGGCACTTTATTGGCTGCCAGTGGATCTTGAGGCCCTAACGGCAAAAGTCCCACCCACTGAGAGCAGCTAACCAATTAGAGGCTGGTGTCTTATCACTGCCACCAATGCCAATGAAAGTGGTAGCTGCCGTTGGCATAGCATCCACCTGAGACCCAGACTCACAGAGGGACCCTGGGTCACCAGTGAATGAAGACATTATGGAGATCATGGAGTGGAGATCACAGGATGGGAGTGCAGTGAGGGTGTTCAGAGGCAAGGATCTTGCAGTGGATACCCGCATCCATCTTCCCAACTCCAAAGTGATCATTGGCAAATTTGGCAAGTTTTGATGGGCAGCCACCTGAGGGTATGGATAAACCCCATTTAATCTCTGAGCCATCACTAAAGTGAAGCAGGATAAAGGATAATAGGTGTCAATTGGCTTGTTAAGGAGCCTAATTTACATTCTACTGACATCAAGTGGCATCCCTTCCTCCCTCCGACTTAAGTGGGGGAGGTTTTCCTATCACCAGGAGACTGATGATGAGAAGGAGAAGTCTTCTCTGATCATCAAGTGAGTCTGGCTGCCATGGTTCCTGTGATAAGGAGCTGCATAATACTTAGCCCTAGTTGTAGCAATCTGGATCCCTGAGTTGGTAGGAAGTGCAGAAAATAGGCTCGTATACCAACGAAGAACAAATATGTAATAAACAACACAAAATAATGTGTACATTTTCAAACACAGGTGAAAAATAATATGAATCAAGTTAAAAAAGGGAAATTGAAATAGGAAGGGACAAGAAGTGCAAAAAGAAACAAAACAAGAAAAGGTGCAAAAATCTCAGCTTACATCTGTCAGCAGATGTAAGGGGAGAAAAGAGCTGATGTTTAAGCAATGGTGTAGCCAGGTTCAAGGGTTGAGGGAGCCAGCATATAAAAATGGCGTCACAACATAAAACAGGGCTGCCTCCTCATTACTATTCCATTAATCCCCGCCCACCCTATCCAAGCCCCACCCCACGCTGACATCATCAAAGCCTGGCGTCATCACATTGCACGCAAACCAACCATTCTCTTCTCAGTAATTCATTTTTTTTCTTTTAAAGAAATATTTATTTTTGACCAAAAAACCTTTTCTCAAAACAGAAAAATAAAACAAACACCAAAAAAATTAAATACATTTATAATATGTATGGATGCACCTAAAAACCTACCCTGTTGATCAACTTTTTGGTCACATCTCTTTTTTTTGGCTTGGTGTTAATTTCTTTTTCTTGGTAAGTTTTAGTTGAAATATATAAAATGCAAATTCTTGGCATTGATTCATGCTATTCCTATTCCAAAACATTGAAACTATAAGCGAAATTAGGCGATGTGTCACATTGACTGATCGCAGATAATCAGATGCTGTGTTGTATGTGATTGTTAAGCAGTCAAGTTACACTGAAGCAAGAAAAGGGGCGGACCAAATTTATCGGCCAATTTTATTTAAACAAACTTCTGTCTGCTGGTACTCGTGAGACTGACATCTCCACATCAGGTGGACCTACAGATTTAACAGCATTTCAATACATTTTTGTTCACGGTTACTGACAGCTAACAGAATACCTACCCTAACCTGCATTATGTTTGCTGTGAATGTTAAAACATTACCACTTCTGAAAAATGACAACTGCTGAATCCCGATGTTCATCTGTAGACAGGGCCGTCCCACTGACAGAGCGGAGCTGAGGAGCCGTGTCCGGATTGGCAGAGCTTGTGGATACGCCATACTGTGATTGGTGAACTCAGCTGCCAGTCAGCGCTACACGAGGTCCCGTGTACTGGATTGGCGGAGCAAAGGACAGTTGGCTTATCGAGCTGTCAGTCAGAGGGGTTGGGGTTGGGTGTGGGCAGGAGTTAGTGAGTGAGGAGGCGAGCTATGGGTTGATTTATCAAGCTGTCAGTCAGGAGGTTGTTTGTGGGCGGGAGTTATTGAGTATATTTATCTCCCTTGTGGCCTCTGCAGGGGCCAGTGAGGAAAACCCTGTTGAAAAGGCGCCACTCCTGAAAAATGTACTTGGGGGAACAGTCAGCCCCCTGCACTCCCCTTAGCTACGCCACTGGTTTTGAGTCCAGATGATGTTTTGTCAAAGCTAAAAGGCATAGAAAGTGGAAGATATTTATACTAGAGAGTGAAGGAATTAAGGATGAGTCATAGCCACAAAAACAAGGGGAAAGGCTGCTAATGACAGCCCGTAGAAAGTACAGAAGGTGTGAATGACCAAATGGCAGAGAAGCTGAAATCAGAGAATAAGCTATGAGGCGGGGTGGGGGGGAGGGGGGGATGGTTGTCTTGGGGGGGGGGTAAAGACAGGAGAGGAGATGGGTGGGAGAGAGGTAAAATTGAGAAAAAGGAGGAAGGGGAAGCAAAAGGAGAGAAAAGGTAAAGAAAGATGAGGATAAAATAGGGAGAAACAATTTTATGATGGGTCCCATTTTAATTTACGGATTTTATCAGTGCCTATTTTATTTATGATAAAGTAATAGTGCAGTAATAAAGTTATTTCTGACAGCTCAGTTGCATTACATTACAATAATTTTGCTGATTTTTCAGCATCATTGTGCATGATTTTTTTTTCTTTAAAAAATGGTTGGCCCTGTCTGTTTAGAATTCCCTGGAGCTGTCATTACTGATGGTTTTAATAACATTATGAATTTTTTATACATTTACAGATTTCACGCATCGCCATCTGACGAGTGCCCTGAGGACTAAATGCACATCAGGAGTCCTATGCAGTGCCACCAGACCATGCACGCCGGGGTTCTCCTCAAGATAGCTTCGTTGGCACTGTGAAAAATATTTCCAAATAAGAGATCACATCAAGCTGCAAGACCACACACTCGTGTTTGTTTTCTGTATGAACTTCACAGCAGCCCTTCAAATGCCAAGCTTTCCTTAACCACAATAGATTCTTTGTGCAGGGGACACACCTCTTTTCCCTGCAACAGGCAATGTCATGCTGGATGAATGGAGTTCTTCAGCAGAGTACGAAGTTGGATGGCCTCGATTAAAGGGGATTTTTGTGGAGACGAGTTGAGGAGCTGGGGAAAAGTCTCCAGTGCTAATGAGCCATGCCGTGAATGTGAGTGGTACTGAAAGTGGAAAAGAAATCTCAAGTTATGTTCCAATTTTTGGCAACGTTGCTTCTCAACTTTTGCCTTAATACTAGCAAAGAGCTTCAACCAGCAGACATTTGCTTCATTCTGTAATTCATTTCCTTCAAATGATAATTCTTAAGGAATGCAGTCAGTGTATAGTTATGATGTTACAAAAGGGTAAGAGAATGTTTCTAAGTATCCAATGAACAAAATTATTTTTACCAAATAGGAACAAGTGAACATATTAATATCAAAATCAATGCAATAAAATTTTAGGAAGGATTAATCTGTGTTGTCAAATTACAACCTGGCTGGTGAAGATGATGGTATACACTTCAAATCCCATTCTTTCATAGGGACATTCTTTTCTCCTCCAATATTCCTAGTTTATGCTTGGGTTCTTCTTAATCTTCCTTGCCCCGCCCCCAGTTGCCATCTCTGTCTCTGTTCATGTGGAATAGCAATCCATTGCACAAGTTGCTATCTTTTCTTTCAGTTCATTTTAAAATTTTATTTCTTTCCCCTGTTGCTTGTGTTCCTTTAATTCATAAAGCCTGGCCTTGACACAAGCCCTTAAAATACTTGCAGCCAGTCCCCACAACACAGGGAGTGGAGCGAGAATGGGGAAGTGTTACTGATTTCACTGTAGATCGACTACAGCCATGTTTCAAGGTGGCGCCAGAGATGGTGGATTCTTTGTGAACTATGTAAGGAATGATTCGTATGGATAGCATGCAAAACAATACTTTTCAAATATTTCTCAGTATATGTGGCAATAATAAATCAAATCAAATCAAAAATCTTTTGCTCAAACCTAACTTAAGTTAGCATCTTTCCAACAATGTTCACAGTGCGTTTTAACATTATTCCTCCCCACTCCCTCTGGGCCTGTGCTGGCACTGCCCATGTGAACGAATGCATCGAAATGCATTCATTTAGATGAATGCATCTAAAGCTTAACAGGCGTTGCCAGTGCAACCAACGTGTTGTCATAAACAGCTGACTTTGAGTTGCCATTTTGTTTGGGGGTAGGGGTACCTTTACCTTTTCTGAAACTTTTAGCCAGCTTTTGCTTAAAGCTGGCATGTAGGAGTTCATAATGAGACAAGGCTACTTCTGTAACTTGTCATGCTACAAACCCTTATCATATAGGTGAGTAAGCTAGCCACACATTTCCTGTCATGTTAGTTTTCAGAAACCAAAAAGGAACAAGTAAGAATTCTTTAGGTAGTTGCAATAGTTTCTGTCACAATTGAAAAGCATGCCATTGCAGATGGCGTAACTAGAAGTGTGCATCACTTGCTCTTGTGCTTTTTGTCATTCCCCATGAGATTATAATTAATTGTGTCCGTGGCATGCAGGGGAAACATGTACGAGTGTACGGCAGGAGATGAAACCTGCCATAGGCTGATAATGCAGCAAGTATGGATGGGCAATAAAATAGCTTCTTGGACAAGTAGGGAGGATCTGCATTACAACCAAAACATTCCTGCCCAACTCCATTGCAATTAACATAAGACTTGAAAGCACAGGTGGCACAGGAATCTTTTAAATTAAATCTCATTTGTAAATGTTTCAAATGACATTGCTTTCACCTTATTATTATGTGCATCTTTGTTTTTCTGTTGGGGTTAGCTTAGACAGAGTGCTAAATGTACCTCATGACTGGCATGCATTGATGATTACATGAGCGTTAGGGACGTTTCAGTTATCGTGGGAGAAACAATATTTTGCTAACTCTTCATTGAATATTCAAGTTCATGTCCAATTGTTGTGCTCATCTCTCTGAGACATGGCTAAAATTACAGATTCTGCTGTCCCTCCATTCTCTGCATTACAAAGGATATTCATAGAATCATAGAACCTCTCCAGTGCAGAAGGAGGCCATTCAGTCCATTGAGCCTGCATTGACACAATCCTATCCTGACCCTATTCCCATCACCCCACATGTTTACCTTCCTAATCCCCCTGACATTACGGTCAATTTAGCATGGCCAATCCACCTAATCCATCTATCTTTGGACAGTGGAGAAAACCAGAGCAGCCAGAGGAAACCCATACAGATACTGGGGAAATGTGCAAAGTGAGCCAAGGCTGAAATTGGATCTTGGCCCCTGATGCTGTGAGGCAGTGGCATTAACCAACACTGTGCCACCATGCCACACCATGTCTGATATCACACTCGGTAAGGATAATAGAAATGCCATAGGTCAATTCAAAGCTCTGCAAGAACTCTGTCAGCCAGTACTCTGAAATGGACACACATTTGGACAGTCCTGACATTGCCCTTTAAGTTCCTCATTTTCTTACTTCGACTGACCTTTCCCAGGGGATTAAGTCCTTCTTACATTAGTCCTCAATGTTCCCAACTCCATACCACTGACTCACCCTCGCTGGTCCTGAGGCTCCCTATAATCAAATTTTTGATTTGATTTATTATTGTCACATGCATTAGTATACAGCAAGAAGTATTGTTTCTTGTGGGCTATACAGACAAAGCATACCCTATAGAGAGGAAGAAAGGAGAGCGTGCAGAATGCAGTGTTGTAGTCATAGCTAGAGTGTAAGAAAGATCAACTTAATATGAGGAGGTCCATTCAGAAGTCTAACAACAGCAGAGAAAAAGCTGTTCTTGAGTCAGTTGGTACATGTTTTCAGACTTTTGTATTTTTTTTCTTGATGGAAGAAGGTGGAATATGACTCATTATTGTCACATGTATTAACATACAGTGAAAAGTATTGTTTCTTGCACACTTTTCAGACAAAACATACAGTTCATAGAGAAGGAAACGAGAGAGTGCAGAATGTAGTGTTACAGTCACATCTAGAGTGTAGAGAAAGGGCGAAGAGAGTATGTCCAGGTGTGTGTAGACCTTGATTACGCCAGCTGCTTTTCTGATGCAGCAGGAAGTGTAGGCAGTGTCATTGGATGGGAGGCTGGTTTGCGTGATGGATTGAGCTACATTCAAGACGCTTTGTAGTATCTTGGAGAAAGCAGGAGCCATTCCAAGCTGTGATACAACCCAAAACAATGCTTTCTGTGATGCTTCGGTAAAAGTTGGTGAGAATTGTAGCAGACATGCCAGATTTCCTTAGAAAGAGGAGGCATTGGTGGGCTTTCTTAAGAATGGTGTTGACATGGTGGGATCAGGACAGATTTTTAGTGTTCTGGACACTTAGAAACTTGAAACTTCCATTTTCACTTCATCCTATCAATGTAGACAGGAGCATGTCCTTCAATATGCTTCTCGAAGTCGAAGACTTGCACGCCATGGTTTTCCTCTGCTCTCGTTCTAAACTTGCATCTGTCTCTAGTTTCTCTCCTATCTCGTCTCATGTCCTTAAATTCATCCTGTCATAGAGGTTTACAGCCTTTTGGCCCAACTTGTCTGTGCTGCCCTTTTTTTTAAAAAGCCCCTAAGCTAATCCCAATTGCCCACATTTGGCTCATATCCCCCCCATACCCGTCTTACCCATGCAAATGTCTAAATGTTTTTTAAAAGACAAAATTGTACCCACCTTTTCTATTACCTCTGGCAGCTTGTTTCAGACACACACCACCCTCTATGTGGAAAAAATTACCCTCTGGACACTTCTGTATCTTTCCTGTCTCACCTTAAACCTATGTCCTCTAGTTTTAGACTCCTCTATCTTTGGAAAAGATATTGACTATCTAGCTGATCTATTGCCTCTCGTTATTTTACAGACCTCTATAAGATCATCCCCCAGCCTGCCACGCTCCAGAGAAAATAGTTCAAGCACACCCTTATAACTCAAACCATCAATTTCCGGTAGCATCTCATAAGTTTGCAGATGACACAAAGATTACTGGAGTTGTGAATAGTCAGAGAACACAACAGGATAGAGATAGGCTGGAAAATTGAGAAGAGAAATGGTAGATGGAATTTAATCCAGATAAATGCGAATTGATATATTTTTGTAGATCTAATGCGGGAGGAGGTGCTATACAATAAATAGCAGAACCATCAGGAGTATAGACACACGGAGGGACCTGGGTGTGCAGGTCCACAGATCCTTAAAGGTGGCAAAGGTGAAGAAGGCATATGGCATGCTTGCCTTTATTGGATGGGGCACAGAGTATAAAAGTTTGCTTGTGATTTGCAGTTATGTAGAACGTTGGTTAGGCCACATTTGGAATACTGTGTCCAGTTCTGGTCGCCACTCTACCAAAGGGTGAACAATTGGAAGCTTTTTCCCAGGTTAGATTTAGATTAGGACACAGATTTAAGGTGCAGGGAAGCAAATACAGAGGAGATGTCAGGCGTAGGTTTTTCACTCAGAGGGTGGTGAGTGAATGGAACCGACTGCCGTCGGAGGTTGTTGAGGCAAACTCACTGGGGTCTTTTAAGAGACTTCTGGATGAGTATATGGAAAAGAATAGGATAGGGGGTTATAGATAGATCTGTGGATTGGTAGATGTGATCGGCGCAACTTGTGGGCCGAAGGGCCTGTTTGTGCTGTATTGTTCTATGTTCTATAAGTTGCTGTTCTCCTGCTCCTCCCAATCCCCCCATTGTTAAACAAAGAAAACTGGTGACCTTGCACAAACCTGGCTGATGCACGCCACCTTTAAACAAACACGAGCCGGGTGCTATGAGATTCTCATGTGCCACTGGCTTTATCTTGAAGGTAGGATATAATTAAAAATGTTTTGTGCTCATGAATATTCATGAAATGCAGATGTATTATAAGTAGGAGCACACCAAGGGTCGGTATGAGGCTCGACAGACACACAGCAAGCTTGCCACTGACTTTACTATTGCGTTCAGTGCTAGTGGTAATTTGATATTTCGCATCCTGTCTAATTAAGTGACCCTGTATGCCATGTTTCTACTAACGCAGACAGTCCTTTCTGAACAGGTTATTCACACACCTACTTTGCTAGTTTGAAATGAGTGAGCAGTGCTGTGAATGAAAGGAGTAGGACCCAGCATGGAGCCGATTTAAATACATTTGAAATGTTTAATGGGGGTTGTAGTCATCAGTACAGCTTTGAAAATGATTCTTCTCAATGGAGGATGCCATACGCTTCTTCTATCTCTCGAGGCAGAGCCAGAACTTCCTTTTGCTGGGATGGCTCATCCCATGGACATAAAGACCAATATTGCATTAAAGTTTAATGATGTGGAGATGACTTATTGTCCTGTCTGGAGACAATACACATCTCCTTAATGTATGCTTAGTGCTATCTCCACTCACACTGTCTGCACCTTTAAGACTTGATTAGCTAAAAATACTTGCATTCTAATCAGTTTTCTGTAAACTGTGTGTGCCTTTATATACTCTGTTTGTGATCAGAACTCCCCCATTCACCTGACGAACCTTGAAAGCTAGCAGTGTTTACTGCCAAATAAACCAATTCAACTTTAACCTAGTGTTGTGAGACTTCTTACTGTGTTTAAAGTTTAATGCCAACAGATCCTTCCAACCCAATGTCAGCAGCATGCAAATCAGTCAGTCAGATGTTCATGTTTATAAGGGAGCAACATACTTATTTTTTGTTCCGGTCCTGTTGAAGCCCCCCCAGTCCACAATTTTTTTTCCATTCCACTGATGACTTCATGCTCATGTCTGGACCTGAAAAGAAAACTGATTTTGCTTCCAATTCCCATCCCTCTTTCACCTTCTCATGGCCCATTTTTAACACTTCATTTTCTTTCTGTAACCTCCCTGTCTCCATTTCAGATGATAAACTGATCGTCAATGTTCATTATCAGCCCACTGATTCCCACAGCTACCTTGACTACAGCCCCTCACGTCTGGCTTCATAAAAGGACTCAATCCAATTCCCCCAGTTTCTCTGCTTCTGTTGCTTCAGTTCCAATGATATGATCTTCCAAAAGGGTACTTCTGGCAAGGCTTGCTTTATCCTAAACTGAGAGTTCCCTTCACTGCGGTTCTCAGAGTATTCAGTCACCTTCCCAAACAATTATAGAAGGTGTAATACCTGCTCCTTTACCTCCTCTCTTGTCATTGCCCAAGGCTGCAAACACTACTTTTAGTGAAGCAATGTTTCATTTGCACCTCCTTCAATCTGATCTATTGCATTCACTGGTGCCAGTGTGGTCTCCTCTGCATTGAGGAGATTAAACACAGCCTGGGTGGCCATTCTGCAGAGCACTTTGGCTCAATCTGCAAACAAGACCCAGACCTTCCTGTTGAGTGCCATTTCAATCCAGCAGCTTTGCTTTCATGCCCACATGTCCTTCCTTGGCCTTTTGCAATGTTCCAATGAAACCTAATGCAACCTTGAGTGAACAGCACCTCACCTACCGATTTGGCACGTTACTCTCTCCTGGATTTAATAATTAATTCAAAAACTTCAATCTTTAACTTTTTAAGCCAATTCTTTGTCCCTTGCCCCTCCCCCACCATCCCCCTTTCTTGAATTTGCTTTCAAAGAGTGTTGAAGCCCTAACCCTTTTCCTGCCAGTAACACATTATGCACCTCACTTTTATGTCACTATCAGCAGTTTTTAGTCTTTAACACAATCATTAACACTCATGTTGTCTTGTGTCCATCTTGGGCGTCACAGCGATACAGTGGTTAGCACTGCTGACTCACAGCACCAGGCTCCTGTGTTCGAATCCTGGCCTTTTTTCTTAAGTCACCATCTGTGTGGAGTTTGCACATTCTCCCTGTATCTGCATGTGTTTCCTTTGGGTGCTCTGGTTTCCTCCCACAATCCAAAGATGTGCGGGTTAGGGTGGATTGGCAATGGTAAATTACCCCTTAGTGTCGGGGGGCTAACTAGGGTAAATGCATGGGTTATGGAGATAGGACCTGAGTGGAATTGTGATCAGTGAAGACTCATTGGGTTGAATGGTCTACTTCTGCACTATAGGATTCTATGACATTTTGGTCAAATCTCTCCTAGCTTACATCTATCGCTGACCTTCAATTTTGCTCCCCTTTCATGACCCCCTCTTCAGCAGTATATAAAATCCATCTCCTTACTTCCTCTCTTTAGCTTTGAAGAAGCAAACAAACTTCAAATATTGGGTGGGATTCTCCAGGATGTGTCCAAAGACTGAAATTCCTGTCTGAATTCAATAAATGTTTAAATGGTCTACTGAATTTTCCATTTCACCTGCTATGCTGTTTTGCTGTCTGCAGATGCACAGTGGCATAGTGGTTATACCCAAGTTCCATCCCTGGCTTGAGTCACTGTCTGTGTGGAATCTGCACATTCTCCCCATGTCTGCATGGTTTTCCTCCGGATTCTCCAGTTCCTCCCACAGTCTAAAAGATGTGCTAGTTAGGTGCATTGTCTCTCAGTTAACCGAACAGGCACCAGAGTGTGGCAACTAGGGGAATTTCACAATAACTTCATTGCAGTGTTAATGTAAGCCTATTTGTGACACCAATAAATAAATTTTAACTGAGTTTTTTCAACATTATTTTTATTTCAGAGTTCCAGCATTCGCACTATTTTGCTTTTATGAAGTTTCTCGGCAGTCTACTGGACCACCTTTGAATCTTTCAGATGTTCCAAGTGTAGATGTCACCATTTTTACTGATATGGTTGTAGTGGCCACACTCTTAATATTCAATGTCTGATCATGCAAGTGCAGACAAAACTACAGATCTAATTTATCATGGCCAGACTGCAGTGCACAGCTGATAGCATTTTGTGACTGTGTATTGCACTCTACTGGTACTAATCTGAGACCCTCATGTCAATATAACAGAACCTACCTTGACGGATAAGTTATATACAAAGTTCATACAAGTTGTGATACCCCATCACAGAATATTTATAAAACCCTGTTGAAAATCAAATGTTGAAAATTAATTCCGCAAATTGTAGGTCTCCAAAACAGTATGTGTATTCTGTCACACTAGTTAGCTTGACAAGATTGTCTCTGTCTCTTGCCAACTAGACTGCTGGGAGGAACTCAGTATTATAGCAATCTATTCTATCTTAGGTGAGGAGAAAGATATGCATGAAGTAGCTCCAAATGATGCTCATTGTTTCAAGCCTAAACTATTAACTACCAAAGTTGGCACCACCCAAACACAAGCCTTAAAATCCCCACACCCCACACACCCCCACTCCTAAACACACACAAATCTGATTTAAAAATTTCATATTAATCCTGAATTGTCTTAAAATTAACCTTTACTTTTTCATTTCTGTTCTTTTGTTTTAGAAGGTTTAATTACTCTCTAGTATCATTACATCACATTTTAGTTCGGGTTTTGTTTTGCTTAGTTTAACTCTTGTCTATACAGCGGGCTGAATAAGGTATGTTATTATTTTGTGTATCATTGCTTTAGGCATTATTTTCAATACAGCCTTTAGCTTAGTCAATATAAACATTTGCTTTTACAATGACTGGAAATCTTATAGCAAGCAAAATATACCAAATAGCACTGGATGTGTATTTGTCTGTTCCTTTCATTTTCAGGCTGGAAGTATGCCATATAATACTATTTACTGTGATCCTGCAATAGTCTACTTAATTTATCGATCTTTTACTGACCATCTGTTCAATCTGTTTCACTGTCACTTAGTCACTTCATTGCTGTGGGTCAGTCTGCCTTGCCCAGACAGCTGCAAGGTAAGTACAATTTGCCAGTCTGTAATGTCTGGTCTAGACCGAATCTTTACATTTCTGGACACAACATCCTGTCAGGATTTAATAAAAAGACAACACAAGAAAAAGACTGCCAGTGAAAATAGTTGACAGTTTTTCTGTGTCCTTGTATCAGTGAAAGAGTGTGTTGAATTCTATTTTCTTTTAGGAAATTGAAAGTTTTTGTTTTGATAATGGATTAGAAACTGTGCTCTATGCCTGGGATTATGCAAACTAAATAGAAGTGACATAGGGCAAGAAGCCTAAGAAAAGGCTGCAGGTGGTCTTCAAGTCAGCATTGTATTTTGTGCTGGACTGTAACATCTTGTTAAATTATTCTCAAGAGGGCCCCTGTCTTAATATTTCTATCCAAAAGGACTCTAAGACCTAAAAGGTTGAAAGCCACTGGCATATGTTATCGGATATGATTATGCCTTTCCAGACCAATAAACTCATAAGGTCAAAGGTTCAAAAGCTGAAATGCTCAAATCCCTAAACTGGAGGTTAGGTTTTCCAAAGAATTGTACATGCATAGGAACAGCCATTACATATTAGCCCATAACCTTGTGAATAGGAGAGGTTGATCTGAATGGTAAAGCTCACATAAGGTGCAAGCCTAGCATTAAAAGCTGACAGCAACATGCTGAGCTTGCGTAATATTGCAGCTCTTTTTTTCCTCTGACACTAGCAAAATACTTTGCATTGTGTCTCTCTGTCCATATGATTCCTGTCATGCACTGTCCCATCTCCTGACAACCAGCTGTCAATAGCCAATCAGATAGCTAACCTCGTGGGGTACTGGAGCTCTCACCTATGATTGAACAGATCAATTAATTGTGGAGCCTCGCTTGTAACTATGGATAAACGTATCACACTGTGACTCTGTGACTAAATCACTGGTACTGCAGAATAACTGAGAGGTTAAACAACATGACAGAGACAACAACATTTTTGCTGTTTTACAGTTATGACAAAAAAGATAACATAACCTTTAAAACTTTTTTTTAGGCTCTAGGAACAGGTTAAAGGTTATTTGTGCATACGAGTAGGAGGCATAAGGCTAATTATTTTATGCCACTGGCGTTTTAGAACACTGCAAACTCAAACAAAGCGCATTTCTAAAAGGAAATCATTCATGTCTCTGCTATGCCCAGCAGAAGCCATTTCACGACCAAGTAAAGTAATATCGTTACCTGTTTATTTCCTCTTAGCGAAACAGATATAAACTTCACAGAGATATAATTCATTGGAATGAAATATAAGAATATATATTTTAGAACAAACTGTCCAAATTTCCAATTCATAAAAAGGCGGGGGCAACTGTTCAGCCCTCACGAGGGCAACATTGTCATAAGTTCATAAGCTCATAAGATACAGGAACAGAATTAGGCCATTTGGCCAATCGAATTTGCTCCACCATTCGATCATGGCTGATATGCTCCTCATCCCCATTTTCCTGTCTCCTTCCCACAATCCCATTCAACCCATTACCAATAAAAATCTTTCTAACTCCTCCTTAAATTTACTCACTGTCCCAGCATCCACCATACTTTGGGGTAGTGAATTCTACACATTCACAATTCTTTGGGAGAAGTAGTTTCTCCTCAACTATAAGACGATGACCTCTCATCCTAGAATGCCATTCAAGAGGAAGCATCCATTCCATATTCACTTTATCCATTATTTTTATCAGCTGTGTACCTCAATTTGATCTCTCCTCATTCTTCTAAATTCCAGAGAGTATAGGCCTAAACTGTTCAATCTCCCTTGATACGACCAACCTCTCATCTCTGGAATCAATCCACTGAATCTCCTGTGAACTGCCTTCCATGCTACAATATCTTTCCTCAAATAAGGGGACCAGAACTGTGCACAATACTCACTTAATAAGCACAGAGGTAATCTCCTAGGGACACATTGGCATCTTACCAGTGGTACTTTCATAACCAGCACAGCATTGCTCACTCAATGGACATATTGCAAACATCATTATGAACACAATTATATCAACAACATGAAACCAAATAGGCTGGAGCAAATTTCACGCTGCACTGGCCATTTTCTTACATTCTCTGGAGAGTCCCAAAAGTAGGTCCCAAGTTCTCTAAAATCAGGGGAGGAAGATTCAGTGGGGGTATAAGGAAAAGTTCCATACAAAATTGATGTTTTATTGATATCTATTTTATTGGTAGCTAAGGGATGGTATTTGTGGCAGGGACCAAGACAATAGCTTCACTTTTCATAAATTTAGTTTAAGAAAATTTCTGTACATCCAACAAGGGATGTTGGACAAGCAGTCAGCTGACTTAGAAACAATGGAGGAATCAAGGGAGGTGGCGATGAGGTAGAGCTGGTTGTTATCAATGTACTAATGGGAACTCAAGTGTTTTTGAATGATCTCACCCAGATAGAAAGGAGATGAGAAGTAGGAGGGGGCTTTGATCCTTGAGACGTAGCATTGATAATGATTCAGGAGCAAGACGAAGAGCCATTATAGGTGATTCTCTGGCTATCAGAGAGGTCAATGAGGAGGGTCTGCGAACAAGAAGGAGAATCAAAATGACAAGTGAGTAGAAGCTCATGATGATAAGTGAAGACTGAATTTTGGTGTTCCACAAAGCAGTTCCCAGTCTTCATTCAATCTTCCAATGTGGAAATGTTGACTTCTGAATACAGCAAACTAAATTGAAAAGAAGTACAACTAAATTGCTGTTTCATCTGGAAGGAACATTTTAGGCCTTGGACTGTGAGAAGAAAGGAGGTAAAAAGACAGGGATTGAAATTCTGTGACTGCATGGGTAAGTGCCAAGGGAAAGGGAGTGGACTAGGATGTTTGACATGAATGGTTTATTCAGAATGCTAAGAGGGCTAGAGTGGGTAACATATTTGATTGTGGTAAGATAACATTGGTACAACTTGGCTTGCTTGACTCCCTTCTCCAGTTTAAACTACGTGCCATAGTAGGACCATATTTTAAAAGGGTAAGAATTAATAATTGGGAGAGATCAGTCCTAACAAACAGTCACCAACTCTTGAGCTCCCACTGCCTTTTAACCCACACTTGAGTGTTGATTGGCAGTCAGCAGGGCATCCGTCTGCCCTTGGAAGGAAGTCCTGCTTGTGAGAGCTCTTCAGTTGGCCATGCACAACACTGCAGTGGCAAAAAGTGGTGCTGCAGCACTTTGCCTGAAACTAAGTCCCAACACCTTTGAAAAGGCAGATCTTGGTGGTTCTCAGGTCAGAAGACTAGAAGATGCCCAAGAAGGTCAGGAGGGGGTGATCTGGGCATCTAGAAGTAGACCAGGAGGGGAGGAGGTCCCAGAGCTCCAGTGTCCCAGGCAGGGAATGCTCCAACTTTAAGAGAGCCTTCAGAGTGAGGCTTCCTCCCCATCTAAGTTAGGGAAAAGGATTAATTTCATTTTCTCATCTC
Organism: Sphyrna mokarran; assembly: GCA_024679065.1. NCBI lineage: Eukaryota > Metazoa > Chordata > Chondrichthyes > Carcharhiniformes > Carcharhinidae > Sphyrna > Sphyrna mokarran. Next base: position 24,234,972 of record JAGIQG010000019.1, read on the forward strand.
ATTGTACCTGCTCCCACTAGCCTAAAAATTGTGGCTGGATGGAATAAGGTGATTAAGTGACCATTTATGAGCTTTAATAGATGAAAAGGCAGGTTTCCTATCCAAAGTCCTACCCCTCTTTCTCCCATTCCTAGTATGAAACCTTTTTCCTAGGATGGAGAAAGCTAGCACGAGGGGACACAGTTTTAAATTAAGGGGTGATAGTTATAGGACGGATATCAGAGGTAGGTTCTTTACCCAAAGGGTGGTTCGGGAGTGGAATGCCCTGCCTGCAGCAGTTGTAGATGCGCCAAGTTTGGTGGCGTTTAAGAGGTTAGTTGATAAGTATATGGAAGAGAAGGGAATGGTTTAGTTTGGAGGGGCATTGCTTTTTATATTGGTCGGCGCAACATCAAAGGCCGAAGGGCCTGTTCTGTGCTGTAATGTTCTATGTTCTATGTTCTATGAAACTATGTCTGGGTTTGGGCAGGAAGGATCCCAATGGGAATCTCATTCATTAATTTCACATCTGTGCCACAAACCCCCAAACCCCCCATTGCAGAACTGCTGAGGACTCAGAGTAAATTTTTGCCCATGAAATTTGTCTTTGAGTCATAAGTCAGCTGAAGAACCAGCTATAATGGTGATTTCATATTGATTTTGATATCGGCAATGTATATGTCTTTTATTATGTTTATATAAAACCAGTAGTGCTGTACACCTGGATAGTATTTAGTCCACATTCCCTGACCAAGTGTCCGTTATCAGACACAATTTTAACATGAACAGAACAGCATATGAGGCTTTTAGAGATTAATTTTTATTTCTAGATAATCAAATTTGATGACATCAGGAATCAGTACAATTAATCAATTGCCATATTTAGATTCATACTGGCAAACCAATAATTTTGAATAACCAATGTTCTGTTGATTAATGCAGTAAGTAGTTTAATATGCAATTCCATTGGGTTGAATTTCAATGCATGCATGTCGGGTACACGGGTGAACAGCACGTACAAAACAGGAAACAAGTGGTGTGTCTTTCAGATGCTTTTTAGTGCAACCACTTATTTAACATCTGACTTTTGGGTTTCCTATCCAGTTAGCATCAGCAGGCATGATGATGACTCACATGACATGCTTTTGAATCCAGTATTTAAAAAGGGACAGTCCAAACATTCAAGATGAAGTAGTTGGAGTTGGGTGGAAGAGAAAAACAATTATTCAATGAACTCAAGACTCACCTGCTTCATTGTCCCTGCTGGAATAGGCTGCTGGGGCAATGAGATCATAATACCATAAGACTATGATGAGTTGGATAAAGATATATTTCTCCAACAATTAGGTTAAGAAGCCAGCTGCTAAGGCAAAGAATGTGTGAAATGAAATGAATGAAAAAACCAAAAATGAAAATGCTGGAAAATCTCAACAGATCTGGCAACATCTGTAAGGAGAGAAAACAGCTGACGTTTCAAGTCCAGATGATCCTTTTCCAGGGTGTCTTTTGGTTTCAGATTCCAGCATCCACAGTAATTTGCTTTTATAGCATATGGCAGGAGGTTGCTGTGGAGATCAGCAGTAGGGTCATAGCATCAGCCACCTATATTCATGCAGGAAGCTGTGAAATGATCTAAGCAGAGCACGAGTGGCGGACATTCACCTAAATCCTGATGTGCGCAATATATCAGCCCCCTCACTTTATTTACTCTCTCCTATGCCAGCACATCACTCCTCTTCAACTTACTTTGCAAATGCGCCCATTCTCCTCTTGTATGCAGTTCTCACATTCCCATATATCCATCCATCACTGATACACAGCGTCATCCTAATGTTATGTCATATCTCTCTATTAAAGTCAACTTCAACCACTGCTCCCCATTCATCAAATGAACAATTCCATTACTCTCAATCACTTTTTTCTTCCCTGTGTGCAAGACAAGAGAGATCAGAATATGAAGGAGAGTTAGAGAACCAAAGGTGGCCCTTTAACATCTCATAACTGACGGCTGCAGAGGAGGAGCTTCTAGAGTTCAGTGGAAGACAGGGGCTGTCCATCTAACTAGTGACAGAATTAAATATCAGGCAGTCACACAACCTACAGCACTCATCAATGTTAACTTAATGTCAGTAGCAAGCAAAATATGATCATATACATAGTGATGCCTTTAAACATTCTTACCCTGATAATATTCATTCACTTCTTATATCTTGCACAGTTCATCGACACATTCAGAAGGAAGAGATTGAGGTCTTTGGATTCTAAAGCTCAAGCTATCCAAGAATGTGTGACTTTCATATGTCTGCAGTCCATGCATCAGCTCAGATATTCCTACCCCAGTGAAATTATTTATAGAAATATTTGGGTTTCCACATACTGACTCATTCTCCACAAGCAAATAAGAGCTGATCTTCAAGTTAGTGACAACAATTGACAGCCCACACCAGAGGCTATACTGTAGGGCTTGTTATAAAAGAGTATACTTCTGGAGCAGCAGGAATGTGCAATGCACAGGCAGTCGTTTCAAATATGCGATTGCAGAGACAGGGAGGAGGAGGAACCTGCCTCAAGAGCAAGTGGGATGCTGTCACAGGTCATTGCAGATGTCTTCTTCCATCAGTAGAGTGACCATCTACATGGAGCATCAAACATGACAATCAAACAAGTACCTGCAGACCTCCAGCAAGGGCTTGCAGACTTTGGATACCACCTTAAATTAGGTGAATGATAACCTATCTTTAGCCCTTCGGGGTCTCAGATCTTTGCATCAAAGTGCCCTCCAGCACAGTGGGAGATAGAAAGTGCAGCAGTGTTATGAGATTGATGATGGTAAAAGGGGAGTCATTTCAAAGGGATTCTACTTCTTATCCATTGCTCCTGCCTGAACTGCACTACTCTCCCATTCTCTGGATCCCCTGCATAAAGTGCCTCACATACTGCCTGATGTTCTTATGGCTGAATCTATCCAGGCACAGGTATAGCTGGAGTAGTCTTTGCCTTGAAAACCTAGAGGATGTCAACCAAGAGCAGCTTAATAGTCAGAGCAGAGGCATATTTCTGCTGGAGCCACAGGGGTTACACTATGTAGAAGATCTAGAAAAACAAAGGATAAAAATCTCTAGTTGCACAAGACTGTGCACATGGGGGTCTTCCACATTTAGTACAGCTAATTCTCATTTGTTCATTTGAGGCATGTCACTGTGCATCACTTTTCCATATTTCCTACTCTTGATTATTGGTTGGCATGTGGCCTTTCCATGATGATGCATTCCAGTCCTGAATTGATGGTAACAAATGGGAGGATGGGAAAGAGATGTTTGGTGACTTGCAGGAGCATTTTATGCTGGGGGCATTGGTGGAGGTGAGGATGGCTCGCATTGCCAAAGGTTGCTTTTGCATGACATGGTAAGATGGGTGAACTGGTGGAACCAAAGTGAATTTCGCCATAATCAGGGAGCAGCAATTATGCTACCAGTGATGCATCACCCTTAACATTTTCTGCCTCCTCATTTTCTTTTCCTTCTGAAGAGACTCTGTGCCATGTTCGACCTGGAAGTCCAAACATCACCACTGGACAATATTATACAGAGTGCAGCAAACCTCCACCATTCTGGAGATCCAGGCTGTGTGTGTGAAAGGTTCCTCCAGATGTACCCAAGCGTTAGCATGCCAATGGATTACACAATGACACAACTAGTGGATGTATGGAGTTCAGTCTTAGGCTTCATTTCTCGGGTTTCAGGGAATTATAATCAGCCACATTTTAAATGAATATTCTTTATCTTTCAGCAGCCAGACAGTAATTCTGCTTCCGGATACAAGGATGTCTAGGAGGGTGGAGTAGCACAGGATGAAAGAGCGTCATGACTACCACCTTGGAATCATGCATGCTTGTATAAAGAGCTCTTAGTGGTTTCATACCAGCTGCACAATGATGGAATGGAAACACTTGCAATTGAGGACCACTCATGGGTGATCTATGGGTGTTTTAATTGCCATGTGTATGCAATCAATGATGCCCTCCACCCATGGGTAACCAGCAGAGCTCTGGACATGCTAACCTGTTTTATGCATTTGCAGGTTGCTGACTGTGATGCTGTAAATGTCTCCATCAATACCCTGGAAGAATCCCGAAACAAACAAAATTGAGGATAGGGCTGACTTTAGCAGCCATTGCTATAGTATGGTCTCCAGAATCAATTGGCAACAGGTCTTATTCCAGGAGATTGAAAATATCCAGCTTATGGAAGAGCCTGAGCCTCTGGAGACACTAATATTCAGAGAAGTTGTGTACCTCTGCCTGTAGCCCCTGTGTATATGACCTCATGCTAACTACATCTCTCTGCTGCCCCCCCCCCCCCCCCCCCCCCCCCCCCCCACCCCCATGAAGCTGCTGGCCTCCGAGTTGCTGCTGGCGCTGGCCCAGTCTCTGGTCATTTTGTTCCTTATTTGATGTTCAATAAAAAGCTATATAAGTGAGTCATGCAGATCTGATAAATCAAAACTCCAAAGCGAAGATCAAGTCTACAAACCACCAAAGTGGAGATGATTTCCTCAAAGTGTGTAAAGGAATCTATCAGCCCACATGCTGTGAACAAACCTTTCCTCACTGGTGGGTAATAAAGCAGCTGTCAGTACTGAGGACTTCTTGGCATATTTCTCTGACAGCATTTCAACCTCTTAAATTGCCACAGCTCTTGCTTCCATTGATGAGTCCCGGGAAGCCTCAGAAAAGCATGGATCAGAAATTAAAGTTAAAAGCACTTGCAATTGAGGACCACTCACAGGTGATCTCATGCATGTGCATTTCCATATGTGAAATGGTACTCCGCCCAATGAATCATAGAATCCTACAGTGCAGAAAGAGGTCATTTGGCTCATTGAGTTTGCACCGACCACAATCCTACCCAGGCCCTACCCCCATATATTTTACTCACTAATCCCTCTAACCTAAGTACCTTAGTACACTGAGGGACAATTTTTTGACATGGCCAATCAACCTAACCTGCACATCTTTGGACTGTGGGAAGAAACCTGAGCACCCAGAGGAAATCCACACAGACACCAGGAGAATGTGCAAACTCCACACTGACAGAGTCGGGAATCGAGCCCAGGTCCCTGAAGTTGTGAAGCAGCATTGCTAACCACTGTGTTACTGTGCTGCCACATGAAACTGTTCACATGCAGCCAAATGTGCTACGGTGAAACTTTGGAAGTTAACACTGCTTCCCAATACTCTTGTAAATTTTGCCTGTTCTCCATCACCCATTACCAAATCCATCTGTTGCAAATCATTAAAATCCAGCCCATTAATCCACCATTACAGATCTTTGCAATTTGTCAGTCAATTGTCTGAATTCTGCCTTCTTTAACAGTTTCCTTTTAATTCTATTAGTTTTGGGCAGCACAGTGGCACAGTGATTAGCACTACTGCCTCACAATGCCAGGGATCTGCTGGCATTGTGAGGCAGCAGTTCAATTCCAGCATCAAGTCACTGTTTGTATGACGTTTGCAAGTTCTCCCCGTGTTTACATGCATTTCTTCCAGGTGCTCTAGTCTCCTCCCACAGTCCAAAGATGTGCAGGTTAAGTGGATTGGCTATGCTAAATTATCCCTGCGCATCAGGGGGATGAACAGCATAAATACATGGGGTCACGAGGGATAGAGCCTGGGTGGGAATATGGTCGGTGCAGACTTGATGGGCTGAATGGTCTCCTTCTGCACTGTAGAGATTTCTATGATTCACTTAGCTCATTATATCAGATCTGCAATTTCCTAACCTCTAGCAACTTGAATTTGTTTAAAAGAAATCAAGGATCATTTGAAAAGATACATGGAAATATAGAAGTTCAATAACATCTGGACAGCATGTTCAGCTTTAGCAATATACATCAATTTTATTTTAATTACTGTTTTAAAATTGAAGATATTAGCGAGTGGTAAAATCTCAATAGAATTGGCTTTCTTCATTTACACTAAACATCAATTACTCCTTGGGACTTTGAATCAATTACCACAATTTAAGCAATTAACCAAAATCTGTAATTTTTTAATACTTAGCTCTTGTAAAGCATCTTGCCATTTTCATAGCTTTGCAATGTAAACTCTACTTCCAATAGTCATGATGTTATTAAGTATACTAAATCATTTACAACTTTGGAAAGACAACCTATTCTATATATAACACTGACCTGAAGTACATTACTGCATGACTTTGTTGATGGAAAGCATTTGAGAATGCAACTACCTCTAGCCATTATAATACTGTGCAACAATCCTGATATGTAATATTTGATGATGATAATGTCAATGAAACTCTGGAAAATAATTTGGCAAAATAATGGTCTGTTGTTTTGAAAAAGCAAGTGTTCTAAATAACCTGTATTGAATGTTAATTTGAATCTGTTTGGAATTCTCCTATTTGTAGCCCTTCACTGAAGGAGATAATGGATGGTCCATGATGACATTATATTCACAGCATTGAGACAAGGGCAAACAAAGCCGATTTTACGCACATCAAGGTCACAACTTCTCATCTCTTTCCTTCCACATGAACACTCCAACTGTGAGAACTGTGCAGTAATTTATGAACTGTCCAATTGTTTATCTGATGGATCTTCTTGGCTTTTCCTGCAAGAATAAGTGGAAGCTGTTGTCGGGTATAACAGGATCAATGCGATTTTATCTTTGGCAGTTGTGTAAGATGTGTTATTCTACCCAATGCCATCAGATTTGAAACTAAGGGGATTATACATACACATTAACAGGATCTGCCATATGGGACTTCCATTGAGCCAACCTAATGTTTGAAAATTAGGAGAATTTTGCACGTACTCTCTTTGCTATAACTTTAAAATGGAATCAAGGATTTAGATCTAATTGTGTCAGAGGCTTTATGCAATATGGTACATTGGTCAAAATAGAACTGACAGGAGATAAATAAGCTTAGTTTGTTTCCCCTTCCAATACGGGTGGCACAGTGGCACAGTGGTTAGCACAGCTGCCTCACAGCACCAGTTCAATTCTGGCCTAGAGTTATTGTCTGTGTGAATTTGCACATTCTCCCTATGTTTCCTCTAGGTGTTCTGATTTCCTCCCACAGTCCAAAGATGCGCAGATTAGATACACTGACCCTGCTAAATTTAGCACTAAGAGTCCAAAGATGTGTAGATTAGGAGGATTAGCAGAGTAAATATGTGGGGTACTAAGGATAGGACGATCCTCAGTGTGATGCTCTTGTTGGAAAATCAGTGCAAGTTTGATGGGCTGAATGGCCTCCTTCTGCACTGTAGGGATTCAATGATTATGACATCCAACATTTTGATGGCTTAAGTGAGATTATCAATTTGGACCAAGTAACAGATAATTTTTCTCATGGTAAAGTTACAGTTTAAGCAGCTAATACTTCATTAAGTGATACCAATTATGCAAATGGACATTGGCTTGGTATGCAATACCAAAGATATATGGCAGGTCTTGTGGTGTGGTGGCACCATTCCCTCCTCTGGGTCAGAAGCTCTGGGTTTGTATCCAAGGCCAGCACGTGCTAGCCACAGAAGGAGTATTCATGACATGTTCAGATGGCTGATAATCAACCGGGAACCCTGCCATCACATTCCAACTATTCCACAAAAGGGAAACAAATGTGAAGATATGCTTAAAAAAAAACTATATAAAGACTTGGTGAGGCACACCAAGTACTGTATTCAGTTCAGAGCATGAAAGATATATTGCCCGTGGATGAGTTGTATAAATTCACTTGAATGATCTGGGATTTTAAAGTGTTAAAAGAAGAATTAGGTTAAGGAAACTCAGAGAAGGTTGATGGGGAAACCCAGAACACTGAGTGCATCTCAAAACTAACACTAGTCTATTCAGGACCAAAATCAGGAAGAATTGTTTTTGTATGAAAGGGTGGCATTCTGGAATTTACACCCTCAAAAAACTGTGGATGTTGGGTCAATCTTGCTTTAATAGCTGAAGTTTGTCAATTTTTAAAGATGTTGAAATATAATTCAGGAAGTTGTAGGTTGAGGTATAAATCAACCACAATTTGATTCTTGTTCCCTTAAGGAATCGTATGCAGCATCACTGCCAGGGAGCGATACTTTGGTTGTAAGTCAAGTTTCCTTTGACATTTTTTCATTACAGTTCCCCCCATCAGGGTCTGTTGTCCACTCTCATTTGTGTTCAATTTATTGATTTTTCTCATATTAAAGAGATTTTAAGGGAACACAATCTTGCTTTAAAATAAGCACCCTTCTAGTAAAGGTTGACAATTTAAAGGGCAAGCCAAACTTCACCAGCCTCTCTGACTTATACCACCCGATGGAATGTTTTCTTGCTGTCAAAAAAAAGCATGTGCCAAAATGTAGTTTACGTACAGTAACACCAAGCGATTCGCCTGCTATGCTCGCCCAAAATCTTATCTGACCTGGCCTCCACGCCCATAACAATTTTAGCAAAGCTCCTTTGGTTGAACTGCAAGACAGGGTTAAAGCGCTTGGATCCCGGGTTTACATCAAATTGTAAGGATTTGTTTTTTGTGTAATGCGGAACTTTGCATAGTCCACCCTATTCCTTCTACAATTCCCGGGACAATTTCCTCCTTTAAACGTAGCACCAATATCTATTGATACTAGTTCTGCCGATTAGCCACAGATTATGATTCGCATATTTGGTATGGTATAGTACACACGCAAGATTTGTTTCACAGTCGAAACTGGTGTATGGGCTGATACGGAACCACGCAGTTCAAGCAGGCACAAGCTTAATGCAGGGCTATGCTCAAATCAGCTGATTTGAACTAAGTTAAATGAGATTGATAATTGGTTTAATGCAGTCTAAACTTGGGAAGCAGCCAGTTTCCATCTGTTACCATTCAGGATTCATGCTGCTAAAGAAATCAGATTTTTCTCCCTTGAAATGCTCCCACTTTAGGTGAGCTACAAGAGGGGCTGTGCAGTTTTAGTGCAGCAATTGGCATTAAACTCAAGACAATTGATAAATTCTCTGAAGGGGGATGTGTAATTAACAATAGTCTTACACTCATCTGCCTAGTTGAGAGTGCATTATATGGTACGTATAATCAAAAAGAGCAGAATTCACTGTTTGCTGAAATTGGATGTACAAGTTTGAAACTGCTTTGTGGAAATGTAAATAAAAGCAGCGCTTTCAAGATATGCTTTGACTGCAACAGCACCACCTATAGACTGCAAGCACCAGCAGTTGGCTTTTTTTGGCGAGTGCTTAATCATCATGGGAGCAGTTGATAAACTGAAATCAAGTTGACTTTGAGGCCAAATCAGTTGTATTTTACATAGCAGGCTAGAATCAGAACTCCAAACTCTTCCTAGTGTTAGTGACAATGCAATTAGGGAAACATACTGATTTCTGCTCTTCAGTTCAACGTAAGATCTGAATTTACTTATCTTGCTTCTATACCCACAACTATTTTAGTAGATCTCCTATGATTGATGTAAATTAGGGATCCTAGCATTTCAACTATGTCTTGCCGTTCAAAGTGATGATTTGTTCTGTGTGTAATACTGGCAGTCATTGGGCGAAATGTAACCTTGGGTTTCTAAAAAAGGTGCAAAAACATGGGATACGTTTAGAAATATTATCCTAAATTTCTAAAGAAACCACAACGTACGTATCAAAGCTCTAGGAAGGTTAAGACTGTTAGCTTTCTCCAGCTGCTGTTAGGTGTACACATATTAGCAGTGATAACATGTATGTTTGGAATGGTGCACTTGTAAATAAGTAAACTTGGGTGTAAAAGGCTCTGACTACACCACACCTTCATTCATTATTCACTGACACAAGCTTATGTACAAAAAGTGAACTTTAATTGAAATGCTTGTATAAAAAATATGTTCTCCATCCATCATTTATTTCACACAGTTAAACTGGAAAAAAACTCCCAAATCTAAGCTGCATAAATGCAACTAGATCTAGTGCACAAAACACAGCTATTGAAATAAATTAAAAGGTCGACTGCCACTCTACCTTCCTAAGCCAATGATGGAGACTGTACAACTTCAATAATTTAAAACCTTTCAAACAGTATTACTTTACACTTCTAATACAAACAGCCATGAAGTATCTTGGTTAAATACCAAGTTGGAGGAAAATAAAATCCATCTATTGCCCTTTGAAAAGGGCAGCTTTTGGACAAGCTTCCATTCACCTTCCACTAGCATGACATCCACTGAAACCTGCACAGTATTTCAAAAATGCAGAAAAAAAAACAGGAATGCAGAAATATCAGACTAACCAAACTGGCGTCATGAAAGCAGAACAAGTGTTGGAAATTTTCTAAAATAAATTAAACAAATAAATAGCCACGTGAAATTTGTGGACAGTCTAACTTTTTCAGAATACAAATAAATAAAAACCAGATTATAATACATAATGGAACAATTTACATTTCATACAATATACAGTCTTGAAAGTGTCCTTGAATTGCATTGATTGTGCATACAACCATGCCCCGACATGCCTCAGCCACATACAAATAAAACTCGCAGGTTCATGGAAGAGGAGAGCGAGAGACACAAGAGGGTCTTCTGCCTAGTGGTTGCGATGACTGGAAAAAATTAAAAAAAAAAAAAGGGAAAACCAACACTGCTGACAGACCGGAGTTCTTGACATCCCCGTACACACCTTTTTGTAGTTGTGCAGGCTGAAGGATTCCGAGCAGCAAAGATAGAAGGGGAACAGAAGGTGTTCAAGTATTCCATCACCAGTGAATTAAGCAGCTTTCAAAAGGCACTCAGAAAGCAAAGAACATTTAGTCCAGGCTCTATGAGAGCAGAGTTTGCATTGTTTTGGAGGTCACTTTTTGCTAAAAAATAAAGATCAGTCACTGCCAAGTACCGGCCTGCTTTACCCAAACTCTTAACATTCGCCAAAAAATGAAATAATTGGTTCAGAACAGTAACCAGCAGTTTCCCCCCACCCTTCACCCACCCCCCCTCCCCACCCCCAAAGGATTGGATGTGAAATCAACTATCATCCCCCTTCTACATCAAGCTGGTGGCACCACCACAGGGTCCTTTAGTGTATAGCTCCCCTCCTGCTGCGAGGCATTTTGATCATTCACAAGCTCTCCTTGCTGGAACTTGTGCTTGAATGCTCATGGCCTAGGCTTAGCAGCCTGATGTCACAGTCTTCAGTTTTAACCACTTCTGCCTTTCGCATCCAAGCATGGTCAAAGATCTGTTCAAGCATGGGTCTTTCAGAAGGCCTCAGGGCAAGGCACCACTTGATCAAATGTTGACATTCTGGGGGAGGGGGAGAGGGAGTGACAAAAAAAAAGTACAAAATTAGCCAAGAAACCAAAACATTCAGTTAAGTACAGTCACTGTAGAGTTAGTTAGCTATGAAGCACTTTATATTAATGCTCTGCTTGAAAAGAAAAAAAACTTACCAGAAGAAATTCTCCTCCTGAAGTACACTTGGCCACGCAAGATTTCTTCATCTTGTTCAAAAGGGATATCCCCACAAACCATGTCATATAGCAACACTCCCAAAGACCACACAGTGGCTGATCTGCCATGGTATCGATGGTAACGGATCCACTCAGGAGGACTGTAGACTCTTGTGCCTGGAAAGAACAGAGGGGGCAAAAAAAAAATCTAATTCAGAATGGATTTCAAGCTAATTACACTCAAAACTTCTAAAGCAATTGAGTTCTTTAAAATAAGAGGTTAGAAAGTGATGCAGCAGCCTGGTAACTGTACAGCCTCAAATCCCTGCAGTGAGGCAGTCAGCTGACTCCTTTGTTTACAAACGTGAGGAAGCCCTCACATGGTGGAATTCCGCACAGCAGAGAAAAGACACGAGTGATTCTAACCTAGAAAATGGAGGGAGAAAAGAGAACGAGCAGGAATCAGGAGAGGGGGAACTTCAGAAAATTGAAAAGGGGGAGGAAGAAAGCAGAAGGGAGAAAAGGCAAGAAAGAGATTGAAAAAGGATCAGAAAAATTGATGGGGGAAAGAAAGGGAGAACAGATATAAAAAGGGGAAGAGAATGAAAGGATCAGGAAAAAAAAGGGGGGGGAAGGAGCCGAAGAGATAGAAAAGATTAGAAAAATTGGGGGGGGGGGGGTGAAAGGGAATGAGAACGAGAAGGAGAAATGCAATAGGAAAGAGAAAAGATCCGTAAAGGGGAGAAAAATAGAAAGGGGGAAGAATGGTGGTGGGGAAGAATGGTGGTGGGGGAAGAGGGAGAGAGAAAGGGGGGGCTGGAGAGAGAGAAAAAAATAAAGGCAACTTGTGACTCAGTGGGGACCCTTCGCTGCACCGAAGGAGATTCCCGCTTAGAAAGCTGGAGAAAGCCCCTCTCGGCGCCAGGTTGAGAAAGGTAGTATTGTTATTCTGAGCATTGAATTGATGAGTGCGTGCTTGGCTATTGGGAGTGACTGAGCGGGGTGGAGCCAGGTCTGTGCGAAAAAAAAAACACACACACCCACAGCAACGGATTGAATACGGGAAGGGCTCGAGTTTCACAACAAGGTGAAGGAGGTAAACATCAGTCCGGCTCCTCAGGAAAATCCATAGTAAAAAAAATCGTATAAGCTCAATCACTCCGGCAGCCTCGCACTGAATCCCAACACACCCTAAAAACGCGGCATCTAGCAATGCAAAGTCAGAATGTAATTATCCAGAAAGATCAAAAGATAGAAACATTCAATCTCCGCCCAGTTAAAGCAGTGAGAAGGTATTTTCTTCAAAATGTTAACAAGGTAGAATTAAATTTTCAGTGATGAACGGGAGATTATTTCAATGCACCACAGACCGGAGGTTTCAGAGGCTAGAGACAGTCTGGAGGGTTTCACCAGCTCTCCTATAGGCTAGAGGGCGGGGGGGGATTTTATTAGCTCTGATAGTATAAAGAAAAGTGGCTTCGGAGCAGCCTGTAATGGTGTATTACCGTCAAAATCGGTGTACACTGTGTCCTTCAGCAGCGCCCCTGAACCGAAGTCGATGAGTTTTAGCTCCCCGGAGCGAAGGTCCACCAGCAGGTTCTCGTCCTTGATATCCCGGTGAACCACCCCGCAGTTGTAGCAATGTCGCACCGCCTCCAGGACCTGTCTGAAGAACACCCGGGCCAGCTCCTCCTCCAAGGCTCCCTTCTCGGTGATAAAATCAAACAGATCCTTGACCAGCTCCGGCCGCTCCATGACCAGCAAGAAGCCGTCCCCTCGCTCGAACCAATCCAGCATTTTAATCACCCCTCGGAATCCTCCGGCCACCTTCTTGAGCAGCACAATCTCCAGGGGGACCAGATTTCCATTCTAAAATAATTTTTAAAAAAAAGGGTGGAAGAGGAGGGAAAAAAGGGGAAGAATTATATAAAATGCCGCTTGCTAAATTGCGGATTACAGCAACTCATGCTTCTAAAGATGCAAAATATTACAACGTGTCCTAGTCTCGTTACAGGGAAAATGTCAAGTGTTCCCATTAAAAGAACTGGATGTACGACTACGAACACTCCTTAAAAACTTCGCTCACTATTTCCAACATCTGCCTCTTTGATGTGCCCCGTTAGTATTGGCGGCAACACTATACTTCGGGATGAAAATTAATAGGAATCGTTTCACCCCCCACACGGAAAAACTATCGGGATTTAATTTACAGCTGCAACGCGATTCAAAAAGAAACTAATGAGCCGGGTTAATAGAAACTATCGATTGCAAAGTATCGTATACAACTGGTGTGTTATGTTAAACCATGCGCCCCCATGTTAAATCATCATTGTAAACATAGAACTTACTAGTGAGCCCCACTCGGTTACTCTTTCTCTGGCTACATGTTTGACAGCAACCTATAAAGCAAAAGACCAAAAATTAGTTAGCTGCTAAGGAATAAAAGGGAGGGAACACGCTGAAAAAAAATTAAACGTTTTAACATGCAACGTGGGGTGGGGGGAGGATATTGCTGAGATAGACTCACCGGGAGCCCATCACTGAGTCGCACTCCACTGTAGACAGTGCCGAAACCTCCACTGCCCAGTACTGCCCCGATCTGATAGACTTTCTCAAAAGGCTCCCGCTCCTTCACTGCACAGGGACAGAAAAGAAAAATAAATATTGTACAGCCAGAAAATAAATATCGGCACTCAAAAATAAAAAAAAAAACTTTTTTTTTAAGTCTCTTGAAATCAAACTAGTCTACAAAAAAATTGCCAACTCGTGCGAAATTCACCCACACAATACAAGCCATAACAAACCTCAAGCCAGCCCCAAAACATCAGTGCTACCAGCAAAATGCACCATTTCCCCAAACAGCCAAGCTATAAACCTATACATACACCATACGTGTATTATATAATGTAAACATAGCAGTCGATAAATGCACACCCACAAAATATAAAGCGGGGTCATTATTACCTTGCTGCAACTGGATTTTAACCGGCAAATCCATATTATTGGGGCTGCAAATGTGAGCAAATGATCCAATCTTCTTAGACAGCAGCATCGCAAAGTGGAATCCCCGCCGTCCAAATCTTTATAAAGATAAAGCTTTTTTTGGGGAGGGAGGGGGTGTAGGTGGGGGAAAAAGGCGAGATGGTGATTCCTCCCAAAAAGAGTGCGAAAATGGGGAAAAAAATGGCACTAAATTGAGGATGAAGGAAGATGTTCAGTAACTCCAAGTCCAGCAAAATGAACGCGATGTTGCTTGCAAGACGAGTAAATCCCAATTTAGAGAACGGTGCGTGTCTGCTCCTTGGGTCTCTCCTCTCTCTCTCTCTATATATACACACACATACACGCTCTTGTGTGTATGTGTACGCTGTGCCGCTCCCTGGATTGCAGCTTAATGCAAGTCAGAAACTGCTCCCTATCTCTCTCTCTCTCTGCGCCTCTCTCGCTGCCTTTTCTAATCTAAATGAGGACAACTTCTCAACTCCTATAGAAAAACGGCAGAGGCGGATAGCGAGTACTGAGGAATCAATCCGCCCCTTTTAAGAACCACTCCCCCCCCCCCGCCAATGCAATGATTTAAAAACCCTGGAGGCAGCACCCAGCCTCCAGCAGCGAAAGCAGTTGCCCCTCTCTCTCTCTCCTCTGCTCTGGCTGGGCGGGCTGCTGCAGGGGTGCAGAGGAGGGAGCAGCAATCAGCAGGGAACTACTTTCCATAGTACGAGACGCTGTGAGGTACATGTCTGAAAGCGCTGTGCTGAGACCACTCCCCCCCACCACCCCCGTGCTCGCGGCGCTGAATCTAAATGAAAAGGGGCGGGAGAGAGCCGGCTCATTTGCATAGCGCGGGGATCCCTTCCAATCAGCGACGTCCGCTCGCGGCGGTCGCCAATGGCTGGGGGGGGGGTCTCGCTTGGCGGGCGGGCCAATGGGGAGGCGCGGTGGGCCGGGCCGGGCTAAAGTAGCCAGAGCTGCTGGCGGGAAAGACAGGGAGCTGTATTCACACTGATGTGCAACTGGCTGCACCAGGACAGCGGCACTCATGGGTCACATTATTGATACTCCCAATATATTATCACTGATATTCCCAATGTATTATTATTGATATTAAAAATGTATTATTAATATTCCCAATATATTGTTACTGATATTCCAAATGTATTACTGTTATTCCCAATGTATTAATATTTCCTACGTATGATTGATATTCCCAATTATCGATATCCCCAATGTATTATTATTGATATTCCCAATGTGTTACTGGTATTCCCAATATATTATTACTAATATCCCAATATGTTATTACTGATATTTCCCGATGCATTACTTATATTCCCACTATTATTGACATTCCCAATGTATTGTTGATATTTCCAATGTATTACTGATATTCCCACTGTGTTATTACTGATATTCCCAATGTATCATTGATACTTCCAAATGTATTACTGATATTCCCAATCTATTGCTGATATTCCCATTGTATTATTATTGATTAGTCAATGTAAGTTTTGATATTCCCAATGTATTATTATTGATATTCCCAATATATTATTATTGATTGTCCGTATATATTAAAGATATTCTCAATGTATTATTTTTGATACTGTCATGTATTATTATTGATATTTCCATTTATTATCGATACTCCCAACGTTTTATTGATCCTCCTACATATTAATACGACTTCCTACGTCTTTTTATTGATACTCCCTATGTATTGTAATAGATATTCCCAATGTATTATTATTTGCACCCCACCACGGGGGGTAATAGTACATTTGTACCATGCATAAAATTGCACGCACCCACAAATTGCCATCCGCGTTCTCGCTTAGCCGCAGCAGAGGACTTTGCAGCTCTGCAGATTAATTGCTGCTCCTGGGCGATTTGCTGTTTTCTTTTCTGGAAAAGAAAATACATGTATAAAATCAAACCAGTTGCAAACGCTTTGCCTTTCCTTTAGCAGCATTTTTCTCTGGTTAGAAAAGGTGCTGCTCGTTGTGGGGCGTGGGCAGGGTGCAGTTGACGCAGTCACTGCAGACAGTGGCTGTCCCGGATTCCCCACCCCTGCTTAGTTCTGACCTGCTTTCTCCAGTCGGAGGCTGTTTCCACGTTGAAAAACAGGTCAATGTGCTAAAAGCAGCAGAGGGCGCTGGATGTAGCAAAAAATTCAACTGCAACACCTCATCAGCCCCCAGTCAGGGTTATTATGCATATTTCTTTTTTTTAATTTTAAAAACGTCCATCTGCTTTCCATTGAGTCCAATGCTTCCTCCAGCTAACGTACACACTGGATCGAATATAATTCTGAAATTAAGCCTACCCATCTATGTATTTTTTTAAGTCAGGAGGGTTTCCTCTTTATTGACATCTTTCATGACTGCGAAAAAAACATTTTGGAATGGGAAGGGAGTGAATTTCTCCTTATTAGCTCCACCGTAGCCTTCTATGATATTAAAGAAAGGATTTATTGGCCGGGGGTTGCTTTTAGTTAAAGGGGAGAGGGGGGAAGTCAGGGTAATGTTGTCTCCTGTCAGCCCACCCCAACCGGTGGGGAGAGAGGATGCTCATGAACAAGATAATAGTCAAGTTCGGGGTCAAACAGAGGCAGTGTTTCTCACCACCACCACCACCACCCGTCTTACCTTCCAGAAATCAGTCAGATTATTTTGTCTGTATATTCTGTGCTGTAACAGCCATTCACACCCATCCAACTTTGAAATTGAAATGCAGCTTTCAAATGCATACTTTTGACTTTCCTGAGTCATAATGCTAGAAGTCTCATACTTCCCTGAGTCACCGTCTGTCATTGCTCTGACTTTTCGCCGGACATAATCTGTGCTGCTGACTTGTTCATTGCTGTCAATTTGCTGGGGTCTCGCTATTTTAAAGATATTTTCAGCAAACACCTCCCCCCTTCCCTCCAGCCCCGGGACATTCACCCAAATAGATGATTTTCACACATTGAAATTCGCGCATAAGCACTGAACTCGCCTGTGTTTGAATACGCAGTTTATGATTGAATTTTCATTTCGTACGTTAATTTTGAAAGACGTACTACTGCACACTGTGATATTGCTGAATAAATCGCTTATTAATGGTCATTTCTGACTGGCCCTACAATATCGCCACTCCAAAGGTATGGCGTGCAACGTGAAGTGTTGGGCCAGCAGCACATTTTTCCCCCTAATCCAAGTTATACAGTAGAAAGTAGCTCACTTGACAGCCTACGCAGAGGATTAACGATGCTTGTAGAATATGCAATCTATTCTGAGGGAGGGGGGTTCCTATCTATAAACTCCTGTTCAGCAGGCAAGACTTCTTGTCATTAATTGTATTTCCAGTGTGTACTAGCATGACTGTGGATTTTTACCACTGCTAACCGCTGGTTAGATTGGACTTGGAGAGGATGTTGCCATTAGTAGGAGAGACAGGGATGGCAGGACACAGGTTCAGAATAAAGGGCCAGCCCTTTACAACTGAGATGAGGAGAAATTTCTTCAGCCAGGGAATGGTGAATCTGTGGAATTCATTGCCACAGAAGGCTGTGGAGGCCAGACCATTGAGTGTGTTTAAGACAGGGATAGATAGGTTCTTGACTGGTAAAGGTTGCGGGCAAAAGGCGGGAGAACAGGGTTGAGAAAGATATCAGCCATGATCAAATGGACTTAGAGTTAGTCATTATGGCACAGAGGAGGCTATTTAGCCTATTGAGTCAGGCTGGTTTTCTATAGAGCAGGTCAGTCAGTGTAATTCCTCCATTCCCCTCCAGTGCCCATCAAATTTCCTTTTGAAACTATTGATTGTCTCCATCCTACCTCCCTCTTATGCTGAGTTCCAAGTCATTACCACTTACTGTGTAAAATATGTTTCTTCACATGCAATATCGCCCCATCTCTTTCCCAAACCCATTATTTTATGTCCCCCTCATCCTTGTACTCTGCTAATGCGAACAACTTTTTTTTGTCGACCTTACCTATACCAATCATAACCTTATACACCTCTATACAATTTCTCTTCAATCTCCTTTGCTCCAAGGAGAACAACTTAACCTTGTAGCCAAAATTCCTCATGCCTGGAACCAGTGAGGTACATTCTCTCATTTCTGGAATGAATGTGGTAAATTTCCTCTGCACCATCTCAAGGACATTCAATTTTTTCCTAAAGCATGGTGACCAGAACTGCACATTATACTCTAGTTGTGATACAATCAGAGCTTTCTCAAGTGGCGGCACGGAGGTTAGCACTGCTGCCTCACAGAGCTAGGGATCCCGGTTCGACTCCTGACTTGCACCACTGTCTATGTGGAGTCTGCACATTCTCCCCATGTCTGCCTCTGGGTGCTCTAGTTTCCTCTGGGTGCTCCAGTTTCTTATCACAGTCCAAATGTTAAGTTGGTTGGGTGTTGTTCAGTGCATCTGAACAACTGCCAGAGTGTGACGACTAGAGGATTTTCATACTAACTTCATTATAGTGTAATTGTAAGTCTACTTGTGATACTGATAAGTAAACTTTAAATTTCAGTGTAACTTTTCTGCTTTGCCTCTATTTATATAGCTCAAGATCACCTATGCTTTGTTAATTGTTCCCTCAATGTATGCTGCTGCTTTCCGAAGATGCATGCACATGATCTCAAGACTTCTTTGACCCTGCAAACTCTTTAGAACTATGCCATCAACTATATATTGTATCCCCATATCTATTCTTTCTGGTAAAAAGAAGTGCAAAATTGATATGCGATCAATGTGATATTTGCTTTTTAGTGCATTTTGAATTTGGAGCTGTGCATCCATATTCCCTGTGCCCCCTTCCCCCCGCCCCATAGAATAATAAATTGTTGTAGCACAGGAGGCCATTTGACCCATTGTGTCTGCATCGGGCCTCTGTAAGAGCCACTCAGCTAGTTCTAATTCCTTTCCCTATTGCCATAGCCCTGCAAGTCCTAAAAATATTCCTGCACCACTATTCTGTATAGTTGTATAATGTTCAATGTATACATGTATGCCTATGCAAACATATAATTGTATGGTGATACAATGGTTAGTACTGCTGCCTCGCAGTGCCTAAGATGTGGGTTTGATTCCTGGCTTGGGTCACTGTGCAAAGTCTACATGTTTTCATCATGTAGGGGGGGTGGGAGATAGAGGGAACTTGGAGTGGGAGAGAGATGGGAGACAGGGTAATTCCGGAGAGTAGGAGGGAAGATCAGAGAGTGCCTGAGGGCCTTCAGTGCATGTGTTTTAATGCGAGGAGTGTGACCGGCAAAACAGATGAACTGAAGGCAATAATGTTCGAGAGGAAGTTAGAAGTGGTGGCAGTGACTGAGATGTGGCTAAAGGAAGGGCAGGACTGGCAATTGAATATTCCGGGGTATAAGTGTTTTAGGCATGATAGAGGTGGTTTGAGGAGAGGAGGGGGAGTGGCGTTACTAGTTAAGGATCACATCATAGCAGTGCAGAAGGAGGGTGGTATGGCTGAGTTAGGAATTGAGTCGCTATGGGTGGAATTGAGGAATAGGAAGGGAGAGGTTACTATGTTGGGTGTGTACTACAGACCGCCCAACAGTCCGCGTGCCGTGGAAGAAGGGATATGTAAGGAAATTTTAGATAAGTGTACGAAGAATAGGGTAGTTGTAATGGAGATTTCAATTTCCCTGGGGTAGATTGGAAGGTGCCGAGAGCGGAAGGTGCGGACGGGGAGGAATTTGTACAGTGTGTTTTAGAAGGGTCCTTGGAGCAGTATGTGGATAGCCCGACTAGAGAGGGGCTATACTGGATCTGGTTCTGGGGAATGAGCCAGGGCAGGTGGTTGACATTGTAGTAGGAGAGCATGTGTCTAATAGTGACCACAACTCTGTCTGCTTTAGGGTATTAATGGAAAAAGATGAATCCTGCCCTAATGGGAGGGTGTTAAACTGGGGGAGGGCTAGATATAGCCAGATTAGGCAGGATCTTAGGGATACCGACTGGGATAAGCTGTTTGAGGGTAGGTCGACGCTGCACATGTGGGAGTCTTTCAAGAGAAAACTAAAATTTTTGCAGGAAAGACACGTGCCGGTAAGGAGAAAGGATGGGAAGGGTAGGATTAGAGAACCGTGGGTTACTAGGGATGTTGAGGACTTGGTCAGGAAGAAGCGGGAGGCGTACGTTAGATCCAGGCAATTGGGGACAGAGGTAGTGCTGGAAAAATATAGAGAATGTAGACGGGATCTTAAAAGGGGAGTCAGAAAGGCAAAAAGGGGCCATGAAATGGCTTTGGCAGGTAGGATTAAGGAAAATCCTAAGGCATTTTACTCCTATGTAAGGAGCAAAAGGATGGTTAGAGGTAAGATTGGACCTTTCAGGGACAGAGGAGGGGATCTATGCTTAGAGCCTGAGGGGTTGGGGGAGATCCTGAATGAATACTTTGCGTCGGTATTCACGCGGGAGAGGGGCATGATATCTGATGCCGGCTTCGAGGATTTTGAGGACCCATTAAAGGAAATAATCATTACGAGGGAAGAAGTGTTGGGGCTTTTAGGTAGCATAAAGACTTATAAAGCTCCGGGGCCTGATGGTATTTATCCCAGGCAGCTAAGGGAGGTGAGGGATGACATTGCTGGGCCTCTGACGCAAATCTTTGTCTCTTCTTTGGACACAGGTGAGGTCCCAGAGGACTGGAGGATTGCAAATGTAGTACCGTTGTTTAAAAAGGGTCAGAGGGATAACCCAGGGAACTATAGGCCGGTGAGCTTGACTTCAGTTATAGGTAAGCTAAGGGAGAGGATCCTCAGGGACAGGATGTGTGCGCATCTGGAGCGCTGCGATCTGATCAGGGATACGCAGCATGGCTTTGTTAAGGGGAGGTCGTGCCTTACGAATCTAGTGGAATTTTTTGAAGAGGTGACAAAAACGGTTGATGAAGGACAAGCCGTTGATGTCATCTACATGGATTTCAGTAAGGCGTTTGACAAGGCTCCTCATGGTAGGCTGATAGAAAAGGTGAAGGCGCATGGGATACAGGGCCAGGTATGTAGATGGGTTGAGAACTGGCTTGGGAGGAGGAGACAGCGGGTATTAGTGGAATGCTCTTTTTCCAACTGGAGGTCAGTCACTAGTGGTGTGCCACAGGGCTCAGTACTAGGACCTCTTCTATTTGTGATTTATATAAATGACTTGAAAGAGGGGGTAGGTGGTGTGATCAGCAAATTTGCTGATGACACTAAGATACTTGGATTGGCGGGGACTGAGGAGCAGTGCCAGGCAATACAACAGGACATTGATAGGCTGGTAGATTGGGAAGATAGATGGCAAATGGAATTTAATCCGATAAATGCGAGGTGATGCATTTTGGCCAGAATACTGTAGAGGGGAGTTATAGGATAAAAGGTAAAACTATCCGGAGTATAGAGACGCAGAGAGACCTGGGGGTGCAGGTTCACAAGTCTCTGAAGGTGGCAGTACAGGTGGAAAAAGTGATAAAGAAAGCGTATGGTATGTTAGCCTTCATAGGAAGGGGTATAGAATACAAGAGTAGGAGTTTGATGTTGCAAGTGTATAGAACGTTGGTTAGGCCTCAATTGGAGTACTGCGTCCAGTTCTGGTCGCCGTACTACCGGAAGGATGTGGAGTCCCTGGAGAGAGTGCAGAGGAGATTTACCAGGATGCTGCCTGGTATGGAAGGGCTGTCTTACGAGGAAAGGTTGAACATACTGGGGTTGTTTACCCTTGAAAGACGTCGGCTGAGAGGGGATTTATTAGAGGTATATAAGATTATGAGGGGTATAGATAGAGTAAATGGTGGTAAGCTTTTTCCACCGTTAGATTCAGATAGAACGAGGGGTCACGGGCCTTAGGGTGAGGGGGGCTAGTATAAGACTAATATTAGAGGGCATTTTTTCACACAAAGGGTAGCGGGGGTGTGGAATGCACTACAGAGTAAGGTGGTGGGAGCAGGCACGCTAGGGTTGTTTAAGGGTCTCTTGGACAGCCACATGAGCAGTCTGCAGATAGAGGGATATATGAGGACTGTTTAAATACTTTAATTGTTTCCACAGGCTATTCGGTCCACCTTGTTGACCAACAAGGTGCATGCATTCGGCAGGTCGTGCGAGGGCTGCTCCTGGAGGTTACTTCAGGAGTGGCCTAGTGCTTCACGTCGTTAGTGTATGCTTAAACTGGACCATCAGATGGGCAACATGACAGCTCAGAGACTATCGCTGTTGCTGTGCAGACACATGGATTTGGGTCTGTGTCTGCGGGAGTTTGCGCGTTCTCCCCGTGGTTGCGTGGGTTTTCTCCGGGTGCTCCGGTTTCCTCCCACATCCCAAAAATGTGCTCTTAGGCTGATTGGGTAACAAATTGTCCCTATATTGGTTTCTATATGTCATTAAGACGTTAGGATGGCGGCGCGGGCTCGTTGGGCCGAAGGGCCTGTTTCCCATGCTGTGTTGTTCTTTGTTCTTTGTTCTTTATCATGTCTGTGTTGGTTTTCTGCAGGTGCTCCAGTTTCCTCCCATTATCCAAAAGATATACTGGTTAGGTGGAATAGCCATGCTAAATTCTTTCTCAGTGTACCCTAACAGGCTCTGGAGTGTGGCGACTGGAGGATTTTCACAGTAATTTCATTGCAGTGTTAATGCAAGCCTACTTGTGATATTAACTTTTAAAAAAATAAAAAAGGCAAGCATCATTCTCTGGGGAACCAGTATGTAATCAGAACAAAATCGTACGTTACATAGTTTAAAAGTTAAACTTGGAATATATATTAGGTCTCAGCATTTAAATTGTTGAGAAATACTAGTTCAATGTATGCCTTTATACGAAGAACACAGGCTGGGAATTTGTTGTGTGAAGAATTATTTTTACTCGTGAAATTAAATGAGAAAACACTGGTAAGACTCAGCAATTCAGGCAGCATCTCTGAGAAGAAATGAAAGGTGCCACGTATGTGGATTACTCCTCTGAAATTCTGAGAGGAGACCCATATCTAAACATCTTGTTTGATTTAAATTTCCAGCATATATGGTGTGTTGCATTTTATTCATTTGACAAGAGGTTTGACCGCACATTCCAAATATGACAGATAAATATTGTGCTCAGATTGTCTAGACAAGTCAAATAAAGGTTTTGCACCATCAGCCATGCATCTGTTGTTATTGTGTTACATTATAATTATAATTTTAAATCAGCATTGTTTCTTTATTAAATAGTATATTTTGTGCAGTATTTCAGCTACCAGCAGAATTTCTTTTGCTGATTTCAGCAAGATTAACCTAATCAAAAGCAAAGTACATCTATCATGTTAATTTTGGAGGTATTTTTGTCTGAGTGGCACAGTAGTACAGTGGTTAGCACTGCTGTTTCACAGTGCCAGGGACCTGGATTCAATTCCTGGCTTGGGTCGCTGTCTGTGTGGAGTTTGCACATCTTCCTTATGTCTATATGGATTTCTTTCAGGTGCTTTTGTTTCTTCCCACATTCTGAAAGGTGTGCTGGTTAGATGCATTGACTCAAACAGGTGGTGACTAGGGAGAATTTCACAGTAACTTCGTTGCAATGTTAAGGTAAGCCTTACTTGTGACTAATAAACTAGCATTAACTTTATTTTATAACTTTCTATTCAAGAGATCCTAATGGCTCCATTTTTAAAAACAGAACTTGTCAGTTGTATGCGTACCCCTTTTTTTGGAGGGGGATAGAGGTGTCTTCAATATTGCAGTTTACTGTAATATTTCTGACCAATTTTAAACACTACAGTGAGCAAGTAGGGGCTGTAATATACAAGCTCAGTGGTCTCAATGCCTTTCTCCCGTTCCACAAATTCTTCAAATCTACATTCTAATCAGAGTGACGCAGCTGCCATCCTTAGCAACAACTCTCAGGGGTGCAGGAGAACCCTGATTTGCAAGAACTGTGCTATGTTTAAAAATTCACTAATCGCTGACAACACTGATGCCAACACTTGCTAGTATTTCCACTTATAGGCAAGCCAGGAAGGTTGACAAGTCACTCAATTAACTTTAGATTGTTTAATTGTTCACATTTAAGCCACTTTAGTTCAGCCACCCTCTATGCAGAGAGTGGGGACTTGCTGGAACGTGATCTCAAAATACCATGATGTGTAGATGCCGGCATTGAATTGGAGTAAGCACAGCAAGAAGTCTTACAACATCAGGTTAAAGTCCAATAGGTTCCAATAGCAGTTGGTCTTTAACCTGGTGTTGAGAGGCTTCTTACTGTCTCAAAATACTGCATGGATATTCAGAGTGAGTCCGAATGGAGTGGTGGCTGCTTATCCCTCTCTGAGTCAGACGGAATTCTGACCATATTCCAAACAGCTCCAGGACAGCAGCTCTGTAATTTAAGTTTATTTGTTAATTTCACAAGTAGGTTTACATTAACACTGCAATAAAGTAACTGTGAAGATCCCCTAGTCGCCGCACTCCGGTGCCTATTTGGATGCACCCAAGGAGAATTTTAGCATGGCCAATACCCCTAACCAGCATGTCTTTTGGACTGTGGGAGGAAACCGGAGCACCTGGAGGAAGACATGGGGAGAATGTGCAGACTCTGCATAGACAGTGACCCAAGCTGGGAATCAAACTCAGGATCCTGATGCTGTGAGGCAGCAACTGCGCTACCATGCCATGGTGGAGTGAGAGGGGTGGGGAGAGAGTGATGGGTGGAGGGTTGGGCAGTGGGGAGGATTGTGGGGCCTCTCCTTTCTTGCACTGATTGGTATTCATAACTCTTTCTTTGAATGGGTTGATGGGATTCTTCAGCAGCAGTTGCAACCCACCCTGTGCAAGGCAGTTCTGAAATTTAAAATAGTGATGAAGGAAAGGGGAGATCACTTCACTTCAAACAATTCTTCCTTAGTAAGCAGCTCAAGAGCCTCAAGTGTTAGCCTTTGGAGCAATCCTGCCAATCCAATGAGCTCAGGTTCTGTGACACTGACAAGAACATCATTTACAAGTAGCCAAAGACATTTGACCTGAGGAGTGATGACAGCATCATGTGTCAGATAACAAGCATTGGGCTTTCCAACAAGTTGCCCTCAGTCCTACATGTGGTAATGTTAAGAGCACAGATACTTTGTAGTCTCCTTATATCTTTAGCAATATTCATGAGTATCGATAAAACAGTTTGAATTAGATTTTCTGCATTGCCTGCGCACTGCTAATTGCACTGACTGATGAAAGAGTTTATGCAAAGATTTGTCTGAATGGTTGCAAGTATTACCATTTCTGTAATGTGGTGGCCTCACTCGCCTTCTGTAATGAGGTGAGACTGGGTTAACAAGCTGTGAATGGAGCTGCTGATGTTTTTACTCTAGGCATCAGTCTCGTCCCATCATCCCTATTTAGAACATTGTTCCACTGAGATTTGTTTCTGTGGGAAGCCTAATTTTGTTGAAACAACTTGCAATTCTAATTGATCATTACAGTTTTCAATCCTTTTGGCAATTTAGTAATGAGTAAAAATATGGGTTGAGTCAATGTTAATTCAGGAATGTTAAAAGTTCTACCATGTGTTCTTTTTTTAAAATGTCATCATTTAAATGTCATCTCCTTAGTAAGGTTTTTTGCTCAATTTCTTACAGATAATTCATTTTACGAATTCACTAGAACAGCAGTCCAGAAGTAAAAGTAATATTTAACCTGAAATGTTAACTTCTTCTCTCTCCACATGTGCTGCCAGACCTGCAGAGTACTTTCAGTGTTTTCTGGGTTTACCTCAACCAAATAGCCAGTCATCCAGACTTGAAATGTTAGCTCCATTCTCCACAGATGCTGTCAGACCTGCCGAGATTTACAGCATTTTCTGTTTTACTTTAGATTCCAGCATCTGCAATATTTTGTTTTTATTTTAGCCAGTCATCGTGTATGATTCTAGACATAGTGCAAACGGCAAAACAATTCTGTTGGTTTGGACAGGTGGGAACTTTCTTTAATTCAGTCTTTTTGTTTCTTAGCATCTGTGCATGCACACTTCACAGCAACAGACACGAGAACGCAAAATACTGCAAATGCTGGAAATTTGAAATCAAAAGAGAAAATGCTGCAGGTGCTCAGCAAGCCAATCAGCATCGGTGGAGTTAGAGAATTGTTTCAGGTCATTGATCCTCTTGTTTTTCACTCCACGAATGCTGCCTGACTTATTGAGTAAAAGCTGTCGGGAGTGAAGATAAAATAATAAATATTTGATAATATATTGATAATATATTCTTTCAGTCAGTAAATCCCCACATGTGCGCTGCTCCATTGCTGAGCTCCTCCAGCCCAATTTCCCCTGCCTTATGCTCAGTTAATCTGACTCCTGGCCCCTTTCCCAGCCTCCCCCCAGTACTGAAACCACCGTCTCCACCTTTAACAATACTCTTCAAGATCCATGTCTCTGATCGAGTTGACTTCAAGTATCTAATTTTCTTCTTGTATTCATTTTATTCATACTTATTGTTTAGTTAAGTGACATCATGTTATGTTGTCATATTTGTCTTTTTTATTTCTGCCACAGTTTGAGGGATTAAAAGCCAGCTATATTCATGGAAAATTATGTCCTACTTTATTCTAATACAAATGTTACCGACTTGGTTGCTTTCAACCTGATTTCCCTTGCAGTTGCCTTCATACTCCAGCAGAGCTTTGTGGGAATGGTAGGGACCCAGGGACATCTGTTAACTCCAGAATTTTCTAATTGTCTTTTTAAAGGATGATTTCTCTGCCCACCTCTTCTAAAGGAAAATCTTCAGCAGGAATTGTATCTAATCGGATAGGTCTGTCAAAGGCCTAGCAAAGGAATCATAAGCACAGGAGTTTGTTCCACTATTTAATGAGATCATGACTGATCTGTAGCCTAACTCCATATACTTGCCTTTGGCCCTTATCCCTTTTGCTTAACAAAAATCTATCTCAGATTTAAAGATCAGCGTGGTCACAATGAACTTGATGATTTTAGACAATTTACATAGGAGGCCGAGGTGTAGGAACATGGGTTGAACTACCACGCCCTCACTGCAGGTAGGTACATATTTTCCAGCCACACAGACAGGTGTGTCTATCAGCCCCACTTGGGTAAGACGCTCTCTCAACGGCTTTGCAAACTCCAGTGAGGTTAGCACTGGAGGATAGCAGTGAGCGCAGTGCTCACAAAACCCTCAGAACCCCAGTTCACAAATTTGTGGAGCAATGTCTCAACAGTTGTCTGAGAAGGGGCTAAAATCATTTGTTTCAAAGACCTGTGTGGCGTCCTCAAATATGAATCATAAAATCCCTACATAGCAGAGGGAGGTCATTTAGCCTATCGAGTCTGCACTGATCGCAATCCCACCCAGGCCCTATTCCCGTATCACCACAAATTTATCTTGCTAATCCCACTGACACTAGGGTCAATTTAACATGGTCGATCCATCTAGCCCACACATTTTTGGACTGGGAAGAAACCAGAGCACCTGAACGAAACCCATGCAAACATGGGGAGAATGTGCAATCTCCACACAGACAGTGACCCAAGGCTGGAATTGAACGCAGATTTCTGGCACTGTGAGACAGCAGTGCTAACAATTGTGCCATTGTGTTGCCCGTGCTGATTGATGGAATTTTGGAAGTGGAATAGTCACACCTTTATTTGACTCTAGTTGTACGAAAGTTTTGCTATCCCTGTGTCACACCGTTAAAACAGTGTTCTTGGAGAATTGGTAATGCAGATAAAATTGCATTTACTATCCAGCCCTAGTTATCCAGGAATTATTTATGTTGATGGTGTTCCCAAAATAGGTTGTAAACTCTCCCAGATTGTCCTCGAAACTCCCAATTTTAATGGTTAATCTTCCAGATATATCTGCAAGCAATACAGAAAGAAAAGTATAGGAACATTTATTTTCTTTGGATTTGTTCTGGTTAGACTTATAATATCAGCAGATTAATGCCCACAATACAATGCTGCCTTGCTGCCATCTGTACTTTGTATAATCATTCAATGGATAGAGTGCCTTCTGGCTGGTAGAGGATTGTGGGTATTGTGGCTGCCATTAATGATCAGTTGATGGAGAAAATGACATTGTGGAAGAATGCAGTGGGGTCGCTTGGAAGATCATAAGAAATAGGAGCAGATGCTGGCCTTTCAGCTCCTTAGCCTACTCCACCGTTCAATAAAATCATAGCTAATTTGATTGTGACTCCAGCTCTACTTTCTTGCCTGCTGCCAGTAACTCTTGATTCCCTATTAGTTAAAAAATTGTCAACTCACCTGAATATGTTTAATAACCCAGCCTTCACTGCTCTCTGGGGAAGAGAATTCTGAATTTTACCAATATTCTGTGAGAAGAAATTCCTCCTCATCCCTGTCTGAAGTGGAAGAGCTTTCATTTTGAACCCATGGCTTCTCTTTTTAGAATCCTGCAACTTCTCAGGATCTATATTGTCAATGTAGAATCTATCGATGATATTCTACAACCCTGTTGTGGTGGGGACAGAACACAAAGAAATCCTACAACAGCGGTTTAAAGTCCAAACAGGTTTATTTGTAGCAAACGCTGCAAGCTTTCTCCTGTCCTGAAAGCTTGTGGAGTTTGCTACAAATAAACCTGTTTGGACTTTAAACTGGTGTTGTAGGATTTCTTTGTGTTTTACCTCAGTCCAACGCTGGCATCTCCATATCATGGTAAGGACAAACCAGTAAAATATACAAACTGTTCAAAAGAATTCAGTGAAACTAAAATATCGTGCTGGAAGTGGGTGTAAAATTCTATCCTAAGCTTAAATAAGATCACTTCTCATTCTCCTAAATTCTAATGTGGATAAGCTCAATCTGCACAACTCTTCCTCATAAGACAATCCTTTCATCCCAGGAATCAGCCTAGTGAACCTTCTCTAAACTGCTTCCAATTCATAGAATCATAGAAGCCCTACAGTGCAGAAGGAGCCATTCAGCCATCCAGCTCTCAGACAGAGTATCTTACATGCCCTTCCTCAGCCCTATCTCCAAAAACCCCACACATTTACCATGGTTAATCCATCTAACCCATACAACTTAGGACACAAAGGGGCAATTTAGCATAGTCAATCCACCTAATCTGTACATCGTTGGACTGTGAAAAGAAACCACAGCTCTCAGAGGAAATCCAGGCAGATACAAGGAGAATGTGCAAACTCCATGCAGACAGTCACCCAACGCTGAATTGAACCTGGGTCCCTGGAGCTGTGAGACACAGTGCAAAGACCGTGCTGCCAATGCAAATATGTTCCTTCCTAAGTCAAGAAACGAAAACTCAACTCTAGCTATGGTCTCACAAATGCCCTGTACAGTTGAAGCATGAATTCCCTACTTTTATACTGCACCCCCCTTGCAACAAAGTTCAACATTCCATTGACATTCTGAATTCCTTACTGTGCATGCATGATACTATTGCTGGTGATTGGGTGTGGGGAGGGTGGTGGGGGGTGTGAAATCTCCTGGAATAAAGTCGATTTAGATAACCCTATTCCCCAATCATGTTAAGTAAGCACTTCCATCCCAGGTTTTTAAAAAAGTATTTTATGTTTAAGTGCCTCTGTTTGATACTTTCATAGATGGAATAACATCTCATTTTATTCTCTACGTATGAGAGAAATTAACTTAATTAAAAAAGAACAATTGGTCATTCTAACTCCTCCTTTAGCATGTTGACGATTTGGGCATTTTCTATTCTGTGCTCTGTTTTGTTTGGAAAAGTACGAACTATCATTTCTCTCAGTGGCAACATGTTCTATTCCATCTGACCACTCTTTAAGACTTTCCTTTGCACATTTTTTATTGATTTTTATAGCAATTTGTAACTAGATATTTCAGCAGACTCTGAAATGAAAAGTTTTCTTGTTCTCATTGAGACTCCTTGCTTGGGTATGCTTCCATCGTCACAAAGATATATCATCAATAACTTACCTGATTCCTTCAGATTAATTATATCACATAAGATATCACACCCAACTCTGATTTTATTTTCCCCCAAACCCCACAAACAAAGCCTTCCAGCTGATGTTCACTGAATAATAAAGTGGACCTTTGGCCAATTTCGCCTTCCTCACAATAGGAAGGCAAATCATGATGGGATAACCCCCAGCAGTTTAGTTCTGGGAATTTGGA
This sequence comes from Sphyrna mokarran, assembly GCA_024679065.1. NCBI lineage: Eukaryota > Metazoa > Chordata > Chondrichthyes > Carcharhiniformes > Carcharhinidae > Sphyrna > Sphyrna mokarran. The sequence goes on from JAGIQG010000019.1 coordinate 24,265,489, forward strand.
GAATTCTTAACTTATTGATCAGCTATAAACATCTGTGGCTAAAAAATTGGTTGTGGTCTTCTTCTGTGTCTGGGGCTATATTTCACCACCTGCCTGCACCTTTTGCCATCAAGGCAGGCAACATGCAAACATGGTGGTCCCTTCTCATTTACCTGATTGTAGAATTGGTTCAAGTGGGGCCTGTACTGAAGCAGCCCTCACATCCACTCCGCACTGTCCCCATATACCTCTAGCTATTCAGATATCACAAGCATATCATTCACAATGTCACACAATCACTCATACAGCCCAGTCTCTTGCAAGACAAGGAGGATACAATAGAAGGAAGCAGAGCAGAATCAGTTGAAAGCAAAGCAAAAATGACTGCATCTCCTGGACCCTATGGAGGGGATTATTCTTTTCATCCTGGAGCCAGTTACATTGGAGTCCTTGGCATCCAACATCTATGAGAACGTTAGGAATGATGGTATGATCCTGTCTTATACCTTTCTCAACTCTCCACCCTCTCACATCCTACTATCTGGCATGCTGTGCAACCTACAACTGATATGACTATGGATCTCTTGCTTTCCCCCCACCCTGTTCCCCAACTCCAACCCACACCCTTTGTGATTTTCTGTTTTCAGACACCCAGGAATTGTTGTTTACGTGGTTACGGCACACCCAGGATAGAGAGAGAAAGTAATATCACAGCACTGATGAAGAAGGTCCATAATTTCATTTAGCAATCACAGCCATAAGATTAGACATCCACACTGCCACCTACCTAGGAGGCTAGGATTTGGATTAGTGCGTAGTGAGTCTCTGAGCACGAGTGCACTGCAGTCTCAGCAGGGAGCAAGGATAGTTGGAGAATCAGCACTCTGGAGGGCCATGTCTCAGATCAGTGCTGCTCCAGTAGATTTCAATGTCAATGAGGCAACATGCAGGAGAACACTGATGAGATGCTGGGTACATTGACTGGCCTGCTAGACAGCCTCCGATCACTGCCAAGAAGCATAGAGGAATCCAGCTCCTGAATTGTACAGTTTGCCCTCTTTGCAGCCTCTGTTTCATTTCTTTGTCTTGGAGATGACCCAGAGGCACTGCTACTGCTGCCTACCCTCAGATTTGGTGCAGTGATCCTGTGCCATCCCTGTGAAGAATGCAATCATACTTCTTAATCCAGGAACTCACAACAACACCTCCATAAACATGCTGCAACACTTCCAAAATACTTGACAATAATGGAAGTTAATTTAATTAGCTGCATGTTAGGTGCATTAAATAACATGAGTTGTGGGCCCCTCTTGTACACTGTACAAATGCACTTTGATGAATGGCAAGAAAATATGTTGCCTGGAGCTGCATGGTTAATTCTATGTGCCAGCTGTGGCTCTGTTTCTAGCACTATTACCTCTTAATGAAAAGACTGATAATGAAAAAAAATCAGAACTGACTTTCCAGTGCAGAACTGAAGGACTGCTGCAGTGTCAGAGACGCTGCATTTGTATGTAGATGTAAAACCGAGGCTCTATCTGCCCCCAATGTAGGGGAGTTGTCCCAAATATCCCGACCAATTCTTATCCTCTCATCAACATGACAAAGAAAGATTATTTATTTATTTTCACATTGCTATTTGTGGGAGTTTGCCCTACACAAATTGCATATTCTATTGCAATTACGGTTGCATGATGGCACAATGGTTAACACTGCTGCCAGGGATCTGAGTTTGATTCCCAGCTTGGGTCACTGTTTGTGTAGAGTCTGCACATTCTCATTGAGTCTGGGTGGGTTTTCTGTAGGTGCTTCAGTTTCCTCCCATTGTCTATAAGACATGCTGGTTAAGTGAATTGGCCCTACTAAAATTCTCCCTCAATGTACTGGAATAGGTGCCAGAACGTGACTACTAGGGAATTTGCACAGTAACTTCATTGCAGTATTAATGTAAGCCTACTTGTGACTAATAAATGAACCTTAACTGTGACTACACTTTGAAAGGCCCTCATTTGCGATAAAGTATTTTGGGGCATCCTGTTACTATAAAATGCATTTTATATATGCATGTCTTTTTATTGGCCCAAGTTTGCAAATTGGGCATCTGGTCAGCTGGTCAAGTCCATCTGATATCACAATTTGAACAATTGGGTGGCTTCTAGCACACAGAAAACACACGGGTACCTGCAATTTATCCAACATGTCCTGCGTAGTCCGCCCAGAAGCAGCCTGAGGCACTGTGCAATCCACCCAGATCATCTTCCATTTCCACAGAACCGGCCAGCTCCAGATCTGAATTTTTCTATCTATGCAACAATATTACCTGGTCCTTTGGTCAGACTAAGAAGTCTCACAACACCAGGTTAAAGTCCAACCAGTTTATTTGATAGTAAACCCACAAGCTTTCAGGGTTTGCCCCTTTGTCAGGTGACAGGGGCAAACCTTGAAACCGCATAGGTTTATTATGAAGTCCAACCAAATAAACTGGTTGGACTTTAACCTGGTGTCATGAGACTTCTTACTGTGTTTACCCCAGTCCAATGCTGGCATCTCCACACCTTTGATCAGACACAGCAGAAAGAGGGGGGGTTCTTCACTTGAGTATTTTTGAGCAAGCTTAAATTTAGTCCAAGATGATCCATTGGTTCTGATAACTTTCTAAGTCTTAATGAGACCAAAATGAAGACAATTCAGTTTTGATACTCAGGTATTTGACCTTTGAAACAGATTTATGGATGCAATTAGTTCAACTTGGCATGAGATCTTGAGGAAGGAGTAATATATTTGTCATAAACAAAGAAGAATGCTTCACAGTCATGACATCAAATTTTATTTAGATTCCACACAATGTGTGATTGATTTCTATAGGACCATAGGACATAGGAGCAGGATTAGGCCATTTGCCCATCAAGTTTACCCACCATTCAATAAGTTTCTCAGTCCTATTCTCTTACCTTTTCCTGTGCCTTTGATCTCCTTACCAATCAAAAACCTATCTATCTCTGTCTAAATCACACAATTACCTGGCATCCACAGCCTTCAGTGGCAATGAATTCCATAGATTCACCACACTTTGCCTGAAGAAATTCTTCCTCATTTCGGTTCTAATGAAACATCCCTTTACTCTGAGGCTGTGCCCTCAGATCCTAATCTCTCCTACTAATAGAAACATCTTCCCCACATCCATTCAACTCAGGCCGTTCAGTATTCTAAAAGTTTCAGTGGGATTCCCACGTCAAACTTCTAAGCTCCATTGAGCAAAAAGTCAGAAGTCTCATAACACCAGGTTAATGCCCAACAGGATGTCTCTCCTTCATCAGGTGAGTGGAAAGATAGGTTTCACAAACAATTTATATAGATAAAGATGCAATTGCAAGATAATGATTGGAATGCGAATCTTTACAGGAAATCAAATCTTTACAGGTACAGACAGTGAAGAGAGGGATAATCACAGGTTCAAGAGGTATGAATTGTCTCAAGCCAGGGTAGTTAGTAGGATTTTGCAAGTCCAGGCCAAATGATTTTTTTGGGAGCTACATGTAGTATGACATGAATCCAAGATCCTGGTTGAGGCCATCCTTATGCTTGCGGAACTTGGCTATCAGACTCTGTTCGGCGATTCTGCATTGTCTTGTGCCTTGAAGACTGCCTTGGAGAATGTTGACTCGAAGATCGGAGGCTGAATGCCCTTGACTCCATTGAGTACAGACCCAGAATTTTCATGTGCTCTTCAACATGAGGTCTCTCAGCAAGTTTTCAGAAACTAGAAAGTTGAAGCATTGAACATACTTCTTTTTCTCCAGCAGAGAAAAAAATTGGATTAGAAAGATTAGTATTGGTTCCAAGTACACTTTTTTGTACATAATTATAATCAGACCCACAATCATATGATTGAAGCACAGGGATGCATAGCTAAAGGATTCTTTTATAAATAAAAGCATCTAATATATTATATGTTCCTTCAATTCCTGCTGGACAGCCATTACTTTCTGTATGGCAAGATTCCACAGAGTAATTTGTTTTTAATGGAATAGTGATGCATTATACTTACTTTTGATTAATATAAGCAGTTTTACACTCTGCTTTATCAATGGATATGTTGAAGGAGTGAAGCATAGAAAGAGAAGATTGTTCTGGAACATAAATACTGACATGAGTCAGTTGGTATAAATGGCCTGTTTCTGTGCTATAAAATTCTATGTAATTCTGTTTACACCTGATAACTGTCTGTGGCTGAACCAGGCTGTTCACAACCTTCATGCCATGTTTGTCCTTAAGATGAGTTTCTGATACATATTGTCTATTTCCATTCTCCTGATTCCTTTCCATGTTTTGTCCCTGCCTCTGCCTATCTGCTGCTACAACCCTTATCCACGTCTTAATTACTTCAAGATTTGACTTTTCTGGACTGGCCTCCTATTTTGCATTCTCCATAAATATTAGGTCATCCAAACTCTGCTGCCCAAAAGAAAGCCCCATACACTCCCCACTCTCTGCGCACACTGACCTACCCTCACTCCCAGTTAATCAACACCTCAATTCTGTGTGCATGGCCTTTCTCCTTTATATCTCTATACAAGGCAGAATTTCACTTGTTCCCCTCATGAAATTTTCCCTGCAACAGGACACTGGCCTGTCACCAGGGGTTTATAATTTGAGGAGCACACTCCACATCAAGCGTGGCTGATCAGGAGTCTCTTCCATTTATCATTGGCATGGTGGAAGAATTCTGTACGTTTACACTCAAAATGTTTGGCTCTATTATGAATGTGCCTTCCTTGGCCATTAAGCCCTGGGCTAAGTCTCAAACCCAGAGCTTCTGGCTCAGAGGCATGCATCACACGATGTCCTCTGGCCTCAAGCGCATCCTCAATCCTAACTGGCTGCTTTAACATCAGCTCAGGAATTCCTTCTCTATACACTTCTGTGTCTTTCCTTCATCTCCTTTAAGTTGTTTCAAGTTTATTTTATTAGTATCGCAAGTAGGCTTACATTAACACTGCAAAGAAGATACAGTGAAAACATTCTAGTCACCACATTTGGACACTTGTTTGGGTACACTGAAGGAGAATTTAGCATGGTAAATGCACCTAATCAGTAAGTCTTTCGGATTGTGGGAAGAAACCAGAGCACCTGGAGGAAATCTACACAGGCACAGGAAGAAGGTGCAGACTCTGCATTGACAGTGAGCTAAGCCAGGAATTGAACCTAGGTCTCTGGCGCAGTGAGGCAGCAGTACTAACCACTATGCCACTGTGCTGGCCCTAGGATTTAGCATGCCCTTAAAAACCTATCTTTGCACCAATATTTGGGCCATCCATCCTGATATTGCTTTATGTGACTTTGTGTCAGATCTATTTGATAATGCTCCTGTGAAGTATCATGAGACATTTTTGCATTTTTAAAAATGCCAGATTTTCTTGTTGTAGGAACCAGAGGGGAAAAAAATTGCAGTTGCCCAAAATGACAAATTTACTAATATCTGTTACAGACCACTAGTCACAGCAGGGGATGCATTGAAAGATTGAGCCAGTCCCATTTATGTTGATGAATTCTGGCCAGTGATGAAGAAATGAGGCACCAAAGTAATCCTTTATCCTGTCATTCATTTTATAAATACCCAGTGGGCTTAGTAATATTGTTTAGAAACCGTGTTCATGTCTTCGGGCCTGGGGGAGGGGGTGGGGGTGTGGGCGGTGGAAACCGACTGCTCCCTTTAATTACAGATGTGGACCAGCAACGCAGAAACCACCTGCTCTCTTTGGAAATGCTTCCACATTTGCCACCCATTATTTCGATACTTTTACAGGATTGTGTGTCTGTCAAACATCGAAAATGGGTGCAGCAGAAAGCAACACACGTGTGACAACTGGGAGCATTTTGATACTCACAGAGAATTCTAAATCCTACTAAACCGCCATGCACTAAATCTTGTTAACACTGCTTTATCAACGTCACAAGGCATTATTTTTGTGAGTGCTACTTGTCACACGTTAACGATATAAAGCACATTGACAGCTGTAAAGAAAATAGCTTAAGAAATGACAGAGATAAACAGAATATTATCAAAACGCACAGGCATACACACATAATACCAGAGGGTGAATACAGGGTATTAATCTAATCTTGGGGTTCGAGTAACAGTTAGCGACAGTTTGTGGTGAGCTCATGATGTCATTTAAATGCTTTGATTGGATTAAAGCTGATAGCTCTAAGGTGCTTTTATATTCGAGGACTGCAGCTGAGAATAGACCCGCTGGCTTTCTTTCTGACTACTGCATTCATTAGCGTATACTGGTTTGTATATATTGGATATAGCTACCTGAATCTGCACAGCATATGTGCAAACCCTCTTCAATTTCGCTCAGTAACAATAGGGTCTTCACATTACAATAAAGCTGGAGTCCAACACACAACTGAACTGTTGTAAAATGAGGAATGGAGCACACTTTTCCAAGGAGTAGTTTTACTGGCAATGTTGTCCAATATTTTCTTTCCATAAAATGTAGTTCATAGGTCATTTCCCCAGCAGCTGCATGGCATTACCGACCTTGCTCGCTGTTACAACATTTATTCCCAATGCTAACCATTATTCTTTTCTTTGTGTGTATTGGGACCTTCCAAATAGAGATGAGTAGATGCACAAAGCTACCAAATGTTGCACACCTCCAAATGCCAACTCACAGAGGTTAATTTCAAAAGAGCATGGAAGAAAAATTGGCAAGGTATCAGTGAGTGACGAGGAGTGAGTGGCGATGACAATGACAGGGTGGGATTTGTGGTGGTGTTGTTGGCGGAGGGTGGGAGTGCTTCAGCCAAACATCCCCTTTAGTCTCCAGGGATTTGTACGTTCTGAAGAACTCATACAGAGCTGATTTTAACAACTAACAGAAACATGAACATTCTGCCCTTCAGAGTTTTCTCAATCCTTGTATAAAATGGCAGCATAGCTCCATTATCCAACAGAGTTTTGGAACCAAATGATATCCTTGAGGCATTTTATAGAAAAAAAAGTGACTGAGGACAAAGCACTGATTGAACTGATTGAACTAGGTGAGCAGCCTGATTGAAATGCATCATCTATGTTATTGGATAAATTGCACGTAATTCTGAGATGCGTATTCACATTATACTGTTCCATAAATTGAATTGGGCTTGAAGAGAGGTGGGTATCAGGAATTTCTCAGCGCTCATTTTGCCAAGGATGTCACTGAGCCACTTATACCTGGAGGGTCCCAAGTTTCAACCTGGTCTTTGCTGAATTAGCTATAATGGTGGAGGGGGTGCTACCATTGGCCTCAGAACTCCAGGGGTACAGAGTGGAAAAATAGGCTAGGTTTCTTATTTTGCTTCCCCATGTGGAACATGAATGCATCCAGATGTGAGATGAGAACAACATCGGTTTCAGCTGTGCCCTCACCATTCTGTTTCTGACAACAAATGAGAACTGGACATGGGGCATTAACTATTTTACGTTCTCTTATGATTTGCGAATTTCGCTCCCATGTTTGAAGTGATTCATTTTGGTACAAAATGTAAACACAATACAAAATTAAGAGTACAATTCTAAGGAAAGAGTGCAGCAGCAGAGAGACCTGGAGGTTTATTATGCAAAAGTCAATGATTACAAAGGATAAGGGATCCTGGGCTTTATAAATAGGGACATAAAATACAGAAATAAGGGCTGTGATTCTCCCATCCTAACCTGCAACTTCCCTGCTGAGTCAGGGTGGGCGATCTGCGTCACTGGCCTTGCTCCAGGATTTGTGCGTGAGGAGGGAATGGATGCACATCTCCCAGAGACAGAGAACAGCCATAGGCCAGACCATGCTGGTAAAACAGTGGGAAGGCAGGTAAGTAATTTGAATCTTTTTTTAATATGTTTTAAATGTACTTTAAATGCAATTATCGGGAACTTACTGGTCCCGAATGAATTTCCCACCTTGCCAGAAGTACTTCATTCCAGCAAGTTTAGAGTAGCTTTAGTAAAAGACTCTGCCAGAATGAAGGGTGGGCAATCGGGGCCCTTCCAAGCATGGGGCAGTGCCAAAGGAGCAGGGACCACTGTGGGCAGGGCCTAGGGGTGAACGGTGATCAGTGGGGATGGGGGCTCGTGCTGCCACTCTGCAGACAGGATCATTCTAGGCTGGCGGGAAGGCAGTGATCGGGATGGGCAGGGGGTGGTCTGCTGGGGCTGTGAGGGAGGGGCCTGCCTTCTGGGTGGTTTGACTTGGAGCGGTCAGCAGGGGGGTGGGGATCTGCCAGGGTGAGAGAGGTGGGGGGATCACCACTGCTGGGGCTGGAGGGTGCAGACTGTGCATCAGGGTATTCTGGAATGAGGGGCTGTTCAGGGTTGGTCTGAGAATTGTTGTGAAGGTTGGGCCATGGGGGGAGCTGGAGGGGAAGCGTTGTGGGGGTCCTGGCTAACCAGCGAGTGATCTGGCCAGCAAACGGGGAGTCTCACAGATTCAGGGCCACTGTGCAGGTGCAGAGTTCCAGAACTGTCAGACTCTGGTGCAAACAGTCACCCCCTACCTCCCAAACCTGTTCCCTATCAACCCTGCCCCGGGTTTCTAATGAGATTCATGATTGGGATCTCTGCAGTGCACAGAGTCGGGATACTCAAGTGAGAAGTTGAACTGACAAAACAATCATGATTTAGAACAGTTTTCCCAGCAATTCAGCACTTTTGGGGAGAATCATTCCAAGGATTCTATGATAAACCTGTATGAACAGTGTTTCATACAGTGTTTGGCCTCAGCTAGAATGTTGACCAGAAACTCTACCACCTTGCCCATCCAGAATCGGAGTGGGCGAAGGTCCGACAATGGGAATCTCTGTTAACTTTGGGCAGGAATTTCCGGCCTTGCCTGCAGCGAGATTGTAAAATCCTGTCTATTTTGTCTAGTTCTGGGCACAATATTTTCTGAATGATGCGAAGGCTTCGGAGAGGGTACAGGAAACATTCATACAAATAGTTCCAGGAATCAGGCACTGCAGTTACTGGACAGATTGGAGAAACTGAACTTCTTCTCCTTGGAGAAGAGAATATTAAGGGGAGATTTGATGCAGGTGTTCAAACCATGAAGTACAGAATAGATAGTAAGGCAGCTGGCAAAATAAGCCAATGCAAGGTAAGGAAAACACTTTTTTTAATGCAGTGAGTTTTTGAAAGGCCTTGCCTGTGAGGGCGGTGGAGGAAAATCAAACTGTACGCTTTAAATTAAGAATTGTCTCATTATCAGAAGACATAGCAGGGCCATGGAGAGAATGCAGGTGTGTGTGCTGGTACTGTGTCTTTAAGAACTGTATCTATATCATGTTTCCTGAGAGGTTATGTTTAAAATTCTCTGTTTAAACAGTGCCAAATTGTCTGCAATAGGCAACTCACATGCTGAGAATTCTATCATCCTATAAACTGATTTTATAACCCCTTACTGTTTGTATTACTACCATTGGAAGAGTTGTTTGATTTGACAGATACCATTTTCGCTAGTTCAAATCATTGCAATATTAAATGATAAATATTCCATCCGCAAGAAATTTATGGTCAACATAAGTTTAAATAAATCACACCATCATGGTCCTTGAGAAATACAAACAGTGATTAAGGTCATTGTAGGAATTCAAGGACGTCATTGAATCCAATGGCTGAAGTTCTTCCATCTCAAATGGGCTAGGAGAATCCTGCAGTGGCTGATCTGGGGGGTTTGCGCAAACGTTTACAACCCTCTTGTGTCTTCCAATGCTGGATTTCTGGCAGTGTGTACTCTATGCCAGAAATCAGCAGGAATTCATGGAAATGATTTAAATAATCATTTCCATAGAACTTAAATGTAATTAGAGGGCCTGGGACTGAGGTGTCCAAGTCCATTAACTTCTCCCATCCCGCTAGAGTGTTTCACTCAAGCAGGGTTCAAAATAGCTCTCCACTTTCGGGAAACTAGTGGCCCGACCCCACTGGAGTAGAGGGGGACAAATGGGAGACCTCCCAGAGTGTTGGATGGTGCCCCTGGGTATTGGCACCTTGGCAGTGCCAGCCTGGACCCTCTGGCACTGCTCAAGGGGCAAAGTGCCAATGCACAGACCTTGGCACTGTCCTTCCGGCATGAGGCACTAACAAGGTGCAGGACCTGAGAGGGAGCAGGGCCTGAAGAGGGTGTGTCCCACTGCCACTCTGTATAGGGATTCGTGGAGGAGAAGAGAGGGCAGGCTGGAGGTCGTAATGGGCTGACGGGAGGGGAGTTGGGATTGGGCAGGGGAATGGCCAGGGGATTATCAATTGGACCATGGGGTGTGGAGAGCTGGTGTTGCAGGGGTCACAGGGTTAGCCAGAGATTGAGTTGGCCAACAATTTGGAGGCCTTCAATGTGGGGCCACTGCACATGCAATGATCTCAGCACTGACAGATTGGCACATGCATAATAGCCCATTCAGTGTGCTGATTTCAGCATCTCCAGTGAGAATAGGGCCCATCCTCTGAAATTTACTGATATTAATGCTGGTGTCCTCTACAATGCAGAGTGTGGGAGATTCTTCTCTGAATTCCCACTGAATAAACCAATGTGAACTTCAATGGGAAGTATCCTGTAATCTCTTTCAGCATGATAGAGGGTGAGTCCTGTTCCATAAGTGGAGTTACAATTTTATACTTGTGTTGTGATATGTCAATAAATTAAACAGATGCAATCAAATCTTAGTATAAACTCCTTACTATACTGCTGGTTGCAAGTTATCTAAGTTATGTGCCAAAGTGCATTTTTAAGATGTTCTTAGAGACCAAAGGGAGCTCTTTGAGTTTATCTGTTTTCTTCAAGTGCAGATCAATATCTTGAATTATAGCCTTCTCGCTGAGAATGATGCTTTCTAATTTGAAGTAGTTATTTTCTGTACCCAATCAACCAAAGCAAACAACCAAGCCAATGCTATTCTTGAAGCAAATGTTTGCCTGCTCTCGCTGATCAGGCAAAGGTTTCTTCAAAGTTCTGCCTTGGTTGAGGCTTCTTCGTTTGACCAGCTTCATGTAATGTAAATGTGGCTATTTTTAACCTGAGGGATATGGAAGAAATGAGCTTAAAATTACAGCTGGGAGTGTATGTGTGCTTTGATTCATATTGTATAACTTCTAACTAAACACAAGCCTCCCCCGCCACACAAATGTTGGCTCAACGTGAAATAAAAGTCATAAAAGCTCCTTCCATGCAATTTCTTACATATTTCTAACTGTGATAGACAACTGTTCCAAACTCTATTTAATATGACCTAGTTTAGAAGTGTGTGCATGATATAAAAAGAAGCTATACATTTGTATACAATACTGTGTGATATTTGTATCATTAACACAATAAAGTCAGTTCATAAAAGTAAAATAATTTGCCTTAGTTATACAAAACTATTATATTGCATTTAAAATTACTCATCACATCTGAGTGGGTGTTTTTAATAATAGTAATGGGGTTCATTTTAGCTTCATCAAGTGGAAATGTTCAGACCAAGGTGCATCATGAGGTATGACAGGATAAACAGACTGAAAAAGAATCAATTCAAAACAGTGTGGAGATAGAAAATCATGTTGCATTTTAAAAATATGTTCACTTATTCAATATTGATTGTACAATAACATTTCATCCCATCAGCAAATTGAACGCAGAAAATGTTGGAACAGCTCAGCCTGGCAGGCAGCATCAGTGGAGAGAAAAAAAACGTGTTAACGCTTCAGGTCGATGACCTTTTGTCAGGGCTGGTTATCAATCTGAAATGTCAGCCCCATCTCTATAACCTGCTAAGTTTTTTCTGTTCTTATTTTCTGTTCTTATTTCAGATTTTAACATTCTCGGTTCTTTGCTTTTGAATAAATAAATCATTTAAGGCAGAACGTGTCAAGGACTCCTCAAAACAAAATAAACCACAAAAATGAGGCATGAGAGCTTCATTGATGTCAGGTGAACTTTGATAGGCATCATTCTCTCCAACTATATGCTGTTCATTGCAAGTGGAGTTCGGAACTGGGATAGTTTTGCTCCATTCTTGACCGATGGTGAGTATCATTGTCCACATTGCTGGGCAGCAGACTCTGATATAATCACTTAAACCAAATTACCCTGGCTATCAAGTTATGACATTGTATGAAATTCCTCTACACCCCTTTTTAACAAAGGTCTTGATCTTAATCAGATTAATGCTTTTTTTGAAACAGGCAAATAAATGTTAAACTTGTCAAATATTACATAATCCAATTTCAAAGCGATTTAACAGTGTTATGGTACGGCAGGCTCTTTGACAAGCAAATATATTGGTCAGAATCTTCAACATCATAATGGATGAAAAATGGATGCCGATTTACTCATGGCCTTGCTGAAGGTGAAAGTTCATCCTGTTATTTAGAGCCAGCATCAGTCAGTGAAGTGGGATCTGCATTATTAGATAATGTAATGAGGCAAATGTTTGGATGGGTGAATTCAGATGGGTCAGTTTTTTCCCTCATTGATATCATCATGTGCTGACTGTAGTATCTATTGCAGTGTGGCCTTAGTCTAGCGTTAGAATGAACATTGTTTGCATTTTTTAACAAGTGAATCAAGGGCAGTCTGGTGGCACAGTGGTCAATGCTGTTGCCTCACAGCACCAGGAACCGGGTTCAATCCCAACTTTGGGTGCCTGTGCCTCCAAAAGCGCAATTGCAATTTGGCTCCTTGACAATTCAGAGCAATAAATGATTTTGTTCTTAAGCTATTTGCCAAGAGGAGAGATGTTGGTTGAGTGGTTAGCACTGCTCCTCACAGTGCCAGGAACTCAAGTCCGATTCTAAGCTCAGGTAACTGTCTGTGTGGAGTTTGCATGTTCTCCCCGTGTTTGTGTGGGTTTCCTCCGGGTGCTTCAGTTTCCTCCCACACTCCAAAGATGTGTGGTTTAGGTGGATTGGCTATGGTAATTTCCCCTTTATGTCAGGGGATTAGCAGATTAATACCTGGGGTTACTGGAGTAGGGTGTGGGTGTGATTGTTGTTGGTGCAAACTCAATGGGGTAAATGGCCTCCTTCTGCACTGTAGCGATTCTAAGAATGAGCATGTTGATTTTAATGATGCACCAAAATTTGAGGAAACTATTGTTGGTTTTCATTTTAAGCCCATATATCAAATGTAAGTAATTGCAAAAAACTCATCCTAGCAACCTGAGTTCAGAGAATTACTTTCTCATCTGCTGCCATAATCCATGCATAGTTGAGACAGCATTCACTTGCCGTCCTATCTCTGCCTAAGGACGGCACAACTTTGCTCCTCACGAGCAGTCCTACTCTTTCTTTGTCTGGCCTTAAGCAACAAGACTCCCAAAAGTTCTTTGATTACTCCACAACCCCTCTCCTTTTAAAAAACTGCCTCAATCCCAGCATTCTGACCATTTTTATATTCTTACTGTCAGGAGGTTCCTGTGCATCCGATGATTTGGGCAGGCAGAATGATAGTTATGTTGAAATGTGTTGATTTTGGCTTGGGATCAACAGCATATGTTATAAATCAACTCATCCGTTGCCCTCCGCACCCACTGCATAATAGGCTCCAGCATGTCACTTTTTTTTGTCTCTTCCACTATGACACTGAAAGGACACATTGACCTGAGTCAACTAATACATGCATTAAGCTGCAGAAGTGAACTATATATCCATTGAACATATGTACTTTAACCTGAGGTTGATATTTGGTATGAGCTCTGAGTTTTCATAATGCTGCCAATGTTGACAGACTTATATTTGTTGAGTTCAGCATTGACAAGAGTTCAAGACTGAACCAATTCTGTGACACAGTTTTCCCTACTTTCCATGTTAGTAAATATTCATTGGATTCAGTACTTAATTTCAACCAGCCCCATAAAAAAACAGTGCATTTTTATCAACCAAAGGCAATCCCAGAGCACTTTACATCCAATGAAATGCATGGAAAGTGTGGCTACTGTTACATTGCGGGAAATGCAGCAGCAGATTTATGCACAGCAAGATCCCACAAACAACAATGGGATAATTAATATATGTTTTTGGTGATGTTGATTGAGGGATAAATATGAGCTGCGACATGAGGTTCTCCTCTTCTTCAAAATGATGTGATGGAATGTTTTATATCCACTTGAGAGGGCATACCAGTTTAAATACTTTGCCCAAAATCAAACATCTGCTTTTGCCTTTGACCTTTGATTAGAAGAATAGATTTGTTAGGTCATGTTGAGATTTTTGAGGAGATTACCAATAAGGGAGCTGAGGGATTGTCTCTGTTACCTATATGGACGTCCAGAAGGCATTGAAACAAATGAAATTTTAAGAGGCAGCGAGGATAAGTGGAAACACATGGAGCAGGAAGCAACTTTTTGAAATAGAAGAGAGTTGGTTAAGACGTAGGAGACAAAAAGTAGGGATAATTAGTACTCCAATTGCGGAATGCGATGCGTGGCTCCTCCGAGGATCTGCACTGGCCCAAAGCTTTTTGCTATATTTATAAATGTTTCAGAAGAATAGAGGACATATATCCAAAATTGTTGACAATACCAAGTGAAGTGGAATGGTAAGTAATACAGATGGGAAAAGAATGTTGCAAAGGGAAATTGATCATTAAGTTGGTGGACAAAACTATGGCAGATGAAATTCAACACAGGGAAGTGCGAGATCATCCACATTAAAAGAGGTGATGACCTAGTGGTATTATCATTAAATGATTAATCCAGAAACTCAACTAATACTTTGGGGACCCAGGTTTAAATCCCACTATGGCAGATGGTGGAATTTGAATTCAACAATATTTATATCTGGAATTAAGAATGTACTGATGACCATAAAAACTATTGTCGATTGTCAGAAAATCCCATCTGGTTTGCTAATGTCCTTTAGGGAAGCAAATCTGCCATCCGCACTTGATCTGGCTGACATGGAACTTCAGAGCCACAGCAATGTGGTTGACTCTCAACTGTCCTCAGGCAAAGAGGGATGGGTCCCCCAAAATAATAAAAAAAAACACAAGGAAGTTGGATCAATGTATTTTATAAATGGTAAAAAATAACGGAATCAAATACAGAAATCATTAAAACTAGTGGACATGCATAAAAAAGTAATTTTAAAGGAAATGGAATGCTGGCTTTCTTCTCAATGTGGTTGGAGTACAAAGAAATGAAAATTATGCTACAATTCAAAGAATAGAATCCATAGAATCCCTACAATGCAGAAAGAAGCCATTCGGCCCATCGTATCTCCACCGACAACAATTCCAGCCAGCTCCTATCCCATAACTCCACATATTTACCCTGCTAATCTCCCTGATAATGAAGAGGCAATTGAGCATGACCAATCCACCTAACCTACACAGATTTGGACTGTGGGAGGAAACCAGAGCACCCAGAGAAAACCCACAAAGACTTAGGAGAGACATAGGACAGCCATGCGAGGCCGGAATTGAACCTGGGTGGCTGGTGCTGTGAGATAGCACTAATTTTATAAAGCTTTCAGACTGATACACTGCATTCATTTCTGAGTAACACACCTCAGGAAAACTTGAAGGGGTTGCAATGAAAATTCATTAAAAAAAATACCTAGAGCTAGGAGAGTTAAATTATGAGGCCAGGTTTCATAAACTAGGCTTGTATTCACTCAAGAAGATTAAGGGTGATATAACTGAAGTGTTTAAGATGATTAAAGGATTTGTGAGGATAAACAGAGAAACTATTTTGTTTGGTGGAGGCGTCCAGAACAAGAGCTAAGCTGTTCAGGGGTTATGTCATGAAGCACTTCTTCACACAAGGTGTTGTGAGAATCTGGAAATCAGTCTACTACTACAACAACAACAACAACAACATAAACAACAACTTGAACTTATATAGCACTTGAAATAACAAAATTTCCAGGGGTGACTCTCCCAGCCTGCTGCACTGTTGTAGTGGGGAAGAGGTCGGCTAGAGAGAACAGAGGCCATGGAGACCACTCCCCAACAACCCCCCCCCAACCCCCGCCAAGGAAGTCAGGGTTAAGGGGGGGTGCCCTCTGGATAGTGCCAGCCTGCGCCCCTGGCACAGCCCAAGGGGCGAAGCAGTGATGCCCAAGAGGCACCTTGGCACTACCCACCAGGCATTGGGCATTGCCAAGTAGTGGGGGAAGAGGCCTATTTTGGGGTGGGGACTATAGGGGCCAATTAGTGGTGGGTCCCACTGCTGCTTTGTAAAAGGATCGTGGGCAGAGGAAGGGAAGGGGGTGATCAGGGCTAGCCATCCAGGTGAGGGGTGGAGGGGGGAAGGGGAGGTGTCGGGGCTGTTGGGCAGGTCAGCACTGCCGGGGTAGATTGGGGCTGTTGTGGGTCAGGGTGGGGTTCAGAACTGCTTGGGGGCATTGGGACTACTGGGAAAGTGTGTGGGAGTGAGGGGGTAGATTGGGGCAGCCTGGAAGGGATGGGAGACACTGGGGCCTGTTCAGAGAGGCCCAGGAAGCCAGCGATCAGGGAACTGGGGGGAATAATGCAAGGTTACGGCGCTGGCCGGTGATCGAGCTGGCCTGTGATCGGGAGACAGACAATGGGGGGGCCACAGCCCATGTGCTGATCTCCACTCTGACAGATCGGCACATGCTCAGTGACCTGCTCAGCCGACCTTTCCAGCAGGAATAGGCCACACTTCCTGATTTTCAGAGTGAATCGTGCTATTCTGCATTGCACAGAATGTGGGAGATTCTTTTTGAAAATCCCGCAGAGAGAAAAAAAAAATCAATGGGAATTACTCCAGTACTCATGCTAATTCAGCACTCAGAATCTTTTTGGGAGAATCCCCTCTCCCCACCCTCCACATAAGTTTTCTTCACACAAATATTTTCAGCAAAGTGGGACACTGACCCACATTGGGGCCATTAGCCAAAAGCCTGGTCAAAAAGATAGGTTTTAAGGAGCATCTTAGAGAAGGCAAGGGTCGAGGGAGATGGAAAAGTTTAGAGGCTGAATTCCAGAACTTAAGACCCAGGCAGTTGACGGCATGGCCACCAACGATGGAGCAATTAAAACCAGGGATGATCAAAAGGGCAAAGATAGATGAGCGGAGATATCTCAAAGGGTTGAGGGGCTGGAGCAGATTACAGAGATATTGGAGGATGGCAGCAGGGTATGAGCCTGTGGAGGGATTTTCTGATGAGAATCTGAAAGTTGAGGCATTGCTCAATTGGGATTCAATGTAAGACATTGAGCACGGAGGGGTGATGAGTGAATAGGACATGATGTGAGTTAGTACATGGCTGGCAGAGTTTTGAATGATCAGAAGTTTGGAGATGAATGTATAGCTGAGTGAATAAATAAGGCATTGATGGAGTTAGATAATGTTGCAAAGGTGGAAATAAACAGTCTTCATAGCATCATGGATATCTGGCTGGAAACTCATCTCGGAGTTAATATGGCACGAAATTTTTGAACAGTCTGGTTCAATCTCTGACAGTTGTTAGGGAGAAGGATGGAGTCAGCAGCTGCAGGATAAAATTTGTATTGTGGGATGACAACACTACATCTAGTGGTATCAGTCTTCCCAATATTTAATGGGAAGAAGTAATTGCTCAGCAATACTGGATGGCAGACAAGAGCCTGATGATTTAATGGAAGAGTTGACAGAGGTAGAGGTGATGTAGAGCTCCACCAAAAAGCTGTCAAAGGTGGTGAATTGGAAGTTTCAAAACTGAGAGTGTTAAATGTTTAGTATATAAGTGTATTTGAGACATGGAGCCCAGGTAGATATTGAGTTAAGTTCAAGATCAGTCACTGAATGGTAGGATAGGCTCAAAGGATTGAATGACCTATGATTGAGTGACTGAATGAAAAATTTCTATGTTCTTTAAATATGTTAATAGACAGATTGTTTTGGTCTCTCAAAAATAAAGAGATATGGGGGCAAATTAAACCGTCCCACTCCTCTCAGGAATCGGAGCAGGCAAAGGGTGGATTGTGGAGAGGTCCATTGACCTCAGGCAGGGTTTTGCAGTTTTGGGGCTAGCGAGGCCAGAAAATCTCATCCATGGAATAAGGCAGGAAAGTGGAGTTGAAGTCAAAGATTATATATGATCATACAACATGGTGGAATAGGATTGAAGGGCTGTCTTGTCCATTTCTACTCCTATTTCTTATGTAATGTACTTTCAGTCCTTATTACTAAATTTCAGATAAAATAAGAAGTCGTACATTATCAAAGCTAATAAGAAAACATTTTCATGTACTGCAGCAAGTTTACTTGGCTTCACCAATTTTATGATGACATAGTTTTTCTTACGAAAATGTTACACGGTTGTGATAATCTACTGCTTGAAGCTGGTGATTGTGAGAATCATGTCTCTGTGTCCTGCCCCTCTTCCCAGATAACAACAGCCCTAAAGTCCTGTCTGTTCATTTTGTTTCATTTTGAATGGAAGTCCAGACATTACCACTCCAGGCCTACCTGCTCCTCACTAATCTCTGGCCCTGGTTCTAACATATAATACAGCGTTTATAATCATGTTTTATTCTTTATTTTTAAAATTTGTATCTATTGCTTGAGGTGGGCATTCCACTCAGCCTACCTCTACACCCAGTGTCTTCTTGGATCACCCACCCTGATTTCTAATCTCACCTATCACCCCAGTCCAGGTCACCATTTTAAAAAGTTGGGTTAGTTGAGCCAGGGATTCTTCTCTCTTGGCACACCCAATTTAGGCATAAAATCTGAGCTCATGGTTTCCTTTCCAGCCATTCGTACTGAAGTGGTTCCGAGGTGTTTCATTGCTATTTAAGTTTTGACTCCAGTGCAACAATGAGAGTAAGGAGATCAATCCAGGCAGAAGTGCCTTCTAACCAACATTCTGTCTCCCACTTCTTCCTTATCTTTCTTCTCATTTCCTGCTTCAAAGACAAGGCCAATTAAGAACATTTCTGTGGCTTTTACATATTTGCAGATCCAAGTGTAATTCCAGGGCTCAGGAGGAATGAGACAAATAAAGACAGTGGCAACATGAAAGACATGGGATGGACTAAAGGAAGAAAATTCAGAGAGAAAGTCTGCTCTGAAAGAAAGTGTGAGTCATAAAAATGTGAGGAGATATTGAGAAGATAAAACTTGTGGAAAGGAGATGCAGAAATTACAGCAAGTGAAAATGTGTATGAGACCATACAGGGAATGTGAAAAGAGACAAGTAAACAAGATGGGAGATAATGGAAAAGAATCAAAGACAAAGTTGCAGGAAACAGTTTATTTATTTTTTTCTCTGACAATATTGCTAAGATAAATCAGCAAGTAGTTTAAATCAGTTATAGTAAAACACGATGTGGGGGTAGGAGGCAAAATAGCAGAATCAACAGCATTGTGTGTGTCCATTCCTCTCAGACAGCCAAGACACATGTGGAGCATAGTGCAAGTAGAGCTTGGTTCTAGCAAGCACTAATAATGTAGGCATCAATAATGGTAATGAAATTCTGCCCTCTGTTTTCAGCTATTCACCTCTTGCCCCCCACACTCAATCTTTTCCACTGTGTTTCTCACTGTCATCATAACTAATGTCTGACCTTGAGGATAGGCTGACAAAGACATCTGATCTACCAACCAGCCTGTCTACTCCCCTATCAGGTTACTCATATGACTTTTAGGCTGAGATAATGCCCTCATCCATTGTCTGTTGACACCATAAACTATCTTATTTAGGAGAAAATGCTTTTAGGGTAAGATTCTGTTGAGAGAAATTTGTACTGCCAGGCACTGTTTACTGATTTGAATCAAAGTTTTACCTGCTACTCTTTATTTGATCAAAAACCACGTAGTTTGTTGGAAAACTCATGCTTGATTAGACGAGGGATAGTGATTAAGACAATTCAAGTTATATTTGATTTACTTGGTATGTTCATACCAAAACCTTTTGCAAGAGTCAATTTTTTTTTATCCTGGTCAAAATGTTGACAGTTGGCTGAAGATCCCTGGGCCTGAAAAAATAATTGGTCAATATGATGTATGTCCTTTTAACTACAGGAACTGGGCAGTTGGCCTGATGGAGATACAAGGATCCTTTCAGTCTTGAGGAAGAAATCTGAAGCCAACATCTGGACTACAGTATAACACCCAGGCAATAAATAGGTCCACTGTCAACTTTAAAGTGGGAGTATTGTACATAATGTAAACGGGACCACCCAGTGATTCACTTTTAAAAGTGTTTCGCTCATGAAAACATAACTCCAGTGTGAAGGGAGAAGTCGAAGAAAGAGGTTAAGTGAGATTTTCACCATCGTTCCATACATTGGTTGTGGTTATTTTCACACTTTGACTCCCGTCGCTTGAGGAATAGTGTGAAATGGTGAAAGTGTCTGCAGGCTGATTAACAGTCAGACAGACTGTGACATGACTGTGCCTTCATGCTTGCAATCATTTTCATACCAGCTGATAGAGTGGTAAGCCCTATATGAAGATGCTGTTTAGTGGACTCCGACAACGCATACCACAAAGGGAACTTACGTAATCACTTTATGTCACTGGATGTCAACATGGGAAAAAAAGCCAGACCTCTGGTCTCCACTTGCCTGGACGGTCTGGAGCAGTATTTGAAATCTGTGCCTTCTACTTCAGAAGTATAAAAGCTATAGCATTTGTTGAAATAAAGACTCATTGCTCATCTGTTAGTATCCTAACTCATTCTCTTCCTGGTCTCAAATCGATAGAACTCTTATGTCCCTCTATATTTTCCTTTATACAATCCTTTGGTTTTTAAAAGCCAATTTTGGGGTGCCTGCAATTCTTACTTGCTAATGGGTATATATTTTTTTCAGTCCTTCCAATTTAATTAATGTCTTATATTGCAAACCTGGACCTGAGCTTTATTTTTGAATGTTGAAATAAAGTTTCAGAAGAGGAAGAGGGATTCAATTTTTGAAGAAGGAGATCCGGGCTGTAGTTTAGTGTCTCTGATCTCTCTGGATTAAGATCGCAATCACGGATGTGATGTCTATGGACAGCTTGATTAGTAAAGACTACTTGCTACCTTAGTGAGAGGAACAGGAAGCTTTTGGTAAATATATCCCACCATTGCTCACATGCATCTTTTAATAGTTTTAAATGAGCAAAGACAGAGATCTGAAACTTCTGGTCAAAAAATGTTGACAGGACGCATTGCTACCTCGCAACACTAGGACCTGGGTTCAATTCCAGCCTTGGGTGATTGTCTGTGTAGAGTTTGCATATTCTTCTTGTGTTTGTGTGGGTTTCCTCCAGGTGCTCCTATTTCCTCCCACAGTCCAAAAATGTGTGGATTAGGTAGATTGACAATATAAAATAAAAATTGCCTCTTAATGTCAGGTGGATCAGCAGGGTAAATAGATGGAATTACAGGGATAGAACCTGGGTGGGAATGTTGTTGATGCAGGCCTGGTGGGCTGAATGGCTTCCTTCTGTACTGTAGAGTCATTATGATGATTTTATGATTTGCCTGGACAGACTCCAACAATTCTGATCTGCTGTTCCACTCTTCAGCATGAATCGAAATGTGAATGTATGTTGATCATCCAAACTAGTGGATGTTAAAGAGACTGCTGTGAGCCCCTCACAATAAACATTACAAATCAAGGTGCCTTGTTGTGGGATGCGAGGGGACATAAATGTTCCTCCTGGTCCCTTCCCATTCATCACTGATTTGCAATCACAGATTTAGTGAACCTGGACATCCAGCCACCGACTCATCTCAGAATCATTCAAGCTTTACAAGATGGCAAGTGAGGACAGGGGCAGTCGGGTCAAAGAAAGGAAGTGCATTAAATAATCAGAAAGCCTCAGCAGCCAGTCTTTGAACCAGGACTGGCAGCTGTCCCACACTCTCTGACCATATTTCCCTTTATGCTGCATCATTGATTTTTAACTTTGGTTTCTAAATGAAAGATATGGAGAGCAATAGGTCACCATCATTTATTATTCAATAACTCCGCAGTTATTTAACCTTGTAATGAACTAGGAATACTTCAGTGGGTGAATTTATGTCATAACACTTTTTCATTAATACATACAAAGTACTTTACTCCCTCAGTGCTTTGTGAAAACTGCATAGCAGGGGACACAGCAATAATTTTTGTGTAATTTTGCACCTCCAGCATCCAGTAACGTCCATTTGTGCCTGCTTGCTAAATCCCAAGAGACGTCTTTTCTTCACCATGCTAATACATGATTTGATAATAAAAATGTCCAGGAAATGACACCAGTGTATAATGAAACATCAATGCCTACTGCTCTGATGTTAATGATCAACAGATTTTTTAAAAAATGCACAGCCAACTTTCTTATAGGTTCCGGGTACAAGTTTAATCCAAAAATCTGTATGAAAAGATTGTTTGAATATTAACAGTCAATGAAGTTAGAAGCTGTTTCATTGGGTAAAAAAAGATCTTTGACATCCATAGGTCTGTTTTATAGCGATTTATATCATTAGATGCCACCAAGTGCTAAAATCTAAATAGTCAAGAGACAAGGTCCAGTTGCCTTGTATTCAAAGCTGAAATGAAGCCAGTTGTGCTGCTACACGAGATTAAGAAGTTTACGATACTTTGGCTGCGTTTAAGGTCCTATTTCGGAGCACGGGGCTCAATAAAGACGGCTTATCTAAATGTAACTAGTTTATGGATCAACAGGAATGAGGCCATTCTCAAACGATGCCAGAAGCAACTTACTGAAGCTCACTGGTAATCCAACAAACATAACATTCAGTGTAATCACCTGACTGGAGTGTTATGCAGCACTTCTCAGCCGAGATAGACCAATTATTGAAGACAAGGACCTAGACTGTCTGTATTACAGTAAGGATTTTGCAATTCAGTGTGGTGAGTACACTGAGAGGCCATCCCATTCCGACAAACCCAATCCCACCCTCATTTAATTTATTCCAAGGAGCCCCTAGCCATGTTCCCTGGTGAAGATTGAAGCGTATTAAAAGTCAACAGCCACCAGTGGCCCCAGCAGTAATGGCGAGCTGGCAGCCTTTGAAGGATGGAAATTTTCAGGATCAGGATTTTCACCAGAATTGGAATTAAATATTTTTAGTGGAATCGGGAACCTCAGCGGCAGACTTTGCACTGTCAATTAGACACTTAATTTCCTCAGGGCTCCAGGATTGAGTCTGCAGAGATGCCACCAGCTTTGGTGAGAGATGATGGGGTGGCACAGTGGCAAGCACTGATGCCTCACAATGCCAGGGATCCGCGTTCAATTCTGGCCTTGGGTCACTATCTGTGTGGAGCTTGCACATTCTCCCTGTGTCTGCGTGGGTTTCCCCGGGTGCTCCAGTTTCCTCCCACACTCCAAAGAGGTGCGGGTTAGGTGCTTTGGCCATGCTAAATTGTCCCCTAGTGTCAGGGGGACCAGCTAGAGTAAATGTATGGGGATAGGGTCTGGGTTCGGATGTGAGTGGTGCAGACTCGATGGATTAAATGACCTTCCTCTGCACTGTAAGATTCTATGATTCTATGTCAGGCACCATATCCCCATCACCTTCACAGCCCTCATAAAATTCTATCCACAGTGTGTGTATATAGCTTTGTTTCTAGTAGATCGGACTGCTCTAAAACACTGGATAAAAATAAATTACTGCAGATACTGGAATCTGAAATCAAAAGAGAAAATGCTGGAAAATCTCAGCAGGTCTGACAGCATCTGTAAGGAAAGAAAAGAACTGATGTTTCGAGTCCAGATGACTTTTGTCAAGGCTAAAAAGCGTAGAAAGTGGGAGATATTTATACTGCAGGGTGAGGGAATGAATGATGAGTCATAACCACAAAAAACAAGGGGAAAGGCTAAGAGGTGCTGATGCCAGTCCATAGAATAGAAAATGTGAATGGCTAAATGGCAGAGAAGTTGAAACAAGAGGATAAGCTATGACAAATGAAGATGCAGTGCGAGGGGAAGAGAGGCCCAAACTAAAATCTGTTAAGGGACACAATACATCATTCAAAAGCTTTCTTTGCAGCACAAATGTAATCGAATGAAGCCGATAGATTCCCAGTGAGTGCATGCAACAGCCAAAATGGAAGAAAATTGCTACCTCTTAATAATTAGCATAAAATAATCTGAAACTCCATAGAAATCACTCAATGTCCCCCTCTCAGCATTAATGACGATAGCAACATGTTAAAAATAAACCAATAATGGAAAGCTCTTTTATCTAGAATGTTAGAGAGTTGGGATGGATTACAGTTTTTATACATACTAGAATTAATTTTCATACAATAACATTGCACGGAGAGCACCAGGACTAGCAATGATTCTCAGACTGCAGTTTCCCTGATAAAGTAATAACAAATGAGCTGTCAGTCTTCCAGGTTTAATTTAACTGTCTATGGAACTGGCAGGTATCTTTGGAGTAGAGATGTATAAATCATAACCAGTATATCTGAATATCAAATCTCTGAGGAGAAGAAACTAAACCTCCCGTGTGAAGGAGTATCTGATAAATTATCTGTCTTTCTAGTCATTTCACATTTTGTGAATCTACATCATAGTGCCCCGCAAAACCCTGTTCACAATTTGACAATGAACTACGGTTATAGAGTGTGAGGCGATTTTCACCAGCAGTATTCGGCACTGACGAACCTCCAACGATCAGGGTGGAGGTTGTATTTTACCGGGGTAGGGGTGGGAATGAGGACAGGTTAAGGACAAATTGTTCCACCTCCCCCTGCAAAAATGCCAATCCACTTTACAAAAAGCTAACCTGCAGCAATAATACATTGGGAGCAACTTGAAAGGGATTTCTGCCACTCAGGAAGAGGATGTTCCACCTCCAAGAGCTGTTGGGCATTCTGATTGAGTTGTAATGTCCAAAGAATGCCAGAACTCAAAAGTAGGTGCTGCTGTGACCCAGTCCCAGGAAGAGGATCATGGTGACTAAACACAAAGCTGAACCTGAGGGTTTTCAGCTGATGAGGCATTGTGTATACTCAAGAGGGGATGAGGGATGGTGAGAGTAGGGTTTTGGTGGCCAAGGGAGATAATACACCATCTTGGGGGGTGGGATAGCCCCTGATTCATGCAGGGCAGTCTGCACAGGAGGTCTCTCTCTTCCTTCCCTGATGATGAAGCAGGTTGGCCACTTTCCTCTGCATTGACCACTCACTGTTTACAGCAGCAGAGGCAGAATTAGGCCCTTAATTACCCATTAATTGGCCAATTAAGGGCTTCAGTAGGCCTATGGGTGGGTGGGCTCACCCACCCACTGTATTATAGAGACATTACAGGGAAGACAGGAGTTGATTTAGTTTACTATTGTCACATGTATTAGTATACAGCAAAAAGTACTGTTTCTTGCAGAACATGCAGACAAAGAATACTGTTCTTAGAGAAGGAAAAGAGAGAGTGCAGAATGTAGTGTAACAGCCATAGCTAGGGTGTGGAGAAAGATCAGCTTGATGCGAGGTAGGTTCATCCAAAAGTCGGATGACAACAGGAAATAAACTGTTTTTGAGTCAGGTGGTACGTGTCCTCAGACTGTCATATCATTTTCCTGACAGAAGAAAGTGGAATAGGGTATGTTTAGGGCCTATAGGGCCCCTAATTATGCTGACTGCTTTTCCAAGCCAACGGGAAAAGTAGACAGTGTCAATGGGTTGGAGACTGATTTGAGTGATGGACAGGGCTTCGTTCAAGACGCTTTGTATATTCTTGCAGTCTTGGGCAGAGCAGGAACTATGCCAAGCTGTGATACAACAAGAAAGAATGCTTTCTATGGTGCATCTGTAAAAGTTGATGAGAGTCATAGCAGACATGCTAAATTTCCTTAATTTCCTGAGAATGTAGAAGTGTTGGTGGCTTTTCTTAACTATAGCATGCATATGGAGGGACCAGGACAGGTTGTTGGTGATCTCAATAGCTAAAACTTCAAGATCTTGACCAATTCTATTTCATCCCCTTGATGTGGACAGGGGCATGTCCTCCATTACGCTTCCTAAAGTCAATGACTATCTCCTTCATTTTGTTGACATTGAGTGAAAGATTATTGTCATCTTACCAGTTCACCAGATTCTCTTTATTCTGTACTCCAGCTTGTCATTGTTTGTTTGAGATCTGATGCACTACGATGGTATCATCAGCAAACTTGAAAATTGAATTGGAGGGGAATTTAGCCACACAGTCATAGGCATATAAGGAGTATGGTAGGGGGCTGAGGATACAGCTTTGTGGGGCACCAGTGTTGAGGATGATCGTGGAGGAGGTGTTGTTGCCTATCCTTACTGATTGCAGGTCTGTGAGGTAGGAAGTTCAGGATCCAGTTGCATCGGGAGGAGCCGAGCCCCAGGCCACGGAGTTTGGAGATGAGTCTCATAGGAATAATAGTGTTGAAGGCTGAACTGTAGATGATAAATAGATGGCGGGATAATCACTCGTCCTATTTTACATGCTCCCCCTCCCCAATTGCACCTGGTTTCCTCTGTGATTCTAAGCTGAAAAACCATTTTAGTTCAAGACACGATCTTGGTTAAGTGTTGCTGTTTGAACTAGTAACAGCTGATCAAATGATTGTTGAAGGATTAATACCATTGAATTATCACTGAAATTTCATGCTATGTCTCATTGAGAAAGTTATGCAACATGTTGGTGGATAGCACTTGACCCAACCTGCTCTCTGAACAGCAATCAGCTGATTGGAGTAAACAGGCCGTTGCTAAGGATTTTGAGTGCTATTTAAAAATATATTACCTTTCAACACTCACCTGCTTCTGGGGATTTGAGGATGACTTTTGAAACACATGACAGACATTTTGTTAAAACTTCAGCAACACTCCATCCACATTTATTTGGTAAGTTCTCTGAGGACAACACAAGGGGAAAAAAATGGTCTGTACTATTCTAGTGGAAGTACAGTGGCAAAGTGGATAGCATTGCTGCCTCACCGCTCCAAGGACTTGGGTTTAATTCCTGGCTTGGATCACTGTCTGTTCTCCCCGTGTCTGATTTCCTCCAACCCTCCAAAGATGTGTGGGTTAGGTGCATTGGCCATGCTAAATTGCCCGTTACTGTCCTGGGACACATTGATTAGAGAGTTAAGTATGTAGGATGATGGCAATAGAGCTTGGGTTGGATTGTTTTCAGTAGATGCAATGGGCCAGATGGCTCCTGCATTGTAGGCTGTCTATGATTCTATTCACAGTTAATAGAAGTCACCAGGAGAAAGGGAGTTCTGGTCATCAACATTTTACGAGGGTCCCCCTTTGCTTTATCAAAGTATTGGGAGGAGCAGGTGAGACCGTGCAGAGATAGCTCTAATGACTGCAGGAAGAAAGAGGAAAATGTTGTCCTCAAACTTAGGTCAATTGATGTCACGGACAAAGACTCAAAGTGTTGAATTATTCTACAAGTCTCCTTTATTGTACTGTACCAAGTTACCATATAATTACACTAGGCATCAAACCTTGTTATACACAAAGTAACTAGCCTTTGATTTACTTCTTTAAACACAAAGTATTTAACCTCTATTTAGTTGTTTTACACAAAGTAACTAACTTTGGCCTATTCCATTCTACACACAAGTATTCACAAAGTGTCAAAACTCTCAACTTTTTTTTAACTTAAAAATACCAAGTGTTTAAGGCAACCTGATCAGTTTCCCTCCAGGAGGGTTTTGTGTCGGTGTTTCTGAATCTGGGGTCTTGCTTCTACACTGGTTAACCCCAGGTTACAGTTGCCAATGTCTCTTTTTCTTTCCTTCTTAAAGAGATCTTGCTGGTACTGGTCATGCTTCCGGTCACATACTCCAAGGAAAGGCATGGATCAATCACTATTTTTTGGTTATGAATACTAAGAGTTGTGCCTCTGTCAGGGAGTCATCATTCTCTCAGGAACACGACACACAGGGATTTGTGTTTATTCACTGTCTATTCAAGGCAGAGTAACAGCCATTGCCCAATCAATTCCTGTGTTTGTTCCATTGCTGCACATTCTGTTCTTTGCTGCTCCCATAGCACTTGGCCTGATACAAAGTTAGCCATTTTAATCATCAGGCTTGGCTGATGTCTTCAGTTTGCTGGTGTGTTAAATATGAGGGTAGGTGGATGTCTTCTTCTTTCAGGAGGTTACTCCCTTTCTGGATCTCTATCATTGAGACCCTAAGTGTGGCCTCTGAGAAGCTGAGTACCCTTTCACTTGATCCCTGAGCCACCTGAAAATGTGCTGCTTTCAAAGTGGGTCAGTGAAGCCCACTTATCCTGTTTCACGAAAGTGATCTCTAATCAGCTTATGAGCATTAAACCTACAAGTTTCTGTTTCAGTACATCCATGCAAATTCAAATCATGCTGAACAGTAAATCAGGCCCCACGTGGTATGCTAAAACTAGACTTTCAAACAAGAATATCTTAGTATTTACATCCATTTAGCACCCTTTCATTCAAATAATCGCTGATGTCTTTAAAGTAGGAAAACATCCCAAGACATATCTCAGAGTTGTAATCAGATAAAAATGAATGCTGAGTGATGGAAGAGAGATATTAGGAGGGCAATCAAAAGGGAAGGATCTAAGGAGAAAGCGGTAGACAAGTAGAGGGATTTAGGGAGGAAATTCTGAATTAAGGGACATTAATTAACAGCTAAAGACAGGGTGGCTAATAATGCAGAGATGAGAAGACATGCAAAAAAGGCCTAGCTCAAATAAAATGCAAATCTAAAAGATGTCATATAGCTAGGGTGGGGGAGACCATAAAAAGATTTAAACTCAAGAACATGAATTTTAAGTTGGAGCGTTAAGGGTCTAACACCTGTGTAGGTCAGAAAGGGCCAGCATTGGTTCTAAACACTTCCATAGAAACATAGAGAAAAAAAAAGAAGCAGGAGTAGGCCAGTCAGTCCTTTGAGCTTGCTCTGCCATTCGTTTTGATCATGGCTGATCATCAAACTCAATCTCCTGATCCCCCCTTGCCTCCATATCCCTTGATCCTTTTAGCCCCAAGAGCCATATCTGATTTCTTCCTGAAATCAGATTGAATTTCAGATCAGTTTAGACTGGATGTAAATTAAAAAAAACATCAATAACTCTTTCTCAGCAATGCATCTTAACCATCATCCCCAAAGAGCAACTCTTATTCACAATTAAGCCCATGTTTTCCGATGGCCAATTTGTGCCAGAGAACACCTTTGCGTGTTGTCTCATGCTCAATCTGAGTTAGGATAAACAGGAGGTACTTTATGCTGTTTGACACTTTCAGCTGTTCGAAAAAGACTGCAGTCCACTTCCATCTCTGTATCCTCTCCCAGGCCCTACAACAATGTGAGAACGTTGTGCACTTCCAATAATGACCTTTCTCACAGCGCTAATTTTCATTGTTCACCATTGACTGCCAAACCATCTGCTGCCAAAATGCTAAGCTTTGGAATTGCCTCCCTAAAATCCTCAGACTCACTCTCATCCTTTCAGATGCTTCTTAAAAGCCGATTTTTTTCATCCAGCTTTTGATATCCTGCTCTGATATCTCCTGATGCGAACTGGTATAAAATCGTGTTTGATAACATTTCTGCGATGCACCTTGGGGTCCCTTAGAAGGGCGATATCAATGCAAATTGTTGCTGCCATTATTGACATGAATTTGAATCTGAAATTAGGGAAGCAAAGGTCTTCACTTGGTACTGATATCCAGCATCAAAATAAAAATATTACAGGAGTAATTCTCAAGCAGCAAAAAAAAATCAACCACATCAGCCAACTTCAAAAATTAGAATTTTAGCTTCTGTTTAGAAACACTGTGAAAAGTAATTTTAGTCACACATTTAAGTAACTCGATTGAAATTTGCCTTCATTGTGCTTGTTAATTTTTTTTGTGAATTTTGTACTTATCGAAGTCAGTAGGAAGAGACGTTTTCTTGAGCAGCTTTGCGCACTGTATTATCATTAACACGGCGTTGCTGACAGGAAACCTGGACGTGCTCCAGCAGCGAGAGATTGAATAACAGAATGTTTGTGCAAACCAGTTAGCACATCCCATTCCTCCAATACCAATTCCTTCCACTGTGGGCCTTCTCAGAAATGAAAGAGCTTCATCCTTGTAGACAGTCAGAGGCTTGAGGTGAGAGTTTTAAATCCCCACTATGTGGCACACAGTTGTCTCACATTTTAGGCACTTCTGGAAGAAGAATAGTGACAGTCTAAAAGGCCTTTATTTGGCATCAGAAGAATTGCAATTCAGGTGTCAGCAAGCTGAGCAACGAACAGCGATGACAAGCTCTGAAATCTAGCAACAACTTGTGAGGTGAGACTTCCAAGGGGGAGTGTGTATTTAAGGCTGTGAAAGAAGATTCACTAAGGTAAAAGACAAGATTGTCGGGATTCCCACACACACTAGTGTTGAACAGCAGCAATTTTACTTTGTGAAACCCTTCAAAGTATGCCTGCCTGTTAATTCTCGTATTCGTTTTATACAGCAAAGTGCACATGGAGATGGAGTCTTATCTGACAGAATAAAGCTCTAGAGTTAGAATGTGCATAACATTCCATCAAAATGTGACAATGAATATTGGTGGCATGTTCAACAGCAATGATTATTATACATACATCACTTTTAACAGAGCAAAACCCCTCAAGGAGCATCACAGGAATATCAGGTAAAATTTGAGGCCGAGTCACTTAACGAAGTGTTAAGGTGGATGGCTGAAATATTGGTCAGAGAGGTTGATTTTAAGGAACATCTTAAAGAAGAAAAGAGAGGTAGAGGAGTGGTGATATTTAGGCAGGGAATTCTAGCTTAAGACATGGCCACTAAGGTGGGGCAATTAAAATTTCAGGTGCTTAAGAGACCAGAACTGGAAAAAAAAAGCAGAGATCTTCAAGGTTTGTAATGGGCTGAAAGAGATTTCAGAGATGGGGAGGTGTGCAACCATGGAGGGTTTTGAGCTAAGGATGAGAATTTTAAGATTGAGATGTTGCTTAACTGGGAGCCAATGTAGGTCAGATGCTCAGGGTTTGGATGAAAAAGTGGAGTTTGAGGGTTGGTGAGAGGTGGGGGCCTTCCAGGAGATTTGGCCCAGTCGGCCAGGAAAAGTAAGGGAAGTGGCAAAGGTAGTTGATCCGATAATGACAAAGGAACTCATGAGTTCTTTGCATGTTGTTGAAAGGTGAGACTGTTGAGAAGGAGACATTCATCACTCCAAAGATGCACTTCATAAAAGTAAGCAAAGTGCAAAATGGGTGCAACTACCCAGGAGTCCAATCTTCTGATCCTCACTGATCACAAACAAGACCTTTTATTTTAGTCATTTTTGGCACATGTGCATCGCTGGCTGGCCAGTACTTATTGTCCATCCCTAGTTGTCCTCGAGATGATGGTGCTGAGCTGCCTTGTTGAATCACTACAGTCTTTGTGCTGTTGGTTGACCCATAATGCCATTATGGGGGGAAATCCTAGGATTTTGACCCACTGACTGCGAAGGAATGGTGATATATTTCCAAGTCAGGATGGTGAGTGGCTTGGAGGGAAACTTGTAGGTGGTGGTGTCCCCATGTATCTACTGAAAGAGACTCTTGAAATTTACAGCCTGCAACGTATGTGCACAACTAATCTATTGGCAATAAGGAAGGATTTAAATATATCTATTGTATGTACCTAGCTAATACAAAACTGTGTTTAACTAGGGAAAGCTGTTATTAACCATAAGAGATCGCATCTCAGTTCCATTTGATTACAAGATATAACAAATTATTTAACTTTCTATTGCTTAATTTGAATTATAATGTCACCTTTCAATACAAAGCATTATTTTCTATGTCTAACAAGTTGATTTTTTTTGTACGTTACTAAACGTTGTGGAGGGTTGTGCAATTTTACAGCAGGAATTACTTAGTGAAGTAGATAAGTTTTGTGATCCTAGCGTTTGACTTCTCTTTTTGTAAGGTGAGGTGGGAAGGGTATTGGGCCGAGCCCATCTCATCCAGTAGAATCAAAGGAATTCATTTTAATAGTCGACTCCTCTAATTATTTACAAGATGTTCCCTTGCACAGGTGAGGTTACTCAGTTCAGGACATCTTTGTTCACATTCCTGTACTCATGATCTTTCTAGCTTTTTCCTGGCAGGCTTTGATTGCATGTTTCAACTGGTAACCTTTAAGCAGCCGACATATCTTGTAGTAGAGAGAAAAAAAGGACTATTTTGAACATCTGTTTCACAAAAGGCTTTCATCTCATGGGACTCCTGAACAGGATTTACACGGGCGATCCTGTGAGATTTATCATTTAACACAAGTGTTTCTTCATTGCTTTCTTTGCTGTCATTATCACTGTAATTACTGATCGAAGAAAATAACAGTGGGGCTTTCATTGAAGCAGATACAAAATGCTTGAAATACACAATAGCTCAACAAGCATCCGTACAGAGAAAAGACAGGGTAATGTTTCAAATCATTTTGTGCACACAGATATGAAGTATTAGTTTGAGTTGTTAAATTTGCTTTGACAGATTTCTCAAGGTCTGATCACATGACACCCAATCAAATAACATTTCCATGTTGACTGCAAACAGCACCCGTCAATTTTAGTGCAACTTACACATTGGGTGACGCATACATTTGTAGAAGTTACATTGTAGTTTAATCTTTGTTTCTAATTTCAAAACTCAGAAACTGATTACACACACGAGTAAATATTTGGGGAGGAACATTTGAGATAATTAAATTGAATTTCAAAATCTGAGGAACTATACTGTTAGTTAATTAGTCTTTTTAAGTTTTTTTAACTTCTTTTCTGCTTTACAGAGCAAGACGAACATTTTGACCGTTTCATTGATAGCTAAGTGACCACTCCCCCTCCTTGAAGACTGATCCAATCATTTCTAGGCTTCCCCCATGCCTAGGAATTCCCCCTACCAGTCTAAACATTGAAGCTGGACAGGAAGAGGCTCCTAACTGGCCACTTAAAGGTCTCAAGTGGGACAAGGTAAAGAAGCCTGTCCAAGGTCTTGCATGTCTCCAGTGTGGAATCGCTGTGAGTTTGGGGCATTGTTCTACTTTGCACTTTTTTATGGGTTTCTTTAATCATTGAATCCCACAGTGCAGACGGGAGCTATTTGGTCCATCAAGTCTGCACTGTCCACAATTCCATCTATGTCCCATCCGCATAATAACTAAGTGTAGTGGAGTCTAATAAGACCCTTAGATAATCCCTTTGAATTTCCAGTGGTCAGGCCTGGTATGTGCTATTTATTGCAGTGAGAACACAATAGGCTCCATGTGTAATTTTGCCCCTCCCCAGATTAACTACTTAACTGCTTGATGACTTGCAGTTAATTTTATTGTCTGATTCTCAGATTGTCTGATGACTGAAGAATCTGATGAATTTGCTGAGTCCTGAGTAATAAGGGTGCAGTCCCTTTATTACACAGTTTTGATCAAATGACTGCATGGCTAACACTTCTGAGGCTAACCCAATCTGGTTTGAGCCATTATGGTAAAATGGAAAGTTGAGAGTAGCCATTGAATTTCAATCTTCCCTTTATCCATTTTGAAACATGGAAGCAGATAGTCTGGAAATGCCACAGGGAGTGACCTTACAAAAAAAACCTCTAAGCACCAAACGAGCGTGAAAATGGGAAAGAATTGCATCTATTTTCTGGATGAGTGCCCAACTTGCAATAATATGACACTTCAGAAAAAAATTAGCCCAGATGTAATTCTCACTAGTCGAGGCAATGGGTGGAGCCTATTTATGCTGGGAAGCCGACTGCTGAGCTTTAATGATGTCATTGCACAGGCACCCCAATCTCCCAGTGCACTGTGCTGGTACTCAATGGTCAGTGTCAAGGTGCCTGGTGGACTTTGCCAGTGTGCCAGCCTGGCACAGCTAGGGTGTCAAGTTGGTACTGCCCAAGGAGCACTGCCCCAATCACCTGCGGGCCTCAATGATCAGGTCAGGTCATTCATCAAGGAATAAGTAAGGCAAGTGAGCCCAGACGATTGCGTTGGGTCCCATTAATGACATTGAAATTAACAAATGAATATTTAAATTAGCCTCACCCCCTTCCTGGGCACAAGGCTGATCTCGCCTGCAGAACTGGGCTGGTAACATTGCGAGAGGCAAGAAACTGGGTATAAGGCCCAAATTTTCATCTTTCATCTGATCTTACCAATTTGCCACGCGAATCGACTGGCGTGATGAGCTGATCAAATCACCCCCTATATTTTTTCAGTGTTGACCTATCCTTAAACACTGAGATATATGAATTCCACAAACGGCTAAGAGGTATCCTCACTTAGGTCTATGTTTAATTAGGTAATTGTTAGAGAATAGTACAATGCCAAAAGTCATCCAATTTGCTCAGCCACTTTAACAACCAGCTTGTATCCAAATTTTAAAAGTAGTGACTGCAAGTTCATAATATGACATGTCTGTATTGGGCATGACAACAGATTGCTGAACTGCTGTGTACCATACAAATGCCTTTGCACACTGTCACAACAGTTACAATCACAGCAATCTGAGCTTGTGCGCTCGCAAACTGACCTCATGTGGCCTCAGTCTGAGCTTCCATTGCAAGATGCAGACGTTGGGCAGCTTTTGTTTATGCTGTAACAGGAGATGAGACATCGGCTATCAAACACCGTATCATGGTTGAGTCCATGAATTTGTGTTTGATGTTGGCCATCACATCCAAGCTGTGAAGGATGAACTTCAAACTCTGTGCAAAGTGCTGTGTTAAGTTGGTTTTGGACGGCCCCATGCTCCTCGACATTAACTGGTGTTTCTGAGGTGTGAAGGCTTACCACAGTGCTAATTGTGTGTAGGTCTGATGTAACACATGAATGATGGCTATAAGAATGTTGGCTCTATGATAGAAATCTGTTAGTAGCTAAGTGATGCAGTTTTGGTGATTTGAACAGCCTCTGATGCTAGTTGGTGTAGTTGATGTGACACATCATTTACAGATGCATTCACTGACCTTTGTGAGATCATTTGATTTCTTGTGCCACTGCATCCAGATCCTAGGCTTGATTCCAAGTATTGACCATCATAACAATCTCTACCACAGCTTTATGTGATTGTATCTGGAGAGAGCTTCCTAGCACCTTTAGATAGAGAATAGTTTGCATCTTTTCCATCTGTATCAACATGGCCTAAGGTGCAGTGTTGAAAACCTTTGGAGCCTGCACTCTTTTATGTTGTTCTATGGTCAAACATTGTTTTTTTATTCTTTCATGGGACATGGGCGTTGCAGGCTGACCAGTATTTATTGCCCATCCCTAGTTGCCTTTGGAGAGCAGCTGAGAACCAAATACATTGCTGTAGCTCTGGAGTCAAATGTAAGCCAGACCAGGTAAGGACGGCAGATATCTTTCCCTAAAGGACATTAGTAGACCAGATGCATTTTTCTGGCAATAGTTTCATGGCCATCAGTAGATTCTTAACCCCAGATATTTTTCATTGAATTCAAATTCCACCATCTGCTGTGGCGGGATTCAAACCTGAGTTTCCAGAACATCAGCTGAGTTTGTAGATTCATAGTGTAATAGTAACATCATGAGTCTTTTGCTTCTCTTGAGCTGATTGGGTGCTGCACATCACTAGGACCTGCTCCAACCACAAAAGCCCCTCCCTGTTAAGAGTTGAAACTCAGCTTTAGGTTCAGCAGGCTAGCTTTAACTTAAGCTTGCTATTCATATTGTTGAACCCATGCTCAAGCAATATAGCGACTATAAGGATGCCAGAATCACTTATAACAGCAGATAGCATGATGTTGCAGTCAATAGCTTGGATTAATTTTACTGAGCAATTCCTATGCCTGGCTTCAGGGACTGGTTTCTCCATAGCTGTGGCTCACAAAGTCAGTTGCCGTGGCATTAAAAGAGGCCTCAGGAAAAAACACAATCAGCTTTATCATTCAGATATCACAGCACTTAGAACAACCGCCTGACCTTTCTTAACTGCCCACTAATTTGCCCATTGAAACCATTAGCAGTCTCTTGAAGAAAATCTTTATTTCCTTTTTCCAAGCATAAATTTAATTGCTGCTCTAACAATTTTGAAGTTCCAGTTTTGAAATGTAACATTTTCCTGTGATGGTGCATTACAACTGTATTTAGTGCATTTTGATATGGAAGATTTCAGTTGACTACTTAATCACTGTCATGCACTGGCTTTTGAATGAAGGAAAACAACTTACCAAATTCACCAATAATATAAACGGGAAATATCCATCAGAACTTGCAGCATTGGTGGAAAGGAAAACAAGTTAACCAACAGAATGTTCTTGGCACCAGGGAAGTAGTCTGGAGGTAGGCCAGGAGCAAATTCCAAAGTGATCATATTGAGCTCAAAACGTTCCTAATTCTGAGCATTTTTGCCAAAAGTGGGATTTTCACGATACTGGCTAGTCACTTGGCAGCAACAGCTAGTCAATTAGCCCAACTGAGCCCAGTTAGGTGCAGGGTGAGGATGCTGTCACTATCTTCACAGCATTGGACATGTTCCCCGCTATATCAAGAGGCTGGTGTCAAATTGGAGGCAGCCTTCCTGTGGCAAACTGAAAGAGCAACCCCCACCTCTACTTTTTTTTACACAGAGACTGGTGGGTGCCTGGAACTCGGGGAGGTAGTGGAAGCAGGCACGATAGTGACTTTTAAGGGGCGTCTTGACAAATACATGAATAGGATAGGAATAGAGGAATATGGTCCCTGGAAGGGTAGGAGATTTTAGTTCAGTCAGGTAGTATGGTCAGTGCAAGCTTGGAAGGCTTTTTCCTGTGCTGTAATTTTCTTTGTTCTTTGTAGATTACCTCAGTCCAGATCTAATGCGTTAAAATAGCCTCAGCTGCGATGCAAGCCATCCCTTCATACCATTAACCTGACAGCCGTGGACATGTACTTTTTTTTTCTTGATGCTGCAGGAAGTGTCTCCATTGCGGGCACCCTTGTTGTTCCTGCCTTCCTCAGCATTGCCCACCTCTCTCATGGGGCTGCTTGGTCATCACAGTGGGCCATCTGATTGAGTCTCCCACTTGCACAGTCTACTTGCCTGTCAACGTTCAGGCTGAAATTCATAGACTAAACTTGAGAACAACTTCATTTAATCTGTTAAGCTGGCTAACTCCCTAATAATATGTGCTTTCTAATCTTCAACTTCAAGGTCAGGACCCCATATATAATACAGAGTGTACTTTATAATATCTTATCAGAGTATTGTATAGTATCTAATACTGAAGTTCACAAACATAATCAGATATCATTATGACATTCTTTCCTTATTTCTCTACACCCTAACTATGACTGTAACACTATCCTCTGCATCCCCTTCTTTCCTTCTTCCCTTATGTACTTTATGAACCATATGTTTTGTTTGTACAGCACGCAAGAAGCAATACTTTTCACTGTATCCCAATACATTTGACAATAATAAATCAATTCAAATCAAAATCAAATCAGAACATGTCCATGATTTTCTGCTTGCTGTATGTGACTTAAACTCCATTTCTTACTCAATGGAATAACTACTGAAAACAAACTTGACAAATCGTTATTTCTCAAACTGACCAAGCTAATTCCTTTAATTGCAAATGTCAGGTAAATTCAATGCATCACAATTCAACAGAGCTTCAGTCTTTTGTTCACTTTTTTAAGCTGTTATTGCTTTTTCATTGTTTAACTGAGGTATCTTTTGTGATAATTACCAGTTTGTAATTCGATTCTTGTTAACAATCCAATCCAATTGCTTCCTCATGTACTCTGAAAAATCACAAGCAGAAACTTCAAAATCACAACAGCACCGTTTGGTGTACACTCTTTTTGTTTTGAGTGCAATTACAACATTGAATACTTCACACCTAGCCACACGCTTTTGTCAAGGTTTGCTGTTCTTTG
The DNA here is from genome assembly GCA_024679065.1 of Sphyrna mokarran. NCBI lineage: Eukaryota > Metazoa > Chordata > Chondrichthyes > Carcharhiniformes > Carcharhinidae > Sphyrna > Sphyrna mokarran. Next base: position 24,303,271 of record JAGIQG010000019.1, read on the forward strand.
ACTTAAAATCACAATTGCTGGTCCAAACTGATTTTTAAATTTATGTTCTATTGCTTAAGTGCACAAAATCTTCACATCGTTTTGGTGGTCTCCTCTCGTGCCATGGTCTGTCTACTGTTTTAGGAACTCTGGCCATTGCATCAGGATTAGCAAGTATCAGGTTAAATACTAAGGACGTGGGATCTGAAACAAAAACAAAAAATGCTGAAGAAACTCAGCAGATCTGACAGCATTTATGGAAAGAGAATAGAGCCAAAGTTTCAAGTCTGGATGATCCACAAGCAGAATGTTGGCTCTATTCTCTTTCCATAAATGCTGTCAGATCTGCTGAGTTTCTTCAGCATTTTCTGTTTTTTTTTCTGCTTTTGTTAGGAAGTATTATCACCTCCTGTGGAACTGATGTTTTTCCCACTGGAGGGCAAACTGTCCGCCTGCTCTCGGCATTGCCGACTTGGCTTAGATTTCTGGATTGCACAATGTCAGCTTTGCTCCAACCCCTACATCTGGTTCATTTGCTGCTGTGTCTTTGCCATCACGATACATTTTGGCATGTGAGGAATTTCTGTCATATGGTACTCTTTCTGGCAATTGCACAATCATACTATTTTCCTTCTTCGTGACGAAAGTGTTCGGCTTGTGGTAAATAGTGTATCCCTGACCTGTCCTGTCTTAACACTACTTCGTCACCTGACTGCACATCAGATTGTTAGTTCCCTCTTCTGTGGTCTGCATAAAACTTTACAGGACCATTTTTCTCTGCATCATGATCTTGAATTTCCTGATCCACACTGATGTCCCTCAGTTTTGGTACCTTGCTGTGTGTTTTGAATCCCTAGCAGCTCAGCTGTACTCCTTCCCAATGTAATGTGCGGAGCTGTGCAAGGCCACAAATGGCAGCAATGCCCCCTTTCAATCTTTGCCCTCAGCCTGAGAACACTCAACTGTACCATTCATTCCCTCTGTTCAGCTTCTGCAATGGATCAGCCAGGGTAGCGAAGTTTGGGATATGCCTTGTACAATGGTCCACAAATCCTAGAAAATGTCTCTCGTAACTGGAATTTTGTGGTTTTTTTATACTTCTGCTATTGCTTCTATTTTGCATTTAGCTGGATTTATTCTGCCATTCATGAGTTTATGCCCCATAAATGTTAGCCCTATCATGCCCAGCAGCACTTGTCTGCAAGTACCATAGGCAGAATGTTCCTATCTTGCCTGCCATGTGAATCATAGCGGGTGGGACATGCACCATGTAAAAGTCCCTTGATCTCGGGTGGAATATTCCAGTCTTGGGACAAGCACGGCTGGAAAACTCCGCCCCTTAACTCCTGCTGATTGCAATCTAGCCAATATCAATCTCAGCCTCTCATTATGTTCCCCTCTATTGGCTGTATGCATCATCTGAGATATTAACTATACAACAGAAGAAAATCAACATTTGATGTGGAGTTTTGTAATATTCCTAAGATAAGGCAGTTTCTCTCTAAAGATTATCTAGTTCTGGAATGCAGTAATCAGAACACTCCTCCTAAACTTTACTCTCATTCAAATAACTGAGGTGTAAATGATCTCTAAGTTCAGTGGAATGATCTCTTAAGTGCTGGGCTAAGGTCAACTGCAAATGTAAATGCTGCAGACCTTGGACTGTTGAAATCCAGTAACACGGATGTTAAAATGGAATAGCAGTGGCATGACCTTAACACAGCATTACCATGTGAAATCTGGAATTATATAGCTAGGATTAAAATGTACTTTATACATGCCGGCGAATGTAGACAGCACGTGATAGGGAAGGCTGACTGCGTGTGATAGTGATGTCTGGCTGCTGATCATGGTAAACCACAGTAAGTGAACAAATGAACACTGCTGAACAATCACTAGGCAGGAGTGTTCCCTTCCAATCGGGGCAACACTTCAGCAGTCACTGGCATTCAGTCTCTGATCTTCGGATAAGCGTTCTCCAAGGCCGCCTTCACGACACATGACAACAGAGAATCGCTCAGCAGAAATTGATAGCCAAGTTCTGCACACATGAGGATAGCCTCAACCGGGATCTTGGGCTCATGTCACACTATCTGTAATCCCCATGACTTGCTTGGACTTGCAAAATCTCACTAACTATCCTGGCTGAAACAATACACATCTCTTTAACCTGTGTTTAACCCTCTCTCCACTCACATTGTCTATACCTTTAAGAATTGATTACCTGCAAAGACTCACATTCCAATCATTATTTTAAATTGAGTTTGTGTCTTTATATGCGCTGTTTGTGAACTGAAATCCCACTCACCTGATGAAGGAGCAGCGCTCTGAAAGCTTGTGGCTTGTGGTAAATTGGGTTTGTGTCTTTATATGCTCTGTTTGTGAACACAAGCCCTCACTCACTAAAGAAGGAGCTTGAGGCTCAAAAAGCCAGTGCTGACAAATAAGCCTGTTGGACTTTAACCCGTGAAACTTTTTACTGATCATGGGAAGGGCAGGAAGCATCTGCAATGAGACAGGGTGCATGTTTTAGTGCGTGCTCTGACTGCCAAAGTCAGTATGGAGTAAAAATTCTGAGGCTCTGCTCCTTAATTTCCTAGGCAGCACATTTCACAATAACGTGCATTGCCAAGGCCATTTGGCATGAACTTCTGAAGAGTCATGTTGGATTCGATACAATAACAGTGTTTTTCTCTCTCCACTGATGCTGCTAGACCTGCTGAGCTTTTCTGCTTTTAGTTAAACCTCAATAGTTGATAATGTGCAGCGTGTTCTTTGAGAGGGTTTTCATTGTAAAGCCAAAATGTTCTGAAGCAAATATGTCCATTACTGGAAATGGTCCTCAATCATAATGTTACATACAGCTCCCGACCTGCAGGCTGCAGAATAGCTCTCTTCATGCTCACCTCCTTGTCACAGTGCTGGGCAGCCTGCTGGCTTTTTGTGGCATATTTTTAAACCCTTTGACAAAAAAATCCAAGGGGCCAGTCTCAGGGTGTCACGCTGGCAGCAGGGGCTCTGAATGAGCCAAGCCCACCAGCAACTTTGGGTTTTACAAGACAGGAAATAGAAGAACCCTTTGGGGCTCCCACTCGATCCTCTATCCCTTCTCCTGTTCCATTCCTGAAAACAGGAATGGAAATTCATCACCCACCCCCTGATTGGACTGTACAGTAACAGCAGACATCTAAATCATGATCATTGCACCTGCCGGTGTTCCCCAGAATAATCTGTGACACACACTTTATTGTATCTATGGTCTGTGGTCAGTTACGGGCCAGAATTTCCAACCCTGACCACAACTGAGATTCTCCATCTTGCTGCAGTGAATGGAGTTTTGGCTGAGTGCCAACTTCTCCAATCTCGCTGGTAGCAGTGTGTGAGCCTATGAGATAAGTCCAGCCACTATCTGGGCATCTATGGAATCGACCTAAATATTAAGGGATATAGGGAACGGGCAAAGTCACAGAACAGGCATGGTCTCCTTAAATGGGGAAACAAAATAAATGCAATACCCTGGACCAAAGGCAATAAAACATTTTTAATGCAAAGAATGGTTAGGACGTGGAGTGCCACTCCCTAAGAGTGTGCTGGAGACAGATTCATTTGTGTTTTTAAGTTTATTTATTAGTGTCACAAGTAGATTTACATTAACACTGCAATGAAGTTACTATGAAAATTCCCCCGTTGCCACACTCCGGCGCCTGTTCGGGTACACTGAAGAAGAATTCAGCACAGGCAATAAACCTAACCAGCATGTCTTTCAGACTATGAAAGGAAATTGGAGTACCCAGAGGAAATGCACGTAGACACAGGGAGAACATGCAGACTCCGCACAGACAGTAATCCAAGCTAAAATCAAACCCGGGTCTCTGGCACTGTGAAGAACACCACTAACCACTGTGCCACCAGTCCACTGTCAACTGTGACTCAGTTGGTTATCACCACACCTCTCATCCAGATAATTCTGAGGTCAAGAAACAACCTGTGGCTTGAGTACAAAAATCAAAACTGGCATATCCAGAGAATGCTCTCTTGTGAATGAGGCAATAGATTAAAGCCCTCTCGGGTCGCAATTTTGATGAAAAGCAGAGGAATTATCCCATGTGATTTGACCAATATTTATCCTTCAATCAATATTGTAAAACATATTATCTGGTCATTGTTATGTCACTGATTGTTGGCATTCACTGCGTGCAAATTGGTAATTGCATTTCCTATATGAGAACAGTGATTACATTTCAAAAGTACTTCAGAGGCTGTAGAATACATTGAGATGTCCAGAACTCACTGAAATGTATATCTTTCCCTTTTTGCCAAGGGAAATTGTGTAAGTACCTGAAGAGGAAAAGTGTCCAGGGCTATGAGGGAAGGTTGGAGGAGTGGAACTGGCTAAATTACCATTGGAAAGAATTGACACAGATATGACAAGCTGAATGGCCATCCATGTTGTAAGCATTCTGTTTCAACAATTCAGTTTTTCAATGGGTGGGATTTTGCCCCAAAGGTCAACAGACCCTTGCATTGCGGGATCTTTGCATTGCCTTGTTTCTTAGCCATATATGTATAGAGTTGACATGGGATGGCCCTGATAAGGCTTTAGGTGCCAGTAAAAGTTAGAGTGACATTTCAATTTGCTGTCTGCTCTCCAATGGTAAAGCACAGCTTATTGCCTCATTTGGGTATAGATGGCAGATTGGTTTATCGAACAAATGTCCCTGTCTTAGCCTGGGGGTAATCCTGCAGTGTAGATTCTTCATGACATTCCGAGCTTTGCAATCATGGGAAATATAATCAAAAGCCTTAACCTTTGCAATTGGCTGTAGGTCTATAAATCATTGAATGATTTTTCAAATTTAAATTAAGCTTGTGCTAATTTATGTTGCAGCCTGTTCCTTCCCAGCAGATTCTTGGTAATGTTTGTACTCAGTGAGGTTCTAAATTGTTAGAGAATTCTCTTGGGTTAATTTTCACATCAAGCAAGTGACTGACATAACACAATTGACTGCACTTTCTGGTATACAGAGAACCCTTGTGATTTTGAGGTCTCATTTATATCCAACAGGCAAGCTGCAAGGTAATGAACCAATGTCACCAATGCACATTCATTTGACTGAGGCCTTGGGAGTGGTGGCTTCCAGTTAGATGTGTTTCAGGGGCTGGGGCGATTGTGATTGTGAGGTTGAATCTGGGGCTGCAGAGGCCCTAATTATCTTTATGCATCCTGGAGGAGAGTATCTGGGTTTTTAACATTTTTTCTTGGGAAGTGGGCTTCGCTGGCTAGATCAGCATTTATTTCTTTTTCCTAATTGCCCTTGAGAAGGTGCTGATGAGCCACCGTCTTAAACCTCTGCAAGCCATGTTGTGTAGATACATAGTGCTGTTGGGAAGAAGGTTTCAGATGTGGTAACCTTTCCAATTCATGAAGCTTTTAGCTGATCCACTGGTGGCAACATGTGCGCAGTGAGTGATGCTCCGGGCATGAAGGAAGAAAACTACTTTACAACCCCAGAGTTTTCCTGAGTTGAGAGTCAGGACAATGGGAGAAGGCAATGGACTGAATACTGGCAAAGTAGGTGGTCTGCTTAATTCAAATAGGCACCGCAGAAGGAAGATGAATCTAATATCCCTCAAAGGAGCTAGTGGTGAAGAAGCTAAGGACTGTGTTGACTTTCAGACTACAATCCCTGTTCCAGTGGAGCACAGGACTTGTTGCCAAACGTTGCGAGGTCTACAACACCAGTAGTCTGTCCTTATATGTTAGCTGAGGAAGCCCTGGGAATGCCCTAAGGTATGGTCTGGAGAGTGCTTACTCACAAACAGGAACAGCCACAAGCCGCAATGATTGATGGATGCAACCAACATTTTCAGACTTCCCAAGTTCACTAGGTGGGTATCTAAATGTAGGATGCATTGCAGATACTGGAAGCAGCCCTGGTTCCTGATGCTTTTTCAAATTGCAGGATCAGAGTGGATAGCAAAAATGGGAAATCTAAAAAGGGTGATGGCACATTGACCTTTTAGCAGGTGGTAGAAAGCAGCTTGAAAGACTGACAGCTGGATTTGCAAACCCGAATTTTGTGTGCAGCCCTATGCTTATAGACAAGTCAAGCCAACACTAATTATTTGAGGCGATAAAAGGTTTTGGCCTAAACAGGACCACAGTGGAGGTAGAAGTGTACAAATTCAGACTAAACATGTACCTGTTAAGTCACTGGCCTTGGTAAAGTCCAGCCTCAAGCTGTAACTTGTTTGAGAAAAGTAGAATGGAATTGGTCACTGTAATCATATCCTTCTCCTTCCATTTCTGCAATATTTGAAAGGCACTCAGCCTACAGGCAGCCAACCCATTCTGTTTACATGCTGCCTGCTGTATAATAGACTGTAAAAAAAAAATAATTACACATTTATCCGGCAGTAATATTGGTAACAGGATCAAGACTTCACAATTTTACAGCAGCACAAAATTAGATTTGTCTCCATAAATGTCAGAGAAATGTATTTTTATCAACATTGAAGAAATAGAAATGATTGTTTCCTTCCTGAACTCTTGAGCTGTGGTCTGGAAGGGCAGCGGATGGATGATTGGCTGGGAGGGATCTCTGATTTCTTTGCATTACAACATTACAAGTTATGTGTCTATGGTTATTGCAACAAGATTTCTCAGCTGAACTACAAAATAAGGGAAGGTATTTCTGAAACTTAGTCTTTGAATGCACACAGAGCATATTCGACAAGTCAGTGGACTTTCCAGATCGGTGTGAGGAAATACTTCTCAGACAGGCGGCACGGTGGCACAGTGGTTAACACAGTCACAGTGCCAGGACCTGGGTTCGATTCTTGGCTTGGGTCACTGTCTGTGTGGAGTTTGCACATTTTCTCCATTCTGCACAGGTTTCCTCTAGGTGCTCCAGTTTCCTCCCATAATCCAAAGATATGTGTGTTAGGTGGATTGGCCATATTAAATTTCCCCTTAGTGTCAGGGGACGAGCTAGGGTAAATACATGGGGTTATAGGAATAGGGCCTGGGTGGGATTGTGGTTGGTGCAGACTCGATGGGATGAATGGCCTCCTTCTGCACTGTAGGGATTCTATGATTTAATTCCAAACCCTCAACTCCAATGGTTGATGACAACTGGACCTATGGGATTCAGCTGTGGACTTTCCTCACAAGCTTTGTCCTGGTAAATAGCGAATTTACTGAGGAGTTGGTGATGAAATGCTAACATCATTGAACTTGTGAACTCAGTCTACCCTAATGCTGAGGACACGTGGATTCAAATCCTATCAGGAAAGCTGGTGGAATTTAAATTCAATCTAGTATCTGCTCGGATACTCAGTGGCATCATAGTATTGTCACTGGACTACTAATTCAGAGATCCAGGATAATACTCTGACGACCTGGGCTTGAATTCCACCATGGCAGATGGTGAAATTTGAACTCAATAAAAATCTGGAATTGAATGACAATGAAACCATTGTTGATTGCTGTAAAAACCTATCCAGTTCACTGGTGTCCTTCTACCATCTTCACCTGGTCAGGTCTATATGTGACTTCAGCTCTACAGCAATGTGGCTATAGCTTAAATACCCTTTAAATGGCCTAGCAAGCCACTTGTATTAAACCCCCAGAAAGATGGATGGATCGCTTGACATCGGCAATGCCTTTGACGGTCTCGACAAATTTCTCCTTACTAATTTTTGGAGCTAGTGCAAAAATTGGCGGATTTGTGTCACAGATGGTTGGCATAGTGATTGGCACTGCTGCCTCACAGCGCCAGGGACCCATATTCAATTCCGGCCTTCGGTAACTATCTGTGTGGAGTTTGCACATTCTCCCCATGTCTGCGTGGGTTTTCTCTGGGTGCTCCAGTTTCCTTCCACAGTCCAAAGATGGATTAGGTTGATTGATAATGCTAAATTGATCCTTAGTGTCCCAAGATGTGTAGGTTAGAGAAGATCAGCAGGGTAAATATGTAGAGGTACGGGAATAGGGCCTGGATGGGATGTTTCATCGGAGACTTGATTGACCAAATGGCCTGTTTCTGCACTGAAGGGTTTCTTTCTTTCTCGATCTTCCTTCTGTCATAAGGTTAGAAATGGGGGTGTTTGCTGATTATTATGCGGTCTGCAGCAACCCTTGCGATTCCTCAAATACTGAAGAAGTCCATGTCAAAATGCTGCAGGACCTGGACAATATCTAGGCTTGGGCTGACAAGTGGTAAGTAGCATTTGTACTACAGAAGTGAAAAGCAATGACTATCTTCAGCAATGGTTAGAGAATCTAACCATTGATCTTTTGACATTCAATGGTTTTACCATCGCTGAAATCCCCACTATCAACATTTCAGGGATTACCGTTAACCAGAAACTCAACTGGATTAATCATATAAATACTATGGCTAAAAGATCAGGTTAAAGGTTTGGAACTCAAAGCCTGATCACCATCTACAAGATGTTTTGCACCAAGGCTCCTTAAACAACATCTAGAAAGACAAAGGGCAACAGGTACAAAGAAACACAGCACCCGAAAGTTCCCCTCCAAGTTACTCACCATCCTGACTTGGAAATCAGTCACCATTCCTTCACTGTAGCTTGGTCAAGTTCCTGGAGCTCTCTCATTAACAGCACAGTGGGTGTACCAATACCATGTGGACTGCAGCAGTTCAAGAAGACAGCTCCGCTACCATCTTCTCAAGGACAATTTAGGATGAGTGGCGTAATCAATGATGCCCTCATCCCATGAATGAATAAAAAAAAAATCAGAAAAAAAAACTGGAATTAAAAGATAAGCTCAGTAATGGTGGCCATGATATTGCCATCAATTGTTGTAAAAACCCATCTGGTTCATTAATTTTCTTAAGAGAAGCAAAGTTGCTGCCCTTACCTAATCTGGTCTACTGAATACAGAACCACCACAATGTCATTGTCTCTTACTTGCCTTTAAAGGGTAATTAGAAAATGTGTTGCCATTTGTAACGCACCCCGCCTCATGTTAGTGAATTTGGCCTCATCCCGCCAAATGTTAGTGAATTTTAAAAATTCACTAACATTTTATTAAATTGCTTGTGTTAATGCATGCACGTGATATCTCCTTGTTCTGTGCTTTGAAATATCAGCTGGCTTCTGTGGTTCAAAAGCTGCATAAACATCAAAAGCATTCTGACGTAGGAGTGCTGTTCTCTCTGAACACAAGAACTGTTGTAGGATATCTATCACAACGTCACTTGGAAGGAAAATCAGTTGGATACATTGGACAATTAATCTGAAACTGCCAATTTTCTGCTCATTTCTAATTTGTGATTTTCTCTATGATATAAGGAAAGTTACTCAAATTTAATTTGATTTATTATTGCCACGTGTATTAGTATACAGTGAACAGTATTGTTTCTTGTGCACCACACAGACAAAGCATACCGTACATAGAGAAGGATAGGAGAGTGCGGAATGTAGTGTTATACTCATAGCTTGTGTGTAGAGAAAGGTCAATTTAATGTGAGGTAGATCTATTAAAATATCTGATGGCAGCAGCGAAGAAGCTGTTTTTGAATTGTTTGGTACATGATCTCAGACATTTGTATCTTTTTCCCAACGGAAAAAAGTGAAAGAGAGAATATGTGGGATGCACGGAGTTCTTGATTATGTATCAAATTTGCAATGAAGTGCTGTGACTCAAATTCCCATCAGTGCCAAATTGCTTTCTGGGCGGGATTTTCCAGCCTAGCTTGCCCCATAATCTGAAAATCCTGCCCGAGGTCAATGAATCTCTGAATCATCTGACCCCAACTGCTATGATGCCCATGGCAGGCAGGATGGGAAAATTCAACAATACTTCATGCTTTCCATTTCCTTATATTACATTCTTATATCACCATTCCTTAATTCATTGTTGCTGGGCCAAAGTCCTGGGACTCTCTACCTAACAGCACCGTGTAGTATTTTCATCACACAATTGCACCTATTCAAGAAGGCAGCTCACTTTCTTATCTGCGGATAATGAGGGATGGGTAATAAATTCTCTTCCTGTCAGCCACACCCACCTCCCTTGAACAAATAAAAGATGCAGATGCTGCTTGAAACTTTTAATTTCAGAGAGGTAGAGACAGATAGGAATAATTTTATGTAATCTCCTTACATCTTTACTGTGAAATCCAGGACTTAAAAGTGGTTATGGTAGAATGAGCTTTGAGATGAAACTGGTTACATGCAGGATGTGTTTCTCCTTTTTAATGCTGCAGAAGGCCTTTACTGGTTCCAGAACATACTAAATGCTTTTGACTCAAGTGTTCAGCTGGTGATAAAACTATGCTGTTGAATTTAAATAATTGGATCCAACAACATTACAGTCTTATTCTGTTTGTTGCTAATAAGTTCATAGAGTAGAATGCCTACGGTACAGAAGGAGGCCATTTGATCCAATAAGTCTGCACTGACCACAGTCTCATCAAGGCTCGACCCCCATATCCCTACATACTTTACCCACTAATCTCTCTAACCTACACATGTCAGAATACTAAGAGATTCCCACACATCTTTGGACAATGGGAAGAAACCGAGCACCCGGAGGAAACCCATGCAGACATGAGGAAAATGTGCAAACTCTACACAGACAGTGACCCAAGCTGGGAATTCAACCCAGGTCCCTGGAGCTGTGAAGCAGCAGTGCTAAAAACTCTGCTATCATCTCTCCTCTTCGGAAACAGCATGAGAACAGATTTATTTATTGCTCTGAGATGCCAAGAAGACAAATTTCAATTGCACCCTTGGAGACACGGACTGGTGTTTCCAGGAGGTGAGGGTTATATGCTATTTTTTCTGACATCAAGGTCAACAAAACTGTCCAAGGTGTATTTCCAGTGAAGTGGGTGCCTGCTGGGCCTTTGCAAATACTCTTGGCATGTTTCTTGATGGGGATTACTGGTATACAGGTGATATTACTGCATAAGCCGTGGGATCAGGTTCTTAGCAACTTGGGGCCTTTATTTTTCTTGTAAAGAAGGATGTTGGGTAATAGGGTCACTTTTTCCACAAATCAGGAAAAATGCACTTGGCACAATATTTAAAACCATCTCATGTGGACCATGGATATCAAGACTGCTGCCTTCAGCCGCATGTTATTCAGGGGCTGAATGTCTGCACCCCTTGACCCATCTAACTTTTGTGGAGGAGCTCAGGAATCATGTAAATATAGAATATAAAAGCTATTATCATTTTTCAGAGTTTCCATAACCTTCTGTCAAAGTTACAGTAAACATATATGAAAACTTCTGTGGAGACTGAGTCCCAGTTAACTGCTCATGACGTTAACCATGTGATTCCAGCTGGAATGTGCTACTTAGGCACCATCTGGTTCCACTAGCAGTTAGTTTTTCCATTTGTGTTTCATTTCGTCCTCTTTCTTCCTTTTAATTCTCCCATTACCTTGGCAATATTTACATCTTCGCTGAGATACAAAGTCTGCACAATTCTGGGGTAATTTTCCTTTGGATTTTATTCTTCAGCTCTTTGAAGAAGATTGGGTTCTCACACTTTACCCACCCATGTTGGTAAATTTAAATTAAATTCGTACTCTGCAACTTTACTGTCGGCATGACTTTCAAGCCATTTCATCTTGAATGGAAACTGAATTAAATGTCCAAAACTGATTCCCAAGCAAATCGGCAAGAACACATCCAGGAAAATTCAGTCTCCTTAGTCAAGTTTGATAGCTGATACTGATACCAAAGTGAATCTGTGTTTATACTGGAACTGCAGCTTTAGGGTTCAGGTTCGCGCGTGGCATTTATGTACAGAGAGCCCCAAAGTCAATTCGTGCAGAACCACTCAGTGAAAGTAGAGTCTTTGAATATTTTCAAAGCAGAGCTAGAGAGGTTATTGATTAACAAGGGGTGAGAAGTTATCAGAGGGAGGCAGGAATGTTGGGTTGAAGTTACATTCAAATCAGCCTTGATCATACTGAATGGCAGATCAGGCTCAAGTGGCAGGGTGACCTACTTCTGCTCCTAAGTCACAGAGCTGGGCCGAAAAGTGGCAGATGTTGTTTAACTCTGATAAGTATGAGGTGATTCACTTTGGTGGGACAAACTTAATGCAAGTTACAGGGTCAATGGCAGGGTTCTAAGGAATGTGGAGGAACAGAGAGATCTTGGAGTTCATATCCACAGATCTCTGAAATTTGCCACTCAAGTGGATAGAGCCGTGAAGGAGGCTTATAGTATGTTAGAGCTTATTAACAGGGAGTGTGAGTTTAAGAGACATGGAGTTATGCTGCTACTATACCGGATGTTGGTGAGACACATTTGGAATATTGTGTTCAGTTCTGGTCACCTCATTATAAAAAGGATGTGGAAGCATTGGAGAGAGTACAGAGAAGATTTAACAGGATGCTGCCTGGTTTGGAGGGTAGGTCTTATGAAAAAAGGTTGAGGGAGCTGGGGCTTTGGAGTGGAGAAGGATGAGAGGCAATTTAATAGAGGTTTATAAGATGATGAGAGGGATTGATAGAGTGGACATGTAGAGATGTAGCTGTTACTATGGGGCATAACTATAAGGTTCACGGTGGGAGATATAGGAGGGATTTCTGAGATAGATTCTTTGCTCAAACAGTGGTTGGGGTGTGGAATAGACTGCCTGCTGTGATAGTGGAGTTGGACACTTTAAGAACTTTCAAGCGGTTATTGGATAGGCACATGGAGTATTCCAGAATTATAGGGAGGGAATAGCTTGATCTTGGGATTGGACATAGCTCGGCACAACATTGAGGGCCGAAGGGCCTGTACTGTGCTGTAATGTTCTATGTTTCTATGTTTGTATGTTCACTTTCCATCAATATTCCATTGCTAACTAGCTAGTCTACTGAAGAGCTGTCATAGGCTCAATGGGCTGAAGACTACTTTCTGAGTTGAATCATTCCATGATTCTAATGCACATGGACCCATATTCAATTCCACATGCAGGTTAAATCCAGGCCTGATTTTCACCATGAGATGACAGGTGGATTGGTCATTGGCTGAATTGCCCATTAGTCTCCCAAGATGTGGACGTTTGGGGGGACTAGCGAGGTAAATACATGGAGATGCCAGCGTTGGACTGGGGTAAACACAGGAAGAAAGTCTTCACCTTCAACAACCAGTTCTTCATCCAGATATACAGAATAGCCATGGGGACCAAATTCACACTTCAATATGCCAACATCTTCATGCACAGGTTCGAACAAGACCTCTTCACCACAAAGGACTTTCAGCAGATGCCATACGTTAGATACTTTTAACCTGGTGTTGTGAGATTTCTTACTGTGTTTATGGAGATAGGACAGGGGTGGGAAATTCTGCTGTAGAGTCAGTGCAGATTTGATGGACCAAATAGCCTCCTCCTACACTGTAGGAATTTTATGATTCTACAAGTGACTTCTCGCAGTCTTGGTTCAACTTACAATAAAAAATTCTGGCTGAAATTTACTTCAACACAAAGTGAAATTATCAGGTAGAGAAATAATTTTTGTAAAATTATACTTTCATAATAACTTACCACAAACGTTAACAGCAAAGGAAAATTAACAGAGAATATACACAGGGAGCAGTGACTTGTAAAATTTATTTGAGCATTGCAGTTCAGCAGGGAATTTATTGTCATTCTTTAAATTAAAGAAAATAATCTCCGAGAGTAGATAAAGCTCTCTTTTCCACAATTACATTTTGTCCATCTCCAAAACAATGTGTTGTCAAATCCATGCTTTGACTGTTATGCTAAACTTATAACAGTTTGTAGTTGTAGATACACTTCTTAACGCCACGTGCAATTTTTGCAACGTAACCCAATGGAAAGAACATGACTCAGTCACAGACCTTAAACAAGCTCTAAATCAGAAAATCTTTACCTCAACAGTGACCTTTTCCTACTAAATTAAAATCTATAATTAACATATTGGAAAAAGCTTCTGTGGACAAAAGGGATGCAGTAATAGCTATTGCTTTATTTAAATTGATATTGCACGGAACTAGAATGCAGTATCAAATGATATGTGACGTCTATTGAGAGGTACATGGAATTTGGAAAGCAGGCCATGTCCTTTTAATGCTTATTAAGAAGAATAGATCTTTTAGACACATGATTGAGTGGGTCAACCTGAAAGCTTTACCCTCTCTCAGAACGCATGCCCTCAGGCCAATTATTTTTGAGAACATCTGCCACAGCCTAAACTGCAGTCAACAGACAACATGGCCAGCACAAATTATAGATGCAAATGAGTTTGATTCTTGTTTTGCTTTTACTGAGACATGGTGATCTCAAAATCTTTCATAAGGCCCATAATCATCTTGGGCAGGATTTTGCGGCATCGCTCGAGCAAAACTGGGAATTCCCATCTGAGGTGAACAGAGATTTCTATTGTCAGACCCTCGCCCGCTCCGATTGCCTGACGGGCAAAGTGATAGAATTCCGGTATCTGTGTTTGAAGTGATTTGCCCGGACATTCTGTTGGTAGTGGCTGGGAAATTGCTAGAAACATGGGAAAAGGTGGTGCAAAATCCCTCTTGTGTTCAAAATATGGGTGGTACAGTGCCACAGTGGTCAGCACTGTTGCCTCACAGTGCCAGGGTTTGATTCCACGTTTGGGTCACTGTTTGTGCGGAGTCTGCACATTCTTCCTGTGTCTGTGTGGGTTTCCTCCAAGTGCTCCGGTTTCCTCCCACAGACCAAAGGATATGCTGGTTAGCGCATTGGCCATTCTTAATTCTCTCTCTTAGTGTTCTGCACCGGTGCCGTTGTGTGGCAACTGGAGGATTTTCACGGTAACTTCATTGCAGTGTTAATGTAAGTCTAGTTGTGACACTAAATAAATAAGGTTGTAAAATATGTGCAGTGCCAACCTGAGCCCTGAACTAAATTTGGCTTTGGACCTTGTTTAAATGTTGCTATGAGATACTCCTTGTTTAGGCCATCCTGATGAGATCTGCAACCAACAGCAATGTTAGTATGTCAAATAAGGCTTCTTTCTATGTTTGAATAAGGCCCCAATGCCAACTCCAGTGTATTCACCAGTTGAGATATTTAATCCCCTCTCAAGAGTATCCAGTCAGATATATGTGGGGGTGTGGGGAAGGGGAGAAGAGATAATCCTCTGGCAGAATGAGTGGGTGGGTGGTCTCAAATCCCTGACAGAACAATGGCATTTATTTTTTGTGCCTAGGAGGAGTTCTCCTGCTTCACTTTCATCTGTTGGAGAGCTGTGGCTTTTTAACAAAGTAGAGAATAGTGACTTGGCCGATAGAAAAAAAGTCACTGCACTTAAAATGGTTTGTGTTGCTTTTGTAATTGATGTTTATGGCAATGGCAAATAATCATTGCCTTTCCCCTGGTATAGGTAGCTGTCTGGGTTAAGCAAGGACAGTGTAAATGGTGGGGAATGTATTGCTACAACAAAGCAATGTTTTCCTTCCTTTTCTTGTTCCTCTCTGCTGAAAATGCAAAGCTGATGTTGTAGTGTGTTCACTTGAACATTCACAACCCTTATTTATGGAACTGTTCTTCATGTGTGAGCTTATGAGAGAGGGCTGAGGTCATTGGGGGATGGGAAGCCATGACTCCCCCTCAATCACTTGAAGATCAATCAATGCGGTTGTAGAGGACAAACTCCATTTCATTACCACGCACCAATCTCTGGCCTTCAGCTTCAACATGTGAGTTTATGCTACTCTCAACTTGGCCTTAAAACTAGTTATGTCAGTATTTTTCCAGTTCACAGCTCAGATCCATGCTTGATAAGTTGATTAAAGCCTAGCTCTGTCATAGCTGGACAGTCATAATGTGGAGTTGCTGGCATTGGACTAGAGTAGGCACAGTAAGTAGTCTCATAACACCAGGTTAAAATCCAACAGGTTTATTTGGTAGCATGAGCTTTCGGAGTGCCTTTCCTTTATCAGATGAATGCAAGATTTGTTTCACGAACAGGACATATACAGACACAAACTCAATTACAAGATAATGGTTGGAATGCAAGTTTTAACAGGTAATCAAGTCTTTACAGGTGCAGACAATACGAATGGAGAGGGGGTTAAGCATGGGCTAAAGAGGTGTGAATTGTCCCCAGCCAAGACAGTTAGTGAGATTTTGCAAGCCCAGGCAAGTCTTAGGAGTTAAAGATAGTGTGACATGAACCCAAGGTCCCGGTTTAGGCCTCCCTCATGTGTGTGGAACTTGGCTATCAGCCTCTGCTCAGTGATTCTGCGTTGTCGTGTGTCATGAAGGCCGCCTTGACAAACGCTTACCCGATGGCGGTTAGCTTATGGTGACTTCAGAATTAAGTCCCATAGACTGATAGAAGAAAGATTAGACTGTGCCAGAGGCAGGCTACACTCATCTCCAGCAACCCTCCCATCCACAGTTATAAACGGAGACACATAACGTTCCAATGATTATATAGAACTGGCCTACTGGTGAGCAGGCAGATGCAGAACTGTGCAGTTACACGGATAGAACCTTAGGTGATAGAACGAGGGGTCATGGCCTTAGGGTGAGGGGGGCTATGTATAAGACGATATTAGAGGGCATTTTTTTCACACAAAGGGTAGTGGGGGTGTGGAATGCGCTACCGAGTGGGGTGGTGGGAGCAGGCACGCTAGGGTTGTTTAAGGGTCTCTTGGACAGCCACATGAGCGGTCTGCAGATAGAGGGATATAGGAGGACTGTTTAAATACTTTATTTGTTTCCACAGGCTATTCGGTCCACCTTGTTGACCAACAAGGCGCATGCATTCGGCAGGTCGTGCGAGGGCTGCTCTTGGATGTTACTTCAGGAGTGGCCTAGTGCTTCATGTCGTTAGTGTATGCTTAAACTGGACCATCAGATGGGCAACATGACAGCTCAGAGACTATCGCTGTTGCTGTGCAGACACATGGATTTGGGCCTGTGTCTGCGGGAGTTTGCGCGTTCTCCCCGTGGTTGCGTGGGTTTTCTCCGGGTGCTCCGGTTTCCTCCCACATCCCAAAAATGTGCTCTTAGGCTGATTGGGTAACAAATTGTCCCTATATTGGTCTCTATATGTCATTAAGACGTTAGGACGGCGGCGTGGGCTCGTCGGGCCGAAGGACCTGTTTCCCGTGCTGTGTTGTTCTTTGTTCTTTGTTCTTTGATAATGTCAGCTATCATGGGCATAAATTTGAACAATAAACTGTGTGCTCTCCTTCTCTACCTCCATTTCCTTTTGTTGTCCTATGAAGTGGTTGCTCTGCAAAGAGAAACAAGTCCACCATTCTGCTCCATGTGCATTCTGCATCACCTCAGCTTCAGTCGTTAGGGGAGGCGGCATGCTGACACAATGTTTAGCATTGCTGCCTCACAGTGCCTGAGACCTGAGTTCGATTCCTGATTTTGGGCCACTGTCTCTGTGGAGTCTGCACATTCGCTCTGCATGGGTTTCTTTCAAGTTCTCTGGTTTCCTCCCACAGCCTGAAAGACTTAGATCGTAAGACATAGGAACAGAATTAGGCCACTCGGCCCATCGTGTCTGTTCTGCCAATTGGCCATGCCAAATTCTCTCTCAGTGTACTGAACAGGCACCAGAGTGTGGCGATGAGAGGATTTCCACTGTAATTTCATTGCAGTGTTAATATCAGCCTATTTGTGACATTAATAGATAAACTTTAAACTTCAATGAGGACAGTCAAAAATCAGCCAGTCAGTCATTATTCACTTGTCTTTAAATTTCTTTTAATGCTTCTCAGGGGAATAAAGAGAGTTTCGAGATAGAAGTTCTGAAAACTTTTGCTAACTGACTCCCCAATACTTGCTTGGAATGACTCCAAATAAACAAAACCTTTCATTCCTTTCACCATTTAGACATTTTCAAGTGAATAAAGGGAAGCCAAAGTTTTAATCCCCTATTACCTGGTTATCAGATTTCTGAATTCACCCTCCCATTCTAATCATGTGTCAAGATGAAGTAAACACAATTGAGGTACAGTGTAACAAGCCAAACAGTGAAGGCAGAACCAAATATAATCACTCAAAATAAAACAAAACAAACAATTTTCCCTGAAGAAAGGGTTCCTATACTATTCCATTTTGTTCATGGTTCTTAAAGCACTTAGCAGGCTGTGAAAGTGCTATACGAATGCAAGTTTTTCATTCTTTTCACAGGTACTGCCTGTTCTGCTGAATGTTTTCCAGCATCTGCTATTATTTCACATGCCCATTA
This sequence comes from Sphyrna mokarran, assembly GCA_024679065.1. Classification (NCBI taxonomy): domain Eukaryota; kingdom Metazoa; phylum Chordata; class Chondrichthyes; order Carcharhiniformes; family Carcharhinidae; genus Sphyrna; species Sphyrna mokarran. Next base: position 24,321,443 of record JAGIQG010000019.1, read on the forward strand.
TTCACAGTGTATTTTTTTTCAGAAATGAGAATTATCATCTGGGTCAGGCAGTCCTGCCATGTAACTTCTAAATTAGAAAGTACCATCAGCAATTTTTTTTAATGTGGTGCGAACACAATCTTATGTACTGGAATAGGTTATAATAAACTCTATTTACTGAGAGACTATTAGGATTGCTCTTGCAGGGCTGCAGGGCTGTTCACAATAAAAATCTTGTACCTCATTGTACTTATCAATGTGCCCACGCACCAGACTCATATCTCATGCCTACGTAAATGTTTGGGCAGCATGTCTTTTTTTGGGTGAACACCAGGCAGCTGTCATGCCAACACACTTGCCTCCCCCACCACATCACAAATCTCTCTTCCTCCTCTAAACTCAAAATTACGGTCAGTACTCACAGCTGCAGTGAGCAAATCAAGTGCCTCACCAGAGGAGGAGTAAATAGGAGGAAAATCAGGCCACTCAATCAGAAGGACAGCATTCATCATAGATTCACCGTAATGGGTCCGATATCCAACAATGATGAGACAGAGTACGGGAATAGACAATCTGGCGTGATAACAATAACCTCTTTCTCAATGCCAACAAAATGAAGGACATTGTGATCAACTTCAGGAAGCGTAAAGGAGAACATGCCCCTGTCTACATCAATAGGGACAAAGTAGAAATGGTCTAAAACTTCAAGTTGTCCAGATCACCAACAAACTGTCCTGGTCCTTCCATGCTGACACTATAATTAAGAAAGCCCATAAATGTCTCTACTTTCTCAGAAGATTAAGGAAATTTGGCATGTCAGCTACGACTCTCATCAACTTTTACAGGTCCGCCATAGAAAGCATTCTTTCTGGTTGCATCACAGCTTGTATGATTCCTGCTCTGCCCAAAACTGCAAGGAGCTACAAAAGGTTGTGAATGTAGCCTAGTCATCAAGCATACCAGCTTGTCATCCATTGACGTTGTCTACATTCCCAATGTCTTGGTAAAACAGCCAGCATAATGAAGGACTCTATGCACTCTGGATATACTGTCTTCCGCAGGAAAAAGATACAAATTCTGTGGTCACATACTAACCGATTCAAGAACAGTTTTCTACCTGCTGCTATCAGACTTTTGAATGGACCTACCTTGCATTAAGTTGATCTTGCTCTGCTCTCTAACTATGATTGTAATGTTACATTCTGTTCTCTCTTGTTTCTTTCTCTATGGATGGTATGCTTTGTCTCTAAAGCACGCAAGAAACAATGCTTTATACTGTATACTACTACACATGACAATAATAAATCAAATCAAATCAAATCAAGAATCATTGAATTCCTACAGTGTAGAAGAAGGTCATTCAGCCCATCAAACCTGCACTATCAATAACTTTTCTGTGTGGAATTTGCACATTCTCCTCTTACCCATGGAAGCTCTGGCTTCCTCCCACACTCTAAAGATGTGTGGATTAGGTTGATTGGCCATGCTACAATGCTCTTTAGTCAGGGAGATCAGCAGGGTAAAGACAGGGGGTTACGGGAATAGGCTTAGGTGGGATAGTTGTTGTTGCAGGCTTGATGGGCCGAATGGACTCCTTCTGCACTGTAGGGATTGTATGATTCATATGTTATTCAAACCAACAATTAAATCCTATTTACAGGGAATACTTTCAGAATTGCTGGGATAAAATAATAATATTCCACAGTTATCCAATTCAACCTTCTACTTTGCTTTATTTGTTCAATCAAAACTGACTAACCATCATTTCCAGAATATCTTAGATTCCTGTCCTGACTGAATTTGACCTGTGATTTTCTCTATTCCTGTTTACAACTAACTGGTGCCTTTCTGTTACAAATCATTCAATCTATGTTTTTTTTCCATACCTTTCAATATTTATTTTGACTATACTTGCAGTTAGGGAGCAAATAATGTCATCATTGGCACACATGCTTAAATAGTAATTTGGAAACATAATTACATATGAATACAAATACATTAATTTTGCTTATTATTCTCTTCAATATTACGTTTGGAAATTCATCAGTTATATTTCCTAAGTATTATATACAGTTTTAATCCATAGTTCCGTATTGATTACTGTTACTAGTTGAAGATTTATGGTTATGTAATGAGGATTAGTTTAACAGATATTTGTAACACATCAAGATTTATTAACTTTTTTGCGCACATATAATTGGATTATGGGAGTCAGTAAATAATATCTTAGTGGTAATGATCACCATAAACTCACAAGATAAATGAGGAGGTCACTGATACTAAGAAGCTCTGTGGACCTAGTCAACTGCCGACTTCTTACGAAATTCTCCCCAAAGATACAAATATAGGCATCCAGGAAATTACCAGTAATGTTCAGCTGCCAATCTCATAAATATTTAAATGAAGCATTATAAAATGTAAGGATGCATCTTTTTAGAAAATGATGAGGTGACTTTCTAGTGCATGAAGGGGAAAAACATTCACCATTAAACACAAGAAGAAACAGAGGGGTTTAAGTTTAAAGTTTATTTATTAGTGTCACAAGTAAGCTTACATTAACACGGCAATGAAGTTATTTTGAAAATCCCCTAGTCACTTGTTTGGATATGCTGAGGGAAAATTTAGTATAGCCAATGTATGTAACTAAAACATCTTTCAGACTGTGGGAGGAAACCGGAGCATCCGGGGAAATCCACGCAGACATGGGGAGAACTTGCAGACTCCGCACAGACAGTGGCCCAAGCCAGGAATCAAATCTGGGTCCCTGGCACTGTGAGGCAGTAGTACTAATCACTGTGCCACCATGCCACCATGCTGAGGAATTGGTTTAAATTAGCATGAGAAGCAGGTGAACTATAGCCAGTCTTTCACTATATGCAATCTTCTCCCCACTGACGTTTATGGGATGATAGCTCAAATTGCTTTTAGAGAGTAAATTTTGAGTCTTATGGTTGCTTTAACGTGGTTTGAAATTAGAAATCTCGGTAATATTTTTCAGATCAATGGAAGATGAAAATTGGTGCAGTGAAAAATTGGTTACACATTCACTTCAAGTCCACTTTGCGTTGCTGGTATAGATGAGGATGAGATTCTATGGCCCCGACAACATTTTTCTCAGTGGCAGGAGGTAGTGTGAATTGGACACAGTGTTCGAGGTGGGACTGAACTGGACACAGTGCTCGAGGTGGGAGTGAACTGGACACAGTGCTCGAGGTGGGAGTGAACTGGACACAGTGCTCGAGGTGGGATTGAACTGGACACAGTGCTCGAGGTGGGAGTGAACTGGACATAGTGCTCGAGGTGGGATTCAACTGGACATAGTGCTCGAGGTGGGACTGAACTGGACACAGTGCTCGAGGTGGGAGTGAACTGGACACAGTGCTTGAGGTGGGATTGAACTGGACACAGTGCTCGAGGTGGGACTGAACTGGACACAGTGCTCGAGGTGGGAGTGAACTGGACACAGTGCTCGAGGTGGGACTGAACTGGACACAGTGCTCGAGGTGGGACTGAACTGGACACAGTGCTCGAGGTGGGACTGAACTGGACACAGTGCTCGAGGTGGGACTGAACTGGACACAGTGCTCGAGGTGGGACTGAACTGGACACAGTGCTTGAGAAGGGACTGAACTGGACACAGTGCTCGAGGTGGGAGTGAACTGGACACAGTGCTTGAGATGGGAGTGAGCTGGACACAGTGCTCGAGGTGGGACTGAACTGGACACAGTGCTCGAGGTGGGAGTGAACTGGACACAGTGCTTGAGGTGGGAGTGAACTGGACACAGTGCTCGAGGTGGGAGTGAACTGGACACAGTGCTCGAGGTGAAACTGGACATGAGAAGGGACTGCAACTGAGAAGGGACGAACTGGACACAGTGCTCGAGGTGGGAGTGAACTGGACACAGTGCTTGAGATGGGACGTGAACTGGACACAGTGCTCGAGGTGGGAGTGAACTGGACACAGTGCTTGAGAAGGGACTGAACTGGACACAGTGCTCGAGGTGGGAGTGAACTGGACACAGTGCTTGAGATGGGAGTGAACTGGACACAGTGCTCGAGGTGGGAGTGAACTGGACACAGTGCTTGAGATGGGACTGAACTGGACACAGTGCTCGAGGTGGGAGTGAACTGGACACAGTGCTTGAGGTGGGACTGAACTGGACACAGTGCTCGAGGTGGGACTGAACTGGACACAGTGCTTGAGATGGGACTGAACTGGACACAGTGCTTGAGGTGGGAGTGAACTGGACACAGTGCTTGAGAAGGACTGAACTGGACACAGTGCTCGAGGTGGAGGAACTGGACACAGTGCTGAGATGGAGTGAGCTGGACACAGTGCTCGAGGTGGGAGTGAACTGGACACAGTGCTTGAGATGGGAGTGAGCTGGACACAGTGCTCGAGGTGGGACTGAACTGGACACAGTGCTGGAGATGGGACTGAACTGGACACAGTGCTCGAGGTGGGAGTGAACTGGACACAGTGCTGGAGATGGGACTGAACTGGACACAGTGCTTGAGGTGGGAGTGAACTGGACACAGTGCTGGAGATGGGACTGAACTGGACACAGTGTTCGAGGTGGGACTGAACTGGACACAGTGCTGGAGATGGGACTGAACTGGACACAGAGCTCAAAGTGGGACTGATCTGGATACAATGCTCAAAGTGTGAGTGAACTGGACACAGAGCTCGAGGTGGGACGGAACTGGACACAGAGTTCAAAGTGTGAATGAACTGGACACAGTGGGATCTTCTGGTCCTGCTGCTGTCGATGGGATTTCCCACTGAAGCCATCCCATGCTGCCGAGAACCCACAGCGGGGATTGCGCTGCCATTGGAGCAAGAGAATTCTACTGACGTGAATGTTTGGAGAATTCCGGCGTATATTCACCCCAAAAGTGTGAGAGCAAATGTGTGAATACTTGCAGTTTACAGTGAATGTGATACAGATTCTGCTAAAATAGCAGGGAGAGGATTTTGAACATTCATATGATTACATTCCTTACAGTACTCTGTGTGTTATTGGAAAGCCTTCTGAATATTGCCCTCATATCAATTGCCGTAGAAGTGTTAAAGCAATATGTACACAATGAGAATGAAATGCAGCAGGAAAATAATAAATCCTTTTAGCTTGAAGTAAATGTCTGATCATATTCTTTCTCCTAGTATCAGTGAATAATTCTCTTGATCTCCCATGTGACCTCAGTGTATGAACAGAAATGCTGGAGAACTGGCAAAATATTTGCAGTTGTTTCTACCATTTTGGGGATGGTTCTGTCGATGTTCTGATGAAGTTACTGCAACTGGGAAAATCCAATGGAAATTCCCTCCCCATAATCTTTTTACAAGAGTTCTTCGTTTTTATTTAATAATTCCTGGGATTTGCCTTTATTACTGTATTGAGAAATCTATTCAATGTATTGATCAGAACTTCTTGACATTAGTTTTACCAGTTCTGCACTTAGGTTTCATTATCCTATTCACACATGGAAAGAAATAAACCTCTGTAACAATTTGAAATTGATACTCTCCCCCACCACGCATTTCCCTTTCCCAAGACTGATTTTTTTACTACAGAATATAATCTTGCCTATTCACTACCAAACCCTTCATACATTTAAAATCACCCATTAAAACTCCATTCAATCATCACTGATAGTAAGAAAAAAAGGCAAAAAAGACCTGAATTTAGGCACAGAAGTAGGCCATTTGGCCCATCAAGCCTGCATCAACAACAATCCCACCCAGGTCCTACCCTTGTAATCCTACGTATTTGCTATCCTAATTCCCCTGCCACTAATGGGCAATGTAGCATGGTTAATCAACTAAACCTGCACATCTTTGGTATGTGGGAGGAAACCAGAACACCTAGAGGAAATCTACGCAAATACGGGGAGAACATGCAAACTCCACACAGTCACCTTGAGGCTGGAATTGAACCTAGGTCTCAGCCAATATGAGGCAGCAGTGCGAACTACTGTATCACCGTGCCACCCACCGATGTATATAGCAATTTTCACAACCTCAGGTCATTCCAAAATGCTTTACAGCCAGTGAAGTATTTTGGAAGTGTAGTCAGTGTTGTAATCTTAAAAAAGGTGGTAGCTAATTTGCACTTAGCAAATCCCATAAGCAGCAATATGATCATGGCAAGGTAATTGTTACTGTGACATGGGTTGTCCGATAAATATTGGTCAGGGGACCTGGAGAACTCTCTTGCTTTTCTTCACAATAGTGCCATAGGATTTTTTACATGCACTGAAAGGGCAAATGGGGCCTTATTTTAACATTTTAAAATAAGGGTGGAACTCTCAGGGTGGAATTTTGTCATCCCATCCATGACAGAAATTGGGGCACGGACCGTGAGAAGGTGTTAACCTTTCTCGGGACTTTCCAGACTTGGGGCGAGAAGGGCCAGAAACTCCCATGCCACACCTCTGACATTTTGATTTGATTGATTATTGTCACATGTATTGATATACGGTGAAAAGTATTGTTTCTTTCTCGCTACATAGACAAAGCATACCGTTCATAGAGTACATAAAGGAGAAGGAAAAGAGAGGGTGCAAGATACATTGTACAATCACAGCTATACACTGCACAGCTATACATTACACTTACATTAAGTTAATCTTTAGAGAAAGATTAACTTAATATAAGATAGGTTCATTCAAAAGCCTGGTGCAGCAAGGAAGAAACTGTTCTTGAGTCAGTTGATATATGATCTCAAACTTCTGCATCTTTCTCCTGATAGAAGAAAATGGAAAAAGGTATGTTTGAAGTGTGTGGGGCCTTTGATTATGCTGGCTGCTTTTCCAAGGCAGCAGGGAGTGTAGCTGATACCAATGGATGGGAGATTTATTTGAGTGATGGACTGGGCTACACTCACAACTTTTTGTAGTTTGTTATGGTCTTGGGCAGGGCAGGAGTCATACCAAACCGTAACACATGTGGAAAGGCTGCTTTCTAAGGTGTATCTGTAAAAATTCCCCCAGTAATGCACAGGAAAGCCGATTCTGATTTTTATAGTCAAGCCTCTGAAGAGAGACTTGAACACACAACTTCCTGGTTCCTATGGTCTCAGTATCTCAAGCCACCTCTCATAATTTTAGTTGACCCCAGTGTTATTGTTTTAGCTTGTCTACACTGTGTGGTCACTGTAACTTTTACAATTTTTCCATAAAGGCTTGCCTTGACTTATTTAATGTATCTTTACCTATCCAGGCATAGGGAATTATCTAGTCCCTGCCACTCTAGTGAAGAGGGGAGTCCAACACAAGCATATCTTGAATTAAATAATATTTAGGAAAAGTCAAACAAATTGCCGTACATACATACATATTGTACTTAGACCACAAGAGCAGGAATGGGCCATTTGGCCCATCGAGCCTGTTCTGCCATTCAATGACAGAATAATCCTCGACTCCACTGTCTCACCTTATGCTGATGTAGAGATGCCGGCGTTGGACTGAGGTAGTAAGAACTCAGTAAGAATTTAGCAACACCAATTTTAAATCCAACCGATTTATTTGATAGTAAAATTGTGAGCTTTCGACACTCTGTGTCTTTGTCAGGCAAATGCACCTTATCCGCACAACCCTTAGTGCCCTTACTGATTAAAGATCTGTCTATCTCAGATCCCATTTATTATAGATTACCACTCTGAAAATTCCCCTCCTTTCCTAAATCTCTGATCTGATTTTACCATTGTGTTGCAACTGTTTTCAGGCGCAGGAACTTGATAAAGTTGGGCATGAGATGAGTACCACAATCCACATCCACCCCCACATTGGTTCCCTCTTCACTAAGGCCCAAAAATGGCCGCAATTGGCACGGCAGCTATTTAAATGCATTTTCATAAACTTAAATTGACTTAATGGGCTGCACGCGCAACTTAACCAGCACTTCCCTCTTTACCACCGCATTTGCCAATCCAGGATCGGCGTAAAACAGACCTGTTCCATATAAGTCTAATTCAGGCGCTCCAGTTAGAGAGGAGTAAGTGCTCAGTATTCGACAGCTTGAGATCAGTGGGGGGCAGGGAGTGGGGGGGTGTATAGGATGAAAGTGGATGTGCTGCCAAGCAGCCTGAGATCAGGGGAGGGGAAGGAGAGACCTGTTGCCACTCTGCTTGAGATCGGTCAGTGGGTGGGGAGAGGGCCATGACCAGTATGAGAGTGCGGGATGGGGGGATAAGGCGGTCAGTAATGTTATAGGGTTGGGACAGTATCTATGGGTGCCAGGGGGAGGTGTTATCTGGCCCAGGAAGGATGTGGCATTCTGTCTTTTTCTTTCCGCATGCGCAGTTGGAGGCGCTGATCGGAACTGCAGGATTTTGGGCGTGTTAAGCCCCTCTCACGGGCTTCTGCAGCATGTTTCTGACTCGCTGATATTTTTACATGCAGAGTCCCTCAGAATGGGTCTAAATATCGGACCTGAAACACTCCCCATTTCAAATCTGCCCAGCACTTCGAATCAAAATGGTAAAATAGGCTTATTACTACTTGAAGGAATTCTAATGAATTTGTTAGGCATTATTTCCCCTTCATGAAGCCAGGCTGATTCTGCTTGATTATATTATGTATTTTTAAACGCTCGGCGATTATATCCTTTACAATGGATTCTAACATTTTCCTAATAACAGAAGTTAAGCTAACTGGCCTATAGTTAGCTGTTTTTGTCTTCCTCCCTTTTTGAACAAGAATGTTACACTGGTAGTTTTCAATCCCAGAATTTAAGGATTCTTGTAAAATTATGCCCAGTAGCTATTTCCTTTCATACTCATCATTGGCCTTTAGCCCCATTAATTTCCCTAGTACTTTTTCTCTAGTGATAGTTATTGTATTTACTCCCCCCTCATTTCTGCCACCAAAATTTAGCATTTTTGCAATGTTATTAGTGTTTTCCACCCTGAAGACTGACGCAAAGTATTTGTTTTAACTGCTCTGCCATTTCCTGATTTCCCTTATTATTTACTCAGTCTCATACTCTGGTATATTTAAAAAAATATTTTGGTATTTTACTTTTATTGCAGATTTTTAAATTGGTCCCTGTGGATTGCTCAAAGTTGCACGGAAAAATATTATTGTCTGGGAGTGTGATAGTAATTTAATTTCCGTCAACACATAAAGCCACTCCTCATATAATCAGAGCTTTTAATGGGTCACGTAGGGACTGAGGCATTCTTTGCTCAATCAAATATCAAATAGTATCGGAACATTAAAAAAAAATTCTGCTCTTGGACTTTGGCTAAAAGCTCATCCTGAAACCTGGAATCTAATTAGCAGAAACGTCCTTTATTGCCTCTTCATCACACCTGAAAAGTAGAAGTTCTTACATAATTATTCTATGTTTCTTATATAATCTGATCCCACAGGATTACAGTAAAAGGTTAACATTCCCAGTGAAACAGGATGCAGTTGGTTACTTTGGAATCTGTATGGTGGGGCAGAATTGTTTTCATCTTCTATAACAGACTATTAATTTAAAATTTACATGATCATAATCAATAAATTATTATTATTTTCCAGGAGAGGAATGAAGTTTAATTATATTGCGAGAATGAACATTAGCATAATGCTTCTAATTATGTGGAGAAACTTTGGCTACCAATTACACACACGCCACAAAGGCAATACCTCCATGAGTCTGTCTTGTTAACAGTAGTTTCATTATTCGTTACAGCAACAACAAAGGACTTTAGTTCATCTGCACCTTTCAGCCAAGATTACCCCACAATTGCCCTTGTTAAATAGAGGCCATTTTTAAGGTAGACAAAGATTATCGCAGCCCAATTGTGTTAATTGACAGACAGCTGCAATCCTGCAGCAAAATACAGGTTCGGCTCAGCTCACAACAACCTAGAGATTCATAGACTGCTTATTCTGTTATACTTTATGCTGACTGTATGTCTTCAGTAGCTGCATGGCAGGCTATGCAATATCAGCAGTATCCACTTGATTTAAAGACAGCTGTGAGAATGGTAGTGCATGTGCTTCCAGGCAAGATAAACACTGGTAGCAAAAAAATAAAATAAAACCCTGCACTTTGATTCAAAGCTGTGGCTGTGTTTCAAAGAAAAAATGGCAACCACATTTACATAAGCACACACTGTACTTTGTGGGGTCATCATATCCTAAGTGATCATAGAATGAATAATTTTTCATTTGGCACTTTTATGTTATTCTTTCAAGTGTGTTACATTGGCCTTTTCAACATGCTTTCCATGGAAACTTTTGAGGTTTTGTTGAGTGTTTTTCTGTCTACAGTACTTCTCCAATATCTTAGTGATAGAATGCACTTGACTTAGTAGCAGAGTGGCACAGTGCTTAGCGCTGCTGCCTCACAGCACCAAGAATCCGGGTTTGATTCCCAGCTTGGGTCACTGCCTGTGCGGAGTCTGTACATTCTCCTCATATTTGCCTGGATTTCCTCTGGGTGCTCTGGTTTCCTCTCACATTCCAAAAATATGTGGGTTTGGTAGATTACCACGGTAAAATTGCCCCTTGGTGTGAGGGGAATTGACTCGGGCAAATATATGGGGATAGGGCCTGCGTGGGATCATGGTCAGTGCAGACTCTATGGGTTGAATGGCCTCCTTCTGTGCTGTAGGATTCTATGATTCTTTGATTTTTATCAAGCTAGAGATGGGAGACCAACAAGTCCCAGTTTTGTTCTTTGGACAACATAATTGGCCTCAGTGTACTTTGGTTAGGGAAAATAAATCATTGGAAGTTCCCATTCCTGGCATTCAGTGCTGATCGCTGGGAAATGTGCGTGAGTTGATATAGTTGAGGACGGGACTTTAAAACACATGTAAGTACACATTCTTTGGGAAAATTGACACATAGGGTGGAATTTTCCTATTCCTTCCCTGTATTGGGTTTCATGGTGGGCACAAGTGGTGAATCTAGCAGCTGGCAAAGAAGTTGGAAAGCTGCCAGTGTAAAAACAGTTGGTAATTTTCCTGATGGCAGCTAAATGGCAGGTCAGGTTGTCCTGCTACCCAGTGGCATGAATTCAATTTGCATTCACTAATACTCATGAATGCTCATGAAGACAGCTGCTCTCTGGAATGTCCTCATTCCTACCAATCTTGCGTCATGTCAGAGGGAAATTACATTAACCTCAAAATGACTGGTGTGCACAAGTTGGACCCGAGTTCCCTTATGCTTTTACGGTGAGTAAGAAATCTTACAACACTAGGTTAAAGTCCAACAAGTTTATTTGGAATCACGAACTTTCAGAGCACTGTTCCAAATAAACCTGTTGGACTTAAACCCAATGTTGTGAAACTTCTTACTTTGCCCACCCCAGTGCAATGCCAACATCTCAATAGCATTGCCTTTGAGGTGAGTGCAACATACATAGTCAATCTACCTTAGTACTGCACCATTCCTGTTGCAATGAACAACGTGGTGCTGGGAGTACAGGGCTCCTGCTCCGTGTTGGTGTTGTCCATAAGGACATCACAGTGCTGCACTACCCATGCAAAACTCCACTTTCAGACACTGATCAATAGTATTTTTGGGATTGGGGAGTTCAGGGCTCTGCTGCCCGGAATAGCTGACACCATTGACCACAAGGGCACCACTGCGTAGTGTAAATCATGTAGAACCCTATTTTGTAAACAAACATTTTGACTGCAGGTAGAATGTGAGAGGAGCGTGGGAATGGATAGATGGGGGGGGAGTGGTGGGGGAGCGGGAGGGCAATAGGAAAGGAAGGCTGTGCATGGGCAGCGGAGCTTATACTATGTTTTTCCCTCTGTAGCTCAAAGCCCTTGCCCCTCCCTGCAGCTGAAGTAGATCGTGCTTCCAACGACTCCTCCTACTGCACGCACTCTGCACCTTTGGACTGTCTCCTGTCTCTGTTTCCTGCCCGTGACTTCTGATTGTGAAGTCCACATAGTCCCTGGACTATGTGCCTCCTTTCCACGTTGCCGCAAGATTGTTTGTACTTTGTGACTGCTAATTGCAAGTCCCAGACCAAAGACTTTTGCAGAGTTCCCCTTTATTTTGAGGACTAAGGAAAACACTGCGCCCACTCAAACCACTAATCATCTTATATGTTTCAATAAGGTCTCCTCTGAGCCGCCTTCTTTCTAACGAAAACAACCTCAAATCCCTCAGCCTCTCCTCATAAGACCTGCCCTCCATACCTGGCAATATCCTGGTAAACCTCCTCTGTACCTTCTCCAATGCCTCCGCATCTTTCTTATAATGCGGGGACCAGAACTGCACACAATACTCCAAGTGCGGCCGCACTAGAGTTTTGTACAGTTGCAACCTGACGTTGCGGCTCCGAAATTCAATCCCCCTACCAATAAAAGCTAAGACTCCATATGCCTTCTTACAACCTTATCGACTTGATTGCCAACTTTCAGGGATCTATGCACATATACACCAAGATCCCTCTGTTCTTCAACACTATTAAGAGTCCTACCATTAGCCCTATACTCTACACAATTGTTATTCCTGCCAAAGTGAATTACCTCACACTTTTCCACATTAAACTCCAGTTGCCACCTCTCGGCCCAGCTCTGCAACTTGTCCAAGTCTCTCTGCAAACTAGAACACCCCTCTTCACTATCTACCACTCCTCCGACTTTGTTGTCATCCGCAAATTTACTAATCCATCCTTCAATACCCTCATCCAGATCATTTATAAAAATTACAAACCGCAGGGGCCCCAAAACAGACCCCTGAGGTACACCACTTGTCACCGAACTCCAAGATGAATATCTCCCATCAACCACCCCCCTCTGTCTTCTATCTGCTAGCCAATTCCTAATCCAATTAGCTAAATCACCCTCAATCCCATACATCTGCATTTTCTGCAGAAGCCTTCCATGGGCCACCTTATCGAACGCCTTACTAAAGTGCATATATACCACATCAACTGCCTTACCCCCATCCACCTCTTTGGTCACTTTTTCAAAAAACTCAATAAGATTAGTAAGGTACGACCTACCCTTCACAAAACCATGCTGACTATCCCCAATCAATTCATTTCTCTCTAAATAACTATAAATCCTATCCCTCATAATTCTCTTCAATACTTTGCCCACAACAGAAGTAAGACTCACGGCCTATAATTCCCCGGAAAGTCTCTATTCCCCTTCTTAAACAATGGGATCACATTCGCTATCCTCCAGTCTTCCGGCACTATACCCGTAACCAACGACGACCTGAAGATCAGAGCCAGAGGCTCTGCAATCATCTCTCTCGCCTCCCAGAGAATCCTAGGGTAAATCCCGTCCGGCCCAGGGGACTTATCTAACTTCAAACCCTCAAGAATATCTAGCACATCCTCCTTATCTACTTCAATACTTTCCAGTTTGCAACCCTGTATCGCAGTGTTCTCCACAACTACATTTACATCTCCCTGCGTGAATACCGAAGAGAAATATTTGTTCATTGCCTCTCCAATCTCTTCAGGCTCACGCACAACTTCCCACTGCTGTCTCTGACTGGCCCTAATCTTGCCCTAACCAATCTTCTATTCTTAACATATCTAAAGAAAGCTTTAGGATTCTCCTTGATCCTATCAGCCAAAGTCTTCTCGTGTCCCCTCTTAGCTCTCCTCAACTCACTCTTTAGCTCCCTCCTGGCTAATCTATAGCTATCCATTGCACTAACTGAGCTTTCAAGCCTCATCCTGACATAAGCCTCCTTTTTCCTTTTAACCAGCGAATTAACTTTTTTAGTACACCAAGGTTCCCTTACTCGACCATTTCCTCCTTGCCTGACAGGGATATACTTATCAAGGACTCGCAGTAGCTGCTCCTTGAATAAGCTTAATTATCTTGATGGAGCGGATCATCCCTTTCCTGCACTAGATAGTGTTTCAGGTACGGTTGCCAGCTGGGTGACTTGCCCTGTGATGGCCGTCCAGCATGGTAATGTGAGGTTACTGTGGTTCCTGGAGCAATCCCTGGGATACAAGACATGCCCACACCCCTCTAATCAAAGCCTGGAGGATCTGATGGGTGAAGACGTGGGGTGGGGTGCTGCTTTCTTCTTGAAGATGCAAGTTTTGTTTTTCTAGACATCTGTGACAGTCTCCTGAAGATAACTGTCTGGAGAAAGTGAGATGAATGTGTTGGATTACTGTTTAAATATGGAACTTTGACCCCATCAGCTGACAGCGGGGCAGGCAACACTTCTGATCCATCAGGCGATTCAGCCTGGTACATGCCGATGCATAATTAATGAGCTTCCAAACACAGAATTGGACCCGAGTTCCCTCCATTTGGGCCAGCGAGTGGGCATTACCAAAACCACTCGCCACTGTACTTAGTCTCATAAATGGAAAGTTCTGCCCATAGTCTCAAAAACAAACATTCCAAACATACCATAAACTTGGGTCAGCACTTCTTAATGCTATGCTTCCTCTCCACATTTTTCTGCCCATTCATTTTAAAATGATGTTTTGGAGAACTCAGGAATGAAGAATGTTATCCTATGCATTATAATGTTCCAATTCTAATGAGCAGTCACCATAAAATATGCCCAATCTTTCACTATAAGACATACAACTATTGTATTTAATATACACATATTTATATTGTTCACTCCACCCTTCTTGCAACAGGATGCTGTTGATGTCATCTACATGGATTTCAGTAAGGCGTTTGACAAGGTTCCTCATGGTAGACTGATAGAGAAGGTGAACGCGCATGGGATATAGGGCCAGGTATGTAGATGGGTTAAGAACTGGCTCGGGAGGAGGAGACATAGGGTAGTAGTGGAAGGCTCTTTTTCCGACTGGAGGCCTGTCACTAGTGGAGTGCCACAAGGCTCAGTACTAGGTCCTCTTCTATTTGTGGTTTACATAAACGACTTGGAAGTTGGGGTAGGTGGTGAGATCAGCAAATTTGCTGATGACACTAAGATGCTTGGATTGGCGGGTACAGAGGAGCAGTGCCAGGCAATACAACAGGACATAGACAGGTTGGTAGACTGGGCAGATAGATGGCAAATGGAATTTAATCCGGATAAATGCGAGGTGATGCATTTTGGCCGGAAAAAATGTAGAAGAGAGTTATAGGATAAAAGGTAAAACTATCCGGAGTATAGAGACGCAGAGAGACCTGGGGGTGCAGGTTCACAAGTCTCTGAAGGTGTCTTTACAGGTGGAGAAGGTGATAAAGAAAGTGTATAGTATGTTAGCTTTCATAGAAAAGGGTATAGAATACAAGAGTAGGAGTTTGATGTTGCAATTGTATAGAACGTTGGTTAGGCCTCACTTGGAATACTGCGTCCAGTTCTGGTCGCCGTACTATCGGAAGGATGTGGAGTCCTTGGAGAGAGTGCAGAGGAGGTTTACCAGGATGCTGCCTGGTATGGAAGGACTGTCTTATGAGGAACGATTGAATAGACTGGGGTTGTTTTCCCTTGAAAGACGTTGGCTTAGAGGGGATCTAATAGAGGTGTATAAGATTATAAGGGGTATCGATAGAGTAAATGGTGGTAAACTTTTTCCACCTTCAGAAATGGATAGGACGAGGGGTCATGGCCTTAGGTTGAGGGGGGCTATGTATAAGACGAATATTAGAGGGCAGTTTTTCACACAAAGGGTAGTGGGGGTGTGGAATGCACTGCCGAGTAAGGTGGTGGGAGCAGGCACGCTGGGGCTGTTTAAGGGTCTCTTGGACAGCCACATGAGCGGTATGCAGATAGAGGGATATAGTAGGACTGTTTAACTATGGCTTTTTTCCACAGGTAATTCGGTCCAACTTGACCAACGCATGCATTCGGCAGGTGGTGCGAGGACAGCTCTTGGATGTTGATTCATGGGTTGCCTGGTGCTTCATGTCGTAAATGAGTGCTTTATCTGGACCATCTGAAGGGCACCATGACAGCTCAGTGACTATCGCTGTAGCTGTGCAGACACTTGGAATTGGGCCGGTGTCTGCGGGAGTTTGCGCGTTCTCCCCGTGGTTGCGTGGGTTTTCTCCGGGCGCTCCGGTTTCCTCCCACATCCCAAAAATTCGCTCTTAGGCTGATTGGGAAACAAATTGACCCTATTCTTCCATATTAGGAATAACCTAAAATTAGATTAAGAAAATGGAATTGTTACTATAAAGTTATGACGGCGGCGCGGGCTCGTTGGGCCGAAGGGCCTGTTTCCCGTGCTGTGTTGTTCTTTGAAACTCTTTGAAAGGAAAAGAACAATGTAGTGAATCAACATATCTGAAGTGTTTCAAATACAATTTACACAATGCTGCCTGTGGGTTTTCTTAAGCAATAATTCTTGTTGACTACATTTACAACTATTGTATTTTATTTATTCACATGATGTGGGTGCTGCTGATCATGCAACATTTAATGCCCATCTTCAGTTGCCCTCTTGAAAGTACAATGAGCTTTTTTTATTTACCTTTTAATACTTTCATTCTAATCAAAAAGGCCAATTCAAATTGAATCCAATTCATGGTCCCCACATGAGGGGCAAATAAGCTCCAAGTTCACAAGACAAGGCTTTACATCCCACCTTGGCCTCAGTCAAATCAGATCCAAGCTGACAGCACTGCACCCCCATCTCGGGCTTGATGTAATGCTTCATCTTGGTCAAAAGGCCCAGATGACTTTGAAAAATTGCATCAGGCAAAGCTTCAGTTTAACTTCATTTGTTTCTCTGATTGTTTTCTCTACCCTAGAGTAGGCAAACCATAACCGCAGGCATCAGCACACCCTCCAGTGCAATGGGTTAGCCTCGTTTCTTGCCTGATCATGGTTTCACCACAGCCACCTTCTTGAATACAGCTGGGTGATTTGCTGGGCCAGTTCTAAGGCCAGTGAAGAACTGACTACATAGTCTGGAGTCATGTGTAGGTCAGATCAGCTAAGGACTGGAGTTTCTCTTCCCTAAAGGATAAGAGCAGTTTCATGTTCACCTGTATAAATACGAGCTTCTTATTGCAATTTTTTTTCCAACTAATTGAAGTTTGATTCCTCTGATGTGATAGGTTCTGAGCTTACACTTCAGATCACTACGTAGTCTCACAACACCAGGCTAAAGTCCAACAGGTTTTTTTGGTAGCACGAACTTTCGAAATGCAGAAAGAACAGGATATGGAGCTCAACTCATCAATCAACAGTTCCGATGTGCCACAGTGAAAAACTGCACAGACCTCTTCAAAAGACAAACATGGGACACGGCTGACAGAGTACCTTTCGTCATTCAGTGCTTCCCCGGAGCAAAGAAGCTAAATATTTTCTCTGGAGCCTTCAACATGTCATCGATGAAGACAAACATCTTGCCAAGGCCATCTTCACAAGCCAACCCCTCCCCCCCCCCTCCCCCCATCCCGGCTTTCTTGCCTTTAAACAACCGTGCAAACTCAGACAAACTATTGTCCACAGCAAGCTACCCAGCCTTTAGGAGAACAGTGACCATGACACCACACAACCCTGCCACAGCAAACTCTGCAAGATATGCCGGATTATCATCATGGATGCCATCATCTCACGTGAGAATACCATCCATCAGGTACATGGTACATACCTGATACGCTGCAGGAAAGGATGCCCTGAGACATGGTACATTGGGGAGACTATGCAGATGCTACGATGGATGAATGGACACTGCTCAACAATCACCAGGCAGAAATGTTCCCTTCCTGTTGGCGAACACTTCAGTGGTCATGGGCACTCGACCTCTGATCTTTGGGTAAGCTTTCTCCAAGGCAGCCTTTACAACACACAACAATGTAGAATCGCTGAGCAGAAGCTAATAGCTAAATTCTGCACACATGAGGACGGCCTCATCTGGGATCTTGGGTTCACGTCTCACTATCTGTAACCCCTGTGACTTGCCGAGGCTTGCAAAATCTTGCTAACTGTCTTGGCTGGAGATAATTCACACCTCTTTAACCTGTGCTTAACCCTCTCTCCACTCACATTATCTATACCTGTGAAAACTTGATTACCTATTAAAACTCAAATTCCAGCCATTATCTTGTAATTAAGTTTGTGTCTATATTCGTCCTCTTTGTGATACAAATAATGCACTCACCTGATAAAGAGGCAGTTCACTGAAAGCTCGCGCTACCAAATAAACATGTTGAACTTTAACCTGGTATTGTAAGACTACTTACTATGCCTACCCCAGTCCAACTCCACTAACTCCACATCCAGATCATTAGTCCAATACATCAAAATAGTAAGATAGGATAAGAAATGTATAGTGTCATGCTCTGTATTGTTATGACATAGACTTCTGACAGGTCCAAAGCCATAGAATTCTTCACTGTTACTATTAAGGTTAAATTGGATAAGGCCAATTTAACCTTATCCTTAGAAGAGAACTTCAGTAAGTCTATAAATGCCTGGGGTTTTATCTCACTAGATTCAGAAGCTGATGCTGCTATAACAGGGATCTCAGAGAGTACAGTGCTCAGACAGAAACCCAACATCTCCATACGCCACTGTCTTTCTGTTTTTTTTAAGCTTATTACTTTTCTAATTTAAAGCTATGGATCCTTGGACCTAATAACAAATAGGGGAGCAAATTAACTTCATAATTTTGAGTATAACTCCAAAATGCATGAAATATGAATCCCCACTGCTCATTTATACATAAAAGCAGCACCGATAAAGGGAGTACTTGTGTTCCTGCCATTGATTCCTCGGCACCATTATATCATTAACCCCAAATTGATTTAAGTCCTTCCCTTTGCCATTTATTGCAATCCAGGCACATCCTGTCATTCTTTGTCCTTAGTGTCGTGAAGGTACAAATATGGAAATATGTTAAATGTTGTACATTGTCATTTGTATCCAACAATAACACACTTTCCCATACTTGACCTGATGTAATTTCCAATGGAAAATGCCAGAATTGATTGGACAAATTGTTGGAGTAGTGCTGAAGGATTTTCCAAACTATTCTGCAAGTCTATTATATTGTAATAAAACACACACACACACACACACACACACACACACACACAAATTGTCTTTAAAATGCTATCTGGGAAAAAAGGAAAAATTACTATGCATAAATATGTGTATATTGCATTGTTTTTAATTGTGTGAAAAAAAATCTTTACATCGAACTTTTAGCCATTTATGAAGTTTGTTATTCCTTAATTTCATGGAATGTCCGGATATATGATAGCACCACAGAGAGTGCAGTGGAGATTTACCTGGAGGGGGAAGGGGGAAGAAGGCAGAGCGATCTTATGAAAAAGAAGCCAAGTCCAAAAAGAGTGTGAAAATGCAACTGTTTTGGATGTGTTTTTTCAGCCAATCCAAATAACGAATCTTAGACACTCAATGCATGAAAATATCCTGAAATCTGTGTTTTGCCTCTTGGAAGAGAGGACAGGAATTAAATTGCCAGAATGTCAGCATATAGCAGGAGAGGGCAGAAATGCGTATGTGCACATCTCTATTCTAAGAACAGCATTTGTCACATAAAGCTGGGAGGCATTTGTGTCCTATTTCTGGCATCCCTTCCATGCTACTGTGGAGTCCTTATGGATGATTGCAAGCATCCCCGCAACCAATGGATCATTCCACACCCACCCCCCCACCACCCCCCACCCCCCACCCCCCACCCCCCAACCCCGCTCTTCCCCAGCCAGACTAATTGCCTCCTGCATCTCCTAGCCCTCCGGCTGGACCGATTATACTGTGACCTCCCCCACTGGCTGCGTCAATCGCCATCCTCCCTCCCCCACTCCACTGAACGCTATTCAGAGCGGCAGAGCCTCTCTCTCTGATCGGTCTGCACTCAGTCTGGCCATGCTATTGGTAGGTCATGCTCCTCAGGCTCCACCCCATTGGCAGTGCTCAGTGCCCAGTGGGCAATGCCACAGTTCCAGGTTGTCAATGTTAGGGTGCTAAGCTGGCAATACCAGACTGATACTACCCAACGGGAACCCCCTCTCCCCCACCCTCAGCCACCAACCTCCTGGGGAGACTTCAATGACTTCTGGTTCTACTAGCAAGGCCATCGCATCTGGTCCCCATTGATGGGTGACCATGTGTGATCCACGCTGGAGAGAACCTCCCCTTGCAAGGCCACATAAACAAGTGAATCTGGACGATTCCATGCCAGGCTCACTAATCACATTCAAATTCACATTAAAATAAATTTAAATAACTTAATCAGCCTTGCGCTGGATATCTGATGCCATTAAGATTGCAAAAGGCAAAAAAATCAGGATTGAATCCGATTTCATGGCTCTCATGCAATCTTATCAACTCATTCTGCTCATTGGCTGGTGGGGCGAAATGGTGAGAGTTCCCTCCTCCTCCAGGATGGGGTGAAGAGGCTGGTTAGGCAGGGGTTGTTTTCCTTAGCACGGAAAAAACTGGGGGGGAACCTGAACGAGGTGTACAAAATTATGAGGGGAATTGATAGGATAGACGGGAAGGCGTATTTCCCTTTATTAGGGGGGTCAATAACCAGGGGATATATAAAGATAAGTGGCAGGAGCTTTAAAAGAGATTTGAGGAAACTCTTTTTACCCAGAGGCAGTAGGAATGTGAAACTCACTGCCTAAAAGAGTAGTAAAGGCAGGAAGCCTCACGACATTTAAGAAGCATTTAGGTGAGCATTTGAAATGCCATAGCATACAAGGCTACAGACCAAGTGCTGGAAAATGGGATTTGTGTACATAGGTGCTTGATGGCCAGTGCAGAACAATGAACCAAAGGGCCTCTTTTTGTGCTCTGAAACTCTCTGGGTGGGATTCTCTGTCCTCCCCATGGCATGTTTATTGAGGTGAGAGTCAATCGGTGCGATCTTCCCTGCCTTTTGTGCCATGGTCCTACTGCAGCGAAGTTAGAGAACTTGGCAGCCAGCCAAATCTCCGTTCACCATGGCAGGATAGGAAAGTCCTATCAACATGACCTGTGCTAAGATTCTGGTCTGTGGATTTCTCATTGACTACATCCTATGCTGCCAGGAAAACCACGGCAGGGGTGAGCCATTGGGCGAAACCAGAAGATCCCATCGGTATGAACGGATGGCAAGTTCCGGCCTCTGACTTCAAATCGACCAAGTGACTACCCAAATTTACTCTCTGGTGAGTTATCAATGTTTTATGGCTCAAGAAATGAATTGGGCACTGGTCGCCTGTTACTATCATTGACAAGGCTTTTTTTTCCATGATTAAGTATCTCGGAATACTGAGGCTCACTAAAATTATCTGTGTTTCCAATATTTCAGAGAATGAAATTGTTCTTTTTTTTTCATTATTAGTTAACAGTGTGATTACTATTTCTGGCCTGTGTTAAACATTACTCATGTTTTCAGCATAAAGACACTGTTAGATTAAATGACAATTTGAAAGAAAAAAATGTTTCAATTCAATGTGTTCATTCTTTGTGTTCCACAAATGTGACTGCTGGTTTTCTTTAAACATGCAGAATAATTGATTAGGAAATGGCAGAGAACAAGATCTTCAACTATTGGTTTGAATGGACGAAGGAACTGAATACTATTTCAGTGAGGGAGTGAACATAAAAAAACAGAATTGTTAAGCAGTTTGAAACCTTCTTCATCAGATAATACATTGTTAAAGATTCACCACAAAAGACAGTTAGGTTTTAACAAAAAAGTTTGTCTTTTGTGAATGAATGATTTTAGTGATTGGTTTAAAGAATGATAACCCTGTAAGGGCTGATTAAGCTGCAATAATCACTTGTTCTAAAATAGCCATTGATATACCTGGAAAATTGCAACAGTCATCATCACTCCAGCACAATTGGCCCTAAATCAATCTCAAAGCCCTGAGTTCTGCTTCATTTTAAACCAGTTTTAATTGATCAGATCTCACCGGAATCAGCAAAACTCATTAACCATTATTTTTCCATTAAAGGTATCATTGCGCTTTCTAAATGTACTGACCTTGATTATTTTTACTGTGCGCATCATAATTGTTCTTTTTTAGTGAATCAGTTCCCTGCATTGCTTTAGTTAATGGCACTATTATCTTCACTATACACTGAGTTTAACAGCAGTCTTTTACTCCAATTACCTTGTGGGGTCATCTCCGATACAGAAGCAATTTTATAATGTAAGCAGCCTGGTGCCAGTGCTGTGAGCAGTGACAAAACTCATCTGGGGATTAGACTGTGCGTGAGTGTTTTCAACAGTGAATTATTGTCAGTGTCTAAGTTAGCATCAGTTGTGTTTGATCTGCCAACTTGGCTCTGCCCATGGGCAAACTGTGCTGTCTGCCCAACTGGCAAAGGTCAGCAAAATGTTTTCACTATCCTTGGTCCATATGGACCTCTTCCTGAATTGGGAAAGGTCCTAATCATAAAAGCAAACTCAGAAATGGACAGGAATTACATACGCACTGTTGCTTTAAAGTTTTCTTTGCAATTCCTGAATAGTAGTAAAGGGCAGCATAGTAGAACAGTGGTTAGTGCTGCTGCCTCACAACACCAGGGACCTGCGTTCGCTTCCCGGCTTGGATCTGTCAGTGCTGAGTCTGCATGTTCTCCCCGTGTCTGTGTGGGTTTCCTCCGGGTGCTTCGGTTTCACCTCGCATTCTGAAAGACTGCTGGTTAGGTGCATTGACCAAATATGTGCTGGACTGCAGCAACTAGGGGAATTTCATGGTAACTTTGGGGGCGATTCTCCTAAAAGTGCTGAATTTGTGGGAAAACTCTTCTAAATCCTGACTGTTTTATCAGTTCAGCTACTCGTGTGAATCTCCTCATTCTGTGCACTGCTAAGCTCCCAGTCATGAATATCATTAAATACCCAGAGGGGGCCGGGCCTATTCATGCTGGGGTTTGACAATTTTGGAAGTCTGCACATGCAGAGTAGTTCCTATCCGTCAGACTCCCCGTTTGCTGGCCAACCCAATTGCTAGCCAGCCTGGGATCCCTGCAGTGCAACCTCTTCAGACCCTGCCTAACCAGATCGCAGCCTCACAGCAATTCCTGCTCCAGCCCTAACCCCAAACGCCCCACTACCCCCGTCCCGGAACGCCCGATGCATAAACCACCCCAGCAATGTCAATCCCCTCCAGCCTCCTCATCCTGGCAGACCCATTCCCCCCCTCCCCAACACTGTTTCCTCCGGGGTCAAACAGGAGGCAGGCTCCTCCTGCCAGCCAACCAGTCCCCCTCAGCTTGTCCTAATTGCTGACCTTTCTCCATTCCAGACTGATCCTGTCTGCAGAATGGCAGCTGGACCAACCCCCCCCCCCCCCCTCCATCCTCACTGATCACCCCTATGCTCTGCCCACAATCGGCCCCACCCCCTTGATGCTGCCTGATGTCCAATGGATAGTGCCAAGGTGTTCCTTGGGTATGGGCACTTTGCCCCTTGGGCAGTGCTGGGGGCACAGCCTGGCACAGCCTGGCACTGCCAGTGTGCCCATTCCCAAGGAACACCATCACCTACCAACGGACCCCCTCACTGCTCCAGTTGCCCCCCCTCATTCTGGTGCGTCTCCTGCTTTTTCCCCGGACATGGAGAGATACTCTAAACCCTATTGGAGTGAAATACTCCTTGCAGGGTGGGAGATTCAAGCAGGACCTGAAAGTTCCTGATAACGAGCTGATACACTTAAAATACACTTAAAAAAGACTTACCTGCCTTCCAAGAGGCGACTGTTCTCCGGCTCTGGGAGATGCGCATGCATTCCCAGTGCACTCGCAAATCCCCATTCAAGGCCGGTGATGCACATCTCCCACCTTAACCCGGCAGAAAAGTTGTGGGTTGCAGTGGGAGAATTGCGACCGAAGGCAGTGTTAACGTAAGCCTTACTTGTGACCGATAAAAGAGCTTTAACTACTTTTCTTGGAGAGAAAGCAAGACCAAGTAGAGCATAGACTGTATATTTTAAGACAGTTTTGGGGGCGAATTGAACTCAATATTACCAGGGGATCCAGTGCAATTAGGTTTTATTGCTCCCCATTGACTTCACTGGCAAATGACATGCAGTGAGGCAAGAGAGAAAGATTCTATACGATCTAACCAGTTTGTCAGTAGAATGTTGAGGTTATAATTGCCCTCAAGTCTCAGCCTGGAGAAGCTGAGATGCCTGTTCTCTGTGTCCTGTGCAGGCTTTGCTCCAGTTTCAATTCACATGACCTCCTCTTACTACTGGCTCCAGTTTTGCTTCTCATATTTCCCTTTCAGACGCTTTCCAGCTAACAGTTCTGCAGTGCTGTATTTGTGATTTTGGCTGTTGTCTACTGACACATTTCCGCTGGCCTGTCTGCATCATTTGATGGCTCATAAAGCACAGCAATCACCGCGGAAGCCTAAACAAGATAGGCAGTTAATGAGAATAAATTACATCGCTAATTTTTTTGGGGGGAACAAAGACCTTGGGATTGTTCTGTGTTGTGGCAAGCTAATTAACTGTCATCATGGTTTAGCAAATGGATATACAGATAAATAGATAAATAAAGGATTTAAAAAAAAACACATTTTGTTTGGCAATTGAAAAAATAGATTAAGTTGGATTAAACCATTAAAAAGTCAAATTGTACATTTTCTTGATGTGTATGGACTATCTGATTTCAATTTTCCTGTTACATTGCTCATATTTTATTAATTGTATTTAGTTGTAGTAATAAAGTATTTTCTAGTTGGATCATTATGCTTACGCTGGTCTCTTTGCTAATGTATTAGGAATTATTCCAGTCGCATTTTGCTACTTGAACTGATGACTTGGAAAGTCAATTAACTGTAAAAAAAAATGGCAGACTAAACATTTAGACTACTTTGATGTTGAGTAATATAATTCCTGCTTCAAATGCTCATAGTGTGCTTAGGTACCGTGAGTACTGTTGTTTCTGTTTGTACTTCATGTTCAGAGAAGGCAATCGTTCAGTTATTTCATCTTCTTGATAATAAATGGTCCAGTTAGAATCATAGAGTCCCTACAGTGCAGAAGGAGGCTACTCAGCCTGTCAAGCCTGCACTGACAGCAATCCCACCCAAACCCTGTCCCTGTAATCCCATGTATTTACCCTGCTAATCTCCCTGATGCTATGAGTCAATTTAGCATGACCAATCAACCTAATCTGCACATCTTTGGAGTTGTATGCTGTGTTGGCTCCTTCTAAAGCGCTGTTTAGAAGTGGTATGTCCACAGCTGGACTCATATGGGTATGGCGTAAGAGGTTCCGGACATAAATTAAATTCTTGGCTGGCAAATGAGGAAAGAGCATGTGTGAAGCTTTTTAAATATATATTCTATTTTAAGGCCACACATCATGAAAGACACGGGTGCGCAATTTGGGCCATAAGTCAGATGTGTCACAGTTGCACCTAGTCTAAAATATGCGCTGTGGTTGGAATTGTACAGGGGTGTGGAGACATGATATAGGGGAAGGAAGCGGTGGGAGAACTGGGGGCAGATTGCTTGCTCTTGTGGTAAGAGTCGGCCAGTAGCCGACATACCAAAAAGTTCAATCTATATTGGTGTAAAAACTACACCAAACAGGCCAAGGACTGATTTGGCAGACAAGTCTTGAGGGGGCAGGTCTTCCTCTGACTGAGTGGTGGAAGTCCCAGTCTCAGTCAGTTTAACCCATCAGCAGTGGGTGGGATGGGATTCCCTTTTGTGTGTCAGCTGCCAGCCGGCTCTTGCAATAGGGGAATAGGGGGTGGGCAGATGATTTGATTGACAAGCAACTGTAAAAGCCCCAGCAACACTAGAATTGAGTAGTGGGCAGTTCTGTGATTCACAAGCAGGCCAATGAGAAGGGCAGCCATGGCATCTGGACCCACATATTTTGGGTTCTTTGGATGGGGAGAGATTAGGCATACCAGGGAGGGGGCAGAAGGGAAGGCTTGTGTGAATGGCCACTGCACATGCTCCTATGTTTCTTCTCAACTAAAAGTGGATGTGGCAAGCAGCGACAACAAAATGGCATGTTACTGAAGCAAATACAAAGACAATTAAAGAGACAGGTATCTCTTTATCCAGACTGGAGTCTCCATTTGACCAAATCCTGGCATATGATCATTATATGAATTGCTGGAGAAGATATACAGACAGAAAGATACTTTTGTTGTAAAAAGCTAACAGCTGGATACTGTTCTTTATGCCGTTCAATTTCCTTGTTGATCAGAAGAAACTGCTCGGTGCACAGAACTCATCGGTTAATGTAATTACAGTTCTACTATATATGACTAGTCTCATTGTATTATAGATTAGATTCTTATCACAGAGAGGAATTGGGTGGCTCAAAGCCTTGCAACTCTTTCAAAGAACAGATTTGATTAATTTCATCCACACAGTTATTTAATTATAGCTTTCTAGGAAGCAATGGTCATTTTTTTGTGGTATAATTTTGCATAAGTATAAACTAGAAAGTGATCATGGTTGCTATGTTGAGGATAATGGATTTCACACTTGCCCACAGTAAACATTACTTTGTTTTTTTTCTGCCTGCTTCATATTAGGTTTCAACAAGAATTGAAATGGCAGCAGAACTATTTGCAGACAATTTCTGTTTTAGGCAATTATACCATTAATTTGGTTGGTTCTGTTGATAACCATTGGGTGGGATTTTACAGCATCGCTCATCCTGAAACCATAAAATCCCGTCTGAGATCAACAGACCTTCCCAATGTCCACCCCTTGCCTGCTCTGTTTGCTATGGCGGGTGGGATAGGAAAATTCCGGCATTGTCTCATTCTTGCATTTAGATGTCATTGAACCATAGAATGATGCTGCCCAGAAGGAAACCATTGACCCCATCGGGCTTACGCTAGCTCTGTGGTAGACCTTAGAACCATCTAATTAGTCTCAATCTCCATCCTTTCTTCCCACTGCTCTGTAAATATTTTCTCATCAAGTATTAATCCTTTGAGTATTATTATTAAATCTGCTTCCACAGGGCTTCAGGCAATGTATTCCAGATCGCAGCAATTGCCTGTGTGAAAATACGGGCAGGAATTCTCTACCATTCATACCAGTGGGTTTCTCCTTCTGGTAGTGCACCCCTGCCCCTAGGTTTCCCACCAGTGTAAGGTGATATCAATGGGAATTTCCATTAACAGCGGTGGAACCAGAGAATGATGGAACTATCAAACCACTCACCACTTTGCACTGGCGGGAAACACACAAATGGAAGGTTGCAATGTCTCACTCAATGTTTCCTCAAGTGGTTATTTTTTGGACAGTCACTTTTAAAATTGTGCCATTTGGTTACCTGTCCTTCTCTTGCTGGCAACAGTTTCTCCTTATTTTGCTCCATCAAAACCACTGATGATTTTGAACACCTCTGGCAAATCTCTTCACCTTTGCTCCTCTATGGGGAACAGCCCTTGTTTCTCTAGTCTCTCTACATGACTGAAATCCTTGACTCCTGATACCATTCACTGATGTCTTTTGCATCCAGCCTTGTCATCCTTTCTGAAATGTGGCGCCTACAATTGAACTCCAGCTGAGGGCCATTCAGTATTTTATAAAGGTTTAGCAGAATTGCTTTTTTTTTATATCTTTTATGCTCTATTCCCCTATTAATAAAGTCAACAGGCTTTTTTTTAGCATTCTTCCTTTCTTGTCCAGCCACCTTCAAAGGCTTGTGCACGTTCACCTCAAGTTCTCTATGCTACTGTATTGTCAGTTGCCCAATACCTCAACAACAACTGGCATTTATACAGGATGTTTAACAGACAATAAAGTATCCAAGGTGCTTCACATGAAAACTATCAATAAAAACTTGGCACTGAGCTGCAGAAGGAGATATTTAGACAGTTGACTCAAAGCTAGGTCAAATAGGTAGTTTATCAATGTCTTAAAGGAGTAGAAGAGTAGAGAGATCATACAGTCATACAGGTTTACAGCATGGAAATAGGCCCTTCAGCCTATAAAATTGTACCTGCCTCTACTACTGCCTCTGGCAGCTTGTTCCAAACACTCACCACCCTCTGCGTGAAACATTTGTCCCTCTGGATCTTTTTGTGTCACTCTCCTCTCACTTTAAACCTATACCCTCTAATTTCAGACTCCCGTACCTTTGGAAAAAGATGTTGACTATCTACCTTATCTAGGCACCTCATTATTTTACTTTATTTTGTAACATAGAAGTTTAAGGAGGGAATTCCTGAGTTTGTGGTCAAAGCAACTGAAAGCACAGATGCCAATGCTAGAGTAATTAAAATCTGGGAAGAGCAAGATGCCAGAACAGAACAAGTGAAGATATCTGGAAGGCTGGTAGGACTGGAGGAGGTTACAGAGATAGGGAGAGGCAAGGCAGAGGACGAAGTTGAAAATGGAGCCATTAATTAAAAGTGTCTGCCCCTGCCCAGATCAATGAAAAGAAAGATATTGGCATATGTAGTGGAAAGGAAGATCCAATCTTCAATAAGAGAACAGTTTACCTCACTAAAGTCAACTATCATAGCACCAAAAGCTGAATCTGAGATCTTCCTGGTGAGTTGGACTTAGGTATTGGAATTTTACTGGCACGCCCAGCCGGACCTGACCATCCTCTGTTGGGCCTCAGGTGGGATTTTACGAGCCTCAGGTGGGACAGGACGTAGAACTCCGGCAAGTAACACTATAAGCAGTGCGTTCGCAGACAAAGTCGAGCACGTTACTGCAAGATTAATACAAATTATTTATAGTCACTTGTAAAGAAATTGAGTATCTGTGTTTATATTCTAATGAACATCCGTCGCTTTCCATCAGATAGCCCTGACATTACAAGCTCAGTTTCTTTCATCAGATTGTGAAATGACTTTATAAATCCATTTTTTTTAAGGGTAGTTCCTTCTTTCCCCATGACATCTGTTTAAAAGAAGAACTGCCGCTGCCAACTCCACTTAAAATTTTAAAAGGAGATGACCTCCCACACCTTCCCACGATGTTACCATGGTTCCTCACAGCTGAGCTGCCATCTCTGCCCCAGTGGGGCGGATCTACAAACACGGTGCACATAAACATAATTGTGCACCGGCTCACAGGCTGAGTTTTCCTGCTCGGTTTTAAGTAACATTTGCGAGGGCTCATTATAAATAGCAACCCAGGCTGAGTGATAGCACAACCACTGTGAGGGAGGGCAAGGTGGCAGGAGGCAGGCATGGTGGATTTGGCCATGTAATTTCTCCCACAAGAACACTGTCACACAGGCTGCCAGTGCTGGAGCAGCAGGAGATCGAGATTCACTTAAACTAATCAAACTGACAAGGAAGCAAGGTTTTGTTTATTCTATTTGTGGTTCACAATTAGATGTACATTTCTGGAGCTAAAATGCCTACCGACTTCTTGCTAATTCAGCTCCTGTTTGCATTAAATGATGAGGTTTGTGTCAATCTGTGGCTGACTGTTTTCAGTTTCGACATTTCAGAAGTTCTTCATTGGCTGTAAAGTGATGCGACTTCCTGAAGTTGGGACAGCACAAATTAAATGCAAGCATTTTTCTTTCTTTCTGTATTCCTTTCTCTCTCTCTCTCTCCAGATGGCACAATGGTTAGCACTGCCGCCTCACAGCATCGGGTTCAAATACCAACTTGGGTCACTATCTGTGCAAAGTCTGCGCGTTCTCCCCGTGTCTGCGTGCATTTCTTCTGGGTGCTCTGGTTTCCTCCCACAGTCAAGACATGCTGGTTAGGTGCATTGACCATGCTAAATTCTCCCTCAGTGTACTCAAAAAGGCACCAGTTTATGATGGCTAGGGAATTTTCATTGCGTAATGTAAGTAATGTGAGCTTATTTATGACAATAATTAACAAACTAGTTTCATGCTCTCTCACTTTTTCTTTTGCATTGTGAAATAGTCAGAATGTTGGTCTCTCTTGTTATGACTGTTTATTCGTTTTCTCAGCAATAGATGAATTTCAGCCATTAATAAATTTTCAAAAACCCCATGCCATTACTGCACCTAGACCAGTTTGAAGAAGCTTGACAGGTCAACTTTACATCTGAAAGAAGACTGCAGGAAATAAGTGACTCCGTCAAAGCCCCTGTCTAATTGGTCTGACAATCAGTGCAAATAGGACATCAGTGTCTCAGAAGTGAAGCCCAGGGATTGCGTGGCAGTTGTTTGAACCAAAGCCGCAGATGCTGAAAGCACAGATTCCCTTTCTGAGGCGGTATCTTTAGTGTCCCTGGAGGTGACCAAACTGTCCAAAGCAATCTGTGAGCGCAGAATCCCCACCAAATAACTTCACATTGACTGGAAGACACAATGCTGAAACTCCTTGGCTGACCTTTCCATATCAGTATGTGTGTGTGAGGCCAACTGTTTTCTTTGTTAAGACTGGGTACTCTGATGGCATCACTGCTATCCTATTCCACTGGTGTTTTGATAGGATTTGGCCGTTAGGCAAGCTGTGCTACAGGTAGGAAAGGATGCGGGTGGGGGGGGGGGGGGACACGGATGTGGGGGGCAATAAGATGCCAGTGTTCATCGGGGAGCGACTGAGCCCCTGAGTAGTCTCAAAAGCAGCCAGTTTTGCCAACATGTTTGGGCTGGGCCTAAACAAAATGGCAGCATGAAACACATTTCTGACAAAGTGTCGTAAGACTTGGAGAGAAAGCCTTCTGGTTTCTCTGGAGAGAAACATGCCAGTTTCAATCTAACCCTGACACTATGCCATTCTTTGCGAAGGTTTCACCCAAAATATTAGCAAGTGGCATTCTTGAGATACAGCTTAAAATTTTGAAGCATGCAGCATATTTTCTGAGGCAAAGGAAGAGTTACAAATGGCGAAATAGTTATGAAACAAGTGGCAGATTGTGAGTGTGTGAGTGAGAGCAAAAAGGAAGTTGAAGTGAAGTATTTCTCATTGTTGATTTATAAACAGACACAGTAGGTGGGGAATAGAAGGATTGATTGTGCTGAGACTAACGTTGGGCCCTTTAGGGGCAGCACGTTGGCACAGTGGTTAGCACTGTTGCCTCTCAGTGCAAGGGACCTGAGTTCAATTCCTAGCTTGGGTCACTTTCTGTGCAGAGTCTGCACATTCTCCTCGTGTGTGCTTGTGTTTCCTCTGAGTGCTCCGGTTTTCTCCCACAATCTGAAAGATGTGCTGGTTAGGTTCGATGGCCATGTTAAATTCTCCCTTGGTGTAAGCGAATGTGTGCCATAGTGTGGCGATTAGGGGATTTTCACATTGCAGAGTTAATGTAAGCCTACTTATAGCAATAATTTAATAAACTTTAAAAACTATGGAAAATTAGCGAGATGTGAAACAGAGCCTTAGCTTGTTGCTCCTGGAGAGATAATTTCTTTGGGTGCTGCACCCAGGTCTTGGAGAAATGTGCATTGTGTCACCTCTCATTCACCAATTCACAGAAAGTTATTAACTTGTTCCAGCAATATTTCCAATGGCTACACCTTAAAATCTTGGGCAGTGCTGAATCCACTTTTGCCGGCAGGCAATTTTTCTGCAGCTTCACAAGATTGCTTTTCTTGTTTTGGCCACAGCAGATCAATGACGACAGTTAGGTATTGCTCATTTGGATTATGATGTGGCCTACAGATCCTTCAACTACATACCTGTCTTCAAAAGGGCTGGCAGGAATGAGAAGGGACTTGGTTATGTTGGTTATATAGTTTTGGATTATGAATCCAGCCTTTGTCCTCGTGATTGCACAGAACGACTGTGAAGACTGGATCAATCTGGGAGTCTGAACAGAACATGTGTAGGGATTATTCTTTTGATTGCGGCCTCTCAGTATCAAAGTGACATTTGTAGAGTTTAAATGGGCTGTTGTAGTTGCAGTGTAATCCGAACTTGGCCCTCATGTTGTAGATAATGGTGCCAAGGGACTCTTTCCATGTTTTCTATCATCTCACTGGCCCTGAACTTTGCATCTCCATATGGTGATGCTCTGGAGGTGATCCTGAAGATACGCTGGCAGATCCTTCTGATGCCCCAACTTGCAGGAATTGCCAGGGAAATTTGGATTTCCAATGGGCAATGCCTCTTTGTCGGAACCCTCAAAACACTGAGTTAGAGCCAAAAACCTCAGGTGACTCTGACCCAGAATTATTCAGGAATAGTTACCCAGGAAAAGTTGGAACGATTAAAAACCAATTCTAATTCATTTGTGGGACATGAGCATTGCTGGTTGACCAGCATTTATTGCCCGTCCTTAGTTGTCCTTGAGAAAGTGATGGTGAGCTGCCTTCTTGAACTACTGCAGTCCATATTCTGTGGATTGACCCCCAATGCCTTTAGGGAGGGAATTCCAGAATTTGACCCAGCGACTGTGAAGGAATGGTGATGTAATTCCAAGTTAGGATGGTGAATGGCTTGGTGATGGTGTCCCCTGTGTCCGCTGCCCTATTACTACTGATGCCCTGCTCCCTTGACTCCAACTGGAGCCCCCGACTAACATTGCCAACTCCCCATCCACCTTACCCCCCTCACCCATCCATATGCTGCCACCTTATCCCCTAACCCACTTATCTCACAGCCTTACCTTCTTTCTGTAACATCTCAAAGTGACCTTAAAACTCTCTACTCACCTGAATATGTTAGCTAGAAAAAAGTTGTGGCTTGGATTTCCATGACAATTCTGTGCTATGTAGAGAGACTCCCAGAACAGCGTTTTTGAAGGGGGCAAATTTGGAAATGTGGACCAAGGATGAAGAGTTCTAGCGATTGCAAAACAAACAGGAGCGCAGTGCCAATCTACTGGTGATGGCCATTCTTCCAAAGATTTGGCTCAATGCCTCCCTTTTGTTCACAAGCAATTTCCTTATTTATTGTCAATAATGGTTGAAAAGCAATTGCTAAAAAGCAATTGCATTGTTCCACTTCTAATCTTGCACAATTTATGATAATATGATTACTTTAAAGTGCTGCATTAGTGTGGTGCAAGGAAGCATCTGCCAAGAAGATTCCTGTGACTAAATATGATGTAAATTCTTCTCCAGACTGAACACAAATATTTTTTGGAAATTACCAGGTTGACCTATGCTTTAGAGAAATGTCTTCAGTACGAAAAGTCTAGGCTGACACTCTAGTGCTGTCAGAATACTGCAATGATGGAGGTGCTATGGATGAGGCATTAAACCAAAGCCACGTTAGCCTCTCACTTGAATTCAAAAGATCCAATAGCACCATTTGCAAGAAGAGCAAATGGGTTTATTGCCATTATGCTGATCAATATTTATCCTTCAATCAACATAACAAAAAAACAGGCTGTGTGTTTATTATCATCATGTCATTTGTGAGAGTTTGCTCTGTGCAAATTGGCTGCTACATAACAACAGTGACCACACTTCAAAAGTACTTCATTGGTTGTAAAGTGCTTTAGGGTATCCTGTGGCTATGAAAGGTGTTTCTTTCAAATTGAAAATGGCACAGTAGTTAGCACTGCTGTCTCAAATGCAATATGTCTAGGAATGTTGACATTCATTAATCCACACCAGGAAAGGACCATCAACAACTATTGTATCAACAAACTTGAATCATTTTTATTCATTCGTGGGACATGGACTTTGCTGGCAGGCAGTATTTATTGCCCATCCCTAGTTATGACTGAAAGTTAACCACATTACTGTGGCTCTGAAGACAGACATAGACCAGACCAGGTAAAGATGGCAGATTTCCTTCCCTAGAGTGAGCCAGATGAGTTTTTACAACTATGGATAATGGCTATATAGTCATCAGTAGATTCTTAATTTCAGATATTTAATATTGAATTCAATTTCCACCATTGGCTGTGGCGGGATTCAAACCCAGGTCTCCAGAACATGAATGAGCAATGGAATGAACAGTGCATCACAGAGTGACCTGCAGATATGACATGAAAAATAATGGACAGGCTCCAATCCCAGAAGAGTATCTCTATGGAAACACAACACTCGGCACACATAAAATTGAATCCTGTGCCAGGTAACCTCTCATGGCATTATTGACTCTGAGTTGGAGGAAAAGCTTCTTTGTAACAATGGGGACGCTATGCCATGCTAGACACAAAGTGCGGAATTTTAGCATGGCTTTGCGCCAATAGGATATTAAAATGTTAAAAACCCTCAAACCTGAAATCAACCCATCTTTAAACTGCCTGGAACTTCCAGTTTAGACGAAGACAGGATGGCAAACACCTCACTCCCAGAAGGTGGTTTGCTAATTAAATATACTAATCTAACTGTAATGCTCACATTGAATCATATTTTTAAGTTTAACCTGACCTTGGGAAACTCAACAGTTAAGGGAGGTGTAGGTTGCTGGATCCAGCCGGTAAATGCCTAATTCTACATCACTCCTTGATTTCTCATGTCTCCAATTTCCATTCTTTCTGATCCCCTCCTCTTTCATCTCTGCTCCCTGGCCCCCATCACCAATCTGCCCATTTTATTTCCAATCCCCCTTCCCACTGTCCTTCTAATTTTCAAAAGAACACTTCCGATCTTCTCTCTCCAAAAGTCTCCAGTCTCTCCTATGAGCCTTCAGATCTCCTGCAATGAAACCCAACCCCCCCCCAGGACCTTTCCAATCTTCCCACTACCCCAACTCCATCAGCCCTTCT
This sequence comes from Sphyrna mokarran, assembly GCA_024679065.1. Taxonomy (NCBI): domain Eukaryota; kingdom Metazoa; phylum Chordata; class Chondrichthyes; order Carcharhiniformes; family Carcharhinidae; genus Sphyrna; species Sphyrna mokarran. The sequence goes on from JAGIQG010000019.1 coordinate 24,355,855, forward strand.
AATTTCTTGATGCTTTATCTCAACTCAATGTCTTTGGCCTGATACCCATGTTAGTCAGCCTCTCAATCAGGTGGCGCTGATCAGGTAATGGAGAACAAATATAGGTAGCCAGGTCATGACAGGTCAGGCCCAGTTCAGCAGGATCTGAGGGAACCCCATTCTTCTGTATTTCCTAGTTTCAAAACATGCCCAACCCCACTTCCTTCCCACCTACAGGCAAACACCAAGGAAAATGTATTATAATGGCTGCTACACAATTAAAATATGTGACTCCTGTTGTTAAAAACATGGTATTTTGAACTCTGCAGTGGTATTATTTAGGATTTGAATTTACAAATTCACATCATGTTTCCATTAAAAGATATAAGTAAGAGGCCTTGATTATTATAATATGCTCCTTACTTTATATATTTAATGATTTTCTTTATTGAAGTTCATGATGCAGCAGGAGGAGATGGGAAGATGCTTTCTGCTTGTGACAGGTAGATACGTATAGTAAGAGTCATAAATCAGAGTGGGCTTGGTTTATGAAATTTTGCAGGGCTGGATGAAAACATTTAGTCAGTGTAAAGAGTCTATTCCCTGTGTTAGGAACTGCTCACTGTGCCAGGGTCCCAGGTTCAATTCCGGCTTGGCTCATTGTCTGTGTGGAGTTTGCGCAGTCTCCCCGTGTCTGCATGGATTTCCCCCAGGTGCTCCGGTTTCCTCCCACAATCCAAAGATGTGAGGGTTAGGTTGATCGGCCATGCTAAATTGACCCTAGTGTCAGGGGGATTAGCAAGGTAACTGCACGGAGTTATGGGAATAATGCCTGGGTGGGATTGTGGTTGGTACAGACTCAATGGGCTGAATGGCCTCTTTATGTATTGTAGGGATTCTCTGAAATACTGAACTCTTTGTACATCACACGAGATCAGCAGTTTTTACAATAATGGATATATTGACATTTATCTGAACCAAATGCAATCATTTGATCTGAATTGATTCAGTTTTTTTTAAGTCAACAGACAACAGACTATTTTGTCACAGTGTAGGCCAATATGGCCTCACACAGAAAATGATATTAGTGTGTAGTGTGTGTAAGATAATCACATAGGCCCTAATGTTTCTTAGATGGTGTGAGGATGTAAATGGCCAAATGAACTGGCAAAGTTTCAGTAATACTTCTTAGCTTCACTTTCCACCTGACAGCGAGCCAAATGAATGGCTTGGTCAGCAGTAAGTAGCTGTCTGCAACTGAGGGAGCCTTGGGGATGGTCCTCAGCAAGTGGGGGCAGGGAAAGGCCCATGGCCTAGACGGTGGGAACAGTCCGGTGCTCAATCTTCTCTGAAGAATCAGAAGAATAATCCTGCTCCTCCTGGTTTACAAAGGGTACTGAAAAAGCCAACGCTGGAGACGAGGATTTCCAGGTGCCATGCCGCTGGGTTGGGAGGAGGGTTGTGGAGGAAGACTTCACTGCCTCACCATATGTTTTTGTCTGTATGAAGGCTTAATTTCAATGGCAGAATGTTAGTAAGAATGGCAAACTGAATTGCAGTATATTCCTGGGTTCTAGTCTCCTGTATTGATGGTTGCATAGTCTTTTTTTTATTTAGTTATGGGATATGGGTGTTGCTGGCTGGCCAATATTTATTTCCCAGTCCTAGCTGCGTTTGAACCGAATGGTTTGCTAGGCCATTTCAGAGGGCATTTGAGAGTCAACCACATTGCTATGGCTTTGGTATTATATGTAGGACAAGTGTAAAGATGGCAGATTTCCTTTCCTAAAGGATATTAGTAAACCAGATGGGTCTTTTTTCTGACGATTAACAATGGTTGCATGTTCATCAGCAGATTCTTAATTCTTAATTCCACATATTATGAGACATAAAGGCATCCAGTACTGAACCATGGTCTCACCAACTAAAAATAAGAATGTCCAGTATAAAACTGGATGAATGGCCACCCTGGCTATTAACCATCTTTCCCTGCTGAGTTCTCTTACAGCAATCTGCACAGCAGCAGTGACATTTTTAAACAAAAGAGAAAATGCTGGAAAATCTCAGCAGGTCTGGCAGCATCTGTAAGGAGAGAAAAGAGCTGACATTTTGAATCCAGGTGATCTTTACTGACATTTCTAGTTGCGCTTCTAATTGCACTGTGGGGGCCAAATTTCAAAATTATATTTAGGTGTCCCATCTTTCCACAGAAGGAAGCCTGAAGACCCTGATATCCCCCTCCCTAAAAAAGATGGCAAGTGCCTGGATAGAAAGTTGGGGATAGGAGTTTCCAGTTTTTAACTCTTTCACTGCTGCTTTTGTTCTCCAGTTTGTAATGCAGAGTTTAATATCGAGGGTCATAAACCAAAGTGTTTCACGGTCTACAGAGGGAAGATTCCTTATAACACCAGCCCATTTTATTTGAATCCTATCAGGTATAGCTAATTGCTTGAGAAAGTACTTCAATGGTCCATAGGGCAGCACAGTGGCACAGTGGTTAGCACTGCTGCATCACAACGCCAGGGACCCGGGTTCTATTCTGGCCTTAGGTCACTGTCTGTGCGGAGTTTGCACTTTCGTCCTGTGTGAGGATTCTCTGGTTTCCTCCCACAGTCCAAAAATGTGTGGGTTAGGTTGATTGGCCATGCTAAATTGCCCCTTAGTGTCAGGGGGATTAGCAGGATTACGGTGATAGGGCCTGGTTGGGATGTGGTCGGTATAGACTCAATGGGCTGAATGGCTTCCTTCTGTACTGTAGGGATTCTTTGGGTAACTGCTACACATGCTAATTTATTAAGCACATCTTAAAAACTCCTCTGAATTTTCAGCATTCTGACTCCAATTTTAGTGCAAATTGTTACAAAATAAATTTGCAATTAATATTTCCAAATCCACTTTCAATACTTAGAGAAGATGAGGTAACAGGTGCAACAGGGTTAAAATCAAGAGAGCAGATACACCTAGCACTGTGAGGTTGATTGGATTTGTTTTAATGTGTTTTGGCCTGGTTATTGCAGTCTGAATATGAGGTCAAATAAATAGATTAAATCCCCAGGGTAAGCAAAAATCTCACAAACTTGCACGGATACATGAGTGGCACAGAGGCACAATGTTGCCTTACAGCACTAGGAACCCAGGTTTGATTCCAGGTTTGGGTCACACTCTGTGTGGACCCTGCACACACTCCCTGGGTGGAATTATACTGTCCTGCCTGCCACAGGAATCAGAGGAGGCAAGGGGCAAAAGGTGGAAAGATCTGTTGACTTCGGGCGGGATTTTATGGTTTCAGAAACCCATGGGTTTCTTCCGGGTGCTCCGGTTTCCTAACACAATCTGAAGGATGTGCTGGTTAGGTGCATTAGTCATGCTAAATTCTCCCTCAGTGTACCCGAACAGGCGCCGGAGTGTGACGATTAGGAGGCTTTCACAGTCACTTCATCACAGTGTTAATGTAAGCCTACTTGTGGCATTAATAAATAAACTTAACTACTCAGACCTTCATAATGTCAAACAAGAATATTATCAATTTATTCGATGGTGCTGCTGAAACAGCTTACTGATCTGCAGATGTATAGTTGACGTGCGTATGTATGGAATTCAACTGAGGTCAGCAAGCCCCAGGGCAAAACAAAATGTGCTTCTTGCATTTATATGATGCATTTCCTGTCATAATTAGAATCAGCCTGGAATATGATTGCATGCCTAAGATGTGCAACAATTAAGGATACGTTTGAATGACAGAAAGTTGGATTCTCTGACTGAATCTAACTTTTTGAACATAATCAGAAACCATGTCCTAGAAACAATGTCAATTAAATTTTTTTTTGCTCTCGTATGTTTTACTTTTGAATCCATTTACATTTCTAAACTTATCAAATTTCACTTGTTTACACTATTACAGTAAAATAAATTCAATTCTCTACAGTTCAGTATGTTGGCAATTAACGTTGCTGGTTTTCTTAGTAAATATTATTGCTTCCAATAAGCTGAACTTGCTAACACCAGACTTACAATTTAGGCCGGAAACAAGTCTTTGGCCTAGAGTATATTGACTATGTCGCACAATAACAAAACATGAATAAATTCCTATGATTGTTTGCATACTAATGTTTTTTAAAATGCATGTTAATTAATTTATTATCTAAAAAATCACTATTATAACAAAAAGTAATTATTCACTTGTCATTGTATCTGTATTTGGTTTGATATCATTTGGTCTAATTTAAAGTTTCTGTTGGAACTTTATTTTAGATTAAGGTACTGGATCATGTTAGTCAATGAATTGGTGATAACTGGGACTCAAGAGTCACCTAACCCATGACTAAAAACACCATAAACAACTAGAATACAAAGGTAGTGATGTACTGCTGAGGTTTAATAAGGATCTGGTGAGACCATATTTAGAATACTGTGATCAAATTTGGGCCCCATATCTAAGAAAGGATGTGCTGGCCTTGAAGAGAGTCCAGAGGAGGTCCACAAGAATGATCCTGGGAATGAAAATCCTGATGCACGAGGAACATCTGGGCCTGTACTCGATGGACTACAGAAGGATTGGAAGGGGGGATCTTATTAAAACTTATAGAATAATGAAAAGCCCATAGAGGGAATGTGTGGAGATGTTTCTCTAAGTAGGAGAGAGTAGGATTCGAGGGGCACAACCTCAGAGTAAAGGGGAGACCCTTTAAAATCAAAATGAGGAGGAATTTCTTCAGCTAGCGGATGGTGAATCTTTGGAATTCATTGCCACAGAAGGCTATGGAGACCAGGCCACTGGAGTGCATTTATGACAGAGATAGATATGTTCTTGACTGGTAAGGGGATCAAGTGTTACGGGAAAAAGCAGGAGACTGGGGTTGAGAAATTTTTCAGTCATCATTGAATGGTGAAGCATATTCGACAGGTCAAATATCCTAATTCTGTTCCTATAACTGATGATCATATTAAACAAATTCTTCCAGCTACAACGGGATTATTTTTCCAACAAATGCAAAACATAGAGGGTGTTACATAAATGTAAATTCCTGGGATCAATCCCAGTTTCTTATTTTAAGTGCCACCTACAGGTGTCTTTGATGGGGGGGGGGGCGGTGGAGAAGTTTCACAATTATCTCCATTCTCCTGGGATATTTGGTGTCATTATATGCAGCAATTTCACATTGCCGCTGTGCAATTGTGATCAGGCTTAATCATGGCTGTAGCATTGTAACATCAATGAAGTGTTGACATTGCTGCCTGAGGAGGGAAAATCCACCTCAGTGTTGCTGTGGACAAAGGTGAATGGGTGTAACAAGTGGTGCTGGTTGCTATTTTCTCCGGGCTAAGTATTCAGCCTTGCATTTTTCACAATAATGGCCTGTTATGCCGTCAATCACTAGGGAAGGCTCCACGCAGTAAATGAAAGACACAATTGCAATTTTGAATCAAAGCTATCTGGCAATAATAATCGGGGGCACAGGTCACTGATTATTACCAGATTGATGGTTTCATATAATTACAGGAGATTCTAGCCATCGTTTCCTGACTAATTGATCAGTTAGTTAGCAATGGCACTCATACTACAAATAGACTCAAAGCAGTCGTATAGAGCAATATCAGTGGTAAAGTGACAGAAGAAGGATTCAAAGGGCAGTAGAAGTGATTGACAGAGATCAAACAGCCATTGTCAATCACTTAGTACTGTTTATAAAAGCCTTAATCAAAATGCACATTACCTGAGTGATTCTGTTCATTGTTATTTTGGAATATTGACACACTGTTAAAATACTTGAGAAACTACCTTTAAAATTCAGCCTACAAATATGACAAGGGAAGCATGCTTTGGTAGATAACTAGAGAAAAAAGAGAGTGCTACCTTTATGGCTGTTTTTTCCCGGTTGTTACAGGTGTCAGTGTTCTGAACATCCGAGTGTACTGTCTACTGGTGACCTCAGGGTTAGTTCAGCCTGCTGTGACAGACTATCACCTTTGGCCCCTGTAAATCGTAATGCACATTAATCTTGTGATGAGAAGTGGTAAATGTTAATACTTTCCCAGGCTTTGAGTACATTAACCATGGGAAATGTGAGAGTTGTATGGGGGTTGGCAGGGAGGGGGAGTCGTCAATTCATTAGAGCTGTGAAAAGGAAAGTCACAGAATTTAAAACCCTGCCAAGCCAGGCAAAATTCAGCAAAAAAGTTAGCAGCAAGCTGAATACACAAGTTAAAAGCTGTGTAATTTACAGCAACCTGCTACTTACCAATAGATTGGAACCATTTGGAGCTTCCCATACATCATCAGGTATGGAAGATATTACTTCAGCCTGGGAAAGGACACATTTGCCAAATACTGTCTGTGAATTGCCATGAAATCCAATGTTGTATTTGACAAAGTATTATGAGCTGGTTCTTAACAAAAAAGCACTGCGTAATATTAATTTGCACGTTGAAATACTTCTGCAATCTGCATTGGTAACTATGCAATTAGTTCCTCAAGCGGGACATCATTTAAATACACAGCAAGGAAGTGGAATCTCGATGCTATATTTTTTAGAAAAATCATTCACAATCACACGAGAACTTGAATTTTTTTGGTTCTGTGAAACTCTGTCTCTTAATCTCTCTTCAGTTTCCATAAATGGGATTTGCATGTGTTCAAGAATCCCTGTATTTCCTTTACTTGTTGTTTGGTGATGTTTGCCTACATACCCAGACGTAGAAAGACGTTTATAACACATGACATGTCTCAAGGCACTTCGTATAAAACGGATAACTTTGAAGTGTGGTAACTATTGTTATCTGAGTATATCAAACACTTTGAAACATGGAAAATTTCATAAAAAGCAGTAAAATAATTAGCTGGTTAAGCTTTTTTCCAATGATGGTGTTGAAGTGGCAGCATTGTTCAGGATAATGGCAGAACTCTATGGAATCTTTATAGCAACCTGAACAGAACAGATTTTTTTGCTAAGCAAAGTCTTGATTAATTGCTTCCGCTGGATGTCTTAGAATTATAGAATTCCTACAGTGCAGAAAAAGGCCATAGGCCCATTAAATCTGCACCGCCAACAATCCTACCAGCTCTATCCCCATAACCTCACATACTTACCCTCTAACCTACTCATCCCTGGACACTAAGCAACAATTCAGCATGGCCAATGCACCTGATCCACAAATATTTGGACTTTGGTCAGTGTGGATTATTTGTAAAATCTTAAAATAGAGATCAAAACAACATGTTTTTGAATCAGAGGATTGGGTGCTATAAGAAGCTACGGATAGACAATAGATGCTAATTTATCAGTGGCGTCCAAATCCCAAGGTTGGACTTTTACATGAGCTATCTCATGCATTATTTACTATACGTGTAATGAAAGCCCTAGAATCCATTGACGGATAATCTATAGAATGCTAGACTATTATTTTTCTCATTCTGTGTACCATTTTCTCTATATTTGTGCTGTCTATATCCAATTACCCTAATTTTGCCATCATTAAAGTAGAATTTCAGAATGTAAGGTTCCCAAATGCATTAAAAATAAGGACAGCATGCAGATTTAAGGAAATAAAGTGAAATTTTGAGCATAATCTAAGAGAAAATTCTTTGCACAGAAACTCTCATTTATCAAAGGATTGTTCCATGAAATATACAGTTCACTGGCTACTTGAGTGCATATATGAGAATCTTCTTGTAAATGCACCCTATTATTAATGGGAACATTTGCAAAGATTAAGGGAGAGCTCTGTGGGGAGAATCTTAACATCACTCCTGTAAATGATCATTAATGCTTCCATTTCAGATCATGTTTCAGAATGTTTATAGCTGCTCAAACCAGAGATTGCAATGATAACCATTAAACGCCAATATTATTTATTGCCAGTGACTGCATCGACTAACTAGAGAAGGAAAATGTTGTATAAGGGCTATAAAGTTAAAGAGCAATTTCCAGAATAAGGTCACAACCACTGAGACCACTGTTAACAACCAAAATGAGTGATCAAGTATAAAAACGATTACCAAGAAATTTCAGAACCTCATCCCTGGCAGCTTGTAGGCAGCTGAGTTTGACCTCTGATTTTTAACATTTATCATTTGAAGTGGCAAAACCAGAATTCAGAAACAAACTCAGTTTGATAATTGATAATAATCTGAAGTAACAATCAATTGTAATTTTCTTTAACTCATGGAAAACTTGATAGGCTTGATTAAAATGCTTGAAACAGATATATTCGCTTATGGGAATTTAAAGAATATTTCTCAAAAATATGAACAATGGGATGCAGTAAAAAATATTTCATTCTTCATAGGTAGAATCCCCACAATGGAGAAGGAGGCCATTCAGCCCATTAAGCTCACATTAACTCTCCAACAACAATCCTACCCAGGCTGTATCCTTATAACATCATGTATTTACGTTGCCAATCCTGCTAATGGGATTTGCATATGTTCATATGCATCTTGGGGCAATTTAGCATGGCCAGTCCACCTAATCCACACATCTTTGGTCTATGGAAGGAGACCCACTCAGACATGGGGATAATGTGCAAACTTCATACAGATAGTCACCCAAGGCTGGAATTGAACCCAGGTCCCTGGCACTGTGAGACAGCAGTGTGCCACTGTACCACCCTCCCCATTAGGATCAGTTTGATTCTTGGCAAAATCAGTGAACAGTCATTACTGGAAGAGGGTTACTTGCATTGCAGCAATTGCTGTGTAGCAAATATTTAGCACACAAATGTAATATCAACATTTACAATCAGTGACATAAAGATATGCTCATTCAAGTGGCTGAAGGCAAGTGCAGGTGGATGATATAAGGCAATTTGAGCAGCTCTGTGTGGCTTGTTTATTTTACAGCAAAGTAATTTGTGTCTTCTCTTGGATTTCTTGGATTGTACACCACATTAGTGGGAATTTAAACAATGCTCCCAAATGTATTTGACAATGGAAGAATTTTATGAACTTGTTTATAGCAAATACTACATGCACCTGATTAGTGTATGTGACGGACCGCAACAGTGTCAATGATAGTTAAGAGAAATATACGGCTTTAATTAATCTGTAGGAATAAATTGGAACATAGCACAAATATCAAAAGATACCCTCATGTCAGAACCCAGGTCGGATGAATGGTCATCACCTGAACTGTAAACTTGACTCTTCTGTTCACAGGTGTCGTTTGATTTCCTGGGATTTTCCCACATTTTATGTTTTAATTTTATAACAATAATGCCTGGCTATAGAAAGTGACTAAGAAAATTACTAAGAAAACAACATAAGCTATATCTCTATATCTTTTCCTGTGGCTTTGAGAGCTTTCAGGATTGATTATTGATCTGTATTGAATTAGTTGTTTGCAGTTAAGATTTTGTAAATGTATTAACATTGGGTAAAAACATCAGAGGCCAGAGTGAAAAAAAAATCCATCACGGTTCCTACTCTGGGCTGATGTTACTCATGCTGGAAATGTGTGTGTTTAGATATTGGGTAAAAAGAGATTGAGCTCAGCTATGATGCTTCCACAATTGAATAGTCTCCCAACATCCACTTCATGTTTGGAAATGAAAAAAAGACCACTTTGGCAGAGATTTCTGGCCTGTGTGTCCCCAGTCCATGAAAATGCCTTGAGAAATCCATTTGCTGATATCTAATTGCAATAAAACATGTCCTGGGAATTCCTCCGTCTATTATTCGTAACCTCTAAGACAGGAAGTTGTGCGCATGTGATGGGACTCAGTCAAGTACACCGTGAACACTCATTATTCTGAATCAAACACAAAGAATATCATGTGTATAAGGTGGTGAAAGTCAATGGGCTAAATAAAGCCCTAATTCAGGAGACATTCAGGAGAGGAAAGCAATTCTTGTGCAGTTTGACTGAGGGCTAAAGAAACTAAATTGATATCTCTGTCTGCTTAGTCTTTGGATAGAATTCTCCCATTTTGAGACTATGTGATGTGACAGGTAGTTCCAGTGGAGCCTTTTCCACTGGCCAGAATAGCGGGATCCCGTGCCACATTCTGTGCTTGGCACTTCATTATGTACAAGTGTGTTCCCCTCTGAGTCTCCTGGTGGGCCAACATTTGTCCACCTGCCATCAGTTGGTGGGTTCAAAGATCCTGGCGCCAGAGTAAAATACTAGCCCAGAACACTCAAATACTATCTTTAGCCATTTGTTTTCACCAGACCATGCAGGATATCGGCAATCCAGAGGGAAAAGAGTAGCAGTCTCAAGAAGAAGTCTGTTCCTCCATTCACCCACCATCCCCTTGACTCCATCACCTTTGCAAGGTGCCCAGCCCCACTTGGACTTCTATTCACTGCCCCTGGAGTCTTCGTGCATTTGCTTCCAGTAAACAATGGTCTTTTCATGCAGGTTTGTGGGGTCCAGCTTACTTCTCTCGGCCTTCCCATTGCCCTTGATTCCCATCCATCTTCTTGTCCCTCTGCCTGCCATCGTGAGCCCTCAACATCACTCTTCCTGCACAGTCCTCCTTCCACATTAACCCCCTGCCTTGTCTTCATCAGGCCACAGCAACCCCCCCCAAACCCCACTCTCATCTTGCACCCCGTCCTGGTCGAACTTTGGATCACTGCCGTAATGACAGCATGAGTTCCACAGCACAATCCTGTCCAGATAGACACTAGTATGTGGCACTAAGGAGAAGGAGACCCCTGTACTCCCCAATCCCAACTGTAGTATTGAGCTGAGAGTGTAACATAAGAGGGTCCCTGGATCCAGCAGCACGGTGCTATCCACAAAAACCAGCTCCGCATGGAAATGGAAGACAGGAACTGGTCTGTTCCAGCCAAATGGCCACTATTGTGGCTTTGCATTCACCCCAAAATCTCTTGCAAACTGAGCAACATATTGTGCAAGCCAATATTTAGTGATTGGGTTCTGTACCAATGTAATTTCCTGTGACATGATGCAAGATTGAAAGGCCTGATGGGATGCTGACAAAAAGCTATTTTAATGAACATTCATGAGATGCCAATAAATGTAAATAGTCTGAAGCCACCAGCCAGTGGAAAAGCCCACCTGCCATTAAAGTTAAAATTTATTTATTAGTCACAAGTAAGGCTTACATTAACACTGCAACAAGGCTACTGTGAAATTCCCCTAGTCGCTACAGTCCGGCACCTCTTTGGGTCAATACATCTAACCTGCATGTCTTTCAGCCTGTGGGAGGAAACCGGAATACTCTGAGGAAACCCACACAGATATGGGATGAACGTGCAAACTCCACACAGACAGTGACCCAAGCCAAGAATTGAACCCACGTCCCTGGCACTGTGAGACAGCAGTGCTAATCACGGTGCCACCGTGCTGCTCTACCGTAGCCTCCCATTGGGAGAATTTCTATATGATTTTATGTTGAACAGTTTCTCACTTTTTGGTTCTTGCTCAATTTTCCTGTCCAAGCTAACATCAGACCTGCCTTGAGTGAGTGGAATGGGAGAATTTCAATCTTTGTCCTTGCTAATCATTGATATCCATGGATTAAGGCTGGGATTTTCTGACCCCACCGTGGTGGGACCCACCAGTGTGCTGTTGCAGGACAGCCAAAATTTAGGTGGAATTCTCAAACTTTTCATGTCCCATCACTGCTACCAGCAAGAATGGAGAATTTGGCGCTGAGCCAAGTCTCTGTTCACTGCAGCGGGACTGGAGAGTCCCAGGTACAGGCAAGGTTAGAACATAGAACATAGAACATTACAGCACAGAACAGGCCCTTCAGCCTTCGATGTTGTGCCGACCAAAATAAAAAGCAATGCCCCTCCAAACTAAACCATTCCCTTCTCTTCCATATACTTATCAATTAACCTCCTAAACGCCACCAAACTTGGCGCATCTACAACAGCTGCAGGCAGGGCATTCCACTCCCTAATCACTCTTTGAGTAAAGAACCTACCTCTGATATCCGTCCTATAACTCATACCCCTTAATTTAAAGCTGTGTCCCCTCGTGCTAGCTTTCTCCATCCTAGGAAAAAGGGCTATCACTGTCCACCCTATCTAAACCTCTAATCATCTTATATGCTTCAATAAGAGCCCCTCTTAGCCGCCTCCTTTCTAACGAAAACAACCTCAAATCCTTCAACCTCTCTTCATAGGACCTGCCCTACATACCAGGCAACATCCTAGTAAACCTCCTCTGTACCCTCTCCAATGCCTCCACATCTTTCTTATAATGTGGCGACCAGAACTGCACACAATACTCCAAGTGCGGCCGCACTAGAGTTTTGTACAGCTGCAACATGATGCTGCGGCTCCTAAATTCAATCCCCATACCAATAAAAGCTAAGACTCCATATGCCTTCTTAACAACTTTATCCACTTGACTGCCTACTTTCAGGGATCTATTGACACATACACCAAGATCCTTCTGTTCCTCAACACTATTAAGAGCCCTACCATTAGCCATATACTCTACACATTTATTGTTCCTGCCAAAGTGCATTACCTCACACTTTTCCACATTAAACTCCATTTGCCACCTCTCGGCCCAGCTCTGCAACTTGTCCAAGTCACTCTGTAAACTATAACACCCAAATCAGAGAATCAGAGCCATTAACTTTTGGTGGAACTGGAAAATCTCAGCAGTGGACAGGCTGAAAAATTCTGGCCGAAGTGTAAGCAAATCATTTATTCAGAAGATCAGTTTAAGCAATTGGTGTAGGTACAAGTTTTGAGTTTTCACTGGATATTATCAGGTTATTAGGCACTATATTGAGGATGGCACAATGGTTATCAGTGCTGCCTCGCAGTACCAGAGACCTGGTTCAATTCATGTCTTAGGTCACTGTCTGTGTGGAGTTTGCATGTTCTCCCCATGTCTGCATGTGTTTCCTCCGGTGCTCCAGTTTCCTCCCACACTTCAAAGACATTCAGGTTAGGTTCATTGGCCATGATAAATTGCCCCTTAGTGACAGGAAGACAAGTAAGGTAAATATGTAGGGTTACGTGGATAGGACTTGGGTGGAATGGTTGTCGGTCCAGACTTGATAGGCTGAATAGTCTCCTTCTGCACTGTAGATTCTATGATTATCTTGGGCTTGGCATCACAGATCCCACATGTAAGCAAACCCTGGTCCTCTGCTTACATTACCCACTGTATAAAGTGTGATATGACCTGAGGACAACAAGATCCTTTGTTGTAATGCTGTGATCTCAAACACACCGCTGTGTGTGTCCCCTTATCTTTCATTGCCCACAAAGTGACAACTATCACCATCCGTCACATGCTCCAACATCTCCTGTCCTCCCCCATGCATTCTTCCAGTCAGTGCAGCACCCATGTTAACTAAGGGAGATAAGGAATTGGGGACAGGGGAAACTTAATCCATAATAATAGATTTTTTTTATCAATTATCTCAGAAGGTACAGAGTAAAGAAAAAGTAACTCTCATTAGCATGAGCTCACATAGGAACATAAGAGCATCGAGCCTACTCCACTGTTCAATAAGATCATGGATGATTCGGTTGCGGTCTCAGCTCCACTTTCCTGTCTTCCATAACTCTTAATTCCTTTGTCAGATTAAAATCTGTCTATCTCTGCCTTGAATTAATTCAGTGACCCAGCTTCTACTATTCCACACATGAATGAGCTTTTCTATGAGAAAATAAAACTCTCCTCAACTCTGATTAAAAGCAACTTCCCTTAATTTTTAAACTAGATCCCCTCGTTTTAGTCTTCCGCATGAGAGGAAACATCCCCAGTGTATCCATCCTTTCAAGTTCCCTCAGAATCTTACATGTTTCAATAAAATCACCTCTTATTCTTACAGACCTGAATTTTACTGGCCTGCCTGCCATGGGAATCGGAGTGAGTAAGGCACAGGGCATGGGCAAGCTAGGCTGTAAAGTCCTATCCATAAACTCCAGCAGGTATGGACCCAGCCTGTTCAACCTTTTGACATCAGTTAAGAAAAAAGATCCTCTCAGCTGCCAAAAGGTGGACATTTGCACAGCTACGAGAAGAATTGAAAAACGACTTCCATGTTAAAATATCATTAAAAATAAACATATAGGATATGTCAAGGGCTACACTTAAAAAACTTTTTACTTTCTCCAGTAAGCAGTGTTATTGAAACACTTATTACACTGGAAGGTTAGAATTTGGCGCAAATTGCTATTCTGTGTTTTTTTTGGTTAGCTCAATAATAATTTACATTTGAATGAATCAACCTCCATTAAAAACATTTATTATTCATGTAAACCAGCTGCAACAATTTTAACAGGTATACCACTGTTCAGTTCTGCAATTTTTGTTAATGTAATTAGTTATCTTTAATTACTAATTTTGATTTTTATCTGGCAAGTTCAGTATACAAGTGTATTCAGAATACGACAGCTGAGGCTCATCAAAGTGTCTTTTGTGCCTACTGTGTTTAACAACAGAATATTTGCTAAAGTGTGTGGCACTGTGGTAAAACATTTGCTTTGTTGAGGGCTGCGATTAGGGGTGATTCTCCAGGGCCTGCTAGCTCCAGCTGAGATTCCCAATACAGGTGAAAACCTGATTAGAATGGATTTAAAATCATTTGGATTCGATTAGTGGGCTGGAAGACTACTTTAACGAGCCTCCTGACATACTCCTTCACTCCCCCTCCAGTGGGAACTCACGTGGTTGCCATATATACCTGGTCCTGACAAGCAGGCACCTGGCACTCCAAGGGCAGGCAATAAGTATTGTCTCCAGCTGTGCTAGTGGGCTCCTCTGTTGCTGCCAGAGTGCAAGAAGGGGACAGTCTCTCAAGGGATCTGGGGTTGGAGGGGATTTGGACTGGGAGGAAAGGGTTTGATCTTGGGGCTGTCCATCGGGATGTGGCTGGACTTCTTCCTGCCTGGAAGACATGGAAATCACTGAAAATGGTGATTTCAGGCACCTTTCTGGTAAAATTAATTATTATTGTATATGTTTCAAAAAACTTTTGAGGTGGCCTTGTCTCATGAAAATCTATGCCCTCGAACACCTGGAAGCCTTCAAAATCACAGCAGCACTCCGTTCTGCAGCAGGGAACACACTTAGTTGATTTCAGAAGCTCCAGATATCACCAAACCTCTTCAAAGTTCATTCATTTAATCACAGAATCCCTGCAGTGCAAAAGGAGGTGATTTGGCCTATCAAGTCTGCACTGGCTATAACCTCATAACCCTACTAACTAAATTGAGGCAATTTAGCATAACCAATCAACTTACCCGCACATCTTTGGACTTAGAAAGGAAATCAGAGCATCCAGATACTGGGAGAACATGGAAACTCTGCACAGCCAATTACCTAGGCTGGAATTTAGTGCAGGTCTCTAGTGCTAAGAGGCAGCAATGCTAATCACTGTGCCACTGTGCCAACAAAAACACAACCACCCATGTTGTGATTGACAGGAGCATTCAATTTTTTTTACGTGACACATGAGCATCATTGGTTGGCCAATATGCATTGCCCATCCCTTGCTGCCTTTGTTCAGAGGGCAATTGAGAGTCAACCACTTTGCTGTGGCTCTGGAGTCACATGTAGGCCAGGTCAGGCAGGCAAGGAGGTAAGTATTGTCTCCAGCTGTGCTAGTGGGCTCCTCTTTTGCTGCCAAGGTGCAAATTTCCTTCCCAAAGGTCCTTAGAGAAGCAGATAGGATTTTCTGACCATCGACAATGATTTTTTGGTCATCAGTGGATTTTTAGTTCTAGATATTTTTTATTATTGAATTCAAATTCTACCACCTGCCATGTCGGGTCCCCAGAACATTTGCTGAAGTGCTGGATTAATTGACTATCAATAATACCACTAGGCCATCGCCTCCCCTAATTTCACAAGACAGATTCCCTTCCTTTTTATCATAAGTCCTAGCTACTCTTGGAACTGCTTTGATTGACAACTCCAGAGCAGATCAAAGACTGGATTAGCTGTTTATATTAAGAATTAATGGTTAATTAGCTGCTAAAAGCTTTTTGGATTGACAGCTACAGAGCAGATCAAACAGTTCATTGTTGATACAATCAGTTCATGCCCCTTTGAGCCTGGAATGCTATGTTTTTCCACCACATCTGTTCTAATAGGCTCCTTTTTTTTAACACTGCAACTTTTTTTTCAAGTCTTTGATTCTTCCTAGAAAGTAAATATGCTTTCTAATACTGTATTTTTTTTAATGATTGGCTTTTTTTCCCATTGTTTGCAAAACTTCTCACTGAACCCAAAAACTTCATATTATCATTTTTTTCTCAGTGTTTTGTTCAACTTTGCCGTGCTCTAAGGTTGGATAGCCCGGGAGGTTTCATCTTTAATATTGAGGGGGCTGAAGCAAGATTTAATTGAAGTGCATAAAATAATGAGGGAGTTTTGATAGAGTGCATATGGAAGTACCTATTTCTAAAAGTGGAGGAGTCAACAGGGGACATAGCTTAAAAGCGATAGGTTGAAGAATTAAAAAGGAGTTAAGCGAAGTTATTTTAACCAGAGCATGGGGGCGGGGGAAATCTTCTGAATCTAAACATTGGCTCATTGTTGCTCAAATTCTACCACACTACCCACCACAGAATTGGAGCAGGCAAGGGGAGGACAACAAAAGTGTCCATTAACCTTGAGCAGGAGTTTCTGGCCTTGCTTGAATGAGGCCATAAATCCCACCTTTGTGTTTCATTGGCTCTTAAGCCTGACTTTTGTTGTGGCTCCATTGGATTTGAAATTGATCTTAATTTATGACCATACCATACCTAACAAACATGCCACATTTTCACATCTTATACATGAAGACTATTAGTTACAGCACCATTCTACGTGATTTTGCTTTCTCCTTATCAATATTCACCTTCTTAAAAACTGTTATTAAAATTTCAATATAATTCATTAGCAGCCTCAGACATCATGAGTACTCGATGACATGTTATGCAAGAATGTTAGTCTTTTTAATGACTCTTTTCTCATTTTCAGATCTATGGGGTGCATTTTCCCATTCCATTCACCACGGGAATCATAGCCAAAAATGGAAAAGTCCTTTGACATTGGGTGGGATTTTCCAGTTTCAGGGCAAGTGTAACTGGAAAATCCCACTCCATGAGTGAGATGGTGGGTAACTGGTCACTAAGAGGCTGCAAGGGTTGGTATTAGTTAATTCTCCCTTCCTGTGCTGGGAGAATTTGCCTTCTAATGATTAGATAGGATTAGGAGCTCGTGAAGCTTTGTAAGTGCTTATCCACATCTCTCTGCTTTATTGTATAGAAGCTCAAAATCCTAGTGTTCTGTGCCACCCTGATGCTCTTGCACTAAATACAATTTCAGAACAGCACCTCATTCTATTATCATATGCCTGTGTGAAAGACAGAACCAGTAAAATATAGTTATTGTGGGGAAAGTTAGAAGTTTGATTCAGTTATATCACAGTTTTTAAAAGAACATTGTGTGGAACATCTAATTAGTCTTGCAATAAACTAAAACTTTAGGGAGAAGTTCAGTTACAGGCTTCAATGATTTTGTTCTCGGTTCTTGCTGCAGTAGAAACTGTCAGATGTAAATTCACAATTATAACTCAAAAATTGTGGTCTCATAAAAGATCTAACATGAAATGCTTTGTTCATTAATATGAAACTGTGTTTTTCTTCAGTTACTCTGAGAGAAGGAAAAGTAGGATATGTTCTTGAATGTCAGTTGAATAGTTGATCACTGATTCAGGAGCCTTATAACCTGGTGTATTTGGCCCAATGCAATTTAGGTAGGGCATCGTTTTGAGATTTATGCTGGTTGAATCCCATTCAGTACAGCTGTCAGTACCGGTGGAAACCACACCAATTTTCCCATTGGCAGCAGCCCTTAGATTTCCTTCAGGAGAATCGTGGACGTTGGACAGAATTTTCATGTTATTGGAATAGTTTTTTTTCGCAGTTAGTCCTACCTACATACAAATATAATATGACGCTATTGCAGAAGCACAGGGACAGAAAATTAGAATAAGAGGCACAATAACAATAAACTGATAGGGTTTAACAAATGCACTTAAAATGATTTGTGTTATTTTGTAGCGCATCCGAAATTCAGGCTTGAAGTAATCTTGAGTTTCACTGAATAGTTCAGTGTTTAAATATGTTAGGGAATTTATTTTATTTATTTTTATTTATCAGTGTTGCAGATAGGCTTATATTAAAACTGTGCCTGTTCGGATACATTGCATAACCAGTGGACCTAACCAGTACATTTTTCAGATGGTGGGAGAGAACTGGAGCACCTGGAGGAAACCCATACAGACATGGGGAGAATGTGTAAACTCTTGGCAGTGTGAGGCAGCAGTGTTAACCACAGTGCCACTATGCCATTCATTGCCCATCTCCAGTTGCCTGAGGGCTGTTGAGAGTCATCCACATTGCTGTGGACCCGGAGTCACGTAGGCCAGATTAGGTGAAGACAGCAGACTTCCTTCTCTAAAGAATATTAATAAACCAAATAGGTTTTCCCAACAATTGACAATGGTTTCATGAAAGTCACTCCCAATAAAGACGCTCCTATTCACAAAAACAGGCAGTGGCAGAGTCTTGGTTGAAAAACAAGATCACCTGTCCTAAAAGCAATCTGGCTCAGATTGTGTTCACTGCTGCCGACAACTGGGTATCAGGAGTCAGTGGCAAAAATAATCTTAAAAGTGACTTTAAAGAGTGAGTCAGCATAGGTTAAACTGACAGTACAGCCAGAGCAGATTCTGTAAATCAGTCACTGTTTACAGGTCACTGCAAACTTCAGAGAGAATTTCTTTGGCTTCTTTTGCAAAGTTGGATCTCAATTGGTTGAAACGGCTTGCCACTTGGATGGGTTTCAGATCTGGGGAAGAGGTGAACTCTTTGTCTTTTCTTGTGTCATTAAGCAAGGGTGACTGCACGAGGCAGAATTATTACTGAAGTGGTTTAAGCATCAAGCACGACTTCCCCAACTTTAATCTAAAATCACAAATTTAACTGTTCACTGTAATAGATAGTTATTGATATTATCATATAGAGCCAGTAAAATAGGAAAAGTATAATGACTATAATTGTGCATTCTAACAGCCCTATGTTATTAAATAAACTCTCCTAAACCAAGATAAATAATTATCAGGCCTGTTCAGTTGAACAGTATGCTCAAGTTCTGGATGCACCAGACATGCTGGATTTATCCATGCATTCAGAAGAATTTAGTTTGGGTCCTGGGATGATTCTGGAGTCAATATCTTCAGAAGATACATTTAAAACACAGCTTTGTACTACCAATTGCTTTATGGGGCAATACTTGCCACAGTTTCACTTGGAAATAAATTCTGTCGCAATCTATGACACAAAAGTCATGGTAGGCCACAGGTTGTATTATCATTTTATGTATTTTTTTCCTCATATATTCACATTATATGGATTAGTGGAATAAATCACACGAATAATGTGAGTAGCAAGTCACAAACTACTTAAGTGCTTGGTGTTAGGAAGCAATTCCTTTACGGTTATGCACTTGAGGTTGTGTGGCACAGTGGATAGCGTCACTTCATTGAGACCAGAAACTCTGTATGCAAGGCCAGGAATTGTTGGTTGTGGAAGGAGAATTCATAATGTGGTTCAACGGGCCGATAATCAGTTCGGGAATCCTTCTCCCACTATTCCCCTAGGGATGTTTGTAAAGAAGCGCTTAAAATAAATTTTTGAAATAGTGGAAGAACTGTTATTTGGCCACAAACGTAATTATTTATTGAAACCCATTTAATAAGTTATTGTGACATCACTAGGAGTTGGAAATGGAGAGAGAGGTGAGAGATTTGGCCTTTGGTCACAGTAATCTGAGAGTCCTCCTTATGCATCACAGTCTCAGTTCTAAAGACCCGCTTGTGTGTGTCTGTATTGAGTTGCTGGTTAAATGCCTTTGATATTTCATCAGCTCTTTCTGGTACCTGACACTTACACTTTCACTCCACTTTGCATGTCTCAATAATTCTTTGAAAAATGCTAAACTGCTGTATCTTTCAAGACTTACAAAGACTAAGAAGATAAGCTGTTTTCTATCAATAAGCTGGGAGGGGAATGTTTATATAATGTAATCCATTTTGTATTATTATGTAGATACAGCTGATCTCATTGCTCCTGATGAAACATAAAGATTAATTTTTCTCCCTCTTTCTCTGACTGTTCTACTCTCAAATCCGTTTTGTATAAATTGACATGTCTTTGTATTTCCTTTTCAAGCGATGGTAATTACCTTAATTTTGGATTCAAATGTAAGCAGTTCAGTTGCACCTTCAAGTCAATGGAAATGAAAAGTTGAAGAGATGTATAATGGAGGGATGTTATGCATTTTACGTTGACATCTCAAGCAAAACTATGCCCCCCACAATCCTCCACAGTATTCTCTCCCCTTTCATGGATTCAATATTGTTTTCATTGGGTGTTTATCTATTTATTTTTTCACAGTTTCTCTGTATAACTCTGTTTAACTAAGTTTGTCCTTCTGGTGAAACTACATTTCTTTTTATGTTGCTCTAACATTGTGGCCCTCAAACATACTCCTTTAACCATTACTGAACCCTTATCATTTTTAAAGCGATGTTATGTGGAGCTATGTGCCAAGGTGGAAGTATGGATCGTGATCGGACAGGTACAACAGATATAAATGAAAGAGCAAGCCCAGGGATGAATGGCTAGGCTGGAAAGGGAATGGGGTTGTGGGAAGTACCATTAGAATATTCATGATAGAATCAGCTTTTTATACAGTAACGTATTGTCGTGTAACAGGCCCGTGGGTACCTGAGGTGATTAACAATTGGGTACGCTTAGCTGCAGTGGGGATGGAGGAGGCTGAGGCATGTGGTGAGACACCATGGGTGGGATTTTATGACCTCGTTCAGGCAAGACCAGAAATTCATGTTCGAGATCAATAGAATTTCCATTGTTGGATCCAAGCCTGCTCCTATTCCATGGCAGGCGAAGTGGTAGAGTTTGGGCCCAAGACACTGTAAAGGTCTTGGAAAACTGGGATGTGATCTAGGAACTCTGAACAAACACTAGGTTTAGTAGAGTTATTACTGGAGTTATTCTTTTGTTCAGTAGAACAATGGATGATGTTAACAGTGGTTAGCACTGCTGATGCACAGTGCTGGGGGCTCAGGTTTGATTCCAGCTTTGGGTGACTGTGTGGAGTTTGCACATTTCTCTGGGTGCTCTGCGTTCCTCCCACAATCCAAAAATGTGCAAGTTAGATGGATTGGCCATGCTAAATTGCCCCTCAGTGCTGGGGGACTAGCTAGGGTAAATACTTGGGGTTATGGGGATAAGGCCTGGGTGGCATTGTTGTTGGTGCAGGCATAATGGGCCAAATAGCCTCCTCCTTTCCAGTAGGGATCCTGTGATTTTATGCTGTTTTTGGGTGAAGTATGAGATTGCTATGGTTTTATAATATTGCGACAGGGATCATCACAAGAGGGAGCGGGTTTAGCAGAGGTTTGGATATGCTGGAGAGATTCTGAGATTTAGTACAATGAGTATTGGTGCGTCTGTAGCTTGCCAGCAGCAGTGGGTATAAATTATGGCAGTTGTCAGTATTATCTTGGTATATAATAGCTATCCAGATCTGGGGATTTTTTTGCTAAATGTTTCATGTTTAGTTTTATGAGCCATTCTTAGACTTTGGGTTGCTATGATCTGGACTGTAACTATTCTTTGCCTAATATTTAGGTAGATAATGGAAGTTCCAGGAATCATAATACATATCTCATTCTGCACGACAATTGCTGAAATATAATCACATGCCACCACTTAATTTACCTGTCTTTGAAAAGTAGATTGAATGGAGATTGTATCAGACAAAGTTTCAGTCTCCAATTCAGTAAATGGTTTTATTCAAAAATAGGAGATGAATACAATCTGGTATAAAACAGTGAATCATAGACCTTTCTAAAATCCTTCTTTAATCTTATAAAAATCTTTTAAAAACTCAGCTATTACAGAGTCATAGAGGTTTACAGTATGAAAACAAGCCTTTTGGCCCAACTTGTTTGTGCCGCCCTTTTATTTGAAACCCCTAAGCTTATTGTAATTGCCTACATTTGGCCCATGTCCCTCTATACCCATTGTACCCAAGTAACTATCTAAATGATTTTTAAAAGATCACATTGTACCGCCCTCTACTACTGCCTCTGGCAGCTTATTGCAGACACTGACAATCATCTGTGAGAAAAAATTGTCCCTCTGGACACTTTTGTATCTCTCCCCTCTCACCTTAAACCTATGCCCTCTAATTTTAGACTCCCCTACCTTTGGGAAAAGATATTGACTATCTATCTTGTCTATGCCCCTCATTATTTTATAGACTTCTATAAGGTCACACCTCAGCCTCCTACGCCCTAGAGAAAAAAGTCCCAGTCTATTTAACCTCTCCTTATAACTCTTATAGTTCTCAAAACCTCTTCAACCCCAGTTTATCTCCCCATTTTTGTGTCTATTCCTCTTGTTACTTCACTGCAGAGTACAAAGACACATTTTGTTACTATATAAATGTCCACTTTTGCTCTTAAGTTGAGACCCAATTTATTAAATGACAATATTTGACCATTCTTGGGTTAATTTTCTGAATCCACACGCCCAATGGCCTGGATAGCTTGCTGGGAGTGCAAAGTTGGCAAAATGCTCATTAAATATTTTCATAGTTTTAGTACGGAACTAAATGGCAAAATGAGTTTCTTCTATTGCAGTTTCAGTACACAGTTCTTTTGTCGGCAGCCAAAGTAAATGATAGCTTTGCAGTATTTCATATTCACCTGGAACAGAATTGTTTCCTAAGCAAATTACTGCAAATGCCGAAATCTGAAACCAAAAGAGAAAATGTTGGAAAATCTCAGCAGATCTGGCAGCATCTTAAGGAGAGAAAGGAGCTGATGTTACAGTCCAGATGACCCTTTGTCAAAGCTTTATCCAGAAATTTAGCTAATATTTTGGAGACATGGGTTCAAATCCCACCAAGGCAGATAGAATTTGATTCCATAAAAGATATCTGGAATTAAGAATCTACTGATGACCATGAAACCATTGTCGATTGTCAGAAAAACCCATCTGGTTCACTAATGTCCTTTAAGGAAGGAAATCTGCCGTCCTTACCTGGTCTGGTCTACAAGTGACTCCAAAGCCACAGCAATGTGGTTCACTCTCAATTGCCCTCAGGTAACCAAGGATGGACAATAAATATTGGCTAGCCAGCGATGCCCATGCCCCAAAAATAAATAAAAATAAAGTTATAGTTTGTTATACTAACTGGTGGTCACTAATCCTTGCAATTGCTAAATAATTACAGATTTGCAACACAGAATGGCAGATTGGATTTGTACTGTCAGCCTAGAGGTTAAAGGACAATGTACAAAGTCAATCCAAACAACCGTCTTGAATATTTTATTCGCTGTAATCTATCAAAATTGGTCCTGACTCTTTTTAGTGAAGAGGTACTTCAAAGAAGAATATATCTTGTGCAATCAAAGGATCAGGGAGCTGGTAAAAAGAATTTTTAAATATGTGCAAATGAAAGGGAGGGCATTCAATGAAACACCATAACCTCCAGGCAGAAGGTAATAAATAATTAAATGTGTATGACCTTAGTTTAAATCTAGTAATGGTGCAGTTTTTAAAGTTCTGTTCAACAAAATGACATGTTTGTATCTTAAGGTAATTTTGATCTTTAATTTTGCTGATGAATAACAACACCGATACTGACATTAGCTCCGGTAAAAATTGGATTCCAGCTCCTCAAGAGAAACATTTGTTTGGTAATAGAAGCGGCTGAAAGGAAGATTAACCCAAAAAAAGAAAGATTACTGAAAAGATCAAGGTGAAAGGCAGAGGATTTTAAGTGATAATTCAAAGCGTATGGAGGAGGTTAGATGTGACACAGATATTTGTCTGAAAATATACTTGGCAAATAAAAACTTAATAAATTGTAGGTTTCTTTCAGTGAGGATCCTTTTCCGGAGCTGTTTAAACAATTATTGTGTCAGAATGTTACACGAACACTGTAACTGTGGCCTTGTGCCAATCTTCTTCAAATGAATCTTAACTCGAATGATGCACACTCCACTAGCATTCCTCAATTACAATTAGTACTTGGTTTGAACCTTATAATAGTTTGGACTGATGTTTAATGTTGACATGATGCTAATAATTATTCTATTCTTAGTCATGAATTGTCACATCTGTACTGTAAATCTTTACAGTACAATGGTAAAATAGCATACGGGTTATATCTAACATGATTCAATAATGATTAAGAGTGGCGAGGCGGAAAGACAGCTTCTTCTGTTTTCCCTTATTTTCTTTCTTCTTGCTTGTCAGCAAGTGCGATTTATGCTTTTAGTTTCCTCCTCATTTTGCAGGAGAATGTATCAATGATTTCATATCTAATGTACATCCCATCTTTTGTAAGCAGATCTGTTTACATGTAGGACTCTGATATACAACCAGAAATATTCTAAACCCAATCCAAAACAGGAAATGTCGGAAAATCTTAGCAGGTCTGGTAGCATCTGTGGAGAGAGAAACAGAGCTAACACTTTGAGTCTAATTGACTCCTTGTCAGACCATTTCTCAACATTTTCTGTTTTTGTTTCAGATTCCAGTCTTAGCAGTAATTTGCTTTTATCGTAGTATTCTGAACATTTTTGCTTTCTTCCCTGTGACCCTCAGTGTGATTAAGCTAACACTAAATCTGCAAAGGATTTAGTTTCTCTTCCTCACATAGAAAATAGGTGCAGGAATAGGCCATTCGGCCCTTTGAACCTGCACCATCATTCCATATGATGTAGAGATTGCCAGGAGGCAAGGTTAACCTAACAAACTTGGCAGAAAAAATCCCAAACTTCTTGATATTAAAGAAAATCTAAACTATGGTCAATGTGGTATTTTGTTATTTGATTTCTGCCATTATTGTCTTTAACTATGTCAGAGAAACTTATGATTCACTTTATGCTAATCAGTTGTCAGTTTTTTTATACGCTATAAATAATTGCAACGTTCAGTTCATGAATCCATATTTATTTTATGCTAAAACAACCTTGAATGGGTTAATTAAAACATTTTATGCCCAGAAGATTCAAGTTTCAGTAGTTTAAAAAAATATTATTTGCATGGACTGATCAAATTAATTAGTTTGATAATTCCCATACAAAAATAAATAAAATGAACAAGAGTCAGTCTGCTGCATCTAAAGGAGAGATACTGTTCAGATTTTGTGTGAGCCATCAAAATACAGAGCTGTTTTAAAAACAGTTGAGAACATGGTATGAGAAATCTATGGCTTCTTTTACTGGAAGGAGTGCTGGTTTAAGATGCCCCTGCCTGCACTTCACCTATTAAATTTCTTAGTTTTTAAGTACTGAACTCACCTGAATTAAAAAGGCACAAAGCTGTGGGGAGAAAATAAATGACTAGAAAGAAAATGAGAAATGACAGGAACAGCTAGCTGAAGATAACAGGCAAAAGACAGGAAGCCAGGGAGACAGACAAAGGGAGTCAATGAAATTAATCTTAATCCTGCTGAGACAACAGATTCCTGGCCAGCCGTACAGCCTGATGTTAGCCATGATCACAGGTTGGCTAACAGTGTTTCTAAATGAATAACAGTAAGGGATGGTAGCTTATATCAGCACTGAATTTAGTGAGACCTAGGTATGGAGGGTTATGATCCGTGCGCTGTAAGGAATTTTCCATTTAACTTGGTGCGTTGTCACATCTAATCAATCTTTTACTGGAGTCTGCAGCCCTCACAGAAACTAAGGGGAAGGATTACAAACTGCACTGATTTAGTCATCTTATGAAGGAAACTATTTGGGGAATACTAAACTAATTTAACATACGGACAGGAAGAGTATCCTTGTTTTGACCAAATTAGGATGGTTAACAAACATCTAAAATCAAGCGGTATAAAATAAATTGTTTCCCTGATGCTAAGGGGCAATTTCATGGCCAGTCAACCTAACTTGCAGATTATTGGACAGTCCAAACACGTGCAGGTTAGGTTGACTGGCCATGGTATAATTGCTCCTTAGTATCAGGAGGATTAGTAGGTTAAATACATGGCTTTACGGGGATAGGGTCTGGGTGGGATTGTTGTTGGTGCAGACTCAATGGGCTGAATGGCCTCCTTCTGCGCTGTTGGGATTCTATGATTCGATGAAGATCATGTTTGCACAGTGGTTAGCACTGCTGCCTCACAGAACCAGCGAACCGAGTTTGATTCTCGGCTTGGGTCACAGTCTGTGTGGAGTTTGCATGTTCTAGCCATGTCTGTGTGGGTTTCCTCCGGGTGCTCTAGTTTTCTCCTACAGCCTGAAAGACATGCTGGTTAGCCATGCTAAATTCTCTCTCAGTGGACCCGAACAAGCAACGGAGCATGGTGACTAGGGAATTTTCACAGTAATTTCGTTGTAGTTTTAATATTAGTGATAGTAATAAAAAGAGAAGAAAGTTTTCATTCATTATCAACATTTTCTCAATTCAATTGTAACAGATGTGAGTTGTAAAAAGATTAGGGTCAAATTCCACATCGTTGCTTTCATTTCATGCTCCTGTCATGACAAATTTAGCCACAGAAAAATCTAAGCCACATTTGCACGTTCACCCACATTTACAAGTAGGCTTACGTTAAAACTGCAACAAAATTACTGTGAAAATTCCTTAGTCACTACGCTCCGGTGCTTGCTTGGGTACACTGAGGGAGAATATTGCACCTAACCAGCATGTCTTTCAGGCTGTAGGAGGAAATAGAGCATTCGGAGGAAATCCTTGCAGCTGTGGGTAGAACATGCAAACTCCACACCCACTGTAACCAAGCCGGGAATTGAATTTGCTTCATTGGCTCTGTGAGACAGCAGTGTTAACCACTGTGCAACTGCTCAACTGGATAGAGCCCCTTCTTGGGCAACCATAGTGGCCATCTGAAATGAATAGGCACTTGTGCCCAATTCCAGGCACGTTCCTAAAATTGGTAAGAAGTAGTTGACCCTTCACCTACCCTTTCAGGCTCTTTGAGCAGAGGTCGCCGGAGGCTTTGGAAGAACCCTGCAGGTATTTATGTTTAAAGCTTACATTAAGGTAGAACTGGGAGGACCAGAGACAGACTAAATGCAAAGGGGCTGATGAATTACATGAAGGTTGAGCCAATTGGCTGCAATTATGAGGAGGCCAGAGAACGGATGGAGAATGGTCCTTGGTCTCTTTATTCTAGCACACATTCAAATTCAGACAATTAAATTTAGGCCCCATTTTCTTTTATTGAAGCCTTCACATCATTGTTTTTAGATTTTTGTCCAAGTATTTTGTAAGGAGCAAGTAACATTTACCAGAAAGGCTTCACAAGTGATATGAGGAATTGAAAGCTCTTTCATTCAGCCTGCTGCCATTAGTTTCTGGTGAATGTTATTCAATCAAAAGGCTATGAAGCTTTGTGTTTTGACAGTTTTACTCTTCAGCCTTGGTAAATAGACTGAGGAGGGGCAGGTGTTCTCAGTTTAATTGAATTATTAGTTAATCTGTACTGCCAGTGCTCTATTTATAGCTCCAATGTTCCAGACATATCTGAGAGGTGGGGAGGACTGAACCTTATTATCTCTTGCTTTCTAAACACAGTTTTCCACTTGACAGCCAGTCGGATTGACAGGGTGGCTGGTGGGCAGGAAAGTCTGCCACCAAAAAGCACAGACAGGAACTGTGGGGCATGATCCCTGTCAAACTCGAAAGATTGGAAGCTGCTGGGGGTATTGATGGGAGAAAAAAAGCAATCTGAAGGAACGGGTGATGAGATGTATTGGCGACTAGCTGATTGCAGCAGATAAGTGGCAGGAGCGAGCCACTCTAAGTCTCTGGTCAAACCACATTGGAATATTCTAAGTAATTTTGGGCCCCGTTTCTAAGGGAGGATGTGCTGGCATTGAAGAAGGTCCAGAGAAGATTCACGAGAATGATCCTGGGAATTAAAATCTTGACATATGAGAAGCGTTTGAGGACTCTGGTCTGTACGTAATAGAGTTTGGAAGGATGAGAGGGGATCTCATTGAAATTTAAAGGGGACCGAAAGGCCTGGATAGAGTGGACATGGGGAATGTTAGTAATTTTTATTAGTAGGTGAGACTAGGATCTGAAGGCACAGCCTCAGAGTAAAGGGACAAGATGAGGAGAAATTTCTTCAGCCAAGGAGTGGTGAATCTGTGGAACTCATTGCCACAGAAGACTATGGAGGCCAGGCCATTGAGTGTATTTAAGACAGAGATGGATAGGATTCTTTATTGATAAGGGGATCAAAAGTTATGGGGAAAAGATGGGAGAATGGAATTGAGAAACATATCGGCTGTGATTGAATGACAAAGTAGACTCAATCGGCTGAATGGCCTAATTCTGTTTCTGTCTCTTAAGGTCTTATGGTTTTCTCGACAATAATTTGGGGAAGGGCATCAAACACTGACCTTGCCAGCAATGCTTAGACCCCATAAAAGGATTAAATAAAATATTTATTTGAGAGTCTGGGAGGATGCTCTCTTGTTAGTCCTGGCCCGCGAGGCTCTCAAAAGTACTTCCTCTTGATCTAGTTGTCCAACCTCCCTTCAGCTGCCCCAGGAAACTCAAACCGCCACCATTAAATTTAAATGAGACAACCAATTGCAGTTTGGGAGCTTGATTTAAATATTATAATGAGGTATTCTGTCTCTTAAGAGCTGGAAGCAGCTGGTTTATAATTCCTTTCCTTGACTCCATGCTTATAACACTGCAGATAAAATAATTTGAATTTATTCAACGAAGAGCATTCAGTGGGTTATTTTGGCTAAAGGATGAAATCGGTGGGTGTTACTTTAATCAGACATGTCTACTTGAAAACCTGCTGGAATTAGCACAAAATTTTGATCTTAATTGCAGATTACATAATTTAAACTTGCTTAGAGGCACAAAGTAGACACCTGCAGATTTAACACTTAACTGCTGATTAGACACAATTTTCATGAAGCAGTGTTTATAAGGACCTTGCACCCATTTTCATGGTATGGCAGGTACTGGCATATCGTAATGCAGGATGCGAGGGTGATGTTCTCAGACTCAGAACTGAAGATCCTGATGGGGACAAGACCAAGCAGGATGGTTGTCCCACATGCTTAGGAGTAATGGGTGTCCTATTGACCTCCTGACCCTCTATCCTATAAGATCTCATGTTGCTGTTCCTGGCTTCATTTGATTTGATTTATTATTGTCACATGTAATTGTTTATAGCGAAAAGTATTGTTTCTTGCGCGCTATACAGATAAAGCATACCGTTCATAGAGAAGGAAAGGACAGAGTGCAGAATGTAATGACATTGTCAGAAAGATCGACTTAATATAAGGTAGGTCCATTTAAAAGTCTGATGAAAGCAGGAAAGAAGTTATCCTTGAGTTGGTTGGTGTGTGATCTCAGACCTTTGTATCTCTTTCCCTACTGGACAAGATGGCAGAGAGTGATGTTATCTTTTCATTCTTCCTCTAGACCAATAATGTACCAAGATGCTCCTGAGACTCCCTGTTACCTAGTGAATCCTATAATTTGTTAAGTAATGTGGGAAAGCACAGGCCTTCCTCCATTTAAGGTGAAGTGCTCAGAGAATTTCCGATACAAATGGTTTTGGAACCCTGGTGAAGTCCTAAGTGTCCCAGAATATCTCCCGATGAGCTTCAGAAGTCCTTCTCACAGCTCCAGCAACAAGTAAACATAAAAAAGTGAATGCTCCTATAAGGAACGAACCAATACCTTGTTTACCCCTACACAACTGGTCGCGGTTGGGAGAGAGTGTTGGCTGAAATGTTTGCCACCAATGTTTTGAATTTTTTTATTTGTCTCACAAGTAAGTTTACATTAACACTGCAATGAAGTTACTACGAAAACCCCTGAGTCACCACACTCTGGCGCCTGTTCTGGTACGTCAAGGGAGAATTTAGCATGACCAATCAGTATGTCTTTTGGACAGTGGGAGGAAACCAGAGCATTCAGATGAAACCTACACAGACACAGGGAGAACATGCAAACTCTGCACAGACAGTAACCCAAGCCGGGAATCGAATTTGTGTTCCTGACACTGTGAGGCAGCAGTGCTAACCACTGTGCCACCGTATCTGCTGTGTAACTTGCATGAGCAGTCGTTTTAAGTGGCAATCATCCTCTTAACAATTCTCTGGATGGTCATTTCCGGCAGGCACTTCAAACCCTTTTCCAAGAGGCTGTTTGACACGAAACCTAGGCTAAATCAGCACATCAGCTCGATTGCCATCTCAGCCAAGATGGAAGATCTGTAGCAATGAAGCTGCTGAGTAAAATCACCCACCCAACTTCAGGATTTTTGAAACCAGACAACAGAAATTCAATAGCCAATGTTGGAAAAATTCATCATAAATTCACTGGTCCTGATCTTCCTCTCTTTAAGCCTTTGAGCAGGGCAGGTAGAAAAAATCAAACATTTACTGGCTTAAAAATACTATGAAAGCTAAAAAAAGACAAAAGTCAGTCCCTTAATATCACCCACTCCTCATTGACAATTGACAAGTCTATGATCCCCTCCCCAGCTGATTTATTTAATCTAACGAAATGTTCTACCTCAAAAAACCCCCCCCCCCCCATCATATCCCAGCCCAACAAAGCTAATGACCCAGAACATTTGCCTATCTGCAACCCTCCACTTTGGATCTCCCTTCCAAGCAAAGGGTTATTGTTCCCTCAGAACATATATAACTGGCTCACCCAGTGCTGATGGTTATCTCTATCTCTTATCTCACAGCTCAGACTGAATACTTAGTCAGCTTCTTTATTTTGCCTAATTGTTTCCCCCTTTGTCTCCTGAAGGCGCAGGCATGGCAGTTTTATAAACATTGGCACTGCTCCAATAACTCTTTCAAGTGCACACTCTTCATTTCTAATCTTGGCCGATGAGTGCTTCTTGGCAGGCTACTTACCATTCGAGAGCATAATAGTCAACATTGATTTGGTTTTCACCTGATACCTACGCACATATCCTTTCCTACAGAGTCGTTAGGCAGTCAGCAGAGTTAGCAACGTTGGTTGAACTTTCATCTCTTTTCTCCAGGGCTAATATTGACTACCATACAACCTGAATTGAGATTTGGCTATCAGCATAGATTGGAGAGGAATTTTTAACTCCCTCAAGGGGATTTTACGGCCTCGCTCATCCTGAAATTGTAAAATCCTGCCTGAGGTCAATGGGACCTTTGTATGGTCCATCTCTCGCCCGTTATGATTCCCATGACAGGTAATACGGCCCCATAAAATTACAGTCTCTATGTCCAATAGAAATTAAGTGGCAGAAGTTAAAATTGCAGCATTGGATTTACTACTCAACTGTTGTCACATACTCGGCCAAAAAAGTTCACAGAATCTCTACAGTGCAAAAGGAGGCCATTCAGCCCATCAAGCCTGCATCAATAACAACCCTATCCAGGCCCTATCCCTACCTTTGTAATTCCTCTGACACTAATGGTCAATTTAGCCAGGCCAATCAACATAACCCGCACATCTTTGGACTATGGGGGGAAACCGGAACACCCGGAGGAAACCCACATTGACATGGGGAGAATATACAAATTCTACACAGTCAGTCACCTGAGGCTGGAATTGAACCTGGGTCCCACCTGAGGCCATTATCTGCCCCAAATGAAAGACTTGTATTTATATAGCAACTTACGCGACCACAACAAATTCCAAAACACTTTACAGCCAACAAAGGGCTTCTAGAACTGTAGTCACTGTTGTGTTGGAAGAAATATGGCAGCCGACTCATGCACAGCACGATCCCTCAGACTGCAAATAGTGACCTGATAATCTGTTTCACTGATGTTGACTGATGGAAAAATATTGGCCAGGACACAGGGGAGAACTCTCCTACTCTTCTTTGAAATAGCACCATAGGATCTTCTATATCCCAAGACAGCAGAAGTCCCAGTTTACTGTCTCATCTGAAATCCTTCAGCCCGACAGTGGAGCATCCATTTGTGCCAAGGCCACATTATCTGTAGAATGTTCACATGTGACTGTGACGCTGGAGCATAAACTTTGCTGCTCTTCTGGCTGACATAGAAATCTGGCGAAATGTTAAGGACCATCTCAGTAAAACATATGCCATGAATACACCTAATAAGTAAAACATGGTGGAACAAGAAAGAAGCCAGTAAAACCAATGCCTGAATTCCTTGGTTTGGGGCCATATGAAGCCACGATGGGTAGAATTCTCCCAAAAAAAGTATGACAACAGTGAGAACAGGCATGTACCACACTGCAGTCCTCCTACACTCAGTCACTTTTTTGGGGGAGATGGGAGTTTTGTACTGGCACGGGGGGAGGGAGTGGGGGTGGGGATGGGGATGGGGACGGGGTCCTAATGGCATTGGTGAGGTTGACTTCAGACCTCAGACTCTCCACCCCACGTCAAAACACCCTCTGGCCCCTACGTACTCCCTCACCTTAGAAGCCCTCCTCCATCATAGTCTTCCGAATCATAGGCCATACTCAGGTCTCACAGCTTTGGCACTGCCCCTGGCAATACTTGACTGGCACACTGACAATGCCTAACTGCCACTGCCGGAATGTCTGTTGGGATCTGCCAGGTGGACACTACTTGATGGGTACCACCCAGCAATGCCCCTGAACTGCCACTATGTGTCTATGACTTTCCAGATTAGTTATCCTGAAAGGAGTCCATGTTTTAGCCTCAGAATGTTGTTGGGGACCCATCTTAATTCTCAGGAAGTCTATCTTCTTTATTTTACAGTCGGCAGTAAAGGAAGACAAATGGTATGTTGGACTTCATAATGAGAGGATTGACTATAGGGACAGGGATGTTTTGCTAAAATTGAATCATACATTGGTGAGGCCACACTTAGAGTATTGTGTGCCGTTTTGGTGTCCTTATCTGAGGAAGGATGTCCTTTCTATAGTGGGAACACAGCAAAAGGTTTACCAGGCTGATTCCTGGGATGGCAACTTGTCATGTGAGGAAAAACTAAGTCAATTTGGATTATATTCACTGGAGTTTACAAGAGTGAGAGAGAATCGCATAGAAATTTATAAAATTCTAACAGGGTTAGACAGGATTGATTCAGAAAGAATGTTCTGGATAGTGGGGAAATCCTGAACTAGGGATCATAGTTTGAGGATAAGAGGTAAGCCTTTTGGAACTGAGGTGAGGAGAAACTTCTTCACCCCGATGGTGGTAAATGTCTGGAATTCACTACCACAGAAAGTAGTTGGGGCCAAAATATTGTCGGATCTCAAACAGCAATTAGATGCGGGTCCTGGGGCCAAAGGGATCAAGGGATATAGGGGGATCAGGATATTAGAACATAGAACATAGAACATAGAACATTACAGCACAGAACAGGCCCTTCGGCCTTCGATGTTGCGCCGACCAATATAAAAAGCAATGCCCCTCCAAACTAAACCATTCCCTTCTCTTCCATATACTTATCAACTAACCTCTTAAACGCCACCAAACTTGGCGCATCTACAACTGCTGCAGGCAGGGCATTCCACTCCCGAACCACCCTTTGGGTAAAGAACCTACCTCTGATATCCGTCCTATAACTATCACCCCTTAATTTAAAGCTGTGTCCCCTCGTGCTAGCTTTTTCCATCCTAGGAAAAAGGCTATCACTGTCCACCCTATCTAAACCTCTAATCATCTTATATGTTTCGATAAGGTCCCCTCTTAGCCTCCTCCTTTCTAACGAAAACAACCTCAAATCCCTCAGCCTCTCCTCATAAGACCTGCCCTCCATACCAGGCAACATCCTGGTAAACCTCCTCTGTACCCTCTCCAATGCCTCCACATCTTTCTTATAATGTGGGGACCAGAACTGCACACAATACTCCAAGTGCGGCCGCACTAGAGTTTTGTACAGTTGCAACATGACGTTGCGGCTCCGAAATTCAATCCCTCTACCAATAAAAGCCAAGACTCCATATGCCTTCCTAACAACCTTCTCGACCTGACTGCCTACTTTCAGGGATCTATGCACATACACACCAAGATCCCTCTGTTCATCTAGACTACTAAGAATCCTACCATTTGCCCTATACTCTACACATTTATTATTTCTGCCATAGTGCATTACCTCATTACCTCATATTGAATTTGAGGATCAGCTATGATCATAATGAATGGCAGAATAGGCTCAAAGGGCTGAATGGCCTACTCCTGCTTCTAGTGTCTGTGTTTCACCCAGGGGCTTCAGTGCCTTCCGAGCTCCCGGCTTGACCATCATGCCAGATCTCAGCAAGTGGAGACCAGGAGTGATTCTCATTATTATCATGCTGCCCGAATACTGCAGACATCTGTGTGCTGAGATTTAAATGGGCTATACATATTTAAATTCTACTTTAAATATGCTAATTGACCTTGAACTCTTCTATGCTATGACCTCTGCAATAACTGAAGTTTTGTGCCCCTGGTAATATTTAAGTAACTTTCTTCTGTAACCTCTCTAAGGCCTTGACATTCTTTCTAAAGTGTGAGGTTTAGAATTGGAACTATACTTCCACTGGGACCAATCCAGTAATTTATCAATGTTTAACGTCAATTTGTTGCATTGGTACTCCAGGTGGGGAGGCCTAATTTTAATGCAAAAGTGAGCAAGTTGTGAAAGGGTTAAAATTAGGCCTCAGGCCTCTGTTTACAAAGCCAAGACTTGTACACTTTTAAAAAACAGCCTTCTCAACTTAGTATTGTTTAAACCAAGGTCTCACCATTGTCATTTAAAATCTATTGGCATCCAAAAGGACCTGCTACATCATAAATAGCTTTAGAAATTTTGGAGGTAGTCACTTCATCATCATTATTACGGAAATTTGCAATCAATTTATTCTCTTTAAGATGAAGTTTTTCTTGTTTAACAACTAAATTTGCCATGGCATAAAATCAAACTAAATAAATCAAGAAAAAAAAAGTAGAGATGTGACACCTCTTTAACCTGTGATTATCCATCTCTCTGCTCGCACTGTCTGTACTGGTCAAGACTTGATTATCTGTAAAAACTCGCATTCTAACCACTATCTTGTAATTGTGACTTTGCCTATCTATGCAGTCTTTGTAAACCTACATCTCCACTCACCTGAGGAAGGAGCAGTGCTCCAAAAGCTCATGATTCCAAATAAACCTATTGGACTTTAACCTGATGTTGAGAGACTTCTTACTGTGACGCCCCAAGTCCGATGCCGGCATTTCCACATCATGGTCACCCACTGGAGGCAGCCTGCTGACTTTGCTGTCCTGGTGGTCCTGATGAGCTTGGAGGCTATCCTCTGATTGGTAAAGCCTGAGCAGGCTCTTCCTAGCAGAGTGCCTCCAGCCTCATGGCTGGGTCCTCCTCAATCATTGCAGCACCATCAGACTGCAGCCTGAAGAGGAGCAAGGGAGCTGATATACCCACGAGCTGACAACCTAATGCCCATGGGCCTCTGGATATCTGTGATTGTATCTGGGTTCTGAGAGAAAGTGTGAAGCTGCTGTAGGTGTGATACCTTCCTCAGAGTTTAACGGGAAGTCTTCAGAGTTGGCAATGGCTCTTGTAGATGGTGTTTCTGTGACAAGAAGAAAAAAATCATCAAATTTAATCAGCATAGTTACTATGTATGCTAGGCAGACTGAGGAGATAATGGAGAGCTCCAGAATGTTGGCATCTGCATTGGAGTTTCAATGGGCAGTCTGTAGGCAACAGTTCCATTTCGGATGAGAAGAGTTTCTAGTACCCACTCATATGTAAACTGCATTCTTACCTTCATCTGAGACCCCCATCTCATCATGACTGGAGAAGTGAGCTGACCAGTGCACTCCAACTCCAGTGCATCGCTTTTGTGCTTAGTGAAGATATAGAAATTAAAGCTCCTCCACTGGTTTTGTGGCGTTCCAATGCCTTATCTTCCCCTCACAAGGAAAAATATAAGGTCTCATACTCCATCTCCCTGAAGGTTCGTTCTATCCACAGCTAGTTGGCACACTGTGCCACGATGGCATACCTCATCTTGCATTACACCGAAGCCAAGAATGCTGACATCCCAGCCTTGGCAGGACAAGCTTCAGCGCCAGTTGACTCACACACTCTTACACCCCTGAATATCCCAGGGAAAAGACACCCGACTACACTTTGCTGCACAGGCCCATGTTATCACTGCACTTAGCTTTCTGACTGCAGAAGAACATTGAATCTTTTGTGGCACTGAAGTCACCTGCAATGCACCATGTTGTTTCTACTAACCTGGGTAGCAGTGTCTGCCAAGGCCTCTTGATCAAGTGAGATGGCCATATCTTACAGTTCCTGGGCATTAGGATTTGCTGTCTGGTACTCACTGGGATTCTCATCTGAGAAACAAGAAAGAGGCGGATAGAGTACACCACCAAACTTGCCCTTCTGCATTCCATGGCTACTGAGTGCAGAGGCCATTAGTTGGCAGCAGGAAAGTTATTTTAATGGTTGCGGACAGCTCCCTCAGCCTTCAGGGAGCTGCTAGTTCAGTTTATAAAATCCTAGCACTCTCCTTTGGACTAGGTACCTAACAAGTTCACACCTCACGCACTGAAGAGCCAGCGAACAGTTGCATTTTATGCTGAGTGGGCCAGCCAGCATAATATTGCACAAACAATGTCTGGGGAAGAGCTCTACATCCACTTGTGGCTGCATTCAGAAGATAATATCAAGGCCCAGGTTTCTATGCATGTTGTGGCTCAGACCCTACAGCGCATGTCTTTTCTCCTTGATCGAGGCCAACCTAATTGACTGTCTTGATGTCATGTTGAACAGGGAGGAGTTTGGAGCAGGTAGCTCAGATCCTTGACTCCAGGAGGCGAGGTATGGTTCGGTCCATGACCATGGAGACTTCAGATCTCCATCCATTATTGAGAGCTGGTGGTTGCAATTCTAAGGGATGGGTGGGGTTGATTTGGGGGACAAAGGTACTACTTTGGGGAGCTGAGGAGCAGCATTCTGGCTCATACTGATGCTGTAAAAGCACTTATCTTTTTCCCAAAGATATCCTTGCCTCCCTTTTGCTTTAAAGCCAGCCACAATCACTGCTCAACCTACAAAACAAGTGAACTCAGAGACTGCCAACCTTATTGAAATATTTAAATCGCCACCCCAATAACTGGGAGCAGCTTGGCTGCTCACCTTTGGTTTGCCACGCTTAAACCCAGGTTAGAGACGAACTGGGATAGGGATTGCCCATTTGTTTTTGGGTGTTAAACTTCAACTGCATGTAATTCTGTACAAGAAATAAGGTCAATAATTGTATCCATTTGGGAAGTTTGGATAATACTACTCTCAGCTATTTCAAAATACATGCTGTTCAGGAAGCACTCCATTCAGCAAGATTGAACGTACAAACACATTCTACTCATAAGCAATTATACTAAATTTAACAAATTAGTAAATGGCTGTCTAGATTGAGTTGGTCTACATTAATTGAAGGAAATATGATTTAGGAAGTTTGTATTCAAAAAACTGTACAAAATACACCACAGAGCACATTTTGAGATATTACTATCAATAAAATGAGATATAGCCAAAGTAACATCAGCCTAAATTCTTGATTACCTGTAAAAACTTGCATTCCAACCACTATCTTACCACTGACTGGGATACAGCAGAAAGGAACATGGGGCAGGGAAGTAGGGCCATGAATCGATTGGAAATGGGAGTGGAATTAGGCCATTTGGCCTGTTGAGTTTGCTGTGCCATTCAATCATGGTTGCTAAGTTTCTCAACCCCATTTTGATGAGGATACCATTGGCAAATCACACCTGATTTTTATTGTATTATGCTTCATGGAAGGAAAATCCTGAAGGTTTGATCTATTCAGGGCCTTGTGATCCTGCCTACCAAATTTTTTTTCTGTGCTCGCCCAAGAGGTAAAAGGGAGAACTATTTCACGTGTTTGCTTCCCCTGATGTTATGAAATTGAAGTCAGATATCGAAAAACCAGTTGAATATTTTGGAGTTTATTTCATTTCATGATGAAAGCTTTGATTTTGTGGATATTCAGATTTCAGCACAATATCTTTAATGTCATCACTATGGTAACAGCTAAGGGCCATGCTGTTCTAAGATGTTCCCATAATTACAATTTCTTTCTGGTTTGTGCCTTTCTGCTTTCAATAAAAATGCAGCCAAATAAATCTGATTTGCTCATCATCTCTGAATTCCAGTGCCATTCATTGCAAGTGTTGCATAGGCATATTAGGAAGGAGGTAACTTTCGATGTCACATCCAAAATTCACATGCCATTTCTTCCTGAGTGAAAACTAAATAGGCTGATATAGGGGGAACAAAGTACAAAGTGATGTATGACCTTTGACAGTTATCAATCTAGTTCCTTTCCCCACTTTAGCAACAACTTGGCTGTAAGATGAACTGTTCTTTTATATAGCTAAAGACTTATTACCTGTCTATGGTATTTTTGCCCACAAAGCCAAGTTTTTTGAGTCTTTTAAGGGGGCAGCATCTCAATGTCTAACATGTATTGATAAGTGTTAATGGATTATTGAATTGATAGAAATCAAGTCTGAAATAAAAAGAATGAAATGAAGCTTTGAATGATAATTCTAGACACGCATTAATAAACTAGCTATTAAAACCCAGCAATCGATATGTCAATGTATTGTTACAAAGGCAAATGGACTATTGCCTGTTCTGAATGAATCTTCAGTTTAGCAATAGCAAATGGATTATTATTACATCACTGAGACCATCACACAGAGCAACATAAATTTTATTTGTCAATTTCACATTAGATGGCAGTTTTGGGCAGGATTTTCTGATCTCGTCCGTGGCTGCCCCGCTGGCAGCAAGAATGGAGGATTAGGCGCTTAGCCTAAACTCCATTCACTGAAACAGCATTGGATTCATTTTCAGGATCCATCCAATTTATCCTCACAGTAATTTCTAAAGATTTGAAGCCTAAATGAGCAACTTCCAGAAAACTGTCTACGGGACGTCTCAACATCTAACACTTCAATGCAACAATCCAGCTTGACACTCTAGTGCAGTACCAAGTGAGTGTTGCATTGTTGGTGATGCCTTATTTCAGATGAGGTGTTTGTCTGATTCCTACCTGCTTTCTTAGGTGAACGTCAAAAAAATCCCATGACACCGCATAGAAGAAGAGTGGGAGAATTATCGAAGGTGTCCTGGCCCAAATTTATCCTATAATGAGCATCACCAGGAAACAGATTGTCTGGTTGTTATCATATTGCTGTTTGTAGGACCTTGTTATGCCACATTTCCTACATTCCAGTGGTAACTACACATCAAATTAACTACACACCAAACTACACATTGAGCTTGTGAAAGGCATGACAAAAATACACTTTCATAAACCAAAATGTCCAGGTTAAGATTCTGGTTTACCCTTCATTATCTCAGATTCAGCTTGTTGCAGTATTTTATTTTATCAGACTTGCTATCCATTCACTGTCTGTCTTAAAGGTGGGATTCTCAGTTACCATATACCCTGTTATACTTGAGATGTTGTGAAATTCTTTTGGCAGTGTTTGGTTTGTGCAGTTGTCCTGATCATAGCACAGATCATAGAATTCCTACAGTGCAGAATTAGGCCATTTAATCTATCATGTCTGCACTGATTCTCCAACAGAGCGTTGTATCCAGGTCCCATCTCCATGACCCCATGTATTTACATCACTAATCCACCTAACCTACACAACCTGGGACACTAAGGGGCAATTTAGCATGGCCAATCAATCTAACCCGCACATCTTTAGCATGTGGGAGGAAACCGGAATACCCGGAGGAAACCCATGCCGACATAGGGAGAACATGCAATTTCCACAAAGACAGTCAGCCAAGACTGGAATTGAACCTTGATCACTGTGAGGCAGCAGTGCTAATCACTGTGCCACCATGCCGCCTGTCCTGATGAGAAATGTTGCCTTTGTTCTATGATTCATCAATAATTATGCTGACAATATTATATTATCTCCAGTTGTATTACCAGAATCAAACAGGGTTAGATGCATGCCATAATCTTTCACTTTGTGGATTTTCCATTGGATTAATGCTAATTTGATGGTGAGGTTGTGTCTTTCAACTTAATTTAAATTTCCTGATGGGTGGAATAGGTGAAACTTAATCTTCTAACCTTTGTTATGATATTAGAGGACAATAAATTGAATTTTAATGAATTGGAAATCCACTTATTTACATATGATTAAAATCAGGCTCAGTGCGTGTACATAATATCCCACCTTTTGTCAAAAGCAAGACTTGGGTGATATCTTTTTGAGTTCTTTGTCTGAAAGCACATCTCACTAACAACATCATGATCTCTACCATAAGGCGGGCAAGCCCTACATCCACTGCAGCCAGAATGGGGAAATCAAGCTTTCGGCTGTTAGCACCAGCCTGATTCACAGCAGCTATCCAGCCCTTCTTACGTGCATACTGTATATTGAAGCTATCGATAGTGATGACGGATGCTCCAATTCCTTTCCTTTATATGATAGGCAACAAATCTTTCCTGTTTTTATCACCTGTCATTGGAGAAACTCTAACCTTTTTGGTCACAACGTGAGTAGGATTTTACAGCCTCGCTTGATTCAAGATCAGAAAATCCCAAGGCCAATGGAGTTTCCCATTGTCTGTCCCTTGCCCACTCCGATTCCCATGGCGGGCACAACGTTATCATTTCAGAGCATGAGTGTACCTTCCTTAACTACCAAGTTCTGGAGGGGGTTTGAACCCAGAGCTTCTGGCTCAGAAGCAGGGATGCTACCCATTGTGCCACAGGGCTTATACTTGGGCGATGTATGTGAAACTAAAGACAAATCATTTTAAAATTTGAAGCCTCTTGGCATGACTTCCTGAATCTGGTTCTGAGATACAATTACATGGGAGGCTTAATTGGCTATTGACCGGAGCTTTATCTCCAGTCATGACAATTCTTTTTTGCCTACTGGGGAATAGTTATTGTAGCAAAAATACATCAAAGGCATCAGGAACTGGAAAAATACATAAGATTAGCAAGATTAGCATGTTGACATAAATTTCAGACAAGGCTAACTGATATCCCACATCAAGATCTACTGGAATTTATTTTCCTACGAGTTCAATGCCAAGCTACATGTGTTTTTTGAGTGGCTTTCTTAGTGGTTTTGTGACATTTGACAAATCAGGCAGGAATAAATACTTCACCACACTAAGATGCTGTTCCAGGTCACTTTTCTTTTCCTTTCTAGTTTTCTTGCATCTTTAATAGCAACCATCCTTTCTTCCATTAACGTTAAGTCACTCTGCTGAGTATATTTTCTGTAAACTGATTCCACACCCAGGTCGACATTGGGAGCAGCAATATTCAGAATGGGGAGGTTGGGGGGTGGGGGGGATGGTGTGATGTTATGGAGGGGGTGAGGGGGGTTGAGGCTGGTTATGAATGGAAATCAGGAAGTACTAGTTTCCCAAAAAGTCTACAATTTTTAATTTTTATTAACATTTTTCTTCTAGATTTTCCCACCTTATAGTCATTCTGGTTCACAATCGTCAATGAGACCGTTTAAGATGCCCCACATTTTGAATTGTAGAATTCCCACAGGGCAGAAAATGGCTATTCGGCCCATCAAGTCCGCTCTGACCACAAGCCCACCCAGGCCCTATCCCCCGTAACCCCAAATATTTATCCTGCTAATCTCCCCGATACTACGGGACAATTTAGCATGACCAATCAACCTAAGCCTCACATCTTTTGAGTGTAGAAGGAAACCAGAGGACCTGGAGCAAATCCATGTAGATTTGGGGATAATGCACAAAATCACAGTTACCCAAGGCTGGAAATGAATTCAGGTCCCTGGCACTGTGAGGTAGCAGTGCTAACCATATTATGGGTCATTTTCAGAAGCCATTCTTTCTAGCGTCATTCCAGCCTCCTGCTGTGTCCAGAGACTGGGAGAGACTTGGAGACAGCTTCCCAGTGGCAGGCTGAACGGGTCTTAATTGGTATCTCCTCTTAATGGCACAATGCCGGAGTTGCAAGAATGAGCAGACTACAAGATCACAACTGATTCTGTGGAGAATTCCCCTCTCCACAATGATAGCCTGAATTGCGTTCCTTATTCTACCCATTTCAGCAGACTTCCAAAAGTATCTCCATTCCATGGTGCTCTTGTGCTCCCCTCTCTGCCCCAGCAGCACCTACTCTGCTGGTGGAGCTGCTGTCCAGTTGATCCAGAAGCCAGGGGAGTTTTAAAGCTGGGAAGGTCTGCCTCCTTAAAAGATTGTAATAACTGAGCCATCCCTGAATTTGAAGAGACTGCCCAGCATTTGCATCCTCTTCATTAATGTCAGATACAGGCGGTTTCAAGATTTAAATTCTCACTTCTGCATTCAAGCCCCAAACTTTTTTTTTAAGTTTGTTTTGGGTCAATGTGTGGGTCACTTATAAGACTAACATATTTTGCCCTTGAACTGAGTGGCTTGCTAGTTCATTTTAGTGGTTAGTTAAACATCAACCACATCAATGTGAGTCTGGAGTTTACATGTACACCAGAACTGACCACGATGGCAGATTTCCTTCCCTAAGGACATTAGTGAATTACATGGATTTTTACAGCAAGCAATGATAGCTTCATGGTCATCATTATTGAATCTACTTTATATTCCAGATTTGTTAATTAAATTCAAATTCCACCAGCTTCCATGGTAGGATATGAACATGTGTCCCAGAACATTAACCTGGATTAACAGTCGTTTGACATTACTACTACACTACCATCTCCTGATTTTGGGGATTGAAGTTGTACCTATTGTGTTTTGTTATTCTTGTAGCATTCTTACCTTGAATTTGAAACCTGGTATTAAAGATTTTTCATATCTTTTAAGTCTGAAATGTGAAATATTACTGCAATTTGTTCTTTAATACTTCCAATTTCTTTTTATAATTTCATTTTCGCTCTGTAGTTTCCTTATATATCGTATATGACCGATGGGATCAAACTGTAAGAATTCTCACAACACCAGGTTAAAATCCAACAGGTTTATTTGATAACACAAGCCAATTGTGCCAGTTGTGGCTTGTGCTCCCAAAAAACTTATTGGACTTTAAGCTGGTGTTGTGAGACTTCTTACTCTGCTTACCCCAGTCCAACGCTGGCATCTCCACATCAGGGATCAAATTGGCTACTCATTTTCCATTTCGCTGCCTCGGAAAAGCAGCTGGTATAATATACTTGGGGTGAATGAGATCAAAGGTTATGGGGAGAAAGCAGGATTATGCTGTTGAGTTGGGTGATCAGCCATGATCATAATAAATGGTGGAGCAGGCTCGAGTGGGCAAATGGACTCCTCTTGCTCCTATCTTCCGTGTTTCTATGTTTCTGTAATTAAGGACCGCACGCAGCCCGGACATACTTTATTGGGGGAAAGATACAAAAGTCTGAGCTCACATACCTCCAGGTTTAAGAACAGCTTCTTCCCTGCTATCAGACTTTTGAATGCACCTACGTCACATTAAATTGATCTTTCTCTACACCCTAGCTATGACTGTAACATTACATTCCACACTCTATCCTTTCCTTTTTTATGAACGGTATGCTTAGTCTATACAGCATGCAGGAAACAACACTTTACGTTGTATACTAGTACATATGTGACAAGAATGAATCAAATTGAATTAAATCAAATCGACTTTACATTCAGGTACCCTCCAAGTGGGTAAAGTTTAAATTACCCACCTTATGTTTCAAGGTAAATTTTTGCATTACAAATGTATATATTTCCCAGTGGATATTTTAGCAGAATTCAAAACTTCACGAGAATTATTAAGAATCATCTATGAGCTTACTTCCCTACATCCTCTTGTGATATCCTCTGAGTAACAATGTATCCTGAATTGAATTCCTTTTCATACCTGAATGTGACCTTACACATATTCAATGAAGGAACATCACCAATTCTCTGGGGTAGAGAAATCCAAAGATTTATGGTTGCTTATCCCTGCTGGTATAGTCTTGGTGGAGGCAGTGCTGCTTTTATTTTTTTTGCATCTGAAAGCCAAGATTTTCACTAGTAGAATTAAGCCATGAGGTTCATGGTCTAAATTAAAAGAATGTTGCTGCACAAAAATCAATTGTCATTAACCTCTCTGGGTGATATTCTCCAACGCCAGCATCTCTACATCATAATATTCTCCACCTATCCCCCACTCTGCACCCTCTAACCAAAGGTCCTTAAACACACACCTTCCAAACATGTGAGCTCTATCATCTAGAAGGACAAGGAATGGAGACACCACCATCTGCAAAGCAGACACTACACTGACTTGAAACTATATCGCTGCTGTTACTGGATCAACATCCTGAAATACTATCTAACAGCACTGTGAGTGCACCTACAACACATGGACTCCAGCGATTCAAGAAAGCAGCTCACTACCACATTCTCAAGGGTAATTAGGGATAAACATGCTGGCCTAGCCAACGATATCCACATCCAGTGAAAGAATAAAATAAACACATCCCAAGCTTTGCATTTCAGGACACTGATCACAGTTCATTTGTATAACATCCACAGAATATGGAACATTGTTGAAATAAGGAATTGTCCATTGAAGAGAAATGAGAATTTTTTTTTCTCTCAGAGGGTCATAGTCTTTGAAACTCTCTTAGTCAAAAGGTGGTGGAGGC
Organism: Sphyrna mokarran; assembly: GCA_024679065.1. Lineage (NCBI taxonomy): Eukaryota > Metazoa > Chordata > Chondrichthyes > Carcharhiniformes > Carcharhinidae > Sphyrna > Sphyrna mokarran. The sequence continues at coordinate 24,400,494 of JAGIQG010000019.1, forward strand.
AGTCTCTTTGAATATTTTAACACAGGCAGAGATAGATTGTTGATAAACAAGGGGCTGAAAGCTTATGAGGGATAGGCATGAATGAGGAATTGAGATTACAAGCGAATTAATTTTTATCTTATTGAGCAAGCTCAAGAGGCCATACTCCTCTTCCCAATTCATATGTTCATATTTTAAATGGAAACCATCACAATGAAACAGCTCCTTACCTGTGAGCCATGAATTGAAATCCCTCCTTCCCATATGACTCTTTGAGCTACCTGTTCAAGTCTCTAATCTGCTTGACCCTGTGCCAGTTGGCACATGGCTCAGGTAACAATCCAGGAACCTTGGAGGTTCTACATTTTAATTTTCTCCTGAAATCTTATAGCTCTCTCAGCAGAGAATTTCTAGTCCAAAGAATGTTGTAGAGTCTTTTGTGAATGACAACATGTGGAATTACACCATTCCGCTCTAATCTTTCTCCAGCCATGAGGAGATTTCTTTAATCCTGGCACTGTGCAGGCAACAGAATCTTCAGAGCTCCATTTGCAGACATAGAGAGCAGTGCCTATCCCCTGAGTGTACTGACTCTGACCATGACAATATTCTTTTCTGCTCCCTCTCCCCCAACATTTGAGCACCATCCTGCACCCTGGTGCCTTAGTCAGTTTGCTCATCCACCCTGCAGTCCTTGCTGTCATTCACACAGAAAGTACTTGTTAATCAATGTTGAGGGTTGAGGCTTCCTCATTCACAAACTGCTGAATCCCCATTCCTTTCTGACTCATGGTCACATCCTCTTATCTCTGACCATTGGCCAATGCCAAAGTCCTACCTAGATTAGAATTGTGACTGCATTCCAGACCAAAGAATCCAGAGAACTCTTCTGCTTCCTAATATTCCACAATGTTAGTAGCTCGGACTCCAGCTCAACAACCCTCAGCCAAAATTGGTTGAGCTATGGACACTCAGAATTTTTCCATTCTGTCTGCCAAGGGGATTAGAGCAGGCAGGATAGGATCATGCAAAGGTCCATTGATCTCAGGCAGATTTTACCGGTCTTGGGGGCGGACATGGCTGGAAAATCCCGCCCTTACTGTCACTATAACTGTCTGGGGCTACAATGCATCCCACAAGTTAAGGTCTTAGCACATCATTTTCCCTCTTGTGTCTGTCTAACCTTATTTATTTGATTAGTTAACTATCTCCTAATTGAGTAAAATGCAGCAACAGGGAGGCATACTTGGGTCTATAGATACCGGGGTGTTTTTTTTTGGATCTTCGATACTGCTGCTAAACAGAGCAGAGCTAGTTTTAGTAATGTGCTCATGGGGAATCACCTTAAGAGTATTACTCTTTTGCAAAGGACTAAGATATAAAGCATCTATCCCACCCCAGTTGTAGTACACTTTCATTTCTTTTTCTCAAACTCTGGGGTTTTATGGTATCATTAGTTAGGGCTAAGGGCTGAAGTGTAATTTTAAAATAAGGTCACAATCAAAATGTTCATTGTCACTAATTAGAGAACTAATTATAATCAAACAGAAAGTAATTGGAGGCTCATTCATAGCCCCTGCCCCTAGAGTTTCTTGAGTGTTCTACAACTAATAACATTAGGAGCTGGAAACATGTACTCTCAACCCAGGATTTGGGAGATTATGGATTGAGAAATTATGTCTGACTTCTAGTGACTTCACAATAAACACATCATAACTGGCCAACAGTCAATGTTTCAAATCTGCTCATTTCCTGTCCTGTATCCATTTCCTATAACACATTCCCATCTCTCCCAACCAGGTAAATTAAATAAAAATTAACAATTTTAAACCAGTGGTTCTTGAAGCATAGCCAATGAGGGTCCTCCAGCTTCTCGACAGGCTGGTCCAAAATGCAAATCACTGACACAGGAATGGTAGCCAAGGCTACATGAGAGAAAAGACAAGAACACAGTCCACCAGCCATATGAGGCCAAACAGCTAGACTGGTTCCTGCATGTGCAACACAATGATCATAATTTCGAGCAACAACAATGTATTTTTAGAAGCAAAATTTGGGTTGTTGTTGGTTTTGCTTCATTAATATTGATGTTAGATAAGAGGATCATTATGATAAATTTATGACATATTTTGGAATGTTCCAAATAAACATGCATCTTGTAGTAATAATATTTATAATATGAAAGTGTCCGTATGCTTATTTCTGGTATGAGTTAATAATTTACTTACGATAACATTTTTTTAAAATGAATGCATGTAAATTTGTAACATTTAGAAGCAAAAATGCAGCAAAGTATTTGTATTTTTCATTACTTCTGATGAGTTTCTTTTACAATGGCCAGCGAAAATGGGATCTTTTTCTCCACCTAAGTGGTCAGCGGACAAAAACTTTGAGAGACATTCGTCTCAATGAGCAGAATTTTTGTATACCAAAGATATGCAGGTTGGCTTGATTAGTTGTGCTAAAATGCTGCTTAATATCAAAGGAGATTAGCAAGGTAAATACATGGAGTTACAGGGATAGGGCCTGGATGGGATTGTTGTTGATGCAGGCTCGATGAGCTGGATGGCCTCCTTCTGCACTGTAAGGATTCCATGATTCTACGAATAAGTTGACTTTGGAGTATACATCCGAACAAAATATACATTTTAAGTCCTAATAGTAGACTCTTTGGCTTCACACTTGTAACTTATGACATCATGTCAAACCTTTGATATATTTCCTGATAACCCCCTGAGCTAGAGTCTCATTCCATATCTGCTGAACAATATCAAAGGGCTGGATTTTCATGGGAAATGTGAAGTCGGCCACTTTGTAAGTTCAGAAAATTGAGTCCATCACATCTACTCATATCTACTACATTTTTATCTCCTGGGAACTTGGACAGGCAACGTGCAGATTTACTGAGATCTAAAACAGCGTCAAAGGATTGCAAATGCTGAGGCAAATTGGTTCGAAGGTTCAGCTTTGTTCACTGAGGCATCAACCTAACTTTAAAACATGTTTCTTATGCCACTAAATCCTTGTTTCCCAACCCACATCCCCATGCCTCTTCATAACCCAATGCCAGCCCATTCACCCCACAAGCTCCCACAATGGCGCATCATGACCCCATGTCACTGCAAGCACCTTCTCCATGCCTCTTCATTTCTCCATGCCACATGTGTATCCTTAATACCCACTGACCCACTATCCTGTATGAGCAGGCCCCAGGATATCTTTGAAATGGACATAAAAAAATTTCTAACAATCTAATACAGTTGTCATTTTCAGAGACATTTCATATTGAAAAGTAAACTTTCCTCCATAAAAATTACTCAAAAGATGTAAATGTAGATGGACAAATCTGTTATAGAAATATTTGTCCACTTACAAATCAATGATAGATAATCATTTAATAACCTGTTAGAATTGTGAATCAAAATGGGAATGTAGTACTCACTGCTATCACTGAGGTAAGTTGTTCTGGATCATTTGAAACTCGGCCAAATATTCACACTAAACCAAACACTGGGAAATGTCAACAAATGGATTGCATTCTAGGCCCACCCAGGAGCATAAATTTATTATCTATATACAAATATATGAATATACAAATTAGGAGCAGGAGTTGGCCAATTTGCCCTTCAATCCTGCTCTGCCATTCAATAAGATTATGGCTAACCTGATTGTAAACTTAACTCCACATTCCTGCCTACCCCACCACCACCTTGCCTTGTCAACCAAGAATCGATCTAGCTCTGCCTTAAAAATATTCACAGTAAGAAGTCTCACAACATCAGGTTAAAGTCCAACAGGTTTATTTGGTAGCATGAGCTTTCAGAGTGCTTCTCCTTCATCAGGTGAGTGGTGCACTCACTTGATGGAGGGGCAGCACTCCAAAACTTCGTGCTGCCAAATAAACCTGTTGGACTTTAACCTGATGTTATGAGACTTCTTACTGTGCTTAGCTCAGTCCAGTGGCATCTCCGATCTTAAAAATATTCAACTTTGCTTCTACTACCTTTTTGTTTATTGATTCGTGGGACATGGACATCGCAGGCTGACCAGCATTTATTGCCCATCCCTAATTTCCCAAGGGCAGTTGAAAGTCAATCACTTTGCTGTGGCTCTGGAGTCAGACCAGGTAAGGACAGCAGATTTCCTTCCCTAAAGGACATTGTGAACCAGATGGGTTTTCCTGACAATTGTTTCATGATCATCAGTGGGTTCTTAATTCCAGATTTTTTTAATGAATTCAGGTTCCACCATCCATGGCAGAGTTCAAACCCAGCTCCCCAGATGATAATCTGAATTTCTGGTCTAGGGCCAATACCACTCAGCAATACTCCTTTAAGGAAGAGAGTTCCAGATACTCATGATCTTCTGAGAGAAGATAATGTTTCCTCATCTCCATCTTAAATGAGTGACTCCTTATTTTTAAACAGTGACCCACAGTTCCAGATTCTCCAACAAGTGGAAACATCCTTTCCATATCCATCGTGTCAATATCCCTCAGGATTGTAAAGGTTTTGATCATGTGAAGAGTTACTGTATTAAACTTAAACTTATGACTTTTTTAGTAACCAAGGGGTAAATGCACTTCATTAGATATTTATTTTTCCAAGTTCTTGTCTTGACAGTGCCAACTCAATATCGAGATAGAGTTCTTCCAGCTGCAGTGATAAGCTACTATCAAATCCTTTCAGCTTTAAATTTGTGCTGTTGACAAACTATTCTTATATAAAGGGTAGGACCTTGTCGTCAATTGTGATTCTATCCTTGATTATGTTCACACAGGTGTACTTTGCAGTGACACCATGTTGTATCTAGTTACACAGCCTTTAGAAATTTGAGTGGGGCTCTCTTGTTCCCCTTCAAACAAATGGTTTGGACATTGACATTGAGGGAATAACATCAAAATTTGCCAAAGACACAAAACTGCCTGTTATTGAAATCTATGAGGAAAAATGAAGGGGGAACAGAGAGAGATTTTGTGGTTTAACTGTACATAAATATGAAGCAGTACATCTTGGAGAAAAGAATGGAAATAAAACCTAAATGGTAAAATTCTCACTGGGGTAGATGACTAGCGAGATGAAGGATGCAATCTTTAAAAGCAAGACTGCAAGCGGAAAGCATCTATAAAAAGAGCAAGTAGGATTTTAGGTTTTAAACACTGGCCTTGTCAGCGACGCCCACATCCTGTGAGTGAATAAAAAATTATAAGGGGCATTGAGTACAAAAGCAAAGGGGTGTACAAGACTTGGTTGTATAACAATTAGAGCACTGTTTGCAGTTTTGGGCATCCCGTTATAGAAAGCATATTGAAGTCATTAAAACAAAAAGAACAGGTTAGACTACAATTGCAACAGTACAGTAGCTTTTTTTTCTTCACACACACTATGTAGGTATGGTGTACATGTAGTTTAAATTCCATTGTCAGGACACAGTCTAGTGTCAGAGCAGTAGGATATTTCTGTGAAAAGGCAAATCATTCCACTCTGCTTCAAAGTCATTTTGGGTCTTAATATGGTTTATTGCACATACAAAGAACAAAGAAAATTACAGCATAGGAATAAGCCCTTCAGCCTTCAAAACCTGCATTGAACATGCTTCCCGGCTTAACTAAAACTCCCTACCCTTCCGGGGAACGTATCCTTCTATTCCTATCCTATTCATGTATTTGTTAAGACGCCCCTTGAAAGTCATTACCTTATCCACTTTCACTTCCTCCTCCAGCAGTGAGTTCCAGGCACCCATCACTCTCTGTGTAAAAAATCTGTCTTGGACATTTCCTTTAAACCTTGCCCCTCACACCTTAAAACTGTGCCCCTTAGTAATTGACTTTTCCACCCTGGGAAAAGCTTCTGACTATCCACTCTGTCCATGCCTCTCATAATCTTGCAGATTTCTATCAGTCACCCCTCAGTCTCTGTTATTCCAGTGAGAACAAACCAAGTTTCTCCAACCTCTCCTCATAGCTAATGTCCTCCATACCAAGCGACATCCTGGTAAATCTTTTTTGTACCCTCTCCAAAGCCTCCACATCCTTCTGGTAGTGTGCCGATCAGAATTGAACACTATATTCTAAGATTCTATAAAGCTGCAACATGACTTGTCAATTTTAACTCAATACCCCGGCCGATAAAGGCAAGCGTGCTGTATGCCTTCTTGACTACCTTTTCCACCTGCATTGTCACTTTTAGTGATCTATGTATGTGTACACCCAGATCCGTTTGCCTATCTTAAGGGTTCTGCCATTTACTGTATATTTCCTATCTGTATTAAATCTTCCAAAATGCATTACCTCACATTTGTCTGGATTATACTCCATCTGCCACCTCTCTGCCCCAAGTCTCCAACCGATCTATATTCTGCTGTATGCTCTGATGGTCCTCATCGCTAAGCACAAATCCACCAATCTTTGTGTTGTTCGCAAACTTACTAATCAATCCAGTTACTGCTAATATCTTTAGCACTTGCACAAAATTAAAACTTCTTTTCACCAACTTTAAATATTTTGTAATAATGCACCCTTTCTGATGAAATTTGAGAATCATGGCTTTATTCACAAGAGAAGAGAAATTCACAAAGTAAAATTGGAAATGCAAAAGGATAAATAGGGAATTGTGTTTCCATTGCTCGTAGGGACATGATTAATATTAGGAGCATAAAAGCAGAACATTGAAGAGAAAGAGGGTGGCATGGTGACGCAATGGTTAGCACTGCTACCTCACATGTTCGATTTCTATCTTGGGTCACTGTCTGTGTTGACGCTGCATGTTCTCCCTGAGTCTGCATGGGCTTCCTTTGAGTACTCTGGTTTCCTCCTATAGTCTCTGAAAGACATGCTGGTTCGGTGCATTGGCCATGCTAAATTCTCCCTCAGTGTATCCAAACAGGTGCCAGAGTGCGGCAACTAGGGGATTTTCTTTGCAACTTCATTGCACTGTTAATGTATACCTACTTGTGATTAATAAATGAACTTTATCTTTTACATTTGGTTGTTAGATTCACTTAAATACCATCAGAGGCTATAGAAACAAAGTCAATTACAATGTTTAAGAGGAAAATAGGTGAACTGTCTGAAAAAGACTGAAGTGTATGGAGAAGAATGGAGAAATGCAATTGGGCTGTAGCCCTTTGTGTGGAACTCGAATAAATCCCTTGATCCAAATTGTTATCTTCAGTGCTGACATGTTTATGATTCCATGTGCAGTCTATTTCTCTCCTCTAGCTAATATTCGATATGTGCATAATCTTGGATTCCTCTTGTTCTCTCTATTAAGACCAAAAGAAGTAAAGCGACTTACTGAATAAATTCCGAGCCAATGAATTACTAGCAGTAAAAGTGAATCATGTTCGATATACTTCATAATCTGTCCCTATGACCTCTGAAACTAAGCAAACCTGTAAAAATGTCTCATGGACAAAAGTGCACAGTATAACTTCACACAGCGTTTTTGTTTGCCAGGAATTCAGGTTAAGCCATTTGAAGAAGACAGTTGTTAAAGTGGTCAGCATTGAGGAACGCTTGTATTTCCCTGAGGCCATGAAGTTAGGATGACAGGAACATTGATGTGGAAACCTTTGAACCACTTCAGAATTTGCATTATACACATACATGACTAGATTTATTTATGATGACTTATGTATGAGATACTGTTCCACTTCATTCTTTTCAAATTGAATTTGCCACTGAAATGTACTTAATAACTCATTCTTTTTCAATGCATAAAGCAAATGACTGCATTGATAGTTTTGATCAGTTCTCTTAAATCAGGATTGTGTCAGAACTGAGGATTGTGGCTGTCCTGTCTTTTAATGATTATTTTGGAGGTTCACTAAGCATCTATTGCATTAATATATATCAGTCTGAATCTTCTAAGGAGCGGCAATCATTATAGAGATTAGTCTGATTTGATGCTGTTCTGCATTTCTTTCACTGTCTTCCGAATTTGGCTGTCCCAGAAACACAGAACGTTGTACCCTTGATATTGTAGTAGGGTTGGGAGAAGACAAGTCACTTACTTTTTACACAGAATTAGCTGCCATATGGTAAGCTTAAATGGCCAGTCTGATTTTTAGTGAGAGGGTGATTGAATGTGCGATTGAGTGAATGGAAGGGTAAATAGATGAAGTGGGTAGGGAGTAGGTGGGTGAAGTGATCGAGTGGATAGACAGAAAGTGGATGAGTGGGCAATCAGACTGGGGATAGTTGGATCAGATGAGAAGGGCAACTGGCTGACGGGAAGAATAATTGGATGGTGGGAGGGCTCATAGAGTCATAAAATTTACAGCATGGAAACAGGCTCTTCGGCCCAACTTACCCAAGCTGCCCTTTTTTTTAAAAGCCCCTAAGCTAATCCCAATTGCCCATATTTAGCCCATATCCCTCTATACCCAATGCATCTTTGTAACTATCTAAATACTTTATAAAAAATAAAATTGTACCCGTCTCTACTACTACCTCTGACAGCTTGTTCCAGACATTCATCACTCTCTGTGTGAAAAAACGTCCCCTCTGGGCACTTTTGTATCTCTCCCCTTTCACCTTAAATCTATAACCTCTAGTTTTAGACTCCCCTACTTTTTAGAAAAGATATTGACTATCTATCTTGTCTATGCCCCTCATTACTTTATAGATCTCTATAAGGTCACCCCTCAGCCTCCTACGCTCCAGAGAGAAGTCCCAGCCTATTCAGCCTCTCCTTATGACTCAATTCATCAATCCCAATAGCATCCTAGTAATCTTTTGTGCACTCTTTTTAGTTTAATAATATCCTTTCCATAATAGGATGACCAGATTTACACACAGCATTCCAATTGTGGCCTTACCAATATCTTTACAACTTCAACAAGACATTCCTAACTCCTGTATTCAATGTTCTGACTGATGAAACCAAGCATGCCAAATACCTTCTTCAACACTCTGTCCATCTTAAGTCCACTTTCAAGGAGCTATGAACATATACCTGTAGATTTCTTTGTTCTGTAACTTTCCCCAATGCCCTACCATTAACTGAGTAAGTCCTGCCCTGGTTCAATCTACCAAAATGCATCACCTCGCATTTGTCTAAATTAAACTCCACCTGCCATTTGTCAGCCTAATGGCCCAATTGATTAAGATTTCATTACAATTGGAGATAATTTTCTTCACTGTCCACTATGTCACCAATCTTGGTGTCATCTGCAAACTTACTAACCATGCCTCCTATATTCTCATCCAAATCATTAATATAAATCACTAATACAGTGGACCCAGCACTGATTCCTGAGGCACATCGCTTGTCACAGGTCTCCAGTTTGAAAAACAACTCTCTCCAACCACCCTCTGGCTTCTGTCAAGAAGCCAATTTTGTATCTGTCAAGTAGCTCAACCTGGATCCCATGAGATAGTTGGGTAGTTTGGAAGGTAGTTAGATGGTCAGTGAGAAGTTGGGGGCTTAGGAAGGATAACCAGTGATGAGGGGGGCAGAATGTAGTTGGGTGGCCCAGGGATCCAGGATCCAAGAGCACAGTCTTAGAGTAAAGGAATGACCCGTAAAAACCTAGATGAGGAATTTCTTCAGCCAGAAGAATCTGTGGAATTCATTACCACAAAAAGGCTATGGAGGCCAGGTCATTAAGTACATTTAAGACAGATGTATTAGTTCTTGATTGGTAAGGGTAACAAAGGTTATGAGAAACACAGAGAATGAGGTTGAGAAATTATTAGCATGATTGAATGTTGGAACACACTTGATGGGCTGAATGGCCTAATTCTGCTCCTATGTCTTATGGTCTGATGGGCCTGTCTGGAAGACAGCAAGATATCAGTTTGAATCATCATTGGGGGTTGGTAGTTGGCAGGAGGGAAGGTTGTATGGTGGTCAGGAAGCGTAGTCGAGTAGTTGGGATGTTAGAGGGTCACCAGGGAGTTAGTGTAAGTGACTGGAGGGGATCAGTTCTAAAGATACCCAGGAATTAGACTAGACACTGTGTTAGAGTCAGAGTCATTCATTAAAAGATCTGGGCAATTGTCCATTGGAAGCTGAAACTCTCTGGTCAATTCCCATGTCAGGATTTTCAAAGGGACAAATGTATATATCGCTCTTCTGTGTTGTCCCAAATGATCCAGAGATCAGGAAATTCATATCATACAGCCTCCAAACTATTAAATGAAGAATAATGTGGACACACGTGCCTTCTATTTCACTAAAAGAAATAAACTTGAGAATTCTGCTTTACATTCCAGAGATTTCCTGACTGTCCTCTCACAAAAAGACTGCCCAGGTCAAAAATTAATTGGTGGGGATTTTCTTGATGATTGTGGAGGAAGAGTGCTATCCATCATCACATGTCCTGCTTGGACTCCTGGCCTATGTAGAGTTAGCTGGTTTCAGCCTGATTGACAATCAGGATACAACCATTAATTACCCACACCTGGGCTGTAGGAAGAGGGAAAATATAATCAGCCAGGTGGCCCACACCTGTTCAGTCTATATGCACGAATGGACTTCAGTTGGGGAAGGTGTGGCCTGACAACCTTGATAATTGAATGAATTGCCAATTTCCCCACATTAATAGTGGCCACTTTGACAAAATACCAGAAAGCTACTGGATCTTTTAGAACCAAACCCAAACATATGATAGCACCAGAGGTGAAGATCTAGTGGTATCACCGCTGGACTATTAATCCAGAAACTGAGCCAATGTTCTGGAGACCCGAGTTCGAATCCCAACACGGCAGGTGGTGGAATTTGAATTCAATAAAAACTATCTGGAGCTAAGAATATACCGATGACCGTGAAACCATTGTCAATTCTCAGAAAATTCCATCTAGTTCGATAATGTCCTTTAGGAAAGAAACTGCCATTCTTGCCCGGTCTGGCCTACATGTGACTCCAGATCCACGGCAATGTGATTGACTCTGAAATGGCCTAGCAAGCCACTCAATTCAAGAGAAACTCAGGATGGACAATAAATGTTGGCCAGTCAGCAACACCTATGTCTCACGACTGAATGAAAAATAACTTACACTGAAAAGGCAAGATGGGATGGAAACAGAAGCTATCCCTGTGTCACCTGAATCTTCTCATGTTGCCTATCTGCCTCGTGGACCAGCTGCTAGGCGACATCAATGCAGTTAAGTTAAAAATGGTTGTAAAGCCAAGGATAAAGAACTCATTACAGTATATAATTAATTTCATTTAAATCGGCTCAGTGACCTCAGGTAAAATTACATAATAGCAAGATGAAAAGTTCAGCTAATTTCTTTGCTTAGTTGAAAAGCAATATGTGTGAAGAATATGAACCTGTGGAAAGTCATTGTGATCGTATTTAGTTTTACCAAATTTTGCCCCAAGCTGTTCTCACAGTATTGACTATAGCCACCAGTTCTCTGCGTCACTTTAACTCTAACTAGCTTGAATTACATTGTAAATTATGTTTTTTTTTAATAAATCTCTTCAACTTGCAGCCCCTTGTTCAGCCTTCCATTGCACCATGCCATCATGTTTCACTAGTGGGATTTAAAAAAAACATTGATCCTGTTACAACAAATGTACATAGGTGAAGCACGATACTTCTGTTAGAAGTGATTGTTGATGCAAAAAAGTTTATTCAATGCTACCTTTTACACCATTGATAAGGGGTATGTTTTAAGGAAGGTCTTAAAGGGAGAGAGAGGTGGAAATGTTCAGGGAGGGAATTCCAGATACTGGGACCTCAATGGTTGCAAACAAGTTTGTCAATGGTGAGGATGGGGTGGGTGGTGGGAATGGAAAGAAATGAAGATTTACAATACAGCAGGAAGAATATAGAGTGCTGTGATAACTGCATGGTTGGAAGAGGTTACAGCGGTCGGGAGGAGATAGAAAAATTTGGACAAGAGAATGAGAAAGTCATTGGGAACAAACATGAGTCAACAACTGCAAGGATGATGTGTAAATGGAACATGGTATGGACTAAGATAGGAAGCAGGGTTATGGATGAACTTATGGAGGATGAAACTTGGGAGTTTGCCCAGGAGAGTGCTGGAATATTCAATTCTGGAATCCTGCATAGATGAGGGGTCCATCAGCAGATGAGCTGAGACAGAATGGAGATTGGCAGTAGGTCGAAACAAGTGTCTTTGAGGTAGAGAAAAAATGGTGTTGAAGTTCAGCTCTTGTAGCTAAGTCTGACATCCAGATTATGCAAAGCAAGATCCCACAAGGAAGAACGGCACCATGGCACAGTAGTTAGCACTGCTGTCTCACAGTGCCAGGGATCCAGGTTCAATTCCTGCTTGGGTTACTGTCTGGGCAGAGTCTTCAGGTTCTCCCTGAGTCTGTGTGGGTTTCCTCTGCATGCTGCAGTTCCCTCCCATAGTCTGAAACACATGCTGGTTAGGTGCATTGGCCATGCTAATTTCTCCCTCAGTGTACTCGAACTGGCACCGGAGTGTGGCGACTAGGGGATATTCACGGTAACTTCATTGCAGTGTTAATGTAAGTCTAATTGTGACATCAATAAATAAATTTTAAACTTAAAAATAAATCAGGTCTAATCTAATGCATATTTTATTCAGTATCACTGGCACAAATCTAATGTCTGAATGACAGAAGCCTATTGTAAACTCGAAAAAGTGTGGGATGAATACATTAATAATACTGTTCTGAACTCTGAGATAATAGGCCATGTGCTGCAACAAAGTGATACTGACATTATCCTGGATAGGACAGATTCAAGCATGAGGAACTGTGAACATCAGAGGAAATGTGTTGTATGTAATTATATGCTGGCAATGTGTCAGATATCCAACATATATAGCAACACAGGAGCCTACAACAAGTACAATCCAGCAGAAGGTGACTGTCCTCTCAGTATATTAGCACTTTGACATGACCCATAGGAACTGATCTCCATGTGATTGAAAAAAGCAAAACAGAATTGATCTTATACTGCTCACTATCCATAAAAGCAAAATAGCAACCAGTATTTATAACTGTATCTTTAACAGAATGCGAGTGGGCAGCACGATGACACAAATGCCTCATTGCGCCAGGGACCCAGGTTCGATTCCCACACTTGGATCACTGACAGTGTGGAGATTGCACATTCTCCTTGTGTCTGGGTGGGTGTCTTCTAGGTGCTCCAATTTCTTCACACAGTCCAAAGATGTGCAAATTAGATAGATTGGCCATGCTAAGTTGCCCCTTAATATCAGGGGGACTAGCTAGGGTAAAAACACCGGGTTATATGAATAGGATCTGGATGAAATTATGGTTGATGCAGACTTGATGGGTCAAATAGCCTCCTTCTGCATGGCAGGAATTCTATGATCTATGTTCTATGATCAATGAGAAGTGCCAAGGTGCATTGCAAGGACATTGTAAAACAGCATGTGACAATGAACCATACCATGAGACATAATGGCAGGTGACCAATAGGTTTGTTAAAAAGATGGATTTTGAGGGGTGTCTTAAAGGAGGATAGAAAGAGAAAGAGACAAAGAATTCCAGACCATCAGGCTTAGACAGTCGAGGCACGGACATCCATGGCAGAGTGATTGAAATCAGTGATACACAGGAAGCCAGAATATATCACGGAGGGTTAGGTGAGACTGGGGTGTTTACGGAGATAGGGAGAGATGAGGCTAGAGAAGTATTTGAAAAAAGAAGATGAGAATTTTAAACTTGGGGAATTGCTTAGCTGGGAGTCAGTGTATTCAACCAGCTCAGGGATGGTGGGTAAACTGAATTTGGTGCAAGTTAGGAAGCAAGCAGCAGAGGGTGGCCTCAAGGAGGATGGGAGGTGGGAAATATAGTCAGGAGTCAGCAGCGGATAGTCAAGTCATGAAATATCAAAGAAATGGATGAGGATTTGAGAGAGGAAAATCTGAGATAGGGGCATTGTCAATTGTAAGTACAAGAGTCCAAAACTAGGAACAATGAATATTAAGACAGCCACAAACAAATCCAGAGATTTTTAATGGAAACTTAATAAGTTTATTTGTAGAATAGTAAGAACGTGCTAAGTTCTGGCACAGGGTAAAGTTGAGATGGATTTATTCAAAGAGAAGCTAACTATTCACCTGAGAGAAGAAGGATATGTTGATAGGATGAGATGGAATAAAGGCCAGAATTTTCCAGCTGGTCCCACTGACGGCACACCTCCACTATGGGTTTCTCGGTGGTGCCGTTGACAATAGAGAGACTGGAGGTGGACTTATGCTCTATCTCCACGCCAGGGCCCATCCATGTCATCATTGCCACTCTGGGACATAGTGCTCCACCCCCAGTGATGTTGAGACGTGCCAGCCAGTGACATCAAGTCCCTCCCCAAATGACATCAATGGCCACACTTAGCAAGCCACAAAAATAGTGAAGAATACACAAATTATTGCTTCGGTGCTTTTTAGCTTATGAAAACAAGCCTGTAATAGATGAATCCAAATCCATAATATAATGGTCATGAACTCAAAAAAGTACAAGTACACTGATCACTGCTCACTGCCTCAGTGCTCTGTAATGATGAAAACAAGCCTATAATTCATAATTCAAATTTAAATACACAATACAAACTGCAAAAATACAAAAAAAACCTCAAATGACAAATCAGTGCTTAACTGCTTTAGTGTTTTTTAATTTGTGAAAACAAGTCTTTTATTTGACTTGATTTCATTTATTATTGTCACGTGTATTAACATACAGTGAAAAGAATTGTTTTTTGCGAACTATACAGTCAAAACATACCATTTATAGAGAAGGAAATGAGAGAGTACAGAATGTAGTTTTACGTCCATAGCTAGGGTGCAGAGAAAGATCAACTTAATGCAAGGCAAGTCTATTCAAAAGTCTGACAGCAGCAGGGAAGAAGTTGTTCTTGAGTTGGTTGGCACATGAGCTCAGATTTTTGTATCTATTTACTGAAGGAAGAAGGTGGAAGAGAGAATATCTGGGGTACTTGAGGTGCTTAATTATGCTGGATGCTTTGCTGAGGCAACAAGAAGTGTAGACAGAGTCAATGAATGGGAGGCTGTTGATCAACTGAAATCCAAACCTGCCTCCTGTCAGCATGATGGTAGAGATCGTTAATATTATGATCTATAGCCAGAATCTTACTGCCTTGTCTGCTCTGGAATCAGTGTGGGCAAGGCTCACAGAACAGAATTCTCCATTTGCTCGGGTGGGATTTTCCAAGCCTTGCCCGAGTGATGTCGTAAAGTCCGTCATGTGTGTGTTGAGACGAGCACACACGGAATTGGCTGATGAGTAATGGGATGGAGGAATCAGCTGATGAAATGACTGCAGCACAGCAAAGGCCAGTGCAGAACAGAATGAGTCAGAAGAAGTTCAGTACAGGAGCAAATACTCCAATCAAGTGGAATTCAATGAATTCAAGTCCAGTATCGGTGGCTTTGCTAGCAATTGCCTGGCAGGATTCTGCTCTTTGTCTAAAAGAGACTTTCTGATGTTGCTCTGCATTGGTGGCTGATGAGTCTATCAGCAAATTCAGAGCACCCTGGCTCTGATCATTGCCCCATTGATCGGAGCCCTGTGCCTAGGCATGATGTGTTTTTATTCTAAGGATCGGAAGATTCCCCTGCTGGCCAATAGTAGGCCATCTCCGCTGCTGTAAAATATGTGACCAGTTGCGTGGAAAATCCCATCTAGTGTATGAGGAGATTCAAGTTTGAGCACAGACCAGTAAGGTTCAACAAACTGTTCTTTTAAATTGTAAAATGATATGTAATTCTATGTTAACTTTGCAATTGTATGTCCCACAGATATACTAAAAATGTAACACGCAACTATCAATCCAACAGAAAACAAACCAAATATACAGCTATAGCCCATTGCTATTTTGGACTATTTCACACCCACATTATATGGTTTCTTGTGGCTTTACTGGAAGGAAGTAGCATTTCATGTGGCTTGTGTTGATAGAACTACTTAAAAGCATTACTAAGAAAATGCAAACTTGAAACACTTAAAAGAGTGATCAGCAATAGACCAATTAGAATTCAGATATAGACTTTAATAGCCATTTCCTGCTGTAACAGTTTTAGATTAGTAGTTACTGTTTCTTACATTTCTTAGAAAATATCTCTTGTTTCATAATAATCTTGGATTATCCTGTATATCCTGATAACTGGAAATTTTCTAAATACTCCGAATGTGTGTCTGCTTACCAGCACCAGGGTTAGAAATAATAGGATTCCATTTGGCGTGCAAATCAAATGATAGTTTCCTCAGTCCAGATTTAATCTTGTGGTGGTCGAATTTGGCATCTTGACTCAAAGCATCAAAAGCCATCTGAACCGATTCAAATCGCCCTTGAAGTGTAACAGAAGCTGATTATCTCAATAATGAATATGTTCTGCATGCAGTACTCAATCATTAAACTAAAGCTGCACACACGAACAGGCAGGACAACGATGAGTAGAGACTGAGGGAAGGGCTGACCTAGGTCAGTCGTACATGACTGGAATGAATTTCAGAGTATGTTTGTGGGGGTTTATCACTATAATTATCTAAACTTAGTGTAAGCAAACATATCGGTTTTCAAACGTAACACTTCTGAAGTCCAGTGGGAAATGTTATGAAGGCTTTTTTTTAAATCATAAGACTATAAGAAATAGGAGCAGAATTAGGCCACTTGGTCCATTAAGTCTGTTCCATCTTTAATCATAGCTGATATTTTTCTCATCCCCATTTTCCTACCTTTTCCCCATAACCCCTGACCCCTTTATTAATCAAGAACCTTTCCATCCCTGTCTTAAAGTATTAATCAAATGTTGATTTTTAATTCATTGGCTTTTGGATTCTTAAATGGACAGATTTTTTGAAACAGACTAAAGTGATTGCCAAATCTACATCAAGATGACTGTCAATAATGCACATGACCATACATATCCCACAGTTCAACCTTAGGAAGAGAAGATAGCGAGTCTTCAAAACTAACCAAAGAAAATTAGTTCCTCCTCCCCTCATCTGATCCCTAAAAGACCTTCCTTTCTGCCCTATTAACAGAAGCATCTGCTGTACTCAATAGTTGGAGATGAACCATTCAGAGGGAAATTGTTTAGAAAAAAAGAAAAGACTTGATTTTTAAGATAGCTCTCTAGATGAGCTATTGAAGTTAATAGGAATAAATAGTTGTGTTTGAATTTTTGGCAGTTGAAGAGAGATCACATTACCACCCAAGTTTTTTTGTGTGGTTTTAGGCACATAGCTTTTTTAGCATACTGGTGAAGATCCTTCCTCTCTCTCCCTTTCTGTCTCTCTCTCTCCATCTAACAAGCTTAGACCATGTCTGATGGTTTAACTTCTGTCTCTGTTTTGCAATAGAGTCATTTTTTTAAAGGAAGTATTCAACTCCAGAGCGGTGTTTTCCTGGAAAGCAAAAAGTGCACCTATACCTTCAAATGGCTTCAACACCAAAAAGAAAACTGCCGGGTTCAGTCTTTAGTTCCTCCAAGCTATGATCTATAATTTTTAGTTATTTCCTACGGGCTATAATTTAAGTTGTAAGTTTATTTATTATCTACACAATTAGGATTACATTAACACTGCAGTGAAATTACAGTGAAAATTCCCCTGGTTGCCAAAGTCCAGTGCCTGAGGGAGAATTTAGCATGCCATGGCCAATGCACTTGACCAGTACATCTTTCAGATTGTGGGAAGAAACCAGAGCACCCCAAGGAAATATATGCCGACGCAGGAGAACATGCAGACTCCATGCAGACAGTGACCCAAGCTGAGAATTGAACCTGGGTGTTTGGCACTGTGAGACAGCAAAGCTAACCACTATGCCATTGTGCCTCTAAAACTAATCTCTTTCTTTATTGAACTCAAGGGAATGTGTTCAACTAGTTATTTTATGAACACGGCATGGAAACAGTTAAGTAGACATGTCTAATCTGTTGCAATCAAATGAGGAGAGGAAATGATTGGAGCCCTTCGAACTCTTCTGATCTGCTTGTAATAGAAAGAATTATTCAATCAATTACTCCTGTGGTTATACTATAATTCAGGATTAGTACATCCTGCACAACATGACAGGACTGAAGTGTTAATATTAATAAGGAGTAAAGGAACAAAAAAATGAAAATATTAATTATTTCTTGGTGGTTCCTATTTACATTTTAGATAAAATCAGAGTGCATTTGGATCAAACAAAATACAAACACTCGAAGAATAAATCTAAACAATATAATTGCATTATTTAAAATTCAAATTCAAACTGAAATATTAATAGATCCAAAGTAATCCAGTCCAATAGCTTTCATATGCTTGTTTTATGTAGCTATTAATACTTTTTTTTTGGATTTTCTTTTCTTTTGTTCCCTCCAAAACACCTCTCCTCTGTCATTCCTCCTTTTAATTTTTGCCTCTCAGGTACTCTGATCTTCTAAATCTGTCCACTGGGGAACAAGTGAGATATAGGTTGGAATTTTACCAGCTTGCTCGCCTCAATTCCAGGAGTGGACGAGCCTCGGAGGACGGCATTCTCCATTGGCCTCAGGCAGGATCGTATGAGACTAGGTGGACGTACCCAGTAATGCATAATTGGGTTGATATCACAACCTTGACTGAAACCGAGCTGAGGAATGATTGCCAACCCAGTGACATTCCCATTGCAACCCCATTTTCCCCCTTTCCTTTGCCTCCTCATCCTTATTTCAAAGAAAGTGTGAAGAGCTCATGGCACGAAGATTGAGACTATCCAGTCAGCTGCCTCTGCATTTCCTTCCCTTCCCCGAGTTGCTGGACTGAACTGTTCTGTGGCTACTTCCTATCCTAGCCTTGAATTTGCATCCTTTTTGAGTTCCTTTTGTATCTGTCTTCACGCCCTCTCTGAACTTACCTTGTCCCTGAGATCTACATCCTGCTCTCTCAATCCCATTCTCCATGGCCATTTAACTTTATCTTTGGTCTCCATGTTGATATTTTTAATGGTTCCTGGCTCTCAGGTACAGGTACCCTCTGCTGTATCACTCTACTTTCTCAATAAAACTAACCATTGTCTCCTCCATCCTTACAAGCTGCTACACCATTTCCAATGTCCTTGAACATGTCATCTCCATTAATGGTGTCTATCTTTCCTGGAACTCTGTGTTGAATCTTTTCAATCAGATGTCTGCCCTGTTTCAGTATACAAATACTAGTCGAATGATGACCGTGAGACCATTGCTGGTTGTCATTAAAAACTTTAAGGAAGGAAATCTGCCGTTCTTACCTGATCTGACCTTCATGATTTGATTTGATTTATTATTGTCACACGCATTAACATACAATGAAAAATATTGTTTCTTGTTTGCTATACAGACAAAGCATACCATTCATAGAGAAGGAAACAAGAGAGTGCAGAATGTAAGGTTGCGGTCATAGGGTGTAGCAAAAGATCAACTTAATGCAAGGTAAGTCAATTCAAAAGTCTGACTGCAGCAAGGAAGAAGCTGTTTTTGAATTGGTTAGAATTGGACCTCAGATTGATGTATCTTTTTCCTGAAGGAAGAAGTGGAAGAGAAAATGTCCAGGGTGCGTGGGGCCCTTAATTATGCTGGTTGCTTTGCCAAGGCAGCGGGAAGTGTAGACAGGGTCAACGGATGGGAGGCTGGTTTGCGTGGTGGATTGGGCTGCATTCATGAACTTTCGTAGTTCCTTGCAGTCTTGGGCAGAATAGAAGCCATACCAAGATGTGATATAACCAGAAAGAATGCTTTTTCTGGTGCATCTGCAAAACTTGGGGAGAGTCTGGACCCACAGCAATGATTCTTAAAGGCCCTCTGAAATGCTCTAGCAAGCCATTTAAATGTATCAAACTGATTTGATATCCCAAAAAGAATAATGAAATTGGTCAGACCATCCAGTCTCTATCTAGGCACCAGAAATGATATTGGTGCACCCAGTTCTCTTTACCAACATCTAGGGGTTTGTGTCAAAATTGGGACAATATAAATGTAATATAAATGTCAAGCAACAACCTGACATTGTCACAGTCACGGAATCAGACCTTACAGCTAGAATCCTGGGCACCAATATCACCATCCCTGTTCCAGTGATAGAACAGACTCATCAGAGATGGCAGCACAGTGGTATATAATCAGGAGGAAGTTGTCCTGGGAGTCCTGAATATTGATTCTGGATCCCAGGAAGTCTTAGGGCTTCAGATCAAACACGAGCAAGGAAACCTATCATTATCTTTTAGCCCACCCCCCTCAGCTGATGAACCAGCAATCCTCCACATTGAACATCACTTGTTGCTGTGTTGATGGTAAGGGTACACATAATGTATTCTGAGTGAGGAACTTCAATGTCCATCTCCAAGAATGGTTTGGTAGCATCATTGCTGACTGAATTGGCTGAATCCTAAAGTTTATAACTGCTAGACTGGGTCATCAGCAGGTAGGAAGGGAACTAACAATAAGGAAAAAACCTACTTGGTTTCATCTGGATCAATCCATCTATCAGTCTAGGTAGGACTGTTTAGCGCTAGTGGAGACAAACTCCTTCTTCACATTAAGGATACCCTCCATCTTGCAGTGTGATACTGCCACCATGCTAAATGGGATCAATTTGAACAGATCTAGTAGCTCACAACTGAGCATTCATGAGGTACTGTGGGCCATCGGCAGGAGCAAAATTGTATTCCTCCAATTCTGACTTGTTGAACACCCCTCATATTAACTGGTTCACCTTTGCTGGTCATACATTCATCTGCAGTCCCAATCTCTGCAATTCCCTCCCTAAAACTTTCTCCCTCTTCACCCCTCTTTCCTCCTTTAACACAATCCTACAAAGCAACATCTTTGACCCAGCTTTTGGTCATCTGACTTAATATCTCCTTGTGTGATTTGATGTCAAATTTATTTTATAATACTCCTGTGAAGCACCTTGGGACACTTTTCTATGTTAACTATGGCAAAGCAATGCATTTTTGCACATGTCCACTTTTCATAGAATCATAGAATCCCTACAGTACAGAAAGAGGCCATTCGGCCCAACAAATCTGCATTGACCACAACCTCACCCAGGCCCAATTCTCGTAACCCCTCATATTTACCCTGCTAATCCCCGACACTAGAAGGATTAATTTAATTAATAATTTAACATGTCCAATCAACATAACTGTACATCTTTGGACTGTGGGAAGAAACCAGAACACCCGGAGGAAACCCCTTGTAGACAAGGGGAGAATATGCAAACTCCATTCAGATAGTGACCTGAGGCCAGAACTGAACCTGGGTTCTTGGTGCTGTGAGGCAGCAGTGTTAACCAATATGTCACCTTGCCACCCCATGGTTGCAATGAAACCTACTGCCAGAAATGGAATGTCAGAAACCTACATGAATGTATATTTTCTTCATCCTAGATTTCTATATACCCTCTCCAAGCTGAAGACGAGACCACTTTGCAAAGAATTTCTGTACACTCACTGTGTGGAATACAGGCTAGGCATAGAGAAGAGTTTTCCAGCTGTGTTCACCTCAAGATCAGAAAATCCCAGCTGAGGTCAACTGATCTTTGCACTGTTCATGTCCTGCCTGCTACAATTCCTGTGGCAGGCAGGAGGGGACAATTCCTCCCATGGTCTCAGTTTCATTTCAATCATCTTAACTTGGGCTGTTATAAGGGAGGTTACAACTATCCTCAACCATCCTGACCAATACATGGGAAAGGTCAGATGCTGTTTCTATTTGCTTCTGATCACAATTCAGTAACACATGATTTTAAAAAATATCCACATGTGGATAATCAGCTAAGGACTGGATTGGTGACAATAGCAGTGCACCCTATATCTCAACAGCTTAGCACCACTCGCTATCTGGTTTTACCATTGAGAGTGGATATTTGGGTATAAAACGGAATGATTGCAGATGCCCACAGGATTAATCCCTCTATACAGGTTGCCACCTTCAAGTGAAGGGAAATAAGAAGGATAAATAAGAAAAAAAGATTAAAGGAGATTGAAAACATTTTGGAATACTTTACTCACTTTCTTAATCCTCTAACATGAATGATTTATTCTGGAAATGTTCATCTATTAATATTTAATACATTTTCTCCACAAAGCCTGACTGCAAATGAGCTCTCAGGTTAAATCGAGATTATTCTTGCAATAGTAAAGTTGGAGTTCGCTCTGTGCATTACTGTATTAATATTAACAGAGCATACTTTAGAGCTGATTTTATCTCGCAACAGGAAGCTGGCAGGAGCATGGACACCTCGGGCTATAAGTTCTAGGCCTGGCAGATGTTTAACACCACCACAGCTGCTCATCCTTTAGGGAGGAGAGTGACTGTTGGCCTGCACATGAGTTATGAAGATGTGGAGATCCGGCAGCTTCATTGACTCTAGTTGACAACAAGAAGACTGGAAACAAGAGGCAAGTCATAGATTGGGAAAGTGTTGGTAATGTTCTGAAAATCTTACAGGTTGGATAGTGTGGGGGCTGGAGGGTAGGGCAGTGTGTGTGGTGGCCTATGAGGGGCCTTAGGAAGTATAGAACTAATCTTCCTCTGGTGCAGCCCAGTGAAGCATTCTTGCTCCCCCTGGCCTCATGAGCAAAAGAGCTTCCTGTTACCTACAGTGAACTCACTGGTTGCCGAACAGCTGGGTTGGGATTGTAGATGCTCCACTCAGGAGTGGGTTAAAATAATGTTGGGCTCTTACGCATGTCAACAGTAACGAGAGGGTACCACAACCACCACCAAAATTAGGAATATTAAAAGGGAGGATCAGTGGGAATTGTGTAAAAAATGAAGCTTCCATGTTAACAACTCTCCTGCTTCATTCCTGCTGCTTAGGGAGAACTACAATTTCTTCCGAATTTAAGGCATTCTGTGAGTAGAAGATACATATAACTTACAAATACCACAACATACGTAAACTGATTTAATTCAGGAGAAAGATTAATGTGCATTTTATTGCCAAAATAAGAGTATTCATTTAAAACACAAGTGATAATAGAAGAACATATTTGTTTTATTGCAGTTTCAGCTCTACATCAATTAGGACTTTATAAACACCATTCTTATATTTGAAGTAGCTTCCATGCCACTGGAAAAACACAATTCAACAACTGCCTATTAACATCTACTTTTAAACCTACCTGAACCTTAGAGAGCTAATAAGTTTAATGAATTCCAAGTTCCCTGAGTTCCCAAGTTCACTTTTTAAAAAGGTTTATGCTTTGTCACTATTGCATAGCAATAACAAAGCTACTCATTTGCAGTGTTATGAATGCTCGACTTCACAGGGTGGTTATATTTTTAATATATCTCCTTCAACTTCAGGTGAAACAAAATGCTTTGAAAGGAAGATGGTGAGGTCATACTAAACTCTTCTCAGAGACAGGGCCAATGATCTGGTTGCCGCAGGGAAAAAAGCTCAAACAGAAACAGAAATATCAAGTCATGGTTTCCAAACCTTTCCACCATGACTCACAGTACAGGGACAGTTGCTTTTGTGACACACAGCAAGAGAAAGAAAATACTGCTGTGTGGAGAAGCAAAGCTGCCACTGCTATGAAGAGCAGAGAAAGATTGTATTTTTGTGTTACCAACCAAGCAGGATGCTTATGAGAGTTTGTGTTCAGTTCAAAATTAAGGGGACAAAATTGACTCAACCATTTGAGATTTAAGGAACAAGGAGTCATCAAGGTGGACCTTGTTGGTGAAAGTCAAGTCTGGAAGACTCAGACTTAATAGATGACTTTTGAAGGACTGGAATGTTTGACCTTGTGCAGCAGAAAGAAATGAACCTTCTGGAGAACAGGGTATATGTTTTGACTTGTTCTTATAATGCTACAAATCTGTTGGAAGGGCACAGCAAAAGATGTTGTAAGATATATCTCAATTACTTTAGCAAATTATTGCGAGATTACCTTTTCTTTCATTTGGAATGTTACTTGCCTGTTGAGTAATATTTGATCAAAATTCATTATAGTTTTTTGTTCCAGTAGATGTTTTAAAATGTAAAATTTTGCCCTATGGTTAATTCCATTGGCCACTGGAAAATTCAATTGCTTTTAAAAAGTATTTGTCTCTACAGGGTCATAAAAGTAGTCCCATCGTCGTGAATGCTAACCTGGTGCAGAAAATGAGACAATTAGAAATATCCAAAAAAAGGACCTCTGATTGAATGGGAATCAATTCCATTTGTTTGCCAATCAATCTAGGCCTTGAGGACAAGCTTTGACAAATCTACATCAAAAATATAACTTTCCCAATTTTTGTTGTAAAAAATCTCACAGCACCAGGTCAAAGTCCAACAGGTTTATTTGGAATCACAAGCTTTCGGAGCACTGCTCCTTCATCAGGTGAGTGGAGAAGTAGGTTCACAAGCACAGCATATATAGGCAAAAACACAATTGCAAGATAACTACAGATTGGAAGCTAAAGAATGGTTGGAATGGGTATCTTTACAGATAATCAAGTCTTTTCAAGTAAAGACAGTGCAAGTGGAGAGAACGATAATGCTAGGTCATTCATTCACACATCAAATACAGACTGCATATTTAATAACTATGACTTTGTATATTTACTTGCAATGTTTTAACATTTAATTTTCTAGTTATTATGCATTGCTGTTTGTGGAAGTTTGCTGTGCTCAAATTGTTTGCCACATTTCTTATAGCACAATAGTGACTGTACTTCAAAAGGTGGGACATTCTGAGATTGTGATAAGGAAGGAATGGCCTACTGGTATTATCATTAGGCTTAATGTGGAAACTCTGGTGACCCAGGTTCGAATCCCACCATGGTAGCTGGTGAAATTTGAAATTGATAAAATATATCTAGAATTAAGAATCTACTAATGATCATAAAACCACTGTCGATTGTCAGGAAAAGCCGTCTGGTTCATTGATGTCCTTTAGGGAAGGAAATCTGTCGTCCTTTCCTGGTCTGGCCTACATCTGACTCCAGACACACTGCAAAATGGTTGACTCTCAACTGCCCCAGGCAACTAGGGATGGGCAATAAATGCTGACCAGATAGTGACACCCATGTACCACAAAATGAATTTAAAAAAGGTGTCATATAAATGAAAATCTTTCTTCTTCTACATCTCTGTCCTCCTAATATTTGAAATGATAACAAGAATAAAATTATACAACAGCAATGCTGAGTTTTGTTTATCATATTGCAAGTTAGCTGTAATTTACATCATTTTAACTATACATTTATTTTGACTTAATTAATTTGATATCTTACCTGCTGGCTCGTTGAATTAACAATTGATTAATTAGTTGATCTGTCTATCAGTGCCTGTTTCTTTTGGCAATTGGGCTGTTGTGTGTTTCAAGAGAGTATAAAGTTGATTTACCAGCTAAACAGTCCTTTATGGTACTGAGAAGCTGTAAACTGTGGAGTGCAAAGTCAAATGTGAATTATAACATTAGGTGCAGGTAGCTTAAATATATTTGAGGAGGTTAAATCTTTTTGTTGTTTGATCTTTATTAAAATTTTGTGAACAAAAATTAGATGGGATAAGGGGTGTTGGGGAAGGGGGTAAAGCTGAAAGCTATAGTATGTGGTACCTGCATAATGCAGGAACTCTCCAGATGCTTCAGATGTTTGGAGTGATGCCAGATGTGGGAAATCTGCCTGAAGTCAAGTGTAGCCATCGGGCACAAGCTGGGACAGGCAGGAGACAGATGGCTTTGTGGGAGCCACACATTCCAGGATGTGGTTAACCCTTAGCAAAATAACTTACTAAAAAGGGAAGTGATGATCATTTATCAGGGTGGTAAGAGAAGACAGCAGGCAATGTAAGGAACCCCCAAATTGTGCTGAATTGACATAGATATTCAGTGCTGAATACTTATGATGATAGCAACCTATTGGAAGAGGGTAAATGTTAATACCAAAAAGGGAGGGATCAAGTAAAGAAGTGCAATAATAATGGGGTTCCATAATTACAAGTATCATTCATAGGAATAGCTATAACTGGGAGATCCAAATATTGTGCAGACTTCCAGATGATTGAGTAAGACATAGATAATGCACTAATTAGATCACACCTGGAATAATATGAATTGTTTTGGTCCTTTTATCTTAAGTTATACTGGCATTGGAGGTAGTGCAGAGAAGGTCACTCGGTTGATCCCAGCTTTGGTGGGATTTTCTTAAGAGGAGAGGCTGAGTAGGTTGGGCACGTGCTCTTTGAAGTTTAGAAGAAGGAGAGGTGGCTTTATTGAATTCACCAAGGGCTTGACAAGGTAGATGCTGAGAAGTTGTAGGGGAGCCTAAGGCAAAAGGCATAATCTTAGAATAAGAGGTCATCCATTTAAAGTGGAGACGATGAGGAATTTCTCCACTGTGGATCTGTGAAATTCTTCACTGCAGTGGGCTGTGGAGGCTGGATCATTAAGTATGTTCAAGGCTGAGATAGACAGATTTTTAATCAGTAAAAGAATCAAAGGTTATGGGGATAAAGCGGGAAAGTGGAGTTGAGGATTATCACACAAAATCAGTCACAATCTCATGGAATGATGAAGCAGATTCGATGGACCAAATTACCTCATTCTGTTCCTACATCTTATGGTCTAAGACATGTAATGGAGTGTTGTTCAGAATATACCGAGGGAGAAGAAAAAATATCAATTCTAAGTGAAAAATAATAAAGACTGGAATCCAGTAAAAGATTTTATAAACCTGAAATGTGGAAAAAAAAGATTGAGATGATAAGAAAATAATTACTTATGAGTAATGAAAGAATTACGAAGATGTTGAATGAGGGTACTTTGGTTTTCACAAGAGTATGATAATAAGAATGAAAGTGTACAGGAGGAAGCGATGGAAAAGTTGCCAATTTCTTCATTTGTTTGTCATTCCTGAGAACAATGTGGTGGTCTATGGAAAAGTCAACTAACCCTGATGACTTATATCTAAGAATGCCAAAAGTCTTTGGATACAATAGAATGAGTTCTTTCCACAACTAACCGTAGATAGCTTTTTAATTGGAAACAGGTTAATGCATTTTCTATACATGGCCATTAATTAGATAACAGCTGGAATCTTGCTAAGGTTTGGATGCCCTACATTAAGAAGGACACCAAATATGAGGATAGTGATATTTATTAAGATAAAAAATGTGTAAGACCTTATTTTACTGGAATCTTATTTCTCTAACCTTTCCTCATAACTCCAGATTAAAATAAACATTGAGATTTTCAAAAATGTCAGGTTTTAATAATATAAATAAGAAAAAACTATTTCAAATGTTCAGTTCAGTTAACAAATAGAAACCATAAGCCGATCTTCCCTCCCAAATGAAAAGGGAGAAGTTAGTGTCGGAATTCTCTGGCCATTCGTGGCCCATTGCCACTGCAAGCCAGGGCAGAGAATTTGGCATTTGAAATCCTGCTGGAAAATTCCGGCCTAGGTCTTTTATTGTACAAAGGTTGATCGGATATAGAATATCCTAAACAATGATCATGGATTGTGGTTTCAATAGAATCCATATCGTTTTAATGGTGATAAGATAACAAGAATGTGTAAAGGCAGGAGACTGAAGTAAAGTGGATCACCTTTTCAGGAAACTGAATTTAATTGTCATGACCAGTGCAGGAAAGTCCCAGACCCTAAAATTAGGAGGACAGGAAACACAATGGGGTAAAATTTCCTTTCACTTCTCCACCTCCTATTCTTTATTAAAGACTATTAGGGGTCTGTTTTGGGGCCCCTGCTGTTTGTAATTTTTATAAATGATCTGGATGAGGGTATTGAAGGATGGATTAGTAAATTTGCAGATGACACTAAAGTCGGTGGAGTGGTAGATAGTGAAGAGGGGTGTTATAGTTTGCAGAGAGACTTGGACAAGTTGCAGAGCTGGGCCGAGAGGTGGCAAATGGAGTTTAATGTGGAAAAGTGTGAGATAATGCACTATGGCAGGAATAATAAATGTGTAGAGTATAGGGCTAATGGTAGGATTCTTAATAGTGTTGATGAACAGAGGGATCTTGGTGTATATGTGCATAGATCCCTGAAAGTAGGCAGTCAAGTCGATAAGGTTGTTAAGAAGGCATATGGAGTCTTAGCTTTTATTGGTAGGGGGATTGAATTTCGGAGCCGCAACGTCATGTTGCAACTGTACAAAACTCTAGTGCGGCCGCACTTGGAGTATTGTGTGCAGTTCTGGTCCCCGCATTATAAGAAAGATGTGGAGGCATTGGAGAGGGTACAGAGGAGGTTTACCAGGATGTTGCCTGGTATGGAGGGCAGGTCTTATGAAGAGAGGCTGAGGGATTTGAGGTTGTTTTCGTTAGAAAGGAGGCGGCTAAGAGGAGACCTTATTGAAACATATAAGATGATTAGAGGTTTAGATAGGGTGGACAGTGATAGCCTTTTTCCTAGGATGGAGAAAGCTAGCACGAGGGGACACAGCTTTAAATTAAGGGGTGATAGTTATAGGACGGATATCAGAGGTAGGTTCTTTACCCAAAGGGTGGTTCGGGAGTGGAATGCCCTGCCTGCAGCAGTTGTAGATGCGCCAAGTTTGGTGGCGTTTAAGAGGTTAGTTGATAAGTATATGGAAGAGAAGGGAATGGTTTAGTATGGAGGGTCATTGCTTTTTATATTGGTCGGCGCAACATCAAAGGCCGAAGGGCCTGTTCTGTGCTGTAATGTTCTATGTTCTATGTTCTATGTTCTATCTGGTTTATCAATATCCTTTAGAGAAGGAAATCTGCCATCCTTATCTGGTCTGACTTTTGCCATATGGTTGAATCTTAACTGCCCTCCGTAAGAGCCTATTAGCCATTCTGTTGAAGTGATGGGCAGCCGGCCTTGCCAACGACACTGAAATCTCATCAAAGAAGAAACAAAAATGATAATTCATTTTTGTATCAACATCAACAGTTTACAAGTGGCCGTTTGGTTATTGAATCTTGTTTTCTTGCAGCTTCTTACAGTTTACACACCTGTCCCCTGTAGCATCCTTAACAGGGACTGGTGTAGAAAAGGATAAAGTTACAAGTCACAAATGACAATAATGAAGTTGCACAAACTAATTCTCCACAGCAAAGTAACACTTGGTCAGGGCAATGTGACAAAGAAGTGGGTGAAAGAGAAATTGGTGAAGCATATTGTCGCAATTGGAGGAATTTTTTAAACGGCTGAAGTGCGTGAATGTATCAGTGATGCATTAGCTGCCTTCATTCCAAATGCTGAAGACTACAGTTCTGTCAAAATGTAGCTATTATTAGCTACAGAGGCAGCAAGTGTGTCACTTATTTGCTCTTTATGCTGTTGAACTATGGCTGATTGCACCATGATAGCATGATAGTTTTGAATCAAATTGAATTTCTCTTATTATTTTTATTGCGAAACTAAGTTAAGTACAATGTGACGGTATTGGTGCCCCATTCCTTTGCAACATCCTTCCATTGGTTTTTCATTTAAGATGAGCTATTCCATCACCAAAGTCACTGCAGGGAATTAATTAAGTGCAGCAAATACGGAAAATCTCAGCCAGTCTGACAGCATCTGTGGAGAGAGAACGAAGTTAATGTTTTGAGTTTGAATGACACTTCATCAGACTCTTTGCTCTGACGCAGGGTAATCCAACTCAAAACGTTAGTTCCATTCTCTGGTTCTATTCTCTCACCACAGATGCTGTCAGACCTGCTGAGATTTTCCTATTTTGTTTCAGATTCCTGCATCCACTTTTATCATAGTAAGTTAACTGGTACAGTCAATTTTCACACCCTTCTCCCTGTCTCAGTCTTCTTTCACTGTCACATTGCAAGGATCCGATGGGACATTCGGCCTGGGTAGGATAAGTTGTCCTCACATTCTGTCTGGGTGCATTATGTGCAAATTACAGCACAAATCTGGCACAATCACATCTACATACAGTGAATGGAAGGATAAGTGAATGAGCAGGAAGGGGATGGCTCTAAGACTGGAGTAAGCATTTCCATGCAAATACAGGAAAAAAGTGGTCCGTCTAAAGATGTGAAAACTAGTGAAGCTGAGACATCTATCAAAAGATGTGAATAGTTTGCTAACATGCTACAATGATTTCACACCAGCGATGTTGGAAGGTGCTTCAAAAAGAACAAGAAGAACATGTGCTTTTGTCATAATGGAAATTCATATTCAACAGTGAAGTCTATTGTGAAAGAAGAATTGTGAGCGAAGGGGAAATAACAGTCTTGTGGAGTTAAAGTGTTTGTGCTTCTATATCATAAAGCAAAAATAGCCAAACTTAATTTGTTTTCAATGTTCCTTTCATTCCTCATTCCTCTCTCATCCTGAAGGCTTTCACTCCTGCTGAGACAGGTTCCGATTGGGGCCCACTGCTTCTCCCGATTGCTGTTTCGTTATGTGGCATGTTGTTATGTAGTTAATGGCATTTACCACCAAATAAACTGGTTGGATTTTAACCTGGTGTTGTGCAATTTCTTACTGTGTTTACCCCAGTCCAACGTTGGCATCTCCAAATTGTTATGTGGATGCAGACATCAATATCTGCTGATGGCACAGCTGTAAGGGAATTTCGCAGACAAACCTAACTGAGTCCTCACTTGCCATCGCCATACATGCAAATCCCAATAGCGATCACTTGATAATACATAGGAATAGAACGCTCCCATTGTCATTTTTCACCTCACTGACCTGTGCATGGAGACCAAATGTAGTGTGCCAAATGTTGCATGCATTGGCAGAAATTAAAATGCACAGCAGAGATCAGACTTTGAACCTGGGAGCCTTCTCCCATTTGTCTTCACTACACGCTTGGTTTGCTGAGCTATTTAAATATTCCTATGCTTTTCCTGCTACGCTTCTTATAGGGACAGAATGATATTTGCCATCTTTATTTTAAATGAGTTCAATGACTAATAATTTAATATGGTCGACAAGGTATATCATAGGAACATGTTAAGCATTATTTAAGCTTACAGCCTTATCAAGTTGGAATCTTAAGAAGCAATATTTTGAACTTAGACTAAATGAAATTGCAGTTGCCTCTTTCATCTTGTGCACACAAGCATACACATTTATTAATAGCTGATATCAGCTTTAGATATTTATTTTCTTTGGCTCAACTGTGATATTTATAATCACAAGAACTCTTTCTTAGATTCCTTGCCAGTTTCCAGAACAACAGATCACAAAATAAGTCAAACAATAAAGTTTTACTTTGTTTCAAAGTGTAGATTTTAAAATGAATTACTTTTGCTCTTAATTAACCTCAAACATATTGATCTATTTGCTGACAGTTCAGTTTTACATCAGCTTAAAATTCACGACTAAGTGTAGGCCAAGTTGGTTAAATTGGGATACTGGGGGCAATCTTTGGAACAAACATATCTTTAATTCATTGGATAGAAAATCATATGGCATGCAAAATAAACTGTGATTTGTTATTACTCATGACGCACAATCTTCCAGGACTATTTTATGACCCACAGGGCAGGATTTTCTGGCTGTGCTCACCCCAAAGCTAGAAAAGCCCACCTGAGGTCAATGGATCTTTGCATGGTCCATGTCCTGCCCACTACAATTCTTGTGTCAGGCAGGGTGGGAAAATTCCACCCGTAGTGTCATTACCCCATTAATAATAATGATAATTGTTAAAATGGTGGTTTGTTAGAAATGGGTTGCAGCCATGAACATGCAGGAGTGTATTTGGAATATGATCTAATTTTAGAATCCATGCAAATAATATTTTCCATCCACATAATTGTACAAGCAAAGGTTATACTAGGACATGAAAGCCTCTGCTTCAAGCAAGCCCAGCATTATCTTTTAATTTTATCTCCTTGCTTTTTGACCTTTATTCGTGTCTTTTGAAGATAAAAAGTACATGCTGTCCTTTTAAAGCAAGTTATGGAAAATCATATGCAAACTTATATCTAAACCACAATCTCCAGTTACTTATGTTGGGTTGCTGATGTCCTTGGTGATTTGACTGTAATGCCTTAGTATCAAAATTAAACCTATGTTTTTTTCTACTTTAAGACCAGGGGTGCCCACCTCCTGTAAATGAATAACAAAGTCACATAAGACATTGGAGTAGAAGTAGTCTATTCAGTCTATTAGTTTACTCTGCCATTCAATATGATCATGACTGACCTGATACAATCCTCAACTCCACTTTCCTGCCTTATCCTCATAACCTTTGATTCACTTACTAATTGCAAATCTGTCTGTCTCAGCCTTGAACATGCTTAAGAATGCAGCCAGTACAGCTTCCTGTACTAAAGGATTCCACAGATTCACCATTCACTAGGAGAAAAAAATTCCTTCTCATCTCTGTCTTAAACAGCCACCACTTACGCTGAGATTATGCATTCTGGTCATAGATTTTCCCACAAAGGGAAACAATCTCTCCCTGGGATCCTTTGGGGGAAGTTTTTCCACTCCACCTGCTACAGGAATTGTAGCAGATTGAAAGGGGGTGGGGGGGTGGGTGGTACGATGTTGGGGTATGGCCCATGCAAAGATCCATTGATCCCGCGTGGAACTTTTTGGTTTTGGGGTGAGTTCGGCTGGAAAATCCCGCCCTGTGTGTCTCAATAAGGTCGCCTCTCACTCTTCTAAATTCCAATGAGTATGTGCACAACATACTCAGTGTCTCTCCATAAGAAAATTCCCTCCATACCCGGGATCAACCCAGTGAATCTTCCCTGGACTGCCTCCAATACCAGTATATCTTTTCTTAGATAATAGGACAAAATCCCCAGGTGTGGTCTAACAAGCGCATGTATAATTTCAGCAAAATCTCCTTATTTTTATACTCTATTTGAAATAAAGACCAACATTCCATTTAATCTTTCCTATTACCTATTGAATGTTTTGTGATTTATGTGTAAAGGATCCCCAAATCTCTCTGTGCTGTAGCTTTCTGCAGTCTTTCTCCATTTAAATAATATTCAGTTCCTTTATTCTTCCTGCCAATGTGCATAACTTCACATTTTCCTGCCTTAGATTCCATCTGCTGAGTGTTTGCCTACGCACTTAACCTATCCACATCCCTCTGTAGATTCTTGTATCATCCTTATCAATTTGCCTTTCTACCTATTCTTTGTGTCATCCGCAAACTTGGCAATAATATATTTAGTTCCCTTGTCCAAGTCATTGATACATATTGTAAATAATTGTGGCCCCAGCGTGGATTCCTCCAGCACTACATTATTTACGGGTTGCCACCCAGAAAATGCCCCTTTTAGCCCAACTCTGCTTTCTAATACCACTCAATTAGTTTTGGTCAAATCTTTGATTTTTTTTCCAAAACCTGCTTTTACAATGTTCATGGCTAGAAAGGGAGAAGATGTTTTTGATCATTCCCTGGCTTTTTAGGAAATTCTGATTGAACGCTCTTTCCCCGCTTCTTTGCAAACCTAACTGAATCAGGTTTCAAAAATGTTAATGCTTCTACTTTTATTCAGCTTTTTATTCCATTTGAATTTAGTCAGTCCCAATATTGCTTTTCAAGTGTAAGCTTTGTCTGTTACTAGAACTCTTGCCTCAAAGCACAGAATCATGCGTTTAAACTCTTCTCTACGATTTAGGCACAATCCAGGCTGGCATCTTGCTGAGTTTTGAGAGAGAGTTATATTATTAGAGATGACTTCTTTGAATGAGCTGTTAAGCCAAGTTTTCATCTACCTGGGCAGATTGACAGATCCCATGATGCAATGTTATAGAACAAGGAATTCTCCCAGTGACCTAGTGGCCAATATTCTCTCAAACAGCATCAAACAAGAGAATTAAAAAAACATGCATTTCTCTCTGTTGAATTCTGCTAATCATAGAATCATAGAATACCTACAGTGCAGAAGGAGGCCATTTGCTTGCAACCAATCACAATCCCACTCAGGCACTATTCCCTGTACCCCACATATTTACCCTGCTAATCCCCCTGACATTAAGGGGCAATTTAGCATGGCCAATCAATCTAGCCTGCACATCTTTGGACTGTGGGAAGAAACTGGAGTACCTGGAGGAACCTGACACAGACACGAGAAGAATGCACAGACTCTACACACACAGTGACCCCAAAGCCGGAATTGAGCCCAAGTCTCTGGTGCTGTGAGGCAGCAGTGCTAACTACTATGCCGCCTCCATAATAATGAAATGTGCATTACATACACCTATCGCAGCTATGAATGCAATCAACTACTTTTGAAATACGAGAAACTTGATACGGTAGGTGAGATTCTCTGCCCTCCCAGTCACATGTTTTCTGCTGGCATGAGGTGGCACATTGCTTATTAGTGGCGGGATTCCCTGTTCCCTTCGCTGCCAATGGGAATTCCACATCGACATCAACCCATGATGGCAGGAAACCCGTGGGTGGCAGTGCGCTGTTGGTGGGACCGGAGAATCCCACTGGCATGAATGGCCGGAGAATTCTGGTCTATATTTCGAAGAGATGGGATGAGGTACTAATAATAATTCAGCTTGTTCTTGTGACAAGGTGTGGAACTGGTAATACTTGGGTAAAAGTCTGGTTATTAGTCCTCTTTTCCAAGGCCTCCTGAAGCTTTCAATGTTATGCATTTTTTTAAAAAACACATTGGCTGGGGTTTTCAGATCCTGTACCTTTGCTACTGCTGCTACTGAGAACAGAGAATTGGCATTCAGCCAAATCTCCGTTCACAGCAGCAGGAACAGATAATCCCAGCGCTAGGTGAGATTGGAGAATTCCAGTCACTACCTGGGTACCTGGGACTTGGGTTCGATTCCAGCCTTGGATGATTGTGTGGAGTTTGCACGTTCTCCCTGTGTCAGCATGGGTTTCCTCCAGATGCTCCATTATCCTCCCACAATTCAAAGATATGCAGGTTAAGTGGATTGACCATGATAAATTAGCCCCTTAGTGTCTAAGATTTGCAGGGAGGGTAATAGCGAGGTAAATACCTAGGATTATGGGGATAGGACCTGGGTAGGATGTTCTGTCGGGGAGTTGGTGCAGAGTCCTTCCGCAGTGTATTGGTTCAATGATGTATTGTTCCTTTAAAAATATTGTTATAAGCTTACAGACCTTAATAATAGAGGCCACTGCATTACAGGACAGAATCATTATGAACGTGGAGAATGCTGGCCTCTGCAACCTTTCCTTGCTTGGTGAACAGTGAATAAATCAGACATTTTATTGTCACATAATCAGCAGATTTCAGTGTCAAAGTACATACACTTGAAATTGCAGGACTTTTTAAACCACTTAATTTCTTCCACCTCTTCTGATTACACCTCGTCTGGCAAGGTATAAAACCCCAACACTGGTCATTCTCCAATGCCCCCAGACATCTGAGTATTGGCAATAGTCTAGATTATCACTAAGTGGGTGAAGATCACAGCCAAGCCTTTTTTTATTCACTTGTGAGACATGGGCATCACTGACTGGCCAGGATTTATTGCCCATCCTCAGTTAACTGAGGGCAGTTGAGAGCCAACCCCAGTATTGTGGTCCGGAGTCACGTGTAGGCCAGACCAGATAAGGACGGCAGATTTTTTTCTTCTTGAAGGACATTAATGAACTGAATGGGTTTTCCTGACAATTGACACTGGTTTCATCGTCATAAGTAGATTTTTAATTCCAGATTTTTTTTATTGAATTCAAATTCCACTAAATGCTGTAAAGGGATTTGAACTCAGGTTCCCAGAACATAGCTGAGTTTCAGGATTAATAGTTTAATGATATTACCACGAGGGCATCTCCTCCCCTTAGTCAGATTCTACTCTCATGCAAAATCTGTGTGCTCATTTTCAGAAATTGTTTCAGAATTTTGATCAAAATCCCCCCTTAATTTCTTGTCCTACTTAGACAAGTGAATTCAGTTCAGACTTAGAGATCTATGTTGACATTGCTGGTCTAAATGACTCAGCTACTTACTAATTCAGCCAGTGGACGTATTTTGTTTTAAAATATTTTTCTATCAGAGATTGTTTTGAAAACTTCTAATGCTGCAGCCACAGAAAGAGAAAATTGTTGTATGCATTACAGATTGTAGTTGTGCTAACTGTGAATTAAGGTACAGCAGATTTGATGTATCCCTATTAATTCAGGTCAGATTTGAAACCTGCTAACATCATAACCTGACCAACACTGATACTTACGTAAACAGCTACCTCCAGCAAGTGTGTCAATAGTTTCAAGCAGTTGAATACCTGTAGGAGTCTGCGACTCTTGAAAGAAATTACATCAAAATCCTTCAATTAGTCCATGACATCCACCAACCTGTAAACTGTGGCACAACTGCAGTTCCAATGAATCATTGAAAGAGCAATTTTAAAATTCACTAATGTTTCACCAGAATTTTCCGGCCTTTCCACCTATATCACAGTTCGAGCCAAACCCCGAAAATTACACATGGGCCGAAAAATGGGTTTTGCACCTGGCACCAAACTGTTTGCAATTGTTCCTGTCCCTTTCACAAGCCAGGTCACATCCAGAAAGGGAGCAAGACCGATTAACACATTTAAAGTAGCATTTAAATATGCTTAGCTCTTCTGACCCTGAATTCATCAAGCTCCTGGGAATTTCTGACCCCCGGGTGTGGTATGAGCCCAGCAAGGTTCACTACAAGTATCTATGAGCGGAGACCAGGCATGATGGTCATGCAAGGAGACGTGGAGGCCTTTGAGGTCCTTGGTGGTTAGGTATATGGCTGGGCAGTGTCCATTTAACTGTGCTGACCTGGCATTCTAGCAGTGCCAAACTGGCGCAGTGACAATGCCAACTTGGCACAATTGCAGTGTCAATAGGATGGGGCCTGGGTGAGGGTGGATCTCATGCAGGGGCAGGCTATTAAGGGATGGGGCATGAAGGGGGGCTATGTCAGAGCTCATGAAGCAGGATATGTTAGGGGTCATGAAAGGGGACCCATTGGGAGGGGTCTAATCCACTGATGCCAGGGATCGTGTTAGGGATGCGGTAGGGAAATTTGTTGCAGATGAGAAGCATGTCC
This sequence comes from Sphyrna mokarran, assembly GCA_024679065.1. Classification (NCBI taxonomy): domain Eukaryota; kingdom Metazoa; phylum Chordata; class Chondrichthyes; order Carcharhiniformes; family Carcharhinidae; genus Sphyrna; species Sphyrna mokarran. Next base: position 24,437,355 of record JAGIQG010000019.1, read on the forward strand.
CAATGTCCATGGGGGTGGGAGACGGTCTCCTAATGCACTGTGAGACTGGGGCACTGTTCCAAAACAGTGTCTGCATTCTTTGCAAACAGACTCACCACGCTTCGTGGGCTTATCTACAGAATCATGGCATCATTTTGAAGCTGGAGTTGTATACCAACAACAGTTGGCTGACTGATGTTCATCAACCCCACTGCCTCGCAAATCTATCACCAAGACTGCCTGCCTTCCACAATATCACCTGTGGATATGCCAAAGACACTGGATGGGGGGAACACCACTGTTTTCCTTCTTTGAAATAGTGCCATTGAATCTTTTGCACCCACTGATAAGGCAATCAAAGCTTCAGTTTATAGGCCTGCTTGAAGGCTAACACTTCCTCACTAATTACAGGAATGCCATTAAGGATGAAATAACCACATATCCAAATGAAGAGAAAGTTGTTGAAAGAATCCAATATGGGTTTGAAGGGGAATAATAGTGCTGCACAAGCCACATTGAATTATTCGACAAAATTATGAAGTGGTAAAAGCAGAGTCTTTAAATATTTTTAAGGCAATGTTCAATAGGTTCTTGATAAGCAAAGAAGTGAAAGGTTATCGGGGAAGGTGGAAGTGTAGAGTTGAGATTACAATCGGATCAGCCATGATCTTATTGAATGGCAGAGCAGGCTCTGTTTGGGTTTTGAAGTTTAACTTGTCTGATTGACACTTCTGATTTTGTGTAGTTATGTGGCTATACCATGATGATGTCTCTAAAGGCAGACATCTTAAGATCAATTCAATAAAATCTCTCACAAGCTCAAAGGGGTTGAGTGGCGTACTGTTCTCAATTCACATGCTCTTATAAAGCCTTTGGGAATGTACCCCAGTATTTGATTTGATTTATTATTGTCACGTGTATTGGGATATAGTGAAAAGTATTGTTTTTTGCATGCTATACAGACAAAACATACCATTCATAGAGTACATAGAGAAGAAGGAAAGAAGAGGGTGCAGAATGTAGTGTTAAGTAATAGCTAGGGTGTAGAAAAAGATCAGCTTAATATACGGTAAATTCATTCAAAAGTCTGACGGCAGCAGGGAAGAAGCTATTCTTGAGTTGGTTGGCATATGGTCTCAGGCTTTTACATAGAACATTGAACACTACACTACAAACAGGCTCTTTGGCCCACAAGTTGCGCCAATCATACCCATATCTACTAGCCATAGAACCATCTGTAACCCTCAATCCCATTTAATCCTATGTAATCATCCAGACACCAGCGAATTCACCTCCACCACTACCGATGGCAGCTGATTCCATTCACTCACCACCCTCTGAGTAAAAAACTTACCCCTAACATCTCCTCTGTACTTGCTGCCCAGCACCTTAAACTTTTGTATCTTTTTCCCAATGGAAGAGAGAATGTCAGGGATGCGTGGGGTCCTTGATAATGCTGGTTGCTTTTCTGAGACAATAGGAAGTGCCAATGGAGTCAATGGATGGGAGGCTGGTTTGCATGATGGTTGGGCTTTGTTCATGACTGTTTGCAGTTTATTGTGGTCTTGCTCAGTGCAGGAGCCATACCAAACTGTGATAAATCTGGATAGGATGCTTTCTCTAGTGCATCTATAAAAATTATTGTGAGTTGGCACGGACATGCCAAATTTCTTTAGCTTCCTGAGAAAGTACTAGAGAGATTATGGAGTATCGCATTTGAAGTGGTGATAATAAATTGGATTAAAAATTGGTTAAAAAGGAGAAAGTGGAGAATAGTAGTTTAGGACCATTTTGCACAATGGTTGAAAGCGGGTAGTGATACCCCACAGAGATCAGTACTGAATCCAATGATGTTTACTGTTCATATCAATGTTCTGGATACTTGCCTGGAGAGTCATGCCAACATTTTGCAGCTGGAGCGATAGACCAAAAGGGACATTGATAAAATGGAGGAATGAGCTAAAAAGTGACAGATAGAACTCATTGTCAGCAAGTGTGTGTATTTTGATTTAAAATAAATGTGTAATTATATTTGAATGGAACTAGTTCAGTGTTTTGGTAGAGAGAAGGGTTTTATTCATTGGACTTTAATCTTGGATGGATGAAGCTATTAAAGGAAAGCTAATCAAATTCTGTTTTTTTCCCACAAGTGAAAGGACAGGTATTAGGGAGACATGACTTATAGCATTTAGAGATGCATAAAGTATCCTAAGATAAATAAAATTGCCATCTGAGACAATAGGAAAATTGGAACAAATGTACAATAGGTCAGAGATTGCTAAATCAAACACAATGTTCTGCTGGGGAAGTGCTCTACTTGCTACAAGGGCCCTATGTGAGTGCTGGGGAATGTGATACCATTGGTGTTAAGGCCATCTGTTATATTTCCTTCAAACAGTACTTCTGTGCATGAGGAGGCAAAGCTGAAGATTAGTGCTGAGCATTTATTTAGCAGGACCACTGATCTTTGGGAAACTCATACCAATGGGATCATTAAATCCCTTCCTTGTAATTGTCTGTAAATGAATGCTAAGCCCATTAAAGCCAGATGAGATAGCTCTCTCTCTCCAATCACTCACCTCTTTGACAGGAGTTTGAGAATGGTAGAAGGACAGGTTGCCCTTAGCAGTTCTGTTATGGCGACTCTGCAGATGTTCCTGCAGCTGGCATATATAGTGAACAGAATTGCAGTTGCACTTCATGTTCTTCATCCTCCATCCAAACCAATACACTTATATCTGCCCCAATATCTACATTAAAGCTGGATATTTTGCAAGCAGCATTATTGTTCGAAGAGCAAGAATATTGCGGTCATGATTTCTACTTCTTCCATCTAGAGGTAACATATCTTTATTCCCAGTCACCAATATCTCTCTCCTTGTACCACTAAGCTGGTCCTGTTCACCCATGTTTAATACCATTTAGTGCACTGTTACAATCCCAGCTGATGATAATGCTGGACAAATCAGATCCCAAAGCGAAACCTGGCTGAATACATTCTAACTTGTTTTTAGACAGGGAAGTTACTAAACAAAATCTTGGAGTCTGATGATGAACTTTTAACACAAAGAATAAAATATTTATTATAACAAAAAAAACAACATTACGCCAAACAAAAAGATTGGAAAGATTCATTGTGAGCACAAGGAGATCATTCAGTTTCTCAATATTTCTTTAGCCAGCAATCTCTCCATAGACACAAAAGCCAGTGAAGGTTTACCACTATCTTGACACCTATACTCCTCGCTTGGACTGACATAGTTGCGAACAAACTTCTTCTGGTGAATTTCTGAGCATTCATTCGATAATTTACACCAACTGCTTTCTGTCCCCAATACATCCAAAACCAAACTCTAAATTCACATTTGCTTCAATAGCAAAACATGAGTTCCATAAACTTGTACTTTTTCTGACTGGAGAGTTTAAAATTTTTGTCTTCCCATTCTGATACCTACTGACTGAGCTGTCTCTTAGCCTCTGGATAGGATTTTCCGCACAACAAGCAGTCCACTATTGGCTGATGATGGGTTCTTCTCGTTTCATCATTGTCAATGGGGTTTTGAGGTTTCTAGTTGAATGAGCCCATTGCTGCTAGGACATCTGCAGCAGGGAAGTGCCATTGGCGGGATCGGAAAATCCTGCTGGGATGAATGGCTGAAAAATCCTGGCCCCTGTCTTTCTCTATGTGTCAGCTGAACTCTATTGCTGGTTCAGGAAAAACAGCCTACCTGCCTGACAGTACAAATATTCACTTCCTGCACCACTGATACATAGGAGCAGCAGTCTGTATCATTTACAACATGTGTTGCAGAAACTCACCAAAGCTCCTTCGATAGCACCTTCCAAACCCATGACCACTATCACCTCGAAGGACAAAAGCAGCAGATACATGGGAAAACCAACTTCTAGAATTTCCCCTCTAAACAGCTCACCATCCTGATTTAGAAATGTGTTGTCATTTCCTTCACTGTTATTGGATCTAAATCCTTGAACTTCCTCCCTATAACCACTATCTTGTCAAGGAGTGTGTAATAAATACTGGCCTTGCCAGTGAAGCACACATTATAAAATGTAGAAATAGCCACATTTTCTATTTTTTGCTTTTTGTTCCCCAAGATTATTAAACTCCTAACACTTTTTTTAGCATCTATTTAATTTCAGGCATTGTAAATGCTCACTAAATATATGATATGTATGTGATAAACAAACCCAAAAGATAAACAGAAAGTACTGTGGAAGCTGGAATTTGAAAGAAATAGAGAAAAATGCTGGAAAAATCTCAGCAAGTCTGACAGCATCTGTGGAGAGAGAGCAGAGCCAATGGTTCCAACTCAGATGAAGGCTCTGACAATGGGTCATCTGGACGCGAAATGTTGGCTCTATTCCCTCCACAGATGCTGTGATATGGAGATGCCAATGTTGGGCTGGGATAGGACAGTAAGAAGTCTCACAACTCCAGGTTAAGATCCAACAGGTTTATTTAGAATCACAAGCTTTCGGAGTGCTGCTCCTTCATCAGGTGAGTGGACTCACAGCTCATAACTAACTGAACCACTCTGTCTTCTTTTACACACAAATATATATAAATTCAACTAAGAAACTACATGTTGTTTATCACAGTATGCTCCTCTTGGTCACTTTCAAAACTCTCCCAGGTTAGACATTTCTGAGCAAGATTAAGTGAGTGATAACTTTAACTATGAATTGCTGCCAGTACGGGATAGAATGGAGACTTTGTTATTTTCCTCTGTAAAGAAAGGGAAAAAAGAAGAGTGATTTTCTGATGAACAGTGCACTTCCCTTTGGTAAATGGAGCACAGTGGGATTTTACGATGCAGTTTGCTGACAGTTAATTTGTGGTGCAATATAACTCAAAGAACCTGAAAGCTACTAACTACTTGATCTTAAATAGCAATGTCAAAACTTATAAATTACAATTAGATGAGTTACATATAGGGGAGGAGCGGGTTCTTTAGGCACACTTGCTATGATCGCAAAAGTGATGGCAAATCAGGAGTTGGTGGGAAAATGGGTTTGACAATGGGTTGTCAAACCGCCGCGACTCTCCCAGGCTGTGCTGCCGACCCTGATTGGGTTCCCGGACAGTGGCTGGGAAGCTTATTTATATTTAAATAGCCTTCTTAACACCTCATTATTCAATGGACAGTCTAGATGCTCCCACCTCCTCCAGGTGGAAGTCACATGGGTGTGAATTGGTACAGATCCTGAAGAGCAGGGATTTGGCAAGCTGTGCACTGAGTTTGTTGATGTTTGTGGATACCTATCTTATTACACGGAAACATATTTTTGAGAAGTGATATTCCCTGTTCCAGTTTCCCCCACAATCCAAAGATGTGCTTGTTAGGTGCATTGACCATGCTAAATTCCCTATCAGTGTATCTGAACAGGTGCCGGAATGTGTTGATTAGGGGATTTTCACAGTAACTTCATTACAGTGCTAATGTAAGCCTACTTGTGACACTATTAAATAAACTCTAAACTTTAAATGAGGGAGGACAAAGAGGTAAGATATCACCTCAAAGATGCTTGTCTTAAACCAGAAATCAATTCCAAGATTCTTAAAAGGACCATCACCCGAAGATAACATATAACTGTTCCCCCCCAAAAGCACATGGACCATTACTGTGTAGTAAATCATGTTCTGAACTGCTTTATGTTAGGTATTGTAGATTACAATGATATTTCTTAGGGTGTGTCATGTAATTTACCCCTCTGACCATCAAACAATTAGTAAGTAACCTGTTCCCAGAGTTAGTGAACATGTTCATTAGTCATCATAATAAACCTTATTAAATAAACAGTGCAAAATACATTAGTAAACAGCAAGCCTAATAGAGAGTGCAGTCTTTATTTAGAAACCATTGCTTTTTATCAATTGAATGAGATATTTCTGGAGATATTAGATTTTATGTACTTCCAGTTGAGACAATTAGAATGCAAAATCAGAAATATTGCATGTGTATTTCAGCTCATTCTCGATTTAACTTTCAACTGTAATGTGAATGATCTTACTGGCGATCTATATAAAGCAAAGTAATGCTTTCCTATAAATGCACTTAAAAAAGGAACATTTAACACACTGACAGTGGAATAAGAGCATTCTTTTCTCTTACGAAGGTCACCAAATGAAACAATATGCCTATGCTATCTCTAATTTGCTACACATGATTGCATTAAATTATTGGTTTTAGTGGAAGAATTACAGTCAAACAGGAACAACTATTAAAAAATTTGACATTTGTTAGTGATTAATAGAATATTGATTGCATAAAATGAACTAATAATAGGACTGTCACAATTTTTTTTAATTTGAATGTTTGATATGAAAATTAATTTGGATTTAGCATTCATAATAGTTGGTATTTTTTGGGTGAAAAATTAGCAAAATGGTTGGTTTTGAAAAATACATATTGTAATTACTGATGATATAGAATCAAAGAATCCGTATAGTGTAGAAAGAGGCTATTTGGCCCATTGAGCCTACACCAACAACAATCCCACCCAAGCCCTATCCTTGTAAGCTCACATATTTACCCTGCTAGGTCTCCTGATGCTAGCGGCAATTTAGCAGGGCCAATCAACCTAACTGACACATCTTGTGAGTGTAGGAGGAAACCTTAACACCTGGAGGAAACGCATGCAGACACTGGGAGAATGTGCAAACTCCACACAGACAAGAGTCCCAAGGCTGGAATTGAACCTGGGCTCCTGTGCTGTGAGGCAGCAGTGCTAACCACTGTGCCACCATGCTGTCCATATGAACTAAAAATGATTCAGACTGAAAGCAGGTAAAGTGATGAGATAAGTCTCTTTAAGGTGCAATAAAATAACTTTAAGACAATCCTAACTATATTCCTAGTAGATGTGGTTTCATGGCATAAAGCCTTCAAAGATTTTACAGAAATTGTTAATCTTAAAAGACCGTATAAAAAATGATGAAATTCACTACGTTAAGAGTGACATTTTTCTTCAGCATAAAATAAATACACCGGGATAGAGCACAGATATCTCCAATTGCCCTATGTTTGATACTAATGTCAGACATTGAGCAAAAGAGCTTTGGTTAAGGAAATCATTCCATTCCTCAGTGCATTGTCCCTTATCTTGAGTACAAGTTTTATAAAGAATTAAGTATTCAAAACACCAGTAATTGTTATAATTTGAATATCTGCTGGCAGGAGATGACAATTTAAAAGGCCAAACAGAAATGACTGCTTACCCATATGGCTCATGAATTATGTGGGAAAAAAAATGCACTAACAGGAACAAATAGGATAATCATTATATGCATCAGTTGAGCTCAAAGATCATGTTACTCTGCAATTAATTTTAATGAAACAGATTCTCTGTAAATTGACCATAAACTGGCTTTGAATTATATTCCAATGCAGTTCATCATGTTGCGGGATTTTTGGCTGTACAACAGACAAAGTCAATGTGTCCTCCTTCGCACAGGCTAATATGAGTGGCATTCGCCACACTATCCTAGTGCTTAACTGATGACCACAAACAAGTAAAAGTTTGCTCCAAGATCTTGAAATTAATTGGAGCTAATTATTAAAGCAACACACAGATTGAATAAGAAATATATTTGATGATCCATTTGAAATTCCGGTAAAGAGTCCTGTAGTAAAATTTCTTGAACATTATTTTGGATGTCAATGTCCACTGTCAAAAGGTCAACTTTTAAAGTTAAGTTCTTAAAATCTACACTTAATAGCTTGCTGCCTCTGCTTGTATTACACCCTAACACTAGCCTCTATTTCTGGCCAGGTGTTTGAGTCGAGCTTCTCCAGAAAGAGTTTGATTGGAGCACTGGAGCATTAGTGGGAAGACTAGACATGTTCACTAAAGTCTGACTAAATGATTCCCCACAACCTTTTTGGAGACAAATCAAAACAATGCACAAAATGTAGAAGTACCAGATTTGCTAGTCCATAAGACACACTTTTTTCTGGAAAAGCATTGCCTGAAATGGATGCGCATCTGGAGGTTATGCCATAATATATACTTAATATTTCCTTTTAAGATACTGGTACATCTAATGGTCTGACAATTGTGATTTGGAGACAATGTTTTATTTAAAAATAATTTGTGAAACTTGAACAAGATGTTACAATGATACACCATCTACTCTGCAGAAGGAGGCTATTTGGCCCATCAAGCCTGCATGAGTAATGATCCCACCCTGACCCTATCCTCTCGTGTTTACCCTGTTAATCTCCCTGACACTAAGGGGCAATTTAGCATCAATTTGGCCAATCAACCTAACCTGCACATCTTTGGACCGTGGGAGGAAACTCCAAGCAGAGAGTCACCTGAAGCTGGAATTGAAGCTGGGTCCCTGGTGCTGCTAACCGCTATGCCACCCTATAATGACAAAGGAAACTTCAAGTAGTGGTGTTTCCATGTATCTGCTGCCCTTGCCTTTCTTTACATTATGTTTACAACACAGAATTAAGCAACTTGCCATGCTAGTGTTTATGTTTCGCACAAGTCTTCTCCAACCATTCTCCTTCTAACCTTATTAACATACCCTCCTTCCCTTTCCCTCCCATGTATGTCTAGATTCCTGTTAAATGCATCTATGCTTGTCACCTCAACTACTCCCTGTGGTAATGAGTTCCACATTCTAACCACTCCATGTATAAATAAATTACTTCCAATTTTCATATTGGGCTTATTAGTGACTACCTTATATTCATGCCCTCTCACCTGGTCTCCCAATAAATTAGCTTTGAGCCTACCCTAGCAAATCCTTTCATAATCCAAAAAACCTTTATCAAGCCATCTTCTGGATAGGATTTTCCTATCATTTGTGGTATGTGTTTTGCAGCTTCTTCTGTCAGCAAGGTTTCCTGTTATTCACACCATCTGCTCCGAGGGAGATCGTCTATTCCAGTCCAATGCCGGCATTTCCACATCATGCCTAGGGAGACTGTCAGAGAGACCGGACCACCCTGTTAGCGGGAAGAGCAGGAAAAGCCTACTGTTTATCTTCTCTGACCTATAGAGAAGAGGCCCAGCTGGTAAACATGGTCTCTCATTTCTAGTGTCATCCTAATGACTCCTCATTGCCCTTTTTCCATATTGTTTTATAATATGAGGACTGGAAGTGAACAAAGAGATCAAGTTTGATCTATGTAAGTTTAACATAACCTGTATTCTTCTCCATTCTATCCTTCTGAAAGAATGAAGTCCAGTTCTTTGTTTGCTTTTTTTGAAGAAAAGGGTTGAGAGCTTCAAGTTTTTGGGTGTCCAGATCATCAATAACCTGTCCTGATCCCCCATGCTTATACTATAGTTAAGAAAACCTACCAACGCCTCTAGTTTCTCAGAAAAGTGAGGAAATTTGGCATGTCAGCTATGACTGTCATCAACTCCTACAAATGCATTATAGAAAGCATTCTTTCTGGCTGTATCATAGCTTGGTATGGCTCCTGTTCTGCCTAAGACCACAAGGAACTACAAAAGGTCATAACTGTAGCCCAGTTCATCATGCAAATCAACATCCCATCCACTGACTCTATCTACATTCCCGCTGCCTTGGCAAAGCAACTGTCATAATTAAGGACATGCTCTGGACATTTTCTCTTCCGCCTTCTTCCATCGAGAGAAAGACACAAACATCTGAAGTCACGTACCAGACGACTCAAGAACAGCTTCTTCCCTGCTGCCGTCAGACTTTTCAATGGACTTACCTTGTATTAAGTTGATCTTTTTCTACATCCTGGCTATAACTTTATCACTACATTCTGCATTGTCTTCTCTATGAACAGTATGTTTTGTCTGTATAGCACACAAGAAACAATACTTTTCACTATACGTTAATACATGTGACAATAATCAAATCAAATAGAGATTCCTAGCCTCTGAACTGCTCCTGTAGCCACAATGCTTATATAGTGAGTTTCTAGTTGTGGTAACATCCAGGATGTTGATAGTGAGGGATTTAACCATGGCAATGTCATTGAATGTGAAGGACCGATTGCTAGATATTTGTTTGTTGGGGATGGTCATTATCTGGCAGTTGTCATTTGTCAGTCCAAGCTGGCGAGCAGTCTGACAGCATTAGGTTAAAGTCCAACATGTTTATTTAGAATCAGGAGCTTTTGGATCACTCACCTGATGAAGGAGCAGTGTTCCAAAAGCTTGTGATTCCAAATAAACCTGTTGGACTTTAACCTAGTGTTGTGAGACTTCTTATTGCGACCAACCCAGTCCAACCTCATGACAATCCAAGCCTGGATATAATCTAGGTCTTGTTGCATTTGGACACATGACTTCAGGACACTGTGAAGTGCATTTCAGCCAATGAAATAACTTTGAAGTGTGGTTGCTGTTGTAATATAGAAAATGTGGTAGGCAATTTGTTCACATCAAGCTTCCAAAAACAGCAATGTAGCAATGACCATAGAGTATTTTGCTCATGCTATGTAGACTGGGGGCTGAATATTGGTGGACACTAGGGAAAAAAAACCCTACGCTTCTTTATAGTGTCACAGGATAGGTGAGCCTTCGCTTTAACATCTCATCTAAAAGGTGGCAATTCCAGCAGTGCATGGGCCCTTTAATTCTGTACTTGAATGTTAGGTTTGATTATTGCACTTTATTCCTGGAGTGCAGCTTGAACTCACATCCTTTTGGCTCAGTGTGCTAACATGATATAGAATATAGAACAAATAACAAAGAAAATTACAATTCAAGAACAGGATTTTTAGCCTTGCAAGCCTGCACCAACCATGCTGCCTGACTTAACTAAGACCTCTTACCTGTCCAGGAATCATATCCCTCTATTCCCATCCTATTCATGTACTTGTCAAGACACCCATTAAAAATCACTACAGTATCCGCTTCCACTACCTCCCTCAGCAATAAGTTCCAGGCACCCATTACTCTCTGTGTAAAACATCTGCCTCGTATATCTCCTTTAAACCTTGCCCCTCGCACCTTAAACCTATGCCCTCTAGTAATTGACTCTTCCACTCTGGGAAAAAGCTTTTGACTATCCATTCGATACATGCTTCTCATAATCTTATAGACTTCTATCAACCTCTGTTGCTCCAATGAGAACAAACCAAGTTTCTCCAATCTCTCCTCATAGATAATGCTTTCCATACCAGGCAATATCCTGGTAAATCTTTTCTGTACCCTCTCCAAAGCCTCCACATTCTTCTGGTAATGTGGTGACCAGAATTGAATACTATATTCGTAGTGCAGCCTCACTAAATTCTATAAAGCTGCAACGTGACTTGCCAATTTTTAAACTCAGTAGATACAGAGGTATATATGTATGTTGAAGTCTATTTGCCAGCTACCCACCAACCTTGCCAGTTCATCAAAATCTTCCTGCTTTTGCTGAAATCCTCTTCTGTTAACCATAAACCACAATTTGGTGCCTTTATAAATTTTAAAATTGTTCTTTTGGTTCCTGATTCCAAATCATTTATATAAACGGTGAACCATAGCAGTTCTAGCATCAATCCTGTGAACACCACGTTTTACCTCCTTTACTTCTTTAACCCCTACTCTCTGTTCTCTGTTTTGCATGCTTGTGAATGGAATAAAGTAAAAATAATTATTCAGAAAAACAATTTAAATGAGGGGAGTTATCTTTTGATCTTGTTCAGTAACAACATTGATGATAAAATTGCAAAATCCCTTTTAAAATGAATATATGCAAATGTCCTGGGAGTAGAAAAGATAAATTATAAATTGAAATCGTTAGGAAAAATAACATGTATGAAATATAGCAGAAGATTTCTGTCACACGTTTTGTGGCATTTCCTGTAATGTTCTAAGTGATATGGCAAACCGTCATACCTCCCCATTATTCAATGCAATGACAGCTATTCACACTGTTCATTAGTGGCAGCCCATGCTCTTATTTTGATTTTGCCTTTTGTAATGGATAATTGATTCTGTTTTCACTTTGTTTCCCTAAATGATCATTATGGACTCCATTTCCAAAAACACTGTCTTCCCTTTGAAGGATAGATGTCCAGATCTCCCTCTGTGCCCTCATCATGCCTCATCACTTCATTTAAAGCAATATATTGCTCAGTGCCTAAATGCTAATGGAAGGCTACTGACATTCTCCCAATTATAACATCCTGTCCGGCATTCACCAGACACAGCTGACATCCTGATTTTCTAAAGCAGATCTGCCTCTCAGTAGCCAATGCACCACTAAAATGCTTCAGGCATCTGTACAATGTTTTCTGCAATGTTTTAATCGGAGGGAAAGGTGCACTTAAGCTTTCACCTTACGCTCTGGAGCATCAGTCTAATTGACAAATGACTTGAAGAATTAAAGGAAACATTTGAGTATTGACGTCTCAATTGCAAACAATTAGGAGTGGAACATTGGCTTTATATATTTTTTTAAAGGTACAGGCTACTTAAGTTAAATAGGAATTTGTTTTTTATTGAAAAAAATGATCTGGAAATTTGAATGAAGAAATTTAAGCGTTTTCAGTAATTTTGTCACGTTTCTAATTTAAATTAAAGATAATTCAATTCAATGCATTAGTATACAATGAAAAGTATTATTTCTTGCACACTATACAGATGAAGCATACATTCAGAGAGTACATGGGAAGAAGGAAAGGAGAGGGTGCAGAATATAATGTTATAGAAAGATCAACTTAATAAAAGTTCATTTGAAAGTCTGATGGCAGCAAGAAAGAAGCTTTTCTTAAGTCGGTTGGCACATGATCTTGGACTTTTCTATGTTTTCCTCGATGGGATAAGATGGAAGAAAATATGTCCGGGTGTGTGGGGTCCTTGATTAAGCTGGTTGCTTTTCTGAGGCAGATGGAAGTGTTGACAGAGTCAGTGGACCTCGTATTTAACAAGAATTGGAACTGGTCTATTAATTTTATTTGAACAATTGGGTCACAAAATGCAGCTGCTTGTTTACCATTGCTATAAGTGTGAAACTAATGCTTCTGGGCATGTTGTATTTGAAGATACATGCACTGACTTTGACAACTTGTGTGAGGTCATTGAACTTCTCGTCACACTGCATCCAAGTAAACCTTTGGAGATAAACTCCAGGTATTGACCATCACAATCATCTGATGTCTTGCAGAACTTTTCTATGCAGCCTCAAGGACTTTTGTGAGTAGATTGCATCTCTCTTCCTTGCCATCTCCTCCAGTAAGGCATCCAGGTCACCTTTCAAGAAACTTGAAGAATGCTCACTGCCCTGTGCATCATAATTAATCCTTCATCCTCACTTGTTGTTCCACAAATAGTCCTAGTACCTACCACAGCTAGAAATCACCTCCCCTTTAACAGATGCAAGTTAGCTTTAAGTGGTGCTAACATCTCTGAACTTTGGCCGCTTACTGCAGACACTTAACCATGCATTTAGGACTGGTTGTATGCAGCAATCATGCAAATTGTTAGGCAGCAAGAATTTGGCATACTGTCTGCATTGGAAGCAATGGGTACGGGTTAATCATACGTGTTCCTCATGCCTATTTTCGGTTTCAAGGTAGCCTTCTTTGTAATTACACAACACTTCCCTTTAAAGTGTGAAATACATCTGAGCTATACATTTTCTTTTTTAATTTATTTTTCTCTCAAGTTTCTATTTAAAGGTTTCAGAGTACACAACATATAATCTTCTCTCCCTAAATGATGAGTAAAGAAGTAATTTTCATTACAATAGGTAGTGAGTGTAAAAAAAAACAGAGAAAGAGGTGTAATTCAGGACAGAAGGGAACAAATTGAATTAGATTAAAATAATTGAATCTGAATGAGTCCAGGTCCACCCAAGAAAGCTTTGTGGTGGCTCTGATCCACTCAGTCATTAATGAAAGTATTCACCTTTCCCTGTGTGACGTGAGGAACCTTTTGTAGCTATGGAGTATTTTTACAGGAGAGATGGTGTAAAATACATTATTATAAAATGGTTTGGAATTAGAGCATTCAAAGTATCTCTATTCTTTGTAACAGCTTTTAGCTCCTTTCCTCCATCACATCACTGGCATTAATTTCTAATAAAGTTTTTGTTTCCACACTTGGTTTTAATCATGACGTGAGCCATCAAATGTCTTCATGTGCACAGGACATTTAGAAGCCACGCATGTACAAATCTCATTCCATGTTTTCACATTTATGCTAACTAGATATGAGGCAGTCATGAAGGGCCAGTGCCCTCTCTTTAACTTGAACACAAGGTCACCTTGTGCAATAACCTACAGTTATCTCAAAGATGCTCAGCCACAACGCAAGATGCAATTGTGCCTTATTCAGTGCGAATTTTGGCACTTACCTCCATGACACTGAGAAAATCCTCCGGGGCAGACGAACATAATGTTTGCACTTTGTTTCAGGCTGGTAATTGACTGGAATAGATTACTATACTTGCCAAAACAACTAATATTCTATCTGAACAAATCAGCAATCATCATCATAAATAAATCAGTATTGTCATTAAAATTTCAGTAAAGCTTAAGAGTGGATGGTTGAGATCTACGTGCAACCTCACTGCAGCTGCTTTCTTCCAACCAGGACTTTTGTAACAAATACAGAGAGGCATGTGAAAATTCTATGCTATGCCCAATTCAAATCAGAAATCTACCCAACTGTTTGTCAGCGGGGAACCTTTTGAACTAGTTAACATTGCAATGAGGTATTGATATGGGTCTGTCACGACCAATGTTAGTGATAGAATAAATTGAGATAATGAATTAAGAGTACCATCAAAGAACAGATTGATACAACATTAAATCAGATTGTTGATGTACTCTCTTCTTTCAGTACCCTGGTACCAATATATTAAGCATGATGGAATCTCTATCACTCTTCTCCGCAGATAATAAAAATTAATCAAATTCTGGTCTTGCAAATAAAGTGTAATAATAATCCAAGCAATAAGTGAAGCTCAATGCAATGTGAATAATAATAAATTTATTTTTCTTGCAGTGTAAGATTGATTTAGTTTCAATAGCTGTTTTGGTGGCAGACTGCAAAACTAAACATTCTGGCAGATAATCAGTGAGGAAGTAAACTGAGTGACAATTCTGCACTAAAAAAATTACATTTATATAGTGTCTTTCACAACCTCAGTATGCCCCAAAGCAACCTGTAGTCAATAAGAATTTTTTATGAAGTACAGTCAGTGTGGTAATAATGTAAGCAGCCAGTTTGCATCAAGTTTCCACAGATTATAATGTGATGATGATGAGATAAAGTGGTATGGACTGAGGGAGACAGTGGATAATAACTGCCCTGCTCATTTTCAAAAATGTACCATAGAATCTGACACATCCATCTGAGATGTGACATTGGTAATTGGACCAATTGGACTGGGGTAAACACAGTAGGAAGTCTCATAACGAGTTTATTTGAGTCACCTGACAAAGGAGCAGCATGCACTCCAAAATCTAGTGGCTTTTGTTACCAAATAAACCTGTTGGATTTTAACTTGGTGTTGTGAGACATCCATCTGAGAACATCTCATTCAAACAACAGCAGAACTCCCTCCATACAGCGTGAATTTGATTTGATTTGATTTGATTTAGTGTCACCTACTGGGACACAATGAAAAGTATTGTTTCTTGCGCTATACAGGCAAAACATACCATTCATGAAGTGCAAAGGGGAGAAGGAAAAGGATAGGGTGCAGAATATAGTGTTGCCGTTACAGGTAGGGCGAAGGAATAGATATCCTAATATATGACAGGTCCATTCAAAAGTCTGATGACAGCAGGAAAGCTGCTTGTTTTCAGATTTGCGTGTTTTCAGATTTTTGTATCCTTTTCCCAACAGAAGAAGGTGGTATTGAAGTCCCGAGGATCGTCAACTCTGTAAGAGAACTCAAAATGTTATTCGATAGTTCAAAAGGAATGCAGCTTTAGAAGCGCAGAATGGGAGTAAAGGATGCAATTAGAGGATATGCAGTGGACAGCTCGCAAGAAGTTGCCTTGCTCTGGTGTCACTGGACTGGCAGTGTAGAGTTTTGTACACCAGCCTCTTTTAGGACGCTCCAGGCCCCTGTGTACAGTAGTGTTTTGCAGTCTCTCTCCATTCAAATAATACTCTGCTTTTTTATTCTTCCTGCCAAATTTGACAAGTTTACATTTTCCCACATTACACTCCGTCTGCCAAGTTTATGCAGCTTGAACCAAAACTTTCCAACTTAAGTGAGAATGCTGACAACTGAGTTATGGATGTGCATTATTTATCACCCAATTTGTAATAATAGTAATCATTAACTTTCTAATTCTAAATTTAGTTTTTGAATTATCTATGTTCTATTATCTAACAATTAACCTTGATTAAATCTTTTAATTTCCAAAACTCAAATTTGAGTGTGAAAACTTTAGACGGCAGGATAATCTCAAACAGCTCTTGCGCAGGAAAATCCATCTTTGGACTGCAATGGGCAGCAGCAGACTGGGCTCACTGGCAAAGAGCACTGCTGGAATGGAAATACTGGGAGATAAGTGCAGCCTTGGAGAACAGGTCCATATCCCACAGAGCCACTGCCGCTACAATAGAGCAATTTTAGCAGTGTGCCTAAGTAAAGAAATGGACATCCATTTCTCACTGTTATGTGCAGACAGCAACAAGCTGAGCTTGTATAACTTCAATCCAAACTTCCACTGTGGCACTCGGATGTAGAATAGCTTCTGTTTCTGTTTCAATAGAAGCTTAAGTGTTCACTATCAGATATTTCATTATGGGTGCTCCAATAAAAGTGTTCTTGCAATTAGCCTGTGACGTTAGTGTATGTTTAAGTGTTTTCTTTTTATGAAAGCATGATCTCTGCAGCTCTCACAGCTTCAATGTTTCTCAATTTACAACCTGAGCTGATGTAATTATGGCACTGGTTTTTCTGGAGGAATCTTTTTATTGCTGCTTAAAGGAAGATTGTTCATTTTGACTGGGATGTTTATGTCTCTGCATTGTTAGGGGAAAAACTGGTTGGCAGGTCAGACGATAGGAGTTCTTTTATTCTCAGTTCGGAGCTGCAGTGTGAGTTTTAGTTTTAGAAGTGTCATCAAACTAAAAAATGTCTCTCTGTCCTAGTTTTGGAAATTCTGCTGGACGTCTGAAAGCAAAGTCTTGCTTTCCTGAAGTAGAGGGTGGGGGGTGGGGAGGGGGGCATGGAAGCGGAATCTGCTGTTGGTGGCTTACGTAGAGATCCTGGTGCTTTGGGGAGCTGTTCTGACTTTAAACTGTTCTGAATCTATCCAGGGAACTGCAGACTTCATTCAAAGGACTCAATTTCAGTACCACGTGAACATTAGTCTATGCTGTATTAAACTTGTTTGAAGAGACTTATTGAAGGGATTGGCTTGATTGGGATAGCTCCTGTATTTATTGATGGCTATATGTAATAGTGATTGTTTTGATGTTGTTTGTAATCAAAGTTATTGCTAATAATCTTACTGGCACTTCCACCTGACCATTATTCATTGTTCAAGGCAGCGGATAGCTGTTGTTTCATAATGTGGTGTAAGCATATTGTCCAAGTTTCACTGTTCATGACCATGAGAGCACTTTGAACCTACTGTATGGCAGCAAGAATATATACTTACAGGTTGCACCATACTTGTACAATGCAATAGGAAAGAGCAGCTTGTATTCTGTCCTGAGAGGGAAGCAATGGCTTAGTGGTATTATCGCTTGACTATTAATCCAGAAACTCAACAAATGTTCTGGGGACCTGGGTTTGAATCCCACCACAGCAGATAGTGCAATTCAAATACAATAAAAGTAAAATCTGGAATTAAAAATCTACTGATGAACATGAGACTATTGTCAATTGTCAGAAAAACCCATCTGGTTCACTAATGTCGTTTAAAGAAGGAGATCTGCCGAACTTACATGGTCTGAACTACATGTAACTCCAGAGTCACAGCAATGTGGTTAACTCTCAACTGTCCTCCAAGGGCAATTAAGAATGGGCAATAAATGCTGGCCAGCCAGTGATGTCCATGTCCCATGAATGAATTCAAAAAAGGTTTATGTTCCAAGGGTCTAGAACACCTAATAAACGCCAACAGTAATGAATGTGTCATCTTCATTTTGTATTTGTCGATGGTTACATTTTACCCATGCTTTAGGAACCAATGGTGTATATACCCTATGAAAATCAATATACCTTGGTCTTTCTTTTTCTTTCTCTTTCTCTTTCATTCTTTTTCCTCTTTCCCACTGATAAATATAAACAAGTAGCAAAGACGCATCACTCCTTGGAGTGACACCACGGTCCCTGTGCTAATGACACTGAACGCATCAAGGAGTGCAGTTTGGCCAGTTGCACCATTTTCCTGGTTTGCTTCGAAAGCCTGAATGCATTTGCAGAATAGCAGAATCATTAATTATCTATTACTTGAGGGTATTGTGGATCAAAGACATCCTTTGAAATTTCATCTCAAAAGTAAAGGTCATTATTTGGGCTGACGCATTGAGAACAGTGAACAGGGAGGATCGTGCAGTATTTATTAGTTTGTGAGTTTCTGTGTATTTTTAATCGCA
This sequence comes from Sphyrna mokarran, assembly GCA_024679065.1. NCBI lineage: Eukaryota > Metazoa > Chordata > Chondrichthyes > Carcharhiniformes > Carcharhinidae > Sphyrna > Sphyrna mokarran. Next base: position 24,455,856 of record JAGIQG010000019.1, read on the forward strand.
ATCAGAGGGACAGAATGTTCCTTTTTACCCTTTCGTCTGCAACAATGCAGCAGCTCCTTGGTGACAGCACATTCTGATTGTTATTGAGCTATCTTTGAATGCTTTTGTTCATTCAGTAATTGGTTTACATTCAAGAAGTTTCTTTTACATTGTATGTGGTTTACCTGTAGTATACATCTGGAGAATCTGTCAAGAGTAGCAATGTTTCAATTAGAAAGTAAAGTTGCAGTAGAAATAAAAACTCAGACTTGGGAGTTCACTTATTACATATTCCAAATGTGGATTCAATTATATTATTTGTATAACTTTTGAGTGATTATTTATGCTTAAGTTCTGTTAGGAGCTTGCTATTCTTATCTGAGAAAGTGCCAGCACTACCAAATCGATGTTTTTGTGAGCCATGACTGAAGGCAATGCCTCATGCAAAATTTGTTCTGGGCTGCTGAAGCTCTCTATTAGCAGTCACTGATATAGGAGAAAATTCCTGGCCAACATCTCATACTTCCCACAGACCAGTTGTGGTGGAGCAACCTCAGCCTACTATTGTGCCCTGTCACTTTTTTCTCATTAATTCGTAGGATATGGGTATCACTGGCTGGCTAGCATTTATTGTCCATCCCTAGTTGCCCAAAGGCAATTGAAAGTCAATCACATTGCGATGGCTCTGGACTCATGTGTAGGCCAGACCAGGTAAGGATGGCAGATTTCCTTCCCTGAAGGACATTAGTGAATCAGATGGGTTTTTTTTGACAATTGACAATGGTTTCATGATCATCAGTAGATTCTTAATTCCTGATTTTTAAAATATACATTGAATTCAAATTCCACCATCAAGCATCCGATTAGGCAGAGATTATATCAAGGACGTCACTCTCATGGAGCACCTTTTACATTGGTCATCCCTTGACTCTCCTGACTCAGGCATCTAGCTATACAGCAAACCACTGTAACCCAGGTTACCCCTTCATCAATGACAGTCTATGAGGCTCATGTGTATTCTTTATAAAGCTTATTTTGATTGACTTCAATGCAATGAATTGGTTTATGGTATGTGTTATCCCATTGTTGTGAAGACATTATGGCACCAGCATGATAAAGTAAATGAGTAGTGCAAAGCTGAGTGTTTGAATACTCTGTGTAGTTGATGGCCTCCTTTATAGTGTTCTTCTTGCTGAAGTGACAAGTTATAGTGACTGTGCCTCTTCTGGTTGCACACGGAGGCAGTAGTCATTTCTTCAATGGATAACCTCTGTCGCCTTGCAGCTGTCCATGTAGTCTTCCCGGTGGTACGGATATCTGCACACCGATAATTACTCTGGATAAAGTCATCATAGCAAAGGCCAAGAAACCTTGCAGAAATCACTTGTTTTGCTCACACAACAGCTGGATATTGAGAAAGTGGAGTCCCTTCCTACAGGTTTGTGCCTACATCTTATCTCCCTGGGTTTTGATGACCACATGACTGCAGTTAATCACACTAGACATCTGAGGGGATTCTGCCATGGAGGGAAAGCATGTGCCCTTCTGGCACTGCATGGACCCATCAGTTTGGAAGTCTGATGCACGCTGATGTTTTCTCATTAAGGGAATCCATCACCTGCCCGATGTGATGATGGGAGGCCATGTGTGCAATATCGCACATGTTTACTGATGCCCCTTGAAGTAACCAGAAACAAAAAAGTTCAAGGCTATTGTAACTTTTGGGACTGGCAGGGTATGCCCACATACAGGTGGCACGGTGGCACAGTGGTTAGCACTGCTGCCTCACAACACCAAGGACCCAGGTCCGATTACCACATTGGGTCACTGTCTATATGGAGTTTGTACGTTCTCCCTGCGTCACTGTAAGTTTCCTCTGGGTGCCTCAGTTTCCTCCCACAGTACAAAGATGTGAAGGTTAGCTGGATTGGCCATGCTAAATTGCCCTTAGTGTCAGGGGGATTAGTAGGGTAAATATGTGGGGTTATAGGAATTGGATCTGGCTGTGAGTATGTTGGATGCAGACTCGATGGGACAAAGGGCCTCCTTCTGCACTGCAGGGATTCTAAGGTCTCCTTCACCAGGGCACTCAAATCACAAAATCCTACAGTGCAGAAGGAGGCCATTTGGCCCATTGAGTCTGCACTGCCCAATCAGTTCCTATCCCCGTAACAGCATACATTTATATAGCTGATTTCCCTGACACTAATTTAGCATGGCCAGTCCACATAACCTGCACATCTTTGGACTGTGTGAGGAAACCAGAGCATCCAAAGGGAACCCACACAGGCACGGGAGAATGCGCAAACTCCACACAGACTGTGACCCAAACTGGGAATTGAACCTGGGTTCCTGGTGCTGTGAGTTTTGACTACAGTGCTAACCACTGTGCCACAGTGCTGTTCCAGCTTCTGATTGCCCTGCTGCAACCACTGTAACCACAGGTTTTGACTGCAGTGCTGCACTGACATATCTAGGAAGCTGTGTCTTTGGTGGTATGATGAACATAATGCTTTAATTACTCTCCCTCTCTGGGCATCATCTTTGCATCCCTCTCCATCAAGGAACTGTAGGTGTAGCTGGTGCAGCTTCTATGGGGAATGCTGAGGGTTCAAAATATTGCAAAGTTTTGTATTGTATTTAAAAATATGGAACAAAATCACAACATAAGCATCCACATGAAATTCTCACAATCTGTGTCAGAACCTTTACAACCAACTATCTGTGAATGAATGAAAAGTGTTTATGAATCTCTGTCATTTTAGCCCTGTCCTTTTCAGAATGGAGGATGGGTTAAAATTGAAAAGTAAGAATTCTGCAAAGTATTATCATAAATCAATACCACCTTTATCCTTAATGATGCGCGGTTACTCTGTCAACATTCAATGACACTAGTTTTCCACAAGCTCTCCGCACTGTGAGAGTCCTGTCACCTGTGGCCCCAGGATTCCATTCTGATCTTCCACTGTTTGATTTTCCACTTTGCACATACAGTCTCTGCCAGGTTCATAGAAACCCAGCTGCTGGCGTTTGATCAGGTGCAGCTCTGGGGAAAAAAACATAACAGTCTCATGAGTTCAGAGCACCACGAGTTGATCTGTGGGAATGTTAAAGCAGTTTTGTAATCTGTTTCCAGTCCCTGGAGGGTGGTGCACAGAGGTACATTGCCACTGGGAAACATACGGCGCTGCTCATGTTTGCTGCTATCACCATAAATGTGAGCATCAAGTATAATGTGAAGACCAAAGCAGCTCCCAGGACCCATCAGAAAGTTATTGTCTATCTCCCTTAGATCCCTGGGACTTCATGTGAGTGCCATTGATGGGCGGTGGGGGTTGGGCAGGGGGAGTGAGGGGGAGGGTAGTGGCATACATGTAATATTAAATAATGTTTACCTAATCAAAGTCAATCCATAACTCGGTCTGTTTGTCTTATCAACCCACAACCTCACTCCCTCTCTGCACCTCATTCACGAAGGCAAAAAAGAAAGGCAGTGAGTTTCCCTCTGTTCATTTTAATCATAGAATTTACAGTGCAGAAGGAAGGTCTTGGCCCCTCAAGCCTGCACTGACAACAATCTCATCCAGGTCCCATCCCCATAACCCCACATCCTAAAGCTCCTATTCCCACTGACAGTAAGGGGCAATTTACTATGGCCAATCAACCAAACCACACATCTTTGAACTGTGGGAGGATACCAGAGCACCTGGAGGAAACCCACAGAGACACAGGGAGAACATGCAAACTCCATTGATCCAAGGCTGGAATCAAATCTGGGTCCCTGAAGCTGTGAAGCAGCAATGCTAACCATTGTGCCACCATGCCACCCCTGTACCACCATGCTGCCCTTTTTGGCTCAATTAAAGATTTTCTGAGAGGATGAACTTAAAAAATAAAAGCTTTACTCATCTTTTAACACCAGGTGGGAAAGATGAATCATTTTTGAATACATTTCTTTCAAGATTCAAATTTAATTTTAATCTTGATTTCAATGTAGTGTAGACTAAATATTGTGGACTGACATTAGTTTCTAAGGGGAGTTGATAATCAGTGCTCAAGCCTACCTCGTGTTTTGTTTGTCTGTATTATTATTATCTGATTCAGAAAGTGCTAGGAACTAATGCGAATATATATGGGGTTTCGCATTCACTGTTGCACTGCAATCATGTGCCAAGTAACAGTATATCAGTTTATCAGCCTACCGGCCAGGAAAGATGCAAGAAATACATTCAGTATAGAATCATAGAATCCCTACACTTCAGGAGGCCAGTTGTCCCATCAAGCCTGCACTAGCTCTGTAACAAAGTACCTTACCCTGACCCATCATGTTCTAACCCATGGCTAATCCATCTAACCTATACGTCTTGGGGACAATTTAGTATTGCTGATTGACCTAACTTACACATCTTTGGAGTGTGGAAAGAAACCAGAACATCTGAGGAATCCACAGAGAGAATGTGCAACCTACACACAGGGAGTTACCTGAGGCTGGAATTGAACCCTGGTCCCTGGCCGGTGAGGCAGTAGTGTTAACCACCGTGCCACCATGCTGCCAAATTCTGGCCATCCCTGGTTTTAAATACTCCACCATTTGCAGCTGGAGCCCTTAGCTCTGAATCTCCCTGTCTAAACATCTCCACTTCCCTATCATTTGCTCTGCATTTATAATGTAACTAATCCTTTCCCCAAGCTTTGAATATTAGCCCTAACATCTCTGGATGTGTCTCGGCATCATATATTGCTTCATAACACTCCAGTGAAGTGCCTTTGGATGGTTTACTCTGTCACTGTTGCTATTTAAATGTAAGCTATTGCTGAGTATCAAAAAACCTACTTTATGGGCAAGATTCTCCACGCTCCCAGCTGCGATTTTCCTGCTGGCGGGAGGTGGCGCATTGCTTACTAGCAGCAGGATTCCCTGGTCTCACCGCTGCTAATGGAAATTCCTATTGATGTCACCCCACGCTGGCGGGAAACCTGCAAAGGCCGAGGGAGGGGGGAGTGCGCTGCTGGCGGGACTGGAGAATCTGACTGGCGTGAATGACCAGAGAATTCCGGCCCAGATTTCGAGGGAATAGCAAATATATATGACAGGGTACATCTTGATCATTTAGAAATTGTAGAGTGATTGTACCAATGCTAATCAAAATCTTCTTTCCCCAGCAACACCAGCTCCTTTCCAACATAGAACATGTGCTAACTAATTTGATGTGAAAATGTTGCACGTTCAGCTGCAAATAATCATAATTCTGTCTAACACATGGGACCTTTATAATGTCACACATTAAACCTATCATTATTTTGTCCTTAACTTGTATAACCTTGGCTATGTCTTTAAACGTAGAGATACCCAATTTAGCTTTAATAATCAGCAGATATGGAATATGGAAACATTGATAAATCATTGAATCCTGGAATGGTTACAAATTCTATTTTTCATTCCAATGTGAATCAATTTAATTGTTGCCTTCAACGTCATGGAATTTGGCAATGAAGTTTCTTTGCAAGAAATGATTAAAGAGGTGTGATTACCAGAACCCTCTGAATCTGTCATATATAAAACAAATACTCCATCAACACAGAGAATTGGTATAGTTCAGGAATTCTTTAAGTCCCATACATCAAAGCTAATCTTAAGTAATCCCTGCAGAGTTCATTAAATATCATATACAAAATTACTTTTTTATAATATTGCAGAATCCCTACAGTGCAGAAGGCCATTTGGCCCATCAAGCCTACACCAATAAACAATTCCACTCAGGCTCTATCCCCTCAACCCCACTAATTTATCTCTCTAATCCCCCTGACACTAATGGTCAATTTTAACGTGGCCAATCCACTTAACCTGCATATGTTTGGACCGTGGGAGGAAACCAGAGTACCCAGACGCAGACACTGAGAGAACATGCAAGCTCCATACAGGTATTCACCAGAGGTCAGAATTGAATCTGGATCCCTGGTGCAGTGAGGCAGCAGTTCTAACCACTGTGCCATCGTGCCACTGTAGATTATTTTCTACCTTTGTGGGGGTCCCATAACCACTTTAAAACAGATCATGCATTACATGATTTGCATGTTCAAATTCTGTAGCCAGCTGGATGGTGTCTGGGATACGAAGCTGTAACTCACATTATAATCCAGGTTTGGACGTGGTCTGGAGGCTAGTTTAGATTAAAAAGATTCAGCAGGACTACTTTCATAATTCATTGGGACAATGTAATGCATTAGGTGCTAATATGTTGACAAGAAGGTCCTATGTTTAATCTATGAGCTGCCCTGAGAGCTGTATTTAGCTTCTAAATCGCTGGTTAATAAGGAGAACAATTGCCCAGCATGGAGCCATGTCTCTGGATGTTGGGTGAGAACAAGATTGACCTCTGCTATGATGTCACCACTATTAAAAGGTCTTTTGACACCAATTGGCTGGTCTTGTGTATAAAGAATGATGGATCAACGTGGGGTGCTGCTGCCGTAATACTCCAGATCTCAGTATGTGCCCTATCAAACTGTGAGTCATACCTGGAACTCAGCTTTCTTCCACCGGTCTCCTGTACTGGTAAATAATGACCCCCTCCTCACTGCCCCCCCCCCCCCCCCCCCCCCCACACACACACACATATTTGCTGACTGACAAAAAGCCATAAGGTTAGTTGAAACTGTCTGTGCTTCACCTCACTTACCACTCCATGATATCCTCATCATCACACTTACTACCGACCTTCTATCTCATGTAGAGCAACCTTCCTGTGTATGATCTACCAGCAAACATCATTTGGATCAAGAAAGGAGAAACACAGGAAATCACTGACAAATTTCTTGTGATAAACCCCATGTGCTTATTTGTTCATGGATGTGGGCATCACAGGCTAGACCAACATTTATCACCCATCCCTATTTGCTTTTCAGAAGATGGTGGTGAGTTATCTTCTTGAACTGCTGCAGTCCGTATGTCCCAAAAACACCCACTGTGCTTAGGAAGAGAGTTCCTGAATAGTGACTGTGAAGAAGCAGCATTATATTTCCAAGTCAGGATGATGACTGACTTAAGGGGAACTAGCAGGTGGTGGTGTTCCCATATCTGTCCTTGTCAGACGAAGTGGTAGAAATGATAGGTTTGGAAGATGCTACCGATGGAATCTTGGTAAGTGGATGCATCTTGTAGATGGTACTCACTGCTGCCACTATGTGTCAGTGATGGCGGGAGTGAATGTTTAAGATGGTGGATGAGATGCTACTCAAGGTCAGGACATGCCAGGATCCCTGTGCAGCCAGCCTCCACCATGAGAACCTCAAGACAAACTCTTCATGTAGAGAGACACAAACAAGGAGTATCCTCTCTATTGACTAAATGGTGGACATAAACTTAATAAATGAGGAAGTTATCACATGTACTCAAGGATTTGTATCTCTAAATAAATAACAAATATGAAGGACATTCTATTGGGCACCGTGTTAGAAAACACCCGTTGTTTTAAGAACCGTACTTCTGCATGAAATAGGGGGAAAGACTGAGAACATTGGAAGGGCAAAGGAAAATATTCAGTACCTTTAAGTAAAGCCAGTTAATTATCACAAACAAAGCATGGCCATGCAACAATTCCTCTTCATGGGTTTGAAACCATTTCAAATTCCTATGAATGATTTAGATTATGTAATTGGAAACATGGGCTGCAACTCTCCCAGAAGTGCTGAATTGTTGGGGAAACTGTCCTAGATCCCAACTCTTTTATCAATTCAGCTTCTCACTTGAATCTCACACTCTGTGCACTGCAGAGGTCACAGTTGTGAATCTAATTAAAAACCCAGGAGGGTAGGGACTATTTGCGTCAGAACTCTGTGCATGTGCAATGGTCCTGATCTGTCAGACTCCCTGTTTGCTGGCCAGTGATTGAGCTGGCCAGCCCAGGACCCCTGCAGTGTTGCCCCTCCAGCCCCTCCTACATGGCCCACAGCAATTCCTGGACCAGTCCTGACCCCTCTGCATCCTGGAGCGCCCCAATGTCAGGCCCACCCCACTCACCAGTGGTGATCTCCCCACCTCCTCACCCCGGCAGACACACCCCTCTGCTGTCACTCCCCAGAAAGGCAGGGCTGTTGCGTTGGCAGACACCCCAGCCCCACCCAGTCACTGTCCTCCCTCCATCCCAGACCGATTGACATGCAGAGTGGCAATGGGACCTCCCACCCACACCGATTGCCCCTAGACCCTGCCTACAATTGGCTCTGCCCACTTGGAACTGCCCAGTGGCTGTGCCAAGGTGCCCCTTGGCATGGACACTTTGCCCCTTGGGCAGTGCAAGGGGGCACAGTCTGGCACTGCCAAGATGCCCATGCCCAGGGGGGTACTATCCCCCTGCCACCCAAGCCCCTGGGGGGCCCTGATTGCCCCCTTTTCTCCAGTGGGGTCTCTGACTAATTCCCCAAATGTGGGGAGCTAGTCTGAACCCCACCAGAACGAAGTACAACTGGTGGGGTAGGAGATTCAACCAGGACCTGTAATTTCCCAATTATGAAATGTAAAAGGCATTTAAAACATATTAGAAGCAGAATAAAATTACTTAGTTGCCTTCCTGCTGGTTTCCAGCGTGGTCTGACTGGTGATTGTTCGCCGGCTCTGGGAGATGCACACGCCTTCTGGGTTCATGTGCAAATCCCTGAACGAAGCTGGCGCCCCATATCTCCCACACTGAGTGACCAGAAAAGTTACGGGTCGGAATGGGAGAACCGCGGTCACGATTCTTATATTGGAAGAATAATTAATATAAAGAAAGAACGTGATAAAAACATGTTAACAGAATGGCCACCAGATAGAAATTGAATTTCAACTTCAGTTAAATGTGACATGGGACATTCAGCTAAGAAGAATAAAGAGATGAGATGGGGGCAATTCCCTGAACTCGCAGTGCCTGGTGCTATTTGTACAATCCCAAAGAATAGCACGTGCATTAAAACATCATTTTTGCACCCGACCCCCAAACAGTTTGCAATCCTCTTGGCCCCTTCCTGGAGACGCAAACTGGATTGTGCAGTAAATTATCATACTTAAAGTAGCAGTTAAATATATATAGCTATCCAAATCGCAGCACATGGAATTCCCTGGTCTTTGAGAATGGCACAAGAATGGCAAGGATCACTGATCTCCACTAACAGAGACATGGCGTGATAGCCATGCTGGCAGGTTCAAAGGCCATTAGGGCACTCGGGTGGTCAGAGGCATGGCTGGGTAGTATCCTTCATGTGGTGCCCACCTGGCAGTGCCACTGGACACTTTGGCAGCGGCCACCGGGCATCTGGCAGTGCCAATTGAGCACCTTGGAAGTGCAAAGGGGATGGGGCTTGAGCTGGGGCTATGACGGAAAGTCTATGTTGGGGAGGGTTATGATGAGGAAAACTATGCAGAGGGATCACGGAAGGATGGATCATAAAAGGGAAACATGTTGGGGGTCAGGCAGAGGAACCCATTAGAAGGGTCAAATACTGGATTTCTGTAAAGAGGATGGGGAGTTATCATGCTGCCTGTGGGAGGTTGGAGGCATGCGGGGAGAAGTGAGGAGAGGAGCAGTGGGGTTGGATGGGGGGGATGTCTTTCAATGTACTGTGAGATCAGGACACCCTTTCAAAATGGTATCCAAGTGCTCTGAAGCCGGCCTCACTATGTGCGACTCACCACTCTCCCAAAAAGTGACTGAGTGTGAGACAATTGCAGTGTGGGGTATGCCTGGCAGGCCAGAATGGATCGCTCCATTATTTTTGCCATTATGATAGTTTCTGTGGAGGAGAATTCTATCCCATACATTTTTGGAAAATCAGTGTTTAAATGCAACAAAGGAGCAAAGGAATCTGGGGGCACTGATTCACAAATCACTAAATAGGTTAACAAGGCTATAAAAAGCAAATTTAATAACTCATTTCAAAATACAGAATGGAAAAATAGGGAAGTTATGTGAAACTTATACAGAATCTTAGTCACACCTCATTTAGAATCTCCACATAATAAAAAGGTTATAGAGATATTTGAAAAGATGCCAAGAAGATTCACAAGGATAATACTATAACGAGAGGATATGCTGATCAGAAAAAGCTGAACAGATTGGGGTCCTTTTCTCTGAAAAGGGGAAAGTTGTAGTTCTTTAAGATAATCAGAGGATTTGATAGCGTACATGCAAAAGAAAATGTCTTCACTTGGAGAGAGTCCAAAACTATCATAAATATAAGAAACTTTTAAATCCAGCAGGGAATTTGTGGAGGAATCTATTTATCCAAAGAGTGGGAAAAAATGAAATATGCTTCTACAAATCTGCACTGGAGGGTTGCTATGTTTCTTAAGTAGTTGAAGTTGTTAATATAGACACATTTAAGGGGAACCTAAAACACGAATTAAAAGTCTGATGATGACCATGAAACAATTGTCAATTGTCATTAAAAACCCATTTAATTCACTCATCCTTTAGGAAAGGAAATCTGCCTTCCTATCCTGGTCTGGCCTGACTCCAGAACCCCACAGTATAATGACTTTGTCAGAAGCACAACTAGTATTTATTAATAAGGAAAAACTGTATGAAAACCAGCAGCTCACTGGCTGCCCCAGTCCTTACATATCTTCTACGTGCCTTCTAGATGTCTTTTGCCTAAGAGAGAACTCCAGCTCATGGGGTGATTACCTACTCTGTGTTCCAAATGATCTCTCAAGCCAGGTGACCCTCTTCTATTGTGTTGTCTTTAAAGGGACAATCACCACAATTGCCACACACAGCAATGTGGTTAATTCTTAAATACCCTCTGAAATGGTCTAGCACGTCGCTCAGTTCAAGGGCAATGAGGGATGGGCAACAAAAGCTGGCACAGCCAGTGATGCCTGTATTCCATGAACAAATCAGTACTGGGAGAAAAGGGAAAAAAGAATAAAGAATAGGGTTAGATGCAGAGTGAATAAAGATTATGTGGAGCAAGAATGCTGAAATCTGGATTAAATGGTCTGTTTCTGCCACGAAGAGTAAATGTAGTCATCAAGTCATAGAGATTAACAGCATTGAAACAGACCCTTCGGCCCAACTTGTCCATGCTGCCTAATTTTTACCATTAAGCTAGTCCCAATTGTCTGAGTTTGGCCCATGTCCCCTGAGACCCAACTAACATATATAACTATCTAAAATGCTTCATAAAACACAAGATTGTACCTGTCTCTACTATTGCCTCTGGCCACTTGTTCCAGACACTCACCATCCTCTGTGTGAAAAAATTGTTCCTCTGGACCCTTCTTTATCTCTCCCCTCTCACCTTAAACCTGTACCCTCTAGTTTTAGACCTAATTAGAATGTAATTAAATGTAGCTTAGATTTTCATTTCTTCTACAGCATTTTTACAAAGATGGTGGGTGGAATGCACTGTCCCCCTCCCTCCCAACAATCCTTTGTTCTGAGGTGGACGAGAAGCTGCAGGTGCCACCTTCCGGTTTGCTTCCAACTAAATGCTGAGCAAGAAAGGTTTCAGATGGCCTTCCACTTAAGGGTCTCATTCTGCCACCACTGGCATTTAATCAGCAGCGGGCAGGGGGGACTTGCCATCCAGAGAAGCCACCCAGCAAACCTTGCCAGGCTTTCCATTAGTCTCCTGAGGGTCTCTCTTTGAAAGGCAATCTGTGCCTGATCGAGGGAACTGACATCAGGAAGGAGGGGGAGAGACAGGAGAAAATCAACCCCACCCATGTTCTTGATCTCTGGTCCACTTTCCCTCACTCCCTCAAGAAACTGGAACCCTAACCTGCCCTACTTACCTGTCACCGATACATTGCTGATCACCTGGCTAGACCCCAGTGCGATACCAGCACCAACACCTCTGATTGGCAGGTGGATTTCTGTCTTATTGTGGCTTAAGCACAGTTCAGTGCCTGATATCCGCGGAATAGCATTGGATCTCCCATGGAAAGGCAAGGCAGGTTCTCTACCAGACGGGTAACACCAACACCATAATTAAATTCCGGCCAGTGGAACTGCTCCTGAGCAGGATAATAGTAATCAAAGAAATAGCTTTGCACATTGCAGGTTTGTTGATGCTTAATTGTTCCAGCAGCCATCTGAAATGCTTCACTGGCACAAGGTAATGTAAGTTGACCATCATTATATTTTAGCCTTATTATAGCTGTTGTGGAGCTTGAAATACAGGTCACTAATAGCGCCAATTAAACTGCTGTACTGTTACTAAATAAAAATGTATCTTTGATGCAATCTAGCACAGGGCGGCACAGTGGCATTATGATTAGCACTGCTGCCTCACAACGCCAGCGACCTCACTTCGATTCCCAGCTTAAGTCACTCTGTGTAGAGTTTGCATGTTATCTGCGTGGGTTTCCTCTGGGTGTTCTGGTTTCCTCCCACAGTCCAAAAGACGTGCTGGTTAGGTTGGCCACGTTAAATTCTCCCTCAATGTACCCAAACAGGCACTGGGGCATGCTGCCTAAGGAATCTTCACAGTAACTTATTGCAGTGTTAATGTAAGCCTACTTCTGACACTAATAAATTAAGTTGCAGATATTTAAATATTTTAAATCTGTAAGAAACAAATGGACAGCCATTTTCATATTTTGCTAATCACAGTTGTTGAAGATATTGGAAACTTTCAAACTCATCTTGTAATAAACTGATTTGTGATTTTTAACAACATAAAATATATATTTTTTATTCATTCACAGGATGTGGGCTTCTTTGGCTGGACAAGCATTTATTGCCCATCCCTAACTGCCATCCATTTCAGGGGGCATTTGAGAGTCAACCATATTGCTGTGGGTCTGGAGTGAAGGTAAGGATGGTATATTTCCTTTTCGAAAGGGTGGCGGTGAACCAGATGACAATTGACAATGGTTTCATGGGCATCATCCGACTTTTAATTCCAGGATTTTATTCAATTCAAATTTCACCATCTGCTGTGATGGGATTTGAACCCAGTTCCCCAGATCTTGCCATAGATTACTAGTTCAATACCACCATGCCACAGCTCCTCTAAATATTAATGAACAGCATACAAAATATAAAGTGTGCTCACTAATAAAATATAGTTTACTAACACTCTCTTTGTTTTAAAAATAACACACTTCCTTTTAGGGAACATAGATCAGTAAACCCAACTAAACAGGCTATTGATTGATTATATGGGGTTGATTGAACATCTAAAGCTCACTAGTGCTAACAGCATGTGGCCAGAACCATTAATGAAATAGATACAATAATATGTGTACACTAAAATGGCGCAAAACATTGATTGATGCACACAAGCTTATTTACTCTTAAGAATTTTACTGGCACAAGAAAAATGTATTCACCGATTAAAGTATTGGTTGTACACATTTAATACACACTTTACAAATATTGACAGTAATTGAAGGTTACATTGATGTAGCACCGCCCCATAGATTGCAGAGTATGTATTATCATGCTGGAAGCTTCAAGGGGTTACTTCACAATTGAGGTATTTATGTAGCCTCCGAAGCAATCAGCTCTTGAAGTCTGAGAATCACAATCAAGTTTTTCGTGCATTTGGGTCAACAAATCTTTTGAAAAGATGTATTTTTGTCAGTTTTATGTTTTTGTGAGATTTATTGCCCCTACTTTCCGAGCTACTGATGGACAATTACACGTAACAAGAGGTCTGATATCAGTCCAAGTATAATAATAGTCATGCTTTTCTTTCAAAGATGTTCAAGATTTTATGCCAGAGTTTCTTGTTAATAGTAGGTTTAACTGGTTGAAGAGTAAGAAGAACAAGTCAGCACCAGTGTCCTTTTCTAACGTCAAGAAATTATTTAATATTTTCACCAACACATTGGTATTTATTTTTCTTGCCCAATTCCTCTGTCCATCTTTCCCTCTCATCTCATGAAGTGTCTGATAAATTGAGCAAGACTTGACTGCTATTCGTCATAAGTGAGCATAGGTGACGAGAATCAGAAGGAAATTCAAGAGGAACACCACAGTTAACGTTAATCTTGTCCTTGCACAATATCCTTATGCATATATTTTCTAAGACAACTTAGCAAAAATCTGACTATTTATTTTCTTTTATGCATTCCAGGACAGCACGTAGAATCACAGAATGCCTATACTGTAGAAGGATGCCATTCGGCCTATTGAGTCTGTACTGACATTTCCACCCAGATCCTATCCCTGTCACCCCAAGTGTTTACCCTGTTAATTCCCTTGATACTAAGGGGCAGTTTAGCATGGCCAATCCAACTAACCCACACATCTTTGGACTGTGGGAGGAAATTGGAGCCAGAAGAAACCTACTCAGAGACAGGGAGTATGTACAAACTCCATACAGACAGTGACCCAGGCTGGGAATTGAACCCGGATCCTTGGTATTATGATGAGGTGCAGTGCTAATCACTGTGCCACCTTGTCAATCATTTCATAGATCAGAGAATCTTGATAGTGCAGATGGAGGCCACTCAGTCCATTGAGTCTGCACTGACTTTCTGACACAGTATCTTTCCCAGGCCCTCTCTCCCCATCCTCTCCCCATAACATCACACGTTTATCATGACTGAGTGACCTGAGGCCAGAATTAAATCTGGTCCCCAGCGCTGTAAGCCAAAAGTGCTAACCACTGTGCCATCATGCCACCCACATCCTCTGGCCTTTCCCACCTAGAAGTGCAAGGAGGCAGATGCACACAAACACAGCAATCTCTTGCTATATACCACACTGGACTCGAAAATATGTCACTTTTCCTTCATTGCCGTTGGGTCAACATTCTGGAATACGTTGCTTAAAAGCATTATGGGAGTACACTCATCACATGACCACAATGGTTCATCACTTCCTCAAAGGAGGTCACAGATAGGTGGTAAATCTTAGCCTTGCCAGTGTTGTAAGAAGTCTCACAACACAGGTTAAAATCCAACAAGTTTATTTGATAGTAAACCACAAGCTTTCAGAACGCTGTTCCTTCATCCGGTGGGTGGAAAGAACTTTCCATTCACCTGCCAAAGGAACAGCATTTCTGAAAGCTTGTGGGTTTACGATCAAACAAACTTGTTGGACTTTAACCAGATGTTGTGAAATTTCTTACTGTGTTTACTCCAGTCCAATGTCAGCATCTCCACATCATGACTTGCCCGTGTTGCCCATTCCATAAATTAATTTCTTTTTAAATGACAAATTTAATTCTCCTCATATTTCCTTAGTTCAGATACTCTAACTCTACACAGGCCATGGATTGAACCGTGACTTTCCTGCTTTGTATCAGAATTCCAGATGGCGTGGCACTCGGGACACCTCAATAAATCCTTGTGTTGAATCAGTAAGTGTTCATGTCATAGTTTCTTTGAAAGATTAGCCCCATGGATTGTTTTGAACTGAATATTTGTTAAAGGCCCTGGGCAGAAGTTTCTGATTTTATTTGCAGAACGACACAGTGGGCAGGAAGATCAGGGTGAAGCTGTCAGCTTCCTCTGCCACACTTTCAGTCACTCAGTGCAAAAGAAGTTAAGAAGCAAGCTCCATGATATTGCGCTGGTAAGGCAGGTTCTGATTCTACACTCCCCCAGCCACATTGCAATTTAGATTTTTAAATCTGGCAGGGGACAGTATAAGAGGGCATTGCCAGGGGATTGCCTGGGCATGACCCTCTCCCCCCCACGACCCCCAGGAGTCATACTTATCTCCGTGCCTTCAGAAGATAGAACTCACTAGATTCATGCCATAGGGATCTTGAACAGGAGCCATGATATTACGGCAAAAGGACCTGATAATGACATTGAAATCTATTCACATGGGGGTCTCAACTGTAAAGGTAACGCCTGGGGGAAAGTGGCAAGACCTAGCAGTGGCCTGGCAATGCCCCCACCTAATGGCAGTGCCCCTTGGCACAGATTGGCACTGCCAGGTACTGCCAACTGGTGCCAATGAACAGGCCCCAATGCAAGTCTCATTGGTGGGGGTGGGAGGAGGATTCATTGCTGGTAGCTTAGCCAAAGGAGCCAATAATGCCAATAATAGATCTTGCAGAGGGGGTGGGTTCTGGCTCAGGCTGTAGGGAAGGCAAGAAGGAGACAAAGTGAGAAGATGCCAAGGATCGGGATTGAGAAGGGGCCGATGTTGACGGTGGGGCGGGGGGGGAGGGCATGATGATGGAGTGGGGTTGATGATGGAGGGGCAGAAGTGGTGAGGGGAGAGAAGGGGATGATGATTAGGCTGGAGGGTGATGATGGATACCAACTCTGATTGGGGGTGGGGTGGGGTGTAGATTACTCATGCTCAGATTGGGGCACCCTTTAAGGCTAGTGCCCCGATCTCAGTGCAGCGGGTTCTGCCAGCATGTTGTGCCCCCCCTCACCCCCCACGCCCCAAATGATGGTGTGAAACACGCACCTTTTTTTTGGCAGGGTGTCTTGAGTTCTGAGAGAAAACCGACCAGTTTCTCTGGAGAGAAACACACCTGTTTCCTCACTGGGACCAACACCTTGCCATTTTTTGGTCAGATGTCACCCACTATGTGCAAACATTTGCTATGTTGCGACTGCATCGAGACTTTGAAGGTGTTTTGTTGGCTGTGAAGTGTTTAGGAAGTTCCTAAGGTTGTGAAAGCTGGAATTGCCGGAATTCTACCATCTTACCCACCATAGAACTGAAGCAGGCAAGGGGCGGACAGCGGAAATGTCCGTTGAACTCAGATGGAAATTTCTGGACTCACTCTTGCGAGGCTGTAAAAGCCTGTTCTGCATAAATGGAGGCCTTCCCCTCCATGTTGCAGGGGTAGGCCAAAGTCCTAATTCACTCAAGCACACTGTAAAGGGGAAATGAAAGCTCTGGTCTCTGGTGGCTGTGTGCCTGTCTGAATGCTGCCTGAGGTCAGGGTTCACGTTCAGGATGTTACACTCCCTGTGCTTAAATGGCCTACTGACATTCACATCAAGACTAGCATGTGAATAATGACCACTGGGGTTAGGCACGGCAGGATGCTTAGTGCTTATTGAACTGTACCTCATCAAGAGGTCAGTACTTTGGGGAAGGAGGTGACAGGAGAAAATTGGAAGGATAAAGTGGTGAAGAATGAAAAAAAGGCTGTGAGCAAGAACAAAGGCTGAATTTCCATCAGGCTTAACAGCAACAACAACTTGCATCTGAGCAGTATATTTACACATAGGGGATTTCCACTCTAACTTCATTGCAGTGTTAATGTAAGTCTACTTGTGAAACTATTAAATAAACTTCAAATATTTCACATCCCTTTGTATTTCACAGAACTTTTATCTGAGGCTCCTGCTCTTCTTCTATACCTTTAGTAGAAGAGTTATGGAAAGAGTGACTTTTGGTTATGTTGAGCATCCACTGCTCCTCCGCTGAGTTATAGTGGAAGATGAACGTAAACCCCTGTGAGAATTAACTCTCTCTATTTTTTTTAAGTGGGTTTTAAAGTGTTTGGCAGAACTAAATGGTGGCATAAGACAAAGTTGTGAGGTGACTACCTCACCATATATGTTAACTTTGTCAAAGTATTAATCAATTGATTGGGAGTGTATATTTGCAGTTTGGTATAGTGACTGATGATCACTGAACCACGTAACCTCTTATTGAAAGAGCCCACCTTATATTAGATTGAGAGTGACAAATCAAACATTTCGATCAAGCTGACGGTCATTTTAAGATAGAAATTCAACTGACATATTGTGTAATTTGCGTAAGATGCCGAAACAAAAATGCACAGCATGGCGGCACTGCTGCCCCATATCGCCAGGGACCTAGGTTCAATTCTTGGTTTAGATCACTGTCTGTGCGGAGTCTACATATTTTCCCCGTGTCTGTGTGGGTTTCCTTTGGGTGCTCCAGTTTCCTCCCACATTCTGAAAGATGTGCTGGTTAGGTGCATTGACCATGCTAAATCCTCCCTCAGCGTACCTGAACAGGCGCCAAAGTGTGGCAGTTAGAGGATTTACACGGTAACTTTATTATGGTGTTAATGTAAGCCTATCTGTGACACTAACAAATAAACTTTAACTTTAAAAGAAGGGCCATTCTCTAGAAAATCATAGATCAGTTCTTTTTTACTACTGCCACTGGAGCCAAACAAGGTGTACAGTGGCAGAGTGGTTAGCACTGTGTTAGGGATTCGGGTTCAATTCCTGCCTTGGGTGACTGTCTGTGTGAAGTTTGCATGTTTTTGAAGGTTAGATTGATTGGCCATGCTTAATTGCCCTTAGTGTTGGGGAGGATTAACAGGGTACATTATACGGATAGGGCCTGGGTGGGATTGTTGTCGTTGCAGACTCAATGGGCTGAATGGCTTCCTTTTGCTGTTATGGGGAATCTACAATTTGGTGCTTGCATTATATGTTGAGGGTTTCCAGCAGTTGGCTCCTCTGTACTTTGTTTGGGCACCATTGATAATACATTAAAACGCTGTTTCCAATTCCTTTATGTCACATTAGATTTGCTGATGCTTATAGCAATCCAAGCAGTATATAGAATAGATGAAAATCTATAAATTCAGTTGATGTGCACTGGTGCATAAAATATATGTAGTCTGCTGAGTTTACAATAGCATTACTCTCATTATAGCATAAAAACAATTACTCCCATAGCAGAACAGCTCAGCTGAGTGAACATTCTTCCCACAAGAAATGATAGGTTTAACTTGTGGACTATTATCGTTTAATCCAACAATCTATTCTTCAGGACATTATTTCTAAATGAGAAAATAATTTACATTCAAATTGTGCCTTTTTAAAATCAGTGTCTTTTAAAGTAATTATATTTGGTATAAACACTAAGCAGGCTCTATTTACCTAAGCATTTTTTCTGAACAAGCTTAATGCTAAGATCACTGAATAATGAGCCTCTGATTGCTATAGTATTCAAATAGGTTTTTGAGTAGCCACCGCACTCTCGAACTTATGAATTGGGCCATTCCCAGATCAGGAAACAATTCATCAGACAGTGCATTGTAACGCATTAAAAAAAAACTAACATGATTATGCCACATTCTCCTGGAAACTCAGACACTCAAATTGTTTTGGTTATTAAGAGTCAGGTACCTGGTACACCAGCTTCGACAGAGAGCAATCACTTGCACAGTGTGCTAGTTTACATTGTCTTTTGAAGAGTTTCACTTCCATCAACAGGATTCTGCACCACTGGGAGGAATATATTTTGTGCAGTCTGGCAGGAGAAAGGTAAAGGAAAGTTTTAAGAGGGAATACTGCACTACGAACTAGCAGTCACTTTATAAAATATTTTTGCCTACTATTTTCTTTCCTCTATCCCATGTTCTTTCATTCTGATAGTGTCAATCTTAAAAAAGTTTCATTGACTGAACAATCATTTTAAAGTGTGGATTGAAAAGATTGTGTTGGACCCATTGATTGTTAGTGACCAATATTCATCAAATATGCTTCCACGATCCAGATTAGATCAACTATTATAGTAGCGACCAGAGACTGAATCTGGGATGTGCACTGTGCGTACCACTTGAATTTTGAGTTCGCAAATCTATTGACCTATCAAAAAAATTCTAATGCCTTTTCACCAAAAACTTCTCCAATTAGGTTCTGCACAACAGCCAAAGTGAAGTGTGAAACCAATGAGTGAGACTTCAACGGGAAGTTCCAGTTTTGATTCTTGGTTTGTATTGATCTTCTCCAGCGTAGGTGATACAATTGATGACCGTGTCTCTGGACTAAGAAGAGAAAAATCAACAAGGGCTTCTAGATTTCATTTTTGTCTGTTAAACACTGCTGTGGATGTCAGGTGAGGATGGAGCAGAAGCTGTGAGACGGAGAAGCTCTGTTTGAAGGGAGGAGGGTCGGAGGTGGATGAGAGAGAGAAAAGATACCTTCACATTGGATGGGCTGCCGTGAGCACCTACTCATCAAGATCTGATTCCTTTAGGACACCAGACCTTCACCACCATTCCTGGGATGTGGTGCTTATCTTATGAAGAAATGTTGAATCGTTGGCACTCATACCCATTGGAGTTTAGAAGGAAGAAAGGTGAACTTACTGAAATATATAAGATTCTGAGGGGGCTTTGTTCAGATGGATATCGAGAGGATGTTTCCTCTTGTGGGAAGAGTAGAAGTAGGAGACACAGTATTGTCTCCCTTTTAAGATGGAGAAGGGAATTATTTTTCTTTCAGAAACTTGTTTGAAAATAGATTATATTGCCCTAAAAAGCAGTGGAGGATGGATCATTGAGTTGGATAGATTTTTAATAGGAGTCAAGAGTAATGGCGGATCAGATTGAAAAGTGAAGTTGAGAATACAACCAGAACTGCTATAGTCTTATTGAATGGTAGAGCAAGCTGAAAGAGCCAAATGACATATTTCTGCTGTTAAGTTCTATGTTCCTACCATTGCTTCATTAAACACATTCCATAAATTATGTCCCATCACATCCTTCTCTTGGCCAGAATCCTGCAATAAAAAACACCAGCAAGAACTTACTGTAATATTTATAACACATCCAGCCATACAACTGCAACTTTACTATTCACCCCTGTGCATTCCCTTCTTGTCTGCCTTGTGGATATCCTTGCCTGTCAAATAGCTCCATGAGGGCCCAAGTCAGACTGTACCATCTCAGCATGACATCTGGACTGGCATCATTAATGAAGAAGTAGTGTTGAGACATTGAATCTTCTGAATATAGCAGGTTCTAACATGTTTAGCCAGGGTAGATTCAGAAAGAATGTTCATGATAGTGGGAGGGATGTCCAGAATTAGTGGTCATAGTTTGAGGATAAAGGGTAAACCTTTTAAAACTGAGGTAAGGAGAAATTTCTTCACCAGAGAATGATGAATGTGCAGAATTCATTACCACAGCAAGTCGTTGAGGCCAAAATGTTGTGTGAATTCAAGAAGAAATTGGAGAAAAATCTTTGGGCGAAAGAGATCAAGAGATATGGGTGGAAGGAAGGAATTAGGATATTCAATTTGATGATCAGCCATGATCAAATTGAATGGTGGAGCATGCTTGAAAGGCTGAATGGCCTATTTCTGCTTCTAGTTTCTATGTTTATGCAGTGTGGAATCTCTGCCATCCACACTGAGTAGTAGCTCAACATCCTAATAATCTGTTAGAGGATAAATTTGTGTACTGCTCTGACAGCCTTTAATCACAGCTATCCACAGCCATACTAGGAGCACCCTAAGCTCAGCAGAAATGGATCCCTGGACTTCTGTCTGAGCTTCCACTGCAACTGTCAGACATTGGCTGGCCTCTGTCTGTGCTAGTGGAAATTGAGACAGCAAGATCAGACTCTGCATCAAGTCTGCATCAAATGAAGTCATGGTGTTGGCTAACACTGCCACACTGGAAAGGATAAGATCCAAGCTCTGTACAATATCCTCTGTCCTGTTGCAGCTGGGCTTCTTGGTTTCCCTTGACACTGATAAAAGATTCCCTGGCAGGTCTGCAGTTCCACCAGCTTGATAATTATCTTTTCTCCTGTTTACCACCCATCAAAGACCTCACCCTGCGACAGAACATCAATTACCATCACACCCTATGATACGTTAGCACACGAGCCATCCCTTCACCCTGGCTGTAGCCTGTTCCTGTCCTGTGACTCACCAAGTACGTACTTAGACTCTGTACTAGCCCTTAAATTTCACGCAGTGTCAGTAGCTCAGCTGCTGGCTGTGAGTGTGAGCTGAAGCAACATTGCGTTTTCATTGTTGGTGTGGCGTTGCTTGGTCTGACCCCGGGACTGCTGTTGTAGGCCAGATGATGGTTCTTAGGTATCTGAAAACCTAAAGTCAGAAGGAGACGGCTGGGATGAGAGAAGGTAAAATAGGTTATTAATAATCACGCTTCCATTGCTGCTTGCATATTACATCAGTTGGCAAGATGAAGATGAGTTGAAAGTTGAGAATTGGAATTAGACAATAACAATAATAAAGACAATAAGACAATAAGGCATTGACAATAAGACAATGTCTTATTCCAATTCTCATGTGATGTCAAGATGAATCATATCCATGAATCTAGAGGCCTTCTCCCCTGTTGCTCCATTGGTACTACTCATTCTTGCAGCCAGTGTCAATACAGACAGACAGCAGCAGTTCCTTTCAATATGTATAGTTCTCCTTTAAGAGGACAAGTTGTACTTAAGAGTTGCTGGCTATCAGCATCACTTGTCAGTACACACATTGCTAGGCCTCTTACTGAGTGCTAAGCCAACCAGCAGTGCAGGCCTTACTCAGCACAATGCCACATCCATTGCAATGAGGAGACAACACAATGGTTTCATATTGTGTACCTCAACAGGGTGTGAGAAAATAATGAAACATGGACCCCATGCTCAGGACTAGACGTCAATTAAATTTTAGATGGAAGACCTTAACTGAATTTTTTTTAAAAATTGTTGCAACCCACAATTTCAAAAAATGCACAAATGGGAAGAAAGAACTCAAAATCATTTCAAAATTAAAGCAAAATGCTGCAGGTGCTGAAAACCTGAAATAAAACAAAAACTGGTGTAAAAACTCAGCAGCTCTGGCAGCATCTTCGGAGAGAGAAACAGAGATTTTCCTGGAAATCAGCAAAAACTAATAGCGACCAGAAAAAGCGGTTTTGAAGTCACCGACGACAACAGCCGCTTTCTCCACTATATAGAGCAGGACATGGGAGAAAAGAAACATCAAGGTGTCATGATGTATCACTGACCAGGTAGCCTATGACTCACCTGTCCCACCAACAACTTAGTACCTCAAGGATTGGGGTGCCCTTTTTAAAGGCTGCCCTATTGCAAAGGTTCAACCTACAACATCTCATCTCCCTGGCACTGCTCCTTGGTATAAACCAAACACTGCTCTGGCACAGCTGGGCAGTGCCGGGGCAGTGACTGGGCGGTTTCAGGGGGCAAAGTCTGGGCTGTGCTCAAGCCTGTCCTCCCCCCACCTCCTCACCACCGCCCCGAGCAATACGTTCATTGGAGCTCCACTGAGAGGTCAGCTAACCAGATGCACACCTTTGGGAGACCAGTCATGATTCATATCATTCTGTCCTCACACTGACATGAATGGATGTTCTGATGGGGATGTGAGGGGAATGATTCAGTTGTAAGGGGTTGATAATTGCATGTTCATTAATGCACATTTGTGAGTTTCTTGATGTTGAATGTCACTGAAAGAGAGAGGGCAAATCCACACCATCATTTCATCACGATGTAATTTGGCTATCTTTGTGATATCTTCTGCTCCCACCACCAAACCCACCTAACGGGATCAGGAGCAGAAAGTCCCAGCCAGAGTTAACGTTTCCAATCCATGAGGATCATACGGCCTCAAAACATTAACTCTGCCCCTCTTTCTAATATGTAGGTTCAGATGACAGTTAGAAAGGCAAATTCAAATGTTAGCATTCATTTCTAGAGGGGGCTAGAATATAAGAGCAGGGATGTACTGCTGAGGCTGTATAAGGCTCTGGTCAGACCCCATTTGGAGTTTTGGGCCCCATCCCAAAGGAAGGATGTGTGGCCTTCGAGGGGGTCCAGAGGAGGTTCACAAGAATGATCCCAGGAATGAAGGGTTTGTCGTATAAGGAGTGGCTGAGGAGTCTGGATCTGTTCTTGATGGAGTTTAGAAGGATGAGGGGGCATTGTATTGAAACTTACAAAATACTGAGAGACCTAGATAGAGTGGACATGGGGAGGATGTTTCCACTAGTGGGAAATGCTCCTTTTAAACTGGAATGAGGAGGAATTTCTTCAGCCAGAGGGTGCTGAATCTGTGGAACTCATTGCCATGGAGGACTGTGGAGACCTGGTCACTAAGTGTCTTTAAGACAGAGATAGATAGATTCTTGATCGATAAGAGGATCAAGGGTTACGGGGAGAAGGCAGAGAATGGGGATGAGAATTATATCAGTCATGATAAAATGGTGGAGCAGACTCGATGGGCCAAATGGCCTAATTCTGCTTCTATATCTTATGTTTTTTCTAAGTCTCCAGTAATGTTGCCAGATCTGCTAAGTTTTACCAGCATTTCCTTTTTTTATTTGAAATCGTTTCATTGGACTGGAATCTTTATTTTAAATAGAATTTAATTCTAATGAGAACATTAGATCAAATTAGAACAAAGCATCAAGACTGTGTTAAGAGATGGGACAGAAAGCAACTTCTTAATATTTGTTTCCCTCTGTAGGATTGTTCTGTGTTCATTCCTTTCAGGACTTTGCTTTTTAGTTATTGCTTTCGTGTTTTTTCACTCTTTCAGCCACAAAGGACGAAGAATTAGTACAACACTGATTGAAATCAGCTGCATTGATCCTCGCTCAAGCTTTTAAATTATTGATACTCAGGTAGCCAATTTCCAAGTGAATTTAATCCTTTTCTGCTTCAGTCCCAGAAAGAAAATCAAAGTAAGTACAGATTCTGCTTTCATGGACAAGGGTATTTTTTTCCCCCAAGAAATAATCAGAAGTTCACCATTGCTCAAGGTTTGCTTTTGGAAAATTTGCATTTGATGACCTTTTTTTTAACCTCAGTAAACCATCAGCAAAGTAACAGAGATAAAAATAACTGTAAATGAGAGTTCAGCTGTAATGGTTCTCAGAACCCAGCTTGTACAATGGCGGTGTCAGCACAAAACAAGTTGAAGTTTATTGGTTTGAAGTGGTGATTGTGAATTATTTCATTACAGCTCATGAGACATGCACTCTAGAGTCAGCTATTGTCCGGACAGAATTAACATTATTGTTATGAATTGTTCTACTGAGGGAGGAGAAAATGAATGCTTATCCTTATAGGAAAGCGGCTTCCACTGCCTGCTCTCTTGCATTTATTTCAGCTTTAGCAATTTAGAAGCACAATTGGTGAAACAGTTTCATTATTCGGGTAAACAATGAAATAATAACATCAATAATTGACATGAGATGTAATGGACAATAGGGGGAGGTGGCTACGTCCCTCAATGTAGGATGCTAGTCTAGTGGTGAAGGAAATGTATTTTATAATGAAAACTCTGGAAGATTCTGACCCCGGCCTTTTGCTTGCATCTTCATCAATTTTGTAGGATGAGATTTTCTGATCTTTTTAGGGCTTGGCCTTCAGTTTTTGGGCTTCTGAACTTCTTTCAGAAATATATTCGAGCAGACAGCCACTACCTGTGTGGATTCCTCCTTGTGCCTGCGTGGGTTTCCTCCGAGTGCTCCGGTTTCCTCCCACAGTCCAAAGATGCGGGTGTGAAAACTTGGTAAAGTTGGGCGTGAGGCAAATAGCGTGATCCACTCCTGCATCCACGCCGATTTCCCTTTTACCAAAGCCTAAAATGGGTGTTATGTAAATTTAAATTGCATGCGTTTAAATTGACTTAATGACCCAAACTTATCTGCCGTCTCCCTTTATCATCACGTTCGCCTGTCCGGATTTGGTGCGAAACTGACATGCTTGGTAAAGGTCTGTTTCGGGAGCTCCAGCTTCTGAAGAGGTAAGTTCAGAGTTTCCAGCGGCTGTCTAACTCAGATCAGAGGTTTGAGAGAAGGCCAGATCATTCTCTGGTGCAGTGGGTGGAGGGAGGCCAGATCGTTCCCTGGTGGGGGGGTAGGAAGGAGGTGGGACTTATCGTGCTCTGGTGGGATTTTGGGGGAAGAAAGAGGGAGGCCAGCTCGCTCTCTGATGGGATGAGGAAGGAGGGATGTGCTGCCACTCTGCAGGTGAATGGTGAGGGGAAGAGCGGCAGGGGTTATGATCAGTTTGGGTAGCAGGGGAGTGGGTGGATAAAGGGGACAGTTATGTTGTGGGGGGTGTGACATTGTCGATGGGGGCCATCGCTCCCAGGTGCTTTATCCAGACCAGGAGCAATGTCGCTTTTTGCAGACCAGGAGCAATGTCGCAGGGGAGCGTTTTTCAACTTTTTTTAAACTGTGCACGCAAAGCTGAAGGCGCTGATTGGAGCAGCAGCATTTCAGGCATGATAAGCCTCGCCCACAACATAATTCAAATTTGGTAGTTTTTATCAGACTGTGTGTGCATAGGGGTGCCTGAGAACAGGGTTTACAAGTTGGATCTGAATCACACCCAGATTCAGCGCTTAGAATCAAAATGGCAAAATTGGGTCCTTAATGTCAGGGTGAATGAGTAGGGTAAATACTTGGGCTAAAGGAGGCATTTGTGGTTGGTGCAGGCTCGATGGGCCGAATGGCCTCCTTCTGCACGGTAGGGAGTCTAGGGATTTTCTGCTTCTATGATTCTGATCCAACAGAAGCCTGCATTAATATAACACCTTTAACTTGTAAAAGACCCAAAAGGTTGCACAGGAGTGATTGACAAACAAGATTTGACAACTTTTGAACAAAAGACTTATTTTTAAAATCAGTCAAAAGTACAATTTCCTGATACACTGATTCCCGGATTCTAAGAAAAATTAAATGAACAAATGACTGTGATAACCTGCAACAGGAGTATAGATCTGTCCTCGAGTATGTCAAGGTATTTGGAAAAATAGTTCTTTCGTGAATTTGTAAGTAAGTGTTGTTCCTTTCAGATCTACGATCATAAGGGATAAAGCCAATAGTGACTGCTCCGCCATTAATTATGACTAATCTAATGTGGCCTTAGCTCCACTGCCAAAGCACTTTATAGACAATGAAGTATGTTGGAAAGCTTAACCACTGTTGTAAGACTAACAGTTAAATTGTTGTAAGCTAACATATCAATGCAGTGCTGAGGGAGAGCTGTACTGTTGGAAGTACCAGTTTTCTGATGAAACTAAATCTGTCAGCTTCAGTTGGATTTAAACAATCCATGGCACCATTCAAAGAAGAGCAAGAGAGATTTTCCCTAATGTCCTGGTCAGTATTGATCAACCATCATGACTAATCACAAGGGCACATGGTGGCACAATGGTTAGCAGCACTGTCTCACAGTGCTAGGGGCCTGGGTTCGATTCCCAGCTTGGGTCGTTGTCTTTGTGGAGTCTGCACCTTCTCCCCATATCTGCGTGCATTTCCTCCAGGTGCTCCAGTTTCCTGCCACAGTCTGAAAAACATGCTGGTTCAGTGCATTGGCTATGCTAAATTCTTCCTCAGTGCACCCAAACAGGTACTGGAATGTGGCGACTAGGGGATTTTCACAGTAACGTAATTACAATGTTAATATAAGCCTACTTGTGACAGCAATAAATAGATAAAAAATGGGTTATATGAGCATGGTACAATTCCTGTTTATGGACCCTTGCTGTAGGTTCACAAATCTGGGCATATATATGACTCATTGGTTCTGTACAAAGTGCACAGTGGGTGAGGTGGGCATGAAAGTACAAAGGAGCATGAGGGATACAAGGGAGCATGGGTAAGACTTTTCAAATGTACCTGTCTAAAAGTTCTTAAAATCAGACTCTGATTAACTACTGTTCTGAGGTGCCAAAAATCACACCTCCTCTCAAAATGGGCCCGCATCCATGAAAACAGGAGGCTGTCTAAAATGCCTACTCCTGCCATATCCTGGCACCATAAAAAATAACTAAGAATGGGGACAGGAATCCTGGAATTCAACCCATCCACTGTTTTTAAATCCCACTTCGTCCCTGTTCTGTCATTGATGCAAGCATGGAAATCTGGCCCTAGCTAGCATAGAAGGGAAAAAGTGGAGAAGCAAGTTGAAGAGGAAAGGAATGAAAAGGAAACCTAGAGCCCAGCAGTACCACCAGTAGCCAAAGGTAACAAATTAGCGAAGAATGATTATCCTCAGAATTCCCTCTTCCAGTACACGAACAGTCTTAGCTGAGACACTGTCCTTCCGAATGCTCTCCAGCACTGCAACCTCATGGATCTTACTCTTGCATAACTTCAAGAATGAGTTCAACATCAATGCAAAATGAATTAGGTTTTATTGTCTCATGCAGTGCACATTGTTAATGAACACCATTTCCCAATCTGAATGTTGAACTGACATCTCATAAATATCATTTCTGAACTGCTGATCTCTTTGCTCCGAGTTGGATACTTTGTTCATATTAAAATGTAACTGGTGACAACTTTGATTGGATGTAAAGCGACCAATGAGAAGAAGATGTAAGGGTCAGCTGACCCAGTAAAACATAGAACCAATTACAAAATGATGTAATAGTCAGCTGACCGGCTGATTCACTATAAATAAGGGACATGTAGAATTGTGGGGAGCTTGGAGTGGCCCTAGGCGAGGCCCCACGTTTTGAGTAATGATGTTTCTTTATTAAACCCTTTCTTTGATTTATAAGTTGGAGTTAGCTTTTTTGTACTTTCACTGGCATCATTTTGAAGAATTCTTTCTGCCGAAACAGTTCACAGCTTTGCCTGCAAAACAGAGAAGAATATTTGTGGTAGCCAGGGAGAGCTGTTAAGGATGTGTATTTTAAGATTGAATAAGAAAGGACGGATTTAGATGGTACCTTTCATGGCCACTGGACATCCCAAAACATCTTATAGGCAATGAACTAATTCTGAAGTGTAGTCACAGTTGCAATGTTAAAAAAAAGCAACAGTCAATTTATGCTCAGCAAGCTTCTAGAAACAGCAATGTAATAATGACCAGATAATCTTTTTGGAGGATATTGATAGATGAATAGATATTGGCCATGAACTTGGGGAAAACACTCCTTTTTTGCTTTTTAGTAGTGTCATGGGATCTTTCATGTCCAACTGAGAGAGAAGATTGGGCCCAATTTTAATTCTTTATCCAAAAGGTAGTATCTCTGACAGTACAATACTCCCTTAGTGACATCCTACCTCTGAATCAGAAGGTTGCATAGTTTGATTCAGAGCTAAGGGTGCTGTTCACTGAGCCGTGATTGACTCTGAAAGATGGCAGCACAGTGGCACGGTGGTTAACACTTCTGCCTCACAGCTCCAGGCACCTGAATTCAATTCTGGCCTTGGGTGACTGTGTGGAGTTTTCTCATTCTCCATGTGTCTGTATGGGTTTTCTCCAAGGGCTCCTGTTTCCTCCCATAATCCAAGATTATGCAGGTTAGGTGGATTGGTGGTGGACATACTAAATTGCTCCTTAGTGCCAGGGAGATTAGCAGGGCAAATACATGGAGTTACAAGGATATGGTGGGATTGTTGTCAGTGCAAGATTGATGGGCCCAATTGCCTCTTTACATAGTGTTGTGATTTTATGATTCAATGAGTCTGAAGGATAGCAGAGACACAGGCTGTAACAATGAAGAGAGTAGCAGATGCAGAAGGAAGTAGCATTAGGGAGTGAAATATGCTTTCCTCAATGGAAGAGTGGACGGGCACTTTGGGGAAGGAAGGATGGTTAGATTTGGAACTTCAGATAATACGCATTTATGTAGAGAATGCTTCAAAATAGTGGAAAACATACCTTAATAACATTGATCAAACCATCAAACTTATTTTAATTTTCCATGCCCAATAAACCTGCTGCTGAAACCCTCTGCCACTTAGACCCACTGCTGCTGTGTAGTGAGACAGAATATCCACATATTAAGAAGAGCAGGGTCCCTCCTCATGCCAACCTACACCATGCTCTTCAGTCCAATAGTCTGATATTTGAAAAGCTGGGAAATCTTGATGGATCAGCTTATCTTAAAATTTATTGAGATTCTTCCAGTTACTAGGAGCCAAAGTGCACTTCCCTTTCAGGAATGAAGGTACCCTTTAAGTATAGACCAACACAAGTGGCCAGGATTTTATCTCGCACAGTTGAGGTTTGTAAAACCCCTCCTGAGGCCAACAGAAAATTCCATTCTCTGGGTCTCACCTGCCCCGGAATCGGGGCAGACGAGGCAGTAAAATTCTGGCCACTAGTATGTTTAAGCCCCCAATTAGATGGCCTGAATTCCTGCTAGCAGCCCACCTATTTCATGATAACGAGGTGTGAACCAGTTTGCTTTCCATCCGTCACTGCTGAGCTGAGTTTGGTAAAGATGCCCATACAAATTTTACACCAACAATCTTCCACTTGACTCTTTCAATGGATCGGTGAATTGTCATCAGGGAACAGTCATTGATTTATATGTTGTGGAAGCTGGTAATACAATACTGACGGGTGCAAAATAGGCAGGATGCTTAATGCCAATTGCATTTTGTTATCAGTGTGAAGACAGCAGGTAGTAGTAATTGAGTTTCATCAATGGTCATAATTTTCTCTCAAGAAAATCCATCATCTTCCGCTCATGCTTGTCTCTTTATTAGCATTGATATCGTGGGGCTGCTCATTTTTAGTCATCTGTGTGACAATTAAAATCGTAGTGAACTACGAAGAGAATGTCGGACAGGAAGACAGGAAACAGTGTGTGGTAGAATTCTCAACAGCACTCATCTAGGATAGAACCTGCAGCAGCAGGTATGTGCGTGTTAGAAAACTACCCCCCAACAATTTTAAAGAGCTTCATGCACTCTAAAATAGACACACCAAATTAAAGAAGTTCAAATTCTTCAGTTCTATGATCACTCTTTCAAAGTTGACGTATTCCTTGATGCACTTAGACATTCCTGTTTGTTTTTTATTCATTATTCATGGGACATGTTGTCACTGGCTAGGCCAGCATTCATTATCCATACCTAATTGTCCTTGTGAGATGATGTTGGTGAGATGCCTTCTTGAACATTTACGGTCCATGTTGTGTAGTTACAGTTAGGGAGAGAGTTCCAGAATTTTAACCCAGAGACAATGAAAGAACCATGATATAGTTCAAATCAGAATAGGAAGGGATCTTGCAAATGGTGGTGTTCCCATGCTGCCCGTGTACTTCTCAGTGGCAGGAAGGTCCTGTTGAGGGAGCCTTGTTTAGTTATTGCAGTGCCTTTTGAAGATGGTACCAACATTTTCCACTGTGCATTAGTGATGAAATGAATGGATATTGAAAATGATGAATGGATGCCAAATGGGATCCTTTGTCTTGGATGTTGTCAAGTGTCTTGAGTGTTGATACTGCACTCACCCAGGCAAGTCAATGTAATGATGCTCAGAATATCAAGCACAGTTTGTGCATAGGGTTGCATTGAGTTTCCACATTGTTTTCCAAACGTTTTGTTAAAATAAAACATACTGGAAACTGGCTCCACCCACAAAATGGCCACATCCCTGACTGAATTAATAACCATGTTGTAAGTTGTTACGAACTGTCTTCGTTTGCAAATCTTTGACGCAGCTCTTCGAATTAAGTTAATTTTTTATTGTACAAGTGCATTTTGGTACATTTTAAAAGCTTTTGAATATACCAACAACAGTACTGCAATCCAACTAGTAATTAGTTCTATATCTTTCTTGAAAGCCATCTTCCAATGATTTAAAATTGGGTTATTCACAGATGGCTGATCAGACACTGATTAAAAATGCTATTTTTTATATAATAAATCTGTTTCCAGCTTTTTAATCAAACCACATCAAGTTCCTCTCCTTAATTGTATCAAGGAATATTTTAAAGTAAATATTAGCTGGCTTATTGCAACTAATCTTACACTTGGTGATATGCAAATTGATTTGAGCTGATATTTGAGAAGGACAAACTTCTCAAAGGTGGTGCAATATTAGATGCAATTTGCACTGGATTCCTGACTGCATCAAGTTGGAAACTTTTGGCCCTTGTATAACATCATTCTTTCCCATGAGTTTATGCTGGCTCTGAGGTCTAGTCTTCAAACACTCTTTTTCTCAGGGGACCAATGGCTGTGCTGGCACACTGAAGGCAATGTTGAACCTTGTTGTCAGTTTTGGCCCTTATTAAGAGTTGGTTCCCATGGTATGAAGTAGTGGGCCACATTGTCCAAGGCCTCATTGTGGATTTTGATAAGTGGGGGAGGTCTAGTGCTTGTAGCAGGGGCAAATTGGTTGAGGACCTTTGTTTTATGGATCTTTAGAGTAAGGCCCATGCTCTTCTATGTCTTGGTGAAGATGTTGATGATGAGGTGGAGCTCATCCTCCATGTGTGAGAAGACACAAGCATCATCTCCATACATCTTCAATGACAGAGTATGGGATGACCTTGGACCTGACCTGCAAGCAATGGAGGTTGAACTGACTTTTGTTTGTTCTGTAATTTACAGATCAGTAATAATACCTGCTCTCCTTTTTGATTCAGAGCTGTGGACTATGTACAACAGACCCCTCAAAACTCTGGAGAAGTCACCAACATTGCGTCCATAGAACCATGCAAATCTAATGATAGCATGGGTACACCATCATAAATATTCTTGCTCAGGCCAACATCCACAACATAAGAGAATCATAGAATCTCTACAATATAGAAGGAGGCCATTTGGCTCATTGAATCTGCACTGACTCGCTGATGGAGCATTGTACCCAGGTCCGCCTCATGTATTTACCCCATTAATCAGTCTAACTGACACATTTTAAAACACTAAGAAGCAATTTAACATGGCTAATTTACTTGACTTTCACATCTGTGGACTGTAGGAAGAAACTGGAGCACCCAGAGGAAACCCACACAGACATGGGGAGAACTTACAGACTCTACGCAGTCACCCAAGGCTGGAATTGAACTGGGTCCATGGCACTGTGAGGCAGCAATACTAACCACTGTGCCACTGTGTCACCCATCAAAGCATTGGCCAATGTTGATGACCTCCATTGGGCAAGCCACAAGGTTGGAATGCTTGACACAAGACTCCTGAAGCACATAGAACATAGAACATAGAACATAGAACAATACAGCACAGAACAGGCCCTTCGGCCTTCGATGTTGTGCCGACCAAAATAAAAAGCAATGCCCCTCCTAACTAAACCATTCCCTTCTCATCCATATACTTATCAACTAACCTCTTAAACGCCACCAAACTTGGCGCATCTACAACAGCTGCAGGCAGGGCATTCCACTCCCTAATCACTCTTTGAGTAAAGAACCTACCTCTGATATCCGTCCTATAACTCATACCCCTTAATTTAAAGTTGTGTCCCCTCGTGCTAGCTTTCTCCATCCTAGGAAAAAGGCTATCACTGTCCACCCTATCCAAACCTCTAATCATCTTATATGCTTCAATAAGATCCCCCCTTAGCCGCCTCCTTTCTAACGAAAACAACCTCAAATCCTTCAACCTCTCTTCATAGGACCTGCCCTCCATACCAGGCAACATCCTAGTAAACCTCCTCTGTACCCTCTCCAATGCCTCCACATCTTTCTTATAATGTGGCGACCAGAACTGCACACAATACTCCAAGTGCGGCCGCACTAGAGTTTTGTACAGTTGCAACATGATGCTGCGGCTCCTAAATTCAATCCCCCTACCAATAAAAGCTAAGACTCCATATGCCTTCTTAACAACTTTATCCACTTGACTGCCTACTTTCAGGGATCTATTGCGGCCGCACTAGAGTTTTGTACAGCTGCAACATGATGCTGCGGCTCCTAAATTCAATCCCCCTACCAATAAAAGCTAAGACTCCATAAGCCTTCTTAACAACTTTATCCACTTGACTGCCTACTTTCAGGGATCTATTGACACATACACCAAGATCCTTCTGTTCCTCAACACTATTAAGAGCCCTACCATTAGCCCTATACTCTACACATTTATTGTTCCTGCCAAAGTGCATTACCTCACACTTTTCCACATTAAACTCCATTTGCCACCTCTCGGCCCAGCTCTGCAACTTGTCCAAGTCACTCTGTAAACTAAAACACCCCTCTTCACTATCTACCACACCACCAACTTTAGTATCATCTGCAAATTTACTGATCCATCCCTCAATACCCTCATCCAGATCATTTATAAAAATTACAAACAGCAGGGGCCCCAAAACAGACCCCTGAGGCACACCACTCGTCACCGAACTCCACGATGAAAATCTCCCATCAACCACCACCCTCTGTCTTCTATCTGCCAGCCAATTTCTAATCCAATTAGCTAAATCACCCTCTATTCCACACATCTGCATTTTCTGTAGAAGTCTTCCATGGGCCACCTTATCAAAAGCCTTACTAAAGTCCATATATACTACATCAACCGCCTTACCCCCATCCACCTCTCTGGTCACTTTCTCAAAAAACTCAATGAGGTTAGTAAGGCATGACCTACCCTTCACGAAACCATGCTGACTATCCCCAATCAATTCATTTCTCTCTAAATAACTATAAATCCTATCCCTAATAATTCTCTCCAATACCTTGCCCACAACAGAAGTAAGACTCACTGGCCTATAATTCCCAGGAAGGTCTCTCTTCCCCTTCTTAAACAATGGGACCACATTCGCCATCCTCCAGTCCTCCGGAACCACACCCGTAACCAACGAGGACCTGAAGATCAGAGCCAGAGGCTCTGCAATCTCCTCTCTTGCCTCCCAGAGAATCCTAGGGTAAATCCCGTCCGGCCCAGGGGACTTATCCAACTTCAAACCCTCGAGAATTTCTAACACATCCTCCCTATCTACTACAATACTCCCCAATTTGCAACCCTGTACCTCAGTGCTCTCCACAGCTACATTCTCTAGTCAGAGCTTTGACACAACAAGCAAGCCCCAGGAGGATCGAGGAAATTCTTCAAGGACACCCTCAAAGGGGCTTTGGAAAAAAATGCAACATCCCACCAACACCTGGAAATCCCTGGCCCAAGATCACAAAATATAGGAAAGGCACTTTGGAGGAGCGGAACAATGAGTTTCATTGCAGGGAGCAAGCTGGAGCCAAACATTGAGAGCAAAAGAAGCACAATGCAACCCAGGCACCCCGTCCCCCACTCTGCTCATTGGACTCCTTAATCACCTGGCAACATTTTCGGTGTGAGAGCAAGTCATCCTTGACTTAGAGGGGTTCCCTAAGAAGAAGGGAAAAAAGTTGAACTGTTACAAAATCAATCCATATAATCACACGGTATTCTTACCTCTATCCTGAAGTCATTTTGAATGGGTTTACTGAATAAGTCTTGGCTAGATATTTAAAGGAGCTGGCAGGGATTTTACTATACAGCGCTGCTTGACTCCATTAAACATGGTCCACTATATTAAGTGCCACTCAGGCCTTCTGGCGGTTAGAGGACCCTAGGTCAGAAGCCCCATCCTTTGAGATTGCTGCCCAATCTGAGGCTGGCAGCTCTCTTGCATGAGAGCACTATTGGAGAGGTGGTGGCTGCTGCCAATCTGACACACACTCAAGGCCCAATATTGTCAGTGATGATGGGAGGGGGATTGCAGTGCAGGATGGTCTAAGGATGGGGAGAAGGGGTTCAGTAGCAAGGACAGAAGTCTTAGCTCTCAGCAGCTCTGAATGCCCACACTGAGTGCCTTTTCAATGAGGGCGTCATCTCTATCTTCCACTCCCCTGTCTCTCCTCCATTCTGCCTTACCCCTGGAAGGTAGTGGTTTCCCTGCAGGAAACACTGCACCACTTTGCTTGTCCTGCCCATCACAGGATTAATGTCTCCAGCATTGGTATGAATCCCTGAAGTGGGCAGCTGTGAGAGTGGGATAGGAAGACAGCCTTCCCAACGTGGACTTAACTGAAGTGGAGGTGGAATGTGATGAGGCTCCCATTCGCCACTTCCCACCTGATTAAACGTCCCTCCCACTACTAAATGTGCCATGGGGGATGGTATTCAATTCAGAGACTCCAAAAGTGAGATTTTCTGGTCCCATCCATAATGGGAATTGTAATGGACAGGACAGAAAATCCAGTGAACCATTTAAAGGTCCAATGACCTCAGGCAGCAATTTTCAGTCTTGGGGCTGGAAAATCCTGCCCCAAATGTTTGAATTGTTCGCACATCTAATATTTGATGATTCAGTCAAAATATTCAAACTCTGACAATTTGACATTTTGCCAAAGATGAAATTTCCTCTCTGAGCTAAGTAAGGATGAAATTGTTTTAAAAATAACAATACACATTGCATGGAATTTTCCCTTCCCACCTGCCGGGCATCGTAGTGGATGGGAGGAGTTGGACCATGCCCCACTTCTTGACCTTGGTCAGGATTTTTCAGGGGGGAACTATTAAGTGGGCTTTTCTGGCCTCATCTGGGATTATCCAGTCCTGCCATAAGTCAATGAATTTTTGGCTGGGCATTCAAATCTCATGTGGTGGGTGGGGCCCTCTACAATGGGGCCGGAAAATCTCAGCAATTGACTGGAATCTTTTCTCACCGGTGGGATTTTTCCATCCTGCTGCAATGAACGGAAATTTGGCTGGCTGCTAAGTTCTCCAATCTCGCTGCAGTAGGTGCGTGATGTGAATGGCAGGTACGATGATGCCCATTGTTTTCTCTACTTCACCAGTCATTAGAAAATTTGGAGTTTATTTATTTATAATTTGCATAGCCTTCCTCTTTTTATAATGAGTAATGCATTTATTGAAGCACCACAGTCAGGTACCATTGAGTAAAGACACAATTGACTACAACTGTCTTAATGTTTGTGAATGATTGGGTAACTTCGTACGTAGTCTAGACCTGTTCTACATTAATTTGAGTCTTGTACTTCATGCTTTTATACTTTGAACCACAAAATATGAGTTAATTATAACGGCATTTATTGTTCGCTGATTCAGTTGGGCAACTTTTATTTGGGGTCGTAAATTTACAGCTGACATTGGACACCAAACTGGAGGGAACGAATGTCAATTAGATGAAGTAGAATGTAAGTAGCTATAGGACGTGGGAACAATTTATTTTGTTAATATAGATTTGGTTACCGCTTTTACTTTCATTCCAGCTCAATGGCTTCATCCACCAAGGTGTTTCCAGTTGACTGAAATTCAAAGCAAAATGTTATAGGTGTTCTAGAATTGTTCATATTGAGAGCTCACTGAAAATGTGAAAACTGATTCATGTAATTGTTTTACCAAAGTTATTTGGCATTGCAAAATAATAGAATCCATCAAACATAAGCTGCAGGAGTGCTTCTAATTTCATCTATAAAAATATAGCATTAGATAAACAATTTGTTTTTATTGAAGTTTGTTCGTGATCACAGAAGCACAGAATCCATACAGTGCAGTACAAGGCCTTTCAGCCCATTTGAACCTGCACCATCAACAATCTCACCCAGGTCCTATCCCTGTGTTTTCCCTGCTGGTGCCCCTGACACTAAGGGTCCATTTTAGCATGGCCATTCAACCAAACCCGCACATCTTTAGACTGTAGGAGCAAACCAGAGCACCCAGAAGAAATCCATGCAGAAAAGAGGAGAATGTGCAAAGTCCACACAGTCACTTAAGATTGGAATTGAACCCATATCCCTGATATTGTGAGGCAGCAGTGCTAACCACTGTGCCAGCATGCTCATCTGTGCTGTGGAGAGAATTTAGTATCAGTAGAGTGGTCTAGCACTACAGAGTAATATTTTCACTTTATATACACATGATAATACTGATGCATATTCCCATAATTTCCTCATCAGAAATTTGTCAATTTCTTTATCAGAAAGAAACACTGTGTATATTTTTACTATTTAGTCGGTACTTGTTCCCTATGTTTACAGTGTTACATGTGAAGAACCTAAGAACTTGCGTCACAGTAGCTCCTGTTCCTCTAAACATATAATTGTAGCTGTTGGTGGTTTATTCTTCTCCCTTCATTAAGAACTTCTCATCATCCACAATATCAATTCCCTTTATAAATTCAAGCACAAGAATCATAATTCTCACTATAGGTTGCATTTAAAATTAAATTGAGCTTCAAGTTTTTCCACTTCACCAAATACATATTCTTCGAAAGTAATGTTCACTAAAGACAGAATCCTGGATTGAAACACCCTTGTAGCTAGTATTTATTTCAGATAAAATTCAAGAATTAGATGGAAAAGAGCAGAAAACCCAAAGAGACACAATTTATAGCAGAAAAATATGGGCTGAAATTCTCCGATATCGTCCATCCTGCCATTGCTGTCAACGAGAAAGGAGAACTTGGTGCTCAGCCAACTCTCCATTCACTGCAGCGGGACTGGAGAATCCCAGGCATGGATGAGGTTAGAGAATTCTGGCCATGATAATATGATATTTACAGTTTATTTTGTGACATTTATTTAAAAAACTGTTACCACATTTTGGCATCTATTGACTATTCTTTCAACAGGTTGTGGAAAAAATTGTTAATTCTTAACTTAAGTGTTATGATTGCAAACAAAGTGTATGAATGCAAATTGAGGGAAGATGGGGCAAAAATGGACACGACCCCGTGAGATTTCAAAATACCATCCATCGGCAAGTATGAATATTTCCATTGGGAAGTGTTCTAGAGTCCCATTTGGCAAAGGAGTTGGCATCTGCACAGTTGAGGCCCACTGACAGCCTGCAAAGCAGGCAAATTGTGACATCAATTAGTGTGCAACATAGATTTGATGCTAGCATTGTCTTCCACAATCCAGGGTACTGCTTCTTTTAGCCTTTACAGTTGAACATTGAAGTGAATGGCATGAAAGACCCCCTCTCTATGCCCGCCCTCACCAGCTCTGTTTAAAAGAATTGTAAACTATTTGCAGGTTAATTGTTGGTTTATTTCCTCTGACTGCTTTGCAACTGTACATTTTTTAAGTGTTTTCTATATTTGGTTAAAATTTCAATATCTACAGCAAATAAACTGAGTGGTGCTGAAATACTACAAACCTGTTGCTTGAAGTCATTGTTGATTGTCAGAAAAACTTACCTATTTCACTAATGTCCTTCGGGGAAGGAAATCTGCCATCTTATCCACTCTGGTTTACCTGTGACTCCAGAGCCAAATCTATGTGATTGACTTTCAATTGTCCTTCTGAACAAGGGCAGCTAGGGATGAGCACTAAATGCTGGCCCAGCCAGCAAAGCCCATGTCCCACAATTGAATTTAAAAAAGTAACTCTGGTATATCTATTGGAGGCAAGATTGATATGACTACCTAGAACTTGTTAATTCTATCAAGCAGAATTGGACAATTACAATTCCACAATCCTGGAACTATGAATATAAAATCAGTCTGATATATAATAGGTACCCTGTGTGTGGAATATAGAAGGAATATAGAAAGAAGGATGGCATACAGGCAGATATCAAATTGACATCCAGCTGCAAGGCTATTGTTACCAATTTCTAACTTCAGTGAAATAAATCCTGTGAATTTTCTAACTTCTACCAGAAGTTTCCTGACACAGTGTTTTGAAGAAAAAGATAAAGGCACAAGAGATAGAATTTATATTCTCCTTAAAGTGGTTCCTTCCCCTAACTTCTGTACTATAGTCCTTCAAATGTTCAGCCTCCAGGCACGATCGTATGTTCTGACCTCCCTTTTTTTTTCATTTTTGTGGAACTTGGGAATATTTTAACTGTCAATTATCATTTCTCTGATGAATACTAAGAGCTGGAGGGAGAGTCAACATCAGTAATGAGCAACACTGAGCAGCAGCCTAAATAATGAACTATTCCCTCGGTACACAATGTTTCCAGGCCTCCTTTTAAGATATCTCCTGTTGGCATTATTCTATATAGTCTTTGAAGATGGATGGAAGTTCTCTCTTGTGGGAGGTTCCTGCTGTTTCAGCCAATATGGAACTACAAAAGTTAACCCTGAAGTATGCAGGATATTATGGCTCAATATTTATTATATTCAGTGTAAAGAACGATTTCCATAAAATCAGATTATAAGTTCTTCCATAATAATTTGTCAGAGTTATGTGGATATAAGGTGCACAAATTAAGCTGCTACAGTTCTTCTTTTTGATAGTTTATTGATCCCTGAATAGGCTGGTAATATTTGAAAAGATTTATCAAATCCCCACTGACCAGCTCTTGATCACACAAGATTTTACATATTCAAACTTTTAAAACAACAAATAAACTAAAATCAACTTTGGTTAAATATTACTTAGTAGGCAACTGATACTCTAAATTACTGAAAAGGTATCCTCCCTACACCTCTACATCACATTTTACATTATACACTACCCTCTTTAGCTATGTATTCTTAAGTTTAAGGTTGACTATTATCGGCATTAAGAGATTCCCTATTCTCACTTTGCCAAGGGAAATGTTCCAGTCTCCTTTTAAACAAGCTTCTCTTTATTCAATTGGTTTTAGTATAATCAAATTCCCCCTGGTGATATTGTGGTCTCTAACTTCTCAAAATTCTTGTTTCCTCATATAAAGTTCCCACTTACGGCTTGTAATTATAATTTCCAAGGGCTTTTGTGTAATTCTGAATGCGAGGCTATATTTCAAAAGTTTGACTTTTGTTGGCAGATGATTCTGAGTTAATAGTTTGATTTTCAAGTTAAAGGAGCCATCAAAGGATTAGGTGTCTTTCAAGTATGAGGAAGAGAAAACTCAGGAGGAGGTCATGTAACAGGCTTCCCAAGTGGAAGCAAGGCCTCTGCTGGTCTCTGGCCACCAGATTTCTGGGTGCCATCAGCTCTGTGCCAGAAATCATTGCGGAGCTGCATGATGTATTCAAATCACATTCTGCATGTAATTAGCAGGCCTGCTAGAGTCCCACATCCCACACCACCACCTCCCCCCACTCCCCCCAACATCAGGAGTGTTTCACTCCAGTGGGGTTT
The DNA here is from genome assembly GCA_024679065.1 of Sphyrna mokarran. Taxonomy (NCBI): domain Eukaryota; kingdom Metazoa; phylum Chordata; class Chondrichthyes; order Carcharhiniformes; family Carcharhinidae; genus Sphyrna; species Sphyrna mokarran. The sequence continues at coordinate 24,496,247 of JAGIQG010000019.1, forward strand.
ACAACAGTTTCCCACTTGCAGGGATCTGGCAGCCCAACCCCATTGGAGTGAAGCCCCCCCCCAGGAAATCGGGCATAAGGTGGTTGTACCAACTTGGCAGTGATAGCCTGGTCCCCTGGCACTGCCAAAATGGCAAAGTGGCAATGCCCAAGGGGGAATCTTGGTAAAGCCCAATGGCCATGAGGCAGTGTCAAGGGGATAGGGCCTACTGGGGCTGGGGCCCATAAGGGATAGGGAGATGATTGGTGCAGTGGAGTCTCCCGCTGCCACTCTGCACTCAGCAATGATAGAAGGAGCAGACCAATGATTAGGAGGCCGGCAATGCACGGCCATTGTGCATGTACCGATCTTGGCACTGACATATCGGTGCATGTGCAATGACCCACTCAATGCTATTCTGCCAGCCTCTCCAGCAGAATAGGCCCAGCTCACTAATTTTTCACAAGATTCACTCTAGGATTTTCTGCGATACACAGATTCATTTTGATACTGGGTAGGTGATTATAGAGGGGTTTTGTAGGGATATGATAGGGCATGGAGATTGGGGGAAAGGATGCAGGCTTGGGAGGTTTTTGAGCTTTTTAACAAAGCAATTGGGACAAAATCCCAGAGAACTGAAATGAACTGCATAACCAGCCCACATTGGCATATGTGCGCTTCCCTAGATGCCTAGATCTTCTTCCAGTTTCAATTGGTCAATGTCAACTCTGGCCCTGCCTCCCTCCAGTGCAGATTGTTCTAATAGGGTGCATTGGACTGAAACGGGTCCAGTAAGTTGTGAAATTTCATATGTAAAAGATTCCATACCATTAAGTTATTGGTCAATACCTGTGGGGAAATGACTCAATGTTTTAGCCAACATAATCATGGGAGCAGACTGCCAGCTCGTTCACTAATATCTTTCAAGGAAAGAAATGTGTCATACTAACCTGGTATAGCCTACATATGACTCCAGAATCAGAGCAGTATGGCTGATCCTTCAATGCTCTCTTAAATGGCTTTATAAGAGAGTCAATTCAAAGAAAATTAGGAATGGTCAATAAAATGCCAGCCAGCAATATCCATATGACGTGAATGAATAAAGTAAATAACTGGAGGGGTGCAGAAGAGATTCACTGGGTTGATTCCGGAGTTGAGAGGGTTGGCTAATGAGGAGAGACTGAGTAGACTGGGATTATACTCATTGGAATTTAAAAGAATGAGGAGAGAACTTTTAGAAACATATAAGATTATGAAGGGAATAGATAAGAAAAAAGCTGAGAATTGTTTCCAACGATGGTTGAAACTAGAACTAGGAGGCATAGCCTCAAAATTAGGGGAATGAGATTTAGGACTGAGTTGAGGGGGAATTTCTTCACACAAAGGATTGTGAATCTATGGAATTCCCTGCCCAGTGAAGCAGTTAAGACTACCTCATTGAATGTTTTTAAAGTGAGGATAGATACATTTTTGAACAGTAGAGGAATTAAGGATTGTGGTGAGCGAGTGGGTAAGTGGAGCTGAGTCCACAAAAAGATCAGCCATGATTGTATTGAATGGCAGAGCAGGCTTGAGGGCCCAGGTGGCCTATGCCTGCCTTTGTTTTTATGTTCTTATACTGTTATGTTCTTTACCTACTTGTAGGACATTGCTGTTTGAAAATGAATGACAATTCTTCCCAGCATTGCAACTGTAATCATGGGCTGGATTTTCTCAAAATCGAGATGGCTTGAGAGCCAGTTAAAAATGGAGCGCAGTTGCCGATTCTGGTGTTCCCAGATTTTGGGAGTTATGTTGTGAACTACAGTTTGCATGGGAAAACGATTTGAAAGGTAAGTTTAAATGGTCTTCTGTATGCCTCCCCCCCACCACTTATGTTAATATACATCCACCACTCAGCATTCATGCTTGCTCGTATGCCCCATATCAAGCAATGGCATTTGCATGTGCATTCACCCACTCTACACTGTATAGCAGCAATAAAGTCTTCAGTGACAGAAGACGTGTAAAATATGCTGTTAGGAGTTACTTATTGATAATCTTGCAACCTCTTAAAAAATCCTTTTCACTGCAATCCAATAAAAGTATTAATCATTCAAACTATTTTATCATTAAAAGCTGAAACCTCTTTACCTTGTGTTAATAAACCTACTGTAACTGACAGCACAGATCAGAGAGTCAGGGTAGTCAATCAAGTAAGTGTTATCTAGATATGGAGATGCTGGAGTTGGACTGGGGTGGGCTCAGCAAGTAGTCTCACAACATCAAGTTAACGTCAAGAGGTTTATTTTGTATCATATTGCCACTCACCTGATGAAGGAGCAGTACTCCGAAAGTTCATGAGACTTTTCATTATTTTATCTAGGGCTTAGGAGTTTCAGTAGGCTAATAGATTTCTGAGTTATCATCCAAGCTTTATTATGTATTCTCAAAATGTGTGCTTCAAATTGGGAGTGGTTTCACATTCTTCTTGCTGCTTCAGAAGCGGCAACATGTCTCAGTGGTGATGTTGGCCCTACTGTTGGACCAGTGACATTAAAAGCACACTCACATCCTTAATTAGCTGCCTCCTTGACCATACAAAGCACCAATAATAGGACTTCTATCCTTTCACCAAATCTTGCCTAGTATAGAAAGATACTTTATATACTAGTTTCCCCTACATACATTCTGTTTATAATTTTCAAAACTTTTACAGCTAGACAAGCCTTATTGTCTTATAATGATTAGTGAAATGACTGGGCCAATTGCTATATACATGCAAGTTGTTGCTGTTGTTGTTGAGTGGGTTAATTTTAGAATGCAAAGTGCTCCTTGTTGTGAAGCATTATGTTAGGCAGGATCATGTTTACAACTATTTTCAGTCATGTTACAAATGGTTTGCTTTTGTGAATGTACTTCAGTTTGAGTGAAAAGAATAGTATCAGTTGAATAAATTTTCAGCATTTTGTACTATGTCAAGACAGTTGCCATGGAGATGTGCCTTTGATTGCAAAGACCAGTGTAATAGAATTCTAGAAAACATACTGGGGGATTTTATCCCATCCCATCCGCAATAGGAATTTAGCGGGTGGGGGGGGGGGAAAGGAGAGAGGAGGGGGGCAGGATCACTCAAATGTCCATTGACCTCAGCTGGGATTCTCCAGTTTTAGGGCAAGCTCAGGTGGAGAATCCCATGCACTGTTCTTGTTGTGAATGTGAGGAGCTTTGGTGAACTGATGGTTAGCTACATTATATTTCAAGATTATTTCTTTAACTTAATATGCATCTAAACCCCAAAATGAGTATTCTGAGCAGAGACCCAGATTCTTGCTCTGAGAACAGGGATTCAAATCTGACTATGGTAGCAGGTGGAATTTAAATTGAACTAATAAATCTGGAATTAAAACCTAGTGGTGACTATGGAATGAACATCGATTGTCATAAAACTAATCTGGTTCACTGATATGGAAGGAAATCTGCTGTCCTTACCTGATCTGGCCTTCATGTAAACCTGGACCAACAGAAATGTGATTAACTCTTAAAAGCCGCTCTGAAATGAACTAGCAAACCACTCAGTTCAACAAATGGCCACATCCCATCAAAGAATAAATGGAAAAACAAAGAACGAGGAAAGTTACAGTACAGAAATAGGTCCATCGGTCCTCCAAGCTTGTGTCGATCATGATGCCCTAACTAAAATAAAAGAAACCTCCTGCCCTGACTCGGTCCATATCTCTTTATTCTCTTTCTATTTAGATATCTCTTAAATGTTGTTAATGTGCTTGCTTCCACCACTTCATGATCCAGGCACCTACCACTTTCTGAAAAACTTCCCCCACACATCTCTCTTAAACTTTCCCCCTCTCATCTTAAACTTACACTCCTTGTAATTGATACTTCCACCCTAGGAAAAAGCCTCTGACTGTCCACCTTGTTAATGCCTCTCATACTTTTACAAACATTTATCAGATCTCCCCTCAGTCTCCATCTTTCAAGTAAAAACAATCCTTATTTATTCAACATCTCCTCATAGCCAACATCTTGAGGCTAGGCAACATCCTAATGAACATTTTTTGGACTCTCTCCAAAGCTTCCACATCCTTCTGGTAGTGTGGTGACTAGAATTGTGCACAATACTCCAAATGTGGCCTAACCAAGCTTTATATAGCTGCAATGTGATTTTCCAACTCTTGTATTCAATGCCTGTCTAATGAAGGCAAGCATACCACATGCCACCTTAATCATCTCAGTTATCTGTGTAGCCACTTTTAGGAACTGTGGACCTGTACACCTAGATCCCTCTGTATGTTAATGTTCCAAAGTATTCTGCCATTTACAGTGTCATTCACACCTAAATTTGATTTTCCAAAATGCATCACCTCACAGTTGTCTGGATTAAGTGCTATTTGCCATTTCTGTGTCCAAGTCTCCAATCTATTTTATTCTGTTTCATCCCCTGACAATTCCTGGCACTATCAGCAACTCCACCAAGCTTCATGTCATCACAAACTTACTAATCAGACTACCCACATTTTCTTCCAGATCATTTATATATACTGCAAAAACAGAGGTCCCAGTACTAATTCCTGTGGAACACCATTAGCTACAGATCTTCATTCTGAAAAAACATCTTTTCATTGTTACTTTCTGTGGTCTATAACAAAGCCCATATCCATCTAGCCAAGCCATCCTGAATTTCGTGTGATTTTAGTTTTTGCATTAGTCTGCCATGTGGGACCTTGTCAAACGCTTTACTAAAATTCATATAAACTACACACACAGCCCTTCCCTCATCAATTATCTTTGTCATCTCTTCATTAATGAAGGAAAAAAGTATTTCCCCATATTGCTTAATATCAAACTTTGCTTGATGATACTACTGTAAAAGTGCCCTGGGACATTTTATTATGTTAAAGGCACCAGGTAGATATACAGTTTGGCCATTATGAGTGTGAACTCGATTACATCACTGGTGAGGGGCAGCAAATACGGGATCTAGTTGACGGGAATTGCGATTTCCGTGTCTCACCAGATCTGGACCCCCCACCAATGGTCTTGCAGACAGACAGTGCAAGATGAAGATCTTGCCCAGAAACCATGGCAAATATGTAGCATAAAATTGAGAGTCAGAGGCATGATCTTTCTGGCTGTTCCTGCCCCCCATCACTGCAGCGAGGAAGGAGAATTTGGTGCCCAGCCAAATCTCCTCTCACTGAGCGAGAACGGAAAATCCCAGTGACGTGAATGGCTGAAAGATTCCGCCCAGGATGTTTCAGGTTGATAACCTTTCATCAGAAACTAAGACAGTGGGTGGAATTCTCTGGCCGCACTCGTCTAAAAGCCGGAAATTCCTGCCTGACCGTCAATGACGTTTCACATTTGCCACAACCCACCCGCTAAATTTCAGTGGTGGGCGGGATGGGAGAATTCCGGCTAGTAAATGTTTCTCTCTCCGCAGATGCTGCTACTGTCCAGTTCGCCTGGAAGATTTTGTATTTCACATTTCCATTATCTGTGATATTTTGCTTGAGTTCAATGTGATTATTTCAAGAAAAAAAAGCTTCTTGATGCAATTAAAATTTTGCCAGTTTGATCTTGGATATAGATGTTGCCATATCTCATCTTCTACAATGGTACATAGAAAAGGATTTTCCTTGACTTTGGTAGTCAGAGTATTCATTGGCTGGGATTTGGAATGTAACATCAGATGGGCCTGTGTTCCTAATTCATAGAATAATAGAATCCCTGTAGGGCAGAAGAAGGCCGTTTGGTCCATTGAATCTGCACTTACCACAATCCTACCCATATTTAAATTGTTAATCTCCCTGACACTAGGGTCAATGGCAAATAAACATAATTTCAATGACGATGAACACTTTTCCCACAATTCTACTTCTCAAGCACCTGTCATGACACTTTTCCTAATCCAGAATATGATAATAATCTGTTTAACCACAATAACCAGGGAAAAAACTCTTCTCCATCATCATGAACAATTCAATATATAGGATTCAAAACATGACTTTGCTCACTAAATCTAAAGCAAATATTTGTTCTTGTTATTTGTAGGCCATTTCCCTGTAATTATTGCTTTGAATAGATCAATCAATGATAACGCCATGGGGATAATGTCTTTATTTCCATTGTCCCATTGTGGATTCTTGCAATTTGAATCAATATCCCTGCCCTTGGATCATCAGGAGACATCGGAAATAAAGATTTAATGCCATCTTTGTAGCATTTCAATCACATCAGCATACTGTTTAATGTTGAGCTTTCTTGTTCTGCATATTGTTTCCAATGTGATTCTATAATGAAGATTTAATTTGGTACTTTCTTCTTTGTTCAATATATTTGTTAACATTCTTGCCTTTCTTGGTATACTCCCTGTATGAGGACTCAGCCAAGCAGTTCTATTGGTTGTCAGGAATGGGATGAATTTTGTCTGAGCACCTCCCATTCCCCTGCTACAACTTTGGAAGAAATTGGAAGGTAGGGTGTGATCGCTGAGGGAATTTATTCTGAAAGGTAGCCCATAAAGGGAAATAAGATCCTTTCCTCATGAGTTTTACATAACATACTGGAGAAAACTATCAGCTAGATCATCTCTAAGTTTTAGAAAGGATTTTTACTCTTATATTCCATCTCTTTTTTTCCCCAAACATTAACTGGCATTTTCTTCAATTCATCAGCAGGATTTATGCCTTCCTGCACAGATGATCTGTTTCACACATTCACCATTTTCTGTGTAAATTGAGTAAATCTAAATCTTCTTTCTTCTGGTGTTCAGTCTATGCCCCGGTTACGAAATGACTGATTATGTCAATCAATTAATTAGTCTGTGTTTTCGCAACACCCTTAACAATTTTACAACTTTGAACTATCTTCCTGCAATGTTTACTTTAAAGTTTACTTATTAGTGTCACAAGTAGGCCTACATTAACACTGCAATGAAGTTATTGCGAAAATCCCCTGATCTCTACACTCTTGTGCCTATTTGTTACACTAAGAGAGAATTTAACATTGCCAATGCACCTAACCAGCACATCTTTTGAACTGTGGGAGGAAACTTAGGGAGAATGTGCAAACTCCACAGAGACAGTACCCAAGCCAGGAAACGAACCCACATCCTTAGTGCTGTGAGGAAGCATTGCCAACCACTGTGCCATGGTGCTGCCCTGATGTAAGCTATATTATTTTAGCTTTGACCTCAAAGTTTGAACATATTAGTTTTCTGTAACTATAATAATTTGCCTTTGCTATCTCAGCCTTTGTTTCCATCTTGCAAAGAAAGCCTGCTTTTTTATTCATTCATGGGATTTGGGCATTGCTGGCTGGACCAGCATTTATTGCCCATCCCTAATTGCCCCTTGAACTGAGTGTCCTACTCTGCTATTTCAAAGGGCAGTTAAGAGTCAACCACATTGCTGTGGGTCTTGAGTCACATGTAGGCTGCACCAGGTAAGGACGGCAGATTTTCCTCCCTAAACGATGTTAGTGAACCAAATGGGGTTTTCTGATGATTGTTTCATGGTCATCATTAGACTTTTTAATTCTGGATTTTTATTCAATTCATATTTCGATATCTGCTGTGGTGTGATGGCCCTCAGAACTTCATTCTGGGTTACTAGCCCAGTGACAATACCACTAGGCCACTGCCTAACTTTGAAAATCCATTTGAAAGAACACTACTAATTATCAACACAACATTCAATCATAATTTTTTTGAACAGAACTTTTCAGACAAAGTTATAAGACAAAGGGATATAATGAGATCCACTGATATCCGGGAGATTCCATTGACCCTTCCCCACTTCAGTGTCTTGTATTCAAGCTAGCTGATCTGCATTGAGTTAGCTGATCTCTGCTGCTGAGGTAAGTCACACCTCACCTAAGGAGAGAATAGGCCAGGTTTTCTCTTTGGGATTGAAATCCTGCTTCAGGCTATGTACGCGCACAACTGCATTCAACTGTGATGGACCCCATGATCAAGTAGGTTACTAGGCCCAGATGAAAGCCAAATTGCAGGCCTGTGGCAATCTGTGGCATAGGAGTGAGGAGATCATTGTTCTGTTAATACTACTCAATCCAGCATTTCGAAATACAATTATCAAACAGATTGATATAGAAACACATTCCGCATAATTCTAGGAAGAGCAGCTACAGTGCATTACCCTTTGTTTCCCCAAATCCCAAGGGGAAGTTAAAGTTTTCTGAGCAACAGAGTTAAATGTGTACTTTATTTTCAATTCTTATCAGCTACAAGTTATCAATTCCTTCCAAGGTTTTTTTAAGAAATGTCTCTTTCAGTACATTTCTGAGTAAAGTAAAGATTAATTAGTAGCATACACTACATATTTACTGCTTTTCTTCCTCACAGTGGATATGTTTGAGTTCATGTCCTTTGAGACAGAAATCAGACTTTGAATCCAAAAGAAATATGTCTGTAAAGGTCAGAGAATAGTGGTGGAAGGGTATTTTTCTGGCTGGAGGTTCATGCAATAAGAAGTCTCACAACACCAGATTAAGGTCCAACAGGTTTATTTGATAGTAAACATCACAAGGTTTTGGAATGCTTTTTTCATCAGGTGAGTGGAGAGTTCTGATCAGAAACAGGGCAAAGGTCCTGTTTTCATCATTTTCATCAAAGTCACACATATTATATATATATACATACACATATAAGTGACTTGAATGAAAATGTAGATAGGTGGGTTAGTAGATGGCACAAAAATAAGTAGAGCTATGAATAGTGTAGAAAGTTGTCAAAGGATGCAGCAGGATATAGACCGGTTGCAGGTATGGGCAGAGAAATGGCAGATGGAGTTTAATTTGGACAAGTGTGGGATGCTGCACTTTGGAAGATCAAATGTTAAGGGTAAGTATACAGTTAATGGTAAGACCCTGAATGGCATTGATGGACAGAGGGATGTTGGGGCTCAAGTCCATAGCTCCTTGAAAATGCCACATAAGTAGATAGGATGGTAAAGAAGACATATGGTATGCTTGCCTTTATTAATCGGAGCATTGAGTACAAGAGCCAGGATGTCATGTTGCAGCTTTATAAAACTTTGGTTAGGCTGCACATGGAGTATTGTGTTCGGTTCTGATCACCACATTACAGGAAGGATGTGGAGACTTTGGAAGGCAGGCAGAAGAGGTTTACCAGGGTGCTACCTGGATTAGAGGGTCTTAGCTCTAAGGAGAGGCTGAACAAGCTAGAGTTGTTTTCTCTGGAGCAGTGGAGGCTGAGGGAAGATTTAACAGAAATTTATTAAATTATTAGAGGCATAGATAGTGTTGACAATCAGAATAATTTTCCCGGAATTGAAATGTCTAATACACGGGGGCGAGGATTTAAGGTGAGAGAGAAAAAGTTCAAAGAAGATGTGAGGGGCAAGTTTTTTTACACAGAAAGGGATAGTTGTCTGGAACATGTTGCCAGGGGAATGGCTGATAGTCTTTTTTAGGGGCTTATAGATAAGCACAAAATATGCAAGAATAGATGGATATGCAACAAGGGGAGGTAGAAGTGATTAGTTCAATATGGTGACATGTTCAGCATGACATCGGGGGTTGAAGGGCCTGTTCCTGTCTGTACTGTTCTGTTCTGTGCTGTAGTCAAGTTTCTTAGAAATGTCTCAAAGCACTTTATACACAATGCAGTTAGTGCTGTGAAACATGTGTCAAGACAAAGCTAACCTTACTATTTAAATACATATTCATTAATTTTACTGTAAAGCTATGTCTCATGTGCCTATGATGCTCCAAAAATTTTATCTCTCTTGCTGCCAGTTCTCCTGCCATCCTCACTGTCTTACTTATAATTCCGGCCTGTGCATTCCTCTGAATTGTTATTTGGTCTGCAAACTTTCTCCATCCTTGCCTGGTACTTTGCTATTTCTATTCCATTCTAGATGTTCTTGCTTTCCTTCACTCCTCATCTACTGCACTCTCTCTCTCTATCTCTCTCTCTTACTCTTGGCCAGTCATTGCCTTTGTTTAAATCAGTTCACTCATTCCTGAACTGGGGCCTCCCCAGCCTGGATCACGCCAGTGATGGTTTGGGAATTAAAAGCTGCTATTGGTGACTGGTGGGTTTTAACATCTGGCTTCAAGCAATTGATTTCCAGTGGTGGCAGGCTGATTGGTTGCTACCTGGTGCTGTTGGTCAGCTGGCTTGAAAGTTGGTGGAGCAGTTAATGTTTATAGATTCACTGTTGATGGCTGTGACTGATTGTTTAGCCTTCTGGTGTTGCCAATGGCCCAGCTGATTGCACTCTCACCGGTTAGAGGATGACAGCTTCGAGTCGCACTCCAGCTGAGCGCAAGAATATAGGCTGACACCAGAGCTCTGCTGAGGAACATAAGAAATCAGAGCTGGAGTTAGTTCCTTGATCTTGCCTCATCGTTCAATAAGATAATGGCTGATCTGAACTTGCCCTAAATTCCACTTCCTTCCATGCTGCCTATAATCCTGACCCTTGACTTCTTTTAAGGTTCAAGAATCAGTTTGCCTTCTGCTTGAATATATTCAAGGAGGAAGCTCCCACTGCTTGCAGAAAAGAATTCCCAAGATTCATGACCCTGTGTGATTCCTCCTCATTGCTGTCTTAAAGAGGTGACCTGTTACTCTGAAACTGTGCCATTTTGTTCTAGTTTCCCACATGAGGCCTCTCTACATTTATCCTGCCAAGCTCCCTCAGAATCTTATATTTGTCGCTCAGATCTCATTCTTCCAGACTCCAAGAAGTACTGGCCCAAGGTGTTCAACCTGTGCTCATTAATCAACTGCTTTATCCCAGAAATCAGCCCACTGATCCTTCCCTGAACTGCCTCCAATGCAGGCATTTTCATTTTTGGAGACTATATACGTTGCTTTTTGTATGATCTCACCAAAATCCTGTATAATTACAGTGTGACTTCTCAATGTTTATATCCATTCCTGTTGGCGAACATTGTGTTTGACTTCCTAATTATTTGCAATATCTGCACGATAATGTATTGTGATTCATGCATGAGGACAGCCTCATGCATGATCTGTCTGTTTCACAGCATTCTTTAGCCTCTCTCACTTTGAATAATATGTTCTATTTTTCCTGGTACCTCACATTTTCTAAATTATACAGCATTTGTCAAAAATTATATTTTGCCTCTCTATATACTTTGGCAGACTCTTGCATCTTCTCCCAATCTGGTTTTCTACCCATCTTTCTGTTGTGAGCAAATTCTGCTCAAATATACTCAATCCTTGTGTTGACACGTACTATAAATGCGTAAGGCCTCAGCACTAGTCCTGTAGATTCTTACTTATAACAATTTGCCACCCTGAGGATGTGTTGCAATTGGAAGGTCTTGCCTTCCAGATGAGATTTTAGACCAAAGCCCCATTTGATCTCAAGTGGATGCAAAACATCCTCTGAAATTATTAGGAAGGAAAGCACAGTTAGGAGAATTATTCCTAGTGACCTGGCCAATACCTATGCTTCAGTGAACATCATCAAACGGCAGATTATCTTGTCATCATCACATGGCTATTTGCGTTTCTGTGCAAATTAGCTGCAATATTTTCTCCATTTACACAATGACTATGCTTCAAATGTATAGGGGCTGATTCTTCCATCCAGCTGTGCTACATTTGTAGTCATGATGTAAAGATGCCGGAATTGAACTTCAGACTTCTTACTGCATCTGTAGTGCAGTGGGACTCCCTGCTGGGTGCCACAGATTCTGTGAGTCTCCAGCAGCTGAACTTCTGGCGTTGTCTGCATAATTTATGTTGATGAACATTGAAATCGAATTTAAATCCCAATAACAGGCCCGGGGTCTAAAATCTCTGGGCCCACTAGCTTCTCACCTTCACCACCACACCCCCTCCCCCCCCAAAAACACACACACACACACACACACACACACACAACCACACACACACACACACACACACACACACACACACACACACACACAGTGGGGTTTAGTGGGGTTTAGTATAGCTCCCCACTTGCCAGGAGCTGGCAGCCCGGACCCGTTGAAGTCAAGGTGGGGGGGGCCATCGAGGACCCTCCGAGGGTCAGGGGAGATAGGTATTGTCAGTCTGGCTGTACCAACCTGGGTCCTCGCCACTGCCCCAAGGGCAAAGTGACACTGGACACTGGGCAGTGCTAAGGGAGTGGGGCCTGATGGAGTGGTGGAGTCGCTGGGCGGAGATTGGTGAGGATGGCATGGGGGTCCCGCTGCCACTTTGCATTCGGGCTGAGTAATAGAAGGAGGGAGGCCAGCAATCAGGGTTGTACATTATAGGACAGGGGGGTGAGGGTGGAGGGGTGGTCAGCCGGCTGGAGGTGGGGAGAGGGGTTTGAGTTGCCTTTTGGTGGGGTAGGGATCGGAAGATAGGGGCTGAGGAGGGGGGAGAATGCCTGGATATATTCGGGGCGGGGGGGGGGTTTCAGAAATCAGACCGTGGGAGGATGCGCAGGGTTAGCTCAGAGCTTTGTAGCCAGCCTCTCCAGTGAGAATAGTGAAGCTCAGTCCATGAAAAGATTAGCCACGATCTTACTGAATGGTGGAGCAGGCTCAAGGGGCCTTGCAGAATGTCTTTAATGCATCCCTGAAAGTTTAATATCCCTCTTGACTGATCAGAGTTCCTGGTTCGCGACTGACCGAAATGGAAAACACTCACTTGGGAAAGAGTTACACACATCAAGAGGTTTTGTCGGGAATGTGCCGAGATAAAGTTAAGGTGCTGGAGGGAACGCACCAATTTCCTGCTGCTAGTTCTTTTGTTCTTATGTTAAACTGTCTGATTTATGAGAAGGTAAAATGTAATGTTTAGATTGATGTCATAACAAAACCAATGCCTGCCAAGAGTTATCCTGTTTAATCCTGCGTACATGTTGCTTTTCTATGAGCACTGAGTTCTGGAAAAACAATTTTCTGTTCATTCCTTTTGGTCAGTAGACACTGTGTACTGTGCTTATCATTCAAAGTTAACAGTAGCTAGTACATACAATTTAGAATGATAACACAATCATTTCATAAACATGAGTCTGGAACAATGCACACTTGTTTCATTGTCTGTTATGGGCAATGCTCATCTTTAGATACAGTAAGTGCAAAACAGCCAATTTTTTTCATACTCTGTGAATTTGTATTCACCGAAACATTTATGAACAGGAACAGCATTTATTTCAATGATTCAATCACAGCAACATGAAAAACAATGTAAGTATTGTTTAAATCAACCCAACACCTATTATCATTGTATGTGCAATCATTTCATCCCACTCAGGGACGAAGTGCATACATCTTCCACAGCGGCACGGTGACACAATGGTTAGCGCTGCTGCCTCATAGTGTCAGGGGCCCGGATTCATTTCCTGGTTTGGGTATCATAGAATCATAGAATCCCTACGGTGCAGAAAGAGGCCATTTACCCGCTAATCCCTCTAACCTATGCATCTCAGAACACTAAGGTGCAAATTTAGCATGGCCAATCAATCTAACCCAATGCAGGAATTGAACCCAGGTCCCTGGAACTATGAAGCATCAGTGATAACAACTGTGCTACTGTGCCGCCCGTGGTAACTGTCTGTGTGGATATTGCACATTCTTCCCGTGCATGCTTGGGCTTTCTTCGGGTGCTCCGATTTCTTCCTCCAGCCCAAAGATGTGTGGGTTAGGTGGATTGGCCATATTAACTTGTCCCTTAGTGTCAGGGGATTAGCTAGGGTAAATGCATGGGGTTATGAGTATTGGGCGTGGAAGGGATTGCAATGAGCAAACTCAATGGGCTGAATGGCCTCCTTTTGCACTGTAGGATTCTATGATATTATAAATCAGAATAGGAATTGCAGCTTGATTCTGTGGAGACAGAATATTACATAGTTGTGCAGAGCTGAAACATTTAAATTGCCAGAATATTCACATGAAATGGTTGAAGAGTCAACTTTCAGTTTGTTGGCCCCACTGTCTCCTTCAGAAACAGTCCTTTATAATGGAGAATGACTTGCTTCCAGTTCTGCCCAATGGGTTCTGAGTTGGCTGCTAAGCCCAATGCCGCATGCTGGGCAGATGCTTGAAGGTTTAGGTAGATGGATTGTTTGAAAGTTTGTGTGTTCCCTCCAGTGCTTTAACTTCACCTCGGCACATTCCCGACAAAGCCTCTCAATGTGTTTGGTGCTTTTCCAAATGAGCGTTTTCCATTCCAGTCAGTCAGGAACTCCGATCAGTCAAAAGGGATGTTGGACCTCTTCAGAGATGCATTGAAGACATTCTGAAAGTGTATCTGCTGCTTGCCTGCGAGCCTCCTGCCACCACTGAGTTGAAAGTAAAGCAATTGCTTCCAGAGTTTTGTGTGAGGCAATGGAACCACATGTCCCACCCAGCAGAACTGGTTATGAGTGATTAGTATGGATATGTTGGCCTGGGGGAAAATCTACGCCGACCACAATCCCACCCAGGGATTCTTGTAACCTACTTGTTCACCCTGCTAATTTCCCCTGACACAAGGATCAATTTAGCGTGGCAATCAACCTAACCTGTTCATCTTTGGACTGTGGAAGGAAATCCACACTGACATGAGGAGAATGTGCAAACTCTGCACAGACAATGATCCAAGGCAGGGATTGAATCTGGGTCCATGAAGCAGCTGTTGGACTGCTTTCCTTGCCACCTTTGTCCTATGTCCTCATAGGATCCTTTGAAGATCCTATGAGGACACTGCAGATGGTACTGCTACTGCCAGCTGTAGATTGTCCAAACCTCCAAAGCATATAGGAGTGTGGGCATCACTACTGCCCAGTAAACCTGACCTTAATCTCTGGATGGAAATCCTGGTCCTCAGATGATCTTTGCCTCAGTTCCCAAGCTGAGCCGAAAGGTTGAAAGTGACAATTAAATATACCTTTGATGGGTCTCCCTGTCGTAGAATCCCTACAGTGCAGAAGGAGGCTATTTAGCCTATTGAGTTTGCACCGACCACAATCCCACCCAGGTTCTATTCCTGTAAGCCACTTGTTTACCCCACTAATCCCCCTGACACTAGGGTCAATTTAGCATGGCCAACCTGCTCATCTTTGGACTGCGTCCCTGTGGGACAAATCGCAAAAACCCAGTCTACAGGTGCAGCAGATGATCAGAAGACGAATGGAATGTTGGCCTTTATAGCGAGGGGATAGAATATAAAAGCAGGGAGGTCTTGCTGCAACTGTACAGGGCACTGATGAGGCCGCAACTGGAGTACTGTGTGCAGTTTTGGTCCCTGTATTTGTGAAAGGATATATTGGCCTTGGAAGAAGTACAGAGAATGTTCACCAGGCTGATACCGGAGATGAGGGGGTTAGTTTATGAAGAGAGATTGAATTGACTGGGTCTGTACTCATTAGAGTTTAGAAGGCTGAGGGAGGATCTTATAGAGACAGATAAGATAATGAAGGGGCTAGATAGGGTAGAGGTAGAGAGATTCTTCCCGCTTAGGAAGTGTAGCAGAACTAGAGGGCACAGCCTCAAAATAAGGGGAGGACAGTTAGAACAGAGTTGAGGAGGAACTTCTTCACTCAAAGGGTGGTGAATCTCTGGAATTCTCTGCCCCTTGAGGTGGTGGAGGATACCTCGCTGAATATATTTAAGTCATGGGTAGATAGATTTCTGTTAGACACGGGAATTAGGGGTTATGGGGAGAAAGTGGGAATGTGGAACTGCTCTACTTCAGATCAGCTGTGATATTATTGAATGGCAGGGCAGGCTCGAAGGACTAGATGGCCTACTCCTGCTCCTTATGTTCTTATTCCATGCAGACATGGGGAGAATGTGCAAACTCCACAAAGCAGTGACCTGAGGCGGGAATTGAACCTGGGTCCCTGGAACTGTGATGCAGCAGTGCTAACTACTATGCCACTGTGCTGCTATCTCCTTCTGCCCCTAAACACCAAATTCCAATGTGACAAGGCTCCTTAAATGCAAAATCCTTTGTACGCATTGAATCTATAGAGAAGAGCAAAATCTCAGGGCAACCACAAGTCACATTTAAGGGGGCAAAAATAAAAAAAAATGCTGGAAATACTTAGCAGGCTTGGCAGCATCTGTGAAGAGAGAATGAAAGGTTAGTGCTTCAGGTCATGATCTTTGACAGGTTGAAAGGTAGCTTTCCACAGATGCTGAGTATTTCCAGCATTTTGTTTTGTTATTAATTTCAGACCCGTGGTATTTTGCTTGTGGCCTTTAAGGGAGTTTGAAATACCGTACACTCATTCCTGGATAATTGATTTGCAAATTGTTCAAATTGTTGCCACAATAAGATGAATTGTCTGCCTTCACGAATAAGGCTAGAGGAATCTCTGGAATGAGAGAGGTTGCCGTTTAGGCCTCTGAGCTCAGTTTGTTATTGTGCACTCATTAAAAAACACAAAGACATGAATACGTTCAGAACTCTCAGATAAAATAACGCTTGTAAACTAGTTTTGTTCTCCAGTGGTATGTTGTTGCAAAACAGCACAACGTCCTTGCACTCTTACCCAGTCCAAGCTGGTTCAGACTGGCTGTTGATTGGACTTTTCACAGTTCATTTTCATACTAAGTTCGTATCGAGGTTATGGAGGAGTACCGCAGGATAAGTGCCGATGTCAATATTATTGGAAAACTCTGCTACAATATTTAACAGTAACAATTCAATTCCTGTAACTGTTTTGGAAAAAAACGCTTAAATGTTCTAAAGCATCCTTTGAATACGAAAATAATGCATCCCGTCTGAAATACTAAATACTTTTTTTTCTGTTTTTGGTTACAAAATTTTTACTTACTCTTTTCCCTCATGAGCAACTAGGGATGGGGAATAAACACTGGCCAGCCAGCAATGCCCATGTCCCACAAATGAATTAAATATTCCCCATTTCTCTTTTGGTTTCCTAGTTTTATATCTTGATAATCTTTGAAATCTTATACAAGTGTTTGATGACAAATGAATGTCCGAAAAGGGACACATTTTTCATTGGTTTCCCAATTTTCGAGGGGATAATAATTGGTTGCTTTCCCACAAAACGCACATATTTTGGATGTGAGAAGTTGCTGCAATGTAAAGTATTTTTCCCAAATATATTATTATGTGGAAAATATCAAATTTGAAAGAAATGGAAGAGGGCCTGCTTCTAAAAAAATGAGATAATATGAATTCTGACCTTTGTTAATTGTTTTAAAATATCTTATTAATATTTTTGTTTAATAAGTGCAAATGACATATTGAAAGGAAATAGCTTGGAGGAGCTACCAAGAATGGCAGTGTGAAACAGCTGAGTTCTAACAGCATTAAGACACTGCTATAAAGCTGAGGTGCTATAGCAACCTTGTTGTTTCAGCTGTGTGTTTGTGAATTCATCTCCTTCACAATGCTCGGCATAATGATTAATCCTACATATGATACCAGACTTCAGTTCAATTCACTCTTGAGACAGCTGCTAAGAGATGCAGGAGATAAGCTGGATGTGACGTGTCTTCCAATTTTTCCCATTGCTGCTGTGGAGAAGTATCTCACCTTTATTTGCGAGCATTGGTAATCCAGCTCTGGGCATGTGGAGAGTTGTCAGCACAGTGCCAAATCCAAACACGTGCTGTATAGCTAGATTACTTAGGTTTATTTGACTCCTTTTTTTCCAAAAAAAGAGCCACTCCTGGTGCGAGACCATCCCCTTTAACAGTGGTTTGTCTTTGACTGCATATTCACAGCTAGATCAAACAACTTGTTCTAACATTAAGGCATTACTTTAATTGCTGAAACAGTCCGTCGATGTGATGAAAGAAAAAAAGAACAGATATTTATACAACGTCTTTCAGTTAATCAGAATGCCCCAAAGAGCTTTGTAACCGATGGATCGATTCTGAAGAGTAGTCAAAATTTTTTCGAAGGAAGTGTGATTGTCAAATTATTCACAGGAAGGTTTCACAAATAACAGTGAATGGCCTGCTAACTTGTTTTTGATGTTTGACAAATAATTGTTGTCTAAGAGAACTGCTCTGTTCTTCAAATAGGAAAACAGAGAATTAAAATGCTTTTAATTCACATTAAGAGTACAGGTACAGAAATGTTTAACATCTCATCCAAGATGACACATCTGACAATGCAGAATTCCTGTGTTATTGCTGTATTCCCCTCCTTGATGCCAGTCAAGATTAAATATGTCAGTGGACCTTAAATCCATGGCTTTCTAACTCAAGCAAGATTACTGTTATAACCAATGAAGTACTTTTAAATTAGAGTCATTATAATGTAAGCAAAAGCAGCAGCTAGTTTGTACGCAGCAAGGTGCCATAATCAGATATAATGGATTGAGGGGGTGATCTTGAGCCCACTCTTTTTGTGCCCGGAAATGATAGCACAGGCTCAAATTGAAAGAGTTTGAGAAAAAAATCTCGCCAGGGAGATCGTAAAATCAAAAATCCTGGCCGTGGACTTTAGCAGATGCCACTTCTCTTGATTTTATGCAACGATGCCACTGGCCTTGCTAATGAAAGTGCCTGGGGCAATGGCCGAAAGATACAATTACATAAGAATGGCTGTGTCAAGCTGTTGCTTGACTAGGGTCATTAGCACTGTTGCCTCAGAGCACAAGAGATCAGGGTTCAATTCCTGCCTTGGGTCATGGTAGGTTCTCCCTAAGTCTGCGTGAGTTTCCTCTGGGTGCTCCGGTTTCCTTCCATAGCCTGAAAGATGCGCTGGTTAGGTGCACTGGTCAAGCTAAATTCTCCCTCAGTGTACTCAACAGTATACAGAGTGTGGCAACAAGGGAATTTTCATAGTAACTTAATTGCAGTGTTAATGTGAGTCTATTTGTGACACTAATAAATAAACTTCATTGAAGTGCAGAGAAATTTCTTCACCTAGAGAGTGGTGAATCTGTAGAACTTGAGGCCAAAATTTTGTGTGATTTCAAGAAGAAATTAGATATAGCTGTTGGGGTTAAAATGATCAAAGGATATGGAGGTGAAGGAAGGTTCAGGAATTTCATTTTGATGATCAACCATCATCAAAATGGATAGTGAGGCAGGCTTGAAGGGCTGAATGGCCTACTCCTACTTTTTCTTCATCAGGGCATTTCCATTTTTCATTTTAAATTTCCAGCATCCACAATATTATGCTTTTGGATCAGTATTTCAACCAGCTTACTGGAGAAGAAACCACTATCTTCATGGCCATTGAAGAGAAGGATGTTACTCCCACTCTGATTAGTTTTAAATTGTTCTAAATAATCAGATTGATTTGATGCAGAATTGAAGGCTGTTGCAACCAAACAGCCTCTCCGGCTATATTGAGGGCATCCTGAAACCCATTGTACAAAGAACCCCTAGCTTTTGTCTTGACACTACGGACTTCCTACAGAAACTCAGCACACATGGAGCAGTTGAACTAGGGACACTCCTTGTCACAATGGATGTCTCGGCACTCTACACCAACATCCCCCACAACGATGGTACTGCTGCAACTGCCTAGGTACTCAATGCCAACAAATGCCAGTTTCCGGATGCAATTTTACAACTCATCCGCTTCATCTTGGACCACAATGTCTTCACCTTCAACAATCAGCTTTTCATCCAGACACACCGAACAGCCATGGGGACCAAATTCGCACCTCAATATGCCAACATCTTCATGCACAGGTTTGAACAAGACTTCTTCACCACACGGGATCTTCAACCAAGGCTATATACTAGATACATTGATGACATCTTTTTCCTTTGGACTCATGGTGAACAGTCATTGAAACAACTGTACGATGATATCAACAAGTTCCATCCCACCATTGGACTCACCATGGACTATTCTCCAGAATCAGTTGCATTCTTGGACACACGTATCTCCATCAAGGATGGTCACCTCAGCACCTCACTGTACTGCAAACCGACAGACAACCTCACAATGCTCCACTTCTTCAGCTTCCACCCTAGACATGTTAAAGAAACCATTCCCTATGGACAAGCCCTTCGTATACACAGAATTTGCTGAGATGAGGAGGATCGTGACAGACACCTCCAGACGCTGAAAGATGCCCTCGTGAGAACAGGATATGGCACTCGACTCATCGATTGACAGTTCCGACATGCTACAGCGATAAACCGCACTGACCTCCTCAGAAGATGAACACGGGACACAGTGGACAGAGTACCCTTTGTTGTCCAGTACTTCCCCGGAGTGGAGAAGCTGTGACATCTTCTACGGTGTCTTCAATGTATCATTGATGATGATGAACATCTCGCTAGGGCCATCCCCACCCCCCCACTTCTTGCTTTCAGACAACCGTACAACCTCAAACAGATCATTGTTCGCAGCAAACTACCCAACCTTCAGGAGAACAGTGACCACAATACCACTCAACCCTGCCACAGCAACCTCTGCAAGACATGCCAGATCATAGACATGGATGACATCATCAAACGTGAGGATACCATTCACCAGGTACACGGTACATACTCTTGCAACTCGGCCAATGTTGTCTACCTAATACGTTGCAAAAAAGGATGTCCTGAAGCATGGTACATTGGGGAGACCATGCAGACACTACGACAGCGGATGAATGAGTATCGCTCAACAATCACCAGGCAAAACAGTTCCCTTCCTGTGGGCGAACACTTCAGCAGTCATGGGCATTCGGCCTCCGACCTGCGGGTAAATGTTCTTCAAGGGGGCCTTCATGACACACGACAACGCAGAGTTGCTGAGCAGAGACTGATAGCCAAGTTCTGCACACATGAGGACGGTCTTAACAGGGATCTTGGCTTCATGTCACACTACCTGTAACCCCCGTGACTTGCCTGGGTTAGCAAAAAACCTCTTACTGTGCTGTCTGAAGAAAATACACAATTCTCTAGCCAATGCTCAGGATTCCCTTCACACACATCGTTAGCCACTTTACCACTTGAATAGCAGGTTAGATGTAAGGATTCGCATTCTAATCAGCAATCTGTGACTGTCTGTGCTGATGTGTGCTATTGCAGACTAGAACACTGCACTTGCCTGACGAAGACAAAGGTCGAAATTTACTATCAAATAAATCAGTTGGATTTAAAATTGGTGTTGCTAGATTCTTACTGAGTTCTTGCAACCAAACAGACGAATGGAAGGCTGACAGTGGAAGCTATCTGTTGAGATCAATTTGTGGACAAGTTTAAATCCAATCACACAATCCAATCCCCCTTTCTCGCAATGTTTACCGCACACAAACTCAAGGGCAGGATTTTCCGACTGTGCTTGCCCCAAGACCTGAGGTCAATGAACCTTTGTATCATCCTGTCCCACCCATTACGATTCCTGTCGTGGGCAGGACAGGAAAATTCCTGCAGTAGTAAAAATGTAACTGCCCGCATAACTGGATATAAATAGTTCTTTGAATCATAGGATCCCTACAGTTCAGAAGGAGGCCATTCGGCCCATTGAGCCTGCACTAACAATAAACCACACATGCCCTTTCCCAGTAACCCTATGTATTTACCCAGCTAATCTCCCCACATACTCAGTGGCAATTTAAGTATGGCCAATCAATCCAACCAGCACATCTTTAGAATGTGGGAGGAGTCCAGGGCAGTTGAAGGAAACCAGCAGACATGCGGAGAACACACAAATCCCACAGAGACAGTGACCCGAGGCTGGAATTGAACAAGGATCTCTGACACTGTGCAGCAGCACTGCTAACTTTGACCGGAGATGTTACTTCACACAGGAGTAGTGTAACTATAAAATCTGGAAACAGCTAGAGGGCTGTAGAGTAGGGATCCAGAAGAAAGACTAAAATGGCATATCTACACTTGATAATTTAGCTGCAGGGATTTTAGAACTGTACTAATATGTAAATAATCCTTTACTGTGAGATGTATCATGCCACCAGCTCTTCTTATCCACTTTCACATTCTGCTCAGCTCATCCATTGCATATTTGAGCTGAACTTTAATTGCAAATCTCTAGAAATTAGAAATAAGAATTAAGATGTATGATAAAACTGTACCTGAATTTAAACAAATGTGTTGCACTGACATTATTCAATTTTCTTTTCTTAAGAGCTCTGCACATTATATTAGGGGAAAAAAACGAACCTCGGCTGCAGCAGCCTGAGGGAAAATTATAAATGTTGAATGTTGTGAAATAAACTTGAAATTATGTGTACGTTGAGTGAAGTGATTGAGGTGATCAAGCATTGTTCTATAATTAAAAAGTGTTGGCTGTGAAATTAACATAGCTTTGTTGCTAATTGCAGCACTTAACAAGGATGACAGTTGAGACCATTCCTTTGCAAGTACAGCCTCATATTTTTCAGTGCAAAAAAAATAAATTGTCACAGATGTTGGAAGCCGGAAATAAAAACAGCAAGTACGTGAAAACACTCAGTCAGGTAGACAGCATTTGTGGAGGAAGAAACAGTCAATGGTGGTGATGTTACTCCACTCGCCCCAAACTCCCATCTCGCCTACCCCCCAGAGTGGGTGAGTTTAGTTCCAGTTGGAAAGTAAAAAGTTAAACATCTGAAATAGGGAACCAATCTATACAGATCTCACCCATTTCTGATCGTAATAGAGGCAGAACTATCAATGCATATTTCACTATGTAAGGTGGTATTATCAGAACAGACCATATAGAGATTGTTAAGCTGCCAAGAGGATATTGCGAGAGGGGTAAGATATCATTTTACAACTGTTCCTGTCCTCGACTTCTTAAAGTCCATTTCTTGGTTTAGACTGTCAACCAGTGTCTGTTATATGCCCATTGACAACCACAGGTACCTTCATTATGGGATGATGGCACAGTGTTTAGCACTACTGTCTCACAGCGCAGGGAACCTGAGTTCAATTCCAGCCTTGGGTCACTGGAGTTTACATGTTCTCCCCGTGTCTGTGTAGGTTTCCTTCAGGTGATCTGGTTTCCTCCCACAATCCAAAGATGTACGACTTAGATTGATTGGCCATGTTAAATTTCCTCTCAGTGTCGTGGAGACTAGCAGGATAAATATGTGGGGCTACAGGAGGCTACAAATACAAATACAGGGGGCCTTGGTGGAATTGCTGTTGGTGTAGGCTCGATGGGCTGAATGGCTTTCTTCTGTGCTGAGAGATTCTATGATTACACTTTCTCCCACCTCACTTCACTTCCTGTATGGACTGTGGGATAAGAATCCAGTTTCTCTGTCTCTGTTCTGATGTTGCCACTTTCAAACCAGTGCTCTCAGTTCCTTTTTCTTCAACTGAGGATTCCCCGTCGTCGTAATAGACTGAGCCCATGCCTGCGTCCATCCTAATTCCAGCACTACTGCTTTTTCTGTCACTCCCCCTCCCAGAACAACAATCGTGTTCACTTCATTCTCATTTTCCATCCCAGCAGCCTCAATATTGAATGGTTATCCTCCGCCACTTCCACCAGTTCCAACATAACATCACCACAAAACAAATCTTCCCCTTCCTTTTCAGGATTGCAGAAGGAACATTACCTCTGCAATGTCCACTGCTCAGTAATTAACATCACATTTTCTCATACAAGTTCTGGGAATGAAACACATGCTTTTTCACATTGCTTCCCATTGTTCAGGGTCCCTCTCACTCTTTCCAGATGATATAGTTATTTACTTGCACTTCTTTCAAATTAATCTGTGCCATTCATCGTTCATTATGTAGCCTCTTCTACACAAGACAGGGGGCAAGGGCAGCAAATGAGAATCACTTTGGTAAACATCTCCATCTGTATGCTGGTGTGACCCTATGCCTCTAACCACTTGTCACAGTAATGTTCCACCCACTCCAATACTGATCTCTCTATCCTTGACTTGCAACACCATTCTAATGAAACTCAAAGAAGACCGTCTCATCTATCGATTACGGACTTCATAACCTTACATGCTGAACAATTTCACAGCATGATTACTGTTCCTTTTTTCAGATTGTTAACAATTTTGCAGTTGCCATTTATACCTCCTCTAGGTCAGACTTTCTGATTCTTATCCCATTATCATCTAATTTCGCCTGATACCATTATTCCATTTGCTTTACATCCAATTGCAGAGCTTTTCTTTTGCTTTTCCCTCCACATCTCTTTTCTTTCCTCTCTATTCACTGAAAATCTGTTAACCCTCGAACATTTCCAGTTCGTATGACAGGTCGTTAGCCTGAAATATTGGGCCAAATCCTTTGATTTCCGCATTGTCAAAAATTGGATATACGATTGAAATGTGCGTTAGGACTTGTGCAAATTGCCCAAGAAGTTTAAACATTTGGTAGGCACTTCCCCCTGCTCTCCAAGATGCTCTGCAAATATCATAGAGTCAAACAGCAGGTCCTAAGGCTGATCAAGTCAGTGCTGACAGTAACTGCCACTAAAGGCATGCTACTCCTATTTTCCTGCACTTGTTCAATATTCTTGAATTTTATAATATTTAAATTGCTCATCCAAATATTTTTTAAAGGGTTGTAAGGTTTCTAGCCTCCACTACCTTCACAGGCAGTGAATTCCAGATTCCCACTACCCTGTCACTGACTCTCAGCTAGAGTTGGATACTTAGGATAGTTCTGGATAGTTACCAGAAAATGTTAGACAGATTAAAACCCGGTCTAACTCCTTGGTAACTACACAACTGATTTCCCCAGTCACCACCCCTGACAACAACCCCCTCATCTTATCTACCCCCGACCACTTTCCTGACTCCTCTACCCTCCCAACCAGCTGACTTGCCTTTCCCGACTTCCCTCTGACTTGACTACTCACCCACCAATCCCCTATCTACCTATCCATCTACCCCACTTTCCAACCCACCTCACCCACTTATTGCAACTCATATACCCAGTTATCTACTTTCACCCACATCACTTATCCATTTTCCCACTTGCCCATCTCACCCCCTACTCACTTACTCACAACAGCCAACCACCCATTCACTCACCCATTCACTCATTCAGTCACTAACCTCCAGACTGCACATTTGAACTTAGTCTATATTATCTAGTACTGTAAAATAGGGATGTGTCCTTTCCTCCTGTGATCTGATTATGTCCTCTTAGGAAAATTGTACTGTGCATTTCTGTCAAAACTGGACACGGCAGACCCAACACAAAATGCACAGTTACATCAAGTCAGCAGCATTTACGAATGCAGCAGAGATCTGATAATCATTGCTGAGGCTCAGACCGTTAACTCTGTTTATCTCTCTATGGGTGCTGTCTAACCTGCTGTGTATTTTGAGCATTTTCTGTTTTAATGCCATGTTGTGTCAAACTATTCAGCAGGATCATTTTGTAATCCGAGCAAATTTGCCTCAGTGTTAAAATAATCTGATTTCAGCAAAATAGTTCTATTGAAAAGATTAATGTGTTTACAAATTATTTGTTTAAGATAACCACTCTCTTTCTTATCCCTCACTTTTATGATCAAACAAAATAAATTATATTTTGTAGTTTTTATCTAGAGTTGACTCAGAGATCATGACCTTATTTTCAGAAATCTAGCTTTAGAAATCTTTCATGACCTTCAATATCTGCTTTGAACATTTATATAGTAATTGATTAAAATGGATTTTTTGTACTTCTGGGAAAATTAGTCCGGATTTTGTAGTCCAAAACAAAATGATTCCACCCACTGCTGACCTCTAAAAGCAGCCTCTCAAGATTTAGCAACTTACGTGTATATGGCATCTTTAATATGATAAATCAATTAATGTAATGTTGAGGTACATTACCTACTTTATTACGGGTACTTAATGTGTTTCTTTCACAAGTTTCATAGGCAAAGTACTTTTTTTTAATAAAATGTATCTCATGATGCAAGTTTTGTTCAGAATTGATTCTTTCATCTACGCTGATCATTAATCCATATCTCTAATGATGGTTATTTCATGGAGAGATGTCCTTTCTGAAGAAGATTATGAAGACAATAGAATGAAATTGATTTGCACCAAGGAATTCAATCAAACATTCAAGGTATTCAGCGTATCTGGCAGAATAAAAGCCTAAAGCCACCATATCTTGTATGAATCTCTTGAATATACATCAAATGTCCATCATTGTGACTGAAAAACATAAAGAAGTCCATCAGTTCTCTCTACATCCTTCACCCCACCTCCAGCAAGTGACAGAGATTGTACAAGGTTAGGAACTGTTGCAGAATTGAACTGCATCTCTGCATCACAAGTTAGCTGATTACCACATTTTCATTAATCACCTCCCAGTGCAGTGGTTTGTTGTTTATCACCTTTTAAAATGAGGCACAGGAATGTCAACATTCTTTGCGTAGTTGTCTGAGCTGTTTTTGATGCTGTACTTGGTGACTTATTGTGTGGAAGATATTTGTGAAGATGCACCCTTGCAAAGCATCAGCTGAAAAACTGCTTAGCTATTTTTACTTTAACAAAGGTATCAGTATTGAAGATAATTATACTGCTTTTCTATTTATTTATAAAATATCAGTACAATTTAACTTGGTTTTAAAAACCTTGTAGGGAAGCATTTATAAATACTGATGAGGATTTAAAATTAAATGTATTGGGAATAGAGAGTCAATGCAGTTCCACAAAGACTGGAGTAGTGGACTTTTCGGCTTAATGCAGACATGATATGACACAGAATGTGGCATTTGGATGAATGAAAACCTGCATTAAAAAAGTTGGAATAATGAACTCTGGAGCTGACAACTAGACAATGTACCATTGCCACCATTGTATTAAGGTACATAGGAACAGGGCTAGACCATTTAACAACTTGTACATGTTTTCCCATTCAATTAGACCATGGCTAATCTGTATTGTAACTCCATGTCTTGGCTAAATACCATTTATATGTTGAGTAAAATCTCAAATTTAAAATTATTAATTGAGCTAACATCAATTGCTTTGTGTGGGAGAGAACACCGTATTTCTCTCGAGTGAGGAACTGTTTCCCAACATCCTGCCTGAATAGAATGGCACTGAGTTTAAAATTTTATACCATTGTCTTTGTGTGACTGTACTGTGCCTTTAAGAAATGTATTTTAATC
The DNA here is from genome assembly GCA_024679065.1 of Sphyrna mokarran. Classification (NCBI taxonomy): domain Eukaryota; kingdom Metazoa; phylum Chordata; class Chondrichthyes; order Carcharhiniformes; family Carcharhinidae; genus Sphyrna; species Sphyrna mokarran. The sequence continues at coordinate 24,523,191 of JAGIQG010000019.1, forward strand.
ATGTTTCTCTGCAAAATGTTTTAGCAGTCCCTGGGATGTTAGCAGCATCACATCGTCTGTAGCTGGTATCTTTATTGTTACCGAAGCAATGTCATTGACATCATAGTTGTTTTAATCTGAACTAATACAGTGTCCTGTGGTTTTAATGTTCTCCTGCGTTTGCAGATAGAGCTTGATTTAGGATAATTGACAGGTCAGGTGACATGCCGGGGGACAGCTAATTTTCACAGAGCATTCCAGTATTAGTCTTGTTTTTCAAAAGCTGATGGAAGCTGGAAGAGACAGCAGTACTTTTCCCTTCTTTGGAGTTGAAAGTTCTGTTGTCTGTGCGAATGTTTCTGGAGAGACTGGGTTCACCTCTCTGAAGTTTGGCTATTTAAAGAATATATCCTTCTCTGAAAACTGCTGATTTGGATTTCTGTCCATAGTTGCTTCAAAGCTGAAAACCTAGCATCATGTGAGCATATTTGTTTTGTGCTAACTGAAGAAGGATGTGTATCTGTGAGACATTGCTTTGCATTGGAACAACAGAGATAGCTAGCAGTTAAGAGTTATATTGTGTCATGTTTAAGTTTATAATTGGTAAATGTCATGCTAATTCTTTTTGTTACATTCTAACCGTATTCTGTGTTTCATATAAAGCTTCCTAGTGGGTCACTTGAATTATACTTGGAATGAAATATTTTACAGTCACCAATGGCAAAATAAAATGTAAAATTTAGGATCTAGGCTAACTTCACAAAACACCTTGAAGGTCTTAACCTTCAGCAAACAAACTTACTTTACAATTCCTTTAATAATCCTCTTTCAGGTCACCTCGTTACCTCCTATATTCTAGAAATATAAATCTACTTTCTGTGATCTCCCATTATAACCTAACCTTTGGAACCCTGATAGCATTTTGATGCTTTTGCTTACTTCGAAGACTAATATATCCCAGTCTGGAGCTATACACATCCAGATGAGATCCAATGAGGGCTTGCTTAAGTATAGCAAAACATATTTTTCTAATTGAGCTTTGGAGTTATAAAGATTAACATTCCATTGTCAGTTTTGATTTTTGCTATAAGTACATACTCCAGTTTAGTGATCTATGTTATGTGGATCCATAAATCCCTTTGGACATCCACTGTTTGTAGCTTTCACTATGTAAACATTCTCAGATCTATCCTTCATAGTCCAAAATGGATGAGCAGAAACTTTATCTTCATTGCTACCCACGTGCCACCATTTTGCCCAGACTTGTCCCTCCCTTCCTGATTACATAACTAGTATTCCTTTATGTCTACTATCGCCTAACATTGTCAATAATTTCACCTCAATTCCATGTACTTATCTAATAGTCTCTTATGTGGAACTTTATCCAATGCCTTTCGGAAATCAATACAAAGTCCATATAAACATTCCCCTATTTACTACTTTGTTTACTCTCTCAAATAATTCAGTGAGGTTTGTTAGACATGACTATTCTTCCAAATCAGAGTTGGCTTTGTCTAATCAGCTGAGAGTTCCTGAAGTGCTCAGTCATTCTATGCTTAACTAAGGTTTCCAATAACTTTCCCACAACAGATGTTAAACCAAAAGCTCCATATTTTCCTGATTCTCTCTCTCTCACTCGCCTTTCTTAATTAAATGAAGTTATATTTGTAACCCTCAAGACAACTGCTGAATTGTGACAACTTTGCGGGATTATGGCGAAAGCATCTGTAATTTCCTCTTCTTTAAGACGTTTGGGGGTAGGAACAATAGGTATCAAGGAGTCATCAGTAGCATTATTTTCTCTTGCTTATCTGGTAACGTTGCTTAGGATAGAGTCATAGATGGACAATGGGCTGAAATTTAATACTCTACTGCACTGGGAGCAGCAGCTTGGATGGTGAAGGTGGAATTGGAGATGTGGGTGGTGTCCATCTGTCGCATGCAGGAAACCCAATAGTTAATGGAGCATGTTTCAGCTTTAAACTATGCCACAACATTACGATACCATTCTTAATTCCAGAGCTTTTTAAATTGATTTCAAATTCCACCATCTGCCGTGGCAGGATTCGAACCTAGGTCCCCAGAATATTAGCTGAATTTCTGGATTAATAGTCAAGCGATAATGCCACTGGGCTATTGCCTCCCCTTTGGAATGAAGAGCCTAAATGAAAGAAGTGGAAGAATAGAGTCAAGGAAGGCAAAGTTTCCCTGGACAAGCAGCTTGTGAAGAGCCAGCAATACTCTTGTGCCCGTGCTGCAGTGGAAAAAACCCCAGGCTACACCAAGAAGATGTAGTTTGACATGGTGGAGGAGATCAGCAGCAGGTACAGGAAGGATATGGTTCAAAGACCTAAGCAGAGCAGGAAAGGTAACAGCAATATCACACGCATCTACATAATGATGTTTATATCACTGCACCCTCTTCATGCTGCCTTCTTCAGTTCATATTCTATATATCACTCCTCGTACCAAATTATTTTTCTGATATACTCCCCATCTATGCACATCCTTGCTTTTTCATCTGTGTATCCACCATTGATAGAAACCCTCAGGCTTATACAATGTCGGGCACCTCTCTCGTTGTTGCTTCAGCAAAGATTCTCCATCTATCTGTTCAGCATGTCATAATTCTCACTCATAGGTCATTATTTTCTTTCCTTACAGGGGAAGAGAGCACAGAGGATTTGAGGCAAAAGTTCACAGATCTCACTGCAAACAACTGCAGAGAAAATAAAGTAGAATCTCAGTGTGGTAGACTGTTAGAGATGAGGATCTCCCATCTACCAGGTGACAGATACATATGGCACACAACATGTACGAACATGGTAACTGCTGAGAACAAATTTGAAAATGACTCTGGTATGTAAATTGATATTGAGAATGTGCTGTAGTGTAATTCCATCCCTGTTGCACATTATTGGTGTGAAGGAAAGGCCTCCAATGCCATGCAGCACCCAATGTTCATACATCCTGAGAAAAGAAGTACCAAAATGCAGACATTTTTGCAATTCCTGCAAATTTCAGCTTGGTTAGTTGTCATCATTATGACCTGAAAATTAGTACATTTATGCCTATACCAGTGTTCTGTGCCAAAACTGTTCAATATTGAGGCAGATAGATGAGTATCAGTGCTGTATGTTAAAGCCTGCTGGTGCAAACTTGGTCCACGAAAAAATCCATGTACCTCCATGTGTATCCAAGGTACAAACTAACATTGGGCCTCAGGCTATATGCCTGCTGGTAGTCCAGAAACACAGTTGGTGAGGAGAGGGTTTTGACTTCCAGACTACTGCATCCCAGCTACAGGTAAAAGGGGACAGCGATGAGGACAAGTCTAGAGTGCAAGACTGGAAAATCGAAGGTAAATGGGAGGGCAGGAGAGGTAGCTATTTTTAATACATAGATTGTCCATAAACCCCTGGGTGTGCTGGCCTACTCCAGTCAAGGTCAGGATCATTAAGCTGAGGCCTTTTTTGGGTGCTCAGGTAGTTACAAAATCCACAGTGACAGAAGAACAAGGGGTACTCCTGATGGCCTGACTATATTCCTCTCTTAACTAATCTCATCAAAGAATTCAGTTATCTGATCATTTACAAATTTGTCATTTGTGGGAGCTTGCTGTGTAGATGTGGACTGCCCCATTTGCCTTGATAATAGCACTTTTGTTGTGACTCTTGGCTCTTTTAAAAGCAATGCATTAACGAGTGTGCTTTGGAAGGCTCTGGGAACATGATATGATTCTATATAAACAAGGTTGTATCTTTTTTCATTAGCCTTCCAATGGCCTACAAACACGTCAGTAAATTAAATCTATGAGGAAAAATACTCACAAATTGCAGCCTAGAAATTGGACTATTTGCAAATGATGTGCGTGCAACAGTCATTACAGAAATTGAAACAGTCTATGGAAATGGGGCTTCACATAAGAAATGACACAACTTGTGCCATCGTTTATTGGGAAGAGCATTACAGTTTGGGAAGCAGCCGATCCAACATTTTGGAAAATGATGGGATTGGTCTGTGTGAAGTTCGGCCAAGGGCCGCAAGAAATTCCAGGAACAGAAAAATGAAAGGTGGGACTTAGTTGGAAAGTGATAGGAGGGTATGGGGTGGGCGGTGGAGGAGCGGGTGTTGGCAGGGGAGGGGCAGCTCCTGCAACGGTGGTTCGGTACAACATATTGCACTTCCAAGAACCATTGGTATGGATACTGTGCACACCAGAAAATAAACAGCACATGCCATTACATGTCATGTGGAGTTTGCACATTCTCCTTGTGTCTGCATGAGTTTCATCAGGATGTTCTTGTTTCCTCCCACAGTTGAAAGGTGGATTGGCAATGCTAAATTACTCCTTAGTGTCAAGGACATTAGCTCAGGTAAATATGTTGTGTTGTGGCGATAGGACCTGGGTGGGATTGTTGTCGGTGCAGGCTTGATGGGCCAAATAGCGTTCATTGCACGTAGGGATTCTGTGATTCTTTGATCATACTCATGTCCATGATAAAGGCATTATCCCTGTAATCTACAAAGGCGATGGGACTAGTGTCTGTTTCAGACTGGAACCCTGGATGGAGGTAGGGCTGCTCTCACCAACATACCAAGTGGCACAGTTTCCAATTGAGCACGGTTGGGTGTGATGCCCATCATGGTGGCCTTCCAGAGCCCACTTCTTGACTCAGATCAGATGATTATAGTGCAATCAAATATCCAATCGCATACATTTCGCAATGTTCTCATACACACCAGCAGCAGGGTAAAGCATTGCTGGTGTATATTAGAGATGAATGAGAAGCGACATGAACAGGGATTCCACAACAAATAACAAATATCAACTGCACTATATAACCGAAGAGTAGGAATTAATTTTAATCTCTATCACTAACCCCAGAGGCAATCATTTAAAGAAAAGTGATGAGCAGCAGTTGACATGCTTATGCTAATCAGATAGGACTGCTGTGATTACACATCAAAGAATCATAAAGGCAATCAGTAGATATAACAGCATGTTTCAGTAAGGGGGGGGGCTCCCCTGTGGAGAGCAGTTTCAAAGGCTTCACTTGCACTGCTTTGTGGAGCTCGCAATATTTAAAAAGCAAACTGCACTCTCCACCATTTATTTTCGACAGCCAACTGAAATGGGAGATAGCTCAGCACCCTGCTACGCAGTGACAGTAAATCATATCGCATAGCATGACCGTGATTTCAAATTGGCATGTGATGGCGTGAATGCCAGAATGATGCAGCCTTTACTGATAAAACCCAATGACTGTATGAAGAATATTGGAATCCGGAAAGGACCCTTACTGTGAAGATATTGATAAATTAAGACCTTTGGAAATGATAATGTCACTAAGAAAGAAACAAGGTCATGATTAGCAGAGCATTGTTCGAATTTTGGATGAATTTAAAGGTGTCACGTGGTGAATTTTGTCACTTGAGCCACTGGTGAATTTTGCACATAACAGGTCATCACAGGCAGCATATGTAGAAATATTTGACACTTCTTAGTTGTGTTCAAGGCCTCATTTAGCCATCAGGGCCTAACAGATTTACTTCATGTTACTAAGAATGTACCATTGGCACCACTATCAGGCAAGCATTTAATTATTCAACAAAAAGCTTCAACTTATGTTACACATTTTACATAGTATAACATCCCAAAATGCTTTATAGTGGTGTTAGCAAACAACATTAGACACTGAATCAGATAAGGAGCTATAAAAGCAGGTAACAAAATGCACGTCCAAAGAACTTGGTTTAAGGGTCTGTGTGGAAAAAAGACTAGAGAGGCTCAGAAGTTTAGGTAAGGAATTCTTTAGATAAGGAATTCCAGAAATTAAGGTTTAGGCAATAGAAGATATGGCTGCCAATGGTGCAGCTATTAAAATTGGGGAAATGCAATGGGCTAAAATTGAAGTATGGATTTCCTGGAGATCTGAAGGGCTAGAGGAAATACAGAGAAAGGACAGAGAAAAGGACAGAGGAATTTGAAAACAAGGGCGAGAATTTAAACATTGAAAGACGTCGACTGAGAGGGGATCTATTAGAGGCATATAAGATTATGAGGGGTATAGATAGAGTAAATGGTGGTAAGCTTTTTCCACCATTAGATTCGGATAGAACGAGGGGTCACGGCCTTAGGGTGAGGAGGGCTATGTATAAGACTAATATTAGAGGGCATTTTTTCACACAAAGGGTAGTGGGGGTGTGGAATGCATTACCGAGTAAGGTGGTGGGAGCAGGCACGCTAGGGTTGTTTAAGGGTCTCTTGGACAGCCACATGAGCGGTCTGCAGATAGAGGGATATATGAGGACTGTTTGAATACTTTAATTGTTTCCACAGGCTATTCGGTCCACCTTGTTGACCAACAAGGTGCATGCATTCGGCAGGTCGTGCGAGGGCTGCTCCTGGAGGTTACTTCAGGAGTGGCTAGTGCTTCATGTCGTTAGTGTATGCTTAAACTGGACCATCAGATGGGCAACATGACAGCTCAGAGACTATCGCTGTTGCTGTGCAGACACATGGATTTGGGCCTGTATCTGCGGGAGTTTGCGCGTTCTCCCCGTGGTTGCGTGGGTTTTCTCCGGGTGCTCCGGTTTCCTCACACATCCCAAAAATGTGCTCTTAGGCTGATTGGGTAACAAATTGTCCCTATATTGGTCTCTATATGTCATTAAGACGTTAGGATGGCAGCGCGGGCTCGTTGGGCCGAAGGGCCTGTTTCCCGTGCTGTGTTGTTCTTTGCTCTTTGTTTGTTCTTTGAGATTTTGCACGATGAACAACAAAGGTTAACAAGCAGGTTTCATAGAAACATAGAATTCCCACTGTGCAAAAGGAGGCCATTTGGCCCATCAAGCCTGTATTGACAACAATCCCATTCTATCCCATCACCCTACATATTTACCCTGCTAATCTCTCTGAAATTTTGGCATAGCTAATCAACCTAACCCACACATCTTTGGATTGTGAGAGGAAACTGAAGCACCTGGAGGAAGCCCACACATATATGGGGAGAAGGTATAAACTCCACATAGATAGTCACCCAAGCAGCAATCAGACCCGGATCCCTGGCGCTCTAAGGCAGCAGTGCTAACCAATTTTAATCTAAACAAGTGTGTGGTTATTCATTTTCGACCTGGAAGGACATCCACGAGTCCCCTTGTCACAGATTTAACAGAATGGAGGCAGGAAAGTAGCAGGGGCCCCACTTCCAACTACCCTTCCCATCTCCAAACTTGTCATGGGGAAGGAACATGGAAGATTCTAATCGAGGAGTTTCGGTCCACCAGATCAATCCAAATGTCAAGGTAAGAAAGTTCATTGTCAAATATTCTTCCAATATAAATCTAGACATGAAAGAAATCATTTAACTACAGACCCATGACTTTCCACCTCTGACCAATGGAGGTTTCCATTCTTTTGAGATCTGTTATGATGCCACAATGCTTATCGTCCTTTTACTTGACTCAGGGATATTGTGGAATATAATGCCAACAACCTTGTGACCCATATCTGAAAATCATCTCACGTGATGACTATATCAATATACTTTGGGACAAGCTAATTGATCTAATTATTGAATTTGGACCAAAACACATTGCAATAGGCAGGACCAGCATTTTACTTTAAGGTGAAATTATGAATGTTTCACTGAACAGAGCGGACAAATGATAGGCATGGACCATGAGACCAATATTAACTCCAATTCAAACAGTCCTTAGCTCCATTAAAGCAAAGATGGATTGTTGAACTAGTCCAAATAACTGTAATACAATCCCTGGAGTTGCAATTTTCTCGAATTAGAAGTAAATAGCCCCATTTATACATTATTCTTGTACAGACAGCATTCAGCTTGGGCCAGGATAACCTTAACTGAACGCGATCCCCTGAGGTTAATATGGAGGGGAGCCCCATATGAACGTGCCATAAAAGCATTTAATAAGCTGCCCAACTGAATTTCATTTTCCATCAAAAACTGGCAGGACCTGACCATCAGGCACATACCTGCTGGGTACAAACCTACTTCACAGTCCCAGGCAATATTTTGGGCAGTGCTATGACATTTTGTCTGAAATCCAATCTGAATAAGTAGGTCACCGTAATTTGTCCTCAACCTGTTGCTGCTGCTTGTCCTGCTGCCAACAACACATTTGTGAAATAAGTTTCAAGGGATAAAAGCCTTTAAGCTGCCTCATACCAAACTCTGACACGAATATTTATATGATTAACAGTGCACTATATTAACCGTACCCATTGAAGGTGGATGGGTGGACAGTTAAAAAGGCCCCCTGATTACTTAAACTGCTGGAAACGGTAGCTTAAGTCCTCTTTTTACTCCATGTTCTGCATAAAAAGTTAAGATGGCAGTGTTATGTGTGTTGGGGCATAGCCTCTTTAAGGAACCTTGGTGAGCTGGCCGGGGACTGCTCTGAGAGGGCAATTGTCATTTGGAGTGCCAAGTAAGTGGACTGAATAAAAATCCATTTTCCCTGCTGCCTGGCTGTGGAGTAGTTCCTGAGGGATCCCTCGGTACTAAGAGATTTAGCAGTTGTCCAAAGCCTGTCTTTTCTAATTGTGCAGATTGGGGTTTGATGATACCAGGCTGTATATAGGCTGAAGTAGAGGCCGCGCCACGGTATGATTTTTGGCACAAGGAGATGCAGCAATCTCCTCTGGTGGGACCCAGCACAGCCTCTACCCTCCCACCACTTCCCCAACATGAGATCCTTCAGAAACACACGTCTCCACATTTATTCGATTGCTTGCAGTTGGCCAAGAGCTGCTGGTTTTCCAGAGGCTGGGAATGCCTTCCACCCTGCAAAAGGCACAAAGCGATCTTGAGTGGGGGGGAAGGGGGGGGCGGTAGGGGGGGGGGAGAGAGTTAATATTTTCTGAGCCTGTTTTCTGCTGCCTTTACAGCTAATTCATCCCGTGATTCACTTGTCAATGGTCATGTATGATGTTAAAATCTGGATCCACGATTAATCTGACATTTAGCTACACTTAACAAACAGAAATTATTAGGAGTGATATTGATTTAAGGGAAAGATTTCAGTGATTTATTAGTTAATTTTGAATTCAGTATTGAAATTCACCTGTCCACATTGATGATTTTGTTTGCCTATTAAAGTGAAGATAATTATTTCTGGAGGGTCTCCGTGCTGAGCATGAGTATTAGAATCACGTGGTGCAGAACTTTTCCATCCCACCCATCATGGGAATTGTAATGGGCGGGACAGGGACCATGCAAAGGTCCATTAACCTCGGGCAGGATTTTCCGACCTTGGGATGAGCAGGCCGGAAAATCTTTGGCTTTAACTGGAATGTCTTCTAAGCTCTAATATTTGTGAAGATTTGTTCAGTTGGCTGCCCAGAACTCAATTCCTCCCCACGCTGAATTAAAGGATTCAGCTGTTTTTTTGTTTATCACTGACACCTTTTTCTAATCAAACAATTAATGATAGGATGATCTGTACAGTGTGTAACTACTCATGTATAACATTGAGGCATCAACTCCATTCACTGAATTATCTGAGAAAACCACTTCACAACCAAACAGTAATTATCACTGATTGCAATGTAGCAATACGGTTCTCCCTGGCTTCAAGGTATTATGGTTAATGTGAGTGATTGATTTTTGTTTGGTTTTTATTGGAGAGAAGATGAAAGAGTGCAGACTTAAACAAAACCTGATCCCATTTCCTTTCTCTTCCAGATACTGACTGACCTCTGGACTTCCTGTCATAGGCATTGTTTTATGTTCCACAATTGTCTAAGTGTAACCACATAGAGAAAGTGGCCATGCCACAGTGGCAAAGATGTTGGGCAGAATCCTGTGCTATCTGGATGTAAGTATAGAGTCAGAACCACTTCTGTTCCTGAACCTGCAGGGATCAGTGGTGCATTCTCCCTCTTTTCCAAGAATTATATGTTCTCCATTTCTGCATTTTCATGAAAGATAATTTTAAGCTCAAAGATATTATCACGTCAAAGAAGTCCTTACATATTGTTGTCATGCTATCATCCTGGCATCTTCCATGAGTGACTATGCTGCCAGTGCTTTTTCATACATTACATGACCCAGTGCACACAAGGCTCAGTGCTGCTGGGAATTTCACAGCTGAACATTCACAATGCTCAGCTCAGTACATGTCAAAAGGCCCTTGTCTCTGTCATTAGTGTGTTAATGACATTCACTTTTCCAGATATGGGAAGACCATTAAATGTTTGAGGCATTGTGCTGTGAATGGCTGCCACAACTAGAAGCCTTGAGAGTGCTGTGGCTGTGATGCCAGGCAAATGAACAGAAATGCTGGTAGGTGTTCCTCTGATTCTGCACAGCACCCAAGTGTAAACCTGCTCTGAAAGGGCTTATGCAGGCAAGCCTCCTAGTGATGGGATTCCTCCTCAAGAATCCCCAGTCACTGGCCAGCCCCTGTGCCTCTCTACCAGTTCGTTCCTCTATGACTGAAGATGGTGGGGCAGTATGCAGCTGATCCTTCATGGGTATAGCAACCCAGGGATCAATGGCTATGAGTATTTCCTTTGGTACATCAGGAAATGGAAGAACTTCCTCTGTGTCAACCTCAGCCACAGGAGAGCACCAGGGAGAGGTCCAAGTCAAAGACCTCGAATTACTGTAGTTTTATCAAGGGCCACACGTGGCTGCATGTTTCATTGAGTGTTAAATGTTCTGATTCTTTATTTGAATGAAAACTCATTTGCTGTCTGTCTTGTAAGTTTAATGTCTTTCCTAAAGCCCTTCTCATGTGTATTACATATGGTGCTGACATAAAGGGCCCTATTTTACCACTTTGATTCTAAGTGCTGTGCGGATTTGAAACTGGAAGTGTTTCATATTTGACATTTAGACCCGTTCTCAGGTGCCCCCATACACACGCTGCCTGAAAAAATATCAGCAATTCTGAATCGAGCCATAATAAGCCTGTGAGCAGGGCTTACTAGACACAAAGCCCCGCAGTTCTGATCGGCACCTCCAACTGGACATGCACAGAAATAAAAAGATACAATCCAGCTCCCCTGCCACATTCGCTCTGGGCTGGATAATGGCTCATCTCATTTACAAAGTGCTGTAACCTGCAAGGCCACAGACTAGATGCTGGAAGGGAGAGTTAGAATGGGAAGCTAGTTTTTTTCTCTTTTTTGACCATTGCAAATGTGATGGGCTAATTGGTTTCTTTTTCTGTCACAATGCTTGTATAGTTCTATGAATCTATGGAAGGAAACATTCTGCTAATTGTGACACTTACTTTACATAGAATTACATAAAATCCCTACAGGATAGAAGGAGGCCATTCAGCCCACCAAGCCTGCACCAACAACAATCCCACCCTATCCCAGTAACCCCACATATTTATGCTGCTAATCTCCCTGAAAATAGGGGCAATTTAGCATGGTCAATCAACCCAATCCACATCTTTCGATTGTGGGAGGAAACCAAAGCATCTGGAGGAAACCCACACAGATACAGGGAGAATGTGCAAAATCCACAAGACAGTTCGAACTGGGAATCGAATCCAAGTCCCTGGGGCTGTCAGACAGTAGTGCTAACCACTGTGCCGCCCAAAAACTTCCTTTATTCCGGTAAAAGGGTATGATAGGTTGAAACAAGATGCATTGCAATTATTTCAGAGTCTGTAGCCCAATACAGATTGAGAATAATTGAGAATCGAGAGTTTAAAGGAGACTTTTTAAAATGACCGGTAAATTGGGTGAACACTTGACAGTCAACCTTCTCTCTTTTTCACCAGCAGAAAATCCAGTCCGATACAAACCTGGAATTTTTTATCAGCCCAAAAAAAGAACACAAGTGGAGTTTCAAGAAGGCATGCAAAGCAACTTATCTGGTCTCTTTATCAAAAGTAGGAATGCAGTCGTACATGAACAAAAGACTAATGAACGCCCAACTAAAATTATATCAGCAAGATGTCACTCTCTTGAGACACTGACCAGTCACACTGCCAGTATGTAGTGCTGCATTTTTTTAAGAGCACCTTCTAATGATTGAGTCACCAATTTACCGGCAATTCTTTTTCAATTGCGTTTGAGACTCTGCACATCAAGTTCTGGCAGATGCTCTTTCAACCCTCTGAGGGAATCTTAGATACACAACGAATATTAATTATTTTTCTACAAGTGACAAATATTCACATGCATTTCTTCTTGCTCTTCTTATTGCTCAATCATTGTTCGGGGATGACTATTCTGTGAGTAAAGACCACAGCACCCCTATTCTCCTGTCTGTTAACTTTGTTCAGTTAAAGCTAAACAGCATTACACAAACCGCAAATTTTGCAATATTGCAAAGATATGACAAAACTGCAATCATTGTTTATGCAAGCGTCAGCCTGGTAGGTATTGCTCAGTGTTTTTCAGTATTGGATCAAAAATCCTCCATACAAATTCAGATATTTTTGTTCTGGGTATCTTTCAGTGCTGACTAATAGACGATTCAAAGATGACAAATTTTGGGTTCAGTATATTTATGCCAAAGTTCAGTGTGTTTTGATGTATTGAACCAACTTTATTACCCACTAAAGTAAAAACTTGCTGACAAATTACTTACAAACTAAATGTATTTGGGATCTTTTATTATTAATACATCATTATTTATAAAGAGCAAGGGGGCAAGGGGGCAATTTTCATGTCCCAACACTTCACGCAGCACCCTTCTACCTCCCCTGCCCTACATCTTCCCCCCACTGCCCACTTCCTCCGCCTCAGCCAAATTGATAGAGTCTACAAAGTTATGAGAGACATAGATAGGGTGGATAGTCAGAGGCTTTTTCCCCAGGGCAGAAGAGTCGATTACAAGAAGTCACAGGTTTATGGTGAGAGGTGGGAAGTTTAGGAGGGGCATGCAGGCATGCACACAGAGGCTGATGCGTGACTGGAACTCCATGTCAGTGAAGATGGAGGAAGCAGCCACATTAGTAACGTTCAAGATGTATCTTGATGGACACATGAACGGGAGGGGAACAGAGAGATAGAAACTATATATTGGTGCATGATTGGTGGGCCAAAGGGCCTGGTCCTGTATTGTACTGTTCTTTGTTTATGATACTGAGGGGCATGGGACAGGGTAGATAGAGAGCAGCTGTCGTCCTGAATTGAAGGGTCAGTCACGAGGAGACACAAGTTCAAGTAAGAGGCGGGTAGTTTGGGTGGGATGTAAGAAAATATTTTGATACCCAAAAAGTGATGGTGGCATGGACTGCGCTGCCTGGATGGATGGTGGAAGCGGGTTGTCTCACATCCTTTGAAAATACGTGGATGAGTGCTTGGCATGTCATAACATTCAAGTCAATGAACAAAGTGCTGGTGAATGGGAATAGGTAGCGAGGTTAGATGTTTCTTATGTGCCGGTGCAGACCTGATGGGCCTCTTCTGCACTGTGTGATTTTGTGATTCTGTGAACCCAAATAGTTTGATAGATAACAAGTGCCTATTTACTACATGCTTCCCTTCTGTTCCAATTTCCAGTCAACCCTTCATCCAAGGTGGACTGATCTTCCAGCAAAACTGAAAAGGCCCTCGCATATAATACATTTTAATTAGATTAAATGACCAAATGAAAACTCGCAACATCCTGTAAATTAATGCCAACTTCTGTTCTCATGTTCACCAAATATGGGAAGTAGAAGTCAGGAAGTGGTCATTTTGCACTTGTGTTAAAGAAATTCTATGGCTGAAGTCAGGGAAAACTGGATGCCAATTTGGCATGGTCGCTTGTGGGTTATTTAGCTTACTACCTCTAATGATTGCACTGCCAAGTAAGGTGGTGGAGACAGACACGCTAGAGTTGTTTAAGGCTTACCTAGATAGGCACATGAGCAGACTGGAGATGGAGAGATACAAAAGATTGTTCTAAATAAGGATCAAGAGCCTCAGGATGTCCCTACGAATCAATAGATTCCTATGCACCGTCCAACCTATTTTGTGGTTCACCTGTCTTATGTTTGAGCTTCTGGGGATTCTGTGAATGTCTGTATAAGTTGTGTATGTTGATTGATGATGAATTTTTTTTTAACATCCACAGGTGATTCGGTCCGCCTTGTTATCCAAGAGCAGCCCTCGCATGACCCACCGCAATTCTTTTTCAATTGGGTTTGAGACTCTGCACATCAAGTGGTAGGTTGTTGGATGCTGTTTTGAGAGTTGGCTAGTGCTTCAAGTTGTTAGTGTACGTTTAAATTGGACCAGCTGACGGGCAACATGATATCTCAGTGACTATCACTGTTTGCTGTGCAGATACATGGATTTGGGCCAGTGTCTGTTGGAGTTTGCACATTTTCCCCATGCTTGCTTGGATTTTCTCCGTGTGCTCTGATTTCCTCCCACATCCCAAAAACGTGCTGTTAGGCTAATTCGTGTTAACAGATTGTCCCTAAATTAGGCATCCCTCAATCTGGCTGTAATTCCTTTATTGTGGAATCCAATAGGCTTAGACAAAGGTCATAGGTAGAAGAGGGCACTCACAATGTTAAAATGGTGGCGCAGGCTTATTAGGCCAAAGGGCCTGTTTCTTGTTCTGTATTGTTCTTTGTTCTTTGTTCTTTGATTATGCTGCTATTAATGAGTTTATAATTCCTACAAAACATATTAAGGTAAGTCAATCTCAAATAGTCACAGAACATACAGCGGATCTTCTTGACAACCGTATACAAATGTTACTTCCATACCTATGGAATCAACTCTTACTAAGATGCACATGCCAGCAACACTGAGGCTTGTGACACAGTGAAAGAAATAATCTTGCAATTATTTTATTTGATTTATTATTGACACATGTATTGGGATACAGTGAAAATTATTGTTTCTTGCGCACTGTACAGACAAATCATTCATAGAATAGATAGGGGAGAAGAAACGGATAGGGTGCAGAATAAAAATATTTATCCTCTCTCACATCCTCAGGACATCCTGAAATACTTCTCAGCCAATAAACTGTTGTACTGTAGAAACATGAGTGATTAGAATTCATTAGACCTCTGCAAAAATAGATAACATTCTTTCAATTTCTGCTTCTTTGTTCAGAAGTGAAAACGTTATAAATCCAAATACCAAAAGCAAGTGTCTGATTCTTGCAATGGACACACTGTTATACAGGGTGAGAGGAGTGGGGACCTTCATTGCTATTGATAAACCATGGCAGATGGTTGACTATTCCTGCTGGACTTTGTGGCCCAGATGGCACATTTCAGTCACAAGCTTCTTGGTGAGCTGAAGGCTCCTAATTCTTTATCCCTTTGCCATGGTTAAGTAAGTGACTCTGCATTCTTTGCTTGGGGCAGTTCTGCTATCTTCCTTACTTGCAGCCAACTCTTTTTCTTTTCCTCTTCTGTTCCCACTGAGATATACCCACCAATAACTGGCAAACACATACTTTCAGAAAGAAAACTTTTTCTGAACATTATTCAGTTGAGGGTAGCACGGTGGCATAGTGGTTAGTGTGCTGCTTCACAGTGCCAGGAGATCCAGCTTCAATTCCTGGTTTGGGTCACTGTCTGAGCGGAGTCTGCACAATCTCCCTGTATCTGTGTGAGTTTCCTTTTGCAGGCCCAAAGACACGCTGATTAGGTGCATTGACCATGCTAAATTTTCCCTCAGTATACCCGAACAGATGCCAGCATATGATGATTAGGGGGTTTTCACAGTAACTTCATTGCTATGTTAATGTAAGCCTACTTGTGACACTAATAAATAGACTAGTGAGTTATTTCATCACTCACACAAAATACCATAATTTTTTCCTTAGCAACTAGATTGTGTTAGGTCTGACTTGAAGTAAAATGCTCATTATCTTAGTGAGACTAACTAGACTGGGAATAGTCATCACCTTAACAAGTATGACTCACTTTTCATTTATCGTTTAATATTCATGTAAACAGATAACACAAAAGCAGTCCAGAATAAATAATCCAAAGTTGTGTTTTAACAAGATGCAAACTTTCAATTCACACCGGCGCCTTCAGAATTAAAAAAAAGGCATCAACAGGCATAGATGCCTTTGTTTACTGGTGGCTTCAGATGCAGAATTACAGCATCATAAAACAAGTTTACCAAAAAATAATCCAGTAAATGAGGGAGAATAGGAGAGATAATAAGAAAGCCCCAAACCATTTTTAACCTTTAAGTAACATCTTTACAGAATGATAATAAATAGGTTTAAGTTAAACCACGTTAGACTTATTGGAGTACATTCTCCAAGTTGGCATTAGGGAAAACTCGCACTAACAGGGAGGCAGAATACCAGACTTTCAAATTTCAGATCAGATCATGATTAGCATGCTCGATGTGAATGGCTGCCTTTATTTCCTGTGAGTGGTGGGTGACGTTACCGGTTTCTGAATGGGGTATTTACATAACTATCGCAGCTATCTTGTTTAACAGCTTTAGAATTTGTTGTGGCCTATTCCTCTGTGCTATCATTGTTCCACAAACATTTCATGCCAGGCAGATGTAATCACTTAATTGCACAATGATAGCTACAAATTTGTTCGAAGATACAGTGATATTCAGGTTGACACTAATGGCTCATAATTTTGACTGTGGGAGATGGCGTGAAACGGGAGATATTGAATTAGTCGTCTGTCCATTGACTTCCCCTTGTACATGATCATTCATTTTTGAACCACAACTAAGCTGTGGCAGCAAGTTTGAGAAAGCAGAGCTGAAACCTTGTGGAAGCATATGAAACATTAAACTTTTCGGAAAGGTAAATCCAGAGCATTACTTCAGAATAAACATGGGAATGTCTCAAACTGCTGAATGTCAAATTTAGGTCTGATACAAAGAAGGATATCTTTCCATATCAAGATTTGGAGAAGGCATCCAGGAAGGGGAAATGAAAATGTATATTTAAGATCCAGTTGGAAAAGATAATTGAAGGAGTATGAGGCTTACTTTTTGGCCAGATAGGCTAAGCTACGATGAATAGCTCACCTCATCTGTATGCATCTTTTGATCTTGCAATCTCTATGCATTTTCCATGATTAAAAATAATTTTTCTCTTCTAATTGAACAGGACTTTTAACACTTTTTTTTAAACTTTGGTCATGTGCTCCAGTTTACTTGCTAACTGGAGTTTCCAAGTGCCAAAACATTGGCTCTTTAATTTTGCTGTCAGGGGGTTGGTTTGGTCAATTGGCTGGATGGCCGGTTACTGATGCCAACACCATGATTTTGATTCCCATACCGGCTGAGGTTATCCATGAAAGCCCAGCCTTCTCAATCTTGTCCCGTGCCTGAGGTGTGATGACCCTCAAGTTAAATCACCTTAGAGGGGGCTAGCCAGAAGATAGGAGGGCTTGAAAACAAGTGGCTGTGTTGCAGAGAAATGGCTCCAGGAGATTCGTGCACTGCCTTCCTGGTCCACTACTTCGCTTGATGGCAACTCATTCCCTTCCTGCCTGTGGAGTTTTAGTCTGCGATGTGACCTCTTTTCTAAACGTGCTTTTCGTGACACTCTCTGCCTCGTGGAGCTTCACAATGTCCTGCAGCTGGAGACACTTGTTGCACACATGCTGTAAGAAGACAAGGGAAAGTGTAATTCGACACAAGTGTCATGAAGATATTGAACGTTCCAATGTTTACTTTGGCTCAAGAATCTCCAACTTCTAATCTAGTCAAGGCAGAAAAACAGTCTGCATGGAGCAGACAGCATGAAACAAAAGAGTTTAAGAATAATAAATTATCAATTTTGTTTTAGATATTTAATATTACTCTGCTGTCAACATTAAGCATTACAATTCATTTAAATAACTGTTATTTAACATTTAAAAACATTAAGAGGTGATTTTCTTCTGGTGTGCAATTATATTTAATGATACAAAAGCAATATTCTAAAGACACATTTTTAGTTTTAAATGGATTAGGAGATGAAAAAAATCAAAATTATAACAAAAATCAGGTTCAGTTCAAGTTTATGTAAGCGAACTGGAATGTTTGGGTGATGGGGTGACCAACGTAGAACCAGAGAATCAGACATACTCTGCTTAGCCTGTCTGTGTTATATAACATAAATATCTGACTTATGAGGGGTCACTGAGTTTCTGACTGACTTTTTGTTTTCAGTTAATTGGTGGCCTGGAATCCTGTACATTTTATGCACGCGTGTTTTGAATTCAATGTTAATCAAAGAATCCCTACAGTGCAGAAGGAGGCCAAGCATCCCCCAACAACAATCCTACCCATGCCCTATCCCTATAACACCACGTATTTTCCCTGACACAAAGGGGCAATTTCAGCATGGCCAATCAACCTAACCTCCACATCTTTGAAGTATGGGAGGAAACCGGAGCACCTGGAGGTAACCCATGCAGATATGGGGAGAATGTGCAAACTCCACACAGTTACCCAAGGCTGGAGTTGAATCCGGATCCCTGGTGCTGTGAGGCAGCAATGCTAACCACTGTGCCACCTTACTGTGAAACAAATTTGTAAAGCCAGAGTCTTCAGATATTGATTTGATTTAATTTATTATCGTCACATGTATTGGGATACAGTGAAAATTATTGTTTCTTGTATGCAATACAGACAAAGCATATCATTCATAAAGTGCAGAGAGGAAATGGAAAGGATAGGTACAGAATATAATGTTACAGTTACAGGTTGGGTGGGGAGAAAAGTCATCTTACTATATGTCAGGACCATTCAGAAGCCTGACGACAGCAGGAAGGAAGCCATTCTTGAGTTTGCTGGTACATTTTTCAGACTTTTGTATCTTTCTTCTGACCGAGAAAAGTAGAAGGGAGTATGTCCAGGGTGCATGGGGTCCTTGATTATGTTGACTGCTTTCCTGAGGCAGCGGAAGATGTAGATAAAGTCAGTGGATGGGAGGTTGGGTGTTTGCGATGGACTGGGCTACATTCACAAATATTTGTAGTTCCTGTAGTCTTAGTCAGAGCAGGCGCCATACCAAGCTTTGGTGTTTCAAATCTCGATATTATTAACTGAGAACATTGCACTGGGTCACAGCATAGGGAAACTGAGAGCAAATAACCACTGTTACCTTCACTTCACAAATAATTGACTTGTATTTTGCTACTATTTTTTAATCTTTTTGAAATGGATTAAGCTTTTCTCTGTGTATTTGTCTACATAAGTGATGGAGCAGAATAAAATGATGAAAGAAGCCACATATGAACACTACAAAGGAAATGTAGGAAAGAATAACAGAAAATGTGCTTGGTTGAAATTTGATGTTTATTTTGGATAAATGGTCGCACTTCTGTCTTTTTAATTCAGATAATTGCATTTTAATTCTCCACTCAAGCAAGTATTGGATTGTCAGAAGGACACCTTTTGGATGAGAAATTAAACCAAACTTGTGTTTTCCCTCTCAGGTGGAGTTAGGAGATATTATCTAAAGAAGATCAACTGTAAACGCCCCAATCAGCCACATTGTTAATAACACACCATATAGCCATTTATCAGGCAGCACAGTGGCACAGTGGTTTGCACTGTTGCCTCACAATACCAGGGATTCAGGTTTGATTTGTGGCTTGAGTCATTGTCTGTGTGGAGTTTGCACATTCTCCCTAATTTTCTGTGGGTTTCCTCCTGGTGCTCTGGTTTTCTCCCCTACTCCAAAGATGTTTGGGTTAGTTTGATTGGCCATGCTAAATTGACCCTTAGTGTCAGGGTAAATATTAGCAGGGTAAACACTTGAGGCTAAGGGAAGGGGTCTGGGTGGGATTGTGGTGATCGACTTGATGGGCCAAATGGCCTCCTTCTGCACTGTAAGGATTTTCGTCTATGAATCTCTTTTCTGCGTTTTGACCTTTGCTGTATGTAAATTGTCTGCTATTTTCCCTACACTACAACACTGACAGTACTTTAGATGACTTCAATAAACTCATGAAGTATGTCTTATAAATCAAATTTCTTAGAATATGTCTTTTTGAAGCATGTTGTTCTCGTTCAAAGAAACATCAAAACATCTAATGCTGCAGGAAAGGTGCATGTCTCACTATTGAAATCTGCATCTTTTCCTTTTCTACCTGGTTTAACAGTGTTGGGTATAAACTAACCAGGGTGGCATGATGTCACCTTGGTCAGCACTGCTTTCTCATAGCGCCAGGATCCTGCGTTCAATTCCAGCCTCTGTCTGTCTGTGTGGAATTTGTACATTCTCGTCATGTCTGCATGTATTTCCTCCGAATACTCCAGTTTCCTCCACACTGCAAAGGTGTCAGCGTTAGGCTGATTGGCCATGCTAAATTGCCCCTAGGGATTCACAGGGTAAATGTATGAGGTTACAGGAATAGGGCCTGGGTGGGATTGTCATCAGTACAGGCTCAATGGGCTGAATGGCCTCCTTCTGCACTGTAAGGATTCTATGATTCTTCCAAGAAAGATTAAGACAAAACAGCCCAAACTTTACGATTCCTTACTCTCCATTAAAGTGGCTCCGTTATCACTGAAAACATCATACCAAACATTGTTAATGATATTTTATGATTTTTTATGCTTCGCCAAATTGTCCTCAACAGCTCACAAATGTCTAAATGCTTTTCTTACCGGGATTTTCCACGATGGAACAGATACATTTCATTGTAGATATTGCATGAATGAAACTGAGAAAATTATGTGGCACAAAAAGCTTAATTTTCCCTATAGGCATCTACTTTGTGAATGAGCAGAGAAGTGGTTTTGTGATAGCTCCAGATGTTAGTGAAAGATCTATATACTGGTTGCAGAATCCCACTGGCAGGAGGAAGAATGAACAAGGGAATGATGAATTAGACTGATATCAAAGAAGGACCACAGTAGCATAGTGGTTAGCATTGCTGCCTCACAGCACCAGGGACCTGGGTTTTATTCCCGGCTTATGTTCCTGTCGGTGTGGAGCCTGCACATTCTCCCCATTTCTGCGTGAGTTCCCTCTGGGTGCTCTGGTTTTTTCCCCACTGTCTGAAAGACATATTGGTTAGGTGCATTGGCTATGCTAAATTCTCCCTCTGCGTACCCAAATGGGAGTGTGGTGACTAGGGAACTTTAACACTGCAATGAGATTACTGTGAAAGTAAGCCGATGTGTGATTCATAATAAATAAACTTTAAAGGACCATCAGTTTGAATACTTTCCATCCAATTTTCCTACTTGATTTGCCAGCAGAACAGATGGAACAGGCCATGCACACATCACCAAATCTTCTTGCAAATTATAAACCTGTTTCTTTACGACTGAAAATAATAATTGTATGTCTGATTTGTGTTTCAGTGCAAATGTTTGAATGTTGCTGAAAAGACAGATATGCTATTGAAGCTTCAGCAATACTTTTCAGAAATATGCAATGATTGTTCTAATCCAAATGTACACACAAAAAAATGCTTCCAAACACCTTCTCCCTCAAAGTCATTGAGGTAACATTGTTCAAATAAATATTTTCACTTTGATTTTGTTGTTGGATTTTGAGTCCTTTGAATTGGGGAATGTCGGCACTGGTAAATGGAATAGCTTTTCCTTTTAAAATACTTAGTGCCAGTGTCGAGCAACCTCAAATCAGGCATGATGTGGATTAATATCAAGGAAACACCAATTTCAGCACAGAAGACTTATTGGTTGCAATTTTTTGAGCGTTCATGTCTGTGGGATTTTCCCATTCCGCTGCAGCAGACGGACATTTGTCTTGCTGCCTCATTCTCCGACTTTGCTGCAGAGGGAGCGTGGTGTGAATGGGAGGCAAAATCGAGCCCATTGGGCCGGATTTTCCTGCTGCGCTCACCCTGAAACTGGAACATCCCACCTGAGGTCAATAGAGCTTTCCATTGGCCTGCATTTCACTCGCTATGATTCCCGTGGTAGGGGGAATGGGAAAATTCACCCATTGGGCCCTATTTTATCATTTTGATTCTAAGTGCTGCGTGGACTTGAAACTGGGAGTGTTTTAGATCCGACTATTAGAACTATTCTCAGGTACCCCAAAGGCACTCTGCTTGAAAAGATATCAGTGATTCCGAATTGTGGTGCACAAGCCTGGGGCTTAACATGTCCAAAATCCTGCAACTCCAATCGGTGCCCCCAACTGTGTATGCACATGAAAAAAATGATAGAGAAATGCTCTCCTGCCATTTTATTCCTGGGCCAGATAATGCTTCTGTCTGTGGCCCCCACAGACATTGTCCCACCCTACTTATTGACACCCTTATCCCCCCCAACTCCCCACCACCCAAACCAATTATGGGCCCTTCCCTCCTTCCCCTCCCCCACTGATCTCAGGCAGACAGAGCCACTCTCCCCTCTCCACTCTACAGGTATCAGCTCGAGTGATTCCCTCACCCTCACCCTGCACCATCCCGCACAAGGCCCCCATCTCCTCCAGGCTCCAATGGCTGTGTGACACCTCTATCTCTCCCCCCTGTTCCCAATCATTGAGGCTCTGATCCATCAACACCCCCACCCTCCGCCCCCTCCTCCTCCCCATCAGCACACCTTCAAGTGCTCACCTGCCTTCCCTTCAATGCTAACAAGCAAACTGAATGGTCTGGAAGGAGCCAGTCACATAAAAGTTCAGAGCGGTCGTCAGTTTAACAGTCACTGAGAGTGGGTGCCCTCCTGCCTCTAGATGCCAGGTCCTGCAACAAGTGGCACAGGTTTTGCACTGTCCCCTTTCGGAGGCAGAAATGTTGGCGACACACAGTGTCCAACATCTGTTCAAATGACGCTCGTAGAGGGAACTACCGGGGTTTATGCTCCCTTCTCCTCCTGTGTTTCCCCCCCTTCCCCTCTCTGGGTGAATGTGGCCACCTCCTGCCTCTGGTGGTGTCTTCCTCTACTTCTGCAAATGGTTAGGCCTGGGCATCCTGTGCCCAAAATTCCTCCTCCAGCTCCTCATTCTCAGCTCCAGCAGAACCAAAAGAACAGCAAGGTCGATCGGTTGCATTGCAAAAGCCATCCCATTACTCTAAGGGTGGGGGGAGAGAGGATTGTGGGGGTTGCGGGGGGAGATGGAGAGAAACGTATGTAGGTGTTAAGGAGTGCTGCTTGCCCCTAGCATATTAACAGTCACTGCCCATACCCGCAGCCTCATGCTCCCCAATCACAGCCCCCTAATTCTTCCAGCCACATGCCCCAACAATCATAGATCCCCGATTCCCCCAACCACATACTCCCAATTAGACCCCCCATCCCCCCAACCACATGTTCCTCACAATCACAGCCCCCTAATTCTTCCAGCCACATGCTCCCCCCAATCACACCCCCTAATTCTTCCAGCTACATGCCCCCACAATCACAAATCCCCCAATTCCCCCAGCCACATGCTCCCCACAATCACACCCCCCATTCCCCCAGCCACATGCTCCCCACAATCCACACCCCCCATTCCCCCAGCCACATGCTCCCCACAATCACAGCCTCCCCAATTTCCCCAGCCACATGCTCCCCACAATCATACCCTCCTAATTCCCCCAACCACATTCTTCTCTCAATCACAGCCTCCCCCCACCAATTCACCCAGCCACATGGTCCCCACAATCACAGCTCCTTTCAAAGTTGAGAGGCTGTATCAGTGCAATTTGTAAGAATTTTGTACACAGCCTTCACCTGTAACTAAGCTGAGTGCACTGGGACCCAGCAGCACTGCAAGACCCAAGGTCAGTGCTAAGACCTGGATTTGTGCTGCAAATTGGACATGAGAGATGTTGCAGAGCAACAATTCTCACCCCACCCACTCGCAGAGCCTCCACACACCCAAGAAAGAAAATGGCATCAACAAAAGGACACCCATGAGCAGCAGAAAGTCGTCGGACATTGTGTACTTATCTCCTCACTAACCTTCACTAATGGAGCACCCGAATTGGACTTTTATGAAGCATGTCTGTTTCACGACAATACAGTGGTAAAGAAGGAAGTGTTGGTAAGGTTGGGTGTGCAGTCCATTAATTCAATTTAAATACATGCAACTGTATTTACATGGCCGTCATGCCCATTTTGGGCATGGTCCTGATCGCGTCTATTTTCGAGCTTTGATAAAGAGGGGGTTGGCGTGGAGGTGGGCATGGATCACGCTACTCGCCTCATGCTCAACTTTCCCAATTTTTCACTCCTGAGAAACAAATGCAGCTGAATGATAAAATCATGCCCATTGTGTCTGCTCCATTGGTATGTCTTCAAATGTTTGTCTGTACTTTATTCCACGTTCCTGCTTTTTGCCTGCACCTTTTTTTATTTTTCTTATCAATTCTTTATTTTAGATGTTACTGTAGCCTTTACCTCAGTAATTACTTGAGGTAAAGAATTACTTGCCCCAGTAGTTTCATGGAATTGCATAGAATCCTTCCAGTGCAGAAGGAGGCCATTTGGCCCATCAAGTCTGCACCGACCACAATCCCAGCCCCTTTCCCTGTAACTCAATGTATTTACCCAGCTAATCTCCCTGGCATTAAGGATCAATGTAGCCTGGCCAATCTTCCTAACACACACATCTTTGTAGTGTGGGAGGAAACTGGAGCATTTGGAGGAAACCCACACAGACACGAGGAAAACGTGCTGTCTCCATTAGTCACCCCAAACCAGGAATCGAACCTGTGTTCTGGCACAGTGAGGCAGCAGTGTGCAGAAAAAAAAATTTGAAAGCTCCTTCCTAATGATAACCATGTCTCTCTTCTTACTGATCAGTTTGCTTAATAAAAGCAAATTTTCACTATTCAGCCTTAAAAAGCTGTAATCAATTTTAAAACCTCTCTTAACCATCAGTGATCCAGTGGTCAACTATAAGTACAGAACACTTTTTTTGCCTTAGTATTGAGTAGTAGGCACGATCTTCAGCAAGCACCCTCTTTTGCACTGGTGTGCCATATACTTCGTGTTGCATGTTCATTGTCCTACAGTATGTCTTGGTGTGATTGCCCTTTTAATGAGAAATCACACCACTGTTGTGCTTTAGAAAATGAGATTGAAACTGGAAAACCTTATTTTACATCGAATCCCTGCAATTAAATGATTGTGGAAGCATTTATCCAGACCACGGCTATTGTGGTGCGTTATTGAATGGCAAAGTTATAATCTATGGCCTGGCTTAGTCCCTCTCCAATTTCTTCAAGCAAATCACAAAATAAGTATACATTTCTATACTTATTTGAATGTTATTCAGAATCTGATTTTGCACTCTTAAACAGTGATTTGCATGTCAGTGTTGCTGCACACTTAATCTTTAAATTTCAGATCAAAATTAAAATATTATTGCTTTTCTCATTCATGTCTTAGAACCATAGAATCCATGCAGGACATAAGGAGGCCAATCCGCCCATTGAGAATGCATTGATGTTCTGAAATTGCACCATAACCAAGCCCTTCTCTCCGCCCAACCCCATAAACCTGCACATTTACCATTGCAAATTCACAAGTATTACACATCTTTGGACACTAAGCACAATTTAGCATGGCCAATCCATCTAACCTGCACATTTTTGGAATGTGGGAGGAAACCTCGGCACCTGGAGGAAACCCACGCAGAAAATGGGGAGAAACTCCACTCTGACAGGCTGGAATCAAACTTCAGTCCCAGAAACAGTGAGGCAGCAATGCTAACCACTATGCCACCGCACCACCCTTTGGTACTGATTGTACTGGATATAAAATTTCAGTGGAGTTGCACTTCTTCAGTGCTGCTAGAAGTTTTAATCTTTCCAAAATGATCATATACCCTGTTTCAAATTGCAGAAACATGACCTGGTGAGGAGAATCTACTGATGCCGAAGGTGCTTTGATGGCACATTTTCTAATCCAACTTTGGAAGGGATGCAGTTCATATTCACTGCACCAGAGGTGCCCCAGGCCCTTCCTGAGTCAAAGAAAAAAATGTCAACAATATGATGAATGCTAGCTAGAACGTTATCAAATATTAACAATTTGGTGTTTTTCAAAGCATGCATTTGGTAGAAGTTTGGCCTTGTAAAGGATAATACATATAATATGTACCATTATTACAGATATAGAAGAGCAATATATGATTGTTTAAAAACTAAGTTTACTGATCTGTATGCAACTTGTATACCTGCATATAATTGCATGTTTAAGCATGATTGTGAGAAACACTACATTAACTACTCCCCCAGAGTAAGCTCAGTCAAAAACAGAAAATTGCAGCAATTCAGACAGCATCTGTGGAGAGAGAAGTTCAGTGTTGAAAGAGTTTGGGTGACAAGTGACGCCACCATAGTTAAGCTTGGAATCTCTGAGAAGTGAGAATTTTGAGTTAAAATATGGGGTTGCAAAATATTATCTTAGAGAGTGAGAAGGGCATTGTCAATGTGAATATTTAATGACGAACCCGAGATTTTAAAATCATGAGGACAGACTACTTTCATGACCAAATTCTTTAGATCTGGACATCCAAGTACAGCTTCTAGAATCGAAGATTGCAATAGATTCAGGAATTACCTATAAGTTATCTGATCGCTCAATTATTATGCATTCAGAATATTTGCAAACTAACTAAATTACATGCTTAAGAGGTTTTTCAGAATATTCACTGCCCAGGTGTGAGGAAAGAGAAAAAGGCAAATAACTTTCATGAAACTCCATATTGCACAGGAGTCCAGCTTGAATCAGCCAACAATGGTCCAATATTGATTGTGGGTATAGTGGTGCAAAAGTGAAGCATGGCATGAGATGACTGCATTGAAGAATGTTAATGCGTATTAGACTGAACCAGTTTATGCATTACTCCAGAAGGGCAACAAAAGTGACCTTGTCAATGCCTTCCAATTCATGACAAGCAATAAAAAGAACCTACTGCTTACATTTTCAGCATTGTTTTCATTTGGGGGAAGTTAGATTTCTATGCCTACATACGCTGAAACAACATTAATTACCAATCTGCCATTCCCAGTCACGTTTCTAATGATTGAACATTGTTCACAATAAAGTTAGTAATTTTCAGTCATTGGCAGTGCACTAGTTGGGTCAAGATTTTGCAAAAAAAATTAAATGTTAAGTGTGAGAAATTGGAGACTCTAAGGCTGAAGTCATAAATTGGTCCAGAGAATCAGTGGCACTGACAACTCCTTCATGCCTATACGCAAATGATTTCTATTAGATTCAATCCATATATTCAGGTAATAGAGGGAGTCTTATTGTGAAGTGTATATTATATACAGTATATATGTACATATATATATATATATATATATTATATACATATGATAGCATCCTTCTGCACTGTATGGATCCTCTGATACTGTGAATACAATACAAGGAATATGGAACTTACAGTATAAAAATTACATTCATATCATTGTCAATTAAGAACAGATACATCCCATTTACATCTGTAAGATTTTGATGTACTTCATCTCGAATCATCTTGTGGTAACACATGAACGGTTCACCCTCACTCCGAGAACACTCTATGTAGTCAAGGTTTTCCGTATTCCTCAGATATATTAAACTTCAATTCACAAATCTTCTTGTTCCACTGAAAGGAATCCCATTAAATGTGATCTCTGGCAGAGCCTAATGGAGTTGGAGGTCAAAAAAAGCAAGGAATAGATGCTCCAGCTGAGGAGAGAGTTAATCGAATCCCACCGAATGCTGCATTTAGTTTTGGGCACAGTGTTCCAAGAAAGAAATACTATTTTCATTAGAGCTTTAGTGCAGATTCACCATCAATATTTCTGCTTAAAAGGTAGGATTATGAGGATAGGTCGCATAAACTCGGTCTCAGTATTCTATTGAGCTGAGATGATTGAGAGATGATCTAAACTGGGGTGATTGAAATGATCAAGGGATTTGCTGGAGTAGATACGGGAAAACTGGTAAGGGATCCAGAACAAATGAACACAGCCTTAATGTTAGCATTTAGCTACAGAGACCTGTAGAAGAAGAGGCCTGGCTCACTTGGTGGAGTGCCAGCAGGGAGGCCAAAGATACAACTATACAATGGCTGGGATATACAGGCACCAACCACTTGCAAATGTTTAAGGTGCAGTACCGCAGGAGGCTACACCTTTCCAGGGATACAGTGATATCTGATTGATTTTGATTTAATTTGATTTACTACTGTTACATGTATTATTATACAGTAAACATATTGTTTCTTGCACACTATACAGACAAAGCATACTGTACATAGGGAAGGAAAAGAGAGAATGCATAACATAGTGCTACAGTCATAGCTAGAGTGTAGAGAGAGATCAACATAGTGCGAGGTAGGTCCACTCAAAAGTCTAACAGTAGCAGGGAAGAAACAGTTTTGGAATCAGTTGGTACGTGACCTCAGACTTTTGTATTTTTTTCCCAACGGAAGAAGGTTGAAGAGGGTATGTCCGGGGTGGGTAGGGTCCTGTTGTAGCTCCCCTATCTCTCGGGGGTATAATTTCTTCAGGGTGCCTTTGCTCCATACAACATAACATTTCCAGAAGGACTGCAGAAGCCCCAGAGAAATGGTACAATTATCTCATGTTGCCTTTGCTCTTACACCAAAATTCAGCAAACAAGTGAGAGAAGTTCACCTCCCAATATATCTGGAAAATGGAGGTAATTCTGCCATTACATTATTTCTAAATCCTACAATGCAATCTGAAATGCCACATTGGAGTACATATTCTCCCTCCTTATGTCAATGAGAACCTCAGGGAACTAGTGTGAACTGATTAACCTGTACAATAATTAGCCTGTGTCCTTGCTTCGATGAATCATTTCATTTGCAAATAATTCTGGACAGGGATCTGGCATACGGTGGTCAAACAGCATGAAGTTTCACAGTATCTGAATTGACAGCAGACACAGTGGATATCTGACGTATCCGCTGGTAAGTAATTTCCCACCATCGGGTTTAAGTCTTAGATCTGGTGACATTAACTCAGTGTGGCAAAGAAGCAGATTTCAGTACTCAAGAGATGCAACCTGTCTGTGGGAAGTCTATTCAAAGATTCATTACATTGCTGGAGAAAGCCCAAAATGTAACAGGCACAATGCTTTTAATGTGAAAGCTCATCCTTTTTCACTCTCTGTGGCCTGCACCAAGTGACATTTCTTTACATTGTGCCCCTATGTACTTCTCGTACCTACAAATGATGCCATCATTGTGTTGTTTGATTACTGGCAGATGAAAGTGATTAATTATGGAGAATGTCCCAGACTGCTTCCTCCCCCTCCCCCCCACCCCCCTCCACACACACACACACACACACACACACACACACACACACACACACACACACACACACACACACTTCAGAGTTTCAAAACAGGCACTCACTGCCCATGCTGTGGCCATGTCAATGTCTTGCTCAGAGTGCCAACTATTACAGAGGCTGTTCTGTGAACCAAAAGATGAGGGTTCAAGGAGTGATTGGGTCTCCTTCAGTAGGAAATGATGACCTCCACAACACCTTCATTCTTTCCATGGGACTCACCATTCCTCCCTCTGAGGATTTGAATCGGTTTTCGAAACACCTTGTAATCTGACACCAAAAACACCTTGTGTTGTGGCATGTTAGATGGTAAGCTTATAACACACACTCTAAAGCTAATTTCCCAGTGAATGGGCATTGAATTTGTACCAATTCATTGTTACGTCCGAGAAAAGTCATGCTTGTTCATGGGAGAAAACCCACGCAGGCACAGGGAAACGTGCAAATTTCACATAGACGGTGACCCCAGCTGGAATTGAACCAGGGTCCCTGGCGCTGTGAAACAGCGATGCTAAGCATTGTGCCATCGTACCGCTCATTAGAATCATAGAATCCCTACAGTGCAGAAGGAGACTATTCAGCCCATCAAAAATATACCAATAACAATCCCAGCCAGGCACCATCCACCTAAACCTACATATTTATCCTGCAAATCCCCCTGACACTAAGGAGTAATTTAATATGGCCAACAATCTAACCCACACTTTGAATGTGGGAGGAAATCAGAGCATTTGGAGGAAGCCCACGCAGGCACGGTAAGAATGTGAAGATTCCGCACATTCAAGACATCTAAGGCTGGAATTGAACCCAAGTTCCTGGTATTGTTAGGCAGCAGTGCCAATCACTGTGCCATTGCGCTAGCAGACACCATCCATGGGAAAGGCCTTCATTTTAGAACTTTCCCAGAATTACATCCTCACCTAAGCTTGAATAAAATAGGATGTGGAAACAGGTATATCTCTTTTGTATATGGATACAACCTCCGTTTGAGCACACCACTAAATTACTTGCAAAATTTGATTAAGAGCAGAGAGAAAAATTATGAACTCGAAAACTAGGAAAAGAAACAGTGAAAAAATATCATGAACAACAAAGCCAACTTTTCTTCTTCTACCTGCCACAGGAATCATAGTGGATGAGGAGTGCATCATGAAAAGGTCTGTTGAGCTCAGGCAGGATTTTCCAGTTTGGGGGCGAGTGCAGCTGGAAAATTCTAAAATTCACAGTTGGGTAGGACTGGAAGTTTTAAATCCAAAACAGGTTAGCTGCTTCACTGAGAAAAGTCCTCTACCAAATTCTAGAGGAACGTGTTCCACGATGACCTGGATACCAAGGAGATGCATGTTTTACTTTTTAGCATCTTTCAGCTGAAATGTGCCACTCAGGGTTTCAATCCTTAAGCAATTCAGTCATGGCAGTGTGAAGGAGACTTCCTTAAGAAGTCTCCTGTCCACTCTGAAGATGCTCTTCTTGCCCTCGATCGGTAATCCATGGCTCGATTTTAGCTGATCTTTAGGCTCACAGAACAGCACTCTCCATTGGCCTCGGATGGGATCTTACAAGCCTTGGGCAGGCGAGGCAGTAAAATTCCGACTCATGTCTTTGTCTATGAAAGTGAAGTACTTTGCTGTTTGGACTATGTGAAGCACTCAGTGACAGTTTGGTGACTATTGATGTTCAAAGAGCATCACCTCCTTATTCTCAGCCATACATAACAACCATTGGTGCCTTCATCAGCTGGGAGATGACACTAATTGAAACCATGGTCAGTATCTTATGGAGGACTGGATGTCTTGGTCACAAGCTGGAGAGCTAGTGAGAGCTTTACATCATCTCTATTAGGGAAGGGTAGCTGTGTAATGAGCTAGGTAGTTCAAATGATGGAGTTTCCACCTTGTCATTCAAAGAATCATTGGAAACACATTTCCTTCAACAATGACAATCGCATTGCCTTTTATTACTCCTTCGTTGTCCTGTTTAAAAATGATTATTTAAGGCATGTCAGTACTGGCAGAAGGCAATTGACCCAAAACATAGGGCGGGATTTTCGCATTGAGGGTAAGAAACTGAAATTGGGACTGATTTTGAGTCCTGAACGTGGTCCCGGGGGAAACAATAATTCACAGCATTTTTACTGTGCTTCACAGCCTTCATCGGCATGGAAACAGGTGTGCTGTCCAATTAAGGTTGTCAGGTACCTCTCAAAAAGGGAGGGTCAATTAGAGACCTTTCAGAATCGAAAGGCGCAGAGGGCTGTGATGGCACTTAAGTCACAGAGAGGGCATTTGAAGACACTTTCCCTCAATGTCCTTTTTTCTCACCTTGAATTGAAAAGTATTTTCACCAGCTCTCACACTCAGGTGGACAGGGTAGGTGGTGATGGGGTGGGAGGTGGAGGGATCTCAAAACTTCCGTGAAACATTGTCATCGCAATGTGCTGCCAAGCGCTTGTCCCAAGCACTTAAACAGGCTCCACCGGTGTGGGAAATTGAAGGCCGACTGTAAAATCCCAGTCACCCTCTTTTAATTTTACTTAATAATTCTCCTCATCAGAGCAATTGGCTACCTGCTGCTTATGCCCATCTCCAACCCTGGCAAGAGCTGAAAATCTTTCTTATTAATTCTATTATCTCCTCCAGAGATGCTACAAAATCTGCTGAATATTTTCAGTCCTTTCTGTTTTCATAACTTGTAACATATTTGCTGCCATGTTCTCGAATCACTGCAAAACTGATGTTTATGGGACAGGACTAGATATGCATGCATTTGAGGATCAATTAAACTGGCCATCTTTTCAAATGTCCCTGGAACACATATGGCTGTTTGTGTTGGATCGACTCCTAACTACAGGGGACCAAGTTGAGTAGTTTGGCTAATAAATGCAAGCATCTGCTGTTTTCACAGGAGCTGTGGTTCTCATGGCCCAAGTCATCACCCTTTCTGATCAATGTCTTGTTATCGGACTCCATCTTGGCCTACAGCAAGTAGAGCAATGGTGGAATACTATGGAGCATAGTATAGTAAATTGATTTAGTTAAGTGTCTCAGGTCAGAGAATTTGGCACCCAGCCAAATCGCCATTCATTGCAGCAAGATGGAAAAATCCCATCAGCATGAACGGTGGTGACATTCTGGCCATTATCTGCAACTCCTCATCAAATTCCATTTTGCCATATGCCATTAAAAAGTTGCCACTCACTGATTTTCATATTAGATTATGTTGTTTTATGTGCAAGAGATAAAAGCTCTTTCTTCAATGTTTTTCACAGCTTCTGTAACAATTCATTGACAAATTTTTAAAAATCTCTTTATATAGTACAGCTTTCAGAGAGCAGATTGCTTCACTTAGATTTTGACTTAAAGAGGAACATATTTGTTACCTGTGGCTATAGCAACAGGCTTCTTCTATTAATAGGCTAAGGATGGCTTCTCACTATTATATATCACTATCATTTTGGTATCTTTCTTGTGTTGCAACTTTTTGCATTTTCTTTCTTAATATATATGATGTTGCCCATCTCATTAACTCTTTGGGACTTAGATATAGCCTAAGCATTTCTTTGATATTGTATGCTTTTTAAAACTATATTTTCTACAATGGCCCTTGTATGGTTCTATAAGCTGTGATATAATGCAATTCTCACTGTCACTTCCCAGTTCCTTTTTTTTATTCCAGTTCAATCAAATCAAGTCCAATTCAGAGTCTCAACAAGTTGAGACATTTCCGATCCAAGCTGACAAGACAGGGCTCTCACTTGGGTTTGACCTGCATGATCCAAGCTGGTTGGAGTAGGCATAGCTCCTCCTCCAAGGCTTGATCTCATTTGCATCTTAGCCAAAAGGAAGAGATGTCGCTTTTAAAAATTGCTTCAAATAAAGTTAAAATATAACCTAATGACTTCAACTAAGCACAGGATGTTGATGCTACACTTGATCTCAGCCAAAAAGACCGAAAATTACTTAAAGTAAACTTTCACTCTTGATAGACCGTTTTGGGTCAATGTTTGGCCCATCATTGGGATGTTCTTTTGATGCTGGCCAAAGAGGAATGGAGGGTAAATTCAACAGTGAAAGCCAATGACCATATCACAACACCTGAGTGTGGAATTAGCTCCTGGTATAAGTAAGATGATCAAATAACAATGTCAAACCAGTGATCAAACTGGACATGACAAGACAAATGGAAGAAGTACAAACACCAAATGAGCACAAGCTCTGGATTGCATTCTTTAGCAACCATGAAGTACCCACAGGAAAACAAAGCATCTTCTGGCTGAAGAGTTACATTGCTTATACAACAATATTTGATCTTATGAGAAAACTCTGAATCATATTTGAATCCTGGTGTGACTCAGTGTTGGGTAGGGCATCAACAACCAAATGTTTTCTTTTTAAATTGCAATGTTTGCTCAAAAGTAATTCTAGTCAAAGGCGTAACTTAGGTGGCAAGCTGTGTCATTGACAGTAAGTTGATATTTTAATTTCTGAAGAGTTTGCAAAACCTTTCACAGCCTACACAACATTTTCAGTTTCAAAGCTGCCATTCTTTTGTTCGTTAGCAAAATCTTTATCATGCTATCAGTGCATTCTCAAAATATTAAACTGACACTAAAATCTATAATCAAAAGCATTTAGCAAGTTAATAATCTCACCATCCCTGTGTGACAGATTCCAGCTTCTTTAGACATGCTTTTCACAGATTCAGTTTGCTTTTTATAGTGCAGTGGAATGTCTATTATCCATATCCCAATTATCCATCTTCTGATTATTATCCGGAATTAACAGAGCAAAGCTTTTTGCCAGCCATTTTGTAATTTAATCTTGCTGTCCGAATATCATTCAGGTAAATCATGAGGGGGACAGTGTAGAACTTCAAAAGGACATAGACAAACTGTTGGAGTGGGCAGATAGGTGACAGATAAGTTTAATAGGGGAGAAGTATGAGATGGCACGTTTTGGTAGTAAGAAGATAGACAGTGTAAAATAAGGGGTAAAATTGTTAAGGTGGTGCAGGGGCAGAGACACCTGGGATGTATATGTGCATAGATCATTGGAGGTAGAAGGACAGGAGAAAGCAGATAATAAAGTACATTGTATGTTGGGTTTTATTGATAGTGGCGTAGGTGCAAGAGCAAGGAGATTATGCTGAACTTATACAACACAATAATCAGGCCTCAGCTGGAATGTTGAGCACAGTCTGGGTACTGCACTGCAGACAGAATGTAAACATATTGGAGAGAGTGCAGATGAGGTTTACAAGAATATTTCCAGGAATGAGAAAGAAGCAAATATGATGTGAGAAAAACTTTTTCACACAATAAATGATTCGGGTCTGCAATGCACAGCTCCTAAAGATGTGGTGAAAGGAGGTTCAATCAAGGCTATAGTGATTATTGAAATAGAAACAATGTGCAGGTTTTATAGGGAAAAGGCAGGGCAATGGCACTAAGTCATGATGATCCTTTGGAGAGTCAGTGCAGGCATGATGGACCAAATGCTTTCTTCTGTGCTGTAATAATTCCCTGATTCTGTGAAAATATTCTCATTCCACAGCCCGTGAATGTCAAATTCTACCTGTCTGCCATAAATCAACCTTCTCGACCAAGAAAGATTCAGTTCATGCTATTTATAGATCATTTGTCTTCATCCATTTGCCTCAGGTGTTACTACATTATATGTTACAAAACCAAAGACACAATTGTCAGGATAGGATCCTTCCATCATGACAGATAGTGACAATTCCATTTTATATTGACATTTAGTTTTTTTGTTATAACTTTGTTTTGAAGACTTGAAGGGAGATTTTGATGATTCTGAGAGAAAGATAGGATTAAACTCATTGGCTTAACTGGCTAAACTTGTGCGAAGGGAGGAGCCACAATGAGAGTTTGGAGTTTATTAGTTTAACACTACAATGAAGTTACTGTGAAAATCCCCTATTTGCCACACTGCGGTGCCTCTTTGGATACATTGAGGGAAAATTTAGCATGGCCAATGCATCTAACCAGCATGTCTCTTGGACTGTGGGAGGAGGGCGGAGCATCTGGGGAAATCTACTCAGGCACGGGGAGAATGCGCAGATTCTGCACAGACAGTGACCCAAACCAGAAATTGAACCCGTGTGCCTGGTGCCATGAGGCAGCAGTGCTAACCACTGTGCCACACAACAATGAGGTGATGATATTGATAGAGTATCGCTCTCAAAAAGCTGACAGAGCTGAAAACAATAGAGTGCAAACTTGACCTCTCAGTATCTGCAGTTGATCAATTTGGTTCTTTCTTGATAACAGTAAATCTGCTGCTGTGATTGCTAACATACCTGATTACCATCAGACAGTATGGACCATGCTGCAGGCTATTTGTTAGGGAAGGAAAGCAAGCTGGAACCTGTACAATTCAAGGCTGGGCAGCAATGTAAAGCTGACACCAAATAAACCCCAGGGCTGCAGGGAATCAGTGATGGTTTAACCTTTGCAGGTTTTTTGAAACTATGAGCTACACCGAGAACATTTATTTCATAAAACACTTCTCAGTACTGACAGTGTCAAGGGATGAGTATGGAATCGTTACTCAGGAAGACCGAACTTAAACCATATGTTACATTTGAATCTGAGTTGTGTGTGCAGCCTACTTTAATTCCATGCTGCGGATTTTGTTGATTTGCTAAATTCCAGGCAGGACCAATCAGTGATTTTTTTTATTATTGATTACGGACATCATAGCTCCCATCTGATCAATTATTCATGAGTCGTATTGTATGAGATGACTGCAAGGATATAAATCAAGATGTGAATCACTCGCTTTTAACAAATTACAGCTTCTACTTTCGTAACTTTTCCCAGATTCTGTGCTGACAGAAGAAAGCCCTGGCATTACCGCATTCGTGACTATTCAGATTGACTAAAAATGATTGGCATTATTTTGTCATTTTACAACCCAAATTTTATGGATTTGCTGAACAATCTTATGTATCACTGTTCCTGCACCATGAATAAATTTGTCTTCTCCCTTTATTCAGGTCTCTCTTTCTTTCATTCTTGTACTCAATAGGTGGCTTTCCTGCATTGTCTTTATGTGCCAACCAGAGTAGGAACACTTTTAAAGATCATTTTGCCGTATCCTGCAAATAATAAAGAAATACAATCATCATTCCATCTCTTTGAGATACATAGTTCACTGACCCATAAATATTACAGTTCATTGAAAATTGCTAGCTTGATGAAGACTCCAGGGGAATGTATACATCCTGCATGACCTGTTTCAATGCACCTCACAATCTTCCAGTTTTGAAATTACATTTTATTAATGGACTATTAATAGGTCATCAGAAAGTACTCTCATTCTCCCTTTCCTTCATGCTAAATACATTAATATTCTTATATATTACATTAATACTCTTAAATATAAAAATAACCTTATTTTTCTTTCTACAATAGTTTCTATGTTAATATTTATCGGATCTTCCTCACGCTAAAATTATTTTTAGCCCACTATTGTGGTTGCCCCTGACTAAAACCCAATTCCCAATTGTTTTGTCAGGGTGAATTTAAAATGTATTCTTTCAATGCCCTAGCTGACCTTGAGTTTCAGATCACATATCCACACATCCGCATTATTGCCCACCTTGGCCACAATTCTCCCAAAAGTGCTGAATTGGTGGGAGAACTGTTCTAGATCCAAACTGTTCTGCCAGTTCAGCTTCTCATCTGAATCTCGGGGGGGGGGGGGGGGGGGGGGGGGGGGGGGGGGCGCTGCAGGCGGAGTTCCTATTCATGCCAGAGTTTGACAGTTCTGGAGCTCTGCGCAGAAATTGTCAACCATTTCCAGTTTGCTGGCCAGCTCGATTGCTGGCCAGCCCAGAACCCCCGCAGTCTGCGCCTCCCCAACCACTCGCCTTCTCCCCAGCCCAATCACAGCCCCCATAGCAATTCCCAGGTGAGCCCTGATCCCCTGCCGCCCTCCCCTGATGTCTAGGTCTCACTCCCCAGCAGTGGCAATCCTCTCACACCCCTCACTCTGGCAGACACAATCCCCCTCCCATCGCTGATCCCTACCCCCCATGGGATCAGCCCCTCCCCAGAGGCTAGCACCCCCAGTAGACCATTCCCCTCCCCCAGCCTGCCCAAATCACTGCCCTCCCTCCATCCCAAAGCGATCCTATTTGCAGAGTGGCAGTAGGATCCCCACACCCACTGATCACCTCTAGGTCCCTTTCACAATAGGCCCCACCCCCTTGGGCACTGCCAAGGGGCACAGGTTGATACTACCAAAGGTACCCATGCCCAGGGGGCACCACACCCGAGCATCTGACCCCCCTGGGGGGCTGATTGCACCCCTTTCATTCTGGCGGAGTCTCCTGTTGGTTCTCTGAACGTGAGGAGCTAGGGCTGAATCTTGCCAGAATGAAGTTCTCCTGGTGGGATGAGAGATTCAATTGGGACCAGAAAGGTCCTGGAAATACATGCAAAAAAAAATTTTAATGACTTAACTGCTGGTTTCCAGCGTGGTCTGACTGGTGATTGTTCACCATCTCTGCAGATGCACGTGAGTTCCTGGCACACATACAAACTCCTGTTCAAGGCCGGCGAGATGCAGCTTCCACAGCGACCCACTAGAAAGATTGTGGGTTGCAATGGGAGAATCACAGCCCTTATTTCACCCAACTTTCACTGACTTTCTCATCCAACCTCATCTGACTCAATGTTCAGCTCCTGGCCTTCAGCCTGTCAAAGGTGATCTCTTATGCATCCTTTCCCTTTGTTCTCCCAATGGTAATAAAGCCAACTTCACCTTTTCCTTACAAATTCATTCCTAAACAACATCCTGCACTAATATAGAACACTGAGATAGAAAAACGTTTCAAGCCATTTCACAGGGGTTTAATCACAATAAAAAGATGCCAAGCCAAAAGGAGATGTTAGGTTGTCAAAGATGTGGGTTTTGAGGAATGTTCTAAAGTAGAAAATGGAGTTGTAAATACAAAGGTTAACCCTCCATTTCTTAGAAGTCTCAATAAACCATAATTTGCCTTTGGCCATCCAACCTAATTCTCCCACTATTTCTATATATCATTTTCTCATCTGTGGAACAGCTTGAGCTGTTCATTTTGTTAGAATTGCCGTATAAGTGCAAGTTACCATTTTTGGATCTGATTTCTCCTGGGGACCTAATTATAAACAGAACAGACATACAACTTTAGGGAAAAAAACAGCATTGTTGGAAATACTTGGCTAGACAGGCATCAGTGGTGGAGACAAACAAAGTTAATGGGGGTGATTTTACTATTTTTTCGAAGTGCTGGGCTGACATGAAACTGGGAGAGTTTCAGATTTGTCTTTTGGGCATG
This sequence comes from Sphyrna mokarran, assembly GCA_024679065.1. Classification (NCBI taxonomy): domain Eukaryota; kingdom Metazoa; phylum Chordata; class Chondrichthyes; order Carcharhiniformes; family Carcharhinidae; genus Sphyrna; species Sphyrna mokarran. The sequence goes on from JAGIQG010000019.1 coordinate 24,561,681, forward strand.
TTTTTAGACCCAGAGTAGCTATCAGGCCCCTGATAATGCAGGCAGCCTGAAGCAGCAATCTCCCCACACACCCCCCACCCCACCTTCCCCGTTGCAATTACGGGGTCCCATGACCCAAGATATGGCTCCTATCAACTTCTCCCAAAACCCAGACTGACGCAGACCCCCGTCTCACCCACTGATGTGGTCTCGCCACCCTCACCCTCTGATTGCGATCCACCACTCTTCCCCACTGATCATGGAGCCACTGCCCTGCCCCCACCAATCTCTGCAGAGTGGCAGTGGGCCCTCTCTCCCTCTCTTGCTCCTCCCACCAATTGCGGCAGAGTTGCAGTGGTCCACCCCATTTGCCCTGCCCCTTAGCTCCACCCCCACATGCTTTGTTCCCACTGGCCCATCCCCCATTAGCTCTGCCCCCAGTGGGCATCGTCCAGGTGCCAGGGTGGCACTGCTCATTTGGCACACCCCTTGCCTCTGCTGATGACCATGAAACCATTGTCGATTATCGGAAAAACCCACCTGGTTCTCTGATGTCCTTTAGGGAAGGAAATCTGCTGCCCTTAACTGTTGTGGCCTACATGTAACTCCAGAACCACAGCAATGCGGTTGACCCTCACGTGCCCTCAGGCAACTAGAGGTGCACTAATCTTCCTGTCCAGCCAGCTACACTATGTCCCATTAATAAATGGGACATAATAATTAATAAATTAATAAAAATAAATAATTCTGTATTTGAGTGTTGGTGAGTTTGAATAGTGTGTGGTCCCCAGAACTATGAGAAGAAGGGAATCTTTGAGAATGCTGGGAGAGGCAGAATGAGTTGTGCATTGAAAAAGCTGGAGAAATAAAGAGTTGAACTCATCTTTTGTTCCTCATTTCACTGACTAACCTGCAGGATTAATGACTCCAAGTGTTCCAAGGTAGGTGTTTGCGTTTTTACCGAGTTTGATGGTGTTAGATTGTACCTTTCTTCCAGTTTTAATTTGAGGGTCTTGGAAAACTGGAGTTCTAAAGCAAATGAGGATATTTGAATGGAAGAGCTAAATGCCTTTCCAGCACTGCTTAAGGAAGAGCAGAGAGCTTTCCGCACCTATCTCCTCGAATTAACTGCCTCTCTCCTGGACATCAGACACAACCTCCTGTACCCTGCCTATGCAATCAGACATCGCTGTGATCACCAAGCCCCACACACTACACAAACACTAAACCCTCAACTTTTCCCAATTCTTGTGGTCACCCCCACCCCTCCAGACCCCGCTGGACTGCCCACATGGGAATACAATTGCTTTCCTGAAGAACAAGAAACCTATCTATTCCTTGGCTATGTCCTCTTCGACCACTCTCTGTGTCCAAGAGGGAGCCAAGACTATCAACCAGGGCAGGGAAACTTCATTAAAAAGGAATGCATGCTGTGAACATACAAATCCACAGCACAAGAAACCTGAGACCATTAGCACACTAAGTAGATAGACCTAACAACCAGGTCAATTCTCACAGAATTATGCTCCCTTTGAGCTAAATGGCCCTAATTCTCTGTTGGTGCTGTAGGCTTCTCCAGTGCTGTCTGGAAGAATGGAGAATTTGGGGCCGTACCAAATGGACATTCACTGCAGCAAGACTGGAGAATCCCAGCTATAGGTGATGTTGGAGAATCCTGACCCAATAATTACAGACACGCTCCTTGAGGTTTGCCTTTGGCTCAATGACATGTGTGCGTTTTCAAAATTGTTTTTAATGTTTTTAAGTGTTTAAAATATCTTCTGACTTTTACTTCCCACTCCATCCTGGCTCCGCCCCCATCCCATCTCTAGTATCCCCATTATTTCCATCAACAGCCCCAGCTTCCCTCAAACTCCATCCCCCCATCCCCAAACTCCACAGGATGAGTGGAAGCAGCAGTGCCAAGTGTTTGAAGGAGGCAGGGTGAGTAGAGCCTGGAGTGACAGAGGTTCAGGAGGTGAGCAGATGTTGCTGGGATGGGTTGAAAAGGGGAGCTGGGAGATGGGTTAAGGGGTAGTTGATGGGGAGAGAGGATTGTAATTTGCTAGGGTATTGGGGTCACTGGAGTGCTGCAATGTTTTGCTACTTCTACTGATTCAAAGAACTACGCTGCTGGAAAAAAATTGTTTGCCTGCTAAGAGTAGCCCCAAATACAGCAACAGTGATGACAGTGAAAGTCCTGTGTGATCAGTCCAAGTTTATATGCTGACAGTTCCCAGTGGGGTGAACAATGTGGGGGGTTCCTGTCTGCCTCAGTGTTTGCTGCTACTGAGATGGCAAGATCCAGTCCATTTATCTTGGAAGAGATGATATAAACAGTGGAAAGTAGATGAAAAGATGAAGGAGAGTAAAATTCAGGTAAATAAGGATGAGAAAGTGAAAAAGTGTTTCGTCGTCTTGATCTTCCATTGATTTGAGTTGTAGACCATGAAAGAATGTTGAAGAAAAGATCATTCTTGTAAAAATCAAAGAATTGAAAAGCATTTTTTATCTGTGCAAGACATCAAAGACGTGGGCGGAGACAGTGTGCAAGACGTCAAAGCAAGTTGCACATAAGTTGACAATTGATAACGAAATTCACTATATTATACGTAACACTAGGGTCAGAATTCTCCCATCTTCAGACTAAGTGTTCCACAAGTGAAGAAACAGGAGTAAATTGTAAATTGCTGGCAGTGAGTATACAAGCCCATTCAAACAGATTAGCCCAGGCCCCATCTGATACACTTTGGGGATGATTTCCCCCCCAAAATTCTGAGTGTTGAACTCGCATGAAAATTGGAGTAAATTACATGTTTTTTTTTTCAGTGGGAGAATCTCCCACACTCAGTGCACTGCAGAGGCCACCAGTGTAAATAAAAAAATCAGGGGGTGCCTATTCCCACTAGAGGGGCTGGCAGTGTAGTGCTGAGTGGGCCATTGACGTGCACTGATCTATCAGCGTCAAGATCAACAGTGGCTCCTGTCTCCAGCCTCCTGAATGCTGGCCAACCACATCGCCAGCCCTTCCACCCTCCTAAGGGCCAGGCGCGAGATCCCCAAGCATGCCTGGGACCAGCCTTGACCACCCCCGCACCTCCGATCTCCCATACACCCCCCTAATTGCTCCCATCACACAAACAGCGTTGCCCTCACTTGCAGCCTTGAACCCTCCCAGTGGGCTTCCTCCCCACCCCAATACTCAGCCCTCCCTCTCTCCTGACTGCAGAATGACAGCGGGACTATCCACCTCTATCAATCAGCCCCATTAAACTCCATCTCATAACGCTCTGCCTCCAGTAGGCACCACCCATTAGGCCCCCCTCCCTTGGCACTGCTCCATGGCAATATGCAGTGACAAGGTGCCACATGGGCATTGGCGCTTTACCCCTTGGACAGTGCCAGGGAGCATAGACTGACAATGCCAGGGTGGCAATGCCCAGAAGAATCCCTTGGTGCCCCCTGGGGAGACCCCAAGGTTTCCCCCCTTCACTCCAATGAACCACTCTTGGTGGGGTAGATGCAAGCAGACTAGGAGACTTCAGTCCTGGGCCCGCTAATTATATTTTAAATGCATTAAAATGAAGGGCTGTGTATATGATGCAGTTCCGTAACTACTTCTGGAAATCTGGTGCTGTGAGACATGCTGGGGCCGAACTTCCAGCACAGATTACGTTAATCTAGCCCCTAAAAAATTAGTGCAGTATGAAGGGAGAATTGTCCTCGTGATTAGGGGTTTCTGCATGAGGACAGGACTATGCCAGACTGTGAGAGGTTAACAAGTCCAGGGATGCAGGAGTCAGTCCTCGGAGATGAAGGTATTTGTACGATTGTTGCCTGCTATGGGTGGGTACCCGATTGGGGCTATTGGGGCTGTCATTAGCAATCCTGATTTTTGGTTGACGACCCATTCACCAGGGTGTCAGGATTGTCGCTGACTGATGGAAGAGGTCAGACAAACACCCTCTACATGGTTTACTAATGTTGTACTATGTCTGAGAGTTTATTAGAAACACTATGCCCTTCCTCAGCCCACATAGACTGAAATGTTTTTAACAGTCGACTGATATATCAAGACTGGAAGAAATGTTTTCAGAAGGCATGCATGATGCCAGGTTGTATATGTGTGCATTGTATGGGCAGGAACTTTGCTGGGACCCACATGGACTATCTAAGTTCTGGTGCTTATAGTCCTCTCAGCAGTTAACAGTTGTTACTACGAATGTGGAACTTGCTTCACTGGAATCTTCAGAAACAAAGTACATCAATTAAAATAGCAACGCATGATGACTCCTTAAAATAAGCATGTCTCAGAGCTTTTAATGTGGTGAACATGAAAGTAATAGGGCATCCGCTCCTTGAGGTCTTTGCTTTTGCACACACCCAGAAATTGAAAACTTGGCGCTTTATCATTAGAAGCTATTTAAATTTGGCTTTTCATTCAAACAATATCTGTCCTTTACAGCCTCTTTATCTACCCACACTTTAACATTTGTTCCCCCTATTTTATCTTGTTATTGCAGTTCCAATATTGCTTCAGCCCAGATTGGGAAAACAGCAACAATTTTCACAAAAGTGTGCTGATTTAACAGATGATCTTTCCTCATATTTTTAAACTCTGAATGACTTATCAGTGTCTGAATGTCAATTCAGTGCCAATTCTTGCACAATTATCCTAATGTGCTACTCATTAGGAAATCAAAGTAAAGAGTTGGCATCTGTCTTGCATGACATTATCGAAGGTGAAAAGGTTGCGGAGGTAAATTAGTACTTGCTAATTATCAGATGTCTAACTCGGTTACAAAATCTGAAGATAGCAGAGGGCGGGAAAGTCTGAGGAAAGCTAAGATTTGCATGTGTTTGCACTCCTGCCTGGAACTAATCAATGTTTATAGGTAGGAATAAGATCCTATTTGAATCTTATAATGAATAAGAGAAATAAAAGATTGAAGCACTTAATTTAAAAATAAAGTAAAGAAAGACAAGAAAGGCAATGAATTAACCAGTGGCCTAGGTTACATTTCAGCTTCATTTGAAGCAATTTTTTAAAGCGGCATCTCGGCCTTTTGGCTAAGATCAAATTAGATCAAGCCTTGGAGGAGGAGTCATTCCTATCCAATCAGCTTGGATCATGTGGATCAAGCCCAAGACAGGTGGTGAGAGCCTTGTTTTGTCAGCTTGGATTGGGAATGTCCCAACTTGTTGGGACTCTGAATTGGCTTTAACTTGACTTGATTGGATTGGAATAAAGTTGCAAAAAAAATTTTCAAAACATCAGAGTTTCAAAGGATCTTAATCCCATAGCTTTGTTTGCCAAGTTGTTAGGTTTCTCCATCTGAGTCCAAAGAAGAAAGGGTGAAAACATGAGACAGAAAGAGAATATGAAATGTGCAACATATTATATGAGCTTCTATCACATTTTAGTGCTGATATGTTTAAAGAAAAAATTTTCAAAGTATCTCCTATTATGTTATTCTGCAATCCAAACCCACTTAATAGTCTTCATTATGATTGGCATTTTAAATGGCCGCTCTAAAATATCCTGGATTAACATCAGATGTATTCTTGTATTAGTTTGCTTTTTCAGAGATATATATACACATCTGTCATGACTATACCCTGATATTTGGCTTTGGAAGTTGAAAGGAAGAAATATTCCAATTCTTCTGCAGCAAAGGGATCTGCGCCAAGCAGGAAAAGACTGTGAAAACATTTTGGTTAGAATATGTAGAGGAATTAACCCATTTAAAGTAAGGAAGGGAATTAGATTTTTTTAAAGAAAGAGGGAGAGGATTGTTTGGCTTTGAAACCCACGGACCTATTAGACGTTATCTCGGTTTCGAAGGTGGCTTACAAAATATAATGGACAGGATTTTCACGGTAAGGTTGGGAACCCAACACCTGGATAAATGATGGATCCTGACCCTGCGCTGCCACAGTATCTCAGGACCATCAATATTTGAACATTCAAGTGGCCTAATTAGCTAGGAGGCAAGTTCCATGTCCCATTAGAGGTATCCAGTACCTCTAGAAGGCATTCAGTAATCACATGGGGGCTATCATGGCTGTAAATTAAGAGAGGTGGATATTCAGTGGAATTTTGGTGTCCTTGTGCATCAGTCGCTGAAAGTAAGCGTGTAGGTACAGCAAGTAGTAAAGAAAGTAAATGATATGTTGGCCTTCATAGCGAGAGGATTTGAGTATAAGAATAAGAATATTTTACTGCAATTATATAGGGTGTTGATGAGGCCACACTTAGAGTATTGTGTGCAGTTTTGGTGTCCTAATCTGAGGAAGGTTATCCTTGCTATAGAGGAAATACAGCGAAGGTTTATCAGGCTGATTCCTGGAATGGCAGGTCTGTCATATGAGGAGAGACTAAGTTAGTTAGGATTGTATTCATTGGAGTTTAGAAGAGGGAAGGGGGATTGCATAGAAATGTATAAAATTCTAATAGGATTAGACAGGATGGATTCAGAAAGAATGTTCCCAATGGTGGGGGAGTCCAAAACTAGGGGTCACAGTTTGAGGATAAAACCTTTTAGGACTGAGGTGAGGAGAAAATTCTTCACCCAGAGAGTGTTGAATGTGTGAAATTCACTATCACAGAAAATAATTGAGGCCAATATGTTGTCTGATTTCGAGAAGAAAGTCCATATAGCTCTTGAGGCTAAAGGGATCAATGGATATGGAGGGAAGTGGATATCAAGATATTGAATTTGATGATCAGCCATGATCATAATGAATGGCAGAACAGGCTTGAAGGGCTGAATGGCTACTCTGATATTTCTATTATTGTCTTGCTAAAGAGAGCAGTCAGCTCTTCAGAGGGCTGGCAATGCCAACAGACTTGGAAAGGACCATGGAGCAAAATGAAGGACTGGATCTTACACAGAACAAGAAATACAAAAAATTAAGTAAAAGGCAAAGACAAATGAACTTTAATTGGCCTCACTGCAAACCCAACAGCCATATACCAACTTGTTTGGGTTTTCCAAAATAAAGTTTGAAAATTAGTTCTGCACAGGACAGTTCCCTAACAAACTCATGAAGGAGCTTCTATAAAGGGCGAGTTTCCCATTGCCAGCAACCCCAGAGGTGCCAGGATCTGGAGACTTGGGTTGGAATAATGCTGAGGCATCAGGAGTCTGGCAAGGAGAGTTGGCGAGAGAACCAGTATCCTTTTTTCGGGAAGGCCTGCTGAACCACACATCAATCAGTCAGCAAAGAGGTGAGCAGTAGACATTCCTCTGGAATCAAAGTTGCGGGGATGGGAGTCTGGCAGAGCTGCTGACCAATGTGGCAGCGTTCGTGCTCAGCAGTGCAACTGGGGAGGTCATGCCCGCTGACAGAACAACATGCACCGCACTGTCAGGATCATGGAGCAACACAGGCCCAAGTAACTTTGGAGTGGGAGATAGGGAGGTGGTGGGGGAGGTTAACAACACAGGCAGGGTGGCTCTCAGTGTACTTCCCGCTCCCCCCTATCTTCCCCAATGCTCAGCCCCTCTATCAGCCTCTGAGGGCCTCTGATCAAAGTGCGGCTGCTTCCCCAGGGGCTAACAAGCTTGCTGCACAACCATATGCCGCATGGTGATAGGCCCACCTGGTTTAATATCATTGCGGGAGCATGAGGACCATTAACTGGTCATTTAAAAACCTCAACTGATAGTCAGACAGAAGGATCAGCCATGGCCCATCCTACCCAAAATTTAATTCTGGCAGAGGTAGGAAGGCAACAAGTGTTCCGGTACTCGAATCTCGCTGGTTCCTTTCCTTTCACATCTACAAACTTGCCACCAGTGAGAACACAAAATTCCAGCCCATGATATTCAAATTCCACTGGTACCAGGCCCAGCCCTCATGAATCATAGAATCCCTACAATGCAGATGGAGGCCATTTAGCCCATCATGTCTGTACCAACTCTTTGACAGAACATCTTACCCAGGTCCTATCCCCATAATCCCAAATAGTTACCATGCTCATCCCCCTAACCTACACATCTTGGGACACTAAGAGACAATTTAGCATGGCAAATCCACCTAACCCTCACATCTTTGGATTGTGGGAGGAAATTGTAGCACCTGGAGGAAACCCACACTCACATGGGGAGAATGTGCAAACTTCACAAAGATGGTCATCCAAGGTCAGAATCAAACCTGGATCCCTGGTGTTATGAGGCAGCAATGCTAGCCATGGCCCTTTGGAACTCTAACCCAAGTAGATCGAACGTATTTTTTCTATCTTTTCTTCCTCATTTTATTACTCTCTCCTCTTCCTCTTCTGAATAGAGGCGATTTTCAAAACATAGTTGCCAATTTCTCAATGAAAGAGGCCTCAAAAAACAAACCAGAAAAGCACTTGGACACCCAAGCCCCAGTATATTTAATTTTCAGAGGCCCATTTGCACCTAAAACAAGCAAAAAGGCTGCTTAAAGCATGCAATTTGGAGACTTGGACCAAAATGTGCAAGGCAAAATTGCCTGACCAGTAATTAACGGATTGATGAAGACCGAACCCCACCCACCCCCTCCCAAAAAAAAACAGCTGTGGAAATCTATTGGCTGGATTGTATGTGGGACTATTGTGCTCCTTGTGGCCATACTAAACCACAGTGACCTATGGCTGAGTGATTGGCATCATCCCAACCTCCTCATTCCTGTAACATTTCTAATCTGTTTTGTGTAGACGTTAGCTGATTTTTGACCTTCCAAACATACGAGATAGAATGGCCTGTCCGTTGGACATTTATGGTTTGCTAGTTAAATACAATTGCAATCAGGGCCTGAAAATGGCTTCAGCCTTCTGATTGGGAGCATTGAGTGGGTGGCACTGAAATACTGGTGATCTTATGCCCATTTTGATTTGAAGTTTAAGAATGATCTCTATTGTCTCTTTGCCAGGATGCAGTCCCACATTATTATATGAATCTCAAGTGACCCTCATTAATCTGGGAGCCACAAAATTAAACAAATCAGACTTCCCCAATGTGGTGGCATCCAATACCCATGTGGTTTATTACCAACAGGATATAGTAATCAATAGCAATCAAAGTCAATGACAGAGTCAATTTTTATGCTGGTTTGATGGTTTACTTGAGTTTGCAATCTGTACATATCATATAATGAGGTGAAATGTTATTAAATGCTGTGATAGGCTTCATAGTTCTTTCTTAAATGTTCCCCTGATGTGAACTGTACATTTGAATGCAATATCAATTTGCCGGAAGATCTGTACTTCAAGATGAAAAAGTTAAAAAGCTGGAGTCCAAAGCACTTCAGAAGTTTTCTCTGAATTCTATTTGAATGTCTCCAGTTCCTGTTTGAACTATTACAATGCAATACATTACATTAAAACCACTGATGGTGTGCAAATATGAAACATACTGAAAATTGGCTCTGTGCTGCCAGGAATCAGTAAACCATCATTAACCATTTAGTTGCCTCAAAAGTAATAGTTGCAAAAAGTAATTTCACTTAATTTGACCACTTGAATGGATAATTTTTTTTATTCATTCACCAGACATGGGTGTCACTGGCTGGCCAGCATTTATTGCCCATCCCTAGTTGTCCAAGGGCAGTTAAGAGCCAACCACGTTGCTGTGCGGCTGGAGTCACTTGTAGGCTAGAACAGATAAGGATGACAGATTTCCTTCCTTTGTGTACATTAATGAACCAGATGAGTTTTTCCAACAATCAATATTGATTATATGGTCATCATAGATTCTTAATTCCAGATTTTTTTTATTGAATTCAATTTCCAACGTCTGTCGTGGTGGGATCTGAATTCAGATTCCCCAGAACACCAGCTGAGTTTCTAGATTAATAGTCCTGGAATAATATCAGTAGGCCATCAGCTGCCCAAAGTTAGGGTTCAAAACACATTCCAGGGGAATGGGCTGATGGGTCTGGAGAGACAAGATTTTACAAAGTCTCAAAAAGTTGGAAACACGACAGGCTGGGTAGCCGGATTTGGCAGAACTGGAATTTTGCTTTCCTAATGGTGGGTTCAAATTTGGAGCTGAACTCAGTGGTGTGTTAATGGCAGGTCAAGCCTCAAGTCATCCAGTGGCGGGTTTTATTTGTAATTCATTTGCACCCATGAATACTCATTATATTAAAACATTTCATAATTATATCTTTCTGTCCTGATATAGTTAGCACTGCATAAGAAACGTGTTCATGTAATGGTGGTCTGTTTTTTTTGTTATCTTTTGGTATGTTTATTCTAACTTTTTAGGTCATTCGACCCATCAAGCCCGCACTGATAACAATCCTATCCAGGCCCTATCTGCATAACTCCACATATTTACTGTGCTAATCCCCTTGACAGTAAGGAACAATTTAACATGGCCAATCCACCTAATGCGGTCATCTTTGGAATGTTGGGGGAAACTGAAGCATCTGGAGGAAGCCATTACAGACACAGGGAGAGTGTACAGACTCCACGCAGACAGTCACCCGAGATCAGAACTTTGACGCAGCAATGCTAAACACTTTGCCACTGGGCCACCCTGTTCTCCTTGTGTCTGTGTGGGTTTCCTCTGGGTGCTCTCATTTTCTTCCACACTCCAAAGATGCGCAAGTTAGGTAGATTGGTCAAACTAAATTGGCCTTTTAGTGTCCAAAGATATGTAGGTTAGGTGAATTCACCGCGGCACATGGATGGGATAAGAGGAATAGGCAGTGGTGGTGGGGGTTGGTGGTGGTTGGGGGGGGGGGGGGGGGGGGGGGGGGGGAGGGGGGTGCGTGGTGGGGGTTGGGCCTGGGTAAAATTTAGAAAGTTGGCGCTGACTTGAATGGCTTTCTTCTCCACTGAATGGGTTCTATGGATTCTACAACAAAAATATATCTAACTTCTCCATAACTGTCAATGCATGTTTACCATGAGCTTGCCAGCATATTTAGCTCTCTGACCAAGCTCGGTTCAATGAATAATGATGATGTCCAAATGAATAAAACAAAACCGATGTAATCATAACTATCGATAGGTGTGATTTAAATGTAAAAGTTGCTTGTGCCACCTTTGGGCTCTCAATAATTCTTATGTTAATGGCAGCAGATTTGGACAGGTGACCACAACAGTTTTTTGTGCACGCTGCCAGAACTTCAATTTTCAGTCACAAATGTGGTCAAATCAGCGATAAGCAAGAGAATGGAAGTGATGATTGCTTCCTGATCTGCTGTGGAAAATGATGCACCATTGTTAAAATTCTGCCCTGGGAATTAAGACTCCAGTGCTGTACATGTGACGATACACGTGAGAATACCATTCACCAGGTACACGGTACATACTCTTGCAACTTGGCCAACGTTGTCTACCTAATATGTTGCAAGAAAGGATGTCCTGAAGCATGGTACATTGGGGAGACCATACAGACACTACGACAGTGGATGAATGAACATCGTTCAGCAATTACTAGGCAAAACTGTTCCCTTTCTGTTGGTGAACACTTCAGCAGTCACGGGCATTCGGTCTCCAACCTTCGGGTAAACGTTCTCCAAGGGGCCCTTCATGACACACGACAGCGCAGAACCACAGAGCAGAGACTGATAGCCTAGTTCCGCACACATGAAGATGGTCTTAACAGGAATCTTGGCTTCATGTCACTCTATCTGTAACCCCCATGACTTGCCTGGGTTAGCAAAAAACCTCACTTACTGTGCTGTCTGGAGACAATACACATCTCTTTAACCTGTGCTCAGTTCTCCTTCCACTCACATTGTTAGCCACTTTAAGACTTGAATAGCAGATTAGGTGTAAAGATTTGCATTCTAGTCAGTAATCCGTAAACAGTCTGTGCTGTTATGTGTGATGTTTGAGACCAGAACACCTCATTCACCTGACGAAGACCAGAGGGTCGAAAGCTTGTGAGTTTACTATCAAATAAATAGGTTGGATTTAAACTTGCTGTTGTCAGACTTCTTACTGTGTTTACCCCAATCCACTGCCAGCATCTCTACATCAGCGCTGGAAACTAGCATGCCAAGGCAAGAGGCAGATTTACATTCCCACCCACTCTCAACCCACTCTCTCGGGGGCATTTAACAGCCTTACTTGCAGATTGGGAGATGCCACCCACCATATTTTGATGAATTACAAACAAAATTATAATGGGCCCTTATGTTTTGGTCGGGACCCTCTTCCCTCATAGGAAGTCTCGTTAAAAGGCATCAAGCTAGGATAAGAAAAAAGAAAATGTGGAAAATCTCAATAAGTCTGACAGCATTGTGGGGAAAAAAGAAAGCCAATGTTTTGTGTCCAGATGACCCTGCGTCAGAGCTGGATGAAGGGTCATCTGGGAACAAAACATTAGTTCTATTCTCTCCCCACAGATGCCATCAGACCTTCTGAGATTTTCCAGCATTTTCTGTTTTTATTTCTGATTCCAGCTTCCGCAGTATTTTGCTTTAGTCAAGCTGGGATAAGTCTCTTGATTCTTTATAATTTTAGGATTAGAGACAGAGATAGTGATTCAAGAAATGACAAAATTAATATTCCCAGAGATACTTCATCACAAGTTGTTGTTAAATCCCAAGCCTGTAGTCCATCAATAGTAATTTTATTATTCTAAACATAAATACCCATTATCATATCTATGAAAGAACAGCTGTGAAAGTTGGAGTTCTGAAATAAAAAACAGAGAACTTGCGATAGGCTGACTAGCATCAATGAGAAAGGTGGATCAGCATTTCAATTATAACCTTTCATTATAAAATGGACTCATGTTTATTTCTGTTTCATATATCTTTAATGACAGTAAGAAGTCTCACAACACCAGGTTAAAGTCCAATAGATCTATTTGGAATTATGAACAGTAGCACTCTGAAATCTTGTGATACCAAATAAATCTGTTGGAATTTGACCTGGTGTTGTGAGATTTCTTACTGTGCCTACCCTAGTCCAATGCCCCCCAGACATCTCCATCTCATACCTTTAATGAGAAAACATGCCAGGGTTGATGGTAGTATTTTTTACTTGAAGATGACAACTCTTATTGTGTGAATAGCTGTTGTGGTGAATATGAGAGAATGCAGAATTACACATTTCACAGACCCATTCAAGTACCCCTGGAGTCGATGAATTGGTTGTTTTTTTGCGGTTCTCATTACTTTTTTCAGGAGATCAAGAAGCAGGTCCTCCTATCAGTTAAATGCCACAATATTTATTTATTTGTGCCACAGGTAGGCTGAAATGAAGTTACTGTGGAAATCTCCTCATTCCAATGCCAGTTCGAGTACACCGGGGAGAATTTAGCATGGCCAATGTACCTAACAGCATGTCTTTCGGAAAGTGGTTGGAAACCTAAGCACCCAGAAGAAATATAAGCAGATCAGGAGGAGAATGTGCAGACTACGCAGAGGCAGCGAACCAAGCCGGGTATCGAACCTGGGTCCGTGGCACTCTGAGGCAGCGGTGCTAACCACTGTGCCGCCATACATGTGGAGGATTCAACACGGAAAACATTTCCTGACCAGTGCAGTTTGATTTTCTTAGCATTAGATCGATGGTGATGCTCTTGGAGTACTTTCTTCAATTGGTGATTTTGTCCTGCTGCTTGACACGCAGATTTTTTTTTAACTTGCCGATGAAATTTGTCAAACGTGTCAATGTGACAGCAGTGTGATTCTAAAATATTCCTTAACCCGACATTTCAATTCTTTGATTGTAGAATGAGCTTTATATGAAAAAAAAGGTGAATATCTATTAGCATCAATTTGACAATGTTCTATGCCAGTTAATGCACCATTTGATAGTGTTGAGATAGTTAGCTTGAAAGCACATTCTCTGACCTCTAGTTGCTTTAACTGCGGGTTAATCAATGCAGCACACACCTCCGCATTATGCTCAAAGTCCTGGGCAACTTGGATCTGAATTCCAGTGGAAGGAAAACATATACAGAACAATTTAGATCTTTTAACTGGTTTCCAAGAAATCAAAACATTATAAACATTAAATAAGCAACTTCTCCAGATGGCTCAAAACACATTATTATATTTGTTTTTGTTAATTTTCAGGACAATATGCTTGTGTCTGGTATGTTATGGTAACTTCAAATTCTCCTTCCAGCTGTAGGTTAGGTTATTGTGCATAATGCACAACAAATCCACTAAATGCATTTCACACATTCACAAAATTCAGTTTAAATGAAGCATGAAGGTAAACAGCACAATTTACCAGCAAGTGGTTAATTCCTCCCAGTAATGGGATGAGGACATGGCTGCTGAATAACATGAATATTACTGTGGTAATCTAGTGATGAACGTAAATCAAGAACTCGTTGTGAGTTCCTTGTCCTATAACTATTCACTACAATAATGTCATTGTGTGACAGCAATGGGAGAGACCCAGCCAATCTTTTTAATTATGCTTTTAGCTGATGGCAAAATGTGGGATAAATTTTGCAGTGTTCTGATCATACAGAGATCTAATAGGACAATAGTAATTGGTGTTTTGTAATATTGCTGTGAAGATTTGTTTCCAAAGTGGAAGGTTTCTATAAAAGATCCAACCAGAGAACTTCTGTATGTGTCTAATAAGTATTTTAAGTAGCTTTTATTTCCCTGGTTCCTCCTAACCTAGTTTATGAATTGTTTGTCTGTTCTCTTCAAACTAACATTGTTTTCGAAAGCCACAGTCTCCATCAATGTCTTGTACCTGGGCCACTCTAGAATTCCATTCCGTATTACACCCCCAAATGATGATATGTGATTCCAATCTTGACTCACTGAGCAGTTACCAAGTGGAGGTTGGATGTCCTCACTTGGGGATAAAGCTTTAGCACTAGTAGTTGGATTAAGGTTATATTTTAATATGTCACTTTACTTGCTGTATGGGACATGGAATAATCCTGCCTTGTTCTTCTGGTCCACTGTTTACTGGAGAATAAGAAATGCAAACAGTACTGAATATCTGCTAAGTTATCATCCCAAAACTAAAGCTGCGATGCAAGGAAGCCCATATTCTTATTTCAAAATCATTTAATTCAAATGATCTGTTCAGCAAAATTATGCAATGAAAACCTCCTGCATTGTTCAAGTCTAATTTGAACTATTGAATAATTCAAATTTCTCAGTCAGATATAGGCAAAGACCAAACAATGCAAAAAAGAAACTGAGGAACATAAATAAATGGAGAAATGGCTATATAGTTTCATGTTTATTTATTAGTGTCTCAAGTAGGCTTACATTAACACTGCATTGAAGTTGCTGTGAAAATCCACTAGTGATCACAGTCTGGTGCCTGTTCAGTTCCACTGAGAGAAAATTTAGAATGGCCAAATTAGTATGCCTTTCGGACTGTGGGAAGGCATTTGGGGCACCCAGAGGAAATCCACGCAGACACAGGGAGAACGTGTAGACTCCACGCAGACAGTAACCCAAGCCGGGAATCAAACCCGGGTCCCTGGCAATTTGAATACACTCGCATGAGTGCCTTTTCCGAGTCTTTACGTCGCTCGTCGACGTTTTTGTCTACCACTAGCAGATCCCACGCCTTGGGCTCTTGATCTTAAAGTACCACGGGTAGCACCCCAGCCGGGGTCTACTGAAGTTACCATTGTTGCCTGCAGACCCCAGCCGGGGTCTGCCCAGGGCATATTTCGTGGCTCGCAGAGCCCCAGCCGGGGTCTACTGATGTCATTGTGGCTCGGTTGGGCACCCTGAGTGTGTTTAGGGCAGGGTGTGAGCTGGTACCGTCGCCCCCTGATCTAATTGGGCGTTTAGAGAACCTTTTGTCGGTATTTTCGGTGCTCGGTCCTCTTGCGTAGGGGTGGGAAATTTGGAATTTAAGGGAAAATTTTATTCCAAATTCAGGGAAGCCAGATTAGGTGACGTGACAATTGTTCATAACCAATTAACCTAGTTAGCACATTTTTGGCCATGTGGGAGGAAACCGGAGTACCCGGGGAAAACCCACGCGAACACGGGGAGAAAGTGCAAACTCCCCCAGCCGCAAGGCCCAGGTCGGGAACCGACCCTGGGTCCAAGTAGCCGGTCAACCTCAGTGCTACTCACTGGGCTGACGTGTTGCCCATTCGTACCGTGACACCTTTGGGTGGTAATAGGTGTCATTATCTTTCGTCATCGTCTGGTAGTGAACATCCAAGACAAGACGGGGCACACGTCCCATCTCAGCGTCACCCCAGGTGCGTCTCGTTCGTCTCACCCTTTGTACCGATGGTGTGGGTAGTGGGTCGCGGGTGCTTCTACTACCTAGGCAGGGTGAACCGCATCCGCCAGCGGATCACCGGTGCCCCCGGGACAAGCCTGAACTTGTCAAGAACCTATTTTTTTGGAAATTTACCGGGTTTGTAGGCATAGAAGCGTGTTGGTTATCCTCGGCCAGTCAAATTCCGACAGACACTCGCCTGCCAGCAGGAGTGCCTGGATTCCCTGCGGGACCATCATGAGGGAGCAGTGCTAACCACTGTGCCACCACGCACTGACAGGCTATTTTAAACATCACAATGAAGTCATTAAAAAGAAAATGAGTGAGAATTGTTTCTGTGGCTGTCAGTCTTTTGTTTACGTTGATATCTGCCTAGTAAAGGTAGTGCTATCATACATTTTTTTGAAGCCAGCATGTGGAAAATCATATTGCTGGCATAGTGGTTAGCACTGTGGCTTCACAGTGCCAGGAACACAGGTTCAACTCCACCTTGGGTGACTGTCTGTGAGATTGCACGTTCTCCCTGTGTCTGTGATGGTTTCCTCGGGTGCTCTGATTTCCTCCTACCATCCAAAAATGTGCAAATTAGATTGATTGGCCATGCTAAATTGCCCCTTCATGTCAGGAGAATTAGCAAGGTAAATATATGGGGTTACAGGGATAGGGCCTGGGTAAGATTGTTGTCAGTGCAGGTTAATGGGCCGAATGGCCACCTTCTGCACTGTAGGGATTCTATGATCCTAAAATAGTACAAAATTCACAATATACAAAGCTCAATAAATAATGATGAATCACTCAGAAGCTGCAAAGTTAGTTCTCTAACAGTATTATGGTTGTTAAACAACAAACCTATGACTTCAAAACACCCATATATTTTCTTTTATCCATATATGCTCGAAATGTTCATTCTATTCTCTCTCCACATAGATTGTCATACCTGTTGAAATTTTTAAGCATTCTCTGTGTTTGTTTCAGAATCCAGCATCCGCATTATTTTGTTTTGATCTTACAAATTAGTAATCGTTCTTCTCATTCTTAGGGAACCAGGATGGCACAATGGTTAGCAGTGTTGCCTCATCAGTGCCAAGGACCTGGGTTCGATTCCCGGCTCGGGTTAACATCTGTGTGGAGTTTGCACATTCTCCCTGTGTCTGTGTGGGCTTCCTCTGGGTGCTCCAGTTTGCTCCCACCAGTTAAGTGGATTGGCCAGGCTAAATTGTCCCTCATTGTCAGGGGGACTAGCTAGGGAAAATGCATAGGTTATGGGGATAGGGCCTGGGTTGGATTGTGGCTGGTGCAGATTCAATGGGTTTAATGGCCTCCTTCTTCATTGTATGATTCATTGCTAAGATCTGTATTTGAATCCAGAGCACAGTGATAAAGTGCAGAACTCCTCTTTATGCAATCTAAATGAAATTAGTTTGAGCAGTTTTAATTTAAGTCCTAATGAGCACAGTTTTTAAAGGAAATGCCCATAATTTGCATCTAATTGATGGTAAATTGGCATTTTAAACCAGAGGGACTCCAAAGATGGTTGCTGTATGAAATGGAAATGTTATACTCAAAGAACAAAGAACAAAACAGTACGGGAAACAGGCCCTTCGGCCCAATGAGCCCGCGCCGCCACCTCAATGTTCCCACTTCTACCCATGATCCCTGTCTATGTTTATAGATCTATGAATAGAAACCAAATTTGAAACAATTTAGGGAGAATTTGTTTTGCCAATCAACCTAAGAGCACATCTTTGGGATGTGGGAGGAAACCGGAGCACCCAGAGAAAACCCACGCAAGCACGGGAAGAATGCGCAAACTCCCACAGACACAGGCCCAAATCCATGTATCTGCACAGCACAGCGATAGTCACTGAGCTGTCGTGTTGCCCATCAAATGGGCCAAGTCAAGCGTACACTAACAACGTGAAGCACTAGGATACTCTCGAAAAAAAAAGTCCAAAAGCAGCCCTCTCACGACCCATCGCGTGTATCCCCCTTGTTAGACAACAAGGCGGACCAAAGTACCTGTAGGATAAAAACAAATACATCAATATTATCGACTATTTACACACTTCCCAGGGACTCCCAAGGCTCATGATCCCTGTTTTAAATCAGTTTTCTATAACCCTCCATTCCCATTCTGTTCATGTGCCCATCTAAGTATCTCTTAAATAACTACAGAATGCCTGCCTCCACCACTTTACTTGGCAGCTTGTTCCATACCCCCACCACCCTCTGTGTGAAAAAACTCCCTCTAGCATCCAAATTATATCTTACCCCCCTCACCCTAAGCCCGTGACCCCTCGTGCTATTTCAGCCCATCCTAGGAAAAAGCTTAACCCTGTTTACTCTATCTATACCCTTCATAATCTTGTGCACCTCTATTAGATCTCCTCTAAGCCTACGTCTTTCTAAGGAAAACAGTCCCAATTTGCCTAACCTCTCCTCGTAACTCAGACCTTCCATACCAGGCAGCATCCTGGTAAACCTCCTCTGCACTCTCTCCAGAGTCTCCATGTCCTTCCAGTAGTAAGGCGACCAGAACTGGACACAGTATTCCAAATGAGGTCTAACCAACGTTTTATACAACTGCAACATTAAAGGCCAGCTCTTGTACTCTATACCCCTTCCTATAAAGGCTAACATACTATATGCTTTCTTCACAACCTTCTCCACTTGCTCTGCCACCTTCAGAGACTTGTGCACCTGCACCCCCAGGTCCCTCTGTGTTTCTATACGCTTAATAGGTCTACCCTTTATCATATATCTACCCCCTACATTCCTTTTCCTGAAATGCATCACCTCACATTTATCGTACATTGTAGCAGGGTGAGACAACCCTGCCTTGGGGGTGGGGGGAGTGTAAAAGTACTTTAAAAGGGCAAAATCCAAGATATGTTCAATCAGCTGTTGCAGTGCATGTCAATAGATAATGCCAACTAGGCAGCTTCAAGGAACTGTTTTGCCTATTCCCCAACAATGACATCTCTCATCTTTACGCATTTAAAGTTCAAAGTTAAAGGGTTTTAGCTTTTCAATAACCAAAAATCTTTTACTGTAGATTCAATTAGACTTAGTTATACTGATTTTGATTTAATTTAGATTGATTTATTATTGTCAAATGTATTGGTATACAGTGAAAAGTATTGTCTCTTGTGTACGATACAGACAAAGGATCCTTACATTGAGTTCATAGTGTTGCAGTCAGAAAGAGTTAGAGCACAGTTTTAAAACAATAGAATGAGAGTAAAAAAAAGAATTTGAGAGTATGCTGGGGACAGTTTGCAAGAACTTCCAGCGCCATCTTGGAATCTTATATATTGTTGCATTATTGTATTGTAATCTTTAAATGACCGTCTGTAAAACAAAAAGAAAAATCACCAAGTGAATACATTTCCTGTCAACAGAATTATAGAATCATCTTGAATAGTTATAGCAGAAAGGGAGACCATTCACCCCATTAAGTTTATGCTAGCAAGAGAAACCTGGTGAGATCAATTCTCCCGTTCTTTTCCCATAACCCTGCAATTTTGTTTTTCTCTTCAGCACTTTATTCAATTCTCCTTTTGAAAGCCTCCTTGCCTTTATGCTTTACATCTTTGTTTATAAAGCCTGGGATCCCATATGCCTTTTTAACCACTTTCTCAAGCTTAATTTGACGTAGAACAATGTGTGAATAGTACAGTAAGAATGCCAGAGATGATAGTGCTTTTGAGCTTTCATAAGCTTATCAGATCCCCGAGGTATGTTATGGCTTCATCATATCCTCTCTGGTATTAAACAAATCTCTTTCTGTGATTTCCCACCATACATAAACACTTCGACTACATGCTTCCTAAGGATATAGTAAAGCCCATTGTTAACAATTGGAACTATCAGTCTGCACATCAATTGATGAGAAAGACAGAGGGACTTTATATTATTACAACATTGAGAAAAGCAGGTCAAAAAGACTTTACTGGTATAGTATACTGGAAGTTGTTAGCATTCCGTAACTGAATAAAGTAAAAAAAATCACCACTGAGTATTTACCAACTGATTGGGAAGGGTTGAATTGGACAACATCATATGAGTGGAAGATGATTCGGGGGCTCTGCCCAACTCTAATTAATTGAATGGCACTAGTCTCCCAAGCCCTCGCTGATGGATTCAATGGTGGGCGGACAGAATGAATTCGGTGAAAAGTCCAAAAATCAATTGTATGCTGGTGTGAATTTCCCACAGGTTACTCCTCTGCTCATGTCCATCGTGGCTGGTCGGAAAACCAGCTGCATGCTAGCATGAAACTCATTTACATCCCGCTAATGGGAAGCAGGGGTGAAAGTCTGAAAATTCCCATCCAATTCCCCACAGCAGTGGGAAAACACGCCAATGTAGAACCCGTTTGGAAAGTGTGCCATGCAGATATCAGGGTTATTTGGAACAATGCCTGTGGCCGTGTTTGGAGTTCAGGCTGGAAGTTGCCGGCAATCCTGGATCCAAAAACATCATAGTACTTGGTGCGGGGAAGCATCTATAGACGGACATTCCTGATTCGGTGCTCTGGCGGTGGTCCATCTCCCTGCAATATTCCCAGCAGCACGGTGGCACAATGGTTAGCAGGGCTGCCTCACAGCGCCAGGACCTGAGTTTGATTCTCAGCTTAGGTCACTGTCTGTGCGGAGTCAGCACGTTCTCCCTGTGTCTGTGTGGGTTTCCTCCAGGTTCTGTGATTTCCTTTCGCAAGTGCTGGTTAGGTTCATTGGTCACACTAAATTCTCTCACAGTGTGCAAGAACAGGTACTGGAGTGTGGCAAGTAGGGAATTTTCACAGCAACTTAATTGCAGTATTAATGTAAGGCTGCTTGTGACTAAATAAAACTTTAAATTTTAAAAAAGAAAATCCATCTTCTTTCTCAGGAAATCCATCTTCCAGCCTCAGAGTACTGCTGGCAATCCATCTTTATTTTCAGGAGGTCCACCTTCTTTGTCAGTAGTGGGTCGGTGATGTTGGGCATCTTTTCAATATGGCGCCTAGATAGGATGATGGACGAAGCATCATTCGGTCTGCCCTACCGCAGAATATGGCGCAAAACTGCAGGTGCACAGTTGATGAGGATTTAATTCCAGAATGGCAGAATCCTACTTAGTCTTGTGGTGCAGTGGGTGGTGTCTGCCAATAAGAAGCTCCAGGTTTGATTCCTACTCTAGAACTTGATGGTCAAGGAAGGTCCATTCATAATACAGTCAAACAGATTGATAATTAAGCTGCAAAATCCTCCCAACACATGCCGATGCATTTCAGCCCCAACTCCACTCTCCAGAGTCCTAGCCAACCATGTGATGGAAAGAAGTTGGAGCCTCCACCAGCTCTACCCACAGCTCCAGACTACAACATGCATGTATCAATTCATGTCACCACAACAACTCAATCTTCTAAGTGAATTGTCACACACTACCACCATACTCCAGCAATGTGCCAAAGTCCATTCTCCAGCCCATACTGGTTTCAGGTCATTGTCCAAACATGAGAAATTGGAGCAGCAGTGGACCACATGGCTCTTCAAATCTTCCTCACCATTCAATCCTACCATAACTGCTCTTCAGCCCCAATTCCATGCTCCAGCCATTCCCTTTTTCCATCGATTCCCTGAGGGATCAAAAAGCTATCAACCCCAGCCGTGAATAAATGTAACAAAGGAATATCCGCAACTAGGACAGATGCTAGAGGTGGGTTCTTTACTCAGAGGGTAGTAAGGACGTGGAATACCCTGCCTGCAGCAGTTGTGGACTCGTCAAGTTTAAAGGCGTTCAAATGGTCAGTGGATAGGCATATGGATAGCATTGGAATAGTTTAGGATAGAGGGTCATAAAATTGGTTACATTGGTCGGCACAACATCGAGGGCCGAAGGGCCTGTACTGCGCTGTAATGTTCTATGTTCTATGTTCTAACTCTCGAGGGTGAAGAATTCCAAAATTTCCAATCCACCTGAGGGAAGAAATTTCTCCTCATCTCAGCCCTCTCTCTCCCCTCCTGAGAATGGACCCCCATGTTCTGGACTCCCTGACCAGCAGAACAATCTCTAAGGGCAGGATTTTACATCTCGCTCATCCCGAAGTCGTAAAATTCCATCCGCAGTTAACGGACATTTCCATTGTCCGCCCCTCGCCCGCTCTGATTCCATAGCAGGTGGGGTGGTAAAATTCTGGCCTCTGCCGAGCAACTTCAGAATATTAAGTCATAGGAATGCTAAGTTTATGTCAGCATCCCTACGCTGGGAATGGGAAACATCAGCCAAATTTCCTGCTTCTGATTGGTATCTAGTGATTTGTACTGGAAAATGTGAGGATAGAATTGAGCTCCTCTTTGCCAACATTCAATGTCAATTTTAAATTGGCTGCTAAGCGCATTGTTGGAGAATAGCCATGGCACCCATAGCCTGCCATGTGTACACAGTTTGTGGAGGAAATGTGTCTGATGGTCAAAAAGGTCCTTTCTCATTCTATACATTCTAAATTAGAATTTTCCTCTATGTTGTGTTTTCCTCCTTAGGTGCCGAAAATTAATCCTATGCTTCTGACGTGCCAAGTATGCCCCATAGCAATCCGAAATATGGTGCACATCTCCAGTTTCTAACAAATTTAATCCTCAGTAAATCCTATCCCTTGGGTATTGATGATCTAGGTAGACAGATGGTAATTATTTTTTGTTTCCACTCATTAAAAGTCTATGCCAAAGTAATTAATAAAATTAGTGATATGAAACATCCAGACCATGTTACTTTGGACTGGATAAATTACTTAGAGGTGAATTTGATCATTTCCATACCAATAAAAATTAAACGCAAACCATAAAGAAAATGAATAAATACTGTTAACTTGGGCAGCCCCATCATAAAACACATTTGTATGTTAGCACCAGAAGCCACATAGAGAGAAGTGTGTTGTAATCTCATGTATTATTCCTTACATCCAGAATTGCTGGATTAAATCGGGATGTTTAGCAGTTATAGCACGAATCGCATCAGTTGCACTTTGTCTTATATTAAAAAAGATGAAAATCAATTTACTGATGACTTTTCTCTTCAGGTGTGATTTGATAGATCCTTCCCGATTTTTAATAAGACATCAGCATGATCATTATAAAGTGACATCCAACATGGTCGAAGCTGTGGAGTGGTAAGTGGAGGAATAGTTTAGCAGCTGCCTTGAGGTGACTGATTCGAGAGCGACACTTCCAGAGGTCTGGGAGGTATTCTGGTGCCGAAGAGCCTCAGCTTACCATTTTTTGCCACATGGATTAATAAACTTCCACAGTTTGGCAGTCATTTATGGACTAACAGTTGGTGGGTTCCTGACTTTGCCAAATAATACATTAGAGCAGTGTGCAGAGAAATCTCAGTCCCATTTAAGTGCCTGTTGTATTTGTCAAGGAATATCATCTGCCCTGGTCTGTAAAGACTTGAAGGGGAACAGGAGTGGACATAATAATTTCAAATGTCTGCTACAGAAATTAAAAGCGGAATTGTTCAGACAGGTGATTTATGACCACCTGTTCATGCTTTTGCAGGACGTTTGTTAAAAATGGCAAATTGTGCAGAAGCGAAGAATAACAGGGCAGCAGGGTAGCACAGTGGTTGGTATTGTTGCCTCACGGCGTCAGGGACCCGGATTCAATTTCGACCTCGGTCCACTGTCTGTGTGGAGTTTGCACATTCTCCCTGTGACTGCATGGGTTTCTTCTGGGTACTCCGGTTTCCTCCACACTCCAGAGATGTTCAGCTTAGGTTGATTGGCCATGCTAAATTGCCCCTTAATATCAGAAGGATTAGCAGGGTAAATGCGTGGGGTTACAGGGATAGAGTCTGGGTGGAACTGTTGTTGATGCAAGCTCGATGGGCTGAATGGCTTCCTTCTAAACTGTAGGGACTCTATGATTCTAACAGAGCCATTAAAATGGCTTTTCAACAAATGCAGGGTGGGATTTTCTGGTCCAGCTCTCGCCCCAAAACCAAAATATCCCATCCAACTTCAATGGACATTAGCATGGTCCGTCCCCCTCTGGCTACGCTTCCTGTGACAGCAGGATGAGAAAATCCTAGTGGCAGAATTTAAACATGAAGGAAGAACTGAATCTTGCTAGGAATTCTCCAGCTCCTTGACTTCAGGAACCAATAATCTTTATAAGAGCCTTTACTGCATTTTACAACCCAGTTTATTTGTGCAAATGTCATTTCAAAACAATTCTACTCTTTATAGATTAATGTTTAAAAAGAAACTGTTTAAAATATTTAAAAGAGTCATTAACAATACGATTTTACCGACATAACATTGCACTGGTTTAAGAACTTGTCTTAAACAAAGTCCAGATCAGCAAGCACATTAGCAAGTCATTTAAGAGCAGGCCACCAATGCCATTATATTTTACTCTAAGTGGCAGTGATATGAAAACTTGCTTAAATAAAGTAAAATAGTGATTAGCATCGATTTTTTTAAAAAAAACTGAGCAATTATAATAATTACTTCCTGTAAAAGCAAGATGTTGCAGATGCTAGAAATCTGGAATTCAAAATAGAAAATGCTGGAAATGTGTCACTTGTCAGTAAGTGTGAGTGGAAATGAAGTTACCATTTCCTGCCATTGATCAATCTCCCGATTTACTTACTAACAGTTTTTGGTAAGGGTAATGGCAGAGAGGTGCAAAAATCTGTAGGCACCGTAGAGTAATATTCTTAATGATTTAAGTCACTTAGCCCATAATATTCTGTTTGTTTGGTGTTACTCAAAAGTCCTTACATACTGCCATGTCGCGGTGCTGCAAGTCCTCATGCAGGACAACTTTGGCTAATATTCAAACCTATTATTTCATGCATTGAATCATTTCAGAATTCAGTGGGAGCAAAGTATCCAGGTTGCCTTTGCAATGGTCTAACCTGAGTCACACCTATAACTGGAATTTAGAGGAGGTGGTGGCCTAGTGGTATTATTGCTAGTCTGTTAATTCAGAAACTCAGATAATGCCCTGGCAACCAAGTTCGAATCCTACTACCACAGCTGGTAGAATTTGAATTCAATTAAAAAAAAATCTGGAATTAAGTATCTATGATGACCATGAAACCAGTGTTGATTGCAGGAAAACTCGATTTGGTTCACTAATGTCCTTTATGGAGGGAAATCTGCCATCCTTACCTGGTCTGTGACTCCAGAGCCACAGCAATGTGGTTGACTCTCAACTATCCTCAGGCAACTAGGAATGGGCAATAAATATTGGCCCAGCCAGCGACACCCATGTCCCAGAATGAATAAAAAAAATTCTCCAACCTCGCCTGCAGCCAGGATTATCCACAATTCCGCTGCAGTGAATGGAGCTTTGACAGAGCGCCAAATCCTCTGTTCTCGTTGGCAGCGGTGATGGGGCATGCAACATTAGAAAACTATGACCTATAATTATGATGAAAATCAGTTTCTAAGTTTCATGTCAGCATTAATTTGTATTGGCAACAATTACAAAAAAGCCATGGACTTCTGTCTGCATGTATTTTTTCTTTGCAGGTGAACTTAAAGTATTCAGTTTATTTATCCCTGCCACGAGTCGGCTTACATTAACACTGCAATGATGTTACTGTGAAAAACCTCTAGTCGCCACAGTCCAGCGCCTGTCCGGATACACTGAGAAAGAATTTAGCAAGACCAATGTACCTGAGCAGCATGTCTTTCAGACAGAGGGAGAAAACCAGGACATCTGGAGGAAACCCATGCAGACACAGGGAGAACGTGCAGACTCCACACAAAGACCCAAGCCAGGAATTGAACCCTGGTCCTGGCGCTATGAGGCAGCAGTGCTAACCACTATGCCACCTTGCCTTTGTGTAAGTTGGTGTACAAAGTACCTCCTTTTTTTCTGATATCCAACTTTTTTGTCATGGAGTTGTACATTTTAGAACAAAACAAAATTACCTTCTCTTTGAATTGATTGCAAAATATCACAATGCCCTGAAAAGCTGGGAGTAAAGTCAGAATTCTTCTTCTTAAGCTATTTTATACTTTCCACTTATTGAAATCTTGTCTTAAAAAATGACAAAATAAAATTTTCCCAGCCTCTCGTCGAAATGCAGCTTAAAAATCTCATTGCTGAAATAAAGCAAATAATAAAAACTGTTGTGGAGTAATGCACCCAAGTTCCCCACAGGTACAAAGAGCTTTGAATCTTCTGAATAGTTGCAGTTTACAATCATCAACAGATGTATTGGCTCCTGTCGTAGTTATCAGTGTTGTTACATCAACTACTGTGAGAAAAGTGCTGAAAGGCAAGGGTTTCACAGCAGCAATCTCTTTAAAAATACAATTTAGGTCTGGTAGGCATATGAAAGCTAGCAGTGGGTATCATCACAATAGCTATACACTGCTGAGAAGCTGATAAGAGCCCTCCTTACCTTTAACCCAGCAGCTTTCAGTCCCTTTCAGATCTCCTTTTGGGCTGAATGCCATTGGTTAGTGAAAAAGGAATCACGGCAGCTTCTGTTTGCAGTCCTTTGAAACTCGCATGCCCAACGCTATTCCACTTTAATGAGGCTGAACCTCGCTTGCTGTCAAATCCCACAATAGAATTTGCCCGAATGTGCACTGTAAATGTCACTGACAGTGCCGATCAGGCACAGAATAATAAACAGTCTTCCTTAGTAAGTGGTGATTTCTTTTTCACTCTGCTGGGTGTTTCCAAATAAATTTGTCACCCATTTTTAAAATCCAGAATTGAACATTGGAAACCTGTACCTCCTGCACTGAAAGATGTAACTGAAATTGGTCCTCATTTAATGAGGCCCATGAGGTTGGACTCTTAGAGTATGAGCTCCCTAATTGAGGCCATAATTGCCTGCCCAATCTGGGAGCCTCACCTGTATATAAATATAGGAGTGTTAGGTTCACTAGCACTCCTGATTCTGACTGCGTACTTGAAGCACTCTTAGGAGTGGAATTGAGTTTGTAAATGATTGGAATCTGATGGTGAGGCACTGGCCTCTGAGGAATTATTTCACTTGTGTCCATTTTAAGAGGGGCCATTTGAATGGACCTGGTAGTTAAATTCATCATAGCCTCCTACTGGGTCCACACGGAGTTACCTTCATGGTCTCACACCATCATGCGCTGCCACTTTGCCTTAATGTTCTCTTGGCTTCAATAATATTAGCACTTGGTGTTCCAGAGGAAAAATAATAAAACAGATCAGGAAAGCTAATGTAATTTATCCTTTGATCGACTGTACCTGTATGGTTCACAGCTGAGCATTTAAATCGTCAGCAGTTAGAAGCAATTCATCACAAAAAAAAGTGAATCAAATCCATTTAAAAGAGTGAAATATGGTTGTTCTGTAATTACTGCTTGTCAGAATCCTAACCCTGCCAAAATTCCTATGGTGGCACAGTGGCACAATGGTTAGCATTACTGCCTCACAGCACCAGGGACCTGGGCTTGACTCCAGCATTGAATGACTGTCTGTGTGGAGTTTATACATTCTCTTTGTGTCTGGAAGGGTTTCCTCCGGGTGCTCCGGTTTTCTCCCACAGTCCAAAGATGTGCAGGTTAGATTGATTGGCTATGTTCAATTATCTCTTAGTGTCAGGGAGATTAGCAAGATAAATATGCAGGGTTATGGGGATAAGGCCTGGGTGGGATTGTGGACAGGACAGACTCTATTAGCCAAATGGCCTCTTTCTACACTGTAGGGATTGTATAATTCTGTGAATAAAAGAATGGGGATATTTAGCCCAATATGGAGAAATAGCCATATACTGCTTTGGAGATTCAGAGTGGGGAATAACATAAGGAAATTACAAGGGTAACTTTGGGAATTCAATTATTCAATGGTTGGGCCTGCTGTCGAGAAAGGACAATTTGTTCCTATTTACAAGCCATGCTAAAAGTGAGATTTCCTCTCCAAGTGATTCTTCAAAGATTTCCCTTTCATGGCATTTGTCTTTCTATGAATAGATATTTTCAACGTGAAATTTTCTCTATATCAAGGCACATTGTGATTGTTCAGAGGGGTTACAGATTGCTATAGGCCATTCTGTGCATGGAAATCTAAAGTTACCTCGTGAACTGACCAGCTCATTGCAATGTTAGGAATGATCAGAAAATGAAACAAACAGGTTTGTGTAATTTTCTTTATGTGACAAGTCTCAGTTTTCCATAGAGGGCCCAATTTCTAATCTTTGATAAGGTAAAACAAATCTCTGTGGGATTGGTTCCTGCCACGCTTTGCCATTTGGGACCAGTGCGATAGGGTCAATGTCACTGCAATTCATAAATGCCAAGGGCATGAAGGTCTTGTTCCTCTGTAGTGAATAAAATAGCAATGTGTGCAAATAGTCAAGCCTTTTCCCTGAGGGGGTTTCCTCTGGATCCTCCAGTGTCTTCCCACAGTCTAAAGATATGTAGATTGATTGGATATGCTAACTTGCCCCGTTGTGTCAGAGGGACTAACAGGGTAAATACATGGAATTACGGTGATAGAACCAGGATGGGATTGTTGTTGGTAATGGGCCAAATGGCCTCCTTCTGCACTATAGGGATTCTATGATTTTCTGGGGAGCTAACATCTATCTAAAACTTGTGTAGATAATAAATCAAAATTCAATAATCATTTAGCAGAAATAAAAAAAAGGAAATATTGGAAAAAACCAGCAGTTGGCTTTCCCAGCCGTGTTTGCCCCAAGACTAGAAAATCCCATCTGAGGTTAGCAGACATTTGCATGGTCTGTATCCCACCCGCTGTGTTTTCATGGCAGACAGGGTGGGAAAAATCTGCCCAACAGTTCTGGCACCATCAATGGACTTGAGTCAATATGAAACGTTAAGTCTGTTTCTCTCCATAGATTCTGCCAAGCCTAACCAGTATCTTCTGACTTTATTTCAGATTTCCAACATTGGCAGGCTTTGGCTTTTAATCATTCAACCACCGTAATTCAGTTTTAAATATTGAGTGGCTTGCAATGGTACGAGGGAGGCCAGGCAGAGGAATAATGCAGGCAGAGAGAAGAGTCTGTAGTAGACAAAAAGATGATTAGGCCAAGAGAGGAACAAATTGCACAACCATTGTTGTCATTGAGCAATGACTCGATTTGATTTGATTTATTATTGTCACATGTACTAGTATACAGTGAAAAGTATCGTTTCTTGCATATTAGACACACGGTGGCACAGTGGTTAGCACTGCTGCCTCACAGCAGCAGGAGCCTGGGTTCAATTTTGGCCTCAGGTCACTGTCTTTGTGGAATTTGCATGTTTTCCTCGTGTCTGCATGGGTTTCCTCTGGATGCTTTAGTTTCCTGCCACAGTCCAAAGACATTCTGGTTTGGTGGATTGGCCACCAAATTAAATTGACCCTTAATGTTGGGGGGCTTAGCACTGGTAAATACGTGGGGTTATGAGAATAAGGCCTGGGTGGGATTGTGGTTGGTGCAGGCTTGATGGGCTGAATAGCCTCCTTCTGCACTATCAGATTCTATGATTCAAACAAAGCATACCATACATAGGGAAGGAAAGGTAAAGTGTAGTGTTACAGTTATAGCTAGCGTGTAGAGAAAGGTCAATTTAATATGAAATAGGTCTATTCAAAAGTCTGATTATAGCAGGAAAGAAGCTTTTTCCAAGTCAGTTGGTATGTGACTTCAGAATTGCATCTTTTCCCATAATGAGCATCGAGAATGTTAATCTGTTACAATAGGCTTGATTCTATATGCTCAATATCAAAAAAAAATTCAGCAATGTGGCTGTGTCATGCTATTGTATTTAAAATATTTGCGCCATTTGACCTGCTCTTTATTTACTGTACCTATCTGATTTCCATATAACTTGGTAATTAACTACTGTTTTATCTGGAACCAAACATTATGTGTAGATATCTGCCGAGATTGCGTGGGTAGCTCATTGGCACGGTGGACTGATTTCTGATATACTCGCTATCAGCAATAGGGATGTCATCAGTTTCAGATTTCCTACAAAACAAATTGCTGATGCCAGATCTTGGATGGAATGTTTCCCAATGAAGCGGGCGAAATGAGTAGGTAGGAAACTTAACAATGCCTCTTGCTGGTCAATTCAATGACTCTGTCCCACCTCTCTCCTGTTGATTCCTGCATCGTTATATCCTTACTTTGTCGTGAGTTGTCAAAAATAGTGCTCCAGAGTATCAGATTAAGTAAGTAACCAGACGTTGAGTTTATGTGCAGGGTTTCATCTAATTTTATGCTGTAATTTTGGAGGAAGGGTCCGGCAAGTTCCAGAAGTCGGCCTCAGAACTAAGGATATAAAAACCGGAGAGTGCTGAGAAAGCTTAACATGTCTGACAGCACCTGTGGAGAGAGGAACACAGTCAACATTTTGAGTTGAAGAGGAGGAGTTGGGTTCATTGCAGTGGGTAGGTAAGTACAGCAGCAGTTATGTATGTCAGGATAATGTAATCATTGTTGGATTATGGACTCATATATCCCACTGCGCTGACCCAGTCTTAATGGCTTATTAAGCCACATTCTCAATGCTTTAATATCCGTGATGGAAAAACACACCGAAGTCTGAGCTCACAAACCAACTGGCACAAGGACAGCTTCTTCTCTGCTGCCGTCAGACTTTAGAATCGACCTACCTCATGTTAAATTGATCTTTCTCTATACTCTAGCCATAATTATAACACTACATTCTGCACTTTCTCCTTTCTTTCTCAATGTACAGTGTGTATTGTCTGCACAGCACAAAAGAAACAATACTTTTCACTGCATACTAATATGTATGCCAATAATAAATCAATCAAATCATTGCTCGATGACTTGTTCATCTCTTGATCTGATGTCCTCTCTTCATCTATAACAGCCTTTCCTCCCTGCCTGCATTATTCCTCACCTACTCGTGGCCTGGTCTCTCTTGGAGCATCACAAACAACGCACTAGTGTTTAAAACTAAATTATGCCAGTTGAATATAGCTCATATATCCCATTGCAGCCAACCCAGTCTTAATGGCTTACTAAACCACCATTGTCAATAAGCCTTGGTAATGTTTTAGATTTGTAACTGGGATTTCAATCTTTGAGATATATTGCATTATTCACACTGCTATGATGTTGAATGGTGAGATGCAGTAACTGATTTAAACAGACTCACACTTAACCTCAATTACATGTTAGAGGAGGGTCTGCAAAGCACCATATTGTGGATGGTGAATAAAAATAAAGGTGTACAATAAAAGTCACTCCTGAAGTACTATGTTCCACTTGAGTCTTCATATTACTGCAAAATACTGAAAAAAAATACAAAAACTGATTGAGAAGGATGAAACCAGACCAAGCCAGACCTGTGAACCACAAGAAGATAATTTCACGGATGGGGGTCTCCGAAACTTGGGATCATAAATACAAGTGGTCTCTAATAGATTTGATAAGGAATTCAGGAGAGGTTCATGTCTCAGAGAGAGTGGTTGAGGCAAGTAACATAGATACACCTAAAGAGGAGTTAGGTACATACATGAGGGAGACTAGAAGGTGAATTCATGAGGTTCAAATGGATTAATTAGATTGGGAGAAGATTCATTTGAAACATGAACACCAGCAAGCTTGCTTTGTGTGCTGTAAATACAATGTTTTAATGAAATATTGAGCTTTCGCTAAAATAAATGGGAAAATAATCAGGATCATTTTCAAGATATCAAAGGCACAGTGGTTAGTACTGCTGCTTCACAGTGCCAGGGAACTGGATTCAATTTCCGACTTGGTCAATGTCTTGTGTGGAGTCTGCATGTTCTCCCCGTGTCTGCATGTGTTTGTCGGGGTTCTCTGATTTCCTCCCACAGTTTGGAAGACAAGCTGGTTAAGTGTATTGGTCATGCTTAATTCTTCCTCAATGTATCCGAGCAGGTGCAAATTTGGGGCAACTAGGGGATCTTCATCCTCAAGGGCCTCCATTGCATTCATTCATCTTGAAGCTCCTACAGTCCCAGCAATAGCCACTGCTCCTGGTGGGCATTCAGATGCCCACCAGCTTTTAGAGGCAGCTTTCTCATCCTGAAGCCCTGCCAGCAGGTAGGTATATGCCTGTATGGGGTATAAGCCATTGAATCTCTGAAAGTGCTCATCACACGATTGACATTGGCTTTTGGCGAGTGGGTATGACCACTGCCACACACATTAATTTCAACCAACAGTGGCTGTAGATTACTTTATGAGCACCACTAACTTGATTAAATGAACATTAGACATTTGAACAGATTATGACACAGAGTAAAAATGTTTGCATAAGAAAAGCATGGTCTCTTTTGCACAAGCCTTACTGTTTTGGAATGTAAATAATCCAGCAATTTAAAGTTGTATTTAAAGAGTCACACCTAGAGTTATGTATCCATCCTGGTTCCCAACAATTGTAAAGAAATTTGTGTCTTCCAATATTTGCTACAATTGTTTAAGTCCAAGTGAGTCACATTGCACTTCCATTATTCAATGTTTAAAGTTTATTTATTGGTCACATTGATATTTAACTTGGAAGCAGCATTATAAAGGATTTGAATAATGGAAAGTTTCCAAATGACATTTTACCTACATTTATCCAGCAAAATATTGTATATTTAAAGGTAGACATATATAGTTGTAGAAGTTTAAAAAGTGGATTTTTTTAAAGACACTAGTTATCTTACTGAGACCAGATTGTGTCTAGCAAAGGACAGTTAGGTTTAAGGAGTTTATCGGCAATACCAATTCCCAGCAGGAAAGTCAAGCCATGGAAGATGTGGATCAGAAACGGTGCTGCAAAATTGTACCATTAATTCTACAACTTACAATTCTCCCACAAGTGCAGTTTCTCAGCTCAGCAACAGATTAGGGGATTAACTTCTTAGTTTTGTTTTTAAGCAATTGATGATATGGGTAAAATCTCACGGCAACAGTTTTGAGTCACAGAGGTGAGAACTATGGTGTCAGTGTACTCCCAGAGTTGGAGAACACCCGAAATTGGGCCTCAGGCCTTATGTAAATAACTTGGCTGAGCTGTTTTTGGAGGCAGGTGCTGGTAGTCTGCCCAGATTTTACGGAATCAACTTTCAGGCTGCCTGCCTTGTGGGCAGTACCACTCGAATGTGAGGAAGAGCCACAGCACCCCTCAGGAGAGTTGCAGATGCATGCTGAGGCCTCCTGTTCCACAGGAACGTTTAGTTGACAGTCTCTGCTTAAGTCATAGTAACCATGGATGAATCCTAAATGGGGCAAATGTTAGATCTGTTGTGGTCATTACAGACATAACATAATAGTGGCTATTTGACCCCCAGGGAGAGTAGCTTTTGTTAATGTTACTGGACAAGTGGTTCAGAGGCCTGGAATAATATTTAAATAAATCCAATTCATAGATGAATCTGGAATAAAATTATAAAAGCATTAATTTTGAAACTACTGGATTTTTTAAATAAAAATCCATCTGGTTCACCAATGTCCTTCACCAATGCAGTAGTATGGTAGTTAGCACTGCTGCTTCACTGCACCAGGAACACTGTCTGTGTGGAGTCTGCACACTCTCCCTGTGTCTGTGTGGGTTTCCTTCTACATTCTGATAGACATGTTGGTTAGGTGCATTGATCCATGCAGGTGCCGAACTGTGGCATTCAGGGAATTTCACAGTAACTTCATTGCAGTGTTAATGTAAGCCTTACTTGTGACTAATGAATAAACTTTAAAAAAACTCAAAGATTGACCGAGTAATGTAGAGGATAGCTACAATCTGCAAAATGATATTGATGGGTTGGCGGAGTGGATAGGATAAAATTGTTTCCCTTGGTGTGGAATTCTGGAACTGGGGACATAGATTCAAGATAAATGGTGATAGATGGAGGGAAGACACAAGAAAGAACTTTTTTTATGCAAAGGGTGGTGGGGGTGTCTGGAATTCGCTACTAGAGTGGTGGTGGAGACAGAGACACTAAACTCTTTTAAAAAGTACCTTATCTGTACTTAAATGCTGTAAGCTACAAACCATTAATAAAACCTTCAAACCATAGTCAAGACCTGTGTTTTGCATTTGCGTATTCTATTGTTATTTGTTTTGAATAGCTCACATGGAAAGGCGGTAGTTTCTGACTTTCCCGCGGTGCACTTTATAGTGATGGAGGCAGCTTGCCGTTTGCTGGCTGCCAGTGGAATCTTTCAGTCCTGTCGATGCCTACGGTATTTTGTGTAGTTTGCCAGTTCTGCCACCAGGCAACTCGCTGCGGGATGTTGCCTTTGGCGAGACTAGAAGATCCTGCTGGTGGGACAGGCTGGAAACTCCCACCTGAAGAGTAGGAAATAATTCTACTGGTCTACAGGGAGAGAATGGGGAATAGGACTGATCAGATTACACTGCAGAGAGTCAGTATGGTGAAGCCATGATTCTAGGGCCTGAAATCCTGAGAAGGATCAAGCCTCTTATCATAACCATTCAGAATTTTTGAAAAGGCAGTCTGCATTGAAATAATTATTTCAAGAGAGCTCTTCATTGCACTTTTCAAATCTACAGCTTTGTTGCCCAGTAAAAGTCACAGAATAAGCTGGTCAGTTTTCAAAAGTGTGGAAATAAAATTCTCCTACGTACATCAAGAGGAGTAATGTGTCAGGAGGAGAAAATGTTACACCTCGTGCATGGGAAATGCAATGAAGTGTTAAACACAGCAAAACAATATAGCACGGTGGCACAGTGGTTAGTACTGTAACCCACGACCCAGGTTCGATTCCCGGTTTGGGTCACCGTCTCTTCGGAGCCTGTATGTTGTCCCCATGCTGCGTGGGTTTCCTATAGGTGCTCTAGTTTCCTCCCATAGTCTGAAAGATGTGCTGGTTAGGAGCATTGGCCTTGCCAAATTCTCCCTCGGTGTATCCAAACAGGAGTGTGACGACTAGGAGATATTCACAATAATTTCATTGCAGCGTCAATGTCAGCTTACTTGTGACACTAAAAAAAACTTAAAATGAAGGGATGTGATTAAAAGGTTGAATGTTCTACAAACATATTTACCTGAAATAGTAACCTGTTTCATTTTTTTCCCAAAGCCTGACAGATGTGCTTTTGTTTCCAAAGCAATAAGTAGTATCTGTCCTCACGAGTAATGTATATAAAGAAAGCTCTTGCATTCTTATGTAGACTCAGGTGCACAGCCAAAATATTTGTAAACTTGTTGCTATTTTGTACTGGAAAAGTGACAGAGCATAATTGGCAGGAGTTGAAGCTAAATGCTGTGCTTACATTTCAGGAAGAGTGAGGTTTGAAATGTCACTATCTGTGAATGCAACTTGTGTTGTTCATTGTTCCTTTTTTTAAAGCACTTCATTTCAATGCCTGAAATGTTTGGAGAAGTTAAATTTAATTATGCTGTGCCACAGCAGGTTAAATGTCAGCAGAGGTAGTAAATATTGGTGAAAACATTCATAAGTGCTTTGAGATCAGCATCTCAAAGGACTTCATATGCTTTGAAACTTGATCAATGCTATCAGCATTGCTGGTAATGACATGGCAATGCTGATCATATATAATGGTTCATAATACATAAGTTGACATATTTATAGAAATTTCAGCAGCTTTCCTTCTGAAATGCTGATACAGGCAGCATGGTAGTTAGCACTGCTGCGTCACAGCACCGGGGACCTGTGTTCAATTCTGGTGATTGCTTGTGTGGAGTTTGCACATTTTGTCCTGTGTCTGTGTGGGTTTCCTCCGGATGCTCCTATTTCCTTTCACACGCCACAGATGTGTGGGTTAGGTTGATTGGCCATGCTAAATTGACCCTCAGTATCAGAGGGATTGGCAGGGTAAATACGTGAGATTACAGGGATAGAGCCTGGGTGAGATTGTTGTCGGTGCAGACTTGATGGGCCAAATGGCCTCCCTCTGCACTGTAGAGATTCTATGCTGTATCACAGCAATATAACTAATGCCCTTGACATTAATAATGACACCAGCGCTAGCCATCCACGTGAGGTTGTTTGATGCATGCAGAGCATTTTCCTATTAGACTAGCTTCTGATTTTTGCTGACTTTGTCCTTTTCAATGTATTTGTGCTTCTCACTTTTTAATCTGCAGTTCACTTTGCCTTTGAGTGCGTGACGGTAACATTTTTCTTGAGAGTCGAGCCAGAGAGATTGTGCAGGAACTCTTTAATTGCTTTAACACTGAAAGTACTTTTGACACTGGGTCTGTAGGGAACATGCATCACATCGCTTTAATCAGGATTGTTTTTGGCAATGGAAAATGAAAGTTAATATCCGCCCCATTGCCGCAAAATCCACAAAATGACGACACCTGAGACATAGTGATAAAATGCTTCTTGAGCGGTCCTGCAAAATAAGTGATAGTGTATTGGTGGCCATGTAAGCTTCACTCAATCTATTATTATTAAATTAAAATAAAATGAGATGGAGTTGTAAAGTTGACTGCCAATTTTGCTCACACTCATTTTCCACTACTGCCTGAGACAACTGTCTTGCCCAGTTAATATGTACACTAATTCGAAACAACACATGTAAGGTACAGGTCCTTCTTCTACAGAGGACAAGTTCCAAAAGTTCCATTGCCACATGGATTTTTTTTAATTAAAATAATTAAACCTTTTCATTATTGACAGTGCATAATGAGTCATTTTAATACAGGCTCTGATGCACAAATTACAGATTCTTTGTATGCAAGATAGTTAGATTTGTCTGCACAGAATCTTTGTTGACTTAGTAGTCAAATGAACTGAACTGAACTGTGACATTTCACAAGAATGTAACAGTAACACATTACGGTAATCCTGATGTGACCTTCAGTTTCCCGCATGTGACAACAAAAACATATCACAGAGAAAAAGGCTACAAATAAGAATGGAATTGGAGATGCCAGACAAAAGTACAGAAAGTAATGATCCAATTTTTTTTGGAACATCATGGTCCCGGAACTGTTGGGAATGTCGAAATATCATGTTGAAAGAAAGCAATAGTTTCAGGATGAATAATGTAGAATGTAGAGTTAGATTATTTGGAGTACGAAGACATTGTGTAGAACTTTTCCTTGTGCAATTTGCTGATAGGAGTGCTTGGCAGAGCAAATGTCAAATGATTAAAATTAATTAAAATCAATTTTTGTCCATTTTAAACAATACATTCCTGGCCTTATGCTTCTGTGTGATGAATTGATTACAAAAAAAATATAGTCTATCCAGACTTGAAAATGAAATAGATTTGGCATTGTTTTCTGTCTTACGTCAAATATGAATTGCATGTGAACTGCATCTGGGATGTCAGCGTACATGTTGCGTGTACAAGACCTGTGCTCACATTGTGAAGGTAATGCATGCCCACCCTGAAGCTGGCTTTTAGCAGGCAAACAAAAGAAGGCCATTCAGTTTGTATCATTGTTCAGGTAGTGGCATAGTGGTTAGCACTGCTGCCTCATGGCACCAGGGACCCAGGTTCGATTCCCGACTTAGGTCACTGTTTGTGCAGATTTTGCACAATTCTCCCTATGTCCATGTGGGATTTATCCAGGTAGTCCAGTTTTCTCCCACATTTTGAAAGATGTACTGGTTAGGTGCATTGGCCATGCTATATTCTCCCTTGGTGTACCCGAAGGGCTGCCAGGGTGGGGGTTTTCACAGTAACTTCATTGCAGTGGTAATGTAAGCCTACTTGTGACATTAATGAATAAACTTAAACTTAGCTGCTGTTCGGGCAATCACTGAGAATTTCCTTCGGGAGTTTCTCTCAATTGGCTGCTGTAACATTTGGTGGGTAATCGGCATGAACTCTGGGTGGATGCTTAAACAGATTATCCATCTGACCTTCCACCAGAGCTGCAATAGCCAATCTGAAAAACTGCTGCGGAAATTTGCAGCACATATTTGCAGCAACATTTAATCTTTAATTCTTAGACAAGGATGAAGAGAAGCACTGCGCTGGTGTAATTACCACACTTATAATCTCATGAAGATTAAAATCCTCAGTCAAAAGCTAACTCAGGTCATGTTTACTACAAGCAAGAGCGCAACCTCCAATCTGCGCAAGAACTGCAGAACTGCAGCATTTTAAAAATTATACTATCATCAGAGTGACAGTTAAGTGACTGTAACCACAACAATTTAACCTTTAATTGAAGAATTAAATTAAAGAATTGAAGAATTAAATTAAAAGAATTGAAGAAGAGTATTTATTGCTAAATGAGAAGTTAGATAGAGAGACTCCATCTTTAAATGGTGTGCATGAACTTTAGAAATAATTATGGTCTACCATTTTACTTAATTGTATTTTATGTTATGGTTCAGGTTAGAAACTCCAAAGGGTTTTATGAAGCCCGTCTGAATCATAAGTTTTGCATCTTGAGTTTGGCTAGAACAAGCATGAAGTGTTTCACTTCAAGTATGATTCAAGTCACCCACTAAGGAATTTCTATTAAACAAAGTTTATTTAAGAATATGGCAGCATCTGTAAGGAGAAAAAAAATCTGACTTTTCAAGCCCAGATGACCCATCGTCAGAGCTTTGACAAAGGAGCATCTGGACTTAAAACATCAGCTCTTTTCTCTCCTTACAGACGCTGAGATTTTCCAGCATTTTCTCTTTTGGTTTCAGATTTCAGCATCCGCAGTAATTTGCTTTTATTTAAGATCATAGTCAACATGGTAAGAAAATTAGCAAGAATTGTTATCGATTACGGACAAGAAACAAACCAACCATTGTAATATATAACCTTTCATGAATATTTCTAATGAGTTCCAATTAAAGCAAAACCCTGGTCAAAGAAAAATCCTTTTCACAGATTTAACAGACTTCTGCTCAAATTATAATAGAAATTTGAGTCCTTTGGTTGACGTTTGCAATTCTCTGGATTCACTCCAAACAGTTTGAAAAAAACAGCTTCCCAAAGCACCTGAGAGACTTGGGTCCAGCCCCCAACAACAGCAAGCTTTCACTTTCAAGAAAAAAAATCAGAAAACAAAGAATTTTCAAAACAACCGAGACAGAGGAAAACATTTCTTTTTAGCTTGTTACCCCTTCTAAACTAAAACCAAAAACTCAAAATCTGCAACTTCAAATTGAAATGGAAAATCACTTGACCTGCCCACAATTTTGTTCCCCCAATGATAGAGTCATAGAGATTTACAGCATGGAAACTGGCCTTTTGGCCCAACTTGTCCATGCTGCCCTTTTTTTATAAAAAATACCCTAAGCTAATCCCAATTGCCCATATTTGGCCCTTATCCCTCTATACCCATTACAACCAAATAATTATCTAAATGCTTTTTAAAAGACAAAACTGTACCTGCCTCTACTGCTACCTCTGGCAGGTTGTCAGACACTCACCGCCCTTTGTGTGAAAAAATTGCCCTCTGGACATTTTTGCATCTTTCCGCTCTCACCTTAAATCTATGCCCTCTAGTTTTAGACTCCCCCTGTCATTGCGAAAAGATATTGGCGATCTGTACTTCTCATTATCTTATTGACTTCTGTAAGATCACCCCTCAGCCTTCTATGCTCCAGGGAAAAAAGCCCCAGTCTATTCAGCGTGTCCTTATAACTCGATCCATCAAGTCCTGGTAGCATCCTAGTAAATCTTTCTGCACTCTTTCTAGTTTAGTAATATCCTTTCAATAATAGGGTGACTAGAATTGCACACCATATTCCAAATGTGGTCTTACCAATGTCTTGTACAACTTCAACAAATCATTCCAATTCCTGTATTCAGTGTTCTGACTGATGGAACCAAACATGCTGAATGCCTTTTTAATCACCCTGATAACTGTGACTTCCTTCTCAAGGAGCTATGAATATGTAGCCCAAGATCTCTTTGTTCTGTAACTCTTCACAGTGCTCTACCATTAACTGAGTAAGTCCTGCCCTTGTTCAATCTACCAAAATGCATCACCTCACATTTGTCTAAATTAAACTCCATCTGCCATTCTTCAGCATGGCCCAATTGATCAAGATGCTGTTGCAATTAAAGATAATTTTCTTCACTGTTCATTATGCCACCAATCTTAGTATCATCTGCAAACGTACTAACCGTGCCTCCTATATTCTCATCCAAATCATTAATATAAATGACAAATAACAGTGGACCCAGCACTGATCCCTGAGACACGCCTCCAGTTTGAAAAAGAATTCTCTATAACCACCCTCTGGCTTCTGTCAAGCAGCCAATTTTGTATCTATTCAGATACCTCACTCTGGATCCTGTGAGACTTAACCTTATGCAACAACTGACCATGTAATATCTTGTCAAAGGTAAAGATGTGTGGGTTAGGCTAATTGGCCATTGTAAGTTGACCCTGACATGATGGGATTGGTAAGGTAAATATGTGGGGTTACAGGAACAGGGCCTGGGTGAAATTGGGCTAGTGCAGACTTGGTGGACTGAATGGCCTCCTGCACTTCTATGATGATATCATCTAAGGCTCTAAGCATTAATTAAAAAATATTCTTAAAGGTACACTAACATCATACTTAAATAAATCCTGTACTTGAGTGGTAGTGATAAAAAAAAAACCAGAACCTAACTGATTTCCAACGTATTATTTTGATAGGATCAAGGTCTAATTCTTCCCAATGATTTTCTCTCTTTTCACACTCCAAATAAAAGCTGCAAAAGCAGATTTTAAATTGCCAATTAAAACTGACTTTAAAAATCTTTACACATTGCTTATGGAAGGCAGCTTAATGCACTAAATGACCTTTTCGCGTGTTTTCCAATTATCAAGCTCTAACAGCCTTCATAATGAAGTGGTCTCTTAGACGCTTTGCACAGTGTGGCAACCAAAGATGTTGCTGCTTGAATTCTTGTGACATTTTTCAACTGTATGGCCAGTTTTTTCACTGAAATAACACAGTTGGCATGAGTATATTTCACAATGTCTTTCAACTGACTTCAAATCTCTGTGCTGTTTTGAATTATTTAACCATTAAGTGCTAAGTAGTTAACTACATAGATTGGGAAGTGTCTAATAGTCTTATTTACAACTGATTATATGATTACTGCTGAATGCATTTTAAACAGAAAATAATTTAACAACAGGTTTTGAATTCCCAGTTTTGCTGTTAATGCCACTGCAGCCATTTTCATGTGTGGACAAAGAGTGATAGCAGTGTGTTAAACATTCCTGGAACAGAAATACACGACAAGACATAGTGTGATTACAGCCCATATAAGAATAAGGTAACATCAACAGGGGCACAAAATGCAGTGAATTTTCATTTCCATTGCATACCAGGCAGCTGAACTGACACAGCCCATGTACAAAGTCAAAATACATGCAAATAACAATAATCCCTGAGTCAAAAGGTGGCACAGTGGTCAGCAATGCTGCCTCACAAGTGCCAGGGACCTCGATGCCATTCCATTGTATAGGTTTGGTGGAATAGCCATGGTAAATGTGTGGTGTTGCGGGTATTGGAAGGAAAGGTGAGCCTGGGTATGATGCTCGGTGCTGACTTGATCAGGATAATTTTCACGTGCCGCCTGCCACTGGAATCATATTGTGTGTGTAAGAGTGTGTGTGTGTGTGTGTGTAAGAGTGTGTGTGTGTAAGAGTGTGTGTGTGTGGTTGTGGGGGGGGGGGGGGTGGGGAGGAGGGGATGGGTGGGGGGGGGGGGTGGTATCATGCAAAGATCAGTTGACCCTGGGTGGGATTTTCTGCTTTTGGGCACAAGTGTGGCTGTAAAATTCCATTTGATAGGCTAAAACGCCTCTTTCTACACTATAGGAATTCTAGGAAAAGAAAATTCAAAGAAAAATATTTCAGCAAAACACCTGAAGCTCTGGCAACAATATTCTATGGAATTCTAAATATCCATAACACCAGAGAGTCAGTTTCAACAACTGATGTACATTTAACAATTCTTTTGGAATTCAAACCAAAACGTCCTCCAGTGAATATCACTTACTGGCTATTCTATGTAACCTGAGCATGATTTTGAAATAAAGAAGATTTTTTTAGGTCCTTATAGCTGAAATGTAGTGTGTAATGACTGGGTGAAGGTAAGAACATGTGAAATGCAGCACAGGTAAGGTTCAACATCCTTGGCTTGACATTTTTGAAAATTGAAGCAACTAAATGAAAATTGCTGCATAATTTAGCATGAACTGGATGGTCAACTTGGCAACTTTAGTGAATCACAGGATTTCAGAAGCCCCAACTTTTCAAAAAAAATAA
Organism: Sphyrna mokarran; assembly: GCA_024679065.1. NCBI lineage: Eukaryota > Metazoa > Chordata > Chondrichthyes > Carcharhiniformes > Carcharhinidae > Sphyrna > Sphyrna mokarran. Next base: position 24,603,987 of record JAGIQG010000019.1, read on the forward strand.
TCAATTTCTTTGCTATCCCTATGGTGTGCAAATGTTTCCTTTCCAAGAATACATCCAATTTTTTTTAAAGTTAATACTGGGTGGAATTTTCCCATATTTTGGCAAAGTGCCACCTTGGGCAGGAAAAGCAGATTGCAGCTCACTGGTGGTGTTGGAGGGTTTTCTCACCATATTTCTAGGCAATTATTTTCACATTGCCTCCATGGTGGATGGGCTTGGTTCATCTGCCCCATTATCAGCTCAGTGCTTCAGTCAGTGGGGTACTTCATTTAAGGGTCACCGTAGCATGCCCCAAGTTTGACCTGCAGAACGTCTGCAAGGAACCTGCTCCAAGGCTTTCGGAAGGCCCCCTCACCCAGAAAGCTGGGTGTAATGGAGGAGAGGTGGCACATCTTGTACCCGCAGATGGGGGAGGAGACCCTCCCCACATGGGACGCGGTGGCAGTGCTGGTGAGAACCAGCTTGCTGCAGGGGAAGACGGGCATCCAGTGCCACAAGGAGATGAATGATCTCTTCTGTTCAGCCAGAGTAAGTCACTTCTCTACCACGCCTCATCCAGTCACAGACCCATCACATAGTGATAGAGAGCTTACTCACTGCCAGCTCAAGGGACATCACCACTCGTTCTCCCACACACTTCATCTCCCCTGTGGCTCATCTCATCATCACCTCCCTGCTCCCACTCAGTAACCACATATGCCAGGCAACTTTGCCATCTGCCCTGGCATGCAATCTTTTACACTTTCCCCATCTGTTTTCTTGCAGGACAAACTGACTAAACATAAATGGGAGATATCCAGACGGGCAGAGGATTGGCCCAAGTCAAAATCCTATTCCAGTTCCAGGAGATGACCCTCCAGGTTACTGAGTTCCTGCAACAAAGCTGAGATGGGCACCAAAAAAACTAAGTGTGGACCTTCAACACCATCGTCCATCACACCAACCTAATACAAGCCTTGTCTTTTCTATCTTTATGCCTCTGAGAAACACTAATAACATCTTCCTTCTCTTGCAGGCACATTAGGGGGGCAGCCCCTTGCCTCCACCAGCTGGGCACTAGGTACAAGCATTAATGAATGGACACTGAAGAGGTATCACATCCTTCACCCACATCCTTCACCAGTGCAGAGACACACACTTCAGGGGGATTAATATTAGTGAGGGTGGGTGTCCCAATCTGACAGGCACCTCACTCTCTCTAATCCACAGCAGGCAGAGGCAGGGCCATCCCAGGGAGCTGGCACTCGGAAGATTGCTGGAGAGCAGGATTCTGCTGAGGTGCAGTCAGATGACAAACACTGGATTGGCCATGTTGCTGGAGCTCCAATGGCAAAGTCAGGAATGTGAGGAAGGGATACCAGCAACGCTGCTCATATTGAAAGGCCAAATGGAGGAGTCCCAACACATTCTGTCCAAGGACACTGAGCCAGCTCTCTGAGGGAATCAGGTCAACACTGTGAGAGTGGCAGAAGAAATGAAGACCTTAGTGCAGAATTTCTGCCCTACAACGGTGGAGGGCATGAACACGATAACGCATAACATGCGCATTATGACGTAGGTATTTGTATGTATCCACAAGTGCCAACGCCAGAGGATAGTGAGTCTTCTCATCCTCACTCCAGCTGCCCCTCTATCACAAGTTGGCACCACCACACAGCAGCTTCCATCCCTTTACCCCAACCCTTCTGGTGCCCAAAGCAGCACAGTCTTGTGAACCCTTAACCTCCCCCCCCCCCACCACCTCAATCTTTCTGGTGCCCTCTCTCCCCAGAGAGTCATTGGTGGCCCAGTGTGCATTCACCTCCAAACTCCCTTCAGAAACGAGCTCGCCAGTTCTTGGTTTTCAAAGATGCCGTGAAGCACGTTGACATGACATCACGCTGCTGGGGGCGGACTTTCCAACACTGGGGGAAGATTGCTGTGGGAAGGCCCACTAGTAGTATGATAGTGCATGCAAATGGGGTTCCCAGCATCGCATGGTAGGAATCCTGTTAGGATATCACTGGTAGGATTGGGAATAATTGCTCCAGGAATTCTCACCAGTGCAAACTGCATTTTTTGCATTTCACAATATTTTGCACGCCCGTAGCTATTTATATCGACAGCACATGGGGGTTCAAAGTCTTGACCATTGAATCTGCCCCACCTTTTTTTTAAACAGTGGATTCCAGATCATCATAACCTGCTGTGTGGGAGATAAACATATCCTCCACCCACAGCCGTGTCTGCCAATTATCTTAAATCTGTATAGTTTAGTCCTGCCATAGAAACAGTTTGTTCCTATCTACGCTACCAAATCTAAATTAATTTTTATTAAATCTTCCCTAAGCTTCTTCAAAGAACAATCATACAGTCATAGAGATATACAGCATGGAAACAGGCCCTTCGGCCCAACCTGTCCATGCTGACCATGTTTCCGAAACTGAACAAATCCCATTTGCCTGCTTTAGTCCCACATCCTCTAGACATTTCCCATCCATGTATTTGTCCAAATGTATTTTAAATGTTGTGTTTGGACCCACCTCTACCACTTCCTCTAGCAGCTCATTCTATATACACACTATCCTTTGTGTGAAAAAGTTGCCCCTTGGGTCCCTTTTAAACCCCTGTGTCCTAATCTCTGAACATCGCTGGGGCCTGTCATCCTCAGTAACATATTGATAAATCTTCTCTGCACCTCCAATATCAACGCATTTGCTCTGGTTCTGCATCAATCTGATTTTCCGTGCGTGATTTCAGAAAGAAAGGTTATGTGATGGAAAATGTATCTGGTTGCTATTGGCTATTTTCCGTAAATCAGATGACTTTATTGAGTCATTGGTTGTATAACTTCTGATATATCATTCCCACTCCCCCATTGCTTCTTCCCACTTCTCTTTCACTCTTTCCGTTCCAGCACAGGCCTTGTCAATGGTGGCATCGTGGTTAACATTGCTGTCTCAAAGTGCCAAGGATGCTGGTTCAATTCTAGCCTCAAGTCATTTTCTGTGTGAAGTTTGTACATTCTCCCCATGCCTGCCTGGGTTTCCTCCCACACTTCAAAGATATGAGGTTAGATTGATTGGCCATGGTAAATTGACTCCAGCATCAGGAGGATGAGCAGCATAAATATGCAAGGTTACAGGAATAGGGTCTGGGTGGGATTGTGGCCACTGGAGAGGTTACAATCTATTTATTGTCAACCAAGATCCATGTCCTCAGGTTTAAAGGATGGATCATGAACCCAAATGCTTGTTTTGGGTATGTTCAGAGTTCTGTAATGGCAAGTTTGGCTTCTACAGAAGCTGAAATTGAATTGGGCTTCAATTATATTGCTTCCAATATTATTCAAGCACTTTAGTGGTGAATTTCCATAGATAATTTTCAGATCATTCATTCCCACCTTGGTGGCAGATTCCAGAAAATGGTCTAAATGATGCTTATGCCATTCCTCTGGGATTTCTATGCATCCTTCACCTTGTAGTTCACCTCTAGAAGAAGCCCAACTCCTTTACTTCAATTATTGAAGTGCAGATTTGATGGGCTGAATGGCCTCCTTCTGCACTGTAGGGATTCTATGAACTGACTGTCAGTAACCCTCTCGATCTGGCCAGCTGACAGATTGGAAATGGAAGAAAATCATGCAATGTCCTTCCATTAAATACCTCAGGATATATAGAATATCAAACAAAATATAACAGGCAGCAAAATTACTTAACAGCTGTTGTTAATCTGCTGAGATTTGGCAAAGACCTCAGAAAATCATACAGACTACTTTTCCTTCCTCCTACACCAGGTGAAAGCTGGTTCTTATATATGAGCACTAACATTTCCCTCATTAGCATCATCTGTTCTTCATCACAACTAGATAACAACTTGATTGTCACTGAACTTATAACATTATCACATGGTCAGCAATATAAAAAAGGTGGCATTAGCCCCTATATATTATTAGCCACTGGAGAGGTTACAATCTATTTATTGTCAACCAAGATCCATGTCCTCAGGTTTAAAGGATGGATCATGAACCCAAATGCTTGTTTTGGGTATGTTCAGAGTTCTGTAATGGCAAGTTTGGCTTCTACAGAAGCTGAAATTGAATTGGGCTTCAATTATATTGCTTCCAATATTATTCAAGCACTTTAGTGGTGAATTTCCATAGATAATTTTCAGATCATTCATTCCCACCTTGGTGGCAGATTCCAGAAAATGGTCTAAATGATGCTTATGCCATTCCTCTGGGATTTCTATGCATCCTTCACCTTATAGTTCACCTCTAGAAGAAGCCCAACTCCTTTACTTCAATTATTGAAATCTGTACTTCACCTTTGGACATATAGAAATTGTAGAAAATTTACAGCAGAGAAGGAGGGTATTCGACCCTTCTTGTCCATGTCAGCATGTATATATGTTCTTATTGTATGCTCTTATTTTACACAAATATACTTTAGCCATTTCCTTTTCTGAAAATAGTTTGTGTAAGACGTACTCTCTGGTATTGGACTGTTCATGTTCTTTATCAGTGGTTTGTTGTGTCTCCTGTGTCAGGGTTCAATTATGTTGATAGATTTGTGATGTCACTTAACTATTATTGTTCAGTGATCATTTTGTTTTCTGTGCTGTTGCCAAAACATACTTGCCATCTAACATCTTGTTTAACAGAAAGACTTTGTGCACATTTTAGAAAACAGCAGTCAATGACAGTAGATGTGTATAGTGTACCATCTTTAATCTGAGTTTGTAATTCCATTAGTAACAGAAACTTGTCCAAATTTACTTGTTTATGATGTACCCTGGCTACCAATTATTTTGGAGGTGGTCTTGGTGTCTTATGCTCTCGTGTTCCCCCAGAAATGACAAACAGGTCAATGGAATTTGAATTATATGGAGACTACCTCCCAATACACCATAACAACACCGGATCTTATCTATAAGATTCACTGCAGCAATTTGTTTCTTTTACAATATTTGCTAATCTTTTCCATCTAAAAGATCAAGGGCAGCAGCTGTATAGGCACACAATCATCCTCAAACTCCCTTCTAAATCACACTGTGGGCAGGTGAAGGCATAGTGACATTATCACTGAACTAGTAATCCAGAGGCCCACGGTAATACTCTTGAGACCTGGGTTGGAATCCCGCTACAACAGATAACGAAATAAAATTCAATTAAAAAAAAATCTAATGATGACCATAAAAACATTGCTCTTGCCAAAACCCATCTGGTTCATGAATAACCTTTGGGGAAGGAAATCTGCCATTGTTACCTTCCTTACCTGGTCTAGTCTTTGTGTGATTTCAGACCCACAGCAATGTAATTGATTCAGTTCAAGAGCAATTAGGGATGAGCAATAAATATCAGTGTTGCCCATGTCTCATGAATGAATAAAAAAGAACCACTCAATCATTGCGTTAAGTTCTGGAACTTTCATCATAACAGCACACTGAGAGCACCTTCATCATAAGATTAAAGGACCACCACCACCTTCTCAAGGTCAATTGGGGTTCAGAATGTCAGCAATATCCCACAAAAAATTAAAAAGGGATGTGTCTGTAGCCCAATCCATCATGTAAATCAACCTCACATCCATTGACTCTGTCTACATTCCCATTGGCTCAGAAAAGCAGCCACTAAGGACCCCACGCACCTTGGTCGTCCTCTCTTTCACCTTCTTCCATCGGGAAAAAGATATAAAAGTTTGAGGTCATGTACCAACCAACTCAAGAACAACTTCTCCCCTGCTGCCATCAGACTTTTGAATGGACCTACCTCTCATTATGTTGCTCTTTCTCTATACCCTAGTTATGACTATAACACTATATTCTACACTCTCTGCTTTCCTTCCCTCTGTATGGAATGCTTTGTCTGTATAACATACAAGAAACAAAACTTTTCATTGTATACCAATACACGTGACAATAATAAATCAAATAAAAAAAAACAAAAATATCCACATGCCAGGAGTTTATTTTTCTTAAAAGAAGCTCATGAGCTCTGAATCCAGTTGTTGCACGGAAATAGCACCGAATGATTAGAACAATCTATACTTTTAGCTGCTCATCTCAATACAAAATGATGGTGTGAGTTCAAATCGATGATTATTTAAGTCTCTGATCTGAGTCTCATGCTAGGTGCTCAAGGTCAGTCCTGTTAACACGATTCCTTCTTGTGATTGGAGTCAATAGCACCAACCTGTTTATCCTGCAACAGTTAATGTGAGTCAGCTGGTCAAATAGGAATACAAATGTACAGCTGCAATGCAAAGAGCCAATATTGCTTTAATGGGAACACCTGGAGCATTAGAGATAACATCACAGCTGATTTACACCTGAGGTATCTTCAATTTAGCCAAGTAACGGCAAGTTGTCACCTCAGTGATAAATCAAAGAATTGATGAGTCCAAGTATTGGTGTTGTGGGAAAGGACAAAAGACTCCACTCTGTATGAATAATCTGTTTATAGAAACAGGGTGTTGAAAAGTCATTTTTCCAAAATGTTTCATTCCTCCAAATATTTTCCTTCACACACTTACATGATGTGCTGGCCATTCTTAATTTATTTACCCAATTCATCTTCTTAGCCAGGGCAAGGTCATATTTGTTACTATGAATTTAACCTCTGCGTAACTTTGTGTGAGTAATTATCATAACTGCATTTGATTTTCACATTGTGGGGTCATTTTACAAAAGGAATTTAAATATTTTTGAAAGGAGAACCCAGGTGCAGCCATGAATCACGTGAAGCCCAACTCTTTGATGTTACTTCAGTTTTTTTAAAATATTATATTCCAGGCTTTGTTAGTATCCTTTGTTCAAACAATGAGAATCTGTAAAAGCTGAAAGATAATGCTAACAAAGCCTGGGAACTCGCTGCTCTCGCTGATACTGTTTGGGGCTGCAGAAACTACTCAACATGCAGTGATAACAAAGCAGCTCCATATCAATTCAATGAGAAAACTCTTGTAAGAAGTCTCACAATGCCAAGTTAAAGTCTAACAGGTTTATTTGGTAGCAAATGCCGCTACTTTGAGCGCTTGCTGCTCCTTCATCAGATGAAGGGGACTTTTCTTGTTCAGTACTTCCTGCTATGCTTTTCACCCTCAGCCTGCTTCGATGACAGCTGGGAATTCTTATCTGACGAAGGAGCAGCAAGCTCTCCGAAAGCTAGTGGCATTTACTACTAAATAAACCTGTTGAAGTTTAATCTGGTGTTGTGAGACTTCTTACTGTGTTTACCCCAGTCCAATGCTGGCATCACCACATCAAAACTTTTCTAGACAGCTCTTGCTTTGCGTTGTGCCTTGCGTCCATCAATTTCCAGCATACACTCAGAGGTAAAATGGTGTTGTTATGTTTGGTCTCCACCACATTTGCCTTTCACATGTGTTGCCAATTGAGGCCATCAGACAGCTACTGTTGGGCACATTTGAGTTTAGCGAAACTAAATAGTGCCACAGGCATTACTTTCCTCATCTGGCAACAAGGATATTTCAGTTGCAAGCAATGAAAGAACTAACTTCACAAAATAATGCAAAGAAAAAGATTTCATAAAGAAACTTCATTACACCCACACTGGACCACACAAGCTTCCCCACAATTCCCATCTGCTTTCTAATTATACTGGGTCAGCTGACCATCACTTCATTTTACCATTGGTTACACTGTCTACCAGGAGACCTGATCAGTTGATCTGGTGGCATGTTAGCATTGGTTGCATTAAAACAGATTCCAATGTTATCTTTGGTTACACGATAACACAGATCCTGTATTGGCAGCAAGAATGATGAGAATGCTAAAATAAAAGAATATTTGCATTTGTATAGTACTACTCATGATCTCAAGACATCCCAGAATGCCTTACAGTCAATTAGGTATGACAGAAGGGTATAAATATTGCCCTGTAAGATTAAGTCCTTTATCTTTCTGAGTGCCTTGGGATTTTTTAATGTTTATTGTTGAAGCAACAGGTCTTGGTTTAACACTTCATCTGAAAAACAGTGCCTCTAGTATTGCAGCACTCCAATACTATACTGCAGTGTCAGGCTCAGATTTTTGCTTTCGGGTCGGAGGTGCAGAGATGGGAGAATTCCCAGCCGTCATTGAAGCAGGCTAAGGGTGAAAAGCATGGCAGGAAGTAGTGGACAGGAGAAGTGCCAACAGTACTATCGAGAGACCATGGGTGTTGCAAAAAGAAAAAGCATTCATTTCCAGCAGGACAGGAAGAATTCTCATATTGATGCACCATTCCTCAGTACTTGACAGAGTGCAACAGCAAGTGAGAAATGTGGCATTGAAGTTTCTCCGTCATATTGGTAACATAGAAGAAAAAAAGCCAAGAGGCAATTCCCACAATGTACTGTGGACAGGATCTGATTGAGATCACCCTGCCAGAGCCTAGTTCCTTAAAGATTAGGACACCATTTTTAATGGCCGCTCCAGTGCACTAAAGTTCACATGGAGCTGCCCTGACAATGCAACGCTACTCCCATCATAACCTCAACTTGATGCTGCCTAGCTGTGGAATCCAAACTCGCTCTGAAATGGAGAAAAAAAGATTCAGTTTTAAAGAGCAGCAAGGCCAGTTTTTGCAAATGCTGAGATGGAGGAGTCGATGCAAGCAGCCATTATTTAAACCTGGTTAAGGCTGGTTAAATTGGGCCATTGAAATGGGAGCCTGCCAAAACCAGCAAGCATAGCTGAACCCTTTGAATGGAAAGTTCCACTTCTATTCTTCGACATGCTGGAACAGCCAAGAAAAGCGGTGTGCAGAATGCTGGCTGCACAGCCAAATTTTCTTGCCATGTTGTCCGGCACTTTAGAAGAAGAAAAGAAGCCTGGACATGTGTCCACACCATCATGTTGGTAGGTAGGGCCAGCACATCAATTTTCCAGTGATCAGGGCACTTTTTAAAGGATTACAAAACCCCCACGTATTTATGAGGACCCTCCCCTCCTCCCTCTCCCCTGGAGCTCCCCCAAGAGGAACACCCCTCCCCCCAAGAGTACCACGAGGCAGTGCATAGGCAGTGCCAGTGTACTGCTGAGCCATGTTCCTCTTGCCTCCTAGAGGCTGTACTTGCCTGTGCAAGTGTGGTCTCTTCACCTATCTCAAATTGCTTGAGAGCTGCTGTCAGTGTGGGAGAAGGTGAGCAGAGAGGGGTGTGCGGTGGAATTCCATGCAGCAGACAAATAGCAGGGAAGCCCACTAATGAAATGATAATGTGTTTAAATGAGGTTTCCAATCTTCCTGGTTATGCCAACGGTGGAGAGGAAGAACAATGGCACCACAATGAGATCTCACCAATAATAATCTCACTTTTGCCTTCTTGCAGGATTTTGTACCAAATTTGCTGCCTTTGTCTTCAATCAAATGGTGGCACCGTCTTGAATTTCAGTTACTTTTAAAAAGCTGTACATGCACTTCATTTTTTTTAAAACCGTGGATCATAAGTCCACACTATGGGTGAATTGGTAGCACAATGGTTACATTGTTGCCTCACAACGCCAGGGACCCAGGTTTGATTCTTGGCTTGGGTAACTGTCGGTGTGGAGTTTGCATATTTTCCCTGTGTCTGCATGGGTTTCTATTAGGTGCTCTGGTTTCCTATCACAGTCCAAAAATATGTGGGTTAGATAGATTGACAATACTAAATTGCCTCTTAATGTCAGGGGGATTAGCTAAGGTAAATGCATGGGATTAGGGAGATAAGGCCTGGGTGGGATTGTGATTGCTACACACTGGATGGGCTAAATGGCCTCCTTCCGCACTGTAGAGATTCTATAAATCCAGATTAATTTGGATTTACCCAAGGTCCAAAACAATCAAATAATTAGGGACTTAGGGGAAAAAATGTGTCCTTAGATGCAATATTGTTTCAGGCCTGGATAAAAAGACAGAAGCTGAACTAGTTAAATATATTTTATTTGGTTGGGCTAACAGCAGACAACATTATTTCTAAACAAAAAAAAAAGGAATCATCTATTAAAATTATTCAATGTTTATTTTAACCAAAGAAGTCACAAAATTCTTGAAAATACTAAATTTAATCAATATGTCCAACATCTAGGAGAATCTGGTGACTTATTTGTTAATGATCAAGACAAGGTTAGAATCATTGAATCCCTACAATGCAGAAAGAGACCATTTGGCCCACTGAGCCTGCACACTCCCATGCAGGCCCTATTACCCGTAATCCCACATATTTACCCTGCTAATTCCCCCAACACCAGGGTCAATTTAGCATGGCCAATCAACTTAACCCATATATCTTTGGACTGTGGGAGGAATCTGGAGGAAACGCACACAGATGCAGGGGAAAATGTGCAAACTCCACACTTTCAGTGATCCGAGGCCAAAATTGAACTTGGGTCCCTGACGCTGTGAGGCAGCAGCACTAACCACTGTGCTACCATACTGCCCCAAGATTGTTGAAGGCTGCAAGGGAACTAAAATTTAAACATATCAGGGATAGAATAGTTTTGACCTACAATTACCGATTAGAAAAAGATCAGGTTCCTCCTCTTCGGTTCTAAAATCAAATGCAAGAAAGCCATAAAAGTTACATGTTCAACGACTCAATAGATAAATTCTGTTTGTGGGGAACAGCAATCTCATTAATAAACCAAGCCTTCAAATTATTAATGAAGCCAGAGCTTAGGGCTGCCTGGGGTGTAAAATACGTCCTGTAACTGTTCAGTAATAACAAATTCCAAGCAGCAAACACATTTAGCGCGTCATTTAAAAGCAATCAGTGAATGCCATATAAAGTCAATAAATCACATTGCCACCATTATTTTTCCATCTAAGTCACAGCAGTGTGAAAATTGGCTTAAATGCAAGAAATTTGTGATCATCATTAATTTCAATGGGGTGGGGCATTATAGAAAAGCATTTCAAAATTCCCAAAAAACACCATTATGGTATTATCAATGGCATGCATCATTCATGCTATCATTTCTCCTTTCTTTCCAAGCATTTAAGTATCCCTGCACTGAAAATGCACAGGAGCAAGTCCCTGGGAAAAAAAATGCAGACTATTTAACTTAAAATACCTCGATTAATGTACATGCGTTGCTTTTTAAAGTCATTGGCCTGCAATAAAGCTTCCGCTGCTTTCAAGCACCAAATAAATCTTGAGCATGTGACAGATGCATCAGTTGATTATAGTTAATTAGACCACTGCTACTGTCCAGCGGCTACACTGCTTTGTTTGGCTTTGCTGCTGTTGTAGCTCACCACACCTTTCCAGCACAAATAAAAATGTTTTCTTAAAATGAAAATTATTTTGAACCTAACTTGGTGTTGAGGCAAAGTCACCATTTTACCTGTTATGTTCGCTGGCAGATAGTTCAGTTGAATTGTTTTGGAATCATGGAATTCCTGCAGTGCAGAAAGAGGCTATTGAACCCATTGAGTCTGCACCGACCTCAATCCCACCTAGACCCTATCCTTGTAACCCCACATATTTATCCCACTAATCTGCACATCCTGGGACACCAACGGGCAATTTAACATGGCCAATGCACCTAATCTGCACATTTTTGGACTGCGGGAGGAAGCCGGAGTACCTGGAGGAAATCCATGCAGACACTGGGAGAATGTGCAAACTCCACACAGACAGTGACCCAAGCTAGGAATTGAACACAGGTCTCTGGAGCTGTGAGGCAGCAGTGCTATTCAGTACCGCTGTCCTCCCCCAGCACCCTGTGCACTTTGCAACCATATTGAAAATATAATTTAAATTTAAAAACCCTCCATCAGTGATTTCAGACTCAGTGATTAAATTTGTCATGCGATGTGGAATTAGTTATTCAAAACAGGGGATGGGATTTTCCAGCATCACTTGCCCCGAAATCAGAAAATCCTGCCCGAGGTCAACAAACCTTTCCATGCTCTGCCCCTCGATTGGTAAGCGGAATGGTAAAATTCACCCCAGGATCATTCAGCTTCAATTATGGCTCAGTATTAGGAAATCTTATGGCTGTGAAAGATATTACCTAGATTATCATATCCATTGGGGCATCGCCTCTTTAAGGCAATGTGTCATGTGACCTGGGTGTGGGGTGAGCTGGTTGGGAATTGCCCTGAGAGGGCAGTTGTTTGGACTGTAGAGTAAGCATTCTGAGTAAAGACCTGTGTTCCCTGACGCCTAGCTGTGAAGTAGTTCTTGAGGAGACACCTCAGCACTCAGATTTAAGATAAATACAGAACTTTTCTCCTTTCTTTCTCATAAAATAAAAGTAAAGTACTGTCAATGCTGGAGGTCTAAACTAAAATCAGAAAGTGTTGGGAAAAGCTGCAGATCTGTCAGCATCAGTAGAGACAGAATCTCCATTCCGAGTCCAATGTGACTCTTCTTGAAACGCTTTCAGTTGATTTAAATTGGAAGAGCAGTAAAAATGCATCAACTTGGTTAGCTATCCAATAATACTGGCTCATAGGATGCACATGTGGCTGCTGGATGCAGGCTGTGAAGACCTCAAATGCCTCATCAATCCATAACCATGTGTATTCACTATCCAAACTCCCTGGCAAACAAATCCATCACTTGAGTTTAGCACTGGAAAAACACTGAACATGTAGCACCCTTTCACAGCATAAATGACCACATTCAGGAAAGAGAGAAGAGTAAAGGAAGAAATTGCACAGAATAGACCTGCGGTGATATCATATATTTCAAAATGAATAACTTTAATAGATGTTGACATTTTTAAACATACATCTAACTTGTCACAAATGTCATCTTTTGAATTCAACTTTCACACAGCTTATATTTCATTTTGCAAAATTCCTGGTAACCACTTTCTTTTCCAAACCATCCTTTTCAGTTATTGAACTGCATGTCATAATCTGTGAACCTATTGCTGGAGCAAGAACTGGTTCAAGAGGGAAATCGAATTCCATAGCTGTGAAACAAGTGTCGCTACATAATTGGACCTGTCCTTGTATTCCCTACCATTTCATCTTGAGGCAAATTCAACTTGAGCTACTTATAATCTGTTACTGCAGTTTAAGCTTCTTACATACCCGCTATTGTTCATGTACCCTGTCACTGCTCATGTACCTTTGTCACTGTTCATGTACCCTGTCACTGTCACCTGAAGATCTCGGGAAACCTATCACATCACCTTGAGGCGTCCATTTTAAATCATTTTGGCTCAAAATGCTGTCTATCACCCCCATCCTGAGGCAATCGCCCCTTCCCTTTGATTTAAAGAGCTGTTCTGACTGTCTTTATCTTGATGTTTCTCATATCTACACATGTACCTTTCACTGGGATTGATTTCTTTTACCTGCTGGTAAAATCTATGAAACCGGGGACTGATAATTTGAATAAATTTGAGAAATCTTCTGTGAGAAGTTAAAAGGTCTCGTGGGAAATGTACACTGTCGAATGGAACAGCCCTACTGATAGTCCATTCATTTTTCAGTGCTCATAACCGATCCTTTCATGTGTCTATATGCTGTTCCTTCACCTTAAGGTGTTTACACACATAGCATTCTCTTTTTGTCAATTCATCTTAAAGAGCTCATTTGCTTGGTGTTGCTTATACATGAATATTTATGTTACAATCTCAAGAACATTTATTATTTATATATCTCCCATAACCTCATGTGGCTGGAGTGGGTGGTGGGGGTTGGGGGGGGAGTAGGTTATAGGGTGGAATCAAAATTATTTGAAGGAATGCTAAATCAATACGCTTCCAGTCAATAAAGACGTGTTCCTTAACAGAAATAAATTGTGTTTGAAGCCACACAAATGAAACCTAGTAAAGATACAACTGAACTATAAGTAAAAATATGGCTCTATTTGATATCAACTTGAGTTCATAAATTATGTCCTATTTAAGACAAAGCATGCCTTGAGGTATTCCCTTCTTCCCTGTTTATCTTCATTATCTATCTAAGTATTCTTGCATAAACACAGGTGTCGAGGAACTGCGAGATGACTCAGACAGTCACTGATAAATAAATTTATTTAAAGGGTTTGGTTTGGTTCCAGTGCAAGTTGTAATTTGTCTGTATTTCAATGGGATTAAAGATTTCTTTTGACGTGGGTTACTTTACTAATCTCTTTCTTCACGTGAGTTAATTTGCTCGCATCGCAAAGGGGAAAATCAGTTAAAATTAGCACCGAGTAGATTTAAGTTCTCGCGGTCGAAATGAGCATTCAATCCCTTTGCAATAGCATTTTTCTTAAAATGGAGACAATAAAATCTGTTATCAGTGCATGGCTTGACTGATTACACTCACTCCAGGAGGCTAGCAGTATTTACATCGAAGTGAGTCTTAGTCCTTTGGGGTTTTGTGCAGCAGGTGTGGAATGGCGACTGCTCAGTTAGACACTTTGAGCCATGACACTGTTGTCTTTTATTGCCTAGAGACAGATGAGAAATATGAAAAGTTAATTCCACCAATGTTAAACCAGACTCCCTTGATATTTACTTCATTCCAGTATGGCCACAGGGGTATTGTGGCTTATACCAGTCTCTAGTCTGGAATCCCCACTTGTTCATTTTGTTTAAAATTCAGATATACGGGGTGTTTTTTTAAATGTCAATTCCACGTGAAACATTAAAGCAGCATACACTCCTCAACATCAGATTGAAAATATTTGTAACCTCCATTTTAGGAGTAACTCATCTTGAATAATGCACTGCCTAGTGAATTGTGCTGCCCAGAAAATTCTTCAGCTTGAAATACTGATCTGTTGGGAGTTGATCTAACTCAGGATGACAATGGTGAGACTGGAATTGATCTTGGCTTGTTCACTGTCCAGTGGCGTGAGCTGAGAACTATAAAGTGTAAAAGTCCGATGAAAATAAGATCGAGCTTTGCACCTATGCATTCCACGATCAAGTAATCTACTCATTGTCAAATCATGTGCTGCAAGTATCCAATAAACAGGACCTCAGTTCAGATAAACTTTATTTACAACCGTAAACCAGACAAAAATTGCAATGCCACTTCAAGATGGAAATAATCGCCATAACTCCATTCGCCGCTAGGATCCTCTGGTATCATTGCAATGAATAGAGTTTTGGCTGAGCGCCAAATTCTCCGTTCTCAATGGCAGCAAGGGAGGGTATGGACAAGAATCCTGCCCACTGTGTCATTACAGATATTTAGAACAGAATATAATACATACAGTGTAGAAGTAGGCCATTCAGCCTATCGAGCCTGCACCGACAACAATCCCATCCAAGCCATATCCCCAAAATCCTATTATTTACTCTGCTAATCCCCTGACACTAAGCGGCAATTTACCATGATCAATCAACCTAACTCACGCATCTTTAGATTGTGGAAGGAAACTGGAGCACCCAGAGGAAACTCACGCAGACACGAGGAAAATGTAGGAGCTCCATATAAACCCGGGCTGGAATTGAACCCTGTGAAGCAGCAGTGCCAACCATAATCTAAACCAGTGTCATAATCTAAAGCAGAATAAAAGATATCTTGTATATACATGATTAGAGGAACCCTGGCAATGTAAAATTAGAAGGCATTATTTTCAACTTTGTCACCAGATGGTAACCTAGCAGAGCAAGCACTTTACAGCTGAACCTACCTAACTTTTGTTTGGCCGTTGTTTTTACAATGAGCCATGAGCTCATCCGAGTTGTGCGCAAATCTATACAGTGTAGAAGAATGAAAACAATTCCTCTATACTCTATAGTAAACAGCAAAGGAATTACTTGGGTTTTTAGGGTTTGCCATTGTTTTGATACCCCTAAAAATAATTGTGGGGCAAGTGGTGTTAACAGTGCCAATTAAGGCAGTTAGACACCAACATTAGGGGAGTGGCATACTGGAGCAATGCAGTGCTTCATTGCTGACAAGAATGGATGTTTCATCACAGCACAGGTAAACAATGACAAGACTGAACCTGACCCATATTTTCACGGAGATTTACCTTGCATAACTCAAAGCAGTAAAGCCGTTTACACTGCAGCATGGATAAGTAGGCCAATCAGTGATCAAGTCTTGGGGAAGGAAACACAATATGAAGATTAAGAGAGTTTTAACTTGCCTTGCTAATTAATTATGTGACGATCAGCAGTACCAGTGTGTTTTGACTGGGTGGACAGGATTTTCACCTTCTGCATTCACGAGCTGTAATTTCCCGCCTATTCACTTTAATGGGGATTAATCCTGACTGGCAAAGACAGCAGGGGAAAGACCTGACTTGGCTTTTTAAGACACTCAAAATACAAGGGATTTATTTTACAAGTTTGCATTGCTGTTAGAGAATTCAGCAGTGACGCAAGCTCATAACATTCCTCTCTTATAATCGTTCCATTCATATATTATGGGGATTTCATCAGAAAATTTGACACAGTTGGATTTTGGACTCATTTTAGATTATGTATTAAAGGGCAAAGTTTTGATGCAAGTGTATAGTCAAGTGACTCTCATTTATAAGCAAACATGTAATGGGACAAGATAAATCCAATGAAACCTCCATCATATAAATTTTGTTATCACAGCTTAGATGCTCAGTAATCCAGGATCAGCTTTTGGTTTCAGTTAAGATGTTTTGTTTGCACTGCTCCAATACCAACAATAATTGGCATTTATATAGTGCCCTTTAACGTAGCACAATATCCCTAAGTACTTTACAGGAGTGTTATCAAACAGCATTTTGGCACCAAGCTACATAAAGGGATGGATGACAAAAAGCTTGGTCAAAGAAGAGGATTTAAATGGTGTCTTAAAGGAGGAAAGAAGGATAGAGAAGCAGAGAGGATTAAGGAGGGAGCGTCATGGGTTAGGGCTTTGTCGTCTGACGCTGTGTCTGCCAATTGGCTGAACAATTCAATCAGAAGTGCACAGGAGCCAAAATTGGAGGAATCTCAGAAGGTTGTGGAACCAGAAGGGATTACAGGCAATGGGGAGGAGTAAGGCTATAGGAAGGATTTGTGAACAAAGATAAGAATTGTGAAATCAGAGTGTTGCTCAACTGGGAGCCAATGCAGATCAGTGAGAAGAGGGCTGAGAGGTGAACAGATTTCATAAGAGTTAACATGCAGGAGCAGAGCTTTGGACGAACGTAAGTTTATGAAGGGTGTAAAATTTTTCTGAGATCTCCCAGTTATATTTTGAACCTACTCCATGCCCCACATTCCCTCCACAGCCTCCTTCTCCCTGACTCCCCTCCCCTGTCCTCACCACCATTCCCCACCCTCCTCTCAGCCCAAGACTGTAACAATCTGCAGAACATGGCTTTGTGGATGAGTCATGTGAATACTTGGAAAGAGTAATCATTTCAGAACACTGGGAATCATCTATGATCTATGTATTTATAGATCTACAACCAGATCTATAAATCATGCAGTTGTAAGACAGTGGTTAACATGCACACATGTCATCATCAAATCGGGCAGAATAAAAACCTATTTCTCACTCCTTGGTGCACTGATTCACTGCCAATTATTCCTTTTCATTTTTAATTCCTTTTCATGATGCCTGTTACTCCTACTGTCCCCAATGAGGGAGATGAATTCAAATGGTAGCAGAATAAATGGTGGAAAGGCAAAGATTTGCAAGTCCAGTCTGATACCAACTTGGACTGAAAAATTCTATTTAGACATTGATGTGCAATGTATCTATTTTTAAACTGTAATTTGGGTGCAAAGCATATTCATGGGCAGTGTGGTAGCTTCACCCAATATGCATTGGGATTGATCCCCTGATGAAATCATGAAGTCCCTTCATTAGGCCTCATGCGTGGGCCTACATTGTTGGGAATAACCATAACCAGGATTTTTCAATTACCGTGTCTCCCTTCCCTCCATCTGTGGAGTCGGTAATGAATACCGTTGATATCATCTGCCCCATACCCATTAAACGCTCTAATGACTATTAGTTGGCTGGAAGCAGGATCACTCTCAGTCAGGAGGAAGCCCCATGTTAGAGTTGCCTGGGTTGGGACTGGGACTGCAAGCTGTCCCCAGAATCTAGGTCCTGAGGAGTCCGGGACCCCTTTCGGGGGCCTCAGGACAGGGAGGGCTGGTGAGGCCCAAGGGAGACTCGGCAGAAGAAGCTTGGGATGTTGGTTGACGGGGCAGATTGAGAGGTAGGGGTTGAGGACTGTCAGTACTGGAGGCACTGTGGGGCAGGGTGGGGGCATTCTGTGGGGGAGGTGCAGCATGTTCCAAATCAAAGAGAGGGGATGGGAGGATGTTCATGTCGGTGGGTGGGAGGGAGATTGAGTATGAGCGTGGGGGCTGTTTCTGTGGTTAGAAGGAGGGTTATTCCTTGTTGGAGGTGGGTGAGTCCCTTGTTTTATTTTTATCTCTTTTCCATTAGGGCACCCTTTTAAAAAAAAACATTTTTACAGAGAAATTACTTGCTGGCAATGTTTCCTTCCCTCCAATCACCCAGAGAAGAAAGATTGGATCCTTTTGAGAAAATATACTTGCCACTAAAAACAAGTTCAGAAGAAAATAATTTCTTAAATTCAGATAATTTAGCCACTATTGCAATCTTGATGGAGAGAGGAATTTTCACTTGTTCCAGAACTGTAAGTACAAGACTGCAATATATTCTACCAGGAACGTGTATAGACACATTGTACATACTAATGTAGCAATATTAGAATGAAAGTGTCAGGCTAACTATGTACAAACTAATGAAATAACTCTGTATAAAGACTTTGATAGGTGACTTTGATTTGATTTGTTATTCAAATAACACGTGTATTAGTATGTAATGAAAAGTTTGTTTCTTGCGCACTCTGCAAACAAAGCATGCTGTACGTAGAAAAGGAATGGAGAGGGTGCAGAATGTAGTGTTGCAGTCATAACTAGGGTATAGAGAAATATTAACTTAATGTGAGGTATGTCCATTTAAAAGTCTGATGACAGCAGGGAAGAAGCTTTTATGCAGGAACGGAACTATTGGTACGAAACAGATTTGTGAATGAGTTTGGACAATTTACCAGAGAGATGAGTTATGTTGCTGACGATAAAGTTTCTGAAACTGTCTGAACTTATTCTCAGAGGCAAGTATAGCTCCCTAAAAGGATCCAATTTTTTCTTGTATTCTCTGGATGATTTAGAAGAAACATTGTCAGCAAACAATTTTTCTGTAAGAAGAATAGAGCAAAATATATTCAGCAGTGGAGAGGGAGCAAAAAGAAATATGCAGCCTTTCCAAAAATAAATCAACACTGTAAAATGTGCCAGTTAGATTATGAATTCCCAAAACTAGTTTAGAAAGTTTGAATGTTCTCAGTCCAGCTTTGTCAGCCTTCAAGATTGCGGAGCTGTTCAGGAAGCACTAATAGGTACAGTCGGGAACTGTTGAAAGGTGCTAGGGAAATGCAAACTGTGAGCTGAGGAGCCATGGAGCCTTATTAACAGAGCCAAATTGACAAGAGGAGCTCAGTGTGAATGGAAGCTAACGTGGAACCATTAACTCAGGAAATATTCCAATTCTTGATAGCAAAATCACCTCTGTGCTCATACCCAGCCCTGTATCAACTTCTTGCCCTCATGGTACCAGTTGACCTCCTCCCATCTTTGTGTTAAAGTTGCTCCCTGGCTTGTTATCATTGAGACTTTCTCCATTGCTACAGTAACCACTTTCCCCTAAACTCCACCTTCCCCCAAACCATCTGGGTCCAGCCTCTACTCTGTCCTTCCCTTACTTGCTTTTGATGGTTGTCTTGTCAACTATTTTCAAATCAAACCACGATTGTTGTCTAGGGATTGTCAAAATTAGAAGAATTCTGTAAGTATCATTTAGAGATCAGAGACTTGGTAAAGCTGTTATCTGTGTTCAAGGAACTGAGAGAGAAAGTAACTTCATTTTCAGCTGATACTCAGTCTGCTCTTTCATCTTAAATTGAAATGACTTTATTGAATTTCTTGAAAAGATTAACAGCAAGGGGGAGGCAAAGGCCTAGTGGTATTATCACTGGACTCTTAATCCAGAAACTCAGCTAATGTTCTGGGGACCAAACTTCAAACCCCTCCATGGCAGATGGTGGAGTTTGAATTCAATAAAAATATCTGCAATTAAGATTTAACTGATGACCATAAACCATCGTTGATTCTTAAGGGAAGGAAATCTGCCATCCTTAACTGGTCTGGCCTACCTGTGACTCCAAAGTCACAACAATGTGATTGACTCTTAACTGCCCTCAGGCAATTAAGGATGGGCAATAAATATTGGGTAACCAGCACTGCCCATGTCCCATGACTGAATAAAAAAAAACTTCTGGACAGTGCGGACAATGAGCTGAGACTTAGGTGGCAGCACAGGGGCAGAGTTTAATGTTAGTGAGTGGGGTCTTGGCTGCCAGCTGGAGAATGTGCAAGAGTTCTGAATTGCCTCCATTAAGGAATGTCTGCTGGAAATAAGTGCCCTTCAGGCACTTAATTCATCAGCAATGGCCCTTTCCTGGGATTTAGGATTCCAGTGGCAGAAATCCAGCTCCCCAAGAGCTGCAGTTCTCCTGTGCCCATCAGGGCCACAAGGAATAGTGACTGCTCCCAGTAATGCATTCACCAAAGTGACACAGGCCCCAGGCTAGCAAGGGGATCATGGGGATCACTGACTAGCTGGGGAATGTGTTAGAAGAAATTACAGGAGTACTTTCTTATCCCTGGGTTACCACAGAGAGATGAGCTTCCAGAGAATGGAATTTGGGAATTGCCGTAACAACGTTGCAACACCATTTCTGACCAATGCTTTGCGAAAGTACAGCTTTCCTACTCTTGAGGATGGCTTCATAGAATTGCAGAATGATTAAAGATTGACTCTTAAATTTTAAAATGCTGGTGTTCATTCTCAGTTCTACTAGAAATTGAAAGCTAAAATTAAAAAAGTAAAAATTTAATATAAAATCAAAGTTTGTTGGAAATTCACTTATCAATCAAGAGAAAAGATAGATTTAAATGATTCTAATTAATGGTGATCTCTTAAGTATCAACTCACTGTTTTGTCTAATGGACAAAATGTTTTAATGTTAAATTAATGGCTTTTTTTCAATTAATCCTAATAGATGTTATAAATAAACTCCCACATTGGGCAGAACTTCCATTCTGAGGTTTAGATTGGGTCATGGGGTCAGAGGTAAGAGGATAGAATTCTCTCAAGCTCCTGTTGGTGGGCAAAGAGGACAATATGGTGGCAGGCCCAGAAATCAGTTTCACCCTCAGAATTTACAACAGGATCTTCCACTAGTGCCCAGTGGAACAGAGATGAGCATGAACCTCATATACATCCTGTTAATGAGATGCAAATGAAGACCTGATCCTCCCAACCCTCTCCAGCCCTCGATTCCACACTAAATTCTCCACATTGCCTGCGGGAAAACACACCAATGAGAAACATGTCTGGAATGATGTGGCATGCAGATGTTTAGAGTCATTTGAACAATGCCTGGGGCTGCCTCTGGAGTTCATGATGGAGGCCTCCCACAACCCTTGAACTCTGGTTTCCTTGCACAGTCCAAAGGTGTGTTGGTTAACTGGATTGGCCATACTGGTCAGGGGGACTAGCTAGGGTAAATGCATGAGATAGGGCCTGGGTGGTATTGTGCTTGGTGCAGACTTGATGGGCCAAATGGCCTCCACTGCACTTTAGGATTCTATAATTGTATAGTAGAGTGTGCACCTATAGGTGGAACTTCTAGGTATCCTCATGGATGCCATCTTCCAGCCTCAGACTGCTCGAGAGATTTATCATCATTTTCAGGATGTCCTCCTCCTTTCTCGAATAGTGACTCAGTGACGTTGGAAGGCTCTTCAATAAGCAACCTGGACACCATGTTGGAATACGCAACATCCAGGCCAGTCCCACCACGGCATAAAGGGTAAAACACCCAGTTGCATAATTAATGAGGTTGTGGCAGGAAGATTTGCTGTGTTTTCCCGCCGGTTTCTACAATGGGAAAAGCCCATGTTCCCATCCCCCATCTTGAAATGGGAGAATTCCCTCTGGAGCATTTTGAAAAAACGGTACTGCTAACTGCCCCCTCTCACCCTGACATTGTTCAGAGTGGGGTCTGCACGACCATCTATGACCTTGCATTTTTCAGCTCATTACTTATGTATCCATATGGAGCACAGAAAGATAAATCTTGTCCATTCTGGTTTAAGTTTCCTTTCAAGAGTTTAATACATGTGAATTACTGCCAAGAACCTTTCATCAATTAAGGTTTTAATTGCTTTTAGAGATTTTGGCCCAGATCTTCTGGCCAGTTTAAGACAGGGTGCATTTGATGCTGACTCTGATATAAACTGCCAACATCAACAGGGCAGCATGATAGCACAGTGGTTAGTAATGCTGTCTCATAGTGACAGGAACCCGAGTTCAATTCCTGACTTGGGTCACTGCCTGTGCAGAGTTTGCACATTCTCTCCACGTCTGCATGGGTTCCTCTGGGTGCTCTGGTTTCTTCCCATATTCCAAACATGTGCGAGTTAGGCGTATTGGCCATGCTAAATTGTTCATTAGTGTTAGAAGGATTAGCAGGGTCAATATATGGGGATAGGGCCTGCATGGGATCGGTGTCGGTGCAGGCTTGATGGATCAAATGGCCTCCTCCTGCACTGTAAAGATTCTATGATCACCATCTTTCTCTGCAGTCTTTGCACCTTCCCATGCCAGTTCCAGCAGGGACATAAGGGCAAACAGTCAGGAGGCCAATAGTTGAACATAATTCTTATGTTGCTGCATCTGCTTTCATCATGATGAATGGAATAACCCTGAACATCTGTTGTTAGTTCATTGACTTACTTTGGCTTATCCCGTTTTAAATGGAGCTATCAATCTCTAATACTGTATAATCTCACCGCATTGGTACCAATGATGCTCACCCCCACCTCACGCCATGAAAAAAACATGAGAATACCCAATCCCACTCATTCCCCAACAACAGTCCGGCCAGAGAGGAGCTGGGGATTCCAGAAGGCAAATGGGAGAGAGGATGGGGAAGGGGTGGGAGCACTGTCTGGGGTGCGGGAAGGCTGAGCACTGTCGGAGAGTTGGGAGAAGGTAAGTATTATCCAGTGGTAAGGGCGAAATAAATGCTATCTGTGGGCGTGAGCATCACTGGGGTTTGGCGTTGAGTGGTGCCAGGGAGGGGAACGCGATGGGGAAAGGAGGAGGGTGAATATTGCCAGAACTGAAGCTGAACATTGCTGTAGGTGGGATTTGACACTGGAAGATGGGAGAAACATTGCCAAGATGGCAGGGGTGAATGTTGCTGTGAGTGCTGGGGTGCTTCGAAACCTGAGCTGACTTACTTAGAATTTCACTGGTATTTATGAAAAACTTGAAATAAATCCATGTGAAAATATACTGCAAACGGCCAAGCCTCCATGAGTATGGTTACTGGATTCCACTGCTTTTGGTATCATGCAGTATCCGGGCAGGGCAAAACCAACAATCAAACTTCCTGCGTGACACCACAAATGAAGTTATTCATTCCTTCAGAACAACATAAATGAAACAATGCAAGTTTAAAGAGGATGCAGGAATATTCACATGGCGGTGTATATCTATGAATCTTCTAAGATGGCCGAACAAATTAAGAAGGCAAATTTTTAGTTTATTAATTCTTGGGATTCAAAGTGAGCATTGATGAGCAGATTTTTTGGTGATAGACGATTGGATTCTTTAGGCTTTATAAAAACAGACATCAATTGCAAAAGCTCAGTCATTGTATTTGACCTTTTGTTTTAAACACAGGTTAGGTCTCAGTTGGATTACTGTGTTCAATTCTGAATACTGCAATTTAGAAACAATGTTAAATCTCAAATTTGGTGAGGTTTACTGGAATGATGCCAGTGTGGGGGCATCACTTATGTGGAGAGAGGAGAGAAGCTAGGAATTGGAAAATATGAAGGACTTTGAAAGAGTAGGTAAGGGGAAATTATTTTCAGGTGGAAACAAATCAATAAAAGAGGACACAGATTTCAGCTAAAAGGATTGAATAAAAATGCTGCAAGTTATAATTTGGATGCACTACCTAAATTTTTGGTGGAAACTGAAAGAAACTTTCTGAGGGAATTGGATAAATGCAGAATAGGGGAAACGTGTTGATAATTAGAACAAATGGATCATTTTCAGGGTATGTGAAGATGGTATGCTGGGCCTGGTAATTTGGGCCAAATGGCTATCTTCTGTATCCTATGATTCTTCTTTGACTTGCTTTAAGAGAAAATAAACTGTTTAAATCCAACTTTATCTTTTTGCTTATTTCAAAAATGGACTTTGCTGGACCAGAAGATGGCTGTAAAAGTTATATGATTCACAGGTTGACTACAGTGTCTGGACTTCCAGTTCAGGGAGAAAACTCATCCTTGTGGAATTTTACACCTTTCATTGTGAAGACACATTATAATCAACGAAACCAGGGGCCAGCAGCCAATCTCCACAGTATGGTTCTATAGCAAAGGGAGAAACATTGAAATTTATTGTATCTGAAAGGTATTACCATTAATCTCCTAAAGTAAATAATGTTTGCACTGCTACCTCACAGCTTCAGGGACACAGGTTTGATTCTGGCCTTAGGTAACTGTCTGTGTGGAGCTTGCACATTATCCTCGTGTCTGCATGGGTTTCCTCTGGGGTGCTCCAATTTCCTCCCACAGTTTATGATGTGCAGGTTAAATTGATTAGTCATGTTCAATTGCCCCTTAGTGTCAAGATGTTAAGGAGATAAGCAGGGTAAATAAGTGAGGTTAATACAGGACAGGGCCTAGGTGGGATTGTTGCTGGTGCAGCCTGATGCACTGAATGGCCCCTTTCTAAACTATAGGGACTCTATAATTCTATGAACAGACTCATTAATGGGTAACATTGTGTGATCTAAGGTTTTGACCTTTGGGATATTTTAATATTACATTTCTAGACACACACTGTCTGCTATTTAAAATGGTAATCATGATGTGGAGATGCCGGTGTTGGACTGGAGTAAACACAGTAAAAAGTCTCACAACACCTGGTTAAAGTCCAACTGGTTTAAACCCTCCCAACTGCTCTAGCAAACATTCCCGCTAGGACATTATTCCCAGTCCTTACCAGTTGTAACCCATCCAACTTGTACAAGACCCACCTCCCCCAGAACCAGTCCCAATGCCCCAGGAATCTGAAACCCTTCCCCTGACACCATTTCTTTAGCCACATATTTATCCGATATATCCTGTCGTTTTTATTCTGACTAGCAAGTGACATCGATAGTAATCCTGGGATCACTACCTTTGAAGTCCAGTTTCTTAACTTTCTTCCTAACTCCCTATATTCTGCTTTTAGGACCTTATCCCTTTTTTTGCCCATGTCATTTGTACTGTGACCACAGATTGCTTGCCCTCCCCCTGTAGCTGCTCAATGGCATCTTTGACCCCAGCATTAGGAGGCAACACATCATCCTGGAGTCTCGTTTGCTGCCACAGAAATGCCTGTCTATTCCCCTTACAATTGAACCCCCTATAACTATTGCACTGGCACACTTTCTATCCTTCCCCGCTGCAGCAAAACTAACCATAGTACAACAAGTTTGGTTGTTGCTGCTTTCCCCTCAACAGTATCCATCTGTTTTGCAGGGGAATGGCCACAGGAGATTCCTGCACTACCTGTCTATCTCTCTTGCTCTATCTAGTGATCACAGGCAATCTCTAAATAGTGGTCACCCATTACCTTCTTGCCTGTGGAGTCTGAGTTTGCAGTGTAACCACATCTCTATATTTGATATCCACAATATTTTCTGACTCGCAGATGATCCACAGTGTCTTCAGCTGTCACTCCAGCTCTGAAACTCGTGGAACTATACCTGAAGATTTCCTGCACACATGCTGACCCAGGAGACTGGAACTGTCCCAGCCTGCCATGTGGAGGAAGAGGAGAAAATCACAGTGTGGAGTTCTCCTGTCAGGTTTAGCCTTTTAAATTAAACTTCTGAAAGATGTTTTGTTTCAGATTTTATCCAATTTTCTAGGATCCCTCTTTCCTGCTTCTTGTTACTACTGAATATAATCTTTTCAAACCATAAACCACAATAATTACACAGAAACAGTATTGTAGTGTACAACTTCTGGCCCAATCTATTCAACATTTTTTCGTAGGATAAGCTTCTCTTCCCAGGAATGAGTTGAGTGAATTTTCTCGGTACTGCTTCTAATGTATTTATATCTTTTTCTAAAATAAAGAGAGTCAAGATTGTGTACAGTAACTCCAGTGCCTGAATTTGCAGGATGGCGAAAGCTCAGTGCCCATCATTGAGAGAGCTGGCAGGGATTGTGTTCTTGCTGTCCCCGACAAATGAACACTGCCTGGACTTGGACAGACATGCTGTCTTAGAGAGCCATCAGCCAATCAGATATTACAGTTCTGAACTTGAGACTGAGGCCAAAGTTCGGAAGCATGCCGGACCCAGGAATATGTGAGATTGCATGGGAAGACAGTGGGCATGCATCCTGATGCATTCGCACCATATTAGGTATGAGCATGAGTTGGACATAAGTGAAAAAGTGAAAAAGACAACTTAAATGATTTCAACATCTTACATTGTGATTTTTAGGTCAGCACACATGCAACACTTACCTGCCCATTTCTATGTGTGAACTGAGTTTTATACTGTAGATAAAAACTTTTACCTTCAGGGATGGAGATCTCCATTCAATCCATTTTGCTGTTGCTTTATAATTATCTTTTTGCATATGCTTCAATCTATATTATTTTATAAAATACACACAGATAAGGATTTTAAAAATGTCTTTGAATGTATTTTGTTAATCATTTTGCTGACAGAACACAATAGTTGAAACCTGGTTTCTATTATTCAAGTATGGTATTTAAACCAGTGCTTAGCTCACTGTTAATGTTTGATTCTTGAGACTAAAATAAAGGCTAGAGTCTTTCATAGATTATCCTGAAACCATTTCCAAAGTAACTTAGTGTACATTTTTCCTTGATAGCTCAGAAATGTCTAGCTGGGTAATATATTTTGTGGCATTATATTACAACGAATACAGACAGAGGATAAATCATTTAGACTGACCATGGTACTTAATAACAAGTCTGAATGACATCTAATGAAAATGTAGCATCACCTTTCCATTAAGTTGCACCGGGAGAAATGAAAAATATCTGTGGTTGGCAATGAGATTCTGCATAACTTTGCTGCATCTGGCTACAGTCACACTTTATAAATATCAAATGCTATTCATTGTAGCTCAGTACTTATTTCCAGAATAGTTCCGCTAAACCATCTGGAGTGACTGAATAACTTTGTTTATTTTACAGTGGAACTCACTCTGTGGCACAACAATAAGTGAGATCTATTCCTTTCTGATGTGGTAATGTTAGCAAATCCCATCTATTGCTGCCTTGTTCATTTAGTATTTCCACGAAAAATAACATGAGGCGTCTTGAACCTCTGTTAGATATTTATTTTTAAACCTTTAATTGTGGTCCTCACAGGGATTACCATGCATTTATAGCAGTTTTGAGACCTGCAAACCTCTTAATAGCGTGATTAATGTTCCACTTGTATTGCCCTGATTAGTGCCGTACTGACTACATTCTGAATAGCAATGTGCCGCACAGTTGAGTTGATGAAGCCAGATCCCTGTTTATGTACTCTCAACACTTGCATTGGAGTGCTGGTTATCAATGTCTGACTGCTGGAGCGATTTCTAATGATTTGAAGGGGTTGACAGGAAAGGAAGCTCTTTTCATTCATTAGAAAGTTAATGAGGATAAAACAGGTTGCGGGATTTTTTTTGGGCAGAAAGAAAGCTTAAATAGTAACGCTTTCCAAGGTGGTCACACTTCTGGTGCCAAACTTCACATGTTTGTGAAATCAGTGGGAGTCTGTTGCACGTTTGGTATTGATGCATTGCAGTAGATTCCATGCCAAGTGTACAGAGTAGCTGGCACATCAGATTGGATTAGAGACACATTTCAAGACCCTCCGCGAAGTAGCACAGCCTTATTTAGGTGGGGGTGCAACAAACTAAAATAATTTAATATATAGTTAATGCCTTTGATTAAAGGGGAGGGGCTGATCTACAACTTAATATAATATAACTAACCTGAATTTATAAAAATAATGTTTATTCATTTACACGTCAAGCAAAGTTTGTGAATTTAGCTCTGATGTAGTCTAATACATTATCACTTACAGGGTTCCTTGGTAGGAAAATCGGGATCCACTCTCCATAGCTAGGAAAACTTTTAAAGTTTATTTATTATTAGTGTCACAAGTGGGCTTACATTAATACTGGAGTGAAGTTACTGTGGAAATACCCTCATCAATGCATTCTGGTGCCTGCTCGAGCACACTGAGGGAGAATTTAGCATGGCCACAGCATCTAACCAGCACGTCTTTTAGAAGATGGAAGGAAATGGGAGCACGCAGAGGAAACCCACACAGACATGGGGAGAACATGCATACTTCGCACAGACAGTGACCCAAGCTCAGAATCAAATCTGGGTCCCTGGTGCTGTGAAGCAGCAGTGCCACCATGCCTTCCCTAGGACTCGAGAAATGTCTATATTGACATACTGATGTGTAAAAACCTCACGAAAAGTTTGGAAGTAGACAATGATAGCTGTGATCTTTGGTTTTGAGATGACATTAGTAGATGGCTTGGTTACTGTAAAATGGTTTTGGGTATTGAGCAATTTGTCTTCTTGTAGAATCACTATGAATGATGCCATCTAGATTCCATTCCAATTGCTCATATTATCCCCCTTTTCTTGAAGAATATAATGTACGCACCTTGAAGAGCAATATTTGGAGTAGGGCCTCTTTAAGTTCAACTTCTTATTTAAAGTTTAGAGTTTATTTATTAGTGTCATAAGTAAGCTTACATCAAAAATGCAATGAAATACTGTGAGAATTTCCTAGTCACCACACCGGTGTTTGTTCGGGTGCACTTAGGGAGAATTTATAGAATCATAGAGTCATAGAATCTTTCGAATCTCTGGCCTACATCGACCACAATCCCACCTAAAATAAATTGTTGCCAGTGTGGAACCAGGTTACATGTCAACACCATATATTTTGGTGGTATCAACCACATTTTAATATTGCAACTTCCTGTAACTTTGTTTTGTGTCTGTATGAAAACAGGGATCAACCAAGAGTAGCCAATTGAAGTCAACAACTGGTAACTAATGTCTGGGACATACGAAGTGAAAATGAACAAAGACACTATTGAATATTTTGTGTAATATTTGAGAAATTGTTGGGAAGTATAGTAATTTGCATAGTCTTCTTCTCAGAAATATACAGTGACTGATCTCACTGGCCTTCGTATCATCTTCTGCTGCAACAAGGTTGGAGAATTTGGTACCCAGCCAAATCTCCATTCATGTAACAGGATGGAAAAATTCTGTCAGCGTGAATGGTGATAACATTCCAGCTGTAGTGTTTTTTGCATCTTTTGAAATATAATATTAAGTGGTATCCACTCATTTAATAAGGATTGTTAAAATTAAAATATTAACTGTTTTTTATTTAGTATCTTACAAGATGACATAAAGAAGTGCTAATCCACATTAATAATCAGTGGAACATTTGGTAGATTGTGGCTAGGAGATAATACAGTATAATCAAAAAATGTGTCTTAGATGCAAAGTTAGTCCTTTTTTATGGTAGTATGTACAAATTCCTCTAAAAATCAGCACCTTTACAACATGATTTTTCCTTTTAATAACTGGACACAAGAATCAAAATCTTTAAAGGATAGTGTACTTTGGTCTTTGAAACAATCAATACATTTCTGGGATGCAGCTGTTTTTACAGCAGAGAGGATGTCAGAGGCTAAGGGCTATCTTTTAGGAACAGAGTTTGTAACCTTTCCTGGTGTTAACGTTACAATCAGAGTAGCCATGATCTTACTGCGTGGTGGAGCAGGCTCAAGAAGTCAACTGACCTACACTTGTTCTGACTTCTATGTTGGCAGAAGTTGAGAATTTGATTTCACTGGTGGATATTTAAAGAGGTAGAACATAGAACATTACAGCACAGAACAGGCCCTTCAGCCTTCGATGTTGCGCCGACCAATATAAAAAGCAATGCCCTTCCAAACTAAACCATTCCCTTCTCTTCCATATACTTATCAACTAACCTCTTAAACGCCACCAAACTTGGCGCATCTACAACTGCTGCAGGCAGGGCATTCCACTCCCGAACCACCCTTTGGGTAAAGAACCTACCTCTGATATCCGTCCTATAACTATCACCCCTTAATTTAAAGCTGTGTCCCCTCGTGCTAGCTTTCTCCATCCTAGGAAAAAGGCTATCACTGTCCACCCTATCTAAACCTCTAATCATCTTATATGTTTCGATTAGATCCCCTCTTAGCCGCCTCCTTTCTAACGAAAACAACCTCAAATCCCTCAGCCTCTCTTCATAAGACCTGCCCTCCATACCAGGCAACATCCTGGTAAACCTCCTCTGTACCCTCTCCAATGCCTCCACATCTTTCTTATAATGCGGGGACCAGAACTGCACACAATACTCCAAGTGCGGCCGCACTAGAGTTTTGTACAGTTGCAACATGACGTTGCGGCTCCGAAATTCAATCCCCCTACCAATAAAAGCTAAGACTCCATATGCCTTCTTAACAACCTTCTCGACTTGACTGCCTACTTTCAGGGATCTATGCACATACACACCAAGATCCCTCTGTTCATCAAGACTACTAAGAATCCTACCATTAGCCCTATACTTTACACATTTATTATTCCTGCCATTGTGCATTACCTCACACTTTTCCACATTAAACTCCATAAAAGGTGGAAAAGGCCTTGTGATTTTTATTGCAGAAATGTTATTCTTGGTCTCTTAATCAATAACTTCAATAAAGAAACCAATTGTCTTTTTGATTCCTATCAATAATATTATCATTATAAAAACATAGACATCTAAGCAAAGGGGGAGCTAATCTAATCCTATGATAGTTTCATATCAGAGACATGTTGGAGGGAATGAACAAACTGAGTCTTCTGAGACCGTATAGAACTTCAACAAAAACAGCTTTATTCAACATGCATGAGAAAGAGCAGTACACAGAGCTATAATTCCAGCTCGTTTCTAAGCTACTTGGCTCACCATAGGTGCCTACACGTTCTTATGCATTTTTGCAATAAAAAGCACTACATTTCGATTAGGTCGTCATACTGTTACTTTAATTTGTTGAAGTTCTGTTTTGATCACATTATGTTGATCCATTGTCCTGTGTGTTTTGTCTTTAATCGTTTTCTGCACATTCCCTGCGAACCTGTTTGCAATATCAAAGCACTGTAGTTATCAAGCCGATTTCAACAGTTTGTTAAGTGACCCCATTTCTTTGATACTTGATTAGTTTTCCATAGGCACAATGGCTCCTCTTGACATTGTGGAGTCTCAATAAGCGGCATTGATTCTCTTATTGTTACTGTAACCTCAGAAAGATCTCACCTGGGGTGTGGCTGTTTAGTGCCATTTAGGATGTAGTTATTTGTAGTTTGTCGTATGTCTGCCTGCAATGAATGTGGCTACTACAGTCAGGCTGTCTGTTTACTCTTTCCATACTCTCTCTCCTGCTGGAGCTCAAGCTCCCTGGGTTGCTCTATTATGAGATATCTACTTAAATCTATTTCCCCTGTTCTTTCCGGCTAACGTGAATGTTATGATTATGATAGCAAAACTGTGTTAACTATCATTAATTGACAGCAACTTTGCGTCAGAATTTTCCCACCCCATGGGAATTGTAGCAGGCAGGACATGGACATTGTCCCTAGACGGACTTTCCCATTTTTGGGCAACACACAGCTAGAAAATACACGGTTAAACACAGAAATTGCAACACCCCCAACATTGCCTGAAAACCCACTGCTGAAGAGGAGCCTAAAATTCACAGCATAGAAATGCAGTCCACCTTTTTTTCCTTTAGTTTAAAGCTGGGAAGGAGAGTCTAACATCAAGAGAGGGTGTTTGCTAATCACTATTTCCAGTTGAATGCCCCAGAAAGAAAATCAAAGCAAGCAAAAAGTGTGTCAGGGAATTCTTCAAAAAATAAGTGAAGTAAAAAGGTCAGCTCTTTGCATTCCTTACTTCCATCATTGTGAAGCAAGTGAAGGCACAAAAATTCAAAGATATTATTCTAATGTTGATTTAAGTGCACATCAAAAAATATAAGAACTCGAGAAGTAAGAACAGGATTAGGCCAAATGTCCCCCAGAGCCTCTTCACCATTCAATAAATGATGCCTAAACTTCCAAATCAAATCCACTTTCCTACCCTATCTCCCTGTTCCTTGTTTCCCTCGAAGATATTCTTGACTTAGCATCCCCAGTTCCCCAGAGTAAAGACTTTCAAAGATTCAAAACTCTGTAAGTGAAGGAATTTTTCCTCATCTTAGTGCTGAATGGTCGACCCATTTTTCTAAGACTATGATCCCCTAATTCCAGACTCTCTAGCAAGGCAAAACAGTACCCCAGCAGCGGCTCAGTCAAAGCCCTTGAAGAATTTTATACATTTCAATGAGAATGAGTTTACATTTTAAATTAAAAGGTGTTTTGTGCTGAGCCCCATTGAAATGCCCATGTGGTTATGTTAATTGCTCTTTATTCGAAAAGAGTCTTTCATGCGATGTTTGAAGGTGGAACATTATCATCAATATAATACATTTCCTTTGTTCTCACTGTGAGGGGGTAACAGAGCGAAAAAATAAAGAATTATGCCATTCCTTTGAAATGCAAGAAGGCATGATATCTAACCTCTATCAATCTGCCTGAAAGATGTCCTATCACTTTCCCACATGTTCCACCAGCTTATTGTCACCTTCTTGTTAATTCACGGGACAAAAGGGTTCGATAGTCCTTTCTTTGCATAACTTTCTCTTCGTTTTCATCTTGTAAGATTTTTGGGATGCTTTCTATTCAAACTACGGCTTTGTTCCTATGTTAAAGAGATTATTTGCATGTGTTACTTGCTCCCTCTTACTCTCTCTTTAAGAGCTGTGCTTTGCAAGTGTGTTAAGTTCCATCTAAATAAACTGGAAGTGAGATCTGTTATAGAGGGGTCAGAATATTAAATCACCAGATTAACTCCCTGTATTTACTCTGCTACAGATGTGGGAGTAACCAGCAAGTATTATTTTGTTGTCTACAACTGGAGCTTATTTTCTCTTTTACATAGTTTGTTAAGAATTTTGATTTTGTCCTTTGCGCTTATATCCAGGTTCCACAGATTAGTTCATGAAACTATCCAATTACACTGAAACAGATGAAAATCACCAAAGTCCCAGAGGATGCTCTACCCGCTTTTTGAGAGCTGACTCGTGGTGATTTAATCTGAAGGTCACCACGCTCAGGCAAGGGGCAAGTTTGCAAAACCGAGTCTTCATGCCGGTACAGGAATCGAACCCACACTCTTGCCATTGCTCTGCATCAGAGACCAGCTGTCCAGTCAACTGAGCTAACTGACCCCCAGAATTACTCCCTCCTGACTGGGTATATATCTGTATTTGACAGTTATGGCATTTAATGTTCAAAGGCAATGCTAACATGTCAGAATATTTACAAACTCAATTTTCTTGCCCTGAAAGTGGACAGCAGATTCAATCTTGGAATTTCCTTGAAATAACTTGTATTTTTGCTGACATCAGGAAATGTCATTAGGACAATGTTGTAAATTCATTTTACATTTGACTTACTCTCTTCAGAGCTTAAAATTTATCTCAATGCAGGAGGACAGTTAAAATCCATAACAATACAAAATATAACGTAGAATACACTCAAGTTATCCAATAGGAACAATGCCTTTTCTTGCAATGTTCTTTCTGTCAGAGTTTGGAAATATATTTATATGGCCAATTTTACATCATATGACCATGGAAATTTACAGTACAGAAAAGTGTTTTTCAGTCCATTGTATCAATGCTGGCACCTTTCTAGAGTGATTCTGTGCTCAATCAACTTCCTGTATTTTCTCCATAGCCCTATATCACCCTCTGTTTCAAATGTGCACCCATTTTTCCCTTTCAGATGTTTTGGGCCTCTGCTTTCTGAGGACACATATCAGCTGACTCCAGAACAACTTTCTCCCTGCTGCCATCATATTTCTAAAAGTACTTTACCATATATTAAGCTGATCTTTTTCTACACCCTATCTGTGATTGCAACACTATATTCTGCACCCTCTTCTTTCCTTCTTCCCTAAACACTCAAGGTTTTGTCTGAATAGCCCGCAAGAAACAATAATTTTCACTGTAAATTAATCAATTAAATCAAATTAAGGTAGGAACTAACAGCAGGCTGTGTGGATGATTATATTTCCTGTCTAGCCCCACTGAACTTGAATTTATACCTTTCACTCAGCTAACATATACTCAGTTAACACCAAATAGGGGTGGAGGTTCTGGGTCTGTGTGGCTCACTGACACGCTGAGAATTGCATTTAAAATTTGAGCTTGTGGGCAGGACACAGTGCACAATTGACATGATTATGCTAAAATCCAAAATACTGCAGATATTGACTGACCTGCCTTTTTCATCAATTTCCACCATTCTCTGATTTTTTATGAAATAATAAAGCTGGCGTTTGAGTGGCACAGTGGTTAGTACTGCTGCCTCACAGCTCAGGGACCTGGCTTCAATTCCAACTTCAAGTCACTGTCTGTGTGGAGTTTGCATATTCTCCCCATGTCTATGTGGGTTTCCTCTGGGTGCTCCAGATTCCTCCCACACTCCGAAGATATGTGGGTTGGCCATGTTAAGTTGATACTAGCATCAGAGGGATTAACAGGGTAAGTATGTGGGAAGTATGTGGAAGTGGGGCCTGGGTAGGAATGTGGTCGGTGCAGGCTTGATGGGCCGAATGGTTTCCTTCTGCGCTGTAGGGATTCTATGATTCTTAACTTGGATCCCTGACCAGAACCAGAAGTAGCACTTGGAAAATCAGAGTGCTCTGATTTGCTCTCTGCCATTACATAGGCGTCCGTATACTATTTACATATTTGAATTGGAAAGAGTCTATTAAATGATGAAGGTTTTGGTGGAATGGCATATACATTCCTCTGATTGCAATGTAAAGTCACTAGTGGGGG
The DNA here is from genome assembly GCA_024679065.1 of Sphyrna mokarran. Lineage (NCBI taxonomy): Eukaryota > Metazoa > Chordata > Chondrichthyes > Carcharhiniformes > Carcharhinidae > Sphyrna > Sphyrna mokarran. The sequence goes on from JAGIQG010000019.1 coordinate 24,639,027, forward strand.
CTGTGCAGGGGGAGTTGAGCAGCAGGAGGAGCAGCTCTGGACTCACAGTGAAAATGTGGGCTGCCGATAGCCTGACTCTCAGAATCACCTTCTCCTCAAGCTCTGCCTGCCAAGTGGTGCAATGTTGGAACTGGACTATTTCCCGCCCTTCCAAAAACTGCCTAGCTGTAGCATAGTGCCCATCTGGTGCCCACTACTTACTGACAGAATGGAAATGAAGCCTGGGCTCCCCAACAGCAAGAACGGGCAGCAACAACTCCATCCCACCCACCAACTCCTGATTCTGTGCCGAAGATTAAATCAGCTGCGATGTTCTCTTCAAAATCAGCTGACGAGTATAGTTTTAAATTCTGAGGTAATGTGATATTGCTGAAGATGATTTAGCTTGGTAGGAATGATACAACACATTATATTTGTTAATTAATCATCATCCTAGCTACATGGGTGGCACAGTAGCACAGTGGTTAACACTGCTGATTCATAGCGCCAGTTACCTGAGTTCAATTCCTGGCCTGGGTCACTGTCTGTGTGGAGTTTACACATTCTCCCCTTGTCTGTGTGTGTTTCTTCCGGCTGCTCCGTTTTCCTCCCACTGTCCAAAGACGTGCAGATCAGGTTGATTGGTCATGTTAAATTGCCACTTAGTGTCAGAAGGATTAACAGAATAAATACTTGGGGCTGCAGGGGAATTGTGCTCGATGCCGAATCAATGGGCTGAATGGCCTCCTTCTGTCCGGTAGGAATTCTATGGCCTATCTGAATACTTATTAAAATACCACAAAGTATGTTCCTGAGGGGAAAAAGATAGCACACTGGAATAAATGAGATAGCAGATAGACTTTCTCTTGACTTCATGTTCATCCACCATCATCATTTATTTACAAATAGGAAGATACCTGCTTTTGCTTATACAAAAATGGGCACTTTCTCTGGAAAGTGGAATGAGTGCAACAGAGATGGAATCAGTTCTGATTATGAAGGATCAGTGTCCTCGTTCTGTCATAGCAAATCACCTCATTAATGCACCAGCAACTCAAGGTCTTGTCTTTGTTCTAAACGAACCAACCTGCCCCCATCCCATCCCACCATCATTACCTCTCCCTGATGGAAAAGAGACAAGAAGGAAGCAAAAGATAAAACATCATACAGTTTAGTCGTATAAATAAATTATTGTGAAAATATAATCCGTAACTGTTTCAATGTAATTCTAAAAGTGATCAAATAGTGAATTCCAATATATTCAGCTGGGTCAGTTATTATTCATCTAGCAGTTGAACTGATGGAAGGAATGGTGTACGTACTGTTAGGTTGTGTAACTTCATGATGTTGGATTGTTGAAATTATGGGAGTGATTCTCCCAAAAGTGCTGAAATTGGTGGGAAAACTGTTCTAGATCCCCACTGTCTTTTCAGTGCAACTTCAGACCCGAATCTCTGCACTTTGTGCACTGCAGAGGTCACAGTTATGAATCTCATTAAAAACTTGGGAGCTGGACGGGGACAGTTCTGCAATTCTGTGCTTATGCGTTGGTCCTGATCTGTCAGTCTCCCCATTTGCTGGCCACTTCAATCGCTGGCCAGCCCACATCCCCGTAGTGCTGCCCCTCCAGCATACCCCCCAACTCCTGCCATGGCTCGATCGCAGCCCCCACAACAATTCCCAGTCCAGACCTGACTCCCCTGTCCCGGAGCGCCCTGATGTCCAGCCTCTCTGCAGTAGTCGCATCCCCACGACCCTCATCCTGGAAGGCCCCCTGCTTACTCGCTAACATCCCCTCTGGACTTAGACCTTTCCTGCGGGAAGCAGACCCCCCTCACCCTGGCCCGCCACCCCCCTCTAATTTCTGCCCTCCCTCCAGCCCAGACCAGTCCCCCATTCCCACAAATTGTCCCTAGGCCTGCCAGTTACAGGCCCTGCCCCATTGGCACTGTCTGATTCCCAGTGGACAGTGTCAAGATGCCCCTGGGCATGTCCACTTTGCCCTTTGGGCAGTGCCAGGTGCACAGGCTGGCAATGCCAAAGTGCCTATGCCCGGGGGCACCACCACTACCGACCAACACTCTGGGTGCCCCGATTGCTCCCCCTTTATTCCAACAGGGTCTCCTGCTATTTCTCCAAATGTGGGGAGCTAGTTTGAACTCCGTTGGGATGAAGTACTCCTGGCAGAGTGGGAGCCTCAGTCGAAATTGGCAAGTTCCCGATAATCACATGCAAAGCGTATTAAAAAATAAAGATTCAAATCACTCACTTGCCTTACCATTGGTTTCCAGCGTGGTCTGGATTCTGGCTGTTCTCCAGATTGGGAGATGCATGTGTTCCCGGCATATGTGCAAATCTCGGAACAAGGCTGATGACGCGCATCTCTCAGCTCAATCCACCAGAAAAGTTGCAGGTAGTGATGGGCAAATCACGCCCCATTTGTAAAAGTTTCTCTGCATTTACCTTTAACAAAAAAAAACACTTTTATTCTTTTTGTGGACAGTTGTCTATTCTTAGAATTCTGTTTACTCTTTTGGGATTCAGCCCATATCTGCTGCATGATGACGCTACATGGTCACGGTGACTTCTCAGCTTGATTGATGCACTGATGCATTTGATTACATGAAAATATTGAGACATGTCACTGGAGTTTTACCTTTTTGTAACAAAATGTGTGAGGGTCTAAGACTTCTGCTTGTATATTTTCTTTCACAAAATATGGAGAAGTATGTTCATTGCTATCTTTAAAAAAATCAAAATGAGCAGAAGTCTAAACTGGACGAATCTATATTTGTCTGTGACCCTGAACAAAAGAATTTATCCGTAGTGTTGGGTAAACTTGTACATCATTATCCCTGAAAGGCCACTTAAGTCCCTATGTGGGTTGTGTAGACCAAATTCAAAAGTCATAAACTAGGCAGATCAATAGGAGTGTGTCTATCTGCAAAGGCTCCACATCCTTCCTTTAAGTCTTAAATGAGACATTTAACAACGCTGGGGAACCAGATGAGGGATATAAATACTTTGTCAAACACACTGTGAAGAGGTGTAAGTCCCGTGATCTGGGCCTCCAGCCTGTGAAACCAGTAATATTACTTGGCTGGATAGCTAAGTCTTAGTTTACTGTTTTATCATCTGACTGGCAGCTTTGAAGGAGTGGAGTTCTGGCCCAGATCGGTCATCTGGCCCTATCTACACTGCTTCGGTTGGAAATCTTATACCATCGCATATAAGACTGATTTAATTATATGCCTTTCTCATTGTGTGAATTCGGCATCAACCAAAAAAGTGAATTATCCAGCATCAGTTTTCAACCTACCAATATCCATGAGGGAATACCTGATTGGACTTTGTTTTTTGACTCTGGACTCACATGAACCAACATTTATTTTCTCGATGGTCTCTGTACTATAAAACCATTTCTCTGTCTCTTTTTGACTGCAAGCGTGCTAATTTTGGGTGGGTGGACATTGCAGACTCTGCTTTCATATTTTAAATGTGTTCAGTGAAACTAATCCTTTAAGTTTATCCTGTCTCAAATTTGCTGTGGGGTTATTAATAGAAAACTGGATCGCACCAAAACTGAGGTGAGTTGGGAAGTACCCCACTGCTTATAAAGAGGGAATCAAAAACTTTTTTACATATAGATGGTGAGGGGATAACTTAGTGCTGTTTAAATGATCCCCCTTCTGTTCATAAAAAGTGTGTTATCAATAATGGTGATTTCAATATGTTAATTATTGTAAAACTTGTAGTAGGACAGTAAAATATTTTTCCCAGTTGATTGGGATCAATTTTGGTCTCAGTTCTTTTTAAGAGTTAAACCACACACACACACTCAAAACCCTGGAACTCCCTCTGCAACAGCACTCTGTGTGTACTTACATCATATAGACTGCAGTGGTTCAAGAAGGCAGATCATCACTCCTTTTTTGAGGACAATTAGGAATGGGCAATAAATGATGGTCTAGCCAGTGATGCCCATAAGGAATGAAGAGGAAATAAAAATAACATACACGTGCATGCAAACACAGACAGAGAGACACACACACACACACACACCAACACACACACCAAACACACACACACACACACACACACACACACACACACACACACACACACACACACACACACACACACACACACACACACACACACACCCCACTAACTCCTTCCAAATTAGCAACACTCAGATATGAATGGATAGTCAATAGTGTTTCGGGGAGAACCAAATATGAGTATATTTCAAGATTATTTCAAATCTCCAGTGAAGTTCTCTTGGCAGGCAGTGAGAGGTCCCAAGGATGAGGAACTACTCAGGGTGAAGGCTGAAGAAGCCTCAACAGAAGAGATAATTGTAAAATACACTGAACATACCCCTAAATGATAATTGTAGCCTTATTAAATTATACGGTCCATTGAGCTGGGAAAATAGATATATGGGGTCCCAGCCTGCCATACGGTGCAATGATATTTTCATACTGTATTCCCTGTGATCTTTACACAGTGTTAAGATGTGTCTGCATGAAATGAAATAGCTCCAGGTACAAATAAATCTAATTATTTTGCTTGTTGGTAAAGCCACTGTGACCAGGGGGTGAGGCGCCTTTCATTCTCATTAAGAAAAGCAAAGTGTGTGGAAGAACATAGACATATGGATGTAAGAAAAATCTTTTAGGTCAAACAACTGACTCTATCCATCAGCTGACCTTTAACTTACATGCTTTTCTTTGATCCTTTTCATTTCCTTCATTGTCTGGGCTGTTATAACCCTACACTTCAATTATTTTACTCCTATAATATGCTCTTACAAATTGCTGTCATATATAGTGGTGAGGATTTGGATATTCAATGGTAAAGTTGCCTCTTTATAATTACTGCATTCTTATCATTTTAGAGCCATTTTCATATATATCCTGTTACTAAATGTGAACTTCAATTTGCCTTCCCAGTTGGTAAATTTCTTTGACTATTATACCTCTGACAAAGTGTCTTGCCCACGCAATTTGGTATAACCTGCAGACTTGGATCTTTTATTCACAGCATCCTCACTGATACAATAGGGGAAAAAAAGAAAAAAACGTTCAAGACAATTCCTGGGGCAAACATAATTACAGCTCGGCTTCTCAAGCCATCACAATTGATCACTTTCCTTTATTTGCTGCTTTTCAGCAAGTGAATTATTCCATTTACAACTCGTACCCTTTGTCCCAGAACTCTGTTGAGAAATCTTAACAAATGTGTTTTGAAATTCAAGACATATAATATTAACTGCATTATCATCATTCAATTCTATTACATTCTTACAGAATGCCAATAAGTTATTAGGGCCTGACTTGCTTTGGTTTAAAATTGCAGTCTCGACTATGGTCAAATGGCTTTGAATTGCTTCCATTATAAAGGACTCTAATACGTCTCAAACTACAGATGTCAAGCTAACCGACCTTTGTTCAATTGATTGAGTTCCAGGCCTCTTTTTAAAGATTGGAATAACATTAGTTATTTTCCGGTCTTCTGCTATCATTCCTGTGCCCAACAAGCTGTGAAATTTTTCAGCCATACCCTACTTCTATTCTCATTTCTCAAAGTATTCTTGGATGTGTTCCATCTGGTCTTGTTTTCTGATAAATATTTACATTTTCTAACTTTTAATGATCATTCTCTGTTTCCTCTAGAGAAGTCACTAACCTCAAATATCAAAAGGAGTATTGCCAATATTTTCTCCAGTGACAACTGTTACAAAATATTCAAACTATTTTCCTATTCCCATCTCCCACCCTTCATCGCCTGCATTATCTCACTTCTCTTATATATTTCAAGTATCTCTCTTCCACCTTCTTCCGTCGGGAAAAAGATACAAAAGTCTGAGACTCTCTACCAATCGACTCCAGAACAGCTTCTTCTCTGCTGCCGAATATTGAATGGACCTACTTTAAATTAAGTTGATCTTTCTCTATACCCTATGTATGACTGTAATAACTGTATTCCGCACCTCTCCTTTTCTTCTCCCACGTGTACACTATGAACGGTATGCTTTGGCTGTTTAGGGGACAAGAAACAATGGCCGGGATTCTCTCAAAAATAATTCTAAGTGCCAAATTCATGTAAAAACAGGAGTATTTCCCATTGGTTTATTCAGCAGGATTTTCAAAATGAATGAGAACTTCAGGATGTCTCACAGAGATTCATGCTGAAGTGGCTGGCAGCATAGCGCTGAGAGGGCCATTGAGCATGCACCAATCTGTCAGAGCAGGGATCGATGAATGGACAGTGGCTCCACACTGCCGGCCTCCCAATTGCTGGCCAGGTTGATTCCCTCCACCACTGGTTTGCAGAGACCCCACTTACTGATTACTGCCCCCTCCCCCCAACCCCAGACATCTCCACGCCAGCCCCGATGTTCTCTCTGCTCCCCCCCACAATCCGGCCAGCCCTGGTATCCATTACCACCACAGCCCCGACTCCGCTGACATCAACTCCCACTCCGCTTGCCAGCCCCAATAAGCCCATTCCCTCCCTCTGCCACCAACCCCAAGTGCAGAGTGGCAGTGGGATCCTCCGTGCCTACCAATCTTCCCCCCCTCCCCCATAGGGTCCACCTCCCAATAAGCCCCGCTCCCTTTAGTCCCCTTGACCCAACCGGATGCCTGTTGGCGGTGCCAAATTACTCTTTGTATTGCCACTTTACACTTTTGGCACTGCCAAGGGGCTATGTTGGCACTGCCAGGCTGGCAATGCCCAGGAATGCCCCTTATCCCTGACCTCATGGGAGAGGGGGTCCTCCATTCTCTCCAGCGGGGTCAGACCACCAGCTCCCTGTTTGTGGGGAGCTATTGTAAACCCCTTTGGAGTAAACCACTCCTGGTGTGGAGGAGGGGGGTGCAGCTATTGGATCTGTAGACTTCAACCCCAGGCAGCTAATAAGGTGCAGATTCAAATTTTAATACTTTAATCAACTTGCGCAGATTTCAGCTGCGGAGCAGGCAAATCCTGACCCTTGTGACGAACTAAAACTGGGGCGCCTAGTGGGGAGCCCTCTGAACAGTGTCTGCTAATGTCTCCTGGTGGCTGGGAGAATCATTCCCAATATTTTTCACTGCACCCCAATACATGAGACAATAATAAATAAAACTGAATCAAAACAACTATGTTCTGTTTCTCTCTTTGACATGAACCTTGCCTATGACATTCTTTATTCTCTATTCATACAATCTATTTGTTAATGTATTTCAATTTCATCCACTTTTCCCCCCTCATCATTATTTATACATTTATTTTCTTTCTAGGCATTAAAACAGGCCTAGTAATGTTCATTTCTTTCTTACATTCCTTCAATTCTGAGTCTGGCATAGATACCTACTTGGATTTGGTGATGTTAATCACTCCCATATGCAGCCTGAGAATGTTTTTTTCAGACTTTACTCATAGTGCACTACATCTACGTACATCGTAACAAGGCCCAAGAGTCACAAAAGGAAACCTCCTTTGAGTCTGGACTGGATCACCATGCTTCATGCACATGTGCTTCTTCAATCTCCCTGAGGATGGCCGAAAGTAGCACTAGATAAGCCCATTTTTACATTGTAAATCTTGATTCCATTGTTAGGAGAAGTATACAGTGCAACAGTTATCACTGAGGTCACAATGTACAACTGGTAAAATTGATGTTTGCACAATGTCACTTAACAAAACAGCTTTATGCTATTGCACTCCAGTGAGTACCAGAGGGGTCTTGGGGTGAAATGAATAGCATCCCTGCCCCTGAGCCAGAATCTCTGGGTTCATGTCCTACCCTAGGACTTCATGGCCAAGGAAGGATAATGGGGGCAATTCTCTCAACTCGCTGTGCTGATTTTTTAGTGCAGCAGGCCAGGAGATTAGGCAGCATTGGATCTATGCTGGACATCCAGCCCCAAGCATGGCTAGAGGGTCTTACCTTTTTTTATCATAACTGAGTTAACACCCATAGCACTGAGCAGGGCCTGTTGAGCAATACAGCTGTGTACCTGGCAGCCCCTCTGGCTTTCTCCAGGCTCGTTCCACACCCATCTACTCTCCCCCACATCCCACCTCCAGATCTGTCCCTCCATCTTTCTTGGCACTTTCTCCCCAGGTGGGCTTTTGTCTCCCATTGCCTGCCTTGAGGATGAAAATCCAGTTCATAAATTAACACTGTCTGGATTAAAATACATTGGGTCAATTGTGCCATCTTGCTGTGTTATTTTTTTAGTGCGCTGATCAGTTCCTGATTATCACTAGGAATGGCATCCCAGGGAAAATGTTTCCTGGCTATTGATGATCGTAAGTACCTTTAATTTTATAGTATAATTAGCTGTGTAAGACGCTCATTCCATGAAGATGGCGGAACCAACACGTTTAAATGTCTATCTAATCTACATCACTAAAAAGACAGCTCCTCTGGCAATGTAGCACTTCCTCAGTGCTCCTTTGAATTACCATCCTAAATGATGAGCTGTAGTCTTAGAGCTGTCCTCGTCCTCATAAGTTTCTGATTTGGAGATGAAGGATCTTTAATCAAAAAAACTTGGCACACTGGGAGCAAACATAGAAATGCATTTGCATTTAGATATTAATTTCTTGTTGACATTAATAATATGTTGTCTTCTCGTGACACTTTAATTAATGTTTCTCCATATTAGCTCACTCGGCAACTAAAAATGATTAGACCCAAAAATACTTTGGAGATGGAATTGAATTGTAAATCTCAGTGCAGTATTATCCTGACATTCACAAAAGCCTCAAAACAGCACAATGACTCCTTCATGAACCATGTTTTTCTATTTCTTAGTGTTTATTTCATTTGTGTTCCCTTTGGTCCTGCCCTTTAATCAATGGTCCTCAGCTTGGGTTCTACAAACATATGGCGATTTATAGCACTGCTGTCTCACAGTGTGAGGAACCCAGGTTCAATTCCGGCCTCAGTCATATTGTGTGGAGTTTGCACATTCTCTCTGTTCTGCATGAGTTTCCTTTAGGTGCTCTGGCTTCCTCCCATAGTCCAAAGATGTGCAGGTTAGGTTGATTGGCCATGATAAATTGCCCCTAGTGTGTGGGGAATCAGTAGGGTAAATATGTGCCATTATTGGAATAGGTCCCAAGTGGGATTATAGTCAGTACAGACCCAATGGACCAAATGGCCTCCTTCTGTAATGTTGGGATTCTATTATTTATAGAGACTTTCCGGGATGCTTGCTGAGAATGACTGGCCTTAAAGGTAGTTGACGCAAGTGAGTGGAGGTGGGCCTAGTATACGCCAGGAGGCAGGAATAGGCTGTCGAGTGTACAGTGCAGAATAGGTTGGATGTCCCACCTAGCGGGGTAGCATGCATGGAGAAGTGCTGAAAGCAGCACAATGGTGGTTGTATCTGCTATAATTAAGACATCGTTTTCTTTTTCCAAGTTCGCTGTTTTGACGTATTTTGAGAAAATGAGAAGTATTTACACGTTAAACTGAAACAGCTGTCACAAGGTTAGGGCCTGGTATTGTGATAATGAGGCAAATCAAAGCCATGTTTACAGATGCATTGAAAGCAAGGCCTCAACTGAACAAAAAAAATGTTTAAAGACAAAACAGAGCAGCAATGTTAACATTTAGGGCTTTCACGATGTTCCTACCCAGCGCTAACGCACCTTTATTTCTTCACACTTTCAGGAATTGTGTTTCCCGGGGAATATTTCATTATTATTTTATTTACCTTTCCATTAATTAAAAAGTAACTGTGAGATACGTTTCAAATGACTGACTTACTTGCCTCCGATTTATAGTGTTCACAAGAAAAATACAGGGCTGAAGATATTAGAGTATTGGTGGTAGTTTAGAAGCAAATTCTGAATGTCATGAATTTATGAACATCCCTGACCCCAGCAAATAATGTGTTCCATGTACAAAACACAAAGATATACTTGCATTTATTTTATGCTTTCCATGATCACAGAACCTCCCAAAGCACTTTATAGGCAATGAAATGTATTTTGTGCAAGTCACTGTTGTAATATAGGATACACAATTACCAATATATACACAGCAAACCCTACATAAAGTAATGAGATATTGACCAGATAATGGGGACGATTCTCCCATCCTGCTGTGCTGATTTTTGGCGCAGTGGGCCAGGAGACTGCGAGATCTGCAATGGATGTCTGGTCCCAAGTGCGTTTCCTGGTGCTGGATTTCCATAATTTATTCAAAGCAAATTTAAATATCATTTAAATGCTATTAGTGGGTGAAATCTCCAGGCACGCTAGTTTTCCCCTCCCCTCTCACCCTGGAGTATTTCACTTCAATGGGGTTTACCCCACTTTCAAGGAACTAGCAGCCCAGCTGTTCTGGTGAGAAGGGGAGGCAATCACAGCCCCGCCAAAGCATCGGACACTGGCATTGTCCCCAGGCATTGGCACCTGGCAATGCCTGTCTATGTCCTCTGGCACGCTGCTTAAGGGGCAAAGTGATAATGCCTGGGGCATCTTGTCACTGCCAAATGGGCATCGGGCAGTACAAAGCAGGTGGAGCTTAATGGAGACAGACCCTATCGGGTGGGGCTTCCAGGGGTGATCAGTGGGACACAAGGGCCCCACTGCCATTCTGCATTTGGGCTAAATGGTAAAGAGAGGGAGAGAGGGAGGCCAGCTATCATTGTTGGCCAATGGGATGGAGGGGCTTACTCTGTTGGGGGAGGGTCAGATTGTGGGGTGGTTGGGACTGCGGCATGTTGGGGTTAGCACTGCACTGCGGGTTGAGATTAGGGTTGTGGGGAGGGAAAGATTGGGGATTTAGGGCTGCAGGTGGGGAAGCTGTGGGAGGGTCGAGGCTGGGCCTGGGCATGATTGATGGGGCAGTGATCGAGCTGAGAGAGAGGAGGGCAGGGCAGAGGGCCAGTGACGCGGGGGTTGTGGGATTGGCTGGTGATCAAGTTGGCCAGCGATTAGAAGACTGGCAGGCAGCTACAACTCTCACCAACTTTTATAGGTGCACCATAGAAAGCATTCTTTCTGGTTGTATCACAGCTTTGCACGGCTCTTATTCTGCCCAAGACCGCAAGGAACTACAAAAGGTTGTGAATGTAGCCCAATACATCATGCAAACTAGCCTCCCATCAATTGCCTCTGTCTACACTTCCCACTGCCTCAGCAAAGCAGCCAGCATAATTAAGGGCACGACACACCCTGGACATTCTCTTTTTCACCTTCTTCAGTTGGGAAAAAGATACAAAAGTCCGAGGTCACGTACCAACCAACTCAAGAACAGTTTCTTCCCTTCAGGCTTACCTTCATTAAGTTGATCTTTCTCTACACCTTAACTATGACTGCATCATCTCTTTTCCTTCTCTATGAATGGTATGTTTTGTCTGTATAATGTGCAAGAAACAATACTCATACAATACATGTATGTTAATACATGTGATAATAATGTATCAAAATTAAAATCACTGTTCAGCGCATGCTCAATGGCCTCTCCAGCGGGAATGGGCCCTGCCCACTGATTTAGAATGTGAGTTATACTGGTGGCCTCTGCAGTGCACAGAGTATGGGAAATTCTTCTCTGAACTCCCACTGAAAAAAAACAAAGTGATTTACTCCAATTTTCATGTGTATTCAATACTTAGAATTTTTGCAGGAAAGTATCCCCAATGTGCTTTCTGAAATGTTGATTGAGAGATTAGCCTGAGAACCAACAACTTCCTTCTTCTTCTTCAAATCTATGAGATCTCTGAGAGAATAGGCAGGACATCCATTTAACATATCTGAAAGACAGCACTTCCGACTTTGTAACTTTCCCTCAGTACTGGGCTGGAGTGCCATCGGAACGTTTTGTGTTCAAATCCTGGAGAGGGATTGGATCTCGCAACCTTCTGTTTTAAATGCATTGGAAACTCTTCAGAGAAGGTTTACCAGAGCTTATATTCCAATACCAGGAATGGATGAGTTGTCTCAAGAGGAAAGATTAGAGAGGTTAGGTTTGTATCCACTAGTGTTTAAAATAAGAGATAACTTGATCAAAATCTTTAAATTCATGGATTATAGATTCATAGAATCCTTACAGTGTAGAAGGAGGCCATTCAGCCCATCGAGCCTGCACTGATGACAATCCCACCAAGGCCCCATCACTGTAACCCCATGTATTTACCATGTTAATCTCCCTGAACTAAGAGTCAATTTAGCATGGCCAATCAATCTAACCTGCACATCTTTTGAATGTGGAGGCAAACTGGAGCATCCAGAGAAAACCCACACAGACACAGGGAGAATGTGCAGACAGTCACACAGGCTGGAATTGAACCTGGATCCCTAGCACTGTGAGGCAGCAGTGCTAACCACTGTGCCACCATTCCTGAGGAGTTTTGACAGGATGGATGTAGGGAGGATATTTCCTCTTGCTGGAGAATTTAGAACTAGACATCACTATCTTAATAAGGTTTCCCTTATTTTTAAACAGAACTGGGGAGAAAATCTTTCTCTTGGAGAGCCATGAGTCTCCGGACCTCTCATCCTCAAAAGACAGTGGAAGCAGAGTATTTTTAAGACAGAATTTGACTGACTGTTGATTAACAAGGAGGTAAAATGTTACTGAGGGTAGGCAGGAATGTGCGGTTGAAGTTGCAATCAGATCAGCGATGATCTTATCAAATGATGAAACAGGCTCGAGGGGCTGAGTGGCCTAATGCTGCTTCTAATTCATGTGTTTGAATGTTCTGACTCAAAAGTGAGAGTACTAGCAACTAAGTCATATCTGAAACATTTGTACAAATCATATAAACTAAATATAATCAAATGAATGATAAATGTTGGCCAGAGGGCTTAAATACAGAGGTGATTTAGTTTGATTTGTTATTGTCACATGTATTAGTATACAGTGAAAAGTATTGTTTCTTTTGTGCTGTACATAAAAAGCCATTCATATAATACATAGGGGAGAAGGAAAGGAGGGTGTGTAGAATGTAGTGGTGTAGTCAAAGCGAAGGAGAAGAGAAAGATCAACTTAATGCAAAGCAGGTCTATTCAAAAGTCTGACGGTAGCAGGGAAGAAACTGTTCTTGAGTCGGCTGGTATGCAATCTCAGATTTTTATATTTTTTTCCCGATGAAAGAAAGTGGAAGAATGTATGTCTGGTTATGTGGGGTCCTTAACTATGCTAGTTGCTTTTCCAACGCAACAGTAAATATAGATGGAGTCCATGGATGGGAAGCTGGTTTGCGTGATGGACTGAGCTACGTTCACAACTCTTGTAGTCCCTTGTGATCTTGGTCAGAGGAAGAGCCATACCAAGCTGCAATACATTCAGAAAGGGGAAGTGGTGCTTAAGTTGTGCCTTCACTTGGTCAGATCTTAGCTGGAATACTGCATTAAGTTCTGGACACCAGACCTGTGGAAGAATATATGATCTCAGAATGATATCAGGGCTTCCTCTTGTGAGGAGATTCAGAACAATGGGACATAATCTTCAAATAGAAGTTAGGCCATTTAGGAGTGAAATCAAGAGGCACATTTTTATTCAAAAGGTAGTGCAAACATGGAATTCTCTGGGTCAGCTGAAATGTTTCAGACTGAGATGGATAGTTTTTTTGTTGGACGAGGATATTAAGTGTTAGGGACCGAAAGCAGTGAAGCTGAATGGCTTACTCTTATTCCCACGTCCCCCTCACATCCTTGCACTGGGGTACTTAATATATTTAAATACTGAATAAACTATTTAATACATACTTTGGCACAATTATATTTATCTTGTCTCTGATTGATTTTGCAGACAAAATGAAATTCCAGGGTGGCCGTTGAGAGCCACACACATTTCTATTGCATGTTGTGTATCATTAATTTTCCCCAAGCAGGACAAGACCACCAGAGGACAAAAGAGTTTTTGTCCCTGTTGCCTGTTCAAAATGTCTATTCATCACAGAACTGGCACTCACCCTGAACAAACAAAAAATGCATTTAAGCAGAAAAATATCTGAATGGAGCCCAGTTTTCTTGTACTACAGTTATTTTCACATATTACAGCTGTTACACAAAGTGGCTAATGTGACTGAGGACTTTAAAAATCCTCCGCTGTTGAAAATAATTTTCAGCCTAACTTATTCTTGATGCTAATTGAAATTAATTGAATCGAACTGATTAATATGAGAATTGTAAGGCAGCGCTGTGTGAATTGACAGGAGGTTTAGCAGGGCAGTGCTTGACTCCATTAGCAGCTGCAGTCAGAGGGGTAACTTAATTGAATTATAATTCGCTTGCAGTGTGCCACACGATTGAAGGACAATTTAGAGGTTCAGGTGAGGGCTGCTGATCAGATCCCTAGTGGCCACCACTGTTTTTTAGGAATTTGTCGCTTTATGTTAGACATTTTCTTGTGTTCATCATCATTGGTCAGTTTTGTTAGCTGACTTTACTCTCTTGTGATGAGAACATAGAAATTAGAGGCAGAAGTAGGCAAATTCAGCTTTTTGAGCCTCAGATTATGATATGGAGATGCTGGTGTCGGACTGGGGTGGGCACAGTAAGAAGTCTCACAGCACCAGGATAAAGTCCAACAGGTTTAGTTGGAATCACAAGCTTTTGAAGTGTTATCCCTTCCTCAGATGAGTCTCTTCCTTACCTGATGAAGGAGCAGTGGTCCAAAAGCTCATGATTCCAAGTAAATCTATTGGACTTCAATTGGCATTGTGGAACTTCCTAGAATTGGACAATGGCTAATCACTTCCTGGTTTTAAATCCACTTTTCTATCTGTTCACCATATTCTTTTCTTTTTTTTATTAGTAATATGTTTATCTCCCTCTTGAAACCATTCAACAATTTAGACTCCATCATGCTATCTGGGTATTGGGGGTGGCGTTATTGTGGCGGCAGCGGTGATCCAGAATACATCTTCGTTCCCAAAACAATCTATTTAGCCTTTAGCACTATTTGGATATTATTATATGGACTGGACATTGTGGGCTTGTACATGTTGCCATGTGTGTTCTCGCCATTTTGACCAAATGACACCTTGGTGAGATCAGGAGCAGGAATTTTAGTCCTATATAGGGGTGAACATAAAGGTGGGCACCATTACCTACCCCCCCACCCCCAAACCCACAAGCCCCTTTCTCAGGGATTTGACAGAGCTACCTGCCCGCAATAACAGATATTCAATTGCAATGGTTAAAGATACATTTGGACCGAATGTCAAAGGCTGACTGGAACTTATCTTTCAAACCTCAGGGCCCCCGATCTTTGAGGAACTAGGCTAATTTCCTGGAGGTGGTTGCCTGATAGCAGACCAGGAGAGCAGCTTCCCTGGCAGTTTTTGATCCCCTCCCCATCATTCTGTTGCAGTTGCCATTGCACAATAACTGCCCTCCACTATGGTGGCCTAGTTGTTGAGGGCCTTCTAAAATTAAAATGTTTAAGGAGTTACCAAGGGCCCAATTTGGCTGTCCAGTTTTGAGAACCTACACAGAGAGTAAGTCCATCCTTAAATTAATCAATTTGAGTCAAATCATTGCTGGGTTTTCCACAAAGTGTGGAGTTATGACCTTTATTTAACCCTGGCATTGAAGTCCCAATACAAAGACACATTTCAGCTCCAGGTCCTTATAATCAGAAAACATTTTATTTTAATATAGCTAATGACTGCATGAACCATTTAAAATCTTTCAGTTGGACAGATATACTTCTATAAATTATAAGTTAAATTTAATAAGCTGTCCCTGAACTATTTGGCACTGATCTTTTCTCTTACATGCAGGACACTTGCAGCCTGATGCCTTATTTGACCATTAGGGTGGCACGGTGGCGCTGTGGTTAACACTGCTGTTTCAATTCCAGCCTCGGGTGACTATCTGTGTGGAGTTTGCACATTCTCCCCATGTCTGCAGATGCTCCAGTTTCCTCCTGTACTCCAAAGATTAGGTTGATTGACCATGATACATTGCCCCTTAGTGTTGGGGGGATTAGCTGGGTAACTATGTGGGGTTACCGAGCTTTGGTGGGATTATTATTGGTGGACGGTTGATGGGCTTAATGGCCTCTTTCTGCACTATAGGGATTCTATTACTTAAGGTTGCCCTCTCCAGTCAGAAAGATGCTGATGTGTACCCTCTTTCAGAACTCTGCATGATGAAAGTAGCCTGACAAACTGCTAAGCTGGACAGCTGCATTTTCTGACCAACCAAAGTCTCACACCAAGCATGTTGAATGAAACCTCTCAGTAAGCTGTTCTGAGATGTATAACATTGCCCTCCATTAAAATGGAAGAGTAGGAGTTTATAATTAATATGATAGCTAGCTTTTTTAGCACAGCACCATGTCCTAATCTAATCAAAATTTTCACTGGCATATGTCTCTCTGGGTGTTTACTCTTTGTAAACTGAGGGCGGGATTTTCCAGGTACACGTGCCCCAAGACTGTGAATTCCTACACAAGCTCAACAGACATTTCAATGTCCACTGCTACGATTTCCATGCAGAGATTTTCAGTCTAAATCTAACTTTAGGGCTACACATAATATAAACAAAATCAAAATCCCTCCCATCTGCAAAATAAAAAGTCTCTATCTATCCATTACACTTATCTAGTTGGTTTAAACAATGATTCTCTGTAATCTTTTTCTATAATTTGCTCAAATTTAACAAGGAGGAAAAGTTATTATGTAATTCTATGATCATTCAAGCTCCTTCAGGAATATTTTTCTTAATGCACCTTTTTCCAGGATCTAGTACTTCCTTCCTCAGTTGAGTTCCACAGCGATTAGGGACTCCTATTAATTCCCTGATCTGAGCTTTTCCGGTTCAACATCTGTTTTTATATCAGAAGATCTCATGGTCAATATACCCCAGTTTTCCCCTGTCCCTGCCTATCTTACATGCACATGAGCCTCACTCTTTGCAAATCCAGCTCAAATTTCTACTTTGGCCTGATGCTTTTGCACTGATGCGAATGCACAATCTTTCTGTACTACGGATATCTGTAATTTCTAAACCAACTCTACAGTTCCCCTTTACTGTTAGTTTTTGCCTCTTGGTGTTGTGATTGGCATTCCCAGCACTGGGTTGAAATTTACAGAAGATATGAAGGCAGTTGGGCCACATGACAGAGGAATGCAAGAAAAATGATTAAGGGGAAAGCTCATAGTGAGGAAAGAAAATGTGAGAAATTCAATACACGAGAATGCAAAGCCAAAAATCAGCAAAGTGGAAAATAGAAGATAAATGATATGAATAAAATGAAAGAATAGTAGCCTGGAAAGAAGAACTGAAGACTGTACATAGAATAGCACTTGTGTGCCAATATATGGTGGTTTTATCAAATTTGGGTACTCACTGAGACTAAAAAAAATAACTTGGAAGACTTCCAAGAGAAATAGCTGGAGACCCTTCAAACCTCCTTTCTCATACAGTCCAATGTCTGACTATCATATCTCCTGGACACATTTGTTAATCTGCTTCTTTCAGTTCACTTTTACTTCTTTGGTAAGGGGCCTTTTTTGTCTTCTTTATCGGGTTAATCATCCCAGTGGAGCATCGCTGTGACATTAATTCAAGCCCTCGTAGGGATGGTACGGCAGACCATGTCAGGAGTTCAAACAGCCCTGTAGAGCTCAGGATGAAGACTCATTTCTGGCCCCAGACTGTGAGCAATGCCACAGTGCGGTCTACTTGCATATTGCAAACATCACATCTTCATTGAAAATCAATCATTCGAGTATCTATGCAGTTGTTCCTCCTGGGGGTGTGTTGATTTTGTGACAGCTTGCATTTCTGTATTTCTGCAGTGAAGCTTGATAACTAAGGTGCAAGAAAAGCCATCATTTAGTGCTCACTATTATAGAATAATAGGATGGATTTTCCAGTCACACTCAAGGCCTGAAAATACTGCTTAAGATCAATGGACTTTTTCATGGTCTGTGTCCCACCTATATGACTCCTGTGATAGGTAGGACAGGAGAATTTTGTTCATAGAGTCATACAATGCAGAATAGGCCCATCGAGTCTGCATGACAATAAGTACTATTAAAGTCACACTAATCCCGTTTTCTTGCAGCTGTCCTATATCCTTGAATGTTATGATATTTCAAGTGCTCATCCAAATGCTTTTTGGAGATTGTAAGGTTTCTGGCCTCCACCACCTTCCTAGGTAGCGCATTCCCATTCCCATCATCCTCAAATCCTCTCTAAAACCCCTGCCCCTTATTCTAAAACTATGCCTCCTCCTGATTAACCCCTCAACCAAGCGGAGCAGCTGCTCCCTGCTCACCTGGTCCAAACCCCTCATAATCGTTTACACCTTAATCATATTACCCTCCTCACCCTTCTTTGCTCCAAAGAAAACAATCCAAGTCTATCCTGTCTCTCCTTTTGGTTCAAGTACTCCTTCCTAGGCAACACCCTGGGGAACCTTCTCTGCACTCTACCTAGTGTTATCACATCCTTCCTATAGTGTCCTTCTATGATAAGTGGACTTTGTCATTCCCAGACAATTGCCCAAATAATAGGCCCCAAATAGTCAACCATTTTAAAGCTTAACCATTTTACTGTTTATCTGAGGAACCATTCAGACTCCCATGAAACCTGATACAAAAATTTAATTATCAATGGGCCCAAAACACTTTTAATTTGCAGAAACAATTTAAGTTCAGAAACTTAATTCAAATTTGTCAAGTTCATAAAAATTGGATGAAAAGAAGCAGTCACATTAGATAAAAATAGTCAAACAAGCCTAACAATAAATCAAGTATAATTTGAAATTAAGCAGAATAATAACAGATGAGATTGAATATGGATGTGTGCATGATACAACACATTGGGGAAAAAAATGTATGACACATATTATTGTGTCGTTCTATTGAATGAATCAGAAAGTTATGCATTCCAGTCTCCATTCAGAATGGATACTCTGGTGGATATAGGGAAAGCGATAGCCTAGATTATCACTAGTTTATTAATCCGGAAACTCAGCTAATGTTCTGGGGACCTGGAGTCGAATCACACCACAGCAGATAGTGAAATTTGGATTTATTAAAAAAAATCTGGGAAATATGAATCTACTCATGACAAGGAAACCATTGTCGATTGTTGGAAAAATCCATCTAGCTCTCTAATGTCCTTCACTGATGGGAATCTGCCATCCATCTTTGGCCTGGCCTAAGTGTGACTCCACAGCCACAGCAATATGGTTGACTCTCAACTGCCACTGGGCAACTAGAGATGGGCAATAAAGGAGTTTATACATTCTCCATGTGTCTGCATGGATTTCCTCTGGTGCTCTGGTTTCTTCCCACAGTCCAAAGATATGTGGGTTAGGTTGACTGGCCATGTTAAATTGACTCTAGTGTAATGGGGATTAGCAGCATAAATGCATGGGGTTACAGGAATAAGGCTTGGGTGGGATTGTGGTCATATAGACTTGATGAGTTGAATGGCCTCCTTCTGTATTGTGGGGATTCTATGGATTCCATAAAAATGCTGGGCAACCAGCAACGCCCATGTCCCATGAGTGAATGAAAAACTCATAACAAATCCCATTGCACTATTTTAAGAAAGAATGGGTCGGGGGGAGGGTTTGTTGGGGAGGGGGTCTTACCAATGTCCTGGTAAGCATTTCTCTTGTGACTAACATCATCAAAACTGATCTTTAGCTTTCTGGTTTGTGGGATCTTGCTGCAATGACATATTTTTACATTAGAACAATGACACCTATGAAATGTTTAATTGGCTATAAAGTGTTTTGACTGAATATTAATTTATATCCAGGTTGTGGGCATTAACTGGGGATTCACCAATTCTATAAATAAGATCAGATTGAAGCTGTAGTGGTTTTATAAGAATGTGCTTGTTTGTATCCCTATAAATAAATGTTTACGAAACATGGAAAGATTGGCTCTGGTTCTATTCTTCACCACCTGACTTTCTGGAATGTAATTTGTTTTGGGATGCCAAAAATCATGAAAGGTGATGGAGAACTAAAGTCAGATTTATATGAATAAAGTGAGGTGTTTCTGCCCATCTACCTCAATTTCCTGTTTGTGTGAGTCAGAACACCCAACTGTACACAGTCCCCATGAATTTGGGAGTGGAAACTTGGATGTGACACTAAAGTTCTGAGGGGACCCAGTAGTGGGACAGCCAAAGACACCAAACTGACACTTTTCTTGAATTCATAGGCTACTTCTCAGGCCCGATGACCTTAAGATTGCAGTTCTTTGGTGATTTCAATGGATTGATTCAATCCACTTTACAGTCCCTCAGAATGGTATCAGCACACTTCATTCAGACAGCTCCCAGTTCATCAGTCAACTTTTTCCAATAAAACACAGCCGGCCACCAGCCAAAGTCAACTGAAAAAATTGGGTGTCAACTGATTTCTGGTTGGACTCCCCAGTTGTTCCAACTGCTCTCAGCGTAAGCGACTATTCCTGTTAGGCATCAGTAAGATACAGTTCTAGTCTTTAGTTGATTGCAATGAATTCTTCCTTCTGGTACTGATAAAAGGAAGAAAATGATGAATGACAAGGAGACAAAGATCAGCTGGCAGAAAGAGAGAGAGTCAAAGATAAAGACCCACAGAAAAAACACAGAAAGAAACCATCCAGTCCATCATCCACGTACCATTTCTTTGAAAGGGCAATTGACTTAGTTTCCTGCCTTTAATCGAATTTAAATATTTATCTTCCTTTTTTAAAAAGCCATTTGGCTTCAATTTCCACCATTGTTACAGGTAGGAAAACAATTTCTGCTTAACTCTCTTTCACTTTTTTTGGTTGATCTCAATTGCAATGCAAAAACAGAGAAATGCTGAAAACTCTTAGCAGATTTGACAGCATCCATGGAGAGAGGAAGTAGGGTTAATGATTTGAGTCCATAGGGGAGTCATATGGACTATAAACTTCAATTCTATTTTCTCTCCATAGGTGCTGCAGAATTTTTCCAGTGATTTTCCATTTTAGTTTCAGGTTCCAACATCCGCAGTATTTTGCTTTTAATTTGATTTGATTTATTATTGTCTCATGTATTGGTACACAGTGAAAAAATATTGGTTCTATACAGACAAAGCATACCATACATAGAGAAGGAAAGGAGACGTTGCAGAATGTAGAGTTACAGCCATTGCTAGGATGAAAAGAAAGATCAACTTAATCATAGAATCACAGAATCCTACAGTGCAGAAAGAGGCCATCCGGCCCATCGAGTCTGGACCAACCACAATCCTACCCAGGCCCTATCCCCATAATCTCTAGCATTTACCTTATCTAGACCCCCGACACTAAGGGACAGTTTAGCATGTCCAATCTACCCAACCCGCACATCTTTGGAGGAAATTGGAGCACCCAGAGGAAACTCATGCAGACAGAGGTAGAATATGTAAACTCCACAGGGACAGTGACACAAACCGGGAATTGAATCTGGAACCCTGGTGCTGTGAGACAACAGTGCTAATCATTGTTATGATCCACTTACAATAATTACAATACACTTGTTTTAGACGAATATATTAACAGCTTGGTAAGGTGAACTATAATGTTGTAGATACTGAGCTCAACCAAGAACTAACCTGGAGTTGCATTGACCAACTGTAGTTGGGAGAATTAATTTTTGTTTTGGATGACTTGTAAATAACACAATTATTTTTCAACAACACTGGTACATTTTTTTTGAAACTGTTAGGAAATTTGATGACCTATGAAGTAGTTCATGCTGGCCTGTACTGTAGGCTTCCTGTATAGGAATGGACAGAGCTGACCCAATCTGGAGCCTCCGTGTCTTGTTTCTGACCATCCACAGGCAGTTAGCTGACAAAGATCCTTTGTTGAGTGCATTAAATTCTATTAACTCACAAATTCCACTACCTGGTCTCTCGTCTTTTTACAAGGCAGTTGAAAAAGCCATGATAGAAAGATGAAGCCAATTGTGAACTAATAAAATGGTTTATTTTACAAGAAACATATGAATGAATAAAGTTGAGTTTCACAATGATATTTATAATTCTACTGCTCTTTGTTCCACCAAGGAAATGCGTGACTCTTCCCTGATTGAAGGATTAAACTCTCTCACAAGACAAAAAAAAAAATCCTTTAGCAACCCAGGTTTAACATTTCCCCTTACAGGCTATCAACCAGGGGTTCCTCAAGCTGTCTCTGGTTCCACAGAGAGCAAGAGCTATCTCTTGATCATTATGTTAGGTCAAAAATTGCTCTTGCTTAACTTTATCTGAGAGGTACACTGTCAAAGGACAGGATTTTCCATTTTGGGTTAGGAAGCAAGCAATCAATTTTAACTAGATTGGCCAACTTATGGTCAGGTGGCTTGCTAACCATGCAATTGGATTGTATCATAGCTTGGTATGGTTCCCGCTCTGTCCAAGACCACAAGAAATTACAAAGCATTATGAATGAAGCCCAATCCATTACTCAAACCAGCCTCCCACCAGTCTACATTTCCTGCTGCCTTAGAAAAGCAGGCAGCATAGTCAAGGACATCACGCACCCTGGACATTCTCTCTTCCACCTTCTTCCATCTGGAAAAAGATACAAAAGTCTGAGGACATGTGCCAACCAACTTCAAGAACAGCTTCTTCCCTGCTATCATTAAATTTTTGAATAAACGTATCTCACTTTAAGTTAATTTTTCTTTACACCCTAGTTATAACAGGAAATGTAGACTACTTCATGCGACAATAATAAATCAAATCAATGAAGGGTGGTCGGTGGGCTCTCGAAACTGGTGTTAAACAGTGTTGCAATCTTCCATTGCATGTAAACTGCTTTCAATCATCCTAACCAATATTCACATTGCTGGTTTCTAACAGTTAATTCTTTCCGAGCTATCTTTAACTTCACAACAAATCTGTAATTTAAATTAAACACAAACCCATTTAGAATAGTTATTGAGGCATCTTTAGTTGATCATTGTTAAGCAAGATGAGCAACCCCTTCCACTGCAAGTTGAGGGCATCTCTTCAAGCCTTCGATTGCAAAATCATTGCCATAGGTCTTTAGCAGCGGCCAAATTTACATGCCCATCAACTAAACAAGCAAGCAATCCAAGCAGATGTTGATTTATTGATTGGTTTGTTTATTATTGTCACATGTATTGAACACAGTGAGAAGTATTGTTTCTTGTGAGCCAGACAGACAAAGCATACCGTACATAGAGGAGAAGGAAAGGACAGGATGCAGAATATGGTATTGCAGTTATTGATTGGGTAAAAAGAAGGATGAGCTTTATATGTGAAAGAATCATTCAAAAGCCTGATGACAGCAAGGAGGAAATTGTTCTTCATTCAGTTGGTAAGTGTTTTCAGACTTTGTATCTTTTCCTGATGGAAGAATGAGGAAGAGAGTATGGGCAGGAATCTTTGTGTATTTACCCAGAGATGACAGTGCCATTAAAGTCTGCAGGGCCTCAATAGCCCCTGCCTTGTCTCCAGCTAGCAGGCTTCCTCACACTATTCCTGCAGTCCCAATAGCACTCATTATCCTGCACACTGTCATCAAGCCCCCTGTGAAAGAAAAGGCCCTTATATTCTTTCACAAAGGAGCTTGACACGTTTGTAGTTGGAAGAGGGGCAAAATTCTATTCCTAAGAAATGTTGGTAACTCAAACCACAGATCTGAGTGATGGGAGAGTTGGCAAACAACAAATAAATGCGTGGAACATCAATTTATTAGCCAAGTAAAACTGATGCACCAATGACCATTTCCTGTTTCCAAATGTCAAAGATTACATTTGGATTGGAGGTAACAAACTGTGTATAATTATTGAAGGATTGTAATTTTCTTCCTGCTGCATTGTAAAAGAACCAGGGAAAGATGGACCAGCAGATTAACTTTAGTTATATTCATACTTGAGTTTTTTTTTGAAAAATCATTTTAAAATATGTGCATAATTTCTGTCAAAATAGATGGTGCTCATTAAGGCCGTATTTAAATACACTCAGATGCAGTCGCATTTTGTTTGGTTATGATAATCTAGTAACTAAAACAAATTGCTTAATAGATTCAGACTCACAAAATGGCCAATTTATTATTCAATAGTGACATTTCAGCATCTGATATCATGAGATTTGGCCACAATACAGTGAGGAATAACGTGCCACATGCCATAAATTAAAGAAACATATTTTTGTGGAACATGTGTGCACCTGCTGTGAGCTAGTCAGATGGCATATGATCTGAGATCTGTTCCATATGCAATAGTTTCAATAGGACTGAAATCCAGATCACACAGTTAATGCTGCTATGATCATTTCCTTCCTAACAGCCTTTAAACACAAGCCACCTAAAGTATAACTGCTTCATCATACCTGTCTCCAAGATTTGATAACTTTGTCAATGCCACACGTATTCTTATGTGTATGTTTGACACATCTCATACCACTAAGCTCAGTTGAAGTGTCAGCCAATGTAGTCAAAGTGACTGCATGTATTATTTAGAATTAACACTATTTCTAACAAACTTGTCACATCTTTTTTTGCAAGCCTTTCTCTTTGGCTCTAATTGGCTTTCACGTGGTAAGGAAAACACAATTAGGAAACCTAAGGCGATTTACAAGTTTCAGTGTTCATTTACTTTTATGGATACATGTTCTAATTGGTGAACACAGTAAGAAGTCTGACAACACCAGGTTTAAATCCAACTGATTTATTTGATAGTAAACTCACAAGCTTTTGAAGTTCCCCTCTTCGTCAGGTGACTATCAAATATCATTTACTATCAAACAGATCAGTTGGACTTAAACCTGATGTTGTCAGACTTCTTACTGTGTTTATCCCAGTCCAACGCTGGCATCTTCACATCATGACTAATTGGTGAAGATATGTTTAATTTCTGCTCTTTTTTTCTCTCTCCTTCTCTCTTCAGTTTCTTCCAATATTCTTACTATTTCATTCTGTATTCAGTTTCTAGAGCAGGTTCTGTAGGATTTTCTATTGTCTCAAAGTAAGTTGCTCGAGACATAGAAACATAAAAAAAGGAGCAGGACTAGGCCATTCGGCCCTTTGAATCTGCTCTGCCATTCATTGCAATCATGGCTAATGGTCCAACTCAAGGCCTAATCCAGCTTTCACCCCAAAACCTTTAATCCCATTCGTCCCAAGTTCTATGTCTAACTGCCTCTTGAATACATTCAATGTTTTGGCATCAACTACTTCCACGGGTTCACCACTCTTTGGGTGAAGAAATTATTCCTCACTTTTATCCTAAATGGTCCTCCTTGTATTCTCAGACTGTGATCCCTGGTTCTGGACACCTCCATCTTCAGTAATATCTTTCCTGCATCTACCCTGTCTGGTTCTGTTAGAATTTTATAAGTTTCTAGGAGATCCCCCCTCATTCATCTGAACACCCACGAAAACAATCCTAACCTAGTCAATCTCCCCTTATACATCAGTCCTACTATTCCTGGAATCATTCTGGTAAACCTTTGCTGCATTACCACAATAGCAAGAACATCTTTCCTCAGAAAAGGAGACCAAAACTGCACAGAATATTCAGTAGTTGGTCTTTATTTACAGCTACTCTGTGCATATTGGGAATTCTATGAGGTTGGAACTCCCACCTGACCTCTGTTACTCAGTCATGTGATGTTACAACATCATCATGGTTTTCTAACATTAATCCTTTATTCAAGATCCACCCCAATTCCCCAAGTTATTATCCCTATTATATTTACATCCTTGTATATCTCCCCCGACAAAGTCTCAAACTTCACAAGATTCATCTCAGAGATGCCTTGACCAATCTCCTTGATTTTGCTCTGGTAGCTTTGAATCAAATGCTTGCAGGCTATTTTTTGTAAAAAAATTGATGTCCTATCAACTCCCTGCCTTGCTATCACATCATGAAGAATAGATTCTTTGACATAAAATAATATGCTGACCACTGATCTCTTTGATCTTTTTGTGTAAACATTTCTACATCTCATGAACTTCTTTCCCAGTTGCTGCCGTTCTGGAGTCTGTTGCGTGCTTTCAGATTCCATGGGTGGGTTCTACTGGCATTTTCCACTGGTGGGATCATACAACCCCACCAACATCAAGTTTGCACATGGGTGTTCTGGCAGTGAGGTTGGGCTTGTGAACAATGAGAAACCACATTAACCAGGCAGGACCAGGAGATCCCACAAGCGACCAATGGTGGGCCGCCACCATCACTGCAAAACATAGTGCAGGGTGACGGGGGGTGGGAGGAAATCCTGCTCAATATTTCTACTGAACCGTACAACTTCACTGGTGTTGCTTTTGCTTAAGGTCTGTGATTACTGCTGTCCAAACTCCGGGTGTCTGCTTTAGTTTGCTGAACCTACAACACTCTGACTTTTTTAAATAAATCTGTTGGTTTCCTCCATCTTTCAAAGATCTCTTGATTTGCTGGGTCCCTCTAGCTGCTTACTAAAGTTTTTTGGGTCTTTTATTTGCTGTCTGCTGCCACCATATTTTGTTATATAATGAAAAACAGAAAGCACTGGAAAAACTCAGCAGGTCTGGCAGCATCCTTGGAGGAGACACAAAGTTAATGGGGGCAATGTTTAATTTCTATCAGCCATCAGTATAAATGTGAGCTGGACACAAAACTCTTGTGAGAATTAGAAAATCAGATTTTCCCTTAGCCGACAGGTGATTCCTTTCCAACCTGCCAACATTCACATAACCACTCAGTCTATAGGCTGAGAATTACTTATAATATATATTTTATATCAAACAGAGTCCAAGAGGGTTCCAGCCCTTTAGTGTATTATGACCTGAAGGCCATAGACTCTGGTCTTTCCCCATTGAGCTTTTGGTGGCAACTAACGCAAAGTTCAGGGAGAGATGGTCAGAGGCCTTGTGAAGAAAGACAACAGGGGTTTCTCTGACAGCTATGTTGGATTTATAAAATAAACATGAAGACTCTCACCTCCTGAATCTGGTAACCACACTTTGATGTAACTGAAGGGTTTCCCAAAGTTCAGGAAACCCCAGTCTTCCATAGCAAAGCTCAAAAAGCAGAAATAACAATGAGGTTCAGAATGTTATCAGAAAGTCTCAATCCATTCCTCGAAGAGCATCAGTTACCATCCCACTTTTCCATTTTAATGCAAGTCAGAAGTAGATGGGTTGGAAGCAGATTTGGGTCAGGAGTCTGATTTTTATTTGAACCATAACCTGCCCATTCCCTCCAAAATCTGCTCTCTCTCTGTCTCTCTCCTCATTCTACCACTGCATACTTGGCTCTGTTCTCTCCATAATCTGTTTTTAATACAGAACTTACATAGAGACATAATACTCATACACATCTTTCACTTTCCAGTCTCTTTATCTCCAAAGCTCTCTCATTCTCTCTACTCAATTATCTCTCTGTCACAATTCTCCACAGTTGCACACTATAAAGAAAAGACAAAAAGAAAGTGGAAGCGTCCCGAAAGGGATTTTCATTGAAGCAGTAATAGTTTACTGAATTCACACAGAATATTTTAATTACAATTCAACAAAGGAAATAAAAATCAATGTCATCTAATATCTTTACTGTGAATTTAAAGTCACAGAATAAATTTAATAAGATAATATCTGAAAAATGTCTCAAAAATATAATTATTTAGACAATGTCCTGAAATATTACTGGTACACCAGGAAAATATTTTGAACTTAAATATAAGAGTACACAGTCATTGCTTTCAAAACGAGGCAGAATCTTTTGAGAATTTGGCAAAGTGCCAGTTCTGGTGACAACACTGGTGTGATAGTCTTCATCTCCACTGGCCACTTTTCTGTCCAGACTGGTCAAGGAGTGAGGCCTCAACATGCTGGCAAAGTCTGGCTGCATCGAGATTGGGTGCCATGATCAGACCAAAACGAAGAGTGAGATTCACCCAGCCTGGGAGACTCAAGCATATTCCTGGTAGTGGGCTCCCTGCTCGGAGCCACTGCACATCTCTGGCTACTGAATTTTGGGCATCCTCAGCTCCACGTCAGAAATCGGTGCGGAGCTGAATAAATTACGGTTCTGTGGATTTCCTTCTCATTAGCAGGCCCGGGACTGAAGTGTCCAGAACAACTAGTGTCTCCCCCCTTCACCAGGAGTGTTTCACTCTGGCGGTGTCTATAACAACTTTCCGTTACTGTAGAGGCCCTCCCCAGAGGTTGGAGGTAGGTGGGATGCTCTCTGAGCATTGCCAGCTTGGCAGTGAGAGCCTGGTCTCCTGGCACTGCCAAAATGGCAATGCCAATGGGCCACCTCGGCATTGCTCTCCAGGCATCAGACAGTGCCAAGGGGGCAGGCCAGAGAGGGTAGGGCCTCAGGAGGGGAGATTGGTGGAGGTAGCAGATCCCACTGCCTTCTTGCACTCTGGCTTGGTGACAGAGGGAGAGAAGCCAGCAATCGGGGCTGGTCATCAGATTGGTGGGGGGGGCCGCGGCCTGCTGGAGGGGCTGCAGCGAAGGGGGTTGTCTGAGAGATCAGTACTGCTGAGGTGGGAGATATCAAGATTGGTCTGAACACATCCGGCCAGTGTTTGGAGGGTTGGGGGGATTGGAGAGGCAGTGATGTGGTGTCGCATAACTGTCCAGTTGTCGGGAGACTGGTCGTGTGGGCTGACTCTGTTCTAACTGATTACTGCATGAGCAGTGGCCTACTCAGCGCTACATTTCTGGCCTCTCCGGCAGGAATAGGCCTGGCTCACAGCTTTTTAATGAGATTCATTCCAGGGCACTTTGTGATATACAGAGTGTGATGGATTCATTTTGAAACTCCTGCTGAAAAAAACACTTGGATTTACTCTAGTTTTACAGGAGTTCAGCACTTAAAATTCTTTTGGGAGAATCCCACCGTAACCTCTTCTCTGCCTCCCTCCCCCATCCATCATAGAGCTCTCAGGGGCTGTCTCCCCTGATGAGAGCAGACATTCAGCTCCAGTGACTAGAGCCAAAATTCACCACCCCACTTTCTCCCAACAATCAGTGTCAGTACCTGCCCCATCCTGCATGATGCCAAACTAGCAGTGCCAACCTGTGCTGAGGCAGTGCCAGGGGATAATGCCAGGCCACTGCCTGCCCATATCTCTCCCTGCCTGGGGCTCCCCTTTATTCCTCCAGGGGGGATCCTTACAACTGGTTCACATCTGGTTAACTTGTTGTAAACCTCGCTGATGCCACATTACTTTGACAAGGTTTGAAGATATGCCTTGGGCTCAATGTACGACAAGGGGGAAGGGTCTTTATTAATATGGTAATCTATTGAAATATATCTAAATCAGGTCCATGGCCATTGTGGGTGTAAACCTGATTACGTCACTGGCAAGGGGAGGTGAAATTATAAGTTGTGATCTTACCAGTGATTCCATGACATCCGGATTTCAAAGGAACTTGGACCCCTCTCCTGTTCCCGTGAATGGCAAGTGTGGTTCCCCACTGTGCATTATTTGGATGCTTAAACAGGTCAGAATCTTAATTGTAACGTGTGGCCTGAGGAAGAATCAAAAGGACTGTTGAACGTTGAGCAGAATTCCTACAACTGGAACTGAGTCCTGTGGTGGGGGCAGTTTTGTCTACAACTGAAAAAATGAACCATGTCTTCTGACCCTGACCTCATTAATTATGCATGCGGGGGATTAGTGATGTATTCCATGATGGAGTGGATTTGAATGCATCTTGCTGTCATGTCTGTTTGCCACATTGAAAAGCCCAATTTCAACCGACAACTAATCTGCTGTGGAGAACAGAAAATTGACTTCCAGGAACACTCTGCATGAATGAAGCAGATGGGTTTTTTGACAATTGATGATAGTTTCATGGTCAATGTTACTAAGATTATTTTTTAAAATTCACGATTTGTTAATTGAATTTAAATTCCATGTACTGCTGTAGTAAGTATTGAATCTATATCACTTGAGCATTAGTCTGGGTCTTTGGATTACTAGACCAATGAATCAGCCCATGTCACCATATCCCCATTATTCCAGTATCGTAGCCACAATGCTACATCACTATAGCTTCAAGGTGAGCAAATCTTGAGTGCTCCAGAACTTAACCGAATATTAGAGAACATTAGTGAAAAGGAGATTGGTGAAAAAAAGATAGACAGCAAGGTCTAAGAGCAGTTACTGTGCACATATTTCTGAATAAGCAGGAAACCCTCTCAAATAGCCTTTCAAACTGTTCACACATGTCTTCCCTCTCATCACTGCAAGTTTTGCTGTGCTGAAAGTGATCTTCCCACACCTGAGGAATATCAAGAAAAATGTCTTCAACCGCTTACATTTCTTATAAGAAAACTGAACAGAAGAAAACAAATCACCTCTGGTACATAATAAAAAATATCATAGCAGAAAAACAATTGTATAAAGCAGCATTCCTGTATTGCTAAAAAGGCACATTTCAATCTTTTGCATCTTGAGTGCATTTGATCTGAGAAAAAAGCAAAGGGTGATTCTAAGTGCCGAATTTGTGTGAAAACTCCTGCTGATTTTTTAGCATGATTTTCAGAATGAATCTCTGACACTCTGAGCACTGCAGAGTGCCTTGGCAGATTCATTCTCAAAAGCTAGGGATGGGCTTATTCCCATTGGAGAGGCCAGCACCGTAGCATTGAGCGCGCCACTGAGCATGTGCCAAACTGTCAGCACTGAGATCGGTGCATACTCAATGGCCCTGCACTGCCGACCTCCAGATTACTGGCCAACTTGATCACTGGCTAGTTCCATGACTCTCACATCGCAGCTCCTCCGACCCTCCAACTACCACCTGATTACCCCACCCTCCTGGCCAAACCCTGATCTCCCATTTCCCTGATTCACTCACTCACCCTTCCCCCAGCCTGACACTTCAGATTTTCCCTCCCCCTGGGCATTCCCGACCCTGCCCAACAGCCTTGACCACCACTTCCCCCCCCCCCCCCGTGGCATCCCTCCCCCCTCCTAGCAGCTCCAAATCCCCTGGCAGCTCCAATCCATCCCCACCCCCACCATTTCCCACACTTGGATGGTCAGCCCCGATCTCCCTCTTCTCTTCCTCTGCCACTGGTCCCTGTGCGGAGTGGGGGTGGGATACCTCCCCACCCCCCACCTCAACCCACTGATTGCCCCCAATAAGCTCTGCCCCCCTGTTCAATATTTTAGCACGTGCTGAAGTGATGAAACATGTGATTAAAAACATAAATATTCTTTATAACTACCAATATCAGGTCCATGGCCATTGGTAGAGTCCTGTCCCCTTTGCACTTGGGCATTACCACTTTGCCCCTTGGGCAGTGGCAGGAGGTCAGGCTGGCACTGCCATGATTGCACTGCCAAAGGGCACCCCCTTACCCATGACCATCTGTGGGGGCCTCGATGATTTCTGTTCCCTGCAGTGGGGAGCAGTTGTAAACTCTGCTGGAGTGAAATATTCTTGGCCGGAGGAGAGATGCTGGAGGTCCTGGAGACTTCAGTCTTGGGCCTGCTAATAGGATACAGATGACAATTTCAATATTTAAATCAGCTCTGTCTTCGCTGATGTCTCCTGGCTTGTTGCACTGTTAGAGCAGTGCAGTGAGCTGGGAGAATCGATCCCATGATGTCTTTCTGCTACAGTTTACGATCTCCAGTTTAAATGTGAGCATGAACTTAGTAATATGTAACAATACGTTATTTAATCATCTGATCCAGCCCTGGATTTAATCACTAGTTTGCCTATTAATCTGTCATGTAACCCTAGCTTTAGAAATCTGTTCACAAAAGGGAAAAAAAAATTAAACCCATGTTATTTTTCCAAGAAAGCTTTATTATGATCCAGAATTTGAAAATGGCTTAAATGTGCAAATTTAGATAATTGTTGAGCTCTGAATTAATGCCATTGTCATCATGCTACCAGATGCTCATTTACTTGGCTCTGTTTTTCAGCCTGGATGCCCACTTACTTCCTTAAAGATATCCATATAATATTTGTAGTATTGCAGTAGAATTAGTCATTGACTGACTGTGGGTCTCGCAGATGGTGACCAGCAAGAGTCATTTCTGATCCCCCATGAGTTAAGTGTGTAATGATTGTATGAAAAGTATGGCTTAAGCTCTATGGAGCTTCAAGTGAAAGGACAGTAAATTGTATCAAGTCTACCAAGGAGATGACAACTGTTGGTGGTTATAAAG
The DNA here is from genome assembly GCA_024679065.1 of Sphyrna mokarran. Classification (NCBI taxonomy): domain Eukaryota; kingdom Metazoa; phylum Chordata; class Chondrichthyes; order Carcharhiniformes; family Carcharhinidae; genus Sphyrna; species Sphyrna mokarran. Next base: position 24,671,095 of record JAGIQG010000019.1, read on the forward strand.
AATATTTATATTTTTATTGCACCTTTCATCATTCTAGCCCGTGCTAAAATATTGTACATCTAATTGATTCATTTTCAAGCATTGTCACTTTTGTGATGCAGGGCACTGTGGCAGTCAATTTTCGCACAGCAACACGACAAACCTTGATGTGATAAATGCTCCTCAGGACACCAGATGGAAATTCCTCTTTGAAAAGTAATTTCTCTGATATCCATTTGAGAGGATGGCCAGATTTTAGTTCTTGCCTCACCTGTGGAGTTGCAGGAATAGGGCCTGTGTGAGATTGGCGTCAGTGCAGACTCGATGGGCTAATCGCCCTCCTTCTGCACTATAGTGATTCTATGGAATTATATGAAAGACATCACCTTCAATAATGCAACACTTCCTTCAAACTGCCCTGGATTGCCAAATACAATGATGTGCTTAATCCTGGCATAATATTTAAAACATAAGAAAAAGGAACAGGAATAGTTCATATGATCCCTTGAGTGTCTTTGCCATTGAATACGATCATGATTGATTAAATACAATCAACTCTAGTACCACTTGGTTTTCTTAGTGCGTCAAGTCTATCAATCTCATTCTTGAATATAGTCCATACCAACTGCATCTACAGCTCTCTTGAGTAGAGAATTCCAAAGATTCACAATTCTCTAATTGAAAAAAAACTTCTTTTGAATGCTAAAAGCTTCCACCTTATCCTGAGACTTCTGAGCAGGAGCTGGGAGAGAAGATGATCATACGATGCTAATCACCGAGGTTAATTCCTTCAGGGGATTTGGGCTGAAGCAGCACCACCCCTTCTCTCAAGTGACTGTCACAAGCTTCAACCTGCTTGCAAACAAGTGCAGGGTGGCCACTTTGCTCCAGGATAAAGTTCCAGCCCTCAAGATCTGGCTTGGAGTGAGAGCTCAGATCCACGTGGCCATTTGCTTACACAACTAACTGGATTGTCGGCTAATTTGGCTATGTTACACTTGTTAACCTGATCTAATCTACTGTCACAGGTTTAAATAACTGAGGCTTACCAAGCTCTGATCATGCGATCTCCCACAAATTACAACCTGCAAATTGGAAAATGATCTGTTCGGTCCTGTCCATTAACTAATACTCACGCTATGCTTATACAATATCCAGAACCTAAAAGAGCCTTATATGAACTCACAACCTTCTGATTCTACTATATAAGTTAAGTTTATAGGTCAGCCATCGTCATGATGGAAACACTTCAATTTTGGAAGATTGTCAAATGCCGTCAGATTGACCATTTGTTGTCCAGCCATGCATTTGCATATGGATACCTTATGAATGGTAAGGCCCTGTTGTGGTTTCAATCACTTATGCCATTGACCTGACTAATATTTTATAAAATAATGAAGAAAACCTCAGCTCAGCGAAAATCTTGTGACAGCTTACCAGTTATATGCCACAGAAAGGTTATTTGGAGAATTACTATGAGTCTGTTGTTTATCATTGTTTCTGTTCACTCACCCATTCATTATTTAATAAATTGGTTTGACAGGTTATAATGTAAATGTTTCAAGAAGTGTTTAGTCTACTTCTTTCAGAAGTCAAGGAGGATTGCTTGAGAACAAGTAACCAATCTGTTCAAATGCAGTAACATAAGTTTTCTTTTTGGTTTGTGGGTGCTAAATCAAGTGACTAATTTTTTTGTATTCATTCATGGGATGTGGGTGTCATGGCTGGGCCAGTATTCATCGCCCATCTCTAATTGCCCTTGGACTGAATGGCTTGGTAAGTCTTTTCAGGGGCAGTTAGAAGTCAACCATCATGATGTGCATCTGGAGTCATATGTAGGCCAGAACAGGTAAGGGTGACAGCTTTCTCTCCCAAAGGGCTTTAGTGAATCAGATGTGCTTTTACAACAATTGATAATGGTTTCATGATCATGGTCAGGGTCCTGATTTTTACTAAATTTAAATTCAGCTACCTACCACGATGAGATTTGAACCAGGGTCTCTAAGAATTATCCTGAGTCTCTGGATTACCAGTCCAGCAACAATATCACTGCAACACCAATACCAGGTAACAGAATGTTCCTAATCATGGAGAATGAGAGGCTTGGGCTATTTGAGATGCTGAGCTACAGCAGAAATTGCAAATTTAGACGTTAGGCATTTATAGAACAAAGAGCAAAGAAAATTACAGCACAGGAATAGGCCCTTCGCCCTCCAAGCCTGCACTGACCATGCTGCCCGACTGAACTAAAACCCCCAACCCTTCCGGGGACCGTATCCCTGTATTCGTGTATTTGTCAAGATGCCCCTTAAATGTCACTAACCATATCTGCTTCCACTACCTCTCCGGCAGCAAGTTCTAGGCGCCCACCACCCTCTGTATAAAAACTTGCCTTGTACATTTCCTTTCAACTTTGCCCCTTGCACCTTAAACCTATGCCCTTTAGTAACTGACTGTCCCATCCTGGGAAAAAGCTTCTGACTATCCATTCTCTCCCAAGAAAGAACAAAGAATTTAGTACTGAAGGGAAACACATGTCTTCTCTCATTTTTATCAGAAGAAAAAACAATGACCACTAAGGTGATTGTAAGTCAGGCTGCAATGTGTAGATTGTTGCTCAGGCCATTAAAGGTACCTTGGAAGGTTATTTACGAACACAACATGCAAGCTGGCAGTTTAGTATCCAGGGTGACAATTAGTGGGGTGAATTTCTTTGAGGTTCTCCTGCTTCTCTGCCTTAACTTCTAGAGAAATGCAGTGGAAATGTCTTTTACAAGATTACAAGATGAAATCATGATCCTAAATTCAAGATGGTGCCAGAGCAAGCAAGTTGTGCCTAGCATAGTTCCTAATTTTATCTTTTATTCTTGTTCCCCAATGCTTTCAAACTCTCTAACAATGTTTAAATTCTTCCCTGCAGCCATCAGACTTTTGAATGGACCTACCTCACATTAAGTTGATCTTTCTCTACACCCAAGCTATAACTGTAATGTTACATTCTGCACTCTCTCGTTTCCTTCTCTATGAATGGTATACTCTGTATATCGCGCAAGAAACCGTACTTTTCACTGTATGCTAATACATGTGGCAATAATAAATCAAATCAAATCACCTCCACCTTCTGGTAGTTTCATGAGGCAATGACAATGAAGTTGTTGACTAATCATAACAATTCATCTTTACCAGTCAGTCTACAATAAATTCAGAAGTGACAGAAAGGAAATGCTAGTGGTGGCGAGCATGAGGAACCATCAGTTTAAAATCAGCCTTTTCTCTTAAGCATGCTTACTTGGACCACATGCCATGTCTCAAATTACCTGTACATGATTTCCCAAAAATTTGGTTTTCTCAAAGAAATCTGTCAATTTTTTTTGAAGAAATGTGTTTTCCATAAACCTCTGTTGAAGTTACAGCAGCAAATCAGCAAAAATCCAAAGAAAATTCACCTATCCTTTCTTTTTCTCTTGTTCTACCAATTTATTACTCTAATAAATTTGACATAATTTGCCATATTCTGGACAATTTATATATCTATTGCAAGTTTTTCCAGTACATCTTGTTACATCAGCAAAACGTGGCTTTGATAAATGTGGTCACTTTGAAGAATAACCCCGTTTTTAACTCCATTCTGAAATGAAGACATATCCAGCATGCAATGAACATTGACATTCATTGATTAAAGCGTGACTGTCTTTGTAGCTCCAGCAGTTCTACATTGTACTCCCAGCTGTGGGAGGTTGGTTATGAGTTTCTATTCAATTCCTCTTCGATTTGACCTTGCTTGGTTTCATTAGGGAACTTGTTCTTGTTGCCAGGGAGGGAGCTGGATAAAGACACAAGCAGAATCATTTAAACTTGAGTGCTAGACTTTTCCCACATAAAGTTTTGGTCAATCAGTATTGACTATTACATTAAAAAAAATCTAAATTAACTCAGTGTGTTGGGAGAAATTTCAGGCAAAGGTGGAATTCTCCATACCTAGGATTCTCCAGTTCCACTGCTGAGTGCAGAAACATATCAAATTATGAAGGGAATAGATAAGATCAAGGCAGGGAGGTTCTTTCTACCAAACTAAGGGACATAGCCTCAAAAATAAGGGGGATTTAGGACTGAGTTGAGGAGAAACTACTTCACCCAAATGGTTGTGAATCTGTGGAATTCCCTGCCACTGAAGTAGTTGTGGCTACCTTGTTGAATATTTTTTAAGACAAAGATAGATAGATTTTTGAACAGTAAAGGAATTAAGGGTTATGGTGAGTGGGTGGGTAGGTGGAGCTGAGTTAATAAAAAGATCAGCCATGATCTTATTGAATGGCAGAACAGGCTTGAGAAGCCTGCTCCTAACTCTCACGTTTTTGTGAATTTCCATTCTTTTCAGACATGCCTGTCCCACCATTTCATAGGTCGTAACCAGATGCTTAGAAATCAGATGATTTTGAATGAAGACCATGGCTGGGATTTTGCAGCCATGTTCACCTCAAGACTGGAAGATCCTACCGAGGTCAATGGACCTCAATGGTACACGTCAGTCCACTATGATTCCTGTGGAGGGGAAGCACAATAAAGTTCCACTTCATGAGTTTTTTAACATGTAAATTCCTAATTGATTTATAAACCTCACTGGTGATTGATTTAATCCCTAACTGGTCAGATTAGAAAATCTTTAGCCAGGATTCTCCAATCTCACTCGACTTGCCACCGCTGCCAGTAAGAATGGAGAATTTGGTGCTCAGCCAAATCCCCATTCATATCAATGGGACTGGAGAATCCCAGCTGAGGTTGGAGAATTCTGGACTGTATTAATGCATCTGAAATTGCCTTGCAATAAATGTTTAAAAAATTGGAGAAATTATTCTTGTATGACACCTATGGAGACGCATCAGAGTAGGCAATGTGCGAACAAATCTCTTCTATGCCTGTTATTTTTGCACGTGTTCCCTGCTATTTTCCACGAAGTTGTGCTAATTTGGGGGAACAGGTCTGAGGGCCTTCCGTTCCCAGGTGTATTCTACTTTTCAACCAGTTCATGAATGGTGAAGACTAAGGCATCTACACAACATCCCCAGAGGTTAATTAACTAAAGAACTGATTACAAGTATTGCTGCCAAGCACTTTCTAACTGTCCAAAAGGGACCAGAGTCACCCATTTCTCCAACAGAACTGTTCCAGATTCAGAAAACCATAATAGTGCAAAATCATCACCTTGACCGAATGATGCCCATATACCACAAATGAATTTTAAAAAATCTGAAGTCAAATAAAAATTCTACTTACATTGATCTTACTTTGAAGATGTACTCAATTATATCTTTCCTTTTGTTAGCAAAATGGTTTGTGCCTCTGGAAAAGTTGATTGCATATGTATGCATGTTGCTTTCATGTGCTTTCCAGGTGTGTGAAAGAGACATGCACACCAAATCTCACAAATTTATAGCAGGAGACAAACTTTTCCAGTAAAGTTAAGCCTCTTCCACATTCTTACTCTGGAGTTCAGAGTAAGAATATTACTCTGTTCACTCTTCTCCTTCAATCCCACTCACATTCAATCGTCCCTGATACCCTGCAAACCCTAAATATTCATAACAATGAGAGAAAATATGTGTTTACTGATCCTGGACACACACAAACAGCTCCTGCACCCCAAACACAAATTGTCCCACAGTTCTTCAACAATTATCAACTGCATCGAGTCCACCAAAACCAAAATATTTTCAGATACTTAAGAAACAACTACAGCACATATATCCCTTATCACTAACCTCCCCGCTCCCACCTTCCACCCAAACAAACATCCGCAGTTGGCAATCCGTCCCAAGACTCTACCAGAACCTGTTGTTGTTTACACACTATAATAATTCACAGGTTCAGTGCTTGGAGTTAGACACATGGCCCACCTGAGGTAGCTAAAGCTGACAAGAATTTAAGAATGGGAGTCTTCTGCTGCAACAGTTAACTTCCAAAAGCAGCTCAATTCCTGACCTGAACAAAGTAATCTGGAAACCCAGGCAGCCGCTGTACAGAACGGGTCAAGAGATGAACAAGCCATGTTGATGGATTTGGACAATGTGCATGAGCAGCCAGAAAGTTGAAGTCACTTCAATCTGACCACTTCTTTGAAAAATACCAAAACTCCAGAGTAAGAATGTGGAAGAGGCTTAACTTTACTGGAAAAGTTTGTCTCCTGCTATAAATTTGTGAGATTTGGTGTGCATGTCTCTTTCACACACCTGGAAAGCACATGAAAGCGACATGCATACATATGCAATCAACTTTTCCAGAGGCACAAACCATTTTGCTAACAAAAGGAAAGATATAATTGAGTACATCTTCAAAGTAAGATCAATGTAAGTAGAATTTTTATTTGACTTCAGATTTTTTTAAATTCATTTGTGGTACATGGGCATCATTAGCTGACCAATATTTATTGCCCATCCCTGGTTGCCCCTGCTCGGAGAACAGTTGAGTCAACCACATTGCAGTATCTCTGGAGTCACATGTAGGCCAGAGCAGATAAGGACAGCAGATTTCCTTCATAAAAGGTATTAGTGAACCAGATGGGATTTCTGACAATCAACAGTGGTTTCATGATCATCGGTAAGTTCTTAATTCCAGGTATTTTTATTAATCCAAATACCACAATCTGCCTTGGTGGGATTCAAACCTGAGTTCCCAGAACATTAGCTGAGTTTCTGGATTATTAGTCTAGCAATAATACCACTAGGCCACTGGTTAATGAGGTTTTAACAGTAAATGAATGCAGATCACTAATGATCTTTCAAATTACATTTTCCTGAGACAGGGAGAGCAAGCTGGAATTTCTCCCAACTCCCTCTACTTGCCTTCAAAATAAAAATCAAGCCCTATAGTTTTCTTTCTTTTTTGTTAGTAACAGGAACTAAGTTTTGAAGCTAACAATTAAGTACTGCTTAATTTTCTATGTATCATTGTGAAAAAGTGAGTTGGAATTATCTGTCGGCAGTGATAACAGTATTTAGTTCAACTGTGATGCTGTCAATAATCAAATAGCTCACTGACCCAATTCATAGTGCTCAAAGATTTAAATGTCCATTTTAGGAAGGCACTGAAGGATCTGTGGAACTCGATTCCAGCAAGAGTTAATACCTCCAGGAAGAAATTGATGAGATAACCAAACAAATGTTGTATTGCACTAGGAAGTAAACTGAATGACCTAATTTCCTTCAACACCATTTCGTGAGGACCTGTAAACTCAGTATATCAAGCCATAAAATGTTGATATTTATGCCAGGTAGCAGTTTCTAATATTGTTTTGATAGAAGTAGTAACATTTTTACAGTTAGGAAAGATCAATTTAACCAATTATTTGAATTGGACTCAAGGGAAAAAAAAACAAAGATCCGATTAATACCAGACACGTTGCAGGTTCTAAGTAATTACACCCAGAACTCTCTAGCTGTTCTCGCCTCGTCTCCACTGCCAGTGTGAACAGAGAATTTAGCACTCAGCCAAATCCCCATTCACTGCAGCAGGACTGGAAAATCCCCAGCTATGAGCGAGATCGAAGAATCCAACTCTATCTGCTGTACAAACCAGAGGATGAGATTTTCTGGCTGCGCTTGCCCCAAGTCTGGAAATTCTTACCCAAGGTCAGCGAACCTGTATATGGGCTGCTGAATTTTTTGTCCCGCTCGCTATGATCCTAATGTGGGTGGGACAGGAAAATTCCACCCAGAGACTTTGAGAAGAATTGTATTACATTCCAGAAAATTAAAGCAATGAGAACTGATTATCACATAGAACATGTTGGTCGCATGTTAAACCGGTGCGCATGGACATTCTGCATCAGTACGGATTGCAAAGACCATTGTTGAATGCTGCTTTCTGGGCTATCACTTCATTTTCTAGTAGCGTTTAAATCTCCATCCACATTCAATGAATGGACACATGTGCAACTCATCTATCAAATATATAATGACATTTGCATAACTGGGGTGAGATTGTGGTTCTCCAGTAAAATGCTGAAAATAGCTACTGAATGACCCAAGCACAAGAGAGCAAACCAACAAGCTTTGATACTTTGTGTGTGTATGTTTATATTTGCACCAACACAGACACAAAATGTAGAAATCCCGACTGAAATGGAATTGCTGAATTAAATTGCTGTGGTAATTTCATGATTGTCCATATAAGTAATCGAACACCAAGGGAGTTCAGGAAACCTGATTTGTTCAGTTTCCGCTCCAAAGGTGGTTAGTTAAAGGAGGAATATCAAAGACATTACTTGATATTTAATGGAACTACAGAGCAGATCAGACAGCATTAGTTTGTCCATCCTGTGTAGATAGTCCCTTCACTTGACTCTGAAACACTGACAAATTTTGAACATTATGCTGGGGACAGAATTATATTCACATTGTAATCAAATTAATTTTTCAGGCAGAAATTGAGTGATGAACCGTGACTCAAATACTCTGAGTGAATGTCCCTAAGTGTTGCTTGTCAGTGGCTAGATTGAGTATTGGGTACCATTTATCAATGTTTCAAATATAGTAGCGATAACATTTTCCTTTTTTCACATCAATTAATCTTTTAGGTGCCACATTTAAATTTCTTTTCACCAAGATTGCTTTAGCTTTATTGAGTTCTTATACCTTGCAGACACGTTTCAGTCATATTGAAGAGACATCATTCCAGGTATCATTGGTACAACCGAATAGCATGTGGCACAGTGGTCAGCACTTCACAGCACCAGGGACCCGGGTTCAACTCTGACCTTGGGTGGCTGTGTGGAGTTTGCACATTCTCCCTGTGTCTGCGTGGGTTTCCTCCAGTTGCTCTGATTTCTTCTCACAGTCCAAAGATATGCAGGTTAGGTACATTGACCATACTAAATTGACCCTAGTGTTAGCGGATTAGCGGGGTAAATATGTGGGCTACAGGAATAGAACCTGAGTAGGTTTGTGCTTGCTGCAGACTCTATGGGCCAAATGGCCTTCTCCTGCACTGTAGAGATTGTATAATAACGTAGAAGCATATGAATTAGGAGTAAGACCTGGGCCATTCAGCTCCTTGAGCCTTCTTCGCCATTCGATAAGATCATGGCTGAACTGGTTCTGGCCTCAACCACACAACCTTTGAATCTCTAGGATCTATCCATCTCTGCCCTAAAAATATACCTTGGCTTTAAAAATATTCAATGATCCTGCCTCCACTGCGCTGCAGGGAAGTGAGATCCAAAGACTCACAATTCTTTGAGAGAGAAAGGAACTTAAAAGGGAGACCCTTTATTTTCAAACTTTGACCCATAATTCTAGTCTTTTCCACAAGGGGAAGCATCTTCTCAGCATCCACCTTGTCAAGTCCCCTCAGGATCTCAGTAAGATTACCTCTCAATCTTCTAAACTCCGATGGATACAGGCTCAGGATGTCTAAGCTTTTCTCAGAAACTAAACTCCCAATCCAGGATTCAGTCAAGCAGACTGCTTCTAATGCACTTATATATCCTTTCTTAAAGAAGGAGACTAATATTGTACACATTACTCCAGACATGGTCTCACCAGTGCTCTGTTTGACTGTTCCAAACATTTTGTATTCCACTCCTCTTGTAATAAACAACATTCCACTTGCCTTTCTAGTCACTTGCTGTGATAAGAAGTGATTAAATGGGACTGGCGGTAGTTCATATAGCCTCTCCAGGACTGCTCTGTAATTCAGTAAGATCATAGCTGATATTCTACTTTCCTGCCTTCCCATATTCTTCATCTCTCTTCAAGTGCAAACAGTGATTGTCCATTAAGGGTCAGCCACCAGTGGCCTGGCATGGAATTTGATGAGCTGATCAGTTAATGGACAAAGGCCACTTGGCCGTTCAATTCAGGAAAGCAGACAGAATCCTGAGGCTGGACGATCAATAGGTGGCCAGCCAAGTGTGACATATTTGCAGCATTACCATCTGAACGGCTGTGAGGACCCTCAGGACTGACACGGGGAATTCTTAATTAATGTCCTTCAGGAACTCATGAGAACTCTATGGTAATAGGTGATTGCCTACCTAGGTGGAACTCCTCACCCGAGCCCTTGATAAAATAGACTCCTGAGTGGGTCCAGTGAACTATCGTCCTGGACAGAACTCATATATGTGAGCCACAGGGTTATCTTTTGATTTAAGAATAAAACATCATTCCTTTCCAGTTGGCTTCCTGAGTGCCAGGGGCATAAGGAGTGAACCTCATAATGGAGTCCCCTGAAGAAAAGATAGTAAAAAGCATTGAAAATAGCCATTGTTGCTGTGATCATGAATGAACAGCTGCTTCATTAGATGACCAGAAGCTGCAACTGTAGCCCATTAGACATAGAACCATAGAATCCCTACAATGCAGAAGGAAGTCTTTTGCTCATTGAGTTTGAACCGACTGCAATCCCACCCAGGCATTATTCCCATAACCCCACATATTTACCCTGCTAATCCCCTGACATTGGGGTCAATTTATCATGACCAATTAACCTAACCTACACATCTTTGGAGTGTGGGAGGAAACCAGCGCTTCCGCAGGAAACCCATGCAGACATGGAGAGAACGTGCAAATTCCACATAGACAGCGACCCAAGGTTGGAATTGAACCCAGGTCCCTGGCTCTGTGAGGCAGCAATGCTAACCACTGTGACACAAGCGTGGAGGGCTTTCTAACACACTGATGTGCTGCACCTTCATACCACCTCCCACCTGGAGGTGATTTATTCTCATGTTTTGTCTGTGGTGGAAGACCTGTCAGCCAACTGGAAAATTCTAGCTGGTGAAGGAGATGGATCTATTACTCAAGCAGTTGGTTATCTGACCCAGCTTTCTTCAAAATGGCTCCAAGGTGGCTCAATTCAGGCAAGCTGACACACTGGCAGGAGGTGTAAAATTCCAGGTACACCCTGTTTAGTCCCACTGCCATCAGCCTCTGAAAATGTCACCTCAATAATCTATCTGTACCCTTGTAGTGAATAATGCTTAGCAAACTTTTTGATTAAAGTTGCTTTCATTTCCAATTGAGTATCCATCGCCAAGACATCTGGGATTTTGCAAATTTAATACTATGTGGCACATTTTTGATTAATTTGATGCATTGAAAATTTTGCTTAGCTGCTGCCAATGGGAACACTGGAAATCTCCACACCCAATCCCCCAGTGATGAATCAGCATAGCTGAGATTTAAAGAGGCCGTTGAATTTGGCTCACTCTGCTAAGTTTCAAATCAGAAGAATAATGGTTAAAAGATGAAAGTGTAAGTAAGAAATAACAGTCCATCAGAATTCTGCATCCAAATACTGAAAATAGAGAATAATATTATGAACAAACCTTCATTTCCGAGCAATGTACAACTCCCGAAGAGACAAAAATTTAGATATTGTTGTTGGTGATATAAACAGTGAAGTAGTCATTTAAAAAAGATTATTGTCTCCACTGAAATTGTGAACAAAGGATTATGAAAATAATAAATTCATGTAAAGTTGCCATATTCCCAGGTGACTCTGATGGGGAGAGCCAAGTTGTGTTGATTTTAACCTCAGGCGAGGGGCAAGATTGAGAAGGCAGATCTTACTAAATAATAAATAAATGTTAATATTGCAAACAATAATTTTTACCTCTGTTATTCAGGAAGATCATGGCCGATTTTGATTTGATTTACTGTCACATGTATTAGTATACAGTGAAAAGCATTAATTCTCGTATACTATACAAAGCATATTGTTCATAAAGAAAAGGAAAGGGTGCAGAATGTTGTGTTACAGTTACTGCTGTGGTGTCAACAGCAAACTTGAAAATCGAATTGGAGGGGAATTTGGCCAGACAGTCAGAGATGTGTGAGAAAGATCAGCTTAATGTAAGGTAAGTACATTCAAAAATCTGAAGGCAGCAGGGAAGAAACTGTTCTTGGAGTCGATTGGTACATGATGTCAGACCTTTGTATCTTTTTCCTAACAGAAGAAGGTGAAAGAGAGTATGTCCAAGGTGAGTGTGGTCCTTGATTTTGCTGGCTACTTTACTGAGGCAGTGGGAAGTTTAGACAGAGTCAATAGACATAACGCTGGTTGTGAGATGGACTGGGCTTTGTTCATAACGCTTTGTAGTTTTTTTGTGGTCTTGGTCAGAGAAGGAGCCATACTGAGCTGCGATACAACCAGAAAGAATGCTTTCTGTGGTGCATCTGTCAAAGATGGTGAGAGTCATAACAGACATGCCAAATTTCCTCAGCTTCCTAAGAAAATTGAAGAGTTGGTAGCTTTCTTAACTATAGAATTAGCATGGAGGGACCAGAACCAAATTGAAGCTCTTGACCATTTCCACTTCATTTCTGTTGATGTTGACAGGGACGTACTCTCCTGTATGCTTCCTGAAGTTGATGGCTATCTCTTTTACTGACATTGGGGGAGAGATTATTGTCATTGCACCAGTTCACCAAGTTCTCTGTCTTGTCATTGTTTGAGATCTGACTCAATACAGTGCTGTCAACAGCAAACTTGAAAATCGAGTTGGAAGGGAATTTAGCCAGTCAGAGATGTGTAAGGAGTATAGCAAGGGGCTGAAAACACAGCCTTGTAGGGCACTGGTTTTGAGGATAATTGTGAAGTGTTGAGATAAAATAGATTTTCTACTTATACTATACATTCCTGCCCCGCCCCATATTCTTTAACACATTCGTAAGCACATAGAATCATAAAGATTTACAGCACGGAAACAGGCCTTTCGGCCCACCTTGTCCATGCCACCTTTTTCTTAAACCCCTAAACTAATCCCAATTGCCTGCATTTTGCCCATATCCCTCTATACTCATCTTATCCATGTAATTATCTAAATGCTTTTTAAAAGACAAAATTGTACCTGCCTCTATTACTACGTCTAGCAGCTTGTTCCAGACACTTATCACCCTCTGTATAAAAAAATGGAATCTCTGGACATTTTTGCATCTCTCCCTTCTCACTCTAAACCTATGCTCTCTACTTTTAGACACCTTACCTTTGGGAAAAGATATTGACTATCTAGCTGATCTATGCCCTCCATTATGCTATAGACCTCTCTAAAATCATCCCTAAGCTTCCTATGCTCCAGGGAAAAAAATTCCAGACTTTCCAGCTTCTCTTTCTAATTCAAACCATCAAGTTCTGGTAGCATCCTAGTAAATCTTTTCTACACTCTTTCTAATTTAATAATATCCTTTCTGTAATAGGGTGACCAGAACTGTACACAGTATTCCAAGCATCAAATAATTCAGAGTCAGGAATTCTCTGGCTGTTCACGTGGGTGGAATTCTCTGGTCTTGCAGGTGGCACACCACCAGCCATGAGTTTCCCAGCAGTGTGGGGTGACTTCAACGGAAATTCCCACTGACAGCAGCAAGACCAGAAGATTTTGCTGCCAATGAACAGCGTGGCACCTCCTGCTGCCAGGAAAAGCGCTGAGGGGAGGCCAGAGAATCTCGGCAATATACCCGTACCCTTGGAAAGAGGAAGGCTTGCATTTATATGGTGTCTTTCACAAGTACCAGATACCTCAAAGTGTTCACAGCCAATGATGGACTTTTGAGCTGTGGTATTGGGGGAAATACAGCAGTTAATATGTGCATAGCAAGCTCCCATAAACAGCAAAGATAAATATGCTCTAATGACCAACTAATCTGTTTTTGCAATGTTATTTGAAGATTATGCATTGGCCAGGACACCTGGGATAATACACTTGTTTTTCTTCCATTACTATCATGGGATCTTTTACATCCATCTGGGACAGCATGGTTTTACCAGCTTCTCCAAAACACCTCACCTTCAACAGTGCAGCACTCAGAAACTTTTGATGCTTAAGTCCTGGAGTGGAACTTGGACATGCAATCTTCTGACTCAGTTAGAGTGCTGAGAGAATTGAATTAAAGCTGGCATTGCAGTGATGGATTCAAGCTGCTAAAGTAGCTCCGCCATTCATTACTGATGTTAGCCTAACATCAATAATTATAAAAATGCTGAAATCTATTATCAAAGATGTCTTAACAAAGTATTGAGAAAATCATTATAGGGCCAGATAGAATCAAAATGGTTTACCAAAGGGAAATCACATTTGACAAATTGATCTGAGCATTTTGAGAATGTAACTAATAAGACATATAAAGTGAAGCCAATAGGTGCAATACACTTCATTTTTCAAAAGACATTTGATAAAGTGCCACACAGAAGGTTGATATGCAAGATTAAGGTCCATGGAGTTGGGGCAATACATCAGCACAGAAGGCAAATTGTTTAACAAACAGAAAACAGAGAATAGGAATAAAAGGGACATCTTCAATTTGGCACACTGAAGCTGGCAAACTGTCAAGGATCAATTTTTGAACTTCAGCTATTAATAAATTTATACTATTGAATTAGTGGAAGTGACCAGGAGCAATGTATCTACATTTGCTGACTTTAGAAAGCTAGGTGGGGATGTAAACTGTGACCTAAACAGTAAGAAGCTGCAAAGAGATAGCAATAGTGGATAACAAGGTATTGGAAGGAATATAAAGTGGAAAAATATTCACTTCAGTAATAAGAATAGAAAAGTACCCTTTTTTGAAAAGGTGTAAAAGTTTTAAATATTGATCTTCCCAGATATTTGGGTGTACTTGTACAAGGAATACAAAACATTAGTGTAATAAGTCTTTGAAGGCAGAAGTCCCTTCACCAAAATCCCCTTATTTACAATTCCATCAGCAGTACACAGAGTACTACCAGTCAACAGCCCATTTTCAGGAGCTCCAGAGGAGCTGATACTCCCAGTTAAATACAAGGAAAAGAATTCCTGATTGGCTTATCAATTGGCTTCTTAATCAGGGAGTTCATGTTCCAATAGACCAAATTCAATGGCCTCACTGAAGTCATTACAGATGGCATTCAAGTGCAGTAAGTAATTAAGAAAGCAAATTGTATTAAGGCCTTTATTGCAATTTGATTGGAATATAGGAATAATTACTACAATTGTAAAGGGCTTTGGTGAGACCACACCTGGAGTACTATACTCAGTCTTGGTCTCCATATTTAAGGGAGGCTATAAAAGCCATGGAGATGCTAGGTTCATTATATTAACTCTTGGGATGAGATGGTTGTGCTATGATAAGAGACTTGAGGAAAATTGTGCCTATAAATTTCTGGAAAAAGAGGTGATCTTAATGAAATATATTCTGAAGGAGCTTGATAGATCATACATTGGGTAGCTATTACCTCTGGCTAGGGAATCTCGGATACATGAGGCACAGTCTCAGAATAAAGTGTTGATCATTAGGGACCGTAATGACAAGATATTTCTTCAGTGTTATGAATCTTTGGAATTCTAAATTCAAGAGGGCTTTGAATTTTCCATTATTGAATATAATCAAGGCTCAGATAGATAGATTTTTGATCTCTCAGAATCACTGGAAATTGGAAGCAGGTGGAGTTGAGTTGAAGCTGATGATCAGTCATGATCATATTGAGTAATGGAACTACCTTGAGGAGACATATCATTTACTGTTGTTCTTATTACTTATGTTCTTAGGTACCTCATGTTAATGATACAATTGATTCACATAATGAGCTGAGGAAACAATTCTATTATTAATGATTAACTTATTGACTATTTTTGGACTAAAGAGTTTCAATCAGATCAAACACTTTATTGCTTTGTTAAAGGAATAGCTGAGGGTTGGTTAGCTCAGTTGGCCAGATTATTTTTTTTATTTATTCATGGGACATAGGCACTGCTGGCTGGGCTAGACTAGGTAAGAATAGCAAATTTCCTGTGTTAAAGGACACTAGTAAACCAGACAGATTTTTCCAACAATCAGCAATGGTTTCATGGCCATCAGTAGATTTTTAATTCCAAATATTTTTTATTGAATTCACATTCCACCATCTGCTATGGTGGGATTTGAACCCAGGTCCCAGAATATTAGCTGAGCTTCTGGATTAATAATTAACAATAATACTACCAGTGTGATTTGGAATGACAAAAACAAGGGCAGGTTTGATTTCCATTCCAGTTGAGATAGGTTTAGAACTTGTCTGCTCATTCCTGCCCCTGAGTGTGGAAGGCAATGGCAAACCAACCAAAATCTGCTCATGAAATAACCTTGAAATGGCAGAAATTTTACCATCCACCCACCACAGGAATTGGAGCGGGCAAGGGCCGTACCACAGAAAGGTCCGTTGATCTTAGTCAGGATTTTACGGTTTCAGGACAAGTGAGGCTGTAAAATCCCGCCCAATGAGCTAAGCATTTGACGAGTACAGTAGAAATGAAATGAATATCAATCCTTGGACCTATACATCAATTATTGGCATTTGTGTTTTCTGATGTTTCAGCTAATTTTCATTTTATTCAATTCATTTTAACTTTTTAATGTTTTAATTTTAATGAATTTAGCCAGAATTATTTTGAATAATTACAAAATTATTCAAAATAATTCTGCTGTTAATACAAGAAAAAAATCACTAGCTGGTAATAAAGGAGATTAAATGGACCATTATGTTGAATTCTATAATGTTGTGATAACATATACTGAAGACTGATAATTCTGGAGTAGATTACAAGCAGGTACAATGTGAAGCATCTCTGTGATATTGCAAATGAGGAATAACAATGATAAACTGTGTAACGAGTGGCCAGATAATTTGTTGGATCATCATGAAATTTAAATTACCTTCTTTAGAACCATAAAAAAAAGTCCTGTGATGATTAGAAATCTGAAATAACTGCGGGAAGTGCTGCAAATGGAGAACAGATCAATTAATATCTGGAGGGGAAACATTTTCTGTTTCCTAATTGCACCTTTTTCCAAAGTGCTTTATGGCAGTCGTTGCTGCTTCATTACATATTGCTGTTTCTTACTTATTTGTTGGTATTACATTCACCAAGTCTCAGTTTTTAGCCAGGTTTTACAGGGTAAATCTGATTACCCATATTAGAAAGATATAAGTAATAACGCTACAAGGACACCATGACAAAGTTTAGAATTACAGACCATAGAATCATACAATGCAGAAGGAGGCCATTCGGCTCATAGAGATGCACCAACCACAATTCCACCCAGGCCCTATCTCCAATCTGGTTCCCCTGACACTAAGGGACAATTTGGCATGGCCAATCCACCTAACCCGTTCACTTTTGGATTGTGGGAGGAAACCAGAGGAAACACAGACAGACACGGGGAAAATGTGCAGACTCCACACACATGACCCAAGTCAGGAATCGAACTCAGATCCCTGGCACTGTGAGGAAGCAGTGCTAACCACTGTACTACCTCGATGTTTGCTCTGAACTCAGCAACAGCTACCTTTAGGATGCATCGTATTTCGATGCTAGTAAGATCATAAGAAATCTGAACAGGGATAGACCACTCGATAAGGTCATGGCAGATCTGATTGTGGCCTTAGTTCTACTTACGTGTCTGTTTCCCACAACTCTGTACTCCCTTGTGGGTCAAAAACCTCTCTGTCTAAATACTTCACAACTCACTGAACACTATGATGAGTTTAAAAGAAAGGCAAACAAATTAAGTTATTCTAATCATTAAATAAAGATCAGAAGCAATGATCAGTCTATTAACGTGCCACCTTTGGTCAGAAAATATTGAAGTGCATTATAAAGGAAAGCATTCAAAGAGTTATAATCAAAGTAGCAATTATTTTTTGACACATGCATTGGATGTATTTGAGACTGTAAGGCAATTCATAAATGATGGTTTGAAATACATCAATTGCTTTCCAGAAAACATGGATAGGGAAGGTTCTTGGGAGTAAAATCAAAATGAAGCAAAAGCAAAAAACAATAAATAACGTTAATAGCTTCAATTGGGGCAGGATTAAAATGGTGCAAGGAACATTCATGTGTCTAAGCAGTAAGGAGTGTTTAGACTACAGGTTTTCAAGAAGGCACTCACCACCACCTTCTCAAAGACAATTAGAGATCGCCAATAAATGCTGGCCCAACCAGTGACATCCACATCCCATGAATAAAAAATGAACAAGGTTTACGACAAGTGTTGATACAGAATTATTAACCTTTTTGGAAGCATTCATTATGTTATGCCACATTGTGCCTCATTCACAGATGTTATTCCTAGATCTTTCTGTAACCAGTCTCCAGAAGGCATGTAAGCATGTTCATAAACAGACAGGAAAAAATAACTGATCCATCTAACCTGTCCCATACAATTGTAATGCCCTCTGCATCAATTCAACAGTATTCCCTTCTCAAGATGCCATGTAGTTATTGGAAAGGTGAGAAACATAAGGCCAGTTAGGGAAGAAAAGAGCTGGATAATCCCTTTACATTCACTACAGGTGACCAAAGCCAATCTCAAAGATGACATTGCCTTATAGTAATTGGCAACATCTAAGACAAATATCACGAAACTGCTTGCAGACCATGAAATGGATCCTTTATAAATTGGCAATCATCATTGGATTACTAGTCTTCTTGTACTTTTCGTGCCCCATCTCTGCTCTGCATTTTTGGTCAGATTCCCAGCTTCTTCAAAAAGGCGGACAGTGCTGTCCCACAAAATCATAGTACTAGTGCATTGTGGGAAAAACAATTAATGCCCATTTTCCTTGCAATAGGAGTGATAAATAAGTTTAAATGTGGTTGAATGTCAATGAGAGGGAGAATAAATGAATGCTACAGGGAGTGACAGATGTATGAGTGAATAGGCTGGATGGTAATGTGAGTAGGTGGGTGAGGAATCTGAGCAAGTGGATAGAATGGGTGAGGTAAACGGGTAGGATGGTAACTGGTAGATGTGGTAGATTTGCAGGTTGACATTATGGGTAGGGAGAGATATGTGTAGGGCATCAAATGAATAGCATAATAGATAGATGAGGTAGCAGGTCAATAGGGTGGTAGGTAGATAGAGTGGCAGCTGTATGAGGTGGCAGGTGGTGATGTGGATGAAGTGGACAGGTGGATGAGTGGTTAGGTGGATTCAGGTTAGTCAGGTAGGCTCAGAAGTTGATAGTTTGGGGACTAGTCAAGTCAAGTTGAGGAGTTAGATGATAGTAGTCAGGACTGGTTAGGAGAGGTGGTCAGGAACTAGCATGGTTCAGTGGGTGGTCAGGATTTAGAATGGATGGAAAGGGTAGTTATTTTGCATTATGGTATTCAAGGGGACAGTGAAATAGTCAGGATGGTTGAGGGGGATGTTAGAGTGAGGTAATAGTGATTAACTGTGGGGTCAGTTCTGTAGTTACCCAGCAGTTAGAGCAGAACTTTTGGTCTAACAAATTCTGGATGTTTGTTCTGGTAAGTCCCACTGAACTGTCCAAAATCTTGATGCTAGCTTAGAGTCAGCGATGTTCATGGAAGATGTTGGGATGCAAGGGAATTGCCAGTCAGAAGTTCAAACTTTCCAATCAAATCCCACAGAGGTCAATGCACAAAGACTTCCGCAGAGTCTCAATGTGCATCTTATGTTGTATATTCGGTTTCCAATGATCTGGAGACAGGACGATCTGACATATAACTTCTTAGCTTGATGATCTTTGAAAACATTTCTTTTTCGATGTACAATAATCACCTTTGTATCACTTGTGTCAGTAAAATTCATGAACTAAAAATATAACTTTAAGCATCAAGTTTTTTACTGGTATGAAGGGCACACACATTCGCCAGCAGATTAACTTAGATGGAAATGTCAGCATTTGCTCTTTCCATATGGGCTGCACAGATCTGGCCAAAGTTCCTTTACCACAGATTTCCCTTATTTATGCCTCAAAGTGAAAACATAAACATATTCCTTCCCCATCAAATAAAAAACACATTTTTTTATTAAAAATATAACTGCATTTGTTTCCAACCAAATTACTTTCAAATAATCTGAAACAGATTTGAATAACTTGGGAAATGATCAGTTATTGTCAAACCAAACATTCCATTCTTTCTGAAAGAAGGGAAGGGCTTCTTTTCCAAACCATAACTTTTGATTTGCAGGAAACAACTTTCTCCCTCTTGGCTTTTGAAGAGGCAGTCAACTTAAATAAGCCGCTTCAAAAATGTTACATTGTTTTAATTTTATGTTATTAGTGTCTCAAGTAGACTTACATTACCACTGCAATGAAGTTACAGTGAAAATCCCCTGGTCGCCATCTGTTTGGATACACTGAAGGAGAATTTAGCATGGCCAATGCATCTAACTGGCACACCTTTCAGACTGTGGGAGGTAACCAGAGCACCTGGAGGAAATCCACACAGAGACTGGGAGAATGTGCAGATTCTGCGCAGATAGTAACCCAAGCCAGGAAACAAACTTGGGCCCCTGACGCTGTGAGGCCACAGTATGCCACTGTGGCTTACAAATTAGAGAAGGCATTGATTTTAATAGTTATCTTAACTAAGTAATTTTTTTTAGCATACCAAGGACAGCAACCATTGATATCTCATCCTATTTACACTGACATTTAAAGTCTGGTTCCAATATGAAATCATTCAACATTTGGGAATGATATCAATCAGTCAGATGATACAAAACAAATGTGTTTTGATTTGAACCATACTCATCTTAGTCTAAGTTTCTTCCTGAATCCTGCATGCCAATTCAAATCAGCGTTCTGTTCAATTTACTTCTCGTTCTAGCCACTCTCAGAACAACTTGAATTGATGTAACGCCACTAATGCATCAACAAAATTGCAAATGTGCATTGCAGAGCATCATCAGACAAAAGTGGGCAGAATAACAAAAGAAATGTTAAGATAGCTAACAAAAAGCTTGGTCAAAGTGGTAGGTTTTAAAGGAAGGGTCAGAAAAGCATGAATAGGAAAGTACAGAACTGTAAGGAGGGAACTCTAGTGCTTAATACTTAAGAAGGTGATGACAATGGTGGAGTGATAAAAACAGAGTGCACGAGAATGAAGAATTGAGGAGTGAGGGGGGATGGAGGAAATCTTGGAGGAACTTACAGAGGTTAGGAAGGGCTAGAGCCATGGAAGGAATTGAATACAAAAATGGGAACTAAAAATTGAGGAGCTATTGGAATGAGAGCTAAGAGAGCTCAATGAGTTTGAGTGTGACGGGTGAATGAGACTCGATGCAATTCAGAGTACAAACAGCAGAGTTTCCAATGAGATCAAAGTTATGGAGGATAGAAAGTGGGGTGGCTGGCCAGGAACACTGTTGGTTAATTGACTCTGGAGGTAACAAGGACATGGGTCAGAATTTTCTGGCCATTCACGCCACTGAAATCTTCTAGTATTGTCGACAGCCCATGCTTGCACACATTTCCTGCCAGCAAGGTTGCATTCGACCCTGTTGACAGCGGCAGGAGTGGAAAATCCGCTGCTAGCCAATGGTGGGTCATCCCCGCTGCAGCGAAAAATATGGTATGTTCTGCAGAAACCCTGTCCCCTTCAGCCGTGGGTGAGCTCACCTTGCCACAGACTTCTCCCTGCCCCCAGTCGTCCTTTTGACTTATCCTACTGTCTCTTAAATTGAACAGACAGCTGAAATTCAGCACAACAAATGAAGGAATTACCTTTAGTCATTCCTCATGAATTCAAATACAAAGATCAGATTAAGATGTTAGATCACTATACAAACACAAGGTTAATTACCAAAGGAATCAATCCCTTTCCTGAGCACAGATAGGATCCTTAACGCATCTAAATCCCTAAAGAGTACTTCCTACCACTTTTACTGATAACGATTTACCTTGCACTAATTTGTGTCGACCTCTTCCAAAGCACAATGAATGAGGTAATTATGCAGAACAAGATCTTAAATTGATGTATTGTTAAAATGATGATAACACAATAAGGAAGCATGGGTTTAAAGCTATTTGAAAAGATCAAAAATTATTTGGCCAGTTCATAGAAAATCACTGGTGGATGACTGTTCCTTTCAACGTGTGGGGTTACAGTCCTGAACCAAACTGCAAAATCCTGTCCTAAGTTTCTGCCGGTGGAATGGACTAAATTCAGTTCTGTGTAATTGAATGTTCTGTGCTGAGTAGATCACAAAGTGCCAGAAACAGTGACCGCAATGTTTTCAACAAAGAATGCAAAACAGCCGGGAGAAAGAGACACATATAGAAGATGGAAAGGATATTGTATGAAAACAGCATCCTCATGATTACGTAGAGGTGATAACTTGCATGAGATCCGTGGAGAATCACTGACTGATCTTCCTGTAGGGCTTGTTGAGTATAAGTTCCCCTGGTTACAGACAGTGGTCTGCCTGAGCCTTTAATAAAGTAGACCCAGGACTGGGCCTGTTGAACTACTTGTCTCAGACAGGGACTAGTGTATGTACATCATGGTAATGGTTTTACTTTGCATTCTGTAAATAAATGATGTTCCTTTCCAGTCAGGATTCCTGAGTTATTACATTGGTCACCAGAACTAAACTCCGCTGAAGATACAACAATGCAATTTTTAAAAAATTCATTCATGGGACATGGGTGTTGCTGGCTGACCAGCATTTATTGCCCATCCCTAGTTGCCCTTGAAACTGACTGGCTTGCTAGGCCATTTCAGAAGGCATTTCAAGGGTGAGGTTTTCCATGGAATTTCCACATTTATTGTTACAGCAGCTATATTATTGATGGGATTTCTTGTTGAATTCAACCCTTGCCTCCAGGAAATCTGCGGAGAAGTACACTGTTCAGGGGACTGGAAGATCTCGTGGTGTGAACGGCAAGACAATTCTGACCCATGTCTTTATTATATCCAGATTCAATTGTACCAACAATGTCCTGTTGCTACTCCCTTCCACCCTCCATAAGCTTCATTTCATTGAAAACACTGCTATTTGTACTTTGCTGTGGCTCTGGAGTCTCATGTTGGCCAGACCTGTACGGATGGCAGATTTCCTTCCCTAAAGGACATCAGTGAACCAGATGAGTTTTTATGACATTCAACAATGGTTTCATGGCCATCTGTAAATTCTTAATTCCAGATATTTTTTATTGAATTCAAATTCCACCATCTGCCATAGCAGGATTCAAACCTGGACCATTAACTGAGTGTCTGAAGTAATCATCCAATAAAATAATACCACTAGGCCACTACTTACCTTGTACATGCTGTTGGATGCTTTCAAAGCCTAGTCAAAATGTGGGAGATTGTCAATTGGAAGGGTGGAATTATCAATAGATAAAGTGGTTAGAAGGAGTAGTTTGTATATAATATCAGTATATATCCTTGTAAAAAGATTGTAAATGGTAGTACATGCATCTCATTTGATTATGTGTCTGTTTTTCCCTTTATTCTTTCCTGAAATGTGGGCATCTTCTGGTAGACAGAGTACCCCTCATCATCCAGTACTTCCCCGGAGCACAGAAGCTACAACATGTTTTCCGGAGCCTTCAACATGTCATTGATGAAAACGAATATCTTGCTAAGGCCACCCCCACTTCTTGCCTTCAAACAGACCATTGTTCGCAACAAACTATCCGGTCTTCAGAAAAACAGTGACCACGATACCTCACAACCTTGCCACTGCAACCTCTGCAAGACATGCTGGATTATCGGCATGAATGCCATCATCTCACGTGAGAACGCCATCCATAAGATACACAGTACCAGTAACTTGGCCAACATTGTATACCAGACATGCTGCAGGAAAAGATGTCCTGAGGCATGGTACATTGGAAAGACCATGCAAATGCTATGACAACGGATGAATGAACACTGCTTGACAATCACCAGGCAAGACTGTTCTCTTCCTGTTGGGAAATGCTTCAGTAGTCATGGCATTAGGCCTCTGATCTTAGGTTAAGTGTTCTCCAATGCAGCCTTCACGACACACAACAATGTAGAGTCGCTGAGCAGAGACTGATAGCCAAGTTCCGCACACATGAGGATGGCCTCAACTGGGATCTTGGGTTCATATCACTATCTGTAACCCTCACAACTTGCCTGCACTTGCAAAATCTCACTAACTGTTCCATTTGGAGACAAGACGCATCTCTTTTAACTTTGCTTGATGCTCTCTCCACTCACATCGTCTGTACCTTTAAAACTTGATTACCTCTAAAGATTCGCATTCCAACCATTATTTTGTAAATTGAGTTTATTTGTCTTTATATGCCCTGTTTGTGAGCAGAATTCCCACTTACCTAATGAAGGAGCAGTGCTCCAAAAACAGTGGATTTTGCTACCAAATAAACAGAAGAGGCCATTTGGCCCATCAAGGCTGTACTGACATTAATTCCACCCAGGCCTTATCCCTGTAGCCCCACATATTTATCCTCTGGTCCCTCTGACACTAAGGGGTAACCTAGCCAATCAACATAACCCTCACATCTTTTGACTGTGGGTGGGAACTGGAGCACCCGGAAAAACCCACACAGACACAGGGAGAATGTGCAAACTTCACACAGACAGTGATCCAAGCTAGGAATTGAAGCCAGGCCTTTGGTGCTGTAAGGCAGCAATACCAACCACTGTGCCACCATGCCACTATAATCATTGACCAGCTGATTGCCCTAGTTATTGCTCACTTTTTTTTTGTAAACTGTACAAAATAATGTAACATTAAAGTGACATAATATATTGAAAATGTGAAATCTTGCCATCAAATTGAACAGCAGGTGGTTCCAGAATAATGCACTGCTAGATTGAAACTAGACTGCAGTCATGATAGACTTAACTTTCAATCTTATCCTTTCAGCTTATATATCCATCTATGTTCTGACACAGCAGGACTTGTATCACTTAACTGGGGTGATTCATCAGGTGATCAAGTTTTATGTTTGAATCAGGTCCACATGGTAAGAAGTCTTACAATACTAGGTTAAATCGTGTGTTCCCTGTCTCCCACAAAACACCTCCTGGTATCCACCTTATCGATTGCTCATGTTTCAGCCTTCATTGTAACAAGTAATGCTTCCACTGTAACAATTCCATAATCAACATTAGTAAGAAGTCTCACAACACCAGATTAAAGTCCAACAGGTTTATATGGTAGCATGAGTTTTTGGAGTGCTGCCCCTTCATCAAGTGAGTCATACCTGACGAAGGGGCAGCACTCCAAAAGCTCGTGCTATCAAATAAACCTGTTGGACTTTAACCTGGTGTTGTGAGATTTCTTACTGTGCCCACCCCAGTCCAACGCCAGCATCTCCACATCGTAAACCATGTACGTTTGAAATTAATTTAAGTTTAAACTTACCAGTGCTAAAGTAACCAGCTTTGAATGCTTTCTAAGAAGGATCATTAAGAAATATAATCCCGTTGTAAAATGTACATTTACTTCAAAAGAAACAAAATGTAAAGTAATTACAGAAATTTGAACTGGGTTCAAAGCACAGTAATTTATTTCATAGCGGGTTAAATTGCACTATGTCTTCAAGCTAATGCACATCCTAATTGTGCATTTATGTGCTTTAATGCTACTTTTGATGTGCTCTAGTTAATGGAACATTATCAGTATTATGTCCATGCTCTTAAACTTGTTTCTGGGAGCAATTTCAGCTTCACCTTCATACAGGGGAACCCCTCTATAAAGTTCTTTAATGCTTATTCATGCTTGTTAAGTTTGAGTTAATTTAAATTGCATAAAATTTATTCTGGATTTACTTAGTTCCCACATTGTCTTAATTTCTCCCACTTAAAGCTGGTCTCAGTGTATTGGAGAGAACCGATTTGAAGCTGAGCAAAGAAGTGCATTATCATGTAAAGGAGGAGACAGTGAAGCCTGCATTATGCACTATCAAATCAGCTCGCTCAGTACTCTACAGGCACCACTTTTAGCTCCTGGAAAGTTAGTGGTGGATGAGATTTTAGAGGAGAAACAGCAACAATGGTAGACATTGGCCCATGGCTGGGTTTCTTCAATCCCGCTGAAGTAAATGGAATTTTGGCTGAGTGCTAAATTTTCTATTCTCACTGGCAGGTGTCATGGGCGAATGAGTTTGGAGAACTCCAATCACAATATTATTCCAAAGTACTTGTCTTAAGTTTGCAAATACATCAATTTTCATGGTAGTTGACTGAATTAATACGGAGAGAGTGTTTGAGTTAGAGAGTAAATTTCTAATGTCTGAACAGAAGGATCAAGACTGTGATGTAACAGATGTCATGATAGATACACAACGTATTACAATAACCTAGTTCATTGTGTATGGTATTATTTTGAAGCTAATTCTTAGTTTTGGGAAGGTTCAAGTTTAACTGGAGAAAATGAAACAAATGCAACTAAGCAGTTGAAAGTGATTACACTTAAAATGTCGGGACCATGTTGATTTAAAGGGTTAACAGCTAGAAAGGTAAGATCATAAACAAGCAGGTGGGCTTGCTTAAGTGGAGAATTGGAGACAAGGGCTGGAATTTTCCAGCCCCATTCCTACAAACAGGGTTTTCTTGCAACAGAGGCAGCTCAGCATTGGTTGCTAGTGAGATATTTTAGTTCTATCAAAGTCTATGGCATTTCATGCGGCAGAGAAAGACTTCCTCGCTGAATATGTCCAAGTCAAGAGTGGATAGGTTTTTGATTGACAAAGGAATTAAGGGTTACTGGGAGAAAGCGGGAAAATGGTACTGAATCACTACAGTCAGCCATGAACTTATTGAATGGCAGGGCAGGCTTGAGGGGCTGGATGGCCTACTCCTGCTCCTATTTCTTATGTTCTTATTTAGCCCACTGAGTCTGCACTAACTCTGATGGAGTATCTTACCCAGACCTCACATTTTTACCCTGTTAATCCCCTTAATTTACATGTCTTGGGATACTAAGGGACAATTTAACATGGCTAATTCACCTAAACTCGACAATTTTGCAGTATGGGAGGAAACTGGAGGACCTTGAGGAAACCCATGCAGATACAGGGAGAACATGCAAGCTGCATACACAGACAGTTACCTGAGGCTGGAATTGAATCTGAGTCCCTGCGACTGTGCGGCAGCGGTGCTAACCACTGTGCCACCGTTTGAGTGCATTGAAGTCAAAAGGTTGGGAGGAATTAATTGAAAAGAAATCAAATAGTTAAAGTGTTTGAGTTTTATGTAAAGATCCATGTCAAACTGGAATACATCCAAGGAAATATAAATGTTGATCCTCTCCATGGTATTGAGTCTTTTGTTTGAGTGGCATGTCAAAGATAATTGCGACTGCAGGTTAGGGTGTGATGATCATCCAGTTTTTAAGTGTTGAGCTGACCTCATTCACAGATAACAGCAGAACAATTTCATCAGGGCCTTTGGAAGCTTAGTGAATGATAGAACTTCCAACTAGTCAGATTTAAACATCAGGGAAGAAACATAAAAGGTAAGTTAGATGCAAATCAAATACAGTAAGATAAAAAAAGGAGAAAGATTTGTACTAAGAAAAAGCAAACAGTAAAAATAATTCAAGAATAATTTATTGGCTGGAGAAATGTAACTCCAGTTTCAATTGCTGGTGAGGTTGTGTGACACTGAATGGTGCTAAATACCAACTCTAACCATGGTGTATTTACATACATGTAAGTACCTATTCATTTATTTTGTAAATTTGTGGTATTAACATCACAAGTAGGCTTACATTAATGCTGCAATGAAATAACTGTGAAAATCCCCTAATCACCACACTCAGGTGCCTATTTGGGTACACTCTACACTAACCAGCACGTCTTTCTGTTGCAAGACGCTAGGGCACCTAGAGGAAACCCAGGCAGACAGAGGGAGAACATGCAGACTCCGCAAAGACAGTGACCCAAACCGAGAATTGAACCCTGGTCCCTGGTGCTTTGAGGCATATTTGGTACATGGAGACTTAAATGTCTCCTCTCGTGCTGAAATTCTACTCAATGAGATAGAAACAGTTAAAGAGCGTAAAGGAAAAGCTAGGGGATAAAAGCTTTGCCAAATAGTCTCAGCTGTGTTTGCACTTACATTGGAAGTGAGATAAGATGTGCTGCTGGCATGAATCCTCCTAAACCCAACACTAAGGAGAGTGACACACCATCATAATCAAAATGAAAACCATTGTAGACTGCCATTGAGCTGCTTGTTTCATGTTACTAATACATGCGCTGCTACAGAATCTAATTTACAGCGGGTCTTTGCAGGAAAGAAGAACTTTGCCCTTCTGCAAGTGATTGGACTGGTTGCAGTTTCAATATTGCATTGTCTGAGAAAATTGATTTGCTGTTATAGCTGGGAAATTAAATCAAATTTTGTTTTACTTCACACAAGCTGTTGGATACACTTTAAGTAGACTTTGTGCATAACAGTTGAAATTTGTGATCTGAAGGGATATGAATCTCCCTCAGTCAATCATTCTCACAATTTCTGCTTTTCTTCTACACTTTAATATTCCTGTTGGTGTCTTTCTAGATCAACAGCTATTGGTATAAGTTGCATTGTTTTCACTTAGACTTTAGAATCATAGAATCACAGAAGGTTACTGGTAAAGATAAAGGTCAGTAAGCCCAGTATGCCTGCGCCAGTTAGAAAACGAACCTTCCCGCCTAATCCCACTTTCCAGTTTTTGCCCTGTAACCTTGCAGATGTAACCTTGTAACCTTGAGTTGCAGATCCTGACACTTGTTAAACCAGCTGAGGGTTTCTGCCTTTATTGCCCTTTTAAACAATGAGTTCAAGATCCCTTCCACCTGTGGTCAAAACTTTGCTACATATTTACCATCTAATATTTCTATGAAACCTTGCAACTGCCCACCCACCAAATCCCAGTCACTGACCCCTTGTCAAAAGTAAATTGATGCTTCCTATCCTTTGTCCAAACCCTGCTCAATTTTGTACATCCCTATTAAATTTCTCCTCGGATTCTTGTTCCAAGCAGAACAAGTCCAGCCTAATAGCTGCATTTTTTCTAGTCCTGGCAACGTCCTCATAAATCTCTTCTGTACCCCTCTGGTAAAATTACATCCTTTCTGTAATGAAGTGACCAGAACTGCACATGATACTGAAATTGTGGCCTAGCTCATGATTTATACAGTTCCAGCATTATCTCCCTGCTCTTATATTCTATACCTCAGCTATTAAAGGAAAGGATTCCTTATACCTTCTTAACCATGTCATCAACCTGTACTGTTACCTTCAAGGATCTGTGTACATTCACTTCAACATCTTTCACTTCTTCTAAACCTCTCAAAATTCTCCAATTTGTGAGCTTTCTTTTGCCTTGCTGATATCCTCACATGCATCACCTCATGCTTCTCAAGATTAAATCCCATTTGCCACATTTCTATCCACTGACCAGTCCTTTGGTATCTTCCTGCAGTCTATAAGAGCGTAATCAACTATCAGCTGAACAAGCAATTTTCTTGTCACCAGCAAACTTTGCTCGTCATTCACTAAAGATCAGACATTCTGCACAAAAGGAACCAAGCACTACTGTTGCTTAAAGCGTCAGACATCCATCTTTGGCAAAATTGGTAACTTGAATAACTCTGTGTTTGCAGAGTCTATTGAAGTATCTGGAGTGTTTCTGGAAGTGAGCATTGTGCATCTGGATTTTTCAGGTGTGGATCAAAAACGAGAGGCCACAGATTTAAAGAAAGCAAAATAAAATGAGAAAAGTGATATGAGACAGAGAACAGGAATGAGATGGAGAATCCGGTGAACTGGTGTGACAACAATAATCTCTCCCTTAATGTCAACAAAGCAAAAGAAATTATCATTGACTTCAGGATGTGTAGCGGAGAACATGCAGCTGTCCAAATCAATGGGGGCAAAATAAATATGGTCAAGAACTTCAAGATTTTAGGTGTCCATCACACAAACGAACTTCCTATTCATTGACGTCATTTACACTTCCTGTTGGATTGGAAAAACAGCTAGTATAATTAGGGACCCCACAACCTTGGACATATTCTGTTCCTTCACATTCCATTAGGAAAACAAAACACAAAAGTCTGAGGTCACGTACCAACCGACTCAAGAACGCTTCTTCCCTGCTGCCATCAGACTTTTGAATGGACCTATCTTGCAATAAGTTGATCTTTCTCTACACCTTAGCTATAATTTTAATGCTACATTCTGCACTGTCTCCTTTTCTCCTCTATGAACGGTATGCTTTGTCTGTATAGCGTGCAAGAAGCAATATTTTTCACTCTATACGAATACATGAGATAATAATAAATCAAATCCAATCAAAAAAACAATGTTTTGACAAATGAGTGATCAGTGTCTCGAATGCAATGAGTGAGGGGGTGGAGGAGAGTTCAATCGAAGCATTCAAAAAGGTGTTAGGCAGTGGTTGGTCATTTGAAAAGGAACAATGTGCAAGGCTAGAGGGAGAAGGCAGAAAAATGGCACTAAATACAATACTCATTTGGACAGCCACTGCAGACACAATGGACTGAATGGCCTCCTTCTGTGCTATAAATTGCTACGTCTTCAGAACAGTCTCAGAATCTTTCAAAAGGTATGGGGCTTGCAAATACCCTTGGAACAACAGGGAGATGGAGCAAAGGCTGCAGAGAACCAGTCTGTGCAATGCCTCTGCCAAATTGAATCCAGTGTCCTCCAAGTTCTTTGACAATGAATCGATGCTATCTGGTGGGTCAGGCCATGCACTACCTATCTTGACATACATCATCATTTCACATTCTCCTGTATGTCATCCCATTTAATTCTTCATCTGAGTGTGTGTCGAAAAATGAGTCTGTAACCTTAGACTCTACATGCAACCTATCATTTACTCTGGGCCTGGCTGTGGCCCACTCATGCCCAGTGACTCCTACATGCTGATACCAGCTTCTAAGATTCATGTGGCACCGCTAACTGAACTGGTGGCTGATTGCCAGATCATGTGATAGGGTCTCAGAACTCAGTCTAAGCTGTATCTTTTCATCTTACACTTGTAAGATATTAACTTAAGAAATAGATCTGAGTGTATTCTGTGAAACCTTCTCTATTTTGACCATCAACATTTTGTTATTCTGGGGGACTCTATAAAATTACATCCTTATTACATCTTGTAAGCCTCTTGAATTGTCTACAAACCTTTCTTGCTTTCTGGTATTCGACAAATTGATGTTGGCTATTACCACACAGCCAATATTATTTCTTGATTTAATCCAGAAAGAACATTAACTTTAATTATATCCTTTCTTTCTAATGCTTTAATTCTGTCTTTGATTAGTAATTCCTTTCATCTCGTTTCACTTTTTGTGTTCTAAATGTTTCCCAATCCTTTCCTGGTTGAAATCAATTTGCTGTCAAAGTTCTGGCATCGCAGTTTCCAGACTAACCAATATTTCATGTTCCCTGATGTTTCTCCTAGTGCTTTTTACATTGCTTTATGGATATTTCACGGGTCCCATGATTACTCCTTGATATTCCTCTCACTATCATTTTCCTCTTTTTTTCTCTCAATTACTTAATTCATAATCCATTGCTGACCTATTTTAAAGGTAAGTGCCTCCTCCCCTTTTCCACATTGGCCACTTTAAATTCATATTCAAATATTGCAGCATCTACTAATGAGTTAAACTCAAAAGCTAAACTGCATACAGATGAAAAGCTTTTCTGTTTTGACATCTAGCTGGTTCACATAGGTTTAGTAATTATCATACTGAACACACTGTGCAATTTATGCACCATTTATTTCATATTTTAACTTGCTTATTGATAAGGCACTAAAATATGTTTTTCTGCCTTTGCAGACTGTTTTTTTGAAGTGTCTAATTCACAGCTTAATTGTACATTTTTTTCCAACCATTTAGAATTTGACAGCCCTATCTGTTCTGCAAAGACCACCTGCCTGGATTCACAGCACAGTCAATTCCTTTTTAGCATTTTATATGTTTGGCATTAAATTTTTGACATTTATTACAACAATGCCAAATATGTGCTGCACAGCAATATTCCTTGGGTACAAACATTATTGCGCACATCAAATCTTTATGGCTCCAGGCTGCATTTATTTTATTGACTTAATTCAGTTCAGCAACCCTCTTCCAGCTTGATTAGGGAGTGTCCCATTCTGAGAAATTTATTCTTTTAATTATTATGTCTAAAGTTCTGAAAGCATTACATTCCAGAGTCATCAATATGTATACTTACATCATCAACATCATGGCTATGAAATTGGAAAATTTGCAAAAAATGGCAGTCATTTACATTCTATTGGGACCCAGATCATTTGGATCTCCGAGATCATTTTTAAATTTAAAAACAAAGGATTGGATTTGCCAACCTCGCCTGCAGTTGGGATTCTCTGGTTCTCAATGGAGATTTGACTGAATGCCGAATTCTCCGTTCTCAGTTACAGCGGGGTGTGAATAGTCGGAGAATTCTGGCCAAAGTCTTTTATTATACATAATTTTGAGGTTATGTACAAAAGGAAGAACATTCCTGATCACATTTTCATTCAATATTAATATCTTGACAAGTGGATATCTATATATACAGATGTGTACATGTCCAATGAACTTTTATCATTCAATGACTCAGTTAAAGTCTTTGTAGTTAATTACCATTAACTTTGCACTGCCAAACACATAGTCTCAAGACTGGTAAAATGCCATCCTGGAATGAATGAGTTAACATGCACCAACTTGTGCCATTCATGATTTTGTGGACATGAGCAGAAACTGGCAGTAGCAAAGTGCACAAAGGTAAAAATAGTTCAAGGATCACGATGTGACCCCAATTAATATAAGTTCATTGAATTTCTGTTTAAGAGCTGGCCAATGTCTACCTGAAGATTGGGATGGGCACGGGCACTAAGTTGCTGCTTCTGCTGCATGTGCTATTCTGGCCTTGCTATTTGTCTATTTTTAAATGCAAACAAATAAGGATATGAAAATCACCTCACATAATTTAAGTTGTTGTGTGATTAAAAGCCAAAATATCATTTCATGAAGTGTCAGTAGACAAGGAACAATTCAAAGGTTACGGGTCTATAAACCCTTTGAAATATAGTTTCAATTTATGAACAGAATTTTGCTTCATGTTAAACAGAACCAATTTTTCACACACTCCCTGGTGCACCATATTCAGTCAGGTTCTACCCGACTGCTAAATTCTACTTTTGTCTCTCATAGATATGAAAAATCCCATGCCGGACTTTACAAGACCCTTGTAAAGCTCTTTTTAACAATTGCTTTTTTGAATGAGATAAAATAATTCTAAATTCCTTTTGATTAAAATGATTTGTGTCTGGAGAAAAATGAACAGCGGTAATTTGACTAACGGAATGGGAAAAATATATTGAATAGCAATAGTATGGAACAGAAATCAGAGATTTGTATCATTGCATGCTCACTCCTTTCACACAGGTCTTTTGGTTTAAAGTGTGTTTTGAACAAAGTATGCATGAGATTCATTTCAATACCAATGGTAAAGACAATAGATGTGTGAGTCCCTAGTGTTCTTGCAGAGCAGCAACGACCTAAATATCAAACCAGAATTTTTTTTGTTTGAGAAATATGATATAGCTCACTTGAATGATGAGAGCCAATGTTCTCCAAATTTTAAGAAAAAAACATCAAGAGTTTGCAAGTGTGATGATGTATATACTTCTAAATTGCTGTACTTAGATATATTTTCAGCATTGGCAAGGGTAAGGATTTGTCAAAGATGAGGTTGTTGGACTCAGATTGTCTATAAACTCTTAGAGAAAAGGTTGTATTTTGATTCCATTTTGTAATGGGGCCTTCTGACTGGGCTGGATTTGCAAGAAAACAGAGCACATCTGAAATTTGCATTTGGGGATACGTTTTGAATTGAATTGAGCAGTTTCACTTAAAAAGGAGTCTCAAAGGTGCCAAAGAACATTTGCATTTTATAGGAGGTTCACAAATAAACAAGTTAAGTGCTATTGACTCAAACTAGTGATAAAATAGAAACATTAACGGTTTTGATATTTGGGAACCTGAGTTTTAAAGGAATGTTTAAAAATAATGGAGAACTGAGATGGAAGGAGTGAAAAAGTAGTTATGAAAACAGGCTGTCAACTATAGTTAATTGCTATCTGGGTGGGGGGGCTGGTGGGGGGTGATGGAAAGACCCATGCTACGCTACTCAAATATATTTTCCCGTATTGCCACTGTTCATTTTTCTCCAGACACATATCATTTTTATCAAAAGGAAATTTAAAATTATTTTATTTCTTTCAAAAAAGCAATCATTAAAAAGAAAATTACAAGGGTGTTGCAAGGCCTGACATGGGATTTGCTATTTCTATGAGAGACAATAGTAGAATTTAGCAGTCGGGTAGAACCTGACTGAATATAGTGCATGAGGAAGTGTGTAAAGAATGGATTCTGTTTAACATGGAGGCTGCCATAAGACCTCATCACAAAATGCAAAAAGATGCCACCTTACCTCTTAAAGTCAAAAGGCAACTCTGATGTTTTGGAGTGTATTGAAATGCCACAGAAGATTCTAATTGAAGATAAATGGCTCAATCTTGGGCCAGGAGAATACTTGTCCTGAAAAAGTTTTTAAACAAATCTTTCTTTAGGGAAAAAAACACATCAGTGGATTTGTTCCAAGAAATCATGGATTGTATTCTTCTGTGAAAACAATTTCTTTGTCTGGGTAATATTTCCTGGATGTTATAGTTAAGAGTCTATAATGGTTGTTGCCAAAATGATATTTTTATTTATACCTTTGATAAAGCACTTTGGGGTTATTTTGTAAGATTTCTTTCTAATTTTTTATCTTTTATTGTGTGTGTTTGAGTTTTAGGTTTTTATTTCTTTCTTTTAATAAACATTTTATTTCAAGTTTTAATAGTTAATATTGAATTCCTGTGCTTTTTGTCTTCAATATGTTTTCCTCCTCAGTTCCACAGTACAGAAAAAGATACATGATCAGCTGGATTTAAATACGAGACCTGGCTTGCTCAACATTAACATCAGCTACAGGCGTAACCTGGTGACACAGTGGTTAGTATTGCTGCCTCACAGCGCTAGGGCCCAGGGTTCAATTCCTGGCTTGGGTCTCCGTCTGTCCATAGCCTGCACATTCTCCTCATGACTGCATGGGTTTCCTCCAGGTGCTCCCGTTTCCTCCTATGGTCTGAAAGAAGTGCTTGTTAGATGCATCGAGCATGCTAATTACTCCCTCAATGTATCTGAACAAATACCAGAGTTTGGCACCTAGGGGATTTTCACATTAACATCATTGCAGTGTTAATATAAGCCTACTTATAACATTAAAAAATAAACTTTAAAACAGTAAAAAGGGCAGTTTTAGCATTACAGCATCTCTCATCAAAAGAACTGTTAGGAGTTAGGATCTGGGCTACAGGTTGTGGACAGAAACACAGATCAGGAATCAAAACCTAGATAACAGAAGGCTCCCCTCAACTCAGGATATGAGCCCTTGCTCTCATTCGTCTCAGCTCCCTGCCTTGACAGTCCGACAGGTCTGGCCCAAATGCGTGGCCCTCAAGGAACACTCCCTTAAAGGGACCACACTACCACAATAATCTACTCCTGAATCCCAGCTCTGAAGACCTCCTAGGACTTTTAAATTCTTCTCAGCCAGGCTTGGGTACAAAACTGGCTTGGTCAAAAAAGACAGTGAAAGGGTACATTTTTGAATGAAGGACTGTGACAAGTGGCACTCCTCAGGAATCATTGCTGGAACCTATATATAAATGATTTGGGGGAAAACATAACTGGATTGATCAGTAAGTTTGCAGATAACACGAAGATTGGTGAATTTGCAGATAGCGATGAAGACCATCAGAGGATACTGCAGGATATAGATCAGTTGGAGGCTTGGGTGGAGACATGGAAAATGGAGTTTAATCATGAAAAATGTGAGATAATGCATTTTGGAAGGTCTAATACAGATAAGAAATATACAGTAAATGGCAGAACCCTTAAGAGTATTAATAGGCAAAAAGATTTGCATGTACAGGTACAAATGTCACTGAAAGTTGCAGTGGAGGTGAAGAAGGTAGTCAAGAAGGCATACGGCATGCTTGCCTTCATTAGCTGGGGTACTGAGTTTAAAAACTGACAAGTCATGTTATAGCTTTATAAACCTTAGCTAGGCTGCACCTGGAATATAATGTTCAATTCTAGTCACCACTCTACCAGAAGGATGTAGAGGCTTTGGAGAGGTTACAGAAAAGATTTACCAGGATGTTGCCTGGTATGGAGAGCATTAACTATGAGGAGAGGTTGAAGAAACTTGGCTTGTTCTCATTGGAGCGATGGAGTTGAAGGGAGACCTGATAGAAGTCTACAAGATTATGAGAGGCATGGATAGAGTGATAGTCAGAAACTTTTTCCCAGGGTGGAAGAGCCAATTACTAGAGGGCATAGGTTTAAGATGCGAGGGGCAAAATTTAAAGAGGATGTACAAGGCAAATTTTTTACACAGAGAGCGGTGGGTGCCTGAAACTCGTTGCCCGGGAGGGGGGGCGGGGAGGGGGGGTGTGGTGGTGTAGTGGAAACAGATACGGTAATGACTTTTAAGGGGCATCTTGACAAGTACATGAATAAGATAGGAATAGAGAGATATAGTTTCTGGAAGGGTTGGGGTTTTAGTTTAGTCAAGCAGCATGATCAGTGCAGGCTTGGAAGGTCGAACAGCCTGTTCCTGTGCTGTAATTTTTTTTTTTTGTTTTTTGTTCTTGGTTGTGCAGAGTTGGCATTGGGATTGTGGGCAGTGAATCCAAGTAGAGGCAATGCCCGTGGACATAGAAGGCCACTTTACCCATCGAGCATGTTCTGCCATTCAATATGGTCATGGCTGATCAGACACTTCAATGCCTTTTATTTACACCATCCCCATAACTCTTTACATTATTGTTAATCAGAAATCTATCCGTTTCTCCCTCAAACATATTCAATGACTGAGTTCCACAATCCTTTCTAGGGTCGAAATGTCCTTGATTCTTGTCTCTATTTTGCCCAATAGCCTGATCACTGAGCTATAGGATTTTTTGAGTGGCAAAAGTAGGTCCCACTTGGTATACAAAACTGGGTTTGCTTGTGATTGCATATCAATATACTGAATATTATTGTGCACACATTTCAGCTGCCTAATCTGTTTAAAATTAGTTGATGTTGCTTGTTACCACAAACAGATCAC
This sequence comes from Sphyrna mokarran, assembly GCA_024679065.1. Taxonomy (NCBI): domain Eukaryota; kingdom Metazoa; phylum Chordata; class Chondrichthyes; order Carcharhiniformes; family Carcharhinidae; genus Sphyrna; species Sphyrna mokarran. The sequence continues at coordinate 24,708,035 of JAGIQG010000019.1, forward strand.
GCACTTAGTTATGGCTCTTAGAAACATGTCAATTTTTTGCACACTGCAACATTAATGTTACAGCATGTCCGATTTGTTTGCTCCACGTTGCTTGAGTATTTTGTTCTGCATTCCTGTGATCTGGTCTGGAACCATTAGTGACACCTATGACAAATGCCACATGCTCAGTAATTATTAACAGCATCTGTATTAACCATCCTGCATGTTATTGATAACATTTCATAAAAATCAGTGGTCAACCAACATTTTAATAAATTGATACCTCTTATTTCAAAAATCACTGTGTTTAAAATGTTTAATTCTTTGCTTAATTCAAATTAAATGGAAAAATTAACCTTTCACAGAAATGTATATATATTAACAACCACAGTGGATGAAGGAGCAATTGGGCTGCACAACGGCACAGTGTTTTTTTGTATTATGGCTTCATAGCCCCAGGTTTTATAAAGCTTTGATTTTATAGAGGTTTATAAAATCAATTGCTCGCTTACATCACAATCTGTGTGCTCTTCACATGTTCTCCCTTGTGTGCGTGAGTTTTCTCCGAGTGCTCAGGTTTCCTTCTACAGTCCAAAGATGTGCAAATTAGGTGGATTGGCTATGCTAAATTGCTCATTAGTGTCTGGGGAGATAACTATTAAATTGGATGGTTTGAATTATAAAGAAAGACTGGATAGTCTAGAATTTTTTCACCCTGGAATGTAGGAAGATGAGAAGTGACCTCATAGAGGTTTATAAAATCATAAGGGGTATAGATAAGGTGAATAACCAAGGTCTTTGCTCCAGAGTAGAGGAGTCCAACACTAGGTAGTATAGGTTAAAGGTGAGAGGGAAAAGCTTTAAAAGGGATTTTGGAGGTAACTTTTTCACAAACAGGGTGGTGCATATATAGAATGATTTGCCAATGGAGTTGGTAGAGGTAGGTACAATTGCAACATTTAAAAGTCACTTGGACAGGTACATGGATGGGAAAGGTTTAGGGGGTTATGGGCTAAATGCAGGCAAATGGGACTAGTTCTGTTTAGGAAACCTGATTGGCATGGACAAGTTGGGTTGAAGGGCCTTTTTCCATCTGTATGACTTTCTGGGCGGGATTTTCCATTTGCGCACATACCAAAAGTGGAAAATCCTGCCCAAGATCATTGGATCTTTTTATGGTTTGCCCCTCACCTGTTAATGATTGCCATGGCAGACAGAAGTGGAAAAACCACCTCTTGACTTTAATCCAGATTACCAACAACACTTAATGCCAACAAGAGCTGATAGGTTCTATTTTTCATCTTTTACTCTCTTGAGCTAGTGTAAGAAGAACAATTCAGCATCGTGCATTGACCTTACTACCTACCGAAAACTCAACTGCTACATTTCTGTGGCTTCAGAACTTGTTTTGAAAGAATTTACATCCAGTTGTATATTTACCAGACTGTCCTTTATATCCAGTTATTTGGGTTAGGATTTTTTTTTATATAGAATCCCTACAGTGCAGAAGGAAGCCATTCAGTCCGCACCAACTCTCTCTAACAGATTATCTTAACCAGGCCCTTTTCCCCCATTCTAACACCATAACCCCGCACATTTACCATGGCTAAGCCATCTAGCCAGCACATCTTTGGATTTTGAGGGGATCAAATAGGCTATTACTTTTGATGTTTTACTGGCTGGATTTCCCACCTCACACCAGTCCCATGTGGTGCATTTTCCAATAGCTGACGAGGCTTGGCATTGGTTGCTTGCCGCATCTCCCACTTCCAACAAAGTGAATGTCATTTGCATTGCTCACCAGCCACACTACTGGGGATCCCATGGCAGGGGTCATTTTTGGCAGGACTGGAAGATCCTGCTGGCAGGGAAGGTTGGAAAAGCCCAGCCTACTGTGCTTTAGATTCTCTGAAGCAGTTTTCCTGGATTACGGCAGTGGTTGTCTCATTGGTTTTCCTCTTATTCAAGCACATTGCCTTCAAAACCTTCAGTATCTGCCTGGGAATCAGTGGGAATAGACTTATATCCGTACTGAGCTTATTTTTATAGGTTTAATGTTCCTTCAATAAATCACAATTGTGATTGAAATTTCCTTGTGGTGGTATCTTGCACTACAATGTTAACCATTCTACAGCCCTTACTGTGTGCCACAAACAGAGCACGTCAGCACGCAGCAAATTTTGCTAACAAAATGGCAAAATTTGCTGCGCAAATCAGCATTAAAATTTCAGCATGACTACAATTCTAAATGTAATTTATATCTTGAAGATGTGTTATGCTGTTATATGGACATGTAGTTTTGGCATTCACTGAGGGGCCTCAAAGGGGCAAGTAATAAATTAACAGCAGATTCAGAGCACCACGTTTAATCATTCATGGTCAGCAATACTTTGCTATCATCTACATTTGCGAGCCCCTTCTCTTAGTGCCGCAAAGACTATTTTCTGCTGGGTATGCCAATGCTAAACACACTCACTATATGCATCATTATCCACAAATAGATATGCTTATGTGCTTTTACAAACTGTCCATTGGCAAGAAATGGTGTGACTCTTTAAATTGTATCCATATATTTCATATGAGAAGGGAGTTTAAGGGTGACATGGTGGTTAGCTCTGCTGCCTCACAGTACCAGGAATCGGATTTAACTCAGCTTCGGATGACTGTGTGGAGTTTGTGTGCTATCCCTCTGTCTGTGTGGGTTTCCTCTGGGCGGTCTGGTTTCCTCCCAGAGTCCAAAGATATGCAGGTTAAGTTGGTTGACCGTGCTAAATTGTCCCTTAGTCTCATAGAGACAAGCAGGTTAAATATGTGGGGTTATGGGGATAGTTTTTGAGTGGGATTGTTGTCAGTGCAGGCTCAATGAGCTGAATGGTCTCCTTCTGTACTGCAGGGATTCTATGATTAAGAATTAGTGACTTGAATATCCAAATTGAATTTGTTTCTTTTTCATTAATCATTTTAATTAACCACAATTCCCAAAGAAAACTGTCAGTGAAGATTTGTAGCAACTTGCTCACCACTGCTTTTGCAAACTACATTGCTAACCTTGCTATAAAATGTCATCCTTTTAAAAATGTTGCATTTAAAGTCATCTTTTCAGTGCAGACACACATAAATAATTGACAGGTGCTCAATATCCTACATTACTACGATCTAACATGCCTAATTTCCCTGAGTTCACAACACTGCAATTTCTCACTGACTGTGAGGCTATGCATAATGGAGAGATCAGATACAGATTGGTGACTGCCTGACAGAACGCCTCTATTCAAAGTGTAAGTGTGGCACTGAACTTATAGACTCCTGGCACTTTAATGCTCTGCTCCACTCCCACCCTGCCTTGTCCTCTCTTGGCTTCCAATAAAGCTCAATGTAGGCTCAAAAATCAGAACTTCAACCATCCATTAGTTATTTGATAGCCTTCTAGATTGACCCCTTGAGTTCAACCACTTCAGAACATAGCTTCTGCGCCCATTTTCTCTGACATATACCTCCTGTAAACATACCAATTGTTTCTTAAGTTAGATCTCATACTTAATAATGTAAGTGTCCTTTTAGCAGTGTGCTCGATATTAATGAAATCTCAATCAATGTCTTCAGAGTTGACCAGAAAGGGAACAATTTCAACTGTTGAATCTCGTTTTTGCATACTGTAGCTAGCGAGTTGGTTAACAATATATTTCTCTTAGAGATTTGAAAGAAATTCGAAACTAAAACTTTTATTCATCGTAACTTTTGTCTTTCTTCAATTTACCACCTTTCTTTGTTGTTGCTTTGATTTTTTTCTTAATGATTGTAAAAGGAGTCACCAAAGTCCTGGATGCCCCTTTGCTGCACTTGCACTTTGAGTAACATAAAAAGCCAAGTATTCTCAGTCTCAAGGACGCAGAGTTAAGTTGAACTAATGAATGTGATGCGAGATGTTGGTCAGAATTCTCCAGCCATTCATGCTGACGGGATTCTCTGGGCCAATGGCAGCATACCCCTCCCCATGGGATCCTTGCTCATGGGTTTCCCGCCAGCATAGGATGACGTCAGTGGGAATTCCCATTGAAAAGCAGCAGGAGCAGAGAATCCTGCCACTGGCAAACAATATGCCATGTCCAGCTGGCAGGAAACACATGGCTAGGAGACTGGAGAGTCTTGTCCCTTGTGTTCCAGCAAGACCTGGCCCAATATAGGATAATCGCTAAATGTGACAGTGCAGAATTGTTTAATTTATCTTGACTGGACATGAACAGAACATTTATAGGACATTTTCTTATAGATGTACATGGGTAGAGGACACAGTAAAGTACATGATTATAGATAGAGCAGACTAGAAGGTGAAATTATTCCTTTCTTTTTCCATATAGTTTCTTATGTATTTATATACTCAAATCACTTTGGCTACATATAAAAGCAAAGCTTTCTGTGTGCAAAAGAAAACAGTACATTATTTATTGTGTCTCCTTATAATTATGTGTTTTTTTAAAACAATTTTTGTTACATTATTAATTTACTTGGGGACTGAAGCACTGCATCAGCACAGGTAGAAATGGAACTTAGAGAAAACAGCAGCCACGTTAATGATGGGGAAAAGCTCAAAAGGCAAAAACTACTGAAAATCACAGGGCAGAGCCAACTTTTAAGTCTTGAATTTAATGGTTTTGAAGTCAGTCTTTTTGGGCAATAACCTGAGAAAGGAAGGCTAACCTACCTGACTCTCATTCTCTGTCTTTTCTGAAATTATACGTGGTTCTCTACCAGCTGCCAGAGAATCCTCATCTGAGTGTAACCTGTCTGCATTTGGAAGCCTGCACAGCTGAGACAAGAAATGATCCAGTCCTGTATTTTCCTTTATGCTGAAATTCCATTCGTGAGAACTTCCAGACATCCACAAGAATCATGGGCTCAAGTTCACATGAGGGAACATCAAATCATCAATATCTAGATCCTGCAAACTTTCTCATTTATTGTATAATACCTAATTTTTAAACCCCACTTCTGCAGGGAGCCCCTAGCCATTTGTTCTTTATTGTTTTTGTGTGGGTGCTGGGGTGAATCTTTGAGTGGAGCTGGATATTTATACTTCCAAAATATAATTGCCTGTTAATTTGTTAAATAGGAGCTTTGTTTCATAATGAACAATTGTTTTGAGTTTATTTAAAGAAGCTTGGTTAAAGTCTCTTTTATTCTGGGTACTATGTAAAGAACAATTGGCCATTTTAGCAAATAAATTGAACTTCTAAATTAGTGGTATGATCTGTAGAGTTGTGGAGCTAGATAAAACTCACACTCCTCCCAACCCACTGACAACATAAGTAATCATTAAATGTTGCTAGCCTCTTAGTATTTTGCATCATATTTGCAAATGTTAACCTGTTCTACAGAATACTTAGCACTGGCTGTATGCATACCGGATGCATGTCCTGTCTTTTCTACAAATTACATTGCTTTGGTTCATTGGAGCAAGCTCATGAAAAGATAGTTAGCAGAGGGTTGGGCTACTGGCATTGAGCCACAACCCGTACCTCCCTGTAGCTTTTAAAGACACCTTCAGGTTGGTCATTCATTTTAACTTTGTCACTTCCTCTTGCTAAATTGAATTTTATTTTTCTTAGTCTTATTTAGTTCCAGATTCTGGAATACTAGGAATTGTTTTCATCACTTTTTCTGATGAAAAATTTATTAGCATTGGAGGTAGTCCAGAGAAGCTTGAATAGGTCAGGTGGCACTGTGGCAGAGTGGTTAACAGTGCTGCCTCAACTTACTTGGGCTTATTTTCAGCTTTGGGTCACTGCCTGTATGGAGTTTGCACATTCTTTCCATGTTTGTGTAGGCTTCCTTTGGGTCCCCCGGTTTCCTCCCACGCTCCAAAAATGTGCAAGTTAGGCAGATTGGCTATGCTAAATTGTCCCTTAGTCTCCCAAGATGTTTAGATTAGAGGAATTAGCAGGGTAAAAATGTGGATTTACGGGATAGGGCCTGAGTAAGATGCTCTGTCAAGTGAGTGCAGAGTCAATGGGCCAAATGGCCTCTTTCTGCACTGTAGTGATTTTGTGATTCTAACTTGATCCCAGAGTATGGAGGGATTTTCTTATGAAAAGAGGCTGAATAAGTTAGGCCTGTGAGCAGTGGAGTTTAGAAGAATGAGGGATGGCCTTATTGAGACAGGTAGAATTCTCAGGGGGCTTGACGGGATGAGAGGTTGTTTCTTCTTTTGAGTCTAGGACCAGAGGGCATAATCTCAGAATAAAGGATTGTCATTTGAAACAAAGATGAGGAAGGGTAGTGAACCTCTGTGGATTCTTTGCTGCAGAAGGCTGTAGAGGTTGGATCTTATGTACATTCAAGGCTGAGAGAGGCAGATTTTCAATCAGTAAGGGATTTATGGATTATGGGCAGGAAAGTGGAGTTGAGGATTATCATATCAGATCAGTCATAATTTCATCGAATGGTGAAGCAGACTCAATAATCTAAATGGCCGACTTCTGCCCTTATGTCTTATGGTTTGGCATGCAGTTATTTTTATATTTACCATAATAAACCTTCATCATTCTACTCAATAATATTGATTATCTCTTGGATATTTCTTTGGAATTTCTCTTACATTCCAGGATTTGCAAACAGGATTTCCAAAAAGTTCATCAGATGTCTGCCCGATAGAGTCATAGAATCATAGAGTCACTGGGTGGGATTTTCCTGCCATGTTCACTCTGAAACTGCAAAATCTCACCCGGTCTCAGCAAATGAGATGGTTCGTCCCTCGTCTACTGCAATTCCTCTGGCCCATAGATTTTTACAGCACAGAAAGAGGGTCTTCAGCCCATCATGCACCTATCTATTCTAAACCCATTTTCCAGTCTGTAGCCTTGTATGCTACAGCTTTTCAAGCACTCATTAAATGTTTTTTTAAATATTAAGAGTTCCCGCCTCTACCATCCTTTCAGACAGTGAGTTCCAGATTTCCACCAGCCTCTGGGTGAAAAAGTTTTTTCTCACATCTCCCATAAACCTTCTATCCTTTAATTTAAATCTATACCTCTTGGTTAACCACCCCTTGCTAAAGGGAAAAGTTCCTTCCTATCCGCCCCATTCATGCCACTCATAATTTTATAGAACTCAAAAGGTCCCCCCTCAGCCTTCTCTGCTCCAAGGAAATCCACCCCAGCCTATCCAGTCTCTCTTAATAACTGAAACACTCCAGCCCAGGCAACATTCTGGCGAATCTCTTCTGTACGTTCCTAGTGTAATCACTTCCTTCCTACAGCGTGGTGACCAGATCTGCACACAGTTCTCCAGCTGTGGCTTAACTAATATTCTATACAGCTCCATCATAACTTCAATGCTTTGGTTAATAAAGGCAAATATCCCATATGTCTTCTTGACTACCTTATCTATTTGTCCTAATATTATCAAAGATCTAGACATGCTCTGATTCTCTGTACTTCTTAAGGTCTGGCCATTCATTGTGTATTCCCTTGCCTTGTCTGTCTTCCCAAAATGTACCATCTCATGCTTTTCAGAGTTAAATTCCATTTGTCACTGTTCTGCCCATTCACGTTATTCTGTATTCTAAAGCTTTGCGCATCGCTCTTTGCCAAATCACCAATTGTTTTGTCATCCTGAAGTGGCTGGTGCATCATTCACTATTACACAAATAGCTTTCCACAGATGCTGTCCCACCTTCTTGGGCATGTCACAGCAAAACCGGCTATTGAGGTGGCTCAGCAAGTTGGATCGATCCTCTTAAAATGGCATGTGGCCAAAGCACAGGTAAAACAGTCTTGAGAAATTTGAGATTAGAGGTTGACGTGCACTAAAACCTACGTGGGCAGAACTTGATTCCTTCACAGGGTAGTGTGACAATGTACCAAGGCTGCAGGTGAGAATGAAACAAAATAGTCCCAAGGCCCCCTCCCCAGCTTACTTCTCGTAAATGTCCAACTTCTGGAAAACAAGCTAGATGAATTTAAAGCCAGATTCACTTTCCAAAGAGAAATGAAGGATTGCTGTGTGCTCTGTTTCACAGAAACATGGCTCACTCCTAATTAACCGGAATGTGTCCTACAACCAGAGGGCTTCTCAATTCACCAAATGGACTGCACAGCGGCCTCAGGCAAGACTAGGGGAGGTGAGATCTGCCTTCTCATCAACATCTTGTGGTGTCTTGACATGGCAAATTCCTACTCCCCGGGTCTAGAATATCTGACACTAAAATGCTGTCCCTATTACCTTCCGCAGGAGTTCACCTCTGTTATCCTAACAGCAGTTTACATCCCATTCCATGCAGACATGAAGAGCACGCTGGACAAAATATATACCACCACAAATAATAGCCATGAGGTGAAACAAACCAAGGCCAACCTGGCTAAACAGGCCATGCTCCAGAGTGGACTACCAGGATACCACCAACATTCCTCCTGTTCTACCAGAGGCCGAAACACCCTAGGTCACTGTTACACAAATATCAAAAATGCCTACTGCAATCAGACCATAAGCTTATAAGCAAAAACAGAAAAGGGAAAATCCATCAAAGAAAGTCATGCAATGTTGATCTGAGGAAACAGATGATCTTCTATAGGACTGCTTAGAGTCAGAAGACTGGTCAGTATTTAAAAACTCTGAATAATCATGCTACTGCAGTAACTGACTTTATTAGTAAGCGTGTAGAGGACTGTGTGCCAAAGAAGTAAATCCATCTGTTTCCCATGGATGAGCAGGGATACCTACTGTCTGCTGAAGTCCAGGTCTGAGGGGTTCAAGTCAGGTGATCCTAACCTACACAGAAAGCCAGAAAAGATGCCAAAAGACAAACCAGGCCAAGCTAGAATTCCAGGCTAGCCACACGGATTCCTGCCAACTATGGCTAGGTCTTCAAGACATAACAGACTGTATGGTGAAGGCAGGTAAAATTATTTGCTCTAATGCACCCCTTCCCAATGAGCTCAATGCATTCTATGCCCATTTTGAGCAAGAGGTCAGCTAGAGCATGCTCTCCAACCCTGAAGCCTTGGATGAACCTATATCTGAGGTCATCATTGCCGATGTGAGAGGAGCCTCCTCAAAAGTCAACCCACAGAAAGCAACTAGCCAGATGGGGTATCCAATTGAGTACCCAGATCCTGCGTGGACCGGCTAGCAGGGGTATTCACAGATATCTTCAACTTCTATTTACAACAATCTGAATGCCTACCTGCTTCAAGAAGATGACCATCAGCTCTGTATCAAAGAAAAGCCAGGCAGTGTGCTTTAATGACTATCGTCCAGTGGTTCTGACATCCATCATTATGAAATTTTGAAAGGTTAGTCATGACACAAATCAATTCTTGACTCCCAGACTGCCTGGATCCTCTACTGTTTGATTATTTCTGCAACAGGTCCACAGCAGATGCCATTTCCCTGGCTCTACATTCAGTCCTGGAACACCTAAATAACAAAGACATTTCTGTCAGACTTTATTCATTGGCTACAGCTCAGCCTTTAACACCATTATTCCTATGAGATTCATCATGGGCTGGGGCTCAGCTCCTCCCTCTGAAGTGGATCCTAGACTTCCTAATCCACAGATCACAATCAGTAAGGAGAGGCAACAGCATCCCTGATCATCTTCACCATCATCCGCAATGCTGGTTCTCCACAAGGCAATGTCGTTAGTCTCTCACTGTACTCCTTATACACCTATGACTGTGTGGCCACATTCCCCTCCAATTCAATTTTCAAGTTTGGCGTTGACACCACAATTGTGGGTCAGATCTCAAACAATGATGAGACACAGTAGAGGAAAGAGATAGAGAATGTGATGAACTGGTGTGAAGACAATAATCTCTCCCTCAATGTCAACAAAATGAAGGAGGTAGTCATCGACTTCAGGAAGCATAATGGAGGACATGCCCCTGTCCACATCAATTGGGATGAAATAGAAAGGGTTGAGAGCTTCAAGATTTTGTGCCCAGATCACCAACAACCTGTCCTGGTACCCCCCATGTCGATGCTATAATTAAGAAAGCCCATCAATACCTCATCTTTCTCAGGAGGCCAAGGAAATTTGGCATGTCAGCTATGACTCTCACCAACTTCTACAGATGTACCATAGAAAGCATTCTTTCTGGTTGTATCATAGCTCCAGCTCTGTCCAAGACCACATTAACTACAAAGAGTTGTGAATGAAGCCCAGTCCATCAGTCAAACTGCCTTCCATCCAATTACACTATCTATACTTGCCACTGCCTCAGAAAAGCAGCCAACATAATTAAGGTCTCCACATACCCCAGACATGCTCTCTTTCTTCTGTCGGGAAAAAGATGCAAAGGTCTGAGGTCACATACCAATCGACTCAAGAAAAGCTTCTTCCCTACTGCCATCAGACTTTTGAATGGATCTACCTCGCATTAGTTAATCTTTCTCTACACCCTAACTATTGTAACACTATGTTCTGCTCTTTCTCTCTTCCTTCCCTATGTACAGTATGCTTTGTCTTATAGCATGCAAGAAACAATTCTTTCCATTCTATACTGATGCATGTGAACAAGAATAAATCAAATCAATCATGCAGCTAAGTTGTTCTTTAATGCACAGTTGCATTGTGCCTGTTTGCCAGCAACTTCCATGAATAGCGCCTTGATTGGTGAGTCATATGTTAATCCTTTGAGTGACAAATACTGGTCTTTGACATAGGTGCCTTGGCACTCTTTATTGCCAAACATTTCTGACACCCACTACACGTGCGTTAATCTAGCCAACTCTGCTATAGAGATAGCTGTTTTGCTCCTCAGAGTCAGTCTTGTACTTTTCCTACACAAAAACAATGACAGTATATCAAAAAGTATTTAATTGGCTGTCCACTTAAACAATTGGGGCAGCAATGAGCCATGTGGTATTATGACTAGATTATTAATCCAGAAACTCAGCTAATGTTATAGGGACCTGGGCTCAAATTTCGCCATGGCGGATGATGGAATTCAATAAAAAGAAATCTGGAATGACTCTGAAACCAGTGTCAATTGTCAGAAAAACCCCATCTAGTTCACTAATGTCTTTTGGGGATGGAAATCTACTATTCTTACCTGTTTTGACACACACACGATCCAGAGCCACAGCAATGTGGTTGACTCTCAGCTGCCCTCCAAGGTTAACCAGAGATGAGCAATAAATGGTAGCCAGCCAGCGATGCCCATGTCCCATGAATGAAAAGAAAAATGGCGCTTTGAGATATCTTGTGGTCATGAAAAACACTATATTAAGGCAAGTCTTTCTTGTCTTTCCTCCCTGTTTAGTGTGGTCCGACTCCAGTGATGCTGTCGCTGTTGTTCCTCTCACCTTGGTCAAGTCTCAAAGTGACACGAAATTGATTTTGAAGCTTGATAAAACTAAAATATATGTTTATCCCTCTGTGGTGGTGCTCACATTTAAGTGTGAAAACCTTTTCAGTTGGTGCTGTTAACTAGAAATTGAAGTTGCTCCACTTGGATACTGCCTCCCCACAACAAAAGTTACTCAGGCAACTATTATAATGAATTAGTGTGGAAATTTCAGGACAGTCACTGCACTTCTTCTAGAGCAGCTTGACCTGGCAGGTTAGCACAAAAAACATCTTTGTCTGGGACCCAATTTCAAGCTGTTGGACTCTGTTTTCAGTCTGCTTTCAAGCCAATTCCAAGAGTCCATCATGCTTTGTTGCTGATAGGCTGTTAATGCCAAATATTTCAATTCACAGCCACTCAACTTGATTTACCTGTGGCGGCAATTATCTAATGAGATATTTGTTTAATTGGATCAAAATTGCTCATCAGGAAGAAAGCAGCTCACAAATATTCGAAAGAAAGGGCAAGGGTGGCATGTGGCACAATGGTTAACACTGCTGTCTCACAGCTCCAGGGACCTGGGTTCGATTCCCAGCTTGAATTACTGTCTGCGTGGAGTTTGCACATTCTCCCTATGTCTGCATGGGTTTCCACCAGGTGTTCTGCTTTTCTCCCAGAGTCCAAGGATATGTGGGTTAGGTTGATTGGCCATTCTAAATTCACCCTCAGTGTCCTAGGATGTGTACATTAGAGAGATTAGCAGGGTTAATATATGGAGTTTCAGGGATAGGGCCTGAGTTGGATTGTTGTTGGTGCAGACTCAATGGGTTGAATGGCCTCTTTCTGCACTGTAAGGTTTCTATGATTCTCTTGAAAAACCAGTTCCATATTTGTGTGAAGTGATTTTTGTTTTAAGGAACTATAATATATCCAACAGTAGAGATCATAGATTTGACATTTTAACATTCATGCTATGTTCTTGATTATGCAATATAATAAAAGATCAAATTAAATACAAACGTTCACCTGTAGTAATAAAACCTGATCTGAAGGTGATTTACAGGGTTGACGATGCAAAGATGTAACATGTGGCTAACCCATTTTAGCAAATTGGTCTATCCTCTAATAATTGGTTAAATTGATGTGTTCAGCAGACCACTTTGGAGTGGCATAGTGGTTAGCGCTGTTGCCTCACAGCACCTGGGATCTGGGTTCAATTCTGGCCTTGTGTTACTGTCTGTGCAGAGTCTGCATGTTCTCCCCATGTCAGTATGGCTTTCCTCTGTGTGCTCTGGTTTTGTCTCACACTCCTAAGGTTAGATTGATTGGCTATGCTAAATTGCCCCTTTGCAAAATACATGTGGTTACATGGATTGAGCCTTGGGTAGGATTGTTGTCAGTGCAGGCTTGATGGGCTAAAGGGCTTCCTTCTGCACTGTAGGGACTCCATGATTCTATTCTATGATATCCTATTGCACAGAACCCATATTGAAATATGTTGGAATAGCATCAAAATAGTCCTTATCACCAAAGAACAATTTTCTACTTGCTAGTAATTGGTAAATTTTACCACCATTCAGACCAATGTCTCTTTTCTTCTAAGTTTACCTTTAATTAATTTCTGTGCCTCCATTCAAAGTGCTGTATGCAGTGGTGAAATGCAAACACATTGTCTGGAAGCTTTTGCAGCCTGCAATGTAAATACAGCCTTGGACTGCACTGTGGGATAATGAATCATGTTGTCTGCCTCCCAGACCTCAGCCTGGCCTCCAACCAATGTTGATGATGTGGCATATATTTGTACATGCAGAAAATTAGACTTTGTAAAAAGATTGGTTGGACATATTCATTTCATTATTACTGCATATTTTAGCTGATGATTTATAGATCAATGGAAATTGTCCAGAGTTTTAGCAAGGAATTATTCCCCTGTCTCGATCCTCAGGGTACCCTTGCAAGTCTCAAACAGCAGTTGGAACTATAAGATTATCATTCTTTTTAACGTGGCTACTATTGTAAAATTTGACAGTATGTGTGTGTCAGATGTTAAGTAGGCACCATATGAATTAATGTCTCAGAGGGTGTGTTTTTATTATGTTTGCAATTTTCATTTAAAAATTTAAAGCAGTAATAATTCCCCATTGTGAATTAGCGGAAGTGTTAGTCATCAACACCGCCTACACAAAGCGCTTTAAGCACCTAAGATAGAAAGTGCTCATTGGCATCAGTGTTCTCTTAAAAGCATCAAGATTGACAAGGCAATGTGTAAAATTGTAAAAAAAAGAATGGTAGCTGATATTTTTTCTTCATCCTTGCTGTAGGCTCAGGCAACTCTAAATTTAATGATTGTGGCCCATTTTAAGTGAACCTTTGTAGTGGACTGTAATGATATTTCTGTATACATTGTACTTGTCTTTCTGCATACATATATTTGCTATTAATATACTTAAAAAGATGATTTCTAGATTAGATTAGATTTGATTTGATTTATGGTGGCTATAGTAGTTATCATCACTGCCTCACAGCTCCGGGGACCTGGGTTCGATTTCCACTTTGGATCACTTTGTGTGTGGAGTTTGCACGTTCTCCCTGTGTCTGTGTGGGTTTCCTCCGGATGCTTCAGTTTTAATAGTCCAGAAATATGTGGATTAGATTGATTGGTCATGCCAAATTTCCCCTTAGTGTCCCAGGAAGTTAGAGAGATTGGTGGGGTAAATGTGTGAGGTTGTGGGCATAGGGTCTGGGGTGAGATTGTTGTCAGTGCAAACTCAATGAGTTGAATGGCCTTCTTCAGCACTGTAAGGTTTCTACGATTCTATGCGTTAGTGTAAAGTGAAAAGCATTGTTTCTTGCTTGCGATACAAAGCATACCACATATAGAGAAGGAAAGGAGAGTGCAGAATGTAGCGTTACAGTCATTGTAGGGTGTAGAGAAAGATTAACTTAACATTAGATAGGTCAGATGAGTAGACTAACTTCCAATTTTCTGGAGAGATTCTGAATTAGAATCAAGAAGGACTGATGCACTTTTTTACTTTCACATCCATTGTGGAAATGAAAATCAGATAAGGGTGGCGAAGGCAGGATCTTCTTGTAATTTATCAGTATCGATTGCAACAAGAAGATAGATATGTAGTCCTCCAGCCACAAAGCTGTGTTTTCTCTCCAGGTTCTCTGGCACTCTGTACGCAAAGAACCTGGAGACATGATTTTTGCTGGCGAGGCTGTGCATGACTTAATGGAGTTGGCCTTGCAAGTTCTACAGAGATTGGGGTGCCGTTTTCAAATGGCACACCAATCTGCATTTGAGATTAACCCTCCCCATGGGGATGACCCCTCATCAAGCATCATGGGCAAACCCCCTGCCCTCCCCAAAAACATTGGGGAGATCTTCCCTACAAGTTTGTAGCAATTGAGTTGACTTCTTACTCTCCCACAAATCCTCTCCCCTTTCACACAAGCTATGGGGCAAACAACCCCCCCCCCCCACTCCATGGGGCTCCTCAGAGATTGGCACTGCCAGATATTTTCAGGACATGTCCCTCCCCACCCGCCTCAAGTACCTACAGGTTTTGCTTAACTGCTTTAAGTTTTAAAAACCTGCTGTAAATGTTACTGACGTATCATCACGCAACAAAGTATGAATATTCAACGTGAGGGGTCGAACATATTGCAGGGAAACCCTTTCGTTATACTTACATTTATTACAATTTATTTAAATGAGGTTCTCGCCTTAGAAACTCTTACCTTACCAGCGACAGGTGAGGAAAATCGGAAAATGAGATTTTGTCTTCCAGATGGTTTTTTGACTCTTACAAGATTTCGGGCTTGCATTGTTGTTCAGGCTGATGACTAATGGGAACTCAAAATTGTCCCCTGTATCTTCTACGTTAATACTGTCCACCCTAAATGAGAATTATCTCCCATTTCTTTTTAACAAAAGGTACTTCCTTTTGTTTAAAGTAATTGATTTTTCTCATTATTTATGAAGTGAGACACAGAAGGAAAAGTTGGATGGTCCCTTTGGGACTGCAGATGATGTAGACTAACCAGCATAGAGGAGACCCTAGAGTGAGGAAACATCAGAGAACCCATGAGAGGCAGGAGGATGTATTTCAAAGTTCAGGTAAGAGGAGTCTTTTGGCATGGCAGCCCTTGTTGTCAAGAGACCCTTCATGTGCTACTGTAGTGCTAGATCAGAAGAGCATTCCAACTTCTCCTTCTCAAAGCCCAGGATAGTAGGAAGGCTGCCAGATTTTACTAGGCAACACCCCACATGACATATTGCTGTCCCGTCCACTGGAGGTGATATGTTGAAGCCCTTAAGTGGCCAGTAATTGGCTATTTATGGATCTCAATTCGCTTCCAGGCAGGAAGGGCATCATCAACATTCCCTGTCCTGATTTAATTGGGGGACTTGGGAATTTTGACAAGCATTCCATGCCTGACCTTCCCTCCCAATTTTAAGCACCTCCATCACCTTCCAGCCTCGTTCTAAATGGGTATGATATTCCTTTTTGCAATGATGTTCACTCTAAGTACAGGTTCATTATTAAATACAATTTGTAACAATCATTGTAATATGTACAAGTGAAAATATTTATTTTCTTCCAGTTTTTGCTAACTTTGTGCTCTAACTGTTAATGCTGAGGGGAAAGCTGAGGTGATACATGCAGCAATATACCCAGAAGTAAATTTGGTGCCTTTTATCCTAATGATGTTAAGTTAGTTCCTACTCAGGAGATTTAAACCCATGCCTTTTCATTCCATGATCGAAGACAACTATATTGTTGAAATAGAAGTGCTGGGATAGCAAGAGACTATAGATAAGGAATTCATACAGAAGTGAGATTCTCCTCTTTTTTGTCCCTGAAGAAACTGTATTTTATATCCTTGACCTCCCTGGTTCAAACATTCATTTTGTTAACAGCCTCACTGACACAACCTTTAGTGATAATAGCATCACAAAAGCATTGCAGTTGCAACCAAGGAACTACTAAGTAAGCTCCAGTCAAACATCTGGTGTCAGCAAAATAGATTGTTGTATCAGGATATTCACGGTAGCAGGGGATTGCTGCAATAGGAAAAAAAAAGGAGAAAGAATTAATGTGAGTTGAACACCATTTAATTTTATTAACAGAGTGTGGATTACTTCATATTACCTGCGCTGTTTCTATCTACCTTGTTAACAGTCCAGAAAGATCCTCAGTTGCAGACTGAGACTGTGATTTCCTTTAATACTCCTGATCATTGATGTTTCCAAGTTTTGTTCTCCAAAACTCTTACTCTCTGTTTCCATGCATGCCTACTGGCTTCAGTCACCTTGTACATGTTGTCTTGTGCCATTTTCCTCTCCAAACCTATTGTCCCATGGCAGTTTTTGTGCAGCTGGCACCCTATCTCATCTGGCTACAAATCCATGCACCATGTGGGTTTCGCAATACGATAGGACATCTTTCAATTAGTCTCAGCTTGCACTCTATCGTTGTATCTGGATCAGTCAGAGTAACTCCTGCTATTCATTATAGTCAAGCTGATGCTATTGAGAAGGATTGGCTCCTGCCATTGGAATTTTAAAACTGGATGTTTATTATCAGCACGATTTGTTAGAATGAGCTTATATCGTAATAAACTTGTTTTTTTTTTGTTTGCACTAAATATTTGATCAATCTCAACTGCTAATCTATTACCAGAATTCATATGAATTGGACACTTGCTAGTTTACCTTTTCAAGAGCAGGACAGAGATTAGAAATACTGCAGCGAGTAACTCACCTCCTGAATCTCCAAAGCCTGTCCAACATCCGCAAGGCACAATCAGGAATGTGATGGAATACTTCCAACTTGCCTAGATGGGTGCAACTCCAACAACAATCAAGAAGTTTGACACTATCCAAGACAAAACAGCCTACTTGACTGGCACACATCCACAAATATCTATTCCCTCCAGCACCCACTCAGTAGCTGCAGTGTGTTCTATCTGAAAGATGCACTGCAGAAATTCAGAGATCCTGAGACAGCACCTTACAAACCCACAAATCACTTCCAGCAGATACATGAGAACACCATCACCAACAAATTCCCCTTCAAGTACTCACCACCTCAACTTGGAAAAATATCACCGTTCCTTCATAGTTGGAGTCAAAATCCTGGAATTCCCTCGCTAAAGGCATTGTGAGTCAACCCACAGCACATGGATTGCAGCGATTCAAGAATGCAGCTCACCACCACCTTCTCAAGGGCAACTAGGAATGGGCAATAAATACTGGCCAGCCAGTGATGCCAATGTCCCATGATTGAATAAAAAAATCTATTTGAAGCCATTGTTAATCAAGTTACAAGGGAACAGAAGCTGATTGTAAGGCCATAATGGTTTTAATGAATAAAATAAATGTCTGACATTTGGAAAGAGCTTGAAAATGAGTGATCTTAAACAAACGTTCCTTAATTAGAATTCAATGAATTTGAACGCAACTCATTTTTAAAACATTCATCTATAGGAAGTGGGCATCACTGGCTAAAGCAACATTTATTCCCACCCTTAGTTACCCTTGAGAAGATATAAGGGTGGGGAAGGGGTGCAAAGGGCTGACTTTTTGTGCCATTGCATCCAGAGAGCTGTTAGGGAGAGAATTCCAGGGTCTTGACCCAGCGATAATGAAGGAAAGGTGATATATTTCCAAGTCAGTACGATAAGTGACTTGGAGAGAAATTTCCAGGTGATGGTGTTCCCAGATTTCTGTGCCCTTGACAATCCAGATGGTAGCAGTCATAGGTTTGGAAGGTGCTGGCTAAGGAATCTTGGCGAGTTCCTGTAGTGAATCTTGTAGAAGACATACCTTGCCCTGTATGTCCAAATTTCATTTTTTTTTAAAAGAATTCTAAATCCAGTGGATTCAGATTCTGATCCAACCTGAAGATCTGACAAAACTGGGCCAGAATTCCAGCCCCCCTGGATTCTAGAAACATAATTTCTGAGTGAGAAACCCAAGTTTTGATCTTTCACTATAAACCTCAATATTTTCAAAGGATAGCACTTGATCATACAGCAGAAGTCGCCTAGTAAGAATCAAGAGATGTCCTACTAACTGAGCGAATGAGTACTGTGTATTTTTAGCTGGCTGAGGCAGAGCTAAGTGATATTTCAGTCCTCTATAGAACGATTTTCTATCAGCTACAGGTAAATGGTGCTGCCAACGAACTTAATTTTCTGTGCGAGAAACAGCTGCCTGCTTTTTATGGGATAATGCCAGCCCTGCATCAGGCACCAGATGACCTTGGAGCCAGGCAATGGCAACACAAATGTGAATAGGGTTGTGTAACAAAGTGACAAAGCCACATTTATTAAAATAAGAGAAGAATATGGCAGATAAAACATGAAGAATATTTGACTTTAGACATGTTTTTTGAAACATCGCTGGAGCAGAAGGCTACAGAAAGCAGTTTAAAGCTGATGGACTGTCTTTCAAGCAGGCAAATCACATTATATTAGTGAATGCTCTTGATTATTAATTAACTAGTCTGCCCCACATAACGGTCGTCATTTTAAAATGCTGCTTATACAGATGATTGCTTCATTTTGTGTAACATAAAGAAAGTAACACCTGTTTTGTGATGTAAATGATGGAACTGAAAACTATTTAACTGTCAATACAAGGTTGTAACATAATTTATGTTAAAAATGGTGCTATTTGCATAAAACATGCACTTAATTACTTTAAGCCTTGAGCTGGGGAAGAGGAATTAAGATAGAAAAAGATAAAATTGTACATGGAATTAATTTTCTATAGAAAATTAGTGTGGCCATTTAAGCTTCTGAGTACAAAAACAAGATTATACCAAAAATGCATCATTTTTGCAACAAAAGTCATTCATTTTTTTCCACAATGTTCTGTATTATGAAAAGAAATCCATGATATTTCTGAGTACCGATTCATAGATTATTAATTTTATTGACCCCATACTATTATGGCCCCACGTCATGGTTTTTGAGAACTTGCTATGAGTAAATCACAACTAAGTCTACACATCCAAAAAATATTTCAATAGATACATTTTGGGAAATCCTGACACCATGAAAGAATCTATATAAATACAAGGCTTTCCTTGACATTGGTGAAGTTGCTTCATCCTGCTTTGGAAAATGCAAAGCATGCTAAGTTTGATAGTATCTTGGCAAAATTATACAATCACAGAATCCCAACAGTGCAGAAAGAGGCCATTTGGCCCATCAAGCCTATACTGACAACAATCCCACTTTGGCCCCATCCCTCGGTAACCCCTACTAATCTCCCTGACACTAAAGGGCAATTGACCATGGCCAATCAACCTAACCTGCACATCTTTGGATTGTAGGAGGTAACCGGAGCACCCAAGGAAACCCATACAGACAGGGGGAGAAGGTGCAAACTCCACACAATCACTCTAGGCTAGAATTGAACCTGGGTACCTGACACTGTGATACAGCAATACTAACCACTATGCTCCCCTTCAGGATAATTGCTGGATAAACCCTTCAGCGGGAAGTTCCAACAGGGATTCCCAGCACATTTGTAGAGTACCCCCCCAAAATACGATGCTGGGGAACTATGAAATTATGAGCTCACGTATTGTAGAAATTCCCCTCTTGCTGATAAGGGAGGAGTTCCAGGATTTTTATCCGATGATAGTGAAAGAACAGCAATAAAATTGCAAGTCAGCATGGTGTGTGGCTTGAAGGTGATCTGAAAGGTGGAAGTGTTCCCGTGCAACTGCTTCCCTTGTCCTTGTAGATATTAGATTTGGAATGTATTGTCAAGGGTACCTTAGTGCGTTGCTACAGTGCACCTTGTAAAAGCACTGTGCATTGGTGGTGGAGAGAGTGACTTTTGAAGGTGGTGGATTAGGGGCACCAATCAAGTGGGATACTTTGTCCCTGATGGTATCAAGTTTCATGAGTGTTATTGGAGCTACACTCATCCAGATAAATGGATAATATTCCATTACACTCCTGACTTAGCATTAACTCATCTTCCTTTGAGGCAGCATGGTGGCACAGTGATTAGCACTATTGCCTCAGTGCTAGGGATCAGGGTTCAATTCCCAGCTTTGGTCAATGTGTGCATCATTTCCCTATGTTTGCATAGGTTTCCTCCCGCAGGCTGAAAGATATGCTGGTTAGGTGGATTGGCTGTGCTAAAATTTCCCTCAGTGTATGCGCACAGGCGCTGGAGTGTGACGACCAGGGGATTTTACAGCTTAATTGCAGTGTTAATGTAAGCCTACTTGTGACACGAATAAATAAACTTTAACTTTTACTTGTGTCTTGTAGGGATTTGAAGAGTGTCTTAAACATACTTGGTGGACAGGCTTTGGGGAAATCAGGAAGTGAGTTACTTGTCAGAGTTCCCGGTCTCAGACCTGCTCTTGCAGTCACAGAATTTATGTGGCTGGTCCAGTTCAGTTCCTGGTCAATTGTAACGCCAGGATGTTGATACTGGGAAATTCAGCCATGGCAATGCTATTAAATGTCAAGTGTAGATGGTTAGATTCTCTATTTTTGGAGATGCCATTGCTTGGTACATGTGTAGTACAAATATTATTTCAAGTCTAAATATTACCCAGGTCTTGCTGTTTATGGATACAGACCGCTTCACTATCTGAGGAGTTGTGAATGGAGCTTAACATTGTGCAGTCATCATTAACATCCCCACTTCTGAGCTTATGATGGAGTGAAGATCATTGATGAAGCAACTGAAAATGGTTGGACCTAGTTCACAACCCTGAGGTATTCCTGTAGTGATGTCCTGGGAACAGGGTGATTAATTTCATCTTCCTTTATATGGTATGACTAGTGGAGAGTTTTCCCCTGATTGCTTCTTGATGCCACACTCAGTAAAGTGTGGCTTGATTTCCAGGGCAGTTACTCAGCCCTCAGCTCTTGTGTATACGTTCAGACCAAGACTGCAATGAGATCAAGAGCTGAGTAACCCTGGGAAAAACCCAAACTGAACACCAGTGAGTTGGTTATTGCTGAGTAAGTGCCTTTTATAGTACTGTTGATCACATCTTCCATCAATTTGCTGACGATCGACAGTAATTGGCCAGATTGTCCACAAAAAACAGGACAAATTCAATGAGGTCCCATCTGAAATATTAAGTAGTGGATTGAGGTTAAAATTCCCATCCCTAAATTCAATTAAGGGAGAACTAGTGGTGGTACTGATAAATCAATTATTGGAAGGAGAAAAATTGGGAAAGGTGATAGCCAATGTTGTATTTAGTTCTGGGCTCCAATGAACATGATTAACATAAATGGGTATTTGAGATCTGATAGGCACACTGGTGTGTAACTCAAAAGCAAATGCAAGTTAATGTTAAATGAGGGATGAAAGAAAGTCATTTTCATTCTGGTAACATGAATCTTTATTTAAGTTATAAAACCAAAAGGGGCAAGACCAGGGCATAAAACACAAGCAGTACCAAGAAAAGGAATGTAAGTTTCAACATCACCATGATTTATTAAATGATCCCAAGGAAAACAATTGGTGGAACATATAAAAAGAATGTATTCTTAAAGATGAGATTTCCTAGCTATAACATCGCTTAGAATAGACAGTATCAAAAGACGACTGGCCAATGGCTTGATGTGGTGGATCTAAATACAGGATGGGCTTGGGGCTAAATTACACATTCCTTACTCCCAGCAGTAAATGTACTTGTGGTTAGCATCAGTAAACATCTAGAATGCTTGGAATGTGGGTCATGAAGTTGAATTCTTTTTGATCTTCTTGGCCTAAGTGCTTATCATGTGGAACTCCTGTACGCTGGCTTTACAGAAGACTGACCGGCGTTTATGAAACAATAACATTTACTGCAACCCTTGAGCTGCACAGAATGCCAAACGAAAATGACCAAAATGGGATATTGAAGAGGAAATATCAACACTTGCAAGAGGTACATCAGGGGTAGTACTTCTGAAACTGTGGATATTTGGGTGAATTGCAGATGTAAGCAGTCCTGAATTGGCTCGAGGCTGGTATGTGCACATGTGCTTCAGTCATGAGTTATTAGACAAGTTCAAAACCAAAAGGAATTTTATAAGTGTCTATGATTCACACACTATAAAATTGAATAGTGTATACGTGGAACTCAGCATTGGAAAAATCATGTTACGCCTTACATAACCTCAAAACATCCAAATGTATCTTACCACCAATAAAATATTTCTGAGTGTAGTCATTGTTGTAACGTATGATTAGTGGCAAGTAATTTGTGCACAGCAAGCTCCCACAAACTGCATTTGTTAAGGCATTACAACATAAAAATAACAGATGCTGGCTAGGAGACTGGAACGACTCCTCTGCTATTCTTATATTAGGATAATGGGATTTCTATTTGCACCAAAAAGATCAAACAGGATTTTCATCATTGCACTGTAGTAGCAGCTTAAGATGCACTGTAACAAGTACCCAAGCCTCCTTTGACAGCACCTTTCAAATCTACAACTTCTGCTAGCAAAAAAGAACGAGGACAGTAATGCCTGGGACACCATCATTCGTAAGTTCCTCTCCAAGCCACACACCATCCTGACTTGGAACTATAATGCTATTCCTTCACAGTCATTGAATTACAATGCAGGAGCTCTCTTCTCAACAGTGCTGTAGGTGTTGCACCAGATGGACTGTAATAGTTCAAGTTGGTAGCTGATTACCATATTCTCCAGGGCAACAAATGCTGGTCTTGCCAACAATGCCCATGGAAAAAAGTGCTATGCAAAGGATTACACTTCCAACAGTCAGAATTCCTCTGTACTGCATTTGACTGTCAACAAGCATTATGTGTTCAAGTCTACACGCCTGGCTGTACAAAAGATATTATTAATAATGAAAAGGATTGACAAACACATAATGATCTAATGTTAAAAAATTCTGATTTTGCACAAAACTAGAGGTAATTGAATTGTGTGATCAGATCAGATAGAATGCAGTGTTTACAAAGATAGAGAAAAATAATGCAAATTATACACATCACCCAATGGTTTTTGTCAGCAAATGCATTACTATTAACTAATAGGTTTCAACCTTTGTATCAAAACTGAATTTACCAGTTCAATGACGTTTATTGTAGAGTGACATTTTGTGAAGGAATCCATGTAAGGAAATCTAGCCATAATACAAAAATACAAGGATAAAACAGTTACTTTACTTTAAATGAAATTTGAAAGGGTTTGTTTTGTAAAGGGTAAATGAAGTTCACAATGTCATCTATGGTTTTGGCTCTTCTTACTGTAATAAGAGAATCCCAGATAACAGAGACACACTCCCAAAGTTACAGAGCAACATAATTCTTTTTTTCCAAACTGTCAAGTTAAAATTGCAAGTGATGGGAAGGTAGTGGTCATGGTTGTGGATTGAGTGAAGGTGTTCCACAAAGCTCTGTGAGTCCTCAACATTAACTTTGGACCCCATAAGGTCACATGGCATCAGATGTAATCCAGGCAAGGAAACCTTTTGCTGATTATCATCATGTGACCACTATCCCCCAACCCTGCTTCCCTCTGCTCATCCCCCAACAAATGGGGAAGTTCAATGTCTATCACCAAGAGTAGATCAGTAGAACCCTTATAGACTGTGCTAAACAAGTCCTGGAGGACATAACCCAGTTTAGCAGCTAACAGCAAGTGGTGAGAGACCCAACAAAAAAGAGAAAAATATATTTGCAGTCACCTCCATTAACCTGCCATGGATAATTGCATCTATCCATGACAGTAAGAATAGGAGTGACCACCGCACTGTGAAAACAAGGTTTACATAGAGGATACCCTCCATTGGGTTGTGCAACACTATTGCCATTCTAAATGGGATAGATTTCAAATAGATCTAGCAACTCTAGGCTAGGCAACCAAGAGACACTATGGGCTATCAGAAGCAGCAGCAGAATTGTATTCATCCACAATCTGTAATGTCATGGTCTAGCAGATTTTCACTCTATCATAGAACATAGAACAATACAGCACAAACAGGCCTTTCGGCCCATGAGTTGCGCCAATCACATCTACCAATCCACAGACCTATCTATAACCCCCTATCCTATTCTTTTCTATATACTCATCCAGAAGTCTCTTAAAAGACCCCAATGAGTTTGCCTCAACAACCTCCGACGGCGGTCGGTTCCATTCACTCACCACCCTCTTGAGTGAAAAACCTACCCCTGACATCTCCTTTGTATTTGCTTCCCTGCAACTTAAATCTGTGTTCTCTCGTAGTGACCATTTCAGCTCGGGGAAATAATCTTTGAGAGTCCACCCTATCTATCCCTCTCAACATTTTATAAACCTCTATCAGGTCGCCTCTCAACCTACGTCTCTCCAGTGAAAAGAGTCCCAGCTCCCTCAACCTATCTTCATAAGGCCTGCCTCCCAATCCAGGCAGCATCCTTGTAAATCCCCTCTGAACTCTTTCAATAGCCTCTACATCCTTCCTATAATGAGGCGACCAGAACTGCGTACAATACCACTTACCACCAAGCCATGGGATAAACCCTGGTTCAACAATGCATGCAGGTAAGCTTGTCAGGAGAAGCATTAGGCATTACTAAAAATTATATACCAACTGGTGAATCCACAACACAAGGCTACTTGGGTGCCACACAGTAAAGGCAGCAAGTCACGTACACAGCAATTCTACAACTAACGGATCAGACCTAAGCTTTGGAATTCTGCCACATCCAGTTGTGAAAGGTGGTAGACAATTAACTCACTGGCTGAGAAAGTTCTACAAAATATCCCCATCCTCAATGCAGTGTAAAATATAAGGCTGAAACAATCTTCAGTCAGAAGTATTGACTGGAAGTTCCATCTCAATCTCCTGTGAAAAATTGCCCATGATATTCTATACACAAAAAGCAGCACAAATCCAATTTGACCAATGTTATATATTTAAATACTTGCATGATTGCTTTAAGAGCAGGTCACACGATTTGACTTTGATGTCATTGGGATATTTCAGAGGTTCTGGCTTTTAGTTTCAGTTTGTACTCTGTACAGATAAACACTCCTAGAATAAATGCCATTGCTAGTTTGAATCTGCATGTGCAAATCACATCTTTTCTTTTTATTTAAAACCCACAACGACTAACATAGTTAGACCATTATAGGAATCCAGGTTCAATTCCCGCTTGGGTCACTATCTGTGTGGAGTCTGCATGTTCTCCTTGTGTCTGCATGGGTTTCCTCCAGTGCTCCGGTTTCATCCCATAATCCAAAGACGTGTGTGTTAGGTGGATTGTACATGCTAAATTACCCCCTATCGTCAGGTGGATTAGCAGGGTTTCAGGGATAGGGCCTGGGTGGACTCATTGTTGGTGCAGCTCAATGGGCCAAATGGTCATTTTTTGCATTGTAAAGTTTCTATGTTTCTATTCTATTATAGTCAATTAATATTCCATTAGTCTACTCTTGATTATTAATCAAATGATGGAAATGGTCATCAACATCATGATCAAGAAGCACTTACTTAGCATACCCTGCTTATTGGTGCTCAGTTTGGGCTCCATCAGAGTCATTCAGCTCCAGCCTCATTGCAATCTGAGTTCATACATGGACAAAAGAATTGAATTCCATAGGTGAAGGGAGAGTCACTGCCCTTGACATCAAGGTGGCATTTGACTGTGTGGAGTATCAAAGAGCCCTAGTAAAACTGGAACTAATTGGAATTGGGGGTAAACTCTCTGCTAGATGGAATCACACCCAACACAAAGAAAGATGGTTGTGATGCTTGGAGGTCAATCATTTCATCTTCAGGACATCACTACAAGAGTTCCTCAGGATAATGTCCTGGGCCCAACCATCCCCAACTGCTTCATCAATAACTTCTATTTCATTATAAAGTCAGAAATGGTGATGTTCATTGGTAATTGCATAATGCTCAGCACCATTCTCAGCTCCTCATATTCTAAAGCAGTCTATGTCCCGTGTCGTAAGTCCTGGACAAATCCAGACAAGTGGCAAGAAACATTCATGCCACACAAGTGCCCATCAATGCCCATCTTCAATAAGAGAGAGCCTAACTATCATCTCTTGACACTGAAAAGGCAATACCATTGCTGTTCCCTCCATTATTAACATCTTGGGGATTACCATTGACCAGTAAATGAACTAGCCATATAAATACTACAGTTACAAGAACAGGTCAGGGGCTAAGACACCATCTACAACTCACATGTCAGGAGTGTGATAGAAAGTTTTTCACTTACCAGATGGGTGCAGCTGAAGCAACACTCAAGAAGCTTGGCAGCAGCATCCAGGATTAAGCGGTCCACTTGATTGCCACCCCCTCCACCATCAAGCACGTTGGCAACAGTGTGAACCATCTACAAGATGCAAGGCAAGGATTCACTGAGCCTCCTTATGCAACATCTTACAAAGACATGGCAGCACTATTTGGAAACACATGGACAGCAGAGACATGAGAACATCATTATGAAGTTCCTCTCCAAGCCACTAACTATTCTGAAGTGGAAATGTATCACCTTTCCTTCATTGTCACAAGGTCAAAATCTTGGAATTCCCTCCCTAACAGCACTGAGGGTGTACCTATAATCACAGAGACAGCAGCAGTTCAAGAAAGCAGCTCACTGGCACTTTCTCAAGAGCAATTAGGAATGGACAATAAATGCTGTTCCAACCAGTGATGTCCACATTCCATGACTGAAATAGGCATGCATACCATAATAAAAAGAATTGTAGATGCCTGTTTCTTTAATGGAGCTGTTTTGAACACACACAAAAGACACTAAATGAGAGTGGTGTCATGAAAACATGGTTTATATTTTAAAAAAGTTTGAATTTGTTGGCTGGAAACCCTTGATTGAATTTTATTTTAAAAAGACTAGAGTGCATTCTATTGACTTGAGCTTGCAGCCAAATACAGCAACAGAATTTTTATCACTGTAGTTTCCACCATAATTGGGATGAAGACTGCTTATCCACAAAAGCCACTAATGAACCACATCCAGTATTCCATTAGCATCGTGTCCGAATACTGACTACGTACTTAACCAGGTAGAGACAAGTCATTAGATAAAACAATTTCAACAATGGTGCACTGGCTGAGAAAGGGATTCCAAGACATGATCTAATCAAAGTACTATTGGAATACACTGGTTGTAACTTCATTCAGATCCCTGGACAGCTGGAGAGAGAAAGTCATGCGACAGCCTTTTGTGTTAGAAAGACCTGATCCCTGTGCAGAACAAGGCACCGGAGGAATGAGACCCAGGTGCAGAGTGGGTTCCTTCATCCTCTCTCCACCCAACTTGCAAGTTTTTGAAACCTGTCTGCCAATGTTTTAATTTTAAGTTTATTTATTAGTGTCACAAGTAGGCTTACATTAACACTGCAATGAAGTTACTGTGAAAATCCTCTAGTTGCCACACTCCGGCACCTGTTCAGGTACACAGAGAGAATTTAGCATAGGGAACACCGGAGGAAATCCATGCAGACAGTGACCCAAGTCAGGAATCAAACCTGGGTCCTTGGCACTGTGAGGCAGCAGTGCTGACCATTGTGCCACCATGCCACCCAATGGTGAATAACGCTAGTGAAAAAGGATTCAACAACAGGGCCATTTCCAAGAGATAAGTGGTTTGTGTGCATCTTCAAATTTCCTCAACACTGGAAACATCAGAATCCTCAAATTCAGCCTAAAGTCAGTCTAGTTATCAACCTGCATTAATTATATACCCATTTACTATTTTCCACACATCAACTTGCTCAGTCCATACTTTTCTACTCAGTAACTTAGTTGCGTGTGTGTAACCTTGAGTATCTGTGCTGAAATCAGAGTGTATTTCATTATTTTGCTCTGAATAGGTTAAATACAATAAAACCTATGTTCCTTCATTTGTTAAAAGTCATGAAAACATTTCTAATTGTATCTTTTATGATCACTGTGGACTAAGTTTAAAAACTGGCTGAATTGGCAAGTACATCTGTTTTAATAAAACAACCTGTTGCCATCAAATGGGAAATTCATCAACCCCTCCTCAACTGATTGAAAAAGTGGCCTCCAGTAAGAACTGTGTATTTGTATTTGAGGAACCTGCCCCTTTCAGAAGTGAGTTTCCCTAATGCCGAGAGAAAAGAATATGATATGCATAGAGATGAGTAAAGGGATGAGAAACTGTGTAAACTGTTTCCAATTACCTGGTTTATATTTTCTCACCTAATGAAGTCATTCAAGCTATTGTGTGGCCTTTCTAATGATGACTGCCTCTGCCACCTCCCCCCCATCAGCATGCTCCACTCTCTTCTGGGGCTTCCTGTCTCCAATGCCAATCAGATTGGATGCCTCAATTTTCTGTTCTGCCAGCAGAACCCACAACTGCAGCAATTCATTTGCAATGGCTGGTAGCTCCAATGTTGTTCCTTGTGTCACCCTATTAAAAATATGTTGTTGCCCTTTTGCTGGCTGCTACCTAATGAATGAAACACAGAAGTATATTTTCCTTTCTGGTGGTAATAATTAGACATGAAGCAGGATCTGTTTAAGGTTCTGAACTCATTGTCTGGCTAATAACTGAATTGGAAGGAAATGATGATAGTTCAGTGGTGATTCATACTGTTATACGTAAGGCCTATCTCAACTATACATTCATCAGCCAGAGGGAAGACCAAGAAATGAGTCCTGGAGTTGCTTTTGTGCATGCATTATGAATGTGTAACTAATTTTATATTGACAATAATTACTGGAACCAGTTATGTTGCAGAACTGTGATAATCATCACACTACTTGATCCAACTATTTGCTAAAGAACACCAACATTTTTTTTTGGGTTATCACTGAGCAGAACCCGAACTAGATATTGCATATAAAAAATATAGCTTTGAGAACAAGTCAAAGCCTGGATATTCTGCACTGCGTAACTCACTTGCTAAGTCCCCAAAGTCTGTCATCATCTACAAGTCAGGCGTTTAGTGGAATGCTCTTCACTTGTCAGGATGAGTGCAGCTCCAACTACATGCAAGAAGCTCAACATCATACAGGACAAAGCAGTCTGCTTGGTGGGCACCCTAATCATCATCTTCACCATCCACTTCCTCTACCACGGATGCACATTGGAAGCAGTGCATTTACAAAATGGAATAAGGTGCCCTGATTTTTAAAAACTAAGTTACTGGCAGAGTGGGCTCAATCAGAGCCCATCCGATCAGCGTGGGGCCACTCCTTGCTTTTTTTTAAAAATCAATGTTCCTAATGATATGGCAGAGAAAGCTTGTTATCGCAGTCTGTCAAAAACAAGGAAAATTCCACTCAATAGTTTAAATGCTGTATTTGGCAAAGGGAGAAATGAACCTATTTGAAATACCATGAGAATGCTGTGGAGACTGGGCAAGCAAAATATTAATGATGAATTTCTTCCTTTTCTCTGAAGCTGAAATAACAGTTTTATATGATAGCGCTTTTAGCTTTGAATTAATTCTGAATATGACAGGCTTGGAGGCAGTTCATTGAGCAGCCAAATGACAGTATAAAACCCCAAGTAGGGGCAATTTTTGTGACTTCACTGGCATTTCACTGTTGGTGCAGCAACATATGGTCATGGTTTGAGGATAAGTGTGTAAACCTCTTAGGACTGAGGTGCGGAGAAATTTCTTCACCCAGAGAGCAATGAATGTGTGGAATCCACTATCACAGAAAGTAGTTAAGGCCAAAATATTTTGTGATTTCAAGAAGAAATTACATAGAGCTCTTGGAGCTAAAGAATCAAGGAATATTGATGGGGTGGGAGGGGAAGGATGGATGAGGATATTGAATTTGACAATCAGCTATGATCCAAATAAATTGTGGAACAGGTTCGAAGGGCCGAATGGCCTAGTCATGCTTCTATTTTCTATGTTTCTTGTTAACCTCTTGCCACGTGCAGAGGTGTCAGCATAATGGAGGTGGTCATCTAAATTCCATTCTCTAATTGCAAGAAATACGGTGTCCACCTCTGTTTTCTCCAGACAGGTTGTCTTTCAGCCTTAAGGGTCTACTAGCCTTCTGGAGCATGATGAACCTACCTGCCATCCTCAATAAGATGGTGGTCAATCAGGATCACCATTTAGTCTTGCTGACAGGGTCCCGGAGCCCATGGAGTTTCTTTTGTTTAACGTCCAGTCAAAGTAAAATGGAAAATTCTGATCTCTCATTATCTTTGGACATGTTACAGAAATATCACTACAGTCTTCAGCGTGGGCAGAATAATAAAACACAGTTAAAGCAGTATACATGCCAGTCATTTGAACAATAAGTCACTATTAAACACTTTGAATTGTCTATGTCTGCAAGGACTGTGTAAAAGTGTGGCAACATTTGAGCACAGTTAAGGAAATGTTTTCACGATTTGGCATCCATCACATTTCAAGGTAAAGTCTGAAAATGAGGTATGAGACTGACTTAAAGTGAGACACCGCAGTAGCTTGTTACGTTTCGATAATCTTACATGAGGCACATTATAATGCAGCAACTCTGAAAAGAAGATTTAAACTAGAAGGGGTGAATATGGCTTAGAAATTCAGCTGTATTACAAACATAAAAAGACATTTAAGAGTTCAATCATTCTGTGGTGTGTATGGGCATATTTTACTTTGGAAGCGTACCACCTGCCATATTGACAAAATCCTCTGTGTATAAATGCATTCAAAATTATTATATTACTTCTATATTATTGCCATACCCTTTTGAGATGCATTGGGTTTACTCCAATGCCTGATTCCCCATTTGATAAACCCGCCTAAAAACCTTGGTACAAACAAGCTGTGCATCCTGCAGGAACAATATATGAAAGGGCCCATCCACTCCATTACAAGTCGATGCCAATTTGTCATCCTAGTTAATTTCTGGCCTTGAGAGTTTTTTTTTATGTTTCAACAAGAGAATCTTGACAACTGTGAACAACTTTGTGGCATTCCTGGATTCCTTTTGCCTGCTTTGAAAACAGCTATCCTGCAGTTACAGGCAGTCGAGAGAATTTGCCTCCAGGCAGCAGACAGAAGCAAACAAGATTTGTCACAAGAAGAAGTGAGTACTGCACAGGCAGTCACATCCTAAAGTGGGTCTTCAGGGAACATTCCTCATACCTCAAATTCATTGACAAGCAAAGTGGCTAATAAGTGAGTTTTTACTCATAGAACATTACAGCGCAGAACAGGCCCTTCGGCCCTCGATGTTGCGCCGACCAATTAAGAAAAAAGCAATGACCCTCTAACCTAAACCATTCTCTTTTCATCCATAAACCTATCCACTGACCTCTTAAACGCCCCCATCTTGGCGCATCTACAACTGCTGCAGGCAGGGCATTCCATATCCTCACCACCCTCTGGGTAAAGAACCTACCTCTGACATCCATCCTATAACTACCACCCCTTAATTTAAAGCTATGTCCCCTCATGCTAGCTTTCTCCATCTGAGGAAAAAGGCTATCACTGTCCACCCTATCTAAACCTCTAATTCATCTTGAATAAGGTCTCCTCTTAGCCGCCTTCTTTCTAATGAAAACAACCTCAAATCCCTCAGCCTCTCCTCATAAGACCTGCCCTCCATACCAGGCAACATCCTGGTAAACCTCCTCTGCACCCTCTCCAATGCCTCCACATCTTTCTTATAATGTGGAGACCAGAACTGTACACAATACTCCAAGTGCGGCCGCACCAGAGACTTTGTACTCAGATCACTCTTACTGAGCTCCAACTCTTATTGGAGCCTCAAACCCAGGCATGGTCAGCACTTGCTGCGTGGCTCCATGACACTTAGTATTTTTGTGATAAACTACGTCTGAATGTGAGGTTTGATGGGGGAGTAAGAATTGCAATAGTGGTAAGTATAAGGAGGAGAAAGGTTGGGAGGAAATGGTGGACGGAGGTGAGGCGCAGTGAATTTTGGAGAATGGTGTAAGAACGAGGTGAGAGTAAATGCAGTGAGATGTTAGATGTGTACAATTCTGGCAAGATCTTGGAACTTCTACCAGGACATTGAAGCCATGTCCTGGGAATGACTCTCCTTGTATTGACTACTTCAGTAACTTCGTCCCATGGCAGTGAAAGTTTTACTCAGACTTTTAAACTTGTTAGGTAATAGGATCTCCTACCCAGTGCCTTGACCAAGACCTCCAAATCAGTGAACCTGGGTCTGATCCTTGTGTAGCAAATGCAAAGTTTCCCTGCTGCCAGTAGCCTGAATGCACCTCCACCTTTGGAAGTGCCAGCTGCCTTTAAGTGGCATCAGTGCAGCCTGATTTCGCACCCCCTCAAACGGGCATGCAGCCAGTAAGCAACACTCTGCAGTACTGGCTGAATGCCTGTCTCACTATAATGTGCTGCTTGCTCAGGTCTCAAGTTGTTTCTTGGCCCATGTGAAAATGCATGGGCAGCGCGCATGAGTTTGCAGCCACTGTTGGCTTTTTCATCAATATTTCTCTGACAATTAATTGTCCTGTGAGGTTCTTTTCGGCAGAACCAATTGGATTTCTGATGTACAAATCCAGTCATCATTCATTTGACATTGATTTTTGTCCTGCCTCCCTCAGAATGATTGTCAAAGATGTCTACACTATAAAGGTGGATTTTGTATGCTATGACTGAGACTAGTAGTTAAGCTGGTCTTAGCATGAACACTGCTGCACTTCTACAATTCCTTATGGATTATTTGGTGTTCCCAGTAAATGGAAAGTAAAGCATTCTTGTCTTTCAACGTACAACAATGTAAAGTATGCGGTGGCAGGAATTCTGCAATATAGGAAATAAATCAAAGGAACACGAGACTAGTATACACTTTGCTAGCAGAACAGAATAACCCAAATCTTTCAGCTTATTGTAAGAAAATAGTAGTCAGTGAATTTGCTAACATCCCCTGAATCCAGCAACGTAGGGCAGAATTTTTAGACTTCCCTCCACAATGGTGACATCGTTGTTGAAGTTATTTATTTTTCAGCTAAAGTTTTAGAAAGTTGCAGAGAGGCTGTCTTCACTTTGGGGTGCTTTCTCGCTTACTTAAAAAGGGATCTTATTTCTTCTTCAGTGCTTAAGGGCATCCTACTGATCCCTCTTATATCAAGAGCCTACTACTGGACAACAAACCATCCACAGGCCAATTATTGACCAATTTGGAGAAAATCATTAATGGTGAATGTTCACCACAAAATGAGGGCTTTTAATCCCTCTTTGACTAGGAGATGGGCTTCCAAAACCCACGGGGAAAATCTTGCAGCTAGTAAATACTATCTCAGCACACACCCTTATGTTTACACAATGAATCTTTATTTTTATCTATCATGTTTGTTTACAGTACACAAGCTGACTCACAGCACTAAGGACCGATTCCATCCTCGGGTCACTACACTTTCTCCCCACGTCTGAATGAGTTTCCTCCAGGTACTCTGGTTTCCTGCCACAGTCCAAAAATGTGTGGGTTAGATTGAATGGCTATGCTAAATTTATTCAAAAGTCAGGGGGATTAGTTGGGAATGGGAGTAGGGCCTGAGTGGGACTGCGATCAGTACAAACTCAATGGGCCAAATGGCCTCCTTCTGTACTGTAGGGATTCTATGGCCATTGAAGAACATTAACAAGAAATTAGGAACAGATTTATGTTTAATGCTAGAAGATGCTCAGGACACCCCAGCTCCTGCTGGTCTCACAAAGGTAAGTTTCTCAGTTAGTTCTTGGGCTTTCTCATCCTTAAAAGGCATGGTCAATCTATTTTTACCTGACATCAAAGCCATGGCTATTCCCCTACTCAGTTTTGCATTAAAATGTAATAGAACCTTAACGTGACAAATGCCCGTCCACCTTCAGAACTCTGCAGCTTAAGATTACATGTGAAAGGTACGGGGCAAATTACAGACAGAATTTAACTGTCTACGAACTTAGCTTCCACCAGATGAGTAATGCAATTTCGATTCCAAAAGGTTTCTATCACCTCTAAAGATATACAGATTGCAAGAGACATTTCAAAAATTCCACTTGGTTACCAGATTTGATCAGTAAAAATTTTATTCCATATTAATAGCTGAGTATAGGTTGCTTATGCATCTTAGTCCACTTGCAACTGTGGCTATTTCAATGTAGTGTTCCACCTCCTTTTGATTTAAAATAAAAAGCAGTTAAAGAGTTTCTATTTAAAAAAGTGCAAGGATGTACAAAAGGAAATGTTTATTTATTAGTGTCACAAGTAGGCTTGCATCAACACGGCAATGAAGTTATTGTGGAAATCCCCTAGTCATCACTCTCCAATGCCTGTTTGGGTATACTAACGGAGAATTTAGCATGGCTAATGCACCTAACTAGCATGTCTTTCAGAGGAAACCGGAGCACCCAGAGGAAACCTGCACAGATACTGGGAGAATGTGCAGAATCCATACAGATAGTGACCAGAGCTGGGAATCAAACACAGGTCCCTAACGTTAGGAGGCAGCAGTGCAAACCTTTGTGTTACCATACTGCTCAAAAATGGAAACAAAATGAGAGACAAGAAGACAACTGATTTAACAGATGAACATCTATAAGGAGAGTTGCTTCGACAATCAAAGGCGAGGAAGCAAACAGGTGCTGCTAGGGAAGGGGTACATAAATCAGTTTGACCAAGAGTAAAATTAAGCAAACAAAATGCCTCAGATGTCATCTGAGGAATGCAATTAATAGCCTGAGTATTGGGAAGCTTATAAAACATATATCCAAAGGTGATCCCACACATCCAAGATGAATTTCTACCCTAATATTTCCTCAAATTTGGCTAAAAGATGGGGATCAAATTAAAGCTGAACTATCTAAATTCTTTTATTACCACTGAGTGTTTGGATAATTATTTATCATTGACAATAGGTAACACCTGCAATTAAATTGTAGGCTAACTCAAAAAATCTGATTAACAACATTGCTTTTTGTTCGTCATGATATTGTTTTAAAATTTATTCTTACGTTGGCTTCGCAAAAAAAAGACAAATCTTTTATTCCATATTGTTTACAGGCACACAGCACAATGCCATAAGTTGTGTCAAAATATCTCAGTGACAAGAATGATACTTGGCTCTTTATCATCTTAATGGTCCTCAGCCAATTAGGTTTGTCAAACATCTTTTTTGTGTAAATGGTGCAAAATTCATAGAGTGACAGCATATGCTTTCTGAGTTATAGCCGAGAACTAACTTTTTAGGTTGGTTTGTGAGAATTTTTTTTTGAAATTGGGAGCATTTTTTCATTTGATCAAATGCCAGAAGCACTTCTGCCATTCTGTTGTTGAATGTACACAAGGAGATGTTTATTTTAATAACAGATGTCTGTAAACATTTTCAAAAATGTAGTCAAGCACATAACCACATGTAGGTTGAATTAGTATTACAACACCTGAAATATTAGGATTGTAAAAATTGCTTGGGTGTTCTGGCAGGTGTCCAGTTGAACAGCAAGAAAGGTTGGATACATTTGTTCTTTGACATGACCCAAGAACAAAACAGCACGGGAAACAGACCCTTCGGCCCAACGAACCCGCGCTGCCACCCCGATATTCCCATCTCTACCCGTGATTCCTGTCTATGTAGGTAGATCTATGGATTAAAAGCCAAATTTGGGAAGAATCTTAATGCTATATACTGTCACTTTCTTTGAATACAGCGCCTTTGCCCCCTGCCAAACAAGGCCACTGGTTGAAGCAAAAGAAGTGATGCCCACTTGGAGTTCTTGATTGCTTGAGCAGGTTGGAGTACCTTTGGAGATATGTACTTGTAGGGGAGATGGGGAATAGGCCTCAGGACCAGTATTTGTGGTGCTCACCACGTGAGATCAGACCAAGAATCACAGTCAGGATCCCCTAAAGGAAGGATTTTGTTTCTGATTTAAGTGCTCAAATTTAAAGGCAGGAACTAGATGACAATGCCTTTAGAGAGAAGAAACAAGCATTCCTAGATCATGTTCAATTTGAGAGAACAATGGCTCATGCATGTCTAAAGGCACAGACATTCACCAGGCCTGTTTAAATTAGGCAATTTTTCATTACCACAGCTCAATTGGAGATGGAGATCCTTAGAGGACATGAGTCCCAGGATCATATCCCAAGAAATTTCAATTATGATTTTCAAATGAGACAATTGTTTTTCCAGATGCACCATAGAAAACATCCTTTCTGTATGTTTCACAGTTTGTTATGTCTTCAGCTCTGACCAAGACTGCTAGAAGCTTCAAAGACTTGTGAACGTAGTTCAGTCTATCACTCAAACCATCCTCCCATCCACTGACTTCCTACTGCTTTGGTAAAGCAGCCAGCTTCATCAAGGACCCCATGCATCCCAACACATAATCTCTTCCATCGGGAAATAGGTACATGTACCAACCAGCTCAAAAGAAGAATCTTCCCTGTTGTCATCAGACTTTTGAATGGACCTACCTAATATTAAGCTGATTTTTCCCTACACCCTTTTTGTGTAACTGCAGCATTATATTTAACACCATCTCCTTTCTTTTTCCCCACATACTTGGCAAGTGCCAAGTTTTGTCTATATAGCACAAAGAAACAATACTTTTCACTGTATCCCATAATATGTGACAATAATAAATCAAATTAAAATGAAAAAATGTGAGACCCTTTTAGAACATGGAGGTTCTTACTGCCTTTAGAAATGGGTAGACTGATGGTCATCAGAGATTCTGCAAAAGTTAGCATATTTAATACATAATTAGCCTACTTACCAATTAGAAGCCTATACATTTATCACTCTTCCTGTGATGAAAAAAAAAATCAAAAATTCAATTCCCTTAAAGCCAAGCTAGTTTATATCAGACAGGTGTTGCAAAATTCATCATTTAAAAATCTGCAGCTGTCGTTGAAAATATTTCCATGAATAGTGACTTGGAATTCCTTTGTCAACGGCCTAGAATGAATAATATGCAAATGTACTTTAACTGACAGATCAAAAAAGTATTGCAGCCTAATCCAAACAGAAACTATTTTTTTACCTCAAGGAAAGGTGGGATACCATTTAGCCATCAAGCTGTAGGAATTGTGAGAAAAGTCAAACACAACAGGACAGGAATCCAGTGGGATGTGCCCTTCAAGCAAAACAAATCAAACCCTTTATAACGCTGAGATTATGAGGTGTGCTTGTCATATTGCACAGCAGGCAATACTGAAGGCGCGTGAATAACTGTCGGAGCTGAAAAGTATTCGTGCACTTCACTTAGTGATCAATTACGCTGATGTTAATCATGTGTTTAATTTTGTAACAAGCTTCAAACAAAAAAAAATACATAAAAATGACATCTGATTGGCTGAAACCTAAATTTCTAAATTAAATTGTGAAGGTGTGTTTCCTGATTGGCTGAAACCTAAATTTCTAAATTAAATTGTGAAGGTGTGTTATCTGATTGGTTGAAACCCAAGCTCCTAAATTAAATTATGAAAATATACTACCTTATTGGCTGAAATTTAAATTCTTAACTGTCTCTTATTACAATAACCTGGTTCCATTCTTCTCTTTGTGCTTAGTTTGATAGCCAACTACCTGCAGTTACAAATGGTTTACCTCAAGGATCTGTTTTGGGGCCACTGCTGTTTGTCATTTTTATAAATGACCTAGATGAGGGTGTAGAGGGTTGGATTAGTAAATTTGCTGATGATACCAAAGTGGGGGGAGTTGTATATAGCGAGGATGGATGTTACAGTTTTCACGGGGACATAGATAGGTTGCAGAGCTGGGCTGTGAGGTGGCAAATGGAATTCAATACGGATAAGTGTGAGGTGATTCACTTTGGTAGGAATAACAGGCATATGAAATATAGGGCTAATGGAAGGACCCTTAACAGTATTGTCGAGCAGAGGGATCTTGGGGTACAAGTACATAGCTCTTTGAAAGTTGGCACCCAGGTTGATAAAGTTGTTAAGAAGACGTACGGTGTGTTAGCTTTTATTGGTAGAGGGATTGAATTTAGGAGCCGTGAGGTTATGTTACAACTGTACAAAAGTGCGGCCACACTTGGAGTATTGCGTACAGTTCTGGTCGCCGCATTACAAGAAAGATGTGGAAGCATTGGAAAGGGTGCAGAGGAGGTTTACCAGGATGTTGCCTGATATGGTGGGAAGGCCTTATGAGGAAAGGCTGAGGGACCTGAGATTATTTTCATTAGAGAGAAGAAGGTTACGCGGTGACCTAATTGAGGCATATAAGATGATCAAAGGACTGGATAGGGTGGATAGTGAGAGCCTTTTTCCTCGGATGGTGATGGCCAACACAAGGGGACATAACTTTAAATTAAGAGGCGGTAGTTACAGGACGGATGTCAGAGGCAGGTTCTTTACACAGAGGGTGGTGAGGGCGTGGAATGCCTACTTTCGGGGCATTCAAATGGTTGGTGGATAGGCATATGGATGATATTGGAATAGTTTAGGTTAGAGGGTCCACTGGCCGGCGCAACATTGAGGGCCGAAGGGCCTGTACTGTGCTGTTATGTTCTATGTACCTTCTATTTAAAAAAAAATCTCAGCTACTTGCAGTACATGCCTGAGAATAACCTGAACAAGTCATTATCCTTGCATCTTTCCAAGAAAACTTACTCCCTATTACAGTTAAAAACTTCAGTTTGGGGTAATCTCAGTACTGCTTTAATTCACTCTCCAGAACCACAGCATAGCTTTCTCATCAAACCACAATGACCTCATCAGAATAGTATTTTATAATATGGGAACACACCTGCCACCTGCTAATGGGGAAAGTGGGACACACCTACTGCCTATTAACTGGTTATCTAAACACAATGGCTATGTGAAACACCATCTCCTATTATTTATTCTCAATCAGAAAGTGAACAAACCCACATTGATTTGTTCTCAGGCCATTCCAAAATATTTAATGGCCAAGGAATTACTCTTTGAAGCATCGTTACTCCTGATTTGTCAGTAAGCAAGTGCTCAATGAGGTACCCACTGTGATGAGTAGTCTTGGTGACGTGGGTTGAGGGGCAAATTTTGACCAAAGCACTCATTTGATGAAGGACCAGTGCTCCAAAAGCTCATGCTACCAATAAACCTTTTCGACTTTAACCTGGTGTTGTGAGACTTCTTACTTTGTGAATAATAGCAGTTTATATCCACCCAAATATTCAGACTGAATTTCATTTCAACATCAAACAAGACATGGCACCTCAGATAATGCAGCACTTTCTCAAGTGTATGCCGAGATTATCATATTCAAGTCCTGGAGAAGGATTTCTGACTCAGAAGCAAGATAGCTACAGTTGAGTTAAACAAACATTATAAATGCTTTCAGTATTGTTGAAATAATTTTTGAAGCCTGGTTAACCTTTAACAACAGTGTATGGATAAGCTGCTTAATTGGAAGGAGCCCAGTGAAGCTGAACTCTGCATGGGAGCAAGTTCTAATCATCAAATCCCTATAGTGTAGGAGGAGACCTTTCGGAACAGCAAGCCTACTCTGGTAACAATCCCGCCCAGATCCTATCCCCCCTAACCCCACGTATTTACCCTGCTAACCCCGATACTAAGGGGCAATTTGGCATAGCCAGTCAACCTCATCTACACATCTTTGGAGTGTAGGAGAAAACCAGACCACCTGCGAAAACCCATGCAGAATCCTTTATTGCAGCTTGGGAAGGTTATATTGCACAAAATTTGATGTCAGGTTGACAGACGTCTCACTGGAAATGGCATGACTCAGACACTGGCTGGAATTTTACCATCCTGTCCATGATGGGAATTGGGCAATGGGCAGACCATGGAAAAGTCCGTTGACCTCAGGAAAATTTTATGGTTTTGGGACGAGTAAGGCTATAAAATTCCATCCACAAGACTGGTGTGGCTTCAACTATAGATCTTTGGGTATTGTTAGAAATAAGTTACCTGTTTGAAATGTCAATGGACATGAGCATTTTAGCCAATTAGATATCCATCTCATCCAATTCATGGTTAAATTCAAATTCACTCAAAGGAACTCCCATCATCTCAATCTTGTACTATATTGTTTGAACAAATTGAGGGCTTTTGCAAAAATGTAGAAATATATAGGAAAATATGTGTAAGCAAAATATTCGATGCACAAGCAAAGGAATGTTTTCTGCTCAAAAATTAGGCTTCAACTGTAATGGGACCAACAACAACTTTCCATTAGGAAACACTTCAAAGCAATTCAGGTCTATGTACTCATTATAAGCCTATGTTATTTAGCCAAAGTATGTGCAAATTTGAAACAATGCCTGCAATCATGAAATTCTTCATAAGATCTGGTTATAGGAATGCTCCAAATAAATTAGGCTTGCCCTTGTCTGCAGCATGAGTTTCTGGCTAGTCCCACAAAGTGCCTCTTGGAAACTTGGCGGCGTCACAAAATACACAAGCAATTTTCTCGTCCATGCTTACTACCAGTGTGTCTCTGTGTCACAAGATTTGGTCAGGGAGGCTTGGTGGTACAGTGATTAGCATTTCTGCCTCACAGCGCCAGGAATCTTGGGTCACTACCTGTGCATAGTCTGCATATTCTCCCCTGTTCTGTGTGTGTTTTTTCTGGGTGTTCCGGTTTCCTCCCACAGCCCAAACCAAGGGCTGTTTGGATGCATTGGCCATGCTAAATTCTCCCTCAGTGTACCCGAAAAGGTGCCGGACTATGGTGGCTAGGGGATTTTCACAATAATCTCGTTGCAGTATTAATATAAGCCTACTTGTGACACTAATGAATGAACTTAAACTTAAAAAGAAACCTGTAAATACAAAAAGCTCTGCTTGTGGTAAAGATGTGTAATTACCCTTCAATGAAAGGTGATGCTTGTCCTGTAATTGCCTGAGGAGACAAAAACATTATGAAGTGCATTTCATTCAGTAATTTTCACCAGCAATTTAATAGGTTGATGGAATGATTGTATTATCTCTAACTCTTTTAAGCTCTAACTCTTTTAATTTTTATTAATTAGGGAGTATTTGAGCTATGAAAAATGACACAAGACAATAAGCAGGAAGTAAATTTAATTATTTCTGTGGATAATCCTTATTCGGTGAACTCCAGATAAATTTACACTAAATCATGCCCTCACATGCATTATGACCCAAAATCACGGTTGCTTACTTAAATTTAAGTATCATTAATGAAGAAGTGACAATGAATTTAGAAGCTGAGTTGACATAGTGGGGCAGCCGTCTTTGAATTTTGGATTCAGGAAGTCTAGACTATTACCACTGTTCATGTGGGTGGGATTTTCCCATCCTACTGTAATGAACGGAGATTTGTCTGGGTGGTTAATTCTCTGACCTCACTGCACCAGAACATGGCATGAATGTCTGGTAAGATTGTGCCCCTTCTATTATAAATGTGAACTTCCTTTGATGTATTGGCCTTGATTTTGCAATAGAAATAATGGTCAGGCTACCAACACTCACTGTTATCAACAATAAATCAGAGCGAAACATAGACAGTTAACGGTGGACATTAGGAAGTTGCTGTTTGATTTGCCCTCCTCCACCACAATTTTAACAGTGTCTCAGGAGGGACTTTGCATTCAAACACATGAAGGATGTGAAGTTGCGATATTTATCCACCAGATACTCATTAAAAACACAGAAAGGCACAACCAGTAAAATTTAGGGCTTGTCATTCAAGTGCAGGAGAACTTTTAACAGTGTGATAAATCTAAAATATTGCCAAACAACCTGTCTAGTACAGATTTACTTTTATAAGTGAAGTGTCTCATTCCTTCAGATTTAAATTATCAGAGAGTTTTCAACAATTGATATTGAAAAGAAGCATGCCTTTTTAGCTTTAGAACAAAGATCAAAGAACAAAACAGCATGGGAAACAGGCCCTTCGTCCCAACGAGCCCGCGCCACCACATAGAATCCCTACGATGCAGATAGAGACCATTTAGTCCATTGAGCCTGCACTGACAACAAGCCCACCCAGGCTCGACACCCCCTCTCCTTCCTTCCCCGCTGCTGTCACCCCATGTATTTACCCTGCTTTCCCCCCCAGACACTAAGGGAAATTTAGCATGGTCAATCATTCTAACCCACACATCTTTGGACTGTGAGAGGAAACCGGAGCACCTGGAGGAAACCCACACAGATTCAGAGTGGAGGAGCAAACTCCACACAGACAGTGACCTGCGGCCAAATGAAACTCAGATTCCTGGCACTGTGAAGCAGTAGTGCTAACTACTGTGCCACCGCATCAGTTTCTTTTATCTTCACCTTTAATTCTATCTTTTCCTCTCTCTTTATGTAATGATTTAACAATGAATTAAACATTTTTATTGATATTACCAAAACAAAAAATGTTGTAAGATGGATTTCCACAGCTATACACATCTGTAGATATGGGGTGGGATTCTCCGGCATTCTATCTGTGTATTTCCTGGTGGCAGGAGGCAATGTGCCAT
Source organism: Sphyrna mokarran (assembly GCA_024679065.1). Taxonomy (NCBI): domain Eukaryota; kingdom Metazoa; phylum Chordata; class Chondrichthyes; order Carcharhiniformes; family Carcharhinidae; genus Sphyrna; species Sphyrna mokarran. The sequence goes on from JAGIQG010000019.1 coordinate 24,750,688, forward strand.
TTGCTGGTGGTGGGATTCTCTTGTTCCACCCACCGCTGTCATTGGGATTTGTCATTGAAGCCAGGCCACGCTGTTGGGGAACCCACAGCAAGGATGCACTGCTGGTGGATTGGAATTCCCGCAAGCATGAACGGTTGGAGGAATCAGGCCATCATGTGTCTATCCCAATCTTGTTTGCATAACACATTTAATCTAAAAAATTGTGATGAAGTCTGGCTAAGAGTTTTTGGTAAAATAAAAGGTTTCAATTCTCCTCAATGTGCATGTAACTATGCATACACTCTATTCTAAGTGTACATGTCATACCGACTATGGTACAGTTGCAAAGGCAAAGAAGGATTTTGGATTTGGATGTAAATTTTCAGAAATTGTTTCAGTTTTATATCTCCCGAGGGTCAAGAACTCAGTTGGAAGTTCTCATTGTACATTCACGGAACTAGAATCAGTGCATGTTTCAATGACAAAGAGTGGGACCTTGAGCCGTGGGCTCAAAATGCAGAGAGTTTGGAAAAAACAGGATTTTGCCGGTGAGATCGCATTCTCTGATTTTGACCTGGCACTATCAGGTAAAATGATGTCGGGGAAGGGTGTGAGCTTTATTTGAATGCATCAGCATAACGTTAGCAAGTACTCATTCCAGATGTTGAATATTCAGCTGATGCAAGCATGACATGGGGTGTGGAAGCAGGGGATGGGCGGGGCAAGGTGTTGTGTATGCCTACAACATTGTGGCAAGACCAGAAGATCCAAGTGCTACTTAACTGACGTCATGAAACAAGCCATAACATGTGTGGAAAATCCCTCCCACACTCTGGAATGTCATCCGAGCTAATTTGCCTACTTCCTCGTGAATAGTTAGTCAGCCTCTTCTACATGACCGAATTCTGTCCAGGACTGAGATTTCACCGAGTGTAAAATCACAGTTACAAACCCATGTGTGCCAGCCTCTTAAATGTTGAACCCATTTTCCACTGGTGGAAACTCGACAAAGCTGAGCTCCTGTCAAATCCAAGGCAAGCCCTCCTACTCATTTCTACTGTTTTTCACTGTGCGGCCAGCCAATTTGACAGATGGTCCCTGGCAATTGTAACCAGGGATCAAACATCAGTGGGGTAGAGACAGCTGCAGTGGATCTACATTCACAGTTGAGGCATCAGCTGGGAAGATAGACTTAGCAGATAGTAACATGGGTTATGAAGAGAGGCTGTGACTGGCAGAAGAGAGGTAGATAGCAAGCTTGAGGAGAACTCTCCTGTCCCTTTTTGCCTTCTGGGGAAGGCTGCTCCTATCTCTGTACTGCTTCTGGGTCTCCAGAGCTCTGAAATAATCATGGAAGGGCTAATATTGAGGCTGTTGTTTCTCTTCAACATCTTCAGCTTTGGTCAATCTTCTGGTAGAGTATTTGAGTGGAAAAACTGCTCAATACCCAAATATAATAAAATCATTAACACATTCGTTATCACAGGAATTACAACTTTGTAATACAAGAGACAAAGAAAATAACCTCCCCTTTGAAAATTAAGATTATTAAATTGAATTTTACTTATCAGTCACAAGTAGGCTTACGTTAACATTGCAATGAAGTTACTGTGAAAATCCCTTAGTCGCCACACTCCATCACCTGCTTGTGTACACTGAGGGAGTATTTAGCACGGCCAGCACATCTAACCAGCACGTCTTCTGGACTGTGGGAGGAAACCAGAGCATCAGGAAGAAACTCACACAGATAATGGGCATATTCCGCACAGATAGTGACCTAAGCCAGAAATCGAACCCAGGTCTCTGGTGCTGTGAGACACAGGTGGCAATTACTGTGCCACCGTGCTGCCCTTCTGCAGTACATTGGCTAAGGAGCAGAATTTCTTTTGTGAATTTTATAATTGTTAAAGCAAAATGGTTCAGAACTCTTCACATTCAGGCTACAATTGAAGATTTGTATGTTGGGTCTTTTTCCATTCAGTAGCATGAATTGGGCTCTGACATTAAGTGGTTTGAATTAAATCTGTCCAAATGTTTGGCTGATCATGTCTCCATCAGAATCAAAATACCTAATCAGCATCTGTGGATTAAATTAGATATCAAGGGACCACTTGTTTTCCTCATCTGAGAACTTAACATCTTCTTATTCCTTACCTTTGTCCTCCCTGCTCCTAATCATAGTTTCAAAGATGGTTTAAAGGAACTTTATAAGGATGATTCTAATTGTCTTTTTTTTACATGGAATTAGCTGCAGTTCAGTCAGTTTTATAAAGCCTTGAGAGCATCATTACCTCATAAAAAATGTATGCAGGTGGATATCTCACCGTGTTTAATTTCATCTGAAAAGCTTTTGAATTTAAAATATTCTATTGAGCAATCAGAAGCAAAAACTCAGCTAGCTTGTTGGATAATGTCTCAAGCATGAGTTTGACATTACAGGATAGGTGAGGAGCACGAGCTTCAGCTCCCTTTGTGTGGCTAACTGAATTATCATGTCTCTCGGCGGTAGACTTCAAATTCACCACCACAAGGCATGTGAAGGAAATGAGTAATGGTTAGCAGAAGGTTTATTTATTCATGTCACATTAACACTACAATGAAGTAACTGTGAAAATCCCTGAGTCACCTGTTCGGGTATACCGAGGGAGAATTTAGCATAGCTGATACACCTAATCAGTACGTCTTTTCGACTGTGGGAGGATTCCGGAGCACCCAGAGGAAACCCACGCAGACACATGGAAAATGTGCAGACCCCACTCAAATGATGATCTAAGTCGGGAATCGAACCCAGGTCTCTGGTGCTGTGAAGCTTTAGCACTAACTGCTGTGCCACCGGGATGGGAATACGAAATAAGCAGAGCAAAGAATTTGTTTTAAAGGTAGTAAAAATGACTGTCTTTCATTTCTTCTCTTTTAGCACTGGGGGTGTGTTCAGTTCCCAGACCCAGGGAAATAGAAGCAGCACTTGAGCAGAAATGCAGCATAAGAGCAATAATGGAAATGGGGCATTCAAAGCTCTTCAAATTCACTTAAAGCCACCATCTGTGGTGAAAGGGTATTATCTAGGAGGTGCCCAGAAATTGGTGTTAGATGCTGCCTCCAAATCTTTATAAAATTGGAGAGTTTAAAAAGCATGAGAAGTAAATCAAAGGGTGAAATGAGTAAGGTGAACCTGTTCTTTAGAATATGCCCTATAATTTCCAGTGTTTTTTTTCCAATAAGAAACTGAAGGCCTGGGGCGAATTGCAGGTTTCACAATAGCTAAATAGATTAAATAGTTAAATCAATCCCAACTTTTATTGGAAAAGTCATTAATTTGAAATCTGTTTCTCAGATATTGCTGAGTATTTTCAGCATTTTCTGTTCCACTTCAGATTTACTGCATATATGTATGAATTTTGTAATAAATTGCAAATTGATTAACATGGTGAATCCAGAGCACAAATGCAAATGAAAATTACATGGAGCAGGGATAGATTTTGAAGCATCATTTAAAATGTCACTGAATAGCACAGTCTGTCACTGTGGTTGTGGCATCCCTCATCTGAGTCCCACCCTCCCATACCTCCAACCATACCTCCCATATCCCAAGATAGATTCCTCCCCTGCCGATCCACATTTACAAGTCCAGTGGCTAAGTGTGCTGCACTGGTGTACTTTTTGTCAGCTTGCAGTCTACTAGCAAGAAAGTAAAGATGCTATAGTCCCAAATCACGATAAGCATTGACTATTGGTGATATAACCTGAGGATCACCACACTTCAGGCCAGTGGCAAGGTTGAGAAGACTGGGCCTTCATGAATAATGTCAGCTAATATGGGAATTGAACCCATGCTGTTGGTGTCGCTAATCAGCTGCCCAGCCAACTGAGCTAAATTGACTCGCACAATGTTAATGATTCCTGGCCCTGGAAATCAATCAGACCAGCTACTGGCATACTCAGTTCATCATAGAATTGCTACAGTGCATAAAAGGCCATTTAGCCCATCAAGTCTGCACTGACCCTTTGAAAAAGTACCTACCTAGGCCCAAACCCCTGCCCTAGCCCCATAACCTCACGCATTGATCATGGCATATCATCTAATCCAAACTTCTTGATTATTAAAGGGCAATTTAGCATGGCCAAGCAACCTAATCTGCACATCATTGGACTGTGGGAGGGAACTGCACCATCCGAAAGAAACCCACACAGACACAGGGAGAATGTGCAGACTCCACACATTGAATCACCGAAGGCCAGAATCAAACTTGGGATCCCTGGCACTATGAGGCAGCAGTGCTAACCATTGTGTCACCATGCCACAGTTGCCTGATCTCAGTCCTCCCTGCATTATATTTGCAACATTTTGGAAAAAAAATTACTATTTATGTATTGAAATACAATCAGAGAACAAACCAGTTGGGAGAACAGACAGAACAGCAAAGTCAACTTGCAGTGATTATTGATGCTTCTTGAAACAGTAATTAAATATTACTGAGTGCTTTTTTATATACATACATAATGATTTCATAATCTGTCCCATTGAAACATTAACTGGAAATTATAAACTGTGTCTTGTTTGCTTGCGAATTATAGTTATCAATCTTATTTGTGTGTATCCTTAGTTGCTTAGCAACTGTTGCATTTCCAACATCTGGGGCATTGCCTCTTTGGTTCCTGACAATTATTTAAGTCACTGGCACAGCCTTGTTTGTTCATCCTCCGTGTTTATAACTAATACTGATTGCCATGAGTTTTTGCAATGCTTTTGTCAGTAAGCACCCCACTGGCACCCAGCACAGTGCAGGTTCAATTCCAAGTAGTTAAACAGCAGGAAGGCTATTCTTGCTCTCTGCATCAATATGTGATGAGACACATTTCTCTGATGGCTGCCCAGTTCCCTCCTTTAGTAATGCAGACCAATAGTTTCTAATTATGATACAAGCTACTTCCATCTCATAATATAAAATTACACATCACTACATCAATTGTTAAATACATGCCTCTCTTGATGTGAAAGGGAAGATGTTCTTTCAACCCCAGATATAGTAACATAAGAGTACTGTTTATATTACTATTCAGGGAGAAGTGAATTTAAAATTGCCAATCTGAATACTGTTTGAGACATTTTGAATAAGATTCATCTTCAACAGCAAATTGCATTTATATAGCACCTTCAACAGAGTAAAATGTTTCAATTCACAGGGGTTCTATCAAATGAAAGTTGACACCAAACCCTGCAAGGAGATGTTAGTGTAGACAGCCAAAAGCTTGGTTAAAGAAGTAAGTACACTGAAATGTTTTGAAGAAAGGAAGAGTGTCTTACGGAAGGAATTCCAGAGCCCAGGCCTTGGCAGTTCTGTGTTACTACCAATGGGATAGCAATTAGAACAGGGATGCCAAAAAGGGCAGAGTTGAAGGAGCTTTTATTTCAAAGTTTGTTTAACTTTATTTATTAATGTCACAGGTAGGCTTACATTAACACTGCAATAGTCACCACACTCCAGCGCCTGTTTGGGCATGCTGAGGGAGAATTTAGCATCTAACCAGCATGTCTTTCAGACCGCAGGAGGAAACTGGATCTCCCGTAGGAAACCCATGTAGACATTGGTCTCTGGCGCTGTGAGGTTGGTTAGCTAACCAAACTCGATGGGTCAAGCAGCCCCTTTCTGCACTGTAGGGATTCTATAATTCTATGATTCATGCAAAATGAAAGCCCTTTAAAGAGCCAGTTTGTGATTCACAGAGCAACTGATACGTGCAGGACAAACATATTGCAGGTACCTTACGTCTGTCGCTTGAAGTAATACAAAAAGATTGGTTTTATAACACTGACAGCAGTTCACATATTAAATTAAAATACCCAGTTGCAGTGTGGACCTGGAATAAAGTGAAAAAAGATACTGCACTCAGTAATATGTAGGAAAACTGCTTTCCATCCCATATTTTAGAGAATCATAGAATCCCTACAGGAGGCCATTCAGCTCCTCAAGCCTGCCACAACAACAATTCCATCCTATCCCTGTAACCCCATGCATTTCATCTGCTAATCTCCTTGACATTAAGGGGCAATTTAACATGGCTAATCAACTACACCGCACATCTTTCAAGTGTAGGAGGAAACCAGAGCACCCGGAGGAAACCCATGCAGACATGAGGAGATATGTGCAAATTCAGCACAGAGTCACTTGAGGCCAGAATCAAACCTGGGTCCCTAGTGCTGTAAGGCAGCAGTGTTAACCACTGTGTCACTGTGTCATCCATACCTACTATTGGTCATGATTAAAAATTATGAACTCTATACTGAATGCAACAGAAAAGACATTGCATTGTTTATACGAAGAAAATGTTTCTATGATTATTTTAATTAATAAAATATTTATTTGTATATGGCTCTGTTTCACGGTTTTTCTTTATTTCAGCTTTAGAGAAATGGATTTAATACTGAAGAACAAACTTAATCCTTTGCAGCAAAATAAGGCATAAAACCTTCTTCCAGCATTTCTATCATTTTTCTCATGTTTGACTCCACAATGAGCTTGAGGCAACACATAAAAACATAGAAAATCCTCTCCATCATGTCTGTTACCTCTGTATTTATGGCAGACTCTGTCCCTGCCTCAGCATATTATGTACTGAAATCCTTATCCATGCCTTTGGTTAACATCAGGGGCAGCACAGTGGTTAGCACTGCTGCCTCACAGCGCCACGGATCCGGGTTCAATTCCGACCTTGGATTAGTGTCTGTATGGAGGCTACACAATCTGCGTGAGTTTACTCTGGGTGCTATCTCCAATGAAAGTATATCCCCCTTAAATAACCAGCCCAGCAGCAACTCAGTGTTAACATTTTTCATCCTTGTCTTCAAAACTCATACAGCCTTAACTTCAACATATCTTTGTAACCTCTTCTAGTCTGGTAATCATTTGATAACTGCACTTTCAACTGTTGGCGTGCTTAGCCCTCGAGTTCCGTTGTTAAACATCGTTGTACCTTTCCAACTTTAAGATACATATTAAAGGTTACCTGGTTGATTAAACTTTATATCATCTGTCCAGAATCTCTTTCTATTTGATAACCATAGAATCCGTACAGTACAGAAGAAGGCCATTCAGCCCATTGAGTCTATACTGACCCCAATCCCATCCATCTACTCCTGTAAACCCACAGATTTACCCTGCTGATCCCCTGATACTCGGGTCAATTTAGCATGTTCAATCAACATTATGCATACATCTTTGGACAGTGAGAGGAACCTGGAGGAAACCCATGCAAACGTGGGGAGAAAGTGCAAACTCCACACAGACAGTGACCTGAGGCCGGAATTGAATCTGCATTCCTGGCGCAGTGAGGCAGCAGTGTTAATCACTGTGCCACTGTGCTGCCGTTATAATAAAGTTCCTGTGAAGCAAGTTGGTGTGATTTATGATTTTAAAACATGCTGTTTAAATGCAAGTTATCATTTCTGTTGCCAGCTAAAGAAGTGTATAATGGGATTAGCTAAAGTGGGCTGCTAACACTTTTAAACATTTGCAAAGAATGTGGATACATTATTTTTCAGTGACACAAGTGAAGCATTCCATCCCCACTCAAGAGTAGGAAGCTTGGTACATTCTCTATTTTTTCAACAGAATTTAATTCACGGATGCTTCACTAATTAAAACAACTTACAGTTTTTCCTCTGAATAAAGAAAATCTGTTTATGCGTCATGTCATTGCAGCACATAGATGCGGAACGCCTCGATATTTTCTTCCTTTTGGATTGTTTTGCACATTCATCATTCCCACATTGCAATACCACCAGCATTCTCAAATGTCTCTGTGATGATTGCTTGTCCTTTCTATCCCACTGTCATTATTCCTGAATCTCACTCACTGGCTGTCCATACGGCAGTCAGTCAGACAAGGCTTAGTCTCTAAACCTTGGGTGGCATATTTTTCATTCCTCTGTCCACCCCCATTCATTTTTATAGATAGCATCACTGGAGTTTGAATGATTCAGCTTTTAAGTGATAAAAATGGCAATATTCCATCAATGCAGGCCGCAGTCAATTTGCGTTTCATTGCTAAATTTAAAGGGGCAGCCGCTGAATCAAAACTAGATATAAAAGAATCCAATTGTCAGTTAATGTGAAATTAGCTTTAGGTGAGTGGGTACATTCATTTCCCTATCATCTTCAAATCAGCAAATAACTATGTGGGCAATCATAGTGGGGAACAATATATGGCACAGTTTATCAGTTTATGGTTTGTGCTCATTGGGATTGTTATTTAAAATAAGATGGAAGTTAAGCTATTTATTCCGTAAAAGAGGAAATCGGTGACTATCATTTTAACAATACATACAACAAGAACAACTACATCTCAGTCCTGAGATGTGGGTGTCGTTGACTGGGCTAGCACTTATTGCCCATCTTTGAGGGTAATTAAGAGACAACCATATTGCTGTGGACCAGGAGTCACATATAGGCCAGGTCAGGTAAAGATTGCAGATTTCCTGCCCTGGAGGACATTAGTGAATCAGGTGGATTTACAATTGTGCCCATAATATCAGACCAGTTTTGTAATATATATTACAAAATAATAAAACATGTACTGCAAATTATAAGATTTTTATTGTGAGTAAAATCTCTCTGTTCTCCAATTTGCCTGGTGTTCCAACCAGTATCCTCCCTGATTGTTTTGATTGCCAATGGAAATGCATGGAAATGCTTCCTTTAAAATCTTCCTGAGGTAGCAGTGCCACAGTCTACTTCACACCAAATTGTGCTTCTTGTGTGTGACAGACATTGCTGTCATTATTTTGTTCCTGCTGACCAAATGTTTGATATTCAGCTGTACTGCACTTGATCTTTTAAGCACTGCATGTATCCTTCCCAACAGCAACAATACTCTCACCTTGTTCAGCTTCTGAAACAAAGTGGTTTCTAAGGTGCCATCATTGTTTTGAGAAGCTACAACCTACAGCGGCATGCTTAATACTATCGGCCATTTAAGGTCTGTCAAGCAAATTATAGCCCCAGGATCAGACATGCCAGTCCATAATCACACATGTTAAATAAAACATAGTTTGGTTGACATCCTTCCATCTGCTAGAGATGATGGAAATACAACCTCAGAATTTTAATGAGGTCAAATGAGATCATCTGCTGCAAATCTTTTTAATGGCGGAGCGAGCCAATTCTGTAGAGGCAAAGAACTGTCACAGTGTCACACATTGTCCTTTGCCAGTGATGAAGGGGTGATCTAGGTTGAGTGTCATTTGTTGGGCTGGCATCTGCTTTAAAACTTCTGAAGCTACACGTGGTGATGACCAAACTCCTGGCTGCCATTGGTGTCACCATTTGCTTCACGATTGATGTTGAGAATTTCCATGTCTCTTGACAGAATCTTCGAATCAGAGTTTGAGTGCCCTGCTGAGCTCAGTAAGAAATCTCACAACACCAAGTAAAAGTCCAATAGGTTTATTTGGAGCATTCAGAGTGTTACTCCTTCCTCAAGTGAGTCAGTTGTAGAACTGCTGGATCCTGGCATAGGTTACTTCCTCTTAGGCATCTTTTGGGGATGCAGACATCTTCCATCTTGTGCACATACCCAAACCAGCGAAGCCTTCTTTTCTAGATTGGCACCGGCATGCTTAGTATTTTTGCCTCAAAAGGGATAACTTCAGAAATTACTTTGGGCTGAATTTTCCAGCAGATTATTCAGACATGTCTAAGTTGATGATGATTTACACTCCTTGTCCATGCCGCCATCAGGACTCATGCGGCAAGGGTAGACTTAGGCAGAACTGGAAGATCCTGCTAGTGGGAAGGGCTGGAGAATTTGGACCTTTTTTTCTACATGATGCTAAGGATGTAGTGTTATCACTGATGATATAAGTTATTGAGCCTCTGTTCTTGGTAGATGTAAGCTGTCCAGACTGCGACATGCTGAGCAATCAGGCCTCATAGATAAGCATCTTGCTCTTGTGGGTGGGTCTGTTATTTGTTAGTCAGCTGAAGTTGGTGGCTGCCTTGGTGAAGAGGATGCTGAGCTCTTCTTCAAGGGAAAGGTTGTCTGCTGCTATTGATCCAAAGTAGCAGGACCTACTGACTGTTTCCAGTGGTGTGCTAGGTCTGATCATGGCTAGAGAAATAAAGTCTGCCCCATAACTATAGTTTTCTTGACAGTGTATCCACCAGAGGAACAGGAGAGATGATCCAGGAGCTTTTGGAGTTGTCTTCTCTCTGAACATGATGAGGAGGTGCCAGTGTTGGACTGGGGTAAACACAACAATGTCTCACAACATTGGGTTAAAGTTCAACAGGTTTATTTGATTATAAACATGTTGGATTTTAAATAAACCTGTTGGACTTTAACCTGGTCGTCTTACAATAGACTTCTTTCTCTGTTCTCTGGACAGCCAGGGCAGCATTATCAGAATATAGAATCTCTCTGATTAAGACTTGCTGCTCATTTGTGTTGGCTTTCAGTCTTGGGGAATAATCAGGAAATTGTAGAACTCTGGCAGCAATGAAAATGCATAAGTCTGTTGGGATGCAGTACAAATTGTAGATGGAATTCATGACATCTCGCCCCTCATTCCTTCCCCTGACTCCTGCCTTCTCCAACAAAAGGAGAACTCCAATTTAAGTAGCACTTTATTGTGTCCTCAGGGCATAGTACCATTCTTCACAGTCAATGAATTACTTATTGAGTGCAGCCAAGTTGGTTTATAAGAAAATGTGGCAGGCAATTTCATAAAGCAGTGTCCCATAAACAACAAATAATGTCAATTACCAATCAACCTCATTTTTTTCTTGATGGTGTTGGCTGATATACAGACGCTGGCCCGAGCAGTGGGAAAACACGAGCCTTTCATTCTATGTCCAGGTGAACAAGCAGATGGGGGTTTAATTTAACATCTTCTTGGAAAGAGGCTAGAAGCATGCATTACAGGAAGACTAATGTGGAAAATTATAGCTGAAGAACTACATGTCTCAACCTGAGCTCTCATGCTATCTGATAATCCCTTATGATGTTGTTTGCTAAAGACTGGCAAAAATAAAATCAGTTAAATTATATCACCATTGCAGAAAGGAAATAGCAGCAGTTATGGGTGGCATGGTAGCACAGTAGTTAGCACTGCTCCCTCACAGCACTGGGTACCCGGGTGCGATTCCATTTTCAGATGAAAGTTTGTGTGGAGTTTGCACATTTACCCCTTGTCTGCGTGAGTTTCCTCTGGGTGCTCTGGTGTCTTCCCACATTCCAAAGATGTGCAGGTTTTTTGATTGGCCATGATAAATTGCCCTTAGTATTAGGGGTACTAGCAAATTGAATAGTGGTTATGGGGTTAAGGCCTGGGTGGGATTGTTGTACCATGCAGGTTCAATGGGCCGAATAGCCTCCTTCTGCAATGTAGGGATCCTATGATACTATGTTTCATTGTCAAGCCTCCTGGTATTATTCACGAGTTCAATGCATTTTGAAGAATTTCCAGGACAACATTCACATGTATACTTTGTGATATTGTCATATTCAGCTGCATTTCATTCAGGCCTGTTTCTTTAGGAATATTCAACTACTCATGTATCTTAACACTTCATTGTTGTCCATTATTCCCCCAACAAATTTTGTTGAGGTTCGTTCTTATTTATATGTGTACTCTGACTGAATAGAATGCATGGATCCAATATAAATGTTTACTGGTTCATCTTCCAAGTTAGACCTGCAGGGCATTCATACACATTGACTTCTTTGACTCCATTATTGCACTCCTAGTGTGACAACACTGTGCCTTTAATAAATGTATTAATACTTGTGCAGGATCTGTTTCAGCACTTTGTGTTATTATTGGTGCTGTTTTATCTGCCTCCGGCAGCCGTACTGTCCTTACAGCAGCATAATGGATCTTAATTGCTACAACGTTTGTTTTAATGTGGGCTAATGTGGAGTTGTTATTTTAGAGTTTTCTCCTAGGGCTTTGCAAAGTAGAGTTTGATGAGGTTGATTGGCAAATAAAGTTATGAGAGTGGGTAGAGCGAGGTTTACACAAAATTAAGTTGCTGCTTGGAAGTTGCAGAGAGTAGCCTTTTTTTTCTTTGAAGTCTGGTGACTGGGATCGGCTGGAGACTAGGTTTATTTCTCTGAAATTCTGCTGTTTGTGAATATATCCTTCTCTGGAATTATGGGAGTTGGAATGCAGGTGTCTTTCTGCATCTGTCCAGAGAGATTAAAAGGCTGGAAATATAGCATCCATGTCAGCAAATCTGTTTTTGGTACCTAGTGGTTCAGAAATAGGATTTGTGTTTCTGGGGATATTGCTTAAATTGGAAGTATAAAGATGGATTACTGTTAAAAATTATACTGTGTCTTCTTAAGTTTTTTTAAGTGATAAAAGTTATGCTAATTCTTTTCATTTTATTCTAACTATATTCTGAAATAAAGTTCATTTTAACAAAGATTTCTGGTGGGTCAATCATATCTCATATTATAAATATCTCTTTTCCCCTTTTCCAATCAACTCAGGGACACAGAAGCAGAATCAATGTTACTTGCTTGCCCAACTCTAATTAAACCCAATTTCTACTTGGTGTGTGTGTGTGTGTGTGTGTGTGTGTGTGTGTGTGTGTGTGTGTGTGTATTTTGAGGAGGGGTTTACTACTTTTGGTCTTCTCCTGCTTGCTTTTGCTGCTTAAGTGACTAAAATCCCATTGGCAACCTCATCACCTGGTTCTGTTAAGTCTCTTTTTCACCATTATTATGAATAGGAGAAGGAAACAGTGATAAGGGAATGGTAACTCCAGCATGATGCCACCACCAACCACATCTTCCCCTCATTCCCATCATCATTAGCAGGGAACCTGCTCCACTCCTCCATCACACCCAACATCTCACCCCCTGTCCACAGCATCTTCTCAGCAATCACAAAGAGTGCTATGCCTGTCCCTTAACATTCTTCCTGTTCATCATTCCAGGCCCAAAACATTTTTTTCCAGGCAAAGCAGCGCTTCACTTGCACCTCCTTTAATCTGGTCTGTTGCATTCACTGCTCCGAATGCGATTAGCTCTTACATTGAAAAGAGCATAGACTGGGTGACTGCTTTGCTAAAGACCCAGATCTTCCTGTTGCTTGCTATTTCAACACACCAACCTGTTCTTATGACCATGTGTCCACCTTTGGCCTATTGCAATGTTCGAATGAAGCACAATGTAAATTGGAGGAACAGCACCTCATCTTCCAGTTAGACATTTGACAGCCTTCTGGACTTAACATTGAGTTCAACAGCTTCAGAGGATGAACTGTTTCCTCCTTCTTCACCCCATTTCCATCAAATTACTTTAATTATTTTAAAATGTATTTTCATTTCTTTCATTGCTTCAGTTTTCATTTCATTTTATGGATCTCTCCATCTTTTCTTTCATTTACCAAGGTCTCTCCTCACCCCCACCTTACTAAGGCCACCTGTTACTAGCTTCAAGTTGTCCTTTTACATGTTGCTTCTGTTTGATCTGCCAATAACACATTCTGACCTCTAATGGGCTGCTATTATCACCCTTCTTAGCCATAATCACCATCATTTACATTCCCTTTGTCATTTTGTCTGTGACATCTTTGTCAATCTCTTCCATCTCCACCAACCACTGACTCTCTACCCAGTTCCCAGAGCTCCCTGCCCCCCCACCACCATCATCTCAACAGTATAAACCTCATCCTATTTTATATTGTCTTCAGCTCTGATGACGGGTCATCCAGGCTCAAAACATGAGCACTTTCTCTCTCCACAGATGCTGTCAGACCCTCTGAGATTTTATAGCATTTTATGTTTAATATAGATACATATATTTTTTCCTTCATTTTACCTAATCATTGTGCAGTAAATGAAGGACTGTGGAACAGAATGTAGCAATTTTTTCATCAATGAGTTCAATTTCTATTAGTATGTAAACCTGCCTGATGGAATAGTGTGCACAACATTCAAAAGAATGATTATCCTTCCAGTGCACCAGGATTGCATCATTGACCCCATAATGACCAACGCAATTCTTCCTTCTTTGTGTTGATACAAAGGCACAGACATATGCAGTTTCTTTCCATATGTTCAGGGCATGTAAATGCAACAAATGGATTTCTGGCTAAAAAAGAAGTGAAATATTTGAGGACCACCTGGTGTCTCGGCAATTCAAGAAGTGAATTTGCTATTCGTGGCACAATATCTGACGTTAATTCAGGCTTGAGAGCCAGATTTGCAAAGAAATCTGCAAAATATTTCTTTGTTATATGCTAAATTTGACAGGCAGACTTTTCATTTCGCTCTTGTTGACATGTTTGTCAACAAAACAATGTTTTTTCCATATTGTGAACTTCGAAAATCTAGCAATATTAGAAACGTAATTCAGCCATCCAGCCCCTGAGCCTGTCCTGTCATTGTATAAGATCTTGGCTGATCTGTACTCAGCTCCATTTACACACCTTTGCTCCATCTCTCTCGACGCCTGTATTTTAACACAAGTCAATTGTTAGTCTTGAAAACTCCAACTTTCCTAGCACTCACTGTGAAAAGCTGCTTTCTGATATTGGCTGGAATTCTCTGGCCTCAAACGCCCTGATACCACTGCCAGCAGGAATGGAGAATTTGATGCTCAGTCAAATTCACAACAGCGGAACTGGAAAATCCTAGCCATGGGTGAGGTTGAAGAATTCTGAATGGCCAAATGATAATTTTAAGGTCATGTCCCTTTCTTTTTGATTCCTCTTGCAAAAACATTTCTTCATATTTACCCTATCAAATCTTTCTTATCATTGATCAGATCATTAATCTATTAAACTCAAGGGAATACAAGATACATTCATGCAATCTGATTTCAAATGTAGCCTTTTAAGTCCTATTATTATTCCGACAAATCTGCACTGCATCTCTCCCAAAATCAATACGGTCATTCCAGTATGAAGCTACGACAAATTTTAAAGTTGTATTTTTAAAAATTGGGTCTGGCTTTACCTCATGTGACTTAGGCAATATTGGCTCCGGACAAGACCTGATCTCATTGAATGGGAGAGCAGGATCAAGGGGCCAGATGGTCTATTCCTTCTCCTGGTTCTTATGTTCTTATGAAACTCAAGCAAATATCTCATTAAAATATGAACACTCTCCACCACTTGTGAAATGTAGAAGTTCTGGTGTTAAGGGCCATCTTTAAGTAACTGGGGCTAAAGAGATATCAACCAATTTGTCTCCCTGCCTCATCATGTAGAGATGTCAACGGGTGTTAAATGAATGTGAAATAAGTATCAAAGACCCTCCATTGTATTGTGATGGGTTCTCATTTCAAAGCACTCCAAGTGCGAGAGGCCACAAACGGGATGTGTATTTGTCCAACTCACTACCTCATTTGAGAAACGTCTTTAGACTTGTATAAGTCACATGGTTATGGCAGCCAAGTTTTTAACATGCTTATAAAAAATTAAGACTAGACCTCATTGCTTTGCGTATGGGTCTTCATATCATAACAAATTGAAAAAAATAACACACTCTCAAGAACTAGTGTTCCAAGTTACACTTCAGGTTCTGGAATAGCCTCATTGCTAACACCAGCAATGGTTCTTAACAAGAGCTGCACCTTTAAAGAGGGAGAAGGAATCTCCCCCTCCCAGCTTGTTCCACCTTCATGTTCTCCTGATTTCCTGGCAAGTCAACTAGAAGAAATTTGGCATCTTACTGAGAATCCTCTGCTCTTATTTTACCTCTATTCCCACAAGCAGCACCAGTTCAGTTGCTTCAAAGGAGATTTAAATCCTGTCAACTAGTAATTGTATTTTTTTCCTCAGCTGTACCCAATATTTGTACATGTGATGGTACACATCACATTTGAGAATGATCAAAATTAATCTTCTTCATTTGAAAAAGAATTACAAAGCTTGCTGCTGGCAATTATTTAACTTTGGATAAGCCACTCTGAAGGTAAGAACACATAGATTGGAATCCCCTGATTTCATATGCCCCAGCAAGAGAACAGAAAATTTGGTGTTCAGCCAAATCTCCACTCATAGAAGCATGGAAAATCCCAGCCACAAATGAAGTCAGAGATTCAGGCCATTAATTTCTCAAACTTATATATTAAAACGTTTGATTATGAACAATTATAATGCACATCAATTCTGTCTGCAACAGTACATATTTCTAAAATATGGCCCCAGAACAGCAATGTTAGAAATTCTGATGTGTTTGTTGAATTTGAGAACTTGATATCTATTTCCTTTTATGTATACAGGAAGGGTATAGGTGCTCTAAATGTGAATTGATTCCGATGTTGTCACATGTTGAAACAGTCAACTAAATAACTAAGAGTTACATGGAAAAGTATCCTCTTTTATTTCACATAATGTGCTTTATGTGGGAATTTTGACACTGAGGTCTGAACTTGTTGAATTTTATTGCTGCAGCATGTTACTGGTCAAGTTTTCTGAATTTTCAATCAGCTACACAAAGTACCTTTAGTCTTGCCATCTGGTGACATAGTTACCTCTAATTTTATATTACTTCCGAACAAAATCCCATGAATAACTCTTCCAATGCTACTTTGATGTTTCAGGTTTATAATAATATGGCTAAATTATTCTACCAATCCAAGTATTTTGACCAAAAGAAAGTCAGGAACATGAGAGAAATCGTGTTGAGGCAAATTGGACTGCTCATGTTTGATTGTTAAACAATGGAAGAAACATATCTCTAGCATCATCCATTTTTGCCAACCAATATTCAAGTTACATAATGGTTGAAAGACATTCAAACACAGTGTGTGGGATTTTCTGGCTATGATCGTCCCAAGACCAGAAAATCCCCCCTGAGATCAACAGACCCCTGCTTGGTTCTCTTCCACCCTCCTCCACATCCTCCTCACCAACAAGGTGTGCCTGGTGGGTAGAATAGAACAATTCTGTCCAGTACTGCAGTTCTCACATCAACATTAGCAATGTTTAATGTGTATAATGCAGCATTTTCTATTCCTTGTTGGGCTAGATCCGTACTATATGGTAGAGACATACAGTATTTTGCTAAACCTAGTTTTCAATTCTGCCTTACCTCATCTGACCTTTCAACTCCCATCCATGTCTTTGTTTTCTCTAGAATTGACTACTTGAACAATCTCCTGGCCAGCCTGCCATCTTGAACACCAAATAAGCTTGAGTTCATTCTACCTGTATCCAAGGTCCTGTTCATCCAATACCTCTGTGCAACTTTACAGACATTGCCTCCTGATTTAGCAGCATGTCAATTTTAGAATCCTCATCTTTTTTTTCAAATTCCTCCCTGACCATGACTCTCTCTGTAACCTCCTCTACAGTGTTATAATCCAGCAAGATTTCTGCATGCCTCATTCAAGGGCGCTCAGTGCCTGGCATTGGAAAATGGTGAGGGTTTGTTGATAGCCACCACCATGCCCTTATCACCAACCACCCACTCTTCCACACGACTTGTACCTTGTGGTTATCTTCCAGCCATCATCTACCTGTGCCCTGAGTCTTGATTCATAAAGGGATCAAGAGTTATGGGGAAAAGGCAGGAGAATGGGGATGAGAAAAATATCAGCTATGATTAAATGGCGAAGCAGATTCGATGGGCCAAATGGTCTAATTCTTTCCTATGTCTCATGGTCTTATGATGAGCACTGTGTCAAAGATTATCAGTACAGATGCCTGTCTGTGAGAAATCCATGTGGACTAAAACACTTAGAGTACCTGATGCCTTTATTAGAGTGAATCTAGATTGAGACAAAAGTATTAACTGAACAGATGAGATCATTCAGTCTCTTCCTGCAATGTGGTTTGTTTCCTTTCTGTGGGCAATGGGCACAGACACCTCCCCACCTTCTCTCTCTCTCTTCTTCTTCTCCTCCTCCTCTGTCCCCGAACTCCCTCCCCACCACACACCCCCCCACCCCCACCCCCGTGACTTACATCCATACTGGCGGTGTCGGCTTGATTAACCTTCTTCTTTCAGCCCTTGAGAAGAAAATATCTCAACATTTTTTCACTTCTTGAAGGAGAGCCACCAGGGAGTCAGGGCTAAATCGAAATGCACAGGGGTTGCTTCTCCTTGGGGAATGTGTCATTTGGCCAAAATGCACAGCTGGCCTATGGAGAGTGAATGTGTGTTTGGGCTCTGCCTAAATATGGCACCAGTAACTTCAGATAATGGCAGACGGCTGAATCAGTGCCTGGGCCGCCAGGTGATTCAGTGATTAGTTCACCGATGCATAATTGATCAGTTTTTAAGTGGAAGATTGGGTGTGAGAACCTGCTGAACAGTGGGCAACTCACCAACTATCCTGCCCGCCATCACACTTAGTCTGAGAAATGAAAAATTCCTCCCTATGAGTCTGTAGATGCCACATCGTTGTTGTTTATTAGTTGAGAAAATCACTTGAATGAATAATATCTGATCCTCCCAATTCTTTCTCCACTTTCTCTGTTCTCTTTTCACTGCTTAAAGTCATTTCCCTCCAAAATGAACAATTGGTTCTGACTCACTCATGTGGCTGAAGGAGTTTGTGTGCAAACAGGATTTATCCTTACTTCAACTACGACCCCATGGTCATATTTGATTACTCAACGTGGAAAATAGCTGACTGCCCTTTCATACTCAATTCTTAAAACATTTAGTTTAATTGGTAATTTAGTTATTATTTAATCATAGTGCCTATGATTAATTTCCAACAATTATGATTATTTTCCAGCAATTGTGCCAAAACCAAGGTTAATAAAAAACTAACTACAACTCAACAATTGTAGTGTAGTCTTGTTCCACCGACATTCATTCGGCTGTGTAGAAGGGCATACCAGGAGCAGCATCCACAGGCAGGATAAGTCGGTGCAGACTTGGAGGGCCAAAGGGCCTGTTCCTGTGCTGTAATTTTCTTTGTTCTTTGTATCTGAAGTCAATTAGTCAATTAGTAGAGCTATAACACATAGCCATGCAGAACAACAGAAACAGAATGCTCTCGAAATAGTCAATCTTGCCATCAATGGATTAAGCCAAAACTCCCCTATCATATCATGTTGCAAGTAATAGTGGACAAGTAAGGAATAGGGAGCTGAAATCTTCATATCCATTCCCAACCTTAGACAGCAATGTGTGAGCACAAAACACAAAGCTGAAACACTCACAACCATCTTCAGCTAAAGGTGCTGAGTGGGTGATCTTCTTCACTTCTTCCTCAGGTCTGCATCTATCACTTCAACCAACTTGATTCACTCTGTATGACATTAAGAAACGGCCGAGTACATCGGAAACAAGATCTAATAACGTTCTCAGATTTTTCCTGCATTTTTTGGTTTTCAAAGGACGTGCATGGAGTTGGTAATGCCTACCTGTTGTTGTCCATTCCTATAGGTGGTGGTGAGTCACCTTCTTGAACTATTGCTATCCATGTGGTGTAACTATACTAACTAACTATACTAACTATAAGAACAGTGACCACAATACCACACAACGCTGCCACAGCAACCTCTGCAAGACATGCCAGATCATAGACATGGACGACATCATCAAACGTGAGGATACCATTCACCAGGTGCACGGTACATACTCTTGCAACTCGGCCAACGTTGTCTACCTAATACGTTGCAAGAAAGGATGTCCCGAAGCATGGTATATTGGGGAGACCATGCAAACACTACGACAGCGGATGAATGAGCATCGCTCACAATATCACCAGGCAAAACAGTTCCCTTCCTGTGGGCGAACACTTCAGCAGTCATGGGCATTCGGCCTCCGACCTGTGGGTAAATGTTCTTCAAGGGGGCTTTCGTGATACACGACAGCGCAGAGTCGCTGAACAGAGACTGATAGCCAAGCTCCGCACACATGAGACGGTCTTAACAGGGATCTTGGCTTCATGACACACTATCTGTAACCCCCGTAACTTGCCTGGGTTAGCAAAAAACCTCACTTACTGTGCTGTCTGGAGAAAATACACAATTCTCTAACAATGCTCAGGATTCCCTTCACACACATTGTTAGCCACTTTAACACTTGAATAGCAGGTTAGATGTAAGGATTCGCATTCTAATCAGCAATCTCTGACTGTCTGTGCTGATGTGTGCTATTGCAGACCAGAACACTGCACTTGCCTGATGAAGACACGGGAGTGTTGAAAGCTCGCTTTTTTACTGTCAAATAAATCGGTTGGATTAATAATTGGTGTTGCTAAATTCTTACCGTGTAACTATACTCACAGTGCTGTTAGGATGGGAGATCCTAACAGCAGTGACAATGAAAGAATGACAGAATCCCAAGTCAGGATGGTGTGTGGCTGGAAGGGGACCTTGTAAATGGTGATTTCTCATTCATTTGCTGCCCTTGCCCTTCTAGGTTGTAGAGGTTGTGTGTTTAGAAAATGTTGATGAAAAGGTCTTGGTGAGTCGCTGAAATGTATCTTGTAAATGGTACTCTGCATCTTGGTAAATCAAGGTAATGGATAGAATACTGATCAAGCGAGTGATAACGTCAAGTGTCTTGAGTATTGTTGGAGTTGCATTCATTAAAGAAAGGGATAGGTATTCCCCATCACGGTCCAGTCTTGTAGATGATGGATGGATTTTAAAAAGTTAGGGAGCAGAATTTTCCCATCTGCCTTCCATGGGAATCGTAGCAGGTGGCGGGGGTGGAATCCATGCAAAAGTCTGTTGACTGCGGGCCGGATTCTTCAGTTTTGGGGCGAGCTTGGCTGAAAAATCCTGCCAGGAGGTGAGTTACCATTACAAAATTCCTAGCTCCTAAGCTGCTCTTGTAGCCACAGGATTTAAGTGACTGGCTCAGCTTGATTGCTGGTGAAAGGTAACTCCCAGGATGTTGATCCGAGAATTGATAAATCCCTCTGGAGATATTCTGTAACCAAATGTGGTATAACCATTTCACCAGTACTTCCTCTTATGCTGATAAGCTTGTCTGTATAATGCTTGTCCTGGTATTGTTCTCTTATATACTTTGTCCAACTTATTTTGAAGTATGATAATGGCCAAGAACAAATTACAACATCAGGTATTTTATATGGCACATCCAGTGAGAAACAAAAGTATAAGGTCTCATATTTCTACTCATAGCTTAATAGATTCATTTGAGGTTGATCACTTATTGTATGCAGTTCATTATATGTTATTGTACAGGCAGGCTGAAATTATATATGCTATCTTTTCTCACTCACCCCGACATCACCTCAATCTCTTCCAATGGCATCTTCCCATGAAATGCAGGAGGGCAAGCACCTTTCCTTTTACCTCCTCTCTCCCCACCTTCCAAGGTCTTTGTGAAGGAGCCATTTTATTTGTACTTCTTGCAATTTAGCACAACCAACTCATTTATGGGCTCGCTGTTCCCATGAAATCGCACAAAGGGTGAAAGTGTGAATGGTGAACATGTGCTTGGACAGAGACGGTGCATGCACTTTTTGCATGAGAAAGGCAAGGCAAAGGTGAGAGTTTAATAGTCTAACAGTTTAACATGAGAGTCTAAATCGTGGATGAGTGAAAATTTGGGGCCACGAACCACAATTTGGTGTACATAAACATTCATGTGGATAAACAAATTCATTATAGAGTGGGTCACAAATGATGGGAGTTTTCTATGTAATATATATTCTATCAATGTGGTATTCTCTACACTAGGGAGAGTAAATGCAAATTGAGTGACCACTTTGCAGAACATCTCCATCCAGGCAACAGCTATAACCCTGAGCTTCTGGTTGCTTCCTATTTTAATTCACCACCGTTCTTTCACACTCGCATTTCTGTCCTTGGCCTGCTGCAGTGTTCCAGTGAAGCTCAACACAATCTCATAAAACAGCAACAGCAGCCAGAAAATGCTGGAAAATCTCAGTGCTTTGACAAAGGGTCATCCAGACTTGAAAACTTTTCTCTGTTCTCTTTCCCAGATGCTGTCAGATCTATTGAGATTTCCCAGTATTTTCTGTTTTTGTTTCAGGTTCCAGCATCCACAGTATCTTATTTTCATCTAATGGGGCAGCACCTCACCTCCTCGTTAAGCACTTTATAATCTTCTTGAGTCAACAGTAAGTTCAACAATTTTGGACCATTAATCTTGATGTTTTGACCATGTGGTGGCCTGAGTCTTGCTTTTCATGCTTTTTGCTTTTGGACAGATGTGTTCATTATTTTGTCATTTGTATTCACCAGACAAATGCTTTGTTTCTGAACTGGAATCATTTCCACTTCCTTTCTATTTTGCTTCAGGACATCTTTGTCGTTTAATCGCTCCTGCCCTTTACCCTATCCCAGGCCTTCCCTCTTATTCTTTTCTTTCCCTTCTCCTTTCAACAGTGTAAACCCTCATCACAGTTCTACCTTCCTTCAGTTCTGAAGGGTCATATTTGTCTCAACGTTGACTGTTTTTCTCCACAAACGCTGCCAGACCTGCTGACTATTTCCAGCACTTTCTGTTTTCCAGCATCTGGAGTATATCACTTTTATATTGTATAAGTTACAAAATTTCCACACTGCCTAACCAAGTATCATCTTAAAGCTGCCATTGCCTGAATTCAGTTCATTATCAATGCACATTACTATTAAAGAGAGAAGGAGAAAATGCTTGCCAAAGTTAAAGACAACAGACAAAGCAGACAAAGCAGGCCACAACTACTAAAATTGCATGTTATCTTAATTGGCTGTCTCAAAGGATGAGACCTCAGATTTTCAGCAACATTGTCTGGTGGCAAAATAATTTTTCTTTGCAACAACACTGGGCAGTTCCCTGTTCTGTCTCAAAAACAGAAAATGCTGGAAAATATCAGCAGGTGTGACAGTATCTGTGGAGAGAGAACAGAGCTAACATTTTGAATCTGGAAGACCCTTCTTCAGCTCAGTTAGATTTGTTAAATAAGAACAAAGATGCATAGGAATTAAAAGCTGAAGTGGACAATTCAGCCCCTCATGCTTGCTCCACCATTCAATCAAATCATGGCTGATCTCTTCCTGCTCACAAATCCAACTCCCCACCTGCTCCCCATATCCCTTTTACCTAAACCCCTCCATACCTGTTCCATATATTTCTTTTACCCATTTTTTACTTAGAAATATATCTATCTCCTTCTTGAAATCATTGAATGATGCAGGCTCCACTGCGCTATGGGACAGTGAGTTCCACAAATGTACTCTTCACAGATGTTGTCGGACCTGCTGGGATTTTCCAGCATTTTCTGTTTTTGTTTCAGAATCCACTGTCCACCGAAATTTCCTTTTATCCCTGCTCTGCCTCTTTGTTAGATTGCATTCCAGTGCAAATCCAACTTTTTGATTCCTGTAGGTAGCAGGAAAGCAAATTTACTCCAAATTGCTGCTCCCACGTAATATTATTATTTTCATGGCAATTGGAAACACTGGTGATAGGTGAGTTAATTATCCCCTGCAGTGACCTCCTATTGATTTAGCAATGGTGCACCATTTACAAATCTCAGGTATTTCATCCCAACACAGCACTAATAATTAACATTTTATGTGCTTCTGCTCTCTATGGCACTGCATTTTGGAAAGTTACTTCATTGTCTTCACGCTTATCACTTGAAAACTCATTTCTTCAGTCTTTTATTTGCTTATAAATCTAGAAATTAAAACCAGCAACATATCCTTTACCTTTTTTCAGCATCTGTTGACATTCGTAAGGCGGTTCCTGCTGATTTATTGAAGTATTTTACTACTGATTATCATAAAACCACTGTGACTACTGGTGCACATCATCTCTCATGATTTAGTTGGAAGTTAGCCATGCTCTATTTACAGGATTATCCAGATTATAGGGCAATGTTACTTTGGGAACCATGAGGAGAGAAGAGAATTATTCCACCAGGAGGAGGTGATTTATATCTACAGGTATGGGGAGTAGGAAATTCCAGTCTTCCTGTATTAAACATCCTGTGAAGCATTTTGAGACATTACTGTATTGAATTTACACTATAAATGCAAGTTGCTCTTGTGATTATCAAAACTTGTCTTTCATTCTATGAGTGAGATTTTTCAGTCCTGTCCAACCTGAGACTGGAAATTCCTGCCCAAAGTCCAGGACACAGGTTCAATTCCTGAGTTGGATCACTGTTTGTATGGAGTCTACATGTTCTCCCTATGGCTGCATGGGTTTCCTCCAGGTGCTCCGGTTTCCTCCCACAGTCTGAAAGACGTGCTGGTTAGGTGCATTAGCCATGCTAAAATTATCTCTCTGTGTACCCAACTCTGTGGCACCAGAGTCTGGCAACAAAGGGATTTTCACATTTACTTCATTGCAGTGTTAAGGTAAGCCTATTTGTGACACTAATAAATAAACTAAACTAAAATACACCTTTCAATAGCCTGTCAAATTTTCCTTCCTGACTGTGATGATTCCTGTGTTGGGCAGGCGGAACTGGAAAAATGAACCATTTCTGAATCCGAGCCAAAGAACAATACCACAGTGTTCATCAGAAACCATCTGCCCCTCTTTTGTTACTTCCAAAGCTGCTGTTATCAATTTCAGAAACATTATTAAAACTCCAACTAAGGCTACCATTCCTGTCAGCAAAATTGCAATCTCTATCAGGGGTAGTTTTACAAAATCATGCTACTGCTGCATGAGGATTCTTTTAGGGGCTTTGATTTCAAACCATTAGTCCTGTATTGCAGTTTACATCTTTAGTAGACTTTATGTATATCCATTAAATCGGCAGAAATAATTGTGTTGAATACTTATAAGACATTCGTACTTGCAAATAAATTACATTCTTGCAGAATGATCAGTAAAAAAGATTGTAACTTATAATTATAATCAATAATATAACTCGGGAGAAGAGCATTAGAACAACACCAGCTAAAATAACATTTAGCCTACTGTGCTAAATTAGTATTCTAATGATAATGTTATCTATTGAAACAGCATTGAGGAAGCAGAAACACCTAGGGGTAATATCTTCAATCTTCACAGATTTCATGCCATCCCTACAGTGCAAAAGAAGCCATTCAGCCCATTGAATCTGCACTGACTCTCTGACCCAGTATCTTATTCAGACTGTCTTTCACCATCCTATCCCTGTAACCCCACACACTTAGCGTGGTCAATCCACCTAACCTACACATCTTTGGGCTGCAGGAGGAAACTGGAGCACCCGGAGGAAACCCATGCAGAGAATGTGCAAACTCCACACAGCCATTAACCAAAGGCCGGAATTGAACCCGTGTCCCTGGCGCTGTGAGGCAGCAGTGCTAACCGCTGTGCCATCGTGCTGTCTTAATCTTCAGGAATGAAGTAGAAAATCTGAAAATCTTAGAATAATTATTTCGAGCTGGAACTACATTTCTTTTCAATTTACTTTTCCCTAGTTTGTTTTACTGTGATATTTAAGTTACCTTTCATCTCATCTACTCTTATTATGAGTTGAAACATAATCTGGGATTATTAAACAGATCCTTGGGTGCAGAGAGCAAACTATTTCCTTGTCATCTTGCTGTCATCTAGATTACACTAATTGCTGATTGCAGAAACAATGGGTAGAATTTCTCCAATTTCTGTGTGGTAGGAATAGATGTGGGATTTTGTTGGTAAAATAGTGGAAAGCTGGAAAGTTTCCTGATGATGGACAGTCAATTTGCATAATTAAACAAGAACAGAAAATACTGGGAAACTCAGCAGGACTGACATTATCTGTGGAGAGAGACAGAAGCCAACAATTCAAGTCTGGATGCCCCACATTATCTTGCATTTCCTTAAAGTCTGTGAAGTATTATTTTAATCTGCATTTTAAGTCCTGATTTCTGATTACTGTAATATGAACCTGCCAGCGGAGTTGTTAAAACAGAGTTATATGTATGTATAGCACTCAAACACTGATTAGATATGTTTTTTGTCGGTAGCACAATATATATAAATCCCACTCAACCACTTTCACTAATGACATGGTGTGGGTTAGACAGCAGCCGGTTTCAGGGTGACTCTCAGGCCGAGAGGGAGGACTCAAGGGAAGTTGGATATGTTATTGAAGGTCCTGCTGGAGGAGGAGGAGGAATGTCCTTATTTTAGAAGAGAATAGGTCTACCTCATTCTTCTGCCCTTCTCTCCTCCTCAACCTCCTCCTCTGCTTCCTCTTGTAGCTCCTGAGCTTGATCCTGTTGGCACAATTTCTGGACAAAGCAATTGGTCTCTCAGATTGGGGAGTGTGTGCAGCAAGTCACTCCTCACCCTCCTATCCCTCTTCCTCCCAGCAACCATCTACCTCCTGGCCTTATCTTCTTCCATTCCTCCTGCCGACAAATGGGGCCATGAATACATAGTTGGTGATCAAATACTCCCCATCATTTGACTCTGAAAGGTTTCCATTAGGTAGAATGAACAGTGTTTACACTTCTAGGTGAATCCTTGGAAAATTTCCAGAAATAAATGTTGTTTGATTGGTGGTGGGTGAAGTCTTGAGCTTGGGTGGAATTCCATGGCGGATTTCCCATGGTGGAGACAGCTTGCCATTAGCCACTGGTGGGATTTTTTGGTCTCTCCAAAGTTGATTGTGATTTACATTCCTCACCCATGTGGAATCCACAGTAGGAGTTGATTTCGGTGGGAAGTACTGGAGAATTCCACCCAAAGTGTCCAACAGTATGTTCCAATGTGTTTCAAAATCTTTTTTAAGCCTCCAACCGCAAGTAGAGGACAAAATTAATCAGCTTTCAGAATTCTCAGGAATGATTTGTTAACTCCCAGGCCACTAGTCACTGTTAGGAGAGTGTCAAGTGAAGCATTAGCCATCTAACTGCCATGTGGCTTCTTTAATGAGTGTGAATAGGCATTTTAAGTGGCATTCAACTATTTCACGGTTCTCTGGGCAGCTGTAGTGCAAGTTTCAATTCTTTTACCAGGGTGGAGCTTTGCACTAATCACAGGTTAATTCAGCTGAAGGCCTCATTTTGACAACCTCACGGCTCTTTAGTGCTCAAAGTATTGCCAGAAAATCGCCACTGGCGTTCCTTCTAGTTTCTATTTTTCGAATCTACTTGACCACATTATTTGCCAGGTTATATAAATAAAATACTGTCACTAACAATAAAAGTAGAAGGCTATGCATTCACTTTACTACCGACTATAATGTGCACTATCTGCATGACATTGCCGTGACAGTTCATTGGGCACTCCAGTTATGATTATTATGGGATTGATGCTGTTAACGCACTTCTCTGTTAGAAGTTGAATACAGCTGCTCACAGATCTTTCCATCTTTGTCTAATAAATATATTCATTTGAATAGCTTCGCGACTGAAATTGATGCAGGCAATAGGGGAAGGCTATTTGTGAATGTGGCTGTGCACAACCTTTTGTATTTGTTGAATCTTTTTTTAATACCACATTTTCAGCTATCAAAAAGCAATAACTGACTTTCTCCTGTTTGATAATATTGATGGAAACTAGCAAATAATTGAAATGGTTTCAATGGAAGGTAAAAGGCCAAAACACTAGGACAGAGGTAACCACTTCCCCAGAGTCAGGCTCCAAGGTTGTTCACAAGTCATTTTGTGGAGCTCAAACATAATCCCTTTGCATTGTATAACCTATAGTTTATGAATATAATGTGTGAATTGATGAAGTATAATGTTTTGCAGCTTGGCATATTTCCAATTAAATGTCATAAAGGAACTAATCATTTGTTGAAACCAAATGAAAAAAATGTTATTTTTCTGAGGTGAGCCGCAATTGTATAATGTCACTCAACAAGGTCATTATAGTTGAATAGGCATCTTTCTTTAAAAAGCTTCCTAAATCCCTTCAGAGACAGTTTAAAAGCATCTTTGAGAATGAAAGGATGTTAAAAAACACACACACATCGCTTCAAGAATATTCCATATGGTTCACATGAAAAATTTAAGTAAAATTTGAGTTGTTCTGGCAAGAGCAGATTAGTCAACCCCCCTGAGAACTATAGGTTATATATTCCACAGCCATGGCTCAGTGGCAGCACTCTCATTTTGTGAGTCAGAAGGTTGTGGGTTTAAGCCCCGCTGCAGGAATTTAATTTAAATTCAGTAGCTAGGCTGATACCCTGCTGCAGTACTGAGAGGGCTGCCATTTTGGAACTGCCATCTTCTGGTCATAAATCAGAGCCTGATCTTTCCCTTCAAGTGAGTTATTTTAAGATGAGCAGGGTAGTTTTCCTAGTGCTATGATTAAAATTTAATCCTTACCCATTATCACTAATACACATTGTTTTCTTATTTTCTTCAAGCATTTTATGGGAGCTTGCTATGAATAAATTGGTTACTGTCACTCTCTACATCATGACACTGACTACATTTCAAATGTAAATCATTGATTGTGAAGCACTTCGAGTTATCCTGAGGTCATAAAAGGCACCACGTAAACTGAAACAAAATGGTGTTTTCAACGGAAAGAGCGTCCTTGTTGCAACTTGTCAGATTGTTATTAGCCCACAATCCTTCCATGACAAAAAGAACAAAAAAAGGCACTGTATAGCACTGAAACAGGCCCTTTGCCCTCCAAGCCTATGCTAATCATGATGCCCTAAATAAACTGAAAAAAAAAACCTTCTGTCCTTACTCGATCCATCTCGCTCTGTCCCCTCCAAATTCATGTACCCATCCTGATGCCTCTTAAATGTTGCTAATGTGCCTATATCTATCACATTTCCTGGTAGCATGTACCAGGCACCCACCTCACTCTGCATGAAAAACTTCTCCCCAACATTTCCCTTAAACTTTCCCCCTCTCACCTTGAAACTCTGTCCCCTTTGTAACTGACACTTCCACTCTATGATAAAACCTTTGACCTCTATCAAATCTCCCCTCAGCCTTTGTTTTTCCAATGAAAATAATCCTAGTTTATTCTACTTCTCCTCATAACCAATACCCTCAAGACCAGGTGAACCTTCTTTGTGCTCTCTCTAAAGCTTCAACATCAATACTTGAGTATCTAAGAGCAGAAAAGCACAGGGGGAGAGTTGGGGGTAAGAGAGGAAAGGAGAAGTTGAACAATCACACCCATCTGCGGTTTCCTCTTCATAGCTCCTTTCGCGATGACTGAAAGGGAAGAATAAATGAAGAAGGTGTGTAAGGCAACAACTCAGCATCTTGAATACTTTCTGTGGGGCAGCAAAAGCATGGTCCCTCCCCTGGCCTCCAATTGTCTGACCAGTGCCTCATGGTGACATATATAATAGCAGCCTTCAACCTGTTTCTGAGTTCATTCCTAACTCAGCTTTAATTCCCAACTGCTGCCTTTCCAATATCTCATGCATGATTTGGTTAAATCCAATCATTTAGCTGTTCTGCTTGGATTCAGATTCTCATTCTCAGTGTGTGCTAGTTTTACTTGTGGCTCATTGCTGTGCTTTTGCAATCCATTCAGTTTATCCATTTCTGAGTTTCTTCCAAGGTGAACTCAACAGTCTCTTCTGGAAACATTTAGATAACGATCCCTCCTTACTGATGCTCTGTATGTTTGTTGAGAATTATTATATTTCTTTGGTTGTGGTTGCAACTTTACTTCTACGTTCAACATTTTTACCTACTTCTTGTTTTTATTAGATATTTCTCTTGAGTTGCTAACTTGCTGGACAGTTGTGTTCTCTCTCTGGGTTTGTCCATTGCAATGTCCTCCAGAGGACCCTCTCTGCAGAATGCCAATTTCTCCAGCCCCTCGGTGCATTTCACACAGTGGTAGTTTGATCATTGTTTTTCTACAGGATTCCCAGGTGAATGATAACTCTGCTTCTACAGTGTGGTGACTCTTGTAGTAGATGATACAGGATTCTCTACATCAGTGCCACGGATCAAATCATGAAGTAGAAAAGGAGGCCATTTGGTTAGGTGGATTGGCCATGCTAAATTGCCACTTTATGTCTCAAGATGTGTAGGTTAGGGAGATTAGCATGGTACATGCATGGGGTTGTAGGGATAAGGCAAGGGAAAGGGCCTGAGTTAAGATGCAGTGTCGGAGAGTTGATGCAGTCTTGATGGGCTGAACGGTCTCTTTCAGCACTGTAGGGATTCTATGAAAGGGGAACTACACCAACCTGTGCGACTAGGAATTTGCTGTGTGCAAATTGAGATGAAATATCTATTCCATGTCCACCTTGTCAAGACAATTCAAGATCCTATCTAATCAAATCAAGTGACCCCTCACTCTTCTAAATTCTAGTGGAAACAAGCCCAGTCTGTCCAACCTATCCTCATAAGACAACCCTTATTCCGGGTATCAATCTAGTGAACCCCCTCCAATGCATTTGCATCCTTCCTTCAATAAATAGACCAAAACTGCACACAGTACTCGAGATGTGGTTTTACCCAACACCCTGTAAATCTATATATTCATTCAGGCATTTGGAATGTCAACTGCTGCAAATTATTTTTAACCTCTATCTTTCAAATATACTTGCTGCATCTGTTACAAGAATAGCAACAGTATTTGGAACATACTTTGTTGACTGTAAAGCACGTTGTGATGTTCTGAGATTTTGAAAGGTGCTGTCATAACGTCATAGAGGTTTACAGCATGGAAACAGGTCCTTCGGTCCAACGTGTCCATGACACCCTTTTTTTTTAAAAAACTTCTAAGCTAATCCCAATTGCCCACATTTGGCCCATATCCCTCTATATCCATCGCAACCATATAACTATCTAAATGCTTTTTTAAAGATAAAATTCTACCCGCTTCTATTATACCTGTGGCAGCTTGTTCCAGACACTCGCCGCCCTCTGTGTGAAAAAATTGCCCCTCTGGGCACTTTTGTATCTCTTCCCTCTCATCTTAAACCCTCTAGTTTTAGACTCTCCTACTTTTGGGAAAAGATATTGACTATCTATCTTGCCTATGCCCTTCATTATTTCATTGACCTCTATAAGGTCACCTCTCAGCCTCCTCGGCTCCAGAGAAAGAAGTCCTAGTCTATTCAGCCTGTCCTTATAACTCAATCCATCAAGTCCTAGTAGCATCCTAGTAAATCTAGGCTCTTATATCTATACATTCCAACAGAGTGTTCTTGGATAACAGTTAGGAGTAAGAACACTGGTCGATTTTTCATCTCCTTCATCAGTTCAGTAGCTGAGATTATGGCCTATAATGCTTCGGTGGCATACAACACAACTACCTCCTCAGCAGGTCTTGAGAGAAAAGCCAGCAATTATTGCAGAAGTGTTACATAACAGATGTATAATGAGCTTATGGCCCTCTTTTGCATTGTAGGGATTCTATGATTCTATGAGGCAGATTGAGGGATTGAATGTTTACTTTTGCTCCTGTTTCATATGTTCATGTATGGCACACACACACAGAGCTCTTGGCTTTTGTGCTGCTAGATTCAAGGGGGAAGGTTTTCCATGTTTGCTATTTGTCACAAAAATCATGAATGGATCTAACAGCACCCTAGGGTTCACAAGGAAAGCTACGATCCCCCTCTCATTTGTGAATTTGGCTCCAATCTCTCCTTTCCCTCATGGCTTACATTGAATTTGACAAACTGCCTCTGGCCCTGAGATCCTGATCTGCCTGAAACCTGCCAGCTGTCCCTTTCCATCCAACAAAAGGAAGTAAGTGAGGCTGATTGTTAAAATCCAAGGAGATTTCCCTTGGATATTTCCGGAAGATTATTGGTATCTCCAACCCTCATTTGACATTGCACCATAGAGTTAAAACCCATCCTGCTGTTACATAGAATCACTTGCAAAGTGTCCAATTACTTAAGAGGTACTAAGTTATATAAAAAAAATGCTGGCTAGTTATGGACCATTATTTTTCACAGGTGTATTGATTGGGCCAGGCTGACACAGCGAGAGAAACTTTGCACTAACTGGTAAACATCACAGTAAAGCTCCCTGCTTTCAGAGCTTAATGAGCATGGCAGAATCACTCTATTTTAATCCTTTAGGTCAGAGTCGATGCTCCATTTACAGAGTTTAGACTCTAGAACAAAGATAAGGAAGGAAAATGTTGTGATATTAGTACATTGGCATTGAACTTTGGCTTAAATCCAGAGGAATATAAATTAGCTGCAAAGTCTTTATTCCAGCATTAACAGGGAAAGAAAGTACAGAGGTCAGAGTACATTTATATTTCTGCCATTATATAAATGTGCAGAGCTTTTTTTCAAATAAATACACGCTCATTATTTTCCAAAACTGAATATTTTTATGCATTATTGTGAGTAAAACTCATGTTCTCACACTGAGTTTTCAAAAATTGAAATGGGTCTTAAAAAGGGGGGCACACACAGTGACACAGTGGTTAGCATTGCTACCTCACGGCATCAGAGACCTGAGTTTAATTCCAGCCTCAGATGACTGTTTGTGTGGAGTTTTCTCATTCTACCCATGTCTGCATGGGTTTCCACTGGATGGTCTTCCCAAAGTGCAAAGGTGTGCAGGTTAGGTAGATTGGCCATGCTAAATTGCTTTTTAGTTTCCCAAGATGTGTTTATTAGGTTTAATAGTTGGATTTGCTGTGGGATAGGGCGAGGTGGAAGCCCTGGGTAAGACACTCTGTCATAGAGTTAGTACAAACTCAATGGGCTGAATGACCTCCGTCTGCACTGTAGGGATTCAGTGAAAAAAGGCAACAGAAAGCAAATTTTCAGTGAATGTTGTGAACAGAAATCAGAACAGAAGAGACGTTCAGCCCATTATAATGTTTGTATCAACTCTCTGCAACGGAAACTCAGCTATTTCTCAGTTCCCCACCTTTTCCATGTAGCCCTAAAAGTTGCTTCTCTTCAAATGCTTATCTAATTGTCTTTTGAAAGCTCTGACTTTATCCACATCCAACACGCCTTCAGGCACCAAATTCCGTATTGTCATCTGCTTTGTTAATGGGTTGATGAGTCCCGCAGCAGTGAATGGAGATTTGGCTGAGTGCCAAATTGTCCGTGCTCACTGGCAGTAGCAGTAGGCCATGAAGGACTGGAGAATTCTGGCCTGTATCTCTGCTGGTTCTTTTGCCATTCACTCTAGGTTGATGTTTGGTGGTTCTTAGCCCTTTCCGCCAATGGGAACAAGTACCCACTCCCTCTACTGTGTCCAGATCCTTTGTGATCTTGAACACTTCCACCAATCTCCTCTTAAAATTCTCTTTTCTGAGGAGAGCAATTCCAAGTTTCTTGATTCTCATGAGGCTGGAGTTCCCCATTGCCCTGGAAGCATTTTCAGAAATCCTTTTTGCACCGTCGCTATATGCCTTCACACTCTTCGAAAAGTGTGGAACCCAGGATAGGACCCAATACACCAGTTGAGAATAGCCTTTTAAAATCTGTGAAGGCGAAACAGAATTTGTGTTTGAATTTTATGTCCAATTGTATATTGTACCTTAAAAATAAGACTGATATTTGTTATCAACCCTGCCAACACCATTTAAATCAATAAAATACTTACTCCTCAAATATAGCAACTTAACCTATCAGCATAAATCACGAATGAAAATAAGACATTGGCTGATCCAATGATCCCCTTTCCTCCCATTTTCACTGTGTAACCAGATATTCTGGCGATTCAGAGATTGGGTTCAATTCTCAAAAGGAATGGGCTGTGCTTGATGCATTAACAAGAAATAGCAGTAAATGAGTTAAAATGCAGAGATTTTCCACAAATTAGAGAGTGTTGAAAGGCCTTATTTTTATGGACTTAGGAATTACAATAACAAATAATCTAAATTAACTGTTGTTACCATAAAGGTTTCTGTGTAAACAGCACAACAGATGTAATAAAAGCTGCAATAATCAGTACTTATTAAAGAGCGTGTGGTTCATTTTGGTAAAATTGGTGAGACACTTAACTCTTCTATCTGTTTAGCATTTTTATGGCCACTACCACTTCATAGGGTGGTGCTCAGCAATCTGACTAAACTGCTGCGGCAGTGAGAACCTAAAGTTTCCTTTGAACAATGTTATATACAGCCATGAGCACAACAGTCTAAGCCTGCATGGAATCAAGCTGAACATTCAGAACTACAAACTGTGATTTCAAGACATTAGTCTGAGCTTCACTGCAGTGTTCGGTCAGATATTGTGTGCCTTCTGCTGGTGCTGTAATGGATGCTGAGGCATTAAACACAAATTGCTGCATCGTGATGGGGTCACGTCTTCAAGTATTTTCATAGGGTTGGCCACTGTTTCCACACTGAATAGAATGGGACAGACTTTAAACCCTGTGTCAGTATTGTTACGTATGTAGTTGGAATTAATATCCTTCTAAGTGACTGTGTCAGCTGACCCAGGATACAATGGATGGACCTTGGAAAAGTCAATCTTGGACTGGCTATGCTATTGTTAAAATGTTCCATAAACCATTCCTTGTTTGAATTATACTGACCTACCTTGTGTTCTTTTCATAGTCCACAATTAGGCTGATACATACTGAGTGTAGAGTTGGACACCTCTCTGTGTTCCATTATAGTAATATTGCCTTTTCTGACAGGTCTGTAAATGCACAAGTATTTCTCTGCATATGCTCATCGACATTTTGAGGACTTGAAGTCCTCATTGGCAGCAGAATTTGTACATGGCTGCAGGGCTTGTGGTGTAGATCCAATCTCTATCTGAAGTATGCACAGTGCCTATCTGAGCTGGTGCCTGTGACTGTGAGATTGAGAGACCATGTCCCTTCTTCACTGGCTTCTTGTTCTTTTTGGACTTCAGGTTTCCATACCAATTTTTTACTGGTAGTTCATGAGTACCTGAAAGGTAAAAATGCAAAAGTAGGATTGGCATGAGAGACAGCAAGGGAGATTGTGAGATTAAAGGGAAGTGGGGTATGAAAATTGGATTAATTAGGAATATACCATCATCCTTAATTATTTCAGCCCTGGCCAACGTCTAAGTCATGAGTGCAAGCAGTACTTGTTAGCACTATCTCTTCTGTCAGGTAAGGACATGAACCCATGTCCCATCAGTTAGGTGCTTCTATTTCTGAGTATGAGCCACCTTGCCTTGCTGGAGAGTGTGCCAATGTCTGTGATGTAATGCATTTGAATGTTGTGCCTGTTATATTGACAGAGTATGTGCATATTGTGAGAAGTGAGTGTGAGGCTGACAGCAGTGTTTAGTATGTGAAGGTGAAATGAGGCTATGTTTCATAGAATCATAGAATCCTACAGTGCAGAAGGCCATTTGGTCTATTGAGTCTGCACCAACCACAATCTCACCCAGGCTGTATCCCCACAACTCCATCATTTACCCTAGTGCCCCTGACACTAAAGGGCAATTTAGCATGGCCAATGCACCTAACCCACACATCTTTGGACTGTGAGAAGAAACAGGAGCACCTGGTGGAAACCCACACAGACACAGGGAGAATGTGCAGACTCCACACAGACAGTGACCTAAGCCGGGAACTGTACCAGGTCCCTGGTACTGTGTGGCAGCAATGATAACCACTGTGCCACCATGCCACTGCATTGTTGGGTATGAGTCATGTCTGATAGAGACTGTTGGAACATGAGTGAATGGAGCACGGTGAATGTAAGTCTAATGGTTCATCTGTGAGGCAACAGTGCTAACCACTGTGCCACCATGCCACTCCTGGTGAAAGAGTTAAGTTTCCCAAGAATATCACCTTGCTAACTATGCATACTATGCACAAATGTGTGTCTATCTACAGTGCAAGTGACACATGCAATGAAGAACACAACAGTATCAGCCTGCCTGCAGATGAAACATGCATTTAGTCCACATGTCTGTTTCACTTTCCATCCCTGTCACAGCTGCGCTGATCTTCTACTCTAGAAGCTGACAGTTCGTTCACTGCGCTGAACTTGCCGAGCCTATGCCCTTCACTCTCTTGGAGATATTCCATTTCATCCACCTGCAAGCAGTTAGCTGATCAAACAGCACAGGGATAGTCTCAAATCTGAGTGCTAAATCATTGACAGATGCTGTTTTTTTGTGTTTTGGTTTGACGGAGTGATGAGTCATGTGACACAGCTGTAATGTCTGGCTGCTTGTGGATTGAAAGCATCAATATGTGATTGAACCAGAGTGGTTGCTTTGCCTTTTTAAGAAAATAAATCTCAGCATGCAGCGTAGGACAGCGTCACAACAAAATCTGCTGGGTTTCTTCGAAATGGCCAAGAATTTTCTGACATGTTTTTGTTGAATTGTAATGTAAGGAGATCTGTTGTGAAAGCCGGCAATGAAATTATAGCTCACTTTTTTTGTCAGATGTGACAGAGGCCTAATTCAGCTGTTTATCTTCTTAATTGCCATGCTCAATCTACACTTCACGTGTCGTTAATTGCTTTAGTGAGGCATTGCACCGGCTGTTATGATCACATGATACGTGGAATGTCTTCAAAAGCAGTTCTGAAAATATTTCAATTGATGCCATTAATTCACATTCTCTATTTGGACAGATTCTAGTGAAGTAAATTAGTGCCGTAAACATACGCCAACTATTGCCTAAGATTCCATTTGCAACTTTCTCCACAAAGCCAATTGCACATCAGATACCAATAAATGTACTCCCCCACACTTCAAATTAAAAGATAAAAGGGAATAGAACATTTTTTATGATAGATATGGCAGCATTCCCAAAAAAATAGAAGCCACACAGAAATCTGAGGTCAACTGCTATCCATATGGAATAAATCTGTGATATTAGATTTAGATGTTAATGATGTCTGCTTACAAGGTACTTTGCTTTTCCTAAGAGAAGGGGAAATAGGAATAATCTTTCCTTGACTCGAGTTTCATTCAGGATTCCTTTTTCTGCTGTAGTTTTTTTTGTGAGGAACTTTTAACTTCTAGGAGCAATGTCATTTAAGCAAATAGCTCAGATATCGTTCCACTCTTGGTAGGGTCATCTTGACACTGGGGGTGAGATTTTATAGCCACACTCTTCCTAAGGCCAGAAATTCCCACCTGAGGTCAAAGGAACATTGCATGATCCGCCCCCATTCACTGCGATTCCCATGGTGGACGGACAGGAAAATTCTGCCCTGGGTCAGTAAGAGTGATGAATGGGCGACATTGGATTAGCTACGAATCACATGCTGCTTCCAATATTACTTTCGTATTGAGAAACCAAATCCACCTTGTCCATTTTAGATGACAATTGTTAAGATCCAATCCAGAAACTGCAAGGTATTTTGTGAAGTTAGCGTAGATCCCAAGTTTTACATTTGAATTTGGAATGGGTGATCATGTGATGTTCACTTCAGGTATGATTGAAGTGACCCATTAGGGAGCTATTTTCAAACATAGTTTATTTAAAAATACTTAAGTAGACTAAGTATATTTAAATAAACCTAAACTTAATAGGATGCTACCTGGACTTGGTGGTTTGAGTTATAAGGAGAGGCTGGATAGACTGGGACTTTTTTCTCTGGAGCGTAGGAGGCTGAGGGGTGATCTTATAGAGGTCTATAAAATAACAAGGGGCACAGACAGCTAGACAGTCAATATCTTTTCCCAAAAATAGGAGAGTCTAAAACTAGAGGGCATAGGTTTAAGGTGAGAGGGGAGAGATACAAAAGTTTTCAGAAGGGCAATTTTTTTACATGAAGGGTGGTGAGTGTCTGGAGCAAGTGATAGTAGTAGAGTTGGGTACAATTTTGTCTTTTAAAAAGCATTTAGACAATTACATAGATAAGATGGGTATAGAGGGATATGGGCCAAATATGGGCAATTGGGATTAACTTAGACATTTTTTTTATAAAAGGGTGGCATGGACAAGTTGGGCTGAAGGGCCTGTTCCCATGCTGTAAACTTCTATGACTACTATGACAGTTAAAGTATAATGAAAAAAATTAGCATGACTTATTCCAATTGCAAGAATTAAACATGACACAGCATAACTTTAACTATCTACGCTGTTCCAAATCTAATACTGTCCCAAAGGCCATCCCTATTGTAGACTTGGCACAAAGAAAATCAAGTATGCTCAGGTGATGCTGGATTTTCAGCTTTTCCACACCTGCTGTGAATTTCTCTTTTGAAAGTTGGATTAAAACTGCGAGGCTTCCTCTCTTGGAACTTTCCAAAAGATTCCAGAGAGAGAGAGAGAGACAAAACACAGTGCCTTCTCCCACTTCGTCCTGGCAAAAACTGAGAAAGTAAAACAAAAACTGGATTTTTCTCTGAAGCATAGCTATCAGCAACCACATGACATATATTGTCAATCAATCTCAAATCAAGCTCTCTCAGCATTTCTCAAAGGATCATCAAGCCACAGAACACTACATTAGGACAGATTAAATTCAGACTGATATCCATCATATTGTTTCACTGGCGATTGCAGGACACTGGTTTCAGACATCTCAGTACCAATAAAATAGTTGGACCTGCTTCAACTATCTAAAGAGAAACATGATTAAAATACATTTCTTAAAGGCACAATATTGTCACACAACACAAAGTTGAAATCATTTTGTTTGCTTGTTAGAGCTGAATTTCAAAAAACTATAGCATACTGAATGGCAGCAGGAAAATGGCATATTATTTCATAGTAATATGCTTCTTATATAACAATAAAACTTATCTTCATGGTAGAACTCACATTTGAAGAAGATAATGATACCCATAAAGTTATCTAAAGATAGTATCAGTTCTGGAAGGGGAATTGTCTAGCTATCAAAACTTCTGACAACATTTATGGTCTGTGTATTCTAAAAGTTCAGTAAGAATTTAGCAACACCAATTTATAATCCAACCGATTTATTTGATAGTAAAAACGCGAGCTTTCAACACTCTGTGTCTTCCTCAGGCAAATGCAGTGTTCTGGTCTGCAATAGCACACATCAGCACAGACAGTCAGAGATTGCTGATTAGAATGCGAATCCTTACATCTAACCTGCTATTCAAGTGTTAAAGTGGAGAACAATGTGTGTGAAGGGAATCCTGAGCATTGTTGGAGAATTGTGTATTTTCTCCAGACAGCACAGTAAGTGAGGTTTTTTGCTAACCCAGGCAAGTTACGGGGGTTACAGATAGCGTGTCATGAAGCCAAGATCCCTGTTAAGACCGTCCTCATGTGTGCGGAGCTTGGCTATCAGTCTCTGTTCAGCGACTCTGCGCTGTCGTGTATCACGAAAGCCCCCTTGAAGAACATTTACCCGCAGGTCGGAGGCCGAATGCCCATGACTGCTGAAATGTTCGCCCACAGGAAGGGAACTGTTTTGCCTGGTGATTGTTGAGCGATGCTCATTCATCCGCTGTCGTAGTGTCTGCATGGTCTCCCCAATGTACCATGCTTCGGACATCCTTTCTTGCAACGTATTAGGTAGACAACGTTGGCCGAGTTGCAAGAGTATGTACCGTGTACCTGGTGAATGGTATCCTCACGTTTGATGATGTCGTCCATGTCTATGATCCGGCATGTCTTGCAGAGGTTGCTGTGGCAGGGTTGTGTGGTATTGTGGTCACTGTTCTCCTGAAGGTTGGGTATTTTGCTGCGAACAATGATCTGTTTGAGGTTGTGCGGTTGTCTGAAAGCAAGAAGTGGGGGGGTGGGGACGGCCCTAGCGAGATGTTCATCGTCATCAATGATATGTTGAAGATTCCGGAGAAGATGTCGTAGCTTCTCCGCTCCGGGGAAGTACTGGACAACAAAGGGTACTCTGTCCACCGTGTCCCGTGTTCGTCTTCTGAGGAGGTCAGTGCGGTTTATCGTTGTGGCACGTTCTAAAATTCTAAAAGTTGGCATGTAATTCTATACTGTAGTATAATGATTTATACACAACATGGTGGCACAGTGGTTAACACTGTTGCCTCATGGCGCCAAGGACCTGGGCTTGATTCTTCTCTTGGGTCACCGTATGTGCAGAATCTGCACATTCTCCTCGTATCTGCTTGGGTTTCTTCCGGTTGCTCAGACTTCCTCTCACAATCCAAAAGGTGTACTGGTTAAGTGCATAAATTCTCCCTCAGTGTAGCTGAACAGGCACTGGATGTGGCAATTTGGGAATTTTTGAGGTAACTTCATTGAGATGTTAATGTAAGCCTACTTGTGAATACTAAATAAACTTTACTTTATATATATAAAATATACATATGTACATTTACATTTGATATTTCCACCAAATGTATCTTTTTGATATCAATAAATTATCCAAATTTATTGTAATATAGTTTGATGATTTACAAATAACTTCTTATTAGCTTGTTATTGCAAGAGCAATAGATCTCATATCAGATTGCTTGATTTATATGGTTCCTGGGAATTGCTTAACACAAAATGTCTAGACTCTAGGTTTGCCTTTTCTCATGTTGTGTGTGGAAAACTGGAATTCTCACACGTGCTCCCAGACGGACCTGACAGTGCTGAGGGTCAAGGCCAGCAAAGTTGGGAGAGTGGAGCAGCCGTATCTGAGAATAGAGAAAGATGCAAAATGGGTTCGAACTATGTCCCGATTAGACCTGGATTCTTTATTGGAACTCCTGTTTATATTGGGCTGCAGTCCACTTATTTCAGGTCCTGCTTTGGAATCTATAAAATTTGCTTCAATGATCTGAGAGAGCGTGCTGCTTCTTCCTGTTACAATTGCAAAATACAATCTCCATAATACAGTCTGTGTTTTTTTCAGTCTCCCTAGGGGCATTCGGTTTAATCAAAAAATGAAAATGTCGCATGAAGGGAATTACTTTATCCTTCTTCAAAACTTCATCACAAGTTGTCTTATGACACTGCTGCACATTATTTATTAAAATGTATCTAACTTTTTTAAAAAAATCGCTGAAATAAAGGAAGAAGGATCATAAAAATCCCATGAGTTTATGAAAAATGACCTTCAAACAACATCCAGATAACACCCAAATTTAAAAGATCTTGGGACTTCGAGTGATAAAGTAAAACAGCTGTTTAAAAGAATGCCTACTTCAGGGATTTGTTTTAAATTAAAAGTATTCCTCTCATTGACCGTACAAACAAGTAAACAAAAAAGTCCGAAAAAAAAATTGAAATGTAGCATTTGAATTTCCTTTTGGAAGATCAAGAATTTTTAAAGACCAAAAAAAAATTCTGCATTAACCGTAGCTCTATAACAGTCAACTCACAGTCAAAATTAAAAAAAAGCCTTTCATCTCCTTGGAGTAGAAAATTGATACTTTCCTATGTTGTTTAATGTCACATGACAGCTGAAACTATTTCAAATATTAAGCGAGACGCCATTCAGGTCAATGTTAGAGACATCTGCTGCAATCATTACTCAAAAATGTGAAAAGTCTGCATTAATGCATTGACTGATAATGTTTCTTTTGAAATCCTATTCAGTTATCACTGTAAGTATTAACCAATTATCTTATGTCATCTTTTTTCCCTCCTCTTTGCTGTCACGCCTGTCAAAGGTCTTATCAAATGGACTTATTAAAATATTGCAACCCTTCCATCTCCCTCACTGTTTGTCTGTAGCACTTAGTACTTTCAGGCCATGAGCATCATCCAGGTGCTACATTTTCTTGCTGATCTGCTGGAAGACCAGCTCAACCTATCTATGTTGGCCAGCAATGAAATGTATTAGCAATTATTTGATCTGATTTGATTTATTGTCACAGACTCATAGTGTCTTGAAGCAGTATGGAAACATACCCTTTGGTCCAACAGGTCCCTGAGAACCAAGGTGCCTTCCCAGCTAATCCCAATTGCCCAAATTTGGCCCATATCTCTTTAATCCTTTCCCATCCAAATACTTATCCAAATGCTTTTTAAATATGCCTGTTAAAACACATGTTAAAACACTTAAGTGTACCTGTCTTGACCACACTCTCTGGCAGCTCATTCCATATACATACTACCTTCTGTGTGAAGAAGTTGCCTTTCAGGTCCCTGTTAAATCTTTCCCCTCTCAACTTAAACTTATACCCTCTAGTTTTATTATTCTCCTTCCCTGGGAAAAAGACTTTGTGTGTTTGTTCTATCTATGCCCCTCATGATTTTATATATCTCAGTACATCATCTCTTATTCTCCTACATTCCAAGGAATAAAGTCTTAGCTTGGCCAACCTCTTCCTATATTTCAGGCCCTTTAGTCTTGGCAACATCCTTGTAAATCTTCTTTGCACTCTTTCCAGTTTATCAATACCTTTCCTATAACAAGATAATCAAAATTGTACACAATTTTCCAGGTGCAGCCTTGCCAATGACTTACACAGGTATTGGGATATAGTGAAAAGTATTGTTTCTTGTGCACTATACAGACAAAAACATACCGTTCATAGAGCACATAAGGGAGAAGGAAAGGAGAGAGTGCAGAATACAGTGTTGCAGTTACAGAGAGGGTGAAGAGAAAGCTTAATGTATAATTTATAATAAATATATATATAATAATATATTCAAAAGTGCAATGGCAGCCAGAAAGAAGTCGTTCTTGTATTGGTTGGTGCATGATCTCAGACTTCTGTATCTTTTTCCTGATGGAAGAGGGTGAAATAAAGTATGTCCGGGTTGCACGAGGTCCTTGATTATGTTGGCTGCTTTCTGGAATCAATGGATGGGAGGCTGTTTGTGTGATAGACAGGGCTACGTTCAGAACACTTTGTAGTTTCTTGTGGTCTTCTGACTGAGCAGGAGACATACCAAGCTGCGATACAACTGGATAGGTTATTTTCTATGGTGCATCTATAAAAATTAATGAGAGTCATAGCAGACATGCTGAGTTGCCTCTGCATATTCCTCCCAATACACTAGGTTCAGATGCAATGTCATAGATTGTACCATTAAAATAAGGATGCTTCAGAACTAGGATCATTGGGCTTGATTGCAGAATCGTCGCTTGATCAATAAATCCGCTATTCGACTAGCTGTTTTCGCAAGGCGGCATTGTTCGATGCACGAAGTGCCCAGGAGGCACACTAATTGACTAGTTTATCCACATTGTTCTCTTGTAATTCAATGCTTTGAATCTTAGAATGACAACAAATCAATTGAATACTAAGTGAGTTTACTCAATTCTTTTGCATAAAATGTTAACTCTTTATTATCACAAGTAGCTTTCAGTGTTTTTGTTATTGACGGATTTGGGACAATTTCCCAGGCAATAGTGGGAGAGATGGAAGCAGAGAGAAGCCGTGTAGATTGAGATGCAAGTTCAGAAACTTATCATCTCAGTGCTTTAGACTTGCTAATCCAATATCTGTAACAAGCAGGTACACAGCCAGGGAGGTAGACATATGATTGAATACTACATCTTCCCATTTGGTTTTAGATATCTCTGTTGACCAAATCCCTGGGGAGTAGCCAGTTCCTAGCAGGATAATCTATGAATAGCTGACTCCATGCAGATAAACATTACAGCTTAAGTTGTTGAAATGCTTTGGATCTAAAGAATTAGGTAGCATGGTGGCACAGTGTTAGCACTGCTGCCTCACAACGTGAGAGGCTTTAACAAACTATCTATGTGGAGTTTGCACATCCTTCCCATGTGTGCATGTGTTTCGTCCATGTGCTCCAGTTTCCTCCCACGGTCCAAAGATGTGCTGATTAGGTGCATTGGCCATGCTAAATTGTCCCCTGTTGTCCCTAGATGTGAAGATTAGGAGAATTAGCAGGACAGATATGTGGGGCTATGGGGATAGGGCCTATGTGGAATGATCTGTCAAAAAGTTGGTGCATTCAATGGGCTGAATAGCCTCTTTCTGCACTGTAGGGATTCATTTAGTGAAATAGTTTCCCAATCGTAGCATACGACTGCACTATTTACATCCCATAGTTTTAAATAATCCCAACTAACAACCAATGGAAGAATTATATTCAGATTTTGTGTTGGTTAACTTTGTTTTTCTCAGCATTCTCTTTTTCTTCCCTCTTGCAAGATGATTCATACTCGAGGATAGTTTGACAGCTGCTGGAAACCTTCCATGACTTCACCAGAATGCCATTCTCAATTTATATAGGCAAAGACATGCAGACTGAACTCGGCCCGATCCTCACTTGTATCCACATGTAAGTACTTCCAGCAGGATTCATTGGTTAGCAATCATCTCTATCCCCCCATTAATCCAAACTTAATACCATCAAATGCACATGCTGCTTCAGAGAAAATGTCCTGCCTTAAATACTAAGAGAAACGCCAACTAAATCCAGCCATTTATGAAAGTGAATCATCTGTCTTCCTCACAATGTAATCTGAGACTTTGCAGTACAAAATCCTCAAATAACACAAAACAGATTCTTCTACTTAGAAACAGGCGGTTTGATAATCAAAACAGAAACACAAGTTTCACCTCACTATGGAAACTAGCTTTTATCTTTGAAAATCATGTTCTCAAGAGCATTTGGGATCATTAGCTTCTTTTCTGGGACATCAGAAAAGGAGTTGGATGGGATTTTCCAGCTCTGCCCATTGATGGGATCTTCCGGTCCTGCTGAAAGTGATCCCCTGTGGCATGTTCCCAAGTGGCATGACCGGTGACCCATACAAGAAATCAGCAGGACCAAAAGATCCCAATCCCATTGATGGATAATCGTGAGCCATCTCCATAGCTGGAAATGCACCACAGAAGCAAGGGGAGGGGATTTCACCCAATGTTTTCTTTATAATGAAAATAGGATTTACATATATTGGTCTTGTGATCACGTCATTAATGAAGACTGTGTAGTTCCCAAGCAAACCTATACTTCAACTTATACTCCTTCCTACTGCTTTCAATTATGTGTGCGCCGTACATTAATTGGTATTTATTTTATTTATATACTGCGTAATGTAATTCATTATTTTATTATGTGTGAAATAAATTAAAATAACAGTACAAAATAACATTTCTTCTTCACCTCCAGACAAGGTACAAAAGAAAACATTTCCAAGCCATTCAACTGCATTGTGTAATCTGTATTATACTTATTCCTTGTCTAATATTACAAACCTTGAGTTCACAGCTTATTAGGGATATATTGCTCACATAATCCTCTAGTAGCTGCCCTCCACAGGATTTGGATATATCTGGTATTAAGCAGAAGGATGATGGGGTTTTTAACTGT
This sequence comes from Sphyrna mokarran, assembly GCA_024679065.1. NCBI lineage: Eukaryota > Metazoa > Chordata > Chondrichthyes > Carcharhiniformes > Carcharhinidae > Sphyrna > Sphyrna mokarran. Next base: position 24,795,560 of record JAGIQG010000019.1, read on the forward strand.
CTTAAGAAGGGAAAGCTGGGAGAATTTTTAGTTTTTAGAAGCTGGTTGTTTCATTTTATATTTAATACATTCTCAGCATTACCTTCTTTTCCATTGATCAATTATTGCATCTTTCAGGACCTGCCATTTTAAGTTCTCCTTGGTTAATATCAGTTATACTGGAATCTGTAACCCATTAACTATTACACAGGCCTAATTCATTGTAATTTATCTTATAAATTATTGGGTAGTCCTGTATCTCTTCCTTTCATACTCAGCTACTTTCAGGTTAGTTGCTGATGATTTGGTGGAAGATTATGGAGCTTGTACTGTTGCTCACCGTTGGTGAACTGTACAGTGTGGTCTTGACACACTGTGAAGACCAGGTTCTCATGTTGATTGTTCTGTTCAATTCTCGCAGTTCTGGGTGCTGCAGTTGCTCTCACCTTTGGCCTGCACAAGGAGAATGAGCAGAAGTGACACGAAGGAGGATATACTGCTTGAGGAGAGAGAAGGAGGAGGGAGAGAACAGCTTTATCATGAGATCATGTCTGCTCAGGGTCTTCAAGGAACAATTCTTCTATCTCAAATTCAGCAAGGAACAGTGTGTGTTATTTTTCCATTTCATTAAGGAGGTGCTCACTGGAAGCTATCCCTTTTGTAGACAATCTTTAAGCATCAAAGCAGGACAAGGAGGGCATTGCCAATGGCTGTAAAAAGTGTCTGTGACCTCAGAAGTCTTTGCATGGACTCCTTCCAGCTGGAGCATGTGATATCTCCAACAGTTTGTCAATCATTGTGATATAAGAGAGGTCACTAACATTTTGTATGTAAAAGCAGGGCGTACATTGCGTTCACTCTTTCCAGAGAGAAGTAGGCGTAATGAACGTGTGGCTTGATCAGAAATATGAGCTTCCATGGTGAAACCACGGTGCAAGGTATCATTAATTTACACAAGTGGACAGCCTGTATAAATTCAGAGATATATTGCAACTCAGAAGATACGACTCCCTCAATGTCCAGTTGGTATGCTATCATACTCAGTGCACCATGCACAGTGATGCCCAGTATCCTGGCAGCAGCCATGATGCCTTTATTCAGCACTACGTTTTTGGTACCATCAACATTTCAGCAACCACACAAAACTAAATTGTCCTGCCAGTGACTATGTTACAATTGAGCAGAATGTGAGTTTGTGGATAAGTTAGTGGAATATGATATTTGAAGATATATTCACTGACCTTGACTACCCATTTGAGATCATTAGACTTCTACTGCATCCATGTCCTTAAACCTTCATTATACTCCCTCTATAGCAAAGACATCCTTCCTCAGATAACTGCACACAATACTGCAGATGTTGCCTTACGAACACCCTGTACAAGTGCAGCAAAATATCCTTATTCCTATATTCAAATCCTCTCACTATGTAGGCCAACATATAATTTGCCTTCTTTACTGCTTGCTATACCTGCACACTTACTTTCAGCGACTGACATACGAGGACACTAAGTTTTCACTGAGTATCCACCTCTCTCAATTTATATGCATTCAAGTAACAATCCGTCTTCCTTGATAGCAATCCGTATTGCTATCAATGTGGATAACCTCACCTTTATCCACATTATAAATGATCTGCCATGCAGATGCCTACACGTTCATCCTGGTCAAATCACGCTGAAGCATTTCTGCATCTTCCTCACAGCTCACCCTCACACCCAACTTGGTACCATCTGCAAATTTGGAGATAATACATTCCGTTGTTCTTCCAAATCATTAAATATAACATGAGCAGTTTGGGTCCAGCACAGATCCCTTTGGAAAGCCACAAGACACTGACTGCCAAGCCGGAAAAGATCCTTTATGCCATTTCTTTGCTTCTTACCTGCTAAACAGCTTCCTATCTATCTCAAGACTTTATCTGAAATCCCATGTGTTTTAACTTTACATAATATTCTGTTACATGAGACATTGTTGAAAGCCTTCTGAAAGTCTAAATAAACACAATCTAGTGGTTCTCCTCAGTCAACTCAACCAGTTACATTCTCAAAGAATTCCAATAGATTTGTCAAGCTTGATTTCCCTTTTGTAAATTCATGCTGACTTTGGTACCACTGCCTTCCAAATACTGAGGTATAAAATCCTTAATAATGGACTTCAGCAACTTCCCCTTCTCCAGTAGCAACATTAGGCTCACAGGTCTACTGTTCCCTATTATCTCTCTACCTTCCTTTCTGAATAGTGAGCTTATATTAGATACCCTCCAATGTGTAGGAACCAGCCCAGAATCCGATGAGTTTTGGAAGATAACCACCTTCTTCCATTAAGAAAGAGGCACAAAAGTCTGAGAACATGTTGTAATGACTCAAGAACAGCTTCTTCCCTGCTGCCATTTGAATGCTTCTACCTTATTTTAAGCTGATCTTTCCCTTAACTGCAATTAAACTAAGTTCTGTACCCTACCCTTTCCTTGTCCCATGTGTACACTATGAACAAGGGGAAAAATATTTTTTACTGTATCCCAATAAATCAAATTTTGTGCAAAACTGCATTTAAAGATTGGTCATCCATAACTGAAACTTCCCAATTTTCTTTCAATTGATTTGCAAGTTGAAACCTCTGTATCTTCAGTATGGCAATATTCTTTCCATCCTGCAATGATGTGCTGCTTAGATCAAGAAGTCCTGAAATGGGGTTTGGAGCCGTTTAGATCAAGAAGTCCTAAAATGGGGCTTGGAGCCACAATCTTCTAATTCAAATTCAAGAATATGACAATGCAACAATATTGAGCAACAGAAGTATTACTTTGTTGTCTACGTTTTGATTTAATGGTTATCTCTTCGACTTCCAATCATTGTGCTTTATGATTTTGTCAGCCAGCTAAGTCAAATTTTTGGAGCCAGTTTTTCCTGTCACATGTTGTAAAGCTTGTTTTGGTGCTCAGAAAAATAGTCCTGTGACACACAGCTTTCAAATCAGCACAGACTCTGTGATTACTTCAGTTTCTATTTGGCTGACAGCTCATACTTGGATTGAGGCGTTTAGATTCTCAAATTTCAGGATGTTCCAATAACTATTTTGCAGATATAAAAGTTCTGTGCAATTCAAATGTTCAGTGAGAGGATATTTCATAATCCTAAGGGACAATGGAAAAGCCAGGAGAAAATCCAGGAACAATTTACAGGAAGGTAATCCAAATGAATAAGTGATTAAAATTAATCCATGGCAGTTGTAACTCTATGATTTAATTAGAGCTAAAAGTGGTAAGTCCTGAAAAAAACCCATGGGGGTGTTCCTGCTCTCTGGCACAACTGTAGGTATTTCCCTGGGGTTGTACTGATTTCCAGCAAAAGTCCTGATAGGAAATCAGGAAAACCTCTGTAGAATTTCATCAACTATACCTGAAAATGCAGATAGAAGATGCTCTCTTGTAATTAGAGCATGGTAATGTGTGATTCAGTTGTTCATTATTTGTTTAACAAAAGGGCTTTATAGTTTCACAGACTAAAAGAATGGTTACAAAAGGAGGCCATTCAGCCCTTTGTATGTGCTGGCTTTCTGGAAGAGTCAGTTAATCTGACTCACTTGCCTTTTCTCTGTGGCCATCATTTTTGTTTTTCTCTCCAATAATTACCCTTTAGTCAAAGTCTGATATGATCCTCTAATATTTCAGCTTAGGAAACCTGGTCAACATGGACGAGTTGGGCTGAAGAGCTTGTTTCTGTGCTGTATGTCTCTCTGACTCTATTTCTTAACACTGAGGATCTTTTAAAGTGAGAGGATAGTATAGCTGCTAACTGCACAAACAGGGACTCCTGAAGAGTCATTAAAGAAACCTGAAATAATTTTGGGTAGAAAAGGTTTGAAGTGACCTAATAACACAAGTACTTGGGTGGGAAGATTCACTTTGAAACATTCTCCTGTCAACCAATCATAAAAAAATACATTTTTCAAATCCAGACCATTTCACCCTATCACCATCCTCAAATGCACAACTAGAGAAACTAATAATTATTTACCTATTTGGATGAAGTGTCCAGAATCTATTGCGAATCTTCAACATACTGTGAACATTTACATCTGTGCTGAAATCAGGAACAAATAAGCACACAGTTAATATGTGATATTAATAGGTGATGAGGTGGAGATGTTCAAGAGCTTCAAGTTCCTAGGTGTTCAGGTCACCAACAATCTGTCTTGGACCCTCCATGCCAATGCTACATTTCAGAAAGCTCACCAACACCTCTACTTTCTCAGGAGGCCAAGGAAATTTGGCATGCCTGCTACAATTCTCACCAATTTTTACAGATGTTCACCATAGAAAGCAACCTAACTGGTTGTATAATAGCTTGGTATGGCTCCTGCTCTGACCAAGACTACAAGAAAGGTTTGTGAACATAGCCCAGTCCATCACGTAAAACAGCCTTACATCCATTGACATTGTCTACACTTCCTGGTGCCTCGGAAAAGCAGCCAGCATAATCAAGAACTCCATGCACCTTGGATATACACTCTTCCACCTTTTTCCATCGATAAAAAAGTACAAAAAAAAAACCATCTGACTCAAGAATGATGTCTGTCACCAGACTTTTGAATGGCCCTATCATATATTAAGCTGATTTTTCTTTTCACTCTACCTGTATTCTGCATTCTATCCTTTTCCTTTTCCCCTATGTACTTAATGAGCAATATGCTTTGTCTGTATAGCATGCAAGAAACAATGCATTTCACTGTATCCCAATATATTTATCCCAATAAATCAAATCAAATCAAATCAAATCAAATCTGCATTTACACCTCATTTCAGCACAGATGTAAATGTTCACAGTATGTTGAAGATTCGCAATAGATTCTGGACACTCCATCCAAATAGGTAAATTATTAATAAGGAGAATGAATTTTCTTTATGAAACATTCCACTTCTCCTGTGTCGGTTTCTTTTTATAGTTCCTGGAAAGATAAGCAGTCTATAAATTATAAGGCAGTGAAGGAATGAATTATAATTAAATTAATAATAACGGCATGTCCGCTTGCAGCATTTACACTCTCCTGGGGCTCTGACCTCAGAATGGATCTTATTGATAGGCATCATGGCACAAACTAATTTCAAAGCGAAGGACTTTTGTTAACAGTGGGGTTTAGAAATATGATCACCTATAGACCAATTCAGGATGACAAAGGTTTTACAAGGCTGTTGTATGCTTACCATGAGTCAGCTGGGAATCAAATGCATTGCACAGAATGTACATGAAAGGCCTTTGATAGAATGATATTAAGTTAGTTGCTATAAATCTTATGAAAACATCCCTGTCAACATCCTTGGGGTTACTATTGACCAGAAACTCAATTGGACTTGCCGCATAAACACAGTAGCTAAAAGAGCTGGTCAGAGGCTAGGAATACTGCAGTGAGTTACTGACCTCCTGACTCCCCAAAGTCTGTCCATTATCTACAAGGCACAAATCAGAAGTTTGATGGAATACTCCCCATTTGCCTGGATGAGTGCAGCTCCAAAAACACTCAAGAAGCTTGATGCCATCCTGGACAAAGCAGCCTGTTTGATTGGCACCAATACCCACTCCAGCCAATGTTTGGTAGCAGTATTGGATATAAAATGTACTGCGGCAATTCACCAAAGATCGTTAGACGGTACTTTCCAAACCCATGGCCCCTCCCATCTAGAAGGACAAAGACAACAGATACATGGGAAAACCATCACCTGTAAATTTCCCTCCAAGCCACTCACCATCCTAACTTGGAAATATATCACCATTCCCTTGCAGATGCTGGATTAAAATCCTGAATTCCCTCCCTAACAGTACTGTGGACCAATCCACAACATGTGGACTGCAGTGTCTAAATAAAGCAGCTCACTACCATCTTCTCAAGGGCAACCAAGGATAGGCAATAAATGCTAGCCAGCCAGCGATACCCATCTCCCACAATTGTATAAAAAAAGCCAAAAATTAAACATTTCATGACTTTAAAGAGACAGAATAACACATCTTCTGTAAATTTGTTGTGAAGCTTCAGTCCTGCTATGTTGCTGAAGGAATATAGCTGATTTATGCTATAAAATACATCGATTTTCCATCTCAGGGCTCGAAGTTTAACTTACTGGTATATGAATATTGTTTAAGAGTTATTGTTAAGAAAGAACCAACAGAACAGTCAGTTGAGCTATGTGTTGAGCTTTTTAAAATCCTTTTCACACTGGCTATATTAATTAAGGCTGAAATGACGCAAAGTCATCTTCTTCTCAAATGCCATTTAATAGATGTTCAATAAACTTAAGGTTTTGAACTAAATTTTCAATGCCCCAATATGAAGTTTATGATATATCAAACTTGTTCAATGTTAATATTCAGATTATTTGACAATTAACACAAAAGTGAATGGTAACAGTAATATTTTAACTTAATATCTGGTTGTTATTGGTTTCAAGTATGCTTAACTCTCAAAGTAATGCTAAGCATATAATAAAAAATAACTTATATTTGTAATGAAAAAGCATAAAAAGTAATAGCGGATTTCACTATCTGGCAAAAATTCTATGAAGTATATAGGAACAATTTGCATAACAGGAACATTTTGTGACTGTGCTTTATATAACATGTTTAACCAGTAGGTTAATCCTGCTAATGCTTAGTAAAGGGAGACAATTTGCAGTGTATCACCATAGATAGTGAGGTGCTGGGGGCAGTCCATGTTGTCGGGAGGCAGTGCCAAGTTGCCACGGGTTGTGCCAGGTTGCCAGGGGGCATGTCTGGGGACGAAGGCTTCAACTGAGGAGGTCCATGAAGGGTAAACCACCACCCCCCTCCCCCGTTGAGGGGACACATGAGCTGGTGGGGTGACAGGTGGTCCTGTATGGGGAGGTGGTACCTTGTGAATGGAAAGGTGGCTGTGCATTGCTGGTCTCTGTCCCAGTGAGAGCGGTGGGGGAGGTGGGGGGTAAACCTTCTGCTTTTCTCATCTGATCCAGCTCTTAGAACAACATGTTAAATTTCAATCAATGTCTTCACCATCCCATCCCGCTCGTCCACTGTAAAATGGTTGGGATCAGTGTGGGTACGTCATGCAATGTATTTTAAGAGCACCAATGCATTCAACCCATGAGTGGGGGAGTGTAAAATTTCACTCCAGTCATTCCCAGTTTCAACTCCTGGTCTGTGCTGAATTAACTAATCCTGAGCAGAGTGATAAGTGCACCTTGGGATGAATAATAAATGCCAGCCTTTCCAAGAATGTTCAGATCCTGATAGTTAATATAAAAAACACAAAATCTAGTATGTCCTGTTCCCCTGTCAGCCTTTAAGTTCATTGTTTCAGACAACTGCCCAGAATATAATACAGAAAGTCACTGCTTTTGTTACTCAAGATCGTCTGCCTTTCCCAGTCTACTTGAAAATTAAAATCTTTCATTATAGCCATAGTGTTTTTGCTACATGCCTCCCTGATGTTATATTTGTACATCAGGCCACTGCGTCACTGCTGTGAGGTCAGTAAACAGCTCTTACTGAGGTTTCGCTTCATTTACTGTAACTCTTCCATAATGTTTTTACTGTCCGATCACCATTACTGACATCCTTTTCACCAACTACTGCAGTTATATAATTTATCAATATTGCTACTTCCCTTCATTTCCAAATGTCCTTGGCTTGCGGCCATCAATGGAAACTGTAATGGATACTGTGCCATCATCTTTGAGCTGAATTTGTGCTCATAACTTACTTGTTTTAATTCTTACACAACATGCATTTGGCTAATGAACTTTGATTTCAGGAAAGGTCCCCATCTTGCCCATATGCTCCACTGGTCATCTTTTTTTTCATACTTCTGATTTCCTTGTGGATATTTCCCTCCCATTTCTCCAAGGGCGTTGCAAAGGCAATGCTAGGGAGACCAAAACTCGATTTAATTTCTGTGCTGGCAGCACGGAGATACCTCGCAATTATAATAGTCATCAGTGATCAGTGATCCATTTCATAATGGTAATAAGTGGCATTAAATTCCTGTCATCTAAGCAAGCTTTTCCTGTGAGGTTTTTTTTTACCCCTGCTGTGTTAAGCATTAGTAGCAAAGAGAATCTGAAGTGTTTCCTAAAAGACTCACAAGTTCTGAAAACAACACCAACATTTAGAGAGTTTTTAGTCTCAGGGAATTCTGTGGGACTTGAGGACAGTCAGAGCAAAAGCAGAGAATGCTGGAAATATTCAGTGGGATACAAGACATAGGAGCAGGAATATATGGCGTGTTGAGCTGGCTTCACCATTCAATACAATCATGGCTAATGTTTGGCTTCAACATGGCACGAATGTCACTTGTTATTTATCGGTCGAAGCCTTGTTATTGTCCCAGGACTTGATGCATTTGGATGTGGACTGCTTCGGTATCTGAGGAGCTGCGAATGGTACTCAGCATCATAGGACCACCCCCATGTCCTAGAGACCAAGTCCATCAAGCAACAAGTGTAGAGAAAGAAACAAAGTTAATGGGCCGGATTTCAATGGCTGCCAGCAATTTCACAACCCCTCCAGCAAAACATCATCAGAAGCTAGCCCACCCCCACTCTGGTGGTTTGCCCCATAGTGAAATTTGCTCGGAGGGTTTAATACAAGGCAGTAGGCCCCTGGTGCCGAGGAGCTAGAACTGCAGTCAGAACTAGCACCAGTGAAAGTTAAGTAGAAGCAGGAGGAAGCGCATACTGCTGGGGCTAGGTTGGAAGGCCCTGATGAGGACAGTAGATGGGTAGGGGCCAGAGTGAGCAAGCTCAAAGGGGTGTGGGAAATGAGGGTGAGGGGCAGGCAGTTAAGGAAGCATGCCTCTTGATTGGCCTCAGCCTACGTAGTGAAACCTGCCAGGATAGATTCTTGGCGTTGCCTCTAATGCTGCAGTGCCAATGGGATAATGTCCTTCATTGTCTGTTAATTGGCCACTTAAGGTTCTTGACTGATTCAAGACGGAACAAATTGCTTGATGCCTTCCCCCTTTGGCTGCTGCTGGTAACATTGGGTGGGAGTAGGGCCAGGTGACTTAATGATGGGCATGTGACCATGGTATTTTACAGAATTTCGCCATTCCCCAACCTCCCCTTGTCTGCAGATCCACCTCCAGAGGGATATACAATGCAGCCCAATCTTTCAGACTGAAGATCAGGGATGGAATTCTCCCAAAAAAGTGAGAATAGTGGAGCCGGTCTCTTGGGTGCACTCCCCATCATAATCTTCCCAAACAGTCACTTCTTTGGAGAGTTGGGAGTCTTGCACCGGTACTGCAGGGGGACGGTGAGAATTTGGCCTAAACGTGCTGGTGAGGCCAGCTTCAGAGGTGCTTGGGTGCCATTTTGTAAGGGCAATTTCACAGTGCACTGGGAGACTTGCTGACACCTGCCACAGATATTGGAACACTCCCCGCTTTATCGGTGGCATGTTCCCCTGCCCCCTTACTGACATAGGCTGCTGGCACTGGGCTTTCAGGGTCCTTCCGATGGATCCGTCCCCTGACATGTGCCCCCCGATCATGACCACCGATATGCTTCACCCCTGCAATACCCGCCTCGCAGAACTCCTCTGTCACAGCCCTCTGCACAGTCCTCCCCTCCTGTCATAGCCCTCACTTACATCCCAGCTCCTTGGCACTTCTGGGCAGACTGGCGGTGCTCAACTGGCATTTCCAGGACGCTTGGTGACCACCACAAGGGTGTTCAGTGGGCACCAACAAGTGGGCACAGCATGTTGGGCACCATCGGACCATGCTGCTGACCACCTCAGGACTTCAATGGCTTCCAAGGACCCAGTGTGACTATTGTGCCAGGTTTCCACTGATGGAGGTCAGTAGTAATTCCCATGTTGTGCCCGAAGGCTGGAGAATCCCGTGCACTGAGTGTTGAAGGTATATTCATATTTAAATGCTCGTTCAAATATGCTAATCGGTTTTACACCCTTTCTGGGTGAGATCTGGTTCACGACATTAGAAAGGGGCCTGGACAGCTGCAAACATTTTTGTGCCAGACAGGAAACTAATTTTGAAGCCCATGCGCTATTTTCCGGAATGATCCGTACCAAATGTGGCACAGTCAGAGAATCGCCCCCATCCCACAGGAGTGTGAAGATGTCAGTAACACTACGTGGCTGAAAAAACATTTTAACTACTTCCTTATTGATAATGGTTGACAGTTATGTTCTCCTTTCCTGATAAAAGGTGTTCACCAGATTTTCTGAATTATGAATGCATTTTAAGTTATGTATAAAACTTTTTACCTGGGCTAAATTAGCCTTCCCTAAAGGGAATAGCGCATTCCCTTTAGTCTGCTTAAATATGGCATTGTAGAATGAGTGAAACATGACCTGCGCTGCATGTTCTCTGCTTAATTATCCATGCAAATTGCTTCAGACAAATCATCCTGATTTTGAATTCAGCTAGGAACTGTAATCAAAGCAAAAGAAAAAGATCACAGACAGCCAAGTGGCAAATGGAATCCATAACTTGAAGTGATCCAAATGAGCCCTTCTGGAAACGTTTGTAAAGATCTGAATTTTGTCTAAGTCAAGTTCCCTGCCATCTGTCCTTTATTCTGTTAAATGGCAACACACGTGCCCAAGGACAACATGTTCCTTAGCACCCTGGCAGCACAGTTAGTTGTGTTAAAAAAAAATGGTCTATTGGTGCGGATTCTGCAGAATGATTGGAAAAAAATGTCATAAATTATAAATATCAATTTTTAAATTAAGGGCCAGATTCCTATTTAGTAGATCCTGTTTTGCTGGAGTGGTCTTGCTTATTTCAATGTCCTTAATTGTCAATTGTACAATCCTGCAATCCCAGCAAGAAAACGTATGCGGGTCAGGAATAAGCCTATACCTTGGATAGAAGGGTCATTTTACTTCATGGACATAGAAATGATTGAGGAATCAATAGTGGGTGATCTTGGCACAGGGGTTAGCACTGCTGCGTCACAGTGCCAGGGACCTGGGTTCAATTCTGGCCTCAGGTCACTGGCTGTGCAGAGTTTGTACTTTTTCCCTGGGTTGGTGTGAGTTTCCTCTCACAGTTCAAAGATGTATGGGCTAGATTGATTGGCCATGGTAAATTGACCCTAGTGTCAGGAGGATTAGCAGAGTAAACGTGTGGGATTATGGGGATGTGACCCGGCATGATTTTGATTGATATAGACTCGATGGGCTGAGTGGCCTCCTCCTGTACAGTAGGGATTCTATGGTTACAGTCAAGTCTGAAGCCTTCTTTCTTTTAAGTTCTCTCTTTCGTTCTTTTCCTGAAATGTCCATGTTCCCATGGGCTGGATATAAGGTAGTGGGGGGACATGATAGCCATTAAGCTGCCTGCACACAGCCTGCTTGCATGCACTGCCCCTACTGCAATTTTATCTGTAATATCAGGTAGCCTATCAGCCAGTGGGCCAATTGAAACACTTGGCAATTCATGCCATTTAAAGGCCTCATTTCCAATGTTGAAATCATTTAACCAATGGTATGAGAGGCCCTCAGGCATGAGCCCAGCCTAGCAGGTTTCTTGTGTGGGGGCTGCTGGCAATCGGCAGAGGTTTCTTTCTTAACAGGCTCCTTGGGCTCACCGCAAGGCCCCGATAAATGTGTTCTCCCTTGCAGGTTCTCTCACCTCTTGGTTTTTCAAAATCCTTGATGTCTTTGCTAGATCCTTCTAGCTTGGCACCTGGTGAGAACCTCAGAGCCTTCTAAAAATGTTATCCAACACAGAAAATTCCCGAACACTGTTTCCTGTAAAGATTCCATTCCATGCACAAAGGTCTTCTGCCTCTATTGCATCTGCTCTGATGAGAAATCCTTCCATAACAGCAGCTCTGATATGTCTTTCTTTTCCTTCAACTGAAGATTCCCCCTCTCTCTTAACTGTGTTTGTCTGAATAGTTTTTATGCTTCCACTTTAACCCCTTCTCCCTTCTTCCAATATCATGACAGTGCTCTCCTTGTCATCAAGTTCCACCCCACCAGTTTCCTCTCTTTTGACTTCAATCTTATTGGCTTTCTGATGTTTCCCAGTTCTGATGAAGGGCCGCTGACCTGATGTGTCAACCCTATTCCTCTCTCCACGGGCGCTGCGCGGCTTGCTGTGATTTCCAGCATTTTCTGTTTTTATTTCACTAAAACACACGACTTGGTAATTGTGTCATTGTTGTTTGTTAATGTGGTCTGAATTCAATGTCATGTTTCTCTACATTACAACAATGGCGACACTTCAAAAGTACTTTGTTGGCTATAGGATGCTTTGTGATTTGCTGCAGTCATGAAAGGCGCTATACAAATGCAAATTGTGCTTTCTGAATTAGGTGGGCATCTCTGATTCCATTACATTGTCAAATTGCTAATAATCAGTGAATGATGGCACTGTAACAAAGGAGCAAAGAACAATTGGCACTTATGGAACTGAATCCCAGTAAGAAGGTAAATTCTCTTGGAGAGGAGGAGACAGTCTGTGGAAAAAAAAAATCAAAATATTTTGGGTTGACATGTGGCAGGAAAGGGGTAGTCTTGTTTTGAAGTGGCTTGAGACTCAAAAGTAGAAAATATTATATTTAAGTTTATTTATTACTGTCGTAAATATGCTTACATTAACACTGCAATGAAGTTACTGTGAAAATCCCCAAGTTGCCACAATCCAGCCAGTATCTGTTTAGGTACAAGGAGAGAATTTAACATAGTTGAATGTACCTAACCAGCACATCTTGTTGGAGGAGGCGGAATACTGGAAGAATCCCACACACACATGGGGAGAATGTGCAGTCTCCGTTCAGATAGTGACCCAAGCCAGGAATCAAACTCTGGTCCCTCGTACTGTGAGGCAGCAGTACTAACCACTGTGTCACTGTGCTACACAGTGAGAATCATTTAATAGAAAATCTAATCTCAATTCGATTCACTATTTATAACATGGGAAACATTTGATCAGGTGCTATCTCTCCGCACCTTCCCATCAGGAGTTGATTATGACAATTGGAAATCCTAAACGTTTTCCCAGAAATTGTTAACTCTAATTGCTAATTATGGTAGGGGGCAGTTTACATTTGGATTACTTTAAAACATTCTTGGACTGCTTTAATGAATATTTATTTAAGAAGAAAAATAACCATTTTTGTTTGTTTTTTTCCTATGTGCATCCAAAATTCTGTTGCCAAATTATATCCCTCGCCTGGATTCCTCCACTACCTCTGTGTTTACTAACCTACTTTAGCTTCCTGTTTTCCGACATCACAAATTTAATATTCCCATCCTCCATGGACTGGCCAATCTCTGTAACCTCCCCCAGCCCTATGACTACTCCTTCCAAAATCTTCATCCCACTCAAATATTGACGTCCATACTTCTAACATCCAAATTCCTAATCATTGGAATTCCTTCCTTGAACGTCTTAATTCTCCACATCCCTCCTTAAAACTTACCTTTTTGGTCACTATTCTAATCTCTCCGGTTTTAGCTGGACATGTTTTCCTTGTGCTGCACATTAAACAATGTAAACTGATATCATTAGCCTAGCTGATCTTGCCTAGATATTGTCGTTTTTGAAATCAGGACAAAAACCTGCTGGGATATTCCTTCATTCTGGGATATATTAGCTCATCAACATATGTTTCAATTTACTGGTGGCCAATAAAGTTGTGGAAAATTAAACAATGCATCTGGAAAAAGATAAAGGCAGGAATTCCAATGATCTCATCAAAAAAACTTTAGTTAAATCAGGATTGTGACACATAGGTCCCTGAATGCTACCTTGAATGTTCAAAAGGAAATATTTCAAAGAATGTCTTTACTCAATTACTTCCACCATTGCAAAGATTTTAGTGTCCAGATCACTGGCATTGGCAAACGTCCACTCAGACCAAGTGCCCCCGCTGGAATTCCTGGCTTTCCCCTATTTGGAAGCTGCCCAAGAACTGATACCCATTAAATATATGAAGAAACCTCTCCTTTGCAAGCACAGCATTCAGGTTTCCCAAGGTGCAACACAACAGAACAGTGTGTCTCCCAAATGATCCTTAAAACCTGAACCTGGCTTCTATTAGCATCCATGTGAGTTAGTGAGAGAAACACATTGCATATATTGGGATAAATTTGTTAGGGCTGAGGGAGTTTCGGTAATAGGCTTGAAAGCCAGAGCCAAATTTGATGCGGCCATTTGTGGGATCATTGGTTGAATTATAGGCCCATCCAGCAAATAATCCGTTGTCACTGGGGCTTTCCTTCCTTTAAATAAAATCATGCTCCCTCCCCCACCCTGCTCACTCCCTAGGACTCATAGCCAGTTAAGGGCTGGCTACTTTTCAGTCTCAGCAGTGTCAGTGGAACTGTCAGTGTGGCCATTGAGGAGTTTGACCAAGCTGAGAGGATGCAGTGATGGACACTGTCTGCACAACTAGCTGAGTAGGGTCAAGAGTCACGGAGATCAGTCCACCAAGCTTCAAGACAAATCAGTAGGTAGGTTTGATGATTGTTGGTGGGGGCAGGGAGAGGAGAGAACCTGAGCACATCGGGAGTCTACCAGGGTTCACCAGGTTGTCTCCCTCACATGGTGAAGTGCTCATCCATTGCTAGTAAAATGTCAAAGGCACAATTGGCATCTGGGTGGGAGGACATTCCTTCATCTTTCCCCAACTCCCTATGCTATGACAGCAAAAAATTAGCTTCAACTCACCCTTAACATGCCCCTCCCATCTTCCTTCCTCTTGGCATTCCTTACACTCATATACACATTTTCTCACCATTTTAGAGATATCCTTGCCCAGACCCTCTTCAAAAGTTCTGGTAAATTCCAGTAAATTGTACTCAAATGGCAAGTTGCATGCTTCTTGATTCAGCTGCAAGATTGGCAGTGTTAATTGAGGTATTGAGCATTCTTTATCAGAAGGTGTGCTGCTGACTGGAAACAGCAGTGCAGGGATCTCACGCATTGCCCTTAACACACAGAAAGTGAGTGAGTGAATTCATGAGTCACCACTTTTATGGCTCCGTGTGCACAATTCACACCAGCAAAAAGCATTTGAGCTGGTAGCCATTCACAGAGTCAGTGTCATTCATCTTGTCAACCTTCTGCATTTACTGGTATATCTACATAGAAAGACATGAAGTTTTCACTGCAATCCCTTCATTGCAGTAACAGCAGATGATGTTTGCAAGAGTCATTAAGGAAACCATATGAGCTTGATGCAGTCATTAAATCAGTCACAGGGCTGGCATCAAAACTTGTAAAAACCCACAGTTTAATAAATGCTTATTTATTTGGGACTGGCTTGAAGCTTTGGAAGAATCTGTTGCAGATTAAAAAAAAGCAGGCTGGATATTTAAAGCATATCCAATTCCCTTGCCACTGCTACATTTTTTAGAATAATGATTTTGAATATTACAGCTTGAGGCATGTTTCATAGTGCAGGCATTCTGTCTGTGGTAAGAATACATGAACTACCTCACCCAATCCTGTAACCTGAGGTGTACCCAGTCACAGAAATTTGTAATTATACTCAAAATAACTTCTAACCCTTTTTGAATAAAGCTTCCTGTGCATGCACATTCCTAAATGTTTGAGATTTGTATAAGCTTTGCATCAAAACAGAAAGGTAAATGCAGATCAGCAGATCAGTTGTAGATGCGCCAAGTTTGGTGGCATTTAAGAGGTTAGTAGATAAGTTTATGGATGAAAAGGGAATGGTTTAGGTTAAAGGGTCATTGCTTTTTGTTAATTGGTCGGCGCAACATCGAAGGCCAAAGGGCTTGTTCTGCGCTGTAATGTTCTATGTTCTATGATGATGGTGATGGGGGCACGGTGGTTAGCCCTGCTGCCTTGCAGTGCTAGGGACCAGGGTTTGATTCCCAGTTTGGATCACTGTGCAGAGTCTGCACGTTCTCCCCGTCTGTGTGGGTTTCCTCTGAATTCTCCGGTTTCGTCTCACAAGATGTGCAGGTTAGGTACATTGGCCACACACAATTCTCACTTAGTGTCCTGGAAAAGGTGCCAGAGTGTGGTGACTAAGGGATTTTCACAGTAACTTAATTGTACTGTTAATGTAAGCCTTACTCATGACTCATAAATAAACTTTACTTTTTAGAGACTAGTGGTAATTTCTTTGTCATTGTTACATTATAATTAATGCCTGAGTCCAAAGAAAATCACCAATTGAACTAACAAATAAACAGCAAATGGGCTAATATAATTCCAGTGATGATCTTGCAACTCCTGCAATAGCAGACTGCTTAAGAGGTTCAATTCCAGTCTAAGATTATAGCTAATTGAATAATGTTATATAGTGTGGTTATGGCTGAGCACTTTAGCGGCTAAAGTCTTTGACGGAGAAGCAAAGTCACTTATGTAAGCAGAATAAAAATAGGAAATGCTGTGTGACTGGCGAAAACACAATGGCGGGAAACTAATTTCTTTTTATCTTCACAGATGCAGCCTGAATTGCCGACTATTTCCAATATCTGCTGTTTTTATCTCTGATTTCTAGCATCCACAGTGGTTTTGCTCTCGCATGTGAAGCGTGATGTCGTGCACTTGGTTTGTTCTGGGTGTTTGTATTTCTTCAGAGGTTTGTTAAGCTGTGGAGAAAGTTGCCCCAACTTGTGCAGTGAGTTATGCTTCTTCAAAAGGGGGCCGTGCATGTTCTTTGCCAATTATCCAGCTAACAAAATGTTAGTGCAGTTCTGGGCAACGCAACTTTGTGATTGATATGTATGCATTTGTTATCATTAAAACACTATTTTATTCAACAAAATATTTACACGTGACTCCACGCACCTCCACTCCCTATGACTCTTATACCACATGGCCCTCTATCCATGACCCACTCCTCATATTACTCTCTCTCCATTGTCCTCATGGCCCCCTCACATGGCCCTCTCCTTCACTCGCACATCTTAGCTCCACCATCTACTAAAATGTCCATCATCCCCTGGCCCTTCACCTGTCGCTGCTCTCACTCCATCGCTGCCTTCTCTGTGCTGCCGCCTTCACTCCATTGCTGCCCCCATTCTGTCTCTGCCTTTGTTTCTTTGAGCCACTTCTGGACTTTGATCTGTCATTCACTTAGGCTCTCTGCTATGCTAACCCAGCCTCAAAATTTTCATGAGCAATTTGTTGCTTTTTCATCTTGTCTAATCAGTGACTGGCTTCTCAGGTGCTTTAGCTGCTGATAGACTGACAAGATTTTAGGTGTCCAGGTCACCAACAATCTGAGTCTTGGTCCCCTCATGCTGATACTATAGTTAAGAAAGCCCATCAATGCATCTAATTTCTCAGAAAACTAAAGAAATTTGGCATATCTGCTACAACTGTCACCAACGTTTAGAAATACACCATAGAAAGCATTCCTCCTGGTTGTGTCACAATTTGGTATGGTTTCTACTCTATCCAAGACCGTAAGAAACTACACTGGATCATGAACAAAGCCCAGTCCATTACTCAAACAGCTTCCTATACATTGACACTATCTATATTTTCCACTATCTCGGAAAAACAGCAAGCATAATTAAAGACCCCACACATCCCAGACATAAATTCTTCATTTGGGAAAAAGATACAAAAGTCTGAGGACTGGAGCAGGGGGCAGGAATTCCGGTTCCTGGATCATTGGGACCTCTTTAGGGGCAGGTGTGACCTGTACAGCAAAGACGGGTGGCACCTGAATCCCAGGGGGACTAATATCTTGGCGGGAAGACTGGCTAGGGCTACTGGGGAGACTTTAAACTAGAAAGGTTAGGGGGAGGGCATAGTGATGTGGAGACTGGGAGCAAGGAAGTTAGCTCCCAGGTAGGGAAGGACTCTAGGCAGGATGAGAGGCAGGTTAGACGAGTGGGGGAGAAGGCAAATGTCCGGTCTGAGGGGCTGAGGTGTGTCTATTTTAATGCCAGGAGTGTAGTAAATAAGGTGGATGAACTTAGGGCGTGGATTGCTGCTTGGGATTGTGATGTGGTGGCCATTACAGAGACTTGGATGTCTCAGGGACAGGACTGGGTACTACAGGTCCCGGGATTCAGATCCTTCAGGAAGGACAGGGAGGGAGGCAAAAGAGGTGGTGGAGTGGCACTGTTGATCAGGGACAGTGTCATGGCTGCAGAGAAGGTGGATACCGAGGAGGGAATGTCTACGGAGTCTCTGTGGGTGGAAGTTAGGAATAGCAAAGGGTCGGTGACGTTGCTGGGTGTATTCTATAGGCCGCCCAATAGTGACAGGGAAGTTGAGGTGCAGATAGGGAAACAGATACTGGAGAGATGAGGAAATAACAGAGTTGTTGCGATGGGAGACTTCAATTTCCCAAACATCGACTGGAATATCCCAAAGGTAAGGGGTTTGGATGGGGAGGAGTTTGTTAGGTGTGTTCAGGAGGGTTTCCTGACACAGCACGTGGACAAGCCTACGAGAGGAGAGGCTGTACTGGACCTGGTACTAGCTAATGAACCAGGACAGGTGATGGATCTCTCGGTAGGAGAGCATCTTGGGGATGGAGATCATAATTCTATTTCCTTCACCCTTGCATTGGAAAAGGATAGGATCAGGCAGGCTAGGAAGGTGTTTGTCTGGAATAAGGGGAAATATGAAGACATCAGGCAGATGTTGGGGCGAATAAACTGGAAGGAGGTGTTCTTGGGGAAAAGCACAGAAGGAAGGTGGTAGATATTCATGGAATGCTTATCTGGAGCTCTGTACGACAACGTTCCAGTGAGACAAGGAGGTTTTGGTAGGTCGAGGGAACCGTGGTGCACGAAGACTGTGGTGAACCTAGTCAGGAAGAAAAGAAAGGTGTATAAAAGGTTCAAAGAGCTAGGAGATGTTGGGGATCTAGAGAAGTATAAGGCTTATAGAAGAGAGCTTAAAAAGGAAATTAGGAGAGCCAGAAGGGGTCATGAGAAGGCCTTGGCTGGTAGGATTAAGGAGAATCCCAAGGCCTTCTACAAATATGTGAAAAGTAAAAGGTGAGAAGAGAAGGGATAGGACCTATAAAAGGTGAAGGGGGAAAAGTCTGTATGGAACTGGAAGAAATGGCAGAGGTGCTTAATGAGTACTTTGCCTCAGTATTCACGGTGGAAAGTGATCTGGGAGGATGCACTACAAGTTTGCGGCAGACTGAAAAGATTGAGTATGTAGATATTAAGGAAGCGGATGTGTTAGAACTTTTAAATGCTATCAAGATAGACAAGTCTCCGGGACCAGATGGGATGTACCCCAGGTTATTGTGGGAGGTGAGGGATGTCATTGCAGAGCCCCTGGCGATGATCTTTGCATTGTCGATGGAGACGGGAGAGGTTCCGGAGGATTGGAGGATTGCGGATGTGGTCCCTATTTTCAAGAAAGGGAACAGGGATAGTCCTGGAAATTACCGACCGGTGAGTCTGACCTCAGTGGTTGGTAAGCTGATGGAGAGGCTTCTGAGGGACAAGATTTACGAGCATTTGGAGAAGTTTAGGTTGATTAGAAATAGTCAGCATGGTTTTGTAAAAGGCAGGTCGTGCCTTACGAGCTTAATTGAGTTCTTCGAAAATGTGACTGAACACATTGACGAAGGAAGAGCAGTGGACGTGGTGTACATGGACTTCAGCAAGGCATTTGACAAGGTCCCACATGCAAGACTTCTTGAGAAGGTGAGAGGCCATGGGATCCAAGGGGCTTTGGCCTTGTGGATCCAGAACTGGCTTGCCTGCAGAAGGAAGAGGGTGGTTGTGGATGGCTCTTTTTCTGCATGGAGGTCGGTCACCAGTGGAGTGCCCCAGGGATCTGTTCTAGGACTCTTGCTGTTTGTCATTTTCATAAATGACCTGGATGAGGAAGTGGAGGGATGGGTGAGTAAGTTCGCCGATGACATGAAGGTCGGTGGTGTTGTGGATGGTCTGGAGGGATGTCAGAATTTGCAGCAGGACATCGACAGGATGCAAGACTGGGCGGAGAAGTGGCAGATGGACTTCAACACGGATAAATGTGTTGTTGTCCATTTTGGCAGATCCGATGGGATGAATGAGTACACTATCAAAGGTAGGAGTCTTAGCTGTGTGGAAGAGCAGAGGGATCTTGGGGTCCGGGTCCATAAGACTCTCAAATCAGCCTCCCAGGTGGAGGATGTGGTTAAGAAAGCTTATGGTGTACTGGCCTTCATTCATCAAGGGATTGAGTTCAGGAGTCAGGAGGTAATGCTGCAGCTTTATAGGACCCTTGTCAGACCACACTTGGAGTACTGTGCGCAGTTCTGGTCGCCTCACTATAGGAAGGACATGGAAGCTATTGAAAGGGTGCAGAGGAGATTTACAAGGATGTTGCCTGGATTGGGAGGCATACCTTATGAAGACAGGTTGAGGGAGCTGGGACTGTTCTCCCTGGAGAGACGAAGGTTGAGAGGCGACCTGATAGAGGTTTACAAGATGTTGAGAGGAATAGATAGGGTGGACTCTCAGAGACTATTTCCCAGGGCTGAAATGGTCACGACGAGAGGGCACAGATTTAAGGTGCAGGGAAGCAAGTACAGAGGGGATGCTAGGGGAAAGTTTTTCACTCAGAGGGTGGTGAGTGAATGGAATCGGCTGCCGTCGGTGGTGGTCGAGGCGAACTCGCTGGGGTCTTTTAAAAGACTTCTGGATGAGTATATGGGATCCAATGGGATTGGGGGTTATAGATAGGTCTATGGCTGGGTAGGTTTTGATGTGTTCGGCACAACTTGTGGGCCGAAGGGACTGTTTGTGCTGTAGTGTTCTATGTTCTATATACTAGCCAACTCAAGAACAACTTCTTCCCTGCTGCCATCAGACTTTTGAATAGACATATCTTGCACTAAGTTGATCTTTCTCTACACCTTAATTACGACTGTAACACCAGGTTCTGCACTCTCTCCTTTCTTTCTCTGTGTATGATTTGCTTTATCCGTATAGCGTGCAAGATACAATACTTTTTGCTGTATACAATTGCATGTGATAATCATAAATCAAATCAAATCCAATACTACAATGCAGTGCGTAAAGCACCTCCAATTGGACAAGTTAGAAGGACATTTTTTAAAAGGTTTTCAATATTTGCTCCCATAGAACCTCTGCAAGCTTCCAACAGAACCCACGGAACAAAGTTTTAAACACTAATGTACAAAATCAATGAGTTTGAAAAGTATAGATGCTGTAGCAGTGTCCAAATCATCATCAGTATAATTCCCAGTTGACTAAAATACTAAATGGAATTTTTTTTCTGCTCGTACCTCACTGTTTTCAGTCAATTAAAATCTGGCAGAGGGTTTAATGGGCAGGCGTGCATTTTGCACCACTATTGATACATGTTACGTATATGTAATGTAATCGAGCAGCATGGTAACACAATGGTTAGCACTGCACTTTACAGCACCAGGCACCTAGGTTCAATTCCCAGCTTGGATCTCTATCTGTTCAGATCCTGCAAGTTCTCCCAGTGTCTGTGTGTGTTTCATCTGGGTATTCCAGTTTCTTCTCACAGTCCGAAAATCTTGCTGGTTAGGTGCATTGGCCGTACTAAATTCTCCTTCGGTGTATCTGAACAGGCACCGGAGTGTGGCGACTGGGGGATTTTCATTGCAGGTTAATAAAAGCCCCTAATAAGCCCTTTAGGTGACACCAATCAATAAATAACTATTTTAAAATAAATAGATCATCTTTAATCATGTGGGAAAGTTATCAGGTTAGAATTGGTCATTTTATAAATTTTGCATTTTTGAGCTCATATCGGAGATTTATCAAAAGGATTAAGTGAAAAATGCGTGGAACACATAAAATGCTGGCATCCATAGCCAAAAGGTAAGACTCCACATAAGAAGTTAAAATTCATAAGATGATCTGACCATTTGGTTAATAGTAAGGGTAAGAGTGCATCTGGAAAGGAAATAATAAACGATGTAACATGTACCTATTTGAGCACAGGGGGTGACTGTCTGAGTTTTTGAGAATAACAGGATCCTGGTGTGTGTGACTATGTATCCTGAGTAGCATGAATAAGGCAGTGATATTTAATTCATCTCTTTCAGACTAGCCAAGTAATTAGTATTAACCTAAAAGCTGAACAGGACATCCCTTGATACATTTCATTTATTGGCTCAAAGCTACATTTTTTTCTGTTCATTTGATTTTGTTTGAAAAGTTAACTTCATCTTCTTAGGAATCGAAGCTTGCATATTTGAAAACTTCTGCTTAAATTTAAATCCATTGACGATTTGTCATTCATTTTCAGAATAAAGCTGTAGATAAAATGTCTGCCTGAACAAGAAGCAACACTTTGACATGTGGTTAACTAATAAATCTACCCCCTACCCCGATCATCATCAGACCCTTGAGTGTTACACTAAAGTAACAATGGGATCTTCTAATTAAAAGCATAAAGAACTATATTGATTGAATATGTGAATAAAAAATGCAGCCCTCCTTTCAGGAGCAATCTGACAGGTTCCTGATACTGCTAATTGCTAAGGGATTTGCCTTTATGTGCTTATGTAAATAAGAATCTCCTCTAAAGTACGCATTCAGCAGCCTTTGTCTGTGGAAGCACCATTTTCCCAGGAGCCTTTTTTTATAAATGAGCAGCTGGCGCAGCCTTGATATTGTTAACCCTAGTCATATACAAACATACCCAATGGAAGAGAGGGCCAACCAGAGGGGGAAAAGGTCAGGAGTTTGCCTACTTTGGCTTTGTCTGCTTGGGGGTCAGTCCTGGTAATATTTAGAAAGATTGGGAAAATACTTTTGGAAACATCAAAAGTGTCATTTTTTTGCAATGAGAGCATACTGAGACAAATACCAGTAGCTAGAGTTTCAGGGAAGAAAACCAGTGAACTTTGCCTTGAGTATAATGCTTCAAATTATAACACAATTGTTTGTGGAACAATCGCACCGTGTGTGCATTGTTCCCTGGTTATGAATCACACATAACTTGAAAATGGAGTTTGATTTATTTCAATGAACAGCTTTCCATTTATTTTAATACTTCAATTTGATGTTAACACAGAATAAATAATTGGATAATAATGGCTCCATGTAGTTAAGGTTCCATTTAGATCAGCCTTTGTAAATAATACACTTTAATACGGTCCTCACCGAGTGCAATTTGAAAGATCATCTTGTTCCTTTCCTAAAAATCCTCTGTTAAAAATATAGACAATACAGCAGAGGCCATTCAGCCCACCATGCTTTTGCTGGATCATTGAAAGAGCTATTCAATTAATGGTACTCCTCTGCTGTTGCTCCCAGCTTTTCAGGGATGGATGTGTAAAAATGAAGGTTGTGTTATATCATACGTACAAACATACTACTGGATCTCTATCACATTGCTAATGGCAAATCAGGGACCACATTCTCACTTTCACCTGCCCCTGTCATCTTCATCAGAAGATCCCTAGATAATTGTTGCTAATAAACATTACCCATACTATTTCAATCATCCAGAACAACGCTCAGTCCCCCTATCCCCACTCCCCACTGTAGCACTTAATTATTTCTCTAATGATTTGGCAACTTATAACAAATTATGTCACACGTACTTATGAAGATAGATTTGGTTCTAAATGTAGCTCAGTGGATTGGATGTTAGAAAGGACAATGGACTCTTCATGTACTTATTTAATGAAAAGGATAAGGGGCAAACTAGGAGCAAAATGTAATGCTTCCCAATTACAAATATAGACAACATGTTACACGTAAGTACACTTGTCAAAGATGTTGATTGTCATTTTTAAAGGTGGCTTTTCTTGTTTACCCCGAAATGATGAAAATAATTTCCCGGTAGATAGACCACAAACTTAATCAGCTTCTAAAATTATTAATGCATTCGACCATGTTAGATTTTAGTCACCAACTGAACATTTTACGTTCTTGTTGATAGTATTCATGCATTTGACGTGAAGAATAATATCAGCGACAATAGCAAATTTATCTGACCTAGCAATAAAAGATGGGCTAGGTGCAACTTCCATCAGTAAATTATCACCTTTGCATCTCCAATAGATGTAACCTTACATCTGCTGGAGTTCAGTTCTGTTCATCTGAAAAATATAATCTGGGAAGGTGGTGTTAAGGGGTCTGTTTTGAACGCAGACCAGTTGTCAAAGGGAAATCTGAACAAGGGAGCAATTAGTGCCGGCCTACCCCAATTAGCATAATGGCCTAGAAATTCCAGTGAATAATATTATCACGTGACACATCAGCATCTTCTCCCCGCTATCTTAATGGGGGAGTCTCGCTTTGTTTAAGTACATCTGAATGTAGAAAAGAATGGCTGGGATTCTCCCCCCCAAAAAATCAAAGTTCCCAACGTGTAGAAAAATGGGAGTAAATCCTCCCTTGTTTGTAGCTTATTGACCAGAGTGAATCTCCGACACTGTGAATAACAGAGCGCCCTAGCATCATTCCCTCTGAAAAGTGGTGGGCCTACTCCTGTCTGAGAGGCTAGCAGCATTGCGCTGAGTGGGCCACTGTGCACATGACCTGTCGGTGTCGAGATCGGCAACATGTGCAGTGGCCCACACTGCCGATCTCCCGATTGCTGGCTAATCCAATTTCTAACCAGCCCTGTGAAGCCCCATCACTGGCTTACTGATTCCCCCACACCTGATCACTGGCCTCCTGGATTTCCCCAGGTCAGCTCCTATATCCCGCCTCCCAGCCAGCACCTGATCTTCCAGACACCCCACTCCCCAACAGCCCTAACCGCCCCCTCCCCATTCCCGATAACCAGCTCCAATATTTCTCCTCAGCCCCCCTTGCCAGCCCCGATTTGCGCCCTGAAGTCTCAACAGCCCCCACACGCCCTGCAACCTCCACATGAATGGCCAATCCCAATCACCTCCACTCCCTCCTTTGCTTAGTGATTTCAATTGCAGAATGACAAGGTGACCTCCCCATTGATTGCCACCCCCCTAGACCATATCCCATGGGCAGTGCCAGTTTGTCTCTTGGACAGTGCCAGGGTGTCAGGATGACACTGCCAGACTGGCATGACAAAGGGCACCCCGTTCTCCCAACCTTCTGGGGGGCCTTATTAGCCCCTGTTCCATCCAGCAGGGTCAGGACGCCCGTTCCTCATTAGTAGGGAGAAGCTATAAACCACACTGGAGGCAACTACTCCCAGCAGGGGTTTATGGAAGGAGATGCTAGTAGGTTTGGAGAATTCCAATCTGGGCCCACTAATCGTATGGAAATGTAATTTTGAATGGCATTTCTGTATGATAATCTGGTGCAGAGCTGATGACGCCAAAAATCTTACGCTGGGAGAGGCACAGAGACCGTGACGCCCTGTGGGAATCCCACAAAACAGTGGCTGCCGATGTTTTCCGGCCCACTGTGATGCTCGAGCCGCACAGAGGGATGGGAGAATTGCCCCCAGTATTCCAAATAGTGAAGGAATTCAGAATTAGGAAGTGGCACGGTAGTACAGTGGTTAGCACTGTTGCTTCACAACTCCAGGGACCTTGGTTTGAATCCCAGTTCAGGGTTACATAGTTGTATGGAGTTTGCACATTCTTCCCGTGTGTGCATGGGTTTCCTCTGGTTTCCTCCCACAGCCCAAAGATGTGTGGGCTAGGTTGATTGACCATTCTACATTGCTCCTTAGTGTCCTGGGATGCATAAGTTACACAGATTAGTGGGTAAATATGTAGGGATATGGGGAATAGGTCCTGATGGGATTGTGGTTGGTGCAGACTTGATGGGCCAAATGGCCTCTTTCTGCACTGTATGATTCTAATAATTTGCGGATAAGGGGTAAATCTTTTAGAACTCAAGAGAGGTGGATTCACTTCACCCAGAGGATGGTGAATGTGTGGAATTCACCACCACAGAAATTAGTTCAGGTGAAAATTGTTGTGTGATTCCAAGAAAAAAAATAGATATAGCTCTTAGGCTAAAGGGATCAAGGGATTTGGGGGGAAGGAGGGATCAGCATATTGAACTTGATGATCAGCCATGATCAAAATGAATGGTGGAACCTGTTTGAAGAGCTGAATTGCCTGCTCCTGCTTCTATTTTATACGTTTCTATGTAACATGGAGAAAAATGCATCTGGCGTTGGAGATAAGTTAACGTCTCTATACTTCCTTTACCTTCTTCCCTTCATAGAACTTGTAGAAATATATTGATGACTTTGTACATATTGAAAGTTGTAACTAGAATACTCCTAGTGAAGTAGCCTGATGAATAGCATTTCATTATTTTCCTAAGATCAGACAGTTATTACTGGAAATATAAATGGACATTATTTAGTCTTCTTGATAAGCTGGGTTCAGATGTAAATTTTTATGGCACAGGTGAGTTACTTCACCTACCAGTCATTTACAAGGTCATTTTCTTCGAATTGAAGCTACACCAAGTGAACGGATCTCCTTCAGGGTAGCACCTGGTTGAAGTTTCTCAATGTTTTTTGTGTGAAATGTTGTTACTGTGTTGAAGGATGTGGATCTTGCTGTGAAGGTCACTCTGAAATCTAATATACTCTGTTATAATGAGTTTATTGGTACGTTAATGGATCAGTTGTAAGGGTAAAAATCATCAGAAACTCAACATATAACTAATCAAGGGAAAATACATAGGGAAAAAGGAAGAAAGCATTAGTTTTAGAAGCAAATAATTGACACAAAGCTACTGTGCTCACCTCCAGAGGGCTACAGCCAAAGCACATGGAAATGCTTCCTGGTACTTGTCTCATTTGCACCTCTGTAGTGGAGATCAGCATGATCTTGGAGGTATTATTTCTCCCTGAAACAAGCCCGATGAAAATCTCAATTGATCATTGTCTCAAACCTACTATCATTCTATACAGTTTTGGTTCCACTAATCACTCAGTGAGTTTATCCTGTGAGCCATGAAGTCAAACAAATCAAAAGGGTCCCATGGTTTATTGTTGGTCAACAACTATAACCACTGGAACTTCTAGAAATGTAGAGATGTTCAAGAGCTTCAAGTTTTTAGATGTCCAAATCACCAACAACCTGTCCTGGGGCTCCCTCATGCTGACATTATAGTTAAAAAAGCCCACCAATGTCTCTACTTTCTCAGAAAGTTAAGGAAATTTGGCATGTTGGCTACAACACCAGCTTTTATAGCTGCACTATAGAA
This sequence comes from Sphyrna mokarran, assembly GCA_024679065.1. NCBI lineage: Eukaryota > Metazoa > Chordata > Chondrichthyes > Carcharhiniformes > Carcharhinidae > Sphyrna > Sphyrna mokarran. The sequence continues at coordinate 24,822,622 of JAGIQG010000019.1, forward strand.
AGCATTCTTTCTGGTTACATCACAGCTTTGTATAGCTCCTGCTCTGCCCAAGACCACAAGAAACAACAAAAGACCATGAATGTAGCCCAATCCATCACTCAAACCAACCTCCCATTCATTGACTGTATCTACATATCCCGCTGCCTCGGCAAAGTAGCAGCATAATTAAGGACAGCATTCACCCTGGACATACTCTCTTTTACCTTCTTTCGTTGGGAAAAAGGTACAAAAGTTGAGATCACATACCAACCAGCTCAAGAATAGCTTCTTCCCTGCTGCCATCAAACTTTTAAATGGATCTACCTTGTATTAAGTTGATCTTTCCACACCCTAGCTATGACTGTAACATGACCTTCTGCAACTCTCTTGTTTTTTGCCCTATGATCGTTGGAACAGTGGTTAGCACTGCTTCCTCACAGTGTCAAGGGCCTGGGTTTGATTCCTGGCTTGGGTCACTATCTGTGTGGAGTTTGCACGTTCTCCCTGTGTCTGCATGGGTTTCCTCTGGGTGCTCCGGTTTCCCTCCACAGTCCAAAGATGTACAATTTAAGTGAATTGGTCATGATAAATTCTCCCTCACTGTGCTCGAATAGGACTATGTCGTCTAGAGAATTTTCATAGTATCTTCACTGCAACGTGGATGTAAGCCACTTGTAACAATAAATAAACTTTATTTTTTAGTTTACTTGTCTGTACAGTGTGTAAGAAACAATACTTTTCACTGTATGCCAATACATGTGACGATAATAAATCAAATCAAAATCAAATTAAATTTGTGTAATGTCCCAAAACACGTCTCTGTTCTCAGTCAAATCTAATGGAATTAGGAGGAATATTGAACAAAGAACAAAGAACAAAACAGCACGGGAAACAGGCCCTTCGGCCCAATGAGCCCATGCCGCCACCCCGATGTTCCCACCTCTACCCACGATCCCTGTCCATGTTTATAGATCTATGGATTAAAAACCAAATTTGAGACAATTTAGGGAGAATTTGTTTTGCCAATTAGCCTAAGAACACATCTTCGGGATGTGGGAGGAAACCAGAGCTCCCGGAGAAAATCCACACAAGCACGGAGAGAATGCACAAACTCCCACAGACACAGGCCCAAATCCATGTATCTGCACAGCACAGATATAGTCACTGAGCTGTCGTGTTGCCCATCAGATGGTCCAGGTCAAGCATACACTAATAGCGTGAAGCAGTAGGATACTCTCGAAAATGATCCAAGAGCAGTCCTCTCACGACCCATCGCGTGTATGCCCCTTGTTAGACAACAAGGTGGACCAAAGCACCTGTAGGATAAAAACAAGTACATCAATATCATCATCTATTTACATACTTCCCAGGGACTCCCAAAGCTCACGATCCCTATTTTAAATCTGTTTTCTATACCCCTCCGTTCCCATTCTGTTCATGTGCCCATCTAAGTATTTCTTAAATAACTCCAGACTACTTGCCTCCACCACTTTACTTGGCAGCGCATTCCATATCCCCACCACCCTCTGTGTGAAAAAACTCCCTCTAGCATCCAAATTATTCCCTACCCCCTCACCCTTAGCCCGTGACCCCTCGTGCTATTTGAGTCCGTCCTAGGAAAAAGCTTAACCCTGTTTACTCTATCTATCCCCTTCAAAATCTTGTACACCTCTATCAGATCTCCTCTAAGTCTACGTCTTTTTAAGGAAAACAGTCCCAATTTGCCTAATCTCTCCTCGTAACTCAGACCTTCCATACCAGGCAGCATCCTGGTAAACCTCCTCTGCACTCTCTCCAGAGTCTCCACATCCTTCCGGTAGTAAGGCGACCAGAACTGGACGCAGTATTCCAAATTGGACGAGAAAGCAGACGCCACTGTTGAAGAGGATTTGAAGGTGAGGAGAGCAGAAACAAAATGAATGAGTGTAACGAGGGAACTTAAAAGCACTAATAGAAATGGTTGAGTGGAGGGAGTGGGAATATACAGCAAACTCCTGTTAGGAGAAAAGATATTATAGGCAGGGACTTAATACCGAAAAGGTAGGAGCTGTTACTGATGCCTTGATAAGGTTAAAAATGAGAACAAGGATTTTGGAATCAATGTACTAGTGATCATGCTTTTGACAATGAAATTGGGATATTGTTTATTGTTGTCCCTCCATGGCAGTCGAATGCTTGATGTTTTCTAATATTTTTCTTGGATTTAGTGGGTAAAAAATTTGGTCTTCCTTTGAGTGAAGAAAACTTTGATCATTGGCTCCTTATTGCTCACGGCTTAAATAGTAAAATACATTCTGATTTGGGAAAGGTATACACCCTAAAAGAAAACAAGAAATTTAAACCTTTACCCCTTTATATTTGAAATTATGATTTTTCAACTTTCAGCTGACTGGAAATTTTACAATTTGATCTGAGACAGAGCAAAGTGCTGAAAAATAGAAGACTACTTTCCAAGATGGAGGTTGAGAATTGGATGGGTGGCACAGTGGCATAAGGCTTAGCACTGCATTCTCACAGCACTAGGGATCTGTATTCGATTCCCTGCTTGGCTCACTGTGGAGTCTGCACATTGTCCCCCGTGCCTGCATGGATTTCCTCTGGATGCTCCAGTTTCCTCAAAGATGTTCAGGTTAGGTGGATTGGCCATTCTGAATTGTCTCTTTTGTCCAAAGATGTGGAGATTAGATGGGTTAGCCCTGGTAAATATGAGGGGTTACAGGGATAGGACAGGGGTTTGGGTCTTGATAAGATGCTCTTTCAGAGAGTCAGTATAGACTTGATGGGCTGGATGGTCTCCTTCTGCACTGTAGGGATTTTATGGACCCATCCATTAACAAACCCTTAAGAAATGTTCTGTGATATAAAGATACTGAACCACACTAAGGTCTCTCCATTGTTCAAAAAACAGAGGAGATTTTATTTGCACTGTGTACACATGACGTGCTCTGTGGCTGCTTTACTTAATTATCAACATGTGTCCAAAGTTTCCAGTATGTTGATGTGCACACTTGGGAAACGGTGCACAAGGCCTGTGGTTTTGGATCCTCTTCATGTGGCCTGTCCTGGTGTTTGATTTTTTTTTGTTTTGCTGCCATTTTCAAGACAATGATCACAGTGTATGTTTGCAGACAGCAAACAACATTGGGCAAAGCTGACTTTGTGGGTAGTAACTCATTATACTAATGTTCCAGATACCCAACTGTGCAAGCAGTAGGAGCAACCCTACCTGTACACACTTGCCCAGTAACTTGTGGGCTAAAAGTGGACAGGCTCTGGGTGTAGTGGCTGTGAATGTCCACCTGCCCACTATGGTTCCTGGGGAAGGACAAGTACCATAAAGGTGCTATGCTCCCACCCTGTTTACATTCCAAAAGGAAGACGCTGGAAATCTGGGATCAAAACAGAAAATTGCTGGGAATACTCTCCCGGTCTGGCACCAGAGAGAAACGGAGTTAATGTTTCAGGTTAACCTTCACATGCGATTAACATAATTGGCGCACAGGGCTGACTATCTGCCCCCCTGCTCACTGCCCCTTTCCTTCCCAGCTGCCTGTACACTCAGTGCAGTATGCAGACTTGGGGGGGAGGAGGAACAGCATTGTGCAAATAGCGCATGGTGCAGACACCCTGCTCTTCTTATAGGACAGTCTATCATAAAGGGAAGCTACATATTACATCATGGGAAATGGTACAATAGGGAAGATAGAGAATTCTAGGGTGTTGGATACAATAATTATTGATGCTGACGGACAGGATGCAAGATGTCGTAATCTGGGGTGTCAGAGATTCTTGAAAATCACCCACAGAAATTAAAACAACTGGTCAGGGACGTCAATTCCTGGCATCCAGATCCAAGGATTGCCATAAGAAATGGAATGATTTCATGGGGTGATATGGGAGTGTGTCTTCACATGACATCTCATTACCACCACACCATGAACCACTCTCATTACTTAATGCCACCGCACCTCATTACTCATCCTGAAACGCTATCCACCACTCAGGAGTTATGTTTAACTTGCAGATATTCCACCTCACCTACACGCATTAACAATCACTCACAATCCTACAAAAACAACGTGTCTACCCCTTGCTACCTCCACATATCTGACTATTCAGTTCTGCAGGAATACCACCCAAGTACAGTTCTACATATTCACTGGTATTCTGTACCCGCTCTTGCAGGGCAAGGCACAGTACACAATAAAAGAGAACCGAGTAGATCTGGCATGGTACAAAGACAACTGTAACTCTTTAGCCCTGGGGAGGAGATGGCAGTCAGCATGTTGTAGCCAAGCTGTGAGAATCTGGCGACTGGCATCACTGAGGGATTGAGGCGACATTATGTTTCTGCCTAATGCCCTTCTCAAACCTTCAGTCCACTCTTGCCCTGCTGCCTTAAATGATTGTTGTTAATGGTGTGACCATTTACCTCTGGCTTCTGAATCCACTCCACTTCCCTCGCACCAACCTTCCCCTCTGACTTCCTGCTTTCAGACACCCAAGAACTAGCGCTTGCTCAGTCACAACCACTCTAAATGGAAGAGTGGGAAACATGATGGTAAGATGGCACAGTGTTTCGCACCGTTTGTGGACAGAAGGCAAGCTGGAATATCTTCCATACAAATAGGGAGTCTGCATGTTCTCCCTAAGTCTGCGTGGGTTTCTTCCCACAATCCAAAGATATGCCAGTTAGGTTGATTGGCCGTGATAAATTAATCCTACTGCCAAGAGGATTTGCAGGTTCGGTATGTGGGGTTATAGGGATAAGGCCTGCGTGGGATTGTGGTTGATGCAGACTTAATGGGCTGAGTGGCCTCCTTCTGCACTTAGAGTTTCTATGACTGCAGTGTTGCAGAGGTCTCATTACCTAATCTAACAGACATGGCCACCAGCTTAGATACTGTACTGCACAAGCCTCAGGTAACTGAGAAAAGGGCAAGGTCATAGGCAAGAGATTCAGAAGAGGGCCTCGATAAATCAGCATACAGGAGAGAGTTGAACACACATACAGAGGTGTTGCACGCATTGACTGGGTGTCAGGCAGTCTGAGGCATTGTCACAGAGCATGGAGGAGTCTGTCTCCAAGTTGGCAGAGCCTGCCCATTCCAAAGCCTCTGCTCCATCTTTCTGTCTTGCTGCAGATACATTGTCATTGCAGCTTTCCAACCCTGACCACCCTCACCCAAAACCCATTGCAACCTTTTGGTGGCATGAGGATGCAGCTACTCTCTATGCCAGAACCAGGAATTCAACAAAACACATTCCAGAGTGCTTCCAGATTGTTTGTCTAAAGATTCAGTGGTTGCTGTCCTCTCTGCTCTTCAGACTTCCACGCCCTCTTCCGTACTGCTCGCCCTATGGCTTCCCCTGTTCATGTTCCCAGCCACTCCCCAATATGATTATCAGGATCTCTCCTCTTTGGAGCTGAGGACTCATCGTTGCTGTTCGTCCTCTGGTGACTGTGGTTACATCATCGGCCTGCAAGGTTGCAGGGCGCATCACTTGATCCTGGTTTTAAGACTGTAGGGCACACTACATGACTCCAGCCAGTCTCCCACCCTTATACAATCTCTGCCTAATGCCCTTTCCTTCCTCACCTCTTGCAAAGCCCATGTACCAATAAATCTCAGTTCCAGCAAATAAAACCTCTCAATAAAGCCCCCCACTCTAGCAAAAAGTCACCTCAATGAAGACTTCAATATCAATAACGTAACCACCTTGGCACTAACCTGTACTTAACACTATTTATGCTGTAACAATTTGTCAATCCCTCCCTTCCCTTGCACTGAAGCTTCTTCTCACCCTGAGTCTGTGCAGGGCAGCCAGCTCCTGAAAACCTGTCACAACTCAGCTTTTAGCTGAATGGATGAAGAGAGTATTTGAGGACCAAACTCAAACCTGAAACATATAACTTATTGGGAGTATTGATTCCCATGCAGCTATATGATTTAAAGATTTGAATAACCTATTACAAGTATCTCGAAGCACCAAAGTGGTGCTACAAGCAATGCCTTTGCATGTTCATCCAAATCCAATGGCAAAGAGATCAAACATTTCTGCCAATTCATGGGAGTCCCTGGCTTGTGATTGAACAAAATGGAGAAGATTCATTCAGCAAGGCACTGAGTACGTTAAGAAATTTCAGTTGTGATCTTGAGGTGTTGGAGAACGCATACAATCCTCAAAATGACTCATTTACCCAACCTTCCAAGTGCCGGCAGCTTTGTATGTGGCAGAGTCTGCAGATTATGTATTGATTCATTAGCTATTTCAGAACCCATTGAACAAAAGTGGAAGCAAACCACTCTCAACCCTGAGCAACTGCTTAAGAAGAATACCTAAAAGTTTGATACTATGCCCTTTAAATAATTCTGCTAAACTCATCTTGGAGCTCAATGCTTGCTCTCCGTAGTGTGGTCCACGTAATTCATTATCTGGTTCGATAGACTCCCGATTAGGCATCTCATCAACCATTAGGTCTGTATAACATCAGGTTAGAACACCTTCAGATGCTCTCAGTGGATCCTTGGGGCACCTAAACAAGTGTCTGTCTCAAGTGGGTGTATCATGTGGGTCCTGATAGAAGCGGTCACCAATATAGCTTGTCTAAGCACAATTTCCTCTACTTCTGTGTTACCAGTGGAGATGGTGAAAGCGAGGTGAAATTGATGACCTATACATTTTAAGATGTACCCTTTGCGTTCATATTCTTCAGATGCAATCATGTATATGTCTTTTGAAGTTTGAACATAAAAAGAAATATATTGTTGAATGAGATAAATTCTGCTGATGAAGTTACCTGGTGCTGTTCTTTAACATGGTATTCGTGAAGAATTTATATTTTGTTCTAGTTTACGAAGAGAAATTCATGCTTTTCAAATAAAAAATATGGTGGAAAGTTTCCAACCAATTGGTCATGTCAATTTTTATGAATATAATCAAGGATTCCCTAATTACCAAAAATTCATTGCTGAATTGATAGGTATTGGAGTACTGCCTGTGAAAAGAAGGATAGACTTTTTCTGTTGTGCACTCATCAATAAGAAATCTCACAACACCAAGTTAAGGTTCAACAGGTTGATTTGGTAGCAAACACCACTAGCTTTCAGAGCGCTGCTCCTTCATTAGGTGACAAAGGAGCAGCACTCTGAAAGCTAGTGACTTTTTCTACCAAATAAATCTGTTGGACGTTAACCAGGTGTTGTGAGACTTCTTACTGTATTTACCCCTGTCCAATGCTGGTGTTTCCACATGGTGCACTTGTCAAGACAGAATTGCAAATATATTAAACTTCAAAGGGAACAACTATTTATCCTTCATGAGAAAAGAGTGCTGATTGGTTGGCAAGTGGACTCTGATAGCTCGAGGTATTGCCATGGGGAATTCACCAGCTAACAACCATTCCCAAGATTTTGTTTAAATTCAAACCAGGCAAGTCAACTCTGATTGATCAAGGCATTGCCATGGGAATGCGTCAGAGACTGTCACTCAAGTTTTTGTTCAGCTGATAATAGCACAATGCCTGGACATGTTCTTTTTGTTTACTGAAGGCAGGGCCCTGTGCGTGAATGTATGTAGCTTCTAGTAGGTGTACATGAGCCACACCATGAGACCAACTGATTGTCTCGAATTGGTTTATTAGTATAATTCTTAGTAGCCTCAGGATTGATAAACAAGAGCTACCCAGTTGTGGAATTGCATCTAATGTTAGACTCTGTACTTTGAGAGTTTCAAACACAGGCAGGTTGAGTATAGTCAGTGCTCTCTGCCTGTTGCAAGTAGCCAAAGAGAAGCACTATTTCACATGATCTCCCAGTTGTTACGACATACTGGCCAACATGCCTGCAATCACCCAGCACTGAAATTCATGTACCACATTTCTTCATTAGTGTGATAGGCAGACAACTTTTTTGGCTTGACTGGAGCAGAACGTTAGTGAAGGTTTATAGTAGAAGCATAAAACAGCCAGCTTCACCCGTTGTTCAAATTCTGAGACACCTTACCTCCCCAAGGTAAACTGAGGGGGACTGGACATTTTCCAGGACAAAATGTGGTTACCTTACATCCATTTATAAATCTGTATGATATCCAGTCAGCAATGATCTGGCCAGGATCGCCATGTTTAGTGGTTAGCACTGCTGCCTCACAGCACCAGGGACCTGCATTCAATTCCTGCCTCAGGTCACTGTCTGTGTAAAGTTTGCACATTCTCTCCATTGCTGCATATGTTTCCTTTGGGTGCTTCAGTTTCATCCCACAGTCCAAAGATGTGTGGATCGGGTTAATTGGCCATGCAAAATTAACCCTAGTGTTAAGGAATTAGCACCAGAGGAAATCCATACCTGTTCTAGAACAGGTATTTCAGATTCTTTTTGTGTGGTGGGGGGCACGTTTCAAAATGTTTTCACTCGGGGCCAATGAGCATATTTAGGAAAGATAAAGTTTGGCACAATATTGAACATGAATTTCAAATAAAAAAAACACCTGAGGTATGGAAAGAGGAAGAAAGGTCATCACTTCTGTTTAACACTTTTTGTTTTAAGGATTATTGCAGCCGACAAATAGAAAAGATTCTTTCTGCCCTCCAGCAAATTGAGCATTGATGTGCACTCACTTGAGGTCAAAAAAGCTCTTGAGAAAAATCAATACAATTTATTTGCCAGACCTTACTCTCTCCCATGCACCCCTTTCCTTGAGACAGTCGAAGTTCAATACTGAGCAACCCTGCTGATGAGAAATACCCATGTAAATGTCTGTGTTGACAGTTGTACTGTGAGCTTGACAAGTCAGTACACAAATGAAGGAGTCAAACAAAAATTTGATATTGGACTAAATGAGGGGAATGCAAGGAAGGCAGATATGAACTTGTATGTAACTTAGAATGCAGAAATCTGGCATTAAAATGAAAAGCGATGTGAACTCGACTGAATTTAAGTAAATTGTTACAGGAACTAGACTTATAATGGCTAATGATAAAACAGCTTTGTAAATCACGTTGTATTAATAGAGAGTTGGAATTTGCAGTTGCAACGTTGACAAACTTAAGATCCCTACAGAAGAGATAGAGGCCATTTGGCCCATTGAGCCTGCACCAACAGCAATCCCACCCAAGCCCTATTCCCTGTAGCCTCACATTTTGACCTTATTAATCCTGCTGACACTCAGAAGCAATTTTGCATGGTCAGTCAACCTAATCTACACATTTTGGGGCTGAGAGAGGAAACTGAAACATCCGGACACAACCCACACAGACACGGGGAGAACATTCAGATTCCACACAGGCAACTACCCAAGGCTGGAATTGAACCCAGGTTTCTGGTGCCATGATGCTGCAGTGCTCACCCATGTGCCATCCTAACTATTACTGCTCATTACTGTGAAAGTGACAGCAACCCAGGTCTCTGCATATGTACAGTTCAACAGATATTACAAGCAAGTGAAGGGACGGAGGGGTGAATGAATGATTCCTAAATTTTCCTTCTCCTCATTTGACTGCAAAAATCTTTTTTGAAAAAGATCTTCTTGTCAATTCAATGAGTATTTAAATATTTATGCGCAATGATCACGTTATTATATTTAACTTGATCTAGATAGAAATAATAAAATAAGCTTTGAATTCCACACACACACACATACATTAAGGAGTAGGGAAGGATAGTTTAATCAAATTTGAGTCCAGAGAAATAAAAGGGCTATGATATCGGTGGAGGCTGTTGACTTGGCTGGCTTCAGGCTGAATTTGGCGGTCATGCAACTTTCTCCTCTGTTCTTGATGCTTCTGGGGCCTTGGTGATTTAAAAGTGTAGATGACTGATTTTTCTTTCCACTGGAGAGATCAGAGCAGAATTCATTTCCTTGAGGAAGTCATTGTCTGTGGCAAGTGTGACCCAGACAGGGAAGGGAGGAGAAGGATGAGGAGGAGAAGGAGGAAGGAGGTCACGCTCTCGAGTCTTCTCTCATCTGATTGTTCTCTTATTGCAAAGGAAGCAAATAGATCTGTCACATAACACCAGATTATAAGTCCGACAGATTTAAGTCTGGTGTTGTGAGAATTCTTCCCTCCCACACCGGCATCTCCACGTCATGACATAACCATCACCTGGTGATTCAAATATGGTCATGACAAGAGTATTCTATCTTGTAATTTAGTCAGTTCATGTTGGGAATCCTCTCTGTCAGCCAACGTATTGTAGGGGGCACGTGTAGAGGACAAGGGAGAGAGAGGTTACCTCTTCCATTCAGGAGGTTCCCGTTCTGCACGTGGGGGTATTCCCTTTGTCCATGTCCATAGAGGGTGCCCCAATTTGGGAGTCCCAATCTCTGTGGAATGGATGGGCAAGCCTTAGATATAACCTTGACATCCGGGCACTTTTAAAAAGGATACCTCAGTCTCAAGAGCCCAGATTTTGACCAGCGATCGCGATATTCTGGTGGAGAAGGATGTGAACCAATCTCCTGGTATACTTGGAGATTGGTGCATGCCTAATTGCCCCCCGGGCACTCTGCTGCCTCACTCTCCAGCTGGCTGTGAGAAAAGACAAGTGTGAAGCAACAAATTTCACACGGCTTTTCTCATCTGACAATTGGAGCCATTATTCAAGTAATTGTGTTTAAAGCATATTCTCATTGTAGCTTGAGTTCATGGCTGAACTTCCATCTTGCATGCAGCTGGATTTTGTGGCCCTGTTGCAATGAGCAGAGATTTGGTCAAGTGCCAAATTTTCCACATTCACTGGCAGTGGCAGCTATGTGAGACCAGAGAATTCCAACTCATGCTTAGCAATTCCCTGTTGAATGTCCCACTAACTGCCCAGGTGCCTTGCTAATAGGTATGGGATTTGAGGCTTCCTTATATTATCCTGAAAGTATTGTCCTTAATTGGTCCTTGCTGACATGATTTGCCCAAAAAAAAAATTCAAAGGGGAAAATGTGTCCTGCTTTGCCTGCCATGGGAATCGTAATGGATGGAGGATAAACCATGTAAATAAACCGTTTACCTCGGGCAGAATTTTCCGGTTTTAGGGCGAGCTGAGTTTCATGCCGGAATGGGGGTTGGAGCTTAACCCGCTGGAGAGGCCACTGATCTGTAAATATACGAGAAGATTGGTTTATATCTTCCTCTTCTGGACAGCGTCAACCTCCTAATCAATAGAGTCTCCCCCTGCAGAACTCCAGTCTCCCAATGACAGACCCTGTCTCCCAATAGTAGGACCCACCACTAGTCCCCACCCAGCAAAGCTGACCCCCCCCGCCTTCACTCCCCTCCTATGTCCTCCCCAAATCTGGCTCTGCCTCCATCGGATCCTGCCTGCTGTGAGGCCCCATCCCCTTAGGCTCCACCCCTATGGCACTGTACAATGCCCAGTGGGCACTGCCAGTGTACTGGGCTGAAAGTGCCAAGTACACAGTGCCAGGTCCCTGCCAGGCTGGCTTTTCCCAAGGGAAAGCCTTGCCCCTGACCCCAGGGGCCTCATTGGTCTCCAGTAGCACCAGCAAAGCCATCATATCTGCAATGAGGATCAGTTGTGATCCCTCTGCTGTGGATCTCTACTTGTGAGGTCAGAATTCCAAGTGAGCTTGGGCAATTGCTCCCGGACTCATTAAACAGATTTAAATCAGCCACTGAATATTAAAATCAGCCTCATGCAATTCCCTATTAAGTTATCAACAAGCGCCGCAAAGTGGGAAAATTGCACTATCCCAATGGATTAGAAAGTGGAAAATACACTGATGCAAATTTGCAAATTGGATAGCCATCTTAGATTCTGGGCTCAAATCAATAGTCTCTGTTTTAAGATTTGATTTGATTTGATTTATTATTGTCACATACATTGATCTACAGTGAAAAGTATTGTTTCTTGTGCACTACTCAAACAAAACATATTGTTCATAGAGGAGAAGGAAAAGAGAAGGTGAAGAATACAGTGTTATAGTCATAGCTAGGCTGTAGAGAAAAATCAACTTAATATAAGATAGGCCCATTTAAAAGTTTATTTGAAAAGTCTCTATTCTTAGCAGGTCAGCTCAGACTTCCAGCCAATGGATTAAAAAAAATCATTATTTGACATGAAGAATGTTTTTGTGACACAAGGAAATCTGAAAGCTCTTGTCAGGGACATCCTGATTCAACACAATGAGAACTGCCCAAACCTTCAGTGGTACACTGAGTGCAGGATTGGTGAATTTGACATGAACTGCAATTCTTTAACTCACAATTCTCACTCTAAAAACTGTTGGAAATGTTAAGCTTCATGAAATGAGAGGTGGATGGGTTTCTAGAGGAACAGACAAGTGCTGCTCCAGTATCTGTAAGGACAGGTGACTTCATTGACACAGAAGATGAGAAACAAAGATGTGAAGGAAAACGAAAACCTCTGCGGATTGTCCTAATTCTGGAGTCATGTGCTCAGCTGTTGAAAGGCTGAAGATGTGTCTCTTCATTTTCTAGTACAAATTCATAGGATATTTTAGTACTGACACAAAACATCTTGGTTGAAATGCTAGATCTATGTCATAATTGATTCCAACTGTACTATGTTGTTATCATAGAATCATCATAGAATCATAGTATCCCGACAGTGCAGTAAGAGGCCATTTGGCCCATTGAGTCTGCACCAACCATAATCCCACCCGGGCCCTACCCCCATATCCCCACATATTTACCTGCCAATGTCTCTAACCTACACATCTCAGGACACTAAGGGCAATTTTAGCATAGCCAATCAATTTAACCCGCACAACTTTGTACTGTGGGAGGAAACCGAAGCATTGGAGGAAACCCATGCAGACATGAAGAGAATGTGCAAACTCCACACAAAGAGTGACCTGAGCCGAGAAGCGAACCCAGGTCCCTGGTGCTGTGAAGCAGGAGTGCTAACCACTGTGCCGCCCCTTATGTCATGCAATGGTGATACATTGTATGAAACTTGCACCTATTTTGAACTCATAACTCACTAAGTGCTTAAGGTCATTAATTCTGAGAGATCTGGCGCTATCTCACAGCGCTAGGGACCCAGGTTCGATTCCAGTCTCGTGTGACTGTCTACATGGAGGTTGCACATTTTCCCTGTGTCTGTGTGGTGCTCCTGTTTCCTCCCACAGTCTCAAGAAGTGTAGATTAGATGGATTAGCCATGGTAAATGTGTTGGGTTACAGGGATAGGGCTGGGTAAAATAATCTGTTGAGAGTTGGTACAGAGCCGATGGACCGAATGGCCTCTTCTGCACTTTGGGGATTCTATGATAAGACATTTTTGGAGAGGAATGGTGCTTTCCCTTTCAATGACAATTATTTTCTATATTCCCCCAAGAACCCTAGCTGACTCTGTTCTACACACATATGGCAAGATTTCAGGTGATAGGTCATTAACCCGTGACAGCTACTGTATGAATTATTTGAGTCTTTCCAGCTATATGTTCTAATCAGATTTGTCCACTAATGAGCATGAATTGGAAAAATCCAAAATGAAACATCAGTTTGAGATCTCTATTGTCAAATTAACACATCATTGTGCATTTCCAATTCAGGTAGTATGGAATTTAGTGAAGTTCTTACAAAATCATTTAGACAGGAAAGCAATTACTTGTCATTCCCACCCACATAAAACTGATTTACGTTCTTACTCATTGATATCTCTAGTCTAGGGTGGCTATGTTCAGATATATGAGGAAATGGATTTTAAGAGCCTGTCTAAAATTTGAGAGAAACATCTCCTGACTATTTTTCAATTGTTTTCTTTTTTTAAACTGTTGTTCATACTTAGGTATGATGTGGAGTTACCAGCATTGGACTGCAGTAGACGCAGTAAGAAGTCTCACAACACCAGGTTAAAGTTCAAAAAATTCATTTGGTAACACAAGCCACCAGCTTTCGGAGCGCTGCCCCTTCATCAGGTGAGTGAGATCAAACCGCTATTATCCATGTAAAGTAACATCTATGCTATCAAATTATACTATGTCCTTACTCCTTTCGACCTCTGTAATATCCTCCTGCCTATCATACTCTGAGATATCTGCATTCATTGAATTTTGGCCTCTTGAGTATTCCCAATTTTAATTACATCACCATTGGAGACCATGCATTCAGCTCTGGAATTCTATTCCTAAACCTCTCCATCCTTCTATTTCTCCCTCTTCCTTTTGAAGGCTTCTTAAAACCCATCCATTTGACCATGTTCTTAGTCATCTCCTTATACAGCTTGGTGTTAAATTTTGCTTTATAATGCTTCTCTGAAGTGCTTTGGGTGTGAAAGGTGCTATATCACTGCAAATTGTTTCACCTGGGGATTTGGTATGGAGGTGTTGCGCACAGCAGTGCTGTGCAACAAAAGATGATACATAGAATCCCAAGCTGCCTGTAGTTTCTGTGGCCCTGAGGAGTCTGTGTTCCATGATTACGTTGGATGTGTGATATTGCAAACTTTGGTTCAGAATTTAGAAGTAGTGTGGGATTTGGGGGGGGAGGCGAGCCGGGGAGGGGAGCCGGGGGAGAGGGGTGGAGGAGCCGGGGGCGGGGGGGGTGCGGGTGGATGGGGGCTGAGGTTTGTGGGGAAAGGTTTTTGCTCCTGAATTTTCGTATGTAACCATCCAAGACAAAAGTCTCCACTCAAGGCGATTCAACTTGGAACTTTCCAGAAGCTTTAGGTGGTGTGTGTTGAAGTTGCCAAAGTCACCTAATTCTTGGCAGCCATTTTAATAGCTTTGTTACTGCATGTTTTCAAAATTGAAGAACAACTCTGGAAGCCGCCATATAAGTCAGGACCATGTTTGGAATTATGAATAGGGCATGACTTTATTGGGTATAATACACAATCTCAATAATGTCCAAAGATGTGCTGGTTAGGTTGACTGGCCATGTTAAATTGAACATACTGCCATGGGATTGATGGGATAAATACATGGGGTTATGGATATAGGGCCTGGGTGGGATTGTGGTCAGTACAGACTCGATGGGCCAAATTGTCTCCTTTTGTTCTGTAGGGATTCTGTATGGAACCAGTGAATATTGAAATCTGAATGTGTCTCTAGGGATCACACCTGTTTACTTCTGCTTAGCTGTCTGTGCAGAGAGCTTGTCAATTGAAGCACTAACCACCAGTTTCTTTCATGTAGGCCCTTGGATGATCCTTTGGACTGTTCTTCATAGTGGAGGTTTCACCTTCTTTACCGAGGTAGAGTCTTATTCTAAATATAGGCTAAACTAGTGTTGCATTGGATTTGAGAACACATCCCAGTAAATAGGATAATTTGGATTACCTGAGGCTATGTAAGTTCAATACACGTGTAGGTTATTGAAAGAGATATATATATAAAATACCATGGACTCAGAATGGTTTGGGCTAATTTGAATATATTGTCTTAGGCTGATTGCCCAAAGCATTCATTGTTATCTTGGTGCTATTTCAATGAGGCAGAATGCAGAGCACTCGAGCATTCTTTCAGCTCATTGAACATGCACAAGTATGCTTAAGTCACTGAAGGAGTCACATATCCTCCCAATATGGCACATAAGTCTTATAAGTTAGGATCATAAGTCAAACTGTCAGTACAAGCTGCTTGCACATGATTTGAACATGGACTTACAGAAGCACGTACTCAGGGCATTTGAGGAAAACTGTTTCAGCCTTTCCAAGCTCCTGTGTATGCACCTTCATTAGTTGCTTACAGAGAAAGTTCTCCCATAATGGACTGAAACCAATGTAAGCTGGAGA
Source organism: Sphyrna mokarran (assembly GCA_024679065.1). Classification (NCBI taxonomy): domain Eukaryota; kingdom Metazoa; phylum Chordata; class Chondrichthyes; order Carcharhiniformes; family Carcharhinidae; genus Sphyrna; species Sphyrna mokarran. The sequence goes on from JAGIQG010000019.1 coordinate 24,838,313, forward strand.
AAGTCTCACAAAAATAATTTGTTGACTCTTTCTAATGTGAGACCAATTAAAGATCCAAGTCTGGATGAATAGAATTCAATCCTCTCCTCCATGGTGAGTTAAGCAGGGACTCATTTATTCAGGCAGGAGGGCACTCCACCACCTTTCCAATTAAGTTTTTAGCAGAAAGACCCAAGGAATGCCTTCTTGCCCCATCACTAATTAAGGTGAAGAAGTGCACAATTAATACACATTTAAAAGGCCTCAATGTGCCATTGCTGGTATTGCATGGGTTTCTCAGGCTCACCAGATGACAAATTCCCCCATCCAGTGGTGCTGTTAATCCGGTGTAGAGTCCACATTCAAATTCATTCATTGTCTGATGGATTGAGGGACCCAGCATCAGAAAAGGAGGACTTCACTGAGAGATACTCTCTCAGCTTGACCCTTTTGTCCCATAACTCTTTCCCAACAAACTCTTCTTGCCATCACTCACTTTTGATTTACGATACAGTCATGATCCCAGGCGGGTATCATGATAGCAGTACCTCCACCTCCCCAGTGGATCAACAGAATTGCCAGACTCTGAGACTCCACCTTTGGAATCCTTGAAACTAGGTTAGACCTAGTTCCAATGTAATCAATGGTAACATGCTGTGTAGATCAATAGACAATGTAACTGGTGGTGAAATGATGCGATGGTCAGCTGACCCAATATAAATAAAAAAGCAGATAGGGATTGTGAGGTGTTTGTGTAGTCTAGGGTATGGCCTAAGTGTTGGTGTAATGAAGTTTCTTTATTCAATGTTTTTCTTTGCTTTACTTTGTGAAGTTAGTTATTTTATTGCTTGCAACTGAAGATACTTATTCTTGGATAAACAGGCCTGCTCTTGTTCAGTTAAGAGTTTTAGTGGCATCTAATACAGCTAGTCTTTCCTAAAATAGATGAGAAGGGGTACCCTCCAACTCTCCAGCCAATGGATGAGACTCCATCAGCTCCAACAAATACTGTCCAATGAAAGGCAGGGGATGCAGTGAGGGGACTCACCCAAATACTGGGTAGCAACTTGCATTGCTTATTATTCTTTCTGATCCTATTTATTATTTGCTAATGTACCATTTACTGCACTGATGTTCCTGACTCATCGCCCTGATATTGGATAGACAACAGCCAGAAGAACACTTTGTACAAGTAAACAAAAAATAAATGAACAGCCTCTTAAGGAGACACCAACAAAAAAACAAAAAGTACAAAGAAAATGCATCAAATTAAAATAATGTTCCCGAAGGCTAACAACGTATACAGCATCCCCTGCACATCCACTGGTTGTGTAAGGTCTCAAGTGCACTGCCAAACACAACACTCCCTGTCCAAGATGGACATAACCGGTAAAAGAGAGACAGACAGTCAGGTAGAAGTACACCTCATCCATATTGCTGTGGATCCAGACTCACATGTAGGACGAGTAACAACAGCAGTTTTTCTTCCCTAAAGGCATTAGTGAACAAGCAACCAGCATAATTAAGCACCCTGGACTTATTATCTTCCACCTTCTTTGTCAGGAAAAGGATACAAAAGACGAAGGTCAAGTACCAACCGAATCAAGAACAGCTTCTTCCCTGCTACCATCAGACTTTTGAGTGGACTTACCTCGCTTTAAGTTGATCTTTCTCTACATCCTAGCTGTGACTATAACATTACATTCTGCACCCACTCTTTTCATTCCCTACAACAGGATGCTTTGTCTGTAAGTGTGCAAGAAACAATGCCTTTCACTGTTAGTACATATGACAATAATAAATCAAATAAAATCATAAAGGTGGGATTTTAAGATGATGGGCACCAATAGACTCTTAATTTCAGATTTTTTACTGACTTTGAATCCTATTAGAAAAATGATCTCATCCAACCATACAAAATTCTTACAGAACTCGACAAGGCTGATGCAGGAAGGATGTTTCTTCTCACTGGGGTGAGGACAGTAGTGGTGGTGGTGATCTAGAACCAAGAGGCATAATCTCAAAATAAGGGGCAGGCCATTTAGGACTGAGATGTGGAGTGCTTTCATCCCTCAGATAGTGGTGAATCTTTGGAATTTTGTGTCACTGATAGCTGTGGAGGATATGCAAGACTGAGATTGATAGATTTCTGCATCAGAGGATGTAGGAATAGCGCAGGAAAATAATGTTGAACTGGAAGTGGGCTCAAAGGGCTGTTTGGCTTGGTCCTGCCCTATTTCTTATGTCCTCATCTGATATATATTCCCACTATTTCTTGCAACCATAATGCTTTAAAGTTTATTTATTAGTGTTGCAAGTAAGCTTACATTAACACGGCAATGAAGTTACTGTGAAAATTCCCTAGTTTCCACACTCTGGTGCCTGTTTGGGTACATTGAGGGAGAATTTGGCATTTCAGTCTGTGGGAGGAAACTAGTGCACCCACGGGAAACCCACGCAGACGCGATGAGAACATGCAGATTCCACACGGACAGTGACCCAAGCTCAGAATCGAACCCAAGTCTCTGGTGCTGTGAGGCAGTAGCGCTAGCCATTTTGCCACTATGTCACCTGATTTAAGAGGAGTAGCCCAACTTTAAATACTGCTACCTTTCAGTGACATTAGATCTCTTGCTGATACATATGATCAATAACAGTGGGGGTAGCACTAACTGCCACAGCAATCATGTAAAGCAGTAGGCAGCACAAATTTACCATGCTGTTTGCAACCCAACAACCTGATGCAAGCTACTCGTTTACTGCGATTCATTTTCAGAGATTTGGAAATTTAACCCCATTTGGTTCACATGTAAGTTCTCAGTAAAAATCATCAGTAAAAGTTACTCTGAAAATCCACTAGTCACCCAGAGTTAATCCTTAGAAAGTGCATCAGCAGCAATTTACACAGGCCTCCCTCAGCCTCTGGTCCTGTTTGCAATCCGAATGGCATTGTTATGGTTGTAAAAGCAAAAATAAACACTCCTCACACCAGACTTTGGTGTATTTGATATGTATAGAAAACATTACATCCAATGCAATTTGTCAGCTTCTAAATATTTGCCAGTTAAGAGTCGATGCCTGCTGCACGCTCTTTCTTATCGCAAATACACAGACCTTATTCTTTGCTTACTTCATGCTTCCAGCAGCTTTTCCTATTCTATTACACTGCACATCACCAAGACAACAAACATATTCCCAAACTGACTTTAATGCAGTTGGCACAGAGCCCACTGCTAGATGGTGGAACAAAAACAAGTCAGTGTTCAGGGAGCAATAAAATTCTAAGTAAATTGGATTACTTTTAATTTTTATTTTGTTTATTTGATATTTTAATACCCCTCTACTGTGATTCTCTTGGAGATGCTGCAATAAATAGGTGGGATATGCGTTCATTGTAACTGAATATATTCAGCATGTTGAAGGCTGGGCATAATACCTTAGAACATGACCTGAAATTTGATGCCTTGACTCCAGTTCCATTAAAGTAATACGATATTGTTGTGACTGTTGGAAATTTGGGAATTAATCTGCTGTCATAGCTTGGTAGCCCTTAATGTGGGTGCTGGGATGCAATACCAATGGTTAAATCAAGTGAAGTAGATTCCAGCTCGAAATGTGGATAATGGTGCTAAACTATGCTCATTAAAAGAAATGCCAAAGGAAAAATTAGCGTGGTCTAAATACGTTCAATGGCTTACAACTTTACCTCTAAAGAAGAAAATGTCATCACACTTTTGACACTGAGTAGAGGGAATGGAAGGGAAAAAATGTACCATTAAATTAAGAAAAAAACAAATAATTGAATATGTGTAATTTAGCGTTGTTCACTTATTCTAATAGTTTAATATTGTAATCATTTATAAAATACTCCTTTCTTTGGTTTATGTGATTGTATTTTCCCTTAAAATCATTTTTAAGTTTACTCATTAGTGACAAGTAGGCTTACATTATGAAGGCACTGTGAAATTCCCCTAGTTGTTACACTTCGGCACCTATTCGGGTCAATGTCCCTAACCAGTATGTCTTTCAGAATGTGGGAGGAAACCAGAGCATCCAAAGGAAACCCACACAGATAAGAGAGAACATGCAAACTCCATACAGACACTGATTCAAGCTGGGAATGGAATCCAGGTCCCTGTTGCTGTGAGGCAGCAGAGCTAACCACTGTGCCACCATGCCATGTAAGTATTTGTGAAATATTTCTCAACTGTTTGTGTACAAATTTTAGTCTTCATTTCTTCGTTGCTTTAGCTGCATGCACACAACATTCATTTTTGGTGAGACAAGAGCAGGAAACAAACTTTTACATACTTAAACATGTATGTGCCTATTCAACATTGCTCCTGAACAAACTAAAGGACAAATTTGTGTTAATGGATTTATATGAATTTATGACTTCAGTGTGATCTAAGTTTGTCAGTGTTCACTGACGTTGCAAAGCATTGGACGCTCAAAGGTACAGGATGTTAGTTTTTGGTGTGACAACAATTCATAGTAGTGACCACTAATGAGTGTTTATGATGCTGTATGTTTGATATCCGTGTCAATAAACTCCACTGTGCAATTTGCGTCTAGCACAATAAAATTACATCAGAGGGTTGTTTGAATGTTTGAGTAAACATCTTAATGTGAAAACTGACGTCAGTACATTAAGAAGTCATTGATCATTTTGTAGTCATCAGGTCAAAGACCAAATTCATACCATAATCTGAAGAGATGCTATAAGGTATGAACTCAATTGGTCACATTTCTAAGGCAAGGACACTGCTTTCTCTGGAAATGTAGAACATTTACTGAAATGAGCATGTGGATTGAGCAACAAAAGAACAAAAATATCTGTAGGTAAGAACAAGAAATGAAGTAAATGAGAGGTCATTGAAAGCTATAAAAAAATTAGAAAATTAACAAATTACTATATAGTTCTTCATAATACTGAGCACATAGGAATTTGTTAATTATTTATTCAAACTATTCTATTCCACATCAATTTACATTACATCCTATCCTGTGATCCAAAATAGAATACATTATCATAGAATCCCTACAGAGTAGAAGGAGGCGATTCGGCCCACCGAGCCTGCACCAACAATATCACCCAGGCCTTATCCCCGTAATCCCCACGTATTTACAAAACTAGTGTCTCTGTAATGAAGGGGCAATTTAGCATGGCCACTCAACCTGCACACTTTTCGAATGTGGGAGAAAACAGGAGCACCCAGAGGAAACTCATGCAAACAAGGAGAGGAGGTGCAAAATCCACACAGTCACCCAAGAATTGAACCCAAGTCTCTGGCTCTATGAGGCAGCAATGCTTATATTTATATTGCATGCGTTAAGTAAGATAATCACAAGATATTTAAATAGAATGATACAAAAAAATCAGGATATTTTATCCAACCAACCATGTTGGTGGTTACCCTAATGTTGTATGTTAACCTTGTTCCCACATCTCTGTATTTCAACCAGTTATTTAATCAGTTCTTAAAAGCTGACATGATTTTGTTTCAATCTAACCTGTATAGTGTAGTATAAACCATGGCCTCATAATCCTTCCTATATTTTCTCCTGTTCTCTATTCTACATTTCTCTATTTCTCTGTCTTCACATTTAGGCTGATTGAGAGTAGGGGCTAAATCAGATAAGATTAAATTTGAAGATCTGGCCAAGGACTAGGTTGAAAATAAGAAATTTGAAGAGATTTTAAAAATGGAGGGGTATGCAGAGATGAAGACGTTCAGGGAAGGAATATCAAATATGAAAATATGCCCTCCCTGAATTTCCCTATCCTTTGTGTGCCTGAAACTTCAGCAATTCTTTGCTTTTTTCAGTTAATTCTACTCACAAATATGCACTTGACAGAAACCAAACTGGACTAGCCATATAAATACTGTTGCTGCAAGAGCAGCTAAAAGGCTGGGATCCCTGTGGAGAGTAACTCACTTCAGGCATGTGATGGAATATTCTCCACTTGCCTGGATGAGTGCCGCTCCAACAGCATTCAAGAAACTTGACACCATCCAGGACAAAGCAGCAAACTTCATTGGCACCTGATCCACAAACATCTACTACTTCCACCACTAATGCATAGTGGCAGCAGTGTGTACCATCTACAAGATGCACAGCAACTTTCCAACCTACAACTGCCACCATTAAGAAAGATGAGAACAACAGACATATGGGAACAGCACCACGTGGAAATTCCCTCTAAGGCACACACCATCCTGACTTGGAAAGATATCACCATTCTTTCACTGACATGAAGTCAAAATCATGGAAGTCCCTCCATAACAGCACTGTGGTTGTACCTACCTAAATCAGATGGACTGCAGCAGTTCAAGAAGAAAGGTCACCATTATATGTCTCAAAGGCAATTAGGGATGGGCAATAAGCCAGTGATGCCCAATTCCCTTGAATGAATGAAAAAAACCTGTCTTATTCAATATCTTTCCACTGGTTAAATTAAAAAAAAACAAATCTTCACAGATAGGCAATGGGTAAGATTCATTTTCAATCTCATTTTTACCAGTTATTTATAATGTTTACAAATCCAAAAGGACCTGTCTGCTTTTTGAACTACCACAGTTGCCAGACCCAATTGCTACACTTCATTTCCATAATTCTCTCTACTCTGTCTAATCTAGCCAATTATTTACTTAATACTTCTACCTGTGAATAAGGCATTGGCTTAGTCTGTGAAGAAAGAATAGAGCCAACGTTTTGAGACTGGAATGATTCTTCATCAGAAGCTCTGACGAAGCATCATCTGCACTTGAAACATTGGTGATACTCTCTCCACAGATATTGTCAGACCTGAGGTTTTCTGTTTATGTTTCAGAATTGAGCATCCACAGTATTTTTCCTTTATTATTGGTTTAATCTGTCCATGTAACCAATCCCATTCATCTGTCACTGAGTTAACTAAGTTAGATTGGCTCAATTAAAAAATTTACATCCCTTTTCTTCAATCTCTCCATAATCTTTCCCCTCTTTTATCTGTGCTTCTCTAATTCTGCCCTTTCCCAGTTCTGATTTTAATTACTCCACCACTGGTGGAAGCTCAGCAAGCACTGCTTAAGCTCTGGAATTTTCTTCTGCAACTTCTCCGTCTCTCACGTTTCTTTTAAGATGCTCCTTAACACCAATTTCTTCAACTAAGCTTTTGGCCATCTTCCCTCACTTATATCTCACAATGTGGCTCAATGTCTAATTTTGCTTTTAATATTCCTGTGAAGCACTTTGGGAGATTTTATTGCATTGAAGATGTTACACCAACATAAAGTATTGTCACTATCATTGTTGTGCTAAATAAAGAATAAGTTTAACGTTGTTATGTCAAACAAATGAGATATTTTGCTTCTGGTGATGTTGAACTTCTTCAGTGTTGTTGGAGCTGCACACATCCAAGCAAGTGAAGATCAGTCCATCACACTCTTGAAATATGTAATAATGATGAAAAGGCTTTGGGGAGTCAGGAAGGGAGTATCTTAACATAAAATACCAAAGTTCCCACCTATTTTGTAGTTGTACATTGATGGTAGCGCTACTCAGCAATGGTAATATCTTTGAATGTCAATGGGAGCTGATTAGATTTTCTCTTATTGGAGATAGTCATTGCTTGGCATTTGCACAAACAAATTTTGCTTGCTACCTATCAGCCCAGTCCTGGATGTATGTCCAAGTTTACTGCATGTGGTCATTAATTACTTGACAATTTGCAGAATTGTGAATCAAATGTATACCAAGCAATCATCAGTGAACATCCTCATTTCTGACATTAAGATTTAGGGAAGATCACTGACTAAATAGCTGAAGAGGATTGGGTCTAGGACACAACCCTGAGGAACTCTTGCAGCAATGTTCTGAAAGCTGGAGGAAGTTGTGTCTCAACCAGCAATTGATGTCAAACAAGTCATCAACAGATCAATGAAAATGAGAGCTAGAGTGCCTTATCAGATTATCACACTTGTGAGGGATATCCCCATGTCTAAAGAAGTTGTTGTTGAAGAGCAGCATGTAGCGGGGCCAAGGATATTATCTAATAATATGTGCCAGACTAGAGAAGGTAAAATAACGCATTGCTGTCAATTTGCTGGCTATATTGGAGTGAATCATTGAACTGAATGGCAGAAGAGGAGGGTATAGTCGGCATGGTGGCACAGTGGTTGGCACTGCAGCCTCACAGAGCCAGGGTCCCCAGTTCAATTCTGACCTTGGATTCCTATCAGTATGAAGTTTGCACGTTTGCCCAGTGTTTGTGTGAGGTTCCTCCCACAGTGCAAAGATATGTGGGTTAGGTTGATTCGCAATGTTAAATTGACTCTGGTATCAGGAGGATTAGCAGGTAAATTCCTGGGTTGTGGGAATAGGGCCTGGATGGGAATTGTGGTCAGTACAGATTCGATAGGCCATATGACCTCCTTTTGCACTGTAGGGATTTGATGAATATTGAAACAATTTTTAGCACCAATATATAATAATTTCATGTCTTGTATCTTATTAAAAAAAATCTACAAACTATCCCCAAAATTTACATTTTTTTCCCTGCAATTTCTTTGTTTCCTCCCTATTAAGTGCTGAAATTTCAGTATCTTTGAATGCATTGAATGATTTGCATTAAAATTTGAAAAGATTTATCATGTGCTTCATAAATGATTCTTTGACAGCCTTAACAAAGAACAAAGAACAAAACAGCACGGAAAACAGGCCCTTCGGCCCAACAAGCCCGTGCCGCCACCCCGATGTTCCCACCTCTACCTGTGATCCCTGTCTATGTTTATAGATCTATGGATTAAAAACCAAATTTGAGACAATTTAGGGAGAATTTGTTTTGCCAATTAGCCTAAGAGCACATCTTTGGGATGTGGGAGGAAACCGGAGCACCCGGAGAAAACCCACGCAAGCACGGGGAGAATGCGCAAACTCCCACAGACACAGGCCCAAATCCATGTATCTGCACAGCACAGCGATAGTCACTGAGCTGTCGTGTTGCCCATCAAATGGTCCAGGTCAAGCATACACTAACGACGTGAAGCACTAGGATACTCTCGAAAAAGATCCAAGAGCAGTCCTCTCACAACCCATCGCGTGTATGCCCCTCGTTAGACAACAAGGTGGACCAAAGCACCTGTAGGATAAAAACAAGTACATCAATATCATCATCTATTTACACACTTCCCAGGGACTCCCAAGGCTCATGATCCCTATTTTAAATCAGTTTTCTATACCCCTCCATTCCCATTCTGTTCATGTGCCCATCTAAGTATTCCTTAAATAACTCCAGAGTACCTGCCTCCACCATTTTACTTGGCAGCGCATTCCATACCCACCTTTACTTTTCACGCAGAAAATGTCCTCAAGAATAGTCATCACTTACGGCAGAAGGTAGAAATAAGTGTAAACAATTGAGGACTGAGGGTAGGGACAAACCATTGTCACATTTTTCCATGAGTTTTCTCTTTACGTATGAAAATGAAAGTTTAAAACCATCAAGCCAATTTTTTATGAATGACAGGTATGTAAGGAAATTTTCCCAGGGCGGAAGAATCAATTACTAGGGAGCATAAGTTTAAGGTTGAGGGGCTAAGTTTAAAGGAGATGTACAAAGCAATTTTTTTTTACACAGAAGGTGGTGGGTGCCTGGAACTCGCTGCTGAGGTTGGTACTGGAAGCAGATATAATAGTGACTTTTAAGAGGTGTGTGGACAAATACATGAATAGGATGGGAATAGAGAGATATGGTCCCCAGAAGTATGCGGGTCTTACTTCAGATGGGCAACATAGTTGATGCAGCCTTGGAGGGCCGAAGGGCCTGCTCCTGTGCTCTAATTTTCTTTGTTCTTTGAAGTTTGCTTACATTTTAATTCAAAGATGCAGAGAAAATACAGTTCAGGGCCGGTGAGGAGAAAGCAAAGATATTGCTGAAGAACATTGTAAGATCTTAGACATAAATTCACAACCCATGCAGTACAGGCATAAGCTCAAAATATTTTCTGGAGTTATCCTTTCGCTTGATGGGGAGGCGGGGGAGCGTGGTAGTCGTGGAATGCCTGGTTAATCAGTGGCAGAATTGTTTGGTGAAAGTTTCATTAAATTAGTGGAAGATATCATGGCAATGTCAGTGTGGCATAACACTATTCATAAGCTACTTTTGGATTCAGAATTTTCTTGATCCTAAAGTGGTAATTCTGTGGATTTGTTGATGAAACTTGCAGAATATTCCTACCAGCAAATGCTATACAATCAAGTTCAATAAGTTTCATGGACCAATATTGTTTTTGAAAGAAATGCTTGATCTTTAAACCCTTACAGAAATAAAGAAGTTATGAAAACTTCTGAAGTGGCCATGGAGTTCATTTTGGCTCCCGTTGAAATTTGCATTGGCTGCAGAATGTAACAGAGGGTGGTTGGCCCAAATTCAATAAAACTCAACCCCAGAAGCCAAGTTGCTAATCAGTTTGAAATCTATGTTACTCGATTTGTACAAATGTCTTTTCTGTTGTAATGTTGTTGATTCCAGAGTGCGCCTGTTAAAAAATGTTTTCATAATCTTTCATGACAGCAAGTCTTTATTAACTACGTGTGACTATATACAAATGTAGAGTACAGGACTAGAACAGTCTCCACCTTTGGGCCTTGACATGTCTCTAGCCAACAGCATACTGATCTAGATCTGGTCATATTCCTTCTTAGAATCATAGAATCCCAACAGTACAGAACAAGGTCATTTGGCTCATCGAGTCTGTACCAACTACTATCCACCCAGGCCCTATTCTTGTAACCCCACACATTTACCCTGCATACCCTCTGACACTAGGGTCAATTTAGCACGGCCAATCACTGTGCCACTTCCATCATTGTGTGGGCAGTACTGTACTCAGTTCGACATTAACCCCATGTGTGCCAGACCCTTCTACTAAACCTCTTCCCACAGTCTTTTTTTCTTATTCATTCATGAGACATGGGCATCACTGGCAGGCCAGAATTTACTTATCCCATGGATTTGGCGTTTATTTTAAGTCTTATGTTGTTATAAGTCTAATGCATTTATGTTATTGTTTCAACCTTAATGCTATTGTAAATTCTTGCTAGTACAGTATTAGCTCAACAACATTCTAACTATCCATTCAATGCCTTGAAGTTAAAGGTTTAGATGGTCAGGTGGCTTCATAACCTTTCTACATCTCATTCACTGTTTGGTCCAAATAGTGGCAGGATCAGTTGGTTCTGGGTCTTGTTGATTGGGAGATTGACTTGGTATTAATAGTCTGAAACTGTGTGATGGAGCGAAGCAGTCAAAGGAGAAAGCATAGACTGCTCCTGTTGCACCTGACTGTACTCTCTGCTGTGCCAATCTGGTAGAATGGGGATTGGTCCTTTTTCAGTGAGAGGACTGTGCTTTATCTCTTGAGCTCAGGGACCCAGACCCTGTCACTCTGTTGCAGTTGTGGCAAATATCTCACATCTATGGAGGCAGAATCTTGCTGTCTGTAGGATTGCTCTCTTTCTTGGACATCCTGGTGGTCCTTAGCTACCAATTCCAGTAGGAGTATCTTTGACAGGATTGGAAATTGTGCACAAATCTTCCTGTCTATCAGAGTTTTAGATGGGGACAGGTCGCATTTTAAGAGGGTGATAGGTAAATGAGAAATGCAGTGAGAAATTCCTCATTCTTTTTCAACCAAACAGGACATTAATTTTGTTATAGACCTGGAGGCTTACATCGTCCACTTAAATTAAGGGGTGGTAGTCATAGGACAGATGCTAGAGGTGGGTTCTTTACTCAGAGGGTAGTAAGGGCGTGGAATGCCCTGCCTGCAGCAGTTGTGGACTCATCAAGTTTAAGGACGTTCAAATGGTCAGTGGATAGGCACATGGATAGCATTGGAATAGTTTAGGATAGAGGGTCATAAAATTGGTTCCATTGGTCGGCGCAACATAGAGGACCGAAAGGTCTGTACTGCGCTGTGATGTTCTATGTTCTTACTCTGCAGAACTCTGCAAAATGCTTGCTCATCTGTGTATGTTGTCAAAAATGTAGATTGGTCCAATGACTTGAAGCAATAGAACTGGCAATCAGAATCACTTTGTGCATTATGTACATTTAATGTTTTTGGGAGTATGAATCCTGAACATTACCCTGATGCCTTCAAGTTAATGCATAGGTCAAGCTTCGAAAAACTGTTAACTCAAAAATAGTGTACAACTGAGAAACAACGAAGATTAAAAGTTAACAATCAAGATCACAGCCTCAAAGTCAATAAAACAAGACAAATCTCTTTTTGTTATATTGGAGTTCAGCTTTGTTCTTATTAGGGTTTCAGAGTCATGGTCTGCCAATCCATTTGTCTTTCTGGTAAATGCTGCTTGCTTTTCATTTATTATGGGCAGGGAATATAGAATGATGTGCTTAAGTAGAGTGTTGTTTCCAGGGAATTACCTTTGAAAGGTGTTGGTTGCTTCCTTTATCAGGTTGACTATTAGGTTATTTCTTGTCCTCTGCCACTATTTGATCAACCAGGTTTATGCTGCAGTGAGATCTGGACTATGCATCAATGACATATAAGGACGCTCGAGAAATTCCACCAGCGATGCCTCCTCCAATCCCCCAAATTCAGTGGGAGGATCATTAAACACCAGTGTTCTTCTTGACACCAGCTCCACAAGTATTGAAGCAAAGACCTTACAAAATCAATTCCCACGGACAGGATACTTGTCCAGACGAGCATCTCCCCCACCATTTCCAGTTTTCTCAACTTTCAAGATGGTCAGCATTCCAGAGAAGGAATAAGAAAACACTACAAAGACACTCTGAACTCTCCTTGAAGCATGAAAGCATTGACATTAATATGTGGGAGAAGCAAGCACCCAATCACTCAAAATAGCAACATTTTATCCATCATGTTAAATCATGCTTTGATTCCAAACAGTTTAATGATGAGGCAGTGCGCAGCTCAGAAGGGTGAAAAGGAAATAAATCCTGCCCTCCAGATGGCAATACCTCATGGAAATCCTGCCCCATGTATCCAAAGATTGGCAGTTCGAGAGTCAGCCTTGTCATTCGCATAAGGACTTATGGCAGAAACTCCAGACTCTGAGAAGGCTTCATTCTTGAATCAAGATACAGCCTGTGATGACATATGGCAGCAATTGCCTGCAAGTCTTCTTTCATTTGGGTCCTTTTCTTTGGGCCCCATAACACACTGTGTTAAAAGATATCCATCCCCTTACTTTTTCCTTACTTTGTTTCTCAGTGCTATTTAAATACACCCGGCTGAGTGCCTAGTTCGAGTCTTTACGTCGCTCGTCGACGTTTTGGTCAACCTCTAGCGAAACCCCAGTCAGGGCTCACTTGATCTTGATTTGAGGTATGTGTGTTGGAGTCACCGCTAAGGTGTTATAGCTTAGGAACGTGAGTTGGGTTCACAGCTAAGGTGTTATAGCTAGGTCTTTATATTGTCATCCCAGATGTCTATGGGCCTACTGGTGAGCCAATTTTGTCGGTCCTGTGTACTCGGGTTGCTCTCCTGCGTGAGGGGTGTAAATTTAGGGGATATTTATGCCGAATTAGGGGGACCCAATTGAGTGACACTTTGATTTCGCCAATTAGCCTATAATAGCACGTTTTTGGGAATGTGGGAGGAAACCGGAGTGCCCGGGGAAAACCCACGCAGCACAGGGAGAATGTGCAAACTCCCGCAGACATTGACCGTGGCCGGTAATCCGCCCTAAGTCTCCGTAGCTGCCCAGCCAATGGTGCTATTCACCGGGCTGATGTGCTGCCCAAATGTCAGTCCATGTCAGCCCGCACTGACGGCAGTGGAGTACTGGACAGCTCCCGGATCAACACCCAAGAGCCATCCACATACCCCCCCCACCGAGTGCATGCCCCTTGTCATAGACAAGGCGGACTGTGACACCTGTAGGATGAATAGGTGCCATTATTTACACACAACATTTATTTACATTTATTTACATTCATCCCGTTACACACTGTACAACGCACAAACACAAACAGCCCGACAAACACCAAAGAGTCCGCCATATTAATATAGGGGCTCCGTTGAGGGCATTGTGCCGTGATCTCTGACAAGTAGCCAGCTTGTCCTCCGGTTTGGTCGTCTCTCACCTGTCGTTGAAGATCTCCAATATCTCCAACATGAGTGGCAGGGTGAGCCTTGAAATTTGTTGGGCGAATGAACGGAATCTCTTTATTCCCAGGAAGGCCATGAGGCTGTTATTCTTTTCCAACCATTTGCCCCTGGCGCCAACAACAAATCCAAAGTATTTGGGGTTCGGGCATCCCGTCAATTTTTCAATCTCTGGTCCCAGATGCTGGTACTTCTGGCACTTTTCCTGCCACGCCTTCTCCAGACTGTCGTAGTTGTCTTCGAACCGGACTGTCACATCCACCACCGCTACCTGCTGATCCTTTTCCCTCTTGAAGACGATGTCAGGCTTCCAGAGGCTGCCGTCCTTGGCAATGAGCCTTGGCTCGAGGTAGGATGTCCAGCCGTATTTTCCGACATACTTACGCAGTTGTTCCAAGATCTTATTGTGGCGTTTGATCCGGCAGTTTTTCACGAATGGGCAAAAGCCTGAAATATGACCGAGTGTTTCTAGACCTGTCTCACACCTTCGGCAGGTCTTTGTGGCAGAGGGGTTCCCCCTTGACAGGGTCACCCTCGTCGGGTATAGGTTACACCAGAGTAGCATGTTGTTTACCAGGCGATGGGATTTCAGCTGATATGCAGCCTTCATCCAACTGTTTGAGATTCTGTCATTGTGGTAGTAGTGAACTCCCACACCTTGTGATGAGAGCTGTCTCCATTTCTGGAATTCCCATTCCCTGAAGACACGCAGGTACTCTACCCTCTTGCCAGTGGTCAGCACAACCGCCTCACAGCTATTCTGTCCTCCCTTTCCTGAAATGAATGGTAATGATAATGCCTGTCTCTAAGCTAATGCAAACTTTAAATCCTGCAACTATGTGTCACAATCCTTGGCTCTACTCCAGAATAACTGCACCCACTATTAGCGATAGTTCTAAGGCCTGGTCTATGCCCAAAATGTTATATTTGAGGCTGGATAGTTCTGTTGGGTTATTGTTCATTACATTGGGCAGTACAAATCACTCTCTTCCTCAAGGGGCAGCGCAGTGATGCAGTGGTTAACACTGCTGCATCACAGCGTCGGAGACCTAAGTTCAATTCCCGGCTTGGGTCACTTTCTGTGTAGAGTTTGCACCTTGTATCCATGTCTGTGTGGGGTTTCTTCCAGGTGCTTCAATTTCCTCCCACTCTTCAAAGATGTGCAGGTTAAGTAGGTGGGCCATGCTAAATTGCCACTTAGTGTCGGGGGAGTGAGGAGCATATTAAATATATGATGTTATGTGGATAGGTTGGGGGATGATCTCCTTCTCCATAGGGATTCTGTAATTCTGTCAATTCCTGTTGGGATGACACTTTAATGGAAAACCCACCTTAGATGTCTTGATTTACTAGAGGGCAGCTGGTACTCATAGAATCACAGAATGCATTGCAGAAAGAGACCAGTTGGCCCATCGAGTTTGTACTTACAACAATCCCACCTAGGCCCTATCCCCGTAACAGAACAAACTTATACATCCCAGGACACTAAAGAGCAATTTAACATGGCCAATGCACCTATCCCATACATCTTTGGACTGTGGGAGAAACCGGACCATCCAGAGGAAATCCACGTAGACATGTGGAGGACATGCAAACTCCACACAGACAGTAACTCGAGTCGGGAATCAAACCCAACAGATCCCTGGAGCTGTGAGGCAGGAGTACTAACCACTGTTTGAACGTGCCACCATCTGGTGGATATGTACCTCACTCTAGAGTTTGCATCTTCAAGGGGTAAAAGAGAAGAGCCAGAGTAAACCTGGGGAGAAATAAGAAAAGATAAATAAGATGCATGTGAGTAAGGACTTCACTGCTGTTCTCTTCAGGAATTTAATATTCTCGTACCGTGATGACTAGAATGTTTACTACTTAGTAGGTTTCAGTTGGAGACAATTCAGGATTCTGCAACATTTATCCATTTTTTGTTTCCGGTTAGCTGGCAGTGATTTTATATTTTTTCTATAATAATATTGACTTCTAAATTGTACACTTTTGTTAATTTGGGAAGATCCTGTTGTCAATGAGTTGTGATCACAGAATCACCCATTCCAGCCAATAACATTCCCAATTGTCACTGATACATACGTACTACAGATAAAATACTATAGTTTCTTCAATTCACCTCTTATGCTCAGATTAACCTCACTAGTATAATCCCTGGTGTAGGGAGATTTTCTTATGAGGAAAGGTTTAATAGGTTGGAACTCTAGTCATTGGCACTTAGAAGAACGTGAGGCAATCTCATCAAAAAATATATGATCTTTATGGGGCTTGACAAAGCAAATGCTGAGACAATATTTCCCCTAATGGGAGAGTCTAGGGCATAGTCTCAAAATAAAAGGATAGCAATTTAAGACTGAGAAGAAGAGGGTTGTAAGTCTTTGGAACTCCTTACAACAGAGAGTTTTGAGGGTAGAGTACTTATATGTACTTAAGACTGAGATAGATAGATTTTTGTTCAGTAAGGAAATCAAAGGTTATAGAGAAAAAGCAGGAAAGTGGACAAGAGGAATGTCGGATCAATCATAATCACTTTCAATGGCGGGACAGGCTTGAGGAGCCAAATGACCTATTCCTGTTCCTAATTCTTATGATGTCGTGGTCTACTGTCTTGTTTCAACACTTTAAATATACACATGCAAATATACATCTACATACATATACAACCAAAAAAAAATGTACAGCAGTTTTGTGGTGTTAACTGCTTTATTGGTAAACAATCTTCATTAAATGTAAATAAGATTGTTGGAATTGGAATTTATTACTCTGGTAATCCCCTTTCTGAAATTGGATTACGGCATAAAGTCTCAATGATACTGAGCATCTCATGGTTTAAGTATCTATTGATCAAAATTACTTTGTCATTTTTAATCTTTTTTATTGTCTGGTAAAGATGTATTCACAATGTGCGGAATTCCCTGGTCGTGTCCATGATGGGATCCATTGCAAGCGCAAATGGAAAATTTGGCATTCCAGCGAAACCCCATTAATTTGCAGCACTGGAAAGTCCCAGCCGTAACTTCATAGAAGTATTCAAAATCATGAGGGATCCAGATGCAGGAGATGGAGATGAATTTTTTCCCATGGCAGTAAGGTTACCAGAAAACACTGGTATACAATGCTTGGCAATAGAATAATGGGCGACAAAAAGGAAAATTTATTTTACACTGTAAGTGGTTAGCAACATCAACACCAACACTGGTTGCTGGTGTGATGGAAGCAGATTCAATTGGGACTTTAGAAAGGGAATTGAATAAATACCTGAAGAAAATATTTGCAGGGCAAACTGGGACAGGCCTGTCCTAATTTGTTCTCATCCAACATTTAAGTCATTAAGAAACTAGATCAACAGTGAGATCTGATCCAGGGATGTTGAAGCTATTTGTGATGCAGTTTCTGGGACCCACCTTAGTACAGATTAGAGATCCCACACAGGATCTTAACGCTCCATTTTTTAAAAAAATTCATTTAACAGATGTGAGCATTGCTAGCTGGACCAGCATTTATTGTCCACCCCTAAGCGCCTCCATTCCAGAGGACATTTGGGAATCAACCACATTGCTGTAGCTCTGGAATCACACAGGCCAGACTGGTTTAAGGAGGCAGATTTTCTTCCCTGAAGGATATTTGTTAAAGAGGGATTTTTTTTTTACAACAATTGACAATGATTTCATTGTCATCATTAGATTTTTATTGAACTCAAATTTCAGAGCAGACTCAAGGGGCCAGATGGCCTACTTCTGCTCCTAGTTCTTATGTCCACCAACTCTGGATTACAAGTCCTGTGACAATACCACCATGCCACTGCCTTGCTCGTTGTCTTAACCAGCTGAGCCATCAATAAAGCTTCACTGTCAATCCGCAGTTAATTGCTTTGAAGAGAAGAAAAATGAAAGAAGGATAATACATGGTGTTTTTACAACATTTGATCACTTTTAATGAGGAAGTTCACCATAGCATCTGCATTTATTATTTTCTTATTTTTGACAAAAGATCATCACACTTTTTAAAAATTCTTTAATAGGATGCAAGTGTTTCTGGCTACACCAGCACTTGGTTGCCCATCCCTAAGTGCCCTTGAGAATATGGTGTGAGCGAACTTTTTGAACCGCTGCAGTTCAGATGGTACAGATACACCTACGTGCTGTTAAGGATTTTGACACAACAACCATGGGAAAAGATATAAAAGTGTCCAGAGGGGAAATATTTTCACACAGAGCTTAGTGAGTGTCTGGAACAAGCTACCAGAGGTAGTAGTAGAGGTGGGTACAATTTTCTCTTTTAAAAAGCATTTAGATAGTTACTTGGGTATGATGGGTATAGATGGATATGGGCCAAATGTGGGCAATTGGAATTAGTTTAGGGGTTTAAAAAAAAAAGAGCGGCATGGACAAGTTGAGCTGAAGGGCCTGTCTCCCCCATGCTGTAAACCTCTATGACTCTATATAGGATCAGCAATATAGTCCAAAATCAGGGTGGTGTGCTTTGGAGGGATACTTATCGTTGGTAGTGTTCCCATACATGTGCTGCCCTAGGGCTTCTACGTGGTAGGGCTTATGGATTTGGAAGGTGCTGTCAAAGGAGCCATGGTAAATTAATGCAGTGAAACTTGTTTATGGTACGCACTTCTGTTGCTGTGCATCAGCAGTGGAGGGGGTCAACGTATAAGGTAGTGAATGAGTTGCTGATTAGGCGGGATGCTTTCTCCTGGATTGTGTCCTGCTGAAACATTAGCTCTCATTTTTATCTCCATAGATGCACCTTTGCCTGCTGTGTATTTCCACATGTTCTGTTGTTGCGTCAGATTTCCAGCATGTCTAGTATTTTGCTTTGTGTGTCATCTTCTCTGGCTAGCTATTTTAATCCTTTGAACAGAAACATTTGTACGTCATGTTGAGGATGCAGATAACATTATATCTTCTATTTATAGTATGACAACATGTGAATTGGCAACCTGGCATATAGAGTAAGTTGCTTATCTTTATTATTCTGCTCTGCGTCAAACTATGTTGAAGTGTGCTTAGGCAATGATAACATATCTAATAACTGTTTAATAGCTTTTTATATGCTTGCACTGTAATGATCATGTGAACTATTATGGGGAAATTGATATCATCCGTTATCAATCTATCATAAAGGAGACATTTGTCTCAACTTGCTTCACATGAATATGCTTCTGGTTAGAATTGAGCAGATGAATTTGAAGAAAACAAATGAAAAGATAAAACCCAAATATTAAGTGTGTCATGTTTAGTAATTTATCTATCCCCATGAAACGTATCTCTGCACCATATGCTCTTTGCAGTGAAAGCTCTTGTGATCAGTGTGCATTAATGCAGGTATAATACAATGGCAATAAATCCTCATTAACTTCTTAAGAATTTTTATATTATACACATTTTAGGAGTGCTTATATTAACAGCAGTGTAAATTGGTTACTGAGTTCTGAAAGGGAGTCTTGTTATCCTTGTATTACTGTGATTGGAAGATGATAATTTCCCATGAAGAAACACAGGATGAAACAGTTTACAACCAACAAGAAAAAACAACTGGTGCCGTATCCACTCTGTGACAGAAATACTCCATCCTGATCACTGGACCACTAATTGTGTATGTCAGTGCTTTGTCTTCCCATGATCCCCTCAGGAAGTGCAAAGAGGAAGCGATGGCACAATGTTAATGCCTTTGGCCTAGTAGTGCCGAGGCCCAGGCTAATTTACTGGGGATGCAGGTTATAGGGACGCAGCAGCTGGTGGAATTTAAATTCAATAAATAAATCTGGAACTAAACCATGGCCACTGCTACTGGTTCCAAACCCATAGCCACTACCTCCAGGGAGGACAAAGGCAGCAACTGCATGGGAGCACCTTCACCTGCATGTTCCTCTCCATGTCATATATTTCCAATTCACGATAGTGTACTGCTGTTCCTTCACTGTCACTTGGTGAAAATCCTGGAACACCCTCCCTAACAGCATTGTGGATCTACCTACACCACATGGACTGCAACAGTTCAAGGCGGCATTTCTTTATCAAGGACAATTAGGTAGTGGGCAATAAATGCTGGCCCAACCAACAAAGCCCATATCCCTCGAATGAAAAAAAATCAAACCTTATTAGAGTATAAACATATGTTCACATCCCATGAAAGAGTAATAATCTAAAAAATGAACAATGGATATGGATTACGTGGTTGTGATTTTGTGAAAAGATTCACTTCTGACCTTCTTTGGGTTAATGAATGGATTAGTGAACTCTATCCTGACTCCATTCCTTGTTATAATGTAACCAATGGCAACATGCTGTGAAGGTCGGCTGGTCAGCTATGTCAGAGACAATGTAACCAAATGATGTAGTGGTCAACTGACCAGGTCTAAATAGAAAGCAGATGGGGATTATGGGAAGCATTTGTAGCGCAGGATGTGGCCCAAATAGTGGTGTAATGAAGTTTCTTTATTAAACCTCTGCTTTGATTTATTTTACAAAGTTAGTTCTCTCATTGCTTACTATTGGATGACTAGAAATTTTGTCCCTTGCAAAGCATTGAGGAAATTCTTGAAAAAGAGAAAATGCCCAGGGCCTTTGCTGTTTTCATGTGGCTTCCTCTGATCAATCATCTGAAACAAGACTTACTCCATCCACCCACCCTTCCCCAGAGACTCATGGTTAATGCTGCATTTGTTCATTTATTTCTTAAATCATAGACACATTCCCAAATTACTGTCCTAATTCAGGATTTACTGAACAGTGAGGCAATTGTACTAATAAATCTTTCCCAATATCTAGGTCCCTAAAATTCAATCAAGACAATCTAGCAAATAAGAAATATAAGTGCAAGTTGACTGAAGGCTTCACTCTTTCTTTGAAAGTTCACCAGTTTCAGGTAGTGGCACCTCGTATTTGCTTCTGGTCAATACCTAAATAATTCTGCACAATGAATGCTTCAGGTTTTATTGAAAAACTTTGAAGTACCAAATTTGCATAAAAACTACAGTAAATCCTTTGTTTTTTACTGTGGAATTTTCAAAATGAATCTCCCACACTGTGCACTGGAGAGACGCCAAGCATGGATCATCCTAAGTATCAGAAGGTGGGGTGTATTCTTGCTGAAGAGGCCAGTAATGTATGCTGAGCAGGCCACTGCACATACGTCGATTTCTCATATTAGATTAATAAACCATAGTGGCCAAGGGCCCCCCTGGGCATTGCCACTTTGCCTCTTGGGCAGTGCCAGGAGACCAGGCTGGCACTGCCAAGCTAGCAATGCCTAGGGGGCTCTCCCCTCTTACCCCCTGTCTTCCTTGTATGTCCCCATAGACTCCCTTCACTCCAATGGGGTTGTGCCACCACCCCTCCCACCCCCAAAACAGGAATGTTTCACAAGAGGGGAGGGGTGGTTGGTGAGAGGCTAGCAGGCCACAGACATCAGTCCTGGGCCCAGAAACAATGTCAATGATCATCTACATAATTTCTTCAGCTCCTCACTGATTTCTGGCGTGGAGTTGGTGATGCTGGAAATCCTGCAGGTGGAGATGCATGAAGACTGTATAGTCCAGCAGGAAGCCCAGTACATGGTCTCTGCTTATGTCCCCCAGCCCACTGCACTACTAGAGCAGCAGAGCGGACTGGGAGAATTGCCCCCATTTTATGGAACATCCACAGCCCCTTCTTCTGTGTGTCCAGGACACTTTGCATGGCTGAATGTGACAGGCCTCAGGCAGAAGGTGAAATTCCCCATTGAAGAATGGGAGCTTGCCCTTTCTTTTAATGATTAATAACCCAATCATAGAATTGCAGAAACATGCAGGTTTGGAACATTCAAGTTCTGCTGATGTAATTAGCAGGCCAATAATTATGGTGGATCACAGGCTTACTGCCATTTTTTGAGTTAACATCTCATTTACCCCTAAAGCTTTCACAGTTTTTGGGTGGCTGCCTGTATAATAGCAGAGTTAATACTGTAGCTAAACAAAATCTTTGGCTAGGCGACTCTAGTTTTTGCCACTCTATTGCTGCCTGCATGTCAAAACAGTGAAAAAAAAAATCAGAAGTGAAGTCTCTAAATGAGAAAAAGATAAAATACTGCGGATGCTGGAATCTGAAACAAAAACGGAAAATGCTGTAAATCTCAGCAGGTCTCACAACATCTTTGGAGAGAGAGAACAGAGCCAACTTTCTGAGTCACCATGTCTCTTTGTCAGAGCCAAAGAGAAGGAAAACCTATGAGTGTGTGTTGGGGTGGAGGGGGAAGGGCGGGAGGGGATGCGGAGGTTGATGGTGACTGTAAGTGACTTTTTGCCAACACTTGTCCTATTAAAGGAAAGATAAATCATAGAATCATAGAAACCTTACAGTACAGAAAGAGGCTATTTGGCCCATCAAGTCTGTACCGACCACAGTCCGTTCCAGGCCCTACCTCCATATTCCCACATATTTATCCACTAATCCCTTTAATCTGCGCATCTCAGGACACTAATGGATAATTTTAGCACAGCCAATCAACCTAACCTGCACATCTTTGGACTGTGGGAGGAAACTGGAGCACCCAGAGGAAACTCACGCAGACACGAGGAGAACGTGCAAACACAGACTAAATGGTGATGATAAAATCTGAGAATGGTACTAAGAGCGTTCATTAAGAGATCAGAACGTGTGAATGGCAGAACAAAAGTGTAGACTGTCAAGCACAGAGCTTAGCACTGCTGCCTTACAGTTCCAGGGACCCTGGTTCGATTCCCGGCTTGGGTCGCTGTCTGTCCAGAATCTGCATGTGTCTACAGGTTTCTTCCGGGTGTTCTGGTTTCCTCCCACACTCCGAAAGATGTGCTGGTTTGGTGCATTGACCCTGCTAAAATTGTCCCTCAGTGTACCTTAATAGATGTCGGAAAGTGGCGACTAGGAGATTTTCACAGTAACTTCATTGCTATGTTAATGTAAGCCTACTTGTGACACTAATAAATAAACTTAAACTTAAGGATAACCTGTGGAATGTAGCAGTTGGCCCTAGTGGAGTGGGAGTTTTTTGGTGGGAAGGGCGAGGTGGTTGTAAAAGAAGATGAGAAGTGAGATTTTAGAAGTGGAAAAATAAAAATAACAATATAAAATAATAAAAATGGGTGAATAATATGAAAAGAAGAAACAAAATAAATGGAGTTGGGATGAAGGAGGAGGGGAGAATTTATGCTCTGATGTTGTTGAACTCAGCGTTCAGTCCAGAAGGCTGTAAAGTGCCCAGTCAGAAGACGTTCTTCCAGTTAGCACTGAGAAGTTGAGTGATAAAAAGAAATGAGAAAGATTAAACAACTTTTATTAGAACAAAGAAGTTTAAGAGGAGGTGGGACATTTCTAGAATGGGTCAAGGAGAATTGCTTATTCTACCATTAGTACAAGTTCATGAGACCTTTTCTTGCGCTGTAAAATTCTCTGATTTTAGGAAAACCATTACACACTTGGTCACATCTCGCGTGGTTTTGCTTCGTGCACTGTAGTATAATTAGGTATAGTCCAGCCTATGCACCAGCACTATACATCATTTGATTGTCATTAATATTTTTTGATTTTTATACAATGCTCTGGTAATTGAGGTGGGCAAGAGCAAGGAGTACAGTGACAAGTGGAACACCTGGGCGAAGGAACTGCAAGTAGATCTCATGGGACAATGATAGTGCCTCTGCTTCTGAACAAGAACCTCTGGGTTTGAGCCTTGCTGGCCATGGAGAGTACATCCATAACAAGTTGAACTCAAGTTGGGAATCATTTCAATGGAAATACAGGAGAGATTCCTGGTCAGTCATGTAATGGGAAGAAATTGCTACCTGTACCATGACTATTCATACCTACAACATAAATGTAAAATTGTATGTTGTCACAGCAACTTGGACTTCTTGAGGGAACGGATGGCCAGCGTGGATCAGGTTGCAGCCAACATAATAGGGTTCGAACCCTGTTCTGATTGAAGTGGATTCAGGACTTGCCTCTTTGCCTTATTTGTGGTAGGGATGTTAGTGCTGTGGGTAGGACCCTGTCTTCAGAGAAAACTGAAAAGAAGAATTAGAAGGAGCAGTACGTCTTGTGTTCATTACAAACTCTTCTAAAAGTTATTTTATTGTAGTTCGGTGCAGTTGACCCAGCCAATTTAAATTGTACCCCTCATAAACCACCCACTTCCTCCAAACCTCTATTCAATTTAGCAAAACCATAATAATACTCAATTGGGAGAAGAAATTTGTTTTGACCTATTTCTGGGCCTAAAATAGATTGCGCACTGAAAGTACAAATCAGTAGCTGAAGGCCCAGATTTTCTCCAAAAGATTAGGCCCCAGGCCTCATCAGTATAGATTTGGTGAGCGACAGGTGTAATTAGACTTCTGGAGGCAGCTGGCAAGTCCTACAATTGATTTGATTTATTATTGTCACACTTATTAGTATACAGTGCAAAGTATTGTTTCTTACGTGCTATACAGACAAAGCACTTTGCTCACAGAGAAAGGAAGGAGAGAGTGCAGAATGTAGTATTCCAGTCATAGCTAGAGTATAGAGAAAGATCAACCTAATATCATACAAAGATGTTATAGGGCTGGCTGGCAAATTTTTGGTGAAGTTATTCAAATTTTTCCTGTTCATTGCATGAAGTCCTTTTTGTTTGTGGTAATGTTTTGTGATGATGTGGAGTTTGTTATTGACTTATTGTGGAGACACACAAATGCACATTAGTGAATGCTTCAAATTGGAAGAAATGAAGCTCGAGAAACCTTTTACTTTCACAGTTTGAAGAATAGAATCCCAATAGTACAGAAGCAGTGATTTGGCCCATTTGAGCCTGCAATGACAACAATCCCATCCTAGCCCCATAACCCCACCCTGTTACCATGCTAATCCCCTCTGAAGCCAGGGTCAATTTAGCATGGCCAATCATCCTAATCTGCATATCTTTGGACTGTGGGAGGAAACTGAAGCAGCCAGAGGAAACTCATGCAGATACGGGGAGAACTTGCAAACTCCACACTGCCAGCAGCCCAAGCCAGGAATCGAACCAAGGCCCCAACAATGTAAGACAGCAGTGTTAACCACTCTGCCACTGTGTTGCCTGTATCATAAAATTGTTAAAATGACAGACTATTAATCAGAAACAGTGGGAGGGATTTTCTGACTCTTCCCGTCAGTGGAATCATCTGGTTCCGCCAATGAAGAAACTCTGCCTTGCCAGCCATAGATTTCCCCAACGGCAGGAAGTATGAACAAAGACAAACTATATTGACAGTGGTGGAACCAGAATATTCAATGGCAGATCACCTCTGTGACCACAAAACATGCCAGGAGGTGAGGGGGGGGGGGAGGGGAAATGGAAAATACTTCCCATTGAACAATGAAAGCTGTTATGTTTTCCCAGACTACATGGTGACAACAGTAAGACTGAACAGTCCAAGAATGGGGTCACCTTTACTATATACCCCTAGTACACTGTTTAACCAGTTAATTTATTTAGATAGTGATGTTCAAAGCCCAGTTTGGAAATAAAGTGGGTCAGCATTATACTGTTCATGTTTGGGCTGTCTCTCTTTTGCTCTGTGTTAAGATATTAAAAATAACTCATCAAAAAATGGCCTATATACTGCCACCAAATTAAATTAGGTTATGTTACTGAATTATCTTTAAAAGTTAACTATGACTATGCATCATGTTATTAAGCATAATTTACATGGATTCACGGGATCAGGCTAATTTCAATTTTCTGACCAAATGCCAGCTTTTCACGTGAATGGGTAAAATTTCACATAATACTAAGTTGAGTGCAATAGGCACGCAATGATAGCAGTTAAGGGTTTGAAGGGCTGAATGGCCTTACCCTATTCCAATTTCTAACATTCTCAGGGGGATGAGTTAAAGTTGCCCATTAGCGTCAAAACAATCTCCACAATTTGTGAATTTGGAAACAATACAGGTAAGAGTTCATGATCTTATTAAGTAAAAGAATCCATTATGACTTTAATCAGTTGCTTACCAAGCACTTAAACAGTACTTGCAATTACTTTCCCCTCACACCATCGCAGAGTCAGTGAATATCTCGCCTGAAAGGTCCATGATGCTACTGACTGTATTTTACATCACAGTCTTCACTGGGGGAAGAAGGGGGAAGATCCGATCCCAAGGGTCTTTGAATAGGACGAGGGTCTGATAAAGATTTGGCCTTTGGTCTGAGGCAGACTGTTTGTGGACCCTTCAATCATTTACATCCTCCACATCCTTCAGCCACCAGATTTCTAAAAGCCTGGGAATGAGAAGAAGGTTAAGAGATGACTTAATAGAGGCGTATAAGATGATCAGAGAATTAGATAGGCTGGACAGTGAGAGCCTTTTTCCCTAGGTGGAGATGGCTAATCTGAGGGGACATAGCTTTAAATTGAGGGGTGATAGATATAGGATAGATGTCAGAGGTAGGTTCTTTATGCAGAGAGTAGTAAGGGCTTGGAATGTCTTGCCTGCAACAGTAGTAAACTCGTTCAACATTAAAGGCATTTAAATGATCATTGGATAAACACATGGATGATATTGGAATAGTGTAGCTAAGATGGGCTTTAGATTGGTTTCACAGGTCGGTACAACATTGAAGGCCAAAGGGTCTGTACTGCACTGTAATGCTCTACGTTCTATGTCCTATGGAATACTCGGCTATCCACTAATAACACCTTTAATTTGCCAGTCCTTCCTATACTATTAATTGGCCATTGCAGCAGGAAGTCCAAGACTGTTGGTCACTCGCGCTTCTTAAAGTTAGTCTAAACTTCTTAAAGGGACAGTGTACTTCAGATGCAGCAGATGCTGGGAGTTGTGCTGCAACTGAATCTAGCCCAATAGAGAGAAGAACAGCTGACTATAGGAGAGTGTGAGCTGTCAGGTTTCCAATTGCTGCACTGATAGTTTGGTGGGAGAAGTAGAGTGGAGATGTCCTGTATCCCCAGGAGGACAGGATACACTCTAGACATATGAATCATTGAATCATAGCTTGTGACACAGAAAGAGGTCACTTGGCTCATTGTGTCTGTGCTGGCTGAAAAATAAGGCAGCCAGTCTGACCTCACCTTCCAGCATTTGCTTGTAATCCTGCAGATTACAGTATTTCAGGTGCACATCTAGACATTATTTAAATAAATTGAGGGATTCAGCCTCAATATTCTTTTAGGCAGTGATTTCCAGACCCCAACAGCAATTCAGGTGACTTTTTTCGTCATCTTCCCTTTATCAGTCACTTTAAATCTAGTCACTGATTTCTCTGCTAAAGAGACTCTTCCCATACACTCCCACTCATAATTTTGTACATCTCAATCAAATCTCCCATCAGTCCCCTCTGTATCAAGGAGAACAACCACAGTCTATCCAATCTTTCTTCATAGCTGCAATCTTCCAGGCCTAGCAACATCCTTGTACATCTCCTTTGCATCATCTCTAGTACAATTACCTCCTTTCAGTCATGAGGTGACCTGAATATCACACTGTACTAAAGTTGTGGCTTAACTAATGATTTATACAGTTCCAGCAAAGTCTTCCTGCTCTTAATTTCTACAACTTGGTGAATAAATAAAACAATTCCATTTTCTTAACCTGTTACCTTTATGTGGCCATTAATTTTGAGGTCCCTCATTTTTTCTACACTTCACAGTATCCTCTCAATAAATGTTATTCCCTTGTCTTTTTCGACCTCCCCAAATGCATATTTCCACACTTCTCTTAGTTGACTACCATTAGCCACTTTTCTGCTCATCTGATGAGTCTATGATGAGAAGACAATGGGACCAGATAGATATAGGGGTGAATGCCAGAAGTCAACTTCCAAGAACCTGGATGCAATGCCACAAGTAGTTCCAGTGAATGCACTTCAAATGCCCTATTCGACTGAACCAATAGACTCAGCCACTGCTCAATTCACCATATCCTCAACAGTCACCTACAAATATTCTCAATCAATTAGGATGCTTAATGCATCACACATTTGACTCTCGCACATTTAACGTTATCACCAGCCTCACATCCACAACTCATGGCTTGCATGCAAACTGATTGCACAGTACTCCTGACGTATTACCCACCCTCTCACGTAAGAAACTGGTGCACAACTGGAGGCAGCAAAACCTAAGGAAATGAGTAGGGGAAAGCCAGTATATACTAAATCCCATTGAGAAGATTATACTGGTCATGGTAGAAGGAAACTTGTTGAGGTCATGACCACCAGTATGGCTGAAGCGATTGAACTGACAGTTTCCTTGTACCTAATACTTTCTGAGTTGCCTTGCACCTCCAAAGCTCACAAGATACAAATGCAGTGTTATGACCATAGTAGATGTTAACTGCTAAGCAAACAAAATCGCAAAGGGAAACATGCTTAAGGGCCTCAATCTTTTTTGTATACTGAAAATGAGAAGAAAATGTCTGAACCTTAGCAGCATGAACTTGAGTACAACTTTGGAGATTGTATAATTGATTTCTACAACTTAGTGACAAACAACAGCTAAGATACTGATACCATGGCTCAGGTTTTCTCTATAAGGGAAAACTTCTATTATTGTAAAAGCGGTGATAAGCCCAGAAATTCTAAGTTCCGGTCCCAAATACGGAACTTGCTTTTTCAGAGGGGCTTGCATTGGGCTGAGGTTCATACATGCATGTTTTCCAGAGACACTAGACAATTAAATCATCACTTGGCTCCACTGAAGTGTGATGATTATAGGCCAAATGTGTGGAACCCTGAGTGTGTAGACTAGAACAGATAAAATCAAATCTGAACTTGGTGTATTTATTTGGATAACCATAGAGAGGTAAGGTACCCCTTTGTATATGGTCCCATGACACCTTTAGGAGAGATAGGAACCCTTCTCAATTGTTACAAGTAAGCATGATTGCGTATAAAGTGTTCATGAAGTCCATTGGAACTGCTAAAGCTGTCAAAGAACTGTCAAGCTCTCAAAATGCTGTCAAGCTGTCAAATAACTATTAAAGGATAATTCGTGAGATCGCAAGGAGAGGTTAAGAGCAATGGATGATAAGTGAAGCACGTGTTGGCATTAAGTTGAAATGGAAGAGAGAGAAAAAGCCATGAGGATGAGAGGGACATACGGTGTATAAGGACCATGGGACTAAGTTAAAGGACCATGGGGGTATGGGCTCGAATAGTTTTGCGTGGATCTGGCATAGAGAGTGTCTTTGTGTTGGGGAGGAGGAGGGAGGCAGTGGATCTAGAAACTGTTTTTTGTTTCAACTGTTTTTCAAGTAAATCCATCAAATTTCTAGAGCACAGAGATGGGTCTTCTGCCTAGTCCACCTCTACACCTGGCAATCTTCCCACTCAGCCCAAGTTCTGCAGCCCCAAGCACTAACCCAGCCCAGTCCCCTAGGTTCAAAATTAGAGCTGCAATCTACTATTTTTATAGATCGGGTGTATATGGACAGTAGGATTCCCATACATACGCACCTGACCCAGGAACAAAAATGTGGGCCTGTGAATAGTTTACAGGAAGGACCGTTGCAGGATTGGCATGTGATGAGACACTGCCCCCAAGTGTACCACAGCCAGGACATGAGAAAAGATAATGCAGCGAAGTACCAGCTAGCTGCACACCAGTTCTGTTGCAGAGGAGCCAGATGAGGACTTTGATGGTGGGACTACAGAAAAGAGCCTGTGAGTATGCACAACAAAATCCTTGGTATATTGGGAAGCCTATCAGAAAATCTATATGCAGTGTCAGCTAACATGAATGGAGTCTGGCACCAACCTGGAGCATTGTCTTACAGAGAGCTTGGAGCCCACGTGGTTCAGAATGGAAGAGATGCCAGATCCAATTAATAACTTGTGGGACCAGCTATGATGTTGTTTCTGATGGATGATGGTTCAGGTTCTATGAACACCCAGTGCCTAGCTAATGCAGTGAAAGATCAGATTGCGGACGTCATGGCTCTGGATACCAGTTTTCCAAGGGGCCTGCAGTATGTCATAGCAGTCCAGGAAACAATCCTCCAACACGTCATTTGGATTGCTGAGTTGCAATCCCAAGAGGCTGACAATGCCTCACAGAGCAAGAACCTGTTGTTCCCTCTTCATACAGTCATAGAGTCATAGAGACTTACAGTATGGAAACAGGCCCTTCATCCCAACTTGTCCATGCAGCCTTTTTTTTTGAAACCCTTAAGCTAATTCCAATTGCCAACATTTGGCCCATATCTCTCCCCTTTCATCTTAAACCTAAGCCCTCTAGTTTTAGACTTCCCTACTTTTCGGAAAAGATTTTGATTAGCTAGCTGACCTATGTCTCTCATTATTTTATAGACCTCTATAATATCACCCCTCGGCCTGCTACGCTTCAGAGAAATGAATCCCCGTTTATCCATTCCCTCCTTTCAACTCAAACCATCAAGTCCTGTTGGCATCCTAGTAAATCTCTTCTGTACTCTCTCTAGTTTAATAATATCTTTTTTCTAATAGGGAGACCAGAACTGTACATAGTATGCCAAGTGTGGCCTTGCCAATGTCTTATACAACTTCAATAAGATGTCTCAACTCCTATATTCAGTGTTCTGATCAATGAAACTAAGCATGTTGAATGCCTTCTTCATCACGCTGTCCATCTGTGATTCCACTTTCAAGGAGCTATGAACCTGTCCAGATGAAGAGATTTATTATCAACCTATAAAGTTTACATGCACAGTTAAGTCATGTTTTATGTAAGCTTCAGTCAGCAGTCGCGTATACCTATTACATCTCTGGATGAGTCATGCTGCATACAAAGTAATATGACGCTTAGAAATTTGAAGAAAAATCTAGCACAGCTACCAAACGTGGCTGATGGACAGGCTGAAACTTGAATTGGAGGTCTATTTAGACGATAGCTATCGTGGGAAGATGTGTATATTTTGATGCTTGTAGTTGCTGGAAAACTGTTATAATGTACTGATTACTTGTACCAACTTGTGAAAATTTGACTCTGAATTGAAAAAAAGCAGCATAAAATCATCAACTTTTTTTTAAACTATAGTTTTGCATCTGCAGTTAAGTATAACACTTTGAAGTGTGACACCCAGAAGGAAAGACAGATACATACGAGATGTAATTTATAATTTTTTTTTGTATTTTCCAGCATTTCAGAACTGAATACATCAATATTATGGTGGCTGAGTACACACCAGAGGAAAGGTTCCATTTCAAACTTTAGCTACGACGAAATGTGAACAGAGCCCTATCGGAATCGACTTTAACTTGGAGTGATTGGCAAGTCTGGGGCAGCAA
The DNA here is from genome assembly GCA_024679065.1 of Sphyrna mokarran. Lineage (NCBI taxonomy): Eukaryota > Metazoa > Chordata > Chondrichthyes > Carcharhiniformes > Carcharhinidae > Sphyrna > Sphyrna mokarran. The sequence continues at coordinate 24,869,710 of JAGIQG010000019.1, forward strand.
GCTGATCACCAGGCCCTGACATGCTGCAGTGGGGTGCAAATCATTTTAACCCTTCAGTGTTATTGGACAACTCCACACTGGACTCTTGCCACAGCCTCACATCAAGCTGATGGACAGGAGCAAGTGAGGCAATGCTAGTGGGGGACAACTGGAAGTTGGTTTCGTTGTGCATTCTGGATGGACAACGTACTGAGAAAATATAATCTGGTATTTTGCTTCATTGTCCAATTTGCAGCCCTTGCACTCTGTGAGAAGGAGGCCATTTGGCCCATTGACCCTGCATCACCACAATTCCATCCAGGTCCTATCCCCGTAACTCCACATGTTTACCCTACTAATTGCCCTAACACTAATGGGCAATTTAGCATGGCCAATCAACCTAATCTGCACATCTTTGGAGTGTGGGAGGAAACTGGAGCACCCGAAGGAAACCCACACAGACTCAGGATGAATGTGCAAACTCCACACTGACAGTCACTAAAGGTCAGAATTGAATCCATGTCCCTGGTATTGTGAGGCAGCAGTGCTAACCACTGTGCCATGATGCCACTCTGTTTGTGTCGTGACTTGGGAATAATTTCAATTTAAGAGATTTTTGCACTGCTTAAGAATGAATCCTATGGGCTGTATTTTCCTCATTTTTCTTTCTAGTATTTTATCAGCTTTAATGTGGGCCAATTAAATCAATTATTTGCATAAATGAATTGCATTGAATAAATATGTGGTATATGCAAATAATAAGTAGGAGCCAAGGGGCTATAAAACAAAGAAATTATTAAATAGAAAAACAAGAGCAATTAGTTACAAATTAATCTGAATCAAGCTAAATCCACCTACTGAATATAATTCGGATAGCCAGTAATTCCATTATATACAGAATTAAATTAGCATGAAGAAATAAATACAACTTATAAATGATGCTGGTAATGTTGGGACTGTAGGAATTTATGACAATGAGACATTGGTTTCCTCACACACTCCAAAGATGTGCCACTTAGGTTGATTGGCTAAATGATTGTTCTTCAGTGTCAGGGTAAGTAGGTGGAGAGGGGCTATTTGGGATAGTGATCCGTGCAGGCTCAATGGAGCAAATGGCCTCCTTCTGCACTATAAGGATTCTATGATTCTATGAGACTGTTCCAGATATGATGTGGAGATGCGTGTATTGGACGAGGGCGTTTGCTACCAAATAAACCTGTTAGACTTTAACCTGGTGTTGTGAGACTTCTTACTGTTCTAGATAGTCAGAGCTGAAGGAAAGGAAACACTTCAGTGGAGAATCCTTGGGGGTAGAATGAGGTTTGGTGGTTCCTTTTTATTTGGATACTACAGGACCCCTTAACATTCCAAAATAACATCTGTGGTGTGTAAAGGCTTCTGATGCAAAGAGCACTGGAAGCCAAGTTGTAAAATGGTTTAATCGGCACACATACGCGTATAACATTCGCCAAAATTATGCAGAGCAGGAAGGTCATGACGTTTGGTTTGATGCCAGTGCTGCTATTTTGGAACTCCATGCTCAAGCTGTGCCTTTTAATCTCCCACAGCTGAACACTCATTCAATGGTCCGAAGGAACATTAACCAACCCCCGCCCACTCCCCCCTCTCCCCGCCACACACCACCCCTTCACCACCACCAGTGTTACTTAAAGGGATTATTAAACTTCTTGCAGGTTAGTTGCTGGTCTACTTCTTCTGACTGTTGCTGCAATCCTCTGCATTTTGTGTGATTTGCCACACTCGTTAAAAAGTTTAATATGTTGACAGGGGGTAGTCTGGCCAGTGCTAAAGAAATATACGGTGATAACTTATGCACAAAGCTTCCAGCTGTGGATGGCCATGGAAACCTCCCACTTGGAACTGGGCATGACGATGAGGATGAGGTCACACAGAGCAGGTTAAGTTTAAAGGATGGAGAAGGGTGAGAAGTGTTCAGAATCGTTCTGCCCAGAGTATTTGGAATGAATTCTTCTCCCTTAACTTCACCCACAATCAATGTTTGAGACTTCCATACTTCAGCATGGATGACCTCCCTGAAGTCTGTTGAAGCCACAATTCCAACCTCAGAAAGAGGGATTACACTGTCAGTGGCTTTAATGGTGACTGTATCTGTTAACTTTCGTGCATCTGGCTCCTTGCAAGCCGCTGCTGGAGGCGTGAGCAGCATTTCACAGTTTGCAGGGCATTGCTGCACAAGGAAGATCACTTGGCTGTCTCTGCAAAGATAGAGAAAATAATTGAATTCCCACTTGCCAGAGAGCAGTAGGTGGAATGAGTACGAAGGCTGCACACACATTGCTCTGCATTTGCTTCATGTCAACTCTACCATGAACTTGAAAGGAAAGCAATTCCACTCCCTAAATGTGCAGTTGGTATGTGATCACAGGCAGCATGTCATGGAGGTCAATTCCCGCCTTCTGGTCACAGTCATAACATATTCATTTTGCAGCAGTTCTCAAAGTGTGCCATTTTTCAGCATTTACGACAAACCAAAGAGTGTGTGCTGGCGACAGGTGCCACCCACCAATGACATAGTTTGTGACAATCCACACACACACGTGCCCACCATGCATGCAATGGGAGTCCCCAAATAAAGCCAAAGAGTGAAGCACCTGCCTGGAGGCACATTGAAGAAATTCTGTAGTACTCATCAGAACGGTCTTAAGACTATTTGGTGAATCTGGGGTATGCTTTATAATATTGCCATCTTAACTGAACAGCCTGTTACACCACTTTGGGAGGCAAAAGTGGAAGGCAGAAAGAAGCAAGATGAAGGTAAGTACTCACACTATGACAGGCCTTTCTGCCATTAATTTGTGTCTGTATACAGTACGTGATTGCATTTATCAATTTAGTTTAGAATGATTATTTTGTGTGGGTTTTATTTTTTACATCACGCTTATTGGATATTGTGATGATCATTGAGAGAAGGAAGATAAGGATTGGGACTCTTTGTGATCAGGAAAGTTGGGATACGGTTACGGGATTATACTTGGGTGAGTTCTTCACGGATAGCCAGACCAGAAAGGAGCTGTCTAATTTCCATCTTTTCCTCTTCTTTCAACATTTCCTCTTCTTCCTCAAAGAAACCCAACAACGCAGAAGGAGGCCATTTGGTCCATCGAGTCTGCACCGACAATAATCCCACCTAAACTCTATCCTCATTACTCCACATATTAATCTCATGTATTTATCCCGTTAATCCCACTAACCTGTGCATCCAGGGAAACTAAGGAACAATTTAGAATTGCCAATCCGCCTAACCCACATATCTTTGGAACTTCCTCATTCTCTTCTTCATGCAGCTGTTGATCTGATGCTCAGCCAACAGCTGGTAGCTATTTGGAGTATCCTCTCATGTTGGTGAGACTTTTCAGCACGTAGCTGAATATCATTCATCTTGACAGCTGCAGCCAAGTACTGCAGGGCTCCTCCAGAGCTATTCAAGCAGAGGAAAGGTTATTTGTATAGCAGCATGATTTTCATCCAATGCACGTTGCATGGGTTCTATGCCAGAGTCAAGAGTTGCGCAGTCAGCAGATAGCCAGTAGCAACCCTGCCTCAGTGGACTGTCAGAGAATGAAGAATATCATGGCTGCTGCCAGGATGTTGGGCATTGTTGTGTATATTTTTCTGCCCACAGTCACATTGTTGCTTCTAAGAAAAGAAAAAGTTGGCATACGGCATCTGCAAAATGATGCATGGGCAATCAGTAATACCCTGCATCTTGGTGAAGCAGCTTTCCAAGTAAAGATGTGTTCTTACTCCTCAGGCTTTCCTCTGTGCAAAAATGAATTATATATAACCTGCTTTCATTGAGTAGAGTGTGCCAGCAATCTCATCAATGTAAAAGAGGGTAGAAAGCTGCAAGGTATTGTAAATATCTACACTTTCAGCCTGGAAGGATCCAGGTGCAGAATGGCTAGGATAACTATTACAGTCACTGAGAATACCCTGCTCTGTCGTCACACTTTTAGCTAAAGGAGATGACAAATTGCAGTCAGGATGTCCTGAGGATCTCGGGCATTGCTCCTCACTGGGTTCTGGTAAGAGAAGTACTCTATGAGCACCCATGTAGATTTGGCCTCATGCTGAAAACTTTCCCCTTCTCCTTCTTCCAGCAGCTAATCCTATTCTGCATAGTCTATGTTCATTCTCCAAGTCAGGCTGCACACTATAATGAGATGTCCACCATTCCTGGCAATAACTGATTCATACAGAAGCTTTGAAATCAGCAAAATATTTTCAGCACCTGCCACATCACATCTTGTAGACATTCTAATTTGAAACATCTATAGAGAGCACCAAACCCTAGTAGAATTGTAGTAAGAACTAGGGGAAATCAGTCAGCAAATAACCTGTAAGTAGTTAATGATCTTGTTAAATCAGGCTAATCAGGAGGTCCTTCCTGAGATTAAAGTTGACTCCAAAAAGGTGCCGCTTGCAACAAATAAGTATTGCACTGAGTGATGTTGTGGTTTGCTTCTTGGGTATACTTTTGCGGATGTTCAATTCATACATATCAACTACACTCACATGCATTGCATGTACTTTTCCTATAAGCGAGCACACATGCCATTTTGGAACTCTAGAGATACTAGTACCATTCGTGAAAGGATACTAACAAGACCTCTTTCTTGGTCCAAAAGCAGAATGTTATCAACCTCTGGAAGGTGGACATGAAGGTTAAGATTGGGAAGTGGGAGGATGGGGAGTTGAGGTGGTGGGTGGTTGCTCCAGTAAAATGCCAAGGAGTCATGTTCGAATGGCTCCCCAATGCAGTCAATGTAGAGAGATTTTCTAAGGATGGGAATGACAGCAACTCAATTGCTCTCAAATGCAGGCATTTATTGTCCATCACAGAGGGCATTTAGGAGTCAATCACATTGCTGTGGATCTGGAGTCATGTGCAGGCCAGTCCACATAAGGATGGCAGATTTCCTTCTCTAAGAGTGAACCAGATGGATTTTTACAACAATGGTTTTATGTCACCACCAGATTTTTAATACCAGGTTTTGTTGAATTCAAATTTCATCATATGCCATTGTGGGATTATGAATGAGGGTCCCCAAAGCATTACTCTGAATCTCTGACTTACCAGCCCAGTGACAATAGCACTTCACCACTGCCTCCCCATTATAGGGTATGTCTCATCTCCTGCCCAAGGATGTTGGCCGTCTCACAAACTTCATAACATCGGGATTTTGTCCCTGCTCTAGAAAGTTCCCAACTCAAGTTTTAAAACAAAATGACAAAACACAGAGAAATGGAATTACCTTAAATTGTCTTAGCAATATTAGTTAATTCCTAATTGGATGTGTTACAATGATTAAAATTCTCATCTGGCTTAAATTTCAGGTTCACAAATATCTTATTTTAAAAATTAATTTATAGAAATCATTTTGTACTTTTATTCAATTCCTCAGGAGAACATCTTTCTGGAAGTTACAGAGTCACATTGATTTAGTGGCTTAGACTTTGTCCCTTGCTGGTTTTATTTGGTCTTATGACTACTGGACTGCGTCTGGGCTTACGCAGTGCACAATTTCACTACTGATTGAAGATTAAGGCACGAGTTAATCACAAGGGACTTGCATTCAGAACAGGTTACGAGTAGTGGCTGATGCAAATCATCCTGCGTCATTTCCTTATGTGTAATATATAGGTGAATCTCTGCAACATGTTCACATGGTTTACTATCATTGTGAGTCATCAACTGATAGTCCTCAGAGCTGCCTGGAATGTAACATCAGACAAGAGGTTTTTTTCATTTGAGTTACGGTTAACTCACTCAGTGTCACATTGCTTTTATCATCACAGCAGCATGTTTTCCACTATTATATGTATATGTCAGAGCTACACCTTGGATCAACTCATTCATCATTAATGTCAACATCCTGCCTAGCTCAACAAAAGAGCCAAGTCCTTATTCCTTCTCTGCACGTTAATGGCAAATACTTACTACAGCTTTTGATAATTGACATTATTTCATCACAATTCACCTGGAAAATTTTTCAAGCACCAACCAGTGTTACTGTTTCTTTTGTTGCATTTAATGGTGCACTTCCATCTGATTCCATAGTGAGTTTTACCTGGAACAGGTCGGTAACCTGTCACCAGAGGCTCATAGCTTGAAGGCGCCACTCCACACCAAGCATGGTCGACCAGGAGTCTCTCCTGCTCTTATGACTGCCATTGGTGTAATGAAAGGATTTTGTAGGTTGATACTCAATTTGTTGGCTGTGTTATGAATGTACCTTTCTTAGCCATTAAGTCCTGGGTCTGAGACTAGAACCCAGAGATTCTGGTTCAGAGATAGGGATACTACCCACTATGCTACAAAACTTCCATCCAGCCAGTATTCATGATCTTTTATGAAGGTGGAAGAGAGAATGTCCAGGATCTATGGGGTCCTTAATTATGCTGGCTGCTTTGCCAAGGCCACAGGAAGAGGTTGGTTTGCGTGATGGATTGGGCTACATTCACAATGTTTTGTAGTCCCTCACGGTTTTGGGCAGAGCACAGAGCAGCTGTGATACAATCAGAAAGAATGTTTTCTGTGGTGTATCTGTAAATGTTGGTGAGAGTCGTAGCTGATATGCCAAATTTCCTTAGTCTTCTGAGAAAGTAGAGGCATTGATGGGCTTTCTTAACTATAGTATCAGAAGGGGGGGACCAGGACAAGTTGTTGGTGATCTGGCCACCTACAAATAACTTGAAGCTCTTGATCCTATCTACTTCATCTCCAGGGCTTCCTGAATTCAATGACAATCTCTTTCATTTTGTTGACATTGAGGGAGAAATTATTGAATCTTAAAACCCTACAAACCCTAGAAAGAAACCATTTGAATCTGCACTGACCACAATCCCACCCAGGCCCTACTCCCATATCTCTACATATTTTGTCTGCTAATCCTTCTAACCTATACATCTCAGAATACTGAGGGGTAATTTTAGTATGGCCAATCAACCTAACCTGGACTGTGGGAGGAAATTGGAGCACCCGAAGGAAACCCATGCAGACACAAGGAGAATGTGTAAACTCCACAGTGACCTGAGCCAGGAATTGAACCTAGATCCCTGGAGCTGTGAAGCAGCAGTGCTAACAACTGCGCTACCATGCTGTCCCAGTTCAGCAGATTCTCTATCCCAGTGCTGTACTCTATCTCATCATTATTTGAGATCCGATCCACTACACGGTGTTGTCAGCAAACTTGAAAATTAAATTGGAGGGAAATTTAGCCATATAGTCTTAAGTGTATAGGGAGTACAGTAGGGGGCTGAGAACACAGCCTTGTGGAGTACTGGTGTTGAGGGTGATCACGGAGGAAGTATTGTTGCCTATCTTTACTGGTCTATGAATTATGAAGTTCAGGTTCCACTCACAGAGAGAGGCGCCAAGGCCCAAGCCACAGAATTCAGAATGAGTTTCGTGGGAATAATAGTGTTGGAGGCTAAGCTGTACTCAAAAGATAGGAGTCTGATGTAAGTGTCCTTGTTGCCTAGGGTTCTAGGGTTGAGAGCAGGGCCTGGGATATGGTGTCTGCTGTGGACACCATCTGGATTAAATTTGTAATATGGACAAGAAAGCCTTGAATAGAAATTCATGGCATGTTCTCTGGCAGCAGAGGCAGCTTGCAGTTGCCCATAGATGGGATCTTCCAGTCCCATCAAGGTCTATGTAGCTCATCTGTCCTGCCACTAGAGAACACACCGCAAAGAGTTTGCCTTCAGTGGGGCCAGAAGATCTCATCAGGAGAAAGGACTGGAAAATCCCATCTCATGTAATCCAGGCAAAACATACTGCAACCCTATACTGGGAAAAATAACATAAAGACTTCTGGCAATGTGGCAGGAACAAATAACCTATAGTTTCTCATCATTGGAAAGACAAAAATATTCACAGTGTTTTAATTATTATAATTAAATCTAAACTTATATTTATTTTTTAAAATAATTTTTGCAAGCCTACTTGTAATACTAAAATATTTATAGGATCAAGAGAAACCAGAGTGTAATTTATTATTTTTGTACATAATTCTTAATTTACCAGCAATCAAATAATTGTAATGTCTGTTTATGTTAACAAAATTAAAATGGTCTCCTACTTGTATATAAAAGTGGGTAGTATATATAGTTTGACTACTTTCTCCAATACTGAAGACATTGCAAGATTGCAGCATTTCTTAACATATTTCCAAAGGCCAAATTTACCTAGCAAGTAAGTGGGAGTGAACTGCAATCCTGTTAGGGAGTTTGAGTCTCAGCCCAACAAGTTTTAATCAGCAGACCTGATTGGAATGCAACTGATCTGTTGCTTGAACAATTCAATTGCTTGACTTGTTGAGATAGATGAAGGTCGGAAAGTCTCCAGTCCAATATTGGTCATTAGGAGAAGGCTGTTGGCAGTGAGGTAAACTTGGGAGGAGTGGTATTGTGGAGAGTTAGAGCCGAGGGCAGCAGAGGTCTGGATTTTCCCTGTAAGGCTCAGAGGAATATCAAGGGTCACCGATATGGTGTCGGAGCAAATCAACTTCTTGTGAGTTGTGCCCAACATACCTTCTAATTCTATATTTCTAAAACTATTCTAACTCTTTTAAATTCTTTAATAATTTACTATTACAACCTCTTCCAGATTTGGCAATCTTTCTCTGAACTCTAGCTATGACTGTAACATTACGTTCTGTACCCTCATCTTTTCTTCTCTATGTACATTATGCTTTGTCTATATAGTGCAAAAGAAACAATACTCTTCACTGTATACGAATACATGTGACAATAATAAATCAAATCAAAGCTAAACCATTGGCCAAACTGGCATCCCAGTAGCTTCATTGAAGAAAATGGCTTTAGTGAGCGAGCCACTCAAACAAGTTAAAGTTCCATTTTTCTTTGTTCATGATGATTATGTCAGAGTCCTATAGCAATCTCACCTATTCACAAATCAAATGTTAAAATTGCTAATCAGTGTAGGATATGGATGATGGCTTCTTATTTTAACAGCTCCACTACGTCCTTCCCAACAGTCAGTGAGAGTTAAAAATTTCCCAATCTTTGTTTTTCAATCTATATTTACTGCAATAAAATGTATTATGAAATGATAAATCTTGCTGAAGAAAAAGACAGTTTTATTGAAGCTTTTTGTTTCACACTCAGGACTATTCGCTAGAATACCAAATGTTCTGGGAACAATAACTTTTACTGTTTGAGAAGGGAATGCTGATTGATTGACAAGCAGATTCTGATTGGTAGAGGCATTGTCATGAAGAATGCACCAGATGATGGTGACTGGCAATTAACTGCCAAGCATTGTTTGAAAATTAAAGCAGGCAGTTTGACGCTGGTTTGTCAAGGCATTCGCAGGTGAATGAATCAGCGAATGGCTGTCATTGATTTTGATTTGTTGAAATGGGTACAACGTGTATACATGTCCTTTCTGTCTGTAAACAACATGGCCCTGTATACTAATATAAAGAGATTGGGAATTGCAATTATTTTCTATAAATGAAGAATTCCCAGTAAGTGTGAGTCATAAGCTCGTGTTAATTAAGTCCCTGCCCTTTGTACACACTACCTGTTGCTATTACCAATTGGATGGTTTATTGAGGTCCTCGAATTGGCTCCACCAGAGTCAGCGACGGCACTGGTGGAGTGCCGAGAAGACGATCAAACTTGACTATCTAGAGGAAGTAAAAGTTGTAACAAGTTTCCATAGGTGAACCTGCAGAAGGATCGTTTAAAAAACCCACCAACCATACCCATAATCCCTTCCCTTTCTTCCCCCCTCTCTGTGCCTAACATAAAGGCCAGAGAGGCCCCCCACCCTTCTCCGCAACCCCACCCTCCACGGAGAAAAAGCAGGACCAATACATCCTGCCGTACATCTGAGCAGTCTCAGGGTGGGCGTAGCATTATTGATTGGACATTATTGCAACAGCAGCTTTGTCCCCAGCTGGTAGGGCCTTCCAAGCCCACTGATGCGAGTATGGCGGTGGCCAAAGCCCCTGCTGCTCCAAAGGCCCTGCCATCTTTCAATTTAATCACTAGACAACTAATATATGTAGCTACATACAGTACATGTAGATGTGCCATATGCAAGCCTGACTGACAATCCTCGATTGGTTGTCAGCATAATTGTTAGCACATTGAGAATTATTTAACAAATGTTGTTCAATCGCAGAATCATATCTAATGTTATGAGTTTTGCAAACACGGACTGTTTGGATATAGTCTGTAACTTGCCCATTGTGAACAACACAAGAGACATGTTGTTTAGTACTCATTTGTGTACTGGGCAAAACATCTTTTTAGCTTGATGGTAGCACTCTGTTGGCGGTGAATGCCACTTGTTGCAGCATGAAAAAGCTAGCTTCACGTATTGCTCCAAATTTTGAGATACCTTGCCCTCCCAGGGTTTATCTGAGGTAGTCTGGACACTTTTTAGGGTCAAAAGTGATGGATTTAGGTCCATTTGAGTTTCTGGGAAACACAGTGTGAAATGACCTGGTTTGCATAGCCCTCACACTGCAGAAGGCCTTTGATGTGCCCTACTACAGCATTAATTCTGCATGGTCAGAGAATGGCTCAGTCCTGTTTACAAGATTGCCAATGAGACCAATCCTATAGCGTGTGGGACTAATAGAGTCCTAGCTTGTATATGGACACTTGTGATAAACCGGCAAACCTCCTGGCAAATTTCTCAACTGGTAATATCAAGGAAAGGGAGTTAACCTGATTGCCCCATTTCAAAGGTGAGTTTGAGCACAGGATGGCGCCCATTATGACATGTAAGGAAATTATTACATGCAGCTGCAAATTTAAGCATAGCAAATGTACCATCTACATATTGGAACCACGCAAGGGGTGAGAGATTAGGTGTCATTCCAATGAAAACACAAAGATATATAGCGTGCAGGGCAGCTTGAGGGGATATTATTCATTTAAAAAAAACAAATTTGTCAACATTAGTAATGGGCTATGGCAGTGTTCAGAGTTAGCCATCAAATGTCTGCTTGACAGATTTTATTAAAAGTAATACCTAATATTTGGTTTCAGTGAAAGGGTTAGTTTTACCTTTAAGTGCCTAAGGAATGCATGCTATCCATGTGATTTACAGGAGTATCACAAGATTCGCATTCCTCAGTTTAGGATTAGGATCATTAAACAATGTCCCTGTGTTCTTTGCTCATTCTAAAAAAAATCATATTTTATATTGCAGAATCAGGAAAGTTAATCCACCGGGAATGGTTTCTAGTGTAACAACTGCTTTGATGTTTTGCATAAATGAGCTTTAATATACATCTTAATGGAACTTGTTTTGAAACCATTTATTTGAAAGACATGTAAGCGCTTGTCTGAGAAATTTGTTTAATGGGATACTGGTGGAGATTTTCTGCTTTAGGAACTGTTGATATTGCAAATAAGACAGCAGCGGATATGTAATTCTACCTCACGTTTTTTTTAACCACAAAGACATTTTTGGATATAGTGCAAAAAAATGCAAACTTTACAAAGAAAAAGAATCTTTTGTGATTCAACAAAGAATAGAAAAATATAGATTTGACACAAAGGCAGAAGAAAGATGAAAATGATCCAAACTTAGCATTGAACAAGAACCCAAACATTTGGACAGGCTAGCTGGGATAAGCTTGTCTTTTGTCTATCCTACCTTAATCGAAAATTAGAAGCAGAATTTTCACCCATTTGTGAGGCAAAAGAAAAATCGGGTGCGCACATGAATTTGCAGCCTGTGTGCCAGTTTACTGGCTAACATTGCAGATCTCCATCTGAATGGAGAGGCTGACGAGCTAAGAAGTACAAAATCAGGACTTGAAATAATTGAGAGTTCAGGTACCTTGAGCCATTTTCCCCATGACAGTAGCTAGCCAATTAAGATAGTTATCAGCCCCCACCCTCCACAGATAGCATTTTCTTAGAGATGTCTGTCCAGTAACAAGCCAAGAGACCAGCTCACCAGGCAGGTTCTGAGCCCTCTGTTTGCTAATTTGGTTACAGCTGTATCCACCTGCTGCCCTGTAGTGGAGTTTCGCCTCCAACATAGTGGCTGGAGAGATGTAATCGGATTTTCATTTTAGGTTTTTCAAGTTGCTGAAGGAGTGCATCATGATACTGTAAAGATGATACCGGTTTAGGGAAAACACAACTTATAACAATACCGAGATTAACAGCCTCATGGCTGCAATCGGCTCCCGGGATGGCTCTGGGTACAGAAGCTGGTGTTTACCAGAGTGATGCCCCTTCCTGCTCCCTGTTTGGTACCCCAAGATCCTTACTTAGCAGATTGATCCTTAAAAGGGACAATGGCCACTGATGGGGACCTCTTTACCTGCAACAGCTGGCATGCCTTCTGTGCTGGAATGCCACCTATCAATCCTTCAGCCTTCCTACTCTCCTTAATTGGTTAATGAGCATGCCCTCTGGACTCTAAATGGCTAATCATGGGAAAATCATTGCCAAGTGTCTGGTCCTGATGCAGTTCAGGTTTGGGAACCCTGTTTGACCCCAACAATGGAATTCTGGAAAGAATGCAAAGTCGTACCCTGGATATTTAATACAGGCTGAATAAATCTTCATTGTAAAATGCTTACACCTCAATTGCCTGATTAAAATCATTACATTGTGTCAAATATAAAACAATATTTCTTTCTCAGAGTTTTAACATCCCATGGCCTGGAATCAAACAGACCAGTTGCAGAGCAATACGCCCTCCTCTCTGCATGAGCAACATACTAAGCCCATCTTTAGCAGAACATCCCCCAACAGTAGCAGATTGACATTTCCACAAATAGCTGCTTTTGCTGCCTGCCTGAGTTAAACTCTCATGCAGATTGTAGTCACTTTTCATCTGCAGGATCATGGTATTCATGGAATAGACTGTGATCAATCCAAATTTATTTGTGAGACTCTGAAGCAAGCAGAGGGCAGAAACTTCTGGTTTTATTTCTTCTTGAGATGTGGCTGACAGTGACAGGCCTCAATTATTGTACACCTCTGCATATTCTCAGAAGCTTCTCCTTGAATTACTGTAGTAATTGTATATTTACACTCAATTTTGTGGGTCAGCTTATTTGGATAATTGTTCACAACCCCAGGTGCAGAAATGCACATATGAAGCAGAGACCCCATGTTACTGTTACTTACTTGCTTAGCCACTGGGTTATGTGTCAGTGGACCCACACTCTGCATGGAACGAACGTGAATCCAGCTTCTGGCAATAAACCTTAAAAATACTCCCCCCCGCCCGCCCCGGTGTTATGAACATTATACCCAGATTTTCCTGGAGCATCGCCTATTCCTCATTGTAACTTCAGCAGAAATACATTAATTAGATTCCTGCCAACACCACATGTAGTTTAGCAGGATTATTGCTGAGAAAATTTCTTGTCAAACTACTGTCTGTACCAAGACATATGTAATTCAGATCTGTCAGATTATGTGATCTGTTCAGGCAGCATAACAGTGCAGTGGTCAGCAGTACTGCCTCACAGCACCAGGAATCTGGGTTCAATTTTGGCCTTGGATGACTGTCTGTGTGGAGTTTGCACAATTTTCCCATATCTGTGCGGGTTTCCTCCCATGGTCCAAAGATGTGCAAGTTAGGTGGATTGACCATGCTAAATCGCCCCTTGGTATCAGGGGACTTGCTGGATACATATATAGTGTTGGTGGTGTAAGCTTGATGGACCGAATAGTCTCCTACTCCACTGTAGGAGTTCTACGATTTTAATAAGTAGAGAGCATTAAAATATTGTCTTCCACCATCTACCTTTAGAGAAAATAGATAAGAATGTTTATAAACAGTAATCTTTCCTTCAAATAAGTGATTCATTGAATTATAGGCTAGATAGTAACTGCTGTGTGTTGACTTGTAAAATATTTCAGTTTGTTGCTAAAATGCGGTTTAACCATCTGGAGATTTACATAACAATAGATAAGTACTCAGTCATGTGAGTTAATGAAAGCAGCTCCACTCACATGGAGATGTATGAACTATTATAAACTATTATGAGTAAACATGATGAATATTATATGCCTTTTCCTGCAGAGCATATTTTGAGAACTTTTTTCACCCTACATCTATTTCATTTTCTTAACCTATGTTTGAAACACATTGAGAACAATAAAATCTTTTTAAATAACCAAAGGGGTTGATTGTTACAGGGCCCATTTGATGCATTAGACTATGCTTTCTTCACTGATAAAGGCATTCAGTGTAGTCTGACATTCTGAAACTATTGACTTCTGACCTAAAGCACGCGCAACTCCATTGACACATGGACAAGTAGGGAAGATTAGACTTCTAAACAGAAAACATGGGTTGAAACTTAATTTCCCCCTCCTCAAAAAATAGATCAGGTGAGATGTTAAAACTTCAATCCACTTTTAAGAAAGGCAAGACAAGAGGAGAGTAATCAGCCAAGAAGTAATTCACCCAAGAATTTTTTAATCAGGAGGCTCTGATTCAACTTTAGTTACTGTTCATCAAGCCTTGGGAAACCAAGAGAGGTGAGAACAGCTTTGAGGAGAAAGTAGTTGCTTACAGCTCTGAGGGACTGGGCTACCACTAGCAGGAAACTTACCTGTGGCTGTGAGCTGCTGTGAGTATTCCTATCTAGCTGGAAGCCAAAGTTGTCAATCAGAGTGGCTGACAAGCTTGACAAGCCAAAAGCTTTGTATGTTCTATAGTCAAAACTCCATGATAGGAAAATCTGAATTTCTGGGTCCCTTACATCCCCATCTCTACACTCTGTCCTGTACAAAGTCCATTGTGTTTCCTGTAAATGTTCACCATTCTGGGGTTTATATTCTCTAGTCATCTGTGGTTAGCACGGCTGCCTCACAGCGCTAGGGACCCGGGTTCAATTCTTATGTGGAGTTTGCATGTTCTCCCCATGTCTGCATGGGTTTCCTCCAAGTGCATCAGTTTCCTCCCACACTGCAAAGATGTGCCGGTTAGGTGGATTGGTGATGTTAAATTTCTCCTTACAGTTCCAAGATGTGTAGGTTAGTGGGATTAGTGAAGTAAATGCATAGGATTAACAGGATAGGGACTGGGTAAAAATTAAAAAAGGTGAGTTAGTGCTGACGCAATGGCCCGAATGGCCTCCTTCCGTAATGTAAGGATTCTATGATTCTTCTATGATGGAGCTTCCAGCTTGGATACAATTCTGTGGCAAGTCAGCAATCAGGGAGTGTTCTTTATCTGTTAACCTAGGCAGCAAGATTGCTAGGTCAAAGCTGAAACTAAATCTTTCCCCATCAAATGCCTACATAATTTCCAATGATTGTTGAAAGTTAATTCGGACTCAGAACTCGGTCTGGCTAAGTTTTCCTCCTGCATAGCCCAGCGGCATTGGACTGAATTGTAACTTCCTTAATGTTATGCTGTTTATTATTAATTAGTCCAGTACACATCAGAGAGTAAAGATGGGATACTCCTAAACTATTAGGTTTAATGTTACATTGAGCAGAGTTCTTCCTAACTGAGCTATCAAGATATTTTATTGCTACAACACATCCAACCTATTGAAGTACCCTCTCTGTCTGGCGTACTGGCTGGGTCAGGCAGGCACTCTTTCTTGGGCCTACGTTGGTGGAGCTGGTGAAAGCAATAAACTGTGTTGTCGTGAATTGAACTTTACAGGATTTTCCACCAGAATTCTCAGCCATTGCAGAGAAATGCTGAGTGAAGATCAGATATTTCCATTGGGAAAAGAGCAAAATCAGAGAAACATTGGGTAACTAAAAAGCTATTCTACTGATGCACATCCTGATGGTTTTCTCAAATTTAGCATTAAAATAAGCTGCACTAATGAAGAGATAGGAATAAATTACTTTCGGCTGTCTATGATGATGAGACAGGGAATAGACAAATTTGGAAAGATGCAACAACTTTGATTCCAAATGCTATGTCGTAAATGGATAAATCGATAAAAAATAAATTAAGATCTTCAGCGTATTGCATCTGTGATATTTATTTACATCTCTCAATCTATATGTCACAATATCACTAATTATAAAATGCCACAATTTGCCTTTGGCATCTATTATCACTGGTGTCTGCTACAACACTCTGAGTGGCAAAAACAATTTGTGGAATATGGTAATAGATCTACGTACTGTTAGAATCACACACTGTGGAATCCACTTCAAGCCAATACATTGAGGCTAAAATGGCATTGGTAAATCCCTTCAAATTTCATTTATTCATCCTCAATTTTTCTCTCAACAAATGATACAATTTGGACAGTTTAAATGACGTGACTGTACAAATGTGTTAAAATTGTTTGCATTTACCCATTTTAAAATTCCGTGCAGGATAAGTAATTGACTCTTTATTTGCTTATCATTTATATATGATGTTATGTATCATGGCACTTCTTTCAATTTTTTATTTTGTTCTGTTGAAATGTGAGAAATTATTGAGAATCTGATATTAACCATGGTGTAAACTTGGCCACTATGCAACAATGTAAAAGAGTAGTTCTGGGAGGGACATTTTGGTATTGGCTGCCCTGTCAGATTTTCAGTTTTTGCCTAGTATAGTATTCTAAGCTGAATACTGGCTTACAAATCCTATGTGTCAATTGAGGGCAGAAGGCCAATGTTGTCAGGGAATTCAAAGCAAAATAACAACAATAGTGAAGCGCTCTGAACTCTTCAAATAGACTCTCGCAACAACCTGACATTACACCAGTGTGGCAAATCTACCCTGTCCCTCTAATAAATTGGTGTAAATCTCACATGGGCAGAATATCATGGCATTATGGAATAGCTAAAGTATTGAAGTCTCACTAGCCATTAGAGTGAATGGAAAATCATTTACTAATAACATATGATAGAAGCTATAACTTTGATTTTGACCTGAGTAGTTGATGGGACTGGATGAGCTTGTGAGCATGTTGAATGCCCAATTTTCACCCTTCCCCCACCCCGCCACACTCCCTCCCCACTCCCTCCCCTGCCAGTCGTTGATTTGACTGTACCACATTGGAAAAAGTAGTAATAAGTGTGGCGTAATTGAAATGCTTGAAGTTGATATGTAACAAAAATAAAACTCTATTTCAAATTTGGGACTTTCACATTAGGCTTATGGGTAGTCTGCATTGAAAATAAAAATACTACAAAATAATAAATACAGATTGTCTTTTAACCATTGTCAATTTAATTTTGGTAGTTTTGTTTTATTCATTTGTGGGACATGGGCTTTGCTGGCTGGCCAGCATTTATTGCCCATCTCTATTTTCCCTTGGAGAGCACTTGGGAGCCAACCATATTGCTATGGCTTAGGAGGAGATGTGTCAGCCAGACCAGGTAAGATTGGCAGATTTCCTTCCCCTGAGGACATTAGTGAACCAGATGGTTTTTTTCCGACAATCGACAATTATTTCGTGGTCATCAATAAATTTGTAATTTTTTAAAATTGATTTCAAATTCCACTATCTGCCATGGCAGGATTCAAGTCCTGGTCCCAACACATTAGTTGAGTTTCTGGAATAATATTTTAACAATAATAGCACTGGGCCAGTGCCTCCTCATATGTTTTCTTTGTCAGAAAGACAGAGAAAGCTTTCAGGATCTGTTGATGGTACTTTCCATACTTATCACTGTAAAAATTCAGAAAATGTTTCCAGAGATATTACACCATGAACAAGTAACATGATAAAAACCAACTCATTACTGCATTCCATCACAAGCCCACAAAGAGATGTCTTTCCTTGCTTACCAGCCACAACTTATCGTCTGGGCAGAATCGATGAAACATAACAATAATTTAATTGATTGGTATTTATCGTACTGATCTCTAATTGGCAGATATCGACAGCAGCAATGCTTGGATCAATGAAATACTGAAAGCTAGATTTTGCCACTGGTTGTGTTTCTATAAAAAGCATGTTGCTACATAATACTTTCTCTTTTAATATATTGCAGTCCTACGTTAGGTGAGGCTTTCTTAAATGGCACCCAGTAAATAGAACAACCTTTAACCACAAAATTCATGGGGTTGCAAAAGCCTCTCAAAATAATATAAGCTAATTGCTTACAGTACAGCCTACTTGTTAAAAGAACAATGACTTAGCAATTCTCCTTAATATACTTGCTGCCTCATAATTTGTTTGAGTAATTTAGAAGCCAGTGGCATAGGGAAAGAGGGATCGGTTTAAAAATACCTGACAGGGATCACATCAAAAGCAAGAATGTATGATTATTTTGATGCTATGATTAGTTTTGTTTACAAAACGGATTTCACAACATATTGACACAACAATATGGCAGCCTATATCATTAACATTAATTTTCTGAATCAGTTTAATTACTTTTCTCTGTGCAAAAAGAATTTCATTATAATCTTCTCTGTTATCAATCATAATTATTATCTCTTACACCTTACAAGACAAATGACACACAGAATGTATTACACATCTTAATATAATGAAAGATCCGGTTAGCATTATGTGCTAGATTCTAAGTTCTTTCTGCAATATAATCATGCCATTTTATTGATTTGCTATTTATTCCCTGCAGTAATCAATGGTGATTTTATTTGTAAAGATGTGAGGTAGTGAGTCTGCCCGCTGTAAAATTTGGTATTCAAGTAGTTAACTTGAATAACAGTTGCTCACAAGAGCCCATGATTTCACAGGATCTAAACTGCAAACAAAGTCAAAGTGCGTATTCCCGAGATGACATTGACCAATGCCACCACCATGGTGACTGGAGCATGTGATCATAACAAACATCTCATATGACTCGCTGAGATGAAGCAGAGTGAGTCAGCATTTCCGAACAAGTACAAACGCATTCCTGTAATAGATTATCTAACTCTATATATCCTCTTGTGATTTCACTGAACAAAGATATTCCTATCAGGCAGCCAAACTTAACATCACAAGCTGAATTTTATACATTTTTCACATTCTCCAGCCACAAAAGCATGAACAATCTAGTTATGTCAATAATTGCCCACAAGTCATACTGCTTTATTTTTAGGATTTAGAGCAGAATACATTTCTCTCCTTCTGCTGCTTTGTGATTTGCATCACTTGACCACACGGGTAAAATTATCTTTGGCATTCTTTCACATTGCTCCTAAAAATGAGCTAGAGAGGCCACTGATCAAAGTGATTTTCTAGTCGATTGTCCTTCTCTCTGACTGGGAAATCACCCATTATTGCTTGTTAGTCTGGTTGAGGCTGAGAATACAGTGGGTGAAAGATTGGATAAGACCCAAAAACAAGCTTTTTTTAATAATTTTTTTTAAGTTTATTTTTTGTGTCACTAGTAGGCTTACATTAACACTGCAAAGAATTTACTATGAAAATCCACGAATCGCCACACTCCAGTGCCTGTTCGGATACAAATTGATCTTTCTCTACATCCTACTTAAAAATATAACACTACATTCTGCACTCTTTCATTTCCTTCTTTATGCTTTGTTTTATAGCGCGCAAGAAACAATATTTTTCACTCTACGCTAATACATGTGACAATAATAAATCAAATCATATGAGGGAGAATTTAGCACGGCCAACACACTTAACCAGTACATCTTGTGGACTGTGGAAGGAAATCGGATCACCCAGAGAAAACCCACTTGGATATGGGGGGACGGTGCAGACTCCGTACAGGCAGGGAGCGAAGCCAGAAATCAAATCTGAGTCCCTGGTATTGTATGGCAGTAATGCTAACCACTGTGCCACAGTGTTGCATGGGGATTTTGATATATGATTAACCCTCTCAATATTTAATAAATAACTTGCAGTTCAGACGGTGAAAAAAAAACACCTTTTTTTTTTGCAATTTTGCTCCGTTGATCCTGAGTAGCAATTTCCAATTGAAAAAAGAATGTAATTAAGTAATTAATGGATATATGTGTATCTATAAAATGGTTAATCATTCTTTGCCATTGTGGAATTCTAGCATTTGAGAGCAAGTAAAGTTGGTGCTTCTTTGTCATTTATATGATAGTAGCCTGCAGCTCAACACTGAAAACATTATTGAGTGGCTGTACATCTTAGCAGAGACCGAGGATTCAGGACTCATTACTCACATCGTAATGATCCCATAAACCATTTATCAAATGATCTAGGAGGCCGGGACAGGTAGATTTTGGAGGTTAGTAAGGCTGGTCGGAGGGGGTGCAGTAGCCAGAATGGTGTTGGAATGTTGGTGAAGGGGCTGGGATGGTGGGGCAAAGGAGCCACAAAGAATGAGGAAACTATTGCGGGAGTTGACCTTTTGGGTGGTAGTGGGGGGTGCCTCATGTTAAAAGGTGGCAACTGCTAAAAGTAAACCCCCCCCCTTCACAGCTGAAGTCTGCACAGGATTAAATTTTGGACTTCCCTCCATTCCCAAGCATGGCCAATGCACTTAACCAGCATATCTTGTGGACTGTGGGAGGAAACCAGAGTACCCAGAGGAAACCCATATTGATATGGGAAGAAGATGTAGACTCCGTACAGGCAGGGACCCAAGCCAGGAATCAAACCCGGGTCCCTGGCGTTGTGTGGCAGTATATCAGGGGTTGCGGGAGGAAACTGAGGGGTAGATTCCACCCAATACAATAAAGATGCACACGTATATCCATTAATTCCTTACTCACTCTCTTTTCAATTGAAAATTGCTACTCAAGATCAATAAAGCAAAATTGCTAAAAGCAGAAGGGGTTTTTTTCACCCTTTGAACTGGAAGTTATATAGTAAAGATATGAAATGTTCATTAGTTGACATTCTGTGTCCATGTTGCGGTTAATGCTGATGGCTAACGCAGATTCAAATTTCCACCCATTGAATAGTTAAAGTGTTACTTGGTATCATTTAGCTATTACTCTATGGGCTGAATTTTACATTCTTCATTGGCAAATTTGTAGACAGAGGTGGGGGGGGATGGTGGAAGTGAGAGGAGTCAGTGGAAATGAGAGGGGTTGGTGGGAGCCAGGGGTGACTATCAGCAGGTTCCCCCAACCCCCGCACTGTCACTACTCCTCAGTTTTATGCTTGTTGGGCAAGGCTCCCTTTTCCCCGTTGTTGTACTGTTATATGTTCTGTCTGAGAGCAGAACTCTTTGCAAATCCTGAAAGCTTGTGGGTTTACTATCAAATAAACTGGCTGGACTTTAACCTGATGTTATGAGACTTCTTACTGTGTTTCTGATCTCAGCCAGAATTCTGTGCACTGAGGGGTAGATTCCCCCCAGTACAACAAAGATGCATCTTATGCAGCTGTTGCATTAATCCCTGCACAGGTATGGTACTATCTAGCTGCACTGTTCCACAATATGCTGTTCTTTTTTCATACAGCACTGGCCTGAAGTCCTATTCAACAATAACTCGCACTTCTGAGCTTCACATGTATGATTATCATCACTTCTATTAACCCCCTTTCCCTTGGGTAATGACATTAATGATAGTATAGCTTTGCAGAGCTCCTTTTCAACTAGGCAAGCGATCAAACAAACAAATAACCAGTAAAATCCCAGTTCATAGACTCCCAAACTGAAAGACATGCTGGTTAGGTGCATTGGCCATGTTAAATTTATTCTCAGTGTAGCCAAACAGACACCAGAGTATGGCAATTAGGGGATTTTCACAATAACTTCCTTACATTGTTAATCTAATCCTACTTGTGACATTGATAAATAAATGTTAAAAACTAAACAAAAAGCCTGTTTTTGGCTCTTATCCAATTTTTCCCCCACTGTATTCCCAACCTCAGCCAGACTAACAAGGAATACTGGATGCTTCCCCAGTAACAAAGAAAGATTATTAACTAGAAAATCACGTCTACTAATGGCTTCTCCAACTTATCTTCAGGTGCAGTATAACTAGGGGATTTTTATAGTTATTTCATTGCAATCAAGATGTAAGCCAACTTGCGACACAAATGAATAAACTTTAAACATAGAATCCGTATTATGCAAAAGGAGGCCATTCAGCCCATTGAGTCTGTGCTTACAACAATCCCATGCATAACCCTACATATTTACCTGACACTAACGGGCGATTTAGCATGGCCAATCTACCTAACATGCACATTTTTGGACTGTGGGAGGAAACCAGAACACAGAAAAGAAAATCACGCAGATATGGAGAAAATGTGCAAATTCCAGACAGATAGTCACCCAAATCCAGAATTGAACTTGGGCCCCTGGTGCTGTGAGGCAGCAGTGCTGACGACTGTGCCATTGTGATGCCCTATAGTGGCATTCATGGAATGCCACTTCTGGGTAAAATTCAAAAATGGCTTCACGTTGTGGAGGAGAAGCCCCTCTATAATGGCCAACGATCACAACTGTAGTCCCCTGGAAGTTATGTAAAATAAACATCACTCGTTTCTCCTGCTCTGCCATTGGTTGGCCACCTCCATCTATTAACTAGGCTTCAACCTCACTGTGGGTACCAGTCTGTTATCCAGAGTATCCCAGAATGTGTTCGATGAATACCCTCAGTAGACACTTTAATTAGCCTCTACAAGGTGGGTAGCCATTACCACCCTGAAGTGGCTTCTGTGAAAATACAGTGCAAACATGCTGGCAACCTAGCAAGCCAGCCAGGGGACAATGAAATGGTCTGCAAGCCAGCCAGAGGGACAATGAAATGGTCTGCAAGCCAGCCAGGGGACATTGAAATGGTCTGCAAGCCAGTCAGGGGACAATGAAATGGTCTGCACGCCTGCCTCTGGTCCTGACTTTTGAGCTGAATGAAAATTCAGCCCACTTTCCTTATGATGATATCTGAAAGATAAACGTGGTTCTCTTCATAATGTGAGCTAATGCAATGGCATTTAGTGAGAACATCATCAGATCATGACGACTGCAAACAAAATATCCTGGCGTCCAAACAAAATACAAGCCATCTTTTTATTAGCTTTGGCAGCACTGACAAAAATAACCTAATGCTGTGAAATTAGACTCTTCATGTATTGGCATTCAACCATTCCAGCAAAATTTCTTTGTCACCTATTTTAATTGAGATGTTAACCTAAATCTTTTACATTTGAATAAAAGGGCAGTTAAAGGGATTAGAGACAATTAGGGACAAAAGGCAGGAAGTTAATCTCGATGGAAGTGCTGGATGAATGCTTTGCATCTGTCTTCAAAACAGAAGTGGGTAATGTTGGTCATAGTGAAAGAATAGCAGAAGAGAATAAGAGGAGATAACAGAATTCTGACCATAATCATTCAATACTCCATAAGACTGAAAGATATAGGAGCAAAATTAAGCCATTTGGCCCATAAAATCTGCTCCATCATTCATTCATGGCTGATATGATTCTCATCCCCATTCTCCTGCATTTTTCCCATAACCCTTATCCCCTTATTGATCAAGAACCTATCTATCTATCTCTGTGTTAAAGACACTCATTGGCCTACAGCCCTATGTGCAATGAATTCTACAGATTCACCATCCTCTGGCTGAAGAAATTCCTACTCATTTCAGTTTTAAAGTTGTGCCCCTGCGTTCTTGCCTCTCCCACTAGTGGAAATGTTTGGGGTGATTCTTCCTAAAGTGCTGAATTGGTGGGAAAATTGTTTTAGGTCAGGACTGTTTTCTCAATTCAAGTTCACACCCAAATCTCCCAACTCTGCACTGCAGAGATCACAATCATGGATATTATTAAAAACCAGGGTGGGGGGGTCTATCTGAGCCAGAGTGTGACAGTTCTGGAATTCTGCGTATGCGCAGTGACCCTGATCTGTCAGTTTCTCCGTTTGCTAGCCAGTTCAATTGGTGGCCAGTTTGGGACTCTACAGTACTGCCCCTCCAGCCACCCCCACCCTCCCTACATCCCAATTGCTGCCCCCACAACAATTCCCAAGCCAAACCTGACTCCTTTGTCCCGATGTTCAGCCCCCTGCACCCAGAAATGTCAGATGCCCTTCCTTCCGCTAAACCCTTGGGGTCTGACCCTCACCAGGATACAGATTCCTAGGGAGGTAGCCCCGCCCCCCTCCCAGCAGACCACTCCCCTCCCTCCATCCCAGACTGATCGCCATGCTGAGTGGCTGTAGGACCTCCTCACCCACTGATCACTCCTTGGCTCCACCTACAGTAGGCCCTACCCCCTTGACACAATGCCCACCGAGCTGTGTCGAGATGGCTCCTGGACATGGGCACTTTGCCCCTTGGGCAGTGCCAGCATGTACAGGCTGGCATTGCCAGAGTGTCTATACCCAGGGGACACCACCACCCCCCACCATCCACCCACCAATTGCCCCCCTTAATTTCTGCAGGGCATCCCATATTCCTTAAATGTGGAGAACTAGCCTGAACCCCATTGGAACAAAATGCTCCTAGTGGGGTGGGCGATTCAATTGGACCAGCAAGCTCCCAATAATGAAATGCAAAACATATTTAAACTACATTAAAAAGAAACTCAAATGTCTTCCTGCTCGTTTCCAGCGCAGTCTGCATCTTGACTGTTTTCCAGCTCTGGGAAAAGCGCATGCATTCCTGGCACATGCTCAAATCCCAGAAAAAACCCAACAATACACATCTTCCAGCCTGACCCAAAAGGAAAGTTAGGAGTCGCAATGGGAGAATCGCTCTCATCCTCTCCACATTCACTCTATCTAGGCCTCTCAGTGTTCTGTGAGTTTCAATTAGATCCCCTCTCACCCTTCTAAATTCCATCCAGTAGAGATCCAGACTCCTCAACCACTCTTTATAAGACAAATCCTTCATTCCTGGGATCATTCTTGTGAATATCCTCTGCACCCCCTCTGAAGCCAGCACATCCTTCCTTTGGCCGGGGCCCAAAATTGCTCCATTAATATATTCCAAATGGTGTCTGACCAGAGTCTTATACTGGCTCAGCAGTACATTCCTGCTCTACTCCTTGAATAAGAGAGTTGTGCTGAGAACTGAAGAATCACAAATGTTATGGCCCAGTTCAAAAGCGAGGAAATGGAGAACCTGATAACTATAGGCCAGTCAGTCTAACATCATTGGTGGGAGGTCCATGGGAGACCATTCATTCATACACATATGCTCTGCCCAAAGATGGCTTCTGATGCTTCCCCACTCAGGAAAGGACAAGGTGAGGATACAGGAACAAGAATCAAACCTGTGCCATAGGTATTATTCTGAGCCATGTACTAGACATCTGGCCAGCTGAGCTAACCAGTTCCCTACGTTTTGAAGGAGTTACAGGGCAGATGGACCTGCGATTACATATTTACAAATCTTTGAAGGTGGCAAGATAAGTTGATAAAGTGGTTAAAGAAAGTATGAGACTGTAAATAGGGGCACTGAGTACAAAAACAAGGAAGTAATGCAAATGACTGCTTAGCTGGAGTGTTGTATACAATTCTGGGCACGACACTTTAGAAAAACTGCCAATGCTTTGAAAGGACTACAGTGGATGGTTAAGTAACCCACAATATGGCATCTTGGAAATCCTTTTCTCTTGTTGTCAAACCACTTAGAAACCATTACACATACACAATAGCAGTATTATATTAATATTATACAGTCCAGTGTAATGATTAGAAAATCACTCTGGCTTTTCATAGTCATAGGACGGGATTTTGCAGACTCGCCTGCCCCAATAACAGAAAATCCCACCTGAAGTCAATGAACCTTTCCATGTTCTGCCTCTCATCTACTCCAATTCTCATGGTAGACAGGACAGTAAAATTTGCCCTATAGAGTCATACAATGCAGAAAAGGTCCTTCGGCCCATCATATCTGCACCAATTGAAGATTGGAAAAACTGGGATTGTTATCCTTGGACCAGAAAAAGTTAACGGGAGTTTTAATGGAGGTATTCAAGATTATGGGGAGTCATGATTGTGCAAGTTGGGATAATTTATTTCCTCTGGCAAATTGATGATGATTTAAAATAATCCAAAAGAACTAGAAGAGAAATGTTTCCACGCAGATGTGTAAGAGGTGGAATACATTACCTGAAAGGATGCTGAAAGCAAATGGTACAGGAACTTTTCAAAGGCATTTGATAATGAACATTGAATAGTAATTTGTACTGCTACGATGAGAAAGTCTTAGCTGGGACAAAATTGGATAGCCCTTTCCAATAACCAATATAAGCAAATCAGGCTGATTCTCCTGCTGTGCTTCCAGACTCAAAGAAACTTCTCTTAAGACTCAAGAGTACTTCTCCATCTTTGCTAAGCTAATCATCTTAAAGCTATAGCAATAAAATTGTCCTGAATGATCTTGGGCCATCCAAACCAGCCCCACTCTGATCCTATAGCCAAAACGTATTCATAGCCAAGGTGTATTCAGTTTGCTACCCAATCTCTTACTGTACATGACTATCCGGATAATCTTAAAACACAATTAGGCTGTCTGTTTGAAGAGTATATTGCAATTAAATATTATGTAAAAGAAGGGAAAATTCAATTTACTGTGATGATAAATAATGTTTTAACTATAAAGAATATAATTATCTAGCATTGGCTGCCACTGAATTGAGAGAGAAGGTGCTGGAATTTTCTTTCCCCCTCCTTCCCCCTCTCTCCCTTTCCACCTCGCTCCATCTCCCTCTTTTTTTCTGTCTCTCTATCTCTTCCTTTCTCCCCTTTTTCTCTCATATCTTCCTCTCCTCTCTGTTCTCCACCCACTTTTTTCCTCTTTCCTCTATCCTCCTCCTTCTCCCATCTTGCCTTCCTCCTTTCTCCACATCTCTTATCCAATTTCTCTCTCCCTCTCTTTTCCTTTCTCTCCCTTCTTCTCTCCCTCTTCTATCTCTCTTCCTCTCTTTTATCCTCTGCCCCTCCCTCTCCCTCCTTTTCTTTCTCCTTCATCCTCTGCTCTTCTCTTTCCTCACTCTCTTTCCCTTATCTCTCTCTCCCCTATTTTCGCTCCTTCCATTCTTTCTCTCATTGTGTACTCTTTCCCCCACCCCACCATACTCTTTGTCTCTGTCTGTCTGTCTCTCTCTCTCTCTCTCGAGTGCACTGCTTAAATCTCAGATACTGATCACAGCTCAATTTCAAACATGAGATTGTTCTCTGATAGAAATGTTTTTAGAACATCTTAGCATTTGTTATGTTGAAAGCATATACCCGGAAATGTGATACTCTCAACTGGATGGGTGAATCTAAAATGCATTCTGTAAAATTGAAATGGATTTCCCTGAGTTCCACTTCCCATCAGGAGATTGAGAGCTGGATAATAGTGTAAAAGTCAAGGGTGCCAAGAGTTCTCAGCGCTGCTCTTGAGGCAGACAGAAGCCGCGATGATGTCCCCAGGCTTGGATTTAATAAGAATGAAGAGAGCACAGAAGGATACAGATATGACCAGAGCAAATGTTCTCTAAATGTCTTAATTATTTTTCTTCATTCACGGGATGTGGGTGTCATTGGCTGGTCCATTGCTCTGATCATATTTGTACCCATCTGTGTTCTCTTCACTCTCGTCAGATCCAAGCCAGGGGACATTATCAGAGCTGCTGACTGTCTCAATAGCAGTGCTGAGAACCCTTGACTGGGCCAGCATTTGTTGCCCATCCCTTAGGGCATTTGAGAGACAACCACATTGCTGTGGATCTGGTGTCACATGTAGGTCAAACTGGAGAAGGAAAGCAGATTTTCTTCCCTAAAAGGAAAAAGGACATTAGTGAACCAAATGGGTTTTTAAACAATCATTTTCTGATCATCATTAGACTTTAATTCCAGATTGTTTTTAATTCAAATTTCACCATCTGCCATGGTGGGATTTACATCTAAGTTCCCATAGCATTATCCTGGATCTCTGGATTACTAGTCCAGCAAAAATACCACCATCTCCCTCGATTCTCATTTGCAAATTGTCTTTGAGAGCTAAAATGAAAGCCTGAGATGGTGAGACATTCTAATTGCCTACTTCTCCTCTCGAGAATAATGATTCTGCTCAGGTGAAGGCAGCCTGAGACACAGTCAGTTCACCCAGTATCACTAGTGAGTGGATGGCAGCTGAGCAAAAGGAGATGGGGCTGCAACTGTCTTGCCCGAGGAGTAGGTGGGAGCAGCAGAGAATTCCTCCAGGCCACAGAAGATTCCTGAGGTCCTATCCCTTTCCCTAATCCCAACAACCAATCAACAGCATTGAAAAAGGGCTAAGAAGATCAGGAGCCAAAGAGAAGGATCTCAGTGCCACACAATTGACAGGCTGGGGGAAGGGAGAGCAGCCCTGAGCCAGACAGGAGACCCTCTTGAGACTTAGAACCATAAAGCTACCACATTAACTGTGGCTATCTCAGAATGGGGTCTGAACAAGATCACTTCTTGTCAAGAATTTTGTCCCTTCGGTCAGCCAGGGTTTCGATATATTTCTTCATATCTGGCCTTACAGAACTGAAACTGTGCATTCATAAGAGGACAAGGAGTCCTAACAGCTTCTGATATCTTTTAATATGGTTGTTATGGTAACTTCCAAGTTCTGTGGGCTCCCAAAGCTAATTAAATTTGATAATTTGATAATGGCCACAAGCCAGCTGCAGAATGCTTCGGTAACCCTGTGTATTCAGCCAGCCATCATCCTGGTGACCTCACAACAAAGACCCTGTATTAGTCAATGATTGCATTCTATTTGTAACTAGATTCTCAACAATGCGTAAATTTGCATCATCTCATAAAGATACTTAGATCGGTCCATGGATTATCTTTTGGCAAAAACTGTTCACCAATGTTTATACATTACTGCGCATCGATGTACCATGTGACCAAGAATAGGAATCATATTAAGCACTGCAAAATATCTGGTTTACCCACTTGTCACTGTCACTTGCAATGCAATGGATAAATCAGTATTTGAAGGAAAGGTATAGTTTTTAATCAAAACTGCTGAGAAGTACCCCCTGGTAAACAGAAAATTAAGCAAGTTTTTAAATGTTGAAAAACAAAAAGAATACAAAGTGATTAGTTTTTTAACATTTAAAAACTTGCTTAATTTTCATTAAGCATGATGCTTAATATGAATCATTGAATAAGTAGAATTATGGATGGGTTGACAGGTTATAGTGTTTGATCTTTTAATTTGCATTGGCCTGAGTTGCTAGGGCCTGGCTGAGATTGTTGTCGGTGCAGGATCCATGGGCCGAGTGGCCTCCCTTTGCACTGTTGAGATTCTATGATTATGAAGCAATCCCAGTAGGGCCTCTTACATTATTTTATACTTATTCTTTTACATCAGTGGTAATTTCATTGAACACATTATTTATTTTATTATTTCCATGCATGAACAAATATATTAAAAAAACATTGACAAAGTAATTTTAAATGATCAATCGTGTGACACACCATCTAGAATTCAGTTTCAGGTGAAGTTCTAAACATTGAGAGGTGAATTTTTGATGTGATGCTGAGGCAGGGCCAGAGGTGAGCAATTCCGCAGCTGGCCAGGGTACTGGTCTGCCAACCTGGTCCTCAATTTTCCTTGAGACTCGATTGATAGCTGGAAGAGGACTATCACATCCTGCACCTTCTCTTTTTCTTTCTCTATGAAAGGTATGCTTTGACTGTACAGTGTGCAAGAAACAATACTTGTATGCTGACACATGTGACAACAATAAATCAAATCAAATCAAAAGGGGTTATGCCTATCTGTCCAGTAGTGATGGGTACCCAGTCAGACCAATTAAACTGTCTGCTGAAGTCATATAATGAAATTACCTGGAATTTTCCAGACAGCCCCAGAACTCTGAAGCATCCAGAACCACTCTGTCACCCCCCCACCCTTCTCCCCCACATCCTCCCTTGAACCCCTCCATCCCACTCCCACCCCTCCAGCACCACCACCTGGGTAGAGGCCAAAGCTTGGCAGATGAATTGAGAGAGTTTCCCAATGACAGACGCAAGGGCTATTGATGCCACATTGAACTTAAAGCCAGCCCTCACCACCCATCTTCACACCATAATTGCCAAAAGGCCACAGCTCCCTCAGCACGCCACCCTCCGAAGCCATGTCACGCCATCCCTCGACGATGATGTAGTCACCATTTATGGTGAATCTTTGTAATGTTTCTCAGAGGGTGCCTCTGAGGCGACCCTCTGACCCGACCTACATTGGCAGCTCTCACCTCTGATGGGGCTGCCGATCTCTCAGAGATGACAAGCCTCCTATTGATTCTCTTTATGAGAGCTATGTCCTTAATCATTAATGATATGGGAGTCCCACAGGCAGCCATTCTATATCTTTCACTTGAACATCATCCTCTGGATGCAGGGACTGGCACTCGTGAATTCCTGAATTGCCGTAGAATTGGAATGAGAAACCAAAGATTTAGTGCTGGGTTTGGACTATCGACGGAAAACTGCCATCCTGTTTCAGTTTATCTTCTGATTTTATATTGAGTGTTTAAACTTCAACATAAACCCTCTGATTTCTGCATGGCATTTAATTTGTGAAGCATCTTCTCATCCCAACTGTGTAAACATAGAACAGGTCAAGAACTGATTTCAAATTTATTAAAGTTCACAGGGTATTCATTCAAAAAGAACCTTCTTAGCTTAGCTTAATAAGTATTATGAATTACTATTGAGAAAACCATGCAACATTTAAATTCAAACAAAATTTCTTATTACTCATTCACATAGCATACAAATAAAATAGATATGTATGATTTTGAGAACCATTTTCACTTCATGACGTGAAAGGGTTTTCCCAATTGTTTGGACAGAATTCATTCAATTGTTGGAAATAATCAAATATTGCATAATTTGTTACTTGGAACTATTTTAAAATAGTTTTGGCTTGAGTCTCAGCTGACGTAGATTAATACCAGGTAAGTACTATGGAATTCTATTTATTTATAACTTGGGTGTCACAGTAGTACAGTGGTTAGCTGCCACTGCCTTACAGCACCAGGGCCTGATTTGATTCCCGACTTGGATTACTGTCTATGTGGAGTTTACACATTCTCCCTGTGTCTGCATGGGTTTCCTCCACAGTCCAAGATGTGCTGGTTAAATGGATTGGCCATGCTAAATTGCATTGGTGGGGGTGGGGGAGTGCGTGGTATAGATGTAGCTAGGGTAAATGCATCAGGTTATGGGGATAGGGCCTGGATGGGATTATGGTCAGTGCAAACTCAATGGGCCGAATGGCCTCCTTTTGCACTGTAGGATTCGATGACTAAGGCAATATAATATAGGTCACATGGGATATATTTTCACCTTCGCCTCCCAAATTAGAAAATGCTGGAAAATCTCAAAGCTCTGACAAAGGGTCGTCTGGGCTCAAAACATCAGCTGTTTTCTCTCCTTACCGATGCTACCTGACTGACAGTCGCCTCTGTTGCCTGTTAAATTGATAAGGTAGAAATTTCCAGCCATTCACGCTCGATGATCCTGCTGGCAGCCATTAGCAGGTGCCTCCTCCATGGCCAAAAGTATGGCACAACTTCATTAAATCCTCTGAACTTAAATTGCACTCAATCCCAGTCACTGCTGCTTGCTGACTTAAATGGGCTCTGAATCTATCCAGGTCTCCATTCTTAAAGTTCTCGGCCCTCATTTCAAATCCTGCCCAGAAAATGATACTACCATTCTCTTCCTACTCTACAACTCATTGGGATCTCTGCACTGCTCCACTTCTATTTTCTTGGGTAACCACGATTTTCATGACCCACCATTAGCAGCTGTACTTTCAGTTATCGAGGCAGTGAAGTCTGGAATTTCCTTTCTTAATCTCTCTGATTCTCCGTCTCTCCTTTAAGCCACTCATTAAAACCTGCAAGCAGAATTTTCCAGCCCTTCCCATCAGCAGCATCTTCCAGTCCTGCTAAAGTCACCCCTGCCACAGGTTCCTTGATGGCAGCATGGACGAGGAATGTAAACTGCCATTGACTTTGGGGGGACCAGATGATCCAGCTGCGGCCAGTGGTGAGCTGCCTCCTATGTGGGAAAATGTGCTCTGGCAGGGCTGAAGAATCCTGCCCTACGTTTTTAAGTAACTATTAAGCATTCCCTGGCGTGGCTCAATGTCAATATTTGTCTGATACAGTGCAACAACTTCAGACAGTTAAGTGTGCTAAAGGTGCTACATAGATTTGAGTTATTGTTGAACGAAGCTAGGATATGACCATTAAAACCTGAAGCACTGTGGGATAATTTAGTAGATCGAAGGTGTAACGACCTTAACCAGGCCCACAAGGTGATCCTCTTCGAATATGAGCTCCCTGATTAAGGCTGCAATGAGTTGGCCTATCAGGAAACCTTGCCAAGTATACAATAGGGAGTGCAAGAGTTACTGGCATTCGGGGTTTATACTCTAAGTAATGCAGTGTTACTGAGTCTATGAATAAATCTAAGTTTGGTGAAGGTGTATTGGCCTCTGAGGAGTTATTTCACAAGGCATCATACAAATATAAATTGTAATAATACTGCCAAAATGCAGGAAAATCCAATTTTGGAATTAGTCCTATCATTACGAATTATATTTGCAGTACCTATATTGTACAGGAATAATTAACAAGTAGAGATTATTGCTCAGGAATAATTTAACCTAAAAGTTAATGTTGATAATAATAGAGAGAAATGTTATACAAATCTAACACATTTGTATGACATTTCTCTGCTAGCTATTATGACAAAAGTGTTAAACCATTTAAAGAAATGGATTGGTGCTCTGTATTAAAATGCAGAGTGGAGGATTTTGTTTAATGAATGCGTTAAGCTTTTTTCATGAACATCAATAAATGTAGCTTCTCAGCTAAAGAGCTCTAAGTGTCTTGTGGGGTAAAGAGTAAACTTGAAATTATTACTTCATGTCATGGATCAACAATTTAACAAAAAGAATCAAGATCCAAAATGATCTCAGACATAAAATTACCACAATATTAAAAAGAAAGGAGGATTGATTTTTGAGACGGTTTGTGCTCGCTTTTCCAACACAACCAGAATGTCACCACTGCCGGAGTTTGTAAAGCAGGCTTTGTCCAATGGGCAGCCCATTATGAAACCCCCTCTACATGGCCCCTGGAGCCACTTTTAGAATCACAGGATCCCTACTGTGCAATAGGAGGCCTCCGGGCCCAAGGAGTTTGCATGACCACAATACCATCCAGGCCTTATTCGCACAACCCCACACATTTACCCTGCCAATTCCCTGATGCTAGGATCAATTAGCATGGCCAATCCATCTAACCCTCACATCTTTCGGACTGTGGGAGGAAACTGGAGGAAACCCATGCACACACGGGAAGAATGTGCAAACTCCACACAGACAGTGACCCAAGCCGGGAATCAAACCCCAGTCCCTGGAGCTGTGAGGCAACAGTGCTAAGCAATGTGCCACCATGCTGCCCTCAGTCCCAGGACATTGCTGCAGAAGTTCCTCGTAGTAATGTCCTAGGCCCTGTGTCATGAACCCCACTGGTGTTAAATGCAACAGTATCCCAAAATCACGAAGGATAATTTGGAACTCTGATTCTTATAGTTGTACTTTTTGATTTAGTATAATGCAAGGTAAGATATGCAAACCAGTGCAAAAAGGTTAGTCTTGTTATTACCATTCAAATAAAAGAATTGGTATTAACTTAAATGAAAACACACAAGAAAGTTCCTGATACCAATCAAATGTAAACTAAATTGACGGCCACATGCACACACATAGTATCCTAGGAAATTTTATCCTTGTTCTTTTCTACCTATGTTCTTGAATTCTGAGAAAAATCAACATCTCACATAGTAAAACTCTATGAGATGAATCCAGCAAATAGTTATGGCCCATGAGTTATCTTCAAGGTTAAGCAGATTTTCAGTGGATCAGGTTAGTTTTCCTCAGAGTTTTAAACAGCTTCTTGGAGCCTAGAAATCTGTGCTTTACAAGAACTCTGTTTCCCAGCAGAGCATAGCTATGATCATGACTGATCGCCAGCTTTTTCCGGTCCTTCTGCTGCACTCAGTTAGCCTTGCTATTGGTATATTATTTTTCTCTTTTGTTGTTATTATATTTAAATAACCCTTTAGACCAAGCTTTTAGCACAGAATATAAATTATATTCTTATCTCTCTACTTTGTACTCATCCTTCTATAGTTCTAACACCTACTTCTGTATTCCGTCGTTCACCCTCCTAGTCACTTAGGTAAAAATTTATTTTGCTAAGTTAATTCATACATCAAAACCCCTTTAAACAGACACACTCTTTATCAATTCCTCTTTAATCCAATTCTTCAAACTTTACTTTCTTCAGAACTATTTATTCCATTTTATTCCATTCTTAAATTTTCATTTTCTTCCAAGATCTAGACACCTGCCCTTATCAGTGACTCTCCTGCCATTATAAGACCAGAATTGAGGACGTTCATTGATGATTGTACAACGTTCAGCATCATTCATTGCAGCAGTGCTGAGGGACGTGCTCAAGCTTGGCGCAGTCGCTGCAAAGGTACAATGGGGAAAGGCCACCATTTAAAGCCTTTCAATCAAGACAGGCCGAAGGGCCAGAAATTGTAGAAAACCCTTGGACTGTGTAACTGTGTGCAAGTCTGCAAAACAGCACATGGTGAAATGTGATGAATGTATGTAGTTTTTGTTAAAGAACTGAACTATAATAAATGTAATGTCTTGGAACAAAGCACCGTCAAGTATTGTAAATATGGCTATTTTTGGCACTGTTTGTAATTATTGGAAATGTGATTTCTGCACTGGTTTATTTCAGAGTATTTATGAATAAAGTATATTTTTGAAATAAAAATAAACACTGGAGAATACCAGCTGCAGACGAGGTCAGAAGGTTTCAGTGATTATTTTTGAATGAAGGCGATATTAAATATATAAGGCTCTTGTTAGACGCCATTTGGAGTATTGTGAGCAGTTTTGAGCCCTATATTTAAGGAAGGATGTGGCGGCCTTGGAAAAGGTCCAAAGGAGGTTCACAAAAATGATTCCTGGAATGGAGAACAATTGAGAAACAGTTGAGAACTCTCGGTCTGTACTTGTTGGAGTTTAGAGGATGAGGGGGGATCTTAATGAAACCTATAGGATACTAAGGGACCTGGATAGAGTGAACTTGGAGAGGATATTTCCACTAGTGGGAAGAACTAGAACTACAGGGACGATCTTTAAAAACAGAGATGAGGAAGAATTTCTGCAGCCAGAGAGTGGTGAATCTGTAGAACTGTTTGTTGCAGAAGGTTGTGAAGGCAAGTTCATTGAGTATCTTTTAGACAGAGATAAATAGGCCCTTGATTAATAAGGGGATTGGGGTTATGGGGAAAAGGAAGAAAAACGGGGATGAGAAAAATATCAGCCATGATAGAGTGATGGAGCAGACTCGATGGGCCGAGTGGCCTAATTCTGCCCCTTTTGCTTATGGTCTTAGGTTTACATTTAAGTAAGGAATACAAGCGAATGACCCCTAAATAGTGGAAGGGAGTTAGAATTGGATTGGATACAACTTTTAGAAGGAAAGAAACCGTCATATTAGTGGGAAGCATTCAAAGGTGAAAACCCACAGCTATAGTATAGACATGTTGGTATAAAGAAAAGGTTGGTCTGCCACATCTAGAACCCCCTGATTATCCAGACTAATATAGACCAAGGTAAAACATAAAAAGAAAGCTGTGACAGTTACAAAAGCTTAATAATTTAGAAAGCGTAGAGGAGTATAGAAGGTGCAAGAGTGAAGTAAAAATGGAAATTAGGGAAGCAAAGAAAGAATATGAAAAAATATTGGTAGGTAAAATTAAAGAAAATCCTAAGATATTTTACCAGTTCATAAAGATCAAGAGAATAACTAAGGAAAAGGTACGCCCTATCAAATATGTACACGGTAATTTTTGGGTTGTTTTGGAAGACATGGGCAGGGTTCTCAATGAGTACTTTGTCTCTGTCTTCAGTAAGGAAAGGAATGATGCAGACATTCTAGTAAAAGCAGAGTGTACAATATTAAATACAATAAGCATTGAGAGAGAGGAAGTACTCGAGGGACCAGCTTTCGTAAAATCGCCAGGGCAGATGTATTAAAGGAAGCCAGAGAAGAAAAAGCAGATGTCCTAAGGATATTTTTCTGACCCTCACTAGAAACAGGCAAGGTACCAGAGGATTGGAGGGCTGTTAACATTGTACCGTTAATTAAAAAGGACATGAGAGATCAGCCAGAAAAGTACAGGCCGGTCGGCCCGACTTTGGTGGCAAATTATTGGAAGCAATCCTGCCATTTAGAAAGGCATGAATTGATCAGGGGAAGTCAGCATGGGAAGATAATGTCTTTTTAAATTAATAGAATTTTTTTGAGGAAATAACAAGGAGGAATGATGAGGGTAGTACTGTGGATGTTGTCTTTATGGATTTTTGTAAAGCATTTGAAAAGATCCAACATGGAACACGAGTCAGAAAAATGAGATCTCAAGGATATAGAAGGTGGCAGATTTGATCCAAAACTGACTCAGTGACAAGAAACAAGGCAATGTTTATGTGAATGGAAAACAGCTTCTAGTACTGTTCCATTCTGCAGGGCTCAGTGTTGGTGCCCATGCTGTTTGTTATATATATTACAATTTAGACATAAATGTGGCAGGCATGATTGGAAAATTTGCAGATAAATAAAAAATGGCCATGTAGTTGATGGTCAAGAGGATAGCTATTGACTTTGAAAAATTTCAATGGTTTGATGAGTGTGCAGAGAAATGACAAATTAAATTCAACCCTGAAAAGTGTGAGATAATGCAATTACGTAAGGCACACAAAGTAAGGGAATGTTTAATAAACAAACAAAAAAGTTGTTGTGAGGGGTTAACAAGTGAGATACCTCATTGAAGGTGGCAGGTGGACAAAGTGGTCAAGAAAGCATATGGAGTGCTTTCTTTCATTGGCCTTTATTTGAACGTAGAAGCAGGGATGCTTTAAAATTTATTTATTAGTGTCACAAGTAGGCTTACATTAACACAAGGAAAATTGCCTTGTTGCCACACTCCATTCTCTGTTCGGAGAATTGTGCATGGCCAGTGCATCTAACCAGCACATCTTTTGGACTATGGGAGGAAACCGGAGCACTCAGAGGAAACCCAGGCAGGCACAGGGAAAATGTGCAGACTCCGCACAGCCAGTGACCCAAACCGGGGGGCAGTACCAACCACTGTACCACCAAGAGGCAGAAGTACCAACCAATGAACCACCATGCGTTCAATTAAATGACGGCACTGTATAAAATGCCGGTTAGACAACAGCTGAAATGTTGTAAATATTTCTGATCACTGCATTATAGAAAATACATAATTAATCTGCAGACAATGCAGGAGAAATGTTGCCAAGACTTGAAAACCTCAGCTATGAGAAGAGATTCAATATGCTAGTGTTGTTTTCCTTAGAATAGAAGAGACTGACCTAATTGAGATGTACAGAATTATCAGAGGTTTAGACAGGGGTAAACACCTCCCTTTCCCTATCCCAACCACAAAGCGCACCATTGTCCAGCTCAGCCACCCAAACAGTGCGAACCCTCCCAACACCCCTCATCCTAGCAAACATCCCTCCCACTGACCCACCCCCACGGGCTCATATTCCACCCTTCCTCAACAACTGGCAGACCACCATGCCCCCCTACATCCCTTACCCCTCATTCATCACAATTGCTGCCCTTCCTTCATCTCAGACCGATAGTCATGCAGATTGAGAGCGGGACCCCCACCCTCACCCTCACCCCAAGGCCCTGTCCAGAATAGGCCCTGCCCCCTTGGCACTACCTAATGCCCACTGGACAGTGCCTGGGCATGTGCATTTTACCCCTTGGATAGTAACAGGGGGCACAGGTTGGCACTGCCAGGATGCCCATGCCCAAGGGGCACAATCCCCCTGCTGCCTGACCCGCTGGGGGACCCTGATTGCCCCCCCCCCTCCTTTGAGCAGGATCTCCTGCCAGATTCCCAAACATGGGGAGCTAGTCTGAATCTTGCCGGAATAAAGTACTTCTGGCAGGGTGGAAGATTCGATCGGGACTGATAAGTTCCCGATAATTACATTCGAGCTCCATTTAAAACATTAAGAACAGATTCAAACCACTTACCTGCCTTCCCGCTGATTTTCAGCGTGGTTTGGCCTGTGACTGTTCGCCTGCGCTGGGAGATGCATTCCCCATTCGTGCGAAATCCCGGATCAAGGCTGGTGGCGCACATCTCTCATCTCGACCTGACAGAAAAGTTGTGGGTGGGGATGGAAAAATCGCAGCCAAGGGGAGTAAACATATGTTGTGCCTTTGCCCACCTTATTTATAATGGGTGTGGACACACATTAAATCACAGTTCCAGCGCCGAAATATCAGAGTGAATGAATTTTCCAATTTTCTGTCTGTAAACAAGGCCTGGTGCCAAAGAATTCCTACACCAAAGCCCCTTATATGTAATTTTGGTGACTTTCTTTCTATTAGAAATAAAGTGCATGAGTTTATAAAATCTTCCTTTGTATTCATTCCTGTCAGGCAATTGTCAATTCCTGTTTTATTTCCCCATTAAGGCTTTTCCAGTAGTCAAGAGATTAATCCCAAGGTCCCTGGGCCACATATTGCAGAGAGATTTCATGCCTCTTAATTAGTGCAGCCAACAATGTGCCAATACACATTATGATAGCACTGTGATTTCAGACGAGATGCAAGGATCACAAGTTATCCAGATTATAATGCTTAGCGGACACCTGCTCCCAACTTGAGGGCCAATATGAAAACAGTAATTATTATCTCAAGAGTGGATGATACAGTGTCAGAGAAAACGATTCACACAGAAAACTGCACATAAAGAAAGCTTTGCCCGCATCGATGAAATACCTGGAATGCAGCAAGACTACACTGGTGACGTGCCAGCATGAAAGGACTTACACAGTATAATATTTGAATGATTTTAATGAATAATTAAAGTGTTAGATTCCCATGCAAGTGGATGTCAAGCACTTGTGCGTGATGCATCCCCCTAAAGTTAAGTAGCTCATTGACTTTCACTGGGTTCACACCTGAAGGATTTACCCTTGGGTGAGAGTGCAGAGGGTCAATGATGACTTTAGAATCAGGCTGGAGTATGAGTCACTGTATTTGGAGGACAATAAGGAAATGAATTTTACAAAACTACGAGAGGCTGCAGCAATTTCCCATGTGCCTATTACAATTCCAAAGTAGTTATTGATCACTATATAGATTCTCCAGAGAGTGTAACACGTGTAACTTTCAAAGATTGTTCTTGTCCTTTATAACATGAACTGAAAGCTAAATCTACTCTGCTTCTGTCAGTACACTGGTACACTTTGAAATCATCAGCACATGGAACTTCCAAGGCAATACTGTCAATTGTTCCTTTATGAGGATGGGCCTATTGCACTAGTATTAATCATCTTCATGTTCTCCTTACAGAGAGCGATTATTATCTTGTATAACCTTAATGTCAGAATTTCTTATTTCCTAGCTTTGTGTTGAAAAATGAATGACGCAACTGAATCACTTAAAGTTGTAGGTTGCAGGTTAACCTAAGGTCATATTGCTCTGCTAAGCTATTTTCTTCACACTTGGAATAGCTGATGATCAATCAATTGCAGATTTCCATAATAATTGCTCCCTTAATTACCATTGACAAGGCCATGCTGCTTATCGGAGTGGCGTCTGACTGGGTCTGAGTTTATGTGATGCAGCATGGACAAGCATGTTCTTCCTCACTGATGTGCAAAAGTACTTGTAGCATTAAACATAAGACCTAACAACACATTAGAGAACAGGATTTATATTGCTCCTTTGCCGTGTAGGCTGTCGTTACTCAGTCTGCTGTCATACATGCGCATGCATATGCAGGCAAATAAAATTAACAATCTGTTACAAGCCTTGTTTTCTTTGGCTGCAGAGCATTCCTTGAAAATGACAAGTGGATGGATGGCATGTTTTCCCTTTTCAATAGTAAAAATGCAAGATTCCTCGGTAATAATAGATAGAGGCATCACGAGTACTGCACTCAGTCATTTACAGTAAGAAGTCTCACAACACCAGGTTACAGTCCAACAGGTTTATTGGACTTTTACTCCAGTCCAACACCGGCATCTCCACATCTCAGTCATTTAACCAAAATGTCCCTGCTTTTGTTTGTGGTCACTGCTGACTTTCCACCCAGTGAAAGTCAATGAGCTACTTAACTTTAGGGGTGCATCACGCACAAGTGCTTGACATTCACTTGCATAGGAATCTAATGCTTTAATTATGCATTAAAATCATTCAGATATTATATTGTGTAAGTTCTTTTGAGCTGGTCACCTCAAATTGAGGAAAAGCTGGAACCTTAGAATGGCAGTGCTGGTCACCACACTGGAGGAAGGATATCCTTGCACTACACAGGGTGCAGAGGAGATTCCCCAGGATGTTGCCTGGAGTGGAACATTTCAGCTAAGAGGAGAGGCCGGTGAGGCTGAGGTTGTTTTCCTTAGAGCAGAAAAGGCTGGTTGAGATGTACAAAACTATAAGGGACATAGATGGAGTAGATAGGAAGAGCCATTTTACCTGAGTAGAGGGGTCGATAATCAGGATTTAAAGTTGGAGGCAGGATATTTAGAGGGATTTGAGGGTGGTAGGAATCTGGAGCTCACTGTCTGAAAGGGTGAAAACACTCACAACATTTCAGAAAATTTTACATGAGTATTTGCATGAGCATGAGGATATATCATAGCATACAAGGCTGTGGACTGACTGTGGGAAAATGGGATTGGAATAGATAGGTGCCTGATGGTTAGTGCAGACGTGATGGGCCAAATGGCCTCGTTCTGTGCTCTATGACTCTGTACCTCTATAACTGGCCTCAGGATCATGAAGGAAGAGGGAAAATCAATTGGTCTTCCCATTAAGGCCTATTAATCATTCCTGGACAGCATCCATCATAGGATATAAAACAAAAGCAGTATTGGCTCATATGTGATTTTCAAAGCAATTGAACAGCCTTAAAGACCAGGGGAAATAAAACCTTCTGCCACATTAATGGTATGTTCTCATGGTCTCTCATAAGCAGTCGAAGGTGGCTGTGACCACTGGATGAGTCCACAGTAATAAAGGTAGTAGACATAATTACATTTTAAAGAAATAATGCAAAGGATAAGGGGAAGCTGATCTATTGAGCATGCTCTGTTTCGTTGTGATGTCTTTTGCAGTATAGTTGACAACCTATTCCATCCACCTTGTCATCTTTTGAATGAACCGAAAAGAAAATGATTTTTTTAGGTCAATTTAAAGGGGAAATAATAAAACATTCCGTTCTGTTCTCCTTAGGTAATCGAAATGAGTCCCAGTGAACATGTTGATGATGATTTACCTTCCTGTTATTCCACTTATCTTTTACATGCCCTGATCTCTATTCAGCCAGGAACTGATCAAGTTATATGCAGGGAACTTGCACTCGATCCAAGAGCTGTCAGCTTGTCCATAGTTCTACTGTTGTATGGAAAAAAAGAAGAACTTTCTGATAGTTAACTAGTTGTAGCTTTATACAATTGTACCTAACTACAAAAGTAATTTATTGGTTGTAAAGTGCACAATGCCTTAAGGGCATGAAAGGCACAACATAAACACAAGTCTTTCATACGATGCACACTGCCTGCTCTTCCTGACCAAGCTTGAAAACAATCTAGCACCTTCATTATTTTACACACCTCGAGCAGATTCCCCCAAGCATTTCTTCTCTGAAGTAAGTGGTTCAAGTATTTCTTTTAAAAAAAACAAACGTTGACATTTCCACTCCCCCCAAAAAATTTGCAAAAATATAAAATATGTACAATGTTTTCCCTAAATGTAAATCTGATTTACATTTGTGCTGCTGGCTTTCACTGTAGTCATGGCCATTATTCATGTCAAATCAGTTATGGAAATTGAAAATACTGCACGTGCCTTATTCCTGGATTGTCATATGCCATGAATGAACCTTTATTTAGTTTTCAGCTGCAGGATACCAAAGGTTAGTCATAAGCTCTATAATGGGGAATCATCTGCTCTGTTGAATATCTGTTGAAAGGGGTCAAGTGCTGATTCCCTTCCCCGCTGTGTAGAAGGAATCTAAAGCAAAGAGGATATGACCTGGGGAAGCTCCTGTGTGTAAGCTACAGTTCATGAATTAGAGCAATGGAAGACAAGGAATGTTTTCAGCATTGTGACATTGAGGGCCACCAAAAGGTTAAGTGATGAGAAATTTAATCAGCTTTTCTATCAGGGCCATTCTATAACCCATTATTCCACTATCCGTGTTCAAATCCTATCACGGCAGATGGTGGAATTTGTATTCAATAAAAACTATCTGGAATTAAGAATCTACTGACTGTGAAAACATTGTCGATTGTCAGAAAAAAACTCATCTGGTTCACTAATGTCCTGAGGGAAAGAAATCTGCTGTCTTTACCCGGTCTCGCCTACCTGAGAGTCCAGAGCCACAGCAATACATTTGACTCTCAACTGCCCTCTGAAGTGACAGAGCAAGCCCAAGGGCAACTAGGGATGGGGAATAAATGCTGACTAGCCAGAAACACCCATGTCCATGAATGAATAAAAAAACTACCACGCAATTACAAGTGTTTACTTTGAAAAAGAGAAAAAAATATTTATTATAGATTTCATAAAACTATATCATCAGCAGCCCCTACCTTGAATCTAATGATATTGGCAAATAACAAAAATAGTTTGCTGCAGGTTACAAAGCAATATTCCAAAATGTTTGAATTTCTTAATAAAGCCCAAATATATCTGGAACATAAAAGTAAACATTACAGTGATTGCATGGTGGCACAGTGGTTAGCACAGCAGCCTCACAGCACCAGGGACCTGGGTTTGATTCCCAG
The DNA here is from genome assembly GCA_024679065.1 of Sphyrna mokarran. Taxonomy (NCBI): domain Eukaryota; kingdom Metazoa; phylum Chordata; class Chondrichthyes; order Carcharhiniformes; family Carcharhinidae; genus Sphyrna; species Sphyrna mokarran. Next base: position 24,912,452 of record JAGIQG010000019.1, read on the forward strand.
CTTGTGTGCACAGACAGTGACCATCTTCATGTTCTCCCCATGATTGCATGGGTTTCTTCTGGATGCTCCCACAGTTCGAAAGGTATGCTGCTTAGGTGCATTGGCCATGCTAAATTTTCCCTCAGTGTACCCAAATAGACAACAGGAGGTTTTCACAGTAACTTCATTGAAGTGTTAATGTAAGCCTACTTGTGACACTGATAAATAAATACTAACGAATACAAGTCCTTGACAACAATTTATTTTTAAAAGAGTTACCCCTTAGATTATCAATCCATATTAGGTTTAATATTATGATGAATGATTTACGGTACTGTTTTCTTAAATTTGCACTTTAACAAATAGCAAGCAAAAGAAAAAGACTACTTAGGTAGCAGAGTATTGCTCAATTATGTTGCGATTATACACCTTGCTTCTCAGGGGATATTGCAACGGAGGGGTACTCACTCAATGTAGCATTTAGAAAATTGGGCGTGATAACATACTTTGTTGCCTATTCTCTATTGTGAAATTTAAATAACTCATTCACTTTTTTTCCACCATCAAGCTATATGCTATTCATAAATTATTCCATCTTTAACAAGGTACTTTCAGACATAGTTTAGTTACTATCTGTGTTCCCAATGCCTCTCCACTATCATAAATGGGATTCTAGTTGCTTTGTTCTATTCTAATCTATCTGCATCAGAACCAGAGTATCCTTGACAATAGATTTTCTTGCTGCTCCCAAACCTTTATCTCTGCTGTAATAACTTCTTTTCTCCTCCTCTTATGTCTGCTATTCCGCAAAGGTCTATCTTTGGCCTCTCCCTGTTTTATGGACGACACTTGATGATATCATCCAAAAGCAAAACAGTAAGTTTTGACATGTACACTGACAAGTCTTAGCTCGATCCCACCACTCCATTTCCCAACTCCTTTGTTATTCATACATCATTGAACATCCAGTGCTGAAATTTCCTCCAATTAACTATTGGGAATACTATAGACAGTGTCATTGGTCTCCACTGAAAATTCCTTTTTCTAGTCACCAAATCCATCTATGTCCCTGATAGCTGTCTGAAACTAAACCAGACTGCTTGTATTCTTGATGTCATTATTGATCCCGAGATGAGCCTCTGGCCATATATCCTCACCATCACTAAAACTATTTATTTTCCCCCTTTATTACATTGTTGAACTTCTGTTCTGACTCATCTCACTCATGTCTCTGTTACCAACTATTGCTGGCTGGCCTCCCACATTCTACTCTCATTTGAAGTCATCCAAAACTCTGCTCCTTATGTCCTTACTCACACCAAGGTTCTTTAGCTATCACCCCAGTGCTTACTAACCTAACTCTCAGTCAAATAATGCCTTGATTTTAACATTCTCACCTTAATTGCCTTAATCCCTTAATCACCTCATTCCCTCCCATCTCCAATCTCCTCCAGCCACAAAAACCTCTAAGGTATATACACTCTTTTAATTGTGGCCTCTTGAGCATCTTGATTTTAAGCAGCCCGCGACTTGTCGCCATGCCTACAGCTGCCAAGGGCCCAAGATCTGTAATTCCCACCCTATTGTCTTTCCTCTCTATCTCTTTGAACCTACTTCTTTGGTCAAAGACCACCTGTCCTAATATTGCCTTATATAACTTAGTGTGAAAATATGCTTTATAATGCCTTTGTGAAGTACTGTGGGATATTTTATTATGATAAACGTGTTTTATAAATATAATCTTACGTTGTTGTTGGATTGGCACAAAGGCTCTGGAAGTCAGGAATGCATTTTGAAGAGGAAGAAGGGCTTGAAATAGTGATTCCAAACATAGGAAACACTCGGGTGTAAGCTGGAACCACAGAAGACTTTCGAAAATCAAATTAAAATTCTCATGTCACAGATTAATGCAGATTTCCACAAAACAAGACCACAAGAATAAATTAGAATGATGTCAAATCAGCATACTGAAGTCTGATATCAGCAGAACAGTTAAATTTCAAGTGTAATATATTGCAAGTGCCAGAGATCTGAAACAAAACAGAGGTAGATGGTGTCCTTTCAATTTCAGTTGAACTCATAGGATCGCAGAGTGGCATAGTGGTTAGCACTGCTGCCTCAGTGCCAGGCACCCGGCTTCCACTCCTGGCTTGGGTCATTGTGCAGACTCCGCACAGGTATTCTCTCTGTGTCTGCATAAGTTTCCTCTGGGTGCTCTGGTTTTCTCCCACAATGCTAGCTAGGTGCATTGGCCTTGCTAAATGCTCTCTCGCTGTAGCCAAACAAGCACCAGAGTGTGGCGACTAGGGGATTTTCACAGTAAGCTTTGAAAACCTGGTTGGGACCCAGCCCTTATTTAACAAACCTCCTGACACTAAGTTCAATAGAAATCAAAATTGGACAAAATGCAAAAAGGGAGCTGATCTGATCAGGTTGGTTTCCTGCTGGGAGTGTTGGGTTAAAATTATTCCAGTATTTTGATAAAAGACACACACCTGAAACATTAGCCTGTCTGTTCTCTCCATAGGCGATGACTTGGCATGCTGTGTGCTTCCAGCATCTTTTGGTTTTGTAGCTGGCAAATTGTTAATGTCCATAATAGGGGACAAAAATGAATTTGCATGACTTTCCTCTTTGCGTTCTTTCAGCAAGTATTTAGTCCTTTGATATGCTAAGGATAGGGTAATTTGTGTTATGTACAGGTCAAATTGTAAATAGGCCTGTACTACTGAGAACACTGCAAAATTAAGATTTTGATTCAAATTGGCTTTCTCAAGGGGTTCAGATTTAGAATTGGTAAATGCAATACACAGTTGTGTCATTACCATTTGCAATGAAGTAAACCACAAGAGGCAGCCCTCAGCTTGACCTCATATTCAGACAATGTACAGAAACTGGAAGTCTCAGGGGGACAATGACCACACAATGATCAAGGCGCAATTTGAGTTTAAGTTCTACCAGAAGCCAGGTTTATAACCTGACAAGAGCTAAGTTCTAAGGAATGAGAGAAGAATTACAACAGATTGGAGGAGAGTATTTTATATATGATTCCTAAGAAGACAGTAAATTGAGCAGCAGGTAAAAAAGAATAATTTTGGACCTGAGGACAAATATACATCTCTGATCAACAGGCTAACAGAGATACCTCATGAATAGCATTGGAATGGTGGTAAGGTTGAAAGAAACCCATGCATTTTAGTAGCATAGAAACATAGAGAGAGGAGCAGGAGGTGGCCATTTGGTCCTGTGAGACTGCTCCGCTTTTCATTACAATTATGGTGATCTTTCAACTCACTAGCATAATCCTGCTTTCTCCCCATAACCTTTGATCCCATTCATCCCAAGTACTATATCCAGCCACCTCTTGAATACATTCAATGTTTTGGCATCAAAGCATTATTGCCCATCATATAAAACCAGCCATCGAGAAAGCCTGTTTAATTGTAACAGATTACAAATGAGAAAAAGTCATGGTTAAACTACTCAATATCATCAGGCCATAACCAAATCCCACTTTGATTGCCAAAATATATAAAGGAAACATCCAAGCTTTAGAAGCTCTATAGAGATGAGCCATGGTGCTAATATCTTAATGTTGGGGTGCCTGAGTGGAAGTTTATTTATTAGTGTCACAAGTAGGCTTACGTAAAGACTGCAATGAAGTTATTGTGAAAATCGCCTAGTCACCACACTCTGCTGCCTGTTTGGGTACACTGTGGGAGAACTTAGCATGGCCAATCCACCTAACCAGACGTCTTTCGGACTGTGGGAAGAAACTAGAGCGCCTGAAGGAAACCCACACAGACACTGGGAGAATGTGCAGACTTTGCACAGACAGCAACCCAAGCTGGGAATCAAACCCGGGTCCAAGGCACAGAGAGGCAGCACTGCTAACCACTGTGCCATCCATATGGAAAAAAGAATAAAATAAGAGATATCTGAGGAGTTAGCCTGTAGAGGGGGCAGGGAGGGGTTGGGAGTGCAAGCGGTGGCGGGGGGGGGGAGGTGCTGCTGCTGCACGTGTGAGGGGGTTAGGGAGCTGTTGTTGCAGCACAGACCCAGTTCGGAGTGCTGACCTCATGTTGAGGTCTCTTACTGCAACAGAGGACACAAGGGAGGGAGAAGAATCTGGGCTGCGTGCAGTTTATTTGAGATTTCTCCAACAAGCAGGTGCTCACTTCTATGCTCCATCCTGACCATACTGTCACTAATGATCCATCCTCTCCAGTGTCCACTCGTCAAAGAGAGTGAGGACTTAGACCTCAGACACACCACGTCCTGTCTTTGATGGGTATTTTTTTTCCTGTGGGGACAGAAGGAGCCATGTTAAATCTGAGGGCATGTGTCCTGCAGAGTTTCAGAGAGTGGCCCTCAGAGGACAAGGGCTATAATACGCTGGGGTGGGAGAAGGGATGATGTAGAGATGCCGGCGTTGGACTGGGGTAAACACAGTAAGAAGTCTGACAACACCGGTTTTAAATTCACCCGATTTATTTGATAGTAAACTCACAAGCTTTTGACTCTGTGGCCTTCGTCAGGCAGTTTCTGTGTTTCACGCACCCGTTAGAGCATTCCAGTGAGTTTAATGCAGTTTGCCTTGTTACCATGGAGGAGACCCAAATCAGCACTTGCAGGTGTGCTGATGGAGGAGGTGGGGTTTGTGCTTTTGAGATGATCGGGGATAGCTCAGAGAAGGAGTCATGTCAATCAATCAGCCATCAGGACTAAGGAGGGTGATGAGTGAGCTATGTGAAAGAGGGTCTAGGGTTGGGGGTGATAAGGGAGTCAATAATGTTAGGGAGGATCTCCGATGTCTGTGGGGGGGAAGGGGGAGGCTGTATTTGTCAGTAAAGCTGCTTTCTTTTCAGTTTTCTTGCACGTGCGCAGTTTGTGGTTCCAATCTGAGCTGCAGTCTATCTGGTGAATTAGACCCTGCCCTTTGCTTCTATCTGCTAGGAATGGTCTAGGCCATATTTTCAAAGACCATGAAATCTCGCCCAAAAAACACAGCAGCAACTCCCCCGTTTTCTCGCTGGGCACTTAGAAAAAAAAATCTTGTAAAATTCTGCCTATTAGATTGAAATAAACAGTTTGACGGGTATAAGGGGTGAGATTGTTCAAGAAAAGGACCACAGCAGAATTCAGTAGTCTGCATTGTTCACCATTCTGCCAACAATGAACTAGGAAGACAATGAATTCTGCCTCCTGGTAGGAATATGCCGCTGGAAATATTTCAATGATATTATCATACAACAAGGTATTACCCTTGATTTTCAAATAATGGAAATAAATGTGCATGTCAAAATATTGGAGAATTCAAAAACCCTTGAAGAATGTATAATTTGCTAATGTATCCATGTATTCCCTTGCTATGTATTTTAACAGTAGAGAAATAGTGGTTGGATTTCCACACTAACACTGAGCTAGTATTAAGTGCTGGGTTGCAATACTTCATTCTCATTCCCTAAAATGGTTCAAAGGTGCTCTTACAAAAAAAAATCAGCATTGTTTGACCAAATTATTGACTAAGGAACAGTTAGTTTTTGTTTGTGTTGCAACTTTGGTTGCCGCATACATCAAATGCAAGTGGAAAATATTTCTAACAATTGATGGCTGAGAAATAACATTTTGCAAAATCATAGAAACAAGGGAGGGGTTTAAATCGATTCCCTCCACTGAAATTCCAACACACAATGTAGCCTTCTTCTCTGCTGTAACCATTCTATAATGCTACACCTTAAAGTTTATTTATTAGTGTCACAAGTCAGCTTACACTAACACTGCAATGAAGTTACTGTGAAAATCCCCTTGTTGCCACACTCCAGCATCTGTTCACTTACACTAAGGGACAATTTAGCATGGCCAATGCACTTAACCAGCATGTCTTCCAGACTGTGGGAGAAAACCAGAGCACCCAGAGGCAACCCATACAGCCACAGGGAAAACATGCAGACTCTGAGACAGCAGTGCTAACAACTATGCCACCATGCTTGCATTACTTGCAAACCCATTTAAAGTAAAATGGATTAAAATAATTGACAAAAAAATTTTATGAGTAGATTAAACAGTTGTACATTGTGGTCCTGAAACATAATTTGCAGCTTATTAGACTTATATCCTACTATTGATTTGATGAAGCAATGTTTTACTTTTGGAAATGTATTTCTATATCACAGTCATAATGCTACATTAGATAATTAATATTAAGAATAGTAACCATCTTTTTGGGAGGCAACAAGTAACCCAAGTAACTGAAATAAAGCTTCATTAGGAATGAAGGAGTAAATACCTGTTTTAAGGTGCTCATATGTATCAAACGCTCAGAAGTCTAGTGGAGAAGTTTTACGTGTACTCAAACATGTTCTGTGTTCCTTTAATTGCATGTTTGAATTCCAGTCAGGAATGTAGATTAGGATTTTCCAGCTCCACCCATGGATGAAATCAACAAAAATCCCACTCTGAGATTTACTGATCAAATGGGAACAATGGAGCAAGTATAGCAAACCACAGAGAACGACCAGAGTTATTCACCAAAGCGAATACCATTTCACAATATTCCATCTTTGAGAACAGTACAGGAAAATTTGATTGAACCAAATGCACCAGGATAAGAGAACATACCAAATAAATATACTGCTCACAATTATTTCCCTGACTCAGTTTTATAGTACCTGAATGTATTTTGTGATGCCTTGATGTTTTAAAAGCTGCTAGATGAAGTACAAATTATTTCAGCCACCATTTCTGTTTGCTGCATTTTCTATCAACATTTTAAAATAGACTCTGCAGACTGCCATAGTGTCCTGTTTAAATAGACACTATTTGCTAATGAAATACATTTTCTTTACTTTGCAATTTGCTGAGTAAATAATCTTTGTTTGAGTCCTGCCCTATTAGTTCCCTCCACCTTCATTTCAATGGCTATTTCGATGCAACTGGTAGGCTGACACTTAGGTGTCAATAAACACTGGTCAAAATCCTGGGCGAGGTTATAGTAATAGGAAGTTAAGGGAGCCTCCACACAGTAAGGGTTTCAAAAAAAATTCCCCTGATTTTAATTCATTTCTTTCTGATTCATTTATAGTTGGAAAAGCATATACCTACAATTATCATATTATACACTTCCATGAAACTTGTATCTTAAAGCCTCTGTCATGGGAAGCTCCATTGCAGATGATCCTGAAAATATTTTATGTGCTATGGAAGAACAGAGATGGACCCTGTAAAAGACTGACAAGCCAATAAACCGTGTATTTGTGGTAGGTCTACTGACACCATGTTCAGTCCATTGCAACCACTACGTTAGCTCTGGCATTGGTCAGTTAAAATTGGACGCATTGGCTGCTGTTTTTTTTATATAGCTTACTCTGGTTTGTACTTCCACTCTTGGCTTCCCATGAAGATATGGGACAGATCCAATAGATGCTGCTGACAGTCTCCACCGCTTATAGAATCCCTATAGTGCAGAAAGAAGATATTCAGTCCATTGAGTTTTCACCAACCACAATCCCACCCAGCCCCTATTCCCTTAACCCCACATATTTGGCCTGCCAATCCCCCCGACACTGGAGTCAATTTGGCATGGCCAATCAATCTAATCCACACATCTTTGGACTGTGGGAGGAAACTGGAGCACCTGGAGGAAACCCACGCAGACATGCAGAGAAAGTGCAAACTCCACACAGGCAGTGACCTGAAGCCGGAATTGAACCCAATGTAGAATTATGTCTAATGTGTTCAGGTAGTGCTATCACAGTGCAACAGCAATGTTTCAAATTAAACATCATTTCAGTTGCAGTTGCCAGAGGAAAACAACATTCAAAATTCAACATGGTATAACAACAAAACAAGAATGTTGAAAGGACACAACAGATCTCCTGGTGCCTGAAGAACAGATGGCCTCATGTTTCAGATAACTTTACATCTGGATATTACTGACTTTGTTACTGGTATAGCTCAGTTGTCTGAACAGCTGGTTTGTGATACAAAGCTACACCAACAGCATAGGATCAATTCCCATACAGCTGGGGTTATTCATGATGGCCCTGCTTCTTAATTTTGCTCCTCAACTGAGGTGTAATCAACATATAGCATGGACTTTCATAGAATCCCTACACTGCAGAAAGAAGGCCATTCGGCCCATCGAACATGCAATGACAACAATCTCACGCCCACTCTATACCCATAATGCCACATGATAACCCTGTTAATCCCCTGCCACTCAGGAACAATCTAGCATGATCAATCCAGCAAACCTGCACATCTATGGACCATGGGAGGAAACCAGATCACCCAGAGGAAACCCACAGACACGGGGAGAATGTGCAAATTCCATACAGAAAGACACTTAGAACTGGAATTGAACCCAGGTCCTGGCGCTGTGAGGCAGTAGTGCAAACCACTGTGGCACTGTACTGCCCAGTTGTGGTGACACTCAGGTTAAATCGCCACCAGTCCCTTTGAGGAGGAGCCTATGCTTATCAAGGATTATGGTGACTTTAGTTACTTACTTCACAAATAGTAATGATTCAACAAGTGATTTAACAATGTTCAATTTAAGCTGATGGACTGTAAGAAATGCACTGGAATGGGGGAGGAAGATTTCTCTTTGCTTTGGAATAAACAGAGCATTTAAGAAACTATCACCGGCAACTTTGAAATTAATGGTTTTTTTTATTGTTTCATGGTCCATGCGCATCGCTGGCTGGCCAGCATTTATTGCCTATCTCTAGTTGCCCTTGGAAGGCAGTTGAGGGCCGTTGAGGGCTCACGACATTTCTGTAGCTTTGAAGTTACATGTGGGCCAGACCAGTTAAGGACAGCAGATTTCTTTCCCTAAAGGTCATTAGTGAACCAGATGGGTTTTTCTGACAGTCGACAATGATTTCACTGTCATCAGTAGACTCTTAATTAAAGATACTTTTCATTGAATTCTAACTTCATCACTAGCTGTAGCAGGATTCAAATTCGGGATCCCCAGAACATTAGTTGAATTTCTTCATTAATACTCTAGTGATAATACCACAAGGCCATCATGGATAATGATTATTATTTTATGGCTGGTGTTAGTGACTGGCCATGTCGAACTGAAATGTTTTAAGTGGAGGTAACTGTACAAGTGACATAAAACGATTCTAGCCTTTTTGTTGCTCTCACACTGTGTAAACTGGTCTTTCTAAAAGTAAAATTGCAGGAAAATACTGACATAACAAAATATCTCACAAAACCTAGTCTTAAGTCAGTAGTGGTCTTCGATGGTAATTCTGTGCCACTTTTCCATCTCCTTGCAACGTGGTTTGTGGTTTTGAATGGAATTTTTAGAATCTTCCAGTTTTGCGACTAGTAGTAGATTTGAGTGACACAAAAACTGTTTCACATTCCCACCACATAAACAAAAAAAAAGCACCAACATTAATGTGAACATTACAAAATGTTATGGCGAAACTCCTGCCAGGTAGATAATGTTCCTTTTGGTTGAAGGCTGATCAGGTAATTCCCTGATAAGGAAACACAGGTTTCTGAGGCTCCGCCCATTGTAATGTGGTTTAACTTGACACGAGAAAAATAAACATGTGCTATTTGATGTTTTTGACATGTTCTCAGGCTCTCAAGTATTATGTCACATTCACTGAGAGTGCTCTCGGCTATGAAACTACCAACCATTTCACCTAATTACTCACTTGAGTCAAAATGCTGCTGCCTGAATGCTTACATCTTAAGTCACAATAGATCTATTCATGTCTTAACAGACACTGATTGAATGTGCAAGTTTAGCTGAAAAATCAAGAAAACCGAGGGAGTTTGCCACTTTGTACGATGCAGATAAGCAGAGTATGGCAGCCAAGAATACAGCCCCAGAAGAGAAGCATTTCAACAGCACAGAGTGTCTTTCTGACATGTTTGATGGAGCTATTCTTTGCCTGCAGAAAAAGCCCTGTTTGTACAAGGCACCATTTGAGAGCCTATTGTGTTCTTTTTTGGGTTCAAAATAATGTTTTTTTTAATCTATTTCAGTTCTCGGCACTGTTCCTGGCTTCCGCTTGGCAGGCTGTACAAACTGAGGCAGTCTCTGTGAGCTGCTCCAAGCCCAGCTGGACCCCAATGGGGGTGGCTGGTCCAATGCCAGAACTGCAGAAAAATAGCATTCATTAAAAACAAGGTCAGCTTAGGACACAAATCTGACCACTGTTGCTTTTTTAAACAGGAATTAAAATCAAGCTAAAATGATTTACACTAACCATAACACATTCCACAGCTACCAGTTGAGCTTTCCAAGTTATAAGTGGCCTGTGTGATAGCAGGAAAGCACAGAATACTTGAGCGCTTTTAGTTTTCTTAAATTTTAACTTATAAGCCTATTTACAGAATGCATTGCATCCTTTCAATTTAATTGAATAAAAAAGTTCAACTGAATAAAATTGTAAAATTTTAAGTAAATTCATTATGCCAAAATAGAATTTCCAAGTTGGCTGTCCAAGATACAGTAAACCAGATTCAAATAAATTAGTTGGTCTTGCCTGTACAATTAACTGCACTAGCCCCATTACGATTCTGAAGGCAACTGACTGTGCTGTCACATGGATAGGACTGTTGCTCTTTGAGGTAATATGATAGCAGCACTAATCCTGGTTTTACACTCAAGCAGCCACAAGTATTAAACAGGATTGCTTTTTTATTTAATCAGGTATGAAATAGTTGGGCTCTAAGTTGCCTCTACCATCTGTCTTTGCACAATATAACTGCGTCTGGACTACTTCAAAATACATTTGCATTAATTTGAAAGGAATGGTTCTGTGTAGATGATGTCAATTTTTTTTTTAATTTTAACATTGATTTTGGTAGTTCTCAGTCGCTTCAACATAGCTAAAGATTTGAATTTTCTACAGCTGATTTTATGAATGCAAGCTATCATTAGGGAACCTTTGGGTCTGAGACGCATCTGCTATAATTTTTGTCCATTTAAAATAACTATTTTTTTAAAAAAAGCCTTTATTTATATTGGGAGGTGGGGGGGGGAGGTGATGGGAACAGTGGCAGCTGTGGTGATATGTCAACAGTGGCAGTGATGAGTGTGTGTTGATAGAGCAGTTTGTTTCGACAAATAGAGCTGGGTAATCACAAATAGGAGGAAGGAGATCGTAGGGATAGAGCTGGAGGCAGAAGAGGAAAAGAACTGGGACAATGGTGCAAAGACAGATGAAGATGCAAGTGGAAGATCAGAAGGTTTATTGATTTTAACATATGTTGGCACTTCAGTACATGACTGAGGATGTGCAAATCTAAATTCTTACTTTCTTCTTTCCTTCCCTCCGATAATTTCAATTGCCACTACCCTGTACTGTACTGACAGAGTACTGAGTCACAGGTCAGCCAACTGTGTTATCTTCAGGTGAGATATTAAACCAAGGTGTGTCTACCTGTTCTAGTGACACAGGTTAAAGACTCACTGGCACTTTCTGAAGAAACAGTGCATTCCCACAGTATCTTTTCCAGTATTTTTCCCTCAGCTATCACTATCAAAAAGCCAGTCATTAGTTTGATCCTTTTTATGGGATCTTGATATGTACAAATTGGCTGCTGTGCTTGCCAGGTTAAAGTTAATCACTTAACTTTAGAGTGGCTCATTGCGTGGCAAGTAATTTGATATATTTCTGACATTTTTTGAATGTCACACAAATGGAAGCTTTCTTCTCCACCTGCTTGATGTCCCAGGGCATTATTCACGTGGAGGGAAGGCAGACTAAACTAAACTATTGAAGGAATTGAAGCCGCATCGAGGAAAGATGAGGAAACTTGAAGGAAAGTCGGAATGGAGTGAAGAGGACAGGTACCAGAGAAAGTTATTGGGAAGAGAAGAAGAAAGAGCAGAGGGTGAAGAATGGGGTGAAAGAGTGAACAGGTTGGGAGGGAAAAGGGGATGACAAAGGGGAGGGGAAAGGGAGGGAAAATGGAGATGGACATAGAAGGGGGATGGAAAGGTGAATTGAGAGAAGATTGAAGAGTTGGAAGAGTAGCTGTTATTATGCTGTGTCATATTGTGTGTTGGTTTCTTATTCTAGAAGAGATCTTATCGCAGGCACAGGCCATTGTTTACATGCTAACTGTTTACAAAGATTGCCATAGACCTGGAGTTGCCCACTGAGGTACGACTCAGACATCCTCCCTCAATGAGTGAGTGACATTACTGTGACGTAGCTTCTTTTGCTCATGTTCAGTATGCTCTTATCAGAATTAACTCTTTACACTACATTTCCTCACTTCCCTCTGAGTCTTTATCCCAAGTTCCCATACACTTCCCTCAAAGTATCCTCTTAAACTAAAAATCTCTTTGGTTGTTTCACCATTCACCCTGGATGACTGCTGAGCTCCTTCTGGCATCATTTGGAACGTTGCTGCTCTGAGGTCAGTTTGAGAGGGTTGTCACCACTGTTTTCCTCCACATATAATATAGCAGATGTGACACTCTCCTCTGATTCAGCAAAATCTGTCCAGACTGTTGATGTTTTTCAGTCTATCAGAATTAGGGCAGATCTGTTCCACTGAACAATGTCTGACTGTGTCCTGATTAGGTATTATCTCCATTGCAAGAGTTTTCAATTATCATATCCGCACAATCCAGGGACTCTGATCCATACCATGTCTCTCATATCATAGAATCCCTACAGTGCAGGAGGCCACTCAGAGCATCAAATTTGCACTGATCACAATCCCATCCACCTCCTATCCCCACATATTTACCCTGCTAGTCCCCCAGATACTGAGTGGCAATTCAGCACAGCCAATCATCTTAACCCGCACATCTTTGGACTGTGGGAGGAAACTGGAGCACCCAGAGGAAACCCATGCAGACACCAAGATAATGTGCAAATTCCACACCGTAACCCAAGCCGGGAGTCAAATCCAGGCTCTTGATGCTGTGAGGCAGCAATGCTAGCCATTGTGCCACCATGCTGCTCCCAATCTGTCCAGAATTGGAAAGTTGTGAGATCTATGCTGTTGTTTGAAAGTATGAGCCTGACTTGCATGGTAGGTTTCTTTCTGGCTTGATCATACTCTTTCTTTATGACACTCAGTAGCAAGGTATGGGGCAGGAAGTGAAATCAGGTCTTAAATCTATGACCCATCGCACGGGATAAACCCATTATGCAATAATGTCGAATGATGGCTAAGCAGAATGAGTTCAAAATCATCATTTTTTCAAGAGGCCTCTGACAATGCTTATTCCTCACTCAGCTTTTCCATAACTTGGTGGTATTTTGGGGAACCTGTGGACCACACAGGTCCATGTGACTTTGTGAAGGATTGAAAGCATTCATTGGTGAAATGCGATCCATTATCAGCGAGTGGCAAAAACACCAAAGAAACTTTCACTTTAAGAGATGACTTTGGATGTAGGGAACTGGGGATAAATACCCAAGATACATTGTGGTGGGACTGTAAAATCTTACCCCTGGAATTGAAGGTTAGCTTCAGTAATGGCCATGAAGGTATCATTGATTGTTGTAAAAATACTTTTAATTCACAAATGCCCTTATTGAAGGAAATCTGCCATCTTTACCTAGTCTGGCTTATGTGACGCTGACTCTCAACTGCCTTCTGAAATCACCTAGCAAGCCATGGCAAATCAAGATCAATTAGAGATGACCAGAAAATGCTGGCCTTTTCAACGATATTCATGAAAGGCTAAAGGAAAGGAATAAAGAATCTTTGACAAGTGTAGTGAGGCAGCGTGATTATGGTTCTGCATAGACAAGCCCTGTTATAAATTGGCTCCAATCCAGCTTGTTCCTAGTAAAAATGATGCAGTATTTGCCTATAGGTGATAAAGTGACTTCTACGCACATCAGCTTTCAGTTCCTCCGTGATACCACACAGTGCATTTTTCTCAGCACTTTTTGCCAGCGGCCATTACTTATACAAATAAATTAGAAGTGCAAAAATATTTGGAAAAACAGATTTTGCAATATGCCTTATTTTATTTCATGTTTGCAGGAGTTTCGAAACCCACTGATTTTCAAACTGCATTTCCATTAAGCACATGAAACCATTCGCATGTACACTCAAAATTAATAATACTCCCACAGTGCAATACACAACTGCCAGAGGCAAAAGCCAAAATATATAATAGTTTTGAATTTTCAGTATAGAACCTCAATCTGTTTAGCAGATGCAACCTCATTTATAAGTGTACATTTAAAAATCAATAAATGTGAAAGCTGTAAAGTCATCAAGGAACACCAGTCTTAAGTGAAAGCTTATCTTAAATCCAGCACTCTCGCTCTAAGAAATACCTGCCTTAACAAGATTCTGATCAGCTGAATATGTTTCCTCCTTTCTATATTTCAGTGGTCCCCACATATCAATGAGGTATAGCCAGAAACAACTGCAGTAAAACAACATCATAGATTTTACTGAGAGCAAAGACCTGAAGAAATCATAATGGGATACAAAAAGGCCACTTAGATTTCATACAATTCACTGAACATTCCAATTAAAGGTGAGCAACCAGTGACCATTTCAATAAGCAATTGTAAACTCTGCATTTAAAAACTTTGTGTAAAAGGATAGGAGTTCCTGACAATGACACCTTTTTGGGGGAGGGTTCCACATGCAGCATAAATACTGATTTCAAGATACCCAGGCTTGGAAATCTCAGCACCGGCTAGGTATCACTGTGCATCTTGGCTAGTACTAAACCTTAGGCACCTTCACATTTAGATCCAGTTAACCCCCAGCACCTATTCTTATGTTCTTTGATGGAGTAGCTTGCTAATGCCATCATAAGCTATTTACTAAAGTGGCTTCCTGGTGTGAAGGGAGTCTTGAAATAGCAGATCTCCATGAGAGGAAATCAATAATGGAAATTGGAAAATTGCTTACAAGACTTCTGCATCACTCCTTCTTGCCACATGGAGATGAAAGCACTTTGTACTAACAGCACTATTCCCTGTAATGTTACTTTGGTTCTCCAACAGAACAGCAGCCATAGAAAAAGTCTACCTATGGTCTTTTAAAGATTGATCTAATTGATCTGATCTTCAGGTAAGAGTACTCCAAGGTGGTCTTCTCGCCACACAACAGAGCAGGGTCGCTGATCAGAGACTGATAGCCAAGTTCTGTACACGAGGACAGCCCCACCCGGGGTCGAGTTCATGTCACACTATCTGTAATCTTTAATCCATAAACTCAGGAACAACTTTCCTGGGCTTGCAAAAATCTCACTAACTGTACTGACTGGAGACAATATACATCTCTTTAACCTGTGCTTAACCCTATCCCCACTCACATTGTCTGCACTTTTAAGATTACGTGTAAAGACTTGCATTCCAACCATTATTTTGTAAATTGAGTTTGTGTCTTTATATGCACTGTTTGTGAACTGAAATCCCACTCACCTGATGAAGGAGCAGCACTCTGAAAGCTAGTGGCTTACGCTACCAAGTAAACCTGTTAGACTTTAACCTGTTGTGAGACTTCTTAGTGCTTTTAAAAATTCACACACTAGCCTTTTAACCAAAATCAAATACATTTCTTAGCTTTGAAGCTTTCTAAATCTTACATTGTCAGCATCATTGATAATGCACAAGGCTAAATCTAAACTTTTCTTGTTTATCACTGGAATATTGTTTTTAGGGAAAAGAAATTTGAAGTTGTTACATATGAATCAGACTGTTCAACTTATGGAGGGTTGAGGGAATTTTATGAGAAACTCTAAAGAATGATTTCAATAAATCATTTCATTTGTGGACATTTTAAAGAATCATAGTGTCCATTGAGTGCACCATTCGCCCATTGAGCCTCTACCAACAACAATCCCATCCAGTCCCTAACCCTACGTATTTACCCTAGCTAGTTCTTTGACACTAAGGAACAATTTAGCATGACCAGTCCACCTAATCTGTACATCTTTGGATGTGGGAGGTAACCGGAGCACCTGAAGGAAACTCACACAGACATGGAGAGATTGTACAAATGCTAGTTGAACCTGGGTCCCTAGTGCTGTGAGGCAGCAGCACTAACCACTGTGCCTTGCAAGTAAGAACTGAAAGGACATCAGAGAGGAAACAATTCTCTGGGTCATGGTCTAGAGTGAGAGTAATTTAATATCCAATCTATCCACTATTTTTTTGGGTAACGTTTTGTAATTAGGTATGTAAGTGAGCCAATCCAGCACAGCATCAAGTAACTGAACAACCATATTGTAGAGTCATTCGAACCTAGGCCTATATAGGATCAGTCATCTCAGAATAGTAATATGTTGCCCAGTCCAACATCATAAGGGCTATGTCAATACCTCAGCAACGAAAAACAAAATTATTGTAGATCATGAAAATTTACAAGAACAAAGAGAAATCTTGGAAACTGGTGGGTCTGGCAGTAATTTGGAGAAAACAGATAGGTTGATGCTTCAAGTGTGGACTCTTTTTCAGAACTAGAAGATATCATGGGTGAAGGGATTTAAAAGCAACAGAATAATGGGAAGGAGAGGGAAGGCACAGAATAGTGAACTACTTGAGTGGAGAATAACCAATGGTTAAAGGACAGCAGCAATATTAGTGTAAGAAAATTGAAAGCGTAATGAGAGAAATCAAATACTTCTCTCGAACATAGGAATTAGAAGCAGGATAGGCCATTTGGTTTCTTAAGCCTGCTCCACCATTCAATAGGATCATGGCTGATCTGATTATGGCCTCAACTCCATATTCCATCTACCCTCAATTGCCTTTGACTCCCTTTTTAGTCAAGAATTCATCTATTTCTACCTTACAACTATTCAATGCCTTTACCTCTACCACTCACTTACAAAGATTTATGACCCACAGAGAAAAAAAACTTGTCATCTCCATAAGGAGATTCCTTATTTTGAAACTGTCTCGTCTGGGTCGAGTCTCTCCCCCCACTTTCAACATCTACCTTGACAAGTCCCCTTAGGATGTTAAATGTTTCAGTAGGAGCTTCTCTCAGTCTTGTAAAGTCCAATAGAAACAAGGCCAGCACATCCACTGTCCAACCTTTCCTCATATGGGTAACAACTCCTCCCTCCCTGCCCCCCGCCCCATCTCACCCCACCCCACTCTGCCCCCAACTCCAGGTATCAGTTGAGTGAACCTTCTCTGAACTGGTCTCAACAAATTTATATCCTTTCTTAAATAAAGAGACAAAAACTGTGCACACTGCTCTAGGTGTGGTCTCACCAATACCCTATGCAACTGCAGAAAAGCATCCCTACCTTTATATTCCATAATGGGCTTTGCCAATCATTAAACCTATCACTAGCCAGTGCTGTTGATGTTGCTGAGATGAGTTTGCAGACAAAACAGCAAACACAACTAGTTGTTGGAGAGCGTACTAGCCATTCCCAATTATATTTTTCACAATTAACTTTCCTTGAATTAAATCAACAATATTTAATTTGGTTTCTGAATAAGTGCTTCAATTTCTCAAATGAGTCATTCTAGAATTGACACTCGATCTGAGACACTTTTCTGTGTTCAGAATAAGATATCATCCTCATCAAGACACCCCAGAGACCACAGACATTGGACATTTGTGTATCTATTTCCTTTAGCTGGGATTTCAGATTCTGTTTCATCCTAAGGTCCAGTAGCCAAGTTCACTTCTGTATCATCAATCTTAATACGCTTATGGACGCTCATGGTTGCTGTGGGCCCGGCTGACTCTCTTGAATATGAGGTCCCTCTTTTTTCACAGCAAAATAACTGTCAAATTTTGGTAATCGTTTTATCCGCCCTTCAAGCTGCTGCTTCTTTTAATCTCTTCTGACGTCCACTGAACAGGCCTGTCTCTAATAAGGAGAAAATTAACCTTAGACAAAGTTTTTGAACTCAAACTTTTATGTTTACAAGTTACAAAATACAAAATATTTTTAGAAGTAAAAAAATACAAGATGTATATTTCAATAATATATATCTACCTGGTGTCAAGAAGAGAAAGAAGATCCTTCTGTGATATGGACAGTCAAAACTGAAGCTTTTGCGCAAAGTTTCCTGCAGACAACTGTATCGTCGATACAAGTGCATCATGTCTGTTTTTCAGACTTCATTGGGTTTTGGAATATTTTTTTTAAAAAAATTTAAATAAAACAATACTTTTATATTTATTATTGTGTTAAAAAGGCCACTTCTATTTAGTGATTCAAGTGTCTTCATGGACCTTGTGACTGCCAAAAACCAGGCAAAAAGGTGGCACTGTAGATAAATATTATAGTTATTTCTGCAAATATATAAACTCAATATGCAAATAATTGTGCAGCTATTTAAATAAATTTATTATCACATCAGAACCAAAATGTTCATTTTAGAAAGCATTTTTTCCCATCTCCCTTATTTTTTCAACTATTTATGTAAAACCTTTTTTTTCATATTTACAGGGTCTTCATAATGTGAACTGTATGTTACTTAATTTATACATAAATCCAGCACTGACTCCAATCCACTTGCAACAAAGAATAGCATTTCATTTGCCTCCTCATCACTTGTTATACCAGCAAACTAACTTATCCTGATCCATGTACCAGGACAATCAGATCCCCCTGTGACACAGTGTTTTGCAATTTCCCTTCATTTATATAATATGCCATTTTTCTATTCTTCCTATCAAAGTGGACAAGTTCGCATTCATCTGTCAAATTTTTCCTACTCACTTAACTTATCTGTGTCCTTTTGCCTTCTTCACAACTTACTTTCCTACTTACCTTTGCTTCATCAGCAAATTTAGCAACCGTATATTTGAGCCCTTCATGCAAGTCATTGATATAAACTGTAAATAGTTGAGGCCTCAGCACTGATCCCTGTGGCACACTACTGGTCACATATTACAAAGCTAAAAAGACCCATTCATTACAGCCCTGTTTCCTGTTAGCTGTAACCAATCCTCTAATATTTTGCCTCCTACATCATGATCTCTTACTTTGACTAGTAATCTTTGATGTGGCACGATGTCAAATGCCTTCTGGAAATCTAAGTATAGCACATCCACAGGTTCCCCTTTATCCATGTTGGTTGGTACTTCTTCAAAGGACCTCAATAAATTAGTCAAACATGATTCCCTTTCACAAAGCCATATTAACTTTGCTTGATTCCATTCAGATTTAATATGCCTGTTATAACCTCCTTAATAATAGATTACAACAATTTCCCAATAACAAATGTTAAGCTAACAAGTGTGTGGACTCTGACTTTCTTTCCTCTTTCTCTCTTGAATAAAGGAGTCACATTTGCTATTTTCCAGTCTGATGGGACCTTTCCAAGGGAATCTAGGGAATTTTGGAGAATTAAAATCAATGCATCTATCTCTCAGCAGCCACTTTTGTTAAGACTCTAAAATTAAATCCAATAGGATCAAAGACTTGTCAGCTTTTAGTTCTAATATTTGCTTTAAGTTACTCCCTCCCTTTCACCTCTTGGTTCGTAAGTATTTCTGGGATGTTATTTATATCTTCTACATTGACACAATGGGTGGGATTATCTGGCTGCGCTCACAACAAAAACCAGAGAATCCCACCAGGGGTCAACGGATCTTTACGTGGCCTCCCACACCCCATCCGCTGTGATTCCCATGGCAGGCTGGTGTGATGGAGAATTCCTCCCAAAATACCCATTCAATTCATTTGCAATTTCTATGTTATATTGTTAGTTCCAATTCTCACTCTCTAGAAGACTAACTGTACTTATTCTTCTCCTTTTTAAATATTTGTACAAACTCTTACTATTTTTTTCTTATATTTATAGTTAGTGTTCTGTCATATCCTAATTTCTCCCTCTATTAATATTTTAATCATTCTTTGAAATTCTTCATATTCTGTCCAATCTTCTGATCTGCCACACATCTTTGTAGAATTATATACATTTTCTTTCAATTTGATATGAGCTTTAGCTTCCTTAGTTTGCCACAGATAATAGGTGGAATTTTATTTCCTTGCACACACTGGAATCAGTACAGGCAAGGTTCGCAGAACAGATTTCTTCATTGCCCAATTGAGGTCATAAAATCCTGCCCAGTGCATCCTTCCCTTAGAGTCTTTCTTTTTCACTGGGATGTATATTTTCTGAGTATCCTGAAATATCTCCTTAAATGTCTAGAATCACATGTCTATTGACCTATCCTTAACCTAATTTCCCAATTCATTTTTGCAAGCTCTGGCTTCATGGTCTCATAATTGCTCTTGTTTAACTTTAAAATGTTTGTCTTATATTTCTCATATCCAATCCTCTCTCCCATAAACTGAATGTGAAATTCAATCGTATGATTACTGCTACCGCAGGGAGCTTTCACAGTGAGGTCATTAGTTAATCTTGTCTGATTGCACATAGTCTGCTCTTTGGTTGGAAAGGGAATAATATAGTGGTATTGTCACGGGTCTAGTAATCCAGGAGATCCAGAGTAATGCACTGGGGACCAGTGTTTGAACCCTATGACAGATGATAAAATTTGAATTCAATATAAATCCGGAATTAAAATCTGATAATGACCATGCTGATTGCCGTAAAAACCCTCCTGGTTCAGGGAAACCTGAAATCCTTACCTGGTCTGGACTTCATGATACTCCAGATTCACAGCAATGAAGCAGTCATTGACTTTTAAATGCCTTTATGGATGGGCAATAAATGCTGGTCCAATCAGTAACACCCACATCCCATAAAGAAATCAAAAAAATGTGCAACCCTAAGAAACTGTCCTGAAAACACTTTATAAACTCTTCATTCAGGCTACCTTTGCCAACCTTATTTGTGCAATCTATATGTAGATTAAAATAACCCATGATGATTGCGGTATATTTCACACAAGCTACCATTATATCTTCCTGTACACCCCGCTCTACAAAGTGGTTACTGTTAGGGGATCCATAAACTATTCTTACAAGTGGTTGCTTACATTTACTATTTCTCACCTTGACTGAAATGGATTCTACTTCTTGATTTCCAGAGCTGTACTCATCCCTATCTATTGTGACTATACCATCCTTAGTTAACAGAGCCATCCCTCCACCTTTTCCTGGCATCGTGTACTTGCAAAATGTCACATATCCTTCAATTTAGGTCTCAGTCTTTGTTATCCTGCAGACATGTCTCTGTAATGGCTATTACATCACATGAGTTTATTACTATTTGTTCTTCAATTCTTTATTATTATCTGAATGCTACATGCATTCAGATATAGAGCCTTTTGTTTTGTCTTTTTGCTTTTTTGTACTTCTTAAGTTTGTACATAATGTCCCCTCTTGCCTTGTTCTGTTCATCATTTCCCTTATTCCTGCCTTGCCCTTTTGCTGTGTCTTCTCTGTTTATTTCAGCACATCTCCCCAAACGTGATCCCTTGACCCCAGTATATAGTTTAAAGCCCTCTACAGCCCTAGTTATATGATTCACCAGGTAATTTGTCCCATCACAGGTTCAGGTGGAGCTCCTACTTTCTCAGTGCCAGTACCGCATGAATCAAAACCCCATTTCTCCCACACTAATCTTTGAGACACGCATTTAAGTCTCTAACCTGATTTATCCTGCACCAATTTGCTTGTGGCTCAGGGTAGAAAAGTCAAGTACGAGGGCACATAAGTTTAAGGTGTGTGGGGAAAAGTTTAAAGGGGATATGAGAGGCAAATCTTTTACACAGAAGGTGGAGAATGCCTGCAAGGTGCTGCCTCGGAGGTAGTGGGAGCAGGTACAATAGCGGCATTTAAGGAGCAACTAAATGAATACGTGAATAGGATGGGAATGGAAGGATAAGTGCATATGGTTTTAGCTTAGGCAGGCATCAAATTCAGCACAGGCTTGGAAGGCTGAAGAGCTGTTCCTATGTTAGTACTGTTCTTTGTTTTTTTATAATAATACAATTCTGCTTTTTTAATTTAGTCCCTCGCTTCTCAAACTCCCTCAGCAGAACTTGCTCCTTTGTTCTGCCAGTGTCATTGGTACTTACATTGGCCGCAACCACTGGATCTCCCTTGTAATTTCCTCTTCCTCTAGAGGTTCCTCCCACTCAGGGCAGGTGTTCTGAACTCTGGTCCCAGACAGGCAACATAGCCACCTGAATTCCCATTGAAATGAACAATGTCTATCCTCCTGATTATACTGTTCTCAACTGCCAGTACATTCCCATTCACTGCCCTGCTTGAATAGCTTCCTGCACCAAGGTCAGTTTGCTCATTCACCCTGAAACCAACACATTCAAACAGGCTGAAAGAACCTTAAACCTGTTGGACTGTTGGACATTTGTACAGGCTGAAGCTCTCCCATTTCTACTTTTTGGGTCCTCACTTGCAATAACACTTTCCTGTCCCTGACTACTGACTAAATGAAAAGACCCTATTCTCAGAGTTATGACTGCTTCCCCTCCTTGCTGCTTTGTCTGCAGCTCAACGACACTGAATTGAAGCACCCCAACTAGACATTCACTGCAGAGAGATTTGCCCTGGATTACTCTAGTGTCCAAGACATCCCACATTCACAACACATCACCTGTCCTGCCATCTTTATCATATGTTAATTGATTTTTTTTATTAATTCATAATCATTAAACACTGATACAATAATCTTTACTGCAAATAAAACTTACAACTAAGAAACTTTACAATTACTAATACATTTCATGGATTTGAAGGAAAATGAGCAAAATATTCAGCAAACAATTATCTGTTTTCCTGCAATGACATACTAACATTTCTCAGGTAACAAAAACTGGACTGGATTGGATAGTGTTTTCTATGGCTCTGAAACTCCAGCGATCAGGCTGGCCAGTGATCAGGAAGCCGGCAATGTGGAGCCACTATGCATGTGTCAATCTGTGCTCTGACAGATCGGTGCATGCACAGTGAACCATTCAGCACTATGCTGTCCAAAAGGAATAGGTCCTGCTGATTGATTTTTATCATGATTCACACTGAGACAGTCTGTGATGAACAGAGTGCGGAAGATTCATTTTGAAAATCTCACTAAAAAATACCAACGGGATTTACTCCAGTTTTTACACAATTTTGGCAATTAGAATGTTTTTGGGAGAATCCCAGCCAAAATTCTCATCTTCTTGTTTGCCATCTGTACAACAGCCAAAGAAGGCAAAAGTCAAAGCAGTCAGAGTGTAACTGGGACAGCCCATTGTCCTATAGACCAGTCCATCACTTTGTAATCCAGTTCAGCCTGCAACTCATTACCACTCAATCCATCACAACACTGTGCAACCAAACCTATGGCACGATGGCACAGTGGTTGGCATTGCTGCCTCACAGTGTCAGGGACCTGGGTTTGATTCCTGTTTCAGGGCACTGTCTGTATGGAGTTTTCACGCTCTCCCTGTGCCTGCGTGGATTTTTTCCTGGTGTTCCAATTTCCTCCCACATTTCAAAGATGCGCAGGTTAGGTGCATTGGTCATGTTTAATTCTCTGTCAGCGTACCTGAATAGGTACTGGAGTGTAGTGACTCGGGGATTTCATTGCAGTGTTAATGTAAGCCTACTTATGACTAATAAATAAACTTTAGGATAGAACTGTCTGATCCAGCACAGCATAATAAGATGAAATTTAATAGTTCCATGGTATTTAAATTCATGAGTGGCGTGCATATAAAGTCATTGAAAATGGATAAATCATTACTTCTCACTGTGTCATAGAAGAAACATTTGTGGTGAGTGGCTGATTCCAATTTGATATAAATCAGAGACTTCACGTCTTACATTGGCCAAGTGATCCACTGAGGACTCATAAATTTAAACTTGCAATCAATCTTAAAATGTTGCTTTACAAAACATATGCTGCAGTACAACAGGAACGCAGATTGTTAATTTATGTTGCTAATGAAATCGGAAATAATTGAGGGATTTCTTTCCTGGAAAAACCGTACCATTTGATAACAAAAATGCTGAAAAATACAGTATCATAATACAATACAGTAAAATTGAGGACAGTGTAAATCAGATAATCTGACATTTTTACCACTTGGCATGTGATTCAGTGAGAAGTTGGCAATAGTTGAGTAAAATGAGTATGGAAAAACTATCAATCCTAACCCCAAAGAAAGCATTATTATGAATACTAATAATAACCCCGAAGAATTAAAACTACTATAAATTTCATACAGTTTTTGCTGAATGGTGCTGGATTTTTCTGACACAATTTCACTGATGTCAGAGTAAGGGGTTGAAAAATTGTTGAATTTAAGTGCGAGTTGAATCCCGTGTCAGTTGAGTTTTCGTCAACTTTTGCAGTTGTTCAAAAAGAGAATGGGACTTTCCTCCACAAGATTTGCTGCGGGTGAGATGAAAAGTTTGACTGACCAACAAAACGTTTTTTGGCTGTAAAACGCCAGTTCCCATGGTGTGCAGAAACAAGCATTGCCCACAAACTGGCTGCAGCCACAAACAGGCCCTGCCCACTAGCTAGCCATGTTCATATTGAATCATGTTCATATTAATCACATTGGTTGCTTCCAATAATTGCATCATTTTCAGGTCTTCAAGGAGACTCCAAAAATTCAGCCAGATGAGAATCCTAGAATCCTACAGTGCAGATAGAAGCTATTTGGCTCACCAAGTCTGCACCAACCACAATCCCACCCAGACCTTATCCCCATAACCCCATACATTTACCCTAACTAGTCTCCCTGGCACCAAGGGGCAATTTAGCATGACCAATTGACCTAACCCGCACATCTTTGGACTATGGGAGGAAACCAGAGCACCTGGAGGAAACCCACAGAGAGAACGTGCAACTCTGCACAGACAGTGACATAGGAATCGAACCTGGGTCCCTGGTGCTGTGAGACAGCAATGCTAATCATTGTGCTGCCAGGCTAAGACGCAAATGAGGACATTTTGAACGATTTTGGACAATCATTAATTGGCACACATGACTTCCCCCAAATGTAACTAGAATATGTCTTTTAAAAGCTATTTCCAGTAATTTAAAAATGGATTATTCATAGATGGTGAATTGACACTGAGCTGAGATTTAATCACCACTGAGGAGGTCACGTTGCCAAAAGCAGAAATAAAATCCCATGGCAACACGTATCACTAGGACCCTAAGACAACATTTTGTCAGCAGCAGCTGGTCAACAGGCCACCACGGGTGCCAACATCTAATTGACAATGGAGGCCTTGCCTCCCAGGTGCTGCTGGCCCAGAGGAACTGGGCTGTCCATTCACTTGGAATGTAAATCATTGTACTAAGGGTGAGAGAGAAGCTGAAGATTTAATTAAAAGTAGAGTTGTCAATGGTGATTAAATGACCTCTTGGAGGCTTCATCACATGACCTGCCTCCATGCTCCAGCCATTGGTCACTCAATGCATCCACCCTTGTGACACATTGCCTACCTATACCAATTGGAAAGCACAGAGGGTTATCCAATTAGATATCAGACAAACAACATTTTGTTCCCTCATTTCCAATACTTTTAATATCTGATAAAGAGAAATGTTCAGGCTGGGAGACTCAAGCAGAGGCCGTTTAGCAGGTTTGCTGTTACACTGCTGACTTTGTGAATCTCCTGTGCCGGAGACCCGAGGGGTGGTGGGGGGTGGCGATTGAGGGAGATCAGTGCAGGGGGAAAATCAAGGCTGGCCTGGACACATCCAGGAGGCCAGTGATCAGACCATGAGTGGGAGGATCAGTATGCCAGTGATGCGGGGTCACAGGTCTGGCCACTGATTGAGCTGGCCCAGGAGGTTAGCCTCGTGGGACTGCTGCGCATGTGCCGATCTTGGAACTGACAGATTGGTGCACGCGCAATGGCTTGCTCAGTGCTGTGCTGCCAAGCTCTGCAGTGAGAATAAACTCTGCCAACTGATTTTCAGCATGATTTATGCTAGGGCATTCTGCAGTGCACAGAATGTGGGGAATTCATTTTGAAAATACCGCTGAAAAACCAATGAGATTCATTTCAGTTTTTACCTGAATTTGACCCTTAGGCTGGAATTTTACACCTGCCTGAGGCTTGTAAAATCACACTCATGGCAAACAAAGAGTGCAAATCTGCGAGTCTCGTCTGCCCAAAAATCGGGGCGGGTGTGCTGGTATTTTTTTGGGAGAATCTCACCCAAAATTTTTTTTAGAAAGATCATTTTTAATGTCCTTATGATTTTTTCCAGAATTACACACAAAAATGTCCTGGAGATTGACCTTCAATTCCTGAAGACTCCCAGTCAATCCTGAAGTACTTTCAAGGCTCTTATATTCACACAGATGCTAATCTAACAAAGCGGTCAATGAAGTGCATGTAAGGAATGCACTGTAAATTTACTTTCTCCTCTTTATCATTTCAGTTGTACCATAGATTTATAAGTTCATTTACAACCATTTGCTAATGTCTGAATCAAATACTTATTCCTGTGTGCTGCTCATACTGTTCTCTTAACAGAGGGCTGCATGAGTAAGGACAAAGAGCAAAGGAAGTTACAGCACAGGGACAGAAGCTTCGGCCCTCCAAGCCTACACTTACCATGTTCGCTCGTCTGAACTAAAACCCCCTACCCTTCTGTGGAACATATCCTTCTATTCTCACTCCGTTCACGTAGTTGTCAAGATGCCCCGTAAAAGTCACTATTGTATCTGCTTCCACTACCTCACATACTCCGCTACCTCTCCCAGCAGAGAGTTCCAGGCACTCACCTCTCTGTGTAAAGAAACTTGCCTCGTACATCTCCCTTAAACTTTGCCCCTCGCACCTTAAACCTATGCCCTCTAGTAATTGACTCTTCCACCCTAGAAAAAGTTTCTGACCACCAAACTAACTTTTATGAACTGAAAGTAAAAAAGAGTTGCATTTATACAATACCTTTCATTAAATCAGGATATCGCAAAGTGCTTCATGTTCAGTACTTTTCATGTGTAGTTGCTGTTATAATGTAGGCAACCAATTTGCATACTGCTAGATCTCACAAACCAGAAGGTGATAACGATTAGATTATGGGGGTGAAATTGGTCAATGCCAGTAGTGAGAAATTTGCTCTTTGCAAATTGGCAGCTGATTTTTCAGTGTCCAACCTTCTTTCTAGTAAATTTCACTGAACAATTATTCATCCTCTTTTTGAGAAATTTGTTTGGGTCTCACTGTGGCTTTGATTTGATATTAAAAATCCAAGTCAATCGCAAAGAAAAACTAATGAATCAGATTGCTGATTCACTACGAGCTTGTATTGTGTTGCTGGCAAACACCACTTTAACCTCCAATCTGTTTTAACGATGTTGATTGAGGCAAGAAACATATTAGTTGGAACACCAGGGAAAGCTCCTTATACGCTTCTATGAAATAACTTTGTGGGATTGTCCACAGACCTCAAAACTGGCAAATGGGCTGTCAGTTTATTTCCCATTCGAAGGGTGGCATCTCCAACAATTTTTTGATTGTTACGAAAGTTCAGGATATTAGTCATGGATCAGTTAGTGGCACTCCTGCTTTTTTGTCAAAAGG
Organism: Sphyrna mokarran; assembly: GCA_024679065.1. Lineage (NCBI taxonomy): Eukaryota > Metazoa > Chordata > Chondrichthyes > Carcharhiniformes > Carcharhinidae > Sphyrna > Sphyrna mokarran. The sequence continues at coordinate 24,939,855 of JAGIQG010000019.1, forward strand.
TTGTGGGTTCAAGTCTTGCTCCAGAGACATGAACACAAAGACCTGGGCTGATATTTCAGGGTGGTATTGAAGATGAGACATTAAACAGAAGCGTTATCTTCTATCACAGGTAGACGTCCAAGATCCTACTGTTGTATCTTGAAGAAGAACAAGTATGCTATCCTTGTGTCCTGGTCAATATTTATCACTCAATTAACATAATTAAGAGCAAGTTTATCTGGACAATTTAACATTGCTGGATGTATACAAAGTGGCTGCTCTATCTTCTATATTACATAGATGATTGTACTTCAAAAGAACTCCATTAGCTTAAAGCAATTGGGAATATCCTAAGGACTGAGAGGCACTATGTAAGTACAAAGAACAAGAACAAAGAGCAAAGAGCAACACAGCACGGGAAACAGGCCCTTCGGCCCAACGAGCCCGCGCCGCCGTCCTAACGTCTTAATGACATATCCATGACTTTAGGCTATGCCTATTGTGGAAGATTCCCATATAGGGACAATTTGTTACCCAATCAGCTTAAGAGCACATTTTTGGGATGTGGGAGGAAACCGGAGCACCCGGAGAAAACCCACGCAACCACGGGGAGAATGGACAAATCTTTATTACAGAATTGAGAATTTGACACAATATCCTGCAGCAAGTTGTCCTCACTTGCTTGTACTAATGAATTACATCATAATGAAAGTGGTTTGGGATTTGTAAACTGCAAGAGATTGGTATGCAGGAATGTGTTTTGCTTGATCTACTATTAGGATACACCTTCAGTACACATTAACAGGAAAAAATCTATTTTAAACTTTCAGAAACAGGAACAATTAGCAATGTTTTCAGCCCCAGACTCATTTAATGAGGAAAAACAAGCCAGTTACCTTCCGTTGCAGATTGTGCTTTAGTGGAGGAAAACACCAGGCGCCATAACTATTAATTCAGCACATGCTGAAAAACAGGATAAAGGAGTTATGTTCCTGATGGGTGAACAAATTGTGTTTAATTCATAGCCCTAGAGTGATAAGTGCTGTAGTTTAGCAACACGGTATCCTCGGGGGGTCATTGCCTGAAAATAGTTTTGTTGTCTGGATTGTTTTAAAATGATCTTCCCCCAATTTATCTGTCCATATCCTCTCTACCCTGCAGTGTGCTGATGGCCCAGAGGAATCATATTCACAGAAAGGTATCTCCACAAATAGCCCATGGATAATTTTCTGGTGAGAGGGTTATTTTTAGAATCAACAAAACCATTCATTTTAAAAGAAATAAAACAATTTTCTTCTGCAATTTTCTGTGCCAGTTTTATTTCTTCATTTCCTTGTGATTATGCAGTGAACGTTTTAATTTGTTTGTATCTCATAACAAGACTGGAGATAACAAATCAAGTCCTCAGAAAACACATCCATTAGGATTTTTAGCATTTTTTAGTACTTAGAACTTGTAATAGTTGCAAGGAACTGACAACCAACAAAGCAGAGCGTGTTTATTTGGGGGAAAGTAACTATATATTGGGCGCCACAGTGGCACAATAGCTAGCACTGCTGCTTCACAGAGCGAGTGACCCGAGTTTGATTCCCAGCTTGGGTCATTGTCTGTGTGGAGTCGCATGTTCTCTCTGTGTCTGCATGGTCTCCTCCACATGTATTGATTTCCTCCCACAATCCAAAGACGTGTTGGTTAGATGCATTAGCCATGCTAAATTCTCCCTCAGTTTACCCAAACAGGTGCCGGAATGTGGCAACTAGGGGATTTTCACAGTAACTTAACTGCACTGTTAATGTAAGCCTACTTGTGACACTAAAAAAAAACTTTAAAAAACAAAGATAAGAATGTTGCTGAATTCCATGAGTTCAAGATCCAACTACCAGAAATCCATGGTCCAGCTTTCAATTTATGCAGCCGGTTGGCCTAATGGGTTATGTGAACCCCGATAACACATCCCTTAAAGGGGTACGCTACCACACAGCCCAGCTGTAAACAGTCTTTTTTCTAAGTGGTTGCAATAATGAATGGATATACAATTCATCTTTGCATAACTTGAACTTGCTCATATTAAATACGCGCTATTATATTCTTTAATACATGAGCATTGTCTGTTAAATGCTGTTTACTTTTCATTCTTCAGATTACCATAACTTCTCTTCAGTCTATCATATCTTTCATGTCTCATGGATTATCAGTTGAAGGTTCCCATCTCATGTTTAATTATTCATGACAATTGTTCTTCATCTTTCACAAGTTTCATCACTCAAATGGGACATAGTTATTTTCTGGTTCAAATCCTGGTGATGCTAATCATTCCTAGAATAACTGTTTCGGGCTCTAACAGACACTCTACACTTTACATGGCACTGATTGCTCACTGGCACATTCTTAAAGACTTGAATAATGCTATCCTTCAACATAATACTTGCATCTGAACTTGCAGGCACCAAATGAAATTTTTCTTCAATTATGCTTCAATTCTCACATGCAATATTGTGCTTTCCAACATTTCAGCAATTACATCAATAACCTACAGGAATATCTCATAAAATGTCACAAGGCAAATGGGTGGCACAGTGACATACAGTACAGTGGCATGCTAACACAATGGTGGGCAGTACAGTGGCACAATGCTTGGGTGGCACAGTGGTTAACACTGTTGCCTCACAGCTCCAGGACCGGGTTAAATTCTGACCTTAGGTTACTGTCTGTGTGGAGTTTGCACATTCTCTCGTTGTCTGCATGGGTTTCCTCCAAGTACTCCAGTTTCCTCACATCGTCTAAAGATGTGCAAGTTAGTTGGATTGCCAATGCTAAATTGCCCCTTAGAGTCAGGTGGATTAGCAGGGTAAATACATAGGGTTAAGGGGATAGGGCCTGGGTGGGATTATCATCAGTGCAGCCTTGATGGGCTGAATGGTGGCTTCCGACATTGTAGGGATTCTACTATTCTATGAATATTTTCATATAATGAAGAGTCGTTTTGGCCAAGTAGTAGATGCTATTCTTGCCGTATGTCCACCATGAATTGGATTGTGATCTTCCTATACTTAACCATAATTTGGGAGTGGCAAGTTTTACACAGGTTCTAAGAGAGGCAGGGCCTAAACACATTGGCAAGTTTGGTTTCACGTAGATCAGGGCCATTTTCAAAAGACCCCATGAACTCAAAGTGAAATTGAAGACCATAATCCCTCCTCCCCATGGACATTGGAATCCACCCATTGAAGGCATGTTTCCTCATTACACCCTCCATCCATTCCACCCTCCCTCCTTCCCACCCATACCCACCAACATAAATGACCAGCATTGGTTCATTGGGGCCCTCCCAATGGATATCCTTTATGCTCCATCCCCTTCATGCTCCACCCTTCAGGACCCAACATACTCATGCCCTCTCCTCCCCTTTTAACACTGCTCCAGGTACTGCCACCTAAGACTGTCCACCTGGCACTGCCAAGTTTGTACTGCCCAGCCATGTCACTGATCATCTGGAGACTGCAACATTGGCATTCTGCTAAAAACCGAAAGCTAAGATTCAAGCTCCCTATCAGTAATGGGCCATAGCTCAATGGCAGCACTCTTGACTGAGTCCGAAGTTTTGGCATTTCAAATCCCCTTGTAAGAATTTGAGCACAAAATGCAGGTTGATGTTCCAGTGTAGTATTGAGAGAAAGCTGCATTGTTGGAGATGCTGTCTATTGAATGAGATGTCAAATCAGGACACTAGCTACACACTCAGATGGAATGTAAAAGATTCCACCCTATTACTGCAACTCAAAATTATTACACTGGCTGCAAAGGGTTTTGAGATGTTGTGATTGTGCATTCATACAGCACCTTTCTTTTTTACAGTCTTTTCCCCAAAACCAGTTGCACATACCTCTACACTCACACCTGTTGCTGCTTAATCATTTTTGCCTGCTTTTCTCATCTTTTAAGAGGATTTTATTTTGCAAGCTGGAAGTCAGTGGGGCATGTAACCTATTCGGTTAGGGGAGCCTGCAGCGTTTAATACTTTCTACAATCAGCCCTCTTTCACATTTTAGTGGGGAACTGTGAGTGGAATGGGGGTGTTGGAGGATTTTGGATCTAGAACAGTCGGGTGGCCTTGATGGCTGTCAATCAAGCAAGTTATCATATGGGAGAGTTAGAGAAAGTTTTGCAGAGAGGGGATTGGAGGGATCAAATATTTGTCGTGGAATTTGGAAAAGGACAAGTTAACATCAGTCTGACTTTCGATGACACAGGGAATTGAGGCCAGTGGCATAAGTTAAAATATTAAAAACTATATCAGGGCATTAAACCTGATAAAAGATACACCTGGTTAAACATGCGTCATTCGTAACCACTACAGGATGTTCCAAAGTGCTTTACAACCAATAAAGTACTTTGAAAGTGTGTTCACAGGTGCGATGTAGGAAATGTGGCAAGCTCCCACAAACAGCAATATGATAATGGCAAGATTATCCATTTCCTGGGGTGTCGAAGAAGGATAAATATTGGCCAGAACATTCGAGATAATTCTCCCGATGTTCATTGGAATATTGGCATGGACTCTACTGCGACCAACTGAGAAGGAAGACAGGACCTCAGTTCTATGTCTAATTCAATGATAAACATACCATGCGGCAATTGATTGATTAGGATTTTCTTGACTTTCAATTTCACAGATATTTATTTTAATGCCAATTTATGCTAAATTGTACATCACTACACATACTTCTTGCACTAAAATATAACATTTAACTACTGTTTAATTTTTTAACACATTGGGAAAAAGTATTAGGAATTTAGAATTTGTCAGCCGATGGCATTCTGATAGTTTTTTTTTAAGAAATAAACCTCATCCTACATTGTATAATTAACTGTCATTGCAGATGCAGTTCCTTATTCTTTTGCTGGATTTCACTTAGATATTTTACACCTTATTAAACTGCAAACTCAGAGTCACTGCAAACCTACAGCCATTTCATGGTAAAATGTTTGCAGAAATGGTGCAGATTGATTTATTGTGATCTCAGTTCAGAATAAACGCTCTCCAGCTCTGGGGACCAAATTTGAACAAATGCTTATTGTGACTCGCCTGCTGCTTTCTACAGCAGAGTAAAATGTATCAAGCTAGTCATGTAAGAAGGTTGGGGCATCCAATTAGTTCCCACACAGCTATTCATTCAGTACTTGGCACAGGGGAGCAAAAAAAAGGGATGAATTGTTTACAAAAGCAGAGAAAGCTGGAGGTCATCATTATATTTCATGAGAAAGATTAAATTATTTCCATATAGAATAACGAGAATCAATGCTAACTCCATTTTGTTTTGCGAAATGCAAGTCTTCTGCCCACCGAATCAGATTTAAATCATTGTTTTAATTTGAATATCTTATGTTGAATGTCATAGAATCATAGAGGTTTACAGCATGGAAACAAGCCCTTCAGTCCAACTTGTCCATGCCGCACTTTTTTTTTTAAAACCCGAAACTAATCCCAATTGCCGGCATGTGGCCCATATCCCTCTATACCCATTGTACCCGTGTAACTATCTAAATGCTTTTTAGAAAGATAAATTGTACCCGCTTCTACTACTACCTCTGGCAGCTAGTTCCAGACACTCCCCCCCCTCTGGGTGAAAAAATTGCCTCTCTGGATACTTTTGTATCTCTCCCCCTCACTTCAAATTTATGCCCTCTAGTTTTAGATTCCCCTACCTTTGGGAAAAGATATTGACTCTCTGGCTGATCAATGCCCCATTTGTATGTTGAAAAACTTGAGTTGGAAAAACAAGTTGGAAAATAGATTGGCCGTAATTTTAACTCATGAGCGCTGTTCAAACCATCGCTGAAAATGGGCACTGAATAACAGGTGGAAAGAATACTGGACTGAGCTATGATGTTCTCATAGTCTAATCACCTGCCAGGCCTTTCAAAGTGTGTAGGAATATTGTGGCGCATGCAGACTCATAGTACAGCAAGAGAACAAAGAACAGTACAGCGCAGGAACAGGCTGTTCGGCTCTCCAAGCTTATGCCGATCATCTTTACCTATCTAAGCCAACTGCTTATATCCCTCTATTCCCCAGTTGTTTATATACCTATCAAGATAAGTGTTAAACGTGGCTAATATAACTAATTCAACCACCTCACTTGGCAGTGCATTCCAGACCCCACCATCCTCTGTGTAAAGAAATTACCCTCGCACATGTCCACTGAACCTTTCCCCCTTTATCTAGAACTTATGCCCCCTTGTAATTGTCATTTCTGCCCTGGGAAAATGCTTCCAATGGCTCACCCTATCTATATTTCTCATAATTTTATAAATTTCCATCAGGGGACTCCTAACAGGAAGGGAGGATGTTGGCAGGAAAATGTGAACATCATGGGATATTCACTGGAAATTAATACTGTGTAATAATTTGAAGGTTTTCTGAAAACAAAAATACATTTAATAATTATGAATGACAAGGAAGCACTATGAAAATCATTTAAGTGACCACTTAGAACAGTGAGCCAGCTATTAGAACAAAACTACTGAATAAGCAAAAAGAATAATTTGCATTTGTGTGCCATCTTATCATATTGTTAAAAAATTCAAATACCTGTATGGATACACACCTGAGACAAAGGACAGATGAGAAATTTCAAGCAAACATTTGCATCTTATTCCTTGTAGAATTATACATTTACAGGTTTTTATAATGGGAATATTATCTGCTCCATAGACTACTTCAAACATGAAATAACATCATGATTTTAAAGTTTATTTATTAGTGTCACAAGTAGGCTTACATTAACACCACAATTAAGTTGCTGTGAAAATCCCCTAGTCACCACACTTTGGCACGTTTGGGTTACGCTACGGGAGAATTTAGTACGGCCAATGCACCTAACCAGCACATAGTTTGGATTGCAGGAGGAACCAGAATACCTAGAGGAAAACCATGCAGAGAACGTGCAGACTCTGCATGACAGTGACCTAAGCCACGAATTGAACCGTCACTGGTGTTGTGAGACAGCAGGGCTAACAATTGTGCCACCGTGCCACTCCACCCACACAAAATAAGCATGGTAGTTATGTGTGCTGTGTTCACTTTCAGTTGACTTACATTTTTTACAATATTTGCAATGTTCTATTGAAGAATAGCCAGTGGTTATTGTTAAACTTTCAAAAGTCTTAAAGTGAAAAAGTAAATATTAAACGATAGCTTCATCCTCTCTTTATGCTATGGAGAAATATACCTACATGGGAATGGTTTCAGACAATTATGGTAAGACACTGGTACTATATCGACATTTCAAAGATTGTACTTTTAGTATTCTTGAGATATTTTGCACCACTTTTCATTTAATTTGGTCGTGAATTGTTACGTTATTCAATTGATTCATTGGTTAATTAATTGTTTTATTACTTTATTAAATAATAAATGTATGGAGAATAATAGAAACCTGATCATAGATGGTCAATGTTCAAAAAAAATAGCTAGATGAATCAATAATTTCACACTGGTGATATCACAGTGCCTTAGCGCATTCTCTGAATAAATAAATAGACTAGAATCTCTTTAATAAATAACATTTTTGTGCATTAGACTTAAACAGAACTTAATTTCCAAGGTTATTTTGAGGCTATATTAACTACATGGAGCTTAGCTCTAAGAAATTACAGATCAGGAAACTGGGTGCAGGGCCAGTGATCCCAATTCACCCATTCTCAATTTGTTGAGTATTAATGATGGGAAAATTGAATGTATCATGATTCAGATGCACTGACCTCGATACCAATTCCCTGACACACACTGCGATTGAGTGCCATTTCATGCTGAGAACAATGTCATTTTAAAAACTTTTCCTGATACACACTTATATCAGCAATGATTTTCACAGTGCTTTCTTGTCATTCATAATTATTAAATGTATTTTTGTTTTCAGAAAACCTTCAAATTATTACACAGTATTAATTTCCAGTGCATCAGTGGTTAGCACTGCTGCCTCACAGTGCTAGGGATCTGAGTTTGAATCCCGGCTTGGGTCACTGTGCAGAGTTGACATGTTCTCCCCGTTTCAGAGTGGGTTTCCTCCAGATGCTCTGGTTTCCTCCCACAGTCTGAAAGCAGCGCTGATTAGGTGCATTGGCCGTGCTAAATTCTCCCTCAGTGTACTTGAAGAGGCACCGGAATATGACGACTAGGGTATTTTCACTATAACGTCATTGCAGTGTTAAAGTAAACCAACATGTGACATTAATTAACTATTTATCATAAGTAGTTCAGGATATTTTAGTTATTTGCTCCATGCAGTGCATTGTAGATTTTTCTTTTCTTTCATGAAACTTTTGCAATAGGATTCAGTTGATTGACTTATGTGGTAGAATGTATTTGACACTGATATTATTTACAGAAAGTTGACAGGTGACAGCATAGAGTTATAGAACATAGAACATAGAACATAGAACAATACAGCACAGAACAGGCCCTTCGGCCTTCGATGTTGTGCCGACCGAAATAAAAAGCAATGCCCCTCCAAACTAAACCATTCCCTTCTCTTCCATATACTTATCAATTAACCTCTTAAACGCCACCAAACTTGGCGCATCTACAACAGCTGCAGGCAGGGCATTCCACTCCCTAATCACTCTTTGAGTAAAGAACCTACCTCTGATATCCGTCCTATAACTCATACCCCTTAATTTAAAGCTGTGTCCCCTCGTGCTAGCTTTCTCCATCCTAGGAAAAAGCCTAACACTGTCCACCCTATCTAAACCTCTAATCATCTTATATGCTTCAATAAGACAATAAGATATGCCTTATCATCCACATTGCTCACTATTTAGGCAAGAATTGCGTACATTCCTGCATCTGATGTTGTTTTCACTGCAAGCATTAAAAACTTTGACACTCGTCTTTTAGTGTTTAAGCTAGCCGCTAGTAGCATTTCTAAATATATAATTGCAGCCTCCTCAATGTGGCCTCACACAACATTACATAAATTGGTGCAGTTTTATACTGGGAAACCACAGTTATAATTGCATTTCAAATGCTGCTCTGCATATCCAGCATAACCATAAGGCATATGAGCAGAATTACGCCACTCAGCCCATCGAGTCTGCTCCATCATTCAATTGTGGCTGATCTCATCTCTATTCTCCTGCCTTTTCCCCATAACTCCTGATCAACTTACTAATCAAGAACCTGCTTATCTCTGTCTTAAAGATACTCTGGCTTCCACAGCCTTCTGCGGCAGAGTTCCACAGATTTACCACTCTTTGGCTGAAGAAATACATCCTCATACCTGTTTTAAAAAATCATCCCTTTAGCCTGAGCTTGTGCCCTCTGGTTCTAGTTTTTCCTACTAGTGGAAACATTCTCTCCACGTCCACTCTATCCAGGCCTTGCTGTATCCTGTAAGTTTCAGTAAGATCCCCTCTCATCCTTCTAAACCCAGAAGCCTCAACCTTTCCTTATACAACGAGCTCTTAATTCCAGGGATCATTCTTGTGAACCTCCTCTGGATCCTTTCCTTCCCTAAAAATGCGGCTCAAAATTGCTCACAATTCTCCAGTTGGGGTTTGACCAGAGCCTTATACAGCCTCAGAAGTACATTCCTGCTCTTGTATTCTAGCCCTCTTGACATGAATGCTAATATTGCATTTGCCTTCCTAACTGCTGTCTGAACCTGCATGTTAACTTTGGGAGTCATTTTGAACAATAACTCCCAAGTCCCTGTTTCTGATTTCCTAAGCATTTCCTCATTTAGAAAATAATTTAAGCCTCCATTCGTCTTTCCAAAGTACATAACCTCACACTTTTTCACATTGTATTTCATCTGCCGCTTCTTTACCCACTCTCCTGGCCTGTCAAAGTCCTTCTGCAGCCCCCTTGCTTCCTCAGTACTACATGTCCGTCTACATACCTTTATATCATTTGCAAACTTAGCAACCGTGCTTTCAGTTCCTTCTTTCAAATCATTAACGTGTATTGTGAAAAGTTGTGGTCCCAGCACTGATCCCTGAGGCACACCACTAGCTACCAGCTGCCATTCTGAAAAAGACTCCTTTATCCCCACTCTCTGCCTTTTGCTAATTAGCCAATCCTCCATTCATGCTAGGATCTTCCCCTTTATACATAGGCTCTTAACTTATTTTATAGTCTCCTATGCCGCATCTTGTCAAAGGCCTTCTGGAAATAACTGTTAAATAATTTAATAAATAAAAATGACAACTATCTTATATAAAATCCATTTCAGTGTTCCTTCCTTTGTAATAGGATTTGCTATAAGTGTACAGTTACATTGTCAGATTTGTATCATACGATGTTTTAGGGGTGAATAACTGCATTTATATACAGTAGTCAAACATCCTGAAACGACTTCATAGGTGCATTATAAGACAAAAATTAACTAGACAAGATGATGTTAAATTGCAGGCGATCCACTGTCTATCTCTAACGGTAATTTTGATGATGCACAAGAGTACAAAACTGCAAATGAAAATCAGCAGACTGTTTCACATCTCTCGACATTCCCCCTATTTTTATTTCTATTGACTTCAGTGGAAGTAACATAAAAGATGTAAATCAGCTTGCTGATTTTCAGTCACCCATTCTGCACCAGTCAACATTAAAGCCTATATCCTCCACGTGTAGCCAAAGATTAGCCTACAGCATAACAAGGATCTGCTGATCGTACATTATAAGCTCCTCTCAAATCAATAGCTGTAGTATTACTCGAATACCAGAAAACAGCATTAAACTAATACAGTACAGTTTGGTAATTCCCTGATGTAGATCACTAAAACCAATAAAACCTTGGGTGAGATTTTTGTCAATTTTTTGATCCTTTCTATGACATAACACCAGTTAATCTTTTCCTGAAGATAAAATGCATTTAAACATGTCATTCACATCAATGAATAATCAGATTTGATTGCTGCGGCAAGTGCTTTAATCTTCTATCCAGAGTAGGATGAAAGATCAGGGTGTTTCCATTGTGGTAACGTCCTGTCAGAAGTCCCTACTCTCTTTCTGGGAATGATGATACATTTTTTACAAAGTGGCACTTGTTTTAATCTGGAACAAAGAAGATAGCTAACATGTCACAAGGGCTTGGTTTCTCTTCGTTTTGATTTTGCAATGTCCTTGTGGTTTCATTCTAATAAAACAAAAATACATTTGAAAACTTGCCTTGGCATTCACGTCTACGAGCGGAAGGTTGGAGCACCACATTACCACCTACTAACTAATTGAATTAATTGATAATCTTATAGAATAACTGGAAAGAATAACCCTTTGAGCAGGTATCCTCACTTGCATTCCTTTGTTGTAAACTTGTAACTGCTTTTTAAGTACTTTGCTTATCACAGTATGATTCGGCTAATTATGGTCTTCTGTTAAACAGCATTACTCAGTTCATTATGGAAAAGATGGAACATGCTAATAATCTGCTTTAGGCAGGCTTGCTGACAACGTCACCACACTGGGAGCAATCTATGCCTGAGAATAACTCCAATTATTTCATCTCAATTTCTTATTATATGTTATATGTATTTTCTTTCCTTAATTATATCATTATTTTGATTCTTCATATCAATGAGTTAGTTTACTTCCATTTTCCATATGGTGTATATTTTCCTGCTTTATTTGTGAATGTTGGGTGTTAGGGTTTCATTAAATTTCAGGTAAAGCATGGGAATATTTTCCACTAACATTCACAGACCTGTGAAAATGTCCTCCAAATTACATTCTTCCCTTTTGGAGGTTACACCCTCTAATGATTATTCCTGTGAAAGCTTTTCAAATAGTCATATGTACAACACAAACAACAGAAACATAGGCTTATCACTATCTGATATCATTTCCCAACTTGTAGCAGCCCCATTTACCTCACTTCAGAATTACATTGATTTACTCAGGGATAGTTTAGCATTTAAAATAACTTACTGAAGTCATGAAATATTATGGAAAACAATAGCGTCTGGACACGTTTAAATTTATTGATAGTGCTTGGCCTTTAAGTATTCAAAATAGCATCTGTAGCGCATGCACACACTTGTGATGCAAAACATTTGGCTGCCATCTTTGGTACTGATATTAGTGTGTACATAGTGCCGTTTGCCAGAGAGATATAGATTAAATTATGATGCCTATCAGTCTGCAATGCTGATTTGATATCAATACTGTCATTTTGTGACTCAAGGATCAAACTGTTGCCTTCTTTTAAGCTCACACAGTTGAACATGTATTGGACTAACATTCTGGCTCCTCTGCATCGAATCTGGGGGATAGATGCACTGGGGAATCCCTCTGAAATGTCCCCAGTTTGCATAATAATCTCTCAGATGTATTAACTTCATCTGAGAAATAATGCTGTGGTGGGAACCATTTAATAAAGCAATTTCAAATGCTAATTTTAGACAGTTCTGCCAGTGTTTCACTCATAGTTACTCAGAAAAAAGTTGGAAGAAATAAAATCTCTTTTAACTTCTGCAAAACTAATTTAAAGACACAGATCGATGTGCATTCCACATTCAACTCCCAGTGCCACACATATTCCACAAATAAACAAATAAAAACAAAATCTCCAGTTCCAGCATGGAAGGTACCAAATTCATTGTCATGGTCATCCTCTCAGTCACGGGTAAATTAGTTCTTGTTCTGCACTCAGGTGGAGTTTTGGTTGTAGAAGTTGGGAGATTTCAATGAGGATATCCTTATTGGAGCATGGAAGTCTCACATATTGGGTGGAATTGTGTGAGGCAATGGGGCTAGAAAGTCTGTGAGAGCTCCGTGCTACCTCCTTTAGGGAAGGTCTGCCATGACACGCGCCACTCAGGTAGTTAAGAGGTCAGTAGTGGGTCTTCCTTCCGGATCAAAGACAACCGGGGTGGAGGCTTTACCAGCCGAGAGCTGCTGGCAGAGGCTGGCAGCAAAATTGAATAGTGGTGCCACTGATGAGACAGTAGCCACTGGCAGTACGGCATCCAGCCAAGGCTAAAATCTTCACTTCATCCTCAGCTCAAATAGTTATTGCTGATCGTGAATTCACCTTGAGAAGGCGGTGGAGAGCTGCCTCCTTAAACCGACTTTTTGTCCATTTGCTGCAGATACACACACAATTTTGAGCAAGCAATAGTGAAGGAATGAAAATATAGTTCCAAGTCAGAATGATGTATGACTTGGAAGTAACCTTGCAGGTGGAGGTGTTCCTAAGCATCTGCTGTCTTTGTCCTCTGGATGCTAGAGGACATGAGTTTGGAAGGATCTATTAAAGGAGCTTTGATGAGTTGCTGCAGTGCATCTTGTTGATGGTACACATTCTGCCACTGTTTGTCAGTGGAGAAGGGAGTCCTATTTGTAGATGGGGTGTCAATAAAATGAATGACTTTGTCCAGGATAGTTTTGAACTTCTTGAATGTTATTGGAGTTGTACCCATCCAGGCAAGTGTAGAATATTCCAACACACTCCTCGCATATGCCTTGTTAAATAGTGGACAGACTTTGGGGTGATTTATTACCCATAGATTCCTGGCCTCTGACCATCCCTTGCAGTATTTATATGTCCAGTCCAATTCAGTTTCTGGTCAATGATAACCCTGAGGGTGATGATACTGGGGACATTCAGCAATGGTAATGTATTTGAATGTCAAGGGGAGATGGTCAGATTGTCTCTTGTTGGAGACAGTCATTGCTGGCACTTGTGTGGTGCAAATATTATTTGTCACTTATCAGCCTAAACCTGAACATTGTCCACGTCTTGCTGTGTATTTCATGAACTGCTTTAGTTTCTGAGGAATTACAAATAGTGGTGAACACTGAGCAATCATTAACGAACATCCTCACTTTTGACCTTATGATGGAGAGAAGGTCATTGATGAAGCAGCTGAAGATTGTTGAGCCTGGGACACTACCCTGAGGGACTCCTGCAGAAACTTCTTGGGACTGAGATGATTGACTTTCAACAACCTAAACTACCATCCTCCATGCCAGCTATGACTCCAATCAGTGGGAGTTTCCCACCGATTCCCATTGACTTCAGGTTTGCTACAGCTCCTTCATGTCATACCTGGTCAAATACTGCCTTAACGTCTCTCACTTGTTGTATTCAGCTCTTTTGTCCATATTTAGACTATGACTGAATGAGGTCAGGAGCTGAGTGACCCTGCAGAATCCAAACTGACTACCAGTGAGCAGGTCATTACTGTGTAATTGCCACGACAAAGGGACATACTTCACTTAGCTAATGATCAGGAGTAGACTGATGAGGTGGTAATTAGTTGGGTTGGATTAGTCTTGCATTTTGCGACCAGGAGATAGATGCCTGGGCAATTTTCCACTGGGTAGAAGCCAAATGTGGTAGCTGCACTGAAACAGCTTGCTGGAAGTGCAGGCTTCCCCATGGTGTAGGGTGCCATTGACTGTGCGCATATTGTTTCACAGGAACCTCTGCCATGATGGAAATGATGATCGCCAAGCTCTAAAAAATACAGTGTGCCAAAGCTGTAGCTACACTCTTCCATGTTCCTCAATATTGAACACAGATTTCTCTGCAGGTTACCCAATGCACTGAACATTTTGTTATGTACATCTATCAGTCTACTGTAATCTGCCCGAGTAATGTCCTCAGCTTATACGCATGTATAACATCATCTTGCAGCAAAGTTAGTAACTGCACATTCCCCTCCATTGACTACAGTGCATTGTTCTCAGTCTTTTACCAAGTGTATATTACCAAGAGGAGCACAGTAGCACAGTGGTTAGCACTGCTGCTTCACAGCGTCACGGACCCAGGTTTGATACCTCGCTTGGATCTCTGTCTGTGAAATTTGCACATTCTCCTTGTTTTTGTGCAGGTTTCCTCCAGGTGCTCCGGTTTCCTCCCACGTTCTGAAAGACGTGCTGGTTATGTACGTTGACCTGAACAAGCAGCAGACTGTGGCGACTAGGGGAATTTCACAGTGACTTCATTGCAGTGTTAGTATAAGTCTCACTTGCGATTAATAAATAAAAATTAAACTTTAGAATCAATTTCTATTCAATCCATCCTCTAAGGTATCCCCAATCTCAGTACCTGAACTGCCGGCTGCTGGAAATTGAGTGATCACTGGCCAGAATTTTACCAGCACGATCCCTGGGGCCAGGCGAGGCTCAGAGAACAGCATTCTTTGTTGGTCTCGGGCTGAATCGTATACACTTCAGGCAGGTGTGCGGTAAAATTCCGTCCAGTGTGTCTTTATCATCACCCTCTTTGTCCACTGCTTGGGCAAGTTTCCCTTCTTGAGCACCTGAAAACAAGATGTACAAGGGGGATAAGGTTTTAATGAGGGAATGTAGGGGTCAGGAAAATAAAAGGAGCATGAGGTACTATCAGCAGAGATCTTGGGAAAAGGGAGAAGTGGAATTTGAGGGAGATAACAATGAGAATTATAACATTTATATTATAATGTCATATTGCATTCATGATTGTGAGAATGCTGTTACCTTTGATGGTTTTATCCTGCAGCTCGCCCTTCAAATAATAGCCAGCATGACCAGACCAGTGGAGGTTAAATCATGTCAGCATGTCTACACCAGGTCCCTCTCTCCATACCACCCACCCTCCCCCACCCCACTCCACCCCCACCCACAGGCCTCTTGTTAATTTCCACAACTATTGTTTGTGCTCTCCTGTAAGAGAGAGGGAGAGCTGTCAGCGAGTGTGGTGCAATCTGTTTGCAGGATTTGGATGAGATGATTGAATAGTTGGCAGTGTGTGCTGCAGGCTGTGAGATGTGGGTGTGAGGTTTGCTCAGTACTAATTGGGGGAGAAAGGAGGCAGATGCATTCTGTATGTGCCCTGTGGTGATTTGAGCCATGCACAAAGCTAGTGGTGCAGTTGATAGATAAAAGCGCCATAATCCGAGATGACCATAAGCAGCTCTTCCTTTTGAGTGGGGTGGGGGAGGGGGGAGGAAGGAGGAAGGGCGATTTAATCTGAGGATCACTACAGCTCAAGCAAGGGACAAGGCAGAGAAGGCACGACCTTCATTGAAAACCTCAACTGGTATAGGAGTTGAACCTGTGCTGCTGGCATCAATCTACATCATGAACCAGCTGTCCAGACAACTGAGCTAAACCGAACCACAAGTTAGTTGATAGGATACAGCATTTGTCAATGCATTCCCTGGTCTTAACTCTTGTGGGGACAATAAGCTTTCTGTGATACTGAATCCAGGTCTTGTGGGCTAGTCTCCTGGCAGTGCTGTCCACTACTATCTGCCCCCACTATCTTTTTAGTCTGTGTTAGAAGGTGGATGCAGGACATCTCTGTTACTTTCAACCTCCTTCACCAAGACATCCAGAGTAGCACCAGAAAATCTGGATGTCTGCCCACATTTAGCCATATTAAGCGATTCTTCTGCTTTTCTGAGCCCGTACAGGACTTATCTGCTTACCAGGACTTACGAGGGAAGTACCTGCTCCAGCCACATGCATCTCCATGTAAGAGGCATGATTAGCTTTAATATGTGCTGGCTGGCTTTAAGAGGTACAGAACTATAGAATCCCCATAGTGCAGAAAGAGGCCATTCAGCCCATCAAGTCTGCATTGACCACATTTCACTCTGGCCCTATCCCCATAACCCCATGTATTTAATCTTCCTGACACTAAGGAGAAATTTAACATGGTTAGTCAACATAACCAGCACATCTTTGGACAGGGGAGGAAACTGGAGTGCCCAGATGAAACCATGCAGGCGCAGGGAGAAAGTACAAACTCGATACAGACAGTGACCCAACCAGGGAATCAAACCCAGGTCCCTGGCACTGTGAGGTAGCAGCGCTAATCACTGTGCTACCATGCCGCCCCATAGGACTAGCTTTAAGAGGTTCAAATTAGCTTTAAAAGATGCAGGTTTGCTTTACGAGATGCGGACTAGCTTTAAGTAATGCAAGAAAAAAACCAATATTGAATGTCCTGCTGATGCACGTAGCCAATGAACAGCTTGCTGAGCACTGGCAGCATGCAGCAATCATGTAAATAAGCAGACCGAGCAAAGGTGCCAAACTGCCAGCACTTCATCAGATACGCATGATTAATTGTGCATTACAAACAATGCAGTCCAAGATATTTTATCAGAATGAATTAAAAACTATACTTTAAGACAACATGACATGGTGATGGCACAATGAAACAGTAGTTAACACTGCTGCCTCTCAACGCCAGTGACTCAATTTCAGTTTTGGGTCACTGATTGTATGGAGTTTACACAGAGGAGACCTTATTGAAACATATAAGATGATTAGAGGTTTAGATAGGGTGGACAGTGATAGCCTTTTTCCTCGGATGGAGAAAGCTAGCACGAGGGGACATAGCTTTAAATTAAGGGGTGGTAGTTATAGGACAGATGTCAGAGGTAGGTTCTTTACCCAGAGGGTGGTAAGGGTATGGAATGCCCTGCCTGCTGCAGTTGTAGATGCACCAAGTTTGGTGGCGTTTAAGAGGTTAGTAGATAAGTTTATGGATGAAAAGGGAATGGTTTAGGTTAGAGGGTCATTGCTTTTTCTTAATTGGTCGGCGCAACATCGAAGGCCGAAGGGTCTGTTCTGCGCTGTAATGTTCTATGTTCTATTCTCCCCATGTCTACATGGGTTTTCTCCAGGTGCTCCAGTTTCCTCCCATGGTCCAATATATGCAGGTTAGGTGGATTAGCCATGCTAAATTGATCCTGAGTGTCCCAAAGTGTGTAGTTAGAAGGAATGGCTATGGTAAATGTATGGGATTAGAGGGATAGTGTGGGACAGAGAGAGCCTGGGTTAGATATTGTCAGAGAGAGTCAGTGCAGGCCTGATGGGCTGAATGGCCTCCTTCAGCACTATAGGGAGTCTATTTTTTAAAACCATAAAAGGATATTTATTTTTTTTAAAGTAAAGTTGTTAAATTGATCATTTTTTTTTGCCTGCTTTGTTTTTACTTCCCTACCTTTCAAAAGTTACACTTGAACTTTAACCTGAGACTAGCTTTTGGAATCCTCATATGGATCTCTTTAAGCCTCAGTTCCAGTTCATGTCTATAGTGCTCTCCATGTCTGCGTGGGTTTCCTCCAGGTGCTCCGGTTTCCTCCCATAGTCCAAAGATGGTTTTGGATTGTATTGTTTCACAAGAAATATACATTTTGTGAAGGAGCCTCTGAGGAAAAGTCATAAATTTTCAAAATGTTAACTTTGTTTCTCTCTTTGCAGATGCTGCCAGACCTGCTGAGTTCTTCCATTATATATTTTCTGTTTTCATTATATATTTTGAGATTGGCAAATTAGGAACTTCTAGCATGGAAACACCGACAGTGAAGAGATTGGACCTGTTCTGAAGTCGCAAGCAAAACCTACTCCTCTATTTCAATATTGATGAAAAACATGTCCTTGGAGCCAGGCCTGGATTTTGTCAGTGGCCACAAAATTTGGAAAGCCAAAGGCTTCTTTGCACCATTATAAAAAGTGTTCATTAGTTTTCTGTCGACAGAAAAAAAGTGTGAAAGTATAATTATAAAGAAATATGTGCAATGAAAGACATACCTAAGAACCTTTAATTTTTTAATGACTCCATGAAGCTTATAGTTAAATCTGTGATATAATCTGCACGGGTCAAGATAGTTGAGTGACTGAACACTATGTGCTACATCCAGCAAATGCAAATGCAAAATAAGTTGTGTTATTGGAAAAAGTGCCAAGATCACGTACCCAACATTACAGATGGTAAAGCTCTTATTCTCCAGTCTCCACGACATCATTCAGAGAACATTCATTCCTTTTCATTATTTTCATTTATACACCATGACTGTGCAGTACACATTCTTCAGATACCGTTTCCTCAATCTCCAGTTTGGTGGCAAAAAAATGCACGCTCCTTATGAGCTGGAAATGCATCAGCCACCAGATTGGTAAAAGGCCAAAATATCAGGGTGCAGCTCCCATGTCTGAATCATATATTTGGGGTGTCATGGTGACACAGTACTCAGCACTGCTGCCTCACAGCGCCAGGGACCTGGGTTCGATTCCCAGCTTGAGTCACTGTTTGTGTGGAGTTTGTACATTCTCCCCATGTCTGTATGGGTTTCATCTGGGTGCTCCGGTTTCCTCCCACAGTTAGGTTGATTGTTCATGCTAAATTATACCTTAGTGTCAGGGGAAATTAGTAGGGTAAATATGGGGGTTACAAAGATAGGGTCTTGGTGGGATTGTTGTCGGTTCAGGCTTGATAGGCCAAATGGCCTCTTGCACAGTTGGTATTCTATGATTCTTTTACGATTCTAGGTATTTTAGCAGGCAAAGACCCTCACAGCAGCTTATAGTTTCCACTGCAAGGTTAGTTTGACTCAGAAAAAGTAGGTCTTCACCTTTACTCTGGCGGTTCTCAAATCTAATTAGAAATATGCACCTGGAAGGGGCAGGTATGCTCCTCCCAAATTATGGCAAAAGAGTGTGGGCCATAGCCAACTCCCCCCTACCTCCAAAACCAGTTAACATTGTTCATCAGGCCCTTGTACCTCACAACAAGTTGTGTCAAGAGGTTTGTCATGATCATTAACAATAGACATGAGCAACTCAGACACTGGATGTAGTAAGCTTGAGGAAGTTACACTGAGCAATTCATGATTTACAAGTGAAGAGTGGCAAGGTATTTTCCTCAATCTTTAAGTTGTCGATGTGAAGACTACGACAGTTAGTGAGAATATGAAGCAGTGCACTTCCAAAAGCTCTGCCATCATGACTTACAAAAATGCAGAGCAAATGGCATCTTCAAAACTTATTAAAGATAACTCCAAAACAAAGAGGACACAAGTGCAGAGCAAATTCTGGAGCATTCTGACTTGAATCATTGACATTTGGACATCAATTTACAGGAGTCAATCATTGCAGAATTGAGCCTGAGCAATTGATTAGAAATAGCAATGAAGGCAAGGTTCAACTATGTTGCTGGTCTTCATGAAAAGTGTTGTGAGGCAGCTTCTCCTCAGGATCCCTGCATTTTCTTTCACTCCAGCTAAGTATCTTAAAGAATTAATAAAATCTTGGAATTCTCTCCCTACTGGCATTGTGGGTCAACCCACAGTTCATGGACTGCAATGATTTAAGATGGCAGTTCGCCACTCCCTTCTCAAGGGCAACTAGGGATGGTCAATAAATGCTGGCTAGCCAGTGATGCCCATGTCCCACGAATGAATTTAAAAAATGCAGAATAGAAACAAGGAACTAAATGGAGACAAGAGCATTTTAATTGAATTAAACATAGAACATACATTTCTCCTAAGTGTAAGGAATTCTCACCCTCTAAACATTGTGGGAGGTCAGGTGTAATGCAGCAGAAATTGTGGCTCATGAAGAGATCTGTGGCCGAGCAAGTTGAAGGCTGAGCAAAAAAGTTGAAAATTGCACACAAGATGTTCATAGCAATTGTAAATAAATGCTTGCTGCCAAAACAAAACAGTATTTCAACAGTTATGAAACATGTGATTAAAGTTTCCACTTTTATTTTGAGTATTATAATACTGACAGAACTCTGCACTTTCTACAAAGCAGGTCATAGCCATTGAGCAGATACGTGTCCATTTTGTATTGATGAGGCCACACTCAGTCTGATGGATCACCCCAAATAACCACTCTCTCGGTGTGGGAATTTTATTTCAGTTTGATCACTTAAACGTGGATTGCCTTTGTCTGAGTACTGTTCTCATTTGACTCCAAAACCAAATTGTGGTTGAATAAATTTAGCACACCATTCCCAGATAAATTAAAGTGAAAACCTTCCTTTACAACCTTGGTGTGAACATTAACAAAACTCCAAGTTAAGTAACTTACCATTCACACAACAAAGTGTTGCGTATGTTTCCCTTTAAGGGAGCAGGTCAAGTGACTTGAGTTGTGGAGTGATCTGGTTGGAAACTGCCCTGAGTGAACAGTCAACGATTGGAGTATGGAGCAAATAGACTGAATAAAGTTAAAGTTTTTTTATTTATTTGTCACAAGTAAGGTTTACATTAACACTGCAATGAACTCACTGTGAAATTCCCATAGTCGCCACACTCTGGCACCTGTTCGGGTCAATGTGCTTAATCAGCACATCTTTCAGACTGTGGGAGGAAACTGGAGCACCCGGAGGAAACCCACACAGACATGGTGAGAACCTGCAAACACTACACAGTGACCTAAGCCAGGAATCAAAGCCGTGTCTTTGGCACTGTGAGACAGCCATGCTAATCACTGTGCCACCATACCAAATAAAGATGTGTATTCCTTGATGCTTGGCTGTGGAGTAGTTCTTGAGGAGGTACGTCAGTACTCAGAGATTTAACATAAAGTTACAGGAGCAAATGTTTGTCTCCAGTGCTCTCTGTACAGATCTTGGTGTTCTGGGATTTCATGTAGGGAATGCGCAATCTTGCCTTCAGAATTTTCAGTCCATTGGTTTTAGTCACAAAGTTCTGATGCACAGTACTGACACACTTTACATTAGAAAATGCAAGCACTCAGCAACGAATGCTGAAGTTATTAGTTTTTTGTTTTATGTTCTTATAATGGAAAACTGGTGCAAAGTCATTATAATGGATGTATAGTGTTATATTTCCTTGACTAAACAATTTCTCATCCTGCCTTGTAGGTAGTTACTGAGGTTTAATTTTGCAGCAATCTCCTTAAATTTGACCCAGTCTCTAAAACGGATGATGATACTGTGAGAAAACATGGGCTAGACCAGTGGAAGATATTTCTCCAATGTACAGTTACCATCCTCCTGGATGGTCCATGTTTATGAATGTTCTCCATAAAAGAATATGATAATTTAAGGTCTGAAAAATTGCTGCAGTAGTGAACCTGAGCTTAATTGTTGTGATGTCTGCACCAGGAACTTTCACTGCTGATTTCCAATGTGTTTTCAGATGCCAGGGAGATATTTCTTTATTTTATATTGAAGTGTTGGAAACTTGCACCAGTAGAGAGATGTACAAAGTACCTCAAACATCACTGCAGCGAAGGGGCTGAAAAATTGGCAAAGTTCCCAGGGTGGAGATGCAGTTTGGGGATATCAGGCTCCCCACTGCTTCCTTTAACAAACTGAAATCATCTCTAGCAAGCCCTTTTGTAAGGAGGCCACATTTAAATGGGTTAAATCAAATAGATGTTTCTTTCTCCTGGAAGTTCTAATCTGACAAGAAACCTTATTTGAATCCCACTGGCCCTGGTTAGCACAGTATGTGTTGTCTCATATCACTCACTAGAACCAAGTGAATGTCTAGGAATAATGGATCACCCAATTAATGGGGTTGTCTCCTCACTCTTATATATCGATGCCCATATTTTAGGCAGTTGGTAGCTCCAACCTCACTCCTCCTAATCCCAGTGAATCTGGGCCTCAGAATGGTTTCCATCTCTTCCAGTACACATCAGCATAAATTAAGGCAAGATAAAATTGGAAGTCTTGTTTTAATGGGGTGTATAATAATTGCAAGAATAGATGAGGGCTAGCATCAGCAGTGATATGCATATGCCCCTTCAAGGGGTTAGCATAAATAGTGATTGCTTTTGGTGCATCTAGGTTTTGCATAATAAAAGCTAAACACTGATGGACCCAAGAGCCCATCCTCCTTTTCATATCTTTGCATATAAGTTCATTCAGTATTCGTGATGTAAATTAGCTGCAAGGTCGAGTTTGATCACATCATATGAAAAGTACCGTTTGGCAGGAAGAGCAAAGTGAAGTGCGTAAAAATCCTGGGAAGGACATTCAAACTCACATGAGTTGTGATGAAAGGAGATAGATCACAAACTTGCTGAATTAACACTGAATCTGGAAACAATTGCCCTAACTGTTGACAATCTGTTTATGTTCAAAGACCAAAAATGTATTTCACATTCCTCAAACATATAGGGCGGAATTTTCCTGTCCTGCCTGCCATGGGAATTGTAGTGAGAGGGTCATAGACAATGCAAAGGTCCGTCAACCTGAGGCCAGATTTTCCGGACTTGGTGCTTCATTTTCCATGCCAGTATTTATTGCGCTACTGGCCAAGAGGTTGGTCTACTGACAGATTCCCACTTCCATCTTATTTAGAGGCAGGCTGTGTCCAGGGAGTGACAGCTATCCGCTCGCCAGAGGTAGGTAGCCAGTTGGGTCAATTCAAATGCTTATCAAGGGGTTTATTATTAATTAACAAAGAATAGTACAGCACAGGAATAGGCCCTTCGGCCCTACAAGCCTGTACCAATCATATGCCTGCCTAAACCAAAACCGTATGCATTTACGGAGTCCATATCCTTCCATTCCCTTCTTATTCATGTATATGTCCAGATGCCCTTTAAAAGCCGCAATCGTACCTGCTCCCGCCAGCTCGCTGGGCAGCGCGTTCCAGACATTCGGCCATCCTCTGTGTGAAAAGTCAGATGGGAAAAGGTGGCCTCCACAATGATGGCTTGGCAACAATGATCACATTTTGATTTAAAACTAAAAATTCTAAAAAGGACACTTGCATCTTAAGACATTATTGTGTTCCCCTAGTCATGTAGGCAGTGCCCAGTTAAGACTGCAGTGAATATAAACTATTTCTATTGGTCTTCTAGCTATCTATCATTATTGAAAATCTCCCTCACATCCAGCTGCTAACAATTCTGGATTCCTGACATATATTGAATCCTGATAATGGGATTGGGACCTGGAAATGAAAATCCAGTCTGTTAACCAGTTCTTGAATCATTCTCCTAAAAAAAATTAAACGTAAGGTTGGATTGAATATAGCCTCTTTTGACAGAGCACTGGCATCAATGGCAGTTCAAACCAAGGTGCCAACCAGAATCTGGAATCAAGTGCTTCCAAAATATTTTGGACAGAAACAAATTTCAAGCAGAGTAGAATTCTGGATAGCTCCGTTTTAGTCAACTTGTCAAGCTGCGTAAACCAAACTCTATCCTTAGATGTACCTTTATTCTGATCAAAAATTTCAATTGTCACCAGATGGTTTTGTGAGGAAGCAACTGAAAACCAGACCACCAGAGCTGTGCTCCCTGTCATGGTTGCTAATGGCTACAATTAGTTAGTTTGTTCTGCAACTCAATGCCTGTTTATATCTGGCATTTCAGACTCCCCTGATTACTACGGAGCGTTCAACAAAGCATCAGTTGGCGCATTTAACAACTGTTTGGTCCGAATCCAAATGATCCTTTATTGATACCTTGAAAGGAATTCCAAAGGCATGATTCTGCTGCATGGCCAGGCCAACTGGAATGACCTTGCACAGGAAGTTGTTCCTGCAGTTTGGCATTCTATCTATAAATTAAATGCGATCCAGCTGAACTCTGGATTGTTAGTGCTGGAGGAAAGCATATTCATCCAACCAGCTCTCAAGCCTAGTTTAATGAGTGCTGTGCTGCAACAAAATGCAAAAATCAGTCAGACTAATACCTCTCTGTCCAATTACTGATACCCAAAAAAACCTTTCCATAAATTCTATGGGCAGAGCACAAAACATATGTTAACTTACTGCATAGCTGTTTCTGTGCCTTACATACAGAAATTAGCTGAGATTGTCTCAAACTCAACTATAGATTACTATAGATTTCAGGACTAATTATGGAATGTTTTGTATCGATGTAAGCTTTGTTCTATGAGCCTTACCAACAGCACTGTATTTACATGTGAACCATAGAATCCCTTCAGTGCATAAAGAAGCCATTTGGCCCATCGAGTCTAAATTGACTCTCTGACAGAACATCTTACTCACCCCTTGCCCTCTGTCTGTAACTCCACGCATTTATCCCACTAATCGCCCTAGTCTACACATCTTGGGACACTAAGGGCCAATTTAGCTTAAATAATCCACCTAACCTGCAGATCTTTGGACTGTGGGAAGAAACCGGAGTACCCGAAGGAAACTCACGCAGACACAGGGAGAAAGTGCAAACTCCACACTGTCACCTAAGCCTGGAGCTCTGAGGGGAATCCCCCAACATCCCTCAATAGGAGGTGGCATTCAATACCCTACCCCTCTGTTCCCCCCCGATCGGAGTCAATACCCCTTCACTGATTGGAGTTGGCAGCTCTTGCTCCCCCATTTACCTGCTGAACTTGCATGGTAGCTTTTTGTGATTTATATACAAGGGCCCCCAAATCCCTCTGTGTTGGAGCTTTCTTTCTCCATTTAAATAATATTTAGCCCCTTTAATCTTCCTGCCACAGTGTATAATTTCACATTTGCTGATGTGAAATTCCATCTGCCAAGTTTTTGCCTTCTCACCTCACCTGTCCATATTCCTATTTAGGCAATGGGAACAATCTTACCAGAATTTGGCAGAGTGTTGGTTCCAGTGTGAAAAATGACATATTTCAGTCCAGACTTTACCATACTCCATCAAAAAACAGCTGGGTGAATTTCTCACTGTCATGTGGGTGAGGTGGGGGGTTGGGGAGGGGCACTGGTTCGCTAACCACACTGGCAAACCCTGACTGAATTGAGATGGAGGTGCCATGAGAAGGTTGTCCTATCAAGAGTGACTAAACAGTCTTGCTCTGTGTTCTTTGGAGTTTAAGAGAGTGAGGGGTAACCTTATTCAAACAAATAAGTTGCTGAGGGGCTTGACAGGATAGATGGTGAAATGTTTTCATAGTGGGAGAGTCTCAGAGGGGCATAGTTACAAGATAAAGCTCCGGTCATTTAAAATTGAGGTGTGTAGAAATCTCTTCTCACGAAGGATGGTGAATCACTGGAATTCTCTATCTCAAAGTGTATCTGGATCATTAGAAGTATTTAAAGTGGAAATGCATAAATATGATAGATTGAGGAATAGGGAGCAATGGGGCACAGAAAAGGAGTTGAGGCTGGGATAGATCAGCCATGATCGTATTGAGGCAGCTTGAGGTAGTGATTAGCACTTCTGCCTCACGGTACTAGGGAGCCGAGTTTGATTCCCGGCTTGGGTGACTGTGCGGAGTCTGCATGTTCTCCTCATATCTGTGCGGGTTTTCTTTGATGCTCTAGTCCAAAAGATGTACTGATTTAGGGGCATTAGACATGCAAAATTCTCCCTCAGTGTACTCAAACAGATACCCAGAGTATAGTGCCTTCACTGCAGTATTAATATAAACCTAATAAATCACTAGGATGGCAGGGCAGACTTGCAGGGTCTGGTGGTCTACTCCTGTTTCTATTTCTTGTGTGTTGTTGTGTAGCGTACCTATCCTGGAGCCAAGAAATCCGGGTTCAACTCTCAATCCAGAATTCAATGGGAATGGAGGGTGCATTCATAATGTGAAGGAATATCAATTTGTGAATTTTTCCAATAGGTCTATAGCAGGCTGAACGGGCAGGAGAATCTCCTGCTCAGCCATGCACCTTTCAAGCTGGCAACAGCTTTGTGACCTGTTTCAGGATAAACTAGCCATGGAAACCAGCATAAGCATGTTCTTTGTCCAGCTCATGTGCCACAAGACATGGGGAAAAGGTTAAGTCTAAAGGCTGGTGTTTTCAACATGTGGCTTCTCAGGACTATCTGTGTCTGTGTGTATATGTGCCCACAGGGCAAGGGGAGAAGGAAAAAGAGGCCTATACAGAAGCATCCCACCCCCCCCAACCAAGGCAGGCTTAACACCTGTTGTCAACCTCTTCCTTTCTGAAAAGTTGTGGTTGGGCAGAAGTGACCAAGAAGTGCCCCTCAATTGGTGCGAAGGTTGCTGGACTGCCTCTGGCCTCATCTGCCACCCATTAAATCATGGCCAAGTCACAGGCAGGTAGGAAGTGAGAGAGACACCCATAGAATTTTACAGGACCTGGAAATTGTATCACAATGGACAATTCACAATTCACCACAATTCAGCCCAAGATAATTTAGCTTTGCAGAAAGCTATTCAATCCATCACCTTTGTGCTCTCCACAGTCAGTATTAGCATAAGCTCTATTTCCATTCTCATTAAATTGCCTAGGGAAGCCACGTACAAGTACAAACAGCACACGGAGACATTTTGATGCACTTTAACAACACGGAGTTTCCAGTAGCAGTTATGTTTACAAGTCTTTTCATTCCTCTGAACAGAGACTGCCACGTGTCTTAAAACATCCAAATGTAAGCCTGCATGTTATTTGAAAATCACTCAGAACAAGCTTTAGAAAGTTGTGGGTTATTTAACTTGAAAACTGTGATACATCAAATCTGAAAGAAAAAGCCTTTGGTGTGTTTCGGGACATCTGACAATTCATGAAAGAAATATTGAACATTGTTCAGGAAATCTAGGGAGTGATGGCATCCATTAGGCTCATTTCTTTCTTCAATATTATGTCCAAAATCATTCCGTATCCTATTTATAATGAACATGACTCCCAATATCACCAATTAATAATTATAGAAAATTGTTAACTACATGGGTAAGAAACTAAATATGTCATCCGAAAGCTAACATATTAGTGGGTGAGGCAGGTTGCTTGGCTGTAGTGGGCAAAATAACAGGGGAAGCAATGGCCTAATCATATCATTGCTAGACTATTAATCCAGAAACTCAGCTAATGTTCTGGGGCTAAGGTTCAAATGCTGCCATGGCAGAATTTGAATTCAATAAAAAATATCTTGAGTTAAGAATCTACTGAAGACCATAGAACCATTATTGGAAAAACCCACTAATGTCCTTTAGGGAAGGAAATCTGCCATCCATACCTGACCTGGTCTACACACAACTCCAAAGCCACAGCAATGTGATTGACTTTTAACTGCTCTCTAAAATAATCTAGCAAACCACTCAGATCAAAGGCAACTGGGAATGGGCAATAAATGCTGGTATCAGACTATATCCCATAAATAAAATATAAATCAGCAAAAAATAATGAAATAATTTGCATTTCCATAGCACACAGATAATTTAAGCAGCCCACTATATATAAAGTGCTGTCAACCTCGTTATTTTTCCGGTGACGTTGCTTTTGGGAGAGTTTTGGCTGGTTCAACGGTGTTCTTCATAAAAAGTGTAGAAATCTTTGATTTCACACCTCAGTTTAACAGTTCATCTGAAAGATGGCACTGACAACCATGTGGCACTCTGCCAATACTGCATTGCCATGGCAATTTGGAATCATCTAATTTACAGATGAGGATTTTAGTAACTGAATCAAGTTGACACCGGTGGAAAGTGATTCAAAAATGAGCCCTTGTACCTTACGGTCATGAATCCTTAATTTATATACTGGCATTGTGTACACTGCTCCATTTCTAGTCATTACAGGGCTAAAGTCATTTAACATTGTCCACTTTACATGTTTTAAAAAAAATTAAGAAGCAAAATAGATAAGAAAAATTTTAAAAATATGAAGTGCATAACAGTTAATATATCAGGTTGTACATGACTATTGATGTAAACCAGCTGACTCTAACACAGAAAATAAGGGCGGACACATTCAGATCCAATTGTTTACACCAGTTCAATTGAATAGTCTATGGGGCATCTACAGTCAGAGCGAATGGTACATAAACTGGGACAAAGTAATATGTGTTGCCTTCCTTCAGACATACCCACTTGTAAGTTTCAAGCCATCATAGCTAACAGCATTTTTGGACTAACTTTTGAATAGACAGACACACTCGATTTCAACAGATACCAAATATTGCCTCAAATCAGTGATTAACATGATTCCACAGAAGTAAGTTATAATACCCCTCTGGAATGTAAAATTGGCATTGCTGGTTGGCGATGTCTATAGAAAACACCTCTTCTACTTTTCCATTAAACACAATGGTCCAGAACATTGAGTGGCTTCTATATTAGGTGCCCAACCTACAGCACTGCTCTGTGGTCCAGTGGTAAATTAAAAGTTGCTTTTCCTCATTCTGTCTTGTGACTTGAGACTTCGGATGTGAATAAACAAAGGCTGTTCGCATAATCCGTTTTCCCACCCAACTAGGTCTTTTGCAACAGTATTTCCGTGATTTCTTGAATGCACCATGAACTCAGTGTAGCCACACATCACTGCCAACAGTACCTCATTAAACTTTCCTCAAATGCTCGAATTTAGTCATTGGTCACAAGGCTTTAATTTACAATAATGTAGTTAGAATCATTATGTTGCTCCAAAAGGAAAACTATTGCATTAAACAATACACACAATTAAAGCAAACCATCTGTGGCTGTTTTGGGGGTAATTGTGAAATGGGCACTTTAAGGGGAAGGGGTGACTTTTGAATTTGTGGTGAATTTAGTTAAGCTTGGCCATTAAGATGGAGCTTAATGAAAAGAAACAGCTGCAAGATTGGATTAAATTTCAGTCGAAATGTGGTGTTGGCTAGTAATGGATTTTTCAATAATAAAACAATCAAGTGGATTCAGGAAGAGGACACAGCCACACCTATCATTTATTGATTCAATACAATTAGCAGGGATGCACAAGACATACTTTCAGCTGGATTTTAATCTAAACCAAGTGCAACCCAGTGAACCTGACCTGAACCTGAACTCAGTTGAAACAAGGCTAACATTGCAGGGTCTGGTTAAGAGTTTTGACATACTAGTTTCTAATTTGTTTACTTTTTCATGATAATTTTATTGTGGTGTATGAAAGTTATTTTTTAATTTCATATCTTTATGTTTCAAGCATTTCTATATACTTATTCTGATTCTATATTTTGGGGAAGGAGTTTATTTGACAGAATGACTAAGTCATTTTAATTGTTGCAGTAGGTGGTATTTACACATTTGCCAGTGTTTCTCTGTCAATCCCTGGTTTTGCTTTTAGAACTTTCGTTTACAGAGCAGAGGAGATAACGTGCATAGTTTTCTCCTCTCAAAATGAAGCTCTGGCCAAGTGACGTTGCAAATAAGGAAACAATAATAGAGTCATTATTATATCACAAAGTAAAATTAAATATCGTCATTCAGGAATATGTGGCATTGAAATTGGATGTGTTTCTACTTTGTTATGCAATATTATGCAATGGGAAGTGGCACGGTGGTACACTGAGCGACATTGCTGATTCACAGCGCAAGGGACCTAGGTTCAATTCCAACCTTGGGTGAATGGTTGTGTGGAGTTTGCATGTTTTCCCCATGTCAGCATGTGTTTCCTCCCATAGTCCAAAGATGTGTAGGTTCAGTGCACATCCAGCTAGCTGTCTATGCTGCCTTGTGACTGCTGAGCCATAGGGACATGAGAGTTGGGATCGTTTGGATCAACAATGTAAATTATCAGTCTGGTTTTATTGTACGTCTGTCATAACGCAAATTATTTTGACTGAGATGCAACTTTATCCATCTCAATCAAAATTGACCCAGTAAAATGAGTCTGTTATATGTGAGAGTTCTTTGAGACCAGAAAACTCGACCAAATTCAACACAATTACATGCTCCACTAAACAAACTAATTGGCTGATTATGACTAATAGTTCACTTAGAGAGAAAAAAATTATGATCTCATTTTCTTCCCTCCATGCCGTTTCCTCATGTAAGTTTGTGTAGAAAGGAACCAGAGTTGTAGGAGTGTTTACACAGCTATTGTCGAACAGCTGCTGAATAACATTAATACATCTGATGTGCTGCTAATAATCAGCAAAGGAAATCTGCCAGGGTGCAAATAACAGGAAAGGATAATCCCAAACTCTACATCAGATCTGCTGCTGTGACACAACAAACACAAACACCTGATTTCATTCAACTTGCTCTTTCCAGGTGACCTCACTGGGAAAAACAGGAAGCTAAGGACTTCTGTATTTGCTTAAGCGAATGTTATTTGCCACAACTGTCTGCACAGGGACTTTGGGACTTGTCCCAGTAACTATAACAGGAAGCCCAGGCAGAGCCAACATCAATTGTCTAAATCTATTTGTTTCTCTGGGTTCAAAAGCTTTGATATTGTGTTAAGGGAGGTTTGTCTGAATAACGTTTTCTCTTATTAAAGAAACAAGCACTGAACATTAATTGATGGGGATCACTGCTAAAGGGTGATTCCTGTGATATTACACCAGTTTTATTGAGTCTGTCAGTTTAATAACTGGATTTTCAACACCGTTGTGACAATTTTAGTAAGTGCAGAGATGCAACCTAAAACTGGCACTATATTTATATGGCATGTGATAATTAAACAGCACTGAGCCAAAGTGGTAATGAAAATCATTTTAATTACAGGTCTATTGGTGGCTGATTTATGGCAAGCTTTTTTGGATCAAGAACATATTTTAATTACAAGTTGTAATTTCAATGTGAACATATTCTTATTCTAATCAGATGAGTGCATAAGCTGTTTCGACTGTTCACCTGAAATAGTTGGGAAAAATGTGTCGTTTTGTAGAGAACAAGTTTGTCACAATGGTCTACAGGCTGCGTGGTATTTGGTAATAATGGGTTTGATATTAATTCCCAGGCAATGCGTGGGAAAGGGTCAAGGCAAGGTTAATTTGTCAAACTCTCAAAACCTGACCCTAAATTGCCAAGCACAATAATATCAAAGTGTCCGAGAATAGGTTTCTGCAACCCTGGGGAACTTGACAAGGGATTGAGTGGTACTTCATAAGATTGTAAAAATAAAAATCAGGAATCCCAAGATTTATAAAAGCTCAACGCTGACAGCTGGTTTCGCAGTTCTCTTTGGAAAACTGGTTGGTGAAGTACTTGTGAGAGATTTTATTGTGCAGTGTGAAGATATTAATGCACAGAGAACATGATCGGTGGTTTCATGGCTTCTTTTGATTGGTCTTCAATTGTATGTTTAGCATTCTGAATATCCCCAAATCATCAGGGAACATTTGGCAATTGCAAGGAATTCCATTTCATCTGCTGTTGTGCACCACAACAAAAGTTTCACAAAGGCTTATGCTGGACTTCTAGGAGCTGCCGTGATACTTCCAAACAGTCTTGGTTTACAATCTTGTGTTGGAACCACTGATGATCCCACCAAAGACTGTTCCTCCTTTGCTTGTGCAAAGGCACCCTCAACCATAGGAAGAGAAGGCACTGAATCGGATGAGGAAAGAATGGGTGATGGATAGGAATACTCTGAGCGGAGTTTTGCCTGCTTATCCTCTTTCATCATCATTCCCTCTCCTGGTCATCTGCAAATCATTTCTGCCTTTCTGCAGCAGAATAGAAGGGGAGGTGATGCCTCAAATGATATTATCGCTAGGCTATTAATCCAGAAACTCAGCAAATAGTCTGGGGACCCAGGTTCGAATCCCGCCACATCAGATAGTGGAATTTGAATTCAATAAATTAACAATCTACTGATGAACCATAAAATCATTGTCGATTGTAGAGAAAAACCCAACTATTTCACTAATATCCTTCAGGAAAATAAATCTGCTGTCCTTACTTGGTTAGCCTACATGTGACTTCAGTTAATTCTCAGCTGCCCTGTCAGGCAGCTAGCGATGGACAATAAATGCTGGCTAGCCAGTGATGGACATGTCCCATGAATGAATAAAATGAAACCATCTTAAAGCAGATTATTGGTGCCATGTAATGCCATGGCTGATATATCTGTCATTCTATTAAAGTTGGTATCCATTGTCTGCATGGTCATTGTCAGAGTCTTTGCTAGTGTTAAGGTTAAAAGTTAAAATTTATTTATTAGTCACAAGTAGACATACAGTAACACTATAAATGAAGATACTGTGAAAATCCCCAAGTTGCCAAGCTCTGATACCTGTTTGGGTACACTGAGAAAGAATTTAGCATGCACTTAACCTGCACATCTTTCGGACTGTGGGAGGAAACTGGAGGAAACCTGGCAGACACAGGGAGAACGTGCAAACTATATCAAGATTCAAGTTTTTTGGTGGAGTATTTTGATTCATGGACTGTTTTCTGTAATGAAACCGTAGCTCAAGTACAACCTTCTGTTCACCTCTTCAGCCAACTCCAGTTACACACTCTGGATTCAAGCAGTTTTTTTTTTCTATCACTGGGAAATAAGGACTCTTTCCTTCCCCTTTACTCAGCAGCATGTTAAGGTTCATCACAATATAGTGGGATTAGCCATTGTCCTTCCTGTTTTTCATTCAGAGTAATTCAACCACTTCCTCAAAATTCCATGTCTGTATTCATTCTTTAAATAGTCAAAGTGAAATCACATCCTCCAGGTGCTCATCATGGCAATATCTGTGTATTGGAGAGGCAAAACACAGGCACAAGCCACACCAAGGCATCCACGTTGAAATCAGGTTCCAGACATATTGTGATCTTGTGCCCATTATCTCCTAATCCCAACTCCCCTCTCCCAAATCCACTCAAAGCTGAACCTGCATTAATAACAATCACTATTCAATGGCTCCTACACGATCTGGCACATTGGTTTCATTGATATGTAAATTGTGCTACTAATTTTACACACCTGTACACATCATGCACATCAGAGGTGATCGAAATCTTCTGGTCCCATCGGTGACCGCTCCCCACCATGGGTTCCCCAGCAGCGGAGGGAGCAAACAATGGGAAATCCCATTGACAGCAACAGGATTAGAAGGTCCTGCTGCCACCTGATTGTGGGTATCCACAGCACATGCAGTGGGGTGTGTGTGTGTGTGTGTGTGTGTGTGTGTGTGTGTGTGTGAGAGAGAGAGAGAGAGAGATTGGGGAAGTTAAAAAATCCTGCCAGATTTTTTTGAAAGAAAAATATTATTTTCTCAGAAGGGGGGTGTGGGTGAGGGTGAGGGGGCGGGGGGGTTGTGGCGGTCAACAGTGGGCAAACATTGTTTCAGTAAACAAAATAGGAACAGGAGAAGTGATCAGACTGTGTTTAGCCTGATCTCACAAGAATGATGATAGGATATGATTCAACACATAATAGCTGATCAGGAATTGTTGCCCACTATGCATTCACTACCACCACTGCCCCCCCTCCCCCAGTTCCGTCTACTTCCAAAGCTGTGCAGATTAGGTGGATTGGCCATGCTAAATTGCCCCTTAATATCTAAAGAAATGTTGATTAGGTGGCTTAACCATGGGAAATGCATAAGCTACAGGGATAGGGCAGAAGGAAGGCCTGAGTGGGATGTTCTTTCAAAGGATCAGTGCAGACTTGATGGGCCAAATGGTCTCTTTCTGCACTGTTGGGACTCTTTAGTTCTATGATTCTAACTGAGACTGAGTAACTTGCTGACATCTACTATGATCCCAGTTGAGGTTATAACTGGAGGGAAGATCCCAGAATGGAAACCAAGCTCAAAAAGACCTTAACTGTTGATTTTTAAAATCATGTGGAGGAACACAACCACAAGGCTGTTAATTAGTTTTAACAACAAAAAATAAATATGAAAAAGTGGATAGTAATACAGTATTCCTTTACTCTCCCTTTAGCTTAGCAAATATGCACAGGTTTTAAAATTAACACAGACAACACAGTGCATTTGAATCTACAATGGTTTCATTCAAAGTCCTATTTTTAAGTACACAGATGAGCTGTGATCTGACATAGATTTTGCCCTGAACCCTTGTTAGTAGCTGAAGATTTATTCTCAGAATCCCCCCAGATGATTGTCAAATAAGAGTTGCCAAACTCCATTCCAAAGCACACTTTAAAATCTTCTCTCATAGTAATGCCTTTCATTAGCAGGTTGTATTATGAAATCCAGTCCACTTTTTCCAAAGGACTCCTTTAAACAGAGCTCCTCTTCAATCAATAAATCCACTCTGGGGTTTTACACCAATCCCTTTAGAATGACTGCTTTTAGACATACAAATCTCAATTTCCAACCACTGATCGCTCCGCAATTATGTCAATTAATGTCTCACAAGCTGTAGTAAGATATCACAAATCTTAGAATCACTTCAGATATTTTGCTGATTTCTCACTAGCCAGCTCATTTTCACTCCTATGACTTGAAATGAACAGTAACCTGTTTTGCTCCCAGTTCCTCTTTATCCTTTTAACGTCAGGCTTCCTGCAAGTGTGTTTTCATTTTGTTAATTTTCTCGTATAACTGTGCTTTAGATTTCTGGCGCTAGTTTTCTTAACCATTAGTCCATTGTATGACTTTTCTTCTAGCAAAGCTGGGAAAGATGTTACCTCTTTAACTACCTGTCATCAACTGCTCCAGCTTCCAGTTAAACTAACAAAGAAAAGTTTTTTCTCTTTACAAGGAGCTCTAATTGCTAAGTAACTATATTTATTTTGTATGCTTGAGCTCCCAGTAAGCGCAGTACAATCCCAATTGTAACTGAAACCAATCCCCTCACAAAGAGACATCTTTGTCCAATATGAATTTAAATATAGGTCCCTTACAGGCATAGAAACAATAAATTAAATCACTTAAAACTACATGTTATTTCTAATAATTACCAATACAAGTCCTTTAAAATTACCTTTGATTTCCTAAAACACCCCACATAATCCTTAGTGTTTGCTATTTTAACTTGCTTTTTCAAACAAACAGTCAGGAAGCCCTTTAAAGCAAATGGTGTTATTAGATTGGCATCCAATATGAGAAAGGCTTCAATTTTAACTGGTGGCCTGAAAGGAAAAAAATGTGCCTTTTTCCTCAGGAGCAGATGGCAGGAAGTGGATGTGGAACCAAAATGAATGAAAGAATGAAACGGGTAGTTTTCTTACTTCTTATAATCTACATCATGGCCCAGGAAATGTATGGGTGCTTTTTTCAGCTTCATTAGGAAAGTTAAAGCCACCAGAGTGTTGGCAACTCTCCCATTCCTATCTACCCCCTACAAGCTATCTCACTGCGACTGACTGTACCTTCAGGCTGGGGCAGTGACCAATAATCTGCTCCCAACTGTCATTTCTCACTCACTTCATGTGGACATGTGATCAGTGACACACAGATAAGGTCCAGATTGCAATCAACCAGGACTTATGCCACTTAACTCTGTGCAAAGCAGTGACTCGCATCTCATTCCATCTTGCCGATTCCCAGTTGGATTAAAATCAGACCTGATGCATGTGACACAACTACATCCAAGCAGCTCAAATATAGCAGAGGAAGATTTATTATTTTTTCCAAACTGGAGGTATGCAGAGTGCTTCATAACATGTGGTTTCCAAAATGATGAAGTACCACAACATGATACATTTTTCTTCTGTGGCAGAAAATGTCAGGCGATTGTCATTGTAATTCTTCCCTGATGTGAAACTGCTGAAATGTAGGTCACTAAAATCTGGTATTTAGAAGTTGAATTTTATAGTCCTTATTGCTCACACGATGATCAAAAAACGTTAACTACAGTGATTCTACTGAAGGACTGCTCTGATATCAGATTATCAGGACAGCAGTTATCCAGACAAGAGGCTGCACTCTGAAATGTGCGTGTTCTGTGCCTTATTAAACATTTCTAGCATTATTAGAAATTGTAAATGGAGAAAGTGAAGGAGCATGGCATTCTTTGTTACTTAGAACATCTAATTTAATGCTGATGAAATAAAACAAACACCAATTTTATGCCAATCCCACATTAATTCCTGTACAAGGACCTGGATATGAACATTATCACACCTGCAGCACACAATGACAATTTTATCACAAGCATTACAGCATCTGTCTCATTTTAGTAGGTGGATTGGCAATGCTAAATTGTCCCTTTGTGTCCCAAGATGTATAGGTTAGAGAGATAAGTGGGGTAATTATTTGGGGTTCCGGGGAACAAGTCTGGTGGGATTGCCCCTCAGTATCAGGGAGATTACATGAAGCCTGGGTGAGATGGTTGTTGGTGCAGACTTGATGGGCTGAATGGCCTCCTTCTGCACTGTAGGGATTCTATAACTGATTCTAATAGTGCGGTCAAGGGATGTAATAAGTATTGACTAGTACTGGTCTGACAATTTCACTTGGGACTAGCGCAACATTTTGAGCTGGATTCGTTTCCGCATTCAGAATGTGCAAAAACATCAATAAACTAAAAATAGTGCCGTGAAAGTTTTCAAACTACCTTGCTGCAGCTTTATTGGTTCTGCAACAAATAAACATTCACAACTTGAACTGAATGCAGAACTAGGAGCTTCCTCTGCAATGGACCACTTAAGTGGCATTCCTACATTAGTCCACTGAGACTACCAAGAAGTAATATTTAGTCTGCGTATTTATACTCAATAATAAAATCAACCTGTGTAAAATGCATAGTTTCACAAACTGTGCTTTTCTTAAAATTCACTAAAATATTTCATCCTCAAAATAAATATCTCAGATTCCTGATGCTGGGGTTCAACCTTGTGACTCAATGCTGCCTCTATGATTTGAATGTTTCTCTTGTCTCTGGGTGAGCAGACTGGGATGCAGTTTCATGGTGCTGGTCTGATCAGAGTACTTGAAAGTTGAATTGTAATCTCCTTCATCTGATATTTCGTGATATATATGAACATCTTACTTGTTACGGATTAAGGGAGAAATGATAGTGATAGCTTGCCTTTCATTTTCATAGAAAGTGGACATTCAGCCCATCAAGTCTGCACCGACCACAATCCCATCCAGGCCTTATTCCCTTAACCTCATATTTACCCTGCTAATCCCCCTGACATTAAAGGGCAATTTGGCCTGGCCAACCAACCTAACTTTAGACTGTGGGAAGAAAGGGAGCCTCCGGATGAAACCCGTGCAGACACAGGGTGAATATGCAAACTCCACACACACACACACAGTCATCTGAGATCAAAATTGAACCTGGGTCCCTGGCGCTGTGAGGCAGCAGTGCTAATCACTGTGCTACTGTGACACCCCTTTTACAGCTTGACTGAGTGAAGAGTGTTCTTTTAAAAATAAGTGCTTTCAGCTTTCACTTTATTGCCTTGTTTTATTACATGTTTTAAACAAAAGATAGGTAATTATTGTTCAACATCTAAATATATACTACTACAGCCACTCTCACGCCCATACACATTAAAAGTAGTGCGCGTTTTGATCTCATGATTTCAAGAATTCTCTGTTGCACTTGCTTTTTCCTGGATTGAAAACTGATGATGCAGGCCTTTAATGTTTTGTGGTTTTGGAAGGGTGGATTCACTATAGACTTATGTTCATAAAAGCAGGTTTATTTTATTCAACTCCAGTCAAGATGCAGTAGTCCTATAACAAAGCCCTCTATGGTTCATCAGGTAGCGATTTGAAGGCAGCTGAGTCTCTGGCTATTACACTTCTTAAGAAGGGTGTTTTTCCATGCTGGCACTGATGTTTCTGTTCTGTCTGCACAGAATATGCCTTTTTACACTTCCTCCTCAGAAATTTAGGGATGGGATTAGGTGTGGGGAGAGGTGGTGGAGGTTCTCTGGCTTCCTCGCAGAGTGTTTCCAATGGCATGAGGTGGCTTGCCATTTGCCAGCAACGGGATTTTCTGGTCCTGCCATTGTCCATGAGGTTTCCAATTGACTACATCCCATGCTGCCATGAAACTTCTGGTGGGGTGCATCATCGGCAGGCAGAAGAACCGCCAGAGAATTCCGGCCTAGATTCCGTTATGCAATTAGAACATCTCTTTCCATTGTCCTCATAAATAGTCTCTGATGGTTGATCCATTGTCAAACAATGGATTTTGGACATTTTCATAAAATAGATCTTTTTACATTCATTTTCTGATTTCAAATGTGGTACCATTGAATCAGAGAAAGTAGTGCAGAAGTAGATCATTTTGCCCTTTCAGCCTGCACCACCATTCAATATGATCATGACTGATCATGCACTTTCAGCATCTCTCCACATCCCTTTGATCACTTTAGTGACAAGGGTCACATCCAACTCTTTTGAAAACACCAAACGAACTGGCTCCAGCTTTCTGTTGTAGAACTCAGTGAAGAAATTCTCCTTCATCTCAGTCCTTAATGGGTTCTCTCTTAATCTTACACAATGACCCCCTAGTTCTGGACTTTGAAGGGTCTACTACAGTGTTGTGAAATCAGTCATCTTATTTAATTGGCAGTATATAGCATTAATTGCAGCATGAGTCTCTTGTACTTTACTGACTTCCTCAACATATTTCCAAGAAGGTCATTTGCATTTTAACAATTTTATCAAGACATGTCTAGGTATAGAAGCTAGGTCAGATTTCTTCCAACTCCATTTGTATTGGCAGTAAGGAAAAAGGTCACTGACCTCAACTCCAACTTGTTTTGCAAGAAAGTATCAATTTCAGACTTAACATTTTATGGGCACAAGTGTAATATATAGGCTTTGTTGACTGTCGCATTGCAATGCTTGGGGATGTTTGGCATTGAATTTCTAAGACTCCTGCTTCAGTTTCACCTTGAGTTATTTCTAAACTATTAGTGAAATGTGTATATTCTCACTTCCATCGCCTGGGCAGTAATCTGGTAAAAAGTATATTACTGCCCATGTACATTTCTCATTGCATTTTTTTTCTGATTAGATGCAAATTGAGCAGTTTTGACATGCAGTGACAATCCATTCTACCAGGTTTATCAGCCAGGTAATGATGGTTAAAATTATGCATTGTGGCCAAAAATCAGAGCACCCAGAGAAAACCCACCCAGATAGGAGGAAGAACATGCAAACTCCACACAGGTCGTGACCCAGGCCTGAAATCAAACCCAAGTCCCTGGCACTGTGAGGCAACAACGCTAACCACTGTGGTTTTGACAAAAGCTTCTTCTAATCTGCATTACTTACCCACTGAGAAAAGTGAGATGACAGCAGGAGGAACCATTTTCATGGTCAGATACCTCACTTGTAAACGTGGAGGTAGATGTAACTATTTAATGGTCCGAACATTGCTGGAGTGAGCCATTTGATGGCAGCTTGTGCTGTGAGTTAAAGTTGTTCCTGTAGCCTGCTGATAATGTGACATGGTGTCTGGGATCTTGGTGAATGATAACTGGAGATATGCTGTTGGGCTTAAGATTTAAAGATTGAAAAACAGACTAACAAAGAACTGATAAGCCTCAGGTTCACAAACATTTTAGTGTAAGCACATGTGCATTGGTTTAGTATTTATCTTTTGGCGAAGACAGGAGAATGCATAAGACATTCAAATCACAATTGCTGGAGTGCAGAATGAGGTCATTTGGTCCATATCTGCACAGACTCTCTAAGGAAGAACCACAAATTAGTGCCATTTCCCTGCTTTTCCCCATACTTCTGTTTTTGTTCAAGTAATGTGCAAATTAATGCCCTCTTGAATGCCTCAATTGAATCTGCCTCCACCAGATTTCCAGGTGGTGCATTCCAGAACTGAACAGCTCACTGTGTGAAAAAGCTATTTTCTCATCATATTTGCATCTTTTGCAAAATCATTTGAAATTTGTGCCCTCTCATTCTTAATCCTTTTACAAGCAGGAACACTTTCTCCCTGTCTACTCTGTCCAGCCCCTTCAATTTTGAACAACTCTATCTAATCTACAGGATGGGATTTTCCAGCCTTGCTGGGCAAGATCAGAAATTCCTGCCCGATGGCAGAAATTAGTTGTTAGACCCTTGCCAGCTGCAATTCCATGATGAGTGAGGTGGTAGAGTTCTAACTAGTGCCCAATGAAACGGTAACTGTTAATCCTAGACATGATTAAAGGCACATACTGAAAGTCATATGAAAATTAGGCTACTTATCCAAATATATTAAAGACCTGTGATAACATTATCTTCACAATTTTATTTGGAAAGCATGTTTTCCCATGTTTGTATCTCCAAATAATACAGAAGGAACACTCAGCTTGCTGGACATCAGTCTTACAAGAGTTGGCCTCTCAAGGTGTTAGTTTTAACTCAGGGCTATCACTCTCATCCAAGTTCATTGGCAAGGATTTCAATCTCTATTCCAAGCCTTGAGCACATCTGTGCAATGCTGCATTGTTGGAGCTACCACCGTTTAATTGGTGAAGAACCCCTCTAATCTCAGGTGAATGTAAAAAGTTCCATGGCACAATTTTAAGAACAGCAGCGGAGTTCTTCCACAATCCTGACCAACCCAATTTATCAAATAAAGTCTGAGGTCACGTACCAATTGACTCAAGAATAGCTTCTTCCCTGTTGCAATCATACTTCTGAATGGATCTACCTTACATAAATTTCATCTTTCTTGACACTATCACTCCATTCTGTACTCTCAATGAATGGGATACTTTGTCTGTATAGTGCACAAGAAACAATACTTTTCGCTGTATTCTAATACATATAACAATGAATCAAGTCAGAAAATATAAAATCAGGGCTATTTTAACTAGTCCATTATCTTTGTTGGCTGTGGAACATGCGTTCCCACTTTAACTATAGCTCAAAAATACTTAATTGGCTGAAAACACTTCTGAATCTCCTGAGGGTATGCAAGATGTCATATAAATTGTGGTCTTTTCTCAATGTCATAATTTTATAACTTATCACTGCTTCCCTTTGTCATTAACTTTGTGCCTTAATCTTTCTGAACATGACTCTTGCAGTGTTTGTTTCTGAGCTCCTGCTTGTTTCAGGTGAAAGTGAGCTTGTTAATGCTCAGGAAATTGCTGTTATTGGCTTAGCATTAGAACTTTCTATTCCAAAAAGAGAAAATGAGCAAATTAGCACAAAAGTGCACTTAGCTACATGGATAGCTCATTGTAACAAGTGAAGAGGGCACTCAGTGGTGCACATACCTCAACTGTGCAAATGCAACATTAAACAATATCTGACTGGAAGATTTGAGCCAAAAGATGGATAAATGAGCAAGGAAGGATGAAAACATTACCACCACAGAGGTAGATATATTAATTGTACTTCTGGACATTTTTTTTTTTATAGACACATTGGATTGTTCATCTTTGACACAGAAACATGGAAATGAATCACAAATCAGAATCCCTACAATGCATTTGGCCCATCAGGCCTGCACCAATTACAATCCCAGCGAGACACCATCCCGTAACCTCACATATTTACTATGTTAATTCCCCTGACACCAAGGGTCAACTTAGCATGACCAATCAACCTAACCTGCACATCTTTGGCCTGTAAGAGGAAACCTGAGCACCCAGAGAAAACTCACGTAGACATGGGGAGAATGTACAAACTCCACATCGACAGTTCATTCGAGACCAGAATTGAACCTGGGTCCCTGGCACTGATGCAGCAGCGCTAACCACTGTGCCGCTCTGAATCAATTCCTTAATGTCCATTTTGTAGAACTGACCAAGACAAATTTATACAGCTAAAGCACCTTGCTAAATGTTACAAATTTGTAATTTTAGTATTAGATCCTAATAAGATAATTTGCTATGTTTGCCCCATTGCATACTCTGATCATTGCACACTCCTTATTTCTACATTATGCTCTATTTCATATGCTATGGTAAGTTTCTTATCAGCATTAGGTGTAGATAAGGTGCTCCTTTACTAGGCATGCAGTGACACTGCCCAACAGGATGAAGTCCTTGGCTATGCTATCCAGTAACATGATTCACAAAAAGGTGTAAATAGTGAAAATAACTGGTGTTTAGACAAACATCTCTTGGAGATGACCAACAGTCCTTTTTTTTCTTCACTTAGTCACATTTAGCCAGCTCACTTACACAAATTAAGCTGAAGTTTAAATCACATGCTCAAAATGGTATTAACACACTTTACTGTTATTGTATCTGTTAATGTTCCTTACCGTCAGTAATATTTCCCAGCTGCTGCCAATGTTCCCCCTCCTCATGAAACAATACAAATGACTGAGCAAAATGAAAAACCAGAGGCAGAAACATGAACTTAGTGTCATTTATCAACCTCCAACTTATAATCATCATCATCATTTTTCCCTGAGTCCAGACAGGATTTTACCATCCCCAACCCATCCAAGGTCATCAGAGCAGGCAACTATGGAAAGGTCCATTACTTCAGTCTGGATTTTACAGTCTTAGATTATAAGATATGGAGCACAATTAAGCCATTCGGCCTATCAAGTCTGCTCCACCATTGAATCATAGCTGATTTTGGGACAAGCGAGACTATAAAATCCCATCCCAGGAATTGTTTTGATTCCTGATTTCTTTTGGGCTTCTCATTTTCTTGATATTTGCATGAAAAAGGTTCCTTTTGTTTTACTGAAAATACATATTCAAACTGTATTGTGAGATTGTTATTGGGCACTTGCAGACATACTTAAAACATATCCATTTTGTTAAGGCATCACTGGCTAAGTCAGCATTACCCATCCTTAATAGCCCTCGAGAAAATGCTGCTGAGCCACCTTCTTGAACTGTTGCAG
Organism: Sphyrna mokarran; assembly: GCA_024679065.1. Taxonomy (NCBI): domain Eukaryota; kingdom Metazoa; phylum Chordata; class Chondrichthyes; order Carcharhiniformes; family Carcharhinidae; genus Sphyrna; species Sphyrna mokarran. Next base: position 24,982,904 of record JAGIQG010000019.1, read on the forward strand.
CTTACCACCATAGATACACATGCATGATGCCAATTGTTAGGCAAAGAAATCCATAACCTCAAGAATCTCACTTCAACATTCAGGTTTTTCGATAGCAATTGTTTATTAGAAATATCCATTTCACGCACGGACATAGTTGGAAAGTTTTCATGTAGTTCTTTTAGCTCTGCCAGCTTGGTTACATGGGGTGGAATTTTACAGCCTTGCTATACCAGAGTGGATCTGTAAAAATACAGCAAGCCATTCAAATTTCCACTGACTTCAGCAGGAACAGAAGATGCTGCTGGCAGGAGGGGCTGTAAAATTCCACTAATGATACACCTATAGTTATTGGTTGCTAAAAGGATAGAATTCCAGTTCTTATGCAGTACAAGTCTGTGATAGACATACTCTCAATATAAACAATTACTATAAAAACACAGAAATATAGAAACTGGAAACAGGAGTAGACCACATGGCTTGAGCCTGCTCCACCATTCATAATCATAGCTGCTCATCAAATTCAATATTATGATTCCCTCTTTCTCCCCCCCATATCCCTTGAACCCTTTTGGCCCCAAGAGCTATATCTAAATTTCTTCTTGAAATTACACAACGTTTTGGCCTCAATTACTTTGATAGTGAATGCCACACATTCCCCACTCTCTGGGTAAAGAAATTCTCCTCACCTCAGTTGATAAGGTTTACCCCTTATCCTCAAACTATGACCCCTAATTCTGGACTCCCCACACCATCAGGGACATTCTGAATCTACCCTGTCTAACCATGTTAGAGTTTTATAAGATTCTACAAGATTCCCTCTCCTTTCTAAACTATTGACTATAATCCTAGCTAAATTAGTGACAATGAAAGATATTTTTAAAGCAGAGAGAGTGTAGAAAAGATTTACTATGTTGCTACTGGACTTGGTTTAAATTAGAGGCTGGATAGACTGGAACTTTTTCCCCTGGAGTATCAGGGGGCTTTGGGGTGATTTTATAGGAGGTCTATGAAATACTGAGGGGAATAATCACCTAGATAGTTGCTATCTTTTCCCAAAGAAAGGCAAATCTAAAACTAGAGGGCATATGTTGAAGGTGAACAGAGACAAAAGGTCTAGAGGGGCAATTCTTTTGGGGGGGCGGGTGCAGGGTGGTAGCAGAGGGGGAAGTGTCTGGAACAAATTGCCAGAGATAGTAGTCAAGATGGGTAAATTTTGTCTTTTTAAAAGCATTTAGACTATTTCATGGGTAAGATGGCTGTAGAGGGATATGGGTCAAATGTGGGCAATTGGGACTAATTGCCAAAGAAAAAGAGGCAGCATGGACAAGTTGAGCTGAAGGGCCTGTTTCCATGCTGTAAACCTCTGACTCTAATTTCTTCTGATATGCTATATCTGCCATAGCAGGAATCAGTCTGGTAAACTTTCACTGTAGCAAGGAAATCCTTCCTCAGATAAGGACACCAAAACTGCACACAATACTTCAGCTGTCACCTTGCAATGCCTTACACAATTGCAGAAAAATTGCTTTTATTATTGTATTTAAAGAATAAAACAAATAGAAATGCCAAACAAAAGCAATGTCCTGTATAATAAACAAAGGCTATACTTCCAACCATCTCAAAATACTATGGAAACTACAGTGCTTTGTTAGGAAGTGATTGAAATCTGTTCTTTCACTGCCTGAAAGCAAAGTGATTTAACAGCATACTTTTGCTCTTCCTCAGTCATGGTCCAATAGACCTGAATCTGCCACATAGTGCTAGTATAGACAAAGAGGAAATGAAGGCTGAGGTGGCTGATGCTGCAACCAAAGAATATAATAAACACATCAATCCCAAACTATTTTAACCTTCAAAATATCAGAATCCCTACAATGCAAAAGCAGCATTCAGCCACTCTTGCCTGTGAATTAGAAGTGTGGAGTGGATTCAACCTCTCTTATACAAAGAGCCATAGAATCAATGCAGTGCAGAAGGAGGCCATTCCATTCCATTCACTGACTGACAGTATTTTATCCAGGCTCTCTCCCCTACCTTATCCCTGTAATCCTAACATTTACCATGACAACCCACTTGACCCAAACCCTTGGACTATTGGAGGAAACCAACAGACATAGGAAGAACACACAAACTCCTCAAAGTCACCCAAGATTGGAATCAACCCAGGTTCTTAGAGCTGTGAGGCAGCTGTACTAATCATTGTGCCATGTTACTTTATATAGGTTGCTTATTTATTTACATTATATAGGTTACTTTATTTTAGCAAACTACAATGGCATTGCCAAGGTTCATGGAAATGAAAAATTAATGCAAACAAGCCTACATGTAGAAACAGAATCAGACCAAAACCATCTTTACTATAGCATATTTGATCCATTCTACTGATGTTTTTTATACTATGTCCTAGCTGCAATTTGCTTCAGTCAAAGAAGCAGCTATTTGACTTAAGTCTGCAGCTTTCATTCAGTCATGTTGCATTTTTCAGTGCAATGCACCAAAAATTGGTAAAGACAGCATAGAGGATTGTGGGATTTAATGACAAATCATATCCTGCACAAACTGACTCTGCAATTTTTCATACCAGTTTCAAGATGTTAGCAGCCAGCCTGACCCATAAAATTAACAGCCCAGTTTGAATTAGTCACCATAGCAATTTTCCACAAACTCCACCCATTTCACACCTTCAAGGAGGCTCAAAAAATGTCCTTTTTGGGCACAAAGATACCAATAGGCTCTTTTTAAAAAACTTTAAGAAACTGACTGATGTAAAGCAAATATAGCTAGCAAATGGGACTGTGTAATTTTTAAATTTTCAGTTAATATCAAAATATTCAAGACTGATAGGCAGGATACAAATATGCTTTGATAAGCCCATTTTCAGCAGTATAAATGTAGTATTTTTAACCACTCAAATATACTGAGATTTCTTTGAATGAAAATTAAAAGAAATCATACTACCCTGTAAAATTAAATCATTTTCCAACTTCTGTGCAACTTTGCACAGATCCCCCCCACTACTCACAGGACTTCCCTCAAAGCCCCAGCACTCCAGGGGTCTCTCCCCATAGCCTGATTCTGATTCTACTACCACCTCTCCCATGCAAGGACTCAACCTGACAACCTTTTCCATCCCTCCAGGAGATGACCCAGCTACTCCAAGGCCCAGCAGCTCCCAGGGGCCAAAGCAACCTGACCTGGCCCACTCACTTCATTCAGAGGCCAGACAACACCAGGTCCTGATATTCACTTCCCCAACATCCAACCCTCACCCCTCCACAATAGATCATAAATGGTCATCCAGCAGAAAGCACTCTGCAGTTTTTGGGCAAGAAGATAAAAAAATTCCTACTAGCAAACCAAAGAAAATAAGTTTACTAATAAGCATCTTTCAGGTCTCACCCTGAACCATCCAAAACAACCACAGAATGCCACCATCTTCTTATTTATACTGAGTCAGCTGGTCAGCTGATAACCACACCATTTTGTCATTGGTTACATAGTTTACTGGGTCAGCTGAATCCTTACAGCATGTTATCATTGGTTACTGCAGCAGACCCAATGTTATCATTGGAAACATTCTAACAATAAAAGGGGCTTTCTTACCTTTGACAGAGCTGCTCTTCAAGCTAGGCCAGAGAGATGTGTGGCACTGCTTTGATCATGCCTGTCCTGAACCTGAATGTTGGATGGGACAGGAGTTCCAGTCAGGAACTGAGAGTGCAGTTGCAATCCAGAGCTGAATATCACTGTGAAACAGTTCTGACCCAATGTTGAAGACTGCTTAATTGCAGTCGCTCATGGAAAATCCTAAACTGAGTGATTGACATTTGAATTTGAATGGAAACTTGAGAATATAAAACACTTCCAAACTAGGGCAATTTGGGGCACAATTTATTTTAGGCTCACTGGCTACATTCCAAATGGAAACTCTAGCTCTGTCATTTTTAGCCAGCATCATCCAGTGATGGTCCTGTCCCCTTGTTCTTTAACTTTGTGTGATGAATGTTGCATAATAAAACAAGTTCTCCACAATTGGCCAATAGTCAATGTAAAGACTGACAACAAACTAATGATAATGTTTTTCATTTCCCTTTATGGAATTATTCAGAATGTTCATTTGATTTGATTTATTATTGGTACATGTATTAGTATAAAGTGAAAAGTATTGTTTCTTGCACACTATAAAGGGAAAGCATACCATACATAGGGGGAAAAAAAGGAGAGAGTGCAGAATATAATATTACAGTCATAGCTAGAGAAAGATCAACTTAATGCAAGGTTAATCTCAGATTCTCCTTCTTAGGCTCTAAAAACATAAGATAGAATGGGTTCTGTCAAAGTACTAATGGTCTTAATGCATTCAAAAGTCTGATGATAGCTGGAATGAAGCTGTTATTTGAGTTGGTTGGTATGTGATTCAGACTTCTGTATCATTTTCCCAATGGGAGAAAATAAGAGAGAGAATGTCTGGAGTGTGTAGGATTCTTGAATATGATGGGATAGCTGGAAATGTAGACAGTGTCAATGGATGGGAGGCTGGTTTGAGTGATAGACTGAGCTTCGTTCATGACGCTTTGCAGTTTCTGGTCTAGTAAGGAGGCCAGTGATTATTTGCCTAATAAAACTTGATTTTTTTTGAAAAATCTATTTTGTGCTTTGTATATTTCTGTATTCAGAAGGACGTGGGTGAAAAAGGCTGTATCCTAATGGTACAATAGGAGCAGGACAGGTGAATTTAAGGCAGAAATGATGACTGTGCACAAAATTCTGTCTGTCCTTGCCATGAAATTAATACAATTTCAGGACTTGTATATAGTTTCAAAGAGCACAAAACGGCAAGGGAAAGATGTTGTTATAAGATTTGCAGAGTGGGCAATGGGCCTGTTTCCCAGCACATCCTAAAATCTCAGATTCTCCTTCTTAGGCTCTAAAAACATAAGATAGAATGGGTTCTGTCAAAGTACTAATGGTCTTGAAATATTAACTGTGTTTTTCTCTCCATGTGTGCTGCCAGACCCACTGAGTTAATGCAGCATTTTCCATTTTACTTCCGGTTTCCAGCACCTGCAGCATGTTGTTTTTGATGGAACAAAGATCAGAATGGTCAATCCAGGCCAAACTGTTCTGCATCGTCATGGGAACCACTGATCTGACTATCCTGTCACAGAATGATAAATAGTTATGCTAGCTTTGAGAGAACAAAACAATTAGCTTTAAAAATGGTCCTGCAGATGCTGAGAATCTGAAATAAAAACTGAAACAGTTAACGACTGGGATTCTCTGACCTCTCCTGCGGCTGGGATTCTTTGGCCCCATTGAAGTGAATTTTCCCATCCTGCTGCTGTGAATGGAGGCCAGAATCCATTGACCTCACCTGAAGCTGGGATTTTTCAGTCCTCTTGCTGTGAATCGAGATTTGGCTGAGTGCCAGACTCTCACTGGCAGCAGTAACAGGGCGAACATGGGGCGATACCGTGTTAGCCCTGCTGCCTCACAGGACCAGAGACCTGAGTTTACTCTCGGCCTCGGATCACTATCTGTGTGGAGTCTTCACATTCTTCTTGTATCTGTGTGGGTTTCCTCCGGGTGCTCTGGTTTCTTCCCACATTTCAAAGATGTGCAGGTTTGGTTAATTGGCCATGCTAAATTGACCGTCATGTCAGGGGATTAGCAAGGCAAATATGAGGAATTATGGGAATAGGGCCTGGGTAGGATTGTGGCTGGTGTATACCTGATGGGCCGAATGGCCTCCTTCTGCACTGTAGGGATTCTATTCTTTGAACATCGGAGAATTCTAGCAAACATTGCCATTCCGAAGAAAGGTCATAGACCTGAAATATTAACTTCATTGTTTTCTGCACTGATCTGTAGATTATTTTCAGCATTTTCTCTTTTTATTATGTATCCATCACATGTAGTCTTATTTTCTATGATGGTGGACAAATTCCTCAGTACCATCCCTTAATCAAATATTATCAAACTAAACTTTGCTCAAAGGGAAGAATTCTGTCATTTAATAAAGAGGAACATAAAACTAGGGGGATTACTTCATGTATAAAATTGTTGATTATTTTATTCTTTGAGAAAACTAAATTTTCAGTGAGACATTATTGCAATTTTTTGCCATATTTTTAGGGAACAGAGATCCAGCATATTGGTTTGCTGTCTCTTTTTTCTGAGACTCTTCAAGGATGAAGGGATATGAAATAGTTATGTGTGGCTCTACTGCTTTTAAAAGAAGATCAAGAAGCAATCCAAAGCTGCACTGAGAAATCTCACAAGAGGAATTCAATGCCATTTAAGTATTTTAAATCTAACTGCAGAATTCATTAGGCAATAAATACATTGTTAACTGCCAGCAGTCATCCATCATCACCTGGCATGAAAAGTCCACCTCACGATCTTTAGCTTCACATCATTTTTTTCCTGAATGTACATGGTTCATTGTTATTGCTTGTCACTTTTAAAACCTAGAAAAAGCAGGACTATAGTATACAAGATAAACTAGGCTGAATGTTGGTGACTGGTCTTAGTAAAATATTCACTGGAATTCTACCGTTGTGCCTGCCATGGGAATTGGAGTGGACAAGGGGAGGACATTGCCATGGAAAAGTCCATTGACCTTGGCTGGGATTTTCCGGACTCAAGTCGAGCGAGGCCATAAAATCCCACTCATTGTCTTTATTATCATGATAATAGGCCAGCAGGATGGATTTAACATTCTACACAGAACCAACCTGATCTTCATTCCATTGATTTCAAAGGGAAACTAATCATACAGGTTCTGTGAAGAGGATGCCAGATCAAGGCAATCTGTCCCACCAATGCAATATAGCCCACCCAAGTGATGTTCACCACCAATGTGATCTGTCCCACCAGTCTGATCCACCACACTCATCCACCATGCCCATGTGATTTTCCCAGCCTATATGATCCACCCAGCACATGTCATCTGTCAAGGCAGCACTGTGGCACAATGGTTACCACTGCTGTTCCACAGCATCATGGACCCGGTTCAATTCTGGCCTTAGATGAATATCTGTAGAGAGCTTGCACCTCCTCCCCATGTCTGCTTTAGTTTCCTCCCGCCGGGCTCCTCCTCCTCCTCCTCCATAGATGTGCAGGTTAGGCGAATAAACCATGATCAATGCGTGGGATAAGGGAATTGGGCAGGAGATGGACTTGGATAAGATACTCTTTCAGAACTGCAGACATCTCAAGAAACTTTTTCTGTCCCTTGCTAAGGCCCGGGTAGATGTATGGCTTCTTGAGCATCCTGGGTAGAAATGGCTTCTTGCTAATAGCTTTCTCCCTATGTCTCCCCTCTGCTCCCCAAACCTTCCTCCTTATCCCTTTACTCATTGCTTGCCCTGTTCTCCATGCCCTCTGCTCATTTTCTAAGTCATGCTCCCTGCAGAAGGGAATGTTTACAACTGCATCCATGCGTAGGGCAAATTGGTTTGTGCAGACTCTTTGAGATGAGGACAAAGTCCTTCAGCACCTCCCACAGTGGTCCCTGCAGTGCAACTTTAAGAAAATCGAGAAAGTACTAAACATTTGCACAATCATTGAGACAACAGTAGAAATGAGTCAATAACCTAGAAGTAGTTGATAATCCATTTCAATAGAAAAGGTAGGGTGTTCTTCCTCCTACTGAGCCCCTGTTCAGTCACGCATGATTTAGAAAAGGAACTAGGTAAAGCAATAAACTTCAAAATGCAGCACTGAAGTCAAATTAACATTACATTCTGACTGAAATCATGACCTGCCCTCTACATACCTCCATTTTAAATTCACTGAATACTTGCTAACACCATCATGAACCTAACATCTGGTAGGGGCTCATGGCAGAAGTATCTGTTTGCATTGCAGATGCCATTTTGGACCTCCAGGGTCATCGATAGAACCTGAAAAACAAATACTATGCATCCAAACATTGTGCCACAGGAATTTAGCAAAAACAAAAGATGCTGGGTGTTTCTTTTGAACCAATGTTTGGCAAATTGTATGACAATACAGACTATTACTATCTCTTTTAAGCAATCTGATTGGCCAAGAGTGATGAAATACTGTGAGTCTTTTTTTCCTCAGGCAATCTAATTGGAATGGTATAACATGACCATTATTATGGTTCCAGAATTGATTGACAAGATGCAGGACCAATGCCAAGAAACACATACTCTGCAGAGGCACAGATTTAGCTTGTTTCAGTTTATAGAACAATGACCACAACCTGCATGAATACTTTAAATCCGAGTCTTACTGCTTGTTAAACGTACATGAAGAACATCAGGGAACGTTAATGTTGTAAGTACTCATTCGGATTGTCAGGAGTCCCAATTTAAGAACCAGTCTGTCTGCCACAACTGCTGGTTCTGCATAATTACCTGTCTCACTGTGATGTCACTGACCATCTAATTGTGATAGAGTGAGTTGTACAATTGCTGTCAACATTGAAAAATCTGTTTTGTCATCAAGGGAAAATAAGAAAGTAAAGTAGCAGCAGGAACAGCAGCAAGGACAAACATTACTGGCTCTAGCTGAGAAAAGAGTGATGTAGAGAGTTCAACCCAGTGTAAGCGATGGATCTTCAAGCATTGGTACAAGGGGCTAGTACTTTACAAAGTAATGACATTCCTTAGCAAGGGCAACCACTGATCCAAAATGTTCAAAATGAAAGTACAGTGTGGAGTTGGTTCAGTCACAGTGTTGGATAAAATGCATAATCTTACAGGAAATTCAATCTGCATTCATGACCAGAGACACATCCAATCACCACGCTGAAATTTCCTTGTTCATTCATGTTTGTTTAACAGTCTGTTTCTGAACATCTCTTAGCTCATTATAGTGGCATCACCTCTATGCTAAACAACGATGCACAAGAAATTTCTACAAGTATAATGATCCAAAATAGGTAAAGTTCAAACACTATATCTGTAATAAAGTCATCATTTTGCTGTTTGTGACTTTTGAGTGTTTTTCAGTTTTTATGTATAGACTTCATGCAATCCCTACAGTGCAGAAAGAGGCCATTTAGCCCATCGGGTCTGCATTGGCTCTCTGAAACAACATCTTGTCCAGGCCCACCCCCATACCCCCAACCCATCACTAAAACCACACACATTTACCATGGCTAACCCATCTAACCTACACATCTTGGGACACTAACGGGCAATTTAACATGGCCAATCCACCTAACCTGCACATCTTTGGAATGTGGGAGGAAACCACAGCACCTAAAGGAAACCCATGCAGACATGGGGAGAACATACAAACTTCATATAGTCACTCAAGGCCAGAATTGAACTTGGGTCACTGGTGATGTGAGGAAGAAGTGCTAACTACTGTGCCACAGCATGGCCCACATTTGGCTCTCAGCCAAATCTCCATTCCCAGCAATGGGACTGGATAATCCTACCCGCAGATAAGGTCAGAGAATTCTGGCCTGTGTCTTGGATCCAGGCTTGATGATACCTGTGTAAAGGTTGAGAATGAGTTAAAATAATGCGTCGTGTTGTATTTCCAAAGCAACTTTTACTCAAGCGTGAGAGATGGACACTTCCTGCTCTGATCAATAACATTTGCTCCACTGAACAGACAGGCACCACAATTCAAAAGAAACCACGAAACAAATAATCATTAGGTCTATTGAGTACTTGAGTATTACTGAAAAAAATGAATATTTTTTGTCAAAACTTTTCATTTTACACTTATCAGATTAATTAATTGAGTATTCATAGATGAAAAACTTCAACAAAAATGACTATTTCACAACTTGAATCACTCAAGAGGAATATGTTACAAATGTGAGGTCTACAGCTGTGTAGAAACAGACCTTAAAAGGTAATAGCTAAACTCTTGTAGAACTAGCATTTGGAAATCTGACAAAACGCTTCGAGGCTTATTTTCAATAAAAAAAATACAAGTCACATGAAACTTCATGACAAAACATACAATTTCAAAGTGTGGTGAAAGCTACCTCTCAGATTGGGAGCCACAATCTGCTGTTAGACTATGTGAGGATTTTTAAGATATTGGGATTTATAGCCCTATATAATGTAACATTTTACTTCCTTGCACGGTGTGGGATTCAGACACTAATTTGCAATTGGCCATGGAATTATTAAGTGTAAGAAAATAGTTCAAGTGTTTCCAGCAACTGATGTGTGCAGGAAATAGTCTTCAGCAGGTGAAAATATTTCCTGTGGTATGTAACATTATCGACTATCATGAATTGGACATGGTTTCCACACTGTGAAAGTATTGTCGTGAAATATATCTCTGTGCTTCAGAGGAAGCTGTAGAATGTGCAGAATCTTTATCTTTCCTGATACCTGCCTTTGCCAGAGCATGTTCTTTCAAGGAGTTTAAAGCTAACAGTATAATAATGCCAACATTGATAATCTGAGCTGTATAGTAAACCCTCACATTTCAAAAGTGACATTTAAACAAATAATATCCTCCCAGCAATTGACTGACATTTAAAAAGATTGAAGGCTTCCCATAAAAACTAAAAGATAGTCAATAATGTATGAAAGAATTTAAGGGTGACTTTTCAGACTTGTGTCCTCAGGATTCTGAATCCACATGAGACTTTTTAAGTTCCGATCTCCATCATTAGTCACAAGGTTTTAAGCTGTTAAGGCTGTAATGCAGCTGCACCAGTCTTTCCTGCACTTCCTGTAGGCACCAGAGCCTGCCAGAGATAAACCCCTGCAACATGTGTCGCAAACCTATAAAAAAACACTGGCTCAGGAGATCACTGCAATCCTGGGCGGCAGGAAGAATGCACTTTCTCTAAGGGTCAGAAGTACATCTGGAAAATCTGAACTAAAGCAAATCTAAATGTTAACCAACTTTTCAGTGATGGGGATGAAGGGGCAGGATGTGATAAAGTGAAAAGAGGTTTTGCCGGGTATGGGCAGTGGAAGTTTTGCCCAGAGTTAGCGCTTCCTCAGCAAATTAAAATTGTTGGGCAGATTGCATTACAATGGTGTTTCAGCATTAGAAGGAGAGGGCTCAGCAAGTTGAATGGCATTAGCTTACTCAAAGCTTTTTTTATCAACATTCTTATAATATGTGCTCAATCACTTTTTAAACCCAACGATTCACTTTAATCTCAAATGTAATAGTAACTAAAATAATGAATTTGGCCTTGTCTGTCTTTCTGATACAAAATTTGATATTAGATGTAACATATAAGCAGGATTGCAAAACTTTCTATTAGGAAGACAGGAGGGACAACATTATTCCTCTACCCAGCAGCTCATCTTATTGAGGACAGGATCTTAACATGCTTCACACCGATTGTTTATATTCTAAAAAGATTTGAATTTTTTTTCATTCAAGGAATGCGACCTTTGTTGGCTAGGCCAGAATTTTTTGTCCATCCCCATTTTCCCTCAAGAAGGTAATGGTGAGCTGCCTTCTTGAACCGCTGCAGTCCACGTGGGATAGGAACACCCACAGTGTTGTTAGGGAGGGAGTTCCAGGATTTCGATCGATCACCAGTCATTTGCTTGAAGGGGAACCTCCAGCTGGTGATGTTCTCATGTGTCTGCTTTTTCCTTCTAGATGGTAATGTTGCTGGATATAGAAGATGTTGTCTCAGGAGCTTGGGGTGAATTGCTACAGTGCATCCTGTTGGTGGTAAGCACTGCTGCTACTGTGTATCAGTGGTAGAGGAAGTGAATTTTTGTAGATGGAGTGCGAATCAAGCAGGCTACTCTGTTCTGGATGGTGTCAAGTTTTGTCAGCATTGCTAGAGCTCCACCCAGGCAGGTAAGTGGAAAATATTCCATCACATTCCTGAGTTTTGCCTTGTAGATGGTGAACAGGCTTTGGGAAGTCAGGAGGTGAATTACTTGACACAGGATTTCTAGCCTCTGACCTGCTCCTGCAGCCAAAGTATCTATATGGCTGGTCTATTTCAGTTGCTTTAGTTAATGAGGTACAACATTTATTAAAGTTTATTTATTAACATCATAAGTAGGCTTACACTAATGCTGTGTCAGTCACTGTGAAAATTCCCCGGTTGCCACACTCTGGCGCCAGTTCGGGTATACTGATGGAAAATTTAGCATGATCAATGCGCCTAACCAGCATGTCTGTCATTCTGTGAGAGGAAACCTGCTTTACGGGGAGAATGTGCTGACAGATTATCTAAACCAGAAATCAAACCCAGGTTTTTGGTATGTGAGGCAGCAGTGCTAACCTCTTATATTAAGTGTGCAATACTGCATGATGTATGTATCAACTTTGGATCATTTTTGTATCAGATTTAGTTGTACTCAAGGTATATGGACAAATTAAGATTGCTTGATTGATGGAACCATGGAAATATCTTTGGAAGAGAACATCTAAATGATTCAGCGCAGCATGAAATCAATAAACAAGGACAGCCACCGTTCACTACCAAACTTAGTATGATAAAGAAAATACAGTTAATATTGTTGATATTGAGCTACTAAGACAAATAGCATATTTTATTATTTTTCATTGTCAGACATGAACATTGAATCTAACTAATTGCACACAGCATAGAAATATGTTGGAGAATATTATCATTGGGATTACTATCAGTCAATTGCAAATAATTGTGGCTACAGTCAAATGTTACCAGCTTACTTGTTTATGTTACAACTCTAACAGAAAATTAATATTAAAATAGTTTTAAAAGAGCAGGGGAATTTTTTTTGTGAACCTATTATAAACAAAGGCAAGAATGAAAGGCAAGTGTTTTGTCAGTCCAGTACTGTTAATTCAGAGGAAACTGCAATTAAAAACTTTGATGCTGTCATGAATTTGATACCATTGGATCAGTAAGAGTGGTGAAATTAGCAGAGAAAAATTATATGGCACGTAAAACACAGTGCCACTTCTTAGTCAAGGTCAATGTTTCAGAAGGCAGGGACCCCAATCTTTGGTGGAGTGGGTGGATCTGTTTTTACAGCCAGAATCTTATCACTGATCACAGGATTTTTCTATCCTGCCGCAGTGAATGGGGATTTGGCTGGCTGTCAAATTCTCCGACCTCACTGCAACAGGAGCATTGTGTAAACGGCAGGTAAGATCACATCATATTTCTCCCAACCTCACAATAACAAAGTGATTCCTTTTGGATTCCTCTGCAACTGGGTAGAATAGGCTACTCTATTTAGTCCCCAAAAAAAGGATTTTGATTGAATCATTCAGGCCCTGATTTGAATTCGGATGGCATGCTGGCAGAGTGGTTAGCATTGCTGCCTCACAGCACCAAGCACTGGCTTCAATTCTGGTCTCAGGTGCCTTTCTTTTACATGTTCTCCCCATGTCTGCGTGGGTTTCCTCCAGGTCCTCTGGTTCCCTCTCACAGTCCAAAGTTGTGTGAGTTAGGTGGACTGGCCATGCTAAATTGCCCCTTAATGTCAGGGGATTAGTAGGATAAATATATTGGGTTACAGGGATAGGGCCTGGGTGGTACTGTTGTTGATGCAGGCTTGCTGAGCCAAATGGCCTCCTTCTGCACTGTAGAGGTTATATGATTTTATCTAAATGCACTCTTTGTCCTTTTCAAATGGTTGGATCCACAATTAATGGCTACCAACAAAATGAGAACAGGCAAGCCCAGTTCCAATCATTTTCAGGGCCCTCTCCACCACTTTTCTGTTGGGCAGGAGACCCAGAAATTTGGTTCATACTCCCTTTAACCTTTGGAGATTTTATATGTGAACAAAAAAGTTAACAATTATTGTAATATTGGAGGAGAATAATTTTGCTAAGATGCGAGCTGGATTGAAAATGGGTGTTTGTTCTAATTAAAATCTCATTGGGATGATACATGAATGATAGCTATCTATTAATGATTCCTTGTACAACATTACAGCTGGCATTTTGACCCACTGCTGATAGAACTCTGCCACATCACAAAATGTTTGACTTATTTTGCTCTTAAAAAGCACCACTTTCTAAATCAACTTTATTCTCTTTAGATTCTGGAACCAGTTTATTTTGCCAAGAGCAACAGATTTTAACTGCATTTTTCTTCATGGCTTATTTCTCATTTTACTCCAAAGGAGCCATTTATATCTAGTTCTCCAGTGCTTGCAGCAGTTAGCTTATTGTGGGGTGGGTGAATCAGATGGAGTATGCCACAAGTATGTGTAAAAATAATTACTAATGAGACATAAGATTCGGTTCAAAAACCCTTTGACGGGAAACTCGGCCATTTTTTGGAAAGATTTCACCCTCTTTTTCCTTCGTTGAGTTTTCCACTGGACGTCTGGTGAAATAATGCTATTGGAGTGGGAACAGCTCTCTCCCCGCCATTAATTTTTATTCATATTGTTACAGGCTCCAGTTAATCCATACCTGATCGTGACCTATCACAGACTGCATTCATAGAGAACCAACAGCTTACTTGTACCAATAAAATCAATGGAATATCTGTCACATTAATCGTGATGGTCTTTATGGCCTGTCTGCATAGGTCACAAATTCCAATATATTTTACCTGTTAAGTCCAAGCAGTTATTAAACTTTCCCCTTGATTAATCCAGGGTTATTCTTTATTTTAATCTCTCAAACAGTGAAGATTAAACTTCAATAGTACCTGACTTCACAGACACACAGTCTTAAACAATGTTCTGTTTCCTGCTGTATAGCAAAATAGAAAGAAAAACTAATTTTTCTTGTTGGTGGAGGCTGTACTCAAATCTGGGAGAGAACCTTGAATGGGAAAGGCCCAACATATGCTGAATTTAGGGCTTCCTAATTTCTCTGACAGCCTGCTCCTTATGTAGGTGGCCTAAGGCCCAATTGATGCGGTTGCCAGATACCTGAGAAAACCAATATTTGGTTGTGTGTATTTCAAGTTCTTTTGATCCTGGGTGTCATTCCCTGAAATTGATCTTTGTAACTATTTACATTTGCTCTCCCCCATCTCTGTTAGAACGTGTAAAAGTCTAAGTACTTGAAAGCACATTACTTAGCACAGTATTGTGCAACACATTTGTAAGCTCTTCACTGGAATTTATATAAGAATTTTAATATAAGTAGTGACATTTTCTTACAATATTCTCAAGAGGCACAATTCAATCCAACTTTGGCTGGAATTCTCTGGCCGTTCACATTCCACTGCTACTGCTAGTGAGAACAGAGAATTTGTTGCTTATTCAAATCTCTGTTCACGGGACTGGAGAATCCCATCTGTGGGTGACATTGGAGAATCTAACATCATATTTCAGATACATGGGGTAGAATTCTCCCACCTTGGACTAAGAGCTGAACTCTCTGACCTTGCCCACAGATGGAATTCTTCAGTCCTGCTGCAGTGACTGGAAATCTGGTTGAGTGCCAAATTCTCCATTCTCGCTGGCAGTCACGACGGGACATGAATTGCTGGAGAATTCCGGCATACGTCCCATAGTGGGAATGGGAACGTGGAGCGGTTCCTACTGGAGAAGCTGGCAGGAAACCACATCACATCTTCTGGCCACAACTTCACTAATTACACACACAGGGTTTTAGTTCAGAATTCCTTGGTGAAGTGGGAATGATGGCATGAGGTTCACCACCATATACAGGTGCCATATTTGAAAACATAGCCAAAATCACCCGGCCACTTTTGAACAAAGAGGATGGACTTCCAGTAAGAGAAGATGGATCTTTAGGAACTCTCTGAGGCTCCAAGATGGATCTCCTCAATGGCAGTGAATCTGAAAGATCCACCTGTAGATCTTTAGACCTGTAGAGTAGATACTCTTCCCCACACACACCAAAAAAAATGCTGCAATGTTTTGGGGTTCTGTGTTGCTGGCCGCTTCTATCCCAAACTCCAGAAGCATCCCAGACAAGCCCTGACTCCTGTATGCTACTTTATTCCAGGTATAGAATCCTATAGCGAAGAAGGAGGCCATTCAGTCCATCAAGCTCGCACTGATAACAATCTCATCCAGACCTTATCCCTTTAACCCTACATATTACCCTGTCAATCCCTCTGACAGTAAGGAACAAGTTAGCATGGCCAATCAATCTAACTTGCACATCTTTGAACTGTGGGAGGAAACTAGAACACCAGGAAGAAATCCACACTGACGCTGGGAGAATGAGCAAACTCTACATAGACCATGACCCGAGGCTGGAATTGAAACCAGGTCCCTGTACTGTGAGGCAGCAGTGCCACTGGGCCACATGTTCTGGATCAGTAAGTTTTGTCACTCTTTGTGGAGAATCAAGAGTCAAGGATAAGATCCTGGTAAAACCTTCATCTGCAATGCCCTAAGTATGATGCAAATTAGTTTTGCCAGTTTTAAGCGGGTTTCCCTATCCGCCGTAGCAGGCACCATCAGAAGATCCTGTGGGAATTCCACGCTGTGAAAGACCGAATTTTGGACTTCCATTGAATTCTCTATCCCACTTTCCATCTGCGATTGAACCCAACAGCAGGGGCATGGGAGAATTCTGTCCTTCATGTTTACTTTGTCTGGACACAAAACCTCTTTAAGCAACTAGAAGCACCAAATGTTATTGCAGTACTTACACCCTAAAGGTATATTAAAATGATATTTTGTTGTTGGAAATAAATGTCCATTTGGATAAAAATTGGGTTAGTATATCAGCTTGGCTGGTTTTCAAACTGTAGTTTCAACTCTGTTCTGTGTACTTGCTAACTTAATTTAAATCTGTTAAGTTTTGCCAGATTTTTGGAGCCCTACTAACTACTCATTCACTAAGTGGTAATGTTTAAGAACTGTTCTCTAATATGAGTAACATTTATTTATTTTTATCCATACTGATCCTGGTCCATTAAGCAATATTCTATCTATGCTCTCACATTTCCTCTTATACCATCCATACGAATTTCACCACAGCCTGTGCAACAAACCTTTTAAGAGACACTCTTTCTGAAAAATCTATACATATCCCTGCACTTGCTTTGTTTACCCAATTATGTTACATCACCTCTGTGCCATGTTAAAAAGTTCCATTCCTGTCAGAATACTTTCTTCATATAATTTCTCTTTTTCACAATGTTTAGCAGTTTTCTTTCTCCAAACACATAGTTGCTTAACATGAATATCACTTGTCATGGCCCGCTGTGCTACAGCTGAGAATGGCAGCTCAGCAAAGAACAGGGACTCCAAACATGTCCCATGCTGCCTAAATGGGATGGTGCAATGTTAATTTATTCACTGAATCACCGAAAGAATGAACTGATTGGACTTATGTAAAGCTCCACATTTCTATTTTTTATTTTTATTCATTCATGGGATATGGGCATTGTTGGCTGGCCAGCATTTATTGCCCATCCCTAGTGGTCCTTCAACTGAGTGGCTTGCTAGGCCATTTCAGAGGGCAGTTGAGAGTCAACCACATTGCTGTGTCTCTGGAGTCACATGCAAGTCAGATCAGGGTAAGGACGGCAGATTTTCTTCCCACAGGACATTAGTGAACTAGATGAGATTTTCCGACAATGGTTTCATGGTCGTCAACAATTTCTTAATTCCAGATTGTTGATCTTTTTTTAAATTGAATTCAAATTCCAGCATCTGCTTATTAAGATTTGAACCCAGGCCTCCTGAATATTAGCTGAGCTTCTGGATTAATAGTCTAGCAATAATATCATTAAGTCATCGCCTCCCTATTCGTAGGTAGAATATGTCATTCATTGCATACATGCAGACACAATGAAATAATATTCAGATAGCAGAGATATGTAGCTTAGCAAATATTCTACCTCTTGTGTTCTGGGAAGTGCTTGGATCAAGGATGCTGGCATTTCCCTTGTGTCCGGTGTTGCAGACATAACTTAAAATTGGAATGCCCAAAATGTTAGAATCTTTTAAACGTTTATACAGTGAGTATAACTATATAGGGTGGCATATGGCACAGTGGTTAGCACTGCTATCTCACTGCTCCTGGCCTTGCATGACTGTCTGCGTGGAGCTTACACATTCTCCCGTGTCAGCATGGATTTCCTCTGGGTGCTTCAGTTTTCTCCCATAGTCCAAAGATGTGCAGTTTAGATGGATTGCCCATGCTAAATTGCCCCACAATGTTTCAAAACGTCTAGATTAGATGGATTATCAATGATAAAAAAAATGTGGGATTGCAGGACTGGGGAGGGCCTGGGTAAGTTATACTGTCAGAGAGTCAGTGCCAACTTGAAAGGCCAAATGGCCTCTTTTGCACTATAGAGATTCTATGATTTGTGCAAAAGTATTACATGAAAATTTGCAGGTGTCACCAGAATAGGGGATGTAGGTAATACAGAGAGTACAATGACAAAATATAGGAAGGCATGGACAATCTTGCAGAACAGACATGAAATTAGTAATTGAACTTAAATAAGTGAACTATGAGGAACTCTAAGAGGATATAGACTAGTGGTTTAGATGGATATATATGGCAGATGAAATGAAATGCAGAGAAGTGTGATACTTAATAATGGGAAAAGATTAGAAAGGAAATATGAAATAAGGGATTCAATTTTGAAATGGGCATTGGAGCAGAGGCATCTGGAAGTGTTGTCCCTGAATAGAAAATGAATTGCATACTAAGAGGAAAAGGCATAATATGGAACTAGCTTATCTTGCATTGATTCAGCACAGACAAGAAGGGCTATGTGACGCTATGCTGTAGCCATTCAATGAAATATGTAAGATAATATACTTTGGGAAAAAAACTAAAAAGGCCACATACCCAATGGAAATCAGAATCCAAGTAAGATAATGAAAGATAAGAACCTGGATGAACAGGTACATAAATCACCTAACATGTGGCACAATAGTTAGCACTGCTGCTTCACAATATCAGGGATCCATGTTTGATTCCCGGCTTGGGTCACTGCCTATGTGGAGTTTGCGCATGCTCCTGTGTCTGCTTGGATTTCCTCTGGGTGCTTCAGTTTCCTCCCACAGTCCAAAAGACATGCTGGTTAAGTATATTGGCCATGCTAAATTCTCTCTCAGTGTACTTGAACAGGTGTCCTAGTGTGGTGACAATGGGATTCTCACAGTAACTTCCTTGCAATGTTAATGTAAGCCCGTTTGTGACACTAATAAATAAACTTCATAACTAACAGAAATTAATAAGATCACAAAAAATTAACAAATCATTGGGGTTCAATACTGGTAATAGAATTGACAAGCTAAGAAGTTATGTTAAATTGGTATTGTATCTTGATTAAATGGCCTTTAAAATGTTGGGAATAGTTCTGATCTAAATTGTAATAAAGATTTATTAGAATGATATCCAAACTAAGTGATTAATTGGGTTTGGACGGGTGCGAAGAATGCAGCAAGAGGTAAAAAGGCAGAAACCTGCCAGCTTAAAATTCCATTCTCCTAATGGATTCTTCCCCTGGTGAATGATACAAACAGCGTTTGCACTGTATCAATACTTACCAAAACATCTGTATATTGGAATCCTATTTGACCTTTCAATCTCGTATGCCAGATATGATTTCCTCAGTTTGTCAGAGACTTCGAGGTTATTGCAACACCTTTCTACTGTGGGGTGCAGCAGCACTGGGGGCCACACTTGTGCACAATGAGGATGCAAGTGGAGAATCTACCACAGGATCCTGCTATTCTGGTTGGCAGGACAGGCATTGCTGGAGCCCCCTGCTACCTCACTTAGTCTCAAAATGGGAGAACTCCATCCCAAAATGTGCGCATCAGATGGATTGACTCTTAGTATCCATAGATGTGTGGATTATGGGGATTGGCCATGCCAAATTGCCCCTTAGTGTTCAAAAATATGCAGGTTAGGTGGATCAGGGTAAATACATAGGGTTCTTGGGATAGAATGGGGAATGGGCTTTGATAGGATGCTCTGTTGGAGAGTCAGTGCAGACTCAATGGGCCAAATGGCCTTTCTCTGCACTGCAGGGATTCTATGAAATCTATCAGAATAGATTAGACAAACTTGGGCTCCTCACTCTTGGAAAGAGAAAATAGAGGGGGATAGAGATCAACTATTGTGAAATGATTAGCTATCACAGATGTAGAGAAGATTTTTCCATTTGTGAAAAGCAGGATTAACGGCCATAAGTGTAAGATAGTCACAAATAAATCTAATATAGAATTCAGGAATAACTTATTTATCCAGAGAGTGGGCAGCACAATAGTTAACATCGCTAACTATCGCTAGGGACTCAGATCTCATTTCCAACTTGGGTCACTGTCTGTGTTCTGTGTATGTTCTCCTCATGCCTGCATGGATTTTCTCTAGGTGCTCTGGTTTCCCCACAAAGTCCAAAGATAGGCAAGTTAGGCGGATTGGCCATGATAAATTGTCCATTAGTGTCACGGTGAATAACAGGATAAATACACGAGGTTACAGGGGGATAGGACAATAGATTGTTGTTGGTGCAGGCTCGATGTGTCAAATGGCCTCCTCTGTACTGTAGGGATTCTATGATTATATGAATGAGAAATAATTACTACAGAGTAGTTGGTTGAGGCAAATGGCACAGATATGTTTGAAGAAAGAGCGAAAAGCACTGAACAAAGAAATAGAAAGAGGGTGTGTTGACAGATTTAGATGAAAGTTAGGATGAGGCTTTTGTGGAGTATGAATTTGTTTATCCTATTGCTTTGTTGTGAATTCTTATACCAGCATCACAGAAACAGTCTTGCAGGCTATTTCAATCTCACATCAGGCCCCTGCAACAGCCCAGAGATTCGGCGAAAAATATTACATTGGCCAGAGTCAATGATGTTCTTCGTAATGGGTGAAAGAACTACCTTGTTAAAGATACACTTTAGTTCTGCTAAAACAGAATATGTGGTCTCTTCAGTGGCTCAAACAATACTGTTCACTGACTTCCATCACAAACTACTTCATTAAATCTGCATCATGAAAATTGCAGAGCCATGTGAATAAGAGTGATGATTTCTTTGGGTTGCCCTAGTTAAATATTTTTGGATGAATAAATAAAGAAGAAATGTTGCATCCACCATTACTTGTATTTTTGGCACACAGCCAGTAGGTCAGCCTCAATCATGTCAACAGGAGAGTTTCTCATCTAGAGACCATCAGAGAAGGCACGCAAGCTGTTACAGCACATTATACAGCACTGAGTAAAGCCCCCAAGATAAAGAAAATGACACAGACAAGTGAAGTCTTAGTGTAAAATTCACAGAATTTTTAATTTGGTACCTGCTTACCAACCAAGACAATTCATGTTTGTGCTGTCGTATTTGAGTATTCATTCAACAAAATAGGAAGAAGGTTTTTAAAATTCTGATACTATGGGGAGAATTTTCTCATCCAGCCCACCAGGGAATTGTAGTGAGTGGGGAGCAAATCAAGCAAAGATCCGTTGATCTTCAGTTGGATTTTCCAGTTTTGGGACCAGTGCAGCTGGAAAATTCTGCCCTGTAACAGTCTCAGAACATGGGACACTGACTAAAAATGTAATGGAAGTATGCACAAATACAGGAAACATGCAATTTTTCATGCATGTCATTGAATATCATTGGCATACATGCCAGGCTAATGGGTTCACTATAATATGAGCAGCATGTACTTCCTGTGAACGCCACTCAGGGCTATATATAGGTTAGCAGCATCCCAAGTGCAACTTGTCAATTCTATATATAGGTGTGAACCAGTTAAGTGGCTAACACAATCAGTGTTCCATAACTTACGGCCACAGGGTCTCAAAAATATCTCATTTGGAGACAATAATTGTGATAATCAGTAGCCACATTTCAATACAAACTTTAGTTTCCTGTGACTATTAAATGCTACATTATTACATTAACATTTACTCTATAATTACCTTCCGTGCAATAAAATCCTAACTAGTTCCGGAATACAAACAGGAAGGGAAAAATAAATCAGCAGATTTTATCTTATATAGACTGTAAATTTATTTTCTAGGTTATAAAATGTGTGCGGGTTAGGTGGATTTGCCATGCTAAATTGTTCCAGAATGTCCCAAGATGTGCCGGGTGAGGGGATTAACCATGGGAAAATGTGTGGGCTTATGGGGATAGGACAAGTGGAGAAGGCCTGGGTAAAACATCCTGTCACAGAGTCAGTGCAGAATCAATGGGCCAAATGGCCTTTTCTGTACTGCAGGGATTCTATGATTCTCTGAAAATAATATCTGGTACATTTTTAATGCAATGTAATCTAACAGTTTTTCACCATTCTGAATACCACAAGACCTAATGTAGAATCTTGCAGTGGAAATCATCTCTTAATTTTCATTAATTTGTGTGTTTATTAAACCTGACTAAAAATATTAAATACGTACATATTTCAATTTTTCTATGTATCAGTTGAATACTACAATACTAATAAAGACAGACCATACACGTTCTTCAGTAATTTCAAGGAGGTTTCTCCATTATAGAAGTTAAGTTTTGCCAATCATTTTACAGGTTAAAGGATACCAATCCTGCAATATCAGTACCAAACCCACGATCAAGTATGCTTGACTGCTGCTTTGATGCATGGCAGAGTAGAAATGTCTCTAGCCTGTTCAGCAGCTTAGGCAGAACACAACAGGAGTGATTCATTCACTTGTGCCTAAGGAGCTGTGGATCACACGGCATTGCTGATATACCCATGTGAGTCCTCCTCGCGCCAACACTCTAGGGTAGCTATTGCAGCATTGCTTTAAGGAAATACAATAAAATACATGACCAGACTTTTTACTCCTTCAAATCCATACATCTCTGCCTTTTCATTGCTGTTTACGACAAAAATGAAATACTTGATTTTCCTATTTGTATACAGGAATGACATCACCGATTTTTTAACATAGTTTAAATTTTACTCTGAATAAAAAGGTAGACTTTCTCTCACTTTTATAGCTTAGAAGAAAGAAATTTCTTCCTTACACTCTTCACTAATTGTAAAGATATTTTTTATTTGTGTCACAAGTAGGCTTACATTAACACTGCAATCAAGTTACTGTGGAAATCCTTGAGTCAGCACACTCCAGAGCCTGTTCGGGTACACTGAGGGAGAATTTAGCATGGCCAATACAGACTGTGGGAGGAAAGCTATCTAAATATGGAGAGAACATGCAAACTCCACACAGACAGTGACACAGGAATAGAACCCTGGTCCCTGGCGGTATGAGACAGCAGTGCTAACCACTGTGCCCCTGTGCCACCCATAAACATTGAAGACTGGTAAGCATGTTTAAATTTATTTCTCAATAAGAAGTATTAGGCAAAGAAAAATTGCCTTTTTATCATGGTGTCAGAATGCTCTTTTTTTTTGATTTACTGACCATATGCTTTCCTTGTTTAGTGCAATAGGAAATCAAAATGAATTAATATGTTTTATGTGGGCTGACCCCATGGAGGTAAATTTTCCAAACCCAGCTGCTGTGGGAATCATCATGGGCAGGATGGGCAATTTATCAGATGATTAAAAAGTCCATTGAACTCAAGTGGGAATTTCCGATTCCTCACTGGACGGAACTGGAAAATCCTGACACAGATATTTTTTAAAGACAATCTATTCATGAAGGCACAACCATCTGAACATTCTGACAAAATGTTCAAATATTCTTCCACTAGGAATGTCTGCATACAATATCCATTAATTCATTTCAAGTATTGCTGGATATTTTGTGGAGCTTCAGGAACTATAAAAATGTTTCTTGATTTGGTTTGTCATCTTGCATCGAGATTGCCCATAGTGTCAAGGCAAAGCTGGGATCTATCAAGATGCATGATCAAGGAAGGAGATAGTCATCAACTTCAGGGAGAACAGTGGAGGGCATGACCTTGTCTACAATGGGCATGAAGTGGAAATGGTTGATAGCTTCAGCTTTCTAGGTGTCTAGACCAACCTGTCCTGGTCTCTCCATGCTGAGATTATAATTAAAAGAACTCACCAGCACCTCTACTTTCTTAGGAGGCTAAGGAAATTTTGCATGCTATGACTTTCACCAATCTCTACAGATGCACAAAAGAAAATATCTTTTTATGGATATATCACTGCTTCTTATGGCTCCTGCTCTGACCAAGATTACAAGAAACTACAAAGGATTGTGAACATAGTCTATCACTATCATGCAAATCAGCCTCCCATCCATTGGCACCATTTACACCTCCTGCAGCCTTGGAAAAGCAGCTAACATAGTCACGGACCCCTCACACTCCAGACATACTCTCTTCCCCCTTCTTCCGTCAGGAACAAAATACAAAAGTCTGAGGTCATGTACCAACTAACTCAAGGACAACTTCTTCCCTGCTGCTATCAGACTTTTGAATGGACCTGCCATACATTAAGCTGATCTTTCTCTGCATCCGACTTATGATCGTAACACAAATTCTGTACCCTCTCCTTTCCTTCTCTCCTATATACTCTATGAATGGTATGTTTTGGATGCATGAAACGCAAGAAACAATACTTTTCACTATATCCCAACACATGTGACAATAAAAGATCAATTCAAAACTAAATTAAAATTGAAATCAAAACAATACAAAATAGATATAAGACGGTGCAAAGGACAGAAAGTAAAGTGAGCATTGAAGAATTAAGAAGAGGAATAAAGGGCAAGAGAGTAACAAGCAAGCAGCCGAATGAAATGTGGAAAAATATTACAACAGAATAAAAACTAAAAGGGAAATAACGAGAAAGAAAAAAACACATCAAAAAGGAGAATGTAAGTTAAGAGGAGAAGTAACAGATGGCAATAGTAGCCTGATAGAGAGAAGTATGGCTAGTTTCCCAGCTGTAATAGCACTCCTGCTCCATCTGGCCAACAAGAAAACTGCTTCATAAAAAAATAAACTTACCTTACTGGCGCTCTTCTGGGTCTACTGCTTTTGGCATCTGTAGTCACTGGTGAGATAGGCAACAGGTGCCAACATCGCTGCAAACCATCATCAAATGATACCAGGATCTGAATGAGACCAGATCAGATGCCCAACATTTTCATTTCAATTAAGCACCTCACTGAAGGCTGCCTACATAGTGAGTAGCACAAATTTTAGTCATTAGCACCAAATTGCTGTGGTTTTAACCCCTGACCTCCTTCCCAGATTGGGCACAGAGGGTTAAAATCAGAGCTTTGGCCTGCAGCAGCTATAGGTCAGATTGTCTATTTTTGAAATGAATTGCATCATCTTTAGAGACTCCCAAACAGTTGCATATATAGGGCTATGTAAGGCGAAAAGATATTGTAAAATAATCTGAAATTACTGTAGGCACTCTAAATCCCTTGCCAGGTGGAAATACCAGACATTCCGGCCCCTAACTGTTAAGATACGGTCTCCAATTTGTTTTTGTATCTTGTGACTAAGTAAAATTAATCCCTATTGGTCTGTTGTACTTCTAGTCTGGCACCAACAGAATTAAGCGTGGCCTGATTTTGAATTCCTTAATACAGCCACAAGCACAAGGTCACAACATCTGACAGCCTCTCGACAAATGCTAGCCCCGAATGGTGGCATTTTTCAGCCATTGCGTTACATTTCTGTGGCATATGTAAGCAGGAGGTAATCTTTGCCTGCTGCACCATCACTTTGCTCTAAAGGCAGTATAATTTCTAGACAAGCTACAATAAGCAAGAGACTAAATTGTTGGTGCTCAGTGCAGTGCATTTTCCACTATTGATTTGCGTCTGGAATAGTCTCATAAATTTGCTGATACAGACAAGAAAGTAAATTGTGCTTTACTGGTTTACGCAACCATGGATTAGTAATTCTAAATCAATGTTTAGAAATTAGGGTAGGGTCACTGAACCTATGGTCTGGCTTGTCACATTTTCAAAGAT
The DNA here is from genome assembly GCA_024679065.1 of Sphyrna mokarran. Lineage (NCBI taxonomy): Eukaryota > Metazoa > Chordata > Chondrichthyes > Carcharhiniformes > Carcharhinidae > Sphyrna > Sphyrna mokarran. The sequence goes on from JAGIQG010000019.1 coordinate 25,008,624, forward strand.
ATTTTCAAAAGCTCTTCAGAGGCCAGATTTGGTTAATATTACAAGTGAAAACAGGGGTGAAGTTTAAAATTGAATGCTTGACAAGATAGAATCTAACTTTATAACATTAAGTTGAAAATTGTATACTTATTAGCAAGTAAAGAAACATACATTATTATCCCCCTAAACACAGAAGGCCTGCTAACCTTTCCACTGAACTTAAAAAAGATTGGAAAAAGAGAAGCTGGACGTTATTTACTTACAATCAACAGACATGACACAGACTGTGACCATAAATTGAAAAGCCAAACAAATTGATTTAAAGGCATGTATAACACTGTGATAAATTGTCATGACATTATTTATTAAAAGAAATCTGGCTGCTCAGATTAGGTGCAAGATGATGTTTTGAAACTTGAAGTGGCCATCAATCTCAAATATTATTTTACATGTATCTTAGTTATCATTTTGAATACCTTAAAAGCGAAATTTTTCATTGAATTCTATTGCAATTTATAATTTTAGTTGGCATGTTGTGACACAAGCGTAGAGAAATAAGAATGTGTACATATTTTGAGTCAGGTCTAATAAACAAACAAATGAAAGACACCTAAGGGGTGATTTCTACTCCAGTTGCTTTACATCAGAAACATTGTAAACATAACTGGAATGTTTCCTCTGCCACTGTTCCCAGTAAAATTGTTGATATTGCTGCTGGTTTTACACTGATAATAGCCAACACAGGATGCCTACCTAACATCACAAGCAAAGAGTGACCAAAAGAAATGTCAGCCCTGTAGTTATTTCATTGTCAGTTTGTTGACAAATTGCACAAACTATTTCTTAAAACAGAGCACATCTTGGTTTTTAGTTTCCATTGTAAAACTGCAGATGACATGAACCAAGCATATTGGTTTCTGTGTAACATGGACGTCTCTTAGCAGCTGCAGCTTTTATTTTAACATTTATATCCTCCCGGCAATGAGCTTTCTTCCCAAGCGAGTCATTTATATGGGTTAACCAGTTCCTGTATTATTGGTAATCCTTCTGTAGGACTATATACCATTTTAGAATAGATGCTTACATGTATGCTTCTTTACTCTTTTTTCAGCTACAGTTATCAATATTGAAATAGTATCATGTGTACTACTTGTCTATTGATTATAAGTCTGAGTGACTATTTTCGATGAGAGGCTCATTCTAAATCGATATGGAAGAAGAAATAACGTTTTATCGGAGTCAAACTAAATTATGCCAATGGTGAACATGTCAAAGCATTTTTCGGCATGATGTGGTTATCAGGTCCCCTTGTCTCATCCCGTGGTGAACACAAGGAAGGAGTCTTGCGGGATCACCAAATGTCAGCATTACTACTTCCAAGTTCTTCATTAATAAGTAAATGGATGTAGTCTTGGATGGGAAAAATGGTTCTCCCAAGAACAGCAGATGAAATGACCTCCTCAGACAATATTGCCAGATGTTAAGAGTCCCACACAATATTCCTGATGAGAAATAGACTGGATTAATACAATTTAGCAATGAACACATTTCTGGATTTTCCAGTTTGTCATCATGGAAGCATTAACAATATTAATTACTTATAAATGGACACAATGATGTATCTGCTGTGTGTAAGCTCCTTACTTACATTTACATCTCTACTTGCCTAAGATGGACCTCAGCAAAATGTTTAGAGAGATTTCACAATTAGGTTGCAAAATATTCTTAGAATCATAGAAACCTTACAGTGCAGAAGGAAGCCATTGAACCTGCACCAATAGCAATCCCACACAGGATCTATCCCCTTAACCCACATATTTACCTACTAATCCCTCTTACACTAAAGAAGCAATTTAACATGCCCAATTAACCTTACCCACACATCTTTGGACTGTGGGAAAAAACCAGAGCACCTGGAGGAAACCCACACAGACACAGGGAGAATAAGCAAACTCCATACAATCACCCAAGCTGGGAATTGAGCCTAGGTCTCTGGTGCTGTGAGGCAGTAGTGCTAACCATTATACCACTGTACCATTGTATCATTATGCCACCCTCATCCTTGATATCCCGTTGTTCCTAATTTGATCACTTTAGACAAATGAACTTTTCACATCATAGAAACATATACAATAGGAGTAGACTATTCAGCTCTTCGCACCTGCTCCGATGTTTAAAATGGCCATGGTTGATCCTTTATCTCAACATCATACTCCCACATTCTTCCCATACATCTTGACACCTTTAGAGTCTAGAAATCTATCTTTTTTTTCTTAAATATAATCAGTGATTTGCCCTCCACATCCACAGGTTCACCACCCTGTGAATTAAGAAATTTCTTCTCATCTCAACATGAAATGGCCTATCTCGTATCCTGAGACTGTGACCCCTTGTTCTAGAACCCCCAGTCAGAGGAAACAACATTCTTGAATCCAGTCTGTTCACCCCTGCAAAAATTTTATGTGTTTCACTTAAATTCCCCCCTCATCTAAATTCCAGTGAATATAGGTCCAGTTGACCCAATCTCTCCTCAGATGACAATCATGTCATCCCAGGAATCAGTCTGGTGAATCCTTGCTGTTGTCTCTCTTTATGGCAAGTATATCTTTTCATGAGTAAGGAAACCAAAATGGCATACAATACTTCAAATGTAGCCACACCATGGTCTTGAGCAACTGGCGTAAGGCATCTTTGCTCCTGCACTCAAATCCTCTTGCACTGAAGGCCAACATGCCATTTCCTTCTTCACTGGCTGTTGCATCTGTCAGTGACTGATGTACCAGGATAGGGGTTCCTAAGCTGAATTATGCAAGTTCTCAGGGGACCATGAAACATTTCCAGGGGATCTGCAAAGCTGGCTGTTGCCATGTGATCATCAATCGCTGGTTTGAAAGGGGCACTTAACCAATTTCACAAAAAATTACAGCAATAGGATAGATCAATCAGAACAAAGTCTCTTGGAGCACTGATTGCTGATAGAGGATGATTAGTGATCTGAAAGGCAATTCCCTGATTGACCAATGTGAGTTATTCCATCGCACTGTTGCTGGGCAGAAAAGCCCCTAACCAACATCAAGAATTGATCCTTAGAATGAAGTAGATGGCAAAATCAAGCAGCAGGAAGCAGCGAGAAGCTTCAGGATGGTATACGTGAAACAGCAGTGAGGCTTTGGGCCTTAGAGAGGTGTGTGTGAGAGCGTGGAGAGGAGGATGCGGCTGTGTGTGTGTGTGTGTGTGTGTGTGTGTGTGTGTGTGTGTGTGTGTGTGTGTGTACATATGCATGTGTGTATGCGTGCGTGAGTGTGTGTGAGAGAGAGACATGAATGTGTGCAAATGTGAGAGACATTCGTATGCATAGTGTATGTGTGAATGTAAGAGAGATGTCAGTGTGTGTGTAAGGGAACCAGGTGTGTTTTGTGTGTGTATGCATGTGTGTGTGTGTGTGTGTGTGCAGGAGAGAGAGGTGCATGTGTCTGACATGAGAGTAAGAAGTCTCACAACACCAGGTTAAAGTCCAACACGTTTATTTGGTAGCAAAAACCTTTTGTTACCAAATAAACCTGTTGGATTTTAACCTGGAGTTGTGAGACTTCTTACTGTGTTTACCCCAGTCCAACGCCAGCATCTCCACATCATGACTACCTCCAATATGAGAATCGGCTTTCCAGCACCATTCCTTCCATTAACAATGACAAAAGATAAAACTTATGTATTTTTTTAAACAAAAGAATCTTTTTAATTATTATCAGATTATGAATCCTGAAGTGGGTATCAGGAGTTAATGTTCAGGGACCCGTGAGGGGTTGGCTTGACCAGGGATTAATGTAAGGGGCCCGTGCAGCTGGTGAATGTATTTGTGGCTGTGTGCTCTTCCTAATTCCTAATATGTGCATAGACATAGCTGGAGAAGACTTTTTTACATTTGATTTCTATGTTAATAGCAAAAAAAGGGGCATCAACAGGATGAGAATACTTGGAGTTCCCAGATGGCCATTGGAGTTTTGCAGCCTGAAAGGTTTGGAAAATTCTAGAACTTCTTGGTCCCTTTGCATTTCAACATTTCCCAACCTATCACTATTTACACAATACTCTGCTACTCTTTCCCTTTATCCGAACTGGGTAACTTCACACTTTTCCTCATTATACTGCATCTGAAATGTTTTTGCCCTGTCACCTAATTTGTCTAAATCGCCCTGAAGTTTCTTAGCACCCGCCTCACCACTCACATTCCAAGTTTTACATAATCAGAAAACTTGAAATTATTACGTTGGTTCCCTCATCCAAATTATTGACGTATATTGTGAATAACATGGGCCCTGACACTGACCTCTATAGGAACCACAGCAATCACTGCCTGCCATTTCGAAAAGGACACATTTATTCCTATACTCTTTTTCCTGTCAGCAAACCAACTGTCAATCCATGCCAGTATGTTACCCATGCACTTTAATCTTCACATAAACTTCTTATATGGAACTATATCAAAAGCTTTCTGAAAATACAAATGCACTACATCCACTACATTCACCTTTATCTATTCTACTAATTCCATCCTCAAAAGCCTCAGAAGGTTTTTCAAACAGGACTTCCCTTTCATAAATCCGTGTTGATTTTGTCTAATTAAAATGATATTTTTGTAATGTCCTCTTATTGGATCCCTTATAATAGACTCCAGCAGTTTCCCTCCATTGATGTTTAGCTAACCAGTTCATAATTCCTCATTTTTAAAGTTTATTTATTAGTCACAAATGGGCTATCATTAACACTGCAATGAAGTTACTGTGAAAATCCCCTTATTGCCGCACTCCTATTTGGGTACACTGAAGGAGAATTTAACATGGCCAATACACCTAACTAGCACGTCTTTTGCAATGTGGGAGGAAACCAGAGCAAAGCCATGCAGACAATGTACAAACTCCTCACAGACAGTGACCCAAGCCAGAAACTGAACCTAGATCTCTGGCATTGTGGGCAACAGTGCTAATCACTGTGCCACCATTTTCTCTCTCCTTCCTTTTTAAAATAGTGGGATTACATTTGCCACCCTCAAATCTGTTGAGACTCTTCTGAATCTAAAGAATTTTATAAGATGACAACCATCACATTCATTATTTCCACGGCCATCTCCTTTAATACCATGGGATGTAGATTATTAAGCCCTGGGGGTTTATTGACTTCCAGTCCCATCAATTTCTCCAGCGCTATTTTTTTCAGTAATACTAACTTACTTCAATTCCTCCTTTTCACTGGACCTTGATTCCTTAGCATTTATATCAAAATTTGTATCTTTCTCCATGAAAACCAAATTGAAGTAATTGTTTTTATTGCTCTGCCATTTCCTTGTTCTCGATTATAAATTCTAATTTTTTTTGGACTGTAAGGGACCTACGTGCGTCTTTACTAATCTTTGTCTTTTTACATACTTAGAAAAGATTTTACAATCCACTTTTACGTTACTCACAAGTTCATACTCCCATGACATGGCACTAAGGACCTGTGTTTGATTCCCAGCTTGGGTCACTTTCTGTGTGGAGTTTTCATATTCTCTCTGTGTTTGCGTGGGTTTCTTTTCAGATGCCCAGGTTTCCTCCCATAGTTCAAAGATATGCAGGTTAGGTGGATTGGCCATGCTAAATTGCCCCTTAATATCAGAGGGTCCAGTTAGACTAAATACATGAGGTTATGGGGATAGGATATGGGTTGGATTGTGGTCCGTGCAGACTTGATGGCCAAATGGTCTCCTTTTGAACTGTAGGGATTCTATGATACTCTATTTTTCCTCAGTCTCTTGGCCTTCTTTGTGAAGTCTGAATTGTTCCCACTCCTCAGATTTGTGACTTTTTCAAGCAACTTTATATGACTTCTCTTTAAGGCTTAGATTATCCTGAATTTCTTTTATAAACCATGGTTGGACCATTTTTCTTCTTTTTTGCATTAGAAAGGAAAGTATAACTGTTGCAACACATATATTCAATTGCATTAATAACTGCTGTCACCGTCTTCGTATATTATCTAAACATTCCTGCTACCTGATATATGACCCACAATCAATGATAACATCATTGTGAAGATGCTGGTATATTCCACCAAGGTGACTTTATAAACTGCATCATACATAAAGAATTGTAGCACTCATTTAGAATATGGAGAAGTTTAGCATTTCCTAGAATTCCTTGTGTTCATGCATGTACTGAAGAACAGGGCAAATCCATTTAGTTAACATCAAGGGACCAACATGCTCTTGGAATTCATCCTGCAGGAAAAATTCAAACAGACAGCTAATAACCTTTCCTGTCTTCAGAACAGGGTTTACCCTCTTGTACATCCTGTGCATTAGAGGTTTGCAGAGTGAAAATCTTAAGTGCATTCTTGTCAAGGTAACTCCTGTTGCTAAAATTAATATCCTTTGGTGAATGTCCTACATTTCATCTGAGTTCATTGAAGAGTGGAAAATCCAAATTTACAGAAACACATTGGCACAGTGGTTAGCATGCAGCCTCACAGTGCCAGGGACTCAGGTTCGATTCCTGGATTGGGTCACTGTCTATGCTGGGTCTGCATATTCTCCCTATATTTGCATGGGTTTCCTCCAGCAATCCGAGAGACATGTTGGTTAGATGCATTGGCCATGCTAAAATATTCCCTCAGTCTACCTGAACAGGTGCAAGATTTCACAGTAACTTCATTGCAGTGTCAATGTAAGCCTACTTGTGACACTATTAAATTAACTGTAATCAGTCATTTACTGTAGGTTAATTTGATAATGACAGTATAAAATTTATTTTAGACACACAGGTGGTACTTAAAAATAATGCATTAAGGACCAAATGCTTTCCCAACTTGACCCTACTATGGAAAAGAGCTTAGAAGAACAATAATTTTTGTTTAGAAGTCCTTCTATCAAGATGTTAGGTGAGGCTCTTTGTCAAAATATTTCATTGCATTGCTACATCATTTTAGAAGAAATGCATTGCAAGAAACAGTAATATCATAACACATAAAAGAAATGGACCTGAAATTCTGAGGGGTTTTAAAAAAATAAAAATCATAAAAACCCTACAGTGCAGAAGGACACCTTCAGCCCATCAAGTCTGCACCAACAATAATCCCACCCGAGGCACTATTCTTATAACCCCACACATTTACCCAGCTAATCCCTCTAACCTACACATCCCAGGGCATTATGGGCAATTTATCAAGGCAAATCAACCTAATCACACATCTTCTGTAATTTTTTAGTTTTGAATTTTGGAGATAAATCTGGTGAATTAGTTGTTGTCAAGTAGTGTATTCACCTCTGAATTAGTACATATCTGAAAATGTGACTGCACCATCAAAACCAAATATGCTGCCTTGGAAATTCCAGCTTTCACGTCAGTATTTCAACTAACTGAAGTTAAAGTTGTAGAAAAATAGATAATTTCCCTGCGTGGCTTTGAGAAATCAGGAAGTACTGAGCTGTCAACCTTTGAAATGTTAGCAAGAAAATCCTTTTCATTCAGCTTGCAACTAAGGAGGGATTCTGCAAACCTCCTTCCTGAAGTTGTGGGCAGAGGAATAGCTTGCTCCGTCACACACTCTTTCTCATGGAGCTTACTGTGTGGAGGCAGAACTGAATCAGGAACAAGCAGAAGAGGAAATGATACAGGCAGGATAGAATTACACCAAAGGAGAAGACCACCAACTAGGAAGTACTCTTCCACAGAGTCCAGTGACCACACCACTCCAACCAAAACTTTTAATAAAGCAACAATTCAGTAAAGCATGTTGAAAGAATGTCACTGTCTGTCAAGCATCCTCTTAAATACAAAAAAGAAGCAAACTAATTCCAGAGTTCTGAGCTTCATAACATAAAGTGATTTATCCCTACATAAATGATAAAAGCAAATGCTTCTTTCCTGTGCAAAATAGTCAGCTCCCATCTTCTAATATATTTGTATATCATTCTGGGATAGATGAAATGAATTGGGCCAGGTCGACTTTATCATTCATAATTAGGAAAGTAGAAAATGTTCACACAGAGATGTTAGCTGCAGGCAGGTTATGTTCGAACAATGTTCCCATCACTCCTATACTCTAATCATACAACTGCACCAATACCACATGGCCTGCAGTACTTCAACAAGTTAGCTCAACACCACCTTCTCAAGTGTAATTAGGGACGAACAATAAATACTGGCCTTGCAGTGATGTCCATTTTCCATGAAATTATAATCAAATCATGAGCAATGTAGTTAGAATGACAGATACTTATTCAAATGTGCTGATCTTGTGTTACTGAGCAAGGTCACTTGAGATGCTTATTGCTGATGGAAGCAGTGTCTGCATAGAATCAATGTTGTGCTGGAACTATGTTATCATTCCTCTGATGCCTAGAAATAGTTCAGTAATCATAGAATCCCTACAAATGCAGAAGAGGCCATTTGGCCCATTGGGTCTGCACTGACTCATAGCCAGATTATTTTCCCAAGTCCTCTTCCCTGCCCTATCATTTGACTTACACATTTAACATAGCTAATTTATCTAACTTACATATATTGGGACACTAAAGGACAATTTAGCATGGCCAATCCACTTAACTTGCATACCTTTGGCCTGTAGGAGAACCCAGAAGACACCCACACAGGCATGGGGTGAGTGTGCAAACTCCATACACCAGCAAGGGTGGATTTGAACCCATGTCTCCAGAGCTGTGAGACAACAGTGCTAACAATGCCACCCAAGTTTTATTCTAAAATTTCTTTAGTGGAAATGAATAAGTCAGTGAGTAATTCTTTCATTCTTTGTCCAGCTCTCTAATCTAACTTTCTCCCTCTCTCTGTGTACATTTTCTCTGGGTGCTTTGGTTTCCTCCCACAGTCCGAAAGACGTGCTGGTTAGGTACATTGGCCATGTTAAATTGTCCCTCAATGTACCCAAACAGGTGCTGAAGTGGGGCGATTAATTCACAATAATTTCATTGCAATGTTAATGTAAGCCTAATTGTGACACTGGTAATTTTTTTTAAAAGGCTTGAACTGAATAAATGCTGTTGACTAGGATCTAATTATTCAATATTTTGTGATGTGATAGCTTTGTCTTAACTCAGAAGGTCCTCCAGCAAGCTTAACTTATATTTGCTACAAAAAAACAGCTTCTGTCAAGAGAGCTGCATCTCTTACCAACCAAAAGCTAAGCTCATATAGTGAATGGGAAAAAACTGGGCATCATTATTAATTAATTATCACTGCTGTAGGCCAGTAATATTGTAGAATACCAAAAGGACATATGGCAGTGAGAATGATCTTGAGCAGCAAAATGGGAAGTAGTGAACCTGCAATCCATTTTACATGTTGCCCAGTTTTCTTTCCATTGAGTCAATGGTGAATCTAATTTTATCTATACCACAATTTATCAACAGATAAAGTATGCAGTACTCAGGGGCATAGGTTTAAGTGTAAGGGCAAGGTTTAAAGAAGATATGCACAGCGAATGTTTTACGCAGGGTGATGGGTGTCTAGAACTCACTGCTGGAAGCAGATACAATAGTGAGTTTTAAGGGGCTTCTTGACAAACACACGAATAGGATGGGAATAGAGGGATATGGTCCCCAGAAGGATAGGAGGTTTTACTTCAGTTGGGCAGCATGGTTGATACAAGGCCGAAGGGCCTGTTCTTGTACTGTAATGTTTTTTGTGCTTTACTGAACTTTACTTAATTATTTTTTGAGATTAAAATATCCAATCATGTTGAGCTCATTATGGTTCTATTTGTAATTAGGTTTTTACATGCATCTATTGTATAAAGGTATGCCTTAGCACTTGTGAAACTCTCTTGCTCCAGTGACTTACTTAATTTGAATGAACTAAAAGTGAATCCTTTTTGTTAAAAGAAACTTTTTGCACGACAGTTATCTACATCTTTTCTTCACTGTTCCCTGCCGATGTTACTCATTTGGAATCATAGAATCCCTATAGTGCAGAAAGGAGCTATTCAGCCCATTGAGCTTCCTCTGCAAAATTCCACCTTAGCCCTATCTCCATAATGCAACATATTTAATCTTGCTAACCCCTCTGACATCAGGGTCAATTTAATACAGCCAATCAACCTAACCCACATATCTTTGGAAGAAAACAAGTACGCAGATGAAATCTGCGCAGACATGGGGAGAAAGCGCAAACTCCACACAGTCACCTGAAGCCAGAATTGAACTTGAGTCCCTGGGGCTGTGAGGCAATAGTGCTAACCACTGTGCCATCATGCTGCTCTTGCTTCATGATGTCTATATTTTAGTGACACAGAGGTACAAACGCTGTAATTAGCCTCAGAGAGGAACATCAGCTGGAGCTTCCAATTGTGAATGCCATCTTGTATATGTTCTGGCCACAAGTGGACGTCTTTCACAGCTGATTGCTCTTCCAACACTCTGATGTGGACATTCTATTGTGGATTTCTAGCACAGAGGGAAATTGGCTACAACAAATAACCCTCCTCCTGTTGTAAACTGAAAAAGATCCACAAATTTGACTCAGTCACACTGGTACAAAATAAATCTGATTGAAGCAAATTTAATACTCCATTCTGAGCTTATCCATGACACCAATACACTATTTCCAAAGTCATTTACTGGCCATAGTTGATTATGACAGTCCCTGAAATCATTAGATGTTGTTAATGAAAGAAAACTTAGAAAATGATTTACTAGAACAGATTTTATTCTAACAGTTGTAGATGATGGGGAGGGACTGACTCAAAGTCTTAAACATTGGATCTAGATCCCAAGGAGTCTCATGCCAAAACATCAAGCTGGATCTGGAATCATAGAATCCATATAGTGCAGAAGGAGGCCATTCAGCCCAATCTCACCCAGGCCCTATCCCCACAATCACAATTATTTACTCTGCTGGTCTTTCTGATACTAAGGGGCAAATTAGCATGGCCAATCAACCTAACTTGCACACATATTTGGAGCTGGGAGGAAACTGGAGCACCTGGAGGAAACCCAAACATAAATGGGGAAAATATGTATACTCCTCACAGATAGTCACCTGAGACTGGAATTGAACCGTTGTCTCAAGCATTTTGAGACAGCAATGCTAACCACTGTGCTGCCCTACAATAAAAAGTTAACATCAGTATTGTTGACCATGAAGGCATCAGGTTGTTATGAAAAGCCATCAGGTTTACTCATATCCTTCAAGGAAGAAAATAAGCTGGTTTGGCCCCCAGACCTACAAGAATGTGACTGACAATTAACTACCCTCTGAAATACCCTAGCAAGTAAACTCAATTATATCAAACTGCTTGAAAATTCATAATGACAATGAAATCAGATGGGCTACTCACTATCAATATAGACATTAAATTTGGATATAGCAAAGGCACATGCAGCCCAGATAACCCTGAAAAACCCTCTAGCTGATATTGAGAACTTGTGTCAAATTGGCAGTGCTATCTCACAGAGTAAATGTATACAAAACAGCAGAAGCAGCCAGCTACATACAGAGCTGAATGCTCTCATAAAAATCAGATCAAATATAAAACTCTTCAGTATTGTCACAACCAGTCCTGAGTTTTAAAAATTAAAAAAAGAAACTGATAGAAAGAGGAAGCTCTATAAACACCCTTAACCTGAATAACAGCGGAACTCAGCACATGGGCGCAGAAGACAAGGCTGAAACATTTGCAACCATCTTCCATCAGAGCTGCTATTTGGAGGATGCATCTTAGCTTCCTTTCAAAGTCCCATAATCAAAAATAAATCAATCTTCAGCCAATTTGATTCATTTCACATGATATCAATGTGAATGCACTGGACACTAGAGAAGACTACAGTTCCTAACAACGTCACCATCGTAGTACTAGAACTAGCCAACCTTTAGCAAAGTTGTTTTTTTTCAGTTGCAACATTGGAAAAGGGGGTATTTGCCAAAGCATGGGCTATCCACAAATCCACATTGGTCAATTATCTTCTAATCTGCCTACCCGAACCATCAACAAAGTGATAGAGGTGACATTGACAGATCTATCAAGGGTCACTTACACAGGCGCAAGGAAACTCTACCAACCTCTAAGTTCTCCTTCAAACCATACACATAAGAATATTACAACATCAGAAATAGAAGTAGAAAAACATCATATGGTCTGTCAAGCCTGCTCTGCCATTCAATATGAAACACTTCGACTCCACTTTCCTGCCTACTCCCCAAATTCTTTGGGAAATCATAAATCTGTCTATCTCAGCTTATATTCAGTAATGGCACATTCACTACTCTCTGGGTTGGAGAATTCCAAAGATATACAACCCTTTGAGTGAAGAAAGATTCCCCCATCTCATTCCTAAATCATCAGTCCCTTAACCTTAGATTGTCTCCCCTTGTTCCAGATTCCCCAGCCAGGGGAATCAGCATCTGAGTATCTACTCCAATACACTCTTCATAATCTTCAATGTTTCAATGAAGATTATGAAGACTATCTCTCTTCCAAACTCTAGAAGATATAGACCCACTTTAATCAGCTTCATTTCACAAGACAACCCTCTCATTGCAGGGACCAATCCACTGAGCCTTCCATTGAACTCTCTTCAATGCAAGTATATCCTTCCTTAAAGATGGAGACCAAGATTGCACACAGTTTTTCAAGTATGGTTTCACCAAAATCCCTATGGTAACAGCAAGACTTCTTTACTCTTATACTCCAATCTCTTTGCAATAAAGGCTAACGTGCCATTTGCTTTCCTTATTGCTTGCTTCTCGGCATGTTAACTTTGTGTTCCTTGTACAAGTACAGCCAAGGCACTTCTAACATTAACACTTACAGGCTTCATGCCTTTCAAAAGATATTCTGCTTTTCTCTTTTTACGATTAAATTCTTTCTCCACATTGTACTCCATCTATTGCCTTGTTGCCAACTCATTTAATCCATCTATCCTGACTTGGGAATATATCCGTGTTCCTTCATCTTCATGTCAGGTCTAAATCCAGGAACTCTCTACTTAACAGCACTATAAGAGTAACTTCACCACACAGAATATAGCAGTTCAAGAAAGTGGCTCATTACTAACTTCTGAAGGGCATGTAGGGATGGGCAGTAAATGCTGGTCTTGCCAGAAGTACCCCCATCTCATGAGTGAATGAAAAAAACCTGTCATTTCATTAAATAATTGGATGATGCAGGGAGCAGCCCCGGTGAAGTAACGTGGCAATATTTAAACACACACATAATGCATCTGTGTCTCCTATTTATTAAAGTGTCATACCATTCAGTAAAAAAGAAATAAGCAATGTTACCTTAGTTTGCTTATATTAGCCTGGAAGCATAATTTCCTTTCTGAAACAGTATTTATTTTTGATAACACTTTTACTCTCTGGTGCACCATTAACTCTGCTACAATATTTTCATTGTTGTTTATCTAAAGTACCACTGTGTATGTTCCATGTGAGGGTAACCACCACTGTATTCTTATCTTGAAACTTCAGATTCCATGTATTGAATCCAAAGTGGCAGTCCCCAAAATTTACTAGGGTCAATGTTAACTCAGCTGGCCTGGCATAAATAGAATGGCAGCAGCTTTAAAATGGATGCAGTACACTTACTAGCTCTCTTATGCCACTAAGGGTGGCACAGTGGCACAGTGGTTATCACTGCTGCCTCACAGCGTCAGGGACCCGGATTCGATTCCTGGCTTTGGTCACTGCCAGTGCTGAGTGTGCACATTTTCCCTATGTCTGCATGGGTTTCCTTTGGGTGCCACGGTTTCTTCCCTCAGTCTGAAAGACACACTGGTTAGGTGCATTGGCCAGGCTAAATTCTCCCTCAGTATATACAAGCAAGCACTGGAGTGTGGTGACTAGGGGATTTTCACAGTTACTTCATTGCAGTATTAATATAAGCCTACTTGTGACATGAACAAATAAACTTTAAAAATGTGAGCAGAAGCATTTTGGGCAGTGCCAAATTCGAGGGGCCTGGTCATTTCATTATGTAAATCAGGCTCCTAGCACACTAATAGGATCTTAATGCAATTTTAATAAAAAGTGGCAAGTTTATCAGAACTATGACTTAAGACCCCTATTGATTAATGCGAAAACATGCTGTAGAAGGTCCATGGTATGATAAAGTCCCAACGTGTGTAATTTTCTCCAACATTTCCAAGCTGCTGGATGCGACAAGTAAAATATGTTGGTCCGTGATTAATTTATATTCTAGCTAGACTAGCAGGTGCCAACAGTTCCCGAAGTCATAACTTTGCTGAGACTTTCATAGGGGAAGGAACATATTCCATGGCAGACAACTAGGTTCTCATTTCTCATGCCAGGCCTCTACACAAGCTGAAAGCAAACTTCTCTCCACTGTCAGACATGGTATCCTAAGCAGATTGTCCAGCTTCACAAGAATTTGTAATGCCTATGTGTTAATTTGGGACTGCCCCTACCTTGCCGTCAAGAATGACTTGTCCTCTGGCCAACTGTATCATCTGCCCTCTCTTCAATGACTGTCAGTTATTGCTCACAGTGCTGTGAGCTGCATGCTGTGAAAATGCCATTCGGTCCATTATCTCTCTCATCCAAATTACTGTGTAGTCGCTTATAGTTAAGATGAAGGCATTGATTTTTCTTCTTTGGGGCACGAGGTCTCATCACCAACAAGGCGATGGCCTGGTGTTATTATTACTAGACTCGTAATTTTAAAATTCAGCTAATGCCCTTTGTTCAAATCCCGCCAGCGCAATGATGAAATTTGAATTCAATAAAAAATATTTGGAATTAAGAATCTATTGAAGACCATGAAACAATTGCTGACTGTTTGAAAAACCCATCTTGTTCAATAATGTCCTTTAGGGAAGGCAATCTCCCATCCTTACCTGGTGTGGCTCCAGAGACACAGCAATGTGGTTGACTTTCAACTGCCCTCTGAAACGGCTTAGTAAGTCATTCAGTTGAAGGACAACTTGGGATAGGCAATAAATGCTGGCCAGCCAGCGATGCACCCCCATATCCCATGAATGAGTGAAAAATAAGGTCCAATTCATGGAAGAGCCTGTTGGAAGAACTGTGGGACAATAATCAATAGATTTGGGTACCGCAAATATTGTCAATGCAAGGCTTTCTGTCTGCTTTTCTGCTTGAGGTAAAAGAAAAAGACAGAGATTTTGTGCAGGATATCCTCCAGCCTTTTCTCACAATTCCTCTAGCCTGGCCCGAAACTCCACTACTTTCAACTCTATTGCAAGAGGGTTTAGCCTAAGTGGTCTGTGCTAATGTTTAAGCTCCACGCTATCTTTTATCAACTATCATTTTCTTCTTTCTCTCTCATACATTTTTCTAACTGCCTGTTAAATGCATCAATGTGTCCCTTAAATGATATTGTGTGAATGGTGAAATGGAGAAACAAGCAGCAAGAAGTGAACAGATTGTGAAGATGATGAAGTACAAGGAAGTTGCTGCAATCCAGTATGTGCAAGATTGAATAGCATTCAGTTGATACCAGGTGGATGTGGGATGCTTCTTGAGCAAGTTGTAAGGTCAGAAGCAGCTGTAGGTATTCTGATTACAGCCAATGTGCACTGGGGGAAAAGACTGTGATGCAGGGGAGGAGGGAATTGCTGGTGTACTGTGGGATGTGGAACTATGGTGATATCTGTTGGACAGAATAAAATGGAGGAGAATCTGATTCACATATTGATTGGCAGGGTACGATTGTTGATATTTTTCCTGCTTTGGACCTATGACCTGGAAGTAAAGCTTGTAATATTTAGCTATTCTGCAATCTCTCTCCTAGCCTGGTGCAGAGTCAGTCTGTGGACATTCCTGAGTTCTCCCAACTCAGTCTTGGGCCAACATCTCCACATATGAGTGCATGGAGGGGTGAAATAGCTCTTAATATGGGGAGTTGGATGTAAACCAGTGAAAGGAATGAGAAATATAACTGGGGCTTCTACATAATAGATAAAGATCCATATCTGACTTCAGATGAATTTATTGAGTGCAACTCTGAGTTTTTGAAGAATTATTCATCAAAATATTGTAAATTAATTCAAGTGTTTATGGAGTATTATCCACCCCCCCATGCATTTTGTCATCACTTTATACATACATAAAAAGAAAGGATTTTTTTGATGTCAGGAGAATACTGAATAGTTTTCTATCAATGTCATTTAATACAGACAACAGCAAGGAACCCATATAGCTTATGTGGGTTTTCCCCAAATGAGGCAATCATGTACCTAAGTGGCTCCCAGGCCTCCCCTGGGATTGGGACCCCAGGACATAAATCCCACCTCCCAAAATCTGCCAGCCTCTAATTGGCTAACAGCTCTTCATTATCCAGCAACACCACAAGCAGCAGTCACAGCTGCTTGTAATGCACTCACCAGAGACTCAGGATCAATAAGGGTATCAAAGTCAAAACTGTGTGAATGCAGGATGGATCACAGAGTGGGTGGGGTTCATGGGAGAGATGGGAAGAGAGTTTGAAGCAAGGACTGGCTGGCTTGTGGAGGAGGGGGTCAGCTTTCAATAGCACCCCCCCCCCACTCCTTTCCCAATGCTGGATCCCTCAATCATTTAAGACTCTCAGTTAGTGCCTGGCTGGGAAGGCCATCCATTAGATATCCCACGCCAGATAAAACTTGGCAGAGATGTGAAGGTGGCAGGGTCCCACATGGCACCTTCCCGCGCAATTAAATTCCACCCTGGCTCCCATACTAAACCCAGGGAAGTGGGTTACGAGATGTCATAGGGCAGGGGGCAGGAGGAGCGAGAGGTCTTGGACACCACTCATTGAATTCTGGATAACGTTGTCACTTGGCCACACCAATATGACACTCGTAAAATAGTTTTGATATGAAAGAATTGCTGCTAGTGCTGTGTTTAAAAAATATCACAGCAAAATATACAAAGTGCAGTCAAATAAATCCATACGTACTCTGCTCTGAGAATGGCATTAAACAAGTCATGCTTATTTCTCATTGATGTTTAGGGCCACTGATCCAAAAATGGCCTGTGGATACAAAGTTCTGACCCAAGACCCGCGATGTGTTTAATCTAGAGAGGTTCTGGCCAGCCCTCTGATTTTAATGTAGGGAGTGAGGATAAATTTTCACTGATGCAGCCTGAGTCTAATGCTTTCATTGGGTGGAGAGCAGTGGGTGGTAGATGGTGAGTGGAGGATGGACAGTGGGTGATAGATAGTGGGGAGTGGGTGGTGGGTAGCGGATGGTGGTTATTGGGTGGTTGATGCTGGGTAATGGGTAGTGGAGGTGAGAATGGGTATAACACACCCACAAATGCTGCTACTCAACTTTCCTTCTGTTTCAATTCTAAGAAGAAAATAGTTAGAGCTGATTTAAGGGAAACTGGGTTGAATGGTTTAGCCAGCAACTAATTCCTGCCCGTTTAATGTATGTACCCTGCTGGATGTCTGCCAATCTCTTCTTTCCAGAAGATCCACAGGAGCACTAGAGGGCAAAGAGAACATCTCCGAGATTTGTATGCTCTACTCATTTCAACATCTCCTTTCCCTCCACCATCACTAGGGAAGGTCAGAGTTGGCATAACGATGCATGACCTATTTCTCCGCCCAGCTATCTATACATTTGCATATCTATCTGAAAGTCTGAGGTCACATACCAACTGACTCAAGAACATCTTCTTGCCGTCAGACATATGAATGGACTTTCCTTATATTAAGTCGATTTTTCTCTACATCCTAGCTATGACTATCACGCTGCATTCTGCACTCTCTCCTTTCCTTCTCTATGTATGGTATGCTTTGTCCATATAATGTGCAAAAAACAATACTTTTCACTGCATACTAATAGATGTGACAATAATAAATCAAATCAAATCTCTGATCAATCCAACCCCACCCGACCCACGATAAGAGACATGCATTTAGCTGTGGCCACATCACAAAAAGTATTTCATTGAATGTAAAATGTTTGGCTGGCAGTCAGTGAAGCCTGGACAATTGCAGCTGAGCAGAGTTGGTAACTATAGGACACTTAGAATACATTTACAATACACAAATAAAGTGGATTGTTTCAGATGCTGCAATAGGCTAAAAAAAGAAGCTGATGCAATGAATATCATAGAATGCCTTGTATATGTGGTTCTAAGTAGTTCAAGCTCCATTCATACTGTTAAACAAAGTCAGCAGTAAAGCATCTTAACAATGTGCCAGCTCTTTTAATGAAATAACTGTTTTCTTTTAAACATGATTTTGAAAAGATTTATCAAAATAATTTGTACAGTATTTTAATCTACTTGAATTGAACAAAAATGTCTCTTCCTTGTGAAATGCAAAGATCCGTTCATTTGAATATCGAAGTGACAAAACTGTCAATGTTTTAATATTCGTCATCGTCAGTCCACTAATGTCCCAGCTCCCTTGACTATCCTTCACACCTCAGGGACATGAACGCTGGTATGGCTCTCAGCTGCCCATTGCTGCTGTATCATTGACTTGTGAACTACAGCTGCACCATGGATCTCATGTTGTCAATGCTGTTGGTTAGTTCAAACAGCTTATTTGTTTTTGGTGGCATTTCCACCATCCAGGGTCACTCTCCCCTCCTTCATGAATCATAAGCACCTGTCAGAGTCACCTGGTATTGGGCAATGGTAATGTTAGAGTGAGAAAATATTTGACAATCAAAGGCACTAATATGTTTCTTTCCATTCATCTTGATTTTATTTGAACTCTCATTCATTTTGATCTTCATTCATATCATTGTTACTGCTAGATTTGACTATTCCAATGCCCATCTGGCCAGCTCGCATTCTCTCTTAACATGAGATCATTCAGAACTCTGCTGTTCACATCCTTATAGCATAAAGTCTTGGTCATCTATCTCCCCTGCACTCATTGTCCTGCAATAGCTTTCAGTGAAGCACATCACAAATTTAAAATTCTCATTTGTGTTTTAGAATCCATCCGTGGCCGCACCCTCGCCATCTCCGTTAGCTCCTCCAGCCCCAGAACCTACCTGTGCTCCTCTAATTCAGACTCTTGAACATCCTCAATTTTAATTAAATCACATTTGTGGCTGAGTCTTCTGCTGCCTCAGCCCTAACATCTGAAATTCCTCTCTATACTCTTCCACTCTATACCTCCCTTTCTTCAAGACATTCATTAAATGCATCTCTTTGATCAATCTCTTGATTACGCTCTCTATGACTGTCATCATTTAAAGGCCAAGTTGTGTGCTTTGGACGATCATGGTCTTTCAAGCTTTCTGATCATAGAAACAGTAGATAATCTCATTGTTAAGAGTTCTGGTTAATGTTGTCTCGGTGCTTCCTTCACTAACAGTCCCTCTCTAATTCTTCTGGTAGTTATTAGGTCTGAAAAAATACATTTGTTTTCATTAGGCATTATTTAAGAGTGCATTTGTTCTTTAGATCTCATCCAATACATGCTTGTTAATTTTTTTTCTCAACTCAATTTACTCTAATAAGTAGTCTCACAATACCCAATAGGTTTATTTGGTAGCATGAGTTTCCAGACTGCTGATTCTTCATCAGGTGAGTGCAAGATTTGCAAATTTAGACACAAACTTAATTACAATATAATGGTTGGAATATGAGTCTTTTTACAGGTAATCAAGTCTTTACCAATGCAGACAATGTGAGTGGAGAGAGGGTTAAAGAGGTGTGAATTGCCTCCAGCCATGACAGTTTATGAGATTTTGCAAGCCCAGGAAATTTATGGGGGTTACAGATAGTGTGACATGAATCTAAGAGGCCATTGAAGCCGTTCTCATCTCTGCAGAACTTGGCTATCAGTTTCTGTGAGGCGATTCTGTGTTGTATTGTGTTGTGATGTCACCAAGACCATCCCCGCACCCCCACTTTAAATAACTGTGCACTCAAACAGACCACTGTATGCAGCAAACTACCCAGCCTTTCGGAGAACAGTGACCACGACACCACACAATCCCACCACAGCAACCTCTGCAAAACATGCCAGATCATCGAAATGGATGCCACCATCTCATGTGAGAACACCATCCACCAGGTACATGGTACATACTCTTGCGACTCCGCTAACATTGTCTACCTGATACGTTGCAGGAAAGGATGCCCCGAGGCATGGTACGTTGGTGAGAATGTGCAGACGCTATGAATGAACATTGCTTGACAGAAGTGTTCCCTTTCTGTTGGGAAACACTTTAGAAGTCAAGGGCATTCAGCATCTGATCTTCGGGTCAGCGTTTTCCAAGGTTGCCTTCATGACACACAACAATCACAGAATCGCTAAGCCGAATCCAATCACAACTTACCCTAAGAATCCTTCTTTAGCACCACATTTCAAACTGTTGTCTTTCTTCTCCCTCCCCATCAATCCAGGCTTTATTCATTAGCGAGACAATAGCTGCCAGTGTTTATTGTCCATCCCTGTTTGCCTTTGGAGGGCAGTTGAGAGCCAATCATATTGCTGTGGATCTGGAGTCACATGTAGGCCCGACCAGCTAAGGACGAAAGATTTTTAAAGGATATTAGTGAACCAATGGGTTTTTCCGATAATCGACAATGTTTCATGATCATCAGTAGATTCTTAATTCCTGATATTTTTTATTGTATTCAAATTCCACAACAGGATTCGAACCCAGGTCAAGCAGTACCAGATTCACAAGATTCACGCTCGGCATTGGGGCCTGAGCCAGTGTTGGATATTCAGCACCGACAGCTCTGCATCAGAAATAAATGAGGCAGCTAATTTATATATCATCTCCATGCTGTTAGCGAGCCACGGACTGAAATTTCCAGGCCCGCTAGCATCTCCCCCCAACCAAGAATGGTTCACTCCAGTAAGTTTACAGTAATTCTCCACTTGCAGGAAGCTGGCAGCCTGATCCTGCTGGATTGAAGGGGGGCAGTCAAGGGCCGCTCCCCACCCCCCCCAAGAGGATCGGGTGCCAGGAGGTGCTCCTTTAGCATTAGCACCTTGGCAATGCCAGCTTGGCCTCCTGGCACTGAACAAGGGGCAAAGTTCTAATGCTCAGGGGCCACCTTGGCATTGCCAACTGGGGCAATGCTAGGGGAGTGGGCCTGATCGGATGGGGCCTGATGGGGGCAGAGTCTATAAGCCTGATGGGAAGTGATCACTGGGAGTGAATGAGGGGGGGGGGTCCCGCTGTCACTCTGCTATCAGGATCAGTGGGGGAGGGAGGGAAGCTAATAATCAGAGTGAGGGTGTTGGGGCACAGCCTGCTGAGAGGTTCAGGGCTGCAGGAGGATGTCGGCTCTGCGGGTTGGGGTCAGGAGTGCTAGTGTGGGAGGGGGGTGCAGTGGGGAAGGTGAAAGGTTATGTTTGGACGCAGGCATGTTTGGGGGAGCAACAATCAGGCTGTGGGGGAGATGGAGGGCTGGTGATGTGGGGTCACAGAGCTGGGCTGAATTGGGAAGTTGGGAGACCAGGACCACGGATATCGGCACTGGCAGATCGGCGCACGAGCATTTTTAAACTGCCACTAAAAAAAAAACATGATTTATTCCAGTTTTTACACAAATTCCAGACTTAGAATTTTTTTGGTTGAATGGCTCCCAACATTTTAGTATAGTATCAGTATTTTCATTTCAAGATTTAAGCTGACAATTTTTAGAATGTATACGGTGATTAACTTTGTTTTGTACCTCTCCAATGAAGGGACTTGTGATGTTCCATTATATTGCAGATGCCGTGCAAATATAAATTGTTGTTGTAATACATAAGGACACAAGTGTAAGGAACAGAAGAAGACCATCTGGTCTTTTGAGCTTGCTCAACCATTCAATAAGACATGATTGATCTATTATCTCACTCCATTGACTTATATTATCCCGATGTTCCTCAATTTCCTTAGTATCCAAAAATCTATTAATCTTTGTCATGAATATCCACCACAACTTGAGTATCTTCAGTCCTCTAGAGTAAAGAATGCCAAAGATCCTCACTTGAGTGAAGAAATTTCTCATCTCAGTCCTAAATGGCCAGACCTTTATTCTGGGACTGTGACTGTGATACATTTTAGATTTCACAGTCAGGGGAAACATTTTCTTAGCATCTGCCTTATGAGGCCCCTTAAGAATTTTAAACATTAGGTCATCCCTGAAAATTGACACCCAGGTTGATAGGGTTATTAAGAAGGCGTATGGTGTGTTAGCTTTTGTTGGTAGAGCGATTGAGTTTTGGAGCCATGAGGTCATGTTGCAGCTGTACAAAACTGTGGTGTGGCTGCGCTTGGAGTATTGCATACAGTTCTGTTCATCGCATTATAAGAAGGATGTGGAAACATTGGAAAAGGGTGCAGAGGAGATTAACCCGGATGTTGCCCTGGTATAGTGGGAAGGTCTTATGAGGAAAGGCTGGTGGATTTGGGGCTGTTTTTGTTAGAGAGAAGGTTAAGATGTGACTTAATAGAGGCATACAAGATGATCAGAGGATTAGATAGGATGGACAGTGAGAGCCTTTTTCCTCAGATGGAGATGGCTAGAACGAGAAGATGTAGCTTTAAATTTAGGGGTAATAGATATAGGATAGATGTCAGAGGTAGGTTTTTTACTCAGAGAGCAGTAAGGGCATAATGCCCTGCCTGCAACAGTAGTGGACTCACCAACATTAAGGGCATTTAAATGGTCATTGGATAAACATATGGATGGTATTGGAATAGTATAAGTTAGATGGGCTTTAGATTGGTTTCACAGGTCAGTACAACATAGGGGCCGAAAGGCCTGCACTGCGCTGTAATTTCTATGTGCTACATTCTATGTTCATTCTTTCAGACTCTGCAAAGTGTAAGCTTAATCCACTCAATAATCTCCTCATAAGATAATCTCAATAATCATCCGAGTGAACCTTTGTTGAACTCCCTCAATGACAAGTATATTCTTCCTTAAGTAAGGTGACCAAAACTGCATTCAGTACTCTGGTATGGCTTCACTATTGTTGTGTACAATTGTAGTAAAATTTCTTTACTCTTATATCTTAATCCTTTTGTATCAAAAACTAGCATACCATTTGTCTTCCTAATTGTTTGTTGTACCTGCATGTTAACTTTCTGTGGCTCATGTTCAAGGTTAATCAGATCTCTCTGAATACCAACAGTTCCCAGTCTCATGTCATTGAAAAAACATCCAGCTTTTTCCTTTATTTTTCCTTCCCCAGAGCATGACTTCACACTTTGCCACATTGCATTCCATGTTTTTACCCACTAACCCAACCTGTCTATATTCCTTCCAGCCTCTTTCCCACTTAACTTTACATTGCCAGCAAACTTGCATGAAGTCACCTCACATAAACCTTTAATATGGATGGTAAAAAAGCTGAGATCTACCTAATAATGTTAGCTGTACCCTGCTATTATAACTTGCCACCCTGAAATTGTTCTGTTTATTCCTACACTGTTTTCTACCCATAAGAAATCATCAATCCTTGCGAATGTATCACCCAATTTCCATTAGTCCCAGTTTTATGTAATAATCTTTTTTTTTGTGGCACCAGCTTATCGAATGCTTTTTGAAAATCCAACTGTAACGACTTTATTTTTACAACTTTGAACAAAATATTCAAAAGCTAATATTCAAAAGCACAGAAGCTAATACTGCTGTCTCACAATACCAGGGATCTGGCCTTGCGTAATTGCATGCAGCTTGCACCCTTATGTCTGCATAGGTTTCCTCCAGGTGCTCCAGTTTCCTCCCACAGTCCAAAGATGTGCAGGTTAGGTGGATTGGCCATGTTAAATTTGTACCTTAGTGTCTTAGTGTGTAGGTTAGGGGGATTAGTGGGGAAAATGCTTGGAGTTATGGAGATGAGCTCCATCCTATGGATGATCTTTGACATAGGATGTCAAAGAGCCAGTGAAGACTTGATGGGCCAATTGGTCTTCTTGTGCATTGTAGGGACTCTATGAAAATCATTAATTAATTTTGACCTAATCTACCCAGCTGAAATTGGAGGAACGGACAATTAAAAAAAAAGGTGACATATCTACTCAGACTTTATCCTATTTCTCCCAGCCCCATTTCTGATATTAAGTTGCAGGTTCCTGAAGGTGCCAGCATAAAGCAAACAGGATAAAAGCAAAATGAAAGGATAAAAGCTGGAATCTGAAACTAAAACCAAAAATGCTGGAAAATCTCAGATGAATCTAGAGGGTCATCTAGACTCGAAACATGGTCCTATTCTCTCCCCAAAAATGCTGTTAGACATGCTGAGATTTTCCAGCATTTTTTGTTAATGCAAGCAGGAATTTTGTGAATGAATGCAAATTAATAATGGCAGACACTTAAAGGGATATTTTGGAATATACAGAATAGACAGATTCCAATGAGAAAGAAAAATTGTAGTCTGTGGAACTCTCTTCCTCAAAAGCCTATGGAGGCAGCAGCTTTGAATATTTTTAAATCAGATCTTGTTAGATACTTTATTAACAAGCGGGTGATAGTCTATCAGTAGTCAGGAATGTGAAATTGAACTTACAAACAAATCAGCCACAATCTTATTGAATGACAATGTAGGCTTGAAGGGCCAAGTGACCTACTCTTGCTCCTAATTCAGTATTATGCCAATATGTCTCAGTAGTATTTCACTGGACTTTCTCTCTAGGTTAATGTTAGAAAAAAAAGATATTCTGCACATATATCAAAGCACTTCCTTTGTGCGACAAGGAAGCGAGAACAGGAGATGTTTGTCTGGACCCCACAAGGAAAGGTCTAGCTGCCCCAGACTGGACCACCTCAGCACCCCCCACACATACCTTTTCCATTTAAAAAGCGCTCCCCACTATTTATATCAAAGTTGATAGGTGATCAAGTGCTACCAATTCATCCGCTGCCTACAACCATTCTGTGCAAAAGTCACCCAGTAGCATATAACTGAAATACTTAAACGTCTATGAGCTCCTGCAGCCAAGTCGGCAAAACATCAACTTGGCAGAGCAGTTTCCCTTGGGCTTAAAATCTATCCTTTAATCCATATTTTGCAGTGACATCCTTGCACAGATGCTGCAACCCATAAAAGAGGAGGCAAGTATAAAGGTAGCTAATCTGAGAGTGACTGTCAAACTCACCCTTGCCACTCACTATTATCACCACTCCCACCATCCTTGGAGTGACACTGTGCACCCATTCATTTGTGGCATGAGTTCTACGTATACATATTCCATTTTGCTATCAGACCTATCGTGCTTTCGTTCGGTAGCGAGGACAATAAATGTTCTAATATCATTTGCAGGAAAATAGACCTTGACAAGCAGCCAACTTGCAGTTTATTTGCGAAGACAACTACATTTTGCAGTCTTTCACTAGGTACATATAAATACCTTACAAGGCAAATCTAATAAATATATTTCTGTGAGGACCACATTGTTCCAGTCATATTGTCTGTATCCTGTCATTTGCTGATAAATGCCCAGTGTTTAGTCTCTCCTTTTCTGCAGCTGTGGAAGCTGTCATCATTGAGCCAGTCTGTGACAGAGGCACTGAGTGGCTGCCAAATAATCAGTGATTCCTGCTCTGCTGTCTGCTCCGACTGAAAGGAGTTTTTCCTCTTCTTGAACTTGATGATCTCATACCGGAAACTTAGCTTTACCCGAAGAAAAGGGGGTCTTTTGTGATCGGAACAGAAAGGCTTCACAATCAGCTGTAACTCTTTTCCTTTCTCGGGCAAAGCTGGAGCGAAGCTTGACTGAGATCCAACCACTGAGTAACTTCTACAGTACAAAACATCATTTGAAAGCCAACTGAAAAACTAAACAAGTTTTCCTCTGAAACACTGACATCATTCTTTGAATAATTCCAATTATTTCAACTTCTTTCTTTAACTGTATACAAAGGATAAAAACATCCCTTAAAATTGCAGCAATGAGATGCGCAGAAACAGCTGGTGATTAATCAGGAACCTTTCATGTAATTTGAAAGAAAGTGAATCCATTTATTCAGGAAAAATGATCTGTGGTAAGACTGTAAAGTTACATCTGAGCAAATATGTAAAGGTAGGAAGATAAAAATGTTCACACAAGTAAATTCCTATTTTAATAATTGACATAAATATCTAACAATACTTAACTAGGTTTTTTTTCCTCCCAGAACTTAAAACTGTCTCATACAGTCTTGTAGGAATGTAATGGGATAGTGATATTGTAATTAGAACTAGAATCCAGAGACCCAAGGTAATGCTGTGGAAACCCCGATTCAAATCCCGCCATGGCATATAGTGAAATTTGAATTCATTAAAAATCTAGAATTAAAAGTCTAATAATGACCATTGTTGAAAAAAACCATCTGGTTCACTAATATCCTTGGTGGCACAGTGGCACAATGCTTATAACTGCTGCCTCAAAGCGCCAGATTCGAGATTCAATTCCTGGGTTGGGACACTGTCTGTGGGGAGTTTGCACATTCTCCCCGTGTCTGCGTCGGTTTCCTCCCACAGTTCGAAAGATGCGCTAGTTAGACGCTGTGGCCATGCTCAATTCTCCCTCAGCGTACACGAATGGATGCTGGAGTGTAGTGACTAGGGGATTTTAACAGTAACTTCATTGCACTGTTAATGACTAACAAATAAACTTTAATTTTAGGAAAGGAAACCTGCCATCCTTAGCCAGTCAGACCTATTGTAACTCCAGGTCCACAGCAATGTGGTTGACTCTCACTCTCTGAAATGAAGGGCAATTAAGGTTTTGGATAATAAATGCTGGACCCAGCTAGTGACGCCCACATCCCATATAAAATGAATAAAAAGAAATAATAATAAATTGCCACAGGGTATTTATTTGCTTAAGAGAACGTGAATTACAAATTTGTTAAGTTTATTCTCACAATCCTTCATCGATGATCAAAAACATATATCGTTGACTAAAACAAAAAATTAGAAGAATTGAAGTCAAAGAAAGGAAAAAGACAATTCATTTCAGTGTTTTGGTCTGTTCATCTGCCTGCATTTCACCTTGATCGAAAAGATTTACTCATTGAACAGCTGACTCACTGCTGCCTCACAGCGCCAGTGACTCTGGTTCAATTCCAACCTTTGGCTGACTGTATGTGTGGAGTTTGCACATCTTCCCTGTATCTGTGTGGGTTTCCTCTGGATATTCTAGTTTCCTTCCACAGTCCAAAACTGTGCAGGTTAGGTGGATTGGCTGTGCTAGATTGTCCTTTAGTATCCCAAGATGTGTAGATTAGATGGATTTGCCATGCTAAATGCATGGGGATAGAATCATAAAATCCCTACAGTGCAGGAGGAAGTTATTCGGCCCATTGAGCCTGCACTGAAAACAATCCTACCCAGTTACAGAGAAAGGATGGGGGAGAAAGCCTGAATAAGATACTTTGTCAAAGAGTGAGTGTAGACTCAATGGGCTGAATGGCCTCCTTCTGCATAGTAAGGATTCTGTGATTTTATGATTGTTGGAGGACAACGATACAAATGCTTCCTAATAGATAACTAACATGCACTTCTGTCATGTCTAAGGCAGATTGTTCATTGTAAGGGAAACTAACGTAAAAGAACATTGCAACAAGTACAATCTAAAAAGATAATTGAACAAGTGTCAAATGCAATTTGAAGGGACCAAAATAGTTCTGAACAGTATAGCATATAATATTTTATAATAATGTCTGTGGAATAATGCCATAGACATTAGCATAGTCTTGGTATCTCATCTCAAATGCGGGTGAAAAATATTAGCCACATTGGGTTTGAGATGTTGTGTTTTAAATTCTGGGACAAATGGATAGTAATAAATAACCTCCTACACTTTAAATTCAGACAAAGTTTAGTACAGGATATTCTTTTATTCGGGAATCTCACCTAGAAGGTAAAAACAAAACCTATCCTTCTTCCACAAACCTACTTGTCACGGCCAGTGAAATAAATAGCAAAGGCCAGGGTTTCTTAGCCATTCTCTCCTGCGAGTTCTTCCGGCCCTGCTGAAGGTGACCTCCTCGCCCTGAAGCATATTCTCCATTGGCACAGTTGGCCATAGAGTCCAATGGAACAGAAGATTCTAGAAGCAGCCAAAGGCGAGCCACTTCTATTGCCAGGAGTCCTGCCAAGTAAGACCCAGAAAATCCCAACCAAAAATTCTGTTCATGACAAGAAACAAAACAATATACTAATATTGAGCCACATGCGGAAATATTAGGGTAAATTTTAATCAAAGAAGGAGGGTGGGACCTTGAGCCCATTCTCACCATCTGTGAGATTCCCAGCAGTGGCTCAAATACAGCAATCTCAGAAGTCACTGATGTCACCGGTGAGTTTGCGACTTTCATTTTTTTCTGCCTCTCACCGGTGATGTCTTCAGGTTCATGCCTGCAATCAATGTGAACCAGATTTAAATTAATTTCCATGGATTTACATTTTATTAATCTGCCCTCTCGGCATGTGGTCACTCCTTGTTGTATATTCACACTGCGCCGACGTGACGTCAGGATAGCGCGGTTTACAACAGGTTCATCCAGATGTGAACCTGTCATGGATATCCTCCCCCGGGGAGTGTAAAGGTAAGTATTGCCCTGAGAATGAGGCAGCTGGACAGGCAGTGGCCTGGCAATGCCCCATGACACAAGTTGGCACTGAATATCTGTGGGCTCCACCAGATGTCTCATGGGGCGGGAGCCATTTGTTTGTGGTGGTGGCCAGGAGCAAATGTAGGAGCTGCGCATATTGGTGATATCCATTCGTGGAATGTTGGAGGGGGTATAGGGGGTGAATGCTGGCATTGACTAAGTGGGAGTAAGGGATCTGATGTTCATGGGGAAGTTTGGGATGGGGATAGTCAAAGGGGAAGGAGTCCCATATTTGGGGGAAATGCGGGGAGTGCTGGCACTGATTGTCTTCCTCCCCTCTCCCTCCAAACAATGTGACAAGAATTGACAATGTGGGTGAGGTTTGAAGGTGAAGGGCCTGATGTTCAGGGGAAAGAGGACTGCTGGCACTGACTGTTGGGAGGCATGAGAAGGGCAAGGTAGTGAATGCTGAGTTGAATTGGGGGTGGGGGTGAACCCCAAACACTTCTGTGCTGATCAGGGCGGTGAGAATCATTCATATTCTGATCGGGATACTGTTTAAAGATGACACCCCAATCTCAGACTGGGTTTTGCGATGTGTTTAAGCCCCTATCCCCCCCCCCCCCCCCCCCCCCCCCCGCCCCCCCCCCCACCCCACTATTTGATAACATGAAGCTCATCCAGCTGTTTGACAGTGTGGTAAGACCTGGAGATTAACCAGGTCAAAGTAGAGAGAAGACTCACATGAGGAAGGAGCAGCACTCCGAAAGCTCGTGATTCTAAATAAACCTGTTGGACTTTAACCTGGTGTTGTGAGATTTCTTACAGATCTGGAGAGAAACATTCCGTTTTCCTCACCGAAATGAATACTCTGCCACATTCTGGTGAGATTGCTGCAATATAATGGGGCTCACCTTGCCACCAGTTCAATAGTGGAGCGGTGCAAAGGGCTCCTCAAAATACGGTTCAAGTATCTGGACTGCTTTGGTAGGGCCCTCCAATATTCTCCCCTGATATGGTCCCGCATTGTGGTGGTGTGCTGTGTCCTACGCAACCTGGCGCAGCAGTGAGGAGACCCTTTCGAGGAGGGGATATGGAAGCTGACCAGCTGGGCATCCCTGAGGAGGAGGCTGCTAGCAGAAGGAAGAGAAGGAAGAAGAGGAAGAAGATGACGGGCAACAGCACCCAGGTGCTGGAGGACTGGCAGCAGCAAGGATTGGGTATGCCAGGGCAGTGAGGGAGACCCTGATCACCATGTGCATTGGTCGCTAGGGACCTGAGCTGCCCCACGTGGGTTCTATTCTTGCCCTGCCACCCCCCACCCACCTATCCACCCCTGAGTTTCAAATGCATGCTGGCACCTGAGTCCACATTTGGGTGGTGGGTAATGGAGAACTAAACAACCATGCAAGGCCCTGGGGTGAGTGGGATGGATGGGGAGGGAATTTCTTGTGGGTTCTCAGAATGCCATGGCAGATGTTGTCAATCATTTCCCATGCATGGCACCCGCTGTAGCCGGTGAATTATTTGAGAGCTTTGATTTTCTCAGGACCTGTGCATTGAAGATCCTTCCCCACTGACATCAACGTGCAGGGTCTCTTCAGTGAAGGTTAGAGGCTAATTAGAGACAAGTTAGTTAGAAATGTGGAGTGAAATAACATTTATTGTTGCCAATAATAGTGCTTTCAAAATAATGATAATACAAAAATGTGTGAATATGAGACTTTAAAGTGCCTAAATATTCTATCCGTTTGCCCTTCACTCGTGCCATCTTAGTGCCACTGCAACTTCTTAACATTTAGTGGCCTACCCACTATGTCTCAGAGTCTCCTCAGGATGTACGTCAGAGGTGGAGGTGGCCAGCTGCCTACCACCCTCCACGGCCTCTGATGCCCTTGGCAATTGTCTTCTGGATGGCCTAGATCTTGAGGGCCCTGGCTGACTTCCAGGTGAAGCGATGTATCCATGCCACCCACCCCAAACATTACTAACCCCATTTAATACTCTTTATCAGGAGAGGGTGAAGAGAGGGGTTGGTGTGCATTACTTAATTCTCCCTTAATGTATTCAACAAGTGCTGGAGTGTGGCGACTAGGGGATTTTCACATTAACTGTGTTGCAGTGTTAATGTCAGCCTACTTGTAACACTAATAAATAAATTTTAAACTGAAAATAATGCTGTTTCTCGCTCAAAGCTTTTTAAAAAGATGTAACAGAGTAGTGTCTAACCCATTCCTCTTCAATAGCTTCACTTTCACATGCCTTGCAGATGACCCACTTTGTTCAATGTGTTCTGCACAATTTGTACAGAAGCATTTTCCCCTAGTTTTTTTCCAATTTGAGACCCACATTTAATCTTTTCTCTTGCTGCTTCCCGCCATAATCCCTCCTATGTCTGCAGAATCCTAGTGGGTGGTATAGTCTTTGTGAAGCAGGGCAGACTCCAGCAAGCCAAACATTCTTTTGAAGTAACATCACCAGCTTGTGTGGGATCCGGTTAGACAGTTCCCAGAGTCCAGGCTTCAGTGTTTAAATACATCGCTTATCAAGCAGTGTAGCATTTAAAAGTCTATAGATCCATATAACAATAAGCAGCAGGAAAATTAATTTAGAAGCAAGAAGGGGCCATGGCAGCCATTGTCCTTTTACCTTCAAAGCATCTTGTGTGTCTCTTTCGTTGAATTGAGCACAATGTTTATGGATCCTCATCAAAATAATTGCTCCAGACATAAACTCATCTTGAATCCGATCCTGTTTGTACATTTTCAACTTAATTACAACAATTACTACAGGCACACCTCAGGTTGTTTGAATTTTTTTTCGATGAGGAATGATATACTATGTTTTGGAACCCCTAATACAGTACTTAATTGTAATTTTTCAGCGTTACATGACATCATCAAAAACAAATTAATTGCTATACTATCTCTTCTCTCCTTTTTTTTGCCTCTACCTTTTTTATTTGGAAAGACACAACAATTCATGTCCTAATTTATACCTTGACATTGGGACTCTGACTTAAGATGCATATATTAAGGAATGTTTCATGTGTAATATAAATTCAAATATTTATACTGAACCCATCTGATTGGCATGGAAAGGGCTTACTTATAACAGATATCTAAGTTCTGTAATGTAAATGTTTGCTGTCTGAGGAAATGGGACAAATTAATTGCAGAGGAGCTGGCAACTTTTTCACTTTACCTCTCCAAGTGCAGGCCCACAAGAATAGAGAACAAAGATATCACACTTCCGTAATGCTAAATTGGATTTGTATAATGTTACACTGCAGCTATGAATTCTATAATCTTTTAGGTCAGGTTAATCTCATCAATAGCTGCTTCATCCTCCACAGTTCCTGGATGTTAAGAGATGCATTCCACCAGGTTCCTTAACCGTGACCCCAGCCTGCTATCCTCTCCATTGACCTTTCACTCAAAGTTACGCTGCATAACAGTAATGTGCCCTGAGCAGTGGGAAAATTATCTTTGTGAGTTGAAGTGTTTCCATCTATTTATTTCTGGAATTTGATGATATATAAGACTAAAATTATGTGCATTTAAAAAAAAGATACATTAAGCATATTTTGCATTCCATATATACTTCTACTGATTGGGTGTGTCTGCTTAGTATTTGAAAACACTAAGATCGGAACTCTATCACATCACCTGACACAGAATCGGCGTGGGGAGTATCTAACAATGGAAATCTCCATTGAACTGGGGCAGGAACTTCTAGTTTCACCTGAGAGAGGTCGTAAAATCCCACCGTAAGAATTTATCACGTGCTTCTCAATCCTACGGTAATTATAGTCTTTGAAGAATGTGCTAAACTTTTGTCATTAATTTTGTTCCCAACAGTGCCATTAAACTATTTCAGTTTACCTTTCAAAAATAGTAGATCATTGTTACAATGTGTATTTACACAGTCTCCATCTATCATAACATGATTTTAGCAAATAATTGGTGTGGGGAAAGAATCTTATAAAACAAGCCCGCCCAATATGGTTGCATATCTGCATATATTTTGCTCTTTTATGACCTTATCAAAGGTTGAGATAATTGATTATCTACCTGATCTAGCAATTTTGTGAAGATGAAAATAAATTCCCTGCTTTTGCCTGATTGGTCATGATGTAGAGATGCCAGCATTGGACTGGGGTAAACACAGTAAATATTCTGACAACATCAGGTTTAAATCCAACCAATTTATTTGATAGTAAACTCGCAAGCTTTCGACTCTATGGCCTCACAAAGGCCATAGATCGAAAGCTTGCGAGTTTACTTTCAAGTAAATCGTTTGGATTTAAACCTGATGTTGTCAGACTACTTACTGTGTTTGCCTGATTGGCACAGAGCAGCACTTGACAGAACACCAGATCGGAATGACCGTGCATCCGTTTAGCAGTCCAATCAATTTTTTTTTTGAAATGAACTGCATATGGACAGGTGATTGCCTGAGGTTCAGGGACGAGAGGTGATGGGTCACTAGGCTATTAATCCAGAAACTCAGTTATGTTTTGGGGAGTCAGGTTCAAATACTGCCATAGAAGATGATTAAATTTGAATTTAATAAAAAAAAGGAATTAAGAATCTACTTGTGACTATGAAACCATTGTTGATCATTGGAAAACCCATCTAGTCCACTAATGTCCTTTAGGAAAGGAAGTCTGCTGTCTATACTGGTCTGGCTTACTTGAGATCCCAGAAGCACAGCAATGTGGTTGACTCTCAGCTACCCTCAAGCAAATGGTTAATAAATACTCGCCCAGCCAGCGATTCCCATGCCTCCTGAGTGGATATAAAAGAAAACTTCTTTGGGATAGGATTGTAACTGCGGCTCACCATATTCCCCACACAATATTCTGTTCATTTGATTTCAAAACATCAGGTTGGGCATATAAAAGGTAGTCAATGTGATATTTTCACTATCACTAATAGTATATTTCTACCACACAGTGTTGTTACACATAGACAGAAGAGTAATTCTTCCCTGTAAGGGCACTGCAATCATATACCAATGTTCCTGACAATTTTGAGATTATAGGAGTGTGTCAGTGCAGAAGTTGATGGACTCATAAGCACCTGTAGGAGTGCCTCACTTGAGACCTGATGGAAACAGAAACTGTCAAGGTAGACATCGGTAAAGTTTTATTGTCCATTAGAAGATTCAAAATTAAAACATTTGTATCATCCTTGGCTTATTGGTGGTGTTCTCTCCTCTGAGACAGAGGCCTTAGGTTCAAGGCCCGCTCCAAAGACTTGGGCACATAATCTGGTCTGATGCATTCCTGCACTGTTGAGATAATGCTGCACGGACAGAGGTGCTGGTTTTCAAATGAGACGTTAAACCGAGGTCCCACCTGTCTGTTAACGTGAACAGAAATGGCATAATTCAAAGATGGACAGAGGAATTATGCAACATTTGTCAACAACACTAAAAAAAAATTACCTTTTTGTTATGGGAAAATGTTGTGTCCAAATTAGCTGCCACTTTTCCCAGTGTTACATCCATTACTTCTTCAAAAGTACTTCGACTTTTGTAGTGTAATATCCTGAAGTTATGAAAGGCGCTGGATGAATTCAGTGTCTTTTTATCTTTCTTGTTCTTAACCCATTATTATATTGTTTATTCAGCACAGTTGCACTGTGCAGCTTTTGTGTGTGCCATATGGCAAAATTCACATGTGACTATTTAACATGTTTACAAGAAATTTCTCTTTGCATTATGTTTACTTTGGCATTGATCCATTTAAAACAAACACAGCAAGACCTACCTAATAATAACAACAAAAGCATACTTAACATTCATAGAATCAGGGAATCCCTAGAGTGCAGAAAAGACCATTCATCCCATCGAGCCTGCTCTGACTCTGTATTAGAGTATTTTATCCAAGCTCTCTCCCCCAACCTGTCCCTGTAGTCTCATATATTTGATGATGTGGAGATGCCAGCGTTGGACTGGGCTAAACACAATAAGAAGTCTCACAACACCAGGTTAAAGTCCAAAATGTTTATTTGTAGCAATAAAATACCACTAGCTTTCAGAACTGGCTGTTTCTTTATCAAGTGGGTAGCTCCAGGTGTGTGGTATTTACCATAGCTAATCTCACCTAACCTACATATCTTGGGGCATTAAGGGAGTAATTTGACATGAGCAATCCATCTAACCTGCACATTGTTGGAGCGTGGAAGGAAACTGGAGCACACAAAGAAAACCCATACAAATGTGGAGAGAACGTGCAAATTCTACACAGATTGTCACCCAAAGCCGGAATCGAACCTGAGGTACCGAGCTGTGAGGCAGCAATGCTAATCACTTGTGCTACCATGCCACTCCCAAATGTGACTATTCAAACACATGACAGCCAAAACCTGAAGAGATAAGAACAACCATGTAGCATTGAAACACTAGTTCAAGTTTTTCTCCAAATCATACAGTACGCCAAACTGGAGATATATTAATATTCCTTTATCCGTGATGTTCAAAATCTTGTAATCTTCTAGTTAGCATCTCCCAACAGTTTAACACGAAGGCCCACCACAACAGGAGGTGAACAAAACATTGTTGGACATGTCATTGATTTGCAACTACTATTAAAAAAACCTCTTATGATCACTTAAAAAAAAAATTCTGCTTGTAATATTTTTTACTAATGAAAAAAAAGAAGCATCCTTATTCGAGTGTGGCTCCCATTACCTTCTATTGAATTTTTTTCTTGCAAATTGTGATTGTGAACCAGAACAATTTATAGATTTTTACAAGAGGCATAACTAATTGGCAGCTCATTAAGAAAACAACAGTGTAACATTTAACGAATTCCACATGAAAAGCATTAAAATTACAAAGAAAAATCTTTATGTGAATCAATAAAATAAAGTGACTTAAGAAAATGTTTGATTAGATCTGATTTAATTGTGATACTGTAATAAACTCTGTAAAATTAATGGTAGCTCTCCAATGTGTAGTTTTCAAGACATTTGAATGTCTAGCACATTGTACTTTTAATAATGAACATATAAGACCATTATGAAGTTGTTTGTTTTTTCTCTTTGAAATGTAGATAGGTAGCTCTTGCTTGTGCCACCTTCTATTACTGGCTAAAAAATTATCACAATGTATGCTAAATGAAATTGGCAGACTTTTAGCTTGATATAATGTTTCTTCATAAGTACCAAAATGAACTATTTTACCAGTATATTGTAATTAAATAGATTACTCACTATTAGCCTTAAATAATGCTTCCATTTCATGGAAGTTTACATTTTACTAACAATTTCATGACACAGTGGCACAGTGGTTAGCACTACTGCCTCATAGTGCCAGAGGTCTGGGTTCGATTCCCGGCTTGCGTCGCTGTCTGTGGGGAGTTTGTATATTCTCCTCACATCTGAAAGGATTTCCTCCAGGTGCTTTGGTTTTCTCCCACAGCCAGGAGATGTGTGAGTTAAGTGGATTGGCCATGCTAAGTTGCCACTTAGTGTCAGGAGACTAGCTGGCATGAATGCACGAGGTTATGGGGGATAGAGCCTGGTGGAATTGTGGTTGGTGAACATTTGATAGGCTGATTAACTTTCTTCTATACTGTAGGATTCTATAAATTGTGTGCAAATTTGTGCCTTAGAACAAAAATGTAAGCATTATTTTTTTCTTCAAATGAAACCATGAAAGTACTGGCATTAAAAAAAAGTTTGATACAAATAAATAAAACTTATTAAACAGAGAGTAACTAACTGAATCAATCCCTGATCTGTACTGATTTAATTAATTACAGCCAACATAAGGTAACTGATCTTTCAGCAAGAACATGTTCAACTTAACAGAAACCAACGTGTAAAAGCAAAAAAAAAATTACTGCAAAATGGTGGCTTGTGATGAACAATTTCCAGATATTGGTCAAGCTCTGCCTCTCAGCATTCCACAGGATGAAAGCCAATACTGTGGTTGGAATCTTATTTTCCAGGCTGCCATGGGAATCAGAACGGGCAAAAGGCAGCAGTGGAAATGTCTGTTGACCTCAGGCAGGATTTTACAAGCTCAGGATGAGCGAGGCCATAAAATCCCACCCACTGGGTGGATTAGTCCACACCGCTGTGGCAAGTTTTGCAGCAGCAGAGGCAGCTCACTATGGCCTGTGGTGGGATATTCACCATGGCCTGCAGCAAGGGTTTGACATCAACAGGACCAGAAGACCCTGCCAGGGAGAATTTATACTAGTCAAGAGACAATCAACCAATCATCAGCCCACAAAATGGGTGCACATTTCACAAAATGTACAACTATTATTAATAATTTAGAATTGGAGTCACTGCTTCTGAATGGACTCCACATTCCTCGGAAATGTTAAACCCAGGGGACTTTTTTGATTATAGCAAAACTGATTTGATATGATAACCAGGCTGTTACCCATCAAAACCATCATTCATATGTTAATGGACAGCTGATGAACCATGACATGAGATTGTTTCACTATGTAAGGGGGCACATGTTGTTTGCAGTAAGAGTGCTGTTAGTGGT
This sequence comes from Sphyrna mokarran, assembly GCA_024679065.1. Taxonomy (NCBI): domain Eukaryota; kingdom Metazoa; phylum Chordata; class Chondrichthyes; order Carcharhiniformes; family Carcharhinidae; genus Sphyrna; species Sphyrna mokarran. The sequence continues at coordinate 25,045,595 of JAGIQG010000019.1, forward strand.
GACAGATTCAGTAAGAAGTCTCACAACACCAGGTTAAAGACCAACAGGTTTATTTGATAGTAAACATCACAAGCTTTCAGAATGCTGTTCCTTCGTCAGGTGAGTGTAGCATTCATCTGACAAAGGAACAGTTTTCCAAAAGTTTGTGGCATTTATTATCAAATAGCAATCACCTGACGAAGGAACAGCGTTTTGAAAATTTGTGGTGTTTACTATCAAATAAACCTGTTGGACTTTAACCTGGTGTGGTGAGACTTTTTACTGTGTTTACCCCAGTCCAACGTCAGCATCTCCAGATCAGTGGTAGCAGATAGCAGGTAAGAGAAAAGTTTAGAGCCGACAACAGTGGCAACATTGTGCAGTATGTAGCTCTCAGAATATAAGGGAATCTGATGAACCACAATTGAGGACAATTGAGGTAAAGGAATAGAATCAGTCACTTTTTGGAAGGAGGTATTTGAGGGTTAACAGTGTGGGTGCAGCTCAGAAGTTATGGAAACAGCAATGATACTGATTCAACTTTAAAGGGGTACAGGGTATTGATGTTAATTTATAGATGATAAACAGTCTTTGTATGTATAGATCTAATTTAAGAGGAGGAGGATACTGACATCTGTAAGTGAGGACCTTACGTTTTTTAAAAAACCTGTAGGATGTTTTAAAAAAGGACACTGTTGGTCTTTAAGATGTCTGCCAAAGGTCATCTGACTTTCAGAACTGCAAGTTGGCTAAGCCTCTGGAAGCTTCTAAGGGTGGATTACAATGAACATGCTTACACCATCTGTGTTACCCCAACACAACCTTGACAATAAAACCTCAGAATTTCTGTCTCCCCCACTACAAGTTACAAAGGAGAACTCATCATTCTGCACAGAGGAAGTGCTAAGGACCCCCATCTGTTTCTATTATATGTCAGTGGGTTTTGAACATGGGAGATCGGAGCTCCTTCGTTAACAGATATAGATAATTGTTTTCCAGCATGTACCAATGGAAAATCATCACACCATCAAAACTCTTTGAAGTGAAATTTCCCATTCCGGGAATCGTAACGGGCGAGGGGTGGAACGTGGAAAAGTCCATTGGCCTCGGACAGGATTTTCTGGTTTCAAGGCAAGCACAATTGGAAAAATCCTGCCCTTTATCTTTGGACAGTCTTTCCCTATAAGCCCTGCTTACAAATTCAGACAACAGACTGCAGAATTGATGTCAGAAGGAACATCGCTGTTGAAATCAAACTATGAAATGGAATCTTCAACCAAGACACAAGGCTTAAAGTTTTAATGCTTCCTTGACAGCCTGAAATTCCTGAAAAATCCCAAGTTTAACAAGAAAAAAGGGAACTGCCCTCTGGCTATAATTAGCATCATGGCTATTTACTTGCTGCATACTTCTTATTCCAAAGAAATTCTACAAAATCTTGGACACGTCTGAACTTCAGCTCTCGCATGGAAAAGCCCCTCTCATTACACCCTTACAAATACATCACAAGCTTACCACTAAGGCCTTGGCTGATGTGGAGGCCCGAGACTGATGTGGAGACCTGTATATTATAAGGCCCATGCTACCCCTGGCCTATCGTCAAGAAATGCATTGGGCTTCTGAAGGTGCGGTTCTGTTGGCTGGATTGTTACGAGACCATTCAGTACAGCCCCCTGAGGGTCTCACGCACAATCTGGCACAGCAGCGGTGAAACATCCTGGAGGAAGAGGAGGAGAAGGAATCGAAGGATGAGGGGAAGCATCCAGATGATATGGAGGAAAACGTTAAGGAGAAGCTGGCAGATGGAAGACAAGGGGTGCTGGCTAAGGGTCTGACAGGACAGGATGGTGAGGGAGAAGCTGCAGTTGCTGGGGATGTCATGGTAGGCTAACTGTTACTCCTTTTGGTAACTATAGCCATAGTTTTATGACCCATCTCACCCGGTGGGATATTACTGTCCCACTGAAGTAAACAGTAATTTAAATTGTCCAACCCACCATTAGAGGGAAGGGCAGGGAGACATGTCATGGTGAGGCCATACATCCCTGGCCTCTGTTCTGTTGCTACACTTGTCTTCCTCAATACAATCTTTCCTTCTGAGATAAAATTAGAACGGTCTTGATCATGGACTTTCTTTCCTTGCTGTCGATAATTATTAGGCAATAGATGTTGTACTTTGTGGACAGCACTTGGCCTTCTAGTTGGTTTGTCCTTTTTGTTCTGCCTCACCTCAATCCAACTCTTTGTCATCATGTTCAAACTTGAGCTTTAGTGTTGTGTAAAATGTTGATCTGCCAAATTCTATGTTAATTTAAAGCCCATTAGTAAACAAAGCTGCTTCACTCACTTTCTCGAGATGCCAAAACTATTCTGTGAAAATAGTATTCTCTTTGAGAGGGCTTCTGAACAGCTACTTTTAAATAAGCTAACAAATATCACATTTATATTTCAGATGTTCATATAGAGCATGGAATAAAATGTCATCGCAACAGACAAAGCAGCCCAGTCAATTAGCACTTCCTTCATAAACTTCCACTTCCTTCATCACCATCACGTGGTGCCAGGCATGTGTACCATCTATAAGATGCATTGCAGCAACTCACCAAGGCTCCTTAGGCATCGCCTTCCAAACCCATGACTGTGACCATAGGAAAAGGAAAGGGCAGCAGATACATAACAACACCACCACTTGGATATTCAAGCACTCACCATCATGACTAGGAAATATGTTACTGTTCCTGTACTGTCACTGGGTCAAAATCATGAAACTCTGTCCCAAACAGCGCTGTAAGTGTATCAAGACTATGATATGATGGCACATAGTTAGCACTACTGCCTCAGAGCGCTAGGTACTTGAGTTCAATTCATGGCTTGGGTCACTGTCTGTGCGGATTCTGCATATTCTCCCTGCATCTGCATGTATTTCCTTTGGATGCTCCAGTTTCTTCCCACAGTCTGAAAGTCGTGCTGGATTGGCTGAGCTAAACTCTCCCTTGGTGTTGCCGAACAGATGCTGGAGTGTGGTGACTAGGGGAATTTTCACAGTGACTTCATTGTAATTTTAATGTAATGCTACTTGTGACTAATAAACAAACTTTAACTTTAAAGACTGTAGTGGTTCAACAAGGCAGTTCACTGCCAACTTCTCAAGAGCAGTTAGGGATGCACAATAAATGCTGGCCCAGCCAACAATATCTGTATCCTGAAAAATGAATTAAAAATATATAACCTAACATGAACCAATAACAATTATACCTGCACATTTAAGTACCCTGGGTGGAATTGTCCTGTCTTCTGTTCCCCACACCCACTGCCAGTGAGAATGGAGAATTTGGCGCTCAGCCAAATCTTCATTCATAACAGTGGAACCAGAGAATCCCAGCACAGATGAGGACATTCTGGCCCTTATAAGGAGGATGTGTTGTGTTATCAGTAGAACCAAGAAACAACCTGAATTAATCTGAAATGGTGTAAATTTTCTCTCAGAACCAATTGCTTACATTTCATTGAAACACAATTAGACTCCTCTGGAGATTTCTCATGTAAAGCTATGGTATAAGACACACAAATATAATATTCTTATGCAACTAAGAACTCTGGTGTTTTCTAAAGCAGAAGTGCTTTAAAGAAGAACCTTTGAAATGTTAATAACTTTAATTACAGAAAAATCAACTTTTGGAAAACGGAGCTACCAGTGAAAGATAATTTCAATAACAATGCAAAGCATTTTAATTAAGCATTATTAAAATTATTTATTCACAGGCCAATAGCAGTGGACTAAATGTTTCACCCTGGTAGTGGTCACTTAAATGCTGGAGATAATGTGCATCATTCTCATTATTACAAACATTAGATTAATCTTAATAACAATAGAACCAGTGACATGTTGTTTGGGTGTTCTAATGAAACAAATAATTGGTTTTGTTTGAAGGTAAATTGTTTTTTAAAATGTATTTTTTTTCCTTTCATCTCTTCAGTCACTTACTGCATGCATAATTTTTGGCTGATTTCCCCGAGTTTAGGATCTTCCAATGCTATTAAGGCCAGTTTAGAGAGAACCAGTGCAAATTTTCTTTTCATTTTCTCCCCTACTTACAGGAATTGTCGAAGTCTTCAATGCCTCCCGGTGATGATATAGCTGAGATCAGTATTCAATTTATGCACAATATATTTTAATATAAATTCTCTTATTTCACCATAGCGGAATTCTCCGATTTTGCCTGCAGCTGAAATTCACCAATCCCGTTAAGTGCCAAATTCTCTGTTCTTGCAGGCAGCAGTAGTGGACCATGGTACTTTGTGCACTTCACAAGGGTGTAATTTAATTTTTGAGTGGCTGGTGTGACAAGAATGTGGCTTTCTTTGAGAACACTACAGTAATTATCAAATCCTTGAGGAGGGGAGGCGATGGCTTGGTGATACTATTGCTAGACTATTTATCCAGAAACTCAACTAATGTTTTGGGAGCCTCAGGTTTGAATTCCACCATGGTGGGTGTTGGAATTTGAATTCCCTAAAAAAAAATCTGGAATTAAGAACCATTGACGAGCATGAAACCATTGTCAATTGTTGAGAAAATCTATCAGGTTCACTAATGGTCTCTAGGGAAATCTGCCCTTACCCAGTCTGGCCTACATTTAACTCCAGAGCCACAACAATGTGGTTGATGGTTAGATGTCCTCCAAGGGCAACGAAGGATGGGCAATAAATGCTAGCTAGCCAGCGATGCCCATATCCCATGAAGAAAAAATACCGTGGTCAGCCTTATTCCACTTTCTCAACTGTGCCTGTGAAGAATAAGCAAACTATCTTCTTTGTCAATGTAAAATTTGACTGCAAGCCGGGAGGAAGCACGAATGTTATTTGCCGTAACATTTTCAATGGTTTCAACGTTATTTAGATATTTTCTATAGTTGGTTTATGTCCTATTTAAGCCACTCCACGTATTTCTAATGTCCTGTCAGGTGATCTGTAGAGCCTTAGGAACATTGTTGAGCCTCAAAAATGTTCTATTTCTGGTATCAACAACTTCACCAGGAGATTTTCATTTATATCTCTCTGAAAAACATCGTCAGCTGTTTCACGGTCAGTTCTTTCATCATTACTGCCATTTTCCCTTGCAGGAAATATGTGATGTGTGCTCTTAGACAACAGAATGTTGTTTGCGAGCACTGACGCAGTGTGACCACAACTTAGAACTCAATTAACTCATTAATTTGTTTGAAATAGATGACTGTTTTCCTGGGGTTAGCTGAGATTGAGCAGTGTCACGTTCAGACTGTGCCACTACCATTGACAACTGGCCAAATGTCACCTTGGTACAAAAACACATTGTTGTGTCATCTGTCCCTTCAGACAAGGACATTATCTGCCAGGCTTTATGACTTGTGTAAGGCTGTGTGAGGAAATATAGAGGGGAATCTTACCAAAATTTGACAAGAAAAGCGATGTGAAACTCTGCAGTCCACAGGTCTGATTGCCCTCCAGGTCTTGATATTTTGAAAGCATAAAAAGAAGAGTGGGAGGGGTACCATCATACTGGCTGGCCAGGGTGGGTATTCTTAGGGAACTGGCTTCACAGAGATTGCGGCACTCTTTTTAAAGTGTGCCCTGATAACAAATAATAACTGCTCCCCCAGATTACAATACAGAGTAATCTGAGACCTTTCCCACTGATCTTCTCCAGCATCCTCATCTCCAGTACCCTCACTATCACAAACAGATGAGTCCCCACATATGAGGTGGCCTCCCCTAGGGTACACCCTGGCACTACCCCCTGTCATAGGTTGACATATCCAGGGACATTGCCAGGAATATTGCTAGGGCATTGCCTGGCCAAGTCCCTCTCCCTTTGTGTCCCAGAGGTTTCTCCTTGACGAGTTTACGTTTGTATACCCTTGTTATAAAGCGTGTCAGTGTTATGTTACATTAACAAATTACGAGAATTTAGTGAGGACATTAATTTAGTGAGGCAGGTGTATAATAATATTTAAATTTATTGAAATATGTTAAATGTCACATGCATTCTGGCCAGCGAGGGGCGGCAAAAGTCAGAAATCGCAATCTTGTTGAAGAGATTACTGATTTATGGTTTTCGCCGGATTTTGAGCTCTGTCCAGTATTCTTACGGTAGTCATTTTCTTCTCGGAGATCCTCTCCACTTGGAGCCGACAGTTTGCAGTGTCAATGATAGTCATTCTTGTGCACAGAGAGTTGGGGCTCAAGATCCCACCATAGAAGTGCCACTGGAAGGAGGCATATCTGCTTAGCTATTACTTTCAAAAATACTTCCAGACTGGGAGACGCTACATCTTGAAATCTCCAAAACAATTCAGTCCAAAAATAGTGGGGTGCATTGTCCCGTTCTGCCTGTCGTGGGAATCATAGCGGGCAAGGAACGGACCATGAAAAGGTCTATTGGGTGGGATTTTCTGATTTTGGAGCGAGCATAACTGGTAAACCCCACCAAATCAGTATAACAGAAATTACGTGAGATAAGTAAAGATCAGAATTTTACTTCAATTTTACATCACGGTATGTTTTATTTGTCTTGCTGACCATCAGTCTTAATCAGCACACAATGGTACTGGACAATAATAAAGCCATTGCAATTAACTTCTGAACTGATTTAATTAACATCAGAAATGGGGAAGGAAAGCATTAGTCAATGACCCCAATTCCAATTGCTATCCAGTAATCTCAAATGGAGAGGCCTTCAACATAGGGCAAATACAGACTCAACTGCGCACCTCCTGATCAAATAATTTGCTAAGACCTACAGTCCAGATGTATTTATTAAGAATAGGTGAGCTGTAGAGGTGGTTTGCTCTTAGAGACTCACATCCCAATGTCCATCAGCACCTCTGAGAGAAAGGGGAAGAAAATAAGACTGATAACAAAAAAAATGAAACTTGTCACTGAAAAATGCATCTGTACTGTTGAGTTGTAGGCATTTTTCTTTGCACAATTGGCATTCAATCGGTTTTAAATATTGAAAGCTGGACAGAAAATGCAAAAAAAAATCATCTTTTCACTTAATTCCACATCCCTAAATACATTTAGTTCTCAGTTACAGATGACTACAACTTCAAAAAAAAAGTGATTTTTTTTTTGGATTGCATTTCCTTTAAATATTTGGTTACTTTTTGTATATGGTTTCCAGCAAATTAAACAACTGGCTTAAAGGATTTAGATGTGTTTGGCTCATTCAAGCCACAGTAAAGAACTATATGCAGGCGCTGTGAAGAATTATAATGGTCGTTTCAAAACAAGAAGGCCAAAGGATTTGAAACAAGCCAAAATATTGAGGTTTTCGCATAGCTTTCTGGTATGGTAGGAAAAATATCTATTTATACTTAGTGACAACATGTCTTACTCAGACACAGGGTGAGTGTAATGTCTGCCTTTGTGTTTGTACGTATGCCTTTTATAGGCAAATAAAGAAACTATACAGTGGCTGTAAGTCATGGAGTCTGGATCATGCATTTTGCTGCACCTTAATACTCACTTCATCAATTTGACCCCATCTCCACTGCTTACGCTTTTAAATAAATCTGTGTATCACCACTTTAGTAGTAGTCAGCACACAACAATTCCAAAACATCTTTAAAGCAACATTATCAATCATTAAATAAAACCTAAGTCTGGCCATCGGTTAGCAAGAAAAGAAAATGTATACTATGCACCAGTAACCACGAAAGTTAAATTTGGAAAACTTGTTCAAAATTTACTATCATTGAAACAGATTCAGACTTGTTTACAAAGAACAAAAGTCATCAATCTACTTTAGTGTTCATTAGTTAAAAACAAGTATTGATGCATTTGAATGCTTTTATGCTGTTTGCACCAGTACATTGAAGCAAAGCTAAAAGCACTTGTCTTTTGACTTTCTACATTAACCTCTTATTGATTAGTGTAGCAAGTACTTAACCAAAGTGGCCAATATAAACTTTATTACCTACAAAAACCATGTCTGTATGCTTGATCGTGACCAGTCTTCAATTTGCAAGCAACAGTTAAAGAACCTTTTGATTTTAAGAGATTACTGGCTGACTAAGTACCCTGGAGTTCACCGATAGTTATATGTCTGGTCCTCGAAAATAAATTTACACACTGGAAACTATTGAGTGCAATAGCTGTACAGTTAAGCCTGAGTTACACCATGTGATGAGCTTGCTCTCTCTATTTTTTTTACTTACTCGTGGGATCTGAGTATTGCCGACAAAGCTAGCATTTATTGGCCATCTTCATGAAAGTGCCCTGAAGAAGGTGGTGATGAGCTGCTGAAGGTAGCATAGCCTGAGCTTGCTCACATCTTCAATCCTGTGATCATCCGAATCCAATGCATCCAGTGTGTGGAGTAAACATCTCTCTACAACACTGGAGATGCTCGATGCAGACAATCACACCGGAGGGACTTACCAGCCCATGAACACTGCTGCTGGTCTCCATACATCAGCCTCGAGAGAGAGAGAGAGAGAGTGGAAAACTGCAGGGGGAGAGATGCTGCAGGTGTTGGGTTTAGAGGGAGTGGGGATTGCTGCAAAGGCGAGATGGATTGATCAGGAATGCAAAGCTGCAATGGGTAAAGAGGCTGTGAAAGGGAGAAGAGTTGTGAGGGAGAGAGAAAGTGCAGTTTAAAACCTGTCATCGATACTCAACTAATGAAGAGCCAGGAAAACTTGAACAGACTGAGGTAATGAATTCCTTGCAAATTAACGTGAAATCCCCGGCTTAAGGCAGCAGAAGACCAGAGACGATTGTGTCGAGAAAAACATAATACAATGAATACTGTTGTATATTGAATAATTTAATCATGAACTAAAGATTTGCATTTGCCTGTTATCAGATCTCAAAGTGTTTAACATACTGTGAATTACTTGAGCTGCAGTGATTGTCAGAGATAAGCAAGTGATCATTTTGCATAAACTAAGATCCCAATTAGTCAGAATGAAAATGGAGTCACTGAAAATCAAAAAATAGCTCTTAATAAAATCTCAAGACAAGCCATCAAAAAGAATTGACCCTGAGCCCAACTGGTCTGCTGACCTGCCCTGGAATTCATGCACCGAACTCTCAGCTATGGTCAAATAGCTCCACCTTCTTGGATACCATGAGAGAATTCTAGACTAAGGGATTAGGCCCTGACAAAAAAATATCTGAAGTGGAGTCCAGGTTCTCTATATATCTTTCCCAAGATTGCACCCGAGAGAGGAAACTTTTCACTGCAGAGTGTTCATACAAGATGGATGACAATGGCCTAGTGGTATTAGAGAGAGGCAATGGCCTAGTGGTATTATCACTAGACTATTAATCCAGAAACTCAGCTTTGGGGACTCAGGTTCGGATCCTGCTATGGCATTTGGTGGAATTTAAACTCAATAAAAAATATCTGCAATTTAGAATCTACTGATGACCAGGAAATCATTACTGATTTTCAGAAAAATCCATCTCGTTCATTAATGTCCTTTAAGGAAGGAAATCTGTCATCCTTACCTGGTCAGGCCTACATGTGACTCCAAAGCCACAGCAATGTGGTTGACTTTCAATTACCCTTCAAAGGCAATTTGGCATGGGCAATAAATTTTAGGTAGCCAGTGATGTCCATGTCCCACAAATGAATAATTTTTTTAAAAAGAATAAAGGACTGCAGTTAGGAGTGACAGACACAACTCAAATGGCATTGAAAATGGATGCTATGTACTGTCTGTGATGGTGGAGGCTCCATCCTGGCCCATTGGTCAGCTATCACACACCTGAAGTCAGGTAGCCCACAACTAATAAAGATGCTGGCCCATCATGCTGAGTCTGCTTCAATAGTCGTTGGCCAGACCAGAACACCGCATTTACCTGACGAAGACGAAAAGTCGAAAGCTCGCAGATTTACTATCAAATAAATCCATTGGATTTAAAATTGGTGTTGCCAGATTCTTACTATGAAAGTGATAACAGACTTGCAACAGGTCACTATCACTGTGACCAACATGAAAGGTAAAAAGTTGAACATTGAGTTTAGGTTTATTTATTAGTGTCACAAGTAGGCTTACATTGACACTGCAATGAAGTTACTGTGAAAATTCCCTCATCACCATACTCTGGCTTCTGTTCGGGTACACTGAAGGAGAATTTAGCATGACCAATGCCCTAACCAGCATGTCTTTCAGACTGTGGGAGGAAAGAACATGTTCCAAGTAGGATTACATTTAACTTTCCCAAGCCACAATGCCAGAGGACAGAAGGGCCATAATTCATGTCCGCTCTTCTGTTGAAACATCCAACAGATATAGTTCTTCTAACTCAGGGATACTATTGATAAAAATGTCCACATAGAACTAGTCTCTCATCTCTGTGTAGAACATAGTGCTGGAGCACCGATGCTTATAATGATAACTGGCCCAGTTTGAGATGAGAGGCAGATGGAATGAAAACATTCTGAACCAAGAGCTTTTTGACAGTCTATGCCAAGTTTGTATGTTCTTCCCGTGTCTGCATGGGTTTCCTCTGGGTGCTCCGATTTCCTCCCGTAATCCAAAGATGTGCAAGTTCGATGGATTAGCCATGGTAAATGCCTGGAATCATGAGGCTAGGGCAGGTGGTGGGTCTGGGTGAATGCTCTTCAGAAAGTTAGTGCAGATTCGATGAGTTGAATGGCCTCCTTTAGCATTTTAGGAATTCTATGATTCATTCTCAATACACGCAGTTCCACCGTGCTGACTGAGATACAACTCTTGAAGCTTTTCCACTCAAGCTTTAAAGGAGATGTACGAAATATGTTTTTTACACAGATGGTGATGGTGCCTGGAACTCATTGCCAGGGGAGGTATTGGAAGCAGATATGATAGTGAGTTTTAAGGGACATCTGGACAAATACATAAATAGGATGGGAATAGAAACATATGGTCCCCAGAAAGGTTAGAAGTTTTAATTTAGTCAGGCAGCATGGTCGGTGCAGGCTTGGAGGGTCAAAGGGCCTGTTCCTGTGCTGAATTTTTTTTTCTTTGTTCAAAGCAGAAATGCTGACCTCCAATTAATGCCAACCGTACTGTCTGCCCAGATAAAAACCAACAGTTCTTCAACTTGAGTGAATGGCATTCTCACTCCAAAGACTGCTGAGGTGATATAAACATACTCATGGACTCCATGGACAGAATGCTGCATTCTCATATATCAGAAGGTGGAATGATTGATTCAAGGCTAACATTACTGCAATGAGGCCTGTCACTGAAGCTAAGAGCTCTGTTCTCAATAATTACAAGAGAGATCTGAGCAAGAGAATGTATGAAGTAAAATCCACAAACTGCTAGGCAATGCACCAGTGACTACTGGTCACAGCTTTGCCAGAATATCCAGATGTCCTTTGACATAGGGACATGTATGTAGGGATCAAAAAGGCAACACATTCATCAGCAAAAAAAATTGCTTCACAGAAAACAAAGGCAGGGGAGATCATCACTGACTTCAATAAACACTTGGAGACAAAAACAGAAAATGCTGGAAAAATCGCAGCAGGTCTGACAGCATCTGTGGAGAGAGAATAAAGCTAATGTTTTGCATCTGGATGACCTTTGGTCAGAGCTGGCAGCGTTGGAAAGTCAGGTGGAACAGCCTCTGGAGTTGTATTTGAAGGAGAACACGACACTGAAGATACTCTTATGTTTAAGAAAATGTAATTAATAAAACAATTCTGAAAAGTTGGAGTAACATTATGAAAGCAATGATAAAGACACCATCAGGTTAATAGTCTGGAGAATTGCGGTGAAGTTCTACTGCTCAATGTAAATAAACTTTTGACTGAAGAAAGCATCAATGTATCTCCCCAGTATCATTCAAGGCAGAGATATCATGATTACACCGCCTTGAAGCTGAAAAAATCCTGCACATCATGATATACTGAACCTAAAGTGGAGGGGCTTAGCAGAGCTTTAACTCATTTACCGCAGACAAAGCTCCAGATGCAGATATCAGAATGCCAGAGCTGAAGCACAGGAAAACCTGTGGCACTCCTGCAGCATCTGCTCTCTGTCTCAGTTGGAGAAGTGCCCCAGGATTCTATCTGATGTAAAGATTGTAACCCTGTACTTGAACAAAGGCGATCGCGACAATTGTACAACCTGTCGGGGCATCTCCCTGCTGAGTATCATGGGAAAGGCATTTGCCTGCATTGTCCTTCTCAGACTGTGGATTTAGATGAATGGATCTACTCAGAATCCGAATGTGTTTCAGAATCGGAAGATCCACAACTGGCATGATTGTCTCAGTCCGGCAGCTGTAAGAGAAAGGCTGTGAACAGAATACACCATATACATACTGCCTTCATCCCTCTCACCAAGACATTCGGCTATGTGAGAAGAAGCAATCTATTTAAACTGCTGGAGAAAATGGACTGCCCGCCATAGCTACTGAACGTGATCTGCTTTCTCTATGACCACATAGAACCATAGAACTTCCACAGTGCAGAAGAAGGCCATTCAGCCCCATCAAACCTGCACTGACAACAATCCCTATCCCCATAATCCCATGTATTTACCCTGCTGATCCCCCGACGCTAAAGGGAAATTTAACATGGCCACTTAACCTAACCTGCACATCTTTGGGGCGTGGGAGGAAACCGGAGCACTGAGAGAAAACCCAGACAAGCACAGGAAGAATGTGCAAACTCCACATAGTTACCTGAAGCTGAAATCAAACCCTGGTCCCTGGTGCTGCATGGCAGCAGCGCTAACCACTGTGCCATATGTTGTGTATGGTCAGCTACAGCAGGGTCAAAGAGGGTTGCGTTCTGACATCAACATCATTTGGCACATTCTTTCCTTTGCCTTCAGATCATCTGCACAAGGTGCCCACTAACACTTCCAGCCTTATTCACTTGAGTTCCAAAACAAAGCTGTATCAATTCTCAGCTGAGAGTACTCTCCCTGACAATGCCGCACTAATTGAGGAACAAATGGACAGGCTCTGAGGCTTGTAAAGAGTTTGATTTGGCCATCAGCATCAGGAAGAAAGATTTCATGAAATATGATGCTGCCACACTGCCATCTATCAGCACTGACAGTTTCACATATCTAAACTCCACAATCGCCAGCAACCTGTCACCTGATACTGAAATCAATGCACACATCACAGGAAGTGCAGTTATGTCTAAGCTGTGGAACAGAGCTCAGAACAATCTGACTGAAAAAAAATCTATGATGTGGAGATGCCAGCATGGGATAGGCACAGTAAGAAGCCTCACAACACCAGGTTAAAGTCCAACAAGGTTTATTTGGAATCACGAGCTTTCGGAGCACTGCTCCTTCATCAGCATCGCTTCTTCATCCCTCATAAAAAAAAATCCAAGCTGCAAGTCTACCAAGCCCCCTGCCGCAGCACACTCTTTTATAGTGGTGAGACCCAGATAACATACAGCAAGCTAAACACTGATCAGTGTCCACCTTCACTTTCTCAGATATATCCTCACTATCTCTTGATAGAACAAGAGCTGACCGACATTGTGGAGCTAATTGCATCAGCTTACACTCATTGCTCAATGTGTTGCCTTTTTGATCCCTACATACATGTCCCTATGTCAAAGGACATCTGGATATTCTGGCAAAGCTGTGACCAGTAGTCACTGGTGCATTGCCTAGCAGTTTGTGGATTTTACTTCATACATTCTCTTGCTCAGATCTCTCTTGTAATTATTGAGAACAGAGCTCTTAGCTTCAGTGACAGGCCTCATTGCAGTAATGTTAGCCTTGAATCAATCATTCCACCTTCTGATATATGAGAATGCAGCATTCTGTCCATGGAGTCCATGAGTATGTTTATATCACCTCAGCAGTCTTTGGAGTGAGAATGCCATTCACTCAAGTTGAAGAATTGTTGGTTAAGCCAACAACACCTGCACTGCTTCAGCCACATTCGCCAGATGGATTGGCCACTGGATCATGACCTGATGTACTTCCAATGCAAAGACACCCACAAGTGAGTTATTAAGACAGCAGATATTGACACAGGAAACTGTGGCACCATCGCTGACAGCCATTATCTTTGAAGGCTGACTGTTTGGAAGGGCATTGGGAAAGGTGAGCAAAAAGGAAATAATCAGGTGGCTGAGAAGAGGATCCAGAGAAAACAAAACTCAGGGAATCAGCAAATATGACTGCAGTGCCAGAGTGGAACCCCGGAGCCACAGCACGAAATTGATGCAGATAGCACAAACCAATGTCTCAATGGATGGAAGGCTGCCATAACATTGACCAGGACAATGAGAATAATTCACTTGCGCTTCTTCTAAATATGCCACCATATCTTTTACACCTATCTGAGAGAACAGATGGTGCCCTGATCTTAAAGTCTCATCAGAAATATGGCATCTGCGACAATGCAGCACTCACTCAGTACTGTATTGGAATGTCTCTCCCATCACTGGTGGCCAGCATTTATTGCCCATCCCTAGTGGCCCTTTTTCAGAAAACAGCTGAGAGTCAACCATATTGCTGTGGGTCCGAAGTCACATATAAGGCAGAACAGGAAAATACATCAGATTTCTTTCTCTAAAGGATATTAATGAATTAAATAGGTTTCTAATGACAATCAACAATAACTTCATGGTCATCAGTAGATTCTTAATTCCAGACTTTTTTTTGTTGAATTCAAATTCCACCATTTGCCATTGCGGGATTCGAACATGGTTCTCTAGAACATTAGTTGAGTTTCTAGATTAATTGTCTAGTGATAGCACTTGGTGTTTAGCTCCCTAATTTGGACGTAACAACAAAGGTTTTGAATGGCTGTTGGTGACGGGTTTTAGGATGTAGTGAGGGCATGAATTGTACTAAAATAAAAATTCTGTATGTTGCTATGTTCTTACAAGACTCATTGCAATGTATTCTACTGTAAGACATTTATAGCTAGATAGCAGTAGAATACATCTCATCCCTTAGCTTTCTATTCATTGACAATCTACAGGATTTTGTTGTCTATGCCAACTGCCATTCAATCATTTCTTCTGGGAATATCTCGCTGCTCCTTTTAATCATTTAGGGATTGTGGAAGCTTTCATAGGTTTTTGACAGCCCCATTTGGGAACACATCTGACCCCACATTACATCAGAATCAGATTGCAGAGCCCCTTAGCACATCATCTTGAAAAAAATGGCCCTTAGAGACACCAGCTAATCCTCTATTGTGCATGGCATCGCAAGGTTGTCATATAAACTCTGGGGTTATTAATAATTGAATCTGTATTAATGATTAACTTGTGATTGAATTTATTTTATTTCCTTCTTATCACCATCCTAAAAATAAATTCCTGTCCACCAGTTGATACCTTGTCCAAAGGCTAGAATTCACATATTGTCCTTAGACAGCAGGTATCAATAGCTACACTGCATCACCACCAAACCTGACTTTGTCCTCATTAAACTGACAGCATGGTAGCAGCGTGGTTAGCACTGCTGCCTCACGGCGCCAGGGGCCAGGGTTCAATTCCTGGCTTTGGTCACTGCTTGTGTGGAGTCTGCATGTTCTTCTTTGTCTGTGTGGATTTCTCCAGTTGCTCTGGTTTCCTTCTACAGTGTGAAAGACATGCTGGTTAGATGCATTGGCCATGCTAAATTCTCCCTCGGTGCGCCTGAACAGTCACCAGAATGTGGCGACTAGGGGATTTTCACGGTAACTTCACTGCAATGTTAGTGTAAACCTACTTGTGACACTAATAAATAAATTTTAAACATATATCATTGTCCAGCAGAAATCAGTGTACAAGGCACTGACTTTTCTAACCATAACCCAGACACACTGAGCAGCCTGTTGCCACCCTTGCTGAGGCCAGTATAATTCGTAGAGAGAAACTCAAAAACTTCCTTGTCTCTAAAACTCAGCTATAAACTAAGCCATACTTTGACCAATTAGACCCCCTAATGATTAGAAGCTTGACTAAGAAATAAAAGTGTTTGAGTTCTCCAGTTTCTTGAAAAGATAACTTGTCTTTAACGTTACAGTTTATTTTTATCAATAAGTTCGATTTTGATGGTATCTACTGTGGAAATTTAATTTTGCCGGTTTTATACAGAAACATTTCGGGCTATCCAAGTAAGCATAATTTTTGTGTCACATCTGCATTTTCCCAACAGTATTTTGCAGCGGAACATGCCAAAGTATTCAAAAGAAATGTGATTTAAATCCTAATTACACAGGCACCTGAGAGGTGAGATCAAACAAGGATGAAGTTTTTTAAAAATTAGTCGGAACAAGATTGGAAACAACACCCAGATACTATTTTATTGGGTGGATGGGCTAACACTGCGTTCTTCGTCGTCAACCTTTACGTAGCTGTTGGAAGCAGGTTCCGGAATTCTGCTTGCTCTTTCATTCCCAGTGGAATTGCATTAAGATGCAACACAATCACGGCTGACAGGCTTATCACTGACTGAATTTTCCAAATATTTGTCAGCTTCCCTCTTTCAGATGTGATCCTGAAGATGCAATAGGCACGCCCTCCAATACAGCAGCACTTTGAGTAAACCAAAGTGCCAAGGGGCTGAAATACCAGGGGCCTTCTGCCAGATCTCAGGATGTTTTTGTCACCGACTTATAGAGGGTGGAATTTTCATCTGAATTTTACAAGTCAAATGACAGGCGGGTGGTGAGGCCGTGGGTGAGATTCCCTAAACTGGGAGTTCATCCTCCTCCGCACGTTCGGCAGTTGAGAACTTGTGTTTGTGTGACAGCTTGGTGCAGCAGGGAGTGCAGGGATGTACAGTAGGCTGGTGTTAAGCCCCCACCATCCCATCCCGTCCCACCATTTTTCTGAATGCTCAACAATCAATTGAGGCCTAAGGTGTAACGACCCATATCGTAGAGGCTAAATCTGGGAGACTGCTGTGGAATGGACATTCTTTGCCACAGAAGGAAACACCAGAGATTGCCTGAATTGTTGCCTGCGCACAGTCGTGCCTAGCTAATGCAGTGTCCCTGTACAATAAGTAATCAGTTTTACAATCATCATTTCAAACTAATACAATGCTTGTCTAATCACAATTTTAGAGGAAAAAAGACTGATGCTTGTGAATTACAAAGAAAATTCCTGTCCTTAATCTCAGCTAAATAATATGAGTATGAAAAAGCGATATTTTCCACTGAAATTGATCTTTTGGCACAGAATTTCCAAATCTGCAAGAGTGGGTCATCCACCGAGGAGAAACACAAACATCCCACCGTATTCTACTTCATTTCACAGGAGGTATTTTGAGGTCGCTTGTATTTTACACTAAGAGACTGTGTAGTTGCTGACCTGCAGGCTTGGTGCCGCACCCTGTTACTGCAAAACTCCACCGTAGCGCACCAGAGCCCTCTGCAGGCTTCCCCATGCAACTGTGCAGAATGAAGTTTTCTTGCTCTTGCTTAATAAGCCGATGGTGGTTTCACTTAAGCTACAGTTTCCTTGCACTACAAGAAACATGGTTACCTGCACTGCCCCTTAACGCGTGGAACTGCAGGTTCAATCAATGCTGTAAAAATTTGATCAATTGGAATTTTTTAAAAAAAGATCCAAATCAAGGCCAGGTTTAAAAAGAAAAACAGGGATAGCTTCTATTTATTTAATTAAATTATTTTAAAAAACTAAAACATTAAACTTGTAAGTTAAGAATTCAGGCCGTGAATTTTTCACATCTGCCTCACACCAGCATATTCCCCTCCAAGCCACACATCATCCTGACTTGTGATTGTCCCTTACAAGGATTATTGCAGAACAATATCACCATTTCTTCACTGTCACTGGATTAAAATCCTGGAATTCCTTTCCTAACAGGGTGTGCCTAACCACGTGGACTTCAGCGACTCAAGACGGCGGCTGACCACTAGTATGAGGACGTTTAGCGATGGGCTGTAAATACTGACCTCAGCAGCAATGCTCCTGAGGAGAACTTGAAAAATGTGTTTGTAAAGTTCATGGGTAGCTCAAATGCATTGCTGGAATTTTGAAGGTACCTTTGTGGTAAGGTCATAGGTAAAGTCACCATAGTCCCAGATGACCATAAGCTGCTTTTCCCTTGATAGGGAGGGCTGACTGGAGGCAATTTAATCTGAGGGTCATGATATCTCAGACAGGGGCAAGGTTGAGAAGAGGGGCCTTAATGAAGAGCTTCAGTCAGCATGGGAATTGAACCTGTGCTGTTGGCATCATTCTGTCCAGCTTTTCGGCCAACTAAGCATTTGTGGAGCCCCTGTTTGAATGGCTAAAAATTGACACTGTGTGGCCAGAGTTACAGAGATCATCTACCGACATTACAGAAATATATTGATAGAAGCCTGAAGAAATTAGTCCTAAATAGAAAATCAGCTCCGAGTGCAGAAGTACTGATCATTTGGTTTTGAGGAGTGAAAACACCAGGGTAGGAGAGGTATGATGGGCACGGAAAATCCAGCTTCTGTTCCCAGTCTGCTAAGATGTTTGGTCTCAACTAAAAATAGTTGTGGAGAAAGTTTAAGTTTATTCATTAAGAGATTTACACAGGTTTACATTAACACTGCAATTGTTACTGTGAAAATCCCCTAGTCGCCACACTCCAGTGCCTGTACAAATACACTGAGGGAGAATTTAGCATGGCCAATGCACCTAACCAGCTCTTCTTTCAGACTGTGGAAGGAAACCAGACAGCATCCACAAGAAACTTATGCAGATACGAGAAGACCATGCAGACTCAGCGCAAACCAGAAATTGAACCTGGGTCTTTGGCTCTGTGAGGCAGCAGTGCTAACCACTGTGCCATGTGCTGGAATGTTAATCCAGAGTTCCCCTTCCTGACTGGTGTCTGGCCAGAGGTATATGGACATCAAATAAGAGTAGAAATAATCTGCCAGTTTTCACTACCCTCAAGGGCGAAGGGCAGAGAACACGAGGAAATACTCTCCTGTGTGGATCTGGAATCATTACCCCCTACACTGAATTCCTGGTTACAAAGAGGCAGTAAGAAGAAGAAAGATTGGAGGGAAAAAAATCAGCATAAATTTAACCCATAAGAAATGTCATTGCCTTGGCAACAAAGGGCTATGATTAATAAGAACTAATTGAATGTTTGAGAATATGTTTCTTTTCAATTATCTTTCCACACTTTCTTATGGAAATGGTTTTTATGCTTGCTTCTTGGACCAGAACACAGGACAATGACTCTCAAAGGGATAGATAGTCGGATAGTCCACAAGAGCAATTTGGGTTTCGCCTCTCCCACAAACTCCAACCACACATCACTCCCTTACCTGGTAGGAAACAGTTCACTGCAAGAGGTAATCCATATTCAGGCACTTAACACTACATTTAATCAAAGCAGATTGGTACATGTGCCCTTAATAGAGCTGTTTAGTAAGATAAATAGATTTTTAACACTGCGTTCTGTGCTCTCCCTTTTCATTCACCCCTGTGTACTGTATGAACGATATACCTTGCCTGTATAGCACGCAAGAAATAAGACTTTACACTGCATAACAATACATGTGACAATAAGAAATCAAATCAAACCCAATACCACTGATGGGAGGATTCATAAGTCCCAGTCCAACTTCTCAATCATGATCAGATCAGTGTCAATTCCACAATAGAGCAACCTTAGCTCCAAATTAAGGGATGGCACAGTGACACAGTGGTCAGCACTGCTGCCTTAGAGCACCAAGGTCCTGGGTTCACTTCCTGGTTTGGATGACTGTCTGTGAGGAGTTTGCACATTCTCCCCATGTCTGTGCATGTTTCCTCCACATGTTCTGGTTTCCTCCCCCAGTGTGAAGATGTGTAAGTTAGGTGGATTGGCCATGTTAAATTGCTACTTAGTGTCAGGGGAACTTGCTAGGGTAAATGTATCGGGATAAAGGGATAGGGCCTGGGTGGGGCTGTGGTCAGTGCAGACCTGTTGGGCCGAATGGCCTCCTTCTGATATGTGGGATTCTATGATTCTACGTCATCTGATACATTTTGCAGGAAAGTCAAACTCAAACATTTTTTTCTAAAGCATTGATCCTTCTTATCAATAACATTGCAGCTTTTTTTAAAGCCCATTGAGTCTGCACTGATTCACCAACAAAGCATCTTATCCAGACCTATCCCATTCATACATTCAAATGTATTTAAAGAGCTTCCCTGCATATGATCCCCCCAGGTGGCAATGCTCCTTTCACTGGTGTGACGTGACATCGACAAAGTTTACAATACCAGGTGCAAGAAGGGATGCTGTCGAGAGAAACACAGCAGGGAACAAAAGTAAGGATAGCCGCAGTGGGAGAGGGACTTGTCTGGGCTGTGCCAATGAGGCACCGGCACAGGCATCTCCCCAACTTCTGGCTCTTCTGTGTGAGAGAGACAGTCCAGATGCTTGTATGGGAGAGTTGTCCTGATGCTTATGTGGATTGTCTCGATGCTTGTGGGGCTTCCACATGTCCATGGGCATTTGGGGGCAGGGTGAAATAGTTTGTTTCTAATACAGATTAGGGCATCCTTCATAGATGGCACCCCGATCTCTGTGGAGCCTATATTGCTGACTCTATCAGGCTCCACTCCACCAGAGTGACAGCGGAAACTGTGCCCCAAGGTTCTCTGTGCTCTGAGTGTCAGAGAATCTGGAGAGAAAACTCGGCTGTGCAGCTGTAGAGCTACACATTGGTTTACTCGCTGAAACTGGCATGCTGACAAATTATCAGAAGATTTGGTCCATTGTGTGTAAGAATATATTTTGAGTTTACTTTGCCACCGGTCTCAAGTTTGTGAGATCAGTGGACATTAGAACTAAGACTGTTATGTTGGCGGGATAAAATTGTTACAATAACTTGCACAAAATATCTGAAAAGTTTTTCAAAGTTTTTTTGTCACCTTTTCCCTGAAGAGACATCTAAAATATTGATAGTCAATTGTTACTCATCAAACTATTAGCCCTGTCTACTTTTATTAATTGTATAACATGTTGTGCTGTTCCCACTCTGTTAAAAAACATTCAATTTTGCTTTACGTCAATGCGAGAGTATGAGTCAATTGCTTTCTTGTTTCTGTACTATGACCCAGTCAGCCTGTGTGTATGGTCCTTTCATAGTCTGTATTATAAAAGAACCTTTTAGCACCTAATTACGAAGCATGACAGAATGAGTAATTCACAAGCTCAGATACAAGAGAAACACGCAAGAAAATAGTCTAACTTGCTGTTTCCTGACATGAACACACACTGGCCTTGATTTCTCCCTTTCCTGGTGCCAGCGCCAACCTGGGCACAAACCCACCCACCTGGCATCTGAATTGAGAAGTCCTAAACATATGCTACAATCAGCATGTAAACAAGATTTTAGCACAGACAATGTTAGCGTCCCTGTCTCTTAAATCCACTTTGAACTCTTCGTCTAGCAGTAACGTGCACTCAGACTGGCACGTAGCTCTTTGATTTCCCAATTTTTAAACACTCTGAAATGGACAATGCTGATGTCTTCTGGCATGGTTTATGGCAGTTCAGAGAGGTTATACCGTAACATAGATTGTAGACAATTTAAAGAATGTTCCCAATTTACAGGGTGAAACCATAATACAATACAGCTCTATTCCTAACATGTTCATGCAGGTTCTGTTGATCACAAAGCATTTGTGAGTCTGTCCACGGAAAGAGTTCATTTTCTGCTTAAAGAAATGCACAATCCTGTTGGACTTATTTGTTGCCATGGATGAAGAAAAATGTACCGCGAGGATTTTCAGTTAATTTTCCCTTCTCTTCCATCCTCCCTGACTATGCTAGTCTACCACAATTCTAACTTCATATTAAGAAGATAACATTAAAGTCATGACATTTTTTGATCCATTTACACACTGAATAATTTTGAAACCAAGCTACAAAGAAATTTAAACAAGCAATTCTTATTCTCCGAATGGTGAGGTAAATGTAAGATCAAGACACTTATTTAGCAAGAAATTGTCTGCTGTTGAAGTTAACTAGTTAAACTTGTACATCTTTTTAATGCACAACATTGGAAAGTTTCTTGTTATTCAGCCATCTACCTGTTAGGGGTTTGGTTTTGTGGTGTTATCTCGACACAAATGGGATGACTCTCAGTCAGTTGCCAGATTAGACCTTCAAATTCCTGTAGGTCAAACTGGGAAACTGATCAGCGGTAGTGCTCTTGAGTTATAATCAAATGCTTACCATAGAGAGCTAAGTCCAATTATTTCACAATAAGGTATGCCAAGTTCTAAATATTTCAATCCTGGAAAATTCCACCTAGTTCATTTTTAGAGCCAGAGCAGACTCAATGGGCTGAATGGCCCCTTCTACACCATAACAATTCTGTGATTTTCTTATTTCTAAAGAAGGCAATCATTTGTTGACCATTTGATGATTCAGAAGTGTAAGTTTGAACCTTTACTATTGCACATTAAAGATAAATTCGCCATGGTCCCAGATGATGACAGGCTGCTCTCCCCTGCAAGGGGGAGCACTGACTGGTGGTGATTTAACCTAAGGATTAACACACCTCAGACGAGGAACAAAAACTATTGGCAGACCTGGCCTTTTTATCAGGCAGCAGAATGGGATCAGTAAACTGGTTTATTCAAAGTCAAAAGGGGCAAAGTTGAGAAGGTGAGGCCTTCATGAATAATGTCAGCAGGTACGGGAGTTGAACCTGTGCTGTTGGTGCCGTTCTGCATTATAGCAACCCAAACTACATGGTACTCACTGTAATTCAAATTATATTGCCATATTATCCTGTGGACATGCACCATTCTTCAGTGAATGGTCATTCCATCAATTTGAGATGCATGCTGTGAAATGCATTATTGGTCATGCTATAGATGTTCTTAATGTTGTCTGTGATGTGTATATACACTGCTGTTGCTCACCACATCATATGATTATGATTAGGATTTAGCACTCAGTCAGCAAGTGTCTATTGGAAATATGGGAAGGACTAGCCTTCTGGCTAATGTCTAGTATCAACATGCTGCACTTCGTTGAAGTCATTAGGTTACATTTCAGCTTCATTTGAAACAACGTTTTACAGCAGCATCTCGGCCTTTTGGCTAAGATTTGAATGATATCAAACCTTGCAATCAGCTTGGATCATGTAGATCAAGCCCAAGACAGGAGGTGAGATCTCTGTCTTGTCAGCTTGGATCAGGAATGTCTCAACTTATTGGGACTCTGAATTGGATTTGATTTGATTGGATTGAATTGGAATAAAGTTTTAAAAAAATAGGGAGGAGGTAAATTGTGTTGTCAGTCAACATGTAACAATGATTTGCCATCAGCTCAACTATTTAGAACTCAACTCTACAACCAACGCATTCCCTTAAACACGTGTTGTTATACATGATGCCACAACAGTAGAATTCAAGGAATCATTGACCACTTCCAGGCTAATCGCTCTTGTTCGGATGGAATCAGGCACATAAACTGGCCAATATTGAGCCTCCCCTGGCAATTAAGTGCTCAGTAGTTCAAAAATCATCCCCCACTGATCTGCTTTCCAGTAACAATTACTGCTGCTGTTGCCCTGAGGCCATCAGGAAAATTGCTGGATTGCTGGAGATAGTGAGTGAGGGTAGATGGACTGGAAGGATACTTGGAAGTGAGTGCAGGGGGTGGTTCAACATAAGGACAGTGAAGTGGCTTTAGCGCATTGTCCCCTTCCTAATGTGGACTGTCAACACCCCCCCTTTCCCCTCACTAACAGCCTCCAAACAAATTGGACCTTGATACAGTACTGCGGACACTGGAACCTGAAACAGATCTGATACCTTCTGTCAGATCTTGGGATGCATGGGAAAGTCATGTGAGTCCGTTAAATCCTAAATCCTGATGGACACAGGGATTATTGCCTTCACATGGTTCACTCTAAGACCTGGCAAAGGGTCATCCAGGCTCGAAATGTCTGCCCTATTCTCTCTCCACAGATGCTGTCAGACCTGCTGAGATCTTCCAGCATTTTCTGTTGCTGTTTCAGATTGCAGCATCTGCAGTATTGTATCAAAACCAAATGCTTCTTTGATTAAAAACGTACAGAACGTGAGTTTAAACATATGCCTTTGAATGAACCAGCTTATTGATGCCATTCTGCTGCTGTATAAAAGGCCGACCTGCCAGTAGTTTTTGTCTTTATGCACTGGCATTGAAGGGGGAAAGCGTGGCTTCGCAGAATGAGTTTAGCTTCAACTTGAAGCACGGCGGAATTGCAGAAGGAGGCTGCTGAGTGCTGCAATGAATTTCTGTATTCAGTGGAGACTTCAAGAAGGCAGACATAAGGACTGAATACGCTGAGAGCAGCACCGATGATTGGCTTAAACGTAGCATCCACTCCAAGAGGTCTTGTTAAAATTCAGCAGGATGAATGCTCAGACACACGCTTGCATTTCCTTGGTAACCACTTACTCTAACGCAATGTCAACCTACCAACAAAAACACGGGCAGCAAATATTACGTTCTGGCTCCTTTTTAAGTAATGAAAACGCTTGTGATACTTGTTTAAAAAGAACCTTCGCTTTCTTTAAAGAAATGTCTTCTCACGTGTTACAATGTCAGCTTTGCTTTTCACCATGTTGATGCTTGCATTTTAATATGAATGTCTCCAGTTTGTATTTGACACATTTATTGTGAACGTCCCCGCTGTATTTGCAACCTGTGCTGTTTCGGAAAAAAAAAACATTTTCTGTCGAATTACAATGTTTCCTGCGAAATAAAAAAAAAAGCCACAATGTCTTGTGAAGGACGAACGTGTCCGCGGTTCTGCCCACAAATTAATAAATTGACATTCTGTGTGCTAAGCACACACGCACATCGCTGGCCACCTACTCATCCCTCGCTCACACTCTTTTGATCTGCTGCGGTGTTATAATTGCTGACTGACCAGTCTCTTTCTCATTTGTCAAAGCCTTTCCACTACCGCACAAGAAAGCTTCAGTTTAATAGCATTTTGGTATTGTGGCACCACCCCCCACCTCCTCTTGCCTACAGCCACCGATCTCTGAAATCAAAAGGGGGAAGAGTTCTAACGCAGGAAAATCCTGCTCACAGGCAGTGCATGTGTTTGCCGTGCTACTCCTCGGAGCCCTGCTTGCGTAGCTGAGTCAATACGCCTCCAGATGGGCTCTTCCAGAAATCCTGTGGAAATACCACCTGCATTCTAAGCAGCAAGATCGTCTCCAGAGGTTGGGCTTTCAGAAGCAAGAGCTGTTTTGAAAATGAAGTGGAGGAGCTGCAAAACGCAGATGCAGTGGGGGAGCCCTGCAGCGAAAAGATGCTGAATTATTCATCTCCATCCTTTAATTGTTCGCGAAGAATGCCGCACACTCTGCTGCTATCAGCCTCGCTCACTTGTCTCTTTATTGAAGAATGTATTATACAGCCTGCTCCCGTGATGGTTCTGTTCATTTTTAAACATATGCTCATTGGAAGGTGGCAGGAGCTGGGGGAGGGGTGGGGGAGGCGCAGAGGACAATGTTCTGGTTAACTTACATAGAAAATTTGCCCCTGAATTTTGATCTTCATTACAGGGGCTGGGTGTGGTGGTCAGGCAAAAGAATCCACTTTGGTATGCAGGTTTTGATCACCCCAGTTTGCCCTCAGACCATTTTCTTGGAGGTAGGATGAGGGGATAGAGCAAGCAGCAAATATGCAATTAAGGCCAATTGTGTTAATACATGCCATTGCCCTTCTACACCCCTTACAGATCACTCTAGCCCGCCACAGCTGTGATCATTGTTACACAGCTGTAATGGCAGATGGTGGAATTTGAATTAAATTTAAAAAATCTGGAATTAAGAATCTGATGACTGTGAAACCATTGTCAATTGTTGGAAAAACTCATCTGGTTCACTAAAGTCCTTTAGGGAGGGAAATTTGCCATCTTTACCTGGTCGGGACTACATGTGACTTCAGAGCAATATAATTGACTCTCAACTTCCCTCCAAAGGCAACTAGGGATGGACAAAAAATGCGGGCCAGCCAGCGACAATTACTCCACATCCCAAAAATGATTTTAAAAAAACCACTACAGTTCCCACACATGGAGGCTTCTTGCTGGTTAGCATTTGCCTCTGTCTCCTTCTAGTCATCAAAGATTTTCAAAATGGCCATCTTCCTGAGGTGGCACTGAGTCATCATTGCTGCCAGCTTTCACCAATTAGAGACCTACAGGTTTGTGTCTCTGTGTGTGCAATATGGAATGGTCCATAAAATGACATGCAGTTCCATGCAAATTTAGCTTAATTACCTTCTCAATGAGATATATTGATATTCCACCTTTCGACATAGTGACTTGTGCCCTCCATTTTTCCTGCCACTCATAAAATGTGGAACCAATGTCAAGGATCTGGGTGATGCATCCCCTGCTAGTTTTATGCTAACGTCCCTCCTGTCCCCTTCCCTGCTCTCTCAGACCTGCCGAAATTTAGCCCGTATTGTGGGTGGGTGGGTCCTTATGCCAAATAATCTTGCTCATCTTCTGTATTAGACAAATTTGTGCAGGATTGCTAAGATTTCTGTCCATGTTTCAGACAAAAGATCTTTGATCACTTCTCCATTGTGAAGTTCATAGAATACATAGAGCAGAGAAGGAGGCCTTTTGGTCCATCATATCTGCACCAATTTTTACCCAGCTTACCCCACAACTTCACGTATTTAGCTCACCATTCCCCCTAACCTAAATGTCAACTTAGCATGATAGTCTACCTAACCCGAACATCTTTGGACTGGGGGAGGAAACTGGAGCACCCAGAGGAAACCCATGCAGACACGGAGAATGTGCAAACTTCACACATATAGTCAGCCAAGGCTGGAATTGAACCTGTGTCCCTAGTGCTGTGAGGCAGCAGTGCTAACCACTGTACCATTGTGCCATCCAACTTTGCTATTTATAAAACACTATTTTCCAGCCTTCAAGATCTGAAGTTACTTCGCTGCTTTTCTAACAGCACCTGTCTGAAGGACAGTACATCTCATTACTTTCGGCATCAGTGCCTTGTCAGATTCTCACTCAGTTGGGAAAGGAGTAACACCAAGAACATGAAATCCATACTCCTGAGACATCTCCTGACATACTTATCCTGGAGAACCATAGGATTCAACTGCATAATGCAAGATGTGGGATTGGACAGTTATCTGCTACTCTTGGAAAGTTCAAATGGAATAACATTCTGTGACTATGGCCACTTGCAAAACTCGTCATATAACATCTCTGTTCTGGAAGTGCTTTTGAAGTTTGGCTACACAATTCTTCACAATTTCCTTGGAGAATCCGAAGGGGAAAGATTAATTTTAGTCAATAAAACAGGCAATCGCACAACAGCCATTCTATACTCCATCAAATTTTCTCTTCCATGAATCCAATGGGAAGAAGAAATCGGGAGTGTAAAGAAAGCTGCTGGGCCACCAAGACAAATTTAGTTCTGTAGCCTCTACATGTATACGTTCTTGGACATATCCAGGTGCAATACCATTGAATCTCTACAGTGCAAAAAAAGACCATTTGGCCCATTGAGTCTGCACCAATTCTCCAAAGGAGCACCTTATTTAGGCCCAGCCCCCCGCCACTCTATTCCCGTAACCCTGCACATTTACCATGGTAATCCACCTGACCTACATATCTTGGATTGCAGGAGGAAACTGGAGAACTCAAGGAAGCCCACACAAACATGGCGAGACAATTCAAACCTACATAGACAATAACCCAAGGGTGGAATTGAACCCGAGTCCCTGACATTGTGAAGCAGTAATGCTAACCATTGTGCCACAATTGTCTTGGTTTGTATAGTGATGGAAGGCTGGCAGTCTCTTGAGTGCAAAGGTGGATCTGCAACTGTCTTCTATGCTTTTTGTAATCCTCCTCTTTTTTATGGATTCTAGTTAGTTGGCACATGTACATGGATTCCTTGGCAAACACCCCGAGATGACAAATAGAATGCAGTTTTTAAAATGATCTTCAGCACTGGAGGTAAAATAATTCATTAAATAACCAGTCAAATCATTAGATCAGCATTCAATGACTTGTAACAACTACAGGACAATTTCAACATCCACAAAGAGTTAAATGGTGACAAGAAGGCCACACTGCAGTGTCTAAATTTTATGCGAAACACTTATAATAAGAGATCTGCTAAAAGGTGGCATGGTTAAATTGACCATATCAAGGTCAAAACACCTGCATATTCAAATAACACTATAGCTCGTAAAATCATCAAATTGTTCGCACAGTTGTCAGCACTGCTACCTCACAATGCCAGTGATCCAGGTTTGATTCCCAGCTTAAGTCATTGTCTTGCGGAGTTTACATGTTCTCCCCATGTCTGTGTGGGTTTCCTCCGGGTGCTCTGGCTTCCTCCCACAGTCAGAAAGATGTGCTGATTAGGTGCATTGGCCATGCTAAATTTTCCCTCAGTGTAGACGAACGGGTGCTGGACTGTGGCAACTCGTAGGTTTCTTTAGTAACTTCATTGCAGTGTTAATGTAAGCTCACTTGTGACACTGATAAACTTAAGTTTATGTTATGAGAGTGACTCATGGGTTGTCATACAGCACTGAAGATCTGGAAAAGAAAAATAGTGAAGCATTTCAAAAGAGACACGTAGATAACATCTATGACAGACTCCTATTCCGATGAAATTTATCTCCAAACTCTGTGGCCTGGGCCTCAGCTCCTCTCTTTGCGACTGATTCTGAACTTCTTAACCCACAGACTACAAGTAGTAAGGATAGGCAACAAAACCTCATCCACAATCATCCTCAATACTGGTGCCCCACAAATCTGTGTTCTTAGCTCCGTACTGTACTCCTTATAAAATGACTGTGTGGTCAAATTCCTCTCCAACTTGATTTTCCAGTTTCTGGTGACACCACTGTAGTGGATCGGATCTCAAACAGTGATGAAACAGTGCAGGAATGAGCTAGAGAATCTGGTGAACCGGTACAGCAACATTAATTTCTCCCTCGATGTCAACAAAATGAAGAAGCTTGTCATTGACTTCAGGGCATATAGAGAAGAGCAATCTCCTGTCTACATCAATGGGCATGAAGTAAAAGGGATTGAGAACTTCAAGTTTTTAGGTGTCCAGATCACCCACAACCTATCTTGATGCCCCCATGCTGACACTATAGTCAAAAAAGCCCACCAACGCCTCTACTTTCCCAGAAGACTAAGGAAATTTGACATATCAGCAACGACTTTCACCAACTTTTGCAAATGCACCTTAGAAAACATTCTTCCTGATTGTATCACAGCTTGTTATGGCTCCTGTTCTGCCCAAGAGCACAAGGAATTACGAAAGGTCGTGAATGTAGCCAATCCGTCATGCAAAACAGCCTCCTATCCATTGACTCTGTCTACACTTCCCGCGGCCTCAGCAAAGCAGTCAGCATAGTTAAGGACTCCTTGCACTCCGGACATTTTCTCTTCCACTTTCTTCCATCAGAAGATACCAAAGTGTGAGGTCACATACCAACCGACTCAAGAACAATTTCTTCTCTGCTGCCGTCAGACTTTTGAATGGACCTATTTTGCAACAAGTTGACTTTTTTGCTACAACTTAGCTATAATTGTATCATTACATCCTGCACTCTCTTGTTTCCTTCTCTATGAGCTGTATGCTTTGTATAGTGTGCAAGAAACAATACTGTTCATTTATACTAATACATGAGACAATAATAAATCAAATCAAAGAAGTTAGCAAGATTTAAAGCAAAGGACAGGGGAAATAAAATTATCCACAAGGATATCCAGGCAGAATAACTCCGGAAAAGCCAATTGACAGAAGACTCACAGGAGGTGGAGGAAAAATATTTATCCTACAGTCATTGTTTGATCTTCCATTATGGCAATTTAAAGCAGCAGAGATCAAAGACACAAATGAACCATCCTTGAGCGTGTATTATCTAGTCACAACAGTTCTCAACCAAGGTTTTTTTGCTGCATTGTTGTAAAGAATGCAAACGATTACAGGAATATCATATCAAAGGAGATATGAGCACCTAGTCAAAAATCAGCAAAGAAAAACCCCAAAGTGAGCATAAATGGTTTAGCTGAAGTGAAATATATTGCTGCAAGTCACCCACAGTCTCAGCACTGACACTGGTAAGGATCATGGAATAATAACTCATGTCATGAGCTGAAGAAAAGCTTTTTAAGAAAATTATAAACTTTGTCACCTTTTTGCCCACATCATTTGCACTGAATTTTAAAAGGGGAAATGCAGCCTAACTAAGCCTTTGAAATTAAAGCATCAGAACATTTATTAACCTCAATATCCATATCCCCAGCTGGTGTGATTGGGCAGAAGTCACATTTTTAAGTTATGAAAGTGCAAAGGATTCTGACTTCAAAATGGAGTTCCCTTAAAAAATATACTTTTAATGTGCAAGTTCCAAAAAAAATTCAGCAATCAAAAAGGTTTATCTGTTTCATTTCACTAATGA
Source organism: Sphyrna mokarran (assembly GCA_024679065.1). NCBI lineage: Eukaryota > Metazoa > Chordata > Chondrichthyes > Carcharhiniformes > Carcharhinidae > Sphyrna > Sphyrna mokarran. Next base: position 25,075,978 of record JAGIQG010000019.1, read on the forward strand.
ATGTATGTGACAGAAGACAAGTCAATACCAATAAGATTGAGTTGAAAGAAGTAATATTTGAAATTTTTAATCACAAGAAAAAGTCAATTAGATTTCACAATCTCATGTTTTAATTCATCAGCATAGAAGCCAATTGCATTTTTAATTGCTCTAATATCTTTATTCCAAGCACATATTGCTCTTTAGCACTGACTTTGTAGCTCACAGGAGTCAAAACATTAAATGTCCAGCTGATTAGATAATATATTAAAAGGCAACAAATAGACCAGTCATTGACTTGGGTAAAAATGATGAAGCTTTTAACATGCTGACGCTGGCTGCCTTTGATTTGAGAATGGGCGGCAGGGTGGTACAATGTTAGCACTGCTGCATCACAGCACCAGGAAACCAGGTTCAATTCTAGCCTCGGGTGACTGTGGGAGTGGAGTTTGTACATTTTCTCCATGTCTGTGTAGGTTTCCCCCAGGTGCTCCGGTTTCCTTCCATAGTCCAATGATGTGCGGGTTAGGTTGATTGGCCATGATAAATTGCCTCTTAGTGTCAGGGGGATTAGGAGAATAAATATGTGGGGTTATAGGGATAAGACCTAAGTGGAGTTGTTGTTAGTGCAGGTCCGATGGACCAAAGGCACTCTAGATTCCGTGATGTCTACTCAGCATCATGAATTTCTACCACAAGTCTTCATGTGACAAACAGGTTGATTAATGATATGCAGATCTTCGGGCACATGGGGTAGGACATCGCATGAGGTTGTGGGATCTGGAATGCAAGATTTGCTTCTTTCTCTTTCCATCTCTGCCACCATTCCAATTTATCATTGAGACATTGAGTTGCAAAGCGTGATGCAAATGATGAAACTCCTCCTCTTCCTCCAAGTCATTAAGGTCAATGCTGTGATGTCGGGTTCTGAGTTTTCTTTGAAGCATCTGCTTTTCCTTCCCCTGGAACATTGGCCATTTGAGAATCCAGCAACTGGCAGAGTCAGGGCCTTTAAACAACTGGACACAGTCCATTGAAGTTGATTTTGCAGGAGGATTTCCTGATTGCTTGTGGAGCTAGAAGAACAAGTATTTGCTCAAATGTCCTCCTGCAGAATCTGAAGGATGCGGCAAAAACATTGCTGATAGAATTTTTTTGGTACCTTTAAGCGTTGCTGTTACACAGCCCAGGTCTCACTGCAGGACAGAAGCATGATAATGACAACTGCCTTGTACACTTGGACGTTTGTTGACATATACATATAACTGTTTAAATAGACTGAATTTTAGATGAATGTGGAGGACACTCACTGAAGTCATCATGACTGCTTCCTGACTAACAGTCACTGACATGCAGGAAACTAAATAACTAAATCATTCAGTTTTCTCCTGCCAATATTACCAATCCCAAATTGGCAACTGATAGGAAGTGATCAAATTACCCCAAAAGGCTTGTGTGATTGGTTTAAGCTGTCACCTTGAATTTTTCACCCTCTTTAAAACTTGCTGGTACAAATGACTTCTTGAACAAAAGAAAGCAATAAAAAATAGATATTTCTACTCACAGTGTACTGAAAATCCCCAGAAATCATTTGGTGGAGCGCAAGTCCACTGCAGTGTGACAATTCATTTTGTTCCTGTCGCTGAGCTATCTGAAGTCTCCAATGCAGATGCTGCTGAAGGTGACAGATACTCCAAAGAGAACTCCATTTCAGTAAAGCAGTCATATAATTGCCTCAAAGTCTTTACTTGCTCCCAAAGATATAAACATCCATCTTTTGCAAGAAATTGCCAAAAAACCTACATTTTGAAAAACCATTTGTGCAATTTCATTGCCTTAATAATGTTCTTTGTTAATTCTTCACTTGCTATTTCTTACTATTTGACGCTAATGCTTAGTTTGCAGCAAGAATATCAATTTCTATGCAAAATTGTCAGCTTTGTGTCAGATTTGTTCAGTCTCACGTAATCACTTAAAACCTTATGACACTTGACAATTTTGCATTTCTTCAGCCCTATTCTCCTGTGCTTTCCCTATTAGTTTCACATCTTTATGGTGACCATATTCTTCATCATCAAGGCCCTAGGCTCTGGAATTCCCAGGTTAATTTTATCCATCCTCTCTTCTCCATTAGGGCCTCCTTAAATCCAAACTCTTTCTCGAAGCTCCTGGATCACAATGTCACCCTTTTTTTGGGCTTTGCTATTGTACACTTTTTCCTTGTTGAATGCGCGGAATTAATTAAATTTCCTATTGTTTGAATTAATTTGAGCCAATCACAATTTTCACATTTGTGGTGATTTATTTCTTTTAGTGAATCAATTGCTTTGCCCTATGATTATTTTTAATGCTTGCTTTCAGGTTTGATACATTTACTTTATTCTCACAAGGGATGTGGGCATTGCTGGCTAGGCCAACATTTGTTGCCCAACCCTGACCGCCCTTTGGAAGGTGGAATAAGCCACATTCTTGAATCACTGCAGCTCATGTGGAGTAAATGCGCTGCCAGTGCATTAAGGAGGGAGCTCCAGGATTTTAACCCAGCGACTGTGCAGGAATGGTAATATAGTTCCAAGTCAAGATGATGTGTGGTTTCGAGGGGAACCTGCAGTTGGTAGCAATCTGCTGCTCTTGTCCTTCTAAGTAATAGATGTCAGTACTATCAAAGGCACCTTGGTGAGTGGCTGCAATACATCTTGTAGAAGTAGACACTGCTGCCACTGTGAAGGGAGTGAATGCTTCAGGTGGTGGATGAGGTTCCAGTCAATTTGATTGTTTTGTCCTGAATGGTGTCAAGCTCCTTGGATGTTGTTGGAGTTGCCCATTCAGACAAGAGGAGAGTATTTCATCAAACTCCTGACTTGTGCCATTTAGATTGTGGACAGGCTTTGGGGAGTTGCTTGCTACAAAATTCCAAGTGTTTGACCTGATCTTGCAGCCGCATCATTTGTCTGGATGGTCCAGTTCAGTTTCTGGTCAACAGTAACCTTCAGGATGTTGATAGTAATCAATACTATGCACTGTTTAATTATGCAGATGATGCCCTTCTAGAACAGTTCCAGATCAACATTGCTTGTAAGATTTTGAGACCAATAAGCCTATTTTGTTTCTTAGGAATTCCAACTCATCCAGTCTTAATACATTAGAACTCCCCTAATATTTTTTTTTATTCATTTTATTTATTCATTCATGGGATATGGACATATCTGACTGCCAGTATTTATTGCCCATCCCTGGTTGTCCTTGTTCAGAGGGCAGTTTGGAGTCAACCACATTGCTGAGGGTCTGGAGTCGCATGTAGACCAGACCGGATAAGGAAGACAGATTCCCTTTCCTAAAGGACATGAGTTGGTTTTTTTGACAATCATCAATGGTTTCATGGTCATCTGTAGATTCTGAATTCCAGATATCGACTCTGCTTTGACTTTACAATCATCCTCAATATATTCACTTTTTGAGGAAGAGATCATTTTTCAGCATTGTTCAAAATTTACTTTAATTTAAACTTATATCCTCTTGAAATAAAAAAAATATTGGCAGGCCAACAAAATTTGTGTGGCTTCTGAAAAATTCTGAGAATCCAATTTTTTGATCAGATAAATGAAGGAATATCTAGTTATTGTCCTAATTTTGATTATAAGAGGAATTTCATTTCTGTCAATTCTGACATGGGTGATAGGTATAACAGTACTAAATTCCATTGCTAAAGGAAGTGGAATGGGGATAAAGATACACAATGAAAACCATAAGACTTTATTGGCAGTGTGTGGAGGCTAGAGTATATAAATAAAGAACATTCTACTTCCTGTGAGGTGAGTGTAAATAACCTCTCGAGTTCCCTGATGTCTCACAATATTGGGTTGGTTTCAATTCCCATTATAAAACTCTCAGCATAACTCAGGAAATTACCATGAACCCATGGTATCTCTTGTTCTTGGTTAAAATTGTAGTAAGGTTAATAAATGACCAATATATATTGTTACAAATAGTTAAACATTTACATAGCTGCAGGTTCATTCTGTCCTACTGTTAAGCACTGTACCTTATGAGAAAATTGTGTTCTATTCATGACGCATGTATTTTTTGAAAGAGAATTGTGAGTACATTCAAAACTAACAAGTTACACCGTAAATAGTGGCTTACTGTAAGTCCTGTGCTTCAGAACTACTACTCAAGTTATCAATGTGTAACCAAGCCAGTCTACTTAAGAGTTGTTTTGTGGACCATTAAGACATTTTGAAATCTCATTCCTTTATGTGAGTATAACATTGAAAATGAAATTCTTATTCTTCCTGCCATCAGTTATCAACAACATATCTGAATTTATACAATAATGAAAGGATTATATTCATTGCGAGTTTTACTAAATCTCATATTTTCCCTTCATATTGTTTGTTACTTTCCTGTGCAGGCAAGCCAGTATGAAAGACAAACATATTGCACTGTTTATTTTAATATACCAATTTTCAACATGCTTGCAGACAGCCAGTATTTTAAGAGGCAGACTGGCGATCAATGGATAAGCAAGATACTTACTCCAAACTTCATTGTGTCTTAACACTGGGTACCAGCTGATGCGGGATATCATCCTGAGAAGGAAGTAGATGGAGTGCCCAATGAATATTTCACCTCTTACATTAACTATTGACCTCTTTAAAAAATACTTAATATTCCTTCCTCTTTGTTCCACCAAATATGACTCCAATAGAGCTTGTTGAGTCTTGGAATGTTTTGGCGCCTTTTTAAAAACAAAAATCACGTCACAATTAAGGGTATCAGTGCTGGAGAAAGAAATTTTTCACAGGCATCCTGAAAGCACTTTGGAATTCAACAGCCAGATACAAAACAAAGCTCCTTCAATTTGGCCTCAACGATATGTCTTTGCTATAGCCTCAAAAGAGCACTACTCCCAGTACTAGTAAAGGATTTTTTTCATAGCAACAAACTTTAGGCCTGTAAAAATGTTGTCTATTAATTAATGCCAGATCAGGGACTGTAATAAGTCTTCAGAGACAGAAGTCCTTTCACCAAAATCCCTTTATTTACAATTCCAATAACCATACACAGAGTGCTATCAGTCAGCAGGCTATCTTTGGGAGTGCCAGAGGAACTGATACTTCCGGTTAAATGCAAGGAAAAGACTCCCTGATTGGCCCATCAACTGACTCCATAATCAGGGAATTCATATTCCAATAGGCCAACTTCAATGGCCTGACTGAAGGATGGTGAAAAGTCTCACAACATCAGGTTAAAGTCCAACAGGTATTTGGTAGCATAAGCCACTAGCTTTTGGACCGCTGCCCCTTCATCAGATGAGTGGGAGCTCTATTCATGAACAAGGTACATAAAGACACAAACACAATTTACAAAATAATGGTTGGAATGCGAGTCTTTACAGATAATCAAGTCTTAAAGGTACAGACAATGTGAGTTGAGAGAGGGTTAAACACAGGTTAAAGAGGTGTGTATTAGTGAGATTTTGCAAGCCCAGGCCAGTTGTGGGTATTACAGACAGTGTGACATGAAACCAAGATCACGGTTGAGGCTGTCCTCGTGTGTGCGGAACTTGGATATAAGTTTCTGCTCAGCAACTCTGCATTGTGTGTTGTAAAGCTTGCCTTGGAGAACGCTTACCTGAAAATCAGAGACTGAATGCTCATGAAAGTGTTCCCCAACAGGAAGAGAATACTTCTGCCTGGTGATTGTTGAGTGATGTTCATTCATCCGTTATCATAGCATCTGCATGACCTCCCCGATATACCATGCCTTGGGACACTTTTTCCTGCAGTGTACCAGGTAGACAACGTTGGCTGAGTTGCAAATGTATGTACCATATACTTAGTAGATGGTATTCTCACATGAAATGATGGTATCCATGTCGATGATATGGCACATCTTGTAGAGGTTGCTGTGGCAGGGTTGTATGGTGTAGTGGTCACTGTTATCCTGAAGGCTGGGTAGTTTGCTGTGGACAATGGTCCATTTGAGGTTATGTAATTGTTTGAAAGGAGGTGTAGAGATGTCCTTGGCGATATGCTTGTCTTCATCAATGACATGCTGAAGGCTCTGGAGAAGCTGTCGTAGCTTCTGTGCTCTGGAAAAGTATTGGATGATGAAGGTACTCTGTCTGCTGTGTCCCTCGTTTGTATTCTGAAGAGGCTGATGCGGTTTTTAGCTGTGGTGCATCAGAACAGTCGACTGATGAGTCAAGCACCATATCCTGTTCTTATGAGAGCATCTTTCACCACCTGGAGATGTCTGTTGTGATCCTCCTCAGCTGAGCAAATCTTGTGTATTTAGAGGGCTTGTCCAGAGGGGATGGCTTCTTTAGTGTGTTTAGGGTAGAAGTTGGAGAGGCGGAACATCGTGAGGTTATCCATGGGTTTGTGGTACAGTGAAGTGCTGAGGTGACCATCCTTGATGGAGATGCTTGTGTCCAAGAAAGCAACCAATTCCAGAAAGTAGTCCATGATGAGTCTGATGGTGGGATGGAACTTGTTAATGTCGTCATATAGTTGTGTCAGTGATTTTTCGCCATGAGTCCAAAAGAAGAAAATGTGATCAATGTATTTACTGTACAGAATTTGTTGAAGGTCCTGTTCACTGAAGAGTTCTTGTTCGAGTCTGTGCATGAAGATGTTGGCATATTGAGGTGTGAATTTAGTCCCCATGGCAATTCCATATGTCTGGATGAAGAACTTGTTGTTGAAGGTGAAGATATTGTGGTCCAGGATGAAGCACATGAGTTATAAAATTGTATCTGGAGATTGGCAATTGTTGGCATTGAGTACTGAGGCAGTTGCAGCAATGCCATTGTTGTGGGGGATGCTAGTATAGAGTGCTGCGACATCCATTGTGACGAGGAGTGACTCCTGGTTCAACTGCTCCATGTGTGCTGAGTTTCTGTAGGAAGTCCATAGTGTGGTGATAAAAGCTGGGGGTTCTTCGTATAATGGGTTTCAGGATGCTCTCGACGTAGCTGGAGAGATGCAAGAAAAGATTTGGCAATAAAGATTTGTCTCCACAAGTTTTAAAGGAAAGTTTAAGATCATTACAGGATGAATGTCATGTGCATCTTCCCTTGTATGGGAATATTTTTTCAGCTTCTTGAATGATTTGTTGACCATTGTCTTGTTTGGTTGTACACGGTAAGTAATCTCACAATATCAGGTTAAAGTCCAACAGATTATTTGGTAGCACAAGCTTTCGGAACAGTGCCTCTTCATCAGGTGAGTGCCTGATGAAGGGGCAGCACCAAATAAACGTGCTACCAAATAAACCTGGGGGAATTTAACCCGGTGTTGTGAGACTACTTACTGTGAGCACCCTAGTCCAATGCTGGCAACTCCACATCTTGTTTGGTTGTGAAGTAGGCTACTCCCTTGTCTGAGAGCATGGAATTCTTACTCAGCTCACAAAATAAATTTTTTTGTGTTTGTGTACTAATTGTAAACACATGCCTGAAGAATTCTGGGAATAAGCGTCTTTGACTATTTTATCATATAGATGCTGCCTATAAAATATTTGTAAGTGAACAGAAAGCACAAACCATTACCATGGAATTAAACCAAAACTGGTGGTATGGTGGCACAGTGATTAGCACTGCTGTCTCACAGTGCTAGGGATCCAGGTGCAATTCCAGTCCTGGTTCACAGTCTGTGTAGAGTTTGCACGTTGTCTCTGTGTCTGCTTGGGTTTTCTCCAGATGATCTGGTTTCCTCCCACAGCCCAAAGCTGTGCAGACTAGGTGCATCGGCCATGCCAAATTGCCCCTTAGTATCCCAAGATATATAGATTAGGGGGATTAGTAAGGTAAATGGATAAAGGGTGGGTCTGGGAAAGATGCTGTTCAGAGAGTCAGTGCAGACTCAATGGGCCAAATGGCCTTATGTACTGTAGGATTTTATGATTCTCCGATAGAATAGGTTCCCTTACATATGAGGCTTTATATGGCTCCAAACTGCAGCCATATAAATTTTAATTATTCCAAGAAATCCTCATAAAATGTATGTAAAAATTATTGTTAAATCAATAGTTTTGTTACAATTGTTTACTAACACAGAAAATAATAATGTTAAAATCTTAAATGGTTGCAGCAAAATATAACTAATTGAATTATTTTGGAGGCTATAATAAAGATAATGAATCAATTCTAAGTATCTTTACTTCCTTGAACTAATTTCTCAGAAATCTATTATCCTATTAAGGTTGTAACTGTTTTTCACTTGTGGTTTTGCAACCTACAGAATTTTGAATGCAGTCATGCCAAGCATTGATATAAATGCTGATTTACAGCAATCAGCTTAGCCCAACATCCAAGAGATTACTGAATGGTAACTGTGTCTAAGATGTACTTTATTGTTATGTTACTGGAATAAATTAGTGGGGTCCTTTAATGACATGCAAAAAAACTTTTAACTCTACATAATTGCTTTAAGCAGCTTTCTGGGTTTTTCTGTGTCAGAATGTTAAAAAACGCTGTTAAATTGCTGTAGATCAACATTTACATCAATACTTGGCATGACTGCATTCAAAATTTACTAGCTTCCTTATGTGGGTGGCACGATGGCATAGTGGTTAGCACTGCTACCTCACAGCACCAGGGGTTCGGGGTTTGATTCCCTGCTTGGGTCACTGTCTGCGTGGAGTCTGCACATTCTCTCCGTGTCTGCATGGGATTCCTCCAGGTGGTCCAGTTTTCTCCCACAATCCGAAAGATGCACAGTTCAGGTTCATTGGCCATGTTAAATTCTCCCTCAATGCACCCAAACAGGCGCTGGAGTGTGGCAACTGCCCCAATGGGGACAGCTTTTTTACGTTCAAACTTCCAACAAAATGCAAATCCTTTGTTTTGTTCGAAGAGAGGCTTTAAAGTTACCTCATCTCCTCCAGCAGTTTAAAACCACCTTCTTGAGTTGTAACACTGCAGCAGGTGAGGCAGCCCTAAGGTGAATACATAAACCCTCCATTTTACAAATTCTTTTGAAAACACTCATTGATTTTTACGAGAACTAGGCCTTCCAAGTTCTACCTGGGTGTCTGGAAATTTCCATGGTTTGAATGGGTGCAATGTTCCTCATAATTCATTTTTATCTATGATCTCTGTAAAGTTCCAAATAGCTGTTTGCTATTAAAGTTCCACCTAGCTGAACATGTTTTCATTTAAAGGGAAGCTTTAATGCAGGGGTAAATACTCTGAATGCTAAACACTTCCCCTGAATGAGTTCCAGGTATTTACTTTCAAAAACAATTAATTGTGCAAATGTTCCCAAATACAGGGCTTCCCATAGTCACGTAGTATTTACAATTCACAAAACCCTTTCGCAGTAATGACTATTGAATGACACATTTGCCTGCAACATGGTTGAGTGTACTGAGTTCTTTTGTTCCTTCACGTGAGGTGGACATCACTGGCTGGCCAGCATTTATTGACCATCCTTAGTTACCTTTGAACTGAGTGGCTTGCTTCAGAATGCAGTTAAGAATGAATCACATTGCTGCGACTCTGGAGTCACATGTCGGACAGACCAGACAAGGATGGCAGATTTCCTTCCTCAAAGAACAATCTCTGCTTCTCTGTTTCATTGTTGAGAATATTTATTTGCTAGTGCTATCTTCTGATTTTTAACACATTAAAATAATTTTTTCATTTCCACTTCTACATTAACCCCACCTTTGCCAATGATATCAATTAATTTGGCTATGAATAAGTTACATTTGCCTCTGCTCTTCTAATACTTTTTCAGCCAGTGTTTTTTGGTACAAGTAAAGACTACTCCCATCACAGTTACTGGCGTCTTCAAAATGAATGCAATGTGACTGAACACTTATAACGGATCAAAAATACCAAACTCATGTATCCGGAAGCCTTCTACAACATGGCGGCGCGGTCTCGTTGGGCCAAAGGGCCTGTTTCCCGTGCTGTTTTGTTCTTTGTTCTTTATCCCTCAAGTTGTTTATTTTTAATTTATCTTTTCGTGGGCTGTGGACGTCATTGGCTATTTGTGGACCATCCCAAATTTCCCCTTGAACTGAGTAGCTTGCTTGGTCATTTCAGAGGGGCAGTTATGGCACAATGGTTAACTCTGCTGCTTCTGGTTCGATTCTCAACTTGAGTCACTGTGCATGTGGAGTCTGCATGTTGTTCCCATGTCTGCTCTGGTTTCCTCCCACAGTCTGACAGACATGCTGGTTAGGTTCATTGGCCATGCTAAATTCTCCCTCAGTGTACCCGAACAGGCACCGGCGTGTAGCAACTAGGGGATTTCACAGTAACTTCACTGTAGTGTTAATATAAGTCTACTTGTGACACTAATAAGTAAACTTAAACTTAAAAGTCAACCACATTTCCCTAGGTTTGGAGTTATATGTAGGCCAGACAGAGTAAGGACAGCAGATTTCCTTCCCTAAAGAATGTCAGTGAAAGAGATGGTGTTTTACACCAATTGCTGATAATTTCATGGTCACCATTATTTGAACTAACTTTTGCTTAAATGTTTCAGAGATGTATTAATTGAATTTAAATCCCTCCAGCTGCCATGCTGGGATTTGAACCTATGTTTGCAGAGCATCAGTCTGGTCCTCTGGATCATGAGTATAGTGGTTGTAATTATACAGCACCAACAACAACAACAACACCACCACCCCACCCTCCCACTTGGTGCTGAAACCCAATGTGATGCCCAACAACTTCAACCCTTGGAAATTACTTCAGCTTTGACCATTATTATAACATGGACATTATTTTGGCTTCAACTCCAGCCATTACTATATGCCTTGATGATCATTAGAAGCTGGTCCATTAAAAACAGCCTCAGTCATTGTTACTGTCGAGGCAGCCATTTCATCCACTCTTGATTTTCAGGTTGACTAATTCACATTAAACTAATTCACATTGATAACAACTCATAATAAGAAAATAGCTTGTCTTCAAGCAAATAGGTCAATTTAGTCTAAATATCTAATTTACCTAGATTTATAAAATAGAAACAAATGGGGCACAGTGGTTAGCACTGCTGCCTTACTGCGCCAGAGACCCAAGTTCGATTCCCAGCTTATGTCACAATCGGCACTTTCTTCCTGTGTCTGCGTGGGTTTTCTCTGTGTGCTCTGGTTTCCTCCCACAGACGTGCTGGTTAGATGCATTGGCCATGCTAAATTCTCCCTCAATGTACCCAAACAGACACTGAAGTGTTGTGACTGGAGGATTTTCACAATAACTTTGTTGCAGTGTTAATGTAAGCCTATTTGTGACACTAATAAATAAAAAAAAACTTAAACACTGCAAAAAATATTCTTTGGGTAACAATAACAAACTATAGCGTGTAACACAAACTGCCACAAGGTCGTGAAATCATTTAGTATTTGATGCCTGTATAGGTTCGAAGCCTGTTTTAAGGTACTGTTTCCTCATTTGATTATTAGACACAAAAGCAGGAGGACCTTATCATGTTTCAGAAACAGAAAGATAATATTTTCTTTCCATGTGTTTGGATGATTGAGCAATATATACTTTTGAGGTAAATGTAACCCTGATCTCTTTCCAGTCATCTAATTCTGATCTTCCTTTAAATTGTTGTTCATTCAGATGATGATTTGGTGCTTCAAGGGTGATTTAAGGTTTATAGTGATTAGCCATGTCATTTCAAATCCTTTAACATGAGATATATGCGGATCTTCACCAAGCTTGGTCAATCTATCATCAGAACGTGGGGCATGCTGAAGGAACCAAACCTAAGAGTCTGCATCTTATGGAGAAAAGAAGAGAGCAGGAAAAAACTGGTCAGAATGAGTGGGGACATTTTGGATAGGACCCAGAGCTTCTGCATTTATTATTTTTCAGCCTACAGATATGACTTTTCCATATAAATAAATGGCTAGAGTTATAGGGGGATGTGATGGCCTAATGGTACTATCGCTAGACTATTAATTGAGAAACTCAGTTAATGTTCTGGAGACCCAGGTGAAATTTGAATTCAATAAAAAAAATCTGGAATTAAGAATCTACTGATGACTATTGTTGATTGTTGGAAAAACCCATCTGTTTCACAAATGTTCTAGACCAGATAAAATGACTTTATCTGGTCTAGCCGACATCTAGCTCCAGAGCCGAGTGATTGACTCGGAACCACACTTGGTCTAATGAGGATGGGCAATAAATGCTGGCCAACCAGTGATGCCCATGTCCCTCAAATTAATAAAGAAAATACTTGAATTAATCAGATCCACATGAAGGTATCTTGTATCTTTGAATACATGGGAACTGTATTTCTACTGGCATTTCCTGTTTATCTGACGTTATTTCAGCAGAAGAGCCCCAGAAGCCTCTTAAACAACTAGCGTTAACAGAGTTTACCCCATTTTTCCAGTGTTCCATGGCTATCACCAGATGATTTTGGAAGTTCTTCCCTCGAGTTCTTAATGTAACTAGAAATGCATGTAGCCACAAGTTCAGACTTCCATTTAATTCTTTCAATAAGATGACATAGATGGCTATCTGCAGAGGAAATCTTTTGAAGTATATTTAACAGGTAGAAGTTTCAATCTCTCTGTTTACAAACAATCTTTAGATCATTTTCAAGCTCAACATGGGCCACATGATCAGACTGTTTACAATATTCATGCTATAATCACCCTGCCACAGGCTGTTGTTCTGGACTAAGCTTCCTATTATTGCAACCTGACTCATTGTGGAGTGGCAGTCAGCCAAAGATCATAACAGCCCCAGGTTGCACAACCTCACATATTATCCAGGTCAACACAAGCAGCAAATAGCATTGTTAATTTACAATAGGAAAAATAATGGTGCAGAAGTTTCCTGATTCACAGAATGCAACGGCTAAGTATATTGGTGACTAGAACCCGGTTGCCAAATAGTTCAAGTAAAATTATTGTTTGATTAAGAAGTGTTACAAATTATTAATATTGGACCGGATTTAATGGAGCAGTTAAGGTGGCAGACAGGCCTGCATGATCGCAGGGGAGGCCATGTTTTCTGTTCATGCATCCAGGAAATTTGACCCTATTCAGTCACCAGCAAGGGTGGACCCATGCAAGGAAACAACAGCAGGCTAGGTAGGCTCTTTAATCAATTACTTAACCATCATTATTCCTGAGCCGATTGAGGTTAGCATTTCTGCCTCACAGCACCAGGAACACAGATTCGATTCTGGCCTTGGGTGACTGCCTGTGTGAAGTTTGCTGTGCTCAGGTGCACCAGTTTCCTCCCACAGTCCAAAGATGTGCAAGTTAGGTGGATTGGCCATGGTAAATTACTACTCAGTGTCCCAGGATGTGCAGGTGGATTGGCCATAGTAACTTCACAGGATTATAGGTATAGGATTGAGATAAGATGCTCTTTCAGAGAATCAACGTAGACTCGATGGACTGAAAGATCACCTTCTGCACTGCAGGGATTCTGTGATTCTATGGTGGCGATAGTGGAGTTCGGGAATTTTCACTAACTGATAGATAGTTTTTCCATTCCTCATGAAGTCCCCCAAAAAATCTCCAAGGGTGGAATATCCCACTTTCAAAGGCACACAGTTCACAATTAAGGAACACTGCATTGCAGAGGAGAGCAAAAGCAAAATACTGCGGATGCTGGAATCTGAAACAAAAGCAGAAAAATGCTGGAAAATCTCAGCAGATATGATATCATCTGTGGAGAGTGAGTAGAGCCAATGTTTTGAGTCCAGATGACCCTTCATCAGAGCTTTGTCAGCCCTGACAAAGGTCATCCAGAATTGAAACATTGGCTCTACTCTCTCTCCACAGGAGCTGTCAGACTTGAGATTTTCCAGCATTTTTCTATTTTTGTCAGGGAGGGGAATGTTTGTTGAGAGCCAACCCCCAGCTCTGACACCCAAACTCAACGCCATCACACAACAGTGCCCCCTCCCTCCGATTCCATCCCTCATTCATGCATCCGGATCCCTTATCAATCTGAGGGCTCGGCTGCATTACCAACTGTAGCCACCACTCCCAGTAGCACTGAAATGCGATGGAGAGTTGCTGTTCTGTTTGCCCAGCAGCTCTTTAGGGAATTTCTGTCACCAGAGTCCTTTCAATCCCAGGGGCAGACCTGACAGATACTTAATTTGGTTGACCCCCTGAACACGGCAAAGTGTCGTGGCTCTCCCTCGAGTTCCCTCGTCAATGGGTGTGACCTGGGCCAAGAACTCAGGGACAGAGAGTGATGCTTCCGAGGGGAATCTCAGTCTAACTTTATACAACTATGTACAAAGATAGATAATAAATGTTTGGAAGTTCCTGAATGTTTGATTCCAGTTGTTTCTGTTGAACACAGAGTTGTGTGACCATTTCTGATGATACTTCAGGTAAAACGTTGCGGAGGTATTTGTGATGGGGGGGATGACAGGAAGAAAAGCCTTGCAAAAGAATCTCAGCTTGCAAATATACTTAACCTAGAAGGTAAAAAAAGACAGTAGAATGGAGGAATGAGAATATTTTCCTTCTGGGAGTGAAAAGTGTTAAGGGCAACCTCAGCTGGACAATGGAGCAGATGTTTTGGAGGAGGGTGGTGTGGTTAACTGGTGGAGGAGGGAAGCATGATTGACTGCATCAAAGGCTGCAGAGAAGTTGAGAAAAATGAGGAGGAGATGGCCCCAGTCTGGTTTATGACTTTGATTCATGTTGTTTTAGTGCAGTGGCAGGGACAGATGTGCGGGTATCTGGAGAGATTTGATTTGATTTGATTTGAATTGGGTTGATTTGATTTATTATTGTCACATATATCAGAATACAGTGAAAAGTATTGTTTCTTGGGTACTATACAAATAAAACATACTGTTCATAGAATACATCAGGGAGAAGGAAAGAAGGTGCAGAATAAAATGTTACATTTATAGCTAGGAGAATGTGTGAAGTGTTTTGTGAGATACACAGTGATAACCACTGCATTGTTAGTTTAAACACATACGTCCTTCCCTTCCCAAATGGTGAATAAGGTTCAAATGGATCCTGAGAATGAATCTAGATTTCCATATCTAATTGGACACAGTCCCAGAAGTTTATCTCAGCATTGTCTTGGATAATACAGAAGTGCTGGCTAATTAGCCTGGAAAAGGCTTTAATCCTACATCGTTCACCTGTCCTTTCATTCTGCTTGCAAGGATGAATTCATTACCACAGTCTGGGATCTGTACAAGAGTTGGGATTGGAATGGCACAGGTTGTGTACGATTCTTATGGTGCTCTGCAAAGTTGTTTTACCACATGCTTGGCTGTTATCAATTAAAACAAAGATCAACAACACCTCACTCCACTATTTAGCAGTGATGAAATAAGTCATTCCCTCTTTATAAACATTACCTATGCTTGTAAATAAGCTTATCAAGACCGACAAAAGAACCAATCTCTTTAATTTTCAGGTCACAAATTATTCAGTCTGTTCGTATAACTGAAATAGATTCTATTATTTCAGATAAAATTGTTTGTGTTTACTTACCCTGGGACTTTAGCAGTGAATCAGCAGCATTCCAGCCCACACCTGGAGCCGTGTTAGGCGGGGCAGGGGGGAGGAGGGAGAGAGAACTTGTGAAATTACATAATTGAACCAATGTGGCTCTAAACTTCACTCATTGACTTGATCATGAGCTATGAGCTTTAGGTTGCTCAGAGTCTCTAAGGAATGGCATAATTGTTAACCCGTGACTCCCCTTCACTGATGGGATGGCAGATTTAATGTAACTGTATCCCCTTCACTATACCCTTTGCTCTCTATGGCTGCATTCCTGCCTTTCCTTATGTAGCTTTGAAAACTTTGACACAAGGCTTTTGAGTTTCTGGTTTCCTGTTCCTAACTGGGCAATGGGGTGTGTGTCCAATGTAATTGATCTGAAACCTGTCCATTGTAGTAGTGCCAACAAATGAGCATGGGTTGCAAATAGGAGCCCAGAGTCCAACCTAGCAGTTCTCCCTCACTCCATCATAAAACTCACAGAACCAGTCATCCTTTCAAATTTGGACAACACCATTTCACCTTTGTGTTGAGATGATGAGGGTTACAGTTGAACTAAGAGTTGTCTTGTGCACCTCACCCTTTACCAATTAGGTTTGGTGTTGATGTGATGAAAGATTGGTGGGATTCCAATGGGCAGCTGTTTTAATGAATATTCACGAAATGCAAATTATTGCACATTTGAATTTAATTTATTATTGTGACATGTATTTGGATACAGTATTGTTTCTTGCATACTATACAGACAGACATACCATTCATAGAGTACATAGGGGAGAAAGAAAGCAGAGGGTGCAGAAGGAAGTTCAACTTAAGATGCGATAGGACCATTCAAAGTTGTGATGCCAGCAGGGAAGAAACTGTTCTTGAGTCAGTTGGTACGTGATCTCAAACTTTTGTATTTTTTTCTCAACAGAAGAAGACAGAGTGTGGGATCCTCAATTATGATGGCTGCTTTGTTGGGACAGTGGAAAGTGTTGACAATATCAATGCATGGAAGACTGGTTTGAATGATAGACTGAACTATGTCCACGACCCATTATAGTTTCTCATGGTCTCGATCAGAACAGAAGCAATACCAAGCTGTGATACATCTGGAAAGAATGCTTTCTATGGCGTATCTATAAAAGTTGTGAAAAGATGGTACTTGTGTCACCAGGCAATGGGAAGACTGACCCACCATTAACCAGCCCTTGAGGGAATTACAATGTGATTTTATGATGGCAGATTCCTGATTTTTTTGCTTCCGCTAGATTCTCCACTCCCACCCACCCCCAAATTCGTCACTGGATGGGAGAATTCTGCCATTTGAGTTCAATTGCCATAGTGTGGCAGATCAAGAATCCAATTTCAATTTTAAAGATGAATATCTGAAAGTAAAAATTTGGTATTAGTAAATGTAACTATGAAATTATTAAAATGTTGTAAAATTAGCAGTGACTTCCAATCTGGTTGGTAGCAGAAGTGGACACTCTGGTTAGGAAGTCAATTGATGACTATAGGATAATTTATTCCATCATGTACTATTTCATACTGCATCAAATCTTTGTAAATATTTTTAATATTAACTTGCTTCTACCACGGAACTTGAACTTCGAGATTTTGACTGAAATCTTCCGGCTGTTTACCCTCCCCCCACCAACCCCCACCCTGCCCCATGCTGGTGCAAGAAGGACGCAGAATTTGGCAATCAGCCAAACCTCTGTTCTCTGCAGTTGGCTCAGTAAGAATCTGGCAACATCAGTTTTAAATCCAACCGATTTATTTGATAGTAAATCTGTGAGCTTTCTGCGAGTAAATCTGTGAGTAAATCTGCAGTGGGATCAGAGAATCCAGCTGGCATGAACGGGTTGGAAAACTTTGACCAAGTTATCACTCTCTGAGTTGCAGTGAAAGTTTGAATTGTAAAAAACTTTCTCATAGCAGCTTTTGTTTTGATAAACTTAACATTCTGCTAAGCAGTAGTTCATTTTTCAGTTATAGTTGGCTTTCTGATTAAGTTGATATAATACTTAGTAGTTATTTTCCTGTACATAAGCATTTTCTACATTATTTGATGCCAAAAGCAACATTAAAATCAAAAACTTCAGAAATTAATAAATACAAATAAACAATATTAAAATTGAAACATTGCAAATTTTTTTACAAATGTCCACAAAAAAACTTTCAACGTTTCCTCCATGCATGAAGTTTCCATTTTGTTTGCTCACAGCTAGACTGAAAAAGATATGAATTTCCATTTAATTGCATTTGTAAAGCAAGGTTGCCGCACTAAATGTATAAGAACATTTTAGGTTAATCAGAAATACGTGAATGACTTTGGGACACTGCCTAAATTTCCTAGCCCTCACATACCACCATTTGAAATTGGCAAGACCACTGTCATTGATTGGGTCATCTATCTTTATAACTTGGTGTTATGCTGCAACTTGTTCAGTAGTGCAAGCAACACTATTTTTACCATATCCTAAGCTGCAGTGGAGGGTGCATATCCTTGCAGTGACAGTGCTGATAGGGGGGAAATCCCAGGAAATTGACCCCATGTCGATATGGGATTGGTGTGGTTTATAGTCAGTCAGAATGTTGTGTGATCTGGAAGAAAATTTGGAGGCGATGGCAATCTCACAATATTGCTGCTCCTGTCCTTCTTGGTCACAAGGAAGAAAGGTGTTTTCCAAGCAACCTTGGTAAAGATTTGGGGATTGATTTCTATTTAAGGTTTGTGCTTTAATGCAACATGGATTCACACAAATTTAAAAAAGCATCCGTGGGCCCTAGGCAAACCAGGTGATCAGAGATGTTAAACAATGTTTTGTCTCAGGTTATTACACGAATATTCATATTCATTGTGGTGAGGATGATTCTATTCATGTGGAGGCAGCACAAGTTGTTGGTGAAGAACATCCTCCTGAGAGGAGACAAGCTTTCTGGTGAACTCTGACTACCATGTACTTCCTGAAGTTAAAATTGACAAGAGAAAAAAATGGAATAAGGAATAACCTGGGGAGTTAGGCTTGAAGTAAGAGAATACGTATCACAACTCTTCACTCAGCCAGAGGTTGGACTTTAAAAAAGATCTAATGCCAAAAACTAATAAATTAGATAATGAAAAGTTCCAGGTTTTTGAAGAATGAAATATATCAGAGCTAGATTAATGGAATATGCTCTGAATGTTCCTTTGTTCACTTGCTATCTGTGAAATAAAGCAGTTTACTGAATTGTATCTGGCTTAATCTCACCAGTTGATTTTTGTCCAACTCCCAAAAGATTGGAGATGTTCATGTATGGTGCAAAGGACACAATAAAATCATTGTCTGTGCGAAATGTACACCTTCTCCTCATGTGCTTCCTCCAGATGCTCCTGTTTCCTCCCATAGTCCAAAAGATATGCTGTATAGGGGCATTGGCCATACTAAGTTGTCCCTCAGTGTACCCAAACAGGTGCTGGAGTGTGGCAACTAGGGGATTTTCACAGTCACTTCATTGCAGTGTTAATGTAAGCCTATTTGTGACACTAATAAATAAACTAAACAGATCCCAAGAATGTTCTATTATCACACCCCTGTATTACAGGTTTGCAATTGCATATTTAGATATCAGGTGGTACAAGTGCATTCTAAAAGTAGGGTATCCAGACAGCTGAAAGAAGTAATGTGTTATACTATGTATCTACGTAAAAAAAGAGACATGTAATAATAATATTGATAAGAAGGTGGCATTCATATTTAGTTTATCAGAAACCATTTAGTAGCTCCTTTTTAAGTAGAACTTAGATTTTAATGTGGGAAAATACCTCACAGCGGTACCATGTTAATAACTTCTGCACGCATATATCTGTCATAGGAAATGAAGACATCATTTCAGGAATGAGTAAAGAGACTAGTTCATATCTGAAAACTGAGTGGGGTGGGAGAGATGGGGTTGGGGTCGGGGGAAGCATGTTTTTCCAGTCCTTCACAGCAGTGAGATCTTCCAGTCCCACCAAAGATCTTCTAGTCCCATCCTTGCAATGGATGAGCTACATAAAACACTATGGACCTCACAGTGACTGGAAAATCCTGCTGGCAGCCAATGGCAAGTTGCCTCCACTGCTGGAAATCATGCCACAGTGAAACCAGGTTGGGGTTGGGTATCCCAGTTTCAACAGTTATACACTATTTTAAAATGTTAGGACAGATAGATGGAAAATAGAAAAATTGCAAAATGATACCTTAATAAAACCAAGTCAAAAAACTACCAAAAGAAAACTCTATGTAGGGGAATAAAAATGTTTTTATCAGAGATCTGGTGTAGATGTTCATAGCTCCTTCAAAGTCGAATCACAGTTAGACAGAGTGATGAAGAAGGCATTCAGCATGCTTGGTTTCATTGGTCAGAACATTGAACAGAGGAGTTAGAACGTCTTGTTGAAGTTGAACAAGACATCGGTACGGCCACACTTGGAATACTGCGTTTAGTTCTGGTCATCTCATTATAGAAAGGATATTATTAAACCAGGAAAGATTTACTGGAATGCTGCCAGGACTCGATGGTTTGAGTTATAATGAGAGGCTAGATAGTCTGGGACTTTTCTCCTGGGGTCTAGGAGACATAGGGGTGATCGTATAGAGGTCAATAAAATAATGAGGAGCATAGATAAAGTAGAATCAACATCTTTTCCCAAAGATGGGGGGTGTCTAACATTAAAGGGCATACGTTTAAGGGGAGAGGAGAGAGGTACAAAAGAGTGGTGAGTGTTTAGAACAAGCTGCCAGAGGTAGAGTTAGAGGCAGGTACAATTTTATTTTTTGAAAAGCATTTAGACAGTTACATTGTTAAGGTGGATATAGAGGGATATGGGCCAAATGCAATCATTTGGGATTAGCTTAGTGGAAAAAAAGAGCTGCATGGGCAAGTTGGCCTGTTTCCATGCTGTGAACATCTGTTCCTCTATGACTTTATAACAGGTATATTCACAGTAAGAAGATAATTAAGTATGGATGTGGCTGCTAAAAGGTAAAAGAGGAAAGTGTGGAGCAGAAAATGAGGAAATAGCAACGAATCTTTGAGCTGGTCTGCAATGACTGGCCGCAAACTATGAGTCAGGGATCATGTTTCCTCTCCAGTTTACATTGTGGACCAGTACAGGACAGAACACCTTCATTATTTTCGATCTTCCACAAGACATAGTAAATTAAACAGTATTTATTTATCTCTCCTGTTCAACAAACTGCTTAATATTTCATAGCCTAAGTCAGGGTATGATACACCATGAGCTCTATTCCCTTTCCAAAGGTAATCTCACTATATTTACTCAGACACTGGTCAAATAATACTTCCTCAGGATCTAAAGGAAGTGAAAGACTCCTATAGTTGTTGTCTAGACACTGAATCCAAGGCAACCACCTACAGTATGAATTCCATGTGGTAACACTGAAATTTCTGAAAAAAAAGGCAAAGTACTTTGAAAACCAAAAAGACCTTCAAAAATTATTAAAAATGGTGACTTTTTCCTAATTATGCAATCACTCTTGCGCAGAATTTACAATGGAACTTCCCTGATTACCAATCATAATGGAACCCTTGCCCAGGCATAGTAGATAATGAAAATTGGCCGATAATCAAGAATTTCTGACACTTAAGCTGACAGGATAGTCTATTAAGATTATTTTATTAAATTACAGCAATATGCAAATGAAAGTCATAATTTTCCATTTAAGAAATAAAATACTCTTGTAAAAAAGCTAACACTGCGCTCTCTCAAACTTGAAGCCTGGATTCAGTCTCTGTTCTCGTGAGAAACTAAATTTCAGTGCCGTATGATAAATTACACTAGCAAATTATCGGGGAACACAGTCTGTTAAATATAAAAGTGGGGACTACATTTTAGCTGAACTGAGTTTCGATTGCCATGGCCTCCCACAAAAAGTTTATTTATTAGTGTCACAAGTAGGCTTACCTTAACACTGCAATGGAATTACTGTGCAAATCCCCTAAACGCCATGCTCTGGCGTTTAGTTACATTGAGGGAGAATTTAACATGGCCAATGCACTTAACCAGCACAGCTTTTGGAAGGAATTGGTGCACCTGGAGGAAGCCCATGCAGACAGGGGGAGAACATGCAGACTCTGCACAAACAGTGACGCAAGTCAGGAATTAAACCCGTGTTCCTGGCATTGTTAGGCAGCAGTAGTAACCACTTTGCCACCGTGCCACCCCTGAAATAGGATTAAGGAAGTAAAGATGATCCAGAGTTCAAATTCCTTCCTGTCTAGATTTAGATTTTTTTTAAAAACTCCACTTAAGACTGTATGTGTGAATCTCCTTGTTTGCGAAGCACAATTCTGCTTTACTTTACCATCAGACTTTCTGCAGTGCTGGAAGACAACCAGAATCTTGAATGTTAGAAGCAAATCAAAATATTCTAAACTGGAAGAATTGGCTGCAACTACTTGGAACTATGAACCAGTTTGGTATTGGTATTGATGGAGGTCCTACAATAAATCAAACATCCTGTTCAGGGATAAATAGTAGTTCAGATACCACACCACAGTCATGTTTTTGTTTCCCAATGCACATTCTATGAATTGATTCTACAAAATTAGTCCTCTGTATTGACCAACTAACTATGCTTATTTGAAGGATTTTGTATATTGGTTGCCTAATAGATGTCTGCTGTAACTAATGCAAATTGCTTATTTTTCTGAACACGTCGCAACATTGGTCGAACCAGCTCAGCCCATGTATACATGTGTAATGAGAAAGCATGACCTTAAGCTGCATCAACAACCAGATTTGAATGGAAATTTACAGTAAAAATGCTGATTGATTTAAAATCATATTGTCAAGCCAAAACTTTAAGGCTGTTATTTAATTGTAAACTAATTCTCAAAACAAGCAAAGGGTGAAATCAGCTCCTAACAGAATGGAATTATCCAAAAGAAGTCCTGTAAAATTTGCACATTAATGTATCGCTGGAGTTTTCAGTCAATGATGTGGATGTGGCAAAAACCACAGGCACCGAGAATGGTAGGAGAATGCAGTCTTCACTGCAACTCTGGCACCTGTTCAGAGAATTAAGTACAACAGTCCAGTGATTCAATGGATCGGTACTTGCGCCACTTTTCAAACAAGGGTTATTTTGAGATGTACTTTAGAGTTTTAAAATAAGATTGGATCCTTGCTGCTTCAATTCACAAACAAGCACAAAATCTGTACTTTATGCATTCCGATGATATTTTGGAATCAGAAATAAATTCCTCCCAAATGTTTGGTGAAACTGTAATTAACCTCTTTTGCAGATTCCCAGAAGGAGGCTGTTCGGCCCATCGTATCAGCACTGACTCTCTGAAAGAGCATCTTACACAGGCTCATCACTCATCCTATTCCAAGATCTTGAGGAAATGGCGCATGCTTGATACTTTAAAGCAGAAAGAAAGCAAACAAAATGCAGCCTCCAAAATAGTACAATTTGTATATGGAGGATATGTTGATACAAAGCTTTGTTCCTAATTGTATCTAAGCTGCAAAACATGTCTCATGTTTTCTCTCTGTATGGTTACACTAGACATCTTTTTCCCAGCAGTATGGGAAGGCAGAAAAGTTTTGACCAGACTGCTCACTTTTTTAAAAATTCATTCATGAAACGTGCGCATTGCTGGCTGGCCAGCATTTATTGTCATCCCCACTTGCCCTTGAGAAGGTGATGGTGAACTGCCTGCTTGAAACGCTGTTGTCCACATGTTCTGGGTTCACCTATATTGCCACTAGGGAGGGAATTCTAAGATTTTGACCCAGCGATGTGAAGGAATGGTGATATATTTCCAAGTCAGGGTGGTGAGTGGCTTAGAAAGGAACTTGCAGCTGGTGGTGTTCCCAGGCATCTGCTGACCTTGTCTTTGTAGATCGAAGTGGTCATGGGTTTGGAAGATGCTGCATAAGGATCTTTGGTAAATTGGATCGATCATTCCATGACTGTTATTAGGGCCTTCATTCAAAAATCTAGCTAATCTAGTTACTAACAAATACACAAAAGTAAACTTAGTTGGCTTACCTACTGTGGTAACGTTCAATGACATCTTTTAAATGCATGGCGATCACATGAAGAATCATTGATGGCAACTTAGACCAACTTAGATCAACAGTAGGGACGGGATTTTTCTCCCTTTCTACAGCTTATTTCATGGTGACAGGAGGCAGCATCCTGCTTGCTGGTAGAGGGATATTATGCTCCTGCCATTGTCAATGGGGTTTCCTGTTGAAAGCACCCCTTATCACTGAGAGACATGTGTCAAGGCTGTGCCAATGACAAGACCAGAAGATTATGTCAGCGAAAAAGCAGAAAGATTTAAGCATAAGTATTTTGTCATATCAGTAAATTAATGAATATATTATCTAATCAATATAAAGCAAATTAGACCATTTCTTAACTGGAGTATTATCCAGTTATAATTGCATAGTTAAGACTTCCCTAAGTGACTAATTGGCAAATAATTCAAACTGGCTTGGGTTATGATTTTAACACAGAAATAACTGGTAATTAATTATTTTGTATAATGTTATTCACTCCTAGTAATATTACAAGTTGAAATCGTTCTGTCAGATATGACAAATGGATGAGGTTTTTAACAGCAGAGAGTCAGGATGAGGGATGAATCTAAATTTCCCTATTCAAATATACTCCTGGCTGACCTCCAATATATATTCTGACCCCCTGGAAATTTGGGATCATACAAAAGTTTTCAGCTTATGGTCTACCTCATTCCACCTCCTGTTCACCATTCAACCCTCTGCTTGCTAACTTGCATAGAAGGAAAAGTACTGACAGTGTGAGAAATGAAAAGAGAAAAAGTGTTGAAAATGCTCAGCAGGTCTGGCAGCATTTGCAGAGAGAGATACAAAGTTAACAATTTGAATCCAATATGGGCAGGATTTGCAACCCACCACATATTTTGCTGGTGCAAGAGGCAGCCCACCAGTGGCTGATAGTGGAATGTTCTGGTCCCACTGTTGATAACAGGGTTTCCCATTGAATGCACCACTCGCAGCTATAAAACTCCTGAAGGGAGTGCACCATCAGCAGGACCGGAATATCCCGTTAGTGTGAATGACCGGAAAGTTCCAGCAGATGCCTCTTCTTCCGAACTTACATTGACTGGTTGTTAAGCAAGTCAGGATTTTAAATTTCTCACCTTGTTTTCAAGTCCCTCCATTGTCTTTCTCCTTTTTATTGCTATTTTCCTCCAGCTCCACAACCCTCAGAGATAGTTGCTCCCCTCTAATTCTGGCGTCATAAGCATTCCTGATTTTAATCACTTCACTTTTGACAGCCTTGCATTCAGTTGCCAAGGCTCTAAGTTCTAGAAGGGCCTCTCCAAATCTCTCCACCCCTGTATGTTTCCTTTGAGATGGCCAAAGGGATAGGTTTTTGATCAACTGTCCTACTATTGCCTTATGTGGCTCGGTGTCAAATTCTGTTTGATAAATACTCCTGTGAAGTTTGGCTCCTTTACCTCGTGAAAACAGAGCTACTTGAGCGCATTGAAGTTGTTGACATGGATTCAGAAGCAGCTGGTGTTACTTTGAGTAAGCCTGATGATAAATTGTTTTTGCCTAAATTAGACAGTTGTGTCCGCTGTTATCTATCAGTGCTACAGCATTCTGGATCTCAGAGGTCAGGGTTTCCTTCAGATCTCCTGTGCTAAAGATCTGGTTTTTATAACTTGGTGTTAACAAGAAAGCAGGATGCAGCTGACAAAATTTAACGAGTTTGTCTGTACACGTTTCTGGAAACTAATTCATCACTCACCAAATAATCTTCAATTTAATAAAGAAAATCTTATTAGCTCTTGGGAAGTGGAAACTGATATTGCAGCGTTATTTTATGAATAAACTAATGGAGGGCAGGAAATGTGGTTGAGTGGACATATGTAGATATAAAGCCTGTGCATCAGTATCCATTAACTGGAGAATGTCTGACAAGATATAGAATGGACGCTAATGTATCTGCCCATAAACACTTCCTGCACTATTGACAATTTTTGTACCAAGCTTCACTAAATAGTTAATGGCTGTAGTAGGATTTAAAACATTTTAATTTATTATCTTGTCAATAAAATGTAGGGTTCAGGTCACAATCAGGCCTCTTCCTTATTCAGTCTTTGTCAATTTCACAATTCACCTCCACAAATACCCATTTATTTTTGCAAGGGTATCAATAACCTTGTGTTTGGTGTCAGCATCGATTATGCAATTCATTGAATACAATTGTATCCTGCATAATGAATGCGAGCACGATTGTAAATGTGATTGGAATTACACCGCCACCAATCCCACCTGTATCCACACCATGGGAGTGATTTTTGCTCAGATTAGCCCTGAGCGGAAATGGCGTTATGGGTGCAAATCTCGTGAGAATTGGAAAACGAGATTCTCACTGGCAAGATCTTGTTTTGTGATTTTCCCTGTCCCTTGATGTAATGTGGTTCCCACCCAGAAAGAGCAGAGATATCAGTTCAATATCTTTGAATAAATTGTCAAGCTTCCTCGCCATATGCTCTCCCCACATTTAGAATTCACCCTTCATTGACATGTGTCATGTCAGCGAGGTTTACAACCACTTTTTAAAAACGTGAAGCATTCGAGAGGTAACCACTCAGAAGGCACAGGTAGACATAACCCCTGGGGAGAGGGACATGCCCTGGCACTGCCCCATCTCTGCCTCATCACTGTGCCATCACTGTCCCATTGTTGCTCCATTTTTGCCCCATCTCTGCCTCATCACTGTCCCATCACTGTCCCATTCCTGTCCTATCACTGCCTCATCACTGCCTCACCACTGTCCTATCACTGTTCCATCCGTGCCCTATCACTGCCCTATCACTGTCCCATCACTGCCCCATCACTGCCTCATTACTACCTCATCACTGTCCTATCACTGTCCCATTTCTGCCCCATTACTGTCACATCATTGCCCTATCACTGCCTCATCACTGTCCCATCATTGCCCCATCATTGCCCCATCTCTGCCCCATCACTGTCCCATGACTGTCCCATCTCTGCCCATCACTGTCACGTCACTGCCCCATCATTGCCCCAAGTCTGCCCCATCACTGTCCCATCACTGCCCCATTACTAACACATCACTGCCCCATCACTGCCCCATCACTGTCCCATCACTGCCTCATCACTACCTCATCACTGTCCTATCACTGTCCCATTTCTGCCCATCAGTGTCACATCACTGCCCCATCATTGTCCCATCTCTGCCTCATCACTGTCTCATCACTGTCCCATCACTGCCACATCACTGCTCCATCACTGCCCTATCACTTTCCCATCACTGCCTTATCACTGCCCCATCACTGCCCCATCTTTGCCTCATTTCTGCCCCATCACTGTCCCATCACAGCTCCATCACTGTCCCATCACAGCTCCATCACTGTCCAATCACAGCTCCATCACTGCTGCATCACTCTCCCATCACTGTCCCATCCCTGCCCCATCACAGTTCCATCAATGCCCCATCATTGCCCGGGTACTGCCCCAGCGCTGCCCCTTCACTACCTCCTGATCTATTGCGGGGGAAGTGGGGCGGGGGTTTGCCCTTTTCTGTGGGGGGGGGGGGACTATGTATTTTTTCAGCCTAAGTTTTAAAAAGGGGCCCCGATTTTTCATCAGCGTCAGGGTGAAAATGATACTTCCTGATTTTCTGCACAGCGTGCCATAATATCCAGAGAGCTAAGTCATTTGTGCAGCTGGATAGCTACCACACCATCTTTCTCAATTCAGCCAGCAGTCTGTGCCCAGAATAGAAAATTCCACCCATTTTTCTATAGGAATCCAGCAAGAATGTACCAGACTGCCAATGCTGCTCCAATGTTATAGTGGTTAATGCTGCTGTTCATTCATTTCTTATTTCCAAGTTAATACTTTATTTTTGGAGTTAAAACCTGAATGCCCAGTATTAGAAATTGGAATGGCCTGAATTTTGGATACATCTCAGCCAGTTCCAAATGAAGTGAGCTTCACATGTAATCATCATCTCATTTCCAGATTCTAATGTGGCCCCAAGTGGCTCCCTTGCTACACCCCTTTTGATGCCACAGCCAGTGCCAACTACCGTGAGAAAAGGTATCCTTTCCCTTTTAAAGGTGCATTCCCTGTAAAAGGGAAGGCGCACTAATGGACTGAAGTCTGCTGGTTAGCCACTTTGGGAGGCTTAAGCTGAAGGGTATGGTCACAATGTGGCAGAGAATGGACATCCAGTTTCTGTAACACCATGATGGACGCACTTTTCAGACAAGTGGAGGCCATGAAAGATAGCATGGATTGGATTTAATGCAACCCACCCAACGGAAATCATGGATGCCAGGCCAATTTAATTGCAGGAGACACTCAAAGGTGGGGTTTTCTGGGATTTTCCGGCCATTCTGGCTCCAAAAAATTCCGCCCGAGGTCAACTGACCTTTCCATGGTTCTCTCTCGCCCATTACAATTCCTGTGACTGGCAGGATGAGAAAATTCCTTTCACCCTTGACTGTGATGAAACCTGCCCCAATTCTGTTGCGGGATAGAAGGTGCTGTTGCAGGATTCCCAGTTACAGGCAGTGGGATGTCAATTAAACTCGTCAATGAACTTATTAACACCCAGTATCCCTGAACCCATTGCAATTCTGTCGTGGCTCTAGGATGAACACATGGTTCATTCCCAGGGCGATACAGTGCTTCATTGAGCCAGGGACACGCGTTGAATTCCGGCCTTGGGTAACTGTCTGCATGGAGTTTGCACATTCTCCCCATATCTTTGCAGGTTTCCTCTGGGTTCTCCGGTTTCCTCCCGCAGTCCAAAGATGTGCGGGTTACGCTGATTGGCCATGCTGAATTTTCCCTTACTGTTAGGGGGATCAGCAGAGTAAATATGTGGGGTTACGGGAATAGGCCCTGAGTGAGATTGCTATTGGTGCAAACCTAATGAACCAAATAGCCTTCTTTTGCACTGTAGGGATTCTATGAATCTGTGGTCATGCAGCTTTTCTGTACTGGATTTCTCCAACAGCTTAAAACAGTACATTCACATACATTGCTTGAGGAAAAATTAAGTCAAAAGCATCTCACATCACTATAAGAGGGTCTTTAAATATCTTCTTTAAATTAAAACAGGAAAGGAAAAGCCACTAGTAGAACTGAAGGTAGATGGTGTCAGCATGCAAGTGTTTAAAAGGCTTGCACAAAGCTCTTTTCCTTACTACTTTATTGAGAAGCGTTAACCTATTTATTTTAAAGTAACAAGTGTAGAGAGAAATTTTATACAAGCGCATGAAGTTTCCATATAAAAACATATTTCACAGTAATTCTAACATCCTACATAATTTTTTATGGGGAATATTGCAGGACTCTGCCAAAATCATCATGATTGTGGACAGAATTACTTGTTCGTATTCCAACTGCAGCAAATTTACCTGTCATACACGGCAAGCAAAGTGGTTTTACAGTGGGATACAATTGCAATGATTAACACATAACATCAGAAAAGTAGTCACAACTAGATATTCAACAGATCCTCTCTCTTGACATTGAGCAGGGAAGTCTAAGAGCCAATTTCACAGAGGCTTAAGACAAGGGAAGTAAAGATAAGAGGTGAGATTCTCTGGCCTCCGGCCACATGTTTCCTACCGACGGGAGTGACGCATTGTTTACTGGCGGCGGGATTTTCTGGTCCCACTATTGTCAATGGCAATTCCCACTGACGTCACTCCACGCCGGCAGATAACCCGCAGGTGGGGCGGTGCATTATTGGCAGGACCGGAGGATGCCACAGGCGTGAACGGCCAGAGAATTCTGGCCAAGCTGTTTCAAATGGCCAAAAGATCAATAACGAGAAGGAGCAGATTGAAGTGATTGATAAAAGAGCAAGAAACAACTTCAGGAAAAACTTAATTTTGCAACAGGCTGTTGGGATTTGGAAGGCACTGCCTGATAGGATAAGAACATAAGAAATAGGAGCAGGAGTAGGCCATACAGCTCCTCGAGCCTAACCAGCCATTCAATAAGATCATGGCTGATCTGCAGTGGTTCAGTTCCACTTTCACACTTTCTCCCCATAAACCTTAATTCCCTTGTCAATCAAAAACCTATCCATCCTTGACTTAAATACATTCAGCGAGGAAACCTCCACCACTTCAACAGGCAGAAAATTCCAAAGATTCACCACCCCCTGAGTGAAGAAATTCCTCCTCAACACTCCCCCCCCCCTTATTTTGAGGCTGTGCCCTCTAGTCCTGTTATCTTTGCTAAGCGGGAATTATCTTATACGTCTCTATAAGATCTCCTCTCAGCCTTCTAAACTCCAAAGAGTGCAAACCTAGCCTATTCAGTCTCTCCCTATAATCCAATGCCCTCATCTCCGGTATCAGCCCAGTAAAACTTCTCTACACTCCCTCCAAGGCCAATATATCCTTCCTCAAATGCGGTGACCAAAACTGCACACAGTACTCCAACTGCGGCCTCACCAATACCCTTACAGCTGCAAAAGTACCTCCCTACTTTTATATTCTATCCCCCTAGCCAAAAAGGCCAACATTGTATTCGCCTTCCTGATCACCTGTTGCACCGGCAGACTGTGTTTTTGCGATTCGTGCACAAGGACCCCCGGATTCCTCTGCACCGGTGCGTTCTGCAGCTTTTCGCCATTTAAATAATAATCCTTCCTACTGTTATTTCTACCAAAGTTGATAACCTCACACTTGCTAACATTATACTCCATCTGCCAGGTCCTCGCCCAATCACTCAACCTATCCAGATCCCTCTGCAGGCTTTCCACACCCTCCATGCAATTTGCTTTTCCACTCATCTTTGTGTCATCAGCAAATTTCGTCATCCTGCATGCAGCCCCTTCCTCCAGATCATCTATGTAAACGATAATTATTTGAGGCCCTAGCACCGATCCCTGGGGCACTCCACTAGTCATCAGCTGCCAATCAGAATAGTACCCATTAATATCTACTCTCTGCTTCCTATTAGACAACCAATCCTCTATCCAGTCTAACACCCTACCCCCAACTCCCTGCACCCTAACCTTCTGCAGCAATCTTTTGTGAGGCACCTTATTGAAATAGGATAGTGGATACAGATTTGATATGAGCCTGCAAAAGGGAATTGGATAAAAGTTTAAGAAAAAATTCAAGAGCATGAGAAAAGTGAATTATGTGAAGCAAGATAGCATTTCAAAAAGGACCCACACTGGCTTGATAGCCAAATGGCTGCCATCTCTGCTGTGTATTTTATGTAAAGACTTGAATATAGCAGGTCTGCAGTCAACAGATGAAGTCAAAAGGATGGTTTTTCTACATGATAGTAAATACTTTCAACAGTCATTACGGAATAATTAATTAATATACTAATGAAGCCATGAGACAGCAGTAGTGATAATAACCCACTTCTCAAAAGACAAATGACCCAAGTGAAATGTTATATTGACAAAATCTTGCCTGGACCTAAATACAGTGCAGAATTATCTTAAATATGAATGGCTATGATGAATTCCACTGTATTGTAGATTAGAAAGTCAAACCATAAGCTTTTAGATAAATTATGTTCTTCATTAGACAATAAAATAATAGAATATTAATTGGAATAGTGATATCTATTACTGGTTGACTATTTGAAGAACCAGCATGTTGCAAAAATCTTCCTGATAGAGTCAGCAACATAACGGCGAGTGCAGATAAGAGGCAGCCAGCAAGACTTTTATTGTGACTTCCTGTGCAGATACATTTCATCTTGAATTAACCAGGAATAAGGGGTTATCACAGACTGGTTGTGCTCAGAATTAGAGTTGATGAAATTCTCTTAGATTTGGATGGCAAATGCTGTCGGATGATTACAGGAGTTATACAAAAAACTCTTCATTAAATCCAAGCTCGTAAAAATGATAAAAATGACAGAAGACATGGAATTTGAGAGTATCCATAGGTCAAGAACATCTACATAGTTACAGAGACTGAACTATTGTATGTAATTGAGAAGCAGGTTGCATATGTAAGGAGTCAAATTAGAATGAACCCATTGTAGGATTTTGCTTAAGGTTCTATATTTAAGGAGTCCAGTTATTATGTCTCTGTTACTGAAGACTGTCAAATGATTTTAACCTCTCTAATTTTGAGTCATGACAGAACTCAGTCTGCATCTTTATGGAGGTAGATCGGAAAGTCTAGTTAGGAAAACTAACAATTACCATTGTTAAAAAAAAGATTGGAGGCCCATTATTGTTAAACCAGCATAGTTTAAAGTGGCCATATAAAATCCAATGATGAACACTGATAATGGATGTGAACTTGAATAAATTGAAAGAAAATTAGATTATAAAAAGTAGCCATGAAACATAAGGCAGCAGATTACACGATAGGCACCACAGACAGGCAAGGCTCTACTTTATTATTGGGAATGTATAAATGTATCTGGTAATGTATGCAAAAGTAATATGGGCAGAATCTTCTGCTCTGAAAGCTTGGTGGCAGACATGGAAATGGGAGTGAATTTTGTTGGGGGGGCGGTGGGATGGCTGACCATAGATTAAATATGCATTTGAAAGGAGCTCTCTGATTCTCATAGTGAGGAGCAGGTTGGAACATGTTGTCCCCATCTTTACCTCATGGGATTTCAGGTCTGGGCACCATGTTTAAATGGCACTCATTCAGCCTGCACCATTGCTTTCTCCTTTGCCTGGTCCCTGCTACACCCTGCCCTGCTTGGTCACCGTCCTTACCTAGCCACTACCTGGTATCAAGCATAGATTAGCACTTACAGGCATTCCCCAAAGAGGACAGAGCTGCAAGAATTCACCGTTAGCCATGGAAGACCCATCTTATTGGGTGCAGAACCCTTTAGTGCAGTCGAAATTAGATCAATCTAATTTCTGGCTGACTGGGAAAATAATTTGGACGAGAATTTGATTCTGGTTGGGGGGTTTTCATAGAATCATAGAATACCTAAAGTAGAGTAGGAGGCCACTTGGTCCATTGAGCCTGCATCAACAGCAATTCCATCTAGGCCCAATCTCCATAACCCAATGTATGTACCCTGCTAATTTCTCTGACATTAAGGAGCAATTTAGCATTGCCAGTCCACCTAACCCACATTTCTTAGGACTGTGGGAGGAAACCTGAACACCTGGAGGAAATCTACGAAGAAACGGAAAGAATGTGCAAACTCCACACAGACAGTGACCTAAAGCTGGAATTGAAACCAGGTCCATGGCCTTGTGAGGCAACTGTGCCACCGTATCACCCATCGTGCTGTCCTGTATTGAACTTGCATGAGGTGTTTCCTGCTATTGTTTGTTGGGAAACCCAACCCACTTTTAACAAACCTTGAAAATTCCCAGAACAGAATTCCTAAAGTTCATTCCAATGTCAGTAAACTGGTTTTTGTCTGTCAGACCAAATTAGGTTCCACTGCCTGCCATGGCACAGTGGCACAGTGATTAGTACTACTGCCATACAGTACTATGGACCCGGGTTCAATTCTGGCCTTGTATGGCGTTTACACAATCTCCTGCATCTGTGTGGGTTTCCTCCAGGTGTTAGGTTTCTTCCCAAACTCCAAAGATGTGCAAGTTAAGTAGATTAGCTATGGTAAATGTACGGGTTTATCGAGAAAGGGTGGGGCCGATGGGACTGGGTAAGCTTGTCTTTGGGAGAGTCAGTGTAGAATCAATGGACAGAATGGTCTCCTTATGCACTGTAGAGATTTTATAGCTCTACGATCATGCTGAGGGTCTGGCAACATTTGCTTTCAATAAGGTCACCCTGATCTCCAGTTAAAAGAAAATATACCCCTCACAGAGACATGAAGACCCCCCCTCCCCCCTCACCACACTCACATACACACACACATTCAAGGACAACCCAAACCATCCCCACACACCAAACTAAAATATCTGTGTCTAAATATTGATTTAACAAGTTGGGGCGTAGCATCTCTTTAATATGATCCGCACTTTTATTTCAAATTGTGCTCGATGTGGCCAATTAAACAGCAATGATCTCATAATGTCATGATGGTTCATCAGAATTATTGAATCATATTTGATGAAAGTAGATATTCATATCTTCCACAATATGGTGTTCAAAATCTCATAGGGTTGATAATGCTTGATCCTCTCTCCAGTTAAAATTGAATGCTACCAGGCTGTAAGCTCCTGTGCCATAATCACGTCAAATGCTAGATTGTGCATGCATACAAGGATGCATGAAGATTTCAGATACTAGTGTAGCATAGTGCCTGTGTCCTGCAAAATATGCAAATAAGTAGTTTGTTTTGACACTATCTATCTATCTTTGACTTCATCTCTATTTGCTTGGCAACTAATAATGTTCTTAGGAGAAAACCATATTGCAATTGTCATGCTCCCAGAAATTACTATTGATAGTTCAACTGAATGAATCTTGTTTGTGTGACATTGCTTTGTGTGTTATTTTAATAGAAACATTGGTCATGTCATATGTGCTCTGCCTGAAGGCAGTTGCTTGGCTCACTGTCTACTGGTGCTTCATCCTGAGCCACTTAGTTGTCAGTGGTGGTTTGCTATTGCCTTCCATTCTCAGGGGCAGTTCTAGGAGGCTGGTCCCAGGTCTACCGCAGTCAGAACTGGAATCAAACCATCACTGCTGGTGTTGTTCTAAAACCACACAATAGTCATTTAGCTAACTGGCCCCTTTAAAGTCAGAGAGTCATAAAGATTTGTAGCATGGAACTTGTCCACGCTGTGGAATTGTGTGCAAGTGGAGTGAAGGCTGGCAGTGGGGTATTGATAGGGAGAGTTGAATGACTAAAATTTCCATCAAGACAGATAGAGGCTCCAAACTGCTGATTTCTGATATTGCTGAGATGGGAACAAAGACAAGTGACCTGGCCCCAGTAGTGGCTTGTCATTCAAAGTAAGGCTGGATGCCACAGATTTTAATTACTTTTACAAGTTACTTTTACAACTATCACTGGCTGAGTTTCCTCAGAATCTTCGGACATGTCAGCAGCAGGCTGGATTTTGCTTTGTGGGTCTAAATAGAATATTCCTTTTTCTCCTAGGCTCACACTAAATAAAAACACAAATACCAGGCCGTTTTATTTTTCACATGGTCATCAGTGGTCCTATTCTCCCATTTATACCTGAATTTAAAAAAGTTTAAGACTTTGACTCACAGGTTAAAGGAGCTTAATGCTTATTTAGGGCAGGTAACACAGATCCCAGAAGGTCACCTAAGCCACTGTTGCATTTGGTGAATTTTGGGTCCCATTTGGAAGTAGCAGATCATGACACAAAATGTGAAGGTTAACCAAGTTCTTGCCTATACACATAAATTATGAGAGTTTAGTATGTATCTGCATCATTATGAGTAGGATCTTGGTGCAATCATTTTGGAAAAATTTTATTTAGTTCTAATCTTCTTATTCAAGAAAGATTCATAGACAGGAATCAACAAAGGATGTTAGATGATATGATATTAGAAGTTTATTATCACAAGTAGGCTTATATTAACACTGCAATGAGGTTACTGTGAAAATCCTCTAGTTGCCACATTCTGGCACCTGTTCGGTCACACTGAGGGAGAATTTAAGATGACCAATGCACCTAACCAGCACGCCTTCCAGACTGTGGGAGAAAAGCAAAGGATTTGGAGGAAACCCAAATGCGAGCCAGGAACCAAACTAAGGGTTCATGGTGCCGTAAGGCAGCAGTGCTACCCACTGTGCCATCACTTTAGAATGTAAAGAACTAATTGACATAGAATGATTGAGAAGCTTGGCATTTTGATGTTGTAAAGAGACAGCTAAGCGGGGAGTTGAAAGTGGTTTATGATTATAAAAGAGTTCAATAAGTTAAAAATCCAATTTCCCCAAAAAGCATAAATATCAAATTACACCAAAATTTACTCTGGTATTTTACTTGTTCCAAATGTCCCAAGAATTTCATCAGAACATAAAATTCAAGATGACAAGTGGATAGCATGCAAACTATCAAAGCCTGAGGAAAGCTGGAAATTTTCACCAAACTCCTTCGAGATTTTTGTTATGTATGAAAAGTAAAGTTTGAACCCATCAAACTATCATTTACGCACATTAGGCCCAGTATGTACAATCACTCAATCATGGAAGCTTTTACAATTTTAGTGTAATTCATCCTGAGACCATAAAAAAAGCCATTCACTGATAGAGATAAAACAGTAAGGAGAAATGTTTTTTAAAGCAATTCTAAACAAAAAACACAATGGAAGATCACTCATCTTGGTTCTCTGCGCCCATTGCATAAACAAAGATTTGGCTGAGTGCCAATTTTTCCGTTCTCGCTTGCACCGGCAACGGAACGTGGATAGCCAGAGAATTCAAGCCATGATCTTCTCCACTTAAAACATTTTGTGTAAATTAATGACCGCTTCAGGTCAAGTATCAGGAAACACTCATTCTCTCAAAGCATGGCATGTGGGTTGGGATTGGGGCAGTGTTCAGCGGTGGGGGAATGGGAGGAGGAGGGTGGGTGGTGTGGTAAATGTGAGTTCATTAGCAGCTGAGAATTCCAGAAATGGTTTAGCTGAACTGGTTTATAAATTTGCTGGCACAGTGTTGCAGTGGTTAGCAGCACTGCCTCACAGCACCAGGGATCTGGGTTTGATTCCCGGTTTGGGTCACTGGCTGTGCAAACTCCACACATTCTCTTTGAGTCTGCATAGGTTTCATCCGAATGCTCTGATTTCCTCACTCAGTCCGAAAGATGTGCTGGTTAGGTGCATTGGCCATGCTAAATTTACTCTCAGTGCACCAAAGCAGATGCCAGAGTGTGGCAGCTAGAGGATTTTCACAGTGGTTTCACTGCAGTGTTAATGTAAGCCTATTTGTCACATTGATAAATAAACATTAAATGTGCAAAGCATAAAAACAGATTTATAGAACATAGAACACAGAACACTACAGCACAAACAGGCCCTTCGGCCCACAAGTTGTGCCGAAGACATCAAAACCTACCCAGCTATAGACCTATCTATAACCCCCAATCCCATTGGATCCCATATACTCATCCAGAAGTCTTTTAAAAGACCCCAGCGAGCTCGCCTCGACCACCACCGACAGCAGCCGATTCCATTCACTCACCACCCTCTGAGTGAAAAACTTTCCCCTAGCATCCCCTCTGTACTTGCTTCCCTGCACCTTAAATCTGTGCCCTCTCGTCGCGACCATTTCAGCCCTGGGAAATAGTCTCTGAGAGTCCATCCTATCTATTCCTCTCAACATCTTGTAAACCTCTATCAGGTCGCCTCTCAACCTTCGTCTCTCCAGGGAGAACAGTCCCAGCTCCCTCAACCTGTCTTCATAAGGCATGCCTCCCAATCCAGGCAACATCCTTGTAAATCTCCTCTGCACCCTTTCAATAGCTTCCACGTCCTTCCTATAGTGAGGCGACCAGAACTGCGCACAGTACTCCAAGTGTGGTCTGACAAGGGTCCTATAAAGCTGCAGCATTACCTCCTGACTCCTGAACTCAATCCCTCGATGAATGAAGGCCAGTACACCATAAGCTTGTTTATGCCACTTGTACATTTATGCCACTCATGTACAAATTTCCTCAATCTTATCAATCTTTCTCAAACTGATCCCACGCTGGTTATGTTACTAAGGGACAGCAGGTTGAAGAAGATAAAGAAACAAAGTGTTCAGATGCCAATTGACTTGTCTTTATGGTGTAGCTGGCTGCAGGAAGGAACATTGACCAGGGCAAAGATGAACACCTTCATCTTTGAAATGTATTTTGGGACATTTAGTATCAACAATGGACTGCAGCTTGGATAAATCTTATCGCCATGGAAACTATAACATGCTCTGCAGACTCAGCCTGGATTATCTGCTTAAATTACTCCTGTGAACTTTAGGGAGCATTTTGAGAGTTCTTATTACTGTCATAGTTTCCACATACGGAGATTCACAGCCCCCATGAAACCTCAGGGAGGTTCACAAGGGGAAGCAGTGAATCACAGCATCATACAGTGGCTCACAGCACATTTAGCCAGTCATGACCAACTATCTGCAAGAGCAGCTCAGCTAGCCTCTCTCAGCCCCATTTTCCCATTGTCCCAAAAACATTTTCATTTTACATAATGATCTAATTCCCGATCGAAAGGTATAATTGAATCTGTCTCCCTCTCAGGTCGTGCATTGTAAAATCAGGCTCACTCTCTGCATAAAAAAGTATTTCCCCAAATCATCATTGGTCTTCTTTTGCCTTGAATCAGTATCCTCCGGTTCCTGATGTTTCTGTCAATGGGAACAATTTCTCTCTCTCTGTTGTGTCCAAATTCATGATATTTTTGGACATTTCTTTAATGACCTTGATGAATCCTGTGAGGTGGGCCTCTTGGAGTATGATCTCCCTGATTGAGGTAATGATTACTTGCCTAATCAGAAGTCTCATCTGTCTGCACAATGCAATCAACTGGCACTCTGGATTCTGACTTTATATCTGAATCACTCTTAGGAGTTGAGATAAATTTGTAAATAAAGGGAATCTGGTGAAGGGGCACAAGACTCTGAGGAGTTATTCCAACTTCTATCAAATCTTCCTCACAGTCTTTTCTTCTCTTATGGAGAACAGTCCGACCTTCTCCAATCTATTCTCATAACTGAGGTCTCCAACTTTACATTCTACCCTCCAGACAGAAGAAGACAGATTGGCCCACTGTGCACACGGCATAATCCTTGCTCTCCAGTGAGTCTGTCTATCCAAGCCCACCCAACATTGGGACTCAGGGTTCATTTACATGAGGCCAATGAGCTATAGAACCTGTTGGGCGCCCCAGTAATTCACCTGGAGGAGATGGTTTCAATTTTGGGTGGCTGTGTCACTGGTGGCTTCCTTTGGGTAAATCCATCATGAGGAAGGGGCCAGCAATCAGAGAGAAGGGCAATCAGGATGGAGGGGAAATGATCAAGTGGCAGATAGCAACAGTTTTCACCAATACAGTGGAGCCTAGAGGAGCTCTCCTGCACTTCCTGACTCTACCTTCAGGTAAGTAATTTTTAAAACTTATCTTTCAGGTATAGGCGATAGCAGACTCATTAAGAATGACTCATTAGGCGGCTTTTGACCATGTATTTTTAATTCATTCATGGGACATGGGTATCACTAACTGGCCGTAATTTATTGCTTATCCCTAATTGTCTAAGGGTAGTTGAGAGTCAACCACATTGTTATGGTGCTGGAGTCTCATGAAGGCCAGGTCAGGTAGGGACAGTAAACTTCCTTTCCTAAAGGACATTGGTGAACAGATGGGTTTTTATGAAAATCAACGATGGTTTCATGGTCATCAGTAAATTCTTAATTCCAGATATTTTTTATTGAATTCAAATTCTACCATCTGCAGGAGTGGGATTTGAAGCAGGTCTCCAGAATATTAGTTGAGTTTCTGGATTAATAGCCTAGCAATACTACCATTAGGCCATTGGCTCCCCATTTAACTGAAACAGTACAAACTTACTTAGAGAACAGGGTGAGTGGAAATACTCTCTGAAACATCAGGAGTTAGGTCTTATGAGGAATTTATTCTGAGACATGAAAGCTGAATATAATCGGAATAAAAAAGAAATGTAATAGCTAAGTTGCTGCATTTGATTCCTCTACATGCACCTGATATTACATCATGGCCCAGTGAATCTTCTGGACCTGATTGTCCATTCTAGACCTGAAAATCTTTTGGCTTTGATTTGCACAGTTACCCTAGACTTGTGCCCACAGTTGCCCTTGAGGACCAATCTCACTTGATTATCCAGTGTTACCAGGAGAGTCTACTTACATGCATTGGGCCAGCGAGAAACTATGCAGCTCAGGTATCAACCTGACAATGTTGGAAAGTGAAACACACAGATTCTTCTGAGAATACATGACTGCTGATAGTTCCCACTCCTAGGGATTAACCTCTTTTGTAATACAGAAAATAATTAAATTTACCTTTCCCATTGATCCCACATTCCTTTCCCCAATCTCCTTCTTCCCACTAGTGGGATCAGTTGTAAAGTTCAGATGGATGCATATTATTTCTCATTGGGTGCAATTGCTTTCAAAATTACATCCCATTTTCCAAAGATAGGAAACAAGAAATTCCTACATGAGGAGTCTCTGATATGGTTCCATTGCCTTTTGCATCACTGAAGTTTTGAAGTTTTTTCATTAGTGTCACAAGTAGGCTAACATTAATACTGCAATGAAGTTACTGTGAAAATCCTGTAGTCACCACACTGCGGCACCTGTTTGGGTACACTGAGGGAGAATTTAGCATGGCCAGTGCATCTAACCAACACATCTTTTGGACTGTGGAAGGAAACTGGAGCATTCGGAGGAAGTCCACACAGACTTGGGAAAACATACCGACTGCGCACAGAAGTGCCCAAGCCAGGAATCAAACTTGGGCTCCTGATGCTGTGAGGCAGCAGTGTTAACCAGTGTGCCACTGTGTAGCCCACTGCCCTTACAATGGGAAGATAGATGTACTACTCCAAAGCTGAGGAGTAACTTGCTGCAAAGGTTGCAACCCGGTTTCCACCACATTAGCAAGATAAGTATGCTTGCTCTTTCTACTTGTGACTTTAACATCTGGCTGTGTCGTTCACTAAAGATCCTTGGACAGCATCTTCTAAACCCGTGACCACTTCTATCCAGAAGGACAAGGGCAGCCGATTCATGGGAGCACCACAATCTGCAAGTTCCCTTCCAAGTCACTCACCATCCTGCCTTGTAAATATAACACCATTCCTTCGCAGTTGCTGGATCAAAATCCTTGATTTCCCTCCCTAACATCATTGAGGGTCAATCCCAACACATGGACTGCAGCAATTCAAGATGGCAGCTCATTACCACCTTCTCAAGGGCAACTAGGGATAGAGAATAAATGCTGGCCAGCCAGCAACATCCATGTCCCATGAATTAATTTTAAAAATATATTGTGGTTTAACGTATTGTGTTAGCAGATACTGACAGACTCATTTGTCCATTGCAGTGATATTCATGGCTCTGCCATTTCTCATTTTGACTCTAGATGGCTAGGTGAAATCCGTATAAAAAGAATTTGACATCTGTGGTGAGGGAATTATGGCACTTATTATAAAAAGAAGAACTAAAAAACATCTAAAGAGAATGAGAATGAGAATGAGAATTACAAATCAATGAGAAGACAGGGAATGGAAAGTACAATTATTGACATCCTTTGAACATGTGACTTTGGCTTTCATAAAGGATTCGATAAGGTTCCTCACACATTCCTCTTCGGACAAAGGAATTATGAACCAAATCACAAAACAACAGAGAAGTAAACAACTCGAAGAACTTGTTTTAGTTACCTACTTCAAAAAAAGGTATCTACAAAGATTCTGTTGACTCTTAAACGTTGATGTCCTCTATTTCAATGAGACTTTGAATCTGGTGCCATTTATAGCATCAAGCCGCAATGCAGGCACCTGCAAGGCTGATCAGCCAACCAGATTGAAGAATTCTCACAAACAGCAAGGCAGGAAGTAAAAGACTCAAGACTCTTGATAGATTATTGATTGGTAAGAGGATCAAAGGTTTTGGGGAAAAACTGGGAGAATGGAGTTGAGAAACTTAACAGCCATCTTTGAATCACAGAGATTGGGCTGAATGGCCTGATTCTGCTCCAATATTTTAAGATAGTGTGGAATTATAATTCACACTTTAGGATTGTGTATAAAAAGATTGCTGGGTTGAGATAACTGCTGTAGCTCATGGTATAAGATGACATAGCACAACCAAGTTTGAAAACATTTTTTTAAATCATTAAAAATCTTATAATTTTAAAATGCCATTCTGTGGAAATGGAACTCCATACATGTAGGCTGGAACTTCTGACTATTCGTGGCAGCAAGAAGTGTACTTAATTGAAAATCCCATTGGTAACTCCAGGACTAAAATATCCCACTTCTGGATAATATGGGCCACCTCCCACTGTTGCAAAATATGCAGGAGATTGCATGGTGAATGCCACTTGTAAAATTAGATCTTTAGGACCAAAGAGGTTGTTCAGCACTAATTATAATTTAGTATGCCATTTAAAGCTCAGTTGTACCTCATTCAATAAAAGTTAACATTTTCAATGGTTTTGACAGTGAGAATAGCGCCTAAAGAGTAGAAATTTGTGCCAAATCGCTGATTCTGCATTGATTGCATACACAAAGACTAGAATCACATACTTCATTCAGAGGTTGAGTATTTCTGACAGCAAACCTCTGGTTATCTCTGTTTAACTGCACACATTGGATGTCAACAGTTGCTGTCTCCTTTACATAGTAATCATAGCAAGTGCTGACACTATGTTACTACCTTTGTTACTACCACAAGTTCTGGAATATTTTTTGACAAAGATACATTAAATATCCCTGACCCCAAAAGAAATTGAAATTTCAGCCCTAGGAAATGTGGTTACTCCTCCAGTTAAGTCAATGCCATGTAATTTTGGGGTCCTGATTGCCCATATTTTTAGCAGTAAATCTAGGCCAGTGCACAGCTGGTGTAAAGGCAGGAAACCTGTGGGAGCTGGTCTCCTGTCTTCGAGCAAGGATGAAAGTGAGAGAC
The DNA here is from genome assembly GCA_024679065.1 of Sphyrna mokarran. Lineage (NCBI taxonomy): Eukaryota > Metazoa > Chordata > Chondrichthyes > Carcharhiniformes > Carcharhinidae > Sphyrna > Sphyrna mokarran. The sequence goes on from JAGIQG010000019.1 coordinate 25,118,043, forward strand.
AGATTGTTTTGGCTCATGTTTCTTGGAAATGATTGAGAAAACTGATTATTTTAAGTAAGTTAGCAAGGATGATAATATAGTGGTTATGCGCCTGGACTAATAGCTCTGAGGCCTGAATGAATTCAAATCCATGGCAGCTGAGGAATGACATATGAATGCCACTGGCTGGCAAACATTCATTGCCCATGTCTAATTGCCTTTGATTTGAGTGGCTTTTTAGGTGATTTCAGAGGGCATTTTTGAGAGTCAACCATATTGCTGTTGACCCGGAACCACAAGTAGGCCAGACCAGGTAAGAATGGCAAATTCTGTTCCTTGAAGGACATTGGAGAACCAGGTAGGCTATCACAACAATCAACAATAATTGTATCTAATTTGAGTAGCTTCCAAGCCATTTCATTATAAAGTCCTTACAGTGAAGAAGGAGGTCATTCAGCCCATTGAATTTGCACCAAACACATTCCCATCTAGACCCTATTCCTACAACCACACATATAAGAACATAAGAAATAGGAGCAGGAGTAGGCCATACAGCCCCTCAAGCCTGCCCCACCATTCAAGAAGATCATAGCTGATCTGTAGTGGTTCAGTACACTTTCCCGCTTTCTCCCCATAACCCTTAATTCCCTTGTCAATTAAAAACCTATCCACTCTTGACTTGAACATATTCAGTGAGGAAGCCTCCACCACCTCATCAGGCAGAGAATTCCAAAGATTCACCACCCTTTGCGTGAAGAAACCCCTCTGCAACTCCGATCTGAACTGCGCCCCCCACCCCTTATCTTGAGGCTGTGCCCTCTGGTCCTGCTATCTTTGCTAAGCGGGAAGAGTCTCTCAATCTCTACCCCATCCATCCCCTTCGTTATCTTATACGTCTCTATAAGATCCCTTCTCAGCCTTCTAAACTCCAAAGAGTACCAACCTAGCCTATTCAGTCTCTCTTTATAATCCAATGCCCTCATCTCCAGTATCAGCCTAGTAAAACCTCTCTGCACCCCCTCCAAGGCCAATATATCCTTCCTCAAATGCGGCGACCAAAACTGCACGCAGTACTCCAGCTGCGGCCTCACCAGCACCTTATACAGCTACAACAGAACCTCCCTACTTTTATACTCTATCCCCCTAGCTATAAAGGCCAACATTGCATTCGCCTTCTTAATCACCTGCTACACCTGCAGACTGTGTTTTTGCAATTCGTGTGCAAGGACCCTATCTCATGCTGCAGCTTTTCTCCATTTATTCTGTAAATCCACAGATACTAAAATCAATTTATCATGTCCACTCAACCTAACCCGCACAGCTTTAGGCTGTGGAAGGAAGCCAGGGCACCCAGAGGAAACCCACACAGACAGAGGGAGAATGTGCAAACTCCAGGCAAACAGTGACTTCAGGCTGGAATCATATCCAGGTCCCTGGCACTGTGAAACAGCAGTGCTAACCACTGTGCCATCATGCCGCCAGAGAGTATTTTTAAGAGTCAGCTATATTGCTGTGGGTCGGGAGTCACATGTAGGCCAGGCCAGTTAAGGTTTCCTTCCCTAAAGGACATAAGTGAACCAGATGGTTTTTGCAACAATTAACAATGCTTTCATGGTCATTATTAATATTAATGGGGGTTTCTGGATTACTACCTTAAAATCAATGCCATTATGTCATCACCTTCCCCAAATCAAATAAATCTGGAATAGAAAGCTAGCATAAACAATGGCATTTAGGTTGTAAAAACCAATCAGATTTACTGATGTCCAAGAGGTGGGAAAGTTATTGTCCTTATTCAGTCTGGCTTATATGTGACTCCAGACCAAACTAATATGGTTTATTATTAATTGCCTTCTAAAATGGTCAAATAGTTGCATTTGAAAATCACATTATGTGAGGAAGCCAAACTAGTTCAAGAAGAAATTTTTGGGTATTACTTGCCAGCAGAAAAATGGCAAATGGTACCTAACATTTAAAAATACAACATATTGGACATCACTTCTAAAAACAGAGAGCAGAGAAATCATAGAATCCCTAGAGTGCTGAAGGAGGCTATTCAAACCATTGAGTCTGCACCAACAATAATTCCACCCAGGCCTTATCCCCATAATTCCATATATTGACTTGACTAACCCCTCTAATCTACACATCTCAGGATACTAATGGATAATTTAGTGTGACCAATCCACCTAATCTGCACATCTTTGGATTGTGGAGGAAACCCACACAAACACAGGTAGAAACTCCACATAGACAGCGACCTAAGTTGGAAATTGAACCTATGTCCCTCGACCAATGTGAGGTTGATATCTACAGAATGGAGAGTTTTTTGATGATTGGTGGGATATTGGATGGTGTGTGATTGTAATGCTACAGAAGATTGCAGAGAGACCATGAAAGGATTATGAAGTTTTGGTGGACTGATATAGAACAAATGTTGAACAACAAATACAGGGGCAGTGGTCAAGCAGGGATTGGTGCAGGAAAGGATATAAGCAGCAGGGTTTTAAATTAACTTGAGGTTATTGAATGTGGAGAATGGGAGCCAAGCCAAGAATAGGAGTAAGAATTGGAATAGCTGAGTTTAGACTTGAAAGATCTATGAATTATAATTGCAGTGGCTAAGATAAGGAGTGATGCTACAAAGGCTCAATAATATTTTATTTGTGATAGAAAGGAAATGGGATGAAAAACCAAGTTCAAGAATAAATAGGGTTCCGAGGCTGCTTACAGTTTGGTTCAATGGTCAGGAAAGGGGATATTGTGGCAGACCAAAGACAATAGATTCAACCTTACCAAAGTTTACCTGAAAGAAACACTGGCTCATCCTACATTGGGGTATTACCTAGAAAGTGCAGAGGTGGGGAAGGACATGAAGGAGAAATAGTGAAGAGCATACATGTAGAACGTGATCTCAGGACAGTGGGAAAAGTTGATAGAACAGATGCAATAATGGTCATTTTAGCTTTCTTTCTCAAAAAAATTGCCTCAAACCAGATGCTATTCTCCATCTTGCTCAAGGGCCAATGACAAAAAAAAAATAATATTTGCATTTATACAGTAACTCTATTAGCACCTTTCACATTGTAACATTTCAAAGCACATGACAGAATACATCATTTCTCTGGAATTGTAATAGTTCAATGTTCTGTCATCAGAATTCACTTGAGACATCAAGCCCTTAACTTGTAGCATGCATTAGAAGGATAATGCTTATTTGTGGTTTGATCATTTTCTACTTGATATGGATGCCTTGTACATGAGACACAAATGGAGAATGAAATTGATAAGTTATTGTCAGTACTCCAGAGTTATTTAGACATCTTTCACTTGAACAAAATATATCTGAACCCTGTTGTCAGTATTTGTCCTAAAGATTGCAAAATAGAGCTGTTTCTGAGATGTTATTGTATGATGAGCTTCATTGCTAATCAATTGCTCTGGCAATTTCAATTAATGAGCATCAAGAGCAAATTCCATACTTGGAATAGATAGTTGTCAATATTTACTGCTAATGGCAATGGGAAAAGATGGATCATAGATGTCAAAAACATTACTTGAAAAAGGATATAGTGGCACTAGAGGGGATACAGAGGAGATTTGTTAGGTTGATTCTGGAGTTGAAAAGATTGGCTTATGAGGAAAGGCTGACCAGACTGGGGCTATACTCATTGGAATTTAGAAGAATAAATAGGGTCTTATAGAAATGTATAAAATTATGAAAGGGAATAGATAAGAAGCAGGAATGTTGTTTCCATTGGCAAGTGAAACCAGAACTAAGGGGCATAGCCTTAAAATAAGGGGGAGAAGATTCAGGACTGAGTTGAGGAAGAACTCCTTCAAAAACCCAAAGATTGTGCATCAGTGGATGTCCAGTGAAGCAGTTGAGGCTATCTCGTTGAATGTTTTTAAGGCAAAGATAGATGGATTTTTGGACAGTAAAATAATTAAGGTGAGTAGGCCAGTAAGTGGAGCTGAGACAATGAATAGATCAGCCATGGTCTTATTGAATGGCAGAATAGGCTCAAGGGGCCAAATGGCCTACCCCAGCTAGTCATGTTCTTATGTAAAATTAACTAGATTTTAAGAGGTGAATATTTCGTATCTTTTTGTGTCCATTGCTTGGTATTAATTTGATTATCTGCTAATTTTAAATGGTTCAAATAGGGGACAGAAGTATGTCTTGTAAATATTCTAAGCTTTTCTAGGAGAAACTTCTAGGCTCATGCCACATTGTGGGGTATCATGGAATTCTAAAGTGTTCCCAATTTACATTATTTGAAATATTATTGCGCTAATGTAGACCATTGTTATGATTGAGGCCAATAATCCTCTGGCAACAGCAATGAAGTTTCTGAGTAGATAATAAGAGATCATCTATTCCATATCAAAGATTGATGTAAAGCATCCCTAATGGATAAATGCAGCTTGTGACGTGATGCTGGTTCATACAAACCAGAAAGATATGAGATTGACTCCCTGTTTTGTGGTATGTTGTTCTCAGCCAGGGCAGCAATTTAAAAAGAGGCCAAGTTTATATAGAAAAGCCAAATCAGCCAAATTCCTGATTCTAAATGTTTTGAGGTATATAGGTGGCAGTTGATGGGAAAGATTGATGGAAGATATACAATAATGCTTATTTTAGCTGTCCTGTTCAAAAAAAAAATTGCCTCAAATGAAACATTATGCTTTATCTTGCTCAAGGGTCAATGAATAAAAAAATAAAAAAGCACACTTGCCTTTATACAGTAGCTCTATGAGAACCGTTCATATTGAAACATTACAAAGTACATTATAGAATGAATTATCACTTGTCACCCGACTTGTGGTCAAATAGTTTGGAAACACTTTTGTCTAGGCCTATCTCGACCTTTACGGGCATGCAAAGAATAATGCTTTTGCAAAAGTACTACAAAGCTATCTTGATAATCATTTTGAGGTATCAGACAAAAAGTACAAAATTTGTATTGCTGTCTGCCACACACTCGAGAGCACTTTAAATGTAATCCTAAATTGAACCAGATGATTTACCAGGCAATTCTGATGCTGCCCAGAACAGGCATTAGGATTCATGCTTATCTAAATGAGGAGCCCCCATGGCTGATTTTGACAAATTGGGCCTGCCCCATTCAGGCTTTCTGATGGGTGCAGCCTAAATGGCCACTATTGTAAAGGTAAACAAACTCTGTGTCTGTTTGATGTGGAATCAGGAACATAAATGGTGCCTCTCTCAGCTCCACAGTGGCCCGTGACTGACACCAATCAATTCCCATCTTAGAATCCCTAGAATGCAGATGAAGTAATTCAGCCCATCAAGTCTGCACCAACATCAATCCCACACAAGCCCTATTCCTGTAACCCTACATATTTACTCTGCTAATCCTCCTGACATTAAGGGGCAATTTAGCATAGCCAATCCACCTTTCCTTCTCATCTTCAGAATGTGGGAGGAAACCGGAGCACTCAGAGGAAACTCAAACAGACATAGGAAGGACCTGCCCACTCTACAGAGATAGTGATCGAGGTCCCTGGCCTTGTGAAGCAGCAGTGCCACCTTGTCATATTGTCTTCTCCCTAGGACTTAACTTGAGTCTGTTGGCAATGAGGTAAATGACCTAAAATTTATTTCTTTCAAAGGATTATTTGAGCTGTGATGGGTCTCTAGAAGCTGGCCTAAATTATTGAAAGGAGTTAGCCAAGATGCAGCTACTCTGCCTGCAATTAATCTGGAAACACAAGGAGCCATAATTAATTTTCACCCTCAGGTGCCTGCAGCCTTTTACTTATTTTTATTAGCTTTATTTCTGGTCTGTTGTTGTTTCTGCAAACCATCGTTTCAGGATTCTTTAACTCTTCTTCCTGTACAGAGTTCCTGTTTTGCAAACTTTGAGACTTCCCTCTATAAGAGCTAGTTATTTTTAAACACTGATGTTATTTATTATGCTCGTCACCATTTATATGTGTAAAAGCACAGACAGAATAAAACTTTGCTTCCTGATAGATTACACAACCATTGAGAATTGCCATCTGGACATTCAGCCCTTCAAGATCATGGCTGATCTGCTTGTGATCTCAATTCCACATTTCACTGGCTCCTCATAAACTTTGATTCCCTTGTTTTCAGAGGACCTCTCTCCCTCTGCCTTAAAAATACCAATTGACTCTCTTTCCACCGCTCTGCAGGAAGTTACAAAGATTCATGAACCACATAAAGATATTTCTTTTTGAATTTGTCTTAAATGAGGGACCCCTTATTTTTAAACTCCTTCCTCCAGTTCTAGTCTCTCCAACAAGGGGAAACATCCTGTCAGCATCTACCTTGTCAGATCCCCTCAAGATCTCATGGTCAAAATTCTCAGTTCTTGTTGGCAGCTGTAGTGGGGCATGCGTGAGCCCAGAGAATTTGGTGTTTAACCAAATGATTTGACTTATTATTGTCACATATTAGTATACAGTGAAAAGTCTTATATCTTGTGCACTATACTGTATATAGGAAAGGAGAGGGTGCAGAATATAGTGTTACAGTCATAGCTAGGATGTAGAAAAAAGATCAACTTAATATAAAGTAATTCAATTCAAAAGTCTGATGGCAGCAGGGAAAATCTCCATTCACCGGATATTCTCAGCTGCAGATGAGGCCGAAGATTTCTGGCTATGGGTTTCAATAACATCATCTCGTCATCTTCTGCAATGCAGTCAATATAGATCCAACCTTTGGTATAACTTAATCCATTCCTGCTCCAATCCAAGCTATTAGTTGAACTATTTTTTTTTTCTGAAGTTCTTTAATGCATGTATATCCTTTCTTAAATAAGGAGACCAAAACAGTACAGAATGGAATGTGGAAAATCCAGGAGGACTGTAAGTTGAGATGGTGCTGCAGAATTACAGCTCAGTGACTATCGCTGTAGCTGTGCAGACACTTGGAATTGGGCCGGTGTCTGCGGGAGTTTGCGCGTTCTCCCCGTGGTTGCGTGGGTTTTCTCCGGGCGCTCCGGTTTCCTCCCACATCCCAAAAATTCGCTCTTAGGCTGATTGGGAAACAAATTGACCCTATATTGAGATTCTTCCATATTAGGAATAACCTAAAATTAGAATAAGAAAATGGAATTGTTACTATAAAGTTATGACGGTGGCGCAGGCTCGTTGGGCCGAAGAGCCTGTTTCCTGTGCTGTGTTGCTGTTTGAAATTACCATACACTATACCTGTTGTCTTTTTGTTTTGAACAATAAATCAACAGAGAATTTATTTCCTTTGTTGCTGACCTCTCAACTCAACCAAGCAGGTATATGGGGTCCAAGTCCTCCCTGTGATTTTGTGGGTTTCCTTCAGGTTCTTCAGTTTCCTCCCACAGTCCAAAGACTGTTAGGTGCACTGACCATGCTAAATTTGGATGCATCGGTTAAATGATTAAGGGAATAGGGCCTGGTGGGATTATTGTTGGTGTAGACTCAATGGGCCGAATGGCCTCCTTCTGCACTGTAGGATTTCTATGAAACCTGTGAGCTGCACAGTGATACAATGGTTTAGCACTACTGTCTCACAGTACCAATGATTCCGGTTTAATTCTTGACTTGGACCATTGTCTGTGCAGAGTCTATGTATTCTTCCTGTGTCTGTGTGAGTTTTCTCCAGGTCCTCCAATTTCCTCTCACAATCTGAAAGACATGCTGGTTAGGTGCATCAGCCATGCTAAATTCTCCCTCAGTGTTCCCGAATAGGCACTGAAGTGTGGCGGCTAGGGGATTTTCACTTCATTGTAGTGTTAATGTAAGCCTACTTGTGACACCAATAAATAAATTTTTGGAAGGTGGGGGGAATTTTCCTGAGGAGCAGACCAAAGGTTATGGGGAAAAGGTGGGAAAGTGGAATTGGAGATTTAGACCAATCATGATCTAATTGAATGATGGGGCAGACTTGATGGACTGAATGGCCTAGTTCTGCTTCTATAACTTATGATCTGTTGACCTCTGGTGGGGGATTTTCTGGTTTTGGAGCGAGTGCAATTAGAAAATCTCGCTCTTAAACTTTAAGCCTATGAAGCTAGATTTTTTTTATCTCTTGTGAGGAAAGTGATGATTGTGAGTAGCTCCCTGATTTGCAACAACATGCAATTGTTTCAAGTAAAAGTGTCATGAGTCATTTCATCAGTTGTATAAAGGAAAATATTTAAAATGTTAAAAGTAAATGTGAATAAGCACATTTACTGAATGGTATTTAGCCTTGAGGAAGTATCCACTATGGCACATTTCCTTTTGCCGTTAACAGAATCACTGGGCACACTGTAAATATTTACCATTGACATCCTCTTTGAAACTTAAATTCATTCCCTGGCTGGAAAGCACGTGTTCCAGTGGGCAGGGCCATTTCCAAGAAAATGGTGCAGCTTCTTCCACATTTCAAAATGACTGAAGTGCTGCCTTGACACTGAAAGCTGTTTAAATGAGATAAATCCGTGGACAATTGAAATCAGAGTGTTTCACAATTTCTGCGTGAGGCATGCCAAGATTGTTAAAATGAAAGAAAAGAACATAACAAAAGCAAAGAATGCAGCTCAAAACTTCTTCCTTCAGCTTTTGTTTCAATCTTGTAATTCTAAGGAAATTACCTAACCTTCAGGTCAAGTTAATAAAAAAATTGGGGACTTTATTTTTATAAATCGTAATGTCCATGACTGCAAAGTGCCACATTGCCAGAAAAGAGCCACGACCAACATTCCACATGGCACATTATGGGGGCAAAATTTTATAGCCTCCCAAGCATGGCACAGGAATCACAATAAGATATTAATTCCTGAATGTTGTTTCTGAAATGGGCAGTATGCAAACATTGTGCTACCTGTTTATTTAAAATATTGCAGCCTACAGTCTAGTGCTAATCATGCTGTTGAGTTACTGCTCATCTTAGCAGTGTTGACTGGGCCCTCAACCATGACCCATTTTCCCTACTTCTGTTCTCACTGTTTAACCTCCCTCCCAAACCCATGCTGTTATATGATGTGTTGTAATTGAAAAGTGCTCAACAGAACAATGATTAAGCTGGATTAGACAATAGCACTGCCCAAGTTTGATTTATAGAGTCACATGGCAATGGACTCAGAGAAAATACTCTGGAAGATAAAAGAGAAAATGCTGGAAAATCTCAGCAGGCCTGGTAGCAAGAAAAGAGCCGACATTTTCAGTCCAAATGACCCTTTGTCAAAGTAGAGAAGCAGTATGGAGAAATAGTTTCATGCATGACAATATCTGGGATCTGTAAATAGTTAAAGATTAGCAAAATCAATTTGCATTTAAACATATAAGTCTCAAAGTCCCAACTCCCAACTCCCCTTCCCTTTCCCATCACACTTTTCCATGCAAGGATAGGAAATGTAACATCTACCCTTCCACCACCTGTCTCCTTATTGTCCAAGAGAACAAACACTCCTTTGAGGTGATGCAGATATTTACATGTACTTTCCAATGAAGCACAAAGCAAGCTTAGACCATAAGCTATCAGAGTAGAATTAGGCCATTCAGCCCATCAAGTCTGCTCCACCATTCAATTAGATCATGTTTGATCTGATAATCTTCAACTCCACTTTCCCGCCTTGTCCCCATAACTCTTGGTTCCCTTACTGATGAAAAATCTGTCTATCTCAGTTTCGAACATGTTTAACAATCCAGCCTCTACAACCCTCTGAGCTGAAGAATTCCACAGATTTACTACTCTCTGACAGATAAAATTCTTCCCCATTTATTTTAAGTGGGTGATCCCTGACTCTGAGATTATGCCCTCTGGTCCTACACTATCTCACAGGGGAAGAATCTCTCAGCAAGTTCCTTGAGAATCCTGTATGTCTAAGTAAGGCTATGTCTCCTTCTTCTAAATTCTAATGAGTAATAGGTCCAACCTATTTATCTCTTGAGGAACAACACCTTATCTTTTGATTAGATACTTTTTAGACTTCCTGGACTCAACATGAAGTTCAACAATCTTAGACTGTAACCTCTGCCCACATTTTATTTCCCTTTTCTTTGTAAGTTTTGGAGAACATGATTTTTTTCTTGTTTGACTTTTGGATGACATTTGTTCATCATTCTGCCATTCATAGCTCTTATCGATGTATCATTTTGTTCTTGTCTGTCACAATAACAGAAAACTGTGACTGAGTGAGAGCTCCCTAAAACATCACAAACCAACCCACAGGCATGTTGAACGGTTTAAAGAATACTTGATTTTTTTTCAAATACAAGAAAAGTGGTCAACTTTACAATATCAGCCATCAAACATGGCTGTCACAAGTCACTTGATGGCTGATACTGTAAATTTGACCACTTTTCTCGAAAGTTGAAATGGATTTGCAGACCTGTTAGATGGAATTTCACACCTAGGATGTGTCAAGCTCTACTCCAAACAGGGACACTCTCTTGAAAGGAAGGCATTGAAGATGTAAAATGTTGGACTTGATATCCTCATCGGACATTCAAAATCCAATTGGAGTTGAAATAACTCCCATACCCTATTAATTTATGTTAGGAAATGTGTCAAAAGTTTCAGAAAAGCAAAGATTTTTGAAAAAAGGGCTACTTGTCTTACAACAATGAAAGCAAGACATGATGATTTAATTTCATTCTGGGAATATATGAACAAGAGTGTGAAAATGAGTTCTGATGAAAAAAGAGAAAGAAAAAAGCAAAAGAGGAGAAAAACATGAAAATCACCAAAGCACCACTGGAAAAGAGCAGGAAAGATATCTCTCTCTCTGGAAACTGAAAGGGTATCTTTAATAAAAGTGTAGACTGTAGACCTAACATAGTCAACTCCAGAATTTAACAGGGAAACTTCAAGTAGTCACAATGTATAACAATCTATGCTTCAAAGACAAACAAAGAACTTAATCATATGATGTTTTTAGTGTTTTGTTGGTCTCAATCTTTCCTACTTCTGATATCTTAGTGTGTGTATTATCACACCATACTTTCCTTGGGTTTTGTACGTAATAAACTGACTCTTCTTTTGACTCAAGCAAACCTTGTTTTATTGGCTCCTTATAAACAAATGAATACATTTGGATTGGAAAAAGCACTTATGGGAAAAAATAAATTAAATAACCTTTGTTGTGACCAACTTTTTTCTTATTCATTGTGGAAGATGGGCATTGTTGGCTGGCCAACATTTATTATCCATCCCTAGTTGCCCTTGGGAAGGTGGTGATGAGCTGCCTTCTTGAGCTACTGTGGGCTAACTAAGGGGGCTGAATAGAAGGGTGGGAAGGGAATTCATTCCTCCTCAGCTGGTCTTTAACATATTCCATTACTACAGCCTTAGGCCTGGCAACACATACCCTCTTATCATTTAATCTCTCCTGTCTTCCACTATATCATAGATGTTCTTTTCTCTTCTTTTCCCACTTTCCCTTCCTTTCATTAGGCGATGACCTAGTGGTATTATCGCTGGACTATTAATCCACAAACTCAGCTAATGTTCCGGGGACCTGGGTTCAAATCCCGCTACAGCAGATGGTAGAATTTGTACTCAATAAAAAATATCTGGAATAGAGAATCCACAGATGACCGTAAGACCATTGTCGATTGTTGGAAAAACCCATCTGGTTTACTATTGTCCTTTTAGGGAAGAAAATCCACATCCTCACTTAGTCTGGCCTATATGTGACCCCAGAGCCACAGCAACATGGTTGACTCTCAATTGCCGTCGGGCAAGTAGGCATAAGTAATAAATCTTGGCCAGCCAGAACGCCTGTCGCGTGAATGAATAAAATTAACATTTCTAGCTTTTTCCAGTTTTGTTGTAAAAAGTGGCCAGAATTTGTCAAAAAGTGACTTTAAACAGTAGTCAGATTTTCCAACCTTTCACGATGGTGGGATCTTCTAGTACCACTGACGGTTCACCCCCACACTGGTTTCACAATGGTGTGGGGTGCAGTCAATAACGCACCGACTCCTGCCATGAGATAAACACCCATGGGTCACCAGAAAATCCCTCCATTAACTCTGTTTATCTCGCTCTAGCAGCTGCCTGACCTGAATATTTCCATCACTTTAAGTTTTTAATTTTATTTTCAGGCACTGTGTGTTTTGTTTTTTATACAAATATAACTGTTGTAAATTTCAAGACAATTGTTAGCTAATACACTGAGCCTGGTGATTTGCACATAGCTGGGGTAAATTCCAGTTTTTTCTTGGAAATAACATCATAATTTCTTGTAATTGAATTTCAGTTTATTTTCTGATATCAATGTCAATAATCTGTTTTCTTGATTTGTTTACTCACTTTGGGAAAAGCAATACCTCATTGTGCAATTGTCATCTTTCCTACATATGTTGCCAATCTTTCAGCTAAACTATAATCTGATCAATCTTGCTCAACAACTTTCACAGGCAGGCAACTGTTTTGTTAGTGTGGGATCAAAGAAATCATACTGGATAAGTGACAATAACATGCAAAAAGTGAAACAGGTCTTAAATGAATCTATTTTGGAGCCACATATTCCAGGCTTAAACATACTTGTTGACTTTACTATGCGAACTAATGCATGCTTAAGCAGAAGACATTTTACATTTAAATAAATGGATTTATTTTTCATTTTTGATGTTGGCTAACAGGGGATGTGGAAATATTGATTTAGGACTGCTTCTACATCTTTTGAGTTAAAAAGCAGAAGGAGCGGCATAGTGTCACAGTGGTTAGCAGTGCTGCCTCATATTTCCAGGGATTTGGGTTCGATATCTGACTTGCGTCACTGTCTGTGTGGAGTCTGCACTTTGTCTCCATGTCTGTATGGGTTTCCTCCAGATGCTCTGGTTTCCTCCCACAGTCCAAAGATTCGTAACTTTGATTGGACATGCTAAATTGCCTCTTAGTGTCCCGAAATGGGTAGGTTGATGGGGTAAATATGTGGGGTTATGGGGATAGGCCTGGATGGGATTGTTATCAGTGCAGAGTTGATGGGCTAAAAGGCTTCTTTCTGCACAGCAGTGATTCTATGAACATTAGAAGGAGTGATTGGGTATTTTTTTGTGGAGCTCCAAATGGTGAGATGGAGATAGATGAGCACATTTATTATATTTTTTATGTTTCAGTGAATCTGTAACAACAATAGTCTCATAATATTAGGATTCTTTGGGAAGAATTTTCCTGTCCCGCCTGCTACAGGAATCATAACAGGCAGGACACGAACTATGCAAAAGTCCATTGACTTTAGGTGGAACTTTTCAGTTTTGGCAGGAAACCTCTGCTCTGAAATTGTAAAGTTTCTTTATTAATGTCATAAGTAGGCCTACATTAACACTGCAATGAAGTTACTGTAAAATCCTCTAATCTCCACACTCCTGTTTGGATACAATGAGAATTTAGCATGGCCAATATACCTAATGGGCTCACCTTTTGGACTATGGGAGGAAACCGGAGCACCCAGGGGAAACCGCCCCATTCAGACATGGGGACCATGTGCAAACTCCACACAGACAGTGACCTAAGCTGGGAATCTAACCCTGGTCCCTGGCACTGTGAGTCAGCAGTGCTAACCACTGTGCCACCGGGCCTAACATAGATTGGATAGACATAGGGCTGAATTTTCAATAGTTTATGGAAGTGGATCTGGAGGTGATGTGCCTGATAATGGGGAAAAAAATTCCATCAGACTATCTCCATGACACCTTCCTGTCACAACGGGATTTTGCAGAATACACGGTGATAGCAGGAATGGTTATCCATGGACTTAGCTCCTTGATGGCTTAACTAAGGATAGTTTCCTGATGCCAACCATATTTTCAAACTGGCGTAGGGGGAACTTCTCATGTCAAGAAGGCATCCATGAAACATTGACAAGCCAAGTTTACACCAGAACCGAGAATCATTTAATACGGAAGACACTATCCCACGTGTGTGTGTGCGCGTGTGTTTGTGTTTAGGAAATAGATGGTTCAGGTAGAAACTAGACATTTCTTTGCAAGAGAAAAGTTGGGACATTCAAAGCTAATGTGCTTTGGATGATAAAGGAAATGAATGTTGAAATAAAACAGAAAAAGCATTCTATGATAAATGAGCTCAGAAGAATGAGAAGGGATCTCATAGAAATCTATAAAATTATAACTGGACTAGGTGGGATAGATGCAAGAAGGATGTTCCTGATGGTGGGAGTATCCAGAATCAGGGGTCACAATCTGAGAATATAAGGTAGACCGTTTAGCCAGAGATGAGGAGACATTTCTTCACCCGGAGAGTATTTGGGCAATATTAACTTCCATCTGGAAAGACATGAATGTGTGATGAAGCAGAGATAACATGATTTGCTAAAGGCAAACTGTGTCTGACTGACTTGACTGAATTCTCTGATGCAGTGCAGCAATTCACCAAAGATCCTTAGACAGCACATTCCACCCCACAATCACTTCCATGTAGAAGGATAAAAGCAGCAGATGCATGGGAACATCACTACTTGCAAGTTCTCCTCCAAGCCACTCATTGTCCTAACTTGAAAATATATCACCTTTCACAGTTGCTGAGTTAAAACTCTGGAATTCCCTTCCGAATGGCATTGTGGGTCAATCCATAGTACATGGCCACACTTCAAAAATGCGGCTCACTCCCACCTTCTCAATACGGATAGGCAATAAATGCTGACTAGCTAGCATTATTTTAAAAAATTGATCAATATAGTTCATATAGTTCATAACTGTTGTAATTTGGACTCGAGGAAGGTATTCAACAATGTGTCATATGGAAACTTGTTAAGAATGCAAAAGCTGGTGGAATTAGGGCAAAGATAGCAGATAATGGAGGGAATTCTCCGGCTGTTCATGCAGACAGGGATTTTCTCTTCCTGCTGACAGAGCATATCCACCATGGGATTCCTGGGATCCCAAGATAGAGTCAATGGGAAATCCCATTGAAGTGCAGGACTAGAAAATCCCAATAACAGCCAATGGCATACTGCCTCCCATCACGTGAAACACAGCATGACAAGGCCAGAGAATTTCCCTCCAGTACATATAGATACAGGATTGGCTCAGTGACAGGAAACAGAGTGAAGTGATGGCCAAATGTTTTTCAGACTGGGAGAAGATTTGCAGTGGTGTTCCCCAAGAGTCATTTTTCATCCATTACTTTGTTAATTTTTATAAATGGCGCAGACTTGGGTGTAGAGAGCAGTATTAGAAAGTGTGCAAATGATATAAAGTTTAATAACATAGTAAATAATGATGAGGATAGTTGCAGTAGAATCTACAGAATTATATAGACAGGATAGTGAAATGGAGCAGATGGAGTTCAATATGGTGTAGTGTAAAGCAGTATACTTTCAGAGGTCCAAAATGGAAATGCAGCATACTATAAATGGTACAGTTCTGAGAAGTGTAGCTAAACAATGCAACCTTGGTATCCATATGCACAAAACCTTACAGATGGAATGGCAAGTTGATAAAGTGGGTGATAAAGCACGAGTTACTTGAATCTATAAACAGAGGTGCAGAATACAAAAAAAAAAGAGATGATGTTAAAATTGTATAAATAACTGGTATTACGGTTGGGTAAGGAGGGATTGAATGGTTCCCCTCTTTACTCTCTTTGTTTGACCACAACAAACTTTCCTATTTGAAATGAGATATACTCAATAATCCAATAAGTACTTAACCATTTATGCTTTTTGAGCATAAAAGAAGCAGTTGGATACATTTTTCTGAGTTTAACAAAGAAAGTGATGAGCTTTGTTATACTTAAATTGATCTAAATTAAATAATAAAGTGCACTTTTATTTTCATAACCATACGCGTGCACTAAAAGTTCACATACTTATACAAATCATAGAGTAGAGAAGACTGAGTTGTTCAAATCAGAGCGCATTAAAAAAATATAAACGAATATAGTCTGTAGATTGGTGGCTTCAGACTTTAACTCAGTGGTCCCAATGCTTCCAATTTAAAGGGGTAGCCAGCTGATTTGATTGTTCTCCTGGATTTAGTAGTGTTGGACTGAATTTCTTTTTAAGAAGTTTTTGTCTGCAGCTGGAGCATCCTGGATTGTTATGGCCAGCAAACTGGGCTCAAAGTTTTCCAGGTAATTCAGCGTGAGAGAGGGATAGGAGGAACCAAACTTGGGCCATGTCTCTCAACTTCACACCTGCTTGTCTTCAGTCCTGTTAAGAAAGCATGTGCTTAAATCTACAAAAGCTTGACTTGTCATCTGGTCTTCCTACTCCAACTGCCAAGGATCCAAATGTGTGCATGTGTTCCATAGACAATTTGATTAGCTCATGTCTGGGTAGTTATCTTAGCCAGAGTTCTATTGTCCACATGATTAGCCTTCATGACCCATTTCCAACAATTGAATACCTCATGGGTTTGCTGTAATGCCTTGTTAATGGGACAGGAAATGAGTGTCTTTCACATTCTTGAGGAGGTTACTGTCTTTGGTGGGTTTTCCAGACATGCTATCTCCATTGCTTTATGTGGGATGGTCAGTGGTGCAAATTGGGGTAGCCATCTTTGGCTGTGATCTCCATTCAGTTTTACACAGAACAGTCTGTGCTTTAAAATGTGTCTATTTTTAAAAGCTTCTATGATTCTATTCAATTGTTTTTCTTGATTTGTTTTAATCTGATGCTCATTGTTTATTCTATAAGAATTTAGAATTTATTATAATTGTCAAGTAAACAAATGTTATGCTGATAATTTATGCCCTAGCATTTCTCATTTATTAAAATCAAGTTTAGGCCCTAGCATTGAAATGTTACACACCAGTGTCCCAACATCCAAAATCGTACTGAAAAGATGTCTCTGATAACAACCCATCCAACAGTTTGTCACCATCATTTTGATTCTGGTTCCAATAGTGATCCCTGAACACGTACTCTTGGTTTATTTAGTAGAAACGAGGAACGATGTAATGGAAGACATGCGTAGGAATTCACTGGCATTTCACACCTCCCCACTGCTGCCTGCAAAATCAGAGAATTTGATGCTCAGGCAAATTCCCATTCACAAAAGCGGAACTGCAGAATCCCAGCGAGGTCAGAGAATCCAGCCCGTAATTGCCAACATAAGAGGGAAGGAGGCTCTACTGAAGAGAGATGGAGGAGGGGCAAGAGGCCGTGGAGCCAATACTGGGGAAGGTGGGGGGAGGTGGAGACAGAGGCATTATTGGCCATGCTAAATTGTCACTTAGTGTCAGGGGAACTAGTAGGGTATATACGTGCGGCTATGGGGATAGGGCCTGAGTGGGATTATGGTCTGTGTAGACTTGGTGGGTCAAATGGTCTCCTTCTGTAGAAACATTTTTGTGGTGTCAGGAAGAGCATCCTGCGGCTGGCATAAAACAAGAATTTAAGCACTTTAATGAGACAGCCAGCTTCAATTTAACCATCTAATTGGAAGCCAATGTTAAAACTGAGTCAGGCAGGCTATGGGCTGTAGATAATTTAATAAGAACACCACTGCCTTTTGCACTGAAACAAAGATTGCATACAGACAAGAAGTGCCCCTAGTTTCTTCAGAGGGTGGAAGACTACTTAAGTTAAATACTCACAGCCATATCCAGGAAAGCAGTGAATCCAACCACAAGGAAATAAATTCCAACCCGTCCAATAATATTCCAGGCACCAGCAATACAGTCAATCTGCTGCCAAACACAATGAACAAGGATGTGGGAATTTGATTTATACAAATACAGGAACACTCCCTAATCTTGATCAATAGTGGGATTCAGCTCCAAAAAATACATTCTGCAATCCAATAGCATGGGGACTATTTACATTAGCTTGGTAGATGATAGATCAAACCAAAGATTTTTCTTATCTCCATGCCCCAGTATCACTCCAAACCATTGATGTTCCTCCATTCTTTGAAGTATCACTCAGAACTATGTCGTGCACATGAAGAAGGTTTGTAAATGTATCAGGTTTCGATTTTAATACCAAAAGCGTGTTGTTATAGATGAATAAATATGATACTTCAAGACAAATCACTTTGCACAGTAAGGGAAGGACCTTTGCGATTCTGAAAATTGCAATATGTCTGTTAATCTAGTGAAAACATAACTGCAAATATCCAGCTCTTGAATTATTTATCTAGCACTTCCAGTCAAGGTGCAAACAATTTTGTATATTTAACATAGCTATATTTGACTCTAAATGTTATTTCTAAATATAACTGCATTCAATACTTTCCACAATATTATTTAACTTTGCAAATGGCAATGTTTGACCAATCTATCTGGAGTTCCAATGAGAAGGTTGGCCAATATTGTAGACCAAGAAGCCAATTAACTATGATTCCTAAACTCCTATACACGATCTTAATTATAATCTCTCTGGAAACAAAATGGGACTAAATACAGAAAACAAGAAAATAATTAAGAATAAAATGGATTTCCTTGAAGATAAATCATACCAGACAATGAGATTTGATAAATAGTCCCATAATTGAAACCAAAAGGTTAAACATTTTACAGAAAATTTTTATAGAAAATGGGGCCAGTCTCTATCATCTGTTGCCTCCATCATGTACTCTAAGATCACAAATATAATAAGTAAATGTAAAAGTTAAGCTCTCTCTGCCCTGACATTCTTCAACTTTTCTGCTGGGAATGGGCAGAAGATTCATAGAAAACCTACAGTGTAGAAAGAGGCCATTCAGCCCATTGAGACTGCACTGACAACAATCCCATCCACGTCCTGTCCCTGTAATCCCACACATTTACCTTGCTAATCTCCCCTGACACTAAGAGGCAATTTACCTAAGCGTCACATCTTTGGAGTGTGGGAGGAAACCAGAGCGCCCAGAGTAAACCCAGGCAGACAAAGGGAGAGCATGCAAACTCCACACAGCCAATCAGCTGGAAATGAACCCTGGTCCCTGGCGCTGTAAGACAGCAGCGCTAGCCAGTGCCACCATGCTGCCCATGAAAATAAGCAATGGAAATAATACGGAAAAATACCATATTCTAGTCTTGCCTTAGGTAATTCATGACATTGAAAAAGGCAGCATTGAAATTTCCTGCACTACCATCACCTCCTCTTACACCACTTAGCACATAAAGGACAGGCACCCTTCTTAATGATATGGCCTACAGTCACAGTCATATGTGGAAGATCAGAATGACTAATTGGATGGCTGTCTATCCTCCACGTAAAAGTGGGCCCTTTATAAATGGAAATTTCACATACCTACAGTTATGCTTTACTGGAATCCTAGGAATGGAAGGAAAGTAGGGCAAGGGTTGAGGGGGGAGATTCATTATCCATATCAGCCTCATGCAATTCCTCTTCCTGTCAGATAATGGTGCTGAAACTGGCACTGGCCAGAGGTCAGCTGCCCAGCTAAAGTTTTAGAATGGATCATGGCAGAATGGATAGAGAGCTGGAAACCACATATATATTTATTGAGAGCTTAACACAGTGGAATAACAGAGCTAACAACAATCAACCCCAAAGCAAACAATGGAACAAGCCTAAAAGCAGGAATGTAGCATTGGCAATGCAAGAATATCCAACGCTTTAAATTCTCAAGCCTCTGACTGTGCCAGTAGGCCCCATTTGGATTTCCAAGTCTGGATTGCAGCCTGGATGGCAAAGAACAAATCCTATTAAATTTAAAATACAATCCCTTCAATGAAGTATTATTGTGCAATCTTCAGTTCTTCTGTAAGGACCTGGCACCACCTCAGGCTTGCAAAAGGGAATAGAGCCAATATTTTGAGTCTGGGTGACCATTCATCACCAAGACTCAAAACAATGACTTTATTTCTTTCCACAGGTGTTGTCAGACCTGCAGAGTTTCTTCAGCATTTTCTCTTTTTGTTTAAGATTCCAGCATCTGAAGTATTTTGCCTTTACCATGTCAGGCTTTCCTGTGTCTCGCAACTTGTGGTACCTCCTTCAGGAAAGTACTCAGTGTGCATGTTTACACTTAGAGATATCATTTCATTCCAAGACGATCTTTGGCAGGATATGTGGTAAAATTTCCAGTATTTGCATGGGAGTGCACACGTCTATCTTTTTTTTGACCCCAATATACTTCATTCCAAATGAAACTCATCCTATTATACTACATTTCTATTTTCTACTAACTAGCCATTGTTTTAGCTGCTTATGTTAAGATTGTCAGAAGTCTCACAACACCAGGTTAAAGTCCAACAGGTTTATTTGATAGTAAACGCCACCAGTTTTTGGAACGCTGTTCCTTCGTCAGGTGAGTGGAGAGTTCTGATCAGAAAAAGGACATAAAAAGGCACACACAGTTTACAGAATACTGATTAGAATGCGAGTCTTTACAGCTAATCTGCTATTCAAGTCTTAAAGATGCAGACAATTTGACTGGAGATCGCATTAAGCATAAGTTAAAGAGATGTGTATTGACTTCAGACAGGACAGTAAATGAGATGTTGCAAGCTCAGGCAAGTCATGAGAGTTACAGATAGTGTGACATGAACCCAAGATCCCAGTTGAAGCTGTCGCATTCTAATCACTATTCTGTAAACTGAGTATCTGCCTTTATATGCCCTGTTTCTGACTTTAATATAATAACCAGGACTTTAACCTGATATTGTGATTTCTTACTGTGTTTACCCCAGTTCAATGCCGGCATCTCCACATTATGTTTAGATTGCCAACTTGTCAGGAATTTTATGATGTGGCTCCACATTCACTAGAATATCCCAAATACTTTAAAATCAGTTAATAAACAAGACAATGCCGGGTGTAAAAGGACTAGTTCTAATCCACTGGACCTCATCCTTATCTCTAATTACTGGGAGTGATGTGTCACTGGGGGAAAGCCTGATGGATGGAGTAATTGACAACGGTGTACTAGTAAATATCGATTTATATTACATGCAAGAACATTTTTTAACCATCTATGTTTTCCAAAACAAGAATCAGCTAGAGATGGGAAGAATGTCTGTATTTTCAGGATGTGTGATAGAAATAGAAATACAATTTTCTTTTTAAAAATTTTATGCACAATATTTAAAAATTGAACAATGTTTAGTTGGCATTTCATTACTGCTTCAAGCAGAAGAGAACATAGGAAAGGAATTACTTTAAGTCATTTATGCTACAGATCAAAGAAATTGTGTTTTAATAGTGAAAATTTGCTTTTCGTTTCTCTGTTGCCTTCTGTACAATATATTTTTCTCTATATTTTTATTCAAGTCTGTATCTCTGGGTGATGTTTTATACTCAACATTGTGAGTACTGATCAATTTAGAGTCCTCCTTTTTTTTTTAATCATTTGTACGCATTAAGACACCACAGATTTAATCTGCTTCTCAATGATGAGTCTGCAACCAGATTCAGTAAAACAGTCTTACTGCACCAGTATAATTGTTTCTCCATGTACCTTAGTGCTTGAATGTAATAGAACTACATGGAGATTTATAAAAGATATTTCACTATAACCATAGAATTCCTACGGGGAAGTCCATTTGGCCCATCCAGTTTGCGCCCACCCCCTGAAACAACACTCCATCTGATCTCACTCCCACATCCTGTTCCAAGGTGCAGTGCACAATAGTTAGCCCTGCTGCCTCACAGCACCAGGGACCCAGGTTCAATTCCTGGCTTGGGTCACTGTCTATATGGAATCTGCACCTCAGGATGCTCCAGTTTCCCCCTGCTGTCTGAAAGATGTGCTAGTTAGGTACATTGGCCATGCTACATTCATCTTCAGTATACCAGAACAAGTGTCGGAGTGTGGGGACTTGGGGACTTAGATAGTAACTTCATTGTAGTGTTAATATAAGCCTACTTGTACTAATAAATAAACTTAAACTTAATCCCGTGCATTGATCGTCTTTGCACTGTGGGAGATAACTGGCAGCATCCAGAGGAAACCCAAACAGGCAAGGGGAGAATGTGTAAACTCCACATGAACAGTCACCCAAGTTTGAGGCTCTAGTATTGTAAGGCAGCAGTGCTGACCACTGTAAAACATTTTTCTAGAAATATGGTATAAGAAGAAAGGTGATGACATAATGATATTATAGCTACTTTTTTAATCCAGAAACTCAGCTAATGTGCTGGGGACCCAGGTTTGAATCCCACCACAGCAAATGATGGAATTTGATTTCAATAAAAAATTAAGAATCTACTGATGACCATGAAATTATCGTCGATTATTGGAAAAAACCATCTGGTTCACTAATGTCCTTTTGGAAAAGAAATCTGTGGTACTTGCCTGGCCTGGCCTACATTTGATTCCAGAGCAACAGGAATGTGGTTGATTCTCAGTTGTCCTCTGAAATAGCCTGGAAGCAAACCATTCAAGGGCAACTAGGGATGGGCAATAAATGCAGTCCAGCCAGCAATGCCCAAATCCCACAAATGAATAATAAAAAAATGCATAACTCCAAAGTGTAACATTCACAGACAGGTTTTCATTGTACTTACAAACTACACATTATACTCATCTCTGACCAGGATGGAACTACATTTAGATCTTGTTGGTATTGGAAATATGTGTTTCAAAGTTGAAATTTGTAATGCAAATAGCAATAACCCTTAATTCTCAAGGACATTTAGGAAGGGCTAATAAAGGCTGGTTCAGTCCACATCCCATGACTGAATAGATTTAAAATAGTAATAAATACACAAAATCCTCTTGTTTTATATATTAAATATTCAGATAATGATTCCTGAGCTATCTTTTTCTCCACAAATGCTGCCAATTTCCAGAATCTGCAGTATTTTCCTTTTATCTGAAACATCTGTTTGCCTTCTTCATCACTGTTAACCTGTTTAAAGTCAATGAGTTAACATGTTTGTTAAATTAGTAAGCAATGGGATTTGATACCAGAGTTTTAATGCATTCAGTACGAGTATCATACAAACGTTAATTATAATAGGTCCACCTGCACAGTTTAACTTTGAAAGTAAGATTTACATTAAAACAGAAACAAATTACAGTAGGTGCTGGAAAACTGAAAGAAAAACAAAATGCTGGAAAAAAAATCAGTAGACTTTTATTATTATTATTCATTAGTGTCACAGGTAGGCTTACACTGCAAGAAATTACTGGGAAAATCCCCTAGTTGTCATACTAGGTACACTGACGGAGAATTTAGATGGTCAACGTCTTCAGACTGTGGGAGGAAACCGGAACACTTGGAGGAAACCTGTGTAGACATGGAGGTGGGTGGTGGGACTTTCAGGCCATGCTCACCCCAAGACAGAAAATTCCACCTGAGGTCAACAGAACTTTGCATGCCCTTCCCCACCCCTGCCCCCCGCCCACTTCAATTCCTGTGAGCAGCGGGACGGGAAAATTCCGCCTGGGAAGAACATGCAGACTCCATGCAGAGAGTCACCCAAGCCAGGACTCGAACCCAGGTCACTGGCACTGTGAGGCAGCAGTGCTAACCACTCTGCTACCCCTAGGCTGCATCGATGGAAAATTTCAGTTCAGTTTCATCATTTTGTATTGAAACTTGTTAATTAACAAAACCCCAATGTTTCAATGCCTGTGTGATCTGTTGTCTGGAGCAGATGGGATAGTCCTGGAGTATGTTGACTTCTTGAAATGTGAACCCACTTAAACATCTCTGGTTTGGCAGGTTAACCATAATGCTGGATAGGACATTGACATGAGTCCTGGCAGCAATAAATAAAACAAAAACCTTTGAAGGCACAGAGAACGCACAATTGGGGATGGATGGAAGTGGGGGCGTTGGGTCAGGGTGTGATTTTTTTTTTTTTGAAAAAAGCAAGAAAAGATAGAGCATAATCCTTTAAATATACGAGGTCATTGACCAGGAATTAAAGATTTGCTAGACAAACAGAAGGACGAAAAGAATTTCAAAAAATTATCAAGAACGAACTGAAGCAAATCTTATAGAAATATGATGGAGAAAGCTCTGACGCATTGAGGGGAAGAGCCAATGACATCTATTCACCACCAGCTGTGGGTTTGTTCAGACTGACTAAGTTGGATGCTAATGCTAATTTGTGGATTTAATCATTTCACTGTCTCATACTTGTCATTCCAACTTGGAGGGTGGAATAATGCCAACGTGGTGTTCACAGATCCGGATTCCAGATAATTAGAGGGCTCCTGAATAGTTTTCATTTGATTTATTACTGTCACATGTATTGATATAAAGTGAAAAGTATTGTTTCATTCACACAACGTTCATACAGTTCAATTTGGGGGGAGGAAAGAAAAGGGTGCAAGATGTAGTGTTATTATCATAGCTAAGGTGTGGAGAAAGATCAACTTAATATAAGGTAGGTCCATTCAAAAGTCTGATGGCAGCAGGGAAGAACAGTGCTTGAATCCGTTGGTATGCAATCTCAGACTTTTGTATTTTTTTTTCCCAACGGAAGAAGGTGGAAGAAAGTATGTCTGGGATATGTGAGGTGCTGGATTCTTTTCTGCTTTTCTGAGGCCGTGGGAAGTGTAAATGGAATCAATGGATGGGAGGCTGGTTTACATGATGGACTGGGCTACGTTTACAATCCATCATAGTTTCTTGCGACCTTAGAATAGGAGCCATATTGAACTCTGATACATTTGGAAAGGATGCTTTCTAAAGTGCATCTGTAAAAATTTGAGAGTCATAGTGGACATGCCAAATTTCCTTAGTCTCCTGAGACAGTAGAGGCATAGGTGGTCTTTGTTATCAAAGCATCAGCCGTGAGGAACCAGAGCCAGTTGTTGGTAATCTGGAAACGTGGGAAATTGAAGCTCTTGATCATTTTCACCTCATCCCCATTGATGTAAACAGTGGCATGTTCTCCACTAAGCTTCCTATAATCAATGACTATCTCTTTCATTTTGACATTGAGGGAGAGATTATTGTTATCGCACCATAGTTTGGTTTTGCGAATCTTCTTTATGACTCTGACCTTCAGAGTCATTGTTTCATGTCGTGCTTCACTTTACACTTTGAAAATTTCTACAGGCAAATGTTGTTGAAAGAAAAAAAGAAGGTGGCACTCAAAATAGGCTGTGACAATTTTAGATACAAAACTTCAAGCACATTACAACAAACTGTCAGGATACCTGAATCTTCTCCTTGGCATACTAAGCTATGAATCCATTGTACAAGAATGGATATGAGGCTTTTCTTAGTATTGTTTACCGCACTTCTGATGGAAGGATATTAAGAGCTATAGTAGTGTTGGATCACATTGGAAATCCAGCAGTGTTTCTGTTATTCATTCTTCTTGTTCCTGTATTTGTCCTGGGATAAAGTCCCTATGGAATTTTTTAGCAATAGTTTATGTGCAAACCTTTTCAGATTTAGAGCTAATGAAGTTTTAGAATCCATTTTAAAATAAGTTTGATGAGGGGATTATAATTCTATCTAAGACTTTTATGAAAATTAACATTGAGAAATTTTGCTTGTTTTTTTTCCCTATTTTGCATATGACCAATTTTACATTGGCAGCAACCCAAAAAAATTACCTGCCTCAATATTTTAAATCAAATATCCTCTACGTGGTCCAGCATGGCACTTTTCAGAAAACAACGTTATAACAACATTTTATTATTGTATGCATCTATTATTAAACCAACACCACATCTGTCTGTTTAGGCAGAAGTTAAAGAATCTTTAATACCATTTGAAGAAAAGCTGCAAGTTATGTTAATGTCTAGACCAATCATTCCTATCTCAAGTCAACGCCAGTAGTTTTCAGTTGACACCAATAGTAACAGAATATCTGTTCGTTCTGACGACCTGCTGTGCATTTGTCTACACAATACTGCTTTTCAAAAAAGCAATTCATGCATGGATTACTTTGAACAATTTTGACAATACAGTAAGACACAATATAATTTCAACACCTAACTGAAGGTATTATTTTATTGTTTCTATTCTGTACTTCTAATCAGTCTGATTTATATGGTATTTTATTGGTTAAGTGTCCAAGGTATTTTCTCTGAAACATTTATCTAACATTCATGACTGACTCATCCATTTCCCCCAGTGGCTTGAATTATGCCTTTAATATTAAGTTTCCCTCGTCACATTTTAGACCTTATCTAAGTTATGAAAAATATATGTTCCTCATCTCTACTGTACTTGTAAGGTATTCCTGCATAGCAATTTATTTGGTACTGAGAGTTGCCAACTTTACATTTTACATATTTCTAAGATGTAAAGAGAGAAACACTGGCATACATAAAGCACATTTCATGTCCTCAGGACATCCCAAAATACTTCAAAGCCAATGATCCACGTTTGAAAGTGATCACTGCTGACTTTTAAGCAAACATGACAGCCACTTTGCACACAGCAAGATCCTTCTGTTGGAATACGTCTCTAAGGAATATCAGCAAGACATCATTGGAAGAGAAATGTATCATTTGATCCAGTCTTAGTTTTTCTTTAGCTTTGAGTGAAGTACACATACACAGCTCCAAAACCTTTTGAGTTTTATACATATAACTGTTTTCACTTGTCTAATCTTAATATCTGAATGCAAAATACGTTTGCACAATGCTTCATGAATGATTGGTGTCTTGTGTCTTATGCAGTAAATAAGCTCAAGATATATACATTGTAATATCAAAACACCCCAACATATATTGAAATAAAGGACCAATTAATCTATTTTCTAGTGTTAGTTAGAAGCCAAACCTTGGCAAGGATACTGAGAGAACTCTCCTGCTCTACAAATATTTTGCATTCACCTGAGCAGGCAGGAAGTTTAATACCTCATTCAAAAGCCAGCGGTTGTGATCTTACCTGCCGTTCACATCAGCCTTTGCTGCATTGATGTCGGAGAATTTGGCAGCCAGCCAAATCTCTATTCATTGCAGTGGGATGGGAAAATCCCATTGGCGTGAATGGTGGTAGGATTCCAGCCTCTGTTTCTAATGAAGAACTACTTCAGCACTGAATTCAACTGTTGGGCTAAATTCAAGTCTTTGAATGGGACTTGAATTCACATACTTTTGACTATGAACCACGTGGTACCATTGACCTAAGCTGGCACATTTCCACCACATTGCGTTTAATTAGTGATTTGAGTGAATTTCATCGTTGTTTATATTAACTACTAAGCAGGGTAGATTTTCACCTTAACTGCCTGGGTTCTCACCTGGTGAAGTAGACCTTATGCCTTTCATAGAACAGGTTCAATTTTATTCCATTGAAATCTCTGGAACTGGCCTATTCTATGAATGCCATAATTTATCAACTGGGTAGTTGAGATTAAAATATGTATACATTATGATCATTTATTTCCCTTAATGGCATAGTTTTACAAAGAGTTGGAAGGGTGAGATTCTGCCAAGGTCTCTCTATTTTAATTTTTGCATAGCTGTCTAAATACACCAGCTATTTATTCAAGATTGTGAATTCTGAGAATTTCATCTCTTTAAGACTACCCCCTGGCTCTTGAGCTCAGGGGGGCTTTCGGAATTAAATTTATCATTGGGAAAAAGCGAACTAATTATAAACTCATTTAAACGTATTTGAACTTCTTGTTTTTGCAACAAAATGTACCATGTATGTAAATCCAAATGAATGCATCTCATTGCAAATGATTGAGACTTGGCAAGTATGCATTCACTGCCAGGAAACAGTGTGAGTTCCAGCCTGCTAAAAGCTCCCCAGGATTGTTTTGTGCCTCCTTAATATACCCTTAGAGATATGTACTCATGCATGTCTTGTCTGTCATTCAGAAAAATATCATAACCTGAAATAGCAACAGAAAATGATTTAGAGATGGTTTATTTATGAAATATATTTATAATGACTTCTACATCTTGTACTTTGTTTCTTTTAATTCAAGTGATATTCATTAATTTTACATAGTGCTGTAATGGTGACACAGTGGTTAGCACTACTGTCTTACAACAGCAAGGATGCAGGTTCAATTCCTAGCTTGGGTCACTGTGCTGAGTCTGCACATTCTCCCTGTATCTGCATGTGCTCCAGTTTCTTCCCACAGTCTGAAAGACGTGGCTGGTTAGGTACATTGGCCATGATAAATTTTCCCTCAGTGCACCCGAACAGGTGCTGGGGTGTGGTGACGAAGGGGTTTTCACAGTAACTTCATTGCAGTGTTAATGTAAGCCTACTTGTGACTAATAAATACATTTTTCTATTTTCTAACATTCTCCTTCCCACCACCCTGAATAGAGGCCTCAACTCCTTCAGAACTCTATCCTCTGTGTCTCCTTTATTAAACCCTAATTATACCTCTTGGGATTTTGCTATCAAAATAATTTCAAAGTGTCACTAAAGATTCTGTCATCCTCTATTGATTTCAAAGTCCGTGTCATTTCTTATCTTTATAATTGTCTTTGGTATTATACCACAGCTCAAATCTCTGCCCTTCTGATTCTGAACTACGTTACACATTGACATAGCTTTAAATTAAGGGGTGGTTATTATAGGACGGATGTCAGAAGTAGGTTCTTTACTCATAGGGCAGTAAGGGCATGGAATGCCCTGCCTGCAGCAGTTGTGGACTCGGCAACTTTAAGGGCGTTCAAATGGTCAGTGAATAGGCATATGGATAACACTGGAATAGTTTAGGTTAGAGGGTCATTAGATTGTTGCGTCGACCAGTGGAAACATCGAGGGCCGAAGGGCCTGTACTGCGCTGTAATGTTCTATGTTCTATGTTTATCGCTAACTGTGTCCTTCTGTTCTTGAGAATCCCTCAAATTCAGCACATTTATTCTTCCTTCATAAAATTCCTTAACAATTGACTCTTTGAACTCGACTTTGGACATCTGACACAACAATCATGCTCACTGTTCATTATTTTCACCCCTTCCTCTGACCTACCCCTGAATTATCTTTATCAAATGTTACTTTGGCTGGGTTTTTCCATCTCCTCTTGTACCCGTCCCCACCGCCCCACCTTCATGAGGATTAGAAGAATTTCTGCACATACTCCAGTAATGGTCGATCTCAGTTAAAATCCCTGACGGTTGGCCAAAAAGAAATCATTCAGTCTTCATGGGGGCAGTTCTCTCAGCCTGCTGCTGTGGATCAGTGTGTGCGCTGTGACCCACTCAGCGTTATGCTGCTGGTCTCGTCAGCTAGAATAGGTTCCCCCCCCTTCTCCCCGGATTACCGGATGATTCACAGAGGTTCATTCTCCAGTACTCAAAATATGATTCTTCATTTTGATTCTTCATCCTGCTGAAAAAAAACAAGGGGAGTTACTCCACTTTTCACAGGAATTCGGCACTTAGAATGTTTTGGGGAGAATTGTCCCCATATGTCTTGTGAATAAGTTGATCCCTGGCTTTTGTACAGACCACTTGCTCACTGCTGGAGTGAAACGTATCCTGGGGCAAACATATCCATTGATAAAACATGGAATTGCACACCATTGAAGGTATCCACTATATCCTATTGTTTTCCTGGAGCATACTCCGTTTTTGCATGAGATCTCATTATCCATAATCTGCATTATTGTATCCTTGGAAGTAATTTTGCTATCCACAGAATTTCAGAGTGTCACTAAAGATTCTGTCTTGAAGCGGAGACCAAGACCAGTCTCAGGTCACTATCTGTGCAGAGTTTGCACTTTCTCTCTATGTCTATATGGATTTCCTCCGTGTGCTCCAGTTTCCTCCCACTCTAAAGACGTGTTTTGTTCCTTTTCCTCTACTTTGGTTGCAGGGTTGGTAGGACAACTTTCAACCAGGCATTTCTCTGATAATGGGAGAGGATGGACTTCAACCCCTCAAGACAATTACAAATTGAGGTAGAATTGCCCCGTCACATTAGGGATGGGTTCACGCCAGGTGAAGGCGGAAAATATGCTGCAATGTAAAAAAATCGGTTTCTCCATGTTGGGAGATGAGGACGGGGTCTTGCACACCCAATGATGGGTTAATGGCGGGTGGGAATTTATACTGTTTGGTTTCACAACCTGACAAATTTTGCATGAATCTAGCAAAGGGGAGTTGTAGAACACTTAGTTTGCAGCAACACTGTCTTAACCACTGGAAATAACTGTAGGAATGGTGCATGTTGAAGGACACGAGGTTAGATGTAGGGGCAGCGGAAGGCACAAAATGGGGGTATCTGGAGGAGAAGGAGACACATGATGGTTGAAAGGCACAGAGTGGTTGGAGTGAAGGCGAAGGAAGGCATGAAGTGGTAGGCGGTGAGTGAGTGGGTTTGGGGTAGGAGTTGAGCGTATCAAAGGGAGGGGTTCACTGAGCCAATGCTAAAACCCTGGGGGAGAACTAAGGGTTTTGATGGTAGGAAGGGATGGTGATTGTGAGAGGGTGAAGTAGCGATCAGATCAGGGTTTGGATGTGGTGGGTGTAGTTTTCATCCAAAAAGTCATTTAATGGGACAAGACTTGAAGCATGGATTACAGGGGTGGGGAGGATGAGGGTAAGCAAGGTCACACTGACTGATATGGGCTCAGTGGGGAGGGAAGGCATATTCAGGTTGAGAGTGATGGGGTCCAGGGTGATAGGAGGAGGCTCAAGGTTTATGGGGTCAACAGTGAAGGGATGATGTTTGTGGGTGACAGGAGGGAGGTAAGGAGGGGGTACCATTCAGAGACAGAAGGTAACATTCTTGTTGTCCAAACACAAAACATTTAGGGGGAGGAGATGCTTTTTGGCTGGGTGGAGCTGACAGCTCAAGGGAATTCCAATTAATCATAGGGAGAACATATGAGAACATTGAGCTTTGAAAGACCTCATTGTCTGGTGAAAGTCACACAGCAGCACACCTGGCCCAGTGGGTTCCTATAACTAGCGACATATAGAGCTGCTATTCACTTTGAGCCTTTTGTCATTAGCATCAGTTAGGGAAGAAAAGAGAGAGAGAGAGGAATGTCTATGAGGAACATGCCAATGATTGGCAGAAAATATGAGACTGCAAACCTCCATTTCCCCCAGGATAAATGGTCCTTCCTGAGAAGGTCTCCTATGTTAGTCTTTCTATCATGATGATGTCTCTTCATAGAGTCTCCAGGGCAGTGGAGACAAGTGCAATAGTGTGAGTGGGAGGCCTCTTGCACATAGGAACATAGAAACATAGAAGATAGAAACAGGAGGCGGCTATTTGACTCTCTGAACCTGCTTCGCCATTCATCACAATCATGGATTATTGCCCAACTCAATAGTCTAATCCTGCTTTCACTCCAAAATCTTTGCTCCCATTCACCCCAAGTGCTATATTTAGCTGCCCCTTGAATATATTCAATATTTTAGCATCGTCTACTTCCTGTGGTGATGAATTTCACAAGCTCATCACTCTTTGGATGAAAAAATGTCTCTTCAAGTTCATTCTAAATAGTCTACCCCGAATCCTCAGATTGTGACCCCAGTTCTGGATCCCTCACTATCAGGAACAACCTCTCTGCATCTACTCTGTGTAGTCCTGTTAGAATTTTATAAGTCTGTATGAGATTGCACCCCCATCCCCCATTCATCTGAACTCTAGCAAAAACATTCTTAACCTAGTCAATCTCTTCTCATACACCAGTCCCACCATCCCCCAAATCAGCCTGGTAAACCTTCGCTGCACTCCCTCGAGAGCAATAACAGAAAAGTGGCTTAAGATGAGGCATGCCCACTCCTGAATTCTCTTTTATTCTGTCCCTCCTGTTGCCATACCTTCAACTGCATGAAGACATATAGATAGATTTTGAGCATGTGTGATGAAAGCTTAGGCTGCTAATTCTGTGGCTAATAACTGACCTCACAACTTCCAAAAACCCAGCTACCATGTGAAGATTGTGATGGAATAATCTCCACTTGCCTGGAGGGTGTACTTCAATAACACTCAAAGCTGGACAAAACCAGGACTAAGCAGCGTGCTTTTTTTTTAATTCATCTGTGGGACATGGGCATCACTGGCTGGTCAATATTTATTGCCCATCTCTAATTCCCCTGAAAAGATGGTGATGAGTCTTTTTGTTGAATCGCTGCAGTCCGTGTGCTGTGGGTTGACCCACAATGCCATTAGGGAGGCAATTCCAGGTTTTTGATCTAGTGACTGCAAAGGAATGACAATATATTTCCAAGTCAGGATGGTGAGTGGCTTGGAGGGAAACTTGCAAGTGGTGGTGTTCCCAGGTATCTGATGCCTTTGTCCTTCTAGATTGAAGTGGCCACGGGTTTGAAAGGTGCTGTCTGAGGATCTTTGGTGAATTCCTGATGTGCGTCTTGTAGATAGTACACACTGTTGCTACTGAGCATTAGTGATGGAGGGAGTGGATGTTTGTAGATGTGGTGCCAGTCAAGCATCTTGGATGGTGTCAATCATCTTGAGTGTTGTTGGAACTGCAGCCATCCAGGCAAATAGGGAGTATTCCATCAGACTCCTGACTTATGGATAGGCTTTGGTGAGTTAGGTAAGTTACTCACCGCAATATTCCTAGCCTCTGACTTGTTCTTGTAGGCACTGTGTTAATGTTTTGCACTACTTGCATTACACTGAATGAGGACAAGTTAACTACCCATTGTGATTCCTTGGGAGCTATCCAATTTAGCCACCTATCGATATATCTTAAAAATTCAACTTCAGCATTCAGGCAAACCAGGCTACGAAGTGGGATTTCCCACTGACTGCACCCTACACTGTCAGGAAACCCATGGCGGATGTGTGCTTGTCGGCAGGGCCACAAGATCCTGCTGATGTGAACAACTGGAAATTTCCAGCTGTTATGTGTGTAGTACATTAAAGGATATCTTTTGTCAATGTGATAATATGAGATGATGGTTTTTCATAGCTCTATCAGGCTGACAAAGTTTACTGTTAATAATGCAACACAAGAGGCTTAACATTGACGTCTATATTCCATTACCTCTTAGCAATAAATGTAGTGAATGGGACATTTTTTTCCCACAAAAGCTTGTGCTTTCAAATTTACCATTCTCTCTGCATGTGACATTTTCAACTAAAAGCTCTGATATATATTAAATTTAGGCTGCCTATAAAATTTGCATCAAGCCTACGTTTTGTGCTTTCAAAATTCATCCATGTATTTAAAGTTACATCATAATACTTATTGAGACCCACTGAAATGACATAATGACAAGAGTAAGTGCAAATTGTAAGTCCTTTCATAAAAGATTGCTGGCTTACTTTCTTCAAACAATATGTGTTACCATGGCATTAAAACTGTTTAAGATTGAAAGGAGAAGCATTGAAAGTAGGAACTCGCATTAAATTTACTTTGAAAGTTTGGCACACCAATTATCTCAAGCGTATTTGAATTTTGTCATTCTGTTGGTTTTTAGAAACAACTAATCTTGTAAAGTACTTTGAAATAAAGAAAAACACCCCATTGGATGACGAAAGGGGTGATTTTGTGCCCATGTTCGCCAGCAGCAAAAATGGCAATATGGGCACAAAATCTTGTGAAAATCCGGAAATGTGATCTCGCCAGCAAGATTGCATTTCCCAATTTGCCCTGCCCCTTGCTGGTAATGAAGGATGGGAATCTCATTTAGATACATTTAATACATTCACATCTATTTCAAGTTCTTCCCCTCCACATTATTCCACCTCACTGACACAACCTCACATCGACGAGATTGACAATTGGCTTTTAAAGATGGGAAGTAGTTGAAAGGATGCCACTGGAGCAAAGCCAAGGTAAGCTCAGCCTGTGGTAAGAGAGGGACATGCTCCAGCAATGTCCTAGCAATGCTTTGGCACAATTTAGCAGTGTCATGCGAGGGGTTTGCTTTTTGAGTTTTGAGATGGCTAATGCCTGCATGGGCAGTAGAGTGCCTCTGAGACTGCAGTTGTGGAGAGGAGGAGGGGGAGATTGGAGAGAGGGGTGAGATTTTCCCCATCAGGAAATCCATGGTGGGGAGTGTGCACTCAGCAGGTCTAGAAAGTCCTCCAAGCATGAACAGTTGGAAATTTCCAGCCGCTTAATTATGTAGCACATTAAAGGAAATCTTTTGGCAGTGTGATAATGTAAGGTTGTCCTCACAACTACCCTATCCTGATGCCTACGGAGGAGTGAGGCGGGGGGGTTGGTGGCAGGGAGAAGGGAGAGCCCTGATACCTTTGGGGGCATTGGGCCCTGAAGTTGGCATTGTGGCCATGTGTTGCTCCAATGTTGGCATTGTGGTGGGGGAGGGGCCTTGATGTTGGCATTGGTGAGGGGAAAGAGCCTTGTGGTGTGATAGTTGGAGAAGCCCCCAATTTTTGTAAATGGAGTCCTCCATGTCTATGGTGACAGGAGGTGGTTATTTGTCTTTTGGAGGACACAAAGGGAATGTAATAACTGGAAATGAAAAATAACATGCCAAAAATTGATGACAGGAAGGCTATGGCAGGTGAGAACATAGAAACTATCATTATCATGAAAGAGATAGTGTTGGTCAAGTTAATGGGGCTAAAGATAGACAAGTCTCCTGGTCCTGATGGAATGCATCCCAGAGTACTAAAAGAAATGGCAGGAAAATTAGCAAATACACTAGTGGTAATTTATCAAAATTCACTGGACTCTGGGGTGGTTCCCGCAGATTGGGAAAACAGTAAATGTGATGCCACTATTTAAAAAAGGACATAGACAGAGAGCAGCAAACTATAAGCCGGTTAGCTTAACATCTGCAGTAGGGAAAATGTTTGAATCTATTATCAAGGAAGAAATAGTGAGACATAGAAACATTGAAACATAGATCAGGGCAGCATAGTACAGGGCTTGATGTTGTGTTGACCTTTGTCCAAAAACAAGATCAAGCTATCTCACTTCCTATCATTTTGATGTGTTCCATGTGCCGATCCAATAATCGCTTGAAAGTTCCAAAAGTGTCCAACTCCACTATCACAGCAGGCAGTCCATTTCACACCTCAACCACTCTCTGAGTAAAGAATCTACCTTAGACATCCCTCCTATATCTTCCACCATGAACCTTATAGTTATGCTCTTTAGTAACATCTACATTCAGCTAAGGGAAGAATCTCTGAATCTCTATCCATTCTCGTCATCATCTTATAAACCTCTATTAAGTTGCCTGTCATCCTCCTCCGCTCTAAAGAGAATGCCCGACCTCCCTCAACCTTTCCTCATAAGACCTATCCTCTAAACCAGGCAGCATCCTGGTAAATCTTCTCTGCACCCTCTCCAATACTTCCACATCCTCCTTATGTTGAGGTAACTAGAACAGCACACAATACTTCAAATGTGGTCTCACCAAGGTCCTGTATAGTTGCAGCACAACTCCATGGCTCTTAAACTCTAACCCCCTGTTAATAAATACTAACACAATATAGGCCTTCTTCACGGCTTTATCCACTTGAGTGGCAACTTTCAGAGATCTGTGGATATGAACTCCAAGATCTCTCTGTTCCTCCACATTCTTCATAATCCTGCTGTTGACCCTATAATCAGCATTCAAATTTGACCTACCAAAATGAATCACCTCGCACTTATCAGGGTTAAATTTCATTTGCCATTTTTCGGCCCAGCTCTGCATCCTATCAATATATCTTTGCAGCCTACAATAGCCCTCCATCTCAACCACTACTCCACCAATCTTGGTGTCATCAGCAAATTTACTGATCCACCCTTCAGCTCCCTCCTCCGAGTCATTGATGAAAATCACAAATAGTAGAGGGCCCAGCACTGATCCTTGTAATACACCGCTGGTAACTGGTCTCCAGTCTGAAAATTTTCCACTCACCATGACCCTTTGTCTTCCATCTGAATATAAATTGTCCCATTGGTAAGACACAGCATGGGTACATGAAGGGCCGGTCAGATTTCATGAATTTGATGGAATTCTTTGAGAACATTACATCGCAGTGGACAATGGGGAACCTATAGATATGGTGTATCTGGATTCCCAGAAGGCATTTGACAAGATGCCCCCTCAAAGACTGCTATATAAGATAAATGTGTTATAGGTATTAACATGGATAAAGCAAGGAGTGAAAGTAAATAGATATTTTTTTCTGGTTGGCATTCAGTTTTAAGTGGTGTGTCTTAGGGATCAATGTTGAGACCACAATAGTTTATGATTCACATAGAAGATTTGGAGCTGGGGACCAAGCGTAGTCTGTCAAAAATGACACTAAGATGAGTGGAAGAGCAAAGTGTGCAGAGGATGCTAAAAGTCTACAAAGGAATATAGGTAGCTTAAGTGAATAGGCAAGGGTCTGGCAAATGGCGTACAAATGTTGGTAAGTGTGAGGTTATCCACTTTGGTAGCAATAACAGCAAAATGGACTATTATTTAAATGGTAAAAAATTGCAGCATGTTGCTGTGCAGAGAGACCTGGGTGTCCTTGGGCAGGAATCTCAAGCAGTTGGTTTGCATGTGCAGCAGTAATTAAGAAGGCAAGTGGCATTTTGTCCCCCCTTGTTAGGTGGATGGAATTTAAAAACAGCGAGGTTATATTGGTGCTGTTGAGGTCACATCTGGACTACTGTGTACAGATTTGGTCGTCTTGCTTGAGAAAGGATATACTGGCACTGGAGGGAGTACAGAGGAGATTCACAAGATTGATTCCGGAGTTGAGAGGGTTGGTTTATGAGGAGAGACTAAGTAGACTGGGGCCACACTCATTGGAGAATGAGAGGAGATTTTATAGAAACATATAAGATTATGAAGAGAATAGATGAGCTAGAAGCAGGGAAGTTGTTTCCACTGATGGGTGAAACTAGAACTAGGGGGCATAGCCTCAAAATAAGGGGAAGCAGATTTAGGACTGAGTTGAGGAGGAACTTCTTCACACAAGGTTGTGAAACTTTGGAATTCCCTGCCCATTAAAACAGTTGAGACTATCTCATTGAATGTTTTTAAGGAAAGGATTGATAAATTTTTGAACAGTAAAGGAATTAAGAGTTATGGTGAGGCAGATAAGTGGAGCTGAGTCCACAAAAACATCAGTCATGATCTTATTAAATGGCGAAGCAGGCTCGAGGGGCCAGATGGCCTACTCCTGCTCCTACTTCTTACGTTCTTATGTTCTGTGTTGATTGGGCACCCTTTAAAGCTGGCTCCCTGATCTCTGTGGCCTTGCCAATCTACCAGGCCCTGCCAGACTCTCAGCATGAATACTACCCACTCATTATCTGTTCAGAATGCCTGAAAATCCGACTAAAAACTGGACTGGGAAGCTGGAGAGGTATGGTGCCAGTTTCCAGGCAGGGTCTGATGGTCTAAAAAATGGGAAAATTCCAGCCTTAACTTCAGTTGTGATTTTGCCCATGTACAGCACAATATCATGGTCGCTCCATTTTCAGTAACATCTTTGGTCAGACCCATTTGTTTCAGTTGATTAGATATAGTTTGTTCTATTCCCAGATATACTTCGGAGACCAAAAGTAAAAAATGCTGGAAAATCTCAGCAGGTCTGGCAGCATCTATAAAGAGAGAAAAGAGCTGATGTTTCGAGTCCAGACAACCCTTTGTCAAAGCTAAAAGGCATAAATTCTGTGCCTTTTAGCTTTGATAACGAATCATCTGGACTTTCCAGTTCTTTGCTAACAGATGCTTCCAGACCTGCTGAGATTTTCCAGCATTTTCTCTTTCAGTTTCGAATACCAGCATCTGCAGTAATTTGCTTTTATCTATATTTTGGAGATGCCATGTTGAGATCAGTTGTAAATATTCTAATGTAAAGAGCACACAGTAAGCTGAGTAACCATTTTTGCACTGTCACTCTTGTTTCATTTATGGCACTGCACCATTTCCTTGTCAGCTTACACTCACCAACTGAAAATTAATTTCCTTTACAATTATAATCAGTGTTTCCCTCATGACATAAACACAATCAAACTAACATTATAGAAACAAGAACAGAATGGGCTTGAACAGCAATCAACATTTCAAAAATGGGCATTTAGTGCTGTTGCTGACTTTCACTTCTGTCTCCCAGAGTGAACATCAAAGCTTTCCTGATATCTATTGTCAACACCACCTTTAAATCTCCAAGCCTCCTTCCTACATTTCCCTTTATTCATGGATGGGTTTATTCTCCTTGCTGGCTTCACACTCACTGTGAAGGTATTCAGTTGCTGCTAACAGATTGCCGGCTCTTATCCAAGTAACCACTATTGACGTGCAAGTCCAGATAGTGTTGGCAATGTATGGTGGCATCACAACAATGCAAGACACTGTGCTCATTGCAACATCCAGAGAGACACTTTTCAGCAAGGGCCACTAGACTGTGTTCAGGGGTAAGAAGACCAGGCTCTATCTATGAACGTATTAGTGCATCAGTGATGTGAAGAAATTAAGTGAACTTTTCTCGCTTGTCGGGTGACTAGTTTAATGTTTAAGCAAAAATGAATGAGAAAATATGACAATCTTCACATATCTGAGGGAGAACCAAACTAAATTCAATACCTTCCCATTTAAGATGTTTCCTTTTGCAATTCCCTGACCTGTGAGGGAAGACAAAGTACAGAAGAGGAGGAGAAGCTGGAAATGTTTTACTTTTATTAGTCTCACAGGTAGGTTGCAACGAAGTTACTGTGAAAATCCTCTAACTGCCACACTCTGGCACCTGTTTAGATACACTAAGAAAAAATTTAGCATAGAAAATAGAAGCAGGAGTAGGCCATTTGGCCCATTGGGTATGCTTCACCATTATGTTGACAATTGTTGATGATCGAATTCAATATCCTGATTCTTCCTTTCCTTCAAATCCCTTGATCCCTTTAGTCCCAAGAGCTATAGCTAATTTCTTCTTGAAATCAGACAAAGTTTTGGCCTCAATTACATTCTGTTGCAGTGAATTTCACACATTCATCACCTTCTAGGTGAAGAAATTTCTCCTCATTTCAGATCTGAGGTTTATCCCTTATCCTGAAAGTATGATCCCAAGCTCTGGACCTCTCCACCATTGGGAACATTTTTTTTCTGTTTTTACCCTATCTAAGCTGTTAGAATTTGCAAGTTTCTATAAGATCCCCTCTCACTTCTAAACTCCAGTGAGTATAATCCTAACCAACTTAGTTTCTCCCCATATGACAGACCAACCATCCCAGGAATCAGCCTAGTAAACTTTGCTATACTTCCTCTATATCAAGAACATCTTTCCCCTACAGACATCAAAACAAAGGTGGCCTCACTAATGCCCACTACATTTGCAGCAAAACATCTCTCTCCTTATCCTCAAATCCTCTCACTATGAAGGCCAACATATCATTTTCCTTCTTTACTTCCTGCTGTACCTGCATGCTTACTTTCAGTGACTGGTGCATGAGGACAGCAAGGTCTTGCTGAGTATCCACCTCTCTTAATTTACACCCGTTCAAGTGATAACCTGACTTCCTTTCATTGTCACCAAACATGGCCAATGCACCTAACTAGCACATCTTTCAGACTGTAGGAGTAAACCAGAGTACCAGGACATGATCTTATTGAATGGCGGAGCAGGCTCAAGGAGCTGAATCGTTTACTCCTGTTCCTTATTCTTACAAATAGTTTCCTCATCGTCTCTACAGAGTTAACCTTCGAACTCTGTGCATCTGCTCTTTGCAGTCAGTTATTCTGTAAGCTGTGCACTGCTGTTCCCTCTTCTAGATGTCCTATCCTCCTGTCCCAATAGGAGATAGCTAACAATGCCAGATAGCAATCAGCAGGTGGACGTCTAGAGCACCACAGGCTTTTGGAGCTTTTGAATGTTGTATTTTCACATGAGCTGAACAGTTTGGCATTGGAGATGTGTTTAAAGTGGTGTGGGTACCCAAGTGTTCGAACCCTGACCCCACAAAGTCCAGTAGGGTCACC
Organism: Sphyrna mokarran; assembly: GCA_024679065.1. NCBI lineage: Eukaryota > Metazoa > Chordata > Chondrichthyes > Carcharhiniformes > Carcharhinidae > Sphyrna > Sphyrna mokarran. The sequence continues at coordinate 25,157,661 of JAGIQG010000019.1, forward strand.
ACTGAAGGAAAGAAGAAGACACTTCCACGGTGGTCATGCAAGAATTAAAACCAATGGGATTTTCATGGTGACTTTTATAACTTTGCTTTGCAGAAAAGGATATTGTAATGAAGAGGGAAAAATGTTCAGTTGGCATTAAGCCAAAGTATATTGCATTATTCTATTGGCCAAGATGATATGTTGAAATGTCTATTTTATGAGCAAATTAACAAGTATGGTCTGTTTATTTTGAGTCACTGACATGCAAGCACTTATAAGGCACATTTTTTTTCAAAGCTTTTAATCTAACACAGTGAAAACATTTTTAATGGAATTAATTTTAAGGATCACTTCAAAAAGAATGCTGTACGGATCATGAATGTAATGTAACAGAAACAGCTCCCACCTCTTCTTATTCCAGCAAGGACAACTTCAAGCTATTTCTTTATTTTATTGGCAAATCCCTTGCAATTTTTATGCCTGAAAAAGAAAATAATGTCGACTTATTTCTGGATCAAACATCCACAGTTCCTGCTTGATATGTGACTTGTTAATTATACCGTGGCAACAGGTTGTTTTGACAGAAAACTATTTTTTTTTTGTCTATGACAAAGCATTTAGTTGTCTGAACCAACAAAGTATTGGCATCTGCAGATAAACAGCCGAAACAGGAATCTGAAAACCATCTAACGAATCTCTAGTGAGACCCATGTCCACATTTTTGTAAATGTTTTCTATGTAAAGTAACTGATATATGAAATAATTAGAATATATATTGAATAGGGAATGTTTTTACATGTAGTTCACTATTGGGATTGCACAACTATTGCATAACCGACATTTAATACTAAAACTTCAAGCGAGTGAAAGTGTTGCCAAGAGCATAATTGAGGTATGTGAAGATTGGGAAATCTCATTCATTACATACTTTAAATTCTCTGAAATATATTTCTAAACATGTTTTTTACACTACTGTTTAATGCAGCAGCATAAAATGTGCAAACACTTCATTAAGCATGAATCTTTTCATGCACAGAATGGGTTATGTCCGAAGGCGGGATTATGTAATCACTGATGGAAGTTCCATTCAGTGTTAATGGATGATAAAGGCAGATTGTACACGCAAGGGAGTTCATAAAATGACAGAGGCATTTCTGTGAAGTAAATTGAGAATTAGTGATGGTGAAGTATGTTTTTGAAGTGTCCTAGCTGCAATATTAAATGTTTGAAGTGCCAAAAACAGAAAAGAAAGAAGCAAGAAGGGTTGCGGACCTCAGATTATCTACCATTATGCCATCAAATCTATTTGCAACCCTTGGCTTAACTACCTGGAAATTACTCAGTACACCTGTCTCACTCCCAGGGCAGGAAATTTGCAATATCAGAAGTGTCATCTTTCAAAAGAAACATTAAACCAAGCTGCCATCAGTGCTCTCTGGTGGATATATTAGATCCCATGACATTGTTTCTAAGGAATTACTTCTTTATGGGGTTATGTCCAAAGGCAGGATTATTTAATGCATCCCAATATTTATCCCTCAGGCAACATCACTAAAACAGACAGAAACTGTCCCATTGGGAACATAGATTCACAAAAGGCAGGTCATGTTTACTTAATTTAGTGGAATTCTTTGAGGATATTACGAGTGCAGTGGACAACACTGGTGGATGTGATGTATCTGGATTTCCAGAAGGCATTTGATAAGATACTGTACACAAGCTGCTGCAAAAGATAAAGGTGCATGGTGTTACGAGTAGTGTCAGCATGGATAGAGGATTGGTTAACTAATAGAAAGCAAAGAGTAGGGATAAATGGGTGTTTTTCTGGTTGGCGATTGGTGACTATTGGTATGTCTGAAAGATCAGCGTTGGGACCTCAATTATTCACATTTACATAGATGATTTGGAGTTGGGGACCAAGTGTAGTGTGTCAAAATTTACAGATAGCACTAAAATTGACTTAGAATTTCGACTGTACAGAAAGAGGCTGTTCGGCCCATCTAGTCTGCATCGACCACAATCCCGCCCAGGCCCTACTCCAATATCCCTACACATTGATCCCACTAATCCCTCTAACCTATGCTTCTCAGGACAATAAGGGCAATTTTAGCAGGCCAATCAACCTAACCTGTACATTTTTGGACTGTGGGAGGAAACTCACACAGATACGAGCAGAATGTGCAAACTCTACATTGACAGTGACCCAAGCTGGGGATCGATCCCAGGTCCCTGGAGCTGTGAAGCAGTAGTGCTAACCACTGTGCTACCTTGCTGCCCAAATGAGTAGTAGAGCAAAGTGTGCAGAAGACACTAAGTCTGCAAAGTGGTAGAGATGGTTTAAGTGAGTGGGCAAGAGTCTGGCAGATGAAATACAATGTTGGTAAATATGAGGTCATCCATTTTGGTAGGAATAATAGCAAAATGGCTATTATTTAAATAATAAAAAATTTCAGTATGCTGCCGTGCAGAGGGACCTGAGTGTCCTTGTGCGTGAATCACAAAAGTTGGTTTGCAGGTGCAGCAGGTAATTAAGAAGGCAAATGGAATTTATACTGGCACTGGAGGGAATGCAGAGGAGATTCAATAGGTTGATTCCAAAGTTGCTTATGAGGATAGACTGAGTAGACTGGAACTATGCTCATTAGAATTTAGAAAAATAAAACAAATATAGAAACATATAAAAAATATGAAGGGAATTGATAAGGTAGAAACAGGGAGGTTTTTTTCCACTGACAGATGAAACTTGAACTAGGGGGCATAGCCTCAAAATAAGAGAGAGCAGATTTAGGACTGATTTGAGGAAGATCTGATTCAGCCAAAGGGTTGTGAATCTGTGGAATTCCTTGCACAGTGAAACAGTTGAGGCTACCTCATTGAATGTTTTAAAAACAAAGATAGATGGATTTCTGAACAATAAAGAAATTAAGGGTTATGGTGAGCAGGCGGATGAGTGGAGCTGAGTCCATGGAGCGATCAGCCATGATCTTACTGAATGGTGGAGCAAGCTCGAGGGTCCTACTCCGGCTCCTAGTTCTTATGTTCTTATGTCTAGATGGCCTGATCATCATAACTTTGCTATTTGAAGGACATTGTGTATAGACATTGGCTTTCACATTTATTACATTACACCACTAACTACACTTCAAAAGAGAAATATTGCAATAGCAATAAAATGCCTTGGAACATGCTGAGATCATCAGAAGTGTTATATAGATATTTTTCACAGAATCAGGTCAGAATGAAAGCAGTTTAATTGTTCCAAATGCACTCAATGAACTCATGTTCCAGGCTATGTTTACCAATTTGATTCACCTAGTCTACATTTATATTAAATTCACCCATGATTGTCGTGGTACCTTTCCTAAATGCCTCATTTATTTCATCCTGTTTACCCTGTCCTACCATATAACTACTGTTGGGGGAGTCTATAAATTACTCCCACAAGTGACTTCTTACCTTTTGTTATTTTTTAATCTCTACATAAACTGACTCCACATCTTGAATGACACCTGGGACAGAATTTTCCCATCTTGCCCACCACGAGTATCACAAATGACAGGACGCGGACCATGCAAAGATCCATTAACCTCGGGTGGGATTTTTCAGTCTTGCAACGAGCGCAGCCAGAAAATTTTGCCCCTGGAGTTCAGTTCCGTGGAAGAGTCACGTTTGATTCCAAAGCATTTCTTCTCTCTCCACAGAGGTTGCCAGATACCATAAGTGCAATCTTACCACATGTTCATGCCATGGTCTCGCTGCAGCGAGGTCGGAGAATTTGGCAGCCAACCAAATCTATGTTCACTGAGGTGGGATGGGAAAATCCTGCTGGCCTGAACGATGGTAAGTTTGTGGCCGCTGAGTTTTTCCAGCACTTTCTGCTTATGTATAAGGAACTCCCGATGCATTTATTGATCTGTCAAAAGCATTTGGCTCAGTAAATGGTGAAGCCCAGCGGACTGTGCTCCAAAGATTTGGATGCCCAAGAAACATCATCACAGTGCTGTATCAGTGAATCGTTAACATAAAAAAAAGGCACTTGTCTTTCGCTGAATGAAAACTTTTTCCCTTGCTTTTCCAGCTATTATGATATGAAATAAACAGATCTGTAGGCAAAGCGTAAAATAAAATTATAGTTCTTGGCAGCTTGAAAACATTATTTTGTCCAGTACAGGTTTGGAATTTTTCTGGTTGTAAAGCTGAATTGTATATCTATCAAAAAGGATACAACCTCTTTGAACCTAAGTTGTGTCATGATCCTATGATATTAAGAGATGCTGCCTTGCAGTTATAAGGTGTCATGGTGGCACTGTGGTTAGCACCGCTGCCTCACAGTGCCAGAGACCCAGGTTCTATTCCCAACTTGGGTCACTGTCTGCAGAATCCACATGTTCTCCCCATGTCTGTGTGGGTTTCCTCCGGGTGTTCTGGTTTCTCCCCACAATCCAAAAGACATGCTGGTTTAAGTGCATTGACCATGCTAAATTCACCATCAATGTACCTCAACAGATGCAAAGTGAGGCAACTAGGGGATTTTCACAATAACTTCACTGCAGTGTTAATGTAAGCCTACTTATAACACAAATAAATAAACATAAACTTAAAGTACAATGCATGCCCATTGCAATAAGGGTACAAGAAATTGATCAAGAATGAGAAATCTGACAAATGCTCCCCTCCCTAACTCAGGAGCACTCAGGCCAGTGTTAGTTCCCTAATCGTCATTCAGTAATCAGTTCACTCAGCACTGAGAGGTGTTTGAAATGGGTCTTTGTGAACTATAGCCACCCAATGATTGCTCTGTTGAATCATCAAAGGAAATACTTTCTCACTGTCCATGTCATTTAGCTTTATCAGCTCAATGTCCCAATTCACATCCGATAGCATTCACCAGAATGCTGTATACCGACCGTAAGGGGTCTGCATACATAACAGCCATCCAAAGCTGTGAGTTTCAATAATGTCCAAAATTATGTCCATTCTGGTAAAGTTATATTTTCTGATCTATGTTCATTTAGGACAGAGCTGCCACAGTGGTTGTCACTGCTGCCTCACAGCACCAGGGACCCAGGTTTGATTTCGGCTTGGGTCACTGTCTGTGTGAAATCTACACGTTCTCCCCATGTTTGCATGGGTTTCCCCTGGATGCTCAGGTTTCCTCCCACAGTCCAAACACACGCGGGCTAGGTGCATTGGCCATAGTAAATTGCCCCTTAGTGTCAAGGGGATTAGCAAAGGTAAATGCGTGGGGATAGGGCCTGAGTGGTATTGTGATTGGTGCAGACTCGATGGGCTAAATGGCCTCTTTCTGCACTGATTCGATCCAGAACCAAACTAAACAATGCCTCACTCTCAATATTGTACACAACATAAATAGACCATTATTTATTCTAACTTTAGTGAATATTTTCTCCCTACCTTCGTTCTCATTCTTTCTTGAGTTGAGAAGTTGGGGTAATATGGACAACAGTAACCCTGGTTGCCATAAGTAAACAGATGGTGTAGTGCTGTGGTTTGGGACAAGTCCTAGAATTCCTCCTTACCAGATGGTATACTTCATTTTTGCATGCTGTTCCAACAATTGATTGGATGAGAGCCAATTACATATTCAGATATTACTTTGGAATTCGAGAGTCAGTAAAAGGAATACAAGTTCGTGCAAAACTTAAAAGAAAATAACTTTATCAGACAAGTTTATACTACAACACTGGCTCAGGAACACCAGGTCAGATCAGAGCACAACTCATCACTGTTATACATATAGGTGGGCACATCTGATTACTGTGTGTGTTTTATAATTCCGTAGTAGTGATGGATATATTGGAGATCAAATCTTTGGACAGAACTTCAAATATTCTGTCTGATCTAATACATGTAATCTGAAGAACAGTTGATTATCAATCATAATATCAACCGACACGATAATAAATAAAAGATATAGTGCTCACAAGGGGATCAAAAATGAATATTGTCATCATCAAATCATTTAAGCTTTACAGGTGAATGGTAACACTCACTGAACATAATTCAATTTGTCTCGTTCAACACTTCCAATGCTAATAAAAGTCCCAAGACCAAAGACTTGTCCCAGGAATGTGAGACTGAATGTAACCATTTCAGCAGCAGAAGTTTTGACAAAGATATTTAAAGGGAACTATTCTTATCATGGGTATGATATCTTTGAGTCTGAACCAGATGGTTCACATCCCCAACATTGCATTGACATTTTGACCATGTAATCCCCTCATCATAAATATTGTTAATGTCCACTGCAGTAACATTGTCCGCTCCCATCCCAGATTTACATACCATGCTTTGGGTCCTACACAAACCTGTAATGAATTACTGCCAGCGGATGGAATTCTAAATTTGTAATGAGTGGGGAACAGGTTGCCATTGGGGGCAAGGTGCTTCATGGAATGGGTCTTCATAAGGGATGACATATCCCTGGTATGGGGGAGTGACATGTGAATTGGCAATCCTACTACTGATGCACGCTACAGTAGAAGCTTAGGCTGTTGTTGTATGGTCAGGAAGACTACAGCAAGTAACTCACCTCCACACTCCCCAAACCTGTCCACCATCTACAAGGCACAAATCAGGAGTGTGATGGAATATGCTCCACTTGCCTGGATGGGTGCAGCTCCAACAACACTCAAAAACTTGAAACCATCCAGGACAAAGTAGCCCACTTGATTGGCACCACATCCACAAACATTCATTCCTTCCATCATCGCTGCTCACTGGCAGCAGCATGTACTATCTACAAGATGCACTGCAGCAATTCACCAAAGATCCTTAGGCAGCACCTTCTAAATCCATGAACATTTCCAGCTAGAAGAATAAGGGCAGCAGATACAATAGAACACCACCAACTGCAAGTTCACCTTCAAGTCACTCTCCAACCTGACTTGGAAATATATGGCTGTTCCTTCGCAGTCGTTGAGTCAAAATCCAGAAATTCCCTTCTTAATGGCACTGTGGTAAACCCATTGCATGTGGACTGCAGCGTCTGAAGAAGGCAACTCCTCACCACCTTCTTAAGGGCAACTAAGGATGGGCAATAAGTGCTGGCCAGTCAGTGACTCCTATGTCCCAGTGAATAAAAAAAAGTGCACTAATGATTCTCAGTGAACCTTAAATCATTTACCTAAGCCTCCAGTTCAACCAGAATCCTAGAAGTGGAAGTGAGACTGTCTCTATCATTCCTATGGGTAAAATACTGTGCACATCCAGGCAACACCATTGGAATTCAGCCATTAAAATGAGGCTTCTGTTCCTCTGGATGGGAAACCTGCCATTGGTTCAATTCAGACAAGTTAAAATGAGCAAGTCTGGGAACTTGATGACAACCCCTCCCTTTATTTTAATACCCCATTATTAAGAACTCATTTGATGTTACCTGTGACAGTGTCTCAAAACCCCAAAGGATAACTTCAAACATTGGTTCTTGGTGATGTATATTTGTTTGGAATAATGTGAGTAACAATATACAATCCTACAAAGAACCAGTCCAGTCGAGTAAATAATTAACAAAAAGTATCTATTGAAATAAATGAAAAGAAAAAGATTAATATACCGTGTGAAATATATTAATAACTATACACACTTTTATATGAAATTACCACTTGTTTCCAAAATATGTAGGCACGTTCTCTGAACTCACTGAGACACCCCTTTTCCCAATCAATGTCCACTTTAGTAATTGTAAGTCAAATTCAGATTATAATTACCATGCAACATAGCTTAGATGACCAAGTCTGGGAAAATATCTCTTCTTGGTTTCAACTAAGATAGAAATTTGTGTCTTTTGAGGAGAATACCTGCAATCTGCTGTGGCTCTAAGTGTTAGCTGGAACAGGACTTCATAGCTCTGAGTTTGATGGAACTGGCCTCTCTGAAGACCCTGGCCTCTCTGACTGGCTGAAGGAACACCTGCCTCTTCCCCAGTGGGGTTGCTATCAGTTATATTGTTCATCTGTTTTGATATCCCACCCTATAGATTCGGCTGCCCATCTCTCAAAAGCTTTGTCCTTAGACATTATCAATTGTTTATGGCTCCTCTCATCTTTGGTAAACAATGTTTCTCATATGGCAATTTGCTACTCAATTCCTCTAGGCGTTTGCTAATCCTGTTATTTGTCTTTTGTTTTCATGTCATGTTAACTTCATTAACTTTCAAATTTCCAACACTCATCCACCTACATTTCTGCCAGGTGAGTTGTGGGATTAAAATCAATTTGTTTATCTAATGCCTTCAGAGAATAGAAATAGATTACATTCATTGCATTACCATAACAAATTATGGACTGCTTTTAGCACCACTTTGTCTTTCCCCTTGACTCATCTTTCATACCTTTACCTACAGTATAAATATCTCCCACTTCCTATGCCTTCTAGCTTTGACAAAAGATCATCTGGATTCAAAACATCAGCTCTTTTCTTTCCTTACAAATGCTGCCAGATCTCCTGAGCAAAACCTCATTGTTGTTTCTCATTCCCCAAATCTAGGAAACATTTATGTTTTTCACCAAATAATGTGCCAAATCTTCGGAGGAATGGCAATCACGTTGGATTGCCACACTGCTATTTATTTATCTTACATTACTATCCCTGAGACTACCACGGCTCTGCAAACCCTCCGCCCCACACACTCCAACAACAGCCATCACTTCCTCCCCTATGATGCTGCAGAGTACAGGACAGCTTCAACCTCTGACTGGTTGGCAGCTCTTGGCAGGTGGGGCTTCTGCCCCCAGGCCATTTGATTGTGGTGGACGGCACACTGAGAGTTACACAAGCACCTTTTACTTTAGCAGGCATTCCCTGAAAATATGGTATGGGGCTCACAACCAGCATCTGACATTCCCATTGCCTCCAGTAAATCCAACTCCATGAGGAGAATTTTCCCACTCTGCTTACCACAGGGATCATTTCGGGGGCTGGTTGGGGAGGGGGGGGGTGATGTGGTGGTGGACCATGCACAGATCTGTTGATCTCGGATAGGATTTCTGGTTTTGGGTCAAGCACAATGGAAAATTCCCACCCTACTGATCTATTTAGAAAGCCAACGATTCCCTATACTTTCTTAACAGTCTTCTCAACTCACCATGAGCCTTCAAACAACTATGTGCCCAGCTACGTTTGACCCTCCACGCTGTTTAAAATTGAACTATTTCATTGCTATTGCTTTCCCACATTCTACCCACCAAATCAAATCATTTCTTGCTTCTCTGTTAAATTTCATCTGCCATGTGTCTGCCCATTTTCCTAATCCATGTCAGCCTATTACTGTCCTCCTCCTCATTTCTGACTTTTGTGTTACCTGCGAACTTTGAAAGGATGCCTTGCACATCCATATCATTTATATAAACCAAAAAGTGCAATTGTCCTATTCTCATAATCTTGCCCACCAAAAAGATTTTTTTTTGCCCCCTTCTCCTCCTCTTCATGGTCTCTCTCCTTTTCACAGTTGCCTAATCGCACCTCATTTATCACCAGGTTGCGGTGATAAATCTGCAGGAAAGAGTAATTAAGCTAAGGATAGATGAGTAGACTCTCCAAGAGATGGAGGAAAGAGTGAAGGGTGTAAAAGCTTCTGGATATTTTTTCAGTTATATCCAATCAAAAACCAAATTGGTCCAATCAAAGTCCCTCCAAGAGAGACATTATAAATTCAAGCTGACAAAACAGACTCCACTTTTTCTGTCTTGGGCTCAATCAACAAGATCCAAGTTGATAGGAGCAAGCATAACAGCCCCTCCAGTACTTGATCTGAGCTTCATCTTAGCCAAAAGGCTGACTCACAAGTATGGCATGACACCCACTAATTCGCAGCCTACACTAATCTCCATAATATTCTTCACCAGCTTCAGACATAGCTTTTCCTCCATTGAACCCAGCACTCTCTATCTTCTCCAGTTCCCTCCCTTTGTCTTGTGCACAATGTCTTTCTTGTAGCAAGATTACATTAATTAATTTAAGGCTCGATTGTAAAAGATGCCTCCCATATGGCATTAGTCAGCTAATGTAAAACTGCTGGTAGTTTAATCTACAGTCAGCTTTAAGCAACTGCATGCATGTAATTGCTGTTTGGAAAGTCAGAGTACACGTTTCCTAAGGTATAATTTCCTATTGCCTACAGCATTTAAGCCATTATTGCACAGAAAAGATCAAAGTGATTTGCATTTTGGCACAATACCTTCAAACACTTAAAGCTATTAATGTGCTGCATGCAAATATAATTAACCTTTTTAAGAATTCAAACTTGCAGTCACAGCCCTTAGAGTTCATTTGCTTAGGTGCATGTTTCAAGTGCATCGAAGTTTCCTGGCTTTACACCTGTAAGAGGAGTAATGTTGCTGCCACAAAACAGATCAACAGCTCCCCTTAACAACTAAACAATTATACATGAGAAAGTGATAAACTACAGAGAGTATTAACTTCACTAATCGATTGCAGGTTGCAGTGATATTGGTTTTAAATGCTCTAACTCATATTTTAAATCACCAATGCTTAATTTAATTTTGCTGTAGTGCTTTCCTCAATTCCCAGAATTTATTTTCCAGCTACACAATGCCTCTCACTCCCCCAAACCGCCTCCCCCACTCTCCCTCAATGAGATGACACGGTGGCATAATAGTTAGCACTGGTGCCTCACAACTCCAGGGACCCAGGTTCAATTCCAGCCTTCAGTAACTGTCTGTGTGGAGCTTGCACATTCTCCCCATGTCTGCATGGGTTTTCCTCCAGGTGCTCCAGTTTCCTCCCACAGTCCAAAGATGTGCAGATTAGGTGCATTGGCCATGCTAAATTGCCCCTTAGTGTCAGGAAGATTAGCAGGGTAAATTCTTGTGGTTATGGGAATAGAGCCTGGATGGGATTTCTGTCAGTGCAGATTTGATGGGTTGAATGGCCTCTTTCTGCACTGTATCTATGGTATGATATGTAACAACATGGAGATGCCGGCATTGGACTGGGGTAAACACAGTAAGAAATCTGACAACACTAGGTTAAGTCCAATCGATTTATTTGATAGTAAACTCACAAGAATGGGTCCCATTCACCTGACAAAGGGAGAAATCCGAAAGCTTGTGAGTTTACTATCAAATAAATCAGTATGGACTTAACCTGATGTTGTCAGATTTCTTACATGGCATGTAATGGCAAACAAGAGGTGACTTTTTCCTGGACCCATCACTCTTTTCAATCACAATGGAGCAGGATTTGTAGCAGCAGCTTGTCTAGCCATAAGAATCAAAGAGACCTCCAGATATGCTGCCCCCCTCCCCCTACAAAATTTACAGGCTACAGTGGTTCAACATGACTCCAAGGAGATGTGAACCTAATGCCCCACTCAGAAGAATATCAAGAAATATCTCAGCTGGCTTCGAGATCGCAAAGATTTTCAGACTTGCTCCATTGCTACAAGTCTTCCATGCATAACATTGAAAAAGAAGCCAGGTCCTGAACTTCTTATGGTTGCAGAACTTTGCAGGCTGCTACTAGGATCTATGCCACATCAACCAGGGAGCTGTCAGGATATGTGCATCTCAGGTGACAGATGCCCTCTTCCACAGAGCAGCCAAAATGCAGCCACTTTGGTCTTACCCCCATGGAGCAGAGGCACAAAGCCAGAGGTGTTGGAGATATAGTGTGATTTCACTGGGTACAGGCTGGTACACAAGGTGCCAACCAAGCCATTGCTGATGTATTTGAACATGAAGGGATCCTTGTCGAGCAAAATCCAACTGATTCTGGTGTATAACTTGGTGAAAGGGAGACTCAGAGATATAGCGCTCCTGCTTTTTATCACCTGGTTGGGGCCTTGGAGGTCCTGATCGGAGAAACTTTTTGTACTTCCTTTAGCCTGTTACCCTGGCATGATGCCCATCTCGATTCCTGCTGTGGGTGAGTGATTCCATCAGATGATTTGCTGGAAATTGCTAGAGTCAGCGTAGGGTCACGTTAAGTGAACATGGCGGGCTGCCAATGCAGAACACAAGCCTCTCCAATCTGGAAATCTGGGCCTCCTGAAAGGGAAGGGGCATAATCATCAGGATAAAAACAGGGAGCAGTTGAGGGCAGCAGGCACCTTGTGTTACAGACCCACAGCAGCAAGTTCATCAATCTGGAAACAATTAAAGCTCAACAGCCTGAAGGGATTGCTATCACAATTTCTCCTAAACCATTTTTCAACCAACAGCCGAGAATCTGTATAAATGCTGCTGGAAAGGGCGACCTCCTTATACAATCTTGCAGCACAATAGGGAGACATTAAGCCCACCCTATCTCTGCTGACTCTTGAAAGAGCAACCAATTAATCCCACTTATTGCTTCTTTTCCAATCCCTCTGCAAATTCCCTGATTTTAAATCTCAACTGCAGAATTCAAAACCTGATCCAAAAAGGAGTAACCCTCTCACATAGTTTATCAATGACATTCCATGTCAGAGAAAGGTAAATCATCTTTGAAACAATTAGATTATAAAAAAAAAATGCGCTGCTTGATGTCCATATATTTTGCTATGATATAGGGCACACTGGATAATCTGCAAAACAGGATGGTTAATTGATTTAGCAAATTTAAAGAAATCCAGAAAATTTGAGTTTATGTATTTATTAATTTATGAAATGTGGGCGTCGATGGCTAGGCCAATACTTATTGCCCATCCCTAATTTCCCTAGAAGGATGGTGGTGGTGAACTGCCTTCTTGAATTGCTGTAGATTCTGCAATGTATGTATACCCACAGTGTTGTTAGGGAAGGAGTGCCAGGATTTTGGCTCGGTGATAATGAAGGGACAGTAATTTATTTCCAAGCCAGGATGTTAAGTGGCCTGAAGGGGAACTTTCTGGCCGTGGTGTTCCCATCTAATGCTGCCTTTATTCTTCTAGATTGCAATGGTCATCGTTTTTGAAGGGGCTGCCTAAGGAGCCTTGGTGAGTTCTTGCAGTGCATTTGTAGATGGTGCACAGCGTATGTTGGTTGTGGAGGGAGCGAATAATTATGAATGGGTGCCAATCAAGTAGGCTGCTTTGTTCTGGATGGTATCAAGCTCTTCAAATATTGTTGGAGGCACATTCAAGCAGGCAACTAGAAAATATTCCATCACATACCCCGTGGGATGGCACAGTAGCACAGTGGTTGCATTGCTACTTCACAGCTCCAGGGACCTGGGTTTGATTTCCCAGCTTGGGTCACTGTCTGTGTGAAGTTTGCATATTCTTCTTGTGTCTGTGTGCTCCGGTTTCCTTCCACAGTCCAAAGATGTGCAGGTTAGGTTGATTGGCCATGCTAAAATTACCCCCTAGTGTCCTGAGATGCATAGGTTAGAGGGATTAGTGACAACAATCCTACCCAAGCCCTATCCCCATAATCCCACATATTTACCCAGTTAATCCCCATGACACTAAGGAGCAATTTAACATGATCACTGTTGCACTTTTTTTTGTGTGTATCACAGCTTGGTATGGCTCTTGCTCAGTCCAAGACTGCAAGAAACTGCAAAGGGTCATGATTGAAGCCCAGTCCATCACTCAAACAGCCTCCCATCCATTGACACTGTCTACACTTCCTGATACATCAAAAAGCAGCTAGCATAATCATGGACCCCACACACCCTGGACATACCCTCTTCCAACAGTGAGATTCCAGAGCTCCAGGAGAGTCAGGGGACACAGATAATTGTAGCAACCATCGCTAAGGAGAAGGTTCTGGGGAAAATTAAAGATCTAAAAGTGAATAAATCGCCTCGATTGGATGGACTACAATTGATGATGATCTTTCAGGAATCACTGGAGGAAAGGAGGATACCAAAGGCCTGGAAAGGACCGAATGTAACAGCACTATTTAAGAAGAGAGGAAGGTAGCAGATGGGAAATTATAGGCTTTTCAGCCTGAATTTGGTCATTGGCAAGATTTTGGAGTCCATTGTTAAAGACAAAATCGCAGAGTACTTGGAAGTGCATGATAAAGAAGGACTGAATCAGGATGGCTTTGTCAAGGGAAGGTCATGTTTGACAAATCTCTTAGAGTTCTTTGAAGAGGGAACAAGGAAGTTAGATAAAGGAGAGCAAATGGACATAATTTATTTCAATTTCCAGAAAGCCTTTGACAAGGTGCCATATAGGAGAGTATTTAGTAAGTTAAGTGCCCATGATGTTAAGGGTAAGATCCTGGCATGAATAGAGGATTGGTTGACTGGCAGGAAGCAGAGACTGGGGACAAAGGGGCCTTTCTCAGGGTGGCAACTGGTGGCTAGTGGTGTGCTTCAGGGATCAATGCTGTGACCATTACTTTTCATTCTATACATTAACGATTTGGAAGAAGCAACTAAAGGCACTTTTGCTAAGTTTGCAGATGATACAAAGATATTTAGAAGGACAGGTAATACTGAGGAAGCAGAGGGGCTACAGAAGGAATTGGACAAGCTAGGAGAGTGGGCAAAGAAGTGGCAGATGGAATACAATGTGGAAAAGTGTGAGGTTATGCATTTTGAAAAGGAAAGAAGAACATAGACTATTTTCTAAATGAGAAAATGCTTAGGAAGTCAGAAATGCAAAGGGACTTGGGAGTCATTATTCAAGATTGTCTTAAGATTAATGTGCAGGTTCAGTCAGCAGTTAGGAAGGCAAATGCAATGTTAGCATTTATGTCAAAAGGGCTAGAATATAAGAGCAGGGATGTACTTCTGAGGCTGTATTAGGCTCTGATCTCCAAATACTCCATTTGGACAATTCTGAGCAGTTTTAGACCCCATATCTAAGGAAGGATATGCTGGCTATGGAATAGGTCCAGAGGAGGTTCACAAGAAATATCCCTGGAATGAAGATCTTGTCAAATGAGGAACGGTTGAGGACTCTGAGCCTGTTCTCGGAGTTTAGAAGGATGAGGGGGCATCTTATTGAAACTTACAGGATACAGCTAGGCCTGGATAGAGTGGATGAACAAAGAACAAAGAACAAAACAGCACGGGAAACAGGCCCTTCAGCCCAACGAGCCCACGCTGCCACCCCAATGTTCCCACCTCTACCTGTGATCCCTGTCTATGTTTATAGATCTATGGATTAAAAAACCAAATTTGAGACAATTTAGGGAGAATTTGTTTTGCCAATTAGCCTAAGAGCACATTTTTGGGATGTGGGAGGAAACCTGAGCACCCAGAGAAAACCCACGCAAGCACAGGGAGAATGCACAAACTCCCACAGATGCAGGCCCAAATCCATGTATCTGCACAGCACAGTGATAGTCACTGAGCTGTCGTGTTGCCCCATCAAATGGTCCAAGTCAAGCATACACTAACAACGTGAAGCACTAGAATACTCTCGAAAAAATCCAAGAGCAGCCCTCTCATGACCCATTGCGTGTATGCCCCTTGTTAGACAACAAGGCAGACCAAAGTACCTGTAGGATAAAAACAAGTACATCAATATCATCATCTATTTACACACTTCCCAGAGACTCCCAAGGCTCATGATCGCTATTTTAAATCAGTTTTCTATACCCCTCCATTCCCATTCTGTTCGTGTGCCCATCTAAGTATTTCTTAAATAACTCCAGAGTGCCTGCCTCTACCACTTGTTTCCACTAATAAGAAAAACTAGAACCAACGGGCACAACCTCAAACTAAAGGGACGGTCCTTTAAAATGGAGATGAGGAGGAGTTTCTTCACCCAGAGAATGGTGAATCTGTGTAACTCTTTGCCTCGGAAGACTATGGAGGCTGAATCATTGAGTGTCTTTGGGATCAGGGGTTATGGAGAAAAGGCAGAAGAATGGGGATGAGGAAAACAAAATCAGCCGTGATTGAATGGCAGAGCAGAGTTGATGGGCCAAATGGTCTAATTCTGCTCCTATGCCTTATGGTCTTCCGTCAGAAAAAAGTCTGAACTCACATACTAACTGACTCAAAAACAGCTTCTTCCTGGCTGCCATAGACTTTTGGATACACCTACCTCACTTTAAGTTAATTATTTTCCCCCCTAGCTATGACTGTAGCACTCTGTACTCTCCCTTTTCCTCCACTGTGGACGGTACGCTTTGTCTGTATAGCTTGCGAGAAACAATGCTTTTCAATTGTTACTACTACGTGCAACAATAATAAATCAAATCAAATCAGATCAATTTAGTCTGTTTTCAGTCTCATTTAGGCAGTGCATTCTAGATGATAACTTGTTGTGCACAAAAAAATCTCTTTTTCTTCCCCCAAACTTGCCCCAATATTGGCCATTTAATAACTGCTTCTTGCTCAGACTAACATTTAGGCTGCAGGAGAATTTACCTGCTGTGGCCTGAAGATGAACAGGTTTAGATCTTGGGTGGAGAGGTGGGTTGTGGGGTTCCTCTATCAGAAGCTCCCTTCTAACTTTTGGTATCACACCTCTTTCCCCTTCTCCAGCCCTCCCAAGGCGCTGGTGGCCGCTAGACCTTTTTGACAATCCAGACTCTTCCTCAAAACCCCAAATGCCCACTCAATACAGGGAGCAGTTGAGGCAAAAAGCATAGACAAATTGAAAGGGCAGCTAGATAAACACATAAGGAAGACAGGAGTAGAAGAATATATTAATGGGGTTCAAGAAGAGGAATGAGAGGAAACTGACGTAAACTTTTTGGACCACACAATTCTTTGTATCTTTGATAATCTCATGTTGATTTTTGATGCATGGGAACCTTCAAAGTATTAACAGCAGTGAAGTCATGTGAAAACTGAACTTCTTTCATTCTTTTGAGCTTATTTTACTTTAAGAAATAGCTCAATAAATTGCATCATTTTCTTTTCATCTGTATTTTCCAGGTCAAAAGGCTATGTACTAAGCAAATTTGTGTTTACAGTCTGTTATCTGAGTAAACACCATACACATTACAAGTGGATGGCCACTGATTCTTATCAACTTGAGTTTAGATGTTTTTCTTCCTATTAAGTCTGGTGACGCAAGATTTCTGTTTTGATCATTTACCGACTCACGTCAGCATTACTGAACAAAATGTTGATTGTAAATAGTCCATTTATAACTAATGCCAAAATCTTTCATCTGAAGCAAACACACATCTGGAATACACTTAAGAGAACCAATACATGCTCATATATCAATTGATTTTGATGCAATAGTTGTGTGTCCAAATATTAAAATAAAAGAGGCTGGTGGGAGAATAAAATAACAAAATCATTGAACACAAGTCTGAAAAGTGGCCAAAACCTTTGTTTTGATCTACTTACAGTATTTTATTATAAAATGTATAAGTCTTGGCAAATAATTTAATGACAATCAGCTGGCACTCAAGTGCAGCATCATAAAACAAAATATTTAAAGAATACTCTTTATCTATGTGGGTGTGGTTATTGATTGTGACATTTATGGGTTATGGAATTCCCCATACGTCTATTGTCATACAACAAACTGTGATGGGTTTCCTCCTCCCTAACACATTACTGAAAAATTTACAAATGTCACAGTGAATCCTCTATCTTATTTATATCGAATTTTTGAATAGAACTATGGGATAAAGGGTTAACAGATGGAATAGGCCAATGTATGACTGACGTGTTTCACTGACATCAGACAGTCATGTTTTAGGCTCTGTCTTGAGAGCTAGGGAAAGGTTTGGGCAATATCCTAGGATAAATGTGCATACACCTCTGAGAGATGTGGTACAAATAACTAAGTGTTAAGAAAGCACTAGAGTATATCTTCAGTTTCTCCAATAACCAAATACCAAACCTAGTGCAGAATTTTCTGGTGATATTCACCCAAAAACTAGAAAATCCCACGCGAGGTCAATGGACCATTGTATGGCCCACTCCTGCCTGCTATAATTCCCATGACAGGTGGGTCAGGAAACCTCCCCCTTACCTGGTATCTGTGGATTGGAAGGACCATCTCAAAAATAGAATTACATAGCATTTGCAGCAGAGAAACAGGCCATTCAGACCCACCGTTCCATGCCAGTTTTCATGCTCCCACAAGCCTTATCACACCTTTCTTCATCTAATCTGCCAGCATAACCTTCTAGTCTACCTTCCTCGTGTGTTTAACTAAATTCCCCTGAATTGCAACTATGCAAATCACCTTAACAGCTTCTTGGGTTGAAAACACTCTTCTGAATTTCTTATTTGATGCATTAATGACAAACTTATATTTATGACCCATAGGGCGGAATATTCTGCACACCATCACACCCACCGCCACCCCCCCCTCCAAACCCGGGCGAGTTTTGCAGCACCAGAGGTGGCATGCCATTGGCTAACACCTGGATCTTCCAATGGTGAACTTGGAAATTTGGTGCAAGTGCAATTCAGTGCAGAGGGAGAAGGTGATTATTGTTGTTTGTTTTCTTCATTTTTCTTAGATTGTAAGTTTTCTTTTGCTTTTAAGCGAGGAAACTGTCCCTTGCTATTACTTTATTAAATGAGTAACTAAAACCAATAATACATCAATTAATTCATAAAACTAAAATAATAATTCAATTAAAAAAATTAGAACTAATCAATTAAATAAATGAGGTTACGTAGTCAAGGTAGTCGTGTGCTGTGACTGCAGTTTATGGAGGTAGTTTACAGAGAACTTTGCAATCCCAGAAAACCACTTATATGGTAAATGTCTGCTGCTCGAGCAGTTTTGGCTTGTCATTGTGGAGCTGGAGCCTGATCGAGCTGCAAACCTTGAGGGGCCTCAGGCGTGGGGGAGAGTTACCTGGAAATTTTGTTCTCAAAACCAGCCACAAAGCTTAAGAGCCTGGCAAATTGCTAACAGCTCAGGAAATAAATCCACTGGTCAGTGAAGCCAGGATCCTTGGTAAAAATAGTGCCCAAATGTAAATTGTATTATTTAAGTGCCTTACTCAAAGTTTCAACAGAGTTCCTTTCTCACCTCCAGATCCATCCAGGTGAAACGCAAAAGGGAGTGGGATGATATTAAGATCCCAATCTGATGTTACTTTAATATTTCAATCTCTCACACCCAAACTCAGCACCTCTTATCTTCAGTGGGAATGTCAAGGGATTGGGAAATGAGGGTGGATGTTAAGGCCACTTATCTGATCTGCACTCCATCTTTGGAGCTGTGTTCACCTGTCTGGTGGATGGTACTCAACACTGTGAGGACATTTACCATTCAGAAGGCAGACTAGGTTCAGAAATGTGCAGAAGTGGCTGAGATCCATGGTTCCAACTTGTGGAAATTTTGTCTAACTCCTGCTGGTGTTACCACACAACAACAGTGGAGTGGCTACAGAAGTTGAGACTGTTTATGTCTGCACATACTTCCTATCTACACAATATATCTTTTTTCTGATGTCTTTTTTTTCAAGTTGTGCTTGTCAGGGCAGGTTTGATGTAAAGATAAAGTTATGACAAATGAGCTAAGTAGATACTGAAAACAAATACACTGTCCCAATATTACAGACATGGGTGCAGCTAAAACTGCTTCACTTGATGCAACTATTGAAATGATTTTAACTTAATATTGATAGCACTGTGGGTCCCAGTGTCACTTATCTCAGTGTTTAGATAAATGCAGAGCTTACATAAGAATCATTGATTCAAATGTTCAATAACTAGTTAATGTCTGGATTGGTTTGCATTGATTGCAGTGATTAATATGTTAAAAGGTTTTAGGGAACAAAATAGATAAGACCTTTAGAGGAAGTGGTGCGGTATGTGTTAAAGATCTTCAATTCCCTTTGATTTACAACCTGATGGAGAATGAACAAACTTGACAATTGACCAGGTCCAAATGATTTCGATTCAGAATAGTTCCAGCAGCTCAAAGCTGGACACTCGTGAGCCTACTTGCGACACTAATAAAGAAGTAATGCCAAACATTTGAGCTGATACAAGTTAAATTACTGTCCTAATACACCCTATAAACTCCAATGTCATTGTCTGTGAACTAATCCCACTGACTGCAATGTTACCATCCACCTGACATGGGAATCAGAGTGGACGAGGGGCTAGTCATGAAGAGCTCCATTGACCTTGAATGGAATTTTACAGTTTCGGGACGAGCAAGGCCATAAATTCCCACCCTTTTTTTTTGAAATGGAAAATTGTAAAGTAGTAGCAGCAAGTTGTGTATGTGATAAAGAGCAACACGCCCTGGTGATATTAGATATCCCTGAAATTGATTAGTTATTACAGATCCCAGACTGTATTATCCTATATTTTATATGCATTTTTATTCAAACTGAGTTGTTGTGCTACACAGATTATCTTCCAATTATTCTCACCAGATCTACAGCTTCCTTCTCTGGCTGCGTAAGTACATATCACTTATTGCCTATTCTTGGGACCAATATCCATTCAGGTCCATTTTGAAGGAGTTAGTTAACATACTATTAAGCACTCTAGCTGAGAATCTATTCCACACATCTATGCTACTGGTAAAACATACAGCAGGCAAAGTTCAAAGATGCAGAAAATGGAATATTTTTAAAAATTGAAACAGAAAACTCATAGGACGGTGAATGGCACAGCTAGTTTTCAAAAGGAGATGCAGCCCGTGAGGATCTAGAAGATTTCACCTGTTCAGCATTTGAAAACATTGGCATTTTACTAAACACAGTTGCATAAAAGAAATGGTTTACAGAAAGATAAGCTTCAGACATAATTTGATAAGATCAGTTAAAAGGAAATGTACAAAGGCTGAACACAAATAGTGAAAGAATTGTCACTCTCTTGCTTCTCCCTGCTTCTTGTCACGTACCCTGATCTAAATGGTGATACAGTAACATGCATGCAACATATATCATTTCCAGAGACTATCATTCGGTAATGCATGTAAATGTGTCAGCATCTGCAGCCAAGGGAGATTTATGGGAATTCGATATGTTCCATATCAGCCCTTTTTGTCTGTCTCTGAAAAGTAGTCAATCCTAAGAGCAGAAAGTCAATATTATTTTTAAAAATTCATTAAGAAACACAAGGTAAAAGACCAGATATTTTGAACAAGCAGTCTTTAATGATTGCCTTCAATTACGTTAAATAAAATCACAAGACCCACTTTATACTTCAGTTGATATTCTGAGCATTCTACAAACATATTATCATTACTACACTACCCAATCTAAGCCCTACTAAAATACAGATTGAAGTAGAGATGGCAGGCCATTAAAGAACATAAAAATGGGTTGATAGAGCTTATTCCCAATAAATAATGATTCATTCTCCTTTAACAACTGCCCCTTAAACCAAATGATCATGATTGTATTTTGTTCTGTCGCTTGGTAAATGTTGTGTTTGAAGTTAATATGCAGAAATGTCATGTTTTATTGTAATAGGCAAAGCAAGTCATTAACATCAGTTTAATGCTAACCACCAGATGTAAAAACCAGCCCTCACGTGTTACAGGATAAAACTGTTGGATGAAAAATAATCAGTGGAAGATTTCCTGCCTGTTTTTTTTTAAAAAGTTAAGTTTATTTGTTAGTGTCACATGTAAGCTTACATTAATATTGCAATGAAGTTACTGTGGAAAACCCCTAGTCGCCACACTCCAACGCTTGTTCAGGTACACTGAGGGAGAATTTAGCACAGCTAATGCACGCAACCACCACATCTTTCAGACTGTGGAGGGAAACTGGAGCACTGGAGGAAACCGATGCAGACATGGGGAGAAATATATGTTAAATACAATGGAACGTAGCAGGTGATAATCTCCTCTATTCTCTCTTATTAAATTTGAATTTTATCCCTTACAACATTCCCTTAGTACTGCACTGAAGTGTCAGACTAACAACATGCAAAATTTAGAGTTTTTGAGTTCGTAACATTCCAACGCAGAAGCAAGGGCATTGTTGAGTAAAACTCTGTCTGCGAATAACAAGCTTACAAATTAGACATAATTTATTAGCTGAGAATTCTTTGTCTGCTTTGATAATACTATAATTAATACTTACAGGCCCAACCCAAAGCTTCAGTGCTCAGCAAGAATAATGGGGGCAATTCTCCCAAAAAATTTCTAAGTGCTGAATTTGCAGGAAAATTGGTGTAAATAATAATTGTTTTTCCAGTGGGGGTTAAGACTCGAATCTCCCACACAGTTTGCAATGCAGAGGTCACAGTTGTGAATATCATTACAAGCTCGGGGGGGTGGGAGGAGTGGGCTGTTCACGCCAGAGTCTGGTGACAGGGGCCCCGATCTGTCAGCCTGCACTTTAATGGCCAGCTCGATCACCGGCTCACTCGGGACCTCCGCACTGCTGCCCCTCCAGTACCCCCACAACCTGATCATGACCCCCCATGAGCATTTCTGGGCCAGCTTCTATCTGCTTTCCGGAGCACCCTGATCTCCAGCCCCACTCGCCAGCAGTGATGATTGCCCCCTCCAGCTCTCTACCCTGGCAGATCCCACCCCAAAAGAGGTAGACCCCCCCCCAGCAGACCCTTCCCTCAGCCCACCCAATTGGTGGCCTCCCTCCAGCCCTGACCAATTCCAATGGCAGTGCCAAGGTGCCCCCTGGGCATGGGCATTTTGTCCCTTGTGCAGTGCCAGGGACCATAGGCTGGCACTGCGAGAGTGTTTATATCCAGGGGCACCATCCCTGTCACTCGACACCCTGGGGTACCCAATCGCACCCCTCGCCTTCACTCCAGCAGTGTCCCCAAAAGTGGGGAGCAACTCTAAACCCTGAGAGTGAAATTGTGCCAGCAGTGTGGGAGGTGCTATCGGGCCCAGAGACATCAGTCTAGGCCCAATGATGATATTCAAATGACATTAAAATAAGATTAAAATTACTTATCTATTGGTCCCACCAGTTTTGAGCAAGGTCAGGACTGCACTGGATACTTGGCGCTAGGAGACACGCACCCATTGGGAACACATGTGCAAACCCCATGAATTGGGCCACGTGCAATTCTCCCTGCCCACTGCACTAAAAAAAATGCATCGGATAGGAGAATTGCCCCCAGAGTACTTGATTTAATTTATTATTGTCACATGTATTGGTATATAGTGAAAAGTAATGTTTCTTGGTGTGCCAGATAGACAAAGCATACTTTTCATAGAGAAGGAAATAAGAGAGTGCAGAATGTAGTGTTACAGCCATTGGTAGGATATAGAGAAACATCAACTTAATGCAAGTTAGGTCCATTCAAAAGTTTGACTGCAGCAGGGAAGAAGCTGTTTTTGACTTAGTTGTAAGTGACCTCAGACTTTTGTATCTTTTTACCAACAGAGGAAGGTGGAAGAGAGAATGTCTGAGTTGCATAGAGTTCTTAATTATGCTGCTGTCTTACTGAGGCAGCAGGAAGCATAGACAGAGTCAATGGATGGGAGGCTGGTTTGTCTGATGAATTGGGCTACATACACATCCTTCCGTAATTCCTTGTGGTCTTGGACAGAGCTATGATGCAACCTTCTGTAATTCTTTGTGGTCTTGGACAAGCTATGATGCAACCAGAAAGAAAGAATGCTTTTTATGGTGCATCAATAAAAGTTGGTGAGAATCATAGCTGATGTGCCAAATTTCTTTATTCTTCTCAGAAAGTAGAGACATTGATGGGCTTTCTTAACTATAGCTTCAGCATGGGGGTCCAGGACAGGCTGTTGGTGATCCGGACACCAAAAAACTTGAAGCTTTCGACCATTTCTACTTTGTCCCCGTTGATGTAGACAGGGGCATGTTCTCCTTTACACTTCCTGATGTCGATGACAATCTCCCTTGTTTTGTTGGCATTGAGGGCGAGATTATTAGCATTGTACCAGTTCACCAGATTTTCTATCTGATTCCTATACTCCGTCTTGTCAGACCCACTACGGGGGTGTCATCAGCAAACTTGAAAATCAAGTTTATGCGTGGAGCCTGAAGAGATCGGAGAGGCACTGAATAAATATTTCTCTTCGGTATTCATGCAGGGAGATGTAAATGTAGTTGTGGAGAACACTGAGGTACAGGGTTGCAAACTGGAAAGTATTAAAGTAGATAGGGAGGATGTGCTAGATATTCTTGAGGGTTTGAAGTTAGATAAGTCACCTGGGCCGGACGGGATTTACCCTAGGATTCTGTGGGAGGCAAGAGAGGCAATTGCAGAGCCTCTAGCTCTGATCTTCAGGTCGTCGTTGGTTACGGGTATAGTTCCGGAGGACTGGAGGATAGCGAATGTGGTCCCATTGTTCAAGAAGGGGAAGAGAGACCTTCCAGGGAATTATAGGCCAGTGAGTCTTACTTCTGTTGTGGGTAAAGTATTGGAGAGAATAATTAGGGATAGGATTTATAGTTATTTAGAGAGTAATGAATTGATTGGGGATAGTCAGCATGGTTTTGTGAAGGTAGGTCGTGCCTTACTAACCTCATTGAGTTTTTTGAAAAAGTGACTAAGGAGGTGGATGGGGGTACGGCGGTTGATGTGGTATATATGGACTTTAGTAAGGCGTTTGATAAGGTGGCCCATGGAAGACTTCTGCAGAAAATGCAGATGTATGGGATAGAGGGTTATTTAGCTAATTGGGTTAGGAATTGGCTAGCAGATAGAAGACAGAGGGTGGTGGTTGATGGGAGATATTCATCTTGGAGTTCGGTGACAAGTGGTGTACCTCAGGTGTCTGTTTTGGGGCCCCTGCTGTTTGTAATTTTTATAAATGATCTGGATGAGGGTATTGAAGGATGGATTAGTAAATTTGCAGATGACACTAAAGTCAGTGGAGTGGTAGATCGTGAAGAGGGGTGTTATAGTTTGCAGAGAGACTTGGACAAGTTGCAGAGCTGGGCTGAGAGGTGGCAAATGGAGTTTAATGTGGAAAAGTGTGAGGTAATCCACTTTGGCAGGAATAATAAATGTGTAGAGTATAGGGCTAATGGTAGGATTCTTAATAGTGTTGATGAACAGAGGGATCTTGGTGTACTTGTGCATAGATCCCTGAAAGTAGGCAGTCAAGTCGATAAGGTTGTTAAGAAGGCATACGGAGTCTTAGCTTTTGTTGGTAGGGGGATTGAATTTCGGAGCCGCAACGTCATGTTGCAACTGTACAAAACTCTAGTGCAGCCGCACTTGGAGTATTGTGTACAGCTCTGGTCTCCACATTATAAGAAAGATGTGAAGGCATTGGAGAGGGTACAGAGGAGGTTTACCAGGATGTTGCCTGGTATGGAGGGCAGGTCTTATGAGGAGAGGCTGAGGGATTTGAGTTTGTTTTCATTAGAAAGGAGGCGGCTAAGAGGGGACCTAATCGAAACATATAAGATGATTAGAGGTTTAGATAGGGTGGACAGTGATAGCCTTTTACCTAGGATGGAGAAAGCTAGCACGAGGGGACACAGCTTTAAATTAAGGGGTGATAGTTATAGGACGGATATCAGAGGTAGGTTCTTTACCCAAAGGGTGGTTAGGGAGTGAAATGCCCTGCCTGCGGCAGTTGTAGATGCGCCAAGTTTGGTGGCGTTTAAGATGTTAGTTGATAAGTTTATGGAAGAGAAGGGAATGGTTTAGTTTGGAGGGTCATTGCTTTTTTCATAATTGGTCGGCGCAACATCAAAGGCCGAAGGGCCTGTTCTGCGCTGTAATGTTCTATGTTCTATGTTCTAAGTTGGAGAGAATTTGACCATACAGTCATAGATATATAAGGAGTATCATAGAGAGCTAAGCACACAGATTTCTAGGGGATTGGTATTGAGGATGATCATGGAGGAGGTGTTGTTATCTCTGTTTCCTAATTGTAGTCTGTGAATTAGGAAGTTCAGAATCCAGTCACAGAGGGAGGAGCCGAGGCCCAGGCTACAGAGTTTGGAGATGAGTTTTGTAGGCATAATTGTGTTGAAGGCTGAGCTGTAGTCAATAAATAAGAGTCTAACATAATTATCTTTGTTATCCTGGTGTTCCAGGGTTGAAAATAGGGCAAGGGAGGTGGTGTCTGTTGTTGTCCTGTTGTGGTGATTGGTGAACTGTAGTGGATCCAGGCAATCCGGGAGGCTGGAATTGATTTGTTCCATGACTAACCTTATGAAGCACTTCATAATGATGGATGTCAGAGCCACCAGCCAGTAGTCATTAAAGCATGCTGCTTGGGTTTCCTTAAGTACTGGGATGATGGTCGTCTTCTTGAAGCAGGTAGCGGCCACCGATTGTCTGTGAGTACTCCCGTCAACTGATCCGTATAGGATCTGAGTGCATATCCGAGTACTCAGCTGGGCCAGATGCTTTCAACATCTGCAATGGTGACCTCAGATACAGATTTATCTGTGTCTTCGTGGGTGGAGGGCATGCTCTTGCTGACCTCTTCCTTAGAGCAGGCATAAAATGCATTAAGCTTATCAGGGAAGATTGTGCTGGAGCCGATGATTTTACATGCCTTCATGTTGTAGCCTGTTATGTCTTGCAGACCTTGCCATGGTCGGCAGGGGTCCATGTGGCCTGCCGAGGCTCCTGCAGGGGTCTTTGATGAATCTCCTTAGATCGTATCTGGATTTCTTGTATAGGTCACGATCGCCTGACTTGAATGCCTCAGACCTAGACTTCAGCAAGCAGTGGATATCCCTATTCATAGTTTCATCCATAGTTTGCCATTGGGAAACACACAGATTTGCTTCTTTAGTGCACAGTCTTCTACACACTTACTCATGAAGTTAGTTACTGCAGTGGCGTACTCGTATAGGCTGGTCGCAGAGTTTTTAAGTGCTGCCATGATGCACAAAGCCTCAAGAAGTTTCAACACATGGCTATTTGTAGTGGTGTATATCTTGTCCACACAGAGTGGGATGTAAACTGTCATCAATATAACAGCTGTGAACGGGACGTCATGGGACCACATTTTAGTGTCAAATATTCTAGGTCCAGGGAACAGAAACTTGCCAGTGTTGCTACCTCTAGATGCCATGAGGTGTTGATTAGAAAGCAGATCCCATCTCCTTTAGCTTTGCCTGAGGTCCTTGTACAGTTCATTTGGTGGATTGAGAAGCCCTCTAGTTATAGGTAAATGCAGGTAAAACTCATAATTATTATCATACTTGTAAAGTTTAAACTTCATTCAAGTGAAATGAGTCCACTTACATTTCCCAAAGCCATGTTACCAATGAGATATTACAATTCATACAGAGGTTGTCAGCCCACCTGATAACATCTCAGTAAAAAAAGAGATTTTGTAGCATAACTGAGCAACTGCCAAGGAAGCTTGGGATGGCCGTCTACTATTTAAGCTGTCTGGATGAAATGACCAAATGTGGAAAATTGTGAATACATTTGTTCTCTAGATAATGTGACAATATTGTGTCTTTAAGAAATTAATTTTAATCATGTTTCTTTGAGGGTTTTTCAAGCAGTTCCAACCATTTTATTGGTACTGTTTTGCCTGTAACCAGTGTTCTCTAATTGTAACTGAAGCAATATAATGGGCATCATGTTTATTTTCAATCTGGCCTAATGCAGTGTCCTGGGGTTTTATGATGCTTTTGGAATTGCGGGGGGGAGCATAATTGACAGGTCATTTGATGCCTGGGAACAGTTTTTTCCACAAAAAATTCTAAGTTTTTAGTTTTGATTTAGTTGCTGTTAGAAACTGGTGCAAGCAGGCAATGTCCCTGTCTCTGTGTCTCTCTTTCTCAAGAGGCTTTTCATAAAGTTCAGGGACTGGGAAGCCTCAGAAATTTGTTCTAACATTCAAAAGACAATTCACAGCAAGAGTTAAAAAGCTGAAAACTCAGCGTCATGTGAGAATACTTGATTTTGTTCCAAATCTGGAAAATGGTGTATGTTTTTGGGATTTTGTTTGACTTGGAACATCATAAATAGTTACCTGTTAAGATTTATGTCTTGAGTGAAATGTCTTGTGCTTGCCAGCACCAAATTCAAATGTGAAAACTTAGGTTCTGGGTTAACTTCACAAAACACCTTGGAGTTTCTGGCCTGAGTTTTAATAATAAACTGCATCTGCTTTAAATGGAACATGTTACAGTTTAAAAGGACACAGAGTTCAAATTGTCCAAGTCTATGATTCTGAAGTCTGTAGGAGTTTTACATATTGGACATTAGGGTCAATTTCCCAACATGCTTTGCCAGTCGGCAATGTTAGCTTCACCAGCTCATGTTAAAATAATCAGACCTGTGATTATATGCTCACTGCTGAGCTTGGTGATTCTCTAGAAACCTGTGTCATGAGTTTCCTAAATGCACATTTGCTGCCTTTCCCATTAATTGGTTTCATTTGCAAAAGAATTCTGAAATGACAAGGTGCAGCTACTTAAATTTGAATTCTCATCCACCAGACATAACTCAGCCAATAATGAACACTGTGCAAGAGCTGGTTCAAAAAATATTTTTAAAATAAAGTATTTTTTTTAAGTATTTTTTTAAATTCATTCATGGAACATGGGCATCTCTGGCTGGCCATCATTTATTGTCCATCCCTAGTTGCCCTTGGAGGGCAGTTGAAAGTCAAACGCATTGCTATGGCTCTGGAGTCACTGGTATGCCAGACCAGGTAAGGATGGCAGATTTCCTTCCTTAGAGAACATTAGTGAAACAGATGGATTTTCTGACAATTGACAATGATTTCATGTCATCAGTAGATTTTTAATTCCAGATATTTTTCATTGAATTCAAATTCCACCATTGTGGGATTCAAAACATTACTTGAGTTTCTGGATTAACACTATAGCAATAATACGGCTTGGTTATCATCTCTCCCAATTGAGATTCTGTGTGGACTTTATTCATTGCATTGACTTTGTTCATTGCATTGAGGCGCTACCTGATTGAAATGTTCAAGTTTATGAGGCACATGCACAGGGTGGATAGGGAGCAGCAGTTCCACTTTGTTAGAGGGTCACTTTTGAGGGGACACAAGTTCAAAGTGAAGAATGGGAGGTTTGGGGGGAATTTGAGGAAAAACATTTTTACTCAGAGGGTGGTGACAGTCTGGAATGTGCTGCCTGGGAGAGTGGTGGAGGCAGGATGCCTCACATCCTTTAAAAAGTACCTGGATGAGTACTCGGCATGCCATAACATTCAAGGCTATGGGCCAAATGCTGGCAAGTGGAATTAGGTGGGCAGGTTAGGTAGTGCCTTTCGTGTATTGGTGCATACCCAATGGGCCAAAGGGCCTCTTCTGCACTGTAGTATCCTTGATTCTGTGACTTTAATTTTACTTCGTTTTACCACAAATACATTGACCAAGGTAAAATATAACAGAATTGGTCAAAGGGTACAATCTAATCAGACAAAGATAGGAAAAGCACTGAGAAATTCAACTCATGGCATCTAAAGACAACCCATTGTTTAATCCGGAAATTTTTGGAGCAAAAAAATTAACAGGGATCAGATTGAAAATAGTTCCTTTGCTATTTTAATATCAATTACAGGCATTTCTAAGAGTCAAGCATGTTGAACTTATGAGCAAAAAATAAATATTTAGGTAGCTGCTTCTATTTGTTATTATAATTTGTACTATCATGTTGTTTTACAGTTTTATTGTCACACCTTCTTGATTTATAAAGTGGTTTGGGAACTATTAAATAATAATTTTTATGACCAAGTTAGTATTACAGCAAATCCAAATTGGTTCGACATTTTAGGATAACCTCCTCTTCTTGTACATAGACTTATCCTTCACTCTATGTTCATACCACCAAGATAACCAGCATGAAAGCATTCTGAAAAGGTGGCCAGTCTGAACTACAGAATGGCTTTGATCCC
Organism: Sphyrna mokarran; assembly: GCA_024679065.1. Taxonomy (NCBI): domain Eukaryota; kingdom Metazoa; phylum Chordata; class Chondrichthyes; order Carcharhiniformes; family Carcharhinidae; genus Sphyrna; species Sphyrna mokarran. The sequence goes on from JAGIQG010000019.1 coordinate 25,187,256, forward strand.
ACCAATGTGTCTCTAGGCAACAAGAAATAGTAATGTGGCACCTTGACATTATTCCACTGTGGTGTTTGCTCCACCTGCCTAATTGGATTTGAAAGGTCAGAGCTCGAGAATAGTGTAAATGCTACAGATCTTGGATTTTAACCTAGGGAGAGTTACTGCAGTGATCTGAGGTACAAGTGTAAATCAGCTATTTGAACTATCCAGACAGAAGACTAGTCATCAAGGTCAGTTTTGTTGAGGGATTTTAGATTACTAAGGAGTCAAAATATTGTGTATCATTTCTCCATTGAAAAGAGTTTGGATCCTCAGCCAGTGCTAATTGTAGTGGTTAGGATGGCATTGACAAAACTAATCTCAAGATATGCACAATTTCTGCACAGTATTTAGAACATAGAACATAGAACATAGAACAATACAGCACAGAACAGGCCCTTCGGCCTTCGATGTTGTGCCGACCAATATAAAAAGCAATGCCCCTCCAAACTAAACCATTCCCTTCTCTTCCATATACTTATCAACTAACCTCTTAAACGCACCAAACTTGGCGCATCTACAACTGCTGCAGGCAGGGCATTCCACTCCCTAACCACCCTTTGGGTAAAGAACCTACCTCTGATATCCGTCCTATAACTATCACCCCTTAATTTAAAGCTGTGTCCCCTCGTGCTAGCTTTCTCCATCCTAGGAAAAAGGCTAGCACTGTCCACCCTATCTAAACCTCTAATCATCTTATATGCTTCAATAAGATCCCCTCTTAGCCGCCTCCTTTCTAACGAAAACAACCTCAATCCTTCAACCTCTCTTCATAGGACCTGCCCTCCATACCAGGCAACATCCTGGTAAACCTCCTCTGTACCCTCTCCAATGCCTCCACATCTTTCTTATAATGTGCGACCAGAACTGCACACAATACTCCAAGTGCGGCCGCACTAGAGTTTTGTACAGTTGCAACATGATGCTGCGGCTCCTAAATTCAATCCCCCTACCAATAAAAGCTAAGACTCCATATGACTTCTTAACAACTTTATCCACTTGACTGCCTACTTTCAGGGATCTATTGACACATACACCAAGATCCTTCTGTTCCTCAACACTATTAGAAGCCCTACCATTAGCCCTATACTCTACACATTTATTGTTCCTGCCAAAGTGCATTACCTCACACTTTTCCACATTAAACTCCATTTGCCACCTCTCGGCCCAGCTCTGCAACTTGTCCAAGTCACTCTATAAACTAAAACACCCCTCTTCACTATCTACCACACCACCAACTTTAGTATCATCTGCAAATTTACTGATCCATCCCTCAATACCCTCATCCAGATCATTTGTAAAAATTACAAACAGCAGGGGCCCCAAAACAGACCCCTGAGGCACACCACTCGTCACCGAACTCCACGATGAATATCTCCCATCAACCACCACCCTGTGTCTTCTATCTGCCAGCCAATTCCTAATCCAATTAGCTAAATCACCCTCTATTCCACACATCTGCATTTTCTGTAGAAGCCTTCCATGGGCCACCTTATCAAACGCCTTACTAAAGTAAGGCGTTTACATCACTCAAGACACTAATTGTATCCATAAGTTTTATATCAAGCAGCCTTTTTATTGTTTTTAGTATCCAATATAGTTTATATTTTTGTAAATTTAATTCTATTCCTCTTCCTCTGTTAAGTTGTTGATTCATACAGTCCTTCTTAATCACGAAGGAAGATCCATTTACTGATATTTGGGATTACCCTCCATGTTGTTATCAGCCTGACCTTCAGGTTTGACATCATTTGAATAGATTTTGCATTGTTTCGATGTTTTCATTCCACCCAAAAAATCAAATTCAAATTCCAATTGAATGAATTCACGGTCCTCACAAGAGGTAAACAAGATCCGAGCTGACAGGATAAGGCATTGCACCCCATCTTTGGGCTTGATCTGAGCCAAAAGGCTGATGGCTTTGAAAAATTGCATCAGGCAATGCATTGGTGAAACCTCATCGGTTACTCTGATCATTGATGTGGGTGTTTCTGGCAAGGCCAGTTTTTATTGGTCATCACTAGCAACCCTTGAGAAGGAGTGGCTTGCTCAGCCATTCCAGCTAAGAGTCAAATACACTGGAATTGGTCCAGAATCACATGCATTTCAGGCTGGGTAAGGATGGCATATTTCCTTCTTTCAAGCACACAGTGAACCCGATGGGTTTTTGTAATAACTCCATGGAGACGCAAGTCCTGTCACCAAGTTATTTTGCATACACTATACATCTGTACACAGCCAGCTCTCGGTTGTCCCTGCTGAATGCAGATTGGGAATTTGACACACCTGCTTTTAATAGGGAGCAGGAGGCTTCCTGATTTAGCCATCAATTAAAACTCAACAGGTATCTCCTTTTTTTTATGTATTAAATAATTCCAACTCTTATTCATTGGACTTAAATTCCACCATTTGATGTGGGGGGGGAATCAAACCCATGAGCCCAAAGTACTGATCTGAGTCTGTGGACTAGTGACGATACCATTTGGCCACTGAATCAAGACTCATCAGGTAGTTCATACTCTAGCAAGACCAGCTCATTAGTCACTGTTAAGACCATTTTCCAACATCCAATTAATTAATTGAAATTAATAATTGGATTTAACACCCACCCCCCACCTGCCCATCTATCCCCAACCTTAACCCATAATTTTATGGCTATTTAATAACCACATTGAGGCCACAAACACTCCCGGTTACAAATTTTTGGCTTTGGTAGGTAGTTGACAGTGGAGCGAAGCTCAGTGAGATGGTCTCAGCCCAAAAAAAAAGTTAGCTACCTCTTTCATGTGGCAATTGCAACCCATCCCACTCTCCCCACCCAATGCCCCAGGCATTCCCTCCCATCTTTAATTTTAACCTCTATTCCCCATTTGCTCTTTGGGCTGACTGTTCTTGCCCTGCTGAGCACCCTTGAGACTGACCTGCTATCCAACTCTTTTTTTTTACTGAGACTGTATTGCAATCTCAGCAGTGGCCACCCTACCTGGTGGGACTGCAGAGTTGTAGCTGGGACTGCAGAACAGCAGGTCCCGAAGGCAGGACTTCCTCCAGAGATGGGGATGAAAGGTCCAAGTCCAGCCAATTAACGTTCTTGAAGTAAAGTTTATTTATTAGTCACATGTAAGGCTTACATTAACACTGCAGTGAAGTTACTGTGAAATTCCCTTAGTCATCACACTCAGGTGCCTGTTTGGGTCAATGCACCTAACCAGCCCAAATTTCAGACAGTGGGAGGAAACTGGAGCACCCGGAGGAAATCCATGCAAACCGTGAGGAGAATGTGCAAACTCCACACAGTATCCCAAGCCAGGAATGGAACCCAGGTCCCTGGTACTGTGAGCACCAGTTACACAGTTCAATTACATAGGTTACAATGTCAGAGATAGCTCAATAGTCACAGTAAAATCTCCAAGTCAGTGGATTTGGGAATATAGGTTTAAGTCCCACTACAGAGACATAAGCACAAAAGCCGGGCAAACATTTGAGTGCAAGAAGCGCTGCACTATCAGAGCCACTGAATGGACAAGGGGATAAATCCCCTGCTTCTTTCCAATGGTAGGGCAGGAAAGCTCACCAACTGTTAGACACTGCTCACAATAGTGTATTTAACATAATTAAACATCCAAGATCCTTCGCTATCGCATTATCAAACAACAGTTAGCACTCAGCCACATACATAAAGAGATCTTCAGATAGAAACCTAAAATTAGACCCAAGAGTCAGATCCAAGGGATATTTTAAATGAGAAGAGAGAGAGACAGAGCAAGGTCAAGAAGGTCAGAAAGAAATTCCAGAACTTTGGGCCCTAGATAGTTGAACAAATGGTCAGCAACATTGAGCCAATCAAAATCAGGAAGTGCAAGAGGCAGAAGATTTGGGCTTCCAACTACTCAAATTCCATAATGATTGATATTCACTGTGAGGGGAGCTATTGTTTATAGAATCCCTGTCATGCTGAAGAGGCCATTCCGTCCATTGAGTCTGAACTGACTCACTGTTAGAGTATCCCACTTAGGCCCTGACCCCGCCCTATCCCCATAACTGCACACATTTACCCTGCTAATTCCTCTAATCTACCTCTTGAGTCACTAATGGGCAATTTAGCAGGGCCAATCCACTTAATATGCATTTCTTTGGACTGTAGGAGGAAAGGGGAGAATGTGCAAACCCTGTTCAAACAATGACCCAAGGTTAGAATCAAACCCAGGTCTCTGTGCTGTGAGGCAGCAGTGCCAACTACTGCGCCACCATGCCACCCATTTGTTGTGTCACTTAAAGTAAAATTGTGATGTTCAGTTACAAAGGTTACTACATCAGAGATAGCTCAATGGTCACAGTAAAATCTCCAAGTCAGCGGAATTGGGAATATGGGTTTAAGTCCTATCGCAGAAACATAAGCACAAAAGCTGGGCGTGCATTCCAGTGCAAGAAGCGCTGCACTATCGGAAGTGTTGCCATTAACCGATCTACCTTTCCTCTTAGATGAATTGAAAGGATTTTAAAGAATACTGAGGTGGCCAGAGGGAGAGAATCTCCTTGGGCGCCCTTTTCAAGATTTCTCTCTCAATCAATATTGCTCAAAAAACCTGCTTAACAGAATCATTAGCTATTTGAAAAACATTAAACTCAATATTTCAGGTGGGCCATCCTGTTATTTTTAATACCATTAATAAACTCAGATTCTCACTGTGGGTTCAAAGCCAAAATCACATGTTCCAGTTATTTTTGTTATTTGGTGAACCGTAATGATTTTCTGCCTTTTCTTTGAGAAAAGAAGACCTAACCTCAGCAATTTGACATCGAGCCCCATAACATTTAATTAGCCATTTACCAACACCGCCGCCACTTAGCAAGCCAGGTGAATTCCTTTCAGAAAAAGCTTGCCTGAGTCCACAGGTAAAAGATTAGATTCTGCTGTTATCTGGCAGCAGTCAATACAATTTGCGCCCTGTCAGTGCTGGTCCTGGAGGATGTAACCAACACATACATTTTGTGCTGCCTTCAGTTTTACATGACTATAGCATGTAGCCTAATGAGACTCATGTTGTTTGCTGGCTGACAACATGCATGACAGTGGACCTAATTAAGTATGTGTGCAAGGCAAGCATGTATTCTAGTTAGCATGCAGCTCCCAAAGGTAGTCTGTTCATCTTAAAGGGAAGCTGCATTGGTAAACTGAAGCTTGCAACTAAAACAAAACTGAAACATAAAAATTACAGAAAATGGAAGGTTAACGCAGGGAGAGAAGCATAAATTCCAGATGTTGCACTGAAGGCACTCGTGTCAGGGATTCACTCAGGGACAGGGACTATGTTGACATGGAGGAGAGGATTTCACGTCAGACTGTCTCTCCTATCATGAGCAAAGCTAATGAGAAGAATTTTATGTTCTGGAGATTGGTGATGGGCTTCCCCACACACGCCTCTTGAGGTTGAAGTTCCTGTTTTTTTTTAAAGGGCATCTGGAAAAACATTCACTCACTTCAGGCCAAGAGCTTGACACTGCTCCTCTCAAATCTTTTTAGCTGAAGTTCATACGGGAGAAGCTGACAGATGTGACCATCCACACCTCAGGACATACGAGGGTACCTCCAATTTTACCTTTCGTTTATCTCTATGTATAAGTCAGGCTGGCAATGCACCCAAGCTTGAGCCAATGCTTGTCTTTGCAGCACTCCACATTGGCCAGACTGTTGACCTTATTGAAGGCCCACGGTTTTTGTTGCTCAGGCCCTTGTTCTTCCTGGCCCTCTGTAAACCAACAATGGGCCCTCCTTCTCCTCATCTGGATGGGAGCTATTACAAGCATTACAATTCCAGCTAATGTTAATACAGCTCAGGTCAGGTCCCTAAGTGAAACCTGGCCTGTTACATTTTAACTTTTTTTAGAAACCATGGAGAAAAGTTACTGAACAAATTCACAAGAGTCTGCTGGTGGATGATCTTTTAGCACAAAGAATAAAAGATTTATTAAAACAAGAAAAAATAACTATATTACACTGGACAGAAAGGTTGGAAAGATCTCAATAGCAACACAAGAAGATGATTCAATTTCCCAATATTTCTTTACTCCAGAAAAATCTTTACAGATACAATCTACTGTAGAATTACCATTAGCTGGACACAAAGGCTTCCTGCTTGGCAGACATCTAAATGGCTTTCTTTACTCCAGAAATATCTTTACAGATACAATCTACTGTAGAATTACCATTAGCTTGACACAAAGACTTCCTGCTTGGGACGGGCACACATCCAAATGGTTTTCTTCAGGTGAAATCTTGAGCATTCACTTGATGCCTCTCATCCAAATTGATTCCCTCCCTGGGGCACCCAAAAATGACTGCACTTGAATCTCATTTGCTAAAATCTTGCCATGTCTATGCTGGTGGGATCTTACGGTCTTGCCATTGGTGTAATCCACTGCGGGTTTCCCAGTGGTGAGGGGTCCATTCAAAGGTAAATGCTGTTGCCAATGAGTGTCACGCCACCTCCTGCTGTCATGGAATAGCCCGTGGAGGTGGAGAAAAATCCCGCCTACTGTTTCAGTAGCAACACTGCAAAACTGATCATGATATTGACTCCTATAAACTGGCTATTCGGTTAACTATTATCTCACTAAGCTTGTAATTTATCTTTGAGACACCCTCCCTGACACACAGTGCTTGAACTACTTCTCAGCACCTGCTTTTCTCCTTCTCTGTCACTTGACAAGTTTCGCTAGGCAACAGAAGGGCTTTTCTATTTTACTTTTGAATCCTTGAACTCTCAAACCACTTAACCCACTCTTTAAACTTTAGAGGTTGTAAAACCACACGATAAAAGATGGATCTTTCAGCCACAGCTCATTCCAAACTTCTCAGTACAACTTCAAGGTTCAATCCTCAAACCTACACAAAACTGAAACCACGTTATCTTCCCAATCATAAAAAATACAAAAATCAAACTCAACTTAAAAATGATACATTGTTCATCACACAAGGCAGGATTATCTGGAGCTGACATCATTTACGCCTTAGTGGATGTCTGAATGCATTGAAGAGACAGAAGTGAGCACATTCTTTAAAGGTTTGCCTCCATTTCAAAGCCAGCAGGAAAGTTCTAAGCCTGCTAACTGGTGTCTGTCTAGACATGGGCTGGAACGCTACTGCCTCGCCCATCACAGAATTTATGTGGGCAAGGATCCGACAATGGAAATCTCCATGGATCTCAAGGCGGGAATTTCCAATCTTACGCAAGCAAGGCTGCAAATCCCACCCAAGGTGTCCCATCCCACCCATTCCATGTAAAGGGCATCCTGGAAGACAAGGTATGGATATTTGTGCCATTCATATGTGATGGAGACATTGCTGTTAGATCAGGATGAAGAAAATAATGTGCGAGAGGTCTGATGTGCAGACTTTTGAGCTTGTCTCCGCTATCCTAGAAAATCTACAGAGACTTTTGCCTTAGCCATATAGAAAAATTGTATGGTCCCATGTCAGCCGTGATCATTCACACAGGAGATTGGAGATTTGGAAAGATGAATTGGCTGCCCTTCACCAACTGTGCCCCTTCAAGGAATTCCACCTCCCTCTCTCCCTCCCCTAAGCCCTCTATCTGACTGCAGCCAATAGCAAATGGTACAGGATGAATGGCTCCAAATCTTGCTGAGATTGTAATGTTATGAGACCCATGAGTGGAAATAAACCTGCTGCAATACAGCCTTTGCTATCAAGAAAAAAAACAAGTCAGCATTTTTGACATCCATTTGCATCATCATTATTAGGGTGAGCCTTTAATTGGCCATTTGTACTGAACTTGGAACATACTGAAAAATGGTCACCTACAACTCATTCCACCACTTCTATCCTCTGCCTGTGACCTTCCAACTTCCCTCCATGTCCCTTGATCCATCCAGTGTCACGATACCTCTCCCCTCTATCACTCTAAAACCTCCTTTCATTGCCCAATGTCCTATGACAATCCACCTCCACATATGTTTCCTTCCCTCGAACTATTACCCATTCCTGCCTCCTCTCATTATCCAAGTCAATGGTCTTGTCGCCCTCTGTGACCTACCTGCTGAGACTCTCACTTCTCCCTTCCCCTCCCACCTCAGACTATCACCGCTTCTTCCTATCACCAGCACTCTCAGTTCTCCTCACAGGACCCCAACATAGTCAACACAGATCTCATCCTTGAAGACATTCTTTCCTGGGCATTACACCCCATTTTCCCCACTCTCCCCACCTTTCCCCTATAAATGTGCCCTTCCTGTCCAGCTTTCACTCCAACCCTAACCATAGTCCCTTTTTCCCAGTCTTCACTGACCCCCCCCACCATCCCCCAACTCCATGCAGCCTTGGTATGGTACTTGCCAAAGACATTCTTCTTTTCATTCATTCATGGGTCTGGGACATGGATGTCGCAGGTTGGCCAGCATTTATTGCCCATCCCTAGATGCCTGAGGGCAATTGAGAGTCAATCACATTGCTATGACTCTGGAGTCACATGTAGGCCAGACCAGATATGATTTCCTTCCCTAAAGGACATTAGTGAACCAGATGGGCTTTTCTGGCAATCAACAATGGTTTCATGATCATCAGTAGATTCTTAATTCCAGATATGTTTTTATTGAATTCAAATTCCACTATCTGTGGGATTCGTTTCTGGGTCCCCAGAACATTAGCTGAGTTTCTGGATTAATAGTCTAGCAATAATATCACTAGCCATTATGTCAGATCCCCAAGAAGCAGAAAGCATCAAGTTGGGCCTCAAAGTTCTGAAAAAAGTGAAACTTATTGGCTGCATGCCACTTAAATACACATTATATAACTGAACGATCTAAGTTCTCACTAGTGGGGAGCTTAATTTGGAGGGTGACTTGAAATCCAGTAAGTTGATCTTTTAATGATCATGCATGATGTGCTAATACATTCAAATAGGGTTCCCAACATTATTCATCAGGAAGCTTGACCCATCTTTAATCCCTATTGAAAATCAGGAGAACAAAATTCCAAGTTTAACCCACCACTAACAGAGGGTTTTTGCGTCCCACTGAATTAGATGACACAGCCCATCACAATTAGCACTGCTGGCAGAGTCAGAATATTCTGCCTGACGTGTTTACTATTGCCTGTGATCGGTGTTCTTTCTTACATGTCTGAGCTTGGTGCATGTTCCTATATTCCTACCCTCAGAGTGGTTTGTCCTCATTTAAATGATTTCCAGCAGGAACATTTTGTGCATTTAGAAGTAATGTTGATCGTTTTTTTATTATCACACTCTGAACCTGGAGGTTTCAATGTGGTATTTCATTACAGAGGAGGGCTATTCTTCCTGCTCGAGTGGCTCAGCGTGCTAAGAAACATTGATAGAGGACATTTTGTGGGCTTCCTACTGGGCACTACAGCCTCCATGACTCTCCCAGCTTAAGCTTGCCTGCAGAAACCCAGAAGGCCAGTGATTGGAAGGGTGGAGGGGTCGGCCAGCAGTGTGAGCCACTGCACACGTACTGACCTGTTAGCATGGAGATCAGTGCATGCGTATTGGCTCATTCAACTCTATGCTCCTGCCTCTCAGGTAGGACTATTCCCCAGATTTTCAGAGGTGCTCAGGCACTCTGCGATGCACAATGTCAGAATTCATTCTGGAAATCATGCTAAAATACTGGTGGGAGGTATTCCCATTTTCCTGCAATTCAGGAAAGTGGGAGTACGGTGGCTAGTACCACTGCTTCACAGCTCCAGGGACCTGGGTTTGATTCCCGGCTCAGGTTACCGTCTGTGTGGAGTTTGCACATTCTCCTCATGCCTGCGTGTGTTTCCTCCAGGTGTTCTGGTTTCCTCCCACAGTCCAAAAATGTGCAGGTTAGGTTGATTGGTCATGCTAAATTGCCCCTTAGTGTCCTGGATGCATAATTTAGAGGGATTGGTGGGTAAATGTGTAGAGATGTGGGGTAGAGGCTGGGTGGAATTGTGGTTGGTGCAGACTCTGAGCCGAATAGTCTCTTTCTGCACTGTAGGGTTTCTATGATTCTATGATTCCTTGTGGAATTTGAATAGCCTTCGGCAGCACTTAGATCTGATATAAGTGAGGGAATTGCTCTCAAAAAATCCTTGGTAAGTAGAGCCCTCAGTGTCAAGCCCTCCTCCACCTCCTCCTGACTCACAGACTTCCATCGCTGCATTGTCTTCACTGTAGAATACAGAGTTAACTCTAACACTACTCCAATAATAGAACATAATCCCTACAGTGCAAAAAGAGGCCATTCAACCCATCAAGTCTGCACTGACTCTCCGAAAGAGCATCTTATCCCTCGTATGTCCTATCCTTGTAAGTCTGCGTATTTACTATGGCTAACCCACCTAACCCACATATCTTTGGACATTGAGGGGCAATGTAACATGGCCAATCCATCCAATTTACACATCTTTGAACTGAGGATGTGCAAGGAACCAGCTACTCAGCATGTTTAAGTTCTGATGTCATAATAATGTTATAATATGATAGTAACTCAGAGGGGGATGAGTGAGAAGAAACTGAGGAGCAGTAGCTCTGTCATGACATTAACTTGGAACATAGTTAGTTATGTAAATAAAAGTACTTTCAAGAAAAGACTTTTGCCTCCAGCCAGATCTCTAATGAGAGTAAGACATCAATTGTCTTACAATAAGAGATTTTCCAGCACAATACTTTCCCAGCATGTTGCAGACCAAGAGGCCCTGCCACCACATCTTCCAAATCTGGGACAAGTATTCCTGTGTTCCCCATCCCCTCCTTGAGTATAAGTGCTAGCCGTCAAAAACCAACTCTATAAATACACAACACCTTAACTCATCCTAAACATAACTAAGTCAAATGTACCTCACCTGCGACTTGTGGATTGGTCCTCTAAATTACATGGGGAGGGGCTCATCTTGTAGCTAGTCACTTGATCTTTGCTGAGAATGTGCGAATTTGTTGAATGGACCAGTGTTGTCCAAATTTGGAAAATGGGTGTCCCATCAGCTGGTAGGACTGTGTGGTGCCGTTATCTCAGTGGATTTATTGCTCTCGTTTGGATGCCCCATTGAGCTAATATCCTCAATATCTTCCAATGATGCAGCTGAACAGAATCTCACATGCAATAAAATCAGCCGATGGATGAAATAACAGGGAAAATGATCAAATATTTAAGTGTTTGATACGACATATATTCAGCAGGCAGGTGAGTTTCCTTTCAATGGTTCATAACCAACCTGATCCTTGAAATATTTAGTATGCGACAAAGAGATTCCATCAATATGCTGCATGCAAAAAATAAAGCATTTTAATCAATATTTAATATATTAGTATGCCTCCATTAATCAGAAAGATAATGCGTATTGACTAGGCGTGTTGTGTCTGCCTCTCAACAGCAAGCTAAACAGTGTATAACAAGCAATCACTGAACAGGAGCTGCGAACAGTGACCTTTTACCCAGTAACTTGAAGTGCTCAGCACCGTTTGCTATATTGTAATGTCTGGGTGCCACCTATTGGTTTGGCTGAGCAGTTGGTAATAAGGCTAATTGACAAAAGTCTTATTGTAATGTAAATATTGGCGTATGGCCTGTGCACTGCAGTCTTTTCTACGAGCTATCTAATTTTATTCTGCGAATGCTTCAGAAGATAAAAAACATCCCGGCTTCACCTAACAAAATAGCTTAAGAAATGATAGCATCTAAATTAAAGTAACAAAAGGCATTCACCAATTTACTTAAGAACATGAGATCACTCACTGAGATCAAGATTAAACTTCCAAGTCTACTCTATTTTCTTAAAGTATACCCTTTGTTTCGTTATAGTGCCCAGAAGTTCCCAGCATAATTAAGGATCCCACACATCCTAGACATACTTTCTTCCATCTTCTTCATTGAGAAAAAGATGCAAAAGCTTTAGGTCATGTTTCAACCAATTCAAGAACAAATTCTTCCCTGCTGCCACCTACCTCGCATTGAGTCCAAAATTCATTACACTCATGGTAACAGTGCATTCTGCACACTCCCCTTTCCTTTGCTATGGACGGTATGCTTTGTCTTTAGGGCACAAGAAACGATTCTTTTCACTGTATATTAATATATAAGGTAATAATAAATCAAATCGAAACCAAATCAAATCAAAATTTATTGGTTTGAATTACGCACAATGAATTGGCATCCTAAAGGTCTGGAATAGAGATTTTCAAATTTCCACAATCCTCTGAGTGGAGAAGTTTGTCCTCATGAAAATAAAACACTTTGGATGGTGGAATCTGAAACAGGAAGTGCTGGAAAATCTCAATAACTCTGACAGCATTCGTGGAAGATTAACATTTTGAGTCTAGATGACCAGATAAATATTATCTCTGCCTTCTCGGTCCACATGTGCTGCCAGATCTGCTAAAATTTCTCCTCATCCCATTTCAAAATGGCCGGCCTCTTATTCTGAGACTGGGCTGTGTCACGGAGATGGAGTCAGGTTTGGAGGTGAGTGTTTGTGAAGGAAGAAAGTTGCAGGGTTTTTTTTCTCGAAAATATATTTTGTTCATTTAAAATCTGAAAAATAGGTTACAAAATATTTCCAATCATTGCACAGTAAAGTTTGATGGCATTTACATTTTTTGCTGGGTTCAAATTTCACACTACATTCAGTTTGAAAACGTTACATATATTTCGACAAGCCCAACAGCGGGCTTCCAAACTGCATCTCCATTTTATGGTGCACTTGTACTATACTTTTTTGGCTTCAGCAGTGCCTCCTTTTCTCAGTGTGTTTGCCAGCTGTGAAACCTTTCACTGATCGTCCTACCATGGTAAGATATGTGCCTTCCTTAATTAGATAACAAAAACGGAGCCGGCCTCAAGTATTGTTGCACCAAAGGGCATTTGACGGGCACAAATTTGTGCCCACAAATGGGCTCCCTGCATCTGCAGGAAGGTTCAGCTCTCTGCCCTTTAGTTCAAGACACTGGAGACAGCCTCTCAGCATCTACCCCTGAAATTCTTATCACCAAAACACTGTAAGAAGTTTCATAACATCAGATTTATTTGGAATCATGAGCTTTTGGAGCACTGCTCCTTCAAAGTGTTCCAAAAGCTTGTGATTCCAAATAAACTAGTTGGACTTTAACCTGGTTTTTATGAGACTTCTTATTGTGCCCACCCCAGTCCATGGCCATCATCTCCAACTCATGACCACCAAAACACTATTTAAAGATTATTTTTTGAAGCATTGAAGCATTTAGTGGGACTCGTTAGCAAAACTTAATATTTAGTAAATTGGAAGTTTATTCTGATATTGATGAGATTACATTTCATAAATATTTTTGCTTTCCTGTCACAATGGGTCTCATCTGGTTGTGTGAGGAGTTGTGGAATTGGTGTTACAATTTGTCAAAATAATATCCATTTTAATCCAATAAGTATTTATCTTAGTCAGTACGAAAAATAGAATATAATCTTGCATATTTGCCAGCTCTCAATCTATTATTCTCCCTGCCTGACTTTACCAACCTTCTTCTGCATATTCCCAAGTCCCCTGACCTCCTGTCTGATACTTTTGGTCCTATTGTCACCCGGCTGGATATTACACAAGTTAACACAGGTGAGGAATTTGTCACAGTTGTCCCCTGCAGTGTACTGTGTTATGAAGGTAACAATTCCGTACGCCCAGTGATTATATGGCTTTTCCCAAAGCAACTTGTGCCAGGACTGTTTACAAAACAGCGGCAGCTGAGGAGTCAGGTATCAGTTCTAAGATAAGTAAAGATTGTTGACATTAAAATTGGACGTACTTGTCTGAAGGTTGGAAAATGCGAAAGAAAAGGGGGCTGGTGAGCAAACAATAAACCACGTTGTAAAAATTTAACATTAATTATTGGCACAAAATTCTGTAACGTGATTTGACACCTCAAGGATCTTTCTGTGGAAGTTGTTCACAGAAAGCTGTATGCTTTAGGAAACACAGAAGTTGAAAAAGAGGAATTGGCTTCAAGTTTGTATAATTCTTGTTGCATACTTTCTAAAAACAAACATGTTTCAACAAGTGTAAAGTGAAGATTGTGTTACATTTAAAAATATGTCAACTAGTGAACAGCCTGGCAATGTCAGCCTAGCTCCTGGCATTGCCCAAGTGGAAGAATGGCATTGTCAAGGAAATCCTGGCACTGCCCACCAGGCCTGGGATGGTGCCAAGGGAACAGAGTCAGAGAGTGTTGGCCCAATAGTGCAGAACTTTTGGGGGGGAGGGGGGGGGGTGGTGGAGAGGTGGGGGGGGGGTGGGGCGGGGGGAGACATGGGGATGGGGGGCACAAGATGGGTGCAGGTAGACGGGTGCCCCACTGCCACTCTGCATCCGGGCTTGGTGACAGAGTGGGGAAGACCAGAGATCAGGGTTGACCTTTGGAGTGGAGGGCAGGTTCGGGGCTGTGCAAGTAGGAAGTTCCATTGAGTATGGGGCAAATCCAGAGTCGGGAGGCTTGTCAATTGGATTGCCAGGGGTGGGGGTGATAATGACATCTCAGGGTACGGTGGGAGGGGGTGGTGGAAATTGAATTTAGCCCTGAAATATGCAACAGCCAACAATCAGGAAGATGGAGGTCGCATTGTTAGCAATGTGGTGTCGCGGAGCTGACCAGCAGTCAGAGTGCCAGCAGTGTGGGGCTACTGGGCATGTGCCGAACTCAGCATTGACAGAACGACGCATGCGCAGTGACCCGCTCAGCGCTTTGCTGCCAGCACCTCCAGCAGGAATAAGCTCTATCCCCTGATTTTTAATGAGATTCACACTAGGGCACTCTGCAGTGCACAAAATATGGGAGATACATTTTAAAAATCCCATTGAAAAGAAAAGCGGGATTTATTCCTGTTTTGATGCAAATTTGGCACTTAGAATTTTTGGGGGAAAGTCCCACCTGATATAAACGCATGTTCATTTTTTTCCTATAGATGTTCCTCAATCCAAGGACTGGCAATTAAACTGTTCTCAACAACAACATATAATGGTGGTCTAGGAATCTCCATTTCAAGCACACAATGATCAAGTCAATACATTCCAGAAGGTCTTAGTAATTTTGAATAAGTACAGGGTAAGTCATTTGATATCAAAGGGACAGAGGAGGTGAATGATAAAGGAATAGTTGCACTCTGTAGAAATGTAGCAAAGTTATCTGCTTTGGTGATTTGCTTTGTCGTTTCTACAACTACGATGAGCCAGCTATGCTGCAGTGCATCAACACTTACCTTCATGCAGACCATGTAGAAGACAGCAACACTTGTACAACTTAGGATAGCATAGTGACACAATGGTTAGCACTGCAGCTTCACAGCGCCAGGAATCTGGGTTCAATTTTAGCTTCAGGTGACTGTATGGAGTTTGTATGTTCTACCAGTATCTCTGTGCGTTTCCTCAGGATGCTCTGGTTTCCTCCCACACTCCAAAGATATACAGGCTGGGTAGATTGGCCATTAGTGTCAGGGGAATTAGTGGGATAAATACATGGGGTAATGGGGACATGATCTGAATGGGATTGTTATCAGTGTAGGCTCGATGGGCTGAATGGCCATCTTCTGCATTGTAGCAATTCCATAATTTGCTATTCAATTTTGTAACAAAATTTGATTTAAAATACAACACATAGAAGTTTAGAACCTGAAGTAGCTATTGTACAAGTATTCTAGTACCTTTTTATTAAAAAACAATATTCAAGAGAATCTGAATTGCTTTGAGAAATTCTTGTAATTATAAAGATACAAAATAAGTACAAGTTCTTGTGAGGATACTTTTTGATTTTTGGTGGATCATTTTTGATGATCACTGCCATTATCTACATGGAATGCAGCAAGCTCTCTGTCTATACTAATATCAAACATTACTCTTCACTTTTAATGCCTCAGATTCTCATCTCCAGAACAGTGACCTGTCTAGACCACTGATCTATCAATTAGTGCATTATTCATGTGAAGTACAAGCGAATGTTTGATAGATTGGATTGATCATTTTATACAATAATTGAGTGAGCATCGAAAAATGTTTATTTAATTTTTTTTTTCAACTTAAAATCAGTTTTGACCCACGCATATAAATCCAATGTATTGTGGATGTAAGGGCAACAGACTGCAGACTGGCCTTGAAATGGAATCTGATCTTGTAATAACCTGTCACTATCTGTCATTTAAAACAACAGAATTGAGTAATTCAGTCTTGACTTGGTCACCACAAGGACTAAGCAAAGACAATATTCAGTCATTTTTGGCTTGTAGCAGTTTTATGATTTTATTTATATAAAATAAGTACCACTCGGACCCACACGTTATGGATATGTTTCCTTCATCTGATATGTATTTATGTATGCTTATTATATATGTATGTTTTGATATCAAAAATCCTGAAGAAAGGGTTTTTTTTAAACCAAAATGTAATTTTAATTGTAGGAAGTGTGCAATTTGAATTTGCAAATAATTTTGACATTGATGATAGAGTAGATATTTTAGCAGCTGAAGGAAAAACATTGTTAAACATTTATACACCAGGGTATTGAATTGGAGGTCATTACACATAGTTGAACCTTTTCCTATAACAGTATTATTATAACATAACTAGTTATAGATTGATGTGATGATTCTCTCGCATATGTTTGGACCGTATTTCTTTTTCTCACAGCAAACAGCAGCGACAAGAAACATAAATGAGAATGTTTCCAATCTTAATTTTTTGAAGAGTCAAAGAGATTGGGCGCGTTCACCCATTCAGACCACGTTCCCACCGCAGCGAAGACGGAGAATTTGACGACAAGCTCAATCTCCAATCACTGCAGTGGGATGGGAAAATCCTGCTGAATGGTCGGAAAATCAAATGCATTCTCTGAGCCACAACCTTTTGGATATGTGGTGAAAGAGGATTTGTTGCAGCAAAAACCCAACATGCTTCCCATTCTGCAGCTGTCAGTCCGAGATCGGTCACTGCAGTATGGTTTATAACCTGGAGCTCCTGCTGAAGATTGCTTACTCAGGAATGATCTTTACATACAATTCTTTTAACCATACCTGTATTTATGCCAAGCCAGGGCATTTAAGAATTTTGAGTGTTGGAATGGGAATGTCCAGACACTCAGTATGTGTAAATAAAACTTGGGATGCTGAAGAGATGCATAGGAAATCTAGAACTCGTGATCATGGTTTAAAAATAAAGGATCACCCATTTAAAATGGTGGTGACGCAAAATTTCTTTCATTCAGAGTGTTGTGAGTCTTTGGAACTCTTCATGAAAAAGTAGTCTTTGAATATTTTTGAGACAGATGTGGATAGATTTTTGGTAAGCAAGGAGGGAGATGAAAGGTTATTGGGAGTAAGCAGGATGCAGAGTTGAGATTACTAGCAGACTAGCCATTATCTTATTGAATAATAGTGTAGTCTCAAGGGGCTGAATGACCAATCCTGCCCCTTGTTCGTATGTTTGTCCATATATTGTGAAGCTCTCTCCTTCAGGAGTTCCACACTTTTTCTTTATAGAATACCTAAAGTGCAGAAGAGGCCATTTGGCCCATTGAGTCTGCATTGACTCTCTGACAGAGTATTTTACCCAGGCCCCCAACTCCCACACGAAAGCTATAATCCCATATTTTTACCGTGGCTAATCCCATCTAACCTCCATATCTTGGGACATTATGGGACAATTTGGCGTGGCCAATCCACCTAACTTGCACATCTTTGCACTGTGATAAGGCCTGGATCGGATTATTATTCAGTGCAGATTGATGGGCTAAATGGCCTCCTTTTGCACTGTAGGAATTTTATGATTTTGTGATTCATCTCACACCACCCTCGTATTATGAATCTCATCCTATTTGTTTTGTCCTTAACTCTGACAAAGGGTCATCCAGACTTGAAATGTTGGCTCTATTCTCTCTTCTCCACAGATGCTTTCAGACCTGCTGAGATTTTCCAGCATTTTCTGATTTCATTTCAAATTCCAGCATCCGCTGTAATTTGCTTTTATTTCACTGATATAATTATTCAAATAGATATATCATTGGAAAAATGAAATAAAAATGTTGACGACAATGATACAAATGGTTTAGCTAAAAGACAGATAGAATACATCTGTGATTTCTCAATAACTGATTCCCTCCAACCCCCATCCCCTCATCAAGAAATATAAACAACTTGAGCTTGAAAAACAAGTTTTTCTATTAGTTACTCATCTGTACTATAGACAATCAATGACTCCATAAATCAGTTTGGAATGGGCTGAGTGACGACTTCTGTATAAACCTATCTAAATATTTTCACCAACCCCCTTTGCATAGTCTTATGGCATAATCCTCTACATATTTGGACACCGTTCACTGTCTTTTCTTATTAACTGCTAAAGTTAATGAACAATGGTGTAAAGTTCCATAGCTTCTTTCCTACAAATGATGAGTTGTGTATTTGCAGAGTTTGGTAGCAGAGCTGCTATGGTACCAGGTGAGCATAGATTCCTGATCAGGGGTATTCCCCCAAGGAGAATGCATCTTCAGTTAAATAAATTTGTTGACAGTGGGTGATTCAATGATGTTGATGCCATTGAATGTCAAGAGGCAATGGTTAGATTCTCTCTTGTTGGAGATGATCATTTCCTGGAACTTGTGTGGCTTGAATGCTATTTGCCAATTGTCAGCCCAAGCATGGAGATTATCCAGGTTTTTGGGCCTGGACTGCAGAATAACAGAATACTTCCCAAGGTGAAGATAGAAAGATCATGGAATTGAGGCACAGTAGTTAGCACTGCTGCCTCACAGTGCCAGGACCCAGGTTCAATGCTATCCTCGGATGACTGTTTGGACGGAGTCTGCACATTCTCCCCACACCTGTGTGAGTTTCCTCCAGGTGCTCCAGATTCCTCTCACAGTCCAAAAATTTGTGGGAGAGGTTGATTAGCCATGATGAATTGCCCCTTAGTATTATGGGGATTAGAAGGGTAAATGTGTGGGGTTACAGGGATAGGACCTGGGTGGGATTGTAGCCAAATGACCTCCTTCTGCATTGTAGATTCTATGATTCAGTGATTACAACCAGCTCTAACTCTCTGAGTGACTATATTAGTGACACCTCAAGACCTGCCCGATGTTTCACCACGATAACCACTTCCTGACCTTCCAGATTACCCTCCCCATCTGTTCCACCCCTGTTTGTCCCAGAACAGCTGGCAGCCCCAACCTCTGCTAACCTGTGATCCTCCCTCTCCATCATACGCTATCCCCTCACCCTCTGACTACCCTCCCAAGCTTCCGATTACCCCTCCATCTCCTAACCATGCTCCAGACTTTCTGGCTTATCCACAATTCCCTGACCACCTGACCATCCTGTTACTCATTGACTGTACCCCGATCTCCACTGACCACCTGACTACCCCCCACCCAACTGAACTTTCCCCAACTCCCTTTAACCAATTAACTATTCCACAAGCACCCCTGACTTCCCCACACACTTAACTATCCCCAGTCTCCCCTCACTCTTCCTGCCAACACCAGACCATTCCCTGAACTCCCCATTTACACTGAGCCCTCCAGTCCCTGACTATTCCGATACCCCCACCCATCCAACACCACCCCCACCAATCCACCTATCCCCTCACCTCATTATGTTACCATCTCTCCTAGCTTGAGAAATGCGCTGGGATATTTAAACTTTCTATATGCCAGCTAATGCTAATAAAAATAGAGCATGGCTTTGCTTCCCCTGATGATCTTGGAAGGATACTGTAAGCAGCTAAGCTCCACATTTCTCAGCAGGCCCAGGTTGGATGTCCAAGTGGGAAATGTGGAGGTCCAGCATGAGATAGGTAAAGAGGAGCAGGTTGGCAAACTGACAGAGATTGTCAATCCGTGGAAGATTTGGCCTAGGTTCTATTCCTTTTCCACAGTTGCTGCCAGAAATGCCAAGTTTTTTTGAGCATTTTCCATTTTTATTGCAGCTTTCTAACAGTTTGCTTTTTGTTAGGACATTTCAATTTTACAGATAAAAATGTTTCTCCAACTAATGTACTGGATTTCCATTCTATTCCTTTGTTTTCATTTACAATCCCCCAGCATTTGAAGTTTTTGCTTTTTATTTCTTGTACTTTCATCACACCTCATTGCCAAAGTCTAATATTGCCTCATTTGATGTCCAGCTATGTAATTTCTAGGTGTGTTTATTGGACAGCAATCAGGAATGACTTGTAGTTATTGTTTAGCACTTTCAGCCCGAGGTAAGCAGATGAATTGAAGTGCCCTTGTTGCTACTTTAGCCAAAATCAGATAACCACAAATCAAATCTGGGGCTTTCATCGTTTCTCAGCTGAGTCAGAAGATCATTGGTTTAAGTCTTACTCCAAAGACTTGAACACATAATCCAATCTGACACTCCAAAGGGTGGTACACTGTCAGAGGTGCTAGCTTTTAGATGAAATGTCAAATCAAAGCCTTATTTGCTGTGAGCCAGGCAGGATGTAAGAAGATCTTGTGATACCACTCAAAAGAAGAGCAACGTCATTCTTCTTCGTGTCCTGAACAGCTGTTATCTCTCAAACAATTCGAAAAGAGGAGATAGTGGTGTGGTTGTAATGTCACTGGGCTAGTAATCCAGAGACTCAGGCTAATGATCTGAGGGAAGAGGTTCAAATCCCACTATGCCAGAAATTAAACTAATCTCGTATATAAAATCAGTCTCAGTAACTTATCATTGATTGTCCATTTGGGAAGGAAATCTGCCATCCCTATTTGGTCTGGCCTAACTCCAGACCTGCAGCAACGTGGTTGACTCTTAAATGACTTAGCAAGACTTTCAGTTCATGGTCGATAAATGTTGGTCCTACTCATTATGCATACAGCCCATGAAAAAATAAATTTGAACAAAATCTAAAATTGATGATCTGATCATTTATTACATCAGGTTTGCAGTGTTCATGATCCCTATAGTATTTCAGAAGCCCCTGGTTAAAACAAAGTACAGCACAAGAAAAAGCCCTTACAGATCATAATGCCCTAATTGAACTGAAAAAACCTTCTGCCCTTATTTGGTCCGTATCCCTCTATATCCTCCTTATTCATGTACCCATCTAAATGCCTATTAAACATTGCTAATGTGCCTACTTTCACAACCTTTTCTGGCAGAGTATCCCAGATATCCATCACTCTCTGCATGATAAACTTCCCCTGCACATCTCCTTAAACTTTGCTGTTCTCATCTTAAACATATGCCCCATTATAATTGACATTTCCACTCTGAGGAAACACCTCTAACCATCTTGCCTATGCCTCTCATAATTTTGTAGACGTCTATTAGGTCTCCCCTCATCCTCCATCTTTCTAGTGAAAACAATTTCTCCTCGTAACCAACACCCTTAAGACCAGGCTACATCTTGGTGAACATTCTTTGCATTCTCTCCAAAGCTTCCACATTTTTCTGGTAGTGTGGCAACCAGAACTGCACGCAATACAGCAAATGCAGCCTAACCAAGGTTTTATATAATTGCAACATGAATTGCCAACACTTGTACTCAATGCCCCGGTTGATGAACATAGAACATAGAACACTACAGCACAAACAGGCCCTTTGGCCCACAAGTTGTGCCGATCATATAAATACGTACCAGGCCATAGAACTATCTGTAATTCCCAATCCCATTAAATTCCATGTACTCATCCAGAAGTCTCTTAAGAGACCCCAGCGAGTTCGCATCTACCACCACTGACGGCAGCCGATTCCATTCACTCACTACCCTCTTAGTGAAAAACTTACCTCTAACAACTCCTCTGTATTTGCCCCCCAGCACATTAAACCTGTGCCCTCTCATAGCGACCTTTTCAGCCTTGGGAAATAACCTCCGAGAATCCACTCTATTCCTCTCAACATCTTATAAACCTCTATCAGGTCACCTCTCAACCTTCGTCTCTCCAGGAAGAAGAGACCTAGCTCTCTCAACCTAACTTCATAAGGCATGCCCCCCAATCCAGGCAACATCCTTGTAAATCTCCTCTGCACCCTCTCAATAGTTTCCACGTCCTTCCTACAGTGAGGCGACCAGAACTGCACACAGTACTCCAAGTGGGGTCTGACAGGGTCTTATAAAGTTGCAGCATTACCTCCCGACTCCTAAACTCAATCCCTCTATTAATGAAGGCCAGTATGCCATATGCCTTTTTGACCACATCCTCCACTTGCGGGACAGATTTAAGAGTCCAATGGACCCGGACTCCAAGATCCTTCTGCTCCTCAACACTGCCAAGACTCCTACCCTTGATATTATACTCCTTCATCCCATTGGTCCTGCCAAAATGGACCACCACACATTTATCCCCGTTGAAGTCCATCTGCCACTTCTCCGCCCAGTCTTGCATCCTATCTGTGTCTCGCTGCAACTTCAGACATCCCTCCAGACTATCCACAACACGACCAACCTTTGTCTTCTTATACCTGGCTGTAAAACACTTTAAGGTGTCTTAAGATCACGAAAGATGCCATATAAATGCATGACTTTCTTTTCTTTGACTCAACACTATACAAAGCATTCATTTAGTCATTGATCAGTAATGGGATTTGGCAATAATAATCAAACCAAGAAACTCACAGATTATTCTACAAAAAAAACACAAAATCTGTTAAGGATATTCTGCAGAGATCAGTTAATAATGATTACTAGACCTTTGGTCAATTCTCTAGCTATCTTATTGAGAGAGGATTAATGGCACAGGAAACTAGCACTGTCAATTTTTCTAAGTACGTTTGCATTTACTCTATTAGTGTTACACTTAGCTCTGAAGATAGATTTTCCTAAACAATGATGCTTTGCTGCAATAATCTTCCTTCTAATAATTATTTTACAGAAGAAAATCAGAATTGTGAAATGCATAATTAATTAATTTGTTTAGATCCACCGGGGCAGAATTAAAACAGCAGAATCCTGACAAGTGCCAGCTCACCAAATTGTTATTCATATGCTTAATTAAAATGGTGATAAATTACTGAATAGGGCACCAGCAATATTAAGATAGAACGTTAATTATTCCAATCAGCTATATTGCTTGACATCAAGAAAATGAGCTATGGTTATCTTTCTTTTGCAACAGATGCTTCTTTATAGGCTGCAGCCATTTTATACCATGAAATATTACTAACTCAGATCTAAGTATTTCTTTTACTTCCACCAGAAAAAGAGGCTTAAATCAATGGCTGAAATTCTTTGTCCTCAACTCATGTCTGGGGTTCTCTGGTGCCACTGAAGTTGAATGGAGTTTGTGCTGGAATGCAAAATTTTCCGTTCCCGCTTGCACCAGCTCAGCCATAATTATGTGCTCTCCAATCTGAAGCACATTTCGGGTGGCACAGTATCAGAGTGGTTAGCGCTGCTGCCTCACAGCCCCAGGGACCAGGATTCAATTCCAACCTTGGGTGACTGTTGGTGCGGAGTCTGCACGTACTCCCCCATATCTGCATGAGTTTGCCCCCGTTTCCTCCCTCACTCCAAATATAGCGGGCCATGGTAAATTTTGTCCCCTATTGTCAGGAGGATCAACATGGTAAATGAGTGAGGTTATAGGGATAGGGTGAGATTATCATTCGTGCAGGCTCGATTGGCTGTATGGTCTCCTTTTGCACTGTAGGGAATTCTATGATTAGAAGCGATTCTTAAAATGAAAAATTAAACTAAAATAAATAAAGCAAGATGTATTTGCCACACGAGTGGAATATTGTTTGTCGATCATTTATTTGTGAGCATGAGCTATGTTGATGATAAACATCTTCATGCCTGGAATATAAAGTATGAAAAATGCCTCAGCATGCAATATAATTAAGATCATGAAATTAGAAATTATTATGTTACGAGTAATGCCCACACTTGTTACTATTTTCAATTATAACGTATAATGAAATTGTGTAAATATTTTCTGCCATGCCTCCTTGTTACTAATCAATAATTTTACTTCCATGGCAGAATGAAACATGAAGGGCTAGGAAGGGATGGAGTTATGATATGGAAAGGAAGCAGGGAAGTGTGAGCAGAAACCTGAAAGTAGGCAGTCAGGTCGAGAAGGTTGTTAGGAAGGCATATGGAGTCTTGGCTTTTATTGGTAGAGGGATTTAATTTCGGAGCCGCAACATCATGTTGCAATTGTACAAAACTCTAGTGCGGCCGCACTTGGAATATTGTGTGCAGTTCTGGTCTCCACATTATAAGAAAGATGTGGAGGCATTGGAGAGGGTACAGAGGAGGTTTACCAGGATGTTGCCTGGTATGGAGGCAGGTCTTATGAAGAGAGGCTGAGGGATTTGAGGTTGTTTTCGTTAGAAAGGAGGCGGCTAAGAAGGGACCTGATCGAAACATATAAGATGATTAGAGGTTTAGATAGGGTGGACAGTGATAGCCTTTTTCCTAGGATGGAAAAAGCTAGCGCGAGGGGACACAGCTTTAAATTAAGGGGTGATAGTTATAGGACGGATATCAGAGGCAGGTTCCTTACCCAAAGGGTGGTTCGGGAGTGGAATGCCCTGCCTGCAGCAGTTGTAGATGCGCCAAGTTTGGTGGAGTTTAAGAGGTTAGTTGATAAGTATATGGAAGAGAAGGGAATGGTTTAGTTTGGAGGGGCATTGCTTTTTATATTGGTCGGCACAACATCGAAGGCCAAAGGGCCTGTTCTGTGCTGTAATGTTCTATGTTCTATGAAACAAACCATGAAGGAGTGAAAGAGGGAGCAAGCAGAACTTGAGAGGAAGAGGAGTAACCAGAGGCCAAGCACTTGGACAAGGATCAGGTGGCAATGAGTAGAGATTGGGTATAGATGGAGTGTGAGGAAATAGCCCAAGGCTGGGTAATTTAAGAAATTGCAGAATAGAGTGTTCCGGAAGTATAAAATCACTGATCAATTATTCACAGTAATCTTCGAAGGAGAAGGTTGGAATGGAAATGGAATTATAGAAAACTGTTCAAAGCAACACCAAATAGAAGGACACGTTTACATGGAGTAGTGTATTCTAGATCACTCCAGTTTGACTTAATGACTGATTTTATTGCAAATCTTTTCCTGTTGTGTCAAACCTTGTGACTTCCAACCTTTGACATAAAAACATCTCCAGTTAATTTATTTCACCCAAAAAAATACTTTGAAGATAACTACTTGAACTGAAAAGAGATATTGTGGCAGAAATGAAAGCTAATCTAATCTGTTCCACAGAAGGGTATGATAGGGACTTGTTTGGTCAATATGCTATCAGTATGTTGTAATGAATGTGTAGATTGGAAAACATCCTTTCACAATGTTTAGTCTTCTTTGAAGGTTGCTTACTTCAAAAGAAACAGAAAAAAATTCCATTCAAAGGAAAGCAAAGAAAATAACAAAATGGA
The DNA here is from genome assembly GCA_024679065.1 of Sphyrna mokarran. Classification (NCBI taxonomy): domain Eukaryota; kingdom Metazoa; phylum Chordata; class Chondrichthyes; order Carcharhiniformes; family Carcharhinidae; genus Sphyrna; species Sphyrna mokarran. Next base: position 25,212,631 of record JAGIQG010000019.1, read on the forward strand.
TAAAAAGAAGGAAAGAAAGAAGGAGTGAAAGAAAAAGAGAGAAAGAGAAAGATAATTAAATGATATTGATCCATGAAGTCCTGTAACCAGTTATGGTACCTGCTGTTAGTTAGAATCTTCTTGTCCATTTAGTGTTAACAGGTATTTTGCATTGCAAGTTGTTGCTAAAGTGAGAGAAACAACATATCTTCTACAAGGATTTGGCCTCTTTTAATGTCAAACCAAATAAACAAACTCAAATTAAATTAGGACAAAGTAAAAGGGGCAGCTCCCCAAAAGGAAGGGAAACAGCTGGAACAAAAACAAAATACAAAGAAAACTTAAAAACATTAATGCATCTGGTATTCCTAAGCAGTCTCCAATCCAAGTACTAATCAGATCTGAGTCTGCTTAGCTTCCACAATCAGTTGTTTTCAGACTAGTAATGGCCAGAGGCATTTGGAACATGGGTAAATGAGGGTAAGCAAAACTGAGTCTCCTTAACCAATCAGATTGAAGAATTGTGAAATCTACACTACAAGTTCTGAACTCAGGATTGAATGTTAAAATTATAAATATAATGTCAAATCAAGCACAGGCAGTGAAATAAAAAAAGGGAAAGTAGAATTGGATTAGGAGAGTAAGAAGCAAAAGGAAGAAGACATTTATCTTTTCAAGATTACCCATATCAATTGAAATCTAAAGGAATGAAAGTTTATATCAATAATTCATAAAACAATTAATCTTCTCTGCCAGAAAATTTAATGGCCTTGTTTAGTACATCAATTGGCTGAAAAGGTACTTAAACTTGAAATGACTTAACTTGCTTTGGCCAGTTTACTTTCAATCGACTGCAAGAACGGGAATTTCCCACTACTGAAGGGGCCTGATTTTAACTCAATGCCAATGACTCGGTTTTGGGTGAGTTTAAATCCGGCTCAATGCATTTAACTGAGGAAGAAGTGATCCTTTTCTGTGAAGGTAGTGATGGAGAAGTACATTTCCAACAGCAACATTTTCTAATTTTAAAATAAAAGCAAATTACTGTGGATGTTGGAATCTGAACCCAAAAGAGAAAAAGGTCTTTGACAAAGGACTATCTGGACTCGAAACATCAGCTGTTTTCTGTCCTTACAGATGCTGTAAAATCTGCTGAGATTTTCTAATTTTAATGTTTAATCACACATCTGCACTTATCTAAAGCCGCTACAGCATTTTAAATAACTTTATAGAGAGCACTATAACCCTGGTCATTATTCTGATAGCATTTATGGACTGATTTTGATGACCTCAAAACATCTAAAAATGTTTTACAGCTATGGAATACTTTTGGAGTGCAGTCAAGATCCAACAAACCACAATTAAATAATCTATTTTGGATGTTGCTGGAGTGAAACATTTGTGCTAGGACAGCTTTTTAGAATGGTTCACATGTGTCTTTATATTTTTCTACTAATTCGTGGGACATGGGCATCGCTGGCTGGTCAGTATTTATTGCCCATTCCTAGTTGCCTGAGGGAGGTTTAGAGTCAACCATATTGCTGTAGCTCTGAAGTTACCTATAGGCCAGACCAGATAAGAGCATAGGCTTTCTTCACTAAATGACTTTATTGAACCAGATGGGTTTTACCCATAATGAACAATGATTTAATGGTCATTAGTAGATTCTTCATTCCAGATATTTTTTAATGAATTCACATTCCATCATCTGCTATGGTGGGAATCGAACCCGGATCCTCAGAACATTAGTTGAGTTTCTGGATTAATGGTCTAGCAATAATACCAGCAGGTCATTGCCACCATATGTTCATTTGAAGGATCAGACAAAAGGTCTTAAATTAATAGCTGATGTGAAAGATGAGACTGGCATTCCCTAGTAATGCATTCAAGTGTCGGCCAAGGTGATGCCCTCCAGTTTGTTCCTGGATTATGACTTGAAGCCATGAGTCCTGACTATAAGCTGACAATGCCAAAAATGAGCTAAGGCTAGCAGCAAAACCATCTGAATTTACTGATTGATTCTAGTACACTGATGACATCTTATAGGAAATATTGCACCATTAATTTACTTAAATATTTATTATACTTGGAAGAGCAGCCAATTTGGAATTGGTATTTCAGACTGCATTCAACAGCACACAGAGCTAGTAAAGGCATGATGGACGAATGGCCTCCTGTTCTGCTGTCAGATTCCCTGATTCATCTATCATTCGCTTTACACATACATCAAATTATGTAACATGGCTGAAATTTCTATTCCCCTTAATTCAAACAAAATAAGTTCTGCTGAGATTCTAGTAAACTGACAAACACTATTTGAGAGAACTGTCAAGGAAATTGGTATCAAATGTGTCAATTTCTACAGATTGTTGCAAAAGTCAAATTAGGCTGAGTGCTGAGTTCATTAGAGTCCATTTAACTGAAATAGATTTTATGGTGCAATCAAAATTTTGTTTTCAAAAATCATTTGTAGCTTAAGGTACATGATGATACAGTGGTTAGCAGGGCTATCTTACAGTGTCAGGGGCCCAGGTTCGATTCCTGGTTTGCATCACTGACTGTGGAATTTGCGAGTTCTCTCCATAGTTGCGTGGGTTTCCTCCTGTTGTTCCAGTTTCTTCCCAAAGTCCGAAAGACAAGACATGCTGGTTAGCTGCATTGGCCATGTTAAATTCTTCCTAGTGTACCCAGAAAGGTGCTGGACTGTGGCAACTAGGGAATTTTCACAGCAACTTAATTGCAACATTAATGTAAGCCTACTTGTGACATTAATAAATAAACTTTCAAAACATCAGAAATTGAATCATGGAGAATTAGAATGCAGGTATATACTTACAGAAATCAAAGGATATTTAAGTTAATAGAAGATACTGTGAATAAGCATCAATATAAACTGGCATAATGCCTAATTAATAACACATTTTAACAGCACACAAAAGGCAGAAGGATACTTGCGTGGTTTATTCAAGTGAGATTTCATGCTTCTAACAATTTTTTTTGAACTGGAAAATTCCTTTGATAAGAAATAAACTTCATACTGGAAGCGTCACATGAAATTGACCTTGTGTCATTGGAAAACACATTATACTGGGATATATATAAAGCTGAGATGATTAACTGATTTGCAACTTATTACATGGTATGATGCTGCCAGGATGCTCTGATAGTGTTGACATTTTAACACGTCAGGGTTGTATTGCACTCGATAATTCATTCCAATCTTTTGTACAACATATACACATTTATAATCTATACAACTTTCCACCCATCTCCTCCCCATCCACCAAATTAATTTCCTTACCTCAGTTTTGCTGATGGTCCTGTTCAGGTATGATTCCATGGTTGCTGGTCATCCTTTGCTACTTTTCCATTAATGTGTAAACTTGAACTATAAAGACTATCGTTTCAATATCCTGCAAAGCATACGATCAGCAGGATTGACTGAATAACAACCAAAGCAGGAAGCCTACCAATGTTCTTCCCTTTCAAGTCACAGGATCATTCCTATCCCTCTCTTTCTCTCTTCCTTTCTCTCTTCCTTTCTCTCACACACACACCTCAGATAATTCAATACAGGCAATAGACCAAACCTGGGATTTAGTATGAATTAGTGATAGAATCATAGAATCCCTATGGCCATCGAGTCTGCACTGATCACAAATCCAATCCAGGCTCTATCTCCGTGATTCCACATATTTACTCTCCTAATCCTCCTGGCACTAAGGGTCAATTTAGCATGGCCAATCCATTTAACCCGCACATCTTTGGACTGTGGGTGGAAACCATGGCACCAGGAGAAAACCCACACAGATATAGGAAGAATGTGCAGACTCCACAAAGAAAGTGACCTGAGGGAGTAAACGAACCCAGGCCCCTAGCACTGTGAGGTGCAGTGCCAGCCACTATGCCACCATGCCACCTTTGTGTCACCGTGCCTTACTGCACCCATATTTTGAGTTGTGAGAAACCAAAAAAATACTTGAAATGACTAAGTGACGTTTCAGAACTCCATCATATGACCCAACTGGGAAGTCCATTATGTTGGTCTTTTGAAGCTGGCTATAGTTTATACATCACAGGAATCAAGGATCTTGAAACGGATGCTCTTAAACATATTTTGTTAGGTAGCAGCTGATGTCAGGATAACCTTCACTGTTTTTGTACAAAAACTTCCTGCATCCTACAATTTTGCAGCACTAATTCCAATACTCTGAAAATATATAGTCCTGTGAAGTATTGATATAAGGTTATAAAATGCTTTGAAGAAACAATATTATAAGCTGGATAAGCACTGTCAACATCACAAATGAGATGACTGCTGAATGGACAGATGTCTAATTGCCTTTCTAGCTTGTTTTAAGCTGTTTTACTTGCAAGCAATGAGTCTTAAAAAAAACACTTTCACAATTTATACACGTGGCCACCCTAATACACATGGTTTGAATGAAACAAGACCTCTGAAATGCCAAAGGTCAACATCTATTAGAAAGACACATCTGTTCAGTTTTACTCCTCCCACTGACCATTTAATTTTACCCTTCAAACTGATATTTCACTTCATTTAAGTCATATTGAGCCACAGACTAAAGGACATACAGGCCCTCTAACAAAAAGAAATAAAAATGTAATACCAACTCATTTGTCAAATTAACAACAATTCATCAAACAGTGGTCACATTTTTATAGACAGCCTTCACCTCAGGTCACCAATAATAACCCCTATCCTCTGTAAGCAATCCCTGCTGCTACTGATACCAGTAAGATTACAAGCTGTTGTAGCATTCGTTTAACTTGTGAACTCTTGAAAATGTCTTCATGTATTGTTCTGATATAAAACAAAAAGATCAAAGCAGCAGATTTATGTGTCTGAGTTAAGCGCAAAGGTCACACCAGCCAAACTCGCAAACCAAACCTGGTGCTGGCCTTAGGAATCAGAGCACTTAGGCATTCATAGAACTGAGACCAAAGAGCAGAACGCAATTGCATCACCAAATAAATCTTCCTTCATCGTCAGGCTAGACCACTGAAGAACTGCATGTTGGTAGCTGCCTCCAGATTGATCAGCCTACCCAATATGCTAGAAGAATGAAGACAAATGTTTGCCACCAGAGACTGAATGCACCCAATTATTCTGCTAGTAAAGTTGAGTTGTGAGTTCGACTGATAAGCATTGACATTGAATACCCTCGGATTAGAGATGCATCCTCAATATAAGGTTGGCTGAAACAAAAGAACCAGGGACTAGGCCAAGTACCTAACAGTTAACTATATGGTCTATTGTAATAATTAGTTTAGAAATAGAATTTTTTTTAAGGGTATACAATATTAAAATGGTACAAAGTGATATTTTATTGCATTTTCTTTATACAAGCCCAACACAATTTTCTTTGTACAGTGATTAATATAGCCTGCCATGGAATTGTATCAATTTATTAGGAAGCTGCTCTCTGTAGCTGGAACCACAACACCAAGTGCTACTTGTACAAATTATTTTAATTATTTGAATTTTAATACTTACTAAATGGAACCTAGTTTGTTGAATGCAGGGACAACCACGTGCATGTTGACTTTTCCATTGAGGGTTCTACAAATAACATCTGAGTGCAATATAAATATTTCAGTAAGGCCTCTTACGTGTAGGAGATCTCATTGTCAATTTTGACATCTGCTTGAAAGTTGAGTTGGACGAACCTTGCACTTGCAGTGGGTAGTGTTGTATAAATCAAAATTGCATTGTACATTTTATCCATTTAAGGCTACCATACAGATGTATCAGCAGAGGTAACCTGTTAGAGAGTGAATAAAGGATTGCATATTTTAAGACAGTTAAAATATGCAACAGTTCTGATTCTTACTGAATGTTGTTGAATCATATTGTTTCTTTCCAAAGACTTCACAATGGCAATGAACAGAGTAAGAAAGGACAGGAGGTCTTTTTTTTCAGTGAGTAATGTTTAGAAACTCTTTTTCTAGTTTCTATAGCATGGATTGTAAGTTAAAGATTTAGATGGGATCACAGTGAGACTTTAGATACAAAAGTTGCAGATGCAATGAGGCTCATTGCATCTCAGGATTAGCAACACAGAAGCCTGCACAGTGTCCATACACACTCATCTTGCATAACACAGCCATCTAAGTGGGAAAAAAAATCATTACAGATTTTTTTCATTGGAAGAAACGCAATCCCTGATCCTTGGTCATATGCAATCATCATATTCCTGGTCAAAATTGTGTTACGTATGCCCAACTCACTAGCTTTTTTTGTGCATTCGGAACCATCATCTGTATTCTTATCTTTTCAAAAGTGGTTGCAACATTATAAGGATGAGGTGGCAGGTTTTACAGATGAAGAAAGAAAGGAAAGCTTATTTCTACACCATGGAGGTGAAAAATTGGAGTTATTTTTGAGACGTTTATTGAGAAAATGATAACAACTCAGTTGCAAATGTACCGATAGCCTATTTCACATTGAAAAAAAGTATAATATATGAAATAATTGTCTTCCAACATACAAAGCAAGGAGCAACTGAGACAATTAACCAATGCAGCGTATGATTGAGGCAACCACCAATCAAATATGTCAGTCATGAAGAAAAGGTTGCCAAGCAACATCTTAATGAATTAAACTAACCACAGTGTCAAAGTTCCTAAAACTCGCTGACATCAAAGTAGCAGCAAAATAAGATAAGACATTGCAACTGTGCAATATGACTATGGAACCATGAAATAGAAAAATGTGATCAAGAGAATGTCTACAGCCAAAATCACTCACACACTATGAGGCCTTCACAAGTTTAACTGAGTTCACCAATGCAACTGTGCTTGATTTTGTGTTATGTGGCAGCTATATTGCCATTCCACAATCACAGAGGGAATGTGATGCAGATGGAGAAGATGAAGATCATCAGGGAATTTTCAAAACCAAACATTCCTCTGGGGAGAAGAGTGGTTCCCAGTTATTGACCACATGATAAACACTGATTGATTTTGTGCTGTGCCATGCCAAGCAACTATAATATCATCACTCTTAAGAGGTGGAATTTACTGTCAATGCAATTTGTGTAGACATGTCTAGCATGTATCTGGTTGTGATCTTAACATACTTAGTCATTTTTTGATAGGGGGAGCAAGTTTTACACCAGTTTGGAAATAGATGGGACTTAAATATGCTGGCAACTTGGCTTCATAATGATTGGCCTCCTACTGAATCCCCTTTCATGTTCCCCTTCATGACCCATCTCCTCCAGACACCACTCCCTCAGGTTCCACCTCTTCTGGACCTGCCCCTTGTGCCAGTTATATGGCATTGCCAGAGGGCACTGTCAGGTGGGCATTGTCCAGGCATGTCTCCGATCAGTGGGTGGCATCAATGGCTCTGAGCCCTCCCCCTGGCATGGCCATCACATCTCGTGATGACCAGTCGAGCCCAGTAGTATTTTATGTCAGATTCCTGCTGTGCCCAAGGGTCAGAGACCTCCCCTCCAGAAACAGGGAGAATCCAGCTGGACATTGATTAAGCACATTTAAATGAATAACTACTTCACACAATCTCTTAATGGAAGCTCTTAGCAACTTTCTCAGCCTTTATCATCACCATTTACATTCCCTTTGTCCAATCAGAGCTACTACCACCAGCAACCCCCATGATCCTCAAAGTATAAATCTTGTCCTATTTCCTTTGTCCTTAGCTCTGATGAACAGTCATCCAGACTCAAAATGTTGGCTCTACTCTCACTCCACAGATGCTGTCAGACATGCTGAGATTTTCTGGCATTTTCTGTTTTTATTTAATCATACTAATCTGGTTCCTGACCTCACTGGATGGGAACCAGATTACGTCTGGACACATCCTATGATTCTCCAACCTTGCTTGGCCCCAGTGTGATCTGTGCCTGAGTGCATAGGGTCAGCAAATTGCCTCATTAATTTCATATTTTCTATTGAGCTCAAAAAGTTGGAACAAAAGAACATAGGAATTAGGAGCAGAAGTAGGCAAATACAACCCTTTACTCTGCCATTCAATCAGACCATGCCTGACCTTTCCTTGGTCTCACATCTATCTCCCCACCTGTTCCCTGTAACCCCTTTCCCTTTTCTTAAATTAGAAATATATCTATCTCCCTCTTGAAACCATTCAACAATTCAGACTCCATCCCGCTGTGGGACAGTGAGTTCCACAAATTCACCATCCTCTGCAAGAAGTAGTTCCTCCTCATTTTAGTTTTGAATCTACCGCCTCTCAACCCATATCTGTAACCTCTTGTTCGAATTGCCCGAGAAGAGGAAATATTTGGTCTATATTTACTTTATCAATTCCTTTTAAACTTTTATATACCTCAATCAGATCCCCTGTCATCCTTCTAAACTCCAGTGAGTTCAAGCTCAAACTGTTTAATCTCTCCTCATGCATCAACCCCTTCATCCCAAGAATCAATCTGGTGAATCTAGGTCATGGAAGCAAGAGTTGTATTGTTTTCTTTTCATTCACAGAATGACTCCTCACTTGCCAATTGGAAAACCATCATCTACATTCATCTTTGCACATCCTATTCGCACATGTCTTCCAGTGCTATCCCATGGAACTAATAATTAATATCTACATAAATGTAATTGACACAGAAGAATCAAATGAAAATGAATGCAAGGCAAAAAATAAAATTTCAAATCACATCAGTAAAATCCAGGAGACAAAAGGCTTATAAAACACAATCATCACATGGGAAAGCAAACAACCCCTTATGAAATCTAGCCACTTGTTATGTAAAAAAAAACAAAAGGATCAATTAAAGCAAACTACTGTAGATGCTGGAAATCTGAAATAAAAAATAGCAAATGCTGGGAATACTCCACTGGTCTGGCAGCATCTCTGAAAAGAGAAACATTTCAAGTCCATATAACTCTTCTTCAGAGTTAAAGAGAGGGAGAAATGTGATAGATTATATAGTTGGAGAGGCAGTTGGAGAAACTGGAGCAGAATAAAAGATGAAGGATAAGTGAGAGCTCAGTAGAGATTCAAAGATGTCATGGACACAAATGGCTAAAAAGAGATACTGGAGGAACAACACTCATTTTCTGATTACATAGGTTATAGCTTTTTGGATTCAACATTGGATTCATCAACTTTAGATTGAACTTTTGTCTCCAGCAACTGATCTTGTCCCAAGGCAATGCCCCACCTTACCCACAGGGCCATCTGTCCCTTATTCTTCAGTTTTGCTTTCACAGATCATCGACCTTTGTTCTCCTATTCACATAATCTACTGTCTTACCTTGATGACACTCTCAGCATCTTCTTTGGTTTTTAACACTCCTTTTGTCTCACGTCCATGACATCTTGTCAGTTTCTCCTCAGATCCCAGCTATCCCTGACCTTCTATTCTGCTCCACCTTCTCTCCCCACAACCCCAAAACGATATAATCTACCACATTTCTACCCCTCTTCAGTTCTGAAAAAGAGTCATATGGGCTCAAAAGAGTAACGCATTCTCAGTCTCCACAAAAGGATCAATGATAATTGCCAAGCACACTTCGTTAATCATCACGAGATGCATCATTCTTCAAAATGCTGACAACATCACTCATAAGCATTGGATCCAACATCAACATCTCAAATGAGACCATCCCTGTGGTTAGATGATATTCCTTCTCTTGAGAGAATGAATCTAAAATAGATAATTGACTATCATACAAAATGAACTATTTTCAATATTTATCTCATTATATATGACTGAGTACATTATTAAATCAATACAAAAATTTGCATATGTAAAGGAGTTATTGGTAAATTCTAAGTTATGATTAAGTTTTTGATTTATGCTTTTGGAATCAAACCATTGAAACATGTACCTCTCATTTATTTAACAGGGGAGGGATATAATGACTGCGATTTACCTTCTCATCCCGCTGGCTGATGGGCAGGGCAAGCTAATAAGATGGTGAAAGAGCCCAGATATTAGGTTTGCGCCCAATTTCTCACCTCTCACGATCTTACCAGCACCAGATATCTGGCAGGATCAGCCTCGCATCCGAAAAGGAAGCATCAGGCAGAGGCCCAAAAATCACTTTTATGCTGATATTAATTGCCAAGGGGATCTTTCATTGGTGCCAGTCAAGTTGAATCTGGAAACCTGCTAGAGTCTGACATGAAATGTATTTGCATCCCGTTATTGAGATGTGAATTAAGGCCTGACGACACATGTCCAATTCTCCGTGGCATCAGCAGGCAAACACCCTGGTGCAAAACACATGTGGAAAACATGGCATGCAGATGTCAGGACTAATCTGAACAATGCCAGGGACTCCCTCTAGAGTTCAGGATGAAGGCCAGCAACCCTGAACTCTAGACCATGAGTGTATGCTTGGGGAGAGAAGATGCATCTGCAGTTGGATTTCTCAGACTAGGTGTCCAGGAGGAGGTCCATCTTCCAACCACCAAAAGTTCACAGAATAGTACAGTGCAGAAGAGGCCCTTCAGCCCATCGAGCCTACACCAATGCATGAAATGCCCTGACTTGCCCACCTAATCTCACTTGCCAGCACTTGGTCCATAGCCTTGAATGTTGTGGTGAGCCAAATACTCATCCAGGTACTTTTTAAAGCAGGTGAGGCATCCCGCCTCTACCATCTCACAGTCAACGCGTTCCAGATCATCACAACCCTCTGAGTAAAAATCTTTTTCCTCAAATCCCCTCTAAATCTTCCACCCCTCACTTTGAACTTGTGTCCTCTCCTAACTGAGCTTTCCACTAAGTAGAAAGTTAATCCTCTCTGTCCATGCCCCTCATAATTTTGAACACTTCAATCATGTCACCTCTCAGTCTGCTCTATTCCAATGAAAACAACCCAAGTCTATCCAGCCTCTCTTATAACTTAAATGTTCCATCACAGGTGACATCCTGGTAAATCTCTTCTGCACCCCCTCCAGTGCATAGACACCCTTCCTATAATGTGGTGATCAGAACTGCACACAGAACTCCAGATGTGGTCTCACCAAAGTTCAATGCAACTCCATCATGACTTTTCTGCTTTTGTAACCTATACCCCGATTGATAAAGACGAGTGTGCCATATGCCTTTTTCATCACCCTTTAACCTCCCTTTCCACCTTCAGAGATCAAAGGACAAACACATCAAGGTCTCTTTGTTCTTTGGAACTTCCCAGTGTCAGATTTTTCAGATATACTTCCTTGTCAAATTACTCCTTGCACCACCCCACACTTTTCAGGTTAAATTCCATCTGGCACTTATCCACCCATTTGACCATCACGTCTATATCTTTCTGTAATCCTGTAAGTTTCTGGAGTTCCACCTTCTTTCACAGGAGATCCACCTTCTGGCCTTAGGGTGTTCCTTGAGATCCATCTTTGGTTCCTAGAAGTCTATCTTCTTTCTTCAATAGTAGATCAGTAATATTCGGGGCATTTTCAATACGGCACCGAGATAGTACAGTGGATTACAGGCCTGCTCTACCACAGAAAGTAGCACAAACCCTCCAAATACATAATTAATAAGGTTCAGGCTGGAAGACTTGGCATGTTTAACCAGCACTGACATCTGAAGCAGGAAAAATTCTATGTTCCTGCCCCCACCATGAGAATTAGTGCCAGGATGGGAGGATATTTTAACAGCACATGCAGTTTTGCTTCTTAGTGAGTCTTGCAGAATTATTTTGTTTCTTTCCAAGAAATTCATGGGAGGTGGGGGTGATTTATTTTTAAATATTCATCTGCTTACTGAGTAGTTTTCCCTTTTGATTGTGATCAATAGACAGAAAGGGTCTATATATATTTGTTGGACTTAAGGACAAACAAACAGTACAAGAGAAATAAGCTAGGTTAAGTACCCGATTAACACCAGCAACTCGGGGCTCTGACAAAGGATCATCCAGACTCAAAACATTGGCTCTATTCTCTCACCACAGATGTTATCAAATCTGCTCAGATTTTCTGGCATTTTCTGTCTTTGTGATATAATAACCAGTTTTCTGCCACATTAACAGAAGCCTATTGCAGGGCCACCATTGCCTGTTTCAAACAGTGGGCCCTGTTAATATGCAAATCTCAGTCCTACAGCAAGATATAGACAAGCTGGAAAATTGGGCAGAGGAATGGCAGATGGAATTTTATCCAGATAAATGTGAAGTAATGCATTTTGATAGAGCTAATGTAGAGGGGAGCTATAAATAAATGGCAGAACCATCAGGGGTATAGACGCACAGAGGGACCTGGGTGTGCAGGTTCACAGATCCTTAAAGGTGGCAACACAAATGCAGAAGGTGGTGAAGAAGGCATACGGCATGCTTGCCTTTATAGGATGGGGCATAGAGTATAAAAGTTGGTGTATGATGTTGCAGCTATTTAGAATGTTGGTTAGGACCCATTTGGAATACTACATCCAGTTCTGGTCACCACACTACCGGAAGGACGTGGAGGCTTTGGAGAGAGTACAGAAAAGGTTTACCAGGATGTTGCCTGGTATGGAGGTCTTAGCTATGGGGAGAGATTGGGTAAACTGGGGTTGTTCTCCCTAGAAAGACAGAGGATGAGGGACGACCTAATAGAGGTGTATAAAATTATGAAGGGCATAGATAGAGTAAATAGTGCGCAACTTTTCCCCAGGTCGAAAATGACAATCACAAGGGGTCACAGGTTCAAGGTGAGGGGAGGCAAGGTTTAACACAGATATCAGAGGGATGTATTTTACACAGAGGGTGGTGGGGGCCCGGAATGCACTGCCAAGCAAAGTGGAAGAGGCGGACACATTGGGATTGTTTAAAACTTTACTGGATCCACATAAACAGACTGGGCATGGAGGGTTACGAACAAATAGTCTAGTTGGAAGCATGAGTGGGGCAGGTTTGGAGAGCGAAAGGACCTGTTTCCTGTGCTGTATTGTTCTTTGTCTCTCAAAAACAGTGGACATGCTGATGTGTGTCATACATTAAAATCAGCATTGCCAGAACAGGAGTTGCCAAAGCATATCATTGCCTGGCCATCAATAGTCAAAATTGAACCTACGGATCTGATTTATAATTGGGTGGCAAGTGAACATAACCAGACATTTGATGGTTTGATCTGAAACACTATTTATTATGTTAGTAAGTCTTTCGAGCAGTTATGTATGAAAAAATTAAGTTGCCGTGAGTTCAACATTACATTCCTGCAGTAATCTCCACACCAGTGGCCAACACACTAATTATTATCTTCTTGCGAGTCCCTGGTGTTTTAAGGACCTCTTGCCTTCACTAATGCTTCTATGAGGTGGATTTCCCCCGTTGGCAGCTATGGTATAGTCACTAGTTTGTGCAATTTCATTAGCAGTTCAGGCCAAAGGGGGCCCAACTACAGATTGCAGCAATTTTCAATTTTTACTATTGTGATAATCCTCATGAGTTCCATGGGGGATCTCTAATTGATCTTCCTGTGGGGTGTGTTGAATATGAATTCCCTTGATAACAGGCACTGGCCAGACCAGATGGAACTCACCTGAGCTCTTTATAAGAAGGTAAGGGTCTGCAGGACCTTTATCTATCAGCGTGTTGTTTCAATAATTCATCATTGTTAAAGAGCAATGCATTTGGATTGTAATTTATAACATATTTTGATTGTAATGTGTTTGGATGAATTATTTAAATAAAATAAAAAGAAAACTGGGACATGTGTATGTACATCATAGTGCAGTGGCTTAATTTTGTCTTTAGCAATAAATACCATTCCTTTCCAGTGCAGCTTTCTGAGTTATAGCAACTATAAAGTGTATTTTCAGATGCTCTAAATGAATTTCTTCTGCTTGTTTTCTGGAGCTCCTTTTAATTCAGATTTGCTTTGTTGATAGAGTCATAGAGGCTCACAGCATGGAAACAAGTCCTCGGTGCAACTTGTCCATGCTGCCCAGATTTTACCACTAAGCTAGTCCCAGTCACCCATATTTGGCTCATATCCCTCTACTCCTATTTAACGCAATTAACTTTCTAAATGCTTTTTAAAAGACATAATTTTATTTGCCTCTACTATCTCTGGCAACTTACTCCAGAAATTCACCACCCTTAAAAATTGCCCCTTCAGATCCTTCCGTAACTCTCATCTTAAATCTATGCCTTCTAGTTTTAGACTCCCCTGCCTTTGGGAAAAGGTATTGATTATCTAGCTGTTCTATGCCCCTCATTTTTTTAAAGTCCTCTCTAAAATCACTCCTTAGTCTCCTACACTCCAGGGGAAAAGATTCTAGTCTATGTAACCTCTCCTTATAACTCAAACCATCAAGTTCCAGTAGCATCCTAGTAAATCTTTTTACATGCTTTCTAGTTAAATAGTATCATTTCTATAACAGGGTGACCAGAACTGAGTACAATTTGTGCACACACTTATAATAAGGAAAAAGATCAAACATTAGCTCCTGAAATTGATACATGCTTATAACTTAATTCAAAACTTTCTCTTTGTTGGCACAACACCAATTTGCTTTGAACACTGCCTTTATGTTATCTTTCATTGCCTGAACTATTACATATGTACTTCTATAATATGTGCTTCCAATTTAAGTCCAAATGTTTATGTGAACCTCTTATGAGCAAATTGGACTTTGTTGAATGCATGAGCTCATCCAAGTTTAAGAACAATTTTCTCCTGATAAACTGGGATGTAAAATTTTCCATTCTAATTAACTGGAATATTCTGTAGGGTATTTTGTCAAAAGAAAACAACCAAATCCAAAAGCTTCTGTGTGATTCTATTGTACTCCAAGAGTTGACTTTTGGAACAACCACTGCAGCGTAAATTGTAAGTCTCACAAGACATTAACTTAAGCAATAATTTCCATTTGTGAGCGAAGTGTGAGCCAATAAATGGTTCCCATAATGGGCCTTGACATCTATTTAGAGGAGTCATATATTGTTAAGAACACTTGACAGATCAAAGGCATTACGATTTCAAAACCTTTTGACGATTACTGGTTAACTTTACAAACATCTGAAGTACCAAATTTAAAATGGGAGTATAATGGATGTCATATTGCTATGTGACATAACACCTATATAATGTTAAGACAGTGGTATACCTGGCCATAAAATATATCTCATACCTGACTTTCAGCCTTGGTATTTAGTTAAAGTATTGGAACCATAAGTTAATGTGAACACTTTGTAAAGTTATTTAATTTCATTGATTATTTGAGCCTTCTTATCTTGATGGTGGTTTCTGTAAATACTTTCTGATGGTTGCATTCTGATATGGGCTTGACAAGCTGTTATAGTCATTAACTGTGTTTCAAAATGGAGACTATCGTTCTTACAGAGAACGTAATGTTGGATGGCCAAAGTATTTCCTGTTAAAAGGAATAGGTGCTTTTTAATGCGCAAATCAAGTTCTCATCATGCATATATGACACCAATTGCCACTTTCGGATAGAGTTAATCAGAGTGTGCACTGTGCAGAATCTGACCAGTTTTACTGGTGATATTTTGTAAGAGACACAAAAGAGTAAGCTTCAAATGGTATTTCTGTGGGGCCAGGAGGAGCAGACATGACATTTTAAGACCAAAGTGGAACTTCATACAAGATCATGAGAGGAATAGACAGAACAGAGAGTCAGAAACTATTTCCCAGGGTGGAAGGTTCAATTATTAGTCTCATAACACCAGGTTAAAGATCAATAGGTTTATTGGCAATCATAAGCTTTCAAAGTGCTGCTCCTTCGTCAGGTGAGTGGACATTAGTTCACAAACACGGCTTATAAAGACAAAGACACAATTGCAAGATAATTACAGGTTGGAATGTGAAGAATGGTAGGAATGCGAGTTTTTACAGGTAATCAAGTCTTTACAGGTACAAACAGTGTGCGCGGAGAGAGGGATAAGCACAGATTAAAGAAGTGTGAATTGTTTCAAGCCAGGACAGTTCGTAGGATTTTGCAAACCCAGGCAGTATGATGGAGGCCACAAGTAGTGTGACATGAATCCAAGAGCTCGGTTGAGGCCATTCTCATATGTGCAGAACATAATTATTAGCTTCTGATCAAAATTTTATGTTATTGAGTGTCTTGAAGGCTGCCTTGGACAGCGCTTCCCTGAAGATGTATGAGGAGGAAAAGACGAACGTGTTTCTCATTCAGGCACTTGAGAAGATTTTGGCCGACTGCACTTAACTGTTGAAGTATCCCCAACTGAACGGAAACATTCCTGCCTGGCAATTATTGCACAGTGCCCATTCATCTGTAGTCGCAGCACCTTCATTGTCTCACTGATGTACCAAGCATCAGGGCATAATTTCCTGCAGCATATGAGGTAGACAACGTTGGCCGAGCCACATGAATATGGACCGTGTACCTGGTGGGCGGTGTTCTTATGTGTGAATGTGGTATTCATGTGGATGGTATTAACACAGCAGGAATAATTCCTATTCCAGTCAATCATAGAAACTCTACAGTGCAGAAGCAGGCCATTCAGCCCATTGAACCTGCACCAACAACAATCTCAACCAGGCCTATCCCTGTAACCCCATATATTTACCCTGCTAATCCCTCTAACCTATGCATCCTGGGATACTAAGGGGTAATTTACAATAGCCAATGCACTTAACCTGCACATCAATAACGAGAATTTACATTTCTCCAGATTTAAGTGTGCAAATTGCTGCCCAAGCTTCCACTTTGAAATCCTTCTAACAACAAAACAAAAGGCTTGGCCTTGAGCAACTTGCAGAAAGTCATGCTGAAAGTATGCCCTCTATCCCTCCCCTCACTGGCTTTGTTGTCCTAGCTTTAATTCAGCCACATTTGACAATCTCACCTCCATCACTCTCATCTCTGCCAGCTCCTATCTCTGTCTCAACATAGAAATCTATCCCACAATAATCACATCTGGAGTTCCTTCACTGTGTATCTAGTTGTGGCTCAGAATTGCTGCCATTTTGTTCTCTCATCTGCATCCCCCCACACTGTCTCCACAACCCCTCTACCCGCCGCTGCCAACACACCCAACACTCTTTCCTGCACCTCCAACACCCCCCTCCCCCTCCCCATCCCACATCTAAAGCTCCCTTCTGTTGTCATAATTGGGAAACTTGTTCATAAAATATTGCCATTTTCAAAACAGAAAATGTTGGAAATCTCAGCAGGTCTGGCAGCATCTGTAAAGAGAGAAAAGAGCTAACGTTTTGAGTGCTGCTCCAGGAGCTACACAGCGTCCAGATCAGCAAACTGCTGTTATGAAATGATGGCGTAGTGGTTAGCACTGCTGTCTCACAGTGCCAAGGACCTGGATTCAATTCCTGGCTTGGGTCACTGCCTGTGCTGCTAGTTCTCCCTGTGTCTGTATGGGTTTCTTCTGGAGGCTCCAGCTTCCTCCCACAGTCTGAAAGACATGCTGGGTAGGTGCATTGGCCATGCTAAATTCTCCCTCAGTGTACCCGAACAGGTGTCAGAGTGTGGCAGCTAGGATATTTTCACAGTAACTTCATTGCAATGTTTATGTAAGCTTCCTTGTGATATTAATAAATAGAAAAAAAGAGCATGTTGGCAACTCACTGAGTTAAACGAGAGCCGGTCGCAAATAATGGAACTTTCCACTTAGCAACTCCTCCAGGCAAGTCCAGCCCACACATTGCCTACTGTTCACCTGAAATGGACTAGTATTGAAAATTGCCCCAACAATGCATCGTGACTCAACAACATAACATCGTGTGACCAGGCAGAGCAGATGGAATGAAATTACCAGTCAACATGACACTGCTGTGAAACCAGGCATGTTCTTCTGAGACACGGAAGCTGGTAGCTCCCTTCAGACAGATCATTGTTACTTTAGTGAAGTTTGGGAGAAATCCTCAGGTTCTTACTGAGGATATGCCAATAATTGGAAGAACCCCAAGAAAATATTGCGAGATACCCAGAGTTCCTTAGCATTAACTGAAGGCCTTAATGTAAGGTCGGTGATGTGAATATCTACAGTAGATTAGACAGTGGACAAGTCCTCCCATTGGCTAAATGCTGTTTCAGAAAATAATAGGATTGCTCAAATTTTTACACAATTGACCATGTTAAAGCAAAACACTGCACTGAGACAGAGATTTAATTGTTCATCTTATCAGATGCGCTAGTCAAATTATAATGGAGATAATTAGAATTATAATCTAACTTTTTATTGAATAATATTGTTTTATTATATTGTTTCTGCAACATTTTTCCACCGCTGGAATACATTTTTCCACCTGCTAATACATTTCATTCACGTCTCCAACGTGGTCAGCCAGAATTCTCTGATCGTTCACACTGGCTGGATTCTCTGGTCCTGCCAGCAGTGCACCCCCTGCTCACTGGCTTTCCGCCAGCAAGGGGTGACATCAATGGAAATTTCCATTGACATCGCTAGCGAAAAACACGCTACCTCCCACTGGCAGGAAGGCCAGAGAATATCGCCTGAGTCATTTTTTGCCCTCGGTCTTTCGAAGTTAATTGATATAGTTTTCACTATGCTATTCTTACCCCTCCTGTGAGGAGTTATGTTTTTGAACAGTATCGTTGCATTATGTATTCTGGCTACGGTAATGTAAGCAATAACCAATCTGGTGCTCGTTGCAAAATTCAACATTTTATCAATAGAAATGTCGCATCACTATTACAATCTTGTGAGGACACAATTTTGCTAGCGTTCTGACAGGATTATGTGCCCCTGTAATAAATTCAGATATTTTGCACATGGAAAGCATTATGTTTGCTATTCTCTCTGTATTGAGACCGGGATCTGATTGATATACTTTTAATACCGTTACTCTCATAATAATAAAATAGATTTTTATAACAGTGACAATTCAACCTCTGGCATTAAGATGAGGTCTAGTCTCACTTTGATTCATACTTCTAGAAGAGTATGTCACAGAGGAAGATGATTTATAGTGAAACTACAAACATATATGAAGATAGCATTTATGATATTATGGTTAACAGAGAATAGCGAAAGTCTTCCACTCAACAACTCGTTACAAAATGTCATGGGAGGCAGTCATCTATTTGCTTTCCCATAATCAATGGCTTAATTGCTGTTTTTAGTGCAGCAACATAAAGGATTCACCATCTTATGAAACCTTTTCACCAATCACAAATCACTTTTATGAGCACCCTAACACATCTTTTTCTTTAGTCAAGTACTTTCATGTGAAAAAGAATATTGATAGGGAATTATCTCTCCAACACAATCATTTTTTTTAAATATGCTTTAGTATGAATTTTGTAGATTATTCTTTTACAGCATAATGATTTCTCCAAACAAGATTGCTTTCTTGTTATTTTATGTGATACGTTCCTTAAAATAGATGAATAGGAAACATCCTGTAGGAAATACCTAGCACTTTGAATATCTGTTTATAGTAGGCACCTACCCTGTTCTTTGAAGTTGTAAAGGTCAATGCTGTTTTATTTCTCTTTCTTCAGCTGAATTCACTGTGTATCATACTTATTCTCAATCAGAAATATGTCATCCAAGATGTATGAATAGATAGCGTTCAAACGAGTCCTCAGTTCTCTGTGGTATTGTAAGTAATTTCAGGACAGATGTGAAAATAAATGACCTATTTCCTGTTTTTTATACCCTTCTGAGACTTACGTAGAATATTGATAGATGCTTATGTTAAATTAGCTGCTAATTAGCTGCAATGTTATTACCAGCATCTGCTACGAAAGGAACAGCATCTTTTTTAACCTTTTAGAAATAGATTCTTTATTTGCCAAGCATCCTTTCTTACAGAAGATTATTTTGAATTCAATCACCCAGATGTGGAAAAGTTCATGCAAATGTTTGCAACCATCCCGGGTTCAAACAAAGAACAAAGAACAAAACAGCACGGGAAACAGGCCCTTCGGCCCAACAAGCCTGCACCGCCACTTCTACCATGATCCCTGTCTATGTTTATAGATATATTGGAACCAAATCTGCGAGACAATTTAGAGAGAATTTGTTTCGCCAATCAGCCTAAGAGCACATCATTGGGGTGTGGGAGGAAACCGGAGCACCTGGAGAAAACCCACGCAAGCACGGGGAGAATGTGCAAACTCCCACAGACACAGACCCAAATTCATGTATCTGCACAGCACAGCGATAGTCACTGAGCTGTCGTGTTGCCCATCAACTGGTCCAGTTCGAGCATACTCTAACGACGTGAAGCACTAGGCTGCTCTCAAAAAATCCAAGAGCAGCCCTCTCATAACCCATCGTGTATATGTCCCTTGTCAGACAATAAGACAACAAACCAGCAAGTTTGATTGATATTTCTTTAAAAAAAAAGCTCAGGACTACTCAAAACTTTCTGGCATAACCATAGCACCAGAGAAACATTGCTTCGTACCATTCGGAGGAAATGTACTTGTAATTGATTGTTTAACAGCAAAACATTGGCACATACATTTTACTCAATCCTTTGAGATCCATCTGCTGAGATCCTGTATCATTCTTTTGCATTGTCCAGTGTCCATGCAGAAAAGAAGCTTATGCAAACTTGCTGCATTTACACCAGCTCCATGTTGACATAGGTTTTCATCCAAAAAATGTCAGGTCAATACAGCTAATATCATTCAATATAACGCTGATTTCTAGAATTTGATCATAATTGTTTTGATGATTTAAAACAACCAAAACTTTCATTGAGACCCGAACTAAAATCAACCAATTCAGTGGACACAATCTTAATGGCTGTTCATGCCACACTCCCGCTGCATAGAGCTTCAAGTCTCTAGTTCATCAACAACCTGTTCTCGCTCCTCCACCTGATGCTATAGTTAAGAAAGCTCAACAACGCCCCTACTTTTTCAGGAGACTAAGGAAATTCAGCATGTCTGCTGTAACTCTCATCAACTTTTACAATTGCACCACAGAAAGCATCCTTTCTGGTTGTATCACAGCCTGGTATGGCTCGTTCTCTGTCCAAGACTGCAAGAAATTACAATGGGTCATGAATTAAGCCCAATCCATCAAGTAAACCAGCTTCCAATTCATTGACTCTGTCTACACTTCCTGCTGCCTCAGAAAAGTAGCAAAATTAAGGACCCCGTGTAGCCTGGACATATTCTCTCCCATCTTCTTCCATCGGGAAAAAATACAAAAGTCTGAGGTCATGTACCAACCGATTTAAAAACAGTTTCTTCCCCAATGCCACCAAACTTTTGTATGGACCTACCTCACATTAATTGATCTTTCACTACACCCTAGCAATAACTGTAACACTGCATTCTGCACACTCTCCTTTCCTTATCTATAAATGGTATGCTTTGCTTATATAGCATGCAAGAAACTATACTTTTCACCTATACCAATACACATGACAATAATAAATCAAATCAAATCAGCTGGAATAGTGGAAGAATCTATTATGTATGTACTTATGGACTAAGGGTGCATAAAAAAGTCATGAGGTGGCTTGGGAACTTGAATACAGGGAGTTTTTTATTTGAGGTAGGCACTGTTCCACAGTCAGTTCTAAAACTGCCCATTCTGGTAACGAGTTAATCCCCTAGGGGTCACCTGACCTGCATTCTTAAAGGGGCAGTAAGCATCCCAAACCCCAACATACATTATACATAATACACAGAATCCAGCTATAAATATGAAGTCATAAGATTAAAAACAGAGTTCCTCTGCTGGACAACTGTTCAGAAGTTTATAAACATGCTTAAACCTAATTAAGTGCTCAAGGACAGAAACATCCTGTGGTATAGGATATGGTGTATCTTGTTTTAACACTGTGTTCCTGAAAAATATAAGAATTGGCCACTATATTGCCTCAGCAAGGCATTGATAAATTGTAAGAAATCACAATCTAACAATAGATAACTTGTTAAATGCATCCTGGAAACTGAGTGTATTGGCCACTCAGTAGCTTATTTGATTGAAAGATATTGACTGAAATAAAGGATGTTGACTAAAACAAAGGATGTTGTCCAGCATGAATGTTTCCCACTAGTTCAACTCTTTTATGCTATGAATATTAGAACCACAGATTAGGATTTTTATGTTGATTGGATTCACTCCAGCATCTCTCAAGGTAATGATATAGTTACCATTGTGTGACAATGAGAGTTCCCCACTTAATTAGATTCAAGATAATTCACTAGACGATGTAGCCTTCTACTCAGGGATTTAAGATAAATACTACTATTGCTATTCATGGATGTTTTAAATTTCCCTCTGTGACATTAATAAGACTTGCATTCTCTATTAAAAACCAATGTTGCAATTACCATAAAAAGTGTTTGGTTCTTCAATAAACCTTTCTATAATTTTGAAAATATGTGGTCTCTTGTTGAGGAGAAGTGCCCATCTCTTACAATATCTGGATTGTTATCATCTAATGTGTTGGAAAAGCAATCTGGAGGATGGTAATATTCTCTGGTGGTTCTTTTCCTGCGTGGAAAGTTAGATCAATTCTTCAAACTCATTTCATTATCTGTGAGGCCCACCTTGCTCAATCTTAAGTGCGAGTGATCATCCATGGATAGGTGTGATCCAAAGAGAGGCTCTGATGATAACGTGCTCCAGAATAGCCATCCCACTGACTAAACCTCATTGTCATAGAGGATACAAAAGGTTCTGTGAATAAATCTCCATGGCGGAAGAGAACCTACTCACTCTTACCTCCACTGGCATTTGTTTTATACCAATCATGGCCTAGGCAAGTGAACCTACAGGAAACTCTGGCGTAGATTACCCATCACCATGCATGACATTGAAACTTTTGCAGTAATCTGCATAAATGGAATCGCGGGAAATTATTGTTTTCTCCTTGGTTCCTTCTATAGCCAGTTCTTTTTGCAGTGTGATCAGTAATGGCACTGACTGCTGTTTTCATTGCAATATATTGCTTGCGTTTTTCTGCTGTCTGTTTGTACTTTGCTGCTCTTTGAGTTCCGCCTTCCTTGTGAAAATAAATAATCAATAATCCCCATCATTATCAGTGTACTTGTTACTTTTTTTCTCTGTCTGTCTTGCTCACTTTCTTATTATTTCCCTGTATTTTATACTTTACATACTGTCTGTGCCTATCACTTTAACTTCCTGGTACTCCCTCAGGTTTTTTTCTTACTCATTCCTTGGATGTGGTTGATAGGATTAGGAGAGGGTATTGACAATGCCATTATCTATTTGCCCCATTCTGTGAGCATCCCCCAGTGGGTATAAGCTGGAAAGCAATGAAGAAACAGTCACTGAGTGCTGTCCGAAAGATCCTTAATCTCACATTTTTAATTTCTGCACTTGCAAATAAATAGAAATTTGCAGATGTTGGGAGAATGGAGAAGTAATTTACAGAGGATTGTGATTTAGCACAGCAGCAAAAGATTTGTGACTCTTACTCCCTGAGCATCTAAATGCAGAAAATCTCATTCGTCTTGATATGTATTTACTGTCATTGCATAAAGTTCCCTGGTTGGGCTTCTATTTATCTTTGCTGACAAATGCTGTGTGGCGATCAGTTCAAAACATGATATATAATCTGTAAAAGTTATTCAGAGTCTGATATCATGATTGAAAAGTGGATTTATTATGAAATTGTAGAAAAAGCTGGTGTAACTTCAGTTTTCCGGATAGAGTTTATGTGATTTGTAAGAGTGTTAGAATTTTATGATAATGCGTCAACTTATCGGCAGACCTAAAATATGCAATAAAGAGCAGGAATTCCATATTCTTGTCTATAATTAAAGATTGTAAAACAGATACAACCTGAATAAAATGAAGGTTATGAAGGAGAAGTAATTCAAAGAGTGGGTGACAGTGATTAAAAGGCTGGGTGGTGGAGAATTGGGAAAGCAAGGGCACTGTCGGCAAAGGAGCGAAAAAGACAACTTTGATGTATTTACATATCATAGATGCTGTTCATGTAGGCGAGGAGCTGACACACAGGTAAGATTAATGTTCACTGCGCACTGAGACTTTTTACAGCATAATTGTGTTTTGAAAATCAGGAAGCAATATCATCACCCAGCTTCATTTTTTACCACTAATGGGGCCAATTTAGTATATCTTGTAATGATTTCAAAGGATGCTTACAATGAGGCACTTGCTTTTATTCAAAATTGGCTGTGCAGTGAATATTGATCCAAGATCATTTTACCACATTCAGAATGTTGAAGAGAGATTATAGAATGGTTTCAGATTGTCAAAGTGAAGGATTGCTGAAGGTGATAAGAATAAAGCGGGCAATTTGATTCAAATTGGGATTTCTTTAGTGCACCTTACTGTTGACAATTGGATAGCCCGTTATTCAGGTACCATTTTTACTGCTGACTTTTAATTCTGATTTATCTGCATCAGATCAATTTATATCCCATTGAACTTGGCTTCTCCTGACTATTTATTCTTATTCTGGATTGCTCTTCGTCACTTAACCTTGTGATAGAATGACCATTGTTCCTTAATGTTCTCTTAAACTCATATTGTCGTAGGAAGTCCACACCTTTGTCCAAATGGATATTAGCAATATATCTGTTGGAAATATGAACACTTGTGATCAAAATGTTTTACTTTTTAATTAAATAGGTTCTCTTTAATTGTTTCCCCCTTGCAGTGACATTTCTTCTCTGTTAGTCCTTGAAAAAACTTGCCTACTTGTCATTTACAACTGCACTTTCAAATTCTCATTTGCCCAATGTTATGGACAGGGGATGGGAGGTTAACCAAAACCCCCTAATCCACTCCTTTTCTGTTCGTAATCAAGGTGGTTTCTTTTTGGAAAGTTAGATGTGCGCATTACTAAACTCTTGTTAGTTTGTAGCTACCTTTGAAATATCAGTGGCATACTTTTGTGGGTTTAAACATAAAGGATTATTTATTTACACACTCACCCAAAACATTTAAATTTTACATCAATTCACACACCACAAATGTTACAATTAATGATGATAGTGCAAGTAGTAAACCAAAGGGATAGTTAACAATTTATGTAAAGTGAAGTTTATTTATTAGCCATAAGTAAGACTTACATTAACACTACAATGAAGTTACTGTGAAATTCCCCTAGTCGTCACACTCCCGCGCCTGTTCGGGTCAATGTACCAAACCTGCACATCTTTCAGACTGTGGGAGAAAACCCACGCAGACCCAGGAAGAACATGCAAACTCCACACAGACAGTGACACAAGCCACTAATTGAACCCGGATCCCTAGCCCTGTGAGGCAGCAGTGTTAACCACTGTTTCATTGTGTCTTTGAACATCTAGTAAAAAAGGAAGCATTTTCCCACTTTCGGCATTTTTTTAAATTCCACATAAATTCACGTAGCTGGGATTGGATATCTATATTAAATGTAGAGTTCAAAGAGAAGAATGTTCAGCTGATGACATAGACTTGCACCAATAACTGTTGTACAAGACGTCAAATTTCTTTACAAGTGAACTCGGAGTTTGGGAACAGGCTGAGAGACATTTAAAATACTTTTTAATCTCTTGGCTGGTAAAATGTGAATGCGGCACAAACATTCTCTGCAGATATTACCTTGCAGGATTTTTCTGCAGACTGCTCTAGGTCTCTTCTGAGTCCTGGAAGAAAAGGACTCAGTATTAGTGAATCAGTTTCAATTACAAGATCACTGGCTATTGATATACAATAGAAACTATACAGTAGTCTTTCAAACATAAATTGTGGTTAACTGATCCATGCTGATCCACTGATTGACCCACACTCAGTCATTTTTTTGGAGAGTGGCCAGTTGCAGGCTACTACTGGAGGAAGAAGCTAAAAACCCCAGTGAGCCTGGCTGCGGAGCATTCGGATATCATTTTGTACACCTCTCCATCCTATTGGGATCTCCTCTTAACTTTGGATTGTTCCCCCACCTCCTCCCTGACACGGGCCATCACACATTGGCACAATGGTTAACATTGTTGCCTCACAGTGCCAGGGACTCGGGTTCGATCCCAGGCTTGGATCATTGTCTGTGCAGAGTCCTTCCCATATCAACATGGGCTTCCTCTGGGTGCTCTGGTTTACTCTCACAGTCTAGATTGGCCATGCAAAATCCTCCCTCAGTGTACAGGCACCAGAGTGTTGCGACTAGGGGACTTTCACAATAAACTTCACTTCAGTGTTAACATAAGCTTACTTGTGACACTAATAAATAAACTCATAATCCCAGTCGGGCCCTATCCCCTTAGCACTGCCCTGATACATTGGCAATGCACAACTGGTACTTCCAGCGGTGCCAGCTGGGCACTGCCCAGGCATGCCCCGAACACCCAACAGCTTCAATGGCCTCTGAGCTCCCCAGTGTGGCCATGATGCCTGATCTCTGCTAGTGGAAACTAGTAGTGATTTTCACCATTCTCACACCGCATTCAAAGGTCAGACAATCGAGAGTGGGAGAACCTGATGTCAAATAGACTAAACATATTTAAATGCTACTTTAAACATGCTAATCAGCCTCACATCCTTTCTGGGCATGATCCGTTTTGTACCGGTAGAGTAGACATGATATAGAAACAGCAACATAGAAGATTGGAGCAAGAGGAGGCCACTTAGCCCTTTAAGCCCGCTCCACCATTCATTTTGATCATGGCTGATCATCCAATTCAATAGGCTAATCCTGCTTTTCCCCCTATAATCTTTCATCCCATTCACCCCAAGTGCCATATCCAGCCACCTCTTGAATATATTCAATGTTTTGCCACCTACCAGTTCACGAGATAAGGAGTTCCACAGTTTCACCACTCTTTAAGTGAAGAATTTTCTTCTTACAAAGAAGAACAAAGAACAAAGCAGCACGGGAAACAGGCCCTTCGGCCCAACGGGCCTGCGCCACCATCTCAATGTTCCCACTTCTACCCGTGATCCCTGTCTATGTTTATAGATCTATACGTTAGAACCAAATTTGAGACAATTTAGGGAGACTCTGGAGAGAGTGCAGAGGAGGTTTACCAGGATGCTGCCTGGTATGGAAGGTCTGAGTTACAAGGAGAGGTTAGGCAAATTGGGGCTGTTTTCTTTAGAAAGAAGTAGACTTAGAGGAGATCTAATAGAGGTGTACAAGATTACGAAGGGTATAGATAGAGTAAACAGAGTTAAGCTTTTTCCTAGGATGGACTCAAATAGCACGAGGGGTCACAGGCTTAGGGTGAGGGGGGTAAGGTATAATTTGGATGCTAGAGGGAATTTTTTCACACAGAGGGTGGTGGGGGTATGGAATGCGCTGCCAAGTAAAGTGGTGGAGCCAGGCACTCTGGGGTTATTTAAGAGATACTTAGATGGGCACATGAACAGAATGGGAATGGAAGGATATAGAAAACTGATTTAAAATAGGGATCACGAGCCTTGGAGTCCCTAGGAGTAAATAGTTGATGATATTGATGTATTTGTTTTATCCTACAGGTACTTTGGTCCACCTTATTGTCTAACAAGGGGCATACATGCGATGGGTCGTAAGAGGGCTGCTCTTGGATTTTTCGAGAGTATCCTAGTGCTTCATGTCATTAGTGTACGCTTGACCTGGACCATTTGATGGGCAACACGACAGCTCAGTGACTATCGCTGTGCTGTGCAGATACATGGATTTGGGCCTGTGTCTGTGCGAGTTTACGCATTCTCCCCGTGCTTGCGTGGGTTTTCTGATCATTCCACTTACTCCCTCTTCCAAATCATTTATATATATTACAAATAGATGAGGTCCCAGTACCGAACCCTGTGGCACATGACTAGTTACTGACCTTTGTCCTAAATGATTTATCCTGAATCTTCAGGCTGTAACCCCTGATTCTGGACTCCCCCACCATCAGGAACATCCTCCCTGCATTTACTCTATTCAGCCCTGTTAGAATTTTATAAGTCTCTATGAGATCCACCCTCATTTGTTTGAACTCCAGCAAAAACAACCCTAACAATCTCCCCTCATATATCAGTTCTGCCATCCCTGGAATCAGTAAATCTACGCTGCACAGCCTTGAGAGCAGGAACATCCTTCCTCAGAAAACTGCATGCAATACTCTAGGTGTGGCCTCACCAAGGCCCTGTATAATTGCAACAACACATCCCTGCTCCTGTACTCGAAACTTCTCACAATGAAGGCCAACATACCATTTGCCTTCTTCACCGCCTGCCGCACTTGAATGCTTATCTATGGTAACTGGTACACAATGTTCCACTGCATACTGCTTTGTTCCAATTTACAGCCATTCATTTGATAATCTGCCTTCTTGTTTTTGCTTCCAAAATGAATAACCTCACATTTCTGTCTCCTTTCCATGAAGAAGAAAACGGGTTTTGTTATATTTTTTACATTGTTACTTTGTGATGCAAAATAGAAATGTACCCATAAACTCTCAATACACACTTGGGCTTTCACACACCATTATCTGATACTGCTGCAGTTTCCTTGATCTGATGCATTTCCATTGCTGCCTTATACTTGAGATAGCATGTCTGTGATGGTGTTACTCTTTTCAGCAATCTGAATAATTTTTAGATCTATAGGCTGTAGGACCAAGCTTCAGTGGAACAATCTAGCATTGGTATCTTTTCCAGAAATACTAAGACAATACGTTCCATGTATATTAGGATCTCTCTGTGCCCACTGCCAGCACAGAGCATAAAATGCTGGAGAACTAATATGAGGGTTAAGATATCTTTCTCAACTGTGATGTATCTTCTTTGATCTATTTTTGGAGAAATAGCCCATCAGTAACCAATTCAGGAATCATCTTCCTGCAATAGATTGTCTCCTGGTCTGATATTGCTGGTGTCAATTGCTGTCCTAAAAGATTTATTGATGTTTTGGGGTTGGGTAATACAGGTTTGTGGGTCAGGATGGCAGCTCTTAATTTCCTAAATGCCTTCCATTTCTTTCTATACTGTCTTGAGTGATTTACTTGAGTAAATCTGTTTGTGGAGTGGCTTGGGTGCTAAGATTTGGGACCAAGCTACGATGGAATCACATTTCTGGAAAGTGCAGGATTGTCTCTTCAGTTTGAAATCAAATTGACTTGGACGCGTTTTCTCGAATGGGGTTGCACTTGATCTCGTCCCACCATTTGCCCCAAGTAAGTCATCTTTGCTTTAGCAAGCTCACTTTTAGCCAAGTTCATTTCAAGGAGTTCATTACCTCCATGTGGTCTCTGTCCAAGTATCACTGGAAATGAACGGATCATCCAGGTTCATTGTTGTTTATTCCAGCCATGACCTGCTTTCTAATCTTCTGAAAGGTTGCTGGGGCCTTCCTAATTAACTCCAAATTTACTTAAGTGCTCAGTCGATAGCCCAGATCTTCCAGTCTCTGGACAGTCAAAGTCTAGACATACTCTCCAGATATGCTAAGGGATCCCTTTGAAGTCCCAATGCAATGGATCTGTGGGAATTGCCTGGGAAGTTTGAACTCTTTACGTGCAATCCCCTTACTCTTCAGGACCTAAAAACATTTTCAACTCTGAATTTGAGTCTATGGGGAAGATTTTCTGGCTGCACTCACCCCAAAACCGGAAAGTCATGTCCAAGGAACTGTCTATGGCCCATCCCTTGCCTATCACAATTCATGTGGTGTGCAGAATGGGAAAATTCATTGCACATACCTTGGTCTGTTCCAACTTACTTACCTGGATATTTACCCAGTGAATGTTACACAGATTAAAACCAGATCAGATGCCTGAGTAACTAAAGAACTAACCTCCCATCATTCATACTGATTCTCCTAACCACTCAACTCCAATCTCCAAACTCCCTCATCAACCTAAACTGACTTGGCCTCATTATCCTATCCTCCTATCACCTGACCCCCTTATCCACTATCTTACACACCATTTCCCTTTTTTCTGTTTTTATTCCAATTCAATCAATTTAAGTCCAATTCAGAATCCCAACAAGTTGAGACATTCCCGATCCAAGCTGACAAGATAGGGCTCTCACCTCCTGTCTTGGACCTGATCTACATGATCCAAGCTGATTGGAGTAAGCATAGCTCCTCCTCCAAGGTCATTTCTCATTTGCATCTTAGCCAAGAAGCTAAGATGCCCACAATTCTCATTTACCCACTCTGCTCACTTTTACCCACTTAGCTTAGCCACCCTACACCCTCACCCACCCTACTCTCCTTACCAATTGCCTTCTCGTCATTATTGTTAAAGAAAAGTTAATCTCTACTTACCAGAGTACAGGTAAGTACTAGGGGTTGTAGTTTCTAAGCAGATTCTCTCTTCTATTCCTTGCGAGGAAGGATTTTGGAAGGATTCTCCCTCAAAAGACTACTCTGAAAATTGGAAGATAAGTATGTAATTGTGGGCGGCACGGTAGCACAGTGGTTAGCACTGCTGCTTCACAGCTTCAGGGTCCTGGGTTTGATTCCCAGCCCAGGTCACTGTCTATGTGGAGTTTGCACATTCTCCTCGTGTCTGCATGGATTTCCTCCGAGTATTCCGGTTTCCTCTCACAGTCCAAAGATGTGCAGGTTAGGTGGATTGGCCATGCTAAGAAATTGCCCCTTAGTGTCATGGGATGCGTAGGTTAGAGGGATTGGTGGGTATAATGTGTAGGGGTGTGTGGATAGGGCCTGGGTGGGATTGTGTTGGGCGCAGACTCGATGGGCCGAAGGGCTGTTTTCTGCACTGTAGGGTTTCTATGATCCTATGATGATCTTGTTTGTCTATTTGGGGTTGGAAGTAACGGTTCCGACCCTGAATGGAAGGTTCAATTATTGATTCACTGGGAGCGATCTTCCCAGAACTTGGCAACGTGTCAGTTCCAGCAACAAAAATTCTCCAGACCTTTTGACCCTGTCAAAAAATAACAGGTGGGCGTGTTTCACGCATCATGTTGAGAGGTGGGGCCCAAACATCCCAGCAAAGCCCAGCTGCACTGTGATCAAGCACCATGTTTATAGGGGAAATCAGAGGGAAATGCACCCCACCACACAGGTCTCAGACACTCTTTCTCCTTTCTACGATCAGACATTTACCATAACCGCCAGCCCTGCAATTAGAGCCAGCATTTGCCCACACCCCTATCCTGCACCACCACAATCAACATCTGCCCCCAGCCCACTGCCACCCACCCCTTGCAATCAAATCTGGCACCAGCCTCCCCCTACCCTCATATTGTCAATGCTGGCACCACCTTTGTCTTGCCCTGAACATGATGGCATCAGGCCCCTTCCCCCAGCCCCTCACCCAAACAGCTAATGCCGGCATCTTCAGCTCCCACATCCGCTCCTGCCCACCATCACAAACAAATGAATCACCCCCACCAACCCCCCCCACCCCCTCATGAGACTTCTACTCGGGTCCACCCCTGGTACTGCCCCCGGTACACACTGGCACTGCCAGGTTACTGATGCGACATTGGCGAGGCTTGAAATTACAGTGAGGGATCAATATCTGGCAAAGGGGTGGTTAATAATATTGAAATGTATTCAAATATATTGAAGTCAGGTTCAGCGCCACCTGATCACATCTCTGACAAGGGGCAACAAAAATTTGAAATGGCAAGCTTACCTGCGAGATCTGCAATTTCCGGGCTTCTGCCATGATTCCCACAGGTGGCAAGAGTGGGCTCAGGATCCCACTCACTGTCACTTGGCCAAAATCCTAGTACTCGCATCCTAGAAGTATTGTGAGTGTACCTGAACCACATGAACTACAACAGTTAAAGAAGGTATCTCACCACTGACTTCTCAAGGGCAATTAGTAATGGGCAACAAACGCTGGACTTGCCACACCGCCGAATGAATTAAAAAATGATACGTCTTATTAACTGGCTATGTTATTCTGCTGTGAATACACCAAAAAAATTATTTTTACAAAGCACTGCAGGGCTCCCCTAGCGTTGTCCACACATTTTATGAGCATGCCAATTTTCGGATAACTATACTCCTTGGATTTTGCATTATTTGTTGAGTACTCTTAGCCAGCAGTTGCCATGGTTGTATAGAACATTACGAGTAACAGTTCAAGCAGATAACACATATCTCTTACACATCATCGCACAACTTATTTTAACTGTGAAAGGAGAGCTTGATGTCTCAAGATTGAGCAAATTAAACATTTTCATTAGAAGTTAGGAGCAGTTGGAGGTTCTATGATGTCAATCCCAGCTTCCAGTTCCTCATATCAGGCTAATAAACTGCAGAATTGAATATAATGATAAGTACATCAGTGTTATTACAATGGTACTATGTGCAAAAAATGTCATTACTTTCTGCAAGGGAATTATAAATTTGACAATCACCAAGCTAGAAAAGCTTTCCCAAACAGGTCTTTACGATCAAGTTGGTAAATTTCCCATAACGATTTAAAAGCAAAGCTTATTTAATTTTATGCAACACAAGAGAAATGTGATACGAGTTACCCATTGAATTTCAGTTTCAAAATCTACAAATATCTATTAGTTTTTTGCACATAGTCTTTTAAAATGAAGCTTATATTTTATTAATGATCAATACATGCAGTGCACTACTATTAATTGGGACATGTATTACCAGGAATTATTTGCTGAGCTATCCATTAGTTTGATATGCATTATACACTGCTTGTCTAATAGGAATGATTAGATAAATGGATAGTTTGGCTTGCCATGGAGGTGTTTTCATTAAGATGCTTCCAAGGAGTTGCATTTTTCATGTTTTCATTACTTACTGGACAGCACGATTGCTTGAAACTGATTAGTGTACATTTCTTTTTCCATCATTTTGACGTTCGATCATAAACAATTGATGCCAGGAGTACGAATGCACTGGTTCAATTTGAATTTGCTAACATGTTTCCTCTTTGAACATAGCAGACGCCATACATGTGATTTATTTATTTTCAGTCTCCACTGTGGCTTGGCACAGATATTAACACAAGTAGCCATGAACACAGCAATGTGATTTCTTTCAATCCATCGTAGCTTTTAATGTGCGGTTCCTTAAGCATCTCTGATGAGCTGCTGCCACATAACTAGCATTCTGCATATATAGATATGAGATGAAATAATAGCTGAGGCAAAAATGTAACTATACAGTTCCAAATGTATCCAAACAGACAAGATTTTTCTTTCTAGCGATGCGTTATCATATCAAACAAATGTGTGCTTGCCAAAATTGCTGGCTAAAGGTCGTGAAAGAATTCTTTGTTTAATTAAGTCTGAAAAACAACAGATCTGCGTTTGAACAATAATATATGTGCAAGAGTCTTGTTCTGTATATAATTTATTCAGCATATTCTCCATGGTTCATTTGCAGGTTAAGAGTTTTTGTATTGATTGGATTAAAATGCTGCTTTGTGAGGCAGCTACGTTCTGTACACTGTCATTATTTTTTACGTAGCATGTGACAGGAAGTAGCAATTATGCGCAATTGTGGCTAATTAATCTTCTGCTATGATTGATTTTTAATTGATTAATTGTTGCTTATGCTAGCCCAAGTGCATTTTGTTGGATCGTGTGCATTCTTGCTTGACCTCCTTTCCAAAAGCAATTAGAATGACTCAAAATGAGTCTATAGTTAGAGGTAGACGCTGTCATCTTACATAAAGTACATTGACACAGTTGTGGTCAAAAACTAAAGTTGCAGGAAATTATTGCATTTTTATTATCAATTAGTTCAATTTAGTATTCAGTTAGAAAGCAATCCATTCATACATTAGTAATTGTTCCCTTTCAACCAGCATTGGCACAATTTCCATCATGGTTTTGGGATATGACAGTAAAAGCTCAAGTCTGTAGTTTTATTTCATTCACACCTGTCTTCCCACTCAATACAATGGCTATTATAGCAGCTAACACATCAGTCCGACCGATTAGAGACAGCTAAGGTGGAGCTGTGGAACTATTCAATCTGTACTTCAAAACGGGATTCTTGATTTTTCCTGGTGGATATCTGTGTTAACAGTTTAATAGATAATTCTATTAGCTTTTTAAAAATGACATTCCAATAGCATACATTATGATATCAGGAATAGCATGCTTCTAATCTGATTCTGTAACCTTCAAGATGATAGTTGACATCACAATATAACATGAAAATTTAAGAAAGCACAGAAAGACCAAGAGGTTATTTAGAACATACAACATAGAACATAGAACACTACAGCACAAACAGGCCCTTCGGCCCACAGGTTGCACTGATCATACCCATACCTACCAGGCCTATCTATAACTTTCAATCCCATTAAATCCCATGTATTCATCATGTAGGTCATTTGGTCATGTAGGTCCCCTCTTTTACTAATTATAGAACTATAATCATAAAATGTTTGCAGCACAGAATGAGGCCATTTGGCCTATGATATTTATGCCAGTTCTCTGAAAGTGCAAAGCACCTACGCAATGTGCTCAACTCTTGAAAGAAAGTCCTATACAAGAGATCAATAAGGCTTTTCACTGACCATCACTATTCACCATGCCACCCTGTCCCCCTATCCTGACCCAAGGCAATCAGATTGGAATCAAACTATTCATCCACATTCCTGGTTAGTTGGTTCCAGATGTATAAATCAACACTCAAAACATTAGATAATTTCCACATTTGCAATCTGTATTCTCACATTAGAGGTGGCAGACTGGTACAGTGGTTAGCAGGTTCGATTCCTGACTTAGCTCAGTGTCTGTGTGGAGTTTCTCTTCGTATCCACATGGGTTTCCTCCAGGTGCTCTGGTTTCCGCCCACAGTGCAAAGATGTGTAGGCTAGGTTGATTGGCCATGCTAATTGACCCTAAATATATTCTATGATACTGGCAAATTTTTATGTCTCTGGCTGGAATTTGACATTCCAGGCCTAAGACCTGGAACGAGGAGTGTTTTGGAGTTTATGAATATATTGTGTGGCAGGATCAGCTGGATGACATGCACCCCACCATCGTATCAGGGTGCCATTTTTAAAGGGTGCCTGGACATCAAGTTCTTGTCACAAGTTTACCAGGAAAGGAAGAGAGGGCCTGGGATCTCTGGCCCCCAAATTCAGCAGTGTGTCCCTTCGAGTCCTGCTCAAGACTGTGGAGGCCAGTAAAAACATCCTGTACCCGAGAATGGAAAAAGGTGGTCGAGCAATGTGACCACCCCCGCATGGGAGGAGGACTGTCCTGCAATGCCAGGAATGAAGGAATGATCTTATATTCACTGACAGGATAAGTGAACACATAACTGCTCACACTCATCTCACTGGATGGCAGAGGCGACATGGGCCACAGTGGCAAGGGCACCATCTGTGCAGTCCATGCATAAAAGATCTACCCAACATGATAAGGTGGGCAGCACAGTGGCACAGTAGTTAGCGCTGATGCCTCACAATGCCAGGGACCCAAGTTCAATTCCGGCCTCAGGTCACTGCCTGTGTGGAGTTTGCATGTTCTCCCCATGTCTGTGTGAGTTTCCTCTGGGTGCTCTGGTTTCTTCCCACAGTCTAAGGATGTGCAGGTTATGTGGGTTGGCCACGCTAAATTGTCCCTTAGTGTAAGGGGTATTATCGGGTCAAATAGTGGGGCTATAGAAATAGGGCCTGGGTGAGATTGTTCTCAGCACAGACTCGATGGGCTGAATGGCCTCTTTCTGCGTTGCAAGGATTCCATTATTCTATGTTCCATGGCTGCCCTGCAGTCCATTTAGTTGCAGGTGGAGATGCCACTGTGAGTCCCTGATCCTCTCACTCAGAGATCTCAGATGTTGGAGGTGGGGCAAGGTGTGGGAGGAGGAGGCAGTGAAAGGGGTGGGGTGGGGATTTTGGGGGTTAGTGCTGGGGGAAGAGGACGAGGCATCGAGGACAACAGCATGCAGGACATGTGACTGTGAGCTTTATCTTTTTAACTGCAAGGGCTCAGCTCCTGGAGGGTCCATAATCCTTATGGACAACTTGCAGTGCATCAATCACATGGCACACAACCCAGTGAGTTATCCGTAAGATTGGAAGCATGAAAAAGATACGTGAAATCCAGCTGCTCTCAAATACACCTCTTTTTGCAGAGGAAAAGTTAAGGCAGGACGGGAGAGGCAGAGAAAGAAGTAGGAGGGAGCCTGCTTGAACTGAGATTGGAGAGTTTGAGGAGCCAGACTGAGCCTATGGAGGGATCAGCGGGCACCCGCCATCCAATAAGGATCCATGCATTATGTCGTCACATAGAAACCTAAGAGTCACAGGTTCCTCCATGTTAGAGGAAGCATCATGCAGTCACTGGAATTAAGAGCCTGGAATTAAGAATCTACTGATATCCCTTCTCCTCCAGTAGGCCATTGTCAGTTGGGAAAAACCCATCTGGTTCACTAATGTCCTTTAGGGAAGGAAATTTAGCCAGTCTGGCCTACATGCGACTCCAGAGCCACAGCAATGTGGTTGACTCTTACCTGCCCTCAAGTAGCTAAGGATGAGCAATAAATGCTGGCCAGCCAGCAATATCCATGTCCCATGAATGAATAAAAAAGCTCTCTCTTTTCTCTCTCACTTACAGCTTCTGTTAGGGAGAGGGAAATGTCAGAAGAAGAAGCTACAAGTAGCGGTTCCTGCAGCCTGAGATGATCAAGGAGGAAGATAGTACATATAGAGCCATCATAGCAGTCACCTGTACACTCCACCAACACATACTTTGGTGGGTAATGGACGGGGTTCAGGCAGGATCTCACATTCTGGAGGTTACCACATGCACACGTATCCACAGCGGGAAGGGGTAGGGTCAGCCATGCTCAGCAGCGTTGGGAGAACTTCTGAGGAAAAAGTACCTGCTGTGGGTTCGGTGATAAGGCTCTGCTATTGGCCCTGCCAAAGATGCTGGAGATGCTCCAAGAACATCAGGCTGAGATATCGGAGCCCCTCAACAGAGTGACATGTG
Organism: Sphyrna mokarran; assembly: GCA_024679065.1. NCBI lineage: Eukaryota > Metazoa > Chordata > Chondrichthyes > Carcharhiniformes > Carcharhinidae > Sphyrna > Sphyrna mokarran. The sequence goes on from JAGIQG010000019.1 coordinate 25,249,348, forward strand.
AGGTGGAGGAATCCTTCCACCTACTTGCTGATGAAGTGTTCTGATCTGTGTATACATGGAAGTCTTCACAAGGAGGAAGGTGAGCACTATGGAGAACATCCAGATTTTATGGGACTTTGCCCGTACACTCCATCATTCTGTGTGACTATGCAAGAGGGGAACTAGGCATCACAACCTCCCTCCAAACAACCCTTCTCCTCAGAAGGCCAGCAGGAGCCATCAGGCCCTCTTAGGAATGAGGAGAAGCTGTTGGACATCCTTGGGACTTCCACTCAGATCTCATTGAGAATGCCTGAATTGGTACTGGTTAGTACTGTGGCCTCACAGCACCAGCAACTCAGGTTCAATTCCTGGCTTGGGTGACTGTGTGGAGTTTGCACATTCTCCCCTGGTCTGTGTGGATTTCCTCTGGGTGCTCTGGTTTCCTTTCACAGTCCAAAGATGTGAGGGTTAGGTAGATTGGCCATGCTAAATTGCCCCTTAGTGTCAGGGGAATTAGCATGGTAAACACGTGGGACTATGGGGAAAAAACTCAGATGGGATTGTGGCTGGTGCAACCTCAATGTGCTGAATGGCCTCTTTCTGCACACTAAGAAGTCTCACAACACCAGGTTAAAGTCCAACAGGTTTATTTGATAGCATAAGCTTTCAGAATTCTGCCCCTTCATCAGGTGAGTGATGAAAGAGCAGCAGTCTGAAAACTCATGCTACCAAATAAACCTGTTGGACTTCAATCTGGTGTTGTGAGACTTCTTACTAAGCCCACCCCAGTCCAAAACTGACATCCCTACATCATCACTCCTTCTACACTGTAGGGATTCAACGATTCTGTGATTCCGAATCCCCGCCAGCCTGTGAGCTGGAAAATCCTAATAACCTTTCCATCTATAAAAATAAGACAATTTACTTCAATCCATGTAAACTAACAAAATTCTGTAATGTACTTCCCAATAAGTTTGCGGCTGGAAAAATAAAAAGCAAACTTTGTTGTATTAATATGTAAGAAGTGGATGTAGTGTGCTTCAACATGTTTTATAAGTTTAATATGCTATTCCAGCACCTTTGTCGTTTGTGTTGTGAATGATGAACTTTTACGTCTTTGTTTGGATTTGTCTCAATGATGGCTTTGGAACACAACACAAGGTGTTTTGTATCAGGTTGGAATCCTCAGTAAATGTTGTCCACTGAACAAAAATGCCTCTTTTTTCTGACCAAATTCAACAGATTTGGAATGTGCTATTTTCCTGAAGTTAACTCTGAGACGACATCGACAACAACAGGCCCTTCAGTTAAAGCTAGAATATTTATTTCTGCTGTTAGATGTAAACTGGAAAAATGCTCCTCTTTAAGTTTTTTTTAAATTCTGAATGTGTTTTTGTAACAAATATTTTCAGATGTTCATTCCACAAGTATTTTTTCCATTAACAGTCCAGCACACACTGAAACTCTTGTATACAGACACACCCAAAGGAGTAGTGTTGTTCAGGCAATTGATTTATATGGCTATGTTTAACATCCCAAAGTTAGGTGGCTTCTGTGTAAATAACAGAATATATACCCTTTGTTAAAACAGCCATGGTTATTGATCTGATTCAAATTATCTTCTAACATTCTGAACATTTGCTTTGCAGTAAAGGCGAAGTATCATAAGTTTACAAAGTTCGAATAATATTTGTGCAGTTCCATGTGCCATAACATTAATAATTACTTTATTGACATAGTATTATGCAACAGAGATTAAGAAATATGCCTATTATGGGGTGGCGCGGTGGCATCATGGTTCGTACTGCTGCCTCACAGCGCCAGGGATCCAGGTTTGATTCCTGGCTTGGAGTACTGTCTGTGGAGTTTGCACATTCTCTCTGTGTCTGTGTGGGTTTTCTCCAGGTGCACCGGTTTCCTTCCACAGTTAAAAGATGTGCAGGTTAGGTTGATTGGCCATGTTCAATTACCCCTTAGTGTTAAGGAAACTAGCCAGAGTAAATACATGGGGTTGAGGGGATAGAACATGGGTGGGATTGTCGTCAGTGCAGACTCGATAAGCCAAATGGCCCTCTTTAGCACTGTAGGATTCGGTGATTCTATTATGTTGTTCTGTTCATTCCAAATTTTGAAACTAAAACATCAACATCCTGAGGGCTACAGAAACTAAACTGGATCACCCAAAGGAATCTTGTGGCTACAACAGCACGTCGAAGACTGAGAATTTTGCTGCAAGTAACTTATCTCCTGACTCTCCAAAACGTGTTTACCATCTACAAGGCACAAATCAGGACAATAAGTGTATAAGCTCCACACGCCTGGATGAGTGCAGTTGCAACAGCACTCATGAACTTGACACCATCCTGGACAAAGTAACCCACCTTTAAATTTCACTCCCTCAATCACATATGCACAGCAGTAGTAGCGTGAACTATTTACAAGATGCACAATGGTAATTACCAAAGTTCTTTTGACAGCATCTGTATTGCTACAAATACAACTCAATGTTTCTACAGATATAGCTGTTGGGGCTAAAAGGACCAAGGAATATGAGGGGGGGAGGGCAGATCAGGATATTGAATTTGATGATCAAGATGAATGGCGGACCAGATTCGAGGGGCTGAATGGCCTATTGTTGCATTTGAGCCCTGTCAAACGGGCATCAGGCAGCACCAAATAGGTGGAGCTTAATGAAGGTAGGTGATTGATGGAGGGGTGAGGCTTCTGGGGATGATCAGTGAGGGTGGGTGGTTCTGCTGCCATTCTGCAGTTTGGGTTAAGTGAAAGAAGGAGGGAGGGAGACCAAAGATCAGAGCTGGCCATGGGCTTGGGGTATGATCAGCCTGCTTGGAGAAGGTATTGAGGTTGCTGAGGAGGTGTTGGGGTAGTGCGAGACTGGTTGGGGCTGCTGGTGGGGGGGGGATTGAAAGGACCAGGGAGGAGGAATCAGGAGATCAGGGCTGCAGGAGTGCGGTGGGTCGAAGCTGACTCCAGCACATTTGGGAGGCCAGTGATCAGGCCATGGGTGGCGAATGATGTGGGGGATGTGGGACTACCAGTGATCGACCTGGCCAGCAATCACAAAACCGGCAGATTGACAGATCGATGCATGCATAGTCGCCCACTCAGCGCTATGCTGCCGGCCTCTACAATGGGAATAGGCCCTACCCCCTGATCTTTGAACTGATTTATGCTGTGCACATAATGTGGGAGATTCATTTTGAAACTCCTGTTGATAAAAAACCAACGTGATTCGCTCCAAATTTTTCATGAATTTGACACTTTGGGAGGGATTTCACAACCTCGTTGTGCCTGTTTTTGGGCGTAAAAATGTTGTAAAATTGGACATGAAGCGTTTAAAGGGAACGACACCTGTTTTGGAGCCTGTTCCCACTCTACCATATTAAGAGAATTGGCACGATGGGGAACGCAATCCAAATGAGATGAGGGTGAAAATTTAGGGGAGATGCGTGGGGAAAGTTTTCCACGCAGAGGGTGGTGGGTGCCTGGAATGCACTGCCAATGGAGCTGGTGGAAGCAGGCATGTTAGCAATGTTCAAGGCCTAAATTGATAGACACATGAACAAACAGATAGAAACCGCGCATGGGCAATAAGTAGCGGATCTAAATAAGGATTAGGAATTGGTGCAGGCTTGGTGGGCCAATGGGCCTGTTCCTGTGCTGTATTGTTCTTTGTTGCTTGTAACTGTATCAAGCGATGTGCAGCTTTTGAAAATATAATTACAAAACTACAAGGAAGATTTATATTTGGCAAACTGATACTTGAAAATAAAAGCTGTTTCGCAGAGCTAGCATAATTTATGCCTTGATTGCCAATTGCACTGAAAGCAGAAAGTCTTGACCCTAATATCCATTATCCTTCCAGAGAACACGACTCTGTTATCTTCTTAGCCAAGCTATAATAAGTTTGTTCTGACTTTTTCTCAAATATCCTGCCTGCTCTCGCAGAAAATCTGTTTATCTCTCATGGAAACTATTGATATTCTCTGGACAGCTTTGCATCCTTGCAAATGCTGGATAATAAGAGGGTTATTTTAAAGATAACAGCCAACTTAAACTGTTTTTTCTTTTCACATCATTCCATCGACAGATTATCAAATATAATAAATGCTACACAGAAATTTTCCCGACTCTTAAGTATAACAAAGCTCTGCTTCCTTCGCTGTTACAATTGTTATCATAATTTGTTATCTTTATGATCCAATCATTCTGTTAGTTTTATGGTCAATAGATAAAAATAATCAGAATAATCTTTGATTCTTTAAATGGAGCTTAATGTGGTGTTGGTGCACAGTGCAAGATTTTCTGCTAAGTCTGATTTGTAATGGAGTTCCGAGTAATGTCGTTGCCATCATGTAGATAGCTTAATTCACCAGAATGTTTACACTTCACTGGTACCTGTGCATGAGACCCAAATACGATAGTAGTGAGGATTCTTTTTCATTTCAAAAGTCATCTGACTACCAATTCAAGCACTTTTGAAGCTTTCCAATATCGACACTCAATTCTGCAACCAAAATGAAAAACCAGTCTAAGCCAACAATCTTTCATGGTTGCTGCCAAAGGTGCAACACATGAACTGACAGAAAATAAATTTAGTGGATTATTCTAGGCTCATACAAGGGCAGAATAACCCTCCCCACCAATTTACATTCTACCTTGAGAGCAGAGTGCCCCAGCTGCTTGCTGAAGATCAGCATAAGAGCTGCAGGAAATAGCGGAACTGGAATTCTTGTTGAACTTGTGATTCAAATCCAGATGGCCCAAATGAAAACCCCACTACCCACAGTATTATCTATCTGTGTAGGAGGATTGTGTTTTCACACTCCTATGCCCACGGCAGATGTTATTTAAAAAGATTAAGGTTGTCAAATGCAATCTCGAGCTCTGTACATGTTTGATTTACTCTTGAATGAACCTGATAGCAACCAAGCAAATTTTATTTATTTTATCATCGTGTCAATCACTATTCCTATTCTAATTTATTCCATTCCAACTTTACGCTAAGATTGCTGGTATCTGGTTTAGAATGGGAAAGGTGGTTCTAAGGGGTTCCCACTTCAAAGATTTGATAAATTCCAACAGTGGGATAAAAAAAACAAGTTTGTCAAATATATCCTACTTTCGCTGTCATAACTTGTTACAACTCTGAAATAGCCCTGTAAGATGCAGTATGATCCATAGAATGCCATTCGGTACAAATTGTTTCCCTGCAATGTCTAATTAACTCAGCACAGATTAGGACTTAAACACAGCCCATCCTAGTCTGCTAAACTGTGCAACTCACTCTGCTAATGCATTTAGCCATTGAGAAAGGAATGAGAAACTTCAGAAATACAAGCAGGAGTTGCTCCATGGTCTGCTCTGCAGGTTATGTGATTTCAGTAAACATATAGAAACATACGTCGGAATTCCACCACCCTGCCTGCCACAGGAATTGGAGCGGGTGAGGGGTGGACAATGAGAAGGTCCATTGACCTCGGGTGGGATTTTCCAGTGTCAGGCCAAGCGAGGCTGTAAAATCCCCCAATAGAAATTAGAAGCAGGAGTAAGCTATTTGGCCTTTGAGACTGCTCTAATATTCATTATGACCACAGCTGATCATCAAATTCAAAATCCTGATTCCCTGCTTCCCACCTTTTTCCCTTTAGCCCCTAGAGCAATGTCTAATATCTTCTTGAAATCACACAAAGTTCTGGCCTCAGCGATTTTCTGTGGTAGGGAATTCCACACATTCACCACCTCCTGGATGAAGAAATTTCTCCTCACCTCAGCCCTAAAAGATTCATCTCTTGTCCTCAAACTATGATCTCTTGACTCTCCCACCATTGGGAACATTCTTTCTGAATCTACCCTGTCTAACCCTGTTAGAATTTTATAAGTTTTTATGAGTTACCCCACCCCGATTCTTTTGAACTCAAATAAATATTCTAACTAACATATCTCTCCTCACATGACAGCCCTGCCATCCCAGAATCTGCTTGGTAAAGACTTGCTGTGCTCCCTTTACAGAAAGAATATCATTCCTCAGATAAGGGCATCAATACTGCACACAATAATCTAGCTATAGCCTCACCAATGCCTTATAAAACTGCAATAAAACATCCCTATTCCTATACTCAAATCCTCTCACTATAAAGGCCATTATGCCATATATAGATTTGATTAAACTAAAATTCCATAATATATCCCAACTGTGCACTTAACAAAAAATTGGTTCATTCTCAAAAGAATCTGTTTCTCAGCATTGATGACATCAGTTTCAAATATTTGTATGAAGGCCAGAATACTCAAACAGCTTCCCTTATGGCAGTGAGCCAAAGACATGAAATGATCTCCTAAAAGAGATCTTTTTCCCCCGTTAAGTACATATCCTTAAATGACCCAGGGAAGAATGCCATGGAAGTATCAGTATTAATCTACAGTACAAAGTATAAGGCAGGTAAGTTTGACAATTTGGCAAGGTACATATGAGCATACAAATTAGACTGAGTAGGCCATTCACTCTACCATTCAATAAGATTAAGTTGAAGTTTATTTATTAATGTCACAAGTAGGCTTACATTAACTCTGCTATGAAATTATTGTGAAAATCCCCTAGTTGCCATACTTCAGTGCCTGTTCAGGTATACTGAGGAAGAATTTAGCATGACCAATGCACTTGACCAACATGTCTTTGGACTGTGGGTGGAAACTGGAGCACCCAGAAGAAACCCATGCAAACACGGGGAGAATGTGCATTCTCTGTACGGACAGTGACCCAAGCCAGGAATTGCATCTGGATCCTTGGTGCTGTGAGGCAGCAGTGCTGACCACTGTGCCATTGTACTGCTCTGATTGTGCCCTCAAAGTCAGTTTTCTGCTTACCCCATGTAAGGGGATTTTCTCCCAGTGTCCCTTTGAGGTGGCCTTATATTCAGTTGATCACAGGTAACACAAACCAAAATAGAAAATGCTGGAAAATCTCAGCAGGTCTGGCAGCATCTGTAAGGAAAGAATAGAGTTGACATTTCGAGGCCAGATGACCCTTTGTCAAAGCTAAGGTAACCCAAAGATTTGTGAAAGACAGTATGCAGTTAAAGGCTTTCTTTATTTGACCAATACATATTGGGAGAGAGATGGTCAGAGGATTCCAACTTCTCTGTGAAGTTACATCACATGATCACAACATACATTTCTGAAGATTTGATCCTTGCACCCAACCTGTCATCCAAGCTGGATGGTCCAATTACATTAATGTACTTTATTTACTCTGGCCAATAGCTTTCTACCTTCTAAAACATTTTGGAATTCATTGGTCAATTGAACCCAGAAGTTCTTCCCCTATTGCCTAGTAACCTTACCTACACAAAGCTGGTACTTTCAGGGATCACTTCTAACACCTGCAGTCCTGGGAATGAGAAGGGAGTCATCTTACTTGTCTATTTTCTGTCCCCTTATCATACATCTGAATAAGTCTATTCATTGCAGCCAGAGGCAGAATCTTCACTCATTTCAATAATCTTGGTTGCTTGTGGTTGCCTGGCCTGCCCCTGATACTAGGGTATACGCTCTATGCTTCATTGTTCCAGAAGAATGCAGTCTAACTAAACTTATGTCCCATTATGCTTAGGGGTAAATTGCTTGTAGGCCAAAGCTCACAAAAAATACAAAAATACAGTTGAAATCTATAATACTTTTTTAGAAAGGATTAGATATATGTTTATAAAAACAATACTTTTGTATAGTATACAAATGAGGCACATTGTGATGTCTTTGCTATATATAAGGCACACTATATCTCTATTTTAAACTAATCCACTTTGTTTTAATAGTCTTCTGTATACCCTCCTACACCCCCAATGCCCTTGTACTCACTTGTTGTCAAAAATATATCTACCTCTGCCTTGATGATAAATAAAATAAATACTAAATAAAATTGAATATAAAAGATACCGTCAGAAACCATCAATTGTTTTTCCAGCCTTATGCACTGCTGGGATTATCCATCCAATCCTTTCAGGAGTCAATGACTTTTGGTTGGGCTGCCGTATCTTCCATGGTAATCTCACCAAGACTAGCCAATAAATCCTGGCCCATGTCGCAAATTGATTAAATTCATGGGCAACTTCTCCAGTTATTCACATTGGTTGCATCCTCTCATCCCACCCATGGGATTCCCAGCGGCATGGGGTGGCTTCAATGGGAAATGCCATTGACAAAGAGCAGGACCAGAGATTTCCCACCACCAGTAAATACCACTTCCCACCACCGAGAAACATGTAACTAGGAGGCCAGAGAAACCCACCCATGTTTTTTGGTACTCTATAAACCTTGCATGCTTCTCTGTTAAATTTTCTCATTAACATTTTCCACATTTTGCCTTGTCAACCGAGCTTCAACTTGATTATTTAATTTTCAAACGATCTTCTCCAGTGACACATAATTCAAATTAATCTCTTTCATGTAAGTGATAGTTCCACTGTTGTGCAAAAATCAGGAATGGTATCTGTGCAAGTTTTCAGGTAAGAATGTTCTATTTGAAAAAGACAGGTGCTGAAGGATAGAACTGGAACCTAATCTTCACTCACCTGTGAAGCATTTTTTAAAGGTGCACAGATTAAAACATGTACCTACCTTTCAACCCAACAACCATAGTTTCAGTCTGTTCCTATATATATAGGAATCTGCTTAGGCAATGCCTCAGAATTGAGGATGACTTGCTTCCACTTTGATTTGATGTGTTCTGAAATGAGTGATGAGTCCAGTGTGTGATTTGCGAACTCTGCAACATGTGGAGAAGGCATTGCATGGATGGATTACTTGGCAGTTCTTGTGCTCTTGTCTCTGCATATCTCTGGTTAAATTTCTTGCTGCCTTGCTGAATGAAGTCAGTCACAAGTCAGGGTAACTCATGAGTCAGCAGGTATTATCTAACCTCTACAGTGATGCTTTCAGGATATTCCTAAAGTGTTTCCCCTGTCTCTTGGGAGTCCCCAAGTTTTGAGTAGAAAATGTTAAAAACAAAACATGCCGGATAACTCAACAGGTCTGGCAGCATCTGTTGGTGGGAGGAGGAGTGAGGCAGGGAGAAGGATCATAGCTAAAAAGTTATCCCATCTTTAAAAAATTCATGCTAAAATCTTGCTGCAGTTTACACTGTGAGGATCTTATGATCCCACTCAATGGGTTTCCCAGTCACGAAAGGTGCATTCAATGGGGAACCTCATTGACAACAGCGCATCACCTCCTGTCACCAAGTAACACTTTGTGGAGAGGGAGAAAAATCCCACTCTAAATTGCTGGTGGACTGGACTCAATAAGAGCCCACCTGCTACGGTGATGTTGTGGTACCAGCCCCTTAATTTACTTTTATGTAAGTACTTAAAAACATGGGGGAGGAAGCCTCCCTTGGGAGTCGTGAACAAAGCCCAGTCCGTCACTCAAACCAGCCTCCCACCCATTGATACTGCCTGCATTTCCTGCTGCCTCAGAAAAGCAGCCAGCATAATTAAGGACCCCACGCATCCCAGGCAAATTTGCTTTTTGGAGTTTGCACATTCTCCCCATGTCTGCGTGGGTTTCGTCCAAGTGACCCGGTTTCCTCCCACAATCCAAAGATGTGTGGCTTAGGTGGATTGGCCATGCTAAAGTACCCCTTAGTGTCAGGGGGACTAACTAGGGTAACTGGGGTTATGGGGATAGGGTCTGGGTGGGATTATGGTCCGTGCAGACCCAATGGGCCAAATGATTTCCTTCTGCATTGAAGGATTCTATGACTAAGAAAAATTCCCATCGTAGGTATGAGTTCCAGAAGGTTACTAACAATCTCAAGGGCATTTAAACTTCCTGGTTCCCCCTCCCTCCACACCTCTTACCTCCCCTCCCCCATATATACATATATATGTAGGGCAGTAAAGGACATCTGACTGAAATATATTCTATCTCTTAAGTAACTATAACACTGTTTTTCAGATGAATGACCTCCTGTGAAAGAGAAGAATGTTGCTGATAATTTGATTGAAAGATCAGCTTCACTGAAAATTTCCTGAATTGATTCCAGTCTGTTTAACTATTCAGAGGAAAAGCAAATTACAAATGTGTTGACTGGGCAGAATAGAGAATGATTCAGTGACAGTACGTTGTGGTTTATTTAATGTTATTGAACTTTTCTAACAAGTAATGGAAAGTAATTCACTAAAACTTAACTAAAGTAGCTCTTCGATTTGTTAAGTACAACGACTTTCTCCAAAAGAATAGCTTAACAATAGTTAACGTATAGCAAACTAATTGCTATTATCCATTGGCCTGATGGTTACAAGTAACACTATTGCTGCCACATTGTTCAGGTTTTCCATTTCCATCATGTTTTATATTATTGGCATCATCATTCTGACAGATTGCCTTAGGATGAGATCTATGTGGGGGTCTGATTAATGTGTTCGGTCCCAAATGAGTTTTCAGTCTGCCTTTGCTAATACATCTCTCATAGTGTTTTCAGTTCATCATTAGAATCTACGCTAAAATGATTTCAGACATTAGATTTGTTTTCCAATTCTGACAAGAGGCCTGTCTTTGTAGAAGATAATGCAGTAGAGCTTAGGCGTGTTCTATGCCTTTATGTCAATGATTGAACTGACTTAATAATAGCAAAACTAATGTTTACAATATGAGAATCAGTAAATTAGTACTATAAGTCCATTCATTCCAAATTAAAGCATATGCACACAAAGATTGAATACAGATGAAGATAGGGCACTTTTACAGATTACAGTCAATTTAGTCTTTGATTTACAATCCCATGTAGCAGGCCAATGGTTTCATGAATGGCTTTGATGATTTAACATTGAAGTGAAGGTCTGGTAAATGTCCACAGCAAGTTACTAGGCATTGTGTAGTTGAATATGTATAGAATTGGTAAGGAATAGATTATGTACTTTGGGTGCTTAATGACTTGCAGCAAGTTTCAGGACCTTGTTCTGGCTGTAACTGATGGTTCTTAAAAGGAAATATGGCCCAACTTTTCTTTTGTAGCCCTTGTCTTGTTGATGTCCTGCTGCAATATTCCTAGGTCTCTTTACTATTGGGATAGTAAAGGGTCACAATATCAAAAAACAGTTTTAGTCCCTAATCAATAACCATTGCTCAGCCAAAATGAAAGTTAAAATGTTATTGATGTACAATAACAGAGAGATGGTAATCTTTCATGCTCGTGGATCAAGATCTTGTCAGATTTCCTGAGTTGAAGCATTAGTCCATTGGCTCTGTTTTGATTAAGCTTTGAACAACGGCAAATATGAATTCCACAGACAATATCCGTCTTGTTCTGTCCATTTCAGGGGTAGACCCCTATATATGGTAATTCAATTCAGAATTTTCCAGAAGGTTGATAGTCTTTATTAAGTAAGCAAAGGTCACCTGACCCTTTAGCAGCCAACTTTACAGTTCCATCAGTGTTCAACAAATAAAAGATAGTTCCAGAAACTTCCATATAAGCTCAGTTCAAGTAGAAAGGTATGAATGTGACACTTCTTTACTGGGTATAACACTATCATTGCAGTGTGATTTGAAACAAGCAGGATGAGAGGAAGCTTCCAAAGATGGAGAGTTATTATTGAGGTAAGAGACATGCTTCAAGTGAATCTTCAAATTTTTAAAACGTTTTTGCAGTGTTTAGGCCAAATGTCAGTGTTGTGCTTGCAGTGCACAGAACACGTCATTTCTCTTGGTGTTCCCAGCTCTGCTGTTTCACTACAGAAATTGTTAGGAAAGATTGGGAAATAAAAGGATTTACATACTTTTTTTTACCACTGGGCTGCTCGAAGCAATACATAGACAATAAAATACTTTCAAAGTAAAAACAAGAAATTCTGGATAAATTCAGCAGGTGTGGCAGCTGTTGTGGAGAGAAACAAATGTCAACCAGGATTTTCCCAAAAAAAATCTAAGTTCTCAACGTGCGGGGAATTGGAGTAAATCTTGTCAGTTTTTTTAGCATGATTTCCAGAATGAATCTTTGATATTCTGTGCATCACTGATTGCCCCGGCATGATTAGTTCTGGAAATCTGGGAGTGGAACATATTCCCACCTAAGAGGCTGACAGTATAGTGCTAAGCAGACCACTACACATGTGCTGATCTGTTAATGTGGAGATTGGCACATGCACAGTGGCATCCCATCACTGATCTCCTGATTGCTGGTCAACACGTCACTGGCCAGCTCCACAACCGTCTTTTACTGGCCTTCAAGACCATCCCCCCATCCATCCATCAATGTTTCGAATGTTAATTCTGTTTCTCTCCACAGATGTTGTCAGACCTGCTAAGTTTATCCAATATTCTCTGTTTTTATTTGTATTCATAAGGCCACAACAAAGAAGCTAATTCCTAAAATAACTTCTTTGAGCTGTTAATCAACTTGAACTTACAGTCCCCCACTGTGATAATAACATGATGTAGAACTAATCCAGTAATAATAATGCCCTTGGTGTCATGTTAACAAACTGCTATTAGGACACCAATTATTTTTCAACCCAAGGTCAAAATCTAAAGGGTAGGATTCAAATAATTTAATGAATGGCAATTCTACAGATTTTATCTGCTTTTTATGAGTATTTAGGTTCACATTTTAAAATTGTCAGGCACACATTGTGGGATAATGCTCACATCCCAGTCAAAATGGGGCCTGTTTGAAATCAGCATTCCATTCAAAAAGCACTGCCGTGTGAGCTGTGTCCTGACCCCACTTCCTACCAGTGAAAATAGGATCTGTTGGGGTGGCATGTTGTGACCCAGGGTCCTGGCACCAATTTGGATAAAGCACAAACTCTCCACAACTCAATAAATATCTTGATTTGTGAGCCCCATTTTCTTCAGTTTACTTTTCTATGTTCATGGGTAGAAATTAACTTTGAGCAAGAGACCACACCTCATTCCTCCCCAAACATAACTTTCAAGGTGAACATATGCCTGCACCAGTAAGTTTTTCTGCATTTACTTAACTCTTGATGGATTTACTTGACTCAGAGGAAAACTTCTGCTCCTGCTGGGGAGGAAGACTGCCTCTGAGGCCTTCCAAAAAATCAAATGTCTGGCAGCCCTCTTGCACCTGCAGCACACTGTTGGGATTACATCTTATCCCCAACAAGATCAATGTTGCGGCCAGGTGGGAAGGTACGATAAGGTAAGACTAGCACACCCTGGTGCAGGAGGAGAGCGGGGTGGTTGTGTGGGAGCTGCTTGGTGGACAGTTTGGGAAAAAGGAAATCTGCTGGTTGGGGGAGAAGACTGTGGGGGACATTTATGGGTCCAAGGCAACTGTAAAGGAGAAAATCCCCCCCTTGCCCAAGTACTGAGAGATGCCCGATTTCCACTTGATGCCAACTTCCAACGTGGGATCAATTACAATGGCGGATGAAAGCCCTTATGTGACCATTAGTTGACCATTTAAGCACCTCAGTTGGCTTATGAGCACAATGCCTTTCCTGGCATTCTTAAAATTGTAGCATGACCAATAATGAGAAAGTAATGGGAGAAACAGTACTCCAATTTTACAGCAAATTTTACACTTCCAACTTCCAACTCACCCCCAGGATTGCAAAATTCTGCCCCAGACTTTGTTTATCATAAAAATGAATTTGTTGTAAAACTGTATTTGTTGGTTCATGTTAAAGTTAATGCATGTATTTGGTCAATACATAAGCCCAGAACTTCCTCAAAGCTATTTGCATTCATGGTCATAATTCTAATGGATGTATGGTGGAAATATCTTTTAAGTGCCTGAATGGGGTTTCCATTATGTTTCAGTTAAAGCAGCAGAGCAAGATCAACTCTGCAGAAAATCAGATTATAGAATCTCTGCAGTGTAGAAGGAGACCATTCACCCATCAAACTGCACTGATGACAATCCCACCCAAGGCTCTATCCCCACAACCCCACATATTTAACCTGCTTATCTTTCTGACCAACACATTATGGGATACTAATGGGCAATTTAGCATGGCCAATCCACCTAACCTGCACATCTTTGGACTTTGGGAGGCAACTGGAACAGACGGAGAAAACACACGCAGATATGGGGAGAATGTGCAAACTGCACAGAGACAGTGACCCAAGGCCGGAATTGAATCTGGGTCCCTGGAGCTATAAGAAAGCAGTGCTAACACCATGTGGTAAATGTTACCTGAATATTAAGCTAATACCTTTTGAAGTATTAGAGGATTGCCAGCACACAAAATAGCATTGTTCTTCATGGCAGGAATGGAATAACGGGGAGAAAATGCTTCCATCAGTAAGAAAATTACACCAAGTTTTCAAAGAAGTGAAATACAACAAAGTGGCTGATCTTCCCATTTCAGAATGGATTTGCTGACATGTGACAAGTCACAAAAAACTTACCCTATCTTCAACTGCTGCCTTCTTCTAGAGTTTCCTTGATGGAAGCAGTAAGCCAGCTGCTAATTGTTCATGGAAAGCTCTTAAAATTGAATTACCTTTCTTCCCCCACCCACTCAGCCACTCCACTTCTTTGCCAAGTCAATGGTGCTGCTATCAAATCTGACACACTCACTTCACAGATATGACCCATGATGCTCATTTACTGGCACATCTACCCCCACTGAAGAGGCTAAACATGCTGAAACTCAGCAATGGTCTGACAAACAAACCATTGTTTAAGGAGATAATGGCCTAATGGTATTATTGCTAGGCTATTAATCCAGAAATTCCGCTAACGTTCTGGGGACCCAGGTTTGAAACCAACCACAGCAAATGGTGGAATTTGAATTTAATAAAAATATCTGGAATTAAGAATCTACTGATGATCATGACACCATTGTTGGAAAAACCCAAGTGGTTCAGTAAAGTCCTTTAGAGAAGGAAATCTGCCTAGTCTGGCCTACATGTGACTCCAAAGCCACAACAGTGTGGGTAACTGTCAACTGCCCTTGGGCAAGTAGGGATTAGCTATAAATGCTGGCCAGACAGCGACTCCCATGTCCCACAGATGAATAAAAAAACAGAAACACAAGTACTGTAATGCTATTGACCTCTCCCTCTGTAATCAATGATGTGCATGAGCAAGCCTCTGGGTAGTAAGAAAGGCATTGAAGCACTATGTTGTGGAATTCCTTATTAAATTTGCCAACATATTGAAAGGGGATATGAGAATTTGTAGCTTGTAACCCAAGGTCTATATAAAGATAATCTGACTGCCTATAAGAGATATTCTCAATTGGCATAAGGCCCCTGTCACAGGGAAAGCTAATACAACTATTCATGGAGTTGCCACATTACCTATAATTTGCAATAGACAACTGCACAGATGTGGATTTTTCCATAGTCATTGCCACACCTCCCATGTTGTGTTGAACATTTTGAAAATTACTTCAGAATATGATTGTGTTCAATTAGTATTCGTCAGCAGTCAGAATACCAGGTTCTGCAGTTGAAGAAAGGAGCAAACTACCCTCAGACCTGACGATTCCTGTATGTTCACCTCCTCCTAGTTCATGTTCAGTGCTCCCCAGTTCTCAGGTCACTGCCTAATTTGCCTTGATTGATGTGCCTGTGCTGGTGGTAACGACAAACAGACTAAACAATACAGGGTGTTGTGAACAGCATGATTTTTCATGTAGACTCAGCGCAGGTGAAAGAATACTTGGGACGTATTTACTGTTATCTAATAAAGTCATTTTTAAAATAGATGTAGAAAGAGATGAATCCAAGATAAAACCATTGGACCAAAAATTAATTAATTTGAATGGTAGGGAAGGTAACCTATCCCAGATTCATTGTTTGGAAAAATACTTTTACGTTAAACTGCAGACCAGCAGTGATGATACTTAAATATGAAATGGAGAAGATGCAAGTATTACATGCTGACTAGGAAGAAGTTTCAATAATAAGATTGTTGTTAGAGCAAAAAAGGACAGAAATAAGAGACATGTGGTATGTGCTTAGAGATAATACAGAAGAAAACTATGAAAATTATAAAAAGTACAGAAAGGAATCAAAAGGAAAAAACTCAAAAAAAGTACAAAATTGAAGAAATCTTGCTCCTAAATGTTGTTCTGTAACAAATAAGAAATGCCCTTCATTTAAATAATGATTTTAGTCTCTTACGATGGTACTGCAGCACTGAGTATCTGTAATAGATTGAGGGTGACTCGATATGGCTTGAATCAACAAAGCATTATTGTCAATAATATGAATAATCTCTCCAACAAGGTCAGACTGAATTACAATGCCATCGCTCTATTCAACTCCCTAATCTAACTGCGAGACCTTCTTCAACCATAATATGCACCATCCTGCAACTGGCTCAGCTTCCCGCCGTGACAATCTGGCCCCAATCACATGGCCCTCAGGAACTCCTCCCTGCTCCCTTAAAGGGCCACACTACTAAGTATTCTTCCCTAAAAGCAATCAGATACTGAGTGAGAATTACGAACTCCAGGGAGTCATACTCAATTTTCTCATCAACTTTCTCCTGTTTGTTCCTCAGTTCTGAATCTGCACCATGCTTACCAATGATCGCAGTAGCTGATTATCACCTTAATGGGGAGAATAAGAGTGCATGTTTATAAGTTACGTAATCAATTTACTAAGCTAGATGTCATGAATTTTCTGTTTTCCAGAAAGTCATTGTGCTTTGGAATAAATTGGTTGTTTGTATGTTGGGTGGAGATTCTCTGAATGTAGCCAATATTATGAGGGCCAACTCCTGGAGGAGGCTGATATTACTAAGTACAAAAGGTAGGTAGGCTATTAAGCATGTTCTTCATTGTCACTGATACCTGCAAGAACTTGAGGATCAGAAAAGGATTTCCCAGAATTTATTTTTTGTAACTTGATCTGAAGTGTTATTTTATATGTTTTCTTCCCTCTCTTAATAGTTTACATGGGAGTCAGGGCAGGCATGCACTGCTTGTTGCAACATTTGCTGAATGAAGACAAATTGAACCAACTAGTCTTTTTCTGTCTACCATTTCCCTATGTGTGCATTAGTTTTAACCAGTAAGAAGAAAACTTTAAGGCCAGAACGTGAATAGCAATGCGTTGACAATGATGAAGACAAAAGGGAGTTAAAAGGATCTGCAACATACAACTTTCCCTCTAACCTTTACTGGAGTTTGTTATTGATTTCCCAATGTTCAGTCATGTTAAATGTTTCTGCACAGCTGCATAAGTATGTGAACTTAAAGGGGCCAAATTGGAGCTCTAGGATTAGACACAGCTTACAGAGAACAATATTATTAGGAGAAGCTAATGGCACTGGGGAGTTGGGGCTTAGAAGAACTCAGTGTGGATCCTGTTCTCCTGCAATTTCCTCCTCCTTAAATCCATAACTACATCCTGTTCTTCCCCCAGAAACTCAAAAATGATCAAAGAACACCCCCACCAACAATAAAATTGCTGCCCCATAAACCTAAAATAGCAAGAATATTTGAGAAATCCCAAAAGCTAGGACCAGCTTCAATATTCCCAGAAACACTGTCTCCAGTTTTTGCAGAGCCCGGTGCCCTAATGCTCCCAGACTGTGAGACCCCTTCAAACTATTGCTGGATTCTGAGGTCTTACCCACTTCTGACAGATTCCAAGTCACACCTAATGCTGATAACACAGTGTCCCTGATAATATTACTTGGCATAACATCTGTTCTAATAGAACTCACCAGCAATTCCACAAGAGATATATGAGTAAGATCATCACATTCTTATTTATAGACATTGAATAGCTACATTTATTGATCATATTGCATTACCAGGTTATAAAACCAGGCTCCAAGAAGCTGAGGCAGCAATCTTTGCATTTACTCCTGCAGAATAAATATTTGAAAATGATTTCATAAAAATACTTGGTTCTTTTCTGTCTGAACTAGGGACTAGCAATGCTCTGTATTCTGTCAATCAAACTTTGCAATAAATCATACTGCTCCCACTTTAACTCTGACAGTGAAAATAATGAACTATTATACAGACTTGCATGAGGCCAATACTCTTTTCCTGAATCACCCATTGTTTAAATACCATCCTGTATAAAATTCATCAGTCTAGATTGAAATTAACCCTTGCTATTCTGAATCCACAGAAAGCGTTAAGATATACTGACTGAAATAATCTATTATAATCATTGATTCTAAGTCACTTAATATACAGTGAATGATATGCAAAGATATGCAGGTTAGGATAATTGGCCATGCTAATTTGCCCCATAGTGTCAGAGGAATTAGCAGGATAAATACGTGGAGTTATGGAGATAGGGCCTGAGTGGGATTGTTGGCTGTGCAGGCTCGCTGATCCAAATGGCCTCCTTCTGCACTGTAGGGATTCTATAATTTCTATGATATTAAATGTTAGTTTGGCTTCATCCACTATTTACTTCCAAGTCAGGTATAATGGCCGGCATTTTACCACAGTTCATGCTGGCAGGATTTTCCCATCTCACTACAGTGAACAGAGTTTTGGTTAGCTGCCAAATTCCCCGATTTTGCTGCAGTGGGAGAGTGATGTGAATGGCAGGTAAGATTGCACCCAATGGGTTCAAGCCCAACTCCAATAGACTTTGATGCACATTCTAAGCTGACATTTCAGTGCAGAATAAGGCAGTATTGCATTCTCAAGAGCCCTCAGGGAACTTTTGTCTGTTGAGAGCTGGTGTGGCCCATTGAGGCTGCATAGAAAGACCACAAAAACTTTGCAGCCAAAGGTAAGCCATTCAAATGGAAATGCATTACTTTACAAAAATCCTCGAAATAACTTCTTTGGGCGTATGAGATGACAATGCCAGAACTCTAGTCCCAAGCATTTGAATGCCTGACTACATAAAGTTCAGCAATGTCATAGGGATGACTGGTATAATCATTTCATCTTCAAGTGTGAGATTCCATCAACTGCAGCATGAACTTCAAACACAACCCATTATACCACACTCCCTAACAACAATCTCTATCAATCACAATTGATCTAATATTGTTAGCTTCATCTCATTCTCCCATAATTAACATTGCTGCAAGTTCACAACCACATCCCACAGCTTGGACACAGCAACAGCCATGACAGCCACATCACTCAAGCATCTTGCACCTTCTTCACAAATCCACTGCCCTCCTCTCCTGTGGAAGAGAGCGGCACATTAATGGAAACAGCAGGAGCCAACCAGCAAGCAGCAAACATGGCTGTTTCTCCTCTATCTATAGAGGAAATAGTGTATACCATGATTGGAACTTTAATGACTGAGGCCATGGCTAGTAGTGGCATTGCTCTGGTTTCCTCCCACAATCGAAAGATGTGTGGGTTAGGTGGATTGACCATGCTAAATTGACTCTTAGTGTCAGGGGATTAGTAGGGTAAATACATGTGATTACAGGAATAGGTAGGATTATTGTCGGTGCAGACTTGAAAGGCCAAATAGTCTCCTTCTACACTGTAGCGTTTCTATGATTCCATAATTCTATGATGGTTTGCTCATACCTAATCCTTCCTCTCACATACCAGTTCCTCATCCCATAATATTGAAATTGCCATTGGTGTAAGAATGCATCTATTGCTTTCCAGCACACCCACCACCACCCCTTGCCCTGCTCCACCCTTGCGCTCTTCCCCTTTCAGGCATCCAAAACCATAACCTAACAAGGCAATGGCAAAAGAGAAAATAAGGTGGTTGTACATGAAGATAGTAATGAGGGAGAAATACTGTCACTCATTCCTACGTCATATACACTCTTTCAATGCTAACACTGCATATTTTAGATCATTGCTTCGATTTGAGATCTGAATATATTATTATAGAATCATAGAATCACTACAGTGCAGAAGAAGGCCATTCGGTCCATCTATACAGACAACAATCCGTTCCGGACCCTATCCCTGTAACTTCATGAATTTACCTCATCGGTCCCCCTGATGCTAAGGGGCAATTTAGCATGGCCAACCAATATAACCCCGCCTATATTTTGGATTGTGGGGGGAAACTCACACACACTGGGAGAACCTGCAGATAGTGACTTGAGCCAGGAATCAAATTTGGGTTGGTGGTGCTGTGAGGCTGGTGCTGTGAGAAAAATAGTGGATGCGGTTTAAGTGTATCTAGCAGGATTTACCACACAATCCACTGTGCGTTTTACAGTGGCATGAGGCAGCTCACTTCTGGGTTTCCCAGTGAACGTACTCTAGCTGTCAGGAAATCCATACTGGGGGTATACTGTCAGCAGGACAGGAAGATCCCACCAACATGAATGGCTGGAAAGTTCTGGCCAAGGTGTCTCCCATTTAAGGCGGAGATGAGAAGAAATGTTTCCTCTTAGTGGGTCAGAAAACCTTGGAACTTTCTTCCCCTGAGAGCAATAGAGGCAAGATCATTGTACATTTTTATCATGGAGACAGATAACTTCTTGACTAACAAGCAAGTCAAAGATTATTAGGAACTGACAGAATATGGAACTGAGGCAAAAATGTGCACATTGAATGGCTCAAGGGATCAAATGGCCGACTCTTATTTCTATTTCTTATGTTCATATATTTGTATATTATGGCGTCTTGCTGAAAGTCCTTCTTCTCTACCCTCTTTCTTCTTTCTCTGTGTTATGTCTGTTTTTGCACCTTAATGTGTTGTCGACCCCAGTGTTTTCTAAAGCTTGCTATACTGTGCGATCGTTTGGGATTTGAAGAAATGAGAAAATCTAAGGGCAAATGATTGTGGAAAACTCTTCAAGTCAAGAGATAGGAGGTGGAATTTTATCAGCTCCTCTGTCTGAAGCCAATGGGGAATGTTGCTCTCCAAGCCTTGCTTGCCCCTGGAATCAGGGCAGGCGTTCTGATAAAATTCCAGCCATAATGCTTCAGCATATGCCACACCACTTATTGTGGACTTTGACAACTGTAGCTGATCATTACCACCAAACAGTAACACAACTGCGGAAAGCATCAGTTAACCTGAAGGAGATTGATGACCACAAGAGCTCACACCTCGGCACTGAATGCCTGTTCAGCTGCACTTAAGAGAAGGTGCTAACTCTAAAACTACAGCACTGGCATAAAATCACATTAAAGCACTCTGGATGGCATGGTGGCACAGCACCAGGGATCCGGGTTCGATTCCAATCTTCAGTGACTGTCTGCATGGAGACTGCAAGTTCTCCCTGTATCTGTGTGGGTTTCCTCCAGATGCGCCGGTTTCCTCCCACAGTCCAAACCTGTGTGGGTTAGGTGGATTGGTCATAATAAATAGTCCTTTAGTGTCCAAAGATGTGTAGGTTGGGGTGGGATTAGTGAGGTAAGTACATGGGGTTATGAGGACAGAGCTGGGTAAGATGCTCTTCCAGAGAGTCAGTGCAGACTCGATAGGCCAAATGACCTTCTTTGGTACTTTAGGGTTTCTGTGATTCTCAATAAGCATTATATGTTGATTGATGTCATGATCTGCTTATTTCAACTTCAACTTAAGACACAACAACACAAGAAATATGAGTGTTTTCTAGGTTTCAGTGAGATCACCTCTAATTTTTCTAAACTGCAGAGAATCTAGGCCCAGGTTTCTCAGCCTTTCATCATAGGAAACTACCCTCTAACCCCAGCCCTCTCACCCCAGGAACCAATTTAGTGAACATTTGTTGTACTGCCTCCGATACAAGATACCCTACGGTTCGCCTGCTATTTCAGCTGCTACTTGTTCACTTACTAACACCCTCATCAAAATAGTGTCTATAGCACCAGCATGCTCCTATACATGCTTTGGTTACTATTTTGAAGGAAACTGCAACCACAACACTCAAAAGCTGAGTACCGCACAGTCAAATATGACAGCCCAGTATTTTTCCCCAACCGCACAAATAATTATTTCTGCAATTTTGAAATAGATGCTATGCTTTCAGTTCTGGACTGCAAGGATTTTCACTCTGCTGAACTTCTGTGTGGCAGAGTTCCTTAAGTGACTGGTCCCAGGAGTTTCACTGGCCATATCATTATGAAGTGCTTTGAAAGGTTAGTCACGGCATGAATCAGTTCCAGCTCTCAGACTACCTGGATCCACTACAGTTTGTCTACCACTACAACAAGTCCACAGCAGACGCCATTTCCCTGGCCCTCTACTCAACCTTGGATCACCTAGATAACAAGGATACCTAAGTCAGACACCTATTTACTGACTACAGCTCAGCTTCAACACTATTATTCCCATGAAAATCATCTCCAAACTTCATGTCCTGGGCCTGGGCACCTCCCTCTGCAACTGGATCCTGAACTTCCTAACCCACAGACCGCAATCAGTAAGGATCGGCAACAACATCTCCTCTATGATCATTCTCAATATTGGTGCCCCAGAAGGCTGTGCTCTTAGTCCCCTACTATACTCCTTATACACCTATGACTGTGCGGCTAAACTCTCCTCCAATTCAATTTTCAAGTTTGCTAATGACACCACCATAGTGAGTCGGATCTCACGTAATGATTAGACAGAGTACAGGAATGAAATAGAGAATCTGGTGTATTGTGTAGCAACAATAATCTCTCCTTCAATGTCAACAAAATGAAAGAGATTGTCATCGACTTCAAGAAGCCTAAAGGAGAACATATTTCTGTCTACATCAATGGGGGCGAAGTAGAAAGGGTTAAGAGCTTCAAGTTTTTAGATCACCAACAACCTGTCCTGGTCCCCCATGCCGACCCAAGAATTAAGAAAGCCCCGCAACGCCTCTATTTTCTCAGAAAATGAAAGAAATTTGGCATGTCAGCTACAACTCTCATCAACCTTTACAGATACACTATAAAAAGCATTCTTTCTGGTTGTATCACAGCTTGGTATGGCTCCTGCTCTGCCCAAGGCCACAAGAAACTACAAAAGGTCATGAATGTAGCCCAATCTATCACACAAACCAGCCGCCCATCCATTGATTCTGTCCACATTTCCCACTGCCTCAGCAAAGCAGCTAGCATAATTAAGGATCCCACGCATGCCAGAAATTCTCTCTTCCATCGGGAAAAGTCTACAAAAGTCTGAGGTAATGTACTAACTGACTCAAGAACAGCTTCTTCCCTGCTGCTATCAGACTTTTGAGTGGACTTACCTTGCGTTAAATTGATCTTTCTCTACACTCTAGCTATGACTGTAAGACTACATTCTATACTCTTTCATTTCCTTCTTTATGAATGATACGTTTTGTCTGTATAGCACGCAAGAAAAAATAATTTTCATTTAACATTAACACGTGACAGTAATAAATCAAATCAAATCAAAATATCCGTGAGTGTATATATGGTAAGCATTTAAGAGACTCAAGTAGTTTACATAGAACAGCATTTCTCATGGTGTAAGGTCCTGATGGGCAGTATCATTTTTAGATAGAAAGCTTCTTCTTACATTGCCATCACTGGGTGCACAAAGTGACATATATAAGTTCCTTTACCGACCCCCCACCCTCTTTTGGCAAATGACTTTTCTCTCTTACAGATGAATGTGACCCTTTAAATAGCCACAACTCTATCAATAACCTGCTGCTCCATCTGGAATTGCCCAGCAAGTTCCCATTGGAACCTCATACTGGTTATTCAATTTCTGCCAACTCCAGAAGATTTGTCAAGGTTGGTCATGTTCTATTTAGGCTGGCGCAATGCCTGCACCGCAGATTTCCAGCCGCAACCATGCAGCGCTGCATCAAATCTATCCCATTGACTTTTGGATAGATAAAACCCAATCTCATTTGAACATAAATTCAGTGTTGGCCAAGCCTGGAAGGACTAACCAAGTTCAGATTGACTCAAACTCCTTGCATGGTTTGCCTTTATTGTCACTTGCCTGTACAAATACAAAACGGTATTTTTCCAAATAAATGAGCATCACACTTTAAACAATTTTATAGCTGTACTTCTACTTGGGTAAGTATATTTTTAAAAATCTCAGCAATCTGTTAAAACACTCTCAATGCATCGCGCTGCATCAGCTTACTTCGGGATGATTGAAAATACATCATTCGTCACATTATTATCCATCAATCAGTGAAGACAAGTATAATAAAGTACTGTTAGACTGGATTATACTTTGCATCATTGCACAAAGCTTTTCAGTTCGTCTCAGACAAAACTTTGAGGAAAAGAAAGATTGCAAACATCAATGTAAGTGAAAAGAGACTCGGATGACTCTTACTTCATAGAATAAGAGATTTACTTTAATTAATTAATTTCACAGTGGGCATCAGAAGCAGACTTGACACATTTTGGAGCTTATCAATTCATTTCTACATTCAGGAAGCTTCCAAATCTGCCTCTTAAAACTGCTGATAACAAGAAGCACAGCTCCAAAAAATAAATGCCAGCAAAGACAAGTGAGAACTTGAAATTATTTCAGGTTTCTTTATTTGTTTGTCTTAGGCCGAAACCACTTACTCCCTGAAAAAAGGAGACACTAAATTTCCTGGCTCCATCTAAGATGCTGCATGAAGACTGGAAAGGAGGTTCATTCTGATACATATTGTGTATATAAATATTTATATATGTGTCAGGCTGAAAAAACATTTGTTGGGTTCAATTTTTTTGAATATCCTTAAAGAGATTTCTTTCCATGATCAATTATGATGACAAGCAGGAATAAGCATTGCTCTGAATTTGTTTTAAAGGAACAAGTGCATTTAACCCGCTAGTAGGTTCAAGAGTTGGGCTTTCAATTTAATTTGTAAATAATGCACAAATTTCTGCAATGTTTGTGTAATATCTTTAAAGTGATTTGATTCTGTGCCATTTTACTGTTTATTAAACTTTAGTCGTCATTGAGCCAACAGAATGAGGCAGGCCTGTTATAGGAGGTCAAAACTGATTCTCTTCATTAACATCCACAATTAGTTCTGCTTCTCCATTACCTCCCTAGCCACAATTCTTAAAGTTTATTTATTACTTACAATAAGGCTTATATTAACACCGCAATGAAGTTATTGTGAAAATTCCTTAGACAGCACATTCTGGTGCCTGTTCAGGTACACTGAGGGAGAATTTAGCTTGGCCAATGCACCTAACCTGCACATCTTTTGGAGGAAACCAGAGCACCTGGAGGAAACAGATGCAGACATGGAGAAAACGTGCTGACTCCTTGCAGACAGTGACTTAAGCCAGACATTGAACACGGGTCCGTGGCATTGTGAGGCAGCAGTGCTAACCACTGTGCCATCATGCTATTCCAAACACTACTGAATACCCATTTATAATCCTCCCTAAAAAATACTGTTGCCTCAAAAGTGACTTTAGGGAAAGCATAATTCTTTCCAGTCAACGAACAGGCTAGGGTTTAAAATTATGCCCTTTATTTGAACCACACTTATATTATATCCAAGCAGAGTGGGATCGCTAGTTATCACTGGTGGGAACCTTAAGTATTTTTACACTCAACTCAGCAGAAGTTATGACTGGAAATACAACTCCTCTGAGCTGAGTAAAACAGCTTAATATTGTGGGACTAGGTGGGGAAAACAAAAATAGACTACCCTGGGCTCCTCTCCCTTCCTACACTGCAATATTCCCTCACCCATTAACCTACTTGCCATTAAAAACAACCCGGTTTCCGAATTCACCTCACACTGGTCTGCCCAAGGAGTTAACATTCCCCCTTGAGTATTATCAACTCTTATTAAATCTGCCTGTTCATTTGGCATTTTTAGAGCTATTTCAAAAGTTTTGGGGGAGAAATTAATTTATATTGAGCCACGCAGGTCTGCATTGATTCACTGAAGGCAGACAGTACTGCAGGACCTGCTGAACTTCTCCAGCATTTTGTGTTTTTGTTTCAGATTGCAGCATCCGCAGCCTTTATGTTATTGCAGGTCATTCATTACCTGTGTGGCCTGCACGACATTCTTTATTGAAATCACTGAAAGCTGCACAGTCAAACAGAAGAATTTCCACCTCTAATTATATCAATTGTACAAATTAACTTCCACAAACTCTCTCCCCGACTCGAACATTTTAATAGTAAATGCATTGTCACTTTGATAGGTAGAGGTAACTACTTCTGTTAACTAGTACAAAAACCAATAGTCGTCTCAAATGTCTTGGATTAGAAATAAGGTTGTAGTATTGACAACAAAGGTTTTTTGCTTTTTTTTTGATGATTCGCAACACATTGTGGCCTTTGCTGTAATTCCGCTGAGATACTTTTCAAATGACAACAGATCTAAGTATTCCTTTTTGCACCACACGATGGTTAAAAGCATATTCTTGCTGTAGAATCTCGCTATTCCCCTGACACCCTGCTCTATACATGATGATACTTGCAATATGCATTTTTGCCATTTGAGTTGTTAAATACAATTTTAAAACTCTCGTAATTATGCATGACCCACTCACACTAAATTAAACTGACAGGTAAAATGCCACTTTAGTAATGCGCAGTACTCAAAGGCCAATTATCCTGACAACTGATATAATTTGACAACTGAATGGAAAGGCAAATCTGCTCATCATACTGCTGATTAATACTTAGCACTCACTTCCTTAAGGTATGAATGCTAATTCTGGAAAGTTTCAAAACAACTTTTCCCCCTCAGTGAAGACGTACAAATCTTACATCAGCTGCTACCATCTATTGGACAACAGTGGTTTCACATCAACAACTAGAAATTGCATTCATCTTGCACCTTTTTAGAATCATTGGGGTGATTCTCCCAAAAGTGTTGAATTGGCGAGAAAACTGGTCTGGATCATGACTGATTTTTTCAGTGCAACTTCAGACTCGAATCTCCCCTTCTGTGCAATGCAATGGTCATAATTGTGAATCTCATTAAGAACCCAAGGGGGGGGCAGGACCTGTCAATGCTGAAATCTGACAGTTCCAGAATTTTGTGCATGCTCAGTGGCCCCAATCTGTCAGACACTCCGCGACCCCACAATGTTGCCCCTCTACCATGGCAATTCCTGGGCCAGCCCTGAATCCCCCTCTCCATACCCTCGATGTCCAGCCCAACCCCACCCAACAGTGGCTACCCCCAACAACCCCTCCCCACCACAGCAGACCTCTTTCACTGATACCCCCAGCAGACCAGCACCGCCCCATTGCCAGAGACAGACCCTCTCTCCCCCCACCGACAGAGCAAACCCCAGCCTGCACCGATCATTGGCCTCCTTCCAGCCCAGAAAGATCCCCATGCAGAGTGGCACCATTGGTCCTAGGTCACGTCAATAAGAGGCCTCGCCCTTTGGCACGGCCAGATGCCCACTTTGCCCCTTAGGCACTGCCAGAGGGCTCCACTCCTCACACCGCCCGACTCCCTGAGGAGGCCCTGATTATGACCCTTTCACTCCAACAGATCTCTCACTATTCTCCTGAATGTGGGGAGCTAGTCTAAACCCTGCCAGACTGAAGTACTCCTGGCAGGGTGGGAGGTGCTATCGGATCCAGCAGGTTCCATGCCAGGCCCGATAATGACATTTAAAATATATTTAAAATATATTTTTAGAAGATTAAAATCACTTACCTCTTTTCCCATCAGTTTCCAACGCAATCCTAAGTGTTCCCTGGCTCTGGGAGATATAGAGATGCTGGTGTTGAACTGGAATAAACACAGTAAGAAGTCACACAACACCAGGTTAAAGTCCAACAGATTTATTTGGAGACATGCATTGGGAACACAAGCGCAAATCCTGTGAAATGGCCAACATGCGATTCTCCAGACTGGACTCATCAGAAAATTTGCAGGTCACAATGGGAGAATCATCTCCATAAAATCATAGAAGTGGTTTTTGGCCCATCGAGCCAGCATTGACATATTAGAAACATGTGAACGCCTATCTAATCCCATCTGCCAACACTTGGCTAATAGCCCTGAGTGTTATGATGTGCTAAGTGTTCATCCAAATACTTTTTAAAGGATGTGAGACAACCCCTCTCTACCACCCTCCCTGGCAGCACATTCCAGAACGTCACTATTCTCTGATTAAAAAAGTTTTCCTTAAATCCCCCTTAAAGCTCCTGCTGCTCACCTTGAATCTATGTCTATTCCTGACTGACCCTTCAACTAAGGGAAACAGCTGCTCCTTATCTACTCTCATAATCTTTTACACCTCAATCAGATTGCCCCTCAGTCTTCTGAAAACAGCCCAAGCCTATCCAATCTCTCTTCATAATTTAAATGTTCCATCCCAGGCAGCACCCTGGTGAACCTCCTCTCTGTCCCTTCCATCCTTCCAAAAATGTGATGACCAGACCTGCACACAGTATTCTAACTGTGGCCTCACGAAAGTTCTATATAACTCTAACATGACTTCCGTGCTTCTGTAGTCTACGTCTCAGCTGGTAAAGGCAAGTGTCCCACATGCCTTTTTTACCACCCTACTAACATGCCCTTCAGATCTCTGTGGACAAACAAACCAAGGTCCCTTTGTCCCACAGAATTTCCTAGTGTGCTACCCTTTATTGAATACTTTCTTGTCAAATTACTCCTTCCAAAGTCTATCACCTCAGACTTTTTAGGGTTAAATTCCATCTGCCACTTATCTGCCCATTTGGCCATTCTACCTATATTTTCTTGTAGTGTAAGACACCCAACCAAGACACCCAATCTCACCGTTAATCAACAGTCCAATCTTTGCATCATCCAGAAACTTACTAATCCCCCCCCCCACAGTCATCAATGTCTTAAGCAAATCAATAGTACAGTGAAAAGAGAGTGATACGCAAGAGGCCGGAGCTTAAGAAACCTGCTTTAAGATGAATGTAAGAATAAAGGAGATTATTGGAAATTGGAAGGGTCAGAGCCACAAAGAAATTTAAGCATGAGAACAAGGGTTTTAAATTTAAAACATTGAGGAGCCAACCAGAAAGTCAGCAAGAATAGAAGCAGTAGGTAAGTCAAACCTATTGCAAAACAAGATACTAGCAGAAAAGTCTTGAATAAACTGATAGTTACAGAAGGTGCAGAATGGAAGAGTTTTTGATTAGGCAAGATGAAAGGGTGAGAGCCTCAAATCTGAAGAAAAAGGCATTAAGATAAGTGATTTGATTTGATTTATTATTAACACATGTATTAGCATACAATGAAAAGTATTGTCTCTTGCATGCTATACAAAGCATATTGTACATAGAGAAGGAAAGGAGAGGGTACAGAATATAGTTTCACAGTCATAGCTAGCTTAAAGAGAGGGAAGACGACGTTTGTGTGATTCAGGGACTAAAAAGATCAGACCCTCATCTCAGAGTTAAATAGAACATGGAAGTTGCAAACATCCTGTTATAATCTGGAACTATAGTGACCAGGGAGTGGGGATAAAATTGATGTCAGAGTATTGACATTGTGACAGGGTCAAAAATAATGACTTCATTTTCGTAACAAAAGAGGCCGTGGTGGTGTCTCCAGCTGGGAATTGGCATAAGTCTATACAACATTACTGGAAGTGGCATTGCAAGAACAAATTACTCTCTCCAGTAATTCTTTGTGCATGAATTCACATGAGCATTAGTTGATGCATTGGGCCGTATACGGCGCGAAAACGTGGTAAGTTCGAATGTGAGCCATTAATGCAAACGTGCCTGCGTCCGTGCAGATGACCATTTTACTGACATTCAGGAATGACGGCAATGTGATTTGCGCAATGGTGATTTAAACGCATTTGCATTCATTTAAATTGAATTAATGAGCTGACCACCCAACTTTATCAACATTTTCTCCTTTACCACTGCGCTTGCCGATCCAGTATCGCCCCGGCTGCTGAAGATCACATTCAGAGCCTCCAACAGCTCTCTGACAGATCAGTGGTGGGGAAAGAGGGAGGCAGGTCAGATCATTCTCTATTTAGAGGGAGAGGGAAGTGAGGCCATTGTCTTCGGAGGGTGGGGGGGGGTAGGAGATAAGTAAAGCCAAGTTGTTATTTGGTGGTGGGAGAGAAGGGCTAGATAATTCTCTGGTGAGAGAGTGGGGTGGGAGAAGGAGGCAGGTCAGATACTCCTTTGGGAGTGGAGGGAGAGCCAATCATTATTGCAGGGAAGGGGAGGGGAGGGAGGCCAGATCATTCTCTAAGGACGGTGGTGGGAGGGAGTGAGGTCAGATCATTCTATGGGGATGGGGGGAGGGGAGGGAGTGAGGACAGATCCCTCTCGGGAAGGAAAAGGTAGGTGGGTAAGATGTATGTCTGGAAGGAGGGATGGGGGAATCCGCTGCCATTCTGCAGGTGACCGGTGGGGAGAAAGGGGGCTGCAATAGATCTGGGTAGTTGGGGGGAGATGGGCTAGGTGGATAAGGGGACAGTGATGTCTGTGGGGGCCATCACTCCCACTCTGAGTCTCTTTTTCAGCTTTCTGTGGTCCGAGAGCGATCTGACACGCGTGTGCTTTTTTAAATTCTTTTCTCACTGCAATGTAGAGCTCCGATCATTTGGGGTGTGCTAAGCCCCAACTATAGTGTGATTCAGATCCATGATTTTTTTTCAGGCTAAGTGCTAATGGGAGCAGATTCCCAAGTCAGATCTGAATTGCACCCAGATTCAGTACTTAGAATGAAAATGGTAAAATCAGGCCCTTGGTCTTCAAATTTCATTCAGAATACCTAAGTTTATTAAGTTCAGCTCACTATATAATTCCTATCTTTGTACCCTTATTCTAATCATTTGTTTGCTATGATTATATACATTCCTTGACCACCAATTCTTCCAGGAACATAACAATATTGTGCTCCACAGAAGTTGTGAACAACACCACAGCATTTAAAATGAAAAGGTTAAATTGGGTTTAGTCTTGCTTTCACATCTAATCCATTTCATAGATAAAATGTACATTGTTATTCCGCTGGTCAAAATGACTTTGAACATAATAGTTGGGAGCCTGCATATTACTGTATTAAATAATGTGTTTTATGAAATAAATTATAGATTTTAAGTTTTACAAAGAAAAATTACCTTCTAATCCCTGACTATATTTTCTTTTGTTTTGTTTCTTTTATGAGTGTGGGTGTTGCATCATAGCCAGCATTTGTTGCCCATCCCTAATTGCCCTTGAACTGATTGTCTTCCTGAACCATTTCAGAGGGTAGCTAACAAACAACCACATTTCTTTGGGAGTCAGATATCAGCTATACCAGGAAGGATGATCAATTTCCTTCCCAAAGGACGTTAGTGAACCATATGGGTTTTTACTACAATTGACAATAGTTTCATAGTCACCATTACTGAGACTAACTTTTCAATTCTCAATCATTAATTGGATTTAATTTCCACCAGCTGCCGCGATGGGATTTGAACCCTTATCCCAAAACATTATCCTAAGCCTCTATGTTACAATGAAATTAACACTACACTATCAGTTCCCTTTCAGAACTTGCACAGCATCTACTGTTAGATATTATTAATTTACTGTTTCCCAAAGAGATGGCAATGCTCGTGGTTATATTTTAAATCTTATATTCAATCATTTTTAGGGAGAATCCTGATCATATGGATGAGTCAACCATGCTTTTTGGCTACTTTTCAAACAGGAAGAAGCTGTTCTAGACACAGAGGCCATTGCATCAGAAAGCCAGCAAATCAATTGCACTTAACTAAGTAACCACATGCAAAACACATTTATCTTGGACCATAAAAAAAACACGTAAAACTCCAGCTGTTATGCCTGTACAACAGGCACTGATGACATAATTGGGACACAACTGCAATTTTAACTTGATATCCGGCACAGGAAGTCACAGTGGCAATCTTGTCAAGAAAAGACTACGTGGGAAATCATCATTGGACAGAAAATTTGATGAACAGCCATGATCAAACTGAATAGCAGAGCAGGTTGAAAGACAGAATGGCCTACTCCTGTTTCTAGTTTCTATGTTTTTATATCTTTTTCTAAACAGTTTGAGGATGAGGAGTAAATCTTTTAGAACTGAGGTAAGGAGAAATTTCTTCACCAGTGAATGATGAGTGTGTGGAATTCATTAGCGCAGAAAATAATTGAGGTTGAAATGTTATGTGATTTCAAGAAGAAATTAGATATAGCTCTTAGGACTAAAGAAATCAAAGAATATGGAGAGAAGGGGGAATTAGGATATTAAATTTGAAGACCAGCCATGATCATAATGAATGGCTAAACAGGCTCAAAAGGTCAAATGGTCTAATTCTGTTTCTGGTTTCTATGTTTCTGTGTTTCTATGTCAGTTGGATCATCCTTTAATCTTTTCTGTTCAAGAGAATACAAGCTTAGGGTATGCATTCTGTCCTCATAATTGATCACTTTTTTAGCCCCACTATCATTCTGGTGAAACTGTACTGCATCCACTCCAAGGCATCTTGAGTGCAATGCCAAGAACTTCCAAAAACATTGCTTCAACTGGGTTTGAACTAAAATTATGACCCATTAGTATTATAGGTGCAATTGAATGGATTACACAAAGCATAGTGAAACAAAGGAATATTCTGAGAAGAAATTAATGTAATTGATACCAAGTGCCACTCAACATTTTGATGTAATCTTCAACTCTATTCAAATGACTATAAGATTTGACGTAATTAACTTCATGTCGCAGTTGCTTGTCAGTCACAGAGATTTTTGGAGTCACTGACACAAGGTCATACATTGCTTTGGTCAAGACTACATCTTTAATAAATTATGTGGTCTATTAAGGCCGTTGTGTTAAACTCACATGGATTTTGTCCCATTAGACTTTCACACAAATAATCTGATAAGGTTATTTACATTGTTTTAACCTTAAATGAGAAATATAAGCACCACATCTGTCCTGTGTAGAAGTGATTGCAGAGATAGTAGAGGCATTGGTTATAATCTTTCAAAAATTCCTTAGATTCTGGAAAGGTCCCAGCAGAATGGAAAATAGCAAATATCTATATTCAAGAAAGGAGGGAGACAGAAAACAGGAAATGATAGGCAAGTTAACCTAATATCTGTCATAGTGAAATTGCTAAAATGTATTGTTAAGGAAGTTCTCGCAAGATTGATTGTTTAGCGAACAGGAAGCAGAGAGTAGGAACAAATAGGTCTTTTTCAGGTTGATTAGCTGTAACTAGCAGAGTGTCACAGTGATCAATGTTAGAACCTCAACTATTTACAATCTATATTACTGATCTGGATGAAGGATCCAGATGTATGGTAACTATTTTGCCAAAAGCATCACAATAAGTAAAAAAGTAAGATGTCAAGAGGAGGTATGTAATCTACAAAAGGATATAGGTTAAATGAGTGGGCAAAACTTTGACAAATGGAATATAATGAGTGAATTTGTCCGCTGAGAAAAAGTATACTATTTAAATGGAGAGAGATTGCAGAACTTAGTAGTGCCAAGAAGTGGTGTCCAGGTACCTGAATCACAAAAAGTTCATAAGGAGATATTAAAGATAAACAGAATGTTGATGTTCATTATTATAGAAATAGAAAATGGGTAGGGACAATTTACTGCAGCTGTACAGGGCCTTAGTGAGACCACATCTGGAGTATTATGTACATTATTGGTCCTCTCCCTTGAAAAATGATATAATTGTGCTAGAAACATTTCAAGGAATGTTCATTTGACTCTTTCCTGAGTTGAGGGTCTTACTTTATAAATAAAGTTTCAGCAGGTTGTGTCTATGCCTATTGAAATTTAGAAGAATGAGAGGCAGTTTCATTGGAATGTATAGAATCCTGAGGGGAACCAGTAAGGTGGATTCAGGGAGGATGTTTCCTCTTGCGTAGAGACTAGAGCTAGGAGACAACTGTATAAGAATAAGAGGTTGGAATTCTGCCATCCTGACCACCACCAGAATTCTCGCAGTGGTGGGCGAGGGGTGGCAGAATTTGTAAAGATCCATTGAAGCCAGGCGGGAATCTCTAGTTTTCAGCCGAGCACAGCTGGAGAATCCAGCTCCAGGTTTCCTTTTAAGGAAGGGATGAGAAGAATTTATTTTCTCTCAGAGGAACTTTAGTCTGTGAATTTTCTTCCCTGCAAGCAGAGTTCAAGGCTGATTTAAATTTTTGAAAGATAATGAGGTGTAGGGTAATAAGGGAGAGACAGGAAAATGAAGTTGAGAGCACAATCAGATCAGCCATGACATGGAGCTGATTCAAAGCAGTGAATGCACTACTCTTGTTTCTAAATATTCTGTTCCTATGTCGCTGCCCTAAACCAAAATGCATTGGGAGCTAAATTGGATAGCCCCAGAAATGAATGCAGGGGTCCTGATGTATGATTGATCCATACCTGTTCGATACAATGCAGAAAGCCTGCCAACGCCATGCTGTCCATTTAATTGAGAGATTGCTGCATACAGCCAGCAATAACTGTAGTTCATTGGCTGTGTGCCGCAGCAAACGATATAACTTACTAGCAGCAGCTAAAGTCATCTGAATGAAGAAATATACTGTGGACGGAGCAGATACTGGCAGTCAGCTGAAAATGAACCTGGTCAGTAGAACAATGAAGAATGGCACAACATAAGAAAGAGTAGACTCTTAGTTTTTAAACACCACTCTGGAGTCTTTGCTGAAAGAGCTAAATAGGAGAAATGTCCTTGAGACCAGGAGGCCTCCAGGCATGTAACTAAAAAATAGTAGCAACAGATAGCCATGGAGCTTAATGCTAGGAATCAAACCCTGACAACCTGGATGAAATGGAACAAAAAGTCCAATAACCTCACATGAGTGATCAAGATCATTGAATGGATATTCTATTTCTATATCCCATCATTGCACCACTAGCTTCAGAATTGTCTAAATAACTCTCTTTTATCTCTTATCTACCAAGAATCTTCATTAGTCAAGACTCATATCTAAGATTTATATGATTCACCTTACTTACTGATCCTTACTTCATATTGCTACAAGCCTCATAGCAACAATTCACAGCTGGCACACATTGCCATCTATTCCAACATACATAAGTGATTATGCCAAGAAGTAAATGATTGGCAGCTCTTGAACAAACCTTTTATCTCATTGTATATAACTAAATATATTGTTATATTATTTTCAAAAAATTCGAACATGTAATAGTGACTTGTTTAGTTGAATGATCAAGCTCTGCTTACGTTTATTGTTTATATTTTTGGAAATAAACCATTGAAACAGGTTAAACCTCTCTCTTGCGAAGAGAGAGAAGTTATAGTGCATTGAAAATTGTATTGTGCGTTTTGTTCACTTAAGGCTACCATACCTATTTACTAGCTGAGAGAGTCTAGGAATCTATGTTTTAACAGCAAGTGCAATTCTGATCCTGAATACTTTTTATTTAATCATTTATGGGACACATGGGTGTCATTAGCTGGCTAGCATTTAATGCCCATCCCTAGTTGCCCTTGTTCAGAGTGCAGTTGAGAGTCAACCACATTGCTGTGACTCTGGATTTACATGTAGGTCAGACCAGGTAAGAGCAGCAGACTTCCTTCTCTAAAGGGCATTAGTGAACCAGATGGATTTTTCCAACAATTGATAATGATTTCAGGATCATCAGAAGATTCTTAATTCCAAATATATTTTATTGAATTCAAATTCCACAAATTGCCACGGCGGGATTTGAACCCAGGTCCCCAGAACATTAGTCTGAATTAATAGTCTAATGACAAAATCACTAGGCTATCGCATCCCCTTACTGAATTGTTTTAATTCTTCCCAAGAACTTCTCAGCAAGCTCTGTCCCATAATATGATGAGGTTGTGCAGCAGACATCATGAATCTTGACCCCTATTCTAGCAAGTAATGCAGGTCACCTTCAGAATGGTTAGAAGAAACATTCCCTGAAACCATGCCACATGTTTCATAGCAGATAGGGGGCATTCAATGGAAAATCTAATGATCCCAACACCTGCTAAAGATGGACCACATCCTGCCAATATGAAACACCGGGGGGTTGCATGGTAAATCCATCCATTATGTAAACATGCCATTGACCTTCTCTATTACATTTCACATGGCAGCATGGCTTTCATTGTAGTTCTCTGCATATGTGCATGGACTGTGAACCAAAGTCATTGACCATATCACTCAGTATCCACATTTGGTTTTCTGCAGTGGCTCAAATACAGTTGGTATAGGGGACAGCCACAAACTGAAGGCATCATAGTCACTCAGGATAACAGGCATTGATCTGCATGATATGCTGAATATGGTTACAAGCCAGCTGCATGTTGAGGGAGTGGAGTCCCTTTCAGTTGTGGTATGTATCAAAATTGACAGGTAGACACAACCCACAGAGTGGTGCACTCCGCATAATGGGAAAACTGATATTAGTAAAACCACAAGCTCTCTCCCTCATTGGTTTCTGACAAGAGGGAATAAAAGGTAGTTTGCTCTCATTGAGTAGTGGCTTATTTTTCTCAATAGTGATTGTAAGTTGATATAAACATCTCCAGCTCTGCTATGGAAAGAGCCTGACATGTAATCATTCATCACTGACTCAGAGATGAGGGCCAAAACGTTCTAAGTATACAATGTGTGGAAAAAAGGGAGCAAATCCCACTAGTTTTTGTAGTGTGATTTCCAGAATGAATCTCTGATACTCTGTGCAATATAGAGTGCTTTGGTGTTATTCACTCTGGAAATCTGTGGGCAGAACATATTCCCATTGGAGTGGGCCACTGCCCATGCATCGATCTGTCAATACCGAGATCAGCTTGAACTGGGAGAATCACCCCCTGGCTATGATGTCTTTGCGCTGTTCAAAAGTTGTAGTGTAACTGAAGCAGTTCGCAGTTTTCAATGAAGAAGTCCTTACTAAATTACAATTGTTGCATGTGATGTTTTCACTGCAGTTTAAGTAGAAGAATTGGCTCTGAACATCTGACATCTGGCTTGGGCAAATAGGGTCTCCAGCTGTGTGCTTTTCTCTCTCCTCCTCCTCTCTATTCCCACAGCTTGTCTTGCTCTTGCTTGATCTCTATTCATCCTTACAAGGGCAATGCAACCATGCCCAAAAACATGTTAATGTGAAAAAAAAGCCGCATAATAGGTGGAAATGTGTGGAAATGTTTGGCAGACAGATGATGTTTTAACGGTACTATTTTCTACAATTGATTGGTTGATGCTGAGATTATCCATTACAGCTCTTGTTCATCCACTCAAATGGTGCACAGCAGGAAAATAAACAAATGAGGTTGATGTACAGACAACTGGTTTGTACAGAAGCGTCACAGTCAGCAAAAACTCCTTGAGCAACTGCCACACCTCACCTTGGAAACCCTGACAACTTGAAACATTTATCAAATGAAACTTATATTGTGGATTTGAAGCAATAGCCAGAAGAAATTAATCAGCATCTAGCATTCAAGTATTTGATGATCCCTTTAAATAATCTGGTGGGAATGGGTCCTTACTGTTCCTGAAGGAATGGCTCAGCCATAGAAAGATGAGAGCGGGCAACGGCTATAGTGTTGAGTTCCAAAATTGCACCATAGGTGTCAAATGTTAAATCAGCAATGTACACTGATTAACATAATGATCGGCCTACACCACAGACTGATTATTGTTTTATTAATGCAAATAGGTTTACATTAACACTGCAATTAAGTTACTGTGAAAATACCTAGTTGGCACAGTGTGCCACTGCCTGTCAGGTACACTGAGGGAGAATTTATTATGGCCAATGCATCTAACCAGCATGTCTTCATCTGCTGGATATTCATTCTATGCATATTAATACTTTTGCCAATATGATTTTTAACACAATTTACCCCACAAATGTGTAGTTGCCATTTCAGAGTGTTAAGGGCGTTTGCAGCACTCAAAAAGAAAAATAATCCAATGATTCCAATTTCTTGCTCATTGACTTCACTGGCATGTAACTAAAATGCACCTATTAACCACACCCATTTCTCCTTCCCTTTAGTTTATTATGTGAAATCAGTCAGAAAGATTCAGCTGCATAGCCTTCTTCATCTGCTAACATCTGTTCATGTCAGTTCTGCTCAAACCTCAAGATTTAGCTCCTACAGGAAATGCCTCGAGCATTTTCTTTGCTGGTGACAATGTCTATACATCAACATCACCTTTTCCTTTTCTGCCTGTGCACCATTTGACTGGATCAACAAGAGCTGTAATGGATAATCTTGGCATCAGCCAATCAATCATAGAAAATTACCCCGATAAAACATCATCTGTCTGCCAAACATTTTCACAGGATTTCAATTATTATTAAGCTCCTGCTTCATCTTAACATATTTATTATGATTCCTGTACTGTAGTCATTCATCTCCCTACCTCACATTTCAACACCGACAAGATTTTTTAACCCCTTAACACGTCAATTCTTGAATGTAAAGTATTTTGACAACTCAGTGAAACAATGGGGAGAAAGGGCTTTGAATGGAATAGCCTAGAATGCGATATGGTACTTTCCAATGTCTTGCAGGATAACAGTTCCAGGTGAAACAGTACCTTTCTAACATGCAGCACTCATTTGCCTCAAAAATTGGGGTTGGCTCAGTGGCACTGCTACCTCACAGCACCAGGGACCTGGATTTGATTCCCGGCTTGAATCACTGTCTGTATGGAGTTTGCACATTCTCCATGCTTCTGCGTGGGTTGCCTCCCATAGTCCAAGATATGCAGGTTAGGTGGATTGGCTATGCTAACTTGATCTTTACTATCAGGGAACTAGCAAGGGTAAATACATGGGGTCATAGGATAGGCATTGGGTGTGATTGTGTTCGGTGCAGACTCAATGAGCCGAATGGCCTCCTTCTGCCTGTAGGATTCCATTCTAATGAGAGAAAATAAAGATTGAAAACACTTGAAGTCAGTTTATGCCTACTGACTTCCAGCTTAAGCTGGATGCTGTGGGCATATATTAGTTACAGCTAGGTCGAGAGAAATGAACTTATTTAGCCCCCTTAGTTAATTGTGACAAAGATTTTTTTTTCAAACTTATTTTCCCATAAATGTTTTTTCCAATGTTAATGCATTTACTTTTTAATAAGGAGCCAATCAAATCAAGTTTTCTTGAGACACACAAAGTTTATTAGTTACAAAACTGAGAAGAAATAATGAAATATGTGATAGCACTCACACCAAGAGCTCAGTAGTTAGAAATCTTAGAGTCCAAATAAAATTTAAAAGGATATGCAATTAAGTCCTTTGCTTATCCCTGAGGAAGTATTTGTCAAAAGTTGTGGCCATTTGATGGTGACGCACTCTGCTGAACACAATCTTAGCTTCAGAAAGCAGGGGAGGAAGAGGGAAAGAGAGAGAGAGGGAGTGAAAGGTTTCTTTCTACCTCCTTCAGCAGGTTTACAGATGACATTGATGACTCTCTCTGTGCCTAGCTTGGCAAAACAAGTTGTTAAACCTCCTGTCTATATATTCCAAGAAAGGAATTTGATTATACATCTTGCAATCATTGTCATAAAACAAATACCATTCCATCATAATTTTATGTCAGCATAACAAAGTAATGTTGAAATTATTTCATATTAGCCCATAACTTCCTGGCTTCCAGTGTCTGATTTAGGAGTACACCAATAATGCATGCAAACCAAACATACTTTTGGATGTTCCCAGCTAAGAGTTGATGCAACAATTGTCCAGAAGAGCTAGCTTCCCTTGAACAATTGTGCTGCACTGAGAACTATCCAACAACACAGTTCAAATAGCTAACTTCAGATGATTCAGCCAGTTATACCACATTCTTCATGACTTGGTGCCAGAGAGACTGAGAGAACATGCATGGTGAATAGGTCACCACCACCCTGAACTTTTACATCAGTGGCTTTTTCCAGATCACAACTGGGGACCTCTGTGGGATCTCTCAGCCATTCACACATAAGGATACCCAAAAGATAACAGATGTTCTCTTTGCTAAGGCGCTTGGTTATGTGCAATTGGCTAGAGATCAAGAAAGCCAGTGCACCAGGGCTCTGGGCTTTGTAGTGATTTCCAGCTTTTCACAAATTTGGCATGCCATGAGCAGCAATCATGCATCTCTCTGATCACCCTGGTAGCTAGCACTCCAATATATTAATAGAAAGGGCTTCTACTAGATTCACAGTATGCAAATCCTGCAGGTTAGTGAGAGGTCTTCTGGAAATGTCTACAATTCCTATATCTTAAGCAAATTGCAAATCCCATATATCTTTGAGGGACAACAGAGCATTCCAGGTTTTGTTCTCAGGGACAAAATGTAACCCACACTATCGGCATTTTAGTAAAGCAATTCCAATGCCTGAACAGATCTGGTGGGTCACTGCAGTACAATTGTCAAAGAATCTCACAGATCACCATGACCTGTAGAGTGCTTCACAGTCTGGTGATACAAAAGATGGGGAGGAACGGCAAGATGACAATATGGAAGAGCTACAGGTCTCCTCCTTCTGAGGAGGACATTGAGGAGGATGAGGGTGATGATGTGGATGAAGCCAAGGTGCAGATGAAGAGGCTATAGCTTGGACCAGATGAGGCAGGCATTGCCAGCGGATTGCTGGAAGAAGAGGAAGAGTAGTAGTGATTGTTCTCTTGGTGCCCTTCATCATGGGCCCATATGAACACCAGCATGGTTATCCTCACTTTTCAACCATCCACTTCACTCTGAGTGTGTGTACTCACACACGAGACACACACTGCCCTGATCCTTTGAAGAACAGTGAGACCTCAGGAGAAGATGTCCTGTCTGAAATGAAGTGCCAACTGGAGTAGATTGCCCAGAGACAGATGTTGCCTTCTCCAGTATCTCTAATGCATCCCAGTCACAAGTCTACAAGGAGGCAGCAGCTGCTCCACTATCCACACTGGACTTGTCACTTCATACTTCCAATGTCACCAAACTCCTTCATCAGATCCAACAGAAGCAGTTGTGCAACACTCTCTGTGTTACATCAAGGATCCTGCTGAGAACGCCGTGAGGGTTTCACCTAGGTGTGCATGGCCCATTTCTCAATCACCATGGGCATGTTACACATCTTCGCAACCCCCAACCACCAGCCCCCCCGCCAACACACACACACACACACACACACACACACACACCAGCCAGATGGCACACTCCTCAAAGGGAGTGATGATCTGGATTTCAAACACTCCTTCCTGGTCTGAGACCTCTCCCTGTTGTGCCAACTTTTCCTGTATAAGGACATATGGAAAGAGTGTGAGCAAGACACTGGCCGAGACAGATGATAAGAATACCCAGCCTGTATGTGGTAAATGGAATCATGGACAGGAGGATGGTGTGAGCTGGAGAGGACCTGAGGCTAATAGAGATGTGAAGGTTTGTGTGAAAGTAAGCAGTAGTGTCCCTTGAGATGGCAGTGTGAGAGATCAACGTGAATGTATTACAGGATGATGTAAGAATAATAAAATAGTGAATAATAATGAAGGACCTATCTTTGTGACACAGATGAGATGGCTAGTTCTCTTTCTGCACTGGGTAGGTGATTCCTTGTATGCCAAGTTGGCACCACATTGCCACTGGCACCCAAGCTGCAACGGTAAGGTTGGTAGACCTGCAGCCAGAGAGCGAATAGAGGATATCATGAAGGGCTTCAGCCTCCTCCAGAGAGTCATCACTGAACTTGGAAGCAACAGTCTTTTTTGGCTTTTTGGGCCATCTCCTTGCAGTGCACCAGTCTTGGTGTTAGTGATTGCACTTTAAATGTGGTGTTTGGGCAAGACAGCGGTGAGGTCACAGCAAGGTGGGAGAGTTAGAGGCTGCTCACCTATCTTCCAGTACATTTCCCAGAAATGAATATTTAATGAGTTCTGCCACAGACCTGCCATTTTTTACAATGCCATGGCACTTCCTGTATAAATTAGAAGATTTTGCCCATCGTCTAGAGTTGTGGATGGATTTTCCAAGAGGGATATTCGCAGAAAGCCACCTCATTATACTCAAGGAACTTCTGATTGTAATTTCCACAGGGGATAAATTGACTCAAACATTTTGTAGCAGAGTAAAACATCTAAAAAGTATCTTTAACCAAAATGATTGTTTTAGTTTCAATTAAATGCACTACCCAATATTCATAACAGCCAAAATGATGATTTTGCCGTTTTTCTTTGGACCAATATAATAAACATGGATACTACTACTGTTAGTCAGTAAACTTGGTTTGAAGAGTTTAGCATGTGAGATTTAATCACTGACCAATTTGAATTTTTTAGAGAATGTTTCATTGATTCTCAAAATTAAGGAATGCAAATTCATTGATTATAATAAGTTCCAGAAAATCTACAGCAGACAGGACTGTCTTTAAGTGATCTTAAATGCCATTACCATTTTGTTTAAAGATGCTTTTTTAAATATTTTGTTTCATTACAGAATGTTCCAATTAATTAGCCCTCTGTGGAAAAGACAACCATTTGAGTATAACTGTGTGTCTTAGCACTAGCGTGCTTACTAGAAAAGCCATCCATAAAAGTAGAAGATAGTGCTGAAGGAGCCTTGGTGAGTTATGTAGAAACATAGACAATAGAAGCAGGAGTAGGCCATTTGGCCCTTTGAACCTGCTCCACCAGTCATTTTGATCATGGCTGATCATGTTGACTGAATTACAGTGCACACAGCTGCCACTATGCACCATTGGTGGAGAGAATCAGGTTTGTGGATGTAGTGCTTTGTTCTGGCTGCTGTCAAGCTCCTTGAGTGTTGTTGGAGCTGTACTTGTTCTTTCTTTTGAGGACTAGAATTCATATTCCACCATTGCAGATGGTGGAATTTGAATTCTATGAAAAATTCTGGACTTAAGAATCTATTGATGACCGTGAAATCATTGTCAATTGTCATAAAAACCCACCTGGTTCACTAATGTTCTTTAGAGAAGGAAACCTGTCATTCTTACTTGATCTAGCCTCCATGTGATTCCAGAGCCACAGCAATATGGTTGATTTGCAATTGCTGTCAGGTAACCATGATTGGACAATAAATGCTGTTCAACCAGTGGTGTCCATGTCCCATGTTCTCATACCTGTGCCTTCTAGAATGTGGATAGGCCTTAAGGAGTCAGGAGGTGAGTTACTTACTGCAGGTTTCCTAGCCTCTGATCTGCTATTATAGCCACAGTATTTATATGGTTAATTCAGTTCATTTTCTGGTCAATAGCAATCCTCAGCATGTTGAGACTGGGTGATTCAGTGATGGTAATGCCATTGAATATGAAGAGGGGATGGTTAGATTCTGCCTTGTTGGAGATGATTATTTCATAGCACATGTATGGCATGAATATAATGTGCCACTTGTCAGCCTGGGTCTAGGCATTGTCAAGGTTTTGCTGCATTTGGACATGGACGGCTTCAGTATCCGAGGAATCATGAACAGTGGAAGCAATACACAAGTTGAGGTCAATCCAATGTTTTATCCAGGTTTATCATAACTTGTTTTTATACACCATGCCCCTACTTATAAAACTGTATGTTTTATTACCTGCACCCCACCTGCCATCTGATTTGTGCATCTATGCCCCCAGGTTGTTCTGCTCATACAACCCTTTTAGAATGACATCTGTCAATTCATATGGCCTCCCTCTATTCTTTCTATCAAATTGAATGAAATCACATGTCTCTGTATCGAATTTCATCTGCTAGTTGTCCACCATTCTACCAACCTTCATATGCCTTTTGAAGGTTAATGCTCTTCCCCTGACAGTTCACAATACTTGTGTTATCCATAAATTATGAAACTGTGTCTCTACAGTGCTTTTATGTCTTTCTTTCCACGTCCCAAGA
Source organism: Sphyrna mokarran (assembly GCA_024679065.1). NCBI lineage: Eukaryota > Metazoa > Chordata > Chondrichthyes > Carcharhiniformes > Carcharhinidae > Sphyrna > Sphyrna mokarran. Next base: position 25,292,911 of record JAGIQG010000019.1, read on the forward strand.
ATGGTCTAACCAAGATTCTAAGCAAAATGAGCATAACATTTTCAATTTTATCTTTTTGGAAATAAGTTATAAGGAAAGGATGAATAGATTAAGACTTTTCTCTCTGGGGCATAGGAGGCTGAGGGGTGATCTTATAGAAGTCTAAAAAATAATGAGGGGCATAGACAAGGTAGATAGTCAATATCTTTTCCCAAAGGTAGGGGAGTCTAAAATTAGAGAGCATAGGTTTAAGGTGAGAGGAGAGAAATACAATTGAGTCAGAGGGGCAATTTTTTCACATAGAGGGTGGCGTCTGGAACAAGCTGCCAGAGGTAGCAGTAGAGGGGCTTCAGTATTATCTTTTAAAAATCATTTAGATAGTTACATGGGTACAATAGGTATAGAAGGATATGGGCCAAATATGGGCAATTGGGATTAGCCTTACAGGTTTAAAAAAAAGCGGCACGGACAAGTTGAGCCGAAGAGCCTGTTTCCATGTTGTAAACCTCTATGGTTCTATGATGTTAAATTCAAATACTTGGTTTGCTGTTTATATGCCTTTAATGTGAGTCACTATTTTTGATGATTTGTATTACTGTACTCCCAGATCCCTTTGTTCCTCTGCCCCATTTAGATCCTGATTTTCAAAATAATATGGGACTTGCGTATCTTTTTTACCAAAATGCAATATCTCACACTTAACTGTGTGAAATTCATTTGCCAATTAAGTGTTCATTCTGCCAGTTTATTGATGTTTTCCTTTGTTGCAGTCTTTCTCAGAATTGACAATATATCCATGTCCTGAACCCCATCAAATTTGGTGTCAAACAAATTTAGGAACGTACTTTTGATCCCATGGTCATTGTTAATCCAGAAGTAGGGATCACAGTTTGAGGATAAGAGTAAACCTTTTATAGCAGAGATGAGGAGAAATTTCTTCACCAGAAAGTGGTGGTTGTGTGGAATATACAATCACAGAATATAGTTGAGGCCAAAACGCTATCTGATTTAAAAAAAAATTAGATACAGCTCTTGAGGCTTAAGGGATCAATGGATATGGGGGGAAGGGGGAGATCAGGATTTGAATTCGATGATCAGCTGTGATCAAAATTAGTGGCAGATAAGGCTCAAAGGGCCAAATGAGCTACTCCTGCTTCTAGTTTCTATGTTTCTATGTTAATATAAATTGTGAACAATAGTGGATCTGGCATTGAACCTTGTGGAAGTTCACTTTCCATCTTCTGCCACTGTGATAAACTATCCTGTACCCCTATTCCCTACTTTCTGTTCCGCAGCCAGTTCACTAACTATTTAGCCATTTTCTCCTGTCTACGCATGTATTGCCTCATTCTTTAGTCTGATTTTACATTCAATAGACTTTGGGCAGGATTTTTTGGCCACACTCACCTGAGACCGAAAAATCCCACCTGAGGTCAACAGGCTTTTACATCATCCTGTGATTCCCGTAGCGGGCAGGACGGGAAAATTACACCCTTTATGATTTGTGGGACGATGTGTAAACTTTTTGAGTTACTGAAAAAAATCCTGGTTAGATTTAACTATAATAACCAATAAATGGCCCAAAACAGCTTCCTTCTCTTTACATCATATTGGAGACATGTTTAAAGAGGTGCCATTCATTACAATTCCCATTTCAGTATGAGTTTCATATCCTTGACTGAACAACAAGAAAATATTTTTCTTGGAGCAAATATTTTTCCATCTCAGTCATATTTCTGTCATGAGTATGATTTTTGATCTCTTGAGGTTATGCTTCATTACTGCTATTTTATATTCATTCATTACTAGTGTGAGCATTGAGAAACATTGAGTGGAATTTTTCTCCCACTCTGTGAAATGTTTTTCATTATTAGAAGTTGATGTATGCCTGTTAGCAGCGGGATCTCATGGTCACACTGTTGTCTATGGGGTTTTCCATTGAATGCATCTGTCGCCGATGGGAAACCCATGGTGGGGATGTGTCATTGGCAGGACTGTAAAATCTCACCGGAGTGAACGCCGGCAAGATTTTGGTGCTTGATTGCAATAATAGAAATTGAGATTGAGTGGATTTGTTTCTCCTGGGCAATTGGTTTTGAAGTCATTGTTTTGTTATAAAATAATGGTGCTATAATTACTCATTATTTGCTTATAAGAAGAAGGGTCAAAATATATTTAGGTAGATGGTTTGAAAATGCCTTTTTTCAGTAATTGAATCAGTCAAAAATGATTAATAATAGGCCAGGTTTTAAGGAAATTGTCATAAACATAATTTATGTGGCTTCTTATTGTCCATGTTCATGTTTTTTATGTGTTTATATTTTGTTATTCTGAGTGATTACCTCAATTTAAATAAATTTTTTGTGAGTTTTAAAATAAAGGTGGGGGAGAGGGGGTACAATTCTCCCCCCAAAAATTCTAAGTGTCAAATTCGCATAAGAATTGGAGTAAATCCTGTTGAATTTTTAAAAGGATTTTCAAAATGGATCTCCCACACCCTATGCATCACAGACTGCCTCAGAGAGATTCAAGCCAGAAATATTCATGCTGAAAATCCAGGGGCAGGGCTTATTCCCTCTGGAGAGGCTGGCAGCATAGCACTGAGTGAGTCACTACGCATGTGCCGATCTGTCAGAACAGAGATTGGCAAATGTGCAGTAGCCCTGTACTGCCAGCCTCACGATCGCTGGCCAGCACAGCAAACACCCATTGCTGGCTTACTGACCTCTCTAGCCAAGCCCTGATGTCTCCATCCTACCATTCCCCCACCAACAGCCCCAATCTCCCCAACCCTTACTCCCCACATCCGGTAATCCTAACACCACTCTTCCCATGCAGCCCCTCCCCCATCCAGATGGCCACTTTCAATCACCCACTTCTCTCCCTCCACCTGCAATCTACTGATCTCAAGAGTAGAGTGGCAGCAGGAATCACCAACCCCACAGACACCCTTACCAGACCTGTCTTCAATAGGCCCCACGTGCCCAGGCCCCATACCCTTAGCACTACCCGATGCTGGGTGGACAGTAGCATGGTGCCCCCTTGGGCAGTGCCAGGAATCAGGCTGGTACTGTCCAAGGAGCAAACTGGCAATGCCCAAAGGACCTCCTTTACTCCAGCAGGGCCGACCGCCATTCCCTGTTAGTGAGCAATGGTTGTGAACCCTGCTGAAGAGAAACTCTTCTAGCTGGGGGGAGTGGGGAGATACTTGCGGGCCTGAAGACTTCAGTTCCAGGCTCACTAATTGGATTTAAATACACATTTTAATATTTAAATGAGCTCCATGCTGATTTCCAGTGCAAAGTTGATGACTCATGAAATCCTGTCTGCTGTATTGTGCAGAGATGATGGTCCCAGTGGGTAGCTCACTAAGCAGCCTCCACTAATGTCTCCCAACCCATTGTACTGCATGGACTGGAAAGTCACCCCCAAATTCTTTATTAATTGGACAATTGCCCAGATGCTTGAAAACTATAATAGGCAGGATTCTCCATCTCTCACAACGTGTTTTGTGGTGGGGAAATGGCCTACCATTGGTCTTCTGGTCTCACCACTGTCATCCAGGTTTCCCATTGTTAACATCCTCCACCATTGGAGAATCCACCGCAGGGTATGATGTCAGTGAGATTGGAAAATCCTGCCAGTGGGAACAGTTGTAAAATCCCATCCACGGTCTCACTCAGTCAACTTGCCCACATTATCGCCCACACAAAAATGAGACATTGACAAAGAAAAAAATACAATTACAAAAGTATCAATTCCCTCAGTCTCTTTTTCAAGGCAGGTCTGTAGTTTCCAAGATGAGTTGAAGCATTTAGTCAAATCAAAGATTTTGTAAACAGAGAATTCTGAGTAAGGATTTCCGGGAGGTTAGTTCTCAGTTGAACTTGAATCATGGAATCATACGCTGGAATTTTATCACCTCACCTACCATGGAATCGGAGCGAGAGGCGGACAAAGTAAATGCCCATTGATCTCAGGTGAGATTTTAACAAGGCTGTAAAATTCCATCCATAAAATCCCTACAATGCAGAAGAAGGCCATTTGGCCCACTGAGAACAATCCCAAGCAGGCTCTATTCCCGTAACCCCTCACATTTACTCTGCTAATCCCTCTGACATGAAGGGACAATTTATCATGACCAATCAACCAAACCCATACATTTTTGGAGTATGGAGAAACACTGATTCAATTCTGGCCTCAGGTGAATGTCTGTGCAGAGTTTGCACATTCTCCCCATGTCTGCATGGGTTTCCTCCGGATGCTGCAGTTCCCTCCCAAAGTCCAAAGATTATGTTATGTTGATTGGGCATGTTAAATTGCTTCTTAGTGCCCCAATATGTGTAAGTTAAATACATGGGGTTATGGGGATAGGGCCTTGGTAAGATGTTCTGTCAGGGAGTTGATACAGACTTGATGGGTCAAATAATCTCCTTCTGTACTGTCAATGCATTTTATAGGGTGTTTATCACTTGTAGGCATCTGCAATATAGTAATTCGCTTTGCTCCAGTTTGATTTTAGATGCAGAGTTACACATCTCTACAGAACATATTTTGTAATAATGGAATATTATAGTTTAAAAACTGTCTCGCAGCAAAGGCCAATTGTTTTACAGCACCAGTCCAGATTTATAAATACTTTCTAAGTATCACTAGTCAAATTACATGAACAGCCTCGCTGTTCATGAATGGGTTGATACAAGTTAAAACCACAACCTTGTGATTTTTTATGAATCTGTGTTATAATGAGGTTTAAATGGAGACGCAGTGTCTCCATAGAATCCCTGAGGTAAGGGTATCCCCCATATAGAGGGAGCAGAGCCTCCCTTTACAGCAGTGCTCAGCATTGAAGGTAAACAGAAACAAGTTCCTATAGCTAAAGACATGAATTCAGTCTGACCTGGTTGTCGTGGAACTTCATTCTAAGCTACCACAATTTTGACAAGGGTACCTTTCACCACACTGCTTTCATGTCAAAGCTTTTAAGAAAGTTTGATATCATTAAAATAAAGTTATTCCTAAAAATACAAACAAAGTAGTGATTGTTAATGACCAGAGAGGTTGTATTTGATAAATGGACATTCAAGAGTTAAACATAATAAACTTTCCAATCCATTGAAGAGTTCTTTGAGCCAATTGTTTTTATAACTCCAAAAATAAGGGAAAGGATTGAGCTAGCCTTCCTGTCTATTGCAGAATAGAAACCACATTTAATTCTAAGAAACAAAGAAAGGACTTACATTTAATTCTTGCTTTCCATGTCTTTCTAAAGAACTTTATAACTATTATTAATTACTTTTGAAGTGTGGTCTGTACTAATATATAAAAATTCAGAAGCCTTTTTTTTAAAACACAAAGTAAATGTCTACAACAACCAACATCCTGATACTTACATTGACCAGAAACTGAACTGGGCTAGCCATATGAGTACTGTGACAACAAGAGCAGGTCAGAGAATGGAAATTCTGCGGCAAGTATCCCACTTCCTGATTCCCCAAAACTGTCCACCATCTACAAGGAACAATTTGGGAGTATGATGGAACACTCTTCCCTTGTTTGAGTGCAGCTCCAACAACAGTCAAGAAGCTTGGCACTATTTAGGACAAAGCAACCCAAATAAATGTATCTTGTCTCCATCACCAATGCATGCTTGCAGCAGTGTGTACCTTCCACAGCAGCAACCACCAAATCTCCTTTAACAGCACCTTTGAAATGCCTAAACTTTACCACCAAGAACGGCAAGGGCAACAGATGTATGGGAACACCACTGCCGGCAAGTTCTCCCTCAAGTGACACAGCCAACATAACTTGGAACTATGGCTAGAATTCTCCTATCCTGCCCACCACTGGAATTTTAGCGGACAGATTGTAGACAATGTGAAACTCTATTGATAATCAGGCGGGAACTTCCAGCCTTTAGACCAGCACAGCCGGAGAATTCCGCTCTATATCGCTGTTCCTTCGTTTCTGGTGGATCAAAATCCTGGAATTTTTGCAGTAGTTCAGGAGGGCATCTCACCACTACCATCTTCTCAAGGGCAATTAGAGATGGGTAATAAATGTTGGCCTAGCCTGCGACACCCACATCCTGTGAAAGAATGAAAGGAAATGTTTAATTTCATGAGAAGAATTTCGACTATTTCAATCACCTGAATATGGAAACAGGAATGCAAATTAGCACTTGTCTAAAAAACAAAACTTCCACAGTTCTTCCTCAGTAATGCACTGAAATGCCACTTGATCCCACAACCCTGACTCAAGCATGACATCAGTTGAACTGAACTCATGTTCTTAGGAAAGAAACTCCCACGGGGCGGCACGGTGACGCAAGAGTTAGCACGCTGCCTCGCAGTGCCAGGGACCCAATGTTCAATTGGGTGACTGTGTGGAGTTTACACATTCTCCCCGTTTCTGTGTGCGTTTTCTCCGGGTACTCCCATTTCCTCCCACAGTCCGAAGATGTGCTGGTTGGATGGATTGGCCGTGCAAAATTGTCCCTCAATATCCCAAGATGTGTAGATTGGGGTGATTAGTTGAATAAATACCTGAGGTTACAGAGATAGGGTCTGGGTGGAATTGTGGTCGGCATAGACTCAATGGGCCAAATGGCCTTTTTCTGCACTGTGGGGATTCTTTGATCTCTCACAAAGCATTAATATCCAAACTAGACATCAAATATTGTGACCATATAATCATTGGCATGAAAATAAATATGTTCCTTAATTAAACATGCTCTGTAATAATCTTGATAGGTTACTTCAGTATCAGCTGAGAAGGCAAAACCAAAAACGTTACAAAGTAATCTCTGCCAGTTATCATTCCTCAAGTTTCCCAGCCTTAATCTCCTACTGCCAAGCCAGCTAATGATTGCTGCTAGTTTGGATTTGACATTGATGGGTCTCATATGGATCAGGCCTGAGAATCAGCATCTCTTGCGTTTCATGCTGTGGAGAACAGTCCCCCATCTCTCTCAGCCCTGCTAATAGCTCAATAGTTAAAAGCCAGATATAGGGCTATTTTGTTGAGATAGCGAAGGCTGAGAGAAGATTTTAAAGGAACACTTTAAATTTTGAAGGATTATGGTAGAATAGGTAAGGGAATTACCCATGGGATTTTCTGGCCATGTGCATCCCATGATCAGAAATTGGCACCTGAGCTCAATGGACCTTTAAATGGTCTGCCAAATATTCTTTTGTACCCGTTATAGTTCCTGTAGCGGGCAGGATGGTAAATCTCCAACCTTTTTTTTCTGGTTGTGAAGTGATGAGGTCTTAACAATTTAAGCTTGTCACGTAAGTAGCTGAATGTGGTGTATAAAATAAAAGACCATGGAATTGGAGGAAGTGTGTAAGCATGGATTGAAAACTGGTGTCACATAGAAAACAGGGAATTGGAATAAATGGGTCCTTTTCAGAGGGGAAACATATAACTAGTGAAATACTGCAGGGATCAGCCCTTGGTCCACAATTGTTCATTATTTATATTAATGACCTGGAAGAAGGAACAGAATGTAAGGTTTCAGAATTTGCCAATGATACAAACATAGGTGGAAGGGCGTGTTGTCATGAGGATATTATGATTCTGCAACAGGATATAGATAGGTGAGGTGACTGGGCAAAAACCAGGCACTGGTTAACCTAGCGGAGTGTGAAGTCATGCATTTCGGTAGAAGGAATCAAAAGGTAGGTTATTTAAATGGAGACAGATTGCAGGTGAATAAAATACAGTGGGATCTGGGTGTTCTAGTGCATGAATCACAAAAAGCTAGCAGGCAGGTCCAACAAGTAGTTAAGAAGGTCAATGGTGTTTTAGTCTTTATTGCAAAGGCTTTGGAGTTTAAAAATAAGCTTTTGGTGCAATTGTACAGGTGTTGATGAGACCTCATCTGGAATATTGGATACAGTTTTGGTCCTCTTACCTAAAAAAAAGGATATAGTAACATTGGAGATTCACCAAGCCAATTCCTGGGATGAGAAGGTTAACCTATCAAGAGAAACTAAATTGTCTAGGGCACAGAGAGTCAGTGTCCCAGCTGTGAAGTCCAACAGGCACTTCCACCACCAGCGAATATATATCTTTGGGAGTGACCAGGCAAGAATACATATGGACTTTGCAGAGCCACTGATGGGCCATATGCTTCTTATATTTGTGGATATGCATTCTAAAATGAATGTCCAATTGATGATGTCCACAATGACTACATTGCCACCATTACTGCCACCATTGACACATTGAGGTAAGCTTTTGCCAATCATGAGATCACAGAGATCAGACAATTGCATATCATTTACGGTGAAGGAGTTTCGTAGATCAGTCAAATCAAATGATATTCGCCATGTTAGATCAACAATCTGTTTCCTGCCAACAGGGGGACAGGGGCAGAGCCGAAGCACCTGAAAGCCAACTGCTCACACCAGAAGGTGCAATAGTGCATGCACAGATCTCTCTCTGTTCTGTGCAGATCTGTCATGAGTTCCACACTCCCTTCCCCCAACAATTGCTGGCTCCATGGATGATCACCCCAACCCCCAATCTGATCAGAGGCCACCTGAACACTCACCCCCGGCCCAGCTGATTGTCGCTCCTCTCGCCCATTAAATCTTTGGAACGAGTTTTGGAAGGAAAGATGGGATATGTTTATTTGCTCTGTTCTTTGAAAGCACAAATAAAAAATTATTCTTTCAGAATCACTTAATAAAGTTAATGTTTATTTATTAGTGTCACAAGTAGGCTTACATTAATATTGCAATGAAGTTACAGTGAAAATAATCTAGTGGCCACATGCCAGTGCCTGTTTGGGTACACTGAGGAAGAGCTTAATATGGCCAATACACTTAACCAGCACATCTTGTGGATTGAGCACCTGGAGGAAACATACATAGACACAGGGAGAATGTGCAAATTTTACACAGACAGTGAACCAAGCTGGGAATCGAACCTCGGTCCCCGGCTGTGGAGATGCCGAATTTGGACTGGGGTGGGCACAGTAAGAACTCACAGTAAGAAGTGTTGTGAGACTCCTTGCTGTCCCTTCAGATACAAAAACTGCTGGTTGGTCCAGTTCCATATCTACAACCTGGATCCCTGAACCCATTACTGGTGAACCTGAACCTACTGCAGGGGTTGCCTGTTGAAGCCCTGTGTCAGGCCCAGCTCGCTTCCTCAAATGGTCTACAGGTTCCCTGACATGGCAAAAGTTTACCTCTACAACATAGGAAGTTGATTCTGTTCCTTCCACAATATTTCCAGCCACCCATTGTCCTGTTGCAAAGTTTCTGACTAGGACTGAATCATCAACTTGTAAAACTCTTGTCTCTTTTTCCTGAATCATGAATTTCTTCCTGGGCAGCTTATCTAGCCTCTACCCTTCCTGCCAAATCTTGGAAAATCATACATATTCAGTATAAGCAGAGTCCCATTAGCAGGTTGGCTGGCATGAATCCTGTGGTTGCATGTGGCATGGTATTGTATGACAACAAGAAACTAGCTACATGTAAAGATAGAGGCCAATTAATATGTATTTTCGTTGATGCTTTCAATGTTTGTACAGTGCCTTCTACTAACCCATCGGAGGCTGGGTGTTAAGGGGTTGATCTAACATGATTGTGCATCAGTTGTTGCACAAAGAGGCGAAAGATTGCATTTTTAAACTTGCCCAAATAACAGATCTGAAACTCTCCTGTTTACACACTAGTCCAGTATTTAGCATTTTTTGGTAAGATTGATCTTTATATGTTTCCATGAGATAATCTCTCATTCTTCTACATTCCAGTGAGTAGAAGCACAAACTCTTTAACCTTTCCTAACCAGACAATTCTTCCATCTCAGGCATCATCCTAGTGAACCTTCTCTGAACTGCACGGGTTGATTTGAGTCCATATCACCATAGCATTAATTTGGGCTAATAGATTAAAAGTCCAATGATATTACCTTTGCACCACCAAGTTTCTATCTCCCTATCATCCTCCTCCTCTTGGCAGCCTTACTGTGTTAAAATCAAGATTTGAAACATGCTCTATTATCCCAACTCACTATTCCCAGAACTTCAGAACTGTGGTACTTTGTATTGCGTTCAATCTCTTTCCTTCAAATCCAGCTTGGCTAATCGCTACTTCCTGATTTACTTCATCTTTTCCATTGCTCTTTTCAGTCTAATTCTCCTGAATTATGGCATTCATCCTGCTTCTTGGTTTCTCGATTCAAATAAATGCACATTTCCCAGAACCAATGTATGAAGTTAACAACCATTCACCAAGATAAACATTGATCAGAACACTTGTAAATAAGAGGTTTAAATAATAATCAATCCATCTCCAATTTTGGAAATGGAATCTTCACGCTGTCCCAATAATATCTGAATTCCTTTGAATACTTTGGTAAATATTAAATGCTGAATAATATTTGACTCACTTGTCACATAGAGAAAGGACCTTTCCATTCTACAGGAAAATGAATTCTAGTGCTCTTCAATGATCCATATTAAACTTTCTGCTTAGTGCTAATATTTACGCAATAGCATTTTTGTTGTCACAATTTAGGAAGAGTGGTCCACAAAGGTCATTCCCTAAAAAACAAAAAGCAACACAAGGTCAAAAGCAGCAGACACTATTTTGACTTTTACCGGTTTGCTACAACATTATTTTTATTCTCACCTGATAACAGGACAACACTGAGAAGCAAGTAACGAACCAAAGAATTAATGTGTCTGACACAAAGAAATTAATAGTTGAATAATAAGTACTGTAGCCGCAACTCCAATTGAACTGGTCATTCTAAGAGTGCATTTGCATAATCACACCATGGGTTTATAAGCGTCACACACTATAATCCTCAGCTTCAGAACAGAACAGGACTTTCCTAAAGTTCTAAGAATCCTTTTGAAATTTTATACCAACAAGTACCCAGAAGGACAAAGCAGTTCAGACCACTATTCTTATTTCCCTATTTTACTGGTGTTCCAATTTGAGGGATACAGGACCAGTTCAGACCACTATTCTTACTTCCCCATTTTACCATTTTTGTTTCTGGATATTTTGTGCCCGGTGCGCAATAATTGTTAGTTATTCGTTACCATGCAAACACAGATGCATTTGAATGACTTGTGTTTCATTACCAGTTGAGGAAAACAACATTTTAACAAGAAAAGCACTCACTGAGTGAAGGACAGAACTGTTGCTGTACAACAGGCCAGTTTAACAAATAAGGAATTTGGATCATGCTAGATTGATTAAAGTGTAGTGCTGTGAGGCCTTTTCTCTCCATTCTGTCCTCTAAAGTAATTAAGCTGTCACCTATAAGTGAATTAAAGGCCACAATGTCAAAGGGAAGACTCTCCTTATAAGCAGATGTTTTGGTGGAACCTGAATGCTTTTTTTCATTGCCCTCTGATAATTACCATAGCTTTATTCTGTCCACCACACTGACTGTCAATAGGGCAGTAGAACTGGGGTTGCCATCTGTTAGAGACTATTCTTTGCCCTTTTGAATGCCTCCTAAGATTTAATCTTACTTTCTCTCACCATAATGCAGCTCAAAGATACGTTGCTAGGCTATGCAGACTTTATTAAGGCAGTGGCACGTGCCATTCCACTATCATACCCCCTCCCCACCCCCCCCAGAAACTGTTGAAAAGTTAATGCTGATTATACACATGTTACCAAAACAATATACCTCTTTATTGTTGTATAACTCCTAAATACTTCTGTGGGCAGCTTTGATGATATTCATTTCAGGTCCATGGCACATTCATTGCAAACCCTTTTAAAGAAATCAAACTGAGGTGAATTGAGTAAAAAAAATAAGAGAATATGCATTTGTATGGTACCTTCCACCCATCTCAGGACTTTGCAACCAACGAGGTTCTTTTGCAGAGTACTCACTGTTAAAAAAAATGCAACAGCTAATGTGTGTACAGCAAATCACAGCAATCAAACCATAAATAAATGACCAGTTCATCTGTTTTAGTGGGACAAATATTTTTGCCTTCTCTCTGAGCAATACTTGAAACCTTTTTTTTTAATCCAATTCAATCAAATCAAGTCCAATTCAGAGTCCCAACAAGTTGAGACATTCCTGATCCAAGCTGACAAAACAGGGCTCTCACCTCCTGTCTTGAGCTTGATCTACACGGTCCAAGCTGATTGGAATAGGCATAGCTCCTCCTCCAAGGCTTGTTCTCATTTACATAGAACAAGAACATAGAACAATACAGCACAGAACAGGCCCTTCGGCCCTCGATGTTGTGCCGACCAAAATAAAAAGCAATGCCCCTCCTAACTAAACCATTCCCTTCTCATCCATATACTTATCAACTAACCTCTTAAACGCCACCAAACTTGGCGCATCTACAACAGCTGCAGGCAGGGCATTCCACTCCCTAATCACTCTTTGAGTAAAGAACCTACCTCTGATATCCGTCCTATAACTCATACCCCTTAATTTAAAGTTGTGTCCCCTCGTGCTAGCTTTCTCCATCCTAGGAAAAAGGCTATCACTGTCCACCCTATCCAAACCTCTAATTATCTTATATGTTTCAATAAGATCCCCCCTTAGCCGCCTCCTTTCTAACGAAAACAACCTCAAATCCTTCAACCTCTCTTCATAGGACCTGCCCTCCATACCAGGCAACATCCTGGTAAACCTCCTCTGTACCCTCTCCAATGCCTCCACATCTTTCTTATAATGTGGCGACCAGAACTGCACACAATACTCCAAGTGCGGCCGCACTAGAGTTTTGTACAGCTGCAACATGATGCTGCGGCTCCTAAATTCAATCCCCCTACCAATAAAAGCTAAGACTCCATAAGCCTTCTTAACAACTTTATCCACTTGACTGCCTACTTTCAGGGATCTATTGACACATACACCAAGATCCTTCTGTTCCTCAACACTATTAAGAGCCCTACCATTAGCCCTATACTCTACACATTTATTGTTCCTGCCAAAGTGCATTACCTCACACTTTTCCACATTAAACTCCATTTGCCACCTCTCGGCCCAGCTCTGCAACTTGTCCAAGTCACTCTGTAAACTAAAACACCCCTCTTCACTATCTACCACACCACCAACTTTAGTATCATCTGCAAATTTACTGATCCATCCCTCAATACCCTCATCCAGATCATTTATAAAAATTACAAACAGCAGGGGCCCCAAAACAGACCCCTGAGGCACACCACTCGTCACCGAACTCCACGATGAATATCTCCCATCAACCACCACCCTCTGTCTTCTATCTGCCAGCCAATTCCTAATCCAATTAGCTAAATCACCCTCTATTCCACACATCTGCATTTTCTGTAGAAGTCTTCCATGGGCCACCTTATCAAACGCCTTACTAAAGTCCATATATACTACATCAACCGCCTTACCCCCATCCACCTCTCTGGTCACTTTCTCAAAAAACTCAATGAGGTTAGTAAGGCATGACCTACCCTTCACGAAACCATGCTGACTATCCCCAATCAATTCATTTCTCTCTAAATAACTATAAATCCTATCCCTAATAATTCTCTCCAATACCTTGCCCACAACAGAAGTAAGACTCACTGGCCTATAATTCCCAGGAAGGTCTCTCTTCCCCTTCTTAAACAATGGGACCACATTCGCCATCCTCCAGTCCTCCGGAACCACACCCGTAACCAACGAGGACCTGAAGATCAGAGCCAGAGGCTCTGCAATCTCCTCTCTTGCCTCCCAGAGAATCCTAGGGTAAATCCCGTCCGGCCCAGGGGACTTATCCAACTTCAAACCCTCGAGAATTTCTAACACATCCTCCCTATCTACTACAATACTCCCCAATTTGCAACCCTGTACCTCAGTGCTCTCCACAGCTACATTTCCAGCACTCTGCGTGAATACCGAAGAGAAATATTTATTCAGTGCCTCGCCAATCTCTTCAGGCTCCACGCACAACTTCCCACTGCTATCTATGACTGGCCCTAATCTTGCCCTAACCAATCTTCTATTCTTAACATATCGAAAGAAAGCTTTAGGATTCTCCTTAATCCTATCAGCCAACATCTTCTCGTGTCCCCTCTTAGCTCTCCTCAATTCACTTTTTACCTCCTTCCTGGCTAATCTATAGCTATCCATTGCACTACCTGAGCCTTCAAGCCTCATCCTGACATAAGCCTCCTTTTTCTTCTTAACCAGCAAATCAACTCTTTTCGTACACCAAGGCTCTCTTACTCGTCCATTTCCTCCCTGCCTGACAGGGACATACTTATCAAGGACTCTCAGCAGCTGCTCCTTGAATAAGCACCACATTCCAGATGTTCCCAGTCCCTGTAGTTCCCTAGTCCAATCTACGCACCCTAATTCTCTCCTGATGGCCTCATAATTACCCTTCCCCCAGCTATAACTACAGCCCCCAGCTTCATGCCTATCCCTGTCCATCACTAAGGTGAACGTAACCGAATTGTGGTCACTATCACCAAAATGTTCACTAACTTCCAAGCCTAACACCTGGTCTGGCTCATTGCCCAGCACCAAATCCAATGTAGCCTCACCTCTAGTTGGCCTATCTACATACTGAGTCAAAAAACCTTCCTGCACACTCTGTACGAAAACTGACCCCTCTAACGAGCTAGAGCTATAGCTATTCCAATCAATATTAGCAAAGTTAAAGTCCCCCATCACAATTACCCTACTACTTTCACTCCTAATCAGAATTGACATGTTAGCCAAAAGGCCGAGATGATGCTTTTAAAAGTTGCTTCAAATGAAGCTAAAATGTAATCTAATGACTAATGAAGCTAATATGTAATCTAAAATGAGATCAAGCCTTGGAGGAGGAGCTATACCTATTCCAATCAGTTGGATCATGTAGATCAAGCCCAAGACAGGAGATGAGAACCCTGTCTTGTCATCTTGGATCGGGAATGTCTCAACTTGTTGAGACTTTGAATTGGACTAATAAATAAATAATTTTTTAAAAAAATTCTGAAGAGGGATTCCACTTTCTGATTCCAAGCCAAGAGTGCTAACACTAAGCCAAAGTTAATGTATTACAAATAACCCACCTAACCCTCACGCAGTGGAACTTCACCTTGCCCCTTTGCTATCTTATCAGTGCCTGCTAATAGATCGAATGTGCCTTTTTGGGTTCAAATTCTTGAATGTGCTTTATAATTGAGCAAAGCTGATCTCATCTCGAACAGCAAATGAGATGCTACAATAACTGGCCTCAGTAATAGTTTTATTTTAATTTCTTACGTGTCACAAGTAGCGTCACAAAATTGCAATGAAGTTACTATGAAATTCCACTAGTTGCCACGTTCTAGCACCTATTCGAGTGACACTGAAGGAGAATTTAGCATGTACAATGCACTTAACCAGAATATCTTTTGGACTGTGGGAGGAAATGGAGCATCTCAGACAGTGACCCAAGCCAGAAATCAAATCCGGGTCCCTGGCACTATAAAGCAGAAGTGCTAATGATTGTGCCAGGCTATTCTATGAAAAATAGCCAACAGAGTGAAGTTGGCATCTGTTGGCACAACCTGACTAGAGTCAGCAGTGGTGTGGAGAAAATTAGAAAGCAAAGCATTTTTTTAATAAAGCTATCATATAATTTTAAAACAAATAACAACACTCTAAAGGTCAGTCAATTACTTCTGGAGCTTTGTTACGTACAGATTGCTGTGTGCGGCTGTGTAACAATAAAGACTGCAACATAAAAGCATGTGAAAAGCACGACTTAAATATAAATCCATTCTTTAAATGACTACAATGGCAATAAAAATATTCCCTCATCAAACCGCAACGATCAAGTGCAAAGTAAATCTTTAAACGAAAAGGTCAACCTTCCATCTTTTAAAAGGGATCATGTCATTAAGTATTTCCTGCTTACAAGCTGCAATACCCCTTTGCATGCTGCACGCAGACATGGCATGGCATTAACATGATAAACAATGTTATTACCAGCACTAATGTTGCTCAGAGAGCAATAGTTTGGTTTCATATGGCAAATTACTTTGGTAAATTATAGGTTTGCTGTTAACATAAATGATGATGGTTAACTTGATTTATGCCGCTGAGTATTTCTGACACCGTGGAGCTTTTAAAAGAAGATCACATTACGAAAACAGTGTGCATTTTTGTGGTTCAATATTTTCCACATCCGACTCTAATTTCTTGAAAGAGTCGGACATATGTTTCCATGGTAACTGCTTACATTGTAAACTGTTGCTATAAATCACTTCTCATCTCACACAGTGAAGACAGTACTGTGCTCATCCTTTTCACCTTCATCTTAAAAGTAAAACTCATACCACAATGTGCTGCTCAGAGTAGAATGTGCTCCCTTAAGCTGCATTTTAGATATCACAAGACGTGACATCAAATCTAATAGTGCTTTGATCATCATTCCAATATCTATCAGATTTGTGAGCATTTGAAGCAATAATTGAACAATTTTCTTTTGTCAAATTAGAATCGTTTTGTGGCATCGTTTTTGTAATTGAAAATGGATTTATATCCACCGCAATCGCTTTATTGACAGTAATTCCAGTCTAAAGAAAACTCTACCTGATTTGATGAATTAGCTCACATAAACTGAAAGGACACGCAACCCAGTTCTCCTTGGCTTTCTTGCGCAGGTACATTAACCTAATCTGCTCCTCTTTAAACAAAATCAGAAATTAAATTTGTTGTCTGTCCCACACATGCAATAAAAACAAACCTCTTTCAGTCCAAATATTTGAGAAATTAAAACGTGCTAAAATCAAAAGTTATCTTGGGAGTGTCTGCCTGTACTTTCAAAAATAAAGATTGGTTTCTTTTTTTGTGCAGTAATGTGGGGTTAGCTGTCTTTCAGATTTATAGCAATTATTTTGATTTGACTTGACTTATTATTGTCACATGCATTGGGATACACTGAAAGGCATCCTTTCTTCTATGCGCTACAGACAGAGTATACCATTCATAGAGTATGTAGGAAAGAAGAAAAGGAGCGGAAGCAGGATATAGGGTCCTACTTTACTATTTTGATTCTAAGGGCTGAGCAGACTTGAAACTGGGAGTGTTACAGATCAGATTTTTAGACACATTCTCAGGCGCCCCTGTACGCACACTGAAAAAATATCAGTCATTCCAAATCACACTGCACAAGCCTGTGGGTGGGGCTTTACACGCCCAAAATCCCACAGCTTTGATCAGCGCTTCCAACTGTGCATGCCTAGAAAAAGAATAACAAAATGCAGCTCCTTGCCACATCACTCCCTGGCCGGATAATGGCTACTCCTGGCCCCCAGAGACATTGCGTTATCCTCCTTCATTACTGACCCCCTCACCCCCCACCACTAGACCAATCCTGGACCCTTCCCCTCTACCCGTCACTGATCTCAGGCAGAGTAGCAGTGGCCCTCTCTTTCTTTCTCCCCATTGATCTCAGGCAGAATGGCTGCCAGCCCCCCTTTCCCCTCTCTGATCTCAGGCAGCATGGCAGTAGGCCCCCCCTTACCCCCACTGATCTCAGGTAGAATGGCAGTGACCACCCCCCCCCTCCTCCTCACTGATCACAGTCAGAGTAGCAGCAGACACCACCTCCCTCCCCCATTGATCTCAAGCAGAGAGCCATCAGACACTTGGACTAACCTCCTCACTAACTGGGGCGCCCAAATCAGACTTTTGTAAAGTATGTCTATTTCTCATTGATTCTGAATGGGCAAACACGATAGTAAAGGGGAAGTGCCCTTAAGGTTGGGTGTGCAGCCCGTTAAATCAGTTTAAATGCATGCAAATGCATTTAAATGTCCGTCCTGTCCATTTCGGTCACGGTCCTGATTGCAGTCATTTTTGAGCCTTGTAAAGGAGGAATCGGCACGCAGCAGGCGCAGATCGCACTGTCGCCTTACAACCAACTTTACCAAGTTTTCACTCCCGAAAACAGCCACAACTTGATGATAAAATCGGGCCTATAATGTTACAGTAATAGCTAGGACGTAGAGAAAGACCAACTTAATATATGGTAAGTCCATTCAAAAGTCTGATGGCAGGAAGGAAGAAGCTATTCTTGAGTCTGTTGATAAGTGATCTCAGACTTTTATATCTTTTCTCCGACAGAAGAAGGTGGAAGAGAGAATGTCCAGTGTGCATGGGGTCCTTAATTATGCTGGCTGCTTTTCCAGAGTGCATAGGGATTATTTTCTTCCAACTGTGTTAGAAAAGGCAGCAATATTGTGAGAACAATGTAACATTTTAAACATTAGTCAACTATTTCATCATCTGAAGTTAGTTACAGAGGAGTTGATAATGAGATGTTCTTTGATGTCACTTTCACACTGAGGCTTGTTTAATTTGGGTTGTGGGAGACTGTTGAGTCGGCTCCTACCAGTTGTGTGCCAAAATGCAACTCCCTTAACCCAGCAGGAGGCAAAACGAGCCCATGACTTTGCTACGAGCATAAGGGAGCTGCTGAATGTAATCGCTGGTTCATGGGCTTCAGTCTCTTGGAATCTGACCCAAATAAACGGCAGTATAAAAGCAGCTTTATGTGTTCCATTTTCCAAAATCATGTATTCCCATGAAAGTCTCAGCTGCTTACTGATGACTCCCTTTATTTGTTTCAGAATCATGCAGATGCCCAGAAGAAAGAGCTATACACTGCCACAGGAGAGGACATTCAGGCCAGCTCCAAATGACAAAGGTTAACATTCATAAAAGATATGACAGATGGCCACCTTGTAACCCGTCCTCCAATTGCCTAGTGGTTTTATGGAACCATTTGCAATTCACTCCTTCTGAGACAATAAATATGTCAACATGTAATTGTAACTGTTCCAACTTAGGGAAGCAGCAGTGGTGATTATTCTGTTGTTCTACCTAAACAGTCAATATTGTCAAGAAAATTACATCTCATACTAGCTTAATTTTAATCGCTATTTCCTTACTGTCACAAAATGTGATTTTGCCACTGGCAAACAATTGCTCCCCATCGAACATGTAACATGTTCTGATATCATAGGCACAGATAGTAAAATTGTAAATGGCTGTTTGATGGAAATCAATAATTCCATCACAATGAAGCTCTCTTGAATTAATTTCTGCATTTGATTTGCAGAAATCAGGACAAAGCACTAACATAACAAAATATGTTATGTTGTGTCGTTTACAGATCCAGTATCAGAACTAATATGTTAGTGCAGGAAAGGTTCCTTTACATGATCATAGACATGGATTTTAGCCTGGACACACTGGTGAGGCTTGTAAAATCCACCCGAGAGAGAATTCCGTTCTGCGAGCACCCCAGCCACATCCTCCCCCCACCGATTCTGGGGCAGGCAAGGCGGTAAATGTTCCGGCCATGGTGACAGTTGTGTGGCTGGAAAATCCAGAAGAAGACAATTTTTTTGACAGCAGCGCTCCTTTACATAATTTCCGGTTGAGTTCCTGCCCAGAGGCTACCCCGCTGAACGGTTACAGGTTTTCTTTGCAGAAGGGCTGCTTCTCGACCTGCGAGATCAGGAACATTTACTGAGGGCAAGAGCCCCGATTAAGGATTGGGTCCCATTGGTTTGTGAGGGACGGGTCCAAATCACAATGGCGTAATTTCACTTCCAAATCTGAAAATGAAATCCAAATCTTAAAAATAATTTGAATTTTACTGAAGAAAATTGTTCAATTATTGCTTCAAATCTGATAGATATTGCAATGATGATGGTTCAGTGGTGGTCGGGGAGGAGAGTAGACAAATTGCAGGTTGGGCGTGTAATGGTTTACTGGGCCTGAAGGAAACAATTTTGTGTCTCCTGGTCACAAGCTGGGCCTTATGAATCCATCACCTCTTACCTTCTCACTGGTATCTGATTTTCCCAAAATTGGAAACCTGGCTGACATGAGTTAACCACTAGACTGATTGCTAAAAGGAAATTAAGCAATCTGATTATAATATTTAAATTACCTACTTACTTCCAATGAATGGATTGGTTGTCTTCCAGTGCTCACTGCATTTCTGCTCAAAGCGCGAGTTGGTAGGTTCATGGCATTATGGATTCTTATTACAGATATTTTGCATTTTAACATCTGGAATACTCCAATCAACCTGTCTTTTGAGAGTTATTATTCACCCCATTTTGTCTACCAATACATATTAAATTGGCTGGCCAAGTAACTTTATAAAACGCTAACCCATTGTAGAATCATAAAATTCTATGTGCAGAAGGAGGCTGTTTGGCCATCAAGTCTGCACTGGCTCTTACCCAGGCTTATCCCATAAACACACGTATTTATCCCACTAAACCCCCAAATCTATATATCAATCATGTCTGTACATCATCATCTTTCACTCAGTCTTCACTGCCTCATTCTTCTCAATGAAGGTCGATGCCATGCTTGCGAGTTATTAGTTGCACGAAGGAATGTTTTTTGTTATCTCTGCTTAGCAAACCCGAAGATGACTTTATAGCAGAACTATATAATTTACTGTAAAGGGCAGATTTTCATGGCCAATCAATCCAACCTACACATCTTTGGACCCCGGGAGGAAACTGGAGCACCCGGAGAAAATACACGTAGACATGGGGAGAATGTGCAAACTCCATTCAGTCACCCAAAGCTGGAATCGATCCCAGATCCCTGATGCTATGAGGCAGCAGTGCTAATCACTGTGCCGCCACATAAACCATAAATTTTATTCCTAAAATTAAATGTTGCCTGTTTTGAGATCAAATATGTCAGGGATACTTTGATCTGAAGCATCCTTTACAAAGAGGACTTATTCAGTTAAAAGGTTGAAAATGGACTAATGGTACAATTATTGATATCAAAATGTTATCATGACATGGATAATTATGAGGAATAGAGTTTGTGTCAAAATACAAATCCATTGACTTGGGTTATCTATTTGTGAAATGTGGCTTGTCACTTTAAATTTAGTTATGACTAAAATGATTTTATGCTTGTTGGAGAGGGTATTCATTAATGTCTGGCTATGTGAAATATCACTTCAAGGCCATTATTCCCATGCAAGTATACTCTGATTACAAATCAAGTAAAAATCCGTTCACACTGACTGCATGTTTTGTTCCAAAATCAATCAAATCAAAATAAGGTTCTGGGTAACATAGGATGATGTGTGGCAAATGTATTATGTTAATTTGATAGATTGTGTTCTACGCTGCATAGGGTTCTTTGTTTTCCTATGTCCTAGACTTCAAACAATTCAAAATCAGTGACCTACTGGATGGGCAGAGTGAGTTGTATGCACTTATTCATCAATTTCAAATTTATATAGTCCTGCTACAAAGTCATCTTCGGGTTTGCTAAGCAGAGATGACAACCAATTTCTTCGTGCAACTGATAACTCGCAAGCACGGCGTGAAACTTCACTGAGAAGAATGAGACAGTGAAGACTGAGTGGAAGATGATGATGTACAGACATGATTGATTCTGAGTTTTCACCCCTTGGCCTCATGAAAATGAGAGCTTTTATTGAAACAGCTGTTATTTCAGTGGGGGGAAAAACATGGGCCAACAATGGCAAAGGTTAGACAGTGTAATCAAACATTGAGATATAGGTCACTGTTTGCACAGTTCCAAAGCTACCGTAGTACACACTACTCCATTCTTTGCCTCATATCTTTCCGATCATATATCAATGTCAATTTACAATAAGTGGAACCGTCAATGTAAACATATTTTGAAGAACAGTTCTATTCTATTATTCACATGAGCTTTAAGGCTTCATTCTGGGTTTATAATTAGATGGCATCTACTTTCTTGAAAGAAGTTGACATATTTCCCAACAGAATCAGTTTCAAGCTACAACAGTTCACTTTATTGGGCAGGGGTCTTCATATATCATCGTTTTCTTTCTAATATCTCCTTCAGTGACTGACAAGTCTCACAGACAGAATATTCCTAATAATGCACAGAGTTGCACAAATGTTGACTCAGGCAAGAAGACAGTGTGAAGCTCAAAAGCTGCACAATTTGTTTTTCTTACCATCTTGAAGAAAATACTGTACAATTTCAAAAGCGAGATCCACGCCGTCAGCTAGTAGGCTGGGGCTGAAGAAAGCCAAAAAGTCCTGAGATCGGAGCAGCATACATGAAGGGAACTCGATCTTTAATTAAAATAAAAGGCACATGCCCCTCCTCCATCGATACTGAAACCCACCATGGATACGAGCAACCTTCGCCATTGACATTAAGGTCCCACATGGAGAAAGACAACACCCCACTACGGATAAGGGGAATGCCCCCCCATAGCCCCATGGATAAGGGAAAACCCCCATGCACATGCACAGAAGGACAACAACCCTCCAATCCCACGGATAAGGGGTAGCCCATAATGGATCTCGCCAGAGGATCCCCTGGTTGGGGAAGGAAAACCAGAGTACCAGCAAGGATAATGCCCACGCATGTCCCTCACCACCCCAGGGCTTTACCTACTGTGCACTCCTCAGGTGGTCATCCCAACTGGTTTACATTTTTGAAAACCAGTAATGATTCGTTTTGACGTGATAGCCTGTTGGCTGGCTGGGAATTACTATGAAGCCCTAAGTAGCAGCATCAAACCTTTGCTACTTTAATGATAAATCATGCAAATCAGGCTCATGCTCTTCCTGCGTATGAACCTGATTACATCACTGACAGGGAGGTACTGGGGAAGATCTCATTTAACGATGCTGCCGATGCAAATCCTGTCTTTGGCCCCTTGTGAGATTAGGCTGGAATTTTCCTGTCCCACCCACCGCAGGAATCATAGCAGGCGGGACATAGACCATGAAAAGGTATGTTGACTTCAGGCAGAATTTTCCAGTTTTGGGGAAAGTGTGACCGGAAAATCCCGCCCTTAGTGGTCATTAGTGGTCTTAGTGGGATTTGCAACTCTGGCCAATGGGCTTTTTACATTGTGGCCAGAATCTTTTTTTGGTTGGGTTTTAAGTGGGAAAGCCAGGACAAGAAAATTATAGCAAATGGACTCAACTTCACACATTCACATATTTAAAATTTACTGTGAGCATTTCTTTGAATGAGACCTCTTGAAAAAATAGGTCATGTTTCCTGGGTAAATTATATTAGTCTGGTTGCTTCTTGTATAGTTGATTAACTGAAGTTTGAAAGATGCTTTTAAAAGGAGCAATTCATAACAAAAATACCTACAAGTTGCTGAAATCTAATGAAACAGAATTTATGCAGAGTGACACCTTCATTAACCAAATTACCCTGCTATTTCCCTTTCTGCAATGGTTTCAATAAATACTTATTTATGCAGATTTTGCATAGGCTTTTTAACTCAGCTGTACCATTCTGCATCCAGATTTATTATCCAATCACAGAGAGTGAATGTGATGACATCCTATATTGGTCTATGGAAAGATTTCTAATAAGAGGGACCTCAGCAGAGGTCAGCATGTCTGAATGGCACATTGTTCCCTGAGGCCTTCTAGCAAACATTGGATTGAAAGGATGGCCTGGGAAGGGTGCCCCCTCAAGAGTCACCGACTCTTACCTGATGCTCAGTTACAGAGTCAAAAACACAATGATATCTTCCATAAACAGATGGAAGAGACTTGAGCTAAGAAATTGCCATGGGAAGTCAGCAGCAGGAGTGTGGGTCCTCAAACTTGGATTCAGTGTACCCAGAAGGCAGGACAACTTTTTGGTTGTATCACAACTTGGTATGGTTCCTGCTCTGCCAAAGACCGCAAGGAAGTACAAAACCCAATGCAGCACGCAAACCAGCCTCCCATCCATTGACTCTGTCTACAGTAACTACTATTTTGGCAAAGGAGCTGGCATAATTAAGGACCCATGCATCCCGAACATTCTCTCTTCCACCTTCTTCCATCAGGGAAAAGATAAAAAAGTCTGAGGTCACATATCAACCGACTCAAGAGTAGCTTCTTCCCTGCTGCTGTCAGACTTTTGAATGGACTTACCTTACATTAAGTTGATCTTTCTCTACACCCTAGCTATGATTGTAACAATACATTTTGCACCCTCATTTCCTTTTCTATGTACGGTATGTTTTGACTATATAGCACGCAAGAAACAATACTTTTCATTGTAAATTAAATCATGTGATATTAATAAATCAAATCAAAATCAAGGTGAGTAGCATCTGACACACCCCATCACAGGAAAAATGGCCCAATACATCTATGCCTTACCCCAGATTAGCCACCTTAACTAATTCCATTGTTGTTTGATCTCCAATTGTTACTGCATTTCTCTTTTTCAAGTCAATAAGTAAGAATATTTTAGAAAAATTCATAGACTTAGTTTGAGGAACAGTCTCAGCTGTACATCACCACATTCTAACCATTGCTTGTGCAAATTTTTTCCCTAACTTCCCCTTTGATTTATTTCCTGATTATCTTAAATTTGTGCCATCTTGACAATCTCACTGACCAGTGGAATTACTATTTACCCTATTATACTCTTCACAATCTTGAAAATCAGGTTAATCTCTAAGCATTTCAGGTCTTGTGAAAAAAGATGTCCTAACTTCATAATTGCAAGTCAGTAGTCCTTGCCCATTTGAACAAATGTACATCTTCTCAATAGCTTTTATATCCTTAATATAAT
Source organism: Sphyrna mokarran (assembly GCA_024679065.1). Classification (NCBI taxonomy): domain Eukaryota; kingdom Metazoa; phylum Chordata; class Chondrichthyes; order Carcharhiniformes; family Carcharhinidae; genus Sphyrna; species Sphyrna mokarran. The sequence goes on from JAGIQG010000019.1 coordinate 25,317,427, forward strand.
AGGGTGTTGCAAACAATGCACAAGGATCCAATTACAGCCTAACTTAGATGTTATATAAGTTCAAAATCACCCCCTTCATGTTGAATGACACGCCTCTAGATCCAAAACCAAGGATTTCATTTGAAGATTGGAAAGTGGCAAATGTTGTGTCATTGTTTAAAAAGGGCTGCAGGGAAAAGCCTGGGAACTATATGTCAGTGAGGCTCACATCTGTGGTGGGTAAGTTGTTGGAAGGTATTTTAAGAGATAGGATCTACAGGCATTTAGAGAGGCAAGGACTGATTAGGGATAGTCAGCATGGCTTTATGAGTGGAAAATCATGTCTTGCAAATTTGATTGAGTTGTTTGAAGTGGTAACCAAGAAGGTAGATGAGGGCAATGCAGTTGATGTTGTCTACATGGACTTTAGCAAGGCCTTTGATAAGGCAATACATGGTAGGTTGTTGCATAAACCTCGCAGAATCCAGAGTGAGGTATCTAAATGGATGCAAAATTGGCTTCTTGCCAGAAGCCAGAGCGTGTTTGTAGAGGGTTGTTTTTCAGACTGGAAGCTTGTGTCTCAGGGGTCAGTATTGGGTCCTCTGTTATTAGTCATTTATATTAATAATTTGGATGAGAATATTAGTATGTTTGCAGATCGTGCCAAGATTGTTGGCATAGTAGACAGTGAAGAATATTATCTCCGATCGCAACAGGATCTTGATCAATTGAGCCAGTGGACTGATGAATGGTAGATGGAGTTTAATTTAGATAAATGTGAGGTGATGCATTTTGGTAGATTAAACCAGGGCAGGACTTACTCAGTTAATGGTAGCGTGTTGAGAAGAGTTACAGAACAAAGAGAAGTGTTCATAGTTCCTTGAAAGTGGAGTAACAGGTTGAGAGAGTGGTGAAGAATGCATATAGCATGCTTGGTTTCGTCAGTCAGAACATTGAATACACGAGTTGAGACATTTTGTTGAAGTTGTACAAGACATTGGTAAAGCCACACTTGGAATACTGTGTGCAATTCTGGTCACCTTGTTATAAGAAATATACTATTAAACTAGAAAGAGTGCAGAAAAGATTTATTAGGATGCTACTGGAACTTGATGGATTGAGTTATAAGGGGAGGTTGGATAGATTGGAACATTTCCTCAAGAGCATAGAAGGCTGAGGAGTGATCTTATAGAGGTCTATAAAATAATGAGGAGCACAGATCAGCTTGATAGTCAATATCTTTTCCCAAAGGTAGGACAAGCTCAACCTAGAGGGCATTGGATTAGAGTGAGGGGAAGAAATACAGAAGTGTCCAGAGGCAATTTTTTCACACAGAGGATGGTGAGTGTCTGGAACAAGCTGCCAGAGGAAGTAGGAGGAGTGGATACAATTTTGTCTTTTAAAAAGCATTCATACAGTTACACGGGTATGATGAATATAGAGGGATGTGTGCCAAATGCGGTCAGTCGGGATTAGCTTTGGGGTTTAAACAAAAGGGCAGCATGGACAAGTTGGGTCAAAGGGTCTGTTTCTATGCTGTAAACCTCTATGATTACATGACTCTAACTTCACAATTTCAGAATCTTGTTACTATTAAAGTGAATCAAAGTGAATTGCCCTGAAAAAAAGACCACTGCCTCTTTAAATAAAGTTAGGGAAAGCCATGCTCACTATTAGTAGAAATAATCTCTGAAGACGCGATGAATAAAGCTAATGGATTTGAAATGAGTGACCACCCAATGCTGGAAGGAGCGGGAGCAATTTAACTTTTTATCCTAGAACATCCAGTGTTCACAGTGGCATTAGGTTAAATTTTGAAATGTTCAGATTCTTATTAAAACAAGGTTATGAATAGTAGGTTTTGTATTCAACTGGACAGACAATACCCAGGAGCACTTTTGGGGCTGAGTTGAACATAGCAAGGCACTGTATTAGTGTCTGAGCAGAGGTGAAGCTTACTAGGAGGTTTGCCAACTGAAATAAAAGCAGCTCTCATTGCAATTGTACACATGATGGTAGTGGAAAATAAAAAAGAATCAAATTCTGTTTCCATATCAAAATGTTTTATTTGTTTCGGAAATTGGAAAAGCAATATGAGTCTTCCAGCTAAAAGCAGTGGATTCAATGACTCAGATGTCTGACTGTCATATATCAACTGATCACAATCTTTATTTAAATCTAAAATCGATACAGAAAATTGCTGGAAATACTCTACAGATCAGGCAGCATCTGTGGAGAGAAACAAAAGCTAACATTTCAGGTTGATGACCCTCCTGATGGGTTTTAATGGAAGATAAATAACAGCAATAAGATTCATCCGTTTGTGAGAATGCTGGCATGTTAAAGAAGTGATTAGTTGTCTGTACACCATCCTCAATATATCTTTGCTGTACCACAGTCCATTTTCTTCAATTTGAAATGGTTATCGTCTCTTCATTTTTTTATTATTGTTTTCTAAATGCTTTTGAATCAAGCATTGGGAGCATTGCTGTCTCCTTTTATTGAATGTAAATATCAGAAAATATAAAAAGCGGGTATAATTCCCCACTGCAGTGCTGGGAGCCAACTCTTTGTGTTCATCTAAGTTAATGGTCATTATTTTCTTATTGCACATTTCCAATACATTAATCTAGACGTGTTTATTTGGTTAGGATAATGCACTGTGATGGCTAATCATTGGGACATGTTGAGCACAATCACTTCATATGTTCCTCGCTCTCCCTATTGTGTACATTCCTCACTTTCTGACTTTGCAATGTATCATTCCCCAACTAAAAAGATAGGCAGCTATTCTACTGCCAGGCTTCAACCATTACTACTCTGAACTGGCCACCAGAGAATGAAAAAGAGCTGCATGAAATGGCTTTTTCCATTATTTTCTTGTCCTTCTCCAGAAAAGCCCCATTTCATATCCTTAGTTGATTTTCAAAATAAAGCAGGTTTCATCATAAGCATGTTTATTATTTGGAATTTTCACTCAAAGTACTTTTCTGGATCATACATGAAATCCTGCAGTTTCCACACCCTTTAGCTAAAACATGCCCTTATCTGCTCGATATTTAATCGTATACCTAAGGATCATCACTATTTTCAACTTGCTGGTTAAATGGAATACCTCTTTGGCCTTAGATGGTGCAAAATAAATTGGATTTTGTCGTCATTGGTAAAGCAATAGCACTGATTGCTGAACATGGAGACAGCTGCCCGCAAGGATCTAGCAATCTCCATGACACAGATTTTCCCCTTCCGCAATGTCAGCTAGAATATAGTGCAAAGTCACCATTTGGTAATGGGCTGAGAAGCGGGAAGACTGGCAAAATGGCATGAGAAGGTATCATGAGGCTCATGGAGACAGAGACACATGGCAGAATTCAACAGCCTTGCCCATCACAATCAGAGCGGATGAGGGTGAACAATGGGAAAGCCCATTGACCTTGGGTGGGATTTTCCAGTTGCACTCACTTCCTAAACAGAAAAACGCATCCAAAGTCAAAGGACCTTTGACTCCCCCTCTGCCCACTACGATTCCCATTGGGGGTAGGACGGGAAAATTCTGCCCCCCTTCCTGTAGAATCATATAGAGTAGAAAAGGCCCTCCAACCTATTGGATTTGCACTAACAGCAACTATGACTAAACTCATGCGAATCCCTTTTTCCTGTATTTATCTCATATCCTTGAATGTTGTGATGTTTCAAGTGCTTGTCCAAATATTCTTTATAGATTATAAGGTTTCCAGCCTCCACTGCCTTCCCAGGCAGTGCATTTCAGATTCCCACCACCTTCTGAATGAAAATTTTTTTTCTCAAATCCCTTCAGAATCTCCTGCTTCTTACCCAAAAATTATGCCTCAATTAAAGGAACACCTTGTCCATACCCTTTATAATCTTATATACCTCAATCATGTCCTCCAATCCAACAATCCAAGCCTATCCAGCTTCTCCTATAGTTCAAGTGCCCTGTCTGATATCTTCCTGCCACTGTGCCCTTTTGCTAGGGGTATGAAAGAAGTCAGACAAACTACCCATCAGAATCCCAAGTGAGCCACAAGTGCTACTTCCTGCTTCCAAGAGCATTTTAATATACATCGGACGGGCTCCTTGCTGTATACGGAGAAGCAATATTGGTGCTTTCCAGTGAGCCACAGGGTTCCCTCCTTTTTGGATACTTCATGGCCCTTGCAAAGACTCCTTGGAGAAATGGTCACCCCAGGAGCACCTACTCTCAGTGACACTCTCCTCTCATCAGTGTCTGTTTACTTACTTGGCCCTGGAGCTCCCCAGACCTCATTTACCTGACTCAGAGGATGTACGGCTATCGGTGTAACTTCACTTTTCAGGTATTGGTCCAGCAATGGCTGCTGCTAGCAGTGCCACTGCTAAAGTTATTGAGTTGTTGGTTCTCTGGGTGGTCTGACAGCTCCAGCAGCAGCCAGTTAAGTGATTGATACCAACAAAGTACGGATGCAAGTCCTATAACTTGCAGAAGTGGGGTCACCATCTGTTTACACCCCAATGACAGGGTTTCTGCTGACTATTCATAATTCCAACCATCCCTATAGATAGAAAACCATTAAATATTTTCATTGCAAATTTAACATCTTGCAGATAAATAATTGGAATATGCACATGAGATGAAGATGAAAGTTAAATGTTTTATAAACAAGCTTGTGTGGAAATTGTTTTTCACATAAGTATATTTTCTTACCATAAATTAACTAATTTGACATTCAACAAATATAAAATTACTCTTTCATGGCCACTGAGATTATTCACCAGTAAATCTCAATTTATTAAAAAGCCAGTTCCCGGGTTTTGGTATTCAGCATGAGCCCCACAAGCTGGTATTCTTTGCAATCTGCTCATTAGCACTGCATTTTGTGCCAATTATTCTGTGGTGTGATAGTGAGCATTTTAGACTCTGAATCTGGCAATCCAAGGTCAAATCTCGGCAGCACGTTGCTTTGGAATGGCACGGTGGCACAGGAATTAGGGTTTGATTACCAGCTTGGATCATTGCCTGTGCAGAGTCTGCACATTCTCCCCGTGGATTTCACCTGGGTGCTCCAGTTTTCTCCTACAGTCCGAAAGACGTTCTGGTCAGGTGAATTAGCCATGCTAAATTCTCCCTCTGTGTACCCGAACAGGCACCAGAGTGTTGTGACACTAATAAATAAACTTTAACTTTTAACTTCAACAAGGTGTAAATTTTTCAAGGGCACTAACAGAGAGACTGGGAAGAGCAGGGCAGAAGTTCCCATCAGTCAATGATTTATAATTGATTGCATGCTGATGAGAGTCTGTAAAGAAGCATAAAATTACTGACAGCAATTTATGGATTTCCACATTTAACTGCACATACATGGACCCTAGAAATCGCAGTCTGTTTTCAATGAATATTGACAGAATATGTTAATACTTTGCCATCATTCCTCTCCAAAATCTGGGCCTAAGATATATGCTTCCCAGATTTATTAAGTGATACATGGTAAAATGAAGAATAACAAAAGCAATGACACACTGGAATTTACAGCAATTATAAGCGAAGTTATTTTTCTTTGATTTGGCAACGTAAAAGGTTACATTTACTATGTGAGATGAAAAGGTAAATATTAACTAATTTGGCAACTCTTTTGTGGGGATCCATTGACATCAAACTTTTGATTTGATTTGAATAATATTGTCACACGTGAAAAGTACTGTTTCTTGTGTATTTTACAGACAAAGCAAACCGTTCATAGAGGAGGAAAGTAGTGCTACAGTCATAGCTAGGGTGTAGAGAAAGATCAACTTAATATGAGGTAGGTCTATTCTAAAATCTGATGGCAGCAGGGAAGAAGAAGCTCTTGAATCAGATGGTACGTGACCTCAGACGTCTGTATCTTTTTTCTGACAGAAGGTGGAAGAAAGGATATCCAGAGTGCATGGGGTCCTTGATAAACTTTACCATGCGTAGCATTATTACAGTTACTGTGGATGTGATGCTGATCCTAGGAACTCTTTCAGAATAAAGGATGTAAGATACAAAGATTTGCAAGACATAATTTTTATACATTATGGTTATTTTCATAGAATCCCTACAGTGCAGAAGGAGGCCATTTGGCCCAACGGGTCTACATCAACTCTCTGGCAGAGCATTTTATTCAGGCCCACTCCATGCCTTATCCATACATACTTATTCCACTAATCTTCCTAGTTTACACAGCTTGGGTCACAAAGGGGCAATTGATCATAGCCAATTTATCTAACCTAACATCTTCGGAATGTGGGAGGTAACTGGAACACCCAGAGGAAACCCACACAGACACGGGGAGAATGAGAAAACTCGTGCCATGAAAGTTTGCTTCTGTTGTACAGAAGATCAGTCTGTCATCACTGAATGAGGTTGCTATAATATGGTGTTATTTTCCAGTTCTATCTTTCAAAACTTTCTGTCTTCTTGCTTCCCGAGTGCTCAATGTTCTAAAAGATCAGGAAAGAGACATTCTTTGCATTGATGGATTGTATTCCCATTCTTTCTTTGAATGTGGATGTTATCCATCAGATTGTCTGGATGTAAATTTTTCCCCGTTCAATAAGGAAAAAAATCCTTTTGAATAGAAGTAGCATTCAAAAGGTGACAAGGTCAAAATATTTTGTGGTTTTGGACAGTGATGATTCCAAATGGTAAAAATGTCATCTTCTCCTTGTCTCCTGCTTAGCTATAAGCCATTGCCTTCATTAGCACGGTAGGTCAGGTACAAACACAGTTAAAAGGGTGAAACAGTGCACAGTGGGTTAGCATTGCTGCCTCCCTGAGCTAGAGATCCAGATTCGATTCCAGCCTTGGGTGACTGTGTGGAGTCTGCTCATTCTCCCATGTTTGCTGCAGTTACCTCCCACACTCCAAAGATGATAGGTTAGGTAAATTAATCATAACAATCACCCCTTAGTGACCCAAGATGTGTAGACTAGGAAGATTAGTGGGATAAGAATGTATGGATAGGGCATGGGGTGGACCTGAGTAAAAAGCTCTGCCAGGGAGTTAGTGTAGACCTGATGGGCCAAATGGCCTCCTTCTGCACTGAAGGGTTTCTATGAAAATAACCATGATGTATAAAAATAATGTCATGCAAATCTTTACATCTTAGTTAAGTAACGGTGGTTGCAAACTACTTTCATTAGAAATTGAATCCCAATCTACAAACTTAACTGTTTTCCCCTTTCCATGATTTATTAAACCACAACTCACGTCATACAATGCAAAGTAAGGCAAGTGAACTAATGTCTAGAGCAGGCTTGATTTAGTTTAATATAACCACTATATTGTATCGTATTAAAATCTGCCTATTGCCAAAAAGTGTGAAAGAATACTTTTCTTTCATACTTTCTCCTTTCTGGCCATTAACAGATCTTAATCAGTTGATTTATTGTGTGGATGAAATAGTCTCCCTGACTAGAGGTACATTTAATTTCACATGTACGCATATCCTGCTTAAAGTCTTCGCTGCCAATGATTTAAAAGTTGTGCTTTTTGTTGGTTCACAGCCCAGAAACAGTGAGAAGCTTGTAAACTTTTTCAGAGATTAACCATTGGATCCAAAGCTCCCAAAAAAGATTTGAGTTTTAGCTTTGAACAATCTGAAGCTTGAATTGATGATCATTTGTTCAGTCCCTACTATGCATTTGATATAAAGAGATCACCATCAAGGGATTTGGCATTTCACTGACAAGAACATAGCCTTTTCATCTCTAGGGCCTGGATCCAAATCAAGCCTAGACAAATAGGATTAAAGTTTATAATGGCAATTGATAGGCCTCGATAAAATGGCTTTAATTTCAATTCAGTTCTCGGTGAACATGAACTGTCACCCTGAAACTGTTTATTAATGTAGCATCTCACTCATATTTATAAGATAGGTTACAATGGAAAAGAACACAAGAGAGAATGAATACTAAAGGTTATTGAATACAGAAAACTCATTCTGTGGCCCAGGTACCCATGCGTGTTCTAACTGATCAGGGACACAACTCTATTTACCATTATTTCATAGAACCATAGAATCCTACAGTGCAGAAGGAGGCTATTCAGCACCGACTATAATCGCACCTAGGCCCTATCCTCATAAACCCATGCATTTACCCTAGCTAGTACCTCTGATACTGAGGGGCAACTTGACATGGCCAATCCACCTAACCCACACATCTTTGGATTGTGGGAAGAAACTGGAGCACTCAGGAGAAACACACACAGACAGAGGGAGAATGTTCAAACTCCATACAGACAGTGACCTAAGTCAGGAAAGGAACCCCAGACCCTGGAGCTATGAGTCAGCAGATCTAACCACTGTGCCACCATGCCACTCTTGAGAGAACAGCCAGGATTCTGCTGCCCCACCCACTATTGGAATCAAAGTGGGCAAGGGGCAAACAATCGGAAGGTCCATTAATCTCGGTTGGGATTTTACAGTTTTGGGACAAGCGAGACCATAAAATCATATCCAATATTTCCTGGTTTGTATTCAGACCTTTTGTTGGTGTTAACATGAGTGAATTGAAAAATAAATGGACTGAAATGCTTTAAAGAAAAGCTTTGTAAACATTTTACTGACATATCCACAAGGTCATAAGAAAGAGAATAATGTGGGCTACTTGCTTGTGAAAGACAGACAAACAAAGGATTTTGACCTTCTAAGATACTGGTCCCAGAGGTCCAATTAGAACCATTCCCAAAGATTCCCATGTGAACCAGATTTCCTGTTGCAAAAGTGCTTTCTGTCCCTGCAGAATCATAATTTCTTTTTTGGTTTTCCTGTTGGGACTTCACCTTCTCTGGGAATAGCAGGTTTAATCTGGTACAAAGCCAAGGTCCCATTAACAACCACAAAGGCAACACCTCTTGTTGTGTAGTGTAGTGTCAAACAAAATCCATGCCAGTTTGATTTCCGCTGCTGTTGTCGGTTATTTCTTTATACCATTTCTGAAGGTTTGAACCATCCGTTCTGCAGTCTATTTGACAATGGGTGCTAAGATGCAGTTCAGATCTGTCAGATACCATTAGAGGGCACAAAATTCTGGAAAGCACCATTGGTAAGGGCCGTACCATTATCAGAAACCAGACTTCTGATATTCCGTATGCACCAAAGCTTAATTTCTCAATCATAGCATGAGATATCGTGGAATTCATGCAGTGTATGTCCAACCACTTGGAGTCCCTGTCCACCATGATTAACAACATGAAACCCTAAAGGGTCCTGCAAAGTCCACATATACGGGCATCCATGATCTACCAGCCCACTCCCATGGGAGGCCAGGGAGGGAGTTTTTGACTTTCCTGACACAAGTCTTAGAGTCATAAAGGTTTACAGCATGGAAACAGACCCTTCAGTTCTACTTGATCATGCCACTCTTATTTTTTAAACCCTGAAGCCAGTCCCAGTTGCCTGCATTTGGCCCATATCCCCCTATAACCGTCTTATCCATCTAAGCATCTAAACGCTTTATAAAAGACAAAATTGTACCCGCCTCTACAATACTTCTGGCAGCTTGTTCCAGATCCTCACCACCCTCTGTGTGAAAAAATTTCCTCCCTGGACATTTTTGTAATTCTCCCCTCTCTCCTTAAACCTATGCCGTCTAGTTTTGGGAAAAGATATTGACTATCAAGTTGATCTGTGTCTCTCATTATTTTATGGACCTTTATAAGATCACACCTCAGCCTTCTACGCTCCACAGAGAAAAGTCCCAGGCTATTCAGCCTCTCCTTATAACTCAAACATCAAGTCCCAGTAGCATTCCAGTAAATCTTTTCTGCACTCTTTCTAGTTTAATAATATCCTTTCTATAATAGTGATCAGAACTGTACTCAGGTCACATTATTTCATGAAGTCTGTGATGTCAGGGTCAAAGCCGGGCCACCAGACATAACTCCTGGCCGGCACCTTTGTTTCTGATACACCCAGATAGCCATTGTGTCATTCTGTTAATGTGGATATCATTCTGGGAGTGAAACAAACTTTCGGGACCTCAAAGAATAATGCCATCCTCAACTCTAAATTCATCTTTCTTAATAAGATAGGGCTTAGTTTCTTTGAAGGGTGATCCTTGGAACCACCATGTAGGGTCGTATGCGTTATTTTAGAGAAGATTGGATCTTTTAAGTGTTTAGTTTTTAGGTGTCCAAATCATCAACAACCTTCCTTGTACCCCCCCCATGCCGATACTATAATAAAGAAAGCCCACCAATTCCTCTGCTTTTTCGGAAGACTAAGGAAATTTGGCCTATCAGCTACAACTTTCACTAATGTTTACAGATGCACCAGAGAAAGCATTCTTATTGGTTGTATCACAACTCGGTATGGCTCCTGCTCTACCCAAGACCACAAGAAATTACAAAAGCCCCATCCATCACACAAATTAGCCTCTCGTCCATTGACTCTGTCTACACTTCCTGCTGCCTCAACAAAGCAGTCAGCATAATTAAGGACCCCATGCGCCCCAGACATTCACTCTTCCACCTTCTTCCTTCAGGAGAAAGATACACAAGTCTGAGGTCACGTATCATCCGACTCAAGAACAGATTCCTCCCTACTGCTGTTAGATTTTTGAATGACTTACCACACATTAAGTTGATCTTCTTTGCATCCTAGCTATGACTGTAACACTATATGCTGCACTTTCTCGTTTCCTTCTCTATTAACAGTATGTTTTGTCTGTATCGTGCACAAGAAATGAAAGTTTTCACTGTTTGTTAATACATGTGACAATAATAAATCAAATCAAAAAATCAAAATGTCTTTATGTCAAGGCCTCAATCTGTCTTCTGGACAGTGGATGCAATGCATTTTCCTATCCCGTCTTTCCAGCAATGCGACAGCTTCATCCCAACCTTTATGGGGAAGCATCACATGTCAATTGAAGCTCTTTCTTAGGGTCAAAATAGTCATTTAGATGTTAGTAGCTCACATAGAACTTTAAAAAAGCCACTTTCTGCAGAGCTTCCCAGCACCATCTCTGGTATTTTTACAGCAGGAGTACAAGAAGGCCAACAAGGAAGCCAAGTTCAGGATAAATTTTCTATAATAATTTGCTAATCCCTAGAATGACTTCAACTCTGTGGTGATCCTTAGTTTTGGTGCTTCCTTGATGCCCTTTACATTATCCTCTATTAGTTATAGCCGCTTGTCATTTACTTGGTATACTAAGTAGATTACTTCAAGTGACTATATCATAGGACCACTACAGTGCAGGAGGAGGTCATTCTGTCCATCAAGCCTGCAATGACAACCGGCCCTATCCCCATTACCCCACATTTTACCCTGCTAATCCCCCTGACACTAAGCAGCAATATAGCATGGCCAATCCGCCTAACTTGCACATCTTTGGACTGTGGGAGGAAACCGGAGTACCTGGAGGAAACCCAAGCAGACATGAGGAGAACATGCAGACTCCACACAGGCAGTCACCCAAGCCGGAAATTGAACTTGGATCCTTGATGCTATGAGGCAGCAGTGCTAACCACTATGCCACTGTGATGCCTGGGAGGACATGTCCAATTCCAGTTCAAGATAGGCACGGTTCACATCCAATTTCTGGAACGTCTTGCTGCCTGTTAACAAATGGCTCAGGGCACAGGGTACCTATTAAGTGTGGAGACTCGTTTGACTGTTAGGCTATAGTTTCCACAAAGATAAACTGACTTGTTGTGCTGAAGAACAGAGATTACAGGTGCAGCTCATTCTGCAAATTGCATGAGCCTTATTACGTCCAAATTTTCAAGACACCCTAGTTCAGATTCCATCTTCATCAGCAGAGAGGCTGGGACTGGTCTTTCTCTGATGCCTAGCTGTAGTATCAGGGTCAATGTAGATCTTGGCCTTGGGCCCTTTTATTTTTTTCTGGACCCTCTTGGAAAACCCCAGGATATCTATTGATAACATTGTACATTCCCCCCCATGCCCAAACGGAAGATCTCCAACTAGCTAGATTTGTTGGCCCTAATCTCTCCCCAGAAAGCTTGGTCCATGCCCCTGTACAACAATGAGTAGGAGATGAGCTGATTGCTGTCTCTTTAGTTGCTGGTGACATTCCTGTGCCCTTTATGTATAAAGGTTTCCCCATGTAGGTGGCTAGTCTGGCCTTTGTATCTTCCAACGTCGGGAGTTGAATGCCAGGTTGAACATACTTATATAGTTGTTCTCTGATAATGGAGATTATAGGACCAATGTCTACCTTCATCTTCAAGGGATGGTGATTCATTAGTAATTCTAATATTATTGGTGCAACCTATGTTGTAATGTGATTCCGTTGTAATGTACTGGATTTGACTTTTCACTAAGGAAAAGGCATTTTGTTTATTCCTGAAACTTCACATTGGCTGTGTCCTTTGACAGTGCTTGCAATAATCCATTATCTGGCTACTGAATGTTTTTGACATATGTTCTCTAATACTTTTGGGATCATCATTGCCTTTCCTTGACTCTGTTGATGACATTAGGGTTTCTATATCAAAAGTGGCCCATTAACAGCAGATTTAGACAAGCACTCTCCTTGAAGACTGACCACACGAAGTAATCCTCCTCCTACAAGGAGAACATTACTGTTCTGATGCCCCTTGCATTTCCTGATCCCCTTTTTCTGTATTCTCAAGTGATAAGACCATTTCACTGTTTTTTTTCCCTCCAAATTGGATTCTGCCAACAGATTCTTTTGGGTGGTTAAGTCATTTATGCCACATACCAACCTGTCTCACAACATTTCATTTAAAATATTCGGTCAATTTCCACAATCTAGCCAAGATCTCAGTAATAGGTCTGCCGGGTATTCTCTTAGCCATGTTGAAGTGATATCTCTGGAGGATTACAAAAGATTTCAAATCATTGTGGTTTTTCCAAACATCTTCAAGCTTCTTAAAAGTTTTAAAATGAGGTAACCTGGATAAGTGAGACTTTTTAATTACACTGAAAATCAGAGTCCCACGCACAAAAATAATTTGTTTTCTGCCTCCTTCAATGATATTTGAATTGAAGAGGTAACACGTGCTCAGCATTTGAGGCTCAGTCTTCCTCATTGGTGTTATAGTTTCCTGAAAAGAGGCATAATGGCTCTTTTTTTATCAGAGAAAAGTCTTGACTTACAGAGATTGTCCAGAAGGGAAGATGGAGAAAAGAAGTCTCCAATGTAATAATTCAGCCAAATGCCATTTTCCGGTCACCAAACTCTCTTTATTATGAACCAAAAAGCAGGGCCACACCTGTGGTTTACAGCCAGACAGCTTATACCTTGGGATCTACAAAACCCCCATTGATCACTTCCTGTTGGGAAAGCCTCCATTTGCTCCGTAAAGAAATTCATACTCCAATGGCCCTTCGGACAATTATCGATGATCCACTTCAGCCTTTATTGCCATCATAACGTCCATTCACTGACATGCTGAAGGAGGAGATTCTGGAGTAATGCACCCACTGACCAGCTGAGAGAGCAGTGACTGTGATAACCACCGACAGACAGTTTGAGGTGACCCACCTGCTGACATATTGAAGGAGGGGATTCTGGGATAACCTACTCGCTAACAGGCTAAGGGAGGAGGTACTTGCTGTAACACAGTCACTGAGAGGCTAAGCAAGAAAGGTTTAGTTCACTCCTGAACCTCTCAGACTGCATAATATACTGACCAAGGGTTTCAGGCCCAATACTGGCACTGAATCCCTCTCTGATCCTGAGTAAAATGGGCAACAGGTGCCACGGTTCCAGTTGAAATGAGTTGAAAAGTATTGCTACCTACTCAGTAATGAGGACCAGGTTCGATTCCCAGTTTGGGTGACTGTCGGTGTGGAAGTTGTACATTCTCCCCATGTCTGCTTTTCTTTGGGGTGGTCTGGTTTTCTCACACAGTCTGAAGATGTGCAGGTTAGGTGGATTGGCTATGATAAATTAGCAGGATTAGCAGTGGATTAGCAGGGTAAATATATGGGGCTACAGAGTTAGGGCCTGGGTGGGATCATTATTGGTGCAGGCTCGATGGGCTGAATGGCCTCCTTCTGCACTGTGAGGTTTCTATGATTCTATGAATGAGGAATCCAGTAGAATTACCAGTTAATCAATCACCTCCAATAAAATCCAGCTGAGACTGGAATAAAACTGATTCCTACAAGTCCAGACCAGTTTGGTTTTGAACCGATTTGAACTGCTGTTTCCTTCTGGGCAGTTTTCAAAATTTTAATAGCAATAAAACACTTGTAGACTTTCTGAGTAAGACATGGTTGCTTGTATTAAATGGAGCATAGTCAGTCAGCCTCTTTTCAATTTTCTATTAGGATTATTTATAGAGGTGACCATACAGAGCAGATGGGAATGCCCTCAGCTTCATATGCATCTTGGGGATTTGTGCTGAACCAAGTGAACAAACTTCACACAGATTCTGCTGAAGCATGTCAGTGGGAGATAATGGTAGCTTGATCCAAAATAATATTTGCACACAACCTGTACTAGCACTAAAATGACAAGAATGTAAATTCTAATTTATTCCAGTCGATTCTGAAATGCCACTGTCATTCCTTTTGTTATTACTTTTCTCTATCTTCCCATTATGAATAGACATTTTGGATGCAACATGATTATGAATAAGACTGGCTGTTGAGACAGAAGTACTTATTTTTTACTTTTACAATCAATATGAGAAGAAGGTTACAGCTATGTTACCCATGAATAACTTTAACTATTGAAACCTTGGAAATAGCTCTTTCTAACCAGCTCTCTGTCTCTGTTCTTCCCACCACCACCCCCTCTCCATGTCTAGCTACAATTGTGATATGGAGATGCCAGCGTTGGACTGGGGTGGGCAGAGGCCGAAACCTCACAACATTAGGTTAAAGTCCAACAGGTTTATTTGGTAGCATGAGCTTTCAGAGTGTCATTTCTTCATCAGGTGAGTCTCACCTGATGAAGGAGCAGTGCTCCGAAAGCTCATGCTACCAAATAAACCTGTTGGACTTTAACTTGGTGTTGTGAGACTTCTTACTGTAGATACAGTTATATATCTTCAGATATATTCATATATTCATATGTTATATACAATTAATATTTATCAGTTCCATTGAAGATTATTAAGGGATATGAGGCAAACATGAGCAATTAGGACTAGGTTAGTCTGTTAAAAAAAAGAGAGGGGTATGGACAAGTTGCGCCGAAGGGCCTGATTCCACGCTATAAACTTCTATGACTCTATCTATGACTCATCATTGAGGGAAAGGGTAAAGACTGGGGAAAGGATTTAGAAAGGACAACTCCCACCATATTGCCTGGGTTTGCAAAATCCTACCAACTGTCCTGGCTTGCAACAATTCACACTTTTTTAATCGCTGAAGATCCCTCTCTCCATGCACAATGTTCAAACCTGTGAAGGCTTGATTACCTGTAACAACTCGCATTTCAAACTTTCTTCACATTTCTAATTTGTAATTATCTTGCAATTGTATCTTTGACTATATATGCTGTGTTTGTAAACTAATCTCCAGTTACCTGATGAAGGAGCAGCACTTTGAAAGCTTGTGATTTCAAATAAATATGTTGGAAATTAACCTGATGATGTGAGACTTCTTATTTAGAAGGAAGATTATAAGGAAACAGGAGGAGGGAGAGCAGGAGATGTAGAAGAGATAAGCAAAAGAGAAGAACTTAGACATGAAAAAATATTGAACTTATAGGTGGTAGGGGTTTGGTGGTTGGGTCAGGTGGAGGGGGAGTTGGGACAGTAGGTGGTTAAAACCTGACGAATCCATTTGCTGACAATTCCCCATTTTTGATTTTAACTGAGATCAGAAATTAGGCCAGCAACCAATCCAATCCCGATCGACCTTTCAATATGATAAGACTGTGAGCCTCATTCTGTTTTTCAAAGGTAACTGTTGTTGGCTGAGTTTCCCAAAGCACTGGCAAACCTGAATGCTTCATCAAGGTGAGAACTTGGCAGACTTAGAAGCTAAGTGCCTTTACACCTATCTGCTGGATATGGGTGAAGAGCCACCACGGTTGAAAATGTCCACGACCATCTCAGTGAGGCCTACCAGTCCACTCTCATGGCTTCCAACTCCCACAATCCCCTCTCCCCACGCCCCACCTACTGCATCTCCAACCTCCAATCCACCAAAAACCTTCTCTCTTCTATCCTCCCATGGCCCCCTGGGATCAGTAGCTCATCACAACCCCTAATGAACTTACCTTGCTCTCATAATAATTCGCCTCTCTTCTTCCCCCACCATTGAGTATTCTTTTTCTTCCATTGCCCCCTCTGCTCTAAAACATACACAACTTGTATTTCCACAATGCATTCGGCATAGCTTTTTTTTATCCATTTATGGGATGTGGACACCATTGACTATTTTTAATTGCTCTTGACAAGTCAGAGTTGGCAAGCGATCATCTTGAACCACTACAATCAGTGTAGATACACAGGAGAGGGAATTTCCAGGATTTTGACCCAACAATGCTGAAAGAGTGGTGATATATTCCCAAATTGGGATGGTGAGTGACTTGGAGGGAAATATCCAATGGTAGTGTTTCTAAGTATTTGCTACCAAATCCTTTTAGGTGGTAGTGATCTTAGGTTTGGAAGGTATTGTCTAAGGAATCTTAGTGCATTCTGCAGTGTATCTTGTAGGTGATACACATGACTACTGTGCATCAGTGGTAGAAGGACCAATCATAGAATCTCTACAATTCAGAAGAAGGCACTGACAACAATTCCACCCAGCTCTTATCCCCAACACTCCACATATTTATCCTGCTAGTCCCCCTGACACTAAGAGGCAATTTAGCAAGGCCAATCAACCTAACCTGCACATCTTTGGTCTGTGGAAGGAAAGCGGAGCATCTGGAGAAAACACATGAAGACACAGAGAGAAACTCCACACAGACAATCATCCAAGGCCAGAATTGAATCTGGGTCCCTTGCGCTGTGAGGCAACAGTGCTAACCACTGTGCCACCGTGTCATTCCAATGTTTGTGAATGTGGTGCCAATCAGACAGGTCATTTTGTCTTGGATGGTGTCAAGTTTCTTAAGTGTGGTTGGAGCAGCATTTATCCAGATATTATTCCATTGCAGTCCAAATCAGGATGGTGAGTGGCTTGAAACAGAACTTCCAGATGGTGGTGTTCCCTTATCTGCTGCTTTTGTCCTGCTAAATGATAGTGGTCATGGGTTTGAAAAATACTGTCAAAGGAGCGTATGTGAGTTCCTACAGTGCATCTTGTAGATAGTACATATTGCTGCTGCTATGCATCAGTGGTGCAAGGAGTGAATGTTTGTGGATGGGTGCCAATCAAACAGGCTGCTTTGTCCTGGATGGTATCAAGGTGCAGTTATTCAGAAAAATGAAGGGTATTCCATTGCACTCCTGATCGTACCTTGTAGATTGATGGTGGACAGTCTTTGGTGAGTCAGGAGATGAATTATTCACCGTAAGATTCTCGGCCTCTAAACTGCTCTTGTAGCCACAGTATTTATATGGCTAGTCTAGATCTGTTGCTGGTCAATGGTAACGCCCATAGGATGTTGATGGTGGGGAATTTGGCAATGTATAATGGCATTGAATATCAAGGAGCAATGGTTAGATCCTCTCTTGTTGGAGATGGTCATTGCCTAGAACATGAGTAGCATGAATGTTACTTTCCACTCGGCCCCTCATGGCTGGATATTGTCCAGGTCTTGCTGCACTTGGACATGAACTGCTTCGGTATCTGAGGAGCTTTTAATGGTGCTGAACGTTGAATACTCATCAGCAAATATTCCACTTCTGACTTTATGATGGTAAAACTTTCCAAAACATTTCACTGCAGCATTATGAAACAATACTGACACTGATGCACAATAAGATGACAGGTAAATCTAAGTCAGGGAGGTGTGTTCTAAAAGCCATTTTAAAGCAGAGAAAAAAGGTAGAGAATGAAGATCTTGAGAGAGGGGATTCCAGAGCTTAGAGAAATGTAGCTGAAAGCATGATTCCAGAATGATTAAAATTGAGGATATTAAAAAGACCAGAGTTAGGAGTGTGGGACTGGAAAAGATTACAAAGATATGAAGGGCTGAAGCCATGGATGGATTTTAAAGCAAAATGAAACTTTTAATGTTAAGGCATTGCCTAATCAGGAAAAAATGCAGTTCAGTGAACATAGAAGTGATGGGTGAATGGGTCTTGGTACAATTAGAACATGGGCAGCAGAATTTTGGATACCCTGATGGAGTGCAGACATGGGAGGTCAGCCAGAAGTGCATTGAAATAATCACTAGAAATAACATTGATGAAGGTTTTACAGCAGTTGAGATAAGGCAGGGGAGAGTTAGATGATTTTAGATCGCCGGAACTTGGTGGTCTTAGTGATGACATATACGTGTGGTCAGAGATCAACCCATGGTTAAGCATGATGTTAAATTTGCAAACATGTTGGTTTGACTTGGGCAGTTGTCAGGGGCATGAATAGAATCAGTGGCAAGGAAATGGAGTTTTTGGCAAGGACAAAAGATAAATTCTTTGCTGAAAAAACAGTCTTGCAGTTGAAGCATTTCCCATTTATTGAGACAGACCCAAGAATGCCAAATTTCAAAGAAATCAATAATTTGTATCACATGAGAAAAAGGGACTGCCTCAGGAACTAGTTTCCCTACCCCTGTGCTTTTGTTTAATTCAAAAAGGGTGTAGCTCCAACCATTCAGCATCCTTTCCCTATGCAGTGTACATTGTTGCTCCATTTATAATATGGCTTTCTTACATCTGTCCTGATGAGTGCAAGATAAAAAACTTTGATGGCATGTTTCTTTTTTTGTCAGCAATACTGATGACCAAGTGACGGTAACTTTTATCTTCTCAGTTTTTAGTTGTAGAAAAATTCTGCCCATCCAGTACTGGATGTCAGGCAACTTTTGAGACTGAGGTGGTTAGAGATAGAGCTCAGTTTATTCAGAGTGGAAACTGATGTTGTGCTTTTTGAATGTTTTTTTCTTCATTCATGTGTCACCAGACGGCCAGCATTTATTTCCCATCCCTAATCATTCTTGAACTGAGTGGCTTGCTGACTTGCTGGGCCATTTCAAGGCAGTTGAGAGTCAACCACATTGCTGTGGCTCTGGAGTTACATGTAGACCAGACCAGTTAAGGATGGCAGATTTTCTTTCCTAAAGAACATTAGTGAACCAGATAGGCTTTTACAACAATCGACAATGGTTTGATGGTCATCGATAGATTCTTAATTCCAGAATTTTTATTTGAATTTTAATTCCACCATCTGTCATGGTGAGATTCAAACCCGGATTCCCAGAACATTAGCTGAGTTTCTAGATTAATATCTTGTGATAATACCTTTAGGCTATTGCCGCCCAGTGGCTGTCACCAATAGTCAGCATGTAGATGAGAAATAAAAGGTGGAAAAGGGTAGAAATATATCAAAGATAGTAGTGCAGAAGCCAAAAGAGGAATTATTGCAGATGATTGTCTGGCTGTGACTTGAGACTTGGTGAGTGGGGGGTGTCTATTCAGCTGAACAACAGCAGAGAAACGTTAAAGGAAGATAGTGTGGTCAATCATGTCAAAGATCACTGAAGTAGCTACACTTGATGATCAGAGCTGCAAATAAAATCTCCTTCTTGCATTTGATCACCTGTTGCAGTATTTCCACAGCGACAGTTGCATCAGAGAAGCAGGGGGTTAACTACCTCCAGCTGGCATCAGAGATACGTTCAGCAACAAGAAAAATAAAACTTGCTTAGGCACATTGGAAAGGCATCAGAGAATGCCTGTCCCTTTAAGCTGCCCTCTAAAAGGTTGTAGACCTTTTCATCCTGCCACAGGACACTATTTCAAACTCCACAGTCAGAGAGTCAGCCACATGTTTAATCCCCGAAACTTATCAACAATCTTTTAATGAGGCAAATCCCATAAAAGGTGGCAGGGTCATCACTCACAAGGTGGAGCAGACATAAACTGAACGTTACCAATTGGCATTCTGCTCAACTGAAAAATTTACATTTTAGACTGTATCTGGAAATTTCTGTCAAATATTTACTTGAGAAAATAGATTGGAATAAAACAGGTTAACCAGTAAGAATGGATTGCTTTATTCTTTTAAATATCCAGACTTAATTGGCAAGTAAACACAGACACACTTGGATTAATTTAAAGATATCTTATTGCAAAACCTTCTTCTATTAAAATGTCAAGCACAATCTCTATCCGCAACAGTCAAATAAGCTTGGAACTTGGCTTCGTGGTTAATTAGAGAGTTTCAAATTTTCATAACGTTTAAGTCTGCATAATACTTTCCCTGGCACCTCATGCCCACAGAGTCCCCCATTTCAGATTGGTTGGCACAAAAGGTTTTGGGCAGCCAACAATTTCTGCTCTATAGTTGCTCAGCTGAAGTTTCCAGGACAGGGTTGGTACTGCCAGTTTTTATCCTTGCCCTCTTCCCCAGTGGAGTGCAATGTTCCATGTTATAACCCAGCCAAAAGCTGCCAAAACTTGGCCAGCAAAGGGAACGTTTTCAAATGTCAATGGGTGGAAATTTAACAGAATTGCTCAGCCTGGCTTCCCGACATTAATTCGAGACATACTTAAAAAAAAACCTGGAAAATCTCCTTGAATTTGAAGTGGATAATTTTGAAATCCATCATTTTGATTATTTTTTCAAACAGGGTTATTTGTCAGATAATTGCATAAAATAATACTGTCCATTATTTTGTGAAAATGTGTGATTATTTTAAAATGATGTGTTTATGTGCACTTGAAAGGCTAATAATAGACAAACATGTGTGCTTTGGCAAATGTGATTGTGGGCAAACATTCTTTTTTAATAAATATTCCAGCTCTACCATATTCTACTACATTAAACTATTTTGATTGTCAGAATTGGCTGGAGTGCTTGCAGTCTGTAGTGATGAAATGTCTAGTTGCAGCACCGCAGCGCCAGTGCCTGACTGAAGAATTGCACCTTTGGTTTCATCCAGCCTTATTTACATTCAACATTGGTTCCCATCCAGCTTTCCCACTGATTGAATATTTAGTAGGTTTATATTGAAAGGACAAAAATGCTCACAAAAATTAATTGCCTATAATTTGTTAGATTGCACCGCACAATGTCACAATGTGACCCTCCCCGTGATAGGAGAATGATTTGCTCCAAGTTTAGCATTACAAGGATTCCATTTTTTTATATGTAAATGCAAACATGGAACTGTGGAAAGTTACATTTTGCATGCTAATGTTATTAACCCACCTCACACAAAACAAGTATTTATATTTCTTGGGCCTGCAAATAAATTATCTTATTCCAAACACATAATATTCAAGCATATTTCAATGTAAAAATGGACACCAATAAAAATACAGTATAAATGGAAACACTGTGATAAAGAAAATTCAACATTTCCAATGTATTAAAGTGAAAACAAATACCCCCATTGTTTAAAAAAAAACCCATTGGAAATTCAAATTGGTTTAAATGTCTTTTTTGGATTGCAAATTATTGCTAGTTTTAGGACGTTGGGTTGCCATGTAGTATGTTATATGTTAATATTAATAGCAGAGATAATTTTTAAGTTTGTTTCCAGGATCAATTTGCTTCTTTTGAAAAATGCCTTATTTATGATCAACTTACACACTGCTCATCATCCAAGTCAGGACAACAGAAATATGAGGCAAACCAATTGACTGTGGGAGAATATTTGGGGAGGAGTGATCATCATATCATTACGTCTAAATTCACAGTGGTGAAAAGCAAGGAACAATTTGAAGTAGAATTTCCAAATTGGAAGATGCCTAACCTGAATGGGGCACGAGGAAATGTGACCAACGTAAGAATGCAAACAAATTCTAACAAGAAACGTTGTGACAGAATAATGGATGGCCTTTGAAGTGATATTTCTGACACATAAAAGGGACATGCCAACAAGGGACAAAGGTAGGGGAACAAAAATGAGAGCTCCTTGGATGACGTGAAGATGATTGAGATAATGAATGGGCTGTAAATTGATAGATAAATTTAGAGCTAGGGGATCGCTAATTCAAAATAAGGAGTGGTCCATTTAAAATGAAGATGGAGATGAAATGTTTTCATTCAGACTGTCATAAGTCTTTGAACTCTTCCCAAAAAGGTGGTGGAAGTAAAGCCTTTGAATTTTTAAAAGGAAGAGGTGGATAGATTCTCGGACCAGGATTCTTTGATCCCACTGCAATGAATGGATATTTCGTCCCGTTCCATTGGCAATGATGGTGGGGCATAGAGGGCAGGAAAATTCTGACCTTGGTAAAAAAGGGGGTCATAGGCTGTTAGGGGTAGAATGGATGCAGATGACGAAGGGGCAAACCCCGAAAGCATGTGGGTTTACTATCAAATAAACTGGTTGGACTTTAACCTGGTTTTGTGAAACTTCTTACTGTGTTTAACCCAGTCCAACGCCAGCATCTCCACATTGTACTGAGTTAAACAGAGCTGCTAAAATTAATTTTGATGTTTCTGGGCTAGGAGAAGGATAAATCAGTCAGGATCCCTAATTCCATAGTACTTCTCTTGCTGAAAAAATTCATGGGAGGATGTTGATTGAGAACAGTTATGATTGCTACACAGATGAATAAACCATGATGCTCATGTTTTGAATTTACACATTGTAAAAAGCCACTTCAGATGGTAACAAAAGGCTGCCAACATCTTAAAAAGCAGTCCCCCTAATTATCACCTTCTTGAAGCAGAGGAAAGTGGAGCCAATGGGGTTGGGGGAGGAGAAACTCGGATTAATATGGGAATCACACAGAGAAACAGTGTGATACAACAGGTAGTGCTGTTGTTTCAGCACAAACTTGCTGCAATGCTCAGTATTAAAGCTGTACAGAAGAGTCTTGGAAATAAGTAGTTGTTCCAAAGAATACATCAAAGAGTTTGCTTTACTCACTTCTTATTTCTCAAGGTAAGTGTATGCTTTTTACCACTTTTACTGGAGGTTAAAGTTTATCTATTAGTCACAAGTAAGGCTTGCATTAACACGAGAATGAAGTTACTGTGAAAATCCTCTAATCACCACAGTCCACTACCTGTTCAGGTCAGTGCATTTAATCAGCACATCTTTCAGAATTTGGAAGGAAACCACGCAGACACGGGGAGAATGTGCAAACTCCACACAAACAACGACCCAAGCTAAGAATCAAACCCGGGTCCTTAGCATTGTGAGGCAGCAGTGCTAATCACTGTACCATCATGCCACCCATAAAATGGAAATGTCAGGAGTGGGATTTAAACCCTCGCCCCTAGGAGGGGACCAGAATTCACCAGGCTGACACAAGGCAGCTGCAATGCCTCATATTTCTTGCTAGCACGAGGGGACACAGCTTTAAATTAAGGGGTATGAGTTATAGGACGGATATCAGAGGTAGGTTCTTTACTCAAAGAGTGATTAGGGAGTGGAATGCCCTGCCTGCAGCTGTTGTAGATGCGCCAAGTTTGGTGGCGTTTAAGAGGTTAATTGATAAGTATATGGAAGAGAAGGGAATGGTTTAGTTTGGAGGGGCATTGCTTTTTATTTTGGTCGGCACAACATCGAAGGCCGAAGGGCCTGTTCTGTGCTATAATGTTCTATGTTCTATGTTCTAAGGCAAAGAATCACACTCCTTGAGTCTGGCACATTAGATCACTTAGCCATCCTGACAACTTATGAGGCTATGCATTTGGCGACATTTTTCGGCTTAGGAGACCAACTGTCCCAGGAAAGGAAGTTGTTCATTGAAGATTTTTTTCAGACAAAACTATATGTCCCCAAGGTTTTCGATATCCTACTAAATTTGATCAAAGCATTTATAATGAAGGAAGCTGATATGATGAAATTGATCAATACCAGTAAATACACTCAATCTCTTTTCAAACATGAACTTGAATGGACCTGAGATTAAATGTAGCACATCAGTTTTGACCTGCAGTAAATGGAGGGGAGATGGTAACATTGTGGCAGTGTCTCTGGACTAGTAATCCAGAGACCCAGGCCTCCGGGAACATGGGATCAAATCCCACCAGGGCAGTTATTTTTGTAACATTGCATTGTCGTTGAAACCAAAGTCTAGAAGAGTTTGCTGCTAGTGATATTGGAGGAGTGTATAACAACTCTGTACACTGTTTTAACGGAATGCTAAATAATAATCAAAGCAGAAAATGCTGAAAATACTCAGCAAGTCAGGCAACATGAGTGGAGAGAGAAACAGAGCTGGATTTTACTGGCCGCAGTTGGTAGGAATGGAGCGGGAGTCAGTAAAGTGGTGAGAATTATGTGGGAATAGTTCACCATGGCGGTCTCTCTGCTAGAAGCCGTCCCAGTAATGGGTTGATGGTGGATTGATTGCCTGCTCAACAGGAATAGAAATATTACATGATTCTCTTTTACCTATATATGTCAATCGTATGGATTGGTAAAACAATAATGTGGGTTATTTGAAGATGAGACTGAATAAAAGTAGAATTAGCTGGAAGACTAAATATGGCATATTTGATTCTGACAGTATAGACTGAATATAAGTCATTGGACTAATATGCCATATCCTGTTGAAGTGGTAGTGAGTGACAGCAGCTTAAGAAAAACATCTTCCAAGATGCATATATCGCAAATCACTAGAGTCCCCTTGTTTTCTAAGTATCCTTAAAGAATTTAACTACTTATATCACAGCAAGACAAAATATCATTATGTCTGAATAAACCATTATACAAAAGCAATAGTTTTACAAGTCTTGGAAACAAGTCTCAGCTGCCACAACTGTAGATGCCAGCCTATTGATTTGAATCTCTGAAATGGGACTTCCTCCCAGACAGAAGTCCTGCCTCTAGTTAATGAATGCTCATTGGAGTGTGGAATGGCTGTGGGTCAGGTAGTGTGGGTGGGGTTGTTTTCTCCGCTGAGTCCTTGGATGAAGGGAACCTCACCATTCCAAAAACTCTGACAATGACATTTGTGGGGGCTGCTTACATTTTCTGAATGCTGATTAGGGATGTTTGTTTGAGTTACATCATTGACTGCATTCCATTCTTATTGGGATTACTTACCATTCTTAGTTGTGAAATTGTCCTGATTTGGCATCTGTTTCAATATGTTGCCAAATCGTTTGGTCTTCAGACTTGATGCTCTCTGTGTTATGGGCCTATGCGGGTGATTTCTGGTGGATTTCGAGAGCTATCAGTTGGCTGTCATACTCGACATTTCTGCTTGATATTCAGTTGAGTGATTCACTACGCACATACCAGTCATGGGCACCTTTCCTCTTCACCTGTGTTTGAGCAATGTATCTTGTACTCCTGGTAGTAACAATGAGTGATGACTGGAGAAGGTTGTTAGCATTATCTATCAGGTGGTAATTCCACATTGGTTCACAGGACAACGAAGTTTGCATGTTAAGAATGGATTTGATATTTGACTCACATTATGATGCTTTGCCTGCTGATGACATGCACTGAGAGTTCTCAGTGTAATAATAGGGTTTCCAATGATGTTTCTTGTGGTCTTATTGGCTCGATGATACCATGGGTGGTGACCAAGAACAAGTCCTTGCATGCTGGAGGTCTGCAGTCATTGGTCCTGTGGTATCCATGATATAAAATATCTGGGGTGACCAGGATGAGTTGTGGCACTGATACCTGAACGTAATGGATCCCAGAAGTGGAGTTTGGTATTAGATGTTTGCAATATTGCTTGGTTAGACATTTAACAAATCCTGTCTTTATGCTGTTGATTGGCTGGAATGCTGTACCTGTCCAGCTTTTGGATGTGGTCTCTCATGATGTTGAATCATTTGTTTCAGTGTCTAACTTCTACATTGATCTCTTCTGGTGCTACATGCCTTGCACACATTAAAAGCTGGGAACTGCATCTGCATTACTTACTACTTGTTGTTGTTCCATAGTGGATGAATTACGCATAGCCTATTGACTCTGTCTACCCAGTAGTATGGCTCTGTACTTGTATTCACTTCACAATAGTCCTTCTACAGTGCAACTTTCGCTTTTGTACAAGATGCCTTTTTGGAATGCTTCCACTGGGCTAGGTAATATACAGAGCTTGATTATTCTGTCAACTAGCTCAGTTTGAAGTCAAGTATGACCCTTCTGTCTGTATCTATTAATGAGATGGCCAAAGGCCTCTGTCATTTTTTTGCCCAAAAGGCATGATTTGCAGATGGTGCATTGAGGTTTTAGAGGATGGGGGTGGAGGGGGAGAGGTTAGTATGAGTGGGCATAAAAGGGGGTATCATTTCAGGGGAATGTCCCAAACTGACACACGGAACCCCCAAAGGGAGTGATTCATTATATAATTACCAGCCATGACCAGTAGCCCGTGCTGTCAAAATTGCCAGGTTGTTCATCATTCTGCTTTCCCAAGCAGGTGAAAAATTACTGCAGATTAAGTAGCAACAAATTGTCACATAGTGCCTTGTTAGACCTTTTGATATTTTTAAAATTCATTTATAGATTGTGGATGTCGCAAGATTTATTGCCCATCCCTAACTGCCTTCCATTTCAGAGTCAATCGCAGTATTGAGTCATATGCAGGCCAGACCAGATAAGGACGACAGATTTAAAGGACATTAGTGAACCAGATGAATTTTTACAACAATGGTTTCATGGCCATCATTAGACTCTTAATTCCAGATTTTTATTGAATTCAAATATTATCACCTGCTACTGTGGGATTTGAATCTGGGTCCATAGATCTTACCTGAGTTCACTAACCCAGTGACAATACTACTACGCCACCTTCTCCCCTGCCTAAAGCAGGAAGACAGTCTGACATGTTATCCATCTCACTAATATGGGAAACAGGGCAGGAAGTCAGCAGACTGGCCACTCACTTTATTTAAATTGCCCCCTGGACTCAAATACTCTGTCAGGGGACCTGTAAAATTCACCCATGCATGTTCCTCTGGAGCACCGTCATTTTTATATTCCCTTGTTCTTTGTTGCCCCTTTCTAAAAGCTTCTTCTTTGACTCAGCTTTAATTTGTCTCTTTGACAAAGTACCTTGGTAAAGGAGTTATATCTATGTAAGCCACTGATGTTGGTGTTATTGAACAGTCCTTCATTGGCTTATCAACTATCTAAAATAGACACTGTGGCTGGAATTTTACTGTTCCATCTGCACAGAAACCGGAGCAGGTGAGGTGCAGACAATGGAAAGGTCCATTGACCTCGGGAGGGGATTTTATGATTTCAGGATGAGCAAGTCCATAAAATCCTGCTCCATATGAGAGATCACATTCTTTTAGAATGAGATGAAGACAGACAATGCTGAAAATACTCAGCAGATATGACAACAGGAGTGTGATAAAGTTAACATTTCAGGTTGAGTCGCAGATCTGATATGTTAACATTTGCATATCTTAATTCCCCCTCTATGTCTTTCTATGATAGCATCCCAAATTGAGCAGGAATGGTGCAATGAAAGTTTACTGGATTGTTGGCTGCAATCAATGATCATAATCATAAGAAGAAACATGAAATATTGGGGTGTTTTCACTAGAATTGAGGGTGATTCACAAAAATTCAAAAGGTGATATTAAGGTAAATAGCAATGGATTAGTCAGATGATAATGTAAAGGCACAAACTTAGGACATTCAGAAGCAAGGAAAGGAAAGATTAGAAAAAGCACATTTATTTGCCAAAATTTCTTGTTAAGGAGATGACATGTCAATAGAGAATTAATATTTACTTGGAGAAGGGTATAGAGACAGATAAGAGAGTGGAGTTGGACAAGGTGTCACATGTGAAGAAGAACACCTATGGAAGCTGGATGGATTGAATAGTATTTTACAGTGTACAGGTATGATGTTAAAGTTTATCAGAAACTCTTAAAGGGCTGCTGCTGGCCTTTAGAACTGCCCTCCTGTTAACAGATGTAAAAAGTTAACTCAGGGCAGCCAGAGAGTGAACAAGATATCATTCAGTCGAACCGCTTTCTAGTTTCACCTCTGAGCAGTTTGGCTTTATTTGGAGGTTAGGCTGGGAGCAAGTACCCTTCTCCAAGTAAATATTAATTCTCTATTGACATGTGACCCAGTCTAACACTGAGTTACCCTCCTCCTTAACACCACCCCCACCTCCCAACTAAACTTCCCTGGAGCTCGAACATTAAAATTTATTTGTTAGTCACAAGTAGGCTCACATTAACACTGCAGAGAAGTTACTGTGAAAATCCCCTGGCTGCCACATTCCAGTACCTGTATGGGTATACTGAAGGAGAATTTAGCATGGCCAATGCAGGCTGTAGGGGGAAACCAGAGCACTGGAAGGAATCCCACACAGACACAGGAGAACGTACAAACTCCACACAGACAGTGACCCAAGCCAGATATTGAACCCAGGTCCTTGGAGCTGTGAGGCAGCAATGCCAACCACTGTGCTGTTTCCTCTGGGGCCCTTCATCTTTTCTTAAGTAACTTCCAAAGCAATAATGTGAAACAAATTATATCTCTTCCTTTTGAAGTAAAGAAACTTCTCTAAACTGAATTTTTCACTTCCCTGGTAAGAAAATGCACACACCGTCAAATACATTATTAATGGGTAATTTTGAGGAAAGGCTTTCTGAAAAATGTCCATGACAAGTATGGTTTGTTTTAATATTTAATTGAGCTATAAACTATCCGGTGAAACACAATATATTAATACTGTAAACTCAAGAAGTACAATAGCTCAATTATTTTTGAATATTTGCAAATTCTATAAAAAAAACTTGTACTCTGTTGTAAGGATTGAGTCACACTCGCACGCGTCCACACTGCTCCCAGCCTAACCTCCAAATAAAGCCAAACTGCTCAGAGGTGAAACTAGAAAGCGGTTCGACTGAATGATATCTTGTTCACTCTCTGGCTGCCCTGAGTTAACTTTTTACATCTGTTAACAGGAGGGCAGTTCTAAAGGCCAGCAGCAGCCCTTTAAGAGTTCCTGACGCACTCTAAGTGCTCCTGATTTCCTTCGGGTTCTCTCCATTTGAAATCGTGCTGTGTTGTGAAACACCACCAGTACAAACAGTGTTTAGAAATTATAACAGAAAATGCTGGAAAGTCTCTGCAGGTCTGATAACATTTGAAGGGTTATCCTGACTCGAAAGGTTGGCTATTCTCTCACCACAGATGTTGTGCATAGCACAGTGGTTAGCACTGCTGCCTCACAGAGCCAGGGACCCGGGTTCAATTCCTGGCTTGGGTCATTATCATGCAGACTCTGCATATTCTCCCCGTGTCTGTGTAGGCTTTCTTCAAGTGCTCCGCTTTCTCCCACAGCCCAAAGGCATGCTGGTTAGGTGCATTGGCCATACTAAATTATCCCTGAGTGTACCTGAACAGGCACCAGAGTGGGGTGATTCAGAGATTTTCACAGTAACTTCATGGCAATGTTCATGTAAATCGACTTGTGACACTAATAAATAAACTTAAACTGTCAGACCTGCTGAGATTTATAGCATTCTGTTTCAGAATCCAGCATCTGTAATATTTTACCTTTACCTTTGGTTAAGAATTTTGTCTACATCTTCTGTTAATTTGTTGAAAATGTACCTGATGATGTTTTAATATCTTCCAAAAGTGTAATTGGACAACAGGAATATCAATTTGGGAACTATGGAATAGATTAACATAGCTATAAAGTTTTAACACTGTTGATGTAATAATTGCATTATTTAATAAAGATATCGGTTTATTAAACTAGGTAGCAATTCTCGACTTCTAAAATTATGATGATTATAGATAATGTTAGCGCAATTGGGCGAAACAACCACTACGAACTCAGGGTCAAGCTCAACAACTGTATAGCTTTATTTTCTTTTATATCGACAGAGGTGCGGTCAGGACATACAATCGAACTGTCCTGAAAGCACACTAAAAACCTGCTGAAACGGTTATAGTTATAGCCAAACTTCAGTGTAGTATGTGATTCAAATGCTTTATTTACAGTATTTGATTTTGGCCATCATTTTGTCTCGATGTTTTCAAGTGTATGGGTGATTGTTTTAAGTACGTGTTAATCGTTTTTGTCTGATTGGTTATCAATGGTCTGGAATCTCTGGGGTTTGAACAATAGGTGTGCAATTATTCTAAGGAAGTTTGAGAGGCCAGGGATGCTTCCTTTGCTAAGATCATCTTAAGGTGTCTCCGTAAAGTTGTTTGACTGGTTTAGAAGTGCTGATTTAGTGGGGTGGGGAGATGTACTTTTTAATTTAGCTGTTGGGGGTGCCTTCCTGACCAGCTTCTCCTGTGTGCTAGCCCTCATTTACATTCTAAAGGCATGCCCCTGCCTGCCAGTCTGTGTCTGTGATTTTGTGTTTTTTTTAGTGGAAGGGCTCTGAGAATGGTTTTAGTCTACTTCCATATTGCGTGCCCAATTCCATAAAATCTGTTGTCCAATAACAGGTAGGGTAAACAATTGACAATACAGGTGGAGAAAGTAGTCAAGGATGCATATGGCATGCTTGACTTCATCAGCTGGAGTATTGAGTTTAAAAATTGGCAAGTCATGTTGCAACTTTATAAAACCTTAGTTAGGCCGCACTTGTAATAGTGTTCAATTCTGATTGCCACATTACCAGAAGGATGTGGAGGCTTTGGAGAGGGTACAGAAAAGATTTACAGGATGTTGCCTGGTATGGAGGGCATCAGCTATGAGGAGAGATTGGAGAAACTTGGTTTGTTCTCTCTGGAACAACAGAGGTTGAGGTGCAAGGTTATGAGAGGCATGGACAGAGTGGATAGTCAGAAGCTTTTTCCTAGGGTGGAAAAGTCAATTACTAGGGGGCACAGTTTAAGGTGCGAGGGGTAAGGTTTAAAGAAGATATATGGGGCAGATTTTTTTTACAAGAGAGTAGTAGGTGCCTGGAACTCGTTGCTAGGGGAAGTAGTGGAAGCAGATACAGTAGTGACTATTAAGGGGTATCCTGACAAATACATGACTAGGATGGGAATAGAGGGATATGATCCCTGGAAGGGTAGGGGGTTTTAGTTAAGTCGGGCAGTATGGTTGGAGAAGGCTTGGAGGGCCAAAGGGCTTGTTCCTGTGCTGTAATTTTCTTTGCTCTTCATTCTTTTTTTCCCAAAAATGACAACTACAAAGGAGCACAAGTTCAAGATAAAGGGGGAAAGGTTCAGTGGAGATGTGCAGGGGATGTTTTTAACACAGACGGTGATGAGGTCTGGAATGCACTGCCAAATGAGGTGGTAGAGGCAGTTACATTAGTGACATTTAAAACTTATCCGGATAGATACATGAACAGACAGAGAATAGATGGATACAAGCGGTTGGTCTATATAGGGCAACATATTGGCACCAGCTTAAAGGGCCAAAGGCCTGTTCTGTGCTGTACTGTTCTTTGTTCTTCAGTGGCGAGCTTGATCTTTCACATTCAGATCAACCCAGAAATTAATAAAATCAGTGTGATGAGAAATGATTGTCGTTGACTGACTAAATGTGAAATTGAAGTTGAGTAACTCAAACAATAGTGTTACCACATCATTTAGCAATGGAGCAGGTAGTGCCACACTGTTGTGAACATTACTTCACGTCACACGAAGTGTCCATGCATTGTACTACAGTAGCACATGATTCTGTAGATGGATGAATCTATAACATTCACACAATAATTTGAGCTACTTTCCCATGTAATGTAATGAAGGGTTATTGCATGGCAATCAGATTCACTGGAAAGACCATCTGCTCTGCCAACTGTGCCTAGCCCAACTGTATAATTAAAATCCAGGTGAATGCCATGTAACTGACACAATATCTGGAGCAAAATCAGATAATGGATACCTTGGAAATACTGTTGGGCTCCAGTCATTCATGTGACTTTCCTCCACAATTGTAATGGACATTTTAACGAATTTAATTCTCCTGTTGAAATAGTTGACATAGGAAACTCACACTAACGCAATGACGAACTGTCTGCTGATGGTGGCAACAGTACTTTCTATCCCTGGATATAAGTAGGCTGGATGGTTAGTATAGCTATAAGCAGTGGAGTATGAGAATAATTTGATGAGCCAAGAATCGTAAAAGGGTTATGGCCAAGGTGTAACAAACACCTCGTTTGTTTGTTTGCAACAAACAAAACCAATATTGAAGACAATGAAGAGATGTCTCCTTGACATAATAAGGAAACTCAGTTGTTCAAATAACTTATATTCAGTTTACATAAGCACACAGGCAATAGGAGACAAAGTAGGTTATCTTCAGCGCATCAAGCCTGCTCCACCATTCAATCAGATCATGGCTGATCTCTCCCTGGTCTCAAATCCATTTCCCACCCCATATCCCTTTTTTATTAGAAATATATCTATCTCTTTCTTGAAACCATTTATCGATTCAGACTCCACTGCACTATGGGGCAGTGAATTCTACAAATTCACCATCCTCTGTGAGTAGTTGCTCCTGATCTCATTTTAAATCTATCACCTTTCAACTATATCCATGACCTCTTTTTCGAGATTGCCCTCATAAGAGACAACATTTGATCTACATTTACTTTATCAATCCCTTTAAAAATTTTAAATACCTTAATCAGATCCCCTCTTATCCTTCTAAACTTCAGTGAATCAAGCCCAAACTGTTTCATTCGTCCTCAACCCTTTCATCAGTGGAATCAATCTAGTAAGACCACACCATACGTGGTCTGTCCTAAAACATGATTTAAAAACTAAAAGAATTGTAAATTTATCCCTAGCTAAATCATAGACAACAAGCTTTTTTTGGACAGTCTCAGTATAACGTGCAAATCCCCAAAGAGAATCTGTTGTGAAATTTACATCGTGCTCAATGATTTGAAAGCAACTGATGTGGAGCTACCTAGTTAGTTGCAGTGATGTGAGACAGGGATGGCATGGAATAAAGGCAAGGAGCTATCTAATGGACCCACCCTTTTAGTGAACTGCCTCACTACCTGGCTGCGCACATCAGGAAATGATGGTATTCATGAACTGCTCATGCTGTTGGCTAGTGAGGCCAGTGGCACTAAACTCTCAGTAAGTGCCAGGAGTATTGTTTCTTTATAGTTACCATAGTACAATTTGAAAAGGTGGCTAGATATTTTCATATATACCTGGAGAAATGAAGAGTGTTTGGGGTCAAGAAAATAGCTCCATTGCCAAACCAATAAGTGGTATAACAAGCCACTACCATGAGTGCAAACTCAGCAGTACTGGCAGAGATTTCCAGAGAAATGTTACTCTGCCATAGATATGCAACCAATTCTGGATTTTCACAAACACGGAGATGGGGCTAAGAAGGACCTGGTTCCCTAGTAAGCACACCAGCTTTCTTCAAATTGCCAATCTTTTGAATATCATAGAAATTTCGGAACTAGAAGCAGGAGTAAGCCATTCAGCCCTTTGAGCCTGCTCCACCATTCATTATGATCATGGTGGATCATCAAATTCAATATCCTGATCCCACTTTCCCCCATATCCCTTATCTTTTCCTATGTCTTATTTCTTCAAAAAATCAGGCAACACTTTGGCCTCAATATCTGTGAATATTGGTAAATAGAATTGCTCTAATTATACAATACTGGAAATTCACAGTAAATTCCATGTGGTATTGTTGTGGAAGGACTCCTTCAATTGCATTGCTGGAAACAGAATGTGAAATTAATTTAACACTTGCAACTCAAACAAAATATTTCTGCTGCATTAATGGCATAAGTTTTCTGTCAGTTTGTCTCCTCATGTAATAGTTAGTGTTGAACCAAACCTGAATACATTAGTAAAGAGATTCATGCATAAAATTATTTGGGGAGCAAACGCAGGACCTCATTATGTACAGCAAAGAGTATATTAGTGCCCTCATAATACACCTAGTATTAACAAGGTCCATGGTCTGCTTCAGAGAGAAAATAACTTTACAAAGCTGATGGTAATTAAGGGCAGAGGTAGTGGGGCTGGCATTTTCCTTTCCTTCTGATGTTCCCAAATGTAGAATCTCGTGTATGTTTTGGAATTCTGTGAGAGGGTTTCCAAGGATAAGAGAGGATCTAAGCAGACTCCTCCCTAACAAAGGTGTTCTAGAAACCTCAGAGCCTTTGAAGTAGATCTCAAAAAGATTATAACAAAACACACATAAGAAATGTTAAACAAAAACACTTCTTAACCAGTACAATTTTTTTATTACAATGCCTACAGTGCAGAAGAAAGCTATTTGACCCAATGACTTTGCACCAACTCTCTGACAGAGCATTTTATCTTGGCCCAACCCTCATAGCTCCATTACCCCTTTAACCCCCCTAACCTACACACTTTGGGCCACCAAGGGGCAAATTAGCAACACCAATCCACCTAACCTGCACATCTTTGGATTGCGAGAGGAAACCGGAGTCCCCAGAGAAAACTCACACAGATTCAGGGAGAACATGCAAACTTCACACGGATAGTGACACAAGTTAGGAATTGAACCCAGGCCCGGGGCACTGTGAAGAAGCAGTGCTAAACCACTATCCCTCTGTGCCAATCTTAATATTGAACTTGAATATGTCCCAAGTGCTTCTTCCATTTATTCTTCAAAGGGACAAATGTTATCAGACAGTCCTCCTGTCTTTTCACACATGGCATTAAACTTACAAAAATAATAAACAAAAATGAATTAGAAAATCACTTTTAACAAACATAATTAAATCTAAATTAAAAATGGAAACATTTTTAAAATATCAGATAAGATATGGCATTGGACTGGGGTGGGCACAGTTAGAAGAGTCACAGCACCAGATTAAAGTCCAACAGGTTTATTTGGAATCACGAGGTGAGTGATCATCTCTTGATGAAGGAGCAATGCTCCAAAAGCTCCTGATTCCAAATGAACCTGTTGGACTTTAACCTGGTGTTATGAGATAAACTATTTTAAAATGTGTTCTTAAAAAGCCTGGCATCATGTCATAGATTTTAGTTTTTAACAGGCTTCATCAGCGTTTCAAAAAGCTTCTTATTAAGAAATGTAAAAAAAAAATCCAATGTAAATTTTAAAATTTACATGTGAGCCTTTCCAATAATTGGGAGGAAAATACCAATAATTGCCTGAAATACAGGTTTAAAACTGAGAAGTGTAATTAATTTGGAATTAGTGAGCAATTAGCCCAAGTTCACACTGATTTCTTTCTTGGCATTTGGAGCAGCAAATCCTCGGTATAACATTAGTTGGCTCACTGCAACCTTTGGATCAGTGCACTGTAATGAACATGTGGGCAACTTGGAGGAGTCTGGAAGCTGCAAGGCCCTCTTTGATATCCAGTACTAGTAAATAGTAAACGTGTTACTGTTAGTGACATCTTTTCCCAAAATTCCTTGATGCAATGGGTGTGAAAGCTGATACGAAAACATTGATGCCATTTTGAAACTCCACACTCTAGCCAATGTCCTTGCACAGATGAACAAACATTCAATGGCATGAAGAATCCAGGGCCAGAGGGATCATAAATTACTTTGAGGCTAATTGCTGGATTTTTTTCTTCTGTCAAATTTCTACAGTAGTCTGCATTTTGGGAGATTTCCTATACTTTAACTCTCTGCAAGGAGTTGTCTGACTGGTTGTGGGAGCAGGATTACTGTCAACCTGAGAGGTAGCATATTAGGACAGGGTTCCATGGTGTCTTTAGCCCGGTGCCTCAGCAATCCTCCTGATCTGGTGGATAATAGATTAATAGGCAGCTTTGATGCTTTAGATGCTTTGTATAACAATTGTATTCACAGCCAAAATGGCAGTAGAGCATACTTGCAAGTCAGTAATCACTGATTCCAATGCAGCATTCATTCCTCTGCTGGAAGTTGCACTGGAAGCTGTGACATTGGCCATCAGATGTTGCAGTTTATTGAGTTTCTCAAATGTACTGGTGGTTCTTACCATCCATTCCATGTACGAAGAATGGGCTCCAGCTCTACGTAAAGCTTTGTACTCCATGCACCTTGACATTTCTGGCAGGTTGTCTAATGCATCAAGCATTTAGTTATATACATTATTGAGTCTTCTGCAGCATGAGTCACCAAGGTATCCATCTGATTCCTCTGCAGTGTATCTTTGCCCGCTGGCATCATAGCACCCATACTATTCCCTTCCCCATTATGATCACTGCTTATCATGCTGATTATTTCTCCATGTACAGATATCTCCTTTCTCCCCACCTCTAATTTATGCAGAGTGTTATATTTTGGGCTGGTCGTGAGTGTACATTTGAATTATGTGTCTCTACATGTTTGTTGCCTTTTATGTCCTCCTCCTCTGCATGGAGCAGTTTCAGTTCATGGGTCTTTAAAATAATAAAGGGACACAAGAAGACAAGAAATAGAAGCAGGAGTAGGCCACCAGGCTTTCAAGCCTGCCCCGCAGTACTTCCCATTGAATTCCTTCAGTCAGAGAATGGTGAATCTGTGCAACTCAATGCCACAGAAGGCTGTGAAGGACAGGTCATTGAACTAAGACAGAAGAGATAGATTCTTGATTGATAAGGAGATCAGATGTTAGGGGAAAAACGGGAGAATGGGTTTGAGAAACCTATCAGCCATGATTGAATGGCAGAATAGACTCAATGGGCTGAATGGTTCCTATATCTTTTGGTTTTATAGGTTCAGACTTTCTTCAAGTGGCACTGGCTGCTGACACATGCCATCCAGAGAGTAATGAATCTGTGGAATTCTTTAACACAGGAAGTAGTTGAGACCAAAACATTGTGTGATTTCAAGAAAAAATTAGATATAGCTCTTGGGGCTAAAGGGATCAAGGGATATGATGGGAAGGGGGTATTAGGATATTCATGGTCAAAGTGAATGGTGGAGCAAGATCGAATGCAGAATGGCCTATTCTTGATTCTAGTTTCCATGTTTCAATGTTTTTATTTACAGCCAATGAATGACACAGGTAATGTCAGCTGCATAAAGGAATCATCAAAATCAATAGGTAGAACTCCTTTAACATGCTGCCCACAACACAATGAATGGCTGCGGTTTAACTGTGGACCATGATTCTGATATCCATTTTCCTGATTTATCCAAGTTAACTTTCATCCTTTATGAGAATCCCACTCCTTAGACCATTTAAGACACACGTTTATCACCAGAAATATTGGACAAAATGTTAAACTCTTCTTCGGGCAGGGACATACCAGTTGTTGGGCTTGGATGAACCACTGATTATTCTAGGTACCTGTTGGCTCAGTCTCATTCCAGAACAGGAGCCGTGGTTTCAAATCCTCTCTCGGGTACTTAAACTCACACTAAAGATCTATATGCCAATCTAATACAAAATGACTCTGGCCTATCAATAGCACCATTCTTCAAACAAGCCTCCTCCTGGCTGTGCAGATGAACAATAAAGATTTCACAGCAGTCAATGTAGAGAACAGGGGGCAGATTGGCTGCTGCCAATATTGCCCAAATAAATTCTCCTCAGCTCTTATTCCCTTGGGTACCAACATAAATGAGTCAAGAGGCATTAATAAACACACGCTTACATGCTTTTTGCAGTCAAACATCAGGGCAGAAACAACAACCAATGGCTAAATTTCCATATGTGTAATAGTTGTTATTTAAATCTAATGTTCTTTTTACAAGTAGGTTCATTTACTGTTACATATTTGTAAAGGAGAAACATTTTCAGACTATGGAGAGTGGGTCTAATTGCACATCTCTTTCAAACAACCAAGTGCATTAGGCCTGAAGGCCTTCTTCTATGTTATAAGATTCTATGATTTACAATTAGCTTGGAATTTTCTCCACGCTGATAACTGGCAGTAAATTTTACTGTCAGTCTGACTAAAGGATCTGTACGCAGTTAGGAATGTGGAAAGTTGGCAAACCAAATTGAATGAACAGTGTGGAACAAAGACAAAAAAATCTCAGTAGCTCTGAAAGTAGCGCTGACAGTGCCTGAAAAACAAGGGCCAGAATTCTCCGATCCATCCAACAGCACACTCCCGTCAGTGGGTTTCCTGCCAGCAGGGGGTGACATCAATGGGGGGTTTCTATTGACAAGGTGGGGCCAGGGAATCCTGTCATTAGCAAACAACATGCCACCTCCTGCCGGGGGGAAACATGCAGCTGGGAATCTGGAGAACTTCGACTGAGGTATTGACCCAGTGAACCCAGGGAAGCTTCCAATATCTTTGTGGTGGTTGAAGGAGAGAGAGGACAGAAGTGGTGGGGTGGAGGGGAGAGGAGTTTATTTTTTTCTCTCTAATCAGGGCACCAATTAAAGAAGACGCCCCAATCTCTGTACAGCCAGTCTTACAGACTCTAAGAATCTCCACCTCGCCAGAATGCTGGTGTAAACCATGCCTACTTATTTTTTCTCTTTGAAGAAGTTGAAAATCTAGAGAGCAAAATGGACTGTGCAACTGGAAAGGTAAATGCCAGTTTTCTGACTGAGCCTGCCAAATTCTGGCAAGGTCGCTCCCATAACATAACTCCATTGTTGTCAATGCAGCCATTACTCCTTCAGCTAAAGAAGCAACTGATAGTAAGGGAGATCCATTGTGTACAAAGATAATTGCTGCAAGGAAACACCATTGAATTTCTGCAGCGACTTCCCAATCTCCTGCCGTATATTAGTGACAGATCATGAAATAAGTAGGAGAGAAAGTGTAATGAGCCATTGATATTGTTTCCCCATGGTTTCCACCAACATAGTGTAGGAAAACCAATGAATCCCCATGGAAGCTTTACTCCATGCATAGTTAGAATTATATAATTTAGTGGAATTAATTAGTTTCCAATACACCTCTCATTGTGCAGAAGAAACAGCTGCCCAGAATGCAAACAAAACAAATGCAATGCGCCGCAAACTCTAAAAGCAGCAATTCTGGGGTGATAAATATGACCAAAAGGTGTCAAGTTGTGGAGTTAATAATAACACTGAAGCATTGAAACTCTCGTGTGTCTTCCGATTGCCTGCTGTTTTCTCACTAAATTAGGTATAGTGGTATGCATGGTAATACGTTTCCTTTATTGAGCAATGCTTGCCAAAATAGCTGGCTCATGAGATATCCTTGCTGCTCCATGGAATGGCTAGGGAATTGTGATGAGAATGTTGGTGACCTTCAAAGTCATTTGTTAGCACATTGCAGATGGTTGATTGTTCCTGCAAGTTGTTCTGTAGCTAAGTGCACATATCAGGCACAGCTTCATTACTGAGACTGATCCTACTCTGCTCTCCACTCCCCTGCCACCCTCCGGTATCTGAGTGGTGTTTTAGACAATAACTGCTGTAACCTGTGAGCTCCTGCACCCATCAGACCTCTCTACTTGGGGTCTTTCTGTTTTCTCCGTCTCCTCTCCATACATATGTCATCATCTGTCAGAACAAGGCTTGTGATCAGAAGGCTCTTACATGAGTCTATGGTCTTCTCTAAACACAAATTTCACATTCATCGCTCTGACTTTGGGACAACGCTTATCTTTCAATAAGTCCCATTTTAGGAACTGGGAGGAGGGTGCAACCTGCACATTTTTTTCATAGAATCCCTACAGCACAGAAGGAGGCCATTCAGCCCAGCGAGCCTGCAATGACAACAGTCCCACCCTGGCCCTATCTCCATGAAACTCTCCCCCACCCCTCTTTCCCGCCTTCCTTTCACTCTGCTTATTCACCTGACACTAAAGGTCAATTTAGCATGGCCTATCAACCTAGCACGCACATCTTTGGAGCATGGAAGGAAACCAGAGCATCCAGAGGAAACCATGCAGACACGGAGAGAACATACAACTCAGACAGTCATCCGAGGTCAGAATTGAACCCGTGTCCCTGTCACTGTGAGGCAGCGATGCTAACCTGTAACATTTCAGATGAAGATCAACCCTGAGCATTACTTTATTGCAACAGCAACTCCAGCGGATTAGAAAAATGTTGCCAATGTTGAAACACACATCAGTTTCCAGTACACTGGGACAGGGAATTTAATGTGCACTGATAACATCACAGCAAACAAATAGCTTGGTTACTAGATACTTTTCTTATTCAATACATCAACCACGTTTTAGCAGTCACACAAGATTGAACATAATCACTGCACAATAAAGAGATGGTTTGTCTGGATATTAAAACAGGAAATTGTAATCCAGCAAAAAAAACCCTGAAAATAGGTCCAATTAGGCATTTCTAACTAATCTGCCAAAAATGAGTCATAAGTTAGGACCAGATTGAGGGTCCATTTTTTTTTAAACACCATACACAACCATTATATTATCCAAAGGGAAAGCTATTTCATCCTGTTTTATGGGAAAATTAAGTTGAACAGGATAATGATTGAATCTACATCTGCTCAACAAGATGTGTATACTTGCCAATGTGTTTTAAGCTCTTTGTCTGGGAAGTGAACAGGGCTTTATGTTCTCAATAATTAAAAATAATCCCTGCACACTGACTGAAGGCATATATACATCATAAATAATTTTGCAGTGTGCTATTAATATAGGTTTGCAGATAACTGATAGGTTCTTGGAAGAGCCAAGGCAACATGAAATTATTTACTCAGATGATAAGATCACAGGATATTATCAATAACGTGCCATTTTTGCTCAAAACTATAGCCAATTCAGTGGAAAGCATTACAGTAAGAAGTGAGTTTAAATTACAAAGACTGTGTCTGAGTTACAAGTAATGCGTGCAAACTTCAAAACAGTATTAGAAATCCACATTTAGCTTCAGAATGGCAGTTTTCACAAAAGTCTAAGAATAAAGCTTTTCATCACTAATTATTTAAAAGTCTACTATTTAGTTACGGAAGAGGTTCAGACAAAATCTCTAATTTAAACAAACAAAGGCCATTAGACCAGCAAAGGCAGCTGCAATAACTCAAGGTGACTTGGTATGGGAGATATAAAACAAGAAGATTTATTCAATGGGAAAAAACTATTTACAACAGAAGTATTTGCAACACAACAACACAATCCATTTCCAACAATTACCCAACTCACTCTGCTCCAGGGATGCTCGCCTTCGCTCCTGATTGGCCAAGTTTCATGCGCTCGCACGCCATCGGTTCCAGTCGGTGAATGGTTGTCTCTTAAAGGGGCGACATCACCATAGCAGGAAAGTCACTTTTTAGGAAAGTAATTCTTAATAGCAATGATGTAACATACATCCTTTTCAAATCTGTTTATGGAATATGGAAGCTATTAGTAAGGCCCATCCTTAATACCCTTTGTGAAGGATACAGGGAGCCGCCTTTCTGAACCACTATAGTCCACCGTTGTTACACCCACAGTGCTGTTAGAGATGAAGATGGAATGGCAATATATTTACAAGGCAGGATGGTGTGCGGGCTTTGAGCAGAACTTGCCAATGGTGGTGATCCCATGTATGATATAATATATGTAGAATACGGTTTTGAAGTTGTTTGCATTACTGCCGCCCTTGTCCTTCTTGGCGCTAGAGATCATAGGTTTAGAAGGTGCTGGTGAAGGACGGCAAAGTCCATCTTGTGTTATGGACTACAGTCAGGGCTACATTATATATGCTTCTCCGGGCATGGGTTTGGTGGAAGGGCACAAAATATAGAGCAGGTGCCCAGCCCACCAAATTCCCCCTCATTCCCAAGCTCATATCTATGATAGTAGATGGGTGGGTGCCAAAATTGGCAGCCCAATTGTGTTTTTTTTTAAATGAAGAGTCAATTGAGCTTGTTAACAATTTATTAATCCCTTTCGTACACTGCCCACACAGTCATGCAATTAGAATAAGAAGGTGGGTGGCACTGGGTAGGCCATTGTTTTAAACCTAATTTTTAAAGGGAAAGAAAGCATGGCCTTCAGAGTCTTTGTTTCCAATCTCTCCCAAAGATAGTATGCCTGCTTTCCTTCCTGTCCTCTTGCTCTCCAAAGCCCAATCACACTGAGGGAGAATTTAGCATGGTCAATGCACCAAACCAGCATGTCTTTCAAATTATGGGAGGGAATGGGTGCATCCTGAGGAAATCCATGCTGACATGGGGAGAAGTTAAATTTTAACTTTACCTTTTGTTCCTTTAGTTATCCCATGACCATCCTCTTTTGTCTTGCATTAGTATCCCTTTTGTCATTTAATCTCTTGCATCTTCCACCCTATCCCAGACCTTCCCTTTTATTCTTACTTCACATTCCCCACCTTCACTTCCCACTGAGATTTCTTAATATCCGTCACATCTGGGAAGTTTTCCCACTTCTGATGAACAGTCATCAATCTGAAATGTAAGCTCACTCCACAGATGCTGCTGGACCAGCTGGGTATTTTTGGTATTTCTATTTCAAATTTCCAAAATCCACAGCATTGCATTTGTGTCCACGTGTTCCTATTTTGTTCAGTTATATTGGTACAGCTGATGGAATTAATGCAGTCCATGTCCAAATGCAGCAATACCAGAACAATATGCAGGCTTGGGTGGCAAGTAATAACAATGCCACACAAGTGCCAGGCAATGACCATCACCAACAACCAACTGCAGAATCATTACTAATATCTGTTGTCCAAAAGAAAAATGGCAATGAAATTATTGAACTCATTGTTGAGTTCTAAACTTGTAAAGCTGATCGAAGGAAAAGATGCTGATCAAAGCATCATAATCACTGCTCCCATTCTTTAACTTATAGTTGTGATTCTGCTGTGGTCATTGGCATCTCCTCCAACCCCCAGGTGGTAGAGTGATTAACATTGCTGCCTCACAGCACCAGGGACCCGGGTTCAATTCCTAGTTCAAGTGACTGCCTGTGTGGAGTATGCATGTTCTCCCCATGTCTGCGTGGTTTTCCTTTCGGTGCTCCAGTTTACTCCCACAGGAAATCTAACCATCACCCCTTGATATTCAATAGTATCAACATCATTGAATCCCTCACTATCAATATCATGGGTTATTATTGATCAAAAACTGAATAGACCAATAAGTCATGTGAACACAGTGGCTACAAGAGTTAGGAATCCTGCGGTGGATAGCTCACCTCCTGACTCACCCAAAGTCTGTCCACCATTGACAAAGCACAAGTCAGGAGTGTGATAGAATATACTTCACTTGCTTAGATGATAATTTCTCCAACAATACTATAGGCACCATCCAGGACAAAGCAGCCCCATCTATAAACTCTCTTCTCCACCATTTTCGCAGTGGCAGCAGAGTGTACCATCTACAAGGTGCATTGTAGCAACTCACCAAAGCTCCTGAGGCAGCAACTTACAAATTCATGACCACTATTAATCCCATCAAAAAGGATGAGCGCGACAGGCACATGGGAAGATTACCATCTGAAAGTTCCCCTCCAAACAACTCACCATCCTGCCTTGGAAATGTATTGTTGTTCCTTCATTGACACTGGGTCAAAATACTGGCACT
This sequence comes from Sphyrna mokarran, assembly GCA_024679065.1. Classification (NCBI taxonomy): domain Eukaryota; kingdom Metazoa; phylum Chordata; class Chondrichthyes; order Carcharhiniformes; family Carcharhinidae; genus Sphyrna; species Sphyrna mokarran. The sequence continues at coordinate 25,360,713 of JAGIQG010000019.1, forward strand.
CCCTCCTATCAGCAGTGTGGGTATACTTCCACCATATAGACTGCAGCGGTTCAAGAAAGGAGCTCACCACCACGTTCTCAAGGGCAATTGTGGATGGGCAATAAATTCTGGCTTAGCCAGGGGTTCCGACATCCCATGAATGAACAAAAAGAAATGAAGGCAAGACTTTCCAACCATTCACACTGGCGGGATTTTCCAGTCTTGCCAGCAGCGCCATTCAGCCTGCAGGTTTCCCAGAGGCATGGGGTGATTTCAATGGGAAATATCATAGACAGCAACGGGACCAAAGAATCCCACCACTAATGAATAGCAGACCACCTCCCGCCACTGGGAAATACGTGAGTAGGAAACTAGAAAATCCGACCTGCGGACTTGCTGAACAATGTGATTGTTGTCTTTGAATGAATAACTTTCTGTTTCTTTTATTACAAAGTTTACCATCTATTGAAGTGATTACCAATTTGCTAATCATAAAAATCAAAATAGAAAAGTATCATGTGGCAAAATAATTTTAATGTATCGTATAGGTTGTACTGTAGCGAATCAAAAATACAGATGGGTCTTAAGTAGCAAGTGTTTGGGAGTTAGTCCCAGGCGAGCTCTATTATCTTCGTCATCCTCTGCCCATGGCTGAGCAGCAGTCATATTTACTCCTTTTGTAATTGCTCTGTAAGTAGCCCAGCTGCCATAGCCATATGTCAGCAATGAAAATCTGGCATGCACGGTTGATCAACTGGATATTGATTTGTAATTAGAAATATCAGCTTTTCCAGAGCTCAGAGAAGTAACTGATTTTCTAATGAAGTGGACCATTAATACTCAGGATAAATCATGCCAGGTTATTAAAAGTAGCAGTACCTGAGTTGATGGCACTCATGAGGTTATGATAATGGAAGTTAATAAATATAGATGCCTTGTATTTTACAAAATAAAATCTTACAAACATTACCTTTAATGGCCTTAATAGATTTGATATGTTGGTAACAGCTGGTGGCCCACATTCAGCTGATGAGTTGGCTAGACTTTTAGTGCACACGTCATCAAGGTGCTTAGCAGCAGGAAACCATGATTGCAATGGTAACTTTTTTATGTTATCTTTTTGAAAAAAAATGAAATTCATATTCTGCAAACTAAATAATGCATTACAGCAATTAAATAAAAATGTTAATATTCACAGCTGATTGTATGTGCAAAGTATAGGGAAAAGAAAATGAAAAATCATTAGATTAATTGAGACATAGTGGGGAGCAATGGCGCAGTGGTTAGCACTGCTACCTCACAGCTCCAGGAACCTGGATTCAATTCTGGTCTCAGGTCACTATCTGTATGGAATTTACACAATCTTCCCATGTCTGTGTGGGTTTCCTCTGGGCATTCCAGTTTCCTCCCACGGTCCAAAGCTGTGCGGTTGGGTGGATTGGCCACACTAAATTATCCCTTAGTGTCAAGTGGATTAGCAGGGTAAATACATGAGGTTACACCGATAGAGCTAGGGTGAGATTGTTGTTGATACAGGCTTGATGGGCCAAATAGCCTTCTCCTGCACTGTAGGGATTCTATGATTCTATTTCATACATAAGCTTGTAATTTTTAGATATAAGACTGTTTTACTATTTCTTATTTTATATTATCTCATGACATTGCTTTATTAGATTCATGTTAGACTGGATTACTCAGCAACTAGTTGCCTATGAAATGGAGATAATGCAATTTTTGCATTAGCCTGCTGATATTGGAAATAGTTCTTGTTAGGTGACACCAAAGGCCAATAAAAATGGGTTATTGCTCTCAGAAATCACACAACTAAGCTATTGCTTTCCATTGCTTATAAAAAATATTTGTTGTACAAGCAAATAACTGCAACTCAGCAACAGAATCAACATTAGATGTAATTTTCTAAGCAAGACAAAACTAGCTTAATTTGTGCAACAAGAGTGACCTCTACAGTGCAATAAAAGTTGTTCTTTTTTCATCTTAGAAAGTGTAAGATTGTAGCTTTTGCTGATTTTTTTTAATGCTTGCATTGAATATGAATGTCACTGGCTAGGCAAACATTTGTTGCCCATACCTAATTGCCCTTGACAAGATGGTGGTGAGCCATCTTCTTGAACATAGAACATAAAACAGTATAGTACAGGGGCAACTCCCAATGTGCCAAAATTGATGCCAAATTAAACTATGCATTCTGCCTGCCCTTAGTCCACATCCTTCTATTCCTTGCATATTTATGTGCCCTCAAATGCTCCTTAAATGTCCCTATCATATCTGCCTCCACCGCCTCTGGCAGCACACCCTTTCTGTGTAAAAAACTTGCCCTTCACATCTTCTTTGAACTTTCCTCTAAAATTGAACGCAATACACTAAGTGCAACCTAATAAAAAATTTAAAAGCTGCAACATGACATCCTGACTTTTGTACTCAATCCCCTGACCAATAAAGGCAAGCCTGACATATGCCTTCCTTACCACCCTATCCATTTTCAGGGAGCTATGAACTTGAACCCCAAGATCCCTCTGTACATCAATGTCATTCAGGGTCCTGCCATTAACTTTATACTTATCCTTAACACTTGATTTCCTAAAGTGCAGCACTTCACATTTGGCCAGATTAAACTCCATCTACTATTTCTGCTCCCAGATCTGCAACACATTTAGCTCTTGATGTATCCTTTGACAATTTTCTACACTATCCACAACTCCATCTATCTTTGCCTTCAATAACAGCAGAGGTCCTAATATGGATTCCTGCAAAACATCAGTAGTCACAGGTGTCCAGCAGAAAAACACCCTTCCACCACTAGTCTCTGACTTCTATGGGCAAGTCAATTCTGAATGCAAGCGGGCAAGTCACCATGGATTCTATGCATCTTAATCTTCTGGATGAGTCTATCATGATGGAGAAAGCCTGACTAAAATCCATGTAAACAACATCCACTGCTCTGCTTCCATCAACATCCACTGCTCTGCTTCCATCAATCAGCTTTGTCACCTTCTTGAAAAAAATCAATCAATTTAGCAAGGCACGACCTCCCCTGCACCTAGCCATGCTGAATTTTCCTAATTAGGCCATGCTTTTCCAAATGCATGTAAATCCTATTTCTAAGAATCCTTTCCAATAGCTTTCCAATCACCAATATGAGATTCATTGATCTATGAATTCCTGGATTATCCCTATTTCCTTTCTTGAACAGAGGAACAATATTAGCTATTCACCAGTCCTCTGGGACCTCTCCAATGGCTAGCAAGGATATAAAGGTCTTTGTCAGGGCCCCAGCAATCTTCTCTATTGCCACTCTCAATAACCTGGGTAGATCCCATTGAGTTCTGGGAACTTAGCCGCCTAAATGTTCTTCAAGAAACTCAACATCACTTCTCTCTTTGTCTCAAAATGCCGTAGTATATTAGCATGCTCCACACTAATTTCACTATCTTTTATGTCTTCTCCTTGGTGAATACCACTGTTGTCTATCTGGTGCCGAAAAACACTCAGTACTGTTGGAAAGTATGTTCCAGGAATTTTGTTATAAAATTATAGGATGATGGATTATGAAGATGAGGCAGGAAAATGAAATTAAGGATTTAATATCAGACCAGTCATGATGTCATTGATTGGTGAAGAAGGTTTGATGGGCCGAATGATCTTATGTCTGCTTCTACATTTTGTGGCTTATGATTCAGCAACAATGAAGATAAGTAATATAGTTCCAGCTCAGGATGGTGTGTGGCTTTGAAGGGAACTTCAGGTGGTGCTGTTTCCATGCATCTGCTGCCCTTGTACTTCTAGGTGGTAGAGATCTTAGCTTTGGAAGGTGCTGTTGAAAAACGTGACTTACAGGAGTGCATCTTGAGTATGATATACAATGCTAATATTATGCTCCAGTGGTGAAGGGAGTGAATGGTGGTGGATGGGGTGCTATTCAGCAGGCTACTTTGTGCTGTGATGGTGTTGAATTTCAAGCAAGTGGAGATTATTCCTCCACAATGGTGTTGGGTGATCAATGTTTAATCAAGGCATTCCTTTGTCCACTATATTTAATGTATTGACATGTTAATTTTGTGAAATGTTTTTAAAATTGCAAAGGAATGGTAGATGAACTGCTTAGCCAAATACTCTTAATTTGTATCATATTAAAGATATTTATCTGTCATAAAAGAATGTATAGATTATTGTGAATGTGATTGCTTTATATTGCTTGCTTAAGTGACAAATTAATCTACTAGTTATTATGTATGGAGCTTTCTACGAAAAGCAACACGCAATTTTAATTCTTAGTGAGAGTTTTATGGGGCCATGATTTTTGTGTGGACCCTCACTGCTTGAAGAACTGGTTGCAAATTGTTTGCTTCTGAATCACAGCAGTGCACATAAAAACATAATCCACATTTTGCCTCATCATCACTGCAAATGCAATAATGCACAATAATTGACACTGATAAAAGCGGATTTTCTGGTCATTTATCTCATAGCTTTCTGTGGGCCCTGGCTGTGCACAAACTGTTTACCATATTTGCTGATAAAGATTACTCTGACGCCAATACAAAAATTTGCAATTCATTGGTTGTAAAATACTAGGAGATGTCCTGGCACCGTATAAATGCAAGCATTATTATTTTTTTCTCCAACTGGTCTCACTATTTGAAAGATTCCTTCTCTCCCATTCTGTTACTTGACAAAATGAAATGGGGAGCTATTTACATAACCTGGTCTTAAAGAAATGTGCCCGATAGGTGGATTGACCATGCTAAATTGTCCCTAGGTGTCCCAAGATACATAAGCTACAGGGTAGGTAAGTAGGGTTATGGGATAAGCCTAAGAGTCAATGCAGACACGATGGGCAAATGGCCTTCTTCTGCCCTATAGGGATTCAATGATTCTATAAGGCAAGAAACATGTTTTTAGTATTAAGAACACAGAAGAAAGACAAATATAGCACAGGAACAGGTCCTTCTGCTCTTCAAGCCTGTGCTGATCATGATGACCTGACTAAAAAAAAAATTCTGCCCTTACTCAGTCCATATCCTCTTCTTCCTTCCCTATTTATGTATCCATTCAGATGACTCTTAAATGTTTCTAATATGCCTACTTCCAGCACCTCCTCTGCAGCACCCATGTTGCAATATGTTCCAGGCACCCACCACTCTGCATGAAAAGCTTCTCTCACATATTTCCTGTAAACTTTCCCCCTCTCATCTTGAAGCTGTTCCCCCTTATAATTGACACTTGTACCCTTGGTGGGGGTGGGGGGGAGCCTCTGACTACCCACCCTGTATCTATGCCTCTCATCGTTTTGTAGACTTCAATCAGGTCTCCCTTCAGCCTTCATCTTTACAGTGAAATCAATCCTAGTTTATTCAACCTCTGTTCATAGTCAACACCCTTGAGACCAGACAACATCCTGGTGAACCTTTTTTGCACTTTCTTCAAAGCTTCCTCATCCTGCTGATCATCTGGTAACCAGAACTGCCACAATACTCCAAATGCAGCCTAACCAAGGTTTTATACAGCTGCAACATGATTTCCCAACTCCTGTACTCAGTGTCCAGCTAATGAAGGCAAGCATGCCACATGCCTTCTTAACCTCAGCCACCCGTGTTGCCACTTTGAGGGAACTGTGGACACACACACCCAGATCCCCCTGTATGCTAATGTTCCTAAGTGTTCTGCCATTTACAGTATAAATTGTCACCTCACATTTGTTCAGATTAAGCTTTATGTGCCATTTCTGTGCCAAGTCCCTAATCTATCTATATTCTGTTGTATCCTCTGGCAATTCTTGACACTATCGGCAACTCTACCAATCTTCGCGTCATCCACAAAGTTATGAATCATTTGACCCACATCTTCCTCCAGATCATTTACATATACTACAAACAACAGGTCCAATACTGATCCCTGCTGAACACCATTAGCTACACATCTCCATTCTGAAAAACACTCACTGCTACTCTCTGTCCTCTATAACCAAGCCAGTTCTGTATCCTTCCAGCCAGCCACCTTGAATCCCTTGGGATTTTAGTTTTAGTAGCATTCTGCCATGCAGGACCTTGTCAAATGTCTCTAAAATCCACAAATTACATCCACAGCCCTTCCCTCATCAACTTTCTTTGTCACCTCTTCAAAAAACTCAATCAAGTTGGTGAGACATGACCTTTCTTGTACAAAACCATTCTGCCTGTCACTAAATAATCTATTTTCCTCTAAGTATGCATATATCCCAACTTTCAGTATATTCTCCAAAAGCTTCTTGACCACTAATGTCAAGGTCAGGGGCCTATAATTTGCTGGAATTTCCCTGCTTCTTTTCTTAAACAAGGGAAAAGCATTGGCTACTCTCCAGCCCTCTGGTCCCTTGAGGCAAGTGATAGTAGGGAAATCAGATAGGGATCTATATCTCTGAACTTCATCTGCTCAGTGCAGCATGCGTCCAAACTTTTAATCTGACACAAAATATTTTTAATACAGAAGTGTGGGAATTCCATTTAAATGCAGTACTCAAATCATGATTAAAGTTTATATATTAGTGTCACAAATAGGCTTACATTAACTCTGCAATGAAGTTACTGTGAAAACCCCCTAGCCACCATACTCCAGCGCCTGTTCGGGTACACTGAGGGAGAATTTAGCATGGCCAATGCATGTAACATTACGTCTTTTGGACTGTGGGAGGGAACCAGAGGACCCAAAAGAAACTCACACAGACAAGGGGAGAATGTACCAACTCCGCACAGATAGTGACCCAAGCCCGGAATTGAAACAGGGTCTCTGGTGCTGCAAGGCAGCAGTGCTAATCACCACCATGCCGTTCATTTTGTTAAAATAATGAGAACTAGCATGATTTGTCAATTCACACATAGAAAATGGGAAATAGGATAGGGTAGATTCAGTAAATAAAGGGGCCCTTCTGAATTCATTCTAAAATCACCTGTAAGAGAAGAATTAGCAATGTTATGGATAGACATTGATCAAAAAGGTGGAGGAAACATGAAGCTGTGAATAGGATTCAATGCTTTTACCTCCAAGCTAACCAGCCCAGACTTCTGTTGTCTATTGGCCCAGAGCTGCTTGAGGACTGTTTTCCAAGAGTCATAGAACCATAGAATCCCAACAGTGCAGAATGAGGGTACTTAGCCCATTGAGTCTTTGACCAAGCCCCTTACCCAGACTCTATGCCCGGAACCCATGTGTTTAGCCTATTAGTCCTCTTAACCTACACATCTTGGGACACTAAGAGGCAATTTAGCAGGAACAATGTACCTACCTGGACTGTGGGAGAAAAACCAGAGCATCAGGAGGAAACCCACACAGATATGGGGAGAATGTGCAAGCTCCACACAGACCCCAAGGCTAGAATTGTACCAGAGTCCCTGGCTCTGTGAGGCAGCAGTGCTAACCATTGTGTCACCATGCCACTCACTTAAATCAGCAGTCTTCTATCAATCAGGCTATGGCTACTTTTTTTTTAAGAGCAACACAGCACGGGAAACAGGCCCTTCGGCCCAACGAGCCCGCGCCGCTGTCATAACTATATAGTAGCAATTCCATTATCCTATTATAGATTTAGGTTATTCCTAATATGGAAGACTCTCACTATAGGGACAATTTGTTTCACAATCAGCCTAAGAGCGAATTTTTGGGTTGTGGGAGGAAACCGGAGTGCCCGGAGAAAACCCACGCAACCACGGGGAGAAAGCGCAAACTCCCGCAGACACCGGCCCAATTCCAAGTGTCTGCACAGCCACATCGATAGTCTCTGAGCTGTCATGGTGCCCTTCAGATGGTCCACATAAAGCACTCATTTACGACATGAAGTACCAGGCAACCCACGAATCAACATCCAAGAGCTGTCCTCGCACCACCTGCCGAATGCATGCTCAACGTTGGTCAAGTATGGACCGAATTACCTGTGGAAAAAAAAGCCGTAGTTAAACAGTCCTACTATATCCCTCTATCTGCATACCGCTCATGTGGCTGTCCAAGAGACCCTTAAACAGCCCCAGCGTGCCTGCTCCCACCACCTTACTCGGCAGTGCATTCCACACCCCCACTACCCTTTGTGTGAAAAACTGCCCTCTAATATTCGTCCTATACATAGCCCCCCTCACCCTATGGCCATGACCCCTCGTCTTATCCATTTCTAAAGGTGGAAAAAGTTTACCTCCATTTACTCTATCTATACCCCTTATAATCTTATACACCTCTATGAGATCCCCTCTAAGCCGACGTCTTTCAAGGGAAAACAACCCCAGTCTATCTAATCGTTCCTCATAAGATAGTCCTTCCATACCAGGCAGCATCCTGGTAAACCTCCTCTGCACTCTCTCCAAGGACTCCACATCCTTCCGATAGTACGGCGGCCAGAACTGGACGCAGTATTCCGAGTGAGGCCTAACCAACGTTCTATACAACTGCAACATCAAACTCCTACTCTTGTATTCTATACCCTTTTCTATGAAAGCTAACATACTATACGCCTTCTTTATCACCTTCTCCACCTGTGAGGACACCTTCAGAGACTTGTGAACCTGCACCCCCAAGTCTCTCTGCGTCTCTATGCTCCGTATAGTTTTACCTTTTATCCTATAACTCTCTTCTACATTTTTCCGGCCAAAATGCATTACCTCGCATTTATCCGGATTAAATTCCATTTACTGAGGAAGGATTGCATAGAAGTACCAAGATAAGCAAAGATTGTTAAATTCTTTCATTCGATGTGAACATTGCTGGCTTGGCAGGCATTTATTGCCCATCCCTAATTGCCCTTGAGAGGGTGGTAATGATCTGCCTTCCTGAACTGCTACCATCCATGTCGTGAAGGTACATACACAGTGCTATTAGGGAGGGAGTTCCGGGATTTTTACCCAGTGACAGTGAAGGAACGATGATATATTTCCAAGTCAGGATGGTGTGTGGCTTGGAGAGGAACTTGCAGGTGGTGGTATTCCCATTCATCTGCTGCCCTGTGCTTTTAGGTGGCAGAGTTTGTGGGTTTGGAAGATGCTGTTGAAGATGCCTTGGTGAGTTGCTGCACTGCATCTTATAGATGGTACACACTGTTGCCATTGTATGTCAGTGATAGAGTGAGCGAATATTTCAGCTGTTTTATGAGGTGCCAAACAGACAGACAGCTTTGTCCCGGATGTGTCAAACCTCTTGAGTGTTGTCGGTGCAGGATTCATCCAGGCAAGTGGAGACTATTCCACTTATACTGATTTATTCCTTATAATATGGTTGACAGATTTTGGAGAGTCTGCAGCTGATTTTCTCACAGCAGAATTCCCAGCCCCTGATCTGCTCTCATAGCTACAGTATTTATATAGTTGGTTCAGTTCACTTTCTGGTCAATGGTAACCCCCCGGATGTTGATAATGGGGGATTCAGTGATGTTAATGCTGGCGAATGTCAAGGGAAGATGGTTGGATTTTTTTTTGTTAGAGATGGTCATTGCCTGGCACTTGTGTGGCACAAATGGCACTTACCATCGAGCCCAAGTTTGAATATTATCCAGCTGTGACTGCAACATTGATACAGACTGCCTCAATATCTGAGGAGTCACAAGCGGTGCTGAAAATTATGCAATCATCAGCAAACATTCTGATTTTATGACGGAGGGAAAGTCATTGATGAAGCAGCTGAAGGTAATTGGATCATCTTCAGAAGAAGCACAAAGGGATTGGAAAAGGGTGAATAGTTCATTTTAGTATGAGATATGACATGATTTATCATAGAAACCTTGCAGTGCAGAAGGAGGGCATTCAGCACATCGAGTCTGCACCAACAACAGTTCTGTTTAGGCTCTATCATATTTACCCCGCTAATCCAGTAACCTATACATCCCAGGACACAAAGATGCAATTTAGCTTAGTCAATTCACCTAACCCATACATCATTTTAATTTTATTGTATTCTGTGTAGGTTTCTATTTTTCTTTCATGGGAAAGATCATTGACAGTATTAATTGTGCTACTGTTGGTGAATGGGATGGTATAATTACAGTTGCTTTTTTGTTCATGGATTCTTTCATTGCAATGAACTGGGGACAGAATGGGATGGTCTGCTTTTCAGTTTCACTTTCTCATCCCCATCTTCTGTCTCCTTCTCTTCTTCTATCTCCTCCTCTTGCCCTGGCTGTTGTAACACCCTACCTTCTCACTGACAGGTGGTGACAAAAGCTGTTTATTCAACCATGTTGAGCAACATTAGGCACACGATGATGAAACCCATACAGATGAGTACTGCAGTGTCCAGAATAATTGAGGTACCAGAATCATTGCTCTAGAATGCTAGTCATCTGCTCCCTTACATTTTTTCTAGTTTTTGTGATATGCCTGTTAAACAGGTAAGCATAGTCTCCAGATCAGAATCATAGGCCACATCAAGCCACGTCATCAGTGAATAGCCCTTGAACTCAGTTTGCTGTAGTGGTTGATATATGACAGCAGACTGCCAGAGAATTAATGTATCATGATTGTTACCAAAAGTACTAGACTACTTGATGCACTGCCACACTCCAGTTGCACAGAGAGAGTGGAATCTCTTGGTTCAGCAGCATGGCCAATATCACGTGAGGCCCATGGAAAGCAATGTGCCTGATTACTGTCAGTAGCACCCTGGCAAAGCTAACAGTTCAAACTCACATACTCCTTCCATTTGCTTGTTTCTGGGAAGAAGGAATGCAACGATGTTTTCTCTTCTGTTTTGAGAGCTTCTGTAAACTGAGAAATGCCAGATAGGATTTTCTGACCCTCTCCTAAAAGGCACGTTTTAGGACAGCAGAGACAACTCACCGCTGGCCGGGAGCAGGATCTTCCATTCCCGCCGCTGTCAACAGGTTTTCCCATTGTTCTGTCACAGCACTGGTAGATCCCACCGGCAGAAATGGTCAGTGCTACTTTCTCCACCAACAGCAATTGAAATAAAGACTTACATTTATATACTGCCTTTCCTGACTTCAGGGCACCCCCAATGAAAGCCAATGAAATACCTTTGAAGTATAGTCACTGATGTAAAGCAGGCAATGCTTCCCAAGACTTTGTGTTAGTGACCAGATAACCTTGTCTTTTATGATGATTGAGGGATAAATATTGACGAAGGCATTGGAGATAACTCCCCTTCTCGTCTTGTTTACATCCAATTGAGGGAGAAAAGAAAGTCTCAGTTTAAATCTCATCCCATTGGACAATGCAGATCTCGCTCACTATTGAAGTGCGATGTCAGCCTAGGTTTTGTGCTCAAGTTTTTGAAGTGGGCTCAGAAGAAAGTGCCGTCAGCTGAGCCACAGCTGATACAATTGGCACATCTTGGTTACAATCTCTTTAGTGATGTAGTGATGTCTTGAGTCATTCAGCATTGCTGCTAAATTTCAGGTACGAGATTTACTCCCTAACCACATTTAGCGATTAGCTGCTGAAAATCCTTTTCTCCTTCTTTTTCATCCTAATTCTTCAGCAGAGTGTCTTGCTCTATGTGGCCTCTGCTCATTCTCCTGGTCAGGCTTAATTCCAAGAGCGAGACTTACTCTTCCACCCATTTTTGGAAATATCTGGCTTGGACAGGATTTAGCCTTTGGACAGGATTTTCCAGCTCCATCCACCACCAGGATCATCCAGTCCTGCCAAAAGTCTGTCTGGACTGTTGAATCTTCCACAGGGGGTCCACTATGATGGGACCAGAAAAATCCCATTTTTAAATAATCATAAAGATACTTCACTACCCACTCTCTGTACACTACTACAACTTTTAACAAGTACTCAAAAAAACAAATTGTACCAATAGACAGAGATATAAAGATTGAGTAACAACAATAAATTAATTCATTGATGGGAAGATCACAAGGGTTAAATAACCTTTACTCAATCCAACCTATGATTTCTAATTAGGGGCAGCATGGTGGCACCGTGATTAACACTGCTGCCTCACAGCAGGCATCCGGTTTTGATTCCCAACTTGGGTGACTATCTGTGTAGAGTTTGCACGTTCTCTCTGTGTTTGCATTGTTTCCTCCTGGTTCTCCAGTTTCCTGCCACAATCTAAAGATGTATGGGTTAGATGGATTAGCTGTGTTAAATTGCCCCATAGTGTCAGGGAGACTAATTAAGGTAAATTGGAATGGGGCCTGGGTGGGATTGTGGATGATGCAGACTTGATGGGCTGACTGGCCTCCTTCTGCACTGTAGGGATTCAATGATTCCATGATTCTAATGTAGTAAGAAGATAACAAGTTTAGGGATCAGAGCAATTAGTAGAAAAAATGCAAATAATACGAAAATAACATCAATGATTCAACTTACAAAATTACAGAGACAATCAGTTAAAATACAATACTTTCATTGTTAAGTTGCCATTTGTAAATATTATAAACTGTAATATTCCATGCCATTGAAGTTAAGATAGTAATTATTTTGTTCAAATATGAAATAACTGTTCAGCTATTTCACTTCAAATTTAAGTTCTTCACAAAAAAACATTGTTTTTGCTCAGAAAATGGATTCAAAACAATATTACCAAGATAGGTTTTCCAAATTTTACATTGGAGACAGACCACTCCTTTATTTCGATCATTAGTTAATGTTGCAAATATTATTAACATGATTTCATAAATAATTAAAATGCACTTTAATTAATATAAATTGTATTTTAATGTGGTTATATTTTTTGTAACAAAGACTTTCTAACTAAGTATTAATGTCTGTACACAGACACTCTGTAGTGCATTGTTTGAGTTGCAAACTATTATTAATAAGTTTGAAACAATGGAAACAGTTCATCACTAGGCAAAAACTTCAAAAATAAAATCTTGGCTACCTTACAATGCAATATAAAGCTTTCGTAAGCAGGAGTACTTCAACTTCCAACAAGGCCCAGAATCAATGTTAAATTTAGATAGTGCATGTGGAACTAATTATAGAATGAAAGAACACTTTCAGTGAAATAGAGACTAAACTTCTAGTGCAGCACAGACCCCTGTCTCCACTCAAACTATCAGGAGTAACTTAATGCCTTTAATTTGTATATTTTAGACTTTTTTGCTTAAGTAAATTATTCTGCATTGAAAGCCGTAACTGTCTCTGTATGTATGCACCTCTGTAAGATTACATGATTGACAGATAACATGGTGGGGAAGATCACAGTGAAACTTTCTAGATTTAAAGCACAGAAAATCTCTTAGATTCTGTACGTTTGTCATTGAAGCCTGGCAGAGTGATGCTGCCTGACATAGGGTCATTTATATTTTGTACTGTAGGTCTGCATGTCTCATCATTAAGTATTTCTAATGAAACACTACACTTCCAACTTTGTAGTTTTGATGAAGGACAATGCTTGCCAGTAGCGTGTCCTCAAGTGTCCTCTGTGCAATTTTCCAACCATTAATTTGAATGGCTGGATGATTTCAGTGAGTAACGAAGGAGTTTTTTTTAAGTTTTAAAGTTCATTTATTTGTGTCACAAGTTGGCTTACATTAACATTGCAATGAAGTTACTGTGAAAATATCCAAGTCACCACCCTCTGGTGCCTGTTCGAGTACACAGAAGGAGAATTTAGCATGGCCAATGCACTGAACCAGTATGTCTTTCGGACTGTGGGAGAAAACTGGAGTACCCAGAGGAATCCCACACACAGATGGGGAGAACATGCAGACTCTGCACAGACAGTGACCCAAAGCCAGAACTGAACCCTGGTCCCTGGTGCTGAGAGACAGCAGTGGTAACCATTGTGCCACCATGCTCAATCATGCTTTTCTCAACATTGTGCAACAAGTCAATGCATTTGGTTTAATTTTCTAAGCACACTAATGATAGGGAACCTATATCTGACAGTGCATATTGAAGAATAGTTTACCTAACTCCGATATTCTGTCCACTCACTTTACTGCATTGCTCTGTGTCAGAAATTCATTCCCCCCCCCCCTCCAGCCCATACATTTTAGTATGGATATACAGGATTGGCTTTTCCTGTTGGAAGGAAAATTAACAATGGCCACAATTTAGGACTTTTCAAAAAGAGTAATACTTTAAATTGGAACAACAGAATGTATCTAATTTTATATCTCTCATGATTGCAGGTAGAGAGTATAGGCTCAAGATCACACTCATCTTGTTTTATGTCATCACGTAGATTCTGGATAATGTATCTCAAGATGTTTAATTATCTCATACAAGTATTCAATGGCAATGAGTGCATCTTCAAATGCTATACCCTGACAAATGAACCACTAGTCTTCCACTCTGCTTCATTCACCTACCAACACGTACTATGAACCAAAAATTTATAGTTTAACTCTCACACACTTAGCACTGACATTATCTTAACATCCATATCTCACAACATGCATACGTTGACAGCTATTCAATAATGACATATCTATCACTCAAATATATTGCATCACAATCACAAACATATTTCCATTAACTCTAGTGAAGATGATGGTGTGCTCATACCCAATATCTCTTATCTCAAAATCTCTACCGATTTGCAAGTTGCATGCAGCCTCAGTGTGAAACAATTGCTTTCTCTGCCTCCCTTAACTGTAACCCTATCCTTGCGTCTTTCTCCATTAGTGTACCCTAGAACTGCAAGTGATTCAGACAGTGGTGCAGGCGCAAGTGGAAGAGGAAGAAGTAACTGATGATGAAGATATTAATGATGAAGAGGTGCTATCACGCAAGCTCACACTTGCAGCCACTTTCTGAGTAACACAGTTATTGCATAAAGACGTAGTTTAGAGGTGGGGGCAGTAGGTGCTGAGAAACTGGGCTCCAATAATATTGCAGCCCAGATGGGAAGAAGCCAGCGCAGATGCCAGCTGATCGGGTGGTGAGATAGCACATGAATTCTGCTGCATGAAGTTCAGATGAGAATGCCAGTGAGGTAGCACACAGAAAAAAGATGATGGGTGCAGACCATGAAATGTTTGATGCATCAGCAGCTCTGCTCAAAATCCTGTGGTCACTGTCCAGATGTGTGGAGGAGCTTTGCACTATGCTTGCACAGGCTTTGCATTCTTGTGTAGGAGTGGCAGTCAATTCCATTACCCCATTTGCAGACATCTAAGGTGGGATTATACCACCTTGCCACACCCACGAATTGACACGATGAGCTGGGAGAATAATGTGCGAGATTAAAAATCTGATTCACGCTCGACACAAAACAAGTTGCTATCTTTCCAACTTCTTATTAATTGCATGAATCACTTCACACTCAGAAAGGGCACAAAGTCCGTTAGCATCAAAGTGACTGGATCCTAAATGTTTAGGGTGCATGGTAGGCATTTTTTCCCTGTCCCAGATGCTTTCCACTTCTTGGGTGAGATCTCAGCGCAAATCAGTACTGGTCTCCACTAGCAGAGACCAGGCCATGACCACGCCGGGAAAATCAAAGGCCATTGATGACCTGAGGTGGTCAGACGCATGGCCAGGCAGTACCCATTGGGCAAAGAACAAGCCACTGATGAAGAGGTAGATGTTTGATGTGCATAGGGCAGGGGAGGAAGTGTCCCAGTTCATCAGCAGATCAGGGTGCCTTATCGTATTGGCACCAAGCTTCCAGCTGTCCAAAAAAGTGATTGTGATGCAAGATTGTGATACAGAACTCATGGAAGTGACTGGTGTAGAGGATTCCCATTTTCTTGGTGCTCTGGCACTTTTTTGGGAAAGTTCCAGTCCTTATCATCAACGTTTCAGCTTCTATCACAGCACAAGCGGAGACCAGCCAGCTGCTGAGTGTTACTATAGATGCTCAGACTGAAATTATGCAATGTTGCCTTGGAAGGTCAGACTGTGCTCATCATGACAGGGGGTAGAAGAAGGTGAAGGGGCTTGCAGAACTGACAGCAGTCCAATCGCTTGTCCTCCAATAGAGAAGTAGCAGTAGTTCTGTGCTGAACAAACCTGCTGTCTTCTTTCTGATTAAAAGCACTTGTCCTCTCAGCACTGCCTGTTACCTGTCAGCCAGCTTGCTCAGGTTGCAAATGCCCATTCAATGCCTTCATCCCATGTATCACTCCCTGCATCTACAACAATTTTAAATAGCAGAACAAACCTCCAGGCACTTAGACTAAATTAAAGTGAATGCAGCCGATGCTCTCTCTAAAATGCTGTTAGAGGGCTTATCCCTGCTGTTGAAATGAAATGATCCAGTTTGACCATGATCTTGAATCCCCCCCTAGCTCAAGATGACATTTAAAGTTGATGTAGATGATGGGCAGAAGGTTTGCGCACAGCCTGTCACTGGGAAATGTCAAAACAAAAATGAGTGAGACGGATTTCAGACATATTCTGGTTCCATCCCAATTTTTGGTCCCTGATTAGGCAATCTGATCCAACTTTCAGATAGATCTGATTTGCAATTTAGGATCAATTGCAAAAAGCAGAAACTATGGACTGGATTCTCTAAACTCGCCCACAGCTGAGATTCTTCGGGCCCACAGCTCGGATTCTCCGGTCTCGGGGCTGGGATTCTCCAGTCCGGGATTCTCCAGTCCTGCAGCTGGAATTCTCCAGTCCCACGGCTGAATTCTCCAGTCCCATGGCTGAATTCTCCAGTCCCGTAGGTGGGATACTCCGATTCCAAGGCTTGCATTCTCCAGCCCTGTGGCTGGGATTCTCCAGTCCAGTGGCTGGGATTCTCTAGTCCTGCCACTGTGATTCTTCAGTCCCGTGGCTGGGAATGTCCAATCTGCAGTTGGGATTCTCTAGTCTCATGGCTGAGCTTCTCCAGTCCCATGGCTGGGATTCTCCAGTCTCACAGCTGGGATTCTCCAGTTCCGCCACTGTGATTCTTTAGTTCTGCAGCTGGGATTCTCCAGCCCCATGGCTGGGATACTCCAGTTCCATGGCTGGGATTCTCCAGTCCTGCAGTTGTGAATGGAGATTTGCCTGAGCTCCATATTTTCCATTCTCGCTGGCAACAGTAGCAAGATGTATGAGAATGGAGAATTCCAACCTATATCTTGTGAAGATTGAAAGTAATAGTATAGATAAAAGAGTTTTACACTCCTTTAAACCAGCTTGTCTTCATACCAATTCATAGTAATGGTTTTTGATCATAGTTTCTTGACTAACTCTGGCATTGATGACACAATTTCAGAGCTGAATAGATTGTCCATGACATTATCAAACTGGAGTGAATTCAGTGAGTGAAAATATATATTTCAGCTTGTAATGATAGCCTATCCAGAATCTGTTTGATGGGTTTTGTTTGAAATTTGTGCTGTGATCTAAGATGAATCTGCTATTTAAGAAGCGTTGCAGAGATAAGCCAGGGAACTAAAAACCAGAGTTGCACAACAGTGGTAGGGAAGCTATTTGAGAAACTTCTGAAGGTGAACATCTATCTTCACTTGTGGACGTAAAGCTTGATCAGAGATTGAGCATAGTTTGTCAGAAGGAGGTCATGCCTAACAAATTTGATTGAATATTTTGAGGAGGTGACCAGGTGTGTAGATGATGGTAGTGTAATTGGTATAGTTTATATGGATTTCAGCAAAGCCTTTGACAAGATCCCACATGGGAGACTGGTAAAGAAGATCAATACAATGTGTTACCGGGTAATTTGATAAAGTGGATTCAAAATTGGCTCAGTTATAGGAGGCAAAGGGTGATGACAGAAGTCTGCTTTAGTAATTGGAAGAAGTCTCATAACACCAGGTTAGAGTCCAACAGGTTTGACAAAGGGGCAAACCCTGAAAGCTAGTGGCTTTCCAAATAAATCTGTCAGACTTTAACCTGGTGTTGTGAGACTTCTTACTGTGTTTACCCCAGTCCAGCACTGGGATCTCCACATACTGACTGGAAGCTAGTATCCAGTGGTGTAGCACAGGGATTTGTGTTGGGTCCCCTATCATTCATCACTTGAACATAAATGAATCAGGAGGGTAGGATTAGTAAGTTTGTAGATGACACAAAGATTGGCTGGGTGGTTAACCGTGAGGCTGGCTGTTTTGGCCTACAAGAAGATATAGATGCAATTGTCAAATGGGCAGATAAATGGTAGATGGAATTTAACCCTGAAAAGTGTGAAGTGATCTACTTTGGAAGCAGTAATTTGACAAGTAAGTATTCAATAGATGGTAGGACACGAGGGAATTCTGTAAAACAAAGTGACCTTGGCGTGTTTGTCTCTGAAAGCGGAAGAACATGTTAATAGGATGGTGGAAAAGGCATATGTCTTTATCAGTCAAGGCATAGTTTACAAAAGCAGAGAAGTTGTGTTAGAGTTGTATAGAACTTCAGCGAGGCCACAGTTAGAGCAATGTATGCAGTCATGGTCACCACATTATAGGACGGATGTGTTTTCACAGGAAGGGTTGCAGAGGACATTCACCAGGACGCTGCCAGAATGGAACATCTACGCTATGAAGAAAGATTGGGAAGGCTTGGGTTATTTTCACTAGAGCAGAGAAGACTGACAGGCAACCTGATCGAGGTGTACAAGATTATGAGGGACAGAGTAGATAAGAGGTAGCTGTTCCCCTTAGTTGAAGGATTAGTAACAAGGGGATATAGGTTCAAGGTGAAGGGCAGGATGTTCAGGGGGGATGTGAGGAAAAGCTTTTTCACTTCGAGGGTGGTGACAGTCCTGAATGTGCTGCCTGGGAGAGTAGTAGAGGCAGTATGCCTCACATCCTTTAAAAAGTACCTGAATGAGTACATGGCACATCATAACATTCAGAGTTATGGGCCAAGTGCTGGCAGATGGGATTAGGTGGGAATTTAGGTGTTCCTAATGTGTTGATGCAGACTTGATAGGCCAAATGGCCTCTTCTGCACTGAATGATCCTATGAAAGTTTCAGTTGAAGCATAGATTGTACTGTATATGCAAATTGAATTTTCACATGTAATCATGAACATTCAAATAAAATATTATCCAACATGATGCAATTAAATTGTAATGTTGAAAAATTAGTTTTCAACTCATTTGCCTTATTTTAAAATCTTTGTTCATTCTCCAGAGCATCAAATTATCCTTTACATGTTAAATGTTCTCCACAATGATGTCCTGAAATGATATTTGCTACCTGCTATCATTTCAGGATTATAATGGAATAAATCAATATTTGTTAATGTGCGATAAAATTAATTTGAAACATCCCTGGAAGCTAAAGAAGGAAGTATTTGAGAATGTGGCTAATTACAACCGTTAGTTCAATGCTGTATCAGACACGGAAAGAGATGGATGGGACGATTAGATTAAGAGCGAAAGACAGGAAAACAAAATAAGAAAACAATATTCAACAGTTTCAAAAATCTCCAAGAAAAATTCACAACCTGAAGGAGCTCGCGCTACTTTATCAGTTGTTCACCATTTAGGTAGGGGAGATTGATTAGCAGTCTTTAACAATGACCATATAGCTAAAACAAATATCAATAGGAACTGATATTTTACAGTTATTATCCCCAAATCTATATTTCATAATATTCTTGAAGAAATAAAAGCAAAATCTTTTTGAACAACACAAATGTTTTAGTGACATTCCCACAAACTGCAAGATTACAGAACACATTAACTTTCTGAAATGGGATTAAATAGGAGGTGCAGGTGTTTTCCATTTATACTGCCTTTTTAAAACAGTTGTTTATTATGAGTTTTGCATGTTTTTAAAATTATTAGCTTGCTGTGGGTCAAGGAATGAATTCTTTCAAAAGAAGCTCCTTTCATTAAAAGAAATGATTTTAAGTTTGCTTTCAAAATAACCCCACATATTGGCAAGGTAAATCGCAATTTAAATCACGTGGAGCAGCACGGTAACACAGTGATTAGCACTGCTGCCTCACAGCGCCAGGGACCCAGGTTCAATTGCTGGCTTGGGTCACAGTGCAGAGTCAGCACATTCTCCCCGTGTCTGCGTTCTCTCCATGTCTGCACATTCTGCCAAATCCGAAAGACATGCTGGTTAGCTGCATTGGCAGTGCTAAATTCTCCCTCAGAATACCCGAACAGGCATTGGAATGTGGCAGCTAGGGAATTTTCACAATAACTCAATTGCATTGTTAATGTAAGCCTACTTGTGAAATAATAAATAAATAAACAATGCAGAAATTGGCACGCAAAGAAAATTCAACCAGCCTTTCATATATTTATAAAAGCTTACTGGTCCTGCAGAGTAATGTGTATAGAAGTGTCTTCAGATGCAACTTTCATTAAGGAAGTCAGACTTACAATACCTCTGAAAGGGTGGGGAGAGAACAAAATTGTTACTATAATAATGGAAAGTACACATATCTCAAAATTAAACAAAGATACACAGGAAGAAGAAACATAACAAGAGACAAACAACACAGATTTGAACATCTTAGCACATACATATTTTCCAGGGGTCTGTGCCATATGTAAGATATACTTAAGGGAACAACAACACTATTGAATTATATCTAAATTAAAGCTGCAGCTATATACTGGACTAACAGTAACTATTTATCCATGATGCATAGCACTCATCATGTGTCAGAATATTAAAACTTATATAAATGTGAAAATAACCTTCTTGAGCTGAAAAACATGTACCTGCTAAATATAAAGCTAAACAATACCTGGCACTTGGTTGCAATTAAAGGGAGCAAATAGGATTGCTGAATAAAGATGGCATACATGTTAACCAGTGAGGTTTTCCCAGCCCTCTCACCAATTGCTAGTAAAAATATACATTTTTCTTTTATTGTCAGCAACTGTGGATAAACACACCCATAAAGTTCTCTATGTGTATCGATTATAGAAATTTGTGTTCACACACACAGAGCAGGGTGTGGTCAACTCTGTCCTTTTGCAAGACCCAGGTCCAGCTGGCATTGCTGGTAGTATCTTAAAGGTCCAGTGCCCCTGGTTCTAGCATTACTCTGTGGTGGTGAAGGCTGATGGCTGGCTAGTGCCAAGTGGAGGATTGTCTTAGAAGAAGGTTTGAGTTCCCTTCAGATGCACACAAGGAAGGTAACAGAAAGCCACCTCATGTTTCCCCTTTCCCTTAGTCGAATATGGTCAGTGCAATCATTTCTTGTCAAGACTTTAGCGTGCATGGGGTTGGCATCATTCACATCAACAGCTTACACAGTACAGACATGAATTGCGGATGAACCCAGACAATGTTAAAGACATAATCCAATCTCCACCAACAAAGTCATCTAATGGTGTTGTGATCCAGAAGTCTGAAAGACAATAATCACTCACATCACTATACTTGGCACTTAGACAATGACAACAGCACAGCAATTAGGGAAATATTAACTAACCTTTCGCATCAGACTGAGAAGGCAATTAAGTACCTTGATCTCCATCAGCCTTGTGAACCTTGTACTCTATTGCAAGACTAAACAGTATTAGTGACTGTTACACACTACAGGGTTAAATCATTCCTGAATACAAACTATTGGATGGCACAGTGATTAGCACTGCTGCCTCACAGTGCCAGAGGCCTGGGATCGATTCCTGGCTTGGGTCACTGTATGGAGTTTCCACATTCTCCTTGTGTCTGCATGGGTTTCCTCCCACAGTCCAAAATGTGCCAATTAGATGGATTGATCATGTTAAATTGCCCCTTAGTGTCAGGGGGACTAACTAGGGTAAATGCGTGGGGTTCCAGGGATTGTGGTTGGTGCAGACCTGATGGGCCAACTGGCGGGATTCTATGAAACAAAATATTTTTGAATATCACCAAAATAATGTAAAGAATCAAATGCTTGCTTCCACCTGACAGTGGGGTAGTATTTCTCTTTCAGAATCCAAGACAAATTTCAACATTGTTCAAGCCTCCAGCTGGACTGAAGCAAATACTGACCTTAGTTTTCAATTTTCATTCAGGCTTTTGCTGAGTGGGAATAACTGGAATTTTTGGGAATGGAGTAATGCAGGCAAACTCGAAGCAACCCCTCACCTGATCTCCAGTTGAAAGGAATATTTGGCAAAGAGTGAAATTGGGCATTCAACTTCCATTCAACACTTATCATTAAAAGTTAGCATCAATTCTAATGTTTTAGAACAACACAAAAGACACACATAGGAACAGGGTACACATGCAAATTTCACCTCATTGTTTTGATACTATGTCACTCCATGGTTGGAAACTTTTATTACTAAGAAGAAAATGTAATCAAAGAGTTCACAAGCCTTTAGTGGATTTAATGAGGTACATTTTAACAAACCTGTAGGTATACATAAAGGTAAGTGATGGGAAGAATTGTTGTTAGATATATAAAAGAGAGAAACAGTATATCTGTTAAAATATGACATCCAGAAGATAACTGCAAAATTGAAAGCATGTTTTAGACAACATAATCTATAAATTGGATGGAAAATTATTATGCAAGATGTACTTTCATCTGGTAAATTATAGATAATGGATGCTATTGACTTTGATTTAGCAATTATTTCTTTAAGTTTATTTCTGTTTTGATGTCAATGACCTATACCTGAACATAGAGACGTATCCAAATGCATTGTTTACTATAACTGCTACATTTTCTAAAATGAAAAATATGATCACAAGAGTTCAAATTGAAACAATGAGATTATGGTCACCTGTTCCTTGCTGTTTAGTTTCACTTTCATTGAACGCTGAGCTTTGTTCTCCTATTAATACAATCTGCCATCTTATCTTTTGCTGCTACTAGCACTCATCAGTCCTTAGTGGCACAATTAACATCCCACTTTGCCTTATTTCCACGATATCTTTGTCAACTTCCCTTTTGCTCCAATCCATTCCTGTCCTTATTTTGCCCCATCTCCTCCACCCACCTTTCCAACTGTATAATTCATCACATTTCTGTGAAAGGACTTTATGGACTTGAAAAGTTAACTCTGTTTCTCTCTTCACAGATGTTGCTGTACCTCCTGAGTTTATCTAACATTTTGTGTTTTTATTTCGTATTATATTTTAAATTGATGTGGACCCAATTTTGGGGCAGATGTTATAGCACCAGCAGGCCAGTTTGCAGGTGTGAGTGTAGGGGTTGCCAGGAGGGGAGCCTGTACAATTCCCTGGTTGCCTTTCCCACTGACTCGTGATCGCTATGCAATTTTGTGTGGTGCAGAAGAGGCTTGGCAGTGCCCACCTCTCCCTCCTCCCTCTCCCCTCTTGCAATGGATTCTCTTAAGTGGCCATTTATTTGCTAAGTGGGAGGAATTCAGGAGCAGGCATCATCTTACTCGGGCCTCAGATGGGATGTGGAGGGCAGAGTATTTCTTTTCCAGGACCTCCTTTGCACATCATGTGCCGAGCCACTCCACCCCAAAAGTCTGCCCCCTACCCCTGCGGTTGCTCCCTCACCCCAATGGCCTCTCTGTTAATCCCCACCTCCCCGATTTTACATTTCACCCATGATATGGGAGCCCACCACTTCCACAGCCTGCAGAAATTACACTGCAGATGGGGTTTCAGGGATGAGGAGAGTTTCAATAAATTCGGGTTGTTTCCATTGGAAAAACAAAACCTGAGGGCAACCTAATAGAAGTCTACAAAATTATGAGAGATATAGATAGGGTGGATAGTCAGGGGGTTTTTTCCCCAGAGTAGAAGGGGCAACTACAAGAGGGTACAAGTTTAAAATTTATTTACTAGTGTCACAAATAGGCTTACATTTACATTGCAAAAAAGTTACTGTGAAAACTCCCTAATCATCACACTCCAGGGCCTGTTCAGGTATACTGAGGGAGAATTTAGCCAATCACCTAACCATCATGTCTTTTGGACCATGGGAGGAAACTGGAGCATGCAGAGGAAACCCATACAGACACAGGGAGAACGTGTAGATTCTGCATAGACAGTGACCCAAGTCGGGAATTGAATCTGAATTCTTGGCGCTCTGAGGCAGCAGTATTGCCACTGTGCCACTGGTTTAAGGTGAGAGGTGGTAAATTTAGGAGAAATGTTCAAGGAAAGTTTTCCACATCGAGGATAATAGGTGGCTAAAATGCACTGCCAGTGAAGGTGGTGGAAGCAGGTGCCTTAGCCATGTTCAAGGTATATCTCGATAGACACATAAAGGGCAGGTGAACAGAGAGATAGAAGCTGCACATTGGCACAGGCTTTGTGGGCTGAATGGCCTGTTCCTATGCTGTGTTGTTCCTTGTTTTTTGCCTGTAGCCTGGTCCTGGTCAGTACTGCCATTGGCATTGCTAGAACTGCAGAGCTGCTGGCCACGCTGGAATTACACCCAACACGGGCAGAAGTCCCATCTCCAGCAAATTAAAATGGCAGTGGGCTGCTGTGATTGGCAAGGATGCATTTCCCCATTGATTCTTTGGGTGGTGGGGCCTATTTTCCTAAATGAATCCTGCCCCTGCAGCCTATTTATAATACTTGCTTTTTACTTAACACCAAGTCATCCCGAGATGCTGAAGCCTGAAATTAAAGCATGAATTTTTAATGTTGACAGCCAGAAGTGGAGCCACTTATCTCTAAACAGTTAGGTATTCCAGAGCCCTAGTCAGATACATGCATATGCATTTTTAAAATCATGTAATTAATACAGCATACATAGCATTTTCAATTTGAAAGAAAGAACCAGAGTGAATGAAAATGCCCTTGATGGAAATTCATAACAAATTCATTTGAAAGAACCAATTACACTATTCAAAACATTTGCCTCACCTCAATCAATAGCAGGATTCAAAGTAAAAATGAGTACCAATTGAGGAATGACTGGCCATCATACAAGAGAGATACCATAGTCAGAGGGAGGAATTTTAGTATCTTTTACCAGCACATTAGCAGCCAATATAAATAGTATGGAAAATTGGATAGAAGCCATTTCAAACTAATTCATAGAATCCCTACAGTACAGAAGGAGGCCATTTGGCCCATCGAGTCTGCACTGACAACAATCCCCACTCTAGCCCTATCTCCGTAACCTCACATATTTACCCCCTAATACTAAGGAGCAATTTAGCATGGCTAAGCCACCTAACATTCACATTCTTGGACTATGGAAGGAAACCGGAACACCCTGCAGAAACCCATGCAGACATGGGGAGAACGTGCAGACTCCACACAATCATCCAAGGCCGGAATTGAACCCAGGTCCCTGTGAGTCAGCAGCGCTAACCACTGTGCTAAGAGTTCCATTTACATTTTGTGTGTTCTGTTTTCTGAGTCCTAAGTGAACAGACAAACACTTAACCTCACAAACCTTTCTAACCATTTAATTAACTCATAGCTGATCAATAACCTAATGTCGTATAACCACCTTGGAACCATATAATTTGTAGTATAAAGAGCTAATGTTAAATATGTACATATACAGTTTTCATCATCAGCGATGTAATTTCACATGACAACAGAGCATGGAGAGAGATAGTTTTATGTAGAGTCTTGTTAGGATCTGGATTGCTCATGGTTAGCCTCGTGTTCAGTCCAGCCTTCAAACTGATCTGTAAACCAAGATCCATGATGACCATATCTAAACACTACTAGAGTTGCCTTTTTGAATCACTACAAACCACGTGCTATATGTTAGGAAAGGAGTTTTGCTCCAACAATAGTTAATATATTGTGATTATTTCAGGCATAGTGGGTAAAATCCAATCTTACTCAACCTTCAAACATATAAGACTCCACGTTCCAGGAGGTATTTAGCTGAAAGTCGAGGGACAGTTGACTGCTAAACTTCAGTATAAAGGAAGATAACTCACCGAAACTTTGGCTAAAATTTTCAGGCCCTTTCTAATGCCAGGATCTCCTAGCACAGCCAATGGCAACTCTCCATGCACGTTCCCCAGAGATAAAGGGCATGGAGCACAAAAAACCCTGTAGACCTCAGCAGGACCACAATATCCCACTGCCAGCCAATAGTAGACCACCACCCTGATTGGGGGAGGGGGGTGGATCCCATACTTTGTACATGATCTACAATCTAGAATGTTCATTGTTGAGTCAAAAAGTTTGCGCAGATTTACAACTCACCCTTAATGCCTGTGTGGCCAAATTCCCTTCCAATTTGGTTTTCATGTTTGCTGACAACACCACTGTAGTGAGTCAGATCTCAAACAATGATGAGACAGAGTATAGGAATGAGATAGAGAATCTGGTGAACTGGTGGAGCAACAATAATCTCTCCCTCAACGTCAACAAAATGAAGGAGATTGTCATCGACTTCAGGAAGAATAAAGGAGAAAATGTCCCATCTACATCAATGGGAACGAAGTAGAAAGGGTCGAGAGCTTCAAATTTTTAGATAAATATGTTCTTTATATCATCAGTGCTGTAACATCACACAAGATTGATTGGTGAGAGGTAACTCAGCCTTGTGCTGAGAATATACATAGTCTAATGCTCAATAAAAGGTAACATTTACCAGCAACATACTCTCTGGCCTTATTCGTAAACCCAGACCCACCATTATTACAGCTAAATCACTCCACAGTGATAATAGGTAATTATTAACATCTTTGGTTAACAAAAATCAATCAGTCTCAAATTTAAAATGAACAATTGACTCAGCATCAATTGCTTTTTGCAATTCCAAACTTCTACCACTCTTTGCATTTAGAAATGGTTCCTAACTTTGCTCCTAATCTGGCTCTAATTTTTAGACTATATATTCTCTCATTTTCTAGAAATAGTTTCCTTCTTACTACCCTGTTTCCCTTAATATTTTGAAAATGGTGATCAAATCAAAATTCCAGGAAAGCCAACTCTAATTTCTATAATCTCTCCTCACATGATAATCCTTAGATGCCGGGGATTGTTTCAGTAAACTTACACTGCACTGCCACAAAGGCCAATATATTCTTTGGAAGATATGACACCCAACATTAGACCGTCCCAGGTATGATCTAACTGGGACTTTATAGAGTAGTAGTTTGATTACTATCCCCTTCTTATTTGGTCCTCTAGATATAAAGGCTAGAATTCCATTAGCCTTTTTACTTATGTTCTGTTCCTGTTCATTATATTTTAATAATTTATACGTTGAACAATGATGGACTGCATGGTGGGCTTTAAGCTGCAGGTAAAATCTTAACCTACTTGGTGCCATGCTACTCTGTGATTCTTGACAGTGGCCACACACAGGCTGGCCAATGCACCAAGCAGTCAGATGTGCATGCCCATCAGCCTTCTTTTATTGACTGCCCAATGGAAATTTCATCTGTGCCCTTATCAGCAAAACATTTGTGTGGTTTGCCCTCTGGCAAGTTTGCACCTGGGTTATTCTTGTCCCTTGTTCCAGTCACTGCATTAAAAGTTCAACATCATGCTGTAAGTTTGAGCCATGAAACTTTGAAGTTAATGAGATGCCACAAATATATTCTAGAGTGTACAGGAGGAGAACTGCCAGAATTTATTTAATCGCACAATACTGCTGATGACACTGGATAGTATTATGTTAATTGTGATATCAAAGTCAATTTGGAAAGTGTGAAAAAGAGACAGCTAGTAAAAACTGACACTTGCTGAAATGCAAATGAGAATTATTTTCTCTCAAAGGATTTGTGGAATTCTCTTCCTTGGAAAGCTGTGGAAGTCGTGTCTGAACATAACCAAGGGTGAGTTAGATAGAGTTATGATAGATAAGGGAGTTAAAGGCTATAGAGGCAAATAGGAAAATAGAGCTGAGACTATAGCCAGATCCTGGATGAATATTTTCCAGTCCCTGATGCATGCAAGCATGGACTGCTTTAGTATCTAAGGAATTGCAAATGATGCTGAGCATTGTACAATCATCAGCAAACATCCCCACTTCTGACCTTTTGATGGAGCAGTTGCAGATCATTGTGCCTAGAACACTATGCTAAGGAATGCCTAGAACGACATCCTGGAAATTGAGATGAATGGGCTTGAACACAACCATCCTTCCTTGTGATGAGTACAATCCAACCAGTGGAAAATATTCTCCATAATTTACATTTGTTTCAATTTTGCTTGGGCTCCTCAATGCTACACTGAGTTAAATGGTGCCTTGAAGTCAAGAGCAGTCATTTGCACCTCTCCTTTGGAGCTCATGTTTTTTGTTCAGTTTTGGACAAAGGCTATAATAAGGTCAGGAGTTGAGTGACCGTAGCAAAATCCAAACTGAGTCTTAGTGAGCAGGTTATTGCTGTACAACTGTTGATATATAGCACTGTAAACAACACTTTTCATTATTTTGCTGATGACTGAGAGAGGCTTATGGGGTAATGATTGGTCAAGTCAGATTTGTCCTGTTCCTTATGTATTGGACATATCTGGGCAATTTTCCACTTTGCTGGGTAAGTGCCAGTGATGTTGCTGTACCGGAACATCTTGGCTGGGAGTGCAGCAAGTTCTGGAGCACGTGTTCAATAATATCCCTGAGATGTTGCCACAAGAATCCTAACCTTTTCAGTATACAGTGTCTTCATCCATTTCTTGATATCACATGGAATGAATTGAATTGGCTGAAGATTGACATCTGTGATGGATGTGTGTTGGGGAGACAGTGACATAGTGATAATGACAGCTGGTAGAATTTAAATTCAATTAATAAATCTATATTATAAAGTTAGTCAAAGTAACAAGAGCCATGAAACTATCATCAATTGTAAAATTCACTGCAGTCCAATGTCATTTAGATAAGGAAATTTGCTAACCGTAGCTGGTCTGCTTTATATATGATTGCAAACAAACAGCATTGTGGTTGATTCTTAACAGCCCTCTAAAATGGCCCAGCAAGCCACTCACTACAACGGAAATTAGGGATGGGAAACAAATAGCCTTTCCAATGACACCCACATAGTGTGAAAGAATACAAATATGCTGGGGGTTTCAGAAGGAGAATAAGTGGATAATCCACTCAGCACTTCTGGCTAAAGATGATTGAAAATGCTTTAGCTTTGCCTTTTGCAGAAATGTGCTGTGCTCCCATCTCCAAGAATGGGGATACTTCTGGAGATTGCTCCTCCAGTTAGTTGTTTGTACACTAACATTCAAAACTGGATGCGGCAGGAGTGCAGAACTTTGACTTGATCAAGTGGTATTGGGGTCTCTTAGTATTTGAAGGAATATAGAATAAATAGCTAGAATTCATATGTGTTGAGGATATTATGCTTTAGAATTGAGAAAATGGATACATAATCAACTTTTGACATTTTTATCCAGAAGTCTTAAAGCATTTACATGGGCACTTGTTGACAGCTTTGGTTTTAGCCGGTGTTGTCTGCATCATGTATTGAGTAACACCAAAGCTTTTCACACTAAGCAAAAATAAGAAAAAACTTGAGAGTCATTTTCAAAGGAAATTTAAAAGCTTTGATGATGGTATTACCTCTCCTTATCTGTTCAGGAGACCTCTTAAAACTTATTCCAGCAAATTTAGGAAAACAGACAATATTTATACTTCTATAAAAAGTTTCAAATCACTTTATTGATTTTAATATAGAAATAGAAATGATTGGAGGTAAACAGGAAAAATATTAAGGACATATTTAAGAAAATGAAGATCACATGTAAGTTCACAGTGTGAATGATAATATAATTCTAACAATTACATAATAGAGAATAAATAATAAGGACAATGTAAGCAGATGAGGCAATCAAAGACGCAACACCCACTGCTGGTAAAGAATGATATAATTTGGTTTAGAAGGCTATAACAGTTCCAGTTTCCTTTCAGAAAATGAGAAATATTGTAGAAATGTAGTTCTATAATATTTTTCATTGAGTTGGATATCATAAAGCAGACAGCTTTTGTGTCCAAATGTCCAACAACTGCAGTTTGTTGGGACTCATGTGAAATTTTACTTTGAATATAGATGGATATTGTTAAATTGTTATTAGCTATGATGTTGTATTTTTAAAATGCTACTGGACACTATATTAGAAGTAAGACCATGGATCATATTTTCCAGCCTCACCTGCCCAGAAAGCAGAAATTCCTGCCAGAAGTGAATAAACCTTTATATACTCAATCAAATTTTTTGTCTCACCTGTCTCAATTCCCGTAGCAGGCAGAACTAGAAAAATTACCCCCTTTTTTTATATTTTATACTCATAAATGTTGCGATGTACTTATCAACTTTAAAGTTTATTGCATGTTAAATAGTTCTGTGATAAACTTGTAACTCAGTTGATAAAGTATAATGGCCCATAACTTCCTCCCAAATCCTGATTTACAGAGATTATGCGCCAATACAAAGTTCGTACACACAGACATGTGCACTGAAAGCCCAATGACAATAGTGGGACCATAAGATCCTGTGATTGGGCAATGACTGGGCAACGTTGCACCACAAATCATAGTGTGAAGGTTGTGGGATGAGGGGACATGCAGAAAATCCTGCCCATTATTTCTGCACGGTCACTTTTCTTAAGGATGGTGTGGCTTACTTTCTCAGATCCAAAATAAGTGTTTGTGTGAAGTAACTGCCTTGAATTCAGGGGAGAGAGTAATTGTTGAGAGAGTTCTCCTGATCTCGGGCAGTCTATCTGAAAGTAGAGCTTGAATCCACTTCAAGATAGATTTTTATGACAATCGGCAATAGTTCCAAGGTACCATTAATAAGTCTAGCTTTCAGTGTGTATCGAAAAATAGTAACTTGCCCCCAAATTATTGACTTGATTCTGTGTTTAATGGTATTCGGATATTCTAATTGAATAGTATCCAACAGGAACACTTATTTACCATTTATAGTGTAAATTAATGACTCAGAATTTCCTGCATTGCAGTTAGACAGGAATTCTTGGTTCTATGCTGACCTTATTGATGGCATTGTAAAATACAAATTTTCTGGAAAGCCTATTTACTTAAGGACCAAATGTAAAAGCAAGCCCAAAATCAGAGCAATTATCTTGCATTCAAATCTCCATGTTCTAAGTGTTTGGGCAGAGGTGTAACTTTATAAATGTTTTAATCGCATCCTAACCAATTTGATAAAAACAATACATCTATCTGATTGTAACTTGGCTTAACTTTATATTCTTTAAAATAATTAATCTTCTAATAAATTAAACGTTGTTCTCATTACCTTTTGAGAAAAGCAAATAATCCATAGAAACATAGAAACTAGAAGCAGGAATAGACCATTTGGCCCTTCAAGCCAACATGTTTTTAATATGTACTTGCAAAATCTCTCCTACCTAATGCGCAATCTCTATTTAAACAAACTACATGATAATGAAAAATTAAACATTACTAAAAGTTCTTGATTTTGCCCTTTGCTTATTTGCAAGTCATAAGCTTGTAGACTGAAGCTTCATGGGAATAGGTCTTGCAAAATTACATGAAATGCATTGAAGCAGTTCAACAGAGAACGGTCTGAATCTTACATTTCATGTATTCAGGTTGAATGTTTATCTAGATAATTTGATGGTGAATGGGAGAGCAACTTGAAAATGCATTCAGACAGACACTATAGCTTCTATTTGACAGTTTAAATTATTTATATGAAGAAATGTAAAATGTTGTAGTTCCACAAGGAAGCATCAGAATGTTTCCTATTCATTTGTGGGACATGGGCATCGCTGGCTGGCCAGCATTTATTGTCAATGTTTTACTAGTTGCCCAAAGGCAATTGAGAGTCAACTACATTGTGGTGGCTCTGGGGTCACATGTAGGCCAGGCCAGGTAAAGATAGCAGATTTCCTTCCCTAAAGGACGTAAGTGAATTAGATGGGTTTTCCGACAATGGTTTCTTAATTCAGTAGCTTAATTCATTGAGCAACAAAGGGTTTTTGGTAGAAGTATCTCAGAAGCAAAGCAAAGTCTTGAGAAAATTGGCACGTAGTGATGTATCAGTGCACAACCACTGTATCAGTAATAGGGAAATTTCCTTGGACTTAAAATGTCATTCCTCCATTAACTGTTGTACACAGTAGCTTCTTAATACCAGATTTTTTAAAATTGAATTGAAATTCCACCATCTGTTGTGGCAAGACTCAAACATTAGCTGAGTTTCTGAATGAATAGTCTACAATAATACCACTTAGTTTCAAATCTGAAAAATGTTGCTGTTCTTCATGCTCCAGTGATATCAGGTGACTTTGGGTCCTTGCTACACTTAAACCTACATCAATGTATTACTAGCATAAATTCTGTAGTCGGTGCAAGCTTGATAAGTCAAATGGCCTCTTTCTGCACTGTAGGAATCCTATGATTCTACGCATTCAAGAAATTAACTTCAGTTCATCTTTTGTTTATGGGTTGGGTTATGTAAAGGAGCAACAGAGGGTTTTTGGCAGAAGTATCTCAGAAGCAAAGCAAAGTCTTGAGAAAATTGGCACGTGGTTTGTGTCAGTGCACAACCATCATACATCAGTAATGGGGAAATTTCCTTGGATTTAAAATATCACAACTCCATTAACTATTGTACAGCCCCACTGTTCCCTCAGAATCATGTAATTATTTTGAATTTCTGTGTCAGTAATTTTCCTCGCAATTAAGACTAGAGAAAGACACAGCAATCAATCATTATCATGTGGATAATTAATTATTCCCTCTGCTCCTTATTCGATTATCTACCAGTTCAGATACAAGTTGCTCATTTTCACTATTAAGCCAGCTGTGTCCATCTAGCTTTCGTGGGGGGAGGAGGGCTGGTGGGATGTTTCTCAATATTATTTAAATCCTAAATCCTTTCCAATTCATTTACTTTAAAAAATTAGTTATTTTCTCTTCCGAACTAGTGAAATGCCTATATACCCATTGTACCACCTCTAGTAGCTGGTTTCTCAACCTCAATTTCTTATCAAATGTATAATGGCTCTCATCCATCATACCTCTGTCAGCATTAATGCTTTTTCACTTTGAATTGTTTACAGACTTCAATAGGTCAAGTCTTCTCTGGAACACATAAACATATATATGCCATGCCTAACAATATGAAATTACTGCTCTGAAGCATTAGTATTACTTAATGGTGGAGTATATTATTATGATCTATAAGTCATTGCGTTGTAGAGGTTTACAGCATAGAAACAGGCACTTCAGCCCACTTGGTCCATGCTGCCTTTTTTTAAAACCCCTAAGCTAATCCCAATTGCCCGCATTTGGCCCATATTCCTCTATAGCCATCGTACCCATGTAACTGTCTAAATGATTTTTAAAAAACAAAATTGTACCCGCCTCTACTACTACCTCTGGCAGCTTGTTCCTGACACTCACCACCCTTTGTGTGGAAAAATTGCTCCTCTGTACCTTTTGCTTTTGTATCTCTTCCCTCTCACCTTAAACCTACGCCCTCTAATTTTAGACTCACCTACCCTTGGGAAAAGATATTGACTATCTATCTAGCCTCGGATTTACAGGCTATTCTGATGAGCGATACTCACTCCCCTTCCTGGACTGAAGAACAGAAATGCTATACGTACAGTCCTGGTGTTTTGTAGCCACTTGTCTGTGAGCTGCTTGTATTGTTCAGAGATGTAATTGTGTGAAGATGTGAAGAGGGAGAGAGAGGTGAATGGGGTGTGGGGACTGAAACAGACTGATTTACTTTTATATAAATTCGGAGAGAAGCGACTGATTTGAAATCTGTGTCCCTCATTATTTTATAGACTTCTATACAATCACCCCGCAGCCTCCTAGCTCCAGAGAAAAAGTCCCAGTCTATCCAGCCTCTCCTTACAACTCAAACCATAAGTCCTATTAGCATCCTAGTGAATCTTTTCTGCGCTCTTTCTAGTTTAATAATCTAGGTTTTATAATAGGGTGACCAGAACAGCACACAGTATTCCAAGTGTGGCCTTATCCATATCTTGTACAACTTCTACAAGATATCCCAACTCCTACTCAATATTCTGACCAATGACATCAAGCGTGCCAAATATCTTCTTCACCACTTTGTCCACCTGTAACTCCATTTTCAAAGAGCTATGAACATGTACCCCTAGATCTCTTTGTTCTAAACTGGTTTCATTGCTAAAGCCGCATGACATGCACGATTTATTCCATTTAATTTTAATTTTGGAGTTATACATTTTTGAAAAACATTGTCATAATTCTAACCTAACTATTCATCTCATTTTGATGGTCCACTTATTCATAGAGTCATAGAAACCCTACAGTGCACATTCAGCCCATCAAGTCTGCACCAACAGCAAGCCCACCCCAGACCCAATCCCTACAACCCCACACATTTACCCTGCTAATTCCTCTAACCTATACATCCCGGGACCCTCAGGGGCAATTTAGCATGGCTAATCAACCTAACCCACACATCTTTGAACACTGGAAGGACACCTGAACACCTGGAGAAAAGCCATGCAGGCATGGGAAGAACATGCAAACTCCACTCAGACAGTGATCTAAGCCAGAAATCAAACCCAGATCCCTGGCACTGTAAGGCAGCAGTGCTAACCACTGTGCCACTGTGCAGCCCTTAATTGTTATTTGTCTCAGAATAACAATTTGTTTCTCAACCACATATAAAATGAGGGAATGGTATCAGATATTAAGAAGATAGAAATGCATTTGAGTACAGTGAGTAAATGCATTTTTATCATGCCAAACTATAATTTAAGATATTGCCGTATGATAAATGCACTGTTGCTGAATAACATACAGATAATAAAAACATCATGTGGGAAGCAATTTAAGGAGAAAAAAACAAAGTAATCCCACGAGCATTCTAACAAGCCAAACAAAGCTTATTTCAAAATAATAAACTAGTTTTTTTTATTAGTGTCATAAGAAGACTTACATTAATATTGCGATGAAGTTACTGTGAAAATCCCCCAGTCACCACCCTCTGGTACCTGTTCGGGTACATTGAGGGAGAATTTAGCATGCCTACACACCTTTCAGATGGTGAGAGGAAACCAGAGCATCCAGAGGAAAGCTATGCAGACAATGTGTAATTCCACATGGTGTGAACAAAGCCATGAATCGAACCCTGGTTCCTAGCACTGTGAGACAACAGTGCTAACCATTGTGCCACTGTAATAGTTGATATCGCTGGAACAGCAACTCTACTCATTTTGTGTGAGATTAGACTGAACAGAGAAAGCAAGTAATGAAAAACACTAAAAGTATTTCAATTTTTGAGTATTCTTTTGTAATGGCAAATCAATTGCTGATTTTTGCAGTCATCATTGAAGTGATGGTGCTTGCCGCTGATCATAGAAATTTTAATTAACTCTGATATGGATTTTAACTGTCCCAATATTAATTATATTTTAGTGCTAGCTGCAGTGGATTTCTGTCCTCCTGTGGCAGTGTATCATCAAACAGAGCAAGTGACCAATCACTTTGCAGAATTCCCACAGACAGCACATCACACACTGGCTCTATTACTCACTTTCTACAACTCACAGAATGAAAAATAGAATTTGAGGAATTAAGCTCAAGACTAAAATATTATAAACATAAAAATGCTATGGATTTTTTTATCATGGAAAAGAGAAATGTCATGAATATAAAATTAATTTTTCAAGGCTGTGTAAATTGTTCAGCATTAACTATGACTTATTATACTATCAAAAATCCACTTACACCTCATTCAATAAGGCATAGCTTTTCAAGTGGTTTTATAGTGGAAGTAATAGCATTAAAAGTGCAAGATCAAGTCAATTCAGTGATTTCTAATTGATTTTCACCTATAGGGATTTTAATGGTCTGGGAACAACAACTGGATTTCCATATGTACTTTCACATGTGAGGATGCCAGAAATTGTTGTCAGTTGCTCAGAGCAATGACAATGAACAGTAGTTCAAACATCAGATACAGTTTGAATTCTCCTTTTAGCAAAATTACATGCATTTAAGACCATCTTCCACAGTTGTCAGTCATTTCATTCATGTAGTGTTACGATGCGCCAGCCTCCTACAGAGAAACTCCTTAATTCACTTTCCATGCCTTACATTGTGGGCAACTGGAATTCCTAATGGCTACTATTATTAATAAGGTAATGACGGCTATCCCTCCAAGCACTTCTCTCCATCCTACATGCTATACTAGAATATAAAAGGTGAAACTGGTTCAACTTATCCTTTCATTTCTATGAGTAGTCAAGTTTTAAGCATGATCCATTAGCTCTACATTATCAGACCTGAAATATTAAGGAATCCTAGTTATCACTAGCTTTCATTTGGATTTCTTTGCAGTCTCCAAATCACAGTTGCACCTGTATTGGGTCAAACAAATCCTGGATAATCACCATTTCTGAAATGGCTTCACAGAGCCTTTAAATGCTTTGATCGTCTCAGGAAATATTTTCCTACCCTAGGTCATAGTACTAAATTTACTTTGGCTTCCCTTCATCTTGTATTTGGAATGGTTACAATAAGACTTTAGAAACTCATTTATTTGTCACCTGTTCCAATTTCATTCCACTTTCAATTTTCTCCTTTCACAGAAGAGCCACTAAATCTTCGACACAATCATCCAAACTAATTGACCTCAACTATAGAACTTGTTCCTTTAATAGCTTGTCAGAAAGTTAGTGTAGATCACTATTTAGTATCCAGGAAAGCTCATCAAGGTGTATGCTTGCACTTCATTTAGAGGTTAAGACACAAATTCAGATCACCCTAGAGATCTTCTTGGGTACAATAGTGTCTTTTGCTTTCATAACCAGTCTACCCATCTTACTTCTAAGCAAGTTTGCAATAGTGAGACCTATGGGTATAGTAGTCCTCAGGATCTGAACTGAATATGTTCTTTTTCCTTAGATTTGATTTATTATTGTCACATGTATTAGTTTATATTGATAAGTATTATTTCTTGAGCTATACAAACAGACCATACCATTCATAGAGAATGAAACGAGAGAGTGCAGAAGATGGCATTACCTTCATGGTTATGGTGTAGAGAAAGATCAACTTAATATAAAGTAAGCCCATTCAAAAGTCTGATGATAGTAGGGAATAAGCTGGCATTGAGTCAGTTGTTACCTGACCTCAGATTTTTGTATTCTCTTCCCGATAAGAAAAGTGGAAGAGAGAATGTCCAAGATACATGGGGTCTTTGATTATGCTGGCTGCATTTGAGGCAGCGGAAATTATAGACCATGGATGGAAGGCTGGTTTGCATGATGGACTGGGCTTCATTCAGAACCTTTTGTAGTTAATTGCAGTGTTCATCAGAAGAGGAGACAGACCAAGCTGTGATACATTCAGAAAGGCTGCTTTCGATACTGTAATAGACATACTGAACTTCCTTAGCCTCCTGAGAAAATAAAGGCTTTGATGGGCTTTCTTCACTCTAGTTTCAGTATGAAAGGAGCAGGATAGGTTGTTGGTGATCTGGAACATCTAGAAATTTGAAGTTCTTAACCATTTCCACGTATATTTCTTCAAACTCTTTGAAAGTGGAGCAAATTGACACTAGATAAGGAAAAGCTTTGATCTGAATTATCAAGTTGTATTACTCAACAATAAGAGAAATGCACTAAGTAATAACATTAATCAGGCATAATACAACTTATTTCTGTGTAATAGCCTTAAAATCATGAATGTGCTGCATTACTGTCGGTGGGTCATGTTATTTAATTTAAACAGGTTATCTCCTTTACATTCAGATCTGTAGCTTAAGGCAGAGCCTGTTCACTTTGCAAATGCCTCTCTTTTACTTCTTGCTGTACCACAGTCTCATCTTTTTAGTTTCGCACGTCTCTTTTCTGAGCTTACTTCATGGGCAGACAGAAATCAAAGGACAAGTGATGTTTTCCGTATTATTCAGACAAGCTAAGTAACTAATAACTAAATACTGCTGAAATACCAGCAGAATGCTAGCAGGAAATATAGTTAATGAAAAGGATTTCAATTCATTCACAACCCATCCATTTCCACAGATTTAAAATCAGGCCTGTGTTTTTTAGTATCCTTCAGTACATTAATTGTAATCAAAAAAGCCAATTCAAATTAAATCTAATCTTGCCACCTATCCAGCCAATGGGCAAGTCTCCCATTGTCTCCACAGGATTTCACTCGTGCTGACTTTCCCAAGGCATTTTACAGGAGCAATTATCAAACAAGGTTTGACCTCAAGTTACATAAGAAGATATTCGGACAATGAAGGCCAAAAGCTAAGTCAATGATATAGATTATAGGAAGCAACTTAAGAGGAAATGAGTGAGGCAGAGGTGGTTATAGATGTTGGGGCCTGGATAGCTGACGACACGACCATAATATGTGATGTGATGTGGAAAATCAGGGAGAAAATATAATTAGAATTTGTGGGTGTCATAAATATCCTGTTGACATGTTATTTTTCTCTTTATGACTTAGATGGGAGCAACATCCAGGCACCCCCTGCAGGAGGCTCTATTTTGACTGTGAGAATTCTATTTTTTTATTCTAGGGTTGATGAAGCAGCTGTATCACTAGGTGGATTTTATACTGTGATAGTAGGACAAAAACAAGTGGCAAATTAAACAATGTTTGATTGAAGGTTGATAAACCTGTTCCACAAAACCCAATGGATTGTGGAATTGGAAGGATGCATAACCTGAGCCTGCTGTATTTTTCAACAGCAAAGTGACGCATGTGCAGAAATGTCAACATAAAATACTCAGCAAGTTTCAAAAGTGTTTTCAAGATATTTGCAGGATAATTTGATATATTGATGTGAATATCAAAATAGCTAAATGTATAGGCTTAAGTGAAGAGGGGAAAGAATTAATATGGACCTGAGGACTTTTTTTATTGAGAGGCTGGTTTTGTTGCAATTGTTCAAGTTTATTTATTTGCGTGGGAGGAAACCAGACCACCAGAGGAAACCCACACAGACATAGGGACAATGTGCAAACTCCACACAGTCAGTGACCCAAGCTGAGAATCAAACCCGGATCCCTGAACTGTGAGGCAGCAGTGCTAACCACTGTGCACCTTACCACATGTATGTGGAATAAGCTGCTGTTGGAGGAAGTGGTTGAACCAAGGATATTGACAACATTTAAAAAACATTTAGACAGATACATGGATAGGAAAGGTTTAGAGGGATATGAGCCAAATGCAGACAAATAGGGTTAGCTTAGATGAGCTTTTTTGGTCGGCATGGACCAGTTTGGGCCTAAGGGCCTACCCCTTACATTCTATGATTCTATAATAAAGTCTAAATAGAAACATAATGTGATGAACCAGCTTTTATTAAGAGAAAAGGGAAGCAGAGTCTATTGACATTCTTGAAGGATTCATAATTTTTTTGCAATTATTTTTTAAGAATATTGAAAAACTGTTTGTTTCCAGGATAAGCAATTCATTTTGTGATTGGTGCAACAGCATACTCAAAGATATAATGTTCTCTGAAGCATAAATATGCAAACTAAAATTACAAGTACCGTGTTCAATCAGTGTGTCTTTTTCTCAGTAGCTTTGCACTTGCTTAGAACTATTTGCCCACCCAGTTCATTTCCTCTTAGGTTCTGAGTTTGCCTTGGTGACATAATATAATATTTGTGAGTGAGTTCATATAAACTCACATTAAATGCATTTTTATCCAACCAGTTTAATTGTGAACCTCAAAGTAGTGAACATCATGATGTCACAACAGGCCAGGTGGTAAGATAGTTTTGCAATATTCCCATCTCCATTTCATAAATAGTGTCTGTCCCTCACTCAACATGGCTGATGAGTACAGCCAAGCCTTACACAAGATGGCCACCAGCAATTTCAAAAGGAACTGACGACCTCCAACCCGGAAGTGTTTCCTTGTTAATCTGGGAGATAAGATTCAGCTGTAAACCCTTAGATAGACTAAA
This sequence comes from Sphyrna mokarran, assembly GCA_024679065.1. Lineage (NCBI taxonomy): Eukaryota > Metazoa > Chordata > Chondrichthyes > Carcharhiniformes > Carcharhinidae > Sphyrna > Sphyrna mokarran. Next base: position 25,400,288 of record JAGIQG010000019.1, read on the forward strand.
TAAGTAGATCACTGAGTAATAGAAAAAGCCTTAGGGCAAAAGTGAGGAGGGCATTGGCTCTTTGTGTTTAGGTTTTGTAGAATTGGCTGTCCAGTTTGTGGATTGTAGCCAATATCAGACAATGAACTCAACTATGAATTGTAGGAAAACTTGCCCCTGTAACTTAGACCCATTTTCTATGTGATAATGAATTTGGCTATGAGCCTTCATGTGTGTTAATCAATAAATTATTTATTGATTGGACTTGATATTCTGGTTGCCCACTTTGTGTCTCTAACGCCCACTTATATTTGATTTGATTTATCATTGTCACATGTATTATCCTACTGTGAAAAGTATTGTTTCTTGTGTGCATTACAGACAAAGCATACTGTTCATACAGAAGGAAAGAAGAGAGTGCAGAACTTAGTGTTAGAGTCACAGCTAGAGTGTAAAGAATGTGAGATGGCTCCATTCAAAAGTCTGATGGCACCAGGGAAGACTTTTTACCTTTTTTCAACAGAAGGAAGTGGGCAATAGTATGTCCAGGATGAATGGGGTCCTTATTACACTGGCTTGTATTTTTATTGTACTCTGCTGGTCTTGTCACCCGACCCCTTGCAACATCATAACACCTATGGGGCACAATATCTCATTTATCCAAAGATCATTTCAATTGTTTGCAGCATAAAGAAAATTAACATAATTTTTTTCAAAAACTGTCCTATGATAGTGATCAAATTTAGTGTTACTATTTTACTGCAATAGATACAAATTGCATTTTCAAACAAGGCAGAAGCTTTTATTCAAAGTATGGTGGTGTTCCACTAACACACTAAAAATAAAATGTCAAACCCACACTGCAAGTTATTTACATGTTCTCAGAGTAAAATTGGTTTCAGGGTTTTCAACTACTGTTACTAGTGCGTAAAATGTATTTATCTTATGTGATGGAAAATAAAGCAAGTATTCACATCGGTCAAAGCTTTTGTTGTTACTTTAGACAATGATATGCAAGTCATTCTTCATAATTTAAGTACTGTACACCTCCGAATGCTGAAACAAAGTGCTTACTTGACATAAACTGTCTCTTATCAGTTGCTCACTTGGGACTGTGTTACTGGTGACCTGCGGTCAAGGACTCATTTTTCAGTGCTCATGATTCTTACGCTCACTTGCAATTACTTGAATAATGGGTGACATTTCAGCTGGGAGTAATAGACAGCAGAGGTTAAAGTTAACTAATGACAATGCAAAAATTATACGACCACTATCCCTGACTGATGTGTCTAAATATTCGTTCTGAATTTCAAACATTTGTATGCCACTGATTGCTTGCCAAGGTTTTAGAGAAAATGCCCTCTTATCATCTAGCATGGGATGTTTCCAGTAAGTGTTATGATAAGACACTTTTCCAGCTTTGTCAGGGAAAACAGTGGCAGACTTGTTGGATGACTATCCGTGCGGAATTTGTGCACTCTCCCCGTGTCTGCATTGGTTTCCTCCAGATGCTCCAGTTTCTTCTCACAGTCCAAAGATACGCAGGTTTGGTGGCATGGGCACTCTAAATTGCCTCTTAGTGTCTCAAGAAGTGTAGCTTAGGTGGGATTTGCCTTAGGGAATACATAGGGTTATGGGGGTAGGGCAGAGAGGTAAGTCTGGGTAAAATACTCAGAGTCAATGCAGACCCAATGGGCTGAATGGCCTCTTCTGCACTATAGGAATTTGATGATTCATGCAACAGATGGGCGCATTGCATTCCTATTTCATTTCTTTGCTGTAAGAACATTCCATTAAAAAAGCAAAAGAGTTGTGGCCTGGATTATTTTTCAGTTGATATCGACAGTGCACGCAAATTTCTGGTGGGATTGATATCCAAATTTAAATTCTTGGGCAGGAAATGCTGTTCCTACATCACTCACATATAGTGGAAAGAAGATGGCAAAGAATATATTTGAATACATTTCACCAATTATTATCTTAGTTGAATGATAAAATGGGTTGTCAGAATTTGGAAAGCTTTATATTGCTCAGTTCTGATTTTTCCCCTTTTCCATTGCCTTTAGCTGGTTCTAGAAGACCTACAGACATTTATTACCCTTGTCTGAGATCCAATCAAGTTCACTGCTCAGATGCAGTTGTAATTTATCAGTTGGGTCCTGGCCACAATCAAGGACCTGCTGACAGTATTCAGAGGAGGTTGCGGCGTAGTGGCATTGTCACTGGACTAGTAAAGCAGAGATACAGGACGTGGAGGGCCAGGTTTGACCCTATCACAGCAGGTATAAAACTGTAATGAAAGTATAGTTGTAAAAACCCATCAGGTTCACTAATGAAGGAATCCTGATCTGGAATTCTCTGGTCCTTCACACTCTGCCACTGCAGTAAGCAAGGATGGAGAATTTATCTCTTGGGCAAACATCCATCCACTGCAGTGGGACCAGAGAATCCCGCCACTGTGAATGGCCAGAGAACTCTGGCTCTGGTCTGGTCTATATGTGACTCCACAGTAATGGATCACTGTGCAGCTCACACAACAATATGTTCACGTCTTAAACAGCTTAGCCAGGCACATAGTTGTCAAGAAGGCAACTCACCATCACCTTCCCAAGGCCAATTAGGGAAAGGTAAGAAATGCTGTGGAGCCAGTGACACCCACATCTGATGAATTTTTTAAAAATACTTATTTATAGAAACAATATAGTTTCCCAAATTACCTTTTCAGGAATTTCTCGTAACTGATGCTGAAAGTATAAGCTTTTTCCTTTAAACTCTAGATGGAATTAGAAAATAATGGGCAGAATTTTACCACCTCCCCTGCATCCTCAATCCCCAGTGTGTTCTGAAATTGTGGGCGGGGGGGGATGTAAAATTACATGGACAGGGCTCCCTCTGGAATACCCTTCAACACAGATGATGGGGTAGGTAAGGCCTTGGGAAGAAAGCCCATCTGCACCTCTAATAGCTACTTAATGGCCAGTTAATGATCTTTTTCTACCCATGAACCACTGGTTGATGAGAAACTGAAAAAGTTAATCCATCTTGGGGGAGTTGAGGGGGAGGGGGCAGGATGCAAAGAGGGTTGGGGGAGTGTTGGTGTTGCCTCAATCTGAAAGATTTGGTTATCCTTCCTTCCAGGTCCTGGGAGCTCTGGCCCTTCACTTACCCCCACCCCCAAAATACTCCCTACCTCCCACCAGCTTAACACCTCTCCACACTGAGATCACCCACCCCCCCCCAAACGCTAAATGAATCCCCTATCTTTCTGCCCCCCAGTATCCCTGTACTTAACTGAAGTGTGGACACTTCTGGTCACAGCAATGCAGGATAGAGTTCCAATCAACACTCGACTGAGCTGGACCCATCGGGATCAGTGAGGAACTCAAGCCAATATTTTCAGAACAACCTCTGGAGCTTAATATGCTTCTTTACTTGTCCACAGAAATATGTAAGAGATCTTTAAAATGAGAAAACTGGCATAAACCTTTATGCTTTCAACAAACCAATAAAATCTAGTTAAAACTGTAATGATCTGATTGGTGATATTTTGTTGAACAGTCAGCTGAAATTTCCAGTGAGTGTTTTCCTGATTTTTAAAGGTAACTTCAATTGAATCCTTGGTGAAATAGTGTTATGCCCACATTTACTCTTCTTCAGAGTTTTCACCAATTGTCTGCTGGAATTATAATAGGGCATTGAAAAATTACACGGAAGTTCAACCTCATTGCTGGTTGACAAGATAGAAATTCCTCATGATGAACACTTTAGAAATATTTTACTAAGACTCTGATTTGCAGAAAGCTTTACTCCTTTCACTTTAGTCTGTCAATGTCCTTGAGTGATTCACTACATTCTCTTTCACCTATTATCTGCAGTCTCTCAGCTCCCGGTTCTTAGTAATCAAAGGAATGAATGGAGTTCCATTGGGTAAACAGAAAAAAGCATCAAGGTTACAACCAATTTAAAAAGGTTGAAATGTCATCCTTTCAATTCAGGAGATCTCCAATTTACTCTGCTAAATTTACTGCTGCTTCACAGGAAATCTGACATTTTCTACTTACCACTCTAAAGTCAAATGATTTACTTCAAAATTCAAAGTTGAACCACAAGGACATGATTGTTGAAAACAATTATTATATTCAGTACCAGCCTACATCAAAAGGCAGCATGTGGGAAGAACATTATGACTTGAGTGACAAGTTCAGCATCATCCCTAGGTGAAAATTTCTAAATCAGATTTATCTATAATTAGTACCCAAAGTCAATTCCAATGATTGTTATTTCCTGGTGATTTCCATCTTTCGTGATGTGGAGATGCCAGCGTAGGCTACCTGTGTGGAGTGTGCACACATTCTCCCTGTGTCTGCATGAGTTTCCTCCAGTGCTCCAGTTTCCTCCCACACTCCAAAGAGATGTAGGTTAGGTTCATTGGCCATGCTAAATTGACTTAGTGTCAGGGGGATTAGCAGGGTAAATATGTGGGGTTATGGAATAAGGCCTGTGTAGTATTGTTGTCGGTGTAGGCTTGATGGGCCAAATGGCCTCCTTTTGCATTGTAGGGATTCCAGGTTTCTATGATTCTCTTCCAATAGAAACTTGAAACAGAAAACAGGTCCACAATTACAAACTGGCAGTGGGAACGAAGGGAACGTAATGATTCACCTAGTATTGATATGAAACTGGGTTTAAAGGGAATCTTAGGAAAAATTGATTGATTTCTTTGACAAATTGCTGGAAATATAAACGAGGTGTTAGTGATCAAAAGCCCTGCTATATAGTGGGAAAACTACAAAGACTTTGTAGAGCAACTGCTGGGTTTCCCCATTGACAAACTGGCTGACAGCTTTCCTAATCAAGAGCTTAGAAATATTTGTTCGATCAGGATACTGTACTGGATGAAGTAAATTCTTTGAAATGATGAGAACTGATCGCTGCAGAATATCTTCATCAGAGAGAAAGTAACATCTCCAGAAACTGATAGATATGTTTTGTAACAGAAGAGCACTTCACCCAATGATAGGTAAGACATGTTACTCATTGAAAGATGTGCAGAAATGTGTCCCATGTCCACTATCTGATGAAGGATGTAATCAATGCAAACATAGTAAGCACACAGATAATATTTTATTTTATCAAGGTGCATATATTTATGTTTGGTAATTGAATGAACAACTTTAACAGCTCAAGATAAAACCAATAAATCAAATAGAAGCACGGTCATGCAAAACATGGACAAGAGCAGTTGTTTCAAAGGATGTGAGTTGAAGAGTTGGTTCTATGGAACTAGGCAATAAATAACCATCGACAGTATTCCTGTTAATAGAAGATGGAACCAAAAGGGACACAGAGAAATGTAATGCACATTGGTTCTTATTCTGCTATATTTTAACGGTCATTAAGTTGAAGTTTATTCATTAGTGTCACAAGTAGGCTTACATTAACACTGTAACAAAGTTACTGTGAAAATCCTTGAGTCACCACACTCCGACCCTTATTCGGGGACACTGAGGGAGAATTTAGCATCACCAGTGCACCTAACCAACACATCTTTTGGACTGTCCGAGGAAACTAGAGGACCCTGCCCCCACGCCCCCACCACGAACACGAGGAGAACGTGCAAACGCCTCACAGGCAGTAATCCAAGCCAGGAATTGAACCCATATCTCTGGCATTATGGGGCAGCAGTGCTAACCACTGTGCTACCGTACCGTCCCATGTTATTGATGGTAATTTAACAATTGATGTATTATTGATTGTAATATTTAAATAAAAACAGAAAATGTTCACTATCAAAGCATCACTTCAAATAACTTGCACAGTTTAATGTTCTATTCAGCAAGTTTTCAAGTAGTAGAAACTACTTTTCAAAAAGTATCTGTGGCAGTATTCTGTTCACTACTGCCATTTCCACCCTATTACTGCTGAAAACAGAAAACCTTTCTCCCACTCAGACTAGATGTTTGGACACCAAATTATGAAGTTGACACGTGATTGTCTGCTCTCAAAGTTGGGGAAAATCAATCGTACAACAATTGCCATCCAGATTTCATGGTCTGAATGTCATTCCAACCAAGAGAGAAAAAAAATCATGTGATCCATATATGAATTACAAAGGAAATCATCCTTCTAGACAAAGTAGCATTTATAATGGCAGATTCTGTCAGTGTGAATGCCATTAATCAGTAACCATATACCATTAATATCCTTTATCAGAAAGCAATCTAAGCAGTTTATTTGTAGGGGCCAGAAACAAAATGTAATCTTTGCATGGTGTGTGCATTTAGGTAATCTTTGCTAAATTCCTTCTCTGATGTTTAATTGAGCTGCTAGCATTTACCAAAGATATGCTTTACTATAAAGTAGTTTGAACTTTGAGGTCTACAGTCATTTTATTTGCATCTGTGTGTAACTAGCAGTAAAGGCATATTTTCAATGTGAAAGTAGAGCATGAATATTTCTCTCATTACTGTGGCTGATAAATCCATTTGCAAATTAAATTGATTTACTTGCACCGTGTAACATGTAACACTTACCTAAGAACTAAGGATTAATGTTGGATGTTTCTTCCTCAACATTTCTGCATTTTTGCAACAATCCTTCACCTGTTACCCTCAAACCCTCAGAGATTAGCTCTCACTATCCTTCCCCCAGGACTCATCCATTGATACCATGGATTCCTGTCCCTGAAGCCATTTTCCCCTCCTCCTTTCCAGGTCCATTCACACCTGCACAGCCCCATGCAAATCGACATCTGCAAATAGCCATCCATAAGCTACCACAGTCCTTCCCACATGCTTCGTCAGCATCTCACCCATTCCATGACCCCACACAACATCTTCGCTTTCTCCTATCACCTCTGCCAGCTCCTCCAGGCCTCCAAAATTGCCCCACCTTTTTATTCCTCTTCTTTCTCTATGGGTGTGGAGTCTGCACGTTTTCCCTGTACCTGCATAGCTTTCCTCAGGATTCTTGGGTTTCCTCCAACATTCCAAATGGGTGTGCAAGTAAGGTAGATCTGCCATGATAAATTGTCTTTTGGAGTCTCGAGTTGTATAGGTTAGATGGATTATAGCGGGACATTTACAAATCAGTGGCAGAATCAGACAGGGTCAGGATTTATGAAGGAGAAATCAAGCTTGGCAAATCTGTTGCAATTCTTTGAAGATGTAACTAATAGAGTTGACAAGGGGGAGTCAGTCAATGTGGTACATTTGGACTTTCAGAAAGTGTTCAACAAAGTCCCATATAAGAGATCATCGTGCAAGATTAAAGCTCATGGGATTGGAGGAAATGTACTGAGATGGATAGAAAACTGATTGGCAAAGGGGAAAGAAAGAGTAGAAATTAATGAGTGCTTTTCAAATTGGCAGGCAGTAACTATTGGGATGCCTCAGGGATTGGTGCTGGGACCCCAGCTATTCACAATACATATTAATGATTTGGATAAGGGAATAAAATGTAACATCTCAAAGTTCGCAGATGATACCAAGTTGGATGGTAAAGTAAGCTGTGATGAGGATGCAGAGATCCTTCAGAGTGATCTGGACAGGTCGGGTGAGTGGGCAAATCAATGGTAGATGAAGTATAATTTGGATAAATGTAAATTTATTCATTTTGGAAACAAAAAAAAAGGCAGATTACTACCTGAATTGCTGTAAATTGGGAGGGGGGAATATGCAGCAGGACCTGGATGTCCTTGTGCACCAGTCACTGAAGATAAGCATGCCGGTGTAAAAAATGCAAATGGTATATTGGCCTTCATTGTGAGAGGTTTTAAGGACAAGAGCAGGGATATGCTGTTGCAATTATACAGGGCCTTGGAATACCTATAGTATCGTGTGTAATTTTGGTCCTGTTCTCTGAGGAAGAATGCTTTTTCTCACAAGCAAATGCAGCAAAGGTTTATCAAGCTGAGTCTGGGGATGGCAGAACTGATATATGAGGAGAGATTGACTAGATTAGAATTGTTTTTGCTGGAGTTCAGACGATTGAGGGAGAACCTCATAGACACTTATTCTAACAAGACTAGAAACGGTAGATGCAGGGACGATGTTCCTGATGATGGGGGGAATCCAGAACCAAGGGTCACAGTCTGAGAATTTGGGATAAACCATTTAGGAGAGAGATGAGGAGACATTTCTTCACCCAAAGAGTGGTGAGTCTGTAGTTGATGCCAAAACATTGAACATATTCATGAGCTGGCTAAATATAGCAACTGGGGCAAATTATAGGGAAAAATTATAGGCATTATAGGGAAAAAAAAAGCTTAGGTTATTGAGTTGGATGATCAGCCATGATCCTAATTAATAGCGGAGCAGGCTCAAAGGGCCAAATGGCATCTTCCTCTTCCTATCCTCTATGTTTCTATGTCTATGTTTCTATGTCTATGTTTCTATAATTAGCTGTGGGAAAAATGTGCGGATAGGATGGGGGAGGAGGGCAGTGGGGTAGTCGGGGAAGGCATAGGTAAGATACTCTTTCCAAGCTTGGATGCAAACTTGACAGGCCGGATGGCGTGTTTCTCCAGTGGAGGGATTTAATGATTCTACGGTCCCACACTATGAAAATTCACATCCTGGAATCCCTGGCAGTGAGTAGATGCATGGAGCTGATATTCTACCGACCCACTGCAGGAAATGGTGTTCCAGGGTCACTGGAGGCTGCCATCTTCCACTTTCCACAAGCTTTCCCAAGCTTGGATGCAAACTTGACAGGCCGGATGGCGTGTTTCTCCAGTGGAGGGATTTAATGATTCTACGGTCCCACACTATGAAAATTCACATCCTGGAATCCCTGGCAGTGAGTAGATGCATGGAGCTGATATTCTACCGACCCACTGCAGGAAATGGTGTTCCAGGGTCACTGGAGGCTGCCATCTTCCACTTTCCACAAGCTTTCCCAGGCCTTCTTCCAGATGATTCCTGACATGCCCACGCCATGTTGGTCTGGATGTGTTCTGGAATGGCATGACATCCCACGGGAATAGTTGGGCATAGGCAGGTGGGTAATTTCTGATTGGAAATTCAACTACTCCTTATTTATGGAATACAATAAGCTGGCCTCTGGTGGGAATAGTGATCTGCCATAATGGGTAGATTCCCCCTTTCCTGAGGAAATCATGCTGGCAGAAAACAAAATTTTCAATTCCCACTGCATTCTCCCCACATCCCCCCATTCCCCCACAACCCCATCCACCAGTTACCCTTACATCCGCTGCTGCTTGGACTAGAGAACTCCAGCCTTTTCAAACATTTTCTGTTTTCAAATATTGATATAATCACTGGTGTTTCATCCTCCTCCTCCCACACAAAGAAAAACGAGCCTTTTGCTACAAGCATCAGATAACCTGATGGAGCAATAATTCTTTGCAAGACACCAATTGTGTACATAAAAAGGAATATTTTACCATGCCGCACAGGCAGAGTCAAGGAGGTCACAAAATATCATGGCTTGGAGTCATAAAAAATAGTTACAGGCACACAAATTTATTCGCATTTACTCCCAAGCATTTTATTGAAGGGCAGCCAATAACTTCAGAAAATCAAAAGAGTAAGTTTTTTGAGAGACACCAATGTAAATTTAATGTCACTTCTCATGCATTCATTAGTCAGAACACATGAATAAATAGAAATAACATTGTGGGCCTGGTTTTTACTGGACTTGGACTGCCGTTCACCTAAAATCAATCAAACTAGCTTCAAAGATTGACGAAATCTCAGCACAAATTATGTTTCGCACAAATTAAATCTCTATAATCTTTTGTACTGGATTAAAAAGCTCCAGTCAGGATTTCTTGCACTTCTTATGGCATGTTTTGCAGCAGTAAAGGCAACCGAGAATTGGCAGGTGCTCAGAAGATCCCATTGATGTCAGTGGGGTTTCCTGTTCTATGTACCCATCCCATCTTTCAGGAAACCCATGGAGAAGCTTCAGTGTTGGAGGGACTGAAAGATCTTGCTGGCGACAATGGCAAAAAATTCCAGCCATTATGATGACAGTCAACTCTGCCCAAAAAAAACAGTCACATCCCCACCCACACCACTCGAGGTGGAAATAATCACCATGGCGAATTCACTTGCATCCATTTGCCAACCTTTAAATGACCTTTCATTAAAGACATAAGCACAAAAAAAACTCCTACCTCATATGTGGCTGGAAGCCAGCTAAATCTCCATTCATTGCAGCGAAATGGGAAAATCTCACCAACGTCAACAGTAATAAGATTACAGCCATTGCTAACTGGTGTGTTAATGACTTTAAATTGCACTTGAAAAGAAAATACTAATTTACAATTTCTGCATGTAAGCAAGCAATCTGAACATAAAACTAATATTTCATTGTATTGCATCATTTGAAGTAAATTACTGCTGTGTACCTGAACATTCAGAAGTTCTAACTTCCCAAGAACAAATTGTCCCTTCCCATGTGCATCAATTGCCTTGTCACTTTCAAAGAAGAAATAAAATCAGTTTCCAACAAAATTAAAGTTGCTCAGTCTTTGAGGTCACGACAGCTCTTTGCAAGTTCTTTTTCTTCACACCAAGACTTTCATTCTCTTACTTTGACCTGTCATAATATAGATTGGAAGGTGAACACAAAGGCATCTAACAGTCACACAATTTTTCCTTGCAGCCGATAAAATCCAAAGCTAATAAAATCAGACAAGAGTATACTATTGTTGATGAATGACTCTGTCTGGGTTTCCTGTCTGGAGACTAGGAGAAGCAGTCTCTGTAAAAAAGGCAAGGCAGTCACTAGAGAGCACATCCAGCAGATGTATTGTGTCTGACTGCTTCTGCTATTATTAATACTGATCTATATCAGACAGGTGATGAATAAGTGGCAAAGCTTAAGAATAAAGATAGTTAACTCTCAAATGTTCTCATAGAATTGTCTATATACTGCAGCCAACCATTATCCACATGTTTAAGAAACACTAACGAAGCATTCTTCACAAATTAATTTTCCACTGTTATAACGAACACCCCTTTTTAACAAAAAAAATGCTATGTCCTTCCCTGACAATGCTGGATTATTTTCAAAACCATTGGGATTTTAAGGTGGCTTTTTAAGCCACACTCATTTTCATTATTGAAAAATTTCAATAACCAAAACCAATGATGTGACTGATACTTAAATTTTTGAAATTAATAAAACTATCAGTTATTGGCAAATCATATTTATTTCACAATGGCACAGTGGTTAGCGCTGTTAGCTCAGTGTCCTGGTCCTGGATTCAATTCCTGGTTTGGATCACTGTGTTGGGTCTGCAGGCTCTCCCTGTGTCTCTGTGGGTTTCCTCTGGTTGCTCTGGTTTCCTCTCACAGTCCAAAAGACATGCTGGTTAGGTGCATTGACCATATTATATTCTCCTTCAGTGTATCCAAACAGGCGTTGGATTGTGGCAACTAGGGGATTTTCACAGTAACTTCATTGCAGTGTTCATGTAAGCCTACTTGTGACACTAATAAAACAGCTAAAAAAAAATCCATGTTTACAAAAATCAATTAGACTTCAGAGGTGAATTTCAACTCACAGAAACATGTGGGTGTAATAAGTCTTTGGAGGCAGGAGTCCCTTCACCAAATTCCCTGTATTTACAATTCCAACAGCAGTACACAGAGTGCGATCAGTCAGCAGTCTACCTTCGGGAGTGCCAGAGAAACTGACACCTCTGGTTAAACCTGGTGTTGTCAGATTTCTTACCGTGTTTACCCCAGTCCAACACTGGCATCTCCACATCATAAATACAAGGAAAAGACTCCCTGACTGGCCCATTAATGGACTCCTTAATCAAGGAGTTCATATTCCAATAGGCCAATTTTAATGGCCTGATTGAAGTCATTACAGTGGACTGGTGTTGGCTGAGATACTATATTTTTTAAAAACCTGAAAGCTAACTACAAATTGTACCCTCCTGGGGTTTTGATGAAGGGAGGACAGGAGCGAACAAACAATTTACTCCTAGAGATGCATTTGGCATTTAAATATTTGAATGAGGCTGGTAACCTGAAATTTAACCTATTTTTCCAAATTAATTCTTGGCAGTTGGATACCCAGGCCTCAAGAAGTTTAGTCGCTGCAGGCAGAAGAGCTGCAGAGAAAATCTAAGTGTCCTTACAGCCCTGCTCGCAAGCAGGACCTCTTCTCTCCAGCTTCTCCCCACCAAGCTTTCCTTCTTCCCTTGGTTTAGACCTACCATCAGCCACTCTGATCACTCTCCCCACCCTGTTTACAAAGGTCCCCAGAGCAGGGGTCAGAGTCCACCTCACCTCCCCACCCCTGAGAAGGTGATAATCCCCCTTTCCATACATTTGTAAGTGTTCTTGTTTGACAAATTATCAAGCTTGACAATCACTCTAATATTCACCTAGGGATCCTGGTGATCAAAATAAATACATACTGTAGCCATCAAAATGTAGGGTAACTGGGAATTCTGAATCTCTGTCCCACACTCACCAAACCTGCCTTTGTAACCATCAGGGCTTGTTTCACTAGGGCAGCTTCAAGGTTACTTACACTTCCGCAATCTGGTAATAATGATGGTAAAACCACCATTGCCAATTGGTCAATTAATGTCAACACTCCAGTCATTGCCGTTTAAGGTTTATATACTAATGTCGCAAGTAGGCTTCCAGTAACACTACAATGCAGTTATTCTGAAAATGCCCCACTTGCCACACTCAGTTAAAGGCACCTAATGCTGACACACAACCAAACCAGAAAGGAAATGTACTTGTTCACTCCTCCTTTGTTTCTACTCCATCATTTAGGTACTCACCATAATACCACCAAAAAATGTGCAGGTTGGGTCGATTGGCCACGATACATTGCTCTTTAATGTTGGGGGATTAGCAGGTAAATGCATGGGTTACGGGGATAGAGCCTGGGTGGGATTGTTGTCACTGTTGGTGCAGGCTTGATGGGCTGAATGGCTTCCTTCTGCAGTGTAGGGATTCTGTGAAATTACTGGTGGTCAGGCCTGTGCTTTCATGACGATGACATTGACAATGACAAACAAAAACATAAAATAAGGAAGAACAGTGGCTATGAGAGTGACTGTGACCATGAATCGTCAGGCTGGGGCTCATTCCAAGTTGTTGTTTGGAAATATTTCAACATTTCTGAAAATAATGAACACACAATCCTTATAAATTAAATAAAACTAGTTCAGCTTTTGATTCTATTCCATTTCTCAATGGGATCTTTCTTGTCCTAAAGGCTTATAAAGCAAACCCCATGACAGGTTTTAAATACCAAACAAGTTAATTAAACAGCAAGTGTGCAAACAGCTAATCATAGAAACATATATATTTATGATCATTATTAAATATTACTAGCTTCATGTGTAGTGGTGAACTACTTATTCCAACTAATGTTGAATTATGACAAATTCTTTGTGTGGATTTACTAATCTTTTCCTTACTATCTATGGAAGATGTCAGACATATCCAATTCTTATTAGATTCCTATTCAAATAACCCACATTCAAAAACTCCAGTTCAAATGGTAAACTTTATTAAAACATCTCCAAAGCAACAATTGGTTCTTCATGAGCTTAAAAAACTGTCAGTTAAATTCAAAAAGCTTCTAATCAGACCTATATCTCAATGAAGCCTTGTCACCCTATCATTGCTATCAATGAAAAGACGCACCGATCATTTCCTTACAAAGTTCTAACAGCATTTCCTCTCCCAACCCCAAGCTCAATTATATATATGTCTGTCACTCTCTCAAATCATTGCAATTTCAAATTCCCAACTATCCAGACATTGGCCTTTAATTCATCATGACACCTTGGCAGTTAAATCACACCTTTTCCTACACCTTTCGTTCCCTTGTCCTGCCAGGCCTATTACTTTTTCTCACCATAATCTGGTATATCTCTCATTTCTACTCCCTTAAATCATTGGTACACAAACTTGAACATCTTTGGCACACAACAGGTTTACCCATCCATCACCAGAGCTGGTTAGATCACTTAAAGGATTACCAGGCAACGCCCACCATCAGGAAATCTGCCCACTATTCAAAGATCACCCAGGACAGCAAAGATAAAGCCTAGCTTCTCTTCCCCACAATCTACCCACGTAAACCACCATCCCCTACTTTCTCCAACGGTAAGTGCAAGGAGCTCATAGCCTTTTTTTAGTTTATAAAATTATGAGGGGCATAGATGGGGTGAACAGATGAAAGCTTTTCTCCCTGGGCAGAAATGACAATTACAAGGGGGCACAAGTTCAAACTAAGGGGGGAAAGGTTCAGCGGAGATGTGCCGGAGGATGTTTTATTACACAGAGAGTGATGGGGGTCTGGAATGCACTGCCAAGTGAGATGGTTGAGGCAGACAAGTTAGCAACATTTAAGCCTTATTAGGATAGACACATGAACAAATGGCGAATAAAGGGATACAGGCTGTTTCCCTCTGAGTTTCCCTTTCTAATCAATATATCTGTCTCTCTTTCCCCCTGTGATGTGGAGATGCCAGCGTTGGACTGGGGTGGGCACAGTAAGAAGTTTCACAACACCAAGTTAAAGTCCCACAGATTTATTTAGAAGCACAAGCTTTCGGACTGTCGCTCCTTCTTCAGGTATTGTATGAACTGTGTATAGTGTGAATCCAGCCTGTCTCTGCCCAAAGGCTTCCCCAGTTCAGCTGTTCAGAGGCACTGGGAACCTTTTCAAACCTGGATTCACACAATACACATAATACACACAATAAGGAGTAGCACATCAAAAGCTTGTGCTACCAAGTAAACTCGTTAGACTTTAATCTGGTGTTGTGAGACTTTTTACTCTTTTCCTCCCTCAAACCTTCCAAAAATTCTACTCCTTGGACCAAACGTTTGGCCACTTAGCCTAATATCCTCTAATGTGACTCAGTGTCAGATTTAGTTCCACACAGCTCTTCTTCAGCTCCTTGGTGCTTTTAAAATACAAGTTGCTGATTCTGTAGATATTCATGTTTGTGTTGAATGTCTCGGTCCCTCGTCTGATGCTAACTGGTCAGCAACAAGACTGCAGCCATTACATTTTATTACATTAAATCAGCCTATAATACGAGTTCTATTATGGAAGCTGCTCTTTAACCCTTTATGGAAGGAAGTACGAAGCTAAAACTTATTGCTATGACAACTATGAAGGTCACAGAGGAATCATCATTAGATCTCCCAGTGGGCTTCATGGAGTATGACCTGCCTTATTGAGCGAGCAGCAGCTTGCCCAGTGGGAAGCAGACGACAGGAGTTTTTATATTATCCGGATTGGCTGCATAAGTCCTGAGGTGAAGACTTTCTGGCTGTAAGCTGCTGGAGCAGCCCTTTCCTTTGTTGCACAATAAAGGGTGTCAGTGACAGGAAACTTGTGTTTGATTGAATTGTTGCACTTACACAAAAACACTGAATTTTTGACATTTTAAAAATTCATTTGTGGGACATGGGTATCACTGGCCAGCATTTATTGCCCATCCCTAGTTGCCCTTGACAAGGTGGTGGTGAGCTGCCTTCTTGAATTGCTGCAGTCTGTGTAGCGTGGATTGACCTACAATGCTGTTAGGGAAGGAATTCCAGGATTTTGACTCAGTGACTGGGAAGGAACAGTGATATATTTCCAAGTCAGGATGGTAAGTGACTTGGAGAGGAATTTGCCAGTGGTGGTGTCCCCATTTATCTGCTGCCCTTGACCTTCTAGATGGAAGCGGTCATGGCTTTGGGATATGCTGTCTAAGGATCTTTGGTGAATTGCTGCCCTGCATTTTGTAGATAGGACACACTGCTACTCGTGAGCATTGGTGATGGAGGGAGTGGATGTTTGTTAACTTGGTACAAATCAGCGAGTTGCTTTGTCCTGGATGGCATCAAGCTTCTTGAGTGTTGGTGGAGTTGCCTCCATCCAGGCAAATGGGGAATATTCCATCAAAGTTGTGACTTGTGCCTTGTAGACGGTGTTCAGGTTTTGGCAAGTCAGAAGGTGACTTACTTGTTGTAGTATTCCATAATATTATATAGCAAGTCTTAAAAAAAAACTGAATGAATTCACATTACAAAGGATACACAGAACCACTGCAAGGGAGGCTGTGCCGGATAGAACTTTTCCTGTTCAAAATGTGACAATATAAAATTTGGGGGGGCAATGGCCTAATGGTATTATCGCTAGATTATTAATCCAGAAACTCAGCTAATGTCCTGGGGACCCCAGTTCAAATCTCGGCATGGCTAGATGGTGGAATTTGAATTCAATTTAAAAAAAGTCTGGAATTATAAATCTACTGATGGCCATGAAACGGTTGTCGATGATTTAAAAAAAAACCATTAGGTTCATTAATGTGAAGGAAATCTGCTGTCCTTACTTGGTCTGGCCTACATGTGATTCCAGATCCATAGCAATGTTGTTTACTCTCAATAGCCCTTGGGCAACTAGGGATGGGCGATAAATGCTGGCCAGCTGGCGATGCCATTTCCTACCAATGAATTTAAATAAAAATGGGATACAGCACTTGAACTTCAGCTTCGAAATGTTAATATCGCAAAGGAAAAATTGACCAAATTGGTGCAGAGGTGAGAAGGGATATAAAAAAACTACAAGCAATGAAAAATAATAAATTATAATGTGCCAAACAAATGCATGCTATAAAAGAGAAAAGATATACTGAATGTGTGTGCACATTTTCCCTGTGCCTATACATTGAGTGTCAGATGTGATGATAACAAGCTGGGAAAGGCTGTTTGTACTACATTTCAACTTCACTGAATAAGCTAATTTCAGCCAAAAATGGGGTGGGAGAACGCACATCTAACTGAGTGTGGCATCTATATCAAAAATATTCGAGCTTGTAAATCCACGCTAAAAGAAATACTAAATAATTATTTTGGTTTCTGTAAGAGCTTTAACCATATTGAGCAATGACAATGATAACAATATTACAAATGGTAAAGGAAAATGGCCTGATGCCAAATTGTTTCATGTACTGAAGTGGAAAATTAAGACAAGTATTGCTCACTGCCTACTCTACCATCTTGTTCATGACATTGAAGAGGAAAAGGGAGATGTGCCTTTCAAGTAACTCAACACAGCTTTAGTATTCCTAATTTGCAACTCTTCCCAGTGGTGGTATGGTCGCCAGTCAGGGGATATAGATTTAACATGTATGGCAAAGAGGAAACAGGAGGAAAACTTCTTTATGCAATGAGTTTTAATATCAGGAATGGACTATCTGATGGAATTCCTTTTGCAAGAAGCCAGTAGGCTTCCCTGCCCTGGCTGTAAGGAACGAAGGAACTACAGCCCACCCACCACCCGTGCCACTGGAAGGCCACAAGCAAACCCATCAGAATGCTGGCCATGTGACAATAGGAAGACTTCAGTTGTACCAGTCTCACACAAATTTGGTTGCCCGCTTGCTGAATGTACTGCCTATCAATGGTACATTTAGTTCTGGGCTGCAAGCCACTACCATCTAAATGAGGAGGCAGTACTAAGTTTTTGTGCTGCCCACATCACTATGAATGGGAGCAGGTTAATCAGACATTGCAATCTCCGTGCCCAGTGCCAGATTACCAATTACCAGCCTTTTCCAATATTCACTGTTTTGTTTCTTCCAAGGTCAAAAGAGACAGAATGAAATGAGAAACTAGCTGCCTCCCTAACAAATCAAACTAATGTATGAATCAAAATGCAGTACAGAGTGCTGACCTGCTAAGTGCTGGGACTTCAGTGCAGTAATTTTACACCAGCAACGTTCACAATCTGGGCCAAGGGCTGTTCACATGTGTAAGATTGAGTAGACACAAGTTTACTATTGGGTTTAAAGATACTTAATTGAGGTTCTGCATCTGGTGGGCGACTAAGGTCAAGGGAGAATCAAATGCATCAAATCATAAAAAGGTGTCTTGAAAGTTTTGAAACTGCACAGAGAGATGTGTATGATTATGCTGGCCCTGCTACCAGAACGGAAGAAGGAAATATTGAATTCAACAGTTGGAAAATATAAAGTGCAAATTACTGCGGATGGTAGGATCTGAGATGAGATGCTCATCTTCCGCCTTGGTGCATTACAGCCTTCCGGTCTCAACATTGAATCCAACAACTTCAGATGATTGGTTCTACCCCACCCCTTCCCCCCACATTTTCATTTGTCGGAACTTACCCTCTGATTTCAGATTCTCTCCCATTTGGCCATTCACACCTTTTATTCACTTCATGGACTACCATTAGCAGCCTTTCCCCTTGTTTTTGTGGCTATGATTCACCTTTCATTCCCTCACCTTACAGTATAAATATCTCCCACTTTCTATGCCTTTTAACTTTGACAAAGTGTTGTCTGGACTTGAAACATCAGCTCTTTTCTCTCCTTACAGATGCTGCCAGACCGGCTGAGATTTTCCAGCATTTTCTGTTTTGGTTGGAAAACATAAAGTGCAAATAATGCTGCAAAGGCAGGTTAGAGCAAAAGACCAGAGGATTTTCAAAGAATGCGGCATGGGAGATAAGGGAGGTTAGCAGGAAAAAGTACCATGGGCGGAATCTTCCAGACCCGTCAGCAGCGCCAAATTTGGCAGGAGGAAAACTTGATTTGGTGTGAGTCCAAAAAAGCAGTTTTCCAAAAGTGGGATGAATTTTAGGAGTTAAGTTCTCGGGACTTTAAAGGTGGGTGGAGATTGCTGCAAAATCATCTCACTGAATTGAAGTTCCCCCTCCAAATTAAATTTCTCACCAGTGAGGAATTAGACATTTAAGTGGCATGCAGCTTCTTCCAAGATTAACAGGGGGATATTGTTCCTCTGTCCTCCTCAGGGAGTGTCTGTAAGTGCCAGCCTACACTTGAGCCATGTGGAGAATGACCAAGGAAGGGAAGAATTAGTGGGGAAGGAAGGGGCAGTGGCCAGGCTAAGGTGGAAGGGACAGTGCACATTGTCCATGTGCTTTTTCAATATGGCACCCATGAGATGACGGCAGGTATAGCAATTTCTTGCCTGACCCTACCACGAGAATCAGCGATCTCCTTGTGAACACATATTTAATCATAAAATCCCGACAATGCAGAAGGAGGCCATTTGGCCTTTCAAGTCTGAACCAACAACAATCCCATTCGAGTTCCTATCCCCACAATCCTACACATGAACCCCACTAATGCCTCTAACCTACACATCATAGGACACTGAGAGGTAATTTAGCACTCGCACATTTTTGGACATTGGGAGGAAATCCACACAAACGTGGATTGAATGTACAAACTCCATGCAGATAGTCACCCAAGCTGGGAATTGAACCTGGATCCCTGGAGTTGTGAGGCAGCC
The DNA here is from genome assembly GCA_024679065.1 of Sphyrna mokarran. Taxonomy (NCBI): domain Eukaryota; kingdom Metazoa; phylum Chordata; class Chondrichthyes; order Carcharhiniformes; family Carcharhinidae; genus Sphyrna; species Sphyrna mokarran. The sequence continues at coordinate 25,419,562 of JAGIQG010000019.1, forward strand.
ATGCTAACTACTATACCATCATGCTGTACACTTCAAGATCACACAAAATCAGCCATCCAACTCCTCGCAGAAATCTCTCCCACCTCCCTAGTTGCCACTGAACTTAGATTCTAGAACAAAAGATTCCAGCCAATGGGTTAACATGACTTAGTACACATACAGTACGGCAAAAGCGCCATCTATTGTAGGATAGTTTAATGATTATCAAAATGCTTCCTCAAATACTTGGCCCTTTGTCTCCCTTTAATGTTTGAGTCTATGATTTAAAGTTGGGTTGGCAGAGAGCTTAACAGTAAAGATTTTCCTCCTCAAATGCTAATGAATGCTCACATTATATCTATCAAAATATCTTGCTTGTGTAAGTAAGGGAAGAGATTTGTTTTCTTATGCAACATATATTTTCAGCCATATGCATACATATATATCAGAAACATACTGTATTAACTAATGTGGCACAATATTAAAAAATAAAAGAACTGTACATTAAAAGTTTTCTGCAATTGCCATCAGGCAAAAACAAGAAGTTTCACTATTCTAAGTGCTAACAGCAAAGCACATCTTAAATATTAACTAAGAGCAGATTGCTGTCATTTGGAAATGAATTCATGGTGTCATCAGAACAACTTGATTAGCTTATAGTCTCAAACTCAGCCATGTGTCAGGTATACAGGCACAGGTTCAAAACATGTTCCAATATGTGATCGTACATAGATTTTGCAATTAAGAGCAGAATTTATTTCACCATCTCCTATTCCTTTAAGCTTGAAGGCAATGGTCTGATTCACTATTGATTTCTAACAGAATGAGAAAATAGAGTTATTGTGCTGGTTATTCTTTTCCTTATTTCCAATGCAGCATTCCTGTTTTAAATTCCCATGTGATCCCTGTTCCCAAGTGTGATCCTTACCGAGGCCCAAAGATAATGACTCTTTCTCCGCTTTCACATTCACTTTACTTGACAACTTTGGGTGGCAGAGTGACGCAGTGGTTAGCACACCCGGACAGCTCCAGGGACCTGGGTTCGGTTCCCGGCTTGGGTCACTGTTTGTGTGGAGTTTGCATGTTCTCCCCATGTCTGTGGGGGGTTCCTCCGGTTTCCTCTCATAGTCCAAGCTAAATTGCCCCTTGGTGTCCTGGGATGTGATAGGTTAGAGGGATTAGTAGGGTAACTAAATGGGGATAGGGTCTGGATAGGATTAGTGTTGGTGCAGACTCGATGGGCTGAATTGCCTCTTTCTGCACTGTAGGGACTCTATGAAACTTCAGAATCATTTTCACTTAGTCTGCCTGCTGCATTTATATAGCTAAATCCCCACAATATAACTTATAGATGGCTTAGAATACTGAGAGCACTTTTGTTCAGTCTACAATGTGACTTGTCAGGAAAAAAGAAGTGGAAGTTCCTTTGTCCCACCTTTCCTTTTCAGAGAAAAATAAAAGAGCTGGAAACTAGATGTGACTTTTAGACATAATGACAAAAATCAATAGAGGTTGATGAGACCTTGCGTTCTGAAGACTATTCAACCTCCAACTAGACAGTTCTCTATTAACATGCTAAATTATTAATGTAGTGATCGGTATTGTCTAGGATTTGTCTGTAACCATTTGTCAGCATCAGCATTTTAATTCAAGGCATATATTACCCAACTGAATTGGGCAGAGTGTGTCTTTATGCCAATTAAGATTTCTTGTAAGTGATTGAAATGTTCTGAAAAGAAATGTCAGTACAATTTTCTTACAAAATTAAGGTCGGAATTCTTCACCCAGTCAGGCCCTGCCACCACTGCAAACCAGGATGGAGAATTTGATGTTCAACCAAATCTCCATTCACTGCAGCTGGACCAGAGAAACAGCTGGAAAATCCCACCAAAAATGACTAAAACTGAATGCAAACAGTCCAAGGAAGTGTCCCTGAAGTACATGACTTCTGAAAATCATGAGAAACTAGACAAATTGGTTTTCTATCTGCCTGCAGGCTGATGAATGAAGGAACACACTTTCTTTCCTGTCAGTTTGCTCTGCTAAGGCTGTAATTCATCTTGGGTATGACTCCACTAACACCAGCAGCCCTCAGTTATATTGAACAAATAGCCTTTCACATGTGTGAGATCTATAAACGAAATTCCAATTCCCAATTCTCTTTCCACACCTAATGGTGCACCAAGGCAGACTTTCGGCTGTTTCCATAGCTAGTCATTCTCAGAATAGGTTGCTAACCTGTCATCAGGAATTCATAACTTGTGAGACAATTTTCCACATCAAATATGGCTGACTAGGAGTGTTTCTCATTCTCATTGCCAGCCATTGGCATATTTGGAAGGATATGCAGGTCAACATTAAAACCTGTTCGACCACATAATGAATGCATCTTCCTTGGCCATCATATCCTGGAGTAGGACTTGAACCCAGAATTTCTAGTTCACAGGCAGGAATGCACCACAAGACCTACTCATAGAAGGTATGTTGAAGCTTAATTTAATTGCAAGATGGCATCACAATTGATTATTAGTCAGTGACTAGTGGGATTGTGCAAGAATCTGTGATACGACCCCAACTGTTCACATTAGTGATTTGGAAGAGAGAACTAAATGTATTATCTCCAAATTTGTAGATGATACAAAGGTTGGGTAGAAGGATGAGCTGTGAGGAGGATATAGGCATGCTTCAGCATGATTTGGACAGGCTGAGTGTGTGGGCATATGCATGGCAGGTTGAGTATAATACGGATAAATGTGAGGTTATCCACTTTGGTAGCAATAATAGGAAGACAGATTATTACTTGAATGGGTGTAAATTGAGAGAGGTGGATACTCAAACAAGATCTTGGTGTCCTTGTGCATTAGTCACTGAAAGTAAGCATGCAGACAGTAAAGAAGGCAAATGGTGTGTTAGCCTTCATAGTAAGAGAATTTGAGTAAAGGAAAAGGGATGTTTTATTGCAATTGTATACGGGAATTGGTGAGGCCTCACTTTGAATTTTGTGCATAGTTTTGGTGTCCTTACCTGAGGGAGGATGTCCTTGTTTATAGAGGGAGCACAGCAAAAGTTTACTAGGATGGCAGATCTGTCATATAAGAAGATACTAAGTCATTTAGGATTATATTCACTGGAGTTTAGAAGAGTGAAAGGAGATCTCATAGGAACTTATAAAATTCTAACTGAGTTAGAGAGGTGGATTCAGAAAGAATGTTTCCACAGTGGACCGTACAGAACGAGGAGTCATAATTTGAAAATAAGGGGTAAACCTTTTAGAACTGAGATGAGGAGAAATTTCATCACTGAGAGGTTGGTGTATGCATGGAATTCACTACCACAGAAAGTAGTTGAGGATAAAACATTGTGTGGTTTCAAGAAGAAATTAGATGTAGTTCTCAGGGCTAAAGGGATCAAGTGATATTGTGGTCAATCAGGATATTGAATTTGATGATCAGCCATGATCAAAATGAATGGCAAAGCAGACTCAATGGACCAAATGGCTTCTCCTGCTTCAAGTTTCTATGTTTCTAAACCAGATTCTGGCCTCACTAAACATGCACACAAGTTTGTTTCAGATGGTCTCAGTGGATAGGAATCCTAACTAGCATTTCCTCTCCTTAACCCAAGGGTTACTGAAGCTGGCTCTGGCATCCCACCACCATCTTGACTATACAGGCAGTTGTGCTTGATGTAGATGCAGGACTGATGAAAGTAGTCAAAGGATGAACCCTTTTCTGCAGCTCAACTTTGAGTTCAAGACTTTGAAAAGAATTTTTTAAAAATAAAAATAAATTACTGGAATGTGAAATTAGCTGCAATGAGAACTGCATTCAATTTCAAAGCTTTAACATAGACCATATCTCAAGGCAGAGCTTCATCCAAATGCACAGGCCTAAAAAAAATGAGAACTAATCTGGGATAAAATGGATGCTGACTAAGAGCCATTGCTCATTATCATGTTAATGAAAAGCTGAAGTATTAAGAAGAACAACAAGTAGTCCAATAATATTTAATTTGGCAATGGTTTTGCTCAGACTGTTTTGTGTTAGCATAATAAGTTAGTGATTGGAGTACTGTATGCAGGGACACTGGACAGCTCCAGGTTAACCTGATTGACAGAGTGTCTTAATGTAACTACAATTTTACACAGATCATAAACATACAATGTCTATTCCAATGATTTCCGTTTAGCTGGTAAAAATAAACAACTCTTTCTTTGTACTTCTGGTATTAAGCATGGCTGTCACCAAATTTTACAGTGTAAAGGCTGGCAATAATGGGTCTGACATTGCTGTGCCTCAGTTTATGCTACTACAATACTGACTCCAGAGTGGCAGCTGCACTTGTGAACTTCCTCAAGACTTCCTTGAACTGTGTGCACAGAATAGAACACTAATGGTTGCCAATATTCCCCATTGTGCTCACTGAAACTGGCCATTACTGCTTAAGGCAATCGAACTAAACCAATTGGCCCAGTGGTTAGCACTGCTCCATGGCATCTCCAGGGCCCCAGCTTCAATTCCGACCTTGGGTGACTCTATGTGTGTACAGCTTGCACATTCTCCCCCTGTTTGCATGGGTTTCTTCCCAAAGATGTGGATTGGCCATGATAAATTGCTTTGTGGTGTCCCAAGATGTGTATGTTAAATGGATTAGCTATAATAAATGTGTGGGGCTACAGGAATAAGGGAGGGAGAGGGCCTGGGTGTGATGCTCTGTCGGAGAGTTGGTGTAGACTCGATGGGCTAAATGGCCTTTTCTACTGGGATTCCATGGATAATTTGTAACTCATGATAGTCCATATAACTGATCAGCACTGTGCACATGTACCAACATCTTACAATAGAGTATGAATTTGAAACATTATTAGCTCGATTTCTCTTTCCTCAGCTCTTGATTGACCCAATGCACATCTCCAGCTTTTCTCTTCTTACAACAAATGTCATAAAGTTTGTCCTCCATGATAACTGAAGAGGATCAGGCAGCATACCAAGGCCTAAATTTTCCATTGCCATCTACTATAGGAATGTTAGTGGGCAAGAGGGACAATTGGAAGGGCTAGTTAAAGATTCCTTTTCTTTGAATGTAGTTTCCAGTCTCGGAATCTTTGCCTCAAACCTGCCCACCCAACCCATCACCTCGATGCTTTAGCACAGTACTTGTCGTTTTTTCAAAAATGGTCAATATTTGAATTATTAAACTCCGTGCTCAGTTTTAAAGGCATTTTGATTCAAAGAACAAAGAACAAAGAACAAAACAGTATGGGAAACAGGCCCTTCAGCCCAACGAGCCTGCACCGCCACCTCAATGTTGCCACTTCTACACGCAATCCCTGTCCATGTTTATAGATCTATGGATTAAAAACCAAATTTGAAACAATTTAGGGAGAATTTGTTTTGCCAATTAGCCTAAGAGCACATCTTTGGGATGTGGGAGGAAACCGGAGCACCCGGAGAAAACCAACGCAAGCACGGGGAGAATGCGCAAACTCCCACAGACACAGGCCCAAATCCTTGTATCTGCACAGCACAGCGATAGTCACTGAGCTGTCGTGTTGCCCATCAAATGGTCCAGGTCAAGCATACACTAACGACATGAAGCACTAGGATACTCTCGAAAAAGATCCAAGAGCAGCCCTCTCACGACCCATCGCGTGTATGCTCCTCGTTAGACAACAAGGTGGACCAAAGCACCTGTAGGATAAAAACAAGTACATCAATATCATCATCTATTTACACACTTCCCAGGGACTCCCAAGGCTCATGATCCCTATTTTAAATTAGTTTTCTATACCCTCCATTCCCATTCTGTTCATGTGCCCATCTAAGTATTTCTTAAATAACTCCAGAGTACCTGCCTCCATCACTTTACTTGGCAGCGCATTCCATACCCCCACCACCCTCTGTGTGAAAAAACTCCCTCTAGCATCCAAATTATACCTTACCCCCCTCACCCTAAGCCTGTGATCCCTCGTGCTATTTGAGTCCATCCTAGGAAAAAGCTTAACCCTGTTTACTCTATCTATACCCCTCATAATCTTGTACACCTCTATTAGATCTCCTCTAAGTCTACGTCCTTCTAAGGAAAACAGTCCCAATTTGCCTAATCTCTCCTCGTAACTCAGACCTTCCATACCAGGCAGCATCCTGGTAAACCTCCTCTGCACTCTTTCCAGAGTCTCCATGTCCTTCCGGTAGTAAGGCGACCAGATCTGGACACAGTTGTATCCTCAATCAGGTTGCCACCCAATCTTCTCTGATCCAACAAAAACAATCCATTTGTTTTTTGTGAGTATCCACAGTTCATTTGGGATATTTGCATAACCGGATTTTATTGCAAAAATTGGTTGGTGCATTACACTATTTGTCCCACAAAGAAGGCACACAAATCAGTTCTGCCTTGATAGAGCATATAGAGTTATCAAGCCCACATAGGTGGCAGCAAGACTAAACACTGTGTTGGGTCCCCTATTATTTGTCATTTATATAAATGACATGGATGACTCTACGCGGAGAGAGGATTAGTAAATTTGCAGATGACACAAAGATTGGCCGAGTGGTTAACAATGAGGTGGGATTTCTTGAGCTACAAGAATGTACAATGGAATGGTCAAATGGGCAGATAAATAGCTGATGGAATTTAACTCTGAAAGGTGTGAGGTGATATGTTTTGGGAGGAGCAATTTGACAAGGAACTATTCAATGAATCGCATGACACTAGGCTGTTTTGTGGAACAAATGGACCTTGGCCAGTTTGAGCTCTGAAGGCGGAAGGGCATGTTAGTAGGACAGTGAAAAAGGCATGTAGGACACTTGCCTTTATCAATTGAGGCTTAGATTACAAAAGCAGAGAAGTCACATTGAAGTAGTATGGAACTTTGGTGAAGCCATACATGAAGTATAGGAAGGGTGTGATTAACTGGAAGCAGTTCAGAGGAGATTCACCAGGATGTTACTTGGGATGGAACATTTGAGTTATGAAGAGAGATTGGATAGTCTTGGATTGTTTTTGTTGGATCAGAGAAGATTGGGTGGCAACCTGATTGAGGGATACAAGATTATGAGAGGCATGAACAGACTGGATAGGGAACAACTGGCTTGGGAAGAGGAGACAGCGGGTAGTAGTGGAAGGCTCTTTTTCCAACTGGAGGTCAGTCACTAGTGGTGTGCCACAGGGCTCAGTACTAGGACCTCTTCTATTTGTGATTTATATAAATGACTGGAAGAGGGGGTAGGTGGTGTGATCAGCAAATTTGCTGATGACACTAAGATACTTGGATTGGCGGGGACTGAGGAGCAGTGCCAGGCAATACAACAGGACATTGATAGGCTGGTAGATTGGGCAGATAGATGGCAAATGGAATTTAATCCGGATAAATGCGAGGTGATGCATTTTGGCCGGAATAATGTAGAGTGGAGTTATAGGATAAAAGGTAAAACTATCCGGAGTATAGAGACGCAGAGAGACCTGGGGGTGCAGGTTCACAAGTTTCTGAAGGTGTCAGTACAGGTGGAAAAAGTGATAAAGAAAGCGTATGGTATGTTAGCCTTCATAGGAAGGGGTATAGAATACAAGAGTAGGAGTTTGATGTTGCAAGTGTATAGAACGTTGGTTAGGCCTCACTTGGAGTATTGCGTCCAGTTCTGGTCGCCGTACTACCAGAAGGATGTGGAGGCCCTGGAGAGAGTGCAGAGGAGATTTACCAGGATGCTGCCTGGTATGGAAGGGCTGTCTTACGAGGAAAGGTTGAACGTACTGGGGTTGTTTTCCCTTGAAAGACGTCGTCTGAGAGGGGATCTATTAGAGGTATATAAGATTATGAGGGGTATAGATAGAATAAATGGTGGTAAGCTTTTTCCACCATTAGATTCTGATAGAACGAGGGGTCATGGCCTTAGGGTGAGGGGGGCTATGTATAAGACTAATATTAGAGGGCATTTTTTCACACAAAGGGTAGTGGTGGTGTGGAATGCACTACCGAGTAAGGTGGTGGGAGCAGGCACGCTAGGGTTGTTTAAGGGTCTCTTGGACAGCCACATGAGTGGTCTGCAGATAGAGGGATGTAGGAGGACTGTTTAAATACTTTAATTGTTTCCACAGGCTGTTCAGTCCACCTTGTTGACCAACAAGGTGCATGCATTCGGCAGGTCGTGCGAGGGCTGCTCTTGGATGTTACTTCAGGAGTGGCCTAGTGCTTCACGTTGTTAGTGTATGCTTAAACTGGACCATCAGATGGGCAACATGACAGCTCAGAGACTATCGCTGTTTCTGTGCAGACACATGGATTTGGGCCTGTGTCTGCGGGAGTTTGCGCGTTCTCCCCGTGGTTGCGTGGGTTTTCTCCGGGTGCTCCAGTTTCCTCCCACATCCCAAAAATGTGCTCTTAGGCTGATTGGGTAACAAATTGTCCCTATATTGGTTTCTATATGTCATTAAGACGTTAGGATGGCGGCGCGAGCTCGTTGGGCCGAAGGGCCTGTTTCCCATGCTGTGTTGTTCTTTGTTCTTTGTTCTTTGTTTAACTGTTCCCCTCATTGAAGCGTCAGTCACAAGGGGACACAAATTCAATTTAAGAAATAGAGGTTTAGATGTGAGAAAACACTTTTCACCTAGAGGTTGGTGAAGTCTGAAATGCACTGCCTGGGAGGTGCGTTGCCTCACACACTTTAAAAAGTACCTGGATGATCACTTGACATATAATAACATTCAGGGCTATGAGCCAAGAGCTGGCAGATAGGATTAGATGGGAGGTTAGGTGTTTCTCATATGTCGGTGGAAATGTGATGGGCCAAAAGACCTCTTCTGCACTGTATAATTATATGATTGCTCTGACTGCAGAGATGATAAAGTAGGCATATATCAGTCTATTCTTTCAGATGAGATGTAGAGAATGAAAGAATGAAATCTCCACTTAAGGTCACATGCCCATCCCTCTATCCGAACTGCAATTCTAAGTTTTTAATCACAGTTTAATCACTTTCTTTATTGCTAAATCCCATCACTCTATCTCTTCCTTATTATGGCTAAATTCCAGCTAACTATCTCCAACACTGTGCCTACCATTTTCCTGAATTTTCCTATTACCTTTTTAAAGAACACTTGAAATAAAATCAAGGATATCCATAAAAGGACTAATAATGATGGCCACTTATTTACATCCTGCCCAGTAAAATGGATAGCTATGGAATTCCATTCCAAAAATATTGGCAGTTATCATACTGTGCAATAAAATACAACTTAACTTATTGTTCAGTCAATACAAGGTAGCCTTAATAATAACTTGTGCATAATAATGCTGTCAGCAACTCTTCTCACACACCAACAGCCGTGCCACAGGACATCTGAATAATTTATAAATGCATCTACTTTTGCTTTTATTGTTTCAGATAGCATCCAACTCACTGCAAGACCCAATTTGCAGCACAACAGAATACTCACAAAATGCATGCAATAAGAAATTATGTTAGCACAAAGCACCTCGGGATATTTTTCTATGTTAAAGACGCTGTATCCACATAAGTAATTGTTGTCATTAACTGTTCAGGTATATCCCAATTGTGGGCCACTTGGGATTTTAAGTTCAATTGCATCATGATGGTACACTGAGCAAAGAACAAAATAGTTGATCCTTCCCTGCAAGTGTTTTTCATGTATGGTTTTGTGGTCATTTTGGGAACATTAAATTTGTAAAGAGATATGTTTCATATTTTTTATTTGGTTCAAATTTTGAGGAACATATTTCCCCCATCCACCCCACCTCCTTCAATGTTGCATCTCTGGCCATTAACATAACGACTATCCTGGTACAGATCTTACTGGTGAGATTGAAGAAAACATTCTTATTGGTGTTTCTTGAATGCAAAGAAGTTAAGGTCCAAGGGTACGGATGGAGGCATAATCCTTTTCATAACAGGTGACCCTTCATTTTAACCAAGCATTCCATTGAAAAACAAAATAGCAGCAAAGTAGTGGCAACGGATGACAAATACACTGACGACGGCTCTCATGAATTTGAACAAATAATCACGAGGGATGGTTGAAAACTGCTCCCGTTTAGTCACTCACACCATGTCGGCAAGTGGAGAAATTCCAAAATAAATTATTTATGGACTTTTAAGAAGAATGTCATGAGTAAAACATAAAGGCTGGGATCACGGGAGATTGATTTTGAAAGCTTGTTAGAGCTATAAACCAATGGCCTCGGGGTTCTCACAGGGGAAACACTTGCTGCCAAAAGTCTATTTCCACCTCTGATGCACACCGGTGGAGCAATGGGAATTCTGGGATTCATTGCTACACCTCCTGGAGGGTTGAGTAAAGGATCAGATCCTCCAGTGTGTACATATCTGAAAAGAACTATGCACCTGATATTGGCATTCTAGTGAAAGACATGAGAGGACACATGAATAACAAACTGATGTACACATAACCAACACTGCACAAGTTTAAAATATGCAATTCCAGAGAAAGCAACTCAATTAATAATAAACAAAAATCTGCCAATCATAACTCATATCATAGCAATCCATTCCCAAGATGTGATTGCACAGTTCTGCAGTGGAAAGAAATGGCAAGTAAAAGTTCACAGGCAAAACAAATGCTTAAAGCACTATAACACACTTTGTAAAAGGATATTATAATTATGGCCAGAATTCTCTGGCTGTTCACATCCCTTCACCACTGCAAGAGAGGACGCAGAATTTGATGCTCAGCCAAATCTCCATTGACTGTAGCAGGATCAGAGAATCCCACTTGCATGAACAGCCAGAGAGTTCCGGCAATATCCTTAATAATATGGAAAGAGGCCAACATACAAAGAAACAAGGATGTCTGAGTATATATCACCTTAGACAACATCTTCCAAACACATAACCATTACCATCTAGAAGGACAAGAGAAGCAGATAGCTGGGAAAACCACCAACTGGAGGTTCCCCATCAAGTCACTCATCATCCTGACTTGGAAAAGATCACCTTTCCATCACTGTTGCTCAGTCAAAGTCCTGGAATTCCCGCTCAAATGACACTGTGCGTATATCTATATCTCAAGGACTGCAGCAATTCAAGAAGATGACTCACCACCACCTTCTAGAGGGCAAGTAGGAATGATCTATAAACGCTGGCTTAGACAGTGATGCCCAAACTTCTCAAGTGAATTTATACAATGTACATATGAACAAATGAATTAGGAGCAGGAGTAGGCCACTTGACCCCTCAAGCCTGCTCCACCATTCAATAAGATCATGCCTGATCTGACTGTAACCTCAACTCCACACTCCCACATATCACCGATAACCTTTCATTCCCTTGTTTATCAAGAATCTGTCTATCTCTGCCTTAAAAATATTCAAAGACTCTGCTTCCACCAGCTTTTGAGGAAGAGATTTCCAAAGACTCACAACCTTCTGAAATAAAAAAAGTTCTGTTCAACTTTAGGAATTGATGAATGCTGCTTTGGGAGCTAAACATAGCTGACTAAAAATGAAATAAACAATAAGATTGATTGGGTGGGAGTTTACAGCCTCGCCCATCCTGAAACTGTAAAATCTCACCCAAGATCAATAGACCTCTTCATTGTCTGTCCCTCACCCACTCTGATTCCTCTAGTGAACGGGGCAGTAAAATTCTGGCCATTTTGTATGGTTATTACAAAATTCTAGGAGCCTGTGACATATCTTTGAATGCTTGTAGCATGTAATTGGAATAAAAAACTACAGATATATGTAAATCACATCATTATACGTTAGACAATGCACAAAGAAGAAGCAATACCAACATGCGAGCACATATTTAACTTCTTAATTCTGAATGGAAAAGCATGGAAGGAGAGTTGAACATGGTGAACTTTTAGACATGTTATTAAGTGGCAATTATTTTTGGAAAAAATGGAGAACATTCAGACATTTTTTTATATCATGCAATGCATATCATATGGGGAAAAGTGTACTTATTCATTAATGTACTACTGCTTTCTTCTCAGAACAAGATCAAGGGAAGATTTCTCCCAAAGGGAGATTAAATGCAAGGTGGCACAATGGTTAGCACTGCTGCCTCACAGTACCAGGGACCTGGATTCTATTCCCAGCTTTGGTCACTATCTGTCTGGAGGCAGCACATTTTGTCTATGTCTACATAGGTCTCCTTGGGTGCCCCAGTTTCCTTCCACAGTCCAAAAGGTATACTGGTTAGATGCATTGGCTATGCTAAATTCTGTCTCAGTACACTCGAATAGGTGCCGGAATGTGGTGACTAGGGAATTTTCATAGTAACTTCACTGCAATGTTAATGTAAGCCTACTTGTGACACTAATAAATAAAAAAAATTCCCATGGCCGGAATGAGAAAGTGGAGCATTTGCCAATGTGAAGGCTGGCGGGGAAACATGCCAAATCTTCCGTCCCTGACATCATGGGTTATGCAGCCAGGACCAGAATTTTCAGATCATTCACACCAGCAAGATTTTTCCATCCCACTGCAGTGAATGAAAATTTGCTTTATTGCCAAATTCTGCATCTTTGCTACAGCAGGAGTGTGATGTGAACATATGGTAAGATCATGCCAATAATGTTTTGTGCTATATTCTGTGACAGGGCATGTCTGATGGTGGTTAATCCACCACCCTATCCAGACATCATATTAAAAAGGCATCCAACCTTACAGACCCACTATTGAAAGAACATGGAGCTTTTGGAAATGGAGATAGATCTACAGGAACTCTGAGGCTAGAAGATGAACCATCACCAGGTGCTCTTTCCACTCATTGCTGTGATGTTTTAGAGTCCCCTATATTTTTTTTTACATAATTTCTTCAAACCTCTAGGTCCATTAGCCGAGTGTGCACTCCATTAGTGGGGCTCAATCATCCTTTTCTGAAGTGGGTATGCCTCAATTCACTCATCCTCCACTGATATTATCTCAGTCTAATGTAACAATATGCTGAAGAATTCATATTGAGATAAAGAAAGCCAATCAATAATAATGCTCTTTAGGGCATTTTTGAGACAGCCAATATATTGTAAGCCTGAACAATTGAAATATGTGAAAAATACTGTCAAATGAATGTTGTCTCTAATTGTCTTCTTTAATGTTTTAATTGAGTCAAAAGCTATGAGTGGCACAGTGATTAGCACTGCTGTCATAGAGCAATAGAGATCAGGGTTCAACTCTCTTTGGATGACTATCTGTGTGGAATTTGCATATTCTCCCCATGTCTGCAAGGTTTCGACCTTAAGGTTTTGGAGTAATTAATGGACAATTGACATTACCCCATGAATTGTGAATTCTTCCATACACACTTCTCACACAAACATTAAAATGAGAATATGCACACTTACACTGAATTCATCAATGTTGAACTATGATCATGCTATATACCCAAGTGAAGCTTTTAAAAAGTGGAACACAACTATACCTTTACTTGGAAAATATTTAATGAAGTTGAGAGGATGTTTTGTTTGCAAGTATCGTCATCATAAGTGCTAGATGATCATCCCCAAAACAAACCATGCCAAATCAAAATCAATTATTTGATTAAATTAAATAATCAAAATTGGGCATTGGGAGAAGGAGAATATCAATTTGCAGCATAAAAACTTCAATCTTCCCTGTACTTGAGTTGCAGGCCAACAGAACTCAATGGCAACATTTTGTCATTTATTTTGTTTAAGCAGGACCTGCTCTGTTTTGAGATGGGAGCTCAAGTTTCAGCATGTGCTGTAACAATGAAAATAAATGCATATTATTGCTGAGTCTGTGTAGGTATTACAACATGTGGAAGTATTGAAAAGTAAATAAACACAGATTTAAAAAAAACAGTTCCAATAAAAACACTAAAGACTTTCATCAAATAATATGGGCATAAAAGAGATGGCTCACATGGGATCCTAAAAAGCCAGTTTAGCCCATATTTAATATAAGATAATGGGAATGGTAATGGAATTGAAGTCAACATTAAAACAGCCATCTGGAAACTTAATAAAAATCTGATTGCAATTTAAGATGCCTGTTGGCACTCACTGAAGAGGCTGTATGGCATTTTAGTGGCTGGCATGTGAACTAATGCCCTTTCCTAACAGTGACTAGTCATTTGGGAGCAAGCAAGCATTGATGTCAATTTGTAGATTTTGCCTTCCAGGAATATACAAGGACTTTGATAAGAAACAGTGACAAAACATTGTCAGGTGCAGGTGAGTTCTAGCAATGTCAGAGTGTGTGTGACTCAAAAGCAAAAAAAACAGTCAGCAGCAGAAACGACTGCAGAGGGTTTTAAGGTATCACTCTCTCTCTCTTCGATTGCTGAAGCAAACCAAGTTAGCAAAGCTGCAGCTGAAATTAAACAGGGCAGCTTCTCAGCTAAACTGCAGAACACCAGGATCTCAAAGTTCTCAGCTAAATAGCAGAACACTAGGATCTCAAAGCTAACGATTCATTTGCTGAAGTTAGCGCTATTGGAATCACGAATTGCAACGGCCGCAATTTCCCATTATCTATTCCTCATGGACGAGTTAAGGACTTATTTGTAGGCTGGAATTTGACCAGCCTGCCCACCATAGGAATTGGAGCAGGCGGGGCTCAGACAATGGGAAGGTCCATTGGCCTTCAGTGCGGATTAACGGTTTTGGGATGAGCCAACCATAAAATCCCACCCGTAGACTTTTTTTACTGACTTATTTTGGACTCAATTCTCATTTCCAATCTGCATGAATGTATATGTGTGTGTTTTATCACTTTCATGCGTTTATTAATTAATAAACTCACTCTTTCTCTAACTCAAGAAAGTCTTGTTTACATGGCTCCTTTTAAAACATAGATACTGAGACTCGGAAAAGGTATCCTCAAAGACAGGGTTTTTTTTTACATTAATCTTGCTGCAACTAACCAAGGGGTTGATGAATAAAGAAAGGGAATGAGTCCATTCCTTCTTACCTGGGGGAGTAGCGGGGGTGGAGATATAGGCAGGGGAAGATTTTGGGGTATCCTGGCCAGAAGTTAACAAATTGAGGGATTTCAACCGGCATACAACTTTAGCAAGACTCATCCAGGACTGGAAATTGGAGTGCAAAATCTGCAAGGTTTCTGGCTCCAGTCAAGTTATGGTAACCAGCATAAGGTTATTATGTGCTAAATCCAGTAATTCAAACAGATGAGACTTTTTTGCACTGCAGCCATTTAGTAGCTGTTTTCACCTCTAGGCCAAATAACCCTCAGAATGTGCACAGCATACGGGAGTCCTGCTGTCTGAAACACCAAAACTCTACACAGTTTACCATTGGAAAGGGTTGAAACTAAATGTAACAGCAGAGATGATGCAGAAACTAATTTAAGCTTTAATACGCGACTGCAAAGCAATTTAAGAACATCAGTCACTGTGAACATCACAGAGCAGTGCTGAGGGATAAAGTCAACTCACATCCATACTAGAATCAATTATAATAACCATATGATAATGTAGTATTTAACTCTATGAAGCAATGTAAGACATATTCCAGTAGATTCTTTAAAGACATCATTTCTTCTCATTTTTCACCAAGTCTAATGAACCATTATCACCTCTAACCTTTGGATAGTTTCTGCCTGAATATCTATTTTGGTATTCCTGGAGATCCAGAAAGACATAAACATGCTCCCACTGAAAGCATATCGGTGACAACCCCTTCAGGCTCAGTCAATGATTAACTTGTACGTGGTGCTCTTTCATCTTTCCAGTATTCCACTCGCTTCTTCTTTTCAAAATGTTGATGACTGCGGGTATAGTTTCCTGGCCACAATTTGGTACATCACCCAAGTCTCCCATGAGTCATGCATGAATCTCAACAGTATGTAACTGGTAGACTATTTAACAGCAAAAAGTGATTTGATTTACTGCAAATCAACTACTGCTGATTTGCAGTAGTTATCAGCAAATGTGTTGCTCACATGCAGTCATAGAAGCAACAGCGCATTTAGACCATCAAGCCTGCACCAACAAAAATCCCACCCAGGTCCTGTCCCCATAATCCCACATATTTACCCTCCTAATCCCTCTGATACTAAGGAGTAATTTAACACTGCCAGTTAACCAATCCTGGTCATCTTTGGACTGTGGGAGGAAACCAGAGCACCCAGAGGAACCCCACACTGACATGGGGAGAATGTGCAAACTCAACACAGACAGTGACCGGAGTCCAGAATTGAACATGGGTACCTGGCACTGTGAGGCTGCAGTGCTAACCACTGTGCCGCCCTGAATATGCAATTCCAAAGACATTCTCACTGTACAGTGATCAAAACTTGTTTAGGGCATTGAGATCTATTAGAGGATTTTCCTATCAGTAAGAGATCAGTAAACAAAAAGGACTTCCCCGTCATAATTGAGACCTTGCTTTTAAGTGTTTTGATAATGAACAATTGTCTATTGCCCCCGCTCCCTTTTTTTCCCTTATTCAAAGACATGGAACTCAATTCATATCCTATTTTAATTTTATTTATTCAAGAGATGTGGACTTTCCTGGCTAGGCCAATCTTTGAAAAGGTGGTGATGAACCGTCTTCTTGAACAGCTGAAGTCCCTGTGGTGAAGGTACATCCATAGTGCTGTTAGAAAGGTAGTTCCAGGATGTTGAACCAGTGACACTGAAGGAGCAGTGATATAATTCTAAGTCAGGATGGTGACTGACTTGGAGGGGAACTTTCAGGCGATGGAGTTCCAATATATCAGCACTTAAAAGGAGAGCAGTAGTTATTTCCTGATGTTCTTGCAACCTTGTATATTGTTATGAAATAAAAGAGTTTTGAAGGAAAGACCATTGACTCCAGCAAGAGCTCTTCTCAATAAGAGAAATAATTGCTGGAATTCTTGATAATGTATACCCACCCCCATCATTGCCAGTGAGAATAGAGAATTGGAATTTAGCCAAATCTCCATTAACAGCAGCGGGACTGGAGAAACCTAGCTACAGGTATGGTGGGAGAATTTTAGCCAATGTCTTCTGAGATACCCAACACTAACAGATGTATCAGGGTACTAATGTTGTCGTATGTCTTTAAGGATATCAGTATGACATCCAGGAGGGAAATATGACACGTGATCCAATCTTATTTTTACTTTTGCTTTGAGCAGAGTACATATGCACAGCTTTGATGCCTTCTAGCTCTGTAACAATGTATAACTGTCCTCATGTGTCTAGTCTTAATAAATGAATACACAACATGTTTGCTCAATTCCTATTAGTGATTGGTGCCTTGTCTCTTGTTCAGTAAAGAAACCCAAGGTATATTATTATAATAATACAAACAATTAATATCAAATAATTATCTGACTTTGGGAGAAAGAGAAAAAACAATTAGGGCTCTTTAACGTTAGTCAGCAATGATAGCTTATTTGAAATTGATTTCTGGATGAGACAGGAGCTTTTCATTCAGGCAGGTATCACAATACAGCGCTTCATTCTTCACTGTGCCTAGAATCCCTTCAGTGCAGAAGGATACTGTTTAGGTCATAGCATCTGCACTGATTCTCCGACAGAGCATCTTACCTAGACCTTATCCCCACATTTTACCCCACTAATCCCCCTAACCTTAACATCTTGGAATACTCAGGGTCAATTTAACATAGTCAAACCACCAAACCTGCACATCTCCGGTCTGTGGGAAGAAACCAGAGAACTCAAAGGAAACACGTGCAGACACGGGGAGAAGATGCAAACTCCAGACTCACAGTCGCTCAGGGATGGAATCAAGCCCGGATCTCTGTTGCTGTGAGACAGCAGTGCCACTATGCCACCCATAAATGTGATAAGTTTGACTCCGTTCTAAATCTGCAAAATTACTTTAACATGTGGAATAACAACAGAATGTGAAATTTATTGTGGGTTTTAACAGATTACTATCCATTTTAGCAATCCAGCCTTATCTATACCATGCATCAGCATGTTAGCAATCACCCAATTAACTTACCTACTCACATACAAGGACGTTAATTACTGTGTTAATCAAAATAATGATAAATGAACAATGGGCTGAGACACCCATTTAATTTATCTTTAGTTCCATCTAATGTAGTCTTTAAAGGTACCACTTCTATCTGCAATCCCTTTAGTCACAAGCCAGAACTAAATCTATAGCTAACAGTATTGATGTGCCATTTGAAAATAACGATGTTTAACTACTGAGAGGAGACGATGGCCTACTGATATTATCACTAGACTATTAATCCAGAAAATGTTCTGGGGACCGGGGTTCAAATCCTGCACATGGCAAATGGTGGAATTTTGGATTCAATAAAAAAAATCTGGAATTAAAAATCTATGGATGACTATTGTTGATTGTTAGAAAAACCCATTTGGTCCACAAATGCCCTTTAGGGAAGGAAATCATACTTGGTCTGCCCTACATGTGACTCCAGAGCCGTAGCAATGTCGTTGCCTCTCAACTGCCCTCCAAGGGCAACAAATGCTGGCCGGCCAGCAATGTTCATGTCCCATAAATGAATTGAAAAAAAATACACAAAGTGTTATTATACATCTGAGACTGGTGAAATAAAATGTTGTTGATACTGTTTTTCTACTTTCTAAAGAAAAGGATTCTCTGCAAATTCTTCACTGAGTCATCCTGCTTTGAATAAATATTTTCGTTCACTCAGTGTTATTGAATCAAAATCCTAGGATCACCAAATGTAGCCAAGAACAAGGCAGGATCAGTTCAAAAAGAAAGTCCATGACTAACTTTTCAAGGAAAATTAGAATGATAGAAATCTATGAAATGAAGGAGACCATTTAGCCCCTTGTGTCCAGATTAGTGAAAAAAGAGCCCCCAGACAAATTCCACTCTCCAATTTTTGGGCCAGAATTCTCCAGTCATGCTGCAGTGAATGGAGATTTGACCCAGTGCCAAATTCTCTGTTCTCACTGGCAACGATGATGGGGTTTTTTGAGGCCAGAGAATTCCTTGAATAACATGGCATTTCGAATGTACTTTTCCAAGTATCTTTTTTTAAAATGCGATGAAGGTTTCTTTCTCTTATTCCTTCAAGTCAGTGAAGGCACTAGTATTAGAACACTACAGCACAGAACAGGCCCTTCGGCCTTTTATGTTGTGCTGACCAATATAAAAAGCAATGCCCCTCCAAACTAAACCATTCCCTTCTCTTCCATATACTTATCAACTAACCTCTTAAACGCCACCAAACTTGGCGCATCCACAACTGCTGCAGGCAGGGCATTCCACTCCCGAACCAAATTGTATTGTCATTGGACTAGTAATCCAGAGACACAGGATAATGCTCTGAGGACCCAGCTTCGAATCCCAGATACAGAAATTTGAATTCAATAAAAAATCTGGCATTAAAAAGTCTAATGATAACCACGAAGCCTTTGTCAACTGACATAAAGATCCACCAGTTTCACAACTATACTTTAGGGAGGGAAATCTGTCATCCTATTTGGCCTACATATGATACCGGATCCACAACGATGTGGTTGACTCTTAAATGTCCTCAGGGATGGGCAATAAATGTTGGCCCAGCCAACAATGGTCTCATCCCATGAATGAATAAATATTCCACATCCACATTACTCTCTGGATGAAAAGGTTTTACTTCAGATTTCCCTTAATTTGTTTACCAATCACCTGACATCCATGCCTGACGGTTACTACTATTATAAGGAATGATTAATAAATGTCACCCACATCCCACAAGCACATTTCAAAAAATAATAAATAAATGAGACCAATGAATATGCTACATCAGGTAGAAAGAAAAGAGATATTATAATTCTGTACAGTAAATGAACTGGTTATTGAAAGCCTGAACCCATGTGAAAAATTCAGTAACGCCTTTGATTTGATTTATTATTGCCACATATATTGGTATACAGTGGAAAGTGTTTTTTCATGCATGCTATACAGACAAAGCATGCTGTTCATAGAGTACATAGGGGAGAAGGAAAGCAGAATGTAGTGTTACACTCACAGCTAGGGTATAGAGATAGATCAACACAATATAAGGTAGGTCCGTTCAAAAGGGTGCCGAGAAAAGTCAACTTCAAGAATTCTCGCAATGCTTGCAAAGAGGAAACTTCTATCTGTGAAGTATCCTCAATTGGAGTATGGCAGTGCAAACCCACTGTGATATTTTCAATTACAGTGTTTTCTTTTAGGAAGCTAACACTTTCAACCTGCCCTGAAATTGAATCAGTTGTAGACATTTCCTCTGATTGAAGCCCTGGTGGTAACAGCTTAAGCTGTTACTTGCGATTACCGGAGGATAGTATAGATCAATTAACTCTGATGTCTGGACATCCTCCACTACTTTACACTGGTTTGACTGAAATTGTTAACTTTGCTAACATTTTTTTTAAAGAACTTCATCATGGCATAATAGTGCAATATTATTCGAGTTTGAAGCAACATTGCTCTAACATTTTTGAACAGCATACCACATGAAAAGTAAATTGAAGCACTTTTAGCAATTAATCTTTCTTTCTGCAGGTTAAGGCTTGTAGGTCAATAAACAGGTAGCCCATGAGGTACTGTACTATGGGTAGGTCAGTAAGGTCACTGTCAAAAAGATTATGTTAACACTAAACTGATAGCACCATTGCAGCATATGATGTTTCAAATGGACTTGTCTGTGTCGTGTCCTGGGGCTATTCTCTCAGCATGCCACCATTAACTTCACACATTTGTTGACATCATGCTGTTCTCTTCCATGTACATCAGTATTTCACACAAGTATTGCATTTAAAAGTAAAAAGGTTTATCTATTAGTGTAACAAGAAGACTTACATTAACACTGTAATGAAGTTACTGTGAAAATCCCCCAATCACCACACTCAGGCACCTCTTTGGGTTTCATGCATTCATGAAAGCATTAAGTATTACACCTCATCTAATTATTCACAGATATATTTAGCAGACATATTTAAAGGGAGGCGATGACCTAGTGATATTATTGCTGGACTATTAATCCAGAAAATGTTCTGGGGATCTGGGTTCAAATGCTGCCACAGTAGATGGTGGAATTTAAATTCAATAAAAGATATCTGGAAATAAGAATCTATTGATGACCATGAAACCATTGTGATTGTCGGAAAAACCCATCTGGTTTACTAATGTCCTTTAGACCAGGAAATCTGCCATCCTTACCTAGTATAGCTTACATGTGACTCCAGAGCCACAGCAATGTGGTTGACTCTCATGCAATCTTTGGCAACTGGGGATGCGCATTAATTGCTGGCCAGCCAGTGATGCCCATGTTTCATGAATGAATAAAAAAAAATATCAGGAATTGCTGAAAAGGAAATCAGCCCTTTGATAGAAAGGGCCTATCAAGATAATTCTATCAAAGGGCCTGGGTGCAGACTTGATGGGCCGAATGGCCTCCTCCTGTACTGGAGAGATTCTGTGATTCTATGATTCTGCGCCTGTGAAGAAAATTCAATGTTCTTCTTCTATTTGTAAAAGCAAATAGCACCATCTAGTGAAAAATACATTAGTTGCAAATGTTCAGTGAACTGGTTAAGAAACTATAAGAAAAGCAATGTACAAAACCAGAATTAACAAAACAATTTAATATACAAAGAGAGACCCTTCAACCCATCATCCCAGGGCTGGCAGATTAACTGCCCAAATTAAAATAAAATTTCACTGAAATGAATGGTTTCTCAGGTGATGATACAACAATTTTGCAAATACTATTAACTGATTGCATGTGATATTTCAGGTTTCCCGGAGTGTCTGAAGGGTGGAACCCCCTAGTGACTTTCCAATAGTATAGCAGAACCCCAAGCATTCTCAATGTTTACACTTCTTTATGGCTACGAAATAGGTGTGAACACAGTAAACAAATGTAATCACGTCTTTTCCAGTTATATCTATGCATAAGATAGGAATTAGGTAGAAATGGGCACACAGTCACTAATACAGTCACCAGCTACATGGCCCTTTTACATTAACCCTTGGCCAAGCCAACCTCCTATGATCCCTTAACATTAACTTTTGGAAGTAATACTCACTTTAGGAGTGGGTAATCTGGCAATTATTAAAAAGTTATCATACTAAGAAATATATTACCTTTTGTCATTATTAATGGGAGGAATGATGCTAGAAACTGATTCTCATATCAGACCTCTTCATGCACCTCCCTCTTATACACACACACACACTCAACTCACTCACAAACACACTCATGTCTCGCACACTCACCTCACTCTCACACACACACACTCATGTCTCCTGCATTCACACACATCTTTCTCACATTCATCCCTTCTCTCGCACACATTCATCTCTCCCTTTCACCAACTCACCCCTTTCATGCATGCATACTTACCTCGCACACACACACACACACACACACACACACACACACACACACACACACACACACACACACACACACACACACAGTAAGAGGAATGCAAGATTCCGAAAAGCCTGAACCATTTTCCGAATTCTGGTGGCTTCCTCCAGATAAACACAGTCAAAATCCACCATCAATTCCAATATGCCAGCTTAGTCTTCAGCCCACTGAATAATGGTGTAATTTTACAAATCACCAAACGAAGGGAAGACAAACTTTTCAGCGATAATTAATTTAGCGGAGCAGACTCAATGGGCTGAATGGCCTAATTCTGCTCCTATCTTATGGCCTAACATTTTAGAAGCGCAATATGCCAAATAATGTATTTATTTCAAATAGAATATAACTTTTGTCACAGGTCAAGGAAACCAACAGCTAAAACATACATTCAGAGAACAGACCAAATTACTGTCTTCAGTGTGTGTATCTTGGTTTGATTTTAAATTAAACGCAAAATATGCGGCTAATTATATCTCCACCATGCCACTGAAAATCAAAACATGCATATGCATTTCTAAAGATGAATATGTATGAAACAACCTGGGATAAGGCACTATAAGCAGATTTAGATGCACTGACTTTAAAGGCAAAGAAATAATCTTTCACACACCACTTAGGTTTGAACTGTCCTCTTTATGACCTCAAAGCATATTAATATGTGAGTAGCCATGACCTTCCATTAAATCTGGTTCATGCACAGAGAAGGAGTACATCACAACCTACACTCACATAGCACTTTTACTTCACAGGGTGCTCCACAGAGCCACTATAAAACAAAATACAACACCAAGTCACACAGCGACATAAAGGATGATGACCAAAAGCTTTACTGAACAGATAGAATCCATAGAATAGAATTCCCTACAGTGCAGAACAAAATCATTTAGCTCAAAAAGCATTCTTCCTTTCTCCTCTTTCCTTTCTCCTCCCTCCCCCTATCCCACCTTATCCTCTCTGCATCCATCCAACCCACACATCTTTAGACTGAGGAAATCGGAGCACTCACAGAAAGCCCACACAGACACAGTGAAAATGTGTGAACTTCACATTGTCAATCACTCAAGTCCGGAATTGAACCTAGGTTCTTGATGCTGTAAGGCAACAATGCTAACCACCGTGCCAGCCCTAGATAAATTTTAATGAGTGTCTTAAAGAAGGAAAGCAGGATAGAGAAGTGTAAGAAGTGAATTCCAGATCTTAGGGCCTAGGCAACTGAAGGCATTGCCACCAATTCAGCAATGCTCAAGAAGCCAGAATTAGAGTAGCACAGATATCTCAAAAGATAGTAACACTGGAGGAAATCATAGAGATAGGGAAGAGCGAGGTCATGGAGGGAATGGAAAAGAGGGATTTTAAAATCAGACATTGCTTGACCAAGGAGCCAATGTAGGTTAGCGAGTACAGAGGCGATAGGGGAGCAGGACTTGCTGCAAGTTAAGATTTCCGAAGAGAAAATGCTGGAAAATCTCAGAGATCCGGCAGAACCTGTAAGGAGAGAAAAGAGCTGCCATTTCGAGTCCAGATGACCCTTTGTCAAAACATCTGGACTTGAAATGTCAGTTCTTTTCTCTCCTTCTCTCCTAAGATTTTCCAGCATTTTCTCTTTTGGTTTCAGATTTCAGCATCTATTGTAATTTGCTTTTATTTGGATGTCTCCAAGTTTACAGAGACCATAAGAAATAAGTCACCTCTGTCCAGACCTTTTTCATCTGATGGGGTGGCCTCCTCCTGCCATTCCCCAGTGTTAGTATGCCATGCCAGACCCCGCTGCCTTCAGTCCAAGTCTTCAATCCAAATAACTGGTGAAAAGAATGCAACAAGGAACAGCAAATGAGAAAAACTGAGCAGTAACAGCCATGGCTTTTAGCAGAGTGGAGACGGCAAAATCCAAAAGTGTCCTTTTCTGAAACCAATCGAACAAAATTTGAACTTCCTGATAAGAAAACTGTAAGTAAATAATTTTGTGATCTGCTAAAAAAAAATCTCTTTGAGGGAATCCTGTATCAATGCTGACATATGATTCCAGCTATTGAAACCAGCTGGACTATCTTGTTAGACTGAACTACCTCCTTCAATGGGTCCATAACAATTATTGTTCCAATGATGAACCAAACACATGAAATATAAACTATTCTTTATTTACAACCGAAGTGCATGAACCTCTTGAACCATATCTTTCTCAAGATTGTGTATATATTAGTGAGGCATTTACATTTCTGGGGTGAATGCTTTTAAAAAAGTAGGTTTCTTCATCTAAACCCACAAAAGCTGGCTGCTGATTATTTAAAAACTGACCAAACACCACACAGGGGTGGAGAAATTTTCACACATTTCTTTCCAAAAATACAGTGATTACGAACAATTTTCTGTCTCATCACTGTCCATAACAAAATTGCATCTTGCATCAGCCTCTGAAAGAAAGCACACATGTACAGCAGGCAGTAAAGAAGGCAAATGGTTTGTTGCCCTTCATAGCGAGAGGATTTGAATAGAGGGATAGGGATGTTTTGCTGCAATTGTATACGGCACTGTGGAGGCCACACCTGGAGTACTGTGTGCAGTTTTAGCGTCCTTATCTGAGGAAGAATGTCTTTGCTGTAGAGGGAGTATAGCAAAAGTTTAGCAAGCTGATTCCTGGGATGGCAGATCTGTCATATGAGGAGAGACGAAGTTGGTTAGAATTATATTCACTACAGTTTAGAAGAGTGAGAGGGACCTCATAAAAACTTACAAAATTCTATCACTGTTAAACAGGGTACATTCGGAAAGAATGTTCCTAATCGGAATCCAGAACCAGGGGTCATGGAGTTTGAGAATAAAGGAAAAACCTCTTAAAACAAACAGGTTAGGAGAAATTTCTTCACCAAGAGGGTTGTGAATGTATGGAATTCACCACCTCAGAATGTAGTTGAGGCCAAAACATTGTGTGATTTCAGGAAGAAATTAGATGTAGCTCTTGAAGCTAAAGGGATTAAGGGATATGAGGGGAAAGGATCAGCAGTGATCAAAATTTGACTTCAAGGGCCAAATGGTCTACTACTCCTTCTAGTTTCTATGTTTCTACGTTATCAAAAGTTCATGATCTTTGGAATTATTTGTCATTTTGACACTGCATATCTTGTACCTCTGAAATTAGTGGATCCAGTTAAGTTATCAATTTGACATTCTGAATTAGTTGCTCATCCATTTGGAAGAGGGCAATCATTCTATTTTAGTTTTACAGTCATTGCACAGCCAACTTCAAAACAAGTTGAAAAAGCTTTAAAGAGGCTTGGCAAGTCTTTTTTTTAAATATACATTAACTTTAATGATCTGCAATTAGCAGTTAGCATCTACTTTCACCAGATTTCTGTGCATTCTTTTTTAATATAGAGACCCAGAGCTTGCTTTCTTTAATTAGTTTTAAAGGATTGTGAATAGGCGGTATAACTTAGGTTAACCAGTCTAAAAATATACCAGTACCAAACATGTGTATGTGATATAATTACACAATAAAAATTACTCACTGTACACAAAGAGAAAATTGGTAATTTCAACCTATTTTTGATGAAGTTGAAACTTTCAAGTAACATCAATGCCACACAAGTGCCAGGCAGTGATTATCACCACAATAAGAAAATCTAATCATCTCCTGTTGACATGCAATGATATGGAGATGCTGGCATTGGATTGGAATGGGGACAGTAAGAGATCTCACAACAGTTTAAAATCCAACAGGTTCATTTGGAATAATGAGCTTTTGGGGTGCTGTCCCCACTCACCTGATGAAGGTGCAGTGCTCCCAAAGCTTGTGATTCTAAATAAATCTGGCTCCCAGGGAGCAGGGAATTACCGATCAGAAGTTCAAACTTCCCAGACAATTCCACATAGGTCATTGCATCGAGACTTCTATACCCTAGCTATGACATTCTGCATTCTCTCCTTTCCTTCTCTAGGAATTGTATGCTTTGTCTGTTTAGTGCACGAGAAACAATACATTTTACTATATACTAATACACGTGACAATAATAAATCAAATTATCCATCTGATCTCCAACAATCTGGACACAAGAAAACTTAGCTCACTGTTACCTGAGTGAGCAACACAGGAGCAAATTTACTGTTACCATAGACTTCTGGCGCATGACATATGGATAATTTAGTTAATAAATATAGGAGGGAATTTTCCCATCCTGCCCACCACGTGAAACAGGGTGGGAGATGGGGGAATCATGCAAAAGGTCCGTTAATTGTGGGTGGGATTTTCTGGTTTTGGGGTGCTTGTGGCTATAAAATCCTGCCCATATTCTCCGAGGTTCAGGATTTCCCTGTGCTGGTTACTTCATTTAATGTCTATTAAAATCCATCTCTTACATTTTTGTTGATAATTTCAACAACCAATAACCCCCTTCAGAGGAACATTCATTTAAATACAAGAGTTAATCAGTTTAATTCCTATCATTCCATATCTATTTAATTATAATAATTAGATAAAGAGAGTATTTGCTCGATTTGAAAGAGCTCCCGTCAAATAATTCCCACCGTTATTATTTTCAGAAATATGAGCAGAAGTGCCTCTTATTTTTGTCAGGGTCAAGGACAGCTCCAATTTAATGTAAAATTATCAATTGCTTGATGAGTATCTGGAGAATTTGTTGCTTTTAAGAAAGCTATGAGACTATGTCTTCCTTTAACCTCTGCAAGTTACTTATTTAAATGATACAAATAATTATAAATACTTATTAGAGATGATTGGCCATCTTTGAACTGAATTGATTTTTAAATAGTTTTAATTTGCCTCGTTTATTGATTATGTGCTTTGCATTAAAGGTATCTCTCTAGTTGACAATGAATTTGAAAGTCAATTGCTTAAGAGGATGATATGACAATATGCAGGATGTAAGATTCTTTTAATAGTAACCAATCAGTAACTCTCGTCAGTTCTGCCCTAATAATTTAGTTTATTTATTAGTGTCACAAGTCGACTTACACTAACACTGCAATGAATTTACTGTGAAAATCCCCTAGTCACCACACTCAGACACCTGTTCGGGTAAATTGAGGGAGAATTTAGCACGACCAATGCAACTAAATCAGCACAGCTTTCAGATTGTGGGAGGAAACTGGAGCACCCGGAGGAGACTCATGCAGATATGGAGAGAGCGTGCAGACTCCACACAGACTGTGACCCAAGCCAGAAATCAATCTCAGGTCGCTGGCATTGTGAGGCAGCTGTGTCACCTGTGCCACCTTGCCGCCCTGGAGGAGAGCTTTGGTTTTATGTGAAATTATCGATTACTTCATAGGAAAACAGCAATGATCTAACAACTGTAGCTTCACTGCCATTGACTAAGATAGCTAATAATTTGAATTGCCTCAAGTAGCTTTGTCACATGTACTGCTGTATGATACCAAAAGTTTAACTTAAAGTCAGATCATACACTGCACATGCAGAAGTATAAACACATTCAAATATGAGTGAACTCCAATCAACTCAACCCAAAATAAATATCCTATCATCATTTATGAACTTTAAGGGTACAATATCTGCAAGCAGCAAAAATAATCCTAGGGATGGCCCTTCACAGAAGTTGTGATTTGCGGAGTAATAAAATACAACTCCTTCTTAAATACACTGAGCATTAATGAGATTCCCATATCTAGAGACCAAATCTTATCTTAAAGACAATTTTCTTGACTGAAGAATTAAGAAAATATAAACCTTCAAACCAGTATGAATAGAATTGTTTCATAATATACTAAAGATTATTTTGAAGAATATTTGTTAAACTTATTTTCCTAGTATTTTGCTTCTTTTCTCATCGTGCTTCCCTCCCCATGATGGTTAGCATTGCTGCCTCACAGCACGAGTGATTTGATTCTCAGCTTGGGTCACTGTCTGTGCGGAATCTGCATCTTCTCCACATGTCTGCATGGGTTTCCTACAGATGCTGCAGTTTCCTCCCACAGTCCAAAAGACATGCTGGTTAGGTGCATTGGCCATGCTAAATTCTCCCTCAGTCGAATAGGCACTGGAATATGGAAATTGGGGAAATTTCACGGTAATTTCATTACAGTGTTAATGGAAGCCTAATTGTGACACTAATGAATAAACATTATACTTAACCATTGGGATAGAGATCGGTACAGTGTGTGTGTCTTATACAGAGATCCCTCCCAAAAAGAAAATTAAAATTTAATTAGACAGGGTCCAAGCACGATAAACAGGGCAGTGTTTGGAACATTGTAAATCCACCTCCAATAGCTTTGATTAGCGATTTAATTATATTGATGGATTTTTGTATGCTTCCTGATATGTATTCAATTGGTTGCATGTTTGCTTTAAGACCCAGTCACATGTTTTGCGGTAACTCTATTGGGTTGTTTCACAGGTTCCTGCTTTGTTTCATTTCCTACTCCACACAGACAACAACTCCTACAGTCAACCTGCTGTTGTTATTTTGAATCTATGTATTCAAATCCAAGGGTGAGACTCTCCGACACCCAGCATGTGGTTCACGCCGATGGGAGGTGGCGCATTGTTTGCCAGCAGCGGGATTTTCTGGTCCCACTGCTATCAATGGGAGTTCCAATTAACATCACCCCAGGCTAACGGGAAACCTGTGGGTGGGGGTGCGCTGCCGGTGGGACCAGAGAATCCCGTTGCTGTGGATGACCAGAAAAGTCCAGACCATATCTTTTCTTTCTATTTAAAGTCCACAACCTCTAACAGAAGTACGACATTACATAATTTGTTTAAACGTATATCTAAAAGGCGTTCATTCTTAGTGTTGGCCACAGTGTGCCTTTTTCCTCCAATGGTGTGATATTTGTTCACTTTTCTGATTTTGCATTAATTCTTCCTGATTGCGCTGATGTTCATGTGATTTCTCTTACTGCCAGTTGGAAAAAAGATAATTGTTTCTTTCATTTATCTTTGTTTCACACATCTATTCAATTTTCACACATTCTCACCATTTGAAGTATTATTATAACACACCAACAACAGTTTGCACATAAAATTTATTGTCCATTAAATCTGTTCATCATTAATTTGTAATTACATTGTTATACAGTGCTGCTACACAGATTAGTTTAACTACGTTGCTAATTTTGATTGACACATTGAATAAAGGCAGACCCTGGCTGTTGTATTATATCTTTGATAGTTATTACCATTGTCTCAGTGGGATTGAAGTTATTCCCATAGATAAAATTGTAGGAAAATATAATTTGCTGGCAAATGTTTTTGCTGGAATGAAGCAACAGAAGGAATGCTTCCATCCTGCTTCTTATTATTCATTTTTATAATGCCGGTGTCACTAGCGTGACTGTATCTGAATATAAATCTGACTTCAGGCAATGTTTATATCGTCAAACTGCCTTTGCCTCATAAAATTATCATAGAGAAAAAAGTTACTGCCAAGTGAAATATCATTCCAATCTACTTAGAGTGAAATAAATAATTAAAAGGACATGTTTAAAATAAAGCCTCCTTATCTGGAAATGACAGGACCATTTCTGTACCTTTGTAACATCCTGAACTCCCCCGTTCCCCCCCACTCCCCTCCACCATCCTCCAGACCAGCATATGCCTAATTTCAGCAGTGTGACAGACAACACAACGGTGGCAACACAGCAGTATATAGTTAGGAGGGAGTGGCTAACATTGAGTCTATGGCTACAGGTTAAATGAACATCCACAAGGAAACCTCCTGCTACTTACCACCTAATGCCCTCACTCAGTTGATGAACCACTGGCTCATCCTTAACCATCACAGGGAAGAAGCATTGAGGGTAATAGCCAGGGCACAGAGTGTACCCTGAGTCAGATATCAATGCCCATTTCCAAAAGTGGCTTGGTAGCCCCATTATTCATCAATCTAGCCATGTCCTAGGCACTTCAGGAATAAAACTTGACATACATTAATATGCATAGGACAAGGTTGAATCATTTGTAGCCATCATCAGCCAGGAGCGTGTAATAGAGCCACCTTGGCCCCTCCTGAAACCTATCACAGGATCCAGGCTTCAGCCAAGACTTGAACTCTAGGAGTTGCACCTCAAGCCAATAGTAGCTGCGCAGGAATACTGGCATCTATCCAGCAACTTGGAAAATTGGCAAATATTTCCTGTCCAAAAAGCAAGGCAAATACTTGCCAATTATCATCCCATTACTCTATTCTTAATCATCAACAAAGTGAAGAGAGGTGTTGACAATATTGTCAATTGGTCCCTATTCATCAGTAACCTGCTCACCAATCCTCAGTTTGGGTTCTGCCAAAGCATTCAATTCCTGATCATATTATATCTTTGACAAACATAGACAAAAGAGCTGAACTCAAAAAGGAGAGGGAAAGTAAGCGTGACTGCCCTTGACATCAAGAGGGTATTTGAACTGAATAAGGTGTCAAGGAGTTTTTTTTTGTAAGATTTAACTCAATGTGGATTGGAGGAAACCCTCCACTGTTTGGAGTCATATCTAGCACAAGGGAATGTGATTATGTTGGAGACCAATCTCAGCCCCAGGACATTGCATGTGGAGTTCTTCACTGCAGTGTTCTAGGCCCAACCACCTACAGATACTTCAGCAATGACCTTCCCTCCATCAGAAGGTCAGAAGCTGAGACATTTCTTGATGATTGTGCAGTTTATTCCATTCATAAATTGTCAGAAAAATTAAGCAGTTTATGTTCACATACTGTATGACCTGAACACATTCAAGTTTGGATTGGCTTGATAAATGCAAAGTAGCACATGCAGGCAAGTGCCAGGCAACACCTACATTCTTGCCTTTACAACATTTCACTCCCACCCTTCACGGTCACCTTCACAAATGTTGTCTTCATCTGCCCCATCCTCCAACTCCCCCAACCACATGATCCATTTCTCACATTTATCAACTCCTTTACTCTGGGTTCTGAGTTGACAGCCGGGGATCAATTGGTAGCAATCTCACCTTTGAATTAAAAAGCCGAGGCTGCAAATTCCAGTGTCAGAGGTGCTATCTTTTGAATGTGTCATTAGCATGAAGTCCTGTCTTCAATCTCAGCTATGCCTAAAAGCCCCCATGGCACTATTTTGAATAAGAGTGGGGGAGCTATCCTGAGTGACCTGGTGAAGGTTTATCTTTCATTTGACATTGCAAAGACAAACTGCATTTTGTTTGTGGTAGCTTGTTGTTACAAATGGTGGGTGGGGGGGAAGGGGGGTGGGGGGGGGGGGGGGGGGGGGGGGGGGGGCGGTGGAATGGGGCCTAAACTCAATGAAAAGCCAGCAGTTAACCATAGAGGTGCAAACGCATTTGTGCAGATATCTCTGTTCTGTGCAACAGCACAGAGTGATCTATCAGTTATCTTCATCCCCTGAATATCGCTCGCCTCCCCTACCCCAATAATAATTGCCCTCATGGTCCGATCAGAATATTGTCATCCCACGCAGGCCTGCTCGATCACAACTGCCCCCAGCCTGGTGAATCACCCTGCTCCTGGTCCAGCCCAGTCCATCTCTAGTTGCAGAATGCATACTTCATTTTCCCCTCATACAATTTGAGTTCCAAAATGCATAGTTTCCCTCCGTCCAGATCCCCTTAGGGATCGAGGCCCAGTCTCCTCTCCTTAGGCTCCACCCTATCAGGCCATGTCCCTTGGCACTGCCCTGTGCCCAGTGAGCTCTGTCAGGGTGACAGGTTGGCACTGCCAAGGTCCCAGGCTGGCACTGTCCAAGGGATACTAACCACCCCTACCCACAACTTCCTGTGGCCCTCCCAGCAAGGTCATCACAACAGGTCCCCATTGATGGGGACCATACATGATCCTCGCCATGATGACCTTCACTAGCGAGGCCTCTAAGGCAAGTGAGCCCAGATAATTGTGTCCCGGACTCACTAATAATATTTAAATCCACATTTAAATGGAGTTAAATATGGGGATGAGTCTAGCTTCCTTCTCAGATATGAGGCTGATCTCACCAGAAATCCAGACCTGATAAGACCACAATAGGCGAGAAATTGGGTATGAACCTGATTTTTTGCCTATCTCATGATCTTACCAGTTCACTCTACCCATCAATCAGAAGAACGAGAAAATAAGACTCGTTTAAACCCTTAGTGTTTAAAGGCTTTACCATCGCTGAATTCTCCATTACTGACACCCTTGAACAGAAACAGAAAATGCCACATTATTGTGCCGTGCAGCCAACTCCCCAATGCTTTCTCACCAACTACAAGATGGAATATTTTCTACTTATAGAACATAGAACAATACAGCACAGAACAGGCCCTTCGGCCTTCGATGTTGTGCCGACCAAAATAAAAAGCAATGCCCCTCCAAACTAAACCATTCCCTTCTCTTCCATATACTTATCAATTAACCTCTTAAACGCCACCAAACTTGGCGCATCTACAACAGCTGCAGGCAGGGCATTCCACTCCCTAATCACTCTTTGAGTAAAGAACCTACCTCTGATATCCGTCCTATAACTCATACCACTTAATTTAAAGCTGTGTCCCCTCGTGCTAGCTTTCTCCATCCTAGGAAAAAGGCTATCACTGTCCACCCTATCTAAACCTCTAATCATCTTATATGCTTCAATAAGATCCCCTCTTAGCCGCCTCCTTTCTAACGAAAACAACCTCAAATCCTTCAACCTCTCTTCATAGGACCTGCCCTCCATACCAGGCAACATCCTGGTAAACCTCCTCTGTACCCTCTCCAATGCCTCCACATCTTTCTTATAATGTGGCGACCAGAACTGCACACAATACTCCAAGTGCGGCCGCACTAGAGTTTTGTACAGTTGCAACATGATGCTGCGGCTCCTAAATTCAATCCCCCTACCAATAAAAGCTAAGACTCCATATGCCTTCTTAACAACTTTATCCACTTGACTGCCTACTTTCAGGGATCTATTGACACATACACCAAGATCCTTCTGTTCCTCAACACTATTAAGAGCCCTACCATTAGCCCTATACTCTACACATTTATTGTTCCTGCCAAAGTGCATTACCTCACACTTTTCCACATTAAACTCCATTTGCCACCTCTCGGCCCAGCTCTGCAACTTGTCCAAGTCACTCTGTAAACTATAACACCCCTCTTCACTATCTACCACTCCACCAACTTTAGTGTCATCTGCAAATTTACTGATCCATCCCTCAATACCCTCATCCAGATCATTTATAAAAATTACAAACAGCAGGGGCCCCAAAACAGACCCCTGAGGCACACCACTCGTCACCGAACTCCACGATGAATATCTCCCATCAACCACCACCCTCTGTCTTGTATCTGCCAGCCAATTCCTAATCTAATTAGCTAAATCACCCGCTATTCCACACATCTGCATTTTCTGTAGAAAATGTTTTCCACTTGCCCAGAGGAATGCAGTTCCAACAATTAAAACTCAAGGAACTTACATTATCCAAGACAAAATAACTTGTTTAATTATCACCTCATCCAATACCTTGAAAATTAATCTCCTCCACAAACAGTACACTGTGGGAGCACAGTGTGCCATCTACAAAGTACACTGACACACTTTCCAAACCTATGACGTCTAGCTAGAAGGATAAGGTATTTGATATATCAATATCAGCAAGTTCACCTTTCAGCTACTTGGAAACATGATCCTTCATTGCCGCTGAAAGAAAATCTTGGAACTCCCTTCCTAATAGCACTATAGGTACGTTCGCACATGGATTGCAGCGGTTCAAAAGGATAGTTCATGCTCACCTTCTCTAAAGCAACTAGGATATGGACAATAAATGTTGCCTGGCTAGTAATGGCCACATGCCTTGAATGAAAAAGTAACTTGCCTGGGAGTATGTATGTGCAACTATCTTTATATTCATAATATATTTTAAACACCTTTATCCTATTTAACTAATGGTATTTTAATGGGAAGAATGAAAAGGAGCAAAACACAGTGGATGGGCAGCACATTTTCAAACCCTTAAGGAATGCTTACTCCATTGCAAGTGTCAATGGTAAAAAGAAGAGGCCCAAAATGCCATAGGCTTGATGTCCTTGAATAGTCAAGGACTTCATGGACTAAATTGACAAACTACATATGTGTCTCCTGCCATCTAAATGCTTTCAAGCAGCTCACAAAATCAATACTAGTAGCACTTTCTTACTATCCACAATTTTCCAACTCTTGCAAGCTTTATTGTGAAATAAAACTTCCTAGTTAACTGACAAAGCTGATAATTGCATTCTTGCAATTATTATAATTACTGTAATAATCTGTCAGTCATGTGTTCTTTCTACCATAAAATCAGAAAATGCTGGAAAATCTCAGCAGGTTTGACAGCATCTGTGGAAAGGGAATGAAGGCAACGTTTTGAGTCTGGATGACTACTTGTCAAAGCTACCCAGGAAATCTTGTAAGTTATCGTCTATGAGCTATGAAAGGATGGTAAATAATCTAGAATCCCTACCGTGCAGCAGGAAGCCATTCAGTCCGCATCAACAACAATCCCACCCAGGCCCTATCCCCATAACCCCACATATGGACCCTGCTAGTCCCCAGGGCAATAAGGAGCAATTTAGCATGGCCAATCAACCTAACTCGCACACCTTGTGGGAGGAATCCACACAGACGTGGGGAGAATGTGCAAACTCCGCACAGACAGTGACCCGAGGCCAGATTTGAACTCAGGTCTTTGGCGCTGTGAGGCAGCAGAGCTAACCACTGTGCCATCATGCTGTCACTCGTGGGCTGAACGGCCTATTTGTGCTGTATTATTCTATTGTCATCTGGGCAGTAAGATGTAAGAAATTAGGTTAAAGAGGGATTTTATAGTTTTGTAGTAGAACTCAGAGCACAGAAGCAGGCCCGTCAGCTATTTTGGCCTACACCAGTGTTTACTATTCGAGCTTCCTCTCCAGATAGCATCAAACACTCTACATCCAACTATTATAATTATCATGAATTTCATAAAATCTTGTTTTACCAATCTCATTGAATTTTTCCAAGAAGTAACAGAGATGATGAATGAGGTTCAAGTAATGTTGCATGCAATGGTAAGATTCAATTAGCAGGACAGATAGCTAGCCAGCTGAGTAACGAAGAAGAGAATAGGGATAAATAGTATTCGGCATGACATGAGGAAGAATTGGCGTTTCACAAACATTAGTGTCAGGACCATTGTTCTTCCTAATTTATAGCAATCATTTAGAGTTGAAAACATAATTTCTATATTTGCAAATATTAAAATGGGAGGGTTTGTCAACACTGAGGAAGTCTGCACCAAGTTGCACGTAGACACTAACAAACACAAGCTGGTGTTGTGGGATTTCTTTCTGTTTTACCCCAGTCCAACGCCGTCATCTCCACATCATGCCACACAGCACCAGGGATCTATGTTCAATTCCCAGCTTGGTTCACTGTCTGTATGGAGTTTGAACATTCTCCCCATGTCTGCGTGGGCTTCCTTCAGGTGCTCCAGTTTCCTTCCACAGTCCAAAGATGTGTGGGTTAGGTAGACTGGCCATCTAAATTGTCCCTTAGTGTCAGGGGGACTAGTTAGCGTAAATGTATGAGGTTATGGGGATAGGGCCTGGATGGGATTGTGGTTGGTGCAGACTCGATGGGCCTCCTCCTGCACTGTAAGATTCTATGATTGTATTCCATGATTAAGGACGTCACAGAAAGGCTGCAGGGCCGCCTTGTGGGAGAAAGTGAACAATCAGAAGTTGTTGCCCACACTGATACCAATGTCTAAGGTAGGGAGGGGTTTGGATCTTACAATCAAAACTTAAGGAGCTAGGCAGAAAACCAGCAAGCAGGACTTCAAATGTATTAGTCTCTGTATTCTCAGTGCCATGTGAAAGTCAATACAGAATCAGGAAGATAAGGCAGAGGAATGCTGTAATATCCTAGGGATTGTGGATTTTACACAAAAAGAAAAGTCTTGGGTAGGAATTCTCTGGCTGTTCATGCTCCAGTGCTGCTGCCAGAGAGAATGGAGAATTTGGCGCTCAGCCAAAACTCATTGCAGTGAGACCGGAGAATCCCAGCTGCGCCTGAGGTGGGAGAATCCAGTCCTTGATTTGCCCAGGCGGATTAAAACTAACACACAAATGGTTTGATTGAAATACATGGGCTGGGATTGTCCCAAAAAATTCTAAATGCCGAATTTGCAGAAGAACTGGAATATCTCCCACTGTTTTTTTAGTGGGATTTTCAAAATAAAAGTCCCACACTATGTGGGACAATAAATATCTGTGGGCGTTATCTACTGCTGTTGGAGAGGCCAGCAGCATAGTGTTGAGTGGGCTACAGCGCATGCCCTGATCTGTCACAGCGGAGAACGGTGCAATCATAGTGTTCCCGCATTGCTGCCCTCCTGATTGCTGTCCAGTTTGATCACTGGCCGGCACAACAACCTTAAATCACTGCCCCTCTGAACCTCCCCCCACCCTTTGATCACTGGCCTCCCGATCATCTCCCTACCATCCTCAATCCCCCCCCACTACATCCCCCACAGCCTGTCTCGACCTCACACACCCCTCCAACTGACAGCCCCAATCTCCCGAATTCTCACCCCTCACCTGCAGCTCCCCTCCTCCCTCCATAATCCTAAAACCTCCCCTACAACGTTGACTTGCCCACTGACAGCCAGCCCCCAATACCTGATGGCCAACACCGATTGCTATCTCCCTCTGCTAACAATCCCAATTGAAGTGTGATCTCCCACCTCCACTAATCTCCCCCACAGTTCCTGCCCGCAATAGGTCCCTGCCCCCTCTGGCCTCACCCCTTTGGCACTGTCCAATGCCTGGTGTGTAGTGCCAAGATGCTCTCAGGGCATTGCCACTTTTCCCTTTGGGCAGTGCCACGGGGCCATGATGGCAATGCCCAGGCAGCGTCTTCCCTTACCCACAACACCATGGTGGGCCTCCATGGCAAGTGGAAATATGTTCCCTACATTTAACCCATCAAACCCTTACTATTTGTAAAAATCCTCTGGTACTCACCCTTCAATCTTTTTTACATAGTAGAGAGTCCCAGCCTGTCAAGTCTTCCCTAGTAGTTATATCCTCTCAGATCCAGTATCATTCCTATCTATCTTTTCACACCTACTCCAGTGCTTTAGGTTTATGCATCTTTGAGGGATAGGGAGACACACCGCAAATGCTTTCCCAGCGGATTAGATGGATCATGCCATAATCCAGGACAAAGTAAATTGTGTAGGTTGTGTCAAAGAACAGGTCTGATATACTAAACTGTATTGAAGCTATAGTCCCCTCTGGGGTTAGATTTCAAAATGTGATTTCTTACCCCACTAGTTCCAGCTACACGATGACTCCTGCGGGAAATGTTTCAAAGGTGATGATGATTGACATTATGAATAAGAGACTGTAGATTATGCTGACAACCAATGATTGAGCAGGTGCAAAACAGCTTTAAAACTCCTCTCTGTAATGGCTTATTTTTCTAATACAGAAAAAAAAGAGTGGTAACAAACAGTGCCTGTCAACTCGAGATGAGCAGTACTGTAAACCCTCGACACTGATGAATCACCTATTGTGATCTATTCTATGATGGGGCCATGGACATGTCTGGCATATGTTATATATCCGTGGAGTACAGAAATGAAACTGTGAAACAGCAGCATTTAGCTGAGACAATTGTGTTTCTAGTATTAATATTTAATGTTTAAGGGCTGAACGTTTGAAAGGTCTCAAAGACTGCAGGTCAAAATGACATTTTCCCTTTGAATGAAAGCCTCAAATCACTATCAAAAAATATGCATATTTCTCTCCATTCCTGATTTTGAAACACTGTGACAACACTTTGTCTTGCCTCTGAAATAATCCTGACGGTGATCATGCACAGAAATACGTGCTTCTCTCTTCAATACTTAATATTCTACACTGTTTTGAAATCAAGTCAATTAAATAGTTTATATAGAACACAAGGGAATACTGCTGACATAGCAGTGCCTAGGGAGCATCTCTTCTTACCCCCCAAACCCTGGGGGCCTCCATGGCAAGTGGAAACATCTTCCCTATATTGAACTCATCAAACCCTTCCAGAACTAGGAGTCATAGTTTGAAGATAAATTTTCAACTTTACATATAGACAGTAGCTGAGGCCAAAACATTGTGTGATTTTAGGAAGAAATTAGATATAGCTGTTGGGATTAAAGAGATCAAGGGATATAGGGGGAAAGGCAGATCAGGGTATGGAATTTGATGATAAGCCATGATCATAATCAATGGCAAAGCAGGCTCAAAGGGCCAAATAGTCTATTCCTCTTTCTAGTTTCTACGTCTCTATGAAAAGCTCCAAGTAAAACTGTGTAAACTAGGGGTCATGTCACACAAACACCACGTTTCCATAGTTCTGATCATATGATCCCACTGCCATTAGAATCACAGAGAAATCCAGCCAGAACTTGAAACTTCTTTATTTAATTTATTAATTAGTGTTACAAATAGGCTTACATTAACACTGCAATGAAGTTACTATGAAAATCCCCTAGTCACCACATGCCTGTTCAGGTACACAGTGGGGGAATTTAACATGGCCAATGCACCTAACCAGCATGACTTTTGGACTGTGGGAGGAAACCGTAGCACCTGGAGGAAACCCACACAGACACGGGGAAAGTCTGCAGACTCCACACAGACAATGAACCAAGCAAGAGTCAAACCCGAGTCCCTGATGCTGTGAGGCAGAAGTGCTAACCACTGTGTCACCATGCTGCCCCACGCAATATGCACATAGCGTGGATATGTATACATTGGGACTTTCTTAAGGTCTTGAGGTGCAATAGCAATATAAATTGACCGTGAAGCCTCTTCTCATACAGAAGATTTGAGCCCAATTTCTGACACTCTTTCACACAAAGGCTGATGGAACTCAGGAACTCCCTCCCCAGAAATGGCCATTGAGTTTGGGAGCAACTGAAAATTCAAAATCTGCAATTAATAATTTTTATTGAACCAAAGGATATTTAGGGCTATGAAGCAAAGGCAGCTAAAAGGAAAAATAATACACATCAGCCATGATCAAATTCAATTGCAGAATATTAGAGGGATTGGATAATTATAATTTATTTTCAAATGCATTTTATTATCTTAAATTACCACCTTTCGCAAAGGTGAAAAGACTCTGATCAAAGTTCTGTACAGCCCCCTCCCAGTCATCTGAACTGGGAGGTGGGGGGGGGGCGTGTAAAGAATAAATCAAGAGATAGAAAAGGCATTTTAAAAAAACAGTATTACAATAATCATGAGGGACTTCAATATGCAGATAGTCTGGGGAAATCAGGTAGATAGTGGATCCCAAGAAAAAGAATTTGTGGATTGCCTAAAAGATGTTTTTTTGGAGCAACTTGTGAAAAGCCTTTTAGGGAACGGACAATTCTGGATTTGGTGATGTGGATGAGGCAGACTTGATTAGGGAACTTAAGATGAAGGAACTTTAGAGAGCAGTGACCACAGTATGATAGAATTTACCCTGCAGTTTGTGAGGGAGAAACTGGAATCAGGTGTAATGGTATTACAATTAAATAAAAGTAACTACAAAGACACGAGGGAGGAGCTGGCCAGAGTTGATTGGAAAGGGGGCCTACCAGAGAAGACAGTGGAACTGCAAAGGCAGAGATTTTTGAGAGTTATTTGGGAGACACAGCAGAAATTCATCCCAAGGGGAAGGAAACATGCTAAGGGGAGCACAGGGATCCATGGCTAATATAGGAAGTCAAGGACAGCATAAAAGCAAAAGAAAAAGCAGACATAGTGGCGAGGATTAGTGGGATGTCAGAGAATTGGGAAGCCTTTTACAGTGAGTGGAGGACAACTAAAAAAGCAATAAGTGGGGAGGAGATGAAATATGAATGTAAGCTAGCTAGTAATATAAAAGAAGAAGAAAGAATATTTTCAATATATAAAAGATAGGAGTGAGGCAAAAATGGACATTGGACCACTGGAAAATGAGGCTGAAAAAGTAATAATAGAAAACAAAGCAATGGCAGAGGAACTGAGTAGTTACTTTCCACCAGCCTTCAGAGTGAAAGTCACCAGTGGGATGCCAGGACAATCAGGGGCACATACTCATGTTGGTGCAATGGCCATCATGAAAGGTCTGAAGGTGGATAAATCACCTGGACCAGATGGAGTGCCCCCCAGGTTCTAAAAGGAAATTGAGGAGACGTTGGTGGTATCTTTTAGGAATCACTGAAGGCAGGGAAGATCCCAGAGGACTGGAAAGTAGCCAATTTAACAATACTGTTTATGAAGGGAGGGAGGCAGCAGGTGGGAAATTGTAGGCTGGTTAACCTCACTTGGGTCATTGGCAAGATTTTAGAGTCCGTTATCAATTGTCTCTCAGTGTCCCGGGGTGTGTGGATTAGAGGGATGAGGAGTTTATAGGGATATGGCCTGGGATGGGATTGTTGTCAGTGTAGAGTTGATTGTTGAATATCCTCCTGCACTGTAGGGTTTCTAGGATCTTGAAATTTTGAAGGCAACATTGTTTTCTTAACTCAAAAAAAATCTTAGCTAAAACAGAAATTTACCCCTTATCTGTTTAATTGAAGTAAGGTTGCTCATTTTCTTCAGTTCTCAGGTGTTTATATTCTCATTAATTAGTGAAGGAATAAAAATCCAATTCGAATAACAATTATAGAAATCAAAGCTGTACAAAAGGTACCAGATGGGCTGTGATAAATGGAATGTTATTGCCAGCACTCAGAGAAAGACAGTCTCTTTCTTTTTAATTAAACTGTCAGCTCATAAAATAAAATATTTCTTTATTCTGCAATACAAGGTCAGTGATCTGTGGGTCAAATTGGATGTGAAGGTCACACACTTTAATGGAAATGTTAGCAGGATGCATTAGCAAAGTGCTGTAGCATCTAATCACGGTACATTGGGCTTTTAGTGTCATCTAGTGGTCAATCTATTTATTTTAACACCTAAGAAGATGCCGGCAATAATCCAAGTAAATTCAGTAAAACCAGAACTGCGTTGTTAAGAATAGGGAGCAACCTGTATCTACACAACCCAGTCCAAAAAGGAGAATCTTAGAAAGATATATGAAATAGATACAATTCACAGTAAACGTTCAATGTGTAAGACACTCCCTACAACATACAATGGGGTGATGAATCATTTCCTTCGCAAAATGCAGTCTGCGCACCACCTCTCCCAGCAGTGTTGAAGGCCAAATGGGTCTAAAGATTACAAGGTCGATCATCTTTCTGACTCCCCCACCCTTCACCACAGCTTTCTCTCCTTCCCCCTCCCCCATCGGTAATCTCCTATCCCATTACCATCGTCAATCTCAATTCCTAACCCTGGTCGTTTTGGCCGATATGTGTTCAGGGTCCAAGAAGGCCACCCATCCCAAGAAGCAAGTTCCTTAAGAGGTTGTTAAGCTTTAGTAAATTTTGAACTCCTGTTTGCCACTGTGCTGCCAGGCAGGTGAACTCTCTGGAGAAGGGGAGCCAGTGGCAAGTGCACAGAGGGGAGACAGTGCTCCAACAGGCCTATCACCTCTTCTTGCTCCCCCCTCCACTCCCCACCTGGGTGGTTAATCACCGTTAATAACCAGAGAGAATCCAACCTCCCTCCACCACACCTCACATACCACATCATCCTCCACCAGCCTCCAGTCCCCATTTATCCACCTGTAGCCTGGCTGCTTTCAATCTCTTTTAAATAAAGTTTCTAAAGAAGTAGCTGAGTGAATACCTTTTTGCTGCAATGGCCACCCAATTGCTTACAATGAACTGCAGCCAGTTGCTATTGGGAGGCCTCTGGCTCTTGAACTATAAAGGCTGACACACCACAGTTAATTGGACCACGAACTTGTCTCCATGCAAAATAGGGGATCCTAGCAAAACTTCCAGATCAGTGAGTGACTAATATTCCCCCAGAGTACAGGCTCCAGAGCGGTAAGCAATCCTTGCATCCCAAGGTAAAAATTCAGCCAGAGTTTCAGGTAATTGTGGGTGTGATGTTTGTTATCAGTACCCTCTCTATGAGGGTATTAGGAAATTCAGTGTGTCTGAAATTCTGAACACAGTTCCAATTTTACTATTGGTGAATTTAGCTAATTTCTTATTTACTTTATTTTGCTGTCAAGGCAATATTATTTATTTCATTTGTAATTCCCCAATTATTTAATATATTCTTTATCCCAATGTCATTTTCTCCCAGTGTGATAAAACACACTTCCCTTGTCCTAATATTATTCATTTGATTCTTTGCCTCTGATACTATTAATTTAATTCTTGCAGCCCTTTATTTTTATTTTATTCATTATGTTGACATCTATTAACACAGGCTGCAATAGTATTTGTTTAATTCTTGGTCTCTGGAGATTCCCAATCAATTTGTTTTGATACTATTGATTGAACTGACAAACTGTTATTACGTTGAAACATAGAACATAAAACATGCAGGAGTGAACCATCAAGCTTATATCACCATTCAGCGTGCCTGGGGATCAGTTAGCTCAGATGGCTGGATGACTGGTTTGTGGTGCAGAGTGAAGTCAACGGTGGGGTTGAATTCCCACAGCGGTTATTCATGAAGGCCCCACTATCTCAATCTTGATCCTCGCCTGAGGTGTGGTGATCCTCAGGTTAAATCATCACCAGTCAACCTCAAAGGGGAGAGCAGCTTATGGTCATCTGGAACTATAGTGACTTTACTCAGTTGATCCATTATGATCCTGTGCTTTCCCCATGCGCTTTAGTATCTAGAAATCTATATACTTTGTGTTCAGTGACTTGGCCTTCACAGCCCCATGTGGTAGAAAATTCCTCAGCATTACCATTCTCTGAGTGAAGACATTTCTCTCCATTTCAGTCCTAAGTGGTCTATCCCCTATCCTGAGACTATAACCTTTTATTCTATTCTATAACAATAATTGTTCTTTAATATACCTTCATGAATGACCCATCTTCCATATAAGGTCTAAAAGTCATGCTTCTGACCATACATCTGATCAATGAAAACTTGCTCATGATTGTTACTGTGTGTCAAATATTTTCCACGATCGATCACTCTGTTCACAACTGCAAGGGAAATTACCGATGTAAATGTTGTCCTGTAATTACACCATTTCTTGACTAGGTGGTAGTGTGTGATCATTTTCCCCAAATGGCAATCTATCCTAATCTGAAACATGGGCTCAGCAAATACGAAAGACAAATATATTTTAGTTCCAGAGTTCCTGATCCAACAAAATCAAGTGTATCATTGGGAAAAGAAGTCACTGCAATATAAACACCACAATGAGAAAAATAGATAACTGGAAGACATGTGGGCAACTAAGTCAGACAAAAGGATGAGAATTAAGAGGAAGAGAGATGTTGCCATTGGGAGAAATATCTGAATTCCTTTTTTAATTTTGTGCAATATGTAAGACACCAATTGCAGTAGAATGCATTGGGGGTGATTCTGCATTCCTGACAACACAGCAAGGAAGACAGCCATTCACGTCCGTTAGGCAGAGAAGGGCACAAAAGGATAGCCCTGATTCTCTAACCTGTGCTCCTGTGAGTGAGGCGCCTCACTGCACTGCAGAATCACAGAACTATCCACATTATACCTGTTACCTGTATAACAGCCTTGTTACTGTAAAATAACATACCCCATTGCTTTTATCAAAATAAACTCATTTACTTGATAAAATAAATTTAATTGTATTCATAGCTACTGTTATTTTGCATTGTTAGCCCTATTAA
The DNA here is from genome assembly GCA_024679065.1 of Sphyrna mokarran. NCBI lineage: Eukaryota > Metazoa > Chordata > Chondrichthyes > Carcharhiniformes > Carcharhinidae > Sphyrna > Sphyrna mokarran. The sequence goes on from JAGIQG010000019.1 coordinate 25,463,568, forward strand.
CAGAGGTTAGGTAAGGTAATGTCACTATGGACTATAGATATCTCTCTCTGTTAGAGAAATGAGATGTGGTTAAAAAGCGTGAGGACACCCTGCACAGAGAGGGCCAAGCGGATATGATTATTCACGTTGGAGAGAAGGATGTAGGAAGGAAGAGCAGGGAGGATATAAGAAGGCAGTTCAGGGAGTTGGGGGGTAGGCTGAAGAACAGGGCCTCAAGGGTGGCGATCTCAGGGCTGCTTCCAGGTGCGGGTAATAGCGGAGCCAGGAGAAATGAGATCCTACAGCTGAATGCGTGGCTGAAGGACTGGTGTAGGGAAGAGGGTTCCATATTTGTGGATAACTGGGAAGTCTTTGTGAAAGAAGGGCACTTGTATAGAAGGGATGGGGAACACTTGAATGGGAAGGGTGTGAATATCTTAGCTAGGAGGTTAGCTGGAGTGTTTCGGCAGGATTTAAACTAATATGGAGGGGGCGAGGGGATGAGACCGATCTCTCGATAGAGAGTGAGATGGGAGATAAAGTAAGCTTGGACGAGAAGAGATGCACCGGGGAGAAGGAGGTTCCAAGTGGTCTTGGAGGTCTGGAGTGTGTCTGTTTCAATGCGAGAACCGTAACGGGAAAAACGGATGAACTTAGGGCCTTAATGTTTGCGAGGAACTTGGATGTGGTTGCAGTGACAGAGACGTAGTTAAAGGAAGGGGAGCAGTGGCAACTGAACATTCCTGGGTATAAGTGTTTCAGGCGTGACAGAGGAAGGTCCAGAAGAGGTGGGGGAGTGGTGTTGTTAGTTAAGGAGAGCATCACGGCGGTGCAGAGGGAGGACAATACAGAGGAGTTAGGAGTGGAGTCGCTGTGGGTGGAGTTGAGGAATAGAAAGGGGGCAATTACTATGCTAGGGGTGTATTATAGGCCACCCAATAGCCCGTGGGTAGTTGAAGAAGGCATATGTAAAGACATTTTGGATAGGTGCAGAAAGAACAGAGTCGTTATAGTGGGAGATTTTAATCTCCCTAGGGTGGATTGGAAAGTACTTAGAGCTGGGGGTTTGGATGGGCAGGAATTTGTAAAATGTGTACTGGAAGGATTGATGGAACAGTATGTGGCTAGCCCGACTAGAGAAGGGGCTATATTGGATTTAGTTCTGAGTAATGAGCCAGGGCAGGTAGTTGATGTTGGAGTGGGGGAACATGTGGCTAACAGTGACCACAATTCTGTCTACTTTAGGATACAGATGGAAAAGGATGCTTGTTGCCCTAGGGGCAGGATGCTGAATTGGGGGAAGGCTAACTACAGTCGAATTAGGCAGGAACTTAGGGAAACTGATTGGGAACGGTTGTTTGAGGGTAAGTCCATGCTAGGCATGTGGGACTCTTTCAAGGGAATACTGAAAATGTTGCAAGATAAGTATGTGCCGGCCAAGAGGAAAGATGGGAAAGGTAGGATTAGAGAGCCGTGGATTACTAGGGATATTGAGAACTTGGTTAGGAAGAAAAGAGAAGCATATGATAGGTCGAAGCAGCTGGGAACCGAGACAGCATTGAAGGAATATAGAGAGAGTAGGAGGGAGCTTAAACAGGGAGTTAGAAGGGCAAAAAGGGGGCATGAAATGATTTTGGCGGATAGGATTAAGGAAAACCCAAAGGCTTTATACTCCTACGTTAGGAATAAAAGGGTGGTTAGAGAAAAAATCGGACCTCTTAGGGACAGAGGAGGGGAACTGTGCTTAGAGCCCGAGGGAATGGCGGAGATCCTGAATGAATACTTTGTGTCGGTATTCACAAAGGAGAGGGGCTTGTTGACAGCTCCTGTCTCTAAGGGAGCTGTGGACCAGTTGAGGGAAATATCCATACCGAGGGAGGAAGTGTTAGAACTCCTAGGTAGCATTAAAACTGATAAATCTCCAGGGCCTGATGGCATTTATCCCAGACTGCTTAGAGAGGTGCGAGGTGAAATTGCTGGGCCTCTGACGCAAATCTTTGTCTCTTCCTTGGAGACAGGTGAGGTCCCAGAGGACTGGAGAATAGCTAATGTTGTACCGTTGTTTAAAAAGGGTGGTAGGGATAACCCTGGAAATTATAGGCCGGTGAGTTTGACGTCAGTGGTAGGGAAGCTGTTGGAGCGGATTCTTAGAGATAGGATGTATAGGCACTTAGAGCGTTGCAATCTGATTAGGGATACGCAGCATGGATTTGTTAAGGGGAGGTCGTGCCTTACAAATCTGGTAGACTTTTTTGAGGAGGTGACGAAAACGGTGGACGAAGGGCGAGCCGTTGATGTCGTCTATATGGATTTTAGTAAGGCGTTTGACAAAGTCCCTCATGGGAGGTTAGTCGAGAAGGTCAAGGCAAATGGGATACAAGGACAGGTAGCTAGATGGATAAGCAACTGGCTTGGTAATAGGAGACAGAGAGTAATAGTGGAAGGGTGTTTCTCTAGCTGGAGGTTGGTCACTAGTGCTGTGCCGCAGGGCTCGGTACTGGGACATCTTCTATTTATGATATATATAAATGACTTGGAAGAGGGAGTAAGTGGAGTTATCAGCAAATTTGCAGACGATACAAAGATGGCTGGGCTTGTGGATAGTGAGGAGCATTGTCAGACGATGCAGCAGGACATAGATAGGCTGGTAGCTTGGGGACAGATGGCAGATGTAATTCAATCCTGATAAATGTGAGGTGATGCATTTCAGGAGAAAAAATGTAGGGGGGAGGTATATGATAAAGGGTAGACCTATTAAGAGTATAGAAATGCAGAGGGACCTGGGGGTGCAGGTGAACAAGTCTCTGAAGGTGGCAGAGCAAGTGGAGAAGGTTGTGAAGAAAGCATATAGTATGTTAGCCTTTATAGGAAGGGTTATAGAGTACAAGAGCTGGCCTTTAATGTTGCAGTTATATAAAACGTTGGTTAGACCTCATTTGGAATACTGCGTCCAGTTCTGGTCGCCTTACTACCGGAAGGATGTGGAGACTCTGGAGAGAGTGCAGAGGAGGTTTACCAGGATGCTGCATGGTATGGAAGGTCTGAGTTACGAGGAGAGATTAGGCAAATTGGGACTGTTTTCCTTAGAAAGACGTAGACTTAGAGGAGATCTGATAGAGGTGTACAAGTTTTTGAAGGGGATAGATAAACAGGGCTAAGCTTTTTCCTAGGATGGACTCAAATAGCACGAGGGGTCATGGGCTTAGGGTGAGGGGGGTAAGGTATAATTTGGATGCTAGAGGGAGTTTTTCACACAGAGGGTGGTGGGGGTATGGAATGCGCTGCCAAGTAAAGTGGTGGAGGCAGGTACTCTGGAGTTATTTAAGAAATACTTAGATGGGCACATGAACAGAATGGGAATGGAGGGGTATAGAAAAATGATTTAAAATAGGGATCATGAGCCTTGGGAGTCCCTGGGAAGTGTGTAAATAGATGATGATATTGATGTACTTGTTTTTATCCTACAGGTGCTTTGGTCCACCTTGTTGTCTAACAAGGGGCATACATGCGATGGGTTGTGAGAGGACTGCTCTTGGATCTTTTTCGAGAGTATCCTACTGCTTCATGTCGTTAGTGTATGCTTGACCTGGATCATCTGATGGGCAACACGACAGCTCAGTGACTATCTCTGTGCTGTGCAGATACATGGATTTGGGCCTGTGTCTGTGGGAGTTTGCGCATTCTCCCCGTGCTTGCGTGGGGTTTCTCCAGGAGCTCCGGTTTCCTCCCACATCCCAAAGATGTGCTCTTAGGCTAATTGGCAAAACAAATTCTCCCTAAATTGTCTCAAATTTGGTTTTTAATCCATAGATCTATAAACATGGACAGAGATCGCGTGTAGAAGTGGGAACATTGAAGTGGCGGCGCGGGCTTGTTGGGCCGAAGGGCCTGTTTCCCGTGCTGTTTTGTTCTTTGTTCTTATCAAACATGAGTCAAGCCAAGGAGGCGGAGTTCCAGGACCTGCCACAGCAGTACAGGGATTGAACTGAAGCTATCAATGTCATTCTATATCATTCACTAGCCATCAAGCCATCTAAGCTAATCAACCCCCATCTTCTAACAGCAGAAATCTGCTGTCATCAGCTCCAGCTCAGAAATAAACAACCCCCTAGACCACACCCATTCCTGCAAATTCCCACCCACGCTCTGACCTGCCCTCCTTCTTCATAGTCATTGAATGTGAAATCATCTCTGTGCTTTTCTTTCCTTCATAGTGAAGACATTTCTCCTCATTTCAGTCCTATCTGGCCAAACCCAGATCCTGACACCATGGTTACTTGTTCTCGAGAAAACTATTGATGAAGTAGTCTAATACCACTTCAACTTCACAACTAACCTTTAGTATTTTAAAGCTTAAAACAAATTAGGGCAATTAATCTAGTTAAATAGCTTAAAGTTTAACTTGGCACTTAAAAACTTTACTGCAAGTCAGACACAAGACTTTTACTTTGTCCAAATCTTCCAAACTGTAACCACAGCTATCTAGACAATAAGGGAGACAGATACAAGGAAACACAACACACTCACCTTCTTCTCCAAAATTGCCTTTCCTATACTGTCACTGGGTTGAAATCCTGGCAATTCTCTCCCTAACAGCACTGTGGGTGTACCTACATCACATGGACTGCAATGGTTAAAGAAGATGGGTCATCACCACTTTCTCAAGGGCAATTTGGGACATTGGCCTAATATATAACATCCTGAGAAAGACTAGTAATTTTAAAAAGCCTCTTTCAGCCACATGGCCCTCTGAGACCCCAGTACATCCCACAACTGGTGGCTGGGCCTTCCACTACCAAGGGTCCAACTCTGGAATTCCCTTCATAATCCTCTCTGACAAACACTCTCATTCCTCTTTTAAAATGCACCTCAAATACAATTATAACTTTTTATAATCAAGCTTTCGATCCTCTTCCCTAATCTCTTCTCATTTGGCTTGGTGATAAATTTTGCAATGAGGTACCTTGGTCTCTCAGGCAGGTCTCTGCAGCATCCACACCATAGTCAGGATGGGCATGATTTTAAATGTGCTGCAGAGCAATAGGTCTTTTAGGGAAGAGGCCAGACAGAACTGCAGGAAGGCAAGGGACTGCAGGACATGACTCCATTAAAGGCAACTAGCTTGAAAGGTTACATAGGAAGATATGACTGTGGGTGGGAAGGGGAAGGGTGTAAGGGTAGACATGGGAGCCAAACAGACACCCAACTGAAATATCACTTCCAAAATGTGCACATTGTCAGATCTGAGACAGATCAGCAGGAACTGCTCAATTGACATGCAGGGAGTCAAACAAGAGAAGTAATTATATTCATTCAAGCAACACTCTGCCTCAAATTGGCAATGACGGTTCCCCTATTATTAACTCTCATGTGCAACCTTCAAATTCACTAGGGTATTGTGCAAATGCATCTAGACAAGCTTGAGGACCCCCCTCCCCCCCGCCCCCCCAGGATACACAGAGGTGAAGCCTGCAAAAACTCTTAATTATTGTCATGTACACATTGAACATTCACACTTATGGCATGCCAAACTATACAATCTTGGGGTACAGGTCATAATAGATACAGCACTTCAACTGAAAACAGAACATCCTGTCCTCAGGATCCTCATCCAAGATGTCAGCTGAGGGTTTGGCTCATGATTGCTCTCAATATCTTTCCTGAGGTCCTGCGAAAGAAAGGAGAGATAATTAGTGCATGGTAAGGAGTTGTGAAACAGGAGACATCACTGACACTATGTTTGTCTGATGGATGTTTTGTACTGGATCTGCACTTAGTTGTGTGCAACCAACCTCACCATGAATATGGGCATAGTCCATGTCCTCTCTAGCCAGTTGAATGACTCTGTTTTCAAATTCTACGAGCACCTTGATCCTGGTAAGTCCTCCACTGGTGTTGGACCTTCTTTTTACTGTGAGCCAGCTTGACCTGCCTGAAGACAGATGAACAGAGTGCGAGTATGTTTTCAGGAAAAACCACAGCCAGTGCTGTGGGTAATGAAATAAGAGGCACTCCTGAAGCAGTGTTATATTTTGCTTGGCTTTTTTTTAACACACTATACCCCTGGCAGTGGTTTATATGAAAGGGGTGTCTGGAGGCTAAAAAGAAAATGTCATCACTCATTGAGAAATAAGAGATGTACATCTATCACAGCCCAGGACTCAGCATCTGTTGAACTGCTTTCTGTTCTCCAGCTTCTATGTTTCATCGGCACTGCCTCACAGTTGATACACTTTTCCAGCAGATTAAGATCTACAGATAGAAAAAGAGAGATTCAGAAGAAAATAAATGTAATTTTGGCAACTGGCAGGAAGTGATGACTTGCTGAAGAAATAATTGCATTACTGTACATCAGATTATTCAGTTATTGTACACAGTAGTTTGACAAGTTAAATGCAACATTATGTTGAAATGAATTCACTTGAATGAGTAACTTGGAATTGAATAGACACTACACTTACACAGATTTGAAAGAATGCATTGCTAATAGGAGGAACTAGATATAAATTTACCAGCAGATATTTAAGGAGGGATGTAAAAACAAAGAGAATGGAACGGACTGTGATACTTTGGAATTGAATTCAAAGTAAATCATTCAACCTGAAGTGTCTAAAGATTTAGCAGCAAAGCTAAAAAAGGGTAGGGCAGTATAAGAGGCATAAAAGTTTATTGCAAATAGTTTTGTGTAGTTTACATGCCAATATTTTCATCATTGCATGTGGGTATCATTAGCAAAGGTAGCAAGGGTGGCACAGTGGTTAGCACTGCTGCCTCACAGCACCAGGGACCTGGGTTTGATTCCTAGCTTAGGTCACTGTTCGTGTGAAGTCTGCCTGAATTCCTCATGTCTGTGTGGATTTCCTCCAGGTGTTCTGGTTTCCTCCCACAGTTGGTTAGTTGCATTGGCCATGCTAAATTCTCCCTCAGTTACCCAAACAGGTGCCAGATTGTAGTGACTGGGGGATTTTTGCAGTAACTTCATTGTGGCGTTAATGTGACACTAATAAGTAAGTGAGCACTTTGCCCATCCCAAATTGGCCTTGAGAAAATCACCATGAGAACAAAGAACAAAGAAAGTTACAGCACAGAAACAGGCCCTGCAGCCCTCCAAGCCTGCACCGACCATACAGCCCAACTTAACTAAAACCCCCTATCTTTCAAGGCACCATATCCCTCTATCCCCATCTCATTCATGTACTTGTCAAGATACCCTTAAAAGTCACTATCATATCCACTTCCACTACCTCCCCCAGCAACGAGTTCCAGGTACCCACCACTCTCTGTGTAAAAAATGTGCCTTGTACATCTCTTTTAAACCTTGCTCCTCACACCTTAAACCTGTGCCACCTAATAATTGACTCTTCAACCCTGGGAAAAAGCTTCTGACGACCGTTTCCAAATATGCCTCTCATAATCTGGTAGACTTCTATCAGGTCTCCCCTCAACCTCCTTCGCTCCAGTGAGAACAAACTAAGTTTCTCCAACCTCTCCTCATAGCTAATGCCCTCAATACCAGGCAACATCCTGGTAAATCTTTTCTCCAAAGCCTGGGGGACCTCAATGGTCTCTGTGCCCTCCAACAGGGTGGGGTGCCTATTCCCCATTAGTGGGGAGTGGTTGTGAACACTGCTGGAGGGAATAACTTCCAACAGGGGGAAGGAGATGCTAGAAGGCCTGGAGAATACTGGGCCCGTTAGTCATATTGAAATGCTGATTTAAATATGATAATCAGCTCAGCACCAATTTCTGCTTGGAACTGATTACACTCAAAAACGTAGCCTGGGAGTCATATGGAGGCCCAGGCATTCCAGCATGAATCCCACAAAATGGCCATCACTAATTTCCTCTACCACTGCGCTACTTGAACAGCACAGCGGTTTGGGACAATCCCAGCCCAGATGTACTCTTTCGGTTGTCATATCCTTTTATTTTTTCTTTCTTCAAGTACTTAGATTTGGATCTGATAGCAAGAAACTTGTTTAAATGTATTAATTTGCAGTATGTAAGCAGTGCTCTAAAGACAACAATGCATTGCCAATTCTAATTCCCATGAGAAAGGTGATGCCGAAGCACATTCTTGAACAGCTGCAATGCACATGGAGCAGGCACATTTTTCTTACTGTTTGGGAGGGAGTTCCCGCATCTTGTTTCTATAACATTAGAGGATTGACTTGGAGAAAAACTTGGCATTCCCATACACATTACTGCAGTGCATCTCATAGGTGCAACTCCAATTCACAGTGAATTGGGATGCCAGTCATGTTTTATCCTGAATGGTGTCAAGTTTCTTGACTACTTTTGGACCTGCTCTCATCCACGCAAGAGGAGGTTATACTACCACACTCCATATGTGTCTTCATAGGAAAGTAGAAGCTTTAAGAATTTAAATGGTGGAGAATATCCAGCCTCTGATCTGCGTATGTAGACACTATTTATTTGACTGGTCCAGCTAAGTGTGAGAATAAAGGTGACTCTCACAATATCAATAGTGGGGGAATTTGTCTTTGGTAATGCCACTAAATCTCAAGGAGAGGTGGCTAGACTCTCTTTTGTTGCAGAGGTACATTGTCTGGCACGTGAATACACATTGAATGAGAGATTGAACAGTTTAGGTCTCTGCTTTCTGGAATTTTTAGGAGAATGAGGGGAGATCAAATTGAGCCAAACAAGATGATAAAAATATGGATAAAGTAGACATGGAACAAATGCTTTCTCTGGCGGGCATTCTAGGACAAGAGGTCATAGTCTTAGGATAAGGGGTAGCAAATTTAAAACAGAATTGAGGAGGAACTCCTCCTCCCAAAAGGATTGTGAATCTGTGGAATTCAGTATCCCAAAGTGTGATGGATGCTGGGATAATGAGTAAATTTAAGGAGGAGTTCGGCAGGTTTTTAATTGATGATGGGTTGAAAGGTTATGGGGAGAAGGCAGGAAAATGGGGATGAAGAGCGTATCAACCATGGTCTAATGGCAGACTCGATGGGCTGAATGGCCTAATTCTGCTCCTATATCTTATGAATTTATGAACTTTCCATTTGCCAAACCAAGCCTCAATGTTGACCAGCTGCATATGGACTGCTTCAATGTCTGAGGAGCAATGAATGAAAGTGAATACTATGTAATCAACAGCGAACATCCGCCCTTCTGATCCACTAATGGCGGGAAGGTCATTGATGAAGCAGCTGTAGATGTTTGGATCTAGGACACTACCCTGGAGGAACTTCTGCAGCAAAATCCTGGGAATCCAACAAACACAACCATCTTTTTTTGTGTATGACTCCAATTAATGGAGTGTTTTCTCCTGATGCTCATTGACTCCAATTTTGTTGGGGTTCCTTAATGCCACAACTATTGCCTTGATGCCAAAGGCAGTCATTCCCACCTCTCCTCTGGAATTCAGCTCTAATTGCCATGTTTGGGTCAAGGTTGTAATGAGGTCAGAAGATAAGTAAGTCTGTCAAAACACGGAGAGCAGGTTACTGCTGTGTTATGTGCCGCATGCAGAACTGTTAATAAAACCTTCCATCATTTTGCTGATAATTGCAAGTAGACTGATGGAGAACTATGGGCTGGATTAGATTTGCCTGCTTTTTGTGGATAGACAATACCCAGGGATCTTTTCACTTGGTCAGATAAATGCCTGCGCTGAAGGAGTACCGCACCATTAGCTGACAGATGGCAATTTGTGGTCATCAGAATGAAGTTTCTTTGGCCATTTGATTTTGTGCACTGCAGAATCAATTTTGAGCACATCCAGGGCTATTCTCCCAAGATGCATTCCACTACGTCACAATCTCTAGTCAATGTGTTCTGCCAGTGAGAATGGAGCCACCCACGGCTGGTGATGGGGTAATCTGTAAGAGGTATGTCAGGTTGTTCCTGGCTAATTCATGGGACAGCTCTCAAATTAGGAGGGAGGATTTTTCAGGATCAAATGAGTTGAATATGTCTTGGTTTTGCCCATCTTTGGTGCTCAGTCTGATGCCAGTTTGTCTCTCCTGTTTTATTCCTATTAAACACTTTTGTTTTGGTAGTGCTTTGATACAATCAAGAGAATTCTCAGCCATTCCTGAGAGCAGTTAAGAGCCAATCATATTGCAATGGGTCTGGAAAGGATAGTAAGTTTTCTTCCCTTAAAGGCATTCGTTAATGAACTAATAGTGGCTCAGTGGTTACCACTGCTGCCTCTCAGCACCAGAGATCTGGGTTTGATTCCCAGCTTGGGTCACTGTCAAAGTGGAATCTATATAGTCTCCCTCCTGTCTGCATGGGTCCCTCCAGGTATTCCGGTTTCCTTCCATGGTCTGAAAGACAAACTGGTTGGTGCATTGACCAGGATAAATTCTTCCTCCATGTACCAGAACAGATGCTGAAGTGTGGTGACTGGGGGATTTTTTCTATAACTTCATTGCAATGTTAATGTAAGCTTACTTGTGACACTAATAAATAAACAATTAGGGTTTGAGACATGCTGATAGCTGTACCATTTATATTCTAGATTAATTTAATTAATTGAATTTAAAATCACAAACTGCCAAACTGAGTTTTAGTTCATCTCCCTAGATTGTTAAATCCATGCCACTGCATTACAGGTTCCATCACATAACCACTCTACTACTGAATTTACAGGTATGAGTAAAATGGAACATTCGGGAAATTACGCCCACGGCATAATTAGGTTGTGAGGCAAGAATAAAAATGGATAATGAAAAATCAAAGAGTTTCATTTTAATTGTTTCTGACTCACGTAGATAATGTAAGTGTGCAGACAGCCACATCTGAGAAACATTGCAAATCATAATCTGTGATTTTTAGCAGTGTTGGAAATTCCATGAAATACTCACCTTTCAGTTCATCACTCTGAAATGCTGCACCAAGTACTCAATCATGTCAAAGAACAAAGAAAATTACAGCACAGGATCAGGCCCTTCAGCCCTCCAAGCCTGTGTTGATCATGATCTGCCCTTACTCAGTCCATATCCTTCTATTCCTTCCTATTAGTGTGCATAACCAGATGCCTCTTAAATGTTGCTAATATGCCTGCTTCCACCACATCCTCTGGCAACGCGTTCCAGGCACCCGCCACTCTCTGTGTGAAAAAGTTCCCCTGACATTAAACCTTCCCCCTCTCACCTTGAACCTGTGCCTCCTTGTAATTGACACTTCCACCTTTGGAAAAAGCCTTTGACTATCCACCCTGTTTCTGCCTCTCAACATTTTGTATACCTCTTTCAGGTCTCCCCTCAATCTTTGTCTTTCCAATGAAAACAAATCCAATTTTTCAACTTCTCCTCATAGCCAACACCTTTGAGACCAGGCAACATCCTGGTGAACTTTCGTTGCACTGTCTCCAAAATTTCCATATCCTTCTGGTATTGCAGCGAACTGCACACAATACTTTAAATGTAGCCTAACCAAGGTTTTATACAGCTGCAATATGATTTCCCAACTCCTGTACTCAATGTCCAGCAAATGAAGGCAAGCATGCCATATGCCTACTTAATCATCTTGGCCACCTGTGTTGCCACTTTGCTGGGATAACAGTTCCACTGCCTTCATCACCCAGCAGATTGCCCATGTTCATTGTAGTCTACTGCATCCTCCACAGCTTAGCTATTATGGGCAAAGACTTTGCCATCAGACAATTGGGAAGCTATTTTGGCAGGAGATGATGAGAAGGGGAGCAAGAGGAAGCAGGAGAGAGAGAGGTGCAGGCACGAGGCATATGGTATTATCCCTTTGCTCTCAATTGGATCTCTGTGAGTGAATGCTCAAACTCCAATTCCCCTAAGACATCAACTCAACATAGATGCTCCAAAGTTCCCACTTTTCAATTATCTGCTATGCAACATCATGACACTCTCTTGGTCAAAATCCTCAAAATAAAAGCCACTAAGGAAAAAATTGTTTCAAAACAATATCATCCAGCAACACTTCCAATAATACATATCAAAACTGAACTATTCAGCTTAGTGAGTGGTTAAGCAGCATGAGAGGTTGATGATATGTTTGGTTTAGATTTCTTTTGAAGATGCATTGACAACTTGATCACCCATGTGAGGTACATCTGGAACTCTATCAAGGTCATTGGAACCAGGTTCCAGGAACTGACCTTCCTGATTTACTGATCCTGTCCTTTCTCAGTAGGTGTATTAAGTCTCGCTGACCTTCTTAGAAACATGGTATCTCTCCTCTTGACCAACGCCTGAACAAAATCTCTCCACTAACATTTCAAAAACCTAGGAGACTGTCTTCTGTCATTGTTGCATGTTCTGTGCTTTTATTTCTGTTCAGATTGCACAAACTTTGCACATTGAGTGTAGATGCCTCTTAAGCGGAGAATTATACCTTTAAGAGGAACAGGCTAGTCACGTTTGCTGCTGGAACCCCTATTGAACGTACAGTCAGTAGCAGTGTGTTCCATACTAGGATGCTGCAAGTGATTTGCCTGGCTCAACAAGATTATTCATTGTTAATGCACGCCAAAATAGCAAAATTGGGAGGGCGTTAAACCGAACATCTAAAGGTTCCTGGTTCAATCCTGGGTTTTGGCATAATCCTACCTGCCAATTGGCACTGCATTTTAGGGGTAGCATAGTGGTTAGCACTGCTGCCTCACTGCGCCAGGGACCCAGGTTCAATTCCCAGCTTGGGTCACTGTCTGTATGGAGTTCTCCTGTGTTTGCATGGGTTTCCTCCCACAGTCTAAAAGAGATGCTGGTTAGGTGCATTGGCCATGCTCAATTCTTCCTCAGTGTACCCAAACAGGTGCTGGATTTTCACAGTAACCTCATTGCAGTGTTAATATAAGTCTTACTTGTGGCTAATGAATAAATTGTTTTTTCAAGCTGATAACATCATGATCTCCCACAGATCTAAAAACAGATCTTGAAGAACTAATTTGTCCCTTATTGTGCCTTTACGAGCAAAGCTGAGATTTGTATAATATTATGTTCTTTTTGAAAAACAAATTACCATAAAATGGAGAAAATTAAGAAGTGTGTGTCCTACACTGATTTTGGAATTATTTGGGCTGAATTTTTCCTGTCCCTTGGTATCAAAGTTGGACATGGTTAGAGCAGAGAACTGCATTGGGGTAGCTTCCTGATGTATTCCTGCTGACGAATTGAGTTGGCAGTCCATTCCACAGGGAGAGACAGTCAATCTGTATTGTTAAAGCTCCAGCTGTGGGTGACTCTGTGGCTGGTCACTGATCCAGCTGAGGCTCTATGTCACAAAAGCAATGCTGCATTTATAAAAGGCTGCACATTTCACCAAAGGTTTCTCGTCTCACCTCCCTGACATTTATTGATTTGTTGACAGGCAGGTCAGTGAGGATGCCTCTATGAAGAGACAGCATCGCAGTCTCTGATCTGCCTCAGCAGGCTTCTAATAGGCCAGCAGGATCAAGAGCCATAAGAGGATAATGATAGAGAAGGCAGCCTGTTAGAAGTTTAGAAGAGTGAGAGGAGACTTCATAGAAACTTATAAACTCTAACAGGGTTAGAAAGAGTGGTTTCATAAAGAATGTTCCCAATGGGATGGGAGTCCAGAACTAGGGTCATAGTTTGAAGGTAAGGGGTAAACCTTTAGGACTAAGGTGAGGAGAAATTTCTTCAACCAGAGGATGATGAATATGTGCAATTCACTACTACAGAATGTAGTTGAAGCCAAAATATTATCTGATTTCAAGAAGAAATTAGATCTACCTCTAGGGGTTAACGGGATCAAAGAACATGGGAGAAAGGTGGGGTCAGAATATTGAGTTCGATGATCAGCTATGGTCAAAATAAATGGAGGAGCAGACTCAAAGAGCCAAATTGCTTGCTCCTGCTTCTACTTTCTGTGTTTCTAATTGTCAATCTGACTCCCTGCAAGTGTGGACTCACGTTCCCCATTTGAATCTGACACAGGGTCTCAAGCGGTGGTGATCAACCTTTGTAAAGCAAGGTCAATTAAAGGGAGGTGCATACTGATTGCACAAAATGTAAATTGTGAGAATTGTGCACTCCCTCTGTGTCTGGTCAAAGAAGAAACATTTATTTTATTTCTACCATTTGAAGTTAATGATTAAGCATTTTCTACAACTCATTATGAAATACTTGGGGTATATTAAATGTATTTAATTTTACCTAATTGGGTGGCACAGTGATTAACACTGCTGACCCACAGTGCTAGGGATGCGGGTTCAATTCCGGCCTCAGGTTGCTGTCTGTGTGGAGTTGGCACATTCTCCCTGTGTCTGCATGGATTTCCTCTGGATGTCCTGGTTTCCTTCTGTAGTCCAAAATGTGCAGGTTAGGTTGATTGGCCATGCTAAATTGACCCTGGTGTCAGGGGGATTAACAGGGTAAATATGTGGGGTTATGGGAATAGGGCTTGGGTGGGATTGTGGTCAGTGCAGAACCAATAATGTTTCTTTATTGGTAGGGGGATTGAATTTCAGAGCCGCAACATCATGTTGCAACTATACAAAACTCTAGTGCGGCCGCACTTGGAGTATTGTGTGCAGTTCTGGTCCCCACATTATAAGAAAGATGTGGAGGCATTGGAGAGGGTACAGAGGAGGGTTACCAGGATGTTGCCTGGTATGGAGGGCAGGTCCTATGAGGAGAGGTTGAAGGATTTGAGGTTGTTTTCGTTAGAAAGGAGGCGGCTAAGAGGGGATCTTATTGAAGCATATAAGATGATTAGAGTTTTAGATAGGGTGGACAGTGATAGCCTTTTTCCTAGGATGGAGAAAGCTAGCACGAGGGGACACAGCTTTAAAGTAAGGGGTGATAGTTATAGGACGGATATCAGAGGTAGGTTCTTTACCCAGAGGGTGGTAAGGGTATGGAATGCCCTGCCTGCGGCAGTTGTAGATGCGCCAAGTTTGGTGGCGTTTAAGAGGTTAGTTGATAAGTTTATGGAAGAGAAGGGAATGGTTTAGTTTGGAGGGTCATTGCTTTTTTCATAATTGATCGGCGCAACATCGAAGGCCGAAGGGCCTGTTCTGCGCTGTAATGTTCTATGTTCTAATGGGCTGAATGGCCTCCTTCTGCACTGTAGGGATTCTATAATTCTTATTCATGAGGTCAAGGTGTGTGAACAATCTTGTGGCCTATTGAGATGAAGAAGGGCCAATCATTCAGTCCACTCACTAGCCTAGGTTGCCCGTCACTGGTTCAGAGGCCTGTGCCAAAATCCTGCTGTGTACCTACTATCATGAGCTGGAACAAATTGTTTCTTTCTTTGATTTTATTACAATGTACAGTGAAATAGAAACTATCTCCTCTTGAAGAACAAGTAATGACATTGCAACTTTTTATTTGTTTTCAGGCAATAAAAATGAATATTTGAATACAACCAGGAAATGACCTAGGCAATTTGTACTTTTGGTAAGGAAAACTAATTCGATAAAAACTGCTTTCTGATAATGACAATAGAAGCAAGGAAATAAAGTTTGTTTGTTTGGTTACAAAGAGAGGCCAACTTCCCTTTACATTTTGACATTTAGCAATTATTGTGTTAGATTATTTGCATAACTGAAATAACAATGAGCTGTAAATGAACATTGAAAAGGAGCAAAGTTATCTTACAGTTTACAAGTATTAAGAATGATAAAATAAGAGCTCAATCGGGTAAAGTCTATCAATAAGCAAGAGGATCACACTATGTGGCTAACCTTTGCAGTTGCTGTAGTACTTATGTGCTGCGTGTTATTCCACAGAATTGTTAGGGACAAGAGACCATTCAGCCCATCAAGCCTGTCCCAGCTCTCCAAATGAGCATCATGACTTAGAGCCATTCTCCTGCCTTTACCTACACCTTTGCCCATTGTTCCTATTCAAATAATCATCTAAGGTCCTCTTGAATATCTTGATTGAATCTGCCTCTACCACACCACCACGCCGTTTATTCCTGACTGGAACCACTCACTGTATGGAAAAGTTTTTTTACATCTCATTTGTTTCTTTTGCAAATCAATTTAAACCTATGCCCTCTCGATCTTTTTACAAGTTTCTTCCTGCCTTCCTTTGTCCAGCCATCATGATTTTGAACATCTCTATCAGATCTTTTCTTAGTGTTTGTCTCTCCAAGGACAACAGTCTAAACCTCTGCCACCTAACCTCATAACTGGACTTCCTCATTTCTGGAACCATTCTTGTAAACCTACTTGATTGTTGCGTGCATGGACGACATCCAGATTCACAGATGACTGGCACTACATAATGACAGGAGTGCCCAGCCCTCATAAGGAATCCATCAATCAGTTCTCCTCTGGGTCAGTAAGATTGCTGAGATGCTGCCCAGCATCAGAGGCAGTGGCTCCACAGAGCACCACTCTTCTGTCCTCTCTTTCATTCCTGCTCTCACATACTCTGCCAGTACCTTGTTGTTGCCTGCCTGCCAGCCAGCGAACCCAGACTGCTGCAGACCAGACCCAGAGCTGCTTGACATCATGCTGCAAAACGTCAGCAATCTCCACTTCGATGGTCAACAATCTTCCAATTCCAGTACCTCGACCACCAGAGAAGTAACTTGTAGCAGCTATAAGAAAGGCACATGGAGGACAGTTAGTTTATTTTTGTTTCTATAATGAAATGATTGAATATATAAATTTGGATTGGAATAGATATTTAATGTTGCTTGTGTGGTGTTAGTGCCAGTGAAGGAAATGTGAAGAGCATATGTCTCTTGGGGATTGGGCAAGTGTTGTTTTGGTTGTTAATAATTTGATTACGTAAAACCACAGCAGAAAGGAAAGTTTCTGGTGTTAGCTCCCATCCTCTTCCTGTTCCTCCACTTCCTGATCTCATTCCTTCGTCCCCACTTCCTCCATCCATTCACCACATCACACTGCTGCTCATGCAATGGGTGGTAACATGTTTGTGCAGCTCACAGCATTCTATTAGGGCCCAGGGAATGGTTGCAAAAGGTGAAAAACACCATGGTTCATTCTCTAGTGAAGTCTGTGCTCAAAAACAATTTTCCATCTATCCGACTGCATTAAAATTTGAGTATCTCCATAACTTGCTAAACGATGGGGCTGTACAGGGAGATTAGAAGTTGGTACCTCTCAATCAAATGGATTTTCAAGGACTTTGATCCAGTTGGATCAAGACAGGGGGAAAAATGACTACAATCCCAGAATCCTGTGAGCCCCCAATCTAATGATAGGTCAATATGGATCGGGAAAGACAAGTGAGATGTGTGGAGATCCAGCCACGACTTAGCATAATTACTCCCTCAGTGCGAACAGGCAAAAAATATGTCCAAAAAGGGAAAAAGATAGACTTCAATGGAAGAGGATAAAACATCTTTGGCTTCTCATTGATAAACAAGAAGACCTCAATCTAATTATTAACAGTTGAGTTATTAAACTAAAAACTTCACTATTAACAGCTCTGTCATGAATTTTCCATCAGCCAGATCATATTGAGCACAAATTCTGAAAGATTTAGAGGTGAAAACTTTGATTAACATGACCTTGGCATGTTGATTGTGGCAAGATTTAATGAATCTCACCCACACATAACAGTATTATTTATTAATTGTCACAATTAGGCTTTCATTAATGCTGCAATATTCCCTTGTTGCCACTCTCCAGCACCTGTTCGGCTACACTGAAGGAGAATTTAGCATGGCCAATAAACCTAACCAGCATCTCTTTCAGACTGTGGAAGAAAACCCATGCAGACACAGGGAGAAAGTGCAAACTCCACACAGACAGTGACTCAAGCCAGGAATCGAACCTGGGTATTAAAAGCAGACATGATAAATAAGGAAAAAGTATTGTAAAAATACACTTGATGGTGGATTTAATAATAATGATCACTGCATTGTGGTAAGAAAATTAAAGGCATACATATTCATAGTATTTCACCTAAAACAATGACCAGCATTTCACAGCCCCTCTGTGTTCTTCGGTGGATGCAGCAGCCATTTAAATTGCCATTTACTTTGACAAGACCATAATATCTCACTGGACAGGAGGGGCCATAAAATGATTGCCAAGAAGTTTAACCTGTTGTATCCTAATTGATGCAAATCGTAATCAGGACTATGCAGGTGTCAAATTTAATGTAGAGCTCTACAAACAAAATTAAATGGTTGTAAATTGATCTACATCTCTACATTACAGTCTTGAAAGCAAAGCCGTCAAGAGAATTCTGATAATAGGTGAAAAAAGCAATTAAGAAACTGCATGATAACTTTATGCATTTGAATTCAGTCTGTGTATCCTGCAAAATAATAAACACAGGAGGCGAATGGAAAGGTGATTCAGGGGACCGGGGGGGTGGGCGGTGCCAGTATATTTATATTTGCTAAGGATATTATTAAAAAGAATGCAGGAAAGATTTGCTGGAATGTTACCGGGACTTAATGATTTGCGTTATAAGGAAAGGTTAGATAGACTGGAACTTTTTCCCTGAAGCGTAGAAGACTTAGGGGTGATCTTATAGAGGTCTGTAAAGTAACGAGGGGTGGAGATCAGCTAGCTATACAACATGTTTTCCCAAAGGTAGGGGAATCTAAAACTAGAGGGCATAGGTTTAAGATGAGAGGGGAAAGAAACTGGGGCAATTTTTCACACAGAGGGTGGTGAATGTCTAAAACAAACTGTCAGAGATCGTTAGAGGCGAGTACAATTTTGTCTTTTAAAAAGCATTTCAATTGTTGGGTAAAATGGATATAGAGGGATATGGGCCAAACACAGACAATTGGGACGAAGTTAGTGGTTTAAAAATAAGGGTGGCATGGACAAGTTGAGTCAAAGGGCCTGTTTCCATGTTGTAAACTTCTATAACTCTGTGACACTAGATTGCTATAAATGATATGCAGAACTGGTATTTATGCATATATCCCTGTCAAAAATCGGCTCAAAGTAGAAAAATATTTAATTACCCTTCCAGCAGACATGAAAACTTGTGATTGAATGGATAGCCTAGGAGAGAAATAATAGACCCTGGTGCTTCTATTGCTCAATATAGATAGCTATATTAAATCCAATTTCAGATGTCAAACATAAATTAAAGTCAATTCAGAAAATTAAAATGTTTTATTGAAGAAGGGATTTAAAGGGCAAATGGGGGATGCGGATGGGATGCAGAGATGGTGTCAATTAAAGGCTTCGAAAACAGTAGAACCCCCAGGGCCCATGATTTCTCTCCTAGGCTGTGCATTCTACCACAAATCTTTATACCTGCTTAATCAAGATCTACAACTCATGATGATAGTTGATTGTTTTTGTGGACTTCAATATTAGATTCTACATGCTATATGGATAAGAGACATAAGATACACTCCGTACTACATATAGGGGGGTCACCTGACCTGGAGGTTAAAAGTAAAAAGTTTACTTATTAGTCACAAGTAAGACTTACATTAACACTGCAATGAAGTTACTGTGAAATTCCTCCAGTCGCCACACTCCTGCACCTGTTTGGGTTAATGCATCTAACCAGCATGTCTTTCAGATTGTGGGAGGAAACCGAAGCACTCGGAGAAAACCCACACAGACACAGGGAGAATGTGCAAACTTCACACAGACAGGGACCCAAGCCAGGAATCGAACCCGGTTCTCTGGGGCTGTGAGGCAGCAGTGCTAACCACTGAGCTGCCTGTTTGGAGATAAGAGAATACATATGTTAGGGAGTTAGCCAGATTAAAGGTGTTCTTCTCACAGTTATAAGTGATTTTCAATGTTATTCTTTGAGTCTAGGATGTGACACTGCGGGGCAGACCATGTAACTGAAGACTTTCTCGAGAATATCAATGGTGTGCTGTATAATTCCTTGAGGAAATATAGTTCCCATTGTGTACCCTCTGAGCCGGTATGCTTGGGATGCAGACCAGAGCCGTGAGCCATGTGGATAACCCTCATCACCCAATGACCGGTCTTTGATATATTATGGTGTTTCAAATGCAGCAGGAATTGATGATTCCTGCAGAACCAATGCAGCTTTGGCTACTGCCAGGATGAGAGGCATTTATCTGTATAACGTGCAGTGTCTGGTCACACACTAGCCCCACATCGAGGAGTGGAATTGCTTTGAGCTTATAAAAATGGCAGAGCTCACATGAACTGCAGATCATGAAAATGTGCATGGAGATAGATACAGCCTGCATCACAGGGAACACCTACAGTCCAGGCAAACCCTTGTGCTCCCAGGCAATTTTTTCCACTGAAAGTGGATCCATTGGATAAGTCCCAGCACTATTTAGCTCAGAAAAGCCACTGCTTTGTTCATTTTTTATTAATTTTTGGTATGGATCCGGATTTATTGCTTGCATCCTATTGCCTGAGAAGGTGAAGTCGATTTTTCTACTTGACTTCTGGATCCATGCTGGATTGATGGGCTGAGTAGCCTAATTCTGCTCCTATATCTTATGGTCTTATGTGGTTGTAGATACTTCTGTGAAGCTGTTAAGTAGGAAGCATCTGGAAGAGTTACACAAAACTAAACAGCTTGTTAGGCCAGGTTCAAGCAGAAGTTAAGAGTCATTCATAGTTATGTGGAACTGGAAGCCCACATCAATTAAACCAAGTAAGGACACAGATTTCCTTCCCCAAAGAAACCTGAGAATCAGTTAGGCTTTTACAATAATTTGACAGATTTGTGGTCACATTCACGGACAGGAACATCTTTTCTTTCCTTAATTTCCAGATTGAATTTAAAAACCTCTGTCATGGTGAGATTTGAACTCAAACTCTGGGTTGCAAAGAAACAGGAACTTACTGTTTAATACTATTGAAAATTGTTCAGCTGTGCTCTATTATATTTACTGCTGATTTGTAGCATAAACAATGCCTTTTCACTGCCACTAATTAAAATGATGTTGATTAATTCTTACTGTACTGGCCTTACAGGACACATCACATCACAAAGTATTGAATTTGTTTGTTGTTGATGGCATGGATTTTATTAATGGTTGCCAACTCCAAGAAAGGGAGGTCTGGATGACCTCTTTCTATTTTGTGTTGGAAACAAAAGACTTCCATTGCTGACAAATTAACAATAGGAGCAATCAAAATTTTTAGAAGGATAAAATAAAGTAGAAAAGTTGAGTATAATGGACCTTTTTCATCAAACTATATTTCTAATTCGATAACTTCCGTCACGCTGTTCCTGAAATGCCCTTTGGTGTTGGTTTTCTGCCAAGGTTTTCTTTGCACTCATGCCAAAGCTACTATATAATTTTGTTTGTATGGTTTGTGGCAGTGTAATGAAATCTGCTACTTTTTGTTTAAAGCAGACAAAGTTTGAAATCCCAGCTACCCACAATGAGGACCAAGCCTTAATGTCAGTAAAATGAAGGAGATAGTCTACAGGAAGTGCCTCAGTCGACATCAAAGAGGATGATGTGGAAATGGTCGAGAGCTTTAAGTTTCTAGGTGTCCAGGTCATCAACAACCTGTCCTGAAAACTCCACACCAATGCTATAGTTAAGAAAGCCTACCAGTGCCTCCACTTTCTCAGAATGTTACGAAAATTCCGCATTTCCACAACAACTCTCACACTCTTTTACAGATGCACCATACAATGCATCGTGTCCAAATGTATCCAACAAAGATCACAAGAAACTACAAAGGGTTGCGAACGTAACCCAGTCCATCACACAAACCTGCCTTCCATCCATTGATTCTGTCTACACTCCCCACTGCCTCACAAAAACAGCCAGCATAATCAAGGACCTTACACATCTCGGATATATACTCTTTAAAGTGTGTTTATTAGTGTCACGAATAGGCTTATATTAACACTGCAATGCAGTTACTGTGAAAACCACCTAGCTGCCACACTCTAGCACCTGTTTAGGTACACTGAGGGAGAATTTAGCATGGCCAGTGCACCTAACTGGCACGTCTTTTCGGACTGTGAGAAGAAACCAGAGCACCTGGAGGAAACGCTCATAGACATGAGAAGGACATGCAGATTCCGCACAGACAATGAATGACCCAAGCCAGGAATTGAACATAGGTCCCTGGTGCTGTGAGACAACAGTGCTAATTAACCACAGTGCCACTATTCTGTCCACCTTCTTCTGTCAGGAAAAAGATACATAAGTCAGCAACCAATCCCATTGGATTTTTTAGAAATCCAGCCACAAGCAATGACAACGGTGAGTCATAGAATCTCATTAAAACTCTGTCTGCCTCACAATAGAGTTCATTCCTCATTTTTGAAAATGAAAGCCAAAATTTTACAGACCCACCCACTACAGGAATTGGAGCAGGTGAGGGGCGGAGCATTGGGGGGTGTCCGTTGAACTCTGGAGGGATTTTATAGTTTCAGGACAAACTAGGCCGTAAAATCCCACCATGCGCCTTTGAATTCCCTGACACAGGCTGCCTAATGACTGCTCATCTCCAATGGTGCAGACTCTTGCCCTGAGGCTGCATTCTATTGTATCCACAAAGTTGCAATCCTAACTCTAATTACCAGCTTCCAACTCTACTTCTAGGACTTCCTTAGAATGCCAGCTCATCGTACCTTAGGTTCTCCAAACTCTAGTCTCCCACTGCAACAAAATGTAAATGGTTCCAGAGATTCTGTGAGCCCTAACAGACTGGCATGGAACCAGCCTTTTTGTTCTAAGTTTCAATTAGCAAAGGACTCATCAATAGTAGGAAATTAAAAACAATTATATTTTATTTTCACTCTCTATCACCTACTACAGGCTGCCATGAATGGACAATGCAAGTGTACACTCTGTAGGACCAGTGTTGTCCCATGGGGAACTGACTGGCATAGTTAAAGACAGTTTTGACCATTAACACACCTCAGGAGCACCCCTGTCACAGGCATGCCCCATTGGCAGGCCATAACACTAGCAAAAGGAGTTTCCTCAAAATTACCTGTCCTTCTAAATATCTTTGAATCATCTGCAAATTTAACAACAGAGCCTTCAGTTCCTTCTTCCAAATCGTCAATGTATATTGTGAAAAGTCGTGGTCCTAGCACTGACTCCTGAGGCACATCACTAGCTACCAGCTGCCATCTTAAGAAAGACATGTTTATCCCCACTCTCTGCCTTCTACCAGTCAGTCAGTGTCTCTACCCCTCACCAAGTTGTTGCTTTCTCTGCTTTCAGGAAAATAAATGAGAGAGTTTTTTTAAAAAGTTGATTTAATTTGATTTATTAGCGAACAGTGAAAAATATTGTTTCTTGCTCGCTATACAGACAAAGCAGACCATGCATAGAGAACAAACAGAGAGGGGTGCAGAGTATAATGTTTACAGTCATAGCTGTTGAGAAAGATCAACTTAATACAGGTAGATAAGAGATGGAATTAGAACATTGTTAAAAAGAGAGTTAAAATAGTGTTTTAAAAACATAGAACAAGAGTAAAAGATAAAATTAGAGGATATGGTGGGCTCAGCTCACAAAAAGTTGCCTCACTCTAGCACCATCTTGATCAAATCTGTAGCGTGACTGTTGGCCTGTGTGGTGAGTACATTATTTGAGAAAGATCAGTGTAAAGCATGGGTATGATAGGAAGTTAGACTGAGGCAAATATGAGTGTTAACCCTTCAGATGGGGATGTGAGGTGTCAGCAGGGACAGGATAGAGAGGAGATAGAGAGGTGTGTTGATATGAGGAGTGATGGATAGAGGGAATGGTGGACAAGTTAGAATGTGGGAATTGTCATTAGTTTTGTGCCACTGTTATGCCCTTTCAAGTTCCAAGATCTGCTTGGTAATCAGTGACAATTGGAGGGAACACATTACATCCATGTTTATTTGACTGGAGATGTTACCCTTTTTTTCCCATTCTTGGGAAAGCTTACACTACTGCAGTCACTCAAATCTCTCAGTTGGACAACTAGTTAATAGAGAGGAATTCTTCCTTCCTTCCCAGGTCTCATTGCTATTCTTGTGATTGTACAGCCTAAAAGAGATAAACTGGAATCCAATTTGAATATTCAGAAATATGGAACAGCATAACAATGGGAGAATGTAAGTTGTAGGAGCTTGGGCCACTAGCATAGAGCCTGAGATATTGTCATATATGGCTGTTAAAACATAACAATCTTAGCAAGTGTGATGGGGATATCTCTTCCATGCAGGAGTCAATTGAAATTCTAAGTACTGGCTAACTGGGTTTAAATTCATTAATAAGTTGAGGACTCTACCAACACTAAATTAAACTTGTGAGGTGACCAAACTGAGAAGAAAGAACAAAAATTCCTAAATACAAAATCCAGAGTTAATGAATATTAAAAGGAGGAAGGTTCTAACTAGGTAGTTACACTTAAGATGTTAGTGATGCCTGTATTGAACTGGAAATTTACAATTTTGGGATGGTTGGAGATTCGAAGGGACAACTTTAGCGGCAGTAGGAGAGAGAGGCCTAGTTTGAGTGGATTAACTTCTAATATTTGATGAGTATCAAATTTGAGCTTTTCAGGGGTTCTAAGTCAAATGAATATAGAAGGAAACTTGGGTCAGTAAGTTTGGCTTGAAGAACAAGTAATTTGCATTCATTGTACTTTTAATATGTTTAATGTAACTGGCTATTTAAGATAGAGTGTCATTTTTAATATGCATGATCTTTGATTTCTATAGAGTAAAATACTTTCATTTTGAACCTTGTTGTTTCATTATTTTTGTGAATGCCCATATTTTCCTCTTTGGCCTCCCACTACATGCAGCACACTGAGATGCATTGTGTCGTCATAGGAAAGGAGTGCTAAATTGTCTAGCCTTGAGCAAGTGTCTAGCCTAGATTATCCAGTACTACCTCTGATAATAGCAACAATTCATCAACAATGTTTATTGTAAAGGTATAATGGGATACTAGGGAAATGAAAGTGTGCTTGCACAATGAAAGGTGGGGCTTAATTTCCACTTTCATCACTTGGATGATAAGGTCAGGTAAGTTCTCAAACGAGCAATCCATTCTGCAAAAGTCTAGCCCATGTGGCAAATGAGGAAGTGCCACTTCCTGTATTTGCCTATGCACTTACTCAGTGATTTCATTGAAGAAACAGGTCAACTGGAAATGTTTGTGTTGGACAAAGAGAAGCTCAGCGAGACAACGTATTTGAATTTGGCAATTCAGTTTAGATTTGATGCCAAAGCTGACGTTCACCATTGTTGCCTCGACAAAAATAAGAACAGCTTTTGTATTTGTTCTTGAGCAAGATTCAAGCCAAACTTTGAAGTAGGATTTGTAAGGTGCAACTCGCGGTCTAAGGTCTTTACTGAACTCATTTTGTTTTTTCCTTTCAGAATGCGCTATCTTCTGTAGAACGAAAGTGAGCAGTTTTCAATAGAATGAATGAATTCGAAAACCCTGTTTTAATATGACATGGCCTTTGATTCAATGCAGGTATTTGTGGTTGGGAATGACAAGCCAGAATTTAGTAATTTTCAGTAAGTGCAACAGAATTACTCTGAAGGACATTTCTGTTAGGATTAGCCTTAGGATTATCACACTAACTGGGGTAAAATAGATTTTTAAAGACAACTGCCTCTAATATGAAGCTGAATCTATTATGACAAATAATAGCAGTTGCCAACTCCCTTTAATGACCAACCTCATGTAAATATAATATCCTGATTGTAGTGCAGAAGACCTGTCTTCCAGTACTAACCACACAGATTTTGTCATCGAGCATTTACTGTCATGACATGATTAACGCCTCAAAAACTGACATGATCATTATATTACGGAAAGATGTTGTTAAACTTACTGAACTTACCACAATCAAACAAATGCAGTGCATGATAAAGTAGCTCTAGTTTGCTAATCCTTGCGACAATTGGGAAATTTATTTTGCTTTAACCTTTTAAATGTTACAGAAGGTATTACACATTCCAGGAATATTGAATGAAAAATCACACAAGGAGGAAACATCAAAGCTGTTTTACATCCTGCTTTCAGAATCAGCAAATATGTCCACAGTGCAGATCTTGTGCAATAATACACCATCAGATTTATCTCAAAGTGACAGAATACCGTGCAAGATTAGTCATTTACTCCACAAGCTTCCGGAGGTAGTAGGAGAGGCGGGTACAATTTCATCTCTTAAAAAGCATTTAGATAGTTACATGGGTATGATGGGTATAGAGGGATATGGGCCAAATGTGGGCATTTGGGATTAGCTTAGGGGTTTCTAAAAAAAAGGATGGTATGATCAAATTGGCTTGTTTCCATGCTGTAAACTTCTATGACTCAATGACTGTAGGAGAGGTGAAGATAATATGAAACAGTTTCTGCTGATATACTACAGTTGCCAGCCTTTGCAAAGATGTTTCACAGCAACTAAGTTATATTAACAATTCCATAATGCAAATGCAAAAGTTAAGAACTTCAATATAAATCATGGCAAATACTACCTCTCCCAACTGACAGGCCATTGAGCAGGAGGTCACTGTGGCTGCCATCCATTCACTAAGTGCCACATAGCGCAAAAAGGAGATGAATGATCTGATCTGGTCTGCCAGGATAAGTCCTCTCTCAGCTCGCTCCACTACCAAACTCTCATCCTGGCATCATGAACTCAAATGGCTACTCTTTTCACTCATCTTGCACATCCATTCACTGGGCAGTGGGCAGACATAGCAACACTTAACTCTTGAAACAATACTTTCGCAATACCACCATCCCATCTATTCTGTTCCTCACACTGCATTCTCTTTTCCTTCTAGTAGGGCACACCACACACAAGGGACACGCATTTCACCCAACCTCTCTCCACCCTCTCTGATCATATCATGCAGGCCAAACTTGCACAACAAATGAGAACGAGCCCAGGTAGCAGGAGGGATGACATTGTCAGCCTCACTGAGTTCAAGGAAGCTCCATTGATCTCGGATGGGATTTTAAGGTTTTGGGGCGAGTAAGGCCATAAAATCCTACCCATTATGTTTTGGTCTCAACTGTTTTCTGTGGTTAAAAAAAAATTCCATAGGCTTATTATTCTCTGGGTGAAGAGATTTCTCCTCACCTCAGTCCTAAAAGATTTACCCTGAATCTTTAAACTATGACACCTGATTCTGGACTCTCCCACATTTGGGAACATCCTTTCCGCATCTACCCTGCCTCGGATTGTATAGTTTTCTATGAGATTCCCCCTCATCTTTCTAAACTCCAGCGAATATAATCCTAAGTGACTCAATCTTTACATTATGTCAGTCCTGCCATCCCAGGGATCAGTCTGGTAAGCCTTCTCTGTACTCTCTCCATCAAAAGAAGATCCTTCTTCAGATAAGGAGACCAAGACTGCGTACAATATTCCAAAGCCCTGTTTATTGCAGCATGTGATTTCCCACTGGCATGATACAGATTAAAAGGCCAATAAGAATCCAGCAGGCAGCTATTTTAATGAGAATTCCTGGGATACAGATGAATGCAAATGGCATTTGCAGCACATGCCAGCGGAAAGACAGACTACTAATGGGCCATTGAGAGAATTGCAACAGGATTTTACTCCTTTTTTGTCCCTGCCAGATTCACTGCACCCATCCTGCAATGGAAGGCCTGGAAAAATTCCACTGTAGGATTGGGCAGACTGCACAGCACTGGGCAAAGGGGAATTGGGAAGGGGATGAGTCCAGTACCCATAGGGTTATACGTGCTCTCCTGCATGCCTGTCAGCAGGAGGGAGTGTGTAATGAGCTCCGTGGCCCCCTGATCGGAAGCTTAAGCAGAATGAGGTTGTGGTTAATAAACGAAACAGTAGAAATAACAAACCATTTTATGAATTTCTGGGAAGCCCTTTTCCTATCATGACTAACAGAAATTATTCTGTAGTTATTTTTAAACCATGGAGTCATGAACTTGTGGAAGAAACAATTTGTATTCTTTGAGAGATCGCTGCTAAAACTCTTTCACTGGAATTTTACCAGCCCGCCTAACACAGGAATTGGAGTGGGTGAGAGGTAGACTGTGGAAAGGTTCATTGACCTGAAGGAGGATTTAATGATTTCGGGGCAAACAAGACTGTAAAATCCCACCTATTGGGATTTTTGTCCCTCTCCATGGTATGTTCCTCAGTGGCAGGAGGCAGTACAGACTTGATGGAATGACATGTTATGGTCCTGTTGTAATCAATGGGTTTCCCATTGAATACAGTCCCTCACCGCCAGGAAACCTACAGCGGGAATGCATTGTCAGCGGAATGGGAGCAAGACTTTGCCACCTGTTTTTTCTACAATGTCGATGGGACTCTTAATGTGCCAGAAGGTGGCACGGTGACAGTGATTAGCACAGCTGCCTCACATCTTCAGGAACTTGGGTTTGATTCCCAACTTGGGTCACTGTCTGTGTGGAGTTTGCACATTCTCTCCATGTCTGCATGGGTTTCCTTTGGGTGCTCTGGTTTTCTTCCACAGTCCAGCGATATGTGGATTTAATGTATTGGTCATGCTAAACTGCTGTTTAATCTTCCAGGGTGCATTGGTTAGAGGGATAAGCAGGGTAAATATGGGAATGGAGCCTGGGTGGGATTGTTGCCGGTGCAGACTCAATGGGCCAAATGGCCTCCTTTTGCACTGTAGGGATTTCATGATCCTTTTATGTCCAGGGCATTTTCACATTAACTTCATTGCAGTGTGAATGTAAGCCTACTTGTGGCTAATAAATAAACTTTAAGCTCAACAGGTAGACAACATATTGGTTTCATACCTCACTTGAAAAAACAGATTTACCTACGAATATGACAGCCCTGTTGTCTGCACTGATATTTCACTCTAAATTATGTACTTAATCCAAGACCAGGGCTTTAACTCAGTATTCTGAATCAAAGGTAATAATGCTCCCATTGTGAGATATACTGGCTAGAGGGGGAAGATTATATCAAAAAGGAACTGAAACTAGGGAGAAATAAGTACATAGAGGAAGTCTGAAGCCACAAGAATCAGGAAGACAAAACTTGAAGAAGTGAAAACGGGAAAATAAAGCAAAGAATGTTGAAAAACATAATGAATGAGTTCATTATTATGGTAAGAGGCAAATATTCCTATGATTACAAAGCATATTCAAAATACATTATAGATTTGAAATGCTTGTGCAATTAAGGGATACAGTGTGAAGAAATAGATGTAATTTCACATCTGTCATCAGTGTTGTAAATAATCCAGTTACTCACCCTCACCTCATATTCATGCTCAGAAATAACGCAGTGGCATCACCATTACACCAATGTGATATACAATAGCAATCACATCTTCAATATTCAATTATAAACCTTTTGAAACTAGTTAAATAAGAGCTGTGCCTTTTTGTCCCTTCCACCTCAGAAGTTTGGACCAGTGCTAAGGTAATCCTATCACATTCAGAAGTTCTCAAAACCCACCAGACCCTTCAGCAGAGAAGGTTGATGCTGAATAATTTATTTAAAATGTCAAAAAGATTTGTTTGGTCAATGCAGACACTCTATTTGCAAGGGCTTGGCGCAGTGATTACAACTGCTGCCTCACCATTCCAGGGATTCAAGTTGATGTCCAGCCTTGGGTCACAGTTGTGTGGAGTTTGCACATTCTCCCTGTGTCTACATGAGTTTCTTCCAGGTATTCCAGTTTCCTCCCATGGTCCAAAAATGTGTGGGTTAGTTTGATTGGCCATGCTAAATTGTTCCTTAGTGTTAGAGGGACTATCAGAGTAAGCATGTAGGGTTATGCGGATAAGGTCTGGATGGGATTGTTGTTGGTGCAGGCAACAATTTCAATAAAGGGACTGATAGAATTTTATATAAGCATTAAGAGATATGGAGAGAAGGTGGGTAAATTGAGTTGAAGTATAGATCAGCCATGTTTTAATTGAATGGCAAAACATGCTCAAGAAGTAGAATGGCTGACTCCTGCACTAATTGTTCTCTCACCAGTTTAATGTGTTAGTCTCAGGAATGAAAGAATGGGCTTTAAGTTAAGATGAGAAAAATAGGCAGTGTTCCTATTTTTGACTTCTACGCAGCAAACCCTATAGGACGTTCACATGTTTGTATAATATCAAAAACAGAATAGTGTACATCTGGGAGCAATCAATTGTCAAATGTTAACACTTAATGTTGATAATGAATAAAAACCACTTGGAAGAGGCACCATTATTCAACTAATGCCATATCCCTGTGGAATACCAAAGTTATTGGAAGAGGTGGGGCAGGTACAAGCTGCTTAGAAAAACTAGTAAGATAGCAAGCGTCAATCTACCTCCAGAAGGATCATGGAGAACCTACATTTATCCCTAGAATAAACTGCTAATCTCATCAAAGAAGAGCATTTTTTTCCCCAATAGAATAATCACATGGCACGGTGACACAGTAGTTTGCCCTGCTGCCTCACGGTTCCAGGGACTTGAGTTCAATTCCAGCGTTGGGTGACTGTGTGCAGTTTGCGTGTTCTCACCCCCTGTCTGTGTGAGTTTCCTTTGAGTGCTCCAGCTTCCTCCTACACTCCAAAGATGCACAGGTTAAGTGGATTGGTCCTGCTAAACTGCCTCTTAGTGTCCCAAGATGTGTAAATTAGGGGGATTAGTCATGGAAAATATGTGGGATGATAGAGATAGGCTGGGACAGAGGACCTGGGTAAGTTACTCTGTCAGACAGTTGGTGCAGATCTGATGGGCCAAATGGTGTCTTCAGCACTGTAGGGATTCTATGATTCACAGCTCTATTAGTGCATTACCTATTTAGTCTGTGGCATTTATATATTTTTTTAAATGTTAATTTAGATATATATTTGCTTCCTCACATATTTCAATGAATCAGAATACTTCAGTACAAAAATGACCAAACTTAGCTCATTTGTCTCAAACTTGGATCAATATCACTAGAATACGATTAACAGTTAATGAGGAGAGGCTCAGAAACTGAATTCAGTTTCTTCCAAAGTCATAGAATCCCTATAGTGCAGAAGGAAGCCATTCAGCCCATCAAGTCTACGCCGACCACAATCCCACTCATCCCTATTCCCATAACCCCATACATTTATCCTGGTTAGTCCCCCTGCCACTAAGGGTCCATTTTGTATGGCCAATTTGCCCAACCCACACATTTTTGACTGTGGGAAAGCCAGTTTTATTTACAGGCCCAACTCTCTATTGGAGAGGGATTGTTCTCAAAGAGATGGAGCCCAAGGGCAGATAGATTTCCTGTTGCTCAAAGTAGACATTATGATTGGGAAAGTGATTGGTATAGCATGTTTTGGAGAAGCAGGGATCATAGCAAGGTGGGAGCAAAAGATCACAAAAGAACAGGCATTAGATTTTTTTCTGTGTGTGAAGGGGATGAGGGATGGTGGAGGTAGCCGAAATAAGTATTCCAGCTCCTCCTGGCCTGCAGGGAATACTAGATTAATATTTACTTTTCTTGTGCAGCAGACCTTAACCCACTTTTGCTGGAGGATTTCCTAAGGATGATTACCTGACAACCAAGTACAACAAAACATTAGATGAAGTCCCTGTCTCATAAGAGTGGGTTAGTTGTCTGTTTCCTGAGTTCACACCTGTTAAAATGGGAATCATGTGAATTCAAGGGGAGTTAAGTCCAAATGTGTGTGTGTTTTTTTTAACATCCCACATATCACAAACCCACCCCAATTTTGGAAGATAGGATTCCCCCATTAGCTTTATTCAATTATGACTTATTTTTTACATTACCTTGGTATGTCTTTATTTCTCAACTGTTTCCTTAGCATAGAGCAAAGCAGGAAGATAGTTGTGGTGGTTGCAGGCCAATCATCTCAACCCCAGAACATTGTTGGCGAAGTTCTTCAGTGGCGTGTTCAAAGTTCAGCTATTTGCAACTGCTTCATCAACAATGCTCCTTCAACCATAAGGTCAGAGATGAGGTTGTTCACTGATGATGATTGACTGCACAAAGTTCTGGTCTATTCACAACTCAGACAGGTAATGAAGCCCATTCCCACACACAGCAAGACCTGGACAATATCCAGATTTGGACAAACAAATAACAGACTTCAAAAGGTTTGGGAAGATAAAAGTTCACCCCGACTTTCTCAGGAAATCTTGGATGGGTAATGAATGTCAGTCTTTCCAGTGATTTCTACGTTCCAAGAATGAATGACAAAACATTAAAATATCTTCTTAAATTTTGCAATTGATTCAATTCTAATTGTCACTTTCCCTGAAAATTATTCTTCAATGACTGTGATTAATTTCTGTACTACTTCTAAATTTAAGCCTCTTTCTTGCTAATTTGCAACTGTAAAATTAACTTCCATTATTCACCTGTCATTACTTGCCTCTTTCATGGTTGTTTTTATTGCAGTGAACTGGTTTAGTCATCTTGTAAGTAGATAATGGAAGTAGCAGTAATCGTTTCTTTTTGTCCCAGTCAAACACTCTTTCTCATATTGATGAATAATTTCCGGCGCAGATGCACTTGTAAAAGCAAATATTACAATTCACAACTGCAGTCACATTGAACAAGAATAGGCCAATCAAATATGTAACCATGAATGGGGATACAGAATTTCCTGTGACCTTTGGATATGGTTTAAAATCCAAATTGAGATTCACAGGCAAAAATACTATTTTCATTGCTACCTGTTACTTTTCTGGGGGAAATAGGTTTTGAATTGGGCTTATTGTGCAAGCCAATTGCGCAAAAGTGCTCAATTATTCTATTTGTAATGGTGCCATCAGATTTACTTGTAACTCTGAGGTTCAATGAGTAATGATTTTGGATCCCCCACATATCCGATTTGGAACAATTTTTTTCCCGTCAGTGAATTTTTAATAAATTTTTAACTATAATACAACTATATTCAGCTCTTCGAACGACTGCACTAAAATAGTTATACAAAGGTAATGGAAACTACACATTGACAGGGAACCAAGGAATAACAAGAAGTCCAGGGATTTGCTGAGCTTCCCCTTGGCGCAGCATTTACTCTCTAATTAATTGTTTGGCTTTTTACATTTTTGCTATTTAAATGTTAACTAAACATTCAGTACTAGGTTTTTGTTTACAAAAACAATTCAAATGTTTTTAGTGTTTACTTCCTTGATCCAAAGAATAAAGTACAAAGAACAAAGAACAAAACAGCATGGGAAACAGGCCCTTTGGCCCAACGAGCCCGCGCCGCCACCCTGATGTTCCCACCTCTACCCGCGATCCCTGTCCATGTTTATAGATCTATGGATTAAAAACCAAATTTGAGACAATTTAGGGAGAATTTGTTTTGCCAATTAGCCTAAGAGCACATCTTTGGGATGTGGGAGGAAACCGGAGCACCCGGAGAAAACCCACGCAAGCACGGGGAGAATGCGCAAACTCCCACAGACACAGGCCCAAATCCATGTATCTGCACAGCACAGCGATAGTCACTGAGCTGTCGTGTTGCCCATCAAATGGTCCAGGTCAAGCGTACACTAACGACGTGAAGCACTAGGATACTCTCGAAAAAGATCCAAGAGCAGCCCTCTCACGACCCATCGCGTGTATGCCCCTTGTTAGACAACAAGGTGGACCAAAGCACCTGTAGGATAAAAACAAGTACATCAATATCATCATCTATTTACACACTTCCCAGGGACTCCCAAGGCTCATGATCCCTATTTTAAATCAGTTTTCTATACCCCTCCATTCCCATTCTGTTCATGTGCCCATCTAAGTATTTCTTAAATAACTCCAGAGTGCCTGCCTCCACCACTTTACTTGGCAGCGCATTCCATACCCCCACCACCCTCTGTGTGAAAAAACTCCCTCTAGCATCCAAATTATACCTTACCCCCCTCACCCTAAGCCCGTGACCCCTCGTGCTATTCGAGTCCATCCTAGGAAAAAACTTAACCCTGTTTACTCTATCTATACCCCTCATAATCTTGTACACCTCTATTAGATCTCCTCTAAGTCTACGTCTTTCTAAGGAAAACAGTCCCAATTTGCCTAACCTCTCCTCGTAACTCAGACCTCCCATACCAGGCAGCATCCTGGTAAACTTCCTCTGCACTCTCTCCAGAGTCTCCACATCCTTCCGGTAGTAAGGCGACCAGAATATCCACATTAATGTGTAAAATTAACTGAAAGAATCACAGATATTGATATGTAAAAATCTAACAAAAATAACTGAAAATAGACCATGTTACTTGTAAAGACAAGAGTTTACGCTGAAAATGGAAAGCACACCAGCCTATTGCATCCAAAGCTCAAGGAATCATAGAATCTCAAGCACAGCGTGAGACCATTCAGTCCATGTGGCCTGTGCAGGCTGAGAGAGATATCAGAGGTCACAAATGTTCAGTTGCATCAAGCCAGCTTCTGGTCATGCTGGATGGGCTTGCTGCTATCCTTTCCTTGCCTGTTATTCTTATGCATTCATCTAAGAATTTCAATCTATCATGTAGCAAGAATGAAACACACCTTTAAGCAGTAAATCAGAGTTTATTCAATTTAAAGTGTCCGTCTGATCAATGTATCTGTCAAGAGAACGTTTAATAGCTGATGGCTTTCATTTATGCAAAAATCTTCCAGCAGCAGAAAACAGTTTAATTATTGACTTTTTAAAATGAATACAGTGCTGCTATTTAAAAATCCTGCAAATGGTTTGAGCAAAGTGATTTTCCTAAATAACTGGTCTGTTTCTTTCTATACTAATCAAGTTTAAATTTGTCCACTTCATCAATTCACGCTTGTTACCACATCATGACTTGTGGAAAAGTATTAGAAATATATCTTTGGTTTTCTAAACAAAAACACAAATTCTGATGGCCATCACCAGACCCAGTGTTTAAGGTCAGATTTTTGTAGAGTTTGGAAGATTCTCCAGCCCCTTAAAAAATTGTGGATGTGACTCAGATTCAGAAGTCCCACCTCTGTTTCCAACAGATCCAATCTTTGCCAGCAGAGGAAAAGGAGGTAGATTTGTCTTACACAGACTGGAAACCCGAAATCAGCAGGACAATTAGTCTGAGTATCTTAATCTGAAAAGTGGGAGCCATGAATTGATGGAATAGATCTTGAAGAGTAAATAAGATCTGCATAACTGTCATGATCTGAGGATTTTAATTCTCTAAGCCTTAAAAAAGTTACAACTATTGTGAATTTTAAAAACAATGCAGTCGGGCTGCTTTAATTCACGGGCATAGGTTAGAAAAGAAAACATCTGGTCACATATTGTAATCAGAGCTCTTTACTAACATTTGTGAGAACTATCATTGTGATTATGAACACTTGGCTGACTTTCAAAATTGACAATTATCTCAACAAGTGTTCTGAGTTCACAATTTGCTTGACAACTTAAAGAGGTATTAAAGGATCAGCTGTTTTTGATGTGGCTACTGAATGGAAGTTTGTTTGTTTTATAAGAGATTAACCAGTAGAGGTGACCGAATGATTTGAATGAATTTTATTAGGCCTAGTGGTATTATCACTAGATATTATCCAGAAACTCAGCTAATGTTCTAAGTAAAAATCCCATCTGGGCAGATGGTAGAATTTGAATTCACTGAAAAAAAAATCTGGAACTAAGAATTTATTGATGATCATGAAAGCATTGTTAATTGTTGAAAACCCCATCTGATTTACTAATGTCAGTTAAGAAAAGAAATCTACCCACCTTACCTTGTCTGGCCTATACATGACTCTCAACTGCCCTCTGAACTGGCCTAATAAGCCATCCAGTTCAAGAGTAACAAAGAGTGGCAATAAATGCTGGCATCACCCTTATCCCATGAATGAAGTAAAAAAGTGAATTTTATGAATGGGAGTTACTTTCACTATCAAGTGTATAGGGAATAAAGCTGCATTCAATTGTTTGAAGTTTTTTTTCAAATAACAAGGCTCCTGAGGTCTGCCCATGGTTGAGTAGTATAGGAGTTGCATGAGGTGTGATAGGTCATTAGGGTGGGTAGCAGGATCAGTTGGTATTGACAGTATAAGGGGCAATGAGGGATGGTTGTAGGGGATGGCTGGTGGCTTAACATCTTCTATAAAATTGGGACAAAGTCCCTGAGAACTGAACCATGTTTTATAGAAAGCCTGCCTTATCACTTGCCCACCTACACTCTGCTTCCATGTTTGGGCCTGACTCTATCCTGCACTCCAGAGCAAGTATTGTGCATTTCAGGGTAATTTTTTAGCAAGATAAGTCCATCATTTTGATGAATTGGAAAATTTCCGAACTCAAGCTACCTGCCTCGGTAACCAATCGTTAAGACGAGATTTCCTGGCTTCTCCTGTCAGCAGGATCTTCCAGTCCCATGGAAGGTGAACTCCTGGCAACAGGACAAATGAACCATGCAAAACATCATAGATATCAACAGCTCAGGTTAAATCACCATCAGTCAGTTCTCCCTCTCAAACAGGAGAGCAGCCTATGGTCACCTGGAATTATGGTGACTTTACCTTTCCTAAAGATATAGGAGTGGAAATTTGGACTCACTTTTCTTTTTTTTTTAAAGTTTATTTATTCATGTCACCAAAAAGCTTACATTAACAGTGCAATGAAGTTACTGTGAAAATCCCCTCGTCGCCACACTCTGGTATCTGTTAGGGTACACTGAGGGAGAATTTAGCATGGCCAATGCACATAAGCAGCTCATCTTTTGGACTGTGGGAAGAAACTGGAGCACTTGGAAGAAACCTGCGGAGATCCAGGGAGAATGTGCAGTCTCCTCACAGACAGTGATCCTGGGTCTTGACACGGTGAGGCAGCAGTGCATTCAAGGGTGTATCCTCTCTCCTTATTTGTCTAGACCTTTCAGCTGTTTCTAATACCTTTGACCACTCAGTACAAAGTGGTTTTGTTGAAAAATTTGTGGTTGCAGATTATGTTCTGACATTTTGCCAGTTTCACCAATCAACTCCACCTGGGTATCAGGTTCTCTTTGTGGCCTAACTAATCAAGAAAAGACAACTTCTAGTGCAACACTGTGACATGTTTCACATAGCACACCAAAAATAACGTACCTTCTCTGATTTTAAAGGAAGGACTTTTTTTTCAAAATGACAGACATGTTTAGCTAATCCTGTGACAGGTTCATACAGGCTGCCAATGAATGTAACAATTCCTTTAGTGAGAGGTTGTAAGGTCATTGAGTTTGTGCTTGGCTCAGCAATACTTTTGCTTATGTCAGAACATTATTAGCTCAAGGCCTATTCCAAGATCTAATTGACGCTTCATCTAGTATGGAGGTATCTGCCCAGGGCATCATCTTTCATACAAGGTATAAGCTGCTTGCTCAGTTTGGATGTAAGTAGACACATAGCACAACTCGAATATCAGGTTGGTTCGCTCAGAGTCCTGGACTTTATTTACTCCTTAAGTAAGGCTGACAAAAATAGATTAAACTGATTATTTGTCTTCATAACTTTTGATGCTTTTGCTGTGAATCAAATGACTATACATGGCACAGTGCAGAATGGTTAGCGCCGTTGCCTCACAATGCCCAGGACCCGGGATCAATTCCAATCTTGGGCCTATGTAGAATTTGCACATCCTTCCCATGTCTGTGTGGGTTTCCTCTGTGTGCTCCAGTTTCCTCCACACAATCATAGAATCCTGTAGTGGAGAAGGAGGCCATTCAGCCAACTGAGTCTGTATCAACAACAATTCCACCCAGGTTCTATCCCTATAATCTTATGCATTTACTCTGGCTAGGTCCCCTGACACTAAGGAGCAATTTAGCCATGCCAATTCATTGCCCCTTAGTGGCCAAAGATGTGCAGATGAGTCAATTATTGGGGTAAATACATTTGGTTATGGATGGGATGCTGTGTCGGAGAGTGGATGTAGACTCAATGGGCTGAAAGGCCTCCTTCTGCACTGTAGGGATTCTATAATTCTTTTATTCTGTAGAATTTGTGCAAAGATTGATGATATTTAATACATTGGCTATAATCTCTTTGTACAGAGCAAATGAATGCAAGTGCAAACATATATTTGCTAGTGATAATGCACAACATAATTTCACCTCATCAATCTCAGTCACAGCCCTCGCACCCTCTTACTTATTGTGGATTCTAATTAAGTCAAACATTGGTGTGCAAAATTCTGGCTGTAAATTTGGGCCCACAAATATTTTCTACAAAAGATACTGCAGCAACATTCCCCAAACCTTTGCCACCTAAAAGGACAAGGAACACCATCACCCTGATGATCCCTTCAATGTCACACTTGATCCCAGCTGGCGTCCTCATTTCTGATCCTTCATCATTGCTAGATGACAAGCCTGGTACCCCTTAGCTAACAGCACCATGAGATTATTATTGCCAATGTTTTGTGGCAGTTCAAAAAGGTGGCTCACCACTACCTTTCCAAGATCAGTTAAGGATACATAATAAATGCTGACCTTACTAGCCAAGCCCACATCACATAAATAAACACCAAAACAGTCACAGGACATTTCACTGAAGAGAACAAAATAAATTTCAGAGAGGGACACATTCCTGGGACACTGATATGCATTTTTAATGGGAAGGGATGATCAACCAATTCATCTCAAATGAATTTGCAATTTGTACATGGTCCCCAGGGAGACAATGGGAAAGGAAGGAAAGCAAAGAGACCCTTATCCTTAAATATTAAACACTGAATTAATACAATATTGCTCAATTATATCACAGAATCCCTGTAGTGCAGAAGGTGGCCATTCGGCCCATTGAGCCTGTACCGACCACAATACCACTGTATTCCCGTAACCCCACGTATTTAACCTGCTAGTCCCCTAGCACTAAAGTCAATTTAGCATAGCCAGTCAGCCTTACCTGCTCATCTTTGGACTGAGGGAGGAAACAGGCGTATCTGGCGGCTAAAACCACACAGACACAAGGACAACGTGCAAAATCCACACAGACAGTGACCCAGAATTGAACCCGGGTCTGTGGCATTGTGAGGCAGCAGTGCTAATCATCGTGCCACCTTGCTAACCCAAATCAAAAATCAATTTGATTAGGCAAGATTTTACTCAATATTTCGACCTGAAATTCAGAATATCTCATTAGACTGGATATTTTGGCATCAATGATTACAAAGCTAAAAAAATGTAATTTCAGCATTTTGAGTTTCCATGCCAAACTGAATCTGAAATACAAAAAACAGATTGATAATAAAAGAACAAATTATTTCCTTTTGGCAAGCCAACTTCCTTATGTGGAAACTCCCTAAATAACACCGATGCAACATAGAATTTCAGAATCGCTGACAAATTCATCCAACTTTTTTTAAAAAGTTGGCATTGATCCCAAGAGAGAAATCATTAATACATTAACGTGGCTATGAAGGATTTTCCCCAACTTTCTTCTGTGGTCTTGGTAATTCATGCTTGGACACATTGAAGATTTCACAATAACTGGCCTGTTTAGCCTCTCATTAAGATTATGACTGATTGGAGTAGACCTCAACCCTACTTTCCTGCCCACCTCCAATACCCTTTGGATCTTACCTGCCACGCTCCTTCTGCTGCGAGGTTAGAGAATTTGGAGGCCAGCCAAATCTCCATTCACTACAGCAGGATGGGAAAATCCCTCCAAGAGATACTTAGATGGGCACACGAACAGAATTGGAATGCAGGGGTATAGAAAACTGATTTAAAATAGGGATCATGAGCCTTGGGAGTCCCTGGGAAGTGTGTAAATAGATGATGATATTGATGTACTTGTTTTTATCCTACAGGTGCTTTGGTCCACCTTGTTGTCTAACAAGGAGCATACACGCGATGGATCGTGAGAGGGCTGCTCTTGGATTTTGAGAGTATCCTAATGCTTCACGTCGTTAGTGTACGCTTGACTTGGACCATCTGATGGGCAACACGACAGCTCAGTGACTATCGCTGTGCTGTGCAGATACATGGATTTGGGCCTGTGTCTGTGGGAGTTTGCACATTCTCCCCATGCTTGTATGGGTTTTCTCCGGGTGCTTCAGTTTCCTCCCACATCCCAAAGATGTGCTCTTAAGCTAATTGACAAAACAAATTCTCCCTAAATTGCATCAAATTTGGTTTAATCCATAGATCTATAAACATAGACAAGGATCACGGGCAGAGGTGGAAACATCGAGGTGACGGCGCGGACCCGTTGGGCCGGAGGTCCTGTTTCCCATGCTGTTTTGTTCTTTGTTCTTTGTTCATGAACGATGATAAGATCCTGGCCTTTGACTCTCCTGGTAGTCAAAAATCTATTTATCTCTGCCTTGGAAATTTCCTGTTTTATTTTAATGGTCCACTTTATGCCACAAATCAGTTTTCTTTTTCTTTCACCTTCGAACCACTTTCACTCTCGTCAAGTTGTCTATGCATCGGAATTCTACAGCCTCATCCACCACAGAATCGGAACAGGCAAATGTTCGTTGACTTGGGCGGGAATTCCTGTCTCGCTCAAGCAAGGTCATAAAATCCCGCCCATAAAAATCTCACTCAATTTGGCCAGACAATGCATGGAAGTTACAAGAGAGAAGCAGGGCTTTCACCCCAATTAGTTTGTATTGGTGCTCATCCTCCATATGTGCAAATAATCATAAGCATATTTCCCCATCCTGATCCCAAATTCAGTCACC
Organism: Sphyrna mokarran; assembly: GCA_024679065.1. Taxonomy (NCBI): domain Eukaryota; kingdom Metazoa; phylum Chordata; class Chondrichthyes; order Carcharhiniformes; family Carcharhinidae; genus Sphyrna; species Sphyrna mokarran. Next base: position 25,503,998 of record JAGIQG010000019.1, read on the forward strand.
CTAAATTCTTTGCACATCCAGTTCACTGAGTTCACTGGATGAACTCATCCAGTTCAAACTTGAGTTTGATTCTTCCTCCACCATTAAAACTAAAAGCTTTATAAATAACATGAAGTTTCTCTTGCTCTAAGTCTCTAGCTATATCCATTATTATTATTATTATTTTTTTTTTATTATTATTAAGCAACACAGCACGGGAAACAGGCCCTTCGGCCCAACGAGCCCGCGCCGCCATCATACCAAATAGTAGCAAATACATTATCCTATTTTAATATTCCTATATAATAATATATATATTATTCCTAATATGGAAAATTTTCACCATAGGGACAATTTGTTTCCCAATCAGCCTAAGGGCGAATTTTTGGGTTGTGGGAGGAAACCGGAGTGCCCGGAGAAAACCCACGCAACCACGGGGAGAACGCGCAAAACTCCCGCAGACACCGGCCCAATTCCAAGTGTCTGCACAGCCACATCGATAGTCTCTGAGCTGTCATGGTGCCCTTCAGATGGTCCACATAAAGCACCCATTTACGACATGAGGTACCAGGCAACCCATGAATCAACATCCAAGAGCTGTACCCGCACCACCTGCCGAATGCGTGCTCAAATTATGGACCGAATTACCTGTGGAAAAAAGCCGTAGTTAAACAGTCCTAATATATCCCTCTATCTGCATACCGCTCATGTGGCTGTCCAAGAGACCCTTAAACAGCCCCAGCGTGCCTGCTCCCACCACCTTACTCGGCAGTGCATTCCACACCCCCACTACCCTTTGTGTGAAAAACTGCCCTCTAATATTCGTCCTATACATAGCCCCCCTCACCCTATGGCCATGACCCCTCGTCCTATCCATTTCTAAAGGTGGAAAAAGTTTACCTCCATTTACTCTATCTATACCCCTTATAATCTTATACACCTCTATGAGATCCCCTCTAAGCCGACGTCTTTCAAGAATTATATTCATTATCTCTCATTTTAGGCTCTTCAACTACTAGTAAGAATCTAGTATTATCAATCCTGTGCTATTCTATTTATTGTTTAACACACTTCTATTACAGAATTTATTAATTTTGAACAAAAAGGCATCAATTTCTTCATTTTTATACTTCTTCATACCAAGACAACATTAGTTAAATATCATCTCAGGTCTGACAGCATCTATGGGGACAGAATAGAGCCTTTGTTCTGAGTCTAGATGACCTTTTGTCACAGCTACCCCAAAGGAGTAGAAGCAGTAGACAACTGCATGGAGTTCCATTAATTTGCAGAATCACGGTAAAACAAAAGATTACTCTGTTGTCTGCATAAACTCATGTCTTGGTGAATCCCATTCACAGTTTGTAATTGGAGACCAGTTTTTCAGTTAATGAGCCTCAAGATATCCCACATCAATCTCAATTGATGCTTCAATACCAAAAGGACTCATTGTACACTCCACAACAAACAATCACACATAAGTTTGTATTTGATCATGCTTTTCAGGCTAAAGGAAGCGTAGACTTCCCCTACGAAATGGATCCTTGCAACTAATAAAAAATCTGGATTATGATTAGATATTGACAACAGGCATACTTAGGTTTCCTAATGCAATATACACATTGCATTGTATAGCCAATTCTTGCATTGGCTATACAAAATGCAACTTTGCAATTTAACTCTGTGAAATATATTAAGCACAAACATTTCAGACCAAAAAGCTCAGAATAAAAAGTTGGCAAATAAATGAAATTTAAAAGCAAATGTAACTGACCTGCATAAAAAGATTTTGTAAGCAGCTGTTCACATCTTTGCATATCTAATAATTCTTTAATTTGTACCTGGAGCAAGCCTTTATACCTTAATGAACAGGTTTAATAACCTAGACTTTATAATTGCGGATAATTGAAGACAGAAGATAATTCAAGTTTGTTAAAATCAGGAAATGTGAATTGAAATACCTACAGAAACGCACCATTGGGGTACAGAGCATTTAACTAGAAATTCAATCAGTTTATACGATAGTCCTGTTGAAATCCTGTGGGGATTTATCCTGCTAATCCCTCTGACACTAAGGGGCAATTTAGCATGGCCAATCAACCCAATCCGCACATCTTTCAACAGTGGGAGGAAACCAGAACACCCAGAGCAAACCCACGAAGTCATAAGGAGAATGTCTGTGGAAGTTTGCACAGTCTCCCGAGGCCAGAATTGAATCTGGGCTCCCAATGCTGTGAGGCAGCAATACGTATCACTGTGTCATGGTACTGTCCCAAAGAGAATATTTAAGAGAGATGTGCAGGGGGAAGTTTTTCACACAGAGCATGGTGGTGCCTGAACACGATGCCAGAGAAGGTGGTGGAAGCAAGTAAATTAGCAACATATAAGGGGCATCTGGATGGGCACATGAACAGGAAAGGAATGGAAGGAAGAAAATTTTTTTTTAGTTTAGTTAGGGCATCATGATCAGCATGAGCTTGGAGGGCTGAAGAACCTGTTTGAATTCTGTATTTTTTTGTTCTTTGTAATAAATACTGAATTTAATTGAGCAAACAACCCTTTGACAGCTAATTGGTCTCTTACAAAATTATTATCTTCTGAGCTGGCTGGTTTTGAAAAATTTAAAATCTATTTAAGTTCATTCATTGTGAAATTGAAACAAATCTACAAAAGTGATTTGAATGCCATGATTGACAGACTTTCTAATATTAGCTGTAAACCAAAATATTCAAAGTAATTTTAAAATATTGCACTCTCATTCTCTTTGTCTTGTTCTCTCTCATTCTGTTTTCTTTTGTCCAACTTTGTTTTAAATTCCTGTTTTTTTTTACATTCTATTGTTTGCAAATAAAAGCAGATAAACCATTCCTGACTGATTCAAGCTTTCCCTTTGTTAATGATTTGATTCCAAGCACAAGGTTTTGCTTAACTGTTTTCAGGTTCAGAAAGTAATCAAAGGTTCAAGAGGCAGGAATACACTAAAATGATGAAAAATATTTTCCGACCAGGCCCAGCGCGGTGGGAAATCTGGCATCTGTCTGATTTTGTCAGTTTTATGATAAAGTGTATTGTAGCACATGATTAGTTCACCTCAGATTTGCCATCCTGCACTAAACCAGTGCTATGAGCTCCACAATCACCATCTGGTCAAAATAAATACTCTGACAGTGAGAGAAAATAACCAGCAATGGTAACTCAAAAACATCAAATTAATAGAAATACAAAAATATGAAAAATAAGTTTCTTTTATTTATTTTTTTAAATTATATTGGAATTCATATCATATACTTAGCAAAATGTGCTGTATATTTACATAATTAAAAATGTGACAATAATTATCTTGTATTCTCCTATCCTTTTACCAATGCGTTTCCAGTTTATAAATAGTGAAATATTTCAATCACCAAAAAGAACAACAACTCAAGCATATTTTATTTGTTCGTGAGAAGTGGGTGTCACTGGCTGGGCCAGCATTTGTTGTCCATCCCAGAGGACATTTTAAGAGTCAACCACTTTGCTGTGGATCTGGAGCTAGACCAGATAAGGAAGGCAAATTTCCTTCCACACAGGACATTAGTGAACCAAATGGGTGTTTACAACAATGGTTTCATGGTCATCATTAGGCTTCAAATTCCTGAATTTTATTGAATTCAAATTTCAACGTCTGGTATGGTGAGATTCAAATCCAGGTCCCCAGACTTGGTTTCTAGCTTAATAATCCAGCAACAATACCACTACATTACCACCCTCCCATTTTTAATATGTCTAAGAACAAATTGATATGGTATTTGTCAAATCAAAGCCAATCGTAATGTTTGTAGTCACATCTTATATTACTTACATATTTTACCATGAGGTCTTTTACAAAACCATTCCTTAACATGGTGAGGGAAATGGGTCATACGGAAAAATTACAAATGTTACTGAACAATATAAAGATTTTATTTTTTTTTACAAAGAGATCTCTTAACATTTTAAATAAATCTCTATAAATTGTGCACAATTCTTAGTTGCAGCTTCACTAATATTTGTTTTACTGTTGTAGCATTGAGAGAGAAAATTCCAAAAACGAAAAGATGTTCAAATAAAAACATTTTCAAATTTCATTTTTTTTGAAATTTAACACATTGACATTGTTGTACAAGCTACTTTTGACAGTTGTTCAGTGGAGACAAATTACATATTTAATATATTTCTGATAACTTAATCCAGCACTGATTTAGTATATGGCTTAAAACATATTTGTTTGCACATTGTACACTGGTCACCAAGGCAGTCCACTTTTCTAAACAGATCATCACAGATGGTCCTTAAAAAAAAATACATATACATTGGCCGGTATTCTCCAATCTTGTTCTCCCTGCCACCGTGCCAATGGAAATGGAGAATTTGGCCAAAACTCCATCCACTGCAGTGGGGCCAGAGAATCCCAGCCAAGGGTAAGGTCAGGGATTTCTGACCATTAAGTGAATCTAGCTAGCGCTCCAAGGCTTTACAAATGATATATCCTGGTTCAAGAACGGAACTAGTACTTGCGCATTTTGCACACATTTTATACTTCATTAATGTCACTAATGTTTTGGAGAATGTGAGAAAATGTGACAAGCTTTCTGCCAACAGACAAGTATTTCCAATTCTCTGTACTAAGCAAGGATATGCCATCCCCTGCAAAATCAAATTGATTCAGATTTGCATTATCCTAGACTTACGGATGGATTCACGTAAAAGATTTTATTTTTCCACAACTATCACCAAGCTACAAAGAGTCATTATTCTAATGGAAAAAGATGAAAAAATTCCCATGTTCTATGTTCATAAGCACCAGTCAGTAATGCACAAATATGCACTTGATTCAGAGTAGGCCAGTCAAATAAGTAACTAGATATGGATTTGTCTGCACTTTTATATGTTCAGACTTGAAAACAAAGTTTTGTTTATTCTCAAGAAACATAACAGCAAAATATCCAGTCTTAAGCTTAATGGCCTCTCCATATCTTTTAGCTAAGCATTGAAGCTTTTTTCTATGCAGTCTTCTGATCAAACAAGATAAGCTGCAATAAATAATGGAACAACTGCTGATGCTCCAAAGCATTCTCTCACACAAGCAGCTTAGGATGAACTCCTGTTCATTTCACAGAAGAATATCACAAAATCTTTGGTTAGCTCACTGTAGCTTACACAATCTTCAGAAGAGAGATGTTCCTTGTATTTCCATAGACGTTCTGAAAAACAACCAAGAACACTTTTGTCATATCAATAGAAAGATACAGATCCAAGTTGTGAATTTTCTCTGAAGTGCATTCCAAGAGGGCAATTTTCAGCCCATCTTCAGCATCAGACAGAACAGTGAGATATGTTGAAAATCTGGAGAGAATCGAGAACCGTGATTCCGCGCGGAATCGTGAGTGGGGTTCTCCTGTCCTGCTGCTGTGAATAGATATTTAGCTGAGCACCAAATTCTCCACTCTCATTGGCAGTGGAGACAGGGTGTGCAAGATCAGAGAATCCCCGCCATTATTTCTAATATGGCTTGACCAATGTTGGAAGGAGGAATTCATAAATTCTCAGGATTGCTGACAATTTTTAAATAGCAATCCATGGCCGGGATTTTCCAGCCTCGCTTGAGTGAGACCAAAAATTCCCACCCAAGGCCAACAGGGATTACTGTTGTTGGACCCTCGTTACGTCAATTCTTGTGGCAGGAGAGGTAGTAAAGTGTCAGCCTCTGTATCAGCTCATTCCAATGTTATCTGCAATAATTTGCTAGATTCTCTTTAAAGGAATTAAATAGAGGGATTCAGACAGCTAAGTAAGAGATTCTTTAGGCATGGAACAATAAGTAGTCCCAAAAGAAAAAGATTGAAGTGTAATTTAAAAAGTTATGCTTCCAAATATTATCCTGTTGGATCAAATACTAATATTTCAAAATAAAATTTGATCGTTTCTAATTAATAAAAGAGGCTGAAAAAAAGTCATCCACACCTATCTAAACTATTAAAAAATACTCAAAGCATTGGTGACTAATAAGAAAACCTTTGTTTTGCATCTGCTTTTTTCCATCATTATAGATTTCCTACCTTTTGGATGATTGATTCGAATGAAGAAACACTTTTCTGTAGGGCTGATGAAGGACTATATAAACGATGAGTGCCATGAAAGAAAAAGAAATTAAATCTTTTAATATTAAGAACATACAATGTTATTTTTCCAAAGCACAATTGTGAGACAAATGCTGGATGTGCGCATTCATTTTTGTAATGGCCTAGTGAAGTCAAATCTACACAAAAGTTACTTCTTTTATGCTAGCCTTGTGGGGGACCATTAATGACATTGGCCTTAGACTCACAGTGTACAGAAGCCTGCCGTAAACCCCACTAAAACATATTGGGTTGTATTTTCTCCGCTTGCCATGAGAATTGTAGCAGGCGAAGGGCGGACTATGGAAAGTCCATTGACCTCAGGCAGCATTTTCCAGTGCCGGGGTGAGTACAGCTGGAAAATCCTGCCCATTGTCTTTGCAAAATCTGGCTGACAGGAAGACACAGTCAATAAAAACAGATAGAATGATTAATTTGCCACACTCTTTTTAAGGAAATAAAGACAAGTTGGGTTGAGGCTATATGATTTGACTTTCATTTTTCAAGAACTGATGTGCAAGGAAAATATTAATTTTCCAGGGACTGAACAAGAAACACATGTAGGGATCTCAAGTGGTTATAAAATCTTTTCACTAAATTGGCAGAATTTAATGCCAACCTGCCCACCGGCCACCCCACTTCCTAACAAATTTGGAGATTGGCAACCATGTGATCGAATGGAAAAGAGCGGTGTGGAGATCTCGCCGCCTCCCACAGATTAGGTTTGGAGAGGAGGAAGGATACCTGTACAGATTCCAAATGAGGCCCAATTAAAGGTCCAAAGATGTATGGGTTAGGTTGATTGGCTGTACTAAAATTGCCCAAATGTCCTGAGATGTGTAGGTTAGAAAGATTAGCAGGTGGATATGGGGTAGGGCCTGGGTGGGATTGCGCTCAGTGCAGACTCGATGGGCCAAATGGCCTCTTACTGCACTGTAGGGTTTCTATAATTTATGAAATGCCTCATCCTGCTACCACTGGTATTCCACAGCTTGCAGTGGTGGGTGGCATCTTTCCAACCAGACCAGCAAGAAGGTGGATCTTGGAGGTAAGCAGGCGTGAGGATATTGAACCTGTGATGTCTACAAAGTCACATTCATATTTCTTGGCCCATCCACTGCCTCTTGTCCAGCAGGCAGGCTGTGTTAAAAGAAAATGCATAAGCTTGAGCCCATGAAAAATTAAACTGACAAAAGCATTCTCAAAAATAGAATGGAAAACTCACTGGTATATCCTAATGCAAAATTAACCCAAGTGGAAAATAAATTCTAAATTGTGAAGTATATTTAAAACTCAGTAGAATTTAAGATTTAGATTCACCGTACTGAAAACTATGGCCTCTTTTTTGATTCCATTAAGTTTTAAAATGTTTTTTAAAAATGTTAATGTTTTTGAGGAAAAAAACTGGGCCCCAAGGCAACAAGACTGAAAAATGTGTGTTTGTACTGTAAACAATCACCCGAGCACATTGCACAGAGCAGCATTTATATTTTTACTATTTTCAAGACCGAGAAACACACAGCCAATAATGGCCACAGTTCAAAAATGATTATTTTTCTTTATTATTCCTCACCTCTGCAGAACATGTACCCAATACAAAGCGTAACAGTCGCAAGAATCAATAACATTGCAATGATTGCAATTGGCCACAAATAATGTGAGGAGATAATTGTAGAGTGTCGCTCTGGAAGAAGAAACAAATAAATGGTGAGTGACATTTTTGTACAACATTCAATATGTAAAATCTTCAAGGGGGCCACATTGTTCCAATCTCAATTTATCTCTCCTTGAAGCCCCAACAGTGGCCAGTTTCTTGCTCACAATGTGTGAATTCAAGTCAGGGCGGGGAAAGGTGGAGCCTGGTCTCTATTCCCAATTTCCTCTGGTCTGTCCCTCTTAGTAAAGGTCTGATAATATTGCTCTTTCTCATGCTGTAACCTTAGCCAGAGCATTTATGGTTTTATGGTTTGTTCCTATTGCCTTTGAGACTTTTCCGTGACGCATCTCATGTACAGAGAATGATCCGTCTGAATTTTATTCCCTTTCTGTTGTTTTAAACTCAATTGCTTCAGACCACAGTGTGGTTAATAAACCCGCTAACTCCCAATGGTGAAAGTTTAATCCAGTTTGCTACTTATAGCAAAATCACTAATACATGCTCCAACTCGGTTTTACCATTTTGTTACAATTTGCAAACAGTTCTCTTTCTCCCCTCAGTACATTTCTATCCTAGTTTCAACAGGCGTGTTGAACATGCTCTGTCATGAAAACAGTCAACCGTTCAGCTACATATCACTTCGCACTTTATAAGATAAGATATTTTCTGGTCACAACATGCAAGTGAAATCATTAAGGTAGTAGGAAGATTTTCTATGAATCTTAGTGACATGGAAATAGTTTTCCTTGTAACAGCACACAGTGGGAGGTAGGGGGAGGCAGTGGAGGCAGATACAATAGTGACTTTTAAGGGGTGTCCTGACAAATACACGAATAGGATGAGAAAAGAAGGATAGGGTCCCCGAAAGCATACGGGGTTTTTGTTCAGATGAATAGCATGCAGGCTTGAAGGGCCTGTTTCTGCACTGTAATTTTCTTTGTTCTTTGAAACATTCTTACTATGGTCCAGATACTCACTCCTGTGTTGGATGCCCAGAGATAGGAGAGTTCCCAGCTCCATGAATCCAAACCTCTAAAAACGCCCGTCCGAAGACTGGAATTTCAATCTAGGAAATGGGTTGGACTAGGATTCAGGTGGGCGAGTGAGGAGAGTTGAACAGGGTGCCAAGTGTGGAGATTAGCTGCGCAGAAGGCCTGCCTCAGGGGTCTGTACCATGTGCAAATGTTTACAAATAAAAAAAAGAAGCATCCTTCTACCTCTTAGACATGCCCATTCCCATCACTCCACCCCTTTGCAGACAAGGGGAACCCCCCCAACCCTCAAACACAGACGGCCAACCTTCTCTCCCCCCCTCTGTGGTCAGGTCAACCTCTCCACCCACACAATACCACGCAGGTATCAGGGTGACCTGACCACCACGCCCCCAATCTTTGCCAACATCATGGGGTACTCCCCCAAGATCAGTATCCCCTCCCACTCCCAATGACCATCATGCCAACACAACTTTTCTCTTCTCACTTCACCATTGTCCCTCCATGTAATAGGAAAATAATGGGAACAGCCCTCCTTTCCAATGGAGTATCCTAGAAGCCCTGACCTTGACCTCATTCCCAAAGAGTTTCCTGGGACAAGATCTAAAGTGGGACATTCCACTATTTTCCCCACAACATGGATGCTCTCCATTGTGCCAGAATCTGAGATTATGAGTAGGAACGTCCAACACTTCCCATCAGCAGAACTGTCTGGTCCTGCTCACAGCAAGCCCCTACCGTGCATTTCCCAGCGGTGGAGGGTGCAAACAATGGGAAACACCATTAACAATGAGTATATTTATTTATACACTGAGAAAAAATATCCACAGCTGACTAACTATATTTGATAATGAGTGTAAACGTAGGGTGGCATTTTGTGCTCTCCCACCCGCAGTTGATCTGCTGTGGCAGAAGCTGCTTGCTATTGGCTGGCAGCTGGATTTTTTTGTTTCCATCACAATTGATATCAGATATGTGATCAGATGGAATCGTCACATTGATACTAATATTCCACCTTGGCTAAGTGCTGATTTGAGTTGCCTTGAATCTCCACTAAGAACTCTACAAAAATTCTGTGAGGTGAGGGAAGTTTGTGGGATTTGATTGTGGGATGGGAAAAGTTTCTGTGAATTGAATGCCTTTGTCAGGCTGCGGTAGCAACTCTATCTTGCTGCAACAGCAGAGACAGTATGAAATTTCACAAGACCAGGTTAAATTCCAACAGGTTTATTTGGTAGCAAACACCACTATCTTGCTGCTCCTTCATCAGATGAGTGGGAGTTCTGTTCACAAACAGGGCATATGAAGATACAAATTCAATTTACAAAATAATTTGGTTGGAATGTGAGTTTTACGGGTAATCGAGTCTCAAAGGTACAGACAATGTGAGTGGAGAGATTGTTAAGCACAGGTTGAAGAGATGTGTATTGTCTCCAGACAGGACAGTTAGTGAGATTTTGCAAGCCCAGGTAAGATAGTAACCACAGAATAACAGAAGTCAGAGCACCAGCACTTAGTCCATTTGATGTACTCATGAAACCAGTGCCCTTGCCTCACCAATCCTAACTAGAATTTCAGGAGTCAATAACCTTACCAGAGTAGTACAGGTTCAGTTCCTACAGAGTCATCACAGAGAGCCAGAGCCCAGCACATCTCAGTGACAGCTTTGTTTCTGGCACTCAACAATGGTATGAGCCTGCCTCAGTCGCTATGTTATACTACCACAGTTCTGATAGCTTATTGATTTTGGTACTGGACTTAACCACTAGAATGTCAGGAGTTCAAATCCAAATTGTGCAACTGAATTCATCAACTCTGGGAAATTGTGGGCTTGTCACCAATAAAATAACCATGAAAGTTGATGGACTGTTATAAAACAAATAACTGGTACATTGTTATCACCCAGAAACAGAAACCAACAAAGTTATTTAAGGGTATCTTGAAAGATAAATGAATAGGCAGGGAATAGAGGAGTGCGGACTGCATAAAGCAAGAGGTCTATAGTTTAGAAAGACATCACGTATCGGCATGGGCTTGGTGGGCCAAAGGGCCTGTTCATCTGCTGTACTATTCTTTGTTCTTTATTCATTTGGTCTACATTTGCCTTTAGTCCCACACTTCCTTGTTTAAAATATCTTCAGAGCGGGTAAGAGTACATAATAGAGCATTTCCCACATACCGAGGATCAATTCAGAAACTTAGAATTTATCCATCTGTGTGTTTGTTTTGCTCACACACTAAATGGGTGATTTGCTTCCCATGATGACACACACGGAATCCACTTCTGACATTTCCTCATTCTGACTATTCAGCTTATCCTCCTCCCATAGTCAAGAATGTAGGTTAGAAACTTGATCCTCAAGTGTTAGGGTTTGTTAAGCACTTTGGATCAGATACTAATCCAGCCCTATCATTTGGGCAACACAGTGACACGGTAGTTAGCATTGCAGTCTCACAGTACTAGCAACCTGGGTTCAATTCCAGCCTCGAGTGACTGTCTGTGTGGAGTTTGCACTCTTTTCCAGTGTCTGTATAGGTTTCTTCCCACTGTCCGAAGACATGCAGGTTAGATTGATTGTCTGTGCTAAATTGCCCCTTAATGTCCCAACATAATTAGGTTAAATGGATTAGCCATTGCATGGGATTACAGGGAATGGGGGATGGGGGGAGGGTGTGGGGGAGCGGGCGTGGGGGGGGAGTGCGGATGGTGGGGGACCTGGGTAAAATACTCTGTGAGAGAGTTAATGTAGAATTAATGGGCCAATAATCTTTTCTGCACAATCAGTATTAGTAAAAGCTCAAATATGCCAATCCTCTGATCAGTAAAATTCTGCATGCAGCAGGTAAGGTCAGAAAATCAGTACAGTATTGGTGTCTTTTTGCTTGGAGTGTTGGTGGACTTATCACAGTGAGTCACAGAATCATGCAGCACAGAAGAGGCCCTTCAGTGCATCGGGTCTGCACTGACACATGAGAAACACCTGACCTCCCATCCAATCCCGCTTACTGGCACTTTGGCCCATTATCTTGAAAATTATGATTGTAAAATGCACATGCAGATACATTTTAAAGGATGTGAGGCAACTCACCTCCACCACCCTCCCAGGCAGCGCACTCCAGGCCATCATCACCCTCAGGGTGAAAAGGTTTTTCCTCACATCTGCCTAAATCTCCTGCCCCTTACCATGATCCTATATCCCCTCATGACTGATCCTTCAACTAAGGGCAAGAGCTGCCCCTTATCCACTCTGTCCATGCCCCTCATAATCTTGTACACCTCAATCAGGTTGCCCCTCAGTCTTTGACAAAGGGTCATCTGGACTCGAAATGCCAGCTCTTTTCTCTCCTTACAGGTGCTGCCAGACCTGCTGAGACTTTCCAGTATTTTCTCTTTTGGTTTCAGATTCCAGCATCTGCAGTAATTTTTTTTTTGCCCCTCAGTCTTTTCTGCTCCAACACAGACAACCCAAGCCTATCCATTCTCTTTTCACAAATTAAATATGCCATCCCAGGCAGTGTCCTGGTGAATCTCCTCTGCACAGCTTTCAATGCAATCACATTCTTCTATTAAGGTGGTGACCAGAACTGCACACAGTTCTCTAGCTGTGGCCTCACATACAACTCCAGCTGTGACATCCCTGCTTTTATAATCTATCCCTCAATTGATAAAGGCAAGTGTCTCATATGCCTTTTTCATCACTTTACCACAGTGTCACCATGCCCCATGCTATTCCAATAACTTTTCTTTTCCAACTTGGCCATGACCCAATTTAATCTGTTTTACTTATCATTGCATAGATTAAAAGTGAAAAGGTAATTATTCTCACTTCAGATTGGCATTATTATTAGTGCACTTCCAAGTGCTAATCCACAACTGTTGAGGACATCAAATCAGATGAAATGCTTTTCAATCTTTGCTTAATATCACAAATATTTCAGCCTATTTTTTTCCACAGTCTCAATTACTATAAGTAACTTTATTTATCCAATGTTATTCATAACATCAGGCTCTGGATCCATTGAAGTATTTTCAAAATGTAATTGTTATAATGCAGAAAACTCAAGCCACTAGTTTGCATGCAGCAGGCCCTCTCATGAAGCAGTGTACAAATGACCAAATAATCTGTGTTTTTTGTGATATTGATTGCGGGATGAATGTTGACTGAGACATCCAGTAGAACTCCCTTTCTATTCTCAAATAGTACCATGTAATATTTATGAACATCTGCGAGGAATAAGGCCCCAGCTTAACACTCTGTCCAAGACATTATGCCTTCAACGGTGCAGTATCCTATCTGCATGAACTGCGTATTTCAAACAGATTTCTCAGCAGAAATTGAAGAACAGAATACAGTGCATCTTAGCCACATTAGAGATGTGTTAACGAAGAAGATAAATCAGCTACTTACTGCACATTAAGTCGCAGAACTGAACCCGAACAGAGTATTCTATATCCGTTCGCCAGCCCTGTCAAGGCAAATTATTTGGATTTGTACTGTCAATTGTTAATTAGTGCATTTTAAAAAAAACAATGAAACCCTGACAGTGGGTAAATTGTAAGTTCATGAGCTACAGATTGTAAGTCCAGTAGTAAATGGCCTACAATTAGTTGGCTGACCTCACGCAAGAGGCAGTGAGTAAAAGGCCAAAACAGATAATTGTTCCTGGCTAAAGAAGTGATGATGTGGAGATGCTGGCGTTGGACTGGGGTAAACACAGTAAGAAGTCTCACAACACCGGGTCAAAGTCCAACAGGTTTACTTAGTAGCAAACACACTAGCTTTCAGGGCTTTGCCCCTTTTTCAGGTAGGACAAAGCCCCAAAAGCTAGTGGCGTTTGCTACCAAATAAACCTGTTGGACTTTAACCTAGAGAAGTGATCCAGGCTTCTGCTCTGAATTGCTATGGAGCAAATCCTCTGCTGGATGTACTCTGGTGAAGACAGACTCTGGCTGAACCAAGACCAAGTTGCACCCACTCCTGAAGCCTGATTTGCTTCCTACAGGAATAAGATATCAAAAAAGGACCACGACCACTTGAATTTAATTAGAATAGGCCCCAGCTTTAGAACGGGAACTAAAACTTAAGAAGGAACAATTAAATTATCTTTACTTGAGATGGCTGCATACCTGCACACAATAATTGCTGCCACATTCTTCGTGAGACAAGTTAAAAACTCTAGAAAAGGCACCAATCTGTAACACAGCAAAACATTTTAATGTGTTATTGTTTTGACACCAAAACTAAACTATAATCAATAAACAACTTTCAAGCTATTGCAAATCGTTCTATTTAAACAGCTACTTACAAACACAATGTAATTTTTCTCTCTGAACCATGTTCATTTTAAATGCCAAACAAGATTACTTCTGAATGTTATCCCTGTTCTACTTTCTCGGAAGGCTAAGGAAATTTGGCATGTTCACCATGACTCTTACCAATTTTTACAAATGCACCATTGAAAGCATCCTATCCAAATGTATCATGCTTGGTATGGCTCCTACTCTGATCAAAGCCGCAAGAAACTACAAATGGTTGTAAACAAAGCCTAGACAATCAACAAAACAGTCTCCCATTCATTGACTGTGTCTACATTTCTCACAACCTCGGGAAAGTAGCCAGTACAAAGGAACAAAGAGCAACACAGCACGGAAAACAGGCCCTTCGGCCCAACGAGCCCACGCCGCTGTCCTAACGTCTTAATGACATACCCTTGACTTTAGGCTATGCCTATTGTTGAAGATTCCCATACAGTATAATCAAGGATCTCACACACTCCGTATATACTCTCTTCCATCTTCTTCCGTTGGGAAAAAAAATACAAAAGTCTGAAAACATGTACCAGCTGACTCAAGAACAGCTTCTTTCCTGCTGTCATCAGACTTTTCAATGGTCCTATCATATATTAAACTGATTTTTCTCTTCACCCTACTTGTAACTGCAACACTATATTCTGCACTTTATCCTTTTCCTTTCCTTCTAGGTACTCTGTGAGTGGTATGTTTTGTCTGTATTGTGCGCAAGGAACAATACTTTTCACCGTATCCCAGTACATGTGACAATAATAAATCAAGAATGTGTACCAGAAAAATAAGAAATCAATGTCTTAATTGTGTGATGCAAAAAAAAGTTAAAAGTTTTAAGTTAAATTGAAGCTTTATTTCATTGGGAAAGACTGTCTTTTGTAGATATTTTATATATTTGTATATCGATAAACCTTCCCAAGTCTGGGGGGAATATATTCTATTGTATCAAATATAATATGTTCTATTGTATCAAAAATCGTATTATGTTATCATTTATAGTGCCTTTCAGTCTGATTAACCTATGGTCTAATCAACAACTCAAGATGAACTTACTGTATTTGCTGTAACATGTAGCTCCTTCAGTGGTTCACACTCGTGGGATGTGGTTCTGTTACACAGAGCCATCTTGAACTCTGCCTTATCCTGAGTCATGACCGTAAGCTGCAGTTTCCCCAACTGACCATCAGTACTCATGTTCCAAACTATAAATATATAAATATAGTCGTTAACCATGACAATTGTGGTTAGATGTCTGTTCTGAAACTAGTACGCTAATAGCTTTGAAGCAGGTACATCTCATTCACAAACAGAATTTTTACATTATGAATCAGCGCCAAATGCTTCATGTTACAAACATTTACACGACGGCGTGAAATGAGTGATAATAAGTTCACAGCCCGTTTTACATCTGTCCATTGAGATCAATGGAAAGTTAAATTGGGAGCCACATAAAACTGGCAGCCCACCTAGCAGTCATTCTTTTTGTACTGTCAGGCAAAGTCAAGATCTATTCCAATTGTATACAGTTTTCACAGAGTCTGTCGTCTCCTGCACTAGGCTTTTGTGTCTGACAGTGTAGTTGCTTCACAATAGGTCTGCTGACCCTTGCAGCAGCTTCCAGTCAAAGTGGTGCTGGGGTGGGAGAGAGGGAGGAGAAGGATAGTGTTTCTATTAAAATGAAAGGAAACCTGATGACAACAACAGTCTCCTGTTGTGGAATAATCAGGTAAGTGGGTGGCACATTGGCACAGTGGTTAGCATTGCTGCTTCACAGCACCAGGGATCTGGGTTCAATTCCAGCCTTGGGTTACTGTCAGTGTGGAGTTTGCATGTTCTCCCTGTGTCTGCATGTATTTTCTCCAGTTTCCTCCCACAGTCCAAAGATGTGCAGGTTAGGTTGACTGGCCATGCTAAATTGCCCCTTAGTATGAGGGGGATGAGCAGGATAAAGGTTGGGGGGATAGGGCTTGGGTAGAATTGTTGTCTGTGGAGGCTCAGTGGGCCAAATAGCCTCCCTCTGCACTGTAGGGTTCAATGAAGTAAATTCCCATTTTTTTTGTGTTCTTTTGATTACAGTAAACAAATCCTCAGTCACAAGATTATGGAAATTCTTCATATTGTTGGTGGAAGCGTGAGAGATTTAACAAGGTGTACTTTTGCATCATCCGATCATTATCTCACTTAAACATGTTTGCACACCTCAATGTAAATATAAGCTTAAACAATGCCTTTTTGAACTCCCTGCTCTAGGTGTTTTTCCTTTTGTTGATCGCTCTGGAACTTAGTTCAGAACACGCCAGATTGTTTTTATTTCTGGGCATCCTCCCTTGCCTCAGGAGCTGCGAAGAAGTACTTGTTTTTGTTCCAGATATCTAATTTACCTAAAAAAAAGTCCCCAAAAAATCCCCGTCTCTTTAATTTTCACTCCGATACAAAATTGATTTCTTTAAAAAAATCAGCCAATTCAAAACTTGGAAAAAAATCAAGAGTCAGCTCAGCAATTTGACAACTTTTGAACGTGTATTTTCAATATGTTTAGTGTTATTAGAGGGTCCAAATGTTCTAATTCGAAGCAAATGTCAACAAATTTATCAACCTAAGAGAGTATCACTGCTGGATACCGTCCAACATATTTCTTAGTGTAATAACGTGGCCTCTTTAAAGGAGCGATCTTCTGCAAACCATGTGATCGGGCCAGGCGCTATGAAAAGGCAGCAAGGGAAGTCGAGCCAATCGGGAGCAAGGGCACGCATCCGGGAATGGGGATAGGAAATCCTCGTTTGGAACCAGGGAAGAGCTGAGAATCGAATTATGCATCAGTTCCATTAATATATATATATATTAATCATTCACTGTTGAAGCCACAACATGTCGCCTTCAAATCTGCTATACTTAGCCAAACTATCCACACGTATGCATATTTCCACCAGAAAGTAATCGTGGGATTTCATTTCCTCCATCCACTTACTGGTTAACAGGTTCACTTAATTTCTTAAATCCATCGCTGACAATATCAAATTAGTGCACACAGTTTTTCACACAAGCATGTAAACCCACACATCATGCAGAGCGTGAACCGCAACTATCTAACCCAGTTGCAACTTTGCAACCTCTGCTCTGACTGAGGTTAGCGAACTCTGATCAGAAGCGACCAGAGATCAAACCTGGGACATTACAGGATGTGTGTGGCTCAGTGCCGAACCATAGGGTGAGTACATTTCCTTGTTAAAATGCAAAGTTACCTGGTAAATATCCAGAAGCAAAAGGACATCTGACCCAAAAACCCCCATGTGTGGTAAACTGTAAAGCAAGTTTAAAATGTACATTCAGGTTATTGTGAATATGTTTAAAATGTTAATAGCCCATAAAATCTTTATATTTGAGCACATACATGGATGAGGATGAGCAGTTTCATGCAGCATCAAAGAAAACAGTGTAGATTCCCCAACATTTAGAATAGCATTGAAAATAGAAGTAGGAGTGGGCCATTCGGCCCTTCGAACCTGCTCCATCATTCACTTTGATAATGGCTTATCATCAAATTCAACATCTTGATCCCGTCCCTTCCCTCCATTTCCCTTGATTACTTTTAAAGACATCTCTCCTGTTCCAAACTAAAACCCCAATAAAATTGCCATTATACTTTCAACTCTGGACATTTGATCGTTGAGCAAATATTTAAAAACTCTGGAAAACTTAGCATTTAATGCAACCACACGTATCAAAAGATCCCAGCTTTGACCCTTCCCTCTCCCCAAATCCCCAAACCCCCTGTCTGCCCTCAAACTGGCTGATTTCAATAATCCAGCAACAGTGGGAATGAGTATTACAATTCACCTTCGCAACTCTTAAAGCTGGATTAATAAGTAAAAACCGTCGGTTAGGATTCCAGCTGGGTGGCAAACAATACCAAGCTCGGGGTGGGGTTGGGGAGGGGTGTAGCAACTACTGAAAAATAAAGAATTCTGTTTAAAATGAAAGAACAAAAAATGTTTTACCTTCACACAGAGACTTGGGTGTGGATCAACACGTGAATATCTGACCTGTTCAATAAAGTATTTGAAATAGTCAATATTATTTTCAAACAAAACTATTTGCATGGAACATTTATCTCTTCTTATAGTTCATTCATCGAGAATGATCATTAATTTCCCTAATTCAATCTAATAATTGATTAGACAATTCCAGAGTTTCAGCTCCACCCTAACCAGGAATCAATTTCTTGCATTAATTAATCTTTATATGAAGAAAAGTTTCCGACTATCAACCCTTAATTGGTCCTTCGTTGTTTTGGACCTACGGACTCGTACACTGTACTTGTCATTTAAAATGATTGCATGGTTCACATGAAATGGTTCTATTTATTATGTACGCAGCATGAACTGGCTGATCAGAAGAGAAGAGCTTGCAGTTGTACAGCCAATGCCCTGGAAAAGGGAGGGAATGTGAACAAAGGAAACAAATGAGTAAGGCCTGGCTGATATTGTTGTTGATGCAGGCTTGATGGGCCGAATGTTCAAGTTTAATTGATGAAATCTATTGGCAAATAAGGCCTAGGATATTTAGAAATGGATAGAATCTTCTCCTCCCACTTGATATGAGTTGGGAGGCCTGAAAGGTTTGGTGAGTTGGCAGCAAAACCAACACCGGACACCTTTCATCTCTACTAGAAGGAGGTTCTGAGCGGGAAACCCTTGGCTGATCTCCTTCCACTTGAGATCCTTCAGTGGCTAATTGATGATCACTTCAGGACCTCTTCCCTACAATTTGCTCCTTATCAACCAGGCCTTCCAACTGGCAATCTGAACCTCCAATTGACTGGCAACTCCTGGAAGGTGGCATCTCCACCTCCAAGACTTCAAATTTGGCATGTCTGCTAAGTCTTTCATCAAAGTCTGCAGATGCACCATAGAAAGCATTCTTTCCAGAGGTATTACAGCTTGGTATAGCTGCTGCTCTGCCCAAGACTGCAAGGAACTACTAAAGGTTGTGAGCATAGCCCAGTCCATCATGCAAACCAGTGTCTACACTTCCTGCTGCCTCAGGAAATCAGTCAGCATAATTAAGGACCTTCACACAACCCAGGCATATGCTCTTCCACTTTCTTCCATCGGGAAAAAAATACAAAAGTCTGAGGTCACCTACCAGCTGACTCAAGAACAGCTTCTTTCAATTAAAGAATTAAACAATTAAAATTGTTTAATAAAACAATTTTATTGAGTTGCGTTATTAAGTATTAAGTTGATCTTTCTCTACACCGTAGCTATAACACTACATTCTGCACTCTCTCATTTCCTTCTCTATTAACCAAATGCTTTGTCTGCAAAGCACATAAGAAACAATACTTTTCACTGTATCCCAATAAACTTGACAATAATAAATCAAATCAATTCTGGAAGGAGACCCACTGGTGTCCTTGGATTTGTCTAATAGACGTAAAACTAATGGGCTTTCCAGCTGGTAGGCAAGACACCCATCACCAACATAAGATTCAGCTTGTAGATGGCAGAGTCTAGTATGGGTGATTTCATGCTGGAAGTGAGTAAAAGGAAGCATTTTAGCCCACTGATCACAACAGGGTGGCATGATTTCTTATTTATGAAGGAGGGATCCCTTAACACATGATTGAAGGTAAATTTAATGTATTTATTGCTGTGTGTTCACTTATTGATTGTAAAATCAAACAGTGTAATTACAGAATCCCTACAGTGCAGAAGGAGGCCATTCGGCCCATCAAGCCTGCATCAACAACAATGTCAGTCAGTCCTTATCGCATCAACCAACACATTAATCCACTAGTCTCCCTGACACTAAAGGCAACTTAGCATAACCATTCAATCTGATCTACACATCTTTGGACTGTGAGAGGAAATTGGAGCACCAAGACAAAACCCATGCATATATGGGGAGAATGTGCAAACTGCACACAGTCATCCATGGCCGGAATTGAACCCGAGTCTCTGGCACTGTGAAGCAGCAGTGCTAATCACTGTACCACCATGTCACCCAGTTATATATTATTCATTGTATGAATAACAATTCATATTCAGCCTCATCTTAATGAAGGTTAAGTCAGTCCACCTGCTGGAAATATGAAGCAGTTTTTGTAATGTATGTGAAGCTGTGTATTATATTCTTCCTCATGTAAAACTGATTTTGAAGAAACAAGTGATTGCAATTACAAAGAAGGAAGATCAAAATAAACCAAGAAATTTGCTATTCGAGCCATATATTTTTAAAACTGAACTGCCGTTTGATCTTAGCTTATCAAGACTGACTTCCGCAATTGATTCTCTAATCAAACTGCCTTGGTATTTCAAAAGTCAAAGTTCTAGTATTTAGATATGCTTATATTGTTACAGGCCTGTGTGAATCACTCTTCCAAGCTTTGGAAATTGCCCTGTAGGAATTTAGACTGCATCTATTTTCTGCTGTGCTTGATTTCCAATAATCTCTAGCTTTCCAGAACTGACCTCGCATTTGAAGTCTGCTAGAAATGTGATTGGCCGGGTGTCTTTCGGAAGAACTAGTAAAATCTTATCACCCACCAGAAAATGAAAGTAACTTTGAAAAACATGGTTAAAAGTGAAATAAATGTCATTCCATCATCCTAATTCATATATTGGGCATTGGTGATCCCACACCTCGAGTATTGGTGTATTTATCTGAGGAAGGATGACTTTGCTGTTTAGGAAATACAGCAAAGGTTTACTAGCTTGATTCCTGTGATGACAGGTCTGTCATATGAGGAGAGACTAAGTCAGTTAGGATTATATTCATTGAAGTTTAGAAGAGCTCATAGAAACTCATAAAACTCTAACACAATTAGACAGGGTAGATTCAGAAAGCATGTTTCTGATACTGGGAGAGTCCAGAACTAGGGGTCATTGTTTGAGGATAAGGGATAAACCTTCTAGGACTGAGATGAGAAATTTCTTCACCCAGAGAGTGGTTGACGTGTGGAATTCACTACCACAGAAAATAGAGACCAAAACATTGCCTGATTTCATGAAGATATAGCTCTTGGGGTTAAAGGGATCAAGGGATATGAGGGGAAGGCGGAATCAGGGTATTGAATCTGATGATCAGTATGAATGGTGGAACAGGTTCAAAGGGCTAAATGGCCTTCTCCTGCTTTAATTTTCTATGTATATTTCTATGTATCTGTGTATTTCTAAAATGGAAAACATCTCCTGAAGTAACTACAACACAAGGTAATCAAACTTAAAAATTGGAAACAGTTCAAGTTAGAAAGTATTTATGATGTTGAACTGGTATCAAATTTGTGGTTCCAAAGTTTGATTCCTAAAAAGGGAATTTTTTTGTATATTGCTAATGTACATTAGCAATATACAAAAAATAGTTTTCTTCTGTTTCGAAGTGTATTGTACAAATTGCTGATTATTAATGCTCCTAAAAATGGACACATGCTGAAGTAAATTCCCTTAAGTTTTAAATTCTCATTGAAAAAAGAGTTCATTCACTTAATGGTTTTTCCCTTCATTCCTTTGTTATTTTCAAAATCATGCCTTCGAGTGACTGACTCATCGAACAATGAGACTGATCTGGTCAATCACAGTGAAAATATCTATCTTCTCTTCACTCGGCCGAGGCTTTAGTGATTCTTCAACTTCCTGTGTGGTTAGGATTTTCCAGTCCCATTACTATGAATAGAAATTTGGCTGAGCACCAAATTCTCCATTTTCGCTGGCAGCAGTAACAGGGCATACGATTCCAGGGAATTCTGGCCTTGGAAAATATGATGCAGGATTTCTCATGTTATCAATTTCTGCCTTGCATTTAACTCTTGAATGCCTGTACTTACTTTTTGTCGTACTTTGTGGAGGGAGTCTTGCAAATCAGTGCAATGGTCACTGCTTCCGGTCACCCAGCAGAGGTTTACACTAACCTCCACAGGGCAGGCAGGTTCCCAGGCCAACTCCTGTGTTACATGATCATAGGTTATGCCATTCCAGAGTTCAGCCATATCTGAAGTCAGACATCAGAAACTGGGTTGAAGAATATTTACAACTACAATACAGGCTCCACCTGGCATTATATTAATACAAGTGAACATGAAACTATCAGCAAAAGGTAAATATTTTTAATATGTCTTGTTCTCGGCTTGTGAGGAACACGATTAAAATTCAGTAAAAATTACCTCTAAAAATTCAAACTGAACAAGAATTCAATTGGTATGCACTCGTTGGGTTCTTTGGGGTGGAATTTTCCATTCCTGCCTGCAGCAGGAAGCATGGCAGATGGGAAAACCAGATTGGTTTCCACAAATCAGTTTTCCTCAACATTAGGAAGTTGGATTGAAATCTTGTTCTTCCAACTTTCATTGCAGGTTAAAGGCAGATCAAAGAGTGTCCTGCTCTACTAGGTTGGGAGACCCACTTGCATCTCATTAATGCTCATTAAATCCCCCCACATAGCAAAATCCTTGCCCCTTCCAAATGTAGCACACTGCCAACAGGAAATTAACTGGTTCTGCTTCATAGCAAGGTAGACTACCTGCAGTACAATAGACACTACTTTCTGCTTCCTTCCTGCCCATGATGTGCACCCATTTGTATAACCTTTTACTTTAATGGAGTGTAATGATATTACAATTATTTTATCTAAAAATAAGTGCATAAAATTTCAAATTAAGATGAATATTCATTCAATCTATTAAACGCAGTTACTGTATAACCTACCAGGTAAAGTTATTGAAATAAAAGTATAAAGAGACCAAAGAAACAAAATTTTTTTTAAGTTGGGAAAGGATTGAGGTGAGTAGAAAACAGGTAACTGGGTTATAATTATCAAACCATTCCTAAGGGCCTTGATTTATTACTTCCTCAAGGACATACTTTTATTCTCAGTCTAAACTCTTCCATTATTCAGATACATTGCACCAAATACCACAGAGGGGCAGACATGGAACCAAGCTGCTATGGAGCCAACCTCCTCCATGCCAGCCAGCTCCACAACTTTGACAAACTGCTGACGGGTGAAACAAGGGATGAATTGGACACCCACCCCTCACAGGGGACAATGCCTCACCCTCGAGCTGCTGGCCAATTGGATTGGCTGGTAATTCAAGTCAATCTCAGCAGCACCAAGAGAGCATTATGGATGGGGCTGCTAGAAGACTGTCCATGGATTTCCAAAAACAGGTGAGTCTGGGACATTACAAAGGGAAGGTTAGGGAAGACGGTGGATTCTAGCTAAGCTGAGTTGACCCCAATTGGCAAAGAGCAGCCCCCAAAGATTAAACCCCTTTCTTTCCTGCCCTTTGAAAAATGGACTGCCTTCTCCTGCCCGAGTGCCAAACATTGTATGGCATGGGCAACATATTTTTTTAATTCATTTGTGGAATATGGGGTGATGCTGGCTGGCCAACATTTAATGTTTAATTTCACCCCAAATATATTTAACTCAGTCACTTAGAAAGCACACAAGAATGGTTTTTTAATTAAATGCTGGACTTACAGTTTTTAAATGGACAAAGTTGCACCCTCCTGGCATCAGGCAGAGCGGACCAGCCCTGGAAACACAACAAAGCACAAATACAGAGTGTTCATTAGTAAAAAGAAGATTGTTTATAAATGGAAAACAAGTCGTTGCTACAATAAAAAGCAATAAAATGAGAACGTTAGAAGAATAAAATCATAAAAGAATATTTACAGATCTTATAAGAACACTGAAGGTTTTTCTTCTTTCATAGATTTGGGTGTCACTGGCAAGACCAGTGTTTGTAGCCTATCACTAATTGCCCTAGAAGTGAGGGGCTTGCTAGGCCATTTCAGAGGCAGTTAAGAGTTAAGATCATCCCACCCTTTGCCCTATCCCCATAATCTATGCATTTACCATGGTTAATCAACTCAACCTACAGACATTTGGACACCAAAAAGCAATTTAGCATAACTAATCCACCTACTCTGCACACATTTACACTGTGGGAAGAAATCAGAACACCCAGGGGAGACACATGCAGACACAGGGAGAATGTTCAAGCTCCACACAGTCACTGAAGGCCAGGATCAAATCCGGGTCCCTGGCATGGTAAGCAGCAATGCTAATCACTGTACCACTGTGATGCCTCAGTACACAACAACTCATTAATTTATTTTCCAGACATAGATGAATATTTCACCTTTAATATTTGAAGGACAAGGATATTTACTTCTTCAATGGAACGATGGAAATACAGCGTTGTAACAAGATGTGAATTACCTCTATACACAAACAGGGCAATATCTGAGAATATGGCAAAGTGACCACTTTGGAGTCTTGGACTTTAATCTGTAAAAAAAAAGATACTTTTAGCAACCTCATGGTGACAATAAATATCCAAATACATTGGAGAGTAAGGAATCAAATATGTAGCCCCAAAGACTATGGAGCCTGGAGAGGACTGAGTTAAGGATGAGGACGACACTTGATGTGGAATCTGAGTGCAGGGAGATTCTGCCCCATTTTTTTCTGGCCTTTCCATTTATCTAGGATAAGTCGCCAGACTCCGAAGTTTTTGCTTATTTAGGTTTATTTATTCTGTCACGAGCAGGCTTACACAAAAACTGCAGTGAAGTTACTGTGAAAATCCTCTAGTCGCCGCACTACAGCGTTTGTTTGGATACACTGAGGGACGATTTAACATAGCCAATGCAGCACGGCTTTCAGACTATGGGAGCAAACAGAGCATGATGTGGAAATGCTGACATTGGACTGGGGTAAACACAGTAAGAAGCCTCACAACACCAGACTAAAGTCCAACAAGTTTATTTGATTGTAAACCCACAAGCTTTTGGAACACCTGACAAAGGAACAGCATTTTGAAAGCTTGTGGGTTTAATATCAAATAAACCTGTTGGACTTTAACCTGGTGAGACTTCTTACTGAGTAAACAGAGCACCCAGAGGGGACCCATGCAGACATAAAGAGAACTGTGCAGACTTTGCACAGACAGTAATCCAAGCTGGGAATGAAATTCAGGTGCCTGGCACTGTGAGGCAGCAGTGCTAACCACCGTGTCATCTTGATAGAGTTTTGTCTTTTATGTCTTTTAAATCCTGTAAAATACTTCAGTGGAATTCATGGGTGACTACTGCAGTTCCTTTCGACTGTAATAATTGATCTCTGTGAGGGCTGGATTCTCTTATCTCTTCACAAAGAACAGCCAAATAATAGCTTGGGAGGATGACATGGCATCACTCCAATTCATAAAGACTAATTAGTAATTGCCTTGATAAAAACACACCCTTGGAAAGTGAGATAGGGTATGCACCCTGAGGTTAGAGTGGGTTGGGATTCTAATCAACCACACTTGAAAGAGCAGAACACAGAAATTTTGGGGCCTAAATTCTATTTCGATGGATGAATGTTGAAAGAAAAAACAATGCTTATTTACCAATGCATTGATTCCCAAATCTTCACAGGTAAACCATTTGTGACATAAACGCACATTGTAAGCATGGTCTTCTGCAATATCAGAAACTTGAATGGATAATGTCTTCTGTTTTTCGTTAAGAACGTAGTCTAATTTACCAGCTGAAATACAGTAAAAATGTTAATAACACTTTATTGAATATTCAAATTCTACTAAACTATCAACCGGTAACTTGATCATTTCAATGACTATATGGCAAATGTCAGTTTTGTTTCAAAGGGTATCAAAAAAACACATATACCAACATGCAATTTACAAATTATAAATCATACACATCAAGAGCCAGGCTTGAGAGACTAACACATTTTTATAGTGTGTTGTACTTTGATAAAATGTACACTACCAAAGCCAGTGATCATGCTGGAATTCAATCCCGATGTATCTTATATTTTACTCTGTGATGTATTGTAAACCTGCAGCACAATGATCTAAGCCATTCCATTGCAGTATTATTAGACATAAAACTGCAAAGGGTAAAGTAAAATCATGGTTTTGTTTACAGTATTAGTAATACGAGGCCTCAACGGGTCCAGATGTACAAGTTTCAAATCTCATAACTGGCTGAGGAATTTGAATTTAATTATTCAATCCGGAATTTTAAAAAAAAAGTCCCACTAATGGTGACCATGAAACATCCCAATTGTTGTAAAATAAACTCTATCTTGTTCATTAATGTGGTTCAGGGAAGGAAATCCTCCACCTTTATCCCATCTGGCTTACGTATGACTGCAGACAATGTGCTTTGCTATTTAACTGTCCTCTGAATTGGTAGGCTGCCAAACTATTCAGTTGTATTCAAGAGAAGACAGCTCATTCGGCCTTCTCAAGGGCAACTGAGGAAGGGCAAAAAAATTTTGGCTTCATCCACAGTGACCACGTAGCAATAAAATAATTTAAAATAGACTTCTGCAAGGTGGAATGGGCAAAAAAAACCCAAAAGGACTAGCCACCAACTTAGGAGGATGAATGGTTTTGTCCCTGTGATGACAGGCTAGGAGAGTGGGGAGCCAGGAAAATAGGGAGAGGCAGCATCGGGATGATACCCCAATGTGTTTGTGTGGTCTCCGGAATTCCTTGGGGAATACTGGGAATCGGATTGAATGCCCACTCCATGGAGATGGACAACTAATTACACTGGTTAAGACCCCCATTAGGGTGACATTGTGGCCTGACCATCATTTTGTCATCGTAGAAGTGGCCAACTGAATGAAGGGCAGGTTTCCTCGGAGCCTGCAGCACCATTCCCAAATGGAATGCAAGCATGAAAGGCTCCAATCACAGCTGACCCTGATCCAGTACCGGGTTTGCCCTCCTGGCCTGGATTTTATTTACTATTTCACAGCTGTGCAGCCCACAAAGGATGCCCTCATGTTGAGGTGCCGTTGCCATCCTGACCTGACTCAGCAGCACTCAGTTCTCCAGAGCGGCTGACACTATGAGCCAATATCATAGAGATCCCGCTCATCATCTTTAATAAAGTAATGTAAAGTTTATCTATTAGTCAGAAGTAAGGCTTGCATTAATATTGCAATGAAGCTACTGTGAAATTCCCCTAATAGGATAATAAATGCGGAGGCAGCCATTTAAGAGTCTACCTCCTTACAAGATTCCTGAGTCAACCTCACTGCTGACAAGGGAAGACTCAACACCAGGGTTCCAAAGACTGCTGCAAAATCCAGCTTCGAATGTTTGATTATAGAGGCCAAGGAACAGGTTACCCACCTGCCCTTTAGATCACACGAGAATTTCAGAAAAAAAAAACAAAAAAGAAAATGATGAAATAGCAAAGCTTGAAATATTTATCATATGAATTATCTAATTTATTAGATTATTGCTATACCTATGCAGGATGGGATATTTCTTCCAATTTCTTTATTAGTGCAATCTGAAATAGGAAAAAAAAGAGCCAGTTAAATTCAAGTAATGTCAAATTCCATACTTGAAATAGAAGACAATCATACAATTCTATATTTTTCCTCAAGGTAGAGAAATTCACTTTCTCGTCATGGAGAGTAACAGGCATCAATTATAATTTATGTATTCATCCACATGTGTGGCATAGTGGCGCAGTGGTTAGCACTGCTGCCTCACAGCGCCAGGGACCCAGCTTTAATTCTGGCCTCGGGTCACTGTCTGTGTGGAGTTTGCACGTTCAAACTATGTGTACATTGATTTTCTCTGAATGCTTCAATTTCCTCCCACAATCCAAAAGATGTGCTGGTTGATTGGCCATGATAAATTGACCCTACTGTCAGGTGATTTGCAGGGTAGAGATCTGGGGTTATGGGAATGGGGCCTGGGTGGGATTGTTGTTGGTGCTGACTTGATGGGCCAAGTGGTCTCCTTCTGCATTGTAGGGATTCTATGATATTATTTGCATCTGAAGTTATCAAACAAATATGGTAAGAGGTTGCTATCCATTTAAGATGGCAGCAATTCTCGTTTCATATTAGTAATGTTTGCCACGACTAAATTTCACCCAAGATTTGCCCAACAAAAGGGAAGTTCAGTCAATAATGGAAATGATTTTAAGTCACACACAATGTTCATGAATCTCCAGCACAAATTTACCATTTTTCCTCAACTGGCCAAAAATAAAGGCCCAGATCATCTGGTCACTAGATGGCCATACCCTGGAGGTACCCCTGTGGAACCCACCAAAGCTTTTGTATTAAAGTCACAGACTTCAGCAGTCGTGACGGCTATCAGAAGAATTGCTCCCCAGGAAAAGTTAGAAAGATGAAAACTAGTGCTAACATCTGAACCCCTACCCCCCACCCAACCCTTGTAACCTTCCCACCACCGCCCTGCCCCCCAACTCCCTGCCAACTCCATAATGGACTACTCCCCCAATCATACCTGCACCACACACTCCCGCACCAATTATTCTCCCACCACTTAATACCTGACTATCACGCCATTTACTTACCTGCCATCCAAACCCCCCCTGTCCACCCCCTCACCTTATACATTTACCATTTTATCTTTTCTCTGTAGAAGTCCAAGTGCCCTGGGACATGTAAATTTACAATATATATGGCAGTCAACGCTATAAAAAGTGGTTGTAGCTTGAATTCATCAACACTGCTACGTCACAAAGGAGTTACTTGGAGCCAGAAATATAGAGCTACAGTGCAAGGGAGTATGAAAGGAGTGGAGTGGTAATTTGTTGGTAAATGCCACTCCTCAGAAGATTCAAGCTGATATATCACATCAGAAATAACCCAATGTAATATCAAGGCAGGGTTGATATGACACACTTCAATAAGTTATATTTGTTCTTACCTCCTACGGGGTGCTCCTGTTTTAGGAGAACATCACAATAGTAAGGGATTGTTTTCAATGTCACATAAGTATATTCGGCCATCACAGCACTGAAACAGTCATATTCAATTTCTACCTGTCTCAAAAACATTAGAAATATTATTTGTCATTTCCACATGCAATGTATTCATGACAGTAGAATTTGGTATTCAGGGTCATATTTATTTGAATCTGTGAAATGTCAAGATTTAGGCCAAGGTTCTCCATCCTCGCCCACGGCTGGGATTCTCCAGTCCTGCTGCAGTGAATGGAGATTTGGGCCAAGAGTCAACTTCTCCATTCTCGCTGGCAGCGGAGCGAGTCCGTTCAAAACCGGAGAATTCCAGCATTAGCCTAGAAATTCAACCATGCTCAAGAAACATTGCTGTTTGCAAACCCCAAGTTTAGCTATTCTCAGCAGCAAATTTTAAAACTTAATAAACACATCAATGTTCACAGTGGGAATAAGAGTAGGCCATTCAGTCTTTCAACCCTGTCCTGCCATTTACTTAGACGCTGATTATAGAGTCAGAGGTTTACAGCATGGAAACAAGCCCTTTGGCCCATTTTGTCCATGCCACCCTTAAACCCGTCCAAATTGTATGCATTTGGCCCTTATCTCTCTATACCCAATTTACCCATGTAACTGTCTAAATGCTTTCTAAAAGACACATTGTACCCATCTCTACTACCACCTCTGGCAGCTTGTTTCAGACACTCACCATCCTCTGTGTGAAAAAATTGCCCTCTGGATGCTTTTGTATCTCTCCCCTCTCACCTTAACCCTATGGCCTCCAGTTTTAGACTCTCCTACCTCTGTGCAAACATATTGACTGTCCAACTGATCTGTGCCCTTATTTATTTTATAGATCTCTATAAAATCACCCCTCAGCCTCTTACGTGCCAGAGAAAAAAGTCTCAGTCTATCCAGCCTCTCCTTTATAACTGAAACTATCAAGTTCCGGTAACATTCTAATAAATCTTTTCTGTCCAATTTCTAGTTTAATATTCCTTTCTATAATAGGGTGGCCAGAACTGTATACAGTCAACCAGAACTGTTCACATTAACTAGAACTGTACACAGTTAATCTGCATTTTCACTTGATTCACCCTCCAGTCCATATCTCTAATAAAATCCTATCAATCTTACTTTTGGCAATAATACACCAAGATTCAATAATTTTTTGTGGGGAGAAGTATTCCATATTCACACTGCCCTTTGAATGGAGAAATCGTTCCTGACATAACTCCTGAATGCTTTAATATTAAGATTATGCCCTATATTCTTGATTTCTCCCCCACCAAAAAGTGTTTCTCTCCAATTATCCTAACAAATTTTTAATCAAATTAAATATCTCTATCAGATCACCCCTGAATCTTCTATTCTCAGGGGAATGTAATCTATTTAACCCTTTCATTCTTTCCAAACGCCCCGAATGGGAAAACATCTGCAAATTACACAGCACAGCAAATGCAAAAAATGCATCTGATTATTCGTTTGTATAAAACCAAAAAGATAATTTAAGTGGTCACAAATCAAACTTATGGAATCTTTATCATTTCCACCATTTCAGATGTATTTCCATGATAAACTGTACCAGAATGAAATTATATCCCAATTAGCAATGTTGACAACTGTGTGACTATAAGTTTAAAAGCATCACCACCTATGTTAAAATAGAGGAATGTGATACATATATGAAACATTAGTGCAGCACTACTATCAGTAACAGTAATCTCTACCTAATAAAAGCAAATTACTGTGAAATCTGAAACCAAATGAGAAAGTGCTGGAAAATCTCTACAGGTCAGGTAGCATCTGTAAAGAGAGAAAATAACTGATGTTTCAAGTCCTTTGACAAAGGGTCACCTGGACTCGAAATGTCAGCAATTTTCTCTCCTTACAGATGCTGCCAGACCTGATGAGATTTTCCAGCACTTTCTCTTTTGGTAATCTCTGAAGCTAGCAGAACGTTAAGGGCAATGATAAATAATAAAATTATTAACTTTATAAACTGAAGCACAGAGTACAAATAAAACTGTTAAATCACCGGTTAGACTTCAGCTGGAGAACTCTGTCCAATTCAAGCAACACGATACAAGATGATCGAGGACTTAGGGAGCGTGCAGATGAGACTGACTATAATGATATCAGTATAAGGAACTTCAGTTATGTGGAGGGACTAGAGAAAATTGCATTGCTCTCTTTAGAGCAGGGAACATTAAGAGAGTGATTAGAAATTCAAAATTATGTGGAATTTTCGCAGCACCAAGTTAAAGTCCAACAGGTTTATTTGGTAGCACAAACATTTGGAGTGTCACTCCTTCTTCAACTAATGAAGGAGCAGTGTTCAGAAATTCATGTTACCAAATAAACCTGTTGGACTTTGACTTGGTATTGTGAGACTTCTTATTGTGCCTACCCTAGTCCAATGCCAGCATTTTCCACATCATGTGGAACTTTGACAGAGTAAATATGGAGAAAATATTTCCATTGCTAGGTGGATTGGTTACAAAGGGCACAGGCTTATGCTAACTGGCAAAAAGAAACAAGGGTGAGATAAGGGAAAACATTGTCATGCTGCAAGTCACTATGATTTCATAGAATCCCAACAGATCAAAAGGAGGCTGTTTGACTCATTGAGCCTGCGCCAATGACATACACCCAGGCCCTCTTCCCGTAACCCATGTATTTACACTGCTTATTTACTCTGACACAAAGGGACAATTAGCATGACCAATCAATGTAATCTCCACATCTTTGGATTGTAAAAGGAAACCAGAGCACCCCAAGGAAACCCATGCAGTTACAGGAAGAACATGCAAACTCTACACAGACAGAGACCCAGGGCCAGAATTGAACTAGGATCCCCAGCACGTGAGGCAGCAGTGCTAACCAACCTTTCCACTGTAATTTCCAGGGTACTGCTTGAAAAGTTGGGAGAGGCAGATTCCATCACAATTTTATAAATGAAATTAGAGCAAAGCTTGTAGAGCCAACCAGAAAGAACATGGAGTGGGATCAGTTAGGTAATTCTTTCAAATAACTGACATCGGGATAATGGGTTAATTCACTTTCTTCACTGCCATATTGTTTTGTTAATTGTATTATTCATTACTTGCTGGGTGTTATGAAACAGTAGACCCTCCGAGCTTGAATAGATTATTGATGGGATATTCAACACCGACAGGCAAATCAACATTTCAATAAGTCAGGTATACTGGTGAAGGAAATATATCCCAAATACTCAATGTCTTCCCTCCTGACAGGAATCTTTTTATATTATTGACATTTCACTTCCAATTTCCAGTGTTTGACTATAATTTCCCCTTTTTTTAAATGGCCATGATTCACTCATGTCCGTTGGTATCTCCTTCAGAACATAGATGTCCATTGGAGATATCTGCTTCAGTAATATGCCACATCTGTCAGCAAAGCATTCAGCAAATGACTAATGATCAAAGGGAACAGGGAGATCTTCAAACACAAGGTGGAAATATTTAAAGCACTATTACTAAATTCCTGCTGGGATTATTATAAGATGAAGGTATTTAAAGTCAGTACATTAGAACCATCATAAGTAACAATGGCAGGAATTTGACCCTATTATCTTAAACAATCAGCTTGCCAATCAGGGATTTCCTCATACTTACTTACTTAGTCTTTGCACGCCTCCTGAAGTTGTATTTAAAAGGTGATCAGTCACATAGCTAAAATTACTATGTAGTTTGAGAAAAGGCCATACAAGAAATATTAAATACCCTTTTGTACAGAGTGTACAATGAACTACCATTTTGTACAAAGGCAATGCTGAAACTTTACTGATTCATTCATTTAATACCATTGCTTTAAAACTGCTTGATAAAGAGTAACTGCAGTTAAAACCTCCCCAGCTGGCCCTCTTTTCAAAGCTAAATGTCAGACTGAAACGTATATTTGGGCATTCATTTTTCAAGCCCGTACTAATCAAAACCGAAAAGGTCAGAGATGATTTCCTATATTAATTCACCTCAAGGTACACTGAAACTAAACTTCTGGTTGGGATTACATCAATATTTGGAGTCAGATCCTTTCCTGTGATTTTAAGAGTAAAGCTGCCACGTTTTTGGGAGCTCCTATATTTTCCTTTAAATAAATCAAAAGTATCGAACAAATTATATACAGGCAAGTTGTTAAATCTGTTGTCTGAATCTGACTTTGTATCTGAATAGAATGAATTAGGAAACTTCCAAATAGATTCCAATTTGAATTTAATCAGCCTCATGGGGAAAATACCCACTTTCATCTGTTGTTCTAATTATCAGATTATTTTGCACCTAGCGTCACCAATCATAATGATTTTAATTAATTTTTCAGACATGTAAAGCACATCGCTTGTACCATCTCAGGCTGTGTTAAAAGAATAGAGGAAATAGAGGCGGGAATAGTTCATACGGCCAGTCAAGTCGATTCTCCCATTCAGTATGAGCATGGCTGATCTCGGCTTCATGAGAACATAAAAATTAGGAGCAAGAGAAGGACACTTGGCCCCTTGAGCCTGCTCCTCTATTCAATAGGATCACGGCTGATCTTTTTGTGCATTCAACTCCACTTGTGGGCCTTAATTCCTTTACTGTTCAAAAATTTATCTATCTTTGCCTTAAAAATATTCAATGGGGTAGCCTCAACTCTTCACTGGGCAGGGAATTTCACAGATTCAACCCACTTTCCTGTTCACTCCCCATATCCCATACCCCCAATCCGTTGATCCCAGCCTTAAATGTACCCAGTAATGCAGCTTCCACAATGCTTTGGGGTAGAGAATTCCAAAGATTCACAACCCTTTGAGTGACTGAACTTCTCCTCATCCCAGGGCTAAATGATCGACCCATTATCCTTAAACTGTGCCCATTTGTTCTAGAATCTCCAGCCAAGGGAAAAAAACGCTTGTCAAGCTCCTTTGCAACCTTGAATATTTCAATGAGATCACTCTCATCCTTCTAAACTTCAGAGAACGTGGATCCAATTTACTCAGCCTCAGGTGACAGAACAACTCTGTTATCCCTGAGTGCCATGTGCCTTCATTAGGTATGTCTAAGTGACATGTCAACCACATTTCACATATACACTAGATTACAGTCACATATCGGCCAAGATGGGCAAAGACAGCAGGTTTCCTTTCCAAAAGCATTTTATGGATTAGATTATGGATTTTTATATTACATTTCCAGAAGCCAGCTTTTTAAATTGGCAAATTGTATAACTTGAATTCTACTTCTCAGAGAGCCTTTTTGGATGCCTTTCTCAAGGGAGAATTGAGAGGGTGAAATGAACATTTGATTCTTGAAAGAAGAACATTATCCAATGAGAAGAGATTGAGCAGAATGGACCAATTTTCCAGGAGTTTAGAAGAATGAGAGATCATTTCAATGAAATGCTTGATAAGGACAAGTGCTGAGAGGTTGCTTCCCCTAATTGGTCATTTTAAATTGAAAAGAGAAGAACTTCTTTGGAAACCTTCAGAGCTCTCCATCCTAGAAGGCTGTAATTTAAGTACGTAATTAGCCACAGTTCACAAAGGCTTCTCGAGGAAATCTTTTAGATATAGTATGAGGGGCACCATTCTGCAAGTATGAGGCCTCAATGAATTACCACAGCCGGTGTAAAGGTTGAACCCACGCCATTAGCATCATTCTGCACCACATGTTGGCCAATTGAGCTAAGCCACCTTTTAACCACTAAGTGTTCAAGACACATACTAATAGATATTTGGACACCAAGGGAATGATGGACAACAGGAAGAGGGTAAGGAGGTAAAGTTGATCAGCCAATATCTTACTGAATTTCAGAGTAAGCTCAGCTAATCAGACAGCCTACTCAAATTCTTATGTTTTTGAGGACCAGTTGCAGAAATAATTAGCTACAACAACAGACTGAAGTCTGATCCTGGCCCTGGATTACAAAACCAATGATTACAATCCCTACTCTCTTGTACTATTACTATCAAACATAATGGGTCAGCTTTGTGACAATTTAAGATAATGTCTGAATGACATGTACAAATCAACCAGCAAATTATAGATATTCTGAATTGTAAGTCATCAGAAATTACTGGATAATTTGCAACTTGTTACCTTCAGAAAAATCGTATCTTCCATTTGACATTTTATGATTTTCATTAAGTTGCTGCATTTGCATATTAATCTTCCATTAAACTCTCCACAGTGCAGTTACTGCTATGACTATCTTAGTAATTAGCAATTCCTTCTTTCCTAGATAGCAAAGAATTATAAGCATGGAGTCTCATTCTTTCTGTTTGTCAGTTGTTTTAGGAGTTTTTTGAAAAGTAGAAATGTTTGATAGTTTCTTATTTTTCACTTCAATCTCTTTCTTTCTCTTTAGTAATCCAATCCTTTAGGGGTGGCACAGTGGTGTAATAGTTAGCAGTGCACTCTTACAGTGCTGGGGACCCAATTTCAAATCCAACCTTAGGTCACTGTCTGTGTGGAGTTTGTAATTTCCCCGGTGTCTGCATAGATTTCCTTCAGGTGCTTCTGTTTCCTCCCGCAGTCCAAGTTAGGTTAAATTGATTGGCTATGCTAAATTGATCTTTGTGTCAGGGGGATTAACGGGGTATATGAGGATTACACGAATAGGGACTGGGTGGGATTGTGATTGGTACAGACTTGATGGGCTGAATGGCCTCCTTCTATACTATAGGAATTTGATTCCTTTTTTTTTGTAAATCATTTGATATTGAATTCACTGTCCTCCTTATTCCCTCCCTTTTTATTTTTTTCCAATTCTTTAACCTCATATGCTAAGAAGACACTTTGGTCTTCCCATTGTTTACCAAGGTCTCCAATATTCTGTCCTCTTTAACTGTGATGAATTCTCACTTCCAACAATCTTGTGCACAAGAAAAAATTAGAAGCTAGACATGCAATTCTAAATCTGATCATTGGGATGTCTTGCTTTATGGCAGAATCTGGCCCAATACAATGTTTTTATGTTGCAGTGTAATCAATATCAAGATTTAAATATTAAGAAATGCAAACTTACAGGATGTGCTGTAAACTTCTTGTATGCGTGTTTATTGAATTTCACAACAACGCACTGGTATTGTGAGGTGCTGACTGAAATCGAGCACATTTCCACACCACGGATATGTTCTGAAACACGAGCAAAGTAAATGTAAGAACCTTATTACTCAAAATGACAATTGAGAGAAGTGGAGGGGAAAGAGGCAGATTCTCAAAGGCAATGTTAGTACTTTGAATAGAAGGTGAGTCACTTACTGGTTGGGATATGTGAGAATTTAACGCTTCCCAATAAGAGTGTTCACCTGCTGATTAGCATCCAGTTGGTAAGCTCTCGTATCCCCACAGGCCAATCAAGTACAGTGTGTTCAGGTCACAAGATATGGTATACTTGATTGCCCTGTATCTCGTGTGTGATCTGAACATACGGTACTCGAAGTGTACTTGATTGGCTTGTATTGCAGGCAGCATGGTGGTACAGTGATTAGGGCGGCTGCCTCACAATGCCAATGGGCTGGGTTTGATTCCTGGCTTGGAGACTGTGCAGAGTCTAAACAGACATTCTCCCTATGTTTGCATGGATTTCCTCCCACAATCCAAACAACGTACTTGTAAGGTGCATTGGCCATGATAAGTTCTATGTAAGTGTACCTGAATAGGCACTGGAGTGTGGTGCCTAGGGGATTTTTCACAGTAACCTAATTACAGTATTAATTAATGTAAGCCTACTCTTGACACTAATAAATAACCTCTAAAAGTATCATACATTCAGGTCATACTGTCATATTTTTTTCTTCAGCAGCTAAAGGTCATTAAAACATCTTTAACACCTTACAATTTAGGATTTAACCACATTGAGTACGTCCCCTTTCTTTGTCCTTATTCCTTACTTTCTTTGTAACTTCCACTATTACATTTTATTGCCACAAGAAGCTCTTGTTATTACTCAGCTGGTAAATGCTAGACTTGTCAGAGGTTCCACTTTCATCTCCCTACTATTCATCAGAAAAGGGAATCAAAGTACATGGAATAGAAGCAAGGAATTTGATCTGAGATGAAAGATCAGCCATGATCTTATTAAAGGGTGGAGTAGGTGTGAAGACCTGTCTGGCCTACTCTTGCTCCTATTTGGTACGTTTTATCTTCTTATGATCATATGCTCATTTCCAACCCGGCAGAAAGAATTGTTTTCAGTTTTAGATGATAGTATTAGAAATGCAGGCATCTTTAAGAGTAAATCAGGGCTAGCTTCACAGTGTGTTCAGAGCAGGTAATGCTCATTGAAACCTGTATTTAAGAGCTGGGTTTTCCCCAGTATGGAGTGGATGGAAGGGGATTCAGAACAAACGAGAGGAAACTGATATTTGTACTGAACTAGCTCTTTCTCTCTACCATTTCATACCCTGATGGTGCATAGGTCAGACTTCCATCTGCTTTTGTAGCTAATTATTCCTGGAATAGGTTGCCAGTCTATTGCCAGGGGCTTATAACACAAGTTTTACACCATATCAATGCAGAGCGTCACACACTTGCACACTTAGGCAAAGGGATAATTTAGCATGGCCAATCCATCTAACTTGCACATCTTTGCACTGTGGGAGGAAACCACAGCTACGGAGGAAACCCGCGCAGATATGGGGAAAACATGAAAACTGCATCCCAGGCTAGAATCAAATCTATTTTCTTGGTGCTATGAGGCTGTACTGAACTATAGTGTGACAACAAAAACAGTAAGGGGTCACTGCTGCCTGATTTGGAAAATGGAAATCCATCTGTGTCTCCATATCCACGCTGTTCTAGAAATCTACAGTAACAAACGAGATTCGAGCAGAGTGTTTTGAGTAACATTCATTTCCATTTTCTCCCCAGATATACAACAATAACACAATTCCCACTTTGTGCTTCTTCTGATAGGAAAAACTGACAACATGATGAAGGAAGTTATAATATTGGCATTTAAATTCAAACTTGTGATCAATTTATTGGAAACAAAGAATTCAACTGCTTGAGATTTGGAATTGTCAGCTAGGTCCATAAATAATAAATAGATTGGGGCAAATTATACTGTTCCATCCACTATGGGAATCGGAGTGGGTGAGGGGGCAGACCATGGAGAGATCTATTGGCCTTGGGCAGGATTTTCCAGTTTAGGGGAGAGCAAAGCCGGAAAATTCCACCTATTATCTTTGGTGTAGGTGTATCGGCAGAAGAAATGGGACAATAAAATTGATGACTTGTGTGGTCTTATCACAAGATGTCTTCTACCAACAAGTTTTTAAGTTGATAATTAACTGAAATTTCCACAAGGATTCTCTGATATGCGACTGGCTAAAAACATCCACAGAGAAACAAATGTGCCTGGCTGAAAACAGCTGCTGAACAGCTGGGAGAATCTTACCAAAATTTTACATCAGAAATTAAAAACTAAAGAATGTAGACCTATGCAATTTTCAGAATCTAAATTGCTGGACATACATACTCACTGCAATAAGGATGAGAATTCTTCCAAATTTGTATTCAAGTTTTTGATGAAAGTACAAAAATAATTACCATTGAGTGTCAATGTCCCTTTAACTTTCAGGTATATGGAACATTGTCTCTCCTTGATGCATTTCACCACTGTAAATATTTTGAGATCCTCCACAATTTTTGAGGACAGGGATGATGAATGTTTACGGCAGGGTCTATTGTGTTCACCTGCAAAGGAAATACATTGCATAATATTGTAGGACATGTATGTGTTCATACATTTTAATGTAAACCATATTTAGTGGTTAGCCTCAAGTTTGGTTATCAGAATGTCCCATCCAGTCCTAGTTGAGAGCTAAGCGTCTGAGCTCCAACTATGCCTCGAGTTTCCTTACTTATCTTTGTTGGAACGCTTATACCACAAGGTCAAGGAAAAGACCTCAAACTAACTTCCCAGGGCAACTAAGCGTAGTCAATAAATTCCGACATTGTCCACAATTCCATAAAATAAAAGAATTCTGATGTGTGCAGAGTGGAAAATGATGGAAAGATTATAGAGTGAATTTTTCCATTCCACTCGCCACAGGAATTAGAATAGGCTGGGCAGACCACGGAAAGATCCATTGACTTCAGGTGGGATTTTCTGGTTTCAGGGTGAGTGGCGGCTGGAAAATCCCACCCTATGATTATGATACGACTTCTTATTTCATACGTAAGTCTCTATCAATGCAGATGTAAGGCTAAACAATGTGACAGCTCAACATATAAATCCAGTGCTTTGACAGTGGGGCTCCATGGGGCCGGATTTTCCAACAGTATTTGCTCTGAAACTGAAAAATTCTGCCTCAGATCAATGGACCTTTCCATGGTCTGCACCTCACACACTACAATTCCTGTGGCGGGAGGAATGAGAATATTTGCCCCCGATTTTCAGAGATCAAGCAACCAACAGGTTTGAAATATGAAATTTCACTTGGAATTTAAATGTTTTTTTGTGCCACAGCAGACAAACAATAACATAATGGTGCTGAGAGATAAGTTTGATGCAGTTTACACCAGGATTACAGAATAAAGCTAAAGAAAAATAATTAGCTGTCAGTCATAGAATCCTACGGTGCAAAAAGAGGTCATTCGGCCCATTGAGCCTGTACCAACCACAATCCTACCGAGGCCCTATCCCCATGCATTTACCCTAGCTAACCCCACTGACACTAAGGGACAAATTTAACATGGCCAAACTACCTAACCCACATATCTTTGGACTATGGAAGGAAACTAGAGCATCCGGAAGAAACACAGGGAGAATGTGCAAAGTCCACACAAACAGTGACGCAAGCCAGGATTTGAGGCAGCAGTGCTGACCACTGTGTTAGCAGGAAAATCACAGTAAGATAGCCCCCTTAATGGTAATTTACTGCTTTATCATCATCATAGTATTGTGAACAGTTTTCTGAAAAAAGAACTGTTTCATAATTTTTCTAGAATTACCAGAATAAATCTTTACGTGTGCATTTACATTGGTCACTAAGCATAGAAACAAACAAATTTGAACACTGATGTTGGTGAAACGATTAGAGAATAGAATCAACAGGACAGAGTTACTTATTCCCCACCACTATGCTTGATAGGAATAGTGCACTTCTATTCCTCAAGATCCCAATTAAGATCATCAGAATTTCTTGCTGTGGTACAAGGACACATTGCTCCTGGCAGGAGTTGAAGTGGAGATCAACAGCTAGAAACTCTGATTAGGGTCCTTCCCAAAGACTTTGTGGATCAAAGTTTCGAGGAGGTCAACTTTAAAAATTTCTAATTGGCCATCTATCCTGAATCAATATTCAAAACAAAGAGATGATAACCTATATTTTGTTTTCCATTTGAATGTATTTCATGATTATAAAGTGTGGAATATTCGTGTTGTTAAACTAACATTCAAGCACTCAGTGTCAGCATTGAATAACTCTTGACAAGGTACAGAACAACTTGATGCAGGATAATGTTTTTGCCAATCTTGTTACCCAGTAAGAAGATTGCTGCTTCAGCTTCAGAAGAGTGCCTCCTGCAGTTCAAATGATTTCATTATTAGTTCATTCTCCTGGGCAACTGGATGAAGACTGTTTAAATTCATTTCCTTAGAAATGGCAGTAACTCATTAATTAGCCCAGTTCTAAACTGAATGAAAGTGATAACCCACTGCACCATCCAATTCCCATACCAATACAGATTTCCTAATGCTCTTGCTCTGAAGGCCAGCTTGTGCTGGGGGGCTATTTCCAGTCAGTGGCGTACTCTGATAAAAATTCAGATGGCTGTTCTTCATGCAACAGGGTCAGAAGGGTGACAACAGTGAAAGGGATGATAGTTGAGCTGCCTTGCTTTTCCATTTCTCCAGGATCTTAGCAGTGTAGCCAAATAATTAACACGCTCAGCATGAGGAACCTTGCTGATCCATGTAACACAGTGGAAGACTAGATGGTGCCTCATTAAGTTGTTGGATGAGTTACTTCACGTCATCTTTTTTAGTTTGATACCAGAATAAATAGGCACGTGCAATGGTTGGTGTTCCTATAGCATGATGTCCTTGAGAAATCCATGCTGAGTCATAAACAAGCAATGTTTACTGTTTAAAATCAATGAGGTATTAAACTTACTCATGATTAAATCAGCAGAAATAATTCTCAGTTAATTGAGAATGCCAATAATAGTATGTATGACAGGAATAAGGTAATATAAATTCAGATTTGATTAAATTGATTTCTCATGCATGGGATGGTGGGTGTTGGGGGGTTCGGTAGGGGGTGGTGGGGGAGTGTTGATGTGATACAGTTGAGGACAATAATTAACTGGAAAAGGCCGAAACAAAGTGATGTGGTGGCACGGTGGCACAATGTTTAGCCCTGCTGCCTCACAACACCAGGGACCAGGGTTCAATTATTTATGGAAGAGAAGGGAATGGTTTAGTTAGGAGGGGCATTGCTTTTTATTTTGGTCGGCACAACATCGAAGGCCGAAGGGCCTGTTCTGTGCTGTATTGTTCTATGTTCTATGTTCTAATTCCAGCCTAGAGGTCACAATCTATTTACAGCTTGCACATTCTCCCTGTGTCTGCGTGGGTTTCCTCCAGGTGCTCTGGTTTCCTCCCACCATCCAAAGATGTGTGGGTTAGGTTGATTGGCCATGCTAAATTGACCTAAATTAAAGTGTCAGAGGATTAATAGAATAAATGTGTGAGATTGTGGGAATAGGGCCTGGGTAGGATTGTGGTTGGCACAGATTCACTGTAGGGATTCTATGAAGTGACTGTGACTGCAGTAAATAGCTTCTATTTTGCACTGGACAACATTTGTCTCTCAGTTAACAGCAATTTCTCGCTTGGCAGGAGAGATTTCACTTCCAGCTAAGACAGGAACACTCAGTAACAGCGCCAAAGCTGTCATCAAGAAGCTTTAATTAGTTTGGATGAAGGCCTCACCGAAATGGTACCAGTTTATTCAGACCCATTTGCTCCACCAATAAATTGGAAATTATTTTACTGTTTAAAAAGTAATACTTACTAAAAGTCATGTTTTTGCTTTTGCATTGGAGACCCTGAAAGAACAAAAACCAGAATTAAAGATATTTTCTGCCCAGTTTGTGCATGTAAATGCATGTTTCAATGTGCATGTGGATAAGTATATATCTGTGTTATAGATTATCCAGAGTCACAATTGTTATGGCAACATGCACTTTTTACATACATGTTGAAGTCAGGTGCTACGGACAGTGATGGTAGAGGCTCCAACATTCTTTCCATCACATGGCTAACCAGGTATCCCCATTACAGTAAAATGGAATACAAGTGGGAGCTAGCAGCAGAGCATGTTTGCCAAGAAACCAAGCTGCAACTCAGCTCAGTAGAACATAGAACATTACAGCGCAGAATAGGCCCTTCGGCCCTCGATGTTGCGCCGACCAATTAGGAACAAGCAGTGACCCTCTAACCTAAACTATTCCCTTTTCATCCATAAACTTATCTACTAACCTCTTAAACGCCACCAAACTTGGCGCATCTACAACCGACAGCAGGCAGGGCATTCCATACCCTTACCACCCTCTGGGTAAAGAACCTACCTCTGACATCCGTCCTATAACTACCACCCCTTAATTTAAAGCTATGTCCTCTCATGCTAGCTTTCTCCATCCTAGGAAAAAGGCTATCACTGTCCACCCTATCTAAACCTCTAATCATCTTATATGTTTCAATAAGGTCTCCTCTTAGCCGCCTTCTTTCTAACGAAAACAACCTCAAATCCCTCAGCCTCTCTTCATAAGACCTGCCCTCCATACCAGGCAACATCCTGGTAAACCTCCTCTGTACCCTCTCCAATGCCTCCACATCTTTCTTATAATGCGGGGACCAGAACTGCACACAATACTCCAAGTGCGGCCGCACTAGAGTTTTGTACAGTTGCAACATGACGTTGCGGCTCCAAAATTCAATCCCCCTACCAATAAAAGCTAAGACTCCATATGCCTTCTTAACAACCTTATCGACTTGATTGCCAACTTTCAGGGATCTATGCACACATATACCAAGATCCCTCTGTTCATCAACACTGTTAAGAGTCCTACCATTAGCCCTATACTCTACACATTTGTTATTCCTGCCAAAGTGAATTACCTCACACTTTTCCACATTAAACTCCATTTGCCACCTCTTGGCCCAGATCTGCAACTTGTCCAAGTCTCTCTGCAAAAAAACTGCAAAAAAAGTAGCAAGTAAAATTGCTTGGAGGGC
The DNA here is from genome assembly GCA_024679065.1 of Sphyrna mokarran. Classification (NCBI taxonomy): domain Eukaryota; kingdom Metazoa; phylum Chordata; class Chondrichthyes; order Carcharhiniformes; family Carcharhinidae; genus Sphyrna; species Sphyrna mokarran. The sequence goes on from JAGIQG010000019.1 coordinate 25,547,074, forward strand.
AGTTGTCCCGGATCATCTTGACTGGTTTTGTATTTATGTAGCCTGTTGAAACATCTCTTAGAAGCACTTAGAGCACATAGCATATTAGGAATTGTTTTGAGGTTTAAAAAAAAAAATGTTCTTCCCCAAGATCTCAATTAAGTATTGAAAGGCCTAGATAGAGTACACATGGGAAAGGTGTTTCCATTCCTGGATGTTTCCAGGAGAGACTAGGATACGAGGGCACAGTCTCAGAGCAAAGAGATGACCCTTTTAGAACTGCGATGAAGAGGGATCTCTTCAGCCAGAGAGTGATAAATCTATGGAATTCACTGCCACAGAAGATTGTGGAGGCCAAGTCATTGAGTATGTTTCAGGCAGTGATAGGTTTTTGTCTGGTAAGGGGATCAAAGGTTATGGGAAAAAGTGGGAGAACAGAGTTCAAAACTTAACAGAAATGATTGACTCTACTCTGCCATTCAATGGGCCAAACAGCCCAATTCTGCTCCTATTATCTTATAGTTTTTAACTTTTTACTGAGCTTCCTCTGTCATACACTAATCAATCTGCTGCGGACGTAACTGGAAGTAGTTCATTGCTGCATATTACTGAGGAAGTGGTTCCATACTGTGGTTCAATTGTTTTTCCTTCAAAGGAAATGCATACCAAGAAACTGCAAAATGAAAACAGCACAATGCACACAATAAGGCAAGATCAATACACATCAAAAATGTCCCTCTCTTACAGTTTACAATATCTAGGTTATCCTGTCAGAATATCTAGGCTATAAAATAGGTTACCTGAAATCAAATTAAGATGCTAATGAGAGCTTCTCGCATCATTGTAAGTGATCTTTTGAAAAGGAAAAGAAATAAAATAATTTCCCCTTAATGCTGTACAGTATTAGGAATAGTTACCTGTGGTCTTTCAATAATAAAAAATCAGGAAGTTATACAAGCCAGATGAATAATTTAGGTTTCATTCACATTTAGATCAGTAAATAGTTGAGCTGCTTTTATACAATTGCTTAGGTCTTGAGAGATGCTCGAGTGTGCAATTGACACATGATTATTGCCAAATCATGCAGCCTGTATTCATATGAGCTCTTAAAGCAAACCCAATGCACAGACTGCCTTGTGACAGGTTGGCTAGCGAACACGTGAACTATGATGTTAGCAAGAAGCCACTGTGATATCCACATACCCAAGATGTGACTCATGTTGTCAATGTAGGGCATTGTGCTGGAATTGCAGCCACCTGGTTTACTGATAAAAGATACAATTTCCACATTGCTGCCAAGCTCTCAAGAAATGGATTTTCCTTTTCCTCATTCTTTTCCTAGAATTTACCAGAAGAGCTGCCAATGACTGTCTAAGATCTTCCCATCATGACCCCAGTGCTCCAAAGGTAACACTGAAACGACGAGAGCTTTTAGAAGGCAAGTGATGCATTCAACAAGTTCAATTTCCATAATGTGCTGAAAATGAGACTTTGGGGTTGTCCTTAACCATCAGAATGATCCGACAAATGCAAAATGATTTGACCATATTATGGAAGAGACAATACTGCCCACGATAGTCTGGCCAGCTCTAGCAATGTATTGCGAGTACATGAAGGTGAGTACTTTACCAGAGGGAAAAAGACCATGTGGAAATTGATGCAGATGAGAATCTCCAACCCCAACAAAAGTAAAAGCAAGATAGGGTTCAAGGAGGTTGATGGACAGGATGATATTGCGCTGATTGAAGGGAAACAACAGGAGTAACAGAGAGTGCTACTGAAGGACTGAAGATAGTTTCTCCCATAGTCAGATGGTCAAGGAAGAATGAGTTGACATGGATAAGGAAGTGTGAAGAGGACAGGAAATGACAACGTGATCAGTGAAGACATTATCCATTATCAAGATGTCACTGAGTTAAAATCCTAATATTCCATAGACGAATCATAGAATCTCTACTGTGTAGAAAGAGGCCATTTGGCTCATCGAGTCTGCACTGACAACTATCCCATCCAGGCTCTATCCTCATAATCACCCTACTAATCTCCCTGACACTAAGGTGCAATTCAGCATGGCCAATCCACCTAACCTGCACATCTTTGAAACGGGGGAGGAAACCGGAGCACCCAGAGGAAATCTAACAGCACTGTAAATATTCCGACATCGTATAGACTGCTGCAGACTGCAAGGTGGGCAGTGAGGCATTGGTAATAAATGTTAGCCTAGCCAGTTAAACCCACATTTCAGGAACAAAATTGATCTGAGATGATGAGGTTTTAAATGAAGGTAAGGTCAAGGAGGAGTCCATAAATATAAGTAGGAGAGTTGATCTGCAGGCAAAACAGAGTTTGATGAGAGGTGCAGAAAATTCCCAAGGAGTAGGAGAGAATCTGGCTACCAATGAGCAGAGTCTCTTATACAAAAGCTTAGGTGAAGGAAATGGGAAAACATTTCAGTGAAGGAATCACTGTCATATGTGGGTAGGTTGACGTGGGCTTTGCTAGGTTACAGCCAATAAGTTTAAAGGAGATAATTTAGCAGTTGAGATATTAAACCAAAAAAGATGCTATAGAATTAGGATAGAGGGTGATTGATGTAAGGACTTGCAACGATGTCACTCCATTATTTTGGCAATTGTTATTCCTAAGTTTTATTTTTATCTTTGTGTACCAGCTGTAATACTAAACCATTAAATATGTGGCTATGAAAAATCTGCACCCTATGCCATTAAGTATTCCTGATTTAAATGTATGAGTGAATAAAAAATAAAAGGGTATTGCAAGTTTACTCAAATTATATTTTCTTTCACAATCATGAATGAACATCAACAGACTTACAACAACAATTTTATTGCACCGTTAGCTTTTCTTCATCCTATTAATATTGATGTATTTAATGAAATAATACACATTGTTTTCAGTAATTCCCAAATGCAAAAATGATGCTGTTCTCAGGATCAACACTGACTGATGTTGACCACCTAAATGCAATGCTACCTCCAGGTCCATGGAGCCCGACTCTTTGTAATGATCTCCCTTATCACTTAGTTTCATTTCATTTGAAAGTTGCCCTTGAAATTTCCTGCTTTCTGCCCCTTCCCCTGCCCCACCAAAACACGTGACCTCTTGCCTTCCACTAGCAACAGGCTATGAACCCAGGAACCCTACCCCTCCATGGTGCTCCATTTTTATAGTCCAACATACAGTCAACATCAATGCAGGAAAGCAGCAACAGCTCCCTTCCACAGAGGGTAGCTGGTCTTTAAAATGTCATGCTGCCTTAAAGTAAAACAGAACAAATAGAAGCAGAAGCTAGCAGGATAGGACCCACTCAGACCAATGTTACAATCAGCTAAGTGAGAAATAGCACAAAGTTATATGCCACCTGTTTCAATTGCAATGGGCAGCGGCTGTTCAGGAAACATGACCCTTATACCTGAATACAGGCCAATTTCTAGCTCATAATGTCAAAGGAAAAGAAATGTGCTTCTTTTTAACTAAATGATTAGATGTTATCAAAGCTGAGGTACATGGTTTCACTGTGCAGAAACTTTGTATATGAACAGAAGATCTCAAACACCAAGTGAACAGATAAAGATGTCTATTGAAAACTCAAATCACTGAACAAGCATTTGCATTAAAAGATATTGTACCACTGGTAATTCTTTAATTACCTATTGAAATACCTTGAAAGCAACTGAAACTGTACATATCATGTTGCACATCAGTTTAGTTAAAACACTGTTACTGGCAGAATTTTCAACCTCTGCAGACTACGTACTATAAAATGGGCAATTTTGAACAGATGTGTATTTTAAAATTTGCTTATTTAACACAAGGATGTAATCAACAAACCTGTCAGCTTGGCAATAAATTTCTCAGTGTCTCTCTCAGTTAAGTAGTTAATCATCCTGAGGTCATGAAAGCCAAACAGTTTACAACAAAGAGAATACAATACTTCTGAAGTAGGAAGCACGGCAGCCAATTTGTGCAAAGCAAGGTTCCACAAACAGCAATGAGATATTGATCTAATGATTTGTTTTTGTGATGCTGGTGGGGAGATAAATATTGGACAAGACACTGAGGTTAATTACCCTGCTTTTCAAGATAGTCCTGTGGAACCACTTCCATTCACCTTAAAAGATCAGTGATTTAATATTTTAACTGAAAGTACACAAATGCGTATCTGCACACATCTATTTTACTTAACTATCTTCCATCTACTTCTACATCCTGTATGAACAACTTGCCCTTTTTTTGTTGATTTCTCCTATCAGAACTTTCTATATCCACATTTATAATCAATCACATCTTGGCTGTTATTGCTAGGTTCACACAACATCACTCAAAATGGTTCAAAAATTATTTTTCATTTGTGTTTTAATCTTAGCTCAAATTCATAAATCTTTCAGCAATAAGAGTTTAACTTGCAAAAAATGTAAGATGTTGAACATAATTATATTTCCTGTTCCTACTGACAGCCTGCAATTTAGAGAGAAAAGAAACATTTGAAAGGAAAACAGGAAAGCAAAAAAAAGGGTAAGTGTGAAGCTGAGGAAAAAAAAGAAAAAGACAGAAGCTGAAGATGACAAAGTAACAGAAACAAGGCAGGTGAGAGAGTACCTATGATCTCCAATTCAGGCTGTACATCTGCAGTTCGATGTTAAACCACTAGATGGAACTTCACGGACTCCTGAAACTGTGGATTATATCTGTACCTGAAGCATCACTCATCCCCTTAAGAGAACAACCCAGCTCTTGACAAAGGGTCATTCAGACTTGAAATTTGGCTCTATTCTCTCTCCACAGATGCTGTCAGATCTGCTGAGATTTTCCAGCAAATTCTGTTTTGTTTCAAATTCTAGCGTCTGCAGTATTTTGCTTTTACTCTTTTTACTCATTTATTTTCACTAGTGTCACAAGTTGGTTCACATTAACACTGTAAAGAGATTACTGTGAAAATCCCCGAGTTGATACAGTCCGGTACCAGTTCGGGTACACTGAGTGAGAATTTAGCATGGCCAATGCACCTTAGCAGCACGTCCTTCGGAATGGGGGTGAAACCGGACCACCGGGAGGAAACCCACGTAGACATGGAGAGAACATGCAGACTCCGCACAGACAGTGACCCAAGCCTGGAATCGAATCCTGGCGCTGTGAGGCAGCAGTGCCAACCACTGTGCCACCTAATCCCCCTGACTTCCATCCATCGGATATCTAATGGTAATGTTAATGTTTACAACTTTGTTACTTTTCACAATCTGAGGAAAGGGCAGGAGATCTAATTAGTGGCAAAATATTTGTCAGTTTTAATTCTCGCATAGTAAGTATGAATACCCTGAATATCTCTACCTGAATTAGAACTGGACAATTCAAATTATGTGGCAGCTACTGTGAAAAAATATAATAAAAGAATGGATTAGGACCAAGTGGTCCTGAGAGTTACTTTGGCAACTGGATTCAGCTCTGAATCTCAAAGTGTTCCCGAAAATCTACATCCCCATTTCATATGAGTTCTGCCTTCATTCAAGATTCCCCAGAAACATCGCCCCAAATATTTTCCATCATGCATTTTAATCTCAAATAACTAGAACGCCTGAATTAACTCAGGATGACATTTGACAAGAGATCACTGAAAATCTTTCCAAACATTTCGGGCGGTAGAGGGGGAGGGAAAAAAAGCACGTTAAAAAAAAATCAACATTTAAACAGGGCGAAACGTTATCACAGCATAATGGAAATGAAGACATGACTGCAAAATTAACATTGCTGTCGTGATAGAAAATCATTGCTTCTGAAACTTTACCTCAGGACACCTGAGTCCACATTTAGTGATGTCCTCAGTAGCTGGACAACAAGGAATGTTTAACCCCAAAATAATGAGGAGGCAGCTCAGGCGGTTGAAACGGTCCTTCCAGTACATTTTGCCTTTGCCACTTGACTAATTGAACCTGTATGGTGAAAGGCACAGTCTCGTTACTTCAGCACAGGCGCTGGAAGCTACAAGCAGTTCGCTGACTGTCACCGTCTCCTTTTAAACACTGCTCTCGTATAAGTCGTACGATCCGTCCAACACTGACTCACCGCCTCCAGATCGTATCTGAAGAGCCAACCCAAGTCCCTGCCCCGCCTCCGGACCTTCTTCCTATTCCCCTGGGCGCTGCCCCTCCTTCGGATGTCAGATTTCTTGGGGGGAAAAAACGTATTAACAGTGTATCCCGATTCATTTGAACGTTGCCCATGTCTAAAATTTTTTACACCTTCATGAAAGCACTGCTCTCATGTGCAACCTGTCGGTTACATTAATCTGTGGCATTGGTCGGATCAATTCGTCCAAAATTTGTACTCAGTTTTGAGCAGTTTGCAGTTCAATCATAGCATTACAGAATCCCTACAGTACAGAAGGAGGTTATTTGGTCCATCGAGTCTGCACTGACTCTCCCACACAGCATCTCACCCTGACCTACCCCCTGCCCTTTCCCAGTAACACAGTAAGAAGTCTCACAACACCAGGTTAAAGTCCAACAGGCTTCCCCTTCAATAGCCAGAGTGTCCACCTGACCAAGGGGCAGACAGTGCTCCAAAACCTACTGGCTTTGCTACCACATAAACCTGTTGGACTTAAACCTGGTGTTTTGTGAGACTTCTTACCGTGTTTACCACAGTCCAACGCCGACATCTCCACATAATGACTTTCCCAGAACACCACACATTTATCCCACTATAACACCATAAGACATAGGAGCAGAATTAAGCCATTCAGCCCATCAAGTCTGCCCCACCATTCAATCATGGCTGATATGATTTCCACGTAATCCTTGATTGTCTTATTGATCACCTACTATCTATCTCTGTCTTAAAGATATTCAACGACCTGGCCTCCACAGCCCTCTATGGCAATAAGTTCCACAGATTCACCGCTGTCCGACTGAAGAAATTCCTCCTTATCTCAATTTTAGAGGAACGTCCCTTCACTCTGAGGTTGTGTCCTTGATCCCAATCTTTCCCACTAGTAGAAACATCCTCTCCACAATCAATCCATGTCCACTCTATCTAGATCTCTCAGTATTCTCACTAATCCCTCTTGTCTACGCATCTTTGGTCATTAAAGGACAATTTCCTCAATTTGGTTCTTAATTGTAATGCAATACTTCCATGTCTATAGTTTTATTAGTTTTTTTTTAAATGTCGTGGCTTAACAGCTCAAAGTAAAATCATGCAACACATTATTATAGCTAACTGGTGCTGCAAATACACGAAGAATTCTCTTCAGATGAAGTTGTGATTGAGAATGGAAATGTCCAGTGTAACTGCATTGTGTTCACTGGTGAGAAATAGGCTCCTCACCCCCACTTGAAGTCATCTTACAAAAGGGTTCTGTCAGTCCTGTGTAAATGTGTGAACACCCTCAAAATCATTTCTGAATGTTTAATGATTTCTGTATCCCACAGAGTCAGTAGCCTTTTTTTTCAATCCCAACACATTAGAGTCTAACCAACAATTGAATGCCTCACCAGCATCAAAAGGCCAGTCTGTTCTGCAGAGACACATCGTAGAACACATACAAGTCCAGCAGGAAGCTATTCAGCCCATCAAGTCTGCACTGACTCTCTGATAGTGCAACCCTCCCAGGCTGTAACCTTACTTTTTTACCCCACTAATCCACCTAACTCACACATACTGGGACACTAAGGGACAAGTTACCGTGGCCAATCGATGTAACCTGCATATCTTTGGACTGTGGGAGGAAACTAGAGCACCCACAGGAAACCCATGTAGAAATGAGGAGAGTGTGCAAACTCCACACAACTAGTCACCCAAGGCTGGAATTGAACCTGGCTATCTTGTGCTCTGAGGCAGCAGTGCTAACCCATATTAAATTCCATTGGTAAGTTTTTCTACGTTCAGATACAGAGTTCAATGATTATGACAAAACACGGTATTTTCAGTGTCATACACACTACTAATAGGAAAACAGAATTAGGGAGAATCCTAAGATATTATATAAATAAATTAAAAGAAAGAGGTTAACCAGGGAAAGAATGGATCCCATTAGGGACCAAGGGGATAATCTGTGTGTGAGGCTGCAGGATATTGGAAGGGTGTTAAATGAATACTTTTCTTTGGTCTTCACTTAAGAAAAGGAGAACATAAGTATTGAATGCATAAAAGGGATTGTGAGGAACTTGCACAGTTTGATATAGGAAGTGGAGACGTATTGAAGGCTCTGACAGGCTAAAAAAAGATAAGCCCCTTGACCCAGATCAGTTGCATCCGATGCTGTTGAGGTAGGCGAGGCAGGAAATTGCAGGGGCTCTGGCACAAATTTTTAATTCCTCTCTGGCCACAGGGAATTTGTCAGAAGACTGGAGGATGATTAAAATTACTTCATTTTTCAAGAAGTTTGGAAGCGATGAACCAGGAAATTATAAACCGGTGAGCGTTACATCAGTGCAGGAAAACTATTAAAGAAAATTCTGAAGGAGAGAATTGATATCGATCTGGAAAGGCATAGACTAATCAGGGATGGTCAGCATAGCTTTGCCAAAGGGAGGTTATATCTCAAGAATTTGTTAGAATTTTTCAAAAATGTAATCAATTATGTGAAGAAGGGAAGCTCAGTTGATGTAATTTATATGAATTTTTGCAAAGCTTTTGACAAGATCCCACACAGACATTGATTGAGAAGGTTAAAGCTCATGAATTTCAGGAAAACTTGGTGAGATGGATCAGAAATTGGCTCAGTAATTTGACACAAAGGGCTACAGGAAACGGCTGTTTGAGTGATTGGACGCCAGTGTCCAACAATGGACCACAAGGATCAGGACTGGGACCTTTATTATTTGTTATATAAATGATATAGATGAACACGTGGAGGGAACGTTAAGAAAGTTTGCAGACGACACCAAGATTGGTAAGGTAGTTAATAGTGAAAAAGATGGTTATAGGTTGTAAGAAGATATAAATGGATTGATCAGATGCACAGAGCAGTGGCAGGTGGTATTTAACCCTGATAAGTATGAGATGATGCACCTTGGAAGAAGAAACAAGATGAAGGAGTAGTTAATGAATGGCAAGGCATTCAGTAGCTCCGAAGAACTGAGGGATCTTGGTGTAATTATTCACAGATTTCTGATGGTGACAGAGCATGTGAATAGGATAGTTAGGAAGGCATATTGGAAAACTTGCTTCTATCAATCATGATATAGAGCATAAGAGCAAGGAGATAATGTTGGAGTTGCATAGAGCATTGATTAACTGGAGTACTGTGTGCCGTTCTGTTATCTCATTATAGGAAGGATGTAATAGCACTAGTCAGGGTACAGAGCAGGTTCACCAGGATGTTGCCTGGGATGGAGTATTTGAGCTATAAAGAAAGACTGAATAATCTTGGATTGTTTTCTTTAGAGCGGAGAAGGTTGTGGGGGGACATGATGAGGTGTAAAAGAATATGAGGGATATGGACAGTGTGATTAAGGAGGACATGTTTCACTTAGTTGAAGGGTCAATCACAGGGGTGCATATTTTTAGGGCAAGGGAACAGGATATTGAGAGGGGATTTGAGATTTGTTTTTACCCAGAGGGTGGTGGGAATCTGGAATTTACTGCTAGGGAAGATAGTGGAGGTTGGAAACCCTACAATCTTTAAAAAATATTTGGATGAGCACTAGAAGTATCATATCATTCAAGGATATGGGACAAGAGCAGGAAATTGGAAGTAGCAGGCCTTTGGTAGTAATTATTGTCGGTGCAATGTGCCGAAGGGCTTTTCCTGCACTGTATGACTCTATGACTCAGCCCATTAATGTCTGCTTTTTTTACTGTCTATCTGTGGACATCAGGTGAAGAAAGTTTTGATCAGGCCGAGAGATGATTTCCATGATCAAATGATGCTCAGCATCCTGACTCACTCATTAGGAATGGTCACTTGATATCTCTCTCTCAGCAATGTCATTCTACCTCAGCTTGGATTATCATGTTCAGGTAAAGAAGAAAATCAGTACAAGGGAGAAATTAATTCCATTATTTAAATGTTCAAGTCAATCCAAAGACTGCCATCGTCCTCGTACCACCTGTCACATTAAAAAGTAACGATTCAATCATATATATTAATTTACAAATCATGCCTGCTTTCTCTGCATATGTGCCTATCTCTGTTAAATATAACCAAAAATGAAATAGAATCCATCTTCTTTTAAGTTGAAATGTAATAGAGGCATCAGTGATTTTACAGACTATCTTTCAAAATTTTTGAGGCTCTGTAAAGAGGTAGAATATTTTAGGATGGCATGGTGGCACAGTGGTTAGCATTGCTATCACACAGTGCCAGGCACCCGGGTTCAATTCCAACTTTGAGTGAATGTCTGTGTGGAGTTTGAACGTTTACACCATGTCTCCGTGGGTTTCCTCTGGGTGCTCCAGTTTCCTCCCTCAGTCCAAAAATATGCAGGTCAGGCGGACTGGCCATGTTAAATTGTCTCTTAGTGTACCAAGATACACGGGTTAGAGAATTAGCGGGGAATGCAAGGAATTAGTGAATGCAAGGAACTAGTAACTGCAAGGGGATACGGAAAAAGGGCCTGGGTGGATGCTGTGTCAGAGAGTCTGTCGATGGGCTGAATGGCCTTCATTTGCACTGTAGGTATTCTATAATTCTATGCCTTACTATCTATTCTATAATTCTGCCTTACCAAAGAGTATACCTCACCATTACTGTGTTACAGCAATTCTAATCACATCTGAATGCCGTATGCTTAATAAATGCTCCAAACAGTGGTGAGTTATTACACTCGTTTCCAACAACTGAATGAATGTATGGAAGTCTCCAACCACTGAGAAAATGTATTATCTATCTTCTCGGTGTCTGGCTTGTGGTGCAACCTTCAGTATGTCTTTAAAAGTATTTTGGGACATCACTAAAATGCTACAGATTGTTAAATAAAAATTTAAAAGATGGCGCGAGTGTGAGACAATTTCTTGCCAGCTTACCCTCTAATTCCATCCTTTACTCTTGTTCTATGCTCCTAAAACTCTGTAATTGTAACACTACATTCTGCACCCTCTCCTTTCTTCTCCCCTATGTACTTTATGAATAGTATGTTTTTGTCTGTATAGTGCACAAGAAACAATGTTTTTCATTGTATCCCAATACATGACAATAATAAAGCAAATCAAACCAAATGGTTATTCACATGTGAATTTTAATATTGATGGTTGTGAAACATTGACGATGGGAACATGGACATCTCTAATGGCATATTGAAGTGTACATGTGGTGAAAAAAGTATTACTTTGGAATTGCTCTTCAAAGAAGAATCATAAAAACTTACAGCACTAAAAGAAGATAGTTATTCCACCAATCTCGCTTTTGATAGATCTGAGAAAGAACAGTGGTGTTTAATCCCACATAGAATATGTTATAGAATCCCTACAGTGTGAAAGGAGACAGCGTTGGAGGAATATAGAGAGAGTAGGAGGGACCTCAAATGGGGAGTTAGAAGGGCAAAAAGGGGGCATGAAATGATTTTGGCGGATAGGATTGAGGAAAATCCAAAGGCTTTTTACTCCTATGTTAGGAATAAAAGGATGGTTAGAGGAAAAATCAGACCTCTTAGGGACAGAGGGAATGGCAGAGATTGTGAATGAATACTTTGCGTCGGTATTCACGAAGGAGAGGGGCTTGTTGACAGCTCCTGTCTCTGAGGGAACTGTGGACCAGTTGAAGGAAATATCCATACCGAGGGAGGAAGTGTTAGAGCTTTGAAGTAGCATTAAAACTGATAAATCTCCGGGGCCTGATGGCATTTATCCCAGGCTGCTTAGGGAGGTGCGAGGTGAAATTGTTGGGCCTCTGACGCAAATCTTTGTCTCTTCTTTGGTGAGGTCCCAGAGGACTGGAGAATAGCTAATGTTGTACCGTTGTTTAAAAAGGATAGTAGGGATAATCCTGGGAATTATAGGCCGGTGAGTTTGACGTCAGTGGTAGGGAAGCTGTTGGAGAGGATTCTTAGAGATAAGATGTGTAGGCACTCAGAGCATTGCAATCTGATTAGGGATACGCAGCATGGATTTGTTAAGGGGAAGTCGCGCCTTACAAATCTGGTAGAATTTTTTGAGGAGGTGACAAAAACAGTGGACGAAGGGCGAGCCGTTGATGTCGTCTATATGGATTTTAGTAAGGCATTTGACAAAGTTCCTGATGGGAGGTTAGTTGAGAAGGTCAAGGCTCATGGGATACAAGGACAGGTAGCTAGATGGATAAGTAACTGGCTTAGTAATAAGAGACAGAGAGTAATAGTGGAAGGGTGTTTTTCTAGTTGGAGGTCAGTCACTAGTGGTGTGCCGCAGGGCTCGGTACTGGGACCTCTTCTATTTGTAATATATATAAATGACTTGGAAGAGGGAGTAAGTGGAGTGATCAGCAAGTTTGCAGACGATACAAAGATGGCTGGACTTGCGAATAGTGAGGAGCATTGTCAGGCGATGCAGCAGGACATAGATAGGCTGGTAGCTTGGGCATATAGATGGCAGATGGAATTCAATCCTAATAAATGTGACATGATGCATTTCGGGAGAAAGAATGTAGGGGGGAGGTATATGATAAAGGGTAGACCAGGCAGAGGGACCTGGGGATGCAGGTGAACCCGTCTCTGAAAGTGGCAGAGCAAGTGGAGAAGGTTGTGAAGAAAGCATATGATATGCTAGCCTTTATAGGAAGGGGTATAGAGTACAAGAGCTGACCTTTAATGTTGCAGTTGTATAAAACGTTGGTTAGATCTCATTTGGAATACTGCATCCAGTTCTACGGGAAGGACGTGGAGACTCTGGAGAGAGTGCAGAGGAGGTTTACCAAGATGCTGCCTGGTATGGAAGGTCTGAGTTACGAGGAGAGGTTAGGCAAATTGGGGCTGTTTTCCTTAGAAAGATGTAGACTTAGGGGAGATCTAATAGAGGTGTATAAGATTATGAGGGGTATAAATAGAGTAAACAGGGTTAAGCTTTTTCCTAGGATGGACTCGAATAGCACGAAGGGTCACAGGCTTAGGATGAGGGGGGTAAAGTATAATTTGGATGCTAGAGGGAGTTTTTTCACACAGAGGGTGGTGGGGGTATGGAATGCGCTGCCAACTAAAGTGGTGGAGGCAGGTACTCTGGAGTTATTTAAGAAATACTTAGATGGGCACATGAACAGAATGGGAATGGAGGGGTATAGAAAACTGATTTAAAATAGGGATCATGAGCCTTGGGAGTCCCTGAGAAGTATGTAAATAGATGATGATATTAACTTACTTGTTTTTATCCTGCAGGTGCTTTGGTCCACCTTGTTGTCTAACAAGGGGCATACACGTGATGGGTCGTGAGAGGGCTGCTCTTGGATTTTTTTCAAGAGTATCGTAGTGCGTCGTTAGTGTACACTTGACCTGGACCATTTGATGGGCAACACGACAGCTCAGTGACTATCGCTGTGCTGTGCAGATACATGGATTTGGGCCTGTGTCTGTAGGATTCTCCCCATGCTTGAGTGGGTTTTCTCCAGGTGCTCTGGTTTCCTCCCACATCCCAAAGATGTGCTCTTAGGCTAATTGGCAAAACAAATTCTCCCTAAATTGTCTCAAATTTGGTTTTTAATGCATAGATCTATAAACAGAGACAGGGATCACGGGTAGAGGTGGGAACATCGGGGTGGCGGTGCGGGCTCGTTAGGCCGAGGGGCCTGTTTCCCGTGCTGTTTTGTTCTTTGTTCTTTGTTCATTTGGCCCATCAAGTTTGCACTGACAGCAGTCCCATTCAAGCTCTATCCCCGCTCTATCCCCATAACCCACACATTTACCTTGCAAATCCCACTGACACTAAGGAGCAATTTAGCATGGCCAATCAATCTAACCAGCACATCTTTGGACTGTGGGAGGAAATAAAAGTACCCGGAGGAAACCCAGGAAGATATATGGAGAAATGCGCAGAGTCTGCATAGACAGTGACCTGAGGCCAGAATTGTGCCACCCATCACTGCCTTTTGACCATAATCCTGTAAGTTCCAAAATGATTTCAATTGAAATTGTATGTTATGCTATTGTACTCTATTCTTTGGACAGTATGGTGGCAAAGTGGTTAGCACTGCTGCCTCACTGTGCCAGGGACCCGCTTTCGAATCCTGTCTTGGGTCACTATCTGTGTGGAGTTTGCATATTTTCCCCATGTCTGCCTGGATTTCCTCTGAGTGCTCTGGTTTCCCCCACAGTCCAAAGATGTGTGGGTTATGTAGATTGACCATGCTAAATTGCCCCTTAGGGTCAGGGTGAATAGCTAGACTAAGTATGTGGGGTTAAAGGATTGTTTCATTGCAGACTCAATGGGCCAAATGGCCTTTTTTTGTACTGTAGGATTCCATGATTCTATTTCCAGCCCAAGCAGATGTATATTTGTTTACTGTATACTTAATCAGACTGGAATCATTTTAGATTCACAGAGTGCAGAAGAGGGCTCTTTAGCCCATTGAGTCAGTACCAACAGGTAAGAAACACCTGATCCCTGACACCTGATTTAAGTCTTATTTGTTTCCGCAGACAATTCGGTTCAACTTGTTGACCAACAAGGGGCATGCATGCAGCATGTCGTGCGAGAGCTGCTCTTGGAGGTTGCTTCAGGAGTTGCCTAGTGCTTCACGTCGTCAGTGTATGCTTAAACTGGACCATCTGATGGGCAACATGACAGCTCAGAGACTATCGCTGTTGCTGTGCAGACACATGGATTTGGGCCTGTGTCTGCGGGAGTTTGCGCGTTCTCCCGTGGTTGCGTGGGTTTTCTCCGGGTGCTCCGGTTTCCTCCCACATCCCAAAAATGTGCTCTTAGGCTGATTGGGTAACAAATTGTCCCTATATTGGTCTCTATATGGGAATCTTCAACAATAGGCATAGTCTAAAGTCAAGGATATGTCATTAGGACGTTAGGACGGCGGCGTGGGCTCGTTGGGCCGAAGGGCCTGTTTCCCGTGCTGTGTTGCTCTTTGTTCTTTGTTCTTTGATCCCCTACCTAATCCCATTTACCAGCATTTGGTCCAGAACCTTGAATTTATGATGTTTCAAATGTTCATTCAGGTACTTTTTAAAAGTTGCGAGCCAACCTGCCTCGACCATCCTCCCAGGCAGTGGATTCCAGACTATCACCACACTCTGAGTAAAAAATACTTTCCTTACATCCCTCAGCTTGAACATGTATATCCTCATGACTGACCCTTTTTGATGAACTAATTGATCATACATACTTTCTCCTTACATGAAACATAATTACGAGACTGTAAGAATTATAAATGTAATATTTGAGACAGGAAATGAAGAAGACTTATGAATTTTGTTGTCAAGTGGAGCTGAGCCAAAACATAAGTGCTGCGTGTGACATTGATGTGAGGAAATTATTGTAGGGAATATCCCATATTGTTTTAGAATAAATACGTTGTCAAATGTCTGTATGCTTTATTGCAGAGCGTAATAAATTTAATCTGTTCTTACATTTTTACAAAGGAAGCAAGTCTTGTGTATGCAGAGGAGATTCCCAAAAATAAAAGTTGGAAGTGAAGCAATAGACCCCTTTAAAAACTGTTGAATAAAAATTTTTTTGGGATAAGGATATTTGTGTAGAAGCCTTGGGTTCCAACAACTGGTGACCAAGGACTTCATAGAATCATACAACCTACAGTGCAGAAAGAGGCCCTTTGGCCCATCGAGTCTGCACCGAAGACAATCCCATCCAGGCCCTACCCCCATATTGCTACATATTATACCCAATAATCCCTCTAACCTACGTATTCCCTGGACACTAAGAGGCATTTTCTTAGCATGGCCAATCAACCTAACGGGCACATCCTTTGACTGTGGGAGGAAACCAGAGTACCTGGAGGAAACCCACTCAGACATGAGGAGAATGTACAAACTCCACACAGACAGTGACCCAAGCCAGGAATCGAACCCAGGACCCTGGAGCTGTGAAGCGGCAGTGCTAACCAGTCTGCTACCATGCTGACTTATAACAGCAATGGTTTATTAAGTACTCTGAGCAGCTCTTACATGCTGTAGTGCACTGTGGAGAGCTCAGACGCTCCCAATATGTGACACTTTACGTACTGCATCATCACGGCATCCACGTGACCAGTCAGGTTACATCTTCTCCAGTTAATTTGGGACAAGTACTGAGGTGTAACAGTGTGCCAGAACAGTCACTGGATGCAAATCATTTTACAACATACAAATTGAACATGCAACAACACCTAACAGTTTACACTGTGTGAAGCATGGATTAGACTGCTGCAACTGTTCCCCTCGCCTCCACCTTTTATTTTACAGAGCAGCACAGTGATTAGCATTATAGTCTCACTGTGCTAAGGACCTGGGTTCAATTCCCAGCTTGGATCACTGCCTGTGCGGAGTCTGCACATTCTCCCTATGTCTGCATGGGTTTCCTCTGGGTGCTGAAGATATGCTGGTTAGGTGCATTGGCCATGCTAAATTCTCCCTCAGTGTACTCAAAAAGGTGCCAGATTGTGACAATTTTCACAGTAACTTAATTACACTGATAATATAAGCTGAATTGTGACATTAATAAATAAACTTAAATTTTTCTTTAAAAGATGAAAGCCTATTGTAGAATAGTCCATGACATAGTCCTGGAACTTCATAATTGGTTTAGTCATACCCTGATCATGTGATTGTGTGAGTCAGCCATGCTGGAGATGCTTTTGGGCTGGTGGATGACATCAGGCATTCCTTTGGTGCTGTAGGGCCTGTTGTGTAGGCCTCTGGAGACCCTCTATTTCCACTGATACAGAGGGGCTGCATTGTTACCTGGATGGCTGGGCACTATGGCATTTGTGGGGCTGTTTCCAATACCTACAGTAAGTAACACTGGTTTCGGATGTAGTGGGAATCGTCCGCAGGTATCACATTGCTATTTGGCTGTGGGCCTTTGTTGTGTACCACTGTAAAT
The DNA here is from genome assembly GCA_024679065.1 of Sphyrna mokarran. Taxonomy (NCBI): domain Eukaryota; kingdom Metazoa; phylum Chordata; class Chondrichthyes; order Carcharhiniformes; family Carcharhinidae; genus Sphyrna; species Sphyrna mokarran. The sequence goes on from JAGIQG010000019.1 coordinate 25,564,027, forward strand.
TTGTCACAGCTGTGTGTGGTCTAGATCCAGACTGTTTGACCAGGTGTTAAGTCTATGAGTATTTCGATCAGAGTGCCGTCTCCCCCTCATTCAGCAGACCATGAGAACGCCACTCAAATTGGTTTTGCTATTCGGCTGCAAGAGGGCCTTGGTGATGGGGATTGGATTCCTGGTGTACCTGGGGAGCAGTCACTGTGTTGACAAGAGCAGACTCTGTCTCGGCACAGTTCGCAGACTGAGGTGGGCAGCACGGTAATTGGTGTGGTCTTGGCACAGGCGTTTGGCTGAGCACAATCCCAAGTCCATCAGACAACTGAACTGTCACTATAGAGGGCTACCCATGATGTGTGCAAAATCCATGTGTGTGCAAAGTTCCTAAATTCACTGGAGTTGAACTGGTAAAAGCTGTCCATCATTATCCTCTGAGGGATGCCTTGTGTGGCAAAGTATCTCTTGAGCTTCATTATGACTCTTCATATCTAGTAGATGGTCAAGTTCAAATCATCTGGAGTACAAGTTGACTGGGACCATTCCATTCGAAAATGTCAGCCAGGGCAGTCTCTTGCCCCTTCCCAAGACTTGACACCCCTCCTCCTCCATCCCACACACACAATCCTATCCACTTATCCTTATACACAGACCTTGTCAAAGAACTTTAAATCTAGCTGTTCCTTCAACCTGATTTATGGCAGCTAGTGTTGTAATGGCAGCTCATCCTCGACAATAGGCTTCAGGGACACAATGCACTTTCCAAACTGTGCCAGGCCTGAGTCAGAAGATCGGGTGAGATAGGATCACCTGCAATTCAAAAAGAAAATTTACAAGTAGAGAATTCAATTCAGTTCCATTCAATTTAATTCCATTCAATTCAAGTCATTTCAATTCAATTTAATTTAATGCAATTCAATCCAATTCAATTCAGCTCAATTGTGCCAATCAGAACTTACGGCCACATGGGGTTTGTGAAAGGCTAGATTAGCTGAATGTCTTTTTCATGTCTCATGCTTTCTTATCTTTTAATGATATGAAATACTAGTATTCATGTCTAACCAATATGAATATTGATATCACATATCACTTAATTCCTTTCCATCTCCACTTCAAACAATGTTAAATTTACTCACCAATTGTTTAATTAGGAAAGCTGATCATTCTATTTATTATTATACAGTGAAATCCAAATATTTTATTTTCTTGGGGTAAATTTTTGCATGTTATTATGGGTTTTTATCATTGCTGATTGTGCATGCCTTTTTTTCCTCCTGTTTTGATCTGTTAATCACTTTACTATCAATTCAACCCTCTTCACTTTGTCAGAGAAAAAAAATTACATACACATTTATTTCCATAATAATTTGATTAATAATCAGTCAGATTGCTTATATATTTCATAAATATATGGGTTTTAATGTCTGGTAACACTGCCAAGACTCAGACATTCTTATTCATAGAATCCCTACCGTACAGAAACAAGCCATTTGGCCCATCAAGCCCGCACTGACAACAATCCCACCCAGTCCCTATCCCCATAACCCCATATATTTATCCTGCTAATCCACCTGACATTAAGGGTCAATTTGGCATGGCCAATCAACCTTAACCCGCATATCTTTGGACCGTGGGAGAAAACTGGAGCACCCAGAGGAAACCCATACAGACACGGATAAACTCTACACCAACAGTGACCTAACGCCACCACTGCCAACCAAGTTGGTCACTTGGGAGAGGTATGTCTCTCAGGGTACCTCATGTCCAGGAAATTAGCAATGAAGCAAGCCCTTCAAAAGACACAGGATACTCATTGTGCTTTTTGCTGAATTAATGGAACTTCTTATGATAGATATTTAGTTTTTTTGATGTTTGATTATTCATTTGATAGTTTGGCATTATTTAACCTATTTTTGCTTGTTGATGTGACACTTGAAGTGCCATGCTTTTGCAGTGTCACTCTCTGAGAAATGTCACTTTGAAAGGTTTGACACTGTGGATAGGTATATAAGAACACAGTAAAAGCATTAGACCATTTAACATTTCGTTCTTATTCTGCCATTCGAGGAAATCACTCCTGATCAGCAATCTAGTGCTATCTGTTAGTATACTGAGGGAGAATTTAACATGGTCAATGCACCTAATTAGCATGCCTTTCAGACTGTGGGAGAAACCAGAGGAAGCCCACGCAAACACAGGGAAAACATGCAGACAGTGACCCATGCTGGGAAGTGAACCTAGGTCACTGTGAGGTAGTTGTGCTAACCACTGTGCCACAAGCGTAGTTTGAGTAATCTCACCTTGTAATCAGAGAATCCCTACAGTGCAGAAGGAAGTCATTCAGGCCAGTGAGCCCTGCCCTGACTCGGTGACAGTGTATCTTATCCAGATCCTTTCCTCTGCCCTCTCCCTGTAACCCCACACATGAGCAAAATAGCTGTAAAGACTCACATTCTAGTCAGTATTCTGTAAACTGTGTGTGCCTTTAAATGCCCTTCTCTGATCAAAACTTTCCACACATCCGAAGGAACAGCGATTCCATAAGCTTGTGGGTTTACTATCAAATAAACTCGATGGACTTTAACCTCATGTTGTGAGACTTCTGACTGTGTTTACCCCACACATTCACCATGGCTAAACCACCTAGCCTACACATCTTTGGACTTCCACCTTTGGGATCAGGTTTCATTCTGGTATTTCTAGGCTGCAAGGCAAGTATATTCTTTCAGAAGCGTGGAGTCCAGAACTGCTTGCAAAACGTTACAAGTGGCCTCTCAGGGCTCTGTAAAGCTGAAGCATGATTTCGAGCCCCTTGAATTCTCATTCTCTAGGTTGGGGTCTCACTAACATTCCATTAAACATTTACATTATTTTCTGTACCTACTCATGGCATTTTTGCATACCCAAACCTCCAAGTTTCTCAGCTGTTTCTAGCTTTTGACCATTTAGAGTACTCTCTTTCATCCATTTTATTTTCAAATAAATGACTTCACATTTGTCTACATTGAAATCTATTTGTCAGTAGTGTACTATTTAAATAGAGAGAGATTGCAACACTTACTTTCTCCCTGGCCTGATATGTTCAATGGAGCTTTTAAACTCATGTGCTTTATGGCAGCTGGGGATATACAAAAGGGGACATGTCCTCCTTCACTCCAATTCTTTTAGATTGCAATTCTGGACCCACTGAGCCCTACGCTGCCTGGATCAATCTCATCCAACCTGAGTTAGGAAGGTCAGGTGAAACAAACAGGGATGAAATTTGCTGCAGGTAAGTGGGTAAAGTGTGACAATCTAGTTTTGGCCCCTTATTGCACTCGAAGCAGTTCAGAGAAGGTTAATTCATTCATAGAGTGATAAGTTTATTTAATGAAGAAAGGCTGAACTTGGACTATTGAAACATTTATAATCCTGAGTGGATTTGATAAGGTTGTTACTGGAAGTTTCTATTTGTGGGGGATACAGTTTAATCAGTGATCTGCCATTTGAGATGGAGATGAGATGAAATATTTTTCTCTGAAAAAGTTATCCATGTGTGGAATTCCCTTCCCCAGAAAGCAATGAAGTTTGGATCACTGAATTTATTCAAGACAATTATTCAAGATGTTTGATAGAAAAGTGAATCAATGATTATGAGACGTAGGCAGGAAAGTGGAGTTGAAACCACAACCAAATCAGCCATGACCTTATTGAATGATCTTGAAAGGTTGAATAGCCTACTCCTGCTCCCAGCTTCTATATTCCTATAGTTTTGTCCATTCACTTAACCAGCAATAACTTATTGTAACAAGTGGACTCATGCAATCACCGCAGCAAGTTCGACCAGGGTGGAATGCGAGTTAAGGCCAGAGTAGAGGGTTAATGTGGAAGGAGGGCTGTGAAAGTGGTGGGAAGGGTAAGGGGTCACGAAGGCTGGCAGACAGGCCAGGAGATGGATGAAGCAGATGAGTAAGAAATCTTAGAGCACCAGGTTAAAGTCCAACAGGTTTATTTGGCTGTACAAGCTCCACATCATGAAGCAGATGAACCATGGAAGGCAGAAGAAAAAGACAGGCAGGAGAGAAGTTGGAACCCAATAAGGCTGCATGAAAAGCTCACAAATAAGGTCAAAAGAAGAGCACATTGTTTACTGGAAGGGGATGCACAAAGACTCCAGAGATCCAAGTGGGGCATGGGCACCTCAGTTGATGAGTTTGGGGGAGGGTGGGTGAATTCTGGAACAGATTTATCCTTCAGACTGCGACGCTTTATCCTCTGGGTTACTGATACCTTGCACAGTTTGGTGAAGGTGGGCTTGACAGAGTGATATGAATGTGACGGACTGGTATTTAAATATGGTTCCAGTCCCCTTGAACCCTCCAGCTCATGGTGGACAAATGATTCAGCTATCAGGTGCCTTGGAGCAGAATTCACCCATGCATCATTAATCAGTTTCCAAGTGCAGAATCTGCCATGGGATTCCCATCATTTTTACCACCAGGAAAGATGCTGCCATAGCTGCCCACCCCCACACTTAGGTCGAAAACTTACCACCCCACCCACCCCAGAATCAGGGCTGGTGAGGTTCCCTGAACAGAAATCTCCATTGGCCTTGGGTGGGATTTTACAATCTCACCCAAGCAAGGCCATAAAATCCTGCCCGTCATATTGAAATGGGAGAATTCTGTCTGGGAGAATGTTACGTGATATTGATGTGCAACATTATGATGGATTCTGTCAGCTGGGATGAAACCAAAACCAAGTGATATAAAACTGCTAATCAATTTAGCATAAAATCAATTTCTGAACCTGATTTGAATATTAGTAAAATTAACCTGTATTGTTATAATCAACGTTTATTCAGGAAAAATATGGTGCTGGGTTGATAACAAGTCTCTGAAGTAGGTTGGTTGTTTTATCATTTTACAGATGCTATATAAATACAATTACATTCACACCAGTGGGATTTTTCACAGCAGTGAATGAAGATTTGGCTGGGTGCCAAATGCTCTGACTTTGCTGAAGTGGGAGCTAGATAGCTGGTAAGATCGCACCTGAAAGCATTGTTGATGCAGCAACTTTATTTACCACTGTTGCTGGCTTCAAAGTAAATCACTAAATTAGAATCATAGAAAGTTCCACATTCAGTGCGTCATGCTGATACTGATTCTTTGAAATTGCATTCATGATTAACCGAATACCATTACTTACAGTCCATAAACTTGCAAGTTCCTCATTCGCAAGTCCCTGTCGAACTTCCTTTTAAAATTATTTATGCAATCATCTTCCAATACCTCTAAAGCTATAGCACTCCAGATCCCAATATCTCAGAGTGAAAATAATTCATCTCATCTCTCCTCTTATGCAAAAGACCTTAAATCTATGAGCTGTATTATTGATAACATTTACCAGAAAGAATAATCCTTCTATCAAAACCTCTTAACATAAAACCTTTCTTTCAGTCACCATTTTTCTATTCATTCATGGGATTTGGATGTCACAGGCGAGACCAGCCTTTATTTCCCATCCTAATTGCCCCTGAGAAGGTAGTGGTAAGTTACTTCCTTGAGTGGCTGTTTGAGGATTTTGACCCAGTTACAGTGAAAGAATGGTGATATATTCCCAAATCAGGATGGTGAGTCACTCGGAGGGGAATGTATTCTTGGAATGTACACAAGGATAGTGTTCCCTTGTGTCTGTTATTCTTTGTCCTTCTAGATGGTAATGGTTTGGGGTTTGAAAGCTGCTGTGTAAGACTCTTGCTGAGTTCTACCTGTGCATCCTGCATATGGTATGTGCTGCTGTCATTGTGCATCAGTAGTGGAGGGAGTGGATGTTTGTGGGTAGAGTACCAAACAAATGAGTTGCTTTGTCCTCGATGATGTCAAGCTTTTTGAGTATTGTTGGAGCTAAATTCATCCAGACAATTCGAGAGTATTCCATCACACTCGTGGATAGGTTTTTTGGGAGGCAGAAAGTGAGTTATTTGCCACAGGATCCCTAGCCTCCGACTACTCAGGTAGCTACATCAGTTATATGACTTGTCTAATTCAGTTTCCGGCCAATGATAATTCCCAGAATGTTGTTACAAGATGGAAATTCCTAACTTTTCCAATCTCTCACCATGATATACTCTCAGCTCTGGTAATATATTCTTTACCAAGACTCTTTACTAAACTTGAAGCCTATTGTCCAGACATTTCCACAGTGCATCTCCTGCCACATTGTCAATGATTTCATAATTCCTGCAATGAGCTGTTTGTTTTTATATTCTACTTCTCATCGCTGGCTGACAGGCAACAGCATGGGCATGGCTAGAGTAATAGGGATGAGAAGATGAATGCTGTCATCTTACACATTGCGCAGCATGAAATCACTGCCATTCCCCTGCAACAGTGCCTCAGCAGACCTCGTAATCTGTAGAAGAAGTGCTGTGAGACCCTGCAATTTCCTTTGCAGACTGTAATTCGCAATCGCAATGACAGTGGTCTGAGGTTTCATGTCAGCAAGCAGACATTGTGTAACAGAAGTCTGAACTGCCAATGCAGCACTTAGATGTCTGGCAGGTTTCTCAATACACGAAGTTTCCCATACGATCAAAGTGTTCATCTATGTTTGGGGTGGCACGGCAGTACAGCTGTTGCACAGTACCAAAGACCCAGGTTTGATTTCAGCCTCGGGTCACTGTGTGGAGTCTGCACATTCTCCCTGTGTCTGCGTGGGTTTCCTCTGAATGCTCCAGTTTCCTCCCACCGTCCAAAGATATGTGGGTTAGAGTGATTGGCCATGCTAATTTGCCCCCTTAGTGTCAGGGGGATTAGCTAGGGTAAATGCACGGGGTTATGGGTTAGGGTGGGATTGTGGTCGATGCAGGCTTGATGGGCTGAATGGTCTGTATTATAGGGATTCTACAATCTGAGTCCTCTGCAATAGATCTTGCATGTAACTCAGTCTCTGGTACCCAAACAATTTCTGTTCCCTCCCTGGGCTATATATCACCAGCAATGTCTCATTATGTACAAATCCTGCTTCTATGCTATTCTATTAAGTTATGCACAGTGCCAGTATTTGAGCTGTTGGATGTGAGTATGAAATCAAATGATGATGATGATGATGATGTGTCTTCATAATCACTGTATTCTTACTGCTCTGCTACTGCCTGGTTAGCCTGCACTTCCTAACTATATGAATGGAGAAACACACAAGTCTAAGATATGATTGGCAAGTGGGGGAGCAAGAAAGAAGCACATGCTTCCACTTTCGCAGTTCATCAATAAAATGAGATTTTAAAATATGAGGGGTGATGGGATGTAGAAAGAAGTATAATGCATAAGTGTACAGTTACCTTCATGGCTCAGGCCCCTCCACTAGCTACAGCCCCAGCAATGCATATCCCAGTAATGGCCATCATTGCCTCCTTTGCGAGTTGAGGACACACAGACGTGTCTCTCCCGCTCCAGTTACCTCCAGCTTCTGCTGATTGTGCAATATACTTCTTGCTTTCTTATAAGATAAGGCATCAATAAGTGTCATGCAATCTGTTTCAAGAAAGTATTAATCACGATTGAATATTTGAAAGTTGCCAGGTGTGTGTGCAAGAACCTTGTAGCAGCATTAAGTAGATAAGGTGAGGCAGAGCGTATGAATGGCAGGTATAGGTATTACTTTGTTTGAGATTGTTGAGAATTGAAAGGGGTTTGGTGATTTGAATAATGTCTGAGGCTAATTAAACAATATATAATGTTTGAAGATGTATTCACTGACTTTAACAACTCACGTAAAATCATTGAACTTCTTACCCAGGTTTTCAGTACTTGGTGGTGGCTAGGGAAAACCCAAAAGACCATAACATGGTGACATGGGAGCAAAAATAGATAATTTGGCCCATTAAGTCTGTTGTGCCATTCAATGAGATTATAGTCAATCTGATGTAAAAATCTTCAACTCCACTTACCTGCCTTATCCTCATAATGCTTTATTCCCTTGCTGATTAAAAATTTCAGCCTTGAACATATTTGATGACTCAGCTTCCACAGCCCTCTGGTGATAAATAATTCTCCTTTGAGAGAAGAAATTTGTCTCATCTCAGACTGAAATGGGTGACCCCTTATACTGAGATTATGCCGAGACTCTATCACAAGGTAGTACAATCTCTTATCCTCTACCCTCTTAAGCCCTTGAGAACTTTATCTGTCTTAATAAGGTTGCTTCTCATTCTTCCAATCAGTACAAGCCTAACCTATTCAACCTTTCCTCCTAAGAAAATCCCCCCATACATGGGATCAACCAAATAAATCTTCTCTGGACTGGCACCAATGCCAGCACATTTTTCTTTAGATAAGCAGACCAAAACAGTTCATAGTATTCCAGGTATGATCTAACTAGTGCCTTGTACAGTTTTAACAAGACATCTCTATTTTTATACTCCATTCCCTTTGAAATAGAGGCCAACATACCATTTGTCTTCTCTATTACCTACTGAACCTGTATGTTAATTTTCTGTGATTATGAATGAGGACCACAAAATCCTTCTGTGCTGCAACTTTCTGCAGTCTTTCTCTATTCAAATAATATTCAGCTCCTTATTCTCCCTACCAAAATACATAACTTCACATTTTCCTGCATTATATTCCATCTGCCAAGTTTTTACCCATTCACTTAACTTATCTCTAGATCCTTCTGTAGATGGTTTGTGTCATCCTCACTACTTGCCTTCCTACCTCTTTTTGTGTCATCTGCAAAATTGGCAATAGTACATTTCCTTCTGTTGTCCAAGGCATTAATATATATTGTAAATGTATTGGGCTCCAAAACTGATCGCTGTGGAATTCCACTCGTTACAGGTTGCCATCTTGAAAAGCTTGTCTTCTATCAGTCAATCCTCTGTCCATGCTAACATTCTTCCCAAATGCCATGAGCCTTTATCTTAGTAAGTAGCTTTTTGTGCAATACCTTATCAAATGCCTTTTGGAAATCCAAGTATATTATATCTACAGATTCCCCTTTATCTAAACTTGCAATGCAAGGAACATGCAGGGTTAATACCAGTGGCAGCAGCATGAGGCCCTTGAGTGAGCATTAATTAATTACTTAAGGAGTTCAATTGACAGTGGAATGGAAAGATAGTCCAAGGCCTTCTCGTTATGGACTCAATCAGAGTGGAACTGGCAAGATGGTGGGATCCACACCCAGCACCCTCCTACCTAATTAAATGCTTGCTGGCCACCAAATCTGCAATAAGAGATGACATTAAGTTCCCACACCTGATTTCTGGGGCTATCAAATTTAACTCCTTTTATATCAAATACAGAAATCCAAAATTAAACATACTTAATGGTGTACACTCTTTCTAATACTCACAAATACAAATATAGATTACCTCTGATTCCTGGTAGTCACAACAAAAAGATTTAACTTTACACTGAATTCAGAACAAAGGAAATATTGAAACAAAATGCAGGGCCAGTTTTCCAGCAGTTTACAAATATTTAAAAACAGGTTACTTATGTTCATGTTCAGATTCTTCATCATTATACTGTATTCTGTTTATGTCAAGGAATTTAGTCTGATCCTCTCAAACTTGGCAATGCCACCAACTGCTTAAAGCATGCAGTACATGTGAATAAAAGCTTGTCATTTTTGTATTGATTCCTGACTGAAGCTGCTTGGCACAACTAGATATTAATATTTCCCTTTCCTTAGTAGCTGCCACAATGTTGTTCCGAAACTTCCAGATTAAAATTAAAAGTCCTGCATCTTCCACATATCAAGAGTGCCAGACCTTTCAAAGGTAAGACATCTCAAGTGCCTTACCCTAAAAGCATTGCAGTTTAAAACTGCCATGTTAACAGCTAAAATTCATCATAGCTCAAAATAATCTATACATACAATGTCAGTTTCACTGATGCTAGAATATGATTTGCTTTATTATGAGTGCATTGCATTAAATGTTCCACGCACGTATTTTATTGAACATTTTATTGCAGTTAAGCTTTATGTTTATTTATTATTACCAAAAGTGGGAGTACATTAAAACCACAATGAAGTTACTATGAAAATCCCCTAGTCGCCACACTCTGGCACCTCTTTGAGTACACTGAGGGACAATATAGCATGGCCAGTGCATTGAACCAGCATGTTTTTCCATGTTTATGGAAGAAAACGGGACCACCCGGAGAAAATGCACACAGATACATGGAGTATGTGCGTACTTTGCATGGACAGTGACCCAAGCTAGGAATCGAATCCAGGTCCCTGGTGCTATGGTGCTCAGCTGAAGACTCACCCGAAGAAAGAGCAAAAGCTTGTGCTGCCAAATAAACCTGTTGGGCTTTAACCCGATCTTGTGAGACTTGCTGTGGGGGCAGCAGTGCTAACCGCTGTGCCACCATGCCAGCCATGCTGAAAGAGGGCACCTGAATCTTCTTGGTGCCTCAAGATTCAAGCAAATTCTTAACTTGGTTCCACGGAAGACAGTGATCACTGAACGATCAAGTTTCACACAATCCATCAAGAACTAGGTGCAAAGCTTTAAAAGAACTAAATTCAGAGATCCACAAATACTTGGATTGAAGGAAGATGGATAAGCACCACTTCAGTAGAAGATGATTTGAAAAACATTAGAAGCATAATGTTCAGTATGCATGACAAATACATATCCAAAAACCAGTAAATGCTGATTGAACAATTATTGCCTTTAATGAATTAACAAATATATTGTCCCAGATCTTGCAGTCATCAGCAAAGGAATGTTGCCAACCATTCAATAAACTTACACCTGAGCAGGGACTTTCCATAGACCCTTGTACAGGACTTCTGGTGATTAGAATTCGTCTTGATACAGAATCTTCTAAGGGAGATACAGAACCTGCATAATAAACTAAGCAATTGTGAATCCTCTGAACCAGATTGTGGAAGAGCAGTGCAAAGTCTGAACCAAGAAGAATAAATTTTTAATTCCATGCCAAGTCATGTATAAAAAGCAGAATAAAGAGGACAAAAAAAAAGGATTAAGAGAGTGCGATTAAAGACGCAAAGAAGGAAGTATTTCAAAAATCTAAGATTTTATTTGTTTTTAGTCTCCCGACTTGTAAAACTTAATTTTCCTTGCCAAAAAAGCTGTTTGGTGGTTACACAAACATATTGAAGTTTAAGTTTATTAATTAGTGTCATAGTAGTTTACATTAACACTGAAATGAAGTTACTGTGAAAATCCCATATCCGCTGTTGCTGGTCACTACTTCCATCAGGAGATATGCTTCTTGGTACGTTACCCTCCTCTGCCTTGCACCATCCTCACACATCCACTGTAACCAGTCTGCAACCACCCGGAATCCAACCACACCAAGGTCAACGCCTTCCAGGTGCCCTCCATTATGCCTTCCAGAAAAGATCTCTATGGCTTTGCAGCTCTGATAAAATGGCCAAAATATTGATGTTTTCTGTCCTGGGTTTCATTTTTCTTTTAAGAACTCTTTTCCCTCCTGAAATTTCAATCACCTCTTCGTTGGTCTTGTGACCCATAAATTGAATTTTTAGCACACACATTATTTCAAAGTCTTCTTATTTTCTTTCACAAATCTTTATTTATTGCCCAGCTTTCTGAAGTGCACAGGAAAGTGGATATAATGTTAGAAGTTTTTCTTGTTACTATCTTGAATTTTCTTATTGCAAACAAATCTTTCATTTTCCCAAAACTACTTGTGGCTACATCAATCCTTCTATTTTTGGCATCTACCATCTTCCGTTATCATTTGTCCTAAATATACAGTGGAGTCCAATTTGACTCATTCCTCTTCGGTTGCTGCATCACAGATCTCTCTATCTGGTTTATTGGCTGTCTCATTGTGTTCGTTGTTGGATTCTTGGGGTTTATGGAAGAACTCCCACAGCCTCATTCGCCTGACGAATTCTTCTGTGTCTGTTGCGAAACTGATGGGGTCTATTTTGGTGGTGGGGCAGAAATTGAGCCCTCAGCTGAGAACTTTGATTTCATCTAGTTAAAGTGTGTAGTCCGACAAGTTGACAATGGACTTCCCTGCAGTTGTATTGTTTGTGGTACCAGTTTGCTGCTCCTGGAGATGCCGAGTTTCTCAAGTTTCCTGTTCTTAATGTGCATATAGATGACGTAATTCCTTTGTCTTGTCTGCTTGGCAGAGTTTCATAGCTGGTCTGCACCCTGAGCACAATTTGAGAATATGAATCTATCTTCATTTCCAGAATGTGGCATTTTCTGTAGAGCTGGTGTATGAGGTGGTTGAGGAATGTGAGAGAGGTGCAACAGCAAAGTCTCTCAGTGTAGTCTGTGTTATAGGTTGGCCTGAGTGGGTTCACTAAATTCATTGACATTCATTAGAAATTAATATGGTGAATTAGGACATTTCCAAGAAAATTCACAACTGTGCATCGGAACACTGTTAATGAGGGGTGCACTACAAATAATTATGGATTTCCTCGAATATTCACGCTGCGCTTGCATCTCCGAGGCCAGGATTTCCAGCAGCATCTGCCGGGTACCGGGAATTATCTGGGAGGCAGGGCTAGCATTTAAATAACATTTAACATACTATTTAAATGCTATTATCAAGAGCCATACCAAACTGTAAAAGCATTCTTTCTGGTTGTATCACAGCTTGGTATGACTCCTGCTCTGCCCAAGATTGCAAGGAATTACAAAGGGTTGTGAATGTAGCCAGTCCAATCACAAACCAGCCTCCTATCCACTGACTCTGTCTATACTTCCCGCTGCCTTGGCAAAGCAGCCAGCATAATTAAGGACCCACACACCTTGGACATTCTCTCTTCCACCTTCTTCTATTGGGAAAAAGATTCAAAAGTCTGAGGTCATGTACCAATCAACTCAAGAACAGCTTCTTCCCTGCTGCCATTAGACTTTTGAATGGATTTATCTTGCAATATATTGATCTTTCTCTACATCCTAGCTAAAACTGTAACACTACATTCTGCCCTCTCTCATTTCTTCTGTATGAACAGCATACTTTGTCTGTAATAACATGCAAGAATAATACTTTTCACTGTATGTTAATAATAAATCATTCAAATCAAATTAAATTAAAAATCAGAAGGTGGACTGCAGTTCTTAGAAGAGTTCAGACACAATTGAACAAATGTGAACTCCACTGTCCCTTGCACAGTCCTTCCCAAACAACTTTACCCAGAAGGTGGTTAGGGAGTGGAATGCCCTTCCTGAGGCAGTTGTAGATGCGCCAAGTTTGGTGGCGTTTAAGAGGTTAGTTGATAAGTTTATGGAAGAGAAGGAAATGGTTTAGTTTGGAGGGTCATTGCTTTTTATAATGGTCGGCGCAACATCGAAGGCCGAAGGGCCTGTTCTGCACTGTAATGTTCTATGTTCTATGTTCTAACTTTATCAGTTGACAACTTTGTCAGTTGTTTGTATGCAGGTTCTGGATGGCAATAATTGCAGAGCTCAACATCTGAGTCTTCAGCTGATTTTTCGGTTGCCCATTCTGTTCTTCTGTTTCCACCTGCAATTGCTCCTCCTGCATTCTGTGCTTAACTTGGTGCATCCTCCTTAAGAAGACAGTGATATTGCCACTGGACTATTAATCCAGAGACCCAGACTAATATTGTGGGGACCTGGGTTCAAATTCCATCACAGCGGGTAGTGAAATTTAAATTTACTAAAATTCAGAAATTAAAAATCTAGCAATGACTGTAAAATCACTGTAAGGTGGCTGTCAGCAAAGAGGAGAGAACATTAAAATATGCAAATGAACTTAAAACACGGAATGAACAAAGAGCACTAAATGTTTTAAATGAGTATCCCTTTCAAGTTTCCGCAAGGGATAATATAAACAACTTGCATTTGGCAAAAATATTCAAGGAAAAATTCACAGTTTAAACATAAGTGACATCAAAGCCCAAACTGAAAATTCTTAAAATGAATAAATTCCCGGACAGTTATCCTAGAATATCGAGGGAAACATGGCACAAAGAATTAAATAGATTTGATGATAGTCTGGGGGAATCAATTGATAGTGGGGAGCTGCCACAAGTTTGGAAAATGGTTAAAATAAAACTTAAATTAAAAAATAAAGTGTCAAAAAGTAATAAGGAATAAACTTAGATCATATGTTGAGCAATTAACCTCCCAAACAACAGTTGACATAGCTCGAGAAAGAGATCCCTCCTAAACAATCACCCTGATTTTTCTGGAGATGTGACAACCAATAATGATTACGTTCTTAGATATCAGAAAGACATTTGCTAAAGTTTCCCATAAAGGTTCACAAATTTACTCCAAAGCACCAGGGATTCAGGACAAATTTAGAGTATGATTATTTATTCATACTAAAAGGAGTAGAAAATAATGGACACTGGTTAGAAGAACAATGTCAGAATGAGGGACAAGTACTGAATGAGGTGCCCTGGAATCAGTACTGAAACCACTATTGTTTCCATTTTATGTTGACTTGGATACAGGAACTCAGTTCAAACTGATTAAACTTGTGAATGGTGCCAAACTCAGTGGTGTATTCATAGACATTGGAAGTCAATATGGTGAGCTAGAACATTTCCAAGAAAACTCACAATTGTACTTCACAATTCTGTTAGTGGGGGCTGCACCACAGGTTCTATGTGTTCTTCAGTGGACTGTGGTTCTTAGCAGAGTTCAGACACAATTGAATGGGTTTGAATTCTCGTCTCCCAGAGCCTTTGCAGAGTGCTTCCCAAGAAACTTTGTCTGTTGATGATGCTAAGAAAGAAACCTTTGTTTGTATGCAGTTTCTGGATGGCAGTAATTGAAGAGCTCACCATCTGAGACTTCAGCTGGCTCTTCAGCACCCCATTCTGCTCTTCTGTTTCCACCTCTTGCATTCTATGTTTAACTTTGTGCACTCTTTTCAACAAGATGGTGATGTAGTGGTATTGTCACTGGAATATTAACCCAGAGATGCAGAGTAATACTGTGGGGACCGGAGTTCAAATCCCTTCACAGCAGATGGTGAAATTTGAATTCATTAAAATTCTGGAATTAAAAATTTAATGATGACCATGAAACCATTGTTGATTGCTATCAAAACCCATTTAGTTCACCACTGTCCCTTAGGGGAGGAAATTTGTCGGTCTTACCTACATGTGATCTGGCCTACATGTGACTCTTTAATGACCCAGCAACCACTCTGTTACAACTATGGATGGCCGATAAATACTGGCCCAGCCAGTGAAGCCCACATCCAACGAATAAAAAAAAATGATTTCCTTTGCCAGTGCTTGTTGCAAGGAGAGTAAGTGTTACTGTGTGTTGTGACGTTGTGGGGATAGTTTTTTGCTAGGCAGTTCATGGAAGTCTATGAAGACAGTTGTAGGATATCAGGATGCTGGAATCAAAAGTAATTAATAAGACTTGCATGATGTAATATGATGACCCATGTCACATTAAGAAATTATTGAAAATCTGAGTATATTAAAATTTACTAGAAGAATAAGCATGAATGATGAGTACAAACATGCAGACATATAAGATACTCCCCACCAAGTGACTCGTCAACTACGACCCATATATGTTCACTCCTTTGAACCTAGTTAAGGGTTCATGGTTGCACGGGCTAGCTTTCCCATTCTTTGTTGCCTACAACAACAAACAGTTCATTAAACTGTCACAAGATTTACAAACCCAGAAATGTTCAGAACGCTCAATCTAAGGGGCTGTTGGAGAGTTGTGCACTATGCAATGTAGATTATCCAATTACCAAACCTCTGATTCAACTTTACAGCTGACATATTAATCATTATGATTATAATTAAAAGTCTTTGTTAATATTGTGATGATTTTTTCTCCATTTGCATATTTACTTGTCTTTGATTTCTATTGCAGATACTGAATAAGGAAAATTGAGACATTAAAATACATTACTTTGCATGCATTAAGGATTCTTTTTGCACATTGGCAGCTATTCTGTCTCCCTGGCTGGTAGCTATATGTGGGAGCTCACTATATACCAGCTGACTGACGGCTACTTGAAATGGTTTATCTCTAGAGGGCACAAGGATCAATATTTTTCGCTGTATCCCGATACATATGAGAATAATAAATCAAGTCAAACACCTCACAAAGTAACACATTAACTGTAATGGATTCCCTGAGAGTGGCTGCTGTGATATAAATGCATATTTGCATTCATAAATATTAGCACCAACACCACTTCATATGTGAACAAAAAGGCATAACATACAGTTTTCTTGAAAGGACAGGAAAAGATCCCTTCAAACAACACTAATGTTTCTTCTCACCATCCATCCATAAACAGAAAGGCACTTTGATTTGTTTTCCTTTTTATAAGCTCATCACCAACTCTTTATTTCCCCACCCCTCAGTTTTTGTGTGATCCGACCTTTACTAATAAACCTGCAACAAGTCCGGGGTAGGATGAACTCAAAAAGGTTTATTTATTGCACACATTCGA
Organism: Sphyrna mokarran; assembly: GCA_024679065.1. Taxonomy (NCBI): domain Eukaryota; kingdom Metazoa; phylum Chordata; class Chondrichthyes; order Carcharhiniformes; family Carcharhinidae; genus Sphyrna; species Sphyrna mokarran. Next base: position 25,580,442 of record JAGIQG010000019.1, read on the forward strand.
AAACCAGGAAAAGAGGTCCTCACCGTCCTCTCTACATTTATAAACAGGGGGACAGATAAGAGAAAAAGATACACAAACCACAATGAAAATAAATACTGGATCACATGAGTTCCCGAGTCCAGAATCAAAGTCCCACAAGAAGATGGTTATTGAGTGCTATTGTCATTGAATCATTAATTCAAAAACTCAGCTAATGACTCAGGTACGAATCCCGCCACAGCAGACGGTGGAATTTGAATTCAATAAAAATAATTTAGAATTAAGAATCTATTGATGACCATCAAACCATTGTCAATTGTCGGGAAAAAAAACCTATCTGGTTCACTGATGTCCCTTAGGGGAAGAAATCTGCCGCCCTCACTTAGTTTGGTGTACATACGACTTCAGAGCCACAGCAATGTGGTTGACTCTCAACTGCTTGTGCAACTAGGGACAGGCAATAAATGCTGGCCAGCCAGTGATGACCATGCCCCACAAATAGATCAAAAAAATTCTTTCATTAGGGTCAACGAGCTGAAAAATGGTGCTGACTTCACAGGGTGAAATAGGCACACAGAGATGAATCAGTTTGTACACAATGGTACAGAACTTGCAGCAGAGGAAGGGTAGATGGGCCAGTTGTCCAGCCAGGCCAAAGCTGTGGCCTGCCAGTCAGATTTTAGAGCAGCAGAGTGGAGCTTGCAGCTCAGGAAGACAACATTAACTTGATTAACAAGTTAGAGCCTTAGATAGTGTGACTGTATCTCTTCCCAAAGTCTTCAACAAAGGATGTTTATCCACTGTCTGGAAATGTGCTTCCATTCCAGGCTGATAACATTATAGCCATATTGAGTTGAAAGATGTGTTACTTGTTGAAATCATCCTCTTTGTAGACTCCCTGATTCTGCTGCAAATGGTCTTCCTGCAGCTTACTCTTAAGTTGGGCTGTGCTGTCCCAAGGTGGTCTTCAGAAATAATGAGATGAGACATATCAGATGCTGCAAGAGGCGTCTTTTGTTCTGTAGATATTGCTCTCCATTATTGTTGATGGGCCTACTCTTTCTCTTGTTACCCTCTTGCTCCTAATGTACGCATAAAAAGCCTTTGAATTCTCCTTGGTCCTGTTTGTTAAAGATATTACATGGTCCCTTTTAGCCCTCCTCATTTAATTTCCTTCCTGTGCAACCACAGACAAACCCAGCCAGAGTGGCAGGACTTAAAGATCTCACCACCACCCAATAGCAGGCTGTTTCCAGATCGCAAAACGTGCAAGTGGGGGTGGAAAGCCCATCCTGTGGGTCAGCTGTCTGAGTGGTCTTTGACAACCAAAAGGTTCAATTTAAATTTACCAGTTTCATTGGGCATATATATATTTTAAAAAGTATAACATTAGGATCTATTCCATTACAGTTTTAAAATATGTTATTGTTTAGTCTAATGAAGGTCACCATGGCACTGTGGCTCAGTGGTTAGCACTGTTGCCTCACTGCTCCAGGGACTTGGGTTTGATACCTGGCTTGGGTCACTGTCTGTGTGGAGTTTGCACATTCTCCCTGTGTCTGCGTAAGTTTACTCTGTATGCTCTGGTTTCTCCCACAGTCCAAAGATGTGTGGGTTAGGTTGATTAGCCATGATAAATTGCCCCTGACTGTCCTGGGAATGGGTAGCTTAGAAGGTTTGGGGAAAAATATGTGGGGTTACAAGGATAGCCCTAGATGAGATTGTTGTCAGTGCAGACCCAATAGGCTGAATGGCCTCCTTCTATACTGTAGGGATTTTATGATGTAGTTGCTAATGGATCCTGAACTGACCAACTGCTGCCCACTAAAATCAGGCAATTCTCCTGGTGTGACCCTGCAGTGTGTTTTATGCATGAACATTGCATTTATGTAATTCATTAACTTATTTCCCATTAACACAAGGAGTTAAACTCATCACCAATTCAATGCAATCTAGGAAATGTATCAAATGTGTTCCCTAGTCTGTACTGATACAAATCAGGCTGTAACACTGCTTAATTATAGACATTGCCCGAGAATAGTGATTGCAGCACTCAACTAGGATCCCGTTTAAGTTAAGTTTAAGTTTAAAGTTTATTTATTAGTGTCACAAGTAGATTTACATTAACACTGCAACAAAGTTGGTGTGAAAATCACCAAGTCGCCACACTCCATTGCCTGTTTGGGTACACTGAGGAAGAATTTAGCATGGTCAATGCACCGAATCATTACATCTTTCAGACTGTGGGAGGAAACTGGAGCACCCGGAGGAAACCTATGCAGACACCATGAGAATGTGCAGACTCCACACAGACAGTGACTTTAAGTGTCCCTTTTGGAAAATACAATTGAATGGGTGTTCACCGAGATCAAATTTGAGTCAGTGATGCCCCTTTAATCAACAATCTGCTATTTATTAATTAATTTCATTCCAAAAGAACGGCGAATTGACAAACTGCTGAAAGGTGGCATTATAAGCAAGAACCAGTCTGAGTCAGTGGGATGTGAAAGAGCTTTGTTAACATGACTTACATGTGATTTATCATCTGTTTCCTGTCTAATCGATTCCCGTTGCTTGTACAATATTTTCTTCCTCCTTTCACAGTTTCCTGCTGGAGGTTCTAGTCTCAGCCTTTGATTAACCTTCCTACTCCTCCTCCTCCTCCCCCTGCAATGACCTCTGACTGATTTCATATGAATTACACTGAGGTAATCCACAGTGCGCTTTACAAAACCTGTCAATGAGTCACTATGGGAAAAGGAAAAAAATCAGCTGTGGGAAAACAGCCAACAAGATTATGAGATAAATTATGAGATTAATTAGGGACAATTGCTCTGTGAGATTAACAATAAAACATGGAGAGACAGCAAAACTCATACAGCTGCTAGAATTTAAATAGAAATTAGAATGTACACAACAGAGAAGTGGTGAAGACATTAGATAAATGTTATTGCTCTATATGAGATGACCCCAATGAGTTCCAAGGGGATTCTCTCATTGATTTCCCTAGGATTATTAAACACAACTTCACTTGGAATAGGTAATTGCCTACTCAAATACAATTATTACCTGAGCCCTTTGCAAAGCCAACATCAGAAAGGATCTGCAGAACTATTGTCCTGGATGGAGTAGTGATTTTACTTTATGATTTGCAATAAACATTGTTCCTTTCCAGTCAGCTTCCTGAATTATGAAACTCTATTAAAGCTTTGGCATCAGTCCTACACAAAACTCTTTGTGACATTGGTCTTAAGAGTGCAACGTGCACTACTTTTAAAACAAGAAGTGAAGCATTTGATTTTAATCTGGATTAAATTCCCTTTATCTGGTTCACTTCTGTACAAAGAACTTTAAGAAAAGAAATCAGGGCTCAAGCATCTTTTCCAGCAGATTTCACCTAGGTATCGCAAAGCAGCAGACACTAGACAAGAAACAAGTTTCAGTCCGGCTAAATTCTAGAATATCTTGTTTAGGAACAAAGCCTCCTAACCACTCCAACTGCCCCATATCAGTAAGTAGTCAAAAGTAAGTAGTCTGTTGTGAGGCTACTTACCGTGCCTACTCCAGTCCAATGGCGGCATCTCCTCATTGTGTCTTGTATCAAAAGCTATGTACTTTTTTTTAAATATCTTTCTACAAACAATGTGCACATTTTACTTTTTTGCATGCTCCAAAATTTGGCCTTCACATGAAATATGCTGACCCTCCCATACAGTATAATCAGAGCGCTGCATTATCAGAGGTGTCATGTCTTTCAGATGATACACCAAACCAAAGCTTCTTTTGACCTCTCTAGTGAATGTGAAAAAGGCCACATCCCTATTCAAAGAAGAACTGTCCAGATATTTTAACCATGATTCATTCTTAAAACATCACTAAAAATCAGGTTAACTGGTGATTTACCTGATTGCTGTTTGCAAATACTCTTTCATGTTTTGAACCAAACATTAACGGGCTTTGGTTTTCGTGTTTTTTTTTCCTAAAATAGACATAGAATGGAATCTTACGGCTGTTCACGCTGGCAGGATTTTCTGGTCCCAATACAATGAACATATTTGGCTGGACGCCAAATTCTCTGTCTTTGCTGCAGCAGCAGCTGGGAGTGAATGCCTGATAAGATTGTGCTCATGATAGCAAATATTGCCTTGGCTCAGTTGTAGAGTGCAATTGATTCAGTCAAGAGTTCCAGATTCAAACTTATTGGCGACCTTAAGCATATTGTACAGGTTGCCAGCTCAGTGCAGTAGTGTATTGCTGCTGAAGCTGCCAAATTTTGAATAGAATATCAAACAAAAATTCTCATTTTCTCATCAGATAAAAGATCCCTTGAAATTGTACGGAGATTTTCCAATTGACATTTATCCTTCAACCAATATGACCTAGAGACAGGTAAACCAGCCATTTGCCTCATTATCTTTTCCAAATTATAACGATAACTCTTCAAAATGAATCCATCACCTGTAAAATGCTTTGGAATATTTTCTTTTAATGTGATCAGTTCCAAGAAGAAGCACCAAAAATGAAACAAGACGAAATAAAATTATGATGCAAAGCGGGACAGATAAAGAAATATCGGAATTGTATGACACAAAACAGAAACCGCTACAAAAACTACTGTCCTGTAACATCAAATAGTACATTCACAGGAAATTGCATTAGTTCTGCAGGAAATGCAGAGAACTACCGTGGAAGTTATTTCATAAAGAAGAACATAGTCCAGAATAACGGCAATCAAACCAGATTAATTTTGTCCATCTAAAACTCCTGTTTGTCACCAAACTCAACGCATAATCACATACTAAATTAGATCACACAATTAGGTAAACAGTTCAAAACAGATTATGGATTCAGGCCACAAAACTGGGGTGTTTACAGAAGGATGTATATCACCTCGTGTTCTGGCCTAGTTTCATTATCTGTTTTGATGCTCAGTAGGCGATCCCTTAAAGAGAACTGGTAGGAGTTTTAGGAAAATGAACTCAGCAATTGATTGCAGGTAACCAAAGCAGTGTCACATTACAGGCTGGATTTTCTTGGAGTCAGGGAGACTCCGTGGAGGGCTCACAATGACAGGTAAGATCCAGATTCAGAAGTCCCACCATGATTCTTGGCAATTCTGATACAGAAGGACATGTACAAAGAACAAAGAACAAAACAGCATGGGAAACAGGCCCTTCGTCCCAACGAGCCCATGCCACGACCTCGATGTTCCCACTTCTGCCCGTGATCCCTGTCATCCTTGACTATGTTTCTATGTATTAGAACCAAATTTGAGACAATTTAGGGAGAATTTGTTCTGCCAATCAGCTTAGCAACACATCTTTGGGATGTGGGAGGAAACCCGGAGAAAACCCACGCAAGCAAACTCCCACAGACACAAGCCCAAATCTATGTATCTGCACACACAGCAATAGTCACTGAGCTGTTGTGTTGCACATCAAATGGTCCAGATCAAGCATACACTAACGACGTGAAGCGCTAAGCTACTCTCAAAATCCAAGAGCAGCCCTCTCGTGATTCATCGCATGTATGCTCCTTGTTAGACAAGGCAGACCAAAGTTCATGTAGGATAAAACAAATACATCAAATATCATCGACAATTTACACACTTCCCAGGGAATTCCCAAGGCTCATATAAAAGGGGAATGGGTCACAAAGTCCATATTCAGCATTTACCAACCATCCAAGCCATTTGAAGAGATTAGAGAGAACAGAGTGTTATAATTTTCACAGTCAAATGATACTGAAATTATTGTGGGTGTTCCAAGATTTGGTACTAGATTACATGAATGGCTTTGGAGACCTGAGGCAAAGAATTCTAAGCCTTACAAAGAGCAATGAGAGATATCACATTCAAAGCTGAATCTGCCTTTGAAACAGAGGCTAGTGTGGGGAAGGAGGTTAAGGTGGCTGGAAAAGAGCAAGAGCATATCTGCAGGGGCTTCCCTTTATCATTTCTTACCTTGTAAACCAAGTGAGCAACATTTCAGATTGCCAGTCTCACTGGGTATGCAGGGTGTTATCCAATGAAAGAATGAAGTGCAATGACTTCTGTCGGGCTATTGAAGTTGGCCTATTGGAATATGAATTCACTGATTAAGGAGTCAATTGAGGGGCCAATCAGGGAGTCTTTCCTTTGTATTTAACCGGGAGTTTCAGACCCTCTTGCATTCTCAAAGATAGACTGCTGATTGATAGTATTCTGTATTTTGCTGTTGGAATTGCAAATAAAAGGATTCTGGTAAAGAGACTTCTGCCTCTGAAGACTTATTACAGGAAGATTGAAGAAATGGGCACAAGGCTCTCACATATGTGACATGGAGAGGAAAGGGGAAGGCAGCAGCAGATAGCTAGAATCATATCCATTGACATGAAGTGGGCAGCATGGTTCCCCCAGTCAGAAAAGCAAGAAGGGCAAGGTGGGATACTACCCTGAGTGAGGGGTGTACCACAACAGATATAGCTTCCTCAATATTCAAAAGATAGTGTTGACAAAGGCTTAGCATAGCCAATATACCTAACTAGCATGTCTTTCAGACTATGGGAGTAATCTGGAGGAAACCCATGCAGACATGGGGAGAATGTGCAAACTCTGCACAGACAGTGACCCAAGCCAGGAATTGAACCTAGGTCCCTGTCACTGTGAGGCAACAATGCTAACCACTGTGCCACCATGCCACCTTTTCAAGCTGACATTCAATTCCACGGTTAGCCACTGGATGACAAAAGTTACCCATTGAGGAGACAGTTTCTGGGTCTAATGTGCCAAGTGATATAATGGCAGTCCTCTTTGAGTCAGGGAATTCATTCAGCAGGCCTTTGATCATTTAAGAATGTTTTTTTGATGCCTAGATCCCTCAGGAGGAGCACTGCGATACTCTGCAAAGATGTAAAGAATGATGGTAACCTACTGCATGTTGCAGAACATGGCTTAGTGAAAGGGTGTACACGTAGAGTCATAGAGGTTTACAGCATGGAAACAGGCTCTTCTGGCCAACTTGTCCATGCTGCCCAGTTTTTACCATTAAGTTAGTTTCAATTGCTTGCATTTGGTCCATATCCCTCTATATCAATCTTAACCTTGTAACTGTCTAAATGCTTTTTAAAAAACAAAATTGTATCTACCTCTAATACTACCTCTCTTTCCAGACACTTAACACTCTCTGTGGAAAAAATTGCCCCTCTGAACCCTTCTATATCTCTCCCCTCTCATATTTAACTTATGTCCTCTAGTTTTATCTATGCCTTTCATTTACTTTAAGCTTTAAGTTCATCCCTAAGCTCTATGGAAAAAAAATCCCAGCCTTATAACTCAAACTATCAAATCCCGGTAGCATCCTAGTAAATTTTTTCTGCACTCTTTCTAATTTAATAATATCCTTTCTATAATAGGGTGACCAGAACTGTACACAATATTCCAAGTGTGGCCTTACAAATATCTTGTACAACTTCCACAAGATGTCCCAACTCCTGTACGTGCAGGATCCAGAGGCTGGTGAAGATACTGTTCTTTGGAGGATCAGATGGTACCGGAGACCGAACCATCTGCCCAAGATGAAGATGTAACTGAGGAGGATGAGCACAAGGGAAAAATTGAGGGAATTGAGGGTAAGGGAGAGAGTGGCATGCCTGGGGTACTGGAGCCAGGTTAGCATATGATACCACAGACAACAGAGAGGAACTAATACAGAGACAATTCTGCTAAGCAACATTGAGGATATTCTTGGAAGCAAATTGAGGATAGATGATACCATCTTTGGTGTACTTTGATACCATCGCTGCCTCATGTCTTCTCGGAGATGTCTATTCTGTACAAGGGAGAAAAGCTAAAAGAGTCCACTGGCATCACAAAGGCTAAAATCTTCACCATCATAAGTCAGTATTCAACTGTCTTGAGGGTCTGACCGGGTGACGCCCGTATGACAAAGGGGAATGCAAATGTTTTGTGTAGGCTGTCAAGTAGATAGTGAAGGAGTAAACTAACTGAGGCCTGACCTCTGTCAGAAGTGCTGCTGTGCAATGACGGTTAAGCCTCAGGATGTGCCATTACATTGGAAACAACAACAGAAATGCTGTGATGCAAGGCTGAACAGCAAGAAGTAATCTTAACACCACACAGGAGCCAGGCAATGGCCTTTTCCAACATGAGAGAACCTAACCATCTTCCTCTGATGTTCAATTTCACTGAATCAGTCAATATCAACATCCTCCCTCTAATGCTGACACATAGTGGTGGCTGTGTGAAGACATATGGTAGCAAATCCCACAGTTCCTTTAAAACTGTAAGCCCTTCCGCATATGAGGATAAGGGCAGCAGATACCCGGGAACTCCACCAACTGCAAATTCCCATCCTAGCCCCACACCAGGCTGACTTGGAACTATGCTCTATTCCTTCAATGTCACCGGGTCATAATCCTGGGACTCCTTTCATAGAACATAGAACATTACAGCACAGAACAGGCCCTTCGGCCTTCGATGTCGCGCCGACCAATATAAAAAGCAATGCCTCTCCAAACTAAACCATTCCCTTCTCTTCCATATACTCATCAACCAACCTCTTAAACGCCACCAAACTTGGCGCATCTACAACTGCTGCAGGCAGGGCATTCCACTCCCGAACACCCTTTGGGTAAAGAACCTGCCTCTGATATCCGTCCTATAACTATCACCCCTTAATTTAAAGCTGTGTCCCCTCGTGCTAGCTTTTTCCAGCCTAGGAAAAAGGCTATCACTGTCCACCCTATCTAAACCTCTAATCATCTTATTTGTTTCGATTAGGTCCCCTCTTAGCCGCCTCCTTTCTAACGAATACAACCTCAAATCCCTCAGCCTCTCCTCATAAGACATGCCCTCCATACCAGGCAACATCCTGGTAAACCTCCTCTGTACCTCTCCAATGCCTCCACATCTTTCTTATAATGTGGGGACCAGAACTGCACACAATACTCCAAGTGCGGCCGCACTAGAGTTTTGTACAGTTGCAACATGACGTTGCGGCTCCGAAATTCAATCCCTCTACCAATAAAAGCCAAGATTCCATATGCCTTCCTAACAACCTTTTCGACCTGACTGCCTACTTTCAGGGATCTATGCACATACACACCAAGATCCCTCTGTTCATCTAGACTACTAAGAATCCTACCATTTGCCCTATACTCTACACATTTATTATTTCTGCCATAGTGCATTACCTCACACTTTTCCACATTAAACTCCATTTGCCACCTCTCGCCCCAGCTCTGCAACTTGTCCAAGTCCCTCTGCAAACTATAACACCCCTCTTCACTATCTACCACTCACCGACTTTAGTGTCATCCGCAAATTTACTAATCCATCCTTCAATACCCTCATCCAGATCATTTATAAAAATTACAAACAGCAGGGGCCCCAAAACAGACCCTGAGGTACACCACTTGTCACCGAACTCCAAGATGAATATCTCCCATCAACCACCACCCTCTGTCTTCTATCTGCTAGCCAATTCCTAACCCAATTAGCTAAATCACCCTCTATCCCATACATCTGCATTTTCTGCAGAAGTCTTCCTTGGGCCACCTTATCAAACGCCTTACTAAAGTCCATATATACCACATCAACAGCCTTACCCCCATCCACCTCCTTAGTCACTTTTTCAAAAAACTCAATGAGGTTAGTAAGGCACGACCTACCCTTCACAAAACCTCAGAGTACTGAGTACTCATCAGAGTACTCAGAGTACTTTCCTCAGAGTACTGTGATGTACATACACAACATAGACACCAATGCTTCAAGATGGTGCCTCATCATCACCTTCTCAAGAGCATTTAGGGCTAGGCAATAAATGTTGACCTGTCCATCAACCTTCAAATTCTAGGGCTGACTGCCATTAGCAGTGGACATTTCAATGACACCCAGCTGGACTATGACGGACATGTAGGTTTCACTTTCAACTGTCGGGTGACTAAGGGATGGATGTCTAGGATAATACTCAAAGAACAAAGAAAATTACAGCACAGGAACAGATCCTTCAGCTCTCCAAGCCTGCACCGACAATGCTGCCTGTCTTAACTAAAACCCCCTATGTCTCCGGGGACCATATCCCTCTGTTCCTATCTCATTCATGTCCTTGTCAAGGTGCCCCTTAAACGTTATTAGAATTCAGAAGAATGAGGGGAGATTTTATAGAAACCTATAAGATTATGAAGAGAATAGAAAAGAGAAGCAGGGATGTTGTTTCCACTGGCAGGTGAAACTAGGACTAGGGGCATGGCCTCAAAATAAGGGGGAACTCCTCAACTGAGTTGAGGAGGAGCTTCTTCATCCAAAGAGAAGTGAATCTGCAGAATTCCCTGCAGTTGGTGCTACCTCAGTGAATGTTTTGAAGGCAAGGACAGATGAATTTTTGAACAGTAAAGGATTTAAGAGTTATGGTGAGCAGGCAGGTAACTGGACTTGAATCCACAAAAAGATCAGCAATGATTTTATTGAATGGCAGAGCAGGATCAAAGAGCCAGATAGCCTACTCCTGCTCTTAGTTCTTCTGTCTTATGTTCTTATGGTTGCTGTCTTCAGTGATATTGATAAGAAGTACATATAATGTACACAAGAATATCATTTACATTTGACCATTCATGTTGATGGTGATAAGTGCAGTGATTGTATCTCATCTGGAGTCTCAGTCATCTAAGACCCAAACCAAAAAGAAATGCATGCCAAAATCAAACATCTCAGCTTGCCTGAACATAGCAGATTGCACCACAGAACTTACGTTTGGACACATTCACCTGATGTGCTCATTGCTGCCACAATTGTTTACTATTCTACTTTGTCACCATAAGAGGATTTCTTCTTTTTGCTTGAAAGAGGGTATATCTCTGGCCTTTGACTCCTACAGCAGAAAGGAGTTCTGGTCACAGAACCTGGAAGAATGTAAGCCATGAGATTTAGACACATTGCTCCTGTGGGACACCCAGCCGTGACAATGAACAAAGGAGATGGATAAGTCATGATTTTCTCTTCATGCTGTGCTACTCAATGCCTATGGGCCAGTGCTGACTGGAACTTTCTCCTTAAGTATGTTAACACAGGCTGAGGAGAAGAGAGCTGGCTCCCCTTTATTTAGCCTTCTCAGTTGTTTACAACAAAGGTTTTAAAAAATATATTTTTCCTGTCGATGCTTTTCCATTTCAAATGTATTTATTTGTTAATAAGGAGCCAGTCAAAGCAGGTTTTCTTCAGCCAAAGAAAGGGTAAGTTTATCAGTCAGTTGAGAGAGAATAAAGAACGTAAGCACACACCATGTGAAGATGTACAACTTGGGCAGAAGCACGACTGGACAGCTCCAGCTACTGCTGCTAGGCTTGTTAGTTGGTGCTCCAGCGTGTAGTTACTCTCCTCCTAAACTCGGTCTAGTTTTTCTGGACCTATACAACAGATTTGCCTTGTGGGAAGTACCTCTTCCACATCCACATCATGTAAAGCTAATATATGGTGCAACATGATCTGTCTCTATATAAGCTTTTAAGTGCAATAAGCATCCAGGTCAAGTCTGCTCCTTGTTCTGCATTTTAGTGGGCAAATAAAGAGTCCAAAATTTCAGCATTTGTTAATTGCAAGGTGGCAGGTTCAGTGTGAGCTTGACCCATGTCTCCGTCCAATTCATTCTTGTTACCCTTGCCCTCCAGGTTGGTAGCTATGGGCTAGACCACTACCTCCTTGTTTCCTTCTCAGTTGTGGTAAGGTTGTACCTTGTTGAGATGGTCAGAAGTCTCAAACACCAGGTTAAAGTCCAATAGGTTTATTTGTATGCACAAGCTTTTGGAGCATTGCTCCTAACACTCTGAAAGCTTGTGTTACCAAATAAACCTGTAGGACTTTAACCTGGTGTTGTGAGCCTTTTTTTGTACCTATCCTCGTCCAACACCGGTATCTCCACATCTTGTTGAGATGGCACAGCCTTTGCTTCTTCTTGCAGTCTGGTGGTCAAGTAGATAACTTCCCCAAGTTTCTTTATTACTCCATATAAGCCACCTGTACCTTCTTGGGTCCTCTAACAATCCCGGGGAAAATCACAGATAGACAGACAGCAGGGTCATCTTTCTGCTGTGATACTTCAGCATCCACTGACAGAGCTTCTCCAGTCATACACCAGAAACCATACTGTCAGGGGAAAGGCCAGGCATGTTCCCCTGCCACTGTTCTGTCTCCCTAATCTCACTCAGCTCCTCTGAGACTGTTGGGGATACTATCGATCCCACCAGACTCTTGTGGAGGAGCAGGTCAACCCTGTCCACAGGCAAACTGGGAGTGACTCTCATGGTCCCAGTTCTTAAATAAGGCTGCACCTCAGAAGCACTCAGTTTGAAGGGGGGCACGCGCCCCCCCTTCAAATAGCATCAAATTTCACTTTTGTATTACAGACCCACAAAAACATGTTTACAGTCTTTTATTTTGTTTTCAAAGGAATTATTTACTCTCCCCACCCTAAGTGGCCGATTTTATGCCTATATTCGCCATCCGCAGGATTGGCAGCAGGAATGCAAGATCTGGTGAAACCCGAAAGTCGCGGATCTCACTGGCGAGATTGCTGTGGTAGGGTGGGGGAATCCGTAAGACCACTAAGGTGGATGAGTTGGGGAGAAGTTATCTTTTGATCTGATTAGTGCACTCTTTAAACATGGTGTCCCAATCTCAGTGCAACCAAGCTTTGCCAGGATGTTAAGACCCTGCCTTCCTACATGAAGGCATGAAACATGCCCATCTAATTTTGTGTAACAGGGTGTGGTAAGATCTAGAGAAACGTATCATTTTTCTTGCAGAAACTGACACTCTCACCAAAATTCTGCCTTACTGCTCACCATGGAATCTGAGTGGACGAGAGGCAGACAACAGAAATGTCTATTGACCTTGGGTAGAAATTTCCAGTCCCACTAAAATCTCGCCTTCTACCATTTCCTGGTAAAATTTGGCCCTAATTCTTTTGTTCGACTGTGGGGACAATTCTTGGAAATGAGCCCTCAATTTTGAGGAATGAGCTTTTATTCAGCTCCCTCAGCTAAAATTAAGATTTTAAAATTTATTTTCCTTTTCCAAAGACATGTTTACAATCTCTTATTTTATTTTTGAAAGAGTTATTTACTTTCCCTGCTCTAAGTGGCCAATCTTGTGCCTGCATTCACCATCCACAGAAACAGTGGCAGGGATGCAAGACCTGGTGAATAAATGTATTTATCAGTTAATAAGGAGGCAATCAAAGCATGAGTAAGTTTATTGGTTACTAAACTAGAGAAAAATAACAACACGTGCACATAGATATTGGAAGGTAGAAAGTTAGAATTCAATTAAAATTTAAGAAATATATGATTAAGTCCATTTGCTTGTCCTTGAGGTGTAAATTGTTGAATGTCATGGCTGTTTGAAGTTAATTAGCTTCCCATAGTATCCAGGGGTCAACTTTGTTCATGTCTGTACTTTACTGAAGACACCCCTTTAGCTTCCACTGAAAGCTAAAGAGATCTTTTCAATAATTACCATGTTTCTTTTCCTCCTCTTTTCACTTTCCCAGCATAGCAGAGCCTATTTCTAAACTCCTGTTTGTATACTCCCGGAAGAGAATTAAATTAGTATGCTGCAGGTTCGGTGTTGTAAACCAATTTATCACACTTTTTGATCTTTGCCTCATTAAAACATTTGACAGATTTCAAGCTGTAAGTTAACAGTTTTGGAGGTTATCTTCCACGGGGGTTTTGAATGTCTAGTGAGTATCTGATCAAAGGCCAGTACTTTAATGCCATCAATTCAAAAGTGTCCCTGTTTTAAGTAGACCTTGGTAAGAATTTAGCAACACCAATTTTTAATCCAACCAATTTATTTGATAGTAAAATTGCGAGCTTTCAACACTCCGTGTCTTCCTCAGGCAAATGCAGTGTTCTGGTCTGCAATAGCGCACATCAGCACAGACAGTCAGAGATTGCTGATTAGAATGCGAATCCTTACATCTAACCTGCTATTCAAGTGTTAAAGTGGCTAACAATGTGTGTGAAGGGAATCCTGAGCATTGCTTAGAGAATTGTGTATTTTCTCCAGACAGCACAGTAAGTGAGGTTTTTTGCTAATCCAGGCAAGTTACGGGGTTACAGATAGTGTGACATGAAGCCAAGATCCCTGTTAAGACCGTCCTCATGTGTGCGGAACTTGGCTATCAGTCTCTGCTCAGCAACTCTGCGCTGTCGTGTGTCACGAAGGCCCCCTTGAAGAACATTTACCCACAGGTCGGAGGCCGAATGCCTATGACTGCTGAAGTGTTCGCCCACAGGAAGGGAACTGTTTTGCCTGGTGATTGTTGAGCGATGCTCATTCATCCGCTGTCATAGTGTCTACATGGTCTCCCCAATGTACCATGCTTCGGGACATCCTTTCTTGCAACGTATTAGGTAGACAACGTTGGCCGAGTTGCAAGAGTATGTACCGTGCGCCTGGTGAATGGTATCCTCACGTTTGATGATGTCGTCTATGTCTATGATCCGGCATGTCTTGCAGAGGTTGCTGTGGCAGGGTTGTGTGGTATGGTGGTCACTGTTCTCCTGAAGGTTGGGTAGTTTGCTGCAAACAATGATCTGTTTGAGGTTGTGCAGTTGTCTGAAAGCAAGAAGTGGGGGGGTGGGGATGGCCCTAGCGAGATGTTCGTCGTCATCAATGATATGTTGAAGACTCCGGAGAAGATGTCGTAGCTTCTCCGCTCTGGGGAAGTACTGGACAACAAAGGGTACTCTGTCCACCATGTCCCGTGTTCATCTTCTGAGGAGATCAGTGCGGTTTATCGTTGTGGCACGTTGGAACTGTCGATCGATGAGTCGAGCGCCATATCCTGTTCTCACGAGTGCATCCTTCAGTGTATGGAGGTGTCTGTCACGATCCTCCTCATCTGAGCAAATTCTGTGTATACGGAGGGCTTGTCCATAGGGAATGGCTTCTTTAACGTGTCTAGGGTGGAAGCTGGAGAAGTGGAGCATCGTGAGGTTGTCTGTCACCTAGTAGACCTTGCCATCACCTCTCTCCTCCCCCGCTCTCCCTCCCTGCAGGTTTAAAATTCCACATAACCCACCTGCAGTGCAATTCATATAGGCTTTCGAGAGACACTGTATAGGTTATTAGATGATTCCTATTGACAGCCATTTCTTGATTCGTATCATGTATTTTTTTTTTAAATCTGCTCTTCTTCAAACAGTTTACCAGATTAGCTGATAAAGTTGCGGGTAGTTCTCATTCAGTCACAGTTTCCTGCTATCATGACAAAGTTTAAAAATTGGCAAGTCATGTCGCAGCTTTATAGAATCTTGGTTCGGCCTCACTTGGAACATAGTGTTCAATTCTGGTCGCCACATTACCAGGAGGATATGGAGACTTTGGAGAGGGTATTGTAAAAATTTATCAGGGTGTTGCTTGGTATGGAAGGCATTAGCAAGAGGAAAGGTTATAGTAACTTGGTTTGTTCTTGCTGGAACACCAAAAGTTGAGGGACAACCTGATAGAGGTCTACGAGATTATGATGGTTACGGACAGAGTAGATAGTCAGAAGCTTTTTCCAGAGTGGAATAGTCAATTACTAGGGGACATAGGTTTAAAGTGCGAAGGGCAAGGTTTAAAAGAGATGTACAAGGCAAATGTTTTACACAGAAGTTAGTGAGTACCTGGAATTCACTGCCGGGGAAGGTAGTGGAAGCAGATACAATTATGAGTTTTAAGGAGCTTCTTGACAAATACATAAATAGAATGGGAGTAGAAGGATATGGTCCCCAGAAGGATAAGGTTTTTAGTTCATCTGGGCAACATGATCTACGCAGGCTTGAAGAGCCGAAGGGCCTGTTCCTGTGCTGTAATTTTCTTTGTTCTTTGTGATGGAGGTATTAATATTGTTGGGGTCTCCACTGTGGCTTTTGTATACTGTGACTTACATGTGAACATCCTAGAATGAGAAGATGTAGTCTGGAGCTTACAGCACCCTGTTAGACTCCATAGGGTCACACATGTCTGTGAGGACAGTGTGTTATGGCCTATGCAGTCCAGAGGACCAATATGTGAAAAGGGCACAGAACAGACATTACGTGATTGGGGATGAATGATCTGCAAGCAGGGTCCTGTTAACCTTTCACACAACTAATGAGGGAACATCGTTTCTGAAAGCTTGTGGGATTACTATCAAATAAACTGGTTGGACTTTAACCTGGTGTTGTCAGACTTCTTATAATGAAGATCATGCCATTGGTGCCAATTTTTCCCTTGAGGCAGGCATGCAGAGCCAGGAATTTTTCAGATGTCCACCACTGGACTGGAGGATGGAAATTCAGCCCTTCATCTTTCAGAATTGTGCTTTACGCAATTTACTTTGAAAAGCACTTATTTCGAGGATGTGGCTGTCTATAGTAAGGTCATTTTATCTTTCTTTATTTATCCTGGAAGACAGTTGCAAAGTTTTCTCCGTAATCATTGCAGTTCCTGTGATGATGGCACAATGCTAATAGGTGGGGAGTTCCAGGATTTTTACTGATTAATTTCTTGTAATGTAATTTATCTTGTGAAACAACTTGAACATGAGTTATCTGCCTTTTGTTTACATATGTTGGAATTCCATTCCATTACTGGCAATCCATACAGTTACTGGCACTTTTTAAAGTTACTGGCACTTCAATGAGGGTTACTGGTGTGTCAAGTAGACCTTGTGGGATTGTGGTTTGTGTTGAGACTTTTTTTCTGCGTGGAATTCGTACTATAAGATTAATAATGAGTATGTTTCTTTATGAAATACGTTGTATGCTGCTTAAGATGTCAAACTGTAAGAATCTTGATTGTGCAATGGACAGTTACTCCAATTCAGGGACACCATCTTTCTCACACTTTTTTGCGTTTTTAAATAAAGTTTAAGTTATAAAGTTTAAAGTTTATTTTATTTGTCACAAGTAGCCTTATGTTAACCCTGCAATGAAATTACTGTGAAAAGGATTTACCCAGCAGAAACCCTCCACTAAAGATGCAAGTAGCAAATAATGCAAGTCATTTATCTCCCCTCTATGCTCAATCAAACATTTTAGGAACATAACATTAATACTTCATTATTTGCACAATATAGGAAAGGAAGTTTGATTCCAGTTTTACAATTCGTAATATTCTATTTATTATGTGCCATCATCTTATAGCATTTTTATAGGAAATACGAAAGCAGAGGTTACATAAATACAAGATATTTACGCAAAATTAATTCTGGGGTTGGAATATGCAGTATACAACTCTAAAAGTTTCTAATATTGCTAAATTTAAAAGTTTCTTTTTCTCTATGTTGCAGTGATTACATCATGGAATACACAAATCTTTAAAAAGGATCAGCAGAAGCTCACTAGTCAAAACTTGCAAAGTATCTGAGAAAGAACAAACACAGGAACTGCGCTCTGTTCATGAGAAAACACATTTGTGTACTGAAAAGTTTTAAAAAATGCATTAAATGTTCAAAGTCTCCAATGGCCTCGGAACAGGTGGAATGCAAATTGACATCTATAGGCAAACAGTATCTCAGCTGCTGAATAGTAACATAGTTCCCCAATAGACTATCTTAGACAGATGAAGAGTGTACCAGAAATATGAAATAATCCTATTTGTTTTCGAACAGGACTGTTGCTTGAAGAGAATTAGTGCTTTTTGCTGAGATATTTTCTTTCCTGGAAATAATGGAGACAGCAAAGATATGGTAGAAAGTGCAAACATAAACATAAAAGGGTTGGCTGCAAAAAAGGATGGCAAGAACTGTCATCAAAAAAAAATCAAACGGGCAATATTTCACAAGCATTGTAGACGTGTCATTACAGCATTAGAGAGTTTAAATCAGTAGGGTGTCCATCAAATTTCTTGGAAATTACTGGATAAAATTGATGGGATGTAAAAAAGACAAAATCAGAACAGATCCTCAAGCTACACACCAAAATTGGTTTTTAACTAAAAGAGAAAATGCTGGAAAATCTCAGCAGCTCTGGCAGCATCTGTAAGGAGAGAAAAGAGAAAAGTCTACATGACCCTTTGTCAAAGCTGAAAAGCATAGCAAGTGGGATACATTAATATTACAGGGTGAAGGAATGAAAGATGAGTCATAGCCACAAAAACAAGGGGAAGGTTGCTAATGACAGTCCATGGAGAGAATAAAAGTGTGAATGGTCAAACGGCAGAGAAACTGAAATCAGAGTGTAAGCTGTGATAGATGAAGCTATGGGGGGAGGGGGTGGGGATGGATGAGAGATTGGTAAAATGGAGAAAAAAGAGGAAAGAGGAAGCAATGGGGGAGAAAAGGTAAGGAAAGAGGGATAAAATAGGAGGAAAGAGTGGAGGAAGGAAAGAAAAATAAAGAAAGACAATAAAGAAGTAAAAGATAGAGAACACGTAAAAATTAAATAAAATAGAAATAAGGGCGGCCAAGGTGGGGTAGAGCAAATCACCTGAAATTGTTGAATTCGATGTTGAGACGGGAAGGCTGTAAAGTGCCTGGCCGGAAGATGAGATGCTGTTCCTCCAGTTTGCATTGAGCTTCACTGGAAAATTACAGCAGGCCAAGGACAGGCTCGTGAGCAGGATTGTGTGTTAAAATGGCAAGCAACAGGAAGCTCAGGGTCCTGATTGTGCACAGACTGGAGGTGCTCAGCAAAACAATCACCCAGTCTATACTTGGTCTCTCCGACATAGAGGAGACAACATTGGGAACAGCGAATGCATTACACCAAATTGAAAGATGTGCAAGTGAAATGCTGCTCAACCTGGAATGAGAGTTTTGGATCTTGGATAGTAAGCATGGAAGAGGTATAGGGGCAGGTGTTACACATTATGTGATTGCATGGGAAAGTGCCATAGGTGATGGGAGAGGGATTGGGTATAGTGGAGGAGTGGACGAGGTTATCCCAGAGGGAAAAGTCTCTGCAGAATGCTGACAGAAGTTGTATTTGGTGATGGCATCACGCTAGAGTTGGCAAAAATAGCAGAGGTTTATGCTTTGCGTGCGGAAGCTGGTGGGGTGAAATGTGAGAATGTTCTGGGAGGCCGAGTAGGGATTGAGGGTCATGGTGCAGGAGATGAACCGCACGCTGTTGAGGGCTCTCAACTACAGATAGAAAACCATAGTTGAGGAAGAAAGCACATTCATTATTTGCATCATATAGGAAAGGTTAGGTATCAACTTTATAATTTATAATTATAACTTTATAATTCTATTTATAATTCTAATATTCTATTTGTTATGTACCATTATTGTCCAACATTTTTATAGGCAATACGAAAGCAGAGGTCCATCCACAATTAGGACCTCTCTCCCCACATTTTCATCTGTCAGAGTTTAACCTCTGATTTCAGCTTCTCTGCCATTTATCCATTCACACTTTTATTCTCTCTATGGACTGCCATTAGCAGCCTTTCCCTTGTTTTTATGGCTGTCACTCGTCTTTTATTCCCTCACCCTACAGAATAAATATCTCTCACTTCCTACATCTTTTAGCTTTGACAAAGAATCATCTGGATTCGAAATGTCAGCTCTTTTCTCTCCTTACAGATGCTGCCAGACCTGCTGAAATTTTCCAGCATTTTCTCTTTTGGATTCCAGTATCCACCATAATTTGCTTTTATCTAGTTTTTGTTTACATAATGAATTTTTACTTGTGAATCTACACGGTTTCACTATTCTTTTCTGGCACAGGAATCTATTCAGTATAGGTCTTTCTGCTGTTGAAAACCAACTGCGAAAACCATGTACAATCATTAAATAACTATGTCAACAGTTTCATTTTTGACCACAACATCAGATGCTGATAACATCTTGGGTGGCATTCTCTCTTTTTAGTTCTGAACTTTTGGGGGATATTTAACTCAGCACAACAAATAAACCTTGGGAATGCATGAGTGGTTAAGGGGGCTGAAACTGGCAGTGTATCAGGAAACTGAATGTAATTAACCAAATTCCACTTTTCATTGCAGCTTGGAATCACAATAGTGCAGAAGCAGGTCATTTGGCCCATCAAGTATGTACCAACTCTCCCGCAGAGCATCCCACCCAGACTCTATCTCCATAAACCCACGTACTTTCCCTGATAAATCCCTCTAACCCTATACATCTTGGGGCACTAAGGGGCAATTTAGCATGGCCATTCAACCTAACCAGCACTTCTTTGGACTGTGGGAGGAAATTGGAGAACCAGATGGAAACCCACACAGACACAGGGAGAATGTGCAAACTCCATACAGACACAGTCACCCAAGACTGCAATTGAACCCTGGTCCCTAACGCTGTGAGGCAGCAGTGCTAACCACAGTCCCATCTGCATTTTTGGCTGCATGTGAAAAATTCCTTTGGGATCCTGTAGAGGAATTTCTAATCTGTCATTTTTTTTTTCTTAGAATATTTTTTCCCACATCCTTTAAAGTAGTCAGAAGATCATAGCAAAACTTTTTGATCAGACATTTTCTTTCCATAATATCATACGGAAAGAGACGTCATCTGAAATGTTTAAAGTATTTGCTACATAGATGAAAATTTAAATTAATCAAAGATCAGCTCAGCTGCCACACAGTTATCCATTGTTCGATTATTTCAGCGTATCAGAGAAGGCAACATTTTCTTGTGAAAACTTTATGTGTCCTTAGAATTATGACAGAAAGTTTAATATTTGGGAAAATAAGTCTTTTAACTAAACACAGTGGTAATAGGATGAAAAACCAGGGAGGGTTTGTCAATGTTATCACAACATAGAAAATAGAAGGAATTTCAGTTCTTCGAGCTGCTCCACCATTCAACATGGCAATGACAGAGCCTCTTTAACATTCTCTCCGTTCTCCTTAACAACTTCAGAGTCTAGGAATCTATCTATTTAATATATTCAGTCATTTTGCCTGCACTATTTTCTACAGTAGAGAATTCCACAAGGTTCAAGTCAAGAAATCCTCTGAGTCAAGAAATCTTTCTTCTTAGTCCTAAATGGCCTCCCCTATATCCTGAGACTGTGATCCCCTTGTTCTAGACCTTCCAATCCCCAAGAAACAACATTGGTGCATGCAGCCCTGTCAGAACTTTACACATTTCAATTAGATCTCTTCTCATTCTTCTAAATTCCAGTGAATATATGCCCAGTTGACCCAATCTTTCTTCATATGATAACCCTGCTTCCAGAAATCAGTCTGGCAAACCTTGTTGACTTTCTCTAATTTATATTTTCTAAATGTCCTGTTGTTGGTCAACGTTTGTTCAAAAAGGGCGTTAAACTTTGAAGAGGCGCAGAGCACCCTTGTCAATAAATGAATGGGAAGGCAATGGCTTAGTAGTATTTTCACTGGACATTAATCCAGAGGCCCAGAGTAATACTCTGGAGACCTGGATTTGAATCCCAAATTTGAATTCAATAAAAATCTGAAATTAAAAGTCTAATGACACCCATTGCTAATTATCATTATAATCCATCTGGTTCACTAACGTCCTTCAGGGAAGGAAATCTGCAAACCTTACCTGGTCTGGCCTACATGTAACTCCAGAGGTGCAGCAATGTGGTTGACTCTGAAATTGCTTAGCAAACTACTCAGTTTGAGGACAATTAGAATGGGTAATAAGTCTTGGTCCAGTTAGTAAAACCCACATTTCATGAATAGAAAAAACACCAGGGCATGATCTTACCTCCCATTTGCGTCACACTGTGGCTGCAGTGAAGCTGGAGAATTTGACCACAAGCCAAATCTCAGTTCGCTGCAGCGAGATGGGAAAATCCCACCAGTATGAATGGTAATAAGATTCAGGCCCCATTGTTTTTGAGTTTAAAATAAAAAAATATTTTACTCAGAGTTACCATCTGTTCATTTTCATAGTTGAAAGGAGTCTTATGTACAATTATTTAGCTCTAGGACAGAATAAAAATGATGCATTTTAGTTCCAACAGAAAACATTCCTCACATTTAAGAATAGATCACATTACTTATGGATGAGTAGTCATTTTAAATTATTTATGTCGTACAAAGGCAGAGGTTGGAAAATATCAATCCAATGTACACAAACACATATTGCGACAGAGGCAAGATATTCTCACCTGTTTAGACATGCCCTCAAATTGTCCAATATTACACTTGCTGTTCTGTTTTCTGTCAATGATTACTTTGATAGTGTCTTCCTGCACTTTTGGACACAATAGTGCTGTAACAGATGTAGAGGGTGACATGCTGGGACTTAAATTGATCTCAATCAGCCACGGTTTGAAGTCTTCCCCCAGTAAGAAATCAGCACCATACAATCCAAAATTGTTTTTGTGTGCTTGAACAATAGCCTGAACTGTCACCAATGAGCAAATGATAGCTTTCTTCATGGAGGGGTAGACAAGCTCTTGCCAGACGCTGCTGTGGCCTTTAAGTTTTAAATAGTCTTGGAACTGACGACTCGACCACATGCTCTCCTTTGGCACTAATGGGTTTCGCTTAGCAGATGGTTTGAATTGCTTCTGAATGGCATTGTTGCAGAGATGCACTGAACTGCAGATAAATCAGATATTGTTGCACTCATTTTATAAGAGGTTTTGCATAGATGTCATTACTTAATTTTAAAACATATTTTCCCAATATTGCATTGAAAACCACTTCATAAAAGGGTAAAAATTTTCATGCCAAAAATACAGGGTAAATAGGTGGGGCTACAGGAATGGGGCCTGAATGGGATTGTTGTCGATGCAGGTATCCTTCTGGACTACAGAGATTCTCTGATTCTGATAATCTGCTTCCACCTCCCATCTCTAATTGCCCTTAAGCTGAGGGGCTTGCAAAGCCAATTCAGAGCCAACCACATTGCTGCGACTCTGCGCTAGATGAGGCAAGGATGGCAAGACATCAGAGTGCCAAGGTCATAAGCATTAAGCGGAAGTTAGGCAAGCACTTCAGAGATATGGGAAGAGAGGGTTATAATGATCCATTTTAGATGGCCACCATTACTAGTGAATGCACTGGGACAAGAGAGTTATCAGCCATTTGAATGCCTAGTGGTTCTTGGGTGTGGGATTTCCTCCCACTTTGAGCCACTGAAATAGATGCAAAGCAAACAACTAAATGAGGGTGGGCTCACTTCTGGACATTATAGGACCTCCACCTTCACTTAAGATCCCAGCAATGGTTTTGACTATATATATGTTATCTGGGTTTCAATAGTAAATAAGTAATGCAGTTAGTTTATTGTCTTCCGTATGCGGAAGTTGCTCCATACAGTCCTGTTTCAGGCAGGTTCACATTGTTTGAATCTGAAAGGGTCCCATTGCAAACAGAGAAATGAGTCTTCACTGGATGCTAATACTTTGCTACTACAGCCCTGCATATTTTTTCATGCACTTGCTGGAGGAACCAACTCTGCTGCTTCTTCAGCTGTAGCTGTGGTTGCTATCTGGCCTTTATCTGTTGCTCTGGTGCTGTCCCTACACACCCTCCTGTTCAATCACTTCTTTCCCCACTACTGTTGAAACTTTAAAACAATCCTCTCAAATTGTGCCGATCACGGAGGAGTCTCTGGTGCTGCCAACATCAGCACTACTGACTAGTGCTCCCAAGCCTCAGGATCAAATGAATACAGGTAAGTTCCACATCATGATCAGAGATTCCATATTCCCGCGAGTACTCAGATCCTTCCCCCCAATGACCAACTTCATAACCTACTGCTTTAACATCAAACTCCCAGCTTCCAAATAATCTTTCCCTGCCCTCCAACGTATCCATGTTCCAGCCTCAACAAATGTGCCCAAGCCCCCGTCATCTAAACCTTACCCATGATGGGTAGTTGCAGATAACAACCTTCACTCCAAACCTCTGCCAGCTTCCCTGCAGTCTCTGTTTTGCAAGCCATATTATCTTTAACTTGCCCCTTTCATCCCACCACCTGTATGTATTCCATTGTATCCCTTACAGGGCGGCAAAGTGGCACGGTGCTTAGCACTACTGCCTCGCAGCACCAAGATTCCAGGTTTGACCTCTAGCTTGAATTATTATCTGTGCGGAATCCACATGTTCTCCCCGTATCTTTGAGAGTATCCTCTGGATGCTCCAATTTCCACCCACAATCTGAAAAACATGCTGGTTAGGTGCATTAGCTAAATTCTCTCTTAGTGTATGTGAACAGATGCTGAAGTGTGGCAACTAGGGGATTTTCACAGTAATTGCACTGCGGTGTTAATGTAAGCTTACTCGTGACACTTATAAGTAAATACTTAAGTCATAGTCTCTGACTCACCGTCAACCCTGTTACAAGAGTTCCCCTAACGTGATTCATGATTTGATACTTTCATGATGTTATCTTGGAAAAAGGTGATAGTTTTGTAATAACAAAGTTTACTAGCTGGAATCACTTCACAAGTTACTGTTTATGATCTAATGTTCATAATATGAATTTATCAGCACATATTATCACACTAACTCATGTTTTGACAGGTTCATTATAGAACAGATTTATCATTCATTCCTCGAGATAGGGAGTGGATGTTGTTTATGTATTGCAAATACAACTTAGCAATGTGTAAACACCAGAGAGCAGTTGCACTTTTCATTTATCATGAAGGAAATAATACTGACAAACCAGCTGAAGCTATTCGAATCTGGCAAAGACATTTGCCAGCAATAACTTCTAATTTTGCACCATTAGCTACAGTGTCCCTCAGAGATCAATCTTGGGCTCCCTCCTATTTCTCATCTCCATGTTACCCCTTGGCAAGATCAAAGAACAGAGCGTCTACTTTTCACACAACATCACCTATTTTCAACTTTGCTACTGTTGCTCAATTATCAGACAACTTTAGCTTATTCAACATCCAGTCCTTGATGATCAGAATTTTCCTTCAATTACAGTCTCCACTCCAAGCTGCATTTCTTAGCTACCAACTCCATCATTCTCAACTGGTAACAGTTTGAGATTAAGCCAATCTGTTTGCAAGCTTGGTATCACATCTGACCCCGTGATAAGCTTTCCTTTTCACCTCATATGTGCACCATTGCTAAGAATATCTAATATTGCCCCTAGGACATAAGTAAATGCCGCTCCAATCTCAGCTGATCCACTGCTGAAACATTCATTCATACATTTGTTATCTTCAGGTATGATTATTCCAATGCACACCTGCATTGGAACATTCTACCCTCTCTAAACTTGTGGTCATCCAAAAATCTGCTGCCTATGTTTTGAATCATACCAAGATCACTCCCTTATTGCCCTCATACTTGCAGATCTATACTGGCTCTTGGCTAAGCAAGATCTTAATTTTAAAATTCTCGCCTTTGTTTTCTTGGTCCAGCAAAGATATTTGAACTGTTTTTCGAAGGTTTATGCACTGCCCTGGCATTAAGACTTCTGAGATGTTAAAATGGCCTCTTGGCTGTGAGAGATTAAACTGGCCTTTCAGTTCTTAGGTGTTACAATGCTTGTCTGCTCTGCAGGTGCTGGCAATTATATCTGGTTCATCTCTGATTTCCCCTTTCTGCAGATTTGGGATGTCTACATTTCTCACACTGTGTAACTCTTGGAATTGGAATCTGTATACTTCCACTGATCTCTCAGTTATCTAGGTAAGCTGTTTTGTGTTCATTAAGGCTATTTACACTTGATCTTGTCTGGATGCTTGCTAATGTCATACTGGGAAAGGTTGAATCTCATTATCTTCTTTGAATGCTGGCTACAGCTATTGCTAGGCAGTGTTGTTGGGCAGATCATTTTCTATAATTCCTTGTTAAATCCTTATTCCTGCTCTTATGAGGCAGATCCATCATACTTTTTACTTCAAATTCAACTGCCATAGTGCAATTTTAAAGTCACATTTCCTCACTTATTTAGTCTAGACTGCCCACTGAGAGGTGTTTGAGCTTAAACATTGGGCAAAATGTAATTATTTAATTCTGCCCACTTTTTGCCATCATCAACTCTTCCTCCCCTCCCCCCCACCCACAAAAAAAGCATTTAAAGGTGATTGGGAACATTATAATCAAGAAGGTAAAGTAAAGTAAGGCTGGAGCAAGGGGCAGGGGAAGTCCATCACCTTCTCCACTCAACCTTTCCCCACTCCTGCCAAATAAATCAGGATCAGGAAAGGTCAAGGAAGGACATCCTGGACAGAGGCAAATTGAAGTTCTTAAATGGCTAATAACTGGCCACCTGCAGGCCTCATCCTGCTGCCACTGATATTATACTGGTGGCAGAGAGTAGGGTGGGCTAACCTCCATACGCAATGTGGGGAGGTTGCCCAGTAAGATCTGGCAGCTTCCCTGCAGACTCTGAAAAGGAAGGCCTCCTGATCGGGCACCCAGTGGCTTCATCAGCTGACAGAACTCCCTCTGCAACAAATCCTGCACTCTCCTTGCCACACTATCCCCAGTGGGCCTGACCAACTTATCCAGGGTTGCTCTATGTAGACACCTGCATTACCAGCAGTGGCCCTCTCTCCCAGTGATGCTGAAGAGTTGTTCACTGGATTAGCCAACTGCTCCCAGAGGTGGGATTTCCTCCTTTAAAGCACTGAAGCCTCAATAGCAGCAGTTCACTGCCTGATAGATACTGAACTCCAATGCTTCTGAAAATGGCCAGAGCTGACCAAGAGCTTTCTAGTCTCTGGACAGAACCACTAGCGTAGCCATTAAATTTAGTATGTTATCTCTCCGTAGATGCCGCACAACCTGCTGAGCATTTCCAACATTTTCTGCCTTTATTTTGGATTTCTAGCATCTTCAATACTTTGCATTTGTCTGTGGATTACTTGTCCAGCAATGTAATCACTAGAATCTAGGACTGTTGTGGGATAAATCGAGGTGACCAATGCTGTCTTAAACCATACAAAACTCACAAAGCAGACATCACTGTATAAAGACGTAGTCATCTATCTAAAGAAAACAAGCAGCTGCAAGGAAAGTCACTACAAAAGGTTAAGTAGCTCTGACAAAGAGCAAAAGAACATCTCCGACCAATGTGATGTGTACGGGGTGGCAGCGCAGGCTCGGGGTGGCGGCGTGGGCTCATTGGGCTGAAGGCCTGTTTCCCGTGCTGTTTTGTTCTTTGTTCTTTGTTGCTCTTTGTACAATCAAAAACAAATCAATTGTGGTTTTTCTTATCAATCATTCCCACCTTACATCAGTTTAAAATCAATTACATTTAGTGTACACACATCAATATAAATCCCTGTCAAGCACCTCAGCCAACTGCATTTTATTATCCAGCATGATGATATCTTATTTGTCCATTCAATCCGGATGTTAACTCCCATCTTGGCTAAAGTCACTTCCCTGTTGCTAGGTAATTCCAGATGCTCACTATTGAGCTCAAAATGAATGTTCTCACCAGATCATTACCAAACTGAACAGATATGTGATTCCGCCTTCAAGCACGCACCCATCCTGGACAATGAATACATCTATTCAAGAAGTTGCGATATGTTATCCCACATAAGAAACATTCTGATATGAATTCTGTGAACTACAGGGTTTCCAGGTCTTTGGTTCTGAACTATTCTCCTTTATCATCACACCTTGCAACAACTTGCCTTTAGCTGAAGCAAACAAAACTTAAAATACATTTAAAATATCAGCATACATGTTTTAAAATCATAATTACTTGTTTAATTCACATATGTGTAAACTATTCTCTTGTTATCTTATTAACTTGTTTTAAGAATCTTTTAACTCTTACTGGTAGTCTTGTCAGTGCCTTAATGTGCACTGTCTGAAAACCTTATTAACTCATTAGAAATCTCTCACTTCACATACCCATAAATAATTTCAAATATAAAGGCTGAAACTCTCCAACTGTTCACATCAGTGGCATCCTGCAGTTCCACCAGCAGCGCACCCCGCCTGTGAGTTTCCCACCAGAGTGGGGTAACATCAATAGGGATTCCCATTGACAGTGGCGGGACCAAAGAATCCTGCTGTTAGTGAACAACCGCTACCTCTCACTGGTAGGAAACAAGGTGGCTGGAAAGCCGGAGAATCTTGCCCAATACAGTTGAAGCAATCCTATTCTTTTCATGTCAAGATTTACCTGTCTAGGTTTTCCAGTGTGAAGGGCTGTGTGGAAAATCTTAAGTAGCAGTCCTTGTAAAACCAGATGTTTATCGGATTCCAGTCTGTCACAAGAAACCATAACCTGATATCGAATTTGGTATCATAAATCAGAAGTGGCTTTTCGATGTACTTCTGAACAACCCACTTGGGGTTTCCTAAAGGAAGGTCAAAGTCTTTCAGCTTTTGAAACTCATCCAGTCTGTCTACACATTTTATATCTGTAACATGAACATTAAGAAAAAATTTTATTAGGAAGAAACTAAGATAATGAAGATTGAGCATCTGATTAAATTTTAAGACACTAGCCTGAGAAATATGGAAAGACAAAGTTTGAGAAAAATAAGTGAATAATTAACATTTTATTACTATTTATCAGGAGTTCAGAACAGAGCTGTCTGGGAAGAAATTTCAGCAGTGAACACTTCCCTTTTAAAACAAAGAACAGTACAGGACATAAAGCCCATGTCAACAAATGATTCCTTTCTAAATTAAAGACCCTTTGCCTCTATACGGTCTGTATCCTTCCATTCCCTACCTATTCATGTATCTGTCAAGATGCCTCTTAAATGTTGCAATTGTATTTGTCTCTACCACCCTTACAGCACATTGCAGGCACTTACCAGCCTCTGTGTAAAAAAACCCACCTCTCACATCGCTTTTAAACTTTTCCTCTCTTATCTTAAACCTATGTCCCCTAGTAATTGACATTTCTATTCTGGGAAATAGACTCCAACTAAAAATACATGCCTCTCAAAGTTTTGTAAATTTCTAACGGGTCGCCCCCTCAGCCTCCAAAGTTCAAGTTAAAGTGGCTAACAATGTGAGAGGAAGGAGCACTGAGCACAGGTTAGAGAATTGTGTATTGTCTCCAGACAGCACGGTAAGTGAGGTTTTTTGCTAACCCAGGCAAGTCACGGGGGTTACAGATAGTGTGACATGAAGCCAAATTCCCTGTTAAGACCATCCTCATGTGTGCGGAACTTGGCCGTCAGTCTCTACTCAGCGGCTCTGCACTGTCGTGTGTCGTGAAGGCCCCTTTGAAGAACGTTTACCTGAAGGTCGGACACTGAATGCCCATGACTGCTGAAGTGTTCGCCCACAGGAAGGGAACTGTTTTGCCTGATGATTGTCGAGTGATGTTCATTCATCTGCTGTCGTAGTGTCTGCATGGTCTCCCCAATGTACCATGCTTCGGGACATCCTTTCTTGCAACATATTAGGTAGACAACATTGGCTGAGTTAGCCACTTTAAGACTTGAATAGCAGGTTAGGTGTAAGGATTTGCATTCTAATCAGCAATCTGTATACTGTCTGTGCTGATATGTGTGCTATTGCAGACCAGAACACCTCATTCGCCTGACGAAGGCACAAAGGCCGAAAGTTAGCAGGTTTACTGTCAAATAAATCGGTTGGATTTAAAATTAATGTTGTCAGACCTCTTACTGAGTTCTGTCAAGAAGCCAGTTTAGTATCCATTTAGATACCTCACCCTAGATCCCATGAGATTTAACCTTATGCTTTCAGTAGAATTATTGATATTGGAATTGTGACGGTTCAAACACCCTTTCAAAAATGCTCACAAAAGGTCACCAACAAGATTGTTTAAAAATGAACCATGCCAATGAAGCAGATTCTTAACACAATGAAAATTGGATTAATATACCCTCTCGTCAGCCATTCTATCCAAATAAACAGTCCTTTCACTTAAACAAAATAAATAATTTATGGGACATGGACATTGCTGACTAGGCCAGTATTCATTGCCTATGCCTAATTGCCATTGAGAAATTGGCAGCGAGCTGCCTTCTTACTACCACTGTCCCTGTGATATAGATGCGCCCACAGTGCTGTTGGGAAGAGAGATCCAGGATTCTGACCCAGTGACAGCGATGGAACAGTAATATATTTCCAAGTCAACATAGTGAGTGACTTGGAGGAGAACTTACAGGTGGTGATGTTCCTATGTATCTGCTGCCCTTGTCCTAAATGATTGTGGGTCAGAGGTTTGGAATGTGATTTTCTGTGGTGCAATTTGCAGAATAGATTATTCATACTGCTGTTACTGTGCATTAATGGTATAGGGCGTGAATGTTTATGGAAAGGGTGCAAATCAACCTGTCTGCTTGATTGGCACATAGTGATTCTAAAATCCTTGCCATTGTTTTGTACTGTCATTCATTTTTGAATAATCTATCATGTTCCTTATAAACATTTTGGCTGCTGATCAAGAGACTTTATTCATGCTTCCCATGCAATGTTAAGGAATCGAGAGGTTTTTTTTAAGTTGAGCATGAGCGGGGAAGAAGCTGAGGAAAGCCAACGGGCAACTCTTCAAAAGAATGGAGAAGCTTCTGCTATCGAAAATGTAACATTTTTCTTTCTTGGGGTCAGGAGAAGTGAGGTCTGCCTCTGGTCATAGCCTCCCTGGCCCAGAATCCTTCCCCCATCCTAAAATAAAACCTTCCCAAAATCCCCTCCCTGTGATTTAACCTGGTTAATACAGTAAGAAGCCTCACAACACCAGGTTAAAGTCCAACACACTTAATTGGTAGTAAACCATCTGGAGGGATGCCAAAGTTGCAGCGGGACATAGACAGGATGCAAGACTGGGCGGAGAAGTGGCAGATGGACTTCAACACAGATGAATGTGTAGTGGTCACATTTATCAGGATGTGATATTTTACCAGGATGTTGCCTGGTATGGAGGGCAGGTCTTGTGAAGAGAGGCTGAGGGATTTGAGGTTGTTTTCGTTAGAGAGGAGGCGGCTAAGAGGAGACCTTATCGAAGCATATAAGATGATTAGAGGTTTAGATAGGGTGGACAGTGATAGCCTTTTTCCTAGGATGG
The DNA here is from genome assembly GCA_024679065.1 of Sphyrna mokarran. Taxonomy (NCBI): domain Eukaryota; kingdom Metazoa; phylum Chordata; class Chondrichthyes; order Carcharhiniformes; family Carcharhinidae; genus Sphyrna; species Sphyrna mokarran. The sequence continues at coordinate 25,611,317 of JAGIQG010000019.1, forward strand.
AGAAAGCTAGCACGAGGGGACACAGCTTTAAATTAGGGGGTGATAGTTATAGGACGGATATCAGAGGTAGGTTCTTTACCCAGAGGGTGGTTAGGGAGTGGAATGCCCTGCCTGCGGCAGTTGTAGATGCGCCAAGTTTGGTGGCGTTTAAGAGGTTAGTTGATAAGTTTATGGAAGAGAAGGAAATGGTTTAGTTTGGAGGGTCATTGCTTTTTATAATGGTCGGCGCAACATCGAAGGCCGAAGGGCCTGTTCTGCGCTGTAATGTTCTATGTTCTATGGTCCATTTTGGCAGGAATAATGGGATGAAGAAGTACAATATAAGGGGTAGGAGTCTTAGCTGTGTTGTAGAGCAGAAGGATTTCGGGGTCCGGGTCCATAGGACTCTTAATTCGGCCTCGCCTGTGGAGGAAGTGGTCAAGAAGGCGTACGGTGTACTGGCCTTCATTAATCGAGGAATAGAGTTCAGGAGTCAGGAGGTAATGATGCAGCTCTATAAGACTCTTGTCAGACCCTAGTTGGAGTATTGTGCGCAGTTCTGGTCGCGTCATTATAGGAAGGACGTAGAGGCTATTGAGAGAGTTCAGAGGAGATTTACAAGGATGCTGCCTGGATTGGGAGGCAGGCTTTATGAAGATAGGTTGAGGGAGCTGGGACTCTTCTCACTGGAGCGACGTAGATTGAGAGGCGACCTGATAGAGGTTTATAAAATGGTGAGAGGGATAGATAGGGTGGACTCTCAGAGACTATTTCCCTGAGCTGAAATGGTCACTACGAGAGGACACAGATTTAAGGTGCAGGGAAGCAAATACAAAGGAGATGTCAAGGGTAGGTTTTTCACTCAGAGGGTGGTGAGTGAATGGAACCGACTGCCGTCGGAGGTTGTTGAGGCAAACTCACTGGGGTCTTTTAAGAGACTTCTGGATGAGTATATGGAAAAGAATAGGACAGGGGGTTATAAATAGGTCTGTGGATTGGTAGATGTGATCGGCGCAACTTGTGGGCCGAAGGGCCTGTTTGTGCTGTATGTTCTATGTTCTAAACGCCACCAGCTTTCAGGGTTTGCCCGTTCGTCAGGTAAGTGCACCTGATGAAGGGGCAAATCCCAAAAGCTAGTGGTGTTTACTACCAAATAAAATTGTTAGACTTTAATCTGATGCTGTGAGATGTCTTACTGTGTTTACCCCAGCCCAACGCCGGCATCTCCACATCATAGTTAACTTGGTTACCGGACATGATCCTTTGAATCATGGAATCTCTACAGTGCAGAAGGAGGCCATTCAGCCCACTGACTGCACCAACTTTTACCCAGGTTTACCCTGTAGCCCACTAACTAACCTATATATCTTGGGACAATAAGGGAAATTTAACATGGCCCATCAACCAATCTGCACATCTTTGGTGTTAGCTTACAGCTTCTGGCCACATGACCTCCATACCACGTTGCTTTCTGTGTATTTCAGAAAGGCAGCTGAGCAGCAATACGCAGCCGATGCTCAGAACTAAAATATTCCCATTCTCAAATTTAGACCAACTAAACATATTTTGCAATTGCTATGCTCCCTTGCTTGCCTGAAAACTGCTGGGCATTGAAATCATCCTCTTTATTACTGTATGCATGTTAATTCTGTACAAATATTTCATCTTGACTCGTATTTGCACAGAGTTAAATAATAAAACTTGCCAGTTTTAGGGTTATCTGCACAACCCATTAGTCTCTATGAAATATACCCCACTTCACATGGAGCTACAGGTCTAATAAGACTGTGGCATAGTGGTAATTTCACTGGACTTGTCATTCAGAGGTCCAGGTTTATGTCCTGGTGACAAGGGTTCAAATCCCATCATAGTAGCTGGTGGAATTCAGATTCCATTAATGATCTGGAATGGAAAAGCTATTCTCGATGATTGTCGATTTGTTGACGTTGTCGATGATGACATTGTTGATTGTCATTAGAACCCATCAGGCTCACTGATGTACTTTTAGGAAAGAGATTTGCCATCTAATGCCTGGTCTGGTCTACCTGTAACATCCGAAATGGTGTGGCAATTCATTCAGTTCAAACACAAATAGGCTTTTGCCAGCGATTCCCACATCCCATGAAAGAATTTTAAAAAATGTAAGGCTAAATGGCAACTCTGAAACTTGTTACACGTTACCTCGACCCCGTGACTTTGCGGCTGGTTTGACTATCCAGATGTTTCTGAATCCATCTATTTCCAGCTGTGGGTGCACAGATTTTAGCCTATTGAGAACGTCCTGGCAAACAATCACATAATTGTGGGAATCTGGGATGGTGGCTTGATTGCTGAAAAATACAAGTAAAAAAAAAAGAATTCTGTGTACCTAAACAATTGATGCATTTCACTTCAATAGTCTTATAACTTAATACATTCATAACTCAGAACAGAATTAGGCCCCACGTCAAAATATTTGACCTATTTTGGACGTATGTTAGTGACTGACTTCAAAGAGAAACAGTGGTTAACCACAATTTCAGCACAACATTTTACTTTTCTCTTAGCACACAGATGTTGGAGACTTGAATTATAGATAAGATTCACAATCAGATGGTCTTATCAACACACATCAGGGCATTTCAAGGAAAGTTAAGTCAACAAAGAGGTTGCTCCACAAAACAGCAAAATAATGTTTTGGCTGACTTTGAATTTCAGAGAAATGAAAAAGTACTGGTTACTCCAAAAAGTGCTCTGCGGGAATATCTGTTTCAACATTGATATCATTAAGATGTACTTTACATGCTTACTTTGTTCTCCACTATCAAGCAAAAATTTATAATCTTCTTTTTCAGGAATTCATGAAAATGGACAAGTAGAAAATTGCGAGGACCCAAAGTCGGTTGAAGATTCCTTCCTGTCTAGATTTAGAACTTGTATAAAAGTACCTCTGTTTTTGAACATGGCTATAAGTCAGCTTCTCTTATTCCATATGCAATGAGAGAGGTGATGGCCTGCTGATATTATTGCCATTAATCCAGAAACTCGGCAAATGTTCTGGGGACCCTGGTTCAAATGCCACAAGACCATAAGATATAGGAGTAGATTTAAGCCACTCAGCCCATCGAGTCTGCTCCGTCATTCAATCATGGTTGATAATCCCGCCATGGCAGGAATTTGAATTCAATGGGAAAAAACTGGAATTAAGGATCTACTGATGACCATGAAATCATTATTGATTGTCAGAAAAACCTATCTGGTTCACTAATGTCCTTTAGGGAAGGAAATCTGCTGTCCTTACTCAGTCTGACCAAATACACAGAGCCACAGCACTGTGGTTAACTCACTACTGCCCTCAGGCAACTAGAGATGGGCAATGCTGGCAAGATGGTGATACCCATATCCTACGAATGGATAAAAAAAACTTACTTTATCTAGCAAAAACCTTTATTTTTAGACATTCATGAAAATGGACGAGTAGAACATTAGACCCCAAATCTGTTGAGAATTCCTTTCTTGAACCTTTGCATTTGTCTATGTATAGAGCTTGTAAAAATGTATCACTCTGTTCTTGAACATGGCTATAAATCAGCCTTTCTTAATCTGTCTGCACAACAAAGGGGGAAAACTCAGGTCGCATGTCTTTGCTACAAAAAGTTTAGTTTAGTCATCTGGACAGCTGTCCCACAAATTCCTTCAAGTGGTACCAGAAATCTTGTTATATTGATTACAGAAGTTGGGGGAAAACCTCCTCTGAGGGCTGTAAGAGCTGTTAGCTTTCGAACTGGAGGCAACTCTGAAGAGATGTGAGTTTCCCTCCTTACCGCAGCCATTTGCTCAGAACTGGTAGGTTCTTGGTCGCACTGAAAACTAGAGACTTCCTGCAGTAATGGAAGGAAAAGCAGCATACAAACTGCCTGAAGGGTAAAGAAAACAAATTCTTCAGCTTTGTTGAAACAATCTGTAGATGATCTCTTATACAGCAAGACGTTCTCTTCTAACCAAATCCTGAGGTCAATTCCAACAGTGTTCCGAGATGCCTTGACTTAACTTGACTGATTCCTATCTCTGGTTTTCAAACTGGGAAAGTACAGCAAATAAAATGTTGGCTTTCTTTCTCATTGTCAGTGATTCACATTCCCCTGTCCATTGACCTGATGTCAGGATTGTGTGTGTGTGTGGGGGGGTGGGGGGGGGGAACGCGGTGGAAGTAGCCAAGGTGCTAAATGGTCAAAATGGGAATGAGAAAGGGGGGGCGGTGGAAGGAGTGGGAAGTGATGAACAGCAGCGACATTCCTGCTGTCACATTCAGCTAAGTACTTGTTAATGTAGCTACCTGTTTCATTTCAGACTGCAGCAGTCCCATTAAGGACCAGTGGGTATGTTGCATGGTGGCAACTTTTTTTTATTAGCAGAGTCAACATCAGGCCAGCTCCTTTCAAGGGAATAACATTTGCTAAAATGGATATCGAAACACCATGAGGTCCCTTACTTGTTGCGTAAAAAAACTTAACGTCTGCATAGGCATTGAAAGGAGCAGTCAAGGCCTGTGTTGAACGATTTTGTAGAAATTCATAGAATCCTACAGTGCAGAAGGAGGCCATTTGGCCCTTTAAGCCTACACCATCAACAATCCCAACCAGGCCCTATCCCTGTAACCGCATGGACTTATCCAGCCAATCTCCCCAGCATTGAAACAACTTAGCATGGCCAATCAACCTAACCTGCATATCTTTGGATTGTGGGAGAAAACCAGAGCACCCAGAGGAAATCCATACGGATGAAGGGAGAAAATGATGAATGAAGTACTTTCTTCACAAGTTTTCAGCCTGCAAGAAAGTTTGTACCAAGTTGTTGGTAAAAGTGCAAAAGTGCACTTTCACACTCTCACTGGGGTAGATGTACATGTTTTCCAATGGGCTAAAAACAACCGCTGACTCAATCACTCTCACCCCGTTTACATCTCTTTGGCCTTTTATTTCCACTGAAGCCAATCAGCCACTTCACACAGTCAGGCAAAGTCAAGATCACAAAGGTGCTGATGAACGGCCATTGCCCTGAAAGATCGCACCCTATTTCTCCCTTCACAAATGCATATTAATCTGTTGGCATTTCCAGTATTTTCTGTTCTTATTTCAGACATCCAGCATCCACAATGTTTATCTTTTGTATTAAATTTGTACCAGTCTGCCTGCTGCCAAATCACACAGCTGACAGAAAGAGAGAAGAGGATTGGGGAGACGGGGGGGAGAGTTGAGGAATAGGGATCCCGCTGGGGTTGGGAAAACCATGATGTCAGCTATCACAATCCTCTCACGCAAATTGTAGATCAGCCTCTCTGTAGGGAATTTCAGCAAATAAGGGAACTTCCTCTCAAATAACCACACACTCAACACAATACTTCCCTGCATGTCAAAAGATTGAACTTGTGCCAGTTGTGGGCAGCCACTGCCTTTTCAGATTTGGCTACCACACCTATTAATAAATAGAGAGCAAAGATCTGCAAGTAACTTCCTGCTGACGTGAAGCCCACAGAAAAAACTGAGCTTCGTCACTGGCATGTAGGTGTGCCAAGGTCTGCCAGTGTGGTTGGTGACATCATGTGTGCAGTGCAGGTCAAGTGCATGCCATTTTTCTTGATCTCCTTTCTTTAATTATACTCCTTCTTCAACCACGTAAAACATAGATGTGGAGATGCTGGCATTGGACTGGGTTGCGCACAAGCAAGAAGTCTCATAACACCAGATTAAAATCCAACAGGTTTATTTGGTATTACAAGCTTTCAGAGCGCTGCTCCTTCATTAAGTGAGTCACTGTCTGTGCGGAGTCTGCACGTTATTCCCGTGGTTTCCTCCAGATGCTCCAGTTTCCTCCTGATGAAGGAGTATGGCTCCCAAAGCTTGTGATTCCAAATAAACCTGTTGGACTTGTCAGATTTAATATAAAACAAACCAACCCTCTTTTACCCAGATTTGTAATTATTACAGCTTGTAGTAGATGTCACATTACTGCCATGAGCCTTCTTTTTAAAATAAAATCTGTTCTGCTGAAATCTTGAGAATATTTTGCTTTTCAGGGTCTTACCAAACAATAATGGACCATTTTCAGTGAGCGACATTGACATTAACAAATAAACTGATTACAAGTTAATGAAAATGATCAGTGGCACAGTGCTTAGCACTGCTGGTTTGCAACACACCAGGGACTCAGCTACAATTCCCACCTCGAGACTGTCTATGTGACTTTTGCACATTCTTCCCGTGTCTGCATGGATTTTGTCTGGGTGCCCTGGCCTCCTTCCATGGTCCAAAATGTGCAGATTAGGTTGATTTGTCATGCTAAATTGCCCCATAGTTGTCGGGAGATTAACAAAGTAAATACATGAGCTACAGGGATATGGCCTGGCTGGGATTGTTATCAGTGGAGGTTCGATGGGCTGAATGGCCTCCTTCCACTGGGATTCTATGATGGTAGGAACGTATTAATCAATTCTACATTATAATTATACCATATGAAAACTATTCTCCTTTGAGAATTTGTCAATGTGGAACTTACTTTGTGTCCATTCAGAAGTTTCAAAGGCAATGAGACAATTCTAGCATGGGGAGGTTGTGCCATATGCTCACTTATATACTTTTGTATATTGGGAGCACATATTGGGGTAGTAGAGAAGGGGAATGCGGTATCAGTAGCATAGCAGCATTGTCACTGGACTAGTAATGTAAAGAGCTAGGGCAATGCCCTGGGTACCCAGGTTCAAGTCCTGCCACTGCAGATGTAGAACATAGAACATTACAGCGCAGAACAGGCCCTTCGGCCTTCGATGTTGCGCCGACCAATTAGGAAAAAGCAATGACCCTCTAACCTAAACCATTCCCTTTTCGTCCATAAATTTATCTACTAACCTCTTAAACGCCACCAAACTTGGCGCATCTACAACTGACGCAGGCAGGGCATTCCATACCTTTACCACCCTCTGGGTAAAGAACCTACCTCTGACATCCATCCTATAACCACCACTCCTTAATTTAAAGCTATGTCCCCTCGTGCTAGCTTTCTCCATCCTAGGAAAAAGGCTATCACTGTCCACCCTATCTAAACCTCTAATCATCTTATATGTTTCAATAAGGTCTCCTCTTAGCCGCCTTCTTTCTAACGAAAACAACCTCAAATCCCTCAGCCTCTCTTCATAAGACCTGCCCTCCATACCAGGCAACATCCTGGTAAACCTCCTCTGTACCCTCTCCAATGCCTCCACATCTTTCTTATAATATGGGGACCAGAACTGCACACAATACTCCAAGTGCGGCCGCACTAGAGTTTTGTACAGTTGCAACATGACGTTGCGGCTCCGAAATTCAATCCCCCTACCAATAAAAGCTAAGACTCCATATGCCTTCTTAACAACCTTATCGACTTGATTGCCAACTTTCAGGGATCTATGCACATATACACCAAGATCCCTCTGTTCTTCAACACTATTAAGAGTCCTACCATTAGCCCTATACTCTACACATATGTTATTCCTGCCAAAGTGAATTACCTCACACTTTTCCACATTAAACTCCATTTGCCACCTCTCGGCCCAGCTCTGCAACTTGTCCAAGTCTCTCTGCAAACTATAACACCCCTCTTCACTATCTACCACTCCTCCGACTTTGGTGTCATCCGCAAATTTACTAATCCATCCTTCAATACCCTCATCCAGATCATTTATAAAAATTACAAACAGCAGGGGCCCCAAAACAGATCCCTGAGGTACACCACTTGTAACCGAACTCCACGATGAATATCTTCCATCAACCACCACCCTCTGTCTTCTATCTGCTAGCCAATTCCTAATCCAATTAGCTAAATCACTCTCAATCCCATACATCTGCATTTTCTGCAGAAGCTCCAGATATTGAAATTTGAACTCAGTAAAAACCTGAATTTAAAATTTAATGATGACCATGAAACCATTGTCGTTTGTGATTAAAAACTCATCTGGTTTACAAGTATCCTTTAGGGAAGGAGGTCTGCCATCCTTACCTGGTCTGGCCAACGTGTGACTCCAGATTCACAGCAATGTGAATCATACAATCGTAGAATCTCTACAGTGCCATTCGGCCCATTAAGCCTGCACTATCAATGACCCATGCAGGCCCTATTCCCATAACCCCAACATTTACCCTGCTAATCCCCCTAACACTAGTGTCAATTTAGTATGGCCAATCCACCTATCCCTGTAACCCCATATGTTGACCCTGCTAATCGCCCTGCTACTAATGGACAATTTATCATGGCCAATTCACTTAACGCGCACATCTTTGGAATGTGGGAGGAAAGCAGAGCACCCTGAGGAAATCCATACAGATACGGGGAGAACGTGCAAACTCCACACAGACAGTGATGCAAGCTGGGAGTTGAACCTGGGTCCCTGGCACTGTGGGGCAGCAGTGCTAACTTGTGGTTGACTCTTAACTGCCCCCTTCGAGGCATGGGCAAAAAATGCTGGTCCAGCCAGCAACAGCCACATCCCATGATCAAATTTTTAAAAATGTGCCTGAACACAATGGAGTCTGGGAGCCAAAGTTATTCATCTCTTCAGGTACGCACAGTAGGTATGTGAAATTCTGCATCGAGGGAGTCACAGGTGAACATTCAGCATTAAATTCACCACTAGTACAAAAAGTGCAGTTAATAGAAACTACATGCAGGGAAATAGAACACAAAACACATCTATAACCTGCACAGCTCCTCTAACTGAGTATCTATCCAGTCCAAGTTAATCAAAACATAATAAGCAATTAAAGAATTAAAAGTTCAATGGTAAAAATTCAGTCTCAAAACAAACTCTTATACTAAACCCTGTTGAGTGCTGAGTTTATGCACAGCTAACAGATTGCAACTAAATGCTTAGAAATAGAATGTAATGTGAGCAAGTTAAATAATTGTACATTAAATATGCCAATCAAAAGTTTTAGTATTCCACCTTTCATGCAGTAGACAAACACATTACTTATTTTCAATCTTATTTCAATCTATATTGTGGTCTCAGATTTTCTCCAGAAGTTTTGCTGATCTTGCAAAGCTAATGCAGGGAGTCAGGAGGAATCCAAACCATAATTCAGGGCTTTTTAAAGCTTGTATAGAATTATGAAGAATTCACAACAAAGAATCATAGAATTCCTACAGTGCAGGACGAGGCCATTCAGCCCACTGAGTCTGTGGCAGTCAAGAAAGTTTCTACACCATTCAAAAAAATAAGAATTATGGCTTTGCTCTCACTTACTGAACGAGGTCATAATGCTGTTTAACCAGATCTGCCCACTCCATATTACTAAGTGTAGGTGTGGTGTCCACTTCCATGTGATTTTCAGCCTGCTCCAGGCTTTGCAAAAAATCTTCACACACTCTGATGGCAGTTCCTATCAATGTAGCCGGTAGCTGACCAACTGTTTTGCGGTGCTTTTCAGATTCTGGGCAAAGGCAAAGAAATGTTCCATTAAGTAAAATGTATTGAGATTGATTATTTTTGTTATGGATCTGAGAAATGTTGCAGGTTGCTTTAAGAGGTGTTCTCATGATCTGATGGTGATGTCATTAGGGTATGCGCTTTACTTTCCGTTTTTGTATCTGTGCAGAGCAGAGTACACCTTTTCTAAGAAAACCTGTTCTATGGTAGTGTGAATCTGTTTGTGCAAACCATATTCATTTCTTTCTGTTAAAAACCACAACCTCTAACGTCATCATGGCATTTCAATTCTGAGTGAACGTTAAAGTCGAGCATTAGAATCGTAAAAACCATGACACAAACAGGGATGAAAGATACCAGAGATTGCACTTGAAGATCAATTGAAAGATTCCTTTCATTTTAAAATCAAATGAAGGGAATAAAAAGACCACCAGAGATTGTGAAGCCAAGGGGATGATTGAGTATATGGGTTGGGGATTTGGAAAGAGAGAGAGGGGGAGAAGGAAAGAGAGAGAAAGATCTAGGGAAGACAGGAGAGCAGTAAATTTGCCACATGGCTGGTCTGAGTTCTGGAGTATAGGGATAAAAATAAAAGCAATTGAGCCCCTGGACACTGTTCCACAAACACATGCCTCACTCGGAATCAAACTTAAGCCCTATGAATGCTGAGTATGAATCAACAAATATGATAGTACTCACACTCAAAGTTTGTTTCTAATTTTGGATTAATTTCAAAAAAGTTAACATAAAACAGGCCCAGGCAATTTTTCCCCTGCTAATTCTCGTGCGGATTGACAAAAATTCAGGAACATAATATTGGCAGAGTCAGTTGGCAGACTTTGTCAGCTGTCTTCTCCAAGAAGAAAACGTATCTCTGCATTCCATCATTATGTTAATACAGACAGCTTAATAATATTAACTAAGATGTCACAGCTCTTGATATTTGCTTATGGCATTTCCTGTTGCTGAAATTTATTCTCCAATATCACTCAGGTCTCACAAGTGGAGTTGGAGTTAGTTTTCAAATTGTTACTGAACGTTTCGGCAGCAATATATTCTCCCTACAAATTACTGTGAAAGATAAAATGGCAAAGGGGAAACTTTAACTGGAAAGTGGAAAATCTGGTGAGGCAGCCATTTTTAAGATCTGCAACATGTTGTATAGTGAAAAATGGTTGTGATGGCATAAAATTAATCTACTATTCATGTGCACAAAACAGATAAGTGAACTATGTTGCTATTTTTCATGCTGGACAGATGGATATCTCACTGCAGACAATGCATCAAAAGAGAACGCACCTATCTGAAAGACAGAAATCACAGGTGCATGTTGCCTGAAAAGAGGCTACTGTTGAGTCAATGCAATCACCTGTTCCGTGACTTCAAAATCTTGCTTTCATTGTGCCAAAAATCCATGGTACAATTTCATTGAATGTGAAAATGTAATCAAAAAACAGAACACCATTGCAGAGGTCTTAAAAATGTGCAGGAAATGATGCTCTTCTTCTGTAGAGACTTACCTAGTGGGGTAGCAGCATGGTCAAACGTGTTTATAGCAATTTGCCCAGTGCTTTCAAATCATGTGGATGCACTGAACTGTTGAACAATGCTGATCCTATAGTTGCTTCCCAAATATGGAATAGAAATGCATAATGATTTGGCAGTCAGTTATACTTAACACATTTGACTTAATAAGCAGTATCTTTCTTTTGAGATATTAAACTGAGCTCCCATCTAATTAGCTGAACTTAAAAGATCCAATGGTATATTCAAATGGGAGGCAATTTCTCCCTGTTTTACAGTCAACAACCCCTCCTCAATCAAAAGCAGTCTAATTGCATCTGATTCCAAAGCATGTAAAAGCACAGAAACAGGCCATTTGCCTGAACTTGTCTATGCCAGTGTTTACGTTCTGTAAGCCTCCTCCCACCCTACTCCTTCTACACTTCCAGCATGTCCTTTGGTTTCTCATTTCCTTATCAGATTAGCTAGCTTCCAGTATTTGAATACTGTTACAAGAATTTAATTGGCTGGATTTTATGATAAGCGGTAAAGCAACAGAACTCACCACTACCCTCAAAGAATGCTGCCCAAAATATCTAGCCATCATGTGCGGTTTGGATTTCCCCTTTCCCAATATCAGTTTGAATCTGCCGCCAAACCATAGGTATCGCAAGGCATCCAGCGAAAGCCATATCATTATGTGTGCCAAACAACCATTCACATTGAAGTATTCTCAGAGACAGTAAACAGGGAAATAAAATGCACTAAATCCTTTTGCTATTAGTGTTTCAATTTTAAAACTGGTAAAATAAATAATTGGATTACAAAATTCAAATTAAGCTAAAATACTATAAACAAACTCCTCAAAAGTTACTTTGAAAATGTATAACTTCTTTTAATTGCAAAGGAGAAAGTACTCTTTCAGGGCCACCAAAGTTGTTCAATAGTCATTATGAAGTTAACACACTTAAAATCCAGTTGCCTCTCACTCAATAATGTATGACCTTTTCAAAGGCTTTTTCAAAATCCACTAGCCTGTACTAATTAGTATTGAACTGTTGCTGGGGAATCTTGAAGGCGCACACCTGGAAAAATTTAATATCATCGTTGATAACTTTTGGATTTCCACGTCTTTTGCGCAGATGTGAACTCCAGAAGTCACCATAAGAAAATTGAATCATTGTTTATTTAATTCTTGCAGCTTTACTGTATGCAAATTGAAAACTGTGTTTGTCTTAAAAACCAAATAATTACACTTCTTAAGTAATTAGTTTAGTGGTGAAGTGTTTTTGGCACCTTTTCAGGATCGGAAATGCGCCATATAAGATCAAGCCATTTCCCATACCAGCACAGATTAATGCTAATATAGTTTCAAATGAAATAGTATTAGCGCTTATTAACTCAAAACATAAGGATAAAACTATATCAGGAGCCAAACACCAAAGACATTCCATTTGTGCAATACTTAGCAAACATCTATTCAACCTCCAGAATTACTCCAGGACAGCATTGTGAAATTATAACCTTGCCGTTCCAAATCACTTTCATAAATGGGCTGTGTTCAATGCATTCTCTTTCTTTTAGTGAAGTTGCTTATCGAAGGACTATTTCTCCTTCCAGCATGTTGAATGTTCAAAGCTGAGTGAATAATTGATGTGTTTGAACACTGGGAAAATAAATCTGTTTTGTTTTAAATTACAAAGTTAAATTATGCCCCCCTTCTCCCCACCACCATCAGCCCCCAGCCCAACTGCTGCATTTTAGCTGCATCCAATTCCATTGAGTTGGGGTGATTAAAACTCCCCTCTCTCCCAGACTTTGGTCTGAGTCCAAAGCATTAAAACCACAAGTAGTTCTATAATAAGGAGGGAAAAAAAAAACTCTTTCAATCATGGAAACAAACAAAACGGCTGCACATTGGCACATATGCAGCAAGTTGGCTACGTCAAACTGCCACAGCTTTCCTCAAATATAAAGAGTTGTGACAAATGCCAAAATCTTGTTGCCGTTCGTGCTGACAAGATCGTACAGTCCCACAGATGGCACACCCCTGCCACGGGGTTTCCGATGATAAGCAGTGCGTTCAACAGGAAACCCCGCTGACAATGCCGGGACCATAAGATCCCACTGCCAGCAAAAGGTGTGCCACCATCCAGCACCATGAAACATGCCACGGAAAGGGAGACAAATCCCATCTATAATGCCATCAGAGAATCCCTACAGTGCAGGAGGTCATTCAGCCCATCGAGTTTGCACTGACAACAATCCTTTTCCCTGCAACGCCACAGATTTACTCCTCTAATCCCTTTAAACCTGTGCATCACTGGACACTAAGGGGCAATTTAGCATGGCCAACCCATCTAACCTGCACACTTTTGGAATGTGGGAAGAAACGGAGGACTGGGAGGAAACCCACGCAGACACGGAGAGAACGTGCAGATTCTGCACAGTGACTCAAGTTGAGAATTGAACCTTGGTTCCTGAAACCGTGAGGCAGCAGTGCTAACCACTGTATCATCATGCTGCCCATACCTTCAATAATATTGTAACATTTTGGATGCACATGAATCAAATACTTATAATCAGTTTCTCCCAATAGGGAAATAACAAGTGTAACTTGGAAATGAAGGGTATGAGTAAAACTTGTCCACGCTGGTCTTTTATACCTTAAGATTGCTGATACCTAGATTACTGCTTTTCAATGGAATTTGAATATTTTGAACTGATTTTTTTCCAACTATGTGTACACAAAGTTATAATTCCAGTCAGTAAATTAAAAATTGTAACGGTAAACTCCAATGAATTGTCAAACAAAGTCAGGAACTGGCAGTTAAACATACCACACAGATAATCCATGTTCAAGCCTCACTGGTCTTGCTCCACTTCCAGCAAATTGACCTATACGCTGGACGGAATTCTGCCATTCTGCCCGCCACTGAAATTTCAGCGGGTGGATTGCAGACAATATGATTGTCAGGTGTGAATTTCCGGTTTTTAGACCAGCGCAGCCTAAGAATCCCGCCCACAACGTTTGATAGAATGCAGCTCATTACCAATGCTTCTTACCTGTTCGTGCTGTAAAGAAATAAATTCCTTACAATGATATCAAAAATACAGGCAGGAAATTGGTCGATGAGCCTACCGAATCACCAACCTGTTTTATATTGGCCCAAACTCAGTAGGAAAATATGTCATATGCAGGATACAATGCTGTTCTGTTCAATGCACTAAGAGGTTCTGAGGCTTATGTGGTTGAACATTAAGGGCTAAATCTTATCAAAAAATGGCAGAGCGCTGTTTCTGGTGAGAAAACCAGTATTTCTGTCTAGATCTTATAACTATGCCACGGATGGCACAGTGGTATAGTGGTCAGCACTGCTGTCTCACAGTGTCAGGGATCCGGGTTCAATTTCCGGCTTGGCTCACTGTCTCTGTGGAATTTGTATGTTCTCCCTGTGTGTGCATGGGTCTCCTCCAACAGTCTGAAAGACATGCAAGTTGGGTGCATTGACCTGAACAGGTGCCAGAGTGTAGCGACCAGGGGAATTTCACAGAAACTTCATTGCAGTGTTAATATAAGCCTTACTTGTGATTAATTTTAAAAAAATCGATGAAGTTCATTTCATGCCACCATACAGTGGATGGGGCCTCAACACAGATAAAACCTGGTTGCAGTTGACCAGGGCATGATCTTTAAAAAGTGCCTCAATCAAAACCTGAGTAAACTTCCTTCCCAGTCTATCCCGATCAGAGCCAGCACTTCTCTAACCCTCTACTATCACCTTCCACCCCATGATAATCAGCTCAAAACCCCAAAGTTCTGCTCCTCCCGCCCTTCTCGTCGGCTCCTTCACCCGCACCCCCCCAACCTATCCCCAACACCTTCATTCACTCCCAGCTCCTGCCACATCTAAATGAATCTCCCCATGACCCTCACCATGAGACTGATATCGACACAGTGTCAATATACAGTCGGGGGGAGGGGTTAATGACATTTAAATACATTCAAATTCATGTAAAACAGGTTCATGTCCAATGCCAGAGAGGGACAGGGAAGATCTGAAATTACAAACTCGCCAGCAGGAACTGTGACTTCTGCATCTTGAGCTCCTGCTGACATTCACGCAGACGTTGAGTGTGGGCTCAAGATTGCCCTTCCCCACTCAGTGTTTATTAACAACCCTAACTATGTAACTGGCCAAGTTGTAGTCCTAATTAGGTACTATCTCCATGCTTATTTTTGCTAGAGCACAACTGCACTCAGTCCAATATTATGTGACTCTCTATATCACACTGAGGGCAATCTAACCCCACGTTAACCCTTTGCTATTCCAAGCACCTTTATACTACATGCAATGCTATAAAACTATTTTACACAATTAGCATAGACAAACCACAATTACATATTTTATTTTCAGCCTGCCCCTTCTGACTTGCGCTGTGGGTGCAGTTACGAGCTACCATGTCCAGTGGCCAATTTGTAAGCACTTCCCTATGTACTGTGTTTATAGAAACAACATTATCCTCATGGCAATGCACTGAACCTGACCCTGTTGTCCTCCAACATTGACACAAACAAACTTTGAGCAAGGGAACTTAGTGGATGAAAGAGTGGTTGATTTTCTCCTCCCTGGCCCAGGGAGTGTCTCATAAATGATCAACCTGTACTGCAGTCCTGCCTGCAAGCAAATAAACTGAGAGCTTCAGTATCTCACCACATCAATCTAAAAGGAAAAAACATATACATTGGAAATCTCCAATCTTGTCTGCAACTGAGATTCTTCAGTTCTTCTACACTGAATAGAGCTTTGGCTGAGCACCAAATTCTACATTCCTGCTGGCAGTGGGACAGGTACAGATGATATCAGAGCATCCCGTCCATGATCTTATGGGATGAAGTCAAAAGACAGCTCTGTTAATGTGTTAATGTTTGCTGTGATAAAATGCATTTCTTCAAACTTTTATTGTAATTGGAAAAGATGATGGAATGGATTGTGAAGTGCATTGACAGTTTAATAATAGGCTCATAGCATAAAAATGGTTTGAGATGAAATGGGGAGTCTGAAGTCTTAGGGCAGAATTTAATGCTCCCTGGTTTGGAAACAGGGGCATTTAAATCAGATGGCAGGGATAAAGGGAAAGAACCCAGCACCTTCCTGTCCTCCAACTGATTAAGGCCAGGATGGAAATACTCATTTATGAATTTCCTGCACAGTTCATAATCAAGGTCCTTAAGTGGGCAACTAAAAGCCTCATCCCCTCAATCCTTGGGGAATCAGGAGGACTGAATGTTGGCCAATTAAGTGTCTGATGAGCACATGTTCACACATATACAACTCTTCCACTGAGGGTACAGTGGACAATCCTGAGAAACCCAGTCAGAGTTTACCACCATTTTATTCATCTAACATTACCTTTTTTTTATTCATTCATGGGGCATGGTTTTTACTTTCTGGCTGGCCAGCATTTATTGCCCATCTCTAGTTGCCTGAGGGCAGTTGAGAGTCAACCACATTGCTGTGGCTCTGGAGTCACATGCAGGCCAGATCAGGTAGGAAAGCAGATTTCATTCCCTTGTGGACATTAGTGAACTAGATGGGTTTTTCCGACATTTTTCGATAATGGTTTCATGTTCGTCAGTAGATTCTTAATTCCAGATACTTTTTATAGCTGGGACATTTGAGTCTGTCTGCATGATGTAATATTCATTCAATGAGAACTGATTTTCCATCACAACAGCTGCTTTTCTTCCACTTGATAGCCTTTAACATCAACTTCTTTCATGGTCCTGTTATCACCTCACACTCCAAATGAGCTAGTCATGTATCTCTTTCCTACTAGGCAAGTGAAGATTGGGCGGGCCATTTTTTTTTTTAAATACCTTTTAAATCAAGTCCCTCGACAACCAGACTGAAAGGAATATTTTGTGAACCCTTACAAACAGGGGGAATTCTAAAAATATACAACAAGTCCTTAAAAAAAAGTTCTAACATGTGATTCATAATGAATATAAATTAAATCAGCCATAAAGCAAGTGTTTGTGTTGGCAACGTTCACTGATAATATGAGAGCCAAGTGATCCTGCAGGCTGTTTCTGATTGCCTGAAGGTTAGTGAAGAATTTTGCAGATTTCTTTTGACCCAAGATCTTTTCCTTTTTTTTGGCTCTTCTGGGAAATTCCTTGGCTGCATTGATAGGTGGAGGGGTAAAGGAGTGGATAGAAGATTTTGGTTATGATATTCAAGCCATCATAAGTCTATATTAGGCATAAATGAACACATTCATCCTTTTCTCTCCATCATTTTCCTCATGGCACTTATGCAAGTTGCCAAGGTTGATTAACCAAAGCTGGCTCAAAGTCTAAAAGATCAGTTAGGCTGCTGCTTGTTTTACTGAGACATAATCAATTACCTTGACTAATGTGCAATATGTATAATATATGAAGAGATTAGACTCCCATTGTTCAGTTTCCTCCGGGTACTCTGGTTTTCTCCCACAATCTGAAAAATGTGCTGCTGAGGTGCATTGGCCATGCTAAATTCTCTCTCAATGTACCTGAACAGGCACCAGAGTGTGATAACCAAGGGATTTTCACATTAACTTCATTGCAGTGTAATTGTAAGCTTACTTGTGACACTGATAAATAAACTTCAAAACTTTAAACCCTATTCCATTACTGGGTACATCCAAGTAGCAGGAAAATTGCAGTTCTTTTGTATACCTTCTTAATTCAAACACTATTCAGTTCAGAAAGTTTTAAAATAAAATCAAAATATCAGGATTGAATTCACATGGGTGCACTATGTTTAATACTATGGCTTGGGTGCAAAATCTGCAGAAGCCCTAGCAAGCACAAATGATGATGATATATTTTTTCTCCACTGATTTCAAAGCTCTTTCATTGAGTGCACAGCGGCCATCATGAGAAACCCAGCCAGTGTTTACCATCACTTTATTTGTCTGATGTTACCCATTTTTACAGCCAACAATCTTGCCAGCATGCTGTAATATTTACTCAAGAAGGATTGATTTGACACTTTAAATCCACAGCTTACTTTTTGTTTTAGTTAGTTGCAGAATGTTTTGTTGCAATAAATCTGTTTTAAACAGACTCTATGAACTCATCCTCCGGGCTATTTTTGCCAATTTGATTCAATGAATCTATAAGGATTAAAATCTACCATAATTATTGCAGTGTCTTTTTTACAATCTCTCATTATTTCTTGGGTATAATGATTGTCAGGCTGCCTATAAACCACTCCCAGCCGAGACTTTTGTCCTTTACTATTTATCTCTACCTAAATTGATTCGATGGCCAATTTTTTTTCTGGCCATTGCCATTGGCAGGATCATCCAGTTCTATGGACAGTGACTGTCCATAGAACTCACCTCATCTCATCTCCCTCCCCACTTCCTCACCCTACAAGTTCCCAACAGGGGGAGGGCATCAACAATGGGAAAATCAATTGATAGTATTGGACCAACTCCATAAAGTGTGTGTGTGTGTGTGTGTGTGTGTGTGTGTGTTGGAATTTTGCCCTTTGTTTTGATCCAATGAACCAAGGTTAATTTTTATTATTATATTAATATTGTCCTTTATTAACAGAGCCAACCTATCTCCTTTGCGTTTCCTTTTGTCCTTCCAAACTGTCTAATAACCTTGAGTATTCAGGTCCCGGCCACGGTCATTTTGCAACTATGAGCAGAATTTGCTTGTCCGGGATGGACCATGCAGAGGTCCATTGGCCTCAGGCAGGATTTTCTGATTTTGGGATGAGCATGGCCGGAAAATCCCGTCCTATGTCTCTGTAATAACAATGCTTTTTCATTCCTATTGGTGGTTCCAATTCATTCATTTTGTTTCAAACGTTGAGTGTATTCATGTAAAGGGCTTTTCATTCTGTCTTTTTACCATTTTTTCCACACTTTGATCTTGAGCCAAGTAATTTAGCACCTATCATTAGGAAAGGGCTAGATTCCGTACTTAAGGATGTACTCACAGGGTATTTAGGAAATAACATGATCACAGAGTGTCAACATGGCATTGAAAGGAAAATAGTTTGAAAGATTTGTTAGAGCTCTTTGAGGATGTAGCAAGCAGGATGAATAAAACGGAAGCAGTAAATGTTGCGTAACTAGATGCCCAAAAAATATTTGATGAAGTGCAGCATAAAAGTTAAATTAAGAGCTCATGACATTGAAGATGATATATTAGCATGGATAAAGGGATAAAAGGATCATTTTCAGTTAGCAAAGTGTAATTAGTGGAACTAGTGGCTAAAGGGATCATGCTGGGGTCTCAAATATTATGATCTATGACTTGAAAGAAGGACAGGAAATATTCTGGCCAAATTTGCTGATAATACAAAGAGAATAGGAAATCCAACCAAAAGGAGGGTACAAATGGTCCGCAGACTGTTATAGATAGGTTATGGGAGTGGACAAAAATTGGCTGCTAGAGTATTACGAGGGAAAATGTGAGGTTGTCCACTTAGGCAGGAAGAATAGAAAAGCAGAATGTTATTTAAATGATGAGACCTTGCCAGTTGCTGCAATTTAGAAATATCTGTATGTCCTTGTACATAATTATAAAAAGTTAGTATGCATGTACAGCAAGTAATTAGGAAGGGAAATTAAATGTTGGACTTTATTGTAAGGGGGTTGGAGTATAAAAGGAGGGAGTTTTGCTACAACTGTGAAGGGCATTGCTGAGATCACATTTGGAGTACTCTGAACAGTTTTGGTTTCCTTATGAAAGGATAGACATACTTGCATTAGGAGCAGTTTAGAGATGGCTCACAAGGCTGATTTCTGGGGAAAAAGGGTTGACACATAGGAGGAAAGATTGAGCAGCTTGGACCTAAAGTAAATGGAGTTCAGACCAGGGGGATTAGTAGGATAAACATGTGGAGTTACGGGAATAGGGCAGGGAGTAGGCCTTGATAAGCCAAATTGTATCTTCTGCATTGTAGGGATTTGATGAGAAGACTGACAGATGGTCTTATTTAAATATAAAGGTCTCAGAAGGAGATTGGCAGTGTGATGTGGGGAGGATATTTTCTCTCATGGAGGAATCTAGAACTAGGGAATACAGTTTAAAAATAAGAGATCTTCCAAAATGGAGATGAGGTGGAATTTATTCTCTCAGAAGATCTTCAGTGTTTCAAATTCTCTTGCATGGAGATCAGTGAGGATTGCGCCATTGAATATATGCAAAGGTAAGGTAGACAGGTTTTTGATTGACAAGGCAGTTAAGGATTATAGGAGAGCGTTAAAAAAGTGAAGCCAAGACAACTATCTGATCAATCATGATCATATCAAATTGCAAAGACAAATTGCAAATACTCCTGCTTGTATTTCTTGTTAAATGCCAATGCCAAGTAAAATCTTTTATTGAACTGCTGAACAGCTAAACAAAATGCATGTTTTACCTGTCATGAAGGCTACTTTAGTTTCTTCAGTGTAATCTTTCTTTATTTTGCCTGGTCCAGAGTTTGGACTTGACAGAACACTTACAGAATTGTAAATCACCCATTTCAAAATGCAGATAGCACTAGTCAGCCTGAAGTCATCTGAAAGGAATATAGTACTTGTTTTTAGACTGGAATTATATATTTGCAATCTCAGTAAAACAAATGTGTATTCTCTGCTTCTCAAACACAAGTATCTGTTCCAGCAAATTTATCTTGAATGTGTTCAAAGAAGATAGCAATGTGTTTGTTCTAGCCATTTATTCTTCTGTCTTCTGCAAGCATTTACAGTATTTAACCGTATGACAGCGCTAAATAAATTTGTAGCTATTAGATTAGGATTGATATCCAAGTACAAAAAAGTAGCCCCAATTTCTATAAAGTCACACAGGCACTTAATGTCTGATACCCAAGGAATTCATCTCAGGATCTTCATACTGCTGGAAATGTCTGAGTACTTCTGAAGGGGATTCCCTCCCAATAATACATGTTTGTGCAAAGAGTAAGGGGGGTTTTGATGAATTGCATAATTCAGACATAACAACAGAAAAATGCATTCACATAAAGATGTTTGCCTGTAAAATGTGTCCATCTTTAATCAAAAACCAACACGCCTTCACATGCCTCAGGTTCTTATTAAAAGTAAAGTTTATTCATTAGTCACAAGTAAGGCTTACATTAATATGCAATGAAGTTACTGTGAAATTCCCCTAGTCGCCACACAATGGCACCTGTTCCAGTCAATGCATCTAACCAGCACGTCTTTGGACCATGGGAGGAAACTGGAGCATCCAGAGGAAACTCACCATCAGAGAGAGAATGTGCAAGCTCCACACATGATGTAAAGATGCCGGCGTTGGATTGGGGTGGTAAGAACTCAGTAAGAATTTAGCAACACCAATTATTAAACCAACCGATTTATTTGATAGTAAAAAAGCGAGCTTTCAACACTCTTGTGTCTTCCTCAGGCAAGTGCAGTGCTCCACACAGACAGTGATCTAAGCCGGGAATCAAACCCAAGACCCTGGCTCTGTGAGGGTGCAGTGCTAACCACTGTGCCACTGTGTCAGGAAGCATGTATGCAGAATTTTTTTAAAAAATCAAATTTATAATATTAAGGGGAGAGAGATGAGGAGGACTGGTGCAATGGGGAAGGAAGGGGAACAAGAGTTATGTATGGGTTACAATGAAAGATAGAGATTGAGATATTCCCGCAAATATGTTGTGTAACAAGTGGATGTGCAATCCAGAGGGAATATTCATTTTCAACAAAACTTCAATTAAAATTCATTTATTTATTTAAGTCAAAATTATTCCTTTTCTTAAAATCCTGCTGTATATTGGAGAATGACTAGGGAGCATAGAGCTATATTTAAAGGTGTGAGTTCTCTTACGTGGCTGCATGTAACCGGGGACATGTGATGCTCCTTCCAGTGAATACGTGAGTACATTAATACAACAGAGCTTCAGTAAGCCAGTAAGAATCAGTACAAATACATAACAGTTGATTGGCAGTATTTTTCTTATTGCACTAACAGCAACATGTGATTTTTGCTGTCTATCTCTAATGACATGGTATGGGATTTAACACACACAATTAGCAGAAGAGTCAGTGCTTTGATTCTCGATAGTACCCCATCTGCAATATTGCTGCTTCATCACTTGTTAAATTCGTTGTGAACCTTCTAACTGCTTAAAAATGTATACATTCTAGCAATTCTGCTGTGATTCAGAAAAATATTCAAAATAGAATCTAGAGTACAGAAGGAAGCCATTTGGCCCATTGAGTCTGCACGGACAACAATCCCACCCAGGCCCTGTCTCCATAACCATACACAATAACCCTCCTAGTCCCACTGACATTAAGGGGTAATTTATATTGGACAATTAATCTAAGCTTTTTGAACATCATCGGAGTGTGGGGGGTGGGGGGGGACCCAGAGCACCCAGAGGAAACCCACGCAGACACAGGGAGAACATGCAAACTCCATTCAGTCCATTGTGTCTGCATCTCTACCTAGGCCCACCACTTACTATCATGCCACTCTTCTAATTCTGCTTTCCGGCACCCGTTATATGTTACACCACTTCTGGTGTTGATCTTGGGTACCTTTTCAATAAGCTAAGGATTCCAATAATGAATTCTAGTCAGCTACCATCCTTGGGTGAGAATATCTTTCATAATATCCTCTTTCATCCTACTAATCAACTAAAATCTAATCAAAAAGGACAAAAAGCCATTTTCCCAATGCAGTTTCATAGAACTTGGACACTAAAATCATCATACCCTGCTAGATTATCCCTGTAACGGGCATAAAGGCTTGCTGGGTCTGCTGACATCGCTATGTGAATTGTCAATAAGCCTTTCTAATTGATTAGGAAGGCTTATCGAATCTTTGTATTAACAGTGAAAATTGGTTAAATTGAACCTATCTGCTGGAATTTTACCACCTCACCTGCCAACATAAATGACATGAGTCTGACAGCACTCTCCACAGCTATCTGAAATTCTAACACTGTCAATGAACCCCATAAAAGAACATGCTTTTCATTATTTGTCACTTAATCAAAACAGTCATGTGGCTTTCCACAATCAAATATTCCATGGATAAAAGAGGCATACGATGAAAATTGGTGTGCAGGAACTGCACATAGTTTGGATGTGGACATGACCAGAGGCTGCAGCTCAGACAGGTACAAATGTGTGCAATACATTCATGACATGGTGGAAAAGACTTTATGGCCTCGATCGTCCCAAAATCCTGCCCAAAGTCAATGCTCCTTTCCATTGTTCACCTCTCGTCTGCTCCGATTCCTGTGGCAGGTGAGGCAATAAAATTCCAAAGCATTAGGAAGGCTTATTGACAATTCACATAGCGATGTCAGCAGATCCAGCATGTCTTTGTGCCATTTACAAGAATAATCTGGCAGGTTATGATGATTTCAGTGCCCAAGTTCTATGAAACTCTACATCATGCATATGTTTGAAGTTAAAAGAGAAATGAGACAGTTGTCTCTCATAGCCTGTCGCATGTTCTATGAATTTACCCTTGGGTCACTGTCTGAGCAGAGTATGCACATTCTCCCCGTGTCTGTGTGGGTTTCCTCTGGGTGCTCTGGTTTCCTCCCGCAGTCTGAAAAATGTGCTGGTTCGGTGCATTGCCCCAAACAGGCGCCAGAGTGTGGTGACTAGGCTAATTTCACAGTAACTTCATTGCAGTGTTAAGAATGGTAAGCCTATTTGTGACTAATAAATAAGCTTTACCTTCTCAAACATTTCTAATTCCTCATCTGACTATAGCTTTTTCCTTTATTATTTTAGATGTCGTGGAATCTCATACTCACTGCAGAGTCTGCGTTCTTCTTTCTCATCAGAAACCAGGTAGCACCGTGGAAAAAAAGTATCAGCATTCTCATCCAAATAGGAAGGCAAATTCCTCAGGTTCCTGCAGAGACTAGCCTTCAGCGAAACAACATTCACAAATATTTGACCACATAAACATCTGCTTGAATGGTTATCTTTAGATTAAATAAATCAACAGAGTAACAGATACATTTAACATTCTTTATAAAAAGAACCTTGCATTTTCTATAAGACTTTTCACATCTGATTCATTAATGTTTTAGGGAAGGAAATCAGCCATCCTTAGCTGGTCTGGCCTACATGTGACTCTAGAGCCACAGCAATGTGGTTGATTCTCAATTGCCTTTGTGCAACTAGAGATGGGCAATAAATGCTGGTCGAGCCAGCGATGCTATGTCCCAGGAATAAGTAATAAAACAAATCTAGAAAATCTCCCAAAACACTTCTCAACCAAGGAATTAGTTTTGAAATTGTAATTATTATTGCCATTTAAACAAAAACACCTGTCAATTTGCAGTAAGGTGCCAGACAGCAAAGAGATAAATGACCAATCAGTTTTGATACTGTTGATTGCGGGATAAATACAGATCAAAATTTTAATCATATTCTGTTTATTATCCCATTGCTAAGTCATACAGATTTAATCATATTTTAATGAAAACCAGTAGTTAACTTATACATTGGAACTACAAAAATCATGACTATAATTACAATCATAAGTGAATTAAATTATTTGCAGTTAGAGATTCATTGCTATTTTGTCAGAAAATCTTCCTTCATGTCAATTAAGGAACAATGTAAAAGCAGTATTTGATAAATTAATGGCCCGTGAAGTATCGTTCAAGACTTTTTTTTGTATGTAAGGGACTCCATAATCATTCATTTGTCAAAGATGTGATGATGACTGTGCAAATATTTCAGCTGATAAGTTTCACGAGGGAGCTGCTATTCAATTAAAAATACCGAAGGAAAGAAAAGACAGACCAAAGATATGAAGCAAAAAGACAAGGCAGCTTCAGCTGGATGCTTGAACAAATGGCAGCTATTTCATAAGCTGGATCGCAAAGCTTTCTTCTTCCTGTAGCTCACACTAGTTAGATGTCAATGGAGGTTACAAATTACTGTTGACAATAACACAGGGTGAATGTGAAATATGTTTATAGCCACTCCTCTATCACTGTTTTAACATGAAAATAAATGGGTGAATGCCATTGTTGAAATGACAGATGAAGAGATTCACATGGTGCCTTTAGAACATAGAACATTACAGCGCAATACAAGCCCTTCGGCCCTCGATGTTGTGCCGACCAATGGAACCAATTTTATGACCCTCTATCCTAAACATGACATCTACTTTCATTTAATATCTGATGGTGTAGACCTATATAATTGGCCTTTGTGACCCTGCCCCATTGCCCTTTATAGTGTATTGAAGTGGTCACCCAAAGTGAAGAGTACTCTTCTCAAGGACACAGATATTGACTTGTTTGCCTTTATTTTTTTATGGGCTGTGACAGCATTATAGGAAAGGTTAGCACTTAATTCCTATTTTCCTTCTCTAAAGGTATTAATGAACCACATGGACCATTAGCCTAGATTGCTGGGTTACCAGTCCAATCACACTCCCATTAAGCTACCACTTCCTCCTACTGAGCAATTGAGAAAGAAAAACCAAAGTCCATTCTAGTTCACCTCCTCCTATCCTGTAAATCACACATTACAAAGATATTGGTGTCGCTGACAAATCTCAGCAATCAAACTCCTTCAATTAGTCTACAACAGACATGGAACGGAATGTTCTAGTCTTGCCAGCAGCTAGAAGCACACTGAGCAAAAGAAATTAATTTGGTCAGTGACCAAAAATCAGCTTCCCAACATTAGGATGAACAGGAGGGACCTGATTTCAGGACTTT
The DNA here is from genome assembly GCA_024679065.1 of Sphyrna mokarran. NCBI lineage: Eukaryota > Metazoa > Chordata > Chondrichthyes > Carcharhiniformes > Carcharhinidae > Sphyrna > Sphyrna mokarran. The sequence goes on from JAGIQG010000019.1 coordinate 25,636,982, forward strand.
AAAGGCAGATAAAAGTGAGTCCGAGCTTCCTGAGGATCAATGTCAGGAACACTAATTAAATGCATCAGAGTTTGTGAACACCACTTCTCAAGAATTAAGTTCCCCATCCAAATTAAGCTCCCTGTCAACAGGAATTTAGAACGTACAGTATTACAACTGTTTATAGAGTGTTGTGCATCTAGCAAGCTTCACTTTGATCAAAATTTTGAGATCAGTAAATATTGCCTTCGTCTTTATGAACACCACTCAGAATCTCACTCACACCAAGTACTAACAACAAAAACTAGCAGCAGGTTGGAATCCAGGTGAATTCCACACAAAGTGAACTTATATTTACATATCCAAACTATATACAATTAATGCATACCAGTGCCACCTGTATACCTTCAATACTTCATCATTTTACTTCCCCTTTCACTATACCTCGGTACAGGTGCTATATCCACAGCTGAGGTGGAGACAATCTGCTGACTGTTATATTCTGTTGTTTGTGAGCACTTAGGTGGGTGTCCTCTGGACTATGAGAGCCTTGGCCTGCTAATGGTCTCCTGCTCACCTTCCTCAGTCTGACCTGGAGATGGGGTCACTGCCAATTGGGAAGAGGAAAAGCAAGGCAATCTTGGAGTGTCTGGCACTGAAACCTCCAGGGTGTCTGGCCTATTTGGGTCTTCTATTTGGGTGCCTCCCTGACCTTTGAGGTGAAGGACCAATTCCTAGAGTGATGGAGTGTATCAAACCGCAAATCTGGCAACAATGGAGCGTTCTGCTGGACTTGAGTTTCCAAGGCAACTGCCTCTTTTACATGGAGTCTGCCATGAGAGAGGACAGATTATGGATGAACTTCTCCAGCCTTTGGTCCAGGCTGCCTATGGCATCCAGCAACCCTGGTTGATGTTCCCCTTCTCCCTGCATCTCTATTCCTAGGGCCTCATCATCAGCTTGGAGCTTTGCAGGAGTTTAGTCTCCAGCAGCCTCTGAGTGTGAGAGACTCTGGCTGTCACTGCCTCTGCCAGCTGTGGACCTGTGTCAGTGATATGTTCACTAGATTATGACCCCAAGGCTACTCTGGAACTTGGACCCACCAAGGTAAATGTATCTGTGCTGGTGGAGGGTGCGGGTGAACATCGTGATGGTGCATCCTCTGAGAATTCTGAGAGGTAGGTTTGGAATGGGGCTATAGCTGGTCCAGCTTCTAGTCCTCCCCAATTTCTTGTCAATAGAGCAAATAATGTTTTAGTGATTGATGCAACCTTATTAAGTTAAGTCATCTCACACTCACAGTGAATGCAGATGACAACTGCAGACTAGTAGCATCTCTACTGGCTTCCTGGGGGAGTCCTGTCTTACCTCAGCACAGGCAAGGTGCAGCTCCTCTCCAGCTACTTGACAGCCATTCTCACAGCTGGTTCAGGACTTATTTTCCATCCCCCCATGGTCTTGGCCCACACACACTTGATGCAAATATTATTCTCCTGCAGAGAAAGACAAGGATTGATTATGACCCCAATGACTGCTTGAGTAGTTGAAGAGTAGGCATGCCTATGGCAGCTGCTGTGTCTTCCCCAGTGAGAAGCTGCTTGTCCTGCAACTGGTTTGTGATTGAGAGCGTAGAGGGGTTGGCACACATTCATTGCAGGTATCTCAACTGCTGGTGGGTTCTGCAACCCAAACTCCTGTGTGATATCCCTGTGCATTTATACACAGTTGCCTGTCATCCTCATGACTGTATTCTTTTGAGAATCCGAAGCTCCAAATCTGTAACAAGTAGATGGCCATCCAAATGCCCTTCAAATATGGCGTCCAGACATTGGAGCCCATGAGGTAACGACAGGAATGGTGATTTGCTGCCTGCCCTACTATGAGATTTGCTGTTCTCCGCAATAAGTAATAAGCTAAATAGCACAAGCGTGCCACATGCAACACCTCACCCAACTCAATGGGAGTCACACACACTTCCACACCTGTTGACAAGCTTAGATGTCAGAATGGAAGATTCCACTCACATGGTAAGAAATACTCCAGTGATGGCGCGTATGGGCAGCATAATGGCGCACTGCTTCCTCACAGCTCAAGGGATCTAGATTCAATTTTTGGTTTAGGTTACTATCTGTGTGGTGCTTGCACGTTCTCCCGGTGTCTGCATGGGTCTCTGCGGAGTGCTTCATAGCTCAATAACATGCAGTAATAATGGATTGGCCATACTAAATTGCCTCTTAGTGTCCCAGGATGGGTAGGTTAGAGGGATTAGTGGGGTAGAAATGGAGATAGGGCCTGGGTGGGATTGTTGTCAGTGCAGACTCGATGGGCCAAATAGCCTTCTTCTATTTTTGGAAACCACTCAGTATCACATATTCCTCCCATTTGTCACATATTAAGTCCTTATGTACTGAATCTTAAAATATTAGTGTCCCTGGAATTTGTTTCTGACTGGGCTGGAAATCAGGTGCTACAGCACCAAGCGATATCTTTAGCAACAAGAAAGGGCAAACCATCCAGAATCAAAGGCAGCAAAGTCTCCTCTTTGTCAGATTTCATCTGCTTTTGCTTATATTGCTCCAAGGGAGCATCTTTAACCTATCTCTGCCTGTTGACAACTAGGGGTCTGCCTGCTGGCGGTGTCTCATAATAAATAGCTGTATCTGGGAGGAAGTGTTTCAGCAGAGAAATGAAGAGAAATATGGAAATCTGAATGTTGCCCATTGCTGTATGTGGCAGGGCAGGCAGTAAGACCCATCCTGAGAAAGGTTAGAGGGAATCTCCAGCAGTCCTTTTAATGGTTGAAGATTCAATGGGAGGCTTCTCTGTCCCATTTACCTTCATTATTCATCCTTCTCTCTGGAATTTGGTGGCTTTTCAGAAGAAAATCCAGGCAATGGTACTAGTACTGTGCAAGTGTCATAAAATTCCACAGTTTTGGTTGTAATTGTTTATACGTTTCATATTTTGTTACTGACTGCCTTTGTCTTGCCAATGTGGGTGTGTGGGCAAACGGACATTTTGGCTGTCTGCAACTGCCCAGATCCTCTTCCTCCATGAGGTGTCTCCTTATTACAAGAATGAGTCCTGTCACAGGGCTACCGAGTTGAATTCAGTCACATTTACAGTTGGTTTCATCATCAATACCAAGAAATGCTCAGGACTACCACATCTTGTTTTCTGCTAAATCCTAATTCTAATAAGGACAAAGACAAAATATTTGCATATTGTTATCAGTATAACTCATCCAAATTCTGCCACACGTCCTACTCACCCACTGCCTAAGATAACAGTGTCATACTCTTGATGAACCCACTCATAAGGGGCGATTCTCTCAAAAGTGCTGAATTGGCTGCAAAAAGATCGTGCTAGTTTTGACAGGTCAGCTTCTCATCCGAATTTCCGCACTCTGCAATGCAGAGGCCCCAGTCGTGAGTCTCATTAAAAATCTGATGAGGGGGGGACCGGCCCTAACACCTCCGCCTCAGAGTGCCCCAATGTCCAGCCACCCCCAGATCCCAGCAATGGCGAACACCACCCTCTTGCCCCATCAGAACCCCTCCCCCGCTGACTCCCCCAAGTCAGATCCTCCCCAAATGCAGGCCTTCCCCCAGGCACTTCCCCCCTTTCCCCCTCGCAGACCATCCCCCTCCCAGCCCACTGCAGTTGCTGCCCTCCCCCCATCCCAGACCAATCGTGTGTGCAGTGTGGCAGTGGGAACCCCTATCCCCAACAATCACACCTGGGACCCACCCACAATGGGCCCCACCACCCCCTTGGTGCTTCCCAATGCCTGATGGGCAGTACCAAGGTGCCCTTGGGCTTGGGCATTTTGCCCCTTAGGCAGTGCCAGGGAGCACAGGCTGACATTGCCAGAGTGCCCATGTCCAAGGGAAACCACCTCCCTGCCACTTGAACCCATGGGGCATCCTGATTGCCCCCCATCATTCCGGCAGGGTCTCCCGGTAGTTCCCAGAATGTGGAAAGTTAATCTGAGCCTCACTGGTGGGTTAAGAGATTCAATCAGGATCTGCAAGGTCCTGATAATTAACGAATCTACATATTTAAAATAGATTTTAGAAAGATTTAAATTACTTACATGCCTTCCTGTTGGTTTCCAGCACAGTCTGGCAGACTGCTGGCTGGCACTGGGAGATGCCCGTGCAAACCCCCATTCAATGCCACAGATGCGCATCTCCCAGCCGGATCTGCCAGAAAAGTGACTGGGCATGAATGGGAGAATCACAGCCATAAAGTCCAATTAGAAAAGGAGCAAAATTGATTCAGCATTGATCTTAATATCATAGCTGATCATCCAACTCAATAGCCTAATCCTGCTTTCTTCCTATAACCTTTGATCCCATTTACTCCAAGTACTATATCCGGCCATCTCTTGAATATATTCAACATTTTGGCATCAACTACTTCCTGTGGTAATGAACTCCACATTACATGGACAGTGATAGCCTTTTTCCTAGGATGGAGAAAGCTAGCACGAGGGGACACAGCTTTAAATTAAGGGGTGATAGTTATAGGACGGATATCAGAGGTAGGTTCTTTACCCAAAGGGTGGTTCGGGAGTGGAATGCCCTGCCTGCAGCAGTTGTAGATGCGCCAAGTTTGGTGGCGTTTAAGAGGTTAGTTGATAAGTATATGGAAGAGAAGGGAATGGTTTAGTTTGGAGGGGCATTGCTTTTTATATTGGTCGGCGCAACATCGAAGGCCGAAGGGCCTGTTCTGTGCTGTAATGTTCTATGTTCCATGTTCCACAGACTCACCACTCCTTGGTGAACAAATGTTTCCTCACTTCCATCCTAAATGGTCTACCCTGAGTCTTCAGATTGTGGCCCCTGGTTCTGGAACTTCCCCACCATTGGGAACATCCTCCCTCTGTCTACCCCATCTAGTTCTGTTAGAATTTTATAAGTCTCTATAAGATCTCCCCTCTGTACTCCAGCGAAAACAATCCTAATCTAATCAATCTCTCCTCATACATCAGTCCTGCCATCCCAGAATTAGCCTGGTAAACACTGCACTCCCTCAAGAGCAAGAACATCTTTCCTCAGTTACTCTTTGTCTTTCCACCCAAAGCTTCCAGCCACTGATCCTCAGCTTGTTAATGTCCAGAAATGGTTGTCAGTTTAAAACTGGTATGTGCTTGATCTTAATTTACACATTATCTCCCCGCTCTCTTGTATTGCAAACACCTTTTTTAAAAAAATCCATATCAACATACTCCCACCATGCTAGCAGTGAATCTCGCATGAAACATAGAGCTCAAGATTTAGACCATTTTTTAATCTTGTTGTCTCTTCCTGTATCTCTTTCTGCCACACTCCAACTGTAGCCAAAATGTAGATATTATCTCAGTCTGGATTTCTTAGCTCAAGACATCAGTGCAGCCTTTGACAAAACACGATAAGAGGTTGGGAACTCTGCAGCAAGTAACTGACCCTGACTCCCCAAAACCTGCCCACCAAATATAAGACATAAATCAGGAGTGTGATGAAATACTCTCCACTTGCCTGGATGAGTGCAGTTCCAATAACATTTAGAAGCTCAACACCATCCAAGTCAAAGCCACCTAATGAAGGAACAGTGCTCCAAAAGCCCATGATACCAAATAAACCTGTTGGACTTTAACTTGGAGTTATGAGACTTCTTACTGTGCCCATCCCAGTCCAATGCCAGCATCTCCACATCACAGCAGTAGCAGTGTACACCATCTACAAGATTTGCTGAAGTAACTCACCAAGATTCCTTTGGCCAAATTCGCAACCTCCACTATCTAGAAGTGCAAAGGCAACCTATGCATGGAAGCACCACAAACTGCATGTTCTCCTCCAAACCACACACGCTCTGACTTGGAACTATTTCTTTATTCCCTCACTGTTGTTGGGAGAAAGTGCTGGAGGAAGTCCGACAGCACAGCGGGAGTACTTACACCACAGGAATTATGTCACATTATCTCATTGCTCTCCACCACCTCATACTCTCATACCTTAGACAAATAAAAAAATAAATAAAATTATCTCCAAATGAATATAATTGAAGTGTGTAATTAGAAATATTAATATATATCAGTTAAAAATGGGCATTTACAATTGGTTTTTAGCATGGCACCTTTAATGTTAGGAAGGAACAATTCCATTCCACCTTTTGTTCTGCTCCTGACCCCTGTCCAACATTTCCTTCCTTCTCTTTTCAGCCCTTCTCCTCTCCCACTTACCTTTCTCCATGTCTTTCTGTCTCTCCCCGTTCTCACTTTCCCTTCTCTTTATGCCCTCCCTCAGCTCTTGCTATTCTCTCTATCTATCTGCTGTGTCCAATAAACAGGATTTAAAGGATTATAATCAATTCAATATAGATATACAAACCTATACATTGTTTTAGAACAGAGCCCATTTATAATTTCGAAAACAACTAACATTAATGTAGTATACTTTAAATGCAGAAAAATATTGCTGTATACACGTATAAACATGCATATTGTAGCACAGTTTAAATTGCACACTGTAGATTTTGGGGATTTTTGTAAAGAATTTTGCTTTAAATAGTGTCTGTCTCATTATTTAATTATTTTATGTGATGTGTTCCGCAACTTGGAAAGGAAGATAAACTGAGAAACAATCTTCATTTGTCCTGCTTTAGGGACTTTTTGGTTGGTGCCGAAGGGTGTAACTCATCAACAAACTTCCTTCCAATTAGCAAGCCTGGCTATTGACAAAACTGCAGGTAGATTAATCCCTTGTAAATCTCAGCTTGAAGGTGCCTGGAGCTGTTTTTCAATGAAAGATAATTCTCCTCTGGCAAATGCCAGTTGCAAACTTTAGTGCATGAGTTTATGTGAAAGGATAAATCTTTTCCATTAAAGACTACACAAGAGGCATCTGCTTTTCATTTAAGTGGTAACAAACAAATTTCAAAATATAACTTGTATGATTCATTGAGCTGGTTATTTTTCTGCTAATAATTTTTCAAAGGGATGCCGCCAGGGTATACCATTCTAAAATATTTTAAGCAGAACAAGACGAAAAGAAAGATAAGGTGATGAGAATGTTAAACCGCCTCTTTGAATGAAAATGTTGCTATAGCTACAGAAAGTATTATTCAAAGAAATTGATACAAAGATTGTTGACATCTGGTTTCCATAGAAAGTGTTCAAAATAACCTGTCTCAAGCTGTTTAAGAGTAAACAAAAGTTGGAAGCAAGAAAGAACAAAGAACGAAAAAAATTACAGCACAGGAACAGACGGTTCAGTCCTACAAGCCTGCACTGATCATGCTGTCCGACTGCTCTAAAACCTTCGACCCTTTATTCCCATCCTATTCATGATACCCCTTAAAAATCACACTGTATCTGCTTCCATTAATTCTCCTGGCAACAAGTTCCAGGCACCGGCTACTTTCTATGTAAAAAACCTGTCTCGTTCATCTCCTTTAAACCTAGTGATGATCAGTGTGGACAGAAGCTTTGGATTATTTTTTTAATGCAATGATGTATGAAGATTATTTCCAAATGTTCCTGCAATTCATTGATCCAGCCAACAGTATAATCGCAACAATATACTATGCAAAGTCCATTGTTAAAAACCATTGATCCGAGTGATGCAGAAATAAACATGATGGTTATTTACCATATATGAAAACTAAAAACTCAGATAGTCATTCACTTCTAAGGTTATTTCTGTACATCAAAGTATCACAAACACTGACCAAAGCTAGATATTAGACATTCAGTCTTGTCTCAAATGGTTGATTTTTCATATGGCTGCCAAGATGAGAAAGGAGGAGGATGAGGCCACAGTTTCACACCCCGAAGCAACATGCCAGTTTGTTGACCTTCTCTCACCTCTGGACCATTTTGGAATAGGCCAGATTGAGACTGGTGGTGACAGCTATCCACTCCAATTGGTGAGTAGCCCACTCAGCCATTGAAGGCCATTCTGCCAATTTTTGCAGTTGACATGCAGGCCCCCACTGAGGCCAAATCATGGCTGAGGGGATATGGGCAACAAAGTTAAGGGGCAGCACTGTCTCGCCTGCAAGGAAAATCCCCAACCCCTCATCTGGCACAGCAATGGGATCACAGCTGTGGCCACTGGCCATCCAATGGAGGGTTACATTGATATAACCTGGCAGCTGTGATCTTTCTGTATTTAACGTTCTTGAGAGAACGCCTTCATCTTGAGGCATTCTCAGTTTCACCCGCTTATATTATCATCAGCTGCTACATCTGACAGTGAGACCATTCAGTGCAGCTGAGCTAATAGCTCTCTGGCCTCAAGAATCTGCCCGCTGCCCTTGCTGGATGGAGCTCCCAAAGTTAGTCCTCCAGAATCACTCATAAGGTCTCACTATCAATATTTCATCCCAACATTGGAATGGGGATACTGGAGTGAAAATGTAGCCCAAAAGTCCCCTTGTGCCAAAAGGTTTAAAACAGTCAAATCTGAAATAGTTCATAACAGGTACTATGGCTGCACTCATTTGACTACTACCACTGATCCAATTTCCTTCTATTTCCTGGTTATGGAATGATAAAGTGAATTAAGAACAAAGAACAAAACAGCACAAGAAACAGGCTCTTCAGACCAACGAGCCCGCGCCGCCACCTCGATGTTCCGTCTTCTACCCATGATCCCTGTCTATGTTTATAGAACTATGCATTGGAACCAAATTTGAAACAATTTGGGGAGAATTCGTTCTGCCAATCAGCCTAACAGCACACCTTTTAGATGTGGGAGGAAACCGGAGCACCCGGAGAAAACCCACGCAACCACGGGGAGAATGCGCAAACTCCTACAGACGCAGGCCCAAATCCATGTATCTGCACAGCACAGCGATAGTCATTGAGCTGTCGTGTTGCCCATCAAATGATCCAGGTCAAGCATACACTAATGATGTGAAGCACTAGGATACTCTCGAAAAAAATCCAAGAGCAGCCCTCTCTCGACCCACCACGTGTATGCCCTTGTTAGACAAGGCGGACCAAAGTACCTGTAGGATAAAAACAAGTACATCAATGTCATCGACAATTTACACACTTCCCCAGGGAATTCCCAAGGCTCATGATCCTTATTTTAAATCAGTTTTCTATATCCCTCCATTCCCATTCTGTTCATGTACCCATCTAAGTATCTCTTAAATAACTCCAGAGTGCCTGCCTCCACCACTTTACTTGGCAGCGTGTTCCATAACCCCACCATCCTCTATATGAAAAAATTCCCTCTAGCATCCAAATTATACCTTACCCCCCCGTCACCCTAAGCCCGTGACCCCTCATGCTATTTCAGTCCATCCTAGGAAAAAGCTTAACCTGTTTACTCTACCGATACCCCTCATAATCTTGTACACCTCTATTAGATCTCTTCTAAGTCTATGTCTTTCTAAGGAAAACAGCCCCAATTTGCCTAACATCTCCACATAACTCAGACCTTCCATACCAGGCAGCATCCTGGTAAACATCCTCTGCACTCTCTGCAGAGTCTCCACGTCCTTCCGCTAGTAAGGCAACCAGAACTGGACGCAGTATTCCAAATGAGGTCTAACCAACGTTTTATACAACTGCAATATTAAAGGCCAGCTCTTGTACTCTATTCCCCTTCCTATAAAGGCTAGCATACCATATGCTTTCTTCACAACCTTCTCCACCTGCTCTGCCACCTTCAGAGACTTGTGCACCTGCACCCCCCGGTTCCTCTATGTTTCTATACTTTTAATAGGTCTACCCTTTATCATATACCTCCCCCCTATGTCCTTTCTCCCGAAATGCATCACCTCACATTTATCTGGATAGATGGCAGATGGAATTCAGTCTGCCCAAGCTACTAGCCTATCTATATCCTGCTGCATTGCCTGACAATGCTCCTCACTATCCGCAAGTCCAGCCATCTTTGTATCGTCTGCAAACTTGCTGATGACTCCACTTACTCCCTCTTCCAAGTCATTTATATATATTACAAATAGAAAAGGTCCCAGTACCAAGCCCTGTGGCACATCACTAGTGACCTCCAGCTAGAAAAACACCCTTCCACTATTACTCTGTGTCTCCTATTTCCAAGCCAGTTACTTATCCGTTTAGCTACCTGTCCTTGCATTCCATTCGCCTTGACCTTTTCAACTAACCTCCCATGAGGAACTTTGTCAAACGCCTTACTGACATCAACAGCTCGCCCTTCATTGACCATTTTCGTCACCTTCTCAAAAAATTCTACCAGATTCGTAAGGCACAACCTCCCATGAACAAAGCCATGCTGCGTATCCCTAATCGGATCATAACGCTCTAAGTGCCTATCCATCCTATCTCTAAGAATCCCCTCCAACAGCTTCCCTACCACTGACTTCAAACTCCCCAGCCTATAATTTCCAGGATTATCCCTACCACCCTTTTTAAACAACGGTACAACATTAGCTATTCTCCAGTGCAATTGGACTTCACTTGTGTCCAAATAAGAGACAAAGATTCGCATCAGAGGCCCAGCAGTTTCACCTCACACCTCCCTAAGCAGCCTGAGGGATAAATGCCATCAGGCCCCGGAGATCTATCAGTTTTAATGCTGCATAGAAGCTTTAACACTTCCTCCCTCAGTATGGATATTTCCCTCAACTGGTCTACAGCTCCCTCAGAGATAGGACCAGTCAGCAAGCCCCTCTCCTTCGTGAATACCGACGCAAAGTATTCATTCAGGATCTCCCCCATTCCCTTGGGTTCTAAGCACAGTTCCCCTCCTCTGTCCCTAAGAGGACCGATTTTTCCTCTAACCACCCTTTTATTCCTAACATAGGAGTAAAAAACCTTTGGATTCTCCTTAATCCTATCTGCCAAAACCATTTCATGCCCCCGTTTTGCCCTTCCAACTCCCCGTTTGAGCTCCCTCCTGCTCTCTCTACATTCCTCCAACGCTCTCTCTGTTCCCAGCTACTTTGACCTAATATACGCCTCTCTTTTCTTCCAAACCAAGTCCTCAATATCCCTAGTAATCTACGGCTCTCTAATCCTACCTTTCCCATCCTTCCTCTTAGTTGGCACATATCTTTCTTGCAACATTTTCAGCATTCCCTTGAAAGAATCCCACATGCCTAGCGTGGACTTACCCTCAAACAACCGTTCCCAATCAATTTCTATAAGTTCCTGTCTAATCCGACTGTAGTTAGCCTTCCCCCAATTCAGCATCCTCCCCCAGGGCAACAAGCATCCTTTTCCATCTGTATCCTAAAGTAGACAGAATTGTGGTCACTGTTAGCCACATGTTTCCTTACTACAACCTCAACCACCAGATCTGGCTCATTACTCAGAACTAAATCCAATATAGCCCCCTCTCTAGTCGGATTAGTTAAAACAGCAGTAAGTACTTTGCTGCATCATTGGAGTTGCTGTCTTTGAATGAGATGTTGGCTGGCTTGAGCAACTGTAAAAGATTACGTGAAACCAATTCAAAAAAGAAGAAAACGTTTATTTAAAGTTTATTTTATTCATCACAAGTAAGCTTATATTAACACTGTATTGAAGTCACTGTGAAAATTCCTGAGAGGGACAATATCCCCTGTGTCCAGGCCAAAATGTATTCCCCAATCAACAACACTAAAATAGATTGACTGGTCATTATCACACTGCTGATCATGGAAGTTTGTTGTGTGCAAATTGGCTACAACAGTTCCTGCATTACAACATTTCCAAATGATGTGATTGCATCATTCTGTGATCTACTGATATGGTTCTGTGTAGTGTTCTTATTTGTTTTGCATTATTATCGCAATATAACCTGCATAGAGGTTGAGAAGAAAACTGTTTTAATCAGAACAGCTATTTGAATGTTCACGTTATGATAAAAAAACAGTAATTGATTTATTCCAGCCTCATTTCATTAAGTCTATGCTTGTTCTACTGGGAAAGGTTGAAGAAGGGCTCATGCAAAAGTCATTAATATCTGCTTCAAATCACAGAGAGATATCATTGTTATACAAGTTGTGCTCTCACACGAGGAGATATTGGGCAGTTTTGATCAACCGTAAGATTAAGATGCTTGGATTGGTTGCTGGGCAGTTGGTGCTCCTTTTAACCTGGGGTAGTACCTAAATCAGATTGAAGATGTGCAGCATTGCGTAAAGTGGCCTATGTGGCTTAGCTTGAATACACAACCTTTGTTCTTTCACTTAAAAGCAATAGCATTAAAAGTTATATCCTGATCCATCTGCATGGGTTTCATGGTTGAACATCATGAAATGTGACATTTCTCATTGGCCCCTTTACAAAATGAATTGTAAAACATATCCCTTTCTGGGTCCAGTGGGTCCACTTGCACCTTCCTGCAAAAACCTTCAACTGTCTGTACTAGCCACAGTCACAGGTCAAAAAAACATCTATCTAGGAAAAATTATTACACCTTCTCTAATTTGCTTTGGGCTGACGGAAGTAAGTGACTTTCATAGAATAGAATAGAATCCATGCAGTGCAGAAGAGGCCATTCAGCCATCAAGCCCGCACAGACTGTCTAACCAAATTCCTTGGACAGACTATCTTCCCCCCCCCCCCCATCTCACCTAACCCCACACATTTATCATGGCTAATGCCCTTAACCTACATATTTTGGGACACTAAGAAGGTGATTCATCATGATCAATCCACCTAACCTGCACATTTTTGAAGTATGGGAGGAAAACCACCTAGACACAGAGAGACTGGGTAAATTCCACACAGATTGTAACCCAAGCCTGGAATTGAACCTGGATCTCTGCCTCTATGAGGCAGCAGTGCAAATCACTGTGCCACCATGCTGCCCACACTGACTTCCTTGTGTTTCTGAGGCTGGTTATCAACTTATTACAATCTACAAGTCTACTGCAAAATAGAATCATATCATCCTATCCCAAAATAGATGCCTTACATTTGTTCAAATTAAAATCCATATCCCATCCTGCTTAATTGTGTTCAAATCATCTCTCAGGAGATTTAGAACACAATTAGAAAAATCAATCGTCCCACACAGAAGCTTACTTCCTGCCAACTGAACAGAAAAAATTGTCCCACAAGCTGACTAAGCACAAACACTTGACAACAGGAGCGTGAAGCCCAAGCTAACCACAGCTCTTGCAAGTGTGTGCAGAAAGAAAAGGGGAAAAGGGAGATGGAGGGCAAATGAAATATAAAACTTCAACAAAGATGTGCAGGTTAGGTGGATTGGCCGGAGTAGATTACTCCTTAATGTTGGGGGCGTCAACAGGGTAAATATGTGGGGTTACGGGGAAAGGATCTGGGTGAGTGGGTTGTTGGTTCAGACTTGATGGGTTGAATGTCCTCCTGCTGCACTGTAGAGATTTGATGATTCTATGGAATTGAGTCATTAACGGTCAATGGACAATGGGGATCTGGATTGTCTCGCTTTCTATAATCAAGATTTCATGCTAAGTGAGTCTGTTATCATAGACAAATAATCAGGGAATTTAATTAAAGAAATCACTTACTTTGGTTGTAAAAGCTGCATCCTTGCCGTAATGATTTATCATTTGATCACTGTGTAAATAGCGGCAGTCAATTACACTCCTTCGCACTGTCCAGATGAAGTAGGGAATTTCTTTTGTTATCATGTTTGACTGGAATAAGATGATACATCTAATCATTAAATTGTTAGCCTACAATAACATATAAATAAAAATATCAGCAAGAATGCTTAACCTGCACTTATTTGCAACACAGCAATATGCAATGGTCCAATGGTGCACTAGTTTGCAAATAAATCTTAAAAACATATGACGATAAAAGGACCCACATTTTCACAGACCATGTACATTCCACTTCACCTGGATTCAAATCCTATTATTTGAATAAAAGTAAATTACTGCGCATACTGGAAACTGAAACAAAAACAGAAAATGCTGGAAAATCTCAGCAGGTCTGATAGCAACTGTGAAGAGAAAACAGAGATAACATTCTGAGTCTGGATGACCCTTCTTCTAAGCCACAAAGAAGAGTCATCCAGACTCAAAATGTTGGCTCTATTCTCTCTCCATAGATGTTGTCAGACCTGCTGAGATTTTCTTGCTTTTTCTCTTTTTATTCCTATTATTTAATGTCTCTGTCAACCTTTCCACACCTTGACAGTGCATAGGTCAAACTTTCATCTGATTTAGTAGTTAATTGTTCCTTGTAAAAGTCATTAGTCTTTTGGCAGGAGTTCAAAATTTGAAATGCTTTACACTACCATCAAGTACAGTCACATTTACACAGACAAACTAAGAGGCAGTTTAGCATGACCAATCCACCCTCTTCTCATGTCTATAGAATGTGTAAGTACCTGGAGGAAACTCACCACAGAAGACCCCAAGCCAGAATTGAACCTGGATTCTGGTGTGCTGTGAGACAGCTTGTGCGAACCACTGTGGCACCCATTATTTAATGTAGTGTTTATTATTAACTTCAAATGGTAACTCACGAGATGACAGAGCCTAGACGTGTAACCCCCACTGAGAGTAAATGACTGGCACAATTTGGCAGGCACACTGTGCACTAGGTAATGATACAATTGGTCTCTGCCCTTTTTGGTCAATTGCTAGATTCTACCAGTAGGTTCCACCATCTGATTCATGCAAGCATTCCTTTCCTTGCTAAGCTAGGATAAAGAGATGGGACAGGTTGGGACGGTATCAATGCCAAAATGTCCTTGCAGTCCTGCCTCAGATATCCCCAATGCAATGCACACCTGAAGGCCTTTATCATCTGTCCAAGCGAGCAAAGATTAATTGCCACAACATTTTTTCCATCTTTCTGACTTATAAACACAAGAATTTCAAGGTGCCAACTCTGTAGTGTTTACTAAGAATTGTAAATACATGTGTGGTTTAGACCTTTGATATATCTAAATGAAAGCATTCAGCCTTCCTTATTAGATTAAATGACTCTCTCTGCCTGACTTTTATGAATCCATTAATCTGGATTGTCCTTTTCCCAATGCTTTGACTTTGTCCTGACCTGGATCTATTTCTCTGAGTTGTGGGTGGAGATAAGGGAAGGAGGGGTGGTCACAATGTATGCAGGGAAGGTCCTTGACAACTGGTGCCCACCTTTACAATCAGTGGGGATTCTAACAGTCCTTCCTGCAACACCCAAAGAGGAGGCTAAAGGAGCATTGGGCCCTGGAAATTGAAGAGGCATTTGAAATACATTATTTTAGATTGAGCCAACATCCAATCAGGTGAAAGGGAACCTGACCTAAAAGGAGGGAGAGGTGCCCAGTTTAGGTCCTCTCCCCTCAGAACGGTCTTTGGGAATCTTCCCTTTCTGCCCTAAGCTAGCAGTCTGTGTGGGAAGTAGAACCAAATACAGAGAAGAGAAAGTATATAAATGTGGCAGAATGCAAAATCAACACAAGGACATGATGATAAGTCTCTTCATTTCTTTCCACCTGTACTGGGACACAATAGTGATTGAAAATGCAAGCCAATACTTGGTGTGGGAAACTATCATGTTGTCGCACCCATTTGAAATGCATGCATTTTACAGATGGAAAAGAGCACTAACAATTGTTAATTTTTCAGGGCTACACTGTCTGCTTCAAGATACCAGAGAAACAAGATCCAATGGTGCATTGGACTCTGATCATTTTCCGATATTTAAGGTGGCCATCTAAAACAGGGTCTTCAACATGCCAATAAAAGACATGCATTAGAACCCCTCTGGAAAATTGGGGTGTTCAAGGGATAATTTTCCTGCCGTAATTTCTTAACACGTAATGCCACCAAACAGATAAATTCATTAATTCTGTCTTTGATATAGAGCCAGGGGGAACGAAAGTTGGAACTTTCCAAGTCTGTAAGTTTGCATAAAATATATTTCCTAATTGGTGGTGGCTTTGTAAGTCAATACAAGCACTTTGTAATACCAACAAGTGCATTTGAACCAGCTTTTCCATGATGTACGCATTGTAAAATAGCATTATGCACATTGGCAGAGGGAAGAGAGTTATTGCACAGTCAAAAAAGTTTCTAGAATATGAGTCAATGAAAGCATTCTTGTATATCACAGGAGACTGTTACAATAAATACCTTGTCACATCACTGGGAGCAAATCACCTTTTCATCCTTTCTAAATTTGAAAACCTTTTCCTAATATTGGAAAGATTTTATTTAATAGCTTCATCTAGATAGCAGCATAAAATATTGTTAAACAGATTGTATCTTTACCATACCACTAAATGATGGATGTTGTTTCTACAATTGAAATTAAAATGGGATTCCTCCTCATTTAGAAGCTTGAAAGACTCATCATCTAATATAAAAACATGAAATAAATTAGTGCAATTCTTAATATGAAGGCATCTCGAGTTACAATTGTCTTAATTGCGAATGGCTCACTAACTGGCTATTTTTCCTTCATTCCTAACTCTATATTTGCATTTGCTGCTGAGTTGGCGTCCAGGGAATTCTGAAATTATAATGTATGGAATTTCCATCACTAACATTAGGAAACTATTTAACATTAAGAGACTCTCTTTTTGGACAGCACAGTGGGTTAGCATTGCTGCCTCAGAGTGCCAGGGACCCAGGTTTAATTCCACCCTTGAGAGACAGTCTGCATGGAGTCCGCACGTTATCGCCACATCCACATGAGTTTTCTCTGGGTGTTCTGGTTTCCCCCAACAATCCAAAGAAGTGCAGATTAGGTGAAATTAGCCATGCTAAATTGCCATTTAGTGCGCTATTTAGTGTAGGTTAAAGGGATTAGTAGGGTAAATGTGTGGAGGTTGCAGGAATAGGGTGGGGGGGGGTGGCCTTGGTAAAATGCTCTGTCAGAGAATTGATGCAAATTCAATGAGTCGAATGTCCTCTTTCTGCACTGTAGGGGATCTATGATAATGCATCAAGTTTGTTTACCTTACTTCAAATCAAGGATATTTACTCTTTTCTTTACTATTAATAATTATTACTTTGAGCTCAGCTCTATATAGGCCATAACAGTATTTAAATATTAAACATATTCAATTATGTTGCAAGCCTGTTCTTGTTTCCATAGAAATGTTGCAATTTCAGTAATAATCTTTCTCCCTGCCCATATGGGGCAGCACAGAGGCACAATGGTTAGCACTGCTGCCTCACAGCATGACGGGCCTGGATTCGATTCCCACCTTGGGTCACTATCTGTGTGGAGTTTGTATGTTCTCACTATGTCTGCTTAGGTTTCCCCTGAGTGCTGTGGTTCGCACCTCCCCCTAACCCCCCAAAGTCCAAAAGACATGCAGGTTAGCTGATTTGGTATGCTAAATTCTCCCTCAATGTACTCAAACAGGTGCCAGAGTGTGGTGACTAGGGCATTTCCACAGTAACTTCATTATGATGCTAATGTAAGCCTCCTTGTGACACCAATAAATAAAATTTATGATACTATTTACAAAAAGTAGAGAATACAGGTATCTGAACCAACAACATTTGCAGATTTCTATCTGTTCCTCAAAAGAAATTCATTTAATGATATATGGGAATGATAATATCTTGGTGCAATTCACTTTCCAGGAATAGTATATCCATAAACAAAAACTCCCACACCATCAAAAGCATTCTCACTGCCAGCAATGCTTGCTTTGTCTGTGTGGAGTTTGCATGTTCTCCTCATGTCTATGTGGATTTCCTCCAGGTGCTCCGGTTTTCTCCTACAGTCTGAAATTCTTGCTGGTTACGTGCATTGGCCATGCTAAATTCTCATGTATACCCAAACAGGCACCAGATTGTGATGACTAGGGGATTTTCATAGTAACTTCATTGCAATGTTAATGTAAGCTTACATGTGACCCATAAATGAACTTTACTTTACTTTGTAGTAAACAAATTATATATCAAACCACTCCAATGTATCGAAGGAACTTTGACAAACTTTTAATAGCTTTTTTTGGTGAAAGAATGTTTGCTGCTGAAACAATATCACCAGGCATCTCTGCTTACAAACAGCAGGGAGAATAACATACCTATCATTTTATGGGGATAGTAACATCCCTTTAATGGTGCTAAATGTGAGATGTATGCTGCCACAAACCTCTGCATTACAAGTAAACATAACAATAAAATGTTGGCATTATGTTTTTATTAATTATCAATATATTGCAAAAAAATCTGGGACAGAGAAAAGCCCCCATCAATGGTTTGATTTTTCACATCCTAACAATAGATGTGTTCCACACTTGTTTTTGATTTGATTTCTTATTGTCACATGTATTTGGATACAGTGAAAAGTATTATTTTGTGCATGCTATACAAAGCATATTGTGCATAGAGTACATGGAGAAGGAAAAAGGAGTGGGTGCAGAATGTAGTGTTAAAGTTATAGCTAAGGTGTAGAGAAAGATCTTCCACCTACTAATAACCAATGAACCAAAATGTTAATTTGAATGGCTTTTCCATCCACAGAGATATGGGAAGCACTGAGGCTCAGCATTCCCAGAATGGTAACCATCTGGAGGCTTGGTCCTCACAATTTTGTGTGCCTGTTTGGCCCACAATAAGACTGAGGTTGAATGAAGTGATGATCTCTCCCAGTTAGGTAGAGAAATTGGCTTTAGGGTTGAACATACAAGCCATTCAGTTCAAGGGCAACTAGGGATGGACAATAAATGCTGGCCTCGTCAATAACACTCATGTCCCACAAGTGAATAAACAGAAAGAAAGTGTTGTGTTGCATGATCCCAAATTACTGACCACTTAACCAGAATGTATTATGAAGGTTTCTATTTGCCGCTTTTCATTTTACAAGGTGAAAAATGTATTGGAGCTTAGCTTGCCAGAGGCAAAAAAGGGAGAGTTAGTCAGGGGTGAGTCAATTAGCTCAGTTGGCTGGACAGCTGGTTTGTGATGCAAATAACATCAACAACGTGGGTTCAAATCCTGTACCATCTGAGGTTACACTCTCAGGTCCTGCCTTCTCAACCTTGCCCCTCACCAGAGGTGTGGTGACCCTCAGATTAAGTCAGCTCCCCCTGTCAAAGCCTACAATCATCTATGTGGCAAATTTAGCTTTATTACCTTACCAGGGAAGCGAGTTGTAGTATTAGTAGACTATTACTCCAAAAACTCAGCTAATGTTCTAAGGACCCTTCATTTAGGGAAGGAAATCTGCCGTCCTTACCTGGTCTGGCCTACATGTAACTCTATTATCATTGCAATGTGGGTTAACTCTCAACTGTCCTCCAAGGGCAACGAGGAATGCGTAATAAATGCTGGCCAGCTAGGACGCCCATGTTCCATGAACAAATAAAAATAACCTGTCCTGATCAGACATTGGTCTCCAACCCTACAAGTCATGTGTACATTTGCTGACCCACAGAACTCAGATATGAACAATTCTTCAAATCATCAATGAATGCATCATCTTGCATCAGCACAAATATAGCAAAACTCATTATGTGGAAATTCAGAAATTCTATGTTTTTTTTGTTACAGGTGCATTTTTGTACAAAGCTAAATCAACAAACAATAAAAATCTTTTGACATATAATGCAGAATCTTTCACCAGATAGTTAAATTTCCAGTACACCTCCAAGAAATCTGTACAAAGTAATATTAATTGTAACTCTTCCTTGAAGCAAGGCTGTGGTTGTCTAGAGCCACATAGTGGTAGCATGTGGATTCACACCTGAACTCTTCGAGATGGTGAGTTTCTAATCTTAGCCACAAATATTTCACTGCTGGGCTAAACGTTTCTCTGCAGAAGGGGGAAGAAAATTGAAGACAGAGATGCCCTAGAGAGTTCTTCCACAGAGATAACATCCCTTTAATGGTGCTAAATGTGAGATGTATGCTGCTGCAAACCTCTGCATTACAAGTAAATATAACAATAAAATGTTGGCATTATGTTTTTATTAATTATCAATATATTGCAAAAAAATCTGGGACAGAGAAAAGCCCCCATCAATGGTTTGATTTTTCACATCCTAACAATAAAATGTGTTCCACACTTGTTTTTGATTTGATTTGATTTCTTATTGTCACATGTATTTGGATAGAAGGCCATGATTTAACAGCTGCATCAGCCGTGGACACAATTCTCATCATGACCGCTAAATCTTATAAGATGCTAAAAACATGATTGTTGATGGCAACATTTTGGTCTGTGATCATCCCAGCCTTCCTCCAATGACGTGATCAGGTTCATGTCCAGGAAGGCACGAGTCTGATTTGCCTGCATTATCAGCTCATTGGCGGGCATCATGTGGCATCTTCCGTCCTCAGTGTACCTTTTTCAATCACCCAGCGTAACATTACTATTTGCAAAATGGAAACCTGACTTCCAGGAGGGAGGCTGGAGGTGATTGTGCTTGTCATCACTATTCACCAAGTGAGAGAGGACACCCACTAGCTTTGGAGGGCTAGGGGGGAAACCAAGAACAAGGTAGCTGTCGGGGATCTGTGATTGGCCTTGTGGGGTCCTTAACTCCATTCAGAGAGGCTGCTTAAATCCATTTATTGGGGTCTGTGAGGTCAGGCCAGGGGGTAATCCTGGATGTTAGGATGGGGGGTGCTCTGTAAGTCCATTCACACAAAGAACATTAATATCTTTTTTTTTGTATGTTATGTGACTTATACAAAACAGAAACGGCAATAGACTGCAATGAAATTCATTACAGATTCTTCCCTTATTCCTACCTGCTTGACTATCCTGTTTCTCATCACGCCTTGTTAATTGTTTTGTAATCCACTTCCTAATGTTCAGGCGATTGAAGTCTGAATTAACTGGAAAAATCATGTTAATTTAAGAGTTAGTTGGCAGAAGTAGCAAACACATCTGAATCATGTGATATTTCAAAATGGCAAAAGTTACAATCAATAGTTTGGCTGAAAATTGCAGAAGTCCAAAGATTCCAATTTGCATAGAATCACAGAGGTTTACAGCATGGAAACAGACACTTTGGCCCAACTTGTCGATGTCGCCCTTTTTTTTAAACCTCTAAGCTAGCCCCAATTGCCCGCATTTGGCCCATATCCCTCGATATCTATGTAACTGTCTAAATGCTTTTTAAAAGATAAAATTGTACCTGACTCTACAACTACTACTGGCAGCTTGTACACACTCACCACCCTCTGACCCTTTTGTACCTCTCCCCTCTCATTACGAAGCTTCTTTTCTCATCTGTTTCAGGTGGGCAGGTTACTTGTCCAATTATAGGCCCATTTTGGAATTGCATAGGAATGGTCCTTATGTATCAATGAGATACCCGCCTCTCACCCGTCACACTGATTCTTCGGTTGCTAGCCATCGTTTTCTGTTCAAGCAGTGAATGGCCATCTGTTGGAAATCACCAGCACTGTGACTAAAAGATTAATCAGGCCAATTTTGATTTTGCATTGTGTTAATATTGGCCTTTAGATCAATTAGTTTTCTTTAACCTGAGAAGTATGTTTGTTAAACTGTGTTATCCTAAAATGGCTGCCAGTGTATTAAGATGATGACCACTGAATGCTTGAAGCGAGTCTGACACTCTGGCTGTTCTTACATATTCTGTGACACACTAAGAGTAAATCTTGAAATTTCACATGATTTCAAAAGGTCCTACAATAAAAATGAGGTCAAAGTAATTGAAGTGATTGGTGACAAGAGGGAAGCCAGGTCTAAAGGGAATACTTATTAAAGGATCAGACTTACAATGTTCTATCCTCTACGCTGCGCTTGCAATCACAATTCCAGTGCCCAATTGTGACTTGTCTGCTATATCATCCTCACCTCCAATTCTCTGCTCCAATTTCTTTAATGGTGGAAATATCCTTTCTGCCCAGCCCCTCTTCCTGAGACTTGCTCTAATTACTGGGTAGTAGCCAATGATTGTGAAAATCTTCTTTTCCTGTGAAAATGAAAGAAGGAAAGGCTCCTAGTTGCACAGTGTCTCATCAAATCTCCCAGAAATCTGAAGTACTCCACATGCAGTAACTGTTGTGGCAAGAGATGTGCATGAAAATAAGACATATTGAATCACAACTGAACTGGAGTTCGGAGAAGAAGTTTGGATTTTCCTATGTGGAACAATGCCGAAATGTGGTAAATGGATTACCGTACCAGCGCTGATCCTGGTTTGATTTCCACAGTCAATATCATTATCAGGGGAATACCAGGAATTGTAAAGATATTTCACTCATATCTCATCTCTATAGGGGCAGGAAGACACATGTTGCTGGAGTTCTGCTACAGGTTGAAAAGGAACCAGAAAACAAGGTTTTATTGTGCGAACAAGGCATACATTTCAGAGTGCAGGAATATCAAAGAGGGCAGGTCATAGGATTCCTAGATTGTAAATTCCAGTGTAGAGGTGCTCCAGTAGTGAATAGGAGGAAGACTGTCGGATGGACAGATGGTGGGCTCCCAGAAGAGCAGTGCGGGGAAAGGCCAGGGCCGTCTGAGGCAATATCACCATTCAGCATATGGTCCCTCAATGTTGTCGACTGGACCTATGGCTAGTGGTAGTGTAGGCTCCAATTTAATTCCATCACAAGGCTAACCAGAAATTGCTTCTATTCTTGTTGAGAATTAACTTGTGAATCCTTCCAAAACACGTATTTTGGAAGGATTCACAAGTTAATATTCAACCTTTCTGGACACGTTATGAACGCACCATCAAGTCTCAGAGTGGGACTTGAACCCAGCTCAGAGATAGGGAAACTACTCACTGTGTCACAAGATCTCCTCCTCTTTAACTTAAGTCATGGAATTCTATGGTTTAGGCAATTTGCCACTACCTGGACTGCTTTATTTGCGAGAAATTTGATCAGTTCCGATCTGTGCTCAGCTGAACATTTTGAGATATTTTCTGTCAACAAAGATAAAAAGATTTATTGTACTGAATGTAGCTTGCTAGGCTAAAATATTACTATCAACACAGACCAGCAATAAGAAGTGGATTAGTCATGACAGCAAACCTGGAGTATGAGCTCCCTGATTGAGCTAATGATTGCCTATCCTATCAGGGAGCTGAATTCTGACTTTGTACCCCTGAACCTGCATCCCTGCCACTGTGAAGCAGCAGTGCTAATCACTGTGCCACTGTAATACAAGACAGGTAAAATAATGGATTAATTCAGCAGGATGTGGAACAGAATGAGATTGGATTTGAGAAAAAATTAACAATGAGCAGAGGAGGGTTTAAGCAGATCCAGACAGAACATACTGGAAGGCAGAAAATCTTTTCTTATTCTGACAATCTTATTACCTGTGCTTCTTAGAAACTAAAGTTACAAATAAATCTACCTTCAGTACTCCGAATGCTGTAAGTGAAAGTATTTGGCTGTCCAGTTCCTGCAAGGAAACATATATCAGGTCACTATATATATTTAGTAGCACAGTAACATAGAGAGATACTTATTCTCTATTGAATAAGCAAATAGTCATCCAAGATGTCTGATGAGACCAAGCTGGAAAGTCAGTAAATTAAGTGGCCTAATTTTGTTCACGTTTGAAATGTGTTATTTCTCAGCTTACAGGTTGTGTTTCCTCTTTTTAAATTTATTCATTTGAGTGTCAGCTTGGTTAAGAAAAAGTTATGGGATCAACCCCTTCCATTCCCTTCTGTGCTCTGTAAAAGCAGTGAGGGTTTAATTCTGCGGTTGAAACCGATCATGCTCTTCCCATTGTAGGATCTGAACTAACTCTATTCTTAGTGGTTACTAGACTGAACCCAAAACCTGGATTGGAACTGCCTCAACTACTTAAGAAATACTTTACAACGAACAAGGTGTTTCATAATACAGCACAGTACAGGTCTTTCGACCCTCAATGTTGTGCCGAGCTATGTCCAAACCCAAGATCAAAGTATTCCACTCCCTATCATTCTGTGTGTTCCATGTGCCTATCTAGTAACAGCTTGAAAGTTCCTAAAGTGTCTGACTCCACTATCACAGGAGGCAGTGCACTCCACAACCCCAACTACTCTCTGAGTAAACAATCTACATTGGACGTCCTTCCTATATCTCCCACCATGAACCTTACAGTTATGCCACTTAGTAACAGCTATATCCACCCAAGGAAATAGTCTCTGTCCATTCTATCAATCCTTCACATCATCTTATAAACCTCTATCAAGTCGCCTTTCATCTTCCTCTGCTCTAAAGAGAAAAGCCCCAACTCCCTCAACCTTTCCTCATAAGACCTACCCTCCAAACCAGGCAGCATCCTGGTAAATCTCCTCTGCACTTTCTCCAATGCTTCCACACCCTTCTTATAGTGAGGAGACCAGAACTGCACACAATATTCTAAATGTGGTCTCACCCAGGTCCTGTATAGTTGCAGCATAATTCCCGTGCACCTTTACTTCATTCATAACTTTAAAGATCTAATATTCAGAATTTCAAGTAACCCATTCCTTATTGAGGCAAATTTTTCATGTTATGAACAAAATGAATGAAACAATTTCTTCTCTGCAATTCTATTCAGATTCAGCAGCATCCAAATCTCTCCTGATAATCTGTTACTGCTTCTGTTTGTGCTCCAGTGAAACACCAGCTTTTTTAAAATTTGTGCCACAACTTCCCTTACATTGACACTGCAATGAAGTTACCGTGAAAATCCCCAAGTCTCCACACCAACAGCACATGTTCAGGTGCAGAGAGTGAGAATTTAGCATGGCCAATGCACCTAATCAGCACATCTTTTGGACTATGGGAGGAAATCGGAACACCCGGAAGAAACTCACGTGGGCGTGGGCAGATTCCATAAAGACAGTGAACCAAGCTAGGAATTGAACCCGGGTCCCTGCCACTGTGAAGCAGCAGTGCTAACCACTGTGCCACCATGCTGCCCAATACCACTTGATACAAGACAGGTAAAATAATGGATTAACTCAGCAGGACATAGAAGAGAATGAGATTGGATTTGAGAAAAAATTAACAATGAACAGAGCAGAAGCTGAAGCAATTCCAGACAGAACATACTGGAATGGCAGAAAATCTTTTCTTATTCTGACAATCTTACGTATCTGCGCTTCTTAGAAACTAAAGTTACAAATAAATATACCTTCATTACTCCGAATGCTGTAAGTGAAAGTATTTGATTGTCCACTGCCTGCAAGGAAACATGCCAGGTCATTATGTATATTTAGTAGCACAGAAACATAGAGAGATACTCACTCTTATTCAATAAGCAAATAGTCATTCAAGATGTCTGATTTGTCCACTAATCTCTCTAACGTACTCATCTCAGGACACTAAGGAACAATTTTAGCATGGTCAATCAACCTAACCCGCACATCTTTGGACTGTAGGAGGAAACCAGAGCACCTAAAGGAAACCCATGCAAACACAAGGAGAATGTGCAGACGCCACCCAGACAGTGACCCAAGCTGTGAATTGAATCCAGATTCTTGAAGCTGTGAAGCAGCAGTGCTACCATACTGCTCTCAATATCTGGAATTAAAAATCTATTAATGGCCATAAAACAATTGTTGATTGTCAGAAAGACCCATCAGGTTCACTAGCCTTTTTTAGGGAAGAAAATCTGCTGTTCTTAGCTGATCTGGCCTAAATGTGACTCCAGAACCACAGCAAAGTGACTCTCAACTGCTGTCAGGCAACTAGGGATGGGCAATAATGCTGGCCAGCCAATGACATCCATATCCCACGAATGAATAAAAAAAAGAGAGATTTACCAGGACATTGCCTGGTTTGGAGGATAATGACGATGAAGAAAGGTTGAACAAGCTTGAATTGTTTTCACTGGAGCATCAGAGGATGAAGGGACCTGATGGAAGTTTACAAGATTATGACAGGTTTGGATAGAATGGTTAGTCAGAGTCTTTTTCCCAGGGTCAAAGAGCCAATTACTTGGCGGCATAGATTGTAAGTGACGGGGTGAGAGTTTAAAGAGATATAAGGAGCAAGTCTTTTACACACAGAGGTGGTGAATGCTTGGAATACACTTTCAGAGAAGGTAGTAGAAGAAGATTCTATAATGACGTTCAAGAGGCATCTGGGTAGATACATGAATACAGGGATATGGACTACATAGAGGCAAGAAAATATTAGATTAGAGAGGCATTTGCGTCAGCATAGACTCGATGGGCCAAAGGGTCTGTTCCTGTTCTGTGCTGTTCCGTGTTCTTTGTTCTATTGTAGTTTATTGTAAGGAAAGTAAGTAATCGAGATTATGCCCAATTCAATTATATGCATCAAGCTTTGAGATTGTGATCCTGGGGATCTGCTGTTTTAACAATCTAATATCCGATATTCACATGAAGGGTCTGAACTCAGCTAAACTACCGAATAACAAGCACAAAGCTCTTCCTTTTGTCTGATTCCAACAATGAATTTAAATTCAACTCATAAACCTTATCCAGCTGCTCCAGAATTAAATTTTCATTTCTCAAGCAAATAATTATGAGATTTGACTGCATCAATTTGATCCAATTTTGTGATGCAATACAAACACTTTGACATCTGGAGTGAAATTGCCTTGAGCTGGATTAACTAAGAAATTGCAGGAACAATGAACTTTATCTAGAAATAAATTTGCAAAATGACCTTAAGTTTTGTCATTCTTAGTCCAAAACATTCACTATAAATGATGTAAAAATCAAGTTTCATACCTCGACGTATGAATACTTTATATTTCTCGATGCTGTTAATTACCTAGTGCAAAGAAATATATCTGCAGTCAGAATGTATGAGATTTTACAACAGGAAGAAGTACATATGAAGTAGGTGACCACAGATACAGTTATGTAGTCCTCCTGTTAATGTATTAGTTATACAGATGCCTGGACTAATAACCCATGGAATGTGAATTCAAATCCAATAGTTGCAGTTTGAGACTTCGGCTTTTAAAATCTGGATCACTAAGACTTAAAGTCCCAATTAGTTCATTAACATCTTTTAGAGAAGAAAAACTGCAAAATTTTACTCAGTCTGACCTATACGTATCTCCAGTCCCAGACCAATGTGGTTGACTCTACTTTCTAAAGACATTTTTGTTATGGACAAGAATTTGGGCCCTATAACTGCTTCATTTCTGGGCAAATAAAATAAGAATGGTGGGTTGGGGACAGGGGCACGTGGGAGAGGAACCCCTTTCTGGACAGATCTCCTCTCAAGTGCTCCTTGAACATGCTAATCAGGAACTTAGTGTCTGTTTTCAAGTCTGATGCCAAATCTGACAAATATTTGTTAGTGACTGCTATAAAATACTTCTGTTAGTAATGAGGTGGTCCAGTGTTGGACTAGGGTGGGCATAGAAAGAAGTCTCACAACACCAGGTTACAGTTTTAAAACAATTAGGAGCTCACCAGGATATCCAACTACGTTTACATTATGTATTTCTTTTACTTGGCACAGTAATTACTACATGGTTAGTAAAATTAAAACATTGTCTCTTGATTATTGGATAACAGGCGAGCTGACAACTTTTCAAAGATGAAGCTTCTCAACTTACCTTAGAATCTTCATCAAATGTTTTTCCTCTTTTGCTGCATTCAGGAATCACTGAATCATTCTTGGGGAATTGCTGGCTGATTTTTGCAGGACTTTCCTTTCTGTACATAAAGATTGCTATCATCACTGTAAAGTAGTTATCATGTTGCGACATTCAGAATCTTAAATATTCGATTACAATCTGATCATTCGAGGCCAGAATTCCCGGGCTGTGTTTATGTTTGGCTTGCTAACCTGAGGAACACTATCTCCACCGCATCACCAACATCCTAGACTTCAAGGCCATGTAACGCTACACAAAAAAATCTACAAAAATCATTGGACTCATGATTAGGTCACAAAGAATAGGGTGAATCCAAAGAAAAGTCTTTGACGTGAATAACAAACTTGGCTGCTTGTTTTAAACAACAGTTAAACTTTGCACAGAGATTCCTCTGGTTAAAAGGTTTGGTGCACAGAATGCGCTTAAAACAGTTGCATTTGCCAGCTAATTTTTTTATAGAATTTATTATAGAATAGCCAATCATTTAACCAATTTTTAAGGATGCTGGACCAATCCTATTGTCAAAATCAGACATGTGGTTGATCTATTTTGCTATATGGTTTTTTAAACACCAAGTTATATCACAGAATCATTAATGACACAGAAAGAAAGAGGCCACTTGACCCATTGTGCCTGCACCAGAAACATATAACATGAATCTTGAGATAATCTAATGCCACATGGCATGTCCAGATTTATAATTATCATGTACATTGAAATTTAGCTATTTAAAAAGAACACTCTCAGTCAATTGCACATTACCAGATCCAAAATATTCTACATAATTATAGAACTAATCTCACTAACTTTTCCAACTAAATTACAGTGCACATTGATATAAATTTGAAGCCAATTGCTAGCTTTATCATGACAATGGTTAAGATTTGCAGGCCTGATTGACGCCAGTACCCATTGTAAAATGTGCCAACACCTTCAGTAAGTTTGAAATAGATTAAATCATAAACAGAAAGTGTAAACTGGGTAGTTATGTGGACATTGGGATGACACGGGTACAAAGGGTATCACGTGTCAGGAGCACAGGAATTCTCACCTGGGCATGGGTAGACACACAACATGCAGGAGCTGCTCTGTATTATCAATAAACCTTTATTCTTGTTAGTCCCTGGTTGCCTATCGTTACAATCCGGTACTTCTACATGGTGTCAGGAGTTGACAGGAAGAGACAGGGATTTCACTGCATTTACCCTCTCGTGAATGATAAAAAAATGGCAGACAACTTGACAAAATTCAGAAGAGGGAGGTCAATCAACTGCAGTGCTGCCTATCAGACAAATCAATGAAGTTTCGGTCATATACTCTCTTAAATTTAATGGGCTTACAGGTGGTCAAGAGATTTGAATCTTTTGTTTTCAATTGAAGAAAGAGAAGGACCTCGAGATATTTTGCCAAAAGTGTGAGTGATGCCCTCATCAAGTGGTGATGAAGGGGGAAGAGATATGGAACGTTTACATGCTCTGCCCTTTAGAACCTGGTCAAAGGGTCAGAATCCAGACCACACGCGGCCATGATAAACTGACAGTGGCACACTGCCTAATAGCTCTGTGGTTGCCTTGAACAATGCTCACTATGTACAAAACCAGTGTCATCTACAGCATGTATTTGAACTAGCACCATCAGTAATCACAGTACCCCACGCATTCAATCTGTAATCCAGGCCCCTTCCACAATGGAAATGGAAGCTTCTTCTGAAATTAACGCAACAAACCCTTCAACCCTGGGTAAATCGCAAGAGTACCCTGGTGCCATCCACATGGAGGAGATCAGCCTAAGGGAATCTCAAGCATAGCTAATTCTCACAATCACATGCTCCATGTTCATGAGTAAACCAAATATAAGCTTCAAGCACTATATGATTATCTAGAATCCTTACAGTACAGAAGGAGGGCATTTGGCCCATTGGGACTGCACCAACTCTCCAAAGAACATCTTACCCAGGCCTATCCCATCCCTATAACCCTACACATTTACGTGGTTAATTCACCTAATCCTGCACATCTTTGGAATGTGCGAGGACACTGGAGCACCCACAGGAAATCCACATAAACACAAAGGAAAACAGGCGGACTCCACACCGTCACCCAAGGTCAGAATTGAACCAGGGTCGCTTGTGCTATGAAGCAGCATTGCTAACCACTGCACTGCTAGCCCACAAATGGACTTTGTTACTTTAAAAGGGAGGTGGGAAAGAGATGCATTGAGTTAAGCTCTAGCTGCAGCAATCCAATCAGCCTTTGCACAATGTAAATAGTTACGCGTTGTTAGCCCTGTTCAACTTTGTATGTTATAAATATTTGACACCTTGTGACTTTTTTTACACTATTCTACCTCTACTACTTATCCCAACTTAAACGGGGAAGATGTCGATCGGTGGAAGCTGGGATGATGTGAGTACTAAAGGGGTTATATGTCGGAAGTGCAGGAGTTCTCTTCTGAGTGCGGGCAGATATACAGCACGTAAGAGCTGCTCAGTATTGTCAATGAACAGTTACTGTTGTTAGTGCCTCATCGCAACCCAGTACTTCCACAGCAAGTATGAAATGCATTGTTTTAATTCCATACGAATAGCTACAAGGATTCACTTCTTGACTCAAAAACAGATAATGCTGGAAAATCTTAGCTGAGGGAGAATAGAGCCGATATTTCCATTTCAGATTACTCTTTGTCAGAGCTGATTCCTCTGAACTGTAAACAATCCCCACCCACGACCACACTCACCCGTCTGGCTGAACTTGTTCTCTCCCTCAACAATTTCTGCTTTAACTTGCCTCACTTCCTCCAAATAAATGGTTCTGCCAGTATTTTTTTTAATTTTAAGTTTATTTATTAGCATCACAAGTAAGGCTTACATTAACACTGCAATGAAGTTATTGTAAAAATCCCCTAGTCGCCATACTCTGGCACCTATTTGGGTACACTGAGGGAGGATTCAGCATGGCCAATGCATTTGCACAACACCTCCCTCAGACTGTGGGAGGAAACCAGAACACCTGGAGGAAAGAATTGCAGACAGAGGCGGGGCGGGGGGGAGAGTGGGGAAGAATATACAGACTCCACACAGACTGTGGCTCAATTGAACTCGGGTCCCTGATGCTGTGAGACAGCAGTGCTGACCACTATGGGATATGTGGAACATTCCTTGCTCCAGTTCTGCTCCAGCCCCCTACCACAACTCTTTCATCAGCTATATCAATGACTATTTTGGCACTGTTTGGTGTTCTCCTTCATTTTATATCAACTCTGTCGAAGGGTCATCCAGACCTGAATCACTGGCAAACCTCGAAAGCTTGTGGGTTTACTATCAAATAAACTGGTTGGACTTTAACCTGGTATTGTGAGACTTCATACTTTGTTTACCCCAATCCAACGCTGGCATGATGACTACTATCTATTTTCTCTCCACAGATGCTGTCAGACAGTTTCTGATTTTGTTTCAGACTGCAGCATCCACGGTATTTTTTTTCACTTTGGACTATTGCTTTCCCACACTGTCAAATTTAAACAGTGTCAGGAAAGGATATTAGGGAACCTGCTAAAACAACCAGATAAATTGTTTTTTAGTAATAATCGTGAGATAAAGCTATTTCGAATATGGAGCTTTTTTTGTGGAATTAACAGCTGCCTACCCTTGCTATTGAATCAATTTCCCAACACTTCTGAACATCTTATTTCTGGTTCGCGCTCGTTCTTATCAACTCTTACTTTGTCCAGCCACAGCTGCTGCCTCCGACTGAAGTCTGATCATGGATCGGTGGGAAGTTACGTTTCTGTGTCTGAAGCGTTAGATTTTTCAGTGCCCTTTGGAAATCTGATCTGCAGCTGCAAAATACGATGCCCCGCCGTGAAACGCCGATTACTCTGAATGGAGAAAACCTGAGCTACAACGATCACAATACTTACAGAACATCTCGAGTGTGAGGGGACAAGTTATAATATTCCCTTTGACAAAGACCTGCACACATTGGAGAATTGCTTGCAATAACAATGCCGCATTGAGCAAGCAATAATTCAAGTGCATTCAATCATTTTTTTCTTTTACTCATCATAATCCAGTGTTACGTCACCAAACGTCATATTAAGGTGCAAATTTCCTGGGGATGACACTGAAAAAGGCGGAACTCCCAGCTGTAGCTAAACGTCAATTGCCCGGGCAACATGTCCTTCTGTCAATGGGCACAATATGACCTGTAAGATTCAAATTTCAGTTAGGTGTTCTGTCTCAATCAATAGTTTTTCCGCGCTGCTGCTTTGAAGGAGACAGATTATTACAACCGATTGTAATTTTCGAAAGTAAAAGTTGCATTGCAGTCCCCTTAAGAAATTGAGTATCTTTTACTTAATATGCTACGGAGGCACAGTGGTTAACATTTACTGTGTCAGGAAATCGGGCTCGATTCCTGGCTTGAGTCACTGGCTGTGCTGAGTCTGCACGTTTTCCGCGTGTCTGCATGGGTTTCCTCTTGGTGCTCCGATTTCCTCCCTCGGTCCAAAAGATGTGCAGGTTAAGTGCATTGCTAAATTCTCCTTCTCTGTACCTAAACAGGCAGCAGAATGTGACCACCTGGGGAATGTAACTGTAACT
Organism: Sphyrna mokarran; assembly: GCA_024679065.1. NCBI lineage: Eukaryota > Metazoa > Chordata > Chondrichthyes > Carcharhiniformes > Carcharhinidae > Sphyrna > Sphyrna mokarran. The sequence continues at coordinate 25,668,985 of JAGIQG010000019.1, forward strand.
TCATTGCTAATGTTAATGTAAGTGTTAATGTGACACTTAAGCTTCATTTTTAGATATTATTCTTTATCATGTTAATCTGAAATTGCCAGTTATAAAGACAGCAAAACTGCCATTACCCTCTAGAACTGGCAGCACTTTGTGAATAAAGGTGGAAATTCAGAAGTTGCTGTGGGTGATTCCCTATTCCTCTACAGGATGCACTGTTGGAAATTCCTTTAAAGACCATCTTTAGAAATCATTGAACTGACGAGAGCTCTTAGCATTGGTGCCTCACAGTGCCAGGGACCCAGGTTCAATTCCCAGCTTGGGTTAATCCGTGTGAAGTTTGCACATTCTCCCTGTGTCTATGTGGGTTTCCTCCAGTGCTCTGGTTTCCTCCCACAATCCGAAAGATGTACTGGTTAGGTATATTGATCCAAAGAGGTGCTGCAATTTCACAGTAACTTCATTGCAGTGTTAATGTAAGCTTTCATTAAATAAAGTTTACTATAAACTTTTCCCCTTTAGATTGTGATATCATTGTTTTTCCAAAGGCTGAAAATGTAATGCCTTGTTAATGAGTTGTGACTGCATTTTTTAAAATTACGTAAACAATAATTCCTATTGTTGCATTCATCCTCTTCCTCAACATTACCTTTATGGAAACTTCATTGTCTTCAAGTTGACAGGCTGCTCATCTAATATCATATGCTGGTAAGCAGTAATTCCAACTATATAAAGGAAGACAAAAGTTATTGGTTGGGATTTTCCAGTACACCCACAGCACAATTTCTCAGGAAAATTTGACAGCCCAACCAAAGGTCTGTTGACATCAGGCAGGAATTTTGGACCAGAAAATCTCAGTCATTGTGTTAGGACCACCACTATGAATGTTGTTAATTAGCAATAGAACATAGAACATTACGGTGCAGAACAGGCCCTTCGGCCTTCGATGTTGCGCTGACCAATTAGGAACAAGCAGTGACCCTCTAACCTAAACCATTCCCCTTTCATCCATAAACTTATCTACTAAAATTAGATTTAAAATGGCATCCACTTTTTGTCCTGGCAAGTGTCATGTCTGGGGAAGAGCTAAGCAGCAATAAACATGCCTCATTTCCATTCTTTTTATCTTTAACCCCAATACAGTTTTAAATTGGCAATTAAGCCAGTAAGATCTTGCCTGGTTTTTGCAGAAAATGTATCATATTTAAGTCAGAAATTGAGCCAAGTTTAAACTTGACTGTATCAATATTATCTTCTAGAGTGGCCAAGTCATAAGTGGTTTCCAAAGGATAAATGCCTCTGCAAGGACAGGAAACCACAGAGTTTGTGTTTGGGAGTGCAGTAAAGCTGCTGCAGGAAGAAATGAGTCAAATCCTAAAACCAATGAGTTGCCAGATAGTTGGGAGAGATTCCTGCACCATCCCAATTAAAACAAAATCACAAATACTACTTCACAAGCTGTGATGTTAGTAGTTTTATTCTAGATTTTCTTCTTTTTTGATATTCTTTGTGCAGAAAGCTATTAATTAAGCCAGAAAGATCTTGCTTAGATATGTGAACAATATTTATTTAATCTCTCTATTATCAGTCTAGCTATTTAATACAGTTTAGCATAGATACACCAGTGCTCACTGGACTACATTGGCTCCCAATTGATCAATGTTTCAATTTTAAAATTCTCATGGCTGTTTTCAAATCCTGCTGTGGCTTTACCTTTCCTTTGTCTGTAACTTGCTCCAGTCCTAGACCCTTCTGAGATATCTGAGCTCCTCTTGAGCATCCTGATTTTAATTGTTCCGCCATTGGTAGACGTGCCTTTAGGTCCTGATGACTACTTTCTGATATTCCTGAAGCCTCTTCTCCCTCTACTTCTCTTTTATCCTTTAAAAGCCAGCTTTTTGACCAAACTTTTGTTCATTTGTCTCAGAACTCATACATTGGTATCCAATTTTGTTCAACAACTTTCCTGGTTAAGTGCTTTGGGATCATTTTAATTTTTTTTATATTTGCATTCCATCCAAAAAGAACAAATTCAATTTGAATCAATTTCATGCTCCCCACAAGAGAGTCAAACCAGATCCAAGCTGACAGGATGAAGCATTGCATCCCATCTTGGGTTTAATTTTGACACTTCATCTTAGCCAAAAGGCCCCGATTTGCTACATTAGAAGTGTTTTAAATGCAAGTTGCTGAGGCAGGAGAGGTGGTAGCCTAATGGTTTTATTGCTAGATTATTAATTATTAAACTCAGCCAATGTTCTTTGGAGACCCCACGTATGAATCCCACCACAACAGTTGGTAGCATTTTAATTCAACAAAAAAAAATCTGGAATTAAGAATCTACTGATGACCATGAAACCATTGTCAATTATCAGAAAAACCCATCTGGTTCACTAATATCCTTTAGGGAAGGAAATCTGCCATTCTTATCTGGTCTGGCCTACATATGACTACAGAGCCACAGTAAGGTGGTTAATTCAACTAGAGATGGGCAGGAAATGCTGGCCCATCAGAGACACCTATGTCCCATGAATGAATAAAAAAAAATTAAGGCAAGAAAAACACTTTGATCAGCTTTTACTAACCTCTTCACAGTGTTACAATAAGTAATGTTGCATTTGTTCTCAATAATTGACAATTTAGAAATTTGCTGCAATTTCAGTGGACTTCCCTTCAATAAATCTAACTTAGGGATCAGATCAGAGAAATTCAGGAAAGACTGGAATACCATAGGAGTGAAGCAAATTTCTACAGGCACTGCTATTGCTAGGGTGACCCTGAAATTTTCATTCACAGATGCACCTGATTATTAGCTCATAATTAACAAATGAATTAATAATTGTTTACTGTTAGTGGGGACGAATATATTCAAGCTATAGTGAGGCAAAAAACCTTTACAAGACATCAACTGATTCACAAATTCTGCTGTCACATTACCAAATTTAGCAGTACTGGCAATATTCTTAATTGAGGGATGTGGGCTTTTTTTGGAAAATGGATCCACAACTCTTTTTCATTTTGGGTGAATATTTTGCTCACTATCTTTGCATAATATTTTTGGTAGTTCTGTACCCAGTGTTGGCATCAAGCACTTCCAAGTCAGTGCCACAGTAAACCACTGTGATCCAAACGTCACAGAGGATTGTAGTACTAACAGATTCAGGTATAAAAAGAAACTTGGATGTGTTCTGCGATCTATTTCAGCAGTTTATATTTAATGGTTACAATGAATGAAAACGCAGTAAGAGTAAATGCCACCTGCTGGTCAGTACAATTGCATTTACTTGCAGATTTTCTAAAAATATTTGCTGGAAGTTGCAGTTGTTGGAAATGCAAAATAATGGAATGCCCTCTACAGTGAGCCAAAAACCTATGTGAACACTACATGCACCAAATACAAAAAATGTTCTTCCACTCCTGCTACAGGGAAAAAAAACTGCCCATTAAGATGCAAAAACGTGAAAATGGTTCTAATGGTTGACTGAGGGTCAACGGGGGTGGCACAGTGGTGCACATTGCAGCCTCACAGCTCCAGAGACCTGGGTTCGATTCCCGGCTTGGGTCACTATCTGTGTGAAATTTGCACATTCTCCTCATGTCCACGTGGGTTTCCTCCTGGTGCTCCGATTTCCTCCCACAGTCCAAAAAGACGTTTTGATTAGGTCCGCTGGCCACGCTAAATTTTCCTTCAGGTATACCCAAAGAGATGCCAGAGCATGGCTACTAGGGGATTTTCATAGTAACTTCATTGCAATGTTAATGTAAGCCTACTTGCGGCAAATAAATAAACTTTTACTTTTTGAAGAGCTTTAATTTGTTCTGTAATTGTTACTTCTAAGTACTGACCAGAGAAGACAACAGTTGTTGCTCAACTATTAAAATAATAATGGCCTGTACCCATCATTGCCTGGGAAATTTGATTAGTGCCAATCCTCTCATGAACAAACATTTTGATAGTCTGTTAACTGATAGATGCAACCACATTTCATACAATTGATTCACTATACACTTCCTTGATGTGACGAGATATTGCTTTTCCCACATCATCACTGCATCAAAATCCTTCAACTCCTTAACCAACAGGTCTGTGGGAGTACCTACAACCACATGGATTTCTTTGATTCAGTGAGATGGTTCACTGCCAACTTTTAAATGCTGATTTGCCAGCAACTGCCACATCTTACGCATACATAAAATTTTCACAATACACAGGAAAATTGACGATTGGTGTGAAATATTACACTCTGAATCGGGTTGCTATAATCAAACTTTATTCTTTATTTCACTCAGCAAATGAACAAAAACTAATGCTTGCCAATGTGTATTAGAACTTCAGTAATTTGTATAATTTATTTATTTCCAGTTTCTCTGGTATACAATCCAAAAGAAGCCTATAAGAAATTAGAAGTTTCAGTGCCAATATTGTGAAAAATGTTATTGTATCAAATGGTTAACTCAAAAGAAATAGATTTTTTAAAGTTACTGATCCATTTGTCAATGTCAATTTGATTCCAAAGTACTTCTTTAATTCAACATAAATGACATTATTTACATTGTTTACCTAAGCTAAAGTTTTAATGTTGGCTAAAAAGCAGAGTTCTAGAATTACCAACTGATAAATAAATGTACATGTCAGATACTGGTGCCATTATTTGAAGGCATTTCCAAGAAGTTGCTACTGCACCATCTGTACCATAACAGCTTTCCATGCCTTGTCTTTATCAAAGTCCTTTGCTGGGGCTTTGGGTATCTAGATAAGAAATAGTGTCACTTCAGTCCAATTGTAAAAATAATTAGTTAATAAAACAGAAAGTAATAAAATGATCGCAATTGCTTAACGTACAATATCAATAAGCGTAGGGAAATAATTCATTGATTTCAACTCATGAAGTCAAACAAGGTATGCTTTTCATTAATAGCAATGTTGGAAAACAACAACATATCATCCAAAAAATTTCAGGAAAGAAAGGACTATTTAAGGGAGACAAGCTATTGGGCAGGATTCTCTGACCTCCCAGCCAGGCGTTTCTCAGTGGCAGGGAGCAGTGTGTCGTTCACTGGTGGCGGGATTCTCTGGTCCCACTGTTGTCAATAGGATTTCCTATTGAAGCTACGCTGCCAGGAAACCAACAGCAGGAAAACGGTGTTGACAGGATTAGAAAATCTTGCTGGCGTGAATGGCCAGAGAATCCCACCAACAGCACGGTTTCCACTGCAATATTTACCAGTCTATGATCTTCTGTCATAGGCGGGCAAGTGGTTAACCAGAAAACTCTGGTCCTGGTTTACTGAGTTCTTGTTGGTGCATTTTTATACTTGCCTCAATTGTCTTACAGTTCTCCTTTTGGAGGTCAGACATTTTCCATGCTGAATCATAATATTTAATCCGAAGCTTGTAGCTCATGCAGTGGATGACTGTTGCAAGTGAGAGACTGGATTGGATCAGCAACAAAAGCATCAGGACAAACACCAGTATATCGTAAGACTGCTGAAATAACATTGGAGAAAGTTGCATTTCAAGGCAATGTTATCATGGGAATTATGCTTCAGAAGCCAGCAACATTTATTTTTCAGACTGAAATGATATATAACAGGTAAATATTAACAATAAGTCTCACTTAACTCTGGAGAGATGTGAAATGAATGTTTCAACCCATAAGAACGGACCATGCATATCTGGGATTTCCCTATTAGAATCCCAAGCACAGAAACAATTCTAGACCCTTTTCAATAATGTGTAAGATGAGCTTTATCTTTTTTTCAAAGTAACTCTCTTAATGCATACTTATGGCACCGTACAGAAAGATGCCAAAATATTGAATGTATTCAAGAGGCAGCTAGATATAGCACTTGGGCTGAACGGGATCAAAGGTGATGGGGATAAAGCAGGATTAGGCTATTGAGTTGGGCAATCAGCCACGATCATGATGAAGGCGGAGCAGGCTCGAAGGGCCTCGAAGCTCCCATCTTCTATGCTTCTATGAACTCTTGACAATGAATGACTCTGGTTGTTTTTCCACTGTAGAGCTGATGGAAACTGGATTAAATCTACCATGCATTGAGTTAACTGGTCTCAGCTGGGACAGTCGTATGATACTACACCTGATCTTAGTGCCTTTAGCTTACAGATATATATACCAGCTCAGATTCTTGGACCAGTGACTATTGAATGATCCCTACACGCTTGCAAATGTTGAATGCAAGCAGCATTTGGTTCGTTTGTAATTGCTGTAGTTGAACGACTTACTGATGCTCTATGTGAAAGGTGACCTTGATAAGGTGCCAAAGGGCAACCAATGCAAGTGTGACTAATGCTTGGGATAGGATTCAATCTCTTTAACAAAGGAAGGGAGATAATTATTGAGAAGAACAGACTTTAAATGTTCTCTTAAGCCCCAGAAATGTGCTCAACCATCAATAATGGCACAGTGAATTTTAGAGATAGTTTTTCCATCCTTCTAACTGGGGAATTGCTAGTGAGCTATTGGTAGGAGAGGAAAGAGATGACTGAAAAGAGCGAAACAGGATGACCAGTAAGTTGCCTGTGGAATGCAAAATGAAATTTTCATATCATCACTGTGAAGCTGTTTTAAATAGCCAAACTTTACTTCCCATGTCCCATCGTAAATATAGATAACATTGATTCATTCTTTTCACAAACTTGGTATGGGTCCAATCACAAAAAGCTTTATATCTCTATTTTAGTACAATAAAATTATTCACTTCCATTTCTCATCTAAGCACATTTATAACCCACACAAGAGTGCTACGTGTTACCAAATAATTTGCCACGATGTTTCAATCTTATGTCCATCAAGGGTTTAATTAAGAAAGTCAAAATTAACTTAGTCTCAGGCCATAACCAAATCTTTTAACAAATTATTGTTGGTTATGTTATGTTCAAAGATGTATGGGTTAGGTTGATTGGCCTTGCTAAATTGCCTCCATAGCATCAGGGAGATTAGCAGGCTCAATCCCCAGATTACAGGGAAAGGGGCTGGGTAGGATTATTGTCGTTGCAAGCTCAAATGGGCTGAATGGTCTCTCTCTGCACTGTATAGATTCTATAATTCTATTCCATGATTCCTCTACATTGAAAATTTGAGGCCATAAGTAAAGTCCAGCCACGTAGCATTATCCAGAATCTTTCCTTTGGAAATTGTATATTGTACTATTTTAAAATTTAGTTATGTTAAGTTTAAAATTATCTTTAATTCCAAATCTGTTACTGTAGTGTTTATTATCAATCTTAATTGCAGATACAATAGCAAATGGCCGGAGAAACTTTATTTAAGAGCAACAATATTTAAGTGCATTTAAAGGGATTGTAATGCGGGTTGTTGTTTCTCTTCCCATATCTGTTGGTGTATCAGACAGATTTTTATCTGTTCCCATAGTGAGGTTTTTCTTGAAATAGGTCACTAGCCTGTTGCCAGAGGCTTAAGCACGAGGGGCACCACTCCACATCAAGCACGGCTGAACAAGTATCTCCCGCTGTTACCACCTGCTGCTAGAGTGTGTTGAAAGGATTTTGCAGGTTGATACTAAACCTGTTGGCTCATTATAGAAGCAATTTCCTTGGCCTTTAACTCTAGCATGGAATTCAAACCCGGAGCTTCTGCCTCAGAGGCAGGGACACTATCCATTGCACCACAAGACCTCCTATTTAAAGAAGTAGCAATATCTAAATATTTTATTTGCATCTATTGTCAATGGTAATAAATAACAGTTGGTACAATATTAAAGTCATAGGATGGGATTTTCCAGCCACGCTTGCCCTGAAACCAGAAAATCCTCAAGGTCAATAGACATTTCCATGGTCCGCTCCTTGCCTGCTCCAATTCCTGTGGCAGACAAGATGGGATTCTCCCTATAGAGTCATACAGTGTAGGAAAGGCCCTTTGGCCCATCAATAACTACCATTAAAATCATACTAATCCCATTTTCCAGCAGTTGCCCCATATCTTTGAAAGTTATATTGTTTCAAGTGCACATTCAAATACTTTACGAAAGTTGCAAAGTTCCCGGCCTCCACTACCTTCCCAAGTGGTGCATTCCAGATTCCCATCACTTTCTGAATGATTTTTTTTCTCTCAAACCACCTCTCAATCTCCTTATCATTGACACCCTTATCATTGATCCCTCAGTTTGCCTGTATTATATTTAGTGTTATCTTGACTATTTATTGATGCGCTTTGGCATGAATTGCACAACGGAAAATAAAAGTTTTAGTTTTTAGATGGCACACTTACACGCAAACTTGTTGAACTTAGTCGAAAGATGTTAATAAATTTCATTATGCTGAAGGATAGATATCCAGTGGCTGTAAATAGCATTGGAGTTGTGACACTGCTTATAGCAATTAGGACCTCAATCTAAACAATAACAGTGAAAACAAAAGTGGTACATAATTAGAGGAAGACATTGGGTGCGATCTTATCACTCGCTCACACCATGACAAGCCAAAACTCCGTTCACTGTAGCAGGATGGGAAAATCCTGCTGGCATGAACAGTCTAAAAATTCTAACACTATTAATATGAAATCATTCGCAAGGTACAAATCCAACATCCAACCCATATGCTAAACAGACTACATGTGCAACATAAAATATTTATAGTATAGACCATCAGACTGCAAGATTGGTGGATTTGCAGATAGTGATGAGGACTATCGGAAGATTCAGCAGGATATAGATCAGTTGGAGATTTGGCAGAGAGATGGCAGATGGCGTTTTATCCAGACAAATGTGAGGTAATGCATTTTGGAAGATCTAATGCAGATAGGAAATATACAGTAAATAGCAGATCATTATGAATATTGATAGGCAAAGGGATTTGGGTGTACAGATACACAGGTCACTGAAAGTGACAATGCAAGTGGAGAAGGTAGTCAAAAAGGCATACAGCATGCTTGCCTTCATTGGCCGCGGTATTGAGTTTAAAAATTGACAAGACACGTTGCAGCTTTGTAGAACATTAGTTAGGCCACACTTGGAATATATTTTCAATTCTGATTGCCACACTACCAGAAGGATGTGGAGGTTTTGGAGAGACTTATCAGGAAGTTGTCTGGTATGGAGGGCATTAGCTATGAGGAGAGGTTGGAGAAACTTGGTTTGTTCTCAATGGAGTGACGGAGACTGATAGAAGTCTACAAGATTATGAGAGGCAAGGATAGAACGGATAGTCAGAAGCTTTTTCCCAGGGTGAAAGAATCAATTATTAGGGAGCAGAGATTAAAGGTTTAAAGGAGATGTGCGAGGCAGATTTCTTACACATAGAGTAGTGGGTGCCTGGAACTTGTTGCCGGGGGAGATAGTGGAAGTGGTACAGTAGTGACTTTTAAAGGGCGCCTTGACAAGTATATGAATAGGATGGGAATAGAGGGATATGGTCCCCAGAACGGTCAAGGATTTTAGTTAAGTTGGGGAGTATGATCGTTGCAGGCTTGGAAGGCTGAAGGACCTGTTCCTGAGCTTTAATTTTATTTACTCTTTGTTCATACTTATTTTCAATTATCTGACTTTTAAAGGCATTAAACTAATGCTTAATTCCCTCTTAGTTAACATAGAACATTACAGCGCAGAACAGGCCCTTCGGCCTTCGATGTTGCGCTGACCAATTAAGAAAAAGCAATGACCCTCTAACCTAAACCATTCCCTTTTCATCCATAAACTTATCTACTAAACTCTTAAACGCCCCCAAACTTGGCGCATCTACAACTGCAGCAGGCAGGGCATTCCATACCCTTACCACCCTCTGGGTAAAGAACCTACCTCTGACATCCGTCCTATAACTATCACCCCTTAATTTAAAGCTATGTCCCCTCGTGCTAGCTTTCTCCATCCTAGGAAAAAGGCTATCACTGTCCACCCTATCTAAACCTCTAATCATCTTATATGTTTCAAAAAGGATCTGAAGTGATTGCTTCTTTACTAAGTAATAAATCCATCTCTCACTCACAACAGTACTTCAAATTGATAGCAATGCTACCTCTTCCTCTCTACGGTAGCAAAATAATATTAGAAGCAAACTAATACAAGTGTCAGGAATTGCATTTGGAATTATCCAGAGCATGGTTAACATAGAATAAGGTACTATGGGGACAAGTTGATCTGCTCAACATGATCTGCAAGCAGGTCAAACACAACTCCCGATCACACGAGCCTTTCTTGTATCACTGAATGCCACAGTATCTTCAAAGGACTTCGACAATGCAGAATGAGGCCGTTCAGCCCATCTAGTCTGCACCAACTCTCCAATGTATCTTACCCTGGCCCTTAATTCCACACATTTACCTCCCTAATTCCACTAACCTATTGGTACAATAATGGACAATTTAGCATGGCCAATCCACCTAATCTGCACATCTTTGGATTGTGGGAGGAAACCAGAACACCCGAAGGAAACCCTCACAGACATGGGAGAATATGCAAACTCCACAACAACAGTCACCCAAGGCCAGAATTGAACCTGGGTCCCTGGCGCTGTAAGGCAGCAGTGTTAATCACTGTGCCACCACGCCACCTACCTCCTTTAGCAATTAGTCTGCTGGCTACCATTGGCATGCAAAGGCTTGAGCTTACATTACATTTCACCAATCAGTTGCCTGTTACTCTTTGCAACTTGCTGCCTCAATGCTAATGAGGCTCAAGATCCAAAATAGTTTGCGCCTCACCACGCAGATCCAGGGATGCTGCCAAATTTCTAGGCCCACACCTTGGCTCCCAACTTATGTTACTGTAGCATACAAAAACAGTGCACCAAAATGCTTTGACCCTAAAGTTGTTTTCATAATAAAACTGAAGTGTGCTGAATAATAGAAATTCAGTGCATTAGTTAACTACATACCAAGAACTTGCTGGGATATTCAGCTGCCACATGGCTTGCAATAGCACCAGGAAAACACTGGATGAAGCAATCATAAAGAAGTTTGCGTTAAATCTCAATTGAAATCACCAAAAAACTGAAGTTCGGAAGTGCTTTATCCCATTTTAAAATTGGCCAATTAAGAAAAGTGACCATTTTTATTGAAAGAAGTTGAACCTCCTCATGCAAAGAAGTTTGAGATTGAGAGAAGTGGGGAGTTGAACAGGGTTTAAAGTTTTAAAATTTACTTATTAATTGGTGTTACAAATAGGCTAATATTAACACTGCCATGAAGTTATTATGAAAATCCCCTCGTCACCACACTCCAGTGCCTGAGGGAGAATTTAGCATAGCCCACGCACCTAACCAGCACATTTTTTTGGACTGTGGAAGGAAACTGAAACACATGAAGGAAACCCGCACAGACACAGGGAGAACAAGCAGACTCCACACAGACAGTGACCCATGCCAGAAATTGAACTCGGGTCCCCAGTGCTGTGAGACAGCAGTGTTAACCACTACGACACCATGCATTCCTGCAAGGAATTCACTTCATGGCATTGATCTTCCACTTTAATATTGTACATAAAACCTCATTCTGAAAGGCTTTCTTTTTACTTTGACCAGAGGAGACATTAGTAAACTTTGAACATTTAAAGAAATATATCTTCATTCCAGATATATGAGAAGCAGGAACACATTACAAGTGGAATTTGATTCCTTTGAGAAATAAGAAACATAATCAATGGTAGTTGCTTTCAATGGATATAAAGTGAAGGAGCTGAACAGATCTTTTTAAAGCCAAGTGAAGCTTCTTCATTGCACCAATGAATACATAAAATCGGAGTATGTGAAAATAGTGCAGGAATTTTAGTGAGTCTCTGTTGGAGTTTGAACATTGCTGGAGTGAAATGGCTATCTTCCTGAGCTGCCAGGCCAAGATGAAACCAATTTGAAAAAACATGAAAAACCTGTCTGAGTCTAAAGAGGAACCCTCCACATTTTGGCCCAAGTGATCACTACAACAAAAACATTCTATGTCAGTCACACTTTGTGGGGAACAATGCAATACAATACCTTGTATTCAGCTGGCTAGCTTATAAATGTACCTGGATGGAAATGCAGAGGAAACGCTAGACTGTGTACAAATATAAAATCTCATCACACCAGTATTCAGTCGACACTTTTGTAAAGCAATGCATTTTATCTAGGATGAAGATCATTACATTCATTCAATATTTTATTTAAATATCCCCTCCAATTTAAATCATATGTCAGACAATTCCTAGGAGAGTATGCACCCTGGACATTCTCTCTTCCACTTTCTGCCATTGGGAAAGTGATATAAAGGTCTGAGGTCACCATCCAACCAACACAAGAACAGCTTCTTCCCCGCTGCTATCAGACTGCTGAATGGACCTACCATATATTGAGCCGATCTTTCTCTGCACCCTAGCTACAACTGTAACACTACATTCTGCACTCTCTCCTTTCCTTCTCTGTGAATGCTATGCTTCATCTGTATAGCACACAAGAAACAATACTTTTCACTGTATATTAATACATGTGACAATAATAAACCAAATCACTGAGTTGATTGTGTATTATTGCATCCACTTCAAAGGAATGTCACACGGACCAATTTGAAAGTAGTGTCAACCCTTTTAAGATGTTATCGTATATCAGTTACATATGACTCATGTCCTTTCTCTTAATTGAATTAATAGAGTGATGGTTGGTGTAAAGACAAGCAAATATAAATATCTAGATTAATTTATTTAGCAGAAAAATAGCTTGATTGACCAAAGTCTGATATAATTGTTACAATCTTAAGTTTTAAGAGCTGAATTTCAAATAAAAAACTTTGCTGTTCAAAATCAAGTTTCACAATACTATTTAATTAACTATGACAACACAAAACTCATGCAAACCATTATCAAATTTTAGATGAACTTACTGCAGCCAAAATCCAAAAGAATGTCACAGATAGGTAGGGTCCAGGAACCAAAGCACCCATATTCAGGGCAATAATTCCACCAAAAACTGCACAAATGGCCACAATCACTTCAACTACCTGCGGACATTCAAAGAAAGCGTGACATGGTTTTCATAGTTAATGCATGATTTCATTGGCGATTCCAGCATTATTTAGATTGCCATTCAATTTCTATTTATTTATTTGTGTCGCAAGTAAGCTTACATTAACACTGCAATGAAGTTACTGTGAAAATCTCCTAGTCGCCATCTGTTCGGGTACACTGAGAGAGAATTTAGCATGGCCAATGCACCTAACCAGCACATCTCTGGACTGTGAGAAGAAACTGGAGCACTCTGAGGGAGCCCACACAGACATAGGGAGAATGTGCAAACTCTGTTATGAACAGTGACCCAAGCCAGAATTGAACCTGAGTCTCTGGCACTATGAGGCAGTAGACCTAACAAATGTGTCACTGTGCCGCCCCCAAGCTGGCTCTAATAGAAGCAATGCTGCTGAAGACTGAAATCTTTGTATATTATCATTTGCATATTATTAACATGGCACAGATATATTAATAGTTAACAACCGAATTTGTCATCAAGTTTTATGTCAATCACGTACTACAAATTAATCAGCCAGCATCAGAAATCAACAATTATTTAATCTTTTACCTAAATAGTCTCTCCAACAGACAATTACTGTGCTGAGTTCATGAAACATAAATGTAACCAGTTCAAATGAGTTTCGTTCTGAGATGAATTTGAAAGAAGTGTAAATTCTTTACAAGGTTACCAGACCCATTCCCACAGCATATGAGAAGAATATTAATTTGGTAAATGGATAATTGAAAAAGTTAAAGATTCTTATAAGAACATAAATTCTTCTCCTTATGGTGGTATTATAATCATGACTTGAACAGGGCAATTCCTTTCCTATTACAAATAGCTCAGAACAAGATAGCAGTATGCAAAGAATAGCAATTGGTATGAGGGGTTTCCAGTTTTGAGAAGATATGAAGCGTTGGACTCAAGGTGAACATTATTCTTAAGATGTTCTAATGTCACTTTTTAAAAAGTGAATATCGAGGAACAGTAATGACAAAAATGGGAAGGACATAAATTTTTCAAATTCTGCTTCCCTGCAGTGATTCACAGTAGGCTACATCCTAACATACGAGGGGTATATAAAATGTGGGAATGGATGGAATTAATTGTGGGTGGGTAATTATGATGGGAACACAGTCTTCCATTTAAGACAGAGCAAGGAGGATTTTATTTTTTTCGCAGCGGGCTGTTAGCTTTGAAATTCTCTTCCACTGGATAGCAATGGAGGCTGGGTCACTGAATATGTTCAATGATGTGTAAGACACATTTTTGATTGACAGAATTCATGGATCATGGAAGACAGGAAAGATAGTGATGCTCGAGCTATTATTTTATTGAATAGTGGTAGAACAAGATCGATGCAGCAAATGGCCTACTCCTGCCTTTGTTGCTTATGGCCTTATTGTAAGGCGAAGCCTTATGTGGAAATATAAACACCAACATAAACCCGTTGGACTGAGATATTGATTCTATATAATACAATGGTTTAAGAACGTTAAGACCAATAGTAACTAATAAAAGCTGTACATTAGCAAATGCTTCCTTTAGAAACCTTCAAATCTAAACTCAAATTTTTGCTTATCTTGTCTTCTTTTACCATCTTCTAAGAACAAATATGACAGCACACTTTGCTGTTACTTAATGTTTCAAATAGTTCTGCTAAGAACTCATCATCAATAAGATGAAAGATTTTTTAAAAATATGTTGGTGACATATTTTTAAACCCACTGACTGATTTCTCATCGTTGATTATTCCTAAATTCAGATTTTCTAAATAATTGATTCTCCTTCAGGCACCATGCTCTAAGAGGGTACTGGCAGTTACAGACTTCCATTGAATTGTTTGTACAATTGTGTGCCACTGCCTTATGTAGCTGACCAGAAAACTCTCCTGTTCTTTACTGCTTATCATCAGGCATTTTTGAAGGATTTACAGGTTGATAGCCAACTTTTTTGGCCATGTCAGGCACATCTCTTCCACAGCCATTAAGCCATCTGTGGGACTTGTGTTCAGAATCTCAGGCATTGAGGGAGTATGGCACTACCACAGCACCACTTGATTTCAGTCCGTTTAAAATTAATATCAGTAATCAACATGGAGCATTATAGATCTTATACAATAGTTACTTACTGAATAGGACTTGAGAGTTCGAGACGGAAATTTTATGTGGCACAATAAAGCCGTTTCATCATATGACAGGACCTACAAATTAATTTGACAAAGGTAAACCAGCCTAAAGTTAAAGCAAAAGTTTATTACATCTAAAGATAAAACACTGAGATCTCAGAAAATTCTTTTTGTTACTCTAGTGCAAAGTAGCATCTTTACCTTCATATCACTGTGTGCAGTATTTTATTTATTTAATAGTGTCAAAAATAGGCTTACGTTAACACTACAATGAATGTGAAAATCCTCTAGTTGCCACACTCCGGTGTCTGTTCGGGAACACTGGGGCAGAATTTAGCATGGCCAATGCACCTAACCTGTACATCATTCGGACTGTGGGACGAAACCAAAGCATCTGGAGGAAGTCTACACAGACAAGGGGAGAATGTGCAGACTTCACACAGGCAGTGACACAAGCCGGGAATCGAACTTGGGTCCCTAGCGCTGTGAGGCAGCAGCGCTAACCACTGTGTCGCCCTAAATAACAATGAATATCATTAAAATCTATCACGAGTTTAATATACATAAACAGGCTTCAATTTCACATTTTATTATCAATTAAAGGACTGCAGACATGGTTTAAGTTAGCTGTGACAATCTGAAAAATTCACTAT
Organism: Sphyrna mokarran; assembly: GCA_024679065.1. Lineage (NCBI taxonomy): Eukaryota > Metazoa > Chordata > Chondrichthyes > Carcharhiniformes > Carcharhinidae > Sphyrna > Sphyrna mokarran. The sequence continues at coordinate 25,684,703 of JAGIQG010000019.1, forward strand.
GCTCTATTCTTAAATTGAAAGTCACTATTTCATCTTTAGTAATCGCAAAGTTGGCAGCTGGAAGACTTACTTTCTTTCTCTTACAGCAGTCAGTGTCAGATCTTGCCGATAGAATGACTTTACTGGCCATGAGTATTTCCAGAAGTACAAGTAAAACCAGGTTAAAGTTTATCTGTGAAAGAAAATAAATTATAAAATATATATGCAAAAAATTAACTCAGTTAAGTTTGTTTGGGTTCTAACCCAAGTACATAGCAACGAATCCTCATGTAACTGATTAAAGCTTTCATTTTTCAAATGATTTGAAATCTTGGGCTAACAGTTGCATGGGTAAGATGGGTATAGAGGGATATGGGCCAAACATGGGCAATTGGCACTAGCTTCGCGTTAAAAAAAGGGGCAGCATGGACAGGTTGGGTCGAAGTGCCTTTTTCTATGCTGTAAACCTCTATGATTCTATGATTTGCATCCTCCATATGCATTAGGATTACAACCAAGTTTGACAGATTCTGGGCCACACGCACACACACATAATAATATCACAGATTGTAAATTACATTTCTGTCCTATTTCAATGCTATACCTGAAGCTAAATTTAATCTAGCCAAATGACTTTACATTACCAAGAGTGATAACCATGCTGCAATAAATGGTGGAATTTTTGTGGGTTTCATTATTATTCAAAAGTAAATCTCATCTTCTTCATTTTGCATTCTTCAACAAACCAGTGAACATTAGGAGAATGATACTGTAACACAAGTCAACATTGTGTCACGATTGATCTGTCAAAGATAGTGGTTTGGATTTCATGATCACAGCAGTAACCTTCAGTAAATGTGAATATTATTAATCTGGCAACTTTGCACTATGCCAGTACGGTGGTACAGTGGTTAGCACTGCTACCTCACAGTGCCAGGGACCTGGGTTCAATTCCAGCTTCGGATGACTGTCTGAGTTTGCATATTCCCCCATGTTTGCATGGGTTTCATCTGGATGCTCCGATTTCCTCCCACAGTCCGAAGATGTGCAGATTAAGTGGACTGGCCGTGCTAAATTACTCCCTAGTGTCCCAATGTGTGTTGGTGAGGGAGATTAGAGGGGTAGATACATGGAGTTATAGGGATAGGGTGGGGATTGGGCCTGGGTAAGATCCTCTGACAGAGAGTCAGTGTGGACCAAATGGGCCGAATGGCCATCTTCTGCACTGCAGGGATTGTACGATCATCAATAGAAGCTGACTGAGAAATGTTCAGGGAGCTGCAGTAAGAATAAGACTAGACTATCCTGCACCTTGGGAGAGAACGGTATTTAACCTGTCCCATGATTTTATTTCCTGAAAAACTGGGTCAGTTATGTGGTTATCAAATCCTGAATGACCAATTAGCTTTGGGTCTTCAGACCAAAGTAAGTTAATAACTGGCAGATTTCCTAAATTGTTCTGCACTAGAAATACTTTACAATAACATAGAGCTCACTTAACATCTGTACAGGAGAAGCAATTGTTCCAGTCCTGACTTGCATGGTATCAGATAACATTTGGAACAACAATTTCTTGGCTCGAGTGAAGCTGAGAAGCAATCTTGCGTAAAAAAACCATCAATGAATCCTTTAGACTATCTTGCCAGAACCTCAAATTAACCCACAACCAGCCTACAATAAGAGCCTGCAGTCCACTAATTTCTGCAAGCCAAAACGAATGCTGGCCACAGTATAAGTTCTCACTTAAAATGTGAAATTTGGATCAAGTGCTGTGGAAATTGCGTGCTGAGTGGGGCACCTGGTGCATCTGGTCACATCTGACATCACGCCCCTTGCTGGCCAGAGTATTCACTCTGGCATGCCGTGTCTTTGCTGAAAGCTTCCCAAATGGACTGATCGTGAAATCAAACAACTGTACCGGCCAATATGACACAAGATTTCTAAGATTATACCGATCAGTCAATTCAAGATTTTCTTGTCGCTCAACCAAAGAACATTCGTAAAAAGTCCACTTCTATAGAATTAGTTGATGGACTAGCACACAACGTGAAGGTGAGTTGATCTCCATTAACATCAGTTATTTTAAGGTCATTGGGAAAACAGAAATGCTTTTTTGCGGTGTTGTGGTGAGCTGTGAATTTAGCAGGTAGTGAGTGTCTTTTTAAACTCAGAGGGAGAGTAAAGGAGTTGCTGAGCTCCCCACACAAAGGCTGCCACAGATATGACAGTTGCAATTGCAGCATCTCAGGCTATGCACCATATCAGATGAGAGATGGATCAGAGTGTGGGAAAGGAAATCTTTGCATAATGTCCTTTGCCAAGTTGGTACTGGATTTCTCCATGATGCATGACAGTGAAAGGAAGCTGTTTGACAGGCTAGACAATAAATCCAGCATCTCCATATACATCCTGAACAGTATTCTCCTGTATATCGCTCCATCTTCTGTCCTCTCTACCAGCACTTATCTGCGACCCCACTTTTTAGGGTGCTGCCTGGCGCATGAACCAATCTTTCCCCCGACCTAGCTACAGCCCATTTGGAATATGGTGAGCAATCTTGGGCCCTGTATTTGCCCATTTGGAATATTATGAACAATTTTGGGCCTGTATTTAAGGAGGGATGTGCTAACTTTGGAGAGGGGGTAGAAGAGATTCACGAGAATGATCTCGGGAATAAAAGGCTTGTGGCATGAGAAGTGTCTGAGGACTCTGGGTCTGTACTCGATGGAGTTTAGAAGAATGAGGGGAACCTTATTGAAACTTACAGAATACTGGGATCCGATAGAACAGCCTCAGAATAAAGGGACAACCCGTTAGAACCGAGATGAGGAAGAATTTCTTTAGCCAGAAGGTGGTGAATATATGGATTTCAGGCCATGGAGGCCAGCTCATTGAGTATATTTAAGACATAGATACATTTCTTGAATGGTAAGGGGATCAAAAATTACTGGGAAAAGGTGGGAGAATGCCATTGATAAATATATCATATGATCAATGGGCCATATGGGCTAATTCTCTACAATGTCTTATGGACTTTGTGCGTGATGATTACCAAATGCAACCCGTACCTCACATTTACAGGCACACGTACAGATTTCTCTCTTTGGAAGTGGTTTAATACACGAGGAGATTCATTTCAAAGACTTGCCTCCAAAAAGACCTGATGACACAAACAATAGCCACGAATGCCTGACTGAGCCTAATTTTGGATGCTTTCCTGTTTCCAAGATGCCCTCCAACACAAGGAGGTGATGGGCCAACTGCACCCTCAGGCAATCTGCCACCCATCACACTTCTTTCTCCATTGGGCAATTGGACCATTAAAACAATGTGCTGGCTAATCAAAGACTTGCACCAGAATCTCTCAAGAGTAGGACAGACTGGGATAATGGATGTCAAACTTTTAAAAAAATGCTATACATCCCCTGGTATCATGAAGTATAAGATTAACTTTATTTCAGTTGTGCCCTGAAATACAGTGATGGAAACCCATATAAAGACAGTACAACTAAGTTAACGTCACATCTTTTCCTTGTCAATCGGAAGCCTGACACATCCAAACAGTTTCACACTGTCAGGAGGAGCCAGTGAGTCAGAACATTTCCTCCTCATTTCAATCATAGAATCTACAATGCAGAAGGAAGCCATTTGGCCCATCAAGCCTGTACTGACAACAATCCCACCCAGGTCCTATCCCCGTAACCTCACATATTTCTCTCCTAGTCACCCTAACATCAAGGGGCAATTCATTATGGCCAATCAACCTAACCCGCACATCTTTGGACTATGGGAGGAAACCCGCAGGAAACTGACAGAGACACAGGGAGAACATGCAAACTCACAAAGACAGTGACCCACACTGGGAATCAAATCCAGGTCCTTGGCGCTGTGAGGCTACAGTGCTAACCATTGTGCCACGTTCCTATAATGCTTGGGCCAGAAAACTGGCATCGACCAACTTGACCATCTCTGCTCAGGCATTTTTAATGCTATCTCCACTCACATTGTCTGCATCTTTAAGACTTGATTAGTTATAAAGACTCACATTCTAAACAGTATTCTGTAAACAGAGTGTGTGTCTTTATATGCTCTGCTTGTGATCAGAACTCCCCACTCACCTGACGAAGGAGCAGTGCTCCGAAAGCTAGTGGCATTTGCTATCAAATAGACCTATTAGACTTTAACCTGGTGTTGTGAGACTTCTTACAGGTATTTTTTAACAGGGCTCCAGAATAGAGGTCTCATCCCAGTTTTACAGTGGAGAACCCTCAGTACCTTTAAGCACAAGATCTCGAGGGAAGCACATTCAGGAAGTCAATTGTGTTTCTGTCCTTCCTTGTTTCCATTTTTGACAGTTACCACCAAGGCTAAATTGCATGTGTATAGAATCATAGAATCATACAGTACAGAAGGAGGTCATTTGGCCCATCGAATCTGCACCACCTGCAATCCCACCCATACCCTATCTCCATAACCCTGTGCATTTACCCGAGCTAATCCCCCTGACACTAAGCGGCAATTTAATATGGCCAATCCATCTAACCAGCATGTCTTTGTATTGTTGGAGGGAATCGGAGCACCTGGAGGAAACCCATGCAGACGAAGGGAGAATGTGCAGACTCCACACAGACAGTGACCCAAGCCGGCAATTGAACCCGGGTCCCTGGCGCTGTGAGGCAGCAGTACTAACCATTGTGCACCCACAATTATGAAAGTGAGCTGACCTGCCAAACATCAGATCAGCTTACTCTACTGCTTGCGTACGAGCTGTTGCAATTCTGCTCGCACTGAAATAGAGTCATCTATTAGAAATTGTTTCGATCCTGGAGTTTCCCCATTTACAATCTGCTTTTTGTCAAGACAATTCCAGGAACCTTGCATCAAATTTGCATGAATGACTTTCATTGTGGTCTGTGCCAATGGAGCCTATTTTGTGTCAGTACTTTCCTGTATAGTCTGAGCTTGGTTCTGTTACGTCTGTGTTTTCAACGAGAGAACGTGCATGCGCATGAAGATAGAGGGAGAACAAATTACCTCAGTGAGTAATAGTCCTACAAACTGAAAATAGATCCTTTGAGCACAAGAAGTTGTGTGTGAACTGAAAAAACTCGAATAATATATGCAGTTTGAGCAGTGAACATTGATTGAAACAGTCCTGTTTATACTAACTGGAGATAAACTACATACACACTTTTACATTGCACAGTGTTTTTAGAGCAGCTTTGAAGGCAATGCAAGGAGTTTTGACATCTGTACACCTTACTGAAGGTGCCCCTGTCATATGTGTTGCAGCTGTGTGCTAACTCACTCACTTTTCAAATTTTCTTTTCAGTTGCAATATGTTTGGTTTAAATTTAATCTGAAATATAGGGCCAGGATACTCCAGCCTCAGCAGATGACCCACGGAAATCCTGATGCCCTATAGAATGGGACATCTACCAACCCCATGATGGAGGGTCATCCTTCCCCTCCCCCCCACCAACACCCCACACCATGTAGGCATGAGGGTGATTCGAACTGACCACCCCTCCCATAGAACCTCTCAGAACACCCATGCAAGCCCCCATCCCTCTCTTTTCCATGCCCCTGAAAGTGTGCAAGTGCCATACTTCCACTTCTATCATTGCAGCAGGAGTACGACAATGATATTAAACCTGGCAGCCTTTAATATCATTGCAGCACTCCACTCTGCTACAGAGATTTTCCTTTCAGAAGCTGCAGGTGTAAGCTAACCCTCTGACAGAGAGAAGATGTCAATTTCCCCAGGGGAAGGGGGTCCATTCTGTACTGCGTTCAACCTCAATGTATTCACTCAGCTTTGATTTGAAGTCTCTGAGGCATCCCAGCAAGCTGAAACCTTCTTTATTCTATTGGAAACTTTTGCTATCTGTCAATTTCAACATGCATTGGTTTAAAAGCGACCTTCCTTGGCAACTTGATGGATTGCTACTCACACTCTTGTCAGCTGTGTTTATTTACATTTCCCTTCACACTTAAATGCATCTCAAGTAGCTCCATTGCTCCTAACTGCAATGTTTGCAACCATTCTAAGCTTTTTCTGGCAGTGACTTCTTCTAAATGTGATAAGTGATTTAACTCTCTCCTTTCACACTTTTTCCTTTGGTGTGGGGTTAATGGTGTTCAACTGATCTGGGGGGGCAGCGGGTGGGGTGGTGATTCAGCATTTAATTTTTTGGGGACCTGTCTCCGAACGGGGATCGGGGGGCATTCTTTAAAAATGACACCCTGCTCTCTGAACAGTGGGACTGGCTGGCGTGTTGCCTGACATGATCTCAATAGCATCTTTCAGGTGGGTGAATCCCACTTGACAGACACTGCCAACATGGGTGAGAAGCAATGTTTTCTTGATGGCTTGACCACTTAACCTGAAAACAGGAGAATTCTGCCCGTGTGGCTAGTGCCTGGTGAATCCCGTTTGTATTACACTTTCTACAAAGAAATAAGGTGGATTATTGTCCTTATAAAGAAATATATAATAAATACTGTTCTAAACAGAGTTGCCAATGTGCAATCAGCACACAGGTCAAAAGATTTTGAACAGACGGGATTTTCATTTGCTAACCACAGTCATTTTGATTTCTAGTCATAACATTTAAAAGTTTAGGTGATTCAATTGAGGAACTGGAATTTGCTACAACACAAAAAGAATAATTAGATCTTTAATTGTATAGTACAGTATTTGTAACACCAACACAGGCTTCACAGAGATCAGAGCATTGCTTTGAAAGGGCATCCGAATCTGCATTTAAACAAAATACCCTTGAACCTCTCAGACACAGGGAATTCCTCCTCGACCCCCTAGGCAACCACCTTCCCCACACAAGTGCCGGAGCAAACCCCCTGCCCCAACACAAACACCAAGGCAACACCCCTTCCCCCAACACAAGAACTGGGGCAACACTCCCTTCCCCAACACAAGCACCGGGGCAACACCTCCCTCTCCCCAACACAAGCATCGGCGCAACTCCCCCTTCCCCACACAAGCACTAGTGTAAGATCCACCCACCCCATCAACACAAGCACTGAGGCAAACACTCTGCCAACACAAGCACTGGGGCAACTACAACTCCCTCCCCACCCCCGCAACACAAGCACCAGGGCAATCCTGCCCCCCCAGCAACACAAGCAACAGGACACACAACTGCATGCTGAGTAAAAACCATTCAGTTGTCAATCAAATTAGACTTACTAGGCCTGGGTTGAAATTGAATGGAAACAAAGATTTCCAATGGGTTAGAAGATATTTAAAAGACTCTGTGCTTTCTTGGAAGACTCAGAGACTTCAGATTAAAAACTGTGTGAACAAGATGTGGTCGAGTGAATTGCTATGGAGAAGGAAACCTCCCCCAGTGAAAGTCACATCTCTTCTCTGTCAGAGGACTTCAAAAGTGTCTGCTCACATCTGCAGCTTTTGAGAGAGAAAGGGAAATCCCTGTTGCAGAACGGAGTGCTGCTGCAATTTACTAGGAGGCATGGAGATTAAAGTGACCAGGCCATTTCAAAGCTCTCACAGATAACAGGCTAGAATGAAGATATTGAGCAGAGAACTGCTTGAAATCACCACGCTAGAACAGATCATCAAGTCTGACAGGGTTAGAAAGGATAATGTAGCCATGCGAGCCCCATTGCAAGAGACAGTGCTGAGACCAACCCCTTGCCCTCAACCCGAACCAAATCCCGTGACCTTCCCTCTACAGCCTGACAGTGACAGAGGGGCAAATGACCACTGGGCCCAGCTCCTTGACCCGTTAGGGTCCAGTATGCTGGGTCTATGCTGGTCAGCATCAAAGCCCACTCAGTGAAATACCCACTGGGGAGAAGATTGCATGGCGGGAGGCCACTGAATGGGCTGTCTAATTGTATTACAAATAATGGGTTTGCATAATTTTTAGACAATTAGATCTAGAAGAACAGGTCAGGTGAATCCAGATTGGCTTCACACCTAGCGGGAATCCCAATTTTCGCTGACATCCCATTCAGCAGGGCATCGGAATTCCTGCAAGCCGTCTTACATGGCTGGCGAATCCCCTTCAGGGGATTAATTTTTTTTGCTCCTTGCCTTGTATTATTAAATTGTTTACCATTGATTTCTTTGCTAAATATTAAAGTATATACATACTCAATACAGAATATTCCAGCTGCTGACTTTTAATAGTAAGACTTCCGCAACAATTTTCTCTTACGGACATCATCAAGAAAATAGCAATCATTGACAATCCTCATAAATGCAAAGCGTGGACAAATGCAAAATGAATTTTTGTGTGTGATATATTCAAAGAGCATATTTGGACGGCACAGTGGTTAGTACTGATGTCTCTCAGCACCAGAGATCGGGGTTCAATTCCAACCTCTGGTAAATGTGTGTGTGGATTTTGCATGTTCTCCCAGTGTCTACGTGGGTTTCCTCTGGATGCACCGCTTTTCTCCCACAGTCCAAAGATGTGCGGATTAGGTTGATTAGCCATGCTAAATTGCCCCTTAGCATGATAAATGCATGGGGTTATAGAGATAAGGTCTGGGTGGGATTGTTGCTGGTGCAGGCTCAATGGGCCAAATGGCCTCTTTCTGTATTGTGGGGATTCTATGATGCTAAATATTATAGATAGTCAAACACACAGAATAATACATCAAATCGTAAAATGAATGTTATGAATCTTAATTAGTTAACATCCTTTAACTTCTGATTTGACACATGGCTGCATGCCAATGATTTTCCCAGCTTTTAAAAATAAAAAATTACATGAATGACAATACATGTTGTAACATGAAGTAAAAGATAAGCTTACGTTTAATGCAGCTGGATTGAGAACGAGCTTGCATCCATACCAGATCATGCAAGTTGTTGTGATAGCAAATGTTGAAATAAACAGAAGCTGGAAGTGTGGCATCTAAAGAAAATAATCTTTTTTAGATTCTGCAATTGTACTCATTAAGCAATACAAAAATATAAGCGATGAAACGTAATTCATAATGTTGTACCTACTGCATTAACTCTTCTTTTAGCTACAGCAAAACTCACAACCGCTGCAGGAATACACTGAGAGGGAAAAAAAAACAATTTAAAAACTAATTTTAAGATAAAATAAGTTAACACTTCAACCATCAGCAATACATTTGTAAAAAATGCCTGTACAAAAACAAACTCAAACAGAATAATTATTTTGTCAATATTTTGTTGCAATGCTGTATTTGGAAAATAATCCAATCATTTATTTGAATTGGAATCATAGAATTCCTACTGTGCAGAAAGAGGCCATTGGCCCATCAGATGTACACCAACACTTAGACCATCTTTCCCAAGACTTATCCCTGTAACTCCATGTATGTACCCCACTAATTCCCCCCAACCTACATATCTTTGGATACTAAGGGGCAATTTATCATAGGTAATCCGTCCAACCTGTACATTTTGGACTGAGTGAGGAAACATCCAGAGCATCCAGAGGAAACCCATGCAGACACAGGGAGAATGTGCAAACTCTACACAGACAGCGACCTGAGGCCAGAACTGAAACCAGATCCCCGGCACAGTGAGACAGCAATGCTAACCATTATGCTGCCCTGGTTTTTTTCCTGATAAAACATGTACATTATCTAGAAGATTAAAAATCTCTGTTTTCTCTCAATTTCTCTCCCTGTACCAGCTGAAAAGATGGATTTGAAATCAATTTGGAGAGGTCTTAATTCACTTCCTGAAGAGTGACGGTGCAGAATTTTCCCGTCTGGAAATTAAGCCCCATGGGTGGGTCAGGAATGTAAAGTGTTTCCCATTGCAGAGGCTGACAGGAAAACACACTCAATCTTCCAGCCCTGTCCTCATTCATTATGTAACCAGGTGTTTTACACCATATTCTGTGGTGGGGCAGGCTTGATGGCCCATTGTCTGCCATTCAGCCAGGCACCATATTGGAAAGACGCCCAACATCACTGACCCACTATTGAAGGTGGATCTTCTGAAAAATCAAATTGGTATTGGACAGGATTCTTAAGATCAAAACTTGTATCTCCTGCAAAAGAAGATGGAACTCCAAGAACATTCTGCAGCTGGAAAACGGCCCCCTTCAGGACACTGAATCTGGAATATCCACCTGTAGATGCTTCCCACATCCACAGTTGTGGTGTCTGGGTTCTAGGGTTGCTGTGCTTCCAAGCCCAAGCATTGTTCAGGTGAGTCCCAGCATCTACATGCCGCATTGCTCCAAAAGCGGTTCCTATTGCCATATTTTCTTCCTGGTGCCACAAAGAACCTGGTATGGGTGGTTGGGCCTTCATTGGCATTCCATTACAAGGATGCAAATGGGTTTCACACCGGCTTCCAGCAAGATTTCGAATTCAATGACACCAGCGATAACCCAGCCATAAATTCAAGCTGGCATCAAGCCGATTTCTGGGCCTCCCCTCAAAACTCTTCCCCCCGGCTGCCACTAACGGGTACGCAGGGGAATTCCACCCGCAATCTTAAAAGTAGGAGAAATTGGCAGAGGTGCCTTAAAGTTGGCAGGAGCAGGAAAAGCAAAAAACTCACGAGGGTTTTTTTTGGAGGTGGAGAGAAGGCATGCTGTGCCTCAGAAAATAGTAAACTTGATCTGAATTTCACCCATATATACCCAGAGGAGATTTTTCAATAACATTGGATAAGAAAAATTGAAAAAAATGTTTAATTTCCAGAATTAGCATTCAAAACTTTGCTTAGCATAAGAATATCATAAAATATCATAAAATCAAGATCCAACAAGTAATTTGGAACAGTAAAGCTAAATACCACATGCATTTTAATTTCAACGAATAAATAACTTCAAAGAACACAAATGAATAAAATGGTTATGTAAGTCATGTAGTTAAAATGCTAATTGACACAAAATACAATCTAATAATTTTGCTTGTAAAGTTTGTTTAGAAATTGTGATATCTGTACGAGTTGTATTACCAACTTCACGGGATTAAAGTAACAAAGCTAAAAAGAATCACATTGAAATTGTCCTTACTGAACCTGCTGCACAACGCAAGTAGTCCATTTCATCCGGAAATACATTTCCCAAATAAATTGAAAAGCCAACAACTATCAGGAGACAACTCTGTAACACAATTTTTAAAAAAAGCACCTTAATACAGCACTGATATAATTCTGAAACACATTGATTGCAGATGCGAACAGCGAAATATATGTGACAGTGTACATGTTGTAACTCATTGCCCTCAAATCCCAAGTAAAGCAAAAAACACATTTGACAAAATTCACATCACCAAAGATTGTGTTGAACAAAATTTTATGATTGCATTAAGACTCGTTTCCCCATTTAAGAATAGTTAGTTGCTTTACGGCAAATTTTAGTGCCTAATCTACTGTTTCTTACATTTAGCTCCCAGCAACATAGCCTTCAAACATTTTTTATAAACTGCAATTACACTTCCCAACTGTTTTTGGCAAAGTATACATAAAATGCCAAACACACAAACGAGTGTTACTTTGTGGTTGGCAAACCTTTCGAGATCTGTTTACATCTACGAAAAAAAAAGATACATTTACCCCAATCATCAGACTGTAGATCCATCCCCTGTGATGGAAACAAGTATGAAATTTTCTATCTAGCTGAAGTTCACTGGATTTAAAGTCCATGGTGTAATTTCCATTATGCTGTTTCCCCCGTTCCAGCGTGGACATTTTATCATAGCTAAATTCTTCTTTGTAATTATCTTCCTTGGTCATTTTCCTTTCTTCAGTAAGAAGGTATTAGCAGTAGGTATGTGACAGTTTATCTCAAAAAAATAAACACTTGCTTCAAAGGAAAACTCACTACTAGTTTTGGTGAGCAAAAATGCAAGTGACGGCAGACTCGGTACTGTGCAGCGAGGCACTGTACTCATGCGAAAAAAAAGCTCCAGAAGATTTTACAGTGCAGTGAGCTTCCTTTGAAAAGTTTGCTCATCAACTTTAGCTTTGGGTATAATCCATTCAAGTCCTGAACAAAGCCGCAGCTAAGAAACAGTGAATTAAGGCCAGAGGAGTGGAGTGCATCCTGAATTTCAATGAGCAGGAAAGGTTAGAGACAAGACCTCCACGAAACACATTCTACCCAACATTTTCAAAGTCTTGGGAGTACACAAGTTTCACATAGTAGGGTATTGGTGTAGCTATGTTTTATGCCTCTACAGATTAAATATGACTATATTGCCTGACAGACATGATAGCAGTTGTTTTGCTCTGTGTGCTTTGGCTACAAAATGGTCACTCATGCAAGGCACTTCTTTGTTGAACACTATGGTGATTAATGCGCATAAAGAGAAAGACAAAAGCATGGTTTACTTGGGCATTTTTCACCATTTAGAAAATGTTCTCTTCAATGCTGTTCTGATAGAAAAATATATTCCATTTCTTCTCCCCACCCCCCCCCCACTCCTTATTTTCTCTTTTTAAATTATTTCTTCAGTAATGTCTTCATTAATGTTAGTAGAGGACTTCTACTGTAACAGTTAGCACTTTGAGAATATAGTTTTAAATGATAGAAACATCAATAATTGTTTCTTTTTGAAGCACTTCTTGAAAACTGGGCCCAAATTACAGGAATAATTGAAACAACTTATAATACATTTTGAAACTACTATTAGATCCACTTCTAAGAAATAAAGTAGTTCAAGTGGGTTGTCACAATGGGACAGCACCTCGGCAACAATAATCATAGTAATATCAACTTCAGGTTAATTATGTAGAAGAAGGAGGAGTAATCTAGAATAAAAAGTAGTTAGCTGGAGGAGGTGTAGGCTAGAATTCTCTGAAATTGCCTGTAGCTGGGTTTCTCCAGTCCTGCTGCAGTGAATGGAGTTTTGGCTGAGCGCCAAATTCTCCTTGCTTGTTGGCGAATGAGATCGGAAAATCCACGCTTCAATTTCAGTGAATTAAAGAAGGTTCTGCCCTGAGTAAATTGGAGTTAACTACTGGCAAAAATCTAATGAAGCCATTTACATTTCCTTTAAAGACAAGCTGGTTAGGATATAATTAAAACAGACTTTCACAAGGAGAAAAAGGAGGGAAAAGAAAGCCACAGCTCTCTGGATGACTAAGGAGTTAGAGAATAGATAGGAAGCAGTAAAAGTGAGATGTGCGAGCAACGTCACTTTGGTAATGCAAGAGAGAATAGGATTGAATATGAAATATACAGAGAAATGAGAAAGAGAAGAAAGGAAGACAAATTGACGGTATGACAATAGGTTGACAACAAACATAAAAAGGGCTCCAAAAGTTTTCTTCCGACATTTTAGTAGTAAAAGGGCTATGAGCGAAGCAGTGGACTAATTAGGAACCAAAATGGAAATTTATGGCTAAGGTGCTAAATGAGTATTTTTCCCCATCAGTGTTTAACAAGGAGGAGGATTTTATCATAGCAATTCTGAGGTGATCAGGATTTTTGATGAGAAAATAGATAAAGGGAAGATTAAAAAAAACTGATTGGCAAACTTGAAGCCAATACGTTAACTAGTTGAATGGGATTTTTCTTACATTTCTCAGGAGAATAAGAATACAAAATACAGAAATGCTGGCCTAAATCTTCCAAAACTCCTTAGATCCAGGAGTTATTGCAAAGCTGTGCAGGTTAGGTGCATTGGCCATGCCCCTTCATGTAGGTTAGTGGGATTAGTGGGGTAATCAGATTCACAGGGATAGGGTGGGGGCCTGGACAAGATGCTCTGTTGGAAAGTCAGCACAGACTCAATAGGTTGAATTGCCTCTCTACACTGTAGGGATTCTATGAAGTGTAATCAAAATAATGATTTTAAATGGAAATGTAGACAGAAAAGGGCAGGGAAAAATTGGAGATGGATTGTATGAAGGTGAGGGAGGAATGGAAATTGGAAACAAAGTTGATGAAATTTTCCAGTTTGGTGACACCACAGTAACTAATGTACCAGATAAAGAAGTGAGTGAATAGCATTAGAACAAAGAATCTTATCCCAAGAAAAGCAATCATAGCTAGGGCCCATAGAGGTTCCCACAGCAACACCTTTATTTGGAAGAAGTGGGTGAATTTAAAGGAGCAGTTATTAAATGTAAGAAGCAAGATTTTCAACCAGGCAGAGGATGGGAATGGCTGGACGTTCATTCGATGGGATGGGGGTGGAGAGAATTTGGACATCTATGATATAAAGAGTTCGGTAAACTCAGGAAGAAGTCTGCAACACTGTGTATACCCCAGTCCAACGCCGGCATCTCTATATCATAAAGAGTCAGGGCCAGGGAACTATTAATTAACTAATGAAACAAAACGCAGGAAACAATTGGCAAGCTGGACATAACCTAAATTAAGTATGTTTATTTTGTCATTTCATTTAACCTGCTTACTGTGTCCGCCATGTAAAACAAAGATAAAAAGTTACGTACCCATTTGACTGATAACATTTAAAGTTTCAGTTCAATTATACTGGGGTATAATCACTATGACTATTTAGTACATTCATCTGAAATTCCTCTTCCTACTATTTTTACAAAGATGATAATGCACACCCTCGTTAAATAATGGTGAAGACTATATACTTTACAGAAAAGGACTGTGCTGTGGAAATCATAAATGAGAAATACTGCTTGTCAGATGTGAACAGCAAAACTGAATCTAGGTGCTTTATCTTTTATCATCAATCAATATGCTCACGTTCAGGGGAAATTTCATGGAGCTTCAATTTCTTATGTAGTTATATGTTTGTTTTGATTTACTATTGTCACATGTATTAGTATACAGTGAAAAGTACTTAATGACTTCTTATGAGCTGTCCCTGGCCTACCCTCTAATTCTATCTTTTACTCTCTTTCTAAGGTTTTAAAACTCTAATTCTTATAAACTTTCCAGCAATGCTCTAATTCAATCGTTTACAGATTTGGACACCCTATAACGCTACATTCTCCTTTCCTTTTCTTCTCTATGTATGGTATGCTTTGTCTGCATAGCGTGCAAGAGCCAATATTTTCACTGTATACTAATATATGTGACACTAATCAAATCACTTTTTCTTATCACCAATCAATATCTTCATGTTCAATGGAAATGGCACAGAGCTTCAACTTCTTATGCAATTATATATGTGGTTGATAAAGGAAATTAAAGTATCTATAAAAACAAACATTAATTTCCTACTAAATGTTGGTTCCCAGTACTCCAGTTGATTTCCATATATAAGGGGATTGAGAGTCGGAAACAGGCCACTGGAGTTAACGCCCAGTGACAAAACATTGCATTTCGATTCTACAGCTTGAATGAATTCAGTCACCCCCATGATGAATTAAGTTTTTTTTAACTAAAAGCAAACAAAATATTTTAACAAAGACCATTATCCCAGTGTATTACCTTAATGGAACAATTGATTTCATATATGTATCTTTTAGTGTGATTTTCTTTGCACTCTGACTAGCAACGATTTTGCTTTATTCCCTCAGTATTATTGTAACTGCTTGCTTCTCTAATCACTCAGCTTTGCACAATAGTACATTGTTCACTCACTTCACATAGTTGCTTGACAGCTGGTGATTTAGGACTTGCTCTGAAATAAAAAACCTGTTTGAACTCGATCATTCAAAAGCAATCACATTCTTATTGTCCCACCCAAAATAGAGTAATTACTATGAGATCTCCTGTAGCAGGTAGAGAATAAAGAACTACAGATAAAACTCAGAAAGTATTTTTAAAAATGCATAAAGGTACAGGCTTTGCCAAATTTAAAGAAAATCTGTTGTGCTACATATTTTATTTAGTTTATTTATAGTGTTACAAGTGGCCTTTCATTAACATTGTAATGAAGTTACTGTGAAAATCCCCGAGTTGTCACATTCCAGCACCTGTTTGGGTACACTAAGGGAGAATTTAGCATGGCCAATGCACCTAATCAGCATGTCTTTCAGACTCTGGGAAGAAACGAAAGCACCTAGAGGAAACGTTTGCAGACACGGGGATAACATGCAGACACTACACAGCCAGTCACCTGAGGTTGGAACTGAACCTGCGAACCTGGAGCTGTGTGACAGAAGTACCACCCCTAATTCAGGTATTCTTCATGACAAACAAAAGATCAAATATGCAAAAATATTACAAACTGTACAAATGCAAATAGCAAATCTGAAAACAGCAAACCAACTCTATTAGAACAACAGAATACTCTGCATGCTGTAAATTTAAAATAAATGCAGAAAATACTGGAAATGATCACCAGGCATGACAGCGTCAATGAACGGGGCTTGTTTTTTTTCTCTCCGCAGATGCTGTCAGACCTGCCGAGCATTTTCTGCCTCGCCTGTACTAGAAGTTTGTTAGGGGGAAAAAGGTAGAGTTTTTAAAATCTTGTTTTTTTTTCTCGAAGGACCATTCTTTCTTGGCATCTGAAATAAAAAAGCATGGTCATGATAATTGCATTTCATTGGTATCTAGAGGATAGACAACTCAAAGAGGAAATTTATATATATCTCCCCCAAATTCAAAGAGAACATGACTGAGTAACATCATCGTTGAATTGACCTTGGATTGCAATTACACTCAGCACGTGGCTACCCGGAAACATCTCCCCGGGCCCACGTTCCACTGTGATATCAGCGGCGGCGAACGCCTGCGCAGAAGCGGCAATTGTTGCAACTTGGAGGCAGGGTGTGTGTTCAGAAGGTGGCTCCCAGCTACACTGACCTGGGTACAGAACAGGTGAATGGACAGTCAGTACTGCTTTCCAATAATTCTAACAGCACAAGAAATGATTGTATGTGTGTGCCATGGTAACTTATCAAGCTACAGTTGCTCATGACCTTCTCACTCTCACTTCTCTTGGGGCATGGGTGTTGCTGGTAAGTCCATCAATTTACTGCGCACTCTACTTGTACTGATACGCTGTCGGTAGACCTCCTTGCTCAACTCGGTGGTCTACCGTAATTGAGTTGTTATGAGGAGTTATGTACGGGCCAGACCTGGTAAGATTTCCTTCTTAAACAGCCCTGAGTGAATAACTTGGTGTTCGCATTAATCTGACAGTTTCATAGTCACGTGCTGAATGCAGTCTGTGATAGTGTTGGTATTTGTGAGTTCAGCTCATTTTCCTAGAATTTGGGTATCCCTTTCTTTTAAAATCTCTTTTTTTAAATCCCCTTTTTTTAAAAACTGTCCATGCTCTAGAAATACAAGCCAAATCTAATAATAATGGCAATGCTTTTTATTTCAGCGTTTTAAAATGAAGATAAATTCAATACATGCTATAGTCGGATGATAGTGTTGAATATTAATGGTGATATCCAAAATTGTTCTGCATGTACTTGCTCTTTTTAAAGAGTGCTTCATTTTATTAAAATGATTTATGCATACATTTTTACTAGGCTCTGGTTAATAAATTTGATGTCCTTTTGGGGGAGAGAGAAGGAAAACAATTGTTTGACCTTGTGACCTAAATGAGTACAAGTTTATATTTCTAGGGGGCTAAATTAACTGAACTCTGTAGTTCTCTGTTTACCAATGCACCATCTAGTTGCAGAGGTTGAGTACTACATAAATAATTAATTCCAAAATATAATAATACCTAAATCTTCAGAAATATACTATGGTCAAAATCTTAAAATTTGGAGGAGGATTTGTAGACTGTAATTCTGTATGGCTTACCCCTTTACTCTCCCACAGAGGAGAGATGTCCCCACTTGTTGAAATCCATTAGTGATATGATTTTTAATGAATTGGCACAATCACTAGTACATCCAATATTAAATACTAATATTGTTTGTTGCTTTTGTGTGCATAAGTGTACACATGCAATTGTTTTCACTCTCCCACACTCTTTTATCCCAGTGGGTGATCAAGGCCTCAGTTTAATGGCTTGTCAAAAAGGCAGGAGCTCTGTCTAACTTCTCAACCAACATTCAACCCAATGTCTGAAATGGAATTTGAAACACAATCTTCTGAATCACAGTTGACACTTGCAAGATAAACTCTGGCTAATTAGCAACACCTAAGGAGACACTATTCTAGATATTGGGAGAGCTCGCTTCTTCAAATAATACTATAGAGTCATTTTGCAACTCAACATTTGGCCTTGTGTCTGAAAGACAGTAGTTCCCACAGTGCAGAATTCCCTTAGAAGTGTAATGAAGTGAATCATAGAATCCCTACAGGGCAGAAGGAGGCCATTCAGCTCATCAAGTTTGCAGTGATCAAGTTGCTCAGGTGCTATTCCCAAAACCCCATTCATTTCCCCGAGCTAGTTCCCTGATACTAAAGGGCAATTTAGTTTGGTCAAGCTACCTAACCTGCACATTTTTGGTCTAGCTAGCTTAATTTGCTGCCTGCTCGAGTTGTGACCAGGGGATTGAACATTCAATCTGAGGCAAGAGTGCTACCCACTGAGCTAAGCTGACCCTTGAGTAATACTTCACTGAAGCCCAGCAGTAGTAAATTTATGCCATAGCAGAGATCAAATCTAATTTGTTAGAATTTCATTAATGAGGTTACACCAGATGATTGATTGAGTTGTCCTGTTGCCACAAGGGAATCCTGTTTTAATATTTCTTTATTGCATTTTGTAGCTATATCTGTATTCCAGCTACTTTTTAATTTGATTGCCCTGAGAACTTGTTGGGAAAGATTCTCCCAGCTATCTGTAACTCATAATTGGAATCAGTGTTGTTGGATGTTATGCAAACTAGCACTTAATGCAAATGTATATTTGGTATGAGCACTTTTAGGTACATTGCACCTCATTTGGTTTTTAAGGAATTTGTTTTCTGATGGTGGGGGAGTCCAGAACTAGAGGTCATAGTTTGAGGATAAGGACTGAGGTGGGGAGAAATTTCTACACCCAGAGGGTGGTGAATGTGTAAAATTCACTACCACAAAGTAGATTTTCTTGGTCAAGGATTTATTGACATTGAATTATATTCTAGTTAGACAGCAAATGGAACACAACATGATCTAGATTTTCTATTAATCTAGTAGAAGCCAAAACATCATGTGATTAAGAAGAAATTAGATATTGCTCTTGAGGCTCAGGGGAAGTAAGGAGGAAGGTGGGGATCAGGATATTGAACTCAATGATTAGTCATGATCAAAATGAATGGTGAATGGCTTATTCCTACCTCTAATTTACACTGCAATATTAATGTAAACCTACTTGTGACTCTAATAAATGCCACATACTCTCCTTCAGGTAAAAGATACAAAATGCTGAGGGCATGTACCAACCGACTCGAACAGTTTCTTCCCTGCTGCCATCAGACGTTTTTGTTTGGACCTATTTTGCATTAAGTTGATTTTTCTCTACATCCAAGCCCTGATTAATAGTACACTCTCCTTTCCTTCTCTATGTACGGTATGCTTTGTCTGTATGGTGTGCAAGAAACAATACTTTTCACTGTACACCAATGCATGTAATAATAAGTCAAACCATAGCACCTTGGAGTCTGGATCATTGACTGTTTTAAAGGAGGAGATAGATATATTTTTAATAAATAATGGATATATGAAACAGGTGGGGAGGTGGATTTAGACCAGGGAGAGGTTAACTATGATCTGATTTGAATGGTGGAGCACGCTTGAAAGGCTGAGTTTGCCTACTTCTGCTAATTCCTATGACTGCATTCTTCAAAGTTGCTTGAAGTAGCTGTCAAAATTTGAATAATATTTAAGTGTTGCTGCTTAAAGTTCGTTTTTGATGTTGACTGTTCCATTATGTTTAAGTTGTCACTGATTTAACCGACTTTCAATCCCAATTTTATTTGTACTGTGCCAGGAGGATGTGTTCAGTTTGATATCCAAACTGGATCAGAATATCGACATATCAAATATATAGATGGGCTGGCTTGGTGTGCTAAAAGCCCATGCTGTAGGATCAGGGGCCTGAGCTGCAGGCTGCAAGACTGGACTCACCAATAAATACTGTGTTAGGTATCGGGGGATACTCAAATTTGTCATGGTGTCAGTGAACCAGGAGATCCATTGTAGGTATGGTGTTTTCGTGATTGACTTCATAATTGACAGCACCAGAGTTGTAGATAGCTCAGTTGGTGTGTTGGGATTTACAGGCATAGGCCAAACAGGTGGGGTGCATTTGTCCTGGCAGGAAGAAACATAGATGGACATGGGGCAGATAGCAGAGCTAGTACAAAAGGAAGAGTCTTCTGGCGTTCAGATTTCTTGACTCAAGTTGCACTAATTAGTTGGGAAATGATGGAAGATGTGAATTTTGTACCAACTGTCATCAACAGAGGTAACCAAGTTGAGAGCGGACCTATGACTTGTCACGATTAACACGAACCTTCGCTGAAGTAAGTGTTGGTTATACTGCTAGAGGGGAGCCCAGTTAAGGTAGCTGACTTGTCTGAACCCTGTCAAGTACAAGGGAAGCTGCACATTGTTGAACGAGTCTTTTTGTAATCTTGAGAACAAAGATGGGCTTGTAATAGTGATGGACAGAGCCAAAACTCTGATAGAGCTTCCATGTGATTCTTGACATACAAGCTCACCTCCAATTCTATTTCTGTCTCTGCAACCAAGTTCTTGTTGGGATCTTCAATTTCCTGAGCCCAATAAAAATGTTGTTTCTGTAACAGGACAGCTCCTATCAGGGATAAAATCAGTCTGTATCACAATTTGGGAACTATCTGGTGGACATAACCCAATGCAGAATGTAGCGAAGTTCTCTCAAGGTAGCATGGTGTTTGTATGCAGTGATGCAAGCAACTGTGTAAGAAGTGACATGCTTGTGCAAGAGAAATGAGTTATCACTCATGCTTTATAAACATCAGCACCACTTTTAAAAACTGGGGGAAAGATGTTATGTATGATAGTCTGGAGAGCAGTGCAATATGGCAGCTGGCTGTAAACCATTCACTATCAGTGCTACTTGGGAAAGCAGCCAGCATAATCAAGGATCCCACGCACCCCGGATGTACTTTCTTCCACTTTCTGTCAGAAAAAAGATGCAAAAGTCGAAGATCGCATACCAACCAACACAACGGCTTCTTCCCTGCTGGCATCAGACTTTTGAATGGTCCCACTTTGTCTTTCTCTACACCATAGCTACGACTGTAACATTACCCTCTGCACCTACTCCTCCTCCTGTATGAACAAAATGCTTTATCTATATAGTGCTCAAGAAAAAATACTTTTCACTGTGTATACTGATACATATGACAATATTAAATCAAATCAGAGTCAACATTTGACATGAGAAAGATATTGATGCTACAGTAAACCACAATAACATTTGCACCACACAAATGCCAGACAATGATCATCTCCTCCCTTACCCACCCCAACCGCCCTGACTCTCTCTGACATTCAATGGCATTATCATCACGGAATCCTTACTTTCAACGTCATGGGGGTTACAATTTAATAGAAACATAATTTGGCTAGCCAAAGGAATACTGTGGCTACAAGAGCAGGTCAGTTGATAGGAATTCCGTTTCAAATTAATTTGCCAGAGCATGTCTACAATCCAGAAGGTGTAAGTCAGGAGTTTGATGGAACACTCTCCACTTGCACGAACAAGTACAACTGAAACAATGCGGAAGAAGCTTGACACTCAGGTCAAAGCAAGCCACTTGATTGGCACCCCATGCCCATGCATTCACTTCCTAACTACTGCAGTAGGAGCAGTGTGTACCATTTACAAGATGTACTGCAGGAACTCACATTTCTTAGACAGCAGTTTCCAAACCCTCAATCAGTACTATCTAGAATGATAATAGAAGCAGATACATGGGAAGTTCCCCTCCAAGCCTGTTGCCATCCTGACTTTGAAATTTATTGCTGTTCCTTTACTATCACTAGATCAAAATCCTGGAGCTCCCTCCCTGGCAGCACTGTGGTTGCACCACATGAACTGTAGTGAATCAAGAAGGAAACTCGTAAGAGCAAGTAGGGATGGAGAATAAACGCTGGCCTAGCCAGCAAAGCCCATACCTCTTGAATTTTGAAAAAACGACATTGAATATTATAACAAGTTGAAATGCCTATTCCAAGACCGGACTTGTGGTTCACAGAGAGGTTTGTGACACAAATGCTTTCAACAATGCTAATCAAGAAGTATTGGAGGCCAAATATCAGATGATTTGGCACACTTGGATCTGAGAATAGTTCAACTGCAAACATTTGAACTCCATAAGTTTACCCAAAGTGGGTCATTCCAATTAAATTCCCTAGCCAGATATTTATTGACTTTGAGGGAGTGAAAAGTACTAAAGGCTTGTTTCACTCTGCATGGGGGTGGGGAAAGTATGAGATCCATAAACATATGTGCTGGAATCATCAACTGGCACTAGGTATTTGACTAACTTGATTGACACGTGGTTAGTTGCCATGAATAGAGTGCCTGTGATTTATCTTAAATCAATATTATGTTCAGATCTTTATGTTCAGGTTGTGATAGTCTTTGGATAGAGAGAAGTGTGTTTCACAAATAACATATAAAGGCAATAAAATGTCAGCTTGGTGAGCAGACTGGGATAAACTCTTGACTGACTGGGATACCAATCTCGGAGCTGTGGAAGGACTGATCGTGCCTCTAGAGTATCTTGATGCTAAAGAACGTGTCTAAGTACGGTGACTATCATCTGTATGGTATATATAGCTGATTCCAGCAAAACATCTGGCTTAAACATTTTTTTTTCTAAAGAAACATGTACAATATTATCATTATTCAGAATGTCTTGTGAGCTTTATCCATGTGTTGGCATTCTTGATCTGGCAGCAAATCACACTTGAGGAAATGTGTGTCTGGTTTGCTTAATGGACAGAGTCACTTGTCACACATGTGAGGGGAGGACATTAGAGCCTGGTCTTGTTGGAGTAGGGTGAATCAGGTGTTTTTGGAAGGAGGGAGCAGCTGTGGAGAGCTTTAGCATCGACAGATATGTGAATCTCATTGAACAGTGAATCCAAGGCTTGCGAGATTTCTGGCTTAAAGGTTATCAAGATGTGACCTCAGCTTGTCTGTGCTTCACTAGACCATGTCTATGGTAAATAAGTTGTGACTACTGTAGAAACAGTGCTCTCCAGGAAGAGTGATTTCTCGTCATCCTCACAAGTTAGTAGACAGTGATGACTAAGCCCCCCGTTGCAGCAAGCGGTTATCGTCTTGAGGCTATCGTTGGTACAAATTCTCGTGCCTTTCATTTGACTGCATTCTAAGATCAGCAAGATCTGAGGGGTGGATACCCCTGACCTGGGAACCATTATACAGGTGGGTTGTCTGCTATATTAGAGCAAGTAACAACTGCTTTAGTTGTCAAGCTGCACAATATAATAATGCAGTAATTTATATCTGCCCTAGCATTGGGTCCAATAAGGTACGCCTTGTTCAGCAGAAGTGTCCTGGAGATATCCAATTACCTTGTGCATCTTTGGATCTGCGATGAGGATTAGTCTTGCTTCCTGTTCCCAGGTGAATGTGTTAATGAAGAAGAGAGCAAAGTTAGGATCATGTATCAGTTTGTAGGTTGGGTTCCGATGCGAGTTTTCATAGTACATGACTGTATTGAAAGCTTGATGCCCAATCCATGGCTGCTGTAGTTTCCATTATTACTGTACCACAACACAATGGACTAAGTAGTCAATATCCATCTGTATAAGCTGCATAAACTAACCAGTTTCCTTTTGAGAGGTGTGATAGTGTCCCACAGCTGTTACTATGCCAGTAGCATGTGCTTACCTGCCAGATTGACACACACATTGGATCACAATGTCAAAATGTTTTAGGGAAAACATTAAACATTAGTGAAACCACAAAATTGAACTGTACAATAATCGATACAAGATGGGAACAGGCTCTCAACCACCTGAGCATGACAAAATAATGGTACTGTGACAAAAATGAGTAAACTGATTTAATATCCCTGCCATTAACAAGTATCTTGGCAGCAACAATATCACTGAAATATTCTGTTTGTACAGTCACAAATTACTTCCACGCAGAGGTTTGTATGGTTTACAGGACAGTCGAGCAATTCTTTCATGTAAGTTCAACTGAGCAGATTGTACTGCATCAATATTAAACTGTCTTTCCAATTTAGATATATTGAGAAAGTACCAGCAATGCTCTCCCTCTTAATGAAAGCTGCTGCCTTCTTCTGGAGGAAAGCCAGTGATGACTTGGATCAGGATAAATATGAAACAACAGGTATTCAACATTTTGTTAAAGTGTAAAATAGTCTTTACTTTTTAAGGAATAACTGCATATGCATTTGCATTGAATGTAATCAGATGCTGTATTAATTACATACCTGTATTATTGAAATATAGTTGCTTTCAATTCTGATATCATCTCTCATACACTCATTAAACATGCTCTGCATTCATGACATACAATGTCAACAGCAAGTGAGAAGCACTTCACTTTAATTAGTTTGCTGCAGTTTTTGCTCTGTAAATACTGTACGGTAAATTAAAGTAGCAGTGGTTATATGTATTTCTACAATTGTTAAGACACAGACCAGAAACTCCAAGATGTTTTGTGAAGTTAGCCTTAAGTTTTACATTTGATTTTGGCATTAGTGAGCCTAAGCTGTTTCACTCCAGATGAGATTCAAATGATCCACTAGGAAGCTTTTAGCAAACAAAGTGTATTTAAGGACAGAGTTAGAATATTACATAACTTTTACTAATAACAAGACTTGAAATGACAAGGTGTAACTCTTAACAACTATCTCTGTTATTCCAATTTAAATCAGTTCCCTGTAGGCATTCACCCTTCTTCAGAATAGCACAAAAACAAATATACACATGATGCTGGATTTTCAAGTTTTTAACTCTTCTGGGCAGAAGTCTAGGCAGCAGTTTTCAGAGAAGGAAATATCTGCAAAACTTCAGAGAAGTAAATCCAACCTCTGGCAGTTCTCAGTTTCCAGATGGAAACAAAAGGGTTGCTCTCTGTCAGCAGCAACTTTCATACAGCACAATCTCCAAAAAAGAGACTTGCCTCCTGGCAGATTCCAGGCTCCAACTTCAGAAAGGGACAACTTGGTTAACTCAAAAGTAAGCTTATGTATTCCTCCGTAATATGCCCATCCCTTTGAATCATCCCAATGAAGCCCCACACAGCAAAACCTCAGGGAGCAGCAGCAGAACAGCATTAGTTCAGATTAAAACTAACACTCTAATTATTAGAATTAATTCTGCTGCTGTGGCAAGGAATGCTGGCAGACAGGACAGCACTGATAAAATGCCAGGGACCACTATAAACATCCTGCAAAGAAACATAATTGAAATACATTTCAAAAGGCACTGTTTCATCACACCATTCTTAAAGCCACTGTTGAGGGTAAATGCCAAGTTGTTCAAATTCCAGAAGGAAAACCCGAAACACCATCCCAACTCTGTTTGATTTGTTTTGCATGAGGAAAAGTTTGAGTTCCTAAAATGATGTCCCTGATCACTTGATAATTTAATTTCTTAAATCTTTATTAAAGAATAGAAAGATAATAAAAACAAACTAGAAGTGCACTTAATTAGAGCAATGGTTTTTCACAGTATCCCTATTTTAAACACTTCCAGACAATCTTAACTACCGTCAGAGCTAGTTTTCCCCAGTCTGTTCTACAAACCTTATAAATAAAAATCCAATACCTGTTCCCATACATGGCTTTTATGTATCTTAGGGTTTTGAAGTAAACCAGCCACTTGCTGTTCAAATCATTCTTCCTTCATATATACTGCTTTCTGGGAAGGAAATAGCTGTTCCTTCAGTTGGCTGAGATCTAAAATCAGTTCCTCCTGCACATGTTTCTGGACCTTCTCACATACATGTTTCCCCTTTTGATCTCTTCCTTATCTGACCTAATATTTTTTGAACCCCCCCCCCTTTCCCAAACTTCATGGCCTTCATCTCTCAACTTAACCTTTAGAGTTAAAACTTAGTCATTTTATCCACCACCTTTATCACATTCCATCTTCACACCTTGCATTTCTTCTCCTCAATTCCCAATACCTATGCATGTTCTGTATCTGTTGTTACTACATTGCCTTAGATAAACATCTGTTTGCAGTGTGACTAGGCTTATTAGCACTTCAAATGCACTCATTGCATTCACAGTCATTCTATGCACGCCTTAGTTATCTTACTCTCATTCCCACAATGAGAATATGTGGTTAAAACATATTCCAATTTCTCAGATTTTTCTGATATTTGCATGGTACCATATAGTCTTGGAGGGGAAATAAATTGTGAATGACTGATTTAAATTCTTTGTAAGCAAGTGCAGTTGCTTTGTGCATGAGAGCAAATAGATTTGATAATGTATATAGTAAAAAATTCAAACTAATTCTGCAGTGTATAATGGAAATAGAAAACAATGGTTCTTTGAACAGTTGATTCACTTTAAGAATTGTGTTCTTCCCATTTAGACCACAGTTCACATTTATTTAATCTACCAATTGCTTTCACTCATGTCAGTCGTTCCTAGATACAAATTGTTTGGTAACGAGTATATTTTAAGAATAATTTGGAACACTGTCAAATAATAAGAATTTACCTGATTTTGGAACAGATTGCAATGTAAAAGTCTTGACATGACCCAGGGGTTTCCACGCGTGTGCTAAGTGGGAACAGGCAGAGTGTGCGCCGTTGTGTTGTGAGACTTTTGGTCTGGGGTAAGAGCCCATGTTGTCTATATGGGGTAAAGAAATGTGGGAGGGGGTTGTGGTGAGGAGAGAAGGTGCAAAAACCTGATCATAGGGTACAAATGTGGGCCACCAAAACAGAAGGTTCCTAAGACAAGGAGTTGCCCAAGAGAGATAAAGAGAACCCGTGGAGAAATGCCAGGAGAGATCCAGAGAGAGAGGGAGGATTGGGGAAGACCACCCTGCCCCCCTCCCTGCCCCAGGAAAGAGGAGATCACTAGAAGGAATCATGGGGTCTTGAGCAAAGAAAGGCTTCAAAGCAGAGTGTTACAGTTAAGAGATGTTGAGTGCTATGCTGTGGGCAAAGGTACTGGTGCTCAGCTCATGGTTGAAGAGCTGAAGTTATGCCTATGAATTAGTGCTGGACTGCAGACCTAGGAAGCCTCCCAATGCTTAATACTCACCTACCTAATGATTTTAAAACATTCTTGTCCAAATTGTGTATCTAGCCTAAGATTGTTGTGTTTTGATTGTTTTCCATTCTCTTAGAAATTATTTGAACTATTCAAGGTAAATGCAACAATAACAAATTTTATGTGATCAAAGAATGTGTTCAGCAAAGTAAGGGGGCAGTTCTCACAAAAAAATTCAAGTGCCAAATTCATGTAAAAACTGGAGTAACCCTCACAATTTAATAGGATTTTCAGAATGATTCTCCCACACTTTGAGCACTGCAAATGCCCTAGCATATTTCACTGAAAATCAGGCGGAGTCTCTTCCTTCTGGAGAGGTCGACAGCTTAATCCTGAGAGAGCCGTTGTGCATAGACCAGTCTGTCAGAGTGGAGATTGGCGTGTGCCAGTCTCCTGATTACTGGCCTCCCAGATCCCCTCCAGGCAAGCTCCAGCAGCCCTGATAAGGAGGGTGGATAAAATGAGTTTACTTTAATTTTTAACTGTAAAGGTTAAATTGAGAGATGAAAGCAATGAAGTTTGGGAGGGGGAACATTCAAAAAATTTAAGTCGGATAAGGAAACGATCAAAAGGGAAAAATGTATGTGAGCAGGTCCAGAAACACATGCAGGAGGAACTGATTTTAGATCTCCTCCAACTGTAGGAGCAGCTATTTTCCCCCTCTGTCACTGATTCCAAATGCAGAGTGACAGTGAGGCTCAGTCCCCAATAAGCCCAATTCCACTTTGTGGCCCACTCCGTTGGCATTGCCTGATGCCCTGTGTCCCTTGGGCAATGCTGGTTTGTCCCTTGGGCAGTGCCTGATGGCCAGCCTGGCACTGCCCAAGGGCACCCCCTGACTTCCTGAGGGGGCTTCCATGACCTCTGTTCCCTCCAGTGGGGTCTGCCATGCCACCTGCTCCCCTTACTGGGGAGCTGTGCAAAACCTTAGTGGGAGTGAACCACTACCTGGTGGAAAGGGAGATGCTCGTGGTTCTGGAAACTTCAGTCCCGAGCCCGCTAATCACAGTGAAATTCATGTTTAACAATTACTTCAAAAATCTTGGAGCTGGAGACACTCGGAGGCAGTGGTGCCCAGCAGAAATCCTGTTAAACAGCCTCCATTATGTGTTCCTGGCCCGTTGCACTGCGAGAGCAATGCAGCAGGCTGGGAGAATCACCCACTTAAAGTCAATGCCTTTTCATTGTGAAAAGAAAATAATAATGCATCTTCAAGTAGAAGCTTTTGCACTAGCTTGTAAAGAATGTGTTAAACACACTATCTTAAGCTCTTGTGGTGTTATAATGACCCAGAATGAGATTTCCACAGCACAGAATCATCAGCCTTCACAGCTTTTTCTGCTTTTTGGGGCTTCTTTTGAGCCCTCGGAAGAAAATATTGATCTCTGGATTTTTTGGTCTAACGTGGTTTGATGCTGACCAGAACAATTGGTGTTCATAACCAGTAAACAATCAGATGAGATCAGGATTTCGAACATTAATTCAAATAAATGCAGTTAGCTTTAATTATTTTTTTAAACAAAGTAGATTGTCTGATTATATATGTTTATTGGTACTAACATGTGTAAATGATGCCAGCAGTATGAACAACTTTTAAAATGATTTTTTTAGATTGTTCCGAGTGTAAAAATGTGCTTGGAGGCACTGTGACCAGGTTTTGTGGTAAATATGGTTTAGTTGATGACTCCATCTACTTCACTTCGGATGATGTGCTCGGAGGTATGCCTTTGCAAATTGGCCAGAAGGTGAACGTAGTAGCCCAAAGGAATAAGACCTCAGGAGGTTGGAAAGCAATCAAGGTAGGATGTGATAATAAAGGTCACTTATTCTCTTCTAATCCAAGAATAAATTTAGTATTTGTTTAAAATGTAGAGTTTGACATTTCTACACACATTAGTTCTTCCTGGGAATGATTCTTGAATTGCAAAACTAATGTAAAATGGAGATAAGCATCATCTTTGTAAGAATGTTTCAGCATAGAGATTATAGAATCTCCAGAGTATACGTCCATGCAGAAAGTTCAACATTCTCCTAAAATTAGTAAGAAAAGCTACAAATGTTGGAAATAGGAAATAAACATGGAAAATGATGGAAATACTGGTTATTCTGACTGTAAGGATTTGTGATCTTTCAAGTGTGCATGTTTGATCAGATTGTCCTCTCCTGTTTGCTAATATTGGTTTCTTGCACAATCCCTACTTCTGACTTTCTAGAGCTGCTGTTATGTTGTAATGAAGCTTACAAGAATTGCTTTTAAGACCACTGTCGTCACCCTTCTGCTCAGAATGCCCTGCTCTCGTCACTTTTCTCTTATGTAGACCATCACTCCGTCTCCCAGCTCCTTGAATCATAAAGGTTTACAGCATGGCGTCAGGCCTTTCGCCCCAACTTGTCCATGCTGCCCTCTTTTTTTAAACCACTAAGCTGGGCCCAGTTGCCCGCGTTTGGCCCAGATCCCTCTAAACCTATCCTACCCATGTAATTGTCTAAATGCTTTCTGAAAGACAAAATTGTACCCGACTCTATTACTTCTGGCAGCTTATTCCAGGCATTCATCACTGGGGGAAAAATTGTCCCTGCAGACCGTTTTGTATCTCTTTCCCCCCCCCCCCCCTCACATTAAACCTATGCCCTATAGTTTTATACTTCCCTACCTTTGAGAAAAGTTATTGACTGTCTAGCTGATCTATGCCCCTTCTTATTTTGTAGACCTTTAAGATTTTGGTAGATTGAACAGAGTGGGACTTACTCCGGTAACAGTAGGAAATTGGAGAGAATTATACAACAAAAGAGTTCTAGGGGTACATATTCGTAGCTCCTTGAAAGTGGAGTCACATGTGAACAGAGTGGTGAAGAAGGCATTCGGCATGCTTGGTTTTATCGGTCAGAATGTTGAATACAGGAATTGGGATGTCTTGTTGAGGTTGTACAAACGTTGGTAAGGCCACGCTTGGAATATTGTGTGCAATTCTGGTCACTCTAATAGAAAGGATATTAAAGTAGAAAGAGCATAGAAAAGATTTACTAGGATGCTACCGGGACTTGGTGGCTTAGGTTATAAAGAGAGGCTAAATAGACTGGAACTTTTTTCTTTGGAGCGTAGGAGGCTAAGGGGTGATCGTATAGAGGCCTATAAAATAATGAGGGGCTCGGATCAGCTTGATATTGACATGTTTTCCCAAAAGTAGGGTAGTCTAAAACTAGAGGGTTTAAGGTGAGAGGGGAGAGTTACACAAGTGTCCAGAGCGGCAATTTTTTCACAGAGGGTGGTGACTGTCTGGAACAAGCTGCCAGAGGTGTAGTAGTAGAGGCAAATACAATTTTGTCTTTCAAAAAGCATTTAGATAGTTACATGGGTACAATGGGTATAAAGGTATATGGGCCAAATGTGGGCAATTGGAATTAGCTTAGGGATTTTTTTAAAAAAAGACAGCATGGACAAATTGAGCCAAAGGGCCTGTTTCCATGCTGTAAACCACTATGACTCTAAGATCACATCTAAGTCTCCTACACTCCTGTGAAATGAGTTGCAGTCTCTCCAGCCTTTCCTTTCTCCAAACTTTGTGGTTAAAGGAGTTTGAATGCAAGCTGTTGCACACGGGTCGCTTGAAATGAGCTTTCTACACAACAAAAATTGGTAACCAATGTACACGTTAATACTTAAAATACGATTCGATCAAGAATGTTTGCCCAAAATAATCCTTCATTTGTAAGAAGCTTTTAAGTGACTACTTAATTGTTAGAACTGCTGTTGAATTTTTCAACCAGATTAATTCTCCATTACGTCCAACTGCTTGTGTGAATGCAGGTAGTTATTACATCATTACTAAAGGTTCCCATGTGCACGGATACCTTGCAGACTCTTCTGTTTATTTTCAGCCTATGTTTAAAAAAAATCGTTAATAAAAAGTTCGGTTGCTATCTGGAGATTAGGGCATTCTATTGCAGAAAGATGTATCAGTGCGATGAGAAAGGTAATACCAGGGAAGAAAGACTTTTGGCTAAAAGGCTCAGATATTTGAAGTAGAGAAGACTAACACTAATAAAAAGAGGGTGCTGGCAATCTGGCAGAATCTGCAAACAGAGGAATGTTTCACGTCCAATCTCTCCCACCTTCTAATCTATCCACGACATTGCTTTTTGTTTTCCTTGACCCTTCTCACTTTTTCAACAGTATAAAACCTATCCACCTCTCACTACTACCAAAGCAGAGTTATGTTGGACTTGAGACATTAACTCCGTTTTTCCACAGATGTTGAACTTTTTCTTTCCAGCATCCACCATGTTTTGCTTTTATTAAAATCACCACTCAAGTGGAATCAAATCAGAATTCGACCTTTTTGAAGAAGTTTGGAAAGATAAAGATTATCTTGATTGATGTGAAAGATGCTTTTTCCTTACTGTCATTACAGTACGAAATGCATTACCACATATTCCTATTGAAACTGTGACATTATACCAGAGAATTGGGTGAAAACCTGTAGAATAATATTGAGGGATAGAGGAGAGACGGAGAGGACGTGGAATACATAAGTCAGCTGTGTCTATGCTTGTTTTACTAGAGCTAAGTTTTTTAACCATATTAGAATGCCTGTGAATCTATGGATTTCATTACTGTGAATTACTAAGTCTGATCGTACGTGAAATGACTGCTAAAAAAGTCACTTACAGATGTTCCTGTTATCTGTGATGACTGCCAATGTAGTCAAAACACTGCTCCCTGCCAAAAAAAAGGGCTTGGTTGTTGACTTTTTTTTTGGATGATGGACTGTTCTATAAAAAGCCAGTCACACAATCTCTTTGTCATTCCTTCACGTCTCATTGCATTTCAGCAGCATATATGTGTAGCTTTGCACGTGCAAGCATTTTCTCTGTCACTCTTGCGGACTCATTAAGATGAAAGAGGAAAAAGCTGGAGAATTGCCTGTGAGCTTTTGGTCATTAGGGAGCATCACACTGTTAGACAAGATGTGTTACTGCATGGTTCAAATGTAGAAATAATAGGTAAAGTTGCCATGGTCCCAAATGACCATTGGCTGTGACTGGTGGTGATTTGACCTGAGGATCTCCACACCTCAGGCAAAGGCTAATAAGATAGGGACTTCATGACTAATCTCAGTGGACACGGAAATTGAACTGATGTTGTTGGCACTATTGTGTCACAAACCAGCTATCTAGCCAAGGGAACGTAGCCAACCCTAAGCTAAGAAGTAGTAACCCTTATGTTCGTGGCACTTGTTAAGGCTGTTGCTAACTATGGAAGAAATCCACCACTGGACAAGTACTAGTCCCATGTCCAAAATCCACCATCCTTAGGATTGTGATTGTGCCAGATTTTGGATGATCAAATCAGATAATTTCATCTTTGTCATTAAATTTGACCAAGGAGACTAAGTGTGATTTTTAAAGAGGTTTTTTTTTTCAAAAAAGGAATACATTTTCCAACTAAAGTTTGACATCAGTTCAGGTTGACTCAGAGGCATAGTATCTACACCAGCATGCCTCTGTAAACAAAGGAGCGAAACCATTAACTAGCCCAATACGCTGCCCAGAACTAACACCTTTGGAGGTAGAATAGCTGAAGATTCACAGGATTAATCTCTGGCCAGAGATGGTTGTATTATGATGTCTTAGGCAGGAACTGAAGAATGTTGATTGGGGGTAGATGTTTGAAAGCGAATTAGCATAGAAGGTTTCGGAGTGCAAGTTGATAGAAGTACAGGACCAGCATATTCCTATAAGGATAAGCATGGCAAGTTTTGGAAATCTTGGATAACAAGATATATTATGAGCCTAGTTAAAAGGAAAAATTAAGCTTTTGTCAAGGCTAAGAGGCTGGGGACGTGCAAAGCAATGTGTGGAATACAAGGAAAGTAGAAAGAAACTTTAGCAAAAAGTCAGGATTGGACCATTATTTAGGCAGTAAGTCTGAATTTGATTTAAATCAAATGGAATATATTCATAACTTTTTCGGACAAATTTGGTTTTAGGAAGGTCAGATCTTGAATCTCCAACCTAAAAAGGCTGTTTTACTTTTTATTTTCCACAGAAGCCATCATGATATAAACTAGCAATTTCAAAGCATGTTCAGTTCAGTTTCGTCCAGAAGGATGGAGGTAGCCTTAAAGCGAGACATTAAACTGTTCAGGTAGTTCTTTTATTGCAGAGGGGTCGATGGAGAGCATGATCTTCTGAAAGAATTAGATCAAATAAACTGAAGAGTTTTATTTGTTTGAACTTGTGATAAAATTCTTAGAGTTGCCAGAGTTCTCATCCGACTAGGCTGGAGTAAACACCTGATCCCAGATAAAAGAATATGCTAATGCCCATCCTTTTATGTTAAATCAAATTCATTTCTGCCTCTTTCCTTAAATTTTTTTTTGTAAATTATCTATAATTTGCTTTCATCCTAAATTAAAATGTGGTAATTTTGGTTTAAAATTACTTGGAAATACCTCAGTAAGGTAACTGGGTAGCTGCTTACATTTATTCAATCAACTTGGGATACAACTTCCTTAAGTATTGTACAATCACATGAGCATGTCTTTTGTAGATCTCTTGAACAAATTGTATTTGGAGTGTTATTATCACTGATGTAGATTTAAACTATAAATGTGCAAAAACAAATTCTTCAAAGTTTGACTTTTAATTCTGCTGATACACTTTTTAAAAAAACTATTTTAGCTGTAAAATGTACAAATGATGTAGGGATTCCGGCGTTGGACTGGGGTAAACACAGTAAGAAGTCTGACATAAATGCTACTAGATGGTGATTTTCTGCCACTGTGGTATTTTTTTAATTGCAGGTAGAACCTGTAACTAGTCAGTGGGATGACAGTACCTGTGGTGTGTCCTCAAATCTTCGAGCAGAAAGTGAAACTCATAACCTGATAGGCATTGTAACTTCATGCAACAAGAATGGTGGCTACATTAATGAAACTACCTACTTCTCAATGGAAGATGTATGTGAAGGTAGAAATGCAGCAATCTTTTATTTTGAAAAATATTTATAATTAGCCCACCAAAGTGTCAGCTGTACTCATTGAAGGTGCATTGCATGTTTCATGTAGAACAATGAATGTTTTGATTGCAAACGTTTTATAAATTAATTGTATGTTAATTTTTTTCCGCCAATTTGGACACTACAATCCATTTACCCTTTGGGTAAGAAATAGGGCCATTCATTTAGGATTGTTTTTACTGATTGGCTGTACTAACCTTGCTGGGAAGAATATCTGTGGCAAATGTCTCCAATTCAGTTGTCTTCTGACATGGTTGAGTTGGATGAAGAACATCATTAGCACTAATTGTTTGCTAATCATTTATTCATATATAATGAATGGATTGCTTGATCCAACCAACCCATGTTGGTATTCATTCTATTTAAAAGATCATCTCTTTGAAAGATAAAATAAGCACTAGAAAATATTGTCTGTTTTATTCTGGAAAGAATACTTTGGGTTTTCCAAGAAAGCCATGTCTTCTCCCATCAAATGATTGAGATGCATGAAATAAAGTATGAAAAATACTTTTAAAATGTTGAAAAAAAATTACTCAAAGTTTTGAGAGCAGTTCGGGTCAGATGGTAGTGAGGGATATCTGGGTTGACTCAGTACAGAAACTAGACTAACACACCACTAAACAAAGCAACAAAGCTGATAACTACTGCAGTGTGCTACTGAGAATTAATGCTTAACTGAATTGACCTGGTATTTGGACACAAAGTCTGAACTTCATTTATAAAAGTAGCAAATGGAAAATGTCAATTTTCTGGGCAAATTTTCTTTTCAGACTGGAGATCCAAAATCTGGCGATCTTTTTATATTTAATGGGTGCATGTGGTAAGTGTTTATGGTTGCTCGTTGCACCATCAATCATTCCACGTGATCTAACCTCTGTTTAATTGAGAGATCCCTCAAATAAGAAAACTACCAACAAATCATTGAACCCAGAGAATAGTGAGAACTTGGAACTCCATAACACGGGGAATAGTTGAAGCAAATAGTTTGGATGCATTTAAAGGGAGACTGGGTAAGTATCTGAGGTAAGGGATGAAAGGTTATGTAGATATAGTTAGATGAGGAAAGACACTGGTTCGATAAAGTTGGCATTTAAACTTTAGCCTGTTTAGGCTGAATGACAGGTTTCTATGCTGTATATACTGTTTAATCCTACAGATAGCTAGTGTCTGTTATAGTAGCTTTGGCTCCTCTCGCCACGATATAAGTCAGGGTTATCTGAGTACAATTCTGCTGCTGAAGATGTGAAGGAAAAAATACAATCACTTGCTAAATTTTATCATTACTAGTTGTGATTTGAAAGCCATGCAGAATACTGGTGACCTCATCTGGCATCTTTTATGTTCTTGTCAGACTTGACTTTTGTTCGTCCATTTTCTTTTAATGGATAAACTGTAAAGAAAATGCATAATGAAATTTCATCGATAGCTTTAGCTGT
Organism: Sphyrna mokarran; assembly: GCA_024679065.1. NCBI lineage: Eukaryota > Metazoa > Chordata > Chondrichthyes > Carcharhiniformes > Carcharhinidae > Sphyrna > Sphyrna mokarran. The sequence continues at coordinate 25,720,194 of JAGIQG010000019.1, forward strand.
TTAAAGTAAAGTCAGGCCCAGAGGGTGAATTTAGCATGGCCAATGCACCTAACCAGCCTGTCTTTTGGACTGAGGAAACTGGAACACCTTGAGGAAACCCAGGGACACTGGGGGAATGTGTAAAATCCACACAGAGACACAAGCCAAGAATCGAATCTGGATCCCTGGTGCTGTGAGGCAGCAAATCTAACCACTATGCCAAAGAAAACACTTCAGGCTATCAGTAAATCCTAATATGTAGCTTTCAAACTGACATGGTGGAAAATTAAAATCCCCTAATGTGCTGCTGGCCACAGTTAAGATGAACCCTGCTTTCATTCTGTTCTTACCACTTAGATAGGAAATGAGGTCTACTAAATGTGTTCCTTTCTGTGCTCCACCCAGACTTCTGACAGATTCCAGGCTTAACAAATGTGGCACAGCTAGTCAACAAAGGAATGTTCTATCACCCCTAGCCTTTGACAATCTAGGCTAATATTTAGTCTCTCCTTTTTTCTTGTGTGGATACTCAGATGCTAAGCGGATAATTTTAGTGCAGTCTGAAAATACTGCATACCAATCTACAGATGGACATTACCCATAATTAAAATCGTAAACCTTGCTCTGAGCTCTGTTTTAGTGTCTGGGGTCCCTTGCCTCCACGTTATTTGGACTCTGCGTTGAGGTGTGTACACCAAAAGTGCTGCTTGATTATTTTCCAGGGTTTCAGCCCTATAAAGGTGATTGGGTACAAGTGCAATATTCGATTGAACAAACCACTTGGAAAAGTCAAGCCTATGATGTGAAGCCACTTAGATATAAAAGAGTAGATAAGGTAAGTGCTCATTAAAGATGTCATGGCTCTTTTAAAAAAAACTATAGAATTTTGGATTTTAAAAAATATAAATTGATTCAGTACAGTGGACGTAAGGATTATTTGTACTTCACATCCTTGAGTGGATTTTCTTCCAATTAGAGTATTCATCAAATTATATTTGAATATGTAAACTATATTTATAGGAAGAGTATTTCTGTGTATCCTGGATATGCTTAGTGTACGTTTAATTTGCATTTATTTGTAGATGTAAATACCTGTTGGATTTAGTTCATTTTTACACGCCCTAGGCACACTCCATATGTGGATTTACTTTAAAACTAAATCATACATACCCATAGCTTCCACTTTAAACTTCTAACTCTTCCCCCTTTTAAAAGCTGTGCAGTTTACTCAACCACAGTCCTTAGACTGCACCTTCTCCCTAGTTAAAAAATACCTAACAGGCAGAATTTGTATGTGATGTGTCTGGTATCCATAGAGCTGCAATGATTTTATGTAATGCAGCAGCCCCAGGGATTACTGTGGGGCTGTCTCTTCTGCCTGCTCTCTCCAGAATGGCAGATCATAGAATCACAACAGTGCAAAAGGAGGCCATTTCATCCATTGACTCTGCACCCACATTTACCCTATCCCCGTAACACAACATACTTACCCTGCTAATCCCTCTAACCTATACATCTTGGGACACTAAGGAGCAATTTAGCATAGCCAATTCACTTGACCTGCACATCCTTGGATTGGGAAGAAGTCCATGAAGACATGAGGAGAACATGCAAACTCCACACTGACAGTCACTGCATAACTTGGATGACCACATTTGTGTGAATATAATATCTCCCTTTCCTGTGCAGTAGCAAACTTACTAGCCTTGCTGTCCTCTTGCCAGTATTACAGAGGAAGTGATGCTGGAAATTTTAAAGTGCATCAAGGTAGATAAATCCCAAGGAGCTGATGAAGTGTATCCCAGGACATTGTGGGAGGCTAGGAAGGAAATTGTGGGTCCCCTAGCTGAGATATTTGAATCATCGTTAGTCATAGATGAGACACCTAAAGATTGAGTGGCAAATGTTTTTGTGCCTTTGTTTAAAAAGGCTTGCAGGGAAAAGCCTGGGAACTACAGATCAGGGAACCTCATCTGTGGGTGTGTAAATTGTTGGAAGGTATTTTGAGAGATAGGATTTAGAAGGGCTGATTAGGGACAGTCAGCATAGTTTTGTGAGTGGAAAATCATGTCTCTCAAAGTTGATTTTTTGAAGGGATAACCTAGGTGGTAGATGAGGGCAGTGCTGTTAATGTTGTCTGCATGGACTTTAGCAAGGCCTTTGACAAAATATTGCATGATAGGTTGTTGCATAAAGTTAAATCTCACGGAATCCAGGGTGAGGTATCTAAGTGAATACAAAATTGGCTTCTTGACAGAAGCCAGAGGGTTATTTTAAAAACTGGAGTCTCTGGCCAGCAGTGTGTCTCACGGATCAGTACTGGATCCACTGTTATTTGTCATTTATGTTAATGATTTGGATGAGAATATAGGAGGTGTGATTAGTAAGTTTGCAGATGACACTAAGATCGGTGGCATAGTGGTCAGTGAAGCAAGTTATCTTCAATTGGGCCAGTGGGCTGACGAATGGCAGATGGAGTTTAATTTAGACAGATGTGAGGTGATGCATTTTAGTAGATTGAACCAGGGCAAGACTCACTTAGTTAATGGTAGGGCGTTGGGGAGAGTTACAGCACACACAGATCTAAAGGTACATGTTCAGAGCTCCTTGAAAGTGGAATCACAGGTGGACAGAATGAAGAAGGCAGCATTTGGCATGCTTGGTTTCATTGGTCAGAACATTGAATATAGGAATTGGAATGTCTTGTTGAAATTGTACAAGACATTGGTAAGGCCACACTTGGAATACTGTGTGCAGTTCTGGTCACCCTATTATAGAAAGAGTGCAGAAAAGATTTACTAGGATGCTACCAGGACTTGATAGATTAAGTTATAAGGAGAGGCTGAATAGACTGGGACTTTTTTCTCTGGAGTGTAGGAGGCTGAATGATAATCTTAGAGGTATATACAATAATGAGGGGCACAGATCAGCTAGAAGTCGATATCTTTTTCCAGAGGTACGGGAGTCTTAAAACTAGAGGGTGTAGATTTAAGGTGAGAGAGGAGAGATACAAAAGTGTCCAGAGGAGCAATTTTTTCACAAAGGGTGGTGAGTGTCTGGAACAAGCTGCCAGAGATGATGATAGAGGTAGGTACAATTGTCTTTTAAAAAGCATTTAGATAGTTATGATGGGTATCGAGGTATTTGGGCCAAATGGGATTAGCATAGGGGTTTTAAAAAAGGGTGGCATGCACAAGTTGGGCTGAAGGACCTGTTTCCATGCTGTAAACCTCTGACTCTATAAAAGGAAAGGTTTAAACAGAAGTGGAAGGAGCCTTTTCAAAAAAAAGGTTGAAAGAGAAGGTAGTGTGGTAAGGTGGCCGAGTGAGGATAAGCAACAGATGCCTGCAAAGCAGCTTTAATGATGATCGCAGTGTGGTATGTAAGTAGACCATCTGACCCAACCACTCCACACGTATGTGCTACACCTCAGCCTCCTGTATGCTTATCTTGCTTCCTCTCTCTCTCTTTACACACACACACACACACACACACACACACACACACACACACACACACACACACACAGTTTGCTTCAATTCCTCCTTGTGATAATGTCCACAATCTCACCACCTGAATGAAGATGTTTGTTCTGAATTCTCTATTGATTTCCTGGCAACTATCTTGTATTAATGGCCTCTTCCTCACAAATGGAAGGTTCTTTCTCTCTCCAGCAAAGCCTTTCAGAAATCTATATCTCTTTCAGACCACCCCTTAGAAAAGAGACCCATCCTGTTTGTCATCCAGTAGGTTCTGGTATTGTTCATGTAAAAATTTCTTTACATTCTTTCCATTACCTCTACTCTCATTATAATATTAGGTGTCAGAACTGTATGCTATGGTCTCATCAAATTAGTCATTTCTAGGTTGATCTGTGACGTTTCTTGCAATGTGAATGTGATTCCATTTTGCACAAGTTGGATGACCACATTTTGTGTGAATATAACATCTTGTGAATTTTAATCTCTTAGACAGAATTGATTATAAACTGTTATTAGTTGTGCTTCCTGTTTGAAGGTACCAATAACCAGAATTCTTCTTCGAAGTGGTGTAGTGGATGACGTTGTGTTTTTCACACTCGATTCTCTCCGACTCCCAAACCATTACATACCCAAAAAGGGTGACTTGGTCAATCTTGTGATTATTGAAAGTAATCAGTCTTTCTACCTATGGAGAGCTTTATGCATTGCACCTGCAGAGAAAGAAAGGTATGGTTTAATCAAGCTTTACAGATACACTGAACGCTTTGCTATGTACTGTTTTCACTTACTTGGTTTAAACTTTGCCATTCAGAACCAATTTGTGTACTGTCCTCTGAAGTACACTATAATGATCTGTCGGTTGATAACCATTAAATGGAATTGATCCAGTCAATTACACCCCCCCCCCCCCCCCCACCACCCCCACATCTTGCAGTCTATTGGTCAATTTTTGGCCACCCCAGGTGGATTTGCACAATATGGGACAGCAAAATCCAGCCCAGGTGTTCAGTCAATAATCAGAATATGTACCTGACACCGCAAATCAATCAAAAGTAGAGATAGCAACTTAAAATCACCTGGTTCTGGATCCTCTACTGAGAATCAACAAAAATGTAGCATTAGATACATGTTGTAAATTTAAATTTTGTCTTTATTTTCCTTTACACCTTTTCTCTTTTGTTTTGATTGTTCTGTTAGTAGACTGATTCAGGAATGTGCCAGCTGTGGGTAAAGATAGGCCAAGTTTAAAATTAATCCAAATGATGGGAAAACCACTGCTTGAAAATATGTTGTGGTGATGCTGCCATTGGATTGGGGTGAGCCCAATATAAAGTTTCACCACATCAGGTTAAAGTTCAACAGGTTTATTTGAAATCATGAGCTTTCGAAGCGCTGCAGAAGTGGGTTCACAAACACAGCATATATAGACACAGACTCAATTGCTATTGTGTCTGTGTCTGTATATGCTGTGTTTGTGAACCCACCTCTTCGCTCCCTTGATGAAGGAGCAGCACTCCGAAAGCTTGTGATTTGAAATAAACCTATTGAATTTTAACCTGACGTGGTGAGACTTATTGAAAATATGTGGATGTATTGCTGGTGCACCAGACCACTGGGTATAAGCTGGATCTAATACATGCAGTACAGAAGCTGAAAGAAATGTTCAGAATACTGGGCACAAACTGGGTTGATAAATACCAGTAAATATTGTAGGTCCTTTCAAATTATTACAAACACATTAGGTGGGATTTTGTAGTCTCGTTTTGACCCTAAACCATAAAAGCCTGCCCGAGGTCAATGGACCTTCCCATTGTCTGCCTCTCATCCTCTCCGATTCCTGTGGTGGGTGAGGCTGTAAAATACCAGCTGTTCATATTCTGCTGCTGCAAGCGAGAATGGAGAATTTGGCGCTCAATTCACTGCAGTGGGGCCAGGAAACACCACCAGGATGAAAGGCTGGAAAATTCCACTCATAATCTATGATGAGTTATTCCTGTGAAATACATTGTTCCTTCCTTATAGGGAAGAATGGAGACTAGAACATTGGAGGTGATTTAGTAGGACATCTTTCCTATCACAATTCAAAGCCTCTGAGCAAATTATGTTGTCTATCATCATCTTCTCCTTTCCCTCTTTCCTTTTCCCTTAAAAATTATTTTTAACCTTTAAATAAAATCATTTTGCACATACCTCCTCATGCAGTATAAAACTATAATACCCTACAAACATATTGGCTTAGAGTCATAGAGGCTTACAGCATGGAAACAGGCTTTTCAGTCCAACTTGTCCATATCGCCTTTGTTTTTTAAACCTCTAAGCTAGCCTTCTGCCAACATTTTCTTCTGTCACCCTCTGGTGCCCCACAGAAGAGCTGTTGTGTATGAGTTTTGATATTGATGGTAAATTTTGACAGATTATTTGATCACGCTGTGAATAGCAGTCCAAGCCTAAATGTATCTTTGTCATGTGGTCATCTCCTTTGCAGCCATTCCTGTTTCTATGCAACTTGGCTGCTGTGAAAAGTGTCCACAGAACACGTTTAGTGAAACAGTAACATTTTAAATTGAATTCTGCTCAGATTGAGTGTACAAAATGTCTTTATTAAAGAGTATTTCATATTGAGAGACTTGAGTTGAACTAATCTGGAATGAATACAGAGCCCGTCGCAGAATGCTGCCAAAATGCTCTGAAGTCAATAGAATTTTGCATCATTCCAAATATTTTTTCCTTTCTGGTCTGCTGGTGATGTGGAAGCTGCCTCATTCTCATTTGCACTTCCTTAGCTCTTTCTTGTTCAGGGGCAAGATTGCTGATGTTCCTCTGTGCAAATTAACATTAACTTGCATTTTATTACCATTGTTACTGAACAGTAACAGGACTGTAAATATTGTTTTTTATGTACTAGGATATTCAGGTAGTTTTGAATGATCCTTTCTATTTTTAATATGTTTAATTAATATAGTGGGAGGTGAAACTGCTTGTTATTGACTTTGGTTCTCATATAAATACTATTTCCAATTATCAAGACAAAATGAGTGGCAAACAAAGGTGCTTTTGTTTTGTACTCAGCAGTATCCTATAGTGTAAGATCAGCATCTGAGAGGCATTTAGCAATATTCTTGGACTATTTGCTGCCTTGCTTCATTAATTTGGAGAGCATTGCATGACAGCACAGTAGAATCCAAGACTGCGTGGAGGCCCTTCTTAAAGCATATAATTGGATAGATGCCTCAGTGTGATGGTTGACATAGTAGATCATCCCTTATGCATTAACCATACTGCAACCTTCCCAAGCATTATGATTTATTTTTCAAATCTCTAGTACCAAATTTATTATCAGAATTAATTTTAGGCTCTGCAACTTTGCATCTAAAATAAATTTTCTCCGGCACAGCACAGGAGGCAGAGAAACAGGCGTGGAGAATCATTTGCTTTCCTTTAGTTCCTTTCACTTTTTCCCCATGCTCCTTCAAACGTTGTCCTCACTATGGTTTGTGCCCATCATTCTTGCTCTCCCTGGCACGATATTGCTGTCTTGTGTTTGTATGATGTAAAGTTTCAGATGTTTCTAAAGGTGATGGGGAGGGCAAAATTACAATTTTAAGGATGCAATACATCAAAATCTGGCTGTTTTTCAGTTTATCACTTCCTTCGATGACAAACAAAGAGTTGGAGTTCCCTAAAATAGAAGGATTGGAAGTTACAAGAAGGATTGACTTCGGTACCATTAAGCAAGGAGAAAAGAAAGACTTGGTGGTGTGGATTGAGTAAGTTTACACGGAGTACAATTTTCAATACCTAAAGAGAAATGAAGAATCTTAATATTATGATTTGTGTGCGTGCTGTTGAATTGCACTTTTGGGTAGTTGGCAGGCAGATTGGCAATGTACTTTTTGAATAAAATAAACTTCTGAAAGGTTTAAGTAAATTTCCATGTTACCTTGTTAACATTGAAGGCCTTTTAGGGGCAAAATTGGATTGAATAAAAACTTCTTAGTCCGTTAAGTGAATTAAATTGTCACTTCAATATAGTTATCAATCCAAGTTAGTTGATTGTGTTGAGTGAGCTATGTAATAGGGGATAAAATGTGTTCCTTAACTCCACATTTAGCAAATAAGCAAGAGAAAAATATATTTTGGTCTCAGGAAAGTAGAATTGAGGCTGAAGATCAGTAGTGATATTGAATGGCAGATTAGGTTTGATAGGCTGAATGACTTGGCCCTGCAGCTTGAATTACAGAATGTCTATTGTGCTGAAGGAGGTCAGTTGACACATCAGGTCCACACTGACAGAGCATCTTATCCAAGCTCTATTTTCATAATCCCATGTATTTAGCCCGCTAATCTCCTTAACTGACACATTTTGAGGTACTAAGGGTCAATTTAGCATGGCCAATCCACCTATCGTTAGACTTCTGTTGCTCCTATTTCTTCTTGTATCATATTCAGGAGCAAATCTATGAAGTACCAACTCGGGTTCTTCATCAGGAAGTCTCACCCAGCATCATTTTTTCTTATTTAACAAGACGAAATACTAATCTTTCTGGTACATGTAAAATAGGTCACAAATAATATTGGAGCACTTTTTTGCTGTTGTCCGTTCCTTTGGGTTATTCAAGAAGAAAGACCAGGGTCTCGTGTTTACCAAAATGTTGAGTGCTGCTGTATGTATCTGAATGTAGACCTTTTGAGTGCCAACGTACTGTGAGGGCCACAATTAATGGACTGGTGCAGCCCAAACCAATATAGTGAAGTTGGCATCAACACCATAATTGCATTCATTTTGAACACGCTTCACTCTTCCTTTCCAATTTTGCTCAAGTTAATGCTATTAATGTGATCTGTGAATAGAATTTTGTCACAGACAAGCTCTTGTATTTTCTGTATCATCTCTTCTTTCTAAAGTGGAATATGCAGTGACTACTAAGCTGCCCAGGTTATGTTCTTTTTAGCTGTGGTCTCCACTGCAAGTATAACATTTAATCAGTTTGGAATTGTTGAGGTACTGCCACCAGAATTACATTATTTTTTTTTCATTCCCAGGTTGTAGGCATTGTTGGCTAGGCCAGCATTCATCACCATCCCAGATTGCCCATGGGAAGGAGGTGATGAGTCATCTCTTGAACCTCTCCAATCCATGTGTTATGGTACACCTGATATCAAGGCTCCTTCCAAACCCACAATGACTACCTCCTAGTAAGATAAGGACAGCAGATACATGGGTTCTGTCCAAGCCCCTCACTATCCTGACTTCCAAAGATAGATATCACTATTCCTTTTACTGTTGCTGGATTAAAATCCTGGAATTCTGTCTCTAACAGCGATGTGGGTGCACTTATACCTCCAGGGACTACAGCAGTTCAAGAAGGCAGCGTACCTCCACTTTCTCAAGGGCAGTTAGGAATGGGCAATAAATGCTGGCCAATCCAGCAATGCCCAAATCCCGTAAAACAAATGAATTTTTAAAAAATGCCCAAAGTGCCATCTGGAAGGGAGTAAGCTTTTAAGCATACAGACATCAAAATATGCCATTTCTTTTGGTGCCAGATGAATAGTTAATTTTAAACCTGAGATTGATAGATCTAGCCATAGTTATTAAAGGATACCTAGCAAAGGCAACCATGTGAAGGTGGGTTACAAATCATTACAATTTGATTAAATGGTGAAGACGCGACAGGCTAAGTGGCCTGTTACTCTGTTCATGCAGAACTTCATGGAAGAGAGCATTTCACCAGCAATGTTGAGGAGAAACAGTAGGACAAAGACAAACAAGAAGAACTTGGCCAAACCCAGTGAAATTACATTGGATTTTGGACATGGTATGACAGTCTGAAATCTCCAGACAGCTAATTAAATATTTGTGGTTCTCTAGCTCCAAATATAATGGAAGGGATGATGGGAGTTTTATGTGTGGACTTGATGTTCATTTTATTTACTTCATCTGTGATTTTTGGTTTTCAGGAACAAAGGAGAAGAAATATGTAGCCTCCTGAGCTACAACATGGCAGGATGGGAGAGAGGAAATCAGTTCTTCTTGGCATCTGCACATTTAGTTACTGTGTGTGAAAATGGAGCCATGCAGCAACAGAGCCCCACTAAATTTGACTCGAACTGCAGAATGATCCAATCCCAGTCTTCATCAATGGCCCTTGGTTCTTCCTTTCCCAGAATATCGGTTCACTCGGATTCTGAGCTTCCCTTCGTGGCTCTTGATTACGCTGATATACCCATGCTTTGTGATATAACCTCATATCGACCAGGTGATTCACGCAGTTCGCAGTGCACCCAAGATAAATCACTGAACAACCTACCGTCAGTCTCTACAAGTTTGGTAGATCAGCTGAATTGTCCACGGACATGTGACCATGCTGATGTACAAGCTGAAAAGGTGAAGCAAGAGTTAAGTGCAAATGCAGAAATTGGTGAAACAATACTGCAAATACTGCCTGGTGGAAAAGCCTATATACGCCTAGTGTGTAAAGCAAAGTAAGAATCTCGATATTGCTAATCGCTTATTATTGAAGAGAATATTTATCCACAACTCTAAGATAGCTTAACACTAAGCCTTAAATATGTTGAGTGTTTTTTTTTTAAAGTATTGGGTATGATGAAAAGTGATGGTACAGGAAGTGAAAGCTTCAGCTGATTTGGCTGAATGTTAAAAATCTCTTTATTGCTTTTCTGATTTTAAAAAGCCTGCTGATCCACCTGAAAGAAGATCAAGGAATTCCTAATTTCTGCTTTGATTATGGTCAACCAATCCCATCTCCACTGCTTTCTTCGTATTGTTTCTCTTTTTACTACCACTCCCATTCCTACTTGTCCCAATGCAGTTAGTCTATTTAAATAATCGTACAACACTGAATAAAACCATTATCGGGGGAAGAGTATCAAAAATGGAGTACTTCACTTAACAGGTTGTCACCACTTTGTGAGTGTATTCAGCAGGTTTGCTTTGTATGGAGTTGTTTGATTGCAAAACCTATTTGAAGCTGTCCTGGCTTTGACAATGAATGTATTACAACTAATTCAGAAACTCAGCTAATGTTCTGGAGACCCAGGTTCAAATTTCGCCACGGCAGATGGTAGAATTTGAATTCAATAAAAAAAAATCTAGAATTAAAAATCTACTGATGACCATAAAACCATTGATTGTTGGAAAAACCCATCTGGTTCACAAATGTCCTTTAGGAAAGGAAACCTGCCATCCTTATTCAGTCTGACCTTCCTGAAATTCCAGAGTCACAGCAATGTTGATTTTCAACTGCCCTCAGGCAGTTAGGGATAGGCAGTAAATGCTGGCCAGCCAGAGACAGCCATGTCCCACGAATGAATATTACAAAAAAATTCAACTTCATTGCTGATGGTTTAAAAACTCACCTTTTTTTGTTTGAATGATTGACCTTTGTAATATTACTATTGCATGTATTTTGTTATGTGGTGATCTTGTCTCCATTCATAAATTTGTCAGGCATTGAAATCCTATTGGACAGCAAGGCTATACAACAAATCTCGTCTTCTGTATATCCATTCTGCCTTGCTGTTTGCATTGTGGATGTCATTGCAGCGTGCCAATAGTTTATCTTCTTAGGAAAAGTCAATTCAAAGTAACGTGGTCTGGTTTCCTTGTATCATGTACTGTATAATTCACTTTCCAGTAACTTACAATTGTGCATTGAATTTAGTTAGTGTGGCAAAAGGGGCAATACTTTCATTAAAATCTAGAATATAATAGATTCTTGTGGTGTGGGCTTTGCTTCGATCGCCATAACTTGTTAATAGTGAAAGACATGAAATCGTGCTGGATAGAGAGAGTACATTGTAACAATCCAATGATCTTTATTTTACTTGCAATACCCATTGTTTGAAACACACTCCAATATAATTCACTCATTTTTTTTCACATTAGCTTTTAAATTAATTTTGACTTTTAAACAGAAATCCTGGCCGTTGTAAAGATCTTCTCCTGCTTCGCTTTAACGACTTTGTGATGGGATGCTACGTCGAGGTAGATGTGACGAGTGATGAGGAATATCTCCTTGGGCCGAGATCCCGTTATCGTCCCATTCAACCCAAATCCCTTCAAACAGAGCAAAAGGAAACCAACTTCATGGTTGTGAGTGCAAAAAATCCTACAAGGTACCATAACATTTCCAAAATGGTCATGCTAACATTTCTCCTGCGTCAATGCTTGTGCCTTAGACGGAGAACTGTAATGAGAGAATAACTTGGAAGAACTGGCTGTCCTATATACAATATCTTATAATATTGCTCAGGCCATTCAGACCTGCATTATTTTAAAATGAATCCTGCGCACGATTAGAAACATTGTTCACTTCATCAGATGGGGAATTGAGTCTACCCAAAACTGATTTTATGGAAGTTTATGTATAAATATATACTTTCTATCATGCTATGTATATATAATCAGTAAATTGATAGAAGTTGCATTCATGCCTTGGGGTAACGCAATAATTTAATCTTCAGTAATAAATTTTAGGGAAGTACAGAGTATTTGAGAAGAATTTAAAATAGGAACTGCAGCTAGTTTGTGAATCCTATTATATTACCTTTGTTTGTCATACTATACAATCACAGCAGCATTCTATCCTTGGCTTGCCTGTCTAGTAATGACTGGATCAAATTCAAAATGATAGAGAACATTGCATTGCTCCACAGCTGATAGGGGCAAGTTGCACGTAGGCAGTTAGCTGAGTCTTGGCTACCAAGGGGACTCGTCAAACTCTGACCCCCTCCATTTGTGTTGCAAATAATAATTGCTAATATTAAATTATAATTTTTTTAAAAACTCTGTCAACAAAAGGAAGCGGAAAGATTGAACTTGTGTTAAATTAGATACCAGTGAGGCTGAGGAGTGTGCAGTCTCTCAGATGGGAGTCCCAAGTTGAACAGGAACAAGACATTGAATTGACCGGATGTATGAACTGGCCCGTTAAAAGGAATTGGATTGGAACTTATTGAATTGAGGAGGATTTTGGGAAGTCGCAGCATGGGCAACCAGAGGATCTTCCTGAAAGAGATGTCAGAGTGCCAAGTGGAGGCCGAGGTGGGAGGAGGAATAAACTTAACTGAACCAAAGGGATCAATTAATTAAATTTAATCCCAAGTTTATTACATGGAGCAAAGCTGAACCCAAAGGTTGGGGGGTGGGGACGCTGGGGGAGAAATGGTTAATTTCATAGTCATAGAGATTTACAGCATGGAAACAGGCCCTTTCGGTTCAATTTGTCCATGCCGTCCTTTTTTTAAACCCGGAAGCTAGTCCCAATTGCTGACATTTGGCCCATATCCCTCTCTACCCATTGCACCCATATAACTGTTCAAAATGCTTTTTTAAAGACAAAATTGTACCCGCCTTTACTACCACCTCTGGTAGCTTGTTCCAGAGTCTGGGAAAAAATTGCCCCTCTGGACCCTTTTTGTATCTCTCCCTCTCACTTGAAACCTACGCCCTCTAGTTTTAGACTTCCCCCATCTTTGGGAAAAGATGTTGAATACTTAGCTTATCTATGCCCCCCATTATTTTATGGACCTCTATAAGATCACTCTTCAGCCTCTTATGTTCCAGCGGCAAAAGCTCCAGTCTATTCAGCCTCTCCTTATAACTCATACCATCAAACTATAAATAGATTAGAGGGAAAATAATTTAAGTGAGGAAATAATTGCCAACAGTTGAGATATCAGAAGGGAAAAGATGACACACAGCAGTCTGAAACAATTACAGAAAACTAGAGAAAGTTCCATCAAAGTGGAAAGTATAGTTACAGATGTGGCTGTATGTCTGTTACATCAAATAATTACCCACTACAGAACGGGAAACCCTATTGAGATGACATCTCTTGGAAATGAGAAGTGGCACAGCAAAAAGTAAGTCACTAGTCTTTTCAAGTCAAACACAATTAAAGAGGTAGTTGTAGTTAGAAAATATGATTTTTGACCGTGAGAACTTGGTTTTGAATGAATAAAGCTAGTTGTCGTTTTTGGAGTGTAGTTGATCATTGTACTCGGGAGCACAAGTTTGCAAGCAAGATTAAAAGCTGCTTTCAATTGGACAACGGCCAGATTCTTCCATTGTGGAATTTAATGAAAGCAGCTAATGTCTGTCTGATCCCTCTGCAGGACAGGATAACTTATTGTGTCGTGACTGACAAGTACTTTCCGAGGTTTGAGCAATAACTTGTCTAACTTTTAATAACTTTGTGGATGTTCTGCCCAGACTGGCCGGACGACATGTACCTAGCTTCCTACCTCAGTATGCTGTACCTGAGAGATTGAAGGAGTGCATTGAGAAAGGTACAGATGTCCTGACTATTCAACCAAACCTCTCGGAGGTGAGCCGTTTAACTTGATCGCAGCTGGTCCTTTTTCCATTTTTGTGTAGAAAATTATCTGTGCTACAAATGAATATTTGTTTGCAATTGTTTTAGGCTCTGAACATGTCGAACTATAAAGACCATTTTTCAACCCTTCTGTGGCTGGAAGAGATTAAAGCTGAGATGGAGATGAGGGAATTTAGCATGATGGCGATAACTTTGAAAATGCAAGGCGATTTCCTAATTCTGGAGGTGCCAGGGTTGGTTGAAGGTCGTCCATCAGTATCTATTGGTTTGTTGGACATAAATCTGTTTCCAAACTACTAAGATGTGAACCAGCTAACTTTGCGCTATTGCTGCAGTTTGGGATGTCAGAAGGGGCAGTTGTTGTAGGTACCCCTTCCTCAGCTTTTTAAACCGTGTATTTGTCTTGAGCTTAATGTACGTTTTGAGCCCAGCTATTGATTTGTGAGCTGGGTGGCACAATGGTGTGACTGCAAAATAATTCAACAGCATCCAGTGCAGCAGCTGAGGCATGCTAAATCTAGGCATATCAAATCGTCTCCATGGAGCTATCAAAATGAAATTAAAGCATGATCCTTGGCAAAGGAGCAAAATGTCTTGCTGGAAGAGAGCTCCACTCTGGAGTATTAGAGACAGGATGCAGGTATTCTGCTCATGATAGATGAGTAAGATTCAATATTTAAAAATGAAAAGTAAATGAATGTTAGGGAGTTTGAACTAAGGTGTAAGGGTGCATCTGTAAGTAACTGCTGATAAAGCTGCTTGCTAAAGCAAGAGGATATTAAAAAGGATATTCAAAGCTTTTACTTGTTAGTGTTACAAGTAGGCTCACTGCAACAAAGTTGCCACACTTTAGCACCTGAGAGAGAATTTGTATATCCAGTGTCCCAAATCGGGACACCTTTCAGACGGTGAGTGGGAACCGGAACATCCAGAGGAAACTCACCAGACACTAGGAGAACGGGCAAGCTCAGCACAGACAGTGACCCAAGCCAAGAATCGAACCTGGTTCCGTGGCGCTGTGAGGCAGCAGTGCTAATCATTGTGCCACCAACAGGAGTGGGAATCAAATAGGAATATCAATAACAGTAAAATCAAAAAACGAACACCAGCAATAGTAAAGTGAAACAATGTAAATAGAGCAAACAGGGCATGGTATTATGACCGAAGAGTTTGAGAAAACTTTGCTGTGGAATGTACACAAATACATCAAAAGGATTGTGAAATGTGATAACTGACTGATGAGCAATCTTGTAAAAAGGTTATGGCTTTTTCAGAAAAAGAAATGATGTTCACAACACAACCACACCAAAACATCCCTGGGTAAAATTCAGGCTTCGACGTAAGAGATGGAAATCAGGGACAGATTGGAAGGAGTTAAAATTAGTAACAGTCCAGGGTTAGGTGGTATTTATTCTGAAGTGCTGAGACAGTTTTGTGCATGAATCTTTGAGACACTAAGTATCATTGACGGGCTAATGAAAAAAGAAGCAAGATTTGCATTTTATATAGTGCTCACCACTTGCAAATGTCCTAAAGTTGATTATAGCCAGAAAGTACTTTTGACGTACAGTCACAATTTTAAGGAAGAAATTATGGCCAATTTGTGTACAGCAAGTTCCCACAAGCAGTTGGAATATGATGAGAACATCCCTATTGTTTATTGTAGAAAGTGTTGCAGGATTTTTTTTACTATCAACCAAGAAGACAAAAAATTTCCATTTGTATTTCTCATTGGAAAAACGGCAATGCAGCATTCCCTCAGTAAGGAGTGCTAGCCTGAATTAAGGAATGATGTTATTGGTGTGTCCTAGGACAAGAACTTGAAATGGCTTCGTTGTTTGAAATTAATGCATAAGGAATTAAAGTTGGAAAACTGCTTGTTTGCCTGATCTATATTATCATGTTTATTTATGTACTGAGTAATGGGAAGTGCCCCAGATTTACTGTTTTGATTAAATACTTTTGTATCTCATTAAAATACATATATATAGATATGATAAGAAATAATGTGGGCAAGGCTGGCATTTATTGCCCATCCCAACTTGCCCTCGAAGGAGGTGATGAGCCTTGAATCACTGAAGTGCATGTGGTGTAGGTACATCCATGATGCTGTCAGGAAGAAAGCTCCAGGATTTTGTTCCAGTGACAGTGAAGGAAAGCTGATATATTTCCAATTAGGAAATGGTGAATGGCTTGGAAGGAAACTTACAATTAGTGGTGGTCCCATGCTGCCCCCATCCTTTTAGGTGATAGAGGTTGCGAGTTTGGTAGTTGCTGTCCGAAGAGCATCTTGTGGACGGTGTACACAATTAATCGTCGATGGGGTGATAGTCACAAGGGTCGCTTTGTCCTGGATAGTGACGAGCTTCTTGTGTTGTTGGAACTGCGCTCATCCAGGCCAGTGGAGAGTATTCCATCACACTCCTGGTTTGTGCCTTGTAGATGGTGGACAGGTTGGGAGTGAGGACGTGAGTTACTCGCCACAGAATTCCAACCTGTTTATGTAGCCACGGTATTTGTGGCCCAGTAAAGTTTTTAGTTAGGTTAAACCCCATGGTATTGATAGTGGACAATTCAGCAATGGTAATATGGACAAATGTTTGGGTTCTTGCCAAATGTTAAAATCAAACTATCTTGAATTAAGTAAATGCTGTAATTTTCAGTTAAATCACACAATTCTGCATTTAAATATTCAAGGTTTACATAACTTGGGCGATCTTTGGGAAACTAATGAAGCATGACTTTTACGAATATAGAAGTGAAAGGTGGAGTGCAGCAAATTTTTAGAATAACAAGTGCGTTACCGACCACTTATTTGATCAAATACTTTGCTATTTATTTAGATATGAAGTACTGTTTAAAGTATGCTTTCTTTATCATTAGGTGACCGAATAATACTAAAGAATTCACGTTTTTCGGAAGCTGAAGTACGGTACTGTGGCTTTGTATCTGAGGTAAAGAGGCTTCACTCTGCAATCCGAGCTACCAATAATTATCTGGAAAGAAAATAGTACTTCCTTCAGTTACCAATTAAGAGTGCATTCTGTAAGCTTTTTAAAAGAAAAGGTCATGTGCTTACAATAAGCAGAATTTGCAAGTACAACTGTGAAATTCTGGAGAATTTTTAAAAAAAAACATTGTTTCAGAATGCTCAAACATTGGTATTAATTAGAAAAAAAATGTTTGTGCCTTTATATCCTTACACTAGCACTAATGTCTGAATGTACTGTCTCGTTTTGGACTTTGCTTTTCACACAGTGAAATTAGGGATCACTTTTGGCTTAATTGAAGGGGAGGTGGGGAGATGTGTCTGAGAGTTTGAATTCCCCATATCTGTCCTTTTCTCTTTCTATGTGCCAGGCAATTTTGAAGGTGTTCGATTTTAAAAAGAAAATTTAGAACATTTTCAGAGGGCAGATGCTTTTTTTTCACGGAGTTGTGGGCAAGGAAATAAATTCTCTGACTTAAAGCAATCTTTTAATTAAATCTGGATAATATAATTATTGTTCCTGTCCCGGTATTCTTGCCTCATCTCTCCTCTGGTGCTGACATTTGCTCAATGGTATTGTTTAAAACATGCCTTTCGCTCCAAGTAATATACTTAGGTGATCATTCTTGATTAAATAAGTCTGTTTGGTTATAGTCATAGAAATAGTATTAGGCCATTTAGCCCTTTTGAGCTGTTCCATCACCAATTGTAGTGGAAAGTTTTAAACTTCAACCAGTTTTGCTGTGATGAGGTGTTTTCTATTTTCACTCTCGAAACATCTGGGTTTAAATTTTAGACTCTGTTCCCTCAAACTACACTCCCCAGCAAGTGCAAATAGCTTCCCTGTATCTAACCCATTTGTCCCCCTTGATACCTTGAAGGAGATCTTGTAGCATCCTTGCCTCCGTGCCTAAAACTCCGGGTTCAAGTTCCACTTTAAAATTTTAAGGCCACAGAAGATGTGTTCATAACAAACCAGTTCATTTATAAGCCTATAAATCCTTCCAATACACCTGATGGCAGATATGTGGAGGAGTGTTTCCTGCTCACCCATACTGCAGAAGGCAAACGGCCAAGCCTGATCATGGATCAATCCAATAGATCCATGATCACTGACGTTCCTTGAGCATGGTACAGACAGAAGAGGAATACCTTGAAATTTCAATCAACTCACCCCTGAACCTTCTAAATGCTGCAGGAGCATTCAAATTAGGAGCAGGAGTAGGCCACCTAGTCCCTCCAGCCTGCTCTACTATGTTGTAAGATTATGGCTGATCTAATGGTGTAACCTCAATCCCACATTCCTGCATACTCCCTGATAACTTTTCATCCCGTTGTTAGAATTTAATTAGCTCTGTCTTAAAAATATTCAAACTTTTACTGCCTTTTCAGAAAGTGTGTTCCAAAAGTCACTATTACTTTGAATTGCTTCAACAATGGCCTACCTTTTTGCAAGGTTTCAATCTCACCTTTCATGGTTCCCTTTTTAGTAGAATTTTTTTATGTGCTCAAGCAGCACTTTGAGTGTACTTACAGATTTTAAGCTATGCTCAACAGAACATCACCGCTTCTAAGTAGTTCACTTACCCCAGTGGTCCACAGTGTGAATGATTGATAGAATCCCTACAGTGCAGGAGGAGGCCAGTCGACCCATCAGGTCTGCACTGACCACAATCCCATCCAGTCTCTGTTCCTGTAACCCCATATATTTACCCTACTAATCCCTCTCGCCTAAGTATTCTGGGACACTAAAGGGAACTTAGTGTGGCCAATCGACCTAACCCGCACATCTTTGGACTGTGGGAGGAAACCGGAGCACCCGGAGGAAATAAGCAGACATGAGGAGAATTGTCTGTGTGGAATTTGCACAATGACCCAGGCCGCAAATCGAACCCAGATCCCTGGATCTGTGAGGCAGCAAGGTCTGCAACCTTCGGCTGCCTTTTCAGATTTTCAGATCTTCAATACTGCAACTTTTTCTTATTTGTTTGCTTTTTTTAGCTTAGCAGGTTCCTATTTCTGATCCCTGACTTTGTCCCTTATCTGGGATTTGCTTCTGGGATTTAACTCATCGTTGCCTACAGCCATAGTACCAGAAGACTGGAGATAGCAAATGTTGTCTTCTTGGTCAAGAAGGGGAGTAGAGACCATCCTGGAAATTATTTCTGTTGTGGGCAAAGTTTTGGAAAGGATTATAAGAGAGAGGATTTGTAATCATCTAGAGAAAAATAATTTGGTTAGGAATAGTCGACACAGTTTTGTGAAGGGTAGCTCATGCCTTTCAAACCTTATTGAGTTCTTTTGAGAAGGTGACCAAAGAGGTGGATGAGGGTAAAGCAGTTGATGTGGTGTTTGTGGATTTCAGTAAAGCGTTTGATAAGGTTCCCCATGGTAAACTACTGCAGAAAATACAGATACACGGGATTGAGGGTGATTTAGCAGTTTGGATCAGGAGTTGGCTAGCTGAAAGAAGACAGTGTGGCGGTTGATGGGAAATTTCAACCTGGAGTACAGTTACTAGTGGTGTACAGCAGGGATCTGTTTTGGGGCCACTGCTGTTTGTCATTTTTAATAAATGATCTAGGTGAGGGTGTAGAAGGATGGGGTTAGTAAATTTGCAGATGATACTAAAGTTGGAGGAGTTGTGAACATTGCGGATGGATGGTGCAGTTTGCAGAGGGACATAAATAAGCTGCAGAGCTGGGCTAAGAGGTGGCAAATGGAGTTTAATGCAGAAAAGTGTGAGGTACTTCACTTTGGAAGGACTAACAGGATTACAGTGTATTGGACTAATGGAAAGACTCTTGGTAGTGTGGATGAGCAGAGAGATCTGTGTCCATGTGCATAGATCCCTGAAAGTTGGCACCCAGGTTGATAGGGCTGTTAAGAAGGCGTACAGTGCTTTGCTTTTATTGGTAGAGAGATTGAATTTCGGAGTCATGAGATTGTGTTGCAGCTGTACAAAATTCTGGTGCAGCCTCACTTGGAGTATTGCGTATGGTTCTGCATATGCACTTGGAGTATTGCATATGGCCACATTATAGGAAAAATGTGGAAGCATTGGAAAAGGTGCAGAGGAGTTTTACCAGGTTGGTGGGAAGGTCTTATGAGGGACTTAAGGTTGTTTTCATTAGTGAGAAGAAGGTTAAGAGGTGACTTAATTGAGGCATACAAGATGATCAGAGCATTAGGTAGGGTGGACAGTGAGAGCCTTTTTCTTCGGATGGGTTGGCTAACATGAGGGGACATAACTTTAAATTGAGGGGTGATAAATATAGGACAGATGTCAGAGGTAGGTTCTTTACTCAGAGTAGTAAGGATGTGGAATGCCCTGCCTGCAGCAGTAGTGGACTTGACAACTTTAAGGGCATTCAGATGGTCATTGGATAGACATGGAATAATATTGGAATAGCTTAGGTTAGAGGGCCATTAGATTGGTTCCACTGGTTGGCACAACATCAAGGGCTGAAGGGCCTGTACTGTGTTGTTATGTTCTATCTCTGTCCCCATCCTGTGTCCTGCCCCTAGAATACCCACTTGATAATGACACTCCGGTTGAGTTCATCTGACATGCTTTTCGTGCTTTTTGCTGCTTCACGCAGAACCAGCCTGAAGAAAGTAAAACAAACTGTGTGTGTGCAATCAGGATGTGCGCAAAAGGCTTGTCAGAAACTGGAGTTCCCAACCTCTGGCTTCAGATTAAGTTAAGTTTTGAGTTTCACCACAGCATCCCATTTGTCCTTGAAGTTTTCCTGTAAGTTTTGCCTCCTGATTTGTAGAGCTGGTTGTTCTTAGAAAGGTAACAAGTTTCTCCTCTCTTTTCTCTGTCTCTCTGTGTAGATTTATGAAGATGAGCTTCTGCTGAAGTTGAATTCTTCTTTTCACCAATCCTATGGAGGGGAACCTGTGGATGTGGAGTTTACGTACAACAGGTAAAACCAGGATGCATACAGTAGTTGCAGATTGAAAAATCAACTGAAGCATATGTTAAAGTAGAAATTGAAGGAATAGGAATTTAACTTACAATTAGTGAATTGGTCTGTATTCCTCTGAATTTTTCTGTTTCAGAATCCCAACCAGGAGGTGTCAGTTTGCTGTGGAACAAGCTATGCATCTTGGTGAAGCAGGTACCGTGTCTGAATTCTCTGTAGGAGCATAACATTATTGTTTTCTGGCGTATGTCAATGTGGAAAGATTATTGGAGCTTTTGCCTGTGATATTTTGAAGTAATATTGTCTTTTGTATTTGATATTTGAAAGATGACTAAACATGACGTTTTCACATAAATCAATCAAAAGTGACAACCAAAACAATTTAGCTTTCTGTAGGATATCTCCTGTTTTCTTATCTGTATCATGAGGAATGTTGTTAATCATATTCAGAAAGGAATTATGGTTTATTGTCATTTCCCAGGATTCAGATTGCAGCCACTGCATCATATCTGTGATATTTTATATTCTGGCATCTGTTCTGAGAAGATTTTTTTGGGGGGGAAGGAGAGAGCACTAAAAAAATTCCTCTCCGACTGAACTAATCAAGTTGGCAAAGATGTTTAGGTTGGTGAATTTGCAAATTAGTTTCTGGAATAATAACTTTTGGAACTGACTATAGATTTTAGAATCACAGAATGGAATCATAGAATCCCAGCAATGCAGTGCACTGACTCACTGACACCTCATACTACCTGGACCCTATTCTCATAATCCCACTTAGTTACTCCGCTCACCTACGTATCTTGGGACACTAAGGTGCAATTTAGCATGGCCATTCCACCTAATCTGCACTTCAGACAGAGGGGGAAACTGGAGCACACAAAGGAAACCCATGCAGACACGTGGAGAACAAGTACACTCCACAAAGACAGTCACCCAAGGCCAAAATTGAAGCCGGGTCCCTGGTGCTGTGAGGCAATAGTGCTAACCACAGCCACCATACCACCCTGATCTAGTATTGTAAAATGAGGCAGGGTTAATTGGTGATCTCCTAGTAATATTTGCCTGTGAATATTTTACTATCACATTGAATTCCAAATGATGTCTGCAAGTGGCATGTTTCCACAATCATAAACAAGAATCTTGTCCCTATCTAACTGGCTTTAAGTTTGAGAGGAGAGCCTGGTAAGGTTAATAGTGAACATTGAAAGTGTTGAGTTCTTTCTTTAAGTGTTGTTAATGAAATTGGGAAATAAAAATCTGCAAGAAATATCCACCTGTGGCTTACTGAGAGCATTAATGATTGTGTTAGGTTAAGAGAAGAGGCTTATCATGTGACAAGGAATATGAACAAGCTTGAGGATTGGGAGTGCTTTAGAAACCAGTACAAGGCCATAGAAGATTGATTAAAAGTGAAATATGAGGGTAAAATATAAGAGCTTTTACAAATATATACAAAAGGGGAGAGTAGCTAAAGGAAATAGAGACATTGGACAAGTACTTTGTGTTTGCCTTTACAATAGAAGACAGATTACATACCAGAAATGGAGGCTAACCATAACGAGAAAATGTGAGGAAATAGAGGTAATTAATACCTGCAGGGAAAAGGAATTTCAGAAATTTCTGGGGATAAAATCCACCAAATTCTCAGGATTTATGGTTTGAAAAGAGGTAGCTGCAGAGATATTGGATATGCTAATTATTATTTTTCAAAATGGGCAAGGCAGTTTGGAAGTTAGTGTGCAGTAACTCTATTATTTAAGAAAGGAGGGATAATCAAAACAGAACTACAGATTATTTAGCCTGACAAGAGTCATTGGGAATGTTTGAATCCCTTATTAAGGAAGTTCTACTGCACTTGGGAAAAGGCATAGAATGAGCAAAGTTAGCATGTTTTTTTTTATAAAGTGAAACCATGTTTGACAATTTCATTACAGTTTATTGTGGCTGTAACCAGGAAGTAGATGGAGAGCCAGTGGACTGAGATATCTGGATTTTTAGAAGACGTTTGGTGAGATGCCTCAAAAGGTTACTAGACAAGATAAGGGTTGATGCAGTGTGAGATAATATGTTAGCACAGATTGAGGATTGGTTAATGGATAGGAAGTAGGGAATCAGAATTGCAGAATCCCTCAAGTGCTCATGAGGTCTGCACCGGCTCTGACGGAGTAACTTTATACAGACCCCCTGCCCCCACTCTATATCCCTGTAACACCACACATTTCTCATGGCTAATCCATCTATTCTACATGTCTTGGGACACTAAGGGGCAATTTACCATGGCCAATCCACCTAACCGGCACCAGTTTTGGATTCTGGCAAGAAACCAGAGCAGCTGGAGGAAACCCATGCAGACACTAGGAGAATATGCAGAATTCTTCTGGAGTGGTGTGGCAGCAGTGTGTACCACTGTACCAATAAATAGGACATTTTCAAGTTGGTAGATTGTGACTGTTGGAGTGCCACACGGATCAGTGCTGGAGCTCCAGTTATGTGCAATCAATTTAATGACTTTAGATGAATAGACTGATGTACCTGGGTTTGCTGATAACGAAGATAAAAATCAACATGAGAACAGCACAGAGGCTGCAAAAAAGATAGTGTTTAACAAGGTGGCTTAAAATGTATGAAGTTTAAGAATCTTTCAGATAGTTGAATGTTTGAGTGTAATAATTCTTATGTTGGGACTTTAGGAAACAGAATGGCCTTGTTGAATTTGGAGGGTATAGGTTGGGATTTACTGAAACACTTTGAGGCTGGGGAACAATTTTATCCCTTGGCCGATGGTTTTGTAATTTATTCCCATGCTGAAGTTTTAAATTGTCTCAAAGTTCACTCATTCAGCCAGTAATTTCACCTTCCTTTTGCCTATCCCAATCCCAGCTTTGTTTCCAGAGAATGTTGTGGCAAAAACTCCATTGACTGTTACTACGTGGAATGATATTGATGCGGTTGTTTCAAACAAGAAGAAAAGTTGCTGCAAGCCACAAGACCAGACTAAGAAAGTAAGCACGTTTGTAAGATTTTAAAAAAAAACTTGCATTAGAATGGGATAAATTTTCTGTTGAACCATAAATATTGGTATTTAATATGCTTGGATGTTGGTTTGTTCTTTAAAGTTAAGAAATTGCATTGTTTTTCATCCCACCACCCTTTCCTATTAGAGTTATCTTAAATCCAATTCATTAAGGGCTCCTTTTCAAATGTTATCCATCACTGCAAGTGGTCTCCCTACCTGTGTATGTGTGTTTCACTCCAAGGTGAGACTGAGCCCACTCTGCAGTGCCCACGCACAGCCACGCTCCACTACACTCTCATCCCTTGGCTGCACCAAGCCCATCTCTGGTTGCAAATCATTCGAAATGTGATAAATTCCAGGTTAAGAAGCACTGGTTTAGTGTAATCTAGCAATCACTGAGAAGACAACTAGTTGAAACCCTTGTTCAGGTTTGGGTGTTTGAATCAAGGCTTGAGCTGAATTTACTTTTGATCTTGATTAAGTTGACTTATCCTAGTTTGAATGAAAACTATTTTTGTGAACACTTAGCATATCAGATTTTCATTGAATTTCATTTTGATTCTGCAAAAAAAAAAATTTGTGGAAATTTTTTTTGCGTACAACAACAATGAGCTAATCTGGGTAAATCTTGCATTGAGAATCACTGAATAGCTGAACAAATGTGCAATATTCAGCAACTCCACCTAAACATTTGTCCAAGCTTTTTTGTTAATGTTGTCTATTTCTAAGCAGTGTGCTCAGGAGGGAATATGGAGGTTCAAATATTCACAATTTTGCATTGAAACAAAGTGATGGAAAGACTCCAATGTAAGCGTGTTGTATTGAACACCATTATCAAATAAAGTGGTGTGTCGACAGTTTCTAGTAGAATCGAAAGTGCCCTATTTCATGCTTCAGTCCTCTTAAAATTGGAACACCACCAGATATTTTTAAATATTCTGTTACCTTAAGTTAAATGGCCAGTTGAGAAGTTGTATATACTAGAAAAAATATATAAAACCACCTCTAACATAACATACATTCACTCACTGTGAAATGATATTCCTCTGCTGTTTCAGAAAAAGGATGTGGATGCAAAATTAAGTCAGTCCCCTCCAGGTAAGGAGAGCCATGATAGTAGGAACAAAGTTATGAAGGAGAGAACAACTGATATAATGCAGGCATTTGGTGGATTGTCAGTTAATGCACAGACTGGGGACGGTGAGTGCAAATAATAGATTTCTTAAGACTCTGATTCTGACATCCACTTATCTTTAAGTACAGGGGAAAACCTTTACAATTTAACTTTGTAATCAAAAATTACTGTACTTAAAGCCAAGGTGACCAAATTACACTTGTTGCAATGTATAATGTAGCCTGTTCCAATAGAAGGTTGAAAAACAGTGTGGCTTTTTTCCTTTTGAACCATAACCTTTTAAATGCAATTGCTGGACATTAACATTTGTTTTCCTCCTAACTTTGGAGGTCTTATTGTAATTTACTCCATATGTAAGGATTGTGTTTTGGCCACTCCCATCCCTTCAGTGTTGTTACCTTTACAGGTAACCTCTCAGCTTCTCTTCTGTTTTCTGGGTCTTCTGTACATGGATGGTGAAAATCAGGTGCAAAGAAACTTCTGAGTTTAAGTTTGTTTATTAGTGTCACAAGTAGGCTTGCATTAACACTGCAAAGAAGTTACTGTGAAAATCCCCTCGTTGCCACACTCCAGTGCCTATTCAGGCACACTAAGGGAGAATTCCACATGGCCAGTGCACCTAACTAGCACGCCTTTCGGACTGTGGAAAGAAACCGGAGCACCCACAGGAAACCCATGCAGACACGGGGGGAACATGCAGACTCCACAGAGATAGTGACCCAAGTTGGGAATCGAATCTGGGTTCCTGATGCTGTGAGGCAGCAGTGCTAACCACAGTGCCACCACACTGCTTTGAAACTAGTTAGCTCAGACTAGACCAGGGATTATGTTCTTATGAAACTAATCACCTGCTGAACTAAAATTAATTTTTCAACGACCTTTCTGCATTTTAGTTACTGACTGAATGTGTTGATGGATTATACTGAACTACTTTAACAGTTTCTGTATAGTATGACAGTTAAATCTATAACCTGCTTTTCAATTTCACTAAAAATACTGTAGGAGGAAGCCATACAGGTAAACGATCCAACGGGCAGGAGAATAACTTTTTCAACATGCTGCTGAACGAAAATCAAAAGTCTGCAGTCAGGAGGATCCTCAGCGGTGAATGCAGACCAACACCGTATATTCTGTTTGGACCTCCTGGCACTGGAAAAACGGTTACTATCCTAGAGGCCATCTTGCAGGTACTTTACATGTTGTTAGTTATTGATTCATTTTATCATTACGTGTGGTTACTCACAGCCTCTGGTGACTTCCATTCTGTAAGCGTGGAGGGGTTTGCCCCTTTTTGTGTTTTAAGGCAAGCCAACACTCCATTCCAGTGCCCGTACCAAGGCATTTTATCCACTTTCTTTCGTTGATCTGCCGTTTCTGATTTGGCCTCCGTTGCAGTTAGTACAAGGATATGACTTTTCCCTGGACTGACTGACTTCCTGTGCAGAAGTGTCTGACCTTAGTTCAGTGCTTTCTCACCTACAGCTAATGTTGGTAAGTTGCCTTCACAAGAACCACGTGCACGAACTTGTGTTCTACCACTCTGAAGCACTGAATATCCCATACCATCATGTCAGCCCCAATTTAATACTGTTATTTAGCCTACATTGTTTAGGAATCCATTCATTGATAACATTCTCAGTAGTCTTTGCTAAGTTGGATACACTTGAAGTGAGAAATTCATAAATATGCCCAGCTTTTATTGAAATGAAGTTCATTTGCAGATTAACCAATTGCAATAACATTCCCTCTGAACCGGCCATAATTTTGGATATTGGGGAGCAAATCTGAAAATGCGTGAGGTTTCAGGAAGAGTTATTAAGTGCTAACTTTCTTTACGTTGATTTTAATTGCTTTATCTGGTGCAGGGAGAGCTCCATGCCAGAGTTGTAAAACGGCTTTTGCTTCTGTTTAGATTCACTTCACTTTACCAGACAGTCGGATTTTGGCTTCTGCTCCTTCGAACAGTGCAGCTGACCTGCTGTGTTTGCGTTTACATGAAAGCAATTTGCTGAAACATGGAGATATGGTACGAGTTAATGCCACTTGCAGACCCATAGAGGTATGATATCTCACCTTTGGGTAAAATCTTTAGGAAACATTTGGCAGCTCAGGAAAAATCTGGTTTTAATGAGACAGAGCGATAGTCTATAACTGTTCTTTGTACTTGTTAACAAAAGTGTTCTATCTAATACCAGTTGTAACTTTTTATACTTTCCTGTTACAATTATACACCAATTCTCTTTGGCCTCTCTTGATCCTTTTGATCAGTTTATCTATTCTGATTCTCTCTCTTGTCCCCATTTTGTGCAGTGCATACTGGACATTACTTCAGCATGGTCACTAGACATTCCCAATATCATTCCCCATAAAATCACTCATGCCCCCAAGCTGAGCCTCCTTCATCAGCATCCAGCTAACAACATTCTTAGAAATGCTATTTGTACTTTAATCTTACACATCCCTTTTCAACATTTCCAAACTAAAACATTTATAATTTTGAGCTTTCCTGTAGTTCATTCTGCAGCAGTAATATTTGGCTATTGTACAGCAACAGTATTGGTGAAATTAAATCCTTAAATTGTAGTCATGCTAAGTACATCACTGTGTGGATTCAACCAACTAGGATCTTTTGATCATCTCCCAATTCAGTTGCTGGAGAAAGAAAAATTGAAGATTGAAAATTCAAAGAACAAAACAGCACGGGAAACAGGCCCTTCGGCCCAACGAGCCTGCGTCGCCACCCCGATGTTCCCACCTCTATTCGCGATCCCTGTCCATGTTTATAGATCTATGGATTAAAAACCAAATTTGAGACAATTTAGGGAGAATTTGTTTTGCCAGTTGGCCTAAGAGCACATCTTTGGGAGGAAACCGGAGCTCCTGGAGTAAACCCATGCAAACACGGGGAGAATGCGCAAACTCCCATAGACACAGGCCCAAATCTATCTATCTGCACAGCACAGCGATAGTCACTGAGCTGTCGTGTTGCCTTCCCGCACTGGCCTGCAATGTCTGTGATACTGTCTATAGAATAACCACCATCAGAGATTGCCTACCCAAGAACAGGCAGCACGTAAAACACTGTGGCCAATGTAAGATAACTTTGTGCAATGGTGACAAAGGCCCACAAAAATAAGAATGTAGAATGTTTTCACATTAGGCAGAGAAATAGTAATGGAGTTTCACGCTCGATGTTTCAATCAGTTGAACCTTGAGAACCCACGTTTTGGTCATAAACACCATCATAAAGATGTTATTAGAGATGGCAATTTGCTTCCTGACTCTGCCTGTTTTTACTTTCTTGCCAGTACATACCTGAAATTGTGCAACTGTACAGTAAAGATGGAGAAGATCTTTGGGATGCAGCACGCTACAGGATCATAATAAGCACGTGTAGTACGGCTGGATTATTCTACCAGATTGGATTAAGGTATAATGAAGCATGCATTATTAAATATTCTGTATTGGGTTTCTATTGTATCATACTTGCATAAAACTGTCTCTGTGTAATGCATCCTGTTCTCTAGGGTGGCAGTTATAAATCATCGTAAGATGAAATGTCATCTATTCCATTAGGGTTTTGCATTTTTGGAAATGTATTGTGAATATGAATTCTCATGTTTGTGCAACATTAAACAGACTTAAATTCTTGTGTACTATAAAGTTGTCAAGATGCACCAATAGGAAAGCATTTCAAAACTCAAAAGAAAGCTAGCAATGCAGTCATTTAACATTTTGCACGATTGTGGAGGGGCTTTGTTTGGACTGGTACTTGGCCACTTGCCTTCGTCACAGCTTATTAAATCACAGAATTGTTACAATACAGAAGAAGGCAGTTCAGCCCATCGTGTCTGCACCAGTTCTACAAATAAGCGTTATAACTTAGTATTACGCTCCTGACTTTTCTCCATAACCATATATATATTGTTTCTATTCAAATAACCATGTAATGTCCTCTTGAATGCCTTGATTGTACCTGCCTCCAACACTCTACCAGGTAGTGTATTCCAGATCCCAACCACTTGCTGTGCAAAGATGATTTTATAATTAAATTTTCTTTTGCAAATCACTATCTGTGTGCTCTCATTCTTAATCCTTTTACGAGTGGAAACAGTTTCTCCCTATCTACTGTCCTGCCCCGTCATGATTTTGAACATCTCTATTAAATCTCCTCTTGGCCTTCTCCTCTCTAAGGAGTACAGTCGAATCCTCTCCTATCCTCCTCACTGAAGTTTCTCATCCCTGGAACCATTTTTGTAACTCTTTCTGCATTCTCTTCAATGTGTTCACATCTTTCCTAAAGTACAGCTCCCACAACTGTACACAATACTCCAGCTGAGACCTAACTAGAGTCTTGCACAAGTTTAGCATAACCCCTTTGTTCTTCCTCTCTATGCTACTATTAATAAAACCCAGAATACCATCTGCTTCATTAATGTTTTCTCCATCTGTCCTGCCACCTTTAAACACTTGCGCACATAAATGCAGAACCCTCTACTCCTGCACATCTGTTAGTTATACCCTTTTTTTATATTGTCTTTCATTCTTCTGCAAGTTAGCTGAACAGGATTTCACCTTAAGAAATCCATGCTGGCTCTTCCTAATCAACACATACATGTCCATGCGATTACTAGCTCATCGTATTGACGAATGATTTGTGGTTAAGAAAGCTTACGGTGTACTGGCCTTCATTCATTGAGGGATTGAGTTCAGGAGTCAGGAGGTAATGCTGCAGCCTTATAGGACCCTTGTCAGACCACACTTGGAGTACTATGCGCAGTTCTGGTCGCCTCACTATAGGAAGGACGTGGAAGCTATTGAAAGGGTGCAGAGGAGATTTACAAGGATGTTGCCTGGATTGGGAGGCATGCCTTATGAAGACAGGTTGAGGGAGCTGGGACTGTTCTCCCTGGAGAGACGAAGGTTGAGAGGCGACCTGATAGAGGTTTACAAGATGTTGAGAGGAATAGATAGGGTGGACTCTCAGAGACTATTTCCCAGGGCTGAAATGGTCGCGACGAGAGGGCACAGATTTAAGGTGCAGGGAAGCAAGTACAGAGGGGATGCTAGGGGAAAGTTTTTCACTCAGAGGGTGGTGAGTGAATGGAATCGGCTGCCGTCGGTGGTGGTCAAGGCGAACTCGCTGGGGTCTTTTAAAAGACTTCTGGATGAGTATATGGGATCCAATGGGATTGGGGGTTATAGATAGGTCTATGGCTGGGTAGGTTTTGATGTGTTTGGCACAACTTGTGGGCCGAAGGGCCTGTTTGTGCTGTAGTGTTCTAAGGAATCAATAGTAGATCACCTTCAGCAAGAGAAAAGGGAACGTGTGTTCACATGTTAAGAGACCACTGATTAAGATGTCCACTTTCACAAGAAACTGATGACTGGGTGGAAAACAGAAGTTACAGATTTGATTTATATGGCTCACCAAGGCAGCTTTAAAAAGGACAGGATTACCCTGATCATTGCTCCTAAAAGCTTCTCTCCACTGAAGTTAAACTAATTTGTCTGTAATTGCTGGGCTTATTCTTGCAACCTTTTTGGAACAAGAGTGTAACGTTTCCAAAGCTCCAATCCTCTAGCATCTAAGTCTGTGGAAGACTGAAAGATTATGACCAGTGCCCCTGAATTTCCACACACTCGCTTCAACAGCCTTGGACACATTTCATTCGGTCCCAGTGTCTTGTCAACTTTAAGAACCAACAATGTTTTCAAAATTCACTTATCAATTTTGAACCTTTTGTAGTGTCAGAGCTCCCTACAATGTTAGCATGGCCTGGGTAGAGGAAGCATCTGCTTCTCTGGTGAAGACAATGCAAGATATTCATTAAACACCTCAGTCATGCTCCCTGTCTCTGTGTGTAAATCTCATTTTTACTCCCTACTCATCTTAAAAGTCTATTTGTTATTGTCACAAGTAGGCTTACATGAACACAACAATGAAGTTACTGTCAAGATCCCCTAGTTGCCTCACTCAGTCACCTATTCGGGTACACTGAGGGAGAATTTAGCATGGCCAATACCCTAACTAGCACTTCATTCAGACTGTAGGAGGAAACTCACGCACAAGTGGGGAGAACATGCAGACTCCACACACACTGATCCTAGGCTGAGATTTGAACCCGGATTCCTGGCACTAAGGCAGCAGTGCTAACTACGGTGCCATCACGTCTTGCTCCTCATTTTACATTTCTTTTACTATTATGTACCTAGTGGAAGACTTACGGATTTCTCTTTTTATGTTGGTCATCATTCTTTATTTGTCTTTGTAAAAAGTAATCAGTAGAAAAGATGAATTGATTATCTGCACTAAGAAACACCTTGTGAATATTTTTATACAGTATAATTGAGTTGTGTGAAAATAATTTTCCTGTCCTTTTTAAAGCTGCCTTGGCAAGGCACATAATAAATCAAATCTGTAACTTCTGTTTTCCACCCAGTCATCACTTTCTTGTGAAAGTGGACATCTTAATCAGTGGCTCTCTTAACATGTGAACACGTTCCCTTTTCTCTTGCTGAAGGTGATCTACTATTGATTCCTTAGACAAATCATTCGTCAATGCGATGATCTAGTTTAGGTACAGAGGAGGTTTACCAGGATGTTGCCTGGTATGGAGGGCATGTGTTATGAGGAGAGGCTGAGGGATTTGAGGTTGTTTTCGTTTAAAAAAGGAGGCGGCTAAGAGGAGACCTTATTGAAACATATAAGATGATTAGAGGTTTAGATAGGGTGGACAGTGATAGCCTTTTTCCTAGGATGGAGAAAGCTAGCACGAGGGGACACAGCTTTAAATTAAGGGGTGATAGTTATAGGACGGATATCAGAGGTAGACTCTTTACCCAGAGGGTGGTTAGGGAGTGGAATGCCCTGTCTGCGGCAATTGTAGATGCGCCAAGTTTGGTGGCATTTAAGAGGTTATTTGATAAGTTTATGGAAGAGAAGGGAATGGATTAGTTTGGAAGGTCATTGCTTTTTTTTTCATAATTGGTTGGCGCAACATCAAAGGCCAAAGGGCCTGTTCTGCGCTGTAATGTTCTATGACTAGGTGCCTCAGGAGGAGGTCTGGAGACCCATAAGAACATCCCCTTTCTCTCATTCTCTACTTGTTTAAGTCCATTAAATTGAAAGAGTTCTGACAGAAGGCCATTGACCTAAAGAAGTAACTCTGCTTCTCTCTCTCTGGAGACGGGAGCTGCCTGTCTTGTGAAGCATTTCTGATTTTCATATTTGAGATCGCTTTGGATGATGGTGTAAAATAGATAATCTGTTATCTGTTACCTGCTACATACTATTCATCAAAATTATCTCTCTTGTTTCTGTACTGGAGAACATTAGCACGTTGCAGACAGGAAAATTTAATCCCAAACACCTGAAGAACGTTATTAAGAAGAACCAAGTCAAGAAAAAAGTTTCATAAAAAGTTATGAGAACTAGTAGAACTTACCAAAGCTACTTTCATGATGCCAAAACAAGTAAAATGATCTGGGAAAGTTAGTTTAGGATCTTTTATTTTGTTTCAATTGGTGAAAAGAATACAGAATTTTTGTTTCAAAAATGAAAAACCGTAACTATTCCCTTGTTTTTTCTAATCGAAGGACTGGACATTTTACTCATGTTTTTGTTGATGAAGCTGGTCAAGCGAGTGAACCTGAATGTCTGATTCCTCTGCTGCTTGTATCTGAGGATGATGGACAGGTAAGACATGAGGGTGGATCAACTAGATTGGATTTGTATCGTGTAATTAGCATGTTGACCCTTGAGCTCATTATGACAATATTTCTTTTAAACCTCGCTACATTTCCACATAGAAACTCTGCTTTTGGGTGCCGATGGAATTTCCTCCCGCATTGCGGGCAATAGGCCGTAAATTAGGAAAGATGTCCACGTTATGTAGAATGTGGACCATTTGCTTTTTCGGAAGCTTGACTACCTGGATTCCTAAAGATTATCTGATGAGGGAATGACACAAAACAGGATTACGTATATACACATGAACATAAGAAATAGGAGCAGAATTAGATTGTTTGGTCCTTTGAACCTGCTCCGCCATTCAACAGAATAATGACCAATCTATTTTTGTTTCAAATGACATGTTTCTATCTACTATCCGGTACTATCTCTTGTGGCAAGAGAATCAAACTACTTTTGACTTATTCAATGATGCCCATCTCCACCGTCTTTGCAGGCAGAACCCCAGAGTTGTGCAAACTCAGAAAAGAAATCCCTTTATGCCCTAAAAGGGTAACCCCTAATTTTAAAATAGTTCTGGATTCACCTATAAAGGAAAACACACTTTCCACGTTCACCTTATCAAGACCATTCACTGCTCACTCTTCTAAACTCCAGTGGAAACAAACCCTGTCTGTTCAAACCATCCTCAAAAGCCAACCCACTAATCACTGGCATCAATCTAATAAATATCCTTAATTAATGATCTATTATTGCTTCCTTTCGTAAACAAATCAGTCGCCAATGCATCGATCTAGCTTGATCAGCAAGACAGAGATAGAAAGAAAGGGAGAGAAAGAAGCAGAGTTACCTTTTCAGGTCAATGGCCTTCTGTCAGAACTCTTGATTTAACAGGCTAAAACAAGTAGAGAATGAGGGAAAAGGGATATTGTTTGTTGGTCTACAGATTTCCTCTGGAGCATTTCCAAGTTTTATATTTTTGAGGTCGCTTGGATAATGGTGTGAAATAGATAATGTTGATTCCATTATCTGCTACATACTATTCATCAAAATTACTCTACTGTTTCTGTACTGGAGAACATTGCCATATTACAGATAGGAAAATCTTTAATCCCAAATGCCTAAAGAACTTTTGAGAGGACCTCATTTATATCCTTCCTTGACTAAAAACTCCAAAACTGCACATAGTAACAAGATGTCCTGTATAACATCCTTTTATGTTAAATTCCTTTTATAACAAAGTATAACATTTCATTAACCTTCTGAGTTACTTACCATACCTGCGTAACTTTTTGTGCTATGTTTACAAAAACACAATCATAGAAGTTTACTGCATGGAAGCAGGCCCTTCGACCTAACTTGTCCATGCAGCCCTTTTTTGAAATCCCTAAGCTAATCTCAATTGCCCATATCCTTCTATACCCATCGAACCCATATAACTACCTAAATGCTTTTTAAAAAAGTACAAAATTGTACCTGCCTCTACTACTATCTCTGGCAGCTTGTTCCAAACACTCACCATCCTCTGAAAAAATTGCTCCTCTGAACACTTTTGTATCTCTTTCCTCTCACCTCAAACTGAAACCATCTAGTTTTAAACTCCCCTATCTTTGGGAAAAGATATTGACTAATCAAGCTGATCTGTGCTATTTATTTTATAGACCTCTATAAAATCATCCCTCAGCCTCTTGCACTCCAGAGGAAAAAAGTCTCAGTTTCTCCAACCTCTCCTTATAACTTAATCCATCAAGTCCTGGTAGCATCCTAGTAAATCTTTTCTGCACTCTTTCTAGTTTAATAATATCCTTTCTGTAATGGGGTGACCAGAATTGCATACAGTATTCCAAGTGTGGCTTTACCAATGTCTTGTACAATTTCAACAAGGTATTCCAACTCCTGTATTCAATGTTCTGACCGATGAAACCAAGCATGCCGAATGCTGCTTTTGCCACTCTGTCCACCTGTGACTCCACTTTCAAAGAGCTATAAATATGTAGCCTGGATCTCTTCTGTAACTCTCCCCAGTGCCCTACCATTAACTGAGTAAGTCCTGCCCTGGTTCAGTTTACCAAAATGCATCACCTCGCATTTGTCTAAATTAAACTCCATCTGTCATTCATCAAGATCCTGTTGTAATTGGTGATAACTTTCTTCACTGTCCATTATGCCACCAATTTTAGTATCACCTGCAAACTTAGTAACCATGCCTCTTATTCTCATCCAAATCATTGATATAAATTACAAATAACAATGGATCCCAGCACTGATCCCTGAGGCACACTGCTAAGTCACAGGCCTCCAGTTTGAAAAACAACTCTGCAACCATCCAATAGAGTAATGATTACTGGCTCCAAAGTGATCCATCACTAACACTTCTGTCACCTGCCTTTCCTTATTTTCCAAGAGGAGGTCAAGTTTTGTTCCCTATCTAATTGGGCCATCCACATACTGAATGTGAAATTCCTCTTGAATACACTCAATAAATTTCTCTCCATCCAACCCTCTAATACTATGGCTGCCCCAGTCAATGTTTGGAAAGTTAAAATCTCTGACTACTATCACTCTATTTTTCTTGGAGCTGTCTCTGTAATCTCCTTACATATTTGCTCTCAATTTCTTGCTGTCTGGGGGCCTATAGTACAACCCTTTCAAAGTGATTTCCTCCTCTTATTTCTCAGTTCTATCCATATAGACTCAGTAGTCAAACCCTCGGATATATCCCCCTCAGTATGGCAGTGATGCTTTCCCTAATCAAAAGTGGAACTCCTCTGTCTCTCTTCCTCCTGTTCTATCTTTCCTACAACAACTGTACCTTGGAACATTGAGCTGCCAATCCTGTCCCCCTCTTAGCCATGCTTCAGTAATTGCTATAGTATCCCAGTCCCATATACCCATCAATGTCCTGAGTTCATGTGACTTGCCTGTCAGGCTTCTTGCATTGAAATAAACATAGTTTAATCTAGACTTCCTTTGTTCTCTGTCCTGTTTTTGCCTGATCCGTCTCGTACCAAGATTACTGACACTGCCTTTCTAAATGTGCTCTCTTTAACTTCTGTGCTGTCCTCAAATTTCTCTTCAGTCTCCTCACTGCTTTGGATTCAACTCCCTGCCAAACCATTCAAACTCTCCTGAACGGCCCTAGCAAATCTCCCCACCAGGATGTTAGTCCCCAGTTCAGGTGTAACCTAAAGCTTTTGAACAGGTCAGTCGTTCCCCAAAAAAGATTCCAATGATCCAAAAACCTAAATTCCTGCCCCCTGCACCAGCTCTCAAGCCAGGCGTTCTCTGCCTAAGCCTCTTATTCATACTGTCACTATCCTAGCTCTGTTAGCACCTCTGAATTCTGCAGCCATTTTCCATTCAGGTAATATTGAGCCTTTTTGTTCTTCCTGCCAAAATGAATAATTTCATATTTTGTATAATGTAGTGTACAGTAAGGGCTCTGCAGCCTCTCACCATTTAGATAATTAGCTTCAGAGCATTGCAGTCTCTCACCATTTAGATAATTAACTGCTTTTCTGTTCTTCCTGCCAAAATAAACTGTCACATTTGCCCTTATTATACATCACATTATGCAAAATATTAAGTTGTCTGCTTTGGCAGGAAGAACAAAAAAAAGCTAATTATCTAAATGGTGAGAGGCTGTAGAACTCTAAAGTGCAGAGGGATCTGGGTGACCTAATGCATGAATCTCAAAAGGCTGCTATCCAAGTACAAGTCATTCAGAAAGCTGATAAGGAGGTTATGCTTCAGTTGTACAGGGCATTGGTGAGGTGGCATCTGAAATATTGTGTACAGTATTGGTCTCTTGTTTAAAGAAAGATGTAAATGCATTACAAGCAGTTCAGAGAAGATTTACTGGACTAATATCAGGAATGGGAAGATTGAAGGTTGAAGAGGTTAGGTTTGTATCCACTTGAATTTAGAAGAGTAAGAGGTGACATGATTCTGGGGGACATTAACCCTGTCAACGTGGAAAGAATATTCCCTCTTGTGGGAGAATCTAAAACTAGGGGTCAGTGCTTAAAAATAAAAAGTGATAGAATCTCTACAGTGCAGAAGGAGCCCATTCGATCCAGAGTTTGCACCAACTTTCCAACAGAGGATGGTTGCTCATTTAAGACAAGAGGAGAATTTCTTTCTCTGAGGGCCATGAGAAAAAGGTAGTGGAAGCAGCATCTTTTGACTATTTTTAAGGCAGAGCTAGATAGGTTCTTGATGGTTGTTGTAGACTGGGTAGGATTGAGGTTCATAAGGAGGAGGTGTTAGCGAATCTTGAGGGTATGAAAATTAATAAGTCCCCTGGGCCAGATGGGATTTACCCTAGGATTCTCTGGGAGGCTAGAGAGGAGATTGCAGAGCCTTTGGCTTTGATCTTCATGTCGTCGTTAGCTACAGGTATAGTGCTGGAAGACTGGAGGATGGCAAATGTTGTCCCTTTGTTCAAAAAGGGGAGTAGGGACCATCCTGGAAATTATAGACCGGTGAGCCTGACTTCTGTTGTGGGCAAGGTCTTGGAAAGAATTAAGGGATAGGATTTATAAGCATCTAGAGAGGAATAAATTGATTAGGGATAGTCAGCACGGTTTTGTGAAGGGTAGGTCGTGCCTCACAAACCTTATTGAGTTTTTTGAGGAGGTGACCAAAGAGGTAGATAAGGGTAAGGCAGTTGATGTAGTGTATATGGATTTTAGCAAAGCGTTTGATAAGGTTCCCCATGGTAGGCTACTGCAGAAAGTGCAGATGCATGGGATTGAAGGTGATTTAGCAGTTTGGATTAGGAATTGGCTAGCTGATAGAAGACAGAGGGTGGTGGTTGATGGGAAATATTCAACCTGGAGTGCAGTTACAAGTGGTGTACCTCAAGGATCTGTTTTAGGGCCACTGCTGTTTGTCATTTTTATAAATGACCTAGATGAGGGTGTAGAGGGTTGGATTAGTAAATTTGCTGACGATACCAAAGTGGGGGGAGTTGTAGACAGCGAGGATGGATGTTACAGTTTGCAGAGGGACATAGATAGGTTGCAGAGCTGGGCCATGAGGTGGCAAATGGAATTCAATACGGATAAGTGTGAGGTGATTCACTTTGGTAGGAATAACAGGCATATGAAATATAGGGCTAATGGAAGGACCCTTAATAGTGTTGTCGAGCAGAGGGATCTTGGGGTACAAGTACATAGCTCTTTGAAAGTTGGCACCCAGGTTGATAAAGTTGTTAAGAAGGCGTACGGTGTGTTAGCTTTTATTGGTAGAGGGATTGAATTTAGGAGCCGTGAGGTTATGTTACAACTGTACAAAACTCTGGTGCGGCCGCACTTGGAGTATTGCGTACAGTTCTGGTCGCCGCATTATAAGAAAGATGTGGAAGCATTGGAAAGGGTGCAGAGGAGGTTTACCAGGATGTTGCCTGGTACGGTGGGAAGGCCTTATGAGGAAAGGCTGAGGGACCTGAGGTTATTTTCATTAGAGAGAAGAAGGTTACGCGGTGACCTAATTGAGGCGTATAAGATGATCAAAGGACTGGATAGGGTGGATAGTGAGAGCCTTTTTCCTCAGATGGTGATGACCAACACGAGGGGACATCACTTTAAATTAAGAGGTGGTAGTTATAGGACGGATGTCAGAGGCAAGTTCTTTACACAGAGGATGGTGAGAGCGTGGAATGCCCTGCCTGCAGCAGTTGTCGACTCGCCTACTTTGGGGGCATTCAAATGTTCGGTGGATAGGCATACGGATGATATTGGAATAGTTTAGGTTAGAGGGTCCACTGGCCGGCGCAACATCGAGGGCCGAAGGGCCTGTACTGCGCTGTAATGTTCTATGATTAACAAGGGGTGAAAGGTTAGCAGAAATAGGCAATTGAAGTTAGTCAGATCAATCATGGTCTTGAATGAAGGAGTAAGTAGCTGTCTCCTAATTTGTATGTTTATCTCCATATCTATCCACAACCAACTTATGTCCTCTTCACAAAGTACTTTTCTACCAATCTTTGTGTCATCAGCAAATTTAGCTTCTGTGCCTTCACCCTCCTAAATTGTAAAACGTTGAGCCCTAGCACAGATCCTTCAGGACTCCGTTTGTCACATCTTGCCAATCATATGACCCATTTTTGCATATCTTATTTTCTGCCAGACAGCAATTCTTCTTTCTACGTTAATATATTACTCCCTACACATGAGTTTTTATTTCCTGCAATAATCTTATCAAATGCCTTCGGGAAGTCTAAGTACAGTATATCGACAGAGTCCCCTTTATCCACAATAGATATTATCCCATCAAAGAGTTTCAAAAAAATGGTTAAATGTGGTTTCTCTTTCACAGAACCCTGCTGATTCTTCCCAATTACCTTGAAATTTTCTATGTGCCGAGCTACAATCACTTCATTTATTCCTCCAGATTCCACAGAATACGAGAGGTGTTTTGATCAAAGCTCTGAAGGTATTAATAGGAAGAGATATAAGATAGAGAGAAAACATTTCTGCTCAAGTATATTCTACCAATTGGACTCAGACCTTTCAGGAATAAAATTAAGGAAGGATTCATAAATAGCAATTGATGCCAAATCAATTGCAAATGTTAAATCTGCTATTGATGGAATTCCATCATCTAAAAGTATTAAGGGATATGGGGTAAAGGCAGGTGAGTGGCTAAGTTTGCAAATCAACTTTGATTTTATAGAATAGCAGAATAGAGAACAGTAGCAAAATGGTTGACTCGTTTTCTTATGGGTGGCACAATGGTTAGCACTGATGTCTCACAGCACCAGGGACCTGGGTTTGATTCCCTGCTTGGTTCTGTATGGATTCTGCATGTTCTCGCTGTTTCCGTATGGGTTTCCTCCAGATGCTCTGACTTCCTGCCACAGTCGGAAAGACGTCCTGGTTAGGTGCGTTGGCTGTGCTAAATTCTCCCTCCGTGTAACCAAACAGATGCTGGAGTGTGGCAACTAGGGGATTTTCACAGTAACTTCATTGCATTGTTAATATCAGCCAACTTATGACACTAAGAAATAAATAAGTGTTAGAAACATTAGAATCCCTGCAGCCCATTGAGCCTGCACCCACAATGATCCCATCAGACCTTATCCGCACAATCTCATACATTTATCCCTGACACAAATGGACAATTTTGCATGGCTGGTCTACCTGAACCACACATCTTTGGTTTATAGGAGGAGACCAGAGTACCTGGTGGAAACCCATGCAGACACAGGGAGAACGTGCAAATTCCACAGTGACCCAAGCTGGGAATTGAACCTGATCCTTGGCACTGTGAGGCAGTCATGCTAACCACTGTCATTGTGCCACCCCAACATAGAAAATCGAAGCAGGAGTAGGCTATTTCAAGCTGTCTCTGCCATTAATTGATTGTGGTTGGTCATCAAATTCCATACTCTGATCCTGACTCCCACCACCACCACTCCCCCCAACAACATCCCTTGATCTCTTTAACCTTGTATTCTTATGTCATGGTTTTTTGATAGATTACTATACAAAAATTAATACAAATTATTAATTAATATTTTCCCACATTATTTGGGTTTGTATTGGTCACTTGTCAAGAATGGAGGAGCAGTGTTGGTATAATTATTATCTAAAGAATTATTCATCAATCTCTCAAGTTAATTTTTGTTCTTTCTCTCTCTTCCTTCTCCCCTTCTCTGCCCCTTCTAATCAGGATTCAGATGAAGTTTACTTTGTTCACCCATAAGCTTGTAGCCAAAATCCTTAAGCTTTGTGATGCAGTAAATAGTGTGTGACTGAGTATAGCAATTTCCTGTTGCTACCATTGCCTTTGATTTGAAAAAGTAGATGGAATGGGGATTTCATTTACTTTGACCAAAGCCTGCTAAAGTGTTTTACTTGGGTTTCAGCACTTCTCATTTCAAGTTCACAGAATACTTTGGGCCCAGAATAAACCTTTTGTGAGCTCGCAGTGAATGTGCATGTTTTGTATGCTATTAGAGTGTGCATTATGGATAATGTTACTAATCTAAGGACTGGGGGGGGACTGGGGGTGACTGTGAGGAAGTGGAAACATTGCACTGACGAGGTTCTGATGATTTGAAATTCTGTCTGTGTGTGTGTGTGTGTCTCTGTCTGTGTGGGGGGGTGTGTGTGTGTCTCTGTCTGTGTTTGGGGGGGGGGTGTGTGTGTCTCTGTGTGGGGGGGGGTGTGTGTGTGTCTCTGTCTGTCTGTGTGGGGGGGGGGTGTGTGTGTGTCTCTGTGTGGGGGGGGTGGTCTCGTCTGTGTGGGGGGGGTGTGTGTGTGGTGTCTCTGTCTGTGTGTGGGGGGGGTGTGTGTGTGTGGTCTCTGTCTGTGTGGGGGGGGGTGTGGTGTGTGTGTCTCTGTCTGTGTGGGGGGGGGGGTGTGTGTGTGTCTCTGTCTGTGTGGGGGGGGGGTGTGTGTGTGTGTCTCTGTCTGTGTGGGGTGTGGGGGGTGTGTGTGTGTGTCTCTGTCTGTGTGGGGGGGGGGGGTGTGTGTGTCTCTGTCTGTGTGGGGGGGGGGGGTGGTGTGTCTCTGTCTGTGTGGGGGGGTGTGTGTGTCTCTGTCTGTGTGGGGGGGTGTGTGTGTGGTCTCTGTCTGTGTGGGGGGGGGTTGTGTGTGTCTCTGTCTGTGTGGGGGGGGGGGGGGGGTGTGTGTGTCTCTGTCTGTGTGGGGGGGGGGGGGGTGTCTCTGTCGGTGGGGGGGGGGGTGTGTGTGTGTGTGTGTCTCTGTCTGGTACAGGAGTAGAGAATAAATGAGAGAAAGCTTCTATAATTCACAGCATGATCAGTCTAGTGCCACTGTTTGTCATTAAACCTACAGATTGTGCTTGCTGGAGACCCAATGCAATTGGGACCGATAATAAAGTCGAAAATTGCTGCAGCTTACGGCCTGTCTGTTTCACTTTTGGAGCGATTAATGACACGCCCTCCATACTCTAGAGATGAGACGTTTGGTGAATTTGGATCTCACAATCCTCTTCTGGTCAGTTTATTTGCAGTAGTTAAATACTGTGGTCGCGTTGCCCATGTATGCACGCAATATAAGATTTCTATCACTTTATACAGTTACTCCACGTTTATGTCCAGATCAATGAGACTTTTCAGGCTTTTGGAGTTCTATTTGTCTGTTAATATTGAATTAATATTGATGCATACAAGAGACTGAAAACTGTGCATTGGAAAGATATTTCTTTGGAGTGTAGATTATAGAACCTAAGAATAAAAGAATTAGCAGCACGAGTAGGTCATCGGGCCCCTTGAACTTGCTCCGACATTCAGTAAGATCATGGCTGATGTTTCGATGGACTGAGCTCCACTTACCTGCCCACTCACCGTAACTTTTAATTCTTTTACTGTTCAAAAACCTATCTTTTCCTTAAAAAAACATTCAATAAGGCAGCCTCAGCGAGGGAATTCTCAGACAGAATAGAATCATAGAGGTTTACAGCATGGAAACAGGCTGTTTGAGCCAACTTGTCCATACCCTTTTTTTTAAACCCCTAAGCTAGTCCCAATTGCCTATCTTTGGTCCATATCCTTCCATACCCATTTTACCCAAGTAACTGTCGAAATGTTTTTTAAAATACAAAATTGTATCTGCCTCAAATGCTACCTCTGGCAGCTTTTCCAGAAACACTCTACCCTCCACCTTGGAAAAAATTGCCTCTGTGGAGTCTTTTGTATTTCTCCTCTCAGACCTTAAACCTATGCCCTCTATTTTAGACTTCCCTATCTTTGGGAGAAGATATTAATATCTAGTTGATCTATGCCCCTCATTATTTTATAAATCTCTCTAAGATCAACTCTAAACCTTGTATGCTCCAGAGAAAAAAAGTTCCAGTCTCTCCTTATAGCTCAAACCATCAAGTCCTGGTCGCATCCCAGTGAATCTCTTCACTCTTTCTCATTCAATAATATTCTTCCTATAATACTGTAACTGAACTGTACACAGTATTCCAGTTGTGGCTTTAACAATGTTTTGTACAACTTCAACAAGACATCCTGACTATATTCAATACTCTGATCAATGGGAATCAAGCATGCCAAATGCCTTCCTCACCACTCTGTCCACCTGTGACTCCACTTTCAAGGTGCTATGAATCTGTACTGCCTAGATCTCTTTGCTCTATAACGCTCCCCAATGCCCTACCATTAATATTCAACATTAATGGGAACATGTTTATTTTGATCGTAATCCTTTTTCACTTCTGATAGTGGGAGTATAGGTTTTCAATTAGTACATAGACTGATTATTTGATGTATTGTTCAATTTTAGTGATTCATCAGAACAGTCTGTACTTCACTGCAATGCTAACATAGTGGTATAGCAATGGAGTTAGATCACTGTACTCAGACATCACAAAGCAAGGCTGTTATCAGCTGGGAGCAGTAAGGTGGTGCTTCAGCAGGAGTGCTGAAGTTGGATGGCCAGAAGGATATTGCAGTGTGCCCTGTGTCTTGACAATGGCATCAGTGGAATCTACAATTCTCAGAGCCACCTAGGTCATTTTGTTGCTCTGATATGAAGGGGATGAGATCTCTGGTTGATGAAAGCAGAGTACTGCAGATGCTGGAATCTGAACCAAAGCAGAAAAATGCTGGAAAATATCAGCAGATCTAACAACATCTGTGGAGAACGCCTACAGTGCAGAAGGCTGCCATTTGGCCCATTTGAGTCTGCACAGACCACAATCCCACCCAGGCCCTTTCCCTGTGACCTCACATATTTACTCTACTAATCCCCTGACACTAGAGGGTAATCAGTCTAACTCCCACATCTTTGGACTGTGGGAGGGAACCGGAGCGCCCAGAGGAAACCCATTCAGGCACTGGGAGAATGTGCAAACTTCACTGTGAACTGGGGCCGGAATTGAATTCTGATCTCTCGAGCTGTGAGGCAGTAGTGCAAACCACTGTGCCACCATGCCACTCAATAGGAATAGCAGAAGGTGGTTTTGATCCATCAACCTCTGGGTTATGTCATGTTTGTGCTGTGCCACTCTTCACTGGCAAATAGTGTACGTAGTTAGATCTCCCATGGTAAGTTTGAACGTATTGGGCTATAAATTGGATACTTTTTTTTTTGGGGGGGGGGTGTGCGGTGGTTTGTAACTAGCTTGCCTCAATTCTAAATGAGACGGGCATCACATAAGTGGTGCACCCACCTCAGTTCCATGATTGTAAAATGATCTCCAGTGGATCCCATGCTGCCCTGTTGTGGATCTGCACACCACAGAGGAGATGCAGTCTCATTCCGAATAAAGTATGTGCTGCCTTCTTTAAAAAGCACAATCTTTAAGAAAGCAAAGCTGTACTAATGCATTGCAGATTGATTAATACTCACTTTGAGCCATCCAGGATCAAGAAAGATGTTGTACCATGTCTTGGAAAGGGCTCCCCACTTCAGTGACACCTTCCAGCAGGCATTTGTCGGATGAGTGGATGGCAGGGTGGCACTGTTGTCTCAGCATCAGATACCTGGGGTTTGATTCCGGCCTCGGTTTATCTACATAGTGGAAACCCCTCATCTCTGGAATTACACTTATACTGAGTGTCCCCTCTAAAGCCTTCATTTCTTTCCTAAGTGCAGTCAGGAGAATTGGACACAATGATCTTCCCTAAGTGCCATTGTGTGGATTCTATGCATTCTCCCTGTGTCTGTGTGGGTTTCTTCCAGGTATTCTGGTTTCCTTTCACAGTCCAAAGGTATGTGGGTTAGTTTGGTTTGGTCATGCTAAATTGACCCTAGAGGGGGGCTAGCAGAATAAATACATGGGGTTAGGTGAATAGGGCCTTGGTGGGTTTGTTGTCGGTACAGACTCGATGAGCCGAATAACCACCTTCTGCACTGTAGGGAACCTATGACCTGTCAATTGGTTTTAATTTAAAGATAATTTACAGGTGCACTAAATGGCAAACATACAGCAAGGAAAAGAAAGGTGGCTGTAAATATATCATGTAGATTTAGATATACGATTGAAATATAACCCCTTCCTCCCTCCCCTCTTTCTCTTAGGTGACAAAACTAGTGAATAACTATCGTTCACATTCATCTTTACTTGACCTGCCGTCTAAACTGTTCTATCACCAGGAACTCGCAATGTGTTCAGATCCAGCTGTGGTTAACAAGTTATGTAACTGGGAAAAATTGCCCAGAAAAGGCTTTCCGATAATTTTTCATGGATTGAGGGTATGTCGTTGTTGTGTACAGATATGTTTTGAAAGATTTCAGATTCAATATACTCTTTCATAATTAAAGCATCTTAGATTGCATTATTTTAATTGCAGTGAATTTGTATAGAATGAGAATGTTTGTCTATGTCCCATTTCAGTCTTTCTTCCGCATTTTCATAAGT
Source organism: Sphyrna mokarran (assembly GCA_024679065.1). Classification (NCBI taxonomy): domain Eukaryota; kingdom Metazoa; phylum Chordata; class Chondrichthyes; order Carcharhiniformes; family Carcharhinidae; genus Sphyrna; species Sphyrna mokarran. The sequence continues at coordinate 25,765,126 of JAGIQG010000019.1, forward strand.
GATTGTACTGTAACATTTACTTATTAAAAATGCTGTTTTTTCTGACGGTAACCGGCTTTATGTGGTATGTGATAATTGATGAATTGTGCTTGTGCTGGGCTGGAGCTAATCTGCTTTTAATAGTGTTTGTTGTGAGGTGAATGTCAGTCTGGATACAGGAATGACTATAGGATCTTTCACATCGAGTCAAAGCTTGAATATTTGTAGGATGGAAATTTAGCATAGCCAAAATGGCTCCAGAACCCCAATTGTGGAAGTCCCACCCTGATCCCAATGGATCATTGTGTCCTATTCTTCTAATTGCACTTAGGAAGGAGATGAAGGCTTTAGAGGGGACAGTCAGCATGAGAATAGTTCCAGAGATGAGGGACTTCCATTATGTGGATAAATTGAAGATGAGGTTAATCTTCTTGGAGAGGAGATTTGCTAGAAGTGTTCAAAATGATGGGGGCCTTGACAGTGTAGATGGGGAGAAGTTGTTGTTCCCCATTGATAGAAGGATTGAGAGGACACCAATTTAAGATGATTGGCATAAGAGGCAATGATGACTAGAGAAAAAACATTTTTATGCAGCGAGTGGTTAGGATCTCAATGCTCATTGCATTGCCTGAGAGCATAGTGGAGGCAGATTTAACTGCTGTTTTCAAAAAGAAATTGGATACGTACCCGAAGGGAGAATATGAAAGGTTTTGGGGAAAGCACAGGGAAGGCAGACCAGCTGAGTTCTTATCGAGAGCCAGCATGGATACAACCAATTGTATATCCTCCATCTGTGCTGGGACCATTTCTGTTTCTATCAAGTCAAGTATTTATGGAAATGAGTAATTGATACACGTTGTAATGGTCACTTGTGTTGTGAAATGCACCCCATTTCCCTTGAATGGAGTGACACAAGAAATAAACTTTATTAAAGTTTCATTGCATCCTGTTGACACATGCACTCACTTTCAAATGTTTTTAAAGATTGCTGCCTTGATCACTAAATAATTGTTAGAACCATGTGTAGGAAGAGCTGTACGATGTTTCATTCTTGCATGTCAGATTGGATTCTAATTTTGTCGTCATTGTTAATTGAAATGACTTTGCTAAAATTGCAGGGAAATGAAATGAGGGAAGGTAGCAATCCGTCCTGGTTCAATCCTAAAGAAGCAGTCCAAGTAATGCGTTATTGTTGTCTCCTGGCAAAGCACTGCACAAACCCAGTACAGCTGTCTGAGATTGGGGTCATTGCACCCTACCAAAAACAAGTAGGTGCACATAGTTGTCTTTATTAGAACCCTTCTTGATTGTAGAACCTGTTCACTAATTATTGTTCTCTTCCACTTGAAGTGGAAGTAACTGACGTTTTGGTCGACTGTTAAATCTGTGCACTGTTACCTTGCAATTATTTGTTGCCTGCTTCTAACTTGTTTCCCTATTAAAATATTATCAAGCTCAGGATTCAAAATGCAAAACACTTGAGGGGCTAATTTGGTTATTGTTCATCTTTTTATATTGTGTGACGTTCATGAAAATTTAGCAGGAGAAAATGAGGACTCAGCTGTGTTTGAGATGGGCGCACAAAGGTGAAAACATGAACAGTTTTCCCCAGCTCTGCTGCTTCACGGCGCCAAGGACATGGGTTTGATTCCTGTCTTGGGACACACTGCATGTTCTCTCCAGCTGCTCTGGTTTCCTTCCACAGTCTGAAGTGTGCATTGGCCATGCTCAATTCTCCTTCAGTGTAGCCAAACAGGTGCTGGAATGTGGTAGGTAGAGCATTGTCACAGTAACTTCACTGCAGTGTTAAGGTAAATCTACTTGTGACACTAATAATTAAACACGATGAATGTGTTTTTATTTGTTTTCTGCATACAGGTACAAAAGATCAGAATTCTTCTCCGAAGTGTTTATCTCTCTGACATAAAGGTTGGATCTGTTGAAGAATTTCAAGGCCAGGAGAAACTGGTGATTATTGTGTCAACGGTGGGCTCCATTATTCATTCTGTTAATTTGCATCCCAAGTCACCCAATGGCTTTTTGGGATAATGTTAATAAAGAAACTATTCCTTGCATTAAAAACATGATGCTGAAGGCCAGGCTGCCTCTGGAGAAAATGTGTTACTATTTAAGATACATTTTTTATTCATGGGATGTAGAGGTCACTGGCTGGGTCAGCATTTATTGCCTATCCTCAAGGGCATTTACGAGTTAACATTGTTGTGTGGATCTGGAGTTACCTGTAGGCCACACCTGGTAAGGACATTAGTAAACCAGATGGGTCTTAATGACAATTGACGATGGTTTCATGATTCAATTCCAGACTTTTTTTTATTGAATTCAAATTTCAACACCCCACCCCCCAAACCCCAGTAGGATTTAAACTCAAGTTCCCGGGACATTAACCTGTCCAGTGATATCTCTATACCATCACCTCCCCACAAGGTGGACCTGTTCCTTTAACTTTACAGTCAGAACACTGCAGTCCTTGTTTAACAATATTAAATGTTTTATCCGTTCTATTGTTCCTAGATATCAAGTAGAATTTAACTGCATCTTCAGCCTTTGTAATGTTTGACCACTTGATGAATGTTTGTCAATAACATTTGCAGTTACAGTAGATAAGAGTTGCAGTCAATGCCCTCACAATGGATTATGATTTCAATGAATTAACACACAACATTTTCAGAGCAACATTAAAATACGTAATTATGCAATCATTGCAGCATTCATACTGTGGTACAAAATATACAGGTTTATTCATTATGACTGTGTTAAACAATGATACTTGTCACAATACTAAATATGAACAGATTCGGATGTGAATTAGGAGGAAGAGGAGTCAATGTTCTGACTTTTGTAGGATGTCCTGCTCCAATTTCCAGCTTTTACTAATTTTATTTTAGGTTAATTGAGTATTTCCCTCTCATAGAATCATAGAATTCCTGCAGTGCAGAAGGAGGTCATTTAGTCCATCAAGTCCGCACTAGCTCTCTGACTGAGCATCCTATCCATGCCCTATCCCTGTAAGCCTACATATTTACCTTGCTAATCCTCCTCAGTACACATCTTGGGACACTAAGGGGTAATTTAGCATGGCCAATCCATCTAACTTGCACCTTCTTTGGGTTGAGAGTGGAAACAGGAGCTGCCAGAGGAAACACTCACCGACACAGGGAGAATGAGCAAACTTCACACAGTCACTCAGGGCCAAAATTGAACCCAGGTCCCTGATGCTGTGAAGCAGCAATGCTAATCACTGTACCACCCTGATCAATTCCTCGATCGTAAGTCACTGTTGTGGTTTATAACGTAATTTAACCTCTCAAATCTTTAGGATTCTTTCCCACCCACCTATATACTCCACCACAGAATCTCTTGGTGCACATAAAACAGAAGCTGAAAGAGCTTGTGTTTCTAGTTTGTTCCAAAATAAAACTTTGATCATAAAATACATTTAGTTAATAGTGGATGATTCCAGAGGGATCAGAAGATGGTGGTCAAGCGGAAGGAGGACTTTCTGCAATATTCTCTCAATCCTCTGCTGTCATTTTGACAGGAGGTGAGTGAAACTTGGAGAAATTGTGGGAACCGCTGTTTGCTATTTGAATCATTTCTTTGGAATGTTGCCAATCTTCCATCAAAGAGTGGAGTTGGGAACCCCAGGGAATACCAGGTGAAGTGGTGCCAGAACCTCAAGTGAATTTTGGATGAGGTGTGACAGTTTGTTGTTTGCCTCCTGATGAATATGTTCTGTTTTGCTTTTGGAAGAACTTCCTTTCATTCTCTTAGATTACAAAATTATTGAAATTATGTTTAATGTTCACAAAAGGACTGGCCAGATTTCTTGTGTTCAGGAAGCTGCTGAAGAAGCATGGTGGCACAGTTGTTAGCACTGCTGCTTCACAGCACCACGGATCTGAGTTCAATTCCCGGCTTGGGAATTCACTGTCAGTGTGGAGTCTGCACATTTGTGATCTGATTTATTATTGTCACATGTATTAATGTATAAAAAGCAATACTTTTCACTGTATGCTATACATACAAAACATACCATTCATAGAGAAAGGAATGAGAGAGTGCAGAATGTAGTGTTAGTCATAGCTAGGGTGCAGAGAAAGATCAGCTTAACCCAAGGTAAATCTAGTCAAAAGTCTGACAGCAGCAAGGAAGAAGCTGTTCTTGAGTCGGCTGGTTTATGGCCTCAGATTTTTGTGCCTTTTTATCCAGACGGAAGAAGGTGAAAGCAAGAATGTCCAGGATGCATTGGGTCTTTAATTATGCTGGCTGTTTCGCTGAGGCAGCGGGATGTGTAGATAGAGTTGATGGATGAGAGGCTGGTTTGAATGATGGATTGGGCTACGTTCGCAACTTTTTGTAGTTCCTCGTGGATTTGGGCAGAGCAGGAGCCATACCAAGCTGTGATATAACCAGAAAGAATGCTTTCTGTGGTACATCTGAAAATGTTGGTGAGTCGTAGCTGATGTGCCAAATTTCCTTAGTCTTCTTAGAAGATAGAGGCTGTCTTAACTGTAATGTCGACATGGGTGGGGGGTGGTAGCTGAGGGGAATCAGAACAGGTTGTTGGTGATTTTGACACCTAAAAACTTGAAGCTCTCAACCCTTTCTACTTTGCCCCTGTAGACAGGGGCGTGTTCTCCTTTATGCTTCCTAAAATTGATGACAATCTCCTTCGTTTTGTTGACATTGAGAGAGATTATTGTTGCCGCACCAGTTCTCTCTCATTTCTATACTGTCTCGTCATTGTTTGAGATCCAACCCACTACAGTGGTGTTGTCAGCAAACCTGAAAATCAAATTGGAGGGGAATTTGTCTACACAGTCATAGGTGCATAAGGAGTATAGCAGAGAGCTGAGAACAAGTTGTGTGGGGTACTAGTGTTGTGGATGGTCCATGAAGGAGGTATTGTTGCTTATCCTTACCGATTATAGTCTGTGAGTTTAAAGTTCAGGATCCAGTCACAAAGGGAGGGACCGAGACGCAGGCAACAGAGTTTGGAGATGAGTTTTGTGGGAATAATAGCGTTGAAGGTTGAGCTGTAGTCAGTAAATAGGAGTCTGACATGGGTGTCCTTGTTATCTAGGTGTTCCAGTGTTGAGTGCAGGGCCAGGGAAATGGTGTCTGCTGTGGACCTGTTGCAGCAGTAGGCAAACTGTGGTATTCCGGGAGACTGGAATTGATTCGTGCCGTGACTAACCTTTCAAAGCACTTCATAATGGATATCAGAACTACCGGCCAATAGTCATTAAGCAAACTATTAATACAAACTGCTATTTTTCTAAGCATTTATATCTTAAATGCATTAAAATGCTGCATGCTTTGGAACAAGAAGTTACAAGATAAATCACTTCTTCACCATGTGAGATGTGTTTTAAAAGTTACTTTAATTTGTTAACCACTAATATATAGCTCAATATCAATGTACAAAAATAAACAAAATACTGTAGATATTGAAAACTGAAACAAGGACAGGGGATGCTCAGAAAGCTCAGCTGGTCTTGCAGCATCTGTAAGGAAAGGTAATGTTTCAAATCCTTTTGGCTCTTTGGCAGAACCTGTGTACAATTTCTAATCAGGTGAATCAACCTGCTATAAGTAGTAACTTTGCTCCAACTCACTTTTTCCCACTTATTCTAACACATTTTAAGCTGCTTAAAAAACTCAGATTTTTGAGTAGAATATTAAGTGTAGAGTGAATAAAACAGTTTTATATTGTTGCTTTATTGTTACATTTAGCTTTGTACATGATTCCATTTACCTTTTGTGTGAAAACTTACCAATGTAAGAAGACATAAGTTTCAACTTATTTTCTGCGCAGGTGCGGTCCAGTGAGGAAAATCTGTGCGAGGACACTCATTATGTTTTAGGATTCCTTTCCAACCCCAAAAGATTTAATGTGGCCATCACAAGAGCAAAAGCACTGCTGATTGTAGTTGGCAATCCACACATTCTCCTCAAGGTGGGTAAGATCCTTTGTCACATTGGATTTCTGAATCACGGATATGAGATGGCATGGTGGTTAGAATTGCTGCCTCTCAGTGTCAGGGACCCAGGTTCAGTTCCTAATTTGGGTCACTATGTGTGCAGGTTCTGCATATTCTTCCCATGTCTGCATGGATTTCCTCCAAGTGTTCGGGTTTTCTCCCACAATCCTGCAATGTGCGGGTTAGGTTGATTAGCCATGCTAGATTGCCCTTTAATATCAGAGGGACTAGTTAGGGTAAATGCATGAGGATATGGGGATAGGACCTGGGTGGGATTGTGGTCAGTGCAGACTCGATGGGCTAAATGGTTTCCTTCTACACTGTAGGATTCTATGCTCTATATATGCTTTAACATCTTGCTTTACTTGATTTGCAACCTTCCTACAACTAAACTTCACACCTCTATTTAAAAAAAAACACCAGAATAATGCATAAAAATGGATTGAGACAAGTTATTAAAAGTATTCTTCTTGTGGGAATAAATTTCTAAATTATATGGTACCACATTGAAAGTACTGTGACGTTGATTATAATAAGGGTTAAGACAGATCAGACAGCACGATGACACACTGATTAGCACTGTGGCCTCAGCATTAGGGACCTGAGTTTGATTCCCAGCTTGGGTCACACTGTGTAGAGTTTGCACATTCTCCCTGTGTCTGTCTGTGTGGGTTTCTCCCAGGTGCTCCAGTTTCCTCCCCCAGTCCAAAAGACATGCTGGTTAGGTGTGTTGGCAATGCTAAATCCTCCCTCATGTTCCTGAACAGGTGCTGGAGTGTGGCAACTAGGGGATATTCCCAATAACTTCATTGCAGTGTTAATGCAAGCCTACTTGTGAAATTAATAAATAAACTTTAAAAAAGTTAAATTTAAATATGTCTGCTCATTACAGGATCCGTGCTGGGGTGCATTTCTGGAGTATTGTGTGATAAATGATGCATATGTGGGTTGCAATCTCCCACATGAATTCTTAATTCAGCACGGGTAAGTTTGTTTTCAGATTACTGTTAATGCACTTTTCTAACTCCTACTCAGTGAACTGGGTTAACCCGAATTAAGTGTTACACTAAAACAGTAAGCTCAGGCAGCATCTGTGAAGATAATGAAAGTTGACATTTTAAGTAAATAGCTAATGGGGATAACTTGGGCAGTACGGTGGCACAGTGGTTAGCACTGCTGCCTCATGGCGCCAGAGACCTGGGTTCAATTTTGACTTTGGGTGACTGTGTGGACTTTGCACATTCTCCCCGTGTCCAAAGATGTGTGGATCAGGTGGATTGGCCATGCTAAATTGCCTGTTAATATCAGGAGGATTAGCGGGATCAATACGTGAGGTTACAGGATGGGAGCTGGGTGAAATTGCTGTCAGTGCAGACACGATGGGCCAAATGGTGGCCTGGACTGAGAGGATTCTATGATTAAGTATGTGATAGGTGTGTACGTAAGGAGGGAAAATAGAGAAAGCTTCAGTGACATCGAGGTTGGTCAAAGAAAAACCACCTATTTTAGTTACCTTGTCACTAAAATATCACCTAAATTCTTATCCTTTTTTTATAAATTACTTTTTGGTCTCACACCTCCCTCTCTCTGTATTCTCCTCCTCCTCCTCATGTCTCCTTGCACCTCCCAAAAAAAACCCTAACCATTCTTTGAGCATCTTGGTATATCTGTTCCCTCTTACCCACTGTTGGCAATCAGGCCTTCTGTCACTTACGCCTCATGCTGTGAAATTCCTTACCCAAACTTCTTCACCACCTTTTCTTCCTGTTAAGATCCTCCTTAGTACTACCTTTTTAATCAAGTGTTTAGTCACCCCCTCCTGGTCTCAACAACCTTTCTTTTTATTTGTATCTCATGGGTGCTGTGCAAGTGTACACTTTCATCCTCACAACTATAACCTCTTTATATTATTCCTTTTGTCTCTATCCAGTATTCTAACCAATGTACTTCAGTTGTCTCATCCACACGAACTACTAACCAGAACACTGAGTTATTTGCCTGCAAAATATTTCTATAGGTGCTTGGGATCTGGTAATGTCAGGTGACAAATAGTATTTTGGGTATTTGGGTAGCTGCTGCTGATAATACAGGGGGGAAAAAAACAAGATGGATGTTGACATGACTGTTAATCCAAGGAACACGGAGTATGCAAATAATCTTTTCCATTTAGTGCTGCCAAATAACCGTGTCAGCAGATAACCGCTGAACCTCTTGATTTTCCATATCGGTAGTGCCTACTCATTTAAAAGCTGTGTCTTCAATGATCTGTAGGATAAGTTGCACAAAACTCAAAACACACAGTGCAGACTGTTTTGGAGGAAAATTTCACAACCTTCTCAAATATGTGAATCATCATTTCAGGATTCCGATCATCTACTGGAGCTTGAGTTGACAGGAATCTATTTGTAGTTGAGTTTCACTGCTGAGCATAGGCTCCTAAGAGGTGTAATGACCATGTTACATAGGTAGGTTGGGTGATTGAATGAAAACCTGCACATAGAGTTTAAGAAATGCGAATCATGCAGTACGATAGGAGGAATCAAAGGATAAATTATTAACTAAATGGAGAGAGACTGTAGGTGATTGAAGTGCAGAGAGATCTGGGTGTTTCAATGCATGAATCACAAAAAGTTGGCAGGCAGGTCCAACAAGCAGTTAGAAAGCAAAAGACATTTTGGCCTTTATTGCAACAGTGGTTTTTTTAAAAAAAAAAAGGAAGGTTTTGCTGTAATTGTGCAGGATGTTGATGAGGCGTCACCTGTAATACTATGTACGGTTTTGACCTTTCCTTAAAAGGATACAGTAACATTAGAGGCAGTCCAAGAGAGATTCACTAGGCTAATTCCTGGGATGAGAGGGTTGTCTGATTAGAGAGAGACTAAATAGCTTGGATCTGTACTACTTGGAATTTGAGTGAGGATGGATCTTATTCAAACATATAAGATCCTGAGCAGGCTTGACAGGGTAAGATGTTGAGATGTTTTCATAATGGGAAAGTCTCAATCAAGGGAACAAAGCTGCAAGATAAAACATAAAACATAGAACATTACAGCGCAGAACAGGCCCTTCGGCCTTCGATGTTGCGCCGACCAATTAGGAAAAAGCAATGACCCTCTAACCTAAACCATTCCCTTCTCGTCCATAAACTTGTCTACTAACCTCTTAAACGCCACCAAACTTGGCGCATCTACAACTGACGCAGACAGGGCATTCCATACCCTTACTACCCTCTGGGTAAAGAACCTACCTCTGACATCCACCACCCCTTAATTTAAAGCTATGTCCCCTCGTGCTAGCTTTCTCCATCCTAGGAAAAAGGCTATCACTGTCCACCCTATCTAAACCTCTAATCATCTTATGTTTCAATAAGGTCTCCTCTTAGCTGCCGCGTTTCTAACGAAAACAACCTCAAATCCCTCAGCCTCTCTTCATAAGACCTGCCTTCCATACCAGGCAACATCCTGGTAAACCTCCTCTGTACCCTCTCCAATGCCTCCACATCTTTCTTATAATGCGGGGACCAGAATTGCACACAATACTCCAAGTGCGGCCGCACTAGAGTTTTGTACAGTTGCACATGACGTCGCAGCTCCGAAATTCAATCCCCCTACCAATAAAAGCTAAGACTCCATATGCCGTCTTAACAACCTTTATCGACTTGATAGATCCCTGAAAGTTGGCAATCACATATACACCAAGATCCCTCTGTTCACCAACACTATTAAGAGTCCTACCATTAGCCCTATACTCTACACATTTGTTATTCCTACCAAAGTGAATTACCTCACACTTTTCCACATTAAACTCCATTTGCCACCTCTCGTCCCAGCTCTGCAACTTGTCCAAGTCTCTCTGCAAACTATAACACCCCTCTTCACTATCTACCACTCCTCTGACTTTGGTGTCATCCGCAAATTTACTAATCCATCCTTCAATACGCTCATCCAGATCATTTATAAAAATTACAAACAGGGCAAGTTATTTAAAACTGAGGTACGTAGAAATTTATGCTTGCAGAATTGGACAGCAATGTTGCCTCAGTGCCAGGGAAGCAGATTAAATTTGGCTTTGAATGATTGATTATGCAGAGTTCTCCCTGTGCCTGCATGGGCTTCCTCCATGTGCCCCAGTTTCCTCCCAGACTCCTAAAATGTGCAGGTTAAGTTGATTAGCCATGTTAAATTGCTTCTCAGTGTTGGGGGATTAGCAGGGTAATATGTAGGGTTATGGGATAGGGTGAGATTTTTGTCCATACATGCTGTATGAGTTAAATGGCCTGTGCACTTAGGGATTCTATGAGAGGGTAATGAATCTCTGGACTTCTCTGCCCCAAAGGCTGAATCATAGAAGTATTCAAAGTGAAGGTGGATAAATATTTGATGGATCGAGGAGCAGAGGGCTATGAGAAAATGCACATCATCATATTGAACGGCAGGGCAGGCTTGAAGGACCTTGGTGACCTACCCGTGCTTCTAGTTGTATTTCTTGTCTTCAGGTTACTAACAAGCAGCCAGCCTTAGCTTGGGGGGGGAAGACAAACAACATGGAATGGTTGACTGGTGTAATGTGTGTGTCATGGGAACCACTAGGATGGCATTTGCAGAATTACAGTTCATCACATCATATTTGGAGTGATATTTGTTATGATTAATTGAGATAATTATGAATGAAGAAACGTTGAGAAAACTAGCAGATGTAGAAATTCCAGCACCCTATCTGATTACATTTTGACAGTCATTGCGACTCTAATGAATTTGCTTGAAAAGAAAATAGCTTATGGGGAAAGAGCATGTAATTGGAAAGCTCTTTCAAAGAGTCAGTGCTGATCTAATGGGCTGAACGGCCTTCTCCTATGTGTGTGCTTCGTAATGTTTGCTTTTGGTGTTCCTAATGATATGGCATTACCTGTAACATTTGCTATTCTGAAATGTGTCCATTCTGCACTTTGACAGGATACAGGGGAAGAAACTGAAAATAATAGACTGAAGAATGCAAGGATTGAGTTCTTTGTGTTGCAGGTAATCTGTTAGATTTAGTTGTGGTTTTTCAGTCAGTTTGGATGTTTGAGAAGAAACTCATTTTCCCCATTCACTGCCCTTCCTGGATTTGTTCTAAATCCAACAATTATCCCAATGACCTTCCTTCAACTCAACTTGTGTTGTGTACAAATGCCTCAAAAGCTTTATTTTGACTCCTTTGCCTTTGGATTCTTAATGCTTATGAAAATCTTCAAAAATGCTCCATCACCATTCTCCCAGGCTTCAGCAAAATGATGGAAGAGATCACCAGCAGTGCCACTAAAGGACATCCACTTGTCAATGTTTAGTTCAGGTTCTGCCAGAATCATTTTTTTCCCCCCCATAACTCTTCGCAGCCTTCGTTCAGAAGCGGTTTCAAGAGTTGAATGCCAGAAAATTGAGTTCTTTTTCCTCACTATCAAGAGAATATTCAAGCAGCTATAGCACCAAGGTAATCTGAGGTTAATATGGGCCAGACCCATTGTTAAAGTCAACTGGGCAAAAAATGCAATGGAGCAAATTTTCCCATTCAGCCTGCCACAGAAATCGTAGCAGGCAAGGTTTTGATCTTGGGCTGGATTTTCCAGTTTTGGGACAAGTGTGGCCATAAAACCCTGCCCAATGATTGATTACTGGATATCAATCATTACAAGATTGCTCAGGAAAGTAATCTTGGCCCAACCATCTTCAGCTGATAATGCAGAGTGTCTCTTAACATTATGCAGTCAGGACTGGTGAAGTCTGCTGATGTCTTGACTTTATCTCCTTGAACGATGACTCTGACTAAGCAGCTGTGCCAAACTACACAGAACTTGGAGAATATTCAGACTTGGTGATGATAGGTAATTGCCATTTTGAATGAGTAAGAGCTAATGATACCACTGTCTTGTGGTCAAGATTGATCAGAAGTTTAGTTAGCAGAAAAGCAGAGCACAGGTCAGTTGTACGTTAGCAAGTGACTCACCACCTGAACGCTCTAAAAGCATTTCCAAAAATGTCAAAGGTCTGATTTTAAGTATTTGCCTCTTTAAATTGGTAAGGCTGCAGCAACATTTTGCATCAGCATCGGGATAAAGCAGTTCACTTGATAAACTTAACAATGATACAATAGTGATTAATTTCTATCTCCTCTGCTACTATGGTATGTGACTGTAGCATTGACTATAGGAAGTCCTTCAGCAATTTACTAATTATTCCAGGAATATCTAATTTTTCAATCTCCAATTTTCTACCTCCAAATACAATAAACCCTTATGTCACTTTCATGCTTACCTTCAGTCCACAAATTGACTGTTCATCCTCCTTTTGACATGTATTGTTATTATGTCATTGTCACTGGATAAGTACTCCTTGCCTGTACCATCACAAGAAAGCACACCACCACTTCCTCAACATGTAGCAATGGGCAAAAGCCATGATTGTAGTGCATTGAACAGTGTGTGAGCCTCATCATGCAGCTGGTTGAGTATGGTATTTAAGGCTTTACTAACCATTTGAGAGTTTATTGAACTTCTTCAGTACTGCATCCAGGCCCTTGCTAGCTTTGACTACTCTGGCTGTCTACTCCCACTGCCTTTTGATAGATTTCACTCCTTGTAGTCCAGCATGTCTACCAAGGCATCCCGTATTACATCAGAAAATCTTTTCAGAGCACAATCCCTCCCCTTTTTGCAACAAAATATACTCCACTTTTGACCTAGTCCCTTTTGTAAACCTTTTCAGTTCCTGCTGCAGCCAGAATGTACCTCTCTTTGAGGTGCAAACTAATTTTAAGTGAGAAATTTGCTTAAGCAGTGTAGCAACTCAGCAATCTTGCAAAATAGCAGGCAGTGCAGTTTGCATTATGACCCTTGTGCTGTCATAGAACGACCATGTTTGCCTGCAGCAACTTGATGTCATCAGTGTAACAGAAAATGGTGTTGCACGAAGTTGATGGTGATGCCGAGTAAGGTGGTGGGAGCAGGCACGCTGGGGCTGTTTAAGGGTCTCTTGGACAGCCACATGAGCGGTATGCAGATAGAGGGATATATTAGGACTGTTTAACTACGGCTTTTTTCCACAGGTAATTCGGTCCATACTTTGAGCAAGCATTCGGCAGGTGGTGCGGGTACAGCTCTTGGATGTTGATTCATGGGTTGCCTGGTACCTCATGTCGTAAATGAGTGCTTTATGTGGACCATCTGAAGGGCACCATGACAGCTCAGAGACTATCGATGTGGCTGTGCAGACACTTGGAATTGGGCCGGTGTCTGCGGGAGTTTGCGCGTTCTCCCCGTGGTTGCGTGGGTTTTCTCCGGGCACTCCGGTTTCCTCCCACAACCCAAAAATTCGCTCTTAGGCTGATAGGGACAATTTGTTACCCAATGGTGAAAATTTTCTATATTAGGAATAATATATATATTATTATATAGGAATATTAAAATAGGATAATGTATTTGGTATGACGGCGGCTCGTTGGGCCGAAGGGCCTGTTTCCCGTGCTGTGTTGCTTAATAATAATTAATAATAATAAAGTAGCCCAACTTGAAAAATATCTACTGAATAATCACATTCCACTGTACAAACCTCTCACCTAAGGTTGAAATATTATTTAAGTTTCTAAATTTTTTTTTATCTGCAGATTTGATGCATCTGTATCCCAGAAAACCTGCTAAAGTAACTTTTTTAATAGAGGAAGAGCTCTTCAGAGGAAAAGTGGTGCTATCATAGTTTGTTGCTGGTTCTAAAGACTTTAAAAATATGTTGAGGTGAATGGTCCTTAACTTTATTTCTAGAAGCATAAGAATTTGGTTAACTCAGTTTTATGGCAGAGGTGCATTGAATATATTCAGTAATGGGTTATGTTTGTGTTGGATCACTATTGTTTATAAGTTCTCTAGTAATGTTGCTGTGGTAGACTGTAAAGAAAATATGCAGTCTAATTGTGTCTTCTAAAGTTGTTTATTAACTCAAGGCCAGGCCACAAGATGGAGCACTAATGCAAGTCAATGTTATACCTCATTGCTCCTATCTTGCCACTTAGCAATGTGTTGGTTGGAGAAAGAAGTACTACAATTCTATCCAACTAACTAGTCCTGCTGCTATATTAACAGCAGTGATGAGGAAACTTATAACTTGGACCCCTAGCAACTAAATGAGTCTATTCAGGGTAAGTGAAAGGGGAGTACTGACAAAATGAAAATAGACCTACTGGCTTCCATTTTAAAAGCTAACTAATTTTGGGAGGTGAAGAAGTCATCTTGGGCAGCTGTACACTAAGTACAAGAAAATAGGATGCCTATTATGCATAGCAGCCAATTCAATTGACTTTAGTAGAGTTGAATATCAGACACTGTCAATGATAGCTAAGATAGTATCTGTTTTGCATCACTCTGACTGACTGATGAATTTCTGCTCCTGTTTTCAATGTACGTTCTCCAAATTTCACAAGATTCTCATTGTAGTTTCTCTTTCCAAAGGAGTGTCCAATACACAACCTCCTTAAGATCATCGAATTGCATTTGTGAAGGTTTTCAACTCACTTTTGTCCACTGTCTGTTATTTTGGTAACAGTTTGAAAGACTCTAAAAGACAAATCTTTAAGCAGATGTGCGCCATTGACAATGGATGAAAATATTTGGTACATATTTATTACTTATTAATCTGTGCAGTGAATCTTAGCCAATCTGATTAAGCTCAGCATCTCACCCTTGCATGTTATACTGCAAAGGACAAATTTAATTTTTTAAAATACTTCGAAGGTTTGAAATTCAGATCATTGAAGCCTTCATTTATGTAAATGAAAGGAAGCAACAGTATTTTGTTGAAATGTTAAGTTTACGAAAAGTTCAGGTTTTTCTATGACATAGCTTCACAAAAGTGTCCACCTGTGAAGTTTAATATTAAAGCACAAATGTTAAACTTTTAGTGTTTGTTATTTCAAGCCAGAGTTATGGAAATAGTATTCATCTTAAGCATATGAATCAATTAGTTACTAAGTTAAAATGTTAGAATTCTTTTTGATTTCAAGATTTAAGCTTGGCACCCCTGCAAGAAACAATCCTTATTCCTTTAATATGAACCCAAAAACAAATGTTGCCTCATTATTCACTCATTCCACTGGACACCTAACCTGTTTATGTACCATATACATATATATGGTATGTATATACAAGTGAAATTCTACACATCCCTCAAAGTTAAAATGTTGGAAATACTTGGTTCTGTTTCTTCACGTATTATTGGACAGGGCAGTGGTTTACCTTTGTATCCACTCCTTCCCTGCATCTCATCTACATCTGAAAGCTCGTTTTTCTGAATCACTCCAACCTTAATGTTGACCAGCTCCTGCTTAGTGTCTTTCTGCCATTCTCTCCACCCCCTGCCACATGAACTGACCTAGATTTTAGTATCCCTCCAACCTATATGCTCCGAAATGTCATGACCAGGTACAGAAGATAATCAAAAAGGCAAACTCCAGATATAAAGATACTATAGCTATACAAAACCTTGGTTAGACTCCTACTGAGAAGAAAATCTAAGCACCACGCTTTAGGATTATATTGATTGGGAGTGCAGCATAGATTTATATTATAACTGGACTTCAATCTTAAAGACATTATACAGTCTTCTCCAGAATTTACAGTTGAGGTGATCTGAGTGAAGTCTTCAAGATTAACAGGCAAAGACAAGATAGGTAAATTATTTCCACTAGTTGGAGATTCTAAAACTTGGGGGCATATTCTAAAAATTTATTAAGCAAAAGGTATTAAGGGATATGGGTTAGGCCATAGTCAGCTATGAACTCTCAATGGCAGAAACAGCTCAATGGACTAGATGACCTATTCCTCCTGTTCAATGTTTCTCTCCACTTATATAGTCTTAATCAAACCCTAAAACCATTTTTCATTATCCTTATCCTCCCAATCCCATTTAAAGGCTTTAGAAAAACCTAAAGCAGCTATACTCTAACTTGAAAATGCTCTGTTTATCCCTACTGGGTGTTCATTAACTACTCTATCCACACTGATCTGACATTAACCTTTAGTGCAGCATCTTCAAGGAGCTTGGAAACCAAGTGTATTAGTTTTTATTTATTTACCCTATCAGTTACAGCCTCAAAAAAAGTAAATGTCACAAATGATTACTCTGGAAAAAGCAAATCTAAAACATTTTTAAAAGTCAAGCTGTCTTCAGGCAAAGCACAATACCTACTTACCAGTACACTTTGATTCCTGTTCTTTGTAGCTGCCTCTTGACCAGGCAAAGCATAGAGGTGAAATGTGCAACATTCATATTATAACAATGCATTTATTAGGACAGTAGACTAATTAGTACTTCTATTACACCAAAAACACTAACTAGTTCTGAAATGCTTCTGAATAAAATATACAGAAAACAAACAGCCAAGTATGGGACTGTTGGGTATGGTTTCTGTACATACATTGAAAAGAAATTTACCCTCAGATGAATGGGCCAATTCCTTTTTTAAAGAAAGTATTGCTAAGATATTAAAGAATTTTAGATTAAAGTGAGATGTTTCTGTGAAATCAGTCATGGCTTGAAGTTTGGAACCAAAAACTTCAACTCCCTCATTCTTTAAAACAGGTGGTCAATAGAAAGAAAGTACTAAGATTGGCTTTTATGCAAGGTAAGCCAATGACATTTTTAAAAAAAGCATAGGATGTGAGATGAGGCAAAAACAAATCCAATGGCATAATATTGAATCCCAAAATACTTCATAGAAAAATCAAACCTACAGGGCAGAGAGGGGCCATTTGGCCCATCAAGTCTGCACTGTCTATAGTGCCACCCAGATCATACCCCATATCCATTCATATTTACCCCTGCTATATATCTCAGGACACTAAGGGGCAATTTTAGCATGGCCAATCAACCTAACCCACACATCTTTGGACTGTAAAAGAAAACCAGAGCACCCAGCAGAAACCCATGCAGACACAAGGAGAATGTGTAAACTCCAAACAGACAGTGACCTAAGCCAGGAATTGAACTCTGGTCCCTGGCATTGTGAAGCAGCAGTACTAACTTGCTACCTTGCTGGCCCTTGGGACTGTTTTTAATGGACAGTTAAATTAGAGCCATCTGCAATAAAATATACTTGCCCCTTTTGAATGAGAATACAACAGAACCACAAGGGAAAAATACTGAAGGAAAAAAAGTCCGATTTAGGGGAGATGAATGTACACTTCCAGCTCCTGCCACTTACATTCTAAATGCGTAAGTTTGAATACGCTTTAGCCAAACTGACTTCAGTCAGTTATATGTCTGATTAGCATTTAATTATACTAATTTGGAAGGATCATCTTCAAGATTCTGAAAGAAAACCATGTACAAACCAAACCAGTGATAATTTTACTTTCGTAGGCAAAATTTATTGTTTCTACCTAGACCAATGAAATTAGTGAATGATCTGTATAAAAAAATTACAAAGATAACATGATATCCCTGGTATGTACTACATGAGTATAACAGTATTGATTTTATTTTAATCAGTGATTCAAAACAAATTAAAGTGAAAAAAATATATAATTGTCCCCATAAAAGTAAAAACCACCAAACCTAACTATTCAAAAAGCTTTCTAATACACTATAGTCCATAAGAAATTATCCTGTGCCTGTTTAATACCAAGGCACAATATCACAGGTCCGTGAGGTAAAGTTGATCTGGTTTAATATCCAGAGCCAACATTTTTTTTAAACCCAATTTAATTTCTGTTCATGCAAATGCAGTTTTTATATTTTATAAAGTTTTTTCCTCAAAATCTGTAGTGGAATATCCACATTAGGCACAGAAGTACACCAGGTACATTACATACAAAAAAAGACACTTAAAGATCATGTCAGTCTGCAAAAGAGAAGACTGTTCATGGAAGCATCTGTAATAAAGGTTGAGACAGAACTGGAGTTTAGATTCAAACATGAAGTTAAGTTATACAATGATCACACTGATCTGTGTTGCCACAAACTGGAATGCACATAATTTATAATTTCAAAGCTCATTAAAGAATTTATAGATGAAGTAGCAAACTTTACTACCAACTGGAAGAAATAGTTTTTAAACTTTCCTCTTATTTACAGTTTGTTCAGTTAGACAGTTACATTTTTCTGTATAGTTTAAGGAAACAATAGAACTGGTCAGGCTTTTAGAACTGGAATACAAATCACCCACAAATTCACGGGGTTTACAAATTAACATCCATATTCATAATACACAAGTCCTCAAGCACATTGTGCATGAACATCTTCTGAGAGAGCAGGAAGCAGTAAAGATGCTTCTCTTTCACAAAATAATCTTCCTCTGACTTGCAGGTCCCCACTAGCAGCCTGCTTGAAAAACTTCTCACTAGAAGGAAGGGATTTGCGTAGTTACATTAGCTTCTTGAACCTCCCTTATCATAAGGATTCTGGTCAACATTTGTTCCATTGCCTCATTACTGACTGGCTGTGTTGAATACCAGATTGGGCTATTTGGTGCAACCACTGGTTCAGCATTCAAATAGAAAGCATCATTACGCCCTTTAGCACTCTGTGGACTACAGAAACATGTTATTGTTACTTTGTGATTCATATGGTGATACAGAAAAATGAAAATGAAGCAATTCCCAAGGTATACAAGTAAAATCTAAATAGCAACAATAACGAGATATGGAATTGCAAATTATCTCCTTGTAAAGTTGGGCAGAAGGCTTTAATTCGATCAGACCACGTAAATAAAGCAACAGTTCTGTATTCTGCTAGCTATTGACTGAATTTTACACCAACATAAAACAAAAATAACATGCAAAATTAGAATTGGTAGTAGCTGAATCAAACAGCTTCAATGCCAGTTAGGTTATCTAATTCATCTAAAACATCCAGTTAATACAAATCACACTTTTTTCAACATAATTCACTGTTTAAGAGGCTTAAAATTAATTTGCATGTTTTATATAAAAGTTTGTAAAAAGTAAAAGAGTATGGATTACATATAAAGAGTAATTAAGAGTAATGAATGCTTGGAGCACGATGCTGGATTATAACTAGTTTTAAAAGAACCCTGCTTAATTTTCAGTCTTTTTTCAGGTTCAGTAAAACCACAAATTAGTTGCAATATGGATAATGGACTGGATGACGGTCTCATTCTATTCTTAATTAAATTGATTTTAATTGGCTCAACTAAAAATATCAAGTAAAAAGGTCACACTTTTAAATTATTTTCTGCCAACTTGTTTGAATGTGTTTGAAATGCAAGATTAAGTGAAAAGGAGCCAGCTTGCTGACAAATGACAGAGATCCAATCAACCAAAGGGATGATTAAAAAATGGAATTCACTGGTGGTATACAATCACAGGGTAAAGCATTCAGTGCAGATATTTTGTATCATGCACACTCTAGTCTTTTTAACCATGGGAAAATGCTTTCAAAAGCATAATAGAAAGGTGTCACATGAACAGTCAACTTGAGATTGATTGGTATCAGCATCAAAATAAAGCCGAGATGATATGTTATAAACAAAGACATTCAAGAGCAATGAACTATGCAATGTAATATCACAATTACTGGAAACTGGACAGAAGGAATCTGGTATGCCTCACCATTTAAAGAGGTAGAAGTCATAGAGTTTTATGGGACACCTCAAGGGATTCTCTGAATTTTCAAGTTGTTCAACGTACATATCTTCTGTGACTAAAACAAAATTGAAAAATATCAAGCATTAAATCTATTACTTGCTTCCAATAACTGATTCAACAAGAATTAAAGTTCAGCTTTAAAAATAAGTGGGACTGACAAGCTTTGAAACAAAAAAATAGTTCAAAAAACAGCAAGTTTCAATGAACTGATGCAGTCTTTTTCAAAGTGCCACTTCCAGCTCTAGGGCTTGAATCCAAATCCATTCCATTCACGACCAGAAGCTTGCTCTGACAGGGGACCAACTGAAATTATTTTGTGGTCACTCATCAGTTCATAGCAGGGCAGGCATGAGCCTAAGATGCGAGTCCCTAAATAAGGTGCACTTTAACATGGACAGACCACAAGAATGTTTAATGCAATGACCTCCCAAAGTTACACAAGTGACCTGGATTATGGATGCAACAGACAGCCTCTCCATCATGACAAACTTGGCAGAGGTTCCCAAAAATAAGTCCTGCATCGATGTTGCAATTCCCATTTTCATGGAGGCATTTCTGAGACAACTGGACATTTAAATCATCAGCTCCACTCAAGTTAAATTTTTGTTAATCTAGGATTGAAAAACCCAAGTGTGCAGAGTAGACCTAGTAAAAGCAGGTCTGAAGTTTTATGTATTTATTTGGGATTTACCTTTGAGGAAAGTACCTATTTGGATACAGTCCAAGGATATCTTTGGGGGAAGGAAAGGTGCTTTTTGAGCCAGGTATGGTGGCCTTTGAAATTGTTAACAGTAGGCATAAATGGGTGTAAAAAGTGGATAAACTGGTCAAGCTCATTGGAACTATTGACAGGAACTATCAAAAACACTGATCAAAAGGAAGCTGTCCTGGCCTTTAAATCTTTCAAAAGGATTAATTGGAATCTTTCAAGAAAAAACTGCTTGCTATTTCACTTCATCTGATGACACATGCCTGAAAGATTCCATTACTGTATTAATGCTGTTTGACAGATTTACAACCGTACGTTATCACAGTAAAGTGGCTCTCATTTCATTGTTTGATTGACAACTACAAGTGTTATTGATTCTTTGAAATGGGACTATGAATTCTAATGCATGCTGTTATAGAGGAATGTGCACTGAAACTAAATGTTTGTTGTTATAAGGCATTATGTCCTTGAAGGAATTGAATGTGTATTTCTTATTCAATTTGGTAAAGTCTGCAATAGACACACACAACTTTGTTTCACCTTTGCATGGATCCAGAAGTCTTCCCATGGTGGATCTTGGGTGAGTTGGCATGGTAGGTGCCAGGGTAAAGGATGTTGGCAGGCATTTGTGGACATGAGCACTAAGTTAAGCACAGGAACTATAAAAGGGCATGGGGAAAGAGTACAAGGGCATATGTATGGTTAAGGGATATGGGTTCATGTCATGAGGTGGCACGAAGACTGAAGATATGTTTCATCTTTTATTTGTTCTTAAAATTTTGAACACGATGCCAGAGCCAAGCCTTCTACTCAGCCTGCCTCTGCATTCGCCTCAGTACTTCCAGGGTCACCTGACTTGTAGATGAAAATCCCGGCCAGTGAATCAAGATATACCAGTGGCAGATGAGGGAAAGGAAAGATTTAATTTCAATTTAATACGCGATGGGTCGTGAGAGGGCTGCTCTTGGATTTTGAGTATCCTAGTGCTTCACATCGTTAGTGTATGCTTGACCTGGACCATTTGATGGGCAACACAACAGCTCAGTGACTATCACTATGCTGTGCAGATACATGGATTTAGGCCTGTGTTTGTGGGAGTTTGCACATTCTCCCCATGCTTGCTTGGGTTTTCTCCGGGTGCTCCGGTTTCCTCCCACATCCCAAAGATGTGCTCTTAGGCTAATTGGCAAAACAAATTCTCCCTAAAGTGTCTTAAATTTGGTTTTTAATCCACAGATCTATAAACATAGACAGGGATCACAAGTAGAGTGGGAACATCGGGGTGGCGGCATGGGCTCATTGGGCCGAAGGACCTGTTTCCCATGCTGTTTTGTTCTTTGTAAATTTAAAATTGACCAACGTAAAAAAACTTAGCAAACTTAAATACCTATTAGTGGCAAATTATATGCCACACCAGCAGATGCGTGGTCATGCAAGAGGAATGTATTGAATATTTACATTTAATGCTTCAAACAGTTCAAGCTTGTCTTGCAAATAGTGGCAGATAATGAGCAATGGCCACAAAGTTTAAGCAGTTGCAAATGGCTAATGAGCTAGGAAATCAATTCATTATTTATAGTCATGAAAGTACCTCAGCATTCTCAGTGCTATTTACCTGCTGGTATGAATAGGCTTTGTCACAATCTTCTATTAGAAATACAAATAAAAAGACTTGCATTTATATTGCACCTCCCTTGAGTACTTGGGATGTTTAAGGTGTAGTCACAATTGTAATGTAGGAACAGCAGCCAATTTGCATGCAAATGCCTATATTCAAAGCGTTTTTTAAAAATGTATAGTACCTTTCTGTCCAGCTTGAAGTTGTCCATATAATCGTAAATATCGTATACTAGAACACTTATCCTTTGAATTGCCTGGATTCTTCTTCATCTGTTTTAATACTTTGGAGAAAGCTAACTTAGAGTGTTGTTCAACTGTTTTCAGCATAAAATACCTGTGAAAATATCAGTTTGAACATATGTCTAATTGAACTGCAAACTTGTTTCTTTCAAATTTACCTCCCAGTTAAATGGTCTACAGAATTATTCCACATTAAGGAACTAGTAGAAAATGTTGCTTAATTTTGCTCATCTTATATTAAAATAGAATGCAACAGACAAGAGCCAGCCACATTTTGCAAAAAACTAATTTCTACAATACATCTAGTCCACAAAATGCATGTTAATTATTCCTCATTAATCCCTACAAATTTTTGGATTACTAATACAATAGCAACTCATACTTGGTGTTGAAATACATCAGTGTGTATAGAAGAGTCGCTGGAGAATGTGCTCCTAGTTGTTTACAATCCCACAGCATCTCCTCAGTAATGCGGCTAGGAATGACATAACCTATTGAAAAAATATATTTTTTGTATCAGTGGCTTATTGCTTTAAAAAAAACACGTTCACATTTTTCATTAATACATTGAAAGGTTTTATAGAATTGCATATACAAACTACAAAGGAAAGTAAATTTTACAGTCCTATTGAATCCCAACTAACAAATTTGAAGCAGCAATCTTAAGATTTTGTTAGCAATAAGATTTAATGACATGTAAAGATCAATATCTTTAAGTTAAGTTATGCAACATTAAGAAAAAAATCACAGCAAATTATCTTTAAAAAAGTTAAAGGAGTAGAAAAGCAATATGTAAAGACCGAATCTCATTTATGTTCTATGTACCACAACTTTGACATGTTCAACATTCGTTATTAATTTCAAGATAGTCATATTAATTTCCAGTAAATACTGAAGTGGAATCCTTGGAACAGTTACAAA
Organism: Sphyrna mokarran; assembly: GCA_024679065.1. Lineage (NCBI taxonomy): Eukaryota > Metazoa > Chordata > Chondrichthyes > Carcharhiniformes > Carcharhinidae > Sphyrna > Sphyrna mokarran. The sequence continues at coordinate 25,788,230 of JAGIQG010000019.1, forward strand.
ATCTACTTGGGTTTGTTTATTTTAAATTATAAATGGCTCAATATAGATGAGGAAAGATATACTCCCCCACAAATTAAATATTCCTCCATGCAGCAGTCATAATCCCTTTGCTCAGTGAAGCTTCAAATCAGGACCAAATTGTTTCAATTAAGAAAATCCCCACTGTTCACAACTGCTTACCATTAATAGGGTACTTTCAGATTATTTTACCCAGCAATAAAAAAAAGTTGCTCTTCAACTCATCAAGCATCACCCACAGTTACTGCCCTGAGAATGCATCACTCACAATTTTAGAAAAACACTTTCTAATTAGTGAATTTTAAAAAATTGATATAAGAAATGGCCAATTTGGACTAAGTTACAAACAAGTCTTACTGAAGTTGACAAATATATTTGTCAGGAAGACAGAAGATAATAAAGCAATCCACTAAATAATTCAGTTTGTACTGAAAATATCTTTTCTCTGCCTATTTTCTCCCAATAGTCTATCTCTTCTAAGAGCAGAAACTAAACAATTTGTATCTATACAGCAACACATAGGGGAAGAATAAAAAGAGTCAAAGAACAAAGTAACAAAAAGCTTATCCAGAGAGACAGATTTTAAGGAGGATCTTAAAATTGGAAAAATGAGATGATCAAGCAGTGAGGTTAGGAAGGCAACTCCAAAGTTTAGGACCTAGAATAGAACAATGGTGTGGCCTCCAATGGGGAAGCACAGGAAATAGAGAATTCACTTGGCCAAAGTTGGAAAAAGCATGCCTTTTGACAAGGTTGTAGGAGGTTTCAGAGATAAGGATGACAACTTTAAAATTTGAGGCTTTAATGAACCATGAGCACAGATTAGCAGATTATTGAACAAAGCTGTGAACAGATTTGGTACCCAAACTTTGGTTGGAGAAGACTGCTATTACCAGCCTGCTTCCTGAAACGCAGTCCTGGATACAACCTATACAGAATGGAGGGGTCAAGAGGTAGATGGTGTCAGCATTATCTGACATCATAGTTTCATATGATGAAAATCTGTCTGGTCCTCTCGAGGTAACAGTGCAGGAGTAAGAGAAGCAACTGCAGGAGATGCTCAAGACTGGTTAGTTAAAAGCAGAACCAGGTGAGGGCAGTCCAACTCAACTGTGCAATGGAGGAGAGATGTTGAAGAACAACAATGTGAACAATCATGTCAAACGATGTATACAAGTCACAACAAATGAGGAGGAATGATGAATCCTGATCAGTTAGAGGATGTTTTTTGTGACTGGAAGAGAACTATTTCAGTGCCACTGAGGGGTGGAAACCTGACTGAAGAGATTAAACATACAGCTACTGGAAAGACAGACATGGATTTGGGAGGAACCAACAAGATCAAAAACTTAGGAAATAAAAAGTTCAGAGATCAAAGTACTAAAGAAGGTACAGGGACAAAGTTTCCAATGTTGCAGATTTAAAAGGGGATGATGGAAAAGAACAGTATTTAGAGGTAACTGATGCTCAGAGGCAAGGACAACCCGAGTCAGATAAAGGATGGACCGCAGAAGTGGAGGAAGATCAGAAGAGTTTTCAAAACACTGAATAAAAAGGCTACCCTGCATGAGCTACTGAAACCAAAAAATAAAAGCAGGGATATTTGCAATGAATCTTCTATCAGAGAAAATGGAGAGTTTGGCTAAAACCTAAAAATACCTAAGAATTTTTTTTAAAAACAAAAAACTTTCAATAAGAATTTCTCATGTTGATCTTTAATACAAGAACTTTAATTATATACAGAATGTTCCATGCTGATTTTTTTGCTGGCATCTGGGGTCATCTTAATTCAAGAGTTTTTTTAGGATGTATTCTTTGAGACATTGGCATTGCCTTCAAGAAGGTGATAGTGAATTGAAGTTAGGTCATATTGGTAAACTGTTTGGAATCACTCCCATATCCTTTGTTTCACATTGCATATATGTAATCCAGCATGGTCATTTTCAGTTGTTGGTATGGACTTCATTCTGTACTACATGCACTAAATGCATTGAATGCTGAAATACTGAGGTCATTTTGGTGATTTGACACAAATGCACTGGTTCACAATCCTATAACACTAGAAGGTAAAACTAATATTTCTGCCCAACTGAAGTCTAATTACTCCATCGACTTGAAATGTCCTAGAAGCATTTGCATTACACATCATAAAAAAGTAGTTTTATTACATTGTTCCTTGTCATTAAAAATTCAGACCTGTCTGCACCCACTCTCATCCCTAGTAAAGAGCAAAGGATTTTAAAAAGGTGTAGAGGTCAAACAAGGTGGGATTTGCAAAGGAAATGTTGCCGGATGAGTTGAAGGAATATGATGTGGTGACTTCCCATTCTACAGTAATCATGCAGACACCAAACCCAATGCTATGAACCAAGGCATCCATATCAGACCTAAAGTTAAAGGGGACAACATTGAACTTCAAAAAATTGACATCATAACTCCTATGAAGTACTTTCAGCCCCATAAATCTCAAAGTAAACATATCAGTAATGGATATAAATAAATTACAACTTACCAAGTGGACTTATTTTAGGATGCCATTCCTTTAGCACTTCATGTAACCTTTCAGTAAATTTAGAATAGTAGAGATCTGCAAAAATATTATCTATTCTTCCATTTTCAAACATATACTGTAAAAGATGAGAAATAGATAGGAATGGTGAATAAATCGTGCTTATTTGGCAACAAAATTCCATTCATTTATTTACAGAAACATTTATAAAGAAACGTGGAAGTACAAGCATATAGACATGTTCCTTCACCACCCAAAAGCAAAGAATGCAAAGACTACCTTCTGAATACAAAGAAAGAAATAATACAGCAAGTCTGCTTCATAGGGGGAACCATCTGAATATCTTGCTTCTTTGGTCATCAAACAAAGTCCATAATTGAGTTCTACTAATGTTGCACAAAGAGCATCTTCTCTAAATTTCATTGGCTGTCGTCCTAGCATTCAAAAAGAAAAGAATACCTATTAACCAAAAAAAATTTTGCACTTCATTCATTCATCCACAATAGCTCACATTCTACTCAGTTGTAAGCCAACACTGAATGAGAAAAGGGAATATTAAACCATTGAAGAAGATGCTAGAAAGGGTGAATGTACAAAGTACAATTGTCAAAAATCTCATGATTCAAGATTTTTTTACATAAATACAACAATGTTAACAAATAATTACAATTTTTATTTAATTCTGAATTGTTCTTTTAAGGAAGTTATCTAAATGTGAATACTGATGACATCAAGGGTGCAAAGGAATTGTGCAAAGGATGCAAGGTGGTGCAAAGGAATTGAATAATAATTCATCATAAAGGTGACCCATCAGCTCTCCTTTTCCCTATTGACAGGAAAGTTTTGAACTGTCAGCTTCAGCATGAAAATATTTATTTAACACAAACACAAAGAAACACTAAGAATGATACTCCCAACCTTAACATCAGCCCTGTTAAAAATTCAACTCTAGCTTTGATGGAGTTGTCCATTTACATTAATGTGCAGATGGGTTGCATCACCGAACAATTAATTTTATACTTTATTAGGCTGCCAGATTAAAAAAATGAAGTATTTTTATTACTCTAAACTCAAATTCACATGGCAGAGCATTTATGTATTTGTGAATAGCTGCTTTGTCTTTTTTTGACTAGCTAGGTATTCCATGAATATTAATACAAGATAAATCAAACTGCTTCATTTAACCCCTAAATCCTCCTTTTTCCAGTTAGTTTATAAAGCTGTTTCAATTGCAGAGAAAAGAAATCAACGATTCAACTTACGCTAATTGGTCCATGTTTACCTTTGTAATTGAACATTACTAAAAAGTTAAAAGAGCAATATGCAAAGTAGGCAAATGATCCTCGTTTTAAAAAATGTTTTAAGATGCAAAGTAAATCATTACTTCCTGGCAAAGGTGGTTTATTTTCTGCTTCCTTCATTATTTCTGCATTCTTAATCTGAGCCCAATTCTGCCAGACGGTAGCTCCTTCTTCTGGCTTGAGACACTCGGGAAGCATTAAATCAGCCTGCACCTCAATTTGCTGTTCCGCTGAATGCGTCTGCATAGCTTGGACCTACAAGAGAAAAAAAGCCCACAATATTTGTATAAGTACGTGGCATACAATTCCACAAATATATTTTCTTGGGCACTTGATAGATACAGCATGGTTTCTGAATAGCAAATCATTTATTTCAAAGACTTACACTCACATTTAAGTGAAGTTTTTATACAATTGGGAGATTACATCACTCAAATAATGCAAGGAACTAGAAGTGCAAACATGAAGACAGATTTCTGAGTGCAAAAGCAATAAGGTAGTAATAGTTGGAAACTTCAATCACTCGAATATCAATTGGAATAAAAAAGCATGAAGGACATAGAATTAATGGACTGCATTCAGGAGAAACTGAATGCCTTCTGTGTTGTACACAGAGAGGAGTGGGGAAAGAGAAGCAATAGTGAATTACTTAATGGTCAGCAGCAGTGTCCTGGGGATTCCAGAAAAGGCTAAAGGGGGTGCAATTCTTGATTTAATCTTAGGAAATGACGCTGAATAAGCAAATGAAGAGTGGGGATGATTTTAGAGATGGAGTCCACAAGGCAGTCGAGGAAGGGTAGACAAGGAGAAATTATTCCCATTGACAGATTGGTAATGAACCAGAGTACACCACATGCAGCAAGCAGTTAGATTTGGAAGGCACTGTCTGAGTGTGGAGGTTCAATTGCTGCTTTCAAAAGAAAACTGGATAAGCACCCAAAGAGAAAGTAAATTGCAGGGTTATAAGGAAAGTGCATAGGAATGGTGGAACTATGTTGCTCTTGAAGGGAATCAACACAAGGCAGGCCAAATGCCGCCTTCTTTGTTGTACACATGGAGACAAGTGGGGAAAGAGAAGCAATGGTGAACTACTCAGTGGATCAGCAGTAACAGTGCCCTGGGGATTCCAGGAAAGGTAGAAACTTATGCAGCTGGACAGGGAGAGATGTGCCCCTCTTTGGGACCCGAGTAAAACGTTCTTCCAGAAAGTCAGTGCAGACTCGGTGGGCCAAACGCCTGCCTTCTACACTGCAAAGATTCTCTAGATTCAGCGATGGAAATGTCACTGAATATCAAGGGGTGATTGTTAGATTCTCTCATTGAAGATGCTCATTATTTGGCTCGTGTAGTGTGAACATTTTCCACTTGTCAGCTCAAGCCTAGATTTTGTCCAAGTCCTGCTGCATTTAGACATGGAATACTAGAGTACTTGACGAGTCACAAATGGTACTGAACATTCAAACATCCCCATTTCTGATTTTATGATGGAAGGAAGTCTTCTAATGAAGCAGCTAAAGATGGTTGGACCTAGTTAACATTACAGAGTGATTAGTGGTACACATTGAGGCATGGAGTTTCCACTCGGAACATAATGGTCAAAACAGTAGTTTACTGAGTGAAGTTACAATAGAATGTGCACATACAATCACCACATAAGCCAATATAAGATTAACTGCCAATCATTGTTTTCTGTGATTCAAGGGACTATGGCTGATCCTATCAGAGGGAGAAAAGTAAAATTTTCATAACCTCAATTTTGTTTATGTATGCACTCCTTACAACTGCATCCACACTATCCACTCAATTTTAAAACCTCTTCTCTAAACAATTTAAAATTTTCAATACTTAATTTTTCATAACTTAGCCAGGAACCTTCATAGCATTTAATATGTATTTAGAAATGCCATGGCACACAAAGTTATGACCAAGTGCTGGAAAATGGGATTAGAATAGATGGGCGTTTGATGGCCAGCGCAGGCACACTGTGCTGACGATCCTCTTTCTGTGCTGCATGACTTTATGAATATATCCAGGGATGATCACTACTGCTTTTCTATCCGCTTTCAGTGCATCAGTGCATAAAATTATATGTTCTTAGCTTCACCTCAGCCTGACATTTTTCAGTGAAGGAAGCAAGAAACACTAACAAATTTCATTCCCAGTCTTGGTAAGGTAGCTGTGTAGCTTTCAGGCACACTTTAAAAGTCCCATTTCTTTTTTAAAAGAAAACTTCATTGTTGAATATGTTTGAGGCTGTGATGTACAGACCTTTGGTCTTTTAGGACATTAAAGTTATGGAGAATAGCTGGGGAAATAAAGTTGAAGTCCTTGAGGCTGTTCCGTCATTCAATATGCTTGTGTTGATCAAGTGACAGCATGGTCTACACCTGCTGTTTCTTTGTTCTTGACCCTTGGTTGAGAATGGCCCAGAAATGCAATACTCATAAATGCTACTTCTGCTAGCCCAACCCTCAAAAACAAATTTTATACAGCAATTACTGAAGTTAAGTTATGAAGTTTACTTTGCAACAGAACACTAAAGAGGATCTTGTTCACCCAAGGCTTTAACTTTTGCTCTTCACTTGATCTATTTAAATTAATACCACAATGAACATTGCTCCTCTGAACTTTTACTATCTTAAATGCCTTGAAATACTTTCTCCTCAAAACAGCCATGTTTCTCTCATTCCAATATATTCTTTCCCAAGCCTTCATTCTATGGGCATCCTTAGTTTACAATCTACATACTTTGAATAAGTAAACTGAATATCACTTGTGACGAATATCTAGTTCATGGTTCATGTTAATATTTCAAAGGTAATGTTTAGTTCTGGGAAGATTATTTTTATGAAGGTAAGGTAATTAAAAGGAGTGGACATTAGAGATTGGCAGAACACGTAAAAGAAAACATTAACATTATGAACATAGATGAGAGCAGGAAGTGGTCATTTGGCCCTTCAAACCTGCTCCACCATTCATCAAGATCATAGCTAATCATCTAACTCAATAGCTTAACCCTGCTTTTTCACCATAACTGTTGATTCCAGTTGCCCCAAGTGCTATATCTAGCCACCTCTTGAATACATTCAATGTTTTGACATCAGCTATTTTGTGATGAGTTCCATCAATTCATCACTCTTTGGGTGAAGAAATGTCTTCTCATCTCTGTCCTAAATGGTCCAGCCCAAATCCTGAGCCTGTGACCCCTGGTTCTGGGTTCCCCCACCATCAGGAACATCCTTACTGCATCTACCTTATCTATTCCTATTAGAATTCTATAAGCCTTTATGAGATCCTTTCTCACTCTTCTAAAATCAGCAAAAACAATCCTAACCTAGTCAGTCTCTCCTGTACATTAATCCTGCCATCTGCAGAATCAACCTAGTAAATCTTTGTTGCACTCCTCAAGAACAAGAACATCCTTCTTCAGAAAGGGAGATCAAAACTGCACACAATATTCTGGTACGGCCTCACTACGGCCCTATATAACTGCAACAATAATCCCTGCTCCTGTATTCAAAACCTCTCAATGAAAGCCAACATACCATTTGCCTTCTTTACCACTGCTGCAACTGCTGCACAAAGACCCCAGGTCCAGTAGCACACTCACCTCTCAACTTATAGGCATTCAGATAGTAATCTGCCTTTTTGTTTTTGCTTCCAAAATGAATAATCTCACATTTATCCAAATTATACTATATCTGCATTGATTTGCCCACTCACCCAACCTGTCCAGACAGATCATGCTGAAGGATCTCAGCATTCTTATCACAGTTCATGCTCCCACCCAACTTGGTATCATCTGCAAACAGATGTTATATTTCGTTCCCTCATCCAAATAATTGATATATGTTATGAACAGATGGGGTCCCAGCACCAATCCCTGTGCATCCCATTAGTTACTGCTTGCCAATTTGAAAAGGACTCATCAATTCCTATGCTATTTCCTCTTTTCCCACCAGTTTTCTATCCATCTCAATACACTTCCCCCTGTTCCATATGCTTTAATCTTGCACGATAATCTCTTATATGGGACTTTGTCATATGCTTTTTGGAAGTCCAAATATACATCAACTGGCTCCCCTCGTCAACGATACTAATTACATCTTCAAAGAATTCAAACAGATTTGTCAAGCATGATTTCTCCTTCATAGATCCATGCTGACTCTGTCTGATCCTGCATTGCCTTCTAAATGCTACACTATAATGTCCTTGATAACAGTTTGGAGATTTTTCCCCACTACTGATATTAGGCTTGCTAGTCTATAATTCCCCATTTTCTCTCTACCCGAATTTATTTCTATTTCTGAATATCAGAGTGACATTAGCTACCCAGCTAATGTCACTCATGACCTGAGCCTATACAATCTGCAGAGACAGTTCCAGAGCCTATAGAATCCTGGAGATGGCCACCAATGCATCTACTATTTCTAGAGCCACTTCCTTATGTACTCTGGAATGTAGATTATCGGGATTTATCCACCTTCGATCCTATCAATTTTCCCACCACCATTTTTCAACTAATATTGATCTCCCTCAGGTTCTTCCCTCTCACTAAATCTTACATTCACCAGCATTTCTGGTATCCTATTTGTGTCCTCTTTTAAGGAGACGGAACCAAAGATTATCTTCAGCTGCTCAATCATTTTTTTTTGTCCCTATTACACATTCTCCCGTTTCTGTCTGTAGGGGAACTAAATTTGTTTTCAACAACCTCGTTCTCTTCACATATCTGTTGAAACTCTTAGTGTCAGTTTTCCCTGCAAGCTTACTTTTGTACTGTGTTTTCCCCTTCTTAATCAACTCATGTTTGTTTAACAGGGTCAGAGTAGAAGAGATGGAGGCATAAAACAGCAGGTGGGTTTTGTTGGAGAACTAGAGGCCACGATATCTATACTACTGGCGGAGTGCAGTCCAGAGAGATTTTTTAGTTAGTGTTACACAAATTAGAAACAGTGAATCCCTAACTGCTATATTATCATTGAGATAGATGAAGCTTAAGAAAGTTTCTGGTTTCAATTTATTGGTGTGTTTGCTTGGAGAGGTGAGTTTGGATCTTGCATGGTTTGCTGCTCATAATAGCGCTGTGAGAAGTTCAGTGCAGTTAAAGCCTGAAAGCCATTTGTAGCTGTGAGACTAGAGTTCGAAGAAATCCAGGAGCAGTAACAGTTTAGTGAAGCTTGCAGACTGTGAAAGAGTTGAAACTGTGCCATAATTAGAAGTGTAGTTTCAGGAGAGACTGAATCGCCAGGAAGCAAGATGAGGCAGTCTGAGTCACAGTGGTTTGTGAAGGAATTCAGAGGCTAAATCTTCAAAAGACTGAAAAATCAGTAAAAGGCTGATATCTTGGAGACTGGCAGAATTTTCATAAGATACCGTGACTCTCAGTGGGGTCACTGACATCCGACTGGGTTCTGTCTAGGAGGTTGCATCTGTCACTTGACGTGCAGGTTGGTGTGTTTGTCAGTTAATTCACATTTACCCAATATTAATTCTGAATGTTAAAGTACAATATTGATATTGTAGATTGTATTGCAATGTTTATTTATTTTGTTCAAAATAATGGAATCTTGTGGTTTTATCATCTTTGTGGGTAACTTGGACTTAAGTTTTGTCCACTTTATGCAAAAAGTTACTACATCCCAATTCAATTTTAGCATTTAGCTCACTACTTCTCAATTTACTTCCTTGTCTCTACTACTCTGCAGCTACAGAGCTTGACCACACACTTTATTTGAAAAGTTACTGAAAAATCAAAATGAGGTATTGGGAAAAACATTCAAGTTTTCAAACAATTGTGGCTTATTCTAAGTCACTTACATCAAATTTTCCCTTCTCCTAGCTTGTGATTCAATTAATAAAGTCAAACGTGACAAGGATCTACTTGTTACATTTATCTGCAAACAGACAAAAAGTGCCTCAAAGTGACTGCATCTGAAACTGTACCACTAATTAAACAGACATGAATTATTTTCCAATTCTTGGTGCTAGAAGATGGAAATCAATGTGGGCAAGTAGGGCTTGTGCATGCACTGAAATTCTTTACTAGATTCTGACTTGCATGTCATTTACTTGGTGTCTACCTGAAGCTTGTCAAGTCCCTTGCCATTTGACTTAGAATCCTTACAGTACAGAGAGAGACTGTTTGGCCCAACAAGTCTTCACCAATCACAATCCCACCCAGGCCCTACCTCCATACTGACCCACTAATCCCTCTAACTTCTGCATTTCAGGACACTTAGGGGCAATTTTAGCATGGCCAATCAACCTCACCCGCACATCTTTGGACTGTGGGAGGAAACCAGAGCACCTGGAGGAAACCCACGCAGACACAAGGAGGATGTGCAAACTCCACATAGACAGTGACCCAAGTCAGGAATCGAACTCAGGTTCCTGGAGCTGTGAAGCAGCAGTGCTATCCTTTTCTTCACAGGCTGCAAAACCACTGAATTGCATTTAAAACGAGATATAGTTGAAGGTTTTATATAGCTGGGGCAGTTGCCTCATTCTGATACAAACCTAATTTTGTAAACTGAGGAAGCGTTCACCACAACGTACAAGTATATAATAGCTCCAAGTTTCAAATTATTATTCTGTTCAAGGTAACAGGCAGAAAAGGAAAGTCCTCAAATGACTTTCCCTTATTGGTTTAATTTACAACCAATACAAAAACACTTTAAATATGTAATTAATTCTGTGCTCATAAAAGGTTAATACCTGTACTTGCTGTGGATCCCAATATTTCAGAGACTGATAGGCTCTTCCACCAGCTTGTATTGTAACAGGAATATGAAGATTTCCGTTCACGTTCACAAACTGCGTTGAGAACGCAGTGGTTACAGATGGATGCATCATTTTATCCTGTAGGTTTTTGCCACCTTCTGACAGGACTTGAGTTTTATCCTTGTCCTCTTCTATTTTAATCCCAGTCATACTCATTGGGATTTCATCAATTTGGACTAAATTACAACTGTCATGAGGAATTGTAGAATGGAGGACAGTTTGACCGTCTGAGCAAGGAGCAGGAGTTGTATATATTGTCCATGATTCAGTGTTGGATAACGGGCCAGTAGCTGATGTGGTAGCTGGAACAACACCATACAACTGACTGCTGTCCACTGTTAGCAGTTCCTGACGAATAGGAATGTAACCTTGCTGTTGAGCCTGAGAAGACAGAGTAAGTACAGTGGTCACTGTATTTTGCACTGAAGGCTGACTCATAGAATAACTTTCTTCAGTTGGTAAGTCAACTTTCCTTTTCTTCACAGGCTGTGGAACACCTGATGAGCTTGGCCTTCTTTCTTGTGCTATAGAATTGACAGCTTGACTGCCAGATTGTGGTTCCTCAGAAGTCGTCTGTGACTGCAGTTGGGCTTGCATCTGCTTTGTTTGCAGGGATTGATGATTTGTTTGAATTTCTAATTGGTGGACTTGTTGTGCCTGTACATGATGAGACTGCATCTGCTGCTGTCCTAGTGATGAACCCTGGGATGCATGTTGTTGAATTGGAGAACTAATGGGTCTGGCTAACTCAAGCAATGATCCAGCAACATCAGCACTGTCCATATATATGTAGTGTCCTCTTTGTTGATACATTGTAACAGGAGTTTGAACAAACTGCTGGACTTCTTCAGATCCTTTGCCATTCACAGAATCCAAGAATTCCTTCATGCGATGCTGTGGTATTGTCCGTGCTTTCATTCGTAAATACTCTTCATAGGGAATTGAATTCTCCAATGAATGATTCATCTTGGACAACTAAAAAAGAATGCATTAGATAAGTAATATTAAACAAGAAAAAAATTTTCATTTTAAAATAACAATAACAACAACATGCAAGAGTCAAGTTCCAAATCAAAATGATCTTAGTACGTTGTATCTAATTTAATGGTGCAGTACATTGGCAGATACAGATTAATAAGCAATTACAAAACATATGTAGTTTAGCAAAAACCTACAACACACTACACATATTGGAATGTAGTCTCGGAGTCTTAGCAGATTCAATTCTCATTAAGTCCAACTAATGTTGACCAGCAAAGCCAACAGCATGCTGCACTATACAGCCAAGACACAAGTCAAAAGAAATCACAATGAAACCACATCTTGAAAACTAGATCCCACTCTAGTTAGAGACACAAGGGAGATGTTCAAGTACTGGTGCTGGCTATTATGCAAAAAAAAGATACAAATATGTTCCAGAAGGGATCAAGGTACAATGTTTTGAAGGAGAATCACAAAGACTTAATAATGGAAGATCACAACATGGCAAAAAATAGATTGGACTTACTCATCCAGTGTCAAAAAAAATAAAGATTCCGTTGAAGGTTTCCCATATAAAGAGGGCAAGGTCATGAGGGGCTTGTAAATGATTCTGAAGGTGATTCACAAAGAAACACTAAAGCTCAATTTCAGAAGTATTAGATGTACTTGAGGGAGGGAACCTTAGCTTGCAGTTTTTTAGATTGTCTGATATTTCTGAATGCTGGATGGCCAGTATTAGAGAAACAGATCCGTGAAAGGGGTTTTTTGGGTAATGGGTATAAAAAAGTAACACTCTGAAGTTGGAAGAAACAAATCTCTGCAACAAACTGCATATGTGCAGAATTGAAGGGAACGCATTACTGCCAGTCTAAGTTTGAACTATAGAGTTTCATTGAAATCAGCACCAGAAGTAAATATCTCCCTGAGAAAGCCACAAAAAGCTTTGTTTTACCAACCTTTCAACCCTGGAGCAAATTTCAACTAAATTAACTTAATACAATAGTAAGTGGCATGCCATGTCATGCTCCTTCTGTCCTACAAATTAATTAAGATGCATTTACACCTCAACTGCTGTTGAGAAACGAGAAGTAGCAAGTCAGCCAGGCAGAACATTACTTTGTTTGTCTCTTGTCTGCTGGAACTCTGACGAGATTCTCTAAGGGAGAGTTCTACCTAGGTATACTCATGGAAATTTGTGGTCCAATAACTAGAAACTTACATTTCTAAAGAAGCAGGAAGAGGAGGATTATTAATCTTTAAACATTACAAGGTTAAGAAATCTGTTTAAAAAATGCTCTTGAACAATCCTAGTGCTTCACATCATTAGTGTGTAGCTTGACCTGGACCATTTGACGGGCAACACAACAGCTCAGTGACTATCGCTGTGCTGTGCAGATACATGGATTTGGGCCTGTGTCTGTGGGAGTTTGCGCATTCTCCCCGTGCTTGAGTGGGTTTTCTCCGGGTGCTCCGGTTTCCTCCCACATCCCAAAAATGTGCTCTTAGGCTAATTGGCAAAACAAATTCTCCCTAAATTGTCTCAAATTTGGCTTTTAATCCGTAGATCAATAAACATAGACTGGGATCATAGGTAGAGGTGGGAACATTGGGGTGCGGGCTCGTTGGGGCCAAAGGGCTGTTTCCCGTGCTGTTTTGTTCTTTGTATACCAATGGTCCCAAGAAGCACTTTGCAAACCAGGTATGATACCATATTGAACTTACATTAATTTTATGTCCAAACCAGTTTAAAGTGCAAGTCAATATCTATTCAGAGTGGAAATCACTTTCTAATGATGTTAAACTTGGTATGTAATATGGTACTGGTAAGCGTGAATTTATATAAACAGTTTAATGATCCATCACCCAAGTCATTTTAATGTCACAACATCCAACAAAATATTTTTCATAAAATTAACTCTATATACAAAATCTAAATTAACCTGTCCTACACAAATAATTTTGAAGAAGAACTTTGTGAAAGCACAAAACTTAATGTTTCATTAAGCTAGTTTCTTTGTTGTTCAGCCAATGCATTGAAATTATAATTTTTTTTAACCATACTGCATGTTAAGAACAGTAAGGAATCTGAAGAGGCTGAGAGTTTTCATTGTGGAATGCAATGAGAAAACTGCACTTGATTGCATGAGACTGTTTAAGTTATAGTCCAAGTTTTCACTAAAATCAGATTATGTAATCACAAAGGTAAAAACTTTCAAGTGATCAGGCAATGTAATAGAATGCAATGGTTTCTTTTTAAATGGTGTTCCTAGATGTATTTAGAAATGATAATCTGGTACAGCTTTATTAATCCAGCTGAAAATGGGTTTATCAATAAAATTAAACTTTCTTAGTAATGTAACAGGTGGAAAGTACTCCACCTGTAACCAGCTATAAAACAATCACTAAATTTACAGTGTAAAAAAACACACTGAATCATTTAATAATTTCAGTAGTGCAGTACACTGGTCAGTTTGAGTTCTTAATATGAAAAAGTTTTTCAGACATGTGTACTAGCATCCCTGTGCCAAAGAAAATAACAGCAATTTGAAGAGCTTTCCCCATGAAGTGCAATTGACAAAATCTCTCCATTTTGATTTGGGGGCATGGCCAAGGGCATCGCCAAGGGCATCACTTGATTTGACTGAACCAGTCTCAAAAATAATGAAAAGAAACATGGTTTTTACAGCCCCACCATAACATATGTGTGTGTGTCTCTCTCTCATTTGGCAGGCTATTTAAATGGCTGTTTCACCAGGACCATAATATTCCACCAGACAGGAAGGGCTGTAAAATCTTGGCCATGGATTTTGGGTGAAACTCATGTTTAAAATTTAACAATATTCTGCAATAGTTCCACCATAGCCAAAGCAAAGAAACAGCAACTTTATTCCAAGGCTAACACTGGATGAAGACATTTTATTTTCCCAAATAATCTGACAGACTCAAAATTTAAAGGCTGGCACTATAGCTGTAAGGTACTCAGCCTTGGCCACTGATATTAATATTAGTGGAACAAAGCAGGTTAAGATATCAGTTGCAAACATTGAAGACATTACCACTTTTTGGTTACACTTGAAATCATTAAACAATGCACAAACATTATTCAAAAATGAATTGTTTGATTGGGAGTCATAAGACAGCACTTAAAAATTGCAAACAAATTCTACAGGTACAGAAAAACAAAATAAACATTTTAGATTGTCACTTAACTTTAAAAACAGTCCCAATACGATGTCAAAACAAAACTACATGCCAAGGCATTGGAGGAAATATTAAGACAGATGACCAAAAACTTGTGTCAAAGGAGGAGAGGGAGGTGAACAGGCAGAAGAGTTCAGGGAAGGAATTCCAAAATGTGAGCCTTATGGACTAAGGAGGGTTGCTAATGGTAGATGAAACTAGCAAGGGGTTTGAAGGATCTACTGTCACTTTACATTACATTACACTTTACTACATTACATCATAATATGCCAAACCTGTGGGTCATTCTTTGGATCACATTTTTTGTGCAGGATCTGTTTTAGCAGTTTGTTTTACTATTAGTTCTGCCTTGTTTGCATCAGGCAGGCTTATTGTTACTGCAGCAGCATAACTGATCTTAATGGCTAGAATGTTTGTTTTAATCTGGACTAATGCAGGGTTATTTTAATGTTTTCCCCTTATGATTTTTTAGTGAGGGGCTTGATTGACACGCAAGGTCATGTGATTTGGAAGGGCTGGACTAAAGAAAGAACCGTAATTTTACTTGCCGTTTAGGTGTTAAGAAGAGTAAAAATAGCTCTATGTTTCTCTGGAGATTGGAGATTAGGACCTGCAGAAAACAGGTTTCTTTCTCTGAAATTCTACAGTTTGAAATTAGCACTTTCTCTGGAAACTGTTTATGGAAGTTAGAAGGCAGGTGCCTTTGTTTCTGTCCAGAGAGGTTAAAAAGCTGGAAATCTTTTTTCGCATGAGCACATCTATTTTTGGTGTGTTCTTAAATAGTTTTTTTTAAATAAGCTTCCTAGTGAGTCAATTGAATTATACGTGGAACAGAACATCTTCTGCTCACCCTAATGCCAAAAATCAAAAGTTAGAATCTAGGCTAACTTCATAGTTTCTGATTTGATCCCTAACCATTGGCTATATCCACATTAGACTATTTCAATATTCACCTAATCAGTTACCCACTCTCTATCTTTGTAAACTTAAACAATTAACATTACAGTCTCATCCCAAACCAAATGCCAAGACTGACTCACCCATAAGTCTCCTGATCCCACACCATAAATTTAAAATTGTCTTTGTATTTATACCTCTTCATAACCACACATTTCCCAATCTCTAACCTCACATAAAACCTCAACACCAAATTCTCCAATGCTCCAACTGTAGTATCTTATATCATTCTTTCATCCGACTAATAATGATCATACTTCAACCACAAATGCCCTACACTTCTGTACTCCCTCCCTGAATTCTTCTTCTTTATGGTTCTCCTTTAAAGCTACATTTTTGACCAGATTTTGGTCATTCCTCCTAATGCCTCTATTTGCTTCATCAACAATTTTCTTATTTTTCTGAAGTACTTGGCTTTTTCCAAGTTAAATGCATTAAATAAGTGAAAGCTGCTGAATAAGAGGTGAAAATGGGATTAGATAATGGGTTAGTTAGCCCCTAGCTCCAAAATCTGTACATCAAATCTCAAACATCTTTCTTTCTTGCTCTTAAGAGTAGTGAATGAGTATCACGCTTACATGGGAGCTATCTCAGGAGGTTCTCATATAGACAACAAAGTGTCACAGCAGAATCCAATACCAGCAGCTGTGAACAAGTCATTCACTGCAGCACTATACAGGAAGTGACATCATCCAAGAAGAATATCCTCCACCCACCTACAAGTATTTAAAAACTTTCTTTCACATGATGTGAACATCACTGGCTAGTCCAACATTTACTTCCCAACTCTAAACCTCGAGGAGATGGTAAGCTGCCCTCTTGAACCACTGCAGAGGTATAGATTCACAAATTGTGCTATTAGGAAGGGACTTCTAGGATTTTGACTTAGCAACAGTGAAGGAACAGCAATGCATTCCAAAAATCACCATTCCCAGGATTGGTGGGGAACTTTCAGGTGCTGTTTACATGCACCTGCTGCCCTTAATCTTTTAAGTGTAGAGGTCACGAGTTTGGAAGAAGATTTGATGAGTTGATGCAGGGTTTACAGATTATACACACTGCTGCCATGCTGCATCAATGGTGGGAGCAGTGAATCTTTAAGGTGGTGGACAGGTTGGTAGGGTGCTTTGTCTTGGAAGGTGACGAGCTTTTTGAGCGTTGTTGGAGCTACACTCATCCATGCAAGTTGACAGTATTCCATTACACTCCTAACTTGTGCCTTGTAGATGGTGAACAGGCTTTGCAAAGTCAGACATTGAGCTATTCACTGCAGAATTCCCAGCCTCTGATCATCTTGCTCCCATGAATAGTCTTTAAACTTATTTTTTCCCAAATCCATTCAAACTCAGAACCTGTCCACTCAGTTTCATTTATAATGTCAATCTCTGAACACCTTCACATATTCATTCTTTCCCAAAAAACACATTCTCAACCTCCTAACCCATGCAGCTACTGTCATATTCCCACACTTCCCCACCCAAGATGTATTTTAAGACATAATGCCAACTAACTATGCATTTTGAGTCCATCCAATTTGACTTCTGATCTGTCCCAAGACCATTCCACCCAATGACTCAGAGCTTGCTGTTTTTCTTCAATCTCTCCAGCTCTTTCAATGTCATCAATCATCCAATTCCCCTCTGCAGTCCATGGAACAGCACATTTATGATGCTAACCCTATCAATTACCACATCTCCTCTCTCCACAAACAGCTTTCCTCTCATTCACATTTAGTGTGTCCCAGAGCTTAATTTTTCCGCACTAACCCTCTAAATGCTATCCCACAATGAGATTGATACAAGGACAGTGTCTACAAGTATATCAAAGGCAACCACATTTAACTCCATCAACAACCATCTGGGAAACATTTCCACTGAAGACTGTCTGTCTATTCTAAAACTCAGCTTTTAATCCAAAAGTGTGAAAGCTGAAGATATATTTTACAATTGTAAGAACCATTTAAATTATGAATCATGTATGTCTATCTTAAATTGGAAGATCTTTAATAAATACATTAATTCTATTTGATGTGGGGAGAGATGATTTATGAATTTTGCCATCTTCTTCCAATTCTCTTGATTGTGCAATTTGTAGGGAAAACGATGTTGTTCCCATTCTCAACCAATACTGCTCTTCAGAAAGTACTAGTATATCCTCACTGTTGATTACTCTGATAAAGGCAAACACAATACTCAGTGAATTTTAGTTTCTGAATGTGAAAAAAGTTTAAATCAAATAATGATATTCAGATTTCTTTAGGCACTTAGTTTCGATATAACAGTGGTAGAAATAGTTGGGAATGAACTGTTGCAAGTTTTCAGACAGCTGAAAATCAGCAAAATGCTTTTAGGAACTTAAACTCATGCTTCAATTGAAACATTGAAACTAAATATCCTTTAGAATTTTGGGATCTTGTAAAATTAGTATCCATATATGATCCTCTTAAGCACAATAAAATCCATCAATATATTTAATAACTGACAGAATTTCTCTTCAACCTCAGTCATCAACAAGGATGAAACATTGATTAGTAGTCTTTAACTGGTCACATGAACTGGGAAACAGTAGCAGACTGCTCTCTTTTTGATTTAATAATCCAGAGGCCTGGACTAATGACCTAAAGACAAATCCCACAGACAGCTGGAGAATTTTAATTCAGCTAATTAAATAAATCTGGAATGAAAATCTAGTATTAGTAATGGCAGCCATGAAGTTACTTTATTGTCATAAAAGCCCATCAAGTTCCTAAATTTCCTTTAAAAGTCAGCTGTCCTTACCTATATGTAACTCCAGACTTGGATGTGATTGATTCTTAACTGTCCTCTGAAAGGTCCAGCAAAGCACCCAGTTATTTAATATGGTTCACCAGTATTGCTTTCTCAAGGAAAAATCAGGACAGGTAATAAATTATGGTCTGACCTGTGGTGTCTACATGTTGTGACAAAAGAATAGAGATAAAACATTAAATATTTCTCTGCCTGACCTACTACTCAGGCTGGTCTGAGTTACATTCAGTACAACGAAATATAAGCACAAGTGGTGAGGGTTGCCCTAAGACCCACAGTGGTGTGACCTGAGCAATCTTTTCAGATCTTAGCTTTTCAATATGAGAGCTCTTTGACCCATCATCCTTAAAGACTGATGTGTAAATTCATTTGAAGACTATCTGCAAAACTGATGAATGCTAATTAAAAATATTTAGATTTTGTTTTTAAATCAAGGACCTTGCTTTCATTATCTTTTGAGGAAGAGAGCTCCTGAGACTCTCAACCCTCAGGAAAAAAAAACTCAAAAAGTGACCCCTTAGTTATAGATTTTCTGACAAGGGGAAACATCCTCTCCATATCCAACCTTAAAAGGTTGGGATCAAGTTGCCTTTTAATCTTCCAAACTCAACTGGATATAAACATAACTTCTCCAACCTTTCTTCATTAGAAAAGATAATTCTCCCTCTCCTGGTATTAGTCTAATAATCGTTTTAGATTTATCAAAGTATCATATCAAATCAAATCAGTCCCACATCCAGTTGTGATGAACAATTAAGCAACTTGCACTGATATACACAGTCCCCCTCAATGATGGGGGATCCTGTACATCAGTGCAAGAGGCAAGGCTGAAGCATTTCTGATCATCTTTAGCTATAAATGCCAAATGGATAGTTCGTCTTGGTCTCCTTCTGGAGGTCCTCACCATTATAGATGCTAGTCTTCAATCAATTAATGCAGTTGAAGATGGCAGAACTCAAAGCCCACTTCGCTAAGTGAGAGATTGCAACAAATGCAATCAATCTAGCGAACAAATATCAATAATCTGCTGGTCTTCACAGTGATAAGTCAAATCACCAAGATGGCCCTTTCCAGGATTAAGCAATGTATCAGGTTGGCTATGGAACAAGAATGCTTAAATTTATCAAAGATCCTTTCCAGGCAAAATGCAAATATCTTGGAGACATCCTGAAGATGCACAGCATTGACGTCCTGGCACTCCAAGAAATCCACGTCTCCAACAACCAACACGCCAACCTTTATTCTATCCATGGATGCAACCTCACAACTAGTCACTAACCATTTGAAAATTGGTTTGGCTACATATATAAAGAGCATCATTATGGAATTTGTTGCCCTCCCCACTACTGAAGCAGTCACCTACACCACTGCTATCAAGATAGGGGAGCTACACGTCACAAATGTATATATAGCCCAGTGATGGGCAACCTGGGGCCGTGGAACCACATGCAGTCCATCTGGCTTCAGAGTGCAGCCCACGAGACATTCTTTGACCATTGCCCACACACAGGGTTGCCAAGTTCTGCTGATTTCTGCCAGTATACTTTTTTCCCCTCTCAGTGTGACAGAAGTGAAATGAGTATAAAGCAAGGGTACGTGAAGTGAAGTGCATGGTGATTACACAACATTAATTGTGATTAATGTGCATCCAAAATGTAAATATTTATTGTTTTTATCATTTGAAGTTGATGACAATTCTATTAATATAGAAATAATTAAGAATCTTCTATAACACATTGTGAAATATTCAGTGTATATTAAATGTATTAAACTTATTCATGAGATCATGATTAGGGAACAAGCCTGATTTCAATCTTGCGGCCCACTGTGATGAAGAAAGGTCACTCATGTCATCCATTCACTGGCCTAGATTGCCCACTGTTGTAGTTCCTGACTTGAAATGTCAAGCACTTCAAAGTGCACCAATCCCAGCTGTACATATTGATGAATTTAACAGTCACCACACGTGATAAGTGAAGCCAATGGCAAAGACCTAACAGACTGAAAATTTGTAAAAGACCTGCAAACAATCTTTGATTCCAAATAATAAGCCGCTTTCCACTCTTCTTGTTGACAAGGAGGTTAAATCTGGACCTCTCCATCATGGAACCAACTAGAGAACAGGCTTTCCTAGACTAGTATTGTTCAATGAGAAACGAATAATTGGCAATTTAAGTGTGTGAGGCCTCTTGGGGATGACAGACCATAATATTTTAGAATTCTTCATCAAATGAAGAGTGACATAGTTTATTCTGAGACAAGGATCCTGAATCTAGATAAAGGAAACAACAATGATATGATGCATAAGTTGGTTATGATGGATTGGGGAATGTTACTTAGGGTGAACTGCAACAATTGTTTATTCCTGTCTGCAATAAATATAAAATGAGAAAGGTGGTCAAATTATGGCTTACAAGGGAAATTAGATATACTAAATCCAAGGAAGTCGCACAAAGTAGCCAGACAAAGGATTGGGAGCAGTTCAGAATTTAACAAAGGAGGACAAAGGATTTGATTAAGAAGTGGAAAGTAGAGTTCACTTGTAAGTTTGTGGGGAACATAAACTGACGGTAAAAGTTTCTATAGACATTTGAAAAGAAAAAACATTGAAGACAAATGTAGATCCTCAACAGTCAGAAACAGATGAATTTATTAGAATCTAGAATCCCTACAGTACAGAAAGAGGCCATTCGGCCCATCAAGACTGCACCGATCAAAATCCCACCCAGGTCCTATCCCCATATCCCTACATATTTACCCACTCATTCCTAATGAACGGAAACTCTAAACCTACTCTGGCAATATAATCAGTCTGGCAGTCTACAAGTTGCAAAGACCCTGCTCGAGTCTGTAGATTCAGTCAGACTGCCCTCACAAAACACCCTCCAGAGAAGACTCAAGGACAAGTGAAGCCCTTGTAGATCTGATATTGGCCTATGACGCAAGCTGGATTATGGACCTGATGCTCAAGGATCACTCCCTGCCCCAAAATACAATACCTGCTTTAGACAATACTGAGCAATAGACAGCTATGTGCGCATCTAGGTGACAAAGTCAGCTCAACTCAATCTTTCAACAGTGGGCTCCCACAAGGATCAGTATTGACACCAATGCTTTTTAACATCTATATGAGCAACATGCCACTAGCAAAATCATGCAAATCTGCTCTGATTGACAACCTTGTCCTGGCAACACAAGCAGCCACCTTTAGCAACGTTGAGTCCACCTGAACAGGGAATTTAACATCATGTTTTGAGTACCTCCAGACATGGGGGCTTAAACCAAATCCCCAAAACATAGTCACTGCTTTTCATCTCGACAATAAGAATGCTAAACACACTTGGAATATGGCTTCTGTAGCAACAACATGACCACAATCCAACATACCTCACAGTGAAGCTGGAATGCTGCTAACAAAGAACAAAACAGCACAGGAAACAGGCCCTTCGGCCCAACAAGCCCACGCCGCTACCCCGATGTTCCCACCTCTACCCACAATCCCTGTCCATGTTTATAGATCTATGGATTAAAAACCAAATTTGAGACAATTTAGGGAGAATTTGTTTTGCCAATTAGCCCAAGAGCACATCTTTGGGATGTGGGAGGAAACCTTCCACATCCACCTACAGAAGGTAGCCATCAAGACCAAGTTAAGAGTCAACTTGATCCAGAAACTGGCAAATGCCGGTTGGAGAGCCTCAGCACCAGCCGTATACTCCATAGCTCAGTACCTTACATTGACATGAACCAGAAGTAGCCAGACTCAAGGTGATTGATGTTCTAGTGAATACTGCAATGAGTTGCATCACTGGAATCCTCAAGTCGACTTCAACACTCTAGCTATCTACGCTAGCACACATTGCTCATCCGGTGGCCCTGACATCCATCATTAAGTGCTTTGAAAGGTTAGTCATGGCTACCAGATTGTCTGGATGCATCACAATTCATTTATTGCTGCAACAGGTCCACAACAGACACCATCTTCCTAGCCCTACACACTGCCTTGGAAACCTAGATAATGAAGACACCTATGTCAGACTCCTATTCATAGACTATAGCTCAGCCTTTGACACCACTTTTCCTACAAAACTCATCTCCAAACTTTGAGGCCTGGACCCAGCTCTTCCCTCTGCAACTGGATCCTAGACTTCCTAGCCCAAAGACCGCAGTCAGTAAGGATAGTCAGCACCATCACCTCCTCCTTATCTCCAGCATTCCACAAGGTTGTGTTCACCTTATACACCAATTAATGTGTGGCCAAATTCCCCTCTAACTCGATTTTCAAGTCTGTTGATGACACTACAATGATGAGACAGTACAGGAAAGAGATGAAGAATCTAGTGAACTGATGCAATGACAACAATCTCTCGCTCAATATCAACAAAATGAAGCAAATAGTCAGGAAGCCTAGTGGAGGGCATGTCCCTATCTACATCAATGGGGATGAAGTAGAAATAGTTGAGAGTTAAGGTTTAGGTGTCCAGATCACCAACAACCTCTTCTGGTCCCCCCCATGCAGACATTATAGTTAAAAAAGCCCGTCAATGTCTCTACTTCCTCAGGAAGTAAAGGAAATTTAGCATGTTCGTTCCAGCTCTCACCAACTTCTACAGATGCACCATAGAAAGCACTCTTTCTGGTTGTATCACAGCACGGTAAGGCTCCTGCTCAGTCCAAGACCACAAGAAACTACAAACGGTCACGGTTGAAGACCAGTCCATCATTCAAACCAGCCTCCCATCCACAGACAGTGTCTACACTTCCTCAGAAAAAGCAGCCAGCATAATCAAGGATCCCAAGCACCGCTGACATACTCTCTTCCATCTTCTTCCATTGGGAAAGAGATACAAAAGTCTGAGATCACGTACAACCAGCACAAAAACAGCTTCTTTCCTGCTGCCAAACTTTTGAACAAATCTAACTTGCATTAAGTTGATCTTTCTCTACATCTTAGTGTGACAGTCAAGTTATCTTTTGCACTCTCTTCTCCTTCCCTGTATATGCTATGTTTTGTCCATATAGCATGCAAGAAACAATACTTTTCACTGTATAATACATATGACAATAATAAATCAAATGGAAATTAAAAACTCACCTATTCAAAACTCTGCTCACCAGAACAGACCATGGAACATATGATTCAATTCCCAACTCATGAATTGAAAGGACATATTGAAAGACCACACGTCACCGTCCCTGACACAATATCGTGGCTTGACCATGTTGATTATTCGTAATAAAATTATGAAAAATAACTAATTCAATTCAAATGATATCAAGAAATGGCTGAAGAACAGGATACTGCAAAGGTAATGGGTCCTGTCAACATTCAGTAGTGAAGATTTGTACTCCACACAATTAAATGCACGCCCAACCAAACTGTTGCAGTACAATGACAACACTCTCACCCATCTGATAACATGGGAAATTGTTCTAACCATAAAAAGGACAAATTCAACGTGGCCAATCACCAAGCCCGAAGTGATGTAACATACCACTGACAGTGCTTTCTTAGCAATAACCTGCTCAGTAACGTTGACTCTGGATTCCACCAGAGATACTCTGTTCCCGACCTCATTGAAGTTTTGGTCCAAACATGAACTAAAGAGCTCAACTCCAATGGTAAGGTGAAAGTAATTCCCCCCAAGATCAGATCAGCATTTGACCTACCTCATACATCTTCTTTAAGGGCAAGGTTTAAAGGAGATGTATGAGGCAAGTTTTTTTTTTAAAAAAAACAGAGGATGGTAGGTGCCTGGAACTCGCTGCTGGAGATGGTGTGAAAGCAGATACAATAGTGACTTCCAAGGGGCATCTTAACAAATACATGAATAGGACGGGAATAGGGCGATACCATTCCTGGAAGGGTGGGTGGTTTTTATTCAGTCAGGCAGCATGGTTGGTGCCAGCTTGAAAGGCCAAAGAGCCTGTTCCTATGCTATAATTTTCTTTGTTCTTTGACTGAACATCACAACAAGGAGCCCCAACAAAACTGGAGTCAATGGAAATCAGGGGGAAAACTCTCCTCTGGTTGCAGTCATACCTAATACAAAAAGGAGGATGGTTTTTAGAAGTCAATCATTTCAGGGCTGGGACTTTGCTACAATAGTTCCTTGCATTAGGCTAACATTTTTTTCAGCTGCTTCATCAATGTCGTTATACCCACTAGAATGTGGAAATGGGGATGTTTGCACAAAGTTCAATGCCATTCACAGCTTCTCTGACACTAAAGCAGTCCATGTCCAAATGCAGCAAGACTCAGGCAACATTCAGGCTTGGACTGATAAGTAACAATTAACTTATGCACACAAGTGCCAAGCAATGACCATCTTTGACAACAGTGGATCTAACCATCCTCATCTGACATTCAAAAAAAAAAATCACCATTGCTAAGCTCCCACCATCAACAGCCTGAGAGTTGCTCTCAATCAGAAACTAGACCAGCCATGTAAATATTATGGATACAACAGCAGGTCACAGAAATGGGGAGATTTAAAAACAAGGATGAAACTTTTAAAATTGAGGCTCGAGAGTCAATCAATGTATGGCAGCAAGGGCAGAAGTGATGGTGAACAAAGACCTGGTAGAAGTTAATACACAGACAGCAAAGGTTATAGAAATGAAACACTGGAAAACATCTGAATGGTCAAATCTAGAAATAACATATGCATGGACAAAGGTGTCAACAAAAAAAATTAACCAAAATAGGATCAGTGACTGGATATATTACTAAAGTGGAAGGAGGCAACCTCAGTGAGAGAGCCAATATGCAGTCAGAATCTCATCTTAAATAGGATGCCAAGATCGTGAACAGTCTAGCTCAGCTTCACAGTTGCCAGGGGATAGAATAGCTTCAGTGGCTGGTGAACAGAGTTCAAGATGGGACCAAAAATAATGGCTTTGATCTTTCTACTAGTGAACTGGAAGAAATTTTCACTCATCCCACTACTGGATGTTTGACAAATCGTAGAGTGATTGACAGTGATGATCGTGAAGTAGAATTAGATGTCAACAACATACATGTACATCCTGACACATTTTCAGATGATGTCATGAGAGACACACATAAAAAATAGGTCCTTTGAAGATTCCAGAGGAGGTAGTGTGGAAGTGGAAAGACTAATCACTGCAGGTGACTCCCTAGCTATGGTTGGATAGATAATAGAATAACACAAAGGCATTCCCACTTAGCTAGACAACAGAAGAGGAGGATATCCAGAGATAACAAAGAAATGGGCAAGGGTTTCAGCAGATGAGCTGAGGAAAGGATGGAAATGAACAATGATGGATTGTTCAAGATACAACATGGGGTCAAAAGCTCAGGTGAGTCAATAGGATATCTAATCTGTAAACAGTCCAGTTCAGCCTCATGAAAATACAGAGAGCTTTTATTTTGGCAACAATCTTAATGATACTTTCAAAACATGTTTTTGGTGTTATATCAATTGTAACATTGCACATTCAAATTGGATACATAACAATAGCAACCTCAGTTCAAAAAAAATCAATGACTGAGAAAGATTTTAGAACGTTTTGAAGCTCTTTCCTTAATAAATCACGTCCATGTCCTATTCACAAGGCTACCATGGAAAGACAAACAACACACCTGTGACCACACTTCACATAACTAAGTTTCTGTTTAAGCATGATATAATTCTATTTATAAAATAGATGATAGTTTGCACTACATGCCAACTCTATCCTGAATAGAATGTGCACTTCAAGTGTCACTGTTTTATTACATTTCTTAAATTTCAAAACCGTTGCAGGTTAATTCACAATGAATTATAAATCTTTCATTCTGGTACTTGCAGATGTGAACATCAAAGTTGCTTATTGTATTGGTGATTTTGATGCATGCTGTGTTAAGACCAAAATCAACCACCATGACTTGGATTCATATTCAGATTAGATCAATAGGATGAAAGTCTCTTCTGCCAGCTGAAAAGATTCTACATGAAATAAATTTAGCAGGCTCAAAACAGCAAGGCTATAGATAGAGATCCACAAATTAGCACTTATACTGGACAGCCCTTCAAGCATTATTGCTGCAGGGACAAAAAAAGTCTGGTGCAATTATAGACAGGTTTATTACTGAAGCAGTTTTTAACTCTACATCAGAATTGTGTTGTAGCAAAAAAGTTTTCAATTAATAAAATCTTTCATAGTAACATACACTCAATCTTGCTAAAGGGCAGTAAAACTATTGTATGATAGAGAAGTACACTACAATTGCCATAATTTTACAAAATAGCTCAGTTTGAGGTTAAAAAACATGATTTGATTATGAATTTGTCATCTGCTCAGAAGATTTGCTTTGGCCACATTTACTGTACAACATTCCTGTGTGCTAAAAAGCAAATAGAATTCCTGTTGTTTATATAACAATTAAAAAGGGAAGCACTTCTTACATCAGTCATATTTGATTTGATCAAAAACAATCAAACTGTCAGTTTACAATCCACAAAGAATATTAACGTTATCTGCAAGCAGATCACTTTACAAGCTAAAATTAAAAACGAAACAACATTGTTGAAAATTTAAGAATAGATGCAATCAATTAATCCTGCCTGACACTTATATTTTTAAGAGATACTAAATCAAACTGATCAGCTGTCTTAGTTGAAAGAACATCTATATTGTTCTAATTTTAAACTACTTACACATTTCAGGGCATGTTGTAAAATGTTCCTATGCTCTCCTCTCGAATTAAACAGTAATTCTACAGCCAAAAATGCACCAGGCAAGAACAGACCTCATAACGCAATAGTGCTTTAAAAAAAGCAAATTGACAGATCTGATCGTTCTTTTCCTCAAGAATTGTAATTTTTAGGGCGGGAGGTGGGGGAAAAGTTTGCCTTCTACAAAGAAAAAATACATTCACCCGGCAAATTATAAGCTGAAAAATAACTGAGGAATTAAAACAATCAAAACCCACCAGGCACATATAAAATAGTGAAAACAAAGGAATTCATGGCCATGGAGGAATGAGTTATGGATCTGTCATCCACCATCAACAGCTGTAGGCCTCAACTCTGCCCCATACCTTTCTCCAGGAAAGGTGTGGGTCGATAGAGAAACGTTTTGTTGAGCAGGGAGACTGCAGGAGCCAGCCGCGTCCCTGCTGAAATGATGCTCGCAGTCGGTGAGCTAAGAAAGCCCCAGAAACATGCGGCTCCTCAGCAGCGGGGCCCAGCTGCAGGAGTTCTCCTGGCTTTAACTGAAAGATGCCATTCTTGCTCTCCCCCCCCACCCCCGTGTTTCCTTTTTTTATTTTCGCTTTTACCTTTTTTTTGTGTGTGTGCGTATATATGTTGTCCTGGTTTCCACAGTCCCTACCTACGGCCGGAGGGCGACGACCAACATCGGGGAGGGTGATGGTGGCGATGGAGGGGGAGAGGAAAAACCACCACCACCACCACAGTGACTTCGCCGTCCAGGCGCATGCGCGCCTCCCGCGA
Organism: Sphyrna mokarran; assembly: GCA_024679065.1. Taxonomy (NCBI): domain Eukaryota; kingdom Metazoa; phylum Chordata; class Chondrichthyes; order Carcharhiniformes; family Carcharhinidae; genus Sphyrna; species Sphyrna mokarran. The sequence goes on from JAGIQG010000019.1 coordinate 25,816,227, forward strand.
GCTTTTCTATGGAAAAGAGGAGGAGCTCCGATTCGCTCCTCCCCTATTCCTCGAGGTGCGCAGGCGCGACATTTGCCGGCTCTTGGTTCCCCCCTCCCCTCGCCCGCAGAGCACAGGCGCGGCGGCCACACGGCCGGCCGGCTCGATAGCGTGAAGGGCCCCGCAAGAGCGGCGCAGGCGCAATATCCGATACTCGCGAACCTGAGAGACGACATTTGGTCTTGTCCCGCCCCCACCCTGTGACGCAAACTCAGCGAGTGGCCAATCAGGAGTAGGAGACCCGCGCGGAGCGTGGCTGCTGTCAAAAGGTTGATACATTTTGTGGAATGGGTCCGTCTGTGTGCTGCTCAGCTAGTGGCGGCTGATTAATGTATCCTGCTGATCGGGGCGGTAGCACAGCGGTTAGCACTGCTGTTCACAGTTCCGGGGACTTGGGTTCGAGGTCCGGCTTGGGTCACTGTGTGGAGTTTGCACATTCTCCTCGCGTCTGCGTGAGGTTCCTCCAGCTGCTCCAGTTTCCTGCCACAGTCCAAAGATGTGTGGGTTAGGTTCATTGGCCATGCCAAAATTGCCCCTTAGTGTTCTGAGATGTGTAGGTTAGGGGGATTAGCTGTAAATATGCAGGGATATAGGGTAGGGAATGAGTGGGATTGTGGTTGGTGCAGACTTGATGGGCCAAATAGCCTCTTTCTGCACTGTAGGGTTTCTGTGATTCTCTATGGTCACGCCTTTGCAAACTGAAATGCGAATAGACTGAGAGGCTGCTTGGCAGCTGCACCATGATTCTTCATTGTCATCAAGAGATTCAAGTGGCATGAACAAATGTTTGTCCGCTGATACCATGTCAGTACTCAGAGCATAAGATGTGTACTTTTCTTAATTAATCCATCCCTTTAGAGGGATCACTAAATCCAGTTCTTTTTTTCCTAAATGCATTCAGGGATTTGCCTTCATTATCTTAATATGCAGAAAGAGGCCATTCAGTCCCCCCAACAACAATGCCATCACAGCATTATAACTATACACTATACATATACACTAACCTCATAATCCCAAATATTTATCCCACTACTCTCCCGGCACTAAGGGGTAATTTATCATAGATAATCAATCACCCTACACATCTTTGGACTGATGAAACCAAAGCATCCAGAGGAAACCCTTCTAGAATCCCTACAATACAGGAAGAGGTAATTTGGGCTGCTGAATCTGTACTGATCCGGGTCCTATTCCCGTAACCCTCATTTATACTGCTATTCCCTCTGACACTAAGAGGCAATTTATCATAGGTAACCAACCACCTCACACATCTTTAAACTGAAGAAATCAGAGTACCTAGAGGAAACCCACATAGAACCGTAGAATCTCTACAGTACAGAAGATCGTTCAGCCCACTGAGTTTGTAGCAACCCAGGCCCTATTTACCCTCATTTGCCCTGCTAATCCCCTGATACTACAGTCAACTTGGCATGACCAGTCAACCTAACCTGCAATTTTTGGGCTGCGAGAGGACACTGCAGCAACTGAAGAAAGCCCAGGGAGACAGGGGGAGAAAATGCAAACTCCACACAGTGACCTGAAGCTGAAATTGAACCTGAGGCATCAGTGCTAGCCACTGCGACACCGTGCCTGGCTAGATATTTATTCTACATGTTGATCAGCTGAGTCGCTTTCTTCTCTGTACCAACTCTCATTGTAAATGCATCACTCTTTAAAGGATGTGCCTGTCCCTTTTAAAATCATCTGTTGTGTTTTCAAAATAACAAGTGTGAACATTCTTTAGCCTGGGCAACATTTGGCTGCTTGTTCATTATTTCTCTGGTGAGATTAATTATCAGGAAATTAGGTCTCTGGCCTTAATACATTCACACATCGCCTGATCTCCCAATGGGAAATATGACGTTCAAATGTAGGCCTTGCTGTAGTCACAGTACTCTTCTCAACAATTTGAAATGTGTGCCTCTGGGAAATGGGAAAACCTGAATTTTTTTTAAAAAATCTAAGTTACTCGTGATTGAAAATCTAGTGTGCCCATACTGAAGGGTGAAGTGGGGGGCAGGTGTACATTTTTTATGTTCATTTCATTTTGAATTGTGTGTTTGTAATAAACAGTAAGTAGTCTCTCAACACCAGGCTAAAGTCCAACATGCTTATTTGGTAGCACGAGCTTTCAGAATGCTGTTGTTTCATCAGGTGAGCTTATGCTGCCAAATAAATCGTTGGACTTTAATCTGGTGTTGTGAGACGTCTTACTGTGCCTATCCCAGTCCAACATTTCCACATCACGTAATAGACAGAGTGCAGACCATGCTCAATCATGCTTGCAAAATCTAAAACAAAATGTTTACTCTTCAATACAATTTCATAATTGGGAAGAAATATTGAACAATCCTTAGTAGGCTAATATCTACAATTTAAGATAATTAGTCCAAGTCGTAACGTGCCCCACTTGGGCAGCACAGTGGCACATTGACTAGCACTGCTGCCACAAAGTGCCAGGTTCTTAGGTTCAATTCTGCCTCGGGTCACTGTCTGAGTGGAGTTTGCACACTCTCCCTGTGTCTGCATGGGTTTCCTCCAGGCACTATGGTTTCCTCCCACAATCAAAAGATGTGCAGTTTAGGTTGATTGGCTATGTGAAATTGACCCAAATGTCAAGGGGATTAGCAGGGTAAATGTGTGTTGTTACGGGAGTGTAGGACCAGGGTGGGATTGCGGTCGGTACAGACTTGATAGGCTGAATGGCCTCTTCTGTACTGTAGGGATTCTATGAATCTATGATTTATGCTTGCTTGATGTGACAGACATTCATATACAGGTACTCACTCTCAGTTCAGATGCTCATTTCCCAGAGAGCCATGCATTTTAATTAGATTAGATGAACCTTCAATCAATTATAAGAAATCTATTAGGAGACATTTGAAAAAACTGTGTATGTATATGTTCAAAGAAATATGTTGTTTGATTCAATCAACCAATCATTAGAGCATAGGATCTACGTATCTGGCATCACACTGACACTGACATTCATAAATGATATTGCTGAATTGTCTGGAAGACAAAAGATCAATGGGGAACATCTGGAAAATAGAGGTAGTTGTAAGTGATGTATACTCGTATTATTAAATATTAAAAATAAGGTATACTTTTAATTTAGTATTGTTGTGTAAGGAAAGGTAAAGCTTGCAGTTTGACTCATGCTAAACAAAACTGTTTGCATCTGGGTGTTTTTGGTATCAAGTAAAACTGCTCCAGTTGTGCTTAGAGAGCGCTATGGTGTCAAAAGTAAACAAACTGGGAAGAAATATATAGTTGTTGTTTAGCAACCAAAGGTACCTATAGGGTAGGAATGCTTTTTAAACGAATTTACCAGCAGCTGGTTTTAGAGGGCTAAAGAGGGAACATCTCTCTCAACTTTACCAGATGAAAAACCATACCATTGAGTAATGGTTAAGAAAACAAGTGTAGGAAACTTAAAGAACAGATAAATAGGAAACTAGAGAAATGAGAAGTTTCCAAGAAGTCTGTAGTCAACGGAACAAAGCAGGAAAAGGGATATTGTTTATGGAAATTAAAGTTAGACTTGGGAAGAGAAAGGCTGATGAGGTTGACTACAGACAAGTTCTAAAGAAGTTTTGAGGTTTTCCAGTGTTTTTAGTACACTGGAAATACTAAGTAATAGAATTATGTTGGGGACTAAGCAGCTGAGTTTGTCTGAAATTTTTTAAGACAAAAGAAACCTGAAAAGAGAGGTAGAAAACCTGGTGCTGGATTCTTTTTTAAAAAGTGGAGAAGAAGCTTTGCTTGATTGGATAGTTGAAAACTCTGAAGTGGATTCATAATGAAAACAGTCAACAGAGAGCATTGTTTAAAAGATTATTTTAAAATATGATTTTTGGGAGTCGAGTTTTGAAGGTGACAATCATCTAAGGGATTGTGAGAGAAATCCATGGAAAATTGATTGAATACCATTGGCCATTTGGTTCACAGGAGATCTTATTTTTGAAAACTATACATTTCAGAACCTAAGGGTAGAAGTAGAGGAGTATTGTTTAGTAAATGTTCTTCTCTGGTTGTCAAAACTAATTAGTAAATGTTGACTCTGTTCCTCTGTTTTGTTTAATGAAGAATAAATCTCATGATTCTTTGAGCTAGAGTTCTATTCTGGAACCTTCGTGTCTGCTAGTAATCCAACTGGGATCATAACAAGAAATAACAATTCTATAAACCTTTTAAATATCTCTGCTTATCTCTTCAAATTAACTTCAATTAATTCCCCTGTGTCTTAGCAACCCTTGTCATGATGATCTCTGAATCTAATTGTGATGGAAATGCCTGAAAGTAGAAAAGAGACACAACATTATTGCCATCTCATTTGAATGTGTCTGTCAATTTTTGATTGACAATTCCTCTGCCACCTGAAACAATGGTAAAAAGTTAAGTAGGAATCTGGCATAACCCTATTGCCACCCTGCCATCTCAATAAAGCCCCCAAATCAGTTAGAAAAGGAAAATCCAAGTTAATTTTCTAATGTGGGTATTTTATTTTATTTATAACAAATTCATTCAATATATTAATTACTTAACTTTAAGGTTACATTTCTTATTTCCCATTTTTATTTTATTTTTGAACTTTATTTATGTTTTAATTCTTTCTGCATCATTTGCAAAGTGTCCCATTGCAAATTGAGCCTTTGTCCATTAGGCTGGTGATGATTTGTGAACTTAAGTGTGACAGTAAGTGTATACAAGGCAGCGTCTTACCACATGGTGGTGCAATGCATCAGTCACATATTGCCAGTCAAAAATGTGTGGGTCAGCATTGTGGTAACTATTCTTTTACGGTGTAACCAGTAATTCAACTCAGTAGTGCTTCTTATTCCTTTGAGCAAAACAAATCTGAGACAATGGTACTTGTTGCTGAGATCCAAAGTGTAACTATGAAGTAAGATCAGAATAATACATTGAAAATATATTTGGGTTTTATTACTCTGGATTTTGCAAAGAATGGCAAAGACAAAATTCATAATTTAGGTTGAATGAAATTGATTTTTAAAAAATACAAAACATTCATATGAATGTAAGAATGTAAAATCATTTTGATAATTCATTTAAAAATAAAGTCCTCAATGCAACTGATGATCAATCACAGCCTGAAAAATTAACTCCTTTTCTCTCTCCAGATGCTGGTAGACCAGATGACTATTACCAACTATGATTATTATGTTTTTATTTCATATTTCCAGCATTCTGCATTTTGCTTTTGCAATGGTCCTTTTAAGAACTTTGGTCAGTGTTCAGGAAGAATCAGAAAAACCTACCAGAGCGTGCTCGGTGCATATGTTCCTCTCAATTTCAGAACAATTTTAGAGAGGCAGGATCATTAAAAAATACTCAAGCTTCCAATGAGCAGAAGCCCATGGCTTATTGCCTGTTTCAGATCTACCTCAGAATTATGTTTAAGAATACAGATAAATAACTATTTTTATATGTTGATACGATCACCCCCAAGTGAGGTTCCCCAATTTTGCAAGGAGGCCTAAATTTTCTCCAAGGCAATATACTGTTAGGTATGTTTCACACATGAACATATGAATTAGGAACAAGAATAGATCATTCAACTCCTCTAGCCTGCCACATCATTCAATGAGATCATGGTGATCTGATTGTGGCCTCAATGTCATTTTTCTGCCTACATGTGATATATCCTTTCGACTCCTTTGTCCTTCAAGAACCTATCAAACTCTGCCTTCAAACTATTTCAATGGCTCGTCCTTTACTGCTGAATTGGAAATGAGAGTTCCACAGACTCACAGTCTGCTGACAGAAAACATTTCTCTGCATATGCATTTAAAGCCCATTATGAGGTGCCCTTCAGAACACAGCTTCACAAAATTGGACATTTGCCTCTGCTTTGTACCTGCAAAATGGGCAAGGCATAGTCCAATTTCACGATCCCTAACCAATACAATTTCTTTTAAGCCAAATAGATAACTTCTGATCACAGAATTTGATGCTTGTGGCAAAATATTGTGAAATTGGGAATGAACTGAGCATTTTATGGTATTGGTTTCTCGTGGACCACTTTCCATTCAAACTACCTTGATTAATACAATATCTTAAATAATTATGAATGAAGCAAACTAAAATCTTAAAATTCTTTAATTGATAATTTTGTATCTAAGTATTGAAAGTAAATTGAATGGGAAATTAATTTGCTGCTTTGTGTTTCTTAACTTGGACTCTTTTTGCTAAGCACTCCATGTCCTGCTGACTTTGATATAACTAGGGTTCAAAAAGTCAAATAAGATTAGAGACATGAAGGCCCTTAGAATAAATCAGATCTATTTTTAGCAAATTGGTCTGTTATAGTCCTGTTAGCCCAGAATAAGAGTTGCAACAAACAATTTAGTTTGCCAATATCCTGAAATTCCATTGATCCGCACAGATCTACCTCAGAATTATGTTTAACAATACAGATAAATAACTATTTTTATATGTTGATACGATCACCCCCAAGTGAGGTTCCCCAATTTTGTTGATCTGGATGAGGCTGCTCGATCTGTTACCATCCAGCTGGGATATTCCCAAATTATAAACTTGGATGAGAAGGAAAGGCTTGCTCCAAATTTATTCAACCCTCTCTGCTGGTGGCAATAAGGCTTAATCTAAGTTTTACATTTAAGTTTTTGAAGTATATTTATTAGTGTCACAAATAGATTTGCATTAATACTACAATTAAGTTATTGTGAAAACCTCGCTCTGGTCACCACACTCTGTTTGGGTACACTGAGGGAGAATTTAGTATGACCAAAGCACCTAACCAGCACATCTTTCGTACTGTAGAAAGAAACTGGAGCACCCAGAGGAAACCTTCTCAGACACAGGGAAACACATGCAGACTCTGCACAGACAGTGATCCATACCGGAACCAAACCCGGGTCCCCGGTGCTATGAGGCAGCAATGCTAATAATCTAAGAATCTAACAAGGTTCCCTTCTCTGTGAGCACTTTTCCCAGGCCCAATAGTTATGTTTAAAATAGAGTCAATGTAACCAGGTTTTTTGAGTTAAAGATGGTGTAAGTTTAGTAACGACTAAAAATGTAAGGAGAAAAATGGTAAAACACATGCAAATACATTTGTACAGATTACAAGTGAGAATTGACTCCAATAGTAAGTAAATATAAATAAAAAGGTATTCAAAACTGTCCTTGATTCATGAGGAGTAGATAATGAAGTGTATAGTCATTATTATGTCATTCCAGTAGAGTTGATTTGTGCAGGCGAATAGTTGGTTTTTTAATTCCAGTGTCTTGTGGTTTGGCAGAGAAATTTCCATGCTCTTTCCGACTACAATCCCTTTGCTGGTTGGACTGAATTCCTCCATCAGAAAGAGAGATTTGAGATATATCTGCAAAAAATAGCTATTTTGTATTGGCACTGCCAGCTGCTTCTGTTACTGTATCACACTCTCAACGTGTAAAAACTTGCAGTTGCTTATCTTCACAAAGCAAACACAGACAGACCCTGGACCATGCGTTCAGCTAGGGTTTTGGATATTCCAAGTAGAAAATGGAATCCACTGTTTAGCCATTATAAACAAGATCTTTTGAGATGAGACTATCCTTATGTCCCTTTGACTTTACTAAAGATGGTAATCAATCACTGGATGCTTAGAAAAGTAATTTGTCTGGAAACAAAAAGGAGTTCCATTATCCCTCAGAGAAACACTGTGCAGTAATTCTTGTCAGTGGTTGACTGGGCATTTTCAGCCATCTTTGGGGTTTGTGTTCATTTTAAAATATAAAACTCAAGTTCCTTATAAAGTCAATATTTCGGGCATGATTTTGTGGGTTTTTTTCTCCATCATCATGATAATACCTAATTAAAATCCTTGATAACTAATCTTCCATCTGCAGATGACAGCAATCTTTGTTGGAACCGAGAAGAGATGGTGCACTTGTAGGGAGAATGGTTGGGTGATGCAGAGACTAAGAACAGATTCAATATCTTTTTCTGACATCGCCTGAACAACAAGAGAGGCTAGGATGATGGGTCATTAAATCTTGCCTTGTTACCATCAATTTCATCTTGCTAATTCAGTTCTCCTATCCCTGCAACTTGACAATAGCTATTTCACTGCTACCAGCATATGAAAAACAATGGATTGGCTTTCATGAATTAGGGATGCTGGCATAGAATTTCTTTACTAATATATATACATAAAACCATTGAGGATCAACCACCAGGACAACCATGGAGAAAAATCATCAGGATTTTAAAAGTTTTTTTTTCCATCATTTTCTTTGAATATTACTCTTTAAAAATATATAAAAATACTGAAAAGGGGTAAAAGAAAGAAGTTTCTCTTGGCTGATGGTTAAACATCATCCAATTAGATAATGAATTTTTTGCTTCCCAATTGGTGTGGGTAGGCAGGGTGCCACAGGGATTGACACATTTGTTGACTCGTGGTTGGATTTTGGATGGAAGAAAGTCATAGAATCCCTACAGTTCTGACAGTGGCCATTAGGCCCTTCACTGAGAACAATCCCAACCAGGACCTATCCCCACATATTTGTCTTTCATGTCCCCTTGACACTAAGGGGCAATTTATCATGACCAATCTACCTAACCTTTGGACTGTGGGAGAAAACCAGAGCGTCTAGAGGAAACCCAAACATGCAAAAACACAGACAGTCAATGATGCTGTGAGGTAGCTGTGCTAATGACCACACCGCCCCATGTGATAAAACCTCCAGGAATACATTTAATCACAGTTGGAAATTCTACTTGCAGCATTTCTCCAGTCTGCTGCAAAACAGAACAGAAACAGCAGGTTGGCAGAAATCACTGTGACAATGTTGCAGAATGAAACTGAGGCAAGTCAATTTTCAAACAAGTTCAAAGGAAGCCTCTTTTTAAAAAGATGTACACAGTTTACACAACCAAGCAATTAAAAAGCTCACTATGGTGTGAGACCCGAGTTACATTGTAGTGCAAACAGAGTTCTGCAAACTCACAGGAGGCCACTTCTTGCCTATAAAAAAGCTTAGCAGGAAAATAATTGAATGGTGGCAACAGTAAATGAGACCACACGGACCCCTGTTTCTTTAACTTGCACTGCTGCTGCTGCTGCGAGGCAGTCCAAGAAAACCAAGACCGGTTCATTAACACATTCACTGAGCGACTGTGGAGAGAAGAGATCACTTCTGTTTAAATTAAATACCTGTAATGAAAAATCTATTGGATTTCCATGGAAATTTGATAGGATAGCCATTAGATCACAGACTGACCAATCTCACTAATAATTCAACAATCAGCAAACGTTTTCTTGGTAGTTTTAAGTTTCATCCGTGGGAGTATTATTTTGAACCAATGTTAATTGGTTGGCCTTTCGGCTGATGCATCTAACGGGATTATCGGAAAGTCTAAATTGATCTCTGGAGCTTGTCTTTTATTCTCAGTCACTGTAACAAGCTGTTTCTCTGCATGGCCTTATTGCTAAACTGGATGATGAAATCAGCAACTCTATACATAGGCAGCATTTGAGTTTCCAACAGAGATGGATGTTCGGCAAAAAGAAATCTAGCCTTGAAATTTCCTTTGTTAATATTCAGAAACAAAGATTTAATCTACAGTTTATGTATCAATGAGAATTTTTAATGGTATGATTATTTCAGATGCTAGGGAATTAACAATTCATATACATCACAGATTTATGACCATAGAACAATGTGCACAAAGTCATATAGAATTTCCATACTGAGGAACATCTTGACAGTATTGCTTTACAGTAAGCAGTTTAACTGGGTACAGTACACAAAGATGTTCATCACACTCTATCCACTATTTTATTAAAAGGGTCAGCCAGTTACAGTAAATAGGTTGCAACATGAGTTAAAATAGCAAAGACAAGAATATAAATTGTTTGATGGTAAATTTCAACAGCACTATTCTTCAGCCTTACATTATGGAAACAGGATCCTGTTCTGATTTCTGATGCTGTAGCTACAAAACAAAACTGTCAGTTAGTTTCATAATCCCTGTAGACTTTCCTGTGATGGGCTCAAGGGAACTCTGTCTGCACCGACGCAGCTGCAAAGAGGACCTTTATTTATCAGGGGTGTATTGAATGGAATAACCTTCTCAGCCTGCCAACAAAACTCCACAATGCAACACAATACAGTCATGATGCTATTGCATCTACTCACTGGTATGGAAATCCTGTGAGGCTTAATATACCTCCAGACTGAGAGGGCCCAGCTGCAGTTCATAACAGCTTGAAATTCAACAGAGAAAATTGTGAGGTGGAACATTTTGGAAGGATTAAAGGAAGATGACGCAGGCATAATGTACAATTTTAAAGGAGGCACAAGAAGAAGGAGACCTGAGGATATCTGTGTACAAATCTTTGAAGATGGCAGGATAGGTTAACAAGGCAGTTAGTGAAAATATATGGGATTCTGAACTTTATAAATAGAAGCATGGGGCTGGATAATATCTGGGAGTGGGGGTATTACCTTGGCAGGAAAGTTGTTGTGGAACTGTCATGTTCCAAATTGACCCATCCCACAGCCATAAAGTGCTTTGGAGCAACTAAACAAGGGCCAAAATGTATTAAATTAGTATTTTGCATTTTGTTGAACACCTGTAAGAGTTCTACCACTCTCTTAACGTTATGGAAGCTAGAGATTGAAATGGTAGCCGATACCCACCCATACCTGAATGCTTTCAGCTGCGTTGTAAGAATTTATGTTTGTACCTTGCCAGGCACAAAGCAGCAAGGAGGGAGTAGACAGGAATGAAGGTTCCCTGCTGCAGTGATGCAGTGGGAATGGTACATCAAGTGAGGTGCACCATCAGGGCAGTTAAGGAACCCGCTGGTGGACCTATGAACTAGCCTGAACTAGTTTTCATATTTTTTCAATTGCCTTTGTTCAGGAAGCTGAAAGTAATGAGGTTGTACTTGTCTGAAAGCCTTACAATCCATACCCACACAGATTCTATCAAATGAGTGACAGGTTCTGCGCATGTGGGTACTGGGTGAGACCCCTTCTGCCCTCTACCTTTTCCTTTTCCCCTATATACTCTATGAACAGTATGTTTTATCTGTATAGCTCACATGAAACAATACATTTCACTGTATTCCAATAAATATTCTATGGATTTTATGATTATAGAGCATGTTCAGGCAAAATTTAAAAGCTTCAGAAAAATGTTGGTTCATTAAAAGTTTTTGGGACAGCACGGTGACACAGTGGTAGCACTGCTGCCTTACAGCACCAGGTTCTAGGTTCAAGTGGGTCACTGTCTGTGCGGAGATTGCAAATTCTCCCTGTGTCTGAAGGGTTTCCTCAGAATGCTCCAGTTTCCTTCCAAGTCCAAATCTGTGCAGGTTAGATGGATGGACCATGCTAAATAGACACTTAGTGTCAGGGGACAAGTAGGATAAATGCAGTGGGGTTATAAGACCACAACAAACTACAAAGAATGAAGCCCAGTCCATCATTCAAACCACCCTCCCACCTATTGACACTGTCTACACTTCCCTCAGTCTCAGAAAAGCAGCCAGCATAATTAAGAATTCCATGCACCCAGGATATATCTTCTTCTATCTTCTTCTATTGGGAAAAAGATACAAAAATTTGAGGATTCATACCAACTGACTCAAAAACAGCTTCTTCCTGCTGCCATCAGGCTTTTGAATAGACCTACTTCACATTAAGTTGATCTTTCTCTATACCTTTTCTATGACTGTAACACTACATTCTGTACTGTCTCCTTTCCCTCTCTATGTACAGTATGATTTATGTATATAGCATGCAATACTTTTCACTATATATTAATATATGTGATAATAATAAATCAAATCAAAGAAGTGTAATCACGACCATGCTTTACAATATTCAGAAAAATACGGAAGTTATAAATACATTTAATGGTTCATACGTCAAATCAAAATGGGCAATGTCAGAAAATATTTTTGTAATAATTTGGAGACCTGGCAATAAGCTTGAATACATATTAATTGTTTCATTGCAAAGTTACTTTAGATTGTGATTTCAGTTAGCAGGAAAACAGAGAGTCTGAGGTCAGATATGGAGAACATCTGGTGTCTAATTTATTGTTTTCTATGCCAAGGAAGCGGAATTAACTTGGATTTATATCTCCAGACACAACAATTACAGTGGTTAAGAGCTCTCAGGGAGTAAAGCTCTCATTTCAATTTTCCAAGTAGAACAAAGAACAGAAACAGGCCCTTCGGCTCACCAAGTCTATGCCAGTACAAATGCCTCTCTAATATTTTCTTGCCTCTACCTGGTCCATATCCCTCTATTTCCTGCCTATTCATATATCTATCCAGGTGTCTCATGAACATTGTTATATAAACTGCTTCCATCACCACCTCCAGCAGCGTGTTCAAGACACTCACCACCATGAAGAACTTGCCCCTTACATCTCTTTTAAAATTTCCACTCTCACTCTCAACCAATGCACCTGAATAATTGACCCTTCAACCCTGGGAAAAAGACTCTGACTATCCTGACTATCCACACTATCCCAACCTATCATAATCTTGTAAACCTTTATCAGGATCCCCCTTATCCTTCAATACTCCAATGAAAACAATATAAGTTTGTTCAATCTTTCTTCAAAGTCCTTATCCTCCAACCTCCTGGTAAATCTCTTCTGCACCTTTTCCAGTGCATTCACATTCTTCCAGTAGTGTGGTGACCAGAACTTAAATCTAAGTCACAGATGTGTCCTACCAGATATACTACAATCTTTTATTCATTTGATTTATTATTTTATATTTTCCCAAAGAAGATTATTTTACATTTTCCCATGAAGGAACAATACATCTCCCTCCAGTTCTTTTTCTGACATTTTCCAGTGTATTTCTGTCATCAAGGTGATCATTTATGCAGAATGTCTTTCCATTAGTAGCACAAGCCCTCTTTTCAATTGGGCATTCTTTATGTTTGAGCCCTGAAAGCAAGTGTCAAAATGTCATCAACTGTAAAAGTCAACCCTGATTATCTCATAAGGCATAGTTAATGGAAAAGAAGATTGTCAAATATAAGATCATGACTCCAGAATTTCTTCTGGGGAAATGCAAGTCTCATGTTCGATCTCTGGCGGAACTGCAATCTGAACTGATTCTCACCATTCCATGTCTGGTTTGTATGAACAGAGCTTCTGTTCCCCTTGCAAAGGCAAATAAAAGCAAGGAGATAGAGGTAGTTGCTGGGATTCCTCACTTTAGGGGTTTTATGGTTGGACAGTTGTTAGCACTGCTGCCTCAGAGCACTAGGAACCTGGGATTCCTGGTTTGGGTCACTGTACAGAGTTTGCATATTCTCCCCATGTTTGGATGGCTTTCCTCCAGGTGCACCGATTTTCTCCCACATCTAAAGATGTGTTGGTTAGGTACATTGGCCATGCTAAATTCTCCCTCCATGTATCTAAATGGGCGCCGAAGTGTGGCGAATAGGGGATTTTCAAAGTAACACAGTAATTTCACGTCTTAATTGTGACACTAACAAATTAACTAAACATCTGTTACTTCGGCTCAGTCAGGACCAGGATTGAGGGAATTAGAACACGGACTGAGAACCCTGGCGAATACAACAAACAGATGTTGGAATTTCCAGTCAGTCTGGTTAGATGAACACTAGTGATGCACTTCAGGTGAGGCTCACAGTCCCATGATGATAAGGTGCCAGCTTTGACTCTGTAAACAATTCAGGATACACACAACTGCCAAATGGTAGATCATTCTCATATTTGCAGCAGTATTCCTCCTATATTCAGCGTTGGATTAAATGTGCAGTGGGAAGGGTCTTCTGAAGGGGCATGCCAACTATAATTGGAGCAACATTAGCTTCATTGCATAGGCGAGGTATGTTGGAAGAAAATATTGAGACCAGTTCTTTAGCTGTGCTAGAGCCCCCAGTTTAGAAACACCTACACTGGTACTACAAAAATTGTGCCAACGATCTAAATCAGAATAATCAGGAAGGAAGTGGTTAGGGCATGTGTAACAACTGCATGAAGCAGTTAACATGGGGTTCATGCTACTTTTCTGTTTGTGATTCAATTATATGAGATCAGAAAGCTGACAGCACCTCTCTGTCTGAGTTTAGGAAATCCAGTTCAGCAACCATACCTTAAAGAGGAGTTTTGATAGCATTATTAATGAAAGGGAGCAGCAGTCTTGAGAAAGATCCAAAATGTCTATGGCAGCAAGGATATTTATTGTGAAAGCTTTAAAGTCTGGAAACACACACAAATCTGTAAAGTGCTTTGGAATGATCTGAGGTCATAATACAGGTGCCTTTTTTATGAGTGGTATACTTGAATTTGGTTTGTTGTGTATATTAGAGTGCTCACACATGCAGTTAAGTGGTAAAGATTTTAAGAGGCGCTGTTAGCTGAATCAGCATTAACTTTTGCCAATGTCTTAAATCATTCCTAATGCTTGAAAATATACTGATCCAATATCAATGTTTTATTTTCTTGTCCACTGATTATTAAACAAGAATTATAATGGAGCATGTATTGTTGTCATCTGTTTAAACAGCAATATATCAAATTTCCTACATTGCTCCCAAGCTTATAACATCAGTTCAAAATGGGTAAGGGATTGATGTGCTCTTTGACTGATTGGCAGAACAAATTCTCCCTAAATTGTCTCAAATTTGGTTCCAATGCATTGATCTATAAACATAGACAGGGATCATGGGTAGAAGTGGGAACATCGAGCTCGTTGTGCCGAAAGGCCTGTTTCCCATGCTGTTTTGTTCTTTGTATTTGTGGTATTCCATTAGTAGACAATGCTGTCTTTTTTTATTCATTCATGGGATATGGGAGTTGCTGGCTAGACCACTGTTTATTACTCATTCCTAATTGCGCTTGAGAAGGTGAGCTATCTCAGGAACTGATGCATTCCATGAGGTATAAGTACACCTTTGGTGCTCTTTGGAAGAAAGTTCCAGGATTTTGACCCAACGATAGTGAAGAAATGAAGATATAGATCAGAATTTTACTGCCCCCTCCCCCAACACAGGTGAGGAGCGGACAATAGGAAGATCCATTGAGTGTGAGCGGATGTTACAGTTTTAGGACGAGCGAGGCTGTAAAATCCCGCCATATTTCAAATCAGAATGATGTGTGACTTGGAGGTGGTGCAAATTGTGATACTGCCTTGTGTCTTCTGCCCTTGTCCTTCTAGGTGGTAGAGGTCACAGTTTTGAAAAGTGCTGCTATCAAGAAGTTACACCTCTTTCTCTTTGAAAATATGACTGGAAATCTTATGAACTGATTGGAAATTTTGCAACTTGAAATGAGATCAAAAAAGCTATTTAAAAATGCAAGGTCACATTCCCAGGTGAAGGTGAGAAAAGCAAACAAGACACTCCCAAAGGAGTGTGTAGAGAAGGGTGTTTCCAGTAATTTACAGTTCTATTGAAACTCATCACTGAGGTATTACAATGCAAAGTGTTGGATATTGAAACAATGACTATCACAGACAGATCTACCCAAAATCCCTTGGAAATGCACACCAGGTGAGGTATTACAAAGCAGGCTGCAGATCCCGAAGAGAGATTTTTGCAAGACTTCAGCAAAAGTGAAATGCTAAAATGCTCTCTCCCCTTTCTTTCTTTCTCTCTCTCTCTTGAAACAAGTGAACTACTGTTTCGAAAAATTGGCCAGGAGTTTCCCAAATAAACATCTAAGTGCCTAATGGTGGGAAAATGGGAGAATTTCCTGCCAATTTTTTAGATGTATTTACTTCCATAAATCTCTGCACTCCGTGCATCAGAGTGCCTCAAAAAGATTCACACTAGAAAATGGGCCTCATCCCGCCCAAGAGGTTGGCAGCATAGCACTCAGTAAGCCACTGTGTATGTGCTGATCTGTCAGCACATGCGCACTGGTTTCCCCTCCCCTCCCCATCACCAACCTCCCAGTCGCTGGGTTTTTGATGTTATCCCCTGAACCCCGCTCGTTTTGATCCCCAGCCTCCTTGATACCCCGCTGATGGCCGTACTCCCCAACCCCTCCGCCCCGAGTGCTGGCCTACCTGATTTTCCATCTCCAATCACTGGCCCAGCCAACCACCTCTCCAATTCTCAAGGCCAGTTCTAATCACCAACACCCCCATGGCCAGCCCTCATCCCTCTTTCTAGCTCCATCCCTATTGGCACTGCCTGAGAGTGCCAGGGTATCCAGTGGGCAGTGCCAGCATGTCTGGTGGACATTGTCAGTGCGTGGAAAATTATCAAATGGCTTTAGAAATACAAAGACAATACAGGGTCTCCTTTATCCATAGTTATGCCATCGAAAACTTATAACAAAATAGTTAAGCATGAATTCCCATTTACAAAACCATGCCAACTCTTCCCAATCACTTTTATTTTTTCTAAGTGCTCAGTTATAACTTCCTTCATGATTGATTCTCACACCTTTCCCACAACAAACTAACTGATGTATAATTAGTTTCCTATTTTATGCCTCTCTCCCCTCTTAAAAAGAAGGTTATATTTTTTACTTTCTAGTCTGAAGGAACCTTGCCAGAATCTGGCAAATTTCGGAACATTGACACCAGAACATCTATCACTTCATTAGCCACCTCTTTTAAGTTGATAACCACATAAAATTGAAAATAATCGCACATGAGATCAGCTTGTTGCAATGATAAAAACTGTGTGTTTATGTACTGAGAGTTAAGAATCCACTAGCGAGATATAAGTGAGACCTGTGTGGAGTGAAATATTACGGCATTTATCAATGCATGCATTCCCTTATTATTATCATCCTGTAAAATGAAGAATGTGTAAAAGTGGCAGCAAAAATTCCAGATCTTATTTTAAAAATACATAACTATTCAATTCCTATCCAGTTAAAACCACCTGGATAGGTGGACAGTTAAAACAAACCACCATCATATTAATTTGTTGCAGCATTTAATCTTTCAAAAATAATTTATATATTTGGTTATGTCTATTATTAAATATTTAGGTTTTCCAAGAGATAAAATAACAATAATCTCCATGCTGCTGCTGTAGTTTGGAAATTATAGTATTTGAGCAATAGTCGTTAGAAAGTGCTAATCGTCTTGCAAACACTTTACTTGCCTCCATTATTTCAATACAAGTATCACAATAGAAGCAGTAGAGGTTTAAATCCATAATGGATTGTGCCAATAGTTCAATTAATTGATGTACTTCCGAGGAAAAATTAAACTTAGCAACTTCAAACAAAAACAATGAATAGAAAAAAAAGTGCACAGATAATAAGACAATGGATATCAGGCCCTGCACATTTGGAATATGATGAAAAACACAATGCTGACCTATGATTAACACTGGAGCAATGCCATGTTAAAGTGGGAATGAATAGCACTCAGCGTGTAATTACATGCTGGAAAAGGTCTCATCTCTTTTTGCAGGGTCACAACTAAATTTTCTTTTCATCCTCTGAAAATGGCAAATCAGAAATTATGGGTTTGAAAAACCCAAGCTATGGCAAACGAGTGTGCATGAAATAAATGTTACACGCTGATCGAATAGAACGCATAATAAGAATTAGACAATAGATACCCCGGAAGATTCATAATATGGTTTAGAATATAAACCTAAAAATAAATTCTGTAAAGCATCCATTAAAATAACAAAGACTGAACTTTGATGCAAGTAAGCAAAAAACTGCTTACAGTAATTTCCAGGCTATGTTTGCTCTCATTTAACATAATGCTCTTTTAAATTAAAAATCATACGGATGTTTACACTTCATACCCACGTTGAATTATATTGAACATACAGAAAAAGGCAAGAAATATATATATATATTTAGAAAAGTGACTACTGGAGTTCACCTTCACAATTGCTAAAAAGTTCAACAGGCTTTGGTTATGCAGTGCCAAATCAATGATATGTAGAATCTCATAAAGTAAACGTAGCCTGCATGTCACGGGATTAAATGGCTGAGATTCTGATCGTGCATTGCAGAGTCAGCTCAGTTTGGAGGGTCTTGCAAGGACGA
Organism: Sphyrna mokarran; assembly: GCA_024679065.1. Classification (NCBI taxonomy): domain Eukaryota; kingdom Metazoa; phylum Chordata; class Chondrichthyes; order Carcharhiniformes; family Carcharhinidae; genus Sphyrna; species Sphyrna mokarran. The sequence continues at coordinate 25,834,279 of JAGIQG010000019.1, forward strand.
TGAACGAAGAACAAAACAGCACGAGAAACAGGCCCTTCGGCCCAATGAGCCCGTGCCGCCACCCCGATGTTCCCACCTCTACCCGTGATCCCTGTCTATGTTTATATGTTGATTGCAGGATATAGAGCATGGATGGGGATTGTGAGAAGGTGGTCAATCATAAAATCATAGAACCCCTACAATGCTGAAAGAGGCTATACTGCCCATTGACAGCACTGACACAATCCCCCAATCAGGGTCCTATACATAACACATGTATTTACTCTGCTAGTCCCCCTTACAATAAGGGGCAATTTAACATGGCCAATCCATCTAACTTGCACATCTTTGGAGTGTGGGAGGAAAGTGGACAACCCAGAGGAAACTCATGCAGATACAGGGAGAACATACAGCCTCCACACAGACACTCAACCAAGGCTGGAATTGAACCCGGGTCATAGAATCCCCTACCGTGCAGAAGAAGCCATTCGACCCATCAAGTCTGCATTGACAATAATCCCACCCAGGCCCTATCCCTGTAACCCAATGTATGCACCATTCTAATCCCCTGACACTAAGGGTCAATTTAGCATGGTCAATCAACCTAACCTGCATGTCTTTGGACTGTGGGAGGAAACTGGGGCATCCAGAGGAAATACATGCAGATACAGGGGAGAATATGCAAACTCCACTTGAGCTCGGAATAGATCCTGGATTCCTGGCGCTGTGAGATAGCAGTGTTAGCCGCTGTGCCACACGTGGCAGGAAGCATGGGAGGGGGAGCAGGAGAGCGGGCAGGGTGGGGAGGGAAGGAGAAATGTGGCTGGGGGTGTGATATAGTGCAGTGTTTTTCAAACTCTTTTTCTGGGAACCCACTTTTATTGGATGGCCATCCCTCACGATGAACATCATGTAGGATGTGTAATGAAGTACGTTCTTTCCACTTTGTGCTAACATTATACAGTATAGTAAATATTGGGAATCAGATTCATGTCCACTTTCCAAATGATTCAATTGAAATGATATGCAGATTAGATTGCTTGGCCATGCTAGATTGCTCCTTAGTATCCCAGGATATGTAGGTTAGAGGGATTAGCGGGGTAAATACGTGATATTGTGGGCATGGTGGGATTGTTGTCAGTGCAGACTCTTTTAAAGTGTTTTTTTAAGTTTATTCATTAGTCAGAAGTAAGATTTACATTAACATTTCAGTGAAGTTACTGCAAAATTCCCCTAGTCACCACACTCCGGCATCTGTTCAGGCCAATGCACCTAACTAGCACATCTTTCAGATTGTGGAAGGAAACCCATGCAGTCACAGGAAGAACATGCAAATTCTACACAGACAGTGTGACCCAAGCAGGGAATTGAATCCAAGTCCCTGGCGCTATGAGGCAGCAGTATTAACCACTGTGCTGACCACTTGATGGGCTGAATGGCTTCCTTCTGCACTGTAAGGATGGATACTCTGTATAGATTCTATATTCTAGCACAAAGAAATTGCAAATTCTTCTCATCAACTTATACAGTCAAAATAAATGTCCAAAATTAAACAACATACTCATTTATTGTGCATCAGCCATCCACAGAAAGTTGACCGCCCTTTGTTTATGTTAGGTTCCTTATTTAAAATACAATTTTGAAATGCGGAGCTCACAGATCAACACATTGCTTTTCGGTGGAAACTTAATAGGGTTGTCGCCAATTATCTTTATCTGTTACCATCCCCTCAGTAAACCTCCCTGATAGGTAGGATATGTCATATCCATAACTACATTTTGCTGCATCCATTGAAGTCTGTAGTTAATGTGTCAATTATCCTATCTCACATACAGCCATAATTTAATAAAATAAAATGTCTGAATGGTTTTCCTGCTTTTCAGACATCATCTCATTTTGAAATTGATTCAACAGCAAAAGATTTTTATGCACACAGGGGAAAAGCAATGAGTTGGATTGTGAGACAATAACTATACTTATCAAACTCTGAAGTTGTATCCTGTTTTCAAGGGGGACAAAAGGTATAGGTTGAGAGGCGGTAGATTTGAAACTGAGATGAGGAGGAACTACTTCTCGTAGATGGTGGTGAATTTATGGAACTCACAGCCCCATAGTGCAATAGAGTCTGAATCATTGAATGGGTTCAAGCTGAAGATAGATAGATAAAAAGGGAAAAAAGGATATGGGGAACAGGTAGGGAGGTGGATTTGAGACCAGGAGAAGTTAGCCATGACCTGATTGATTGGCAGAACAGGCTTGAAAGGCTGAACTTGCTTACTTCTGCTCCAAATCCCAGTGTTCCTATGTTCCTTTGACATTCAAGACTCAGGCAGGATCCACCGACCAGGCAAGTTGCAGCACTGCTACTACAGTCACAATCTTAACAGGATTTATTGTACATTTTAAAATGCACCTCTCTCCTAACTCATCTTTTCCTTTCATAAAATGCGGATAGTTTGAATTGTATCAGGCAATGCCCGGTTTTTTCTTCACATCAAAAGTCCTCATGCTGGCTATGTCATCATCTGCAGTCTTCATTGTCATACTGCCTTTTACAAAATGTGTGTTACAAACAGAGCACTCTGCATTTTTTGAATAGGGTCACAGAACATCAGTCATTTATTTTAACAGGATCACAGAAAATCCCCTGTTTATTGTAAACAGGATCAGTTTATAGGGCAGTAAAATTTTACCAGCTGACTCACCCGCAGGTCACAACCTCACTTTGAAAAAGCCTGATGTAGTGCCAATGCAAGCGTATAAAATGTCCTGGATCATTGTGAGATGTTCGGGTGGCGGAGGGGAGGGGTGATTTGAATGTAATTGGGAGGTGCAAAATAATGAGCATGATGTTAATGGGTGCAACAAAGTGATCATGGGTGGAAGCAAGGGGATAGATCATGATCAGGTGAGGTACAAATGGTGACGCAAGACCTCCTTAGAAGCGTTCATTGATGTCTCTCATATTCTCCATCAGCTCTTCCACTTGTCCCCAATAAAACTAAGGGTAAGTCTGAGGCATGCTGGGTTCAACTTCAAATTTTTTAAAATTTGAAAGCCAATTCAAACCCATTCTGTGGATGGGGGAAGAGGTAGAATTACTCCAGAGAATTACATTGTGGATATACCTCCACCAGAATGGATGAAGTGGTTCAAGAAGGCAACTCACTCCAACCTTCTCAAAGACAAAGATGGACAAGAAACCTCCCATGAAAGTACAAAGAAAATACAATTTTAATCTGATTATGAGGCTTACATCATATCTATATTTTTATGGATATATAATGTTCCATAGAATCCCTACAGAGAAGAAGGAAGCCATTTAGCCCATCAAGTATGCACCAACCACAATCTCACCTAGACCCAATTCCCTGAAACCTATGTATTCACCCTGCTAATCCTCTTGACACCATGGACAATTTAGCATAGCCAATCAAACTAATCTACACATCTTTGGAGTGGGGGAGGAAACTGGAGCAGCCGAAGGAAACCCACACAAATATGGGGAGAATGTGCAAACTCCACGCAGACAGTGACCCAATCTGGGAATGCAACCCAGGTCACTGACACTATGAGACTGCAGTGCTAATCACTGTGCCACTGTGCCATTCCATAAGCAAAATAACAAAGAACAACACAAAAACAGAAAATGTTGGAAAATCCCAGCAGGCCTGACAGCATCTGTAGAAGAAAATAAAGTAAGAAGTCTGACAACACCATGTTTAAATCCAACCGATTTATTTGATAGTAAACTCATAAGCTTTCAACCTATGGCCTTCGTCAGGTGAATGAGGTGTTCTGGTCTCCAACAGCACACGTACCAGCACAGACAGTTTACAGATTACTGATTAGAATGTGAATCTTTACACCTAACCTGTTATTCAAGTCTTAAAGTAGCTAACAATGTGTGTATACAGAGCACTGAGCACAGGTTAAAGAGATGTGTATTGTCTCCAGACAGCACAGTAAGTGAGGTTTTTTGTTAACCCAGGCAAGTCATGGGGGTTACAGACAGTGTGACATGAAACCAAGATCCCTGTAAGATGGTCTTAACAGGGATCTTGGCTTCATGTCACACTGTCTGTAACCCCCATGACTTGCCTGGGTTAGCAAAAAGCCTCACTTACAGTGCTGTCTGGAGACAATACACATCTCTCTAACCTGTGCTCAGTGTTCCTTTCACTCACATTGTTAGCCACTTTAAGACTTGAATAGCAGGTTAGGTGTAAGGATTCACATTCTAATCAGTAATCTGTAAACAGTCTGTGCTGGTATGTGTGCTGTTGGAGACCAAAACACCTCATTCACCTGATGAAGGCCATAGGCCGAAAGCTTGTGAGTTTACTATCAAATAAATCAGTTGGATTTAAATGTGGTGTTGTCAGACTTCTTACTGTGTTTACCTCATAGAACATAGAACATAGAACATAGAACATTACAGCACAGAACAGGCCCTTCGGCCTTCGATGTTGCGCCGACCAATATAAAAAGCAATGCCCCTCCAAACTAAACCATTCCCTTCTCTTCCATATACTTATCAACTAACCTCTTAAACGCCACCAAACTTGGCGCATCTACAACTGCTGCAGGCAGGGCATTCCACTCCCGAACCACCCTTTGGGTAAAGAACCTACCTCTGATATCCGTCCTATAACTATCACCCCTTAATTTAAAGCTGTGTCCCCTCGTGCTAGCTTTTTCCATCCTAGGAAAAAGGCTATCACTGTCCACCCTATCTAAACCTCTAATCATCTTATATGTTTCGATCAGGTCCCCTCTTAGCCTCCTCCTTTCCAACCCCGGTCCAACGCTGGCATCTCCAAATCATGAAGAAAATAGAACCAATGTTTTGAGACTTGATGATCCTTTGTCAAGCTGAAAACAATAGAAAATAGGATGAGATTTATACTGTTGTTGATGGGGTGGGGAGGGGGTTGATTTCAGTAAGGGGTCACCAGGGGTTGGCGGAGATGGGAGATAGGAGAGATTGACAAAGATGCTGTAGACAGAAAGACAAAGGGAATGGTAGAGAATGGCTAAGAAAGGCGCTGATAGTGGCCATTAAGAGATCAGAATGTGTAAATAAAAGAACAAAGATAAGTGAATGTCAAAGGACATACTGGGGCAGGTAATGGACGTCCCTAATGTGGGTTGGGGGAGAAACTTGGTAGGGACAAAAAGATGGAAAGTGAGATTTTTTTCAAAAAGTGGAAAAATGAAACAATGGAAGAAATGAAAATAAATTAAAAAAAAAGAAATATTTTCTCTGAGATTTCCTAGCATTTTTCTGTTTTTGTTTCAGATTTCAGTATCGGCAATAATTTGCCTTTATTTAAGGAAACATATTTTCCTCCAGGTAACTGGGTGATAAAACATTTAGGTTAATGTTATTTATTAGGGACACAAGTAGGCTTACACTAACACTGCAATGAAGTTTCAGTGAAAATTCCAGAATCACTACATCCCAGCGTGTTTGAATAATGCTCAAACTACCATATCAGATTCTGCTAATCATTAAAAATGCTAACATTTCATTTGTTTAAGAATATACCTGATTTGTCCTGCCATTCATCAAGGCTCAGTGATTCAAGTGAGTTGGTCATTTCGCTTTCTGAAAACCTATAGAGAGCAGAAAGTCCTATTGCATTCATAGGGCTTGTAGCATGCTTCACCACTCCCTTCGTCCCATATAAAAGAACAATTAAAGTATACAGACAATTCCTAGAATGCTGACATGTTGACAATACTGCTGCAAAAGCTACTAATAAATCATACTGCAGATCAAAGCGCCAAATGTAATCATGGTGGTTAATTTAATGGCATGCATTAATTACCTTTTACTCAACATTATAATTACCTTTCATTCATTTCGTACCTAAGGAGTTGTATTGTTATATTATATGTAAAGAGCTAAAATTAATTGTTATTTGAATACCTAACTCAGGGTGTTACATTCACTGTTGCACTGCAATCATGCTCGAAATAACAACATGAGAGTTTGTCAGCCTCTAGAGAGCCGAACAAAATAAAATGGATGAAACTCCCGTGTTTTTGAGTCTAAAATGTGATTAGTTCTATTTCATGGGAACCCAAAGATAAACATGATGGCACTGGGTGTCTCTGAGTAAACAACCCAAACATTTTAAATGAATATACATTGAGAGATGGAGGTCGGCTTTCTCAGTTGGCAGGACCGCTGGTTAACGATACAGAATGATATATTGGGTCATCATGGTTTGCATGGGTTTGATTCTCATACAGGGTTATTCATAAATGCTTCACCTTCTCAACCTTGCCCCTCACCTGAGGGCAGATTAAATCACCACCAGTCAACTCACCCCCTCAAAAAGGAGGGAAGCCTATGGTCATCTGGAATTATGGTGACTGTATTTTCTACATTGAGAGATGTGGCCAGGCTTCCCATACAAAACTAAGTACCCAACAGTGGGAAAACTGGAAAATTTCCCACCCATTTTTTGGGTGTATTTACCTGAACGGATCTCTGGCATTCTGAGCAATACAGAGTGCCTCAGAGTAATTGATGCTGAAAGGGAATCGGGGCGGGGCGGGGCGGGGGGGGGGGGGGGGGGGGGGGGGTGGTCAGAGTCTAGGCTTTATCCAAACTTATGTCAGGGATATAGGGCCCGATTTTACCATTGTGTTGCACCCACTTTTGGATGCGGAAACTTGGTAAATTCGAGCGTGAGGCCATTTACGCAATCTGCACCTGTATCTGCACAAATGCCCAGTTCACCAAGGCCCGAAAATGGCTGCAATCTGAATCACACGTGAAATGGACGCAACAAGATTTAGATGCATTTACAGGGAGGGAGGCCAGATCGTTGTCTGGTGGGGTGGGGGATGGGGGAAAGAGGGGGTAAAGGAGGAAGAGACCAGATCATTCTGTGGTTGGGGAGGGGGGGGGGTTAGGAGGGCAAATAAGATATATCTCTGGTGATGGAGGCGGGGGTTTTGGGAGCAAGGGGGAAGGTCCACTGCCAATCTGTGGGCAATTGGTGAGAGGGAACGGGAGCAGATGGTTATGATCAGTCTGGGTAGCCAGAGGTGGGTGGGTGGATAAGGGGGACAGTTATGTTGTGAGGGTGGGGTGATGTACATGGGGGCCATCGCCCTCGGTTTTCACTCCCAGGCCGCTTTATCGGTTTTTTGCAGCACGGGAGTGATGTGATAGGGGCGCGTTTTTCACATTTGTTTTCTCACTGCGCATGTGCAGTTTAAAGCTCTGATCCTTGTAACAGTGTTTCAGGTGTGATAAGCTCTGTCTGCAGCGCAATTCAGACTTGTGACTTTTTTTCCAGGCTAAGTGTATGTGGGGGCACTTGAAACAGATTTTCAAGCCGGATCTGAATTGCACCAGATTCGGCACTTGGAATGAAAATGGTATCAGAATGGGTGGCACGGTAGCACAGTGGTTAGCACTGCTGCCTCACAGTGCCAGGGATCTGGGTTCAATTCTGGTGTGATATTAAGGTACCTTTGAGAATTTTTTTAAAAAATCATGTTCTCTGTAGTTCACAGCCTTAGCTGATGTTGTTGTTGCCAGCCTGCTTATCAGAGTCTTTTTATTGCTCCTTAGGTGGCTGAAATGGGGGTTATTTATTTTTACTCTAGGTTGTTTTATAGCCCTGCATTGTTCGAAGGATGGTCATGGGCTTTGATCAGGTTTCTTTTCTTCCAAGGGAATTCAAAATTTCATATTCTGTTTTTGGCTGACAACAGTGTTTCGTTGAGAAGGGAATGCACATCAGACAGAAGCAATGTCTCTCTCTTTCTCTCTCTCTCCCCCTCTGAGTTTTGAAAGTTCAGCTGATTAGCTGAAAGAAAGGCTTCTGACCTTCCTGCAAAAGAAAACCTACTGTACTTTTTACTCTGAGAGATTAAAATTGCTTGAGGTTCTGGGAAGCTGTTCTGACTTCAAATTATTCTGGATGTGTCAAGAGGAATATGAGAACTTACCAGACTGAGAGTTTTCAATTCTCCAATGAAAGGATTCAATTCCAGTATCACATGAGCTGTATTGAATTTGTTTAAAGAGTTTTGTCCGTGGGGAAATGGTGTTTTGATTTGAACATCTTAGAGATATATTTGTTGATGGTTATACATTATTGTGATTGTTTTGTTTTGTTTGCAATTGATAAAAGTTCTTGCTAATTTTTTTTCCATACATGTTAACTACATTTTAATTAAACTTTAATAAAAGTTCCCGAGTGGGTCGTTTGAATCATACCTGAGTTGAACCATATCATGCTTCTTCTAGCAAATTCAAGAAGCAAAACTTATGATCCAGGCAGACTTCATAAAACATTTTGGATTTTCTGACCTGAGACATAACACTGGCATTGGGTCACTCTATGTGTGAAGTTTGCACATCTCCTCTACCCCCCACAACCCGTGTCTGCATGAGTTTCCTCCAGGTGCTTTGGTTTCTCCCTGCAATGCAAAAATGTGTGTGTTAGGTTGATTAGCCATGCTAAATTGCCCCTTACTGTCTGGGAATTAGCAGGGTAAATAGGTGGGTTATGGGGCTGGTGCCTGGTGGGATTGTTGGTGCAGACTCTCTGCATTGTAGGGATTCAATGGATTCTAAAGATAATACAAAGTATTTCTCTATCCTTATAGACCTTAATCTGAGCTATCTCTTTGTACTCACTAATTGTAGTTGTGTAGATTCATGAAAACTTTAGTGAGTGAGAGAGAGAGAGAGAGAGAGACATTGATCTTGTATGGTTTTACATTGTTTTCAACTGCTCACAACCTTAACAGGCTCTCTTCCATTCTTTCCCAACCCTCTCTTTTCACTCCTCCAGCATCCCTCTTTTAAATCACCATTTCTATATTCTTCGGAAAATTAAACAATTTAGCTCGCAGTTCTGCTACTACATTATATATGATCGATAGAAGCTTGGTCGGTTGAGCAGTTTTTTTTCTCGTTATAGACTTGCCAGGTCTCTCTGAAGTAATGTATATTAAGTAGTGAATGGCAATGTAAAAGCATAGCTACATTATTTCTAAGCATGAGTGGTGGTGCAGTATTAACCTGGTTCAATAGTGCAAAATCTTTAATGCATTGTGATCACAATAAAATGTTATGGATTTGTCCCAGTCCTTTGCAATTCAATACCAAAGAAGCTAATTGTTATAAAAGCACAGTTGGATCATTCCCCTAAGATTGCAGTAATGTTGGATCAAAAGCTAAGCGATGAAACTTGCCTCCACCTAGGTTTTCTTGCACTGAATTTCACAGAAATGATAGTTTGAACTCTCTTTGGAGGTTGGTTTCCTAGTCTCACATTTTAAAATGAATTTGATAGGTATGTGTCTGATAGTTTAGAAATATTCATATATGATCCAAATTATATATCATGGAAAGGTTTTAGGATTTTTTTTGTTCATTCATTGAATATGGGTATCGCTGGCTGGTCAACATAAATGCTGACCTGTCGCAGCAACAGGGTCAACTGTTGCTGCAACTCTGGAGTCACATCTAGGCCAGACTAGATAAGGATGGCAGATTTCCTTCCCTGAAAGACATTAATGAACTAGATGCATTTTTCCAACAATTGACAACAGTGTCATGGTCAGCAATAGTTTCTTAATTCCACGTATTTTTTATTGAATTCAAATTGCACCTTCTGCTATGACAGGATTCAAACCCCGGAATATTAGCTGAGTTTCTAGATTAATAGGCTAGTGATAATACCACTATGCCATGACAATTTCCATTTAGATGGATATTTTCTTGCATGTGTTACTTGCAATAAAAATGTCTATGGAAATACTGTTAAAATCACATTCCAGATCAGCCAAATGAAAAACATTGGTAGTTCTTCGGAATTGAATAAAAATAAAAGAAAACAATTCCTGGTCAATTTGGACATTAGTCAATTTAATAAATGGAAAGAATTCTAAGTATTTTCATACTTTTTAACAGTCTTATCATATCAGATACACACAACTTGGTTTGTAATGTGAATTGGCATTTCAATTCTGAAGTGAGGGACAACCTGTACTGTCAAAAGTGTTGTGCTGCTGATTTAATGTTAAACAGAGGCAGGGTCATTTGCCATCGCTGGTAGATAGATTAAAAATCCCCTGCCACCTTATTAAAGAAGAGCAGGAGAGTTGACCTAGTCAACATTTATCCCTGATAAAACATCAGCAAAGGATTATTTGGTCATTTATCTCATTGCTCTATAGAAGACTTTGTGAAAGTTAGTTACTATCCCCATATCACAGCAGTGACTGCACTTCAGAAATGTTTGATTGGCTATGAAATGATGTGAGATTGAAAGATGACATATAGGTTAAATTCAATTTTCCCTTTTGTTCTTTGTTTGACAGAATGCACATGCCTTTAACTTAATTAATCATCAATACTGGTAGTGTCCATAACTGATTCAGACATTCAAATATATTTGTACATCAGATGAACCAGGCAAAGAAAATTGGAACGGGCTCAAGGTGGAATTGGAGTGGAGAATTTGGCCTCTGTAACTCGTTAAAGCAGCATGTGTCCAGAAAACCACACAATGCAAGTTGGGGTTTTCTCTCCTTCCGATATGATTTTAGGCAATACTCAGATAAGGGTTGGAGAAAGGATTAAGGTTTATGATGGCCGAACCTAAGATCCTAGAAGCAGTAGCAAGCCATTTGTCTTTTTGAAAAAGTTCATAAGATTATTCATAGATTAGTTATAGATCCTGGAATTGAAAGCTGAGGTGATCTCAAAAAGAAAACATAAAATTCTTAAGAGGACTTGACCGATTAAACCAATTGGAAGGATGTCTGGAAAGTCTAGAAATGGAAGCTGTTGTCTTAGAATGAGGGCCTGTCCACTTGGCACTGAGTTGAAGAGAAATTTCTTCACTTAAAGGATTGAATCTTTCAAATTCTCCACTCAGTAGACCTGTGGATTCTCATGAATCATAAAATCCCTAAAGGCAGAAGGGGGCCATTCGATCATCTGCACTGACAACAATCTCACCCAGGGCCTATTGGCATAACCCCACATATTTACCCCACTAATCCCTCTGACACTAACAGGGAATATAGCATGGCCAATCAACCTAATCCACACATTTTTGGACTGTGAGAGGAAACCAGAGCATCCAGAGGAAACCCACATAGACATGGGAAGCAAATGCAATCTCCACACAAAGCGATCCAAGTCCCTGGCATTGTGAGGCAGCAGTGCTAATCACTGTGCCACCATTTATTCAAGATAGTGTTTAATAGTTTGATGGACATTAAAGGAATTAAGAGATTTGAGGATAACACAGGAATGTGGAGTTGGTGTGCAAGTTCAGCTGTGAACTTAATGAATCTTCGAACAGGTTTGAAGGACAAATGGCCTACTATTGCTCCTAATTCTATATTCTTTTATACTTGCATTACTTTCAATGCTAGTAAGGTCATTCATTTTGAACCAAAACTGATAGATCCAAGTATTTTTAAATAGTGTAAATTTAGCGATGCTGGAGCTCCAAATAGATTTATCATTCCGTGTACATGGATCACTAAAATGTAGCAGTGAGGTACACAAAAAGAAAATTAAAAAAGCCTAATAGATGTAAGCCTTTATAGCTGGAGAGCTGGAAAGTGGGAATTACGTTTTGCTACAGATTTACGAAGCCCTTATCAGATATATTATGAATACTGTGTACAGCTCTGGTCCACACGCCATAGAAATTATACATTATGCTTTGGAAAGAGCACAGGACAGAATCATTGGAATAATACAAGAGCTACTAGGCTTAGATTATGAGGAGAGATTGGATAGCTAGTGTTGTATTTTTTGGATTTAAATGGTTAAAGGTGATTTGAAGTTCCTAGAATTTTGAAAGTACTGATAGAATAAATGGAAACATTTTCCATTGGTTGGGTAGTTTGGATAAGAGCACATGACCTACACTAGAGCAAGTCTTGCAGGGGGAGTTGTAAAACATACAAAGGATGTTAGATTTATAAAATGCACACTCACAAAATGCAACAGATATTATTCAATCAACAATTTTAAATTGGAGGTTGTAGGACTGTTTTTTTTCAATCTAAGGTGTATGATATGGAGACAAGTTGGGAAGGAGAAGATAAAGTAGAAATCAGTGTGACCTCATTAAATGGTGAAACAGACTTGAATGGCTGAACATTCTGTTCATAAGTAGATGGAACTATCTGTACTGGTGAGAGAGAGCCCAGATCAAAGGAATATAAGCTTAAAATTAAAATGTGGCAGTATAGGGGTGATACAGCAAGCACTTTACACCAATGGTATTTAAATTTGAAATGTAATTCCTCCTCCCTCCTCCCAACACTCAGGAAAACTGAAATTGGTCAATTCAGTATTTCAAAACAAAGCTTGATAGCTGAAGTGGTGTAGCTACAGATTAACCACAAGCTAATTGGTGGGTGGAACAAGCTCAAGGGGCTGAATGGTTTTCTGTGATATCACTTATCTTCCTATTACTGTCACTCTTCCCTTCCAGCACTGCTTCTGCTGTTTTCTGTCGGCCATTCAGCTCAACTTGTGCTGCCCATGCCAAAGTAATGCAGTCTAATGCCAGTATCTAATGGGTTGGGCATTTAGGATTTAATCAAACTAATGAAGAACTTGAATTTTTGCCAACAGCAGGGAGTGCAAGGTGGAAAACAATATTGCCCAAAATGTAGAAAGAAATAAAAATAATCTGGTTAACCTTTAGACTGGCTACTGTGAGTGAAAACCTTGAGACTGTTTTTTACAAGCTAGGAGAAAAGATATATACACATATACTGTTTCATCTCAAAAATTCTAAAACGAGTTAGGCGAGTTCATTTCTAGGTAAGAAATTTTCTTCAAGTTTGTTCTCAAAGTAAGTGTCAGTGGTAATTTTGCTATCACTAAGTGGGCATGCCAAAAGTCCACTGATTTTTTGATTTGATTTTGATTCGATTTATTATTGTCACAGACTTTAACATACAGTGAAAAGTATTGTTTCTAGCGTGCTACACAAACAAAACATACTATTCATACAGAAGGAAATGAGAGAGTGCAGAATGTAATGTTATAGAAATAGCTAGGGTATAAAGAAACTTCAACTTAATGCAGGGTAAGTCATTCAAAAGTCTGACAGCAGCAAGGAATAAGCTGTCCTTAGTCGGTTGATACATGACCTCAGACTTTTGTATCTTTTTCCCAAAGGAAGAAGGTGGAAGAGAGAATGTTCAGGGTACATGGGTTCCTTAATTATGTTGGCTGTTTTGCTGAGGCAGTGGGAAGTGTAGACAGAGTCAATGGATAGAAGGCTGGTTTGCTCAATGGATTGGGCTGCATTCACGATCTTTTGCAGTTTCTTGCAGTCTTGGGTACCACAAGAGCTATACCAAGCTGTGATACAGCCAGAAAGAAGGCTTTCTATGGTACATCTGTAAAAGTTGGTGAGTGTCATAGCTGACATGCCAAATTTCTTTAGTCTTCTGAGAAAGTAAAGGCATTGGTGGGTTTTCTTAACTATAGTGTCAACTTATGTGGAACAGGACAGGTTGTTGGTTATCTGGACACCTAAAAACTTGAAGCTGTCGACCCTTTCTACTTCATCCGTGTTGATGTAGATAGGGGCGTGTTCTCCTTTACTCTTCCTGAAGTCAGTGATAAACTCCTTCATTTTGCTGACATTGAGGGAGACAAGAAGATTCTAGAAGCGGGCAGTAAAATTGAAGCCCAAGTCTATAGCTACTATGGTTAAATAAGCTCTCATAATAATTTGAAGTCACTCACAGTCAACGATTAAGAGTAGCAATAAGTTTGAATTAATTAAATCACTGCGCTAGGAGGTTAAAAATAGCACAATTATTATATGAATATGAGATCAAATATCAATGCATGGATATTAATGCCCCCTCCTCCACCCTGCTCACTCCTATTGTGGATAATAGGCTGGGAATCAAAGAGTGGTGTGGTCATTTAATCAGGCAGGAAGGTGCAAAGTGGTGAGCCAATTGAGGCAATTTAGTGTTGTAACATGCAGAAGTTCATATTGCATCAATGATAGTGGTGGGAAATCACACCGCATGGGCAGGTCAGCAGCTATATCCTGCTGGACCTGCTTGCAGAATATGAGCAGCTCTCACTTTGGGCACTTGTGCTCCATAGTGGCCCTTCTAGCAGTGAAGGTCACCCTTCCTATGGAAGACACCACTGCCTTACACATCAACACCCTTCCATCCTCCTCATTGGATCTTCCTGACTGGCCCCAGCAAGGATATTCACTCCCTGACTGTTCACTGAACTGAGCTTTCTGCAATATCAGTAATGGCCACTGCTCCCAATGGCACTGCTAATCCTGAAGAGCTGACAACCTTCTAATTCTTCAGCAGCCATTGGATGAGTGAACCACATCATGAAGGCATTGGCGACTCCAACAACAGACAGGTGTCTTTCTGATTGGGATTTAATCCCACTGGGGCTCCCAGAAATGGCCAGCATGCTTGCAACTCTCCATCCAGTAGACTTGGACAATGGCAATAGCCATTAAATTCTGATGTTTCTTCTTCATCAGTGTTCTATTCTTCTTAGACTTCACATTCCCTCTTCAGTGCTTGATCAGATGATAGTTTTTGGGTCACAGCAACAAAAAACAGAAAATGCTGGAAAATTTCAGCAGGTATGACAGATCTGTGGGAAGAGAATGAAGCCCCAATTTCTTGCATATCTGAAAAGGTGAAAGCACAATGGTAAGACTGGGATGAGGAAAGGGGGAAACAACAAGTGCATTCTGACACTATCTATGGCATGTAGTTCAGAAGCAAGGGTAGGATAAAATGAAAATGGAACATGAGAATGTAAGTTAGGTGGGAACATATCGTCATTCTCCATTTCTCAGCATTGCCAATGATTGTCAGAATCATCCCTTCCGTAGAGGATGACTTCATTCCTGTCCCCCTTTGGTTCTGCTCTGTCCCATTATGGTCAAACTTCTCTTGCAAGAGAGAGGAAAATTTAGCAGTGAGTGTGAATATGATTGATGGTGGACATGTTCATAGTTAAATAGTTGGCAGGGTATATAAGCTGTGAGATGTGGGTATCAAAAGTGTAGCAGTGCTCTGTGAGTGAGGTTGAGATGAAACAATGAATTAACTCAGTACAGCGGATGGGTTTTGTTTGAGTAAAATCGTGAAATCTGAGTCATGCTTAATTGAGACTGTTAGGGTGAATGAAGGGGTGGTGGCATATGCAGCATTGTGTGAGGATAGTGATTCACTTGTAAGTGTGCACTCACTGACTTGACCATTCATGTCATCATTATGCTTCTTCCTGTACTACATCTAGGTCCTCAAGAGTTATTCTGCTGGTATTAGCCACATAGCTGCTTGCTCCCACAGCCTTCTTACTGTCTACCTGAGGAAAGAGGACTTTTCTCCCATTCTTTGCACCTCCTGCAACAAGGCTGCAGTGCTCATTAAAGTCATAGAATTTTATAGCATAAAAGAGGCGCTTCAGCCCATAGTGTCCGTACCAGCCATCAGGTACCTATCTATTTGAATCCTATTTTCCAGCACTTGGTCGGTACTCTTATATGCTATGGCATTTCAAGTACTTATCTAAATACTTCTTAAATGTTGTGAGGGTACCTTTCAGACAGTGAGTTCCAGATTCTCACCAAGCTACAGATGAAAATATTTTCACACGTCCAATAAACCTCCTACCCCTTTACTTATGTCTATGCCCCCTGGTTATTGATCCCTTGCTGAGGGGAAAAGTCCTTCCTATCCACTCTATCAATGCACTTCATAGTTCTGTACACTTTAATCAGCTCCCACCCACCCCGCAAAACCTTCTTTGCTGGTGGCACAATGGTTAGTAATGCTGCCTCACAGTGCCAGGGACTTGGGTTCAATTCCGGCCTTGGGTGACTACCTGTGTAAGTTTGCACATTCTCCCCATGGCTGCTTGGGTTTATTCCAGATGATCCAGTTTCCTCCCACAGTCCAAAGATCGCAGATTGAGCGGGTTGGCCATGGTGAATGTGTGGGGTTACAGGTATAGGGGTGGAAGAAAGGGCCTGGGTGAGATGCTCTGTCAGAGAATTGGTGCAGACTTGGTGGGCTGAATGGCCTCCTTCTGCACTGTAAGGATTTTACGATTCTATGAATCTGTGAAAACCACCCCAGCCTATTCAGTCTTTCTTGATAACTGAAACGCTTCAGCCCAGGCAACATTCTGGTGAATCTCCTCTGCACTTTCTTCAGTGCAATCACTGCCTTCCTGCAGTGTAGCTACCAGAACTGTGCACAGTACTCCAGCTATGACCTAACCAGTGTTTTATACAACTCCATCCTAACCTTCCTACTCTTATATTCAATGCCTCAGTTAATAAAGACAAGTACCCCATATACCTTATCTACTTATCCTCTTGTCTTCAGAAATCTGTGGACATGCACACCAAGGTCCATTTGATCTTCTGTACTTCCCAGGGTTTGACCATTCATTATACATTCCCTTGCCTTGTTAGTCCTCCCAAAATGCATCACACTTTTCAGAGCTAAATTCAATTTGCCACTGCTCTGCCCATCTGTTAGCATCCTGTAATCTAATACTTTGCCCCTCACTATTTACCACACCACCAATTTTTGTGTCACTTTTCGGAGAAGCTTGGAGTATTCGACCTGACCTGGGGCACCATTTCCAATCATCTTCCTACTTAGAGAGGTTTATCTTCCACATTTCCAAAACCTGCTGCTGCCAGAATGCATTTGGGTGCAAGCTGCTTTAAGTGATGTTCACTTCACTCACATATGTGGGCATCTGCTGAGATGTGTCACCAGCCACTCAGCAGCTAGCTTGGCCCTGGACTACACATTGGCATTTGTTCAACTAGCAGGCAGTACAATGTTTGTGTGCTGCCTGAATCTCAGTAGAGGGCCCGCAGATGATTCTAAATGAATCCTATCTATTTTTTTTAATCCATTCATGGGACATGGGCATCACTGGCTGGCCAGCATTTATTGCCCATCAAACTGAACAGCTTCCTAGGCCATTTCAGAGGGCAGTTGAAAGTCAACCACATTACTGTGAGTCACATGTAGACCAGACATGATAAGGATGGCAGATTTCCTTCCCATAAGAACATTCGTGAGCCAGTTGGATTTTTCCAACAATTGCAGATGTTTTCATGGTCATCAGTAGATTCTTGAATCCAGGTTTTTTTTATTGAATTGAATTTCAAATTCCACCATTTGCCGTGATAGGATTCAAACCCAGGACCTTAGAACATTAGCTAAATTTCTGGATTAATAGTCCATTTGATAATAGCCCAAGGTTTCATCCTTCCCTAAACATTTGTCCCACACCCTCATCTTTAAAGATTTTTAAAAGTGGCAATAATAAGTGTTATGGCTTTAGGTGCTGTGAATGCTAGTGGAAAGGCGTGAACTGTTTGTTCTTTGTACTGAAAGCTTGATGTGGACATTACACACATTTGAACCCTCCTTTCTCATAAATGGAAATGCATTTGTTTATCAAGCAGATAATAAAATGTTGTTGGTTAACGAAATAGCAGGAATGCGAGAAGACACGTCATGGATCAGGCATGTTGTCTCCTGGAGACCAACACGATTGCGTTTTCCACAAACATGCTACATCTTTTATTTTTCAAAATAAAATCCAGGAGACTCCGGCAGCCAGTCCGTAGCTTGAGTCGCGGCGAGCATTTAAATGGGAGGGAGTCTCAGCGATTTGTGTGCGGCACATGGCGAGCCTTTGAAAGCGGCGGGTGTTTTTTACTAACCCGAGTGTCAGAGGAGAATTTGACCGAGGTTGGCGCCCCCGGACAGCTGTCCGGTCCAGCTGTGGAATGGCAAATCCGCTGCAGTTTCACGTGTTTACCTCCCCGCGCCATCCACAACAATGAATGGAGCACAGCGGCTGCTGCCGTGAGGAGCTGGCTATGGTGCTGAATCCACTGGCGCTCTGCAGCAAGCCTTATCTCTACAGTTCTTACTCCTGCACTGTGCGATTCCCCCCCCCCCCAACCCTCCACCCCCCCACTCCCTCTTTTTCCCAAGTATTTGCCCCGCTCTTTCGATGATGATGATCTGGATGAAAGTTGATAGCTAAAAAGAGAGGCGATTGCACCGTTTGGAAGAGAGAGCACACACAACATACACAACATTGTGGATTTCTGAATGATGAAGGCAAAGTGAGAAACTCCAGGCATCGTTCTCTCAATGTAAATTCCATCCACAACGGTGAAGGCTCTGATCATCTGTGTTCATCAAAGGATGTCGCCACTGGAGATTTGAAAGGGCCGATTTTAACACTTTTGAATCTCACAGACTCGGTGAGCACATTTTTTAAAGTTGGATGTATGACAGCTAGACCTGGATTTTTTTTTAGGGGGGGAGGGGTGAAATGTTGCCATAGAAAGCAGGGAATAGTTGGGATTCTCTTTTTGGCCACACTTTTTATATGCTGCTATAGTCAGTAATGTTTCAGTCAATAATGTTTGAAAGCAAGGAGGAAAGAGGTTCCACTACATCTGAGCGATCTGGAATGTGTCTTGGTGCAGTGATGTAGTGTTTTGCCGCTAATTGGCGGATGGGCTAAGTGCTAATTCTCTCTCTCTCTCTCTCGCTCTCCTGCTGTTTTGGCGTGTGTCACAGCCTGCAAATTTCTGAACATGATGCTTTTTTTTCCCCTTAATGTGTTAACAGAAAACGATCTTTTGGGAAAACAGTAGCTTTCCTGCAGAAAAAGGAGGAATCCAGCGCCAGGCGGTTGTAGGGATCATATCTGCACTCAGTGACGAATGCACAACATCATAGATCACCAACCAGACATGGCTACTGCGCTGTTAGCTGGAGAAAAGCTCAAGGAGCTGATCCTTCCGGGGCAACAAGATGAGAAAGGTTCGCCCTTTGCAGCCTTCATGGTCCAACTAAAGCTAGAACTCCCCTTCGACAGAGTAGTGTCCATCGGGACTGTCATTATCCCCATCCTCTTAGTAACATTGGTATTTACTAAAAATTTTGCAGGTAAGAAGATCGGGAAGTACAGAACCCAAAGCTTCATTGACAATCATTTTAAAACTGTTATACTAGGGCGGCATTCCTGGCCATTTCCCCCCCCCCCTCCCCTATATTTCGGCTGTGATGCATGAGGGAGGTTCCAATGAAGCAGCCGCAGTCACATTCACGCTCTAATCTAATCGCATCCCCTTTGAGACGCTTTGTCGCCACCCTCCCCAGCCCCCTCCCACCTCGCCCCGTTATTTAAAACTTTCATTGGGACGCTTTTATTGTTGACATCTGACCTTCAAAATGAACACACTGTGGCACAGATGCCCACTTCAAAGGAATAGGATTATGCCTAGATTGTTGCATTACACGTTTCCAGCCCGCCCTAGTAAAACTGTTTTGGAGAATGCAGGGTGTGCTTAAGGTGTATCTATACCAAGCACAGCCCATTAGAACACACTTAAAAACAGTGCCTTAGTTCTACTTTCTGTGATTTTTAAGTCCACAGTATCAGTTCCACTTCACGAAAAGTATTCGCCAAATCTTGTATTTATCTTTGAGAAAGTGTAGTTTTTTTTGTCCTGTAAAGATTTGTGTGAGTGGTGCATTGTCATACGATTGACATCATTCTGTTGAATGTGGGCAATAGAAAATAGGACTGCAAAGCACTTCAATGAAAAGTGACAATTTAAAGAGACGTTAGCAAATGTACTCGGGGGGGGGGGGGGGGGGTAAGAAGTATGTACCATTTCCTTCAAGGACTGTTTGCTTAAAAACTTGGAAAACGTTTTATAAGATCCGTAAATTAAAGTTTTTTAGGTTGAGAGCTAAAGATCAATTTATCCTGCTGAAAATTACGTCAGTTTACTGTTAATCCTAGGAACTCAACCTGTCAAAAACGCCACTTACACTTCACAGAAAATCTTGCTGTAATGATGCACGCTAGGTTATTAAGCAATGAAAACCCACCTCCGCAGTGCAAACATTTATCTGCTCAGTCCATTCTTTTAAAACAGGAAAAGACTATAAGAAACGCCGTAATACTTTGATTCTAAGCTTGTTTCATTTATTCCTTTTTATTCTTGTGAGCTTTGTGTTATGAAGTCGATCCTTAACCTCCAAAAAGGAAAGCAGTCCATCATTTAACCATCAGTAGTCAAGCAATAAATTGAAGAGGCGAGAATGATTACACGCTGCTTCACATACTTGCGTTTTGGCTGTACTCTTAGCCTGCCATTCGTGGAAGAATACCTTGATAATGTTGTGTACATTTGTACAGACCTTGTACATGTTTCTGAGACATGAGTAATCCAGGCGGGAATAAGTTTACTGCCCTCGGGGCAGGAAGTGTTAACCACATAATGCGGAACTCGTAAAGACTAGGCAAGTGTGACAGCTTTCTGTGCCCAAAGAACATTATTGAACCAATTGGACTTTCTTTTAAACAATAATCCAACATCTTTCACGGGCATTTTTCTGATGATAGCCCACGTCTTAGCAAATATATTGAATTCGGTTTCATAATTTGCAATGCTAGGATTTGAAATAGCATTGAACTTCAGAATAAAGGCAACATGGAGTTGGAGGCAGCAGTAGGATCTATCTTACTGTTCCCGGTATATTGTTAAATTTGTTAGTTTTAATTTTTGCAGGAGGTGCTGGTGTGTCCCTATTTTACTGTTTGCCCCTCATGTGCATGGGTGTTGGTGGAGTTAATATTAAGTATTTGTGTGAGTCTTGAGGAAGAGAACTAGTATGCCTGATATTTTCCCAATTCTTGCTGTGAGATGTGCATCAGGGGCGCCAACTGGCTTGGCTCCACAAAGTGGTTAATCTGTGTGTCTGTAATGGAAGCAATAATCCTATCAAATGAAGCATGGCTACCTGTTCTCAGATTAGTGATTCTGATCAGTGAAGGATGAATCAGATTGAAGATCAAACTGTTAGATATGAGAATGGACGAAAAGAAATCAAAGCAAATGATTTATCTTAAATATATGCTCTTATCCCAAGAAAAGTTTGTTTATTGATAGATTTGCAAAGATGAAATGATGGAAAATTATAGATTCCAGGCTCATATAATCAAACACTTTATTGAATAAATCATTAAGACACAAAGATAATAGTGCTGTACATTAATTTAGAACTCCAAGATTCAATTAGTTAACTTCAATACCTAACTTATACTTTCGGTGGGAATTGATTCTGTTCTGCAGCTCTTGAGCTAATTGCTGCATTTTCCATCCAATGCATCTTTTTGTGAGCAGTAAATTGTCATGCTACCCTTGTACATGAACAATGACTATTGTTGCATGCCTGAATGCATTGAAAAATAAAGCTGTTGACCCTAAAGTGCTCTTCAGTGTTACAGTTGGCATAAGTATTTAATAAATAGTAATTGCATCTAATCAAGGCAATATAGAGGTAAATAGAAGATGCATGGTCAAAGAGACTATGCTATAATTTGAAAGGGGTCTATTGTGGGACGGTACTGAATTGAACAGTTCAGTTGAAGCATCAAAAGGAATTGCCAAGTAGCCGGATACCATTGCTAATAGCAAAGGGAAATAATACATCATCTGAAATGGTTTGAATAAATAAAGCAGAAGATATTCATTCGTCACCCAACAGAAGAGGTTCTGAACAAGGAAAGGAACTTACGCCAGCTGAGAGGAGGGTGAGTTACTCAGCTTGGTGACGTTGAAATGGAGTGGAGAGTTTGTGGCAAGAACACATTAGCTGAGTTGGTAAGTGCCTTCCCAAAGTATACGTCTCTGTAGACACAAATATTAATTGGACTGTCATGAATTTTAAACAAATGCACTTAATCAATTTTCGTTTGATGCATTAGTATTCTACTGATAGCTATGTCTAATTATGAGATATCTGTGATACCTTTGTTGCCTCTGCAGATGAGAAGGATCAATTGGAATGATGCAGTCTCCCTATCCACCATGCACTGCACTCCAAAAAATGACCACCTTCAGAAGCACCTGTACTACAAACACCAACACAGAAACTGTGGTACCTGCTGTGACACTTCTGCATGAGCATTTAGCTCGCATTAACGATCTAATGGAGCAAGATTACATTCATTTCAGGTCATGAGGACTAAGTTGTGGAATTGAAAGTTCTTATTGAACACTTAGAGCATTGTAGATTAAAGGGGTATCTCTGAGGTTTGGGATGGCATTCAATTCCAGAAGGCTGAAATCTATTTGAATTATGTTAACTAACGTATGGGTTGAAATAAAATCTTCAATGACACCTCGATTTATGATAACCATATTCAAACTGTCCTCAGTCTGATTATAGAACTGGCATTGATTGTGGGAGAGATATTGCAGTCCACTTTGGAGCAAAGCTTATGGCATCAATCACAAAGAGATGTCATAAACTATAAATCATTGTGAGGCCTAGTCTGAGCATTTCATTCTCGCGAGAACTGGTACAAATCTTTGAGTTCTCCAAGAAAATAGTGGAAGCCTTCCTGTACTGACGTACAGACATCAAGTGCTGCTTAGCCTCCCCACCATCCCTCCATCATGATATAGAGTCAATTTCTAATATCTTCTGGTAACTGCTATTCAGAAAGGTCACAGAAAAAAGTACACCTAGTTTCCAGCAGGTGAGACTTTAAAGTACAAAATATAGTTATGACATTGTTGTAATTTTAATAAATAAATATATTTTCACATCATTTTGTCATTGCCTGATTTATTGAACAAAGATTAGTTTATAATTGGGTTGAAACAAATATATTACACTCCTCATTTTGGTTAATTTCATTTTGAATTAATTCAGGATGTGATGATTAACATACATAGCTGAACATAATTAGTACAGGATATCCCATGTAACTACAGGCATGTCTTTACTTCTTGTTATCTAGATATCATTTCATACATGAAGTGGTCAAAGCAGTTTGCTGGCTGTGCCCTTATACTGACATTTGGGTGGGGTGAGGTAAGGGATCTTAGATTATATTGCTGTTATTGCACATTTATTCAGGAGGACCTGGAAATTGTTACACCCATTTTTGGGCAAAAAATGAATACTATAGAGGTGAATATTGATTAGCAATCTCATACTCTCCATAGAAATTCAGCAAACAATTACATTTAGCCACACCAGGTGACTGCCTGCATTTAATGCTGATCTTAATAAATATTCAGGTAAGGGCTAGTCATTTGGTGAAGTAGCCTTTTCCAGATTGGATTGTGGAAGTGCCATATTTATCTTTGTGCTTTGTCAGCCCTCAATCCTCCAACTCTTTTCATCCAGACCATCAGGTGTCAGGATATCTATCATTATCCTGATGGTTACCATTAATCAGAAATTGAACTCATGCTGATGCAAACCTCTATTCTACTCATTTGCCGAGTCAGATGTTTTTATGGGCAATAGTTATTCAACCGTGAGGGGTGAGGGGAGTAATTTTTGGTGACAGTTGCAGGAACAATGTGTATAGCAACCGTAGGAAGTTCATTAGTGTGTTCTATGAGGAGGGTGGTGAGAAGCAGCGTAAGGAAAGTTTACCAGTGCTGAGTAATGGGGAGACCAAGGGAGCTGTGAGCAGCACTTACGTCATTGCAGTTCAGGCCAAATTATTAAATTTCTAGCCAGGTCTTGAGTAAAATACTTCTGCAATGATTTGCTCTGCAATTCTGCCTACACATCCAGAAAAATTATCTTTTCACCAAACTGCCATCTGACAGGAAGAGCAACTTCTTCCCTGTGGTCACCCCCAAATCAGCATCAAAGAAGTGGGCATCCTTTTGAGAACACCTTCATCTGCTATTTCTTCTGCAGAACTTTTATTCGGCAGAGAGCAGCCAAAATCCACTTTCACTGCAAGAGATGCAGGTTGCTCTTAAACCAGGTTACTGATGCTTGATTTCCCATCCACTTGCAATCAGTGAGCTATCAATAAACAGTGCAAGCAGGAGTGACAATTCAGAGACCTTAATTGAATAAAACAAATGCAGCTATTTCACTCCATTTCTGGTGCTATTCAAATTTGTTTTTCATGGTCTTGCCACGTGTGTCTCCAATAATGAGAGCTACATATACATGATTTTTGCCTCATTCAAGATAGGGATTAGATATGCTTCATTTAGCTTAAGCATTTAACCAATGTTTATTGTGGGAATGTTGTTTGTGCCTCCTATTTCATTTCCATGTTCTTTTGGTTGACCTCATATTTTCCACTCTCTGTAATTTTAAGTTTATCCAAACTTTTACTGGTCATATTGTAACTTGCAACAAGTCCCAGTCCATCATCTACCCTGTGCTCACTGACCTGCTTTGGCTGCCCATTCTTGGATGCCACCATTTTAAAGTTTTCACCTTCATCTTCAAATTGCTCCATGGCCTAATCCCGCTCTGTGTCTGCAACATCCTGTGGCCCTACAACTCTCCGAAGACTCTGCATTTGTCTGGCAAGTTCTCTTTCTTCATCCCACTATTGATGGCTATGCCTTCAGCTAAGCCCTAAACTCTAGATTCTCTAAGTCTCATCACCTCATCCGTATGCCCCCTTCCCCTATAATCCTATAACTTTGCAATTTATCTGTTTTACTCATAAACACTGGGGTGACATTAATCATCTTCCAATCCAAGTGGACAATACCTGAATCAAGAGAGTTTTGGAAGAGGAGGCCAATAGCATTTACAATTCCCTCATCTATTTCTTTTACTGCACCAGGGTGGAAGCCAATAGGTCATGAAGATTAATTTGTCCTTTGTTGCACATATTTTCCTTTTTACTATTTTAAAAAGAATTATATTAAATAAGTTCCTCTCCTTTATTTATTTTTAGTCATCCAGGTATTTCTGGTACTTAACCCTCATTCTCTACATTGAATACTGTGGGATTGGTAGTGACATAGTTGTACTGTCATGAGACCAGCAATCCAGAAACCCAAGTTGAAAACCCACACTAACAGATGGTGAAATTAGAATTTAACAAAAAAAAATCTGGAATTGAAAGTCTATTGATGACCAGGATGCCATTGTCAATTGCTGTTAGAAACATATCCGGTTCAATAGCGTCCTTCAGGGATAGAAATCAGAAAATTTAATCAAATATCAGGGGTAAGTTTTTCACTCAGAGGGTGGTGGGTGAGTGAAATTGGCTGCCGTCGGTGGTGGTGGAGGCAAATTCGATAGGATCTTTCAAGAAACTTCTGGATGAGTACATGGAACTTAATAAAATTGAGGGTTATAGGTAAGCCTAGTAGGTATGGATATTATTGGCGCAACTTGTGAGCCGAAGGGCCTGTTTGTGCTGTAGTTTTTCTATGTTCTATGTTTTCTAAATCTGTTATCCTTATCTGGTTTGGCCTACATGTGATTCCAGGGTCACAGCAATGTAGTTGACTCTTAAATGCCCTCAGGGATGCACAATAAATACTGGCAAGCCTGTGATGCCTACATCCCACAGATTAATTTTAAGAAACTTAAAATTAGGAAGTCTACTATTTCCTGATTTTTCAATTACATTATCATCTGTGTCTGTCTTAAAAGCAATTCTCTATTTATTGTTTAAAAACTTTTACTTTTATCCAATTATATCCCTCATAAATTATTTCTCAAGTTCCCCTTTTGCAGCTCTTATTAATTTCTTTATATTGCAATGATGTTCTTTTATTCTCTCCCTGTCTGGGAACTGTATATTTCTTTGCATTCATACTATTGGCCTTTTTATTCATTCTTCTGTCTTCATTTGTCGGAAGATCAAATGCCAAAAATAGCTGAGAACCAAGGAAATATACTTGCAAATAAAAGGTTGGAAGCTGACTAATGATCTGTTGAAACTTAAGCTCAAAAGCTATTATTCTAATGTGGTGAACATTAAAGATATATATTGCCAATGAAAATGGTGTAGTAAATCCCCTATGAGCAAAAGGTGGAGAAGAAATGAAGCTGAAATAGTTAGAATACTAGGAAATATGTCTTTTAAAATATGAAGCAATATAAGGAATGAAATTAGTTAATGATCAGGCAGAAGAAATAATGGGCAGTATAGTGCCATGAACAGCATGAGTCATTCATGGTGTGAAATGTTATGAATTCTTCGAAGAGACAGTATATTGAACTGAATTGAATTGATTTTTTATTGTCACACGTATTGGGATACAGTGAAAAGTATTGTTTCTTGCGCACTATAAGACAAAACATACCATTCATAAAGTATATAGGGGAGAAGGAAAGAAGAGTGTGCAGTACATAGCGTCAAAGTGACCAATAGGATGAGGAGAAAGATCAGCTTAGAATGTGATAGGACCATTCAAACCTCTGATGGCAGCAAGAAAGAAGCTGTTCCTGAGTCAGTTGGTATGTGTTTTGACTTTTGTATCTTTTTCCTGACAGAAGAAGATGGTAGACAGTATGTCCAAGGTATGTGGGATCCTTGGTTAAAGTTTAAAGCTTATTTATTTATTAGTCACAAGTAAGGCTTACATGAAGCTACTGTGAAATTCCTCTAGTCGCCAAACTCTGCCGCCTGTTTGGTTATGCTTGCTGCTTTGTGTGGAGTTTGTACATTAGGGTTAGGGTTTCCAAAGACAGCAGGAAGTGTAGACAAAATCAATGAATGAGAGGCTGGTTTGCATGATGGACTGGCCCATGTTCAGAACCTTTTGTAGTTTCTTGTGGAGTTGGGCAGAGCTAGAGTCATACCAAGCTGGGATACATCTATAAAGGATGTTTTCTATGGCACATCAGCAAAAATTGGTGAAGTTCGTAGTGGACATGCTGACTTTCCTGAGCCTCTTGAGAAAGTAGAGGTGTTGTTGGGTTTCCTTAATTATAACGTCAGCATGGCGAGACCGCGACAGATTCTTGATGATCTAAACACCTAGAAACTGTCGGAGAATCTATTATTATAGAGGTACATGTTATCCAAAGATTTGAAGAAATAAGACCCATATTACCTCTGTTGACTCTTTTTGCAAAAATTGATAGAACCATAGATATTTAAAGCACAAAAGGAGGAGATATGTCACTTCTTTGTTACAGAAATCCAAAACCCATCATACTGCATTTTCTTGAGGACTTCCTTTGCCTTAACTGTTACCTAGAATGAAACATCTCTCTGCATGAAGGAAATGCTTCTAACTTCTGATACATTTTAAAATCTTTTAGATTGCCTCCTGGATGTCTGTACTCTAGTTAAAAAGTCCTGGTGCCTCGAGATTCTCTGTAATAACTATGGATCTGATTTAACTGTGATTAGGATTCAGTCAGGTGACAGTGAATGTGGAGAGGAAGGGGATCAGCAACCATTGTTTTTCTCTACCACGACCTCCCTCCAACCGCTCCCCCCCACCCCCACCCCCGCCCCCCATTCCCCCCGACCCGTCCAATCATTTATTTGTATGCATATCTGAAGGCATTCAAAATGGTTCCACACAAGGAACTGTTGGCAAAAATGAAAAATCATGGAAATAAAGGGAATCTATTTACATGTCGAGGGAATTAGTTCAGAGGTAGAAGGCACAGAAGAAGAGGGAGGGAGAGAAAGGGATAATGAGTATACACACTAATTGGCAGGATATGACTAGTGGTATCCCTTAGGAATCTGCACTGTCGCCTCAGCTTTTCATCATATTTGTAAATGTCTTAGATGCAGGATTTGTCAATTGTGTATCTGAATTTGCTGAGGATATCCAATTAGAAAGCACAACAAATAATGTAGATGCAAGTGAAAGATTACAAAGGGTGTTGAGTGGTTGCATTAGTTGGAGTTCAGTGTGAGGAAGTGTGAAATCATTCACCTTTGCCTAAGAAATATATATCAGTATATTTTCTGAAAGATTGGAAGCCAGGAACTGTGGCAATGTAGAGAGATTTAGGGATTCAAGTACAGAAATCAATTAAGGCTTGTGGGATTAGAATATATTGATGCTTGATGGTTGTTGCAGACACAGTGAGTTGAATAGCCATTGCCTGTACTGTAAAGCTCTATGACTCTATAAAAGAAAACAAGCTATAAAAATGTCTAATTGATGTTAGTCTCAATCTCAAAAATTGATGGGATGCAAAATGATTGGAATTATCCAACAAATAAATGAAACTCTGGTTAGTTCACATTTTTTAAAAATTCATTCATGGGATGTGGGCAATGGCAACATTTATTACTCATCTTTAATGGGCATTGAAAAGGTGGTATTGAGGTGGCTGCTTGAACTACTGCAGTCTGTTTGGTGCATTTACAAACACAAGTGCTGTCAGGTAGGGAATTCCAAGATTTTGACCCAGCAACCATGAAGGAACAGCAATACATTTCAAAGTCAGGAGTGTGTTCAATTTGGAGGGGAACAACTGAAGTGCTGTATTCAATTCTGTGCACCACACACCACACACCACAAAGGATGTCTTGACTTTGGGGAAGTGAAAGATGAATTCACCAGAGGGATTCTGGGGCCCAGATTTTCGATCCCAGGATGGGTGTACAGAATGAGTGCTGGGTACAGAGGTGGGCTGGGGGAAAGACCTGCTCCATCCTCTAGCATTTTAAGTTAACAAAAAACAGCTCTCCAGTCCTCATCCCTCACCACCTGTACACTCCATGCCAACTTATGCCACCTCATGACCCAATCTACCTACCCCCATGTCCCTCATACCCCCAGGCCGACATGTGTCCTTTATCCATCCACATGGCCTCTCATACTCTCTATTCCAACTACGCTGTTTCACACACACCACATGTTTACCTTATATCCCATATGCTAACCTATGTCCCTCTATCCAACCCCAAAGCCTTCTATAATACATAAATTAACAATGCCAACTTATGTCAACCCATGTCTCCACACACCATTTATCCTTACCCTCTCCTTGCCAACTTACCTAATACTGTTTGACAGCTTTGACAGTTCCTTGGCAACTTTATGATTCCTTGAAAGCTTTGATTATTCCTTAACAGTTTAACAATTCTTTAGTAGTTCTGTGACAGCTTCACAGTCCCTTGACAGCTTTGACAGTTTCTTGGCAACTTGACAGTTCTTAATAGCCCAACATTTCCTTGACAGCTTCAACAGTTCCAACACAATTATGCATATTTTACACACCATCAGGTTTACTTTCAACCAATCCCAAAGGATGCTTTTGATTCTCCAAAGGGCACCTTACCTCTCCAGATAGGTATTCTAGCTATCCAAACAAATACACAAAGTTCAGAACTCTTATTTTGTTTAATCTGCACATTTTGGATTTCACACTCCTGACTGATCAAAATTCCAGTTCAGTAGAGATAGCTAACAACCTAGATGCCAAGCCATCTCTGTAAGTGATGTATACATGAATCCCAGTCCAACTCCAGTCTTAGCCCCGCAGAAATAGGAAATGCCATTCTTGGGAGCGGGTGTTAGAACTCCCGACAATGTCTTGAATTTTCACCACAATGTTATGATTGAAGTGGGCCAGGTTGTGTAGGCAAGTAACCCTTGAGTATAAGTGATGATCTAATTGAGTTGTCTACAATGATTAAGGAATTTCTTAGTTAAATAGAGAAAAACATTTTTTTCTGGTGTTGAGTCCATAAAGGTGAATAACTTTAAAATTGTAGCTAACCTGAGCAGAGGTGATGAGAGGAACCATTTCTTTACTCAAAGAGCAGTACAAACCTGCCCAGAATTTTATCATCCTGCTCATTATGGGAATTGGAGTGGGCGAGGAGTGGATAATGGGAAGGTCTGTTGACCTTCGGTGGGATTTTACAGTTTCAGGACAAGTGAAGCTGTAAAATCCTGCCCCTAGCATTCAAACCTTCAAAAAAGGTATTGAGGCTAGATCAACTGAAAAATCCAAAACTTGTTGCCAGGTAACAGTAGTAAAATATGTGTAACAAAGATGGCTGAATGAAATTAAGATACATGTAACCATGAATGGATGGAATAGTGATATCAGCTGCTCCTATTTTGCTTTTTCAAGATGTCACTAAAAATCTTTACCTCAGAGAGCACAATACATCACAATTGGAGTAACCATAGCAAAGTATCTAAATGCAGAACATATCAGATTCAGAAGCACAGAGGATTTGCATGAATTTTGGAACAAAATACATAATGCTCAGATTTATTGGGATAGAGGTAGATATGGTCGTATCAAAGATGCAATGGACACGAGGCTTGGAATTTTCAGGGAGAATACAACAAGAGGTATCACATAATCCATAAAAAAATTATAGTCAACTATCTGCTCTGGGCTACCAGTAACATTGAGGGTCACCACTATCCTCAATTATGTGTTGTAGAGTTTTTAAGAACATCATTATAGAGTCAAATACATTTCCATGCTTTGCTGCATTACACGAACAACTAAAATCTTACATTTCAATACTCAAAATGTATGTTGGTAGATGATGTTAATGTCAAGGAGCAAAGAGACAGAGATTGACTCCCTCAATTTTGGACAGTGTGGTGGCATAGTGGTGAGCACGGCTGCCTCATAGTGCCAGGGACTCAGGATCAATTCCAGCCTTGGGTGATTGTATGTGTGCTGTTTGCACATTCTCCTATGTCTCCATAGGTTTCCTCTGGGTGCTCCAGTTTCCTCCTACAGTCCAAAGATGTGCAGGTTAGGTGGATTGGCCATGTTAAGTTGCCCCTTACTGTCCCAAGATGTATAGGTTAGAAGGATTAGCAGAGTAAATGTGTCCAGCTAGAGGAATGGGTGGGAGGGTGGGCTGAGGTAAGAGGCTCTGTTAGAGAGGTGGTGCAGATTCAATGGGCCAAATGGCCTCTTTCTACACTGCAGGGATTCTGCAATTGTATGATTTCCAATATCTTTAAAGTGTAGTTGCATGATAATTTGTGGCAATTATTCGCCCCTCCCTCCCTCTCTCCTCCCTTTTTCCTTCCTATGCCTCCTCAATTCCCCTTCCCTTCCTAGACTCCCTCTTCTGCCCTATCTCATGATGAGTGAGAAAATGTAGCTACTGGTTTATAATCCTAAGTAGAAGGATTGCTATTTGATTACAGTTTTAATGGTATAGAATTTCTCTCTGAAAGTATTCATGAAAGATTGTTAGGTGTCATACATGATACCTTTATTTCGGTGCAACCAAATAAGTCACAGATGTTAAAGGAAAGGAATAGGTGGATAGGTTTCTCCAGCTGCGGTTATGAAATGGAACTATGCCTGATACCTCGACACAGCCAGAAAATAATTAACATATCAGGGCACAAGGTTAATCCACTCAACAGAGTGTGAGTCATTTACGGTGATTTGAGGGCACTTTATATTATATTGCAGAGAAGCTCCATAAAATTAAGTAGCATGTTTCATAATGTCACCATGGAGCAGGAGCTCTCCAAGCTGCAAGTTGTTGAAAATCAAGGAAAATGTGGTGTGCAGCAGCAGGGCTGGACACAGTAAGAATGGACCCAGGTGTAAGGTGTCAAAACCACTGGCAGTAACCTGGAGGTGCTGTTGAATAGGTAGGTTTGAAGGAAGCTTTTGAAATTGGAGGGAAGTAAGTGACAAAGTAAATATTTTTACAGAAGGTATTTCACCATGCAAGGGCAAGGTGGGTGACGACTATCAAAGCGGTGCAGGAAAGGGAGGAGAATGGATAAGGACATGAGTGTGAAGTATGGCACAAACAAGCTGTAGGTTTCCTGTTTTTTATTGGATATAAGTCATGGTAGCCAGTGAGAAAACCCTGATAGAAATCAGATAAGAAATGACTACTGTCTAGATGAAGGTACCAGTTGTGATAAGAGACAGATATTGGTAAGTTATGCAACTGAGTTGTGGCCCATATCGTTCAATATGCTATGTGAAATAAATACTTCCTACTGGATATTTTAACAGATTAGAAATTGTTATGACTTGGCGTATTTTGTTTTAGTTAAGAACTGCATGAGGTGTATTATTTTGTGTTAGCAATCTTTTTCAAAGACCTGAGGCCAGAATTTTACATTAAATAGGTAAGGCACACAAGTGCATGAAATTGCTGAAGAAGGAAGACTCGCACAATATTTCCATTGGTGGGAGCACGCGAGAGTGGGATGTGTGCCCACCAGAAGTCAAGCAGCAAGTTAGCCCATTAAAGGACCAATTGAACGCAATTTTACATGGCTCCACCACTTTTATGGTTGACGGGTGCACAGATTGGCCGGCAGGCCTTTTTGTTTTAGGTGTAACCTCCAGTCAGGATAGGACAAGCTGTCAGGGCTGAAGTAAGATTAACAAATGTATCTGGTGACTGAGGTCTGTGGTTGATCGTGCTGCCCAGAGCACAGTTTTGATATTGATATTTATTTTTCATGGGTTAACAGTTCCTTGAGACAGCTCTGCTCTGTCCCTCTAAGGGACCACTTTAGAAACACCAGCCCACCCTCCTTGGCAGCGTTCAGACTTTCATAGCGCTTGTTTCATGACAGAGGCTATTTATTTGACATCCCCTTCCAGGCCCACAGAGTGCATGCACAATGCGGGTGATAAATTCGGGCCTTTATCTTCTTCCAGATGAAATCCTCTCTGGTTTCCAAGAGGAGAAATAGGCTGTGATAAAAAGGTAAATTCACTAATTGTTTCACCTGGACCAGCTGACATGATGCAGATGGGGATTATCACAGGCCTGCCACGATTAAGCTGATTGAATGAACACAGTGCCTCAGATACTGATGAGTTCCATGTGAAAACTCAGCTGGTCTATCATTTTTAAAATATTTTTCTATTAAAAACACATATTCTATATAAAGGCAAGCATTTTTCAGTAAACTGAAAAGGGAGCTTCATAAACCTGAAGGACCCACTAGTAATTTATGTCCTTCTGGTTGATATGGTGAAAATAAATGAATGTGCTTTATATATAATTGTCCATATCTATTTTGAAAATTTGAAGTGCCATTAGTGACAAGACACATTGAAAAGTGATACAAGTGACACATTGAAAAGAGTTAAAACATGATTCTGCTTCGTGTAGGCCGACTTGGCAACACAATATAAATTTTAGAGAGAAGTCTGCTGCTTTAGAAATGGTGTTTAATGAAGTGTGGGTAGGAAAGCTTCCCATGGTAAGTAATCTGGGAATGAGGAATCCGTAACTAAGGCAAGTATTTGCAAAGCCACATAAATGTATTCTACCCAGCAATTCTGTTGAAAATAATGCAACGTCTAAGCAATAGGAGAAAGCATCCATGTAATGCATAGATACTGATAATGTGACCCATATTACCACAGATTTTTATTAGAATGGAATCCTCACACTGCAGAAGCATCCTTACACTGCAGAAGGAGGCATTTAGTCTATCGAGTTGCAATTCTCCAACTGAGCATCCCAAACAGGTCCTATCCCCAAAACCTCACGTATTTACTCCACTAATTCCCCTAACCTAAACGTCTTGGGGACTAAATGGCAATTTAGCATGGGAAATCCACCTAACCTGCACATATTTGGCAGAAACCAGGACTCATAAAGGAAACCCACACTGACACAGAGGAACATACAAATCCACACAGTCACCCAAGGCCAGAATTAAATTCTATCACTGAGGGGCAGAGGTGTCAACCACTGCCACCTTGATGCCCATTGGCTTGACATGGGGGTGCATGAGGGAATGGAAGAGCAGGGTCTGGCACAGGGGCCTGAGCGAGCAGATGGAGAGGCAAAACTTGGTCAGGGAAGCATGAAGGGGATCTTTTGAACTTATTTTAGATTCTCCCATGCACACTAGTGTTCATCACTCCTCTAAGCTTTATACACTGATAAAGGATGTTCATTGTGTTTGTTGATGGTTCATCAGATCAAAACAGTGCCAGCAAGAAGTTCACCCCAAAAATGAACAGATTGGATAGGTTCACAACAAAAAAGATTTACTTGGTGAAGTAACAGCATTTTTAGCGAGGAAGTTATGCAGAAGTGTCTTTAAAGGGACTCAAAAGCTACTGACTCAACTAGGAATTGGACAGTGAAAGTAAACTAATCATGAGGAATGTGGATTTATTTATGGGTCTGACCAGTGATATTACCTCAAGGGGCTATTTAGGACAAACCTAAAGTTTGGAACACTATGATATAAGATAATATATCTGGGACGCAATCAGGGCTAATCAATATGCAAACCTTTGACCCGGAGATTACTATGTAGTTGCATTCAAAGACACTTTTAATCTGAATGCAATCTTACAATTTAGTTTAAGATTGGAATTTTGGGCATATGAATTACTCTGGTAACCAGAATATGTCAAAGTCTCCTCAATCTGCTCTGTCTATTGAATATACCATTGGGACAAATCTCTGCCTACAAAATGAACCATGCTTCTAACTCCCAAATATGAGTACCTTCTTGCTGTATATGTTCAGGAATTATTACTAACGTACATATTTGGCAATGCTTCAAAGTTTTAAAAACAAATTAGTTAATCCTGCAGATGGTCCTAAAACACCAATTTCTTGGCTATACCAACATAATGGATTAAGCACAGTAACACATTCCGTGTACAAAAGCTATTGTCACTAATTAGAACATTGTTCAGATTATGATAATTCTGTAAACATGCTCATGAGGATCCCTTATTGTTGGATTGTATAGTAAAGAATTAACCTTCACATGGACAAGATAGACAAACCTGCTCACAGGATAACCACAATACCCGAGGTCAGGAGCTCACAAATCAGTTCATTTTGTTGCAATTGTGGGACGTGTTTCAAAGGCACAAAATGTCACATTCTTGTTCTTCTATCTGATGTACTGAATGTTGGCTAAGCACATTCTATTTTCATAGGATGTAACTGAGTTTCATTGATCAGGCCAACATTTATTGGCCACTTTTAATCATGCTTGAGAAGTTGGGCATGAACTGCCTTCTTGAACTGTTCCAGTCCATCTGTTGAATGGGTTCCCACAAGTGCTGCTGGGGAGGGATTTCCAGGATTTTAAACCAGCAGAATTGAAGGAACTGTGATATATGTCCAAGTCATCATGCGTGACTTGATACATTTGCAGGTATTAGTGTTCCCATCTACCTTCTGCTGATGTTCTTCTAGGTGGTTGTGACCATGTGTTTGGGAGTTGCTGTTGAAGGTTTGGTGAGTTGCTGCAGTGCATCTTGTGGATGGTGCAGATGGCTGCCATTGTGCATTGATTTTGGAACAAATGAATGTTAAAGGTGATGAAGGGAAAGCCAATCTAATCAGGTTTTTTGTTCTACATAGAGCAGCACAGTGGTGCAATAGTTAGCAATGCTGCCTCACAGTGCAAGGACCTGGGATCAATTCCCATCTTGGATCACTGTGTGTGCAGAATCTGCATGTTCTCCCTGTGTTCTGTGGGTTTCCTCCAGGTACTCTGGTTTCCTCCTAAAGTCTGAAAGCTGTGCCGGTTAAGTGCAATGACTATGCAAAAAGAATCTCCCTCAGTGTACCTAAACAGACACCGGAATATGGTGCCTATGTGATTTTCACAGTAACCTCACTGTCGTGTTAATGAAAACCAGCTTGTGCTACTAATAAATAAACTTTAAAACTATCTTGTCTGTTGTTGGAACTGCATTCATTCAAGCAACCAGAGGATGTTCCAATACACTCCAGATCGTTATTTTATAGACATAGGGACAGCATTGGAATCAGGCGATGTGCACTCACCACAATACTTCTAATATGCTCTTGTATCCACACTATCTATGCAGCAGATTCTTTAAGATTTTGGTCTGCTATAATTCCCAGGATGTTAACAATGGAGGATTTAGCCATGGTACTACTACTGAACGTCAAGAGTGTTTGGTTATATTATTTCATTTTGCAAATGATTGTTATGTGGCACTGACATGCTGCAAATTTTGCTTGCCACTTAATATCCCAAACTGAATGTTGTCCAGGTCATGCTGCATGCCAGCAAGGACTACTTCATTATCCGAATAATTTTGAATACAACTGAGTACTATAAAGTCATCAGCAAACATCACTTCTTCTGACATCATGATGGAGTGCAAGTTGTTGATGAAACAGATGAAGTTGGTTTGGCCTGAGAAATGGCCATGAGGAATTACTGTACCAATGTCCCAAGCCTAAGGCGATTGGTCTTGAACAGCTACTGCCACTTCCTATGTGCTAGGTATGACTCCAATCATTGAGGAGGTTTTGCACTCAGCCCCATTTGAATGCAGTTTAAACTTCAATCCCTTGGTGCCACATTGAAATGTTATCTTGAAGTCAAGGGTAGTCACTCTCACTTCATTTATGGATCTCAGCTGTTCAGTCCCTGTCTTAGCTGAGATTGGAATGGCTTCTGGAAGCCAAATGGCCACAGCACATCTGAATCTGAACATCAATGAACAAGTTTTTGATGCATTAGCTATCAAGCAGCAATTACAGGAGCCTTTACAAATGGTAATGCTGTGCAGTATATAGCAGTGTCACATTTTAGCCCCCTTCTCAGTTGGTTATGTGAGCTATTCTGAGCATCTGACTCACTGACTTTGGCAGCACAAAGCCCTGCTGAGTCAAGACTTTAATCTGAATGAGATCTAACTCTATCAGCTCCTGGTCTGCAGAAGTAATGAACAGTGTCATGAGTAATAGCTTCAAAATATAGGTCATTTTGCAGCATATTGCTTCTCTCACTTGAAATGGCTAAGCGATGTAAATTGGTGCAATCTTAATGCATCAGTGGTACCTATGGGGGAGCAGGCACAGATATGAGTAACACAAGGTTTATTTTCACATATTAAGAGTGCATTAATGAAGCAAAAGTTACTTTGATTTCCTTAATGCATGACTATGTTGCCCAAACAAACAGTTAATTCCAGAATCCTCTTTGCAAGACCCCTTCTCGTGTTGAGATTGCAGTACTAATTGGTGACAAAGATTGGTATATGGGTATACAATGCCTCCTAGATAAGGTTGCAAATCTAAAGAGCAACTTGTCCCTCAGTTATCCCCTGTTTGTGTCTGAAATCTACCAGAGACCGCCAACATGTTCACTGTTGATTAATCAGATAACTCCCCATTAAACAGATAAGCTAGTTCCATCATCACCTCTCCGAAGAAAAGTTTAGCTGCAATTCATTATCTCTTTATTAGTAACAGAAGGTTAGACCATTATCTGAATCTGCTTTCCTATGAATAATTAATGGAGACTTTCCATGGGTAATCTGCTCAGTCTTTAAGAACTCTATATCCCACACCAATACTACAAACATTGTCGACCTACAAACATTCAGCTGTGAAATGTTGCTGGAGAGGGGACTATTCTGACCCAGGATGGAAAAATGGATCACATGAAAACTGAATGATAAGCTGAATAGCCTCCTTCAGCACTGTAGGTGATGTGTTACTTTGGTTGCTCTTTATTTTCTTTTTGTTACCTTAATAATATGGAATTTCCTGTACACAAAGTAGTTAGAGACCAGCAGCCATAAACAGTGGGCTGACTACTGGCAGATGGAGTTTAATTTAGACAAATGTGAGATGATGTATTTTGGTAGATTGAATCAGGGCAGGACTTACTCAGTTAATGGTAGGGCACTGGGGAGAGTTACAGAACAAAGAGATCTAGGGGTACATGTTCACAGCTCCTTGAAAATGGAATCACAGTTATCGGAGTGGTGAAGAAGGCATTCGGCATGCTTGGTTTCATTGGTCAGAACATGGAACACAGGAGTTGGGTCTTGTTGAAGTTGTACAAGACATTGGAATACTGTGTGCAGTTCTGATCACCCTATTATAAAAAGGATATTATTAAGCAAGAAAGAGTACAGAAAAGATTTACTAGGATGCTATCGGGACTTGATGGATTGAGTTATAAGGAGACATTGAATAGACTGGGGACTTTTTTTTCTGGAGCGTAGAAGGCTGAGGGGTGATATTAAACAGGTCATAAAATAATGTGGGACACAGATCAGCTGGATAATCAATATCTTTTCTCAAAGGTAGGGAGGTCTAAAACTAGAGGGCATAGGTTTAAGTTGAGAGGGGAAAGATACAAAAGTGTCCAGAAGGGTAATTTTCTCACACAGCGGATGGTGAGTGTCTGAAACAAGCTGTCAGAGGTAATAGCAAAGGCGGGTACAATATTGCCTTTTAAAAGCATTTAGATAGTTACATGGATACGATGGGTATAGAGGGATATTGGCCAAATGCAGGAAATTGGGATTAGTTTAAAAAAAAGGCAGCGTGGACAAGTTGGGCCAAAGGGCCTATTTCCATGCTGTAAATCCCTATGACTCTATAACTCTATGAATGATTAATTTCTCCCTGTAGAAAAAGGCATCAATCAGAATTACTAACTCCTAACATGTCAGTGAGCACAAAATATGGTTTACACATGATAGAAGATTGCAAAAAGTGTTAAAGTAACCACCAGATTTTAATGATGCACAATGGTTAGCACTGCTGCCTCATAGTGCTAGGTTCAATTCCAGCCTTGAGTGACTGTCTGTGTGGAGTTTGCACATTCTGTCAGTGTCTGCGTGAGTTTCCTTCAGGTACTCCGGTTTCCTTCCACAGTCCAAAGATGTAGAGGTTAGATGGATTGGCCATACTAAATTGCCTCTTAGTGTCCAAAGATGTGTAGATTAGGGGGATTAGTAGGGTAAATGTGTGGGGTTACGGGGATGGGTGTAGATAAGATGCTCTGACAGTGAGTCAGTGCAGACTTGATGAACTGAATGGCCTCCTTCAGCACTGTAGAGATCCTGTGAATTGCCTTCCTGTTTTGTAAACCAAGCTAAGAGGGTGGGAGAAGATGAAAGAACTGGTTTCAGTTACCATCACCGCAACCCCCCCCTTTCACCCCCAAACTCATTCCATCCCATCCGCGTCCCATATTAACCTGTTCCTTTCAGCAGCTGAGTGGAAAACTGACAATGGGGCCCTACTTTAAATACCCAAGTCAGGTCTGATAATGTCACGAGGAGCCAATTTATAAATACAACAGGAGGGCAAAGACAGTGCGGCTTCTCTGCCAACTGAGATCTGGATCCTGGACCAGAGACAAGTTTTTTATTTCTTTACCAAATTCCCTGTTGGGTCAGAAGGGGAAGAATGTTAAGTTTTGATCTCAGATCAAAACTTACCTGCCAAAATGAGGCCCCTAGTGAAAATATAGCATTGTCTATGATTCTG
The DNA here is from genome assembly GCA_024679065.1 of Sphyrna mokarran. Lineage (NCBI taxonomy): Eukaryota > Metazoa > Chordata > Chondrichthyes > Carcharhiniformes > Carcharhinidae > Sphyrna > Sphyrna mokarran. The sequence continues at coordinate 25,873,349 of JAGIQG010000019.1, forward strand.
TCGCACAAGCATTAATTTCTTTTAACACTTCTGTTGCATTTACAGGAATCTTACTACTTGTGCTCTTTCTAAGGCAATTTTATTTCTTCTTGACTAGTGTCAGTAAGTGTATACTCTGTTATGTATCTTCTCCTAATTTTGCCTCAAGTTTTGTTGAGATTTCGTAGAGTCATAAATGTGTAGAGCCCAAAAAAAAAGGCCCTTTGGCCCAGTTTGTCTGCACCAGTCAAAGATAAACTGCCAATCAATTCTAATCCCATTTTTTGGTACTTGGTCCATAGCTTTGTATGTCTTGGCATTGCAAGTGCACCTCTATATACTTCTTAATTGTTAAGAGGGTCTCTGCCTCTACCATCCTTTCAGACAGTAAGTTCCAGGCTCTCACCACCTTTTGGGTGAATGTGTTTTTCTTCACATCCCCTCCATACCTCCTATCCCTTTCCTTAAATCTATGCCCCCTAGTCATTGATCCCTAACCAAGGGGAAAGGTTCCTTCCTGTCTACCCCATCTATACTCCTCATAATTTTATACAATTCAATCACGTTCCCCCCCCCCCCCCCCCCCCCACCCAGTCTCCTCTGCTCCAAGGAGAATAACCTCAGTCCATCCAACATCTCTTCATAACTGAAACTCTCCACCCAGGGCAACATCCTGGTAAATCTGCTCTGCACCCTTTTCCAATGTTATCACATCCCTCCTAAAATGTAGATTCTAGAACTGCGCACAATACTCTGTTGTGGCGTAACCAACATTTTATGTAGTTTCAGCATTACTGCTCTTAAACTCTGTCTCAATTAATAAAGGCAAGAATACCATATGCCTTCTTAACCACTTTATCCATCTGTCCTGCTATCTTAAGGTCCTTCTGATCCTCGGTGCTTCCCAGGGTCCTGCTGTCCTTGTCATGTTTGTCCTGCCCAAGAATATCACCTCACACTTATCCAGATTGAACTCCATTGCTACTGATCAGCCCATCTGACCAGCCCATCTATATTCTCCTGTAATCTAAAGCAACTGGGATAAATGAGGGGAGGGGACTTTTTCTTGCAACTAAATCTTTGTACCAATTCTCCAAAATTCAGACCATGAAATAGCTTTTGCTCTGGCATCTCTCAGATCAGTTGTTTGCTTCTCCACAGTTGAAATCTTCATCTATAACAATTAGGTAGCTTGCTAGCTGTTAGTGAAGTCTAAAAGAATTTCTATGAAATATTTCTATGCAAATACTGTTCCATGGTAGGTCATCAATAATCCAAAAAACTAGTTAATCTTTTTCTCAAAGAAAGAGGAAAATACTGTCCTCTGTACCTATCAAAATAATCTGGGTCAGATATCCTAGAACCAAGAAAAAAGCAGAGGGTTCTGTCTATTAGTTTTAGCACCTCCATAAGTAACCCATTGAAGCACAGAGGTCTTGTAAACGTGATCCCAGTTTTCAAAGAAAGGCACCATGTTAACTGAAATATTTCAAATCAGTTAGTCTAAAGAACATGTCACAGGATAAAAACATAAGAAAATGAATTTGGAGCAGGACCTTTTGAGCCTATTCTGCTAAGATAATGACTAACTTTTGATCTCAGCTCTACGTTCATGCACTATCAAAATATTCCTTGATTCTCTTAGTACCCACATATCAGCCAATCTTCAGCTTGAATATACTCATTGACTTAGCATCCATGGCTCTCTGGGATGGGGAATTCTAACAATTTACAACTTCTTGAATGAAGAAATTTCTCCTCATCATCCCTTATTACTTCTTCCTGTTTACCAATTTGATCATGGATAATGGTCTGTAACTTCATTGCTCCCCAGCAGTGGATTTGGACAGCATCCCTGAGGGTTTTCCCATCCTGCTGTTGTACACGGAGATTTGGCTGGTTGCCAAATTCTTTGATTTCACTACGGTGGGAACGTGGCGTGAACAGCCAGTAAGATAATGCCCAAGATAAAATTATGACATGTTCTGATCACTCTCCCCTAGAGAGTTCTTTACAGGAAGGTTAGTAATCAACCTTTTTTTACTGCACAACACTACATCTGTTTGCACTTGGTTCTTTGACATACTGATCTAGAAAACTGTAAAAGGATGCTACTAGCATCTATCTCAAATTATGGAAATCACATTCACCAGCAATAGGTCATGCCTCATGAATTTATTTGAATTCCGTAAAAGGCCATCAAAATAATTGGAGGATAAGAAGAAAGACTTTGGCATTAAGAAAGTGCTTTATCCTGTACCTCAGATATACTTCATAGTACTTTGGATACAATTGATATACAGCCATTGTTACATAGGTAAAAATGGATCATAATTTAATTTATCTTGATTTTCAAAAGGCACTTAATGGAGTTCCACCTTATTGTCCATTTCCACTAGGAAGGGAGTAGCAATTCTTTGTAGAACTTGTCTACTATCGTAATACTGCTCTTTATATTGGAATACCAACAAAGTTGGAAAATATAAAATGAATGTTTTTAAAGTTCAATAAGTGTTGCATGTAGCATAAGGAAATGAGATCAATTTTCATCTTTAGGAGTGCATATTGCAACATCAGGCGAGCGGTTCAGGGCTAGTTGTGATTTTTTTATCATTTATACACAAATGAGAACATAATCCATTTCTTTACTTCCATTCCAACGGACTTTGTCTTAGGCCAATGTTTTTGCACCATTGTCCAATCTTCTGACACCCATCTCCCTCTCACTCCCATCAAGAAAGTGTTATCATTAGGCACATATTCTCAAACTTCTAATGTTTTGCTTGCTTTGATTCGATTTAGAAGCTTCCTTTTTAGAAAATTGTGATTGAGTGAGCAACATAAATTGGATCCAATTAAAAAGATTAAATCCAGTACATCTTTGGCCCTCTAATTTGGGTCAGCAAGAGAAGTAAAGCACTCTAGACAGATCTAATCTCTGATAGTGACAGTTCTGTTATAATACGTAAAAATTGCATTGGGGCTATTCTGTTCTTTTATTCTTCTGAACTGATTTATACCTGCATTGTGCTTGAATCTTTCACTTTCATGATGGACAGTTGTTACATGCCATGGTGCAGCATCCTATATAAAGAATTTCTGACACGTATGCCACACAAGCGGATGGTAAATAGTTTGTGAATTCATCAGTGTTTTAGTGACCATCTGTGCTATTGGCAGCAAAAAGTGACAGCTAAAAACCCTACATAGATTGCTCACATAGTACATGACTTTATAAATCTGGAGCTACCAGCTTCTTAATATATTTAGTTTTACAAAGTTTTGGTACCTGTATTTCAGGGGGCGGACACATATTATTTAGCTGATTATCTACGTGTTCCAGGGTTGAGTGCAGGGCCAGGGAAAGCGCATCTGCCGTGGATCAGTTGCAATGATAGACAAACTAGTGGTTCCATGTTGTCTGGGAGGCTGGAAATGATTTGTGCTATTAACTAATCTTTCGAAGCACTTCACAATGATGGATGTCAGAGCCACTGGCTGATAATCATTAAGGTACGTTGCTTGGTTTTTCTTAGGTATCAGGATGATAGTCATCTTCTTGAAGCAGATAGGGCAGATAGTCTCACCTTCATCATGTTGAAAACTATGAAGATTCTTTGGCAAGATGGAATTCAAATGTAGATGACTGTGGAATCATTTGGGATCAGATGCTATTGATGTGGCTTCATCAGCTAACTACAAATGTGTCTTCGTTCACCACTTGTAGCTTACCACTGAATGGGCCACAACAAAATCATTGGTATTGACTCCAATATGGTTAGAACAGGAATACAGTTTGGACTTGACAACTGCAGGCTCTTTAGTCTAGCATCAGGTTTAAGTAAAATAACCTAAGTTATTCTTTCAGCAGACTGGCAGAGTGCCATATTGTGATAATTTATTAACAAATAACCAGCATGAATTTAAAAAGAGAAGATCCTATCAGATAAACAACCTGCAGTTTGTGATTGTCACAGGCAATGTAGACAATAGAAGTATGTTTGGGCTTTTCACATCCCTTTGGTATATCCCTTATGAGAAATTTCTGATTACACTGGGAGCCAATGTGTAACTTGGTGCTGAATAAGAAGTGGTGCTCAGTAGATAGCAACAAAGATATGTAAGGGAGAGTGAGAATTAAAACCTTAACAAGGCACTTTCTGCTTGTTTCCACCCTATTTTAACACTGACTTTTCTTGGGAAACTGAGATTCTACCTAACTCAAGCAAAGTAACCACATAAATCTATGCAAATTAGGGAGCTATCACCCAGGTAGGACCTCAAATCCATTTTACTTGCCTAATGACAAATTCAATAGATATATACAATAGGTACGTTGGAAACTGGATATTTTCTATAATCACTAATGTTATGACCACATGAGGAAAGGTAAAAATGATTCACCTACGATGCCAATCCAAGTCTTATCATAATATGATTTTTTTGCAAATTTAGCGAGAATGTGCTTTGTTGATACTGTAAGCATCTCATTATATATGCTTTCAATTCATAAAAAGTTAGCTAGACCAACTTTCTGAGTGAAACAAAGACCTGGATAAGTTTATTTACATTACTTCCCAAATTTAAAAAAAATTCAACTATCATTAATAATCATACACATTTCCTCAGCCCACACCCACTAGTACAGATGGTAAAATAAAAGGGTAGGCTAAACATTTTTTATAGTTTGTGAAGAAGGTGAAAAATCAAATAAATATACAGTTAGCAATCATTCGGCTGGTCTCAATGGGATGATTGCAGCCTTTTTATTCAGTTGTCTTAGGTATAGCTTCATGGGGCAGATTTCGCATTTTATTCCTAAATGATTTTAGTTTACTGTGGCCTTCTTTTCTCAGGATAGTAGCTTTGCAAATCCAGGCGCAATACTTGCATTCAACAGAGAGAGAGAGACACACACACACACACACACACACACACACACAGCTTCCTTGCAGTTTTTTAGTCGAGAACTCTGATTTCTCTTTGTGATTACACTGGCTTGGAAAAACACTGGCTCGCTGTATATTCCAGAAGAATTTGAGTATCTGCTGCAGTCATTGTTTTGGAGAACAGATAATTGCATTCTAATATCTCATCTCAAAATGCTTTTGAAGAGTTTTAAGATAGTGTAAAAGCCAAAAAGGGAAGGGCTGGTTTGCGTTCCTTATGTTTGGTGAAGCGTTTGTACCCATTTCATCACATTTAGATGCAATGCAAGTTGTTTATTCTGGCTGGCCTAGCTGTCCTCCATTATTTTAATAGGATTACAGTTTTTTTTAATCCAGTTAAAAAAATGGAGAATTAAAATTGCATTAAAAAATCCACCTTACACTATCCATATAATTGGCATATTTTGTACGATAACAAAATGCTATTATGTAAAACATTTAATACTGAAGCATATTGCATGGTTGGAAATGTTGTCTTTCGGATTAAACATCAAACTGAGGCCCATCTGGCCTCTCAGGAGGATGTAAAATATTCTATTGCACTTTTTGAGGATGAGTAAAAGAGCTCTCCCGGTGACCTGGAGGACTGTGATATTTATTCAGTGTAAGACAGCAGATTACCATTCTGCATTGGCAAAGATTACCAGTAACATTTCCAAAATCTGATCAAGTGGATGAATGTGGAAAATATTGAATAGAGTTAAAAGATCTGAGAAGGTTTAAGATTGTCTTCAACTGGTCACCTCAAGGTGCAGCTGGAAACATCCTTGCGGTTTTTCATTACAGCACTCTGATCTCCCTTCATGATCACTCTGGCTTGGTAAAACAGTTCTAAAAACTGGCTGCCTGTATAATCCATCCGACAACAATGATCTCTGGTAGGGGAAAGATGGCACAGCACTTCAGGTTTGAAGGTGTAGAGATAGAGAGAGAGGAAGAGAAAGAGACCAGATTGGACTGTGAATCTACAGTAACTCAAAAAATTTCATTGTCTTTTAAATTAAACATAAAAATGTTTATATTATTAAAGCAAAATTCCGCAATTGCTCATATTCTTTATGCTTTTCTTAGCCAAAGAAAGAATGGGTAAGATTTTCTGCCTGAGGTCAACAGCATGATCCGTCCTTGTCCACTACAAATTCGGTGGCAGGAAAGAAAAATTCCGGTCAGTGAGTTGCACACAGGATTTTATCACACGTTATTTTAAAGTTTAAAAACTTTGTACCATTCAAAGTCATAGTGAAAATAACCTGGTATCAAACTCTTAAAAAATATAAATTATGAGTCTGTAAGTAACTGATTGCAGCCACAACCTTAAGATCAGTTTACCAACTGTTACAAATTTTGATATCAATTAAATGTGTAACTTTCAAGATCCAAATTAATCAATTAAATTCAATCATTTTGAAACTTCAATTAAGGTTGCTTGCTTTCATGTCCTTAGGAAAAAGTCCACACAAGGAAGCATAATGTGCATTATAATCTGAATGTTACGATTAATTATGACTACAGACATCCAATCTCCTCCCTAATTCCAAGGAATGCAAAATGCCTCATCTTCGGTTGGCCTTTAGTTATCTTGAAATGCTTCAGAAGTGTTTGAGATGAGACATCAGAGTGCAAATATCTGTTCTTCAAAACAATGACAGCATCAGATAATCAAATTCCTCTGGAATATACAGCCAGCCAATTTTAAGAACTGCTTTACCAAGCCAGAGAGATCACAAAGTGAGATCTGGATGCTGTACTGAAAAATTTCTGTGTGTGTCTCCCCCTGTCTGTTGATCGGGAGTGTTGCACTCAGATTTACAAAGTAGCCATTCTGAAAAACAAGAGATCTTTTAGGAATAAAATATGGAAATCTGTTTTATGCATCATACTGTCTACCCAATTGGACAGGGATATTGAAATTTAAGAGAGCTTAGAAAAACTCCAGCTAATACTAGGAGGGCATAATAGGCCAACAAGTAGTTTTAAGATTTCCACCTGAAATGTTGCATTGTCTTTGTCTTTCAGATGCTCCTAACCTGATCAGTTATAGTGAGGTGAGTTGTTCGCCTCAGAATTCCTAGCCTCTGACCTGATCTTAGTAGCCATAAGTTGGTCTGTGTCAGTTTCAGGTCAATATAATGCCCCAGGATGTTGACTATGGGGGATTCAATGATGGTAATGCAATTGAACATTATGTGGAGATGGTTTGTATAAGGACTCAGAAAGTCTGGCCGAAAAGGAACATAGTTTATTCCAAAATTAAAAGTAAAACCACTCCTGTTGGGTGTACACACTCATGACTGCCCTCGTCTACAGTTCAGCAGGCCCAATCGTGTGCCTGCCTTATAAAAGGCTCAGAGAATGTGTTCCCAGCTCGCAGGCCTCTGCCTGTTACCAGGGGAACTTGGACTCAATGACCCACATTTGTAGATTAATCAGTGATTCCCCATGGACCTCAAGGGGGTTATCACAGTTTGATTCTCTCTTCTTCAAAGTCATTGCCTGGCACTTGGGCAGAGCGAATGTTATTTTGTCAATTATCAGGCCAAGCCCAAATGTTGTCCAGGCCTTCGTCATACAGACATGACTGCTTCACTATCTGAGGTATTACAAACGGGACTGAATATTGTGCAAACAGCAATGAGTATTCTCACATCTAATCTTGAGCTGAAAGGAGTGCTATTGATAAAGCATCTGAAGATGGCTGGAAGTGGAACTTTATCCTGGTGAACTCCTGAGGTCATATCCAGGAGCTGAGATGGTTTGCACTACAGTTAAATGATTAACCACTTCCAACAATTACTCAAGAATTATTTTTCTTTGTGTGCATACATGCAACCAAGCAACTGTTCTAAACCAAAGAACAAAAAGAAACTCTAGAGGCACAAACTTGCTACTTTTTGTAGACTTGCTTCTTCTGTCATAGGCTGGAATTTTCCCATGCACCCGTCACGGGAATTGGAGCATGTAGGTCATGGACCATGCAAAGATCCATTGACCTCTTGCAGGATTTTCCATCCTCGGAGTGAGCATGGCCAAAAAAACTCTGCTTGTAGAGCTTTAGCAATATATAGCATGGAAACAGACCCTTCGGCCCAACTCATCCATGCCAACCAGGTTTCTAAACTGAACTAGTCCCATTTGCCTGTTTTTGGCCCATATCATTCCAAGCCTTTTTTATTCATGTTTCAAATTCGTGGAACCTGTTAAACCTGAATATCACACATGGACCTGGTCCCAAAGGTTCACACAAAACATTCTGTACTTCACAAAATTCTTCAGAAAGCATAAAAGAAACACTGTTTATCCTCTTGCCATCAAATAAAGCGTGCTGGGCGAATGTCCCTCCACAATGTATGTGCAAACTTCATGTGCAATTTAATAATTAAAGAAAGTTTTGTTCACACCATGTTGACAATGTTTTGTTTGCCATTGTTAGTCCTTTAACTATTACAGAGCTCAATTTTTTCATGTGTTTGGTGTCATTGTTTTTTATTAGACTAATTTCAGAAGACCAAAGTCAGGATTTTTTTTGGCCTGGAGGTGGCCACAGTTGCTTCTCTGTTAACCAAGTTATAATTCAAGGTTATTCCCCTTGTTTGGATCCGTTCATCAGAAGCAATGGAGTACACATTCCACAGTTCCACAGTGCAAAGATGTGCAAGTTAGATGGATTGGCCTTGCTAAAATTGTCTCTGAGTGGCAGGGGGATTAGCTAGGGTAAATGCAAGGGGTTGTAGGGATAGAGCCAGAGTGAGATTGTTTTCAGTGTAGACTTGATGAGCCAAATGGCCTCCTTCTGCACCATAGGGGTTCTATGATTCTATTCTATGATTAATGTAAAACTGTGAAATTTGGGGATCGCTGGAGCATATCAAATTCAGTTCTATTAGAAACTCTGTTCTCCATTCCCAATTCCACCCTTTGCAAAATCTCAGCGGGATGGAATCCCTGTGGACGATGGGCACTCACTGTATTGGCAACTCCAGCTACTTAGTTCAGCTGAATTCTGGGACACTGTTCATTCAGAAGGACATGAAGGCTTTGAAGAGGATGGGGAAATTTACAAGAATGATTCCAGGAATGAGGGACTATAGTTACTTGGAAAGATTGAAGAAGCTGGAGTTGTTCACCTCCAGAGAAGAAGATCGAGAAGAAGGTGTTCAAAATCATGAGGAGTCCAGAGCAAAAAAACTGTTCCCACTGGAGGTAAGGTTGAGAAGGAGGGGACATCAATTTAAGATGATTGGCAAAAGAATCGTAGTCAACTTGAGGAAAAGTTTGTTCACGCATCAAGTCGTTCCAATCTGGAATGTACTGTCTGAAAGGCTACAGGAAATAGATCCAACTAAGGCTTTTGAAAGGGGATTGAATAAGTAGTTGGATGAAAAAAGATTGCAGACCCACAAAGAAAGAGCTTGGGAGTGAGATGAGCTAAATTATTCTTGAATAGAGCTAGCATGAGCTGAATGGGCCAAATGATCACTTTCTGTATTGTATTCATTCTATGATTCTAGATATCTTTGAATAGCAAAATAGTGAAGGAAGTGCTTCAGTGTATATAGCATTCTTGACCAAAAGTGTTATCTTTCTATAGCATTGTTGTATTTCATTGTTACTTTCAAATGTCGCTTGTAGAACCGCAGGAAGCTATTATTCCCATTTTTCTAGATGATACAATGAATTCTTCTGATAGTGTTGAATAATAAAAGACTTTTCCCTTTCATTTTACTGCCTGTCTTCTGATTACAGTTTTACTTCAGCTACAGAAAGATTACTGCAGCCTTCCAAAATGTAAAAGAAACACGCCAGTACTTTTCCAGTTGCATGCACTGGAAATACCAGCTGACACTAGCTGTTATGCAACCTTACTCACGTCAGTCATATATGATCACTCTGAATGTTGGCATGTTATTTTGAAACTGGAGAGAAAAGTTTACCTATTAGCTTAAGGTGATTTGAGTTGAGCGAGGGAGAATCAATAATTGCACAGGAAGGCAGACTCTTGATAACTTAGCAAATTATGAGTAGATGAGCGAAAGGAAACATCTCAAGTTCAGTCTTCAGGCGGTGCTGAGTTATTTAATTTCAGCTCTGGCTGATCTGCCTCCTGTAATCCCAAAGGGAACGTCTGACCTGCTTGCTTATTGTGATTCAGCAATCCCTGCTGGAAGTACACATCCATTGTAAACAGTGGATGGCAAGGTCAGCTGCGATGTTTTCTCTCTTAGCCTACTTGCCTTTACTATCACACTTCACACATGAATAATGGAAAATCAGCACTTCTGCAGAATTGTACATGTATCTGTACGGGAGGGGGGGCGATTGGTGTGTAAGCACAAGGAGGAAAGGCTAGCTGACTCAAAGGACAAGCGTACAGCAGTGATTTACAGAGAAAGGTACAAGCAAGGAATACAATAGTTTGTTTGTGGCCAATTCCTTTGTGATTGTTGAAAAGGTTATAAAGATGAAAGTAAAAAAAGAAGATTGAACTTTACGGATGAGATGGTGAAATCATTCTTCTATTTCATTTTGATAAACATTTGGATTAAACTCTTTGGACATAGATAGAAATAAGGAAGTAATTAGATTGGTACTTCTGATAGGACCAGCTGACATTAGTTTACATGATTTGTTCAATACTTTACAGTTTCATTTAGTAACTAAGCCATATTTGGATATGCTGAGCCTGATTACCACACAGATTCTAAAATGATTTCCATTGTATTGATAATGCATAAATCTATATTAATTTTTGGAACTGTAAGTACCAGATCTCCAATCTACCTTGAAAAGTACAGTCATGGTCTTTTTTTTCTGATTTGTAACTGATTTATGCAAATTGTTAGTTGCTTGCTGGTTTTCTAAATAAATCTTTCTGCTTTAGATTTTTCGGTTTCCTGTTTATTCATTATTTTTAGCTTCTTGCTTGAAACACATTGATTTATTTTGCACTGTACACATTTTTCATTTGTTTCCTTGTATGCTTCATGAAGTCAATATAAATATATTTATATTCTTCAACTATGTTGATGATATTTCTGTTGGGCCACCAAATCACAATCACCCATTTTACACTATCACACAAAGTCAAAGTCAACCCCAATATATTGGAAAGGAAATATAGCATATGTCCTGGAGGCTAACTTAATATTAAAGTTAATATTTTGCTTTTGTTCGTTTTCTGCCCAATTTCCCCTCCCCCTTTCTCTCTTGAAGATGTTGACTCATTGACAAGATCTAAATTTATACACATCAATCATCCTGTGGTACCTTATCCAGATGATCAATCGCTACATTGGAACCCTCAGAGTGCATGAAACCCCCCCAAACCATTATCCTTGTTGAGATCATTTAATTCAGCTGGCATTCTACATTCTTGTCGGTGCTGCCCTATTACACACTGAATAAACTCTCTTATCTACCATAGGAAACATACGTTTTAACATTTGGCCTTTCTGCGCCTCTAAAATTCAGTGTTAATGATTTGTTTTGTGAAAATGCAATCCAGTAAATGAAAGAATTATGCGAGCATTTCTGTTGGAAATCTCTGATCTCGCCTGCAACTGGGATTCCCCAGTGCCTCTGCAATGGATGCAGCAGAAATCTCTGATCTCGTCCACAACCAGTGCGGCTACAATGAATAGAGCTTTGGCTGAACTCCAAATTTTGCACTCTCGTGGGCAATGAGGTGGGAATGGATAAGATCGGAGAATACCTCCCTTTATCTTACAGAAATAAAATACATAAGAACTAGGAGCAGAAGTAGGCCATCTGATCTCTCGAGCCTGCTCCACTATTCAATAAGATCATGGCTGATCTATTTGTAGTTTCAGCTCACCTCATCTACCCACTCACCATAACCCTTAATTCCTTTACTGTTCTAAAATCTATCTATCCTTGCCTTAAAAACATTCAATGAGATAGTCTTAACTGCTTCTTTGGGCAGGGAATTTCACCAATTCACAACCCTGTGGATGAAGAAGTTCTTCCTCAACGCTGTCCTAAATCTGCTTCTCCTTATTTTGAGGCTAGTTCTATTTTCACCCATCAGTGGAAACAATTTCCATCTTAGCTATTCCCTTCATAATTTCTATAAGATCCCTCCTTATTCTTCTGGATGCACATGAGTTTAGACCCAGTCTACTTAGTTTCTCCTCACAAGTCAATCCTCTCAACTCTGGAATCAACCCAGTAAATTTCTTCCATCCCCTCCACTTCCGGTACATCCTTTCTCAAGGAAAGAGACCAAAATGTACACAGTACTCCAGGTGTGGCTTCACCAGCATCTTATACAGCTGCAACATAACCTTCCTGTTTTTGAAATCTATCTCTCTTGCAATGAAGGACAAAATTCCATTTGCCTTCTAAATGACCTGCCACACCCGCAAACCAACTTTTTGCAATTCAAATACAAAAGCACCTTTTTTGTCGGAGAGAGTAAAAATAATTAAAGATGCTGGTATAACTTTATCGATCATAAAATTTTATTTTTTAAAACACCACAACAGATTTGAAATGAATCCAGTAAAGAGGCAGACAAAATGTATTAAAGTCACACAAATATATAGAAAAAATCACCACCTCCTTCTCTATAATTTACATAATCCAATGCATAATATGCTTGCAAGAATGAAAGAGGAAAAATGCATCAATTGAAAAACTAATATGCATCAGAAAACATTTTGGCATGTTAATCTATCGTGCACTCAACTGTATGTCAATGCTGACTCCATTACAGTACTCGACAGAATTGCAAAACAGCTAATGGAAAACTAATAGTTTGATAGATAGACACTTGCTTTAAATTATTTGTGTTGTTTGTCTAAAGCAAAATGGGAAGGCAGATAGGAATTCTCAGAAGGCATATAGGCCTTCCAGTAATATCATTACTTGTGTATATCATTCCACAACTAATTCACCTGCTTCTGATACTGCTGCATAATTAATAAGTACAGACATGCAAGCTGCTTAACATCCCATTATTTTACAAGAGTTCCTGTCACTACAAAGTGAAAACATAATAATTACTTTCGGTGTCACCATGATATTCATTGCCACTCATCAACGACTCCTCAAATAAGTAATTTTTTTTAGCACGTAGGAGGGTCTAATCTCTAGTTGAGCACCATAGCTGTCATATAATTACAAAAATATGAACTATAAAATTTTGCATTATAGAACATAAGGACATTCGAAAATATCTGCGCATTGACTGGACTATTTGATGAAATAACCAATTTGGGTACATCTTCCTTTGAGGGTAATATGAAACTTCAGCTTTAAAAATATCAAATTGCCTTTTTGCATCATTCACCTTCCCCATCCAAGTTGGTGACTGACCTTGTTCGAGACAGAAAGCTTTAGGGGCCTCACAGTAGCACAGTGGTGAGCCCTGCTGCTTCACAGTGCCAGGCACTGAGGTTTGATTCCCGGCTTGGATGACTGGAGTCTGCACGTTCTCCCTTCCTGTGTCAGCATGGGTTTCCTTCAGTTTCTTCCCACAGTACAAAAGACATGCTGATTAGATGCATTGGCCATGCTCAATTCTCCCTCTGTGTTCCCAAACAGGTGACCACATGATTTTCACAGTAATTTCATTGCAGTGGTAATGTAAGTCTTCTGGTGACACTAATAAATAAATTTAAACTTTAAAAGATTATGGCAATTGAGTCTCAAACTAAACTAGGAAGGGTCAGTTGTGGTTTTCACCTCTTAATCTGATTCTATTTCTGTTACTCCTCAAGGTAAACTGCTTGGTCTGTCATAATGGCATTGCTGAGATCAGTAACCCCACCTGGTGGAGGATCACAGGATGAATGTCCTTCCACACATTGAGTGGAGCAAAACAATGGAATTCTGCAACTTTACTTCATTATGCTAAATTGTTCTTCCTGCATGTAAATGACCACAAATATATTTACAAATACAATTATTCCTTATGTATAGTTTTATTATTATTTATTCATATAATATTATTGTTTATCTTTGACAAAGCAAGGAATGAATTAGCTTAAGACAAGACATTAGTAATGAGTGCCACACAATTCTTCCCCAATGGCTGATTTTATTGCATGCCATATTTGCGTCCCTTGGTAGCTCATTTGTCGACATATATGTGTCATCTAACTGTGCTACTCTAACTGTCTAAAACTAAAAATTAAACATCGTTAGCTAGCTCTGTGAAGTAGCTTTAATTTCCAACATATGAGGTTTGATTTAATAGAATTCACTTATATTAAATTCATTAGCAACATGGCCCCTAATATGAATTTTATTTTGGTAACACACAGACCATGAGCTGGATTCTCTGACCTTGCTGGCAGCGATTGCCGGGCACGCATGACTGGATAGTTCCAGCCTATGTACTAGTAATTTTCCTTATATTAGTAATACTCATGCACTTGCATCACCATGTTGAACAGAATATAACCACGATCTTGATTGCTCTAACACTCACAAAATCACACAGGAGCCAGCTAATGTTAGTGGTTTGCTATATTTTAGTTTAATTTATATTTTTAATTGAAAATGTGCTTTACAAACTCTGGCTACTGCAGCAAGGGCAAAAGTTGAGGTATGAAGATTATCCATTACCAAATGATTCAGTTTTTTTTAAAAAAAGCCAAATTAAAGAGACTATAATATCAGGACAACACTTCATGTTATTCGCCCAGGTTTATTATACACTTGAATACTGAAAATATATATATATAGATATATAAGCATGTAATATTACACAGAGCTCCAGTTCATTATAAATAGGGTTATTTGGTCTTTGATTAATAAATGCATGATTATTTTTACACTTAATACCAACATCTGCAGATGAATTTGAGAAATATGCAAATCTGGCTTAAGTGACTTGGTTTAGTTGCAAAGCAAAATAAAAATGCCAAATTCCATGATCTATACATGAAAGTAGAGCTCATTTGCTGTCACAACTTTCTAATGTTTAGATTGGCTTGGAGCTTAGGCACATTGATAGATAATTACTTTTCATTACATGTATTTTTTTTCCCCAGAACTCTAAGTCTCGCCTGGACTCCAAATTAAACATATTTGCTGACTATCTCGTGGAGGCTATCCAGGCTATCACTGGCTTAATTTAAATTCAACCTAGTTATGAAGGATCCTAATTCCGGAAAATTTACAGTGTGGCTACAGCTATGGATAACTTTGTAAGACAGAAAGTTTGCCTTCTATGAGTTTGATATGGCATTACACAAACAATTACTTTGAAGAAAACAGTATGATTGCCTGTATTTGGGGGTGCAGCTCAATTGCAAAAACATTGACCTTCAGAACTCTTGGATACGAGAGTATTTCGTAACCACAACTGATGGATCCAATCTAAGGTCTGTAGATCTGCCATACTGGGGCAGCACAGTGGCGCAGTTGTTAGCACTGCTGTCTCACAGTGCCAGGCACCTGAGTTAGGTTCCCAGATTGGGTCACTGTCTGTGCAGAGTCTGCATGTTCTCCCATGTCTACATGAGTTTCTTCCGGGTGCTTCAGTTTTCTATCACAGTCCGAAAGACACGCTGGTTAGGTGCATTGGTCATGCTAAATTCTCTTTTAGTGTCCCGAACAAGCGACTAAGGGATTTTCATAGTAACTTCATTGCAGTGTTAATGTAAGCTTACTTCTGACACTGATAAATAAACTTTAAAACAGTCAGTCATGAATAATGGTGGTTAATTAAACAACTAACTTGAGGAGGACGCCCTATGAATATCCCCCCTCTCCAGCTGGAACCCAGCACATTAGTGCTAAAGATAAGACAAAACATTAACAACCAAGTGGATGATCCATCTTGGCTTCCTCCGGAGGTCCCCTGCATCACAAGTGATGCAGCCAATTCAATTCCATCAATGAATGGTGAAGGCACTCCACACAGCAAAGGCCAAAGTCTCTGGCAACATTCCAGCAATAGCACTGAAGACTTATGCTTCATATGTAGCTGCACCTCTTGCCAAGCTGTTTCAATACATGGCTACACTAGCATCAACCTGGCAATGTGGAAATTTGCCCAAATATGTCCTGTACATAAAAGCAGAACAAATCCAAACCAGCCAATTAGCACCCCATCAGTCTACTCTTGATCATCAATAAAATGGTAAGCTCTAATCTGCTCACTGACATTCAGTCCAGGTTCTGCCAGGGCCACTCAGCACATGACCTAATCATAGCCTTGGTTCAAACATTGTCAAAAGAGCTGATCCCAAGAGATGAAATTGACTTCCCTTGACATCATGGCTGCATCTGGTTGAATGCATCAAGGAGCCCTAGCAAAATTGAGGTCAATGGGAATCGGGGGGGGAACTCTCCACTGGCTGGAGTAGAGCAGTACAACGGAAAATGATTGTGATTGTTGGAGTCAATCATCTCAGCACTGGGACATAATTGCAGGAGTTCCTTGACATAGTGCCTTTGGCCCAAACATCCTTTGTTGTTTCATCAATGACATTCCCTCCATCATAAAGTCAAAGTGAGGATGTTCACTGATGATTGCACATCATTTGTGACTCTTCAGATAGAGACTATCCATGTGCAGCAAGACCTGGACAATGTACAGGCTTAGGCTAATAAGTAGCAAGTAACATTTGCCACATAAGTGTCAGCCAATGACCATCTCCAACAAGAGAGAATCTAACCATCTCCCCTGTCATTTAATGACATTAACATTACTGAAATTCCCACTAACAACAACCTGAAGGTCAACGTAATTCACAAACTGAATTAGAATATCCATATAAACACTATGGCTACAAAAGCAGGACAAACACTGGGAATTTTGTGAAGAGTAATGCACACTCTGACTCCCCAAAGCCTGTGTACCATCTACAAGGCACAAGTCAGAATTGTGGTGGAATACTCTCCATCTGCCTAGATGAGTGCAATTCCAGTAACACTCAAGAAGCTGAACACATTCCAGGACAAAACAGCCTGCTTGATTGGCACCCATACACACCCTTCAATATTCACTCCCTCTACTATC
The DNA here is from genome assembly GCA_024679065.1 of Sphyrna mokarran. Taxonomy (NCBI): domain Eukaryota; kingdom Metazoa; phylum Chordata; class Chondrichthyes; order Carcharhiniformes; family Carcharhinidae; genus Sphyrna; species Sphyrna mokarran. The sequence goes on from JAGIQG010000019.1 coordinate 25,890,269, forward strand.
GATAGTAGTGTACCATCTACAAGATGAAGTGCAGTAACTCACGAAGGTTCCTCCAACAGCACCTTCCAAACCCACAACTTCTATAGCCTGAAAGGATAAGGGCAGCAGTCGCACAGGGAAACACCATCATCTGGAAACTCCCCTTCATGTCGCACACCATCCTGACTTGGAACTATATTGCTGTTCCTTCACTGTCACTGAGTCAAAATCGTGGAACTATAATCCCTAACAGCACAGGAGGTGTACCTGCAGCACATGGCCTTCAGTGGTTTAAGAAGGCAGCTTACCGTCACCTTCTCAAGGGCAATCAGGGATTGGCAATTGTAATGACTCAGGAAGCCCGACTGAAAAGGAATATAGTTGATTACAGATCAGCAGGCCCAGTCCCAGGTCTGCCTTATCAAAGGTTCAGGTAAGAAGTTCCAGCTGGGCAGCCATTGCCTGTTACCAGGGGAGCTCATGTTCAACAAGACTCATGGGGAGATCAATCAATGATTTCCCATGGACCTCATGGGGGTTATCACAGCAATAAATGCTGGCCTAGCTAGTAACAGCCCCATCCCATGACCAAATAAAAACAATTGTGCAGGGATATGCCGAGACCAATGTGAAACATTTAAATTGACCATGTTCTCATGTTCAGTAGCAATACTACTTCCTCAATATTTAGAAGAATTATTTATGAATATCTTCCTAACATTGGCTGTTCCTCAGGGCAGTAATCAAATTCAGAAAGTTGACCTCCACACTACTTTTCCTAGATTGTAGACCTCTGAACAAGTGGAGAGAAAAGGGCAGAACTTTAGGCACTTTTGAGTAAGAGAGTGGGTGCCCTGTGATCTTAAATATAAAATGGCCTCAGGATTTTTCCACCATTATTGTGGGGCAGGGTGGGTCGGGGTGAGGGGTGGGGAGTGATATTGCCTCCATGCTGGTTTGTGATTACACATCATCCAGGCAGGCAGGAGGAGAAGGCGTCTAAGCCTGCCTGCTGCATGTTGCCCCCACGATGCTTGTATTCAAAAATTCCACTTGGTATCCAACAGTAGGCCTTTAGCAAGCTAAATTGCATTGCCAATTCCCACCCCGTTCCCATCACCCCAATCCGTCTTCAGAAAAATGGCCCCAAGCTCCCCAGGGATGGAGCCAGGAAACCAACATATGCCTTCCAGTGGCACCCCCCCTGTTTACCCACCTAGGCCCATCTCCTTGTCACCCCTGACCAGGTAAAAATGCAGCTTAAATATCAGTGGAGTGAACAGATTTGGAAGATTACCTGCACTGTGAAAACTGGAGCACAAGCAGAGCAAACAAAAGATTTTTCCAGTAAGATTCTCAGGTGCCTCAGGAAATAATGTAACATTTATTAGAAGTATGTAGGTCTGTAAAGAGCAAAGCTCCTTCCTTTCAAAAAAAAATCACAGTCCCATATGACAAACCTAAGTAACTTGGCAGGACTGAGAGAGAGGGAGCTTTCTAACTGTGCGTAGGGCTCAATAATGAGCAGAATAATTTAAAAATTGGCTCAAAGGTCAGATATTAACATCTGAAAAATGAAATGTAATATAATTGGTGGAGTTATTGGAGATTATTTATTTTACAGAGCACCTTTGACAGATTAAAAAAAAACAACCGTGACTTTTCTCTCTCTTGTACAGAAGAATCGATATACTGTTACACGCCAAACAATTTCACCCGCGATCAGGCTTTATATGCCAGAGGATACTGTTGGACTGAGCTGAGAGATGCTGTCCCTGGCGTTGAACCCAGTCAACGGCCATCCCTTTTTGAGCACAAGTTCCTCCCCTATGCCCTCCTCGCCTTTGCCGGCATCATGTACATCCCAGCCCTGGGCTGGGAGTTCCTGGCCTCCACCAGGCTGACCTCCGAGCTGAACTTCCTGCTCCAGGAGATAGACAACTGCTACCACCGAGCAGCAGAAGGACGGGCTCCCAAAATCGAAAAGCAGATCCAGTCAAAAGGGGCGGGCATCACCGAGAAGGAGAAGAGGGAAATTATTGAAAACGCGGAGAAGGAGAAGAGCCCGGAGCAGAACCTATTCGAGAAGTATCTGGAACGGCGAGGGCAAAGCAACTTCCTGGCCAGGCTTTACCTTTCCCGGCAGTTGTCAGTTGTCTTTCTGAGTATCATTCCCATCACATATCTGTGCACTTACTACGTGAACCAGAAACAGAATGAGTTCACTTGTCCTCTGGGGGAGCCACCAGACTTGTCCAGCAGTGAGATGCTGCATATTCACGTCAACTGCAAACTGCCTTCGGTGCAGATGCAGCGCATCATCGCTGTAGTAGACATCGTTCTGCTATGCTTCATAAACCTCATCATTTTGATAAACCTAATCCACCTTTTTATAGTTAGGAAATCCAACTTTATATTTGATAAACTCCACAAGGTTGGCATCAAGACTAGAAAGCAATGGCAGAACTCACAGTTCTGTGACATAAACATTTTGGCTTTGTTTTGTAATGAGAACCGTGACCACATCAAGTCGCTGAACCGCCTGGATTTCATCACCAACGAAAGTGACCTCATGTATGACAATGTTGTGCGGCAGTTGCTGGCAGCTCTGGCCCAGTCCAACCATGATGTCACACCGACCATGCGGGATGCGGGCATCCAAACCATTGACCCCAGCGTAGACCCGGCTGACATCGAGGCCAATGAGCAGCTGATTATAAAGCGGCCGCGGAAAAAAATGAAATGGATCCCCACCACCAACCCACTGCCTTTCAAAGAGCCCTCCACTGCCCTGAAGTTTGAAAATAATAAAGGGGAAAAACCCAAGCCCGCCAGACGTAAGATAGCGACAGACAGTCTCGCGGCCCCCCTCCTGGACTCAACTTCCAAATATTTCCAAGATTCATCTTCCAACAAAGTCGAAGGGAACATTAGTGTCAGTAGTGAGAAAAAGCACAGTCGGCACTTGTCTTTGGATGTTCATCCGTACATTGTGAACACCAAAAAGATCAAGCCTGAAAATAAGGAGAGTTGTACAACTAAAGAGGGAGACTTCCTGCACTCAGAAGAGAATATGCTCTCGCACGTGCCATCTCCTATTAAAGGTGAAGTGTGAGTTTACTGAATATTAATAACCTTAAAGCAATGGATAAATGCAGAGTAATGTTACTTGCTTTACATGGAGTTGGTATTTCTTCTGATGTTTTGCGCATTTTTGGAAACGTGGGGAAACACGGGGAGCAGTACAGTGGCACAGTGGTTAGCACTGCTGTCTCATGGTGCTAGAGACCTGGTTTTGATTTTTGGGTTGGGTCAATGTGTGTGTGTTGTCTGCACATTCACCCTGCTGTGTCTGAGTTGCTTTCCTCTGGGTGCACCAGTTTCCTCCCACAGTCTGAAAGACATGCTGTAGGCGCATTGACCTGTAGGTGCTGGATTGTGGCAATTAGGGGAGTTTCACAGTAACTTCATTGCAGTGTTAATGTTAGCTTTACTTGTGAGTAAAGAATGTATGTTACTTTTATTTTTAGTGTTGTGTATTTTCACGCAACAGTTTGGTAGACAAGTCCCCAGTTCCCTTTCTGATAGGTTTTGTAAATTTAATAAGTTTGAAACCAATAACCAAATATCCATGAGCTTGCACTGTGTGACATTTACAGAGGTTGGAGTTGTAGTGGATCATGAGGCAGCAAAGCTAACCCACTGAGATGAACAGTGTCTGCATTAGCAATTGCAAGTTAAAAGCGGACGATACAGATTGTAAATCTGCATCAATGAGACTGTCAAACTCATCCACTATATAATGTTGTAATACTTTCAAAGCAAATATTTTTATTATTACACACTAAACCCAATAACATTCCAGAATTAAGTAGCACTTCGGAGTTGATATTTCTAAAATGTCAGTGTATGTGAAATGCAAGAAGTGCCAACATTACATCTGATTGTGAGTATACTTTAGTTGCTTTCATCCAAAACCTGTTCTATTTGTAGAAATGTATATTTTCTCATGAATGTGACACTTTCCTTTGCCAGACAATTCTTTATGTGAAATATTTTTATACTCATGATCAGAATTCAATCTGTGGGTGGGGCAGCATGGTGGCCCAGTGGTTAGCATTGCTGCCTCACAGCACCAGGGACCTAGGTTCAATTCCTGGCTTAGGTCACTGCCTGCACGGAGTCTCTACATTCTTCCCACATCTGTGTGGATTTCCTCCCAAAGTCCAGAAGACATGTCATGCTAAATTCTCCCTCAGTGTGTCAGAGTGTGGTGACTAGAGGATTGTCACAGTAACTTCATTACACTGTTAATGTAAGCCTATATTGTGACATTAATAATTAAACTTACCTAATTCATAACCATTGATGTATCTGCAAATATTCTTATTCCACATTAAATGTTTTGTTTCTCTTGGCTTTTCTTCATTTCATCTGGATTATTTTCTGTTTCCATTCATCGTGGTCACATTGTGCAAAACCTTTCCATGGTCTCCATTCACATGTTATCATGTTCCACCCCAAAAAAATCTATCCAATCAAATCTCAGCAAAAATAAGAAGCCACTGACATAATTCCTCACCCATCTCACTACATATCTTTAACCAATAAAACATTCTACACGAAAACTATACAAATCTTGCAGAACAAGTTGAAAATTACACATAGGCTTAACTCCCAACAACTCCTCATTACCTCTCCACATTCAACATAGCACCCTTTAAGATACTGGTTATTGGGATGAATTTTTACCACACCTCAACTATAATTCAAGATCCGTAGCCAATAAGCTAACCAGAGACCTGGCGTGAAAAAAAAACAGAAATTGAGATTATTCCTGAGTTCTGACCCAACCTGATTCATTGGGATTTCTCATGAAGATTCCAGCTTAATTGGGATGGAGACAGATTTCCTATCCAATTAAGGATGAGAGATAGACTATCAAAGCTGGTGGGCTACTTTTCAGGCTGGGGGGAACAATGGGCTATATATTGGCAGGTGAGTAACAGTTGGGAGTTGTTTCAACATGGAGGGACTGTCTTATCAACTTTCTTTAAAACTTTAAAGATCGTTCTTACAATCAACCAGCACGGTGGGAGAGGATGGAGAGGAGGAGATACAGATAGTATGTAGCTGATCTCATGTCCAGATGGGCAAGGAAGGCCTCCAAGACCTTCTGGGCATACCTGAAGCATTGAGCCACAGCCTGCTGCCAGGCACCCATCTCTTGCCATCTAAAACTGGCTCCCGGTGGTACAGGAAACAAGAGGCTGACCAGACAATTTCAGTCAACCTGCCTGATTTAGATTTGAAAAAAAGTTGAATCTACCACCAGCCATGTGTGAGTGGATAACCCTGCAAGCCCATAAATTTCTCTCTACAAAAGTGGCCTGTGTCTGCAAAGGCATTGCAAAATCATCAAGCTGGCTATTGCCAATGTTTTCAGACCCCATCCACATCCATTCCTGACCCTATACTGAGCTCAAAAATCCTGCTCCTTATTGTAAAAAACATATCGTAAGCAAGCAAAGATGTTGCACAGTGGTCAATTGCTGATGAAAAGGATTCGTATTACCAGGAACAATAACTTATATCTTCTCCTTCAAACGGTGGCATGCTTCATTGAAACATGGTGCCTTCAATGAAGGCACTACGTTTCTTGAAGTATGGTCACAGGGTACTGAAGCTAAGCATAGTGATGAGATTGTTTATGGTATTTCAGCAGCTACCTTCATCCAATGTGTATGGCCCAATCTTTATTTTGCTTCTGTAAAAAGACAAAGGAGTGATTTATAATCCATTAATTTTAATTCCTGGTTTACTCTCTATGGTTCAATCTGATAAACTGCTCAGCCTAGTTCTAGAGTCATAGATGTTTACAACATGGAAACAGGTCCTTCAGCCCAACTTGTGCATGCTGTCCTTTTTTTAAACCCTTAAGCTAATCCCAATTGCCCGCATTTGACCCCTATCTTTCTATACCTATCTTATCCATGTAACTGTCTAAATACTTTTTAAAAGACAAAATTGCACCTGCCTCTAGTACTACTCTGGCAGCTTGTTCCAGACACTCACGACCCTCTGTGTGAAAAAATTGACCCTCTGGACACTTTTGCATCTCTCCCCTCTAGTTGTAGACTCCCCCACTTTTGGGAAAAGATATTGACAATCTAGCTGATCTATGCCCCTCATTATTTTATAGGCCTCTATAAGATCATCCCTCAGCCTCCTACGCTCCAGAGAAAAAAGTCCAGATCTATCCAGCCTGTCCTTATAACGCACACCATCAAGTCCCGGTAGCATCCGAGTAAGTCTTTTCTGCACTCTTTCCAGTTTAATAGTCTCCTTTCTGTAATGGGGTGACCAGAACTATACACAGAACTATACACAAGTGTGGCCTTACCAATGTCTTGATGATATACCAGGAGGCCACTGATTCCCTATAAGTGGCACCAGCTTATAAATCATGTAAGAACAAAAAGAATCACTGTTCTAGAAATGGGCTGCTGTCTTTGAGGTTAGCTTCAAACACAATCCCTTCACAATTAACTATAAAATGCAGGTTATGTGACAAACTGAAGCATATGTCACTTCCCTGTAATTTGAAGCAAGGATCAAGAAAGACATACACAATGGATTGATTTACAGTTTTTGGTTATCTAAATGTAGAATTGTAAAGTTTGAAAACAATCACAAATGTTGAAACATTTTTGTTTCTGTTTGCTTTTCATGACTAACAAGTTATTTCTCATAGATAGTAATCTGTCTGAAGGAGGTGCTGCAAGCAATATTAAATATTCATCAGAGAGCTGCCTAACACTACCCATCAGCAAAGCTTATGCTACCAGCTACACGAACAACTTGCCTCCTGTAGTGGTCCCATCCAATCAAGAAAAGGAGGTCTGCGAAACAAAACCCTTGTTCAACCGCAATCCTGCTCAACCCCTAATCAACATCCAGAACATCCCAGCCCTCTATGAAGACCGCGAGGATGAAGCATTTCCCTCCAGCTTGCCACATGCAAAAGTCACTTCCTCTGCTGATGCAGCAGATCTATCTACACGCTCACCCGAGAAGATATTACTCACTACCTTTAAAGACCCTATAGTAATGGTCAGCACGATAGAATATTAGCAAATTAGATATGCAGTAGAATTAGTTCTTTCATGTGGCTGACATTGCATCATTGGAAGATGGCATTGGCACAAGTACTATCTCTCCATCTGTCTAGGTAACGACTATATAAAGCAAGTAGTGTTCTGAATGTGTCCACATGAGTTTCTTTAGATGCAAAATAGCCGATGGGGCATGTTTCCTCACCCAGAAAGATTATCTTTAAATCGACAAACTCTCGAGACTCAACAAATTTTATGGTGCTTAGCTTTACTAATTGTAACTTGGGTTTAAAAATCTTCTTCTAAAACTACCAGCAGCAAAGAAGTGATGGAATAATTGACTGGAGTTTACAGTCAGACAGTTAAAGGACTATAATTAGTGAGTCTTGCTGTCAGGTAGCTTAAGCATACCAGTGCTATTGAGTAGATTCTGACACAGAGAATAGAAGGAAGCACTCTTCACTGGTTCTTTTTTAGAGATTACACCAATAAAGAACCAATAATTGTTTACACAGCTTATTTTTACACACCTTTCAGTCACTACATTAGCAGGAGAACTACTTCATGGCACAATAATGCAATAAACAATAATAAGAATGACAGAACTCCAAAGCAGCTGCAATGTGTTTACTTTTTACTTCAACTTTTAAGAATTTTTACACTTTGGATTTTATTTCCTGAAAATTTTATCTTAATTAGTAGAGTTATACTAGATTGCTATATTTCATTTCTTGTGAAACATAAATATACCAACTGTATAAGTAAAGAACAGCAATAATTTTTGTCAATATATATTTATTGTAAATATTACAATTCTAATTATTACCATTAGTATAACATCCATGGCTATTGCCTCAACAGCACTGGTCCAATGCCATGACACATCCCTTAATTATGCCAAGGTGCTTTTGGTTTTGAAGGGACTCATCCAATAGAATAATTCACTATTTAAACGATTAATGATTCCTTTCGCTAACTATTGATAAATAAATTCTAAGTACGTAACTTCAAGCAAATACCACTCTTTATAACACATAATGCATATTCACACCAATGCACCGAGGCATCCCAATCATATCGCTCCACCTGGTATTTCAAAACATTCTAACAAAATCATGGAGAAGTGTGGCTTTGAAACGTAGGCTTGGAAAATTATGCTGTGCGAAGAATCAGTGTGAGTGGGTGGCCTGCCTACAATATGTGCTTAAAGATAAAGGCTTGATTCTCACTGGGAATTGGCCTAGGTGTCTATTCTGTATAATTATGGCAAGAGGTCCACAATATGACAGTGAAACATTTCCTGTTCCTTTTGTAAAGCTTAATCACCCGTATGTGGCCTCCAGCAGTCATTTTAAGGCTCATCAATTAGACCATTATAGAGGAGAAACAGCGACTAGAACAAACCTGGAACATGCTGCAACCAGCTTTCACTGAATATAGAACAAGTATTGGGTCACCGATTAACTTATTGAAAGAGGCTAATATCTATTTCAGGTGGGCATCTTAGCTTTAGGAAGATGACAGTTTAACCTTGGTGTCTTCAGATTCCCAACGGGTCCAGTTCCAGTTGGCAAAACTGGATTAGCAATCCAGGAAACTGTTATATTTCTCCATTACATAGCCCGGGGATTCTAATAGAAGTGCCAGGTGTACTTTAATCAGCATAATCCTGGAATGCCGCTCGGAGCAATCATGGCACTGTGCCACCTCTACACATATACATAGCCACTAAGAAAGACAAGGTAATGATCATTTAACTTTGCTGTTACTGTAACAATGAGTGGGGCTGCACTGCCAAGATGTGTTACCACTCCATACTGTGGTATTACTACATTCTCTCCATCATTAAAAAAGCTGTGGCCAGAATTCTCCTGCCTCGCAAGCCCTGCCATTGCTGGTAGTGAGATCAGAGAATTTGGCCAAATTCTCTGGCGTTCATAGCAGCAGGACCAGAGAATCCCAGCTGCAGGTAAGACCAGCAAATTTGGCCCTGTAACAACAAAAAACTAAAGATACTTCTCCAGATTTTAATTAGGAAATGGGAGCGGAAGGTGAGACTTGTTTTGCTGATGTAAAATGGGATAAAAATGATCAATTTTGTGTGCCTGTGCCCGAGGGTGGTGTTGTGTTATTGTGTAATAGCATTGCCACTGGACTAATAATTCAGAGACCCAGGGTGATGCTCTGCATACCAGGGTTCAAATCCCACATCAACAGATGGTGAAATTTGAATTCAATAAAAATTTGGAATTAGTGTCTAATGAAACCATTGTCAAATGTCATTAAAACCCATCTGGTTCACTCAGGTCTTTTAGGGAAGGAAATCTGCCACCCATACGTGGTTTAGCCTACATGTGACTTCAGATCAATAGCAAGGTGGTTTATGGGTCATAAATGTGGTCCATCCAGTGATGCCCACATCCCATTAATTAATTTTAAAAAAGGTGCCTGAGAATCTTGAGATATATCCAATAGTAGAATGGTTCAGGCAACCTGTCAGACAGCAAGATCCTTGATTATACTAATGACAGGCCTTAAACATGCTTACAGACCTTGTTTTAAAATTTGTCAGAAAGTAAGCTCGATGCTTGCATGGCATTGACACGAGCTAATTTTTATAGCCCCCTAAGATCAACAATTTTTAATCTTTAAGGGAATTAATGGAACTGGGGAGAAAGTGGGAATGTGTAATTGAGGGTTATCATATCAGATCAGGTGTGATCTTACTAAATGGTGGAGCAGACTCAATGGGTTCAATGGCCTACTTCTACTCTTGCATCTTATGGTCTAACTAACAGTCCTTAAAGAGACCATTTTTGGACAAGATAGGTAAACCTGGTTTCTCCTGGCTCTACAGAAGTGTGGCATTCACTGCCACCCCCTTCCACATCTGACTTCCACGATGTCTCTCAAAAGCAGTGCCAATATTCGTACCAGCCAAGCTTGTTCTATGCCCAACTGATGCCTGCAGCTCACAGGGTTTCATGACAATGAACCCTGAGGACCAGTTTTGGGAGATTGCCCTAAGGTGACTATTGCTGCTGCTGTACCACCAGCTTCCTCTCCATTAAGTAATGTCTTTCCCAATTTCTTTAATGAGAAACATTTCTGAACATGCCAGATAAAGATTATTTTTTTCATCTATGTGATGAAAAAATTTAATAATCTATCATTCATGAGCAACATAATAAATGCCCTCTGCAACCTTTCGTTTGATTGGGTGGCATGGTGGCACAATGGTTAGCACTGCTGCCTCGTAATGTTAGGACCCGCTTTCATTTCCAGTCTTGGGTGACTGTAGGGAATTTGCTTGTTCTCCCCTTGTCTGTTTGGATTTCCTCTGGGTGCTTCGGTTTGCTCCCACAGTCCAAAGATATAAAGGTTAGGTTGATTGGCCATGCAAAATTGTCCTTTAGTGGCAGGGAGGCTAGTGTGGTAAAAATTTGGAGTTACAGAGATAGGGATTGGTTGTCGGTGCAGGCTCAATGGGCCGAATGGCCTCCTCCTGCACTGTAGGGATTCTGTGATGATTCTACGATTCTAGGTAAAGTGAAAATCTGCTCCTAAAGAGTGAGGAGCATATAATACGTGAAGAGTTAAAAATATATTTAACAATCATTCCTTTCCCATTTTTTACAGATGCGCTACATAATGCTGCAAATTATATTGAAACAAAAAGATGCATTTCCTTTCCATTTCTTCACTCACTGAGAACAAAATGAAGGTTTGCTAAACTTCATTTCACACAGTGTCATATTAAGCTATTAGAGGCTATAAAAATTAGGCTGTTATGGATAATGTAGAAATAATATCCTAGAAATTACTGTCACTAAGAGTGTGAACACTTAGCAGGTTATTTTAAAATCCCCTTCCCTATTTTAATAGAGGTGTGCGTTAACCCATTTTAAACAAAGTGAAAGTCTCAATTATGATGGAGTGCAATGCAATTATTAAGAGTGACGCAGTGGTTAGCACTGCTGTCTCACAAGGCCAGGGACCCAAGTTCAATTCTGGTTTCAGGTGATTGCATGGAATTTGCAAGTTCTTCCCATGTCGGTGTGAGTTTTCTCCAGGTCCTTGGTTTCCTCCCACAGTCCAACAAATGCAGATTAGGTAGATTGGCCACGCTAATTTGCCCCTTGATATCCCAAGATGTACAGGTTAGGTGAATTAGCCATGGTCAATGTCTGGTATTACAGGGTGAGGAATAGGCCTGGGCAGAATGTTCTTTCAGAGAATTGGTGCAGACTTCATGGGCCAAAACCCTCCTTCTGCATTATAGGGCTACTATGAATTCTATAGAAGTGTGTTAAGGACTGATACATTACCATTTTCGCACAATAGTATACAGATTAATAAGTCTCGTTCAGTCTTGAGTGTTGCTGAATGAAATATGACTGAGTTAACAATTAAATTAATTGTTAGACCTGGTGCAGTAAACTCAATCAGCACTTGTGACTCAAGAAATCAAACTTCTTGGTTCTTCTTCTGATGAAGGGTTATCATCGTTCCAAAATGTTAACTCTCCATAGGTGCTGTCCAGTCTGCTGGGAATTTTCAGCATTTTCTGTTTTGATTTCAGATTTCCAGCCTGATGTTGTGAGACTACTTACAACACAAAAGAGAACAATAGTCTTTTATTGCAATACTGTAGGCACAAAAAAAATTCATTGTTGCATTTTTGAGAGACAGTTCTGGAATTTCCTCCTTTGGGGCAACTCAGAGGTTAGGCCACAAAATGTGCCCAGTGTTGCTCTCATTTGCCTAATGACAACTTACACACAAAGTATCCTCCCCAGAAACACGTCCAAAATTGAAATATGGAATTGTGAGCATAGATCAGCATAAATAACCAAAGCCCAAGAGGCAGCACAGTGGCACAGTGGGTCTCACTGCTGCATCACAACATCAGGGACCCAGGTTCAATTCCTGTCTTGGTCACTGTTTGTGTGGAGTTTGCATTTCTCCCCATGTCTGTGTGGGTTTCCTCCAGGTACTCCAGTTTCCTTCACACCTCAAAGATATTTGGGTTGGGTTGATTGGCCATGCTAAAATTGACCCTAGTGTCAGGGGATTAGCAAGGTAAATTTGAGGGATTTGAGGGATAGGACTGGGTGGTATTTTGGCCAGCACAGATTCGATAGCCAAATGGCCTCTTTCTGTACCATAGGCATTCTATGATTCAATGAAATGACAAACACAAGAGTATATTTATTCTTTGAGCTTTAAATTGAACTCATTCACATAGACCAGGTATAGCATGTTTACAATCCTGCAACATGGGAAGCTTCTCATTTTATGGTGTTGTCACAAAGTACATTCATAGAAACAGAACAGATGTCAATGAGGATTAGTTTGTTAAAAGACATGACAGTCGAGATTCTCCGGTCTCTCAGACATGTGTTTCCTGCTGGTGGGATGTGGTATGTTGTTTACTAGTGGTGGGATGCCCTGGTCCCATCGCTGATAATGGAAATTCCCATTATCGTCACCCCATGCCATCAGAAAACCCATAGGCAGGAGTGCACTGCTGGCAGGACCAGAGAATCCTGCTGGCGTGAAAGGGTGAAAATTTCTGGCCAAAAGCTTTCAAATAAGGGAAAATTGATTTTGTTTCCTGCTGAGAAACCTCCGAACAGATGCAGTCAGGGGATGTTCGCACTGGAGAATTGAGAGTCAGTTTCATCATTGAGATTAGATCGACAAAGGATTCAATGGACATTAGAAAAATAGAGGAGGCTGACATGTGTTCTAGTTACTCCGGTGACTCACTTACACCCAACAGTCCCCAATCTTTTAAGACCTTTGTACCCACTTTATGGGAATATCTGGGTACAATTACAGAGAGAATTCTGGGCAAAGTGGTATTTGTAAAATACCTTTGTGCAAATTGACTGATGTTCAGCTCAGATCAAGCTATGCGATTGGAACAAATTCTAATCAATAATTTATAATTAATATCAAAATTGGTGTGCTAAATGTGTTTGCTTATTCCAATAAGGCATCAGTGAAACATATGTAAGAAAGCTAATTTAGTGTTAGGTTAATGCTGTACAGACAAATAATAACTTGCTGCATATCTAGATTCTCACAAAGGCTGCTTTGATGACTGGAGTAAATAATTTTTTAATGCTTTAGGTTGGCTGTAGATTTCTTTCAGACATTAGAGATTTCTTTCATTACTTTATTCAGGAAGAGAATTGTATTCAATTCTTGCCAAGCAAGAGGGTGATAATTATTAGGAGTAGAGGCATTCAGATTTGAAGTTCCTATCAGATCAACATTATCTCCTTGAGTGATGGAGAAGTTTGAGGGGCTGAATGGCCTACTACTGCTCCTTGTTCATGTTAGATTGGAGTAGTAGAGCTGACTCTGAGGACAGTGATTGACATAGTAGTAAATAAGAGAAGAATCCAATACCTGTAAGTTAATTATGATACCAGAATAACGGTTAATTTTTTTTAACACAGAGAATGGGGGCGATTTTCTGGCTTCATTGTGCCTGGTGCAGATCACAGTGATCCTGGAAGATAGGACTACAAATTGGTTTCACGCCTGGCACAAACAGCTTGCAATCACTCTCTTTGCTTTCTACTGGCGCAAACAAAATCACACTCAGTAACATTTATAGAACATAGAACATAGAACATTACAGCACAGAACAGGCCCTTCGGCCTTCGATGTTGTGCCGACCAAAATAAAAAGCAATGCCCCTCCAAACTAAACCATTCCCTTCTCTTCCATATACTTATCAATTACCTCTTAAACGCCACCAAACTTGGCGCATCTACAACAGCTGCAGGCAGGGCATTCCACTCCCTAATCACTATTTGAGTAAAGAACCTACCTCTGATATCCGTCCTATAACTCATACCCCTTAATTTAAAGCTGTGTCCCCTCGTGCTAGCTTTCTCCATCCTAGGAGAAAGGCTATCACTGTCCACCCTATCTAAACCTCTAATCATCTTATATGCTTCAATAAGATCCCCTCTTAGCCGCCTCCTTTCTAACGGAAACAACCTCAAATCCTTCAACCTCTCTTCATAGGACCTGCCCTCCATACCAGGCAACATCCTGGTAAACCGCCTCTGTACCCTCTCCAATGCCTCCACATCTTTCTTATAATGTGGGGACCAGAACTGCACACAATACTCCAAGTGCGGCCGCACTAGAGTTTTGTACAGTTGCAACATGATGCTGCGGCTCCTAAATTCAATCCCCCTACCAATAAAAGCTAAGACTCCATATGCTTTCTTAACAACCTTCTCGACTTGACTGCCTACTTTCAGGGATCTATGCACATACACACCAAGATCCCTCTGTTCATCTAGACTACTAAGAATCCTACCATTTGCCCTATACTCTACACATTTATTATTTCTGCCATAGTGCATTACCTCACACTTTTCCACATTTAAACTCCATTTGCCACCTCTCGGCCCAGCTCTGCAACTTGTCCAAGTCCCTCTGCAAACTATAACACCCCTCTTCACTATCTACCACTCCACCGACTTTAGTGTCATCTGCAAATTTACTGATCCATCCTCAATACCCTCATCCAGATCATTTATAAAAATTACAAACAGCAGGGGCCCCAAAACAGACCCCTGAGGCACACCACTTGTCACCGAACTCCACGATGAATATCTCCCATCAACCACCACCCTCTGTCTTCTATCTGCCAGCCAATTCCTAATCCAATTAGCTAAATCACCCTCTATTACACACATCTGCATTTTCTGTAGAAGTCTTCCATGGGCCACCTTATCAAACGCCTTACTAAAGTCCATATATACTACATCAACCGCCTTACCCCCATCCACCTCTCTGGTCACTTTCTCAAAAAACTCAATGAGGTTAGTAAGGCATGACCTACCCTTCACAAACCCATGCTGACTATCCCCAATCAATTCATTTCTCTCTAAATAACTATAAATCCTATCCCTAATAATTCTCTCCAATACCTTGCCCACAACAGAAGTAAGACTCACTGGCCTATAATTCCCTGGAAGGTCTCTCTTCCCCTTCTTAAACAAGGGGACCACATTCGCTATCCTCCAGTCCTCCGGAACCACACCCGTAACCAACGAGGACCTGAAGATCAGAGCCAGCGGCTCTGCAATCTCCTCTCTTGCCTCCCAGAGAATCCTAGGGTAAATCCCGTCCGGCCCAGGGGACTTATCCAACTTCAAACCCTCGAGACTTTCTAGCACATCCTCCCTATCTACTACAATACTTCCCAATTTGCAACCCTGTACCGCAGTGTTCTCCATAGCTACATTTCCAGCACTCTGCGTGAATACCGAAGAGAAATATTTATTCAGTGCCTCACCAATCTCTTCAGGCTCCACGCACAACTTCCCACTGCTGTCTATGACTGGCCCTAATCTTGCCCTACCAATCTTCTATTCTTAACATATCGAAAGAAAGCTTTAGGATTCTCCTTAATCCTATCAGCCAACATCTTCTCGTGTCCCCTCTTAGCTCTCCTCAATTCACTTTTTAGCTCCTTCCTGGCTAATCTATAGCTATCCACTGCACTAACTGAGCCTTCAAGCCTCATCCTGACATAAGCCTCCTTTTTCTTCTTAACCAGCAAATCAACTTTTTCGTACACCAAGGCTCTCTTACTCGACCATTTCCTCCCTGCCTGACAGGGACATACTTATCAAGGACTCGTAGCAGCTGCTCCTTGAATAAGCACCACATTCCAGATGTTCCCAGTCCCTGTAGTTCCCTAGTCCAATCTATGCACCCTAATTCTCTCCTGATGGCCTCATAATTACCCTTTCCCCAGCTATAACTACAGCCCCCAGCTTCATGCCTATCCCTGTCCATCACTAAGGTGAACGTAACCGAATTGTGGTCACTATCACCAAAATGTTCACTAACTTCCAAGCCTAACGCCTGGTCTGGCTCATTGCCCAGCACCAAATCCAATGTAGCCTCACCTCTAGTTGGCCTATCTACATACTGAGTCAAAAAACCTTCCTGCACACTTTGTATGAAAACTGACCCCTCTAACGAGCTAGAGCTATAGCTATTCCAATCAATATTAGTAAAGTTTAAGTCCCCCATAACAATTACCCTATTACTTTCACTCCTGACCAGAATTGACTTTGCAATCCTTTCCTCTACCTCTCTAGAACTTTTAGGAGGTCTATAAAAGACTCCCAACAGGGTGACCTCTCCTTTCCTGTTTCTAATCTCAGCCCATACTACTTCAACAGACAAGTCCTCATCAAACTTCTTTTCTGTCACTGTGATACAGTCTTTGACCAATAATGCCACTCCTCCCCCCCTTCTACCTCCTCCTCTACTCCGACTAAAGCATTTGTACCCCGGAACCTGCAACATCCATTCCTGTCCCTGCTCTACCCAAGTCTCTGAAATGGCCAAAATATGCACTGCCATTCATCGCCATTTTCTCTCAATGCCCGTGACCTTCTGACCTTTGGGCATTTCACAAGAAAGACAAGAATCATTACTGGTCTCCATTTGCCGAGACCAGGTTTGATGGCCACGACGGGGGAGGCTCTGAAGCCATTGAAGCCCCTGGGTGGTCAGGAATATGACAGGTAGAATGCACCTGGCAGTGCTCACCTGGCACTTTGGCAGTGCCCATCTGGACAACCAATTGGCACTGCCAATATGCTGGGGCACTGCCAAGGGGGTAAGGTCTGACTGTGGGTGGGGCCTGAGCAGGGACTATGACAAATAGGTAATGCTGGAGTGGTGTCATGGAAGGATGGTCTATGCAGGGCTGATTGTGCAGAGGGGATTGTGCAAGAGGGGGTTATGCAGGGATGAAACATAAAAGGGGGGAGCGTGAAGGGGTGAAACATAAAGGGCACATGTTGTGCGTCATAAAGAATGGAAATTCTGGGGTCATGAAGGGGAACCCATCAGGAGAGCCTCCAATACCTTGATGTCAGCGATCCATGTCGGGGAGGACCTGGGGATAAATGCCACTGATGAGGGGGGGTAGAGAGTGTCCTAATGTCTGTGGAGTGAGGGAAGAGGTCTCCCAGTGCACTGTGAGATCAGAACACCCTTCCAAAACAGCGCCTGATCACTTTGCAGGAGGCTACAACCCTCCCAAAATGAGCATGTAATGGACCACTCTCTCAGGAAAATGATTAAGTGTGGGACAGTTGACGTCCAGATCAAACTGGACAGATTGGCACAGATCACTCCCATTTTTTGGAAAAATAGTGGGTAATATTTGAAAGCACTTAAAACTTGTTTGTCAGCACAGGAAATTAGACTATTTGCTGCAATTACTACTACGAATTACAGAACTTCTAAATGTGATTCAGCTGCCACATTTTGTGCAAACTGTATTTTACTACTTTACTATGTCATCCACAAGATGGAGTTATGCTCCTTAGAACTGTGAATTAACCCCTCAATCACCAAATGTGTACATTTGTTTTTTGACACCTCAGGCCCGATTCTCCGACCTTGCCTGTGGCTGGTGTTCTCCAGTCCCGCTGCAGTGAATGGGGATTTGGCTGAGCGCCAAATTTTCCGTTCTTGCTGGCAGCAGTGGGGGCCGAGAAAGGCTGGAGAATTCTGGTCCTCAGCTTTGTATTGGATGGCACAGTTTCAATCCTTTTGTGGTGGTCACAGTTTCTGCTCAAGTCTATTTGCAACATGTTGAGCAGACCCCGTGAAAAGTTATTCCTCATAAAACAAAAGGGATTTGGGGATGACTAACACGTGGTCACCAAATGAGACCAACCTTTAGATTTTCTTCTAGAACACAGATGCCTGTTTGCTACAGATCACAGAAGATAGCAAGAGGATAGTTTTGTAGCATAAGAATCACCAAACATAATGAAGAAAGAATTGAGACAATGGTGCGGAAAAAATAAATTTAAGACAATGCTTATGATTCACATTCACCACTTTAGTGTTGACAGAACTAGTAAGCTTGACAAATAAATTGTTCCAAAGAAGATGTACTTAATGGCCCATCAGAATCGTGCAGCTAGTATATTTATGACAATAAATTAGTGGAGCCTTGTTGCAATGTTGAACATGATAAGCCCAAGGAAGAGTGATTTGTAGCATTAGTTTCCTCTCATACTTCTCCAAAATCCATGAAACCTTCCGTAGTCCTGAAATAATAACATCAACCATTCTACACAAAAGAAATACGACCAGAGGCATAAACAATCATAGAATAATAGAGTTAAAGAATCGTACAGTGCAGAAAGAGGCCACTCAACCCTGCACTGAAAATAATCCTACCTATGCTCTTTCCTGTAACCCACATGCATACTCTGCTAATTTCCCTGGCACTAAGGACAATTTAACATGGCCATTCAACCTATCCTGCACATATTTGGCATCAAGCAAACTCAAAGAAAAAAAATCTTATCCTGAAAAAAGACAAAAGTGAACAATATGATTACAAGATTCAATACGTAAATGGCAAGAGAAAAATATAAACATGCTGAAATAATGAGCACAATGAATGAACATTAGTCAATGAATCAATGGTTAACCACTGTTGACACTTGGTAAAGATTGGACTCAAATCAAAAATGCCAAACCCATTAAGATAGGAATTAAGAATATGCAGAAAAGGGATGCTTAAAGAAAATCCCTCTCCATCTCTTACCCCGACATTCATTTCAAAGTGAATTCATTGAACGAAGACGAATATATGTCAATAAGAGGAAACTTGTATTCAGTAACTATAACAGTACAAATAATGCATGGAAACCTTTCTGGAAATATATGCCATGGCTTAAATAATACATACTGAACAATCACAATTAACATAAACTAACAAAATAAAACATCTGCAACAGAGATACTGAGTGATATCCAACAGTTATGCTCAGAAACTCAAAATAAAGAACCCCAAAATATTAAAACTGTAGCAATAATCAAATCAAAGGACTGATTTTTTTTCATTCAAAAGAACACCAGCACCAATGAGATTATAATCCCCACCAAGATGAGGCTGGACCTGAGTTCAACAGTGTGTAACTGAGTGGGATTTGAGTGAGTTAAAATTTTAATCGACTCTCATAAATCTCAAGAGTGCATTTAAATAAAGGCAATATAGTGAGAACTTCCCCCCAAACTGCTATCAAATGTACAAGATGAGTTGCAACCTGAGCAATTTCCTTTCAGCTGAATAGAAGATAACTTCAACATGACAGACGCAGCAGACATGAGCTTAATTTGAAAGCTGTGACAATAAAGCAATGAGAGAAGGCTACAGAAATGACCTTGCTGGCAAGACTGGAAGCATCTTTGCCAGGTTATTTCTCTAACTTAAGGGCAATATGTTACCTTTATAATTTGTGCAAAGAAGTGAAAATTGCTTTCTTACATTTTTCGGAGGCTTGGGTCTGTGTCTTTACTGCTGCAATTGACTGAAAAGAAAATTAACCAACAGTCATGAAAGTAACTTTCCGATAAGCAATAATCCTTCAGTCAGTCACATTTAGCACTTTACACAAGGAAGTAAGAATGACAGAAGGGTGGGTATGGATATACAGTAAAGTCCTGCTATTCGCGTCTTCCTCTTTCACCAGTTTGTTTATCCATACTAAAGTCTTTGTACACCAGTTCACCCATTGCAGACCCAAATTCACTTATCTGCAGTTATGAGAATAAAAAATAGAAAATACTGAAGCAAAAAAAAAAGAACCCGAGTAAAGTTTTTTTAAAAAAGGAAGATATCCATGATGCATTTCCTGCAGTGTGCACTGCACGTGCATTGTCTGCTATTGTCTGCATGTGTTTGTTGCTGCAACTTAATTCCTGATTGCAGACCACCTCCACTCCCATGTAAAGTACTGAAAATGTGACAAACTTTACATTCTTGTTTTATTCAACAATTTCTCCAGCAAATTTCTCCTTAAATTTACTTAAAACATAGGCCCAAGTCATTCAGTCCCATCCAACATGGGATCAACGCAAGTGGGACAGAGATTTCAACGAACAAGCAAAAGGTCCATTGACCTTGGATGGGAATTTCCTACAATGGGGCAGTGCGGACCAACATATCCCGCCCAGAGTTTTTATTAATTTTGATCCTTTATACATTAAAATTTTAGAATGTCTGGAATCTCTCTAATTGTTTTCTACTGTATAAGATCATAATTCAAATTTACAGAATTAGGTCACTCGACCCATTGAGTCTGCTCTGTCATTCACTCATGGCTGATATTTTTCTCATCCCCATTTCTCCATAATCCCTGATCCCCTTATTAATCAAGAACCTATCTATCTCTGCCTTAATGAGATGACCTGACCTCTACAGCCTTCTGTGACAAAGAGTTCCATAGATTCAGCATTCTCTGGCTGACGAAATTCCTCCTCATCTCTATTTTAAAGAATTGTCCCTTTAGCCTGAAGTTATGGCCTCTGGTTCTAGTTTTCCCTACTAGTGGAAATATCCTCTCCACATCCACTCTATCCAGGCCTCATAGTATCCTGTATGTTTGTCATTCCTGATATTGCCATTTTGCAAAGGTTCACAGAAATATGTGGCGGAACTTTACTGTATATGTTCAATGATCCAGTGAAATGGCCACCACTGGAAACTATTCAATGGTTATTGAAATAAGATGCATTCACGTGAAGATGAGGTATAATGCCATGATCTCAGTAATTAGCTGTACGTTGGTTTGTCTTAAATTAAGAGTCATTATTAATGCTCTGAGTTTTTTATTAGATGATCCTAATTTATAAAAATAATGATTATTTTAATATATATATAAAACTGTAGTTCATCGCCATTTGTATTCAAAAGTGCATTAAATCCTTCTGTTTGGTCCTTTATTTGAATGTCTACATTGAAATTACAGTGTGTGTATGTGTCAGGTTAATTGTTTTATTGCACTGACAGGATCTGATTGTCACTAATGGAAACTGCATGTAGAGAATCTCAGGCTTAACAAAGCAACAAAATTGATTAAGGTTATCCTCAGCATGTGTTCAGGAATAACTATTGCAAATTCTGTGTAAATTCTAGGGGTTTCTTTGTTTTTACTTCCAAGCTAATGAGATTAGAAATTTGATATAACTCAAATGAACCATCCTGTATGTGTAGATAACAGTTTAGATTTCATCACAATTATGAATTCATTTTAATTGTTATTTAAAAATTGCAGATGAGTATCAAGTAAAGGATAATGTAAATTTGCTTTGTTTCTGAATTTGCCACAAGGCTAGATACAAATTCCAAAAGTCGTGCCATCTTTTCACATTCCAAAAAGCAAATCTCATTATTGAATCTCTGTTGACACCAACCCTTACTCTGGGATGCCAGGAAGTACATCAGTTGAATTTCCTCTTCCCTAAGATCTAATTTTATCAATTCCAAATTCTTTGATGTAAGATTTCTGAAACACATTAGCCAATGGAACAAGTGTTTAGCCATCAGATGGCCTTTCTTCCCAGTTAGTTTCAGCTTCAAAATGGATAGAGAGAGAAATAGAGGCGGTATATAATCTTAAATAGAGTAATACTGTGGGGAATGGGATTAAAATAGGTGGGGGGCTGGGTTAGAGTTGGAAATTTAAAATTGAAATGTTTATAAAAGAACAAGGGGAATGAGGAACTATGGGAAAGGCATGTGGTTAAACTTTAATTTTAAAAAACTAGCCTCAACATGAAAGTAATAAAACTATCCCTACCCATTGAATAACATTATTTCTGTAATATTAACATTCACAGAATTGGAGCTAGAAACTAACCAATGATATGTCATTATAATAAACACTTTTATTGCATTCCTGTTAACTTTTCATTAAACAATATGAACAAGGATTCCAATGGTGATAAATTCCTTAGAATGAAACCTAGAGAAGTTTTTTTTTGACCAGGATGGTTCCAGTAGCCTCCCTAAAAAGAAAAACTCTCCATAATTATCTTAGAGTGCGGGAGATGCTACAGAACTTTTTGCCTTGCAGGTTAATGTTCATCTTGCTTGGAGCCTATGTTTTAGGCCCGTACCTGGCATATGATGTCTGGAGCCTGGGAATGTTTAATAATGTAGCAGGATTTTTGAAACCCAATGATCAGAGCATTCTTTCAAAATAGACTGAAAATACTTCAATTGGGCAAGATGTACCAAATTGCATGAGGGAAAAGTTGGGGGGAGGGGCGGGAAAGGACATTAAGGAAAATAACATTAAGTAGACACCTCCACCCACTTGAACAATGTGCATGATTGATTAAAAGGGGAAGTTGCATTCTCTTATATCTGCATGATGTGCGCAGACTTTTCCCTGCACTCCGTCATGCTGTACCGGTAGGGGTTATTATGCCAAATGTCATCACAACAAGTAGAGTTAAAATTAAAGTCAGAAAACTTTGTACATAGCTTGAGCATCTACTACTATGACAAAGCTGTATAGTTTATATCTTCATATTTTATGCTACCTCTGCTGACCTGGCCAGACAGGAAATGTCTTATGAAGCTTGCAGATGAAGTAAAGGTGCATGACTTCATGTACTACACTGAACTATAAATATTTAAATGTCATTAATGAATGTTGGAACTCAGATGTATCAGTACCGACATGAAAATAAATATATAATATCAATGTATTCGCACTTTTCAAACTATGTGGAACCACCTTGTCCCTAAATATATAGATATATATATACTATTAATATTATAGCACATTATTTTAGTAAAATAATGACCTGCTACGATGCCTTTTAACTGAATAAAAAAATTAAAAATAAATCATTTGTTGATTATTTTGTTTGTGACATTTTATTTGTGTGAAACTTTTGTCTTTCTATCTCCACAGCTTGTGTGGCCACAAAATGATAGGCTTATTTGGTCTTTAGGCTCAAAATAGAGTCACTGAGATAGAAAAAGCCCTTCGACCCATTGCATCTACATCATCCAAACACAAACCTCCCAAGTGTTTTAATCCTAAGAATCAAGAGCTTCAAATCCAGCCAGAATATGCTTCAATCACAGGCAAAACAATTCTCAACCAAAACTTGTCATTCTGTATCTGCCATGAGTGGCATAACATTCTGCCTGAATTTCTACACCTTATAGACTATCACCACAATTTCTAATCCCATAATATGCCATTCCATTTATGGCATACAAAAAAACAAAGCTTTATAGAATTCCTACCATACAGAAGAAAGCCCTTTAGCCCATCAAGCCTGCACTGACTACAATCCCCACCCAGGCCCTACCATCTGTAACCCCCCCCCCATAGTTACCTATGCCCTTGACATTGAGGAACAGTTGAGCATGGCCAATCAACCTAATCTGCACATCTTTAGAAGGAAACCCATGTAGACACAAGGAGAATGTGCAGACTCCACACAGATAGTGACTCAAGCCGGGAATCAAACCTGGGTCCCTGGTGTGGTAAGGTGGCAGTGTTTACCACTGTACCATTTTGCTGCCCATTTTAACTTCACTGGAACCTGAATCTACCTCTGGAAATGCCTATTTACCACAAGAGCAAAATACAAATGATCAAAGCTGCAACAGACAATAACACGAGGACTCGGTCTGTGCACAACTCATTCTCCTACTGGTTTTAGTTATCCTAATTCTTCTGGAACATGCGTGCAGTTCCTACATTGTTGCTTACAATAATGTCCAGGAATTAGCAATTAGTAGGTAAGGGAGCTCCTAGTGGTACAATTTAGATTATGTTCTTGGCAAATGAAACAAACTAACTTCTGCATTACAAATAACGCTGAGGCTGTCAACACTCGCTATTCCTGTTGAATAAATGTGCAATCAACCTCTGGCACCTCCACAGGCAGAAGGCTGGTAAATGTGGACTGCAGAGCTTCCTGTCAGTGACACCCTGCTCATCTACATCCCTGTTTGCAGCCTTCAGCAGCAGACGCTACTCAGGGTGATCATTGGAACCTGAAATTAGACTCACTGTACTCATGTGAAAGGCACAAAGAAGTTACAGCATTTGCAATATGGAGCAACTGTGTTTTTAAAGATGCAACAAGCCTAACTACTATGAACAACCCTTTCTGGTTATGAAAAGTCAATTTTACATAGATGGAGTCTTAATCCCTCAGACGACATCGGGCATGATTTTCCAAAAAATGGTGTCATAACAGCAAGAAAACTTGAGTGACCTCACCTCTTTATGCCCCACCCTTTTACGAACCCTCTTTTGTCCCCTGTCCTTCATAGCCCCAATGCACAACCTCCCCATCATAGACCACCCATCATAGCTGCCACTCAGTCCCCACCCCTGTGGCATTGCACCTGGTATACTGGCACTGCCAGGCTGTCAGGTTGGCACTGTCAGGGTGCCAGGTTGGCAATGCCAAGTGGGTGCTGCCAGATGGGCACTGCCCAGCCATGTTGCCAACAACCCAGGGTTTCAATAGCCACCAAGTCCCCCATCATGCCATCATGGCTGGTCTCCGCTGGTGGGGACAGGATTCTCACCATGCTCATGCCACACCTGAGTCACAAGACACCCCAGGAGAATCTGGCATCAAACGTGTTAAGCTTATTTAAATACTATTTTAAATATGTCAATCAGACTCACACCCTTTTTGGGTGTGATCAAGTTTGCACCAGCAGAAAGGAACCAGGATGATTGCAAACCGTTTGGCATCAGGCAAAAATCTGTTTTAGGCCCGCACATTATTTTCCAGGATTGATGGGATCTGCCCCAGGTACTGTAAGGCTGGAAAATCCCCCCCATTTATGTTGCAGATTTTTTTAGCAATCACAATAACATTTGTTTTGTTTCTCTGCTTTCCCCTTTTCATGTTTCCCATTTAGAGTCATAGAATCCCTCAGTGCAGCAGTAGGCCATTCTGCCCATTGAGTCTCTACCAACAACAATCCCACCCAGGCCCTGTCGCCGTAACCCCACACAATTACCCCATTAACCTCTGCATCCTGGGACACTAAGGGTAGTTTGGTATGGCCAATGCATCTAACCCACACATCTTTGGGCTGAGGGAGGAAACTGGAGCACCCGGAGAAAACCCACACAGACACGGGGAGACTTGTCCCTCTACACAGACAGTGACCCAAAAAAATTAAGGAGGAATTAGATGGAGAAGTTAGATAGATTTTTAATTGGTAAGAGGTTGAATGGTTATGGAAAGAAGGCAGGAAAATGGGGGTGAGAACTATATATCAGCCATGATCGAGTGGACTCGATGGGGCAAATTCTGCTCCTATATTGGTCCCTATATGGGAATCTTCAACAATAGGCATAGCCTAAAGTCAAGGATATGTCATTAAGACGTTAGGACGGCGGCGTGGGCTCGTTGGGCCGAAGGGCCTGTTTCCCGTGCTGTGTTGCTCTTTGTTCTTTGTTGTTCTTTGTTATATCTTAGGAATGTATGATCACTGGAGCTGTGAGGCAGCAATGCTAACCATTGTGCCACCATGCCATCTGATATATATATCCCAACCATTATTTTGTTTCCTGCACAATGATTTAAATGCAATTTCTAATTCCTCTTTTTATACACTATTGATCCCTGTGTTATGGGCGTCCAATTCCAAACTGATGCCCAAAGTGTGGAGATCAGGAGACAAGTCTGGGACAAGTCTACAGGCAGCTGTGCAGGAGGTGAACAAAGAAAGCCATTCCTTCACCGCTCCCAGTAAAATCTGACTCACAGTCCTGTGAATGATAGACAAAACAAAGGCCCCAATGGAGATGCACAGAAAGCTATATGATGAGGAATAGCATTTTAAGTAGCGTTCTATGAAGTTATTTACAATGTAAAAAGTGTTATTAATGCATCAGAGATTGTGCAGTACACCAAGGACAGAGCCCAAAAGTATTACTCAGAAAAAACAAAGAAACTTTCTTAACATCCAAGCCAACTTTCACTCCATCATGAGCACCATCCAAAAACATGAGTCATGAGTCCCGCTGGTGTTGGTGATTGGATCACATTAGCTCTTCCCATTAGCAATAGAATCATTTTGCAGAATGAAGATAAACTTTACTCTGCAATCTTCTTACACTCCTTCTGATAACCAGCCCATTCCTAAGCTGACGTAGTTTAGATGCATGCCTATACAATCGCTATTTTATATCTGTTCTTTATTCATTCATTGGACATGGATGCAGTTGGCTGCCAGCATTTATTACCATCCCTACTTGCCCTTGTTCAGAGCTGGTTGAGAATCAACCACATTGCTGTGGGTCTGAAGTCACATGTAGGCTAAATTGGGTAAGGACAGCAGATTTCCTTCCCTAAAGGATATTAGTGAACCAAATGGTTTTCTTCTTAACAGTTGACAGTGGTTTCATGGTCACCAGTAGATTCTTCATTTCAGATTTTTTTAATTGAATTTTATTGATTATTTTTATTGAACGCTGGTCCCCAGAACATTAGCTGAGTTTCTGGATTAATAGTCTAGCGATTATACCATTAGGCCATCACATCCCCCTACTTGTGTTTCAAGTAAATTTCCCCGGAGCCTATGCTGTTCTGGGCAACTTTTGAAAAATGCCTTGTGATTTGAACCAATTTTGGTGAGCTTCTGAGAAAGCTAGACATTTGGACGTAGAGTAGGTGAGTTAAATTCACCCAATGATACTTCAGAAGTGACCATTGATGGGTGTGGAAAACAATGACTCATCTTTCCAGATGTAAGGTGCCAGCTCTGATTCACTTGGTACCACTTTTGCCTCTAAAATCAGGAGAGTTGGGTGCCAGGACCCGAGCCTAAAAATCAAGGTGGACACCTCAGTGCGGTACTGAGGCAGTGCAACATTACTGGACACGGGATGACCAACATTCAGGGCAAGGGGGAACCGGATGGGGGACTGCATGAGCCAGCAGGTATTGCAGATTAAGCTATGTGGGAGGCTGTGAAGGTGATACTATTTGTCAGTACAGGCAGCCCCAAGCAGTGCGAACAAACATATATGTACTGTACATCAGCAATACTTGAAGTCAAGAAATACAGAAAATTCTGCCAGTGTGAATAAGTTACAACCCGGGACAACAAGCTTGATTCTGAGACAAAGCTATAAAATCTGAGATGATTAATCACTCTGGATAAGAGGCCCTGAAGCCTTCTGACCCTCAGGTGGATGTAGTAGATTCCAAGACACTATTTTGAAGGAGAACGGGGGAGTTCTCCCCTATATTCTTGCCAATATTTTTCCCTCAGCTGACATCTCAAAAATGGAAGCCGGAACTTTCCAGCTGTTCACACTGGTGAGATCGTCTGGTGCCGCTGATAGAATGTCCCCTGCCACGAGACAATGAGACAGTCACAAAACACGCCGTGGGATGCATGGAAATCCCCATCACAATTATGTGATGATTGGGGGCACAGTGGTTAGCATTGCTGTCTCACAGGGCCAGGGACATCGGTTCAATTCTGGCCCTGGTTAACTGTCTGTGTGGAGTTTACATGTTCTCCCTGTGTTAATGTGGGTTTCTCCTGGTTCTCTGGTTCCTTCCAAAGTCCAAACATACGTGGGTTAGATGAATTGGCCGTGCTAAATTTCCTCTTAGTGACAGAGGGATTAGCAGGATAATTCCATGGGGTTATGGGGAATAGGGCCTGAGTGGGATTGTTGACCCGATGGGCTAAATGGCCACTGTGTGCACTGTAGAGATTCTATGATTTACGGGTTGCTCCTTGTTCAGCTTGTTGGGTACAAATTGGCCACTGTGTTTTCTACATTACAACAGCAACTAAAGCCCAAAATATTCCATTGGTTTAAGGTGTTTTGGAACATAGAACACTACAGCACAAACAGACCCTTCGACCCACAAGTTGTGCTGATCATACCCATACCTACTAGGCCATAGAACTATCTGTAACTCCCAATTCTATTTAATCCATGTACTCATCCAGAAGTCTTTTAAAAGACCCCAGCGAGTTTCCTTCTACCACCACCGACGGCAGCCGATTCTATTCACTCACCACCCTCTGAGTGAAAATCTTACCCCTAACATCCCCTCTGTACTTGCTACCCAGCACCTTAACCTATGTTCTCTCGTAGCGATCATTTCAGCCCTGGGAAATAGCCTCCAAGAATCCATCCTATCTATTCCTCTCAACATTTTATAAACCTCTATCAGGTCGCCTCTCAACCTTCGTCTCTCCAGGGAGAAGAGCCCTAGCTCCCTCAACCTATCTTCATAAGGCATGCCCCCCAATCTAGGCAACATCCTTGTAAATCTCCTCTGCAAACCCCCCTCCCCCAATAGCTTCCACATCCTTCCTGTAATGAAGCGACCGGAACTGCACACAGTACTCCAAATGGGAGTACTGCTTTCATATTAGGCACAAGGTAAACAAGGATCATTCTTTCGGTTCACAATTAAATCTTTCAAAAGAACTTTTCATCTTGAATGATCACTAAAAGAAGCCCTGTCCAGAATCTTACCACTATTCACACCGGTGGGATTTTCCCATCTCGCTGCAGTGAACTGAGATTTGGCTGGACACCAAATTCTCTGATCTCATTGTGTTGGGAGCATGGCGTGAATGGTCAGGTAAGATCGTGCCCCCTCCCCCACTCTTGGTGTTTATACGATGAAACCTATCAGCCTATTTGGAAAAACTGACCTTCAAAAATGAGTGAAAGTTATGGTAGGATGTCTGTTGCAAAAATCAATCGGAATTGTTTTCCATTCTCCAATTTGATTCGGACTGTAATGGAAATTCCGATGTTGATGCTAAATAAAAATTGATTAAACCATTTTATCTGCAAAACAGCCTCAGTTCGATCAGCATGTGTCCCGTGACTACCAATATAGTGGGTGATAATTCAGACGAACCTTGTTGCTTATTCACTCAGTTCTCCTGTGGCCAGGAACAAACTATGGATTTTGAAGTTGATATACTTTGTAAATGATTAAGGTTGTTTAGAATCAGTGGAGAGAACTTGATCCTCTTAAGATCAAGTTATGCATGGGATACAAGACCTCCTATTGGAGGCAGTAATCCATTTATTTTAAGCATGTTTAATACTTACACTAAAACAAAAGAGTAAAACATTTCAGATGAACATATTTTCATGCCAATATTAGCATCATAGAATTGTTCTGTAATTTCAAGGGCAATATGGAGTTCAAACTAAAGTAAAAAGTTTAATCGTCATAAGTAGCCTTACACTGCAATGAAGTTACTGTGAAAATTCCCTAATCACTATACTCCACTGCCTGTTCAGCAACACTCAGGAATAAGTTAACATCTAACCAACCCATCTTTCAGATTGTGGGAAAAAACCAGAGCACCCAGAGGAAACCGACACAGTCACAAGGAGAGTGTACAGACTCCGCACAGTTAGTGACCCAAGCCGGGAATTGAACCTGGGTCCCTGGTACAATGAGGCAGCTGTGCTGACCACTGCGCCACCTACCATCAAGACCCCAAGTCAATTAGCTTTTATTTGGCAGTATTTTAAAGCCAGAAGAAAAATTTAACCTTAAATACTAAGTGTAAAATTCTATGATGTACTGCACAATCTCTGATGCATTAAAGACATTTTATAGGTAGTAAACAACTACGTGGAATGCTACCTAAAATGCTATTCTTCATAGTGCAGCTTTGTATGGTATTGAAAGACAACGTAAAACAGATGAATTTGACTGTAAACCGTTGTCATTTATTTTAAAAAATTAAGTTAGCACTATGTAAATTAAAGCATCTAGCAAACAAATCTAACATGATTTTATTCCAAACCAGCCTTGTTGAACTTAATAATATAACCACCAGAGGGCAATACATGCCACATGTTAGACCATTTCTCTGTAAGAAAACATATAATCATGTATACTTATAGATGTATTCCTTAAGTGTAATGATAATCATAATATGTACTTGCTATTCTTTGTAAGAATTTGCTGTTCATAATCAATTAGAATGAATAATTTCACAGCAATATCAATGATGGAAGCAACTGCCATAGGAAATAGACCTCATGTATAAATTATTCTAATGCACAGTCCATATGAATTCTTATTAACTTTTTAATTGTGCTCAGCACGAAAAATTGTATTGAGAAATGTTACCATCGTGACCTTGTCATTGAAGGGATGCCAAATACTCAGTGATGATAGTTTGATTTGCCGACAACAGCAGCTCTAAGGTCTTCAGAATACCAGGTTAAAGGCCAACAGGTTTATTTGAAATTATGAGCTTTCAGAGCACTGCCCCTTCATCAGATGAGTCTCAGGTAAGTCATCAATCACCTGATAAAGGAGCAGCGCTCCAAAAGCTCGTGATTCCAAATAAACCTGTTGGACTTTAACCTGATGTTGTGAGACTTCTTACTGTGCCCACCCGAGTCCAAAGCTGTCATCTCCACATCGTGCCTTCAGAAACAGTAATGGGAGTAGCCCATCGAGCCCACTCCTCCATTTAATATGATCATGGCTGATTTTTGAGGCTTCACCCGCTCTCTATTTTCTGAAATTCCACGGGAGATCAGGAATCCACCTATCCCAGCCTAAAATGCCCTCTCTTTGGTGGGAAGGGTGTCATTGATGGAATCAGCTCATAAAATAATCCTCTCTAAAATTGCCAGTGCGATCAGCTTCAAACACAAATGGCTGAGAACCATTTCAAGCACTTGGCTTTGTCATTAATCCTAAGAACCATCTTTAACACTAGGGAAGATCTGAAGCCAGAAATCTAAAGTTATACTTATAATTTGCAATTGCACATGGGGTAAATACTGGGATGTCACTGACTTCCTGCATGCTGATATTGCAATGATTTTTTAAAATATTTGTTCCTGAGAACTTAGCATCGTTGGCTAAGCCAGCTTTTATTGCCCATCCCTGAGGGCATTTAAGTGTCAACCACATTGCTGTGGCTCTGGAGTTACATATAGGCCAGACCAGATAAGGATGGCAGATTTCTTTTATTTATTTATTAGTGTCACAAGTACATTAACACTGCAATGAATTTACAGTGCAAATCCCCTAGTTAGCACACTCCGATGCCTATTCGGGTACACTGAGGGAGAATTTAGCATGGCCAATGTACTTAACCATCTTTTGGAATGTGGGAGGAAACCCACGCAGACACAGGAAGAACATGCAGATTTTGCACATATAGGCTGGAAATCGAACCCAAGTCCCTGGCGTTGTGAAGCAGCAGTGCTAACCACTGTGCCACCATGCTGCACTCCTTCCTTAAAGGATATTAGTGAATCACATGAGTTTTTATGGCAATAGACAACAGTTTTATGGTCAGTATCAGACTTCTAATTCTACTGCCTGCCTGGTGGGATTTGAACACAAGTCCCCTGGTTCACTCTGGATGACAATACCACTATGCCACTGTCTCCCCTTAATTCCAGAACACAACAAGACCATCTATCTATGAGTCAGAAAGTTGATGGTTTGAGTTCCATTTCAAGACTTGCACAGACCATCCTGCTACTGCACAGAGTGCAGCATTGGTGGAAGTGCTGTCTTTTCAGGTGGGATGCTAAATCCAGGTAAAAATAGGAAATGCTGGAAATACTCAGTGAAGTATTTGCGAAAAGAGAAAAGGGAATTAACATTATGAACTGAAGATCCTTGACCAGAACAGAGGAAATAAAGATAGAAAGACACAGAAATCATCAGGAGGAGGGAGGCATTTGGTCCCATTTATGCCACTTATGCCTCATCCAGGAACATTTTAGTTAATTTACATTACTGTTACTACTCCCATTGGCTTTGCATTGTAAAACCTTTTGTAATTTAATTTCTCCTATCCTCCACCCAATCTGATTCTCTGACGTTGCTCACAGCTGGAATTCTCCAATCTCACTCACAGCTGTGATTCTCCAATCTTACCCATGGTTCGGATTCTCCGATCTCACTCACAGCTGTGATTCTCCGATCTTACGCACGGGTGGGATTCTTCATTCTCACTTACAGCTGAGGTTCTCCGATCTCACTCACAACAGAGATTTTCCAATGTCACTCACAGTTGGCGTTCCCCGATTCCGTTCACAGCTGGGATTCTCCAATCTCACACACAGCTGGGATTCTCCGATCTCACTCACAGCTGGAATTCTCCAATCTCACTTACGGATGGAATTCTCGGATTTTGATCACAGCTGGGATTCTCTGATCTCACTCCCAGTTGGCATTCTCCAATCTCACCCAGAGCTGGGATTCTCTGATCTCACTCACAGCTAGGATTGTCCAATCTCACTCACAACTGAGATTTTCCCATCGCGCTCATAGCTAGAATTGTCTGATCCTGCTCACAGTTGGGATTCTTCGATCCTGCTCACGGTTGGGATTGTCTGGTCCTGCTACTGTGAATAGAGATCTGGCTGAGTGCTAAATTCTCAGATCTCACTGATAGTAATGGTGGGGTGTGTGAGTTCAGAGAACTCCAGCCTCCATTTCCTGTTAAATGCTGTTCATATCAAAAACCTTCCAGTTCCGAGGAAGAATTGACAACTGATTAGTGTTCTTTCCAGCGATATTGGCTGACTTGCTGGGGCATTTATTTTTTGTTTTGTTTCGGATCATCAACAATGCAAAATTTTATTCTTCATTTTCTCATGCTATCAGCTGTCTCTACAGAAACAACACTTTGAATAAAGAGATGGTTCAGTGGATGAATGCAATATATATAAACTACAGTGTGTCAATATATAAGCTACAGAAAGCAATATATATAAGCTACAAAGTATAAGCTACAGAGTGTCAATGTTCATTCTTTAAAGTACACCAGGATCTCAGCAGAGGTTTAGTGTATAGGTAGGCAGCACAGCACCAGAGGGCCAGGTTCGATTCCCAGCTTGGGTCACTGTCTGTACAGAGCCTGCACATTCTCCTCTTGCCTGCGTGGGTTTCCTTCAGGTTACTCCCATCATCTGAAAGATATGCTGGTTAGGTGCATTGGCCATGCTAAATTCTCCCTGAACAGGTCATGATGTAGAGATGCCGGTGTTGGACTGGGGTAAACAACGTAAGAGATCTGACAACACCAGTTTTAAATCCAACCAATTTGTTTGATAGTAAACTTGCAAGCTTTCAGCTTTATGGCCTTCGTCAGGCGAATGAGGTGTTCTGGTCTGCAATAGCACGCATATCAGCACAGACAGTTTACAGATGAACAGGTGCCAGAGTGTGGCAACTAGGGGATTTTCACAGTAATTTTATAATAATGTTAATGTAAGCCTACTTGTGACACTAAATAAATTTTAAACATTCTGCCTTCCACCATCTTCTGTCAGGAAAAAGATACAAATATCTGCAGTCACATACCGACCAATTCAAGAATAGCTTTTTCCCTACTGCCATCAGATTCTTGAATGGATTTATCTCACATTAAGCTGGCCTTTCTTTACACACCAGCTATGACTATAACACTACATTCTGCACTCTCTCCTTTCTATGTACTGTATGCTTTGTCTGTATAGTGCGCAAGAAATATTTTTCACTGTATCCTAATACATGTGACAATAATCAATCAAATCAAATCAAAAAATAGACACACTCACATATCCACAGAAACACTCTCACTCAAATACACACAAATATATACACAGACTCTCAGACACACAAACACATTTATTCACTCTGAGTGACTTCTGTAACCATCTCCCCAAGTGAAACACTCTGCGAATAAAATCATTTTTCAAATTCAATTAATCCCAAACAGTTAAATTGTGTTTGTTTTTTTTTGTGTGGGACAATCATTAATGCTTTATTGGTATTGAGGCTGGGATGGTTGGGTCTTCCTCCCTGCTCTGGTAACGTCACTAGGAAGGGGTTTCTTCACATGTGCAATAATGACTCTGTCAGAAACAGGTTACTATAGGTTCACTAAGGGTCAATCCCAACATACGGAGCAAGAGGAAACATTGCATGAAAACTAACGATTCTACAAATAAAATCCTACCCTCCACTTTCATAAATTATCTACACCAAGATTGGTTCATGCGTGCAAACCTTCTGAAAACGTGAACATGTTTACCTATTAATCAAACAGAATCAACGTTATCTTCTTTTCCCACTTGCGTTCTAATTAACAGCCGTGGCCTTATTGCAAATGAAGCTGCAAAATGCACTGCTTATTCATTCCTATGTCACATTAATAATAAAAGCAATCAACCTAATAAACTCCTTTCTGTAAATACCCAATAATTCAAATGTCACTTAAAGGTCTTCTCCAGAAATCTGAGCAAAGTTTATTTTGCAATCATTGTAAATTTTGTGGGTGTAAAAGTTTCCATTTTTAAACCAGTTATTGATGATTTAATTAAAACTGGGTTTTGACAGCTTTAAGTTACGATGCATTCTGGTGTTGCATTTTATATAACACAACAAGATCATCAGTTTCAGCTCACTATGCCAACAGTACCAGTTCTACATGACAGTAGAAGCAAAGAGTGGAGTTAGTGACAGTCACATTCCCAGCACAACCCATGTCAATTGCTGTGCTTGGAAAGGTACTGGCACTGTATTATGTATAAAGCAGAATATAATGTTAATACACGCCAATTCTTCCATTTTCCACCTCACTGCTCTAGTTAATGTCCCTTCCAAAAGATACACATCTGCATATGTTTTCAGCTGCATAATAGATTCTACCCACCCCCCACCCCCAACAAACCCCACCCCCAGTTCACCCACCAGCAAAGACTTTTTGGATACCTGTTATCAACTATCTCTTTTTGTTGGTGGTCCCAGCGCAAGTAAAACATAGAATAAAAATGAATCCTGGATGCCTGAAACCCAAAAACACCCATTTAAATTTGGGCAGCAGTATAGCACAGTGGTTAGTACTGCTGCCTCACAGCGCTAAAGACCCAGCCTTGGGTCACTATTTATATGGTATCTACATGTTTTCCCATGTTTAAGTATGTTTCGTTTGCGTTCTCCAATTTCCTCCCACAGTCAAAAAGAAATGTTGGTTAGGTGCATTGGCCATGCTAATTTCTCCCTGGATAGAACAGTAGCACCTTGGATAGCACTGCTGCCTCACAGTGCTGGGAATCCAGGTTCAATTCCTGCTTGGGGTCACTGTCTGCATGTTCTCTCTGTGTCAGTATGGGTTTCCTCTGGTTTCCTCCCTCAGTCCGAAAGTTGTGTTGGTTAGGTGCATCAGCCATGCTAAATTCTCCCTCAGCGCAGCCAAACAAGAGTGTGGCAACTAGGCGATTTTCACAGCTACTTCATTGCAGTGTTAATGTAAACCTACTTGGAACCAAATAGTAAATAAACCTTAAACTTACAAGCATTGCAAGGATATGCAAACTTCATAATATCCACAGAGATTGCTGAAAAAACTCAGCAGGTCTGACAGCATCTGTGAAGAGAGAATAGAGACAATATTTACATCGAAAAGTTGGCTCAATTCTCTTTCCACAGATGCTTTCAGACCTGCTGAGTTTTTCCAGCATTTTCTGTTTTTGTTTCAGATTCCAGCATCCACAGTAATCTGCTTTTATCATCACAATATCTAATTTACTTTTATATCTTTTGATGGTGCCTCTGTATCTACCATCCATCAATCAAGTTTCATCTCCAGTTGACCACACTGTTAACCACCCCATGTAAGGCCACTCATCATCCTGGCTTATAATCCACAGGTCATTGAGGTCAATTTATTAAGAATAGTTCCTCTGTTTAAAACAGTGGAAAATAATATATAACTTGGGCTTTTCTCAGCAGCACACATCTACAATGTTCACACAAATCAGCAAAGCAGCAGCCTTGAGGATGGTGCAAGAAATATCCTTGGGAAAAAGTCAAATCTATAGTGAGCAATATCGCTAATTATATAACTGATCAATAATCAAAGAACAGAGTAATTTAGGTTTAAATTAGTAAATGTCTACAAAGATTCAATACAAAATAACTTTAGGTATTCAATACAGGCTTTAAAGCAAGAGCAAACCGGAAGTAAAATACAAAAATAAATAATTACATATATGAGTGGCTGCAGGTCTCAGGTCTACACAACTCATTCTTGATTAAATTCAATGACCTAACCTTCCCTGCTTTCCAAGGAAGAGAATTCCAATGATTAATACCCTCTGAGAGAAAAATATTCCCCTCATCTCTGTCTCAAAAGGGAGTCTCTTTGTTTTTAAATGATGTGTCCTCTGGTTTAGTCTCCCCCACAGGAGGGAAAACCCTCCTGATATGCTCATATCAATTGCTCATATTTTGGCCTTTATTGCCACAAATAATGCTTCCACTGTAGCAATTCCATAGTTAATATTAGTACGAAGTCCAACAGGTTTATTTGGTAGCACAAGATTTTGCAGCGCTGCCCCTTCATCAGTCTAATGCTGGCATCTCAATCATAGTTAATATTTGTACAGAAGTGATATATATATATATATATATATATATACACATATATAGAATGCAAAAATAGCTTATTTTCATGGATCTGTATCCTCAATATAAATCAAATTCGATGATTTATGACACAGGCAGGATTCAGTAAACACATTTGCCAAGTGTTCTATCTAATAGATTATTTATTACAGCATAAGTGGAAGGAAAAGGTCATTTAAAATTTGGATAGTACATCTTCTTTCATTTCAGCATTGTAGCTCAGTTGGAAATGAATACATATCAGTATTCCTTGATCAAAAAAATGCAACCCAAACTGTGTAACTAATGCATTCTGACATGCAACTCCATATATGACTCCCTAACTATTATTAATCAATACAATAAAAGCACATGATCGATTCTCTTGCCTGATTCATCCTGAGACAATTTCTTGCCATTCTTTGCACGATTGCAATTTCTTCTATTTCTCCAATTTAATTATCTGTGGGTTTATCAGCTGGAGGATGCAGAGATATTCATAACTTATTGTGTCCAAAATACGCTTGCACAGAAAGAAATGAATGTGTTAAATCATTTGCATTTTATGTGGCATCATGCATTCGAAAATGCCAATGTGGAGATGAGCAGGAAATGACTATATGGGCAGCACAGTGGCAAGCACTGCTGCCTCACAGCACCAGGGGTCCGGGTTCGATTCCCAGCTTGGGTCCCTGGTGCTGTGCGGAGTCAGCATGTCCTCCCCATATGTGTGTGGGTTTTCTCCAGGTGCTCCGGTTTCCTCCCACAATCTGAATGGCATGCTACTTAGGTGTGTTTTCTGTGCTAAATTCTCCCTCAGTGTACGCGAAGAGTGTGGTGACTCAGGGATTTTCATTGTAATTTCACTGCAGTGCTAACGTAAGCCTATTTGTGACTAATAAATAAGCTTTTTACTTTCACCGTGGCCTTTTTATACTTTTGCACACAACAATTGCAAATAATATTTTTCTGATTCCAATGATAAAAATGGAAGAGATAGAAGGCAGGATGGGATGGATTCAACAGATTTAGCAATGAGAAATTTGGTGTGTAGAGCCTAATAGAGTAGGCCATGAATGCCTCTAAGTTCTGGCAATCTGGAGTACATAGGCCAAATAATTTGATGCTATAGCACCTCTTTTTTTTTACTTACTAAATTCTCCTTTTTAAATCTTGTGGCAATCCTGCTTCACTAGTGGCTGATTAGTGCAAAAATCAGGCTTGATAGACTAAATGACCTGTCTCTGTGTGTGCAGTCTGATTCTTTGTGTTGGAGACTAACCCCTAATTATCCAATTAACACAGCATAGTCAAAACACATAATTAAGAATGCAGCTCTGCTTTTCCAATTTTGGTGCAGTTTACAGTTATTGACAGGGCATGTGCAGACCGAGAGAGAAGTATAGACCAAGGACAGCCCCCATTTGTCAGCTTCTCTACCCTCCATTGCCGGTTTGGTGCAAGCACTGAGAGGTCATCACTCCGGGTGGCACTGCTGGGAATGAAGAGCTGCAACTCTCTGATTGGCCAGCAAGTCCTGCTGGGGGAGACGCTCTGTCTCAGAGGTGAGAAACCACTGCAGCCTATTGTTTGCCTGAATCATGCAAAATAACATAATGACTTCCAGTACCAATGGAGATGGGCTTACTTCTGTCTTCAATCAGGGAATTGGACCTCTGGTACCTTGTTAAATCTTGACCAGATTTTCTACACCATTTTCCCAGGTACATTCAATAGCATAGTGACAGGTGAGTGGCGGAGGTACAATTCTGGTAGAAGCTACAGTATATTTATGAATTTAACTCAATTGATTGGTTAAGGGAAGAATCCTGAAAGGCTTTGGAAAGTTTTAAAAGGCATCTCAATCCATAAACCACTTTTGCCAAAGCCAACAGAGCATGTTATTAGTACCTGAGTATATTTCTGGGCTTGATGGGTGAATGTTCTGTTCTTATAGCATAATAATACCTGCAGAATATCACCAACCAAACAATAGATGCAGTGTGTTTCTTATCCTTAGTAAATTTCCTGGATCTGATTTGGTTCACAGGCTGACATCTGTGCTGGGACAAATTCTGCATCCTAATTCATTTTACGACCAACCATTATCATTGTTTTATTATCTAGACAAGGTCACTTTGCCTCCTGCTAGCTGTTAAAACTTGCAAGAAATCTGTGCTTGTATATTTTTAGTGGGCACCTTATGCTTTTCTAAGCACTTTGCCCTTCTATTTTTGGTTATTTTATCATCACAATGAACAAGTGTTTTTATACCTGATTGGGATCATACCTTACGGGCGGAATCTTGAGTCCAGACTCTCATGCGTGGAAATGGCAGAGTGCACTCAAAATCCAGAGAGTTTTGAAAAACATGATTCATGTAGAACATAGAACAGTTGCACTCCAACATGCTTCAATACAACTGAGATACATGAACCCATTCAGTGAGTCTTTTGGCCCAAAGGGCATCTGCTCCCCTCGGTTCTCTATTCCTGAAAAGTCTCAGACAGCAACCTTCCTCCATTGGTCCTCTGTGGCACTAAAAGTTCAATTAAAAGTCAACTAAATGAGTCACTCCCAGACTTAAGTCAAACAAGCAGTGAATCGGAGAGTATGAATCTCATCTCTTTTACCTATAATCTGGAAACCACATTATTGTGCAATAGGCTTTTATCTATAATTGCAATGTTTTATAATTCTTACTTCCATCAGAAGAAAATGAATACTTTTGATAGGGAACAAGAATAAAAGAGGACAGCCATCACTGCTGCTAATAATAACGGATGAATACTTAACAGAATTGCTTGACATTGGTCTGATTGTTTTTTGATGTAAAGTGATTAATTGGTTTCTTTTTTGCTTATCCTGTTAAGTTGCATTACTAGGGCTAGATTAACGCCAAAATTTTGTTTCAATTCACACCGATGGGATCTTACAGTCCTGACGATGATACAACTTTCCCAGTAGTGAGGGGTACATTCAACAGGAAACCCCATTGATAACGGCGGGACTCTAAGATTCCACTGCCAGCCAGAACACGCTGCCTCCTGCTGCTGTGAAACACACAGCAGAATAGAAGAAAATATCCTACCCTGTACATAACTTCACATTTATAGGCCACAATTCACCTGAATTGCAACTAAGTGTCAGTTACTAAATACAGTTACACCGCTGGCATCTACCCAACAAGGTGGGAAACTGCCCAGGTAGGTGTTGTCAACAAAAAGCAGAACAAGTCCAACCTGGCAAATTACAAGCCCATCAGTGTACTCTTGGCTATCAGCAAAGTGAAGGAAATTTGTCAAGAATGCTATTAAGGGGCAAATACTCAGCAATAACTGCTGACTAATGCTCTGTGCCCCTATGTGGCAAGACATGGGCAATATTCAGGTTTGGGCTAATATGTGGCAAGTAACATTTGTGTCACATAATGATTATCTCCCACAAGACAGAATCCAAATGTCTTTCCTTGAAAATGTGCAATAGATTCTAAAATTCTATGATTCTAATATTCAATAAAAAGTCTCACAATACCAGGTTAAAGTCCAACAGATTTATTTGGAATCATTATCTTTTGGAGCGTTGCTCCTTCATCAGATGAGTCCATGTTGGAATTTAACTTGGTGTTGTGAGACTTTTTACTGTGCCCACCCCAGTTCAATGATGCATTGCCATACAATGGCTAACATTGAATGGCATTACCATTGCTAAATCCCGCACTACCAACATCCTAGGAATTATCATTGACTAGAGACTGACCTGGACTAACCACATAAATGCTGGAACTACAAGAGCACATTAGAGGCTGGGAATTCTGTAATGAATGACTCACCTTCTGACTCCCCAATGTTTGTTCACCATCTATAAGGCATATGCCAGGAGTGTGATGGAATACTCTTCATTTGCCTAGATGGTGCATCTCCAACAACACTCAAGAAGGTCATCAATCAGAAGAAAGAATCTCAATAATTGGCACCCCATCCACCACCTCCAACATCCACTCCCTTCACCATAGATGCACAGTGGCAGCAGCATGTACAAAATGCATTGCAGGAACTCGCTAAGGCTCCATCTACAGCAGAACCCAAACCCAGAACACCTACCACCTAGAAGACAAAGGCAGCAGATATCTGGGAATACAACCATCTGGAAATTCCTTTCCAAGGCACACATCATCCTGATTTAGAACTGTATCACCCATTCCTTCACTCTTACTGGTTCAAAACCCTGGAACTCCCTCCCCAATAGCAGCGTAGATATACCTACATTTCAGGGACTGTAGCTCAGCACCACCTTCTCAAAGGCAACTGGAGATCAGCAAAAAATGCTGGCCAGCCAGTGAAGTCCACATGCCATAAATGATATTTTTAAAAATACATAGCACATGGACTGCAGCAGTTCAAGAAGAGAGCTCACCACTACTTTCTGAAGAGCAATTAGAGATTGACAATTAAAATGCTGGTCTAGCCCACATATCTATAAAATAGTTGTTAACAATTCGAAAGAGAGTGGGTGGGAGCTGGGTTCCAGCATAATGTTTTAAAATGAGTACAATAGACAACAGAATCTTGACTTATGCTGAACGTAACATACAATTCTTTTGCATCGATATGTCCAATTTTGAATAAATTCTGCTGGAAGTACCAGCAGAACATAATGGAAATTCTACCCCACAGTTCCTCCTAAATTACAGGCAAAACAAAGAACAAAGACCCTTAATATGGCTGCAAATGTGAAAATTTTGTGTGTGTGTGGTAGGTGGTGATTTTACCAGAATGGGACAAGGTGCTTCTCCAAATCAGGAAAAGATCACATTGGGCAATGCCATTTGAAATTGCACTCCTAGCCTATACTTGGGAATTGACAGTTTAGTAAGAACATAATATGTTCATAAACAAGCCACATAAGCTTCAGCATTGTGGCACTGTGGTTCGTACTACTGCCTCACAGCTCTAAGGACCTGGGTTCAATTCCAGCCTCGGGTCACTCCCTGTAGCTGCGTGGGTTTCTTCTGTATGCTCTGGTTTCCTTCCAGTCCAAACATGCATAGGTTAAGTTGATTATCCATCTAATTTGACCCTAATGTCAGAGGGGTTAGCAGGGTAAATACATGGGGTTGTGGGAATAGGGCTGGATGAGATTGTGGTCAGTGCAGACTCGATAGGCCAAATGATCTCCTTCTGCACTGTAGAGATCCTATGAGTCTCCAAAGGATTGCCTAAATGGCATCACAACTTACTGCATTGATATAAATTTAACTTTTAGTCCTGGTTTCAGGTTCGTCTTTCCACTGTTTGCTTGAAAACTCAGATTGTGTACCTAATATTTCACTTGGCAGTCAATATAGTCCCAACATCTTTTTGCATCAATACCAGTGTACCAAGTAACATTTGTGCCACACAATGACTGTGTCCGAATCCAAATTACTCTCCTTGATTATGTTCCGTGCACCAACATCGAAGTCTTAAAATTATCCTCCAACACTGAAAATGCTTTAAAAGGGAGAACTCACATATTCCTTCCACATTCTCAGACTGTGCTCCAATAACAATATGTATTACCTGTTGCTGTTTAATTACTGCTAATTTGCACACAGTGAAATGTGCTAGGAACAGCAAAAAGATAAATAACTGGTGAACCGATTTTTGGTGATGTTGGTGGAGGAGAGAGAATGCTAACCTGAGCACCAGGAATGGTTTTGACAGACAATATTTCACTTGTCACCCCCCACAAATGCAGCATTTCCTCAATACTCAACTCTAATGTCAATTAAGCCCTCAAATTCTAAAATGATGCTTGAATCCACCTTATTATGAGTGAGACATGAAAGTGTTGGAAAGCAGTAAAACTGTAATTTCACTCTTTAAACTCTTTGATTCCCCTTCCTGAGAAATTTGCAATATTACATTTATTTTCTGTAACCTGCAATAGTAGCATGTTAATACGTTCCAACACTCAGAAGCATACCTTGTATTAACTAAAGAACTCAAAATATATCCATATTTGTGTACCAGCGTCTAAACATATATGGGACAAAATTTTGTCAAAATGCCTTGTCATAACAGCAAGAATAATGAAGTGAACTGCGTCAATCTCCCAAGTGTTCTCCGTGTCACAATCTTTCAACATTCACTCACTTGAGTGGTGAGTTTTGCGCTGCTATTGCAAGGGGCAAGGCCTAAATATGCCTGCAAGCAAGCTGCAGAGAGCTCGGGTGCCGTTTGCACGGCCACTCCAATCTCACAGTGCACCACGAAACCCCCTCACTGACACTGGGACCCCACCTCATTGGTGGGCAGTGTGTCCTCCACCCCTGACACGCGTCTCCCACGTTGGCATCCACAGCACACACCTGTTCTGACCACTTCCAAGATCCACCACTGCATGACCCTCCCTCGCATAACTCCACCACCACCCCTCGCCCACCCCAGCACTGCTCCTGACACACTGTCAGTGCCCAAATAGCGCTGCCAGGATGTGAAATGGCCACTGGTGGGTAGTGTCCCAGCTCCAGAGTATCCAGCGGGCATTGCCCAGTCATGCCCCAACGTCTCAGGAGCTCTCAATGGCCCTGAAGCATGACCATCACACCAAGTCTGTGCTAGTTGAAGCCTGCACTGAGTTTTACCATCGTGGCACCCTGCCCAGCTGGAAGATTTCTTGTTGTGTGTTTCGACTAGGCTATGCATATTTAAATGCTACGTTAAATATGCTGATCTGGGTGTATAACAATTCATACCATTCAAAAGGATCGGGAACATAGAAAACCACTTGCTCTGGGCACCAATCTGATTTTTGCCCACTAGTTTCCCGGTTCACCGCACTTTTTGCCGGGTGAGGTGAGATGGTAAAAAGGCACGTTAATCCTACTAATGTTAAAAGCAAGGTACCCCCGAGTCCCAGAAGGGAAACTTGGAATATTAGTTCTGAGCTGTTTATTTTTCAAGTTAGAATAATGAGGAACAGAATGAAAACCAGAAAGTTCCAAACTTGTTGTAACCATTGAAATAAAAAGCATTTA
This sequence comes from Sphyrna mokarran, assembly GCA_024679065.1. Classification (NCBI taxonomy): domain Eukaryota; kingdom Metazoa; phylum Chordata; class Chondrichthyes; order Carcharhiniformes; family Carcharhinidae; genus Sphyrna; species Sphyrna mokarran. The sequence continues at coordinate 25,933,664 of JAGIQG010000019.1, forward strand.
TTGCACTTTAAAACACACAAATAACGCAACAACAGACAAAATTTACACTTAACTACCTTAACGGATATACATGCATTATAATTAATTTAGCCCCATTTCAAATCTACCTACCAAGACTCTGAGAATATACCTTACCCATAGATTTTGATACTATGAGCCAAATCCACCATAATTACCACATGTAACCTCTCCTTAGAAAATTTCTTTCTCATTTAGACTAGCCCACGTAGGACTTAGAACTTCAAGCAACAGCCTGTTGTGGGAGAGCCCAGCTTCCACTTGGGTGTATCTGTGATCTTGGTCACCAGTCAGCAATCCCCTCCAGTTAAGGACCGGTGATATACTGTTTATTCCTTTTGAAGTTGTTTGGCTGGAATTCTCCGGTCATTTACACCAGCCTGCCGGCAGCATACCCCTTTCTGCAGGTTTTCCACTGGCATGGGGTGACATCAATGGGAATTCCCATTGACAGTGGCAGGACCAGAGAATCTCACCACTGGCAAACAATGCACTACATCCCACCAGCAAGAAATGTACAGCTGGGATCCAGAGAATCTCACTCTTCTTATGTAAACAAGTTGACTTAGAGATTCGCTCTTTTAACACATAAGTGCCACATCCATTCCCTTTCTCTCTTTTAGGGCCTGAAATTCTATGCCTTATTGTTCTCACCTCACTTAGGCAAATATCTGTTCATCTGATTACCAGCCAATCCGCATATCATAAACCCTCAGTGCAGCTGAATCCTTATCAATTTCCTTTTCTCCAACTCTTTAATCTTTATTTGATCCCAGCTTCTTAACAATGTCAAGAGGTGAGTGTAAGCCATAAACTGATTGTTCTTTTTTTCACCCTTGTCAGCAACCTTCAACTACTGCCTTGCAAAAACCCATTCCCCTACAAACAATACAATTAAGATCAGGAGCTGCATTCAACATGCACAATTTCCTTCCACCACAGGTAAAGAATGAATCAGTCCAAATGTTCCTTCATGTTATGATTAAATTCTCCTCCAAACATTTATCAAAGATGTCTTAATTGATTAAAATAGTCAGAGAAAATTTTGATTTGATTCAGCATTGGCAATTTTTCAATCAAAGAGTGGTACATTACATCATAAAGTGGAGTAACCAGAAGTATTGCATAACCCATAATCATCTAGGAATAAAAATTACAGATAATTACCAGCTGCAATTCTCTGGCTGTTGCTGCCTTACAACAGCCAGAGAATTCAGCACTCAGCCAAATCTCTGTTCACTGCAGCAGGATGGGAGAATCCTATTGGTGTGAATGACTGGAGAATTCTGCCCATTGTCTTGCATCTAATTTTTTTCTCTGCAATGCAAAATAATGTAATTTTGATCTTAGTTTCTCAACTTTTTTTTATTCATTCATGGGACACGGCCACTGATGGCTGGCCAGCATTTATTGGCCATCCCTAGTTTCCCTTGAGAAGATGGTAGTGAGCTGCCTGCTTGAATCGCTGCAGTCCATATGTTGTGGGTTGACCTACAATGCCATTAGGGAGGGAATTCCAGGATTTTGACCCAGCGACTGTGAAGGAATGGCGATATATTTCCAAGTCAGGCTGGTGAGTGGCTTGGAGAGGAACTTGCAGGTGGTGATATTCCCATATATTTGCTGCCTTTGTTCTTCTAGATGGAATTGGTCATGGATTTGGAAGGTGCTGTCTAAGGATCTTTGGAGAATTGCTGCAGTCCATCTTGTAGATAGTATACATCACTGCTACTGACAGTCGGGAGTGGTGGAGGGAGTGGATGTTTGCAGATGGGTGCCAATCATTCAACATGTCAATGAATGTACCATGGTGCTCAGCACGCCCACGATTTCCTGACCTATGTCAGCCAGAAGCCGAGAATCCCCATTGCTAACACGCATGGTGAATCATTTTACTCAGTAGAAAAAAAGTGCATTGCAATGTTCACAGCTTAAGTCATGACAGAATGCAATGCTGTCACTAATTTTCCTCTGCCCATGATCAGCTATAGAGCTGATTTGTCCCTTGCTGAATCTACCATTATTTTGGTTCTAATAGAAATGCCCAATTCTTATGGCTGCTTTTGTGGGGAATGAATTCAAATTTCCATGCATTTTCAGCCTCTAGCTGATTGCCCCCATGGCAAATTATATTCTCAGTTAGTAGAAGAAAGTCATATTCCACTATAGCATTACAAATTAGAGTGGTAGATCAGCAACCGACTTTTCATACAAAGGGCTATAGCAACAAAAATCTCATGATTCATAAGGTTGTACATTTGCAATGAACTCTTCTTGAAATTAATCGATCACCCGTGTTTAATAAAATAACCACATCAATGTTTGTGCAATTCTGTAATAGAAGAAGGTCTTCAGGCCATAAAACAGAGCAATAAAAGAAATCTTGAGAACTCTTGTAATCAAAGTAGGATTTGGCAGCCTGTAAATGAAAAGACAACATTGAGGATGATATAGTTGTGAAACTGGAATCTGTATTTTTAATTGAGACAAACTGACTAAGGGTTTCTGCTCTAGGTTGAAATGGGGATCAGAGGAAATTTGTTCTCAGAACTGTGGTAGTTTTTGCAAAGTTAATTTGTTTTCAAGTCATACCAGTTCATTTATATATCCCAAAATTTAAAATCTTCCATGGACCAATGCAATCATTCATTTGGGACGTAATTGAAAAAAATCCTAAATTAAAAAGCATTCATTGACGTTTGAAAGAGTGGTAACTTGATGACATTTTTGGTCAGCTTTTGCAATTGCAGCAATGGTGAAAATATCCATGTTCACTGTCATTGCAACTTTCAAACTGCAATAACTTCCAACGTGCAGACATGTACAATAAAGCCAAAAATCATTCTCTGTGGTTTCCTGCTCTTCCACAGGGTACACTATGGATTGCAATCTTTAGAAACTATTGAGCTGACAATGATTATCATAGAATTCGTACAGTGCAGAAAGAGGCCATCTGCCCTTTGAATCTGCACCAACAAGAATCCCACCCAGGCCCTATCCACATATCCCACATTTTTATCCAGCTAATCCTCCTGATACTAAGAGGCAATTTAGCATGGTCAACCAACCTAACCCACACAGCTTTGGAGTGTGGGAAGAAGCTGGAGCACTTGGAGGAAACCCATGCAGACAAAGAGAGAACGTGCACATTCTACATAGACAGTGATCTAAATCGGGAATTGAACCCAGGTCCCTGGTGCACTGAAACAGCAGTGCTGACCGCTGTGACACCTATGGTTACAATAGAAAAACATGATTCCCTTGGCTGTTCCTGTGAGGAAGAAAAGAAATTCACTTTTCTATTCTTGTTCAGTTTCCAACCATTGCCCCAGTGATAAATTAAATGCTAACCAAACAAGGAAGTCATATTCCATTTTAACATTATAAACTAGAATCATAAATCAGTAACTAGCTTTCATATTGAAGGCTATACCATCAAAAATACTGCAGCTATCACATGATTCACAAAATTCTACATTTGCATTAAACTATGTGAAAAATAAGTCAATCACTTAAGCAATGAACCAAACTAGTTTTTGCACAATTTTGCATTGTAATATCATTGTTTAAAAACCCTGAGAATTTCACCTTCTTAAGAAGATGTAACTATGTTTTAACTACAAACAATGTTATATCTACTACTGTACAATCTCCTGAAAGATTAATTTTATTTTTGTTTAATTTCAAATTTTTCTTTTATGACAAATACTATTTAAAAAGACGCTAAAAACATGCCTATCATTGCCCATGCAACTAAAAATAAAGCTCATTTTGATGAGTTTCTTTGAAGAGTGTAATGGAAACCCATAATAGAATCATAGAATACCTACAGTGCAGGAGGAGGCCATTTGGCCCATCAGGTCTGCACCGCCCACAATCCCACTCAGGCTCTATCCCATAATCCCACTGGAATTGAAACCAAGTCCTTGGTGCTGTGAGGAAACAGTGTTAACCACTGTGATACTGTGCCTCCCCATAATGGTGATGTATTCAATTTGAGTGCCAAGACCAGATTTTTGGCTGGGCAGGTTTTGTGGTTGGAAGAAGGAGAGTTTGAGGAAGTGTGGAGACATCACAGGGAGGGAGAAGATTTTACAGGAAGAAACTGGACCACAGAGGCAATTGAGCAGTAAACATCAGATGGAGGAAGAGATTGCATGGGAAGCAATCACAGTGTGATTGGACTGCAGTGAAAGAGGGTAAGATGGGAGAGGTTGTTGGGAATAAAATGCACAACAAATTTACTTGGGGAGTCATAGGAAGCACTCCTACTCTTCCTTGCCCACAAGCAGCTAATTAAAAACTGTAAAAACACTTACCTAATGGGCATAATTGTTTCTATCTCTCTTTAGCTGCCAGGTTTTTCTGGGAAACCTGGCTTTCAGCTGTTAAATTGAAATTGCTCCCAAAATCTTAGGAACAGACTCATATTCATATTTTAACCATTGGCCCAGTTCTTCAGCATAGTTTACTCAGTCATCCCAAAGTCCATAAGGTTTAACTGCAATGTAAACATATTCATGACGTGCTCATCTAACAACTCTCGACACCTCTCCCCACCCCTCCTTGACATGATCCATTCCTAGTGGAGTGAGGTGAGAAGAGCGCAGTTAAAATTTTTCCAAGTATCAGTGAGAAATTGACTACATGGTTTACTACTAGGATATCTATTTTTCTTTACTTTTAAATGACTACACAAAATGAATACCAAATTTCATGACAAGAATTCCGCAATAACTTCCATTGACATTGTAGGCAGGATATCAAATGGCTAAGTCATTCTGTGACCCAGGCCTCATTGATGTGCCACTGGGGGGCTACAGGCATCAAACTGGGGAAAGTGGCTGGTTTCTAAAATGAGCCAGTTGGCAGGATTAGGCCTGGGGAAGTGGGGAAGGAAGAAATTCCAGGGCTGGTGGCCTCAAATAGTCAGTATTGGACTTTCTGTCCCTTTTGGGCTGACCAAAAATAATCCTGAGAGCTGTTACTTTGAACATCAGTGGGCCCTTTAAGATAACTCAACGCCTCAGTGGAAACAACTGCCATAAAGTAGGTGAGTTTAAAGGTCCTACAGTGCAGGGAGCACAGGTTACATATCCGTACCTGAAAACTGCATCTGAGCCTTTCACAGCTGACATAGCCCTCTCTTTTGCTTATTAAACAATCATTCACCTGTTTGAGGAGAACAGACTGCTAGGCTTTTAGCAAAACCTGGCTAAAAGAGGCATCAGGCATGTCTCAGACATTAATGAAGCAGCTGAAAAGCTTCCCCGTGTCCCCACTGGCCTCCACCACCACCAACACCAGCACCTCCCCACTCCCCCGCCAATGTATTTTCAGTTGCTAGCCACCAGTTTACTTAGCTGAGAAGTAGATTGAGGCCTACATTGAAAATTGACCTCTACAGGTTTCACAGCACAGCATCCCAACTGTTGTAAGCTATCTCATTTGACCCTCAACGAGCAATGTCATGGGTGAACTGTATTACGCATAATGTAACTGACTTACCATTAAATACCATAGTCACACATAAAACTAGGGGAAATCATACTGCAAAGTTTTGATGCACTTCTTAGCAAGTTGCTCAAGCCTGACTGTGTAATAGTCCATGGTGCATGGCATGAGAAGACAAGAGAGTAATTTACAAATAAAATAAAAATAAATGAGAAGACTTAAATTACAAATCTTTAGTGAACACAAATGCTAAATATATTACTTCATCAATTCTTGGGTATCTATTTGCTTGTTCCAGTTCTTTGTTATTCCAGCTACATGACCAATTCCAACCACTCCGACCACAACTGATGGGATAACTTTCTGAGGATGAGCTGTTAACAGAAATGATAAGTCAGATCTTTAATAATTGTCCCATTGGAAAACTGTATTGTAAAAATACAGGGCACCACATTGATATAATGATTAATGCTGTCTCACAGTGCCAGGGACTCAGGTTCGATTCCTGCCTTGGGTGACTGTCTGTGTGCAGTTTGCATGTTCACCCCATGTCTGCATGGGTTTCCTCCTGCAGTGTAGAAATGTGCTAGTGTGTCCTCTTTTGCTCCAATGCTTTTACACTTCGACCTGAGTCAGGAAGATTGGGCAAGACAAGCCCTTAAGAATTTTAGTGCAATTAAGTCGGTGTGGAGTGGCAATCTGCCACTGATCCCCATTCTGAGGAAGTTACGGAAATTATAACCAAATGTTTTTGGTCATAGAAATTAATTTGTGGGTTTTTTAAAAAATGATTTACTTGTCATGGCTTCCCATTTCAATGTAATACTGGATGAATGAATACATATATTTTTCTTTCATTTTCATTGTACGAGGAAGATAATCTGCTATTATTTCCCATTTTTTACCCTCTCTCATCTAATCAAGAGCAAGTAATGCTAAAACTGGGTTCATGGTTCTTTATCAAACAGAGAAACAACACTATAAGATATAATACCCAAATAGAAGAGCAGCCATTACAAAAAATGAATATGATGGACAAACATAATTTAGGAGTTCTTTACAATGCAATAATAAGGACCTATAAACCACAATTTGATGACTCCATAAGGCCTTCACTTTCACATCTGCCCTTTGAAGCAACATTGCTAAGATGTTGCTTCATGATGAGTTCCTCATGGTTGTGTTTTCCAGATGTCCCACTGGAATTGCACCCATGGTGAGACCAGATTATCCAAAAAAAGACCTGTGCCAGGATTTTCCACTCCTGTTTGCATCAGGTGGATTCAGTGCTTGGGCAATACCAGGACAGTGCCTGCATAGTGCCCAGGCAATGCCAAGGGGAGTTTCAGGATTAATTGGTTTTGTCACTGTGCATTGGGACTTTAAAATTGTCACCCCGATCTTTGCACTTCTAAGTTGCTGATAGAGTGGGTGGAAATCAGAGGCCGCTTTCCAGCAATACATCATGGCATCGGCCCTAAGCATTTTTCTTTCTGAGTCCTAGCCGATATGTTGGAGAAAGTCGCCATTGCTGATGATAGCTTCAATGTCGCTTTCCCTGCCTGACATCAGCATTTGCCGATATCCGGGAAAATTCCAGCCATGGTACCATATTGCTTACTGTAAAGAATCCCATCCAGATGGATGTATTTCTGAATCAATTGCCCTTTGTTTTCCTGTACCCTCTGCACAACCAGATATTCAGTCCTAACCATTATTTTGTGATTTACGTGCCTGTTTAATCATTTGAGAGATGCACAATGATTAATATTATATGCGTGTCTTGCTTGGGCAGGTTTCTGAAGCTAATTAAACCCTTCAACACATTTCAATTTGGGCTCCATTTAAATTAGAAGAGGAGAGGCTTTTTGGAGAAATCCAGTAAATTAATCTTCACTCTCACAGAAGTAGAGCCTTATGGTAAACAACCAGAACAGTTTATATACTTACATTGTAAAATCTTAGGTAGTACAATAGGCTTTTCTGCTTGCTTCAGTGATTGAGTTAGATAGGCATCCCGCTCCGATACAAAAATACGATATAACTCAGGAAATTCCTGTATTGCCATCATGACTTCCTCCAATCTCTCCTTCTTCTTCAACTGCTTCATGATCATTTTGCTAAAACACAACAACACTTGCAATTAAAACCTCATTAACACGTATTTAAGTGAAAATTGCTGTCAAAAACTCACCAAATTTTATCAAATAGTTGCTCAGGAAAGATGTATTGTGAGGCAATGACCGGAATTCTGCCGGCACACTTGCCCCGATTGCAGGAGCGGGTGAGGCTCAAAGAACAGCATTCTCCATTGGCCTAGGTCAGGATCATACAAACCTTGGGCAAATGTAAAATTCTGTCCAAGGTGTCCCAATGCAAGCATCAAACTGGTTACTCTCACAAAATTATTGCTTTACTTTTTCCACATGGACTAAGATTTTATCCTGACTAGCCATGACTCATACCGAAGTAACTTCCAACCTTCAGACAAACAGTAGAGACTCATCGGGTGCTATCTTATCAACTCTCCATGCTGGTTGCCCAGCTTGGTGAACCAAGAACATTATATGTGAGGCCAAAGGCGCAATCTTACCTGGCGCAGCTGGGCAGTAAGAAAGTGTGAGAGATGAAAAATCAACTTTGCAACCAGTTTTTCACTGCTCACTATCTTGCCAGCACTGTTTTGCCTACAAAATTCCTTTGAAGACAGAGCCCTGGACCTGGTGGTGGAGAAGGAGGACAGAACCATGAGTGACAGCCAAGTCGGAGTGTCACCAGGAAGTGAGTATCAATAAAACCTTCATTCCTATGGCATACCTCAAGTAAGTGACATGCTCCCCAGATACATGTCCCTCTCTTGCACTGAACCTTGTGTCCTTTGTTGCAGGAGACAACCTCAATGTATTCAGCCTATCAGACATTGCCACCTTCTTCTGCTGTTCCCTCTGAGACACCCCATGACATGAGGGCATGGATAAGTTGGATAGAGAGTAGATGTTCCCTTTAGTTGAAGGGTTATTTACAAGGGGACACAAGTTAAAAGTGAGGGTGGAAGGGTTGGAGGGAATGTGAGGAAAAACATTTTTACTCAGAGGGTGTGAGGGTTTGGAATGCACTGCCTGGGAAGGTGGTGGAAATGGGATGCCTCACATCCTTTAACAAGTACCTGGATGAATACTTAGCATGGCAATAACATTCAAGGCTTTGGGCCAAATGCTTGCAAGTGGATTTAGGTTGGCAGGTCAGGGCCCTTCATTATCGATGCAGGCTCAATGGGCCGCAGGGCCTCTTTTACACTGTAGCATTCTGTGATACTGTGACAGCTCGGAGGAACTCTGAGGAAGACACTGAGGAAACTTTCAAGGCCCATACACAGTTTTCCACTACACCACACTATATATAATCACCTTGGTTGGACAAGTTCATGGTGAGCTTATACATCACTCTCTGATGCACACTGCGCAGACGTTGATGTGGAGTCCAAGGCCTCTGGCACGCAAAGGTCTGCAGGAGGCAAGGATTCAACTCGGCCCAGGTCAAATGCTGTGCCACTGCAATTAGTTCCCCCTCAGTTGCTGGAGATGCAGTAACAATATCGGGGAATGCAGGCGGAGTTGTCAGCCACACTGCAGCAACTGCAAAGCTGTTGGGAGGAGACCCACAGCATTCAGGGGCAGGAAATGGTACACTGCATGGTACTCAGGCCAAAACTGCAATAGTGGCATGCATGGTGAAAAGTCTGGATCAGGAAATGGTTGGCTTGGGTGACAGGGCCCAAACCAAGGCCAAAGCCCTGCAGGCTGTTTACATCATTAGAAAGGGGCCGGGATGATTGCAAATTGTTAGTGCTGGGCGCAAAACCTATTTTATAGGCCTGCACTTATTTTCTAGGTTTGATGTGATCTGAGCTAGGCACACCAAGGCTGGTAAATCACCTTCGATATATTAATAAAGGACAAAAGAGACCCAACTCCTCTATTAGACATCTCAAAATTCCAGACCTCGGAATATACATTCTTTGTCTACAGCCAATGGGAATTATGTCACATGGCTCCCCCCAAGCTGCTAGAACCTGCATGAAACTAAAGCCAGGCAGTCTACCATTTTACCATCTAACAGGTAGCAGCAGAAAGAGCTCTATTGAGATTTGGCCCTCATCTACATTGTGAATAATTGCAACATCAGAACCTTGTTCTTCTGACTCTGAACTCTAGACTCACACGAAACCATGGCTTTTATTTTTATCATGGTCTTGCCCTGTATCCCTACCTTCCCCTTATCTCTTTTTTATTGTATGAGTGGAAAAATGAGCAATGTTGTGAAACTCCTCTCTGTGTTTTGTGATGTGTGTGTGTGTGTAAAATAAACTAACCCTCTTCTTTTCCCTTAACTTGAGTTTATTGTGGAGTTATTAACAGTTGATGGGGTCCTGACAAGCTGGGGAAAATAATTATGAAGAGGGAAATCAGAAACCAAAATATTTTTCGGTTTATGGGTGGATAATGAGAAGAGTAACCAAGGCTGTTTAAATTACCCCCTCTCCCCCAACACCCTTCTATCTAACAAATGAACTTTAGACATTCATTGACCTGGTTCTTTCTTTGATTATTTAAGCTTGGGGAGCATATAAATGGCACAGTGGTTAACACTGCTACCTCGCCGTGCCAGGGACCCAGGTCCAATGCTTGGGTCACTGTCTGCATGGAGTTTTCACGTTCTCCCCATTTCTGCGTGGGTTTCCTCTGCGTGCTCCAGTTTCCTCCCACAGTCGGAAAAACATGCTGGTTAGTTGTGTTGGCCATGTTAAATTCTCCGTCAGTGTATCCAAACAGGTACCGGAATGTGGCGATTTTCACAATAATTTCATTGCAGCATTAGTGTAAGCCTACTTGTGACACTAATAAATGAATTTAAATACCATAAGCATTAGTTCATGTTTTGTTTATAGTAAATAACACATTTATAGAGTTCTTCCAGCTAACACTGTATTCATCCAGCTCAACACAGTCAATGTGTTCAGAAGGACACAAACAAAAGACTCTCGTAACTTTTTTACACTTTATGACTGAATCAGTGAGATCATTGACTCTCAGACCATAAAAAATATGGTAAATCAATTTTTTTTGCCATGTTCATGCAAGAACTAATAATTACTGAAATGGTTCAACCAAGTAGTTCCGTAAAATCTGAATTTGTCAGGTTGGTATATTATTGAAAGGTCGTTCTACCCAGATTCTGGACACAGTGGGCCAAAAGACTAATTCTGTGAATGAAATAAAAACAAATCTTTCCAAGTGCTTTCATTGAGGATTAATCCTGAGAATGAGCAGATTGTCCTTTTTATCATGCACATTGTGTAATATTGCTGCTGGTTTTTTTTTATTCATTCATGGGACATGGGGCATTGCTGCCTGGCCAACATTTATTGCCCATCCTCAGTTGCCCAAGGGCATGTGAGAATCAACCACGTTGCTGTGGTTCTGGAGTCACATGTGGGCCAGACCAGGTAAGGACAGTAGATTTCCTTCCCTAAAGGGCATTACTGAACCAGATAGGTTTTTCCAATAATCGACAATGGTTTCATGGTCATCAGTAGATTCTTAATTCCAGATTTTTTTTTATTGAATTTAAATTCCATCTGCCATGGCAGGATTTAAACCTAAATCCTCAGAATATTAGCTGAGATTCTGGATTAATAGTTCAGTGATAGTACCACTAGGCCATGGCCTATCCTGAATCCATAGCTTATTCAGGAGGAAGATGCCTCCTCCACAGCTGAGTTCAGTATTCAAACTGAGAGGCAACGTTCACGCATCAGGATGGAAGATCATCCGTACCCATCAAACTAACTCCAGCCAAGAGAAGGAACCTTCAGCCAGGATAGGAAGAGATCAGGAAAAGGAAAAGTTTGCAGCTCTTAAAACATCTCAAAATCAATAAAAGAAGAAAGCAAATTAATTGTTAAACTCCAAATCTTAAAAGAATAATTTATCTTTCATCATTGGGGGAGGTGATGATGACCTCTGGGCCATTAATCCTGAAACTCAACTCATGTTTTGGAATCCCGCTACAGCAAGTGGTGAAACTTGAATTCAATAAAAAAATGATTGAATTCAAATTCCACCATCTGCAGTGGCAGGATCCAAACCCAGGTCCTTTGGACATTAGCTGGGTTTAAGAATCCACTGATGACCATGAAACCATTGTCAATTGTCAAAAAAACCCATTTGGTTCACTAATTTCCTTTAGGGAAGGAAATCTGCCGTCCTTACCTGGTCTGGCCTACATGTGACACCAGAGCCACAGCAATGTGGTTGACTCTCAAGTGCCATTCTGAAATGGCCGAACAAGTCACTTAGTTCCAGGGCAATTACGGATGAGCAATAAATGCTGACCAGCCAGTGACGCCCATGTCCCACGATTGAATTCAGAAAAAAAATTATTGGGTCAAAAGCGTGGAATTTCCTGTCCAGTACCATCATAGCAATAGACATACCCTAGCAATTTAAGAAAGGGTCCTGTGTTATTTTTTGCTGGCTATTAGGAATGGGCAATAAATATAGTATCCCCTGTATTACTCAACTGGACAGCAAGTCCAGAAAATAAAGTTAATTTGATTTTCTTTCAAATTAAGCAGAGCATTAACTCCTGTTGACTCTTGACCATAAAAATCTTTGGACAACTTGTGCTTTTTCAATGTGAGAATGAAGTAAGATCACAGTCCAGTAACAAGATGTTAAATAATATCATCAAAGATGCAGCCAATATCTAACAAAACAGAGCTTTTTTCTTACCCAAGTGGTTGAGGCTTGAATTTGATGTAAACAAGACCCACAAATGCCATCAACAGGTTCCAGAAGGGAAGTGTGGAAGCACATCTTTTCAAAGTAATGAAAATTGGCTGGTCCCCAAGGCAAATATTACAAAATGGCGTTTTCTGAGCCTGGAAGAGAATATTTCAAGTATGTAACAGCAGTAGAATAGTGTTTATTTGTTATAGCTATACGTAGGCTGGAATTCCCCCGTCCCACCCGCATCTGGAATTCTTGCAGTCAGGGAGTGGACCATGTAAAGATCCATTGAATTTGGGCAGGAATCTCTGGTTTTCAGGCAAGTGTGGCCAGAGAATGCCACCAATAATATTTATATAGATAAAACTAGATACAAATAGGTTGCAATAAATTTCAAGAACAGCTTCTTGACTGTTTGGATGGATCTATCTTACACTAAGTTGATCTTTCTCTACCCTAGCTATGACTGTAACGTTACATTCTGCATCCCCTCCTTTCCTTCTCCCTTATGTACTGTATGATGGTATGCTTTGTCTGTGTAGCATGCGAGAAACAATACTTTTCACTGCATCCCAATACATGTGACAATAATAAATCAGTCAAAAATCAAATGTGTGAATTTTTGATTCTTCAGGTTGGCTAGTGATTGTCAATGACAATTCATTATTGTTAAATGAACAATTAGTTTATTATAAGCTTTGATCTTGTATCAGGAATATACAGAAGTGCATTTAAATCTATAAAATATGTTGCAACTTATGATATTAAAATAATTTATAAAACTTCCTTCATATACTGAATTTGATAATGTGATTTTAAATAAATAGGGGAGGCTAGTGATTTGTAAGTACCAATTTTAATTTGTGCTGCAGCCTAAAGCCTGTTTTAAAATTTGTCACTGAAAATGGGCAATAAAGAATAGCAAAACGATGGTTAGTTACAATAACCACAACAGGAAGTCAGTGGTGACATCCCATTCCGACATTTACATGTCTTTAGATTGGTAATCAGATCAAGAACGGTTTAGAGATGATTCGGAAACAGGTGATGGAACTTTCCCATCCTGCCCGCTATGGGGATTAAAGCAAGAGGGGGCAGACCATGCAATGGTCGGTTGATCTTGGGCAGATTTTTCTAGTCTTGGGGATGCACGTGGCTGGAAAATTCCACCCAGGGACTTTCAGGAGCTGATAAGGGAGCTGAATTTTCAAAAGAGGAAAGATGTCATATGCTGGGACCAAAGCAGGTTTCTAACGACCTTTATCCCGTATATCGTTTGCCGACTTCAGGACCTGGGTGACAATTAACTGTCAGTTTAAAGTTTATTTATTCGTATCACAAATAGGCTTATATTAAGACTATAATGAAATTACTGTGAAAATCCCATAGTTACCACACTCTGGTGCCTGTTCACATCTCAGAAGGAGAATTTAGCCAATCTACCTAACTGGCACATCTTGTGGACTGTGGGAGCAAACTGGAGCACCTGGAGGCAACCCATGCAGACATGAGGAGAACATGCAAACCCCGCACAGACAGTGACCCAAGTTGGGAATTGAACACAGGATCCTGACACACAGTGAGTCAGCGGTGAGCTAACCACTGTGCCACACCTGCCAGGGTCAATTATGAGACCATCTTCAGACAGATTATCTAATTGAGGACATTGCCTCCTCCTGGGTGGTACAATGGCACAATACTTGGGTTCAGTTCCAACCTTGGGTTACTGCCTGTGTGGAGTTTGCACTTTGTTCCTGTATCTGCATAGGTTTCTTCCAGGTGTTCCAGTTTTGTCCCACAGTCCGAAGATGAGCAATTTAGGTGGATTGGCCTTGCTAAATTTCCCCTTAATGTCCAAAGATGTGCAGTTAGGTTGAATGGCCATGGTAAATTCTCTGTTAATGTTGAAAGATGTATAGGTTAACAGAATTAATGTGGTGAATAAGTAGGGTTACAAGGTCATGCCTGGGTAAGATGTTATGTCAGAGAACCAGGGAAAACTTAATGGGCTGAATGGCTTCCTTCTATACTGTCCAGATTCTACGATTCTATGAAAGCTGCGGTCCAAGCGGAAAACCAGCAGTTAAGCAGCAATGACTGTGCCGCCATCAGACGTTGAGGCTGCAGAGGCAAGATAAGCTTGTTTTATGTATGCTGCTGGGCCAAGTCAGGCAGGTCCCAGTAAATGGAGAGAGAAGCACCTTCTTGGGCATTTGAATGGCATTAAACAGGGCCCCTCCCCACCACAAAAACCTGCTCAGTGACCATCAAGGATTACCAGGTTGTGTCCCCACCAGGCAACAGACCCCTGGTGCTGGTAAAATACTAGCTCAAGACAGGAGTTAGCCTTTAATTTGGCCATCAGTTGGCACCAATATGCCGCTCAGTCTCCCACTGCAACTAAGATGCCTCAAGGAGGAAGATGAGAGATTCCCTCCCAATGCTTTCCACGATCATTTTAATCAATCTCCTTGCCTACCAGCCAATCTCCAGAAGACTACTAAATCCAGCTGAAGAATTAACCACAAGATGATAAAGTTATTTTAACACTGAAGCAATTGATTCTATCAATTTATGACCTTGCTCTTGAGTAATTAGTAGCATGGATTGTTAAAAGGGTAAAACCTCCAGTCCAAAAGGATCATATACTTGAACACAGAGTACACTGATATCTTGTACATTAAAACAGATTTTCCTAATGCTTGCTAAATCATTTCACTCGTTTTGAGTGCTGTCAGCTAGCTCAACATTGGTTGAACGACATTGACACCATTCATAGAAACAGAATTATAGAAACCCTACAGTGCAGAAGGAGGCTATTCGGCCCATTGAGTATGCACCAATAATAATCCCATCTAGGCCTTATCCCTGTAACCCCACATATTTACCCTGCTAATCCCTCTAACCTAAACATCCTGGGACATGAAGAAGCAATTTAGCATGGCCAATACACCTAACCAACACATTTTTGGACTGTGGGAGGAAACCAAAGCACCTGGAGGAAACCCATGCAGATACAGGGAGAACGTGCAGGCTCGACAGACACTGACCCAAGCAGGGAATCAAACCCAGGTCGCTGGAGCTGTGAGGCAGCAGCACTAACCACTATAATGTGCCACCATGCCACCCATTAAATCATTCATTTATTGTTAATAAGTCTAAATTTAACTCCATTTCATGTTGTAGGAAATATTCAAAGGATACTTCCATATACCCACAACAGGATTTCTAATGGCTAAAATGAGGCTTACGCTGAAAAATAGCACTGCAATTTTAACAACAACTATCAACTTTATAATCAGACAGCAGTGAATATTTTGGTGAAAGCAACTTGTAAGTTATGCGCATGGAAATAATTTTTGAAAATCATGATGACGGTATAGTAAAGTGAGATTCCTTACCGCTCTGAAAGCTTCTCGGAATTCCCCACCTGGGAGAATACCCAGCTGCTCAATCAGGTAAGCTGAGATCTTCAGGAACATCATTAAACACAATGCTTGTTTCACTCCCAACTACAAGAGGCAAACAAAAAATACACAATGGTTTGAGTGCCTTGGAACTTGAGTTAACTATAGTTAACTTGGAAAAGGATTGTCTCCAGCCTAGAGTCAGATCCCACAAAAGGAAAAGAGAAGAACATGAAAGAGAGAGACAAAGGATTGTATTTTGGGAGCTGGAAATAGGAATCAACACTGCTCCCCCTCCAGAACACACTACCAGTGTCCGATCCGGAATGGCCCCCCCTACTTGACATGAAGCCATGAGTCCAATTAAAAATAACAGGAAGGTTCCTGAAAGAAAAGTATCAGAGGTCTTTCAAAATATGAGTGTAAGCAAACATGCTGATTGCCAAACAATTCTTGAGAAGTGTCCTGATGATTGTAAGATGAAAAGATTTGCCATGTCTCTCTTTTCAGTAAAGAGTAACTACTCCAATACATTATTATAACTTATAGAATCATTTTGGATTAAAACCTTTTCTACATTCTATAAAGAAAGGATAAAAAACACTTGGGTTAGGAATTTTCTTGGAGCTTCACCGGAAGTGTTCTAAAAATTGACTTCGCCCACATAAATGTTGACAAAGTTTCAGGTTCTGAGCAGGAACAGATCTGAATAAATTCCCATCTTTAGCTGGTTAAATAGTTTTTTTTTATTTTAGGATTGCTTGCATTAGTAGAATGAACTATTGCTCCAGGCTGGTATGATGCCACGTTTAAAGATGCCCTGTTAATGTTTTGGGTCAAAATGATTTCTTCAGAATTAACTTAGTTTGCTCCTGCACAGATGCTGCCAGATCTATTGAGTAGTGCACTGTGGCACAATGCTTAGCACTGCTGCCTCACAATGCTAGTGACCCAGTTTCAATTCTAGCCTCAGGTTACTGCGTGGAGTTTGCAATTTCTCACTGTGCCTGTGTGGATTTCCTCTGGATGCTCCGATTTTCTCCCACAGTCCAAAGATGTGAAAGTTAGGTGGATTGGCCATGCTAAATTGCCCCTTAGTAGCTCAAGATGTGTACGTTAGGGAGGTTAGAAGGGTAAATACATTGGCTTATGGGAAAAGGGCCGTGGTGGGATGCTCAGAGAGCCATTGCAAATTTGATGGGCCAAATGGCCTTTTTCTGCACAATCGGGATTATATATCTATTTACTGAAGTTGCTGTTTTTATTTCAGATTTCCTGCCTCCATAGTGTGCTACAATTTAAAGATGTTCCATTTGATTTTCATGCCATTGCCTATGCTTAATATTGAAACCTAGAAGCTTCAGGTGATGAAGGAGCAGTGCTCCGAAAGCTCATGCAACCAAATAAACCTGTTGGACTTGGTGTTGTCAGACTACTTACTGAATATTAAAAGTATGGGAGAACAGAACACTGAATATGGGTATAAGCACACATGCACAGAGCTCTTTCCTTATTGGGTAAGTCCGAGATCGAAGTGGCACAGCCAGCAGTATTACTCAGGTTTTGACAGCTGCCATTCACCCTCTATAACTACCAACCTCAGAGCAGTAGTGCAATGTAACTATTTTCAAGTTTCAGTAACCACAAAAAACCTCCATGCTGATCGGCATAAAAATACTGAAAATAACGCAACATTTCCTGCATCACTGACATTTTTGAATTGCTGGTGTAGCATTATTCCAATTATAAGTATACAAAGGGGAAGCAATGGCCTAGTGGTATTGTTGCCAGATTATTAATCCAGAAACTCAGCTAATATTCTGGGGATCCACATTCGAATTCAGCCACATCAGATGGTCGATTGTCGAAAAAACTTATCTGATTCACTAGTGTCCTTTAGGGAAGGAAATCTGCCAACCTAATATGGCCTATACGTGACTCCAGAATGACAGCAATGTGATTGACTCTTAGCCGTCCTCAGGCAGCTAAGGATGGGCAATAAATGCTCGCCAGCTAGCAATGCCTATGTTCCATGAATGAATTAAAAAAAAAACATAATTTACATTGTCTGCTGTTAAAACAAAGCTGAGCAAAAATATCAGAGAACCAGCTGCACTGCCTGAAATTTCTGCATCACATTTAAAGTTTGTCTGGAAGGAAATAACCAATAAAGGAAAACAGGAGAGCAGCTCAGGATGTCCTGCGACAACATAAAAATAAACAGTAATCAATAATTTGATGAAAATAGCTGCACCTGCTTTATTAATTGTGGTACTTTCTGTAAGTCAGACGCCCTGGCTTCATTTAGTAATGTCTGTTCATCTAATGTTAAAAGTGATTTTCGACTCTGGCAAAGTTCTAACATGAGACAAGATGAGACAAAGATGAGACAAAGAAACTACACCATTTACATGCACACCAAGAACAGGAAACTTGAAAAACTCGGCATCGCCACCAGCAACAACCAAACCTCCCTTGGCACCACATAGAAAACAACACTACCGCAGGGAGGTCCATTGTTAACTTGTCGGACTACACACTTCAATCAGAGGAAATCGAAGTTCTCAGCCGAGGGCTCAATTTCTGTCCCACCACCAAAATGGATCCCATCAGTCTCGCAGCAGATACAGAGGAATTCATCAGGCGAATGAGGCTGCGAGAGTTCTTCCACAAACCCCAAGAGGCCAATAGTGGACTCAATGAGATAGCGAATGAACCAGAACAGCCGACAGAGGGATCCGCAGTGCAGCAACCGAAGAGGAATGAATCCAATTGGACTCCTCCGGAAGGCCGCTGCCCCCGACTGGACATGTATGCCCAAGCCATCAGGAGGTACGTGAACACCAGATTTATCAACCGCACTTACAAGACAGTCCCGAACATCACCCAAGTACAACGCAAGGCCATCCGTGCTCTCAAGACCAACCGCAACATTGTCATCAAACCAGCAGACAAAGGAGGCGCCACCGTCATACTGAACAGAACGGACTACTGTGAAGAAGTGTACCGACAACTAAACAATGAGAAACACTACAGACAGTTACCAGCAGATCCGACCAAAGAACACACTCGTCAACTCAACACTCTGATCAAAACCCTTGATCCAGACCTTCAGAACACCCTCCGGGCTCTCATTCCACGTACTCCCCGCATTGGAGATCTCTACTGCCTCCCAAAGATACACAAGGCAAACATACCCGGCCGTCCCATCGTATCTGGCAATGGGACCCTGTGTGAGAACCTCTCCGGCTATATCGAGGGCATCCTGAAACCCATCGTACAAAGAACCCCCAGCTTTTGTCTTGACACTACGGACTTCCTGCAGAAACTCAACACACATGGAGCAGTAGAAACAGGGACACTCCTTGTCACAATGGATGTCTCGGCGCTCTACACCAACATCCCCCACGACGATGGTATTGCTGCAACTGCCTCAGTACTCAATGCCAACAACTGCCAGTTTCCAGATGCAATTTTACAACTCATCCGCTTCATCTTGGACCACAATGTCTTCACCTTCAACAATCAGCTTTTCATCCAGACACACGGAACAGCCATGGGGACCAAATTCGCACCTCAGTATGCCAACATCTTCATGCACAGGTTCGAACAAGACTTCTTCACCACACAAGATCTCCAACCAAGGTTATATACTAGATACATTGATGACATCTTTTTCCTTTGGACTCATGGTGAACAATCATTGAAACAACTGTATGATGATATCAACAAGTTCCATCCCACCATCAGACTCACCATGGACTATTCTCCAGAATCAGTTGCATTCTTGGACACACGCATCTCCATCAAGGACGGTCACCTCAGCACCTCACTGTACCGCAAACCGACAGACAACCTCACAATGCTCCACTTCTCCAGCTTCCACCCTAGACACGTTAAAGAAGCCATTCCCTATGGACAAGCCCTCCGTATACACAGAATTTGCTCAGATGAGGAGGATCGTGACAGACACCTCCAGACACTGAAGGATGCACTCGTGAGAACAGGATATGGCGCTCGACTCATCGATCGACAGTTCCAACGTGCCACAACGATAAACCGCACTGATCTCCTCAGAAGACGAACACGGGACACGGTGGACAGAGTACCCTTTGTTGTCCAGTACTTCCCCGGAGCGGAGAAGCTACGACATCTTCTCCGGAGTCTTCAACATATCATTGATGACGATGAACATCTCGCTAGGGCCATCCCCACCCCCCCACTTCTTGCTTTCAGACAACCGCACAACCTCAAACAGATCATTGTTCGCAGCAAACTACCCAACCTTCAGGAGAACAGTGACCACAATACCACACAACCCTGCCACAGCAACCTCTGCAAGACATGCCAGATCATAGACATGGACGACATCATCAAACGTGAGGATACCATTCACCAGGTGCACGGTACATACTCTTGCAACTCGGCCAACGTTGTCTACCTAATACGTTGCAAGAAAGGATGTCCCGAAGCATGGTATATTGGGGAGACCATGCAGACACTACGACAGCGGATGAATGAGCATCGCTCAACAATCACCAGGCAAAACAGTTCCCTTCCTGTGGGCGAACACTTCAGCAGTCATGGGCATTCGGCCTCCGACCTGCGGGTAAATGTTCTTCAAGGGGGCTTTCGTGATACACGACAGCGCAGAGTCGCTGAACAGAGACTGATAGCCAAGCTCCGCACACATGAGGACGGTCTTAACAGGGATCTTGGCTTCATGACACACTATCTGTAACCCCCGTAACTTGCCTGGGTTAGCAAAAAACCTCACTTACTGTGCTGTCTGGAGAAAATACACAATTCTCTAACAATGCTCAGGATTCCCTTCACACACATTGTTAGCCACTTTAACACTTGAATAGCAGGTTAGATGTAAGGATTCGCATTCTAATCAGCAATCTCTGACTGTGCTGATGTGTGCTATTGCAGACCAGAACACTGCACTTGCCTGATGAAGACACGGGAGTGTTGAAAGCTCGCTTTTTTACTATCAAATAAATCGGTTGGATTAATAATTGGTGTTGCTAAATTCTTACTAAGTTCTAACACCACAGCATCTGGTTGTACTTTCTGGATTATCTAGGAGAAAAAAAATATTCATATGTATCAATTCAACAAGTAATGACATATTGTGTTAAACAGACCATTCAAAATGAAGATATGCATTCGAAATTGAATCCTGGCTGTATTAGGTATAGAGTCATAGAATTCCTACAGTGTTGAAGGAGGCCATTCAGCCTTTTGAGTCTGCACCAACTCTTCAACAGAGAAACCAACCAGACTCTATCCCCCTAATCTCACGCACTTACAACATTAATCCTCCTAAACTACACATTTTGAGACACTAAGAGCAATTTGGCATGATCAATCCACTAATCTGCACATCTTGGACTCTGGGAGGAAACCAGAGCATGCAGAGGAAACGCACGCAGATACTCACGGCAGGAATTGAACCCAGGTCCCTGAGAGGCAGTAGTGCTAATCACTGTGCTATTGTGCCACTCTATTCAGCCAAATTTTTCTGTTTCTTAAAGTTGACAAAGAAATGTTGCATTTCATAAAGACTTATTAATGAGCTTGTCAGAAGTTTAGGTCATCTCTGCCCTTACTGCCCAATATTTAACCATACAAATCACTGATCTATTGGTGTAATCTATAAATCCCTATGGTCTGAAATAGTGTGTGTCCCTTCTTACACATTGGCTCCTCTAATATTTTTGAAGGCAGTCTTGAGAAACCAGGTGATAAGAAAAAGCCAAGTACAAATTGTTCAACTGTTTCCTTTCAAAGCAAATCAATGAGTCAAGTCCATTTTTGTTAAATCAGTACAATTCATCCTCACTTAATAATACAAAATAATTAATATACCACATTGCTCTTTACCAGCAAACCATCTTATTTGAAATGAATAGAGTAACTATTAATAATCTTCTTGAATTCTCATTCTGAGCCCAGTCAAAATATGACCTCATCACTGTCTTTCGACAACCTGACCAAATTTGCTGGATCCAATTAATTGCCTTTGTCTCTGAAATTTATCTCATTCAGAACACAGCCAGCAATATTTATTATTTGCTTTCCTGAAATAGGAATGTATACTATCTTACGCAACTCATAGTTAAAATCCATTCCAAACTCCATGTGCTTAACTGCTCCAGTTCTCATGGAATGCTAGTAAAGCTATTCCTGCTCATCATTGGAAGACAGGAAGGTTTATGTTAGGTCAACATGTTATAGAAAGAAATCCAAAACTTTACCCTCCTGTCATTTAAAAAGAAGCTTCTGCTAAACCAGAAAGATGACTGCTACAAGTCACATGATAACAGGCTTGGCCCTTTGTTCTGGAAACTTCTGACAGCAATTAAAAGAACACTAGGCTTCCTTTCCAGCCAATGAAATCTGTACACACCCCTTGTAAACAGCAAAAGCAGAAGAGGTGAAGACAAACTGGCTCCCCAACTTGAACTTGAGCAAGATCGGAACACGTTATATGAGAAGAAATACTAATAGCCACCTCATCGTTCACCTAAGGTGGAATTTGCAATTCTGGCTAGAAGAACAGAAACCAATTGTTAATTAACCAATAATGGGCCATGTGACATGACTGAAGATGCTGGACTTTTGGACAGTTTTAACATTACTTATTTAGCCTCATAGGCAGTCTGCCATTTAACATTCAACTGGTAAATGCCAACATTGGCCTCACGGTTTGCTGTTTGACATCGTCTTGGTGAAGCAGAACTCTGGACAATAGCTATTTTTCATGATTATGAAAGCAAAAGATAGGAAACATTTAAAGTGTTACATACAAGATGCATTTCAGGGTCTCACCAAAAGTCCTTCAACAGCATCTTCCAAACCCATCCCCTCTATCACCTAGAAGGACAAGGGCAGAAAATGCATGGGGCATCATCATCTCTAAGTTCCTCTTCTCTAAGTCACACCGCCATTCTGACTTGAAAATATATCACTATTCCTTTACTGTCCTTGGGTCAAAATTCTGAAAATCCCTCTCTAACAGCATTGTGGATGTACGACACATAGACTAGAGTGGTTCAAGAAGGCAGCTCACCGCCACTTCTTGTGGGTAATTAGGAATGGCCAGTAAATGCTGGCCTAGCCAGGATTGCCCTCATCCCATAAATGAATAAATAAAAGAAATAGAAGTTCATCACATGAAAAGAATTTTATTTGTTGCAGTTCATGACTACTAGTTATCTTTATGTTGTAACTATTGCAGAAAAGCTATTGGGCAACAACATGCCTGGAAACTCCCCCTCATGTATCAAAGCATGAAAACAGTGATGTTGAACAAAAGTCAATGATGATTTAACAATTGGAGCTCATTTGTCCACAATGTTTCACTATCATTGAAACATGAATTGTAAGTGAACATAAATATGATTTCTTTACTTTTGATTAATGTTTCTTTTAAATGTCATGTTTATTTTATCTCTCGTACATCTTGCATGCTTTGCTTACTGAAGTGAGTGGTGCCAACCAGGTAGACTTTGCAACCATCTTCAGTGACAAGTTCCTTTACAATGCTTTTTAGATTCGGCATCTTCTGTCTCTTTGCAATCTTTTCACCCATAATTTTATAAATTTCTTCATAAGCTGAATGCAAACATATGTAAATAACTTAGAATTTCCAAAATAAGGGAGTGCTTTATAATGTCTACTCTTTAACATGGGTGAAGTCAAAAGATTAACTTGACTTCCATTAATTTCTTATTATTACTGATCATTCATAATTTGTGAACAAGTTAATAATGCCAAACAGCTGACATTTGCACTAATGTTCTAATCCTCTGTAGCACTGGTACCATACTATAATGTCTGCAATGTGAATATGTTCTCTGTGATTCTGCTGTGAAATGCAAAATTTGGGAGTGAGAAAGCTCTTAGATTAGTTAGGACTTTATCTGTGCACGAGTGAGCACAAAATGGGATCATCTTTAAAGAGAGCAGTAGGAGGGAGCTTATGAAGCATTATAAAATAAGGATTATAAAAGTAGAATTCTCGTGATGAAAAATATATCAGACAAATGTTTTATTAGTTATTTATGAACATGGAGCATAACAACTTGAATCACTGCATAAGTACATCAGGTCACTAGCACATGCCATTGTCAGGAGGGAAATAGATATATTACATAGAACAGTACAGCATAGGAATAGGCCCTTCGGCCCACGATGTTATGCTGAACATGATGCCAAATTAAACTAATCTGTCCTGCCTGCCTGTGATCATATCTCTCTATTGCTTGCATAACATAGCATCCCATGAGTTCAGAAGGAGGCCATTCAGCCATCATGTCTGCACCAACCACAATCTGACCCAGGCCCTATTCCCTTAACCCCACATACCCTGCTAATCCCCCAACATTTGGGTCAATTTAGCATGGCCAACCAACCTAACCTGCACATCTTTGGACTGTGGGAGCAGATTGGAATACCCAGAGGAAACCCATGCCGACATTGGGAGAGTGTGCAAACTCCACACAAACTGTGATCTGAGGCCAGAATTGAACCTAGTGAGGCAGCAGTGCTAACCATCATGCCACCATGCTGCCCTGCTTTTCAAAAAGCCCCTTAACACTCCTATTCTTTTTGCCTGTACTGCCAACCCTAGCAGCACATTCTAGACACCAACCATTCTCTGTGTAAAAAACTTGCCCCTCATATCTCCTTTGAACTTCCCCCCTCACCTTAAATGCATGCCCCCAGCATTAGACTAGGAAAAAGATTCTAACTGTCAATCCTATCTATGCCTCTCAGAATTTTATAGATTTCGAACAGCTCTTCCTTCAGCATCTGCTGCTCCAGAGAAAAGAACTCTTGTTTGTCCAGCTTTTGCATATAGCTCAAATCTCCACTCTAGACAGCATCCTGGTAAACTTCTCTTGCACCCTTTTCCAAAGCCTCCATATGCTTCCCGTAATACTGTCTAGATGACCTAGCTCTGTTTTTCATTTTTATGTTGTTTGCTTTTCCAAGGTCTATCCTTCCCTACAATAAAAATAGAAAATGCTGGAAAATCCCAGCAGGTCTGACAATATCTGTGGAAAGAGAACAGGGCCAACATTTCGAGTCAGTATTTTGCTTTCATTATCCTTTGCTGACTCCCTCTCTCATTCATTCTGAAAGAATGCCTTGCCAAACATTTTTCAGTGAAATGATCTTTCTTTTAATTTGCCATCCACATTTGTGATTATTTTAATTAATGCTAACAAAGAATTAAATTAAAAAAGCAAAATGCTGAGGATGGTGAAAATCTGAAATAAAAACAGAAAATGCTCGAAAAGTGCAGCAGATCTGGCAGCATCTGTGGAGAGAGTAATAGAGTTAATGCTTTGAGTTGAATATGACTGGAAATCTGGAAATGGAATTAAAGATTTAAAGTGATAATTTTGTTTTTAAATTATCACTGTAATGTTGTATAAAGAGATAGGTAGCAACAAATAGTGGAATTCACAGTCATTCTCTCACAATATGAACTTTCAAAACTGACAAAAGTGACAAAATTAGCTGTGAATTAATAGAACTTTCCAATGACTGATTTTAATGAGTTCCACCATTCATTCAAAGAGCTTAGCACGGTTGTACACATGATATAGTACTATCTTGTGCAGTTTATGACAAAGAAAACATAATTAAATTTAATCCCACCTTTGGGATTTGTTGAGTGTTTATACTAAAGCATAGAAATAACTAAGTCTATCTTTCATATATCATAGAATCATACAGTGCAGAAGGAGGCCAGTTGACCCATCAAGTCTGCATTGACCACAGTTTCACCTAGAATCTATTCCTGTAACCCCATGCATTTACCCTAGCTAGTCCCCCAGACATTAAGAGACAATTTAGCTTGGCCAATCCACCTAACCCGCACATTTTTGAACTGTGGGAAGAAACCGGAGCATCCGGAGGAAAGCCACGCACACAGGGAAAGAAAGTGCAAACACAGTGATTACAGTGGGAAATCAAACCCAGGTCCCTGGCAACAGTGCTAACCACTATGCAGCTTCCTTTCCTTCTAATATATAGTATCAGCTAGAGCCATGTTCCCACCCAATTCCTTATAGTCCTTCAAATTATTTTCTCTTTAGATATACAGTTTCCTTATTAAAACTATGTCTCCACCGAACACTTAGGACTGAACACAATGGGTGGAGGTCTCAGATCTCATCTATACACACCCTGTTGCCAGTGAGAATGGAGAAATTGGTGCTCAGCCAAAATTCCGTTCTCTGCAGCAGCACCGGAGAATCCAGCTATGGATTAAGTCAGAGGGTTTTGGCAAATATTTTCAATTGAGATCAAACCCGTGTTTTGGAAAGATTCCTCATGACTGTCTTGATTTTCTATATAAAGCACAGGTTTGAATATGTCTTTTTAATTGTATTCTGAACCTGCCTTTCCACCTTCAATAATTTGTGCACACATATCCACAAGTCTCCCATTCTTCCATTCCTTTTGGGATTGTATCTTTTATTTTACATTGCTACTCTTCATTCTTCTGTTCAAAATGTATCATTTAACATTGCTCTGCGTTCATTTTCATCTGCCTGGTGTCCTCCCACTCCACCAGCCTGGTTACGTCTTACTGAAGTTCATTATGATGTTCCTCACTATTCAGAATACTTCCAAGT
The DNA here is from genome assembly GCA_024679065.1 of Sphyrna mokarran. Taxonomy (NCBI): domain Eukaryota; kingdom Metazoa; phylum Chordata; class Chondrichthyes; order Carcharhiniformes; family Carcharhinidae; genus Sphyrna; species Sphyrna mokarran. Next base: position 25,959,995 of record JAGIQG010000019.1, read on the forward strand.
TTTGTGTCACCTGAAAGTTTTGAAATTATGCCCAGAGTGCAGGTCATGAACATATGTCAAGAAAAGCAGTGATCCTAATACTAGCCCCTATCGATTTAGTTTGTGAAGACATGGCTTATAAAAACTTACATAGGTTCCTCCAATCATAATTCAGCACCTGTCCAGTATTTGCCTGTAAAAACAAATACATGGGTATAAATATTAATATTAAATAACTATGCTTACATGCTCATCATAATGGCCCAAAGATTCATGTAATTTTCTCATCCTAATGCTTAGGGAGGCCCAAAGTAGAGGTATGCAGGCCCACAATTTAAAGTTTATTAATTAGTCACAAGTGAGACTTACATTAACACTGCAATGAAGTTACTGTGAAATTCCCTGAGTCGCCATAGTCTGGTGCCTGTTCAGGTCAATGCACCTAATCAGCAGTCTTTCAGGGTGTTGGAGGAAACACACACGGACACGGAGAGAATGTACAAATTCCACACAGACAGTGGCCCAAGCCAGGAATCGAACCTGGGTCCCTGGCTCTATGAAGCAGCAGAGCTAAGCATTGTGCTACCGTGCTGCCAATTTTAAACTTGCCTGTCAATTCCTAGTGGATACCCTGGGGTTCACGTAAAGTAATGCCAGAGTCTCAATTTAAATGTTTGCTGTAAATTCAATTTTTCCTGACACTGGTGGAAATGTACACCTGAATGCTGTGGGAATCATACTAGGTAAGTTGGAGGAAGCCTGCCATGGGATTGTGAACCCTTTGACAGATAAGTTTAAAAGTTTTTGCCAATTTCATATGTGATAATGGTGTGTTGATGTTTTACATAGAGCATAGAACATAGAACATTACAGCGCAGAACAGGCCCTTCGGCCTTCGATGTTGCGCCGACCAATTAAGAAAAAGCAATGACCCTCTAACCTAAACCATTCCCTTTTCGTCCATAAACTTATCCGCTAACCTCTTAAACGCCACCAAACTTGGCGCATCTACAACTGCAGCAGGCAGGGCATTCCATACCTTTACCATCCTCTGGGTAAAGAACCTACCTCTGACATCCGTCCTATAACTACCACCCCTTAATTTAAAGCTATGTCCCCTCGTGCTAGCTTTCTCCATCCTAGGAAAAAGGCTATCACTGTCCACCCTATCTAAACCTCTAATCATCTTATATGTTTCAATAAGGTCTCCTCTTAGCCGCCTTCTTTCTAACGAAAACAACCTCAAATCCCTCAGCCTCTCTTCATAAGACCTGCCCTCCATACCAGGCAACATCCTGGTAAACCTCCTCTGTACCCTCTCCAATGCCTCCACATCTTTCTTATAATGTGGGGACCAGAACTGCACACAATACTCCAAGTGCGGCCGCACTAGAGTTTTGTACAGTTGCAACATGACGTTGCGGCTCCGAAATTCAATCCCCCTACCAATAAAAGCTAAGACTCCATATGCCTTCTTAACAACCTTATCGACTTGATTGCCAACTTTCAGGGATCTATGCACATATACACCAAGATCCCTCTGTTCACCAACACTATTAAGAGTCCTACCATTAGCCCTATACTCTACACATTTGTTATTCCTACCAAAGTGAATTACCTCACACTTTTCCGCATTAAACTCCATTTGCTACCTCTCAGCCCAGCTCTGCAACTTGTCCAAGTCTCTCTGCAAATGAATGTTTTAGGAATGTTTTTGGTGGAATGATTGACCATAGGGCTTTATCCATAAAAGAAAAATGTCAATTAAATTGATGCGTATTGTGCAACTGTTTGCATGCATTATGGTCTATCATTCAGTGGATATGGTCCTCCTCTGCTTTCAACTACATTAAAAATGTGATCTAAATGGATCATCTGATAAATTCAGCACAATTGCTTAATCTCCAAAATTTCATTCAAACTTGGTAGAATTGAACAGTTGCAAGACTTCTTTATTTGAAACTCCACTGACCCTTTAAAAAGAATGGAGCAGATGAGTGAAAATCTGATCAGGCAACTTCAAGTAGTCTGTTATACTGAACTCTGCATAAAGTAATCTCATTCTTGCTTAGCAGAGTTCCAACCCCCACTAATGGATCTATCTCAGTGGGAGTTGTTCAAACAGCTATGAGAGGATTGTATGCCTTGCTTGATTGACAATTTTATGAACAGGAAATAGTATAAATGTTTTCTTATGCCTTTTATAACAGCCTTCTCCACTAGTTCTGGCATCTTCAAGGGCTGATTTTAGTGCCCTTCTTAGACCCTTTGTGGAAATGTGTCTACTCTATACTTGAACTATCACCCCATTCAAGAGGCATTTTGCTAAGTTACTATCAATTTTTTTATTCCAACGCTTCATGAGTCTGAACTCCTCCCTCTTACACCATAGTTTACCATGTGACTTAACCAATCTTATCACACGTCTTCTACATTCACAGACAAACAATACTCAAATTACTACAGAAATTGCTTTCTTTGAAGTCTTTCTCTTTAACTCCACCCGAAGGACTTCAACTCTTTACAGATCACTGTCATTGCTTGCAATGTAGACCACACTGTCAAACAGTTCCTTGTTTCCCCAGTAAATGCTGTGCACATGTTCAGTCTTGGGCTTTACCCCAGCTCCAGGGACGCAACACACAAAGCAAGGTAGATGTCAGCAGTTGCAGAAATACCCAGCTATCCCATAATTATTGCATCCCCAATGAACGGTGCATTTCTTCTCTTTGTTATGCTCCTATGTGGTCATTTACCCCAAAGTTGTACTCTAAACTACACTCATCACCCTGACTGAATATTCAATACCGAAAACTGGTTCAAGGGTGTCACATTCCAAAAGATTCTTGTATGTCCTGTTTCTACATTCCCTGCTAAACGGTCATCCATCCACTCTCCATTGCTGAAGTATATCACTCTCTGACATTCTGGGAACTTACATCCAAAGGAATTCTCAGTTTTCCATGTGCAGTGCAGCAGAGCTTTTTAATTCATTGTCAGGGTGCAGGCATCGCTGGCTAGGCCAGCATTTATTGTCTACCTCAAATTGCCCTTGAGAAGTGGTGGTGAGCTGCCTTCTTGAACCGCTGCAGTCTATTCTGCTGCTCAAGTGCAGAATCCCTGAATTTGAGTTTGAGCAACTGAAGGATTGAAGCATCCTGCAGTTCCAACTAGGGGATTGGCAATAAAAGCACAGCTGTCAGTTCTCCCTACAGTCTGCCTACATAGAAAGCATCCTTTCTAGATATAGCACAGCTTGGTATGGCTCCTGCCCTGACCAAAGCCACAAGAAACTACAAAGGGTTGTGAATGTAGCCCAATCTATCATGCAAACCAGTCTCACATCCACTGTCTCCATATACACTTGCCGCTGCCTCAGAAAAGCAGCCAACATAATCAAGGACCCCATGCAACCCGGACATTGGAAAAAAGGTATAAAAATCTGAGATCACACACTAACTGCCTCAAGAACAGCTTCCCTGATGCCATCAGATTTTTGAATGGTTTTTGAATGCCTTATATTAAATTGATCTTTCTCTACACCCTAACTAAGGCTGTAACATTATACTCCGCACTCTCTCCTTTCTCTCTCCTCTATATACTCTACCAAAAGCATGACTTGTCTGTATAGAGCACAAGAAACAATACTTTTTACTGTATTTCAATAAATGTGGCAATAAAAAATCAAATTAAATATTTATGCTTTTAGTTTATTATTGCTTTATTCCTATTTCTTATATATTTATTATTTATGCCTGCCAGATTTTATATGATTTAATTCAGATCCCTTTAATGTCAGTAGCCTCTATTTTGTGAATTTAATTTTATCTGATTGAATCTGATTAATTATTTGGGTTAATTTTTATATTTATTCTGGTACTGTTGTCCTTTGCTTTAATTATTTAGCATCTCTTTTCCCCCCCTTGGCACCAAATTCCCATCATCACTTAGTTCAGCGAGTTGGCTTGTTCAGCAGATTCACCCAACTCTCACTAAGTCCTGTGCTTAAACCTCCTGTTCTCAGAATTTTGTTCTTAGTCACTTTTATTTAGAAGGAAGTTTTTAGTATTTCCTGTCTTTCATTGCAATGCAATCACATGATAAATAATTACTCACAAAACCCACAGAGACATTGGTTTAACATTCAGACCCAGTCAAAATCCTGGGTAATTCTAGGTACTTCCCCAAACAAAGCTGTTTTGGATTCATAGATCTCCACAGTGCAAAAGGAGGCCATTCAACCCATTGAGTCTGCACTGACAACATCCAGGCCCTATACCCTTAACCTCATGTATTTACCTTGCTTGTCCTCCAAAATTAAGGGGCAATTTATCATGAACAATCAATCTCACCTACACATCTTTGGAATTGTGAATTCTGCCTCTAAACTAACCTTTCAGTAACATTCGGTGTCAGTATCTGAAATGATGTACAAAGTAAGCTGCACAGAAAAAGTCTTATTTTAAATTAATACATTGGAGTAGGACAAGAGGACATCAGTTCAAAATAGTAACAAACAACAAGTGATCTTAAGAAATACGTCAGATAGATTGATCAATGTTTGGAATGGATTACCAAATACAGTGGTGATGGTGAAAATCATTTCAGAAACAATAGCAGCAGTGTGAGAATTGTAGAGTTTACTGGGATGTACTGTAGGGACATATTTTGTGATCTCGTAAACTACTTCAATAAATCTCTTAAGTGCACACTGGCTATATCTGCATTGATATATTGCCTGTGTAACTGCATTGCTCACAATTTTCATACTAATTTAAAAGTCCTCTGTTTTCTCTGCACAGCTGTTTCCAGGCCACAGCCTTCCTGCAGCTAAGAGACTGAGTTGAGTTGTTCAAGATTCCATCAACATGAATTTTCTGTTTTCTGCCAGGAAACATTGGCCCACCAACAACATTTGGTTACTCTTCCCCCAGTTTACTTTCCCTTCACTTGTGAAGAAGCCTATCTTCTGATTGAGATTGCAGATGAGAAAGCCATAAGGACTCCACTCACGTTATCATTGGATCATTGAATCAACAATGCAAAAGAACGCCATTTGGCCCATCAAGTTCAACCAACGTTTCAACAGGGCATCTTACCCAAGCTCTATCCGCATAACCACTAATCCCCGTAACCACTAACCCCCAACAAACATATCCTGGGACATTCAGGAGCAATTTAGCATAACGAATCCACCTTCCCTGCACATCTTTGGAATATGGTAAGAAACTGGAGCACCTGGGGGAACCCATGCTGCCACAGGGAGAATGTACAGACTCCACACAGACAGTCACCCTGAATTGAACCTAGATCTCTGGCGCTGTGAGACAGCAGTGCTAACCACCTTGCCACCATGGCAACAAATTTCAATACTCCATTTTGTTTCATCACTTGCACTGTTTACGGCATTAATTTTAGAATAAAAATCTATAAATAAGTAAACATAAAATGACTGCTCTGTGACAATAAATAGCTTCAATGATTTATTGGTGAAAGGTTAAGTTGTAGGACACATCCACAGATAGCCTGTAAAACAGAAGGAGCCATGTACAAAATATCCTGATACCAACACAGAAAAATTCAAAACAAAAGTCAGTAAAACATTCAGAAAAATGCAGGTAATGATATGTAAAGAGAGTAATAATGCAGAGATACACCAAGATGGGGATAATGCAAAACTTAGTGCCTGTCTCAGAACATAAATTACGGGGTTTCAAATTTAAGCTCTTACGCTTCTATAATTACCCAATTCAATTGTAAAAAGAGTCATTCCAACAAAAATGTAATGAAAACTCATCTAACTCACCATTGTATACATTTTTGCTCTGAAAAATAACACGACAACAAAGAACAAAAGTGTTCCCTATGTCCTGGACAAAGTGAAACTAAGAAAAGCCCTTTCCAAATTTATTGCTCTCACAGTTCTCGTTATATCTCTTTCACTTTCAGTAGTTCCTCCATTCTTTCAGTTTCTTCCTGTCTAGTCAGTTATTGATTGGTTTGTTAGTAGGTTTCACAGCATGCCGTGTCATAGAATCCCTTCAGCGCAGAAGAGGCCATTTGGTCCATCAGGTCTGCACTGACTCTCTAACAGAATATCTTGCCCAGGATCTCTCCCCTGTTCTATCTCTGTAACCCACACATTTACTATCCAAACTTCAGGGTGAATTTACCAAGGCCAATTCACCTAACCTGCACATCCTTGATAAGAGCAAAATACTGTAGATGCTGGAATCTGAAACAAAAACAGAAAATGCGGAAAGTCCCAGCAAGCCTGACAGCATCTGTGGGAAAGATTAGAGCCAATGTTTCGAGTCTTGATCACCTTCGTGACTCAAAGTGTTGGTTATATTCTCTCCCCACAGGTGCTATCAGGCTTGCTGAGATTTTCCAGCACTTTCTGTTTTGGCTGCACATCTTTTGACTGTGGAAGGGAACTAGAGCATCCACTCAGACACAGGGAGAACGTGCAGACTCCACAGACAGTCATCCAAGGCCAGAATCAAACACAGGTCCCTGGAGCTGTGAGACAGCTGTGCCACTATGCTGCCATCACCAAATTCCAACTGCGAAGTTGTTTTCTGTAAGTTGCTGTTTATTGATTCATATCTAACAAATTATGAGGGTCTTTTCTCAGAGAACTGTATGGACACATTAAGAGGTTTGTTTATTCACTTAACCTGCAGACACTCAGCGAGTTCACAGTGGGGAGAGGCCATTCTCTTTCTTTGAGTGTTTGAAATGTTTTACTCATTCATCCAATTTGCTGACACACCAGCAAGTTCACATCGACTAGAGACCTTTGAGTGATTATGGGTGTTAATTGTATCAATTGAGTTTTAAGTATATAGAGATGGAAGGCATTCCTTGGATAATTATATAAGTGTTTATAAAGAAAGTGTATGTAAACAGTTAGGAGATACATACTTGTAATGTTTCACTCTACAAGTAAATGTATTCCAAGCAAAAAAACATTAATAGCATGTTTTTTTTTCACCCAGGGACCCAACCCATTAAAATGTACGGTGCTGTGAAAAGGCCTACCTGAACACTTATCATTCATGTTAGCTTTTCACAGCATTGTTATGATAAACTCAGTGTCTCATAGTCACCATTAAAAGGTTTCAACAATTACACTCATATTTTCCACTTTCTGTATGGTTTTGTTTTCTATTTCAGTGGCAATAAATTGGAATTCTATGCCTCCATTTTCTGCTGAATGGGATTATCCCGTAGGATTTAATGCAACTTCCAATGTTGGTGGGGGATGTGGGAGGAGATCTCCCTGTCCAACAGGATATAACGTCAGCCTTTTGTCATTGTCCTCGAGCATTCAGAAGCCAGCTTTCCCAGTCTACTTGGGCTGTGCCCATTATTGTGAAATTTATCTTTTTGTTTGCAGCATAATTTGGATTTTTACTCACATTTAAATTATGTTGGTTTTGATTTGTATTAAAATAGAATTTTTTTAAATGAAACATTTTTGGTCATTCCTTCATTGGAAGAAATCTAGTTATTTTTGTTTCAGAATGCCCCAATGGGGGAATCCTAATAGAATATATATTCAATAAGGTTGTTGTCAAGCAAGTATTTGATTTTGTTTAGTATAAAAACAATGTGCAACGGCAAACAGCAGCAGCTAAAATTGCTTGAGCTGAATATGCCAATGGAAATGATGACCTGATGTATTTGTATGTGGTTCCAATTGAAATATTGCATATTTGGCTATTTGCGAAATGAAAACTACAGCAATGGCTCTGTGAAGAATGATATGAGTAGGTTTATCTTTGAATTGCAACTCATAAAAATCACATCACTGACATCAGGGAGAAATATTACAGGAGCAAAATTTCTAATCATAGTACAGCCCAACATTAGATTACACAGCTTGGAAGGAATTGAACATGAAAATTTCCTGCACCATCTATTGTTGTGGCTCTCTGAATGAATCTGTCAATATGTTGGCAGTTTTGTACTGTGGGTGCATGTCAAATAGTAACTAAGTTTGTAGTCAAACATATTTTATAATGCAACTTTCCCATTAGTCTAATCTGAAGTCAAGCTATAAGCCTGCGCAAACTCACTGCATCACCTAGAACTCCATCTTTTGTCTTCTACCCATGGTATAATGCAACCCCATAAACTTTAGATATTATTTTACTTTTTATAATGCCTTTAGAGCAAGGAAAACAAGTCATATCAAATATGCGGCTGAATTTCGTGAACATACTCCAAAGAGCCAGCGACAACCCTGTGTTGGACACTTTCTGGAACTCTGACATGGTTAAATGCTATTCAGACATTTACTTGCCTGTTGTTGAGTTCCCAACCTTGGGAAGTAAAGATTCAGCTTCCAATCAGAAAGGCATTAGCTGTTTAGACTGAGCAGCAGCAGCAACCCTCCCCACCCCCACAACAGTGGGAAAGACGCCTTTAAATGGACTGTGAAGAGCTTCAACTGGCCAAAGAGTGCAAACAAACATCTTGACTTTTCCTACTATAATTTTATCTGAGGTGGAGAGAGTGAATCAGGAAGGCTGAGAACCCCACAGCTTCCCCATATTTAACTCCACAGTCAATTCAACCCCATGAACTAGACATTTAGGTTTTAATACTTGGATCGAACAAAAACAAAAACACCTTACACATTATGCTATTGACATTTAGAAATCACAAATAATTTATTCCTTCAATTAGTTTCTGCGCTTCTGTCATTTGTAACCAATCCATACTTCCACCTATAGTCAGATCAGTGTTAACCCCACACTATTTTGATCACTGGAGGTAGGCCTCTGATACAGCAATGAATATGTCACATGTGTGTGAAAATCTAACATGTTGCACTAACAGTGATGTATCAATTAACAAACTAAACACTTTGAAAATGAATTGTGTACAATGGCTTGTGAATTTCCAAAGGTTTGGGATTTTTCAGTTGAACCTAAGAGAACATAAGGATTACGAACAGGATAGGCAATTCAGCCCTTCAACCCTGTTCTACCATTCAATATGATCTCATTTTGGTCTCAACTCCACTTTCTGCCCTTTCCTCATCACCCTTCAACCCACTACTAATTGAAAATCTGTCTATCTCCTTCTTAAATTTACTCAATGTCCCAGCATCAACCACAATCCAGGGTAGTGAATTCCACAGATTCATCATCCTTTGAGAAACAGTAAGAAGTGTCACAACACTAGATTACTCATCTGATGAAGGAACAGTGCTCCTCAAGCTCAATGTACCAAATAACTTGGACTTTAACCTGGTGTTGTGAGACTTTTTACCGTGCCCACCCCAGTCCAACGCCGACATCTCCGCATCATGACCCTTTGAGAGTAGTAGTTTCTCCTCATTTTTATTTTAAAGGGTAAGATAGTAAATGGTTCAAGTTAAATCCATTAATTTACATTAAATTAAATAGTGAGAATAATGAGATTGAAAGCCCTGGAATTATTTAAAAATTAATCAGATGCTGCAATGAGGTGCTTCTGAATAAATGAACTACTGTTTTCTTCTTTGCTTGTAATGTTCAAAGAAGTAATGCCATGTATCGGGCTGGAATGTAATTTTTCTTCATGGTGTCATGGTTACAAGAATGATGAGCAATTAATTTTTTTATTAGATCTAAAATGGACTTGCATCAAAATCCAGTTCTTAATTCTTTTTATTGGCCATTTTTCTTGATAATTAATATCTTGATTAAATGCTACTCAATAAAATAGGCACATACGTGTGTAGAAAACTCATTACTATTTACAATGGCTAAAATGGAAACCTTTTATTGAGTTTCAGAGTTTCAAGACAGGAATTAATGACTCCAAAATTTAAATTGAGAGACCAATGGTCATTGGTTTATCATGCCTCACTTATCACTAGAGCTGACCTATCATATGTGAGACTTTTCACTAAGGGATCTTCTGATTTTTTTTTCATTCATTTGTGGGATCTGGAGCCACTGGCTGGCTAGCATTTATTGCCCATCCTTAGTTTGCCCTTCTTCAGAAGGCAGATGAGAGGCAACAATATTGCTGTGGCTCTGGGGTCACATGTAGGTGAAACCAAGTGAGGATGGCAGATTTCCTTCCCTAAAGGACATCGGTGAACCAGATAGATTTTTCTGACAATCAACAATGGTTCCATGGTCATTGTTAGACTCTTGATTCCAGGTTTTTTTTCATGGAATTCAAATTCCACTATATCCCCTCCCCCCAACCAAAAACATTAACTGAGTTTTTAGATTACGAGTCCGACAATAACATTGAATACCTAGCTGCTGGGTGTAAGTATTTATTAGCATTTTGATAGAGTGTTACTTGTCCCATCTCGGGTGATGCTAAAGTGTCAGTATAAAGTAGTAATAGAAACAGTGATGCATGCTTTGACGTTTTCTCAATGGCACACCAAATATTTGATTGCACTGTTTAAACATTAGCTGTCAACAGCTAATAGAAAAGTTGTCATAATATTTGCTGAAGCTCAGCTTATCTTGTCACATTCAGAAAATAAAGCACTTTCAAAATCAATACTTATCATTTTAATCTAGAATTATATGTCACTGTGGCTTTTATTTACATTGGTGTAGAATACAGTTTTACCAGAAAGGTGAAAGATAAAAAGGATAGTATACAAGGCAATTCAGGATTTGTCAATCTAATGTAGTTAATACAGGATCATTTTAATATTGTATAGATTTTGAAAACAGGCTACTTTCTTTGAATTAGCAATATTTTGTTTCCTTACATGAACAAGGCTCCTGATTTTTAGATGTCCACCTTTTCCTGAATTCATAGAATCCTACAGAGCAGAAGGAGGCCATTTGGCCCATCAAGTCTGCCCCAACCACAATCATTCCCAGGCTCTGCCCCACAACCACATGCATTTATCTTGCTACTTCCCCTGACACTAAGGGAAATTTAGCATGGCCAATTCACCTAACCAGTATATCTTTGGGTTTTACCTGAAGAAATTCAGGTAAAATAGTCAAATTAGTTTCAAGGAATGAATTGTTACTGCAAGAGTAGGCTCCTTGAGTCTGTTCTGTCATTCAATAAGACAGTGGCTGTTCTGAATGTAAACACAACCCCACATTCCTATCTACCCTGACACTTTTCACCATCTTGTTAATCAATAATTCATCTAGGTCTGCCTTAAAAGCTTCTGTGTCCACCGCCTTTTGAGGAAGAGAGTTCTAGAGACTCACGACCCTCAAGAGGAAACATTTCCCTTCATCTCCATCTTAAATGGGCCGTCCCTTATTTTTAAACAGTGGCTCCATTCTAAACCCTTCAACAAGAGGAAACATACTCTCTATATTCACCCTGTCAATACCTTTCAGAATCTTAAAGGCTTTGATCAAGTCACCTCTTATTCTTCTAAACTCTAGTGGCTACAAACCTAATTTCTCTGACCTTTCCTCATAAGACAATTCACCTATTCCAAATGTTAATCCAGTAAATCATCTCTGAACACAGTTTAAATATAAATCTAACAAAATGAAGCAGGTTAACTTTTGACAGTTGTGCAATAATTAAAAAATGAAATGTATTAATTCTAATTACTAACTTATCACTATTTCAGTTCCAAGTTAGCCACATTCCTTTAGACTTAAATGACATTTTAAATACAGTTAGCAATCCTAGACATACTTGCTACAAATTATGTTAACCGCTTTGAAGCTTTCAGAGAAAAGGATACTTGTCATTTGCTTGATGGTTCTACCAATGAGTCCAGAACATGCAGAAGAAACATTGATCATGGAATTTCACTAGTGCTCTAATGTGTCACTGAGACATGGTCTAAGTCTTGTTATAAGAGAGGGATTGAGGTGAGAACAACTGCTCTGTAAATTGGGACATTCACTGACCGGCAGAATGCTGTCAAACAGACACTACCATAGTTGGAAGAAGTGCTGTACTGGTGGAATTGAGTCAATGTACAATCTTTTGGTTTGAAATGATTTTGTTTTGGCAGTATTCAAGGACAGGCCATGTTTTTGTATGCAGACTTGAAGAAATCGAGAATAGCTTGCAAGTCTGGTGCAGATTGAACAATAACACTGCAGTTTCCTTTGGAAGAAAATGAACTAGTTAGTGCTAGGCAGCATGGTTTTGCATAGGGAAGGTCATGTCTCATACCAAATTGATTTTTTTGAAGAGGTGACAACAATAATTGATGAGGGAAGGGCTGTGGATGTAGTTTATATGGACTTTAGTAAGGCATTTGACCAGGTTTCACATGGCAGACTGATATAAAAACTAAAATCACACGGGATTTGGGGTGAACTGGCTAGATGGATACAGAACTGGCTTGGTTATAGAAGACAGAGAGTAGCAGTGGAAGTGTTTTTCAGAATGGAGATCAGTACCTAGAAGTGTTCCACAAGAATCAATGCTGGGACACCTAGTGTTTGTAATATATATAAATGATCTGGAGGAACGTGTGGGGGGGTCTGATTAGTAAGTTTGCAGATGATATAAAGATTGGCGGAGCAGCTGATAGTGCCGAGGATTGTCAGAGGACACAACAGAGTATAGATAAATTGGAGATTTGGATGCAGAAATGACAGATGGAGTTTAATCCAGACAAATGTGTCAAGATGCATTTTGAAGGATCAAATTTAGGTGTGAATGATACTGTTAATAGCAGAATTCTTAGGAACATTATTATATAGAGAGATCTGAGAGTGCAAATCCACAGTCCCCTAAAATTGGCAACACGGGTGGCCAAGGTGGTTAAGAAGTCATGTGCATGCTTGCCTTCATAAACGGGGGCACTGAGTACAGGAGATGGGAAATCATGTTACAGCCATATTAAACCTGGGTTACACTGCATTTGGAGTATTGTATGCAGTTCTGGTTACCACGCTACCAGAAGAATGTGAAAGCTTTGGAGAGAGTTCAAAGAAAATTCACAAGGATGTTGCCTAGTCTCCAGGGTGTTGGCTATGAGGAGAGGTTGAATAAACTAGGATTGATTTCACAGGAAAGACAGAGGCTGAGGGGAAATCTGATAGAGTTCTACAAAATTATGAGAGGCATAGACAGGATGATAGTCAGAGGCTTTCTCCCATGGGTGGAAATGTCAATTACAAGGGGCACAGGTTCAAGGCAAGAGGGGGATGTTTAAGGGAGATGTGCAGGGATGTTTTTCAAGCAGAGAGTGGTGGGTGCTTGGAGCACACTGCTAAATGAGGTGGTGGAAGCAGATACATTAGCAACATTTAAGGGGCAGCTGGAAGGATACATAAATAGCAAAAGACCAAGTAAGGGCGTAAGATTTTTTTTAGTTTAGTAAGGGCATATTGATTAGCATAGGTTTGGAGGGCCAAAAAGCCTGTTCCTGTGCTGTACTTTTCTTCTTTGTTCATTGTTTTGTCTTTAAAATGTAGATCACGTACGTGGTGGTCAATTTAGTTTTGATATGGAGGCAATAGAGGTTAGAATTTTCCAATTAGACTGACAAAAGAGGCCTGTTGATCTTTGAGATGAATGGACTCTGTCAAGTAGTTTGTAAATATATGAGGCCTTATTTGAAACAAAGAAACATAGATAATAGAATCAGGAGTAGGTCATTCAGTCCTTCAGCCTGCTCCACCATTCATTATGATCAAGGCTGATCACCAAATTCAATATCCTGATTCCGCCTCCCCCCACATCCTTTGATTCCTTTAGTGCCAAGAGCTGTATTTAATTTCTTCTTGAAATCATACAATGTTTTGCTCTCAACTATTTTCAGTGGCAGCAAATTCCACACCACTCTCTGGCTGAAGAAATTTCTCTTCACTTCAGTCCTAAAACGTTTATCCCTTATCCTCAAACTATGATCCTGCATTCTGGACTACCCCACCATCGGAACATTCTTTCTGAAACTACCCTGTCTAACTCTGTTGAAATTTATAATATTCCATGAAATTCCTTCTCACTCTTCTAAACTCCAATTAATGCAATTAATGCTACCCAATTTAGTCTCTCATATGATACACCTACCATCCCTGGAATCAGCCTGGTACATCTTTCTACAGTCCCTCCACAGCAAGGACATCCTTTCTCAGAGAAGAACAACAAAACTGCCCCCAGTACTCCAGTTAGAGCCTCTACAATTGAGGTAAAACATCCCAATTCTTGTATTCAAATCCTCTCGCAACAAAGGTCAACATATCATTTGTCTTCTTTACTGTCTGCTGTCCTGCGTGCTTGCTTTCAGCAATTAATGCACAAGGATACCAAGATCTCACTGAGTATCCACCTCTCTCAATTTACACACATTCAAATAATAATTTGCTTTCCTATTTTTGCTACTGAAGTGGATAACATTACAGCTTAAGGCATCTGTTTTAGATCTCCCACTCAAGACTATTACAGTCATATAATCATGAAGCAATGCTCTGGTGGGGAGGAGGCTGTCCAATCAGCAGCTCTACTACCAGAGGTTGCTGCTCCTGAAGTCTATAGGGTGGCTTGAGAGTGCCCATCATTTCTGCCTGCCAGTCTCTATAAGAGGGCCAGAATGATCAGAGCTGTCAGACATGAGAAGGGATGCCCTCTGCAAGCTATGGTTGCAGCTAATCTTTGGAGTAATGCCTTCCACATTGAATGGAATCGCAGGCTTTGGTGTCTTTCCAACCTGCTAGCAAGAGGCAGCCATCATTCCATAGCTGGCCTCCTGGTGAGATAGGTTTTTCTTGCACTGGCTGCTGTAAGGTCAAAGGGCTTAATCAGTTACCCATCACAGCCAAATGGATAACCATTCACACTATCACCCTACTCCTGCATTGTATAGGTGGGAAGATATCATGAGATCAGCCATGGTATCATCCATACCATGGGATATTATGGGCACCCAACGCCCAGACTCACCTCCATTGACCATTAAGAAATCAGCCCATAGTTTTCATTACATATGAAGGATTGTGATGAGAGTGAGTCAAGCAATCAAATAATGTAAACTTTTATTCTTTCATTTTGCTTTCGATTATTTCTCAGAGTGGGGATTTCCAGACAGAATTTCTTATAAGGATTTATTTATTCAGGAAATTCCCAACTTCATGAATAAACAATAGCATCCTTTCCCCAGAAGATACTCATAATTTGAGGGGAATTTTATAAACTTAATTACCCAATGAGTGCCATTGGCCAAGTGATAATCTTGATGATCAAAGTAATAAATATTCAATTCCAAAAATAAATACCTTTCAGAAATGCTACTCTTTAAAAGTTTATTAATTCACACATGGCAGCTGAACTTTGCTCTTTTAAGTAGTAATCTTAAAATGGCAAAGGAGCTGAGACAGAAAATGCTTCAAATTCAACCAGAATAAGTATCACATATTTGTGAACCATGAGTTTCTGATCAGCTTCATATAGAGAAAGCAATGCTTTTAATTCTTGCACAACTTGAAACACCTTCAATAAAACAATTGTGCAGAAACCTAGATCAAGGGCAAAAATCTATATTTCATTATCCGCATAACATTGAAGAGAATAAACAGAATGTGAGGTAACAAGAGAACAAGCTCAGCAGTGACTGAAAGCAGGTGAGTCATTGTTGAAAAGAAAGGCTAAGGGAGGTGCACAACTTGATCATTTCAAGGTCTTGAGATGAATGAGTTGAAGCGTGATGAATCTTCCTGCAGCACAAGCAGAAGGAAGGGCATTATATGATCTACAGCATTCAACTAACAAAAATGCTCCATTGAGGGTAATTTTTTAAATGTTACTCCTAAAACAAATCCTCACTTTACCAATTGGAAACCATTCACAAGTTACTCAGGAGTCAAAGATTTCTCAGTGCTGTCCAATCATCTCAGCCAAGTCTCCAGCAGAGGTACCGATAGTCCTTCTTGTTGGTAACCGCCACTCTCATCAATTATGGCATCCAACAAACAAGAGAAAGGCTGGGCTGAGAAGTGCAAAAGAGTTGCATTGACAGAAAATGCACAAAGCCAAGTAGACAAGAAGGAAAATACGCAAGCTAACATCAGTAATTAATTCAAGAAAATATCGAGGGCTTTTACCAGGGTACAATCTCTTGCATCTTTTGTATCGATAAGGACAATTGTAAAAGATGTTGGGGGTCCTGAAACTATCAGACCCTCAAGTGCCTCCTAAACCCCAAGAAAATGACTAGAGTGTAAAGGATATTCGACTTCATGATTGGTGAATATCTATATATTTTTTTCATACTTCATACATTTTAATATACCTTACTTTAATTCTTTAATTTAATATTTTAATATGAGTATTGAATTGTATTCCACCGATAAATATAATTTTCCATTAAAATGGCATTTTTGATTCACTGGCACTTCCCCTTCCCAGAGCATGCAGATATTAGAAATTTTGCAGAAACAAGTTCCAAAGAGGAATGAATGTATTATTTTTAACAAAATAGTGTTACAATCCCAGGCAAGACCACCCCCCGCCAATCTTGTTATGGTGCCAGATCAGAACACCATCTACAAAATTGTTACGATATAGTTAGGGAATATTTATTATTCAAATAGACAAAATTTGAAATCCTAGTTGCTTACTTAGACAATAAAGTCACAAGGATCCATGATTTAAAATAAACAGAATAACTTGTACTGTATAAAAGAACGTAAGAACTAGGAGCAGGAACAGGCCACCTGTCTCTCAAATCTGCTCCACCATTTAACAGGATCATGGCTGATCTTTCTATGAACTCAGCTCCACTCACCTGCCAGTTCACCACTATTCTTAATTCCTTTACTGTTCAAAAATTTATTTATCCTTGCCTTAAAAACATTCAACTGCCTCACTTGGTAGGGAATTCCACAGATTCACAACCCTTTGAGTGAAGAATTTCCTCCTCAACTCAGTTCTAATCACACCACAGACATTGGGTGTGGGTTCACCGGTTTGCCACACCAAGCGATGTGGAGAGTCGGTAAGATAGTCTGAGAGGTGTAACAATCAGGTTTGCATTCAACTTCTCGCCTCTCATGATTTTACCGGCCCCCATTTTGCTCGCAAAATCAGTCTCGTACCCAGTAACAGTGTGAGGTTGATTTCAACGTTGATGATATGTTTAACATGGCTAATACCATGGGATAACAACTGTTAGTTATCTTCCAGATATAAATCAGTGTTCTGTCATGAAGCACAACATATTTTTACATCCATTTTGTAATATTTGTCTATCACTTGTGTTACAAACCACACTAATGTTAAATGCAAAAACATCCTAAAACCCAGAAGGTCACTTGAAACACTGGTTCATAGTAGCGTATATATTTTATTTGGTATCATGTGCACAATGATGTATAATTCAAATGAGGAAACAGTCCAGTCATTATGTGACCAATTCATAAAGAATATTTATTAACTTAAAAGTAAAACAAAAGCACACACAACAAGGAAGACTATAATACCCTATGACACTTAAGAATACTAATAGCTATACACACACAATGTTGCATGACATTATCACTTGGTTCCCAAAACTACTACATTTTACTTGAACTCTAAGACATCCCTTTTCCAAAACAACATTCAATAACCCTATGAGCTAAATCCAGCAAATAGTTACCACAACCAGGTTAATGAAGCCACAAGTAAAGTAGTCTTCCAATTCAGTGAAGGTGGGAAATGGCTTCTTCTCTCAGGAGACTATTGCTGCAACTTATTGCAGTTCTGATGATGGCTGTCCATTCCTTTTTTTCTTGTTAGTGTTCTACAGTTATACTATTTCTTTCTCTTTGATTTTGTCCCCCTACAGAGTCAGGTGTTGGCAGGTACCTATCAATTTCCTTATCTCTCCACTTTGAAGTTCCCACTTTTATAACCCATTGTTTTCTCTAGTCACATATGAAAAATATTTACTTTCCACCAATGGCTAGAGAATTGCCTCTAACCAACTCTTCATTTTTCTTAATTTTGCCTAACTCTTAAATATCTTAATTTTAAATACCATTTCATTTCTCAACCATTTGTTGGTTCTATCTTATGAACCGTTACAAAGATTTAAGAGCATGTACTAGCATAAAATATATCCATAGGGTATTTATACCCAATGTTCCCAATTGTTCCTTTTATACTTGTAATAAAGCATCCTCAATGATATTCTCTCTCATCAATGATTTCTAAATTAATTAGTTGTTCTAACAAACTCCATTGAAATAACTAAACTTTCCTGTCTCAAAATTTCTCCAGAAACTTTAGGTGATTATAGTCTACATATACAATTGTCTCTGAAGGAATGCTGACAACATAAATCTCAAAATGTAGCAGTTACCAAACTTAAAATCTCTTTTTCAAGGTTAGAATACATGTGTTGGTGACAATTTAGTTTCCTTGAGAAATATGCCACAGGCTTTTTAAGTCCAAGTTCATCTTCCTGTAACAGCACTGTTCCCACACCAATGACAGTAGCATACACAGCAAGTTTCAATTGTTTGTCATGATTTGGTGTGGTTAACACTGGCTTTGTTGTCAATATGATTTTGAAATGTTAAAATGCAGTTTGGCAGCTCTCCATCCAGTTGTTCTTCTTCAGGAGTTCTGCTGGCGGTGCTGCCACACTGCTCAAGACCAGCACTAACTTACAATGAAATCTGCTCATTCCCAGAAACTTTAAAATCTCTTTTTTTGTTGTAGTTCTGGAAAATCCCAAATGGCCTGTATTTTCACATGGCGTGGGGGCTATTTGGCCAAGTCCCACACACAGTGTGTCCTAAATATGAAATTTGAGCTTTAGCAAATTCACCTTTTATCATAATAAGATTAGACTATTTTAAGCATTCAAACAGTTCTTACAAATGCTGCAGATGTGCATCCCACCTTGAACTAAGCACCACTAAGTCATCAATGTATGCTGCACACACCCTGAATAACTTTGGCCATTAGTCTCTGAAATATCGTGGGTGCATTTTTCTTTTCGAACAGAATAATTTTGAATTGATAAAGTCCATTTGGTGTTAAGCATGCAGAGATTGCTTCCCACGCAAAGGTGCTTGCTAATAGCCCTTTAGCAAGTCTATTTTTGTGATGAATTTAGACTGTCCAACTTTTTCAATGCTATCCTATAACTGTGATGTAGGAAGTAAATCCCTCCTGATGTCTGCATTCAGTTTCTGTAGTCCACATAAAGTGTTTGAGTTTCATTTGGCTCCAACACCATCACAATAGGGATGCTGCAATCATTATGCCTCAATTTAATAATGTCACATTGGAACATATATTCAATTTCCTTCTATACTTGTGATAACTTTGCTGGATTTAACCTATACAGATATTGATTTACTAGAACTGTGTTCCCACATCTACCTCATGCATTGCTACCTCCATTTAACCTAGTTTATTCTCATAAAAACATTTATAAGACTGCAGTAACTCTTCCAATGCACTTCAGCTCTTATCTGGAAGGTAACTTAACCAGTTGTTTAAATTTTTCAGTGCTTCCTCTTTACCCGAATGAATTAAAGGGAAGTCACTATCGTAATTGAACCCTTTTTCTTCCTGCTTTTCCTCATCTCTTCTTTCTCAATATCCCTTAAGTATTTAATACAAATTAATTAGTCAATTAGAAATTAACTGGGATTTATGTCTTTCTCAGTTAATTTCTAAGTGACTAATTAATTTGACACAGTTTTCTTTTGATTTGATACAGCCCAATAAATCTAGCTTTTAGTGGTTAACCCAACACAGGTAACACTGTCTTCCTTGCTTCAAAACTATGAGGCTTTGCTTTTCTAGCAGCCACTGCTTTCATTCCTTGTCGTGCTATCTTTAAATGCTTCCTTACCATTTCACAAGTCCCATTCAGTTTTTCTCTGAAAGTGTAATCTCTGACTTCTTAATTGATAACTTTTCAGTGGTACTCTAACTTCACATCCATTGACCAATTCAAAAGGACTAAATCTGGTAGAACCATTTGCTGCTTCCCTAATAAAAACAGAATCCCTTTGTCCCAATCATGAGGGTAATCTTGACTTTATGCACTCCACATTCTTTTCAGAGTCTAGTGCACTTCTGTAATGCTCCCTGTGACTGGGTGATACACTAGTGATTTATACTATTTTATTTCCAGGCTATTCATGATCTCTTTAAATAATCCTGACTTGAAATTTGTCCCATGATCTGATTGTACCTCTTTCGATAAACTATATTTAATAAAGAACTTGGTTAATTCCTCTATTCCTCATCAATGGGCCGAATGGCCTCCTTCTGCACTGTAGGGATTCTATGATTCTATTATTATCTTGCCTGCAATGGTTCTTAATGGAATGGCTTCAGGAAATCCAGTGGATATTTCTATAAAAGTTAACAAGCATTGATTTCCACATCACCCTTTCGAAAGTAGTCCTACGCAGTGGACTCTTGTAAAAAGTTATTTGAAAGCTGGAATAGTGATCAAAGGTGCTGGTTTTATTACAGCTTCTAGCTTTCCTATTATTTGACATATGTGACAGGTCTGACAAAATCTAGCTACATCTTTATATAATCCTGGCCAATAAGACTGTTTCTGTAACTTTGCTCATGTTTTCTTTATTCCTAGATGTCCCCCTACTGGAATTTCATAAGCTATCCTTAGAATTTCTTTCCTATGCTTAGAAGGTAATACAATGATGTACTTCTGCCTACTTGTCATCTGCACTAACATGTGTGGCATTTTCTCATTAAGTTGTGACCCTTTATATAATAACATTTAGGAAAACACAGAACTTCTGAGTAAGAATCTGTTTGATAGATTTGCTTTAATTTGGAATCGCTCTGCTGTAATTCTATCGGTCCCTTTGAACTAAACACATTGGTTTGTTTCACTTTGTCTGGTCAATCTTTATTCAGCTTACTAAAGATCATGTCACACAACCTTATCTCAGCTCACCCTGTGCTCTTAATTCCTCTCTCATTTGTCTTGCCTAATATGCCCATGACCTTATTCTTACACAATCAGGAAACACACCGGGATGGTTCAGATGGTTCAGCTATTAGGCCACAATAAGCATCACTACTATCTGTGATCCAGCTATATAATTTCCTAGAATGAATTAAATCTCTACAATGGCCAATGTTTTTACTATTCTTCCACCTACTTCTCCTGTCTTCAAGCTGCTCCTTAAGATTATTTTCACCAGAGTATTTTTTTTTGTTTTGCCATGGATATTTCTCTTCACTA
This sequence comes from Sphyrna mokarran, assembly GCA_024679065.1. Lineage (NCBI taxonomy): Eukaryota > Metazoa > Chordata > Chondrichthyes > Carcharhiniformes > Carcharhinidae > Sphyrna > Sphyrna mokarran. The sequence goes on from JAGIQG010000019.1 coordinate 25,981,110, forward strand.
TTCCTTCTGGACAACAAATATTCTTTTCCCACAATGTTAGGGCTTGATTGGCTTTTGTATCTCTTAAAATTTTAATCTTTTTCCGCATGCCATTTCTCTCACATAGAGAAACTTTTCCTTCATGTACAAAATTCTTCAGTGCATCAGCCACCTGCTGGTCACTTTGCCCCTGTACACATTTTCATCCCTATAGTTTGGTCTTCTCTGTGTACAATTCTTATTGGTTTCTCTTGAACTCCAGATTTAATATTTCCTTTTTAAAGATTGATAACTCCAAAGAGCTTTCCATGTAACCTGCAGCATAATGATTTTATGCGATCAGTTTATTGCAATGAAAATATCTGCTTTCCCCATATCTCTCATTCCCTCAGTGCCATCTTTTTTAATTTGAGGTGAAGTCTCCATGGAATTTTCAACCACTCGACTGTCGTTTCTCTCACCTTCCCACTTTCTATCTTTTTCAGATTCAAAAGTATATCAAAAAAGGCACTGACCTGTGAACCAATTCAAAGTTATCAGCAAGCCCAGTGGGTTGTCTTGCAGCTTTAAATCTTTGTTCCTCCACACAAGTTCTTCCAACAGATTAACTTCTCTAAGGACCTCATAAGTTTCTTCTATTTTAATACTGTCACCCAGCTTTCAAAATTAGTTTGTTTAATCATGTAAAATTCAATACAATCCGTCTATTATTTTACATTTTGCCTGTCAGCTTCCAGTACTAACTCATAAACACTGAATATAGAGTTCTTCTCTGTAACACATTCCCCAAACCTTTCCTCTGACAAAGATACATAGACTTTACTAGTCCAATCTACAAGTTTACTCTGTAGGAGCAATGTCCAAATATCTTGCGAAAATTTCAGTTGTCTGGCTATCTTCTCATAGGAGTTCAAAAATCTCAATGTCCTTTTTGTCAAATTTAAAAAGTAGCTGCACAAATCTAAACATCTCTTCACTAAGTTAATGGCTAAAACTTCCTTCCTCCAGCTGCTCTGGTCTCTCTTTTCCCACTGCCTGCATTTGAAGTTGAAATTCTCTCTTTTTCTCCTTTTCCCTCTTCGCCTTTGCTAACTTTTGTATTTCAAGTTCTTACATCTCTATTTCTTTCTCCTTTTCTATTTTTCCTGCATTTCTATTTTTTATTTTCATTTCTAGTTGTATTTTAACTTTAGCTAATTCAATTTCCTCACTTGTCAAAATACTTGGTCTGTCTGGCCACTTCTTTACATTTAAATGCTTCACTATTTCTGCAATTACCTCAGTTTTTTTTAAGCTCTATAGATAATCCCAATTGTAATATATTTGCCAATTCCATCAGTTTAGTTATAGATACACTTTTCAACCTTTCCAAGATTATATTGTCTACTCCCAAACAAGTTTTGGCCAGAGGAAGAGCCATTCTTGCAGTCATCTTAATGCAAACCACACACTTCCTCACTTAGTTCCATGCATTCCTCACTCTTGTTATGTTTAAAAGCCACAAATTTCCTATATCCAAGGAATTATGCTTCTTAAAATCCCAGCCAGGAACCCCCAATTTACGTTTTGAACCATGCTGCTATTAAATGCAAGGGGATCCCAAAACCTAGAAGGGCAACTTGGAATAGCAGTTTGTAATAGTGTAGGGTTTTTTTTGAGGTATTATGTGAGGAATGATGTACAACCCAGTGAGGAAACAGTCCAGTAGTTATGGACTGTTAATAAAGAATGTTTATTAATTTAAAACAAAAACACACACAACAAAAAAGGCTTTAATACTCTACAATACTTAAGGATATTGCTGACTACATACACGTAATGTTACATGAAACTATCCCTTGGTCCCCAAAACTATCTATATTTTATGTGAACTCTGAGATTCCCCTTTTCCAAAACAACATCCAATATTAAGTAACCCTATGAGCTAAATCCAGCAAATAACCACCACAACTAGGTTAAGGTGTTCACACCTGGGAAATAGTTTCTGGTTTAGTAAAGGCGGGAAATGCTGCCTTTCTTGGGTGATATTAGTTGCAACTTGCTGCAGTTCTGATGTTAACTGTTTCCCATTCTTTCTTTGTTAGTCTTCTATGGTTATACCATTTCTTTTCATTTGATTTTATCCCTCTGTGAAGTCAGCTTTGGGCAGGTAAGTGTCAGCTTCCTAATCTCTCCACTTTGAATTTACCACTTCAATTACCCCACTGACTTCTGCAGTCACATATATAAAAATACCTGTTTTCCATTGATAGACTAATTCACATTTCATCATTTATCCAGCCATCTGCTTCTAACCAACTCCCAGTTTTCCATTTTTTTACATTATTTTCCCCAATCCTTAACACTTTGGTAAATGGAACACATTGTAAACATTAAGCCTATTAAAGTTTTGAAAACTGAAAATTTTTAGGTCTAAAAGAATTAATGCAGCTTCAGATTTTTGCTCAAGTCCATTTCTGAACAATGATCTAACGAAACTAGGAACAGGGTGAAGTAGAATTTTATATTCAGCTCCAATATTTCTCATGGAGATCTAATAAATAAAAACTAAATCTTTCAAACTAGAACTTTCTAACACAAAATTCGTAGTGAATAGAAATATAAAACCATTATATTTTTAAGTAAACAACTGCTATTTCATGTTCAGTTGCATTGAAACATTCTATTCAAACCAACTGGTCTACACTGGGGTTTATGCTCCAGATGTCTCCTACTATGTTGCATTTCATCTTACCAGCAGATCTTTCTATCCCTTTATTTCTCATGTAGTTAGTAAGTTTCCTCTTAAATGACTCTACGTTTTTCACCATAATCACTCCATTTGGTGGCAAATTTCCATTTATTCTTACCACTTTTGAGTAAAGATCTTTCATCTGATTTTGCTGTAGGATTTATTGTGATTCTTAGTTTTGGACTCCTACACAAGCAGATTTATCATTTCCATGCATGCCCTATCAAAATTAGTTAGGATTTCCTCTTTTAATAACTATTGCACCCGGGAAAACAGTAGGTAAGCATAAGACTATATAAATTTCATTGCACATTCGGTAAGGATAAGACTATATGAATTTCATTGCTTCAATACTTACAATACAAGAGAATGGTTAACAAACACACTTGCGATTTACTCACGTGCTGTAGCACTGGAGGGTGTCCACAGCTTTGAAATTGGTCCATCTAATTTTGCCCCCACACCCACTGCCCATGAGTGCAAACCTTCAGGAAATGAGAGAACAGCAGTGGCAAAGGGGCAGATAAAATTGTATTGTATACTTCTGCTATTTTGTTTCTTTGGTCAGTGTTATGAATCATTACACTAACTATACTAACAGAAAGGGCACACCTTCAGGTGCTCAATCATAACCTTGCCAATAGCTTGGTAGGTGTTCAATGTTCTTGCTAAGGAAATCTGTGCACTATGTTCTCATCATTTTCAAATATATACAACTAAATTCATTCACTTATTTTTATATCATTGTCTGTGAAACATTTAAGTTTTCTAACATCTGTACTTATAATTTATCCCATTAGCTTCATTAAACATTATAAAATAATTGTTTCCAGCATTCACCAAGTGTAGTAATTCGCACTATAGTATGTTAGAAAAGGTAAAATTAGGAATGTTTTTGTTTTCAAGTGACTTCCAATTGAACATCTAAGCACTTGAGAACTTAAACAAAATAAAATCACTAATAGGAACACCTCATCTACATCCACCACGTCATGCCCTGCAAGAATTTTGTAAGTTTCAATGAGATCACCTCTCATTCTTCATAATTTGAGGAAATGCAGACACAGTTTCATCAATCTCACCTCATAAAACAATCCCACCATTCCAGGAATTAATCTGGTGAACATCCATGGCACCCCTTCTGTGGCAAGTATCATCTTCTTTGCATAAGGTGGCCAAACTGTGCACAATACTCCAGGTGAGATCTCATCAAGGCTCTATTTAACTGCAGCAAGGCATCCTTATTCCTGTACTCAAATTCCCTCTTGATGAAGATCAACATACTATTTGCCTTCCTAATTGCTTGCTACTCTCGCAGACAAGCTTTGTGACTCATGGACAAGGACACCAAGAGTTCTTTGAGCGCCCGCTTCTTCCAACTTCTCACCATTTAAGAAATATTCCACCTATTTTTTTCTAGTAAGGTGAATAACATAGAACTTAGAACATAGAACATAGAACAATACAGCACAAACAGGCCCTTCGGCCCACGAGTTGCGCCGATCACATCTACCAATCCACAGACCTATCTATAACCCCCTATCCTATTCTTTTCCATATACTCATCCAGAAGTCTCTTAAAAGACCCCAGTGAGTTTGCCTCAACAACCTCCGACGGCAGTCGGTTCTATTCACTCACCACCCTCTGAGTGAAAAACCTACCCCTGACATCTCCTTTGTATTTGCTTCCCTGCACCTTAAATCTGTGTCCTCTCGTAGTGACCATTTCAGCTCGGGGAAATAGTCTCTGAGAGTCCACCCTATCTATTCCTCTCAACATTTTATAAACCTCTATCAGGTCGCCTCTCAACTTACATCTCTCCAGTGAGAAGAGTCCCAGCTCCCTCAACCTATCTTCATTAGGCCTGCCTCCCAATCCAGGCAGCATCCTTGTAAATCTCCTCTGAACCCTCTCAATAGCCTCTACATCCTTCCTATAATGAGGCATCTTATGCGACTAATAACTTCCCACTTATTCACATTATATTCCATCTGCCATGTTCTAGTCCAAATTTTCTTAAAGCTTCCTTGCATCTTCCTCATAACTTGCATTCCCACTTAGTTTGTGTCATCAGCAAATTTAGAAATATGGCCCCCACATCAAAATCATTTCTATAGATTGTGATCAGATTGTTGGCCTTGCACTGTTACTTATGGTATTCCACCAGTAACAAACTGCAATGTTGCTCTCTGCTTTCTATTTGTTAACCAATTCTCAATTCCGTCCCAATGTGTTTCCCTTGTCCTATGTGTTCTAATTCATTTACTAACCACCTAAAAGCCTTTTGAAAATCCAAATACACCACATCCAATAGTTCTCCTTTATCTATTCTACAGGAAACACCCTCAACAAGAACTCCAACAACTCTGTCAAATTCATTTTCCTTTCATAAATCCATGTTGATTGTGCCCAACATGGGCTACCTTATAATATCAGGAACCTGAGTTCACTTCTAGCCTCTGGTAACTGTGTATTTTTTAACATATTTTCCCCATGTCTGTGGGTTTCCTTTGGGTTCTCCAGTTTCCTCTCAAAATCCAAAGATGTGCAGGTTAGGTGGATTGGCCATACTAAATTGACCCCTAGTGTCATGGGGATTAGCAGGATAAATATATGGAGTTACAGGGAAAGAGGCTGGATAGGATTGTTCTTAGGGCAGGTGCAATGGACCCAATTGTCTCTTTCTGCATTATAGAATTTCTATGAATTGGCATTCTTTTCTAAAAATCCAGTTATTACATCCTTTATAATAGATTCAAACACTTTCCCTATTATTGACAAACAGCTGTGCAGTTCTCCATTCTCCTCTTCCTCTTTTCTTAAATAATGGGGTCACACATTCTACTTTCCAGTCTGCAAGAACCTTTCTCACAGAATTGTGAAAAATAACCACCTATGTAACCGTTATCTCTTTATTCACCTGTGAAAAATCTGGGATGAAGTTCATCTGGTCCACGGGATTTATCAACCTCCAACCCAGCTAACTTTTCAAGAACTACCTCTGTACTCATACTAATTTATTTTAGTTCCTTGGTATCACAAGTCCTTTTGTCACCTAGTCTTTCTAGGAGATTTTCTATATCTTCCCTGAAGATAGGCACTAAGTAAGTGCAAAGAAAAATAGGACTTTCTTTCTGCAACAACTGATTTCACAGTAGCTCATCGTTACACTATTTAACTTCTGCAATTAGTCGCCTAAAGGACTAGCAAATAAAAAAAAATTCTTGGCTTTCAGGCAGCCTGCACGTACGACGTGATATCCATGATACAAAGTCACAGATTTGATTTTGCTTAATTTGTGAAAAAATGTGGCAAAACTAAGAATGATCATTTACTGCAAATACGTTGTCTACATTCACTATTTAATATGTTCCAATGAACTCTTAGCAATCTTACTTGCCACATTCGGAACATTTGCATTCATTTATCTTTTGATGGGGGGGGGGAGAGGTACTGAAGAAAGAATATTGAAGTCTGCTCTGAAAATCTCGGGAAGAGCAATCAGATTGAATCGAAGCAGCAGGCAAAAACAACATGAATCGAAAAGTGTAAAATACGTGAAAATATAACCGTGTTATTATTATTGAGATGGTTGGTGACATAGACTTGACTGAATTTACGGTTGTCTGGGTAATTAACAGCTTCACAATTCTGTTATACGCCTTTGGGAATTTCATTAAATTAAAGGCGCTAGAAAAACGCAAATTGTAGTTAATGGTGATGCTGTTTTAGCAGCCCTGCTAGAAACTGCGGTGTTAACAGCTTACTTTAAATGATCCCTCCTGAAAAGAGATTCGGTTATAACTTTTTTTAAAAAAACTGTTGACTTCTTAACTCCCATCTATAGTCATTCTGTTACTGGTGGCGTACCGATTACTTATCTGAAAATCGCGCTGTTGAACGCTTGGGATGGTTCGCGTGTCTGGATTAACCTAATCATTGCTCGTTATGCACACTCTCCCGAAGACAGATACTTGTAAAACATTCCCGATTTCTTGTAAAACATTCCTATTTTCCAGAAGGAACCTTTCGTGGCCATGCAGCAAATCTGGCAGGTCACTCATGCCAAATTTTTTTTTTAAATCCAAGAAGCATATTTAAAAATAAAGTGTCCGGTTTGAAACTCTCCTATTTCAATCTAACCCCCCCCCCCCCAAAAGAATTTAGTCGCCCTCAAATTTTAGTTTAGAAACATGTCCTTAGCAATAAAAGGGGCTTTGGAGCGTGTTATTATGATGGTTTGTTGGAAGATGATGACTGCCCAGACCCCAGGGAGGGTGAGTGTATCAGAGAGGGGCACTTCTTGTGTTCTCCTGCACTTCAGGGCTGGGAATCCTGGAAGCCAGTAGACAGGCCAACACGATCCCAATCACTTGGATCACCGCCAGCCCCAGGGCCCCGGTGGCGATGTGGAACAAGTTGTCGTTGACGAAGTCGTAAATCTTCTTGAAGCAGCCGTTCTGGTAGATGCCCTGGGCGCCCGGGGCCAGGGGGTTGTTCTGGCAGCCCTTCCGCACGGTGCAGCAGCTGAGGGGCACCGAGCCGTTCCGCAGCTGCTCCTGGGACCAGGGCGAGGACACCCAGTCCTTGTAGCTCTCCACCCCGCAGCAGTCCAGGCTGCGCTGGATGTCGTCCAGAGCGTTGGCTTTCTCCTCGTCCTCCGCGTACACCTGGATGGCGGCGGCCAGCCCGTTGCGGAAGCCCTCGGCGATATCCTTGCGGTAGAACAAGCCCGAGAGGCCGGCGGACAAGCCGCCGATCAACACCGCCATCTGGAACACCCCGTAGGTCTTGAGCAGGCACTTATGCTCCGTGGCGGCGCTGAAGCAGCCCAGGAAGCCCCAGACGATGACCGCGGCGCCGGTGGCCAGCAGGATGGCCGGGGTGTTGGGGTAGTCGTTGGTGGACAGCTCCAGGTAGCTACCCAGGGAGATCTTGGCCCAGATGCCAACCGTGAACATGGTGAGCCCGGCTGCCCAGAAGATGAAGCTGAACCCCATCAAGGAGAGTTTGAGCAAAGCCATTTGCCCTCCCTCTTTTCCCCCAGCGGCTGACAAGAGAGAAGACTTTTGTGGTGGCAATTTGCAATGGGAAGCTGGAGGGACACCTCTGGGAGGGGGTGTGGGGTTGCTCTAGGCAAGTGCGGCCACGGTAAACATCCCGCTGTGCAGCCTCGCAGGCGCTGATAGCATCACTCTCATTCCCATTCACTCAGTCAGACTCCGGAGTCCCTGTGAACACACCGTGCCTCACCGGGCTTCCCATCTCTGCAGACCATAGCTTCCTCGCCAGCCTGTCTCTCACAACCAACTCCCAGCTAATCCTGCCTTCTTGGACAATCAGTTCATGCTGGGAAGAGCATCGCTGGGCAATTCGTTCAGCGTCGTTTTCATTTATGCATTTCTCTTTGCGATCGGATGATGTTTAATATTCGAGGACTTGGTGACATTAAAAGGATGCCGATGAAATTATCCCAGGGAGATGGTGCTGGACCAGTGAACGCTGTTCGTGTCGATCTCTGACTGCCTTATCAAGATTTCACCAACATCGTAACGAAACAAAAGTTGTGGGGTATTTAAACTGACCCTTCACTATTTTTTTTTAAAACAAAAAAAAAATCTGGTCCTGCAAATTTTCGGTAGATTACAGACACACGCAAGATTTCGTAGCGTAGGCTCCCCCCATGGCACAAATGACAACTGGAAATTTAAATCAAGCAATGCAGTGGAAGGGCTAACTGGAAACACTTCTATTTTTAGCGCAGTTATTGGTGTTTATTAGGAGCTCATAAGGAATGATCGTGCCAGCTGAACAGTGAAGAGAGACCGCTTTTTTATTGGTTTCTGAATTGATTGGACACCACTGAACATTGATAATACTTTCTTCCGGAGAGTTCCGCATTCCAGAAAGAAAGATGCGTCTGGAGGAACAAGATAAACAAATCACAATGCCAATTCGCGGGGAGCGACCTTTAATTAAATAAAAAATCCTCTCAGCACCACACTGCCTTCTCATAAACTGATTTTTTTTACGGTATGCAACACCTCGTTGCCGTTCCTTTTCATTTGCGAGTACAACTTGTGAACTGACATATTCTTGCAGTGTCTTTTCCTCTTCGCTGGTTCTGAGCAAATCGGACAGATTCTATTTTATTGAATGGTCAGTAATTTCTTATATATCTGTTGATGAGTTACATGGGACCCTTAATTTGGATGTTACATGATGAACTGTATGTTTCCTCGTTAGCTCAATCACCCCGCCGTTGGCAAAATGTACTAATATCCTGATACCGGAAATAAAGTTTACTTTTATTTACTTTTGAAGGCTATTGATTTTTTTATTATTACTGTCTCAAGTAAGCTTACATTAACAATGCAATAAAATAACTGTGAAAATCCCCTAGTCGCCATACTCCGGCGTCTGATTGGGTACACTGAGGGAGAATTTAGCTTGGCCAATGCACCTAACCAGCGCGGCATCTTTCAGACTGTGGGAGGAAACCAGAGCACCTGGAGGAAACCCATGCAGACACATAGAGAACGTACAGACTCCACACACACACAGTGACTCAAGCCAGGAATCAAATCCGGATCCCTGGCTCTGAGAAACAGGAGTGCTAACCACTGTGGCACTATGCCATTTGTTCAATTCTCAGACAAACCAAATACCATGAGGTTTCCAGTATAAAGTTCTGTTGGGTGGAACATTGGAAATACGAGCAAGAGATCATTCAGCTCCTGCTGCTTCATTTAACTACATCCTCTACCTCAAGATCATTTCTCCCACATTAGCCCCATACCCACTGATATCTTAATAGCTGGAAATATATTTATCTCTGTCTTGAATATACAGTCCTCCGAAATAGAAAACTCTATAGATTCACCCTCAAAGAGATTCCTCATCTCCTTCCTAAATTGTTTCCACTTATTCTGAGAGTGTAAACCCCAGTTCTAAACATCCACCACATTCCACCCCAAGTCTGAAGAAACATCCTTCCTACATCCTGTCAAGCCCTGTGAAAAATGTTGTATGCTTCAATGAAATCACCTCTTATTCTTCTAAATCTCGAGAATGGTGGCTCAATCTCTCCTCATTAGAACAATCCCACTTTCCCGGGGATCAGTCTGGTGAATCTTTGCTGGCAAAGATTCCTTCCTTATATAAGGCAAATATATCCTTCCTTAGATAAGGAGACAAAATCTGTGTACTATATTCCAGATGTGGTCTCAGCAAGGTTCAATTACAACAAAACTTCTTTACTCCTTTACTCAAATTGTCTTGCAGCAAAGACAGACATATTGCTTGCTGTACCTACATGTTAGCTTTCAGTGACTTATGAACAAGGACACTCAGTTCCCTTTTAACATCAAACCTTCCCAATCTCCCCCCAGTTAAGAAAGCCACTGCATTTCTGTTTTTACCAGACTTCAAGATTTTCAGCGTAATTTTCCACCTGCCATATTCTTGCATTCACTCAGTCTGTCTAAATTCCCTTGAAGCCTCTTTGCATTCCCTACACAACTGACATTCACATCTAATTTTGTGGCACCACTGAATTTGGATCCTTATAGTACCCAACTAGTCATTTTGCCAACCTGAGAATGATCCATTTACTCTGACTTTCTATACAAAGCCTGGCATCAGCAGTAGACAACATTCTAGAATAATGATAAAGAATGTGCTGACTCGACACATGAAATAATGGTAGAGTTGGGCAAAGCCAACTTGGATTGATAGGAAAGAGAAAGCACGTTAGAGTTTTTCAGGGTAAGAGAGACCTGCTGGATTTTCAAAAGGCTTTTGATAAGGTACTAAGGTCCCACACGTGAGCTTAGTAAGCAAATTAGAGCACGTGGGGTTTAAAGTAATATACTGGCATAAGCTGAGAGCTGGTTAATGGGCAGAAAATAGCAAGTAGGAGTAAATGGATCATTCTCAAGTTGGCAGTCCATGATGACAGAGATACCACACATACCAGTGCTTGGACCCAACTTTTCACATTTGGCATCAATGATTTGAATGTTGAGAGTCTATGTCATCAATTTGTCTTCAATCAGGTTTATCCAGTCCTTTTTTAAAAATTTTTTTACTCCATTCTTAAAATTATAAAGCCAATACTCAGAATGGACCCAGCAAACACAAATCCCAATTGAATCAAATTCAAAGTCCACACAAGGGAGACAAGCAAGATCCAAGCTGAGAAAATGAGGCATTGCACCTCAACTTGGGCTTGATCTTAGCTTTTCTGCAGATTTAAGTCCCCCATGATTACTGTATACCCTTTTACATGCACCTCTGATCTGGCCTTTCTTCTTCCTTATCACCTGTCAGTTTTCAGCCCAAGCCTTAATGTCATCCAGATCTTGCTGCATATGAGCTTGGGCATAGAATCCCAGTTAGTACCCACCATCTGAATACAAATAACAACCAATTAATATCTTGCATTGTTGTTAGTTACCCAAGAGACTTACCAGATTCCTGAATACTTGCACACAGAACTACAAGATCATTTGGCATAGAAGTAGAAAAAGGCCACTCAGCCCATTGTGTATTTTTCTGACCAACTCCCTGTCTAGGCTGACAACACTATCAGATTGATAAATTAATCTACATCATTGGCAACCATGCTTTCAACTGCCTCAACCATAAGATCTGGAATTTCTCTCAGACCTCTACAAGTCTCTATTTCTCTCTTTTCCTTTAATACACTCCTTAAAACCTACATTTTAGACCAAGCTTTTAGTCATCTGTCCTAATATCGGCTAATGCGGACTAGTCAAATTTTGTTTGATAATGCTGCTGTGAAGATGCATTTAAGGCCCTAAGTAAATGCAAGTAGTTATTACCAGTCTGGTGTGCAATTCAAGCTACAATAACATGGGCTTAAAGAAAAAAATAGTGCTTAGGAGAATGCTTGCTGTGCCAGCTTCACAGAAAAGCCTCAGAGAAAATCAGAAATTTAGTCAGCCCTGCCAGTAACATCAAAACGATCACAACCCTTAAGTTTATGTTTTACACTCCTTTCACACTTGTACTAGAAAAATCCACGGTATTGCCTATTGATGAATCATATGTGGTTAAACTATAATATAGGAATGTCATTATCATCAGAAAATTCACTATCGAACAGTATTAATGGAGTAAAACGGCACAATTCCAAAATACTACCAGATTTCCTCAAGTTCAGGGGTAATTGATTGCATTTATATTATCCATTGAGCACTGGCCCATGAAGCTGTGATTTAAATCAGCAATAAACGATTCCATTTTCTAAATGTCCAGCTGATCTGTGGCAGAATATTTTCAAACAAGGTACAGCGCACTGGCACAAACTAAACCATTCAACTCAAATAATGACTATTTATAAAAATACATTTTCTGTATTCAATTATTTGTGTTTCAACGAATAACTTAATGGAGAATAGTAGATAAGTGCCTCACACACAATTTCTGTCCATCACATTGCAAATTTCTGGGACACACTTTTTTAAAAAGTGTAACAAAGGCAGTCATCTGAAACATACAAATTCCCTTTGCAACTGAACAGTCAAAATAGATCAATCAATGCAAAATTCAGAATGTAACCCTGAATGTGCTCACTGCAAATAACAAATAAACAAAATGAAAGCCAGTATTGTGGCTTGCATAACAAATCAACACCAATCTCATAGAATGTTTATTTAATAGCATTTAGACATTGTGGTTGTGAATATATATTCATCATGGGGCAGAAGAAAATAGTTTACATTATGGGATATAATTTTTCTGCACTCAGAAAACAAGAATATCATCTGACTTTCTTTAACAATGTTACATATCATTCACTTATGTGTAGAAGCATCCTGCTGTTATACTTCATAAAACATTTTCCGATCTTGCTAATCTGGCTGCGTTTAAAAGATAACAACTGAGGCTTACCAAAAGCTGCCAACTCTATAGAGACTTTCTCTCAGCAAATACAATCAAGCTGACTACAGAATGCTCCTAATATAAATTAGCCATAATTGACTTCAAGATTTGCTTATTAACAGAAACCAAATCTTGGGGTCCAAATGGATCAGGCAAAGTTACACTCAACACAAAAATATTGAATAATAGTCCAGATGTTGCTATGGACAGTGAAGGAACAGCTTTCACCTTCGTAAAACAGTACATTGTCCAACTTACCATAAGTAATGCTATGGAAGCATTTAGTTTCTTATAAAAAAATGATTGGATATTATCAGATACTTTAAAACATTACTTTTTATATATGTTATTTGCATATGTGTCAACCACATTATTACTTCAAAGTATGTCAGCAAAATAGGCCTTCAGAACATAAATGGAAATTAATCAAAAATAAGTGTGAAATATTCATCCAGGATAATGTATTTCACTCAAATTATTTCTCATGCTTGGAATAATAACCAAATAGTTTAAAAGAAGCAAAAACCAATGTCTGTTCAAAATTCATAAATCTTTTATAATGGGAATATTAGTATCCAACGGGCAAGTGGTAAAAGCATTGATTATATCCTTGGCTCTTAGATTGTTGTAATGTAGACTGGAGTCACATATAGGCCAGACCAGGTAAGGATGGAAGATTTCCTTCCTTAAAGGACATTAGATTTCAGATCACTAATGTGTTTGGACCAAGTTATACTAAATCTTAATATCTACAAGCAGAAAAATCCTGGATATATTCAGTAGGTTAGGCATCACCTATGAAAAGAGGAAAAATTGTCATTTCAGGTCAATAAACTTGCACCAAAACTAGAAAAAAGGGATAATAACAAGTAAAGAACAAAAGTTAACTTCAGTTTTGATGAAAGATCATCAACCTGAAACATTCATTCTGCTTTTTTCCCCATAGATGTCAGCTGATCTACTGAGTGTTTTCATCAAGTTCTATTTTTATTTTATGTTATTTTATTTGACAATTCTAACAAATAATTCAATACCAGCAAGAGAGTCCGAAAAATTTTCTAGAAAGCAAGTGGATGAAGTACCAGGACACAGGCATGCACCCTCCACTTCCACAGCTCCATTCTGCCATCCACACCCTCAAGAAGTGGATCCAAGCCCCTCAGCCAGGTTCATGATGCCCAGCTGGGCGGCATCTCACCCACCCTCAAAAGCCTTTAGTGCTGCTTTCTTCTGAAGGAACAGCTTTCTGTTAACCTGGCTTTTCCTCCAGTGGGCTGGCAAAGCACTGTGGAACAACTGACACAAAGCTCAACCATCTGTGCGTGGTTGAAAACTTTTGTGATTTTGTAACAAACAGCACATTACAGCTAATCAAGTCTTAAAGATACAGATAATGTGAGTGGAGAGAGCATTAATCACGGGTTAAAGTGATGTGTATTGTCTCTAACAGGACGGTTTGTAAGATTTTGCAAATCCAGGCAAGTCGTTCAACTTATGAAGGAGCAGCATTCCGAAAGCTCATCGCTCCAACTTTAACCTACTGTTGCAAGACTTCTTTTTGATACATATTGATTACACCTAAATTTACAAGGCATAATTCCAAATCTTGCTGATTATACAAAACTTGCAAATATGTATGTATGTAAATCCTTGAAGGTGACAGCACAAATTGAGAATACCATTTAAAAAAACAAAAAAAAATCTGTCTTTATTGACAGAGAAAGAGTATACAAGTAAGAAATTTATGCTAAATCCTTATGAAAGGCTGCTTAGGTCCTAAGCAGTCTGGTCCTAGATGCCACAGTTTAGGAAAGATACCAAATAAGGCCTTGGGGAGAGACAGAAAGAGAACAGTAGCAATTTACTTGAATGTTACCAGACTTTGGTCACGAGGGGAATCTGGGTTTGTTCTCTTGGGAGTGCAAAAGGTTGACAGGAATTTGGGAGATTTGATCAAAATCATAAAGAGTTTTGATTCAGACAATAAGGAGCCACAGTTTGCAGTGGCAGGAGAATCATAACCAGAGCACTCTCCCTCTAATCCTCTCCTCTTCCACTCCCCCCCATGCTCCTTCGCCCTACCCCCCACCTCCTACTCCGTGCCGTCACCCTATCCCCAACTCCTCCCCCCATGCCCTCTCACTCTACCCCTCAACTCCTCCCCGTGTCCCCTTGCCCTACCCCCCAACTCCTCCCCGTGCCCCCTCGCCCTACCCCCAACTTCCCCCCCGTGCCTCCTCGTCCTACACCCAGCTCCTCCCGCACCCTCGCCCTACCCCCAATTCCTCCCCCGTGCCCCTCGCCCTCCCCCCAACTTCTCCCCCCGTGCGTCCTCGTCCTACCCCCAGCTCCTCCCCACGCCCTACCCCCCAATTCCTCCCCTGTGCCCCCTTGCCTACCCTCCACCTCCTCCCCCAGCCCTACCCCCCCACTCTCCCCTTGCCCCTTCTCCTGCCCACCACTCCTCCTGCCCCCTCACCCTACTCCACATGACCATCACCCTAACCCTGCCCCCTCACCTACTCCGCATGACTCTTGCCCGACCCGGTGCCCTACCCCCGCCTCCTCCCCACATACCCCCTCCCGTCCCCCGTCCCCTCGCTGTCACCACTCCTCCCCTCCCTCCCCCTCTCTCCTTTCCCTGGCACCCTTCCCCCGCTCCCCTCTCTCACTCACTGGGCCAGCGTAGTCCATGGCCTCTACCAACTCAGATCCCCACACCCTGCCGGCGCCTCAACTTCCACTGAGCACTCCATCCTCAATTATACAAAAAGGTAGTTTTTTTCACTTATGTGTAAGTATAAATAAACAGAAAAGTAAAAAAAAAACCCTGCCTTTTATGTACGTATAGGTAAAGAGAAATTTCTGTCTCCCTGGTGTGAGTGATGAGTAAGCGCGCGCACCAGGGCGCCAGGGGCCCGAGGCCTAGACTGACTTCGGAGCGGCGCGGGCCTCACGCATGTGCGGGGTGCCGCGGGGCATTCTGGGTGATGTAGTCCTCCGTCCTCCCGGCGGCCGTGGCTGGCGGTGGGCGGGAGGAGGCGGACGGAACTCCATATCCCAGGGTGCAGTGGGCGTACCCCCCATCGGCATCCAGCATTACTGGCTGGGCTGCAGATGGACTTCTCTTTGTGGCCGGCTGGTAGTCTCTCTGTCTAAGTCTTTACTCCTGGGAAGGTGAGTTATCTATCAGACTGGTGCGTTGTTTTCCCTGGGTGCGATCAGTTAGTTCACTGGTCCTTCTCTATTTCCGCCCCCCGCCCCCCTTCCAGGTTTAGTTTGAGAAGAAACATCACTGCCATATGGTTGATTCGGGTCTCCCCCACTGCAACGATTCAAGTTTGTTCTGTTAACTTGCAGTGATGCTTAAACGTTAGTTAGCAGGCAACACAGGGTGATGCCATACCTGTAAAACTTTTTTTATTGTCTTAAATGTCTATAAAAAGAAATGAAAAGCAACAAAAGTACTTCTCAGATTGTTGTCATCTAAGAACGCTGCGAGAAGTGTCTCGCACACTTTTGGCGGATTGCGGTAACATTCCATGTGCGCAAAAGAGAAAATCACAACTGTACTGTTGATGCAAGATAAATAATCCGGCAAGAAGTATCTCTGATCTGTAATTTCTCTCTCATTCGAACATTTACAATGATCACAGTAAGACAATTTCATTGCCTCGCTACTGTAATCAAAATAGAAATGCCAGTTTTTAATGATTCTTTAAACACAAATTGTTCCTTTTACATAATCACCTTGTATGATGTATTCTATTTTTCTCTACAGTATCATCCTTGCGCCATGGTTGATTTGCACAACATTTACTTCTCCCAAGCATGTAATTGCACAACAGATTGTGCAATTTAATGTTTAATTTGAATCCGTTCTTTTTCAGGACTGTATTGTTAACTGAAACTTAAAGATTATGTACACCAACAGTCTCAAGAGCCTGATAACCAAAGCATAGTATGGTTACAGGGCAGCAGAAGGCCATTCAGCCTGTCATGACTGTGCTGGCTCTCTGCAAGAGCAATTCATCAATTGGCACGCCTCTGCCTTTTCCCTATAGCTTTGCAATTCCCACACACCTTATGTTGTTGTTTATTAGTTGATAGCATCTTCTTCCTTAGTTCATTCATTATTTGATTTCAGTAACTACTGGTGTTTTGACCACTGTAAATAGGGCATGATCTCACTGGCAGCCTCAACTTCAATGGGAGTGTTTTCTTAATTTACTTCCATTATAAGACAAATAAATAGTATTCTAGAAACGTGACTGCATCTGTCCTGTCTTAGATAACAGTAATTGTCAGTGACTAGCTAAGATCTTAATGTGTTATGCCATTTATATTATAATTGTTCAAACAGGCCCATGTATTCCATCTGCATAGCATACCTCTCTTTATTCTGTAGGAAGTCAGTGTACCAGTTTGGAGATGTCAGGGGTACGTTTTTCACTCAGAGGGTGATGGATGAATGGAATCGGCTGCCATCAGTGGTGGTGGAGGCAAACTCGTTGGGGTCTTTTAAGAGACTTCTGGATGAGTACATGGGATTTAACAAGATTGAAGGTTATAGATAGGCCTAGTAGATAGGGATGTGATCAGTGCAACTTGTGGGCCGAAGGGCCTATTTGTGCTGTAGTTTTCTATGTTCTATGTATACCTAAATATACTTGTTTGGTGGGCAAAGAACCTGGCAGGAGCTAATGAAACCTACATAAAGACTGAGGACACTGAAAGTTTTTTTGTAAGTTTTCTTGAATTTAGTTTGGTACTGTCATCTTTCTATCATGAGGAGATTTAAAAACAAGTATAAAAATGATTTTGATGTGCAGTTGCCCGAGTGGGTTTTTGCGCTGGAACTTGGAGTGGTCAAAAGAACATTTCATGGTGATGCTGGTCTACAGGAGGTCTGTGACCTCTGTGAGCAGAGCAAACAACTATGATTCTTCTTAACCAATTATATTAGGAGATTTATTAGCGAATACTGTATAACTACTTCAGAAAGTGTCAGAATAATTAATTTAATGTCCATCAAGTACAGAAAGCAAAATAGAGAGGGATAGAAAGATTGAATTAAGACAAAAGACAAAGCCCTGGATTCTCCCAAAAAAATTCCAAGTTCTCAACTTGCGCAAAAACAAAAGTAATTCCTGCTGGGTTTTCAAGCATGATTTTCAGATTGAATCTCTGTGATTCTGAGCACTGCAGAGTGCCTAGCAGATTCATTTTGAAAATGTGTGAGTTGGGCCTATTCTGTCTCTTCCCCACCCTCGCCACATGGCCAGCTCCGAGAGTGGCTGCAGGGTCTCACCCCAACCAATCAGTCCCCTATAGGCCCTGCCCATGATGTCAAACATTTGCCCAATGGGCAGTGGCAGGGGCCAGGCTGGTACTGCCCAAAGGGCAGCTCCCTTACCTCTCCGCGGACCTCTTGTGGGGTCCTCAGTGGCCTATCTTCCCTCCAGCGGGGTCGGCTGCTTGTCCCTCATTAGTGGGGAACTGTTGTAAACCCCATTTGAAGGAACCAGTCCTGGCGAGGAGGGGAGTCATTAGCAGGCCTGGTGAATTCAATCCCAGGCCCACTAATCGGCTGCAAAATCAAATTTAAATATTAAGATCACAAATCTTGGGCTGGGAGACATAGAGAAGCCTGGGCACCCAACGGGAAGCCTCCACTGATGTGTGCTGCCCTCCAAACGTTTTTAAATTTATTTACATTTTTAAAATATGAAAGAATATGACCACTTGTTTGTAATATGTATGTTCAGTTCTAGAAAGATAGTTTGCCGGTAACTGGTTCTGAAAATATTGTTAAAATTTAACTTAACTGGAATGGACAAGCCCAAACTTTTTTTGGCCAGTTTTTAGTGCATATCCATCATTGTGAGTACAACAACATCGATTTGCTTCATGTATTTCAAAGGCAAGATTTTAGAGAGACACTTGATCTTATTTTGCTGTAGTAATGACAGCAAAACAGTTGGCAGTCACTTTTATTACTTCTCTTAAACCGACAGCAAATTTTGGAATCTGCATGTAAATAGTTAATGTGTAAACTCAGGAATTGCTGTCAGTGATTCCACATTTTTCCTATATTAACAACAACATTAAGCCCCCTCACCCCCAACCCCCCCAATGCACTTGCTTATAGATCATTGAACTGATAAAGCTTCTTCCACTGTTTTGCTCTATGTCTTGCTATAAAAAAACTTTGAAAAAAATCATACCTGAATTAGATGTAATTGGGTTTTTAATGATGTAGAAAGTTTGCCATTGTTGCTAAACAACCTCACTGGCCTGGAAGTAATTTCATATTTGTTGAATTTCAGGTTTCCTCAGGCATTTATAACTTTTATCTGTTCTCTCCAGTGGCTTCAAGAACACTTGGCAATTTGAGCAGAAGTCAGGCTCCATGGAGTCAGCAACAGAATGCTGCATAAAAGTTGATATTCAGATACCTTTTGTCCAGTTTAGTTTTTCTCTGCACTGTTGAGCATAGGGCACTCAAAATTATGAAGAATTAGAAATCATTTTTAGCGATAAAGGTGTCCACATGGATCAGAAGATTGTAAGGTGAAGTCCCATCCTGGAACTTTGACCTCACTATCCAGGCTGACATTAGAGCAGCTCTGAGGAAATGCTATACTGTTTGACCTGCCATATTTCAGACGTGATGTTAAACTGAGACCCTGTTTGCATGTAATACTATTTAAAGGGGAGCAACAGAATTCCTCCATTGTCTCGGTCAACGGTTATCCCTCAAGTAACATCACCAAAAGAGACGATCTGTTGCCATCTTATTTGTGAAATCTTGCTGTGGACAAACTGGTTGCCATATTTGTCCTATAACGGTCGCTATTTTGAAAATACTTTATTAGCTTTGAGGTGTTTCAGATGCCCTGATGTTGTAACAAATATAATACAAATGGAGTTTATTCTGCTCCACAGTAACTTGCTCCATAGCATTCCTTTTATTTTGTAGGCTAGAGAGCGAGATAAAATGCATGAATTTGCAGTCCTTCAAATGACGTAGTGGGAGATTTCAAATGATTTTGGTTGGATACATTTTATTGTGAGGTGCAGTTGGAGAACTTAAATAATCTAATTTTTAATGTCTAGAACTTTATTGAACTTGTTTTAGTTACAGAGTAACACTGATGGTGGTTCCCAAGGTGATGAGGCTTCAGCATCTTATTACTATTGGTGTGTATTTGTTCCTGTGGCATCAGTGCAGCACGTGCAGCGTGTGCTCGGGGTGGTAAGTGACTTTTCCATATATAATTTTGTTTTACTTCCTGTGAAATGCCATTCCCACTGAAATTAAAAAGTGAAAAAGTGTAATCAACTATATGTCGGATCATGTACCTTTTTGAAGTTCTTAAAAGTGTTATTGAGCTACAGGGTTCCTACTGCCATAGAGAAATAGATAGCGACAAGCAGCCCCACCTCCTCCCCAAATTCTGCTTCAAGACTCCATTTAAAAAAAAGTTCTTTGACTTGAGTTCTGCAGAATATGTCAGTTCCTGTTTCTGTGTTATCAAAGCCCTTAGATCCCCCTTACATTTAGAGGGGAGTGAATAAATAGCCACTTTCTTGCAAAAAGGAATCTTCACTTCACTTTTTACTTCATTGCATGGCACCTTTCTGAAAAGATTGTTATGCTTAGATTTTGTATTGCTGTTTATTTGGTGTCCTCTTAAATTGAGAAATAAATGACATCTGTGCGCATGGATATTTGACATACTCCTTCACCTACAATGTAGTGATTCATTACTCATTGTTTTTTATGAAATGTGACCACCCCTCCCCCCACAATCTAGTCCAGTTGTGCCTGCTGCAGATTGTTCATTCTGTACTTTGCACACGTCATCAACGTGAAATGAAGAGAGGCCCAGAGATTGCACTTTAAGTGCAGCTGCTTGCACCATTATAGTAACCTTGAATCTGCTCAAGCTTTGCTGGTATTGTTTCACCAGAAGCACAGCCCAACTTACTCATGCAAGAGGAATTCGCATTTCATTTTGGACAAAATAATGTCATGGACACAGAAGATGATGCAAGAAATCTCTCAACCATTAAGTTCTGCTGATAAGATTTAATTTGATATTAGGGCCCAGAAGTGTAAGGGAACAGATATTAAACAGCTAAAGTGATAAAACTGCCAAAATATGGTGTTAACTTTGACAGTGGTCTAGTGAACAGGGGAGACAATGGCATAGTGGTGATGTCACTAAACTAGTAATCCAGCTACCTAGGCTAATAATCTAGGTGCATGGATTCACATCCCATCATGGTAGCTGGAACTCAAATTCAGTTAATAGATGTGGAATATAAAATGAGTCTTAATAACGATGAATTTGAAATTATCATTTATTGCTGTAAAAACCCATCTTGCTTACTGATGTTCTTTCAGGAAAGAAATGTGCCATCCTTACCTGGTCATGTATTTCAGACCAACAACAATGTGATTGACTTTGAAATGAATCAGTAAGATCTATTCAAGAACAGTTAGGGATGGGTAACAAATGTTGGTGTTGTCAGCACTACCTAAGATAGTTGTACATTCATTAATTAATTGTGGATAGGAATCCATAAAGTGGGACTCAGCAAACAATGTTTGGGAACTTTTCCATATTGTTGGGAAAGTTTGCACACCATAATTTGATATTACAAATTTCAGTCTGATTAACACTACATAACTAGCAAATTACAGGCAGTTGTCAATTCCAACCATTGCTCTTGTTGTTTACAATGCCTGTCAAGCCTTCAGTTAGATTTGTGGTGCATAATGCCTTTCAAATTGAGATTGTGAATTTTCTTGTAATCTATTTAAATAGCTTGGCAATGCTTTGTGACAACTGGTCAAAATTTCCTTCAGTAATGTCAATTTCCATAATACTATTTTTACCTACAAGTACCATTATAAAACATGTTAAATGGAGCATTTGTTGGATTACAAAGCAGTGATTTAAAACCAAAATTAAATTTAAACCAAAATCTTCACCATGAGTGGCAGGATATCACTAAATTTGAAAAATAATCCAATTGTGAAATGTCTGATGATTATTTCCAACACCTATTCTTTGGCATGTTTATGTTCTGTTTATGCTTTGTCAGGTTGGCAAACCAACTATTGGATTGCTGCAGAGATCAGTGTTGGGGCCTCAATTACTTATGATCTATATTAATGCCTTGGATGAAGGGACAAACTGTATTATAGCCAAATTTGCTGACAATATGACGATAGCTAGGAACGCAAGGATACAAAGTCTGCAAACGGATATGGGTATATTGAATGGGCAACAATCTGACAGATGGAGTAATGGGTGAAGTTTTCTACTTTAGTATGAGGAATAGAAAAACGTAATACTTAAATGGAGAGAGACTGCTGAAGTACAGAAGAGATCTGGGTTTCCATGTAGCTTGCAGATGGAGCAAGTAATTTCTATGGCAAATGGAATGTTGGTTTTTATTGCAAGGGGAACGACGTATCAAAGAGGGAAGTATTATTACGACTACATGGCAATGGTAATTGCCGAGAAGATGTTTTCTCCTTTTGGGGAATCCAGAACTAAGAGCAATGTTTAAAAATATATTTCTCCCATTTAAGACTTGCGCTGAGGAAGAATATGTCTTCTTGGGATTTGATAGTCTTTAGAATTTTCTTCTCTAGGGAATTGTGGGGACAGATTTTTAATATATTCAAAGCTGAATTAGATTTCTTATTTACAAGAGTTCAAAAGAACCATCAGGAAAGTGGTTCTCAGGAGAAGGCCATTTGGCCTTTCTGGCCTGCTCTGCCAATTGATAAGATCATAGCTGATCATAGCTGATCTGGTTGTGGTCCTAACTTCATTTTCCTGTCTGTTCCTCCATAACCTTTGAATCTCTTGTCTATCAAAAATCTGTCTAACTCAGCCTTGAATAAATTCAATGATACTGCCTCCACCGACTAACAGCCCAAGTACTGTGCGCTGTTTCACCACGTCTCCATACTGAAGAAAGGATATACTAGCAATGGAGGAAAAGGTTCACTATATTTGTTTTTGGAATGAGAGAGAGGCTAAATAAATCAGACCTAGACTCTGCAGTTCAGAAGAATGCAAGATGCTTTCATTGACATATCCAAGATTCCAAAAAGGATTTTTCAGGATATATTGAGAGATTGACTCTCCTGGCTGGAAATCTTAAAAAAAGGAACATAGCCTCGGAATACGAGACCCACTGTCTTTAGCAAGATGTTCATTCAAAGGATTGAGAATCTCTGAATACTTTCCCTCTCTCTCTCTCTCTTTCTCGTTGAGACAAATATTTGATCTCCGAGGGAATCAAATTAAAGGATACTGACATTGACAGCTAAGTGGAATACAAATAAAGTCTGTTCATTTTGCACAGCAGATTACATTCAAGAGGCCATACTGCCTATTCCTATTTCTTATGGCAAATTTAGCTGTGATGAGCAGCTTGAATGTGTCTCAATTGCTACACATTTTTCCCACTGCTTTATTTACCAGTTTCACAAAAGTGTATGTGGTTTTCTAGTTTAGATGCAGGATCATCATTGTGCCTTCCTTCCATTGAAACTAGAAGCAGGAGTAGGCCATTCGGCCCTTCAAGTCTGCCCACCATTCATTACGATTTTGGCTGATCATCAAAATTCAATATCCTGATTTTTCTCCCCTTCCTCCCTTCCATATCCCTTGATCCCTTTAGACTTAAGAGCTATGTCTACTTTCTTCTTGAAATCAGACAACGTTTTGGCCTCAGCTTCTTTCTGTGGTAGTGAATTTCACAAATTCACCACCCTCTGAGTGAAGAAATTTCTCCTCACCTCAGTTCTAAAAGATTTACCTCTCTTGCCCAAACTATGAGCCCCATGTTCTGGATTCCCCCACTATTGGGAACATTCTTTCTCAATCTACCCTGTCTAACCCTGTTAGAATTTTATAAGTTTCTATGAGATCTCTCACTTTTCCAAACTCCAATGAATATAATCCTAACCACACATTGAATATGCTAATCTCTTCCTCTGACTTATTCAGCACATATTATTGAAAGTAATGCAAAATAAGTCTTGAGGTTTTGTCTGCTTTTGAACTTCTTGAAGTTGCTGTGTATACTCAAATCTACTACTACCTATAAAACCGGCTTAAATATGATAGAGTTCTGGCTGCCTGTCCTGGCTTTTCACAATCTTTTATAGGATTTGGAAAGCAACATATTCAATGCTCTATCACATATATAAAGCTATTTAATCCAAATATTCATTAAAGGAAACAGTGAATTTTCATTCCATTAGTCTGGGCTATATTAACATTTCAAAAGGTCAACAAATGATATTCTGACACTTTGCATTTACCAGACTTGCACTGGATGCTAAGATGTATACTTAAATGAGAGATGCCTAAGGTTTCTAAAACCCAGTCAGTACTTTAATCTGATGAATTCTGTGTTTGTTTTATCAATTTTCTCCTAGTTAAATTGTCATCAAGTGTCTTATTTAAATTAAGTGTCTAATTATTTGGCATCCAACTAAAGTTGAGTTGCTGTATGATGTTTCAAAAACTACCAATTACTTTCTTTGTGCACTGAATTAGTAGATAATAGTTTTCACTTTCTTAACACTGAACATTTTCTAGTGTTTTCAGTCGCAATATTTGAAGGCCTGTGTTTTAATTAATGGAATTAAAATACTGCAATTAAGCAATTATCAATCGAATTGTTTCACTCCAGACTGCTGCAGTGTTCAGTTGAGAGGTTACTTCTCTTGACTGGAGAATCTAGAACGAACAAGCATGGTCTTGAGATAAAGGCACAGCTTTTTTTAGACCAAAATGAGTAGAAGTATTTTCACTCGAAGGTTGTGAATCTTTGGAATTCTCTACCACAAAGAGCTGTGGTAATTGTGTACTCAAGACTGAGATTGATAGATTTTTGGATCCTAAGAGAATCGAGGAATATGCAGATCAGAAACACAATTAGTGGGACAATCTCCAGCCCATTTCTCTTCCTATTTTTCATGTTATAACATGGTATAACAATTTAACTTCTGGTGTCCTGACCAACAGATTCTCGTTGACTGCCTTTGTGAAGAGTAATTCGGGGATGGAGGAAGACCAAAGGGAGGTGGGCTGGTTTCATTAACTTGTGGTTAAATATATAGATATATCTTACATTTTCAAAAGAATGTCTGTTTCTTGCAGACTATTTACATAATTTTAGATGCGAAAGTTCTAAATTTCTGTTTTGGCTAACTGAGCAAGGCTGATGGCAGATTCCTCATGTTCCTATTGTTATATTAATTAATCTGGAAAAACCCAATAGCAAGAAGCTTTTATCTTTTGAATTTAGCTAATATGGGAAGGTACATTCCTGT
The DNA here is from genome assembly GCA_024679065.1 of Sphyrna mokarran. Classification (NCBI taxonomy): domain Eukaryota; kingdom Metazoa; phylum Chordata; class Chondrichthyes; order Carcharhiniformes; family Carcharhinidae; genus Sphyrna; species Sphyrna mokarran. The sequence continues at coordinate 26,006,106 of JAGIQG010000019.1, forward strand.
GTGCTAGCTATGTCAAAACTGTTAGCCTGTTTCTATATGAAGTGAATTTTTCCATTAATCTGGAAACTGATTTCATTCTTGTATGCATCCTTAAGATACATTTTGATACCTGCCTTGGGTCATGTACTTTTCTGTCCTCCTTTCTACCAAGTTAAACGTCAATTTCTTCTGATAATGGGAATAACATACACTGGGAAATTGGCACACAAGACAAAAAATGCATTACTACCTTGCTTAACAGTGGGCGAAATAAAGAGGTGAAGGTAAAGTTTTATTATATTTTGTGAGATCCCTAATGGCTTTAGTTTATCAGTGCACAGCAGCCAGGGTGTCTATCCTTTGTCTTTGTTAGTTGGTCTCAGCGAAATAAATAGCAGAATTATTATATTTGACCCTGAGTTAGGGAATAGAAAATTAGTTGCAGGATAATAAGAAATAGAACAAGGAATAGATCATTCAGCCCCTCGAGTTGCCTCTGCCATTCGGTAAGATCGTGACTGATCTGATTGTGACCTTAACTCCACTTGACACCCTTGTCTGTCAAAAATCTGTATGATTCAGCTTTAAGTATTCTCAATGACCCGGCCTCAACTGCTCCTTGTGGAAGAGAATTTGAAAGGCTAACAGCCCTCATCGAAAATTCCTCCTTATTCCTATCTTAAATGGGGGACCATTTATTTCTAAACTGTGTCCCCTGGACATCGTCTCAACACCTAGCCTGTCTAGCACTCTCACAATGTTTCAGTAAGATCGCCTCTGATTTTTCTGACTGTTCTAACCCAATCTGTTAAAGCTTTCCTCACAAAACCCCCTTATCTGGAATACACTGCCTGAGAGTGTAATGGAGAGAAGGGCAATAGACGTTTTCCAAAAGAAATTGTTATATGTAAAAGAATTAACTATATAAAGTGGAAAAAGTTGCAGGGCTATGGGAAAAGATAGAGGAGTGACAGTGGGTGAATTGCACCATCAAAGGGCTAGCACATAGACAATGAGCTGAATGGCTGCCTTCTATTTTTACTGCAAAAGTGAATATTTACCACACTACACTCACTACTTATCTAATATCCCTTCATAGACTCTGTACTCTTCTCAACTTGCTTTCCTGTCCATTTTATGCCATCAACAAATTTAGCTTCAATAAAGTCATTTCATCCAAGTTGTTAATATAGATCATAAATAGTTGGGCCCCAGCACTGCTCCCTGTAGCACATCACTAGTTACAGTTTGCCAACCTGAAAATAATCCATTTAACCCATGCATCTCATTCATGTTAATAAGCTAATCTATCATCCCTTATCATTCCAACTCTAAGAGCTCTTGTCCAATAAACTTTTGTTTGATCCCTGAAATATATATACAGGTATCCTTTTATCCACCCTATATATTTAAATCCTTAAAGAACCCTAATATGTTGAACATGATCTCTCTGTCTAATTGTTTTATGATTTTCTATATATCCTGCTACTACCCCTTTGATAATAGATTCTAGCATTTTCCCAATGACAGATTTTAGATTAGCCTAAAGTTTCCAGCTTTCCATCTCCCTCCTTGAATAATGGTGTTAACGTTTGCTGTTTTCCAATCTCCTGGGACCTTTCCAGAATCTAAGAAATTTTGGAAGTGAGGCAGGAACATTGAAAACATTTAAGAGGCATTTAGACTGACACATAGATAGGAAATGTTTAGAGAGATATGGGTGAAATGCAGGCAAATGGGGTTATTTTAGATGGGCATTTTAGTTTGAACCAGTTTGGGCCAAAGAGCCTGTCCCCATGTCTAAGATCCTATGATTGCAACCAGCATTTCTGTACCCATTTCTTTTAAGATCCTAGAATACAGCTATCAGGTGCAGGGGACTTATCAGCGTTTCATCCCATAGTTTTCCTACTACTTTTATGGTTATTTTAAATCTTTCTTTCTTGAAATTGTCTTTATTTAACTTTATGGCAACAGTTTTAGACCCACATTTCTAACATGTGTCATGTTATGATCACTCTTCTCTAGAGAATCCTTTACTGTGAGGTCATTAATTAATCTTGTCTCATTGTATTATATTAACATAATGTTCCTAAGTTGCTTCTAAAATATATTATTATTTAAAAGAACACTGCAGCATAGGATATATACAGATCAATTTTGTAGTGTTCTTCCTGTGTAGGATTTCACTTAAAAAAATTTAGTGTTTTTGGTTCAAAGCGCTCTTGATTTTTCTGCTATTGAAATCAATGACTGTAAGGTTGAGTGTTGTGAATTGGATGCAAGGACTTTAGCAATGATTCTCTAATGACTGTTTCTGTCTCATGAGGCCCTGAATCAGGAGCCAAATCTCACTAAGTTTACCCTATAATATTATGGCAGTATATACCTCGCTAATAATCAATACAGACATGGAAAATGATGAAAGTAGTTTACATTTGAGATGAGTGATCTACAAGTGTTCAGTAAATGACTATTACTTGCTTTGAAATGATACATTATTGTTGGCCAGTGCTTCCATGAGTATTGAAACAAAAACAAATATTGCAAATGATGCATCAATTAATACTGTTGGATGCTAATATGACAGTGAAAGCAACACATCTGGCGTTTAACAGGACTGAAAATTATCTACTGCTTTCAGAAGCTTAAAAAGCTTAAAATAATTCTCTAAGCTTTGCTTTTTTTTTCCTTAGGCAGAGGCAAGTTTGACACCCCCAGCAATATCTAATGATGATCCACAGAATATGTCAGATATTCAGCAAAACTTGTGTAAGCATTTTATATTTACTTTCCAAAAGGAATATGGTAAAGTTGCAGTAATATTATGTGTTTGTGTTAATTAGCTTGTAAATAGTACCATATCCCATGAGGATATACCAGTGTCCTAAGATCATGGTCTTTTTTGATTGAAATCTTCTTTCCTTGTGTTATAATTACTAATTCCTTGTATGTTTCATCCCCTTTCATCTTTTCAATGTTGATGATAGATTTTTAGCCCTTTCATGCTGATGATCTCAATTTTATCCAAGGATAGAATGACAGGATGACCATTTCCTTTGTTGTGCTCATTCGGCCCATTGAGTCCATCGTGCTCATTGCACTTGTGTAAAAAGAAGTAACACCATGAAGAAATTTTCTCCCACTATCTCCTGTTATATCCACCCAAAAGAGATTGAAGTAATTTAATGCTTTTAAATTAAAATAACATCTATAAAAACACTATTACTGATATGGAGGTCTTTAAATTTTTATTTTGTTTACCAAAAAAACCTGTCATTCTGGTTTGGAAGCAAATGCTCAGCCAACTTTAGCTAAGGAATGATCAACAAGTAGTCCTCATAAGTTGTAATCTGGATCAAATTTCTATTTGTCTCAATACGCTCATTGTGAATGATCTGAACCAGAAAGTATTGACAAACTATTATTTCATTTTTTTTTAACACTTCCAAGTTGTACCTAGAATTTTAATCGAGACTTTTAAACTAGTTATTAATTACTAATTAATTAGTATTAGGGAAACTGAGTTACTACTAAACCTTAAAAATACCTTATTAAAATATATTGAAGTCCATTGTCCTCTGTTGTATTAATAATGCAACTTGTGTGTATTACAGTTGCTTCAGGATTTCACATTTGTTTTCCACGGGCAAAATTGCTGTATTCAGAAAGTTTTTTTTTTGACAATCTTCAACATAGTCAGGCCATATTTTGCTTTGCAAAATAAAAACTAGATCAAACGACTGAAGAGGGCACAGCTGGTGGTGGTTGTGATGTGTTTGTCACAGTTGATAGTTGCAGGAAAATGAAGTATTTGTCGCTTTTTCACATATCAACCTTTCAGACTGAAACAGAAAGCAAGGTTTTACTACTTGTTCCTCTCCTTTCTTTAACAAGTTTATATTAACAAATTGATGAAAATAATGTTAATTTTGCAGTAGTTTGTTTCAGTAAATGAGATAGAAGCAATAAATTTGGGATTTCTAGGCCCCTTTGGACGTTGATTCATATATTTTGAGACTTAGACCTCAGTCGGTTTTTTATCAGTGTAGCAACTGCACACACATTTATTGATATCTCTTAAGTCACTATTTTCCAAGCATTTGATTTGATTCATTATCGTCATATGCATTAACATATAGTGAAAAGTATTGTTTCTTGTGTGCACTGCTGACAAAGCCTATCGTTCGTAGAGAAGAAAACGAGAGAGTGCAGAATGTAAGGTTACAGTCATAGCTAGGGTGTAGAGAAATATCAACTTAATGCAAAATAAGTCCATTCAAGAGTCTGACAGCAGCAAGGAAGAAACAGCTTTTCAGTCAGTTGGTATATGACTTTAGACTTTTGCGTCTTTTTTCCAACGGAAAATGGTGAAAGAGAGAATGTCTGAGAAGTATAGGGTCTTTAATTATGCTGGCTGCTTTGCTGAGGCAGCAGTAAATGTAGACTGAGTCAATGGATGGAAGGTTGGTTTGCGTGATGAATTGGGCTACATTCATGACCTTTTGTAGTTCCTTGCAGTGTTGGACAGAGCAGGAGCCATTCCAAGCTGCGATACAACCAGAAAGAATGCTTTCTATGCTGCATCTGTAAAAGTTGGTGAGAGTTGTAGCTGACGTGTCAAATTTCCTTTGTCTTCTGAGAAAGTAGAGGCATTGGTGGGCTTTCTTAGTATCGGCATGGGGGCACCAGGACAGGTTGCTGATGATCTGGACACCTAAAAATTCGAAGCTGTGGATCCTTGAACACCTGAATTTAAATGCAAAAATAAACTGGATTGGCTGTATTAACCATTGACATATTGTTGCTCAAAAAACATTTGCACAGCTTTGTTACCCATGAAGACAGTAGACTCAAGATGAAGTCCCCCCCCATAACTTTATTGTGGAGTTTGATGTTAATTCGCAATACCTTTAAATGTTAACCTGAAAAAAAAGATTAATTACTCAGAAACTTGTGTTGTTTTAAGAGCTCGATCATCATAACATGTCAGTTACCTCATAAGGGAATTTAAGGAAATTTGTGTAGTCTCCTGCAATTAGCAGTTGGAAGCTGTAGTGTGTTGCATATTTCAGTGCAGCTGAGAATTACAATTTTGTTATCACATGCCAGTGTGATGGACACATTTCTGAACATATTTACTTACTTACAGCAGATGAAGATGCTTTTAAACTTCTGTGGGAGATGAAGATGCGAAAAAGACAAGGGAAACCAAATCTACCAGAAACTGTCACTGAACTTGGCACCGAAGATGGCTGTAAGGTCTACCTAGTTGGCACAGCCCATTTCAGTGAGAGTAGCAGAAAAGATGTTGTAAAGGTAAAAATGGAAAATGTAACATTTTGGGGAACAAAAATTGAGCTGATCAAAGAATTTAAACAAAGGATAGTACTGAAGCAATAAGATGTTTTGATTCTTGTACAATTGCAACATGCATTGTGAGTCTTCTAATTTAATGCAAACAACCTCTGATCAGTTTTGAGATTAGTGTTTTAGTTGTGGGCTGGAGGGGATTGCAGTCCTAACTCAGTACCCACTTTCACCTTTCCTCTGTTTTCATTCAGTGATATATAACCACACTTGAGTCAGAAATGTGGCCATATATTAAAATCTTTGGTGATATTTATTTCTGAAGTTAAACTTGCCACAATGTTTGAGTTCTGCGTTAATAATGCAGGGAGTGCACTTTCATTTCAATAGACTTATTGTGATTAAGAAATGCTGTTTGTCACTGTACAACTGTGGACAGCACGGTAGCATACTGTTTAGCACTGCTGCTACATAGCTCCAGGGACCTGGATTCAATTTCTGGCTTGGGGCACTGTCTGCGTGGAGTTTGCACATTCTCCTCGTATCTGCGTAGGTTTCTTCCACGTGCTCCAGTTTTCTCCCTCAGCCCAAGATGTGCAGGTTAGGTTGATTGGTCATGCTTAAAAAAAAATTTGTCTCTTAGAGTCGTGAGTTACGAACGTTAGAGCGTTCACCGAGTAAATATGTACGGATATAGTAGTAGGGCCAGGGTGGGATTGTGGTCAGTGCAGACTTAATGGCTGAATGGTGTACTTCCGCACTGTAGAGTTTCTATGAAAAGCTGTTTGCAGTAAAGTATAGTCGTAGGATATTGTCTTAGCTTGTTTTCATACATTTTTAAAAGAAGTTAGTTATGCTGAGGGATGGTGGAAGTACAGTTTGTTTGAAGATTAGCCATGTCATTTTTGATCTTATTAAACAGAATGTAGAGTATCTGAACCAGTTATTTCTCACAATATGTCTTGCATATTATTTTTGTTTTATTATTAGTGTTTTAATGTCATTCTATCATACTGTTAATATTTATTTATTTGGCTCTATTACATAATAAGTAACTTGTGATATTTCTTTGAATCATTCAGTTACCCAAACAGTTATGTTTCCTGGCCTGTTTGGATAAGTGGCAACCTGCTTGTTTGTATTATCACTGTACAAGTTGATTCTGTCACAAAATGCAATAAAGCTGTTGAATTATTTGATTATAGCTGATGGAGTTTTATATCATCAGATAGCTTCAGATTTTAAAAATGCTCTTGTTCTGATCTGGATGGGAGATGTGTTGCAATTGACTCAAAATAGTGTTGGACATTTTGGCTCCCCGCTCTTTACTGTATTGAGCAACACCTGCTGGGTGAGTGCAGGTTTGGGATCAGCGAATTGTGGTTGAATAATCTGCCAACACTAAAAATTCAAACTTGCATGAAGTGTGCCACTGGAAAATATTAAAAAACAGTAGCAGCTACAAGCACTAACCCTGTATGCATTGGCACAAAGATGGGCATCTTCCTTTTCATGAAGTAGGAAAGCACATTTTTATACCGGATCCAGTAATGGGTGATTGAAATAATTGTGAACATTTGTACTACCACAGTTGTGGCTTCCCTGGTTAAGTAATGAAAGAAACTAGTTGAACACTGTTGATATCCTAAGTATGTGTGGTATCCTAGTCTTGCACCCCCTGATGAACTAGGGAATATAAGACTAAGATGATACAGTGCCATCACTGGTAGGTCTGATAGTGTCATGTAACGAATTCAAATGTGGCAATTTACTTCACATTTATGGACCTGAGGATTTATAATGGTATCAAAAAAGTTGACAGGAATTGCACGCTGATATGAAATTCTCATTGCAAATGGATACATGAGTTTTTATTTCTTTCAATGAATTTTTATTTCTTTCAAATCAAAATACCTGAGCACTTTATACACCTTCTTAAATAACACAACTGTGAATTAAGACATTCAGTAGGTATTCAGTGCTAACACATTTCAAGTGGAGCAGCTCATGGATTCCACTTGGTTCTCCTTCAGGATTGTGAACCCACATTAGTAACTTCTTCCTGTTGCAGGCACATTCCTGTAAGCATTGTGTTCATCATCTTGTATTTTGTTCTAGACTATTCAAGAAGTACAACCAGATGTGGTGGTTGTGGAACTGTGTCAGTACAGAGTCTCCATGCTCAAGATGGATGAAAAGACATTACTAAAGGAAGCCAGAGAAATCAATTTGGACAAGTTGCAACAAGCTATAAAACAGGTACTCTTTTAGCCTGATCTTTCTATTTTCAATACCAATGAAAGGTAAGTTTTAAAGCAACAAGGCATTCAGAAATAATTCCAGCATTTTATGCTGGTTGGAACAGTTGAGAAAATATATTGTAAATTGAGGAATCGTGCAGAACTACAAAAAAACCAGCATACAAAAAAAGTATGTGTCAGAAAATATGGGATTTAAAACAAAAAACAATTTGAAGAGAGTTGGTTGCAGAGTTGTGGGGGAGATTCTGGATTGTGAGACTGTTGGACAGCTCCTTCAAAGAGCCAGAAGAGGAACAATGGGTTGAATGCCCCTCTTCTGCAAGTTGCTATTCTATGTGCAGACCACAGTCTCTCTCATGGACTCTGACCTATTTCCTTCCCAGGATAATGTATTGCAAAGTTTTTCCCTGTTTTTCTCAAAAATGAGTCACGCAAAAATGTGAAAGTTAGGTAAGTATAGACAAGTGATAAATACTTCTAATTCATTAGACCAATCCCTGAGTTCAAAAGCAGTACAGCATTTGCTGCCCATTTCCTTCAAGTCATTGCTTTGCTAAATACTGGGTCTTTTAAAATGACTAAAGTTATAAAGCCTTGTTTTTAGTTTTGGCACTCTATTCAAAACATATGTCATCATCATCATCTCCCCCCCCCAACACCGCCAAGTTGTATCTGATTTACATCCCATGTCTCCTTGGTTTCATGTCAGATTATAATTATACCCTTCAGGATATTGAATATTTCAGTCTTCTCCAAGTGAAAATAAACTAATTGAACATCTGAGCTAAAAGAAACTACCAGATTGCATATGGATAACCCTTTGCTGCACTTTTACTGATGTCAGTTTACGCTCATGTTGAGACCAGAACTATAACATTACTGCAAATGTGGATGAAGTAATGGTGTTGAGCTGTATCACAGATTCAATTTGTCTTGTCTGCTGTTGCATTTGCAGGTGATTCAACAACCTGCGATCAATATCCCCTGTTGTTTTCCATTGATGTATCTTGCATGCTAATCCATTCAACTTTCTGGTGTTAATGTTCATTCTTTTTTTTTCTTTATCTTGCTTTGGATTGTTTCTTGGTTGAATAGCTCACAGACCCATTCATTACTTCATCCCCATCTGTAGTAATGCTATAGTTCTGATTACAATAAGTACATATTGACACCAGCAAAAGTGCAGCAAAGAATTATCCATCAGTACTTGGCATAAAATACCTTTGCTCAGAGAAACTTAGCGTTTGTTTACACCAGAGAAGACTTTCACAAAAGCAAAAACTATGAATGCTGGAAATCTGAAATAATAACAGAAAATGCTAGAATCACTTAGCAGGTCTAACAGCATCTGTAGAGAATCAGAGTTAATATTTCAAGTCTATGACTTCTTATCAGAACTGATTAATTATTTTTTTGATCTCCTTACTTCATATTTATTCACATTGAATTTTGTTTGCCAAAACGTTTAATATATATTTTGCATAATTTATTCTTGACCAATACCTTCCCTGACCAGATATTTCTATGCTCCTAGCTGCCCACTAAGTTTATTTTAGTATCATGAGTAGGCTTACATTAATCCTGCAGTGAAGTTACTCTGAAAATTCCCTAGTTGCCACACTCGGTGCCTGTTTGGGTACACTCAGGGAAAACTTAGCACCGCCAATGTAACTAACAAGTGCGTTTTTCGGACTGTGGGGAGAAACTAGAGCACCCAGAGGAAATCCACACAGACAACAGGAAGAATTCACCTTATCGAAACATATAAGATGATTAGAGGTTTAGATAGGGTGGACAGTGATAGCCTTTTTCCTAGGATGGAGAAAGCTAGCACGAGGGGACACAGCTTTAAATTAAGGGGTGATAGTTATAGGACGGATATCAGAGGTAGGTTCTTTACCCAAAGGGTGGTTAGGGAGTGGAATGCCCTGCCTGCGGCAGTTGTAGATGCGCCAAGTTTGGTGGCGTTTAAGAGGTTAGTTGATAAGTTTATGGAGGAGAAGGGAATGGTTTAGTTTGGAGGGTCATTGCTTTTTTCATAATTGGTCGGCGCAACATCGAGGGCCGAAGGGCCTGTTCTGCGCTGTAATGTTCTATGTTCTATGAATGTGCAGATTTGGCATCCAAGCTGGGAATTGAACCCAGGTCCTTGGCACTGTGAGGCAGCAGTACTGACCAATATGCTGCTGTCCATGTGATATTTGTTTGACATTTGATCATCTTTGCTTGTCTTAAACGTGTTTTTCAATCCAAACAAGATGACCATTTTTAGAATTTATTAATGGAATAACACCAGTTCCATTTGCCAGGAATCTCTTTTTTGGGGACAAATAGTTACTTCTGATCTCAAATCTTATCTAAAATATGCTGCCAATCCTTGTGCTTAAGCATCATATTCTCCATTATCCGTGACATTTTAACAATCTCAATCTTCTGTCTCCACGTCCTAGACTGCAATAAAAGTCAGTTAATATTGAGGTAAATGTGTTCCACTTTCCAGGTGTATTTTAATATGTTTAATGTAAGATCAAAATAGTTTCAAATTTGCAATTCACTTTTTTTAAACAAATAGCTTAAGTAGTGTTTATTGAATCTTATACGTGGAAGCATTGTTAAGTTTAATTCATATGTATTTAAAAATAAATGAGTTGGGCCTCACTTCAATAACATTATCTTATTGAAATTTCATCACGTGGTAATTGAATTTCTTTTGAAGAAGAAAGCTGGTAATACCTCTCCTCAAACTCCATTTAGAGATAGTTATGTTACTTGAGTAGGTTTTAATTTGAAAATTGCACTTTATTATCCTCCTGGATGGTTTTGTACGTTTACAGAAAGCCGCGATGCATTCTAAATTGTCACTTCATTGACTGAATACCAGATGCATATGCCAGAAATGTGCTGTGATGACTTGTTCAGTCCTATCAATCTTCATTGTCAAACTTGTTTCTGTGATGGCACTTATAAGCTCAAGTTAGAGAATTTCAGGGTTTATGGCCCATTCAACATCTAAGTAAAAAATCTGGGCTGATAGTTCACTGCAACACTTGGGTGCATTGCATGATTTGAGATGCTGACCTTCAAGTGAAACAAACCTCTCAAAATATCTTATTGTATTGTTAAGACTATGGTATTTCACTGCTGGCCATAATTTTTCTGTCAGCTCAGGTTAACATATTCGTTATATTGTCATTTTTAGACTCTTATGTTTGCCTAAAAATGTACATTGATTGTAGTTCAAGAGTAATTTATTGCCTGCAGAGCATTTTGGGATGTGAATGACACTCTACAAGTTTAGATCTTCTCTTGCCTTTCTCCTTTGTATATCTTCTCTCTCTCTCTTGCCCTTGCCTGTCTTTTCCTCTACATTATCTTTCCTCTTTCTCTTGTCTTTTTTTCTCTCTATCCCCTCTTCCCCCATAAAGCTAATTATACTCTGCTTTTTCTTTTTTGATATTTGATTTATTATATTAATAATAAATATGTGTACATATTTGTACACAGTGAAAAGTATTATTTCTTCTGCGCTATACAGACAAAGCATACTATACATAGGGAGGAAAAAGAGCGCAGACTGTAGCATTACAGTCACAGCTAGAGTGTAGAGAAAGAACAACTTTATGTGAGTTAGGTTTATTCAAATGCCTGGCAGCAGGGAAGAAGCTGTTTTTGAGCTGATATGTGATCTGAGACTTTTGTCTTTTTCCTGATGGAGGTCCTTGATTATTTCCAAGGCAGTGGGAAGTGTAGATAGTGTCAACAGATTTCAGTGATGGACTGGGCTTCATTTGCGACCCTTTGTAGTTTTTTTTTGCAGTCTTGGGCAGAGCAGGAACCGTATCAAGCTGTAATACAACCAGAAAGAATATTTTCTATGATGCATCTGTAGAAGTTGATGAGAGTTGTAGCAGACATGCCAAATTTCCTTATTTCAAGTATTATTCCAAAAATTCCAGTGACATTGAATGAGGAAGATTTTTGTCACCCAATTTAGGTTTGTGCAAATTCATTTGAATTTAAGATTCTGTTTAAAATTTTTAATTATTATTTTGTATATCTAGATTCACCAATTTTATTAAATGGCTTTGTTTCCCTTATCCCTTGATTGTTTTCAGGGAGGAATAGAAATTGTCTACTTATATCAACGGTGCAGTTTAATTTTGAAGTGCACAGAGAAATTAAAATTGACTTCGGGTCTGTTGATCTTATTCCCGTTCTTATTTGTAGAATGCTTCTGTGTTCTTCTATGAGTTAGCTTTTTCAATGGAAAAGAAAACAGTCAACTTGGCAGTCAGCAAAATGAAAGCTGTTTTGAAAACAACCTGAGGTCACTTTCAGATGCAAGATTTACCTTCCCGGGACACAATTCGAGTTCTTTTCTCCCAAAAATCTAGATAAATTTCTCAGTCAACCTTTATAAACAATAAAGGGGGTATTCTTTTTAAAAAAATATTTTCACAGATTGTCCAAGCACTGCTGTAAAAATTGGTGTTTTAAACACTGATTGGTAAATTAAGCAGTGGTCAGTGTTATATCCTTTTGATACTTTTTGATGAGAGCAAGATGCTTTAGCTAAATGTAATGATGAGTACCAAAATGCTTATTTTAGCTGCATAACAAGCACTTTTGCATTTATGTTGTAACAGAATGGAGTAATGTCCGGATTAATGCAGATGCTGTTGTTGAAGGTCTCTGCTCACATCACTGAACAGCTGGGTATGGCCCCAGGAGGCGAATTCAGGGAGGCCTTCAAGGAGGTAGGCATTCAGCTGTATAAGCTAATATGTCTCTCAATTAGAAGTCTCTGCTCGTGCTCATATGTTCTGATTGCAGCAACAGTAAAATGCAATAAACTGAGATTTATTTTTAGTAATGGATTTTAGCAAGACTTATGGGTAAATTAAGTGTGTATTTGAATTGAACATTAAAGTCTTATAAATTTTGAGTTTCATTTATTCAAAAGAGTATGTGAAGTAGCTATAATATAAATTATTCTATAAGCAACATCTTAATGTTATGTTTCAGTGGTGTTTAATGAATAATGAATGTTGGCCAAGATTTCCATGCTGCTCTTTGAATACGACCATCAGATATTTTTAATTCACTCTCTGAATATGAGCATCACTGACTGACAGGGTCAATATCACTGCTTCTCCTTAATTGTCTTTGAATGGTGGTGATGCACAGCCTTTTTGAACTACTCCAGTGTGATTTAATAGAACTGAATCACTTGCTGGCACTTCAGAGGGTGGAATCAATCGTGTTGGTGTGGAACTGGAGTCACAAATGTAGGACAGTCTGAACAAGGACATCAGAATTCATACCCTAAAGGCCATTAGTTTTTTTTAATAACAGATTCTTGGCCACTTTTTCTGGCAACAGATTTTTATATCCATCTTTAAATAGAATTCCAATTCTCCAGCTGTCATGATCAGCTATCAGCGTAGATTACTTGCAATATCAATCCATGACTGTAGATTATTTATCAATTAACATAGCTAGTAGGGTATTATAAGGCAATGGTCTTCACATCTAAAAGACAACACTTTCAACAGTGCTCCCTTAATACTGTATTGCTGTATCAGTCTAGATTGTGCTCAAGTTCAAGTGAAGCTTGAACACTTTGAATTGCAAGTATTCCCATTGAGTCAAGACTTGCAAGAAAAGGAGTGATGTCCTCTTGATCGTATATGTAATGGTCACCTATTTTGGAATAAAGGTTTCTGGATACTGAATGGTGTATTGATATGCAAACCTTTATGAAACATGCACTTCAAAAATCTCTCAAATTTTCTGTGTTTCAGGCTGGAAAAGTGCCTTTTTGTAAGTTTCACCTTGGGGATAGGCCCATCCCCATCACTTTTAAAAGGGCCATTGCTGCACTTTCCATCTGGCAAAAGGTCAAATTAGCCTGGGGCCTCTGTTTTCTGTCTGATCCTATCAGGTATGAATAAATACTTCATAATTTCTGTACTTGCATGCTTCAATCTTGCTACTTATAACTGAACAATTTAAATTATGCAACTCTGTAGTGTTTTCTTGAAATATAAGATCAGGATCTGAAAAAAAATAGTAAACTTAAACCATTCCATCAACATCAATGGATGGGGCCTTCCTTAGACATGGTCTTGTTAATTTTTTATTTTATGATTAAGCTAAAAATATTTTCCTTGTTAAATAAGTCCTAATATAACTGTTTATGCCATGAGTGACTATCATAATTTCTGACTTCTAGCAAACATAGAGCCAAAGTATCTGATATGATTACATTATTGTTGTACAGATACATCTGTTGTATGCTAATTTAGTAGTTTTTCAGGATTGAAATCATCTTGATAAATCATTTAATCTTTCCTCTTGCAGTTTATAATGGGACAGAATAGGCTATTCAGCCTCTTAAGCCTGTTCTTTCATTCCATTAGATTATGGCTGATTGGTAATACACCTCAACTCGAGTTACCTCCATAATACGTGATACCCATAGTAATAAAAATTTTAGTCATGATTTTGTTAAATTATGAGAATTATAAAACTACATTTTGGGGCTGAAGCTTTAAATTTAGGGTAAATTGAGGGACGTGTGGTCTGTTTTGCAGACTGCCTGACAGCAAATCTGTGTGTTTTAATTTTTAGACATCAAAAAAAGGCTTAGATTATTTTTCTTGCACTTGGAGACAATGCAACAGTCTCTATGTTTAAGAATCTCACAGTTCCAGAGAGGTGTTCAGGTTGCCATGTTTTAAACAGTTATGCTGTAAACTGTCCACTTACTTTGAAGGTGGAGGAAAGTGGAGTCCAAGATCACTAACAGTTCCACCTCAATGCGAGGTTAATGTGTTTTACATTGCCATGAGGAAGAAAGCAGAGGAAGCCATTTTTGAGATCAGGTCATAGGACTCCCCTACGAATCAGTGACTGTTAGAGACAAGCAACAGTGATTCTAGGATCAGCAGACAGACAAGCCTGCTTTGTGATCTGTCACTGCCAGATGTGGAAGGGCTTCAGTCTCTACTTGAAGAGATGCAGACACATCCAAGATTCCAGTACATTGGTCCTGGTATGACCAGTGGCGAAAAGACTACTCAGAACGGGCTTTATTGCTGGTTTTGAATTTAAGAAAATCCCTGAAATCTAAAGGAAGTATCTGAAAGTGGTCACTTGAAATTACTCCATGACAAAATGGGAATACAAGAAACCCACTGCAACTGCAGACTGCTTGATACAAGGACTGTAATTTCTGGGCAGTGCGATGGGTGATGATTATAAATGGGTGCATTTCTTTTTATAGCTTTAAGTCCAAAAAGAAAAGTGTTTAATCATTTGTTAGAGTAAATTTTTAAAATGTGAATTCTTGCTGCATCATTCTTTCAGCTAATAATTGGAAATCACTTCTGATGCTGCCATATCTAATTAGTTCAGTTCAAACATTCTAAATTCATGGGAAAATAAACTAAATTTATGCAACCTGTCATAATTCTGGGGCATTCTCTAAGGCTAAAGTCCTTTAAGTTATAGTGCCCCAAAAGTTTCTGGCCAAGGGATCTATGCAATTGAAAGATAACTTGGTCTCCTTTTTATTTAATCCCTTTAAAATGAAAACCATTATATCATTAGCTTTTTTGTTTGTTTGTTTGTTGTAGCTTTGTAGTAGCCTTCAATAGTTTTTATACATGGATGCTTAAATCCCTCGGCTCCTCTTACTGTGTGGCTATTTATGTTGTAACTCTGCTCATGTGTATGCAAATTTAGAATCATCTGCAAACTTGGATATATAATTTCTATATTTTATCCAAATATATGACGAAAGGCTGATTCTTGAAGAGAGCATCAAGGCTCATTCCAACCAATTAATGTACATTTCCTGCTCTCTTATTTATCTCCTACTTCCATTTCTGCAATGAGGGTGTAGGACTGCTTTGTAAAACTATAGATTAAATGCATGATAGACGTGAAATAATGAATTGGATATGAAAGTTTTTTTTTAAAGCATTAAAAGAAATTAGACAAAAAGAAAAATAATGGTAGGAAATTGTTTGTCCATAAATTTTTAACTAATCTATCTGTTTCAGTAAAGATGACGTAGAAAAGTGCAAACAAAAAGATCTCCTGGAGCAGATGATGTCTGAAATGATTGGAGAGTTTCCTGACCTTCACCGTACAATTGTTGCCGAACGAGATGTTTATCTAGCATACATGCTGAAGCAGGCAGCAAAGCCATTAGAACTACCTCTGGCTTTAGGACGTAAGCATATAAACCAGCCTAGATTAAGATATTGTTGCCTGTACTTGGAATTCTCATTGGCATTGTGTTTAGCTTTCAAGTATACAAGTCTCCCTGGTGGCTAACTCTGGTTGTGCTGCTACCCAGCACATTCCAAGGCTTGATCCCTAAACTCTGCTGATTTAGCTGATTTCGATCAAGGCAACAGTAACATACTATACATTGCCTCACCCAGGGTTACTTCTATTGAATGTTACTCAGTGACCTCTGCTAGAAGTGCATTAATGGAAAGACGGGGCTTCATGGTGATTTTTTTGTTTCCACTTAGTCTGTCAGTAAGTAGTTAAAGCTCATGAAGGATTATTTGGATCTGAATGAGTGTGTGAAACCAAACTGCAACTAAAATCCATGCCTTCAGGGAAATTAGAGATGAAGAGGGACCTACAAATATTCAGGTTCCTGGGAAAATTCTCAAATTTTTCCAGCGTCTCCAGCTCCTGCTGAAAGAGGAAGGCTGGAAAGACTTGGTGTTGCTGGCTTAATATGGCTTCTCTTGCAGTCGCCTAGTACTCTCTTTCTCCAGTGTCTAGATCATGGAGAGTGGGATTGTCAATGGGGAAATAAATTATTCATGCCATAAATCCTATCTCAGTAATTCTGTTGGAATGCTTTTTCAGGTGTGAAACAGAATGCAGGGAAGATTTTGAACATACGAATCGTAAGAATAATTGGTCCCAGATTATGGTCAAAATTCTCCACAAGCAATTGCAATAATTGGAGTCACTTTATTTCGGTTTTCTCCTTCATTGAACAGGTTTGAGGGGCTGAATGGCCTATTCCTGTTCCCACTTTGTGGCAGTGAGTGATTAAAAGGTGTGAAGGTCCCAGAATTTAGGACAGGTTGAGCCATCACGAGTGTGTGCATTGTAATCTATGATGTGGAGATGCCAATGTTGGACTGGGATAGGCACAGCAAGGAGTCTCACAACACGAGGTTAAAATCCAACAGGATTTTATTTGGTAGCACAAGCTTTTGGAGCACTGCCCTTTCATCGCTCACTTGAGCTTTTGGAGCCTGTGCTCCAAAAACTCATGCTACCAAATAAACCTGTTGGATTTAAGCTGGTGTTGTGAGACTTCTTACAGAGTAAATCTAGTTATTGACAAGTTTTATGTAGCTCTACCAAAGATTAGTATACATGCTAATATAGTTTGACATGACTGCAGTGAAAAGCAACAGATCTAATGGCTGGAATTGAGTTATGGGTGCATGCATCAAAATTGTTTTTCATTGTGTAGCCTAAGCAGTCACTGGATATATAAATATATTTGTTATAGACAGTATTTTTAATTGACAAGATTGTGTACAGTAGGACAATTGTGTAATTTGGTGTAATTTTCCATTTTATCCAGTTAAAAGGATTGATTATTGGATTACACTGCAATTATCACAGGATCTGATAAGTTATTTTTCTATTCACCCCACAGCTGAGTCTAGCCAGCAAATACCATCTGTTGTGGTAGGAGTTGTTGGAATGGGTCACATACCTGGCATTGAGAAGAACTGGAATAATCTATTAAATATTCAAGAATTAATGAGGTAAAATCTGCTATAATATTCACCTGCAACAATTTTGCATTGAGTTTGTGATGAGTAGCATTGAAACAAATACATTGAGATTCACATATAATGCACATAAATTACTGTGTTCATGTATAGCTCCTCTTATTAATTCAAAATATAGCAGATGACTCGAAGAAATTATCTTTTTCTAAACCAGAAATACTAATTATGTTCTTGGCTCTGAGGCCTGAAAGTATAAAATTCAGTTTGAAAGAGTTAACAACAAGCAAAGCATTTTGTACCAAGCCCGTCATCATCTTCCTTCTGTATGTAATGCATGATTAATTTGGGAAAACACATTTTGGAATTGGACAAAAACTGATGGTGAGAAAAAGTGAAAATTTAAAACTGTACGTCTTCCATGGTTTTTTTTTGTCCATGGAAAGTCCAGTTGAGACTCAAATGCAGCAAGCCATCACATGGTGAGGAAAATCAAAGCAAACCTAGAAAACTTGAACTGGGACTTCCATGTTGCTGACATACTGCCAAAGGTTTGAACTGTTGTGGGAGTTAGGCCAGAAGGATTTGGCAGGGTTGGCTACAGATTTGTAAAAAGGGAAGATAATATTTTGGAGATGGGTGTTAGACCAAAAGCTAAGGTGCCACTGGAAAGTCCAGTCAGAGAAGAAGTAGGGCCCTAATAAAATAGATTTTTCTGAAGCAGTTTTGGGCAGTCCAGTAAGAGTACTGATCCAGAGCATGACTGAAATTGGTTTTGGAGAGACTGGTTTTGTTTCATCTAAAAAACACACAGGTTTTGCTTAGCGCATATGTAGAGCAACTATATGTTATCCCTGCTTGTTGTAGTATTAGTTTAAATCAACTTTTCTTTGGCATTTTAGAGTTAAAATACGTCCTATGCTTTATCAATACCAATCAGTGACTTTATCATTAACTTCTGGTAATGAGGACAACCTCCCTGAATTGCTTTAAAAAAAACTCAAGTGTGGCGGCAACTCCCAATACCAGTCAGTCATTTATTAAAATATGTATTTTATACATATGAAACTTAGGAATTGATTGATATGAAGCAAAAATATTCATCATTGTTTCAATAACTTATGCAAATATGAACTACATAAAGGTGCGCTCACCTATAAATGGCCCCCTATAATTAATAATATGAAGATGTTATAAAGTGACCAGTAAAATGATGCTGAGTTAGCCAAGGTCGCATGATTCTGCAGCTCTTTTATCCTTGTCAACTTGTAAGGCAGAGGAGAAAAGTTGTTGTGCCTCATTGCTATTCAGGAGCTCCTTCTGAGGTATGCCAGTATTGGCAAAGTGCAAGGACGTGTTGGAATCATAATTGACCATCCTAGTAGCCTGCCTGTAATGTTTGTACTGTTATGCAATATACAGTTTGTTGAATTGTACTTTTGATGCAATATAATTCTTAACAGTTTGAGTTTATATGGTAAATTTTTTTGTTGCTTCCTTTGACTAATTAATTTTGATTTTTTTTTGTTACAGTGTTCCTCCACCATCATTGGCTACTAAAGTATTCAAGTTTGCTATTAAAGTAACTCTTATGGGACTCATGGGCTATGGCTGCTACCGTGTAGGAAAAGGGACCATTCAGTTAGTGTTGTCAAGACCACTTATACAGAGATACCTCCACAAATTTACAAATGAAATATTCTAACTGAAAGCTAAAGAGTTTGATGACCTTTTACTTGATTAAAAGAAGTGCTGACGGCAAAAATGCAGGAAACCATGCAATTTCAGTGCGTTTGTATTAGACTTCGAATTCAGTAATGCAAATGATGGATAAATTCTCATTACTTAAAAGCTGCATCATTTGGGAGCAGTCAGAAAATTTACCAATGCCATTCTGCGTAAAGACATCTCTCTTTTTGAGAGGAAACCTGTAATATGAATGGCTTGAGCTTAAGTCATCAGGCTACGGTATTTTAAGCCCATCGATTTTGGGATGGTGGGGAACTTAAATTTACAAATGTTCGTATTTTGAAATACTGCAATAGTACTATCTATTTTCGTTTAATGCAACATTAAGAGACACATGGTTCCACTGTTGCTTTAAAATCATGTTCAAATGCTACTGAGAAAATCATGTGATTATCTCAGATGTTCATAACTAGTAACCTGCACAAAATTGTTGTAGTAACTTTTCAGATATTAATATGAAGATTTTGACATAATGTCCACATCCAAATAGCTGTACAGTTTACAACTCGAGATGCAACTACTGGTTAACTTTTCTTTAGAATCTGTTGGCTCATAAATGTTTATTTTGGTGGGTGAAGGAATTCTATTAAAACAAATGAATATTTAAAATTATTTATGATTCACTCTTTCAAAACCAACATGCATTCAGGATTTGCCATTTTAAAAGCAAGTATTTCAAAGAAGGTTTAAAAACTGGCCTTTCTTTCCTCCCTGCCACCTCCTTGCTAATACTTTCCCTTTCCCATCTCCAGAATTTATTGACACCTTGCTGGAGATGATGAACAGGTGCTAGGTGCCCCCAGTACCATGGTTGATTTTGCATGGTTCATATGAGTTATAGAGCATCCTGACAGGATATTTCACAAGGGATTTTGCAATCATGCGACAGCCTTGTTAAAAATGCAAACTTCCAGTGTAATGGGGACTTATCCCCTTGCTCACCTTTCACCAAAATCACTTGCTGAGCATTTGAAATTGGAAAAGTATTTAGCAGCAAGAAAGTGAAAGCTGTTTTTGTAGCTTCTTCCCCACATCTCTCTTTCTCCTCCGTATTTCACCCATCCTCCACCCAATATCATTACCCCACCTTTGTCACATGAAAGTAATGTCCTACAGGATTCATAACCAATAAATGCCAATCAATTCAGACTGAAAGCAGCATCTCTGTCCAGCTTGTAACTGAGGACATAATAAATTTGTAGGGTTTTATGATTTCTTATCACGGTATGTCACTTCTATTTATAGACTGTTGACATAGAAGACAGTAATTTGCAGTTGTCTCAGTCTGTAAAGTTGCTGAATCTTATAGGTTACTTTTATTCAGAATTTGTATCTCTGTTAAATGTCTATTTTCGAATCATCGAGGAATATAGCAAGTGTTACCTAAACAATATAAACTATGTGCACTTTTTGTGAATCTGCATTGCCTTGATAGTGCTTGCTTGGCTACTTATATTCTATATTTGTAGGACCAGTGTTACCTTCAGCAAAGAAGCATTATCCTCAGGTTATATTATGTAATGCAGAATGTGCAGGAAAGTGTTGAGTAAAAAAAGAACAGTAATTTATAATTTCAGAATGTGTGTGCACCTTTTCATTTGAATAGTAGAATTGTGTGTGTAATATATTTGTATATAACCATGCAGTTCTCTTAAAAAGAAAAGGGCTCAATTAATTTTTTGTTAGCTTTTGGGTGTTTGGGAAATAAAAATATGCATCATGATGCCTTCTGTAGATGGGTGTGATGTGTACTACAAAACATCTCAGTTTGTATCTCTAGTATGACTGATTTTAACATTTTTGAAACTAATTTGGCATGGAAGTGGGAGGGAGCAAAAAGGGTTCTGTGAAAGTCCATGTTTGCATCAGGAATCTGACTGCATTACATGTTTTGTCAGTTATTTTAACATAAAAATAGAATGTGACTTGCACATCCTTCTTTTGTAGCTGTGAATATCTTTACTGAAGGCAGAAATTGCATGCTAAGACAATGGTTAATCAAAGTTGGAGCAGATTGCAAGTATATAATTATGGATCACAAAAGCATTTAAACTGGTATTTATAGATGGAGTTCTAAATATTTTTGGTGGTTTTTTTGTTTGGGGCACCTTTGCAATTCTGTCATTCTGATGGAGTGAAGCTACTTTCTTGGAGGCTTGAATGGCATTTTGAAGCAAGTTGAATGCACATACTTTCATATCTGCTTTTGTTATGGTACTATTTAATTTTCTTAATAGGATTAAATTATATGGAGAAATGGGCAGTAATTTAAAATGTCTGAATGGTCAATCCCACAATAAAGGGCCTTGCAATTCCAGCTGTAGGCACTTCATACTAAACTATATTTTAAAATGACTGGACATAACCATAAAGTGATTTTCAATCATTGTTTTGTTAACAAAGAGAAAACATATCTGTTGCCATATATTAAATTCCTTCACAACTGAAGTAATTGAAAATGAAATTGGCTGTTCAGTAGTGCCTATGTACAAATAATCACACCCTTCTGCTTTAAATGTAACTGCAAGGAAAATTTCCCAGGATAGTTTTTTTCTAAAGAAACAGCATGGGGATTCCTTATTTTGAACGTTTTTACATAAAGCATACACACTGTTTTTATTACAGTATTCTGCAATTCAGATTCACCCTGAAAACTTAACTCTGCCTTACGTGAAAACAGAACGAAAAATAAAACTGCTACTGAGCATTTTTTTGTACAAATGCAATTCATGTTAAGTGTGAAAGTTTGAAAAGGCACATTATTAATTATGCTCAAATTTGTCTGTTACCTGTCAGTAGTCTTGTACAACCTTGTTTTCCAGTTTTAAAAAAAAATCTGCATTTTATTGCAATGCAATGTGAAGATAAATGGGCCTATTTAGATTACCTGTGACCATGTTGGATTCTGACAAAGATCAATGAATGTAGCCCATGTATGTATTGTACATTAGAACTAATGAAATCCAAATTCTAATTGGAGAAGATTAAACACCAATAAATCTATGGAAATTAGCAGTAATGTTGAGCTGGTCGATGGCTTTAGTTTTAACAGTATTTTGACCTGCACTTTCCAGAACATAAAATGTTTAACACTACCTATAAATAATTGAAAATGTGACAATATGAAGTGCAGCAAAATATTATTTAGATCATGATTTCTAGCCATTCCTGGTCCTAAAACTTGTTTGCAGAAATGTTTTTTTGTTTTTGAAGTTGCATTCCCTGGCTGTTTTCAAAATTGTACCAAAAATGATATTTATTGAGTGTTATCTACTGTGTGATGCCTTGCTGGACTTCATTTCTGCTTCTCAGGTACTGTACTTTGATTTTAAAAATATCAATGGTTACAACTTGTCCTTGGTTGGGCCTTGAAATATAAAAAGCCATGTTTTCCAGACTTCCAACTATGGAGTATGTTTTTTGTGCTGTATATCTCTCCATTGTGATGTAACTATAAAAATCAAATCCATCTTCAGTTTCTGTAGGATTGTGCCTTTTAACAGCTAAATAAATGTTCTGGGATATTGCAGATCATAATGATAACGTAAGTGTAGAAATAAAGTTTTACAGAGATTTTAACTGTTTGTTATTAATTTTCTGTTAAATATCCTAGATCGGATCAGACGTATCTTCTATTAAAATCACTTAAGAAAAGGTTCACGATCTAACTGAATATGACAGATTTGTTATACATCTGTTCCAACTCTCCTATATTCAACCCACCTTACTCAATGGCAAGAAAACACACCTGGAAATTCAAGAATCCTTGTACACAAAATAATCTGGACACACAACACTAACACACTGAATTTGCTAGTTTGGTTGTACTTCCCAATTCTTTTATTTTTCCCCTCTCTCAAAGAGGGCAGATTTTCAAGCAAAAGTACTGTGCATATATCACTGAACTCAGTCGGAAACATTTAGTTTGCCTAAACCAGGTTTGTTCAATAAGGCATTCCACCAGGCTGGAATGTGGCACACCATGCCTCATCTGGCTGGGAATGTGAGTGGGGCCCAGGGTGCAAATTTGGACCCATCAGAGGCTACAGAAAATGGTGTAGGGATGGAGAGAGTGGCAGACAGAAAAGGGCCTTTGAACTGGACCCACATATTCTCTCTAATCATCATCTTTATTCATGACTCTTAAATTAGCAGTTTATTGTTTTGACTTTTTTGCTCAGTAACTTGTTTCTTTTCAGCTATAATAAAAATTATATTTAATATCATGCCAAACCTTATCCTTCTGAAATTCATTTATTGGCCTCTTGAGTGAGAAACAAGTTGAAACGTATCTTGTGTGTGGAATCTTTTACCATCAGTATGCTGTTGCAGCTGCATCTACACGTAGTTTTTGCTGACCAGGAGACTTCCACTCTTAGCGCCTGCCATAAACACATTGGAAGGCTTTACAACTTGACAATCAACCTGCTTGGCCACATCTTGAACACATCTTCCATGGTTATCAAGTCTGGAACTTGAACCCAAGAACTAGCTCCGCATTAGGGAAATTACTCACAAGACCATCTTGCAAACTTACATTGTTTGAACTCCAGCAGCAACCCTGGGAAGCCTCCAAGAGTTCTTTTATCTAAATCTGATATATGGAACAAAATGCTGTATGCCATTTGCAGGGAGAAAATGCATATTCAGTCCTTTGCAAAGAAGAAGCTGTACCTCTTCACAGCTTAGTTTGGAAATCCTTCAACGTGCTGATTTTTATTAAATGACCAAATTAGACTGAAATGTTTTAAGTGCAATAATAAGTTTAAGCAAATGAATCCATC
This sequence comes from Sphyrna mokarran, assembly GCA_024679065.1. Classification (NCBI taxonomy): domain Eukaryota; kingdom Metazoa; phylum Chordata; class Chondrichthyes; order Carcharhiniformes; family Carcharhinidae; genus Sphyrna; species Sphyrna mokarran. The sequence continues at coordinate 26,029,974 of JAGIQG010000019.1, forward strand.
AATTTTAGCACCATAATCTGTTCAATAAAATGATAGAGTTCATACAGTAATGATCAGATATTAATCAAAATTGCATTTTATGTATTCTAAAATCTTGAAATTCTTCATTGGGCTATTATAACCAACCATTTTGCTGTTTCCTAAAAAAGGATTTCTATATCTCATTTTAAAGTTCCACAAATTCACTATCTCTGTCAGCTATGATAAAAGAATAAAAGTTCAAATATTCCTTTTAAGTTTTAAAATTTATTTCACAATGAAAAGATTGGTGATCGTGCAAAACAGGAGGCACAATGGTTAGAACTGCTGTTTCACATTATCAGGAACCCAGGTTCAATACTGGCTTTGGGTCACTGTGCGGACTTTGCACATTCTCCTTGTGTTTGTGTGGATTTTCCCCAGATGCTCCGGCTTCCTCCCACTTTCCAAAGATGTGTGAGTGAGGTTGATTCGCCATGCTAAATTGACCCTAGTGTCGGGGTGGGGGGGGACGGAATTAGCAGGCTGAATATGTGGGACAATAGGAATAGGGCCTGCTTGGGATTGTGGTTGGTGCAGACTCAATGGGCCAAATAGCCTCCCTTGTGCATTGTAGGGATTCTATGAAAATAAAATCAGATAGTTATTGGAATTTCAATAGTGCCATCTGCTGTTTAATTTGTACTCTTAACTAACTTTGTTACATTGCACTTTTTGTCAATGTATAAGTTGCATTTAACATAAACGCTGTCAAATGTACCCTATTCACTAAATTTAATGGCAGTTCCACTTACTGTTCTTTTAATATTCACCACTTTATTCACAAAGTTCCTATGATTAATGTTCAAAGCATATTCAAAAGCAAAGTAGCACAAATCATGAAAATCTGAGATTAGAAAAAAGCTGTTGGAAATGCTCAGCTGGTTAGATAGCAACAATGATGAGAGAAATTGGAGGGACACTAACATCCTGGGTGGGAGATTTGCTAGTGTTGTTCAGGAGGATTTAACCTAGTGCGGCAGTAGGTGGGAACTGGAAAGACAAGCTAGTAAGTGTAGAGACAGATAAATATAGCGCAGAGGCAGAGGGAAGCCACAGGGATCAGTGGCTCTATAGGTCTACAGTGTATTTGCTTCAATGTAAGAAGTATAATAGGTAAAGCAAATGCACTGGGAGCCTAGATATCTAAAGCCCTCCCTCCTACACCAGCCCTTTAGCCACACGTTCAACTGTACAATCTCTCTGTTCCAAGCCTCACTAGCATGTGGCATAGGAATTAATCCTAAGATTATTATCCTAGAAGTCCTGCTTTTAAGTCCTGACCTAATTCCCTGAATTGTTCCCACAGGACTTCTCTTCTTGCTGATGCAAATATAGACAATGACATCTGTTTACCCTCCTGTTTCAGGATGCTCTGTACCTACTTAGAGACACGGTAAGAAGTCTCAGAATACCAGGTTAAAGTCCAACAGGTTTATTTGATAGCAAATGGCACTATCTTTCAGGGCTCTGCCCCTTCGGCAGGTGAGTGGAAAGCTCTGATCACAGACAGGGCATATAAAGGCACACACTCAGTTTACAGAATACTGATTAGAATGTGAGTCTTTACAATTAATCAAGTCTTAAAGGTGCAGATAATGTGAAAGGAGATAGCATCAAACATAGGTTAAAGAGATGTATATTGTCTCCAGACAGGACAGTTAGTGAGATCTTGCAAGTCGAAGCAAGTCATGGAGGTTACAAATAGTGTAGCATGAATCCAAGTTGAGGCCATCCTCGTGTGCGGAACTTGGCTTTCAGTCTCTGCTCAGCAACTCTGCGCTGTTGTAAAGGCCACCTTGGAGAACACTTACCCAAAGATCAGAGAAGATGCTACCAAATAAACCTGTTGGACTTTAACCTGGTGTTGTGAGACTTCTTACTGTGTTTACCCCAGTCCAATGCTGGCATCTCCACATCATGCCTACTTGGAGACACCCATGAGCCTGGCATCAGACAGGTAATACACCATCCTAGAGTCTTGTTTGTGGCCACAGTCATGCCTATCTGAGTTCCTGGCCAATATTTACCCCTCAATATCATAAAAACAAACCACGTGTTCATTATTGACATTGTTATTTATGGGAAGTCACAGTGTGCTGCATTTCCTACACTGCAAGTGTTTGTTGGAATTTAGATTCTATTAAAATTATTATTGGAGAGTAATCTTATTGGTAAAAAGGACATAATTAATTTAGAGTATAAACTAACAAGTGTTATTGGACAACAAAGATTAATACTTAATATTCCACTAATGAAGGCATGGCATGATACACTGGGCGGGATTTTACAGCCTCACTCGAGCAAGACCAGAAATTCCCATCTGAGATCTACAGACATTTTCATCATCTACCTCTTGCCCGCTCTGATTCCATAGCAGGGAAAGCGGAAGAATTCAGGTGTGTCTTTCCTGTACGTCCTGGGACATCTGCAATCTTCTCTTGATTTTTTGAGCCTGGTTTTTTTATGATTCTAACTTTGTCAACTTTAACATACAAGAACCCTTTTCCAATTTTAAGATCTCAATTCTAATTTCCCAGTCTATCCTAACTGCTGTAGCCATGTGTTTCACAGTGATCTGCTGATTGTTTTCTCTCTAACAAGCTAAAAGCAGCTTCCTGATGAAGACCGTTCATTTTTTCTTAAGGTGATTCTTTAACTCCAATACTAGATTCAAATACTGATCTGGATTTCTCACAGCAAACACCAAACCCAATGACAATTATGTGAGTCACTTCTGGATTCTTAGGACAATCCTTAATGAATGACAATTCCCCAATTGTCTGACAATGTCTTACTCAAATGCTAACTTCTTGGCAAGTGTTCTATTGCTAATTCCTAACTTTCTCCCCTGATAATCAAGTGTCCTCTGACAAATGCTATCTCCTGGCAAGTGTCTTTTCATATACCTGTTTTGCAGCCAGCTGTTGCAACATTCAGCTCAAGTTGTGCACCTGTAATAAATTCTAACCAATCTTTTGCATTTCTTGACCAATGGAGAAAGTGTTTTCCTAGAACAGTCTAACCTTAGCCTATACCCTATGTTTAAGGTTGTCAACCAATGGGATGAGTTCTTCTAGATTCCTGCAATAGAAAATAACTCTTCGCTTAAAATTCCAGCCCTCAGGCCATACTGCGAGCCAATCAGCATCCCAGTTTTGACTTCTATTTACTGTTAATGCTAGACTCACTGGAGCCAAAATGTGCAAATGTATCCAAACCATAACCACATGTATTTTTTCTTAAACCTATCTAATAGTATTTTATGGTTGGTATAGTGGTTAGCACTTGCTTCCTCACGGTGCCAGGGACCTGTTTTCAATTCCAGTCTTGGGTCATTGTCTGTGTGGAGTCTGCACATTCTCCCTGTGTCTATGTGGGTTTCCTCTGAGTGCTCCAGTTTCCTCTCTCAGTTCAAAGATGTTAGGTTAGCATTTATCATTGGATTGACCATGATAAATTGCCCGTTAGTAGATAGTTAAACTCTCAGGGGACTTAACAGGGTAAAAACATAGGATTACAGGATTAGAGTGTGGGTGGAATTGTGGTCAGTGCAGGCTCGACGGGCCAAATGGCCTCCTTCTGCACAGTATGGTTCCTACAATTTCTATTTTGGCAATAGATGCAAAGATTTTTTGATATAGTTTCTAGTTATTTTTCTGTAGAGATTTTCAAAAAGAATAAACTGCAATCCTATTAAGGCAATGGAAGACTGCCAGCCAGTTACAAGTTGCATTCCATCAAATTGGATAAAAAGGGGCAGACAGTCAAACTTCCTGGGGAGCATGAAAGAACCCATCTCCTAAGGCTGTGCACTGTCCTGAAACTTTTCAATAATTTCTGAGATGAGATGAAAAAAGTTCTAAAATGAATGAAGGTTTATCCTTACATTGGTATGGATGAATAAAATTCCCCTGCAATATATAGCTAGCAGGACTTTATAAACTTCACCAAGCTAGAATGATCTGAAACCAGAGAACAGAGTGCTATACTCAAAGGCTGAGAAGAAGTTGTTCCTCTCTCTCTCTCTGAAATATTGTGAATGGATTTGAAAAGTAATCATGCTGAGGAAACAAAAAACTACTGCAAACCAAGATCTTTTGGAATAAAATGTGGTAATCTGCTCCATATACATACACCCAGGAAAACAACTGATAAAAATGGATGTAACGTAAATCATTGCATCAAGAGCAGCCAAAGTACCAGTGTATATGCCTTTACTTTATCTTTTCATGAATTGTAAATATATCTTTAAGCTATCCTTTTATTCTGCCATCTTAGCTAATGTGTGTATGGAGAGGGGGAGAGGGTTGGAATGTGTGTAACATAAGAATGGTGATTGTAATTCACCTAGTATTTCTAATTTAGGAAATAGTTTCAATAAATTTATCTTGCTTTTTGTTTAAACTCAGAAAATCTGTCTGGCTAATTCTTTATAATCCACAAACATAGAGAGGGATTCCTGCAGTATTGGCAAGGTATATTCTCTCTAAATACGTTCAAAAATACACAGATAAGCTTAAATCAAATCCAATTCATGGTTCTCTCTAGAGACACAAACGAGATCCATGCTGACAAAATCAGGATTTGCACTCAATCTTGGGCTTGATCTGATAACACTTAATCTTAGCTAAGAGGCCAAACCAAGTTTTTAAAATTTTATTTACTGCATCATTGAAGTTATATAGGGCAGCACGGTTGTTAACACTGCTACCTCACAGTGCCAGGGACCCAGATTCAAGTCTCATTAGGGTGGCTGCTGTGCGGATCCTGCACGTTCTCCCTGTGCCTGCATGGGTTTCCTCCAGGTGCTCTAATTTCTTTCCATAATCTGAAAGACACGCTGGTTCGGTGCACTGGCCATGCCAAATTCTCCCTCGGTGTACCCAAACAGACGCCGGGGTATGGAGACTAGGGGATTTTCACAGTAACTTCATTGCAATGTTGATGTAAGCCGACTTGTCTCACTACTAAATAAACTCTGAAGTTTAAACAAAGCCAATACTCAGAATGGATTGGACAGGCTCAAACTTATTCCTTTCTTGCTCCAAAAATCAAACTCTAATTCCAGAGAGTCAAACAAGACACAAGCTGATAATATAAGGCCCATCCATCTTGCGCTGGAGCTGAGTTGTGAACCTGCTGCTGGGGGGGGGGGAGGAATGTTTAGATGTGGCAAATTTCCGCCTGGGACACAGAGACATTCTGGGTGGGAAGAAGGGAAAAAAACAGAATTCGACCTCCACTCAATCAATAACATTGTATAAAACTAATCACAGAGGAATAAGTGAACAGTGAATTGAGAAAGTTGGAAGTGCAGAGGGTTTATAGAGGGAATTGTTACATTGGGTTGCTACAGGAACAAGTTGCCTGTCGGAAGTGAGTGTATCAGTGTGACTGCGGTTACAGTGTAGTGGGCTGTGGATGGCAGTAGGTGCAGTTCGCTGTGCCTGCCGCTCTCTCCGCTCCCCACACCAGCTCCGGCGCGGCGGCCGCACTCAGCGGGCTATGGGCTCGGGCGGCAGCCTGCGGAGCCTCCGCTTCGACAACCTAGCGCTGCGCTCGCTGCCCCTCGACCCGTCCCAGGAGCCGACCTCCCGCCAGGTGCCGGCCGCCTGCTTCTCCCGGGTGCGGCCGGCGCCGGTGGAGCAGCCCCGGCTGGTGGCTTACTCGCTGCCGGCTCTCCGCCTGCTGGGGCTGGAGCCCGAGCCCGAGCCCGAGCCCGAGCCGGCCTGGGAGAAGGAGCTGGCCCTGTATTTCAGCGGCAACCGGCTGCTGGCCGGCTCCCAGCCCGCCGCTCACTGCTACTGCGGACACCAGTTCGGCAGCTTCGCCGGGCAGCTGGGGGACGGAGCGGCCATGTACCTGGGGGAGGTGCTGAATGGCCAGGGGCAGAGGTGGGAGCTGCAGATCAAAGGAGCTGGACCGACCCCCTACTCCAGGTCAATACTAACCTACTCATTCCAAACTGCAATACTTCTGGGACAGGGAGGGTAAAGTCAGGGAAGGTAAGGCCTGGGACAGGGAGTGTAAACACAGCAAAAAGTCTCACAAGACCAGGTTAAAGTCCAACAGGTTAATTTGGTAGCAAAAGCCACTAGCTTTCAGAGTCCCTTTGTCAGTGAGTGGGAGTTGTGTTTACAAACAGAGCATGTAAAGACGCAAACTCAATTTACAAAATAATGGTTACCAGTCTTTTACAGGTAATCAAGTCTTAACGGATTGTAAAGCCAGGGACAGGGTAAAACCTCAGACTGGGTGAAGCCTGAAACAGTTAGTGTAAGGTGTGGGACGAGGAGAGGGTAAAGCCTGGGACAGGGAGGGTAAGGCCTGGACAAGTAGGATAAAGCCTGTTTACATCCAGTTGCATTTCTCCTGTACTTTGGCTCTGAGGCATGTAATTCCAACCCTAAATTTAAGCTCCTGTCTCTTCCCCGTTCCCCATGGAAGAAACTTCACATTTTTTTCTTGCCTCATCCCTATTTTTTAACTCTTCCCTCTTATTTAACTTGAGAAACATTTTATAAATGTAAGATTTGCTTTTTAGTGTGTGCAAATGTATGGGGCATAATTGATGCGAGTAGTTAAAGTATAATTATCCTGCTGAATTATTATCCTGGGAACTAAGTTTGTCTGTTTTAGATAAGTACAGAAGCTAGGGGCATCCTCATGCACTCATCCCTTGCTTCCTGTTCACCCCTGATTTCTGGGACTGTAGTACAGTTCCCACAAATTGAAATTCTAAATTTCCCCTTCAAAACATCACCCATTCCCGTTCTGTGACACTTACAGTGTTGATGACACTGTCTTTAAGCCAGAAACTTAGGGTCGAGTCCCATTCTGGTCTCAAAAGGCACATTCATACCAAATAAGTTTATTTTTATTATTTATTAGTGTCACAGGTAGGCTTACATTAACACTGCAATGAAATTACTGTGTTGATGGAATCCTGACAGTGCAGAAGGAGGCCATTCAGCCTATCAAGACAACAATGCCACCCAGGCTTCCTGTACTTTGGCTCTGAGGCCTGTAATTCCAACCCTAAATTTAAGCTCCTATCTCTTCCCTGTTCCCCATGGAGGAAACTTCACATTTTTTTTCTTGCCTCATCCCTAATTTTTTTTCTTGCCTCATCCCCCACTAATCCCTCTAACCGACACTTCCTGGAATACTAAGAGGCAATTTAGCATAGCGAATCAACCTAACCTGCACATCTTTGGATTGGAGCACCTGGGGAAATCCATGCAAAGACAGGCAGAATGTGCAAATTCCACATAGACAGTGACCCAAGCCAGGAATCGAATCCACCGATCATCAATCTGTAAATCCTTCCAACACGTATATGGCAAGACAATAAGAGCAGGAGATTCCTGGTTATCCAACTGCATACAAATACATGTTGTAAAAAGAACTTGAACTCCCTGAATGATCTGTAACACGCCACAGTACACAGGCCTACAACTGCCCTCTAAATCTTCCATTGTTTCAACTGTAGATTTTCATGCAGTTGCATCAACCCCACTTTCCCACCACATTATTGATGGCAATGCCTTCTTTGATGCTACTGACTATTGTGCCTTCAACCACTTAGGCAGCACACTCTAAAATTTCCTCCCTATTTGTTTTCTCCTCATCTCACACCAACCAAAAGAACTCATATCATTGACCAAGTTTTTGGATCAGCTTTCCTAACATCTTTCTCTGCTCTTCACCCACTTATTTCAAATTAACAAAGGAAAACATTCCAAGGCTTAAAAACTGCTGTCTGAACTTTGTTGTTGCATTTGTTTTCAGTAGGAACTCACTATAAGTTTTAGTGTTGTTTCCTAAGTGCGTATATTTTATGTAGTAAAGTTGCCACTGAATCTTGTGCTGTTCTAATGACATGAATCATGTTCACATTTGTTTTTGACAGAACATCAGATGGTCGAAAAGTGCTTCGTTCCAGTATAAGGGAATTTCTCTGTAGTGAGGCCATGTTCCATCTGGGAATTCCAACAACACGTGCGGGAACTTGTGTAACATCAGATACTAAAGTCATGAGGGATGTATTGTATGATGGACATCCAATATATGAAAAGTGCACTATTGTTCTTCGTATTGCTTCGACATTTCTACGGTATTAAGATCTCTGTTTTTGGTGTAAGCGTGTGTAAAAGTTCAGAATTTATAACATATTATCTTAATTCATTACCTACAAGTAAATGTATCCTGTTATGTGTTTTAAAATTAGATTTGGATCCTTTGAGATATTTAAACCTATGGATGAATTTACAGGTCGAAAGGGGCCTAGTTGCGGTAGAAATGATATTCGGATTCAAATGCTTGACTACGTTATTGAGACATTCTACCCGGAAATTCAGAGTGCACACCCCCAAAACACAATACAGCGAAATGCTGCTTTTTTCAGAGAGGTAAGACGTCACGAAATGAGTAACTGTGCAGTGGAATACTATGCTACTTTACATGTTTTTAACTTTTGTGCATACCATAACTTGAACATTCATTGCAAGCTGTCACTATCCAGAATAGACCTGATTCATTTTTTGCAGTATTTTATCTTTTACTACTAACTGTACAAGACTGCACTATCATGCACACCATGTAGGGTGGGATTTTCCAGTCCTACCCAAAGTAGGCCTATCAAATGTTCTGTCCTACCCGCAACAATTCCCACTGTGGGCTGGACTGGCAAATCCCACCCCACCAATCTGAACTAAACCAGTCAGGAGGGTTCCAAGTTTGTTTCATGGTCTGATTAGTTAGCTGATCTCTGCTGGGTAGGAGGAGTCTGCATTTCTGCATTCTAAAAAGGGTGATACGGTGGTGAGCATTGCTGTCTCACAGTGCCAGGGATCCAGGTTCAATTCTGGCCTCTGGTCCCTGTATGGAGTTTGCACATTCTTCCCATGTTTATATGGGTTTCTTCCAGTGCTCTGGTTTCTTCCCACAGTCCCAACAATGTGCAGGTTAGATTAATTGGCCATGATAAATTGCCCCTTAGTATCAGGGGTTCAGAGGGTAAATATGTGGAGTTACTAGAATGGAACTTGGATGGGATTGTTGTTGGTGCAGACTCAATGGGCCAAGGGCCTCCATCTGCATTGCAGATTCTGTGAAAAGGTAAAGTGCATCCAAGTTCCCATCTATGTACGTGACATGGAGGTCAAAGATTTGTTGATGTATCAAAGACAAGATGAAGTGCATAATATTTGTTAAAGGATTTAATTTGAATGGTTTATTTCTGAAAGTGGTTCATTGAGATAGAATGCTGCATGTCATGACAGCTGAGCATTAAATCACTAACTTTATTACTTCCAATCATGGTTTTGACAATTGGAAATGTAGAGAGTATAGTGTCTCCTAGTAGGAGCTCATACTTGTTGTATCTAGTTAAACCCAAATGAATGCCTCCTTTGCACTGTAGATCAAATAACTTTCCTTGGCAACCTCTTATTTCTATCTGACAAACTTTTAACACATCTAGAATTCCAGGGCACGTGTCCACAATACTTCTTATACATCTGCCTTGCATGACAATTAATTTTGTCTGGTCCTATAATTTTGGCCTTTTAAAAGATTTGTGGCATTTTTAGAAAAAATAATGTAAGTTTAAGTTTGGGGTGCCATGATGAGGCATCTTTGAGTCTTTCTGTGGCTGACTGTTTGTGTCTTTGTCTCGTTGTTTTATGGCGGCAACACGAGATTTTGCATTACTCGTGTCTTGTTTTTCATTGCGATGTTTGCGGGTGGTTATTTAAATGAACGAGCAATGTATCTCACTGAATTTCTAAACGGACAATAAGTTTTGAGTTTAATTGTGAGCTCACCATTTGTATTAGTGTAACATTTTTAAATGTGCTAATGCAAAATGATTATAATTTCAAACTTTTCGTGAAGATTTCTACCCTCCATTTTACACAAAACCAGCAAGTGATTATTTAAGTAAACATTTATTGAACAAAGCTATGAAACATTACTGATGGAGTTAGAGAAAAAAATGAAAAATGTTCCACTACAGTTCACCTATCACCACAACAGGTTCACAGCAGACGCCATTTCTCTGGCACTGCACTCAACCTTGGAACACATGTATATAAAACAAGACACCTATGTCAGACTGCTGTTTATTGACTACAGCTCAGTCTTCAATGCCATTATTCCGATGAAACTCATTTCTAAACTCCGTGGTCTGGGCCTCAGCACCTCCCTCTGTGACTGGATCCCAAATTGGTTAATTCATAGACCACAGTCAATAAGGATAGGCAGTAACATCTCCATGATCATCCTCAACACCAGTGCCCTATAAGGTTGTGTTCTTAGCCCCTAACTATATTCCTTTTACATCTATGACTGTGGCCAAATTTTGCCTCCAGTTTGATTTTCAAGTTTGCTGATGACACTATCATAGTAGGATTTCAAACAATGACGAGATAGAATACAGGAATGAGATAGAGAATCTGGTGAACTAGTGCGGCAATAATAATCTCTCCTCAATGTCAACAAAATGAGGGAGATTGTCATCAACTTCAGGAAGCATAAAGGAGAACACGCCCCTGTCTACATCAACAGGGATGAAGTAGAAAAGGTAGGGAATTTCAAGTTTTTAAGTGTCCAGAGCACCAACACCAACAACCAGTCCTTGTCTCCCATGCTGAGACTATAGTTAGAAAAACCCAGCACTACTTTCTCAGAAGACGAAGAAAATTTGGCATGTCAGCTACAACTCTCACCAACTTTTACAGATGTACTATAGAAAGCATTCTTTTTGGTTGTATCACAGCTTGGTATGGCTCCTGCTCTGCCCAAGACAGCAAGGAACTACAAAAAGTTGTGAATGTAGCCCAATCCATCACGCAAACCAGGCTTCCGTTGACTCTTCCAGTAAAGCAGCTGGCATAATTAGAGATCCCATGCACCCCGGACGTTCTCTGTTCTATTGGAAAAAGATACAAAAGTTGAAGGTCACATACCAACGAACTGAAGAACAGTTTCTTCCCTGCTGCTGTCAGACTTTTGAATAGACTTATTTTGCATTAGGTTGATCTCTTTCTACACCATAGCTATGACTGTAACACTACATTCTGCACTCCCATTTCCTTCTCTATGAACGGTTTGCTTTGTCTGTATAGCGCACAAGAAACTGTATGCTAATATATGTGACAATGATAAATCAAATCAACAAATGTTTTGTTTTCCCAGGACTACCTTGAACAGAGAACTGAAAATGGAATTGTCTTAATCAAATTTACGGAACTTGAGTACATTTCAAAATGTGTTTTTTTTTTGCAAAGTTCTCCCTTGAAGTTAAAGAATGACTTGTTGTGCATCTAAAAGAACTCCTGTTTTAACAAATCTACAGATAACCAAGAGGACAGCCAGACTGGTGGCTGAATGGCAATGTGTTGGATTTTGTCATGGTGTACTAAATACGGACAACATGAGCATCGTAGGACTCACCATTGACTATGGACCTTTTGGATTCATGGACAGGCATGTAGATTTTGAATGCAGTCAGATTTATTTGTAATTTTGCAGGGTTAAAACTTTGTTTCAAATGCAGTTGCCAAACACACAATGGACAACATTAACGGAATTCGCAAACATTTCTGTGTTGTACAACATGTCATGTTACTAATGATATCAAGTGTTGCACAAGAAGAAATTTAGTAATTTTTCTATTTTCATTTTTTCTACCTGCCTTTGAGGGTGGCATTGCAGCACAGTGATTAGCACTGCTGCCTCACAGTACCAGGGACCCGCATTTTATTCCTGGCTTGGGTCACTGTGCATGTATTATCTGCACGTTCTCCCCGTGTCTGAGTGGGTTTCCTCAGGATGCCGTGGTTTCCTCCCACGGTTTGAAAGACGTGCTGGTTAGGTGTATTGGGCATGCTAAATTCTCTCTGTGTTTCCAAACAAGTACCGGAATGTGACGACAAGGGAATTTTCACAGTAACTTCATCGCAGTGTTAATGTAAGCCGACTTGTGACACTAAAATTAATTATTTGTGCTACCCTTTCAGCCGAGACAGAAGTTTCTGCCTTGGCTTTTCCAGGCAGTTGTATTTTTTCCTGTGATCATTAACAGACAAGGATATGGATTTGGGGACAATTCATCTGACCCTTTTTGTTCTGAAAAATCTTTTTCCTTCCCTGTGAGTTTCAACATCCTGAAAGTTGGTAGAACTGGTCTGTTAAATGCTGCTGCACTAGCTCATCACTTTAAGGATTTTATATTGAGCAAGAGGAAAGGCTGAATATCATTGGCTTTGTTTCACTAAATGTGGAGTTTTTGTTGAATATGAAAATGCTAGGCATTATCAGTTTTAGATCTGCTAAAAATGAAGGTGCTGATTGAATTTTACCTGATTTTAATCTTTATTGGATTTTCACAACTTGTATTCAACAGGGCTCCTCAACCTCTTCATTTAAAACAAAATTCTGAGGTTACTCACTGCAATATGTTATAACTCTTCAAGGTGCATTGTATTGGAGTATCAATATACAGTGCCATAGGAGGATGGATTTAGGTATCTGGACCCTGCATCCAACACAGAAGTTAGCCTCTGTAGGCAGTTGTGCATTTCCTATGGGACTGATGTATATTGTAGGTTACAGGAGGGAGAATTTTACCCTAAGTCTGATAATATTTTACCTGACCTGAAAGTGCTTGGCAATCAGACTAAATACCAAAACAGAGCATATTTCATTGTCTAACATTAATATTCTTTGGTAGTCCCTCAAGCTTTTGTATACAGCATATTAAAATTGCTCAACAAATAAAAAAAATCACCAAGTTAATATCTTTTCCTTTCTGTATTTTAAGTTGCATTTTTCACTCATAAATGAAAAGTATTTTGCATTTCATTGGATTGCTGTAATATTTCTGTTTTCGATGAACCATTTCTTCCTCTGAATTTTAAATAACACATTTGTATTTTCTGAAGTGGATGTGCATTCATGCATATATTTGAAGCTTTTATATTGTTAAGCTTCCCAGTTGCAGTCCAGTAATAAATGAAGCAAGTCCAGCTTCTTCACAAACTTACTTTATTCTTTTACAACTCCACTCACACACCCAATACCCAGTGCCATCTGTGACCCTTTATATATCCCAGTGAATACTATTAAACAATTAACATACAAATGAGGTTGAATGTGGAAAGTTGCAGTTAACATATATAGGTAGCAATACTTTTCAGTGTAAAATAAACCAGGCTTGGGAATAGACATTTGAATTTAGTAATCACTATACCACAAATATAACAGAAAAGATTCCAGCAAGATTGAATAGATGCTTATTTCTGTTCTCCCTTCAACCATTCAAGGTTTGATCCAGATTACATATGTAATGGTTCTGACAATGGAGGTCGCTATGCATACAGCCGTCAGCCTGAAATCTGCAAATGGAATCTGAGTAAATTGGCTGAGGCCTTGGTTCCTGAATTGCCCCTCGAGGACAGTCAGTCTATCATTGAAGAGGAATACAATACTGAATTCCAGCGACATTACCTGCAAAAAATGAGAAAAAAATTAGGACTTCTTCAACATGAGAAGGCAGAGGATGAAGAATTAGTTTCCGAGTTGTTGCATGTTTTCCAAATAGCAGGTTAGTATAAAAGTTTAATCTTCTAAAGAGTTAATTATATTTCTGCAGAAGTCACTGGCATTCCATATCAGCCCCTATCCCAAAGCACTGACACTCATTTAAGTACTGCCATTGACTCTTAATTGTGTTTTCTGAATATAAACAATTAGGGGATTTTCACAGTAACTTCACTGCAGTGTTAATGTAAGTCTACTTGTGACACAAATAAATAAATTTTAAGTCTTAATCCACCTTGCTATCCTTCCCTAATTCCAAACTCGCTATTCTTCTGCAACTATTTCCTGTGTGCTAACTTGTAGGAGAACTAACTACAAAAGAAAATACAGAAAGGAAGTCCTGAAGTAATGATAAGGAGAGAGAATGCATGGTTGTAGAAACAGGATAAGTGAGATACATTCATAAATGCTAAAAAATTACATTTTTTTGTGCTATTCAGATTCCCTTCCAAATTCTAAATGACAATGCACATGATCAAATATGCATTGCACAGCCTCCTAGGTTTAACCAGGTTAAATAACTGGATTTTTTCATGGCCTGTAAAACACTCTATACACTGACAAATTTATCATTCAAACCACATTTATTCAAGTGCTCTTATTTGAAACAGACAAAGAATTGTGATTAGTTTTATTAAACTAAACTTAGCATTATTAAAGACATTTGCAGTTTAAAGAAACAAACTCTTACAAAATGAATTAAGTTAGTTTTTTCCCAGACTCAGCTAACTGCTTGAAAACACACATGTATGTCACCCATTCTGGTGACGTTAACCAGGCTGTTGGATCCAGTTCACTGAGCTCGCATGATAGATGAACTTAAGGTTTTCTTGGTATGAGAGTGGATCTCGCATACCCTTTTCCTTAGTCCCAGGTTAAGTCTTTGCTGGGGTTTGGCTTAAGATGGACATTTTTATCCCTCTCTTTCACCCTTTCTGCAATGTTCTCTGGCTTTCAGGCAATGGAGTGACAGGATGGGGATCACTGCATCCAACGAGGTTAGACCAGGTCATCCTACTTGTACATATCTCCTTTCAGGATATAGTAAGAACACTCACAGGTTAAAGTCCAACAGCTTTATTTGGAATTACGAGATTTCGGAGTGCTGCTCCTTCATCAGGTGAGTGACAATATACTCATCTGATGAAGGAGCAGCACTCCGAAGCTCATGATTCCAAATAAACCTGTTGGACTTTAATCTGGTGTTGTGAGACTTCTTACTGTGCCCACCCCAGTTCAACGCCAGCATTTTCACCTCATGGCTTTCAGGATATGGTTAATAGCAGGGAATCTGGGTGAAACTGGGGAATCCACAAACATAAAGCCTTTTCCTATTCTGGCTGAGTACCTCTTGATGGGTTTTGAGCCATAATATCTCTTTTATTATTAAGATCGAGCATCTGTATGCAATATGTAAGAGGATTCTAGTGTCGAATCATAATGACCCCACCTATTGTTAAGGTCAGCCTCCTCTGTTCGATATGCAAGGCAGCTGTGGATTGATCCTTATAGCTTTTGATCTGTGGCAACCTTGATGTGTCTGAGTACTGTCAGGCTTGCAGAAGCTGTTTAGCTGTGTACTAATTAAAAGTATCCAAGGGCCTAATTGTTCAGTCCATCATCCATTTGGCCAGAATAGGTTTAATGTAGTACTTGCATAATGAATGAAAATTACATGAATCTAAACTTCAAGCACATAGTAAATATCTTCTGTTTTCTTTACTCAGGTGCAGATTTTACAAACACCTTCCGTTTGCTTAGTGAAGTTCCAATTCCAGGAACTGCTACCCATTTTACACTGGAGGAATTTCTTGAAAAGCTGATCCAGCAATGTGCAACATTGGAGGAGCTTAAACTGGCCTCCAAACCAACCATGGATCCGCGGTAAGAATGTACAACCTAGGGAATGAAATACCTTTGAAATTTATAGAAGTTTTTATTTGTAAAATCATTATTTTACAGACACCTGCTATATCTATTGAGCTATGCTATTGTCATTGGCAGTTTGCAAATTAGAATTACTTTGTAGTGCAGCTATCTTTTGTAAGATCATAAGGTGTAGCAATAGAAATAGACCATTTTCCCATCAAGTCTGTTTTGCCATTTAATGAGATCATGACTGATTTAATGTGATAATCCTCAACTCCATTTTCCCACCATATCCCCGTAAACCTCGATCCCCTTACTGATTCAAAATCTGTCTATCTTCATAGAACCCCAGGAGTGCAGAAGGAGGCCATTTGGCCCATCAAGTCTGCACCAACCCACAATCCCATCCAGCCCTAACCCTGTAACCCCATTTACCCTGCTAGTTCCCTTAACAATAAGGGGCAATTAGCATGGCCTTTCAACTTAACCTGCATATCTTTGGACTGTGGGAGGAAACCCATGCAGACATGGGAAGAAAGTACAAACCCCACACAGACACTGACCTAAGCCAGGAATTGAAGCCAGGTCGCTGGTGCTGTGAGGCAGTAGTGTTAACCACAATGCTGCCCATGTCACCTTGAACATGCTTAATGACCCAGCCTTTACAGTCTATTGAATAATGGTTAATTGAATAACAGTTAAAGTATGTTCTAGTGTTGCACTTCCATTCCAGTATGATTCACATATTAGGGACATGTTCCTTACGCCTCTGTTATTTGACTTGTATTCCTAGTAACTCAAATATATATTTATATCTATGTACATATGTATATTATACTTTGTAAAATCTGTACGATTATGATTTAGACTTTGTTTATTCAGATTCTGACCTTGTGTTCTGGCAATCCTACACAGGCAGCTGTCCATGTTGCTGTCCCTGTCGCAGTCCAATCCACAGCTCTTTGATCTGCTTGGCAGCAAACGAGGAATTGCCAAGGAGTTGGCACGCATAGAACGCTTATCTGAGTTACAGGAGATGACAATTGAAGAGCTACTGAGCAAACAGAAGAAAGCATGGACAGACTGGCTACAAAAGTACAGGTTAGATACTACAACTTTGTGGAAAACAGTGCGCTAAAATAAAATAAATAATAATTTCTAGATTTCCCCCAGGTGTCAGTCAGTTGAAGATGCCTCATAGAATTGCACAACACCAGGTATATCAGAATAGTGATTCCTGTCTCTGTATGTGTTCACTGGAGTTGTTGGTAGGATGCAGCAACTAGTCTCAAGTGGCAGAAAATTTGGATCATTGCAGGGGGAGAAAATCAACTTGGTTCCCAGCTTCTGTTTTCTATCTGGGACTCCTGGCAGTAAGTTGTTTGAACATTGGATGAGAACAGGATTGAATAAACAAACTGTTTGCTGACAATTACTGTTTTGGATCAGATGTGGAGAAAGATCACTTGGATAAAGTATCCAGGTATATCAGTGTTTGTGGACTTGAGCTCCAGATCGTATTAGCATTGGGAACAAGGCAGAAAATCACAAGTGGCTTGGGAGGGAAATCCATTTTAAAAATAAAAAAAATACTTTATTTATTCATGCACATAAATTTTGTAAATTACAAATAATGAGAGGCTAGATACCATGGACATGGAGAGCATGTTTCCACTAAGCAGGGGGACTAGAACTCAAGGGCACAACCTCAGAGTGAAGGGGCGCTTCTTTAAAACAGAGATGAGGAGGAATTTCTTCAGCCAGAGAGTGGTGAATCTGTGGAACTCTTTGCCGCAAAGGCTGTGAAGGCCAGGTCATTGAATGTCTTTAAAACAGCAGCAGATAAGCTCTTGATCAATAAGGGGATCAAGGGTTACGTAGGAGAAGGCAGGAGAGTGGGGGGTGAGAATCATATCAGCCATGATTGAATGGCAGAGCAGACTTGATAGGCCAAATGGCCTAATTCTGCTTCTATATCTTATAGAGTTATGGGATCTCTTATGTACAAGTCATGGTTTGCGTCTCCTGTTTCTGTGTAGTACAGTCTTTATGAATAACGGTACAATTTGCTTAGTGCTTAACAGGCTCAAAAGTAACAATTGAAACCAGTGTGCTTTAAGTTTGCAATGAATTGCAGCACTTTTTTCTTTAGATAAGTTCCCAAAATCTCAGCAATTTTTATATTTTCTAATTCACTTGCATAAAGTTTCAGCATTAAAGGTGTAATTTCTAAATTAGTTCTCCTATACTGGTGACAGAAAATCCTCCCAGCCTCCCATCCATTGACTGTCTATACTTCCTGCTGCCTTGTCTAAGCAGCCAGTATAATTAAGGATCCCACACATCCAGGACATACTCTCTTCCATCTTCTTCCATCGGGAAAAAGATACAAAAGTCTGAGGTCCCGTACCAATCAACTCAGAACAGCTTCTTCCCTACTTTTGAATGGACCTATCTTGCATTAAGTTAATCTTTCTCTAGCCGCTAGCTATGACTGTAACATTACATCCTGCACCCTCTCCTTTCCTTCTCTATGAACAGTACCCTTTTTTGTTTAGCGTACAAGAAACAATACTTTTTGCTGTATACTAATATATGTGACAATAATAAATCAAATCAAAATCAAATGCTAATTCTTGGACAGTGTCCTTGCGGTTTTTGAAAGGTTATGGTATAAGTTTGTATTTCTGAATGTTCAGCTTCTGGGCTTTCAGTGTGTGGATATTTTTGAAAAGATGTCATGTTATCTTGTTTTGTTTCAGGTCTCGTTTGGAGAATGAAGCAGAGGGCATTGATGATATTGCTGAACTAAATGCTAAACGTGTGAAGGTGATGAATTCAAACAACCCCAAATTTATCCTGAGAAATTACATTGCGCAGAACGCAATCACTGATGCAGAGAACGGCGACTTCTCGGAGGTGGGTAAATTTCACTAAACTGGTTTTGGCCTGATGTGCAAAAACAATCCTTTGCAAATGAATGGCTGAGGAAGAATTGTATACTTTAATGTAAGATTAAAGGAAGGTGTATTACATCCAACACTTTAAAATATCTGGCAAAGTATTGCAGCTCAGGAAATCCTTCCTTCTCATTGGAAAACAATCAGACAACTTCCACAATATCTTGGTCCCCAAATATTCATTATTATACATAGCTAAATTATCCTCTGTTTCATTAGCCACCACCCCTCATCATCACTCTTCCTTGCAGGAATAGAAAAGATAATTTCAGTAGGTCAGACCAATTCCAAAGGGCATGGCTTTCTAACTCCACTTCATCCCTTAAGATTCATAGAATCCTTACAGTGCAGAAAGAGGCCATTCAGCCCATCAAGTCTGCACAAAACACAATCCCAACCAGGCCCTATCCCTAGAACCCCATGCATTTACCCTAGCTAGATGTCCTAACTTTAAGGAGCAATTTAGCATGGCCAATCCGCCTAACCTGCACATCTTTGGAGTGTGGCAGGGAATTGGAGCATCCAGAGGAAACCCATGCGGACATGGGGAGAACGTGCAAACTTCGCACAGTGACCCAAGCCAGGAACTGAATCAGGGTCCCTAGCGCTGTGAGTCAGCAGTGCTAACCACTGTGTCACCTTGCCACCGACTCATAGCTCATTGGCTATGTTACAAGATAATTACACTTCAAAAATATTTGATTATTTGTGAAGCACATTGGGATATTCTTGAGGTTGGAAAATCAGTAGAAAAATTCAAGTTTTTCACTGAAACGACATTTGACAAACATTTATATTCATAGGAGTACTACTTTTGTGATCGGCTATCCCAAAACAACATAAGCTTAAGAAGTTCCATATAAACTGATTGCTATTTTCTGAATTTTGATTAACTTTGAATAGACCTCTGGGTGTGCTTACCTATTCCCTTAAATAATCTTCAATACCTCATTTTTAAACTGCCTCATGTGTTCTGCTGTAAACATCCTTTTTGTTGTGAGCTGATTTTAGATTGCTCAGTGATCTATATCTTGTGTTTTTTTTTTTAGGTGAGGCGGGTTTTAAAGCTTCTAGAGGATCCATACAATGAAGAAGCCCGTGTGGATGGAGAACTGCCACAGGAAGCCACAGTAGAGGCTGCAGCTTCTAGTGATTTACCAAGCAGCAGGAGACTGCCTTACCACAGTAAACCACCCGACTGGGCTCGGAAACTTTTAGTCACCTGATCCTCATAAACACCTTGTTCTGGTTTCAGGTTAAAAGAAGCCAAAACAAGGTGAATGATGAGTGCTACCGTTTTCTCGCAACAGATTTAGTAATGTGGAGATCTAACTTTGTGGCACCAAATATACAGAAGTCTTTACAGCCCATTGTAATATATTGAAATTATGATTCATGATTCCACTGCAGCCAGCTGGAATAGAGTGCCGAGAGAGAAAGTATGCAAACACATCAATATAAAAGCAATAAATATTTTTGCTATCTTTACTTTGTACTTAGAAAGTTTGTTTGAGAGAGGTGTTGAGTAGGCAGTACAAATTATCGTACAACTAATTTTCCTGAAGCTAAAGCAGCAAGAATCTCTGGGAACGTGACAAATTGCAGCAATTTACTAGCTATGCTAATACCGCTGACTTGATTTATATCTCCTAAAGAAGGAAGCTTAATTTCATAGAAATGACAGATGAGGGTTTCATTTTTTGAATTGATTTGATTATCAAATCAAATTTTAAAAATTGATTTACTATTGTCATGGATTGGTATACAGTGAAAAGTATTGGTATACAATGAAAAGTATTGTTTCTTGCACACTATACAGACAAAGCATAGATAGAGAAAAGGAGAGGGAGTAGAATGTAATGTTTATAACAGTTATAACTAGGCTGTGAAGAAGGATCAGCTTAATGTGAGGTAAGTCCATTTAGTAGTTTAACAGCAGCAGGGAAGAAGGTGTCCTTGAGTCGGTTAGTACGTGACTTCAGATTTTCGTATCTTTTCCCCGACAGAAGAAGGTGGAATAGTGTATGTCTCAGGTGTGCAGGGTCCTTGTTTGTGCTGACTGCTTTTCCGAGGCAGGGGAAGTGCCGACAGAGTCAGTGAATGGGAGGCTGGTTTGCGTGATGGATTGGACTTCATTCATGACCCTTTTTGTACAGGTGGCAGAAAGCAGACCAGCAATTTTGCCCCACCTGGTTAAATTTCTGAGTATCAAAGTAGTTGACATTAAGTCAGTATATGTAAATGTGTAATGCTGGCATTTGTAAGTGAAAAGAAGCAGGTAATCACAGATCGTTGACTGATGTGTATGGTAAACTGAATAGTGATACATTTTAATAGTGCAGCTAGTGTTAATGACATTGAACTACTCAGATGTACTTTGAAAGTTTTAATTGGCAGATGGTAACATATTAAAGTGAAGGGCACATAATGTACTGTGCTAGTTGTTCTTTAAAAGTTAATTCTTCATTCAGTTTAGGTCCACTATAGAAGAAAGGAATACGTGTCTAAATGGGATTGTAAGACTGTTGATTACCACATTGAGGGTTCTCTGTGAAGTTTGAAAGGCAAAATCTCCAAACAAAATCTGTTATCATGAATACAAAAATATCAACTCAAATGTATTGGGCTATTTTTGTATGATGTGAAAACTGTTGCACTCATTTAAAATTCTCAGCATTTTAGTAAGTCCTAACGCACAATGTAGCTTATATTTCTCAAACGATCATTTATATAATGCTTTCTCGAGGATATTTTTTACACGTCCTTCGTTTGGAAGCATTTTCATAATTGTTGAAGATTGAACTCTAATCTGATGGTTTTTAACATGTATTCAATTTGCCTGTGTATTCTGTTCTCTGAATGAAACAGTAAACAATCATTAACAGAAATGGTAATAGAATTATGAGTGTGTGTATCCACGTACTGTCATCTTTTACATACTCAGGACATGCCAAAGCACTTCTTTACCTAACTACTTCTGAAGTATAGTCACTGTTGTATAGAACATAAGAACTAGGAGCAGGAGAAGGCAATTCAGCCCCTCGAGCCTGCTCTGACATTTAATATGATCATAGCTGATCTCATTTAGGCATCAACTCTACTCCTGCCAGTTCACCATAGCCCTCCAAACCCTTACTAATTAAAAATCTGTCTACCCCTTCCTTAACTTTACTCGGTGGAAAAACACTGTCGCTAGTATAGTGTTTTGATGGTATCTGAGGGATGAATGTTTCCCATGGATTCTCCTGCATTCACCTGAACGCAATAAGAAGTCTCACAACACCAGGCTAAAGTCCAACAGGTTTATTTGGTAGCACAAGCCTCTAGGTTTCAGAGCACTGCTCCTTCGTCAGAACAAATAGAGACACAAACTCAATTTATAAAATAATGGTTGGAGTGCAAGTCTTTATAGGTACTCAAAGGTACAGACAATGTGAGTGGAGACAGGACTAAGCACAGGTTAAAAAGATGTGTATTGTTTCCAGACAGGACAGTTAGTGAGATTTTTGCAAGTCCAGTCAAGTTATAGAGGTTACAGATAGTGTGATACGAACCCAAGACGGTTGAGGCCATCCTCATATATGTGGAACTTGGCTATCAATCTGCTCAGCGATTCTCCATTGTATGTCGTGAAGGCCATTTTGGAGATCGCTTACCAGAAGATCAGAAGCCGAATGTCTGTGACCCGTGAAGTGTTTCCCCAACAGGAATAAAACAGTGTTGCCTGATGATTGCCGAGCAGTGGGGAATGGCTTTGGTGAGATGATCATTTTCATCAATGATATGTTGAAGCCTCTGGAAAAGATGTTACATTTTCTCTGCTCTGGGAAAGTATTGGATGACAGAGGGCACCCTGTCTGCTGTGTCACACCACCTGAACAGGCAAGAGGGAGTCATTGCCTGTGAATTATGGCAACTCTGACAATGCAGCATTCTTTCACTTTTGCATGGAAGTGTTAACCTACATGATGCTCTTAGAGTAGAGGTTTGAACGCTGGAACAGTAAGCTAATCCTATGGCAAGATACAAGTAAGTTATATTCAAATAGATATTGAAGCCTGAGTGCATTAGTGATATCATAATAGTGATTAATGAAATCTTTGGTAAAAGATTTCACATTCTGTATCTGAATTATAAAGAAATAATGAAAATGCATAATATTGAAACTACAGACGTGTTTTTACAATAACGTGCATTTTTAGAGGGCACAGTGATTAGCACTGCTGTCTCATAGTACCAGGGACACGGGTTTGATTCCTGGCTTAGGTCACTGTACGGAGACTGCGTGTTGTCCCTGTGTCTGCAAAAGTTCCCTGTGGGTTATCCGGTTTCCTCCCAGAATCCGAAAGACGTGCTGGTTAGGTGCATTAGCCAACCTAAATTCTCCCTCCATGTACCCGAACTGGCGTCAAAGTGTGGCAACTGTGGAATTTTCATAGTAACTTCATTGCAGTGTTAATGTAAGCTGACTTGTGACATTAATAAATAAACTTATAAAGCATATTTAACACAGTATTTACAGGAATGAAATCAAACAAAGTATGATGTCAAGTAAGATGTTCGGACAGGTGACCAAAAGCTTTGTCAAAGAGGTAGGTTTAAAGAGGAAAGTGAGATAGAGAGGCTTAGGGAGGTGACTCCAAAGCTTAATGCACAGCATTGATGGTGGTACAATAAAAATTGGGGATGTATAATTGGCCAAAGATGGAAGGGAGCAGAAAACTTGGAGGATTGTAGTCTGGGAGAGTTTTCAGAGTTAAGGAAGTGTCAGGTCATATTTGAATTTCCAGGATGGAAATTTTTATCAGATAGAAGCGAATACGTGTCAGTCAGTACAACAGGAGGAATGAGTGAATGAGACTGCAGATATCTGCAACTGAGTTTCGAACGTGCTCAGATTTATAGAGTCTGCAACATGTGAAGCCAATCAAGAGTATTGTGGAATGGCCAAGTAGAGGTCACAAAGACAAGAAGCAAGATTTCAGCAGCAGATAGATTGAGGCAGTAGTGAATGAAGAAGGGAAAGACTAAAGTTGGAACCAGTTTGTCTTGGGGATGGAATGGGTAGGGGATTGGAAGCCTGGCTGAAGTTCAAGTAGGATGCCAAACTGACTGACAATCTGGATTAACCTTATGGAGTAGCCAGGGAGAGAAGAATGGAATTAATGACTGAGGATTAGGATATGTTGAATTTTTTAATTTTTTTTTTGTTGCTATTTCTTTTAAGCAGTTAATCCTATTGTTATTCGCTCATTTCAACTGTAATTTTTAATTTCATTTTATGATTGAAGATGAGTACTAATCAATATGTATAAATGAACATGGGCTTCATTATTTATTTAAATTTGTGGAACTGCCATTTAAACCTGCATTATATTCATATTTAAGTGTTGGTATGTTTTAATTTAGAATATGGAAACAAAATGTAATTGGGAAGAATAGAGATCAGAACTTCTCAGACTGAATACTTGATTGCATGAGGTTGAGCAGAGGGGAGTTCACATTTTGGGCGATGGAAAATCTAAACCATCATGTGTTTATCATTAGTATTTTTCTGTCTTATTTACTTCAATTATGTTATTCATTTATAATTATCTCATTTAGATTTTGTGATTTGATGTTTCAGTAAAATATTTGTAGAATTTTGTAAAGTTTAACATTATCAAGCTTTGATACCATATTAACATTTAATTAAACATTTAATATTTAGCTTCAGCAGCTACAGTATGATATTTCATTTAATATCTGCTTGGGTTTTCTCCAGCTGCTCTGATTTCCTCCCCCAGCCTAAAGTTTGCTGGTTAGTTTGATTGACCATGCTAAAAATTGCCCCTTAATGTCCTGAGATGTGTAGGTTAGGGGGAATTAGTAGGTAAATATGTAGGGATATGGGGTAGGGCCTGGGTGGGACTATGGTTGGTGCAGACTCGATGGGCCAAATGCCTCTTTCTGCACTGTAGGGTTTCTATGTTTTAAATACTGATCAATCATCAGAGCTAGTAAGTAACGATAGTGCCATCACATTACTTTTCTTTGAGGCATTTCAGCTCAGCGCTTCAATCTGGATAATTATAAAAAATCCAGCTGGAGCATTGAATTTGGCGTGCTTCCAATGCACATGTCCATGTGTCAGGACTTCCCATATTATTCCGACATGCACGTGTGGCACACAATCTTGTATGCCAGGATCCTGTACAGAAGGTATGGGTCATTAGCTCTTCTTCTTTCCACAGATGCTGCCAGACCTACTGATTATTTCCAACACTTCTGTTTTTACTTTAGGTTTCCAGCATCAGCAATATTTTGCTTTTGTAACATTTTCAAGGACTTTGGAAAACAGAGTGAAGTGGCGATGTGGTGGTTTGCAAGGACAGTGACATCAAGCATGGATAGTATTGTTTGGGGGGGGGGGGGGGGGTGGCATGCTGGGGGACATCTGCGGACGAAGGGGGAGCAGAACAAGAGTACCGTGAAGAGGGGCAAACAAGTACCAACGACAGAGAAAAGGGTTATTATCAATAATCAGAGAACTGTCTTCCATTAAATAGAAATGGCAGGAAAGAGCTCAAATTGATAAGTGCTCAACATGGGCACCTTGACATTTCATAGTCGTATTAAAGTGACCTCAGTCTGCATTCCTGGGACTGTCTTTAATGTTCAGAAAGCTCATGTTTCAACACAGCTTCCCTTCACAGCTCATATGTTAGCTGATTGTTAAAGTCAATTAGCTAATATATGGGCTGTGAAAGGAAGCTGTGTAGTCGGCAGTTTATAGAAATAGGTATACAGGAGGAAGGGGTGGATGCCATAGAATCATAGAACCCTACGGTGCAGAAAGAGGCCTTTCAAGTCTGCACTGAACACAATCCTACCCAGGCCCTATCCCCATATCCCAACATATTATACCCACTAATCCTTCTAACCAATGCATCACATGACACTAAGGTGCAATTTCTTAGCATGGCCAATAACCTAACCTGCACACCTTTGGACTGTGGGAGGAAACTGGAGGAAACCCATGCAGACACGAGAAGAATGTGCAAACTCCACAGAGACAGTGACCCTAGCCAGGAATCGAACCCAGGATCCTGGAGCTGTGAAGCAGCCGTGCCAACCACTGTGCTACCATGCCACAGATATGATCTAAAGGTATGATCAAAAGACCATGAAACTAAAAATTAGAAACAATGCAAGTATAGAATATTACATTTTAAAACATGGAAATTTATATAGGATTTTATATAGGATGTACGATCAGTTCAATGGAAAGTGCTTTGATACAAGTAGAGAAGGAAATCTGCCATCTTGATCTGGCCGATGTAAGATCCACAGCAATGTGATTGAAATGGTCTAGCAAGTTGCTCAGTTCAAGGGCAATTAGGGAAGGACAATAAATGCTGGCTCAGCCAGCGACGCCCGCATCCCATAAAAGAATTTAAAAAAGACAATAGGCAGGATTTTCCGGTCTACTCGCCCCAAGACCAGAAAATCCCATCTGAGGTCAACAGACATTTGTATGGTCCTGTCTCATCTGCTACAATTCCTGGGAAAATTGTACCATTATTTCTTAAAATTTTATACATAGTATATTCAATTCATTCACACACTCTCTCTCTCCCTGTCTATATATTTGAGTTTATCAATTTCCTTTTTTCTATTCATTCATGAGACAAAGGTGTCACTGGCTGGCCAGCATTATGGCCCATCCCTAATTGCCCTTGGAAGGCAGTTGGGAGTCAACTACATTGCTGTGGCTCTGGAGTAACATGTAGGCCACACCAGGTAAGGACAGCAGATTTCTTTCCCTAAAAGGTATTACTGAAACCAGATGGGTTTTTCCAACAATCGACAATGGTTTAATGATCATCAGCAGATTCTTAATTTCACATACTTTTTATTGAATTCAAATTCCATCACTTGCCAATGTGGAATTTGAAACAAAGTTCTCAGAACATTAGCTGAGTTTCTGGATTAATAGTTTATTGATAATACCTCTAAGCTATCATTTCCCTCTGCAAATGCCTCCCTTTGCCGTGTACTTACCCAATGCATATTCGCTTTCCTGTTTAATTTTACACAGAACTCAGTAATTTTATGAAAATTTGAAAGTGAAAGTTCAATTGGGTGGAACGTTTCAGGACAGCAATAAAGAGGCCTTAAGCAAGTGAAATTATTTGACTTATTATCTGAGTAGAATATACTGCAGCAAGCAAAGCAAAGGTCAGGAATGATGGGGTTAATGTATGTTGAATTAAGCGTTATTTTGGAGCTGTTCAGACACATCGTAATCATTGGGTTGACAGGGATATGAAATGGGAATGTTGAATAATTTCTAAGTGTTTATTTAACACTGCTTGATGTACGTATGTGATGCATTCTACTTTCTGGAGAAAGCTACATTATCCTTTGTATGTGCCTCATAAAATCTGTCAGGCACAACATGAAGCACATTAGAAATCTCAGCAGAATTACGGATACACATCAGAAATGAGGCATGACAGTGTGATTGCTCCTTTCTTGTAGAATAACGCACCATTCTGTGCAGTGTTGTGGAACTCGGGATTTGATTGATGTCCCAGTGCTGCACCCACTTGGATTTGAGATCACAGTACTCCTTTCACTGCAGCCAAGACTTTGATGACAGGCCATAGACGTACCAGGGAACGACTGTGACAGCTTGCTGCTTGGCACCGAACAAAGAGAGGTTTGTATGTTTCTGGAGGATAGAAGCTTCAGACATTTTCCTGGGAGCGCTAATAACTTCTATTGACTGGAGTTTCCCAACCTTTAGCCGGAGTGAAGATTGGAGATAGTTCAAAGTAAACATACATCGTCTGGTTTAAGCTTTCTGCTCAAGACAAGGGTAAGTGAGAAATTTATAAATATGTTCTCAAGGGTCTGAGGCAGAATACTGAATTCAGTAATCATCCTGTGAACTATCAGGGCTGGTGGCCTGAATGTACTTTCTCTGGTCAGCTCATATTCTTATTTTCTTCAGTTTAACTGCAAGGAAAAATTTAAATGCGAGTCAAGATCACTAGTCAAGTTCAGATAATGTTCAATAAAATTTGCTACACAGAAATGTTTAGCCTTGTTTTTTTTTTATGCCCATAGTAAGGAACTTTTTATGATTAAAAATAATTTTTGATTCTTTTCCCTGTTGTAAGAGTGAAAATTGCCACTTAATTAAGTTGTTGTGAAATGTAACCTTTGAAATATTGTAGACAGAAATGCTACAAAAATGAGTTTTACATGTGGAGTCAAATGCTCACAGGTTTGTTAAAGGCCAACGGACAAGCATCCACTTAAGGTGCTGCCACAAAATAACAGACCTAATAGCAAGTTTAACTTAGCCCCTCTCTTTCTTTTAATCTCGCTTCATCCATCTAATTTCATCCAATTTATGGCTACAAACTCACACACTAGCTGTACTAATGCCATATTCCATAATCATTCAACACATGATTGTTCTGGGTAAAAAAACTTGTACCAGGATCTGTCAAGATGTTCAAGATCTCAAGGCTTTGTTTCTGATATCTTTGGCCCCAAGATGAGGGTTTGCAAGGCATAGAATATGTTATTATGACGGATTACAGGGAAATCACTGTCTAAATGTGAGTAATGTGTAGTCCAGTTCAGAAAGCAAGCTGTTCTGATCACGCTGCCAACACTATTACCTACATTTTCAATCTTCTAAGTTTTTAACCACAGAACTAATATAAATGGAACCTGATGCAAATGTTTTTAGTATAAATGAAATCCACGGCTATCTCTTGATCCTGATCTCTAAAACTGTATAGTTTCCAATTTGCTAGATTATATGTTTGACTGATGCATAATCACACTTCATAGAGCCACAGGAGTAGAAGTAGACTATTCAGCTCCTTGAGCCCACTCTGCCATTCAGTAAAATTATGGCTGGTCTGCAGCCTAACTCCATGTATTTCCCCTAGGTCTGCTTCGCTTGATATCCCTGCTCAATAAAAAATTGTCTGTCTCAGATTTAACTCTAATAATTGAACCAGCATCCACCACTATGAGATTTCCAAACATCCACAACTCTCTGCTTGTCAAAGTGTTTCCCAGCAGTTCTCCTGAATGGCTCAGCACTAATTTTTAATTTATAGCCCTTGGTTCTAGAGCCTTTAACTTGTAAAAACAGCTTAGCCTTATCCATCCTGTCCTTCTCCTATAAATATTTTATAGTCTTCTGTCAGATCACCCACTCCTCAACCTTCTGAATTTGAGAGAATAAAAGCCTGCATAATTTATTTTCAGACATAGAAGATAGGAGGAGGCCTTTTGACCCTTTGAGCCAACTTAATAGCCTAATCTCGCTTTCTCCCCATAACCTTTGATCTCTTTTGTCCCAAATGCTTATCTAGCCACCTTTTGAATACATTACGTTCTTGCAGATTAATAATGGTAGCAATTCTGCATTGGTGTATGTTTTGAAAGTTTGATGTATGAGCGGAAGAGTGAAGTTCCTGAAAAAGATTGTTCATCTCTTTAAGTGTGGAAACAAAATGTCTGGCCTGGCTCAGTTCCATCTGTCTACAACAACAAAGTAACTGACAACACTTTCCTCCTTTTTATTGAAAAGCTCTTCCTTCCCCTTGTGAACGTTACTCTAGGCTATAACTTTTCATTTTATTTCCTGATCAGGACATGTATAAAGGTGATCTAGTAAGAAGGCCACCTCAGAGAACACAAAAGGCCTTGTGTTAACAACTCACTCAAGTTACAGGGCCTCTGACATTGCAGCATTCTTTCTGTGCTGTGCTGAAAAGTTGCTGGCCTGGACTATGTTCCTCTCTGTGTGGAATAGTACTCAAAATCTTCTGATTCTAGATATTGAGCTACCGCTGAATTAAAGTTCTTGGACAGAATGTAATGTTCTCTATTTAGTATGCAACCAAGTTGCTTTTGAAGGATGAATTTCCATATCAGCTACTTTTTGAGATAGCAATGTAGAAGTTACATTTTAAACTCCTTATTACAGACCTTCATTATTCTATGGAAAGTGATGGAAGGTCAAGGAATCATAATGTCCCTACAGGTCAGAAGGAGGCCATTTGGTCCATCGAATCTGCACCGACCATAATCCCACCCAGGCCCTATTCCTGTAACCACACATATTACCCTGGTAATCCCCTGACAGTAAGATTAATTTAGCATGGCCAATCAGCCTAACCTGCACATCTTTGGACTGTAGATGGAAACTGGAACATCTGGAGACAACCCACGTAGACACATGAGATTAGGTAGAGAGTTCCTTCAGTGAGCAGGCTCATGGACCAAAGAATCCCTACAGATCAGAAAAAGGCCACTCGGCCCATCGAGTCTGCACCAACTCTCCGACAAAACACCCCACCCAGATCCACCTGCCAATTTCATCCGTAAACCTCATGCATTTATCCCATTAATCTCACATGAGAGAGAGTGGAAACTCCACACAGTGACTCAAGTTGGGAATTGAAGTCGGGTGCCTATTGCTGTGAAACATCAGTGCCATGAAGGAAATGAATCCTTGAATTGTGTTCTATATATAAAAAAAAGCACCAGGAATTCATATTAGCCTTTGATGACTATAAAACTATTTTGTATAATAATGACATGCTGACATCACTGATGGTGCTTTTATAATCTAATGGTTAAGGCCTTTTTTAGCCTATTCAGAAATGGTGTAGTTACTTTTGGACTAACACAAACGTTTTTATAAATGCTGCTTGAATACTGTGCCTCAACTGATTGTCATGTCTTTTCTTTTTGTGCACCAACAAAGAGTAATGTCCCCATTGATGAAGCCAGAAGCTATTTTGCTAAATATTGCACTATTCCTGAGCTTCCTATCCATTTGCGTCATGGTAAGAATTCCTCAAGGTTTCTATCATTTCATTGCATTCTTTATTGCTAACATGTGCATTTGATTTTTTGAGAGTGAATATTACTTCATTTAAAGAATATCAAACTGATCACAGTTACGTTCAAAGTTAGTTTCGAGGTAACTTGATCACTTAAAAAAAAAAATCAAATCAAATAATGTCCGTAAAGTCTGGAGGAAAATTGGAATGTTAGTGAAAGGATGGATCAGAAATGACCAAAACTTGACAGATTTGGGACAACAGCCCCAGCATAACAGTGATGAGAATGCACCTTTCCTTTTAAACTAATCTGATCCTTGACCTCTTTGAATCATCAAGCTTGATCCAATCACTGATGAAGAGTGTGGGATATCAGGAACAGCTAAAACAAAAAATCAGGAACTTAATAGTAGTGCTTCGGTTTCTCCAATCTCGCCCACAGCTGGGATTCTCTGGTCCCACAACAGTGAACAGAGATTTGGCTCAGTTCTTTGTCTTTTCTGGCAGTGGTATGGTGGAGGGGTACAAATGGTTGGAGAATTCTGGCTAGTATCTGTGAGGAACGGTACACTCTCCAATCACCTGTTTAATGGTTGCTGGAGTTGGTATCCAACAGCAGGAGATAGGTGTTGAAGTTTTTCCCTGTTTAGTGTTCTACAGCACCCTCCTCACAAGACAGCTGATGGAGAGCTGCACTGTAGCTTCTAAGTGGTGAAGCTCTATAACATGCATCCTACTGACCCATGACCATAGTCTCAGAAGCTTTGCAGATCGGTCTGCTACTTGCCTATCTTCCTGATATGTCTTCTTCCATCTTGTTCAACTTCAAGTTTTAAATACTATGTATGAGGCTCTTTAGAGACAAATTTTCTTTAAGGAGCAAATAATAAAATGTTACCAAATTTATTTATATATTATAAATATGTCTACTTCAGGTACTCAAAAAAACCCCATTAAAATGGAACTGTACTTTAATTTTTTTTTGTTTATATATCCAGTTCAATCCAATCAAAGTCCAATTCAAAGACCCAACAAATTGAGACTTTCCCAAGCTGACAAGACAGGGTTCTCACCTCCTGTTTTGGGCTTGATCTACATGAGCCAACCTGATTGGAGTAGACATTGCACCTCTGCCAAAGCTTGATCTTATTTGCATCTTAGCCAAAAGGCTGATATGCTACTTTTATAAATTGCTTCAAATGAAGCCAGAATGTAACCTAATGATTTCAATCAAGCGCAGCACTTGATCTTAGCCAAAAGGCCGAGAAGCCGTACTACAATTTTTTAAGTTTATTTTGTAAATCTATGTATCTAAAAAAGCACTATAAATAATGTAAATTCATGTATCTAAACAGAGTCTGTGCTACATTAAGAGCTTCATTGCTCATGGAGTTTCCCTTGCTCACAGTCCAAAAAACACATAAGGGAAATAAGAGGAAACTTCAGCAAATTCTGCAGAATTATACAAAGTGTTTGCTTAAATATGATTTATGAAACCTCAGCCCAGATATGCAAAATGAATGCAAATACTCTGGAGTGCAAAAAGACTGCAGTTGCCTAGCGAGGAAGTTGTGCAAGACATATTGTCTCAATTCCATCTATGATGCAGCATTAAGTCCTTGGTTTTGCAATGATATTTGGTGAACAAGGGAAAGAAAATATGAAAATGGCCTGAAAAGTTTGCGAAAGACATTGAATCTTTTTTAAATGCTTAAACGACTGATCATAGTCAACAATTTCAATGTTTCACAAATTCCAGCAATTGCACTTGGATCCTTGTTTAGTAGGGTATAATGAAAATCCAGCTTTTAGATTTCAAGAACACAGCACACTCCAACAGCAAGACACACAGCTACTGCATTAGATGTAGGAAGATTCTCTGTTTACTCCAAGATTGTGGCTTAAACATTATCATGGTAATCGCTTGTGCAGAAGTCAGACCTCTTGTGTTCATACTAGGGATGTAGCCAGAGCCATGCCTGCTGCGCCTGAGCACTCGGGTTATAGTTCTGGATATTCAGCCTGCAAAGGCAGCAGGAAAGTTGACATGGAGGAAAATACATGGGGAACAGAACTTGCTGATATTCCTTTCATTTAAATTGCTGGAAAGAAAATCTAGTGGTTTTTCTAAGTGGCAAGCAGTTTCCAGCATCCACAGTACTTTGCCTTTATGCACTTCACGCTGGCAGGTTGTCCCCTCTATGCTCTATCAGCCTGTGATCAACACTCAGGTGGCAGTGTCAAAACTCTGCTTCATATACCCTAGCTACAATACTCTACAAGTGCAATTGTTTAAGTAACACTCACAAAATAAAAATAATAAAACCCTATTCTGACCTACAGTCATCCAAAAATTAACACATTACACTTTCAAATTAAGATTCAATGTTTCATATTTGATTAATATACACCTACTGGCAGTCTCTAATCTATTCTTCTGTTAGGATTGCAATATTTCAACATTAAAATAGCAAGAAAATAAATGTCAGTAAAAGGTTGGAAGTCCTGTTTCAATTCTCTTCCCACACGTAGTGATGCACTAAGGCAGACTTTTATCTGTATCCATAGCTAGCAATTCCTGGAACAGGTCACCAGTCTGTCACCAGGGGCTGATAGCTTTGACGTGTGCCACTCCATATCCAATGTGGTTGATCAGGGGTCTCTTCCACTCTTGCCGCCAGTCATTGGCATGTTTGGAAGGATTTTGTAGGTTGAATTCAATCTGTTTGATCGCATTATGAACGCACCTTCCTTGGGCATCAAGTTCTGGGGTGGGACTCGATCTAGATCTTCTGGCTCACGGGCAATGACGTTACCCACTGGACCATAAGTCCTTCCTTAGCAGGCCCATTAGTATCCAAAAAACAGTGGTTAAAGCTTTTAGGTCTGAACATTTCCTCTGAACCTTGTGCTGGTAATGATGGACCTATTCCTAGCATCTTCTATCACAACCAATCTGAGCAGTATGCAGAATATTTAATAGAAGTTATTGCTCCAGTTTCTTTTTTTTAATAATTTCATTTTCTTTTAGGAAAAAAGGCTGGTGCATGTAAGTCCAGCTCCTAAAAATTGTGACGGTGATGAATGCAAAGTGAAAGGTACTTAAGCAAAACCCCTTACAATGCTAACCAATTTACTTTCAGAACACATTACATAATCATAGCTTTCCTGGCACTCTGCAGGTTTATAAAAAGACTTTCCATTTCATAGCAGAGGGGTAAAAGGTAAAAGTCTCACCCAACCTATGTTGCCACATGCTTCAATTTCTTTTTACGATGTATAATTTTTCGGAACTTCTAGTTATTAGTTCTACATAAATACACAAGAACAAAGACATCAAGATGTTGCTTCCATGCCTTTCTTGGCCAGTTCTCACACATAATCGTTAATAAGTGGCAAAGTTATATGGATACAGAAGGTTTCATCCACAATGGTTGAATTAGCTGTCCTTGACTAAAGTGATGGTAGTAACAACAGCACAGGAACAGTATTAAAATTAGTTTTCCGTGCAAGATTGGAGAGGAGAAAATGAATGGATTCTGCCCTCCCTGATCAGGGTGGCACAGTGGCACAGCTGCTGACTCACAGTGACAGGGACATGCATTCGACTCTGGCCTTGGGTGACAGTGTGGAGTTTGCGTGCTAATCATAATAGAGTCATAGAATTCCTAGAATGCAAAAAAGGCAATTTAGTCCATTGAGTCGGCATTGACTCCCTGACAGGGTATCCAGACCCAAACTCCCTGCTCTCTCCCCCAATCCTATCCCTGTGACCCTATACATTTACCTCTTTAATCTATCTAACCCATGCATCTTAGGATACTAAGGGGCAAACCCAGAGGCCGCAATCAGTGAGAATAGGCAACAACACCTCCTGCACAATCGTCCTCAACATCGTTGCCCCATAAGGCTATGTCCTCAGCCTCTTATTCTAATCCTGATACACTATGTGGCCAAATTCCCCTCCAACTCAATTTTCAAGTTTGCTGACTAATCTTGTAGTTTAAATATGCTGTGCTATGACAATTTAAACTGTGACTTGTATGCTATCCATTTATAATCTGTAGTGTATTTTAATACAGTTCATTTATTTCTGATATATCCGTCACAAGACTGATTATGTTTTCAAAACTTCAATCTTACTTTAAAGGGAATGATTGTACACATATCAAGGCGTTATTTCCCAACGCTTCAAGTGGTGTCTATGTAATTCAGCCAATAGGAAAATCCAAACCATTTAAGGTATTTAATTATCATTATCTATTCTATTTATGATAGATCTGGAAACACAGTAACATGTTTTATTGTTTGGAGGCATATCTGATATAAGATATCAGATTTGATTTCCCGCATTCTTCTAAATTCCAGAGGCTATAGGCCTAAACTGTTCAATCTCTGTTCATATGACAAATTCCTCATCTCTGGAATCACTCTTGTGAACCTCCTCTGAGTTGCCTCCGATACCATTATATCTTTTCTCAAATAAGAGGACCAAAACTGTGCACATTATTTCAGATGCCGTCTCACCAATGCCTCGTATAATTGAAGCAATAATTCCTTACCTTTATATTCTATTCCTTTAGCTATAAATGCCAACATTCCATTTGCTTTCTTTATTATCTGCTCTACCAGCAAGTTACAGTTCTCTGCCTGCTAAATTTTATATATATTTTAGGACACTGATTTTCCAATTAATATGATTTATTTAAAAAGGTGTTGTTTTTGTAATGAATGATCTGAAAGAAACTGAAAGCATTGTTTATGCCATCGCAGATTTGTGGAAAAATAAATGTTTTTAGGTATCTAAGCTAATTGAACCATAAAAGTTTCCCTTAATGTTTTTCTGTAATCAGACATATATAAACACACTTAGCATTCTCATTTTGTCTTTTACAAACTGTTCCTTATGTCATGGCTATCACAATTACAACAACTGCAATAAAGTAACATTTGGATTTATTTTTACAAAGGTCAATTTCTTGTGAAAAGGAAAACCATCCATTGGTTTTTGAAATTAGTAATTTTTCAAGTATTTGTTCCAGATATAATTCACAGTAAACATTGTGATGACACTGGGATTAAATGTTGACAAGATTATTCCTAATATTCATCAAGGACCAGCAGACAAATCCTTAATCATTTACCTTAACTGTTCATCCGCAAACCATTTGAGGTTTACCACTTAGTTTGTGGTGTTATGTTGATAATGCTTTAACCTAGTTTTTATTAATATAACTACTGACTCAATTTTAAGGATATATGTAAAAGAATTTTCAGGGCATTTCCCCAACAATGTACTGTAGAATTAATGTTGTTGAACTGTACATTGTAGGTATTCTGTGACATGGAGGATGATGGAGGTTGGACAGTATTCCAAATTAGAAATGGTTTAGATTCCCTGGATTTTCACAAAAATTGGGCTGAGTACAAGGAGGGATTTGGACACCCTAGCTGTAAGTATTCTCTACTTCTGGAACAATATGTGCTTCACAGATCCAACAGAAAGTGAGACACAAAGTTGACAATTTGGTTAATAGCAAGTTTTGAAAAGAAATATTGAGAATTCTATATTTAACATTTTTTCCATCTCTGTTAAAATTATAAAAATAAATAATGTACACCCAAATCCATGAAATTGCCAACAAAGACTTGTTTAGTTCTGTTCAACTATTTGCTCTCTGGAGAGAAAACTAAATTAAGTATTATCTGTGCATCATCTTTAATGGACATAAGCGAGCAATTTAATTGTCTGCAAACCCTTTAGTGTTCTTCTGGATGGACACTCCTGTGGCCAGCATCTATTGCCCATCCCTAGTTGCTCTTGAGGAAGTGGTGGTGAGCTGCCTTTTGAATCACTGCGGTGTACATTCTGTGGGTTGACCCACCTCTTTACCAAGGTGACTGAAGCACTTTTGCAGTTTAAGAGCACATCTCAGTGACCTCTTTCCTACTTAAAATATTTGATCAAAATCCCCCTGGAGAGTTGGTGGGGACTGAAGATTTGCTAAGGGTTATGGAGATTGGGAGAGGTAAGGGGCATGAAAGGATCAAATTAGAAGGATGACAAAGGGACAGTAAAAAGCCTCACCACACAGGTTAATGTCCAACAGGTTTATTTGGCAGCTGGAGAAACCTGTTGGACTTTAACCTGGTGTTGTGAGACTTCATATTGTGCTTATCCTAGTCCAATGTGAGCATCTCCACATCATGACAAAGAGATACCAGGGGATTGAAACTACAAAGAAACTACAAAGGGTTGTGAACATAGCCCTGTCCATTACACAAACCTGCCTCCCATTCATTGACTCTGTCTACACTTCCTGCTGCCTTGGAAAAGCAGCCAGCACAATAAAGGACCTCATGCACACAGGCGTGCTCTCTTCCACCTTCTTCTGTTGGAAAAAAGATGCAAGAGTCTTATACCTTGCATCAACCAACTCGAGAATAAGCTTCTTCCTTGTTGCCGTCAGACTTTTGAATGGAACTACCATATATTAAGCTAATCTTCCTCTGCACCCTAGCTATGGCTATATTCTGTACTCTCTCCTTTCTTTTTCCCCTATGTACTCTAAAAATGGTATGCTTTGTCTCTATAGCGAGCAAGAAACTTTTCACTATCCAATACATGTGACAATAATTGATCAAATCAAAGGATTGGTAGCTAATATAGGTCAGTGTGGGCTGGGGTGATCAGTGAGCACTTAGTATAGGATAAGACATTGGTGACAAAATCTGAATGAGCTGAAGTTTCTGGTAGACGTTGAGAAGACAGTCAAGTGATCTTTAGAATTGTGAAATCTGCAGTAATGTCATCAGAACTTGTTAGCAGAAGATGGATTGGGAGAAGGAAGAGGTTAAAAAATTTGCAAGCAGAGAGCCTCAGTTAGAAGAAATAGGATCAGAAACTCAGCTCAGAGTTCAAATAGGAAACCAAAACTGTGGATAGATTAGATGAGCAAGGGACAGTATCCAAAGAAAAGGACAAGTTAGTGACAAGGGTAGTTAGTTCCAGCTGAGGCCGAAAAGGATACCTCAGGGTTTTTTTTAACCCTTGAGGAAGTTGTGGATTATTCAAGATTGTACCTCAATCATGACTCAGTTGGTAACACTCTTGCCTCCAAGGGTTGTAGGGTCAAAACTCCAGGACTTGACACTGCAGTGTAGCATTGAGATGCACTGGTAGAAATGCTGTTATTTCATTAGTCCAGTGTAGCATTGAGATAATGGAAATGTTGTCTTTGCAATACTCCATTGCAGTATTGAGGGGCAGTGCAGCACTGATAGAAATGCTGTATTTCCAATGCAACATTAAACCATACAGGTACTTGTTTGCTCTGACAGGTGGATGCAAAAGACCCCATGGCATTATTCCAGTGAAGAGCTGGAGAGTTATTCCTAATGACCAGGCTAGCATTTGTCCCTCATTCAACATCACACAACAGAAACAAATTATGCAATCATTATCAAATTCCTGTTTATCGGAGCTTGCTGAATACAAATTGGCTGCTGTGTACTTGCATTGCAGAATTAGAGACCTGGACAATCATTATTGTCCAGGAGGTGGACATTTGACCCGTTGTTACTGCATTGGCTATCCAAATGAGCACCTTGCCTCATACCATTCCCCCAGTTTTCTGCCCCTCACCCTGCACACCCTTCCATTTCAAATAACAGTCTCGTTCCCTTTTGAATGCTTCAATTGAGCCTGTCATTCTCAAAGGCAGTGCTTCAAAAGCTTCTGGCTTGTGCTATCAAATAAAACCTGTTGGACTTTAACCTGGTGTTCTGAGACTCATTACTGTGCTTACCCCAGTCCAACACCAGCATCTCCACATCACCCACAAGCAGCACATTCCAAACCCTAACCACACGCTGTATATTTCCCCTCATATCACTTTTGCTTCTTTTAACTAATTTAAATCCATGCCCACTTATTCTTGATCCTTTCACAAGTGGGAGCAATTTTTCCCTGTCTGCTCTGGCCAGATGCCTCATGATTTTGAATACTTCTGTCAAATTTCCAATGACTACAATGCATTTCATTGGCTGTAAATTTCTTTGAGATGTTGAGTATAAATTTTCTTTTAAAACCAGCACCCTGATAGCACAAATCACAACATTGTAGAAGGATTGATGAAAGTAATGTGAGAGGAAGGGAAGAGTAAGCAAGAGGTAATGACCAACTGACTGTGTCAGCAGTCTCTGCTTAGACTATGAAGCTGGGGCCATGCTTTATTAATTATGTGGAACTTGCTGGCAGCAGAGGCTAAACATATTTCAGATTTTGAGATTCCTATTGTCCTTATATTGATGGCATCACAACCATAGATGAAAGATTTAATGATTTTGCCATCCATAGAAAAACATCTTAAATAGGTTGTAAAATTGTTTCACGAGAAATACTTACAGGGGAAAATACAAAGCCAACCCCACCTCCACTGTTAATCATTTAACTGGAGAACTCCGCCCTCACTCCCCCCATACCTATGACACTTATGTCAAAAAGTGTACTAACCTATTACAAAAACTCACTGAAGTGATGTTTTCTCGGTAAATCTTATGAGTTTCTTCATTTGTAAAGGTGAACATTGGTTGGGACTGGAGAACATTTACTCGCTGATCAACCAGCCGGACAAGAAATTTAAACTCCGGGTAGACTTAAAGGATTTCGAAGATGGCACTGCGCGTGCAGAATATTCTGAATTCCGGATTGACAATGAAACAGAGTTTTATAGACTTCATCTGGGAACTTACTCAGGAAATGCAGGTAGAGACGTGTTCATAATGACAAAGCAGTTTGGCTCAATCTAACTCAGGCATCTGTGGATTTATGCCCTTATGTACATGATCTAGGCTGATAGTCTATTGAAGTTGCATGATTAGAGATGCTGCTTCTTGTGTAGCATATAAAACTGACGTAGCCTTTGATGCAGATGTAGAAAATCTAATCATACTATTCAGAGCTCTCGGCAGCAAGCTTTTTGGAAGGCAGTGGTCTGGTGGTATTATCATTAGACTATTAATCCAGAAACTCAGCTACTGTTCTGAGTAAATGGGTTCAAGTCCTGTCATGGCAGATGGCGATTTCAGGACAATCCTGTAGTAGAGTGGTTAGCGCTGTTGCTTCACAGTGCCAAGGACCTGGGTTCAATTCCTGGTTTGGGTCACTATCTGTGCAAAGTCCGCATGTTCTCCCTGTGTCTACATGAGTTTCCTCCCACAGTCTGAATGACGTGCCGGTTAGGTGCATTGGTTATGCAAAATGCTCCCTTGTGTACCTGAAAAGATGTCGGAGTGTGGTGACAAAGGGATTTTCACAGTAACTTCATTGCCGTGTTAATATAAGCCTATTTTTGACATTAATAAATAAGCTTTTGAAAAAAATTCCCACAGCGAACATCAACACCTTTCATTATTGTAACACATTATACCTTTGGAAAAACATACAGGTCACTTCCTTATGTGACAAGTGACATTTCAAAATGTACTATGTGTTTCTGAAGCACTTTGGGACATCTTAAGGAAGTAATGGGATGTTATATAAATTTTATTTTCATTTTTCTTCATGCTGTGTTTCTGATGCTTTGGTTCAATTGTCATCACATCTGCAAAATATTTTAAATTTATTACAAATTAAGAGCAAAGAACTCAACACCAAAGAAAAATCTTACAATGATTCAGATGAGATGAAATAGTGTAATTCTCAATTTGTTGGCTTTGTTTGGCAAGGATTGCACATCCAGTCTGAGCAGCA
The DNA here is from genome assembly GCA_024679065.1 of Sphyrna mokarran. Lineage (NCBI taxonomy): Eukaryota > Metazoa > Chordata > Chondrichthyes > Carcharhiniformes > Carcharhinidae > Sphyrna > Sphyrna mokarran. The sequence continues at coordinate 26,070,047 of JAGIQG010000019.1, forward strand.
GCAATCCTCATTTAGGCATATTCCACATTGCTGATCGTAACGTCACAATTGTCTATTGTTATTAGGTTCATTAAGTCCCGCTTCTTGGCAATCAGTCTAGTAATTCATAAAATTAAAAAGGAAGTTGTGTTTTATATTCCAATAAATCAAGTAATGATGACCAATGTCCCTAAAATTTATCTTTGTTGGTAATAGCTTCCACAGGTTTCGGGTGATTATGCTTTATTTTTGCTGCGAGGATAATTTTAGGGATCCAGTAATATGATCTGTATGATTCAAGCGTAATCTTCACGATAGACTCTCTACTCATGTAGTTTAACATTGACTATGACTGCATAAATGTTGATAGCAACATCCACTTTTTTTTGTGCTCAGGTGATGCATTCAGAGGACCAGAACCACCTGAAGAGGACCAAAATGGTCATAAGTTCAGTACTTATGACAACGACAATGATGATTGCAATCCCTGTATATTTGGTGACATTGTAATTGAAAGTTGCAGTGTCATGCTTGGCAGTGGTTGGTGGTTTAGTCAATGTGGAATGGCAGATTTGAATGGGGACTGGCATTCAAAAGATAATAACATAGGCTGGATGTCTGGAGTGCACTGGAAAACTTGGAAACAGGTACCATATTCACTGAAAGTCAGTCAGCTGAAAATTGCATCAGTGTAAATTCCTTATATTAATCTCTTGCTAGCTGTGTTGAAACAGTAAAATAAACATCTTTATCAAAAAAAAGTTATTATCTAAGCAGTTTTAAAGAATGATAAACATTTTGTAGTTAACTATTGCTGATTATAACTTAGCTTGTCTAACAAAACTTAAGTATTTTTAAAAATAAAAACAGCAATTGCTGGAAATACTGAACAGTTCCAACAGTGTCAGTGGAGAAGGAAAGAGCATTAACAATTCAGGTAACAACGTCACATCAGAAGGTCTGAAGATAGGCCAACAATGTGACGCACCAACTGTTTCTCTTTCCAATGATGTGGCTTGACCTACTGAGCATGTCCAGCATTTTCTGTTTTTATTTCAGATTCCCAATATTTTCCTTCAATATTTTTTACTTTGTTGGCATAGACTCACAGCCATAACCTGTTGGATCAAATAAATAAAGTTCGGTGAGTAGCAGTCGCTAACAGTAGTTTTCTCAAAAATAAAATGATTAAGAAAGTGTAATGTGCCTTTCTTTGTTTGAATACAAATTATTCTCAACTCTCTTCCACCTGATTTAGATTTGTCAAATTAGAGATTGGTAGCCCCAAGGCTGGGCCTGATTTGTTAACATTATATTAGAGATATAGGAATAGAAGTAAATCTGATGCCTTTTTTTGGGCTATTTCACGCACATCCAACAGTCCTCCTCTGACACTAGCCTACTGCAATTTACTCTGAAATGTAGTATCGAGTTCTTCTCAGAGTACATTTATAATAGAGAAGGTTAAAATGTACCTTATGAGGACAGTGTGCAATTTTACTTTACTTTTTCTAAAAAAATTTTTTATAGTTTTTCTACTTTTAATAATGATGTGGAGATGCAGCATTGGACGAGGGTGAGCACAGTAAGAAGTCTCACAATACCAGGTTAAAGTCCAACAGGTTATTTGGAATCACAAGCTTTCAGAGCACTGCTCCTGCATCAGGTGAGTGGAGTATCAAGTTTCATAACACTTACCAATGGCTCTTTATCAGATTGAATGTTGTAATACCAGCGGATAGTTAGCCTTATATTAGATGCCTGTATTTTGAAATGTTCGTCTGCACTAATACTCAAGTGTCATCAGGTACATGTCACGAGACAGTACAGTAAATGTGCCAAAGCACAAGGAAAACACATTGGAAATGGCAGTGATTGTAGCATTTACGGAGTGGAAACTTTCCAAACTGATGAGGTAATGACAAAATCACAGATTTATTTATTCAGTTTTGCCTTATTGGTTTTAAGAAAACCAAGTTGAGTAAGGAGGAACAGGAAAGACTGAATAGCCACTGAGCTCACTTTGCTATTCAACATGATTGTGGCTGATCCTGATTTATTTTTAGAAGTGATCATTTAAACACAAAGAGCTGAATTATATAGCTGTAGGAAATGTCAAATCCAGCACTTAACCCAAAGAAACACTAAGTATTTATGAGAACAAGAACTGGGCTTATTAAAATACTAAATTTGAAGATTCCCTGTAGAATTTGGTTATCATTTATGTGAAGCAAAGGCATAATGGATGCCTATAGATTGCACACACTGATTAAACTTATTTTTTCAACTTTTTTCAGCCTTAATTGGCAATCAACCTTGGAGAAGATTGCCAATTTCAAAACCCCATCGAGTTAGATATCAGGTGACAGTGCAGGTCACAAATAGTGCCCAGTGGACATTGATCTCAAGGGTAGATGAGGCACTTCAGTGTGTTCTGCAGTTCACCTAGAAGGGCAACTCCAAAATCAAACCTGCATTCTTTCAGCTGCCACATTTGTGGCATGTGTTATACTGGTGTAGTGTTAGCCATCTTGGACAAAAGAGAGTTCTGTTCAACCTCCACCCACTTAAATATAGTCAATTTGGAGGTTGTTCAGCAAGTTATCAACCAAGATATTAGACATACCAAGCCCTATTTAGATGGGAAAGTGATGACAGGGACAAGCAGAGGCTGCTACTGACAAGTCTTCCTTCATAATCCTACATTTATGCAGTCTCGGGCTGATGCGCACTCTCGACAGATTGGATGGGTGTGGAACTCATATGCTTCTAGGTTGACAGAGCCAATCTTTTCAGGAACAATGCTATTCTCCCCAGTCCAAGAAAAGGAAAGAAAATGAATAGCTCTTGCTGTACCTGCCAGGTCACAAACTCCTGGCTAGTTATCCAATTATCCTGGTCAAAATGTAAACCATAGAACTGTAGAACCCTAACAGTACACAAAGAGGCCACTTGGCCCATCAAGTCTGCAGTGACTCTGCAAAAGAGCATCCCCATCCAGGCCCTCCTCTTCGCCCTGTTCCCCCTAACCCCGTGCACTTAATATGGCCAATCTACCTAACCTACACATCTTCGGATTGTGGGAAGAAACTGGAGTACCTAGAGAAAACCCACACAGACACAGGCAGAATGTGCAAACTCTTCACAATTCCCAAAGCCAGATTTACACATGAAACCAACATCAACCTAGACTGTAAACTATTCTTTATTTTTACTAAACACTTGTGCTAAGGCAGTTGGAAAATCCATCATCAGACCACATTTTGCAGTGGAGCTTTGCACCTTGTTTTGCCTCCATAAACAAGAGGTTTCCCTTGAACTTGGTGAATTCAAAATTGTATGGGAAGTGAATGCGTCACTGTTCAGGTAGTTATGTATTGTTTATTTAAAGTAATTCCATTAAGACATGGAATTAAAAACTTAAGCTCACATCAAGAGAAGCAGCTTCAAAAACATGGTTTTAATTGTAAACATGGCAGATTATTAAATGAGAGCATCGTGCTAATAGGCTCTGCAGCATACATTACAAATGCTGCATTACGCATTACCAAGCCTCCTCGTTTTTGTATTGTTAGCATAAAGTTGTCCTGTACCACTGATTCTTCTATGGTACAGATATACAAATATATATTTATATATACACACAAAATACAAATGCTCAGATGTATAATTTGTTTAAAAATGACTAAACGTTAAAATTTACCAATCATTAATAATTTACTTTGGCTTTCAATAACATACCAGATGTAATTCTTAAAAAAGAATGTAACAGTTAAACATCCAGATAATAATTGTTGAAGTTAATTCTCAACAGGAAGTCCTCAAGATGCGGCTGATATCCTCGATTGACAAGTTTAGTCACCACTAGGCAGGGGGAAAAAAAAAATTTTTTTTAATTTTTACCTCAGTAAAAAGAATTACATTTTCTAATGCAGAACAGACCTAACCATAAAGGAATATCTTTGAAAATATTCCAACTTGTGTGTTATCACAAAATGGTTATTAACCATGTATGGAAGATTAGAATAAAAAAACATGCATTTGCATCTTACAATTTGTACATTTTATAATATAGAATCTTCTCTAAACACGTCTGGCATTTACAGTCACTACCTTATTGTATCCATATATCATGGAACCGTGAATTGTTATGACAATGGTTCCTGCTCTAAATATTGTGACCTAACACAAATGTTGAACATTTTAATTTATAAATTTTTTGTTTTATGGTTACGTACCTACAAGAACAGGAAAATATACAACGTTGGAGCTAACACTATTGGTTTTGGGTTTCACTTGTAATATTACCTAACTTTAGATACAATGGTTCAAAACAAACAGAATTGTTTACATACAATTGTGTAATTTACTTGAGACCATTTGTTATTTTGACAGCCAAAGTTTTAAGTTACATATTTATTTAAATTTTTTCATCATTAATATACATTGTTTCTGATTTAAACAGAACTGGAATTGGCAAAGATGAATATGTTTACTCTACCTTTGAAAAGGAAGTGTGAATAATGCTTAAATGTCTTGTAGGATTGCTGCATCACTGCAAAGTTGGGATGCATTGTCATTTGTTTATCAGCATCATACTGCCATGCCTGAGAAATCAACTGACTGCGGAATTTCAGAATCAGACTGAAAATATTGTGTATGATATTCATCACTGGGGCAGCTTTCTCAGTTAATAATCCCCTGTAATATAAAAAGGAAAAAAAATTGTCAACATTATCTTCACCATTGTCTTTTTACATACATAGCTTCTAATTCAGGTATGAAGATAACAATACATGTAAAAAGTCACTGGTCCAATTTAAAATCCCAAACTACAAGTATTTGCTTTGCAATAAGAGAGAATAATTAGAAAAGGCCACTTTTAGCCATTTTTCCTTTTCACTTCAAACTACAGGTACTCTGCATTCACATTTTCAACTTCTGTTCAACCATTAAATCTTCTTTTCCCTTCTGCCTGAAGAAAGCAAATACATAACCAAGCATTTCAAGTTGTATTAGATTTAGTTTTAGCTTATTTTGTGAATTTTAGACTCTCAGTCCCATCTGATCAGCACCACACACCCACATAGTTCAGCAATCCAGACTTGCAGCAAATAATTACCATAACACAGAACATGTTATGTAATTCTTTACAAATGCTGCAAATAACTGAATAAGCAACTCTTGCCTGAAAATGCCTTTGTTGAGGTATTCGGCATGTGTTCGATGGAGTTCGTCCAGGTTTCCAACTGATGACAACTTGTGCCCTAATTCACACCAGGTCACATGCAAGATCTGATTGGCAATATAACCCTGGATGACTTTAACAAAATGCTGCATTTCATGTCGATAGAGTTGAAGTTGATGAAGCTGAACTGAATTTGAGGAGCGATTAACTAAAGCTAAAAGAAACAAAAAGTGAAAGAGAAATTTAATTTCAAAATTCTAGAAAATTAATGGGAAAGCTAGGTGTGGACACGCGTTTGTAGATCATAACTTTTCACAAGATCTGGTCAGAACCATGAGGTAATAAATACTGTCAATAGACTGTAATTATTGATTATTCATGTTAAATGGTCTTCAATGGCTCTAACTAAACCTGACAATGTCATATTTCAGTTCGTATCTCTGAATGGCCAGTCATAGCTTCCAGTGTTGGATGTGACAGAATAAAATAGATATACAGTGCATATCCCAAATTTATATCACTACTAACAAAGGGTGGCACAATCTTCAAGTGCAACAGGAGGAGCTTAAAAAAAAATCAATGCTTTAATTGTGATTAACAATTCTTAAAGTGAAGTATTTCACCAGTTACAGAGATAGAGTAATGAAGTAATGTTCTGTGATAAAGACCCATTGGTTCATCTATGGGTGAAGATGGTGGTGCAGTTGTAATGTCACTGGATTTGTAGCTCAGAATTTAAAAAAAGGTAGCAAAAATTTCTACAAATGTACAAAACAAAAAAAAAAGTGGCTAAAGTAAACATTAGTCCTTTACAGGATGAGAAAGGGGATGTAATAACTGGAAATGAGAAAATGGTTGAGGCATTGAACAAATATATTGTACCAAATAACATACCAAAAATTGATGACAGGAAGACTATGGCAGGTGAGAACCTAAAACTGTTATCATGAAAGAGGTAGTGTGGGCAAGTTAATGCACTAAAGGTAGATAAGTCTCCTTGTCCTGATGGACTGCATCCCAGGGTACTAAAAGAGATGGTGGGAGAAATAGCAAATGCACTAGTGGTAGTTTACCAAAATTCACTGGACTCTGGGCTGGTTCCCACAGACTGGAAACAGCAAATGTGACACCACTGTTTAAAAAAGGAGGTAGACAAAGGGCAGGTAACTATAGGCCAATTAGTTAACTTCTGTCACAGGCAAAATGCTTGAATTTATAATCAAGGAAGAAATACCAAGACATCTGGATATAAATTATCCCATTGATAAGACGCCACATAGGTTCATGAAGGAAAGGTCATGTTTGACTAATTTGGTGGAATTCTTTGAGAACATACAGTAGACAATGGGGAACCTGTGGATGTGGTACATCTGGATTTTCAGAAGACATTTGGCAAGGTGCTGCAGCAAAGACTGCTATATAAGATAAAGGTGCACGGTATTACAGGTAATGTATTAGCACGGATAGAGGATTGGTTAACTAACAGAAAGCAAAGAGTGGGGGTAAATGGCTTTTTTTTTGGTTGGTGACTCGGGACTAGTGGTGTGCTTCAGGGATCAGTGTCGGGACCACAATTGTTTACAATTTAATATATGATTTGGAGTTGGGCACCGAGTGTAGTGGGTAAAATTTGCAGAAGACACTAAGATGGGTGGCAGAGCAAAGTATGCAGAGGATGCTGAGAGTCTGCAAAGAGATATGGAATAATCTAAGTGAGTGGGCAAGGATCTGGCAGATGGAGATCAAAATTGGTAAATGTGAGGTCATCCATTTTGGTAGTAATAACAGTAAAATGGAATATTATTTAAATGGGAAAAAATTGTGGCATGCTGCTGTGCAGAGGGACCTAGGTGTCCTTGTGCATGAATCACAAGGAGTTGGTTTGCAGGTGCAGTAGGAATTAAGAAGGCAAATGGAATTTTGTCCTTCATTGCTAAAGGGATGGAGTTTAAAAACAGCAAGGTTATGTTGCAGCTGAGGTTACACCTGGAGTAGTGTGTACAGATTTGGTCTTCTTACTTGAGAAAGGACATACTAGCACTGGAGGGGGTGCAGAGGAGATTCACTAGGTTGATTCTGGAGTTGAGAGGTTTGGTTTATGAGGAGAGATTGAGTAGACTGGAACTATGCTCACTGGAATTTAGAAGAGGGGAGAGCTTATAGAAATATATAAAATTATGAAGGTAATAGATAAGAAAGAAGCAGGGAAGTTGTTTCTACTGATGGGTGAAACTAGAACTCGGGAGCATAGTCTCAAAATAAGGGGAAGCAGATCTAGGATTGAGTTGAGGAGGAACTTCTTCACAAAAGGTTGTGAATCTGTGGAATTCCCTGCCCAGTGAAACAGTTGAGGCTACCTCATTGAATGTTTTTAAGGCAAGGATAGATACATTTTTGAACAGTAAAGGAATTAAGGGTTATGGTGAGTAGGCGGGTAGGTGCAGCTGAATTCACAAAAAGAGCAGTCATGATCTTATTGAATGTCTGACCAGGCTCAAGGGACCAGATGGCCTACTTCTGCTCCTAGTTCTTATGTAATCCAAGACACCCAGACTAATGTTCCGAGGACACTGGATTTAAAATTCCACCAGTTGCCGTGGTGGGATTTAAGCCTATTTATAAAATCTGGAATTATATTCTAATCTCAGTAATAGTTACCATGATGATTATCATTGATTATTGTAAAATCCCATCTGGTTCATTAATGTCCTTTAGGTAAGAAAATCTGCTGTCCATATCTGGTCTGACCTACATGTGGCTCCAGACACACACCAACACCACTGACTTTTAATTGGCTTTCTGAAACGGCCTAGCAAACCACTCAATTCCAGGGCAATTAGGGATGGGCAATGAACGCAAGCCTTGCTAGTGATGCCCACATCTCATGAAATTGAAAAATAATTAGCAGCTTACTGTAATTCTTTAACTAGTAAGACTTTCCCAATTGGAATTCATCCAATTCTTCCTTAAAATTAATCTGTCAAGTCTTTCTATTCAGTCAGTTCTGTATTCTTCACACCTGTAAAAATCTAAACTTAGCCTCCTTTCATTCTCTTCACCAGTCTCAGTCATAAAATCCCTACAGTCCAGGAGGAGGATACTCAGCCCATAGAGTCTACACCAATTCAACATGTTATCAGGCCTTCACAGTCCCATAGTATTCCTCCACTATACCTCCTAATCCACCTAATTTGGGACACTAAGGGACAGTTTAGCATGGCCAATCCACATATCCTGCACATCTTTAGCCTAGAGAAGAAACCGGAGTACCCAGAGGAAACCCACACAGACTTAAGGAGAACATGCAAACTCCACAGGCTGACAATCACCCAAGGCTGAAATTTAACCCAGGTCCCAGGCACTGAGGCATCAATGCTAACATTGTGCCACCATGCCACACTTTCCTTAATCCTCCAACCTCAGCAAACGTACTTGTAATCCTCCTGACTACCATCAATAATTAAAAATCTTTCCTGTAATGCTATATTCATACTAAACACCAGCATTCCAGATATGTTCATGCCACAACCTCTAAATCCACTCATTTGATCTGAATATCTTAGATACGAAACCAATATTTTATTAATTTTCTTTACTACCTGTAAATACTGAAGTAACTATAACAATAATTAACCCATTAAACCCCTAAGTCTATTATTCTAATCTACTGCTTTATGCAGTTAATAAATACTTTAATCATGTTCTTGCTTCAACTTAATGTTGTCTTTAATTGCAGCCAAATAAAATTACAATCCTTATAAAAATATTTTTATAGATAACCTCAGACAATAATTCAATGAACATTTGTTCAACAATCACGGGCTAATAATTTTCTCACCTGTACGCTTTAAATGGAACCAAACATCTTTCAATGTCCAGAACATATGCTTTAGCTGCAGCAGGAAAGAAAATATCTTGTTGTATTTGCTCATGCAGCTTTCTGTGATCACAATGTTGAGAGGCCAATTCACCTACATAAACATACCAAGGAAAGGAAACGCAATGTTTATTAGTGAGACTGGGCAAGGCTGCAGCTACGGTATGACACTCTGATATAAATTTCGAAAATGATGTGCATTTCCATTAAATTCTCCCCCAATTTTAAAAAGTCAATATTTGGTGGTAACTCACAACACAAGGGTCATTGAGCAACCTACAAAACAATGCGTACCCTCCTATAAACTAAGTATTACGAATTTCTATTCTGACAACTCAGTTTAGATTTTGATTGGAGAGAAATGTCACATCACAAACACTCTCAAATACCACCAAAATTTAAATAAGTGCTATAATTAAAAGAATGCATTGCCACAATGACTTGGACTTGCCCTTTTAAAATAATTCATATTACTTTTAATATTTTTCACTTGCATAAATTTACAAACTTGTTTGCAACAGTTCGAAACTTGTTTAACATGATTTATCAATTTATTAAATTTATTCAAAAGAATTTTTAGAAACAACAAAAATATCATGGACCTAAAACATTCTTGTTTGATCTCAATCTCATTGTCCTAACTTTTCATCATGTCAATCAATTCCTAACTGACCACTGAATTTAACTGCTTCAACTGACCAAGTTAGAAATATATATTTCATTTATATTATTCTTTGAACGAAATAGTGATGTATCAAATTTCCCTACTTACAGCAAGTCCTCACTTTCCTGAAAATTATGACTTTAAAAGAAATGGCATTCGGTGAATCACAGCTTTCCAGAAGAAACCGTGTTAAAATCTAAGTTTGATTCCTTAAGATATTTCTTTCCCAGAAAGAGAACAATGCACAAGCTGAAATACTGCAGCGTAAATGTGCAGAACTGTGCATTCCTGGCTGAAATGACTTATGGAATAAAATACATTATGAAGTATGATATACAATACAATTAAATGGTTTTTAAAAAATTACTCACCAGTAAAATACTTTTAGATTGAAAAGACTCTATCTCGTGGTGGAGGTTGGTCAGTGCAGTTGACAGCTGCAAGTCCCAGAACTACCTGAACTGACCAACCTCTGTCACTAGATGGAGCCATGATGTGAAGATGCCAGCACTTGGACTTGGGTAAGTACAGTAAGAAGTCTCACAACACCAGGTTCAAGTCTTAGATGGAGGCCAGGACTTGAATGTGAGTTCAAAAGCAAAGCCAGGAGCACAACCAGAAGAAGTCGGGAGTTGAAGAACTCTAACGGGATTAAGGTAAAAATATAGCTTGGGAGTCTGTAAGGGCAGAAGACTAAGGGCGAGGGTGGAAGCACTGCAGGAAAAGTTCTGGTCTGTCCTGTCCTGGCAGGTTAAAGTCCAACCAGTTTATTTGAATGCGAACCCACAGCTTTCAGAAAAGCTGTTCCTTCGTCAGGTGTGCAGAAGGTTCTTTTTCAGTATCTTGTCTGCTTTCTTGCATCTTTGTAAAAAGATGACAAAAGGAACAGCTTTTCCAAAAGCTCGTAGGTTTACTATCAAACAAACTGGTTGGACTTTAACCTAGTGTTGTAAGACTTCCTACTGTGTTACCTCAGTCCAAGGCTGGCATCTCCACATCCTGTCCTGGCAGGAGCAGACAGGCCACAGAAGAGGAAGACTGTGTCAAAAGTCGTTAAAGTAAAATTGGCAATGTTACATTGATAATCGACACTACTGATGATGTTAAAGTGAAACAACATTGAGTGAGTTCATGTTAAGTGGGGGCTTACTGTGTTCCTAACCGTCAAAATGTTTGCAGGTCCCGCATGTTTGAAACTTTTGTTAGCACAGTCAATGTGCCTGAATCAATTTCACTTATTTGTAACTTTGGAAACACAGGTAATCAATTTAAGACAAACATAAATTCTTCCATTTTCCTCACAATAAACTTGGGTTCTGAGAATTTGGTTTCATCTTGGTATCTTACATAGTACTTGCTTAAAAACAACAGTGAGGAAAGAGATTAGCTGCGATAATGTGGAATGTATATGGATAAAGCACTAAGATGCAAAAAAAAGTTAGTGCATACACACCTCCAAACAATAGTGTTAATATTGGGATGGCATTAAACAGAAAACTAGAGACTAAAGGATCATCAGTAATTATAGGTGACTTTAATCTGCACATAGACTGCACAAATCAAATTAATCACAATACCAAAGTGGAGGAATTCCTGGAGTGTACAAAGAATGGTTTTCTGGGCCAATATGTTGCGGAACCAACTAGAGAATAAGCCATATTAGACTAGAGATCGTCTAATGGTAAAATAAATATTTGGCAGTCTGGTTGTGTGAGACCCCCTTGGGGACAAATGATGATAATACACAGAATTTTTCATCAATACAGAGAGTGACATTGTTGATTCTGAGATGAGGGTCCTGAACATAAATAAACGAAACTACGATGACACAAGATGCAAATGAGCTTGTATTTGGAGCGTTTACAAAGATTGCTGAAGAAGGGAAAATAGAATGAGAACTGGCAATGATGGATTGAGGAACATTACTTAAAGGGATGACAGTTGGTAGGCAATGCCAAACATTCAAAAGAGTGCAAGGATAAACTATACCTATTGTTTATTACTGTCTGGTGCAAAAGTAAAACAGGGTATGTGACCAAACCATGGTGTATAAGGGAAATTGGAGATAGTATTAGATACAAGGAATGGGCACACAAACTGGTCAAAAAAAAACAGACCTTACAATTTGGAGCAGTTTTGAATTCACAAAAGGAATTAAGAAGGGAAAATAGAGAAGCTTGCGGGGAACAAAAAACTGATTTGTAAATGTTTTTATAGGTATTTGAAGAGAAAAAGACGAGTGAAGACAAATGTATGTCCTTTATGATCAGAAATAGGGCAATTTTTATGAGGAATAAAGTAATAGCTGACCAATTAAATGCATACTTTAGTTTTGTTTTCACAAAGGAGGACACAAGTAACATATCAGAAATGGTGGGGAACAGAGTTTAGTGAGCGGTGGGAACTGAAGGAAATCAGTATTAGTTGAGAAATAGTATTGGGGAAGTTAATGGGATTGAAGGCTGATAAATCCCCAGGGCCCAATAATCAACATCCCAGAATACTTAAGGAAGTGGCCCTAGAAACAGCGGATGCATTGGCGATCATCTTCCAAAGATTTTATAGACTCTGGAATGGTTCCTACAGATTGGAAAGTAACTAATGTAATCTCACTATTTAAAAAGGGTGGTACAGAGAAAAATGAATTATTGACCACTCATCTGATGTCAGTTGTGGGGAAAATTCTAGAGTCCATTATCAATCATTTTATTGCAGAGCATTTGGTAAATAGTGATAGGATCGGACAGAGTCAACATGGATTAATGAAAGGGTAATCGTACTTAACAAATCTACTGGAATTCTTAGAGGATATAAGTAGTAGAGTTGATGAGGAGGAGGCAGTGGATGTGGTTTATTTGGATTTTCAGAAGGCTTTTGACAAAGTCCCATGCAAGAGATTAGCATGTAAAATTAGAGTGCATGGGATGGGGCGTAGTGTACTAAAATGGATAGAAAACTAGTGGCAGACAGGAAACAAAGAGTAGGAATAAACAGGTAATTTTCTAAAAGGCAGATAGTGATTAGTGCGGTATCGGTGCTGGAACCCCCAGCTGCTTATAATATTTATTAATGATTTATATGACAGGACAAAATGTAACATCTCCAAATTTACAAATGAGACAAAGCTGGGCGGGAGGGTGAACTGTGAGGAGAATGCAGAGATGCTTCGATGTGATCTGGACAAGATGAGTGAACAAAGAACAAAACAGCACAGGAAACAGGCCCTTCGGCCCAACGAGCCCGTGCCACCACCTCAAGTGAGTATTCCAAATAAGTCTCCTGATTGCTTTATCACTACTATAAGCTTCAGGTAACATTTATATCTAATATAAAAGCAAAACACAGCAGATACTGGAGATCTGAAATAAAAAACAGAAAATGCTGGATAATGGAAGTCTGGCAGCATCCAAAATGTGGAGAGAAACATTTTGAGTCCACTATGACTCTTTGCTGGGACTGGTGAGATAAAAATGTTTTATCTAAAATCCACAAATGATTTGGTCCCAAGCATTTCGGACAAGAGAGGTTAGTGTGTTGACAAATTAAATTGCTTTGACCTTTTTGCACTGCTGCTGTTGACAACTTATTGCTGACCTCATTGTGTTTGCAATGGTTTATTAACACAATCAAATTGTCTGAAAATGAAAACATGAAAAATATAAAATACTTAAATTTCTAAAAAAAAAAGTTCTGACCTTGTATCTTAGCTCCAGACAGTTCAAGACATCAGGTGCATTGGGCTTGAACATTTCTGGCAGATATTTAAGGGCAAAAGTCAGATTAGATGCGAACTTCGAGTCTCCATGAAGACTATATTGCAATGCTTTGTTCAAGATCGAATTCAAGACTAAAGGATTCAGAAGTTCCCCAGGTGTCTGTCCAGATCCAAGCTAGTGAAAGAAAATAGGCCTTTTCAGTTCATTTCACAATTGGGTTTTAAAACTCACAGGCTTACGTTGGGGATTTTTATTAAACACAAACTCAAGCTACATGAATCAGTGTTGCACTGGTCAATCTCATTGTGGTTTAATAAATTGTTCAAGAAGTTTTTTTTTAAAAAAAGGTGTCTATTTGAGTCCAATTGAAACAAAAATGATATAGCTTTCATTTAACAAAGGCTGTAATACTGAGACACAGTGAGTTAGGCATAGGCCTCAAGTCCAATTGCCTTGCCTGCTGGCTGTAAGAATACCACATGGAATGAGCTTTGCAGTTTCAATCCAGCTGTTTATGGGCAGCATCTTTGGTATGAATCTGGCAGAAAAACAAACAGATAATTTTCTAAAAGGCAGATAGTGATTAGTGCTGGAACCCCCCCAGCTGCTCACAATATTTACCAGAGAAGCAACTGGACTGATAATGTAGGAAATGGTGCATTCTAGTTACTCTTCTGAGGCTTTGTCTCAGGTGCATTGTTGGTCCAGAATTGAGCAAGCAGCTGGCTGTACTAAACCCACATTTTCTCAGTTTCAGTGAAATAAACGAAATTCAGAATCTTTTGTCATGAAGCCAGGCACTCAAATAGTAAATAAAACTTGTACAACAAAATTTAGAGATTTGTGAATATTATTTCAGATTTAGTACTACTGAAGTTGCCCATTGTGAATTCAGTGGCATCAGCCAAAGTGGCCAGACCATCTTATATCTAGGACAGGTCCAACATTTACTTCTGCAATAGCATAACCAGGAGCCTAAAAATGCTATCCATTTGTGGCTTGAATCTGGTGGCTGTATTTTACACATGCGTATTCCTTCACCAATATGGCATGAATATCCAATCTAACATTGTGAAAGAGCTTGAATTCATTATACATAGTAAACATTTGTAACATTATTTTATAACAAAGAAGAAATCTGACTTGTTTTCTTCAATGTTGTGGCACAAAAAAACATGTACTAAACAGAGGTGTTTAAACAATAATTAGGAATAAGCACATATTGGTGACCAGAAATCACAATCAAAAGTTACGATTAGCCCATGCCAATCAAGTTTACCTTTTCAAAGAGCATATCACTAAGTGATTGGGCAAACTCTCCATCTTCCATCAGCAGAAAATGCCTTAGTGCCTCAAAGTTCTGTTCAATGTTCAATTCCACAAACAAATAATCTATTATGGCTTTATTTACCAGAGAAGCACTAGAAAGTTTGGAAGAAGGAAAAGAAAGGTTATTTAAAAAGAGACAACATCATAAGTAAAATTCAGAAAAATATAAAGGTGGAATTTTCCAGGCCTCCCAAGATGCGTTTGCACCAGCAGAGGCAGCCACTTGTGGTGAGATCTTCTGGTCCCACTGTTTTCAACAGGGCTTCCCATTGTATGGACCTCCTGTCACTGGGAAACCCACAGCAGGTATTCGCCTCTGGTAGGACTGGAAGATCCCATTGGCAGAAACAGCCATAAAATTTCAGCCCATATTCAGAATTTTCTCAGCGCAAATATTCGTATTAGTGGTCACTTTATTTAATCCATATGAAGTGTCGTAATTTGATCAATTATCTATTCCAACAAGTCCGTGGCCTCTCACTATAAACTTCCGTCATCTAAAACTCACCTGCCAACATCCTAACTCACTCTAAGTCCCATTCACTCATCATTCTGCACCCAATGGCTTACATTGAGGCATTAATTAACTGGGAGCCAGTATTAAAATGCTTATAAATCACTCCATAGCCTCACTCCTTCCTAATCGCTAGTTCCTCTAACCCTCCAAGGTTGCTAGCACTTTTCCAATTTGAGCCTTTTAAGCTTTCATTATTGCAACATGCAACCATTGGCCAAAACCCTAAAAGCTCTGAAATTCTCCCCACCTCTCTTTCCCCCCTTTGTGTAAATCTTTAAGATATGCCTCTTTGAGCATCAGCTCTAACAACTCTATGTGTTTTTTTTTTTGCTGCTCCTATGAAGTGCCCAGTAGGAAGTCTCACAACACTAAGTTAAAATCCAACAAGTTTATTAGAATCAAGAGCTTTTGAAGCGCTAAGGAGCAGCATTCTGAAAGTTCATGATTTCTAACAAACCTATTGGACTTTAACCTGATGTTATGAGACTTTTTAAACTAGACCTACCCCAGTCCAAAGTCGGCATCTCCACATCATGCTAGGGTTGCTCTACCACGGTAAGGATATTCAGTTTAGCATCCTATGATTATCAACTTTAGTCCATAACAAACACTATAAATTAAAGTGCTGAAGTAATGGAATTAAACATTTGTAATATCTTTAATTTTTATTGGCCATTTCCCTTGTTGAGATATTGTTCTCAGCTTTTTTGTGTTTTAATCAGTTTGTGAAAAGTGGCTACAAGTTGGGAGCCCTTAAAAAATCTTGCTGATCTACTTTGCTATCTTAAAGAAAACATAGTTATAACAATCTTATTCGTTTCAGTCAAGAACAACTTACTGAGCAATAAGAGGTGCTGTAATGGAATGCTTCATCAGCACCGGGAGTGAGATAAGACTGCTTGCTTGTACCGCTGTTGCATCTGTTGCTCTACGAGCCGAAGGATCCAAAGGCAATAAACTTGGTTCGGTTATTATATTCTGAAGTAGGTGTGTGATGGGTGGTTCAGCTGGGGCAACAAATAACGTAGGTAAAGTTAAAACCAAGACCAAAAGTATTAAAAGATAAATGCAGCGATCATGTGAAACCTTACTCAAAGGGAAAACAAGTTAGAGAATCAATGGCACAATCCTGCCGCTCCTTTTACCAGGCCATCTTCTCTGTTGAGCACTGAACAACTCCCCATTTGCAGCAGGAGGTGTTAATGGCCTAGTGGTATTATCGTGAAACTACTAATCCAGACACTCAGCTAATGTTCAGGTGCGAATCCTGCCAAGGCTGATGGTGGAATTTGAATTCAAATTCAATTAAAAATAAAATCTGGAATTAAGAATCTACCAATGACCAGGGAACGATTGTTGGAAAAGAAAAACCTGGTTCACTAATGACCTTTAGGGGAGGAATTCTGCCATCCTTACTCAGTCTGGCGATATGTGATTCCAGGTCCACAGCAGTATGGTTGATTCTCAACTGCCCCGGGCAACCAGGGATGGGCAATAAATGCTGGTCAGCCAACGATATCCATGTCCCATAAATGAATAAAAAAGGATTTGGTGAATTTACCCAGACATTTCTACAAGTCGCCCAAGCAAGAGATGATACACCTTAGAATTTTTAAGGAAGGAGGGTCAGAAACATCATGCAAATCAAAATTCTTTATGTTGGACAAAAGGGTTTTAAATGAGCGACATGTTAATTTATATAACAGTTTACAGTATACACCAAAGCAAAGTGATCTATTCAGGCACATATTTAAGTCACTGACACTAGATATGCTGATCTATTTTCCAATTTCCTACAAGATTCTTCCTTTATACTCTAGCTCCAGTGAATCCTCACTTGTATTTAAACTGAGGTGAAGTCATTGCTAATTTCCCTGCTATGAATGATGAGTACATTAAAGAGAACTTATTTCACATAAATACGGGTTTTGAGTAATAAGAGAATCCAATAATTGCTCGTTACTTAGTGGGAACTAATGGGCCATTAAGTGCAAAGGGCAAATTTATCAAGTCATAACAGCCAGTTGACAAATGCATGCATCAATGAAAGCAAACAGAGAGTCATTGACCTGACCTATACACCACTTCTACCAAATATTTCTATCAAGAAATATTTCAAAAGTTGTCCATCTCCAAAACAGCGATAAAATAAAAAACCTTCAGTACCGTTAACTACTAAAAAATACAGTCCTATTATTACATTTTATAACAAATACTTTCTGTGCTAAGTATCCAAGAAGAACAGTTCAAATAAATTCTTTAAACAGTGCACACTCACACATCAATGGATAGTTATCCTGGTAATGCTCCACACAGTACTGGTCTGCCAAGCTTTTGAGGTAGGCCTGTTCCTTCTCCCACGTAGGATTTCCAGTAGTTGCTTCATGGATAGGTTCTGTTGCAAAGCTCAGGTCAGATGCTGGATCCATTTGGATCTGAACAGTAGAATCTACATCGTGCTCATTTCTTTCCTGAAAACAAACCTTTTATTGTTCTTAAATAATCTTTATTCTCAAAGATAAAACATTGATGCCCATCCAGAAATCAGTATTTTTTGGAAATTATGTGCCAATTCCCAAAGGTCTGAAGGAATATTTAACTATGAAAACCCAATATCAATCTCATGTAGAAAGTGTACTACCAAGTAAAATGAACATTTGCCCTGATTTGGAAGTCCTTTAGATTTAGGGGGTTTTGTGGATGTGTTGATAACATTTTGAAATAGCAAATCAAGTATAGGGACATACCTATCATAATCATAACCATATTAAAAAAGGACATTGTATAGCAGTTGTGGACAGAATACTCCCAACCATACACAAGTCCTGTGGCAGGGACAGAGAGTGATGGTTTTCGTTCCTGGTGTAATTAATTACATATTTGAGGGTTTAGCACCACATTTCATGGCAGGGTGGGCTCGATAACAAGCATCTTATCATATCCAGATGCCACATTTGAAAGGCGCCCAAGCACTATTTGAAGAAAAGAAACTGGACTTCCTCAAGGAAGAAAGTGGATCATTAGGAACACTGCTGAGGCTGGAAGATGGAGCTCCATGAAGACACCGAAACTGGATGCTCCAGTTATACTGCGCCACTACAAAGATTGATAAGGACACTGTGGAAGAACTTTCACCTTAGGTCAATAAAAATGGGCAGAAAATGACAGCCATGCCCACTTTCTATTTCCTGAGGATAAATTGCAAAAGAAAAAGTAGAAATACTAAAGCATTCAAAAATGATTTTTTTCTTTAACTAATACTGTGGTGTTTTACTCGTAATTAAAAAAAAATGTCCTTTGGACATGGTTGATGCTGGCAAGGCCACATTTATTGCCCATTTATAGTTGCTCTCACAAGGTGCTGGTAGGTTTTCCTCATGAACAGTCCTCATGATTCCAAGTGCTTTCACAATGTTAGGTAGGAAGTTCATGCCATTTTGATGAAAGAACTAAATATATTGTTAAGTGAGAAAGGTTTGCCACTTGGGAGGGGGAACATGTTGAATTTATTACAATAGTTGTGCAATCTTTTTAGGCTCTTTGTAATTAAACAGTTAAAAAAAGGGAAACTGCCCTCTCCCCCCCAAAGCATTTCAAAACAGTCAAGAGTGGAGACAAACCTGCTCTTAGGTGGCAGTGGTTAAAATATTTCAAGGCATTGCGTGCCTACATTTGAGCGTCACTTTCATTTTTTTTAAAAAAAGCCCATAGCCCAGATTTCCCGAGTCTTAGGAAACCCAAGAGATGAAAGTTCTGAAGGTTCGGATCCATCGAGTAAGTTCCTTTATTGTACTGCTTTTGTACCAGGAGAAACAAGATTGTTTCCCTGGCCCATCATCTGTTGCCGTGCTCTATTGAGCCCAACATTATCCCATCCCAAAATCAAAACCCTTATTGTTCCTGTGATCCAAACCACAAAGATTCTGATTACCCCCAGTCTGCTACATCATCTGACAGTGAGCCAGCTGGTTAATCTGGCTAACTGCTGGAAGCCTGATGAAAAAAAATTTGAAACAAGCCCTTCCACTAAATTCAACAGGACCCAAGGAAATAAATACTTCCAGATTTCCTGTTTACAAAACCTCCCGTGCGCTTCCCACCCCACTTCACAACTTTCCTCCTACCTCAGAATTGTTATTGAGCCATTAGTTCACTTCATCGGGAAGTACAATAGATAATAAAGCATTGATTGAATCTGCATTAAAAGTAAAATACCTCATCTTGAAAGCATGTTGTATGAAGAGGTATATTTTCTGAACTTCGACCATTCATGTCATTTTCACAGGGACCTACAAATGATTAGTTAAACAAAATTAAACAAACAAACACATATGTCACTGATAGAATAACTTTCACTTTACAGACCAATCAATACAAGTTTTTATAAGGATAATTAAACTAGTTGTAAAATGAATTATCTTTGTATGCTTTTGTCCCCCTGTACAATTAACTGGAGAGAAGAAAATACCTGTTCTTTTGAAAAAACAGGGTTGTGTTGTTGGTGGAGTAAAACACAGTAAAAGCCTAGTATTTCCTACCTTGTGATTCATCTTTTTCTTTGCTTTGATTTCCATTTACTTCAAGTTCAGGACTTGGCAGAACAGTATCCGATCTGGATTTTTCAATGGTTTCGATTTTTTCTTTTGGAACGATAGCGGATACAATGTTTGCATTTTGCTCTTCACCAGATTTATCCAGCACCATTCTTTCTACTTGTGTCTCTTTGTTATATAATATGTCTTGAACGGTAGAACCAGTAGAAGGACCAACACAAGGCTTCTGCCTTGGGATCAAGTTTGCTTCCACATCTGGTGACCATTCTCCTATCCTGATATTTGACTGAGAAGGATGCCCACAAGAAGCCCAACCAAGTACAGGAGATTCTACATTAGATCCAGATTGTCCAGATTTAATCAGAGGCAGTGATGATTCACTGTGAACATTCCATTGCTGTCCACATGGTTCTTTCTCGGATATATTTTTGCCGAGTTCAATGCTGGCTTGTGACACATGGCCGTGAATGTTCCATCTAGCTCTGTGTGGTTTTATATTGGAAACATACTCACCAACTTGTATGTTGGCTTGCGATGGATGCCCATAAATATTTGCCTGTGGCCAAGACTGCTCTATATCTGAAACATGCTCGCCAACTTGAATGTTGCCTTTTGATACGTGCCCATGAATATTCCATCGTGGCCTAGATGGTTCAACATTAGACATATAATCACCAACCTTTATGTTGGATTCTGAAGCATGCCTTTGAACATTCCATTGTGGCCTAGCAGATCCACTAGATACGTATTCACTTACATTTAGATTTGAATCAGGCATGGAACCGTGAATATTTACACATGGGCCTGAAGGCTTGTTATCTGGTGTATACCCTGCAATTTTGACGCGTGAATTGGAATCATGTCCTAGAGTATTCCAGTGGGGCACCCCTGAATCCACTTGTGAAAGCTTTTTGCCCTGTGATATTTTATCATGAAAACCCCCAGATGTCGCTAAATTACATTCATCTTTGTCAACAGCAATGCTTTTCCTCTCATCTGATAGTTCTGAACCTATTTCTTTCAGCGCCACATCAAGCATAGTGGTTTGTTTAACTGTTTCCAGAGCAGTTCCAGGTTGCTGTGACTCGATCGGAAGAAAATCCTCAAAGCTTATATCAAGCAAGCATACTTCTTTTGGGCCAGGATTACTGCTGTGGGGCAATTCTGAGTTAACATCAGTGGAAGCTTCAAGTCCAGGTTCTACTTTATAAATCTGAGCTTTCGATTGTTGGGGCGCTTCTTGAAGTGAAAATAAATCAGTCTGTGCAACAACAGAAGAAGCTGCATCATTCACTGGTACAAGTAAGTTTTCTTTCTTACTGAGTATTGTGTGTTTGTCCGGTGTTACCTGAAACAAGAAGTTATACAATTGTATTTATGCAAATGACAAAATAATTATTCAATATGGGGTTCAAAATTTCTTCCCTCACTAATTTTAAACAAAACAAAAATAAAAGTGATGAATTGCAATTTTTAACAAAGACGTTTTTAAAAACAGAGACACATTTTGCTCTCACAGCTCACTGGATTTCAACAACTATCAACCTTTATCGGTTGGAAAAGAAGGAAATGCAAATATTTAGAGAGGAAATACAGTTTGCAGTAGTGCACCTCAAAGCTCAGCTCCTGAGAATCAAAACCTTTACTCAATGGCTCTTGATGCTGAAAATCCAATCTGGGAATAACATCTGATTTCCCTTTTTGTTCTCCCAGTGGTAACTTCTCCAGCAATGCCTGAGACATCAAAAAAGTTAAATCAAAAGAACAAGCAAACAATTGACAATTTTTAAAAACACATCTGACAATCGTACAATCGCTTACACAGTACTTGCCCAACTACCTGGAGCTTCTTTTGATCATTACGGAGAAAGTCAATGCGTGCAGTTTCTAATTTATGCCTTTGAATTTTCCACAGGGCTCTCTGTTCTCGCCTGGCTGCTTCCTCTGACAAGTTGCTGTAATGTTCAATTAACTCTTGCCTGAAAATTAGCAAAATAAATTTAAAGTTGCTTTCAATACGCTAATGATTTCTTACCAAGTCTTAAGATCAGATTCAAGTATTTGGGAAAATGTTGAATTCTGATGAAAGATTAACTGCTTTTTTCTCTTTATAGAAACTGCTAGACCTGCTATTTTCTGCAATTTCTTTTATTTGTTTCGATTTTTCAGCATCTGCACTATTTTGCTTTATAAAATACTGGGCTTGACATTTATTAACATATTAAAAACTTCAGAAACTATGAAATCATTGATGCTGCCAGAGTAAGGTACACTGTTCCACATATTGATCAACAGTTTAACAGAGCAGATTCACATGAAACACATCAGCATACACTCAAAAACAATTGCACAAACTCATGCAAGTTCTCTGACCAGCAAACCTAGGTGTGAATGCTATCTTGGTTGTTCAGATCTCAAGATAGCACATATTCTGAATGATTAGCACCTCAAATTAGTCACTAGTTATGACATGATGAACACATCTTCCCCCCAAAAAATGCACAAGGCATAATTCAAGATTCTGACATCAATAAGACAGAAGTTATAGACAAGCTGAACTGGTTGCAAACAGACAAATACACAAGATTAGATAGTATTTCTGTCAGAATTTTTAGAGACTGGTGAGGAAATGTAATTTATCATTACGAGGCAGACAAGATACATTAGAAAGGCACCAGCAGAAACAAGCCTACCTGGGACCTGGGTGTCCTTGTGCATGAATCACAAAAAGTTGATTTGCAATAATTAAGAAGGCAAATAGAATTTTGTGCTTCATTGCTAAAGGGATGGAGTTTAAAAAATAACAATGTTATGTCGCAACTGTATAAAGTGCTGGTGAGTGGAGTAACGTGTACAGTTTTGTTCTCCTTATTTGAGAAAGGATGTACTTGTACTGGAGGGGGTGCAGAGGAGATTCATTAGATTGATTCTGGAGTTGAGAAGGTTGGCTTATGAGGAGAGACTGACACTATACTCATTGGAATTCAGAAGAATGAGGGGAGAAACATATAAGATTATGAAGGGAATAATAAGATACAAACAAGGAAGTTGTTTCCACGATCAGGTGAAACTAGAAAGAGGGTGCATGGCCTCAAAATACGGGGGAGCAGATTTAGTATCGAGTTGAAGAGGAACTTCTTCACACAGAGGGTTGTGAATCTGTGGAATTCCCTACCCAATGAAGCAGTGGAGGCTATCTCATTGAACGTTTAAGGCAAAGATAGATACATTTTTGAATAGTAAAAGAATTAAGGGTTATGGTGAGTGGGCAGATAAGTGGAACTGAATCCACAAAATGATTAGTCATGATCTTATTGAATATTGCAGCAGGCTCAAGAGGCCAGATGGCCTACTCCTGCTACTTAATGCTCTTATAGTACAATCTACTGACTACAAGGAAAATGCTGACTAAACTGGACTGTGAAGTTTTACTTCAGTTGAAAATAACATATTGCAAGAAAAATTATGTAGTGACAGTACTAATGGACAAAAACAATATAATTTCAAACCAAGTCATTTGTCTCTCTCATCCTCAAATAGTTATGCTACATAAAAATAGTTACCTTGCCCTTCTCTCCAATTCCTCCTCTTGTGCTTTACATTTTTCTTCACGATCTCTAAATGCTTGAATCTGCATTAAATCTTTTTCAGTCTCTTGTTGTTTAATTGCATTTCGACGCTAAGCAAAACAAAAATAAAACCATTGAAATGGTTTCAGTATAGATTACTATTTGACTAAACACGAGGCTCATTTGAAATGCAATATCAATTTTACAAGAACAGATATGAAAGCAGAATGTTTAAACAAACAATGATATGGCTCTATAAAATCCACCCATACAGGATAGAATCCCTACAGTGTAGGAGGAGACTATTTGGCCCATCAACTCTGCACCAACCCTCTGAAGAGCATGCCTCCCAGGCCCAACCCATCCTCTCCCCTCCCCACAGCTCAGCAACCTATCAGAATTTAATCCACCTCACCTGCACACTAGAGGCAATTCAACTAACCTGCACATCTTAGGACTATGGGAGGAAACTGGGGTACCCGGAGGAAACCCATGCAAATATGGTAAGTACGTGCAATCTCCATACAGGCAGTCACCCAATTCAGAACCGAACCTGGGTTTTAGGTGCTATGAGGCAGCAGTGCTAATCACTTTACAGGCAACTGCATCTTTGCTCAGCCTTGCATACAAAGTGAAATAATTCCCTACACTCACCCGAAGCTTTCTGTTGTATTTCAACGTGTAATCAGTTTTTAACTTGAAGTTGTTAACTTCCCAGCATCAATATTTTATTTTTAAACAAGGTAAACCTTCCAGGATAGAGAAGATTTTGTTCTAGCCAGATATTATTTGTAAACATAGTAAAATCGCACAGAAAATTAAACAAGGAAGATGAGTACCTCTCTGTCCTTCTCTAATTGTTCTTTTAACTCCAAGAATTGCTCCCGCTTTTTTACATCAGAAGCCTTCCTTTCAGCTATTTGATTATCTGCAGATCAAAAGCACAAAAATAGAAAAATAAATGTACCATTTAAATTGTTCTATCAGTGTGAAAAACGTTGGAGTAACGATAGTATCTGACAATTCTGCAACGTGCTCAAGGATTTATGTTTATATGACAATAAAACCACCATAGCAATTTTATTTCAGACTGAAATCAAATACCTACATCTGTTACTACTATAATTAGCATTGACACATGCATTTAGCTCAAAAGTTTTGAAGTTAAGCACTCAATGACATTAAACAGCTATAAATATTGTATTTATTGTAGTTATGACTGGGTGTGTTTCTCATTTCTGTATGATACATTTCTAAAAATATCATAGTATTTACAAAGGAAGTGTATTATTGCGTTATAATAAACAGCAAACATCTACTTCTATTCGATTCAATATTCAGCCTAAATAGAGTACAATAAATAAAATTCTCCTTGCACATGAACTACTTTTTCTTTTGTCCATTGAACAAAATATTTCAACATTTATACTTTTAACTGACAACTTTTTTTTAAACTTATAGTAGTAAAAGAACATGTATTTATATTTTTCTTTTCACAATCACCGAACATCTCAAAGTGTTTTATTGTCGATTAAGTTGAAGTATAGTAAGTTATAATGTAGAAATTGCAGTCAGTTCCTATCACTCGCTGGAATGCATTCCCACGAAATTTCACAAAGGGTGAAAGTGCATATGGTAAACATGCAAGCAGAGACGGCTGACACGCAGTGCGCACTTTATGTGGGAAAAGTGAAAGTTTAACTTGCTTTCTGCTAATTCTCTAAAATGTATAGTAAAGAGAGTTATTGGTGCATTTACATCTCTGTGTGCACCTGAAGTCAAGTAATGTCTCCTGAATTGGTGTAGGTTAAGTCATGAATGAGTGACTTCTGGGCAAAATTAACAACAACTGGATATGCAGATAAATTTACGTAAGTAAACAAGTTTACATTAGACGGTGTCTCGATCAACAGGAGCTGGCTGTACATTACATAACAGTCAAAAATATTTACATTAATGTTATGTTTTGTCAATTAAAGTAGGATGCTAAAACATTGATATAAATGGCAAGAACAATGTGTAATATTGCAAAATAAACTTTAAAAATAAAAAATTCAAGATTTATTTTTGGATTTGAACTCCAACGTTAAATGATCTCTAATTGACCTTAGTTTATAAGTTGCTGCTGTTACCTAAATCCACATATCACAGATATAAAGCATTCAATATTACAGTTTTGAAGGAAATCTCAACATCATGCAGGAAATGTCCAGAATATATTAATGGAGGTTCTGAAATCATGAAATGTTTTTGACAGAGTAAACAAGTGAATGGTTATTTCCTCTAGTTGAGAAGTCAACTATGGAGGTGTCATTAATCTAAAGCAGTCATTAAGACTGAGGAGAGATTAGAACATTTCTTTCTGCAAAGATCTGTTACAGCAAGGAATGTTTTGCTACAGTGCTTTATCGAGGTAGGTAGGGATCATTGAATCTTTTAAGAGTGCAGCAGATAAACATTCAAATCAAAAAAGACAGGCTATAAAGAAAAAGCGGGATGAAGGAGTTAGTTTTAGATTGCTCTTTCACAAGGCCACTCAGGCTCAATGAATGACAGTAAGCTTCCATTGTTCTAACAATCTAGTCTACGGCGATATTCCCTAGGCAGTGATCTGGCAAAACAAACATTCATTGAAAAACTGCCCGATTTGCATCCTACTGAAATCACCCACCCTCTCCAAAACCTCACCACTTTCCCCAAAGTTAGCATTTGATGAAACCAACAGACTTGAAAGACTCCCTCTCATGTTGCTGTTCGCAGAAATCTTTATTATTTTATGGGATTTCTAGGAGTTGAAACTGGATATTTATTCGCAGAGTAATATCTAAACCAATCTAGTGCAAAAACGTGTAGGTTAGATGGATTGGCCATTCTAAAATATTCCTTAGTGTCAATGATTAGCAGAGTAAATACATGGGTTATAAGAATAGGGCCTATGTGGGATTGTTGTCGGTGCACATTCAATGGGCTAAATGGCCTCGTTTGCACTTTTGGGGTTCTATAACTCGATGACACTACTAATAACTGACCTGGCTCTGAAACAAAAAAAGTGTACTGTTGTTAAAATTCCCCATTAAGAATAATTACTAGATTTTTAAACTCAACTTTTAACTAATTAAAATTTTAATTTTATTTGACATTCCAACTTCTAAATTATCCCCAAAATTGGGTTAATATTTATTGCATCCATGATTTTTTTAAAAAAATAGATTGATTATTCATGCCTCTCATTTGTTGGGTTGCTGTCTGAGAAATTTTTTAACGTGATTAGCTCTTAGACAGCTTCATTGCTGCAGCTTGATACTGGACAGCCGCATTAACCAACACCACAATTTGCACATCAAAAGAGGGCAAAAAGTCTCTCCACAGAAAATGCTAGATCTTAGCGCCGCTTTCTTTGAGGTCACAATAATTGCTGTAGCTTTATCACAAACATTAAATTATGGCTCAAGAGAAACAACAAATGATAAATTTTGAATAGGAATTGATATACTGGTGATGAAAGGGTACTCCTGCACCTAGAAATAAACAGGCAGCACAGACAGTAGTCTAATTTCCAAATTCTGGACTTAAAGGCAATTACTGCTTCTAATTATG
Source organism: Sphyrna mokarran (assembly GCA_024679065.1). Classification (NCBI taxonomy): domain Eukaryota; kingdom Metazoa; phylum Chordata; class Chondrichthyes; order Carcharhiniformes; family Carcharhinidae; genus Sphyrna; species Sphyrna mokarran. Next base: position 26,097,036 of record JAGIQG010000019.1, read on the forward strand.
AAAAAAATTATTCAATTTTGAGAACGATATATAAACATTGAAACTAGAAGCAGGAACAGGCCATTCAGCCCTTCAAGCCTGCTTCGCCATTCAATCTGATCATCGAATTCAATGTCCTGATCCCCTTTCCCCCTATATCCCTTGATCCCTTTAGCCTCAAGAGCTAGATCTAATTTCTTCTTGAAATCAGGCATTTTGGCTTCAATTACTTTGTAATGAATTCGCCACCCACTGTGCCCGATTTTACCATTGCATTGCACCTGTTTTTGGGTGCGGAAACGTGGTAAAGTTGGGCATGAAGCCACTAACATGATCTGCACTCATGTCCACACAGATTGCCACTTTACCGAGGCCTGGGAATGGCTGTGATCCAATTCGTGCCCGAAACAGGTGCAACAGCAATTTAAACGCATTTGCATTCATTTCAACTGAATTTATGAACTGTCTGCCCAACTTTATCAGCATTTCCCCCTTCGCGCTCAGATTGGGTGTCAAACAGATAAGTTCTGCAAATGGTCTGTTTCAGACGCTCCAGCTGCTGAAGAGGTGAGTTCAGACTTCCAGCAGCTTTTTGATTCAGATCAGTGGGGAAGTGGAGGAGGGGGGTGGGGGAAAGAAGATGGGTCAGATCATTCTCTGGTGAGAGTGGTGAGAGAGGATGGAGGCCCGATTGTTATGGGGGGCAGGGTCAGACCATTCTCTGGTGAGGGGGTGGGGAGGGAGGAGGAGGCACGTCAGATGTACCTCAGGGCGGGCAGATCATTCTCTGGAGAAAAGGGGGGATAGGAGGCAGGAGGGTAAGATGTTTCTCTGGTGGAGGGGGAGGGAGCTTGATCATTCTCTAGTTGGAGGGACAGGGATGGGTGGATAAGGGGGACAGTTATGTTATGGATGCAATGTCTGTGGCCATCGCTCCCGAGCTGCTTTATCTGCTTTTTGAGGCCTGGGAGCAATGTGACACAGGTGTGCTTTTCCAAATTTTTTTCTAACTGTTCACGTGCAGTTCAGAACTCCAGTGAACATAATCCTAAAATTATGAAAAATAGATTTTGTAATGATTTTTGATAAATTGCTTCAAGATGCAACAGACATTGCAGTTTAGAGAAAAAGGTCTCGTGTTACTCTAAATAAAACCGTACTTCTAAATGTAGCCATGGCTCTTGTAGCTGTTTGTTGAGCTTGAACAATCAACTCCTGCTGAGCAATTTCCTTTCTCAAGTTCTGAAAGATTAAATAATTGCTCTGTCAGTAACATGCACTAACCAAGGATAACATATTACTAAGAAATGCATCAAAATCCAACTTTTAATAATTTTAAAGAAACAGTTCTAAAGGAGCAGCAGATCTCAAGGAAGTATGGGCAAAAAGGCACAACTAAAGCCAGCTTACACTGCAAATTATAGCACAAAGAGCACAGCACAATTTCAAAACAATTATAATGAAAATAAATTCTAGACCAGATCTTTCTAGAATGAAAAATTCAGTTGATTGTAAACAAATTTGCAATCCCCTTTCCCATATGGTTATTTTAAATAAGGATAGAGGGAACTAAAATCTCTCATTACATTACTACTCTAAACTTGTTTGATAACTTATAGAACATTACAATGAACTTCTCTTACAATAGAAATCATTTACTGAGCTCTTGTTCCAAACTTAATTTGATAATTTCCATTTTAAATGTATTAAAAAATGCAAACTTTAGGAAAACAACATCAAATCAGAATTGAGACTGTAAGATGCTCTTTTAGTGCTTATATGCAAGAACACTGACAACTAGTTTATGAACTGCAAAATTAATCTTAAAATCAAAGGTGGAAAATTCTACGCTTTCAATTGACTAAGGTTTACAATCTAATAGGAGATCACTGATAAAAAATACCTCTGCCTCCCTGCTGATGGAGTTGTAACGAGCTATTCTCTCCATTCGACTGACATAAAGAGCAGAATCCCTCTTAATCTCCTCCAGTTCCTCCAGGGAAAAGGTGACAGAGATGCAGGGAACAGGAATGTCAGACCAGCAGATGTAATGCTTTAAAAAGGAGAAATATCAACAAATATAATTATTATATTAATCACAGAAGAACAGCAGGAACCTATGTTTCATCATAATTCAGTAATTCAATAATTTTTTGAAAAACTCAAAAAATTAAGCATATATCAACTAACACTAGACCCCCTCCCATGGCTTCATGCGTAAAAACACAATTCAGTATAACATTAAGCCACACAGACCAGAAGGTTCTGTTTTTAATTTCTAACCTACGCCGAATTAATAGATCCTAACCAGAACACCAACTGAGATATGGCAATTAGGAAAAAATGCGAGGCAAGTTGCAAAGTTACTCCAATAGTGGCATATATAAGACTCAAAACAATACAAGATGCCTAAAACAGCAAAGACATTATTGAAAACACAGAATATGTAATATGATCAATAACTTGCCCATTTAGTAAAATATGATTAAAAACAAAACAGTAGCATACCGTTGGACAGCAAAGTTTCAACAAGTTAATAGTCTTCCCACAGATGTAGATATCATAAGCCACATGAGCAAGAAAAAGGGGGACACACTCTTCAACATCTTTGGAAGCTAGAACATATCCATTGGTCCAGTAGTGCTTATCTGGAAGATACATTTTAAAACAATGATTGAAAATAAATCTTTAATCCACTCAATGAACGTGTTCACTTATTTCATTAGGTTTTTGTCCAGAGCTTCACAAGTATTACTTGGAACTGCTAGGAAATTGACTTCAAATATCTGCATCCCACCCTACACAATCAATACGACAGAAGAAATGGTTTTCTCATTTAAGTGCCTGACCATTAGATATATCTAACCCAACAAAGTCAAAAGTTGTTAGACTGAACACTGTTAACTTAGGCACTTTTTGAAACATTGAGCCAATGAAACTTTAAAGACATATGGAAGAAACCCAAGGGAATGTCATCCCTAAAATCAGGCAACCCAGCAAGATTGTACTTTGTAAACAGATTCTATTGTTGCCTGCTGCCTCCACGGTAGAAGAACAGTTAGCACAATAGTTCTTAGAGCTACAGACACCACGCCGGATATTTGCCCTTGTTTTCTATAGGGTGGTAAGGAGATAATCATATTTCTCATTTCAAAATTACAATTGCAGATGATCCCAAAATACCCAGAAATAAGAAAACAAACAATCACTGCTGAGTCATTAGGCACCTAGACATAACATGAAGGAAAAAGATACACAATCCAACTGGTATGATATGGAATGCACCACCTAAAAGCATGTTGGAAGCAAATTCAATGATTTTTTTTTTTTTAAAAAGGGAATCACATAAATATTTGAGGTGTGGGTACAGGGAAAGAGCAGGGGAAGATTCTTTGAAAGAGCCAGCACAGACTTGATGGGGTGAATGGCCTGTTCATATAATACGATTCTATCAAAATGCTGATAGACGCACAATGGGCCAAATGCTCTTTGCAATGGCATCATTCTATAATTCTCAATAAAAGAAAAATGAAAACATAAATGACAACAGCCTTCCCAAGCCAAAAACCTTTGGAGTTCTACAGCAGATGTTAACAGCAGAGTTGAGATGCTCTTGCACACCACATTTAAATTACAATATAAATAATTTTCTTATATATCATGCACATTTTCATTTCTGCCGTCATACCTCTGAAGTTAAGGTAGTCCTCATTCACCTGGATCATGAACTCTCCGTAAGCATCTCTACAAATACCACTGTAAACCCAGTCATAGACAAATCTAAAAAATAATGACCATATTTATATCTGGAAACAAGGTAATAAGAAATTGCACTACAACATGCGTTAATCAAGGTAAAACAATGAAGCTTCAATTATAATACAGACCTTGTATATGGTTCACAGCTGCTTTTCAGCAGAGAGAGCAGCACTGGATAGTGCTCATTGCTACAGTTATTCAGCGCTTCTTTGTATAAGTAAGACAACAATTTTACTCCCTGATTAAAGAAAACACGTAAAGAAATTAACTATGAAGCTTTAGAAAGATATTTCTTAGAACGAAGAGTGAAGTACAAATGGTTGTAGTCTAATAAATAAATTGCTGCAGCTAGAAAGACAAACAGGTGCTATATAAATATAATCTGCCTATCAGAGCTTAAGGACATCCCAAAATGCTTTATTGTCAATGCAATTTTCCAACCTGCACAATAATAAAATTCTACAAATAGTAACATGAATGGCCAAGGTTGTGTTGGTAAAGAGATGAACATTAGCCAGGATATCTGTTGCACACCTGGCTGAGATACTAGCTTGTGCATTTCATAATATAGAAAGTCATTTCTCCAAGATCCTTCAGGAAGGGAAGCAGTGTGAATACCTCCGCATCTGCTAAAGCAAGATAGGCAGTCTCCCAAATTTCAGACACTACTACACAGCTCAGATATCAGTGATTGCAGCTTCGTTCTTAGTCACCCCATATCAATTACACAGTGGTTAGCATTGCTTCCTCGCAGCACCAGGGACTCAGGTTCAATTTCCAGCTTGGGTCACTGACTGTGTGGAATTTGCATTTTCTCCCTGGTTCCTCCAGGTACTCTGGTTTCGTCCTGCACTCTGAAAGACATGCCGGTTAGATGCATTGGCTATGCTAAATTCTCCCTCAGTGTACCCAAACAGATGCTGGAGCGTGGTAACTGGGGGATTTTTATAGTAGCTTCATTGAAATGTTAGTGTAAGCCTACTTTCATCACTAATAAATAAGCCTTAAACCTGCAGATGGGAATGGAAGCCAGCTATTTGCCAATTTTCCCAAAGCAATTCACTTTTTTTTGTACCATCAATTGTAACCTGGAGTTAAATCTGAATCTCCTTTAAAAATAACCCTGGGTTCATCACCTCTCTCTTCTCACATCTAACTATGGTATATAGGAGGATACCCATGAGGACTTGGCCCAGCTGCATTCAGAACTTAGCATGAGAGCATAGAGACAAAACTATGCCCTTCCACCAATCTGATGACAAACTTACTTTGCCAATAATGACTATTCCTGCTAATTTTAGACTAAAAACTACCTTTAGAACCCTACAATGCTTTACAAGTTTCAGTATGAATGAACATTTTGGGATATTTCCTGGAAACTTTAAAAGCTTCCTGTGTCATGCTTCTATCCTACGCACCATTTTTATCTCCAGGATCAAAAATGGAATAGAAAACCTGAAGGATATTTCAGAGCAAAGCAGCAAAAACTAGAGTCTAGCCCTAAATACCTTCAGCTACAGCAAAACAAAGGGACGTCAATTCAAAATCATATTGCCAAAGTCATGACTAGTCTCAGGATCTGGGAGGGCCCAATTCTGAGCTTGTTCACTCATTTAATGGAAAATGGATTTTCTACAATGAACAGGTTGGCATACTTTTGTTACTAGCTACAAAAAGAAAAAGACACATCCCTTCCCATGGTGGAATGCAGGCCACCCACAAGACAAACACAGCTGAAACATCTATCACTGAGTGGTGATTGGCCTCTGCTAAGAAATACCGTGTCATGCATATAAATTATGCCCTCACTGTAATATAACATGAGCAACAACCTATAACATGAGGACACCAACATGAGCAAACAACAAGGAGGATTCCTCAAGTCAACTGCACTCACGATTGTCCTGAACACTGATGTCTCACAAGGCCGTGTTCTCAGCCCCTTACTATACTCCTCATACATCTATGACTGTATGGCCAAATTCCCCATCAACTCAACTTTCAAGCTTGCTGATAATACCCACCATAGTGGGTCGGATCTCAAACAATGACAAGATAGAATACAGGAATGAGCTAGAGAATCTGGTGAACTGGTGCGGTGACAATAATCTCTCCCTGAATGTCAACAAAATGAAAGCGATTATCATCGACTTCAGGAAGCATAGAGGAGAAGATCAATGGGGACAAAGTAGAAAGAGTCGAGAACTTTAAATTTTTAGTTGTCCAGATCACTAACAATCTGTCCTGTTCATCCCATGCCGACATCATAGTTAATAAAGCGCACCAACGCCTCTTCCTTCTCAGAAGACTGAGGAAATTTGGCATGTCAGCTACGACTCACACCAACTTTACAAATACACCATAGAAAGCATTATTTCTGGTTGTATCACAGTTTGATACGGCTCCTGCTTTGCCCAAGGCCGCAAGAAACTATAAAAGATTACAAATGTAGCCCAATCCATCATGTAAACCAGCCTCCCATTTAGTGACTCTATCTACACTTCTTGCTACCTCAGAAAAGCAGCCAGCACAATTAAGGACCCCACACATTCTCTCTTCCACCTTCTTCCATTGGGAAAAAGATACAAAAGTCTGAGAACACATATCAGCCAATTCAAGAACAGCTTCTTCCTGACTGCTATCAGAATTCTGAATGGACCTGCCTTGCATTAACTTGATCTTTCTCTACATCCTAGCTATGACTGTAACATTACTTATTGCACTCTCTCCTTTCCTTCTCTATGAACAGTATGTTGTCTGTATAATGTGAGAGAAACAATGCTTTTCACTGTATGTTAATAAATGTGACAACAATAAACCAAATCAAATTGCATTTCTAGTTAACCTCTTAAGCCAGCGTAAAACAATCTGACTCCACCCTGACTTCATTATTCCCAATTTGGCAGCTTGATGATTTCTTGACAACAGGCAATTTCGAAATGCATTACTGTTTTAATAGAAAGTATTTGGTAAATAAAGTTCTTTTTGTTTTCTTCCAACAGCCACTGCACCTTTACAACGTGCTGCAAATTCAAAACCTAATCACATGAATTTTCTAATTCCAAGCTGAGAGCACAATACCTATCAGATATTAGCAAGGTAATACTTCTCAGATTATAACTGTTGACATGGGACAGACAGTGCATGCTAAATTTCATGAACTCAGCCAAGTTGCAATGGATGGCTATAATTATTTTGCATCCCCAGGTTTTGAAAGGAAAACAAATAAAAACAAGCTACAGTTCCTGCTCACTATTTAAGTGATCCCTGCTGGAATTGTGCCTGCCTGTATATGTGCACATCCGCAGAAGGGCAGCCTTAGACATGGCTGAGCTGAACACACATTTGAATGACCAGTTGGTGCCACTTGGACAAAGTACTGGAGGGAAGCTTTCGCTTGTGGAAATTACCACGGTCAAGGCGGCAACACTTACAAAAAAGGATGAGAAAGAACACTGATTCAAAGCAGCATAAAAAAACACCAAAACTTACAGTGGGAAAAGGTGATGAACTTCCTCGGTTTATTCCTAGTGTACCTGATCCTATACCACATAATTCAGACAAATACCTGCAAAAGGGCAGATTTACTATTAATTATTATTCCCAGCAATTGTGCCGTAACTGCTACTTGGCAAATGAAAGTCAAAATAACAAAAATAAATTAATTAATACAGAGCATATATTATAAACTGCAAATGCCACATAATTGTTTTAAAATACATTATATATACACTCAATGTAGCAAAACCATTTATTATGATCTGCTTTTCTCATTCTATTGATTTCACATCATAATTACTGTCTTCCCAAAGATTACCCAAGTATCACTAATGAAAATAATAAAAGGCACAATAGTTACTCCACCATTCACTTAGATCATGGCTGATATGCATCTCAACTCCTCTTTGTCATTTTTAATGTTATATCTGGATACCCTTGCTGAACAAAAGTCTGTCAATCTTAGTCTTGAATACTTCACTTGATCCAAAACTCTGTCCGTGGGGAGAAAGTTCCAAATTTCCATTCACCTTTGGCTGAAATACGTTTTGCTTGAATTCCTAATTGGCCTGGTTCTCATTTTAAGATTACATTTGCTTGTTTTGGATTCTCCAACAGAAGATACAGTTTTTGCTGATTTTGCCTGATAAAATCTATTATCTTTAAGAACGTGGATTAAATTGCTCTTCAATCTTTTAAATCCAAGGGAATACAAATCAAGTTTACACAATTTGCCTTCATAACTTAATTCTAAGAACTTGTACATTGCTGACAAATTTGTACTGTTCACACTCCAACACTAATTACGCTTCCTGAGGTTCAGTACCTTAAACTAAATGCAGTGCTTCAGATAAATTCTGAAAGGCTCTCTAACACTGAAGTATCATTTATTTCATTATCATCCTTGCATTTTAGTTGCAAGTAGGCCTAGGCAGTAGATTTTAGTTTAACTTGACAACTTTTAAGAAGTGTTCACATTATATACACTGCAGTGAGCTAACAAGATCAAAACCCCATTTTGTGCTGACATTGAGCAAATAAGCTGTTTTGTACTTGGTTAAACAGAAACTCACATGAACTAATGAAGAAATATCGCATAATTAGTAAGCAGCCAGAAACAGATAAGTGAATACATAGTGAATGTCAACTAAGTTATCATTGAATAATAATTAAGCTCCAGATGATAAGGCTGGATAATATCCTAATGTTTGAAGTCTAAAAACATTAACTTACTGCAAACTAATATGTCAAAAAGTACTGCTACAAACTTTGTGGGAAAGTGAGCGATCAGACACCACCAAGCATGAACTTCTATTTTGTCCTTGGCCATCTGGAGCAGGTACAAGGTAATGAACGGGCAAATGTAAAGATTCGATACAGAAAACATTATGAACTGTCTCATCTTGAGACAATGGACCCGCTTTTACCATATGGATCTGTGGTGATAGTGGTGGTGGGGCGGGGGGAGGGAGGTTGGTGATGGTTGTGGTGGAGATTCTCCCAAGTCCATCCTCCACCAACCCCCCAACCAGAGATTCATCTGAGCCTGCCCCTAACTCCTCAATCAGAGATCTATCTGAGCATGCCCCTCCTCCACCAACCAGAGATCCATCTGAGCCTGCCCCCCTCCCCATCAGAGATCCATCTGAGCCCATCCTCCCTTTTGGTAGACACCAGGGGAAGGCCAGCAAGATGCTGCAGGCTCTCCAACAAATGCAGTAAGAAGTTTCACAACACCAAGTTAAACTCCAACAGGACTTTAATCTGGTGTTGTGACACTTCTTACTGTGTTCACCCCAGTTGAATGCCAGCAGCGCTACATTGACAAGTGCAGGTCAGAAGTATGGTGGAGGGACAGCAGCAATCCAGGTAGGTTGGGGATGTGCTCTTCTGGGCTGGGGGGTGGGGGTGGGATTTGATTGTGGTGAGTGGGGAGGAATGCTGCTGCTGCTGCTCTCAGCGGAGGTCTGACTGGGAGGTGTCTGCCAGGGCGGCCTGCCTCCCAGGGGTCTGATCGTGGTTCATCCCCCAACTGCTCTCTCAGTTTTGCCTTTCGCAACTGGGCGTGCTGTTTCAGTTTTTTTCCCCAAACAGTGCATGTGCAGTTCAGAGATCCAAATCATTCTGGCAGCGCTAAGCCCTGCCTCACAGTGTGAACGAGAGCCATCAAAAAGCATATGGGCGCGCTGGAAACAGGATTCTGCACTCGGATCTGTTTTATGTCCAGATCCGGCACTTAGCCTCCGAATGTAAAATCTGGCCAAATATGTGCAAATAAAATTAACCAATCAGCTATTCACAACATGTGCGATTCAAGATGAAGTAACGATAGCATCATATACTTTCTCGCATTGAACTCTGTCCGTTTGGTGCACTCATTTAATCTGTGCTCTTTTGTAACTCTTGCTCCCATCAACGCAACTTACATTGCTTTCTAACTTATTTTAATTCTGGCATTTTACTTCTGCCAAGTATTTCATTTATCTTGAGAAATTAAAAACTCATCATGGTCAGAAATTATAATATTAGCCACGCCATTGGGGCAGATTAATAATCACATTTAGATATCAATATACCTGGAAGGTTTATAGATGGAAGAGGTGTAGATTGCTTTACAAACTAAGCATTGTTCTCATGCTAAAATATTACCCAAACACATTGTTAACCAAGTTGTACATTTACTAATGTCACTAGTTAATATGGAATATATTTTAGATCTTTGCAATTGATGGCCAAAATCTATTGTACAAAGTTAATTACACAATAAATCCAACAAATTTAATGAAAATGATTTTAATCCAAATCATCCTTATAAACTGAAATCAATGATCAGTTATGAATAAATGAAACATTCCTGCTTTGAGCCTAACAAAATGAAATAAACACAAACTTCAATAATTCAAAATATACTGCAACATACATACTATTCAGAGATTATCACACTCACCTTAATTGGCGCCCCAGTTTCCTGAAGAGAAAGACGATTGGTAAAAGACTCAACGATGGAGGTGTTGACAACACAGAAGCTCTATAATATTGCAGATATTTCCTTAAACCACTTGTAAAAGCCTAACAAAAAAATATAACTTGTTCAATTTGTTTCACACTTTCATTCTTACACTAGCATATTAACTTTGGTACAATACGCAAATGAACTATCGTGTTCTCAAAACTAAACCAGAAAATAATATCTCCCAGTCATAAACTGCTGGACCTAATATTTCATTAGCAATTACGGCTCAACACTGTTGCAAAGCTTAGAAATTTATATCAAAGTCTAATATCTGAAGATGGGAACTGAGGTATAAATATATCTATCGAACATGATCTGGACAAACCTTTTAAAGTATTCTACTTCCTCTTGTACTAAGCAAATAGAAGTTCTGCTTCTGTAAATGGCAAAGCTTGTTTAGAGACATAGGCTGGCATTTTCTGCTCCAGTTCTTCTCAGGCAGGTTTGACTTTTTTCACGAGAGGTTCAAATTTCATTTTATATCAGTGGGAAGTCTCACTGTGATTGCCCCACCTCTATGATAATAAATTTGCACATGTCCATTTCAGATTTCTACACCTGATCAACTTCCCTCTTCTCTTCCACCATCCCTCCAAATGCTGGAGGAGCTCAGGTGAATGCACTGCTCAGGTGTGAGTGGTGGAAGGTTACAACTGGACAGTACTTGGGCACTTTTTATTGTGCATCAGGGCAGCCTTAAAAGATGGCTCACTAAGTTGCTGCTGGAGTGGGCTCCAGCGTAAAGTCATAGGACCTGCTCCTTTAAATTTTATGCACCAAGTTCCTAGTAATGTGGCAGAGGTGGTCACCACTGGTGTCGGCAGCTTCAATACTGCTTTGTTCGCCTACTGCCACACATGCAAAAAAAAAGGTAAAATTCTGCCCATAGAATTCAAAATGCCATGCATTGAGAACATTCTAACTTTGTAGCTAAAGGTACTGTCAAAAATCATGTCCTCGCTGTAATGAAGCTCTAAACTTGACACTGGAATTAATGCATTAGTCAAGGCTGTGACAAAAAATTACGATGATATTTTTGTGATTAGTTTTCCTGGCAATAACTTAATTTAGGGCACTGAACTGATTTGTTATTGAGCATAAATGAAAAATAAAGTCCAAATACAAAATTGATTGCAACCTGGAAAACAAGGCCTTTATTGTACGTAGAGTCAAGAATCGGCTGAAGAGAGAAGTGACTGAGACGAGTGTAATAAGTTCCATATTCAGCCAATTCAGAGAGGAGGTTATACATACTCTCAGGGGAAGTCCCTGAAACGTACACTCCTTGCTTGACTACGAATGCCTGTAGAGACTGAAAAGAAATAAAATACAAATCATTTATATATTGATGTAAACATACAGATGAATTAATTTTTACAGTTTCAACCTACGCTGGTATTTATTGATATATCATTCTACAGTTATTATAGCAATGCTTTGTAATTAAAGAGCACCAGCATTTTTTAAAAATTCCAGTCATTTAATTACTATGGCATTTTTGTATTTTTCATATAATTTATCAACCCTTTCAGTTACTTCACCAAAAAACTGAAGTAAATTAGTTAAACATGAATCTCCCTTCACATATCAGTGCTTGCTTTACTTAATTAACTAGTATTTGTCCATCCAATTCTCAATTTTGTTCTGAATTATTGTTTTAAGTCCTCCATCACTGAAGTTAAACTGACTGGTGTGCAGTTGTGCGGCTTATCTTTACACCTTTATTTGAACAGAAGTGCAACATTTGCAATTCTCCAGTCCTCTGGCAATGTCCCGGAGTCTAAGGAATGTTGTCTCTGCAATTTCCAATCTCCTTGGATGCATCTCATCCAGTCCTGATTCTTTATCAACTTTAAGTATAGACAGCTTAACTAGTACAACCTCATTTTCAATTTTAAATCCCTCTACTGTATTATTTTTCTCCTCCTTCTGGGCAGCATCTTCTTTTGTGGCAAGGACAGATGTAAAGTATAATTTAATACCTCAGCTATTCCCCCTGTCTCCATACAAAAATTTCCCCTTACGATCCCTAATCAGCTTTACTCCTTTCACCATTTATGTGCTTACAGAAGACTTTGGGATTCCCTTTTATGTTAGTTGCCAATTTTATTTATTCTTCCCTTTTGCTTCTCTATTTGCTATTTCATTTCCCCTTTGAACCTTCTATATGCAGATGTTTCTCAATTGTATTTTGCATTAGATACGTGCTGTAAGCACATTTTTCCTTCTTCATGGAGCTCTGGATTTGTTTGTTCTACATTTCCTTATCAAGGGAACATAGTTTGCCTGTGCCCAACACACTGCCTGTGCCCTAAATCATCTCTTCTTTGAAGGTAGCCCATTGTTCAAGAAAGAGAACAGGAATAGCCTGGGCAATTACCGACCAGTGAGTCTGACCTCAGTGGTCGGTAAGTTGACGGAGAGGATTCTGAGATAGGATTTATGAGCATTTAGAGAAGTTCAATATGATCAGAAAGAGTCAACACGGCTTTGTTAAGGGCAATCGTGCCTTATGAGCCTAGCTGAGTTCTTCGAAAATGTGACTGAACACATTGACGAAGGAAGAGCAGTGGACGTGGTTTACATGGATTTCAGCAAGGCATTTGATAAGGTCCCCCATGCAAGACTTCTTGAGAAGGTGAGAGGGCATGGGATCCAAGGGGCTTTGGCCTTGTGGATCCAGAATTGACTTGCCTGCAGAAGGCAGAGAGTAGTTGTGGATGAGTCTTTTTCTGCATGGAGGTCAATCACCAGTGGAGTGCCCCTGGGATCTGTTCTAGGACCCTTGGTGTTTGTCATTTTCATAAATGACCTGGATGAGGAAGTGGAGGGATGGGTTAGTAAGTTTCCCAACGATACGAAGGTTGGTAGTGTTGTGGATAGTCTGGAGGGATGTCTGAAGTTGCAGTGAGACATAGATAGGATGCAAGACTGGGCGGAGAAGTGGCAGATGGACTTCAATGCGGATAAATGTGTGGTGATCCATTTTGGCAGGACCAATGGGACGAAGGAGTATAATATCAAAGGTAGGAGTCTTGACAGTGTTGAGAAGCAGAAGGATCTTGGGGTCTGGGTCCATAGGACTCTTAAATCTACCCCGCAAGTGGAGGATGTGGTCAAGAAGGCATATGGTGTACTGGCCTTCATTAATAGAAGGATTGAGTTTAGGAGTCAGGAGGTAATGCTGCAACTTTATAAGACCCTTGTCAGGCCCCACTTGGAGTATTATGTGCAGTTCTGGTCGCCTCACTATAGGAAGGATGTGGAAGCTATTGGGAGAGTGCAGAGGAGATTTACAAGGATGTTGCCTGGATTGGGGGGCATGCCTTATGAAGATAGGTTGAGAGAGCTAGGTCTCTTCTCCCTGGAGAGACAAAGGTTGGGAGGTATCCTGATAGAGGTTTATAAGATGTTGAGAGGAATAGATAGAGTGGATTCTCGGAGGCTATTTCCCAGGGCTGAAATGGTTGCTACGAGAGGACACAGGTTTAAGGTGCTGGGCAGCAAGTACAGAGGAGATGTTAGAGGTAAGTTTTTCACTCAGAGGGTGGTGAGTGAATGGAATCGGCTGCCATCAGTGGTGGTAGAGGCGAACTCGCTGGGGTCTTTTAAGAGACTTCTGGATGAGTACATGGGATTTAATGGGATTGGGAGTTACAGATAGTTCTATGGCCTGGTAGGTACTGATATGATTGGCACAACTTGTGGGCCGAAGGGCCTGTTTGTGCTGTAATGTTCTATGTTCAGCTATTGTTTTTCCCGCCAAGCTTTGAATCCAATTTATTCTGCCCAGATCCATTCTTATCATGCTGAAGTTGGCTTTGCCCTAGTTAATTATTCTTACTCTAGACTATTATTTGTCTTTTCCACAGCAAATTTAAATCAGTAATCACTCTTCCCTAAATGTTTTCTTGCTGATCTTTGATCCACTTGGCTTACTACATTCCAAGGAACCAGATCGAAAAGTACATCCCCCCCTCCTTATTGAACTGGTAACGTACTGTTGCAGAGACTTTTCTGAACACATTAACAGAAATCTTGTCCCTCTCTGCCCTTTACACAACTATTATCCAACTCTATATTTGGATTATTAAATTTTCCCATTACAACAATTTTATAATTTTAGCACCTCTCTAGTTTCCTCGCAAATTTCCTCTCTTTCTTTTCAACTAGTTGGTAATCTATAGGCAACACCAGGCAACGCGACCATCTCACAACTCATTTTTAGATTCAGAACATAGAACAGTACACCATGAGAACAGGCCCTTCAGCCCACAATATTGCGCCGAACAATATGCCAAATTAAAGTAATCCTTTCTTTCTACCCTTGGTCCATATCTCTCTAACTTTTGCATATTCATGTGTTTATCTAAAAGACCCTTATCGTATCTGCCTGCACCACCATCCCTGGCAGTGCGTTCCATGCATCTATTGTATCACGTCCAACCAAAAACTTCAGTTCTATAAGTGTTGCAATACACTGTTGTAACATCATGAACATAGAGTATTAAATGTAATGCTTACTAAATAGAAAATTAAAAAGACTGGTGATAAGTTTTTAAGAACTAGTATAATGCATCCTAACTACAAATACAATATAAATTCTCTACCTGATTCAGAGAAAAGGTCATTGATGCTACACCAATGAGGACATTGAGGACATCCTTGACTAATTCAGATTCTTTCTGAAGTATAGCTGGTGTTGGCTGCAACAGTGTACCACTGATGAGCTGTAGCTCACTTTCACGCAACCGGTAGAACTTATCAAAAGCTTCTCGACCTGCTTCTGTGAGATATGGTTCCTCTTTTTTACCTGGAGGACTACAAAAGAAAAGCATTTGATTTTTTGCAAGTTAACTAATTTAGTTAAATTTTTTAAAAGAAAAATCATAACTTTGTCAACAGTATTGTTTTAAAGTAAACATTCAAGTTTCCAACTAAATGTGAATGAAGTAATTTGTTTTTGCAATATCTTGCAAATGTTCACATGGGTGTTTGCTATACATTACACAGAAAACTAATCCCTGCATTCGATACCATTGCTCATTTACACTATTAAATGTTACTTAATAAAGATTTAATCCAGACACTTTTAATACAAAAATAAACAGAATAACCACATATTCAGTTTATCTCATTTATTAGCCAATGTGAATGCAGTACCTTAAAGATACATAAAAAGCTTAAGAAACAATATACAATATACTACTATCCCCTCAGCATCGACCTTGTTTCCCAGAGCTGGCAGACTGCAATATTAGACCTTCTACTTGCTTCGCATCTCTTTCTTTGACAGGCACAGTGGGAACTATTAAAAAACTGGAATGCATTTTTTGCCAACCACAAAACAACAAAATACTTTAGTAACATTTCTCAAGCAATGCAACATTGGAATACAACAAGTTTTGCACGGTTATATCTTTTCCTGAGGACAAAATAGTTGAATAGAAAAAAAAATACAGTGGCAAGATGAACATTTGCTGCAGTCATAAAAGATGAAGTCACTGCAGCATGCTGTAGTTCCGTGATTGATACTGCTGCTCACCCTTGTTTCAAGCCGTACATGGTGATGACATTCCTTGAACAAAGATACGACAGAAAGCAGAAGAAATATTTTATTTTAAACTCATGTAGCACTAAATAGCCACTTTTCCCCTACAAGTTCAAACTAAAACTGTTATCTCCATGCTAAATAAGGGCTCTTGGCTATAAAACAATATACCAAGAGCTAGATGTTTAGTTCTGACGTGAAATCAAGGAGGTAAGATAAGTGCTTTAGCCAATACTGTAATGGATCCTGGAACTCCGTTAATGCAGTTAATCTAATTGGAAATTTAATGAAGTAGAAACGCAATGGTTTCCTCCGAGTGGCAATCTCCATCGGTTTGCCACTTTGGATGAACTTGTCCTCACTACTGGACAGGTGAATAATCACACAAGATTAAAACTCATGTAAGCTGCTAAACTCAGTCACACAGGGAAAACTATGAGAAAACCACAGGTTTTAATTCAAGCAGACCCAGATAAGAATCAAGGACCGTAAAATTCCTAGTTACAAGGAAGGCCTCAGTCACACAGTATGCACGCAAGGCCGCCATTGACTTATGCACAGCCGCAGCTTGTTTGTACCTGTTCAAACAAGAGACAATGAACATGGGAGGACATGACGGGTTGATTTACCACTGGTTAGAATAAAGCTACTATAATTGTGTCTGGAAGGTAATAGATAAAAAGAGAAGAAATCCATGCTTGGTGATATCATAATTAGGTATTCATGCACAAGTTGTAATTGGACAAATCTAACAATTGAGATTACATAACATATAACATATGTTATATATTAACATACGTTATATATTATATCATCCCAATTGTTAGATTTGAGTGGACATGGGTAACATCTGTGCAAAGGTACATCTCTGATTGGTATATGCTAATTCCTTGTAACTGGATCTCAACTATAACAGCCTGTACAATTCTTGAATCAGGGTTCTCCCTAGTGTAACTAGTAGTTGGAGCACAGGGACCAGTTCCTAATAAAAATCGTGTCTGAAACTTTAAGTCTTCATTTTTTTCGAAAATGAGACGCACTATAGCAGGGGATATTAAAAAGGACAATTTAAACGAAACAGCTAAGCTTCAATGGTAAGTAATTGAGACAATCAGGGAGAGCTGAGAGTGATTTGAATCACTTCTGTTGGATGGTTCTCAGCTCAGCTCAGCGCAGTTGTCTAGAGGAAACCCTTATGTGGGAACTTTCTAGGAGGGATTCCCCAATGCATCACTAGGGTACCCCACTAAATGCGATGAGGGTAACCAGGAAGTTATGAGCTATTGTTTCATAATAGCATAGGCGTATTTAAGGGAAAGCTAAATAAGGACAAGGAGGAATATGTTGATGGGGTTAGTTGAAGAAGAGTGGAAAGTATGTATTAACACTGGCATAGACCAGTTGTGTCAAATGGTTTACTGCTACACTGCAAATACTTCGTAAACTGCCATAAACAGCAGTACTTTGCTTTGTGAGTCTTAAATATAGTTTATCCTGATACTAATAAAGCAGAAACTTCTAACAACATAGATTTATTATCTAGACATTAAACTGCACGAGACCAACATCCTGTTAACTATATTGGTGAGCAGCCACAACAGTCTGGAAAGTACTGCTGCCGACTAATGCACGTGTGTGTCTGCGTGTGCGTCTGCGTGTCCACACATAAAAACTTAAAGGAGTTGCACATGGGAAAAAAAAAACTGCCTGTGTGCAATAACAAAACCGTCTCTGGCTATCAGACATAAATAACTTGCGATCTTACCAGACTCGGGTTTAATTCCGAGTCTCGCCAGGAAACACCAGCGGGGGTCCTTCAGCAAGGTTCACAACCAGTGTTATACTGGTCACGAATCTCCCAAGCGCTTTCTTTTGGCAGCGTGAAGCTGATTATCATATTGAAATTAGAATTAGAAATACTAATTGGGAACAGGTGTCCTGACCCCGCTGGAGAGAACAAAGGCAATCAATGGTCACTAGGGAGGTTGGGGATAAAGAGGGGTGCCACTTCAGCAGTGCCACTATTACAATGTCAGCCTGGCACTCTAACACTATCTAAAGGGCAAAGTGGCACTGCCCATCAGGCACTTTGTTACTACCCACTAGACACAGTGCAGGGCCAAGTGGAGGGCAATCTGTTGCCATCCGCAATCAGGATAAATGGGCGAAGGAGGGAGTGAGGGCTATTGCTGCTGGCCATCGGGGTCGGAGTAGGAATTGGCCCAGGGAGGTCTGGTAGACCAATGATGGGCCAGCAATGAAGGAGCCACTGTACTAGTGCCTATCACCACTCTAAAGACCAGCACATGCGCAGTGACCTGCTCGGTGCTACACTGCCAGCCTCTCGGATGGGAGTGGGCCACATCCACTACTTACCAGAGCGAGTCATGCTGAGACACTCTGCAATGCTCAGTGTCGGAGATTCGCTCTGGTAAGTACACCCAAAAAGCATGTGGGAAATATTCCTGTTTTCTGCCCATTTGGGCATTTAGGTTTTTTTTGGGAGAATCCTGGTCAATATCATCCTATAACTTCTCAGTTGAAATATGAAATTTTGATACAGCAAGTAGATAAAAAAATTTCTTGAAAAAGTGACATATATCCTGATGATGCACCACTGCATTAAGATATAAAGGTTCAACTATTATTTCCAACAGAGCTCTTTATCTCAGTGACTTTAGGTTAGGATAAACTGAACAACCCTATGGTAAGAGAAGAAAAGAAGAAAAAGCAGGTCATTCTTTGATGCCTTCATGAACAGTTGCAGGATAGCTTTAAGTGAAGCTGGTAACAGAATGTTTGTCCTTTTACCCACTTAAGAGTAATGCGTGTCATGTGGACTTGAGGAAGAGAACAAAAACTAAAATTAACTGAATTTAAAGCAATTTTTAATATCTATTTAAATAATAGACGCGAGAGATTGGTCAGGTAGAGCACTGGATTATACACTCCTCACCTCCACCCAGCTGTCAGCCTACTCAAGGCGGGGAATAGCTTGTAAAATAAATTGGGAGGCCTGCTTGCCATCTTACAAGCCATCCCTTGTTGTGATCAGTGGGGAAGGAATCAATGCTTGTCTGAGTAATCAGGAAATTGCAGTCTCTTTTCTGAGATCCAAATGTTTAAATTATTAATTCAGCAGAATTGAAATACAGAAAATTAGCAATAAAATCAATTTTTCACCTACCAGCCAATTAGTTCCCAACATCTATATTTACTGGGTTCATAAGTAAGCACTGCATTCCACAGATCAATATCAGGAGATATACTAGGCTCTGACTGGGAATCAGGAGTAAGATTAGATGCTGACTGAAATCCTTCATCTTCCGACTGGTCAATGCTTTGAGGAACCTGTAGAAATGTAACAGTATTAAGCTTCACCTTGCAAATAAATATCACACCCTATATTAGAAAAATTGTTTTACATAGAATCATAAAAAATAGGAATAGGAAGAGGCCATTATGCCATTTGTTATGATCCCTTTTTGCCTAATGTGCTACATCTAACTGTTTCTTGGAAGCATACAACGTTTTGGCATCAATTGCTTTCTCAAGTAGCAAACTCCATAGGCTGACCACACTCTGAGTCAAGAAATTTTTCTTCGCCTCTGCCCTAAACAGTCTACCCTGTACCCCCAGACAGTGACCTTTGGTTTCGATACTCCCACAATCGGGAACAGCGTCTACCTTGTCCAGTCCTGTTAAATTTTATATGTTTCTATGAAGTCCCTCCTTATTCTTCTACATTCCAGCAAATACAATCCTAACTGACACAATCTCTCCTCATATGCCAATCCTGCCATCGCAGGAAGCAGTATGGTTAATCTTCTCTGCACTTCCACTAGAGTAAGAACATCCTTCCTCAGATAGGAAGATCAAAACTGCCCAAACTATTCCAGGTATGGCCTCATCAATGCCCTGTATAACTTCATCAAGACATCCCTGCTCCTTACTCAAATCTTCTCACTTTTTATTGCTTGCTGCACCACCTATGCTTACCTTCAGTGACTGGTGTACAAGGATACCCAGGTTTTGTTGCACACTCTCCTAATTCATGGTCATTCACATTGTAAGTTGCTTTCCTGTTTGTGCTACAAAGTGGATAACCTCACACTTATCCAAATGATACTGCATCTGCCTTTCAATTGTCCACTCACTCATTCTGTCCAAATCACACTAAAGGATCTCTATCTGCATCCTCCTCACAACTCACCTTCCCACTCAGCTTTGAGTCAAAGAACAAAGAATAAAAACAGCACGGGAAACAGGCCCTTTGGCCCAACGTAACCACGCCGCCACGCCGATGTTCCCACCTCTACCCGCGATCCCTGTCCATGTTTATAGATCTATGGATTAAAAACCAAATTTGAGACAACTTAGGGAGAATTTGTTTTGCCAATTAGCCTAAGAGCACATCTTTGGGATGTGGGAGGAAACCGGAGCTCCCGGAAAAAACCCACGCAAGCACGGGGAGAATGTGCAAACTCCCACAGACACAGGCCCAAATCCGTGTATCTGCACAGCACAGCGATAGTCACTGAGCTGTCATGTTGCCCATCAAATGGTCCAGGTCAAGCATACACTAAAAACGTGAAGCACTAGGATACTCTCGAAAAAGATCCAAGAGCAGTCCTCTCACGACCCGTCGCGTGTATGCCCCTCGTTAGACAACAAGGTGGACCAAAGCACCTGTAGGATAAAAACAAGTACATCAATATCATCATCTATTTACACACTTCCCAGGGACTCCCAAGGCTCATGATCCCTATTTTAAATCAGTTTTCTATACCCCTCCATTCCCATTCTGTTCATGTGCCCATCTAAGTATTTCTCAAATAACTCCAGAGTACCTGCCTCCACCACTTTACTTGGCAGCGCATTCCATACCCCCACCACCCTCTGTGTGAAAAAACTCCCTCTAGCATCCAAATTATACCTTACCCCCCTCACCCTAAGCCCGTGACCCCTCGTGCTATTTGAGTCCATCCTAGGAAAAAGCTTAACCCTGTTTACTCTATCTATACCCCTCATAGTCTTGTACACCTCTATTAGATCTCCTCTAAGTCTACGTCTTTCTAAGGAAAACAGTCCCAATTTGCCTAACCTCTCCTCGTAGCTCAGACCTTCCATACCAGGCAGCATCCTGGTAAACCTCTTCTGCACTCTCTCCAGAGTCTCCACGTCCTTCCGGTAGTAATTTGCATTTGTCATTTGCAAATGTGGAGATAATTGAATACCTGGCATCCCAGCACTGATCCCTGCGGTACCCCACTAGTTATACCAGTCATTCATTAAAAGACACATTTATTTCTCTTTGTTTCTTGTCTGCCAACAGCCTTCTGTCCATCTCCACATAATACCCCAATCTCATGCGCATGAATGTTACACACTAACCTCTTATTTGGGACTTTGTCAAAACCTTTCTTAAAGTCCAACTAAAACACATCCACTAGCTCCCCCTCATCAACTCTACTCGTGAAATCCTTAAAGAATTCCAGTCGATTTGTCAAACATGATTTCCCTTCATAATGATACTTAAAAACAAAATTCAGCTCCTCACAATAACAAGTTGGTCTGAAAGACCACAATTTCAAAATTCTTAACTAACTCCATGAAACTCACTTCCTTCCAAAATTTCAGTTACATATTGTTAAAAAGCCATTGTTTTGCTATTTGGTTACATGATCAACATGATGCAAAAATGCTGAACAAGGAACTATTACGTCAGTTACAACTGTCAATCTAGATCAGTAGAAAATTACAAATTTGAGATAATAAACATCTCATAGAAGAAAACCATAAACAGTCCCAAAGTAAACAATGATATTTTCTAAACAATAACAATTCAGAGAAAATAGTAACAGCAAGAAATGATCACAATAATTTGTGGAACTGACCCAATCAGCATAATACAATTCCTGCATTTCATTTGTACACTAAATATATTTCATTTCTTTCCCTCTCCATATATTATGTAGATGTATCTAAAAATTCAATGTACATGTGGGCTTTCTTAACTATAGTGTCTGTATCGGGGGTGGGGGAGGGTTGTATTGAGTGCCAGGACAGGGTGTTGGTGGTTTGAACACCCGGGGACCTGAGGCTCTTGACCATTTCTTCTTCATCATCATTGATGTAGACAGAGGCGTTTCTCCACTGCGCTTCCTGAAGTCAATGACTATCTCCTTTGTTTTGTTGACGTTGAGAGAGAGTTGATTGTTGTTGTACCAGTTTGCCAGATTCTCTTTCCTGTACTCCATCTCGTCATTGTTTAAGATCCGACCCACTGGGTGGTGTTGTCAGCAAACTTGGGGATTGAGTTGGAGGGGAATTTGGCTGCGCAGAGGTGTGTAAATAGATGATGATATTGATGTACTTGTTTTTATCCTACAGGTGCTTTGGTCCACCTTGTTGTCTAACAAGGGACATATATGCGATGGGTCATGAGAGGGCTGCTCTTAGATTTTTTTTTGAGAGTATCCTAGTGCTTCACATCATTAGTGTACGCTTGACCTGGACCATTTGATGGGCAACACAACAGTTCAGTGACTATCGCTGTGCTGTGCGGATACATGGATTTGGGCCTGTGTCTGTGGGAGTTTGCCCATTCTCCCCGTGCTTGCACGGGTTTTCTCTGGGTGCTCCGGTTTCCTCCCACATCCCAAAGATGTGCTCTTAGGCTAACTGGCAAAACAAATTCTCCCTAAGTTGTCTCAAATTTGGTTTTTAATCCCTAGATCTGTAAACATAGACAGGGATCACGGGTAGAGGCGGGAACATCAGGGTGGCGGCGCGGGCTCGTTGGACTGAAGGGCCTGTTTCCCATGCTGTTTTGTTCTTTGAATGATTCCATTGCCAAATAACAATGTTGAATTATAAGTTAACATGAAATATTCTTGATTATTCACGAAAACTACAGTTTAGCACAGGCCCCAGGTAATCAACGGAAATCTATCGTATTTTCATCAATTTTTTTCCTACAAGAAACTGTACTCCTGAGCACATATTAACAAAGAATCATCTTGGGTAAGAATTGGTTTCATGTAAGGAACATCCAGAGTTCAACGCATTCTAATGCCACCAGTCTGCAAAGCAGTAAGAATTTGATTTTTAACCAATTTTCTGTATGGTAATACAAATTAATATGTTTCTTCAATAAGTTGCCTATCTGGAAAAGTAAGAACTGCGCTACTATTGTTGCTTGACTGTAATCTGCCAGGTACTCAACCAATACTGAAACTTGATTTTGCAGATATCTCCAGTTCATCATCCAGGACAAGACAGAGAAATTGCTACAACAGTCATTTGTTATCAATTTGTCGTGGCTGAGTAGCCCTTTTTATGCTTTCAGATCAGACATGTGGATTTAACAATGTGCTATCAGCAAATGAATAAAACCAAAAAGAAAAATGGCTCTTAAAAAATGTGCTCTTAGGCTAATTGGCAGAACAAATTCTCCCTAAATTGTCTCAAATTTGGTTTCATTCCATAGATCTATAAACATAGACAGGGATCACGGGTAGAGGTGGGAACATTGAGGTGGCAGCGCGGGCTCGTTGGGCCGAAGGGCCTGTTTCCCATGCTGTTTCATTCTTTGTTCTTTGTAAGACAGTTTACTTTGCAACCTGGCTTTTGTCAAAAATATTTTATGACTTCAGTACAAGTCACATTAAAAACCTAAACAGCTTCTACGATTGCTTGAACTGAAACACATTATGCTCGTGTGTATAAGGGAGGGTTAGATGATTTCATCAAGAACGTTTGTGCTGACTTTCACTTATTTACACAGGATTTCATGTTGCAGTCTATGTAAAGGGGATTTGCAGGAAATTCATGAGCAAATTGATAGCTGCAAAACGTGAGCACAAATTGGAATAATTTTAGATGTAATTTCTATATTCTAAACTGCCACAGGAAAATTCATCCTATACTTGCGATGTTATACTTTGTTTCACTTACCCGAATTTTAAGTCCAGTTATATCCGCATTATCTGGTACTGCAGGTAAATCCAACTTAATTTCCATTTCGCAAGTACGACTGCCTACTAGTGCACCAAACAGTGATACTCGGGTATCTTTCTCATACTTATCACCAGCTAAACAGTTGTGGGAGAACAGTCCAATGCCAGGTAATCCAGTCCCAGGTTTTGCATCCATTAACTGAAGGGTGTGCTGTACATTGTCATGAAATTGCAAGTCTTCATTGGAAACGAAGTTCAACAGACCTGATTCAAACAAGCTCACATCATAGTGGTCATAGCCCTGAAGTTTTACATTTCTTCCCACATTTTTATTGTTTAAGAAATAATCCCTTTTCTGTGGCTGAAGTTGATATGGTCCAGTTCCTGCAAGCTCAATCAGAAGTTTCAGGACAGAGTTCAGATCAGTTTGTGGCATACATGCTGATTTTTCTAATTGCTCTGTAAGATCCTCCAAGCGATCAGCTTCCATATCCATGCCAGCCACCCTCAAATTGAAGGACAACATCAAGATCTTGTTTTTCACAGGCAGCTTACTGATATCAGACTGAAGCTTTGGAGTTGCTTCTTCTCTGAAAAGATTTATAAATAGTGTATTGTAAACAACCCTTTTTAATTTATCTTTGAACTGTTTTCGGTTGAGTCTTCTTTTTCCCAAATAGCATTTCCATGATAAGCCCGCCATCTGGGCTTCACAGAGATCTCCAAATAGCTGTGTAATGCTTGCCATTGATGCTTTAGAAATGTCAGACAAGCCAAACTTGAACTCTTGCCCTCAGACCAGACACGAGAACAACACAGCCAATTTTCCTTTGAGTCTACGGGTAAAAAGGAAAAGAAAAATTCTTAAAGCTATAGTGCAACATTAACTTTAAAACATCACGGTATTCAGGTACAGTTCTTTCCACAACTGACAAGGAATACTTTGCTTTTATTTACTTATTTTCCACCAAAGTGGGCAGAAAATATACTTGTTTAAAATTAATTTTATGGGATATGAACATCGCTGGCTAAACTAGCACTTATTGCCTGTCTCTAACTGTTCTCCATTTCAGAGTACTTTTGAGAATCAACCACATTGATGTGGATCAGGGGTCACATGTAGGCCAGACCAGGTAGTGTTGGCAGATTTCATTACTTCCCTAAAGAATATTAGCAAACAGATGGGTTTTTCTAAAATCAACAATGGTTTACTGTCATCATTAGACTTTAAATTTTGCCATCTGCCATGGCAAGATTTGAATCTACCTTATTCTGAGTCCTGGATTACTAGTCCAGTGACAATACCACTGTGCCACTGCCTCAACAAGATAGGTGGCACTGGTTTTAATTTCTTAAAATCAGCTTGACTGGCTCAGGATCTGAAAACTTACAAGCATACTCCTTCAAGTATCCCATTACCAGTTTATTATAATTTAAGCTGAATTGTTACATATTTAAATGCAAACAGGATTTTCACCAATTTCTATGAGGATATATTTTAGCTTCCTTTGTAAGCTTTAAGAACTTTATCAACCCAGCCATTAGATGTGCCAGTATATGATCCAGTGTAAAAATTAAGAGCCATGATTGACATCACAAACTTTATTACTCCCAACTACAAAAATTTGGCCATTACAACAGAATGACTGAATCAAAGCAAAATGAGTTTGTGCAAAAGTTGCATCTTGAAAAGCTAATAATATTGATTATTTCATCTCACTTTACCTTCAGTTATTTTCTGAACTTTAAAACACTGACCAAACTCTACCTGCCCTACAATAAGTTTTCTTCAACAACTCCAGTTCAGCAATTACAAATCAGCTAAGACACTGAACTATAATGCCAAAATAATAGGTTTCAATTCAGAATCTGTCAGGTTCAAATTTTATAGATCACTACTTGAATCTCACCTGGAGTACTTTGCCCAGTTCTGATCATCCAAGTACCACAGACAAGTTCAAGGGCCAGATACAGTTCAGGAAAGATTCAGGAATCTGAAGTCAGAGTCATGAAGAAAGACTTGAGAAACTTAAAATTCTTCAGCTTTGCAAAGAGGAGCTGAGGCGTAATCTTTGAGAGAGATAGGATAGTGAACAGCCTGGGAGAGGTACATTAGAATATTATTGAATTGCAAGAATAGAACAAGAAAACACAGGTTTAAATTATGAATGTAGGATGAATTTTGTCACAGAATGAGCAGTAAACATGATTCACAGACTTCCAAAAAGAGAAAAGAAATTTAATGCTGAAATTGAGCGTCATCTTACTGGATGTTGAATAAAGATGAGCCAAATAATCATTCTTATCCTCATCCATATTTATTGTGCAATAACATTCTAACTCAATCATCTTTGTGTAAGCAGCTAATCTTGCTGTTAATAATTTTCTAAAGTTATGCACTCATATACACAGAAACTCTCCAGTCTGCAAATCTATTGTTCAGAAATACCAGCTAACCTGCATTTGAGCAGGTCCAAGAACTTGCCTCATTTTAGTACAGTGCAAGTATGGCCGGTATAGAATTTGGATAGTTAAAACAATTTGTATTTCTGTCCAATTCCGGCCTCATTTTGGGTTCAATTCCAGCCTCGGATCAGTGTCTGTGTGGCATGTGCACATTCTCCCCATATCTACATGAGTTTCCTTTGAGTGCTCTGGTTTCTTCCCACAGTCCAAAGATAATGAGAATTCCATACTAAATGGACCGAGTCTTGAGGGATTAGCAAGGTAAACATGTGGGATTACAGGAAGAGGGCCTGAATGGGATTGTGGTTGATATAGATTTGACAGGTCAGATGGCATCCTTCTGCATTGTATGGGTTCTATGATACTGTTTTATATTGTTGCATTACTTTTTCTTTTACATTTCAGATAAATGTTTATATCCAGTGTTTTTAGATTCACATTTGCGTTTTTGCATTCTAATATTATACTGACAATTCCAAAAATTCCAGCTTTCTACCACTGGAGAGGTTACAGTACATTCACACCGCATGGTTGCCTCCGTAGGTAGTGCTAATTCCTGGCATAAATTGTCCAAAATGCACTGAGCCAATTGCTCACCCACAGTATTTGCAGGGATGGGGAATGTACAACTGATTTCTCTTTTACAGATAAGGAGAAAAGAAAGTAGGGGTGGTGCTCATGGTAGATGGCGATGGAAGAAACAAATAAACACAAGAAGGGATCCTGATCATTAAACAGAATACCAAGGGAGCTCAGAATAACAGCCTTATCCGTGCTTCTTCTGTTTTACGCTCACATAAAGAATGATTGCTTTGGACAAAGTGACAGAGAGCCATGCCACAGAAAATTAACTGCCCTCAAGGCAAAACTAAATATTAGAGATAAGACTAGAGGAAATGAACATATAAGCAAAGCACTGCAGCTCAGTCAGAGCTCATTCAGCACACACTCATCAATGAGGACTACTTCAGTTATATACATCTTGCTAATGACCAATGAAAGAAATTTCAATATTGCTTCCATTCGGATCACGTGCATACAGAAGTTTCTATTATTTTAGTGTTCACCACTATAGTAACAAAAGACACAACGAAATTAAAATTAGACCCCAGTCCCACAACATTTCCAAGTGCTACTGACTTGGCCACCCGCATATTCAGGACATTCACCTCCCTTACCTGATATAATACGAATATAATTGTATGTTATGTATAGATCCACATCAGGCGGGCAAGGTCACTGCAGCTGGAAGCAGCTTCACTCCATCATTAACGAGCTGCAGCACTGACAGAGGACATAATACAGAGCTGGAAAGGGTCGAGAGAGACATTCAAGGCGGAATTCAGTCACTCAACAGCAGAGAGAAAGAGTCCACTCGGCTCCAGTGTGGGGACTGATGTTTTCCCCCCCTACCGTTAAATAAAGGCTGTGATAGCGGCCGGGATTATCCACCGTGCAGCCAGCTGGCACCGATCCCCCGCTCTCTGTCCCAGGGCCTCTCTCTCACCCACCCGGAGGCCGCTTCCAGCTCCGCGCGCCCACCTTCCCCGCGCTGTCGCTCCGCAACTGCCCCTATCGACCAATCATCCGGCACAGCCCGCCCCTATCGACCAATCATCCAGCACAGCCCGCCCCTGTCGACCAATCATCCAGCACAGCCCGCCCCTGTCGACCAATCATCCGGCACAGCCCGCCCCTATCGACCAATCATCCAGCACAGCCCACCCCTGTCGACCAATCATCCAGCACAGCCCGCCCCTGTCGACCAATCATCCGGCACAGCCCGCCCCTATCGACCAATCATCCAGCACAGCCCGCCCCTGTCGACCAATCATCCAGCACAGCCCGCCCCTGTCGACCAATCATCCGGCACTGCCCTCCCCTATCGACCAATCATCCGGCACTGCCCTCTCCTATTGACCAATCATCCGACATTGCCCGCCCCTGCCGACCAATCATCCTGTAGGGATGCCGGCGTTGGACTGGGTAAACTCAGCAAGAGGTCTGACAACACCAATTTTAAGCTAGCAAGTTTACTGTCAAATATATCGGTTGGATTTAAAATTGGTGTTGTCAGACCTCTTGCTGGCCAATCATACGGCACTGCCTGCCACAGCCGCCTCACCATTGGACACCTGCCGCCGACGCGCCCTCCGATTGGTTGAACCAGTGACAATCACGTACCCTTGACCCGAAGTTGACCCTCCCGGCCGTTGTCAAGCGGCATCACCGAGGTGAGCAAAGGCTACCAATTTTTTTGAAAAAGCATGGAATGCAAGAGCAGAGAGGTTGTGGTGGGCTGTCGAAAGCACTCATTATTTCACAGCGGCAGGATTGTGCAGTTCTGGTCACCACACTATAGGAAGGATACATTAGATGTACTCTACACTGAAAAGGGTGGAGAAGAGATTCACCAGGATGCTGCCTGGGCTGGAGCGTTTCAGTTATGAAGAAGGGCTGGTAGAGACAGTAAGAAGTCTCACAACACCAGGTTAAAATCCAACAGGCTTACTTGGTAGAAACCACTAGCTTTCGGAGCGCTGGCTGCCCCTTTGTCAGCTGAGTGGGGAGTTCTGATCTGAAAAAGGGCACTTACGTAACGAAGGAGCAGTGCTGTGAAAGTTAGTGGTGTTTGCTACCAAATAAACCTGTTGGACTTTAACCTGATGTTGTGAGACTTTCTTACTGTGTTTACCCCACTCCAACACCAGCATCTCCGCATCATGAGTGGCTGGTTAGGTAGGGATAGTTCTCCTTGAAGCAAAGAAGGCTGAAGCAGGACCTGGCTGAGATTTGTTCGTTCCAGATTCATAATCTGTAGGGTGGGCAGAAACCCTTCTCTGAAACAGATATAAACAAACATATAAATATGCAGCCATGATGGAAACTGCTCAGTCTGTATTCCTGCCCAGCAGACCTACTCCAGGTCTCACTGTTCATAAAGTCCCTAAGTGCAGAAGGTGGCCATTGGTCCATTGAGCCTGCACTGACAACAATTCTGCCCAGGCCCTATCCCTGTAACTCCATGTATTTACCCTGCTGCTCTCCATAACACTAAAGGATGATTAATCAACCTAGCCTATACATCTTTGGACACCAAAGGGATGATTTAGCACAGCCAATCAACCTAACCTGCATACCTTTGGAGCGTGGGATGAAACCCATGCAGAAATGGGCAGAACATGCAAATTCTATACAGTCACCTGAGGCTGGAATTGACTGGGTCCCTGATTGCCATGAGGCAGCTATCTAGCTACTGTGCCTGCTGCTGTTCTCCAATGATTTTTTTTTAAACTGCACAACATTTTTTTAATAGAATTTTCTTGAAAGTTTAGTGATTTAATTTTTTTTAATGTTTCTGTTTTCTGGAAGATTATGTGAGAGTTTGCAGAACTCGGTGGTGCAGCAAGATCTGGGTGTCCTGGCACATAAATCACAAAATGTTAGAACGCAGGTACAGCAAATGGTGTAAGGGGAATCTAGTGTAAAAGTAGAAAGTTTTGCTGCAGTTGTAAGACCACATCTTGAGTATAGTTTTGGCCTTCATATTTAAGAGAGCCATAGTCAGAGTTTAACCACACAGGAAGAGGCGCTTTGGCCCAACATGCCTGCACCAGCCATCAGGCACCTATCTATTCCAATCCCATTTTCCAGCATTTGGTCCTTGGCCTTGTACGCGTAGTGTTTCAAGTATTCATCTAAGTGCTTCTTAAATGTTCAAGCTTCCCATCTCTAGCACCCTTTCAGGTAGTGAATTCCTGAAAATTCTCTGGAATTAAATCCTTCTAAATTTTATGCCCCTGACTTTAAATATCTATTCCCTGGTTATTGAATCCTTTAAGGGGGAAATATTTCTTCATATCAACCCTATCTAAATGCCCTGTATAATTTTGTACACTTCAATCAGGTCCCCCATTAGCCTTCTCTGCTCTAAGGAGAACAAGATGTAGAGATGCTGGCGTTGGACTGGGATAAACACAGTAAAAGGTCTGACAACACCAATTTTAAGTCCAACCGATTTATTTGATAGTAAACTTGCAAGCTTTTGGCTTTTGTAGCCTTCTTCAGGCGAATGAGGTATTCTGGTCTGCAATCTGTAAACTGTCTGTGCTGATATGTGTGCTATTGCAGACTAGAACACCTCATTTGCCTGAAGAAGGCTACAAAAGCAGAAAGCTTGCAAGTTTACTATCAAATAAATGGGTTGGACTTAAAATTGGTGTTGTCAGACCTCTTACTAAGGAGAACAAGCCTAACCCAACCTCTCTTCATAGCTAATGTACTCCAGCCATCATTAGCTAGATGATGATCTAGCTCATCCTTATGAATCTTCACTGCACCCTTTCAAATTCAGTTCTATCCTTCCTATAGCATGTCAATCAGAACTGCATACTACTATTCACTAACAATCTATGAAGCATTTCATAAGCTCTGTCATAACTTGCCATATAGTCTATACCTCGGTTACTAAAGACAATTATCCTATATGCTTTCTTACCCATCTTATCTCCTAGTCCTGCTGCCTTTTGGGATCTTTGTTCATGCACCCCAAGATCCCTCTGGCTCTCTGTGCAACAATCATAGGTAAGATGTAGAGAAAGATCAACTTAATGTAAGATAGGTGCATTCAAAAATCTGATGGCAGCCGGGAAGAAACTGTTTTTGAGGTAATTGGTATGTGCCCTCAGACTTCTGTATTTTTTCCTGATAGAAGAAGGTAGAAGAAAATATGTCTGGGGTGCATTGATTGTGCTGGCTGCTTTTCCAAGGCAGCAGGTCGTGTAGACAGAGTCAATCGATGGAGGGTTGATGTGAATGATGGACTGGGCTTCATTCACAACCCTTTGTAGTTTATTGTAGTCTTGAACCCAACAGGAGCCATACCAAGCTGTGATACAACCGGAAAGAATGCTTTCTATGGTGTATCTGTAGAAGTTGGTGAGAGTTGTAGCAAACATGCCAAATTTCCTTAGTCTCCTGAGAAATTAGAGGCGTCGGTGGACTTTCTTAATTGTAACATGCACAAGGAGGGACCAGGACAGGTCGCTGATGTTTTGGATACCTAAAAACTTGAAACTCTCAACCATTTCTACTTCAACCCCATTAATGTAGACAGGGGCATTTACTCCACTATGCTTACTGAAGTCAATGACTTTCTCATTCATTTTGTTGACATTGATGGAGGGATTATTGCTACTGCACCAGTTCACCAGTCATTCCTGTACTGTGTCTCATCATTGTTTGATGTCGACCACAATGCTGGTGTCATCAGCAAACTTGAAAATCGATTTGGAGGAGAATTTGG
The DNA here is from genome assembly GCA_024679065.1 of Sphyrna mokarran. NCBI lineage: Eukaryota > Metazoa > Chordata > Chondrichthyes > Carcharhiniformes > Carcharhinidae > Sphyrna > Sphyrna mokarran. The sequence goes on from JAGIQG010000019.1 coordinate 26,128,568, forward strand.
CCACATAGAGTCATAGGTGTATAAGGAATATAGTAAAGGGCTAAGGACACTGCCTTGCGGAGCACTGGCATTGAGGATAATCATGGAGGAGATATTGTTGCTTATCCAGACTGACAGCTATCTGTGGGTTAGGAAGTCTAGGATCCAATTGCAGAAAAAGAAGCCGAGCCCCAGGCCACGAAGTTTGGAGTGGGTCTTGTAGGAATAATGGTGTTCAAGGCTGAGCTGTAGTCTATGAATAGGAGTCTAATATTGGTGTCTTTGTTATCTAGATGTTCCGGGTTAAATGTAGGACTTAGGGAGATGACATCTGCTGTGGATCTGTCACAGCAATAGGCGAACTGTAGTGGATCCAGGCAATCTGGGAGGTAGGAATTGATTTGTGCCATGACTAACCTTTTGAAATACTTCATAATGATGGATGTCAGAACCACTGGATGATAGTCATTGAGGCGTGCTGCCTGGCTTTTCTATGGTAGAGAGATGGTGGTTGTTGTCTTGAAAGAGTTAGGGACCCCAGATTGATATAAAGAGAGGTTGAAGATGTCTGTGAATACCCCTGCCAGCTGCTCCGTACAGGACCTGAGTGCTTATCCAACAGCTCCATCTGGGCCAGTTGCTTTCCAAGAATTGACTTCTGAGAAGGCTGCTCTAATGTCGGCAGAGTTGATCTCAAGTATAGCTTTATTTGAGGCTTCTGGGATGGAGGGCGTGCTCTCACTGACTTCTTTCCCAAATTGGGCTTAGAATGCATTGAACTTATTAGCAAGGGGTGCATTGGACCTGGCAATTTTACCTGCCTTTATCTTATAGCTTGTTATGTCTTGCAGACCTTGCCATAATCAGCAAAAGTCTGTGTGGCTAGTCTGGGATCCAGTACTGTCTTTTGGCATCTTTGATGGATCGCCATGGATCATATCTGGCTTTCTTGTAGAGATCAAGATTGCACAACTTGAATGCCTTAGATCTGGACTCCAACAGGTAGTAGATCCTTGTTCATCCATGTTTCCGGTTGGGAAACACGTGGATTTGCTTTTTTGGCACATAGTCTTCTACACACTTATTAATGAAATTAATTTCTGTGGTGACATGATCGTTCAGGCTGGTTGCAGTGTTTTTAAATACTGTTTTACTAATACTGTGATACTAATACTAGTACTAATACAGTACTAAATACTGTGTTTACTAATCTAAGCAATCCCATAAGAGATCATCTGATTCCTCGGAGCAACATTGCATGACTTTCTTTAATGGATTCCCCCATTTCAATTTAGATCTAGATCATCAATGTACACTACAAACAACAAGCGACTCAGCACCAATCTCTGTGGTACACAGACTTCCATCACAAAAGCAACGTTTGACCATTACCTTCTGCCTCCTGCCATTAAGCCAATTTTAGATCCAATTTGACAAACTGCATTAATTGTATTAGAAGCAGGTTAGAGAAGATTCACTCAACTGATTTATGGGATGAAGGGGTTAGCTTGAGCGAGAAAAGATTGGACCTATTTTTAATGCTAAGTTAAATAGATTCTTGATCAACAAGGAAGTGAAATGACATGGAGTACACAAGAAAAATGAGTTGAGGCCACCATCATATCAGACTTGAGGGGCTGATCCTAATTGGTTTCATCCTAATTGGTCTGCTTCTTTTTTGGATCAGAGAGTGCAGTTCAGGTGAAAACCACTAATATTTTTCTCTTAAAGTTATAAAATCGAATTGGAACTTGATTTCAATTTCCTAATTTTGTTGCTACCATTTAATCTCATACACATTAAAATAATTCAACAGTTAACAATTTATTTAGGAGTGTTTGACCCAATCATGTTAATGAGCAGTTTTCACAATAAAATAGCTTTCAACATTCAGACGATAGCAAACACCGCTGAACTGAAAAACTGAATTTGAGGAGGTTTGCGAGGATGTTGCAAGGATTGGAAATTACCGAATGGCTTTCCTGTATGTTGGAACAATTCTGACACCACTAATGGTTAATTCCACTTTGAGAAACCTGGGTGTTGAATTCACTTATAGGTATTAAGCTTCTCTGAGCAATTTGCCGTGTATTCCACCTATTTTTATTTTATAAGGATATGCTAGTGAGTTTTGATCAGTCATGCAGAGGAATGAGTTTCCAGTGTGACATTGAGAGGAAAGAGAAAGCAGGACAAGCTAGCGAAGCTTAGTTAGTTTGGTGAAATAGTTCCTGGAAGTTGATTGCAGAGAAAGCACAAGATTTGGCGACATGAGGGGGGAATTGCGAGACATTTGTTTGGAGCTTTCTGTAGATGTTTGATCAGGAAATATTGTTAAAAGTTCTGAATTGTTAAGATGGAAGCTCACAGCATTTTATTTGCAATCTAGATCAGAGTTGAACCATTGAAGCAAAAGGGGCAGGAGAAGGAATATAAAATTGGGCACAACAAATGCAGAATAACATGCAGAATCGCAGTTGTTTGCTGTCTCAGTCCAAACTGTTGCTTATAAGACTGAAGCATGATTTCCTTTCTTCATGCTTGATAAATTTGAAAACAAAACCTTCAAAGTTGTTAATGCAGCAGTTGAATGTCAAAAATTCCACTCCCAATAAGTCCAAACTTTTCTCAAATATTCTTCAAAGTTAGAATTGATTTTATTTCGGAGATAAGTGACAGTATTTATTTCTTCAGTTATGGCTTTAGGTACAGGATTGATCTATGATGAACAAATGATGGGCTACAACCTGCTGTGGGATTAGTAAGTACTGTAATAGGTTATGATTCTAAAGCAATTGATTATTTTGTTTCTGATGGAGAACTGTAAAATGTAAATGTTGAAATATAATTAGTCCTTCTTGAATTTGAATGTAAGCAATTTTACATTTTAAGCCAGTGACTGCACCATTCCCATCCAATATACCTTCAATATCACACGACTGGATAGGACAGCTCTTGCCTGGTTCCGATCTTCCGCAAATAATTGTAGCCAGAGAATTACTTGCAGTGGCTTCTCTGCCCACTCCCACACTGTTCCCTCTGGTTTCCCCTGAAGATCTCTTCCTATTTCTCATGGACATGGTTTTGCTTGGTATAGCATTTGACTACAGTTACCACCACATTTCTTGACTAGTCCGTTATTGCTAAATTAACAAGTTGCTTATCCAACATTCAAAACTGAATTAGCAGAAATTTGCTCCCATTAAATATTCGGAAGACTGAAGGGGCGGCGATGGCCTAGTGGTATTATCACTAGACTATTAATTCAGAAACTCAGCTAATGTTCTGGGGACCTGAGTTTGAATCCTGCCACAGCAGATAGTGGAATTTGAGTTCAATAAAAAATATCTGGAATTAAGAATCTACTACTGTCCATGAATCAATTGTTGGAAAAACCCATCTGGTTCACGAAAGTCCTTTTGGGAAGGAAATCTGCCATCCTTACCTGGTGTGGCCTGCATTTGACTCGAGAACCACAGTAACGTGGTTGACTCTCAGCTGTCCGCCAAGGGCAACTAGGATTCGGCAATAAATGCTGGCCAACTAGCAATGCCATGTCCCACGAATGAATAAAAGCCAATGTCTTCCATTCCTGTTCCAAATTCTATCCCCAAGCATTTACCTCTATCCTGTTCCCTTGCATCTGCCTGAGATTACACTCAACTGTTTGCAACCATAGTTGCATATTTGATCCTAAGATGAGTGTCAGACCATATCCATATCATTGCTAAGACAGTCTGTTTCCACCTTTCTGTTACCTGTCTTTACTCCTGCTTTGGCTCATCTGCTCAAACTCACATTCACATCTAGAAGGAACAGCTTACTTTTGGCTTGTCTCCCATATTCTGCCCTTGATAAATTTGAGGTCAGCCAAAACTTTGCTATATCCATCCTCAGGCTAAGTTCTGTTCACTTGTTCTGTTCACTTTGCCTGCTGATCTACATTGACATCCGGTTATGCCAGGCCCACATTTTAAAAATTCTCATCCTTGTTTTCAAATCACTCCAAGACCTCGCCCCCTCCCAACCTTTGTAAGCTCATCCAGTCTCTCAACTCTGAGATATTTACGTTCATCTTGACCACCCCTGATTTTAATTGTTCTAATGCTGGTCATGCCTCCAAGTGCTCTGTCCTGAAACTTCTTTGCCTCTCTACCTTTCTTTTATTCTTTATGACACTCTTATGACCCACATCAAGTTTTTATTCTGCCCTTAAACATTTTTCAGTGTCTAGTTTAGTCTTATAATACTCCTGTGAAGTGCAGTGGGATGGTTTATTCCTGAAAGATTTTTTAAAAAATATGAATTGTTAAAAACCCAGGTAAAAACAATGTTTCTAAATGTCATGATTATATCAGCAGTTTATATATTTGAATGCTGTTTCTTTCAATATTGACAAAAAAAACCTGAATCACTGAACTTTCATAGAATTCATAGGATTCCTTCAGTGCAGAGAGAGGCCATTTGGCCCATTGAGGTTGCAGCGACAATAATCTCCCCTAGGCACTGACCCCATAACCTCACGTATTTACCCTGCTAGCCCCCAACACTACAGGGCAATTTAGCATGGCCAATCAACCTAACCTACACATCTTTGGACGGTGGGAGAAGACCAGAGCGCCCAGAGGAAACCCATACAGACACAGGAAGAATGTGCAAACTCGACACAGACAGCCACTTGAGGCTAGAATTGAACCCTGGTGCTGTGAGCAGCAGTGCTAACCATTGTGCCAACATGTTGTTCCCAGTTGTTTTTAAGATAAAATCATGCAAATTTTTAGCTGAATGTCAAATAATGCTGAATGGTTTCCCTAACTGGGAAAAAAAATTGGATGACTAGCCCCCTAGTTGTTGTTTGTATATCTAATAACCATTAATTTTCATGTATTAACTTCTTGAGAAATAAAGAAAAATGAAATTGTGATCTTACCCCAACAAATATCATTTGATTCCACTAAACATATTGACAACTGAGCAAGTAAACAAAGGACAAAGAAAATTACAGCACTGGAACAGGCCCTTTGGCCCATAAAGCCTGCATCGATCATGCTGTCCATCTGAACTAAAACCCCTTACCTTCCGAGGACCATACTCCTCTATTCCTATCCACTATCTCCTGGCAGCGAGTTCCTAGCACCCATCACTCTCTGTGTAAAACAAAATTGCCTCACACATATCCTTTAAACTTTGCCCCTTGCACCTGAAATTTTCCCCTCCCACCCCGCTCAATTGACTCTTCCACTCTGGGAAAAAGCTTCTGACTATCCACTCTGTCCATGCCTCTCATAATCTTGTAGACTTCTATCAGGTCGTCCTCAACCTCTATCATTCCAGTGAGACCAAGCCAAGTTTTTCCAATCTCTCTTCACAGCTAATGCCCTCCATAGTAGGCAACATCCTGGTAAATCTTTTCTGTACACTCTCCAAAGCCTCCACATCCTTCTGGGAGTGCAGCAATCTGAATTGAACACTATATTGCAAGTATGGCCTAACCAAGGTTCTATAAAGATGCAACATGACATGCCAATTTTTAAACTTAGTGCACTGGCTGAGAAAGGCAAGCATGCTTTATGCCTTCTTGACTACCTTCTACAGCTGGATTGTGACTTGTGTACCTGTACACCCAGATCCCTCGGTCTATCAATACTCTTAAGGGTTCTGCCATTTACCATATATTTCCTATCTATATTAGACCTTCCAAAATGCATTATCTCATGTTTTTCTGGACTAAACTCCATCAGCCATCTCTCTGCCCAAGTCTCCAACTAATGTACATCCTGCTGTATGCTCCGACAGTCCTCATTGCTATTTGTAATTTCACCAATCTTTGTGTCATCTGAAAACTTACTAATCAAATCAGTTACATTTTCCTCCAAATCATTTATATATATTACAAACAGCAAAGGTCCCAGAACTGATTCCTGAAGAATGTCACTAGCCACAGCCCTCATTCAAAAACAGACTGTTCCACAGAAGACAGATTTTCTGAAGGTGTTCCCCTGGGGTGCTCTGTACTTGTTGAACCTCACTCAACCAATATATAGATTGCAAAAGACAGCATATAGTTAAAGGACAAAAAGAAATTTATTTGCATGCATTAGGAGAGAGACACAGTCAATGAGGTTTGACTGTCTTCTCTGAGCTATTATTGCTAGGTAAAATGATTATATTATTCAGAACATTTCATATCCACCCAGTCTTGTCCATCAGTTGGAGGAGCCAATCACAATATTCAACATTATTGCCTTAGCCAATAATGTTCCACCTGTCAACAGGAATAGATTATTAGCTTATTGCCCATGAAGGTTCCTTCCCCTTTACCTAGGAAACCTAACCCACATCATTACCAGTAACCAAGGCCATAGCCAAAATTTGTGATTTTTAGTTGGTGAAAGGCCTCCTTTATCAGCTTGAGAGACTGCTCCAGCTTCACTACCCACAAATGAATGTACTCCCTTAAATAGTAGGCCTATGATTTAAACTTCTTTTTGTGTATTCAAAAACAGATAAGAGGAAAAGGCAATGGGCCTTTCTGTGCCCCATTGTATTAAAATCATTTGGTCCGTCTACCACTCCGTTTCCCACCATGCTGCCTTCAGAATGAAGTTGGCCAAGGCGCACAAACATATGTATTGAAAATACAATTTAAGCTTATAATATAATACTTGGTTAATTTGTGCTTGTACAGTTTATAATACCTTTGGAGTTAATATCTTTGCATATTTTGTTCCAGGCACATTGTGAATTCTCACTATATATATAAGGCACTTTATAATTGCCTTAACCTAATCTACTTACTATGGTAAAATTAACACGAAGGGCCTCAAACTAAGAATTCCATACTACCCCCTTGTTTTCTATGACCAAGCCAGTTCTGTATCCACTTTGCCAGCTCATCTCTGACCCATGCAACTTCACCTTCTGTACCAGTCTGCCATGATTGTCCTTGTCAAAGGCCTTACTAAAGTTCATGTAGACAAAATCACTGCCTATCCCCCCATGCAAGGCTTCTGGAGAAGGTGAGAGGGCATAGGATCCAAGGGGCTTTGGCCTCGTGGATCCAGAACTGGCTTGCCGACAGAAGGCAGAGAGTGGTTGTGGATGGGTCCTGTTCTGCATGGAGGTCGGTAACCAGTGGAGTGCCCCAGGGATCTGTTTTGGGACCCCTGCTGTTTGTCATTTTCATAAATGACCTGGATGAGGAAGTGGAGGGATGGGTTAGCAAGTTCGCTGACGATACAAAGGTCGGTGGTGTTGTGGATGGTTTGGAGAGATGCCAAAAATTGCAGCGGGACATAGACAGGATGCAAGACTGGGCGGAGACGTGGCAGATGGACTTCAACGCGGATAAATGTGTAGTGGTCCATTTTGGCAGGAATAATGGGATGAAGGAGTACAATATAAGGGGTAGCAGTCTTAGCTGTGTTGTAGAGCAGAAGGATCTCGGGCTCCGGGTCCATAGGACTCTTAAATCAGCCTCGCAGGTGGAGGAAGTGGTCAAGAAGGTGTACGGTGTACTGGCCTTCATTAATCAAGGAATAGAGTTTAGGAGTCAGGAGGTAATGATGCAGCTCTATAAGACTCTTGTCAGACCCCACTTGGAGTTTGTGCGCAGTTCTGGTCGCCTCACTATAGGAAGGATGTAGAGGCTATTGAGAGAGTGCAGAGGAGATTTACAAGGATGCTGCCTGGATTGGGAGGCAGGCCTTATGAAGATAGGTTGAGGGAGCTGGGACTCTTCTCACTGGAGAGACGTAGGTTGAGAGGCGACCTGATAGAGGTTTATAAAATGTTGAGAGGAATAGATAGGGTGGACTCTCAGAGACTATTTCCCCGAGCTGAAATGGTCACTACGAGAGGACACAGATTTAAGGTGCAGGGAAGCAAATACAAAGGAGATGTCAGGGGTAGGTTTTTCACTCAGAGGGTGGTGAGTGAATGGAACCGACTGCCGTCGGAGGTTGTTGAGGCAAACTCACTGGGGTCTTTTAAGAGACTTCTGGATGAGTATATGGAAAAGAATAGGATAGGGGGTTATAGATAGGTCTGTGGATTGGTAGATGTGATCGGCGCAACTCGTGGGCCGAAGGGCCTGTTTGTGTTGTATTGTTCTATGTTCTATATCCTCATTAATCATCTTCATCACTTCCTTGAAAAACTCGATCAAGTTAGTGAGACATGACCTCCCCTTTCATAAAACCATGTTGCCTGTTACTAATATGTCCACTTATTTCCAAGTGGGAGTAAATCCTGTCTCAAAGAATTATCTCGAATAATTTCCCTACCATTGACGTAAGGTTTACTGGCCTGTAAGTATATGGATTATCCTTGCTACCCTTCTGAAACAAAGGAACAACACTGGCTATTTTCCAATCTTCTAGTACCTCCCTTGTGGCCAGTGAGGATACAAAGATTTATCTCAAGGCCCAGCAATTTCCTCCCTTGCCTCTCTCAGTATTTTGGGGTATATCCCATCAATCCCTGGGGACTCGTCCACTTTAATATTTTTCAAGACTTCCAATGTCACTTTTTTGATCTCAACGTGACTCAAACAATGTACACATTCTTTCCCAGACTCATCATCCACCAAGTCCTTCTCTTATGTGAACACTGATGCAAAGTACTCATTTAATGCCTTATCAGTTTCCTCCAGCTCCATGCATAGATTCCCTCTCCTGTCCTTGAATAGGCCAGCCATCTCCCTAGCTATCCTCTTGTTCTTTAAATATGTATAAAAAGCCTTGGAATTTTCCTTAATCGTGCTGGCCAAAGACTTTTCATGGCCCCTTTCAGGCCTTCTGCTTAAATTTCTTTCTAGTTTCTTTGTACTCCACATGTGCTTCATGCATTCCCAGCATCCTATCTTTGACAAATGCTCTCTTTCTCTTTTTGACTAAGGAAAGAAGAGAGAGTATTATAAAAATTACATCAATAAGTCTGAATGTTTTTAAGTACTCCTCTCTTTTATATTTATCTATCAAAACAAAATAAAGTTGCCTTACTTCCATATTGCCTTGTCAATATAACTAACCTTGTGTTTTTGGATAGCAAAAGCCATGATATTTTTATTTTCCAGACCAGCTATCCCTCATTGCCCTTTTGAGACCTTCTTATGATTTACTTCAATAATCTTAGTAATAGTCTACTTTGGATACATTACAGTCCAGCGTGCAGTATTGAAAAGCCGGAACGACTGTCTGTTTCCTATGAAAAACTGAAATATTATGATCTTGTGGAACGATGCATTCCATTATCTTTTCGAGAAGCCGTCGAAGAGGAAATAGCGTTGGTTCACAGGTTGTACCTACATTTAATCTTACATACTGTTCTAATTGTGTGCATTTCTCCTCTCCCCCCACCTGCCTGTTCTTTTAATGAAAGGCAAGGAAGCAGATAAATCTCCCGTCTGTCAATTCTGCTCCCATTTCTAAGGTTACCTGAGTTAGCTTGTCAATTATTTCTCCCTATTTTTGTGGATAAACTGCCGGTTACTTATTTGCATTTCTATCTCAGTAAGATCATTTTTCTCGTGTACAAATTTTGATATATTTCTACAACTTGGGTCTTGCATTCTGTATCTTTATGACACATATTTTGTATTTATTTTTAGAAACAATACAAATTCTTGGAAAGATGTGTTTATCTTATGAATGAATTTTTTAAAAAGTCTTGTAGATAGTGCACGCTGTACATTAGTGGTGGAGGGAATAAATGTTTGTGGAATGGATGCCAATTAAGTGGGCTGCTTTGTCCTTGATGGTATTGAACTTCTTGAATATTGTTGGAACTGCCCTCGTCAGGCAAGGGGAGACTATTCCGTAACATTCCTAACTTATATCTTGTAGGTTGTGGGCAGGCTTTGGGGAGTTTGGAGATATTTCTGATCTTCTGCACAGGATTCCTTTTCTCTGACCTGCTCTTTTAGGCACAGAATTTATACAGCTTGTCCGTTTGAGTTTCTGGCCAATGCTACTCCCAAGATGTTGTTAGTGAGAATTCAATAATTATAATGCATTGAATGTCAAGGGGCAATAGTTAGATCCTCTCTTGGTGGAAATGGTAATTGTATGGCGCAAATGTTACTTGTCTCTTGTCAACTTGTGCCTGAATATTGTCGGTCTTGATGTATTTGGAAACTTCCCATTCAAATGAGGCTATTCTGCAATCTATATACTGTACTTACTGCTGTATGTCAATTTTTAATTTGTCAACATATTTGAGCACGATCAATTAAAGTATTTTTTTTCTTTAGTTTGGATTATATAGAAGCTGTGAAATCTACTGTTTCTATGAATATTGAAGAACTGAAGACTTTTTCATACAAGTATAATGATGTCTATTTTCACCCCGTAAGTAAAATTCCACTTGCAGCAAAAAATATTTTTCTTAATTAGTATCCAGTAAAAATCATGTTCCTATTTCTTCCATTGTGTTAGCTTTCATTTACGTTGGACTTGGTGTGTACAAGACTCCATTTTAGGGCTGGTCATATAATTTAAATGATGTAGAGATGCTAGAGTTGGACTGGGGTAAGCACAGTAAGAAGTCTGCAACACCAGTTTTAAATCCAATCGATTTATTTGATAGTAAACAAAGGCTATAAAGCCAAAAGCTTGCGAGTTTACTATCAAATAAATTGGTTGAATTTAAAACTGGTGTTGCAGATTTCTTACTGCACATAATTTAAGCCAAGTGTTCAACTTATTGCCTGCAGTTTAGGTCTGAGCCACAAACTTTGGTTATCAACCAGAGCTTCTGTTCCCTGGACAATTTTGGCTGCTGTAGTTTTAAATTTTTAATGATTGATGGCAATTGCTTCCTGATGGATGTGAAATGGACTGATTAAAGCACACTATGTTCTCAGTGGTAGAAGTCTTAAAGGTTATAAAGATAAAAAGTTCATATGTGTTAACTTAGCTCAGGAATTTAATTAGAATTTCTGCTTTATCAAGGATGCTGTTATGCAAATGAAATATGTCTAAGAGCTAAATTAAAAGACAGGTTATTACCTAAACCATAAGCAATATAGCATAGGATAAATAGAGTTAGAGAGTGACTCAACAATTGTTGTGGGAGAAATGGCTTTCGATTCTTAGAATACTGGAGAAAGTTGGAACTGTACTGTTCACCTGAACCATGTTGAGAATAGTGTTCTGGCAAGTCGTACAATTAGAGCAGTAGAGACAGCTTCAAACTAAATAGTGGGGGGGTAAAATATCAAGTTCATAAAGATGTGATAAATAGAGAAGAGAAGGTAAGGAAGGAAAGGTGCCAATGAGGGAAATGAGGACAGAGCACAGCAGAAAAGGACGGAGTGTACAAAACTGAACTAGCGGATAAGGCCAGAGGTTACAAAGAATAGTAAAATGATAGAACTAAAGGTAATGTGCATAGCATTCATAACAAAACAAATAAATTGACAGCACAAATAGAAATAAATATGTGATAGCTGTTATGGAGACTTGCTTACGAGATGATAAAATTTGAGAAATAGTGATACAGTGGCATATTTAAGAAAATATTTCATAATATTCAAAGGATACGTTCAGGTTAGCAGGGAAGACTCTTCAGACAATGATGCACCATCCACAGCTAAGCAAGAAATTTAGATTTAGGGGAAAAAGTGTATAATTTTGTAAAGTTGATTGGCAGGTCAGCAGGTTGCACAGTATAAAGAATAGCAAAGCATGACTTAAAAATTAGTAAGGTCGGAGAATAGGACAGAACACTAGCTAGTAATATAAAGACATTGTAATATTTCTACACCTAAAACAGAGGTAGGATGAGCCAAGGTCATCCAGACTTGAATCATTGGCTCTATTCTCTTTCCACAGATGCTGCCAAACCTTTTCCAGCCTTTTTAGTGTTTTTGTTTCAGATTCCAGCATTCGCAATATTTTGCTTTTATCGAGTATAAAATTTCTATAGTTAATTAAAAGGAAAAGTGTAACTAAAATGAGCATTGGTCCTCTAGACAGCATCTGGGGAATTACTAATGGAAAGTAAAGCAATGGGAGATAAGGTGAACAGATATTTTGCATCTATGTTCATTAGGGGATTTTCGCAGTAACTCATTGCATTGTTTATGTAAACCTACTTATGATACTAATAAATAAACTTATAAAAATTGTGGAGGATACAAATAGCATCCTAGAAATAAGTATGAATTAAAAGCACCAGAGAAACGATACTGAGAAAATTGTTGGAACAAAAAGGTTGATGAGCCTTGGAATCTCATTTACTTCATCCTTGGGTCTTTAAAGAAGTGGCTGCTGAAATTGATTCTAATTTTCCAAAATTTCCTAGATTCTGGAGAGGTCCCATTGGGTTGGAAAGTAGCAAATGTGACTTCTCTCTTCGAGAAAGGAAAGAGATGGAAATCAAGAAACTACAGGCCAGTTAGCTTAACTTCTGTCATAGGAAAAATGCTAGAATCTATGATCACGAAGTTATAGTGGCACACTTATAAAATCTCAGTGAAACCAGACAGAATCACCATAGTTTTGTGAAAGGTGAAATCATGGTTGACTAATTTATTGAAGTTGAGGAAGTAATAAGCAATGTGCACAAAGGGGAACCTGTAGATATGTTGCTTTTTGATTTTTAGAAGCCATTTGACAAGGTGCTATGTCAAAGTGCAAGCAAATGATATGAGGTTAACACATTAGCTCAGATAGAGAATTTGTTTTGCTGGCAGGAAACATAGTACGCATAAATGGTCATTTTTGAATTAGCTGGATGTATTAAGTAGAATGCCACAAAGATTAGTGCTGGAGTCTCAATTATTTACAATCTATATTCGTGACTGAGAAGAGACCAAATATACAGTTGTTAAATTTGCTGATGACACAAAGATAGGTGGAAATGCACGTTGTGAAGATAACCTAAGAATCCTAAAAAGGGATAAAGATGGGTTAAATGGATGAGCAAAGAATTGGCTGATTGAGAATTATGTGAGGAAAAAGCAAACTTGTCTGCTTTGGCAGGAACAATAGAAAGGCAGCTTATTATTTGAATGAGAAGAGATTATAAAACACTTGGGGTGAAAGAAGTACCAGTGATATGGGCAGGGTCAGGGTGTGGTTATCTTATGAGGAAAGGTTCAACAGGTGGGCCTTTATCCGCAATGATTCGGATGAATCAGAGATGATTTTATTGAACTATGCAAGATTGTGAGAGAACTTGACAAAGATGTTCCGCTTGTAGGAGAGACTAGAATTGGGAGTCACAGTTTAAAAATTAGGAGTCTCAACAAAGAGAAGATGGCGATGAGGACAGTTTTTCTGAGTCATGAGTCTTTGGAACACTCTTCCCCATGCACTGTGGGCCAGATCATTGAATATTTTTAAGGCAGAGATAGATAAATTCTTGACTAATAAGGGAGTTGGGGATGTGGCGTTGAGGCCGCAGTCAGATCAGCCATAATCGTATTGAATGATTGAATAGGTCTGAGAGGATAAATGACCTACTCCTGCTCTTAATTTGTGTTAAACCCAACCTGATTGTTCAGAGTAGGAAGATTTTCTGCTCTAAATTCAACACACTATGAAAAGTAAATTACATCCTCATTTCATCTGTTTCTTGTGGAATCTTAATGTAGCAGATTGATATATTGCTTACCCCTTTTAACAATGAATTGTAAGTATTTTCTTGGATGTGAAGTGCTTGGGATATTCTGTGGACATGAAAAGAGGCCATGAAAGTAAAAATTACTTTTTACTCCATACCTTCACTCTAAGTTCAGTGAATAATTTTGAAAATAGGAATATTCAGTTCAGGATAACATATACAACATCATTCTTGTATCAATATGTTGCAAAGTTTCAAGTAGGCATAGAATTATCAATGCAAAAAGTTTGTATTAACAATAATATAAAAGAAACACAACAGAAAGATTGATCTCTGGTCTACATGTTCCGAGCTAACCTTATTCAGACCAGAAGTGCCATTGTTGGGTTGGCATTTCTGGTCTAAGGGACATGCTTGGATTAAGGAAAGTATCGGTCATCTAACATTCCTGTTGTGACTATTTTCTTGTGACCTTCTTCTCAGAAAGTGTTAATGAATGCCTACAATGTCCTTTTTCTCCCAATGCGGTCAAGTAATTTGTTGATGATCATTTCGTCCATGCAAGAAGAACCCTACTTGCAGTGTAGGGTGGTTGACTTTGTGCCATTGCTTGAATCACTGCATTAAAAATAGAAAAAAAGAATTTTATGTGAACTGTAGAACGAATCTTGCTTCCGATCAATCTATTATGATTGGTTCTTTATTTGAACAATCAAAACTAATTTCACTAACGCAATTAGCCAGTATGTAAAATGTACCGAAAAACCCAACACGTGAAAATAAATATAGACAAGAAAATGGGGGATTTTTTTGATCATTAGAAAATGTATCTACACGGTAAACTGTTCAAGAGAACATCTGAATTGATTGTAAGGTTCCTTGTGCATTAATTGGTAGCAGAGTTTTTCGTTATTTGGTTCTGTACTGTGTTGACTTTATCACTCATTTGATCAAAGAATAATTTTTGTTTTAGAATTCATATCACATTGCCAAAGTGGCCCTGGGAGCGACACTACAACTTGTTGATGCAGTGATGTTGGGTAAAGTAAAAAACGGGATGGCATTGGTCAGGTACAGGATAATTTTATACTGTACAATTCTTTGATTCCATGCAATGTACATTTTTACACATTCAGTTTATTTATTTTTGCCCATTTTCTCAGACCACCTGGTCACCACAGCCTGAAGAGTGAAGCCTGTGGATTTTGCATCTTCAATAACGTAGCTGTAGCAGCGCAGTATGCAAAAAAAACATATGGAACAAAGAGGTGACTTGTTTAAAAATTAGAAAACTATGTTTGTTTTGTAATGGTGATTGTAGTTTACGGTGCTGTTTTCTTCCAGGATTCTGATAGTTGATTGGGATGTGCATCATGGTCAAGGAACTCAATACGTATTTGAGGAAGATCCCAGGTTGGTACCTTACACTTGTGCTTTTACAAAAATATAATGGATTCCTATCATGGAGAAGTTATCTATATTTTCATACCAACTTTGCATTCTTGATAGCTGTGTTGGCAAGAAGTGCTAAACTGGCTCAGTCACTGGTCTGTGAGTTAGTTGACTTCACTTGGAATGCAATAGACATGTTGCATTTATCTAGGTGTCCCAGGAGAATAGAAATTGTTAATGCTTTTTTTAAAAAAAACATATAAGAGGTTTTGTATTTTAATGCCTTTGGTTTCTTTTAGTGTTCTGTACTTCTCATGGCATCGTTATGAACACCAGCAGTTTTGGCCACATTTGAAGGACTCTGACTACAATGCTTTTGGAAAAGGCGAAGGAATGGGATTTAACATAAATATTCCATGGAACAAGGTGTTTTTTAAAATAAAAGTTTAATTTTTGTGTTCTTAAGTAACCATTTAGCAGCTTGATATTTTATCCAAATAGCAGTGCAGAAAGGGATCCATGTTTCCAATGGGGTAACTGAAGTTTTCTTCCTTATCCTCTCTTTCTGTATTATTTCAAATTAACTTCAGTCTTGCCTAATCATAGTCAGAGCACCTTAAACAATGGCTTCATTTCTCACTGCACTGTTGCTATAGGGATTGTTCTCAACTTTGGCATCCTATTTGATCCAAAGTGACCTTGTCGCTTGACTATTCAAGTGTGCATCTCAGTATTCTCCCATCCTTCACTTGTTTCCAGAAATCCATCTCATCTAAAAATTTGCAACCCATATTCTGACCCTCGAAGCTTGATTACCCACCTACTTGGTACTCTGTGACCTACACTGAGCACAATCCCCAAATGCCTGCAGGTCAAATTGCCTCATGGCTTATCTCCTCCCTATCTGTAATATACGCCAGCTCTACTACATTTTGAAAAATCTGCAAAAACTATGGTCTTTTTTAGAACCCTTCTACCACCACTCCCTTAAACCCACCTTTGACAATCACATCTAAATCTCTTGACCGTAAGATCTGGAATCCCTCTCTGAATCTCTTCTCCTCTAATAGCCATTCATTTTGATCATCATTTGAATGGTGTCATTTTATGTCTAGTTGCACCTCTGTGCATTTCATGAAGTTTTTTTCTTCTATGTTAAGGGTGCCGTATTAATTAAGGTTGTTAATATATTTCTTTTTAAATTGTTATTTCCGCTTCTTTTGCTCCTTACCTTCAAACTTTCCATTTTCAAATAGCTCTCCCCTTTCACACTTCAGATAATAATCTGATTCTGTATTCACATGTTTCCACTGATTGTGGATCTTTATCAGATGGTCTTACCTATAATGAGGTGCACACAATTTTATGCAATGTTGCTATTGCAGCCTGCCAATATCTGATACAAATTCAATATCATTTCCTTGATCTAATGGTTAAGACATTGGATAAGGAAAGCATGGTCATTAGCTTAATCCTAGCAGAATGTGGCAATTTGTAGCTGTTAACAAAAAAGATTGTTATAAAAACACAACTGGTTCACTGTCTTTTAAGGAAAGGTATCTGCCCGGTTCAGCTAACATGTGACTCAAGTATTACATAGCTGTTGTTCAGTCCTCTCAAAACAGTTTAGGGGTAGACAATAAATTCCTTACCCATATCATCCACATTGCAAGAGCAAAATAATGAATGTGCACATCTGGTTGTATTTGCTTTCTCTTTATTCAGAATCTTGCCATTAAGTATATACTTTTCATAATTCTCTTCCAAAAACATACTAGTTCACATTTCTCTGCATTGAACATTCCTTTAACTTACATTATGATCTCTTCCTATCTCTGTATTCTTCCTTATACTTTTCTTACCATCCGGACAGTTTGACCTAGTGCCCTTGACAGTATAACGAAGATGGTGCCTATACCAGCAAAACTTGGAGTAAGTAATATCATCAGTTACTGGTTCTTCAATGTAAGTCTATCTCATTATGAGAAATTCCTCTCTTTTGGTCTTTATCTTTGCAAAAAAAAAGTTGTCTTTCAGATTTTGATGTCTGATCATTCTGTAATTCAATTCTCTTCAAATTTATTTATTTGTTTTTAAAACCTAATTTCATCTAATTATTTTGATTTCCTTCTTCCAGCTGTATTGATGTCCTGCTCCAAGGACTTTGGATCTTTACATGCATTTCTCAATTTAATTATATAAAAAAAATTATTTGTTTCTGACAGATTGGAATGGAAAATGCTGATTATCTAGCAGCTTTCTTCTACGTTTTGCTTCCTATGGCTTATGAGGTAATTTGTTTTACACTCGATAGTATTAATACTTATAAATCTATTTGTCTTTATGAACTGTTAATAAATTACTTTACCTATTGTTATTACAGTTTAATCCTGACTTGATTCTGGTGTCTGCTGGGTTTGATTCTGCAATTGGAGATCCTGAGGTAAGTTATTTTTAATCGAGACTCTATATTCTCCATTATGAATAGGCAATTTGATCACAATGAAGCTTTATGCATGTGGCCAGACTGATCCATTTTGATGTTCTTTTTTGAATTACTAGTTACTCGTATATAAATCTAAGTAATAAACCATTGCCGCTATTCTTCCTTACTAGCACTTGGCGCTACCTATGTGAAAAGAACAGCCTGATTGAAGTCAACTGTTTTCATTTATTACCAAAGTTCCAATGCAACAAATCTATAACAGTTCAAGTTGGATGCAATTCAATAGGAGTTGTTGTTTAAGATTACTGCAGAATTATATGTAAACAATTTATGATAGGTGAAATAGAATTCAAAGATAATTCCTCTACAATAAAACTAGAAATGTATTTAGAAGTTTTCTTTAAAAATGTCCAAGCGTTCTGGCCTTGGAGTATTTTTGGCATGATTTGATGATTACTCTCTCATCCTCTAGGGTAGAATGTGTGCTACACCAGAATGTTTTGCTCATTTGACTCAATTACTGATGCCACTAGCTAATGGAAAGCTCTGTATTGTTTTGGAGGTATGTATGTAATTAAATTTTCACACTATTATCGCAGATATCATCAAATGGCTTATAATGGAGTGTTTTGTGTGAAAATTGACTGGTATTTGTTTAGATAATTTTCACTCATTGTTTGGCATATGTTAAAATCAAGTGTATGTTATCCTTTCTCAAGATGAGATAAAAATATTGCAAAGGTGCAATTTATGCATTATGTTTCACAGTTGTTTGGAACACAATGGAAAGATTTTTCTGTCTTGGTGATGGGTGAGACTGATGTTTCATGACTAGTATTAAACTGCTCAAAGTATGTAGTTTCTTTCTGATGTTACAAATAGATTTCAGAAAAGCACAAATGTGAATTAAGTTTTATGCCACTTTTTTAGTTTCTTTCTCAATTCTGTGATATTACAGTTTAGTTATGGATTTAGTTAGTGAATGGATTATGAGGAGAGACTGAATAGGCTAGGTTTGTACTCTTTGGAGATTAGAAAGCTGAGAGGGGATCTTATAGAAACGCATAAGATAATGAAGGGGATGGATAAGGTAGAGGTTGAGAGACTCTTCCCACTTAACAAAGATAGCAGGACTAGAGAGCATAGCCTCAAGATTTGGGGATGAGGAGGGTGTTCAGATTGGAGCTGCAGAGGGGTTTCTTCATGCAGAGGGTGGTGAATCTTTGGAATTCTCTGCCTGATGAGGTGGTGGAGTCTTCCTCGCTGAATGTGTTCAAGTCAAGAGTGGATAGGTTTTTAATTGACAAGGAAATTAAGGGTTACAGGGAGAAAGCAGGAAAATTGTACTGAACCACTACAGATCAGCCATGATCTTATTGAATAGCGGGGCAGGTTCAAGGGGCTGTATGGCCTACTCCTCTTTATTTCTTATGTTCTTATGTTCTTATCACAATAAATGTATTGGGCATTCCCAACTGCCCTTGAAGTGAGTGGTTTTTCAGAATCAACTACATTGCTGGAGAACTATTATTCAACTGATCATGCATTTTTTTATGTTGTCAACACTTTCTATATGAGGAAGTATCAGTTTTGTTATTACAGAACTCGACTCATTTTAAATTGTGATTGGATTAAAAATAGTTTATTAAATGCAATAAACTGCTGTTCATTTAAAATCAGTGGGATTTCCATTTTCCTGCAGTTTTCTGTATTGTGAAATGTTACTCATTTGGGATAATATATTGAAAGAGTTAATAATCACACAAGTTTAAACATTGCACATGCTGCTAAACTCAGTCACATAGAGAGAACTATGAGAAAACTACAAGTCATGATTAAAACAGACCCTGCTAAGAATCAAGGGCCATTAACTTCCTAGTTACAAGGAAGGCCTTAGTCACACAGCATGTACACAAGGCCACCACTGAATTATGCACAGCTACAGCTTGTTAATACCTGCTCTAACAAGGAATAATGAACATGAGAGGACATGAAGGGTTGATATACCATTGGTTAAAAATGTAGTTATCGTAACCATGCCTGGAAGGTAATTGATGAATCAAAAGAAATATATACTTGGTGATATAATTACGTAGATGTGCCAAGTTGTAATTGGACAACTATACCCTTACGTTATAGATTATGTAATCCCAGTTGTTAGCTGTGAATGGATATGGATAACATTTGTGACACATTTGATTTGTAGATGTTAATTAATTACTTGTAGTTGAGCTACGTAGTATAATTGCCATTGTAGTTATCTGTCTGGGGAGTCTATGAGCCCCCATTGGCTGGCAGACTTCCCTACCATAGCTAAATAAATACCTTGTTGAGTTTTGTCTGGTCAGTTACAAGAAGTGAGGTACACTATAGTTAAATATCTGTAAATCTCCCAAAACAAACATAATAGCACCTTTTACTGTTCAACAATGCCACTCTATATAATCAGCAGCAGGAAGTTGCATTGTGTTTTTTTTCCATCATATGTGTGTAAAATACAGAGAATAAAAATTCTGCTTGCAAGGAACCAATGTAGCAAACTTTGCAGAAATTCTTTGGACATCTCCCATGGCTGAAATTTGCCAGTTTTGCCTGCTTCGGGAATTGTAGTGGGCAAGACAGAAAATTTGACAGACCATTCAAAGATTCATTGAACTCGGGTGGGAATTTCCAATCTTATGGTGTGCAATGCTGGAGAATCCTGCTCCATGTTTTTGTCTCGCATTTGAGTCACATTTTACTGCATATTTTTGTATCTTCTAAATTGGAGATTAAAAAGGATGTGATGCTACAAAATTTGCTGTTCTATTTTACAGTATTACCTGCATACATTACATTTTGAAATCTCTCTATTTGATTATCCTTTATGAACTTTCTTTGTTCATTCAATGAAGGCTTTTTCCATACTAAATTAAACTAAACACAGTAACTGAGTACTGCTGAAAAAGACATTTTGTCAAAGCTTTTTGTCTTGCACTCATCAGGACAATTGCAAGAATACCAATGTCATGGGGAACAACAGCTTTATATTGTGTGGTAAGATAGAATTGATTGGCAAGTGGATTCTGGTTAAGCTGCTGGCTTAAAATTCAAATAATGCTTGGCAGTTAACAGTCAGCCACCATCAACTGATGCATTCTCCATGACAACCATCTCTAATAATCAAAGTCCACCTGCCAACCAATCAACACTTATATTCCCTCTGACATTAGTATTCTTGCAAATATCCTGATGAGTGCAAGACAAAAAACTTTGACTAAATGTCTTTTTTTAACAATACTCAAGTTCTGTATACCAAATAACCATTTAAATACAGGACCTTAATTTATATCAGAGGCTTTTTTAAACTATAGGGAAGGACTACAGAGAAATAAAACATATATGACTTGACTTTCAATCTATTGATGAAAATTCAATAGAGTTTACTTGGATAATATTGAATGGCTTGAAGCAGAGATTGTTGATCTTTTGAGAGAATTTCTTTTACATATATAACTTGTCAAGTCTATATCCGTTCTCCTCAAGTCCTTATAACTTTGAAGAATTTATTTTTAGGGAGGATA
Source organism: Sphyrna mokarran (assembly GCA_024679065.1). Taxonomy (NCBI): domain Eukaryota; kingdom Metazoa; phylum Chordata; class Chondrichthyes; order Carcharhiniformes; family Carcharhinidae; genus Sphyrna; species Sphyrna mokarran. The sequence continues at coordinate 26,149,517 of JAGIQG010000019.1, forward strand.
CAATTTACGTTCCCTCTCAGAATCTATCTGCATGACTGTTCGGGTATTGCTAGGAGACCCTGTCCCTCCATTGGTTGGTGAAATGGTGCCATGCATAAGGTATTTAGTCAGTTATATTATTTTGTTTCTACTCGTGTTCAATTTTAACACACGCTGTGCAGACATCAAAGAATGATAAATAATCGAAAGCTAATTGAATTATTGTAAACTTTTCATTTTAGATTTTAGGTAATCATTTTATATGAACAATGTTTTTTTGTACGCTTAATTCTGTCTGGCCCTTGGTTACTATGACTTGTAAATACAACAAAATATTTTAATATAAGGAACCAAATTGCCTATGGAGAAAACTCCACACTTCATTCAAATAGGCTTTAGTTTTTGTCCAAAGTTTTCTTCCAGTTTCTGAACAGTTTTGTGATGAATATGTACAAAGTACATTAATAATTTGGTATTAATGAAATGGAGCATTTTTCTTTCTGCATATGTGATTCTGATGGAACTAATGTCATAAAATGTAATTATTGTATATGGTTCAAAGTTGAGTAGTAAATGAGGAATGACTCGAGAGAGTTTTGAAAAATGAGGTAGAGAACCAGCTCAGGTTGACTGGATGTCCCTATGAGGTTTAATAATATTTGAAAAGTGGTTACAAATCTAACTATATTTACACTGGTCGGAATTCTGCAGTCTCTGACGCCCTGCTATCACAGCCAGTGAAAACGGTGAATTTGCATTCAGCCAAATCTCAATGCATTACTGGAGAATCTCACTTGGAGGCCAGGTCAGAGAATTCTGACCATTGACTTCCAGTCTAACAGCCTCGTGTTCCATGCTGAGGTGACAAGTGAATTGTAGTCACCAGAGCCTTTATACTTTGTACATCAAATGTTGAATTATATACTAAAATTAATTTGTCCCAACAGTGCCATGGAATCTATTCAGAATGTGAGAGCAGTACATCAGCCATACTGGAAGTTTTTAAAGATTCAAGGTAATATTTTTCATAATCTTACATAAATTTCTTAATTTAGAAGTAGATTTATTTAGGGATGTATTGAATCAAATATGCAATGACTGTTGATCACTCTTCTGGCAAGGAGAATCACAAATGCAGAAATAAAATTGTCCTTATTGTGCTTCAGTAAATATGCAGTAATTGCAACTGAAGGGTAATACCCATTACTATATTTAATTTTTCCAGTTCTAGAAATCTTTAAAATCTGAAGGCTAAATTTCCTGCCTTTTTTGGGAAAGAAATAGCTATAAAATCCACCCTCTGAGTGAGAATTTATTGTCTTCTATGCTATTGGTACATTCATACATGACCCACAGTTTTTAGGAACGGGTTTCTTTGAAGTTGAGACCTTGTAACGTACTGAGACAAGATGATTTCCTCCCTCAATTTGCATTGGACTCAAATCTTCATGATTTTATTATAAATGGAATTTGCCAGCTAAAGAAAAGAACTATAAGAAAGTAAAACTTTGGAAAAATTTGTTCAGGCATGCAAAATGATCTGTACACATATTTGCATTGTAGCTATAATTGTAATGTTTAATTGAATGAAGGCAAATTGATTCGAAAAGGCACTTGAATTATCCAATTTGCAGTTCTATGTCATGTTAATTGCCTAAAGCTGTCTGAAATAACTCCTTAGAGGTTAGTTTTCCTTCACCAGATTCCCTTTTTTACAAACTTTATTCCACTCACAGAGTGTTCCTGGTACACAGTCAGAATCTGGAGCACCAGAAGACCTGACACTCCTTGTTTTATATACACATGAGACTCTCTAATTAAGCAGGCAATTATGACTTCAATCAGGGAGTTCATACTCCAAGCAGCCAGCCTTATGTGCCTTGTTGAAGTCATTACATTGTCTGTACCTGATGTATTCAAATAATTAAATGTGTGGTCTTAATGACTTCTCTCATCAGAGAACAAGAAAGTCATGTATCAGACACTAGTTCGGCCTCAGCTGGAGCATTGCTTCCAGCTGTGGGTACCTCTTTTGCATGCCTAACAAGTAAACGAACTAAAATTAGGGACAAATCAAAAGGGGCAGCACCCCAAAAGAAAGGGGGACATGGCTCGAACAAAAACCAAAGTGAAAGGAAACTTATAAAGTTAAATCAAAAGGTGATTATCAGGGTCAACAATGCACCCCAGCCCTGCGGTGCCCAGCGAGCGTGGAAGGGGACTCATCAGATAGTTCTTTCGACGACCCAACATGTAAACAAACTCAGATTGACTTAGGGACAAATTAAGAGGGGCAGCCCCCTAAAAGGAAGGGGTGGATGGTCCGAATAGAAACCAAAGTCCAAAGGAAACTTGAAACATGAAATCAAAGTGTGATTGTAAGAATCAATAACATACCCCAATCCCTGTGGTGCACCATACTCTAGGAAAGATGTGAAGAGTTAGAGAGTTCAGAAAATATTCTCAAGAATAGTTCCAGAGTCAGGCACTTCAGTTATGAAGATCAATTGGAGAAGTTGGGACTGGTTTCCTTGGAGAAGAGAAGGCTGGGAGGAGATTTGACAGAGGTTTTTAAAATCATGTGGGATTTGGTCTAAAATGGATATGGAGAAACTGTTCCCATTCAAGGATTGAGAATGACAGGACACATTTAAATTAATGAGAAAAGAAGCAAAAGGATACAACCTTTTTTTTTGCATTAATGGTTAGGGTTTGGAATGTGCTACCTGAGAGTATGGTGTAGGCAGGTTCAATCGAAGTATTCAAAAGGAAATTAGACTATAAACTGAAATGGGAGACTGTGCAGGGTTGCAGGGGTATGGCACTAGATGAATTGCTCGTTTGGAGAGTCTGCACAGACACAATAGCTGATGAATCAGAAGGCAGCTTCCTGTGCTGTAATAAATCTGAAATTCTGTAAGACAATGAAACTTTGTGAATTTAATTTTGAAATGATCTTTCTTCAATATTTCCTATGTCTATATTATTAATGATACTAATGTGCTACCACTCCTTATCAAGTTCCTCCCTTGTTCATCCTGAGCTGAAAATATGCCAGCCTACATATTCACCCTTTAAGTACTCTCACTATCAGTATTAAAATTCACCAGTCTTCTACATGAGTTCTGTTTTTCACTCCTCCTACTATTCGCCTACGATCTCCAGGCTTCTTAAAACCAGGCTTGGCATCAGCTAATAATTAATTTACTGACTTCCTTATTGCTATTAGAAGGTAGCAAATGTAACACTTTTTTGGTCAAGAAAAGGAGTACTTCAACATATGTACTATTAATCAATATTTCACTTTCCACAACCTCTTTAGACAATGTGTTTATTAAAGACCCAAATGCCAAGAAAGCGAACCCTAGTATTGGAGAAGATGATTCTCGATCAAGCACAGTTACAACTGCAAAAAAGAAGGAAGTGACAACAGTATCTAATATGAACGAAGATTTTGATGAGTTTATGAATTCCCACATGAAGAAGGTTCTAGTGATAGCTCCCCGTGTAAGAACTGCATTGAGTGGATGTGGAGAAAAGCTATTAAAGTTGAATCAGTGTCTCCAAGTAGAAGAGAAGAAAGTCACTGTAGAAGAAGTTGGCATTCTCATCAGGTTTGGGTGAATTGTATAAAACTGCATTTGTGGAGGTACAGTTCATGGGTAACCTAGAGAAACTGGGAAACAGAAATTATTATAGAAGATCATAGAATCCTACAGTGCAGAAGTAGGCCATTTGACCCATCAAATCTGCACCAATCATAGTCCCATGCAGGCCCTATCCCCATAAAACCATGCATTTACCCTAGCTAGCCTTTTTAACACTAAGGGGCAATTTAGCATGGCCAATCCACCTAGCCCACACATGTTTGGAGCGTGCAAGCCATGCAGACACGGGGAGAACGTGCAAATTCCATACAGACAGTAACCCAAGCTAGGAATTGAACCCGGTTCCTGTGAGGCGGCAGTTCTAGACATGGTGCTGCCCCTGCAAACTCTACACAGACAGTGACCCAAGCCGGGAATCAAAACAGGTTCCCTAGTGCTGTGAGGCAGCAGTTCTAAGCACTGTGACTCTGTACCATGAGTAAGAACTGGATATGGAGGTACCTTCTGAGACAGTATGGGGTAATGGTTTTCTCTATGGATTTTATTCCAGCAGATTTCTAAATAAGACAATCCATAGTTGAGCTATACAAACCAGGAACGTACTTTGGTTCAGTGCCTGATTTGTACTAAGTTTGCTGACATTAGTGTGAAGGTTAAGGGCTTCACTTGACTTTCTGCACTCTTGGGTTAAGGACTTAAAAACTTAACCAGGATTGGTTCTCTGTTGGAAATAGAATGAAGTCCTCATTGTTATGATTCACAAGTTAAAAATGACTACTTGAGCCAGATATTGGAAAGGAAATGATGTTGCGATAAGAATTTCAGTAGATGCAAAATAAAGCAACTGAGATGATGTAATTTAGAAGTGGAAATTTTTTTAAAATGCAATGAAACAGAAATTTGTTGTTTACTATTTCTGCTGATTGGAGTTGGGATGAACGTAAATTGATGGAACGCATCCAAAAACAATTTAAACAGAGTTGGCTGTGAAGTTTGAACATTATCTGATAACCACAGTATTTCAGAAATTCAATCGTATAATCTAGGAATTGCACACCTTTAGCTTGGCATCTTTAGTTGAAAATGGATAATTAGGTAAAGGAAATGATGTGAGAATGTTTAAACTAGGGATTAACATGTTACTAATTTTAAATACATCTAAAACATTGCTACCTGTGCAGAGAAATTCTAACTTGGCGGAGTAATAAATCTGAAAAGCACATCCTAGGTGGAAAAAAACTCACTCAATGATATACAGGATGATGCTACTTTAAACTTCTTTCATTATATCAGCATGAGTTTGATCTTGAATGACATCTATGAAATTATTTACTGAATTTTTCCACAGTGGCAGTGACTGTGCATATCTGAAGGATGAATATCTTCTGAGCCTGGGAAAAATATTTCCACTGATTGATAAAATCATGAGTAGGGGGGTAGGTGAAATTTGTGCTTTATTATGAAGCTATGTTTCTGGCTGTACAGTTGTATTGTGGCAAGGTAAACAGTTGCAAATTATCTCACGACAGAACAAATGATCATTTCTCATTCCATGCTTTAGGCTTTGAATATTGGTGAGTTTAACACCACCAATTCCCAATTAGGGAATGTAATTCTGTTTTAACTGTTTGCATGCTTGGATGGATTAAATAAAGCAGTGAAGGTGTGGAGCCTTAGCAGGGATTGATATCATGGGGGGAGAATTGGGAGATGGAACACAAATTTCCCTAAAGGTTTCTGCAGTCCTTGAAGTCTAACTGCTGGAAAGGGGAACTGTTTATTTTCTGCACCCTTTAGTGAGAAAGCAAAACTTAACTTAATTTTATGCCAACAGGGGACTGTAGAGAATCAGAAAAGATTGTATTAGGCTATCTGGCTTTCTTCAAGATTTGATATTATTTGACATAATATTTAATTAAGCTTGTATTTAAATATTAAGCTTCACTATGAAATGAAGCATTCTAGTTTGCTTTTTTTTGAAAAAATTGCATTCTGCAGCAATTGCTACAAAAAAATGTCAATGTCATATTGCGGAATGTTATTCCCTTCCATCTTGTAGACGCTGGTTTGCACTGTGATGATCAATCTTAAGTTAAGAATTACTGGTTGTGGGTCAAGGATCTGACCTATCAGTCTCTGACACATTTACCACAAAGGACAACTGTGGGCTGAGAAGGTAGACAAATTTGCTGGCCTCTGTTTTGACAAAGAATCATCTGGACTTGAAACACCAGAGCATGTTGCCAGATCTGCTGAGATTTTCCAGCGTTTTCTCTTTTGGTTGCTGGCCTCTGGTTTCTCTGGATCTTCATCTTGACCAGACAGCTTTTCATTTCTGGTTGCTCCGTCCAATGCCTTTCCAAACAGATAGCAGTGACCTCCAGAGGCTATCAATGACTGTCTCCCAATAATCCTCCTACCTTACTTCCAAGTGCCATTCTAGCAAAGGAATGGACTGTCATGCAAATATCATGAGTTTCTAAGGACAGAACCCTTTTAATTAAAGTCTCTTTAAGTACCAAATTCTTAATTCCTAACAGTGGGATCCTCAGATGTATTTGATCTAACTAGCATTAATGAATCAAATAGAATTTACTCATTACTAGAATTTACCATGGTGATAGGTACTTTTCAACACCTGTCTCTTAATTAACATTACTTTGAATTGTCTCAGAAGATTCATACCAAAAAAATGTTAAAACCACCAACAAATTTGACTGTATAATTTTTATTCCTACTTTTAACTGTTCCGCATCTTCTAGTTGGAAATAGTCCAAATACCCCCTCTCACTGGCTAAGGGTGAGGGTCACCTGATGTCACCCTATTCCATAACTGAAGTCATGTTGACTGAAGACAAATATCCTATTGTCTCACATCTGGGAGGTACACTCCACTGAGGGCAAATGACACATTCTTCTCTGGGTCAGTTACATTTTCTTATCAGTAATACATCCCATTGTAATTATTCAAATCAATATATTACCAATCCAAGTCTCTCAGATTCTAAAGCCCTCAAGACCAAATGTTAATAGCACTTCCTCCCATAATATCAGGGGAAAGAGGTGTTCTCAAATCTGGCAAACATGATGTCGAGTTGCCAAGGCGTAATTCAGGCATAAACCTGTTGTCAGAATCCTTCCAGGAGCGCAAAGGTGAATATAGCCCCCAAGACAGAGGGAACCTGCCAGGCACTGCACAGATTTGCACTGCTAAATTGGCATGGGTACACTTTAGTGAGTACTTTGTGTGCATGTGTGTGTGCTTACCATTTGCTTTCTTGAAACAAGTTCCAATGAACATCTAACTGCAAAAGTGTAGCAATTATTAAAATGATTTAATAATCTTTGTTTCTTATTACGTAGGTTAGAAATGGTATTGTGGTATCATCTACATTGTCATCTGCTGCTTTTGCAGCACGTTACGGTACAACAGTTGGAGCAAGCAGGTACATAAATATTAAATTGATTTTTCTTTTCTTATTGTCAATTTTCATTTCTTGGTGCCTGCTCTCATGAATGTATATATTTCCAAGGTGTCACTTAGTCTCTGGCATCTCTCCCAGGCAGTAAATATTTGCATGCTGAGCATAATATATCTATCCTTTCTACTATATCTTTTGTGGCATTTAGATAAGTGCTTCCAACAGGGAATTTTTAACAGCAATCAGGAGCACTAACATGGTCATTCTCCCCTGTCCAATGTAGTGCCATGTGCTAACTGCAGTTCTCTGTACTACCCCTAACTCTGTATTACCATCCTTGCTGAGATGTGCTAAATGAACTTATCCTACAAATCAAACCTGATTCATTGCAAAGTCACAGGTATTGGTAAAGGAGATTATGAGCTTCTGCATGGACCAGAATTAGTAGTCTGCTAATCACGGATTTTTTGACTGGAGCTCACAATGAAAGGAAACATGAGAAAGGTAACACTGGGAAATCCCACATTTTTAGGTCAAAAGCTCCCCATTATGCATATAATTGTATTTGGAATACTCACAGTGTTTTTTTGAAAATTCTTCTGGGTAAGGTAATTGAGATAAACTCTCACTCTTTGAATGAAGAAGTTGTCCTCCATTTAATTTCTGTGGTCTTTCTGTTAAACTTGACGAAATAGATGGTAAACTTTGACTACCTATCATTTAATGCCCTAATAGATTTTCTGATCTTTTCTTTTTAACTTATCCCATCTAGCTTTGAACTCAGATTTCTTGCTCTTCATACACCCCTTCAAATAACTATGTATCATTGTGGTCTAATTGTGACAAAAGTGAATAATATATTCAATAAGTGATCTGGTTTGTTCGTTGGAATCATGACATTACTTATACTATCTACTTTATTGTTATAACATTGAAAATGTCTTATCTACTAATGTTCTGAATTTACATTTGATTTTCCCTTTAAGGGTTTTACTTCTGCTCCTTGGGGAAGATGCTATTTCAGCTAAAATTAAAGAGGATAAGTAAGTTCTCATTATCGTATATAAAATATTACTATTTTAAAACTTTTATTTAGTTTAAGAATTTATTCTCAGTCTGAGAATAAATGCTTGCTCCTTTGGAGCTTGAAAATATTTCCAAAAGCCTATTAGAGCTCCTCCCTTGAATAATAAAGTTATACAGATAGGAAGGTTTCATCCACCATAGTTGAATTGGCTGTTCTCGGTCAAGGTGATAATGGTAGCAGCATCACAGTAATAGAATTAGAATTAGCTTTTTGTGTAAAGTTGGAGAGGAGAAAATAGATGAATTCTATTTATGCTGACAAGAGACAGCTCAGTGTCACAGAATTAGCATTGCTGCACCTCAGTGCCAGGGACCCAGCTTTGATTTCGACCTTGGATGGCTGTCTGTGTGGAGTTTGTACATTCTCCCTGAGTCTGCGTGAGTCTCTTACGGTTTCCCCACAAGTCCAAAGATGTATAGGTTAGGTGAATCACCATAGTAAATGCAATGGGTTACAGGGATAGGGCAGTGGGGGATCCTGGGTAAGATGCTGTTTCAGAGAGCTGCTGCTTACCTGATGAGCTGAATGGCCTCTTTCTAAACTGGAGGGATTCTGTGATTCTAGGCAGATTTCACAGGATAGAAGTGCCATCAAATAAAAACGGGATTGACTGTAATGATGTCATGATGAGAGAGTGTATTGATTTGTATGGGCAGAAGGAGAGGATTGAAAGAAGACGAGTTCTGGTCAATGGAAACATTTCCCATCAAGACATCCTTGCCTTGAGCAGAGAGATAAAGGGGAAGTGATCTGATTTTTAAAAAGAGCACCACTAGGTGACATTCATTTTGAATAATAATTTTTTATTGCAGTTTTTTACTGTTTATTTCCAAAATATTCTCTTTGCTGAAGCCCTTTGGTAGCTCAGTCTAATTACTAGTTGCAATGTCTGAGCTTCAGTTGTGACAGGCTATTTGATTATAGAAGATATGGAACAAGCTAAAGCCTGAAATCAACTTTCAAGCAGGAGGCACTGTGTAACAATCAGAATCAAGAATTGTGACTTATATTTCTCTTACCTATGAAGGCCAATTGTGCCCTAAACATATCTTGCATGTTCTTTGTATAAATTAGCATTTTAAGAATGGGCATTCTTTATTCTCAACAATGATGCAAGAGGACACACTAAAATATTTTGTTCCAATTTCCCAACAAAGGAAAAAGTGTTGCATAGAAAGATCAAGGAAAGACTTGGGAATGCATGTGGTTTCCATGAGGTTAGCTTGGAAATTGGTATGTCTGCACATCTGATTGAGATATTACAGATCCAGGCCCAGTTTCCTTAAAGTGATAGATGAAGAATCTTGTGAATTGAAAAGTCGTAAAAATAAAAATCCGACCTGGTAGAATTCAACTAATTATAATAAGTCAGTTGTTGCATATTCAAGAAGTGCAGTATTTCAAAATCATTTGAAATGTATTTTCCAGAAAAATCCTTGTGGTACAGATGAATGGGAAGCAGGATGAAAAGAAACAAAGCAAGTACTACATTCCAATTTGCTGGCAAGAGGTGTGTGTAAAAAATGGCTATTAAAAATAATTTATCTAGTATACGTATACCAACTTGTATTTGAAAAATATGTTTTATACTTCACTAACTACTGGATAGTTTAGAATTGCCGAATGCATTTGGAAAAATCATTTACCCTAATCAGATTACTGTTCATGAATTTAAGAATAATATGTTAATACAAGGAAGACTACGTGGTTCTTGCACAGAAGTATTTGTGTTCGCGTCACCAACCCATTGTAGTATGTGCAATGTACATTGAAGCCTAACATCTCCAAGATCTCACTAGGTGATCATTTCTTCGAGATTTGTAAGCTTCCTCCCGAGAAACATCCAGGAAAATGGAAGCAAATCTAGATTGGTTTCCTTGGCAAAATATGAATATCCTCAGAAGACCCTGTAAGTTTCAAATTCCAAACTAGACATTCATTGAGACAGTGAATCACTTAAAGCTATAATCTTGGCAATAATTGAGCGGGCTAGAATCCTATAATCAGCGAGATACAGCGGTACAATGTTCTCATACATCTATAGAGAACTGGAAATGGGAGTCACTTCAGGGGGAAGAAAAGTAAGAAGTGATGACAGATTAGATAAAAACTGTACAAAGGAACCAAGAAATTATATCCTCTCATTTTACCTATTACCAAATAAGTCAGAACTGGAACATTTGCCAGAATTCTATCACCCCACCTGCCACAGAATCAGAGCGGGCAAGGGGTGGACAGTGGAAATGTCAGTTGTCCTCCGGTCAGATTTTCCGGTTTCGCTCGAGCAATACCGTAAAATCTTGCTTATTGTTTCCTTTGTGTGCTCAGCTACCTCCTAAATCATCATGTCTTGTGCAAGATAAGTGAAGCAGTTCCAGTAAAATTTGGTGGAATGCAGCAAGGTGGCACAATGGTTAGCACTGCTACCTCACAGCGCCAGAGACCTGGGTTCGATTCCAATGGGTCATTGGTCTGTGCGGAGTCTGAACATTCTCCCCATGTCCGCATGTGTTTCCTCCTGGTACTCCAGTTTCCTCCCATAGTCCAAAGATGTGCTGGTTACATGCATTGGCCATGCTAAATCTTCTTTCAGTGTACCCGAACAGGCGTCCAAGTATGGCAGCTGGGAGATTTTCAGAGTAACTTCATTGCAGTGTTAATGTAAGCCTGCTTGTGACACAATAAATAGACTTAAACTTAGTTATTTGTTTGCTATACTCAGAACCCAAAGAAATCTCATAACTAACAATTCCTATACTATTATTTTTCCAGTGATGAAGCTTGACAGGTAGGTTGCTTGATTGCTGTGGTCAATCAATTTCCATTTAATCACATATGCATGACTGTAAACACAGAAATTTTCAGATAATCCAAGGAATGAAAGCCCTAATGGGCAGACAATCTAACTTCATGAAAAAATAAAGTTTTTTTTGTATTGAAAACTGTGCCTTTACTAAATTGCCCTTTATCAATCAAACTTTTGGAATAATGCATTGCAGTTGTGAAGAACAAACAATGAATAAACTTACTTTATCTTCCTATACAGTCAGATAATCCATGTTGTCCAAAGTGAAAATGTAGTAATATTATACCATTTCAGTTTCTGCTGTCGTCGGCATATATTTCAATGGTCTTTGACATGTCATGTGAAATAAATAATTTTTTTTTTGGTACTATTGTGTGAGTTTAAGAAATTAATTGTTTATTTATTCACTGCAGAAAGAGCACCAGGAATCTTTCATTTAATAGGCACAGAATTATCCCAATCTTCCCTTGATCTGTACTTTGCCATCCAAAAAAAGCTGTGTTTGCATTTTAGAAGACAATTTCCAAAATTTATGTAAGTTGTATCCTTCATAGACGTAGATGCTTTACTCTCTACACTTGTGAGACAGAGTGCCTACAAGTTAGGAAAATTAAATGAAATCTAACTGCTGCCAGCTACTGCAGTAACCAATAAGGGAGAAGGTATCAGAGACCATATGATGCTTTCTCCTCCCTGATGCGGATGTGCAACAGCTCCCAGAGAGAGGAACTAATGATCTTAACAATGGGACAGAGAACTGTATTTTTAAATTTGAGCACTTTTTTTTTTACACAGGATAACGAATGGGATGGAGATCTTCTTTTTTTGTTCTTTGAGATTATTCTACCTTTGGCATATGGATTTAAGCCTGAGTTAGTGATTTTGGCAGTGGGATCCAACATCAGAATTCAAGAAGTTACACTAGCTCACCTGACACATTTGCTCCAGGTGTTAGCTGAGGGCCGGATCCTTGTTATAAGTCAGGTATGGGAAAATTAATTGGCTGTTTAAGACTCCTGGTTAAATTCTGTTTTGTAGAGTTTTAGTATACATGTTTAACTCTTGCAAATTAGTGTCAGTATGTAATTGTTGATCCCGTTTGTATTGTACTTCTGATCTTGTACATTATTATTTGGTTTTTGTGAAAGGAAGATTGCAAAACACATTGCCGAAGTGCATCATTGTCTAAGTTAATGTTAAAGACACACAGCACAATCTATATTCTGAACCACTGTGTAGATTGGTTGCTTAATTTGATTCCAAGAAAGTATAGTGGTTTGATTCTGAATTAGCTAATGTCAGTTACGATAGAAGGAAAGATGATTTGATTTGGTTTATTATTGTCACGTATTAATATACAGTGAAAAGTATTGTTTCTTGCGTGCTATACGGACAAAGCACACTGTTCATAGAGAAGAAAAGGAGACAGCGCAGAATTTAGTGTTACAGTCAGAGTTAGGGTGTCGAGAAAGATCAACTTAATGCAAGGTAGGTCCATTCAAAAGTCTGATGGCAGCAGAGAAGAAACTGTTCTCGAGTTGGTTGGTACATGACCTCAGAATTTTATAACTTTTTCCTAATGGAAGAAGGTGAAAGAGAGAATATCCTGGGTGCATGTGGTCCTTAGTTATGCTGGCTGCTTTTCCGAGGCAGCGGGAAGTGTAGATAGATGGATGGGAGGTTTGCATGATGGATTGGGCTATGTTCATGATCTTTTGTAGTTTCTTGCAGTTCAGACAGGAACCATACTAAGCTCTGATACCAAAGACAAACAAGAGCAGTTCAGTCTGCTCTAGTATACATTCCTTTAATGCTTTCTATGTAAAAGTTGGTGAGAGTCACAGCTGCCATGCTACAATTAGCCGCAACATTTGCAAGTTGGAAAAAAGTAGTCTGAATTCCTATTGCAGTGACCTTTGCTGCAAACTGCAAAACGTACATGTGGATTCTATAGGAATGCCCTTGCTTTGACTAAGCTCAAATCTGCATTTTGGCAAAGTGGGACAGGCTCACTATGCTCATAAATCAAAAACCAACATGCGTGTTCAGAAGCAAAGAATAAAAAGATGGGGTAGGAGAATGAAGGGAGAAATTTTGAGATTTTAAAGGAATGTATACTAGAGCAGACTGAACTGCTCTTGTTTGTCTTAGAATTACTGAAACAATGTACTTTTAAAAATTGCGACTAATGTTCAAAAATAGATTTTCACACTTTTTTGTTCAGGCCTCTGACCTTGTGGAGACTTTGGTGAGTTCTTTGCTTGGTGATCCTGTATCTGCAATGAGTTCTTTCATTCTGCACCAAGAAAGCACAAAGGTACTGGCAAAACTTAGACAAGAATTGAAACGGCACTGGAAATTGTTTTAGACTGGAGGTAAGAAAAAGAAATTATGTATTAATACAGATGAATTTTCCTTCAGAAAGATTAATATCAGTGCAATGCCTAGGAGCATTGGGCAATAAGTCATCATACTGCTCCTGCAAAATACCATTCTGCAAATTCTGACTCTCAGGCTTACTGTGCAAAGGGTGTGGGCAAGCTGGCGTGATGCTGGTGGTGGGGAGTGATTGGTGGGGAGTGAAAGAGAGAGCAAAATGCATGTTCAACTATTCTAGTCAGTTAAAGAAAAGTTGGTATAAAACCAAAAAAATTAGACCCAATATGCCTCTCTTTCCAGCAGACCTATTAATCTGAAGGCGTTATATAATTACAGGCAAAGCTTCTCAGAGATATATAATTTTAACAACTCCAAATTTACAAGGAAAAAATTAAATTGAAGTGCAGGGCCTTGATATTCAGTGTTGCCCACGTGTTCCATGAAAGGATATGATGATCTCCACATGACTGAAACTTTTGTGGTTCAGTAGGGTATTATTAATTTTGTCTGTACTTGCCCTGACGATCATTGATCCTGTTAATTAATGTTCCTCCAGCTACTTTTTATATTGATTAATCAGGACAGCAAGTATTGTTTTTTAAATGTAGTTTATCCCAAATATCAACTGTGATATATATGGAATCCTTTTAATTTCTAATCTTGTTTCAGGCCCAGAAATTTCATGGCCCTGTTGTGGAAACATAGAAAATAGGGCATGATAAGCCATTTAGCCCTTCAAGCCATTATTATGATAGTTTATCATCCAACTCTGTAACCTATTCCCACTTTCCCCCATATCATTTGATTCCTTTAGCCTTGAGCTATACCTAACTCCTTTTTGAAAGCATACAATGTTTTGGCCTCAACTGCTTTTTGTGGTAGACAATTCCATAGATCACCACTTTCTGGGTGAAGGAATTTCTCCTCATCTCTGTCCCATATTCTCAGACTGTGATCATTTGTTCTGGACTTCCCCACCATCCTGCTTCTATCCTGTCTAGTCCTATTAGAACTTTTTTAGGTTTCTATGAGATCCCTCCCTCGTTCTTCTAAACTCCAGTGAATGTAATCTTAACTGACTCAATCTCTGCTCATACGTCAGTTCTGCTGTAAGTCTGGTAAATCTTTCCTGCACTCCGACTATAGCAAGAACATCCTATTTCAGATAACAAGATTAAATCTGTACATAATATTCCAGATGTGGTCTCATCAAGGCTCATATAATTGCAGCAAACACCCCTTCTACCATACTCAAATCCTTTTGCTGTGGAAGTCAACATACCATTTTACTTCTTTACCGCCTGTTACACCTGCATGCTTGCTTTCAGCAACACTGTACAAGAATACCGAGGTCTCATTGCACATTCCTCTGTGGCCATTCATATAATATAATAATCTGCCTTTCTGTTTTTGCTAACATATTTATCCACTTTATACTGCATCTGCCATGATTTGCCCACATTCACAACTTGTCCAAATCACACTGAAGTTGTCTGCGTCCTTCTCACAGCTCACCTTCCCATCTAGCTTTCTGTCATCTGCAAATTTGGAGATTTTAGTTATTTCTTTCATCTAAATCATTAATATACATTCCGAGTAGCAGGGATCTTAGCACTGATCCTTGCAGTACGCCAGTAGACAGTCACTGTCTACCATTTGGAAAAAGATCTGTTTCTTCCAAGTCATTGTTTCTGTCTACCAGCCAATTTTTTATCCAGTACAATACACAGGGTCTATATCCCTTTATTATCTTTCTGAATGGGGTTCTAACTGGCATTTTTCTTTTCAAACAACTTCATAAAATAATGGGTAATCCACCTGCTGTTCAATTATCATTTTCCCTCCATATTTTGAAATGGAAATCAGCTGAAAGTAGTGATCTATCAGTATTAAATTCCTGATTTTCTTTTAGTGATCATACCTAGTTGTAGCTCCTCTGATGATTCCTTTTTCACCCCTCTTTGTAAATGAAGAGACCTAATAAGTATTTCTGCTGCAAGATGCTCTGTTCTAAGTTGTTGATTCTATTCTACAATGGGATGACTGTGATGAAACAATTCTTTTCAGGAATGTTAGAAAAGTCATAAATCGAATCATCCCAATCTTTGGTCCATTCTCGCAACTTTGCACAAAAGATTGTGGCAGAATCTTCAGAATGTCCTTTCTGCCAGGGATAGTGCATGACAAATGAAACTATAAAAACAGTGAAGATTTACTAGCACTTTCATTAGTCTTCAATTTACGTCTATTCATTCCTTCTCAATAATTTGTGGTGAAATGTACTTCCTTGGGTATCATGAGTCCTGAGGGAATCACTAACAATCTATTGATGTTCTTCATGTTATAACCAGACACCGAAAGTAGGTGCACTAGTCAACTGAGACAATGTTGCATCTGCTTCACTCAGATTTAGTTCCTGACTACACTAGATATAATTAGAAATTGAACTTTTCACCATTTTCTCTGTTGTTAAACAGGGAGATACAAGGCACTTATGCTGCTATCCATTCGAAGATTATCGAACTCTGAATAGACCTGAGATACAACGTGGAACCTTTCCAACCAGTATATGTGTCATTGAGTAATGTTTTATGCGTTTAACCATTCGCAGAGTACAACAACTGCAAGCCTAATTTTGGTACACAACTTCTATTATGCTTTTGTTTTATGCTGACTGAAACTTTATGTAGATCTTTTAAGTGTAGTATATTATTTCTTCTTTCCTAAATGCATGAAATTAGACATTTGGGTCTTTTTGAAGTTGGAACTTGAATTCATATTTTGGAAACATTATTGGTGTTAGGTATGTTGTCAGAATTATCAATAAATTTGAATTAAAATATTTTCTGAAAGATTCTTAAAAAGCTAATAACTTTTGGTGCCAATATTATAGAAATTGATAATATGCAAAATAATGAACTATTATCATCTGGTGTTCACAGTGTCAACTTGTTTACTACACACAACATAATTTACGGTCAGACTTTCTATGGATAACAGAACATTTCCAAGCATCTGTTTTGAATGTACATTGCACAGAATGCATTGAATCCTGATGATGCTGAGGATGAAGATACAGATATGTCATTCATCAGATGCTCAGACATAAGAATGTACATTATTGTTCCAGTGGCCTTCAGGAGTTTTTGTTTGTCATTGTTAACAGTATTTTAAAAGATACCATCTGTAATACATTGTCTTTGAAATTAAAAATCGATACTCTAATCATCCTTATTTGCCATGATTGCCTTCGAAAATTGATAACTGCTTGAACATTATGAAGTCCAGGTAATCAACTAGAATGAGTAGGTTTTTTGTTGCTCCACATTGAACAAAGAACAAAACAGCACAGGAAACAGGCCCTTTGGCCCAACGAGCTCACGCTGCCACCCCGATGTTCCCACCTCTACCCATGATCCCTGTCAATGTTTATAGATCTATGGATTAAAAACCAAATTTGAGACAATTTAGGGAGAATTGGTTTTGCTAATTAGCCTAAGAGCACATCTTTGGGATGTGGGAGGAAACCGGAGCACCTGGAGAAAACCCACGCAAGCACGGGGAGAATGCACAAACTGCCACAGACACAGGACTAATAAATTGCCTAACTTTATATTTAAAAATGAACAATTCACCTGCATTAAATGTATTGTTTCAAACCTCTTTTTAAAGTTTGTTCACTGACTGCATCTTTAAAATCTCCAACAATTAAAACATTGAATTAGTGAGACTTCACATCTGTAAATAATCTTGTGTGTTTGATTGGGAGTAAATCAAACTTTAACACATTGTTAAAATGGAACTTGCATGTGAATAACACTTTATCGATTTCAATGATGAGGCATCATTTTCACAGAATTAATGACAGCTACACAACTGGAACAGCATCTACTGAATTTCGTTGTTTAACTGTACACTCTCCTTGCCTGAAGTTTTGCATTACTGACAGACGTCTTCCCGCTATTTTGACAGCTAGTCACTTAGCCCCATCACTGAAAGTAAAGAAAATGCTGAAGCATCACATTTAGAACTATTTATATACAGCAATATATTTCCACAATTATATACACAATATACTCAACAGCTTCTAATAAAGTTATATCTTTAACAGACCAATAATATAATTCCAATCTCCATGCTTACAGACCATGACAGATGTACATTAATTTACAATATTAAAAAATATATATTTACAATATCCAGAGTATCTAAAATGGAGTGCATTAATGTATCCAAACAATATTACAGATCAAGCATCCTTTGAGCATTTGTATTGTTTCCATTTACGTGTGGCAAGTGTCAGTTGAGTGTCCCTCTTGTGCCATAAGTAGATTTTATTGACGATTATATTGGCATCCTGCACATCGCCAATAAGGACATACTGCACGCCTCGGTTACTGCTCCGTATCATCTTGTGGGCGCAGTTTGAATTGATAAGGAGCCACTGCCGAATAATGGTGCGTGTTCCAAAGGAAAAGAGAGAGCCAGGAGCGATCATCTCCACTTGCCCTTCCACATCGAACTCAGCATTGCCCGAGGCACTCTTCCTTTTTGCTAGTGTCACTTTCACAGCTGTGGGCAGAACAACAAGGATTTGTCACTGACTGTGAGAGAATATACTCAAATGTTATTCAGGTCAAAAGACTTTATTTACAAGTGCAACAACAACAGAAAAGGTTGTAAAATCTCTGCAGCTCTGACAGCATCTATGGAGAGAATAGTCAGGTTAGAGCTATTCACTCCACAGGTGCTGTCAGACCTGCTGAAATTTTCCAGCATTTTTGCTTTATGTTTCAGATTCCAGTATCTGCAGTATTTTATTTAATTATAAGTGGTTAGTTATTGGTTTTATATGTGATTTAGTTCCTGACGTTTAAATTATGCTACATTTTGCACCCTCTCCATTCCTTCTCCATGAGCGGTACGCTTTGTCTAGCGCAAGAAACAATATTTTTTACTGTACACTAATACATGTGACAAATGCATGTTCCCCCAGGAGACTTACCAAAATTGTTCTGACAAAATGTTTGCAAAACTCTTTTGTGTGCACCTGGTTCTTCAGTAGCAGGACAGCCCTGGCAAGTCGGCTTTGGAAAAACTGGAAGTAACAGAGATAAAGATAATTAAAACAGTTGGTAACTATTTACTTTTCAATGGAACAGCCATTTTTAAAACTTTTTTTCAAATTAGAATTGAATGGAGGTAAGGGTGCGGTAAAGAAGGCGATATAACATTGAGATGGCTCACATTTTCGATATGTTGTAGATTCTGTGCTGATAGATGTGAGGCACGTGTCTTCGTCAGATGGAAATTGATCGCAGTTAAAGGCAGCAGGCCACGATTGCCCATGGCAGGCAAGGACTTGGCTACAGCTGTCTCTCACAGCCACACACATACTCTTGCAAGGCTGGATAAACCTGCAACCATGCAGTGGGACATCATTAATCTACATCCTAATAATGTTAATCTTCCCCAGTGTTCAGCAACCACTCAGGAGTAACAAAACAACGTGCGTCAAAAACAGAAAATGCTGAAAAATCTCCTACAGCATCTTTGGAGAGAGAATGGAGCCAATGTTTGGAATCTGGATGACCCTTGGTCTGAATTCTGATTCAGTTCCAGCATTCACGGTATTTTTTATTTTAAATCAGTGTGTATCCTCTGGGGCTGGTCTTCACAGATCTGTGGAAAGTTTACAGCACAGTATAACCCACTTGACCCATCTGCATCTATAATCAATACCACCACCCCACCACCGCCCCCCCCCTTGCCTAACCCCATCTTCCAGCATTTGGATCGTAATCTGCAGGTGCAAATTCAGACTCTTCAGTGAGTTGAGGATTTCTCTTCTATCCTTTCAGACAATGAATTCCAGACCCTCCCCACTGTCTGGATGAAGAAATTCCTTGTCTCCTCATAGAATCATAGAAACCATACAGTGCAGAAAAAGGCCATCTGACTCATCGAGTTTGCACCGACTATGATCTCACACAGGCTCTATCTCCATATTCTTACACATTTACCCGCTAATCCCTCTAACCTGCGCATCTAAAGGGCAATTTTTTAGCATGGCCAATCAACCTAACCCACATCTTTGGATTGTGAGACTAAACCAGAATATCCAGAGGAAACCCTTGCAGATATAAGGAGAATGCGCAAACTCCACACAGACAGTGACCCAAGCCAGGAATCGAACCCAGGTCTGTGGAGCTGTGAAGCAGCTATCTCTTCCCTAACCTTTCGGCAGATCACTTTAGATCTGTTTCCTCCCCTCCTCCCATCCCCCTTCACTCCTGTCAACACCACGTCACTGACCTCTCTGCTAGGGTAAATAGTAAATAAACTCTTTCCATTCACTCTATCCAGACTCCTCACACTTTCCGATATCTCAATCAAATCTCCCCTCAATCTCCTCTGTTCACGAGAGAATAATACCTGAAAGTGCAATTTTTTTCTATGTGGATAACCTTTAAAATAACTTTGTAACATTTTGGGGCCATAGTAAAATATATGAAATTTTCCTTTCTTGTAGTGAAGCAGAACGTTACTTGATGTAGGTGAAGAGTCCCGAGCATTATTGCTTTTTGTGTGATGGTCATTTTGGAATGATGTTCTCACAGATTTAAGAATAAACTACATATTTAAAAAAAAAAGATGATCACCCAGCCTATCTCACATCTTTCACTATTGCTGCAATCGTCCAGTCCTGTAAATATTCCCAATAAATTTTCTCCATACTCTTCCTAGTGCAACTGCAACCTTGCTGGACTGAGCTGACCAGAACTGCATACAGTGCTCAAGAGTGTTCAAGGAAACACAATCTAAATAAAAGCAAAATACGGTAGATGATGGAATCTGAAACAAAAACAGAAAATGCTGGAAAATCCCAGCAGGTCTGGCAGCATCTGTGGAGAGATAATAGAGCAACGTTTAACCATTGGCTCTATTCTCTCTCCACAGCTGCTGTCAGACCTGCTGGGATTTTCCACTATTTTCTGCTTTTGTTGGACCACAATCTAGAGTAACGTTGAAATAAAAGCAAATTACTGCCAATGCTGCAATCTAAAAGCAGAAAATGCTGGAAAAATTCAGCAGGTCTGACAGCATCTGTAAGAGAAATGAGCTGACATTTCGAGTGCAGGTGACCATTTATCAAAGCTAAAAGGCATAGAAAGTAAGAGATATTTATACTGTGGCGTGAGGGAACCTATATGAGAAAGACACATGCCTCACTTCCATCTGGACATGAAACCTACAGTATAAATATCTCCCACTTCCTATGTCTTTTAGCTTTGAGGAAGGAGCTTCTGGACTCGAAACATTAGTTCTTTTCTCTCCTTGCAGATGCTGTCAGACCTGCTGAGATTTTCCAACATTTTCTCTCCTAGAATAATATTAATCGCGGTATCCAGGCCACGAAAAGGACGCGGAATGGGGAATGCTTACGTGTCTAGGCAGACTGGAGCAAACAGCGAGCAGAGGAAAGTGGCAGCTTGCGAGTGACAGCCGGTGCGAAGAAGCGACTCCCACTCCGCAGATTTCGGGACAGCCTCCTCGAATGTGGTGTGGCCCAAGAGATTGGGAAGCCTCATCTCCGAGTAGCCCACATCCTGACACAATCTCATTTCCTTTGGCACGGCCACGCACTTTGTGGATAATCCAATGTCTAAACAATCTACCAGCGCGAAAGACAGAGCACCCAGCAGCGGCAGGAGACATCTCCTCTTAAGACCAGGCATCTCTCTGAGGAGTCAACCAGCAAAGTTAAGATTCTCTTTATTTTTGCTCCCTTGCTTGCTCTTGTATTTATATCAGTATGATCTGCCTTGTCAATTATCAGTGCACTTCAGATAAAACCTTGACTCTAATCTTCATTCAAACGATCATTGTGGAGATTATAAACAAGAATACCTCTTCAAACTGATTCAAATGTGCCGGCTCAGTACCCTGGCACTTAGTACATTCTCTTTGTTTTAATTGCAAGGCGTCTCTGGATGGTGCTCAATATTAAAACAAAATCTCAAATCAACACACTTGCTGGTTCGATTTGAGGAATCCTGTGCATCAATCTTCAGTAGACAGACAGGCAGACTCCAGAAGGCAATTTGTCTCCTCCGTGTTTTGATAAAATTGTGAGAAATCAAACAAAAGAGTGAGTTAAGCGGGCGAAGAAACTTCTGCTAGGGCTAATTGTCTCGCGTCTCGTCTTGAATACAAGTATTACCCTGGAGACATGTTTCTGGCTCTTCAAAATTGTAATGTCTGGTACTCCGGCAGCAGGTATGGAAATGGTTTGGAGAAAGCTTAAGATAAACTCGTTATATTTGAATTTCTTGCCAAATGAGCGCAGTATTTCAATATAGAAACAAATGATGTGTGTGGTGTAACAAGACTGTTACACAGTAATTATAGATTAAATATTATTGGAACAATAATTTATTTGTAGTTTCTTCAAAAAGAGCCTGTTACGTGCACCTTTGTTCTTTGGACTGACACCAGAGTTAAACTGAGTTACACACATAGTTCAGAAGTCGTACATTTCTGGTGCCAGGAAGCTTCAGCCGGTAAGAATGAAAAAGAAACCACTTTTGGCACATCGCAGTGATGTTTTATCACTGGAAATAGTGTTTCGCGTTTTAATTTAGCATGTTTTTAAGTGTTTAAATAATTTAAACATTCAATTGTTACTCTAATTACCTACTGAAAGGTAAATATAATTCTCACAAGTTTGATGCTCTTACTCAAGGGTACCTTAATTTAAATATGCAACAATGGTTTACTGCAGGACAGTTTTCAATGTTTCATCTGGATTAAGTCTATTTCCAATCCAAACAAGGAATTGTGATTCTCAACTTTTTATTTTACAAGTCCCAATACAAGGCAACATGAAACCTATAAAGTTAATGGAGAGATAGCTATTATTTTTGTAATATTCAAACACACATATATGATATTTTGACTCAATACTAAAATTTAAATTATCAGAATTTTATTTGCTAATTTCCTCTCCACAGTGTAAGGCTTTGACTCTGGCTGTGATATTGCTTTCACATGTGGGGTAAGCACCACTGCCTCACAGCACCAAGGATTCAATTCCAATCTTGGGTGACTTTGTGGGGTTTGCATATTCTTCCCGTGCCTGTGTCGGTTTCCTCCAGGTGCTCTGGGCTCCTCCCACAGTGGATTGGTTATGCTAAATTGTTCCTTAGTGTCCCAAGAGTTGTAGTTTAGGCGGATTAGCATGGTTACTATGTGGGGGCATGGGGTTAGGGCTTGGGTAAGATATTCTATCAGACAGTTGGTGCAGACTCAATGGACTGAATAGTCTCCTCTGCACTGTGGGGATTCTGTGACAAGAATGATGAATTTTGTCCATGTGACCATTCTTCATCATCTAAATAGTTAATGCAAACCAACTATTGGGATGCATTGCAATTGATCTCAAATCTTTCCCATTTAATTTCTAAATATACCACATATACCTTCCACAAGATTTCCAGGTTGATTATTCAGGAGCACTGAAGCCAAGTGAAACATTTTTATACTATTACTTGTATAATACAGATTTCAGAAGTCTGGCATATGTGTGCCTGATGAAAGTTTTTGTACTGTTCAATCCAGCTCCCTTGTTCCAGCGACAAAATGACACAGTTGTGCAAAATGGATATTCAATTCCACTGCTAGAATTCCGTTTTGAAACTGAAAAGTGCTTTTCTTACACCTCAAGCACTGTCTTATCAGAGATCAGCTAACTCAACACTGACAAAGAATTGAATTTAGGTCCAATAAATGGAAATGCTACAAGTGCGTTCCAGGTCACCTAGCATATGTAGAGTGAAGAAGTACATTGACATTTTGAATGCATTGTTGCCAAGGATGTCGGAACAAATCTCCGTTCTTCTTTAAATTCTGCCATATGACCTCAGATGCCCACCTATACCAGCGAAATCCATAATTGGGGCCTTTTAGTATTTCATTGGAAGGAGAGCAATTCTGGCAATTTAACACACCCTCTTGGTATGGAGCTCGAGTTCAGAATCTTCTAACCCAGAGGCTTGCTATCTGAGCAAAGGTAATACAAATCACTTGCAATGTAGAATCTAAAAATGCAATATTCAATGTGTTCTTTAGACAGCTATATTGTCACATTTCCTGTGTTTAAAATTGTTCAGGGAAAGTAGCAGTGAAAGATAAAATCTTAATATTTTCATTCTTAAATTATAACTGATGGTTGTTTTACATATTCCCAATTCAATAAAAAAAATTGGAATCAAACCATCTTGTGTCTGGACTGGCAGGCAGACACCTGACCCAAAAACATGCATGGCTCCCTCACCATTGAAAAAAATGAGGTAATATAGAGGTAGACTGATTAAACACTTATAGGCATCTCAAGTATTCACACTTCATTGTAAAGTGCATTAAACAGGAGTCAAACCCATTCCTTTCTTATCTGTTATGAAGATTCTTCACATTCAGGTATCACAATTGTAGCTCCCTACTCCACCCATCTAATACAGGTATGTGTATTTTTATCATTGTCATTTTCTTAACATTTTTGCGAGCTGAAAATTGAAATGATCTCCACTTTTAAATACTTTTAAAAACATAATAATGTATTCTTAATCCAGTCAGGCACATCTATGCCATAATGGATAAGAGGCAAGAGCAGTGAGTCTATTATATCATCATTATAGCATAAAGTCAGGCAGAATTATAACAAAGAGAATTACTTCTCTCAAACGGTGATGAGTCTGTGGAATTCATTGCTCCAGAATGCAGTGGATGCCAGGACTTTGAATAAATTTAAGGAAGAAATGGACAAATTTTTAATTAGTAAAGGCTTAAACAGCAATGCTGAATGGGCAAGCAAGTGGAGTTGAGGCTAAGATGAGATCAGCAATGATCGTACTAAATGGTGGAGTAGGTTCGAGGAGCTGAATTGTCTACTCTGCTCCTAGTTCCTATGTTCTTATGTATGGCTATTTTGTGTTCCATGCATAATGTGGCTAGGTTGGAAGTTGACTATATTGTACAGTTACTTCCAAATATCGTATGAAATTACTAATGCTTTCTAACGTTAACATACACTTGTGCAGTGTTTTTAGTATTAAAAATGCCTTATGGTACTAAGGGGAAGCAGGATAACAAATGGCAGCTGAGCTGTTGGAAATTTAGGAGAGTTGACCATATAAATCATATAAAGGATGGTTTTAAAGGAAGCAATGGAGAGGTAGAGGGGATCAGGTTATAACTCAACATTGACTGTTTGCTGAACCAGCAATCTGGTGTGTCAAGTTGACTTAAACAATGCATTACCACTGAGCCCCTGAGAGAGCTCCTCATGTATTCACTGCCAACAAATCTGTAAACATGAGATGAGTTGCAAAAATATTCCTGAAGTTTTTATAGATCTTGTTTGGTGTTACATATTGAAAGCAACTTGGGATTCCCCATCAATTTACTTGGAAATTTAGACAATAAAACAAATGCTCAAAGAGAATTGTCAGAATATTTTGATCATTGGGTTTAACTCAATTTTATAAATTCTATTTTGACATGGTTTTAAGTTTCAGAGATAAATTGATAAAATAATTTCTATCTCCAGATTTGTGACAAATGCACAAGTAACAGTCCAGATTTGAGCAATGAACCTATCTTCATTCAAAAATAAAATCAATCTGACAGCTTTTGCAAAATCAGTATTTATCTTTAGAAAGCACTGACTAAAAACAGAAAGTTTGTAGGAGAGGGTGTCTCTCTTTTGAAACAGTGAGGAAATATTTATAGGCTCTGTAGTTTATAGGGAGAAAACAACACAAAAATCTCTGAGCAAAGTCTTGGGTTAAAATAGAAGCTGTTGGAAATTTTCAGCAGATCAGGCAGCTTCTGTGAAGAGAGAACAGCAGATTTACTGTTAAAGTTTACTCTGTTCTCCCACCACAGGTGCTGCCAGACCATTGAGTATTTTCTATTTTTATTCCAAAAGATCTAAAGTTTAAGGAATAATACTTAAAGCATGTTTCACGTTTTTACAGAGTGTGAGAGTTTATAGCCCCCGAGCATTACTTGACAAGGTTGTCCCCCACTTTGGGCTTTTGATCCCTGGACACCTGATGCAGAGGACAGAGAATGCGTTAGAGAATCTCCTTGTGAATCTACTCCTGTTGATGATCAAGATGGGGGTGTCCACAAGTCCACACTGGACATGGTCCAGGTGGATGGTCACTCTGACTGTCCCCCTCTCTATCTGATCATATCCCCCACCTGAGTAGCCCTCAAAATGAACTCACTGTGTCTGCCCACATGCTTGAATCCTTTCCTGACCAGAAAATACTGCAGACTGAAGTGTTTGGTAGGACATTATTATTTAACTTGATTAGTTTCCTTTATATTTTTGATGTAGTTTTATATAAAATGCGCCCCTTTAAAACAGGGCAGCATTGATTGATGACACTAGGACAACCCAGAGTACTTTTGTCATTTGAATTAAGCAGACATAATTATAAACAACTGACACAGATGATACAATCTTGGTTTCAAGATAAGTGCCAAAACTAACTAGGTTGAAGTTGTTAGGTACATAGATCAAAGTAATCCAGGATTAACTAAAGTCAATTTGTTCTTTGATTTTATTTGCTGGTTTGCTTTCAGACTTACAAAAGGATAACAACAAATATTGTAGCTAGTTTGTAACACGATTACAAAGAATTGTCGGACTGATTGAATTCTAGCTGGTAGTGTCTCAATATAGTTGTTAAACAATTCAGCACCACAATTTGTGGATATATTGAGGCATGGACTGCTTAATAGCATACTATAATATTTTACATTTGCTTCCCTTCTTCTTCTTTACTGTTTTGACACATACTAAAGTTCTGGTGCAGTCTCAGACTCATGTCCTGGTGATACAGCTGTGTCCTGGAGGGCTGGACACCCTAGCTTTCACTGTTTACAATCCTAAGTATCCCAGCGGCAGAGTCATAGGCCTAGCTTTTCATGAAGCAGTGAATCTGCTGCCTGAGTGACAGAGCTCGAGTTAACAATTATAGTCATAGACATCACTTTCTGAGAGAATATAAAATGCCGTATTACATTATAAAAGTAGCTTTAATGAGAGTGGTGCAGTGGGATTGTCGCTGGACTAGTAGTCCAGAGACCCACAGTAAAGCACTGGGGATCTGTGTTCGAATACCACGTAGCAGATGGTGAAATTTGAATACAATTAAAAACTTTCAACTTAAAAGTCTAATGATGACCATGAAACCATTATTGATCGTCATATAAAAAAAACTGGCTCACTAATGTTTTTTAGGGAACGAACTCTGTCAACGTACCTAGTCTGATCTATATGTACTCCAGACCCACAGCAATGTGGTTGATTCTTAAATGCCCTCAGGGACGGGCAATAAATGCTGGCCCAACGAGCAATATTCACATCCCTTGAATGAATAAAAAAATCTAGCACACTTACACTGAAATTGCTTGCTGATAATACTGCCATTTTAACATATCCTAAGCATTAAAAATTAAACATTAACTCAACCGACTGCACTTTGCAACAAGATTTCCAAAAATACATAAAGGACATAGCTGTTAAAATAGTTATGTGAACAATTGCTGCTATTTCTCAATTTTTGCTGGATTTAATTGCTAAAAATAGGTCCTAAAGCAGCTCGGTAGATAGAACTTACAGCATTGACATTTATTGCTGGCAAGAAGTAAGAATGGTTCCACACAGATTTCCCAGCACTAAAACACTGCAGCCCAACTTGATTCAAAGTAAGAAAGAGGTAGCTAACAATTATTTGTATACAATCAGGGAAGTGTGTTTGATAATCTTATCTGTTCCTGGTGCTCTTTTAGTCTACTGCTTGTAGTCGGCTGCTGATTACCAATGATAAGACATGTGGGCATCAGAACTCTACGATCTTGTCTGGCATGAAAGATGTTTTTAAAAAATTTGCTGATTGATTTGTCAGCAAAACAATCAAGTGATCAGCCACTTTGACTCCAAGTGCTGGACACTTTGAATGGTGAATCTGGTCAATTAATTAAATTTCACTATTGACATTAATATTCTTTTATGCAAAAAAGATTCTGCAAATATATCCCTGAAAACTGAATAAATAGGAAGCAATATCTCACATTGCAGTATAAAATAATTACACATTTAAATAAATATGAAACGAAAAATATCCTTTGTTACTAGCCAGTCTGGGCTACGTGTGCCCAACTTGGTGTTATGAAAGCACTCTTTCCCAACAATTTATCACAAGCAGGGCCATCCTATTTAAATAAACTAAAAGAATCAAGCAAGCTCTAATACTAGTGTGCAAGGCTCCTCCCCCAGCTGATTTTCACATTTACATTCTGTCCACTTACCATTTAATGCCCAGATTGTAAAATCAAATGTCTATCTCAACATTTTCCACATTGGCATCTACCTGTTGATGTAGAAAATTGCCCAATTACATCCTTCCCACAGAAATTAGGATGAATCCAATCTGACCAATTACTGCTCTGCTATCCAGCATCAGTAAAATGATAGCAAGTGTCATCAATGGTGCTGTGAAAAGACATTTGCTCAGCACCAACCTGCTCGTTGGTGCTTAGTTTGGGTTCTGCAGGGGGCCATTTGGCTTTTGACCTCATTGCAGCCTTGGTTCAAACATGGAGGAAAGAGCTAAATCCCAGAGGTAAGATCAGAGTGACTGCCCTTGACATCAAGGCAACATTTGGCTGAATGTGAAGCCCTTGTAAAATTGAAGTCAATGGGGATCACTCTCCACTAATTGGAGTCATATCTAGCACAAAGGAAGATGGTTTTGGTAGTTGGAGGCCAATTATTTTCGTCCCAGGACATCACTGCAAGGATTTGTCCGGGTAATGTCCTCTCGGCCCAGCCAACTGCTTCATCATTCACCTTTCTTCCATCATAAGGTCAGAAGTTGTGCAGTGTTCAGTACAACTCCTCAGAAGGAGCCTATACCTGCATGCAGTAAGACCTGGTCAACCTTTAGGCTTGGGCTGATTAGTGGAGTGTGACATTGACCACTACTCAACTGCCAGGCAACAACAAGAGGAAATCTCTCCTTGCCATTCAAATAAGACAAGTTCTGACAAAAGATAATCTCGACTTGAAATATTGGACGGAATTTTATTGCCCCACCCACCATGGGAATCGAAGCAGGCAAGGTATGGAGCATGGGAAGGTCCGTTGACCTCAGGTGGGATTTTACAGTTTTGGGATGAGTGGGGCTGTAAAATCCCACCCATTAACTCTTTTTCTCTCCACAGATGCTTCCTGATTTGCTGAGTATTTCCAGCAGTTTTTATTTCAGATTTCCAGCATCTGCAAGCAGTATTATGCTTTTATATGAGTTAAAACAAAACTGGCCTTAGCGAGATATCGCTCCCTGATATATAAACAATTGACACTTTGATTCCTGGAAACTAAAACGAGAAAGGATGGAAGAAGCAGAAAACTGGAATGCATAAAAGCAT
The DNA here is from genome assembly GCA_024679065.1 of Sphyrna mokarran. Taxonomy (NCBI): domain Eukaryota; kingdom Metazoa; phylum Chordata; class Chondrichthyes; order Carcharhiniformes; family Carcharhinidae; genus Sphyrna; species Sphyrna mokarran. The sequence goes on from JAGIQG010000019.1 coordinate 26,178,305, forward strand.
TAAGTTACCTTACTGGAGCATAGTTCTGCATAGATATCATTATCTATTGACCAAAAAGTTCCTGCCTCCCATATGGAGCAGAGAAAGTCAAAGTCAATCACAGCAGCGATTCCTTTAGCAACTTTAAACGCACAATGATGTAATTTTTAAAAAGAATTTAAGTTTTTACCACTAATGGACTGTGGTATGAATATCTGGATAAAAGTTGAATAAATAATAATAGTAAATGTGAGGGTGGCCTGGTGGCACAGTGGTTTGCGCTACTGCCTCATAGCTCCAGGGACCCAAGTTCAGTTCCAGCCTTGGGTGTCTGTGTAGATTTTGCATGCTCGCCTCATATCTGCATGGATTTCCTTTGATTTTATCGTTGGGAGTAACAGTGGCACTGTGGTTAGCACTGCTAGAAGTCTCATAACACCAGGTTAAAGTCCAACGATAATGGTTGGAATGCAAGTCTTTACAGGTAATCAAATCTTAAAGATACAGACACATTGTTGCATTCCAACCATTATTTTGTAAATTGAGTTTGTATCTGGTTTTCACTCATGGCCCAATGAAGTGCAGGTTAGGTGGATGGGCCAAGCTAAATTGCCCCTTAATGACCCAAGATGTCTAAGTTAAATGGACTGCCATGGGAAATTTGTGGAAAATAGGCTGGGAGCAAGAGCCTGGGTAAGATATTCTGTCAGAGAGTCAGTGCAGACGGATCAAATGGCATCTTCTGCAATGTAGGGATTCCATGATTCTATGAAATACTGGAAGTACTCAGCAAGTTATTCTTTCCTTGTGATTGTTTCTAGCATTTTCTGTTTTTATGTCAGATAGAAGACAGAGGGTGGTGGTTGATGGGAGATATTCATCGTGGAGTTCGGTGACGAGTGGTGTGCCTCAGGGGTCTGTTTTGGGGCCCCTGCTGTTTGTAATTTTTATAAATGATCTGGATGAGGGTATTGAGGGATGGATCAGTAAATTTGCAGATGATACTAAAGTTGGTGGTGTGGTAGATAGTGAAGAGGGGTGTTTTAGTTTACAGAGTGACTTGGACAAGTTGCAGAGCTGGGCCGAGAGGTGGCAAATGGAGTTTAATGTGGAAAAGTGTGAGGTAATGCACTTTGGCAGGAACAATAAATGTGTAGAGTATAGGGCTAATGGTAGGGCTCTTAATAGTGTTGAGGAACAGAAGGATCTTGGTGTATGTGTCAATAGATCCCTGAAAGTAGGCAGTCAAGTGGATAAAGTTGTTAAGAAGGCATATGGAGTCTTAGCTTTTATTGGTAGGGGGATTGAATTTAGGAGCCGCAGCATCATGTTGCAACTGTACAAAACTCTAGTGCGGCCGCACTTGGAGTATTGTGTGCAGTTCTGGTCGCCACATTATAAGAAAGATGTGGAGGCATTGGAGAGGGTACAGAGGAGGTTTACCAGGATGTTGCCTGGTATGGAGGGCAGGTCCTATGAAGAGAGGTTGAAGGATTTGAGGTTGTTTTCGTTAGAAAGGAGGCGGCTAAGAGGGGATCTTATTGAAGCATATAAGATGATTAGAGGTTTAGATAGGGTGGACAGTGATAGCCTTTTTCCTAGGATGGAGAAAGCTAGCACGAGGGGACACAGCTTTAAATTAAGGGGTATGAGTTATAGGACGGATATCAGAGGTAGGTTCTTTACTCAAAGAGTGATTAGGGAGTGGAATGCCCTGCCTGCAGCTGTTGTAGATGCGCCAAGTTTGGTGGCGTTTAAGAGGTTAGTTGATAAGTATATGGATGAGAAGGAAATGGTTTAGTTAGGAGGGGCATTGCTTTTTATTTTGGTCGGCACAACATCGAAGGCCGAAGGGCCTGTTCTGTGCTGTATTGTTCTATGTTCTATGTTCTATGTTCTATTTCCAGCATCCATACTAACTGTGGGTAAAACTCAGCAGATCTAAACTTTTCAGTTCTTGTTTTAAATTCCAGCATCTGCAGTATTTTGATTTTATTGGTGGGAGTCATAGTGGCACTGTCGTTAGCACTGTTAGAAATCTCACGACACTGGGTTAAAGTCCAAAAACACATTGTTGCATTCCAACCATTATTTTGTAAATTGAGTTTGTGTCTTTATATGCTCTGTTTGTGAACACAACTCCCTCTCACCTGATGAAAAAAGCTTGTGGTTTGTGATTTCAAATAAACCTGTTGGATTTTAACCTGGTGTTGTGAGACTTCTTACTATGCCCACCCCAGTCCAACATTGACATCTCCACATCATGGTTAGCACTGCTTGCCAGGGAGCCGGGTTCAATTCCTAGCTTGGGTCACTATCTGTGCTGAGTCTACATATTCTGCCTGGGTCTGTGTGGGTTTTCTCCGGGCGCTCCGGTTTCCTCCCACACAGGGAGGAAGATGTGCTGGTTAGGTGCTTTGGCCATACTAAATTCTCCCTCACTGCACCCAGATTTTCACAGTAATTTCATTGCAGTGTTAATGTAAGCCTAACCGTGATACTAACAAACAAAAGAAATGTTAACTTGCTTGCCAATTGGGTTATTTTTTGGCAGAGTGGGCTGCGGTGTAACAGATCTGCCGGTCCTACGTGCGGCAGCAGCGTTCGGAGGCCGCGGTTGAGCTGCCGGGAGCAGGGTCTCTCTTTCGGCCGCTCTCTATCTCCTCGGCCCGGCCAAAGGGCGAAAGATGGCGAGAGCGGTGGAGACGTCGTGGTCGTTGCGGGAAGGGAGCAGCATCCTGTACAAACAGCGGCTGGAGGTGAGTGCGGGAGGTCAGCAAGAGATTCCCCCGGGGGCTGCAGCGATTCCCGCCCAATCTGATATCAGCCACTGCCTGTGAGTGACTCCAGGCTAGACGCCCCCTCCTCCTCCCCCAGACCCCCCCCCCCCCCCCCCCCCCCCCCCCCCCCCCCTCCCCCCTCCCCCCCCCTTCCCCCCCCCCCCTCCCCCCCCCCCCCCTCCCCCCCTCCCCCCTTCACCCCCCCCCTCCCCCTCCCCCCTTATTTTCCCCCCCCTCCCCCCCTCCCCCTTCCCCCCCCCTCCCCCCCCCTCCCCCCCCTCCCCCCCCTTCCCCCCCCCTTCCCCCCTCCTCCCCCCCCCTCCTCCCCCCCCCCCCTCTCCCCCCCCCTCCTCCCCCCCCCCCCCCTTCCTCCCCCCCCTTCCTTCCCCCCTCCCCCTTCCCCCCCCCTCCTCCCCCTCCCCCCCCCCCTCCCCCTCCCTCCTCCCCCCCCCCCCCCCCCCTCCCCCTTCTCCCCCCTTCCCCCCCCCCGTCCTCCCCCCTTCCCCCCCCTCCTCCCCCCCCCTCCCTCCCCCCCCTCCTCCCCCCTCCCCCCCCCTCCTCCCCCTTCCCCCCCCTTCCCCCCCCTCCTCCTCCCTTCCCCCCCCCTCCCCCCCTCCCCCCTGTCCACCCCCCCCTCCTCCCCCTTCCCCCCCCTCCCTTCCCCCCCCCATCCTCCCCCCTTCCCCCCCCTCCTCCCCCTCCTCCCCCCTTCTCCTCCCCTCCTCCCCCTTCCCCCCCCTCCTCCCCCCTTCCCCCCCCCCCCCCCCTCCCCCCCCTCCCCCCCCTTCCCCCCCTCCCTCCCCCCTCCCCCTCCCCCCCTCCCTCCTCCCCCCCGTCCCCCCCCCTCCTCCCCCCTTCCTCCCCCCCTCCTCCCCCCCCCCCCTCCCCCCTCCTCCCCCCCCCTCCTCCCCCCCCCTCCATCCCCCCCCCCTCCTCCCCCCCCTCCTCCCCCCCTCCTCCCACCCTCCCCCCCCCCTCCTCCCCCCCTCCTCCCCCCCCTCCCCCCCCCCCCTCCTCCCCCCCTCCTCCCCCCCCCCCTCCCCCCCTCCTCCCCCCCTCCTCCCCCCCCCCCCCCCCCCCCCTTCCCCCCCCCCCTCCCCCCTCCCCCCCCCTCCCCCCCCCCCCCCTTCTCCCCCTCCTCCCCCCTCTTCCCCCCCCTCCTCCCCCCCTTCCCCCCCCCTCCTCCCCCCTTCCCCCCCCCTCCCCCCCCTTCCCCCCCCTCCCCGTTCCCCCCCCCCCCCCCCTCCTCCCCCCTTCCCCCCCCCTCCTCCCCCCCTTCCCCCCCCCTCCTCCCCCCCCCCCCCCCTCCTCCCCCCTTCCCCCCCCTCCTCCCCCTTCCCCCCCTCCTCCCCCCTCCTCCCCCCTCCTCCCCCCTTCCCCCCCCCCCCTCCTCCCCCCTTCCCCCCCCTCCTCCCCCCTCCCCCCCGTCCTCCCCGACCCCGTCCTCCCCTCCCCCCCCTCTCCCCCCCCCGACCATCCCCCCCCTCCTCCCCCCTTCCCCCCCTCCTCCCCCCTCCCCCCCCGTCCTCCCGACCCCGTCCTCCCCTCTCCCCCCCCCGACCGCCTCCTCCCCTCTCCCCCCCCCCCCGACCCCGTCCTCCCCCTCTCCCCCCCCCCCGACCCCTCCCCCCTCTCCCCCTCCCCCGACCCCGTCCTCCCCTCTCCCCCCCCCCCCCGTCCTCCCCCTCCCCCCCCCCGACCCCGTCCTCCCCTCCCCCCCCCCGACCCCGTCCTCCCCTCTCTCTCCCCCCCCCTCCCCCGCCCCTCCCCCCTCCCCCCCCCCGACCCGTCCTCCCCTCTCCTCCCCGTCTCCTCCCCTCTCCTCCCCTCTCCTCCCCCCCGACCCCCGTCCTCCCCTCCCCCCCCGACCCCTGTCCTCCTCCCCTCTCCCCCCCCCCCCCCCCGACCCCGTCCTCCCCTCTCCCCCCCCCCCACGCCCCCCCCCTCCTCACTCTCCCCACTTTCCGCCCCCGACAGTATTAAATCCTATGTCCCTTGTGTGGATAATATTAAACTTTACGTTGCTGCTGTAGATAATCACGCATTTCCACTCGTGCACTCATTATCACAGTGACAACACTTTAGAAGTGATTTGGGACCAGCTGAGGTCATGAAAGGCACTGAACAAAAACAAGTCATATATTTGAAATGAATTCGTTATATATCTCCAATCCATTCGTGGTTTTCAGCTTGTTGTATAGAATGACAACATAAACAATTCATAAAAAGTAGAGGCAGGAATAGGCTATTTGGCCCTTGGAACCCATCCAGGAGCATCATCCTGGCTGATCCTCCATCTCAGTGCCATACTTCCTCATCGTCTCAGTACTTCTTGATGCTATTAAAATCTAAAAATGATCTGTTGATTTAATACATTCAATGACTTGGTCTCCATGGCCTTCTATGGTAGAGAAATCAACAGGTTCACTGTCCTTTGAATGAGTCTTTCCTCAAGTCAGTTCTAAATGGTCTATCCTGTACCCTGACAGTCTCCTCATTCTAGATTCCTCTGTCAGGGAAAACATTCTCTCAGCATCTAGTCTGTCCAGCCCTGTTAGAATCTTATACTTTTCAATCAGATCTCATTTCATCATTCAACGGAACTCATCTGTGCCAGTATTTATACCCCATGTGCCTGTTCTATCTAATTTCATCTTATCCTGTCACCATATCCATTTATTCCTTTCTTTCTCTGTCCATATCTATTTTCCACTTGAAGGTACAATTTTCCTAATCTATTTTTGGTTCTGAGTTCCACATGCTGGATAAAGAGAAACAAATTGCTGGGAAAACTCAGCTAGTTTTGCAGTGTCTGTGGAGAGAGAAACTGTGTTCATGTTTCAAGTTCAAATGACTCTTCAGTTCTTTCTATAGATGTTGCCAGAGCTACTGAGTTTTCCCAGCATTGGCTGTTTTTATTTCATATTTCCAGCAAATTATGCATCTTTTCTTTGAGTCTTGAGTATTACTTAATTTTTTTTTAAAAAATTCCCCTCTTGAACATTACTGAATTTACCTACTACCCACTATGAACTTTGGTAACTGTGGATCTATTTGGTGATTTTATGCCTTTTCATCACACCTCCATATGAATCCCCTCAAGTGTTGTTCACATGATGGCCACACTCCTCTCTTGTCTTCTCATATGCAGTACACCTGCTGCTCATTTGCTTAGATAACTTTTTTGCTGATCTCCAGCAAAGTTTCTGCAGATGCCTAGATGTCTGGGGATCCTGCATCTTGCACTTATAGTCCCTTATTTTGATCTTATCCATAAATGGAAATATCTTTATGTGTATCCTGTTGAATCCTTTCATAATTTGGTAGATTGCTATTAAAACTCCTCTCATTCTTTTTTCATGAAGAAAATCAGGAAAAATTTCTAATAGTTCCTAATAGTTATAATATGGTTAATAAAGCACTGGTTTAGACTATTCACTTTCCCTTTGTATTTTGTAGACGTTCTTTTAAGTATGTTTGGAAAAAAAATGCAACTTAGTTGTTGCCCTGAAGCTGTTATGTGACAAGAGGACACATATACGCAACAAAAAGATCTGTCCGTGCATGAGGTTCTATGTTAACTACTTGTTAAAATGACATATGGAAATGTCTTGTTTCCAACCAGCTTTACTGTCCTACTGAAATTTTTTCCCTTTTACCTTGCTGACATTCACAAATTTAATTTTTCATGTATTTTGAAAGCTATTTCTTTGTGATATTGTTTAGATGCTGACTGGAGACTCCACTGACAATTTGATTAAACGCATAATGAGGCTCATTCTACAAGACACTTATGAAGCCCAATCAGAACTACACACTATCATGCTGAACTTGTTTGAGAAAATTTCTATTAATGGAGCTGAGGACTGTCGCCCAGAAGCACATGTCTTTTTGCAACGCTTTGCCGAAATTGCGTGGTCTGAACTGGTGGATGAGTGCTTTGCTGAAGGTAGTATGAAGTTGATTCACTCACATTCTACGTTCTTTCAGGCTTTAGGCTTCTTACGTCGAATATCTTGTTACATGCCTTGTGTTAGACGCATGTGGGATAAGCGATACAGAATTGTTACGAACATTGGCATCATGCTTGTTTTTGATGGTGAAATTACACACTTGCGCCATTTCATCTGGCAGGAATGCTTGAAGATTCTCTACAATTGCCTTGTCTTGTGTACTGAAGATGACATAAAATATCTTTGCCAGTTACAGATCTTTAACTGCCTAGAAGTAGCCTGGAAAATGTCTGATCAAAGATTGAACCTTGGGTTGCTTGTTAAGGCATGGCTGGTCTTGGCGGAGCATTATCACATTCCAATTTGTAAGCAAACTTGGGATAGATCCTCCTTTCCCCAAATAATTTGGTACCTGTCACAGGAAGATGAATATGAAATGGCTGGCGTACATGTGGCCAGAAAAGCCATGATGGCTGTGGAGAATCCCGAAGAATACAAGAAAAACCCTTACGTGCATTACCGACATAAAGCGAGATACGTGTCCACAATTTCTGACATAGAAACCAAGCCACCAGAAAAATTCCCGATTATATGCTCTTCACCTACGTGTAATGAACTGGAAGATGCGGACTGTCACTTTCGCTCTTGTGAACGCTGCCGGCTGACATATTACTGTAGTAAAGTCTGCCAGAAGTACCATTGGAAACATGGTCACAAGGAGGAATGTGTTCCGCTGATTCCAAAGGAGGAAATCCTTAAATACTACACCGATGACGTGATAAATGACTTTCAACTATACTGTATAAGCCTGTCGAACAGCAAGATGCTGGAAAGCATTATGGGTCAAACCATTCCAAAGCGCAGGAGAGGAGATGGTGTTCGCTGCTTGGGCGTTCTTGTTAAAAATGAGCAGGGCCAGTGGGTTACCATCGATGAGCAAATACCAGATTCCAAGAAACATCCCAGAAGAAATCGAGCCAAAGACTAACCTTTTCCTCCCTCCCAGTAGTTTATTGTTATTTATGAATAACGTTCACAGTGCAGCCAAATGCTTTTCTGGACTTGAATGAGACCATTTTTAATAGCGGGCGTCATTATTTATTTTGAAAAGCCAATGGGCTACAGTAGAACATTTAAGATATCATTAGTTGCCTGAATAAAACAGTCTGCTGTTTCCCTCTTAAACACTACTGTCCTATTTAAGGATCATAAAGAAATTACTGTCATCATTTTGATGCTGTTGTGCACTCATATGCATTTCTAATCATTTCTAGTCATTTTTAGCAAATTCCATTTCCAAACCTACTGATGCCATTATAATCTGGATCTACCTGAGTTATTTAAAAGCTCAGCAATACTCACCTGGATGAGATGTCAGAATTGGAGAAATGCTTTATAATTTCTGAATTGCCCTGTTATTTCTTAGAATAAGTTACATATAGTACGTTTAGAGTAAGAAAGTGTCCCAGAGTGCTTCGCCAGAGAGTAAGCAAACACAGAAATACAAACTTTGAGTCAAAGAACTACAGTCATTTTATACCCAGTGAAAGAAACTGAATAAAGTAACATGGCGGAAATTCAGTTCCTGATCAGTGAATTTGCCAATTTGAAACATTAATTTGGAAGCAAAGTGTTCACAGTTTGACTGTACTTTGCTAAAGTTGGTAGAAAAATAATTCAAGATGGATGCAGGGAATTGTAGAGTGTTTTGTCTTTGAGAAGAAATGCATTTTAGCTTGATATTCTCTTATTCATTTATAATGTACCAACAAAGTGACATGTTATATTGAATTTGATTAACTTATTTAATTTGATTGTGTTATTTATTCTTAAATAAGAAAGGTTAGTGACTTTTGTTTTATTGATTATGCTGATCTAGAAGCTGTTTCGCTGTCAATTATATTCATTTCTCAGAAAGGAGGTCTCTTATTTTACAATTAAATTAAAATCTCACCAAAAGGTGACATGGACTTTAAAATACAGAATAATTGATGTTATTTTTATTGAAAGCTTAACTTGTGTGTTATGGTGTTAAATATTGTTAAATAGGGATTCTGTGCATTTCACTGAGTGTCTTCTTCACTGTTCTATGCTCAGAAAATACCAAATCTGCATTTTGGAGCTTAAGGACTTCGAACTGTTCTGAAGAAGAATACCTGACTTTATAGTGGAAAAGCTTGTGCTGAATTAATAGCATAAAATTAAGTTTTAAAGGTAATTTGAGATGGTGAAGCTTTGTAAATGTCTAGGTACTTGCAGATTGTGAAGTAACGCATTTGAAGATCAGGACAGCCGTAGACAAGATGTGTTGTATGTTGGAATATTTAATTACAATAAATCCAGAGGAGCCTTTAGCATTTTGAAATTCTAGAGAATGAAATGTGTGCAGTAGCATTCTGTCAGCCACATTGAACAATGATTCATCTGATTCATGGGATTACCAGGTAAGAATACTGTCCGGTTGTTTTGTGTTTTTAGACTATCCTGTGATGATTTTTTGGATATGGGGAGAAAAACAATTGCACTCATTTCCATGACTAGAAACTATGTTTTTTTCCCCAGATTGTAGGAGAATTATATTGGACAATTAAAAAATAATATTTCTTTCCCCAAATAAACAAAGCAGAACCACTAATAGGATGTAGCTCAGATTCTCTGGCTTGTGCTATGAATTGACCACAAGATGGTGCTCTTAAATAGTAGTTGACAAGCAGTTGGCTTATCTTTTTCATGTTAATAGCTCAAAGCAAATACACTTTGTTAGACTCAAACCCTTGTTTTGAACATTTTCTCCTAGTATGGCTCAGACAGGTATTGTTTTATGTTGACTTTAAGGTTCGCATTTTATCATGATGAAGTGTCTGTTCAAGATTTGTTCTACAAGTTAGACTTCTGCTACTCTCAGAACAATTGGAAATCTCCCATATTAAACAATAGACAAAGTAGATGCTGTGGGGTATGCTACAGTCTGCTGCTTCAACTTTTCCAAACATATTTTAATGCCAGATGTGATTGGTGTCATAGTAATATTATTCAGTCCCAAATTGTGTTATTACTGAAATTTATACAAAGTTGTCACAATCGGGAAACTTCAGTGGTCAGAAAAGGTGAGACTGATTAACATTAAAGGTGTGTTTATTTTCAGCAGTGAGATAGATTAAAATCAACCACAAATTTGTACCAAAGGTAATGAGTTCAGTTTCTATGAATGAAACTTGGATTTCTCTATCGGGGAAATAAAGTAGTGCAGTGGTTCGCACTGTTGCCTCACAGCACTAGGGTCCCAGATTAATTCCGGACTTGGGTCAGTGTCTGTGTGGAGTTTGCACTTTGTCACTGTGTCTGCATGGGTTTCCTCCCACAGGTTGATGGGCCATGCTAAATTGACCCAATGTCGGAGGGATTAGTAATGTGTGGTTACAGGATTAGGGCCTGGGTGGGACTGTGATTACTATAGACTCGATGAGCCAAATGTGTAGGGGTTTTGTGATTCCATCATTACACAGGGGAACAGAAACTTAGGAGCAGGAGAAGGCCATTCAGCCCGATGAGGCTGTTCCACTATTCAGGCAGATCATGGTTGATCATCTATCTATCTCTATGCCATTTTTCTTCACTATCCCTATTTTTCAAGTTGTCATCAGAATCCAGAAATCTATTGATTTCTGTCTTGCTTAATGATTGTATTTCCACAATCTTCTGGGTTGCTTGTGTTTCCAGCTATTAAAAAGTGCTGCTGCTTGTCTGTTGGACAATAAATTGTTGATCTTGCCAGCAGCACTGACATACCATGAATACATTAAAAAAAACTAATTTATTTGTGAGGCTTAAATGGTTTTGCTATGAGTCCATGTTTGTCAATTCACCATTATTATTGTGGTGAATTATTTATCTTGGGGAGTAGCACAAACTGGGCGGCACCACATCAGCTGATGGAATGGAGCTGAAAATCAGACAGGCTTTTAACAGGCAGCTGATGGGATGTCACTTCCTTCGTGCTATTGCCCAAAATGAATTATTGTGCAGTGTAAATTATAGTGATTCTAATACACATCTGACTAGGTTTCAACTTGGTTTACAATTTGTTCTATGAACATAGAAAAACTACAGCGCAAACAGGCCCTTCAGCCCACAAGTTATGCTGATGATATCCCTACTCATTCGGCTTACCTATAACCCTCAATCTTACTAAGTCCAATGTACTCAACCAGAAGTTTCTTAAAAGACCCTATCAAATCTGTCTCTACCACCACCACTGACAGCCGATTCCACACATTTACCGTCCTCTGAGTGAAAAATTTACCCCTGATATCTCCTCTGTACCTACTCCCCAGCACCCTAAACTTGTGTCCTCTTGTGGTAGCCATTTCAGCCCTGGAAAAAAGCCTCTGAGAATCCACCCGATCAATACCTCTCAATGTCTTATACACCTCCATTAGGCCAGTTCTTGTCCTTTGTCTCTCCAAGGAGAAAAGACCGAGCTCTCTCAACCTATACTCATAAGGCACGCCACCCAATCCAGGCAACATTCTTGTAAATCTCCTCTGCACCTTTTCAATGGCTTCTACATCCTGTAATGAGGTGATCAGAACTGAGCACAGTATTCCAAGTGGGGTATGACTAGGGTCTTATCTAGCTGCAGTATCATCTCCCAACTCCTAAACTCAATTCCTCGATTGATGCAGACCAGTACATGATTTGCCTTCTTAACCACATCGTCTACCTGCAAAGCTGATTTTAGAGTCCTATGAACCCACACCCCAAGATTCTTTTGATCTTCCACACTGCTAAGAGTCCTACCCTTGATATTACATTCCTTCATCCCGTTTGACTGCCAAAATGAACCACCACACGCTTATGATTCCAAGAATGTGACTGGGAAATAACAGGGTGAAACTATTAAAATAGCTGACTAATGAACAGAAGAATTATAAAAAATGGTTCAAAAGAACTATTTAGAAAGATGAAACTGATGCAAGGAACTCCAGGTAAAGGAATCTTGGCAAGAAGCTAATAGGCGAGCCACTCAATAGGTTTCTGTTCAGCTTGTAAATACAACTTTTAGTTTCAATGTGCATCTTTAGGAAACACACAAGAAGTACTTAGCGCTAACTTTGCTAATGGACTTTGTCAGTAATTTCAGGAATAAATGGCTTTTTAGGTACTTTCGGATCTGAATGGTATTGTGCCAATAAGTAGCAAGTAATACTCATGCCACACTAGTGCCAGGTAATAATTATCTCCAACAAGAAAGAGCCTGATTACTTCCCTATGATATTCAATGAAACTATTGTTGTTCAACAATATTGTGAGGGTCTCCGTTGATCAGAAACTTAATTGAACCAGCCATATAAATACTGTGGATACAACAGCAGATCTGAGACTGTGTATTTGGTGAGCATCTCAACTCCTGACTCTTCAAAACCTTCCATCATCTGCAAGGCAAAAGTCAGGAATATGTTGGAATTCTCTCCATTTGCCTGGATGAATGCAACTTTAACTTTACAAGCTTGATATTATCCAGAACAAAGCAGGCGCTTGATTAGCACCACGTGCATCACCTTTAACATTCACATCCTCCATTAGCACACTCCAGCTGTAGTGTTCACCATCACATCATACACTGCAAAATCTTGAAAAGGCTTCTTCAACAGCACCACCCAAATCACCCCTAGGCCGTAGGACAGTGAAAGCAGTGTATGGGAACTCCACTACTTGTAAGTTCCCATCCAAGTTGCACAATATACTTTCTTCAAAATGTCTTTCCTTCATCGTTACTAAATTAAAGCCCTGCAACTACTTAGAGCATTGTGGGAGCATCTTCATAGACTGTAGACATTTAAGAAGTGGTTTATCACACCTTCTTAAGAATAATTAATGATGGGCAATCCAGCAACATGACATTCCATGAATTAATAAGTTGATAGAAAATAATGGGTTTAAAACTCTTTGCAGTTTTTCTCCCCTCTCAAGGGATTAATTATTTAGCAGCGCTATATTTCACTAGGTGAACTTAGTCCTTTGGGCACCATAAGACATAGGGGCAAAATTAGGCCATTTGGCCCATTGAGTCTGCTCTGCCATTCAATCATGGCTGTTTTTTTTTCTCATCCCCATTCTCCTGCCTTTTCCACCCTAACACTGGTCCTCTTATTAATCAAGGACCTATCTGTTTCTGTCTTAAAGAACTGATAAAAAGCTCCACTCTCTGGCGAAGAAATTCTCATCTCACTTCATCCAAGAGAAGTTTTTTGGCTGGAAGATAACACAACCAAGTTAAATCCTGCAGGTGAGGGTGGACCATGGAAAGGTCTATTGACCTCGGACAGGATTTTCCAGGTTTGGGGTGAGCATGGCTGGAAAAACCCATCCCGTGGAGTTTATGTGCCACTACAGATCTGCAGCGACTTAAAGTGGTGATTGTTGTTTGAGATGCTGGCTGCCTTATCCAGCTGAGGACATGTCTCGAAGCTGTTTGGAAATAAATTGAGTCCATTTCCAGGAAGGTATTGCTGTAGCAAGTTTAATACCTAAACACTCTGCAAAGCAGCATCTCAATTCCAATCCATCTCAAGGGATTTGGGTAGCGAAGTGTGAGGGCAGCCAATAGAGCAGAAAAGAATGCAGGATTGTGAGATTTTGAGAAGCAGGTACCACCCGATGGCAGGTGATTTTACATCCATCCGCCACTGATAAGAGATGTTCATCTCTAGAGCCAAACTCTTAAAAGGTTGTTCATTAAATACATGATTTTGCTGAAACCATTCAGTACTTATCTTGGATGGATTAAACTACATTGATGAGATTCTACTGAGTAACACTGTGTACTATTTGTTTACAACTGAGAATGATTGCACATTTGCACTAATCTAACTTTGTATTCTTAGATTCAGAAGTTAACATTATTATGTCTGGTGATGTTTATTCAAGAACCTCACATCATTCCATGGAGACTGGGAACAGGACAAGCCAACCCTAACAATGAAAGATAGCATCAGTGTGTGTGTCTGGCATATGTTCTGATCTTGGTCAAGCCCAGTAATTTTTTTAAAGTCCAAAATCCTGGTTATTTACAGAAAGAATGAAGCCACAAGATTGCATAGCTTAAAACAAAAAAAATTACTATGCAAGAGTCAAACTTGTAAAAGCAAATACTAAATAGTATCTTGGATAACCACTGATACTCTAAAACTCAAAATTAGCACAAGTTAAACATTAATTAACAGGCTAAGTGTAGACAGAGTCAATGGATGGGAGGCCAGTTTGCGTGATAGATTGGGCTACATTCATGATCTTATGTAGTTTCTTGCAGTCTTAGGCAGAGCAGGAGCCATACCGAGCTGTGATACAACCAGAAAGAATGCTTTCTATGGTGCATCTGTAAAAATTGGTGACTCGTAACTGACATGCCAAATTTCCTGTGTGGTTATCTATTTTCAGTTTCTAAACCTAGCCTCTATTTCCTTCAGCGGTCTGACTACACCGCTGGATTCTTCAACTGGGATCTGATGGCTTGTATCCACTTGGTAAGAGAGAGACTGAACTTAGCTGCCCTCCTTCATCTCCACCCCCGAGTCAAACATCTGTCTAATATGAGAATGAAGAATGCCCAATTAAACCAAGCTGCTGGGACAATATCGGGGAGTAAAATACTAGCATTCACCTAGTACCAAACAGACACTAATATCTGTTGCTAATGTTAAGTGTATCTTTAGAATTAAAGAAGGAATTGTTGGATGGTGGAGAACTTCTGTTTTCAGAATACAGCAGGATTTTTACACTTCCCCTGATATTTTGATTTATCATTGTCACATGTATTAGAATATAGTGAAAAGTATTGTTTATTAAGTGCTATATAGACAAAGCATACTGTTCATAGAAGAAAACGAGAGTGTGCAGCACGTAGTGTTACAGTCATAGCTAGGGTGTAAACAAAGGTCAACTCAGTGCAAGGTAGGTCCGTTCAAAAGTCTGATGGCAGCAGGGAAGAAGCTGTTCTTGAGTTGACTGATACATGACCTTAGACTGTTGTGTTGTTTTTCCGATGGAAGAGAGCATGTCCAGGGTGCATTGGGTCCTTAATTATGCTGGCTGCTTTTCCAAGAAAGCGGGAGGTGGAGACTGGTCTTGGCCTAACCTGTTCATTTTCAACATTATAAAATACTTCCTACACAGGGTTCTTTACATGTGATCGAAAACTGCTGTGGTGTGGTTAAGATGATTTGTGAAAAATTAATGAGCTTCAAAATCCCAACATCAATAATGTCCCCTGCCTGCCCATATTTTTGGAATCTTTTATTCCTTGAGCAGTGAGAAAGTTTAAATGTACTGAAATATAATTTGTTCAGCTTTTGGAATGTACAGTTTATTACTGTACCCCCCCAAAAGCCCCAATGTGCTGTTCTACAGAGTGAGATGACGCAGGTTCAAACACTACATGACTCATCTCAGTCTTTCTGTTGCAAAGATACAACCAGTGAAAGCCAGATTGAGCTAATGGAGGGTGACTGATGATTTCATTTAATGTCAAAAGCAGAACCTCAGAAGCCAGATATCCACCTGTTCCCTGGGCCGAGGTAGGGCCAGGAACGGGAAAATCAGGCAAAATAAAACAATCTTGCCCTGTAAAAATAATGTATGTTTCCAGTTACATTGCAAATGTCTTTATTACAAAATCTCCAAGCCAAGCTCTTACATTTTGAACAACTATGTATTTGTTGTAGAAACAAAATAAATACCTCAATTGAATCTGGTGCCAACACCTTCCTAATTAAAAGATCAGAAAACCCATTACGTGATGAGACTTGTCAGTGGCCTGACTAATAGTTGCCATTTATGCATATAACAGTTCAGTCCTATAATAAATAGTCTGAGAGAGCTTATGCAAATACTCTGATTTCTTGTGTATATATTTTAACTAGGGAAATGTTTCCAAGAACAAAGAGAATTCAAAACAATTACAAATCAGATGTGTTACAATAACATCAACTTCTTGTTCTCCATTTTTCTGTAGTTAAATCTTACTTTGGCAAACCCAATCTACAAAATACAACAAACCTATTACCAGTTCAGTTTTTGTGGGTTACTAGAATTCGTCCTGCTTACATTTGTCACTGAGACTGCAAAAATTAATTTCAAAGAGTTTACTTTGATATCTTTAGAAAATTATAATGAGGCAGTTTAAAATTGATTAATTTTTCAATGTTAGGATCCCCCCTCCCCCCAGTGGGAGACAACAAATTGTCCACCGTTATTTGAAAAAGGGAGTTAAAAAGTAAAAAGTATAGGCCAACTTCAGAAATAATGAAACCACTGTGTTATTTTAAAAATAACAGCAATAAGTATGAAGTATTAGTCGTTATCTAAAACTTAAACCATAAACAAGGTCATTGCAACTTGTCAGTGCCATTACTGAGTTAATTATTAACTTCAGATTTTGGATTTGAGATTTCTCTTGAGGGAGGTTTCCATAGATATTGGATTGAAATGAACAGTTTGGCTGCAACAACATTTAGCTCAACTCAAAGTAGTGCATTTATATTTATTGTCTTAATTGTCACAATCAAAAAGCATCTTTTTGCCATCAATTCTCCTCACTTATACTATATCTACAACTTATCATGAGCACCATCACTCGTATTTCGTAAAAGTAACATGATGTGTGACATGAACACAATTGATTAAACCTGTTTGCAGGCATTACTTTCCGTGCTTGTTTCATATCAAACATATTAACATGACCCTATGTTGAGTTTGTATTCTTATGAGATTTATGGTTGTGAGATGAAGAGTTTGGCCGACTTGGTCAGTGGTTGTTATTACAGAGCCACTGTTAGTAATGGGCACCAACGTCCCCACCCAGAATATACTTTGTAACCTTGCCTCCCTCCGATAGGTCTGATCCTGTGAGTATAATTATGTTAAGTATTGCTTGACTAATCCATTGGCCAGACCAGGTAGTTGTGGCAGGTTCCTTCCCTGAAGTAGATTTATGAACCAATTTATTCAACAATTCAATATTTTTCAGGTCATTTACTGAATGCCTATGTTCAACTGAATTCAAATTTCCAAGCTGCCGTGGTACGATTTTGAATCTTGCTTTCTGAAGTCCTGCTATAATCCTTTATTTGGAAATGCTGAAGTCTGGTTCTGCAATGCAACTGATATTTGAACACCTTTTGATAACTTGTCATTAAATATGTAGATTTTATATTATCAGTACATTGCATTTATTAAAGGAAAATCACAAGCTACCCAGAATTTGTTTATTCATTAAAACTGTGTACTCTGGAAGCCTGGATCAATGAGATGATGTGGAGATGCTGGTGTTGGACTGAGGGAAAGATGGTAAGAAGTCTTTTTACTGGTGTCTTACCAGGTTTAAATCCAACCTTTAATTTGATGTTGTGAGACTTCTCAATGAGATGCCCATGGCATTGAATGGGGTAATACTGCAAGATACTGATCAGGGTAAGTCCCAGACTTGGTCACTTGTTTTTGAGAGTTGTGGCTCTGGAATCACATGTAGGCCAGATAAGGTAGGATGGCAGGTTTCCTTCCCTGAAAGACATTAGTGAATCAAATGCGTTTTTCCTACATTCCACAATGGTTTCATGGTCATCATTAGACTCTTAATTCCAGACATTTTTTATTGAATTCAAATTCCGCCATCTACTATGGCAGGATTTGAATACAGGTCCCCAGAACATTAACTGAATTTCTAGATTAATAATCTAGTGACAATGTCACAAGGCCAACGCCTTCCTCATCATTTGAAATTGTGATATTGTTCAAAGTGTACACACTCTTGGTTGTCCCTCTCTTCATTCTACCTTATGTAGACATGAGGTCATCCAAAACTGTTAGCTGTGAAATAACCTGCAGTACGTCCAGGTCGCTATCACCTCTATATTCATCCAGCTTCAAATCCTCTGGTGTGAAATGTGATAATTTGAAGATTTCCACATTCTTTAAAAAAAGTAAGCAATTACAATTTTTCCATTCAAAAAGATTTATTGCTAAGTTCCACCATGATCAAACTGATGTGAAAGTTGAATTTTTTTTTCTGTTTTAGCATAATTTTCAGTACAAACCAAAGCTGCTGATAAGATGTTCAGGCACAGCAACATAGTCTGGGATATTTTGATTGAGTTATTTTGTGATCTTTCATCACAAAAAAATGTGTACTTGAATAACAACTGTTCTTTCAGGAGACATGCTTGCTAGATCATCTTGTACTTGAGTTTCCTGAGGTAATATGCTGGTGTGGAGAGAGAACTAGTGTTGCTGAAATGGTGAAATAAGGCTGAATCTTTCATCAGCTGCACATGCCCCCATATCTAGAGTTAAATACTGAGAATGTCAGCACCTCAGATTACTTTAACACTTAACTATGGATAAACTTTTCAATAAATATCTACTCTTCAGTGAGGTCAACACAAACATTTCTTTTGCCTGAAGAGAATGACTAATTTATTTTTGTATAGTGCCTTTCACAACTTCAGGATGTTCCAAAACTTTACAGGCAACCAATCCACCTACAGCCTCAGTACAACCTGCATTCTTTAGTATCCGTCCTCTTGGGTTACTTACCCCTAAATTATTCTCAGCTATATGGGCTAGTACACCATTGACTTAAAGGTATTTGAGTAAATTATTTAATCATGAGAGCAAAAGATACAACATCTAACCTGAGTCTTGAAGTTTATTCATAGAATCTGTACAGTATGGAAGGAGGCCATTAAGCCCATCGACAACAATCCCACCCAGGTCATGTCGTCATGTCCCCATAACCCCATGTATTTACCTTAGTCCCCCTGACACGAAGGGGCAATTTGGCATGGTCAATCCACCTATCCCGCACATCTTTGGACTGTAGGAAGAAACTGGAGCACCCAGAGGAAACCCATGCAGACAAGAGATAATGTGCAAACTCCACACAATCAGTGACCCAGACAGAGAATCGAATCTGGGTCCCTGATGCTGTGAAGCATCAATGTTAACCACTGTGCCATCCTGGAGCTATTTTAGGATTCTGTTTAAGTTCACATCAATTTTATCCTTAGTAATTAGAGTTTTGATTGATGGACGATGTTCTCAGTCCTTGAGAAATATAAATTATCTGCGATGCTAAGCTTCCTTTTTTTAATATTCTCCGATGACACGAGACTAGAAATTTTGGCATGTGATGAGTTTGTACGGGTGGGAGAGAAAGAGTGCAATCCCAGTGTGAAAGAGAGGGTTATAATATCTGATGGGTTTGTGCTCAAATAGTCCAATGATTCCAGTTTTTGTTCATTAGGTAGTAACCGCAGAGAGATTGATTACTTTTAAAGGGATAGTTCTCCATTTCCTAAGGTGCAATTCTCAAAATTTTAGACACTATTCTCTTTGGTAATATTTGGACCAAAGGTGTTCTCTGGAGTTGCAGCTTGTTGCTCTGATTGTTGCTCCATATTGTTAATACTTAACATACAACAGGTTAACAAAATGTTACAATTGTGCTCTTGACAGTCTAAAATACTATTGACTTAATGTATTCCAGAGCCGTAATACAGGCAATTATTCTCCAAATATTTTAATGGTTTAGCCTATGGTGTTTTTTTTAAATTTTTATTCCAATTCAATCAAATCAAGTCTAATTCAGAGTCTCAACAAGTTGAGACATTCCTGATCAAAGCTGACAGGACAGGGCTCTCACCTCCTGTCTTGGGCTTGATCTACATGATTCAAGATGATTAGATTAGGCATAGCTCCTCCTCCAAAGGCTTGATCTCATTTGCATCTTAACCAAAAGGCCAAGATGCTGCTTTTAAAAATTGCTTCAAATGAAGCTAAAATGTAACCTAATGACTTCAATCAAGTACAGCATGTGGATACTACACTTGATCTTATCCATCAATACTGTTGCTTCACCAAAGTTTTAAGGCTACTATTACATGGTTTATAAGGCTAGTAATGTACTGGATGAGTGTCTGCATTGAGAAGAGGGACAGCACAATGTGTAAGGAAACAACTGAAAAGTTATCATAACTCAAAGACATCTTTGATGATGTTGAAGTATGTTCCTAGTTTGAAAGATAACGGGGTGGATTTTTGTTACAGTAAATCTAACAGCACACATCATTATTAATGTAAATCAGACAGCAGCTTCCAGTAATTCCACATGCAATTAAATGCATAAATCAGGAAGTTGCTGCTTGAGATGCCTTTCTCTTCCAGAAGGTGCACAAGAATAGTATCTCACTGAGAAACTTGGCATTGGAACACCTGGGATGGCATAATGCTGCAATATTTCTAACTACGTTGTAAATGTTAATTACTGCCAAACACCCCTTCTGGCACTGGAAATTAATCTTAACAAGCATGGGCTCTTGTTTCTTCAGATTTTAATTATTATTGCGAATTAAAGTAAATTTTAATCTTGGTTCTGTCTCTCTCGCTCTCATAATACAATTTTATTTTTCCTCTCTTTCTGTGGATGAGTTGACACTGAGCGAAATATTCTGAGTGACACATCCTGGTTCTGTCTGCAAGATTCATTCACAATTATGATTGAATAAGGAGCTACACAGTTGTTTGGTCTGTCCTCGATGCCCAATAGAGGGCATTCCCCATTTTCCAATCGTCAGCTCAGAAGAACACCCATAATAAGTTTTTGGAAATATATGAGTGTCATGAACAGCACTGTTCATTTCACAGTCATGTAAAATGCAGCACTTGAAAATATGAATGAATGAATGACCATTAGTAGTTAGATTAAGACTATAAAGCCATAAATTATAGGGGCAGAATTAGGGCATTTGGACCATTGAGTCTGCTCTGTCACTCAATCATCAATGAAAATAAGTGAACTAATTTACCAAGCCTGTGTAAAATCCACATGCTGTGCACCAGCATGTGAAAAATTTTAAAAGGTCAGTTTCATCAAAGATGCTAAGCAAGGATTTGAAAAATGTACCCGTTGATAATTACTTCTAGTGTTCCAGCCTAGTTATAATGGAATTCAGAATAGATCAATCACGTTTGTTATAATTCTAACACTAAACCAATAATGTTTTGTTTGCAGCACTTAGGGAATGCATTGACTTAAAGACATCATACACTACATAAAGAGAGTATGCCCAAGAGACTAAAGACAATGCAGGTAGGACAGACTTTTCATTTAACAACAACTTGAACTTATATAGCACCATGAATAAGTCGGTGTAAGGGCAAGATTGCTTTTGCTGCTTTCTCTTTCCCTCCCCTCCCCCAGAAATGTTGGTGCAGACTTTCAGTTTGACCTTTTTAGAGACAAAGTTACACCATGGCTGAACTGCAAGCTATCAACATAAAATTAAAGTATTGTACAATTTTTTTTCAAAACATTGAAATGTGAAACAACTAAGTTAATGTTTTCAGAGCTGCTCGCTCCACGAATATATACTACATCTGTCTTGGCCATCGCTACAATTCCAGTGTTACACTGCAGTTTCTTTAGATTCTGGTACGCCCGCTGATGGTTTAAAGTTAATCACTTCTTTATACGTATGACCTAGGCAGAAAAGAAAATAATTTACTTCCTTGCAATATACCATCTTTTTACACATTGCACAAATTTTTGTTCCCTTTTTCTTTGGTGTCTTTTACAAGAGAACTCAGTCCGGCACGCTCTCCACAAAATTTCAGGTGTACACGGTTACGAGTGGACAGGATAAAATGGTTTCCCTCAGTGGAGAATTCTAGAACCAGGGGACATAAATTCAAGAAGAAATTCCACAGGACAAGAGGTCATAGTCTTTGAACAAGGGGTAGCAAATTTAAAACAGAGTTGAGAAGAAACTACTTCTCCCAAAGAGTTGTGAATCTGTGGAATTTGCTATTCCAAGTGCATGGATGTTGGGACAGTGAGTAAATTTAAGGGGGAATTAGACAGATTTTTAATGGGTTGAAGGGTCATGGGGAGAAGGCAGGAAAATGGGGATGAGGACCATATCAGCCATGATCGAATGGTGGATTTGATGGGCTGAATGGCCTAATTTTGCTCCTATATCTTATGAATTCATGAACTTAAGATAACTGGTACCAGGTGTAGAGGGGACATGAGGAACAATGTTTTTATACAAAGGGTGGTGGATGTCTGGAATTCGCTGCCTGAATTGGTGGTGGAGGCAGAAAGACTAAACTCTGGATCTGCATCGTAAATGTTGGAAGCTACAGGGCTATGGGCGCAAGATGCTGGCATTAGAAAGGGCACCTGGGTGTCTCAACAGGGATCTTGGGTTTATGTCACACTATCTGTAACCTCCTTGACTTGCCTGGGTTTGCAAAACCTCACTTATTGTACTGTCTGGACATGATATACATCTCTCTAACCTGTGCTCAGTGTTCCTTCCACTCACATTGTTAGCCACTTTAAGACTTGAATAGCAGGTCAGGTGTAAATATTCACATTCTAATCAGTAATCTGTAAACTGTCTGTGCTGTTATATATTCTGTCTGAGGCCAGAACTCTTCATTCACCTGACAAAGAGGAGAACCTCGAAAGCTTGTGAGTTTACTATCAAATAAATTGGTTGGACTTAAACTTGGTGTTGTGAGACTTCTTACTGTCTTTGGGCTGGCATGGACAAGATGGGCTAAATAATGTCTTTGTTCAATCTCTTAGGACTAGGATATCTCCTCAAGAACCACTCCACAGCCAGGGGCCAGGGAACACAGGTCTTTATTCAGTCTACTCGCACCACATTCAGAGTGGTCCAATCAGTTCACCCCACACCTGCTCCCTTAAAGGGGCAATGTTCCAACATTCATAACACTTCCTTGTTGTAACTTTTCAATTTGTTTTCTAAGTGGCCTTATAGAATCCCCACAATGCAGAAAAAGGCCATTCAGCCCGTTGAATCTGCATCAACCTTCCGAAAGGGTATCCTTCCCAGGCCTTCCTGTCTACCTTATCCTCATAACTCTCTAATCTATCTTACCTGCACATCTTTTGGAGTGTTGGAGGAAACGGGAGCACCTGGAAGAAACCCACACAAACACAGAGAAAATGTGCAAACTTCACACAGACAGTTACCCAAGGCTGGGATTGAACCCTGGCATTGTGAACCATTGTGCCACCTATGTCACTAGTTTTAGTGTTTCTTCTAAATTG
Source organism: Sphyrna mokarran (assembly GCA_024679065.1). Classification (NCBI taxonomy): domain Eukaryota; kingdom Metazoa; phylum Chordata; class Chondrichthyes; order Carcharhiniformes; family Carcharhinidae; genus Sphyrna; species Sphyrna mokarran. The sequence goes on from JAGIQG010000019.1 coordinate 26,201,155, forward strand.
GTTGCACAACTCAACTATGCCATCCAATCCCAGCTCAAATGGAGGTCAGATTTTCCAGTCCTGTCGAAAGTGAATGGACTGTAAGCTGGCCCACCAGAGCGGGAACGGAAAATCTTGGCCTAATTTTGTATTGGAGTCAGAAGTGTATAAATGGTATGAAGAAGAAAGCAAGACATAAAGAAACAAAAGGTAAAGCTGAGGGAAAAGAATTCAGTAGGAGATTCTGACAGTTTGCAGATTTGTGCCTACCAGAATCCTTAGCTTGAGAAGTACAAGAGGCAGGAATCTTATTTTGGTGGGGCTAGTGGTAAAGTTTGAGAGCCATTGTATCAGATTGTTTTATCTCTGCGCTGCCCACAACTCTGCTCCTATAATGTGTGGTCAATCCTAAATGCCCTCTGAAGTGGATTCTAGCAGCAGGGATGGGCATTAGGTGTGACCCCACAAAGCAGAGAACAACTCTTTTTTTAAAAAAAGTACTGAAAGTGTGTTTACTTTTCCATTCTTCAATAGTGCAATCTATGTTATCAAAACTATCGTCATATGGCGTTGCCACGGTCTCTTCCTCAGGATCGCGATATTGTTCAAAGTACGGATGAGCCAAAGCTTCTGCTGCTGTAATTCGTTTTTCAGCATCGAGAACGAGCATTTTCTCCATTAGGTTCACAGCTGTTTTCAGAAAAATAAAGTCAGCAAGGTAAGGTTATTAAACTCCAAGCTTGAAAGAATGACTGTATATATATTGCACAAACTAGTACAGAGCAACATCACATCTTCAATGTAGAAAAAGCTGCCAAGCTACTTCACAGAAGTGGGTTTACATAATGTCTTTCACAATGTCCCAAACTACAGAACAGCCAGTAAAGTACTTGTCATAGAATCCCCACACCTTCTGCGCTGACCACAATCCCGCCCAGGCCCTATTCCAATAACCCCACAGATTTGCCCTACTAAATCCCCTGACACCAAAGTCAATTTAGCATAGCCAATCAACCTAACCCACATATCTTTGGACTGTGGGAGGAAACACAAGCAGACAGTGAGTTGAGGCCAGAACTGAACCCAGATCCTTGGCACTGTGAGGCATCAGTGCTAACCAGTGTGCCATCCCCTTTTGAAGTGTTACTATTATACATAGCACCCAACGTGTGGCACAGCAATTAGTATGAGACTGACTAGACAATTTTTTGTGATGTTTATTGAGGGAAAATCATCCCTGCCCTTATCTGGAATAGTGCCCTGAGATCTTTTATGGGTACATGAAATAGACTTCAGTTTAACCTTGTATTTAAAAAATGATACCTCTGACTATATGTGGTATGCCAGCCTAGACCTTTGCTGGAGTGAACAAAGGCAATAAAGAAAAGTACAGCACAGGAACAGGCCCTTCAGCCCGTTGAGCCTGTGCCAATCACGTTGTCTTAACCAAACTGAGGAAAAAAAAACCTTCTGCCCTTATTCAGACTGTAGTGGAGCCTCATCTAACAACAACTGAGGCAAGAGTGCCAGCAACTAAGTGATGGCTGACACTGCCCAATAGAAAATACACAGATAAGTTCTCATGGTTAATCACAGAACAGAGAAAGGATGCAGCCACAGTCAGAATAAAGCATGTCACTTAGAACGTACATTAGACAGAATGCCTCTTAATACAACACTGCAGCAATTCACATATTGGGCTGTCAAAGCAAAAGGAGAGACAGACACTATTATCTGTTGGCAGCTTTAATTTGAGACTGACAAAATGGTAATAATATACAAATTGACTGAAGGGATATAAATTTTAATATTGTTGTTGGGAGGTAAAAATACCAAAGGCACTAAATTGGCTACTAGCCATCTTGCGAAAATCATACCAGTTGTAATTTAAATCTGATTTCAGATTAACACCCTCGCGTACACCATCAACGCAATGTCCAAAGCCATCAGCCTGAGTTGGGATTGTATGGCACAATCAGTTTGTACACTTGTAGTTACAGCCAATGACAGAAGATATTAGGGGTATCACATCCACAAACATACCATGCCCACTCATTGCTTTGGAGAAAGGTCAGGCAATCATTCAGTGAAGAATTAAGCTGGTTTTATGCCGTGAGTCTGTAGTTTAAAGGAAAGCATTGCAAACATTTTACCTCCTTTCCTTACTTATTTAAACAGAGCAGCTATTCAGTGCACCAATTCAGCCGTTTATATTCAAATCTCTCATTTATGTTGCTAGAACATAGGATCATAATAATGTAGGAGCAGAAGTAAGCCATTCGTCCATTTGAATCTACTCTGCTGTTCAATTAGATCATGGTTGATCATCTACCTCAATGCCACTTGCCAGAGCGTTTCCCATATCCTTTGATGCCATTCATATCCAGAAATCTATAGATTTCTGTCTTGAATAGGCTTAATGACTGAGCTTCCACAGCCTCGCGGCTAGAAAATCCCAAAGATCCACCATTGTCCAAGTGAAGGAATTCCTCCCCCTCTCAGTTTAACTAGTCTCTTATTCAGAAATTGTGACCTCTAGTTCTTGAGTCTCTAGCCAGGGCAAATATTCTATCTACATCTCAACTGTCACACTCTGTTTCAATGAGATCATCTGTCATTTCACAATGGTTTTGTGCTTTAGTTTGTTTTCTTGGATAGCTAGCACCTCGTATTTACATGATTAACTTAGTTGCTCCATCTCCGTGGCAGAAGCACAGACCCACAAAACATGTTTGTACCTGAACTAAGAGAGTTGTAACTCAAACCAAAATGAATCATGAATAGAAGTCATTTGGAATCTGTCTAAAGAAATGGAAGCATAAAGGGGTCTTTAAGTTGAAACTGCTTCATTGACCTTTGACCGAATAACCAGGGAACCAAGGACCTAAATGACCATATTTGATTAACATTTAGTTATTCTGCTGACTGAAAAATTAATTGGCTACAATCTATCTAACTCCTCCACTAGAATTTATCAAGTCATGGAAGTGTTTCTTACCTGCTTGATTTGCATTTGCAAACAGGGCTTTAAAGTCTTTCTTTGGAACCCTTTGTAAACTTTTGATGTAATTTTTGGCCTGTAGAAAGCAAAAATATAACTTGACCGATGAACACACGATTTTCATAGCAGCATGAGTATTAAATCATTAACTAATGGCTCCCCAATCACTGTTTCATTTTGTTCCAATATCTCAATGTGATTCCATTTTGTCTTGGTAGAAAGAAATTTTATAACAAAATTTCAAAAACCCAAATTTTCATTGGGAAATGTAATTGAAGAAGTTTTACTTATTGTAAGTCGTAAGTTGTTAAATTGTTAAAATACTTGATTACACATTTGGAAAACTGGAAGTATCATTATGGTCTTAAAAATGCCTACTATTTTAGCTGGAAACATCCTTTTGTTAAAACATACACATCTCTTTATACTTCCATTGAAACCATATTTGCTACATGATGGAATTCCTCTGTTCAATTTGAAAATTAAAATAGGGATTTGTTGGTGTTCCACCTTTTGGAGCTATTTTTAAGGGCTGGATTCTCTGGCCTCCTTGTGGTATCTTTCTTATGGTTGGAGGCAGTGGTCAATTTCCCATTGACTCTGTTCCGTGCTATCAAGGAACCTGTGGTGGGGAAGGTGGGGGAGGTAAGTGCATCATTGATGGGACCTGAAGATCCCACCAGCATGAACAGCTGGCAAGTTCTGGCCAAAGTCTCTGCTTCGCTGATGTGAAAGTCCCAAAATGTGTATGTCCCATGATTCACACTGGTGATGTCCCTAACCACTGGTTTCTCACTAGGATGTCCCTATCCACTTCACAAACAACAAAGTAATTTTTAAGATGATCAGACAATTTCTTTTTTTCAGCATCTATGTTGAGGGATCGATATCAGCCACTAACCTGGAGAATCCTTCTTTGAAAAGGGTTGAGGTGTCTTTTAACTCTACCTGGGAGGGCAGATGGGGCTTCAGTTTAGATGTCTCATCCAAATGATGGCACCTCTAACAGTGTAGCATGCTCTCAATACTACACTGAAATGTCAGCATGGACTAATGGCACAATTCTTGTGGTGAAACTTGGATGCTCAACCTTCTGGCTCAGGCAAAATTGCTATGATTGAGGGAAGGCTGACACCTAATTGTTAATACTGTTAATTTCTCTGGTTAAAAATAACTTCAAAGGAGTCATTATTTTGTATATTTAATAAATAGGTTAACATTTTCAACTGTGCATCACCCATATGAAACCCCTTCAGGTTTTGACTATTAACCCACAGCGTTGGAATGAATTAGTAGATAAAACACTATGCATGAGTGAATGGTGATTTCTGGTTAGTACTCCCATCATTTTAGAAGTAACATTCACTTTTATCGTATACATTTGGACGGAAATGCTGCAAGAATGTGCCTCATTGATGTTGCCACATTTAAAAACACTATATTTAAGTCAGTGGCATCACTAAAAATATCTTTGACACTGCATCATATTTGGTATTACGTAGCTTCCTGTAATAAGTGCAAGGTCTAACAAAATTGATTCAATCTCAGATTTAAAAATACATATCCATCAGAGCTCAGCTCTTCTCCAGTCTGTCCTTGCTGGCTCTTGTGATGTGTCTGTTGTTATGGCAACCCCTCTCTGATACTGAATCTTTTTCTTGCAGCAGTCAGGAACAACACTAAATCTAATTAGCAACTCATTGTGCATCATGACCTAAAGAGGAAGTGCACCATTAACTAAGATTTGCACAAATAATCTGAAGTCACCTAATCTACATCTTAAAAATGATCCTCGTCCCACATTTTCTCCGGGTTTCCTCCCACAGTCCGAAAGATGTGCTGGTTAGGTACGTTGGCCATGCTAAATTCTCCTTCAGTGTACCCAAACAGATGCTGGTTTGTGGTGACTAGAAGATTTTCACAGTAATTTCAACACAGTGTTAATGTAAGCCTACTTGTGGCACTAATAATTAAACTTAAAGAAAATATTTTACTGATTTTGCTTTCCAACATTATTAGAAATGTAAATCATCAACGTAACAAAAAAAACTTGCATTTATATAGTGCCTTTCACAACCACTTCAGAAGCTTAGTCATCCTTACAATATCGGAAGCATTGAAGCAAATTTGTGCATATCAAATTCTAACAAACAACAATGAAATAATGAGTAGATAATGTATTTGTAATTATGGTTGAGAGATAAATATTGGCCAGGACACTGGGAATAACTCCTCTGCCGTTCTTCAATACACAGCTACAGGACCACTTACTCCGGTGGTGATCCGGACACCCAGGTTAAAGTTCTGCAGACCAGGGTTCGAGTCCCACCATAGCAGATGGTGGAATTTGAATTCGATAAAAATCTGGATTTAAAAGTTTAATCATGACCATGAAACCATTGCCGATTGTCATAAGGACCTACCTGGTTCATTCATGTCCTTTTGGGAAAGAAATCTGCCATCTTTTCCCGATCTGGCCTACATGTGATTTCAGACCTACGGCAATGTGGTTAATTCCTAAATGCCCTATGAAATGGCTTGACATGAATGATTAATAAAGAAAAGAGAAGGCCTTTGGGACCTTGATTTGATATATCATCAGAGATACAGCGCTCCAATGATGCTGGAGTGTCAGTCTTGATTTTTTTTATATGCTTTAAGTCCTGGAGTGAATGAACCAATGACCTTCTGACTCAAATGAGAATTCAATTAACTGTACCACTGCTGACATGGTCCTCAAACAATTTGTGTAGGAAAATTAACTCATTACCATTTAAACATTTGGAGTGAATGGGCTTGATTTTAACTCCCTAAAAATCCAATCACATAGTCACAGAGTTAAAATTGAGTCTATTTTCACTGAGGTGATCTCTTTCCCATGATTGAGATTTTATATAAGGCTGAAAAATGGGGTTGTGGTGCACAGCATCTGTGATCAAAATGCAGGCTTGATAGGCTGATGAGCCTGTTCATTTTCTGTGTTATCTGCTGGCAGACTATGCTTATAACTGCTTCTTTTTGTCATTTTTAAGTAAATGTTGTGGCCAGTAAGATGGCACAGTGGTCAGCACTGCTGCCTGACAGCGCCAGGAATCCGGGTTCAATTCCAGCCTCAGGTGACTCTCTGTGGGGAGAGTCTGCGTGGGTTTTCTCCAAGTGCTCCGGTTTCCTCCCATCGTTGAAAAATGTATGGGTTAGGTTGATTGGCTATGCTAAATTGCCCCTTAGTATCCCAAGACGTGTAGGTTAGATGGATTACCCAACGTGTAAGGGGATACGGCAATTGAGTGGGCCTAGGTAAGGTACTGTCAGAGAGTTGGTGCAGACTTGATGGGCTCAATGGCCTCCTCTGCATTGTCGTGATTCTACGATTCTTCTATTTTAATTTATATTGGACAATGTGCTGGGCTGAGAACTGCCTAAAGGACAGTATTGATCTGCAATCACAATAGAGAAACTATTACCCAATTATAATGTACTATTTGTTACTTTTTAAAAGGTTGAAAATGTTCTGCTTACCTCTTGACTTTGTAGCTTCTGAACAAAATCTTGTGTGGGTGTACCTGTTATTTTCATGATTTCTGTCAGCTGATCTAGATCTATAAACTGCACGTCAAGGACCATGTTCAATGAACCATATAACTGTAAGCTGTATGGCAAAAACCCCTACGTACAATTAAGTTAATTATATACCCTATCCCTCTGCAATACTACACATCAATCAAATGTCCAAGGTATTATCTATTACCTTTAAAAGCAGACAGTGAATGAGGAGTACAAGGAAGAGTCAAAGGAAGATTTGCATTTATATAGTGCCTTCTATAACTACAGGAAGCCCTCCTAAATGCCTTACAGCCAATCTAACAGTTTTGAAGTACAATCACTGTGATAATTTGGAAGATACAGCAACTATTTTGTGCATAGCAAGCTCCCAGAAACAGCAATTCCGTAATAATCAGATAACCTGGTTTTTTGTGATGCTGATGAAAGACTAAATATTATCTAGGATGATTCTTTTATTCCAAAATGGCTTTACATAGATGATGATGCCACCATGTTAGGGGCAGATTAACACCAGCACCCTGGACCACTGATTTCTTGGGACAGGAGAGTCCTGTAGTTGATATGATGTACGTGGACTTTAGCAAAGCTTTTGACAAGGTCCGACGTGACATACTGGTTAAAAATATAAAAGCCCACAGGATCTCAGGGAATAGCAAGCTGCGTATAAAATTGGCTCTGGCAGGAAACAAAGGATAATTACTGATGGATGGTTGTTCCCAGTGGGGTTCTGCAGGTCACAGTACCAGGGCCCTTGTAGTATATATTAATAACTTAGAGGCGTAAATGTAAGGGGAAATGATCAAGAAGTTTGCAAATTACATAAAAGTTAGCCATGTAGTTGATATGAGGTGGATAACTGCAGATTGCAGGGAGATACAGCACAGTCGCACAGAGATTAGCACTGCTGCCTCACAGCGCCAGGAATCTGGGGTTCAATTTCGGCCTCGGTTCACTGTGTGGAGTCTGCACATTCTCCCTGGGTGTGTGAGGGTTTCCTCCGGGTGCTCCGGTTTCCTTCCAGACCCTAAAGATGTGCAATTTAGTTTGATTGGTCAGGCTAAATTGATCCTAGTGTCAGAGGGATTGGCAGAATAAAGATGTATGGTCACAGGAATAAAGCCTGACTGGGATTATGGGGCAGACTCAGTGGGCTGAATGGCCTCCTTCTGCCTTGTAGGAATTCTATGATTCTATGAAAAGTAGCAAATGGAATTCAAACCAGAGAACGATGAGGTGATGCATTTAGGGAAGTCAAACAAGTGAAAGATTACATAATGAATGGGAGGATACTGAGAGGTATAGAGGAAGTGAAGGATTTTGGAATGAATGTCCACATATCCCTAAAGGGTTGGTAAAATGTTAAGAAGTCATATGGAATAGCTTATTAGCTGAGGCATTAAATGTAAGTGCAGGGAGGTAATGCTGGAACTAAATAAAGCATTAGTTGGGTCACAACTGGAATACTGTATGAAATTATGGTTACCTCATTACAGAAAGAATGTATACCAGATCAGAGAGGTTACAGAGGAGATTTACAAGGACGTTGCTGGGACCATAAAATGGCAGCAGTGGGGAAAAAAGTCAGATCGTCTGGGCTTGTTCTCCTTGGAACAGAGGAGCTGCCGAGAGGAGATTTGATTGAGATGTACAATGTTGTGAAAGGCCTGAATAACATGCATGGGAAGCACCATTTTACTTTCACAGAGGGGTTAGTGACCAGGGAACATGGTTTTAAAGTGATTGATATAAGGAATAAAGGAAAGATAAGGAAGATATTTTCACCCAGAGGGAGAGAAAGGTCTGGCACTTAAAGAGGCAGACATTCCCATCTCATTTAAAAAGTGTCTGGGTATGCACCTGAAGCACTCTAACCTGCAGGGTAGGGACCAGACATTGGGAAATGAGACTAGGCTGGATGGCATGTTCCTTGGCTGGCTCAGACACAGTGGCCGAGTGGCCTCTTTCTGTGCTGTAAACTTTCACTAATTCTGACATTGGGAGAAAATCAGGAAGTAGAGTTTGTAAGTAAGTGTGGGGTGCATTTGCAGCTCCTAGAAAAAAAACTTCTCATCAGAGGCAAGACTCTTATTGGCACTTCATCTTTTACTTCTAACCTCGTGAAAACTGCTGCTGTGTTGTAGTGATCTGGATTTATGCTTTTTACTCCCTGTTGTTTGTCTAGAAGTAATCTTTGTTGTAAAATAAAAGTGAACATAACTTTACTCAATAGGACACAATTCTTTGTTATCCCACTTTAAATGAAAAAGGGATAGAGAAAAATCCAAAGTAGCAAACCATTAATTCTAAAGACGCAACATAGTCTCTCAAAGATAAAAACAAAATACTGCAGGGGCTGGAAATCTGAAGTAAAAACAGAAAATGCTGAAAGTACTCAGCAGTGTCCATTAAATCTGTCTACACTCTCTGCTGCCTCAGAAAAGTAGCCAGCATAATTAAGGACCTCACGCATCCTAGTCATTCACTCTTCCACCTTCTTCTGTCAGGAAAAAGATACAAAAGTCTGAGGTCACGTACCAACCAACTCAAGAACAGTTTCTTCCCTGTTGCTGTCAGACTTTTGCATATACCTACCTTGCATTAAGCTGATGTTTCTCTACACCCCAGGTATGACTGTAACACTACATTCTGCACTCTCATTTCCTTCTATATGAACGGTATGTTTTGTCTGCATAGTGTGCCAGAAACAATACTTTTCATTGTATTCTAATGCATGTGACAATAATAAATCAAATCAAAAAGGTCTGGCAGCATTTATAGAGAGGAAGAGAGTTATATTTTGAGTTGAACACAACTCTTTATAGTTCTGAAGAAAAAAAATTCAACTTCAAGTATTAACTCTGTTTTTCTCTCCACAGATGCTGCCAGCGTATTTCTAGCACAAAGGTTTTATTTTCAATCTCTCCAAGGCCCATCTCAGTATTGGGTAACAGACTTCTTTAATGGTAAGGATGTATGCTATCAACAAGATGTATAGTGCACTTCCTGACATTTTGATTGACCGAACCCCATCCTTTCACCACAATCCGTTCTCAAGACCTACATGCAGTGATTCATGAATCTCCTTTCCTGATTGTTAAGGAATTGACAGAATGCCCTTTTTATTATCCAAGTGTACAAATAAACCCTGTGATTGTGGATTCTTCCAGCAACCAACATTTTCACAATATCTGTCGGTTTGTAATTTTTCATATTCCGTAACAGACTTTTGCGAGGATTTTGCATCGCTGGGGTTGCAAAGAAGTGCTTCCCCCTACTCCCTTCAAAATATTCTTAGCCACATTACCATAGGAATTTTTAACTTGACTGTAGATGCCACTCCATGGATGAAGGAACCACAGGCACTGTGTGAAGATTTTTGTAAGGGTACAGAATATTGTGGTGTGGTTTCTCATTTCATCGAATTGTAGAATCAGAAAATTTTGAGCACGGAAAGGAGGCCATTCAGCCCATCAGGCCTGTGCTGGCCAATGAGGAACCATCTATCCTATTCCACCCTCCTGCTCTTTTTTCGTAGTCTTGTAGGTTGTCAAGCGCTTTTTAAATACTTCTTAAATGTTATCGGGGTTTCTGTCTCTATCACCCTTTCAGGCAGTGAGTTCAAGATCAGCACCACCCTCTGGGTGAAAATATCTTTTCCTTTCTAAACTTTCTGCCTCTTTCTTTCAGTCTGTGCAGCCTGATTCCTTCCATAAAGATGGAGTCTGGCCCAAAATTTAAAATTTGATGATGTTGCTCCATCCATAGGGGAATTCATTTTCACCAATTTCTAATTTTTTGCACTGAAAACAGGGAGGGAACAGTGGAAAATTGAGATGCTGTTTTCCTTGGAATTTACATGGGCCTTCTGCAAGCTTATGACAGACAAATTTTATGAAAATTCACCTCAAAGTTTATACATGCAAGCATGTATTGGTTTTGCCTCTACGGTACTGCTGGGGGTGCTGTTGAGTATTAAAGCAAATAAAACTAAAGCAGGTTAGCAATTATTAGAGGCAGACAAGATTGTGGGCCACTTAGTGTCTTGACTTCCCATTGCTGAAAATAATATATTACTTAGCCATTCACTGTCAATGTTAGACTCCTACTATAATTTACTCATTACATTACTGATCTAAGCAAGGTTCCTCATCAATTACTTAAAAGCTCCAGCTATTTCCTGAGATCTATTTAGATCTCCTCCTGTTATTGATTAGCAGAGAGAGTTTGTCATAATTGCAAAGGATACGATCGATGCCTTTAAAAAGAGGTCGGCTTGTAATCATCTCTGCCATGATGCAGCCAACAGACCAAATATCAACTACAAATTATAAATGATAGAAGGTTATTAAACATGTTGAGGTGAAATTGCTTCCATATAGTCAACAGTATACAATACTAGAAACAATATTTTATTAGTTTTATGATTTAACAGTTTAATTAATACAGACGGCTTGCATTCTCAAACACAAGGGGGGTCCAAAACTAATTCAGAAGGGGAGAGGTCTGAGGATTCAAATCCAGAATGAGAGGGAAGAGATTCGAGAGTTCAAAATTAGCATGAGAGTTCTGACAGTTCAAAAGCAACATGAGGGAGGAGAAGTCCAAGAGTTTGAAACAGTGCAAGAGAAGTCTGAGAATTTGAAATCAGCCAGTTGAGCTTGAGTCAAGTACACTTGGAGCGATAAAATAAAAAGTGGTGTGCAATGAAACAGGTAAATGATTCATTAGTGATTCTTTTGCTTATTTATCCTGCAAAATTCTGACATTTTGTAGCAAATGTATTTTTACAACTTTACTAATACTGATTTAGTATCACTTACAAGTATTAGTGAAGTTTACCAACAATAATAAAGCTTATTGAGTGTACAGGAGTTTATTCATTATAAATTAATTAAGAAAAAGCTAAATTAATTAACACTCAACTAAGATGGCAAGGCAGGTGATATGTTGTGACTGCGAATGAGAGAGTTCTTGGATGCCAATGTGATCCACAGCGACCAGGTCTGCAATACGTGTAGGTAGCTGGAGGAACTGTGATTCAGAACCATCGTGCTGGAGGCCAAGTTATGAAAAATTGCCATATACCAAGAATGGGGAAAGTTACCTGGACATTTTGTTCCAGGAGGCAGTCAGACCCCTTTAGCGAGAGTCTTCTGATTTGATCGATGGTCAGAGACAGGAAAGTGTGACTCTGAGAGAAGCAGATAACGGAATCATAACAGATAGAAATGGAGGAGTCTCAGTTTCTGCAGTGTTCAACAAATCTGAGGTTCTTGCAGTCTGTATTGATGGAAATCAGGCTGTGGATAGGTGAAAGAACTGGCTACAGTACTGTGGTGCAGGTGGCGTTAACAGGAATGAAGTGTTAGTAAGAGACGGAATAGTCAAGGGGATAGACACAGTTCTCTGTAGCTGAGAGCAAGATGGCTGCACTGACTGCCTGGTGCCAGGGTTCAAGACATCTGCTCAGGAACTTGCAGTGAGAGGGGTTAGAATCCAGTGGTCGTGGTCCACTCAGGTACTGGCGACATATGTACAAACAGGGAAGAGATTTTCTGAGGGAATATGAATAGTTATGGGCAAAATAAAAAATTAGAATCTCAAAGATGATAATCTCTGGACTAATACTTGAGGCACAAGTGAATTGGGTAAATCAGATTAGAGACTTAAGTGTGTGGCTCAAAGATTGGTGTGGGAGAAATAAGTTTTGATTTGAAGGGGCACTGGCACAATGACCTCACAGCACCAGGGACCTGGGTTTGATTCTGGCTTCAGGTCACTGTCCGTGTGGAGTTTGCACGTTCTCCCCATGTCTGCATGAGTTTTTTCTGGGTGCTCGATTTCATCCCACACTCAAAGATTAGGTGAATTGGCCATGCTAAATTGACCCTTAGTGTCTCAAGATATGCAGGCTAGATGGATTAGCTATGGTGTGAGATTACATGGATATGGCAGGAGAGAAGACCTGTTTAAGGCTCTGTCAGAACATCGGCGCAGTTGCAATGGGCCAAATGGCCACCCCTGCACTGTAGGGATTCAATGATGCCAGCACTGGGGAAAATGGGAGCTGTATGATTGGGATGGTCTTCACCTGAACTATACTAGCCTGAATGTTCTGGCAAGTCATTAAACTAAGGTTCCAGTGAGGGCTTTAAACAAAATGGTGAGGGCAAGAGATCAAGTCTGAGAAGATGTGATAAATAGAGAAAACAAGGCAAGAGAGCAAAGTAGCAATAAAGGAAATGGTGAGAGAGAAAGGCAGTAAGGAACAGATGGCGCAGCAGCAAAAATGGTAAGAGGTTGCCAAAATAGGAAAAAAAACTGAAGGTTCTGTATCTGAATGGATGTAGAATTCATAACAGATGAATCAACAATTAAAATATATGATGCTTCAGTTTATTTATTAGTGTCACAAGTAGGCTTACATTAACATCGCAATGAAGTTACTGTGAAAATCCCATGGACACCATGGAAACCAGCACATCTTTTGGACTGTGGGAGGAAACTAGAGCACCCAGAGGAATCCCATATGGACATGGTGTGGGTGGTGGGAAATGTGCAGACTTGGCACTGACAGTGACCCGCAGACAGTGCCGGAAATCAAACCCAGGTTCCTGGCACTGTGAGACATCACTGTGCCACCAAGCCATGACTGCAAGATGACAAAGATTGGGACCTGAATATTCAAGGTACATGATGTTTAGAAAGGACAGGAGACTGGTGGAATGGCAACTCGTGAATTAAAAATGACAGTAGTACAAAAATAAATGACTTTAGTTCTGGAAATCGGGATATGGAATCAGTTGGAGTGAAGATGGGAAACAGTAAAGGTAAGAATTCATTGGTGGGGGTGGTTTATAGGCCACTAACAGTGACTACATTGTAGGATGGGGTGTAAAGAAAAAATAATGAAGCTTGTGTGAAATGTTCAGTGATAATCATGGATGATTTTAATCCACATATACATTAGTCGAGGTAAAAGGTAACTTGATAAATTTATAAAGTATTTTCAAGAAAGTTTCTTAAGTAGCACATTCCAGAGCCAACCAAAGAACAGGCTACATTAGGAGTGAAGTTGGATCAGGTGACAAGGACTTGCTTGATTTAACGTCACTCTGCGCAATTTCATAATGCTGGCAAGGATTCGAAGAGAGGTCAGGCAAATTGGGACTGTTTTCCTTCGCAAGACATAGACTTAGAGGAGATCTAATAGAGGTGTACAAGATTATGAGGGGTATAGATAGAGTAAACAGGGTTAAGCTTTTTCCTAGGATGGACTCGAATAGCACGAGGGGTCACGGGCTTAGGGTGAGGGGGGTAAGGTATAATTTGGATGCTAGAGGGAGTTTTTTCACACAGAGGGTGGTGGGGGTATGGAATGCGCTGCCAAGTAAAGTGGTGGAGGCAGGTACTCTGGAGTTATTTAAGAAATACTTAGATGGGCACATGAACAGAATGGGAATGGAGGGGTATAGAAAACTGATTTAAAATAGAGATCATGAGCCTTGGGAGTCCCTGGGAAGTGTGTAAATAGATGATGATATTGATGTACTTGTTTTTATCCTACAGGTGCTTTGGTCCACCTTGTTGTCTAACGAGGGGCATACACACGATGGGTTGTGAGAGGGCTGCTCTTGGATTTTTTTCGAGAGTATCCTAGTGCTTCACGTCGTTAGTGTACGCTTGACCTGGACCATTTGATGGGCAACACGACAGCTCAGTGACTATCGCTGTGCTGTGCAGATACATGGATTTGGGCCTGTGTCTGTGGGAGTTTGTGCATTCTCCCTGTGCTTGCGTGGGTGCTCCGGTTTCCTCCCAAGTCCCAGAAATGTGCTCTTAGGCTAATTGGCAAAACAAATTCTCCCTAAATTGTCTCAAATTTGATTTTTAATCTATAGATCTATAAACATAGACAGGGATCACGGGTGGAGGTGGGAACATCGGGGTGGCGGCGTGGGCTCGTTGGGCCGAAGGGCCTGTTTCCTGTGCTGTTTTGTTTTTTGATTCCACAGCCTGCTGGAGGTAGCAGAGCCTAAACACTGACAACATTGGCATTCTGAGACCGGGTGCTGTTTTTAAAGACTCACCAATCTCAAAGTTTAATTAAAGGCCCATCTTCCCCTATGGACATTGTCCCCCTCGCTCCTCTTTGTGCATCAGAGAAAAGCCCCAGCTGACACACAGAAGGTGACCTTCCAATGGAGGAGGGTAACCCTCCTAATTGAGAGAGTGGCACGGTGGCACAGTGGTTAGCACTGCTGCCTAACATCATCAAGGACCTGTGTTCTATTCCTGGCTTGGGTCACTGTCTATGTGGCATCTGCACATTTTCCTCATCTCTGCGTGGGTTTCCTCCAGGTCCTCTGGTTTCTTTCCACAGTCCGAAAGACATACTGGTTAGTGCACTGGTCATGCTAAATTTTCCCTTAGTGTATCCGAACAGGTGTTGGAGTGTGATTACCAGGGGATTTTCGCAGTAACTTCATTGCAATGTTAATGTAAGCCTACTTGTAACATTAATAAATAAACTTAAAAAATTTTTAAACTTTAACCCCTATGACAGATTCCCCTGACAGTGGGCAATGCCCAACTATGTTCCTCAACCATCTGGACTTAGAGGCACCTCTGCACCCCCACAGTAGTCATTGCAACTGGTTTTGTGAACCAATATGATTTGCGTCAGTGTGAAATCACTCCACTGATGGGGGATAGAGGATATGTCGTTGGTGGACATTACAGCATTAAGGCCTTTAACAATATGTTAAAATATCATAATGTATGGAAATTGGGTTTGTGCCCTGATCATTGTCATCAACGGGTGGGGGGATTGGGCTGCAGGGAAGATCTTACACTGAGATCTTGCTGAGCAAATCCCATTTTGACCACTGAGATTTTTATTCATTCATTTGTGGGAAATGAGTGACAGGTCAGAAGATTGTTCAGAAAATAAAGAATAGCTAAAAGATTAATAAAGAGGGAGAAATTAGAGTATGACAGAAAGATGGCTAGAAGTACAAAAACCAATACTAAGAGTTTCTGTAGGTATTTGAAAAGGAAAAGAGTAAGTAAGAATGAGTGTTGGTCCTCTAGAGAGTGAGTCTGGGGAATTAATATCTGAAAATAAGGAACTGGTGAATGAATTGGACAGGTATTTTGCATTTATCTTCACTGTAAAGAATAGTGTATATATATATATATATATATAAATAAGAACATAAAAAACTAGGAGCAGCAGTAGGCCATCTGGCCCTTTCAGCCTGCTCCACCGTTCAATAAAATCATGGCTGATCTCTTTGTAGACTCGGCTCCACTTGCCCGCCTGCTCACTATAATCCTCAATTCCTTTACTGTTCAAAAATTTATCTTTTCTTGCCTTAAAAACATTCAATGGGTAGCCTCAATTGCTTCACTGGGCAGGGGAATTCCACAGATTCAATCCTTTGTGCAAAGAAGTTCCTCCTCAACTCAGTCCTAAATTTGCTTTGCCTTATTTTGAGGCAATACTGTGTTCTAATTTTACCCACCAGCGGAAATAACGTCCCTGCTTCTATCTTACCTATTCCCTTCATAAACTTATATGCTTCTAACAAAAGTAGTAGCATTGAGAAATAATTGTGAGTCATCAGGTAAAAAGGGAAGAAGGAACTTAGAACAATTACCATCAGCAAGGAAAGGGTAATGTAAAAAAAATTCAAACTAAATGCTGACAAGTCACCAGGTCCTGACTGACTTCCTCCCACAGTCTTAAAGGAAGTGGCTGCTGGGATAGTGAATGTATTGATTTCAGTTTTCTAAAATTCCCTCAATTCTGGAAAGATCCCATTGAATTGGAAAGTTGCAAATATGATTCCTCTGTTCCAGAAAACAAGGCCAGTTATCTTAAGATCTATCAGAGTGAAAATGCTGGAGTCTGTTATTCAGGAAGTTACAGTGAGATACTGAGAAAATCTTAATGCAGTGTCAACAATGGATTTGTGGAAGTGTTTAATGAATTCATTGGAAACCTTTAAGGAAATTACAAGCATATGAATAAAGGGAATCCTGTGAGTGTGTTATGCCTGGATTTCCAGAAAGCATTTGACAAGATACCGCATCAAACATTGCTGTCTAAAATAAAAGCTCATGGTGCAGGGGCTAACGTATTAGTTGAGGACTAGTTAGTTAATAGGAAACTGAGAGTAGGCACAATTGGCCAACTTCAGGTCGGCCAGATATGATGAGTGAAGTGCCATAGGGCAGTACCTATTTACAATTCATATCAATGACTTGGAATGAAGAGATTTAATATATGGTTGCTGATATGGTTCCCTATCAAAGATTGATAGGGAAATAAATTATAAGGAGGAGGATGTTAGGGGTTTACAAAGAGATGTAGATAGATTAAGTTCATGGACAAAAGTTTGCTGGATGGGGTATAAATGGCAGAAAGAACAGAAAAGCAGCATATTATTTAAATGGAAGAGATTCCAGAACGCTGAGCTCCAGAGGGATGTGGGTGTCCCGGTACATGAATGAGGAAAGGTTAGTATGTCAATACAGCAAGTGATTAGAAAGACAAATGGAATGTTTTCATTTATTGCAAGGGGAATGGAATAGAACAATAGGGATGTTTTGCTACAGTTGTATCGGATGTTGGAGTATAGTTTACAGTATACTTATTTAAGGAAGAATATAGATGCGTTAGAAGCAGTTCAGTGAAGGTTCACCTGGAATGAAGGGTTATCTTATGAGGAAAGGTTGAACAGGTTGGGCTTGTATCCATTTAAGTTTAGGAGATGGAGAGGTGGCCTTATTGAAATATATATTGCACCACTTTGACTCAGTGAGGACCCAACAGGAATCTTGTGCTCTCGAATAGAAGAGCTGCCTACAGAGAGCAGGGAGACTAATGCTGGCAGCTTGCCCATTGAGTTTAAGGTAGGCTTGGCCACAAAAATGGCACAGGCTCTGGGCTGAACCTCTTGGGTAGGTGTGACACACAATCCCCTCAATTTCTGTCTTCCCCCCCCCACCTATCTAATATACACTCTTTAAAACAAACCTATTGTACAATAACAGAGAACATCAGGCACTGCAGACAGAATGTACAAGTTGTTCATTATGGTGTTCTACTTAAAAATGAGAGATTCTGAAAATGGAAAATAAAGTTCAGGATCTGAATGTTATGTGAAACAGCAAGCATCATTTGCATATGTTTCAGATTAATCACAAACAAAACATTGAATGAAACTGCAAAATAAACCACAATCTTTCATTCCTGCAGCGTTGGAACAAAATGGAAAATAGTAATTTCACATCTCTATTCAATACAGATATAAGATTACCTGTCTGAGTATAATGCATCCAGTTAAGTATAACCTCTGGGGCACGATACCATCTGGTAACCACATAACCAGTCATTTCATGATCTGCGTGTCTTGCCAACCCAAAATCAAGAATCTAAAATCCAAATTGAAGAGCTTTAAAAATGTCACAAGTCAAAGACATCCCTTTGTTACTGTCCTTCTGTACAAAAAGACCAGAAGATAAAGGAGCAGAATTAGGCCATTGGGTTCTTTGGGTCTGCTCCACCGTTCTATCATGGCTGATAAGTTTCTCAATCCCATTCTCCTTCCTTTTCCTCATAACATTCAATCTCCTTACCGGTCAAGAACCTATCTGTCTCTGCCTTAAATATAGAATCCCTACAGTGCAGAAGGAGGCCATTCTGAGCATCAAGTCAACAATCCATCCTAGGCCGTATTCCCACAAGTCCACATATTTACCCTGCTAATTCCTCTAACTACACATTCTGGAGTACTAAGGCAATTTAGCATAGCCAATCAACCTGACATGCATATCTTTGAACTGTGCGCAATTTGTAAAGCACTCTGGGACAATTGGACAAGGACTAAAATGACAGGGTGCAGTTTAAAGACAGACACAAACAGGCTGCAACCCGGACGTGTGAATCCACAGGATATGGGTCATCTCCAGGTTCACACTGAGTTATTTACCAGATGTAAGGGCACCGTGACCCCTTATTTGGGAGGGAAGTATGTGACCTATGTGCCTCCAGCATCTACAGACATGGCCATTAAGAACACCCAGAGATTGGTGTAGCAGCAGCTGATTGGGTTTTACCGACCAGGGTGATCAAGTCCTGATCGATTGATTGGCAATGGCCAAAAGGGGTATGAAACCCAACGGAGTATAAAGGTTGCTGTGCAACCAGGAATCTTTCTCTCTCTTTCTGACCCCACCAGTGAGCTACAACAATGATGAACATCGCCAGTGACGACCAACAAGAGGAGAACCACCACACCCGAAAAAGAAGGAAGATCAGAAGCAGAGTGACAGACCAGACCAAAGGACCAAGCTACGCAGAGGATGACTGAGAACAACGCGCAGAAAAAGGCTAATAGCTGCTTGAGTAATTGCCAGTCACACAAAGTTAAATCAAGATCTCCTATTGGACTTGAACTTTAGTATTTTCCTGGGAGATACTTATCATTGGTTGGATGGGTGGTTATTGATTGTGTGGGTTTAAATAAATATTGGTTGTACTAACAAGACTTCTACTCACAGTTCTTTGTCCATTGTATAAGGGTTAAAACATACTGTGCAGCAGGTAACAGGCAACACCTCGCAGATACAGGGAGAATGTGCAAACTCCTCATGGACAGTGACCTGAACCAGGAATCGAACACAGATCTCTGGAGCCGTGAGGCAGCAGTGTTAACCACTGTGTCACCATACCGCCCAAACTCAATGACCTGGACTCTACAGCCTTCTGCAGCAATGAGCTCCATACATTCACCACTCTCCGACTGCAGAAATTCTTTCTCATCTCAGTTCTGAAGTGTCATCCCGTTACTCTGAAATTGTGTCTTTGGGTCCTCATCTCTCCTACTAATAGAAACGTCTTCACCACATCCACTCTATCCAGGACTTTCATTATTCTGTAAATTTCAATGAGATCCCCCCCACCCCGCCCCACCACCTTATCTTTCTAAACTCAATCCATTACAGATCCAGGGTCCTCAAACACTTCCCATATGTCAAGTTTTTTATTCCCAGGATCATTCTTGTGAACCTCTTCTGGACTCTCTCCAAGGCCAGCACAGCCTTCCTTTGATACAGGGTCCAAAGTCGCTCACAATATTTGAAATGTGGTCTGACCACATGTATACAGAATGAGGAGAAAGACATAGGAATTTTGATGTGTGATAACATGTTTGGATGAACCTTTTTTTGTCTGTTAATTCATGAAGATACAAATACATTTGAAATAAATGGTTTGATAAAAGGCAAGACAAAAGAATTTCACATGAATATGTTAGCAAGTTGGTTAATAATTTATTTCTAAAGAGAGAGCAATTTTTATCAGCGTACACATATGGAGCACTCAGCAATTTGATCCCACTAAATAGAAGTGACAGTAATTGAGGAGCAGTAAGATCATCAAGCTTACAGCACTGAGATGAGCAGATAGCTATTCCTGTATTCCAACAATTAATTGTATCATAGGCTTTAATGGAGAACAATCATGTTAGTGTAAAATCATGGGCATTTTCAACTCTGTCTGTTGGGAATCAGGTAGTAGTGGAGTTAAAATCTCAATAATCGACATACCCCACCATCTGGAAGTTCCCATCCAAGTCACTCACCATTCTGACTTGGCGATTTAATCGCCATTCCTTCACTACCACACCCAACCGCACTCTGGGGATACTTATATCACATGGACTTCAGCGGTTCAGGAAGGTGGTTCTTACGGGCAATTAGGGATGGAGCCTAACCAGTGAAGCCCAACTTCTATGAATGAATTAAAAATATATTGCCTGCTGCCATATTTTAATGGGTGATCAAGACATGCACCAGGATCCAAACTGTGGTCTCAGGACACAAATAAGATTTGAATGCAATCTTTAAGCATTTATCCTTTCATGGGATGTAAGTTTCACTGGCTTGGCCAGCATTTATTACCTATTCCTAGTTGCCTTTGAGAACTTGGTGGTGAGCTGCTGCCTTGAACTTGCTGCACTTCATTTTGTGTAGGTGCACTGTGTTAGGAAGTGAGTTCCAGGATTTCCAGTGACAGTAAAGGAACGGCAATATAGCTCCATGTCAGGATGGTTGGGGCTTGGATGGGAATTTGTAGGTGATGCTGTTCCCACGTATCTGTTCTTCTTGCCTTTTGAGGCAGCAGAGATCTGCAAGGTGCTGCTGATGGAGCCTCGGGGAGTTGTGGCAGTGCATCTTGTGGGCGGTACACACTGCTGCCACTATGTGTTTGGGAGAGGTAGGCTGTTAGAGTGAACATTTAAAATGGTGAATGGGATGCCAATCAAGCAGACTGCTTTCTCCTCTCTGGTCTCGAGTTTTTTTGAGTATTGGAGCTGCACTCATCCTGGCAAGTGGGAAGTGTTCCATCACACTCCTGACCTGAGCCTTGGAAATGGTGGAAAGACTTTGGGAAATCAGGATGCAGCTTGCTGTAGAATTTCAAGCCATACCTTGTATGGCTGTTCTAGTTCAATTTCCGATCATTAGTAACCCACAGGGGGTTGAACATTCAATAGAGGCAATATCATTGAATGTTAAGGGGAGATGGTTAGGTTCTCTCTTGTTGGAGATGAACATTTGCCACTTATCAGCCCAGGTCCTGGCTGCAGCATCAACATCCTGCTCAATGCGGGGGGGTTGGCAAGGGATTGGGTGGAGGGTGGGAGTGGTTGTGGGGGAAGGTGCAGAGGTGGGCGGGAAGTGGGCCAGAGCTTAAGGAACCATCCTGGAAATGTGTATTAAATTATTTCCATGGAATGAGGAACAGATGTGTTCCTTTGCTCTTCACCAGAATAATATGACCTGCTGCAACTCTGTTACCACATAATATGTCATGGCTTTTAACACTTTGAGTCGGCATGTAAAAAATATTGTGCCCTATGCTTCACCAGTTTTTAAAATAAAATGTGTTGTATGACAACCCAAATATCAAGCTTACCTTTAACTCACAGTCCTCATTGATGGCCAGATTTCCTGGTTTAAGGTCCTGTCAACAGAAAAACCATCATGACAGAAGTTAAACAGTAAAACAGATCTTTGCTAGTAAGAGTTCCTCGTGAATTTTTAAAAACTAGTATCCTGCAATAGCCCTAATTTCAGTGCCACATCTGTGATGGTACTGCTGCCTCTGGAAGCTCCTCAAAAGGGAGTCTTGCTTGGTATTTCTGGGAGCAGTGGCACTGCCATCAATAAATACATGGATTATTCTTGGCAGCTGTCAAAATTCTGGCCATGTGTGGTCTGAACTTTCAAGCCATCCATACAGATTAGTGTAGGGACCTTCCCAACACTGGGCAATGCAGGCCCTCATTGGAATGGATCTAAATTAAAACAAAACATCCTTACTTTAAGAAAGCTAAGCTCCATATAATATAAGTTTCATTCAAAACAAATAAGGTAGAATTGTAATCCTTCCAACCCAACCATCAATGATTCTAACATGGCATTAAGATGCTATATATAACATCAGGTCATGCATATGTTCTAGGACTCATTTGTGATATTGGACCCCCGCAAGTTTTTGATTTGCCACGTAATAAATTTGACTCACAGCTCATGAGGCTAGTTGGGTCTCCAATGCAATATAAGGGAACTTGCTAGATTGGGCATTGCATCTTATTTAAAATCATGAATGGATGTTGCTAAAATGATGTGACACTCGAGATATTATCCTTGATCTGGTAACCCTATCCAAATGGAATTTTGTAATGTAGGTCCAGCAAGTTATTTATAAAAACACCATGTCCAGATACATTTCAATTTTTTCTGTAATTGTTCTGGGACAATAAGATTACAATTGATGTTAGATCTTATACAGTTATTAGTACTGCTGCATCACAGTGTCAGGTACTCGGGAACGATTCCCAGCTTTGGTCACTGTCTGTGCGGAATCTGCACGTTCTCCCTGTGTCTGCGTGGGTTTCCTCTGGGTGTTCTGGTTTCCTCCCAGTCCGAAAGACATGCTGGTTAAGTGCATTGGTCAATCTAAATTCTCCATTAGTGTACCTGAACAGGCATTGGAGTGTGGCAACTAGGGGATTTTCACAGTAACTCCATTGCAGTATTAACGTAAGCCCACTTGTGACACTAATAAATAATCTTTAAACCATGCAGGATGACTTACCCTGTGGATGATCCCGGCAGAGTGGATGTACTGTTAGAAAGAAAAGAAGGTTTCAGTTAATTTAATTTAAATAAATCCAAGTATTTGGCTCAGGTTAGAGATTCTTTCCACTACAAAGACTTCACCACCAGAATACAGAAAGCACATCTCTAGATGCTTTACTCCACTTATTTATTGACATTTTTTGTAGATTCATTTCCTTAACAGAGCAAACAGAATGTGCATAAATCCAATATAATAAATAAAAGCAAATTACAGTGGATATTGCAGCATCTTCAGTAATTTGCTTATATCCAGTGTTTAACTCACTGCCATTTCTCTTCCAGGAATGCCTACCCTGAAGAAATACTGCTCTTCCCTCCGACTTTGACAAAGGGTTATCTGGACTCGAAACACCAGTTCTTCTCTCTCCTAACAGATGCTGCCAAACCTGCTGAGACTTTCCAGCATTTTGTGTGCACAAATCCAATTTTGGTAAAAACAATAAACAGCCACTCTACTTGCCTGACAAGCTGGGAGCCTGGAAAATGTTAGAATTTCAGTGCTCCACAACATTTACTGCACTTAAAATTTCTAAGACATCATAGTGCCAAAAGGAATTAACATACCAATTTCTTACAGATTCTTATTAACGCAGGCCACAAATTTTGGACTATTTCTGTCCTCCTCTGAGGCAAGACAACAAGCAGGGGAGAGGACTATAAAATTGAGCTTCACGTGGTGCCACACTCTGTGCCTATATGCCTTGCCTCACTGCAATTTTATCCAATAGCAGGACACACTGAGAGGCCCAACTGAGGCCACCTAAAGTCCTCCTCTCATGCTAATGGGATATATTATACTGTAAGAAATCTCGCAACACCATGTTAAAGTCCAACCAGTTTATTTATAACCTGGACTTTAACCTGGTGTTGCGAGATTTCTTACTGTGTTTACCCCAGTCCATCGCTGGCATCTCCACATCATATATTATACCCGCAGTGGAGGTAGGTCAGTACCCAGGTGTCCAAATGTCTAGGAATCAGGTGAGTTGGTGGTTGCAAATGTTTCGGGGGGGGGGGGGGGGGGGGGGGGGTGTCTTTTTCCAGCATTCTTTGCAAATCTGCACTCCAAGGACCACTCCTCCTTACCATCCTGGTCTGAAATCCTGGACTTAAAGTCCGGCATGATCACAACACACTTTTCTCCAGAATTGGCTGTATTTTCAACATTGGCCATTGATCTTGGTGGCACTGTGGGACACAAGAGATCATTAAATATCTGCAGGAGGAGGGGTGCGCGTAGGGAGGCACCTACAATCTCTACAACAGGGAATAGGGACTCCACTCCACATTAAATTCAGCCCCTCGTGTATGTCACCCATTTACATTCACAAAATTTGCCAACCAATACTGATTAAAAAGCATAAAACAGGGTTTAAGAAGTTTGTGGATAAGGAGTTTCAGATTTTACAGGTTGATATCCTACAAATACAGTATAAATTGAAGTTACTTTGTTGATGAAATGAACTCATTACATTATCTAGAAATTGGAATCGTTATTGTCTCTGTGTCCTTCTTTGTAAAAAGAACACTTCAAAGCAAAAACTCTATTTTGTAAGTTCCTGTTGGCTGAACTCAATTCTGAGAGACAATAATTGAAAGAACAGAATTAAAATTTGACACCTACCTAACCTCAATTCAATTATGCAATAAGCCAGCTGCAGATAGCACTGTGCTATGAGTGAGCTGGACTTGCAAATGCAAGTCACTCTTGTATGTGGGTGCATGGAGCACCAGTGGCAGCATGTTACAGCTCTGATATTTTTTGTGTTCCAAAAACTTTCAAAACCCCCATTTTTGGTCATAGTTTTGTTCATCTCTCTCAATTCTTCAACTGATTGATGCTATGGATATTTTCTACATTAAAAATTCTAGAGATATGAAAGTTGTAGTTGTATTAAACTTTGTAACTTCTCATTCACTGTCACTGAAACTGCAAAGCCATCCTTCATTTTATAGAAGGAGAACAAGTATATTGAAATAAATTGTTGCTCAGTGTACACTGCTGCAACGTGTGCATGATGATCAGGTACTGTGATGTGGTTGTTGTACTACTGAACCAGTGAACCACAGGACTATAGAAAATGAAGTCAAATTGAAAATCTGAATTAAGTTGAAATAATAAATTGACAAGTCCAAAAATAGTCATGAATTATCAATAAAAATGTTCAACATTCTCTCTGGCGAAGGTCTGCTGTCCTTACCAGTTCTAGTTTATATCCAGCTTCAGGTTTTTAAAATTCATTCATGAGGCATGTGTGTCGCTGGCTAGTGAGCATTTATTGCCCATCTCTAGTTGCCCTTGAGAAGGTGGTGGTGACAACTAAGTGGTTTACTAGGCCATTTCAGAGGGCCATTGAGAGTCATCTATATTGCTGTGGCTCTGGAGCCATATGTAGGCCAGACCATAAGGATGGCAGATTTTCTTCCCTAAAGAACATTAGAGATGGTTTTTCTCTGACCATGGTTTCATGGTCATCAGTAGATTCTTATTTTAATTAATTCAAATTCCACCATGTGCCATGGCAAGATTTGAATCTAGGTCCTCAGAACATTAGTTGAGTTTCTGGATTAATAGCCTTGTGATAATACCATGAGACCATCACCTTCTGAATTTGTCCCACTCCAATGTAGTTCACTATTAGCTGCTCTGAGAAGCCAATCAAACAGTTGCATCAAGATTCATTCCCACCTTCACAGGCCAATCATCATACAAAACAAGGAATGGACATCAAATTCCAATCTTGCCAGCTTGACAATTATTTGTTATTTTGAAGTATGCTTTTGGGAGAAGATGAATTAAAATAATGGGCAGTATTTTCCAGATGTTTCCATTGGTGGAATCTCCCAGTCCCACCAACATCTACCTCACCTCCCTACTAAAGGTTCTCTGGCAGCAGATTTACAATCTGTTGACTGCGACAGGACCAATGGCGGACACCTCCACATGACACATCGTGGGAGCATGGACAGCAAATATCACCCAATGTTTTTATTTCTGAAGAAAATACTTGTGTAAGTACATATCTTATACTGGCACAGTAAATAGTGTCCCTGCCTCTGAACCAGAACCAGATTGAGTCTCACTCTAGGACTTGGTGACCAAGGAAGATACGTTCACAAGCGATAAGAGTGGGAGAGACTCCTGGTCAGCCATGTATGATGCGGAGTAGTACCGCTCAAGCTATAAGTTTCCGGCCACAGACCAGCAACCTGTTCCAGGAATTATCAAATAAGGAAATGGATTAAATATTGCCTTAGTGCACCACTAAGTGTGGGAAAAGAATTGGAACAGGTCTTGTAAATTAGCATAACATGTCAAGGCAATACAATAAGATAGGAAGTATCACATCCAAAATTTACAGAGATTGCATTTTAAAACTGATCAGGCACATTTGCATAGTTAAACATAATAATTGTAGGAGAAACTGACCTTTAGGCCTTTCAGGATTTGATACACCAGAAACTGGATCCGGTCTTCAGTCAATTTCTCATGCTTCATTAATTTGCTAAGGTCTGTTCCCATGAATGGCATAACCAAATAGCTGCAAAATAATAAACATAACATTAACATGACCTTTATAAACGTCATACTAAACAATATGTTTATATTGGCTGCAGCCAATTTGTTGTCATGTTTAGAGGGCCACTAACTAGAGGACTGGCTGCTGGTTTTGTGTCTGAGATACATCTGGTGCAAGACACAGTAACAGGATATAAAGCAATATGAAGCAGTTCTAGATGGAAGATTTAAGGTTTGAGAAAGAATCTTAAAGACGGAGGATTTTATACTTCCAAAGTTATGAAAATTTATTATTAGGAAGCTATTTTGAAAAATATTTAACGATTGAAAGTTCAAGCAGAACATTATAGCGATAATTCAGTATATTACTGCATATTTTATACCTTGAACAAATAAACTATTTCTAATGAGCACAGTGGTTAACACTGCTGCCTCCCAGCGCCAGGGGCCCAGGTTCAATTCCAGCCTCAAGTGACTGTGTGGAGTTTGCACATTCTCTCCGTGTCTGTGTGTCTGAGCTCCAGTTTCCTCCCACAGTCCAAAGATGTTTGGGTTAGGTGGATTGGCCAGTTAGCTGGGCGTACGTATACCTTCTGCTTCCCAATTACTAAAGATTTTTATTTGGAACATTTGCTTGAAAAGCAGGATATATAATTGGCAATCAGTGTGACTGATCAGAGATAGTTACGCACACACACTGTGATTGGTATGGGCCATGGGAGGGGGGTGGTTTACAGACCCAGAGAGGGGGCAGAACATAGTTACTAAATTGTCCCTCGATGTCAGGGGGAATGGGCAGCTTATAAAGGTGGGTTTATAGAGATAAGTTTTGGGTGGCATTGTTGTCAATGTGGACTCAATGGGCTGAATGATCAGCGTACTTGACTGTGACTCCATTCAGCAAGTTTTGAAAGGACAGAATTACAAGACATCCCATGACATACATAATACAGAAAACAAAATCATAAATGGTACAAATTTGAGTTTCAAGTTTGTCTTTTTTTGCATTTATATAATGGTCTACTATCACATGATAAGATTTAAACTGTGGGAAAGACATATACGTTTAGTCCTAAACAGGTCTACGCTTCACAGCTTATTACACTATTGTATAAACAAAATCACACCAAACTAGACTTAAAATGTGGTAACCAAGCAATTTATTAAATAATTTGGTGTTTTACAAAATCCTTTATTTAGAACACATCCCTGCAAACACCTCATCTAACAAAGGGATAAAGTTTGAAATCTGTCTTTCCCGTCAATACACAAAATCCAATTTCCTTTAAATAAGACTTATTGTTGAAAAAATTCATTTTGCCCTGAGGATCCAAACATTGAAAAATCATGAACCTCAAAGAATATGTCATTAGAAGACTTGCAGAGGTCTAATTTCTGTGATATCAGACAGATTGCTGAGAGTCTAAGCACAGTGTCTGTGATCTATCCTTGACTTATTACATTTCAGTTAATAACCAGTCGTCATTAGTGGATGCTTTCATGTTGCTTTTTCTCCATTTGTCAATTTTCTCAACGTGATTAACTCTTTGCGAGGCTATGGACACCAGTCATCCTCTAGTATTTCACTCACTTCTTCTGAGTTTAGAAACTACTATATAATTAATGGGTTATCATATCGGAGCTTTGCCTTCCTAATTAATCTCAAAATGTTCTTCACTAGACAGTCAGTGGAAACATATCTAATTTGTTCCTCTCTCACAGATTACTGAATTCTAAATTTTAATCTAATGGATTAGGCCCATCACTCATGGGCATTTCAGAGTCTCCTCAAATAATTCTATTCATCATGCATTTACAATACTTGTTTTGACCACAAGTGTACTATTACACAGTGTACTATTACACTCTTATTTTAAAACTAAATTTGTAATTTCTCTGACTCTCCCACTTAATAATTAGAACATTGCTCTATTCCATCTTGTGTCATGCCTTTTGTCCTGGCTGTCTCAGGATTATAATACCATATGTGAATGTATAATTTTGCAATTTCTTCTGGTAGCTATAAAGGCTTTAGAAATCCACCAAGAAGAATTTAAACACCAAAAAAAAACACTCAGATTTGAGTACATACCGTGTTCAAGTGCTAAACATTTGAATCTGGACTCTAACCTGCCTTCTATCCATCTAACTCTAATTTCAATGGAGTTACAGTGTCAGGAGTCAAGTTGCCCACTCCAAGGATCTGAGTTGGCATTTTAGACATTATAATGAGGCCAAGGGCATCATTTTAGGTTTATTTTATTTATTAGTCAGAAGTAGGCTTAGATTAACACTGCAATGAAGTTATTCTGAAAATCCCCTAGTTGCCACACTCCGGCACCTGTTTGGGAGAATTGAAAGAAAATTTAGCATGGCCAATGCACCTAATCAGCGTGTCTTTCAGATTGTGAAAAGAAATAGGAGCATCTGAACGAAACCCACGCAGGCAAAAGCAGCACGTGCAAAATCTGCACAGTGACTCAAACTATGAATTGAATTTGGGTTCCTGGAGCTGTGAGGCAGTCCCACCACACTGCCCACTTTTGTTTGCCATTTGAAATTTAACTTTGGCCAGTCCTTGGAAGACCCAGCAATTAAACTGAGGCCTTTGCATTTAGCTGCTGGATTCAACATTTCCTGCATGGATAACCCTCATACTACAAAGTTTCTGATCTCTCTAATGATTCACTGTTTGGGCTTTCAATCCTGTCAAGCAGGCTGACTTTGAGGTGGGGCACCTGTCATTAGTGTCAAACACACATACACACAAACAGACACTATGAAGTTAAAACTCCACAGCTTTCAGAGGGGACCCCTGAATTTCTAACATTCTGCTAGTCTTTCTTTCCCCCCTCTCTGGGTCTGTAAACACCCCCTCATCCTACTCATTACCTGTACCAATCACAGTATGTATGTGTAAGTATCTCTGATCAGTCACACTGATTGCCAATTATATATCCTGCTTTTCAAGCAAACATTCCAAGTAAAAATCTTTAGTAATTGGGGAGGACAAGGCATGCATATGCCCAGCTAATTAAAACACAATATCCTAATTGGATACTCAATTGAACATAGTTACTAAGCTATTTGTTTTATTTGACTGCATATTCTGTATACTAACATGATAGTTAATGGTTCATCAGTGGGTTAGCTGCAAATACTATAAAGAATATAACAAAAATGTGACATCTATCCAGTATTGCAAGTTAATCCAATAATGATCCATTAAAGGCAAGGTCCCTTCTCAAGCACTGTTCTTCCTTTCCTTCTGCTCTATCAGCACTGAGTCAATGCTAGGTGCTGATTTTTACAGATACATTGCAGTATTTTCCCTGAGTAAGCTGGTCTTTATTGTGAGTCCAGACAGTGAATTCTAGCAGGTCATCTGACGAGCATCTCAGCTACACCCAAAGTGATCTTACCTACTATCCACACCCCTGTACTTTCCCTCCCCTCCCTAAATGTGGTCAACTACTCAGAGAACCTCAGCACACAAATAGAATCAATGCCTTCAGACAGGAAGGAGAACAGGCGAGGTGAAAATTACTGTTCTCAATTTCTCTGCTTGAAAAGATCGATAAAACCGTGTTTCTTCTCTTTGGGGCAGAGTGCTGTGATTTCTACCATCCCTCCAAGTCAGCCCCTTCCTCTGTTTAACCTCTGTTAGAGGTCATTAGTGTTACATGAATGATCTCCCAATGAGGAAACCAACCAATGACAGGGTACAGTGTCCAACTAGTCTGGTATTAGAGGGGAGGCGTCAAAGCAGCACCGGAAGAGATAACAGAGAATGTTAAAGGGTAGATGAGCCCTGAATTAAAGTTCCCGCTGAAGACTTTGGTCGATACTAAAACCTTTGGTGATATAGTGCTGGGCTCAGATTGGAGAGGAGGTTGCCAGTAGAAGGTTCCCTTTCTGGGGAGAATTTGGATCATTCATGACTACTTCCTGTTTTATGTACGATGTTTGGGAAGGACGAGGGCCCCACTTCCATGCAGCAAATGGACATAAAATAGCCAATGATAAATGCAATTTTTGCAATGGTGGTTTGGAAGGTTTTTGAGTGAAGAAAGCAGCTCTGGTAGTGCAAAGTTTATTTCCAAGGCGAAATACTCATGGTGCTGGCAGAGATCTTTAAAATTTAAGAAATTTTTTATAAGCTTTTTGTTTGGAACTTTGATTTGCTCTTTGATTCAGCATTGAAACTAAAATGATTTATTCTCACCTATCTCAATTGGCTCATACACTCCTCTTTTGGATATTACCATGGGATCTTTTACATCCACCTAAATTACATTACGTTAATGTTTTGACCAAAACATAGTACTTCCATAATGAAATCATCCTAGATGTAAATGCTATAGTCAGCCAAGCTAATAAACAGTTCCCATATATATACTGGAGACAACAGGAGTGAGACACACACATTACAGTATTATACAGCAAAATTGTCCTGCTATTAGTGTGAGACTTTAACATTTGTGCTACTGAGTTATGCACCAGTTTAAAGGTGCTGTGGTAGTTTGTCAATGTCATTTGACACCAGACATTTACTGCCTCAGAACATCAAGGACCCGGGTTCAATTCCGGCTTCAGGTCAGAATCTGTGCAGAGTCTGCATGTTCTCCCCGTGTCTGTGTGGGTTTCCTCTGGGTGCTCCAGTTTCCTCCCATAATCCAAAAGAAATATAGGTTTAGGTGCATTGGTCATGCTAAATTCTCTCAGTGTGCCCAGTGAGATACATTAGCTTTTGCAGTATTATACAGCAAAATGATCCTCTGTATAGCATGTTATTGAATTATGCTCCAGGCTAAAGGTGCTGTGGTGATTTGTCAACGTCATTTGACACCAGATATTTCTCGGGATTTGAATGCATTCTTTATTTAAACTAATTACTATAAAATTGAGTACAAAATGAAAATATGTGGAGTTATGGGAATAGGGCCTGGGTGGGATTGTAATCAGTGCAGACTCGATGTACCGAAAGGTCTCCTTCTGCACTATAGGGATTCTATGATACACCCTACAATTTATAACAAAACTGTTATTTAATAAAACAATCTACTAATAGATTCTTAACATTGAAAAATTTGGTTATTTTCATAAAAACAAACAATACTTAAGATAATTAATATTTTCTTGGCATTAACAATTAATGTAATCTTCAGATCCTGAACTAATAAATATCTAGTTTAGATCAAATTCTTTTTCAGAGTTTGTTTTATGTAGCATCTGACCTACTGTGGAGATAGAGGTTTGATTTTATCATCTCTAACTGTTGGACACTTGTGACTGCGTCCTCTAGTCTTTTGTTCGTTGCCTAAGATAAATAATTTATTTACTTCCACTTCATCTATATTTTCATTATCTGAAGAACAATATAATTTCCTTTTCTCCCCAGTGGAAGATACTTACAAAAGGCTGGAGCCTTTTTCATAATTTAATAATCTAAGGCATGAAATTATCTCAGGCATCCATCCCTAAATCTTTTCTGATGTTTCAATGCTTCTTGAAGTAAGATAATAACAATTTACATTCACATAGCACCCTTAATATAATGACATGTCCCATTCACAGGTTCTTTACAGGAGCAACATATAATAGAATCACCAAAGGAGATACTGAGGTAAATGACCAAAACCCTGGTTAAAAATGTGGGTTTTATGGAGTGTCCCAAAGAGAAAAGGCAGGAAAGCGTTTAAGGAAGAGAATCCAGAACTTAGGACCTAGGCATGTGAGGACATGATTACCAATTTAGATTTATGAATAGGCAGGAAATAGAGGAATATGGACCATGTCGAGGCAAGGAAATATTAGATTAGCGAGGCAGCAATGTCAACATAGATTTGGTGGGCCAAAGGGCCTGTTCCTGTGCTGCACTATACTTTATTCAGTAGCAGAGTGATTAAAATTAGCAATATTTAAGAGGCGAGAATTATAGCAGCAGATATCACAAAAGGTTGTAGGGCTGGGAGAAATTATAGAGATAAGGAGTAGCGAGATCATGGAGGGATTTAAAATGGATGAGAATTTTAAAATACAGGCTTTGCTTAAGGAGCCAATGTAGGTTCGCCAGCACATAGGGAATCACTGAATATGTACAAGTTAGGATATGGGCAGCAGAGTTTTGAAAAACCTCAATTTTTTTCTGAATTCATGGGACATGAGCATTGCTGGCTGATCAGCACTTATTGCCTATCTCTAGTTGCCCGAGGGCAGTTAAGAGTCAACCACAATGTTATGACTCTGCAATCACATGTAGGCCAGACCAGATAAGGATGGCAGATTTCCTTCCCTAATAGACATTAATGAACCAAATCTGTTTTTCTGACAATTGACAATGGTTTCATGGTCCTCAGTAGATTCTTAATTTCAGATATTTTATTCAAATTCAAATTCCACCAACTGATGTGGTGGGATTCAAACCTGGGTGCCCAGAACATTGATGAGTTTCTAGATTAATAATCTCGTGATGATACCACTAGGCCATCACCTCCCCTGTAAGTTTATGGATGGAATGTGAGAGGCCAACCAGCAATGTATTGGGATAGTCAAGTCTGGAGATTGCAAATGCATGGATAAGGGGTTTCAACAGCAATGCGGTGAGGACAGAGGCAGGTCATATTGAGGTGGTGGAAATGAAGGCTTAGTAAAGGAGCAGGTGTGTGTTTGTAGCTCATCTCATCGGTGCTGTGAACAGTGTGGTTTAGTTTCAGACAGTTGCCATGGAGAGGGTGACTCAGTAGTTAGGAGAATGCCATGGGGACTGAGAGCTTTGGTCTTTGCAATATCTAATTGGAGTATATTTCTGTTTGTCCAGATCTGGATGTCAGACAAACAGTCTGGGTGACCAAACCCGCTTGTCTAACACAGTATTTAGCATTGATAAGTGCAATGTCATTATGACTTGCTTTGACTCTTTGTCCAATGTGCTGCATCAGGCAATTTGCCTTATTAATAACTTTAGGAAAAAACAGCACCAGATGGCTCCAAGGCCTGAGGGTGGAGGCTGGGATTGCATGATTAACAGTTAATAAATGGAACTATCTCAAGAGTTTAGTAAAGAGGCAGCAAATTGGGAAGTTTCTGATTTCAACAGTATTCAGTTTCAATAAAGACCCTGTGTGTTTCTGCCACTTCTGTACTATTCAAACACTGCCCAGTAATCACCATCTGGCATCACCCAGTGACAGTTGCTAGTGTACAGCTACAGGAACCCTTTAAATTATAAAGCTCAACATTCAGCAAACTATTTCAATTCAAATATCAATGTTGACTTTGTGGAATGGGGTGCGCTTATAAGAGCAAATAAAATAGTCTGTCTGACTTACATGAGTAGAGGCCATTGAGGATCAGAGAATTCACTTTTTATAATTTCTGGCAAGTTAAGATCTCACTTATTCAATCAATATTCTTGTTCTGTCCAAAATAAGCTTGGAAGCGTTATAAAAAATGATTTTACTTAAGATTTATTTGCTATGTCTTGCATTGTATGCTACCCACCCCTTCATCAACTGGATGCTAAATTAATGCAATAAAGCATCATAATTTCTCTCTTTCACATCAGACCATACTTTAGCAGCCTCAGCATGTATGGTGTCAAGAAAAAAACCATCCATATCTGCAATTGTCTACTGCACATCTTTGTCATGATGCTGGCTCCAAAAAGCTGGCTGCCTGCAGCCTTGGAGCAGCTCACCTATCTATCTGTGTCTCACGGTTGTCCGAGTGTAGTCACTTCCCAGCAGGGCTCACTGGATAATGATCAGACATGGGACACACCAGATATTTCTGCTGCCCTAGGCTAGGGTCATTGTGGTCGACTATAGTTTTTCCACAGCAGCTCAAACGTGAACGAACTTGGCACAGAGTAGGGATCAAACCTGCCGTCTTCCCAATTTATGGATCTGTTCCAAATAATACATTTACTTGCTGAGCCGCTTCAAGAGTCACATCTTTAAATAGAGAAGAACTCCAGTCCTGTGTTTCACAGAAATGGAGGCCAAATTTTGAATTGATATTTTCCTGAGACATCATTTACAGGTATATACATCAAAAGAGCTTCTACAAATACATAAAGGGCAAAAGAGTAACAAGGGAGAAAGTAGGGCCTCTTAAGAATCAACAAAGTCATATATGTGCAGATTCACAAGAGATGGGTGAGATCCTAAGTGAATATTTTTCATCAGTCTTTACTGTTGAGAAAGGCATGGATGTCAGGGAACTTGGGGAAATAAATAGTGATGTTTTGAGGAGTGCTGAAGGAGAGGGAGGTGCTGGAAGTCCTGAAGCTCATCAAGATAGATAAATTCCCAGAACCTGATGAAGTGTATCCCAGGACATCGTGGGAGGTAGGGAGGAACTTGCGGGCCCCTAGCAGAGATATTTGAAATTTGACAGCCACAAGTGAGGTGCCTGAAGATTGGAAGGTAATAATTGTTGTACCTTGCTTAAAATGGGCTGCAGTGAAAAGCCTGGGAACTACAGGCCAGTGAGCTTTACATCTGTAGTAGGTAAATTTGTAGAAGATATTCTGAGAGATAGGATGTACTGGCATTTAGAGAGGCAAAGACTGATTAGGGATAATCAGCATGGCTTTGTGAATGGAAAATCATGTTTGACAAATTTGATTGAGTTTTTTGAAGGGTAATCAAGGAAGTAGATAAAGACAGTGCAACTGACATTGTCTAGATACAGCGTGGTAGATTGCTACATAAGGTTAAATCTCATGTGATTCAGGCTTGATGACAGAAGACAGAGGATGGTTGTCGAGAGTTGTTTCTCAAACTGGAGGCCTGTGACCAGTGATATAACTCAAGGATCAGAACTAGGTCCACTGTTACTTGTCATTTATATTAATGATTTGGATGAGTATTGAGGAGGCATGGTTAGCAAGTTTGCAGATGACACCAAGATTGGTGGCAAAGTGGACAGTGAAGAGGGTAATTTAGAATTGCAGTGGGATTTTGATTAATTGGGTCAGTGAGCTGATGAAAGGCAAATAGAGTTTAATTTTGATAAATGAGAGATGATGTAGTTTGATAGATCAAACCAGGGCAGGACTTACTCAGTTAATGGTAGGGCATTGGAGACAGTAGGGGTACAGGTTCATAACTCCTTGGAATTTGAGTTACAGGTGGACAGAGTAATAAAGAAGCCATTCAGCATGCATGGTTTCATTGGTCAGAACATCAAATACAGGAGTTGGGACATCTTGTTGAAGTTGTACAAGGCATTTGTAAGGCCACACTATGAATGTTGTGTAGAGTTCTGGTGATCCTATTACAGAAAGGATATTATTAAACTGCAAAGAATGCAGAAAAGATTTACTAGGATGTTATTGGGACTTGATTGTTTGAGTTATAAGGAGATGCTGGATAGACTGGGGCTTTTTTCCCTGGAGCATTTGAGACTTAGGGATTATCTTACAGATGTCTACAAAATAATGAGGGGCATAAATTACCTGGATAGTTAACATCTTTTTCTAAAAGTAGAGGAGTCTAAAACTAGAGGGCACAGGTTTAATGTGAGAGAAGAGAAATACAAAACGGCCCCGCAGGGCAATTGTTTCACACAGAGGACGGTGAGTTTCTGGAATGAGCTGCCAGAGGTAGTGGTAGAGGTGGGTACAATTTTATCTCCTAAAGAGCTTTTAAACAGTTACATTGTAAGATGGGTACAGAGGGATATAGGACAAACACGGGTAATTGAAAATAACTTAGTGGTAAAAACTGGGCGATATGGACAAGTTTGGCCAATGGGCCTGTTTCCATGCTATAAACCTCTATGACATTATAGTAACTCCAAAAGACAGCTGTAAAGGGATGGTGCTTTATTGTACAAAATAAAGTAAAACAAAATTGCAAGCCTGTGGTGAACATAAGCAGGTTTCCAAAACAATACAATAATGGACCCACTTAGGGGCCTGCTTTATACAGGGCACAGTACACGAGCTCCACCTGATGAGGTAATTATCAACTGCCAGGGAGCTCGTATTCAACAAGTCCCAACAGGGAGGTCAATCAGTGATTGCTGAGGTAAGTTCTGGGGTTTATTATATACATGTGCTGCATTGAAGAAATTATGCAAGTTTTAAGAATCACACTCTGAGCATAAGAAGTGCAATAAGGTTTCAGGAGAGTTCTTCAACTGCTCACTATGTATCGTGAACTTATAAACAAGTTCTGAATATGCTCATTTACAATTTCATTATGAATACAATACAGTTACTGTTTGTCAAGCTGAGTCAACTTGTAATAACTGCCGCCTGTTTACAATTTCTACTGTGGTAAATGAAAAAAATAGCTTGGTTGCCATGGAAGTGCTTAACTATTTGATGAATTTCTAATCGATTTAGTCCAATTATCATGGTAACTGAACTATTTTTACTGGGGATGACATTTCAGCCATTGTGGCACAGAATGTGAACTGATTGATTAGGGTGGAAACAGGTTTACTTTTTAAAGAGAAACACATTCAGCTTCATCACGATTCACTCAGCAACAAGGCCTTGACAATATGTAGTGGCACTACCAATGAACACCTAATGTACCTGTCTGAAGTATACTGGACATATGAAATGTTTAATAATAAATGGCTAGAAAATCTGCACAAATAGCTGAAAGGAGAATTTTAATGAACAAAGAACAAAGAACAAAACAGCACGGGAAACAGGCTGTTTCGGCCCAACGAGCCCGCGCCGCCACCTCGATGTTCCCACTTCTACTTGCGATCCCTGTCCATGTTTATAGATCTATGGATTAAAAACCAAATTTGAGACAATTTAGGGAGAATTTGTTTTGCCAATTAGCCTAAGAGCACATCTTTGGGATGTGGGAGGAAACCGGAGCTCCCGGAGAAAACCCACGCAAGCACGGGGAGAATGCGCAAACTCCCACAGACACAGGCCCAAATCCATGTATCTGCACAGCACAGCTATAGTCACTGCGCTGTCGTGTTGCCCATCAGATGGTCCAGGTCAAGCATACACTAACAACGTGAAGCAGTAGGACACTCTCGAAAAAGGTCCAAGAGCAGTCCTCTCACGACCCATCGCGTGTATGCCCCTCGTTAGACAACAAGGTGGACCAAACTATTATCGTGGAGAATCATCTTTCTGCATGTATTAAAAAGTTATTTCCAGTAAATCTAGCTGCTACTTAGTCTCAGTAGCAGAATTATAGGGCAGCACAGTGGTTTGTACTGCTGCCTCACAGCGCCAGGGATTTGTGTTCAATTCCTGGCTTAGGTCACTATCTGTGTGGGGTCTGCACATTCTCCCTGTGTCTGCATGAGTTTCCTCCGAGTGCTTTAGTTTCCTCTCACAGTCTGAAAGATGTGCTGGTTAGGTGGATTGGCCATGCTAAATTTTCCCTCAGTGTACCTGAACAGGCACCGGAGTGTGGCGACTAGAGGATTTTCATATTAACATTGCAAGTCTCCCTGTGAGACTAATAAATAAACTAACATCTTAAATTGCTAGGTTTTCTGAGCTGTGGTCTGAAATTGACACATGCATGTCAACTTTGACCAAACAATTAAAGTCTGTATGAGCTGAACTTCAACATCGCAATCATGCTTAAAAATGTTTCTACCATTACGTTGTAAAGTCAAAACTTGTAGAGCAGTATTAAAACTTGTAATACTATTCTAAACTGTTCTTCTCTTCACTTTAATCAAACCTTCTTTCCAGGTAACATTTCTTTCTTTCTTTAATATAGAATCCTTACAGTGCAGAAGGAGCCATTCGGCCCATTGAGTCGACAACAATTCCACTAGGCCCTATACCCGTAACCCCACATATTTACCCATTAATCCCTCTAACCTATGTATCCCAGGACACTAAGAGGCAATTTAGCATGGTCAATGCACCTAACCCACACATCTTTGGAGTGTGGGAGGAAACTGGAGCAGCTGGAGGAAATCCATGCAGATATGGGAGAATGTGCAAACTTCAGACAGTCACCCAAGCCGGGATTAAAACTGGGTCCCTGGCATTAAGGCAGAAGTGCTAACTATTGTGCCACTCACAAATATATTCCTATCATTGTATAACCTCCTTCTTCAACTCATTTTATCCCAGGGTCCATGGAACTGATTTCTTTCTCCCAGTTCTCTTATAATCATCAGGTATTGAAAAACTCAAAAACTAGGTGTCATTTAATTGTTAATTTCTGATTTGTTTTGCATTCTCTGCTCTTTTTCTCAGCCTTGTAGGTGCCCTACATTAAAATGATTGTGTTCTAATATAAGAAACTGCATTCAAGTAAACCTATCGAATATTTGGACTGCAAACCCTCCCTAGCCGCACATGTTATCGCAGCATCAGAAGCTGCTCAAATATCTAAGCTAGATTTAATTCAACACCAGATAGAAAGATTTATTGCTGTTGTGCTTTATTTTTATATCTGGGGAATTAACCTAAAAGGAAATCAAAATCTACCGCAGAGAGATCAGCACATCAGGATGAAACAGTGAAATAGTGAACTTAAATTAAGGTGAAAACATTTTTATTGTTAATCATTTGAGGCTTATGTTGACAACTTGCTCACTTTCAGAGGCAGGAACGTAAAACCGATCCATTTCAACAATAACAACTTATATTCATATGGCGCCTTTAACATGATGAGACATCCCAAAGCACTTCAGAGGAGATTAGAAAATAAAACATGACACCGCAGCAATAAGAGATATTAGGCTAGATTTCTGCGGAGTCTCCCTGATTCAGCAGACTTTTAAAAACAGAGGTTGAGACCTGACTCTGGGATTCCTGGCCCCATTCCTGGTAGACCCCCACAATTTTCATCAATGCAGGATAAGGATGCAGGCTAATTCTGTTTGCCAGCCCACACCCTGCACTCCTGATCTTTGATGTGGTGATGAAGGAGCATCGCTCTAAAAGCTAGTGGCTTGTGCTACTAAATTAACCTGTTGGACTTTAACCTGTTATTGTGAGACTTCTCCTGACCTATAGCAGGATAGGCATTTCCTAGTCCCCTGTAATTTTCATGGCATAGTGCCAGCTTTTGAAGCATTTATGGTTCATGCTCCCTCAAGAGATGTGGTGAACTACAGTCTGGATGAGGAAACTTTTTGAAAGGCAAGTCCAAAAGGTCTTATCCATGTTCCTTTCCCATCCTATGACCGATCAACCATCCATACCAACTAATGCCCCTCAACTAACCCCCCCAGTCCACTGCCCCCCTCCACCATGCCCCTCATATCCTTCGTACCAACCTATGCACTTTCACCCACCCCCACCGTCTCTCATATCCT
Source organism: Sphyrna mokarran (assembly GCA_024679065.1). Taxonomy (NCBI): domain Eukaryota; kingdom Metazoa; phylum Chordata; class Chondrichthyes; order Carcharhiniformes; family Carcharhinidae; genus Sphyrna; species Sphyrna mokarran. The sequence continues at coordinate 26,240,712 of JAGIQG010000019.1, forward strand.
TCATGCCAACATATGCTGTTAAATGCACCCCCTTTGGCCCTCATACCAATCAATAGCACTAGTACATACCCATTCACCCAGTATACACTCTCTACAGAGCCAATGAACACTCAAGTAACAATAGTATGTGTGGTTTAAAAAAACAAATCATCAATTCATAACTTCCTACTTTCTTGAATAAAATGCTTTTACCACAACTCTATAGAAATATCAATCATCTAGGCCTTTAATACATCTATAGCAGAAACTATAAATGCTCAACATCTCTTTCTCCTATGTAAATAAACCTTTGGCAATTGACAGGATAGACTACAGAGAAAGACTGTCGATTAAGCAATGTTTTTCCTTGGGTGCAGCTGTTTCAACAGAATACTTCATATCCAGGCTCCTCAGTCAAGCTTCATTATCCATAAGGAGCTATGGGAATGGGTGGAAGAGCTTGGAGGTTATAGAGATGCGGGGTATGCGTGAGGAGGGAAATGGGGAGCGGGGGGGAAGAGAGAGGAAGCGAGACTTCGAGGGCAGTTTTTTGTTTTACTATTATTATTACAGTTGGGATGAAATCCTGGAGCATTGAGGCAGACCTTTTGACCAGAGTACCATGGCACGGCATGACATGGATTGGCATAGTTAAGAATAAGAGATGACTAGCGTAATTTTGACAGTGGGCGAGAGTACAAGTCAGGAAACAGGGATCAACCATCCAATAAACTCCTCTTCTGATTTTCATTTCTAATGACTTCAAAATTAAAAGTATCAAAAATCAGCATCCAAATACCTTGCTGTATTACATCTGACAAAATAGGAACAGTCTGAATTCCTTTCAGTTTTACTCTATTATCTACTTTCAATAGAACATTTTGACTTGGTTCTATTTGTCCCTGCTTTCTCTGTTCTGCACTTCTTTTCATTACTCTTTCTCTGTTTCATCTGGTATTCCTTTTCTCTCCTTGCTTAGGAGACAGAAAGGAATGATCAGGGTGGAGTTGGTCCTGGAAGTGGCAAGTGGAAAGGGATTACAGCAAAGCTGGAACGTCAAAAAGAGCAGTCCAAACTGACAAGATATAAAGCAAAATCAAGACAAAAACCTGTGTCACATGTATACCACGTTATATCAGGTTTGTGGTTCATGGTGGAAGTAGCCAAGCTGATATTTCACGAACATTTTGAAGCCTTTATTGACCAATACAAACTATTTTGGGCCATGCAGGATGTGAGATGCTTCCTGGGTGTAACATATAAGTGTGTTTGATTCATAGTTCAAAAATCTGACTTTTTTTATTCATTTGCGGGACATAGGTGTCTCTGATGCTTAGCATTTATTGCCTATTCCTAGTCGCCCCAGGGCAGTTGAGAGTCAATCACGTTACTGTGGCTCTGGAGTCATATGTAGGCGAGCCAGGTAAGGATGGCAAATTTCTTTCCCTCATGGACATTAGGTGAACTAGATGGACTTTTCCGACAATTGACAATGGTTTTATGGTCATCAGTAGATTCTTAATTCCAAATATTTTTTGTTGAATTTAAATTCCACCATCTGTCATGGTGCGATTTGAACCCGAGCCTCCAAAACATTAGATGAGATTCTGGATTAATAGTCATGCGATAATACCACTGGGCCATCATGTATTCTATGTAGTTATGACTATGAGCAGCACGATAGCACAATGGTTAGTGCTGCTGCCTCACAGCATCGGGTATCTGGGTTCAATTCCAGCCTTGGGTGACTGTGTGGAGTTTGCACATTCTCCTCGTGTCTGCATGGGTTTCCTCTGGATGATTTGGTATCCTCCCACATTCCAAATATGTGTGAGTTAGGTGGATTGGCCATACTAAAATTGCCCCTTAGTGTCAGGGTTAATATATGGCGTTCTGGCTGGAATTGTCAGTGCAGGTTAAATGGGCCAAATAGCCTCCTCCGTACTGTAGGTTTTTTTATGATTCTTCATTCAAAATTATTGTTGAGTCTTGTTAAATATAACATGTTGGGACATAATGTATTACAAATAGAACTAACTGCACATGGGCAGTGAAAAATAGGAAGCATTTATGGAGCATAATTTTCAAAACCCGCAACTTATTCATTTGAAGAGTAAACATTTCCCCTTCCACTGTTAAAACTTTAAAATATACTTCTTTTGAAACAAAGTTCTAGAAGAGAATGATTTCTGTTTTAATATTTAGTAGAGTTTTTTTTTGTAATGTTATCTCTACAATAATTTATACTGGAAGCAATTCTGGATCATACTAGCTTGACTGGAGAGAATCACTGGCTGAATCAGGAATTAGCTCTCATCAAATGTGTAATGGACTTATTATTGGGTGAGTTTTTTGACCTTGGATGAGACTCAGCTTTTTCATTAAAGACAGACTTGGTTTTGTTTCAAAAGTGATTGCCTATTTTATTACAAGAATCTTGTGTGACAGGGAGTGGAATCCCAGATGGTTAATCAGAAAAAGTGAAGATTATTTAAGTTACTGTAAACTTGATTGTTTTTAAACCATAGAAATAATGTCTGCCAACATGGAAACTATATCCACTGTCGCTGATAATATAAAAGCAGACTGTGTCGTAATAATGGAATTTGTCTGTTCGCTATGCAAAGAGAAACATTACTCTGTAGTAAGAATGAGGACGTTTTATCAGAAATCGCAGTTCCTTTTTCTCCTTATAAAAAGATGTGATCTCACAAGTCAGATGTATTTAAGCAAACAAGTTACTTCAAGATGTCAGCAGTTGAAACTTTTAAACTTCTACATTTTCCACCTTAAAGTCATGCAGGGGAACATGGTTTCAAGAGTGAAGCCAAAAGAGAAAATGCTGGAAAATCTCAATAGGTCTGGCAGCATATGTGAGGAGAAAAAAGAGTTGATATCAAAGGGTCATCGGGACTGGAAACTTCAGCTCTGTCAGACCTGCTGAGATTTTCCAGCACTTTCTCTTTTGATTTCAGATTCCAGCATCCACAGTAATTTGAGTTTTAAGGGTGGCAGCTGGAATATTGCTTGAGCGATCTTTCTTTAGAAATTGGTTTAGACACAGAGGCAAAATTTTACTGGTCGGGATGAAGGGGGGCAGGTTTGGGTGCAGCCTGAATCCCTCTGCATTGGAAATCGTGGCACAATGGGCAGCACAGTGGCACAACGGTTAGCACTGCTGCCTCACAATGCCATGGACCTGGGTTCAATTCCCAGCTTGGATCGCTGTCTGTGCGGAGTCTGCACATTCTCCCCATGTCTGCATGGGTTTCCTCTGCATGTTCCAGTTTTCTCCCACAGTCCAAAAGATATACAAGTTATGTGCATTGGCCATGTTAAGTTCTCTCTCAGTGTACCCCGTGAGACTGATTAGCTTCTGCAGTATTATACAGCAAATGTATAGCATGTTACTGAATTATACACTGTGCTAAAGATGCTGTGGTGGTTTGTCAATGTCATTTGACACTAAATATTCTTAAGATTTGAATGTATTCTTCATTTAAACTGATTACTATAAAATTGGGTACAAAATGAAAATGTCTTCTTTGTGCACTCTCAAGATGTTATATTCAGCGTGGGCCCCCAGGCAATGTCCAAGTAGTAGGTTCTAATGGGGAATGGGGCCTAATGAGGTGCAGAACCTTTGGGGCGGGAGGAATCACTGGGGATGCCTGCCACTCTGCAGGGGGGATAAGTGACAGGGGAGGAGGCCAGTGATCAGGGCTGAGCATCAGCAACCAGCCTGGGGAAAGAAGAGATTCAGGCCTGCATGAGGAGGGAGGGGAGGTCTTGACTTGGGGTGGGAATGAAGGGAATTGGGAATTCCAGGCTGTAGGGGCAGAAGGGTACATTAAAGTGGAAGGTGGGGGGAGTGGGGGTGGTTAAGACTGGTCTGGACATGTCAGGGAAATTGCCTTATGAATGAATGTAAATGAGTGTAGTATTTTCTATTTCTGAATTGATATGTCATTTATTCAAAACCAACACTTGTATGTTGCCTTTCTCTTGTGAAATGTAATCTGAGTCCACAAAAATCCGAATTTCTGCTATTTAGATGGAAATTGTTTGAATGCTATATACTGTGCTTGCAGAGGCACATTAAAATTATGGTAGGGTGGATGAAGGCTCATGCAAAATAAAATGGCATGGACCTATTGAGCAGAATGGCCTGTTTTTATGCTGTAAGTTGTACGATGCATCTGCCAAAAGCGGGTATAATTGTAATATTCCGATGTAGCACAAGCTGAGGTTGATTACAAAAATAGAACCAGATTTGTGATTTTTTAAAAATTCATTTAAAGAATGTGTGTATCACTAGCAAGGCCAGCATTTATTGCCCATTCCTCATTGTGAAAGTGATAGCGAGTTGCCTTCTTGAACCACTGCAGACATGTGGAGCAGTGATTAGTACTGCTGCCTCACAGCACCAGGGACTCGGGTTTAATCCCTGCCTCAGTTCACGATCTGTGTGGAGTCTGCACATTCTCCCCGTTTTCTCTGGGTGCTCTGGCTTCCTCCCACAGTCTGAAAGACGTGCAGGTTAGGTGCGTTGGCCAGGCTAAGTTCTCCCTCAGTACACCCAAACAGGTGCCGGAGTGTGGCGACTAAGGGATTTTCGCAGTAACTTCACTACAGTGTTAACGTAAGCCTTTGTGACACTAATAAATAAACTTCAGTTTGCTTCTAACTTTCACGGAGGTGTATTCGGAAGCACGTGGAAAACCCCCAAGGAGTTGTCAAGTCTCTCATTCTAATCTGTTAGCAGCCAATGAACTAACTTTGCATTCTGCCAATGCACAGGTTTCCCAAACTGAGTGAAACTCGACAGCGGCAAGACATTGCCTAGTGAAACTGACAAGCTTGAAAGCCTCTAAAGACTGAAACTACACAGCTGCAGCCATGCCCTAGTGAAAGGTTTGTGATGACAAGATTGTGTTCTCACTGGTTTACCAGTGATTTTTCAAAATTTTGGATGTCATTTCTTCAGCCTTGCTTGCCTTGTTCTGTGCTTGAAACCACACACAGAACTCCACTGCAGTTCATCATCTCCTTGCTTCTGGATTCAGTGTCCCATATATTCCCCATTATTGCTATGTATGGCTCTTCCCAACTGCATTTTACTCCTAACTGATATATCTTGGCTCTCCCATCAGTTGAAGGCTTGGATTTTTCTTGAAGTAGGTGGCAGGATTGACAAAAATTCCCAGCTCAGCAAACCCACTTTAGGTGAAAGTCCCTGCAAGGGCAGGATTTTCAGAGTGTATGTGTGTGAGAAACACAGTGATTAGCACTGCTGCCTCACAGCACCAGGGACCCAGGTTCAATTCTGGCCTTGGGTCATTGTCTGTGTGGCGTTTGCATGTTCTCTGTGTCTGTGTGGGCTTCCTCTGAGTGCTCCGATTTCCTCCTACACTCCAAAGATGTGCAGGTTAGGTTGATTGGCCATACTAAATTACCAATTAGTGTCAGGGGGATTAGCTAGGGCCTGGGTGGGATTGTTGTCAGTGCAGGCTCGATGGGCCAAATAGCCTTCTTCTACATTGTAGAGATTCTATGATTTCCCTTCATTCCCCAGTTCATTCACATAGGTTTCTGAATCTATTCTGTCAGCAATTTGTGTTTTCATATTTACTGTCATGCCTCACACTTTATAGTATGGAAAATAATTGAAAATGTCATAGGCAGTTATAACTAATCCAGCATTGCTACTGACAAAGTTGTAAGATCTTTGATCAAGTTTGTCAATATGATGAGCGACTTAACCAAAGAGAGATTTGCTGTGGATTACAATGAATTGCTGTGGATTTCAGTGGAACTAGCAAAATCATTTCTCATAACATGTCTTCAATGGAAAAACTTTGCATGATGTGCCATTTGTAAATCATGGAGAACCTGCCTATCCAACACACATTATTACAGGCAGCTTAGAGGGCATATGACTTGCTTTGAGACTTCTTGAAGCATTAAATCTGAGATTGTTTAATCTCATTTCTAAAGCTTTGATATTTTACCCTTCTTTTCTTGAAAGTTTATGCTCAGAACTATTTTCAGGATTCAGAAAATTAAATTAAACCGAACTTGTATTTTGGAAAAAGGTAAATAGGCAAATGTATGCAAAATGTAACTTGAAGGCACTTTTTGAACAATGAACAATCTCACTCATGATCAGCCCTATAGGCATAGTGAAGAACACACATTACAGTGCAACACTTTATTGATAAAAATTTACCATATCAAATTTCAAGGCGAACAAGTATCATTGTTAAGTATGAAGCAAAAGAGTTGCAAGGCCAAATGCAGTAACAGTAAGAATCAAAAACAACAGAAAATTGTTATGTTTTTAAAAATTCATTCATGGAATGTGAGCATTACTGGCTAGGCCATTATTTATTGCCCATCCTACTTGCCTTTGAGAATGAAACTTCCTGCTGCAAGTGTGATGGAGCAGCACTTGTCCCTGCACTAGTGCTGATCCCACTACAGTCTCTGGGCTCAGTTTTTAAGTTAAACTTTAACTATTAATCACAAGTAGGCTTACATTCACACTATAATGAAGTTACTGTGAAAACCTCCTAGTTGCCACACTCCGGTGCCTATTCGAGTACACTGACAAAGAATTTAACATGGCTAGTTCACTTAAACCGCACATCTTTGGAATGTGGGAAGAAACTGGAGCATCCAGAGGAAATCCACACAGACATGGGGAGAACGTGCAAACTCCACACAGACAGTGACCCAAGCTTGGAATTGAACCCAAGTCCCTGGTGCTATGAGGCAACAGTTCTGACCACTTTGCCACCCTGCCTAATTATAGAATGGAGGGCGAGGATCAATACTTGCCTCATAAACATTTCTCACTGTAAGCTTGCCTGGTTGGGGTGGGAAATAGATAAAATTTTAACTGCCAAAGGGGAGACAGGTTTGAGTTCTGGGTAATGGGAGAGTGGTTAAAGGTGGCGTTAGTTTGGGAACTCAACATGATTTTGCCCACCTCCAGCTTTAACCCAGGTAGGTTTGCACATGTGTAAAAATATCCAGTGGAGTTGTTGGATAAGTAAGAGATTTAAATCCTCAATTAACTCAAGTCAAATGCAGATTTCTTGCTTTAGGAGTCAACGTGAATTTCTCAAACTGTGTGGAATGTGCCAGAGCAATCAGGCGAAGAACAGCAGGAGGTGCTTGATCAGTGAAACAAACAGTCTGGGATGTCTTCAATGAATGAATCTGAGTAACTATTAAGTAGTTCTATCAAGATGAGAGGCTGGTGCTCCTTCACTTCTCTCTCTGTCTCCTTCAGTACAGTAAGAAGTCTCACGACACCAGGTTAACAGGCCTATTTGGAATCATGAACTTTTGGAGTGCTGCTTCTTCATCAAGTGAGTGGAGAGGTAGGTCTCACTCCTTCAGTAGGCATACCTGTGCAAGAATCACGAGCTGGAACCCCAGCTGAATTTCCCTTCTTAAGCTCAGGATCCTCTGACTAATTGTAATGACCTATTACGATTCTCAACAAAGTCAAAAATGCTACTTCTTCTGTAAAACAGAGTGATGGACCTTTCACTTTTATTAAGACAACACAAAGCATTTCTTATCCATAAAGTTGCTTCATTCCAATTAGCTTAAGAACAAATTCTCCCTAAATTGTTTCAAATTTGGTTTCAATCCATAGATCTATAAATATAGACAGGGATCACGGGTAGAGGTGGGTACATTGGGGAGGCAGCGCAGGCTCGTTGGGCCGAAGGGCCTGTTTCCAGTGCTGTTTTGTTCTTTGTTCTTTATTTCAGTTGACAGAAAAAGAGCTTTACATTCCCTTGTCCATACTGACCAAGGCTAGAAGATTTTAAAGATAAAATCTGAAAACTCCAACTCCATGTTTCATTGTTTAAAATGCTTCAATTTCATTTATATTTTGTGTGTCAACTTGTCATTCCCAAATGAATTACTTAATAAACTACTTACAAATCATTAAATTTCTCCAAGGACGAATCTGGTGTGAAAACATCCAATAGCCCAATAACCTAGAGAGAAAACAGAACATTCTCATAGTCATGCATACAGATTGTTATCTGAAAGGAACAGGAAAAAGACATCATTCCTGAGAGACTTTTACTTCTTATACGATTAAAGGTGCTCTGTCTTTATGAAAAAATTGTCTGTAAACCAGACAAAAATGTTTGCCAAACATGCGATTAAATGACATATAGCTCCATAAACCAGAAAGCAACCTGTGATTGGGTGAATCAGACACACTAAATTGCATCTTATTGCCCCACAATATGTAGGTTAGATGGATTGGTCATGGAAAATGAGGGGACCTTATCGAAACATATAAGATGATTAGAGGTTTAGATAGGGTGGACAGTGATAGCCTTTTTCCTAGGATGGAGAAAGCTAGCACGAGGGTAATAGTTATAGTTATAGGACGGATATCAGAGGTAGGTTCTTTACCCAAAGGGTGGTTCAGGAGTGGAATGTTTGGTGGCGTTTAAGAGGTTAGTTGATAAGTATATGGAAGAGAAGGGAATTGTTTAGTTTGGAGGGTCATTGCTTTTTATATTGGTCGGCGCAACATCGAAGGCCGAAGGGCCTGTTCTGTGCTGTAATGTTCTAATGTGTGGGATTATGGAGATAGGACAGGATAGAAGGCTGAGGCAGGATACTCTGACAGAGAGCGTGTGTCGATTTGATGAGCCAAATGGTTTCCTTCAGGGATTCTGTGTTGAAACGTATCACTCATGTAATGGAATGTGGAGGTCTTGTGGCACAATGGTAGTGCTCCTACCTCTGGACCAAAAGTTTGAAGTTCAAGTCCAACACGTGGACTACGGAAGTAGCGTTCATTCAAAAAGCCGACATTGAGCTTGGTAATGCTTCCACCACTTCTCCATTATTGCCCAAGGAAGGGAGGTGTGTGTGTATGCATTCTTTCTGGGTTCTCCTTCCCCCCACATAAAAAATAGTTTGCTGCACAATTTTCATAAATATAGAAATGAGAGTTAGGAGTAGGCCATTTGGTCTTTTGAGCCTGCTCCACCATGAATTTGATTATGGCTGATCATCAAATTCAATATCCTGTCCCCCTTCCTTCCATATCCCTTGATCCCTTTAGATCCAAAAGCTGTATCTAGTTTCTTGAAATCATACACTGTTTTGATCTCAACTACATTCTGTGGTAGTGAAGTCCACATGTCCACCACCTCTGGATGAAGAAATGTTTCCTCATGCCAGTTGTAAAAGGTTTACCCCTTATCCTCAAACTATGACACCTAGTTCTGGGAACATTCTTTCTGAATCTATCCTGTTAGAATTTTATAAGTTTTGATGAAATCCCCTCTCACTCTTCTAAACTCCAACACAAGGAGGTATAAATTTCTCTTGAGGAGTTGTGCATAAGTTGTGTATTGTTGCTACTTGTAGCTACTCCTAACAGAAAATCTGCTGCTCAAATATATCATGCTCACTTGTTTTTCTCACGCATCCACTCTAGCTTGTCTGCAACCGTCCTGTGACATCCATCATCCAACTGCACTTATGTTGACCACCCTTTCTACTGCCTTCCATTTTGCTCTCTAGAAGAGATCTTGTAGTTTTTCAGCTCTAATTAAAAAGAAATGTTGCTAAAAGATAAATTAAAAGAGTTCTATTTGTTTTCGTAATTTCAAGAACTTCTTCGGGTATCTTATAGTCCGTGTATGGAATTTTAAACATAAGTCTCAGCATTAACATTTCAAAGGCTTCTACTTTCTTTCACAGATCTTTGTTTGTTGTTCAGATTTCTGAGGATTACAAGAAAATTGACAGAATATAGCATCTTAAAGAGTTTTTTCTTTGTCATAAGTTTGATTTTTCTTGTTAATATAGCCTTCACCTTTACAAAATTATTCCTGGCTATCTCTATCCTTCTTACTTCAGCATCACATCTCCTGTTATCATTTGTCCCAAATAGACAATCATTTGGTTCAAACTTCACTCTAGTTTCTTTAAATGTATTTCATTCAACTACAGTTGTTTTTGTCTTTTGGTGTTCATTCTCAATCCATTCTCTAAGCTTCATCTACAATATTTTATTGGGCTGCTTCTGACTCTGCAAGGTGCACTGTGTCATCTCTGTACTGCAAACGGTGGAGGCAAAATGGGCTGTCAATTCACTATCATCTACCTGTGCTACTACATAAGCCAAGTTTTTACACCCAAGGTGAAGTAGAACAATGAATGGGACAATAACGGGAGAGGCTGAGAAAGAGGCAACTATTTATACAGAGTGAAATTCAAGTCTTTTAGCATGGCATGTATCTGAAGCAATGTTAATGTATCTAACATATTTTGGAGACTGAACTTTCACCATTTTTTAGTCAAATCCTATATTCAAAACTTAATACAACAATAGCACCTGGGCTCGGGAATTTCATATTGGGGTATTGATGCACAAATCTTTTGTGCATTTTTACTGAACTTCTGTCTTTTGCTACTTTAACAGACACTTTTCCCTGGTCAAAAATAAATGGATTAACATTTCAAAGGGAGGGAAGGATTTCAAATCTCACCAGCATTTTACAGCCAAATTTCAGAGCCTGGTTGACATTAGGATCAAGGGAGCAGATGGAAGATCTCTTGAAGAAGATGAGCTCAGAAAGAACATGGAGAAGGGGATGGTGGAATCAGACATAATGTAAAGAAAATCACAGATTCAGTAATGATAAGAGAACTAGAAGCCAGAGGGATGGTGATAGATTGGAATAAGGCTTAGGGATTTAATTCTTTCATAGGATATGAGTATCACAGCTCAGGCCAGCATTTATTCCCCATCCCCAATTGCTCAAAAAGTGGTGGTGAACCGCTTTCGTGAGCACTGGCCAGACCAGCATTTATTGGCCTTAAGTGGATGGTGGTGATCTGCCTTCATTTGGCACAGTGGTTAGCACTGCTGCCTCATGGTGCCAGGGACCTGGGTTCAATTCTGACCTTGGGTCACTGTGTGGAGTCTTCACATTCTCCCTGTGTCTGTGCAGATTAGATTGATTGGCTTTGCTAAATTAACCCTAAGGTTAAGGAATTAGTAGGCTAAATATTTGGGGTTACAGAAATAGGGCCTGCATGGGATTGCTGTCAGTGCAGACCTGATGGATTGAATGGCCTCCTTCGGACTGTAGAGATTGTACAATTCTATGAACTCACTGCAGTTGATATGATGTAGGTACACCCATACAGATGTTAGCAAGAGAGTTCCAGGATTTCCTGTGAAGGGACGGTGACAGTTCCAAGCCAGGATTGGGTATTAAGTATCCTTGCCCTGCACAATGATTCTCTGATACTTATGTTGTGGACAACCTGATCAATCCACTCTTACTTGTACCGATCCGGCCAGCGCATCTACACATTGGTTGCTGCTTCTGCCATTTGTACAGAGTCACTTCCGGACTTCCTCAGGGAACCAACTTTTCCCCTCCACTTTGTCCTAATGTTTGTGCAATCCCTTACCTGAACCAGCTTGTCACCCAATGTATCAAATTCAAAAATCTTCAAGCTTACCTGTAATTCTCTTCGCCTTCCTAATGCCTACTATTCCCTCTAGGCCCTGCTCTCTGCTGCTCTGATTCCAGCTTTATCTACATCCTTTCTCTCTCTGGCATATTGTTTATGATAGTCTCTTCAGCACGCTCAGCCCTTTCCTCTTGAACATCCTCCAATGTTCCTACTATTCCCATCTACAATAACCAAGTGAAATGATCAAAGTCACAAGTCACATCTCACGTGAATGTGATGTGGTATATCATCCCTCTTCACCCTTTTCGACCTGTCTGCTGCTTTTTACAAGATTTTCAAATCCGTCCCCACGGTACAGCTGGGTGGAAAAGCACTCCATTCTCATCTGTATTCATAACCAGAGAATCCCCTGCAATTGCTCCTCTTCCTGCTTCTACAATATTACCTCCGATGTCCAAGCATTTATTTGTGCCTCGCACCCATCCCCCACTTCTCAGCAACATGCCGCCCCTGTGAGGTATCGTCTGAAAATATATCAGTTTCTGCATGACCATTTTGACAAATGGGACCAGCTCTACTTCCCCACCACTTCGCTCACAACCCCTTCATGCTGTCTAACTTATCGTATTGTTTGTTCAACTCCATTACTGGATGAGCAAAAAGTTTCTGCAATTACATACAGGGAAGACTGAAGCCTCTGTCTTTAATCCTTTTCCCATTGAATCCATCACTCTCTCTGATAGCTGCGCAAGCTGTACCAGATTATACACAACATTGATGTCACATCTGCTCCAAGATGCCTTTCCAACCACATATCCTCAACAGTCTCAATTTCACCTTTCTTCAAAAGGACATTTTATAATACTTTTCATGACTACAGGATGTCCTAAAGGATGTTCCAGCCAATGAGATAAGCCTTAGCTCATCAGCTGCTGAAATCATCATTCATGTCTTTGTTATCTCTAAAAGTGATTACTTCAGTACACTCCTGACCAAACTATCCTAGCCATAAACTGGTGATCACCTAGAACTCTACTGCCCATCTCCTCATTCACCCATCACCCCTGTGCTTGCTGATCTACATTGAGCAACACCTAACTCATCCTTGTTTTCAAACTTCTCCGTGCCTTGCCCCTCTCTACCTTTGAAACTGTCTCCAACCTCAGAACCTCTGAAATAGCTTGACTCCTCCAATAGCATTCTCTTGCGTGTTAATTGTTCCACTACTGGTGGTGGTACTTTCAGCTGCGTAGGTCCAAAGCTGTGAAATTCCCTACTGAAGCCTTTCCAACTTTCTACCTTTAAGATGTTCATTAGAACCTAACCTTTTGATGGTACTAATGGTCACCTGCCCTATTGTCTCTTTAAGTTTACTTTTAGTGTTACAAACAGGCTTACATTAACACTGCAATGAAGTTATTGTGAAAAAATTGCCTAGTCGCCACGCTCCAGCACTTGTTCGGGAGGATTTAGCATAGGCAATGCACCTAACCAGCATATCTTTCGGATTGTGGGAGGAAACCCACGGGGTCACTGGGAGAATATACAGACTCCACACTAGTGACCCAAGCCAGGAATCAAACCTGGGTCCCTGGCGCTGAGGCAGCAGTGCTAACCACTGTCTCTTTGTGCCACTGTCAAATTCAGTGTGATAATATGCCTGTGAAGAATTTTGGGACAGTTTACTACACGAAAGGCATTTTACAAGCTCAAGTTGCTTTTGTTTCTCAATCAAACTTTCAAGCACTTTTCCTTATATCCCACCCCTCGAACAATGGGTCATCCTGCTTTCATTTATTGCTCAGAGAAATGCCTTGGGATGTTACTGCCATACAAATTTCAAGCAGTTATAGTAATTGTCAATTGCTGCACTATGTTTTGATGAATAATTAATACACTTGCATTATCAAAGGAATGAACATATAAATTAATTTGCTTGAACTGATATGACATGTGGAGATTACAAATCTTTGGCCTCAGAATCAATTAAAAAAGATCTTCTAAATTCTAATATCACAACACTGCTAAAGTCCATTTTGCACTCATGCTACTTTTTTAGCTCCGTTTGTTAATGAGAAAAATCTCACATACATCACATTTTTTTAAACACTTTCTGACCCCTTCAAAGCTCTAAGCCATTGTATGAGTGTTCGCACAAGTGTGGGAACAGCTTGAAGTAACACAAGTATGTTACTATAGTAACAGTATCTGGATGCTGAATACTGCTACCTAACATGACAGAACAAAGAAGTTGGCACTGTCTTTGTAGAGGCTGTGAAGACCTTGCACAAAAATGTTTTTGCTAATTGAATTTCAATAGTCACGTTTCTCCTTCAGCTCAGTGCGGGTTCCAACCACTGTGTTAGAATTCTGTTTTTAATCAAACTGCTATGTCCTTGAAACTTTTCCATAGAAGAGACATTGAATCAGACTTTTAAACAGACCTACTTCACATTAAATTGATCTTTCTCTACACCCTAGCAATGACTGTAACACTACATTCTGCACTCCTTTCCTTTTCTATGTGCGGTAAGGTTTGTCTGTATTGTGTGCAAGAAACAATACTTTTCATTGTACACGTGACAAAAATAAATCAAATTTCAGATTGTCTAAAAACTGACAATTTTAATCTCTGGTGCCAAAACAGAAAGACACACAATAGTGTTCTCAAACATAATAATGGCAATACATATAATTATGGACTACAATGAACAGCTTACGTTCCAGCCTTGGAGCTGTTTTAGAGAATTTATCACTCAGCCTTGAGGGAGTTGATATTTACATAAACAACTGACAAACTTACTCCTATTTTGTGTGACCCCCCCAATGCATGGCCAATCAACCATTTTTGCACTGCACTCTGCAGGTCTTTATACTTGTCAGTATTGTCTCCCCTACCATCATTTTGCTATTTGCCTAGATTCTGTAGCCCAATAGTTCACCATTTTTGGAGAGAGAAAACCAGAGCACCCAGTTGCTTAACACATGCTTAATAAATGTGTGTGACCAACTGACAAGCTTATTCCTTTTCATTTGTCACTTTTTTTTTTGCTGACACACTTGCTCTTATTTTTGAAATTAAACACTAACCATTTGAACTAAATCAAATTAACTGAGGGACAATTTAAAGGGACGATATCTTAAACTGACGCTGCATTAAACAGAAAACCAATCACAAAGGAAACCTAAAACATTAAATCAAGACATGATTTAAACAATAAAATTGTTTCATGCTCATCATTAGACTTTCAAGTCCAAGAGCTTTGATTGAATTCAAATTTCACCATCTGCTGTGGTGGGATTTGAATAATGGTTCCTGGACCATTACCCTGGGCCATGGGATTACTAGTCCAGAGACAATAGCACTAGACCACCACCTGCCTCTCACCTGACAAGCTATGGACGCACCTTGGGTTGGAAGTCAAGGTAACAGCATATTTTGTTGTACCTTAACTTGGTAATTATTTTCTTTCTTGCATTGGCTTTTTAAATAGGCATATTTAAATCATAAATCCCAATGTAATAACTAGTGGGGCTATTTAAGGAGTTACTGAACCACAAAGTGTAAGAAACTTTAGCTGCAGGCACACTGTCTTTTTTCATTTTCCATGGAATTTTGTACCACAGTCGGAGATTTACAGCACGTAAATAGACCCTTCAACCCAACTTGTCTATGCCGCCCTTTCTTTTTTAAAACTCCTAAACTAATCTCGATTGTCTGCATTCGCCATATATCCCTTTATACCCATTGTATCCATTAATTATCTGAATGCTTTTTAAAAAATAAAATTGTACCTGACTCTATTATTACCTTTGGCAGCTTGTTCCAGACACTCACCACCCTCTGTGTGAAGAAAGACACTTTTGTATCTCTCCCCTCTCACCTTAAAATCGATGCTCTCTAGTTTTAGACTTCCCTACTTTTGGGAAAAGATATTTTCTATCTACCTTGTCTATGCCCCTCATTATTGTATAGACCTCTATGAGGTTACTCCTCAGCCTCCTACGCTCCAAAGAAAAAGTCCCATTCATTCTTTCCTTATAACTCAATCCATCAAGTCCTGGTAGCATCCTAGTAAATCTTTTCTGCACTCTTTCAAGTTTAATAATATGCTTTTCATAATAGGGTGACCAGAATGGCAGACAGTATTCCAAGCGTGGCCTAATCAATGTCTTGTGCTACTTCAACAAGACATCCCAACACCTGTATTCAATATTCAGACTGATGAAAACAAGCATGTTGAATGTCTTCTTCATCATTCTGTTCTCCTGTGACTCCACTTTCAAGGAGCTATGAACATGTACCCCTAGATCTCTTTGTTCTGTAACTCTCCCCAATGCCTTACCATTAACTGAGTAAGTCCTGCCCTGGTTCAATCCACCAAACTGCATCACCTTGCATGTGTCTAAATTAAACTCCATCTTCCGTTCTTCAGCCCACTGGCCCAATTAATCAAGATCCCGCTGCAATTGGAGATAACTTTCTTCACTGTCCACTATGCCACCAATGTTGGTGTCATTTGCAAACGTACTAACCATGCCCCTGTATTCTCATCCAAATCATTAACAGTGGGCTCAGTACTGACCCCTGAGGCACATTTCTGGTCATAGGCCTCCAGTTTGAAAAACAACTCTGTACAACCATCCTCTGGATTTTAACCTGGTGTTGTGAGACTTCTTATTCTGTCAAGAAGCCAATTTTGTATCCATTTAGACATCTCCCCCTGGATCCCTGAGATTTTACTTTATGCAACCATCTATCATGCAGTACCTTGTCAAAGGCCTTGCTAAAGTCCATGTAGACAGCATCAACTGTACTTTCTTTCCAAAGAAACCCTTAGCTAACATGTATAGATGGAAATTCACAACTACTGCTATTGTGAATTCCCCAGTGCATGGTCAATCAGCCATTTTTGTATTCTACAGGTCTTCATACTTGCCAGTATTCTCTCCTCCACCATCATTTTGCTATTTGCATGTATTCTGTAGCTTAATATTTCACCATTTTTGAGTGTGGGAGGAAACTGGAGCACCCAATTGCCCAATACTCTGCTTAATGAATGTGCACGGTCAATGAGCAATGCTCCTCATTGGGCTGCACGTTCGCAAATTCAGTCTCAAGTTTTTAAAGTGGAAGAGTCAGCTGAATCTGCAGATGTAGTCCAACAATTAGAGAAATGAATTATTGGGCTATGGAATATATGCAAATAGTAAAATGATGCTGGAGTAGATTACACTGGCAAGTATAAAGAATTGCAGAACATAGTTCAAAAATGACTGATCAACCATTTATTTGGTGACATAGTTAATGGAACAGTTGACAGAAATCCAGGATATTATTAGTCATATAATCCCTATGTTGCAGAAGGAGGCCATTCGGTCCATTGAGCCTGCACCAATCCCTATCCCTGCCAAGTGTTCTGACAGTAAGGGGCAATATAACATGGCCAATCAACTATTTTTGTGCTGGTCTTTATACTTGCCAGTATCATCTCCTCCACTATTATTTTGTTATTTGCATATATTCCGTAACCCATCTTTGGAATGAGGGAGGAAACCGGGGCACTCAGTTGCTCAACACACTGCTTAATGAATAGGGTGGAATGCATATGCAAAACAGAAGCGTGCAAAGCAGAGATCACCCTTAACCTTCACACTACTGCAGTCAGCCTAGACTGAGTATTCAGACATGGGGGGGGGGAAGGGGGAGGGAATATTTCCAGCCTGAGAAATGGTGCAGAGGAAAGTGAAGTTGCTGATCCTCAGCACGTGAGGAAATAGTGCAGAAAGGTGAACATTTCATCCACGGAAGATGGCGTTGTGCACGTACAAAATGAATAATACATGAAAGAGTAAATCTAGAGTGAGACACAATTGGAATATCAGGAAGTTGTTCACACTATGAGTCATAGAACTTGTCATGAACTTCCAGGTTGATGAATGGGGGAAGAACCTAGGATTTATTTCACAAACAGACGAATACTGTGAGTTGCCCAGGAATGACGGCGGATTTATTTTGGATGGTGCTCACTCTTTATTGATCATCTCACAACTTTGGCCTTGCATACTCCCTCCCACTGCGGTTGTTCATTACTCCTCCCCCCTCTTTCTCAAAGTTAGCCCTCTACTTGGGTAATTGGCTGTGGTACAACACACACAACAAAGTGAGGCGGAAAATGTCCAAGTAAAAGGATTTGGTTTTCGAAAGTGAAAATAAATGTAACCCCCTCCCTCAACTATCACGTTGCACATTAGGGAAGAGAATTATATTACAAAGGGATTGTGATTTTAATTCACTCCCAGCGCCAGCGCTGTTATTGTTTTTAACGTGAACCTTTTACTCACATTCTCGTGTTTCATGTGTTTCAACAGTCGAAGTTCGCGGTAAGCTCGTTTGGCGAAAAGCTCAGATTGAAAGGGTCGGTACAATTTCTTGATTGCTACTTTGGTGCCAGTTCGCTTATCAATAGCTGAGCTGCAGACCCAAAGTACAGGTTAATTAAAGATATTTCCATGACACATACAAAGAAAAGTTCTTTCTAAAATAAAAAGGTAAGTTTCCTGAGAACCCGGAAGAGTGGTGGTCCGCTCCACAATTCAAGATTACACGGAAAAGTCTTCATTATCTCTCACACGCTGTATAGATGCGAGTTTACGGTTTCAGAACAGATGAATGGGGTGAACTGAAACAAACTGCTCTGCGATAGCCACACAAAGTTGGGTGGGAAGATAAGAAGGCCACTCACCAAACACTTCCATAGGCTCCTGAGCCCACAGCACTGAGCTCCGAGTATCTCTCCGGTACCTCCCAGGCTGTTTTATTAATTTCCTGCTGGTGGAACCCCTTCCTCGCTGTCATCGTGGTGAGCTCTCAAACTTTGGGCACGGGCTGGAAACTGTCCGATCAGGGGTTTGTCAGGTGTTGTTTCAAGAACTGCCAAGTTGCTGAATCGCCTCCTACACTCTAAGGCTGAACTGATGCGTGTTGAACTGACTACCTTCATTCACTATGAATGTGTGCAACTCACCCTAGACTAACCTGGGGGCAACTTCCCCTTTCTTCACAGAAGCTTCTCTCTCTCTCTTTCCCTCTATAATATTCAATCGTTCCCTTCAAAGGGAAATCTGAACTTTATAATCACGTGTCTGATCAATATTTGCTCTTGGGAGGTGTTTCCACCGCTTTGATAAACATGTTGCCGGCAGCTGGATTGGAGGCTACCCTCTAATGGAAACAGCCGATCACTGCAGGCGAGCTCCGAACTGCGCTCGGATTTAGTGTCACTTCAGCATTTCCTTCTTTCACTGTTACGTGGTATCAGTTATTTTTTCCAAAGGTTTGAGGTTGGCGAGATCAGCGCCACTACATATTCTGTTTGAGATCAACTTATTCACTTACATCCTCCTCTTCACTCTATGTCCTGGCCCTTATCAATCATTACCCTCATCTTAGATGAAGGGTCATCCAGACTTTAAACATTGGCTCTATTCTCTGTCCACAGATGCTGTCAGACCTGCTGAGGTTGTCCAGCATTTTCTGTTTCTCACACGCGGTCTTGGTTTTTTTTTTCTCCCATTTTCTTCAGTCTGAAGAATGTGGTACATTAGTTGAATCATCCGCTCCCCACACTGGCAGATCTGGCTGGCCCATTTCACGGTACTTAGATCCTACAGTACTCTGGAAATCTGTTTGCAATTCCAAAATCATCCTGGATTGAGGGATAATCTCCAGCTTCTTTGTCCTTGAGCCCCAGGTCTTTCCACTCTCCGGACAATGTGCTAGAAGTTCACATGGTGCCTTGGTCACTCTGCTCAGCTAACTGCCCCACAGCTTTATTCTATTCGGCTTGCTCACCTGATCAAACTTTTTTTAATGCACTGTCCTGCCCCCATCATGGTCCTGAAGTTTCTCTAGTTTCCCATTTTATCTTGTGCCCTATCTTATCTTCTCCATGAGATTCCACTGTCTGTTCCCACAAAGTGTAAAGTCACTAATGACAATAGGCTCTCTCTCCTTTTTCTTGGGGGGGGGGGGGGGGGGGAGAGAGAGAGAGAGAGAATTGACTGGTGGTGATTTAACTTGAGGATCAACACACCTTAGGTAAAGACCAAAGTCAAGATGGCAGGCTTTCATGAATAACATCAGCTGGTATGGGAATTGAACCTGTGGTGCTGGTATCACTCTGAATCACAAACCAGCTGTCCAACCAACTGAACTAAACTGCTGCTGATAACCCAACTGCCCCTCTTGGCCTCTGTGTAAGCTGATATTGTAAATAGTTTTCTCTCTTCTCTATTTTAAATTTGTCACCATCAGCTCTTTCTTCAAAATTGAATGACCCTTGACTCCGTTGTCCTTGAAACTCCCATCTCCTCGCCAATCTTCTTTTCCCCTCCAAAATCCTTGAATATGTTGTCATTTTTCAAATGTGTTCCCGTCTGTTCTGGAGCTCTGCTTCCTGTTCTAGTCAAGATATGGAAACTGCTCACGTCAAAGTCACAAACCAATGTAACTGTGTTGAAGGTAAATGTTCTCCCCTCATTCTTTTAGACATGTCTGTAACCTTTGGGACTGCCCTCATGTGGTTCCATTCTTGTGTATCTAATTGTGGCCAGAGAATTACTTGCCATGGTTTCTCTTCCTGCTTCCACACCTTTGTTCTTGGTATTTCCCTCTGAAAGATCTATTCTTGGCTCTCTTCCATTTCTCATTTACACGCTGTCCCTTGCTGACGTTATTGGAGGCACAGTGTTTAGTTTCCATGTCAATGCGAATGACACTCAGCTTTACCTTGGCACCAGCTCCTGGAGCTCCTCTATTGTTGCTAAATTATCAGACTGTATTAGATAAGCAGAAATTACCACCCCCCACCCCTGCAACATTTAAATATTAGAAATACTGAAGCCATTGTTTTCTAACCTTTCTCCAAACTTAATTCGCTATCTAGTCCCTTCTTCTACCTGGCAACTGTCTGAGATTAAAACTTTGTTGCCATGTTTGATCCCAAGATGAGCTTTTGATCTTCTAATCACACCATCACTGATTTCTTCCAGACTTCAGTATTCCAATGTACTCCTGTCTGGCCTACCACATCCCACCAGCTGTAAACATGAGGTCATCCAGACTCTGCTCACTGTCTTATCCCTGTTCTTGGTAGCCTATTATCGCTCTCAGTCAAGTTGGGGGAGGTTTTGTTTTTAAACTTCTGATCCTTGTTTTCAATCCCCTCCATGCCTTTGTCCTGCTGACCCTCCCAACCCTCTAAAGCACCCACACTCTTTTGATTCTAGCCTCTTCTGCATTCCCAATTATAATTGCAGTGCCATTGGCGGCCATACCTTTAGTTGCCTAAGCTCCAAGCTCTTGAATTCCTTTGCGTATCTCTAAACTTCTACCTTGCTTTTCATCTTTAAGACAGTTCTTTAAAATATACCTCTTTAACCAAGCTTTTAGTCATCTGACCTCATAGCTCCTTGTATGGCTTTGTGTCATACTTTATAATACTTCTGTGTAGTGCCATAGGACATTACATCCATGTAATATAGAGCTGCCTATTACTACAAAAAAAAACTTTGTCCTATTTTTGGGACATTTCACAAGACACTTTTTCCTCTAATGCTTATTGTTATTTTCAACTTCCCTAACTGACATGCTTTTCAACATATTTGCATTTGTTATTCTATCCATTTTTTTAAAAAGAAATTCTCCCTTATTTCAGCAAATCTCATTCTCATTCTCTTATGTGAAGATTATAATCAATGGTTTTTGTTCTCTTAGATGGTTAAGGGATAAGGGACAAGTGTAGCCGAGATAAAAATGCCACAATGGTTGTATTTAAAGATAGGGCAAACTTGAAGGTCTGAATGGTGTATATCTTATTTTTTTAACCCTCCCTCTCCTCATATGACTTTCCTCTAGCCAGTAAAATCCCTGCTGCTATCATCTTCTGTATGAGCCTTTTTATCAGGATAGATAAAGGTATGCTTTGTTGCAGAATTATCAACTGAAAATCCACATTTTTAAAAGTGGCTATTTTCCCAGGGGCACAATTAATAAAGGACATATTTAAGCAAAAAGAAAGACTTGCATTTATATTAGCATCTTTCACAATCTCAGGACATTTCAAAGTACTTTAACGACAAGTGCTATTATCGTTAGACTATTAATCCAGAAACTCAGCTAATGTTCTGGGAACCCTGGTTCGAATCCCACCATGGCGGATGCTGGAATTTGAATTCAATAAATAATATCTGGAATTAAGAATCTACTGATGATCGTGATTTTTCGGAAAAATCCATCTGCTTCACAAATGCCAATTACGGGTGGAAATTTGCTGTCCTTTCCTGGTCTGGCCTATATATGATCCAGAGCAACAGCAATGTGATTGACCCTCAACTGTCTTCTGGCAAATAGGGATGGGTCATAAATGCTGGCCAGCTAGTGTCCCATGAAAGAATAAAAAAATTCACAGATAGCAAATTACTTTCGATGTGTCGTCAGTGTGGCAACCAATTTATATAACTAGTTCTTACATAAAACATGATCATAACCAGTTAATGTTTTCGTGATGAGGATTTTGAAGAATAGTTTTGGTCAGCTAACCAGTGGTAACTCCTTGTTCTTCTTTGAAATAATACCATGAGATCTTTTAATCCACACAAGGATGTACCGAGCAATGGTTTAAGGTCTCAACTGAAGACAGCGTCTCCAACAGTGTGGAACAAATTTGAGACTTGGGTATAAAGGTGTGTCAACCTTAATTTTTTATGTGATCAAGTCCTGAGGTGGAACTTGAGTCCATCAACCTTCTGCCTTGAGACAAATGTCCTCCCAACTGAACACAAAATGAAACTTGAAAGCCTGAAGAAATGCAATTCATTTTTCTATGGGGAGGGGACGAATAATCAGTTTTGGATTTATGACGCTTGAAGACTTTCTAATTTTCTGTAGCTATTTATTGTTTGCACAAAATATCAATCCAATACATTTAATATTCAGTTTCTCCTTTTCATTAAAGTACTTTATTTTTGCAGCTCAGTGCTGTGTTTCAGAGACACTGCCTAGTTGCTCAATCTCCACAAGATGCTTCTAGTTGTGACCCAGGTTGGTGATGATCTTTGGCCCTGTTTTAACTGGACCAATCAGGGTGACATTCAGTGGCACCTGCTAACAGGGTGGGCCTTTAGAGGTAGCTGCTAACATTATAAAAAAACAAATGTGACCCAATCCACAGTTAAGATAGGTAACAAAGTCCAAGCAAGCAAGTTTGCAGACGATACAAAGATTGCTGGACTTGTGGATAGTGAGGAGCATTGTCAGGCATTGCAGCAGGACATAGGCTGGTAGCTTGGGCAGGCAGATGGAATTCAATCCTGAGAAATGTGAGGTGATGCATTTCGGGAGAAAGAATGTAGGGGGGAGCTATATGATAAAGGGTAGACCTATTAAGAGTATAGAAATGCAGAGGGACCTGGGGGTGCAGGTAAACAAGTCTCTGAAGGTGGCAGAACAAGTGGAGAAGGTTGTGAAGAAAGCATATAGTATGCTAACCTTTATAGGAAGGGGTATAGAGTACAAGAGCTGGCCTTTAATGTTGCAGTTGTATAAAATGCTGGTTAGACCTCATTTGGAATACTGCGTCCAGTTCTGGTCGCCTTACTATCGGAAGGACGTGGAGCCTCAGAAGAGAGCGCAGAGGAGGTTTACCAGGATGCTGCCTGGTATGGAAGGTCTGAGTTACGAGGACAGGTTAGGCAAATTGGGAATGTTTTCCTTAGAAAGACGTAGACTTAGAGGAGATCTGATAGAGGTGTACAAGATTATGAAGGGTATAGATAGAGTAAACAGGGTTAAGCTTTTTCCTAGGATGGACTCGAATAGCACGAGGGGTCATGGGCTTAGGGTGCGGGGGGTAAGATATAATTTGGATGCTAGAGGGAGTTTTTTCACACGGTGATGGGGGTTTGGAATGCGCCGCCAAGTAAAGTGGCGGAGGCAGGCACTCTGGAGTTATTTAAGAAATACTTAGATGGGCACATGAACAGAATGGGAATGGAGGGGTATAGAAAACTGACTTAAAATAGGGATCATGAGTCTTGGGAGTCCCTGGGAAGTGTGTAAATAGATGATTATATTGATGTACTTGTTTTTATCCTACAGGTGCTTTGGTCCACCTTGTTGTCTAACGAGGGGCATACACGCGATGGGTTGTGAGAGGGTTGCTCTTGGATATTTTTTTCGAGAGTATCCTAGTGCTTCACGTCATCAGTGTACGCTTGACCTGGACCATTTGATGGGCAACATGACAGCTCAGTGACTATCACTGTGCTGTGCAGATACATGGATTTGGGCCTGTGTCTGTGGGAGTTTGCGCGTTCTCTCCGTACTTACGTGGATTTTCTCCGGGTGCTCTGGTTTCCTCCCACATCCCAAAGATGTGCTCTTAGGCTAATTGGCAAAACAAATTTTCCCTAAATTGTCTCAAATTTGGTTTTTAATCCGTAGATTTACAAACATAGACAGGGATCACAGGTAGAGGTGGGAACATCGGGGTGGCAGCATGGGATCGTTGGGCCGAAGGGCCTGTTTCCCGTACTGTTTTGTTCTTTGTTCTTTGTTCAAATCCAGAGAGAATCTTACAGGTTGAATCGTTGTGCTATTATCAGTGTATGAGACACTCTATTCCCTGCTGTGATTAAGTCTTCCATGGATGCTCACCCCTGGGACTGGTACTAATCATGTTTCCATCTGTTACAGGGTTTTGAGCTAAGCACATCAATTGAAACACACCTCTTGCAAAGCAACATTCTCAAAAGGTTCTACTTGGGAAGAAGAAATGTGCCAAAATGTAGTTGTGTAAAGTAAGTGCGATTAATTGAATTTGTTTTCATGGAATGCAATTGAATTGCTTTCACCCTAGCCTTTCAGGGCTAAAGACATTGCCCAACCATAAACAGAGTTTCATACACAGAGCATTAAATAATTTTTCCACATACAAAACAGTGGAATGGCCTCTCCCTAAAGTGTATGTGCTCACATTACAGAATCATAAGTTACAACGCACATGAAGGCCATTCAGCCCATTGTATTTATGCTAACTAGCTTTCAGATCTGCTTGCCTGATGTCTTCCCCATTGTCCTGTATTTAGGTTCTCCTCAGAAAATTATCCAATAAGAAAGCCACAATTGACCCTGCCCCCTATACAGGCAGTGCATTCTAGATCCTATCCATTCACTGTGAAAGGCCCTTTTCCTGATGTTGCCATTTGTTCTTTTGTCAATTAAATTGGTATCGTCTAGATATCAACGCTTGCATAGAAACGTAGAAAATAGGAGTAAACCTTTCAAAATACTCCACTATTCACTATGTTCATGGTCAATCATCCAACTCAATAGCCCAGTCCTGCCTTTCCCCCATACTTTTTGAGCCCTTTTGCCCCAGAACTATATTTAACTGCTTGTTGAAAATATACAATGTTTTGGCCTTCACTGCTTTTTGTGGCAGTGAATTAATTCCACAGGCTTAACATTCTCTGGGTGAAGAAATGTCTTCTCATTAGAGTCCTGAAAGGTTTTACCCGATATCCTTAGACTGTGACCCCTAGTCTGGTCACCCCCGCCAATGGGAACATCCTTCCTGTATCTACCCTGTCTAGTCCTGTTAGAATTTTATGGGTTTCTATTAAATCTTCCTGGTTGTTCTGAACTCGAGTGAATATAATCCTAACAGACTCATTTTCTCCTCATGCATCAGTTCTGCCATTCCAGGAATCAGTCTGGTAAACTTTCTTTGCACTCCCTCTATACGTTATTCCTCAGATAAGGAGACCAAAACTTCACAGGTGTGGCCTCACCAAGGCCCTCTATAATTTCAGCAAGACATTCCTCTCCTGTACTCAAATCCTCTTGGTCAACATACCAATTGCCTCCTTTACTGCCTGCTCCACTGCATACTTACCTTCAACAACAGGTGTGCAAAGACATCCAGATCTTGTTGCACACTCAGCTCTCTTAATTTATAGCTATTTGGGTAATAATCTGCCATTTTATTTTTGCTACCAAAATGGATAACCTCGTATTTATCCACATTATACTGCACCCGCCATGCATTTGCCCATTCATTCCACTTGTGCAAATCACACTGATGTATCTCTGCAACCTTCTCATAGCGCACCCTCTCAGCCAGCTTTGTGTTATTCTGCCAATATGAACAGTTTTTCCTTATCTACTCTCCAGATGTATACAGTGAAATTCCCCCCACCCCATGATCAGCTGTTGATAGTTAGTTTTCATGTCATGATTGCCTCACCATTGTTAACAGTTCAGCATATTTATGTATCCTGTAACACCTGCTAATCTCAAACAAAAGTATTCTAAAATCCTCTACTTGAATTTCATAATATGTTTTGTAAAAGTATATGGTCGTGGGTTTTCAATCTGTAATCTCGTTTCCAGTTTCAGGTAACAATTGTAAGATATTCTAGCTTTGATCTTTGATAGGGAGTCGAACTAAGAAGTTACACTTACGTTATTTTTCATAAAAGCATTGTGGATTATCGGGTTGCTGAGCTAGATCATACATCTGAAATCCATCTTGTACATTTTCAAAATGATCAAAAACATGTCCAGCAAAGAAGGAGAAATTGCTGGATCAGGTCCTAGGTAAGAAGTGAATCAGGAGTCAGTAAGGAAACATTTGGGGGCAGCGATCACAATATCATAAGGTTAAATATGGAAAAGGACAGGGTAAAAATAATTAATTGAGGGAGTGGGCCACCTTTTAATGGGGAGAGAACAGATTTGGTCCATTTAAGTTATTGAATAGTGAGAATGTGCAAGGATATGAGGGAAAAAGTGGGAGAATGGCATTAAGCCGTAATGCTCATTTGGAGAGTTGATGCAGACATGATTGGCAAAAGGCCTCCTTCTGCATTGTAACACTTGTGATTGTGTGAAATTGGAACCCAAGATTGGTAGGCAGAACTGCAATGGAACAATGGGCTGCCTTTTAAAGGAGACAGAGTTTAGATCCAGTCAAAGTACATTCTCCCCAGGGGAAAAGGTAGGACAAAAGATTCCAAAACTACCTGGTTGACAAATGGGATAGAAAGATGAAACTGGAAATGGATGCATATGATTGATATAAGTTGGATAATACAAGTGAGAACCAGACTAATGATAAAGCCTCAGAGGGGGAAATTAAAAACAAATAAAAGAAGCAAAAAGGAGAGTATGAGGAGACTAGCAGCAAACATAAGAAGGCATGCAAAAGGTTTGCAGTTTCACATAGAAAATGATAAAATGACTGACAATGACTGACTAAGGACCTAAAAAGGGTTCTTGATGCCAGGGCGAAGGCATTATGTGAACAATTTGCAGCTGTCTTTATTAAAGCAGAAAACACTGCCTCAATCATGGTGAAATAGAAGGTATTTGTACACTGAAGGAACTAAAATTGACAAGAGATATTGAACAGGCTTGCTGTAGAAAGTTACTAGGAAAGGATGAGATGCATTCAAGGACATGGATGGCAGCAAGGTGGAAATTGCAGAGGAACTGGGCAAAATCTTCCAATCCTCTGAGTATGAGTGATGCCAGAGGCCTGGAGAATTGCAAACATTACAATCTTGTCCAAAAAACAATAAGAATAAACCCAGCATCTGGAAATGATAATTGGGGCAAAATTAATAATTGCTTGCACAAATGTGGATTAGTTCAGGAAAGCCAACATGGATTTAAGGGAAAATTAACTGACTTACTCATGTTTTTTGATCAGGGAACGGAGGGAGTTGATTGATCTGGTGGTGTACGTGGATTTCCAAAGAGCATTTGATAAAGTGCAACATAACAGGCTTGTGAGCAAAGTTAGAGTTATGGAATAAAAAGGAGAAACAGCAGCATGGATGTGAAATTGGAGATGAAATGCTGAGTAGTGTGAATGTTGTTTATTTCTTTGACTGGAGGAAGTTGTTCAGTGGGGTTTATCAAGAGTCAGTTTAGAACAGTTTGCCTTTTTAGTAGCCTTGTAGCATTGGTCCTAGGTCTTCTGTGATCTAATATACAATGAAACCTGGTACATTTGGTAGCCTTGAGTACAACTGTTTTGCGTTGCCCCTTACCCACATGAATAATAGTTAAGTTTATCCATCTTAAATGACATCTATCAGATGTGGGCCTATTTCTCTCTCGGTCCCACCTGTCATCTATTTTCCTGTTTTCTAAGGTCCTTGCCCCATTTAAATCTTGTGGACAGTTGCTCTGATGCCTTCATCGAGGTTATTGAAGAAGAATGAAGAGCAGCAGTCTGCACACAAACTTTTGCAAAACTCAAACTATCCAGCCCCACAAAGAAGCAGTGCTATCAAACCTTCTGCATGAGAATTCAATCCAGTCTAATCTCTACCTGTTAATTCCACAGGACCTGATCTTATTTAAGACCTTTATAATGGGGCTGTTGATGCACCTTGATTTTTGAAAGATCTTTGGCAAATTCTACTTGGTAGTTTAATTCTAGTAGTATCCTCAAAAATTTGAGATTGATGGGAGATCCTTCAATTCCAGGATGCCGATATTTCCTAACACTTTTGTCTCAGTAATTAGCACATCTCCAATGATTCTTTCCACTAACTGATCTCGAACTGAATTCAAGCTTATAACATATATAACCTCAAGTTGGATTTACAACAGGCATCAAATGGGCTTCTCTACAGTCAGAGTCCGGTGAGTTAAATATAGAGATTGAAGAAAATTGTCCTTAGTTCGATAAATCATCTCATGAGACAGTCATCAGGACCAGTGGCCAATTTTGATGACTGGAAAAGGCTACCCTGAGATTTTTTTTTGTTCTTGCTGACTTTGGCCTAAATTTTCCAGTCCTGCTCATCATGGGAATCACAGAATCATAGAAACCCTACAGTACAGAAAGAGGCCATTCAGTCCATTGAATCTAAACCCACCACAATTCCACTCAGGCCCTACCCTCATATGTCTACATATTTTACCCAATAATCCCTCTAACCTAAGTATCGCAGGACACTAAAGGGCAATTTTAGCATGGCCAATCAACCTCACCCACACATCTTTGGTTTGTGGGAGGAAACCGGAGCACCGGAGGAAACCCATGCAGACATGAAGAGAATGTGCAAACTCCACACAGACAGTGACCCAAGCCAGGAATCAAACCTAGGTCCATGGAGCTGTGAAGCAGCAGTGCTAACCACTGTGCTACCATGCCGTCCTAATCACTGTGTTTTAAGACAGAAAATTTAACATGTCAAAGGTCCATTGACTTTGGGTGGGAATATCCTATCCAGTGGCCTTCAGAACAGGAAAATCCACCCTTTGCCTCATGCTCAGTGATTTTCCAATAGTCCAGGTAAAGAGTCCTAATTTAATATCTATTATAATTTGTGCCCAAAGTGTCTCCTTGTAATGGCCCCTTAACCTACAGCTTTGTAACAAGTGCCAAAGAACAATGACCAATTTTGGATAAATCCACCTGAATCCAAAAAACTTAAAGTTTATCTTTTGAAATCGAGAAAGCTATCTTTCTGCAACACTTGGGCAATCTTTATTAAATACAGCCACAGCTTCCTTTTTATCTATGCTTAGAATCCCTCTAACCTTTTAGTCGAAATTTTGATCAATTCTTTCTAACTGTGTCTATAATTAAGAAACATGCTGTGAAATTTAAGTTTTGAAGAAATAAATGTTGATTTTTCTCAAAGGCCTTGAGTGTTGGTTTTAATCTTTTCGTATCAGCCTTTCAATTAATTTTTATGTGTGGCTGATCATCTATTGGGTTTATTTTCTATTTCTGGATCCACTGATAATTCCTGGACTCTGCATACCTTTTACTTAGTGTTTCTTTTTGCCCTGTAGATTCCATTGACATTGAGATGGATATGTCATCTCATCTTGAATTGTCTTGACAATTCAAACACAATTCATCATTTTCCGATATATATC
Source organism: Sphyrna mokarran (assembly GCA_024679065.1). Lineage (NCBI taxonomy): Eukaryota > Metazoa > Chordata > Chondrichthyes > Carcharhiniformes > Carcharhinidae > Sphyrna > Sphyrna mokarran. The sequence goes on from JAGIQG010000019.1 coordinate 26,270,146, forward strand.
ATGTAAATGCTTTCCTTCTACAAAACGTTCTTTCCTGCTGTCCATTTTAGTATTAATTTTTGCCATTATAAAATCCAATGTTATATAATTCAATCTCCAAGTTGGGTGTAGAGTACAAAGGAGTCCGACCTCAGCATCTGATTCTCTTCCCTGGAACTGTCTACCATGTCAGAATGATAGTGTTTCAATTAAGTCCATCCCTATGACTGCCAAATATACCATGTAGAAATGCAAATTGTCATGAGGCTATGCCCTTTTAATTTTGAAAATATTTTTAAAATCTCAACTGATTGGAGATTTTGCAATTTGAAATGAGACAGAACAATCTACTTAAAAATGCAAAATCATCTTCCAAGGTGAAGATGAAGAAACAAGACACCCTCAGAAGTCCAAAGAGGGAGACGTTTCCTATAATTCAGATACCTATCAAAACTCATCACTGTGTCTCAGCAAGTGACATTGAAAGGCAAAGTGCTGGATATTGAATAAAATGCTGGTTGCCACAGACAGACCCATCCAAAACCCTTGGAATTACACAATGGATGAAGTATTTCCAGCCACTGCAGAGAAATTGCAAAATGGTTTTCAGCAGAAGAAAGTGGCTGTAAACTGGGTACTCTCTCTCTTTTGGAACAAGTGTATTACTAGGTTCAGAAGTCAATGTTACTAGAAATCTATCAGTGAATTGAGATCTCATAATAATTGCAACATCTTCCACATCTGACTGCATCCATAAAACAGCCTAGTCCAAATCAGCTGCAATATTTAAACATCTGTGCCTCAAGGACATTTAATCACATTTTTAAAAACTTTTATTTTGGAGTCTTATCATCCCTTATTTTTGACACCCATGTGTGACATTGCACTTTTTATTTTTTGTTCTCAGTTTAGTGGTTAATAAAGTGACTTTATTTAATCTTGTTTGATTAGTTCCTGAATATTCACAGTTTAAATACTTAGGTATGTATGGATTTGGAAAAGGCATGCGCTCGCAAAGAAAAACTTAAACCTCCATTGTGATCAAGCAAGGAGCTTGAACATAGGAGCCAATTCACTCCTTCTCATCTGGTCATAACATAAATAAAGCATGATTCAGAAAGTCATTGTGAAAATGAAACAAAAGGAAACAGCAATTGGAATTTTTTTTTCAATTCATGGCAATTATCTCTTTTTTTTGTTCTATGACAAGTTACTTGGAGTATGGATTCTGGTGATCCGAAAGAAAATATTATCTTAAGAGATGTGTTGTTGTTTTGGATTATTAAAGGGTATGAATTTATTTTTACACTTCTCTTCTCATCTTGACAGCTGTGGGCTTTATATAAAGGTAACACTATCATACTCCCAGTTGACCATAGGCTGCTCTCCCCTTTTTTCTGATGGGGGGTGAAGAGAGGAAGAGCTGACTGGTGGTGATTGGACCTGGGGATCGCCATACTTCAGCTGAGTGGCAAGGTTGAGAAGGCAGGCCTTCATGAATAATCTCAGCCCGTATGGGAATTGAACCTGTAATATTGGCAGCACTCTGCATCACAAATCAGTTATCCAACCAACTGAGCTATACTCTGCTGGCTAACTAACACAATTGGCAGGATTTATTAACCAATCTCACCCCCAAGAAAATCCTGCTTGAGGTCAACGGACCTTTGCATTGAACATGTTTTGCCTGCTTTGATTCCCATGGCAGACGGGACAGGAAAATTCGATCCAATAGGTCGGATTTTCCACCCTACCCACCGTTCGGATCTTTTGGTCCTGCTGAAAGTGACTGCTCTATGGCAGGTTTCCTGGTGACTGAACCATGCGAAATGCCAGACAGCTGCAGGACAGGAATATCTTGCCTGTGACCAATAGAGAGCCATGACCCCAACCGATAACTTTGAGTCTGAACACACCTACGGAAGAAGTCCCACCATGCTACATGTAACAAAATAAATCTATTTGTTCATAAAGAATGTTATTTTTTTAAACACAACACACAGGAATCAATTGCTTTCTGCCAGTTGTTTTATGAGCTAGATTATAAAGTGTTCTCAGCAACCATCTCTTTTAAGTTTAGAATCCAAATATAATAGGAATTTCCTGTTTTGCATAGGGGGAGTGCCTTGATATTGTAAGTATTTCAAAGAACAAAGAACAAAACAGCATGGGAAACAGGCCCTTCGGCCCAGTGAGCCCACGCCGCCACCCCGATGTTCCCACCTCTACCTGTGATTCCTATGTTTATAGATCTTTGGATTAAAAACCAAATTTGAGACAATTTAGGGAGAATTTATTTTGCCAATTAGCCCAAGAGCACATCTTTGGCATGTGGCAGGAAACTGGAGCACCCGGAGAAAACCCACGCAAGCATGGGGAGAATGCGCAAACTCCCACAGACACAGGCCCAAATCCATGTATCTGCACAGCACAGCAATAGTCACTGAACTGTCGTGTTGCCCATCAAATGGTCCAGGTCAAGTGTACACTAACGATGTGAAGCACTAGGATACTCTTGAAAAAAATCCAAGAGCAGCCCTCTCACGACCCATCGCGTGTATGCCCCTTGTTAGACAACAAGGTGGACCAAAGCACCTGTAGGATAACAACAAGTACATCAATATCATCATCTATTTAAACACTTCTCAGGGACTCATAGGGTTCATGATCCCTATTTTAAATTAGTTTTCTATACCCCTCCATTCCCACTCTGTTCATGTGCCCATCTAAGTATTTCTTAAATAACTCCAGAGTGCCTGCCTCCACCACTTTACTTGGCAGCACATTCCATACCCCCACCACCCTCTGTGTGAAAAAACTCCCTCTAGCATCCAAATTATACCTTACCCCCCTCACCCTCAGCCCGTGACCCCTCGTGCTATTTGAGTCCATCCTAGGAAAAAGCTTAACCCTGTTTACTCTATCTATACCCCTCATAATCTTGTACACATCTATTAGATCTCCTCTAAGTCTACGTCTTTCTAAGGAAAACAGCCCCAATTTGCCTAACCTGTCCTCGTAACTCAGACCTTCCATACCAGGCAGCATCCTGGTAAACCTCCTCTGCACTCTTTCCAGAGTCTCCATGTCCTTCCGGTAATAAGACGACCAGAGCTGGACACAGTATTCCAAATGAGGTCCAACCAGCGTTTTATACAACTGCAACATTAAAGGCCAGCTCTTGTACTCTATACCCTTCCTATAAAGGCTAGCATACTATATGCTTTCTTCACAACCTTCTCCACTTGCTCTGCCACCTTCAGAGACTTGTTCACCTGCACCCCCAGGTCCCTCTGCGTTTCTATACTCTTAATAGGTCTACCCATTATCATATACCTCCCCCCTACATTCTTTCTCCCGAAATGCATCACCTCACATTTCTCAGGATTGAATTCCATCTGCCATCTATCTGCCCAAGTTACCAGCCTACGTCCTGCTGCATCACCTGGCAGTGTTCCTCACTATCCACAAGTCCAGCCATCTTTGTATCGTCTGCAAACTTGCTGATCACTCCACTTACTCTCTCTTCCAAGTCATTTATATATATTACAAATAGAAGAGGTCCCAGTACCGAGTCCTGTGGCACACCACTAGTGACTGACCTCCAGCTAGAAAAACTCCGTTCCACTATTACTCTCTGTCTCCTATTACCAAGCCAGTTACTTATCCATCTAGCTACTTGTCCTGACTATTAAGGTAACAAAGCTATGAACCTAACAAAAATCAAACATCACACAGTTCAGTAATTTTATAAATAAGGTATTCAGTGGGATTAGAATTAATAGTTCTGATGGGATTAGAGTTGATAATCTAGATTGAAAAGTTGGTCCGTAAGCACAGGCCTGATTGTTGTCTTCTCTGATGTAAATTGCATCACGCCACAAATCTTCCCAAAAATTAAAAAGCCAATTACACCCTACTTTAGTACTACTGACAAAAACAGAGAAGCAGCAAAGGATTGTAGGAAACGTTGTTTATGCTTAAAATTAATATGTACAGACAATGATGACAAATTTAGTTTTATTCAGATTTTGTTTCTGCCTCATGATTTCTTCAACATCCTAAGTGTACTTTCTGTAAGCAGGGAGAATGGTCACAGATTAAGAGAATGGTACAGTTACTAATTGATACTTTAAAATAATTTGTGCTCTCATAAGGACATGTTTTGTGTATGTCATTGGCCAACTTTAGCAACCATAACATCAGGTGTTGATATAGACATAAAAAGCCATTGATGTATTTGGCATGACTGCCAGACAGTGTGAGTTTATTAATTGTTAACAGAAGATAGTCATGCAAAAAAAAAAATGGGTCAACCAAATTAAAACAAAAAAAAAGCTGTTCTTTTTGGTTTAATGTTGTCCATATCCAAAATATCGGTTCTGTTATCCAATGAGCTGTAGGGATGGTGAAACTATATCCAAAACGTAGCCCTGTGGTCATATACCAGCAGGCAGCTGGAATGCTTTTCATCTCTTTCTCAGGCTGCTCCTAGGGTTCCATCTCCATGTTATCCATTGTACATTGTGGCAACTCAAAACTGTTTACTTCCTCAAATGTAAGTTCTGTGAACATAAAAGTGAATTTTATCTGCTATTATTCACCATAATAAACTACAATAATACTGCAGCATGCTCCATGTAGAACGTCCCAGTGCTTTGCATAATGAGTTACATCAAAATAAGTCCAATGACTCCCATTACACAGGGATATTTTTAAAATGCACTTACTGTTTTACCTAAGGTTAGTACAAAGGAAGAGTATAAATAATTACTGGTTGTTAAACTGTTGCTTATATTTGTGCATTATGGCATTATTCCTAAAAGCGCAGTAAAATGGTATTTTGGTGAATGTCCCAGAATCTTTAATATAATAGTGTTGTCCTATTAGAGATAGAGATAGTGAAATTACTAAAGACTTTATAACGATTGAGATTTACAAAGAAATTTGAATCTGCCAGGATCCATTTTCAATCCCAATATTCCAGGAGTTTCCACACGTTGCCATATCTTCCAGAGGCTGTTCTCAGTACAAATGGGATGATTAATTGATGGATCCTCTTTACAGTCTTTTTCTTTTCTCTCAGCATCTTACACTCAGGTGCAATTTTTTTTTAAGTACCTTAGCTGGCCACATGTGAATTGTCTGGCTGGCATTTTGTATTCAAAATACTTTTTTGTTGGTTTATCACAACACACACCCTGCCATTGTTTTCTGAATCCAATTGGTACAACTAGTGTAGTGGATCAAGTGTTAGGATGGTGTACCTGTTTCCCATCCCAACCATTTCCTTCCTTCTTCTTTATATCTTTTTATGGATCCAAACACAGGGGAGGTGATCCTGCAGTGGCAGTTTCACTGGATTTGTAATCCAGGTACCCAAGAAGAGATTTTCTGGCTGCGCTCACTCCAAGACCTGAAAATCCTGCCCAAGTTCAATGGATCTTTGCATGGTCTGCCCGCCACCTCTTTCGATCCCCATGCCAGGCAAGTTCCACCCTAAGTATCTCTGGGACCTGGGTTTGAATCTCACCATGGCAGATGGTGGAATTTGAATTACATCTGGAATTAATTTCTAGATGACCATGAAACCCACCTGGTTCACTAATGTCCTGCCATCTTTACCTTGTCTGGCATACACGTCATTCCAGAACCACAGCAACATGGTTGACTCTTTTAAAAAAAAAATGTCCTCTGTAATGGCCCAGTAAGCCTCTCAGTTGAAGGGCGATTTGGGATGGGTAACAAATGTCAGCCTACTCAGTGACACCCACATCCCACAAATGATAAATAGAAGTGATGATAAGTGGAGTAATGTACTGGGAAGTATTGTAAATTTTTTTTCATGCAGATCATCTTTACCTGAGGTGACCTCAAACAGAGCCACAGGAGGAGTGGCAGCATTTCAATCACATCACTTGGACTTACAATTATCCTTGGAGATTACATGATACAACATGATAAGACCCAGGCAATGCAGTGAATTGTAATACCTTTGTACCTGAGCAGAACAAGGGATGGCTGAAGCCGCAGAAAATTAGAGATTATTTTGAACATTGAAAACCATGTTTTCTTCCCTGAATATTTTTGCTTTAAAAGTGCCAATATAAATGCTGCTATTCTTAACATTAAAAGTTGCGATATTGAGGAATGATGATCACTGCCAACCCACTTAGAAACATAGAAACTGGGGTAGGCATTCAGCCCTTCAACCCTGCTCCGCCATTCATTTTGATCATGGCTAATCATCAAATTCAATATCCTGATTTTCCTTTCCTCCCCCCACAAAGCCCTTGATCTCTTTAATAGAGACCAGAAGAAACTTCACTGCCCCTGCATGGTTCTGTCTCCGAGCTCGGGCAAGATAATTGGTTAGTAACTTTTCTGCCCTCTTTTTAATCAAGTCATTATGGAAGATGGTTTAACATTGCCAAGTACATACTGTGAGCAATGGCAGTGTGTGTTAAATGGTAATTCAATCACTGAGACTATTATGAAGCAGAGTCTATATCTATACACGTGTCAATCTACTGGTCAACATTACATTATCTGGTACATGTTCACACTTAAAATGGTGGAGATTTTTGCTTGTTCTTTCAATAAATGGAAGGATACCAGCACCATCCAATTTTAACAATGTTAACACTTGGAATAGTTCAACGAAACTAGTATAAAAAATTTGAAATTTATCGAGATATACCAACCTTTCCATTCCTCTATTGTCCGTTCCTTGTTTTCTATTGACTCATCATATGGCTCTGCTTCTGGTTCATCATCAGGGTCATGATACTGAGCAAAGTAAGGATGAGTCAGAGCATCTGTTGCAGTTATCCGCTTATCAGTGTCAAGTATAAGCATCTTCTGAAGCAGATCTACAGCTATGAGTGGAAGGGACCAAGATAAACTATATAAAAGATTTACATACAAACATCTGGAATATGTTTAGCCCTTATAATGATCACATTGCAATCTATGCAAGACCTTCAAATAAATGAATCTTGCATCGACTATCTTGAAAAACCATTTTGGGAGTGGGGATGAAGTAGAGCAACTAAAAGCTGGGCAGGATTTTACCTTTTTGGGTCAGGCCCCTGAAGTCAATGGGGGCATCATGCTTCAGTCACCAGACTGATTTTCCCTGAATTGACCAATTAGCTAAAGGAGGTGGGAGGTGGTGGGTGGGTGGGGGGGGGTGGGGGGGGGGGGGGAGGGGGGGGAGGTGATCTCACCGTCCCATGAAGAATATGGGGCTGGTCTTCTTAAACTGGAGAGTCACTAAGAAGCCTTCCACTATGGAAGGAGCCTCCAGTTTGAGAACATGATGAAGGTGTGGAGGGGTTCCTCCATTTTGTGGCATCCTCGGTGCACGTTTTAAAACCCATCCCAGGTGACCAGTGTGGAAGAAGAATTCCCATCCACAGGTTAGCTTGCGGGTGCTGCTATGGCCAGGCAGGCTGGGGACGCCTCAGATCCTGCCTGGAATGCTGGCCTCCCATCCAAAGCTACTTCCAGGGAGACGGCCTGACTGTTTCTCGATGTCTCAGGGGAAATCATGGGATAAGTAGACCATAAGGAGCAGACGGTCTTTCAGCTGCTGAATCTGCCCCTGGAAAAATGACCCACGTACACAAGAATGCTAGCAAACGGGACCGTGACTGATGTGACAACGTTTCATGCTCACCCACCTCCATGTTCACCCAATATTGAGGCGAAAATCTTGCCCCTGGTCTTTGCCATTCAATCATATCAAGCTTAGATTCCCCACAACTAGAAACTAAATCATTTTTCCATCTTATCCCTCCAGTGTTAACTAGTTCAGAAAGTTAACTCTTCATAACACACTCAATCATTAATGTACAGTTAAGCACCAGGTCTACAGATCTAGAGGTTAAATAAGTCAATCTCCTCCTTGTTTTTGCAATGCAAGATGTGAGCAAAATGACTATCATGCCCCTCCCCTCCACCCATCCACTCATCATGCCAATGAAAACCACCCAACTTTTTTATGACAGAGTATAGTACAATCTGGAAAAAAAGCTGGCCTCTTTCTTTGGCAAGAAACACACTGTTTTTCTCACCAGAACCAACAGCTCTGTTGTTTCGTGGCAAGATCTCACCCAAAGAGTTTATGTTTTGTTTTAAATTTACTTTTCTCCTGGCTTCTATAGAACATCTGCCAGCCAGGTTCTACAAAGTCTCCTATACTGCCCACTCTTACCCTCCAGCCCTGGACAAAACATCCCCCCGCTGGTCTTGTTGCACAAATGCAACACCTTTTATTTGTTCATCCTTCTACAGAAATATCACCAGCAGTGCCACTGCTTCAGGGGATTTGGAGGTGGGGTTTCCCCATGCCAGCAGAGGGAGTAATGCCACCACAATGAAGTAAATAATAGTTGTTAAAGAGGGGCAGACAATGGCCAATGTCTGTGTTGCCACTGATAGTAGGCATCCTAGAATGTAAGAGAAACAGACTGCACAGTACTATAGACAAAGAAAAATGTTCCTACTTGGAATAGATTTTGCACAATATAAAATTTGCTTGTAATCCCAATTTGCCAAACATTAAATTAAAGATGATCATTTGAATCTGAAAGCCATGTATGACTATTCAATCACAGCTTTGTCGAAAGATTAACATTTTTCTTTGTTAGTAGTGTATATAAATATTCACTCTTGGGTTGTTAAACTCAAAATAAAAATAGACTAAATCCTAAACATACATTGAATTCCTTTGCACATTTAACTCTATATTCTGTTTTTGGAATTGTGTATTACAGACATTTCAATTAATGATAGCAGCCTTTTTTTGATAATGACATGAAGGTTAATTTTCAACTGTGAAATGTGGGTGAAGTGCCAAGGACAAAAGTGCAGCACAATGACAGAGTATAAATTCATTCACACATTGACAGCATTTTGTACTTGTTACAGGAAAGAAACTTTCAGTCCACAAACCACAACAGTTATCCCCAACCAGAACATTTGCAATGAGTTTAAATGCAAAAGGCCTTACCTAGAGGATTGTCGCCATTGAATAACTCCTTCAAGTCTCTCTGAGGCAAGTACGGTAAAGATTCAATGTATTTTCTGGCCTGCAAAAGGTTAATCGTTTGACAGATTAACATTTCCTGAAGTTAGTCTTCTATCCAATTTAGGATAATACTACTGAGAAATATCACAAACTTCCTCTCTTATAAACATAGAACATAGAACAATACAGCACAAACAGGCCCTTTGGCCCATGAGTTGCGCCGATCACATCTACCAATCCACAGATCTATCTATAACCCCCTATCCTATTCTTTTCCATATACTCATCCAGAAGTCTCTTAAAAGACCCCAGTGAGTTTGCCTCAACAACCTCCGACGGCAGTCGGTTCCATTCACTCACCACCCTCTGAGTGAAAAACCTACCCCTGACATCTCCTTTGTATTTGCTTCCCTGCACCTTAAATCTGTGTCCTCTCGTAGTGACCATTTCAGCTCGGGGAAATAGTCTCTGAGAGTCCACCCTATCTATTCCTCTCAACATTTTATAAACCTCTATCAGGTCGCCTCTCAACCTACGTCTCTCCAGTGAGAAGAGTCCCAGCTCCCTCAACCTATCTTCATAAGGCCTGCCTCCCAATCCAGGCAGCATCCTTGTAAATCTCCTCTGAACCCTCTCAATAGCCTCTACATCCTTCCTATAATGAGGCGACCAGAACTGCGCACAATACTCCAACTGGGGTCTGACAAGAGTCTTATAGAGCTGCATCATTACCTCCTGACTCCTAAACTCTATTCCTCGATTAATGAAGGCCAGTACACCCTACGCCTTCTTGACCACTTCCTCCACCTGCGAGGCCTATTTAAGAGTCCTATGGACCTGGACCCCAAGATCCTTCTGCTCTACAACTCAGCTAAGACTCCTACTCCTTATATTGTACTTCTTCATCCCATTATTCCTGCCAAAATGGACCACTACACATTTATCTGCGTTGAAGTCCATCTGCCATTTCTCTGCCCAGTCTTGCATCCTGTCTATGTCCCGCTGCAACTTTTGGCATCCCTCCAGACCATCCACAACACATAAAAGACTGGGTTTGCACATGACATTTCATTTGCAATGCTGGAAATAGAAATATATCACCTTGACTGATTGGAGATTCTGCACGGTTAAAAATGCAAATCAAATCTTCAAGTTCTAAGAAATAATTTGAAAGCAGTATTGGGAGGAGATTTTACCCCAATCCTATTGGCTGCATCAGGTCAGCCGTGTGGTTAATATTCCCTCCAACATCCCAGTGTGCACCACTGTCCTCAACTACTCCAATCATCAGTTCTCTTGGCTGCTTGATGTGCCCACTAAAGCAGGCAGATGAGCTGTGAGGCAGCACTGCTAACCACTGTGCCACCATGCTGCCCATGCATATACTATTTGTGGGCCGTGGTGGGGTGGGCGTCTTCTACATAAACATTCTATAGTATGTTGGGGATTTAGGTTTAAAGATTTGCAAGCAATATTCAAGCATGAAGGGTACACACTTCCAGCTATTTTCAAGAGACAAATTCCCAATGGTTAACAATTGAATTCTTTCTTTCTCTTTCATGGGATGTGGGCATCACTGGCAAAACCAGCATTTGTTGCTCATCCCTAATTGCCTTGAACTACGTGTTTGCTTTAGTCATTTTGGAGGGCAGTTAACAGCCGTCTACATTGTTCTGGCTCTGGAGTCACATGTAGGCCAGACTAGGTGCGAACAGCAGATTTTCTAAAGGACATTAGTGAACTAGATAGGATTTTATAACAAATGATGATCGTTTCCTGCAACTAGCCTTCAATTCTGGATTTATTTATTGAATATAAATCCAATTAGTTGTGTCCATGAGATTTATAGAGTCATAGAGATTTACAGAATGGAAACAGGCCCTTCGGCCCAACTTGTCCATGCTGCCCTTTTTTTAAAAACCCCTAAGCTAATCCCAATTGACCACATTTGGCCCATATCCTTCTATATCCATTGTACCCATGTAACTATCTAAATGCTTTTTAAAAGACAAAATTGTACCTGCCTCTACTACTATCTCTGGCAGCTTGTTCCAGACACTCACCACCCTCTGTGTGAAAAAAATTGCCCCTTTGGACACTTTTGTATCTCTCCCTCTCCCCTTAAGTCTATGCCTTCTAGTTTTAGACTCCCCTATCTTTGGGAAAAGATATTGACTATTAGCTGATCTGTGCCCCTTATTATTTTATAGACCTCTATAAGTTCATCCTTCAGCTTCCTTTTTCTCCACAGAAAACATCCCAGTCTATCCAGTCTCTCCCTATAACTCAATCCATCAAATCCCGATAGCATCCTGGTAAACTGTTTTTGAATCCTTGTACCTCAGAGAATTGGCCTGGACCTTTGGATTACTAGTCCACTAACATTCCAGCTAGGTCACTATCTCCATCTTACAGGATTGATTCAAATGGGAAATACTGACGTGCCCTTGTAGCTATTAGGGACCGACCCAATGATGCACCATCAGATCACAACCTGGGATGGAATTTTCTGCTTCCCAATGACATGGGATTCTGGAATTTTAAGTCTGCAGTTTTTAAAAAATTAATTTGTAATTCGAAAATCTTGAAATTTAGATTAGGGTTTGAGCTTGAGAAATCTTATATTGTTAAGGTGTCAACATTTGTTTCTCAGTAGCTACTATAGTGGGTGATGGCCCAGTGGTTTTATCACAAGACAATTACTCCAGAAACTCAGTAATGTTCCAGGGACCCAGGTTTAAATCTTACCACGACAGATGTTGAAATTTGAATTCAATTAAAAAATATCTGGAATTAAGAATCTACTGATGACATGAAATGATTATTGGAAGAACCCACCTGGTTTACTAATGTTTTTTAGGGAAGGAAATTTGCTGTCCTTATCTAATTTGGCCTACGTGTGACAACGTGGAAATGCCGGCATTGGACTGGGGTAAACAAAGTAAGAAGTCTCACAACACCAGGTTAAAGTCCAACAGGTTTATCTGGTAGCAAATTATTTGAGTTTTCACTCACTCCCACTCACCTGACAAAGGGGCAGCACTCCGAAAGCTAGTGGCTTTTACTACCAAATAAACCGATTGGACTTTAACCTGGTGTTGTGAGACTTCTTACTACATGTGACTCCAGAGCCACAGAAATGCTGTTGACGCTCAATTGCCCTCGGGCAACTAGGGAAAGGCAATAAATGATGGCCAGCCAGCAATGCCCATAGATAACTTAAAAAAAAATTAACTTCAAAATTCATTATGTGAACTTGTTGAGAAGTGAAGAATTTGTTGACACTTCAGTCAATTTTCTTCTTGGATATCTCTTTAGAATTTGATACCACACCATATTATTTCCATTTAAATAATTAATGTGAAAATGTTTGCAACAAAATCCAGGATAAAATTTTAATGACGTTTAGAATGAACAATGACTACTAATGTTTGTGCAAGCCTTGGGGTCAACATGTTTAGAAAATTAATAAATAAAATCATACAGAAATATAAGAATTGAAGAAAAGCAAATTACAAGTAAAATTACATGCACGTGTGCAAGTCTCCAATGAAATCTGTTTACTGATCCTGTTGGCTCTTTTGTGCTTATTGACTTACACTGATCTCTGGTTAAACAATGCCTCGATTTATACAATTTTCATTCTTGCTTTCAAATTCCTTCATGGCTGGACGCTTCCTATTTCTGTATCTTGCTTCCTATCTCTGTAATTCTCTGAGTTGTCTGCCTTCCTCTAATCCCGGCCTCTTGAGCATCCTTAAATTTAATTACTCCTCCGTTGGTGGTCGTGCCTTCAGCTGCCTTGGACTCAACGTCCAGAATTCTTTTTCTAAACTTCTCTTTCCTCCTTTAAGACACTGCTTAAAAATTACATCTTTACTAAGCTTTTGATCAAAGCCTTGGTATCTTCTATGTGCCATATTTTGACTTTGTAAACCAACTTGGGATGTTATGTTAAAAGTGCTACACAAAGTGTTATTCATAGTGCAAAAGGAGGTCATTTGGCCTGTCAAGCTGGCACCAACAATAAATCCACCTGGTCATATCTCCATGTATTTTCCCTGCTAATGCCCCTGAGACTAAGGGGTAATTTACCATTGCCAATCATCCTAACATGCATGTCTCTGGAGTGTGGGAGTGAACTGAACACATGAAGAAACCCACACAGATATGGGAGAGAATGTATGAACTCCACACAGTGACCTGAGACCGGAATTGAACCTGGGTCCCTGGCACTGTGAGACAGCAGTACTAAAACTGTGCCATCGTGCCATCCTTACTGTGCAGTAAATAGCGTCACAACATAGGTTAAAACCCAACAAGTTTATTTGTTAACGCGAACTTTCAGAGTGCTGTTCCTTCATCAGCCTTATTGTGAGATGCATCTTTATTTCCCCATATTTCACGAAGCATTTCTCACATTTTCCTGCAAAGTAGCTCAATTCAATCTCCATTGACTCAATCTCCTTTTCACCAAGTTTCTCAATTGAAATCACAGAAACCCCACAGCACAGAAAGGCCATTCAGCCCATCATGTCTGCACCAACCACAATCCCACTCAGGCCTTACCCCCATATACCTACACATTAACCATCTAATCTATGCATCTCAGGACAATTTTATAATGGCCAATCACCTTAACCTGCACATCTTTGGACTGTGGGAGGAAACCAGAGCACCCGGAGGAAATCCACACAGATATGAGGAGATTGTGTGCAAACTCCACACAGACAGCGACCCAAGTCAGGAATTGAACCCAGGTCCCTGGAGCTGTGAAGCAGTAGTGCTAATCGCTGTGCTATCTTGCCACTCTCCTCAATTTTAATTCTGTACATTTTTTATTTTTGCTGCTTTGCTTTTTTTGTTTTTTCCTTCCTGCCTCACTCTTGGGTTCTCTATATCTTCTCCATTACTCTTGCCATTTTACACTATTCCTTCTATGCTATTCCTTTGTTGCTCTTGTTCTATCTTTCCCCATCTGCTGTCCTTATGATCTCTCATTTTTGCTGCAATACAACAAGAAAATAAGTAGAACAGCCATTGCTTTCTTTCCTGGCTCCACCTTTAACCTGGTATTGTGAGACTGCTTACTTTGTTTACCTCAGTCCAACGCATCATCGTAACCACAACCAATGGCTTTGAGGTTTGCAAAGTAAGAATCAATATGATTAGGAAGCCACCTTTTTCAGTTGTTGATACCATCAGTGTGACTTTTATATTAATTAACATAAATTTTAAAACTTTAACTTTACAAATTTTAGACATGAAAGGGAATCTCAAATTAATGCCCAAGTATTATTTTGCAGTGCTTACAACAAGACGTTTTCAAGCCAATTCTTCAGTTCAGGTATTAACTTATTTCAAACTATTGTACAAGATGCAATGATAATTTTTAGTTTCTACCAGCAGTTTATTTATGGGAGATGGAGATTGGGAAAATACAACTAATAATAAAGAGTATTAAAGTAATATTACTGCAGAATAAAGCAATAATATAGATCCACAATCATGTGATATCTGGCTCATTCAATTTATAGGGTCTTTGTTGTGGAACAATTTTTAAAAAAAATTACAAATCTCTCATATTTTACATTAGAATGACCCTAAACCCAGGATTTCCCTCTGACTGGATAAACATCATAGTTGAGACCAGTACTGCTGCTGTGTAATGAACCAGCAAGCATGAGATGAAACTTGGCCACATGACTTCTGTGGTTCATGTTCACTGTGTCTCATAAGCAGAATGGACAGACTCCTCCTTAGCAATGTTAGGAATGTGTTAATAGACCTCCTCATTAAGACCAATTTGATGTCAATTGTTTAATAGAAGTCACAGATCTATAAAGGGGCCACAGGTGGCATTGGGTTGCTGGTGGAGAATTGCGTGTGCGGAGTTAGATCAAAGAAATAAAGGTATTTCATGAAGAAGTAGGACTTGTGTCCCCTTTACTCTCCAATAACCGAGAAGCTAGAAGCTAGAGGGTGATTTAGCTAATTAGATTAGGAATTGGCTGGCAGATAGAAGACAGAGGGTGGTGGTTGATGGGAGATATTCATCGGGGAGTTCGGTGACGAGTGGTGTGCCTCAGGGGTCTGTTTTGGGGCCCCTGCTGTTTGTAATTTTTATAAATGATCTGGATGAGGGTATTGAGGGATGGATCAGTAAATTTGCAGATGATACTAAAGTTGGTGGTGTGGTAGATAGTGAAGAGGGGTGTTTTATTTTACAGAGTGACTTGGACAAGTTGCAGAGCTGGGCCGAGAGGTGGCAAATGGAGTTTAATGTGGAAAAGTGTGAGGTAATGCACTTTGGCCGGAATAATAAATGTGTAGAGTATAGGGCTAATGGTAGGATTCTTAATAGTGTTGATGAACAGAGGGATCTTGGTGTATTTGTGCATAGATCCCTGAAAGTAGGCATTCAAGTCGATAAGGTTGTTAAGAAGGCATATGGAGTCTTAGCTTTTATTGGTAGGGGGATTGAATTTCGGAGCCGCAACGTCATGTTGCAACTGTACAAAACTCTAGTGCGGCCGCGCTTGGAGTATTGTGTACAGTTCTGGTCCCCGCATTATAAGAAAGATGTGGAGCATTGGAGAGGGTACAGAGGAGGTTTACCAGGATGTTGCCTGGTATGGAGGGCAGGTCTTATGAAGAGAGGCTGAGGGATTTGAGGTTGTTTTCGTTAGAAAGAAGGCGGCTAAGAGGAGACCTCATTGAAACATATAAGATGATTAGAGGTTTAGATAGGGTGGACAGTGATAGCCTTTTTCCTATGATGGAGAAAGCTAGCACGAGGGGACACAGCTTTAAATTAAGGGGTATGAGTTATAGGACGGATATCAGAGGTAGGTTCTTAACTCAAAGAGTGATTAGGGAGTGGAATGCCCTGCCTGCAGCTGTTGTAGATGCGCCAATTTTGGTGGCGTTTAAGAGGTTAATTGATAAGTATATGGAAGAGAAGGGAATGGTTTAGTTTGGAGGGGCATTGCTTTTTATTTTGGTCGGCACAACATCGAAGGCCGAAGGGCCTGTTCTGTGCTGTATTGTTCTATGTTCTAAGCTCAAACAAGCAGTGAGTGTGAAAGCCTTTATAGCAAAATGCAGGCAACAATTTTCTGTCCACCTAAAATAAAGGCTGAAGACCCAAGAACTGCATGTGCTAAAAGGCTGAGTGGCTGTGAGGTAAGTGATAAATGATCCCTAGCTTAAGTATTTGTTACTTGGGCAATTGTGGGGAAAGTGAGGGGATGGTGTGGAATAAAGAAATTTGGAATAGGGTGGGCATATAGGCTAGGATAACTGAGTAGATGATAAACAATAGGGCTGATTGAAATTATAACAGCCATTTGACTCTAAAGTAATCCTTTGTACACTGACTCCAGGTCTGTGACTGATTAGCAGATTTCAGGCATACCTGTAGTCGAGACAATACAATTGGTTGTAGCAAAGCCTGGTAAGAGAATGAATAACCATTTGAGTGCCTATGACTGACTGCTCCTGAGTACATTCCTGATGGAAGGGCCTATGACCAATGGGGCTTGGTTATAATAACTCATGTACTTAGTTTATTAACACATACTCAAGATCACATGAGCATGGACCACTCAGTTTTCATAATACATCAAAATAGCAAATAGATAAGAAAAACCTATTTAATAAAAGCAAAAGGCAGAATCTTATCAGAAACTTTACTTCCCACTCTGACACCTCATAATTACATGCTTACTGAATATAGATACTGTGAGAACCAAACATTGACTTACATGTTCTGAAGATATTTTCTTTAGTAATTCAGTACTGGGTGTTCCAACAACTTCCATTATTCGTTTCAGTTGATCAATATCTGTACTATTATAGGAAAATGTAGAGGAGAAAAGAGAATCTACTTGTTGAAAAATCACAGTGTTACTGAAACTTAATCAATTCTTAGTGAGCTTTGTACAAAAGATTGAAATGTCATCTTGCTGACAGAAAGCAAGGATGGTCAAATTCACACTCTATTAATTTTTTTAAAAAAGGAAGATTTTTGTGTACATCAAGAATATAGGTGCTGGAGAGTGTATCAGTTTGCACCTTTCACATGCAACCTTTGATTAGTGCCAGCATAAGTAGGTAAAAAATTAAGTTTCTCCACTATTACCCTTGTGGTTCAACTTGAACTTAGTTTTTTCAGCTCCATGACCCAGGCCTGGAGTTGGAGTGGGTCAGTGTAATGTTGAGAAAATGCCCCTTAAGCAAAACCTCCATCTAGAAATAACTGTTCCTGCAATTAGTGGAACGTCCGTAATGAGTTTGCCTGCTTCTCTTCTCTGTCTGCCATTTTAATGGAAAGTGCAACTCTATTCATTGAGGTCACAGCACAGTGAGCTGGGAACAGACTGGCAACTTCTAAAATGGGAATTTGCCAAATAAATAAACCAGGAACAGCAGTGAGGGAAAAAAAAAAGAGGTGGAAATCAAGAACTGATAAATGTTAACATGAGGAGGAATAATTCTGTGTGCTGTTGAAGTTGGGAGTTTCCCTTTCAGGCCCATATTCTGGATGGGTTCACCTGGAAGAATTGCAAACTGATCAATGCGCTCAAGGCTGAGTTGGGCAGCTTTACTGAGTGAATACCTGCACATTCAAAATATTAGGGAGAGGTTTTTAATGAATTTTTTTTTAGCACATATGGAAATCATAAATTCCCTGCAGTACATACAGGAGACGAAAGTTGACCAACAAGGTGCATGCATTTGGCAGGTTGTGCGAGGGCTGCTCCTGGATGTTACTTCAGGAGTGGCCTAGTGCTTCATGTCGTTAGTGTATGCTTAAACTGGACCATCAGATGGGCAACATGACAGCTCAGAGACTATCGCTGTTGCTGTGCAGACACATGGATTTGGGCCAGTGTCTGCGGGAGTTTGCGCGTTCTCCCCATGGTTGTGTGGGTTTTCTCCGGGTGCTCCAGTTTCCTCCCACATCCCAAAAATGTGCTCTTAGGCTGATTAGGGACAATTTGTTACCCATATTGGTCTCTATATGTCATTAAGACGTTAGGATGGCGGCGCGGGCTCGTTGGGCCGAAGGGCCTGTTTCCCGTGCTGTGTTGTTCTTTGTTGTTCTAGGAGGCCATTTGGCCCATCAAGTCTGTACCACTCGGGCTCTATTCCCGTATTTACCCTGCCAGTCCTCCTGACTTTAGATAAATTTAGCATAGCCAATCAACCTAACCTGCACAACTTTGGACTATGGCAGGAAACCAATGCAGACATGAGGAGAGCGTGCAACCTCAACACAGTGACCTGAGGCTGGAATTGTATCTGGGTCCCTGGCACTGTGAGGCAGTGCTAACCACTCTGCTACTGTGCTGTCCTTGTAATAGAGAAACCACGTAGAGGAATAGAGTAGGAGAAGAGATCCCAATACTGAGGGGAAGATGCTTCTCTGTAAGGGAGCTGGAATTTGTGGTCGTAATGGGACAAGAGAATAAACAGCCCTTGAACAATTTTCCTTCTTTGTGAAGCAATGGGGTGAAGATTCGAGTTGGCCGCAACAAATGGGAGCGGGAAATGTGTCATACGTAGAGACAATCCAGCAATGCAAAGGGGGAGAAAAAGAGTAGGTACTTCTCACTTACTCACTCTCTTTATAGAGAAATACTGGATTTTCCTGGAGAAGTGAAACTGGTAATGGATTATATAGATGAGTACAAGAGTAAACCTACAACATAACAATCTGTGCTACAAAGCTGTTTCTATACTGTATTATCTAACCTGCACATCTTGGGACAATAAGGGGCAATTTAGCATGAGCAATCCACTAACCCAGCATCTTTGGACTGTGGGAGGAAACCGGAGCATTTGGAGGAACCCACATAGACACGGGGAGAACATATAAACTATCATCCAAGGCCGAAAATGAATTTGGGATCCTGGTCCTGTGAGGCAGCAATGTTAACCACTGTGCCACCATTGCCATTCAATCATGAACCATACTACACCGTTATAACTTTTTGCAATGACACAACATTCTCAGCACTACAATGTATAACGAAACATTACGGCTGAAACCCAGCCAACCAGTGACTGGTTTCAGTGAGGGCGAGTCTGGGTAACTAGCATTAGCATGGTAATTTTCTCATGATCCACGGAGCCTGATCCTGTTCTGATGCAACTTCCACACAGATACTTCTGATTTTGCAAGGGAATCAGTACAGGCAGCAAGGAGATGAGCCCTGCCTGGTGTTATACAGGAATACTGAAGTTATCTCAAGTGTCCCTGGATAACAATCGCTGACACAACAAATTGATATCACCTCAGACAGGTCTGCATGAATCAGGGGTTAAATAGAATGCTGTTGCAATTCTGGTTAATTTATATCTCAAATTCTTTCAGGAACCAAGCCATCTTATTTTATATTCACTTCATTTACTAGTCTAAATATAATAGAACATGCAAAACTTGCCAAGGATACAATCAGTTCCTGGAAAAAGAGCTTTTCCTTTCAACAACTCTGCCATAATGCATCCAATAGACCAAATATCCACTGGAGGAAAAGGGAGTCAAAAGAATTTATCAGAACATACAACAAAAATTGAGCCCAAAACAATATTTAGGGTATTGGTGTAAGTTTTACCACGACAGGCTCCATTTCTTATTCCAGGGCAAGCACTTGTTTGTAATTTCAGCTATGTTCTTACACTTATTTCTATAGATTCAAGGATTAGGAGACATGGTTTACACAATTAGAGCAAGATCTTTCAGAATGAAATTGAGAAACACTTTTACACACCAATGATAATACAGGTTTCTGGTTGTGATCTTACCAGCTGATCAGCTTATGCCACTGGTAAAACAGAGTGAAAAATCAGGATTATGCCCAGTTTTTCAACTCTGTCCACCTTGTTAATGGTACCCAAGTCACTAAAATCATTTATCTTCATCCAGAAACCATGGTCTTAATTCAATAAATGAATGAAAGGAATTTTTAAAACCTTAAGCACCACAGAAAGCCCTTCCGTTATATTAAGTTAGCAGCCTTTGGTAGCAAGGAAGGATTTATGGAAAGGCTAAGGACGATACACATTTCTAATAGGTTTTACCGATATAAACTTGTCATCCTGTACAAAGCTGGGCAGCATGTTCTGCAACTTCCTCAAAATGCCTTCTGAAAATGTTTCAAATCATTTTCTTCTCAGCAACTGAGACTTAATGTCCAAAATGAAGGTTTGAACCAAGTACTGAAACGTACATCATGAAAATGTGTTTAAATCTATCTACTTGATTTTTAATTTCTTCATTTAAAGCTTTTGCTTGAAGACTCCAGTCTCTCTCAAAGCCTTGGACTTCATACTTTTGCTGGAGTTTTGAAAAGAGCTAAATTTTGATTGTGCAATATATTGCACATTCAGCCAGCTACTCCAAGAGAAGAAAACCTTTATTTTCCAGTAATTTCATCCAAAACGTTTTGTTCCAAATTGTGCTGCAGATTCATAGTCATGGAATCCTGACAATGTTGTGTTCTTATGACAATGAAGATAGAGGCCTTTCAGCCCACTGAACTGACTCGATGACAGAGCATCTTACCCAGACCCTCTCTCCTACGCTATCCCTGTTACCCTGCCCACTTACCCTTCACCTGCACATCTTTAGTCACTAAGGGGCAACTTAGCATGGCCAGTCCACCTAATCTGCACATCTTTAGAATGTGGGAGGAAACCAGAGCACCCAGAGAAAACCCATACAGACAGGGGGAGAACATGCAAACTCCACATACAGTCACCTGAGGCCAGAATTGAACTTGGATCCCTGGCGCTGCGTGGCAGCAGTGCTAACCACTACACCATCACATTGCCCTCAAAGAGAGCAAAACACATTTGAACTTGCTTGCACGCACACATGCGTGCACACACAGTATTTTCCATCTTAATTTATGTTTTGTTTAGTGCAATGTAAATGCAAAAGTCAGAATCTTCAGTATCCCTAGCTCTCGTAATATGTGTAATTGTTGGCAACACCGAGACTTAGTGAACACATGCTGAAGAGAGTCAAAAAATGCAAACGGAGGTACTTTATGCTGAAAATGATGTATCCCCAATTTTCCTGACTTGCAAAATTATTTGTCCCAGTTAGAAAAAATTCATACAAATCACTTTTTTTTAAAATTTGCAGTTTAGTTTGTGACATTTATTCATGCCCAATCTTGAGTTTCTGGTGGAACACCCAATCTAGGATGGGAGCTTGCACTGAATAGAATTGATCCATGCTTGACAAACAGCATGGTGGCACGGTGGTTAGCACTGCTGCCTCACAGCCCCAGGGACCCGGGTTCGATTCCTGGCTTGGGTGATTGTCTGTGTGGATTTGGCATGTTCTCCCCATGTCTGTGTGGGTTTGCTCCGGTTTCTTCCCACAGTCTGAAAGATGCGGATTGGTCATGCTAAATTAACCCTTTAATCTCAGGTACTGGCTAAGGTAAATGCATGGAGTTAAGCGGATAGGGTGGGATTGTGGTCAGTTCAGACTTAATGGGCTGAATGGCCTCCTGCACTGTAGGAATTCTGTAAAATGTGTGGCCCCACAGCTGGGTGTGACCCTCAAAGCCCCTCCCCGTGGCTCCCAAGAGCCTGTTTTCCAAATGTCAGTCATATAGAAAAGATTAAATGGGAGATCCTGCAACAGTCACACACTTTCTGTCCTGTTTTGAGCCTATCAGCAGCAAATGTGAGGAAAAAAATCTGAGAGTTTGGGGCCCAGAGCACCAAGGTGCTGGGGCACGGCATGTCCAGAGTGAGCTATACGTGGCCCAGAGTAGAGCATGAGGCAGAGGGAAAGAGGCACACCAGCTCGTGAGTGAGCGAGTGACTGGAGATAGAGGGGAGGGGGTTAAGAAGAGCATGAGAGGGGAGGGATTGAGAGCTGGACACACACACCCAGGTACTATTACACTTCTACCACTTTTTTATTATGCTATCCTTCTGCTCAGTAAATTATTTCTTTTCATACCTTTCTATTTTGAAATTCATGTTTAATGTTGTGCCAAACTTGACAGTTCCCAGATTTGCTTATCAGCCCCTTGAGTGAGAAAAATATTGAAGGGTGAGTTCCCACACAGTTTGGACAAATCTGAATGAGTCCATGCCCAGTGACCTAGCCAGGCTGGCCATTTGGAGAATATTAGAATACAAAATTTGCAGAACACTGGTCTCTTTATCACATCAAGATTGAAACGTTTGCTCTACAGCTGTTCTGAAAGCTGTGTTCCTGGAAGGATAAGTGCCCCTTTTACCTGTCTGATTATAATGCATCCAGTTTAACATGATTTCTGGAGCTCGATACCATCTGGTGGCTACGTAACCAGTCATTTCATCGTCAGTTTGCCGTGCCAATCCAAAATCTAGAATCTGTCAAATCAGATCAACAACACTGAAAGTATTGAGAATAAGAGGGAGAGTAAAGAAACAAAAAATGGTGTTCTAAAATACAAATGAAATACCAAGGGATTTAAATCATACTTACTCGTAGTTCACAGTCCTCGTTTACTGCCAAATTGCTTGGTTTCAGGTCCTGTCAGTGGAAAATAATATTATATCGTGAGCCCAAACTGATTTACATTGAATGCTTTGGGTTACACAAACAGGATATCACATCGGTTCTGCAATTCATTTTCTTTGTAATGGCAGTCACTCTGCACTTTCTTATGTTACTCCTGCTACAATCACTTGGTAAATCTTACAGCATAACATTAACCTTGTTCTGTCGTTCTGATCAGCTCTCTGTGATACTGTTTAATTCTTTGGATTCCGTAAGCAGGAATATTATTAGATTCGGCCTTTGGAAAATTCACCTTCGTATGGATGTGGGCCATTTTCACAATTTGGCAACAGTTCCCAGCCGGATCTGCCAGCTTTGTTTACAAGTAGCTGGAAAGGCCCACCTTTTGCTGAACCCATCTGGTCTAAAGTGTAACGAAACTGGCAGCATGCCAGTCACCACTAACCAAGTGGAAACTCTGATGATATTTAGTTCACTGTGAGATGAAACTACCCGTCCTCCGTTCACCCGAGGACTTCAATCCATTTGTTTTTTTTGTTTAGTGTTTACGGATTTGACTTGCCCCTGTCCAATTCCACTAAAGCAGTTCATGCAGAGGACAGGAGCGTTTTACACAGGACGCAAGGCGTAATTAAAAACTCAACTTACTCTGTGAATGATACCAGCTGAATGGATATACTGTCAGGAAAAGAAAAATAACATTGTAAATCAAAACCCTCATCATCTTTTTACATTCTGAAATGGAACTTAATCTTGTTCATATCAACCATTTTGTTTTCAGGTATGTAGGAAGGAATTTTCCCATCACACTCACCATGGGAATCGTAGTAGGCGGGACAGGAGCATGCAAAGGTCCCTTGACCGTAGGAGGGACTTTCTGGTCTTGGGGGAAGCATAGCCAGGAAATCCTGATCATAAACTGCCAAAGGCAGTAAATAAGTCCATCTTTTGGTCAAGTTTGAAAAATTGCTTTTTCCACAAATATTGGCAAAGAAGATGAAAAACATGAAAGCGAAGGAAGGCGGGAAGGAAAGGGTCGACCTAAATGAGTAAAACATTTTTCAATGTGACTTGGTCATTAAAGGACACGAGTGGCACAATGGTTAGCATTGCTGCCTCACAGCATCAGGAACTTGGGTTTGATTGCAAGCTTGGGTTATTGTCTGTGTGCAGTTTGCACATTTTCCCTGTGTCTCTGCGGGTTTCCTCCAGGTGCTTCGATTTGCTCCCACATTCCAAAGATGTGTGTGTTAGGTGGATTGGCCATGCTAAATTGCCCCTTAATATCAGGAGGACTAATTAGGATAAACGTATGGGGTTAAGGGAAGAGGGAATGGATGGGATTGTGGTTGGTGCAGACTCGATGGACCGAATGTCCTCCTTCTGCACTGTAGGATTCTATGATGCTTGCTTGATGAGGCAATCTATGTTGCACCTGCACAGAAGTAGATAGAGGTCTTGGGGAAGGTAATGGAGGCAAGAAGTCAGTTTAGGCCTTGGTCAAGGAGTGAGTGTACATATGACAGAATTCACTTTGCCCTTGTAGGTTGAGGGGACTTGGGCTCAGTCTGCTTCCCAATAAGAGAAGGAATTGCTATGTTGCTTTATAAATATTTTGGCAGCTTTATTTCAGGACAGTGTTGCCGGAGTTCTAATGGTCAGTGAATGTTAATGGTTAAGATTAATGTGTGGCATAGTGAAAAATGACAAAGGGATGAAGAGAAAATAGAAAGAAAATAGCATACCAGTGGAAACTCCTGCCAGGTTTAATGTCTGACATTAATGTCTTAGTCTCTGATGTCTTCCACAGGACTGTTTCTATTGAATAGCACACCCTCTTCCTGTGTGCTGAGCTTTCGCCCACATGGTGACGCATATGTGAACATTTCAAAGTGTTCTTTGGTACAGCAGCACAGACATTCTCAGGATTTGGGCAATAAACTTTCAGAATTAACAAATCACAGGACCAACGTGAGGAGGAGCTAACATTGACATTGAGGATGAACTAGAATTGTGGTATTCTGTCAATTTTCTAACATTTCATGCATAGAAAAGATACGATACATGTGCAAGATTTCCATTCTCAAGGATTCAAATGCATTTACTATCCCTTCCAAAAATGTTGATTCTTACAGCCAATGGTCAGAATGTTAAGCTAACATCAGCTTGCCAATTCATGTGTCAGCTTCTCAGCTGAAAAAGATGGTGGGATGGCCAATATAGCCCATCAAATCACAGGAACGCCACAACTGGAGATTGTCAGAAAAAAATGTAATCATTTGGAAAAGGTGTACAGGGAGGGAGCACGGTGACAGTGCTTGCTCAGAAAACTGAGTCAGAAAGGTTTTAAGAGTAACTGACGGTTTCTGTGAATAATAGTTTAACCATAATAATGGAATAACCATTTGGTGTTTGTCTTCAATGGAGTTAGACATCATAAATAAAATCTGGCTTTTAAACAAAGGGTCATTGATCTCAGGTGGGATTTTCTGGTTTCGGGCCAAGTGCAGCCGGAAAATCCTGCTGGAAATCACGGACCTTTTCATGGTCCTTGTCCCACGTGTCAAGATTCCCATGGTGGGAGGGAAGGGAAAATTCCCTTCTTCAAGTCTTTCTTCAAAGGAATTTTCTGGACATTACTATACGGAGGATTATTTTTCTCGAGACATTTTGAAATGTTACTTGGTGATATGTGTGCTAACGCCACATTAGTGAAAACTGTCATGGTCTGGAATTGGATGGTGAAGAAATGTTGATAACTTGTGCATTATTTAAACAGACAATACTGAAGCTCCCTGGTCTAGGACTTCACTAAAATGTATTGCTCTGATTCATAAAGGCAGTTTGGGTGGGAGCTGCAGTGGCTGGTTCTGTTCTGCAGCTTAGCTGCTTTCAGTTTTTTAACATAATGGCTGAGTGTGTTTCCTCATTGTAAAGTAATTGAAGAAACACCCTTCATCACTTATAGTAGAATAGTCACCATCAATGGGTACAGACTATGGGCCTGTTGTAAAATTCAACTTGCCATGCCTATTATGCCTTGGTGCACTTTGCTTTCTGGAAAACGTTTGTACTACATGATCACTTCCATCTCCCAAAAACAAATCTGACAGGTTCAAAAGGCTATCATGGATTTTCAATAGCTCTATAATACTTAAAATATATCAATCTGATTGTTTTGATTTAAGATTGAGAGCTACTTTTCTCATGCTTAAAATACCCGTCATTTCTTGGGGAAATTATTTTGATGTGTAATGTAGAATCACAGTAAGCTCCCTACAAAATATATCAATGTTATCAAGTCTATTCGCAATCACATACCCACAATGCCAGCTTTTCCTGGGCCTGTCCATTATTTTTAAGTTGCCGTTTGGCAGAGACCTCAAGGTCAATGCTATCCTAAGGAGTGGTGATGGGGAGGGGAGAATGAGAGGGGGGATCTTTGACGTGGTGTACATGGTGACAATTCAGCCAAATTTAACACTTATGGTTTTAAATCCATAGGACAGTATGGCTTGGTGAAGTATGAAGGTAAAATCACCATAGTCCCAGATACTGCTCTTTTAAAGTTTATTTATTTGTGTCACAAGTAGGCTTACATTTTCACTGCAATAAAGTTAGTGAAAATCCTCTCGTTGCCATAGTCTGGCACCTACTCGGTCATGCTGAGGGAAAATTTAGCATAGTCGAACCAGCATGTCTTTTGGACTGAAGGGAAATTCACGCAGATCCAGGGAAAACATGCAGACCCTGCATAGACCGTGACCCATGTCAGGAATTGAACCTGAATCCCTGATACTGCGCAGCAGCAGTGTTAACCACTATCCCACCCCTCCTGAGGAGGAGCTTACTGGTCATGATTTAACCCAAGGATAACACCTCAGGTGAGAGGATTGCATAGGGCATCTCAGAAAATCTGTGTTAGAAAAATTGTTTATCGTTTTGCCATGTACATTTTTGTATAACCATAAAAAGTTATAACAGAAACTTAACATCTTTGTCTGTCTGCACAAATGTTGGCTGTTAATTCCACTGTTGCTTGCTGTGTATTTCAGACGTACAGTCATAGCAGTTTTATTTCCTTTGTGGTTTAAAATTCTAATAATTGTTTTTAAACTATTGCTGTTGAAACAACTCTTATTATTTTGAACTCAGGAGGGATATTGTCAAGTTAAATTTGGTATACTCTGCTGAAACTGAGTGCAGTCCAGTTTATTTAAGACAAGGAGGCTCTGCGGAGATAAGTATTATCATGTGCTAAAGGCGAGGATGCAGGGGTTCAACTTTATATACAAAATAAAGCTTGCATTTAGATAGTTCCTTTCACAAGTTTCACCAAGATGATTTGCAGCCAATGAAGTATGTTAAGCAGACTAACACAGTTATTAGCACTGCTGCCTCAGTGCCAGCAACAAGTTCAATTCTGGCCTCGGGTGTGTATGTGGAGTTTGTATATGCTCCCTGGGTGCTCCAGTTTCTTCCTTGCTCGAAAATGTACAGATTTGGTGCATTGACCAAGGGGGAAAAAAAAATTCATCTTGACGTCCCAAGATGTGTAGGTGAGATGGAATAGCCATGGGCAATCATAGAAGAATCACAGCATCCCTACAGTGCAGGAGGCCATTTGGTTCATCGAGCCTGTACCGACAATACTGGCACCTACACCCTATCCTAGTAACCCCAGGTGTTTATCCCACTAATTCCCTCTCACTAAGGGGCAATTTCGCATGGCTAATCCACCTAACCCATGGGAGGAAACCGAAGCACTTAGAGGAAACCCATGTAGACATGGGGAGAATGTGCAAACTCCACACAGTTATCCAAGGCCAGAATTGAACCTGGTTCTGTGGTGCTGTGAGGCAGCAATGTTACTGTGAGGTTTAGATAGGAGAGAGAGATTATGTAGGATGTTCTGTCAGTGCAGATTCTCCTGAATGGCCTCTGCACTGTAGGGATTCTATGAAGGAAACATGGCTGTCAATTTGTGCACGGCCAGTTGTGCATGTTAAGCTTCTGTCACAATGTTTGGTTTTTTTTCAGTGTTAAGATTACATATAGGCCTGTGGTTTTCTATTTGACAAATTAGGTTTGGTACACACTGAAACATTTTTATTTCACACTCAGATAAGGTTTGCAGCTATCAATCATCGACTACCCACAAGCAAAGATGCAATTAGTGATAAATCTAGGTGATATTTTTACCAACTGATTAATGAATAATGATGAATTCCATTTAGTCTGCATCACTAAAGGGTTTATATCACACCTTGTGCAATGACAATCTGTTCCTTAGTGAAACCTGAAAGAGTTGACTCCTAAAACTTCTAGATTAACAGGAATATTCTCACCAATGAAACAGCTTAAGTGATAATTAAAAATACCTGCACACTGCATCACGGTCCGAGGGATTTCGAATATTTGAAAAACTGTTGTGAATTTGAGTAGTGCTTAAATGTTGGAAAAGAGTTGCTGATGGAGCAATGACTTGGGGAGTTATGTGAGCTTTGCTTGGAGTCAATCATTATGTCTTGGGAGCATAAGATTGGAAGATGACTGAGGAGGAAAAATTGCAGAAATGTGCCAACAATATTGAAACTACACTGTGCATTGGGCAGAAAGACAAATGAGAATCACACTCCCTTTTTAAATTATCCATTGTTAGTCTAGTTCTGCCTCCACGTATAGTGCATTGGTTACAGTACCTTAAGTCCCCTGAGTAACTGATACACAAGAAACTGCACATGATCGTCTGTCAGCTTCTGACACTTGACTATGTTATTCAAGTCTGCGCCCATGAGGTTTGTCACCAAGTACCTAGAGCAGTAAAAATATAACTGGTTTTAGACATAAAAGAATGAGTTTGATAAGCACATAAGTAGTCTTTGGGGCCAAATGCAAGCCATTTTAATCATTGAATCCTTTCCTCAAACACGTAGTAGTGTCTTTAGCGTGCAGGATCGTAGATTTTCCAGCATCATAATCTTTGAGTCTCACAATAGAATCTTAATTTTAAGAAAAAAATCACAAGTAAGATGCTGAAGCTAGACTAATTTGAAAATTTCAAACTCTGACAGATTAGGTGGATTGGCCACGCCAAAGGTTGCGGAGGCTAGCTGGATAAAATGCATGTGGTTATGGGTATAGACTAGGTGGGATTGTGATGGGTGCAGACTAAACGATCTGAATAGCCTCCTTCTACACTGTAGGATTCTGTATATTTTTATTCGGGAAGGATGTGTAACCAGGTCGGATAAACAGATCAAAATCCAGACAGCCATAACCTAAATGAATTGCAACGACAGCCCAGACAGGGCAAATAGCCTGCTTTGCTTCCTAAGTGTATAATTTTTAACAAAGATTAAAAGCAAACAAAAGTCACTAAATACTGGAATAAACTTTATAAAACTGCATCTTTAGAGATGCCTAGGAAAAGGGGTTCAATTAACAGTCAGTTAATATACTTCAATATGCTGTCACAAGTTAATAGAGTCTGTTCAGCCAGATAGTTTCCCCATGTGATACATTTATATTCCCAATCAGCAGCTGGCAGATGCTGGAAGTGGTCGTTAGCTGCTTCTTCCTGAAGAGACCTGTTATCTTGGAACTTTTGCAT
Source organism: Sphyrna mokarran (assembly GCA_024679065.1). Taxonomy (NCBI): domain Eukaryota; kingdom Metazoa; phylum Chordata; class Chondrichthyes; order Carcharhiniformes; family Carcharhinidae; genus Sphyrna; species Sphyrna mokarran. Next base: position 26,299,312 of record JAGIQG010000019.1, read on the forward strand.
TTCTCCCTGTAGCAATTTGAAGAAAATATCAACAGAAATACTAGCAATAGATTATCAGCTTCCACTTCCTGTGTATGTGTGGGCCTCTAGTGAATTACTATTTGTTGAATCGTACATTGGAAGTCACAGCAATAGTTCAGGTGAAGTGGAGTAAGCTTATGAGTGATAATTGAACCAGATGCGCAGACAACACAATGTGCGTTTTAAAATCAGATATTTTCTTCTTGTATTTCTGTTATATACTGCTATATCTACATTCAATGGAAACTACATCTTGGAGCACAGCTTTTGTCAGTGATGCTGTTTCTGGTACCTGCACTGGCAAAAGGCAGAGATAGGCTTCCTTGCAAACCTAAGGAAATTCCATCACCCTACTTGTGTTTTGTAGCTATAACACAAATGACAAAGACCTTAATATAGCAGTCTGAAGTTTGCTCTTATTCTGCAACGGAAGTGCACTGCCCATCATACTGGGATGTTCTCATCCTGGGCTTAATGTTCAGTATAATCATCAAATAAAGGCCAAAAAAGCTCCATCCTTGTTTGTGCTGAGATTCTCCAGAGCTGCTGAAAGCAAATGGAGTTTTGGCTGGAACATTAAATTCTCCGCTCTTACTGGGCATGGATGAGATTGGAGAATCACGTCCAAATCATACACTTGTGTGTGTCTGTGACTTGCCATGAGATGATTTTTCTTCAGCAAATCCCAATGGGAACAGTCAAGATGAACTCCGCAAGCTGTCTGGAAACCCTGGCTATTTTTGCCTGTTTGAACTCTTACCTAGCTTTGCATAGATCTCATCCATCACCAATTCAGAGCTATGCATGGTCAGAATAACTGGGAATTTAAACTGATTTCTGAAATTCTAGACTGGTAGTTGTTCATTTTAGTTTTTATTATTCATTGAACCTGTGCCTAACATGGAATAGCTTCAGTGAAGTCAGGAGTTGGTGGAATACTCACCACTTGCCTGGATGGGCGTAGTTCCAACAACAGTCAAGAAGTTTGACACCATTCAGGACAATGTAGCCCCGTCTGATAGGCACTACATATTCACTCCCTCTACCACTGACGCTCAGTAGCAGCAGTGTATACTATCTACAAGATGCATTACAAAGAACAAAACAGCACAGGAAACAGGCCCTTCAGCCCAATGAGCCCGCGCCACCACACCGATGTTCCCACCTCAACCCACGATCCCTGTCTATGTTCATAGATCTATGGATTAAAAACCAAATTTGAAACAATTTAGAGAGAATTTGTTTTGCCAATTAGCCTAAGAGCACATCTTTAGGATGTGAGAGGAAACTAGAGCGCCTGGAGAAAACCCATGCAAGCACGGGGAGAATGCGTAAATTCAGGTGAAGTAGTATTTCATTTGTACCTCTTTCATTTTGGTCTACATTATTCACTGCTCCAATGTGGTCTCCTATACACTGGGATGACTAAACGAAGAGTGGATGACCATCCTGCAGAACACTTTTGTTCAGTCCAAAAACATAGCCCTGAGCTTCCTGCTGCTTGCCATTTCAACTGCTCTATGCCCACATGTCTGTCCCTGGCCTGTTGCAAATTCCACTGAAGTGATATGTAAACCTCATCTTATAATTAGGCACTTTACAGTCTCTGGATTTGATATTAAGTTCAACAAATTCAAACCATGAACTCGCTCCCCTGTCTTGACCCAATATTTCTTGACCCAATGCACCCTGATACTCCCCACAGGATCATCTGTAACTTGTTCTAAGTTTTGCTTTCACAGATTCATATTCTGCTATCTTACCTTCATGCCGCTATTAGCGCATACTTTAGTCTTTAGCACTACCATTGACACTCACTGTCTTCTCTTCCAGGACAGCTTGGTCCCAACTCACACCTAACACTGATCTTTTGCTCTACCTTCTCCACCCCCTTCTTAAACAGTATAAAATCCATCACATTAGGTCTCCTTGGCTCTGAACAAGTCATATGGGTTCAAAACATTAATTCTATTCTCCCTCCACAGATGCTGCCAGCCTTACTGATGTTTTCTGTTTATATCTTTGTAAGTTGTTTATGCTTTCTAAGAAGAAACAGGTTGTAAAACATTTTACCTGATTGCTCAAATGGACATCAACCAGTCCATTTCTACTCCAGGCAAGAGATTGGGCTATTGACCACCATGATATGCAGGAGAGGAAGAAGGAAAATTAGATATTGTCGGTTCTTCATCCTTAGCTGAAGCAATACATCATGTAGTACAGGATTTCATCAAGCAACTCTGAGGATTAGGATTCAATGAACCACAACCGAAAATAGATAGCAAAACAAGGCCAGTGTTTCTTTTTTATATAAATCTGCAGTCCTTTGCCACTATAAACAGCTTAAACTCTCTTGCTCAAAATCACTCATGGGCCATTTTCCAGGCTAGTCTCCTCCTGAGGCTGCTTCAGAGGTGTGCAGGATCTTTCAAGCAAAAAACAGTGAACTATATATTGAACAGAAGGAATCTCTTCAACTTACACTTCACGAAAATTCTCTAGTGTGATGGCTGGTGTAAAGACATCTAACAATCCAATTACCTGAAAGAAATCAACATAAGTTTTGATTAAATTAATGTACCCATTTGTAAAACAATAGAAAGAATTGAGCAGCCTTGAAAGCTCCAATGAATTCATCATGATTTAATACTTCTGTGGCAGTCCTTGTGTAAATTTTCTAAGATTGCAGTACATATTCGTCCTTAATAACATTATAAAAATTAAAGAAAGTCTAGGTATTGAATTGTATTTCTCTCCATGAAGGTTTTAATAATTTAATCTGTCATAACCAAATAATATATTTCTTTATCATCAGACCATGTAGTCATATGCCTCATGAAGAACTAATTAATTGGCTGCAAGAAATCAAGTCAAAAACCTAATAGTGAGGTTTAGGAAATGGGTGGTAAGATAAATCTGTTTCTTCAAATTTCATAAATGTTCTTCATAGATTAGAAATATCTTTTGCTCATTTCCCAGCAGAAGTAAATCATGCTGTGATAGATGTTCATTGCAAAGGCTCTTCAAATGCAAGAACAGATTCTTCCCTGCTCCATCAGATTTTTGAATGGACTTACCTTGCATTAAGTTGATCTTTCTCTACACCCTAGCTATGATTGTAACACTACACTCTACACTCTCTCTTTCCTTTTCTACAGATGTCATGCTTTATTTGTATAGGGTAAGAAACAATACTTTTCACTGTATACTAATACCTGTGACAAAAATAAATCAAATCAAAATCAAACTTAGAACAAGCTATCCTGTGGGGAGCATCAGGGTGCAGTGGGACAAGAAATCTTGATTTTAAAAATGGGGTCAAGATGGAGGAACGAGTTCATGGTCTGAAGTTGTTGAATTTAATATCAAGTCCAGAGGCTGTAAAGTGCCTAATTGCAAGATGAGGTGCTGGACCTCCAGTTTGCATTGGGCTTCATTGCTTCAGGTAGATGCTTGGACATTGGTGTCAAGAGCACCTTAGTGTGGGCATGTTGAAACCAATTGCCACAGTCCCATCATTACTCTATCTAAGCTCCAGATACTCCAAGGTGGGATATAAAAACAGAAAATGTTGGAAAATCTTGGCAGATCTGACAGCATCTGCGCAGGTGGCAGAGCAAACCGATCACTTAATAGAAACTTCTAGTACCTTCCTCAGCCTTCTTCATTCTCATTTACATTCTTTGTCCAATTAAGAGTCCTCCTGCACCCCCCCCCCCCCCCCCCCCCCTCCAACCCTCGTAGTATAAATCTCTTCTGACTTTCTTTGCTGTTAATTCTGATGAAGGATCATCCAGACTCGAAACATTGGCTCTATTCGGTCTCCACAGATGCTGTCAAACTTCCTGAGCTTTTCCAACATCTGTTTTTGTTTCAGATTCCAGCATCTGCACTACTTTGCTTATCAGAGGTGGAATATTCTTGGTTTTGTACAGCACAGGATGCTATAACACACTACATAGGATGGCAACGCGGAGATTTCTCCCTTGTTGAGAATGTAATGCCGAATCCCCCCCCCCCCCCCAAAAGAAATACCTACTTCGTAATCTGTTAAAAGTGCACGGGAAGGTGAACTGTCCTTCAGTAATGTTTAGTAGTTAACTAACAGAAATACCCGACACTCACTCTGATATTTTAACTAACGTGGAACTTTAACTAAACAAGTAACATACCGAATAAGATTATACTGGGATGCTGTTCAACCAAATGCAATGCACACTCGTCAACAAAAAAATAGAATTTAGACACTCTCAAAATATGCAACCAGGTTTTTCGGAACCTTCTGGAGTTTCTCGGTTCATTTCTGTCTGTGAGTTCTTTTTGCATTGGGACCTTTTGTTGGTTAGATCATGCATTTTCTTAAGAGGTATAGAAAGCTGGCAGAGTGGAGAGCTGCTCTCTCCCTCTTGAGCTTTGAGATAGCAGTTGTTAACTCATGTTTTTCCCTCATGCACACTCTTTTATACCTGTGATGGCCTATCAATTTTCCTGCAACAGGATTCGTCTGATTTTTTTTTCAATATCATCAAATTTAAATCTTATCAGTTCTTAGTAGCTGAGCACCTGCTCTAAATTGAGCAAAATTCAAGCACTCAAATGCCTGAAGCCTGTTACCAAGGCAACCCTGTTAGTCTGGCCTTTGATTAAAAATGTTCCAGCTTGGATTCAGTAAGCACTTTGCATTTTAAATCTCTAAGCACTGAAACCAAAACCAGCATTGCCTGCCATAAACACAAAGCCCATTGTGCTGCAACATTTTTCATTTCAAAGCTTTCCCATGTTGTTGCCTCTAAGCAGGAACTCATCCAGACTGACTTTGAAAATCGTATGAGGTAATATTAGTGTCTGTGATTCTTTTACTGTTGTTGCCCTTACCTGTAAATCTTTTTGTTTTATATCCCTTCTTATTGTATGTGTACATGATTGCAAACATTCACTCCACCCCACCCTCAGGTTTGATTGTGAATCAATTAATCTTCCAAGTAAATCACAATGTGAGTCATTGTTAAACTGGATCCGTGAACTGAGGAAAATATGGGGAAACATGCTGCTGGCTATTTTAAAAGATAATTTTAAAACATCTCTGTTTAAGGACAGTCAGGTAGAAGGTAAAGAAGTTCAGCTTTCCTCTCTCTAATCCATAACAATAAGCAATGAACAACCAGGGCATTAAACCCTGGCTGAACGCCATTGCCTTTGATAAAAGCAAGCTTAATCGTCCCAGCTGTATCTCCACCAACTCCGTGTCTGATCCCTTTGGAGCAACGAAACTGGGAATTCTGACACTAGTAAGATGGATTTGGGGTGGACCCTCCCACCACCGCTACCAAGACCCAACTCGACCAAGGGCATGGTGCACTTAAATTTAAAACTTTCCATGGGGAATGCACTATTAAAAATTACCCTGAAGATTTTCTACAGGTAGATAACAAACCTTATCGTAAAGCATCCACTTACATTTTCATGTTTCATGTGTTTTAACAATCTCAGCTCCCTGTACGTCCTCCTTGCATGAATCAGAGACTGAAATGGTCTTGACAGCTTTTTTATAGCCACCTTCTGTCTTGTTCTCGTATCATAGGCAGAGCTAAACAAATAAGAGTACAAATCAGCGTCTCACTAAAACTGTTCCAGCACAAAAGAAACCATGATGTACAAGAGGAAAGCCTTTGAGGCAGCTACATGAAAAGTTCTTATTTGGATTTCATTTAGCTAATTGTGATTTCATGTGAAATCTGCAGAAGAAAATAAGCATTTGTGTATTTTAAGAGCTGGTCACGTTGTCAGTAACAGCAAACAGCAGCCACAGTAATCTAAAATGCAACATTATGTAGGACCACACGATAAACCTGCTTTCAGAGAAAACACGTACCATATTTCTGTTCTGTGATTGAAAGAATTTCAAATGGATGTGTGTTAGCAATGATATGTAGGCTACAAAAAAAAAGAACAATATTCCTTTTTTGTTTTGTTTAAATCTACTGATAAACATTTTACACCATTCCCTCGATGCAGATCCCTAATTATTGCAATTAAGCAAATAGAAATTAAACGCTTAACTAGTTAGGCAACTCTCAGTAATTTGTTTTGATTTGATTTAATTCACTATTATATGTACTAGTATACAGGGAAAAGTATTGTTTCTTGTGCACTGTGCAGAGAAAATCTATCTTTCATAGAGAAGGAAAGACGATGGTGCAGAATATAATGTTACAGTCATAGCTATAGTCTCGAGAAAGATCAACTTAAGGTCAGTTATATATAAAGCTAGTTCTGCTAATCAGAAAATGGTACAACAAATGAGAAGATAAGAAGCCAAAATATACTCTTGCTGGAGGAAGTCTACTTTGCAATTAGTGTCAAGGACTGGGATTTTACAGGATCTCATGCATGACAGCAAGTATCATTGGATGGAATGGCAAAGGGTGGCTTGCTGATTGCTTGCCCTCTGCCATGGCAGGATGAGGGTAGCAGAGAAGCTGCTCACTCTTAGGCACGTTGAAGCTCAAGGTGGCAATTAATGACTTCTTCCTTCAAATGGCACTTCTTCACATGAGGAGACTGCCAGAAACTCTGGTGGTCTCCTTGTAGGACTGGGTGTTTGGGACCTTCCTAGACAGGAACCTTGCTGTAGTATAAGTGTTCAGTATAGCAAAGGTTAATATGAGATAGGAGAACAGTCCTGCCCACAGTGTGATATAGAGAATCACATGATAGTGGACTGACTGCAGCAGTAATCTAGCAAAAAACAGCGTGGAGATAGTATCTAGTCAGAGAGATACCTTGGAGATATTTATAGTTTTGAATTGTCACTAAACACTGAGGGCAGAATTTTCCCATCCTGCCCACCACAACGATGGGAGTGGGCGGGACTCTGACCACCCATTGACCTCGGGTGAGATTTTCCGGCCATGAGGTGAGCGAGGACGGAATTTTCCAGCCACAGTGTTCAACTATCCAAACTTCCATGTACTTAGTTAGACTCCAAACAAATCCTTCTAACTTCTGCAGTCCACAGGAGCTCCACAACAAGGGTGGCAATGGCTGGAAAATTCTCACTCTGCCCTCACAAACAACACCCCAGCCTCTATCCACCGCACCCCATTGCCTGGTTAGCTCCAGAGAGCCTGATATAGTTTGTGCACCCTGGGGCTTCCTCCAGAATGACTTGTCTGAGACTGACTGTAGTCCCTGACATGGCCACTGCTCTGGTGTCACTGGTAAAACTGAACAGCTGCATTATAATGGCAGGAGCCTTAACTGCAGTCAAGTAAGAGCCACCTCAGTGTTACATTAAATTGAGGCTTCCATGCTTGGCCAAGGAATTGTTGTCTCTGATTTTACAGCAGTGAAGGGTCCACCACTGCCCTGGAAAGTCCATACATGATTTCCAAACTAAGGACCAAGAGGCGAGGACAGTGACAGGTGTGAACCATATCTGAATGTCATTTCCAGAATTATGCAGAACTGTCAAAAAGTCAGAGCATTCTGTGTGTGCATATACTGATTGGTGTGCATCTCGCTGCAGTTTTAATACAAATAATTGTGGAGCATTATTTAATACAAATAACTGACTGTGGACAGGCTTTGGTGAACCAGGTGACGAGCCACTTGCTGTGGAATTGCCAACTTCTAAACTGCTTCAGTAACCATGGTATTAATATAACTTGTGTTTATGTAAGTCCAGTTTCCAACAATGCCAATCCCAGGATGTTGATGGTGGGAACTGGTTGATGGTAATATCACTGGAAAGACTTATTCATTGATTAAGCTCTCTTGTTGGAGATGATCTTTGTTTGACTTACCACTCATCTCCCAAATGGTCATGTGTCTAGAATCATAAAATCCTACAGTGCAGGAGGCCATTCAGCCTATCAAGTCTGCATCAACCATAATCCCACCCAGGCCCTATCCCTATAATCTCATACATTTACCCTAGCTAGTCCTCTGACACTAAGGGGCAATTTAGTATGCCAATCCACCCAACCTGCACATCTTTGGACTGTGGGAGGAAACCCTAGCTGCAAACAATCGAAGACTGTTTCATCATCTGAGTAATTGTACATGGAACTGAACACTGTACACTTATCATCTCCATATCTGATGGGGAGGGAAGGTCATTGATGAAGCAGCTGAATGTACGCAGGCCTCAAGACACTGAGGCACTTCAACAGAACTGTCCTGGGAACTGCAATGACTGTTGTCTTGACAGTGTGATCGTGGAGAGAATGTTACTTCTTGTGGGAGAATCTAAAACTAGGTGTCGCTGTTTAAAAATAAGGGATCACTCATTTAAGATAGGTAAGAATTTTGTTCTGTTTGAGTGTTGAGAATCTTTGGAACTCCCTACTCAAAAGGCAGCAGAAATAGAGTCTTTCAATGTTTCCAAGCAGGGATAAATAGATTCTTGATAAGCAAGGAGTTTGATCAGCTATGCTTTTATTGAATGGGGGAGCAGGTTTGAGGGGCTGGCTAGTTTACTCCTGCTCTTAAATTGTATCTAACCAAGGCCATCCTTTGTGCCAGCCACTCACAGATGACCCTCAAGAAACCCCAGCCAGCCTGGTGAACATGGATCCGAGGTCAATGCTGCCTCAATGCCAAGGGCACTTACTCTCCCCTCAGCTCTGAAATTCAGCTCGTGTCCACATGTGATTCAAGGCAGAATTGAGATCTGAAGTTGAGAGATTGTGGCAGTAGCCAGACAAAAAACATTGGTAAGCAGGTGGATCCCACTTTCTACGGCACTGTCAATGATCCCCTTCAGAATCTTGCTGCTAATTCAGGATAAGGTAGTAAATGGCTGGGTGGGATTTGTTCTGCTTTTAGTAGTTAGGCCAAATTTGAACCATGTCCAAATTTGCTGGTAGATGTCAGAGTTCTAACTTTTGTGGAATAGTTTGTGTTGTGATTGGTTCTACAAATCCTCAGCACTACAGCTAGTGTTCTGCTGTGTCCACTGTGCTCAATCATTTCCTGATGTCATATAATATGAATCTAACTGGCTGAAGTTGGGATGAGAGAGAGAAAGAGTAAGCCAAGAAAGATGATCCTCCTGACACTTCTTGCTGAAGATGGCAGCAAATGCATCAGCTTTACTTTATGCATGCCTGTGCTGTACTCCATCATGGTTGAGAAAGGAGATACTTAAGGACGTGCAAACTCATCCCATTAGCTTCTTAATGACACACCATCATTCATGATTGGGAGCGCTGTCAGCCAGCCCTCATCAGGTGAGGTGGACCAGGATGCCAGTCTGTGGGTACCCACAAGTTGCCACCATTTCAGCAGCAATTGGCCCTAATCTTTGGCTGGCATAGACAGGTGCACAAGATTCCCTTGGATCACTTAATATAGAAGCTAAATTTTTCCTTCTTGATTCTGGGTGAATATTGTGAGCTTTTAAAATAAAAATAATAATCCCACATGTGAAAATTTGCAGGCTGCTTGCAAAATTGGCGGGTTTAAAAGTCAAAAATTTTTTTTTTCCGTGCACATTCACCGGTGCACCATGTGAAGAGAGCTGATAACCACAAGAACAAAGAGAAGAGGGTGCTGTGCAATAAAAGGAAACCAGATATTCAGCCATCTGATAACAAAGGTTCCTGTTTAATGAAACTACACGTCGAGTAAACAAAGCTGCTTTGCAATGCTGATGCCCACAAGGGCCAGTGTAAAATAACACACCGTGCAGCCTGCAGTGTGAGCTCCAATGTTCTCATGGTCATGCTAGCCCCTTCACTTGATAGATTTTTCAGGCTTTCTGTCATTTTGCAGGAAACAGCAACCTGCTTTTTTTTGCTTAAAATCTAGTTATACAGCTTACATAGGGCACTTTCCAACTCAAGATTCATCATTCATACTGTGCAACCCTGACTCAGTCTGGACAGACTTAATCTGTGAGCATTGAAATTCACTGATGTCTAGCATTAGACATTAGATAGCCAAGTTCCGCATGCATGAGGACAGCCTCAGCTGGGATCTTGGGTTCATGTCACACTATGTGTAGCCCTCACCATTTGGCCTGGGCTTGCAAAATCTTACTAACTGTCCTGGCTTGAGACAATTCACACGTCTTTAACCTGTAATTATCCCCCTCTCTATTTGTATTATCTGTTCCTGTACAGACTTGATTACCTGTTAAGACTTGCATTCCAACCATTATATTGCAACTGCGCCTTTGTCTATATGTGCCCTGTTTGTGAACACAGTTCTCCACTCACCTGATGAAGGACCAGCACTCCAAAAGCTCATGAAACCTCGTGTTGTGAGGCTTCTAACTGAAACTGTCCAGAGACAGGAAACCACTATTAAAGCCAGGTTTAAGTCAAGGCCCCAGAGATGAATTGCCCCTAATGTACTTCTTCCCATTTATCACTTATTATTTGAGGGAAAATAACAAAAATCATTTGGTGAAAGACATGAATGACACCTTTAATTTTATACTTTATGCTTTGCAAAAGCTAAGCAAAGGATGGATTTTCTGGTCCATCCCACTGGCTGGATCTTCCAGTCTCACCCAAGCCTATCCCCACTGTGGGTTCCCTGACACCAGTCATGCAAACCACCACTGCCTTCAGCAGGACTGGAAGATCCGGCCAGCAGACAATAATGAGCTGCCTCCACTGCAGAAGGATCTCTCACTGAAGGAGAGGGAATCCCAGTCACAGAGCATGTATTTTAGTATTACAAGGAGGCTTACATTAACACTGCAATGAAGTTACTGTGAAAATCACCTGGTTGCCATACTCTGGTGCCTGTTCAGATACACTGAGGGAAAATTTAACATGGCCAATGCACCTAACTAGAATGTCTTTCGGACTGTGGGAGGAAATGGTAGCATCCGGAGGAAACCACGCAGAAACAGAGAATGTGCGGACTCCACACAGTCACCCAAGCCAGGAGCTGAATTTGATTCCTGGCATTGAGGCAGCAGTACTAACTATGTGCTCCCTTGCAAAAACATTGGACCCTTGCCAAATATTTTACACTTCCCCTTCTCAAGTCTATGAATTTGAAATCAGTTCCTATAGTCCACTAACCCTTGAACATCTGAGTGTTGTAATCTGAAAACATCCCAGATAATGACCTGGATACTTCAGGGATTCCTCTCGCTTTGTTATTGACGTTAATAAAATTATGAAGTTGGAGCTGAAAATCTGTTAGAAAATATTGAAAACAGATTCGATATTAGCTTCAAGCACCAGATGCGTTTAAAAAACATATAGAAATTGATGAACCTTTGCGAAAAGCACATTGTTGAAGCAGTGAATGATGTCCATTAACACTTGTCTTGAAGTACTCCAAATAAACTATTGTGTATCAGCCGGGACTTATTATTATAGTGATAGCCCACTATCTTTTGTTTCTCCTTCTTTATGTACATTAACAGATTGTAAAAATCACTTCACATGCATTTATATCCTAAATCTGGAATATGAAAAAAAAGTATCTTGTTTCACTAAGGTGACTTTTGAATGCATATCTTATTATTAATCAGCAAAAATATTGATACAAACTGTTTCATATCTAAACTCAATACTATCTTTGTTTATAAATACTCCAAATTTTCCAGAAATGCATATTATTTCATTGTTAACCTTGTAATTTGACCACATAAAACAACGATGTATTTAGCAAGAAATTGAGAGCTCTGGAGAAGGGTTATATAGTCTCAAAATATTAACTCTCTTTCTCTCTCTATAGATACTAACAGACCTGCTGAGTTTTTCCATAATATAGCTTTGTTTTGTAAAAAAATTGAGATGTCCTTTTGTGAACCATCAGTAGATAATAGAATTTTTATTCGTTCATAGGACATTGGCATCACTGGCTGGCCAGCATTTATTGCCCATTCCTAGTTGCCCTTGAGAAGGTGGTGATGTGTGGCTTGCTAGACCATTTCAGAGTACAGCTGAGAGTCAATCACATTGCTGTGTTTCTGGAGTCATACATAGGCTGGCCCAGGTCAGGATGATAGATTTCCTCCTCTAAAGGACATTAGCAAATCAGATGGATTTTTTTCCAACAATTAACAATAGTCATCAGTAGATTCTTAATTACACATTTTTTTTTTACTGAATTCAAATTCCACCATCTGCCACGGTGGGATTCAAACTTTAGCTGAGTTTCAGGATTAATAGTCGAGAGATAATACATGAAGCCATTGCCTAGTGGTTTTTGCCAGTTGCCTCTGGTTTCAAATTATTTCATCAGAAACATTGTTTTTGGAAAGACAGATCCAGAATTTAGAGAGGCAAATATTCAACTCACTAAAGGTGTTACAATAGTTTGTTTTAAAGCAGGGCAAAATGGTAGTATGGAATGGAGGATGTAACCTTGTATAAAATCTGCCTGGAGACAGATAGAGACAGGAACTCTAACACCTTGACATAAAAGCAAGAAGCAGCTTACTTTGCTCTCAGACATTTGGGGAAGAAGAGGTACAAAAGGTACTGCAATGCCCAGCAGGAAAGCAGGACTGCTTCTGGATTAACTACCAAGTACAGCGAGGATGGATTCCTTGTTTGAAGCAACAAAGCTCGTGCAGAGTAAAAGAACAAGGAATTGCCAGAGGGTGATGTGGGCTGCAAGTCCATTCAATTATGCTCAGAAGATTGAATGGAGACATTGTTAAGAAGAACATTGCAAGATTTACCCAAGTGGGGAGGGAAGAGAGATCCTGTTAAAGCCAGGAGGAGCTTATAGACTTTAAACATAAGGCTGCTTTTCAGCTTAAAGTGTGGTTGTGGCATGGGGATTTGGTTGTGTTAAGAATGAATGAGGATTACCCATAATGTAATTTAATGTATTTAATTACTACTAAGTAACATTTAGTCAATGTTGTTTGTTACAGTTGAAATCTTAATGTCCAATTTTGTCATACAATCCTGTGTTTGGGTCACTGGGAAATTCACATTCTTTTAAAAAGTTATCAGTCTCTATGGGGATCGTAGTCAGGGCTCTTGGACTTTTGCCATCTCTATATTTGGCGCTGTTGCAAACATGCATATGAAGATTTCTAGCAAGGTTGCAAATTCATTCTGAAAATGAGCAATTTAAAATATCCAGAGGAAGGCTTCGCCAATGCGACAACAATCCAGAAATAGAAACTGGTGCAATTCCCAGCTCCAGGTTTCTGAATGGGTGGAGACTGGCTGCCCCACCCTGCAGTGCTATCACAATCCAGAGATTATCTATGACGCTGATGGAAAATTTCACAGAAGAATCTCACAAGTAGCGATAGCTCTGTAAACCTTAGCCTTCCTTTGGTGGGAAAAAAAAATACAGCTACTCTGAGTTCGAATCTCACACTGTAGTTTAAAATGCATATATATGTTCACTGATATCACAGTATATTTAAACATATTTCAATTATTGAGGCACTTTGGCATTCATTGAGGATGTAGCAAGATTGACTAAATAATTCATTGGTGTTGTATGGTGTAGGTCGCAGCTCAGTAAGTTTTAAGGTATCTGTAGTCTTTGGTTTAACAATAAATATTTATTACCCAATAGAAACTATATACAAAAAATAAAAATCGAGGTTAAGAGCTGTCTCCATGCTTGCTTCTACTCACGGTCTATCTAACACTGCCTTAACCTTACGATGTGCGTCATGTGTTCTCTTCCATCACTGTGTAGGCAGTAACTGTACTCAGTCCCACTTTAACCCTTTATGTGTCGAACTTTCTACTGCAGTTGGCTATGGACCAGAAGGTGATTCTGATAGTGGAAGCAATAGGTACAGAGGTGCACAGGTTAAATGATAATCTGGGAGGAACAAGTGTGTTCCTCTAGCTTCCACAATATAAGTGAAAAATATCCCAAACTTGCGTTTCAATTGGCAGCCTCCATGCAGTCATTTTAAGGCTAGCTGGCTTACTTGCTGAGTCCATGAAAGAACTGACCATAGTGCATGGCGGGTTTCGCAGTGGACATTCACTATTCAACTTCGCAAAAGGGCCTGGAACAGGTGGTAGACCCCCACCCACACTCCACCCAAATGCCAGTTTCAGAGGAGTTACAAACAACATGGCAGAACATGCTGTTTTGGCATAGAAGTGAGTGCATACAACCTGCTAAATTGGCTCCTTAGGCAGCTAATTTACACAATCCATTTACCAGTTTGTTTCTCTCCACTTCTTAAGAGAGTGTGCAATACTTCAATAGTCAGTGCCACTGTCCACTACTGTCCATGTTCAGTGACAATTTATTATATGTCTTCCACTATAGCTAAGATGATGATCAGTACAAGATTGTCATCTCATTAGTCTCATATTCCCTCGAGCTGAAAAAGTTGAAACAGTGGAAATTAGGAGCAGAAGTAGACAAATTCAGCTCTTTGAATGGCAGAACAGGTTCAATCAGAGCATAGCTGATCTCCCCCAGCCTCAAATCCATCTCTCCACCTATTCTCCATATCCCTCTTTCCCTTTTATTATTAGAAATATACCTATCTCCTCTTAAGACTATTCAATGATTCAGACTCCATCCTGCTATGGAGCAGTGAGTTCCACAAATCTACCGCCCTCGGAGAAGTAGTTTCCCTTCATCTCAGTTTTGAATCTACCACCTCTCAAACTATTCCCATGACCTCTTATTCTCGATTTCCCCATAACATTAACAATTTGGTCTACATTTACTTTATAACATTTTAAAAGGGATTGATATTCCTCAATAAGATCCCTTTTCACCCTTCTAAACTCCAGCAAATACAAGCCCAAACTGCTTAATTTTTCATTTGTCAACCCTTTTGTCCCCAGAATCGATCTGGTGAACCTCCTCTGAACTGCCTCCATTGCCACCCTATCTTTCTTCAAATAAGGAGACCAAAACTGGACCCAATACTCCAGATGTAGTCTCACCAATACCTAATACAATTGCAACAACACTTCTTTACTTTCATATTTCAGTCCTTTTGCAATGAATGCTAACATTGATGGTGCAAGTTATTTTGTACTTTCTGTTCTGAAGTCTTCTGGTGCTACACATTTGCATAAAATTAACATCCTTCCTTATACCTGCTATGGTACTTCATAATAATTAGAAAACATGCAATGTGTTAGCTTGAATCTTCTGACACTGGGGGCTTTCCTTCAGATAAATGACAAACTTGCTGGTTCACTTGATGATGCAGTGCCAAGATAAGCATTAGAAAGGCATTGAGATTCAGAGCTAAGTATCTGTGTTACATTCAGCCAAATAGTGCAATGGTGACTGGGTTGCAACAAAGCAATATCTTTGTCCCTCCCATTGCTCCCTCAAAATGCACTTCAAACACAAGACTGAAGCTATGGCCAAATGCAATAGGAGGCTGATTCCTTCAGGGTACTTATTATTATTTCTTACCGTTATGTATTAGGTATTTTTTTGTTGAGTTATTAAGAACCATAACACTGTAGAGCAACCAAATGTCTTGGTATTTCAACTTCACTGTCTTGGTATTTAAGGATTGGTCTGTGACAATACAATCATTGAAGTGGGAGGTGTGCATAAACAATCCTGGAAGACGGCCTACATTTTCTCTTCACTCGATGTTCACCACAGACATAGCTGAGACTAAAAGAACTCCCCAAGTAATAACAAATTGATGCTGCATCCTTGCATTCTGCAGTACTGAACATTAATGGCATGTGTGTTTGAAATTTTGGTGGGATCTATCAACTTGATTTTTTTTAAAATACAAAAGTAAAATGCTACAGACACTTTTTTCTTAACATCTCCTCATTGGATTACATGAAAATTTCGGTAAGATCGAACACCGAGCTTATCCCAGCAGGGCTGCCTATGGGAATCTCTGACCCCATTTTAACACATAACATTTTTGTACAGCAACAATGCAAAGTCACAAACTGCATCACAAAAGCCTCACAAAGCAAAATAGGTCACTGAGCCATGTAAGAAGCTATCAGGTCAAACATAGAGGTGATGGTCTAGTGGTATCATCACTAGCCTATTATTTCAAAGTCTAATCTTTTAGGGACCCGGGTTTGAATCCTGCCATGGCAGACAGTAGAATTTCTATTTAATAGAAGAAATCTGGGATTATTGGTCTACTGATGACCATGAAATCATTGCTAATTGTTGGAAAAACCTATCTGGTTCACTAATCTTCTTTAGGAAAGGAAATCTGCTGTCCTTACCTGGTCCAGCCTACATGTGATTCCAGAGTCATAGTAATGTGGTTGATTCTCAACTGCCCTCAGGCAACTAGGGATGGGCAATAAATGTTGACCAGCCAACGACGCCCATGGATGAATAAAAACGATGACCAAAAGCTTGGTCAAAATGGCTGGTTAGGTTTTGAGGAGTACCTTTATTGGGAGTCTGAAATGTAGAAAGGCAGAGAGGTTTCGGGAGGGAATTCGAGAGATGGGGCATAGGCAGTTATAATAGTGAATACAGAAGAGGCCAGAATTAGAGGGGAGCAGATACCTCAGAGGGTTGTGGGACTTCAGGAGGTTACAAAGAAAGGGGTGGGTCAGCTACGGAGGGAATTGGAAGTCATGACTGGGTGCCAATATAGGCAGTGGGTAAAACAACGATAGGGGAACAGTACATACTGCAGTTTAAGACCTAGCTAGCAGTTTCGAATGACCTCAGGCTTACATAGGAAAGAGGCAGTCAGCAGTGTGTATACTCTGAACAATATCACAATCTCAAATGACTTTCACTGATCTGTATCACGTATCCTGCATTCCCAACATGTGACCCCGTTTGGTCCTGTGTCCACAAGACCACCCGATCTATGACTTTTCATTGAAATTGGGACAACTAATAGTACTGAGGTGTAACAGGAAACAGGTATAAACTATTTATAACATACAGAGCTAACAACACAACTATTTACATTGTGCAAAAGGCTAATCAGGCTGCTTTCCCCCTCCATTTTAAAAAACTAAGTCCATTTGTAGACTAGTTCATCACATAGTCCTTGAACATTGTAATTGGTTTAATCATTGGCCTTGAGCATGTGTTTGTGTGAGTTAGCTGTTTTGGAGATGCCCCAGGTTGATGATCTCAGTGTGGATGGCACCAGGCATCCTTGCAGTGTATGTAGTGGCTGTAGGGTTTGCTGTGTTGGTCTCTGGAGAAGCCTCCATTTCCATTGGGTTGCAGGCTGGAAGCATAAGGCACGGTAATTGTTGATGGTGCTAGTTCAGATACCTGCAATAGGTGACACCAGTTTCATATGTAATGAGCACTGTCTGAGACGATGAGTGAACTGTTGGGCTGTGGGGCATGGCTGTGTACCACTGCCAGTTTGTCTTGGCCATGTATGGACTGGATCCTGACTGACTAGGTTCTAAAGGCCAGAATGTATGAGCATTTCAGTGGTAATATCTCTTTTCCCTCTTTAAACCCCTTGATAAGAATGTCACTCTTACTGGTTTTCTTTAGCTGCAAGAGGGTTTTGGCAAGGAGGATTGTGGTATTGGTGCACCTGGAGAACAGTTGCTATGCTGATAAGAATAGACCCTATCTTGGCACAGTGAGCAGACCCTGACTTGGCACAATGCACATGCTGAGGAGTGCAGCATAGAAATCTGTAGTCTTGGGCATATTTCTCAAGTAGATGCTTGGCTGAGTATAGAGACTGTAGATATGAACTAAAGTCACCTGCAAAAGTTAGAGCTGATCTCAAATGACACGAGCCTGTTTTTTGAGCCATTTGAGAGAAACACATATTGAATTAAAGCTGCATTAGCGTTCAAAGATTCTTTTAACAATGTGCTAATTGTTAATTACAAGTGATGATGTCAAAATTATTACATATATGAAGACTCCTTTTCTTGAGTTTTAATTGTTGCTGGATATTTTGATAATTTATTGTTTTTCTTTTCTGTTGCTTTTTTCTCCCCTTCAATCTAATATTGCTTTTCCTCTCTTTATTTCTTTCTCTGTGTGGGAGTTGACACGAATCTCACTCACCACAATTCACACTTTCTTTTCAATCCTTGCACTTTCATAAACCTTCCATCCGACTGGTTAAGGAGAGAACAAGATGCATGCCCAATTCACTCAAGTCCCAGATGTCTGTTTTCTCTCGTTGCATCATGATCAGTTCAAACAATTTGGAGTGCAATATATCCCTGAGACTAAACAGACAAGAGCAAGTCTAACAAGACACCTTTCGATTCAGTTCTAATCGCAAATTACAATCCACTTATGTTTCTGGGAGTAAACCTTTTTTCTCAGCAAAGAGCATTGCAATCAGATTTGATATTTGGTTTATATTAAACTACTCAAACTATTGTTACTGAAAAAATAAGAAAGGTTCCTCAATTATTCATTTGTGCATGAAATGTATTTTGACCATAGAATATCTACAGTGCAGAAGAAGGCCCTTTGCTCATCAAGTCTGTATTGACAATAATCCAAAACAGAACCTATCCAAGTAACCTCAATTATTTAGCCTGCTTGTCCCTTGACACTTGGGGGCAATTTGGCATCGCCAATCAAACAAACCTGCACATTTTTGGCCTGTGGTAGCTAACCAGAGCACCTGGAGGAAACCTATGCAGACACGGGGAGAATGAGCAAACTCCACACATACAAACACCTGAGACTGGAATCAAGAACTTGGGTCCCTAGTACTGTGAGGCAGCAGTGCTGACCACTGTGTAACCCCTGCAGCACTCCCTCAGTGCTGACCACTGTGCAACGGTCCCTCAGTGCTGACCCTCTGACAGTTGGTGCTCCCTTATGCTGACCCTTTGACCATGTTACAGGTAAAGCATTTGACAAAGTACACATAACATTTACTGTACCCAGTGCAAAGGTATAATATAGTGGAGCATTAAAGCGTAAAACAGTGTTATTCCAGTGCACATTGAATTTAATTCTCCAACTTTTCAATACTTGAAAATTTGTACTATTGCATTTGCAGCAGAACAGACATGAAGCACAATTCTAAATGCTGTGACATTCAGTTCTATTAAATTCATGGGCACTAAGTCATGTTACTGAATTAATATTAATTACCCAATTAAAATGAATTGCTGGCACCCACGCATGCTACAAGAATTACAACTGGGAACTAAAACAGCCTCTGACAAGATATGGTACCAGAAAGTTAAAGGATTAAAGACGGTAGGGAAAAAAAATCCAAAAAATAAAGAAAAGCTATTAGTGAAGCCTTGGGCCTATCCGTTTCTGAGATATACTTGTGAATTATATTAGAACACTAGCATGTGGTCATCACAACATTATATTCCAACTGGTGACAATGGTACACAGCACTGTAAAATCAATAAACACATAGTAATGCTTTTATATCTATTATAGCATTAATATACACTAGTTATTGGACAAGTATTCAAGAAGCCTGGTTTTGAATCTAGAGAATGCAAGTTTAAGTTCCACCATGCCATTGTTAAAAATCTACACAATGGCGCAGTAGCTAGCATTGCTGCCTCACAGTGCCAGGACCTGGGTTCAATTCTTGGCATGGGTAGCTGTCTGTGTAGAGTTTGCACATTCTCCCTGTGTCTGCATGAGTTTCCTCTAGGTGTCCCAGTTTCGTTCCACAGTCCAAAGATATGCAGGTTAGGTGGATTGCCCATGCTAAATTGTCCCTTATTGCCAGGGGATTAGCAGGGTGTGTGTGGGATTGAGGCATAGGGTCTGGGTGGGATTTGTGGTCGGTGCAGACATGATGGCCCAAATGGCCTCATTCTGTAATCTATAATTGGAAAAGCTGGTATTGGTTAAAGTGGGCATGTCAATATTGAATTTTCATATAACCAGTGGGTTCATTAATGGCCTTCTGGGATGTAAACCTGCTATTCTCACCCAGTCTGACATATATGTGGCGCCAGAACAACATCCATGTGACTGCCGTCTGAAGTGATTTGGCAAGTCACGTAGTTGTATGAAACATCCATCCGAAATAAAACAGGCCCCATCACCAGCTATGTGGTGCAGCCAGGTATGAACAGCAAGTCTCACTAGAAATACCCATATCCTGGGAACTAATAATAAAACTGAATATCGTTCTCTGCCACTCAAAATGAGCCACTGTAAAACTATTAGTGCGACAGTGTGAGAATATAATAAAACTAATCAAAATTGTTTCTTTTGATGATAATTTGAACCAAAGCTTTGTTTCATCAACAAAGACAGACAGAATGAACAAGTTATCAGTGCAACCAAAGAGTGATTCAATATGTCAAAACCACCAGAAATAGTTATAATGAGCAATTGTTCAAAACTTGCAAATGACTCCAAACTTGGAAGTGTAGTAAACAGCAAAGAGGATAGGGAGACACAGACTGGTATCGTGGATAGACAGGGCAGATAGGATTTAATGTAGGGAAGCCTGAATTGATACATTTTAAAGTTAAGAGTTTGAAGTTTATTTATTAGCGTCACAAGTAGGCTTACATTAACACTGCAATGAAGTTACTGTGAAAATTCTCTAGTCACTGCACGCCAGCTCCTGTGCGGGTACACTAACAAAAATTTAGCACGGCCAATGCACCTAATCAGCACATCTTTCAGACAATGGGAGGAAACCGGAGCACCAGAAGGAAACCCACACAGTCATGGGGAGAACATGTAGACTCCCCACAGACAGTGACCCAAGCCGAGAATTGAACTCAGGTCCTTGGTGCTGCGAGGCAGCAATGCAAATCACATTTTAAAAGGAGGAATAAGGAGAGATGACACAAACAAAATGATAATTTTACAGGGCACAGGAAAAGAAACCTTGTAGTAAGTACGTACACAAATCTTTGATGGTTGCTGGACAAGTTGAGAAGTCTATTAAAAAGCATAAATGATCATTGCGCCTCATTTGAGGCACAGAGTATGAAAGGAATTTATGCTAAACCTTTACAAAACACTAGGTCTTGCTGGAGTGTTCCATTCTGGGCATCACACTTCAGGAAGAACGTCAAGGCCTCCAGATAAAAATGTGTTGAAGGGAATTACTAGAATTTACTAACAATGAGAGACTTATGTTAGAAGATTAGAATGACTGAAAGTCACGAGGAAATTTGATAAAGATATTGAAGATCATGAAGGATTCTGATAAAGAGTAAACCAAGAGAAACTGTTTCTGATGGCAGACTGTAATGAAAGGATATAGTTTAAAAAGTAATGAGTAAAAGAATCAGACAGGATAAGGAGAATGTTTCTATGTAGCAAATTGGTTTGACCTGGAAGGAAGGTGGAAGCAGGTTCAATAATGACTTTTAAAGGGGGATTGACTATATATACTCGAAGGAATGTGGGATTAATTTGCTAGTTGGGTCAGCCCTGCTCGATCATTCTGACTATGTAGCATGATTATAAACACGCACATTTTAGATGTACTGAAGTCTCACCAGCTAATAGGAAAATCAAATAACTATTGCAGTATCTGTTTGCAGTCATTAAGTCTACTGAAACAATACTTCCAATATTTCAGGTCTACGTTTAAATATATATCCTTAATATATTTTTATATTTAAAATAACATTGGCTAATAAGCCATTGCATTGACCTGAACACCATTTGGGGTGCTTGAGGGAATTAAAGCTAAACTGAAAGACAAATTATTATAAAAGACGCAGTGGTCCATGATATAATGTTGCCGTGTTATCAAAGGGTTTTGTGAATGGAGGCATAGAGTACAGTCACCTATATTACAGGCTGTGACAATTAGTGCCACCGTCCACCTCCCAGCCAGAAGCTGCCAGATGAAGGCTGGTGCAGATATGTCTGAGTGTACCCCTGGGAGCGGCTTAATAGCCTTACGGTACAATGAGGGGAAAAAATGCACACATTCAAACCCCTTTATTTCAGAACGGCACCGGTATAGCGCTTCTCAGCAATTCATATCGAGAAGCTGGCTTGCCCCAAACCCCGCCCCATACAGCCCATTCCAACATGGTTACCTCTCCATTTATCCAGGGAAAGTGCTCATTGCGAACCTTAAGAAGCGGCAGTCAAACTGAAATTGCACTCGTTCTGAAATTGTGCTCAATGTTCTTTCCTGTGATACATTTCAATAGCCACATTCAGCAGCATTGGTTACAGGCAACGCTTAAAATCCCAGCTTTCTATCAGCACAATGTTGAAAGGATGTTGAGCAGGCTACAGGATAATGGATACAAATCAACATTTAAAAACTCAGAAATTCCTCCTTTGGGGTACATTCATTGCGGCTCAGAACAGATCTCACCTACCAGACTGATCCGTAAGCCCCGGATCCAACGGGAGTCAGATTCTGGTACCTCTCCGGCACTTCCCATATCGTCTTGTTTAATTCTTGCTTGTAAAAGCCAGTCCTAACTGACATCCTTACTCCATCAAACGCTGCAATCCGGCGGCAGCGGCTGCTGCTGAACATCCACCCAGCCTTCCTCCTCCTCCCCCCGTCAGCAGCGTCGAATCGAAACCGATTACAAATCGCAGCCACGCGTTTGCATTTTATTCCATTTAGATGACGGGCAGCGCGCACTCTGCACAAGCGGGTACATCATCCCATACTGAGCACTGCAACATGGACTAGGCGCTGGAGCCACACAACCATCGACAGTCTGTGCAATTGAAGTTTGTCACATTGGGACATTGCAATTGCTTCAATTGTGCAGAATATGAGGTCTCATACTTAAAACTATAAACTATCAGGGGGAATCTCTGCTTGGCATGCCTCACATATATTCTACAGAATGGAATCCTTGCAGTGCAGAAGGAGGCCATTTGGCCCATTCTGCACCCACTCCCCTAAAGAGCATCCCATCTAGGCTCTCCCCTCCATCCTAACTATCCCTGTAACTTCCTGGCATTTATCATGGCTAATCCATCTACCTACGCATCCTGAGACACTAATGGGGCAATTTATCATGGCTAACCTACACATCTTGGGTTACTAATGGGCAATTTAGCATAGCCAAACCACCTAACCTGCATATTCTTGGACAGCAGGAGGAAACTGGAGCACCTGGAAAAAAACCCATGCAAACATGGGGATAATGCAAACTCCACGTAGACAGTCACCCGAGGCCAGAATCGAACCAGGCTCCCTGGAGCTGCGAGGAGGTAGTGCTAACCACTGTGCACTACTTGTGATCCTTTCTTGCTAAAGATGTGCTAGTTCCACTCAGATCTATCAGAATTCAACCTACCTTCAGTTTTATCATTTTGTGTTCACTACTGTGATCGGCAAGTCTTGTACAGAAAGTAGTTTTCCTATGCTTGGATTATGTATTCCAATTCATGGAAAGTTAGTGTTTTTATTTAATAAGAATTAAGGAATAGTTCATAAATATTGTCTGTTTATAACACATTGTGCACAGTGGTTAGCACTGCTGTCGCATAGCGCCAGAGACCCGTGTTCAATTCCGGCATTGAGTCACTGAGATTCTCTTCGTGTCTGCATGAGTTTCCCATGGATACTCTGGTTTCCTCCCACAGTCCAAGATGTGAGGTTAGGTAGATTGGCCATGCTAAATTGCTCTTACTGTCCCAAGAGGTGCAGATTAGATGGGTTATAAATTGCTCCCATTAGTGTCTAAGGATATGCTGGTTAAAGGGATTATTCATGATAAATGTGTGGGATTACAGGGATAGAGAGGGGGAGGGGCCTTGGGTAAAATATCCTGTCAGAGAGTGGGTGCAAACTCAAAGAATCAAATGGCCTCTATCTGCACTATAGGGATTCTATGAATCTGTGATGACTGTCAGTGGGCAATAAGGAATAAATCTTATAGGCTTTCACCTTCAAGTGATCTTGTATCCGATGTGACCAGGCTTCTCTTGGCCACTTCTGTTGACCTGCCATATTTTTCAAAGGCTATGAAGAAGGTTTCCACATCCTCCTCTTCAAACTCAGGGGCATCAGTTGGAAATACTGGAGGATATCAAAACTTGTTTTGAATATTTGAATTACCGATGATCCGCGCCCTTCCCCCACTACCATGGGGTAGAGTGAAGTTCCTCTTCTGCTTCCATCTATCTTTGTTCCTTACCATTTTGTGTCTATAATTTGCTGCTGTAGTTGGAAGGCTGATACATTATCCCCCTTTTTCTCTTTTCTTAGAACTCACCCTTTCTCTCAGAACTCTCTCTCACCCTCTTACCTGAAATTCTCACTCTAGCCTCCATTCTTCCAGATGGATTTTGACTCAGGAAATCTGATCTGTTTCGGTTCCGAATCCTCTGTTTTGAATCGGGAGTGAGGCTAAGATGCTCAGCCAGCATCTTTGGTACCCTGGGGCTTCCATATTTTATGACATATAGAATGTCCTACCTGGCATTTAACTGTTCTATGAATAAGGGTATATTTTAGTGCAAACCAAGTCTTCCTGTTGCAGGAATGCTTTTATGCCAGACTCAGCGTCTTATAGTTTAATATTCACAAAGCTTGCTGCTTTCATTCAGTTTGCATTTGTTTAACAATTTTCTGTTCTACTTCAAATTTTTATTTACAGTCAGATTTGGCTCCTTTGTTCCTTTGGATTTAACTCTCGGATGCAGACCCCAACTCTGTCATGGACAGAAATCATGTTTAAATAATTTGCTAAAATTCTTTGAGGAGGTAACAGAAAGGGCTGATAATGGTCTGCTGTTAGTGTGGTGTATATGGACTTTCAAAAGGCATTTGATACAGTGCCCCAAAACAGACTTGTAAGAAAGACTATAACTCATAGAATAAAAGAGGCAATAGCAAAATGGATACATAATTGGTTGAATAACAGGAAGTAGAGCGTAGTGGCCAGTTGATACTTTTTGGGCTTTGTAGTGATGTTTCCCCAGGAGTTGTATTGAGACTCTTGCATTTCCTCAGATGTATTAATGATCTAGATCTTGGTGTGCAGGCGACAATTTCAAGGTTTGCTGATTATGAAACCTGAAAGTATTGTAAAGTGTGAAGAGGACAGTGTCATATTTCAAAAGGACATAAACAAGTTATTGGAGTGGGTAGATAAGTGGCAGATGAAGTGCAATGTAGAGATAAGTGTGAGGTGATGCAATTTGGTAGGAAGGACATGGAGACACAATCTAAAATAAAGGGTAAAATTATTCAAGGTGCAGGAGTAGAGGGCCTGGATGTATGTGTGCACAGATCATTGAAAGTAACAGGACAGCTGAAGAGAGCAGTTAATAAAGCAGATAGTATTCTGAGCTTTATTAATAGGAACAAGGAGGTTATGCTGAACTTGTACAATACACAAGTTAGACTTCAGCTGGAATATTGTGTACAGTTCTGGGTGCCATGCTATAGGAATGATGTGAATGTACTGGAGAGGGTGCAGAGGAGATTTACAAGAATGGTTCCAGGGATAAGAAACTTCAGTCATAAGAGATTGGAGAGGTTATTGAATTTAAAACAGCTTAAAGTTTATTATTAGTGTCACAAGTAAGCTTACTGCAATGAAGTTACTGTGAAAATCTCCTAGTTGCCACACTGATATATCTTTTTGGATACACTGAGGCAGAATTTGGCATGGCCTATGTAGCTAACCAGCACATCTTTTGCACTGTAGGAGAAAACTTAAGTACCTGGAAGAAACACACACAGACACGGGGAAAACTTGAAAACTCCGCGCAGACAGTGACCCCCAAACTGGGAATTGAACATGGATTCCTGGCGCTCTGCAGCAGCAGTGCTAACCAGTGTGCCAGCCTCAGAGTCATACAGTGCAGAAAAGCCCCTTTTGGCCAATCGAGTCTGCATTGACAATAGCTACCAATAGTCCCATTTTCCAGCAGTTTTCCCATATCCCTGAACATTGTGATACTTCAAGTGCTCATCCAAATACCTTTTAAAGCTTCCAGCCTGCAGTATCTTCCCAGGCAGTGCATTCCAGATTCCTACCACCCTCTGAGTGAATTTTCTTTTCTCAAATTCCCCCTGAATTTCCTCACCCTAAAATTATACCTCTCATTATTAACCCCTGAACCAAGAAGAACAAATGCTTCCTATTCAGGTTGGGACTGTTCTCCTTGGAAAGAAAGCATCTAATAGGAGGTTTGATAGAGATGTTCAAGATCATAGGGGGCTGGACAGAGTAGGCAGGGAGAAACTGTTACCACTGTAAAAGGATCAAGAATGAGAGGGTACAGGTGTACAGTAGTTTGGAAAAGAAGCAAATGTGACATGAGAAAAAGCTTTTTCAAACGGTGAGTGGTTTGAATCTGGAAAGCATTTTCGGAAAGTGTGGTGGAAGCAAGTTCAATCGAAGCATTCAAGGGGACATTAGATCATTGCTCAAATAGAAACAATGGCAGCACGATGGCACAGTTGTTAACATTGCTGCTTCACAGCGCTAGGAACCAGGGTTCAAAACCAGCCTGAGATGACTATTTGTATGCAGTTTGCATATTCTTGCGTTGTCTGTGTGGGTTTCCTCCAACATTGATGTGGTTAGGTTGATTGGTCATCATAAATTGACACTTAATGTTAGGGGTTCGCAGGGTAATACATGAGGTGACGGGAATAAGGCTTGGGGGGAATTGTGGTTTGTGCAGAGTCGATGGGCTAAATGTTCACTTTCTGCACAGTAGGGATTCTATGAATGTGCAGGGGAAAAGGCAGGAGAATAACACTAAGTCATGATGCTTCTTTGGAGTGCCGCTGCAGACATGATGGGTCAAATGGCCTCCTACTACGCTGTAACAATTCTATGTTTCTGTGTTCCAGAATTGTGCACAAATGGGCATCGTTTATATAAGAACACAGACAGAAAATGCGAAAAGGTTCTTCATCCAAAGCGGGACAAAACACTGGAAGATCTCAGCAGGTCTGGCAGCACCTGTAAAGAGCTGACATTTTTCGAGTCCAGATGATCCCTTGTCAGAGCTTTGACAAAGGGTCACCTGGACTCAAAACATCAGCTCTGTTCTGTCCTTACAGATGCTGCCAGGCCTGCTGACATTTTACAGCATTTTTTCTTTTTGTTTTAGATTCCAACATCTGCAGTAATTTGCTTTTATCTTTATCCACAAGGTTTGGGGCGGTGGCAGTGGATGGAGAGAGGCATGGAGCGGGAGGTATTGACAGTGGGTGGTGGGAGGGGTAAGATAATAGGGGTGAGGCCTGGCCTTACAGCTGAATCCGACTCTCCATTCTCCCACTGTCTATAGGTGTACAATTTCTGCAGGTGTCACCTGACAGCATGAGAAACAGGATCCCTGTGCAATGCTCACTAAGTCCAATCAGAATGTCTCACGTTCTCCTGAATAAGAGTAGCTAACTCAGTCATTCCTTTTACCGAATGGGAAATATGAGCTGTGTGTGTGCAGCCTCACAGACAGTGCTCCCTGTAGGTATTGGGTGTGCAAGCGTGTAAAATTTATCATGTTGTGAATTTTGACAGCGTCATTTACAGAACCCATGTAACTACCTGTCAAAATTATCCTCAAATCGTCAGTTTCTTTTTGTCAATTTTGTCTAATTTTTTAAGTTAGTATCAATGAACGTTGTGATCATGAACCATCTGTTGGAGAGAGAATAAAAGCAGCTATTGAAAGTGCCACGTATCAGGTTTTTGTTGAAGCCAGAAGTTAATTGCCTCTGACCTGGAGCTCATTCATTACAGCCCTGTCTTTCTGGTTGAATAAGTATGTGATTAATCACCATACGATTTGGGGCTCAACTAACAAAAGAAAGCCCTAAGAGACCAATTGCCTACAGCGATTGCAATTATGTACAGATAGGGAAGAGAGCCTGGGGGGTTGTGTGAGTGTGCGTCAGTCCATGGGTGAAGAGGCAAGGGAGGGATGTGTATGAAGGTGAAAAGATTCCTAATGTATTCCAGGATTAACATTCTCAACATTTCCAAATGGTTAAATGTTACCCCCGTTTTATCCCTCTTAACCTGCATCCCACCACCACTCATTATAATAGTGTTTCATCACTATTATGGCTGTACTGTTTTTCTTGGTTCCATAGCCTCTTGACACTCAATGTGTGGGCCACTTAGGTGAGACATAGAGGACTATAACTGCCTTCAGAACTATAACAAAGCGGGCAATTAGTACCTTGAAGGTACTGAGGAAAAACCAGAAAAGATAGAAATTAACTCAGAGGCAATCAATGCAAGTGTTTGAGGTTTCATGATTTCTGGCATAAACCTAAAGTAGTCAAATGCTGCAAAAGGATATAAAACAGCAATTTCAAAATAGCATAGATATGAAGAAACACAAACTCAACTTTGTACTCTCAGAATAAATAAAGGTTGGAGCTATACCTACAGCCAGGTGCTTACTGGCCCAATCAATTGATTTTATTACAATTCCTGAGGGATATCTATAGAATCTCATCAAAAGCAGCAAACAATTTTAAAGCTTCTGAAATAATACTTTCTTCAAAGCATAACCTTGCATGTGTTTGAAAATTAATTTTCTAATTTGAATCACCCCTAATTGGTTCACTCATATAGGTCATTAGAAAGCAACTGGATATAATTAATAACTTACAATCACTTGTGCAATTAAGACTGGAATTAAGGAGCTTCATGCCATAATTTCATTCCAAAATGCATCTCAAAATCTATCCACCTAACACATGCAACTTTTACATTTCATGCTGCAGTTATGGCACTCTTATTTTTAAGGTAGATGACTGTGGGTTCATGTCCCATTCTCTGCTGACACTCCACGCAGTACAGTGGCTATGCTGCATTGTTTGGAGATGTTGCATTAAACAGCTCCATCTAGCTGTCCCGACAGATGCAAAATAATATAGAGAAAAAAATTCCTTATCCGATCAATAAAAAAATACATCAGTGATTTGCTTAAGGCATCAATGCATATCTGATCAGCAATTGTCGGTAGTGGCAGCCTAGAATGATGTAAGAAGTCTTACAATGCCAAATTATAGTCTAACCAGTTTGTTTGATAGTAATCACACAAGCTTTTGGAGATGGTGTTCCTTTCAGGTGTGAGGAAGGTTCTGATCAAGGTTCTGATCCTAGAATGATGACAGACTGATAACAGAATGTACCAGTAGTATATTCAAAGTGCTTACACTCATAAATATATCTTGCAATACAGTCTGATTAGGATCTCAAAGTTGAAGGTGGTCATTAGCGGTGCTGTGCCTGTGGTAGAGTTGGGCATAGTGCATCATGTGCTTATAGTCCTCAATAAAACAAAGTCTTGAAAGGCCTGACTCCTCTGACAAATGCAGACATTAGTGCCACTGTTTATTGTCCGTAATCTGGTGCTTGGGAAGTGTTTGCTTTCACTGCTCTCTGGTCAGCCTCATCATTTCCATCCATTTCTCCTTATAATAACTCCAGAAGTCAGCTGTAAATGAACAGGGCTATATTACACAAAATAAAATGAAGCAAAGCCACAAGCCTGTAGTGAACACAACTGGTCCCAATTGGGACACTAATTTTTATGCACATCCTGAAATACAATTTTCTTTCCCTCTTTGGGGAATATTGGAAGAATTCCTGAACTGATTATTAGCTCATTGAGTCACATTATGAATGCTCTTTCTGTGGCCAACAAGCCCCGAGTGTTGGACTTGAACCTGGAACCTTCTGGCCTGGAGACAGGGATGCCACCACTGGACCATAAGACTTCCCCCAACTACAATAATGGACCCACTCAGGGGCTTGCTTGGTATACCAATTCCACTTGGTGAGTTAATTATCAATCCCTTGGGAGTTTGTATTCAATGAGTCCTACAGGAAGTCAATCTGTGATTTCCCATTGCAAGTCCTGGAGGTTATCACGTTTCTATTCTGAAAAGCAATCAGCAAAGGTAAAAGTGATTTCCCAACAAGGAACTTGTGAAATGGTGATGGAAAAATAGGAAATCACAGCAACTGACGCAAGTCATTTAGAGTCAGTAATTCGCAAGGAAAAAGGGAAATAAGCTATTCTGGCGATTTTCATTCTGAGCTTCTTAAAATCTTTTCCTTCTTCCTCAAGGCAATATTTTCAACAGATGAGAGGAGGTCATTGCAGAAGTTGTTGGGTTGTATAGACTGACGTCAAGGTACTAACAAGCAGGAGAATTTGTTCAGCAATCTTAGCAGTTCTCACGTGTCTGCTCAAGCTAGGAGAGAATTTCCACGTTACTGATACGTCACTTCCTGTGGCTGCATCATGCCAATGTGTATATACTTCCCAATCTACAGTCATGATGATACTTATCTAACTTGCTTGTCCCTACCCAAAATTGGTACTTTATGCAGCTTTAAAAGTTGCAGCAGACAATAGTGCAGTAAAGTGTGAGGCAGTGGGACGCCCCCAGTTTTCCATGAGGTTCTATCTTGGTTATGCTTGATTAGAAAATCAAGGTTTCACTGTCAGTCATCATAAATGAAGAATAACATATTAGACAAATATCAGATGGAAGGAAGCATTTGTGAAACTATTGCCCAACAAATATGAAGTGGGAAAGTATAATTGCACAGAATGAGTCTGTCATTTCTGATGCATTAATGTTGTATTCCTTTAAATCCCCTACCTTTGGCACCTTAATCAATGCATTATAGAATGGCTACAATATACAAGGAATATTGCATTATTGCAATACTAATGGAGGAAGAAACAGTTATGAGTTATTCTCCAGAATGGTGGTGATACCTCTTTAGAAACATATTGAAATATACTCATTTGCTTCAATTCTGTGCAATAATGTGGTTAGGATTAAACACTGAAGGTATTTCAGAATTGAGGGTTGTTACAGTGTCACCAAGTGACAATGATCTCATACTGCAACAAAGTCTGAAAATATACAAGACAACCTAAGCTGTAAAGGTTCAAAAGTATGAATGAATTTAAACAAAAAAAGAGAAAAAAAGGTAATCTCACACAAATGATTTTTAAGCATTGCCCTATTCTCTCTGTCTTGATCTTCATGAAAAAAACACACAATGCTTAAATTACTATGAAAATTTTTCCCAATTGTCCACTGTAACTTTGGAGAAGATCTGTCCAAATCCCGAGAAACAGTGCAAACACTGTTCATGAGGATCTTTCACTAGGTTAAGTATGTGGATGTAGTTTGTATGGATTTTAGCAAAGCTTTTGACAAGGCCCCACATGGGAAACTGATTGAGAAAGTTCAAGCACGTGAAATTCAGGGAAGCTTGGTGAAATAATCAGAAACTTGTTTAGTAATAGGACAAAATGGATAGTGGCAGAGACTGTTCCAGTGACTGGAGGCTGGTGTCCAGTGGTATACCACAAGTATCAGTATTGGGAATTTGTTGTTTATTATATACATAAATAATATTCATGAAAAAGCGAGAGGAATGTTAAGTTTGCTAACGACACTGATTGCTAGGGTGGTTAAGAGTGAGGTTTTAAATTTTTAAGCTTATTTATTGCTGTCACAAGTAACCTTAGATTAACACTGCAATGAAGTTACAGTGAAAACCCCCTAGTCGCTACACTCCAATACCTAGGCTTGCTTTATACAGGGTTCGGCATACAAGTTCCACCAGATGAATTAATTATCAATCCCTTGGGAGCTTTTATTCAATGAGTCCTCAGGGAATCGAACCCAGGTGCCCGACACTGTAAGGCAGCAGTGCTAACCACTCTGCCACCGTACCACCGCAATAAATTTGTTTTCCTAGACTGGGAATTGAAGCTGAAGCGCGGCAATAAGAGTGCCCAACCCTAACCACCAGGCACATCAGTGAAGAAAATGGTTGCAGATTACAAGTAGATACAGATGTGTTGGTTAGATTAGCAGAGCAGAAATAGATGGAATTTAACCCTGATAAGTATGAGGTGATGTTCTTTGGAAATCCCCCCTAGTCCTGTGAAAAGCCCCTAGTCGCTACACTCCAATGCCTATTTGGGTACACTGAGGGAGAATTTAGCATGGTCAATGCATCTAACTCGCACATCTTTCGGACTGTCAGGAAACTGGAGCACCAGAAAGGAACCCATGCAGACACAGGGAGAACATGCAGACTCCACACAGATAGTGACCTAAGCTCATTGAATCATATTTTGAATGCTCCTTCTGTGGCCAACAAGCCCTAGCTTTGGACTTGAACCTGGAGCCTTCTGGCCTAGAGATAGGGATGCTACTAGGCCATAAGACTCCTCCCCCCCCACTCCTCATCGCCCCAAAATCTACATCTGGACTGCTACAATAATGGACCCACTCAGGGGCTTGCTTTATATAGGGCTAAGTATGAGTTCCACCTGATGAATTAATTACCAATCCCTTTGGAGCTTGAGTTCAATGTGTCTTATAGGGAAGCAAACCCAGGTGCCTGACACTGAGGCAGCAGTGCTAACCACTCTGCCACCATGCCACCTCAATAAATTTGTTTTCCCAGACTGGGAATCGAAGCTAGGCCATGGCGAAAAGAGTATCCAACCCTAACTATCAGACACACCAGGGAAGAAAATGGTTGCAGATTATAGGAAGATAAGGTTGTGTTGGTCAGATTAGTAGAACAGAGACAGATGGTATTTAACCCTGATAAGTGTGAGGTGATGCACTTTGGAAGAAAAAACCAGATGAAGGAGATTTAATGACTGGCAAGACACTGGGAAGCTCAGAGGAACAGATGGATCTTGGGTACTTATTCACAGGTTCCAGAAGTTGGCAGAGCATTTGGATAAAATAGTTAAGAAGGCACATGGGACATTTGCTTTTGTCAATCATGGCAGAGAGCATAGAAGCAAGGAAGTAATGTTGGAGCTATATAGGGCATTGGTTAGGCCACAGTTGGAGTACTATGTGCAGTTCTGATTATCCCACTATAGGAAGGATGTGATAGCACCAGGTGGGGTATAGAGGAGGTTGTTGCCTGGGATGAAACATTTGAGCTACAAGGAGAAATTAGATAAGCCTGGGGAGGAGGGGGTGACATGATTGAGGTGCATAAGACTATGAGAGGCATGGACAGGGTGAGTGGGGTGCAGCTATTCCTGTTGGTTGAGAAGTCAACCATGAGTGGGCATAGTTTTAGTGTTAAGGGCAGAAGATTCAGAGGGGATTTGAGAAAAACATTTTTCACTGAGGGTGGTGGAAATGTGGAATGCACTGCCTGGGAAGGTAGTGGAGACCAGAATCCTGAAGACCTTTAAAAAATATTTGGATGAGCACTTGAAACAACATAACATTCAAGGATATGTGGGACATGTACTGGAAGATGGTATTAGTGGGCTTTTAGTGTTAGTTTTGTTGGTGCACACTCAATGGGCTGAAGGGCCTTTTCTGTGTTATATCATTCTATGGGTGGGATTTCCCAACGCCAGAAAATCCCACCTGAGGTCAGGGGAGCTTTGCATCATCCTTGTCCCACCCGCTATAGGCGGTAGGGAAAATTCTGCCCTTTTACTCTATGACTCTAGGTTCTGACTGGTTCTATCCAGAAATATAACTCCTCAGGGAAAAGGAAATCTCCATATCTTGCTGTAAGTACAAAATTTTGTGTCTCAACTAATCCCGTGAGGGACTCAGGGCAAGCTCCTGAGACAAAATGTTTTCTCAGAAGTGGCTTTCAGACGCAACATACTATTTATTAATTAAGCAAAGTGGCACAATAGATTATATTCTGTCTAAGTTGACTAATAAGCGGTATGCAAAAGTGGGCCAGATGTACTTGCCTTTTGAATTTTCACCTACTCCTGTTAGGATGCACGGTTTTGTTCCCTTTCAGTGGTGACAAGAAGAGAATGGGAAATTGTGCACCATGGCATGGAGTGGTTGCCTGGAACACTAACACTCTGCATCACCGTGAATATCGCCACTGCTCACAAGTTCACAAATAAAAATCAAAACACAATTTTGATTTTAGGACTGGCCATGCTAAATTGCCCTTCAGTGTTCCAAAATGCTAGGTTAGATACATTAGCCATGGCTAATCTATGGGGTCACATGATAAGACATTGGACAGGACCTGGGGAAGATCCTCTATCAGAGAATTGGCGTACACCTGATGGGCCAAATGGTCTCTTCTGCACCATAGGGATTCTATGATTCTAGGAGTTTGTCCTGAAATTCCATTCTCCCATCAGATGTCTGGCAGCAAATCAGTGGAAATCTCTATGGAAATGGAACAAACTAATGGAAACCAGCTGTGTATACAGTTTTTCTGCATAGACTTCTCATTTTCTATCACTTGCAACAGGAAATTAGAAGAAAATATGTGGAAAAATATTATCAATGTGAGAGGTTAAAGACTTCAAAGAAACATCCTGCATTGATATAGCATCTTTCTTGAATTCCCAGAGCACTTCATGATCAATGCACACTTTTAAAGTGTAGTAACTGCTGGAATGTAGGAAAAGTGGCATTAAATCTGCATAATAATCTGATCATTTGTTTTATCACAAATGTTGGTTTGAGGCATAAATATTGACCACAATACTAGAGACAACTCATCAGTTTTTTTGAATCATACAACTCCATTATGACCTTTCTGTTTTAGTAATCTATACCTCAGTTGATAAAGTGCACCATATGCCTTTTTCACCATCCTATTAACCCGCCTTTCCGTCACATTATAAGAAGAATGTGATTGCACTGGAAGGGGTGCAGAGGAGATTCACCAGGATGTTGCCTGGGATGGAATATTTAAGTTATGAAGAGAGGTTGGATGGGCTTGGATTATTTTCTCTGGAGCAGAGAAGACTAAAAAGATAGGAGCAGCTGTTCCCCTTAATTGAAGGGACAGTTACGAGGGGACACAAGTTTAAAGCGAGGGCAGGAGTTTTTAGGGGAGATTGAGGAAAAACATTTTTACCCAGAGGATCTGTAATGCACTGCCTGAATAAATATTTGGCATGCTATAACTTCCAAGGATATGGGCCAAATACTGGGATTAGGTTGGCAGGTCAGGACCTTTCATGTATTGGTGCAGACTCGATGGGCTGGAGGGCCTCTTTTGTGCTGTAATATTCCATGATTCTGTGATTTTGCGAATTGTGCCACAGGATCTCTTACATTTTCCCAACTTTATTAAAAATCTCATCTGGATGATGGCACTTTCAAGCGTTCAACATATCACCTGTCCTACATTGAGGTGTCAGCTTGGGCCAGATCTTGTGATAAGGATAATGATGAGGCTAAGATGAGTGCTTATCATTACAATTGGATAGGTTGGATAGCAACTTAAGCATGTACACAGATTCAGTTAAACACAGAAGTTCCGACCGAGGTCGTTGATAGAGATACTTTGCACTTTCATGGGATACATTGTATCGTTCTTGTCTATAGACTCAGCACTGAAACAAAAGCAAAGGCAGCAACTTGCTATATTTGTTGACCAATTCCATACCAAAAATGGCAGAAAAAATTATAGACTGTGGGCCATGTCACAATAAATGTCAAATAAATCTTAAAATTGTCCCACTATTTCAAACTTACAGCATTATTCATTTAGATGCCACTTTATCACAAAAAGCAATTCAAATCTTGTGATGAATTTGTGCTTTTAAGAAATGTATTTAATGTCATGTTTCTGGTGAAAGGTCTGTTTATCTTTCAACTCTAATTATGTTGTCAATTGTCAGCAGCTCACATGCTGAGCGTGCAAAAGATTAATTGTTCCTGATTGTTGGACTATTTGGTTTAATCTGGGCTAATGCAATATTGTTATTCTTAGAGTTGTTTCCTGGAGTTTCAGAGTATGGTTTGGTTAAGTTGATTGACAAGAAAATCTTGTAAGTAGGTGGAGTTAGGTTTACAGAAAGGGACAGCAGATGCCCTTTCCCTGTAACCCCATCCTTTATCCTGCTAATCCCTTAGCCTACATATCTTTAGACACCTAAGGGACAATTTAGAATGACAACTCAACTAGCCTTCACATTTTTGGACTGATTTTCCTTTGGAGGCTGCTGTCTAAGAGTAATAAGACAAGTGTCTCTGTATCACTGTCTAGAGGGGTTAAAAAGTGAGAGGACTGAAAATTCACATAAACCTGTGCGTTTTGCTAACTGATTCTGAAGAGGAGTTTATATCTGTGGGGACATTGTTTAAATTGGAACCAACACAAATAGCTACCAGTTAAGAATTATACCTTGTCATGTTCGATTGGTAAAAGTTATGTTAATTCTTTTTGTTATATTTTAACTATGTTATTAAATAAAATTTGTTTAATAAAAACTTCTTGGGTCAATAGAATCACATTTGGAGTGAAACACCTTATGCCCACTCTAATGCCAAAATCAAATATAGTTGGAGGTCTGGGTTAATTTCATAGTACGTCTTGGTGTTTTCCATCTGGTCTCTAAAAGTCTTCAAAAAAATGAGCATTTTGTGGCAAACATTGTTATAAAAAATTCTGAAATCTCATGAAAACCTAGAGTGATTGGCTACCTCTCAGTCGTCTATATCAGCCTTGCTGAGCTCAGTGCAGTGAACAAAACCTTGCAATAAAGTGATGATGCTGCAAACAAACTCAAATAGGATAAGATTGTCGTAGTAAAAGACCAGGCAATTTAAGCAAAGGCCCAAAAGATTTGTTGGAGGAAAACCATTTTCCAGTGGAGATTTATTCATCCCACGAGGGAGTTTCACTCTGCAATGGCATTTATAATTTGCACCAGGAGAAAATTTGCAAGTACTGATCTTCTAGACACAATCATTTTATCTGAATCGGTGATGGCAGAGTCTAGTAATGGTATTGTAAGGGGCCTTCATTTCAACGGGAGTGTTAGAATTCACAGGATTGCATTTGAAGCTTTATAAGGATTCAAATGAGCAGTCTATATCAACATTCTGCCAGATGATGAGCAAGACTTGACTTAGAGTCTGACAGTGAAATTTGCCTTTTCCAATGGTGATTTCAATGACATCCTCAATTTAAAGAACAAAGAACAAAACAGCATGAGAAACAGGCCCAATGAGCCCGCGCTGCCACCCCAATGTTCCCACCTCTACCCGTGATCCCTGTATATGTTTATAGATCTATGGATTGAAACCAAATTTGAGACAATTTAGGGAGAATTTGCTCTAACAATTAGCCTAAGAGCACATTTTTGGGATGTGGGAGGAAACTGGAGCACCTGGAGAAAACCCTCACAAGCACGGGGAGAATGCACAAACTCCCACAGACACAGGCCCAAATCCATGTATCTGCACAGCACAGCGATAGTCACTGAGCTGTCGTGTTGCCCATCAAATGGTCCAGGTCAAGCGTACACTAACGACGTGAAGCACTAGGATACTCTCGAAAAAAAATCCAAGAGCAGCCCTCTCACGACCCATCGCGTGTATGCCCCTCGTTAGACAACAAGGTGGACCAAAGCACCTGTAGGATAAAAACAAGTACATCAATATCATCATCTATTTACACACTTCCCAGGGACTCCCAAGTCTCATGATCCCTATTTTAAATCAGTTTTCTATACCCCTCCATTCCCATTCTGTTCATGTGCCCATCTAAGTATTTCTTAAATAACTCCAGAGTACCTGACCCCACCACTTTACTTGGTAGCGCATTCCATACTCCCATCACCCTCTGTGTGAAAAAACTCTCTCTAGCATCCAAATTATACCTTACCTCCCCTCACCCTAAGCCCGTGACCCCTTGTGCTATTTGACTCCATCCTAGGAAAATGCTTAATCCTGTTTACTCTATCTATACCCCTCATAATCTTGTACACCTCTATTAGATCTCCTCTAAGTCTAGGTCTTTCTAAGGAAAACAGTCCCAATTTGCCTAACCTCTCCTCGTAACTCAGACCTTCCATACCAGGAAGCATCCTGGTAAACCTCCTCTGCACTCTCTCCAGAGTCTCCACGTCCTTCCGGTAGTAAGGTGACCAGAACTGGACGCCAAATGAGGTCTAACTAACGTTTTATACAACTGCAACATTAAAGGCCAGCTCTTGTACTCTATACCTCTTCCTATAAAGGCTAGCATACCATATGCTTTCTTCACAACCTTCTCCACCTGATTCAGAGAGATTCCAAACACTTATTAATTACTGTAACAATTTTGTTAATAATAGCAAACACAGCACGACTTTTCAGTTCTTTAGCAGCTATATCAATATGGTAGAATAATTTATCATAAAATTCCTACAGTGCTGAAGTAGGCCATCAGGCCATATTCCCGTAACCCCACATATTTACCCAGTTAGTAATCAGGGAAGTGATCTGGGATCTTCATCCTTCACATGTTCTCTCCGAGATGTTTTTGAGAAGGTATGACTCCAGCGCAACTGATTCCCCCAAGTGATAACTGCTTTTGGAGATTTAAAAGATATTTTAAAAGAAGTGTTTCCAACTATCTCTTTTATATTTCTTTCTTAACAGGGTTCTTTCTTAAACTATCCCATTTCTTTCTTAATCTGTAATTGAAACAAGGCTGGACAGACTGGAGGGGGTGGGGGTGGTGACTAGTAGTAGGGGCCACAGTCTTGGGATATGGATAAACCATTTAGGTTTGAGATGAGGAGAAACATCTTCATTCACGGGGTGGTGACCTGTGAAATTATTTACACAGAAGGCTATGGAAGTTAAGCCAATTAAAAGAAATAGATAGGCTTCTAGACTCTAAAGGTGTCAAGGGATAAGGAGAGAGTACAAGACTGTGGTGTTGAGATAGAGAATCAGCCATAATCATGTTGAATTGCAGAGCAGATGTGAAGACCGAATGGCCTAAGCTGAATGCCTCAAAAGCATTCTTAGATACACATGGCAAATAATTCCCATTGCTGCTGAGCAAGCAGACAAGCAAGAACAATAAAGAAACAGCCTGCTCCTACTTTCTATGTTTCTATGTATCAGAACTAGGATAATTATTGAAAGATATGTGTGTGTCGTACACAAAGCTTATGAAATACTTAAAATATTAAAATTAAGATGAAATTTTAACATTTCAGGAACATCAGAACAACACTCCAGAAGTGCCTTCACTCATGTTGGCTCTTAAAAGAACCTTACTGTTTAGCATTGTTGATAGTATCTGCTGTTTAGCTTAGATCCAGATTTTTGAATGTGCTCCTATTTAGCTTCTCTGCACAGTTTTCTTTTAAGTTTCTATTTAGAATCACTGCAATGATATTTTCTTAAAACTGCACTTCATTTGCTGTGCTTGCTTCTCTTCAGATATTCTATTTCAGGATGACTGCTGTATTTAGCCTTTAGATGAGGAAATTCAGGGGAGGAGATAGGTATATTTGCAAGTTAAATGCTCATTTAGGACCTATGGTTACTTTGCCACTTGTGTGTACACATCTATGCAATTTTACTCAGACTTTTCCAAATGATATTACATGCAGAGATTGCAAGGCCTGAAGGAGAATGTTACAAAACTGAGGTCCCTCCTCCAGATCACCAGTTGCTTCCTCTGGAGTATATGGAGAAGCTTTTGACCTTGTACAATAGGTTGACTGTAAGCTGACAACCCATTTTACGTCACTTCCAGTTTTTATTTCCATCAAAATCCCTTTTACTCTATTTCAGAAAGTCTGCATTGAGTGATGAAGGGTGCTGGGCGGTGGGTTATAACAACACTTCCATTAATGGAGTAGATAATCTTTAGTGATGGAATAAGAGTAATAGGATATGATTATAATGCAATCATATGAGGTTAATAGAGTTATTTTCTGTAAATTCACAAAATATTAATTCTTTTTTAACAAAGTCAAAAATAGTTTACAAACTGTGTTATAAAGCAGAGGTTGACCACCTCCCACCTGACCCAAGAACGAACACTGAAATGCTCAAAGAGGAGTACCTCACTATGTAATCTGTATGAAGTGTGTGTAAAGTGGTGTGACCTGTTCTTCAGTAATTCCTAGTGGTTAAATATAAAATAAATCCCTGATACTCACCCTAAGATCAAAATGTAACAATTTATTTATCTAACTGCCATTGAAAAAATTAACTAAGCTATTAAAAAACTGAATAAATCCCTTCCAACTATTAACTATTCCAGAATAAAACTAGATTCTAATGATATGCTGCTCAAATAAATACAATTTCCATTCATTAACAAAATAAAATTTAGTCACTGTCTAAATTACAACCAGGTTTTGTGTCTTTCAGAATATTTTGGGCCTTCACTGTTGATTCTTCTGTCTAGAATTTTTTTCCTCTTTGGTACCTTTGCTATCGATATGGTCTATTCTCTAAGACACAGATGAAGCTATGAAATCCAATGATTCTCTCTGTCTCACGAGTTAAGAACTATTAGCTCTGACAGGTAGCAGTTGCTCTTCTCCCTGCTTCCTTTTTTTATACCCATGATGACATATCAATACTTCCCATGATAGGATTGGTTGTAGATTGTCAAAGCTTTCATATTTACATCTGATAGGTTTTTGGTTTCTAAATGCCTAATTCAAATTGATTTGCTAAATTCAAAACCCTGCTGTTTTGGTAAAAACTGTTACTTGGCCTTTCAATACTAATGTTTCAGTTTGAGCTCTTTATGTACTTGCATCTTAAATCTCTAAGCGCAGAAAAAGCACCACCTTTTAACGGGACGATGTAATGCTTTCCCCCCAGCGTTTTACAATTTTATTATGTTTACAAACACAAAATTGTAACTCCCTACTTCCCAATCTACAAATATTCTACTCAATTTCTCAACACAAAGACATGCTGAGACTTTATTTCCCTCACGGCAATGTAAATCCACTGATAGGAAAAAGCACACTTAAAATAACGACACCATGTATTCTTTCTCCGACATGGTCACATAACATATACAATGCAGGCACTCATAGCTGAAACCACAAGTATATAAAAGAACTTTAAGTTCCAAGTCATGTTATTCCACGTGACAGTATCTTATGCCCAAGGGAAAGCACTAATCAAAATGATTGTTAACTAGAACTTGTCTTTCAAACACAGATCAGGCAATGAAGTCATGTAAGTGAATGGCAGCACAGTGGTTAGCTCTGCTATCTCACAACACCAGGGACCCAGGTTCAATTCCAGCCTCAGCCACTATCTGAGTGGAGTCTGCACGTTCTCCCTGTGTCTGCATGGGTTCCCTCTGGGTGCTCTGATTTCCTCCCACACTCCAAAGTTGTGTGGATTAGGTTGATTGGCCATGACAAATTGCCCCTTACCATCAGGAGATTAGCAGGCTTAATATGTAGGGTTATTGGGATAGAACCTGGGCAGGATTGTTGTTGGTGTAGCCTTGATGGGCCAAATAGTCTCTTTCTTAATTGTAGGGATTCTATGAACAATTGTGCTAGATGTTTTTTTTAACCAAATGAAAGAAATTAATATGGACGGCCTCATTATAGTCAAAGAAAAACTTCCCTTTGTAAGAAATTGATTTGAGCTATTCTTTTTACTCAGAGATGAAGGTAACCTCAGTTGAATGTTTGATGCATATCCTTCATAATTATTGCTGTAACAACTAAAACTTAAGCTAGGATTCTCTATAAGAAATAGGACCTAATTATTTCTGTTGCCTGAGAAGATCTACCTAATATTGCAATTTATATTTTCCACTTAAATATTGAATTGCATGTTCGTTCTTTTAACAAACTTTTATATGTTTTAAAATTTATATTGTCTCACACAGTTTTCTGTATCAATAATTCAAATATCCCAATTCCATACCCCTTTCCAATGGAGAAGCACATAAGTGAGGAAGTTTTTTCCGGACCTATGTAACATATGGAAAAATTGCAATCTGTCTATAATATATTTTAAAAAAGCGATTCAGAAGAAGGTCTGACTTCTCGACTGTCTCAGTTCCTTCAGAAAGGGAATGATTTGATCTGGCAGATCTAGTTAAGTGTCTTCGGAGTCTGGCTTTCCTGACATGAGGTTGAAAGGTGTTAATTGAATTGTGCCTGAAAGTTGTAAACTACCCTATCAATAAATGAGATGCTGTTCCTCCAGTGCCCACTGAGTTTCACTAGAACAAAACAGAGGATCAACGGCACAGTGATCAGAGTTAGGTTGAGGTGGAGAATTAAAATGGCAAGCAATAGGAAACTGAGTCGCACAAACCGGGAATAAATCATTTAGAATCTATATGTCTTATTCATGGCTTTCAAGGGGATTTCAATTCAATTAGCAATATCAAGCTATAATTTTAATATCTGATATGTGAAATACACCCACTGGTTAAAATAATTGTTCAAATCACAATATCCTTGAGGTTACCATTGACTAGAAACTTGAGTGGACAGCCATATAAATACTATAGGTACAAGAGCAGCTCAGAGGCTAGGAATCCTATGGCGAGTAACTGACCTCTTGACTCCTCAAAGCCTGTCCACAAAGCACAAATACTCTTCCCTTGTCTGGATAAGTACTGCTCCAACAGCACTCAGGAAGCTTGACACCACCCAGGACAAGACAGCTCAGTTGACTGGTCTCCATCTATAATCATTCACTCCTTCCACCACCAATGCTCAGTAGTAGCAGAGTGTACTATCTGCAAGATACACTGGAGGAACTCAACAAGGCTCCTTAGATAGTACCTTCTAAACCCAGGACCCATCTTGAAGGACTGGGGTTTCTGATACTTGGGAACGCTACCACCTAGAAACTATCCCCCAAGCCACTCAGCATACTAATTTGGTAATATATCACTGTTCCTTCACTGTCGTTGGGGTCAAAACCTTTGAACTCCATCCTTAACAGCACTGTGGCTGCAGAGATTCAAGAAAGTTGCTTACTACCACTTTCTCAAGGACAATTAGAGATGGGCAATAGATACTAGCACAGCCAGAGAACCCCATATCACTTGAATGAATAAAAAAATGTCTTGGGTGCTTTTTTTTTGCTTTAGTTAAATGAACCATTTTGTTAAATGAACACCTCCCAATTTGCACCAGAATTCAGATATTGTCAGGTCTTGAACAAATATTTGAAAGAAAACCGGTGGCACCGTGGCTCAGTGATTAGCTCAGCTGCCTCACAGTGTCAGGGAGCTGGGTTCAATTTCAGACTTGTGTGACATGGATGTGGAGTTTGCACATTCTTCCCATGTCTGCATAGGTTTCCTTTGAGTATTCCAGTTTCCACCCACAAAGATGTGTGGGTTAGGCTGATTGGCCATATCAAATTGTCCCTTAGTATTGCAGAAATAGCAGGATAAATACATGGAGTTACAGAGATACGGAATGGGTGGGATTGTTGTTGATGCAGACTTGATGGACTGAATGGCGTCTTTCTGCACCGTAAGGATTTAATGAAAAGAATAATTAATGGACATTACTGAAATGCTTAAGAATAACAACAAGTTTTGTATCAAACATTTGCATTAACAAAATGTCTTCCTTATCTCATTACATTTGAAAGTGGGGCAGATGGCTGTTTTACTATACAAGCCTAGAGCTGCTTTTAACATCAGAATTCTGAAGCAATGAAATCTGGAGCAAACATAGTAAATGAAAGATAATAATTCATGCCTATATGGCTGAGAATATTTATTATTCCATGCGTACCTATAGGGATCTGTGCTTGCAGATGTAATAACAGCTCTTTGATTCATTGTGAGAGGAACTTCAATCTCATCAATTGCTCCTGTGTTGTAACTGTGCTCATCCATTTCAATATGACATTTCCTGCAGTCTCAATCTCTGCTCACTCTCCCTGGTGAATTAGTTGAATATTGCAAACCATTACTGAGGAAAAAATGTAGAACCACAGAACATTTCTTCATTAGTGAGTGCATATTAGATCACATAAAAGATGAGAATACACATTTGTGTGCAGTTTAGTATGGTTAATGCTTGACTCAATGTTCAAATCTTCTATTCGATTGTCTATTGCAAATCACAATGAGTTCCAGAATTGCTGTTGAATGTGACTATTGCTTTTAGCAGCATAAAAGGGGAGCTTGCGTAGTCACCATTTCCATTCTACCATTTAGTTATACATTTATGTTCCTATTACTGCTAAATTGAGCAAGAACAGTTGTGACTATGCTCCATCACCTTGTGCAAATATTGCTAATTTATTTTCCCGGTTGCCTTGTGATATTTAGTAAAGCCTGAAAGAGCAGTAAGTTCTTTGATGCTTTTAGTTGCATTGTAGTTTTGGCAATTTTTCAATGCAGTTAACAAAAGATCAGTTGCTAGGCAAAGCTGTACTCTCACCACAATTGCACCTCTCACCACCGCATCCCATGCCACTGCACCGCACCCCACACCACTGCACCCCACACTATTGTGTGAGGATGCCAGAGGACAGTAGGACTCTGGACCTCACTCCAGCTGCCCCTCTAAGCCATGGAAAAGCACAGGGCCTATCAGGCACCTGAAGGGATGAAGATTGTCTGATGCACAGCCTGGGATTTTCCACCCAGGAGACTTATGGGGTGCCCAGAACATCTGAGAACCCCCTGCCTGTGAGCA
Organism: Sphyrna mokarran; assembly: GCA_024679065.1. NCBI lineage: Eukaryota > Metazoa > Chordata > Chondrichthyes > Carcharhiniformes > Carcharhinidae > Sphyrna > Sphyrna mokarran. The sequence continues at coordinate 26,343,550 of JAGIQG010000019.1, forward strand.
ACACACCTCCAGCCCCACACATGGATGAGGGTAGCACTGCAATACCGACACTGCCCAAAGCAGGCCAGGGCCCTCAAGGTTTAATGTCCCCAGCAAGGTAATCTCAGGCAACAAGACGTGGGAGTCAGCAGACTGCCTCAAGCTCATCTGTGGATCTAGAACTAGTGCAGCTCACTTTTATGTCTCTGCACCTGAGTGGGAGAGGACAAAGGGGCTGTGAAGATGCAAATTGGCTGCTCAACTCGGGTGTAAATTGAAAGTGAAAACCTGGCCACATGCTTAGAGGGGCCTGCAGTGCCTGGAACTCTTTATTGCAGCTTTCATGAACCCCGTGATGTGTCCATTCATTGGCAGGACACACGCAACTCTCTGTTAGGCAGGAATCAGACATATCGCTGAGGATGAGAGCAGGCTTGCTTTGTCCTCATGGAAAGTCATCATCATTCCCCTGCAGTCAAGCCAATGGCTTAATTCCCCCTGCCATTAGAAATGTGCAACCAAATAGTTGGGTAGTACTGGCATATCATCATTAACTTGACCTTACACCCACTGTGGGAGACCTCACCAGCTGTCACTCCCTGAAACGGGAGGTGATCAGGGCATCTCTTGCACATTGGGCAATTCCAGCCCTGTCCACTGCCCAGTATTCCTCCTCTTCTGCCTCGGCCACCATTGGGCCCGCCACCCTCATCAACATGCTCCTCATCCGAGGAGATCTGATGTTCACCCATCTCTTCTGGGTTTTCCTTCTGCAGCACTAAGTTGTGGACAGTGCACCAGACCAGAATAATGCAGGAGTCTGTCTGAGGCTGTACTGCAGGGTACACCCTGACAGGTCCAGACTCCATTACCACATCTTTAATTGCTCAATCGCCCACTCCACCAACACACACGTTAAACCCTGAGCCTCATGATATTGAATTTCTGTTAATGTTTGTGGTTTCCACACTTGTATCATCAGCCACCTTGTTAGTGAGTAACCCTTTCCCCGAGGAGCCAATACTCCAACGACTGCTCTCCCTCAAAGACAGTTAGGATTTGTGAGCAGTCCAATATATAACTGTGATGGGTGCTCCCTGGGAACACCAGCATGATGGACATTGTGTGGCCAAAGACAAATTGGATGTTGAGGGAATCCCTTGCACCAGCTTCTGCCATGGTAACATAAGGACCACGTGAGTGTAGTCTATCAGAGCTTGCATCTGGAACATCTTGCAAAGCAGATGAAGCCAATGGCCCTTGCCTGGTCATGGTCAAAACTGATAAACATATCAGTCCTGGCACAAAGAACATCTGTAATCTTCCTAATATAATTTGGGTGTCAGATTGAGAGTTTCCATGGATGTAATCTTCTATGGTCCTCTTATGCTGCTCTGCAATGTGACGTTATACCAACCTGAAATAAGCAATATGCTGAGGTAATCTCAGAGGACAATATTATCAGTAACTGACGTGATACCTTTAGGAGGGTTCTTCTCTGTGTCAGATTGTTCCCAAAATAGAGTCTATCTGCCTGAAACAAAATCAGTGACTTAGAATCCCTAGAGTGCAGAAAAAGACCATTTGGCCCATTAAGTCTACACTGACAACAATCCCACCCAGGCTCTATTATCTTAGCCCCACATATTTACCCTGCTAATCCCATGACACCAGCGTCAATTTAACATGACCAATCAATCTAACCAGCACATCTTTGGAGTGCAGGAGGAAATCGGAGCACCCAGAGGAAACCCACACAGACACAGGCAGAATGTGCAAACTCCACACAGACAATGGCCCAAGCTGGAATTGAACCAGGTCCCTGGTGCTGTGAGGCAGCAATGTTGATCACTACGCTACCGAGCACTGTGCTCCACTTTTTAAACATGTTCTGAAAAAGTCTATGTTAAAAAAGATTTACCACCCTTTAGCATAATGTAAATCTATAAGATAGTCGCTACATTGGTACAGAATCAGACTAACTATGGTTCCATTTTATTTATACGCTGTATGTACTTTTGATTCCCCTCCATCCGAATAAGGACACATTACGTTGGTGCTAAAATAGGAAACAGATGCATTGTGTTGCATTTCAAAACTTGCTTCTTCCCTTACATAGCAAAATCTAACTTGTTTTCTTTGCCCGAGGCTGGAATTCTCCGACCTTGCTTGCAGTTGGGAGTCTTTGGCCTCGCTGTGGTGAGTGGAGTTTTGGCTGAGTGCCAACATTCTCCATTCTTGCTGGCAGCTGTGGCAGCAGGGTGAACGGGACCGGAGAACTCTAACCCTCGACTAGTCTAACCTATGGTGCAATCACAAGCAAATACTTGCCATTGTGTGTATTAATATCCTGATATCACTAGAGGGCAGGAGCTCACAACTTTCATTTGGAGATGCAGCACACAGCATTACACTTTCTCAGTGAAATACAATTCTGTACGTACAAAGCAATACAAGGTGCTCCTATAGGACTTATTGTGCAAAGAATAATACTTCATTTTTAATACATTGGCTCACAATTCATGGAGACTGGGGCCTTTGGATGGTTCATCCATGGCATAGGGTTTGTTTTCCAATGCCCAATTCTCAGGATATTCTGGGATGTGAGAGTTATGCAGGCTTTGTGCTGCTCCATAATTCCCCAGGAGGTTTGTATGACTGGATCAATTCCAAAGCTGTGAAAAGTTGATTTTCATAGTCCCCAGCCCAGCCACTGGCCATGGTGGATGGTGTCCTTTGATTTTTGTTAGATTTTTCACTGCAGCGACACTGATAAACAATGAGCCTGGGCTTTGTCATGCTAATGACAGCCCAAGTGTCACTTTCACTGCTATTGCTATGCTGAAACTGACATCTGGAAGTCTGCATACAGGCAGAATGAAGCAGGAATCCAGAAACTGCTGTCAATCATTCTAAGCTTCTCCAGAGGGTGCACAGTTGACATTCCCCCAGATGGAAATCAGTGGGAACGCTACAAAGTGATCAAAACTTCCATTCTTGTTCTTTTCTCGCTGTAATTATTTCAGAAAAAAGTTGCACCTTGTTGAAAGAGGTACAACTGTGATTTTAATGGTGTTGCAACCTTTATAATTGTTGCTCACCAACCTCACTGGCCTTGGTAAGTTAATATATTTGTAAAATGTCAAAGTTCTCAATTGTGATAAAAAAAAATTCTACATTTTGAAAGAGTTTTGTTTATCTTTATTTCTACTCTTAATCCAATCCTTCACAATCTTAAGTTTTTGATTAAGGTAATTTACATTCCAGAATCTGAAGGAAGTCACATATGATTGAAGTATGCACCATTATTTCAAATTTTGGTTTGAATCATATATTCAAGTCACATATGATTGAAGTATGCACCATTATTTCAAATTTTGGTTGGTTTGCTCTCTATGAGAATACTTCAATGTGATTGGCTGCTTACCTTGATTGCTGTAATTACTGCTATTGGGTGCCTGTGATCCCCTTTATTTGGGAACAAGTCTGGTGAGTCTTTGTTGCACTCCCTCTGTGGCAATAATGTCCTTCCTAAGAAAAACTTTATTTATTAGTGTCACAAGTCAGCTTACATTAACACTGCAATGAAGTTACAGTGGAAATCTCCTAGTTGCCACACTCTGGCGCCTAATAGGGTACATTGAGGGAATATTTAGCATGGTCAATACAGCTAAGTAGCATGTCTTTTGGACTGTGGAAGGGAACCAGAGGAAGCCCATGCAGACACGAGGAGAATGTGCAGACTCCACAGACCCAAGCCAGACATCAAACCCAGGTGCCTGGCGCTGTGAAGCAGCAGTGCTAACTGTGCCATCCTAAGGGGACCAAAACTGCCCACAGTACTCCAGGTGTTGTCTAACCAAGGTTCTGTACAATTGAAGCAAGACTTTGTTATTCCTATATTCAAACATTCCTGTGATAAAGGATAATATACCATTGGCCTTCCTAATTGCTTTCTACACCTGCATATTAACCAGAATCAAAATGCCAATAGGGAATGAGAAAACCCAGGGATCACTAGATCTTTGTGAACAACTTTGTTCCAGCATGACCTTCCTTCAGGCTGACCACAGGATTCAGGCAAATGATATTTGATTAACCTCAGAGTTGGCAATGCTTATGATGCTCCTGTAGCAACTTGATTCACAATCTCCTGAGTTCTGTAGCCAAGCCTTCTCGTCACTAAATCAGAAAGCCACTGATACAGATGACACATGGCTAACTTTAACCCATCACTGCCTCCTCCAATTGCACTATCAAACTCAGTTGTTTATACAGAAACACTCAGACTTTTTTCGAGGAAAGCCTCATCAATACTTGAGCCTCAGAACATCTCTGACACAAATTAATATCTAGTTGTTGAATAAATAGGTCCATAAAGGAACTCAGAACTCACTACAACATTACTACAAAGTAATACAAACTATTTTAGCAATGGAGACATCAGAAGGTACCTTTTTCATGCAGTGAGTGATTATGATCTAGAATGGGTGGCCTGAAAGTGCAGTGGAGGCAGGTTCAATCAAGTAGGAATTGGATTATTATTTGAAAGGAAGGAATGTGCAGGTTCACAAGTAGAAGGCGAGAGAAAGACATTCAATGCTTTGCTCATCTGGAGAGTCAATTCAGATCACGATGGGCCAGATGGCCTCTTGCACTCTAACCCTTCAGGGATTCTATTTGCAGAAAGCAGACAGATTATTTAATCTAACAAGGCCACTCTAGTGTCAGTGGCGTAGCTCAGGGGGAGGGGGGGTGGAATTGCCACTCACCCTGAGCACATTTTTCAGAAGTGGTGCATTTATACTCACGAACGTCTGTCCACACACAACCTCATGACTGACAGCTCAATAAACCAATCGGAAGCATGGCTACTCACCTACTAACTGACAAGTTTACGGAGAGGCTGGAATGTACATAATCTAGGAACTGAATGGCAGAAACACTCATGAAAAGTGCAGTGAGGTGAGCGGATAAACACACTTGTATTTGTTTGTTAATGTCATCATATCTTCTAATTCTGTCACAAAGTTGAACCAGAAGTTATGAAGTTGTAACATCCCATGTCTCTGTTGAAATTAACTATCTCGCAGTACTCTGAGATTATAGTGTCAGAGAGAAATATTCAATTTCCTCTTCGACTGACTGCATGTGTCCACATGAGGGGATTTTGAATGCCTTTCGAACTTCATGCACAGAATTCATTAATTACAACCTACCTGTGATTATTGATTTTTTTTAAATGTATATTTTGTGGTTATATATTGTGGTTTATGGGAAAGAACCACACCCAACCCTCGACTGACAGCTCAATAAACCCATCCTAGGATGATTCAGCATCCACTCATTCTCCACACACACACACACACACCACCACCCCCCCCCAACCCCGCTCCACCAATCTGGTACATGAGACTTCCTGTAGTGCTGGTTGACAGCTGAGTTCACCAATCACAGCACAGCACATCCACAAGCTCCGCCAATCTGGACGCGGCTGCTCAGCCTTTCTCCTTCAATGGAATGGCCCCATCTATGGATGAACATCAGGATTCACAGTAGTCATTTTTCAGAAGTGGCGCCTTTTCAAAAATAAATGTTTTTTCAAAGGAAAAAAAAAATTACTGAGAAAAGAATGGTTGGTTTGCGTGCAATGTGATGATGCCAGACTGTGATGACATCAGTGTGGGGTGGGGCTTGGACAGGGCAGGCAGGGATTGGTGGAATAGTAATGAGAGAGCTGTCTTTTTCTATGTTGTGGCACCTTTTTCATGAGCTCACCCCTCCCTAACCTTCAAACTTGGCTACTGTCTAGAGTAACAGAGAACAAATATAGGCACTAAAGGCAAATTGACAATAAGTTGGTGACAATTTGTCATCAAAAATGGATGTGGCGAGCTGGAAATATTTGGACAAGAGTGAAGAGAATTGATGTGAAAAATAAAACAGATAACAAAGAGGATGGAATTTTACATGGCCCAGGTGAACATGTTTCACATAGGGTGGCACATAAAATAGCACAGGTGCTAACCCCATCTCTGAGCTCACCTCCATTTTTAAATGAATAGTTAAGGGTCAGTTAGGCCTGTTATCAAGTCATTGGTTCATGCTTTTACACCGTTGACACCATAAAATGCTTGGTGTGCACAGCTAGAAGGAGTAAACAGCTCATCTTTTCCCCCTGAAATGCTTAAAGGATGGGAAGTCATTTGATCACCCCCGCCACTAATGTTGAACACATCCCCCCACTTCCTTCCTACTCGCTCCGTTCCTTAAAGCCATCCTTCCCTCTCTGCCGAACCTGCCCAAACCCTCCCAGCCCAAAACTTATCTGCTCTGGGCACCCATGGATCTTGGTCCCGTACTATAGCCCCAGCAGCAGCTACTGACTCCCCCCTGACTCTGCTGAAACTGATGTGCCTGCCAGGCATTCTCAATGGCAAGCAGCTCTGGAAGGCGGGTCTTCCTCCCCAGTGAGGGGCAAAGTAATCTGATCCATAATGCTTTCTGTCTGTGGGGCTGGTTGGACTGGAGTTTGCTGGCTTCACATCAGCATTATTTCTGAGATGGTGTGTGGGAGGCCTCGAAGCAAATTCTTTAGAACTGAAATGAGGAGGAATTTCTTCATTCAGGGGGTGGTGAATCTATGGAATTCATTGCCACAGAAGGCTGTGGAGGCCAGGCCATTGAGTATATTTAAGACAGAGATAAGTTCTTAATTGGTAAGAGAATCTAAAGTTGTGGGGAAAAAATGGGAGAATGGTGTTGAGACTCAATGGGCCAAATGGCCTAATTCTGCTTCCATACCTACGGGCTCATGGGTTTATTTGGTGCCTTCCCCCCCATTTTATCCTATAATATTCCACCCAGCGATTGTGGCTTTCATCAGAATTCAGAACTGACATTTCTCTCTGGCTGTATAGTTCATAATTTGTGATATTTTTCCCCATTTGATATCAAGACTTGATCCACCTAATATACTATAGTGCTCAACACACATCATCTATCAAAATGTACAGATACAGATATCTCTTTTTCTTAGAATATTCCGATTGTCTGAATATGAACTGCAGGAAAAGTGTGCCAAGGAAGTAAAGCTATGGATCCTCTGTAATCCACTATGTATATGTTAGCAGCAATCATATGATTAAATTTTGATGGACATCAGTATATTTGGTGGTTACAACTTATTCTGTGGAAGATGCATTATGTGAAACATAGTCATTACTGGCACCTAGTGTTATGAATAAAGCTGTGCTTGTAAGAAAGGCTATACTTTCATTCAAAATCTTAAATTAACACATATCAACTAGTTTAAAGACAACTTAAGCATTGAAAGAAACCTGGCAGGATTTGAAATTAGAAGTAATTCACAGCGTTGATATCTTTATAGTTCCGTTAATTACACACAACAAATGGCCTGAGGTAAGCTGCTGAAATAACAATGAGGCTAATAGCGTCTCTGTTATTTACGTACATGTGCCGCAGCAGCTTCAGGCAAGGGCAGATGTATGATTAAATGTGGTAATCAAAAGGTTGCTTTCAGAGGTTGTGTCATTTCACTGTTCATGAAAGCAGCATCCTGTTGTGTTTCACTGTTGACATGCATCAAATGATGTGAAGCTCCTGTTCATTGCACAGTATATACAAAGTAAATACGCCACAAAAAGTTCAGTCAACTCATTTTCAGTCTAATTATCCATGTAACTATGCAATAAGTGTTAAATACTGCCAATCAGCCTCTCAGGCACAGAAAATAAGCTAATTGCTAATTCTCCTTTACATGCCCCCTCTCAGTGACAGCATTCATAAACATAGTGTTAGATTTAAAATTATAGTTCATTTATTAATATGACAAGTAGGCTTACATTAACACTGCAATGAAGTTACTGTGAAAATCCCTTAGTCAACAACTGCCGCCTGTTTGTGTATACTGAGGGAGAATTTAGCATGGCCAATGCATCTTTTTTACTGTGGGAGGAAACTGGAGCACCCAGAGGCAACCCGTGCAGACATGAGGAGAACATGCAGACTCCGCACAAACAGTGACCCAAGCCGGGAATTGAATAGATGCTATGAGAGAACAATGCTAACTACCATGCTGCAAGTATACTGGTAGCACCCAGTTTTGTTGCACCAACATTTTTCTTGATCCTCTCACCTGTTGCTAAATCATCAGATTGCTCATCTGCTATGCAGTTCTGGATGGAATCGTAGAGTCATAGAGGGTTACAGCATGGAAACAGGACCTTCGGTCCAACTTGTCTATGCCGTCTCTTTTTTTTAACCACTAAGCTAATTGCAATTGCCCATGTTTGGCCCATATCTCTCTATACCCATTTTACCCATGTAACTGTCAAAACACTTAAAAAGATAAAATTGTACTGCCTCTACCACTACCTCTGGCAGCTTGTTCCAGATATTCACTATCATCTGTGTGAAAAAAGTGCTCCTTTGGGCCCTTTTGTATCTCTCTCGTCTCACCTTAAACCTACGCCCTCTAGTTTTAGACTCCCCTACCTTTGGGAAAGGATATTGATTATCTAGTTGATAAATGCCCCTCATTATTTTATAGACCTCAATAAGATCATCCCTAAGCCTCCTACACTCCAGGGAAAAAAGTCCAATCTATTCAGTCTCTCCTTATAACTCAGACCATTAAATCCCAGTAACATCCTAATAAATCTTTTCTGCACTCTTTCTAGTTTAACAATATCCCTTCTATAATAGGGAGACCAGAACTGCACATATTATTCCAAATGTGGCCTCACCAATGTCTTTACAACTTCAACAAGACATTCCAACTCCTGTATTTAATGCTCTGACCTATGAAACCAAGCATGTCAAATGCCTTCTTCACCATTCTATCCACCTGTGACTCCACTTTCAGTAAGCTATGAATCTGTATCCCAAGATCTCATAATTGTATAACTCTCCTCAGCACTTTAACAATAACTGAGTAAGTCCTGCCCTGGTTCAATCTACCAAAATACATCACTTTGCAATTATCTAAATTAAACTCCATCTGCCATTCATCATCATCCCATTGGTCCAATTGATCAAAATCCTGTTGCATTCTTAGATAACCTTCACTGTCCACTATGCCACCAATCTTGGTGTAATTTGCAAACTCATTAGCCATATCTACTAAATTCTCATCCAAATCACTAATATAAATGACAAATAACAGGGGACGTAGCACTGATCCCTGAGGCATTCTCTGGTCACAGGCCTCCAGTTTGAAAAACAACCCTCTACAACCGTCATCTGGCTTCCATCATCAAGCCAATTTTGTTTCCATTTAGATACGTCACTCTGGATCCTATGAGATTTAACTTTATGCAACAACCTATTGTATTGTCAAAGGCTTTGCTAGACAATGTCAACTGCACTGCCCTCATCTACTTTCTTGGTTATTCCTTTAAAAAACTCAACCAAATTTGTGAGAAATGATTATCCACTATGCTGACTGTCCCTAATCAGTCCTTGCATCTCTAAATGCCTATAGATCCTGTCTCTCAGAATATCTTCGAACAACTTAACCACCACAGATGCGAGGCTCACTGGTCTGTAGTTCCCAGGCTTTTCCCTGCAGCCATTTTTAAATAAAGGCATAACATTTGCCACCCTCCAATCTTCTGGCACCTCACTTGTGACTGTTGATGATTCAAATATCTCTGCTAAGGGACCCATCATTTCCTTCCCAGCTTCCCACAATATCCTGGAATACACTTCATCAGGTCTTGGGGATTTATAGAACACAGAACATAGAAAAACTACAGCACAAACAGGCCCTTCAGCCAACAAGTTGCGCCGATCATATTGCTAGCTACTAGGCTTACCTATGACCCTCAATCTTATTAAGTCCCATGTACTCATTCAGAAGTCTCTTAAAAGACCCTATTGAATTTGCCTCCACAACCACCGATGGCAGCTGATTCCACTCACCCACCACCCTCTGAGTGAAAAACTTACCCCGACATCTCCTCTGTACCTACTCCCCAGCATCTTAACCTGTGTCCTCGTAGCAACCATTTCAGCCCTGGGAAAAAGCCTCTGAGAATCCTCCCAATCAATACCTCTCAATATCTTGTATACCTCTATCAGGTCACCTCTCATCCTTCATCTCTCCAAGGAGAAAAGACCGAGCTCTATCAACCTATCCTCATAAAGCATGCACCCAATCCAGGCAACATCTACCTTGATGTGCTTTGAGACTTCCAGCACTTCCTTCTCTGTTATGTGTACACTCCTGGATGAGCTGAAATTCCTTCCAATTAAATATTGGGAAGACTGAAGCCATTGCTTTTGATTCCCATTCCAAGCTTTGTCCCTGAACTACTAACTCCATCATCCCTTTGGCAACATTCTAAGATTAAACGTAATTGTTCATAACTTTGGTGTTATATTTGGGTGACATGGTGTTACAGTGGTTAGCGCTGCTGCCTCAGAGCACCAGGACCCAGATTTAATTCAGGCCTTGGGTAACTGTATGTGTGGAGTTTACACATTCTCCTCATGTCTGCATGGGTTTCCTCTGGGTGCTCCAGTTTTCTCCCACAGTCCAAAAATGTGGGGATTAGGTTGATTGACCATACTAAATTCTCCCTTAGTGTCAGCAGGACTAGATAGGGTAAATATGTGTGGTACGGGAATAGGGCTGGGTAGGATTGTTGTCAGTGGAGACTCGATAGATCGAATGGCCTCCTTCTCACTGTAGGGATTCTATAATTCAATGATCCTATTTGACCTTGAGATGAGTTTCCAATGTCATATTCATGTCCTTATTAAGGCTATCTATTTCCAGCTCCATAACATTGCCCGGCCTTACCCTTATCTTAGCTCATTCACTGCTGAAACCCTCATTCATCCTTTGTTCCCTGGAGAATAGCCTATTCCAATACACTCCTGGCTGGTCCACTATGCTCCCATAAACTAGTCTGTAAACTTGAAATCCTCCAATGCTTCGCTGTCTGCACCAATTTCTAATCACCCATTACCTCTCTGCTCATTGGCCTACTTTGATTCCTGGTCAAGCAATATTTTGATCTAAAAATTTTCATCCTTATTTTCAAATTCTTCCATGATCTCACCCCTCTTTACTAATTTAATCTCCTGTAATCCTGCAGCCTCCCAAGATATCTGTGCTCTTTTAATCCTGGCCTCTTGAGGATTTCAATTGCTCTAGCATTGGTAATTATGCTTTAGTTGACCAGGCCCTAAGACCTGGAATTCCGTCCTTGCACCTCTCTACCACACATTTATCATTTAGGACATTTCTTAAAACCTACCAGTTTGACCAAAAATTTGATAATCTGCCCTCATATCTCTTTATGTGACTCATATTTTCTTTAATAATATGAAGCACCTTGGGGCATTTCATTCTATTTTACTTACCATATAAGTTGTTCTTATTGTTGTTAACAAATATGGAGTCTCATCTCTTTAGGTTTTAATTTGTGTTGGAGATTTGAAAAAATACATTTTCTTTCTTTTGCTTTTTTTTCCTTCTCTTTTAATCCAATGTTTTCCTTTTCTTTATTTCTCTTTCTCATCCTTGTTATCAAAAGCCTTCATGGCTTTTTCCTTCCCTATCTCTGGAATTTCCTTCTGACCTGTAACCTTTCAAGATATCTATGCTTATTGATGTTTGAGCTTCTTGTGATATCCTGAATTTTAAGCATTCCAATTTTGATAGCCAGGCTTTCAGCTGCCTATGCCCTAAGATCTGGAATTCCCTTCCTTTGCCTCTCTACCTCCTTTTCCACCATTAAATACACTCGCAGCTTCATAACTATGATCTTGGGCATCAGATTTAACTTGATTATCCTAGGCCTGAAAGCTCTTTAAGGTTCTGAACATATCAACCATATCTCTGATGGCATCCAGAAAGTAGCAGAGACACAGTGTGCTGCATTTTTTTGGGAGAACTAGAGAAGGGATGGAATTTGGGCCCCAGCAATCACTTCCAATGATGCACAAACATGGAAGCAGATGAGCCTGTAATGTCATGGGAATCTGTTAGCCTTGTATAAATGAACTATCCTGTCACTGACTCCAAATTCACTTGACTGAACACATCTGCCCGGACGTTTTATTCCTGCTATATAAATACAAATTGTATTTGTTATTCTTTCTGCTACTGACTTGACCTTGATTTCGCCCACCGAAATTTAGATTTCCTTCTCAGCTGCACTGCTAATTTCACATGCCTACACTTGAATGATCGAGTATGCTTTGTATCCCATCTTCACACTCTGATCTTGGGCATCAGACTTGACTTGATTATTCTGGGCCTGAAAATTCTCAATAGTTCTGAGGATGTCAACCACATTTCAGATTGGGCCCATATTCTTGGGGCCATTGGCATTGCAAAAGCCAAGTACATCTGAGAAATTGTGATGCTTTTAAATTGCTATTGCATTTACGATTGTCCATGTCCTGCTGACTGATAACCATCTAGTTTTATCATTAATGTTGTTGAATAAAGTTGCATTCTGGGTTCAGTAATTGAAGTTTCTGCTAAGTCAGAGCCAAGCTATCCTTTTCTGAGTGCCATGCTGTTGACTGATTGACCTTGTTTGGTGAGCAATTAGTATTTTTCATAGAATCATAGGAGGTATTATAGAAACCCTACAGTACAGAAAGAGGCCACTTAGCCCATCGTCTGCACCAACCACAATCCCACCCGGGCCCTACTCACTCCCTTCCCACCTCTACATATTTATCCGCTAGTCCCTCTAACCTACGCATCTCAGGACACTAAGGGCAATTTTAGCATGGCCAATCGACCTAACCTGCACATCTTTGGACTGTGGGAGGAAACCAGGACACCCGGAGGAAACCCAGCAGACATGAGAGTGTGCAAACTCCACACAGACAGTGACCCAAGCCAGGAATTGAACCCAAGTCGATGGCTCATTTGTGGCTCATGGTATATGGAACAGTCAGAAGCAAATTAATTTAGGCAGCAAAATATGAAACCCTAGACATTGCGTCAAACCACTGACATGTATATTATAGAATCCCTACAGTACAGAAAGAGGCCATTCGGCCCATTGAGTCTGTACCAACCACAATTCCACCCAGGTCCCACTCCTGCAATTTATGTTTGTAGACAGTTTCTCAGACATTCTTCCAATACACAGATAAATATTGGAATTTCCACTGCAACGTACCTTCTGGATTATATTCAGCTATCCCATGGAATTGATTCAAAATCTTCAAACCAGGCAAATTTGACGTTGCTTTCATGCACAGCATTTCAAACTACCTGACAATGAGACAGTGCAAACCTCTGTTTGTTGTAAGTCACAGAATGATGCATAGGTTAGTTACTTTAAAGAGACTACTGTTCTCTCTCCCAGGAACATGGAAGAAACGCTGAAATCTCATAAACACAGTCCTTGGGCAAGCTCTGGTGAATTAAGAAAGCAAATGAATTTCCCCTTGTTCCCTCTGCAGACCATCTGCGTTTTTCTTGATTCGATTAGGTGTAGCAAATTGTGGTATATCACAGGGATCTTTTGCTGATGCTTGGAAGGATCCTATCATTCATTATAGCTGTTTCAACGTGACTGATCGTTCTGTTTAAATTCTGGAAGAGGGTTGTAGATCATCATTTAACTAGAGACAGATTTGGGTAAGGGAATGGCCAATTATTCTATTTGTCCTTGGCTGAGATATTTTTTGTAGAAGGCTCTCTTTACTACTCTAATTTGATTCCTTTGTTGTTTTGTTTATAAAATGGAATGGATCCCAAAAATGCCAGGAAGCCATTTGTCCCAGCGTTGTGCTACAAGGAAATGATCAATGCCATCGATCTACTCTAGCACTCACGCCAATGCCAAAAGTGGGTCATGTTCAAAAGCAATGGCAATGACAATTCTCACATAACTATGGATTACTGCAGAGGGATGGCTGTAAACATCAGATGCAGCTAAGAATAGCTGGGCGGGCAGGGGGTGGGGGCAGAACAAAGAACAAATAAAAGTGTAGCAAAGGAGCAGGTCCCTCAGCCCTCCAAGCCCCTGTCAATCATAATGGAGATGGTTAGATTGTCAACGGCAGTGGTCACCTTGTGGTACTTGTGTGCTGTGAATGCTACTTGCTCCTTATCAGCCCAAACCTGACAGTTGTCCAAGTCTTGCTGCATGCAGTTCTGGACCCTTGAGAAATTTTAAATTTGTGCACCATAGGGAAGTAAAATGGAATGGAGTGTAGATTCTTGCTTCATCAACATCGACCTGCTGGAAGCTATGAGGGAGAGGAGAGGTCCTCTTCCTAGAGGACTGCAGAAGGAGGTCACCTCACTGTTCACCAGGAGTACCTTGTTGCGTCATTTCCCTCTGCTTCCTATTCTTCATGTTCCCTTATCTCAGTATCTAAGGAGTTGTGAATAGAACTGAACAGAAGATCACAAGAATTGTGAACAGGAGTAGACTATTTGGCCCCTCGAGTATGCTCTGTCCTCCAATAAGAAGATCATGGCTGATCTGATTATGAACGTTAACTCCACTTTTTCATTTACCCTTAACTTGCTTGTTGATCAAAAATGTAACTCAGCCTTGACGAAGTTCAATGATCCTGCATTCACTGCTCTCTGGACAAGAGGTTTCCACAGATTAATAACTCTCTGGGAGAAAACAAATCTCTTTGTCTCAGCCTTAAATAGGAAATGACTAATTTTTAAATTGTATCACCTTGCTCATGACTCATCCTACAAGGGAGAAAATCCTCTTAACATCCACCATATCAAGTTCCCTCAGGATTTTATATGTTTCATTAAGATCATCTCTCATTCTTCTAAATTCTAATGGGTATGGGCCTAACCTCCTCAAACTTTATTCACAATCCCTTCATTCCAGGAATTAGTGGAATCAACCTGCTCTGAACAAATTCTTGTGCAATGATGCCTTTTCTGAAGTAAGGAAACCAAAACTGTACACAGTGCTCCAGATGTAGCCACACTAAGGCCCTGTACAGCTGAGACAACAGCTTCTTACCTTTATACTCAATTCAATAAACAGCAACATCCAATCTGTCTCTCTAATTAACTGCACACTGACTAATTCATCTACGAGGACACCTCATCGGCCAGTAAATTCAGGAACTATGGAATGTTCATTGGGAATCCCGTTGTCACTCAGAAACCTCTTTCTATCGTTGAGGAAGAAGATTGTCTCTCATTTTCTCAAATGCTCTGTCCACGTACAACTCAAAAATCTTTGTGACAAAATCTTTCTTTTAATTCAAGCAATTTCTCTTCAAAGATTCAAAAGAGAGCAAAAGAGTATTTCTGGCATTTTAGTCCAATGTGACCAAAACAGATTGATAACATCATTAATCCATTGCTGCTTGTGGGACTCTACTATACAAGAATTGGCTGTTGTGTTTCCCACATTTCAACAGTGACCAAACATCAAATATACTTCATTGGCTGCTTTGGTTATGTGCCTGACATAATGAAAACTGCTTTATCAATGTGAGTTTTTCCTTCTGCATGCCCAAGCCACAAAGCCAAGCCCTTCTGCCAGTAGTAGCTATTACCTGGCCAAATGTTCACCTTTTTAAATTAGTGTCAAGTTATCCTTGGTGCACAGATGGCCAGAGTAACGGTTCTTGACTCATTCCAATACTGCTCACCCTCACTTACTCCTCTGAGTATCGAGAGCCCAAAAGGTGAAAGTGAAAATTCTTTTAGCTGTCGGCGAGTATTGCTTTTCCTGTTCAATGAAAACATCGATAGCTATGTGATTTTCACAATAACATTGCAATGTTAATGTAAGTTTATTTGTGACACAAATAAATGAACCTTTAAACTTCAAACTTTTAAACTTTAAGACTGTCAGTGGTATCCCTGGCAGCATTGTTGATAATTAGAAAATGGTAAACTTGAAAGCATTGCTTTTTTCTTTTTTTTAAACTGATTACGAGGGGAAACTAATTTAAAAGTTGTAATCTATGGGGAAAATTAAACTGCACAAATTTACATTTACGAAATATATTATTGCCATGTCTAAGTACAAAAGCAGAAGATGGTGGAGGCAAGGATAAGAAGAGGTAGAATCCAATTATCACCTAATATATTCCATCAATATAAGTATCATTACAGCTTCACTATATGCAGAATGCTTCTAATGAGCTTTAATTCTTAAGCCCTTTTGGAATTAACTTAAAAAATACCTTGCCACTTCTTGCAAGAATATTAGAAATATCTAATCCAAAATTTATGTAAGAATTATAGCTCCTGTGAATTGCAAAATTGACTCAAATATTTTGCATATTAGAAAATTATGCCCTCTGATTTGAAAGCTGGGTTTTGAGGCTTCAGAGATGACATCGGGAGCTTTCACAAGTGAAGCAATGTTTTTAAAATTTATCCAGATGAATTTTCCGTTAAAACTCCATAGAGCTTTCAACCCAAGACTGATTTTCTTCATTTTGACGAGGCTGAATGTTTAAAGGCTTCATCATATAAAAGCTTGCATAGCCTTATAACATTCCATTTAGCAAATTGATTTCTCTATATATTTGAAAGATAAATGAACAAATGTGCATGGTTGAAAAAAACCCTAGATTTATCTGTTAATTATTATAACTACTGCACTTGCCTCTTTTTGCTATTAAGTTCCCTTTGGTGATATTACTCGACATTCTGCAGCCCCAAAATCTCTACTGTCGGAGACAGAAGTAATGGGTTATTATGGTTTATCCTCTGGAATTGCTTCCACAAATCTCTTTACTTTATAACTTCTTTGCTTCTAGAAATCTTCTATAAAGACTCTTCAATTGTGCTTTCAACTTCACCTTTTCTGTTCTCCTCAATGAAGCTTTTCAGAATATCTGTGATGTGTATGATGCATGTTGTTGATAAGTGGTTGCAGTTGTATTACATATTGTTTAATTCTTTTATAAATTTTAACTTTTCTAGAAAGAGGGTGCAATACGAATGGTAATTTTTTTGGGAGAAAATCATCATCATCCCTAAAAGTTTACTCTTGGGGAAAAATGCCAAATATCATTGAAATCATTAGCAAAGGTTGAGGGGATTGCCATTCTTTTTCACAATATTGCAGTAAATCACTTGTTCTTGAACTTTGTGTTTGAGGGCAATGAGCTATGGTTCCTTCTGAGAATTCTGTTGGCCATCAGATGACATATCTAGGGGTTTGGCTAATTTGGTTTGCTTGTGATGTTGCCATCTGATAGGATTTAGTGTCTAAACTGGTGCCCTACAGTGTTGGCTTTTTGCTACCTTAGGGCTTTGATGCAATTTGATCAATGTAAAACATGAGGATGGCTAACCTGAGAAGGGGGATAAGCTGGTAATTCAAAATGGCTGATGATTATGGTACTAGGGTCCAAAACATCTAAAAGGGCAGCATGGTAGCACAGTGGTTAACACTGCTGCTTCACAGCACCAGGGACTCTGGTTCAACTCCAGCCTTGGGTCAACGTCAATGTGGGAATTTACACTTTCTCCCCATGTCAGCGTGGATTTCCATCAGATCCTCTGGTTTCACCCACACTCCAAAGAAGGGCAGGTTAGATGGCAACCTGTGCTACATTGCCCTTTGATGTCAGGGGGAAAAGCAGGGTAAATATGGGAGGTTACAGATATAGGTATTAGGTGGGATTGTTGTCAGTGCAGGCTCAATGGACTGAATGGTCTTCTTCTGCACTGTAGTGATTCTTTGATCCTATTCTATTCTAAGAAACCAAGGTCATGAGGATAGGCATTAAAAAAACCCCACCCTGTAATATACCTGAAATATTCAAAAGGATCAGTCAATGTATTGTTCTGGTAAATTTAACATAATGCAGAACACATATTCCGATTTCATTACATATATCCACGTTTTGCAGATAAAACTATCCATTTAAGTTTGGCATTGCATTTTACAACATTTTACATAACTTTTATAAACATTCCAATAAAAAATAGGTACCTAACACAGTCAACAAATCAATTGTAAATTGGGAATCTGGTTAACGGGATGATGTGGATACAAATGGTGGAAAATGGATTGAAATTGTTTTTAGTGAGAGAGAACTTTTATCTCATCAGTCTAATTCCACAAACAGATGGGAGGACTTGAAAACATTATGCCATTTTATGTTGTTTTGAAAAAAAATCTATTTGTAATGGTTTGGAATTGCAATCTAAGAAGGTATATTTTATTTCTCTACAGAAGATAAATTTAGTATCTTAAATTCTACTTTCTCAGAGGATTAACTACTATTTTATATGAAATGAAAATTACTCTAATTAAACTCTTCCAACCTAATGTTATTGAAAAGATAATGACAGACTCACATTCCATTTGCAACTCAGATCTTATTTTGTTCACTGTTAGAGGTGCCTGTTCTACTAACGCTAACAGTTCAGCAGTTTTATTTCTTTGGTGTGAAGAGATGCAAAGTTCTCAGATGCATACATCCTTCACTGAAATTTTTGTGAGTGAACCATTTTTCTACCTTGTCAACATCTCAGTGATGTTCGAAACAGCAGCAGGGTTTGTGGCACAGTGGTTCACAGTGTCAGGGACCTGGATTCAATTCCCTGCTTGGGTCACTGTTTGCAGGGAGTCTGCACACTCTCTGTGTGCCTGCTTCCTCTGGGTTCCCCAGTTTCTGCCCAAAGACGTGCTAATTAGGTACATTGAAGGAGAATTTAGCATAGTCAATGTACTCGAACAGGTCCCGGAGTGTGGCAACTAGGGTATTTTCACAGTAACCTCATTGCCGTGTTAATGTAAGCTTTACCTGTGACAACAATAAATAATAAAAAAGGATTCACTGCACCCTCAATAATATTCTAGAAACCTTTTCTTCTGCTGAATGCATCCAGACTGAGAGCAGCAGTAACTGACAACAATATGCCTGGAAAGTCAAAGACATTATTTGTGTCAAATATGCTACGCAAAAATTGATGTGTGACAATAGTCGACTAAAATATAAATATGTCTGCAACAATTGTGAAGAAATTCTAGTAAAGAGACTATTCATTTGCAACAAATAGTCTATTCTTTTAAATGCATTGCTCTTCTCTTCAGTGTATAATTAATATCCCAATTTTTGTGCTATAATCTGAGATGTGCATTTAAGATGAGTGCATATTGAGTACGCTATAGTGTGAGGACCTTCAGGAAATGATGTGTGAATGGTTAAAGCAATTTTGTTGATTGTTCCTTGTTGCTCTTTTGACATGTTACATTACAATTGTATTATTTTGAAGGATAAATTAATCATTATGTTTAAGCTCTAATATTATTGCCAATTACTAAATGGTGCTATTACAGAGTAGGTGCATGAATCCTGTAAGAATCCATCATGTATTGGCCTTGCATTATTTATTTTGCACAAAAATGACAGGGAAATCATTATACGAAGTGTCTAAACTGTAACCATTTAGCAGCACGGTACTTGAATATTGCTGAAAAAGCGGGATGTTCTGTTGAATCTTTTCATTTTGTATTCACTGTATTTGATATTGTTGTTTGCATTCATCTGGACAGATGCAAGAATGTCAAATTTCAAAGGAATAACAGTTTATGCTACACAAGAAAATGGGTTCTGATTGATTGGCAAGTTGGCTTTGCCCGGTGACGACATTGTCATGGTGAATACATCAGAGAATTTTGTCCCCATGTTTTTGTTTATTCAAAAAAGCTGGAATGTCTGCTCATATTCCATTTGCCTGAAGCGGATTGGTCTCTGCATATGAATTGTTAAGTCTGAGACTACTGGGGAGGTAGCTCCAAAAAAGTCACATGGAAAGCCAAGACAAAAGGGTTTATTGAAGAACTGTACTTCTTGCACTGCAGCCTTTGAGTGGCTACATGGGTTGTTTCCCGGGTTGTTCACCCCATGCCTTGGGCTACAACCCACAGGCATAACATGAATGTATATAGCTCTGAGCAGGTGTAAATGAGCTGCATTCTGAGCCTGACTAATAACTAAGGAGGTTGATGAATTTTGATACTGGTGTAATGATGGTACGTAAACCATATGTTCCAATGACTGGCAGATTACATCAAACTCTATGTTCCTTCAGCTGTTCACAATTAGCCAAGCATTGACCCTACTCACTTAACTCAAGCTTGCAAAACTTATCTATGTGATTGGGCAACATTTGCTGAACAATTTTGAGCATGCTAAGAATCACACTGGTGACAATCTTAAGGTTATTAGCCTGGGTCATAATGTAGTTTATCTACACTTGCTCAAAACTACATATAATTATTTGCAGGGACCTATCCTTGGTAAACTAAAGGGATATATTTAGACTTTGCACTCTTTGAATAAACAAAAGCATGTGGGAACAATAGTATTTGCCATAGCAACATTTTGACCTGTTAGGAGATGCCAGTGATGGACTGGGTAAACACAGTAAGAAGTCTCACAACACCAAGTTAAAGTCCAACAAATTTATTTGGTAGTAAATGCTTTCAGAATGCTGTCCCTTCGTCAGGTGAGTGGAGAGTTCTGATCCCAAATACGGCATATAAAGGCACACACAGTTTACAGAATACTGCCATTCATCTGACAAAGGAACAGCGTTTTGAAAGCTAGTGATGTTTACTACCAAATAAACCTGTTGGACTTTAACCTGGTGTTGTGAGACTTCTTACTAACATTTTGACTATCAGATCAAAAGCATCAACAAATTAGCACTCCTTTTCTTATGCACTATAAATTGTTGTTCCTTTTGATGTTTGATATTCTTGCTTCTGTCCGAATGAGTGAAAGATGACGCTTTGATAGCATGTTTCTTTTGTCAGCGACATTTAAATTGCCTTATAGATTTATTTATTCAAATATACAAAACTTTTCTTGTTGAAATACATTTTACACATATTTTTCTCCAAGTCAAACATAGTTATTTTCTAGAACTGGCCTTTAGGAAGCTGTAACTCCCCTGTTTCTGGAAGGATAAACTTGATTTGCCATCCTTTTCCCTTGGGAATTTTTGAATACATCACAATTCATGTATGGCATGGGACAAGTACCAATGTAAATTGTTGTATTTCACAATAATAGAAAGTGGGCTAATTGTTTATATTAATGTCTTAATGTCATGCTGCAATGTCTTCACTCCTTTTCATAGAATCTCTACAATATAGAAGGAGGTTTGTACTCATCACAATCCCACCCAGGCCCTATTCCGATAACCCTCATTTACCCTGTTAATCCTTCTGATATTAAGGTCAATTTAGCATAGCCAATCAATTTAACCTGCACACCTTTGGACTGTGGGGGAAACATGAGCACCTGGAAGAAACCTACACAGAAATGGCAAGAGTGTGCAGAATTCACACAGACAGTGATCCGAGGCAGGAATTGAACCCAGGTCTCTGGCGTTGTGAGGTAGCAGTGCTTACTGCTGTGCCACCGTGATGGAGCTGAATAATTTATGCCTGAAAAGAAAGGTAATGAACTAATCAATCTGATGATAAGATGGTTACTGGCATAATAGATATTAGGACAGCATGGTAGTATAGGTTAGCACTGCTGTTTCATTGTGCCAGGGACTTGGGTTCGATTCCCAGCTTGGATGTGCAGTGTCTACACGTTCTCCCTGTGCCTGTGTAAGTTTCCCCTGGGTGTTCCGATTCCTCCCACAGTCCAAAGATGTGTGAAATACTTTCCATATGCCTGATGAGTGCAGCTCCAACAACTTTCAAGAAGCGCAACACCATTCAGGACAAACCAGCCTGCTTGATTGGCACCCCGTCCACAATTAATTGCACCCACGACTACTGACACATGGTGCAAGCAGTGTGTACCATTTACAAGATGCACTGCAGCAACTCACCAAGGCTCCTTAGGCAGCACCTTCCAAATCTACAATCACTACTATCTAGATGGACAAGGGTAGCAGGTATATGGGAACATCACCATCTGGAAGTTTTCCTCCAAGGACTCACCATCCTGACTTGGAAATACATTGCTGTTCCTTCACTATCACTGCATCAAAATCCTGGAACTTCCTCCCTAACAGCACTGAGTGTCCCAAGGCCACATGGAGTGGACCAGTTCAAAATGGCAGCTCGCTGTCATTTTGGAATGGCATACTTAATTGCTCCTTAGTGTCCCAAGATGTGTGGGGTAGGAGATTAGTGGGGTAAATAAATGGGCTTATGGGGATAAAGTCTGGGTAGGATGCAGATGTGATGGGCCAAATGACATCCTTCTGCAGCGTAGAGATTCTACAACTCTATGAACAATAGCTTTGGTCTTTCCAATATTTAATTTTTTCATCTAGTACTGGGTGTCAGACAAGCAGTGTAACAATTCAGAGAAAGTGTAGGGTTGAGTAAGATAGTGACGAGATAGAACTGAACATCGTCAACAAATATTTGGCAGTGTATCATCAGCAGAACCAACATCTGTAATTTCCTTAACTCTGTAAAAAGCTCAATTCTATTTAAAGATCCATTAATGCACATGATGGAAGGTTTTTCTTGGCTTGTTAGGTTGATGAAAAGTGGAAAGAAAATGCAGTATATTTCAGTTTTCATAAAAAAGGGCTCATCAAAATTCCAAATTACTACTGCCATAAATCTAATTTCCATTCTATAAATGTTGTTGAATACTGCTATATTTCTGGACTCTTTAGATTGAAAGTAAACTGGCAGAATATTAATAACCAGATTATACATTTGGTAAGTGTTTCACCTCTGTATTAAAAAGGAGACTTGCATCTGTGTAGCACCCTTCATCTCCAAAGTGCTTTCCAGCAACTGAAATGCTCTTGAAGTGTTGCAATGCAGAAATGTAGCAGCCAAATTGCCACAGCAAACTCCCACAAATAGTAAACTGAAAGGCCTGATAATGTGTTTTTATGATGTTGATTGAGGGCTAAATGTTGACCAGGAGGCCAAAGATAACTCCCTGCAAACCACATGTTCTTTTTCATGTATCTGCGAAAGCAGACATAGCCTGGATTTAATGTCTTGTATGGAAGTCAGCATTCCAACAGCACAGCCTTCCATTAAATGGGTGTCCAATAGACAAAGATGGTTGAAGAAAGAAAGGAAGGCAGTCTGAAGGAGAAATGACAAGATGGTCAAATGGAAAGATATGACGGTGAGGGGTTTAAAAGCACTGGATTGGTTGAGGAATGTCTGATTGACAGCAGGAACTGGAGAAGGGTGATTGACCAACATTGTGGTTAACAGTGAGAAGCTGAAAGAAGATGATTAAAAGAGTAGCAATTGTTCAACTTTTCAAAACTTTTATGATTTTAATGAATATTTTAAAAATCTTCTCCTGCTGTTTGTTTTGGGTGTGAAATATCATTTGATAGGTTTTAATTAAGTTTTTAAAATTCACTTACAAGTTGTGGGCATTGCTAGCTAGGCCAGCACTCATTGTCTATCACTGATTGCCCTTGAGAAGGTGACAGCGAGCTGCCATTTTGAACTGGTCCACTCCATGTGGCCTTGGGACACTCAGTGCTGTTAGGGAGGAAGTTCCAGGATTTTGATGCAGTGATAGTGAAGGAACAGCAATGTATTTCCAAGTCAGGATGGTGAGTCCTTGGAGGAAAACTTCCAGATGGTGATGTTCCCATATACCTGCTACCCTTGTCCATCTAGATAGTAGTGATTGTAGATTTGGAAGGTGCTGCCTAAGGAGCCTTGGTGAGTTGCTGCAGTGCATCTTGTAAATGGTACACACTGCTTGCACCATGTGTCAGTAGTCGTGGGTGCAATTAATTGTGGACGGGGTGCCAATCAAGCAGGCTGGTTTGTCCTGAATGGTGTTGCGCTTCTTGAAAGTTGTTGGAGCTGCACTCATCAGGCATATGGAAAGTATTTCATTGCATTATTAACTTCTGCCTTGTAGATGGTGGGCAGGCTTTGGGGAGTGTCAAAGTCTTTGCAGTCTTAAGGAGGTTAGCAACTTGTATTTATAAACAATAAGAATTATTTACATATATGTAGTAAAGCATTCAAGCTAGGAACCATCTCCATGCTTGCTTGTGCACACTTCTCTGTCCAAACCAGTCTGTCTCATAGATGCAGGTCATGTGTGCTCTTATATTACTGTGTGGACAATACAGTTCTCAGTCCCACATTACTACTATGTGTGTCAGTCCCTCATTCTATACAGCATCCCAAGTTTTTATCCAATATATTTCAAGTTACTCTAGGTTACTCATGTATTTGCTTCATTATTACTATCCCCTCTCCCCATTTAGGTCCCTGAGTTCATAGATTCAGGCAGTTTGGAGGCGCTGTAACCTCCCACATCCCATTCAGATTACTGCCAGAGGATAAATAATTTCTGTCATCAAAAGGTAAACTCTGTTGATTTGAAGGTTGTGTGATGACTTCAATGAGGGGTGTGAACTCTCAGTTTGAAGCTATAATTGCTGCCCAATCAGGGAGCCTCGCTTGTGTGTGAATGTAGGCAACTGTGGATGCTGACTTTGTACTTGAAACAGCTCAGGATTATGTAATTGTGTTTGTAAATAAAAGGAATCTGTTGAAAAGACACCAGCATCCCTGGGGTTATTTCAGGTTGTTCTGGCATCCAGATAGCTTTTTATCCATTTTTCCCGATCCTTGATACTGAGCCACTCTGTGTCGATTCAGCAGTTATGATGCTGGGTGAGTGTTGTTCCAGCACTTGTCTTGCGGAGTGGATGAACATTGTGCCCATGTCCATGAAGTATCTCCTCTTTACCCTTCATTGCGTTATCATGATGTCCCCTGTGCTGGAAAATAACCTTTCTTGTTTTGAGGATGTGTTTTGTTTAATGAGCTCATCATAGCATTTTGCTGCTTGATGTGCTGTTAGCAATGTACAGCTGCTGTTTGGTTCCAACACCGTCCGATGTACCATTGTGGCAGTGTTTGCCTTGTAGTCACAGTGTTAACTTCATCAACTGTCATCAGATTCTGAGACTTTACAGGTTGTTGATTGCTCTCCTATTGACTCCTCACTGGTAATGATCTGAATGGCTGGCGGGTCTGACCAGTCAGGGATTTCCAGCTCTGTAATGAAAATAGAATGCCTGCCTTGCAAAGAGAATTCCAGTCAGGATACTCCTTGTTTGAGCTCTCGGGAACTTGCAGTTATGTATAATTTGTAACAGTGGTTATCCTGACATCATCTGCTGTTTTGAGGAAATTCAGGGCTATGCAATCATCTCTGCTCAAGAGACAGAAATACTAGTTATGAATGATGTGCAAAGACTGGTTTGCCACTGTACCTTGGTTGTCCCAGAATCATGCCTGTGACTGGAAGTTAGATTCCTCCAGGCCCATACAGTAGTTTATCTGTTGTTCATAGCCAGAGATCCCTCATCTATGCTGCTTTGTCCAAGTCACCCAAGACAGAAATTGAACCTCGGCCCCTGGTGCCGTGAGTACTAACTATTGTGCCATTTGCTGTCCTGTTTGGCATTTTGGACCCAGAGCCTCAATCATCTGTCATTTTGAATGACCATGTCTGAACCCAGCCATGACCCCTCCACCCCTATTCTCCCCCTCCTCCCAGCAGTGGTTAGCATAGCTGCCTCACAGCACCAGGGACCCAGGTTCAATTCTGGCCTCCTGTCACTGTCTGTGCAGAGTCTGTACGTTCTCCTCATTTTTGTGTGGGCTTTGTTTGGGCACTCCGGTTTCCACCCAAAATCCAAAGATGTACAGGTTAGGTTAATTGGCCATGCTAAATTGCCCCTTATGTCAGGGAAACAGGGTAAGTAAGTGGAGTTATGGGGATAGGGCTGGGTGCAATTGTGGCCATTGCAGAACCGATGGGCCAAACGGTCTCCTTTTGCACTATAAGGATTCTGTGATTTGTTTTGTCCCTTTGATAACCCAAATGTATTTTTAACATTGATATTTCCACTGCTGCATCATGTTCTGAGGTGCTCTTAGCTGTGGACTTTAGGTATGGATCTTAGTTATTGGACAGACTGGAGTCAAACACTAGAACTTGCTTAATACTTATTTATCAGTGCTGCATCTAAATAGATTACAGAGTATGCATGTTGCTGGGCATGCAGTTCTAACATTTCTCTCCCTCAATCTAAAGAGACAGCCTAACGCATATCTTACTGATCTCAGTGGTCATCATCACCTATGTGGTACATTAGGAAATCTCATCTGTTAATCCTTTATACTACATGATGCACCATAGAGTGTAGAAGATTAAGAAATGTATGCAATTCTTTACAGAATAGAAGGAATGGAGGATTTGAGAGTGAGTTGCATAGCCAACTGATCCACAGATTGATATCGTCCAGAGTCATCAGGTTTGTTGATTTTGTGCATTATATCATTCATCTAAGCACAGTGTCATAGCTAGTACTGAAACTGTCTTGGTTTAAGAATATCTAATAATTCTAGTCGCTATGGTTTCAATGTCCATTTGATATCTAAAATCAAATGTGGCCTACTCTCTATAATGTTCTGCTGAAAGGAAGCTGGTATTACAATAACTTTTACTGCTGTCAAAAAATACAAATAATGGTATTTGTTCACCTTGAACACTAAACACCATGAATAACTAGTATTTACTTGTGTAATTTTGGGGATTGAAAGCATCTTGTTGCATTATATAAAAAGCAGTAAATGTTCCCATTCTACCAAAGTGCTATTTACTTGAATTATGCTTCTGCAGTTTCTTATCAATACAAACAATTCCAACCTTGAAAAGCTTCTAATCAGTTGTTACTGTCTAACAGCAGTTAGTTCCTACTTTTCTCATCAGTTGAATGACCCATTCAGTTCAAACTCCACAAATAGTCTCAAGGTAAGATATCACTTTTGCACTAAGTGCTCCCAGGTGCAAGTTCAATATGAGCTGAACAGAGTGCTCTGCTTTCCTTTTGGAAGGGATTTGTTTCATCTCAAAGTTTATACCTTTTTGTTTTGTTTTCAATAAATCGAGAATGTCCACAGCTTACGGTGTTGCATTTCAAAAATCAGAATCATGTTATGCAGTAAAATTTCATGGTTCCTACTTTCCATGGAATATAAGTTTGACAATTTCTCTAGTTTTTGACATGGCTATAGACTTGTAACGCGTCGAAAGTTCTTGACCTCTGGTGGTATTCGTGAAACACTCTCAGCCAAGTAAGTGATTGATCTGTTTTAGATTATGACTTGATGTTATAACTTTTTCAAAAAAAGCTTAAATGACTCAGTTTTTAGAAACTATTTGCAAACAAATATTGGCAAAGTGTGCTAATCTATTACAATACTCCTTTGCCAATTATTTTCAAAATCCATCAAAACACATGTAGTCAGTGATAACATTTGCCAGTACAAACTTAATAGTAAGTTAAAGTTTCATGGGTACCAGCAAACAATATAGGTTCCAGAAGATAGAGTGAATCTTGAAACTGCTCGCTGGCAGTTAACTTGTTATTTATTCGTTCATGCGATGTTGGGTGTCACTGGCTAGTCCATGCCTATCTCTGTGGCAGTCAAAAGTCAACTATGTTTTTGTGGCTCTGGAGTCACATGTAGGCCAGACCAAATAAGGACAACAGATTTCCTTCTCTAAAGGACATTAGTGAACCAGATGGGTGTTTATGACAATGATTTCACAGTCATCATTAGACTTCTAATTCCAGGTTTTTATCATTGAATTCAAATTTCACTATCTGCTCTGGTGGGATTCGAACCCAAGTCCCCACAGCATTTCCCTGGATATTTGGATTACTAGTCCAGCAAAAATGCCACTATGCCTCTGTCTCCCCTCTGCGATCCAAACATTTACCTCTTCAGGGAATCCGAGGTAAATTTCATAAAATTATATAATAATTTATGATTTAAAATTATATGATCATTGTTTAGAAATTATAGTGTTAAAAATGCAATGCAAACAAATTGTTTACCATAGTGTTTTGAATTGATTTTTTCAATGAGGTCATGTCTTTTTGTTATTCAACATATCACAAAGATTCCTACCTGTTCTGACCTTATGAGTTTTAAAGACTCTTGTTCTATTATTTATGATTTTTTTCCTACGCTGGTGAATAGAATAGATTGAATCTTTTATAATCTTTCTGAGCTTCAGAGATGGATGATAACCCTTGGAGAAGTGTACAGGTTGAAATATGCAAATGTGATACAACCATCAAACCTGTGTGGAGTTCTGTGAGGTTTAATCTTTCAATGTGCAATCCAATTATCTTGCATGATCACAAATTCTGATCACCCATTTCTGTAATAAATGAGTAAAAACACACTTCAGCAGTGGTCCCACTATGTGCATATTCTGCACACCAGATTCACTGACTGAATTCAATGACATTACTGAAGCGACAAGATCATATAACGACCAAACAGTAAACTCAGCTACAAGCAGGGGAATGTATTTGTCTTGTCTCCTGGAAATATTCCCATGAATTCTTCTTACTGTTAGATTTTAGCCTGCACACACACTTAAACTTCAATGAGAAGATTATTAAATAATTCTTGCAAAATCTATATATCAATTGATCCAGTTAGTCATATCAGCCAAAAGATAGGACCATTTAGAACTTATCTATAAATGGATGAACTCTTTTTTCATCACCTTTTAACTTTGTTTTTTTTATTTAATTTTTTCTGTTTTTTTTTGTAAAATGGCAAGCTATGTTAAGGTAGTAAAGACCTTTGAAACAATCCTCCATGTTCATTGCTGCTCGGAGGAACCTTTCCCTTCCAAAACTGGTTTAATAGTTAGAAGTGAAAGTTAGTAAAGTGAATGAACTTGCCAAATTGGAAAGTGGATGTTTTAATCCAGGTCAGATTTGGCACTAGTGAGTTTGATATGGAGATGCTGGTGTTGGACTAGGATAAGCACTGTTGGAAGTCTCACAATACCAGTTTAAAGTCCAACAGGTTTATTTGGGAGCGCAAGCTTTCAGAGTGTTCTTCAGGTGAGTGGACAGTTGCGTGAAATCTTCACTCACCTGAAGAAGGAGCATCACTGTGAAAGCTTATGCTATTCAAATAAACTTATTGGACTTTAACCTGGTGTTGTGAGACTTCTTATTGGTGAGTTTATCAGGAGTTACAGAAATGAATGGGAAACAAGACCACAGACTTGGAATTTCCTCCATTGGCATAGCCTGAAAATGAGAAACCCTTGCTGTACCCATTTTCCTGACGTCAAGTTGAACTCAAATTTACTGGAAGCCTTGTTAAGATACACTTGACTGTTAATGGATGGAAATCAGCGCAAACAATGACAGTCTCAAGAAAGATGTGGAACAGATAAAATATTTTTCTTCCTCAGTTAATAATGAGAGTCAGTTAATTTAATCATCTTTCATGCATACCAGGCACAAAAAGTGTTTAGGAAGTTTTGACTTCTTAACATGAGTTACTTACACCAATGCCAAACAAAATCAATTCAGTCAAACGGAAAGCATGGTGCTATTTGGCTTCTTTTTCCATAATATTGATTAATTGCCAACTTATCCTTGTCATTATTTTCTGAAACCCAAATCATTTCAGTCAAAACACACTTTTGTTTGATGTTGCACTGCCTGTAATTTCTTATCATCATTTTACAGTCAAGAGCTGTAATGGTGATATTTTCCACAAGAGGTTGCCAATGTATCAAACATTAGGCAGTTCAATCCATTCTGCACAAGAGCCCATTGTAAGAGAATCATTCACTTTAACAAGGATCACCAAAGCTGACATCTGCATTACCAACATAGCCCTTAAGCTATTGAACGTTTCTGCTTTCTGTCCATCTGAAACCCTGTAATCCTCAATAGTCCATAGGAAGTAAAAATGTTGGCTTTTTTTGTAACTAACTGTTAAGATATTCAGAATTCGTTGGCTAGGCACATAAAGCTCAGTGGTCTCATTAGCCCGAGAGCTATATCCTTGTTTTATTTGCTTTATTTTTAAAAAATAAAATGTTATGCTTGTATGCTCCAATAATTCAATTCTATGGCATAGAGATTTTAAACAGCATGGTGTTACATGGTTAGCACTGATGGCTCAGTGTGCCAAGGACCTGGTTTTGAATCCAGCCTTAGGTCACTGTCTGTGTGGAGTTTGCACATTCTCTGTATCTGCATGGGTTTACTTCGGGTGCCTGGTTTTCTCCCACAGTACAAAGATTTGCGGGTTAGGTTAATTGGCCATGCTAAATTGCCCCTTAGTGTCAAGTAGATTAGTACAGTAAATGTGTGGGGTTACAGTAGGGCCTGGGTGGGATTGTTGTTGATGCAGTCTCAATGGGCTGAATGGCTTTCTTCTGTATGGTAAAGTTAAAATTTATTTACTTTTTAGCCACAAGTAGGCTTAAATTCACACTGCATTGAAGTTACTGTGAAAATCCCATAGTCACCACACTCTAGCGCCTGTTTGGTACCCAGATAGTGAATTTAGCACGGCCAATGCATCTGGCCTGAACATCTTTGGAGGAAACTGGATCATCCAGAGGAAATGCACATAGACACGTGGAGAATGTGCAAACTCCACATAGACAGTGACCCAAGCTAGAATTGAACCTGCTAACCACTGTGTCACTGTCCATGGGGATTCACGATTCTAAACATTCAACATTACAGGAGAAATGTCCAATCGTGGGAGTAGATCGAGTAGAGAGGACATCTATTCCATCTACCTAGTGCACTCAACAGATAGTATGGGTCATCCAGGCACTGCCCCATTCATCTTCCCATGTCTCACCTCTTCATCCCACTCCCACCACCCCATTTCTCTGATCCAGTGGTGCCTGTGGAGCAAATGAGGGGTGGGGGGGAGATGCTTGTGCTCTGTAGTGACAGGTTCTTTGAAAAGTTAGCCAGCAGAAATAGAACAAGCGAGTGATTGGGAAGTTTGATATCAGGATCAGAGTTCCAAAGACCTGATTGCAGTGCAGAAACGTGATGATCTTACTACGACTGCCGAAGTAAATGTCTTTTTCACTGCAACGTATTCTTTTAGCCTCAGCATAAGTTATCATATCCTCCCTAGTTTTTCATCACAAATTACTTCACCACACTTTCTATTTGTAGTCACATACACAGCGCCTGCTTACTGCCCTCAGAATGATTTGTACTTGCTCTCGACTTGTACATTATCCATACGTTCAAAGTTATTAGGAGACTCAAACTAACCCATTCCCATTTTTCTTGCATGCAGAACTTCACACAATTGAAAGAAAACTTTAAACACAAAAGCAGGAGCTCTCACTGTGAGCCTCCTCCTAACCCTATACCTGTAATTGCTTTTCTGCTTAATTCACACCCACATGCATTGGCAGACACCGTGTCTACTGTTTACTCTTCGCATTATATATGAACCTTGTTGATTTGCCCTTTTTCCTGGGTCTTTTCCTAATTGGTATGAATCTCCTAGCTCTATTTCTTTAAGATATCTATAGGGAAAGCAATGAAAACTAACATGGCACCAGTCACCTGTGCATTTGCAAGATTAACTGCAGACTGACTGACGTTACTGATTTCTCCTGTGGCAGCCTGGAAACTTGCCTGAGGTAACATCGTGTTATCCATGGCAGCTGGTAAAAGGCCTTGGCACAGGAAATGATGCAGTTCTGTGACAGCCTCCCTAGCAAAGCAAAGCAATGCCTGCTCAGCCAGAAAAAAGACCAGAATTCTTGTTTCCCCATTTTATTGTTTTCTTTTCCTTCTGGATATGTACTGCTTCTCCAGAGATCTGCAGGTTTGAAGTGTAATTATTAGTGTCACAAATAGGCTGACATTAACACTGCAGTGAAATTACTGTGAAAATCCCCTAGTCGCCGTACTGAGGGAGAATTTAGTGTGGTCAATACATCTAATCAGCATGTCTTTTGAGCTGGGAGAAAAAAAAATCAAGCACCTGAGGAAACCTATGCAGACACAAAGAGAACATGCAGAACTCAGAGACAGTGATCCAAGCAGAGAATCGAACCCAGGACCCTGGTGCTCTGAGGCAGCAGTGCTAACCACTATGTCACTGTGTTGCCCACTATTGTCCTGTGTGTGCATACTTTGTTGAGCGGATAATGACTTTCACAAACATATCTTCTACTTGTCCTCTGAGTAGTTGCTGCTGTTTGCTTCTTCTTCCTTCATTTCCTTTAGATCTTTCAAAGGGCCACAGTAACACTTTACCTTATTTATTTGTTTTTATCCTCAACCAAATGACCCATTATTGTATCTTTATTTTTAACTTGTCCAATTACCTCAATATCTTCAAAGTAAGTTATTGGTCCACACAACTCATAGCGACTGTGTTACTGGGATGAATTTGCACTATCTAATAGAAAAATGAAAGAAGGTTACCTTAGTTAAAAGTGTGGCAAAGGAATTTTGTATCATGCATTCTTGTATTTATTATCAACACCATATATCACTGTTTCAACAGTATTGTTATAATTGTAATAGCAAAATTGCACATATATCTGTCCATATGTGTTTGCCTTTGCTATACACATCATCCATTTGGATATCTTGAATTAAAGCTTTCTTAATGGGAATATGTTCTATTTGATTTGCAGCGAGTACCCACTGACAAGCAGTTCAAAACAAAATAACAGCAGGGACTGGCATTCTTGCACGCTGTAGCAAAGAACAATAGAGTATGCAGCCTTGTTTCACTGCTTAATGAGTTTTAGATTCTGGTTTTGTCAGTTGAACAGGCATCATGGCAAATGTTTTCCCACAAGGAAAGAGAATAAATGCTCTTTCACAATGAAGAATGTACTGAACACCATTAACAGAACACTTTTAATTCAGAAGATCCAATCTCCAGAGAGCCAACACTATTGGAGACATATATTTCAGCTGGGTTATTGAGTTACAGTCAGGAACCTACAATCAACTAAATATGTGGAGCCAGATGCTTTCTCCATCTTTTAGCTCAAGAAGTTATGAGCATCTGGTTTCCAGCGACCATGATTGGAATAGCAATTGAAAGTAAGATAACAGGCTGAGGACAACAGAGGTGTTGTGGTCTTTGAATTATTGCAAATTCTCTTAAAATTAAGCCCTCATTGCAATTAAATAAATGCATTGAACTGTTGGCAAATCACTAGGCTGTTCCCATGCATTTAATAGTAGGTTCTGAACACATACCAAGGGCTGTTTAAGCACTGAAAAAGAATTTGTAATATGAAGAAGTTTCTAAAACGAGGGAAAAACAATTCCAAAGGAGAAAATTGTTAAGAAACTAATTTTAATTCCTCCCACTGATCACTCCTGGCCTGATAAATGGTGGGGCTTGGTGGGCAGCTAAAATGAAACAGAGAATTTATTCAATCCGTTTCTGAAAATCTGATCACCTGTATTTGATGTCACCTATTAGAAGGGAGAAATCCTCTTTAAATATGTAGATTGAACTGTCATCATAGAATCCCTACAATGCAGAAGGAGGCCCCCCCTTTCAGCCCATCAATTCTGCAACAACTTTCCAACAGAGAATGCCACCCAGGCTCTATGCCCACATTTACCCACTAATCCCCCAACTTACACATCTAAAGGGCAATTTAGCATGGCCAATCTACCTAACCTATACATCTTTGGACTGTGGGGAAAAAACTGGATCATTGGGAGGAAACTCACACAGACATGGAGAGAATGCGCAAATTTCACACAGACAGTGACCCAAGATCAGAATTGAACCCAAGTCCCTGGTGCAGTGAGGCAGAAGTGCTAACTGTGCCATTCTATACATATCTCAAAGTCTGACCAGGAGAGCAGTGATATCATCCCCATTACTGGAGCGAGGTAGAGAGCCAAAAGAGGCCGGGAAGATATGCTTGTGTGCTGTTTCCATAATATATGGATCAGTGGAAGCATGAGAGAAAAGGTTGCCGTGGACTGGGAACATTTGCTGCAGGTTTTCAGGAGGAGGCCCCAGCACCTGATTTTATTAGCCGACAGAGCCACTTCTTGACAACTTCCAGGCCTTGTTGGACGGAAGGTTGACAAATAGTGTGTCAATGAGGCCTTGGCTGATAACCAGCTGAGGCTGCCTACTACACTTCCAGACCAAGCATGTAGTTCACTTTGTTGTATTCCTGCCCATGTATTAAAATGTAAGACTGGCTGCTGTAAGGCCATCTTCAAATGTTCCCGGTTGGTTAGACATTTTCCAGAACTCTTCAGCGAGAGAATATTCTGCCCTATAATGTGCTGGAACTGTGAGTTGATAATGGACTGGAGAGAGCAACAGGGCATCTAGAAATTTAGTGATCGATGGCTTGCATTACAATATTTACAGCATGATTTATATTTTCACAAAGACCTTCTCGGATGTTGTCAGCCTGAGGATAGGAATTGTCATACTGCCACTGAAATACTGTCACAGCATAAGAAAAGAAAGGATCCAAATGAATTACAAACATTAGCCTTACAGAATATTAACTTTGTACTGTTATCTTAATTTTAAACTTGCTGCATTGTTATTTATAGTTTGAGCTGGATATCATACAGACAATGATGTACATGACTGCACATCGCAGCAACCGAACAGAAATTGACAGCTGAAGGCAATAATATAACTGGAATAAATCGTTGGCATGTTCAATCTCTAGTTACTGAAGAAAAGTACTTACTTATCAAGAAATGGAACTGGCTGAAATGTATGTGATTTGGAATAATGAGTTTACAATTGGACAGACAGAAGTTGCTCATCAAAAGCACCACATTAAACCCCTTCTCTCTCAAGCCATCACAAACAGGATACCTCCACTACATACCTGCCAGTCATTGTGATAATTACAGCTGGCTATGTTGTCAGTTTATCTAACAGCTATTTCTGTTTTCTCCCCACTAAGCTTAAGATCTCGGCTGGGATTCTCCGACCTCGTCTGCAGCTGGGGTTTTCCAGTCCCAATGAATGGAGATCTGGCTGTGCGCCAAATTCTCCAGTCTCACTGGCAACAATGACAGGGCATTGGAGAATTCCAACCTCCATTTAAGTGGTATGTAAAACAGCATTGCTCCTTATTAAAATATCTTCACTGCATTTAATAGATTTCCTTCCAAGCAGAGTTAGCATCTCTCAAGTAATTTCAGTACCCTTTTTAGAATATTTTTAACTACACCTTGTAACAGCCTAGTCAGGAAATTGGTGATAATTATATTAGCTAGTTAACAGCAGCAATCAATTAATGTCATTCTTTTACTTGACCGGTGACCAATATGAATATCTTGCACCATAGAGGAAATAGAATGTTTCCCCAAAGCATACTTAATAACGTTCAATTAAAATCTAACTTAAAGTAACAAGGTTTGCAAACCTCAACCATACCATTGTGCTCAACATTGTTGAGTTGATAGTAAAGTATTACTCACTGAGGGTCCAATTAAAAAAATTAAAATAAAAGGCTTCTCAGAGCCGAGATATTTCACAGGTCCTGTAGTTGCAAAAAAAACTTACAATATTTGTGCAGCCACATTTCTGCAATTAATGAATATGCAGAAATATGCCTTAAGTAATTTGACTGTCATTGAAGCTCAGTATCTGCAGCAAACAATTCATAAAATTCGTGGTTGAGGGGAGGAATAGAAAGACAAAGCATAAGGAAATTATGCATTGTTATGATCATTATGAGAGATCCATAAACCAAAATGACCAAACTGAATGACTGTCCAGATGAAGAAATTACTAAAAGACTCTACTCTTTGTACCTTTTACTTTAACATGAATCAGATCTGATGTAAATTTTTCATGAATTAACAGGTAAATTATATTTCAAATGAAAAGATAAATTTCACATTAAAGAGTTGATATAATGAAGATACATCTTGCACAACTACAAGTATTCCCTTTCAGCAGGTATGGCCTCATTCAACTAAACAATTGATGAAAGCTCAGCCTTCAACACCATTATTCCCAGAAAACTCATCTCCAAACTCCATAGCTTAGGGCTCTGCTCCCCTCTGTGCAACTGGGTCCTTGACTTCTGAACCCACAGACTGCAATCAGTGAGGATAGGCAAGAACACCTCCTCTACTATCAACTTCAATGCTGGTGTCCCAAAAGGCTGTATTCTCAGCTCCCTAGTGTACTGCTTATACACTATCACTATGTGGCTAAGTTCTTCTCCAACTCAATTTTCAAGTTTGCTGGTAACACCACTGTAGTGGATCAGCTCTCAAACACATGATGAGACAGAGTACAGGAGAGAGAGAATCTGGTGAACTGGTGCAATGACAATAATCTCTCCATCAATGTCAAGAAAACTAAGGAAATAGTTATCTACTTCAGGAAGCAAAGTGGAGGACATGCCCCTGTCTATATCAATGGGGACGATATGGAAATCGTCAAGAGCTTCAAGTTTCTAGATGACCAGATTACTAACAACCTGTTCTGGCACCTCCATGCTGACACTATAATTAAGAAAGCCCACTAACTCTATTTCTCAGGAGGATAAGGAAATTTGGCATATTCACTATGACTCTCACCAACGTTTATAGATGCTCCATAGAAAGCATTCTTTCCTGGTGTAACACAGGTTGGTATGGCTCCTATCTGTCCTAGACTTTAATAAACTACAAAGGGTTGTGAACGAAGTCCAATCCATCATGCAAACCAGTCTTCCATCCATTGACTTTGTCTAGATTTCCCACTGCCTCAGAAAAGCAGCCAGCATAGTCAAGAACTCCATGCACCCTCGACATTCTCTCTTCCACCTTCTTCCTTCAGGAAAAAGATACAAAGGTCTGAGGTCATGTACCAACCGACTCAAGAAAGCTTCTTCCCTGCTATCACCAGACTTTTGAATGGACCTACCTCATATTAAGTTAATCTTTTTCAACAACCTAGCTGTAACTGAAAGACTACATTTTGCAGCCTCTTCTTTTCTTCTCTATTAACGGTATGCTTTGTCTATATAGCATGCAAGAAACATTATTTTCCATTGTATACTAGTACATGTATCAGTAATAAATCAAACCAGATCAATTCCACAAAATGCTGTTCTTTTTCTTGGAAGATAGATCAGGAGTCCTACCTAACGCCAGATTTTGCCTCCAAGTTTCACGGATATGATTATCATCAGCAAAACTCATTTATATGAATGTTCACTTTCTTGAGTCAAGACAATCCTGGTGGCATAGTTTTCCAGAGTTCCGTTTCAACTGAACAACCATTAATGCAACGGTTTATCACCGCCTGAAAAACATTCAGCTCTTTTGCACTCCAAGCTATTCATACAGTTTGCTGGATTTTGGACTTTTTTTTAGCCAGCTCACACATTGCCATCAAGAGCTCCTGTCTCTTTCTCTGTCAAACAGAAAAAAAGCTAACCTCTTCTTTGGAGTGATTTGCTGCTGCTCCTCATGAGAATTTCTTTCTGTCTCTGTCTGCTCTTACATGTCTGCATTGGGCCTTTACCCTCTATCTTCTCTGCTCATTGATCTCCTTTAACTGCAGTTCTCCTTTGTATCTGGCCAGATGCTTTCTATCTTAACTTTCATCCGGCTGGTTTTGCTCTTTGATCAAAGGTCACCAGATCATGTAGATCAGTTTCTTTTCTGTTATCTATGGAATATACAATTGATCCTGTGACAATTTTCACTCAGTGTGGAATGGGCGCTTCCACTGGTGGGGCATTTTAGAATGAGAGGTCATAGTCTTAGGACAAGGGGGTAACAAGTTTAAAACAAAGTTGAGGAGAAACAAAGTTGAGGTCATCATTATAAATGATCTGGATGAGGGTATAGAAGGATGGATTCATAAATTTGCGGATGACACCAAAGTCGGAGGAGTGGTAGATAGTGAAGAGGAGTGTTATAGTTTGCAGAGAGACTTGGACAAGTTGCAGAGCTGGGCCGAGAGGTGGCAAATGGAGTTTAATGCGGAAAAATGTGAGGTAATTCACTTTGGCAGGAATAACAAATGTGTAGAGTATAGGGCTAATGGTAGGACTCTTAATAGTGTTGACGAACAGAGGGATCTTGGTGTATATGTGCATAGATCCCTGAAAGTTGGCAATCAAGTCGATAAGGTCGTTAAGAAGGCATACGGAGTCTTGGCTTTTATTGGTAGGGGGATTGAATTTCGGAGCCGCAACGTCATGTTGCAACTGTACAAAACTCTGGTGCGGCCGTACTTGGAGTATTGTGTGCAGTTCTGGTCCCCACATTATAAGAAAGATGTGGAGGCATTGGAGAGGGTACAGAGGAGGTTTACCAGGATGTTGCCTGGTATGGAGGGCAGGTCTTATGAAGAGAGGCTGAGGGATTTGAGGTTGTTTTCGTTAGAAAGGAGGCGGCTAAGAGGAGACCTTATTGAAACATATAAGATGATTAGAGGTTTAGATAGGGTGGACAGTGATAGCCTTTTTCCTAGGATGGAGAAAGCTAGCACGAGGGGACATAGCTTTAAATTAAGGGGTGGTAGTTATAGGACGGATGTCAGA
Source organism: Sphyrna mokarran (assembly GCA_024679065.1). Taxonomy (NCBI): domain Eukaryota; kingdom Metazoa; phylum Chordata; class Chondrichthyes; order Carcharhiniformes; family Carcharhinidae; genus Sphyrna; species Sphyrna mokarran. Next base: position 26,381,881 of record JAGIQG010000019.1, read on the forward strand.
GGTAGGTTCTTTACCCAGAGGGTGGTAAGGGTATGGAATGCCCTGCCTGCTGCAGTTGTAGATGCGCCAAGTTTGGGGGCGTTTAAGAGGTCAGTGGATAGGTTTATGGATGAAAAGGGAATGGTTTAGGTTGGAGGGTCATTGCTTTTTCTTAATTGGTCAGCACAACATCGAGGGCCGAAGGGCCTATTCTGCACTGTAATGTTCTATGTTCTAAACTACTCATCCCAAAGAGTTGCGAATCTGTGAAATTCGCTATCCCAAAGTGCGGTGGATGCTGGGACAATGAGCATATTTAAGGAAGAGTTGGATAGATTTTTAATTGGTAATGGGTTGAAGGGTTATAGGAAGAAAGCAAAAAAAATGGAATGAGGAGCATATCAGCTTTGATTGAATGGTGGAGCAGACTTGATGGGCTGAATGGCTTAATTCTTCTCCTATACTTTATAAACTTATTTATGCAAACTCTTAAAAGTCCCTTTCAAACACTATTGAAAACTATTTCAGATTTCACAGACATGTTCACGAAGTTAAGAAATTTCCTTATTGCCCTTCCTTCAGGTCAAATATTATCACAGCATGGATTTTGAACATTGAAGAAGGTAACAATTTCAAATCAGTCTTTCATTCCACCAGCTATGTATCTGGATCTACAAAATGAGTCCCTAGGTAATAATTTGAACAATTCAGGAATGGCCTGTTTGGATTTAATTACTTTATTCTCTTATTAACAACTTTTCAACAGTTCAATAGAAAATCCACTAATAGATCTGAAAAAAGTCTTGGTTCCAGTATATAACATATATACTCAACATTTACAAACACAATGGGACAAAAAATACTTCTAAGTAATAGAAAACAAGTTAAAATATGAATGGCCATTGCAATATTGCAGAAGTCATAGAGTTATAGAGGTTTACAGCATAGAAACAGGCCCTTCAGCCCAACTTGTCCATGCCACTCAGTTTTTACCACTGAACTTGTCCCAATTGTCTGAATTTGGCCCATATATCTCTATATCTATCTTATCCATATAATTGTCTAAATGCTTTTTCAAAGACAAAATTGTACCCGCCTCTAATACTGCCTCTGGCAGCTTGTTCCAGACACTCATCAACCTCTGAGTGAAAATATTGTCCCTCTGGACTCTTCTGTATCTCTCCCTTCTCACCTTAAACCTATTGCCTCTAGTTTAGATTCCCCTATCTTTGGGAAAAGGTGTTGACTATCTACCTGATCTATGTACCTCATTATTATATAGACTACAGTAAGATCATCCCTAAGCTGCCTACGCTCCAGGGAAAAGAAGTTTTAAAAATGAATCCTTAACTTTTCTTCAAATTAATGTCAGCTACTTTGCTTCCAATGACAGAATGGCAGGGTAATTTTGTTATATAAAATAGATCAAGACAGACTTAAGTTCCTGAATGTAGAAGTGAATATAATATGCAAAACTATCTGATTGTGTCTGCCAGATGAAAGCTTGGACTCGATACAAACTTTCCCAGAAATGTGTTTGTGTCAAATTTACATGTGAGTATATCTGGCCATTCTTACTAGCATCATTCCCCCATAATGGAAACAGAACAGGGAGGAACCTGGTCATACAAACATGGGAACAGAGAAAATACAAAACCATCAAATACAGAGACAATATGTTTTATAATAAAAGAAACATGATTTAAGATCTTAAATGTAAGACCCCATTTGCTACCTTGATGCATTTTCTAAAAGTTTAATCTTAAGTAGTACATTGCGAGATGAGGTTAGGACTTCTTAGGTTATGCTGAAGGGGCATAACCATGAAGCATCAACACTATCAGCCTTTGTCCTAAGATGCTATCTAATCTGCTAAGCCTTTGCAGCATTTTCTGTCTTTCTTTCATCTCAGGATTACTATTTCCTGCCTCCATTCTTAACTGTGATTATAAGAGCTCACAATCTGTTTAGCTCTTTAGACATTTAGATTCAATTTGGCTATTTGTCAATAGTATAGCTGAGCAAATGTTTCAGATTATGACTAAAGTAAGTGCCATCCGTTGCTACAGTGATAGGATGGAAAATTGAATGTTATAAATGGATATACATAGCAAATACTTTCATCTGATGTACTAATGCTCAAGACTTTAACATAATTTCTCTTGATTTTGGCCTGGAGTGTACTTCGAATGTCTGCATTTTCTTTTAGTTAATTAGGGTTGATTTGAAGCTGGGGCAGTGTCACCATGCACTGGCTAAATATCAGAGGCCAGCTTACTGTGCAGCTATTTAACAGCCACTGAGTTGTGTCTTGGTTCAAGTCAGGACATTCAGCCACATCCAAATGGCCAGCTGCTCTCTGATCTGAGTCACTGGGAGTAAAGGCCATTCTGGGATTGTATCCAGTCCTCAATGATGATGGAGCCCATTATGAAGGTAAATGGGAAAGCAGGGGAGTTATATTCAGGGCCAGAGCAAAGAGATTTGGGGGGGGGGGTGGCAGTGGTGGACAGGATGGAGAAGAGGAGAAATGTGGGAGTAGGAAGTCCTTGGGATGGCTCCAGCAGACCATGTGAGGCTTCACTTGGACCACAGGTGTCCAAAGGTTCCTGAAATCTTCCTCAGCACTGGTTAAATTGGGGTAGATGGTCTGTGAGGTACTGGGAACAGTGCCCATGGCATGGCATTCAACATTGCAATACCCTCAAATCTACCAACCTACTCAAAGATCATAAAATCCAGCCCATTATTCCAAAATTGCTGAAATAAGCTAATAGGGGAATTCTCCCAGCGCAATACGACAGGAGACTCAAGTGGAGACCCTTATTGGACCCCACCTGCCTCGTGCGTCTCTAGCAGCTGATTTTCAATGCTTTCAGCTCCATACCAGAAATCAATGTGGAGCTGCATAAATTATTTAAATACTAATTTTAATAAGTTTAACATATGATTAGCATACTCCAGTCCCATAAGCATCCCCTACTACCCCCACCGCCAGGAATGTTTCCCTCCAGTGGGGTTTACAATAGCTCCCCACCAGTGGGGAGCTGGTGGCCTGACACTGCTGGAGTGAAAGGCAGGCAATCAAGGCCACCCAGTAGGTCAGGGGGATAAGTGGGGGCTCCCCTGGGCACTGGCCCTTTGGCACTGCCAAGGAACAAAGTGGCAATGCCCATGAGGTATCCTGGCCCTTCCCACCGGTTATCGATCTATGCCAAGGGGGCAGGGCCTAATAGGACAGGGCCTCTGGAGGCATGACTGGTGGGAGCCTTCTGCCATTCTACACTTGGGCTAGCTGACAGAGGGAGGGAGTCCAGCACTTGGGGTTGGCCATCAGGATGGGAAGGGGAGGTGGCCTGTCAAGGGGTCAGGACTATGGATGGGGGTTAGAAGGGGAGGGTTGTGGCTGCCAGTAATGGGGGTGGAGTTGTAGCTGGTGGTGGGGAGATGGGCAAGGATCAGTACATCAGGACTGCTGATGGGAGGAGGGGCAAGAGATCGAGATGGGTGTGGGCAGTGTGTGGGCGAGGCGGATCGGAGAAACAGCGATGATAGGTTCCTGTGTTGGTCAGTGATGTGGAAGCTGGCAGTGCAGGGCCACCGCGCATGTGCTGATCTCGGCACTGACAGTTCTGCACATGCGCAGCGGCCCACTCAGTGCTATGCTGCTGGCCTCTCCAGTGGCAATAGGCCCCACCCACTGCTTTTTGGCGGGATTCACACTGAGGCACTCTGCAGTCCACAGAGTGTGGGAGATTCATTTTGAAAATCCCACTGAAAAAACCAGCAGGATTTACTCCAGTTTTTACACAAATTCAACACTTAGAATTTTTTTGGGAGAATCACCCCCAATATTTCTGAATGCTTGTGCTTTTTATGAGTATTGGAAAATTAACCACCAATCATTATCATTTTAAGAAGGTTTTCATTTCTTCCCACACACAAAAATATTCATTGTTCCAAATTATATTCAAGAATTACTTAAACTCAAATTTGGGTTATTGCTCTTCATGGAATATTAACCACAATTACCTAAGGAATTGGCTTTTGTGAACTCTACATCAAAACTTGATTCTATAACGATTAACGGTCAATATTCCTTATGTGCATTTGTTGCCATTAATGGATCAGGCTGCTCCACAGATAACCCTGTTTATCTCTGCCTTCTAAATATTTACTGCAGTCATAGAAAATAGAACATAGAACATTACAGTGCAGTACAGTACCTTTGGCCCTCGATGTTGTGTCGGCCAGTGGACCCTCTAACCTAAACTATTCCAATATCCTCCGTATGCCTATCCACTGACCATTTGAATGCCCCCAAAGTAGGCGAATCCACAACTGCTGCAGGCAGGGCATTCCACGCCCTCACCACCCTCTGTGTAAAGAACCTGCCTCTGACATCCGTCCTATAACTACCCCCTCTTAATTTAAAGTTATGTCCCCTCGTGTTGGTCATCACCATCTGAGGAAAAAGGCTCTCACTATCCACCCTATCCAGTCTTTTGATCATCTTACACGCCTCAGTTAGGTCACCATGTAACCTTCTTCTCTCTAATGAAAATAACCTCAGGTCCCTCAGCCTTTCCTCATAAGGCCTTCCCACCATACCAGGCAACAATCCTGGTAAACCTCCTCTGCACCCTTTCCAATGCTTCCACATCTTTCTTATAATGCGGCGACCAGAACTGTACGCAATACTCCAAGTGCGGCCGCACCAGAGTTTTGTACAATTGTAACATAACCTCATGGCTCCTAAATTCAATCCCTCTACCAATAAAAGCTAACACACTGTACGCCTTCTTAACAACTTTATCAACCTGGGTGCCAGCTTTCAAAGAGCTATGCATCTGTACCCCAAAATCCCTCTGCTCGACAACACTATTAAGGGTCCTTCCATTAGCCCTAAATGTCATATGCCTGTTATTCCTACCAAAGTGAATCACCTCACACTTATCCGTATTGAATTCCATCTGCCACCTCACGGCCCAGATCTGCAGCCTATCTATGTCCCTCTGCAAACTGTAACATCCATCCTCGCTGTCTACAACTCCCCCCACTTTGGTATTGTCAGCAAATTTACTAATCCAACCCTCTACACCCTCATCTAGGTCATTTATAAAAATGACAAACAGCAGTGGCCCTAAAACAGATCCTTGAGGTACACCACTTGTAACTGCACTCCAGGTTGAATAATTCCCATCAACCACCACCCTCTGTCTTCTATCAGCTAGCCAATTCCTAATCCAAACTGCTAAATCACCTTCAATCCCATGCATCTGCACTTTCTGCAGTAGCCTACCATGGGGAACCTTATCAAACGCTTTGCTGAAATCCATATACACTACATCAACTGCCTTACCCTTATCTACCTCTTTGGTCACCTCCTCAAAAAACTCAATAAGGTTTGTGAGCCACGACCTACCCTTCACAAAACCGTGCTGACTATCCCTAATCAATTTATTTCTCTCTAGATGCTTATAAATCCTATCCCTTATAATTCTTTCCAAGACTTTGCCCACAACAGAAGTCAGGCTCACCGGTCTATAATTTCCAGGGTGCTCCCTACTCCCCTTTTTGAACAAAGGGACAACATTTGCCATCCTCCAGTCTTCCGGCACTATACCTGTAGCCAACGACGACATGAAGATCAAAGCCAAAGGCTCTGCAATCTCCTCTCTAGCCTCCCAGAGAATCCTAGGGTAAATCCCATCTGGCCCAGAGGACTTATCAATTTTCGCTAACACCTCCTCCTTATGAACCTCAATCCTGCACAGTCTACAACCTGGTATCGCAGTATTCTCCCTGACAACATTGTCTTTCTCCTGCATGAATACTGACGAAAAATACTCAGTCAGTGTCTCTCTATCTCCTCAGGCTCCACGCACAACTTCCCACTGCTATCTCTGACTGGCCCTAATCTTGCCCTAACCAATCTTTTATTATTTATATACCTGTAAAAAGCTTTAGGATTCTCCTTAATCCTATCCGCCACAGTCTTCTCGTGTCCTCTTCTAGCTCTTCTCAACTCCCTCTTTAGCTCCTTCCTGGCTGATTTATAGCTCTCCAGTGCCCTAACTGAGCTTTCACGTCTCATCATTATATAAGCCTCCTTCTTCCTCTTCACCAGAGATTCAACTTCCCTAGTACACCATGGTTCCCTCACTCGACCACTTCCTCCCTGCCTGGCAGGTACATTTTCATTAAGGACATGCAGAAGCTGTTCCTTAAATATGCTCCACATTTCAGATGTCCCCAGCCCCTGCAATTCCCTGCTCCACCCTATGCATCCTAAATCTCTCCTAATAGCCTCATAATTACCTTTCCCCCAGCTATAACTACTGTTATTCGGTATGTGCCCATCCCTTTCCATCACTAAGGCAAACGTAACCGAATTGTGGTCACTATCACCAAAGTGCTCACCCACCTCCAAGTCTAACACCTGGTCTGGTTCATTACCCAGTACCAAATCCAATATAGCTTCACCTCTTGTTGGCCTATCTACATACTGAACCCTTCCTGCACACATTGAACAAAAACTGACTCCTCTAACATACTTGAACTATAGCTTTTCCAATCGATATTAGAAAAGTTAAAGTCCCCCATTACAACTACCCTGTTATTTTCACACCTATCCAGGATCAACTTTGCAATCCCTTCCTCGACTTCTCTGGAACTTTTTGGAGGCCTATAAAAAACTCCCAACTCCTCTCCTTTCTTGTTTCTAATCTCAGCCCACACTACCTCAGCAGACAAGTCCACATCAAATGTCTTTTCTGCCACTGTAATGCTGTCCTTAACTAACAATGCCACTCCTCCCCCTCATCTACCACCACCTCTGCTCTGACTGAAACATCTGAACCCCGGAACCTGCAACAACCATTCCTGCCCCTGCTCTATCCACGTCTCTGAAATGGCCACAACCTCGAAGTCCCAAGCACCAATCCAGGCTGCAAGTTCATCCACCTTATTGCGTATGCTCCTCGCATTAAAGTATACACACTTCAAACCACCCTCCCATTTGCCACTATACTGCTGCGACCTAGAAACCTTATCCGTGACCTCCCTATTCACATCCTCCTGTATACTGGCACAACAATTCAGGTTCCCATCCCCCCCCGAATCAGTTTAAACCCCCCTGAATAGCACTGGTAAATTTACCCTCCAAGATATTGGTACCTCTCCGGTTCAGGTGCAGACCATCCCTCTTGTAGAGGTCCCACCTTCCCCAGAATGAGCCCCAGTTGTCCAAATACCTGAACACTTCCCTCCTGCACCATCCCTTTAGCCACGAGTTCAAACGTTCTTTCTCCCTATTCTTTCCTATGCTATCCCTCGGCACAGGCAACAAACCAGAGATAACCCCTCCATTTGTTTTAAGTTTCCACACTAACTCTCTGAATTTCTGCTTTATATCCCCATCCCTTTTCCTACCTACGTCATGGGTACCTACATGCACCACAACTTGGGGCTGGTTCCCCTCCCCCTTAAGGATCCCGAACACTCGGTCAGAGATATCACTGACCCCAGCGCCCGGGAGGCATAGGTGACCTGGTAGTGCTTCCTTGTGGGATGAAATGGTGAGGGGAGCAACAAGGACAATAGGAGAGAGATGGGGCAGCTCATGAAAGAGGGAAGAGAAGGACACTTGAGAGGAAGCCATGTGCACACAAGAATGTCAGTGGGGAAAAATGCCTCACACATCACCTCTTCACACAGAGGGCTGCACCCAAGCTATACCACTTGTTGCAGACACAATTGGAGTCTTGAACCAGGGCATGGCCAGCACTGCCTGTGGCTGTCAAGATCACTGTGGCCATTACTCCTTGTGCCACCACACTGAAGCATGTGATATCAGTGACATCTCTCAGGTCTGTAGTTATGACCAGGTGAGGAAGGGTCAAATGCTCCCCTCTTTTTCCTCCCCTCATTTGACTGCAATTGGGTTTTCTGTTTTAGAAAAGATTCTTTAGTGTAAGCTTTTATGTGCTGTGATCATAAAGAATTAGTTAGACAAGTTTTTTTGAGTTTAACAAAGGCTTAGTTTCGCCTAAATGTTGTGCTTTAGTTGTGCCTTATTATGCATAAACTGACCTAAGTAAAATAAGAAAATACTCGCCAACTTTTCTACACACACACACACACACACACACACACACACAGTTGATGCACGCAAATACAGATTTTAAAAAAAAAGGAAGATAGAATTGGCCACATAATAGTCCATAAGAATAGTCCAAAGATATGCGGGTTTGGTGGATTGGCCATGCTGAATTGCCCCTTTGACCCTTAGTGTCAAGGGGACTGGCTAAGGTAAATATATGGGGTTATAGGGATAGTGCTTGGGTGGGACTGTGGTTGGTGCAGACTTGGTGGGCCGAATGTCTTCTGTCAAATTAATAAACAGGTTCCAAACTTGTTAGAGAGTAAGAGGCAGGAAGATCGCTTGGTTTAACTGCTCATTCTGCTGTGCTAAGAAATCCATGTGCTTAAAGCAGCCATGTGATCACTCTCTAACTTCCAGTAATTCAGATGTAATTGTATATTCCAATGCTAGCACAATTAGCTCATCTGGAGAGCTATCTGTAACAAAAAAGATCTTTTGTCCAAAAAATTAACCTTTGAATGGCTTAACTGCAGCTTTTGAATACTTCAGTTGCTTTTCATCAATGTCTTGTTAATAAGGCAGAAAAGAAGGTTTTTCACAATTCATGGGGGGATGTGGGGAATGGGTTTTGGTGGGGGGGAATATGGAGAGTAGGGGACAGAGTAGGTTGCGCTGGGTTTTGTAGACTTGCTGACTTACTGTCTCTTCCTCCATAGAGTTGAACATTTATGGTAATGTAGATTAGTGTTAGTCACCTTGATGGAAGCTGAGATCATTTTAATATGTTTCAAAAGAAAATCTGTCTTCTTAAAAGTCAAATTTCTGTTTCCAGCCAATGAATTAAAGATCAATATTTGATATAAGTGCATTTTTATAACATGATATCATTACATCAGGGAGGTCACTGAGATTCTGTCTATCAGGAGAAATATCTTCGTCTGTTTCTCCAGTGAGTAGCACTGGCTACATACCCATATCATTTCAATGAAGTGCCAGCACAAATTTAGTATCTTGCTTACAAGCAAAGGAACAAGCATATACAGCCCTGTGCAAATCCTTTTAGGATGCAATTGAACTTTTGGATAAATGTTTTGTTTCTCTCATGGGATTGGATACCAGTATTTGTTGTTTATCCTTGAACCTACTGTGTTCTGTTGTAATACACACAGAGTAATATTATAATAGGAAACAGTAACCACAACATGCCAAAATTCTTCATTAGATTAGAAAATGAAGAAGTCCGACCCAAAACCAGGGTCCTAAATCTAAATAAAAGAAACTATGAAGGTTTGAGGCATAAGGTGGCTAAAATAAATTAGGGAACTTCATTAAAAGACATGATGATTCTTAGGAAATGGCTGATATTTAAGGAAAGGTTTCCTCCAGTTTCCTCTCACAGTCTGAAAGACATGTTGGTTAGGTGCATTGGCCATGCTAAAAATTCTCCCTCAGTGTGCTCAAATAGGCACCAAAGTGTAATGACTAGTGGATTTTCATAGTAACTTCATTGCAGTGCTAATGTCAACTTGTGACACTAATAAATAATCTTTTAAACTTTAAAACCTTTAAAAAGGATGTTACAAAAACCCAAGAAAAGTGCCAAACTATGGCTAACAAAAAAAGTTAAGGGTACATAGAACAATACAGCACAAACAGGCCCTTTGGCCCACGAGTAATATTGGATCCAAATGGGAATCATATAAGGTTACTAGAAAAAGTTTTAAGTTTATTTATTACTGTCACAAGTAGGCTTAAATTAACACAGCAATGAAACTGCTGCAAAAATCCCCAGTTGCCACATTCCGATACCTGTTTGGAAAATTTAACATGGTCAATGCATGTAACCAGCACACTGTTTGGACTGTGCGAGGAAACTGGAGCACCCGGAGAAAACCCATGCAGTGCAGACCCTGCACAGGCAGTGACCTGAGCCGAGTATTGAACCTGGATCCTATGAGGCAGCAGTGCTAACCACTGTGTCACAATGCTACCCACAGGTGACAGGCCTGAGAATTGGGAACAGTTTAGAATTCAACAAATGAAGACAAAGAAATTAATTAAGTGGAGAAAATGGTGTGTGAGAGAAACTGGCAGATAACATAAAAGCAGACTGTAAAAGCTTCGATAAATATATAAAAAGAAAAAGATTAATGAAGGCAAATGTAGGTCCCTTAGAGGATGAAACAGAATTATTTATGAGAAAATTTATAAGGAAATGGCAGATCAACTAAACAACTACCTTGGACATGGCTTTCTACCCCAGTCCAGAGGAAAGCAACCCTTGTGGTAGGTTCTGCAGCAGCAGGATGGATGAACCATGCAGAACACCATAGACATTGATGGGAATGGAAGATCCCAGCAGCAGCCTATTTGTGAGCCACCTCTGCCACCTGAAAACATGCTGGGCTTGTCTGGAAAATCCCATCCTTTAGTTCTGTCTTGACAGAGGAAGACACAAATAACTTCCCAGAAATGCTAAGAAACCAATGCTCCAGTGAGAAGGAGGAATTAAGGAAATTGGTATGACCAAAAGAATTTTGCTGAAGTAGTTAATGGGACTGAAAGCCAATAAATGCCCGAACATGATAATTGACATCTCAGCATACTAAAGGAGATGGCTGTGGAAATAATAGATACAGTGTTTGTCCAATATTCCATATGTTCAGGTCCAGTCACAGCAGATTGGAGGATGGAAAATATAAGCACACTATTGAAAAAAGGAGGGAGAGAGATAACTGGGAATTCAGACCTGTTAGCTTAACATCAGTAGTAGGGAACATGCTAGATTATAAAAGATGTAATAATCTGATACTTAGAAAATATCAAAAAGATTAGTCAATGTCAACATAGGTTAATGAAAGGAAAATCATGTCTGGCAAACTTATGTTCTCTTTTGAGGAAATAAATAACAGAATAAATAAGGGAGAACTAATGGATGTGGCATATCTGGATTTTCAGAACGCTTTAGATAAAATCCCATATAAGTATTTAGTATGCAAAAGTAAAGCACATAGCATTTAAGAAAATATATTGGCATGGATTGAGAATTAGTTAACAGACAGGAAACAGAGAGAAGGAATAAATGTGTCTTTTTCAGAGTGGCAGGCAGTGACTAGTGGTATCCTGCAGGGAGCAATACTTGGATCTCAGCTATTCACAATATACATTAATAATTTGATGAGGGAACTAAATGTAATATTTCCAAGTTTGCCAATGACTTTTGGTAAAAATGTGCGCGGTGAGGAAGATGTTAAGAGGCTTCAAGGTGACATAGACAAGTTGTGTGAGTGGGCAAATACATGGCAGATGCATCACCACCTACGTCAAGTTGGCTAACATTAATATACTTAAAGGCAAAGTACTGAACATATTGGAATCTGAAACAAAAACAGAAAATGCTGGAGAAACTCAGCAGGCCTAACAGCGTCTGTGGAGAGAAAATAGAGCCAATGTTTCATCTCTGGATGACCTTAATTACTAATTTATGTACTCTGCTCCCACCCTCTCCCTCCCCCCACCTCCCCTATGGATTGTGACAGATCTTCTGTCCTGCCTGTTAACTTTGGTAAGTAAAACAGAAATGCAGAATGTTACTTAAATGGTGATAGATTGAGAAACATTGATGTACAAAGAGACCTGGATATCTTTACATACCAATCACTGAAAGCAAGCGTGTAGGTGCTGCAAACAGGTAAGCAGGCAAATGGTATGATGACTGAAAATGGAAGAAGATTTAAGTACAGGAGCAAGGATATTATACTGTGACTGTACAGGACTTGGTGAGACCACACCTGCAGTATTATGTGCGGTTTTGGTACCCTTACCTAAGAAAGGATATACTTTCCACAGAGGGAGTGCAGCAAAGGTTTGCCAGGCTGATTCCTGGGATGGCAGGATTGTCACATAAGGAGAGATTGGGCCAACTAGGCCTGTATTCACTGAAGTTTGGAAGAATGATAGGGGATTTCAATGAAACAATAAAATTCCACCAGGGCCAGACAGATCTGATGCAGAAATATTGTTTCCTCTGGCAGGGGCATTAAGAAAAGTGGGCACAATGTGAGGATATGGCATATGTCATTTAGTACAGAAATGAGGAGAAACTCAGAGGTATTGAACCTCTGGAATTCTATACCACATAGGGCTATAGAGGCCAAGTCACTGAAGGAAATAAATAGATTTCTAGACTCTGAGCATCAAAATGTATGGGCGAACGGGAAAGTATGGAGTCGAGATAAGCGATCAGCCATGATCATATTGAATGACAGAATAGGCTTGAAGGGCTGAATGGCCTACTCCTGCTCGTAGTTTCTATGTTTCTATAACCTGCAGCTCTCTGTTAAATATTAAACCTTTAGGATATATTAGTGATTTGGCACTTCAAGCCCCCCACTCTAAATGAACCATGAAGTTATGAATTTTTTCAATTGATATGACTTCTCGATGTAAGTTAACCACAGACAAAAACTGCAAGAGAAAGTTATAGTTCTCTCTTCAAAAGTAATTGAGTGAAAATAACAAGATATTGATCTTGTATTGCGATCTCTTACTTTTCAAAAAAAGATTGCCATTGTGCTGCTATAACAGGACGAAGCTTTCATTGAGCATTTGATCATTTCTGCCCATTCTCACTTTCAATACTTTTCTAATGGATAAATGGATTCCATCACATTTCAGATAATAAAATCAATGGTCCTGAAATTTCCAGGGGCCAGTTTCACTAGCATAAGGCTGGGACAGCAGAATCCTACCCTGTAGGATCAATTACATAACTTGGGAAATGTTAGCAAGCAGTATGCTCCTAGATATTGCATCAAAAAAGGTTGGTGAAGGCCTAAGATTGTAGCCTCATGTAGATTGTCTAAAGTTGCACAAAGTTTCTCGCTATAAATAGTTGCAGAAAAACAATCTAATCTTGGATGCAAAAAATGACCTGATTATGCCAAGAAACATCCAATGGCTTAAAAATCCAAAGTAAGAAGTCTCACAACATCAGGTTAAAGTCCAACAGGTTTAGTTGGTAACAAAAGTCACTGACTTTTGGAGCATGGCTCCTTCAGTAGGTCAGTGGGATTTTAGTTCACAAACAGGGAATATAAAGACGCAGTGAGAACAGTAACGAGAACAGTTGTATCATACTTATTAAAGACTATTGCAATAAAGAAAAGACACATATACATGAATAGGACTACAATTATCCAAGATGGCTACATACAAGACCACTAAATACACCCACAAAGTTAAAGTAGCAGTCACTTTTTTTAATCCAAAGTACATGTACAGGATTTGAACTCTTTTAGGACGTCCTTCTTTACAAATAGGTAAAGGCCATTTTATAATTGCCACATGAATGAATAGTTATTCTAGGGAATTCTCGTTTCAGCAAAGACATGGGTTTTAACTGCCTTCACAAAGGTTTCCTACACTCTTGCTTCTGAGCTGCTAGATGGAATCTGCCCCCTGCATCCACAAAATAGTTACCAATTATGTAATTGCTTCCCTTTGAAGATTCTCTCTGAATGTTCAGCTGTCAGTCCCTGTCCCGCCTTCTGTTAGTTCTAAAAAAATATTAACTTATGTCTTTCTTGAATGCTGCAATCGTTTATCCCAAATGCTTCCTATCAGGAGTAGAATGTATCCCTTTTGGTCTATTCACAATAGTTAGTCACATTATTGGGATTCATATCCTGTGGCAATGCCTTTTGAAATGCTGATCACGTGGGACCTGCTGGCACATTCACGAGAATAGTGATGTCTTTCCAGTTTCCAGGAGGAGTTTTAGGTATATCTGCCACATTTTGGGTAAACAAAGTTCAGAGCCAGGTTCACTTTGGCCTGGGTTAGAACTTTCCTTATCTTTTGATACCTGCCAAGGGCTAAAAGATTTTCTCTGTCAAGTCAATCTGTTCCGTTGGTGAAAGAATGGCTTGACAACCTAAAAAGATTGGAATGGTGTCATTTTGTGTGCCAACTACATTTAGGTTGTTGTTCACCAATTCAAATTTATAAAATGTTCCATCCAACAAGTGCCATGTTTGGTAGGCAACCTGTGAATCATAGAGAAAACATACAGTATTGGGGTTGTATTTCATAGCCTTTTAATTGTAGATGAAAAGTGGGACAGCAAACTTTGAAGGAAGATGATGTGAAATTTATCTTGAAGCAAAGATCATTGCATATTTTAAGGGAAAATTGCATTTATATTAGAACTCCCTGGTTTCATAGCACCAGGGACCGAGGTCAATTCCACCTTGGGTGACTGTTTGTGTGGAGTCTCTCCCCATGTTTGCGTGGGTTTCCTGTGAGCGTTCTGGTTTCCTTCCATAGTCCAAAAATGTGCAGGTTAGATGGATTGACCATGATAAATTGTCCCTTAGTGTCCGAAGATTTGTAGGTTAGGGAGATTAGTGGGGTAAATGTATGGGGTTATGGGGATAGGCACAGAGAGTCAGTACAGACCCGATGGACTGAATGGCCTCTTTCTGCCCTATAGGGATTCTATGATTCTATGAAGGAAAGTACGAGGATTTGCTGAGAGAGAGGGGCACCGGGAATTAGTTTTGCATTGCTTCTAATAAAGAGCTGGGACAAAGGGGCACTAAAGGTTACAATCGTATCCAAACTGATTAAAAAAAAGTAAAGATTGTGCAAGTATGTTTAGTAACAGTTAAAAGAGGGAATGAATGTAAGTGGTATGGTGGCACAGTGCTGCTTCACACCGCCAAGATTCCTGGCTTGGGTCACTGTCTGTGTGGAGTTTACATGTTTTTCCTGTGTCTGTGTGGGTTTCCTCTGGGTGCTTCAGTTTCCTCCCACAGTCCAAAGCTGTGCAGATTAGATGCATTGGCCATGCTAAATTCTCCCTCAGTGTGCTCAAAGACGCCGAAGTGTGTGACTAGGGGAATTTCACAGAAACTTCATTGCAGTGTTAATGTAAGCCTCCTTGTGACTAATAAATAAACTTTTACTTTGAAATATTGGGCAGTATTTAATGGAATTGATGCAGGTTCAGTCTACTGGTTTACTGAGATCTGATGGGAAACCAGCATTGCTTCTGAGGAGGTCCGAAGGAGTTAAGTATGACTCAGGCACTTTTAGAAAACATGAGGCCTTCCCAGGGATTCAGGACCCTATGTGAAAATTCTGCCCACCGAATGCTGTTGGACAGTCAGAGGCTGACAGCAATGGAGAGCTGCACAATATGGCCCAATGGTTAGCAATACTGCTTCACAGTACCAGGAGCCCAGTTTCAATTCCTGGCTTGGGTCGCTGTCTGTGCGGAGACGACATGTTCTCCTCATGTCTGCGTGGGTTTCCTCCAGGTGATCCAGGTTCCTCCCACAGTCGTGAAGGTCAGGTGCAACAGCTATGTTAAATTTTCCCTTAGTATACCTGAATCAGTGCCTGAGTGTGGAGATTAGGGGATTTTCACAGTAATTTCATTGTAGTGTTAATATAAGCCTACTTGTTGGGAATGGTGGCTGCTGCCATTAAACCCAAGGAGAGGCCTAGGAACACTGACGGATTCAGATCACAGATGAGTGAGGTGAGTTGGGAGGTCAAGAGACAGACCTTGGGGGAGAGAGGGATCAGGAAAGGGCAAGAGTTGGCTATCACTGGCCACTTACACTTAATCTTTGAGCCACCATTAACGTCTGGTGGGCTTGTTGATAATGATCCTAACTGGGTGAGTGAGTTTCTCCCTTGGACCTAGTCCTGTCCCCAACTTAATTGCGAGAGATTTTCCTGCCACTGAAAGATTCACCCAAGGCCTCTCCTGCCACGTTTCTCATAGTAACTGGTTGTATTAAATCCAGTCCATGCTTCCAGATTCCATATCTCTTCTCTTTGATGTGATATGGGATTGAGGGAGTAGACAGAAATTGAATCTTGCAGCGAGATATGAATTCTTTACTGAAGAAGATTAGAAAACATAGAAAGGGAAAAGGTCGCTTTGCCCATGGAGAGTTCCCCGCACGCAATGGTACAGGCTCCTCTAACTAAAGAGAATAACCAGAGATATTCCTTTGAGAAAGAAAAATGTTATAAAACTTCTCACTCCCCAATAAAATGAAACAGAAAAAAAAATTAGAATGAATCAAACATTTTTCAACCATTCCTTTGCACAATCCATAGATAATATTCTTGCCATCATTTTCATATATTATACAATTCTTATCAGTGTATTTTCTTCTGGTTACAAATATAAATGAAAACAATCTAAACAATGGGCGGGCCTCGCTTGTCCCAAAAGCACAAAATTCCACCTGAGGTCAATGGACCTTTCCATGGTCTGTCCCTCGTCCGCTCCGATTTCCGTGGTAGGCGAGATGGTAAAATTCTGGTAAGTGTGTCTGAGCATAAGCCAGGTTTCTCACTCACTAATAACTTACAGGAGAATGTATTCTACAGTGTCCTGTAAACATCTGATTATTTATGCTGCTATTTCTGTTCTGAATCATCATCTCCTTTCATCATCAGACATTGGATATTCATGCAGCTCTATTTTTAAGGAATTAATTAATGTGGCATTTGTGAACTCAGATGATAATCTATTTCTCTTATCCACTATTCTGTTGGGAAAAATCCCTCCTTTAATCTGTGATCTGGTTTGCCAAAGTTGTGTTTATTTGTTCCAAACTTATGAATACACATTGAGTTTTGATTTCATTTCTGTTAAAATGCCAAATCAATTAATAGTTGATCCAGTTCAATGAAAGCATGTCTCACCAATCTGTGGAGACACAGGTTTATTTTTAAAGCAGAACTCACTTGATTTCTAGATACTAATGACATTAAGGGATACGGATATAGTCTAGAAAGATGAAATTGATCGGCCGTGATCAAATTAAGTGACGGAGCAGGCCCGAGAGGCTGAATGGTCTCCTCCTGCTCCTATGATCCTGTTTTCCTGATCATATCTTCATGTTCTGGGAATTTGCCATGCTGAATTCCCAGAATATGAAGATATGATCAGATGGTGGGCCCAAACCATTGATGTAATTTTCCAGTTTTTGAAGACTTTGCAATGAATGTCATTCTCGTTCTCACTCCAAGCAATGATCAAAATCAATTATCTTTTCATTCATTTAATGCTGCTCACTTTTTAATCCAGGCACTGCTCTCCTGTTTTTAGGAGTTTGCTTCTTAGAAGTATGATTAAAAGTTCAGTTGTGCATTTGTAATCCTGGGCTAGATTCATAGAATCCCTATAATGCAGAAGGAGGCCATTCGGCCCATCAAGCCTACACCAACAACAATTCCACCTCGGCTCTATCCCCTAATCCCATGCATCCATCTGCTGACTCCCTGACACTAATAGGCAATTTAGCATGGCCAATAATTTTTGGATGGGCAAACTGAAGCACCCAAAGGAAATCCATATGCTTACAGGGAGAATCTGCAAACTCCACACAGACAGTGACCTGAGACTGGAATCGAACTCAGGTTCTTGGCACTGAGGGACAGTAATGTTAATCATTGTGTCACTGTACTGAGGCTGCATTTAGTGCAACTCTCCCTGTCCTGGAAAGGAGCGGGCTAGGTTGGGGTACAATGTCGGAAAATAGTTATGTGCCGTGTCAAGATGGCTCATTCTCACAAGTGGGGGTAGGAAAGTGAATTAGCCAACCACTGCAGGCAGCCGAACTGCAAAATTAATGCCCCATTTAGTGTTCTTCAGTGCATGGTGAATTGCCTCCCTTCCTCCTACTGTTTGCAGAGGCTGCCAGCTTAGTCAAAGCAGATTCTCTGAAGCAGTCCAGGATGGAGAGGTCATTAGTGTTGGAGGTTCCATCCTAGAAAAGGAGGGCACTGGCAGCATTTTTGCACGGTAAGAAGTCTGACAACATCAGTTTTAAATCGAACCGATTTATTTGATAGTAAACTCACAAGCTTTTGGCTCTATGGCCTTCGTCAGGTGAATGAGGTGTTCTGGTCTCCAATAGCACACATATTAGCACAGATACCATAGATTTCTTACTGTGTTTACCCCAGTCCAACGCCAGCATCTCTTCAGCATTTTTGCACATATAGCCCTAGGGGTGGGGGGGGGCTCATGTCCACTTGGCCCTTCTAAAATCTTTACTTATTTTGGCCTCTTCTGAGGTGCCTGTATTTTGAGAGCCCCTCCCCCCCCTCCATTGCCCCATTTTCCAATTTGCCCCACTTCGCTCATTGGTGTTTAAAAATGGAACCGGAGGTAACATTGCATTTGTTATAATATCACCAATGGACACAATAAACAATGTAATCAATGACAGAATGATGTGATGATCAGCTGACCAGCTGACTCAATGAATAAGAATCTGTTGGGAATTGTTAAATTGTTTGGAATGGGCCAGGGTGAGGCCTCATGTTTGGAGTAATGAAGTTTCTTTATTAAACCGTTTCTTTAAACATATAGAACATAGAACACTACAGCACAAACAGGCCCTTCGGCCCACAAGTTGCGCCGAACACATCAAAACCTAGCCATAGACCTATCTATAACCCCCAATCCCATTGGATCCCATATACTCATCCAGAAGTCTTTTAAAAGACCCCAGCGAGTTCACCTCGACCACCACCGATGGCAGCCGATTCCATTCACTCACCACCCTCTGAGTGAAAAACTTTCCCCTAGCATCCCCTCTGTACTTGCTTCCCTGCACCTTAAATCTGTGCCTCTCGTCGCGACCATTTCAGCCCTGGGAAATAGTCTCTGAGAGTCCACCCTATCTATTCCTCTCAAAATCTTGTAAACCTCTATCAGGTCGCCTCTCAACCTTCGTCTCTCCAGGGAGAACAGTCCCAGCTCCCTCAACCTGTCTTCATTAGGCATGCCTCCCAATCCAGGCAACATCCTTGTAAATCTCCTCTGCACCCTTTCAAAAGCTTCCACGTCCTTCTTATAGTGAGGCGACCAGAACTGCGCACAGTACTCCAAGTGTGGTCTGACAAGGGTCCTATAAAGCTGCAGCATTACCTCCTGACTCCTGAACTCAATACCTCGATGAATGAAGGCCAGTACACCGTAAGCTTTCTTAACCACATCCTCCACCTGGGAGGCCGATTTGAGAGTCTTATGGACCCGGACCCAAGATCCCTCTGCTCTTCCACACAGCTAAGACTCCTACCTTTGATAGTGTACTCATTCATCCCGTTGGATCTGCCAAAATGGACCACAACACATTCATCCGCGTTGAAGTCCATCTGCCACTTCTCCGCCCAGTCTTGCATCCTGTCGATGTCATGCTGCAACTTCTGACATCCCTCCAGACCATCCACAACACCACCGACCTTCGTGTCATCGGCGAACTTACTCACCTATCCCTCCACTTCCTCATCCAGGTCATTTATGAAAATGACAAACAGCAAGGGTCCTAGAACAGATCCCTGGGGCACGCCACTGGTGACCGACCTCCATGCAGAAAAAGAGCCATCCACAACCACCCTCTGCCTTCTGCAGGCAAGCCAGTTCTGGATCCACAAGGCCAAAGCCCCTTGGATCCTATGGCCTCTCACCTTCTCAAGAAGTCTTGCATGTGGGACCTTGTCAAATGCCTTGCTGAAGTCCATCTACACCACGTCCACTGCTCTTCCTTCGTCAATGTGTTCAGTCACATTTTCGAAGAACTCAATTAAGCTTGTAAGGCATGACCTGCCTTTTACAAAACCATGCTGACTATTTCTAATCAACCTAAACGTCTCCAAATGCTCGTAAATCTTGTCCCTCAGAAGCCTCTCCATCAGCTTACCAACCACTGAGGTCAGACTCACCGGTCGGTAATTTCCAGGACTATCCCTGTTCCCTTTCTTGAAAATAGGGACCACATCAGCAATCCTCCAATCCTCTGGAACCCCTCCCGTCTCCATCGACGATGCAAAGATCATCGCCAGGGGCTCTGCAATTACATCCCTCACCTCCCACAATAACCTGGGGTACATCCCATCTGGTCCCAGAGACTTGTCTATCTTGATAGCATTTAAAAGTTCTAACACATCCACTTCCTTAATATCTACATACTCAATCTTTTCAGTCTGCCGCAAACTTGTAGTGCATCCTCCCAGATCACTTTCCACCGTGAATACTGAGGCAAAGTACTCATTAAGCAACTCTGCCATTTCTTCCGGTTCCATACAGACTTTTCCCCCTTCACTTTTTATAGGTCCTATCCCTTCTCTTCTCATCCTTTTACT
Organism: Sphyrna mokarran; assembly: GCA_024679065.1. NCBI lineage: Eukaryota > Metazoa > Chordata > Chondrichthyes > Carcharhiniformes > Carcharhinidae > Sphyrna > Sphyrna mokarran. The sequence continues at coordinate 26,402,147 of JAGIQG010000019.1, forward strand.
TTTCACATATTTGTAGAAGGCCTTGGGATTCTCCTTAATACTACCAGCCAAGGCCTTCTCATGACCCCTTCTGGCTCTCCTAATTTCCTTTTTAAGCTCTCTTCTATAAGCCTTATACTTCTCTAGATCCCCAACATCTCCTAGCTCTTTGAACCTTTTATACACCTTTCTTTTCTTCCTGACTAGGTTCACCACAGCCTTCGTGCACCACGGTTCCCGCATCCTACCAAAACCTCCTTGTCTCACCGGAACGTTGTCGTGCAGAGCTCCAGACAAGCATTCCTTGAATATCTGCCACATTCCTTCTGTGCTTTTCCCCAAGAACACCTCCTTCCAGTTTATTCGCCCCAACATCTGCCTGATGTCTTCATATTTCCCTTTATTCCAGACAAACACCTTCCTAGCCTGCCTGATCCTATCCTTTTCCAATTCAAGGGTGAAGGAGATAGAATTATGATCTCCATCCCCAAGATGCTCTCCTACCGAGAGATCCATCACCTGTCCTGGTTCATTAGCTAGTACCAGGTCCAGTACAGCCTCTCCTCTCGTAGGCTTGTCCACGTGCTGTGTCAGGAAACCCTCCTGAACACACCTAACAAACTCCTCCCCATCCAAACCCCTTACCCTTGGGATATTCCAGTCGATGTTTGGGAAATTGAAGTCTCCCATCACAACAACTCTGTTATTTCTACATCTCTCCAGTATCTGTTTCCCTATCTGCACCTCAACTTCCCTGTCACTATTGGGCGGCCTATAGAATACACCCAGCAACGTCACCGACCCTTTGCTATTCCTAACTTCCACCCACAGAGACTCCGTAGACATTCCCTCCTCGGTATCCACCTTCTCTGCAGCCATGACACTGTCCCTGATCAACAGTGCCACTCCACCACCTTTTTTGCCTCCCTCCCTGTCCTTCCTGAAGGATCTAAATCCTTTGATTTATAAGTAGGAGTAAGTTTTGTCATGTTTTTACTGTCTACACTGGAAAAGTTCCTTCTGGACCAACATAAGGTTGCCAAGGAGCTGCCAGCCTGTGAAAGGCCTGGCTGCATTGTGAGCCTGTTCACCAACCATCCTGCATAAGACAGCGAGTACAGAGATGGGCGATTAGGAGGCCATCACTGGAAAAACAGCTCCCTTGGGTATGGTCCCAGCAAGTACAGACCTAGGAGTTCCCACTTGGTTCATATGTTAGGATCCCAAATTGAAAGACTACCTTTGGAGCATCACAATCCACTCATGGTTAATGTTAACTGTTGGCAGGAACACAACTCAGAGAAAGCCAGGCCTGTTGAGAAAAGGCATTGATTTTAATGGCCAGACCCCATGCCCCTTCAAACAGCAGAAATGATTATAAGGCCAGTGGGTGGGAGTGCGTTTTGCGGAGGAGTTGTCTGGCTTCAAGTAGCAGGGACAGCTGGAAAAAGGTCAGTGGTGGGCTGGGAAAACCGATGGATTATTCATAGAGTCTGTGGGAGTAATTCACAGGCTCTTCCAGCTCCTGCTCCTCTCCCTGGCAGGCTTGGTATTAATATTGCAATCTTGTTCCTGTGACATCAATTAGATTTAGGATGGTGTCCTCAGTGTCTGCAATTTAAAATTGACAAGTGGGGAAGCATAATGGTTAGCACTGCTTCCTCACAGCATCAGGGACTAGGGTTCAATTCCAGCTTTAGGTGACTGTCTATATAGAATTTGCATGTTCTCTGTGTATCTGTGTGTTTCCTCTGGGTTTTCCAGCTTCCTTCCAATGTCCAAAGCTGGGCGGGTTAGGTGGATTGGTCATGCTAAATTGCCCCTTAGTGTCCCAAGATGTGTAGGCTAGGGGGATTAGCAGGGTAAATGCATGGAGTTAAGAGAATGGGCTGGAGTGTGGGCTTGGGTCAGATGCTTTGTCAGAGGGTTGGTGCAGACTCAATGAGCCAGATGGCCCCTTTCTGCACTGTAGAGATTGTATGACGCAGTAAGAAGTCTCATAGCACCAGGTTAAAGTATGATACCATAAGCCTCCCACTGTTCAATTTTAACTGCAAGTCTCTTTTCTCCCCAATACCTCCACCTTCCTGCCAAACATGGGGAAGACACACCTACCCTTTTCCTGCTCCCACACTGACACCAGATTCAAATGTATTCTAATGCAGAACACTGAAATAACAGGTTTGGGCGTTTCGTTACAGGGTGCAAGAAATTTAAGAGATCAAAGAGTGTCCACTGATCTATCCCAGTTGTTAGTGAATGTAGCAGATGGATGGAGTATACCTTCCACTCCATTCTCTGAAACCAGAAAATGCTGAACCATGTGGGAAACAAAGTGGGAAGAAAATGAACTTAAAATAGAAGGTAATGTAACTCAAACAAACTCTTTTTTTGTTTTTCAGTCGCTGTGACTTTGTTGTCACTGACATGAACATTAAGGGCCCAATACCGGTTCAGAAAAAGAGAGCAACAAGACACTCTTTGCGTCAGTGTCAATAATAATATTAAATTGTTCACCACCTGTAATGATGAAGGAAAGACTTCCACATTTTCATAATGAGTGGACATCCCAAAGTACTGAAGCCAATAAAATACTTTTTAAGTGTAGTCAGATTATAACATAGAAAAAATGAAGTCAGTTTGTTAACAAGTTCTTACATACAGCCATGTGAAAATGGTCAGATAATCTGTTCTTGTAATGGGGATTGAAGCATAAATATTGGCCAGGACACTGGGATCATAGTGCCAGGGATTGATCTGGGTTCAATACTGTCCTCAGATTACTATGAGGAATTTGCACATTCTCCCCATGTCTGTGTGAGTTTCCTCTGGGTGCTCTGGTTTCCTCCCACAGCCCCAGGATGTGCAGATTAAGTGAATTGTCCCTGCTAAATTGTCCCTTGGTGTCCAGGTATATGTAGGTAAGGTAGATTAGTGGTTGTGGGAACTGGGTGGGCAGATAGAACATAGAACATGGAACATAGAACATTTCAGCACAGAACAGGCCCTTCGGCCTTCGATGTTGCGCCGACCAATATAAAAAGCAATGCCCCTCCAAACTAAACCATTCCATTCTCTTCCATATACTTATCAACTAACCTCTTAAACGCCACCAAACTTGGCGCATCTACAACTGCTGCAGGCAGGGCATTCCACTCCCGAACCACCCTTTGGGTAAAGAACCTACCTCTGATATCCGTCCTATAACTATCAACCCTTAATTTAAAGCTGTGTCCCCTCGTGCTAGCTTTCTCCATCCTAGGAAAAAGGCTATCATGTCCACCCTATCTAAACCTCTAATCATCTTATATGTTTCGATTAGGTCCCCTCTTAGCCGCCTCCTTTCTAACGAAAACAACCTCAAATCCCTCAGCCTCTCTTCATAAGACCTGCCCTCCATACCAGGCAACATCCTGGTAAACTCCTCTGTACCCTCTCCAATGCCTCCACATCTTTCTTATAATGTGGGGACCAGAACTGCACACAATACTCCCAAGTGCGGCCGCACTAGAGTTTTGTACAGTTGCAACATGACGTTGCGGCTCCGAAATTCAATCCCTCTACCAATAAAAGCCAAGACTCCATATGCCTTCCTAACAACCTTCTCGACCTGACTGCCTACTTTCGGGGATCTATGCACATACACACCAAGATCCCTCTGTTCATCTAGACTACTAAGAATCCTACCATTTGCCCTATAATCTACACATTTATTATTTCTGCCATAGTGCATTACCTCACACTTTTCCACATTAAACTCCATTTGCCACCTCTCGGCCCAGCTCTGCAACTTGTCCAAGTCCCTCTGCAAACTATAACACCCCCTTCACTATCTACCACTCCACCGACTTTAGTGTCATCTGCAAATTTACTAATCCATCCTTCAATACCCTCATCCAGATCTTTATAAAAATTACAAACAGCAGGGGCCCCAAAACAGACCCCTGAGGTACACCACTTGTCACCGAACTCCAAGATGAATATCTCCCATCAACCACCACCCTCTGTCTTCTACCTGCTAGCCAATTCCTAACCCAATTAGCTAAATCACCCTCTATCCCATACATCTGCATTTTCTGCAGAAGTCTTCCATGGGCCACCTTATCAAACGCCTTACTAAAGTCCATATATACCACATCAACCGCCTTACCCCCATCCACCTCCTTAGTCACTTTTTCAAAAAACTCAATGAGGTTAGTAAGGCACGACCTACCCTTCACAAAACCATGCTGACTATCTCCAATCAATTCATTACTCTCTAAATAACTATAAATCCTATCCCTAATTATTCTCTCCAACACTTTGCCCACCACAGAAGTAAGACTCACTGGCCTATAATTCCCTGGAAGGTCTCTCTTCCCCTTCTTGAACAACGGGACCACATTCGCTATCCTCCAGTCCTCCGGAACCACACCCGTAACCAACGAAGACCTGAAGATCAGAGCCAGAGGCTCTGCAATCTCCTCTCTTGCCCCCCAGAGAATCCTAGGGTAAATCCCGTCCGGCCCAGGGGACTTATCCAACTTCAAACCCTCGAGAATATCTAGCACATCCTCCCTATCTACTTCGATACCTTCCAGTTTGCTACCCTGTACCTCAGTGTTCTCCATAACTACATGTACATCACCCTGCGTGAATACCGAAGAGAAATATTTATTCAGTACCTCTCCAATCTCTTCAGGCTCCACGCACAACTTCCCACTGCTGTCTATGACTGGCCCTAATCTTGCCCTAACCAATCGTCTATTCTTAACATATCTAAAGAAAGCTTTAGGATTCTCCTTAATCCTATCAGCCAAAGTTTTCTCGTGTCCTCTCTTAGCTCTCCTCAATTCACTCTTTAGCTCCCTCCTGGCTAATCTATAGCTATCCACTGCACTAACCGAGCCTTCAAGCCTCATCCTGACATAAGCCTCCTTTTTCCTTTTAACCAGCAAATCAACTTTTTCGTACACCAAGGTTCTCTTACTCGACCATTTCCTCCTTGCCTGACAGGGACATACTTATCAAGGACCCGCAGCAGCTGCTCCTTGAATAAGCTCCACATTCCAGATGTTCCCAGTCCCTGTAGCTTCCTAGTCCAATCTATGCACCCTAATTCTCTCCTGATGGCCTCATAATCACCCTTCCCCCAGCTATAACTACTGCCCCCAGCTTCATGCCTATCCCTATCCATCACTAAGGTGAACGTAACCGAATTGTGGTCACTATCACCAAAATGTTCACCAACTTCCAAGTCTAACACCTGGTCGGGCTCATTGCCCAGCACCAAATCCAATGTAGCCTCACCTCTAGTTGGCCTATCTACATACTGAGTCAAACAACCCTCCTGCACACTTTGTACGAAAACTGACCCCTCTAACGAGCTAGAGCTATAGCTATTCCAATCAATATTAGTAAAGTTAAAGTCCCCCATTACAATTACCCTATTACTTTCACTCCTGACCAGAATTGACTTGGCAATCCTTCCCTCTACCTCTCTAGAACTTTTAGGAGGTCTATAAAAGACTCCCAACAGGGTGACCTCTCCTTTCCTGTTTCTAATCTCAGCCCATCCTACCTCAACAGACAAGTCCTCATCAAACTTCTTCTCTGTCACTGTGATACAGTCTTTGACTAATAATGCCACTCCTCCCCCTCTTCTACCTCCTTCTCTACTCTGACTAAAGCATTTGAAACCCGGAACCTGCAACATCCATTCTTGTCCCTGCTCTACCCAAGTCTCTGAAATGGCCACAACATCGAAGTTCCAGGTACTGGTCCAAGCTGCAAGTTCCTCCCCCTTATTGCGAATACTCCATGCATTAAAGTATACGCATTTCAAACCATGCCCTACCCCACCCGTACGCTGCTGTGTTTTACAGCTTTCCTCTATGACACCCTTACTCTCATCCCTCTTAGCACCCCAACTACTCAGGATCCCACCCCCCCCCGAATCAGTTTAAAGCCCCCTGCATAGCCTTAGCAAATTTTCCCCCCAAGATATTAGTTCCCCTCTGGTTCAGGTGTAGACCATCTCTCTTGTAGAGGTCCCACCTATCCCAGAATGAGTCCCAATTGTTCAGGAACCTGAACCCCTCCCTCCTGCACCATCCCCGTAGCCACGAGTTCAAACATTCCCTCTCTCTATTCTTCTCCAAACTATCCCTTGGCACAGGCAAGAGTCCAGAGGTAACCACTCTGCCAGTTTTGGCCCTAAGCTTCCACCCCAACTCCATAAATTTCTGTTTAATATCCCCTTCCCTTTTCCTACCTATATCATGTGTCCCTACATGAACTATGACTTGGGGTTGACTCCCCTGATGGGGCTTGGAAGAGGAGAATTTGTTGCAAACTCATTGGGTGGAATTGCTCCTCCTGCACTGCAGGGATTCTATGATTCTACAATCTTTTACCTTCACTCAAGTAGGCAGATGGGCCTTCACTCAATGTCTTATCTAAAAGATGGGGATAAATTGAACTATACCACCAAACTATTAACAAATAAATATAAATTTACTATTTTCACATGCTGATAGCAAACTGCAGCGTGATGGCCCAGTAGTTAGCACTGCGGCTTCACAGTGCCAGGGACCCAAGTTCAATTCCTGGTTTGGGTCACTGTTAATCAGTGTGGAGTCTGCACATTCTCCCTGTGTCCGTGTGGTTTATCTCCAGGTGCTCCAGTTTCCTCTCACTGTCCAAAGATGTGCGGGTTAGATGGATTGGCCATGTTGATTGCCCCTTTTGTCAGGGGGACTTGCTAGGGTAAATGCATGGGGTAAAGGGGATAGGGCCTGGATGGCAGACTGAATGGGCCAAATGACCTCTTTCTGCACTGTAGGATTCTATGATTCTATGCTCAGTGGTAGCAAGTGAAATGTTTGTAACTTCTCTCTATTCATAAGGAAACACTGTTTAAAAATAAGGAGCCACCTATTTAAAACGGAGGTGAGGTGAAATTTTTCCTCTTAGAGGATTGTGAGCTCTTTTCCAGAAAATGCGATGAAAGTAGGGGACAGGGTTTTATGGCTGCGCTTGCCCCAATGCTGAAAAATCCTACAGGAGGTCAAGAGATTTAGCATGGTCTGTGTTCCAGCCACTACAATTCCTGCAGTAATAGGGGTGGGAAAATTCCACCCAGAGTCTTTGAATATTTTTAAGGCAGGTTTGGATCAATTCTTAGTATACAAGGGGGTAAAAGGTTATCAGGAGTTGGCAGGATGCAGATTTGAGGTTGTACCAGATCAGGCAATGATCTCGTTAAATGATAGAACAGATTCGAGGAGCTGAATGGTCTATTCCTGCTGCTTGTTCATATGTTTGCATATAACACATCCTAAATTCATTATTTTGTCAGTTGTGTGGCATATGGTCTATCACATTTGTAGGGTAAAATGGGTAGTTCACAGTTCAAACCATATTATATGTTAATTTAGTCTTCTCACTCTCCATTTCATTAATAGCCCCTCACTATTGCACAGTGCTTTGCCTTTGGCTCCCTTATCAACACTAAAGATCACATTATTTCCCCACCCCATAAAACATCTCTTCTTCACAGCAAAACACAAATCAAAATAGCGTGCAAGAAGCAATACTTTTCACTGTATACTAGACTCGATGGGCTGAATGGCCTTCTGCATTGTAGGATTCTACGTGACAGTAATAAATCAAATCAAGTTAAATTAAACAATTGTGATTCATTTGCACATCCTACAATCTGCAGAAATTTAATTTCTTGTCTTTTGCAAGAGAAATTTAAATCAAATTTTCTACATGTTTAATTGTTCGACACAAATTGCAACTTTGAAAAACATTTGCAAATCACTGGTCTTGTGCATGAGTCACGAGTGTGGGCAACACTGTTTCTGTATTAATAATGATTAAAAAAATAACCTGAAGGGTCTGGATTATATGTCCCTCACTCCTCCCCTGGTGTGTTTTTTCGTGGAGTGAGAAGGTATGTAACATATGATGGGTGACTAACACAACACCTTCCTGTCTATCCAGGGAAATGGGTAAAGTGTCTGTTACCCCTACCCTGTACTGAAGCCCTTAACTGCCTCTATTAAAGGGCGATTTAAGGGCCTAATTCTGCCTTAGCTGCCATAACAGCATTGGAAGTGAAAGGCCATTGAGAGTGTGCATGATGCATTTTCACTAACTCTGTCAAAAGTGCAGGAAGGAAGTGGGGTAACAGTTTTGGAGAATGCCCTATGCACATCAGAGGCACAAAAATGGCTTTCCTACAAATTCCCTCCCCTTTTTCTACCATTTGATTTCTCCCCTTATTAGCCTTCAAAATTGAACCTCTAACCAGCCCCCCTTCCTCCAGCCTACTCCTTCCTGGGAGTTCTCAAAGTCTACCTGCCCAAAAATGCCAGATTTACCTGAATCAGGTAGCCATTGCTGTTCTCTACAGGGTGCTTGCTATCCCAGTAGTGCTCGGTATTGAGTTCTCATATTGCTGTGATTGTAAAAGCTGCTGATCAATCAAATTGGCCTGCAGCTTTCGAAAGCAGGACTTCCTACCACAGAGTGGTGGAAGTCCTGTGTTGAGCTTGTTGAAGCCACCCACAGTACATTATCACCATGGGACGGCCATGGGGGCAGCTCGGTGGCACAATGGTTAGCACTGTTGCCTCACAGTGACAGGGACCCGGGTTCAATTCTGGTCTTGGATCACTGTCTATGTGGAGTTTGCACATTCTCCCCATCTCTACATGTGTTTCCTTCGGATGCTCCAGTTTCCTCCCACAGTCCAAGGATATGCAGGTTAGGTTGATTGGCCATGCTAAATTAGTGTCGGGGATTAGCAGGGTAAATACATGAGGGTATGGGAATAGACCTTTGTGCAGATTTGTGCAGATTTGATGGGCTGAATGGCTTCCATCTGCGCTGCAGGGATTCTATGGATTTCTAAAGTCGGTTGAGATGTTTCTAACGGTGGGCTGAGGGTGGTTGCTATAAGAACAACTCCAAGATAACAAATATGACTACATTTCAAAATTTATTTATTAGCTGTGGGTTCTTTGGGATTACCTGTGAAAATTAGAGGTACAGCAGAGATGTAAATTCTTTGTTCCTTTTTAAATTTGGAAACTTGAGAATGAATTTCAGGGAGGCATTTTGGACAGCACGGTGGCATAGTGGTTAGCACTGCCACTTCACAGCACTGGGAACCTGGGTTCGATTCCAGTCTTGTGCACTGCCTGTGTGGAGTCTGCATGTTCTCCCTGTGTCTGTGCAGATTTCCTCAGGTGCTCCAGTTTCCTCCCATAGTCCAAAGATGTTCAGGTTAGTCTGAATGACCATGCTAATGGTGTTCCAAGATGTGTAAATTGGGGAGGGCTGGGTGTGTGATAGATAAGTGGAGTAAATATTTTGGGTTACAGGGATAGAGTCTTGGTGGGATACCCATTGGAGAATCAGTGCAGACTTGATGGGCCAAATGCATTGTAGGGTTTCCAAATTCTATATTGCTCATCCACCAACCTGCCCCCCTGCCTCCTCACCTTGCCCACTCCATAGAAACATTGATGACAAACTGACTGACTTTGAAAATGACAGTGATGATATATTATGGGCGGCCTTAATAAGTTTAGCATTGGATTTCCACCTGTCAATGGAAAGAAGCCCCACCCTCAAGAGCCACAGGCCAATTAGAATGTTGACTTTGCCTATCCAATATTGCAACTCAATATCGTTCAATCCATTCAGCCACATTTTACTTCTTCCTTAAGATCATTCCTTTTATCACACACAATTAAACAGGATCCTTTTTATACCATATGCGAGCGCTTCTGGGATGTCTACTTGTCCCGATGACTCAATTTCAATGTTTTGTCAAGCATTGTGTTAAGCTGATACTGTTTATCTGATCATTCTGATGCTTTTCTGGATAACTTTGTCAGGGTAAGATTAGCAGCAGTTTCAAAAAAAAAGGGGTTTTGCCATTCACATTTGATCTTTAATACATTTTTTTTCAACGTAATCTGCAACCATCTTTCCAAGTCTGTTGCTTATCTCCCTTCCAGTTGTACGGCTCCTCTGTGAGTCTCTGAGGTACATCTATAGCGACAATGCCTCTGTTGCCAAGCAACCACTCAAAGCAAATCCCCGGAAGCCTGTCTCTTCAGAGGCACCTGTCTGCAGACCAGCCATTTATTTAATTAAAAAGGACCTGTTTCTTTGCAAAAGCCTGACAAAAGTCAACAGAGGGGAATATTGATCAAATCCGCTGAAAGCAATCTGTCACTGCGCCGTTTCATAACTTTGGCCTGTATGAAATTGTAATTAATTTGGTGTGCACTTCTCAGAGATTGACTTTACTGAGGTCTTTGGGAGAGGCTCATGATCTCCTCATTGATTAGTGTCGAGAAGATGGGAAATGTGACTGCAACCAGCAAAAGTCGGATCACTTGCATTGATAAGTTTGTACCGAAATTTCCAAGTTAAAGTGCTCTGCCAAGTTACAATGTGACACGCTGCTTACCTTTTACAATGTTGATAGCAGTCATCATGTGGAGATGTCGGCATTGGACTGAGGTAAACACAGTAAGAAGTCTCTCAACACCAAGTTAATGTCCAACAGGTTTATTTGGTAGCAAAAGCCACTAGCTTTTGGAACTACTCGTCTGACAAAGGGGTAGCCAGCGCTCTGAAAGCTAGTGGCTTTTGTTGCTGAATATACCTATTGGACTTTAACTTGGTGTTGTGAGAATTCTTACTGTGTTTACCTTTTACAATCACATTCAAAATTAGGACAGATGAAGAATTTCATACTTCTAACCCAGTTTAATGTTAGTCTGTCTCCTTAGTTTAGGTTTATTTGTTATTCTCACAAGCAGGCTGACATTTACAATGCAATGAAGGTACTGTAAAAATCCCCTAGCTGCCACATTCTGGCACATGTTTGGATACACTAAGGGAAAATTTAACATGGCCAATGCACCTAACAAGCATGTAAATTATCTTTCAAGATAGTGAAAGTCTTTTTCATGCAGACAGTCAATAAATGACACTGCCGCTCAACAACTTCAAATTAATTTCCAAAGAGGAAATCTTTGCCTCTGTTGTTCAGCTCAGCATAGGTAATTGTAATTTATAATTGTGTTTCACTCCCTTCCTATCTGCACTGCACCTACAACACTTGGAGCTCAGCGGTTCGAGAAGACAATTCAACACCATAACCTGATTAGGGTTGGGCAACAAATGCTGGCCCAACTGGGAATGTTCACGTTCCGTGAAAGAAAAGAAAGGATGTGCTATTGAGCTTTACAGGCCTGGAAGGTTCAAAGTCGACACCTGTTCAGTATTGACGTCCTGATCTCCTTTGTGTCAACAACGAGAGATTACAATTTGTACGAGTGCACGTTGATTTCAGAAGGACTGTTTGACTGTGGGACCTGGAAGCCTACATGTGCCCACCTGTAAGAATTACTGAGGGTGATTTTAGTCTCTCTTTCACCTTGTTTCTTCAGATTAGCAGCAGTAGTGGGGACAAATTGGTGACTTGTTACCTGAGGCTATTTTTAGATTAATCTCAGTTTAATCAACCAGTGCTGCCTTTGGAAACAGGCAGGTGTTTAATGAAAATATTTAATTCAAAATTGTTAGGGTGGCACAGTAGCACGGTGGTTAGCACTGCTGCCTCACCGCGCTGGGGACCTGGCATCGATTCCCGGCTTGCATCTGTACATTCTCCCTGTGTTTGGGTAGGTCTCCTCTGGGTGCTCTGCTTTCCTCCCACAGATGTAGAGATGCCAGCGTTGGACTGGGGTAAACTCAGTAAGAGGTCTGACAACACCAATTTTAGATCCAACCGATTTTTTTGATAGTAAACCTGCTAGCTGGTCTCAGAACTCCTCATTCGCCTGACGACGGCACAAAGACCGAAAGCTAGCAGGTTCACTATCAAATAAATCGGTTGCATTTAAAATTGGTGTTGTCAGACCTCTTACTGAGTTCCTCCCACAGTCCAAAAGACATGCTGATTAAATGCATTGGCCACACTAAATTCTCTCTCAATGTACCCTGAGAGTGGCCAACGGGATTTTCACAGTAACTTTACTATGGTGTTAATGTAAGTCTACTTGTGACACTAATAAACTGTAAAACTTAACGCAGAAACTGATTATGTGTCTGGGAGCACGTTTACCTAAGTACAAGTTGTTGCTGTAACTTGTTACATGAATAGTTTGCATTTATCTGATACATTTCACAAAGTAAGAAGTCTCACAACTCCAGGTTAAAGTCCAACAAGTTTATTTGATAGGAAACCCACTAGCTTTCTGGGTCTGCCCCTTCATCAGGTGAGTGGAGAGTTCATCTGACGAAGGGGCAGACCCCAAAAGCTTGTGGGTTTCCTATCAAATAAACTTGTTGGATTTTAACCTGGAGTTGTGAGACTTCTTACTGTGTTTACGCCAGTTCAACACCGGCATCTCCACATCAAGGCATTTCACAAACTCAGTTTGTCCCAAAGCACTTAATAGAAATGAAGTACTGTCACTGCTGTAGTGCAAAGAAACATAAGCAGCTGATTTGTCCACATCAAGATTCCAAAAATAGCAATGAAACAATTCATTTGAACAATGTTGGCTGAGGGTTAAATTGCTGCCAGGACATGAGCAGAACTTTCCTGAATAATAACGTAGAACCGATAGAGTTTAATGTCTCATCCAAAAGATGATAATCTGGAGAGGAGCTTGAAGACATAACCTTCCAGATCAAAGACTAGAATACTATTTCTCATCCCAGCTGATAACCTAACATTTATGCTTCAATTCTGCTATGTCACCTGTCATGATGTAGTTACAGGCTTTACGATTAGCTGGCTCTTTGAGAGACTCTTTGTCATTTCTTTCTAAATGCCTTCATCATTTTGTACGTATAAAGATCGTATCCAACAACTCACATCAGCAATTCATGCATAAACTTACATTATGTATACATAGCTATAAGAAAATCTAAATGCGTCAGAGTATATATTAAACAGAAATGCATTATATCATATAAGATGGCTGAAATCTGCCCAAAAATCTCAATGAATTAGGTAATTTTTTCTCTCTAATATTGTCTCTTTCATACCATGTACCGTACCTTTGTCCCACTTCTCCTCTAGGTTATTTTTTACTATATAGTACTGAAATAACTCCTCAGAGGCTGGTCTCTATTCACCAGATTTTCTTTATTGACAAATTCAAGTCCACTCTAAGAGTGCTTCAGGTACAAAGTCAGCAGTCCTGATACTCATATATAAAGATGAGATTCCCTGATTGGGCAGACAATTGTTACCTCAATTAGGGAGCTCGTACTCCAACAGGCCAACCTCATTGACTTCATTGAGGTCATTATAAACTCCTTTGCTTCTTCCCTACACAAATGCATAAATGCATGATAATAACAGGCAGAAAAAATCCATCTGATTCATCAAGCCTGCCCCACACAGTTGTGATTATGAAGCATCAGAATAAAACACCCCTATTCATCCGCTGTTATGCAATCTTCCAGGAGAGGCAAAAAAAAAAGAAAAAAACTCAAGATCAATTTAGGATTTTAAGGGAAAATTTACTTCTCTGGGACTTAGACAATCAAAGCAGGTCCAGCAGATCACACTTACCCAGGACTGAGAGAGGGAGTGGGGTAGATGGTGTTAAACACAAAGACCCAGGGTGTTGGGGGTTGGGGTCTGTTGTTCTGGAGAGGGTCCAGATACCCGGGCTCAGGAGGCCTGGGATCAGTATTTTCAATGGGGTTTCTTCTTGCCCTTCACTGAGCTTCAGACCTGAAATAAATATGGAACTGCCAGCTTGCATTTTTGTTCTATTGCTTCCAACCTTCTGATAGTTTCATGGTTACAGCTTAGCTTTTGAAAAGCCCACCAGAAAACCACAAAACTGACTGAAGTGTAGAAGCAACAACACAGCAACTGAGAATGTTCTTCGTTTATTTGTCACAAGGAGATTGCTCACAGAAAGGTTTTATGAATCTCTACTCTATCCTAGGTTCCTCCCACACTGCACCATCCTGTTTAAAATTGAGCAGAGATAGAGCACGAAGATTTCTCTGAGGGGAGAATTCACGATCACCTGTTATAACTTTGGCAAAAAAAACCCTTGAAATAGCAGAGAATCAGGACAAAGGGCTGTGTTGTTCAAAGACCTTCATACCCAATCCTATGATTTAAGTGCTTGTTGAAAGTACATTACATCTTAGTACATTGCTGTCATGTTCTTTTGCTGTTGGAATTTCTTATTCATTAATTACAATTTTCCATTTTAGGCTATAAATGCACCGTGTACAATGCTTTTAGTTGAATGACAAAGAATCCAGTTGAAGTCGCACTGAATCATAGAATCCCAACAGTGCAGTAGGAGGCCATTCAGCCCAATGAGTCTGCACTGACCACAATCATCCCCCAGGCCTCATTCCCCAACACCGCCTATTTATCCTATTATTCTCTCTGCCACTAAGGGGCAATATAGCATGGCCACATCTTTGAATTGTGCATAGAAATCGGAACACCCGGAAGAAACCCATGCAGACACAAGGAGACTGTGCAAATTCCATACAGACAGCAAGTCAATTCAGGCTGGAATTGAACCCCAGTTCTGGTGCTGTAAGGCAGCAGTGCTAACCACTGTGCCACCGTGCCGCTTTATAGCCAATTAATAGTGCAGCCACTGGTATAATATAAGCAGTTTGTATCTTATATCATTTTTCACTGAACAATCAATCTACACTTTCCCTGTCTAATTGACAAATCTAGGGACAGTGTAAAAGGGGCTGTGGAAGTAAATTGGCTTGGTCTCAGGAGCCAGAATGGTAGGGTTGCATTAGCTACAGAGCTGAACAGTTTTATAAGTTATACATTTACATAATTTCGTTGCAGCCACATTCCTAGCATCAGTTGATTGCTCTGTGATTGATTGTGTTTAAAGTATCAGCATTTGGCCCCCAATTTCAGCTTTGTTGCAGTCACTCTGCAACTTCATGCCGGTGTCATGAAAGAAAGACCTACATTTATTCAACACATTTCATGATGTCTCAGATCATTTTACAGCCAATTACTGTGCAGCCACAAGTATAATGTAGTCAATGTTATCAAATGGTGAAGTTGGCTCGATGGGCCAACTTAATCCTCCTTCTAATACATATGCTTGTATGTAATTCTGGATAGATGAGATGAACTGGGCTCAATGGCTTTTGTCATCTGTAATTACCTTGTGAACAAAGAGTAGAATCATTGCTGGAATTCTGTTTATTCTGTTGCTAATGTAAGTTTACTGTGTGGTGAAATTTCCAGAACAACAGAGTATAATAGATTCATAGTGAATCAGTTACTTGCCTTGCTCAAAAATCTTAGAAAAGCACACAGATAGAGATGGTAAATGAATAAGTAGATGTGACCTTCAAGAGTCTTTTACATTGATTTCAATCTTGCTCTTTTGTCCACTTATCCATTTACCAACTCTATCTGGGTTCTTTTACGAGTTTTTTTGAGCAATGAAGTATTCTGATAAAGTTGTGTTGGACAGTAAATATTGAAAGTATATTGTTGTGAGAAGCACCAATCAGCTGTTCAGTCTTGTTGGTGAAGAAAACAAAAAAAGCACTTGTGAACCATTCAGTCTTTGTTCTCTGGCTTCTTAAAAGGTGTGACACGTGAGGGCTTCAATGCTTCTCACTGTTAGCGAAGACATCTTCTACTTTGTTGTTCAGGAGCCATTTGACCTTTCCACCCTGTGGGGCTGTTGATAAAATAGAGTCTTGATACATCCTCTTTGATGCAATAATTATTTGAACAGTATCATACACCCAGGCAGGAGAAAATCTTTTACAGAATGGAAAAACTTGTGTGTAGTTTATCAGGGTTGCAATTTTGAATCTTTATCCCAAATATGAATTCACTATCACATATGATGCAATATGCAGAACATATTAAGGAGGGTTGAAGCAGTCACTGACTTAATGGTGGAATTCTCCAGCCATTCACATCGGTGAAATTCTCTTGTTCCACTGGCAGTGCAGTTCTGCCCATGGGTTTCCCAACAGCTTCAATAGGAAATCTTATTTACGGCAGTGGGGCCAGAGAATCTTGCCACCGGCAAATGGCATGCTGCTTCTTGCCACTGAGAAACGTGCAGCTGGGAGGCCTGAGAATCCTGCTCATCACCTGCCAATGTTTCAAATAATTAATGGGATATTTTCCTGTTAATTGAGTCATACTGTACTGAGTATTGTCAAAGTACGATTTGTAATCTCTGCTTATTTAATAATTGTGGTGAGATGACTGATAGGGTTTGCACAAACAAACACTGCATTATGTCATTGTTCCTCTTCATATTTGTAACCAAATGCCATCAATAGCCATCATTTTGCTATTGGTAAATAAATAGGTGAATTTTGAAAGAGGAAAAATAGAATGCAGAATTGACAGTGAGGGGTAAGTGAAGGGAGGTGGAGGTGGAAATAAAGAGTTTGGAAGGAGGAGGAGCACCAAAAGCCCAAAGTTTCTCTCTGACTCTGCATTTACTATCCTGATATTACTGTCCAACTCCGTTTTGAAGCATTCACCGCACAAGCTTGCAACTTGTTCAAAAAGTCCACTAACGTTTGGAAAGGGAAGATCGCATAACAGAGGACCTGCTGTACTTAGATTTCCAGCACGCATTTGAGAGGGTGCCAAATCAAATGTTGTTGCAGAAAATACAGGTGCATGATGTGGGATGATCACATATTACTAGCATGAATAGAAGTCTGGCTAGCTAACAGGGAACAGAAAATAGGTATACATGAGTCTTTGTCTGCTTGGCAGGTTTAATGAGTGAACCACCATAGGGATCAATATTGGAGCCTCAACTTTTTACAAGTTATAAAAATAACTGGAATAAGGGGACTGAAGGTGTGGTTGCTAAATTTGCTAATGATACAAAGATAGATAGAAAAGCAAGTTATAAGAGGAGATATGGAAACTACAAAGTGACATCAATAGTGAGGAGACAAAGATCTGGCAAATGGAGTAAAATGTAGGCAAGTGTGAAATTGTTCCTTTATTGTGCTCAACTTGTATACTGCCTCTCTTACATTACAGCTGTGATTACTCTTGGAAAGTACTTTATCAGATGGGAAATACTGAGGTGTTGAAATGTGCTGCATTGATGCAAGTTTTTCACCTTTTTATTCACCTCCATCAAATTTCCTCAGTGTGATTCTGACTGGTTAGATTTATCTTGGTACAGTTCCTTCCAACCTCTACTATCTAGCAGACACAAGAGAGTACAACCACCTGGAAGTTCTCCACCAAGCCACCCATCGTCCTGACTTGGAAATATATCACCGTTCATTCACTGTTACTGGGTCAAAATCTTGGAACACCCTCCCTAACAGCACTGTGAGTGTACCTACACCACAGGGATTGCAGTGGCTCGGGAAGGCAGCTCACCATCACCTCCTCAAGGGTGAACAAGGATAGGCAATAAATGCTGTCCCTGACAGCGATATCTGCATCCCTTGAATGAACTTTAAAAAACAACCTGACTAGCAAGGAATTGAAACTGCAAAGAAAGATTTTGAACAGTGTAATAAATGAAAAATGAACATAGAAAATAATGACCCTGATTTTGCAGGCAGTAATGAACGAACAATATCATCATATTCTTTAGACTTATACTGACCAATAGAATATCAATGTGCATTTACACTGAAACTTGCAAATATTAGAATTTAAAAACAGAGCCATGCCCTCTACAGGAAACAGCACAAGCAACAGTGTGCTTGTGATCCTTAACCAATCAGATGAATAATTCAACCGTGCCAAGCATGCTAAGCAAGAAATTTTGTGCTTAACTACTGAACTCCACGTCAAATTATATACAGAAAGCAAATTAAAGAGGGAGAAAAGATCTATGTGTGTGAAAAAAGATAGAAAACAGAGATAAAATAAAAATGATTGCACTTTAAATTGTTATTCTAACAATAAGTAAAATGTCTTGAAATGTGATTTCACATATATAAAACAATAATTTTCAGTACTGGAGAGGTTGTTCTGCAGTAATTAAGAATTAGCATGCTGATAAAAATTCAAAGAACAAAGAAAATTAAAGCACAGGAACAGGACCTACGTCTCTCTATGTGCCAACCATGCTGCCCAACAGAACTAAAATTGTCTACTTTTCCAGGGATCATATCCCTCTATTCCCACCCTATTCATATATTTGTTAAGATGCCCCTTAAAAGTCACTGTTGTATCTGCTTCCACTACCTTCTCAGGCAGTGAGTTCCAGGCACCCACCACCCTCTGTGTAAAAAATTTGCTTTGTACATCTCCTTTAAACTTTGCCTCTTGCACTTTAAACCTATACCCCTTAGTAATTTACTCTTCCACCCTGGGAAAAAGCTTCTGACTATCCATTCTGTCCATGATCCTCATAATCTTGTAGACTTCTATCAGATTGCCCCTGACCTTGCATCATTCCAGTGAGAACAAACCACGTTTCTCCAACCTTTCCTATAGTTAATGCTCTCCATATCAGGCAATACTCTGGTAAATCTTTTCTGTATGATCTCCATCATCACCCACCACCCTCTCCCACATCTTCTGAACTTATCATCTGAATAATAAGTTCTATCATGAATATCTATCATGAAAGTGCCATAACTTCACATTGGTTAACTTGTTACAATGGCAATATTCTGGGGCGAGATACTATGACAGAAACTTCTGGAAGACAGCACAACTCAGAGAGCAACTTCCTGATTTTTGTGTTTAACTGTTCAAGGAAGCCAGGTTCAATTCCAGCCTTGGGTCATTGTCTGCTCAGAGTCTGCAGGTTCGCCCTGTGTCTGTGTGGGTTTCCTCTGAGTGTCCTGATTTCCTTCCGCAGTCTGAAACACATTGTTGTAGGTACAATAATACCTCTGAGACTATTGATGTGTTAGTGAGTCAAAGTACAGTGGAGTTTATTTCAAAACTCTGGGCTTATTCCAGAATTTTGGGAGAAGTAGGACTACCAGACTTCTCATAGAACACAAACACAGGTCGGGTATTTATACATTATGAGCTCCAGCAGGAATCACAATTCAAAGTTCCAATTCTTGCCAGACCTCCAGTCTTTCCTTCCTGGGTGGTGATGCAGCCCCAGCGTTAATCAGAAATTACAGTCCTGCAGTCAGGGCACAGACCCAATCCGGTCACGATTCAAACTCCTTCTGCAGCAGTACCGGTATCCCTGTCTTTGAAGTTACTCGTGCAATCGTGGATGCCCCAGCAGGATTCTTCCTGTTAAAAGCCGGTATCGTAACCTGCCGTCAACAGCTGCCAAAAGCTGGTATCATAAACTACCATCTGTGTAACAATGGCCAACTGACACAAATAGGTAAGATGCGCAAAGTCTACAAAATAACAGCCACATTAAACTCTAATTTATAAAAATGAAAGTTAAAGTATGTGAGACATGAAGAAATAATTTATATTACTGCCAGCAACAGTATAAACTAAAGGAGAAATCAGCCATGAGGAAGAGTTATGCTTGCGACATATTCTAGGTACAAAATCTACTAACCCTTTCCTTGCTTCAACGTCCTGGTTAGGTGGATTGACCATACAAAATCCTCCCTCATTGTACCTGAACAGGCTCTGGAGTGTGGCGACTGGAGCATTTTTACAGTAATTTCATTGCAGTGTTAATGTGAATAACATTTTTGCTACTTGTGAAACCAGTAAGTAAGTAGATTTAATTCTGAGGTCACATACCAATTGACTCAAGAACTGGTTCTTCCCTACTGCCATCAGACCATTGAATGGATATACTTCGCATTAAGTTGATCTTTCTCTACATCCTGGCTATGACTGTGACACTACATTCTGCACTCTCTCGTTTCCTTCTCTATGAATGGTATGCTTTGTCTGTATACTACACAAGAGACAAGATTTTTCATTGTATGTTAATACATGTGACAATAATAAATCAAATCAAATCAAAATAAAGTGTAGTGCTGGAGACTGCTGTCCAATTTACTCAATAACAATGAACGTCAATAGCCTTGTTGTTAACTCCTGGCACCATTGTATGCTCGCTTGGCACTGCAGGAACTCGGGTGCCTTATCATAGAATCAAAGAATCCTATAGTGCAGAAGGAGGCCATTCAGCCTATCAATCTGTACGGACCATAATCCCACCCAAACCCTATCCCCATAACCCTATACATTTAATACCCTAGCTAGTCCTCCTGATATTAAAAAACAATCACCTAATCCACATATCTTTGGATTGCAGAAGGAAACTGGAGCACTCGCTGATGGGGAGAATGTGTAAACTCCACACAGATCGTGACCCAAGCTGGAAATTGAACCCGGTTCCCTGGCGCTGTGAGACACTAGTGCGAATCACTGTGCACAGGAACAGGCTCTTTGGCCCATGATGTTATGTCAAACATGACACCAATCTCTTCTGCCTGCTCTTGATCTATGTCCCTCTATTTCTTGCATATTTATGTGCCTATCTACAAGTCCTTTAAATGCCCTGTAGGAGGAGATGGGTGTTAATGTATAAAACTGCTTGCATACCACAATCAGAAGAGGAACTAACCCTGTGTGTGTGCTATATTGCTGATGTCAAATACATTGTGGAACTAAGTTAAAGTATACATGAAAAGCAATATGAGTTCAGTTACTCAGTAACTGACATCACCAAAAACACAATAGGTTGCATGTGATTAAGATATAGACCCAATCAGTGGGGTAATGTCCTATTGTGACATATTACAACCAATCCATAGAAGGAACTGACACTCTCACAGCCTTGCCTCTGAGAGGGATCATAACAGTTGTGAAAGTTGTACACATTGTGGAAGAAAGAAGAAAGTAAAGAAATGATACCAGCATGTAACTTTGAAAACTGAATAAAGTTTTGTGCGATTGTACCACAATTCTGTCTCAAGTCTCGTGAATGTAACAATCTCTATCATATCTTCCTGCACTATCACTCTTGGCAGCACATTCTAGACACCTATCATTCTCTGTGTTAAAAAATTCCCCTCACATCTCTTCTGAACTTTCTCTCTCTCACTTCCAGTGCATGTCTCCCTAGAAGTAGACATTCTAACTCTTGGAAAAAACTCTGTCAATCCTATCTCAGGCAGTATCACTTTAAGAAGTTTCCCCTTTAATTTGGATCCCTCAGTTTATTTGATTTATTTTAAATGGTCATTTGATTTTATCCAAAGTAGGAACAGCCTTATTTTATTAGACCATAAGACATAGAAGCAGAATTAGGCCACTCGGCCCATCGAGTCTGCTCCATCATTCAATCATGGCTTATCTCCATTCTCCTGCCTTTTCCCATAACCCCTGATTCCCTTATTCCTCTGAACAGAATCCAGGCTTAACCGCTAAAACAATAAGGAGGAGAAAGATTTCTTATTTTAGTAGTCCTGACCTAACTGATGATTCTTATATGTATAACTATTCTTATTAAAAAGAAGCAACTTTTTAATACTATGTTACGTTCATTTGCATGATCATCATTCTTCCCAAAGATTTAAGCACATTGATCTATTTTACTGATTAACAATGTTCTGACACATAATGGTGATTAAATTTGCTTATTTGTTTCTGAAATTCAAGCTTCAGTATAATTTACTCATTCACAACTGACAATGTACAAATATGTAACAATCCTCCATCACACTTCATTAATTCCAACTAGTTATCAAGCTGCTCTATTCACCCTTTATTCCCTCAGCTCCACTTTTGATGCCTTTGTCTCTGGTAAAATTCTTAGGCCAGAATGTTGTCACCATTCACCCCGGAGGTGTTTTCCCACCTCGCTGCAGTGAATGAAGATTTGACGGGGCGCCAAATTTTCTGATCTCGCTGCAGCGAGAACTTGGTGTTCCCGACCACTGCTGATAGCATTACTGCTTTCAGTGAATCTATTATTTCTTCCCTCTCTGTATTTTGTCACTAACTGAAGTTTCACAAAAAGTAACCAAAAGCAAAACACATCCGTTTTGTAAATTCAGAATATATGTTTTAAGTCAGAAATATTTGTTAATTATGCAGAGCTGTCTTCTGTTAGTCTGGCTGGCTTACATTCCCATAATCAAAGATCTTTATTCCAAAGTTAGTATTGTGTTAGTGCTCCTAAATCTACAGTTAAGTGTTTATTAGCCTGATTAGCTGCATCACTACTGCCCCCCCCAAAAAAAAAATTATAAAAGCACCCCTCACAGCCAGGCAGCATTCACCATGCAGACAGAGCAGCACTTATTGGCCTCTGCTTTTATAGGCTTCTACCTTCAATGCCCTGGAACTGATTTGAACCAGTTGAACTAGGGGACATAACTTCAGAATAAGGGAGAGCAGATTTAAGAGTTGAAGAAGAACGTCTTCACCCAAATATTGTAATATTGCACGGGTTATCTCTTCTACATTGATAACCTTCCCAACCCCCATGTGCAGAATTGAACAATCTATGTCTTACTAAAGGTGATCCCATTCTAGCCTTAAACCCACATTCTTCTCTGTTTCCTGGTCTAACTCCTCTACCCGCTCTTCATGCTTACTTTGTTTACCAAACACACCACATCCTCTCTTGATTCATTTCTGACTAAACTGTTGGCCACCCACCTTTATTTCCTGACTCCTGAGAATGCGAACACATCTCTTACTACAGCCACACTTTGTCTCCTTTTCAGTTCTGCCATTATCAACTTTCCCTCAGAAACCCAATCGATAACATCCCCACCCCATCCCACCCTGCCATATGTTTCAAATTGTTGAGTCATCTCCAATTTTCCCTTCCTCTCGTAAATCTTCCGATATGTTGGGTGCAACCTTTGGTCCTTCACGCCAGTGGAATTTTCCGGTCTCGCTGAGGCATGCCCTTACCACATGTTTCCCGGTAGCATAGGTTGTAATCAGTGGGAAATCCCATTGACATTGGCGGGACCATAAGATCCATGTGTCAAATTATGGTACTTCCATTGATCCCTTTTGGTCATTTTCTTAAAATTATAGATCTGATTCTCCTTGCCTGCTGACAATGCAAAGAACCTCATGGCAAGATCAACAGACAAAAATCATAGGTCAGCAACACCTAAATACTTCGATGTAGAAAGTTGATGTTTTCAAGACCAAATGGACAGCCAAGACTTCAAAATGTTTGGAGGAAAGCAAATGCTCATTAGGCATTGCAAGTGTGCCATATTTCTGACCTTCCTCTTTCAATTGTTGTACCCCAATCACTGACTATCTGTATTCCATGCTGTCCCTTCAATTGTCTCTCCTCGCTCTGACAATTACTGCTCACCTCCAACTAGCATTCAGTAGATAGACTTGTTTGGACAGGCTGAGTAGGGACCCCCTTATTGAGGAGTCAGTCTCAAGGGGGCATACTTTTACGTAAAGGGTAGAGATTCAGAAGGGATTTGAGTTATTTTTTCACTCAGAGGGTGGTAGGAATCTGGAATGCACTGCCTAGGAATATAGTGGAGATTGCAAACCTCACAGACTTTAAAAAATAATTTGATGAGCACTTGAAATATCATAATATTCAAGGAAATGGAATAAGTGCAGGAAAATAGGATTAGAGTGCCTTTAGTGGTAGTTATTGTCGATGCAGATTTGGTGGGCAGAAATAGCTTTTTCTGCGCTGTACAGCCCTAGGGTGGGATTTTCCAGCAGTGCTCACAATAAAACCAGAAAATCCCAGCTGAGGTCAATGGATCTTTGCATATTTCCCGCCTCCACCCTTCCCCCAATCCTGCTACGATTCCCGTGGCGGCTGGGGCAGAGAAATTCCCCTCTATGACTGTGCCCACTCTCTCTAAGAGTTGACATTTCTTCCCCTTCTAGTACATTGAATCATAGAGTCATAAAGATATACGGTGACATGGTGGCACAGTCGTTAGTTCTGCTGCCTTACAGCGCCACGTACCCATGTTCAATTTCAGCCTGGGGTGACTGTGTGGAGCTTGCATGTTCTTATCGTATCTGCGTGTGTTTTCTCCGGGTGCTCCAGATTCCTCCCACCGTCCAAAGATGTGCAGGTTAGTTTGATTCACCGTAATAAATTACCCCTTAGTGTCGGGGGGAATTGAGGGGAGGAAGGGCCCTCTGTGGGATTATTGCTGGTGCAGATCTCTTCTGCACAATAAATTCTTTATTCAGCACGGAAACAGGCCCTTCAGCCCAACTTGTCCATGGCTTCTCCTGATGATAATGACCCTCTTTTCTCCCAAGAAGCACCTCATAATCACTGGCATGCCAAGTGTTTGAAGAGTAATGCTCTTCACTATGCTGCCTGGGGACATCAACTTGTTCTGCAGATCACCGTGCTCAGGAAAATGATGTTGAAGATCCAGTATTGAGTGGTCTTCAGTCCGAACCACTTGCAGCGCTGCACTTGCTCTCTCCCAGTAAAATGATGCTGGGAGGAGAGGTCACAACGCGATTTCACTCTTTGCCACAGAATAACAATGGTTTCATTCCGATGATATTAATGAATTGACTCTTGGAGTGATAGATTTCATATCTAGCTTTCAAAGGCCTTAATTTGTATTATAATGATTCACTGTGACCTTTAAAACATTTTGACATGTTTCGCCTTTAATTTTGCCAAATGCAGGATACTGAAGTCAAGAAATCTCAAAAAAAGAGCAACAGTACAGAAGTGTTTCAGGTATCTTGATTGATATTCTTTAGTGATTATTCTTGTGCCCATCAAAGTGAGAAACGTCATTTCTGGAGAATGGAACATGTTTCCATCGAATATCGGTGCGAATAACTCTGCAGCTCAGGTTTAACACAGAGCAACTGCATATTAAAATTGTCTGCTGTCACTTGATGAAGTATATTTCAGAAGACTGGTCCTATTTTGTTATTGTGACTTTTTTTTAATTTCCCACTTCATCCATCCTCATGACATTTCGGTGTGAGATTGTCAATTTATGGGCAGCTTTGTACTGTTGATCCAGTTTTGCTTAGCATTGTGACTTTTTTTAAAAAAAACTAATTGCATGCATGACCTATGCAGACAGCAGAAAGAGAATATCTTTATCATATTAGCATGGACTGGATGTGAACCAGTGTGCTAGAAAGAAAGGGCAGTCTGGTTAACCACTGCACAACAATATTCCTTCAATTAAGAGCATTTTTTGAATTTTTCACTGCAATGATAGCACTTTTACAAAAAGCTAATCAGCATAAAGTGAGAAGAGAGAAGTTCCCAAATTGTCTTACAACATTGGCTATGTGGCATCACGACAATTAACTTTCAGCCATAAGCAAGAACTATATTTTAATGGAGCGGAAGTGATGACCTAGTGATATTGTCGCTACACTATCAATCCAAAAACTCAGCTAATGTTTCTGGGGACCCGGGTTAGAAACCCGCCATGGCATACAGTGGAATTTGAATTCAATAAAAGATATCTGGAATTCAGAATCCTGATGACAATGAAACCATTGTCGATTGTCAGAAAAACCAATCTTGTTGACTAATGTCCTTTAGGGAAAGGAATCTGCCTTCCTTGCCTGGTTGGGTCTACATGTGACTTCAGAGCTACACCAATATTGTTGACTGTCAAGTGCCCTCTGAACATAGGGAAATGGGGATGGGCAATAAATGCTGACCAGTCAGCGACACCCATGTCCCATGAATGAATAAAAAAAGCATTTTATGACTGATATATCTGTAATGTTGAAAACCAAGGCCAAGATTTTATTGGGTGTAGGGGTTGAGGAAACCCCAGTGTTGGAATCATACATAAATTCTGAGCCAGCACAACCAGGCGGCAGGATCACATCAGCTATTTACTGGGAGGCCACCTCCTAACTGACCACAGCAAGGCCCTCTGTCCAATTGAGGATGCTGGACAGACTGTCCATGGCTGGCCCAATCAGAGGGTCAACTGATGTAAAGCCTCAGTAGTGTCACTGAGAGAAATGGATGTTGCTGAGGCAGACTGGAGAACACAAGAGTACCTCAACATAGAGATGTCTTTGGGAAGGTAATTTAAATGAAGGAAAATTAGGTGGCTGAGGGCAATAGGTACTGCTGATCAGATAGAAATTGCTTGCATCGGCAGCACTGAGGAAATTTTAAAAAAATTTCTTCATGAGATGTGGGGGTCACTGGCTGGGCCAGCGTTTATTGCCCATCCCTGAGGGCATTTAAGAGTCAATCACTTTGCTGTGAGTCTGGAGAGACATGTAGGCCAGGCCAGGAAAGAGTGGTTGATTTCCCTCTCTAAAGAGCATTAACGAAGCAGATATTATTTTTTTGACAATCAACAATCAGATTTCATTATACTTCTAATTTTTGTTGAATTCAAATTTCACCATCTGCCATGGTGTGATTCAAACGCAGATCCCCAGAGTATTACACTGAGTCTTTTGGATTAGCTATCCAGTGATAATACCACTACTCTCTGCCTTCCTTGCATATGTGACATTTCTTCTGATTTTCCTCTCCCTGTGCCAAAGAGCTTCCAGCTCCAAAATCACCCAGAAAACTTGCAGGAGGATGCTTCAGTGCAGCCACCATTCAATGACAGCATTCCCAGCGCTCAGCTTGCTGGCTAGGAAACATCCTTAACAGTGTGATCATATCCAGGCACTGTCCTGTGGTGGCTCCTTGTGCAGCATGGCGGCACAATGGTTAGCATTGGTCCCTCACAGTGCCAGGGACTAGGGTTCACCTCCCGCCTTGGGTCATTTTCTGTATGGTGCTTGCACATTCTCCCCGTGTCTGTGTAGGTTTGCTCCGAGTGCTCCAGTTTCCTCCCACATTCCAAAAATGCATGGGTTATTCAGATTGGCCATGGTAAATTGTCCCCTAATGTTTGGGGGACAAGCAGGGTAAATAAGTGGGGTTACAGGTATGGGGCCTGCATGGGATTGTTGTTGATGCAGGCTTGATGGGTTGAATAGCCCCCTTCTGCACTATAGGAATTCTAATAAATTCTTTATTCCCAATACCAACGCCAACCATTCCCCATCCCCCCCCCAACTGAATGTCGAGGAAAATAATACATGTCTGTCAGCAAATAGGTTTAAATTATTCATTTGACTGGTTTCAATTCCAGTTAATTCCCAAGACAACAATTATTTCCAAAGTCAATAAAGTGAAGGAAAATGTGTGAGATATTTCCAAGCTGAGAATACTATAAAGTGACATCCAATTATACAGAAAACATTAGGCTATGCCCTCCATTAAGAGTCTGTGTTTACTTATTTTTTTACCTTCCATCCTTCTCTTTTTCCAATTGCAGCTAAGCAGACAGGCAGAAAACCTTTACAAACATTGTTCTGAATTAGTTAGCAGGAGGGTGTGTGAGACTGGGCTGGGGACCACTCTCCCTATTTTTCCTCCCTTTTTCTGAAAAGGCACTGCTATTCCCTTAGGACCTGCAAATAACAATGTGACTCAAGTGAAGAAGTGCAGTGAAGGGTTAAAGGTGAAAAGCCCGCTGTACAGCTCCACGCTGCTGTCGGATGTATTACGTTGCCATTGCATCTCACCCTCCCTTTTTCTTCTTCAAATTGTGCCATGGGACGCTTTACATCAATGATAAACATATCTGTGATTTAACATCTCAATCAAAGTTCAGTGCCTCCTACAATGTTGCATTCTCTCAGAGTGTAGAGTATCCACCAATGTCTCCAGGATAGGGGCCTGAACCCACAACTTTGTAATCTTGGGGCAAAAATGTTACCACTGACCTAGGGTTAACATCTGAAAAGTTATAGTTGGATGTGGATCTTTTTTAAAAACTTCTTCCGCTGTATATTTCTGATTTTGTTTGAGTTTAGGATCAGGATTAGAGTTAATGTTAGTAATATATCTTCATTAATAGTGAATTGAGATGGTAAATAAGTACATCTCAGATTGATATTCAAAGCAATGTATGCTCTTGCTGAGTGTCTGGTCTATTTTAGGTTATGCATTTCTGGTGTGAGAAGTGGAGCAGGATTTTATGTTTTGGGACCCAGATGTTAGTGTCAAATGATTCTGCACTGCATCAGGAGTTGTCACCCAGCATCGATTTTGCTAATTAGTGGCCAGAGGGCATGCTGACCATCCAATTAAAGATGGTGGGTTGGCAGGTAGTTTGTCACAAGTGGAAGGCCACTAGGTGTCTTTCCAATGTGAAAGGAACTGCACCCTGCCATTGTAGGTAAGGGAGAGCCTCGATCTTGAGACTTCGTCCCTACAGGTTAAAAATGCTTGAAATGAAAGAAAAGATATCCTCAATTGCTGGGTCAGCATTGTGGAGGAGGGATTCCAGCACAGGGTGAACAGCAGTCACAACTGCAACAAGATAGTCAGTATGGGAAGGAGGCCTCACTGTTTGTCTGGTACAATGGTACCCTAGCTTAGAGGCAGCCTGGGATGCTACACGGACCCACAGGCTGACTGCAAAAATTCCAGTTAGGCTCTAATCAATTTCCTTAGCTGACTTCTTAATGGGCTTACTGCCTGTGGCTAGGTGACTGTTCCAATTCCTATCCACCCTGCAGCAGAACACTTGGGATGGAATAGTACCAGACCATCAGCCAATGTCATAAAATCCTGTGCCCTCTCAGCCTGATTCCTACCCTCCATATCACTGGTTGTGCTGTCTGCAACAATGTTGTTCAAATCATTTAACAATTGCAATGAATTATCATTAA
Organism: Sphyrna mokarran; assembly: GCA_024679065.1. Taxonomy (NCBI): domain Eukaryota; kingdom Metazoa; phylum Chordata; class Chondrichthyes; order Carcharhiniformes; family Carcharhinidae; genus Sphyrna; species Sphyrna mokarran. The sequence goes on from JAGIQG010000019.1 coordinate 26,430,789, forward strand.
CAAATCTGTTGTTATTTTTATTTCAATATCAAATGTCGATGTCTTTATCTGAATAACCACCTTGGAGACTGTTGGAGCACCGCAGTAGGTGGGAAGCTGATTTAACATCAGTAGCGAGAAAATCATTAACCTTGGTTGCTTATGATATGCAGAGAGGTCAAAACAATATCTAAACCATTAAACTGACACTGTCATCCGTATTCATCAATATATACAGAATAAAAATGCATCAACAAAAGAAGCAGGAAAGGGGGTTTCATTTTCTCTGAGTTAATTGGCTATTAGTTTGGTTTATCCTTTCTCCAGAAACATTCAGATTTACTTATAGAATATTCCCTGGGTTCAGATTGTGTTACAAGAGCAGAAAAAGTGCTAAAGGTGGGGTTTGGACATTAATGTGTTTTACAATATTTAATCTGAAGGGTGCATGGGCAAGAGTTACAAATCCTGCAATTAACAAAAAAACTTATTGCTACTTCCACCTCTCTCCCTCCCCCCTCCAATAAGCAATTAGCAAATTCTGTTGCCCTGACACCACTGGGCAATTAAATCTAAAAAGAATCAATAATAATTTATTGATACATAATAAAACTTGTCAGAGATGATACTCTACCTTTAAAGTATTTAGTTATTTATTTATACCTCTTTAATTTGGGACAGAATTTCACCTAATCTCTTGTCAAAAATCATTGTATATATAATTATTTGTGCGTGTCTTTCACAGAGCAAGGGGCTGCATTCTTTGAATGGTTAATGCACACAAAATCCAGAGTTCTTGTAAGACTGAGTGATTCTCCCAGCTACTTATTCCTTTCTGTGATACACCCAGGCAATGTTTAATGCACAGGTTGTAAAGGAAAAAAAAACTGTCTTTTGAAACCTCATTCAAGCCAAAACATCAAGTTCAACTCTTATCCTATTGTATGAATGTGAACAATTTTTGAGATTTAATATCTTTCTCTCCACTCTGTGGTAGCTTGATTTGTCAAATTAAATATTATTTCTGTCATTCAAAAATTTTTTGGCTCCTTCTGCTGTATTTAGGGAAGATGATCTTCATCACAGATGGAAAGAAAAATGGCAAATGTTAGGAATCGGGAACAAGATCAAAAATGACTGTAGATATAACAGATTTTCAGTATCAGACAGAAGAAACATGCTAATTTTTGAGTGCAGCCCAGACAGAACTGATGAAGGATCGAACCTGAAAGGCTTGTTTCATAAAAACCGTCTCTTTGTAAATATACAGCACACTCTGCCTTTCATCATTGTCTGCCACACCAGTGGGCTTTGAACTTGCAGGTGACATCCTCAAGGCTAGAGAAATTGAACTCCCTCTCCACTAGCCAGCTGCTGTATACTTGCAGCAGTTCTGATTTGAATTCAGTTTTTTATTCCTGGTCTGCACTTGCATAATGTATGTTGCCCCACTCTCAGCCATCTGCCAGTGACAACACAGTAATGGCTAATAGGCTGATGCATAAGAATGACTCAGTTTCAATTGCCATTCTGAGGACGTGTAAAACCTCCATTCAATGTTTTCTTTTAATTTACCGTGATCTAGGAACGGACCATGTGGTTTTCTAAAGAAAGAGTCGATATGGAGGAATGCCTGAATTTGTTAAAATCTTTTGAGGAAGTAATAGACTCTGTTAACAATAGAAATTTTGTGATGTGCTAAATTTAGATATCAATGGACCATTCAGACTGTGTCATAGAAGCAATTAGTTCAGAAGGTAGCAAGTTGAATAAGAGGCATTTGCTGAAGCGAATCGACAATTGGCTAAATCAGATAGAGAGTGCCTGTGAATGGAACTGTGCCACATGGCATAAGACTTGTTCACAGGAATGCAAGATCAGGGCTGGAAGCATCATTTTTGACTGTGTGCATGAATGACTTAGAGCTTGTAGTATAAACCTTGTTATGTAAAATTGCAGAGGATACCAAGTTGGAAGAGGTAGAATTTTGAAATTTGGGGAAGCAATGGCCTTGCAGTATTATCACTAAACTGTTAATTCAAAAACCTGGACCTGGATTCAAATTCCCTCATGGCAGATGGTGAAATTTGAATTTAATAGAAAAAAAGTCTGAAATTAAGTATCTACCGTTGACCATGAAACCATTATCGATTGTCAGAAAAATCCATCCGGTTAACTAATGCCTTTTAGGGAAAGAAATCTGCCATCCTTACCTGGTCTGGCCTACACGTGTGACTCTATAGCACAGTAATGTGTGGTTGACTGTCAACTGCCCTCGGGCAACTGTGTATGGGCAATAAACGCTGGCAACCCATGAATGAATAAAAGCAAGAATAAAATATTATGTTTCAAATAAACCAAATACTAAAAGATCTGGATAGGTTGGGAAGGTGCACTGGTGAGTAGCAAAAAACATTTAATTTGGATTTGTGCAAGTTAATGAGACAAAGGAACTGAAACAAATGATGGGAAAATATGTTGACTCTGGAATTGCTGGCAGATAGCTTGCTGAGAACCAATGGTGTATTGTGTGACAGCAGGAAGAGAACTAACCTGATTTTGGGATGTATAATCAATAAGGGGGTACCGGGGGAGGGGGCGTTCAATACAACTTTCAAGAGGTGATAATGAATCCATATAAGGCACTAGAAGATCACACTGCAAGTAAGATGTGCAATTCTGGTCATTGCACTGCAACAAGGATATATCTAGACACTGGAAATAGTGCAGAAAAGGGCAACTGGAATTATACTTGAGGTATGCGGGCTGCCTGGATAAACTGAACCCAATAATATGATCAAGGCTGCCACTAACTCCAAGAACAGGGACAACTAGCTTACCCTTGGAAGAGCAAAGTTTCATACATTGTTTGGGAACATAGGAACAGGAGTGGCTCATTCAGCCCATCGAGCCTGTTCCAACATTCAACATGATCATGGCTGAACACTTCAATATCTTTAACGGTGCACACGGAAATTATAAATTAGAAATCTAGCAATTCCTACTGTAAACACACTCAAAGACAGAGCTTCCACAGTGCTCTGGGATAGAGAATTCCAAAGATTCACAACCATCTATGTAAAGAAATTTCTCCTCAACTTGGTCATAATTGGCATCTCCCTTATTTTGAAATTGTGACCCCTGTTCTAAACTTCCCAACCAAGGGAAAGATTTTATCTGCATTCACCCTGCCTGTATCTTTCAGTATTTTGTATATTTCAATGAGATCACCTCTCGTTCTTCAAAACTCAGGCCCCATTCACTCAACTTCTCTTCATTTCTTAGTTTCTCCATGGAACAAGCCTGGTGAGCATTGCTCTCCCTCTATGGCACATAGACATAATTACTTTGCACAAAAGATTGATAAGACAGGATAAGAGTGAGAGTTGGGGCAGATAGAACTGGAAGATTTAGTATTTAGAAGATAAATTAGTTAATACTTGAAAAAGAGAGTAATAGAGGTTTACGAAGCAGGCCATGGATTGCAAAGTCTTTTGACAGTTTCATACTTTCTTCTGTAATATTGGGAGACAAGACCATGGTTAACATAGTATCATAAAAGGAAACTAATAAGGTTTTATTCAACAATAATCAATTGTGTTTTACAGTACAATTATTACCTCTCATCATTTCATGTGCAGTGATCATTACTGGAATTTTCACATCCCGAATGTAATAATCCACTTCAGTAAAATTAAAAGCAATAAGTCACTAAACTGAATTATTGCTTGTGGTCCACACAACACTATTCTTGTTCCTTAGCTCAAGTGAAAAGAAACATTTAGTATGCGATTTGAGAGTTATGGGCCTAATTCGGTGTTGAAAGAAAAGTGTTAATGCAGTTGAACATATTAAATTTTTAGCCTTAGGATTACATGATTAAAGATAATAACACAAAAGTAGCCAGCTGCCTTCATATGACCATGGTAATCACTTACAATGCAGATAAAATTTCATGTAAAACCGTCATTAAAGCCGTGGCGAATGTGATGGATTTTTTAAATTTTGGTCGCGGGCTGCAATTGTAATTGTGTCAATTTTTCAAAAGTGGAAAATGATGACAGAGTGATTTCTAATATTAAGACCGAGAACTTTTTGATTAACTTTTAAAGCCATAATTTAATCATGCCATAGGAACTTTAACTATTTAAAATTCCAATGGTATTTCTGAATATATTATGTAGAGAAATGCCGCAGGAGTCTTCAAATACTTAAAGCTACCATCGCCTTGATAAGATTACATGAGAGCTTTATGAGTGTATTCAGAGAAGACTTTGAATTAAAGAGGTATTGTGAGTTTCAGGTTGGTTAAAGAGGCTTTTGTTGTTAAACAATTTCTATGATCTAGCTTTGAAAGATTGCCCTGTGTGGTGGCTGCTTTCCTCTGCTAATCTGGTGGATCAGTGCTGGGGTCTATAGGGCTGCTGAAGGCAGAGAAATAAAATATGTGTGTAGGGATCAGCTTTCTGCATTTCTTTCACAGCAACTGGCCCCCTTAAGCCAGTGGAATATTTATAGACCTGTATTTTTGTGTGTGCCTGAGATTCTGCCCATTTCCAGAGCCTTCCATATGTTGTGAAGTGCAGCCAAGGGAGGAGGGACTAACCCACTGTCAGAGGCTGAATGTCTATACTGTGAAAAGGCTTTAAATATCAAGTAAAACTTTGCTAAATTCAAAATAGTTCTCAGACCTGAAGAAAATGTTCAAACAAGACTTTTCTGGTGATCAGTTTCCATACACTATCATGAAATGTATTTAACCTGTTTGGTTTCTTGAAGGAAAATGTTACATTAATCCTCTCTACTATCATGCAAAACTCAGGCACATATATTCTCATTATTCAGATCATGGGCGATGTCTCATCCAGGCTGCATTCATCCCATCCTACCTAATCCGAAAGTTACTTTTGCCTATAGCTAACCCCATAAGAGATAACTTGTCTTTCAGCCCAGTGCCATGGGCCAAATAGCTCACTTCTCTCCTGTTTCATTTTATGACTCTATATTGATCTGCTTGGATTCTACTCCACAATAATACAGTATGAGGGAAAAGGAAAGTCTTCTAATTTCTCATCTGGTCTGCGATTTATTAATTTTGACCCTGTGCCTCTGGTTCCTCATTCACAGTTCAAGTCAAATAGCTGCCTTATATCCATATTACTTATAACCCTCTGCATCTCAAATATATAGGTCGTATCCCTTTCTGACCAATCTTTTTCCAAATGAAAGTAAAGGTCAGCAATGGAGTTTTTCCTCATGAGTAACTGTCCTTTATGTCAGTCAGTGAGTTAGGTTTCTGTTTAAACTAAAAGGAAGCTGTCAAGTTCAGTATGAAATTGACTTTCTTACTGAAAGTAATGATAGTAAGTGCAGGAAGGAAGAACCTTCAGAGGTTTGAATTGAATAGTAGTATTGGAGTAGAGTGAAATGTCTGATTGCCATATTACACTGATCCTGGCAGTGTGATCTTCAATTTGATGAATTGCTCAAACAGCAAAATTTTAAAAAGAGAACTTGAAGTTAAATTGTGAGGGGCATTACCATACACTTCATTTTGGGCAAAAATTCTTTTCTAGTAAATGGAAAACACTATGTTTAAAACAAGATCATTTGAAAATGTTTTCCTACAAGATGTGTTTTCTTATTCATAAAACTTTGAAATGAAACCAGTACTGTAGGAGTAGATGTTATTAATGTATAAAACTGCTTGTATATAACACTGAGAAGAGGAACTAACCCCGTGTGTGAGCTATATTACTGATGTCAAGTATATTAAGTTAAAATATACGTGGAAAGCAACACAAATTCATTTACTCAGTAACCAACATCACCAAAAATACAATAGATAGCATGTGATTAAGATATAAAAGCAATCAGTGGGGGTAACATCCCACTGCAGCATGTTGCAACTGAACTGTGCAAGGAACTGACAATCTCACAGCACTGCCTCTGAAAGGAATTATAAAAATTTTGAAAGATCTTGGCATTGAAGGAAAGAGAGCAAAGAAGTGATACCACCATGTAATGTTGAAGGTTGAACAAAGTTTCATACGTTTGTACCATAACTCGAGCACAAGTCTCATGAATATAATAATACGGAAGTACTTCTGGGAAACTCAATGACAGTACCTATGCATGAGTCCTTAATACCTGCAATGAAGATTTAGCATGGAGACATATACCGTTTACCAGCAGTGACATTCCTGACCTTTATAGGATAACGTACATTGTATCAGAATATTAGTGTGGGTCTTTTTTTTAATAAGGGTGAATTGGCACTCCATTTGTGCTTTTATACAAGAAAGACTTGATCCAAGTGATTGGGAATGGAATTAAGTACTTTTGATTTGGTTTCTTTAGTTGGTGGCATAGTGGCATTATCACTGGAATAGTAATGCAGACACCCAGGGTGAGAGTTGAGCAGATGGTGAAATTTGAATTCAATAAAATAACCTGAAATTCAAAGTCTAATGAAGGCCATGAAACCAGTTTCAATTGTCACAAAAATACATCTGATTCACTAATGGCTTTTAGAGAAGGGAATCCGTCATCTTTACCTAGTCAGGCCAACATGTGACTCCAGTACACAGTGGGAGTGGGATACTGAAGGGGAAGGTCAGCCATGATCATGTTGAATGGTGATGAGGCTCGAAGCTGAATGGCTTACTCCTGCACCTATTTTCTATGTAACGTGATTGACTCTTCACTGCCCTCTGCAGTGCCACTCAGTTCAAGGGCAATTAGAGATGGGCAACAAATGCTGGCCTAGCCAGCAATGCCCAGATCACATAAGGATTTTTATAAAAATTATGTTGCTGATCTCTTCAAGCCATGAAAATTTATTAAATATAGCTTATTATTAATGAAAGTCATACTTTAAAAATCATTTAAGTGTTTGCATTGTAACAGATTAAGGCTAATAATTACTGTTGAACAAGCATTCATAGGATATTTTCTCTGTTGTTTTAACACAGGCATTTAAACTAATGCTTTTAAATGAATTAATGTAGGCACTACAGTAATGGATAGAGAGATACCATACAAATCTATTTAGCATTCCTCCACTGGTATTACCAACAGTTATTTCCAGGCTATAGTATCTGCTAAAAAATAACATTCCCCCCAGAATAAACATGGAAGCAATGAAGTAGAAGTTACAGGCTAGGTTATATGAGGAGCTAAGATTTTCATCATAAGATGACGTACAACTTTAAAGATATTTTGTCTCTGCCACAACAAATATCAGTTGGAAACAGAAAATGATGGAAAACCTCAGCAGGTCTGACAGCATCTGTGGAGAGAGACTAGAACTCATGTTTCGAGCCTGGGTGATCTTCTGTGGAGAGAGAGAAAGGAGCTAATGTTTCGGGTCAGGTTGATCCTGAGCAAGCTCTAACAAAAGATCATCCAGACTTGAAATGTTGGTTCTATTCTCCTTTCACAGATGCTGTCAGACCTGCTGATATTTCCCAACATTTTCTGTTTTTGTTTCAGATTCCAGTACCTGCAGTATTTTGCCTTTAGAATTTCATGGAATCATAAAATCCCTATTGTACAGAAGGAGGCCATTTGGCCAATTGAGTACCGACCACAATCCTACCCAAGCCCTGTTCCTGTAACCCCATGCATTTACCCTACTAATCCCAATGATACTAAGGGGGAATTTAACATGGCCAATCAATTAACCCGCACATCTTTAGGCTTGTGTGAGGGAACTGGGGCACCTGGTTTAACATTTAGTTAAATATCAGTCAGAGTGGGCTGTTCAGACCACTCAAGCCTATTCCCACATTTAATTTCTGAATTTTAACTGAGTAATCAAAACATAAGCTTTCCTTGTGTATAATATGCAGAAGGAATCTCTTCAGGGAAAGTTTTGTTTCCTGTTCTTGACAGAAACTGAATCTCCTCAAAAGAAGGGTTTATTTCTGTGCAATCTATCTATAGCTATGCAAACTGAAAGTTAGCCATATCAGCAAGTGGTTAGCCATTGCTGCCTCACGGTGCCAGGGACGCGGGTTCGATTCCGGAATGTGTCATTGCCTATGATGGGTCTGCACATTCTCCCTGTGTCTGCATGGGTTTCCTCTAGGTGCTCCAGTTTCCTCCCACAGTCCAAAGATGTGCTGTTGGGTGTGGTGGCCATGCTAAATTCTCCCTCAGTGTACCCAAACAGATATTGGAGTGTGGCGACTCGGAGATTTTCACAGTAACTTTGTTGCAGTGTTAATGTAAGCCTACTTGTGTCACTAATAATAAACTTTAAAATATCATGACAACAGCTGGTTTTAAGGTTGAAAAAAGAACACCCTCCAGCGTTGAAATGTGGGTGGGAGTGGACTGCATATTTTGATCCATAGACTGTAATTACGAGTTTCCTTTCCTGAAATGATTTTCTAATGAGAAAGTGGTAGGGCAGAGTGGAGAACCCGCCTTGTGAATGTTTAAAAGCGTCACCTCAGCACGCAGCACCTCGCTTTAACGGCATGGTTATAAACCAGGGTTTGGCTGCGATGTTGCTGTGACAGGCGATCAGCCGCTGGCTCTCCCCGAGAGGAGACCGAGTGTGCTTGTCTGTGTCTGTCTGTCTGTGTGTCTGTCTGTCTCTATGTGTGTTCCTGGTATTCCTTGTATGGCAACTAGTCCGGGATCGAGGGGCATCGAAGGGGATTGATGAACCTGGTTTCACAGAGCGCTTGGAGGAGGGGACTGAGTGCCCAGGACAGGAACGATCAGCAGCACTCTGTTCAATCCCAGGATAAACCCCAACCCAAGAAAAAGAGGAAAAAAAACCTCAAAACTAAGCTGTCTGGAGATGGAACCCAGGCTGATGGCGGCTCTTCAGATCAGCTGCTAATGTTATAGTTTGAGGTTATTAGAATTTGTTACTGTTTGGGAACCTATACTCCCCTTCTCTCTCCCCGCCCCCCTCCCTGATTTTATCCCCCACCCTTGATATTAAGTTTGGACAGATTCTGCTTCTTTCTTTGTGTTTTCTCTCCCGGATTTGTTTATTTTCCCTCCCACTTTGTGTTTTTTTTGTTGGTTAAATATATTCACGGTGGAAGATGGCTGCTTGCAGGAGCTCTGTCTGTCTGACAGCAGTTATACAGTTGTGCCTGATGCTATCTTGTACATCGCAAGAGAGCTTCCCACAAGCTAACGAGTAAGTAACGATAAACCAGTTTACTGCTTGTCCTTGTTGTAACTGTGTGTGTGTGTGTGCAGTTGCCGAGTGTCTCTCTGGCTATGGCTTTGCTTGCCAGTAAGTAGCGTTATGGAGCCCTCCTGTATCTCAGAGAGCATCTCAGTGCTTGTAGATAAAAATCTTCTGATGTATTTGCAGATCCCTGATTTGTACAAGTGTTAACACAGTTTGAACGCTCTGCCTTTGATTGAATGTTTTCATGTCTAAATATATTTTTTGACTTTCAACCCTCTGCTAAACAACAGGAGAAAACAGACCCCTGAAAGTTTACATTGTAAGCAGATATTCACATTGAAATGATGGCAGTGCGTGATTCAGAACGGGCTGCCATGTTTTACTGGGGAATTGGCTGTATTCCCTCCTAAGAATCTGCTCAGTGTTGTTTGAAGAAACTTGTTGCCAAAGTTAAGGGAAAAAAAGTCTGTGTTTTAAGGAGGAGGGGGGCTAGAGGGGGTGCTAAACGTTCAGGAAGGTTGTGCCTTGGCTGCTGTCCCTGGGTCTGATCCCCGTCCCAGTGGTGCACAGTCGGTATTTAAAGGTCTTCTTCATTGAGGAGTGCTGGACACATTTTGCCTGTGTTTATAAACACAAGGTGCAATTATATCAACCACGTTGAAATGTATTGTCGCGTCACTTACATGTGATGTTAACGTGGCGAGAATAACGTTCGCAGCCACCACCCCACCCCTAAACGATGTAGTTTTGCCAACAGGAATGTGACAATCTCCATGCTCCAGAATGATATCCTGGGCCAGTATTATAGGAACTGTTTAGGTTTTTAAAGTACATTGCATGTTCTATTTCTGTATGGGAGAACTGGAAAAACAGGCGCTGACAGAGGTCTACAAAATGATGAGAGGCACAAACAGGATGGATAATCAGATTTTTTTCCCCCCAGGGTGAAAGTGTCAATTACAAATGGGCACACAGGTTCAAGGTGAGCAGGGGAAAGTTTAAGAGAGATGTGTGGAGGAAGTTTTTCACACAGGCAGTGGTGGGCGCAGCCAGAGGAGGTGGTGGAAGCAGGTACATTAGCAATATTTAAGGGGCATCTGGATAGGTATATGAATAGGGAGGGGATAGAGGGAACTGACTGAGTAAGAGCAAAAGATTTTTTCTTTACTGTAGTTAGTACATCAGGCTGGGAGGCCTGTCCCTGCTCTGTACTTTATCCTTTGTTCATTTTCAACATTGCAAACAGAATCTGGTATAGTGATGACATTGGACCTTCTTCTCTACTCTCCAGGAAAATGATATAGACTCCTTTAACAGTGTTGAGTTGATTAAAGTACTGCAGTTAACCCTTTGGACGTGGAAGCAGTTGGAACAGTTGCTTTTGAGTCAGAGATGTTTCTGTTTGAATGTGTAAGAAGTACCACGCTAGTTTTGCATTACAATCTCGGACACATCAGTCCAGAGAGTAACATCCTCTTCTCCACTCCCCCCCCCCTCACATATCTCTACAGTATAAGTTGCAGGAAGCAGGTCATTTCTTTTTCTTTCTTGTGCTGCACTGCAGGAGCCTGGATTGAGCAGGCATGTTCAGCACCGATAGGATCATTTGATTGGTTAAAAAAAATAAATCTAGTGGTAGCTGTGAACGTAGTAGGTATGTTTTGTACACTTTTAGATACCCAATTCACTCTGAACCATCTCGCCCTGCCCTGCCAAGAAATTGGGCTCACTTGTTTCCTCCTTGTAAAATATGAGGCATCAATTATAATATCTTTGCTGTTTGCTGCTGAATAATAGAAACCGTGTAAACAAGGGCCTCGATGATAAATGGTTGGATTAGAATGATGAACGTGGGCCCACTTATTATGATGCTGCTTGTGTAGAACGTAAAGTGTTGTATTCCAGAATCGTAAAGATAGTCTGCTGGTTTGTGCTTGTAATGCACAGGTAAAGTTTAATGGTAAAGACTAATGTTTATTGCTAGATGTGGTATAAAGATATATGTTTGCAGTTCCAGGGTTTATAGTAATTCCATTTTACCCATCCCATTCGATTCGTCAAGGAGCAGATTTGTGTATAGCTTTCCATCATGTTTTCCCATTTAAAAAATTACTCTGCCTTCATAATCAGTTCATTGGAGTGGATGGTGGACCTGTTCTTGGGGTTTCTGCTACTTGGAGTCTGGCAGGGAGGCCACTAGGAGGTGTGTGAGAGCAGTGCTTGTTGATTCAGTCTGTGGTTTGAGAATTTATTTTGTGTAGCAGCACTGACAAAAAGGCCTGGTGAGCAAAGTTGCTGCTGCTGCTGTCTCTTGTCCATAGATGGTATAGATGTGGTATAGGAAAGCCCAGGAATGAATTACAACGCAAATAACTTCTGCCTCCAGGGACATGAAACTGAACAAAATGGCTTACTTTTCTTGGCTGGCATCCAGAAGTCCCTTCAAAGGCTGTAGGCTATTCTGCTGCGAGTCAGTATAGCAAAACCAGGCACGTGCACTTCACAACTACTTAGATGGTAGTGAATTTGGACCAAGGTGCTGAAGGAGATATTAATTTGTGTATTCCAGACACCCAATGTATGTGTCAGCGCTGTGAGAACCCCTCAGATTTTGCAGTTGCTAATTTCCAACATGTATGAGGGTGGGAGGCATCAGCTGAAAGGAATGTCAATGTATTTTATTTGCCCAAAAAGAGGGACAACAAAGATCAATGTCTCTCTATATTTTTTAACCAGGTATATGAAGAGTTAAGGTTACATGTTAAAAGAAGCCTTCAGTGACAGCTGCTGGCCACATGCTGTGCTTAAGTTATCTCAACACAGTTTTTGGCATGTTATTTAGAAGATCCTCGGTTGGTTGTTTCCACAATGAAATTGTATTAACTATGATAGTGTGAATGTAAAGAGTGTGTTTGTAGTTAACCACAGATGCCTTGTATTACCAGTGCTTGTAGGAATGGGGCCATCATTCTGTCCCTGCTAATTTGCAGTGGTGTATTTTTAAATCTGTTAGCTAGCACAAGTGTTCAGGTCTGTATTTTAGGAATTACTTCTCCTGCCATCTCTGAATTGCCTAAATATAGAAGTGGAGAAGTCATCAGCTGGTCCCAGCAATCAATGGTACTGTCTGTCTGTGCATCAGTATTAACCCCTTAAGTACTAAAGCAGGCCAACTTCCTAGTTCTCTTTTTATATATCTGTGTGAAATAAGTTTATGCCTACATTAAAGATGAATGTTTCTGTTTCTTTTGATGCCAGACTGTTTTAAACATTAGTCCAAATTTGCAACTCACATTGTTTCAGTGCAACAACCTAGGGGCTCTGTATTGTTTCAGAGATAGGTGTTTGTGGATTGAAGATACATAATTTAAAAAAGAACCAGAAACACATCATAGATTGTTATTTGTGAGTTATTATTGGTGTCAGTATTTAAATACGTTAGGAGGAGCCGTGATTTAAACAGGTGGAAAGTAAAACTGTGGCAAGCAGACATTTTTTAAAAGAATAAATGTTATGCGTAACTATTTTAAAGCTGGAAACTTGACCAAAATAACTTCCTTCAAATTTTGTTTGCATAATATTGGTCATAAATTGTTTTCATCTTTTTATAATATTGAAGTCTCAGGTTTGATGTTATGTAGTATTGCTGCTGACAAACTGTCCAATTACATTTGCCATTGAAATGATTAAAAACTCTATTGGAAAAATATATTTGAATCTACATGAGAATAGCCCCTCATACAACTCCTAGCTCTATCCCTGTGACCAATAGTCTGAGGTTGGGGCATCAGTACAGATGCGCCCAACTATTGGCACATCTGTGCCGATATAATAATAAAGTCTGATACTGTCTCCCTTGCAATTACAGTCCTCATTTTATTGATTTTGTTTGTCAAAGCCATAATATTATTTTGCATTACTATCTATGTTATGTTTTCAGGATAATATTCTTTATTCAAATGTAAGCTATCTTATATTAGTGAAAGCTGTAAGAAACAGTAGAAAACAGTATATTTGCCATTGAAATGATTCAAAACAAAAGTTGCTAAAAGTCGTCAAAGCAAAATGATCTTCAGATTGCTGCATTACAACTTTCCCAGGATATCTGTGCTTCTCAATTCTGACCCCCCCAGCACATTCCCGATTTTGTCCCTTCACCTGCCTAGGTCCGAAGCTCAGGAATTGGCTCCCTAAACCTCTATTATTCCACTGCTCTTTCCTCCTTTAGAATGTTCTTTAAAATCCACCTTTTTGGACAAGCTTTTGTCTATTGAGTATCTCGTTACGTGGCTCGGAGTCCAACTTGTTCGCGAACGCTCCGATGAAGCACCCTTGGGTTATTTAGTCGTGTTCAAGATGCTTTTTAAGTCAGGTTGCTGTCATTATAAGGAGAGGACAGAACTATCATTCATTATCATCTGGGTAACTGCTCCAAGACAGGGTATACACTGATGGAGCTGAGGGCACAGTACCATAGCATTTTATTCCATTTTATTTTTAAGTTGGAATGGCTAATTCTAAAACAGTTTTCCACTCCAAGAAGAAAAATGTTCATGCACTCAGCAGCCTCATCCACCTGTGCTTTGCAATTTCTATTAGCATAAGATAATGTACATTTGAGTAAAGAATATTACTCTGAAAATATAACAACATAAACAATAATACAAAATAATGTTATAGCTTTGACAATTAAAGTCAATAAAAGGAACACTGCAACAGCAAGAGGGACAGTACCAGAGTTGGTTATTATAATGTCATAGATGTATCAATAGATGTACTAATGTCCCACCTCAGACTATTGGTCATAGTGATAGAGCTAGGAGTGTATGAGGGGCTATTCTCGTGCAGATTAAAATATATTTTTCCAATAGCGTACAGGATGTGTGAAATGTGGCTCGAGCAAATATTCTTCTTTAAAAGTAAGCAGCTGAATAAATATTTGTTAAAGAGTGTAATTGATGGCTATGAACATGTAGATAGACATAGATGATCAAATACTATTTGTTTGTGTGCTGTTGGAATCATAGTCAGGTTGTCAGCAGAATGCCACTGGCCAGAGTTGAAGTATTTAGTTGCAAGTTTCAATTGGTATCACACAGATTTGTCTTATAATATCTGATGGCCAGTGACTTTCATTTTCATAGAGGTCTTGCATATGCCAGAGTCAAAAAGTATCAGAAACTGGCCAGCAGTTTCATGAAGCCAGGCAATTCAGAATCATCTGGATGTACAGTGCAATTGGACACAGCCTTGTTGAAATTTTAGTTGGAAGTACATTCAGCATTCCATCACTTATATAGTAGAAGCTTATAATATGGCACAGTGGTTAGCACTGCTGCCTCACAGCACCAGGGTTTGATTCTTGGCTTGGGTCAACTGTGCAGAGTCTGCATGTTCTCCCCGTCGGTTTCCTCTGGGTGTTCCAGTTTCCTCCCACAGTCCAAAAGACGTGCTGGTTAGATGCATTGGCCATGCTCAATTTGCCCTCAGTGTACCCGACTAGGCAACAGGGTGTGATGACTAGGGGATTTTCACAGTAACTTCATTAATGTAAGTTTACTTGTGACACTAATAAATAAATGAATAGAAGAAGCTGTGGGATTTTCCCTGTGTTTCTAATAAGAGCTTTGAAGGCGATTGTGGATATGTATTGGTATTCACCATTACTTATGTTCAATTGTTTGAAGATTTTTTATTTTTGTCCCATTAAACCAAATGGATTTTTCTCTCAGCCTCTCCCAATTTTTACAGATGCATCATAGAAAGCATTCTTTCTGATTGTATCACAGCTTGGTATGGATCCTGCTCTGCCCGAGACTGCAAGGAGCTACAAAAGGTTGTGAATGTAGCCCAATCCATCATGCAAACCAGCCTCCCATCCATTATTCTGTCTACCCTTCCCGCTGTCTTGGCAAAACAGCCAGCATAATTCCACACATCACGGACATTCTCTCTTCCACCTCCCTCCGTCAGGAAAAAGGTACAAAAGTCTGAGGTCACCTTCCAACCGACTCAAGAGCAACTTCTTCCCTGCTGCTTTCAGACTTTTGAGTGGACTTATCTTGCATTAAGTTGATCTTTCTCTACATCCTATCTATGACTATAACGAGTGCAGTCGCACTCTGAACTCTCTCATTTCCTTCACTACGAATGGTATGCTTTGTATAGTGCGCAAAAAACAATACTTTTCACTGTGTACTAATACATGTGACAATAATAAATCAAATCAAATCCTTGTTTACAAAGGACTCTTCACTTCTTCACCCTCTGCCCATAACAGCATTACTTTCCTGCTCTTCCTACACTGCCATTCCATCACTCACCCCTTCTTACTTACACTGACATTCTCTTCCGCTCTGCTATTCACATTGGTATCCTTTCTCCCTCACACCTCGTTTTACACCAACTCCTTTTTTCCCCAGTTGATTCTTGTATTCATCTCCCTTCCTCCCGTTCACAGGTTTTGCTGGTGCCTTTAGTTGCTACCTCCTCAGTTCAGGTTAAAATTCTTCCCTGCTCTCAATTCTAATAATGATGTGGACTGGGGTAAACACAGTAAGAAGTCTCACAACGTCAAATGAAAGTCCAACAGGTTAACAAAATAAACCTGTCGGACTTTAACCTGGTGTTGTGAGACTTCTTACTCAATTCTAATACTCAGATTTCCACCCCTCAGTCCACAATGTCTCAGTTGTTTCTTTTACCCCTTTGTCGCAACCAAGACTTCCCTCTCGTCCAGCCCCACCATGTTGACAATATCAAATTCTGTTGTGACCCCACCCTGCCAGAATAAATTGGTATATTTTTCCTGCTCGCTGACCATCTTGGCTCCATTCGTACCAAACCATGCTGTCACCTGTTTCCTTTTTTATTGCCAAGTCTGATTCCAGCTGAATACCTCTGTTGCTGCAGAATCTCTGAGAGAATCTCTGACCACAGTGTACAGCAGTACATGTCATGCACTGGCAGCAGCATTAGATAGAAGTGGGCAGCTATGGTGGGGTGAAGGGACAACTGATATTTTACTGCAAATCTGGGCAAATAGGTGCTAATTCCAAAATGCAGCCCTCCCACCTCCCCTTCCTTGAACCATGGATGGTTTGCATGTATTTCATGGAATTATAGAATCCCTACAGTGCAGAAGGATGCCATTTGAGTCTACATCCACCCCAATCCCACCCAGGCCCTATTCCCGTAATCCCACGTATTTATCCTGCTAATCTCCCTGACACTAGGATTAATTTAGCATGGCCAATCAATCTAACCTGCACGCCGAAACCAGAAATCCAGAGGAAATCCATGTGGACATGGGGAGAACATGCAAGCTCCACACAGAAAGCTGGGAATCGAACCTGGGTTCCTGGTGCTGTGATGCAACAGTGCTAACCACTGTGCCACTCTGTGGTATTTATTTTCTATCATTATTTCTTGCATTCCCTGAAGTTGGGGAACAGCTCCCACAGGGAAGATTCGGTGTGATCCGTGGAGGGAGTGGATATGAAGATTGAATGGACTTTTCTTTCTCTCCCCTTTCTTCTGCGTTTGTTGGTATACAACAAGAAGCCGAAATGTGTCACAGTAAACTGGCCTCGTTTAACTTATATTCTTTTAATAGTAACCAGAACATTTGACACAAGGACCTCTTTGCCTTTCTGCTAATGAAGAAATTTCTTCCCTAAGTTTGGATATTATTTCAAAAATGCACCTTCCCCCACAGAGGTCACATACCAACCAACTCAAGAACAGCTTCTTCCCTGCTGCCATTAGACTTTTGAATGTACCTGTCTTGCATTAAATTGATCTTCCTTAACACCTTAGCTGTGACTGTAACAGTACATTCTGCACTCTCTGCTTTCCTTGTATGAAAGGTATGCTTTGTCTTACGGGGCGCAAGAAACAATACTTTTCACTGTATATTAATGCGTGTGACAATAGTAAGTCAAATCAAATCAGAAAGCACAGTAATGTGGTGGTCCTGATAGTGGACTAACGCATGTCCAAATCCCATCACAGTACTTTGAGAATTCGGTTTAAAATAAAACCTATTTACGGTGAAAGTGATATGAACCTATCAGCTGTTTCACCAATGTCTTTTCTGTTTTTGAAACTTGCCAGCCTGATCCAGGCTGATTTATGTGTGACTCTAATACCACACACGTCTGGTTGCCACAACTGCTCTTTGAAGTGGTGTTGAAAACCACTCGGTTGTAGCAAATCACCAGAAAGAAAGGTTTACATTTATATAGCATTTTCCACTACCACTGGATGTCTCAAAGCACTTTACAGCCATCGAAGGATTTTTTTTTCAGTGCTTCAAGCAGATTGTTCTCCGTCAGCTCCTCGGGGGAACTGAGGTTGGACAATAGACATTGGCAATGGTGCCCATACTCTGAGACTGAATTTAAAAGAAATGGTCTGTCAATATCCTCACGTAATTGAGGAGGGGCAGCGGTGTAGTGTTCTGGTCTGCTAGCACTTTTTCATGATTTTAATGGGTAGCTCTGGTTCTGAACTGGAATACAACACCTTTCTCCTACTAGCCTGACAGGCTGCAACAACTGAATGTGGGAGCCCAGGAATCCAGCACTGTGAAATACAGTTTTTAAATCAGGGAATAATTGTGCTGTGTGTATTACAGTCCCACCTACTTGATAGTAGTCTATTGTACATAATAGCAGCTTAACAGTGTACAGATCCCACTTTGTAATTATTATGCTGTAAATCATATTTCAGGGCACACTGCTGCGCAGGAACTGGCCTCCTCTTCTGCCTGCAGTCAGCCTCAGATACTTCACATGTTGAATGTTCCAATCTTGGTTCATCCTTCAGTGGGGCAGATGGTCTGACCTTTGGGTTACATTTGCCCTTTAAGATCTCCTGTACACCCTTCTGAATCAACAACATTGCCCATACCCTTAGCACTGCCTTGAATTCTGCCCTCATGCAGGTAGGAACTTTTTGATGGTAAGAATTGAACTAGGTTCACTTCGCACCTAGTAATGGCCCCTTGACCCAGGGAGATTGGTCAAACAGGGACATATTCTGAGAAGCGGGGATTGGAAGCTGGTGAAAGTCCTACCTTGACAGAACTTTACCTTAAAGAGGAGAATCCTGGTAATGATGTTAATATAAGTCGTACCAACCAGGAAAATTTGGGCCATGCACAAAAAATAATGAGCACTACATGAATCAAAGAATCCCTACAGTGCAAAAGGAAGTTATTCAGCCCATTGAGCCTGCTTGGACGACAATCCCAGCCAGGACCTATCCCCATAACCTCATGTATTTACCAAGCTAATCCTCCTAACACTAAGGATTAATTTGTCCTGGCCAATCAACTCAATCTGTGTGCCTTTAGACTGTGGGAGGGAACCAGAGCACCTAGAGGAAACCCCCGCAGATATGGGGAGATTGTGCAGGCTCCACACAGACAGTGACCCAAGGCCAATATTGAATCTGGATCCGAGGAGCTGTGAGGAAGCAGTGTTAACCAATGTGCCACCCTGCTGCCTCAACTACTCAAATATACAAAATTACCCATACTCTATAGATATACCAGCTATGAGATTCAGAGCAATTTTACCTTCATTTTTCAACACAGGTAATATTAATCCACAGCCACAGCTTGTTAAGTTTGGCAATGTCTGATGTTGATAGCAAGTCCCAATATTGTAGCCACTTTTAAAAAGATGTGTTATGGTCTGTGAAATGAATTTTACCGATATCTGCTTTTGATTCTTTGAACTAGTTTTGTTTATGATCACCATGAGAGGGAGAAACAGATGGTAGGATTATTACAGATTTGTGTATCCTGATCTATTGGTGTAGTACTATATTGTGAGATCCGTAAATGGAAAGTGTATATTTTTATTTTCAGTTCCTTCAGACAAATATCCACCTTGTGCAATCATAATTATTCCTCCCATTGCATGGATCTGACAATTCCAGAATCCTAAATTCAAAATTATTTTTGCTATTCACTCACCATTTTGAAATTCCACACTATGTATTAAATGTTCAATTATTTATTTCTGCTTATTTATTGCTGGGAGACAGTTGATCAGCTGTACCATACCTCAGTGGTTTATGTCCCCTGAGTTTGACTTCAGGCTAGTCAATCTGCTGTTCTGTTCCCTGTAGGGAAGAAAACAGGTTGAGGTTGATCACAGACATCCCAAGCAGGCATTTCAATGCCTCTCAGTCACTTCTGAATAAAGCACAAACTCCTGCAGGTCTGGTCCTGCACCTCCTCCACTGACAGTGTTATTGCACAGTGACATCCTGGCAATTCAGTGTCAGTAACCCATTGTGGGGTGTTGAATTTGAATGAACGTCAAAGTGGTATTCAGAACTGAAGTTCTTGACCTGGGAGTTAAGCAAAATCCCGCAAGAACCACAGGGGCCACGTTATCTAATGGTTTTAAAAGCAGAAGGTGGTGATTGATTATAATACGATTAGGCTGAGGGAATATGATATTGCCATTGCTGTTGCAAAAACAGATTCTTTGCCTAACTTGAAATATTGCATAACAGGAATTGCTTATAAACTTCGAAAGCCTCACAAGTCTCTCAATTATATGTGGGTTAGAATCTGATTGTTGTGTGCGAGGGTGAATGTTCATTGTAACTATGCCATCGTCCAAGGGGAGAATTTTGACCCAGTTTCCTCTTATTTCTCAGCCTTTTTTAACAACAGATTTTGATTTTTCTCTTTTGTTCCCCTGAGTTAATTGTGAAATGGTGAAAGTTGTTCATGGAAGGTTAGAAATGCCATTTTTTATCCATAATGTGTAGAATTTGATAGAATTATTGAATCCATAAAATGTAGAAGGAGGCCATTCAGCCCATTGTGCCTGCATTGACAACAATTTCACTCAGGTCCCATCCCCATAAGCCCATGTATTTACCCTGGTCCTCCTGGTGCTAAGGGGAAATTTATCATAGCTAATCAGCCTAACATGTACATCTTTGGAGTGTGGGAGGAAACTGGAGCACCCGGAGGAAACACATACACATGGGGAGAATGTGCAGACTCGACATCGACAGTCATCCGAGCCAGAATTGAACCTGGGTCCCTGGCACTGTGAGGTAGCAGTGCTAACTGCTGTGCCACCGTGATAGAGCTAAATAATTTAAATCTGAAAAGAAAGGTAATGAATTAGTCAACTTGATGATAAGATGGTTAGTGGCATAACAGATATTAGGCATGGTGGCACAGTAGTTAGTACTGCTGCCTCAAAGCGCCAGGGACCCAGTGGGTCACTGTCTGTGTGGACTCTGCATGTTCTACCTGAGTCTGCATGGGTTCCCTCCAGGTGCTCCAGTTTTCTCTCACATTCTGAAAGATGTGTTGATTAGATGCATTGGCTGTGTTAAATTCTGCCTCAGTATACCCAAACAGATGCCAGAATGTGAAAACTAAGGGATTTTCACAGCAACAACATTTCAGTGTTAATATAAGCCTACTTGTGATATTAATAAATAAATTAAGCTATACAAAAATCATAAGAAATAAGACAGATTTATGGCTAATGTATAAATATTCTGATAATCAGCAAGTGGATAAGAGTGTGGTAAATTGTTGTTGACTTGCTTGTATGAGACCGTGTTCATTAACATGTTCTGGAGCAGGAATAATGGAACAACACAAATACTTATATTTCTGAAAACCATGAATGAAATGTGAAAAATTGACACTCTGTTAGTGATTAATTAAGATTTATTACTTCTTAGACATTCAGTATATGTTAAAGCATCTTCAACTCCAAAGATTTCTTCAGTTTGGCAATGGCTTTGACCCTTGATATATTGAATCCATGTGAAACTTGACTGAGCAGAGTTTAACATGACCAAGCAATGGAAATGGTGATATGAGGATATATTGCGTTCAACTGTAAACTGAAGAGAGGTTTAGAGACAGGTCAATGATCATTTTTTTTTATGAAGTTGGAAAACATCCAGTAAAAATGCATAAATCTTTAACATGCAATTCAGCATTGATAATGGACTGAAGCCTTTTCTTTCAAAGGGCAGGCCTGTCTTCAACTTATGAAGAAGCTATAAAGGAAATAATTGCATTATTTATATTATATAATTCTAATGTAAAGTCTAAATAAATTTGTAATTCTCTGCCTATGTTTTTGTTCTGTTTTCTCTGGCTTTGTGAGTTTTGCTGTCAGCTAACTGCCTTCTTTGTCAGAGACCTATGAGTTAAAGTCCTGCACTAGAAACTTGAGCATACAAATCTAGGTTGATGTTGCAGTGCAGTCGTGGGGGGAGCAGGTGGCAGGGGGAAAGTGGTGGTGGTGCTGGACTGTTAAGAGTCTTATTTTTCAGATGAGAAGTTAAACATTTTGCCCTTGTAAGGTGAAATAAAAGATCCCCTGACACTGTTCCAAAGCAGAACAGGGAATTTATCCTGACCAATATTTATTCATGATGTGGAGATGCCGACGTTGGATTGGGGTACAAAGAACAAAGAACAAAACAGCACGGGAAACAGGCCGTTCGGCCCAACGAGCCCACGCCGCCACCCTGATGTTCCCACCTCTACCCGTGATCCCTGTCAATATTTATAGATCTATGGATTAAAAACCAAATTTGAGACAATTTAGGGAGAATTTGTTTTGCCAGTTAGACTAAGAGCACATCTTTGGGATGTGGGAGGAAATTAAACGCAGTAAAAAGTCTCACAACACCAGGTTAAAGTCCAACAGGTTTATTTGGTAGAAAATGCCACTAGCTTTTGGGGCTTTGCCCCTTTATCAGTTGAATGGAGAGTTCTGCTCACAAACAGAGCATATACTCTGTGATCAGAACTCCTCACTCACCTGACGAAGGGGCAGAGCCCTGAAAGCTAGCGGCGTTTGCTACCAAATAAACCTGTGTTGTGAGACTTCTTACAATATTTATCCCACAAATCATCATCACAAAAAGCAGATTATCATATTGTTATTTGTGGGATCTTACTGTGTGCAAATTAGCTGACATATTTCCTGCACGCAACAGTAACTGCACTTCAAAATCATAATTGGTTATAAAGCATTATGGAACATCCTGAGGTTATGAAAGGCATACATAAATTCAAGTCTTTTTTCAGAAATGTATTCTCTCTGAGCTAAGTAGCAGTGGTTAGGTGACAGGCTTTTTCTTTGGTGATGATGAATCAACAGGCTTTCACTCTCCAACTGTTCAAAGCCACAGCTCAGAAGGGAATTCTGAGCATTGATGGACTAAATCAACCTCAGCATTTAAACATTTTGCTGAATAGAACTTTTCTGATAGAGTTTCTGATATTTTCATTGGGTTCCTGTTTCTATATGTTGATAGTCAGAATGGGTTTAAAGTGATGGAAATAGTCCAGATTAAACATAATCAAAACATATCTCCAAATATAGTGAATGTCTTGTCATGCAATATCTAAAATTATATTGGATTGATTGAGCATAGTTGCAATAAGACAAAATTATTTTAATTAATATCCACTAAAATAAATTAAAAGCCCAGCCAAAATGTTATTTTCACATCATTTACCAGCGTCATATCAAATCGAATAGATGCTATTGTTTTACATTAGACAGAGGGTACATATTTATTTCCCAAATAGCATATGAAGGCAGTGTTGTATCTACCAAACCATTATCGCACTGTGGTTCGTGGGATCTTGCTGTGTGGATGATTAGCATTCCAATTAAGCTCAGTTAAAAGAAATCATGTCACCTGCTTCTTTGATAGAAATGGAGGTAGGTGCAATCTGATATTAGATCAAAGATAAAAGTAAATTACTGCGGATCCTGGAATTTGAAACAAAACAGAAAGTGCTGGAAAATCTCAGCAGGACTTACAGCATCTGTGGAGAGAGAATAGAACTTATGTTTCCAGTCTGGATGACCCTTCATCAGAGCTATTTGGTATCACTAGTACATTTTTGATTTGAATTTGATCTGATTTATTATTGCCACATGTATTGGGACACAGTGAAACTTATTGTTTCTTGCGTGCTATACAGAAAAAGCATACCCTATTTAGAGAAAGAAAGGAGAGAGTGCAGAATATAATGTTGCAGTCATAGCTAGGATGTAGAGAAAGATCAATTAATATAAAGTAGGCCCATTCAAAAGTCTGATGGAAAAGAATTAGAGTAGAGTTTTAAAAGTATAGAATGAAAGTAAAAAATAGAATTAAAGGATATGCTGGGCACAGCTTGCAAGAAGTCGCCTCTCTCGGCACTATCTTGGACACTTGGGAGTTTCAGCAGCATACGAGCTGAGATAGGGCGACTGTGAGATTGGCTTCTGGATTAGACTCATGAATTAGATTCCTGGAAAGAAAGAACTTGCTTTTATATAGCATACTCTACAACTCCAGGACCATACCAAAGCACTTTGGAGACAATTAAGTACTTCTCAAATGTAATCATAGGCTGGAATGTTACAGCTTTTCACGCCGGCAGGATTTTCCCATCCTGCTACAGTGAACGGAGATTTGGCTGGGCAAAGTGTGAATGGCTGGTAAGACTAGACCCATTGTTGTAATGTGGGAGACACACCTTTTTTAGCACACAACCACAGCAACTTGCATTTATTTAGCACCTCTAAGGTACTAAAACTATCCCAAAGTTGCTTCATGGGCTTATTAACAAATTTGGCATTGAACTACATGAAATGCAAAGAGTGACAGCCAAAAGTTTGTCAAAGAGTTAGTTTTTAGGATACGTCTTAAGAGAGGATTGAGAAGATTGAGATGTAAAGTTTAGGGCCTAGGCAGATGGAGGCATGGCCTTCAAACACAAGTTATGAACATTGGTGCGAGGTCCCAGAACTGGGAGAATGCTGAGATTTTGAAGACTTATGTGGTTGTTGACAATTACAGAAACAGTTATGGGCAAGACCATGGAGGGATTTGAACACATGACTGAGAATATTAAAATTAGGGCATTGCTGGACAAGAAGCCAGTATAGGCAAACTAGCACGGGGTGAAGGGTGAATGGTACTCTTGCGAATTAAGTTATGGGCAGCAGAATGTTGGAGAAGTTCATAAGCTCATGTTTATAGAACTTGTGGGAGAACCTGTTAATCTGGTTTCTTTTTAACAATATTGGTTTTACGATATCTCTCCTTCTTCGAAAAGCAGCATATAAGCACAGAGATGACATCTCACACTGTGCCATGTTAACTTGGCACTGCATTGAAGTATCAACTTAGGTTTTGTGCTCAAGTATCTGGAGATTGACTTGTAAACTTGGATCTTCTGGCTTAGAGACATGTGTGCTATCACTGTGGATGATTTTTGGACAAATGAGTTTGAATTAATTCTTGATTTGGGATTTGGAGACTCGATGCTGTCCTAAAGGGCACCAAAAATAAATTATAGGCACAATGGATGGAGGAGGAAGAGGCAGATATGTGGCAATTGTTTCAAACTTATTGAGAGTAAATGAGGAAGCAGGACTTAACAGGCCTTAATAGGGTGGCACTTTGGCATAGTAGAGAGTGGCAAAGTGGCACAGTAAGTTAGCATTGCTGGCTCACAGTGTCAGGGACCAGGGTTCAATTCTGGCCTCGAGTCACTGTCTATGTGGAGTTTGCACATTCTCCTCATGTCTGTGTGGGTTTCCTCCCACAATCCAAAGATGTGCTGGTTGATTGGCCGTGCTAAATTGATCCTAGTGTCAGAAGGGTTGGCAGGGTAAATAAGTGGGTTTACAGGAATAGGGCCTGGGTGGGATTGTGATGGGTGCAGACTCGCTGGACCGAATGGCCTCCTTTTGTATTGTAGGGATCCTATAATTCTATGAATTTGTTTGTCTCAACATATTTGCAAAAACAAGGCCCAACCTTATTGTATTAATGCAGCTAATTAAACTATCAGTACTACTGAAATAACTCACTGTTACAGTTCCAAATTCACAAACTCCACCAGAAGAACAGGACGTTCAGCACTGGTTCAGTAGGAGTATGACGAGTACAGTGGATTAATGAATGAATTGGCAGAAGGCATGCCAGCAACGTTTTATCTGCCAGACCTTCTTGGATCAGAAAATGCAGAATTATCTAAATCCTGAATGTGTGTAATTTACACATGTCCCGATGATGGTACAAGCAGTTGTGTTTACATACTGTGCTTTTGTTTTGAGGTACTTCTTTGTCTGCTTGAGTTTTATTAATAAGCAGCAATTCAAACCTCATAGACGTTGAAATTAGATTGTGCCATAGCAGTTAAAACAGGTGACTCCGTATCCAGTGTAGTTAAGACTGCTCTTTAAGCATCGAGGGTGAACACCTTTGGACTCTGGGAGGAAACTGGAGCATCTGGAGGAAAGCCACGCATGCATGGGGAGAACTCCACATGCAAAGAGAGATCCAAGCCAGGAATTGAACCCAGACACCTGGCAGTGTGAGGCAGCAATGCTAACCACCGTGCCGCCCTCATAAGTCGGGTCACACACAGCAGATAGTCTCCTGCTTTAATACACACAGGAGACAATTCATTGAATTCATGGGCTTGTGCCCATCACTGATTTCTCCTCCACTCCATCCTGACCAAATTGTAGCAGTTGTAGCCTCATCAGCCTCATTGCAACTCCCAGAGATGCAGCATGAGGTTACATCTACTATGAGAGCAGGTATGGATTAATTGCATTTATCATCCCAATGTTAAATAATGTATGTAGATGATACAGTTTTTTGACCTATGAGGTGTAATTTGCAATAGAAGTATTGGCTTGATAATAACAAAGGTATCACATTTTCTCTGTTCCCATTGTAATCAAATTATTAGTTTTTGATCATTGTTAGTTATGAATACTTAAACTCCTGTTATACAAAAAGATATTGACATGACAAACAATAAGGTAAGCATGGTTCTTAAAGGGTTATCCTTTCAATGTATTTTAATTGATCTAATAGGATTGACATTTCGAGACATTTTGAGAAGAATTCTCAGTTCCTTTGACTCGATTTGATTTACAGCTAAGGTAAATTGAGGAGCATTTTCAGGAGTGTGGTTATCGTGCCGATACAAGCCATTCTTTAGTAGGATAACAGAATTAAATTGCAGAGGAGAATGAATAAGCAAACTCCCACTGACCCAGCCTCTTGTGTCAGGGAAATTTTATGAAGGAATATTCTAGATAGCTGTATAAAATATGAATGTGCTGAACGTGCATCATGTCTGTTTCAAATTAAACTTGAATTCTGCTTGCAAATTGATACATCAGGGCCTTGGCCAAGCTATCAGCGAAATATTTCATGTTCCTCAGCAGATGTACTCTTTTTATTTTACATGCAGTTGTACTTCTGTGTGGATACAAAAGCTTTGGGTGTATCTGTGTCAAAGCTGCACTGCACTCAGGAGGTCGTTCAATGAGTTGTCTCCTGAGTGTATTAAAGCAAAAGATGTGAGACTACCTGTTGTGTGTGACCTGACACAATCTGGTCTTTGTGCTCTGTGCTTTATAACTGGAGCTTTGTGGAATGTACCAAAACTTCCGCCTTTAAAACTGGGACTTTGTGAAAAGTACCAAAACTTCCTCCTTTAGGGAAGTTTAGAATCATAGAATAGAATTGTAAAATTTCTACAGTGCCAAAGTAGGCCATTCCGACAGAGCATCACACTTTCTTCTGTCGGGAAAAAGATGCAAAAGTCTGAGGTCATGCACCAATTGACTTCAGTACAGCTTCTTCCCTGCTGCCATCAGACTTTTGAATAAACCTGCCTCACATTAAGTTGATCTTTCTGTACACCCTAGCTATGACTATAACACTACATTCTGCACCCTCGCATTTCCTTCTCCCCTGTGTACTCTATGAATGGTATGTTTTGTCGGTGTAGCACGCAGAAAACGGTATTTTTCACTGTGACTCAATACAAGTGACAATAATAAATCAAATCAAATCACCCAGGCACTAACCCCATAGTTGTATGTATTTGTCCTGCTAATCCCCCTAACCTAAACATCTTGGGATATTGCAGAGCAATTTAGCATGGTCAATCCACCTAACCTACACATATTTGGAATGTGAAGGGAAACCCATGCCAGTATAGAGAGAATGCCAATGTCTACATAGTCACTGAGGCTGGAATTGAACCTGGTCCCTGTCACTGTGAGGCTGCAGTGACAACTGATGTACCACTGTGCCACTGTAACTTACTACTGGACAATTTTTAGGGAGTCTGATACCCACCACCTGGCATTGCATTCTCTGCTGGAATTGTAGGATTTGTTAAATTTTCAAAATACCTTGCCAAATCTATACTGGTGTTATGATCCTTACTGCCAACCTTAGGTATAGGATTCAGTTCTATAAAAACAGTCATCACTGCAATTAGACCAAAATAAAATGGATGACTCAGTTGGCTAGTTAGGATCATTGGTACAACTGCTTTAAGCAAGCATAAGCAGCATATGTGGGAGTATAGCGTCAAGTTTGAAGAGAGCTATTTGTTTGTCATTGTGACATATAGCAAAAAGAAATAAAGTCAGAAGCAGTTTGACTTAATTAGTATCAGGGTGAAAATTAGGGTCCTATAATTAATCACTGTATCGTTGCTGTTTATCACCCTGTGGTGTCCATCTATCTTTCTCTCTGTTTAGCTGATTATGTAAGTATGTGGGTGTGTGCCTACCTCTCTTTTCAAGGCTGAGCATCTTACAGTTGCCGTCTGCCTATGTTTGAAAGTCATTTTCATTTCTCTGGAAATGTTTTGTTATGAATTGTGCACTTTGCCTGGTGGCATAATGGTTAGCACTGCTGCCTCATAGCATCAGGGACTTGGATTCGATTCCTGGCTTGGGTCACTGTCTACGTGTGGAGTTTGCACAAACTCCCTATTCTGCATGGGTTTTCTCTGGGTGCTCCAGTTTCCTCCCACACCCCAAAGATGTGCAGGTTAGGTGAATTAGCCATGCTAAATTGTCCCTTGGTGTCAGGGGGACAAGCAGGATGAATATGTGGCCTTACAGGGATAGACCCTGGGTGAGGTTGTTGTCAGCGTAGGCTTGATGGGCTAAATATTCTCCTTCTTCACTGTAGGGATTCTGTTCTATGATCTTGGGTCCGTATTGCTTCTGCATCCAGCTCATGAAGGTGGAGTGCTCCATTCACATGGATGATAGTAATTAAAATTCTGTTGCTGCACAGATCCATCGCTTAAAATTCATGGACAGATTTGCAACTGTTTATAGAGCTTTGGATCTCTCACACAAAAAGACAAAATAAATATTCCAGTACCCAAATGTATTATATTCCTGAACGAGAACATGGCTTGTTTGGTAGTCCTTAGAAAGGCAATTCTAATAATGATGATGGTGGCACCCCCATCCTTTTGTTTTTCTTTATCTCCCTCTCCTTTTATTCCAATATTGGTATTGAAGCGATGGCTGCTTCTGACATTAGTAGACAACAAGCTTGAAGGAATTACTGAGTTTGACACTGCATGGGTGTTGAATTAACATCAAGAGATGTATCATTAACCGCAGGTTATTTGGCGATTATGTCAACTCAGCTGTGTAATCCAGCACCCTTGCATTTCTCCGAGCCAGCTTCCTCAATTAGATCATCACGACTTACAGTGCAAAACAAAATGTAAAGTGCTCTATGGAAACAAAAAGAGAAGAATTAGAGCATATTAGAAGTTAATCATTTTTCTATTAAACATCCCCCCTTCCCCCCATAGAAATTAGAATTGGCAAAGTTAATCCCCTCAACAATATGAGATAAGGAGTGCTCAGTAACACAATATATAGATGTAACAGCATAGTGACGTAAGGTGTAGTCTAGTGCTTGCGGTGCAGTGAGTCTCACTCAGGGAAAGGTGCCAAATGGAAGCTTGCTGTTCCCTTTTAGGGATACATCAACCTAGAAAATTCTCAGTCACCTGAGAGCACCTCATTGCCATCTATTAGCTGCACCAGGCACATTTGAAGTGCAAGACAGAAACAAACAACATTCACGTGACTGATGCTAAAACCAGTGAAAGTTAGAAGCAGGGTTAATCGCCGATTAAGCATCTACATTTTGATGTAAGCTATTTCTATCGTGCTTTACTGAACTATATTTGTATCATTTCCCACAGCTTTCTAATAGTTTAAATAGTAATTCGAGCAGATTGAAAACATATCTCCATTGAAAAATGATTTGGTTCTACTGCAGTAAACACAAAAGCTAGTGGTTGCTATGGTGACACAGGCCAACTGACCACCGCCTATGTGAAATCTGAAAGGAAATTAAGGCAAGAATCTGCTATTGAAATTTTTTAGAACAAATTATTCAATGTTAATAATGGTTTTATACTACAGATAGAGTTGGTGTACAAAATCCACCTAAATTTTACTGAAAACCGCAAGGAGATTTGGTAGTTTAAATAATATACCAATGGAGAGAATACCTTAATTTTATTTTGGTTAGTTTATTAGGCTTACATTAACACTGCAAAGTAGTCACTGTGAAAATTCCCTAGTTGCCACACTCCGGTGCCTGTTTGGGTACACTGAGGGAGAATTTAGCATGGCCAATGCACCTAACCAGTATACCTTTCGAACTGTGGAAGGAAACCAGAGCATGCAGAGGAAAACCCATGTAGACAGAGAATGTGCAGACTCTGCACAGATAGTGACCCACGCCAGGAATCAAGCCCAATCTCTCTCATTAGCAGCAGTGCTAACCATTGTGCCACTGTGTGATATGCCTTGTAATATTTTAAAGGTTGCACTCTATTACAGGTAATAGTTAGCCGAATAATTTTTTTTCTGATCCTTTTTTTGTTAATGATCAACCCGGCTGCAATTTCAAACCATTTTTGGACCTAACATGCAAGGAGCTGGGCTATTTAAAGAAGAGCTGTCTAAATAGCTCAAGTATAACTGATTCATTTCTAAAGATGTGTGCCATGAATAGCAGCAGTGAGTGCTGCCCAGAATATGAAACAAAAAGTCCAGCGCTGTAAAAGTGTTACAAAGCCTTATTTTCTTGACATTCTCTTCAAGTTTGTGAATTTATCCTTTTGCGTTGTTGCTACCAAGTATGTTTGTTCAAGTATTTTATACACAACTCTGTAAGTGGAAGTTGCCTCAAAAGAATTTCTGCAATTAGTGACATTGCATTTTAATAGTGGCATATCCTTTGAATTATATTGCATGGAGGCAGTGGCTGGAAGTTTACTGATACGCCTGCCCTGGTTCTGGGACAGGCAAGGCTTGCAGAACGAAATTCTCCGTTCGCCTTGGGCAGGGTTTTACGAGCCTTGCCTGAGTGAGGTCATAAAATCCCAGCAAGTTTCTGCAATTGTGCTAATGCCTCTACATCAGTACAAACTATTTCAGCTGCATATAAATGCAAACATGGCAGTTTATATAAGGCTCAGTGTCTTCCAATTTCAACAGCATGCTCAGTGACTGCTCTGTGCACCTTAAAAACTTGATCTTTAATTGGGAGCTCATTGAAACTTTTGGAATATTAAAAGGCCTGGACAGAGTGGACGTGGGAAAGATGTTTCCATTGCCAGAAGAGACAATGATCAGAGGACAGGGCCTCAGAAGAAAAGGATGATCCTTTAGAATTGAGATGAGGAGGAATTTCTTCAGCCAGAAGATGGTGAATCTATGGAATTCATTGTCACAGTAGAGGCCAGGTCATTGTGTGTACTTAAGACAAAAATAGATAGGTTTTTGTTTGGTAAAGGGATCAAAGGAAAAAGCGGAGGAGTGATGTTGAGGAACTTACCAACCATGATTGAACGGTGGAGCAAACTCGCTGGGCTGAATAGGCTAATTTTGCTCCCATATTTTATGGTCAATTATTATTAATAACAGTGGAGGTTATTGCAGAATTATTGACATAATTTTACTTTACTTTAAATTCTCAATATCTTCAGAGACTATAGACATTCCTGCTTACATCTCAAAAAAATGTGAAAATATCTATAGACATAGAAACAAAGGTATTAAAAGTTAATCATTTTTCTATTTAACTGTAATTGTAGAAATTCTTTATGTCAGTACAAAATAATTTCAGTTGCAGATTTATATCATAGCCTTTAGAATATTACAAGGTATAATGGGCTGATGTAGGACTTCATGTTAGACAGATGCAGTTATTTTGTGCTGATCACCATTGGGATTATAACTCCGGGCTGCCACTTGAGGCTGTCAGTGGCAGCACCAGTGATTCAATGGAATATTCTCAGTGGTGGATTCAACCCTTTTTCTCCTAATCTTCATTCAATAGCTTGTTACCTACTAAACAGTAAGGAATAATAATGAGATGAAGGCAATAGTATTACTGTGACACAGTGGTTAGCATTGCTGCACCAGAGACCTGGGTTCAATTCAGGCCGGGGGTCACATTCTCCCCATGTCTGCTTGGGTTTTCTCTGGGTGCTCGGCTTTCCTCCCACAGTCCAAACATGTGCAGTTAGATGGATTGACCATGCCAAATTGTCCCTTAGTTTCCCACGATGGATTAGTCATGATAAATACGTGGAGTTATAGGGATAGGGTAGGAGAGAGGGCCGGGGTCAGATAGTTTGTCAGAGAGTCAATGCTGACTTGATGGGCCGAATGGCCTCTTCTACACTGTAGGGGTTCGATGATGATTCTATGAATCAAACACAATTGAAGATGATAGGCTTGGTTCGGAGAAGTGAGATTTGTTTTGAATGAAAGACATAAACCTGAGCCGTGTTCAAAAGAATGAGACACAGTATACACACACACACACACACACACACACACACACACACACACACACACATATATATATATATACACACACAAGGCAAAATCTGATCAAAAAATGGCAGTGTTGTTTCTAGTGAGGAACCGGCATGTTTCCCTCCAGAGAAACTGGCCACTTTTCTCTCTAGATCTTATAACATTCTGTCAAAAAAGGCAAGAGGACGTGTTTCATGTCGTCATCTGGGCAGGTGGGGCCTCAACACACCAGCAAAACCCAGCTGCTCAAAGGCCAGGGTGTTATCTTTAAAGATGACTCACTCATAATCTGAGCAAACCTCCCTCCAGCCCAGCATGGAGGTCTCACACACTCCCCTCCCCATTCCAAGCAGAGTGGCACCTTTCCACCCCCCTGCCTCCCACCAATCATCCCTCCCCTTCCACCCCTACTGATCATCGGCTCTCCCTAGACAATTGTCCCAGCCCCAGTCACGGCCTCTTTTCCCCACCCCTCCCCACCACACTTTGAGCAGGAATCTATCTTGAACGCCACCTCCGTTAAGGCCATCGCTAGCGTCCTCAAATCCTGCTCCAGCGCAATGTTTAATTGAATCCAGTCCCCCCCCATGAAGCTTCCACTGAGGCCCACCCCTTGGCACTGCCAGGTTGGAGCTGCCAGGCTAGCAATGTGCCAACCTGGCAGTGCCAACCTGTGCCAAAGGGTAGTGTAGCACCAGGAGATATTCCCAGGCCACTGTCTGGCCATGTCCCTTTCCCTCAGGGGCTATACTTTTCTTTGCGTCCCTGAGGAAACACTCATGACAGGTTCACCTTTGTGTGCACCAATTGTCAATCTCGCTGGCATCTCGTCATATCGGCGTAGTGCCAGTATATGACAGGGAGTCAATATCTGGTGAGTGGGGAGGGGTTTAATAACATTTAACTAAATTCAGATTTATGCAAAGCAGGCTCCTGTCCATAATGGGCGTGAACCTGATGATGTCACTGATGAGGGGCGGGAAGATCTGAAATCACAAACATGCCAGAGAGAATATAGAAGCTGTGCCTTCAGCCACCCCAATCCCTCCACATCACCACTTCTCATTCTTCCTATTAAGAACAAGGCCATAGAACTTTAGGATCTCATAGAATCCTCACAGTGCAGAAAGAGGGTATTCGACCTGTCAAGTCTGCACTTACTCTCTGTCAGAGTATCTTAGCTAGTCCCACCCAACGCCCAATTTCCTTAACCCCTCTCATTTACCCCACTAATCCCTCTAACCTACACATCTTGGGACACTCAGGGGCAATTTAGCAATGGTCAATCCACCTAACCTGCATCATCTTTTGAACCCTGAGAGGAAAGCGGAGCACCCGGAGGAAACCCATGTAGGCACAGGGAGAATGTTCAGACTCCACACTGACAGTTACTCAAAGCCAGAATTGAACTGGCACTGTGGCACTGTGAGACAGCGGCACTAACCACTGTGCCATGTGACCCATGCCATGTGTCAATATCTGGTGAGTGGGGAGGGGTTTAATAACATTTAACTACATTCAGATTTATGCAAAGCAGGCTTTTTTTTTCAAGTTTTTTTTTGCTCAGAGTCATTGCTATAACAGATATATATATCAAGATAAAATTGTGTTACCTTGATGCACATCGCTACTGCTAAGCACATTCTCTCCAATTCGCTGTGAATGGAAAAGTAAGCAGAAATTGCACCTTGTGCCCATTTTACAGACTTAAAAAAGGAAGAATTTTGAGGACTGATGTCTTGTGGTCCAAGAATGCATGAAAACTGCTGACCTGATGTTGTGTTAGGCCATTTTTCAGAAATAAAGGATGCCATTTTTAAAATTGCTACTAAGTCATGGATATGTCATTGTGCCCCACCCCCACCACTCAACTTTCCACAAGATCATGTATTATTTCTGGGTTCATGGCCAGCTATCGAGTGCTGATTCAGTGCTAGCGGGCAGCTGAGTTCACCAAAGTGGTGTTAAGGCCTAAAAATATGACTGCTTCATGAGAGAGTAAAACACCAGAAGACACGAATCGCTAGGGAATGAAGGTTCTCGGTGACTGGCAGTAAGCTGTTCTGTGCGGGACTGGGTGGGGGGTGGTGGGTGGGGAGGGAGGTCCATGGGGAGTATTTGCACTTCATAGAATCCCTATAGTGCAGAAGAAGGACATTCAACCCATCGGGCCTGCACCCACAACAATCCTACGCAAGGCCCAACCCCGTAACTCTGCATATTTACCCTGTTAATACACTAAAGACAATTTAATAGGCCAATCAACGCAACCTGAACATCACTTGTAGGAGGAAAATAGGGATCCTACAATCGATGTTTCTCACAAATTTGCACTTATAAACATCTCAGGCAGGAGCGTAGGTTACTCATTTGCAGGCCATTGTGAAAATTACCTGAAGTTGCCCTTGGATGTCAAAAGGCTGGCTGAATCCCGGACATTTGCAACAGCTTGGAAACAGGGCCATAGCAGTCAGATATTTCCCCCAGTGGGCGGAATCTCTAGACTTATTGATGTTAGACCCCCAATGCAATGATAAAATCTGAGAACTGCTCCCAATAACAGCGATCTTCAATCTGATATGTCTTCCATTTCATCTTTTTGTGCATCTTCCGAATATGTAAAAGATAACAATAACAGCAACCTGCCTTTGTCTAGTGCCTTCGACATACTTAAAAACTGAAGACATTTCAGAGGTACAATATCAGGCAAACAATGACACTGAGCAAAAGGAAAAGAGCAATGGGACAGGAGACCCATTCTGAGCAGCTTCGATAGAGGAAGAGTGTGAGAGAGGGAAGCATGGAGGAATTGGGGGTTGGTAAGGAAGGGAATTCCAGAGCTTCGAATCTGGATAGCTGGGCATGGCTAGCAATGGCTTGGTAGAGGCTGTGGTGAATGTATAAAGGACAAAACTCTGTCTTTAAGACAGATGTAGGTAGGTTTTTGATTAAAAAGGGGATCAGAGTTTATGGGGAAAGGCAGGAGAATGGGGATGAGAAAAATATCAGTCATGATTGAATGGCAGAACAGACTCGATGGGCCGAGTGGCCAAATTCTGCTCCTATGTCTTATTGTTTTATGTTCGTATGAAAGAGCAGTGAAAAATTATAGGATTAACAGTGATGTGGGCAGGGCAAATCGTTGTGTGGTCAGCTGGGGTTGGGGCTGTGGTTTTTAACATGATGCACAGATTTTAAAAGAATCTATACAAAATAAAGACCTCTCACTTTTGGATGTAAAAGTAATCAAGGCTGCTGATTCATACGTAAACAGGCAAATAAAGAGCTGTGAAATTTAATCATTGAAATGCCACATGATAATAAAACCCAGAATACCACTGAATAAAACAATATTTGCTCATTCAATTATTATAAATCAGTGGCACTGATAGTACATTATGCACAGCCCCAGTTAAACACAAAAGACCTGCCTGAGAGTTTCTGGCATGGGACCTGTAAATTGTAAGCATCTCCCAATCTACACAACTTTCTCACCAATTAAACAGGTATTAAACTTTGAGCTGCAACACTATTTAGTTATTAAATAATTAGACATTGGGTATACATTTGACCTTAACAGCAGAATAATATATCACGGTATATGGCACTCCTATGGGAAATCATGCATCTTCTTCGAATTAAAGTGATAGGGATCCAGGCATTTCTTAGAATCTGCAATATGCAATGTATGTCATAAAACTGGTGTTGTGCACTTGAAGTTAGCATCTTGTTGTTTATGGAGTTAACAAACAAAATTTGCAACATCCATATACCCTCATTCTCATTAAAATGATGGTTGAAGTTAGCTGACTGCCCTCATTTAGAGAAGTCATCAAAACCCAGTGCATATTTATTAGATGGAATTAATATCCAAATCCAGAATACGTTTCAATGAAATCACTTACATGTTCTTCTCTTGGTTCAACCCTGAGCCTTTTGTTTTGAAATTGCTGATTCATCTTGCAAGTGGCTGCACTAATTTACCTCATA
Source organism: Sphyrna mokarran (assembly GCA_024679065.1). NCBI lineage: Eukaryota > Metazoa > Chordata > Chondrichthyes > Carcharhiniformes > Carcharhinidae > Sphyrna > Sphyrna mokarran. The sequence continues at coordinate 26,466,633 of JAGIQG010000019.1, forward strand.
GTCTGTCACACATAGCCTTGTTTTAGGGGATTTTCACAGTAACTTTATTGCATTGTTAATGTAAGCTGACTTGTGACTAATAAATAAATTTAACTTTGGTCCCATTCAGTCTATGCTGACCTTTCAAAGAGCAATCCAGTTATTTAATAGAAGCTTCCTAATGTCAGCAATGAACAGTTTTTAATGGTTATGTCTTATTCTGTGGAGTCCTTAAGTGTTGTGTAGTAAGGTAACTGATTTCTGTTGTCAAAATTATCGTGATGCCTTTCAAACTGTACTCAAAATGGATAATTATGAGTATGCACTTCCACTATTTGGAAACACAGTGCATCTGAGGCTGTTACAGGAAGGCAACTGACTTCATAGAATTCTGTGGTGCAGAAGGAGGCCATTTGGCCCATTGATCCTGCACCGACAACAACCCCATTCAGGCCTATCCCTGCATCCTCATGCATTTACTCTGCTAATCCCCCGGTCACTAAGGAGCAATTTAGCGTGGCCAATCCACCTAACCTGCACATCTTTGGATTGTGGGAGGAAACCGGAGTATCCAGAGAAAACCCCCAGAGACACGAGGAGAATATGCACATACTGTACAGAGGACAGAAGTGAACCCGGGTCCCTGGCATTGTGAGGCAGCAATACTAACCACTGTGTCATCATGCTATGCTTCTTGCATTCATTAGGGGTACATTTGACCTTAATAACAGAATAATACGTTAAGATTTCTGGCACTCCTACTAAAATGTTGGAAATGTTACAAGAGCACTATCTGCAGAACTCTGGCACTCTTTCTATACCTTAACTTCCCCCCATTCTCGGATAATCTCGTTTGCTTCTTAGTATGTTCCCACGGACTGTTTTAATCTTCTGTTGTCTCAGCTTCTGAACTTCACTGCAGAATAAATCTTTCTCGTTAATAATGTAAAACAGTAGTGGGCAACCTGAGCTATCGAGTGGGCCACACGAGTGGCCCGCCTTCATCTCAGTGGGATTCAAGATTGAAACCAGGCCTTGTTCACTAATCCGTGACCCTTTGAATAAGATTAAGTACATTTAATACATGCCAAATGTTTCATAATGATTTTTAAAAAATGCTTAATCATTTATATATTAATAAAACTATCATCAACTTCAGAGGGCAAAAGCAAATGAAATCTTTACACTTTGGACATAGAGGGAGTACACAATATATACTGTGTGCAATCAGCATGTAACTCACTTGCCCTTGCTTTATCTATGCATCACTTCAGCCATACTGGTAGGAAAAAATCTCCATGGAAATCAACAAAATGTGACAAGCCTGGGTGTGGAGAAACTGTCAACAAAATGTCTCATGGGTTGCACTCAGAACTGAAATGGGCCACAAGTAGCCCCCAGGCTTGTAGAATTAGACTCTCTGCAGTGCAGAAGAGGCCATTTGGCCCGTCAAGTTCGCACTGACCCTGACAGAGAACTTACACAGACCCTCTCCCCTGTCTATCCCCATAACTCCACACATTTCCCATCTAATCCATCTAACCTATACATATTAGAACCTTAAGGGGCAACACAACGTAGGATGGCCAATCTGCCTAAACTGCACACCTTCTGACTGTAGGAGGAAAGAAGAGCACCCGAAGGAAACCCACATGGACACAGGGAGAATTTGCAAACTCCACACAGACAGGGACCCGAGGCTGAAATCGAACGAAGATTCTGGTGCTGAGAGGCAGCTGTGCTAACCGCTGTGCCACCGTGATTGTAAATAAAAGAGGGCTGACTGTAGCCATGTGTTCAGAAGATGCACGTTACTGAACCCAACCAGTCGGTTTAAAGCCAGATGTGCAAGAAGCTGTTTTCATTGTAGTAAAAAGATTTCTACTGTTTAGTGAGAGGTTGTGATAGCCTTGATATACTTCATTTATCCTAATTTTATGTGAATTGCTCCCATGCTGTAGCCAGCAATTTTTTTCATCAATTTACTTCCTGAGCTATATAAAACAGGTGCTATTCCGACCTTTGGAAGTTTCCTTCCGAAAGGCATGTTGACTGATTTCTTACTCAGAGTTCTGAGGTTTTTTTGGAGGATATTTATTATCTTTTGGGATTTAAATTCTGTCGTGCCATGTTTGTTTATTTACGATTTTACAAATGCAGCAGCCATTTATGGCAATCAGTCAGCATGGTAGCACAATGATCAGCACTGCTACCTCACAGTGCCAGGGACTCGGGTTTGATTTCCAGCTTGGGTGGCTGTCTGTTTGGAGTCTGCATGTTCTCCCCATTTCTGCATGGGTTTCCTCCCACAATGCGAAAGGTGTGCTGGTTCGGTGCATTAGCCACACTAAATGTTCCCTCGGTGTACCTGAACAGGTGCTGGAGTGTAGCAACAAAGGGATTTTCACTGTAACTTCATTGATTGTTAATGTAAACTGACTTGCGGCAATAATAAATAAACTTTAAAACTTTGAATTTGTGGTTGCAAGGCTATTTCTTTGAGAAAATCGAGATTTGGAGGCAGCACGGGTTTTCAAGTGCGTTCTCCGACTTTTTGGGACTGTGTGAATATTCGATCCCTGATCATTTATTGCATTCCCTGCACACATGCAAACTGGATGTGTAGCACATTCAAAGTATAGGAGGCCAGATGGAGCAACTGTGGAGCTGAAGCTTGCTGAGTATTTTGGAGCTGAGGGGGACTCCTCTCTTGCTCCCTTCCTAGGTCAGTGAAGAGCAACTTCACTTTAGGTTCCATTTCAGCTAGGCCACCTACTGCTACTGGTTGGGGCATGTCCTGACATGTATTCCCACCCAAGCCAGTCCAAAAAGTGCAGAATAAGGAGCCCAATTCACACGGGACCACTGCCTATTCTGGTGTTCTGCTCCAGCTTCCTGGGAGAACCATCACTGCAACCATGGAAACGGTGTTAGTAGGTCATTGATCATCATCTTGTAGACGTTACTGCCCTGATTTCCCCAGGCCGCAGGTCTGAACCTCCACTCACAATCTGAACCAGGAGAAACATAGAAGATAGAGCAGGAGGAAGCTATTTGGCCTTTCGAGCCTGCTCCGCCATTCATCACAATCATGGCTGATTGTCCAACTCAGTAGACTAAACCTGCTTTCTCCCCACAACCTTTGATCCCATTCGCCCCAACTGCTATATCCAGCTGCCTGTTGAATACACTCAATGTTTTGGCATCAATTACTTCCTGTGGAAGTAGAGACTCTCTACTCTTTGGGTGAAGAAATGTCTCCTCACCTCCATCTGAAATGGTCTACCCCAAATCCTCAGACTGTGACCCCTGGTTCTGGACACCCCCATCATCGGGAACATCCTTCCTGCATTTAACCTGTCTAGTCCTGTTAGAGACGAGGGCATGTTTTGGTATCTGAGCTTTGCACCCAAATAATGAGTCGACTAGATAATTGATGAATTGGACAGGCCAGAAAATGCTGGAAAATCTCAGCAGGACTGACAGCATCTGCAGGGCAAGAGTAGAGCCAACCTTTTGAGTCAGGATGATCCTGACAAAAGGTCATTCAGACTTGAAATGTTTGCTCTCTTCTCTCTCCACAGATGCTGTCAGACCTGCTGAGATTTTCCAGCATTTTCTGTTTTTGTGTCAGAGCCCGGTATCTGCAGTATTTTGTCTGTATTAAAGAATTGGAAGGCTCGTCTTAGTTGTGAACTTTCAAAACATTGGGATTGCGTCGTGCGGAATTTTAACCAAAATGAAATTTTAAACATCCAGTTGTGAATTAGGTCCAATAACTACCATTAAATTATTTGCATAGTAGTAGTAATGTCCGTATTAAAATTTGAAAGTTTTATTGCCTGCGGAATTATCAAAATAAAGCTTCCTAACTCAAATCAATATTTTAGGTATCTGCAAACAAAATTCATTCAGACTTAATTGGGATTTTACAATAAAATTGTGGCAGATTTCATTTCATGGCTGTGAATACAAATACAAATACACTGTTGACAAGTTTTATTTTGATGATGTTGATTGTTCAAAGGAGTATGCACAGCAATTTAAAATACCAGCAGTAATAGCCGGTGGTGTTTTTAATTGATCTGTTGTTGTCTGGAAATAAAGAAGAAGCAAAATAAGCAGCTGCAGACAAACAGCTGAGAAACCTGCTATTAAATGTCAGTGGAGCGTGCGCAGCATAAACGATGAACACCCATGTCTCACCTTACCCCAGCAGCTCAAGATGTTAGATGATATCAGACTGAACGAGAACATCATGCTGGTTGTGTTTTTCCCCCAATCATTGTGCTGAAAACCAACCATTGCTTGTCAGTCCTACGTTTTAGTGAAGTCTGATGTTTATTCAGAGAATCATAGAATCCCTACAGTGCAGAAGGAGGCCATTCAGCCCATCTGACAACATTCCCACTCAGGCCCTAGCCTTGTGACCCCCACATTTACCCTGCCAATTCCCCTTGACACGAAGGGGCAATTGAGCATGGCCGAGCAACCTAACCCGCACTTCTTTGGAGTGTGGGAGGAAACCGGAGCACTCCGAAGAAACTTACGCAAACAGGGGGAGAACATGCAAACTGCACACAGGCAGTTCGTGAATTTTATTTTTGCCAATTTTCCATTCTTGCGCCACCTCAGTAGCTTGCTAAGAGAAGCTGTGATGGGCACCCCATATCTTCAGTCATCTTCAACTAACCAGACTTCATCCCAAGCCGATTATTTGATAGTGAGCGGGTACAAAACCAAACAAGTTTTGTAGTCTATTTTCACCTGACCTCAATGCACATGGGGTTAAGTTTGAAACCAAAAGAGCATAAGATATAGGAGCAGAATTAGGCCATTCAGCCTATCAGGTCTGTGCTGCTATTCAATCATGCGTGATATGTTTCTCAGTCCCAGTCTCCCATCATTTCCCTGTAACCTTTGATCCCTTATCAATCAAGAACTTGTCTATCTCTGTCTTAAATACACTCAATGGCCTGGTTAACACAACATGCCAGGGAATGAATTCCATAGATTCACAACCTTTGATTAAAGAAATTCCTGCTAAGTTCTAAAGGGTCATCCATTTACTCTGAGGCTATGCCCTCAGATCCCAGTCTCTTTTACTAATGAAAATATCTTCTCGCACTCTATTCAGGCCTTTCAGTATTTAGTGGAGCCTGCTGGAGTGTGCATGGTGACCATGGGGGAGTTGGGGTGGAGCCTGCTGGAGTGCGCATGGGACCATGGGGGAGTTGGGGTGGAGCGTGTTGTAGTGCACATGGGAACCATGGGGGAATTGGGGTGGAGCCTGCTGGAGTGCGCACAATGACCATGGGGGAGTTGGGGTGGAGCCTGTTGGAGGGCGTATGGTGACCATGGGGGAGTTGGGGTGGAGCCTGCTGGAGTGCGCATGGGACCATGGGGGAGTTGGGGTGGAGCGTGTTGTAGTGCACATGGGAACCATGGGGGAATTGGGGTGGAGCCTGCTGGAGTGCGCACAATGACCATGGGGGAGTTGGGGTGGAGCCTGTTGGAGGGCGTATGGTGACCATGGGGGAGTTGGGGTGGAGCCTGCTGGAGTGCGCATGGGGACCATGGGGGAGTTGGGGTGGAGCGTGTTGTAGTGCACATGGGAACCATGGGGGAGTTGGGGTGGAGCCTGCTGGAGTGCACATTGGGAACCATGGGGAAGTTGGGGTGGAGCCTGTTGGAGGACGTATGGTGACCATAGGGGAGTTGGGGTGGAGCCTGCTGGAGTATAATGGTGACTGTGGGGGAGTTGGGATGGATCCTGCTGGAGTATACATGGTGACCATGGGGGATGGAAGGGGCATTGGTTAGGGTGGGAGGTGTCGGCTCAGGTGAATCAAGCAGGAGTACCTGGATCGGATTTCGACATTGTGACAGTCCCGCCTGAGGTTAATGTTAGGAGTGCGATTTTTGACCGTTCCAATGTGTTTAGCGCACTTTTTATGCACATTGCCTATGTTGAACAACCCCAGAGGACAGCTGACCTCTCCTGAAGTTGTGCCAGTACTATATCCAAATAGGTACCTTCACCCCCCAAAATTGTACTCTGACTGTCCAATGAATTCACAAAGATTCAGAGCTGCTTCTGCTCCTCTGACAGTTTCTTGAAAGCTTTAGCAGTTTTTTGACAGCTTGGTAGTAATTTGGAGTTTTGATGTTTTTGGTCATTTTTTAATACCTTGACAAATGCAATTAGATTTTGCACATTTTAGGTAAAATCATGGCTATTTTTAACAATCCCAAAGTGCAGGGACCTCTCCCAAAGAGTGTGATGCTCTCTTAAAGGTGTTCTAGGCCCTATCCAAAGGGATACTATAGCTCTCCATAAGGGATATCCTGGCTACCTAAGTGGATCCGTAAACTTCAAGCCTACTCCTATCATGTCTAATTTGCACACCTTAGGTACCAGAGCAAAACCACATACGTGTGGAGGCAGCACTGATTTGTATTGTCTCTTTGAACAATGAATGTGCAATTCATAAGCTGTCCCCATTGTACCCTCATGAAAATGATGGGGTCAGGTTTGTGGACAAGACTGCTGGATTTGAGTTTCTGCTGGTAATTCTATGCAGACAGAGTGTCTCACCATCTAAAGTTTATTTTTTCAAAGAGATTTTAAAGTTTGAAAGTTTGATGAAAATATGCGTGAAACTTCAGGATCAAAAGGTTTCATGGTACAAATAGCAAAGGGAGTGGTAATGGGCACAGTAAAGAGGATAGGGATGTGTCCAGAGAGTGTAAATGGCTGTCTGAATGCAAATTGATGGAATGAAGCAAGAAATGATAAGAAAATGGTTTTTTTTTTAGGATTAGTGTAGGCAATTGCAAACCCCCAATTGCCAATGTATCGACTGACACCACTGACAGTCAGTGAGGTGATGGCAGATAGGATTTCCATCAGGACTCTCACCTGTCATGACTCTCAATCATTGGTCTGCCTGAAGATGGGTAACAAATGGCGATCTTCTGGTCCGCTTGTCTCAATTTGCAAGTGGCTTTACCAACTGAGCTATCGTCGGGAGCTTTGATCCTCAGGAGGCAGACATCAAGTCGTGCTCCTCAGGTACTGTTTTTGCCTTTGTAGTTTAAGATGTAATGCTTCCAAGATACTGTAACACTGTGTGTCTGAATGCAGCTTTCCACCTCAATCTTTTGGCACACTGAATGTTTTAAACCCAGCCATGCTCCTGTAGGCAAAACACCTGGTAAGGACAGGTGCTGTTCCCCAAGGAAATGGGGAGAACTCTCAGTGTGTTGCAGCCCAGGCAATTTTCAACTGCGTCACTACCCAGGCTTATAAATTGCAAAGTCAAGGCCCAGGAGTGAGCTGACAACAACCTTTCTTTAGATGAAGACTCACAACCTATTAAATGTGCTGTGCTGCTATCAGATGTACAGTGTGTAGGTGTTAGTGAGAATGATTATAGTTTACAAAAGAATGAACATAACTTTTGCAACATTTGTGCTGGATAAGGATGAGCAATATGGTTAAAAATAACCAGACTCAGATAAATCTAGATTTTTTTACAGTAGTAGAAAATGGATGACAGTGAGTTAGCAGCACGTTCATTATACATGACCCCCTATTTATTAAAGTCAGGATTTATCCTGATGGTATTATTGAAATTAACGTTGAGCCACTTATGAAAAATGTCTGAGATCTCAATTTTGGAAATAAGATAATTATAATAAGTCTGCACAGGCAGAAGTCCTTTCACCAAAATCCCTTTATTTACAAACAGCACACAGAGTGCTAGCAGTCTACCTCCAGGGGTGTCAGAGGAACTGACACTCCTACTTAAGTACAAGGTAAAGACTCCTCAATTGGCCCATCAATCAGATCCTCAATCAGGGAGTTCACACTTCAGTAGGCCAACCTCAAGGCCTGATTGAAGTCATTACAATAACAACATGTGCAATTGAAATAATCTGAGCTGTATTCAGATTGATGGAGCTTTTTGGTGGTCCACATCATAGGATCAGTGCAGAAGGAGGCCATTTGGCCCATCAAGCTTGTAGTAGCAGCAATCCCGTCCAGGAGCTAAGCCTGCAACCCCACATGTTTATCCTGCTATTACCCTGGATATTAAGGGGAATTTAGTATGGCCTAACCATCTTTGCAGTGAGGGAGGAAACTGGAGCACCCTGACGAAACCACGCAGCCATAAGGAGAATATGCAATCTCCACACAGGCAGTGACCTGAGATGGAATCAAACCCAGGTCCCTAGCGTTGTGAAGCAGCTAATCACTGTGAAACCCTATCACCCTCAATGGGGAGCAACCAGTTTTTTAAATTTGTTTACATTATTTTCTTCCACTGATACTCCTGAATTTTACATCTTTGTGGTGAGGGTGACACAGTTTCATGCTCCACTGCTCTGTGATGGTCTGACCAGTAAAGCTTCTCGTGTGCAGTTTTCTTTCTCATGGTGTTTCTGTCACCTGCCACCTAGTACTTTGTACATTGGGGGACTGAAAATGGATGAAACCAAATCCAAGTAAATAATTCATTCAACTGTCACTTGAGGCTGCTGGTCGAACCCATAACTGCATGACTGAGTGTTATGGTTCTATCTTGGCTCTGAATTTCATAATTAATAAGAATTAAGACATTTTTAATTGTTAAATATCTTGTAGAAAGAACATGTTGCCGATTTGTTTGTCAAAGATGCCCCTGGATGTGGCTGCCTCTCTATATATTCTCCACAGTGGCTTGGTTTGTGTGTGTATATGTTTGTGTTTATTACATTTATCCTCCAATGAAGGTCTCCTCTCTTCCTTAATGCATCTCTGTGTCCTTTAGGTTCTGTGTCCTTGCTGCAAAGAAGGCCTTCTCTATTTCCCTGGATCTCCGCCAATGTGCTCTTTGTTTGGTCACTAGGAGACTCATGTTAGCAACCTAACGATGACGTTGTCTTTCAGTTTCCCCTTCTCCCTGCTCACAGCCTTTGCCCAATCTGTAAATAATGCCAAGAAATGTTTACGCCCTTTCTTGTTATCTTGGAATGGGTCCAAGGGGAAGGTTAAAAAAATAGAGAACAGAACTGCGCATGACCGCTGATTGGAATTGAAACACTAACGGAGATCTCCAAGCTAGTGTTTGATAGTTTTTTGACTTTTTAGTAATGAACCCTGATTTTAAATCAAAGTGACAGGCTGATGCAAGAAAGTAGGCAATTTTCAAGAAAGTGCAAATGACCTGTCAGGATAATGTAGTGGGATTTAAACAAGTGGTCAATGAAGAATAATGGAGGGATAGGAAAGAAAATACATGCTATTGACTGTAAGTAGGGATAGTTACTATTTATTTTCAGCTACAAGAGGACTCCTTTTATCTGGATCGAACTGTCTAATTATTTTGTAATTATTATTTATTATGTATTTAATATGCATTTTGATTTTAAGGTGAAATACCTTAATGATTTCTTCTGTGAAAGTTTCCCATTTGGCCCCCTTTGATGTCACTATTGTATATTACATTAATATGGTTATATCTGAACAGACTCCTTCCCCTTGCCTTCTGCATGCCCAGGGGGGTGTTTTGCATGTGTCTCTCAATACCATGAATTGATCATTTGGCTAGGTAGCAGAGTAATAGTCACCCTCATCTCATCCTTACCCAATTTACTTTTCACCAGAAGTTACTTCTGTTACAGATAGGAAGGATTTAACTTAGGCATCCCTGATTTCTCCTCTCTCCGCTTAGAGGGTTATTTTAACTTATACACACTCAAAAGGGGGGAAGTTGATTTGCAGTGTCCCCCTTCTTGCCTTCCTACAATGAAAGAGAGATTAAGAGTGAGTATTTTATATGAGTTCATCACCCAGAATCAAAGGTCCAATGTTACATACCTTCACTGGGCCAGCAGGCTGAAGTAACGCCAGATAATCTGTAATCAGTACAAATGACTTCTATAATGAGATGGGCTTCCAGAGGCTAATTAATCTTGTAGGTGATGGTTCAGAAGCTCTAGTAGAAACAGTGTAAGTGGGGGCTAAACATTCAGACCTGGACAGAGCCCTTGTTCTGAGTTGCTGCTTGGTTGATTGGAGTTGTCACACTGAACTTTGCAGCTGCACAGGGCAGTATTACATTAATATCCATGAAGGTGGTCAGCAGGGGGGAGGATTCATGTAATTCCCACCTTCCTACTTTGAATTTGAGAAAGGATGTGTATTTCCCAGTCTGGATTCTTGAGATCATTAATGTTTCAATCATGTAGAAAAAGTTCAAATGATATTACAGTGTCCTTTGTCCTAGTCGTAATTGTTGGCCAGGTCTGGCTTAAGAAATGTAAATAGCCTTTGTATATTTCCTTTGGAAGTTGGTCTTCTGAAGCTCATTGGGTCATTAGCATTTTCTCAGAGATAACAAGGTGGCAGCATCTCTGAATGCCAGGAAGTTCCTTTTGTGTGAGTTGTAGCCAGTCATGATTTCGGTCATTTTAAAATTTTCTTTGAGTTTTTTAAAAAATTTATAAATTAACCGTGATTATATTAAATATATTATAAAAATATAGAGTAAGTTCTTAGATTCTGACACAAGATAGAGGTTGATGGGAAAATGTGCAGCACACAAAAGGAATCTGACTTCATCTGATTTTCTGGTACCCAAAGCATCAGTCTATTTCCTTCCATGGGCCAGGGTAAATGGAAAGGCAGAGAGGTATTCAGCTTTGCTGCAGTAATAACAACACAGCTGCCTGAATTGCCATTATTTTGAGATGAAATAAATGGTAAATTCTGCTATCTACACATGTGCAATCAAACATGGAAACCAAGAAGTTACTGTCAATGATACTCTGCTGATCCACAGTCTGCACTGTTGTAGTTTCTGCCAATGGAATCTGCGTGGAAATCCATGTTATAGTATGAATTTGGGCTAAATACCCTCTATTCTCACAGTAAAGACAAATGAAGAAGTTAGTGCTTGCGCACTATGGAGTTACTAAAAGTATAGAGTGGCACGGTGGTGCAGTCGTTAGCACTACTGTCTCATAACATTAGGGACCCAGGTTCAATTTCAGTCTCAGGTCACTGTCTGTGTGGAGTTTGCATTTTCTCCTCGTGCCTGTGAGGGTTTCCTAAGGGTACTCCAATTTCCTCCCACAGTCCAAAGATGTGCGGGTCAGGTTTATTGGCCATGTCAAATTCACCCTAGCATCAAAGATAAATGAGGGTTATGGGAATTGGGGTCTGGGTGGGATTCTGTTTGGCCCAGATTTGATGGGCCAAATGGCCTCCTTCTGTACTGTAGGATTCTGTGATTCAATGGATTCTATGAATAATGATGTCATTCGTGATAATTATTGCCAAACAGCCTCTCTACCACTGAAAAAAATAATGTTTCCAAGAATGGATTTCACTCCCTTAGAATATTAATTTTGGAGATTTTTAAAAACATTAAAATAATTATTTTTAGTTTGATGCTTTTATGTCCCTCCCTCATCCCATGTGTATAGCCTAATTTTTATTTTGTATCCTGTACAATAATCCTGTACAATAATTAATATTCAGTGTTTTTACCTTCTACTTCCAGTCCATATGGTTTGGCCTGGTAGGTGAGGGGGCTGGAAGTTGCAGAGAACCTGCGAATTGGGATTCCTGTACATGCTGGATAATTTTAAATCAGAGATTATTTCCTGCCTTAGAACTAGCCCAATTGAAGGGCAGGAAGCCAGTTGGTAAAGATCGCTTTACCAACTGGTAAACAGATAAATCTGCGCCAGGAGTGGGGAAGGAGGAAACTCAAAGATTTGTAGAGATGGGTTGATTGGTGATAAAGGGTCATTGGGAGGATCGGTCTAGTAGGCTGCTGATGCACAGTTCCAGTGGGGTGGGAGGTCAGAGACCTTGAAAGGAGGAGAGGGAGCTTAGGAAGAAGGTTGGCGCACCTAGTCTTGAGGAATGAGGGCCTGGTGCTGCAACTGTGGGAGTGGGGTACATGAGGCCTCGTGAAGCTTGAAGGGCTGAAGGTTTGTGGGGGAATTGAGGCACTTGTTGAGGAGGGATGTATGGGATTGTCATTAGGGGGAACAATAGAAATCTGGTTGATTGTGGAAGCTCCTCAGTCAGGTACCTAGATCCAAAATAAAAGTGGATGTTGGAGATCTGAAACAGAAATAGAAACTCAGCAGGTCTGGCTGCACATGTGGAAAGCAAAACAGAGTTAATATTTCTAGTCTGCTAAGACTTCTTTGCAAGTCATCTTATGAATCTTGTGCTGGGGGCTAAGATCTTATTTTATATTTTTATTTTAGGAATGTTTTATGCTGTTGAGAAAGGGAGAGACAGGGGCAGGGGGAATAAAAGGACAGTTAGGGATATGTTAGAGGTTAAAGTGTTGAGTCATTCACTTCCTGAGTCACCAAGTTCTCACCTGCTGCTGTGTTATTCAAGGCTCACACTGTAGCCTCGGTTAAGACTAGAAATTGACAGGTTGAGGAAAGATTTGGGTTGGAAACAAATCATTTAGTCTTTAACCAGCCTACCATCTGATCCAAAGATGTCAATTTGTTCAATAAATGTGCCTCCCCAAACCCGCCCACCCCACTCCCCCAGTGTCATGAGCTTCTCTGCCACCTATCTATTCACAATTACCACAGAGGGAGACAATGGTATTGTAGTATTATTGCTAGATTATTAGTCCAGAAATTCAGCTCATGTTCTGGGGACCAGGTTCAAATCTGGCCACGGCACATAGTGGAATTTGAGGTTTTATTTGAACTCAATAAAAAAAATTCTCTGGAATTAAGAATCTACTGATCACCATGAAACTTTTGTCGATTGTCGGAAAAAATCAATCTGGTTCACTAATGTCCTTTAGGGAAGGAAATCTGCTGTCATTATCTAGTCTGGTTTCCATGTGACTCCAGAGCCACAGTGTAATGAATCATCGGAGGCAGAAGTCCTTCACCAAAATCCCTTTATTTACAAACTCTAACAGTTAGCAGTCTACCTCTGGGGGTTTCAGAGGAACTGATGTTCCCAGTTAAGTACAAGGCAAAGATTCCCTGATGGGTCCATCAGTTGGATCCTTAATCAGAGGCATCTTTTTGTGACTGCACCAAGTATTTCCAGGTAGTCTTTCATCCAAATACTAATCAGGCCTGAGCCTGTTTTCAGACTAGTGTGACTGTGGGCAACCTTAATCAGGGAGTTCATACTCCAGTTGGCCAACCTCAATGGCCTGATTGAAGTCATTTACATGTTGTTGGCTCTCACCTGCCCTTGGGCAACTAGGAATGGCAATAAACGCTAGCCAGGCAGCGATGCCCATGTCCCATGAATGAATAAAAAAAAGATCGCATCAGACACCCAAAAACGAGAGATTTCCACAGACAAGTCTGTGAAGAATCATGAGGATTTGCACACAATGCAAATGACAGAAGCCATTTGTTCAACTATCACAACAACATTTGGACAAGATTTATTTGTAAAGGACAAGAGGCTTGATGATGTCTGGTGAGAACAGTCTGAAAGGACTCTGATCACCGAGTAACCAAGGTGCACTGAACAGTATTTTCACATTTGCTTAATGTACAGTTTTTCCCGATCCCGGTTATATTTGTAGCAGAATTATGCTTTCCATTTCTATATAATGAAAGTTAATGGACACTGGAATTTAATATTGGGATTAGACTACTTATTTCTTTCATACGCCACACTTTATGTTCATTTGCTAAGTCTGAATCTCATTCTATTGACATACAATATGAAATGAATCCTTTCAAAGTTAAGCAGGTTATGAGGATTATCAAAAGGTAGAAAAAGCTATCAGGTTGTGAAGTTATTCCACGGCATCTTCCACAGTGATAACCAGCCAGATTCTCAGTGCAGCCAAATCGGATTATGCAGTAATTCTGCACCCCCTCCCCCACTAAAGTTCCAGTTTAATCTGCTTCATTTCAGTCAGAGCAACATACCTGTCGATCTGTCGATCTGAGAGAACATCAGACTTCATAAGGTACAATCAGGCCTGTGTGGGAGGCTGGAAAATTACTGTCAAAGCAATGCTTTAGAATGACACAGGTCCAAATCCTACTGTTCAGAATTATGTTTATCATTCACACATCATTCTGTGACAGATAAGTAGGAGGTATTTCCCACTGTGTAATTCCCTCCTTTGTAATAAATCTGTAGGATGACTGTGTGTGTCAATTACATGTGGTCCTGAATGGCTGTAATGTTTAGATTAGAGCCTTACCCAGTAGCTTTATGGAGGTATTGCATTACAGGCAGTGGCTTCTGTAATTTAATTACAGGAGACATTCAACAAAAGGAGAATCCATCTTTTCAGTATATTTAAAAATAACAACAATCTAATAGATATTAGCATGAAAGCCTAAAATAAAATGATTTATTTGAGGTACAATAACAAATATCTATGGTTGATAGAGACAACATTGTTTTAAACCCATGCACCAACAATCCAGGGATTTGAATATTGGTGGGTGTTGCATCTTGCACTCCTACGATAGGAGGTGTTGTTAGTGGGAGTCGGCAATGCCACTCCAAACAGAATGGGGGAAGATTAAAGGTGTGTCACTTTGAGCCACTTGTCACAGGAAGAACCTGAACACACACTTTGAGAAAGGGTTGATAAGGAGGGCTGGGGAGAGTTAAATCAGTTTATAAGAGGTGTATCACAGTGATTATACTGAATTTGCCTCTTCCTTCATTTCGATCTGTTAGATCTGTATGTCATCTCAGTTGATGAATCCACTTGCCAACTGGACTTTTGGCTCCTTTGTAACCAATGACTAGAGGAGAGAAGATAAGGAAGACTTTTCCCTGTTCTCTTTCTCTTTAAGGGAATCTTAAGCTCCGCTGTGTATTTTATACAGCCGTGATGTGGAGATGCTGACATTAGACTGGGGTGGGCACAGTAAGAAGTCTCACAACAAGGTTAAAGTCCGACAGGTTTATTTGGAATCATGAGCTTTTGGAGTGCAGCTCCTTACTGTACTTTATACAGAAGTGCTTCTTTATACAGAAGCGTATGATTAAGGCAACTACCTTAATCACACAAATGTAAATGCCCCAGATCATTGTATTTTAATTCAACCTCACTGCAAATAATAAAATAACTCATCTTTACGTAGCAGACAAGTGCAACAGAAATATAATTAGTATGTCCCTGCCTTCTAATGATATTGAACATTTAATGAGCTCTATCAGGGGAGAAACTCTTGGCAGTAAAGGGATCAAGCAATATAGGAAGAAGGGGAGAATCAAGATATTGAATTTGATGAACAGCCATGATCATAATGAATGGCAGTGCAGGCTGGAAGGGCTGAATGACCTACTCCTGCTTCTAGTTTCTATGTAAACGTTTCATTGTATCACTCCAATCTGTGAGGTTTTAATGAAAAATGATCCAATTTTCAAATTCTTTTCTCATATTTATATTCCTTCATTATCAGACAGCCTCCAAATGCACCTCTCCAAATGATTGTATCCTTTAAAGCATCAATATTCTTTTTGTGTGGAGCCCAAAACTACTTTCAATACTGTGAAGTTTTGGTTCAGATTTTACTTTAGCTCAACATTAGCTCTTGTTTTCTATATTCTGCACCCCTAAAGATATTTAGAATTCTCCTTGCTATTTTTACAGCCAGATCAACCCGAGATGTTGTTTGTTGCTCTTAAGCTTGTATCACCAATCCTCACAAAAAACTTCTGCTTTCCCACCACATAGAACATTGCTTTCATTAAAGGTACAAGTAGCATTTGAGTAACTAAGTTCAAGTTATTGTGCTGAAAATCTAAACACCAATTTTGTTTTCTAATTTTCATAAAATCTGTTGAATTTTAGAAAAGATATCCTAAACTTCTGAGGTCATGTACCATCTGACTCTTCTTTCTGCTGCCATCAAGCTTTTGAACATATTAAGCTGATCTTTCTCCACACCACAGCTATGACCGTAACACTATATTCTGCACCCTCTTCTTTCCTTCTCCTCTGTGCACTCCATGAACAGTATGTTTTGTCTGTACAGCATGCGAGAAACAATACTTTTCACTGTATCCCAATACATGTGACAATACTAAATCGAATCAAATCAAAGGAAGTGAAATTTAAAAGTGCTTGAGATGTATCAGAATATTTAAAGTGAAGTTTCCAATAGTCCTGAGGGAATTTTCCCTCAGACATTCTTAGAGCTTGCAGCTAAAACACTTGGATTTCCCCTTTAGGGTTTTCATGTCTATTCTATAGTGTGGAGTTAAAGCCAGGAGTCAGCATGCAATCCATAAATGGGTGTGATGACAATGGGTGAATGCAAAGAGCAATGAGGTTCCATGCTAAGCTCTACAACTTAAATGGATGAACAAACGTGAATGAAGGCTTGGGGTGAAGGGCTATACTTTACCTCTCGAACATTGATTGTAAACAATTCAATTAAGTAATTGAGTACAGATGCAAGCAGTGGGTTGCTACAAATGGCAAACATGTTGAGAACAGAGCCTTCTTAGAAGTGGTTAAGTGGTTTCCTCCTTTTTTTGCCCTATCCAACTCAATAAGATGATTAAACATTTATGTAAAACTAAAGGGCCGTGCTTGGGTGGTTGCATTTGTACCGGTTGTGATAGCAATTTCATTCTCACGAACGTCTAAAGATTAACTTGGGCTCTCCTTTTGTCAGTTCCATGGCAAGTTTCACCTTCTCTTTTAGCTTAATATCCTGAAGTAACATTTCTGTGTTTAATCTTGCAAAATGGAAGGAAGGGATATTGGATTCGATGCCTGGGAGCTGACCTGTCTGGCTTTTGGCCCATAAACACAAGCAAGCGAATTTGAACCTAGCCCTCTCGACAGGAGAGTGACCAGAATTGAGCTAAGCACTAGTTTTAAACTTCGGTAGAGTGTAAAATCAGGCAAGTGTAACACCAGCAATTAACCTGATCCAGCTGGATTGTTACTGGGTGGGTTTGGTTAAAATTGCTCCCAAAGTTCTCTGCAGCCAAGATGATTCTGAAGATGGCTGGCCTTTTAAAATACTAGTGACCTACATATAGTACATTCTTGCCTTGTCACAATTCCAGCATGGATTGCTCCCAAGTAGAAATCCCAGGCTTTAGTGTCAGCAGGCTGTTTGTCACTAGGAGCATCATGGTTCAGCCTGATCTTGTCCTTCCACAACATCTGCTTACATGCAACATGGGCTACTAAATGGGATTAGTATAATTTCCGAACTTAAGTTTGGGGTTGTGGGTTTTACACAAAAAGAAGAGATTCAAAGTAACATACAACAGCTTTATTGAAAACGATGTTCTCTGCACCTGTGAGCATCCCAAGTGACATCATATGACTGGCTCTTAAAGCAATCATGCAACTATTTGCATATATAACAATTAGGGATAAAATGAAATGTTCTTTGCTAATGTACGACAGGGTAAAATACAAAAAGTATATCATTTTTTGAGCAAATACCGTGGGGCAGCACAGTAGCACAGAGGTTAGCACTATTGCTTCACAGTTTCAGTTTGATTCCCAGCTTGGGTCACTGTCTGTGTGGAGTTTGCACATTCTCCTTGTGTCTGCATGGGTTTCTCCGGGTGCTCCGGTTTCCTCCCAGAGTCCAAAGATGTGCGGGTTAGGTTGATTTAGCCTTGTTAAAATTGCCACTTAGTGTCCTGAGATACGTAGGTTAGAGGGATTAGCGGGTAAATATGTAGGGAGTAAGGCCTGGGTGGGATTGTGGTCAGTGCAGATTTGATAGGCCAGATGGCCTCTTTCTGCACTGTAGTGTTTCTATGATTCTATGATTCCCTAGCCTCAAATGTCTAAAGCTGTAAGAAAGCAAAATGATTAACATGTTTAAAAGCAGTATATATTAACCAATAAAAAAATGTTAGAAAGAGATTAATTGGAATATTTAAGAAATTCTTTCATGGTCTTGTACTTCCCTATCACTGTAATCTCTTGCTGCCTTTCAGCTCCTGAGATCAGTTCTTCTTCAGTTCTGACCCACTTGAGCATCTCCAATTTTAATTCCTGCATCATTGATGACCAATGTTGCCAAAGTCCTCAGTAGTTGAATTCCACTCCATCTACGCTCCAAGTTGCTGCCTTTCTTTCCCCCTTTACAAGCCTTTAAAACCTACCATTTTAGCTATGCATTTGGTCATCTGACCTAATAACTCCTTATGTAGGTCGGTGTCAATTTCTTGTTTAGTAATGCTCCTGTGAAGCAGCTTGACATGTTGTATTACATTAAAGACACGAAGTAAAAGCAAGTTGTTATTGTACATTAACTACCCAATCCCAGCCGAACCATAGTTAACATTTAACAGCTAGATTAGATAGATGGTTGAAGGAGAGGGGAATTAAGAGCTAATACAAAACAAGCTAGCATACTGGGATTGTGACAACTGTTCATCTGGAGGATAAATAACGACACAGAATAAAATAAAAACAGGCAGTGCAGGTCCATCAGAATCTGTGGAAAAAGAAATAAGAGTTCACTTTCATAGAAACATAGAATCCCTACAGTGCAGAAGGAGGCCATTCAGCCCCTCGAATGTGCACAGACAACAATCCCGCCTAGGCCTAGACTCATAACCCCACTTATCCTGCTAATCCCCTGATACTAATGGACAATTTAGCACAGCCAATCAACCTAACCCACACATCTTTTGGACTATGAGAGGAAACTGAAACACCCAGAAGAAACACATGCAGACATGGGGACAATGTGTAAACTCCACTCAGACAGTGACCCCAGGCCGGAATTGAACCTGGGTCCCTGGTATTGTAAGGCTATCCACCATGCCACTGTGCCGTCCCAGGTCAATGACATTTCATCAGCATTTTCTGTTTTTTAATTCGTGTTTTTAATTGGCTGAATGTTTTAAAATGATCATCTTTGGGAGATCTAAGAGTTAAAAAAAAATCTTTGCATTGACATAGCTCTGTGGACTTGACAGAACCGATCCTAGTCTATGCTGTGGCCAGCCAGGGCAGTAATATAATCAGGCTGATAGCGCTTGAACTGTGGAGGGCCAACATCGGATAGGATTGTAGTTCCTGATTGATATCGCTGCAGTGACCACTGCCAGAAGCTGTGTCCTCATGAATTTCAGATGAAGACAAGGATTTTCTCCCAGTGATCAAAACACAGAGGGAGCACCAGGGCGAGATGTTGAGTACTAGAATGTAACCAATGAAAACATTGGATTTGTTGTAGTGACCAATGGTCACATGCTGTAAGGGTCAACTGACCCAGTAAGCTGTAAAACCAATGACAAAATGATGTGGTGGTCAGCTGACTCAGTATAAATAAAATCCGCTGGAGTTTGTGGGAGCTTGGAATAGCCCAAGGTGGGGACTCAAATGTTGGAGTAATGATGTATTTTTATTAAACCTTTTCTCTTTGATTCACAAGTTGGAATAAGTTTTGTTTCATTTTAGTGCCTGTAACTGAAGCGTTCTTTCTATTGGATGAACATTAAGGGGGATGCAGACAGCATTGATACTTGTCACTTCAGGGCAGAAAATGAAGAGTATAATGTAACAAAAACAGAGTTCTTCATAAAATGCTCTTTCTGTTTAATTAGTCAGCACCTTCGAAATCCAAAACTTTTTTGAAAAGAAAATAAAAGCTCAAAATAAAGTTTAAAGTGCAGTCATTTTTGGATCTTGGTGGATCCAGTGATCTTTGAAATGAATTCCCTGGTATGGAAAATATTAAATAATGGGATGGTTGGCATAGAACTGATGCTGGTAATGGTAAATTCACGATACAAGCACAACATCAAATATTCATGAGTTGCCAGTGTTCTCATTGATGCTCTGAATTATTGTCACATGAAAAAAGATTCTGGAACCTAAATGAGCTTATCTTTAATTACACATAGATCCATGGAACTATACTCAAGACAGAGTAAATGGCTGCTGAAACAAGCATGACTGCTGTTTATAGGATCAGTTCAAACTTACTGTTTAAGCAACTGACAATACAAAGCATATTGGGAGCAATTTTATCATCTCACCCGATAGGCCGATTTGCGATCTTACCGGCACCGGCTATTCGGCGCGATCAGACTCACACACAAAAAGGAGTGAGGCTAATCTCAAAGTGATATTTAAAATACAATTTGAATATCACAAGTGAGCCCAGCGATGCAATCATCTAGGCTTACTTGCTTCTGCGGCCTCGCCAGTAAATGTCTTCACTGGCAAGGATCATGTGCGGCCTTCATCTACGGGACCTGTTGTGTTGGTCTTGCTGGGGCGACTGGAGGCCATTGAGGCTCAGGGTAGAGAGGGGTGACCCTTGAGCTATGCCAAGAGGATGGTGTCTGAAAGGGGGCTGGGTCTACAAGGAGGGGGTGATGCTTTGGAGGGATAGGGTCTAAGGAGAAATGAACAGGGGAATGTTACACATTGTGCAGATCAGGGGATCAGACGGGGGCAGAATGCTGTAAATGGGAATCAGCTGGTATGTGCTGGGGCGGGGGGGAGTGGTGGGCAATTGATCTGTGTGTGAGACATGGATGATAAATCCTTCTGGGAGGGTGGAGGCCAGCTATAGTTGGGGGCAAGCACATTACGCATGTGCAGAGGTTTATCTGCACATGTGTAATGGCGCCCCCTGCAGTAAGATGTCAGCTTTCGGCGAGTTTAGGCCATACACCCCCTTCCCCTACTGGCGGGAAACAGATCCAGCTTTGTTTTTTCTTCAAAGGCAAGATACAATTTTTAACTCACCCAAAAAAGCAGCACAATCTTTTTCTGTTTTTATGCTCGTTTGGCACTCAGAATCTTGTTGGTAAGAACACCCTGTTGTCTGAGATGTTTTATATGGTTCCCAACTCAGTTTAATAATGTTAAGGGTGACAGATTGGTCACATTATTGTAAAGGTCACATCTATGCCTTTTATGCTGAGAAGCTGTTTGGCAAATTAAAAAATCCATAAGATACTGACTTCATGTCATGAGACTGTGAAATGGGGTATGAGTTACACATCAGCAACACAGGGAATGTTTCAGGTATCATCCGAAGCTATGAGAATGATACCCAAGCTATTTATCAATAGCATCTGAAGCCTGAGATGATTTTCCATATGGAAGCACACTCTTGTATATGTTCACTGGTGTTAACAAATGGAGTAGTGAGAGGTACTTGCCCATGCCTCACTAAGCTGTGGCTCATTTCTGGTCAGTGAGTGAGGGATAGAGTGTGGGCCTTTGGGTTTGAATGAGAGGAAAGGTTGCTTCTGTCTTATAGAACATAGAACATTACAGCTCAGAACAGGCCCTTCGGCCCTCGATGTTGCGCCGACCAATTAGGAACAAGCAGTGACCCTCTAACCTAAACCATTCCCCTTTCATCCATAAACTATCTACTAACCTCTTAAACGCCACCAAACTTGGCGCATCTACAACTGACGCAGGCAAGGCATTCCATACCCTTACCACCCTCTGGGTAAAGAACCTACCTCTGACATCTGTCCTAAAACTACCACCCCTTAATTTAAAGCTATGTCCCCTCGTGCTAGCTTTCTCCATCCTAGAAAAAGGCTATCACTGTCCACCCTATCTAAACCTCTAATCATCTTATATGTTTCAATAAGGTCTCCTCTTAGCCGCCTTCTTTCTAACGAAAACAACCTCAAACCTCTCAGCCTCTCTTCATAAGACCTGCCTTCCATACCAGGCAACATCCTGGTAAACCTCCTCTGTACCCTCTCCAATGCATCCACATCTTTCTTATAATGCGGGGACCAGAACTGTACACAATACTCCAAGTGCGGCCGCACTAGAGTTTTGTACAGTTGCAACATGACGTTGCGGCTCCGAAATTCAATCCCCCTACCAATAAAAGCTAAGGCTCCGTATGCCTTCTTAACAACCTTATCGACTTGATTGCCAAGTCTTGGTAAGACCAGTGTCTTGGTAAGTCATTCTGATCCACAGTCATTTCATACAAGTCCTCATTTCTTTGTGTGCGCTGTAATATGTCCAAGTGCACTCTGATCACAAATCAGAAGGGAATTTGGGCAGTGAAGGTTCCTGGCATCAGCACCTATGATTGAATTGCATGACTCATACTGCAGTCCCATCATACCACAAGTAAAGGTGCAGCTATTGGATTCACATGGCAACAAGCCATCGTCATTTTATCGAAAGAGTATCGCTCCAACATTGGAGAAACTTTGGAGCAGAATTTCCTCTTTTTACAGCTGGCCATCACGGTGAATCATCTGCTGGCTGATTGCCAAAAATCCAGCTTATTAGAATAATGTTAATGGACTTCTACTGGGTTCCTGCTCTATCAGAAAACTCACTTCAGTGGCAGTGTTGGTTGGGAGAGAGCCAGAGCCTGGGAAGGAAAGGAAATTGTAAAGGCAGGATTCTCGGAGAGCTGAAACTACCAATAATGTTGACTGGAGTGACAGGTTATGATCGATTGCACTTCCAGAGATGTTAAAATTGAAATAGCCATTCCTTCATCATAGCAGCTGCATGTGCCAGGAGAACATGACTACTCTCTTAGACAGTGTGGTGAAGGCATTCATATTGACAACTAAATCAGATGGTTTCTTCTTATCGTCTGCTTTTAATTTGATTGCAACATCTAAATTTGGGTATTATCAAATACCCAATGACACATCAGATAGGAAATCACAGAAATGGCACTGGATATTGAGGAGACAGTTACGCAGTGGTATTCTTACTGGGCTAGTGACCCAGAGACTCATGCTCTGGGGACCTGGGTTCAAATCTTGTCATGGCAAGTGGTAACCTGGAATTAAAAGTCCCCTGATGACCATGAAACAATTGTTGATCTGTTGTTAAAAACCCATGTTGTTCACTGATGTCCTTTGGGGAAGGAAATTTGCACCCCTTAAGTGGTCTGGCCTACATGTGACTCTAATGTGGTTAACTCTCAAAAGCCCTCTGAAAGAGGACTTAGGCAACAATTGCTGGGCCAGCCAGCGATGCTTGTGTCCCATAAAGGGAAAAAAGACTGAGAAGCCAGTCAGTTATATCTCCCAATCAAATTTTCCTTTCCCATCTGCCCTGTGCTGACTCACGTGAGGACAGGATGTGGATCAAAATCTTTTTATTTCACACGAACCACCCAGTGGACAGTTTGCATTATGATTTTTCCTTGTTAACATTGGGTTGATAGGCTGTGGAGAGACCTCCCCATTTCAGATTGCTCTAGCTCCAACACCTGCTTCTCCTGGTCTTCAGAGATAACTTACTTTGGGTGGGCCTTTCGAACTCCATGTCTGATCAGTTCAGTTAGAGTGAAGGCAGAACATGTCCTGACCCGAGCTGTGAGCAAATAACAATAGGAAGTCCTAGGCCCAGTTTTTCACATTAAAAGAGCACACCACTTAAGACAGACAGGGACATTAGGCCCTCAGCAGTAGGCCCATTGCAAAATGCCAGCTATCTCACTCTGTCGCTGGCAGTGAGGTATTATGGATACTCATCTCATTTTGAAGCCATAACCACCTCAGTAACACTAAGTGGCAGAAGTGAATACTGATCACAAAATTATTGCGGGCAAATATGAATACCTTCATATGGGATTAAGAAGGGTGAGAGCTAGAAGTTTCCAGTGGGAATGGAATAGATAAAGCGAGTTGCAAATATAGACATGATAACATAGTACCGTGTAACATTTTCAAGTAGCCCATGTATTTAATGAAAGGTCAAATGGCCAGGAACATTGGATTTAAAAGAAAGATTCTTCAACCTGATTTATACATGAAACTCTCTTCAACTTACAAAGCATCATGCTTTAACAACGAGTGCAGTTTTGGAGAATAATATCATCTTGCGCTTTATTTTCTTTTCCTGGCTCTGTAACCTACTTTGATTCACTAAAGCTTAACTATGCTTCCTGACAATTCCTGAAGGATTTGCCAATATTTTTGTGATTAATCGCAGTTCTGACAAACAGCGCGACATGCAGCATTTTATGGAGTTGCTTCTTTTCTGATCAATGCATGTTCCTAAGCTAGGTTTCTAAAGTAGATATAGATATCCAGTACCAATTACCTGACTGTGTTCACAGACGTTAACAGATCAGCAAGGTTGAGGTGGAGTGAGAACGGGGGCAAGAGCTGTCAAGCCAGACTAAATAGCTAGGGTCACGCAAAAAAAGGTTCATAAATTTTGCAATTAGCTAACTCAATACCAATTGAACTATAATGGTGATAAATGCAAGATACTATATGATAACAGGAAACATTGATCTGAATCGGATACTGTGGATGGTGTTCAAATAAGTAGAGTCTGAAGTGATCCGAGTGTTTCACAAGATTCAGCAATTAGAAATAATAAAGCATTTACAGTTATATAGCGCCTTTCGTGATCTTAGTATGTCACAAATCACTTCACAGCCAATAAAATAATGTTTGTTTTAAAATAGGGAATTGTAGTGTGCATAAAAGACCATTTTTTAATTTTCTAGCGGTGGTTGTTGGATAAATGTGGGCCAGGATACCGAGAGAACTCCTCCTATCTTTGAACACTGCCCTGTTACCTTTGACATCTACTTAAATGTGCCCATGCAGCATCTCTTTAGCATTTCAACTGAAAGGTGGCACCTCCAATAGTGCAGCATTTTAAGTTTGCTACATCGTTGAGTCAACCTGTAGAATATGGCTTGAGTTTTCTCGCAGACGGAATCAGTCTGTGCAGAAACGCCAGCAGACATCCAATCCCTGAAGTGTTGACCCCTCCCCACTCCCACTTTGGATATGCAGTCCTGGGGCACTTTTGGGAAAAGTACATGCCCCTTTTTGGGAAGCACGGCATCCTTTGTGAGAGATAAGAAACCCTTTGTAAGAGGTCAGGTGCCCTTTGCGATTGTTATAAGTTTCTAAAAGTAGGCATGATTGTGCTCAAGAAGTACGTAAATTTACTGAAACTGTCAAACTAACAAAGATCTGTCAGGACTGCTTAGATGTGTCAATGCTTTCAAGGCTTTGAGGCGTTTAAAAAAATCAGTGCCTGCTATTTTATCCTGTCTAATGTCACGAGTCTGAGGGTGTCATAATAGAATTTGAGTTGAATGACTGATTTTACAACCTGACATTATCACAGTAAGGTGCTTGTTCATAAGCAATTTGATTGACAGCTCCAACTCGTCATAGAATAATGATGTTTGTTTTCAAAATAAATTAAGTTCTTAAGTGAATTGTTTAGTTTTATAACAGATTAGTTGAATGAATTTCAATGAATTGAATGTTTATTTTTATCACTGAAATTGTTTTTAACATTCTACGTCATGTTATTTTATGTCAGCATGGTTCCTGCCGTTTCCCATAGTGCTTAGTTGGTGAAATGTCAGGGAAGAGGGGTAAGGGAAAAAGATGGTGGGTTGAGGATGCAGATTGGAATAAGTTAGCATTGTGGTTAGAAAGGATTATGGGGGTGGCTGAGGGCATGGGTTGGCATTGAGGGCTTGAAGGGCCACGGGATGTAGATAGGAGGGCATAGATTGGCATTGGGGAAATGAAAGGCCATGGAAAGGTGGATGGATGGGGCATAAGCTGACATGATTGATATGAGGGGCATGGGAGTGGGAAGAGCAGCATGACGTTGCATATATTGGCATGAATGAGGAATGCATGGGAAGTGAGGGGATTGAAGGGTGAGGGCTGGTTTTTGTTTCTTCTTATTTTAATCACTTCAACAAAGTGCCTTCTGCCCAACCTGCCTCTGCACCTGGCAGCCTCTGAACTCTTTATAGGGTGGGAGGCCCAACTTCTTATCCAATCTGTTCTCTTGGAATGAACCTCGTTTGTCTCTGAATCCCAATTCCAGTTGGCAGAGCTGTCAAATATCCCACCTTTGCACTGGTGACCCAGGAGTGAAAATCCTGGCCTGGATTCATGTCTTTGGGGTACGAATGGAGAGGTCAAAGTTATTTGGAGCAGCAATAAACAAAGCTTAGTATTACTGTCTGGCCTGCCAAGTATTTGCCGCATTCTCTGCTTTTACTTCATATTTCCAACATCTGCAGTATTTTGCCCCTGGATTAGAAACGTTTGTTGGGGCAATAGGGGGCCCTTCAGTCTAGGTGGATGAGCAGATATTGGTTCTACGGTCGTTCATTGTTCTGCATCAATCTTGTGACTATAATTTACAAGAGAAAAAAATATTGTTTTTAACAGTAAAATTCTTTTATTGATAGAGGAATCATGCTGGATTTAAAATATCAACTTGCTCCACAATTGCTGCCAGACCTGTTGAGGCTCTCTGGCATTTTCTGCCTTGATTTCAGATTTCCAACATCCACAGTATTTTTCCTTGATTTCTATTTATATTCTTCTAATAATTTCTACTTTTTCAGACACATTTTCGATCATTATCTGCATCTTGAGTCATTAGCTATTTTTGGGATTTTTGATTCATATATGGAGATGAGTGAACCATCTGGTCTCACCCAGCAGGATTGCAGACCCTGGGATAAGGAGAAAAGAATTGAGATTGGAATGCAAATCAATGCAATTCCAAGAGTGTTGATGGCTGTCAGTGTGCAGACTGCCAGATGCTTAATTGGTGGGAAGGGAGAGGGACCTTAATTTTGCATACATTTATTTTAGCAAATGTTCTAATTGTAATTAAGAGTTCCCCTTGCTATAGACAAGACTTCATCAGGATGCACAGGGTCAGAAATGCCCGATGTGAGGGGTCAAATCAGTGACAGCCTCAACTTTTTAAAATTATTCATTCATGGGGAATGGTTGTCATTGGCTATTGCCCATTTTAACTGTCGTTGAGAAGGTGGTGATAAGTTCTCTATTGTCTTGGCTCCTTTGGTGATAGTAGCGGTGAGTGGAAAAATAGTAGAATTGAACGCAGACTTAGAATAAAATCATAGAATTCCTGCAGTGCAGAAGAAGGCCATTTCAGCCCATCGAGAATGCACCATCAACAATCCCAGCAAGGCCTTGTCTCTGTAATTCCATGTATTTACCCGAGCTAGTCCCCGGGACACTAAGGGGCAATTTAACATGGCCAATCAGCTTAACCTTAACCTGCACATCTTTGGAATGTGGCAAGAAAATGGAGCACCTGGAGGAAATCCATGCAGACATGAGGAGAACATGCAAACTCCACGCAGTCACCTGAGGCTGGAACTGAATCCAGGTCCCTGGCGCTGTGAGGCAGCATTGCTAACCACTGTGCCTCCGTGCCAACTGGTACAAACAAAACCCCAGCCTGTTGTGAACATCATTCCTACCTGAGTCTGGACAGCTGCTCCCCACTGTGGACTCAGTGGTGGGGTCTTGGGGACATGAGTCGGTGGCACTAATGGATTTATTGTGGTTTTCAGGTATTTTACCACTGGCTTCCAAATACCACCAGGAAGGATATCGTGCCATTGATACTTATTTCAAAGAAATCTGGTTTTAATTGCAAGATAAAATAATTTGGAAGGAAGCTTTGAATATAGCATTGAGCAGATATAAAATCCTATCACTTTAAAATGCAGCACAAACAGGAGCCAGTAGTCATAATTCCATGCCTGTGATGCATGCACAATAAGATTGACAAGGCTGTGCTATATCAGTTAGGGCCACTTGTGTGAATGTGGCATAATATCAGTCAATGTTTCTTTCATGGAATGAAAATACGCAAAGATATCAAGATATTAGCCCTTTTACAGAAGGCAGTTGCTTTTTCAGAAGTTCCATTGTGTCAGAGATAAGGCAGCACCCAAGAGGGTCCAGCATGGGGATTGACATGTGGGGTGTTGAACAGTAACTGGTTTTGTGAGATAGAGTTTTGCTTCGGGCCACTTTCATTGTGTTGGTTCATTCGTGGCAGGAGTAGATAACTGACTGTATTCTGTATTGATAAACAGCTGCTAGTCGAAAGGCCAATAAGATTAAAACCCATGAAGGTAATGTCTGATTTAGATGCCTTACCTTTCATCACCACATTTTTTTATTGCAACAGGATAACACTTGCATCACTGAAATGGTGGGGAATAAATGCCATGATGTCCACCATTGACCATACTAATATTGAAAAGGTTGTAGGTAGATCCCACACATTAAGGGACTGGTGGCGCACCAAGCGTGACCCATGAATCAGACATGTCAGTAGGTCTGACATTGACAAAAGGGGCATCGAGTCCTTACTCCAAAGGAGGGTGGTGGATTTCCTCAAGGCCTCCAAAGTACTGAAATTATTTTGGAAATTGACGTTTTTTTATTTGTTGTGATTTGGGGGCATAGCCTCAAAATAAGGGGGAGCAGATTTAGGATTCAGTGGAGGAGGAACTTCTTCACATAAAAGGTTGTGAACCAGTGGAATTCCCAGCCCAGTTGAGGCCAATTCATTGAATGTTTTTAACGCAAGGATAGATACATTTTTGAACAGTAAGGGGATTAAGTGTTATGGTAAGTGGACAGATAGTGGAGCTGAGTCCAAAAAAGATCAGCCAAGATCTTACTGAACGGCAGAGCAGGCTCAAGGGGCTAGATGACCTACTCTTGCTCCTAGTTCTTATGTTCTTATGTTCTACTCTGGACATGATCCTACCCAGTAGGTGCAAGGTTAGGTTGATCGGCTATGCTATATTGTCTCATAGTGTTGGGGGATTAGTAGGATAAATATACGGATAGGGGGATATCCATATGGGGATAGGGCTTGGGTAGGATTGTTGTCAGTGCAGGCGTGATGGGCTGAATGGCCTCCTCCTGTACTGCAAGGATTCTGTGGTTCTACAGTTTAGATGGGGTCCAGTTTCACACTTGGCCACCTAGTATTCCTGGCTTAGGTTAACATTGATGATTGTAATATAGCCCCTTAGCAGGCCCAGGCTCCAGTGTTTGGAATCTGCATTGGTGTCAGTATTCAGTTATCCTGATTCTCTGCCAAGACACCCAGAATCTGAGGAGTGAAGCCTTTGTTTCTCCCTGAAAAGATATTATTAAAAGTTGGCAACAGCAGAAAGGAGAACTTACAACAGTGGATAGATCTGGCTTACTTAAAGAAGTGCCACATTACAGCTACTGTTGGTGAAAGAGGCCAAGAATAATATGTGACTAATTGGTGAATGGACAGCCATTTCCTGTTCCTGACAGAAGGTGTCAAATGAACCCTGCTCTGTAGAATTGAAAAGAAGTAATGCGCTTTGTAGAAATCTGGATATATGTTTAACGAAAGGCATTTTGTTTACACAAAGGTTTGATGATTCGAATGCTGCAGTTAGATAATTCAATGCTCTGCATTATTTAGGACAACTGTTTTTTCCCCAAAGGAAAGATTCTTTATTTTTAGCACTGACTTTTTTCTATTGGATTAGCAAATTAAAGCTATCCATGTTTGCATTTTCTGGTGTTAGAAAACTGTAGGTTGTCAAGTACATTTATTTTGCTCAGCAATATTTTTAACACGCCTGTATTATTTATTTATTTAGATGAAGAAGGAGGATTTCTTGACCTACTTAATGTAATAATGAGTTTCCGTGTTCATCTTCCAGATGAAATAAGTAGAATGCCTAGTTTCTTAAAGAGGCAATGTCACAAAATCATAGAATCCCTTCAGTACAGAAGGAGACTATTTGGCTCATTGATTCTATACTGACCACAATCCTAATCCACAATCCAGGTCCTATTCCCGTAATCACATACATTAATCCTGCTAATCCCCCTGACACCGAGACCAATTTAGCATGGCCAATCAACCTAACCTGCACATCTGTGGAGTGTGGGAAAAAACCGGAGCACCCAGAGGAAAACCACACAGACACAGAGAAAATGCAAACTCCACACAGACAGTGAGCCAAGGCTGGAATTGAACCTAGATCCTTGGCACTGTGAGGCAGCAGTGCTAACCAGTGTTCCACTGTATTATTAGGCTAACAAAAATTGTACATTGGACCTTCTTTTGATTAGTAAAGTGAGGACAGTGACATGACATGATTAGTGTCACAACATTATTTCGTCATAATTGCAAATTGCATTGCCTCTTTTTTAAAAAAAATTGGACAGTAAAGCAAAAGCATTTTTAATTCTGGAAGCTCTTTGCTGTAATCTTGGCAAACTTTTCCCAGGAGTTGATGTGAGAATGTTACTCTAATCATTTCAGAGCAAGCTGAGTAGGGTGATATCCACCCTATGCGACCATTTGAATCTTGAGTGTGTGTTTGTTCCCCATCATTAATTACGTGCACAAAAAAATCACAGGAGTATGTTGTGTATATGGTAACATAAGAACTAGTAGCAGGAGTAGGCCATCTTGCTCCTTGAACCTGCTATGCCATTCGTAAATATGGGTTTTTCTGACAATGGACAAGATTTTCATGGTAATCAGTAGATTTTAAATCAAGATTTTTTTGATTGAATTCAAATTCCACCATCTGTCGTGGTGGGATTTGAACCCGGGCCTCAGCACATTAGCTGAGTTTCTGGATCAATAATCTAGCGATAATATCAATAGGCCATTGGCTTTGCAATGATTGATACTCTGATATATGTCTTCTCACGTTCTTCCAGTGCAATTGCTTTATGAGGAGGTTCTATAGTCTATAACTCCAACTGTTATGCTCTGTCCTAGTCATATTTCATGTCTCGTAAATTTTATTTTTAAGCCACTTACTAGGAAAGGATTAGTTAGGTGATTTTTTTTTTGCCTTCCTCATGATTTTAACTTTCACAGAATCCTTACAATGCAGAAGGAAGCCATTTGGCCCATCGAACCTGCACTGACAAGAATCTCACTTAAGCTTCATTAACGTAACCACACACATTTACCCTGCTAGTCCCCCTAACACCAAGGGGTAATTTAGCATGGCCAATCAACCAAACCAACACATCTTTGGAGTGTGGGAGGAAACTGGATCACCCAGAAGAAACCACACAAACACAGGGAGAATACTGTGGTACTTTGGAGTACCCTTTTCTTAGCTGAGTTGCAGTGAAGGCTGAAGAGCCCCATCTTGCATTTACAATATATACCTGGTTTGATGCAAGTACTCATACTGGATTCACTGTTCTAGTACAGAGATGCATTTTAGCTTCCACTAGACAAATTGGAATGGAACCCAAACTCAATGCATTTGCACAAAATTATTTTTGATTTTCTAGTCTTATCAGTGAAGACTCCTTAGTGGAGCAGGTTCAACCTCTGTCAATATCATTGAGTAATAGGCATTAAGTCCTTTGTTAATAATTATTATGTTTGATGCAATGTCCCTTTAAAGGATTGTTCTTTTGATTTGTCCCTTAGTTTGTTTAATTTAGTTTAACTGTTTCAATCTAAAATACTATTAACAATTATTATCCTCTGCCATTATTCTCATCACCATTTGCTGGGGCTGTCAGAAGCAAGGTTTAACTCTTCACTTTCAAAGGCAAGAATTCTCTGAAAAAACATTTTCTCAAAACTTACATAATACTGAGAGGCCTCGATAGAATGGGCATGGAGAAGATGTTTCCAACAGTTAGAGAAGCTAGAAAAAGTTGGGTTCTCAGTAACTGTCATCGACATGATTAAGTCAAGCAGAGGTTTCTGTGAGGATATGTCAGTTATTATGTATGACAATCAGTGACAAAAGCTATTGATCTAATCGGGTGTCTTTCATCTTGCAGTATACGGTCATGGGCAGAGAAAATGAAGGAAGACCTTGTGACGTTGGTACGTACCTCTAGTGGAGTGGATCAGATGCAACAGGTAAGACCAACTGACATTTGCAGCTACCAGGTGTCTCAAAATTCTGTTCTTCCTCGCTAGAGTTTTAGATTGTCTGTCCATACAGCAAGTTAGGGCAGAAGACCCTTCTAATGACAGCTTTACCATTCATTACCACCCCCTCTTGCTGCCATCCTCCCCCCCGCCACCTCACCTCACCTTAGGTTTCATGGGCATAATGTCCATCAAAAGACATTCTTTATGGATCCTTCACAATACTTAATCAGCCTATTTAGTCTCCTTTTCCAGCTGTGCTGCATGTTTCCACTTCAGTGGTCCGTCACTCACTGCTTTAAAACCACTACCCTGTTACCACAAAAGCCAACCTCCCGATTACAAAAAACAAAGAACAAAGAACAGCAGCATGGGAAACAGGCCTTTTGGCCCAACGAGCTTGCGCCGCCACCTCGATGTTCCCACAGTTTCCACTTCCCTAACAACCAAAAGCACCTTTTGGTTATTTTCATTTACCCCTTTACAGAAAGCTAAGGACTAATTTTACTTTCATGAGGGAATATTACAGAATTGCAAGCATCAAAACCATTTCATCACGCTTATGCCATTAGTACCATCTATGGAATACAGAAAAGTGAGGTGAAATAAATAGGGTTGGGTATGAGGATACCGATTTCTTCTTGGCTAGCTTCAGCCTGTCCAGTAACCATGGCCCTTCTCCTAATGCAACACTGCTAATAGTGAGAGTGAGATGAAGAACGTGAATGCTAAATATGAGTTCTGATAATTACAGATTGTTGGTAAATGAGTGATAGAATGTGATGGATTGCGAAGTTGCTGATGCAGGTGGTGCAGTTGGTGGAATATGGATTTGTATTCCAGGTGTGATCAATAAACTTTCTTGCAACCAAACTCATAACATCGACTATCTTATGCCATTAGTTGCTGAATACACATCACTGGTCCCCACTAAGTATGTAGGACTATCTCTTCTATATTGCACCTCTCTCACTAAGGCTTCCAAGGCAACATCTGAAAGTCTTGGTACACTGTCTCTACCATGGTCAGATATTTCTGATTGTTACACAGCACTATTTCCAATAATCTCAGCACTTCCATTAGCCACAATGTTCCTTACTTTTAAGAGATACAAGCTACTAAAGTAATACTTGCAAGTAATCATGTTGCTATGTATGCAGCCAATGAACAGTGCAGATGGCTACGTGCAGAAATGATTATAATGCTGCCTGTATTAGACTGAATGGGTCGATTGAATCACAATCATCCTGCTTATTTTTGGGGACTAGCTAATTTAAGCTCCCCATGTTTTCAATTTGTTCTATTGTCTGTTAATGTTTTGTATGAATTTTTCAATGTCCAACTCCAATTATAAATAAGGTGTTGTCATTATTTGATGGAGGAGGGATTGAGATGGAGAGGAGAAATTTATCTAGGCTCTGCCCCTTTAAGAAATTCATATTATAAGTGGTTAGGTAATCTGTCCTCCAATCAAATGGGAGTGCCCCCTTTTTAACTCAGTTGTAGCCAAGCCATCTGTTTCATCTCCACATTATTTACAACCATCTCTGAGTAGGAGTGGTACAAAGAAATTGGGTACGCCAACCTTTTCAGTGTTTTAAGAACAGCATTCGCTATCTGTGTTGGTTTAAAGTTATCTAATTTATTGTGCCAAAGAACCAGAATTTGGTTTTGTGTCCATGCTTTATCGCTTACTCCCTGCATCAGTCGTACACTATGATTGTGGTGTGAACTAACTGCAGGATGCATTGAGGCTTCTCATGAAGACTTCTTCATCATCTCCTCTCAAACCAGTGACCCTCAACATTTGGGTCAGGTAAATGCGTGGGGTTATGGAATAAGGTGGGCAGAGTTAGGGTGGGCCTGGGTAAGATGCTGTTTTGGAGAATTGATGCAGATGCAATGGCCTGAATTCTATGATGTTAAGACAGATGACCAAAAGTTTGGTCAGAAGAACAGGTTTAAAGGGAGAAAAAGAGGATGAGAGTTGGTGTGGTTTAAGGAGAGAAATCCATAGATTAGGGTCCTAGCAGCTGAAAGCATGAATGTCAATGTTGAGCAATTAAAATTAGAGATGATCAAGAGGCCAGAATGTGATTGGCACAGGTATTCCAGAGGTTTGCTGGGCTGGAGAAAAGAGAGATATAAGATTCAGCCCCTTCCTTCTATTTTTTTCTCTTGGCCTAGTGACCAACTGGACCAGGAATATTTGGAGCTTCATGACACTACATCCCCTCCTCCACCCACTCCACCCTCCCTTGAAATATTACATTCAAACATGTTGGCTGAAATTCTGTTGAGTTCAGGTAATAATTTCCGGTTTTGGGGCATGTGTGGCCAGAGAATACTGCCTATTGTAAGTTGTATGAAGATATAAGCTCAGGGACGTGTTTACACATTGTATAAATAATAAAATAAATCTTTTCACCGTATGTCATACCAAACCATAGAATCACAACAGTGCAGAAAGAGGCCATTTGGACTACTGAGACCGCACTGATTCTCTGAAAAAGCATCTGACCCAGGGCCTCCACTCTGCCCCTCCACCCTATCTCCATAACCCCCTGCATTTACCAATGGCTAATCTAACCTATGCATCTTTGGACTGTGGGAGGAACCACGCAGAACGTACAAACTCCACACACTCACCCAAGCCTAGAATTGATCCTGGATCCTTGGTGCTATGAGGCAGTGGCACTAACCACTGTCCCACCATTGTTAGCGCTACTGGCCCTGGTGGAGACCCCATTTTTGGGTGGGTTCCTTATGTCTAACCTTAAACTCCAAAGGTTTAAAAGTTATTAACTCATTTCTCTTGGGGTGCCTTCAGTGACTTAACATGTGTTTCCATGTCTCTGTATGAATGCAGCTTCTTGCACCCTAAAGATAGTTACATCAAATGGTTTTCATCATTTTATTTGCAGATTTACTTAAAAAACAGACAATACTACACAGTTGAGACAAACAATGCTCGACGTTTAGTGGAAAGTGCTGCAAGAGAAATCGAAAAACTTCTAAGGAATAAAGTGGAAGCTCTGAAGGTGAGTCCAGGAATTCTGTTAATATTCCAGCTGTTTTATTAATGTTTAAGCAAAATCTAGGGATTCCCTGTTGTCAGAGTTTTTTGCCTCATCAATAGTATGTGTAAATATCTGGAACAGTACATGAAAAAAATAACGTTAAGGATACAAACAGACCTGTTAAATATATTATGGTATTGACTCAGACTGTAGGGTAACATTGTTTTAATTCCTTTTCTGAGATGCTGCCAGTGAAGGAATATTGCATGGTTTGGTTGATAATTGACAAAAATATAGCATTATTAATGTGTGTATGCTTTAAAAGGTGTCAGAAATGTTTCATACTTAGTGTCACTGAGCACTGATATGTGGATGTGAACTTGTGCCAAGTCTGGACAACGTGTATCCATCATTGCTAGCCTGATATTTCTTAGACTGGTCCCTTTCTTGTTTCCAGAATTTTTTATTATGTGGGTAAATGCTATGCTGAAAGGCTTTTCTGACCCAGGTTTGCAAATTTCATTTTATTGAAGTTCTTTTTATCCATTGTATTGATCCACTTATCATTGTCAAAGTAAACAGACAATGAACCTTGAAGAGGAAAGTCTCTTAACGTTTGTGTGTCAAAATATTGGGTATTTGAATACTCATTTATAATTTAATTAATGAATTCTGTAACTCTTGAAAATGACAGGGTGAGATTGTTCCTGTGATGAGTGTAATAGAATTAGTAACCTGATGCCTGAACTTTGTTCCCATAAGGAGTGCAAACAAAAAGGAAAACAGATTGGACCAGAATTCTGTTTCCCTGTTTCTACTGTTTTTCATTCTAGGATCAGAACAAAGCACATTGGAAATGTACAACTGATCCATTAATATCTGTAAACAGAAGGGACATGTTAATGTTTGGTGAGAAGATCCTTCTTAGAAACCTAGTTCAGAACTCTTACTAATTGACTTCTCCCCAAATGTTAATATGTCCTTAATGGGTGCTGAAGGATGCTTTATCCTACAGTGGTTCATTCAGACCCTACAGGCAGATTGATTGCTTTGCATCATGCTAAAGAGAAACTTTTGGTGGGATTTACTGGTCGTGCACGTTATGGGAATCATCGTGGGCAGGTCAGAGAATTTGATGGATAGCAAAAGGTCTGTTGATTTCAGTGGTGAATTTCAGGAAACCAGCCGTCCAGCCAACTGAGCTAGAGCCACGTTTCTTCGGTACCAGATTTTTCCACTCGGATAAGAGAGTTGATATTTACTTGTGCTCCATGAAGATCCAGGTTGTAAAACCACGTCTCCATAAGCTGGCACTTTCCACCTTGAATAGATATTGAAAAGGCATTTAAAATGAAATAGAGGAGGTAAGTCCCAGATATGAGGACTGCAAAAGATGGGGAAAGACATTTGAGTCTATAATGTGTAAGTTCAGGACAGGGACACAAACCATTTCTTGATATTGGTATACAGTGAAAAGTATTGTTTTTTGAGTGCTAGACAAACAAGCATACTGCACATAGAGAAGGAAACAAGAGAATGCAGAATGTAGTGTTACTGCATGGACCAGGACAGGCTGCAGGTGATCTGGACAGCCAGAAACCTGAAACTCTGGACCATTTCCACTTGCATTAGAAGAGACAATAATGTTTTATTCTGGAAAACAGCAATCAAACAGCTGAGTGAAACCTTTATCTAACACCATCTTTTTGATAACACTAATAAAACAAATGCTGTTACTGAATTTGTGTAACAAAATACAGATCAGTGTAAAAGTCTTCATTCAGTTCCCAGGTGCACCCTGTACACTATGAAAATGGCTTTGTTTATATTAACCTGGAAAGGAATACTAATCAAAACCTTCTCAATACACTCTGTAAATCTGATGTCATGGCAGATAATGGATTGTGTTTGAACATTCATTTAAAGTTTCTTAATTGATTAGAAGCATATATTAGAAAATGTTAAGTGGATAATGAGTGTTTATATGTCCAATGTGCATTTAGCTCATCAATAGCTGCACTTCTTCACAGTTAGTATGCACCATATTACGAGGTCCTAGGAAGAATAAATGCAGTCATTTGTAAATGTCCTACTTAGCTTGAATGGTTTAAAATTGCTCATTCCTGCACAGTGAACTTTGCAGAATAAACTAATTTGCTCATCTTGAATTGAACAGAGGAAATGCTGTCAGTCAAATTTGAGGAGAGTGGCTGAGGATGGGAGGACGGGTGTAGTTAGCTGAAGATAATGAATTGTACAACCCTGAAAACTTTCTAGGAGGACTTAACAACCAATAAATCAAGATTGGGCAGTCCAAGTGTAAAGTTATCTCATAAACATTAAAACAGTAAGCAAAGGAGACCTATGTGGATCCAGATCCTTGGCAAGAAGTAATTCCATTCATTGCATCGCTCACTGCTCATTGGTCAGTCACCTGCTTAAGGCACCTGCTCTGCTATGACATCTGCTAAGTGCTGTAATTAGGAACTTTCGCTCCTGGGTTATAGAGGAAGGATAGAAATGACATTGATTTAATTACTATTTCAAGGTAATTACAAGTTTCTGTTCCTTTCCCTGAGGTTATTTCCCTCTTTCCATGGGGACCTGTCTGAGCTCAGTTTTGTCCACAGCAGCGCAGCGGACTGCGGGAAGAGTCATGGGTGTAAAACTGAACATTACCATTCTGTGGAACAGTGCTCCCTTCCAAAATTGTGGGTTATGCAGGCTGTCATTTTGATTTTGTCGTCCAACCCAAACTGCAGAGTGAAAGTTTCTCCACTCCACTAATTCAGAGGTCTGAGTGGTGATGTCCCTGGGTTTCTCAGGAGTAAGAATGGACAAACAATCCATTTATTACTCACCTGAAACTGACAGTACCTTGTGGAGTCTGTATATGTGCCGATAAAAGAAATCAAAATCCAGAAGTTGCTGTTGGTGATTCGATACTTTGCCAGAGGATGCAATATCGAGGTTTCTCCAACCTGTGATCAATTAGAAACCACTGAATTTTTTTTGTTATGCTATTAGTCCCATTATAAAAACCTAGAAAATATTAAACATTTTTGAATGAGGTGTATCTTTTTTCCTAATTTTATAATTATTAATAAACGATGTTGCAACTACTAAATATGAGTAATGTTATATTTGTTGAATATCAAATTTCTCAATGATAAAAAAATTCTACATTTTGCCTGTGATACTTCTATCCCAATCATTTACATTGCTATTTGTAAAACTTAAAAGAAAATCCTTTTTTCTGTAACTTTCTGGTTTTCTCCAATGTGAATATTTGCTCACAAATCTTGCACCCTGTGGCACAGTGGCTAGCATTGTTGTCTCATCGCTCTAGGGACTTAGGTTCGATTCCCACCTTAGGTCATTGTATGAGGGGAGTTTGTACGTTTCCTCGTGGCTGTACGAGTTTCTTCCGGGTTGCTCTGTGTTCCTCCTAGAGTTGAAAGATGTGCTGGTTAGGTTGATTGGCCATGCTAAATTGCCCCTTCGTGTCCTGGGATGTGTAGGTTAGAGGGATTAGTGGGGTAAATGTTGCAGGGATAGGGCTTGGGTGGGATTATTGTTGGAGCAGACTTGATGGGCCGAATAGCCTCCTTCTGCACTATTTATTTCTCATGATTAATATTAACATTCCTGACATCGTGCCAGATTCAAACTGATGTTGGGAAGGGAGAAATTCACGCAACAGAAATTCGCAGATTCTCAGGCAGCTTTCCAAAAGGCAATGATGAGTTGTCAATGCTTTGCTGCTGACTGAAAATAGATCCCATTAGAATGAAAGAACAGTAGACTAAACAGCCATCAAGACGAGACCTACAGTTCAGCTGGAATTGATGGTTTCACTCAAAGTACGTAAAGATAGTATTGGGAAGTTTTATATTGCCAGCTACTCTCTCTAAGTTTGACATTTAATATGTATGGCTGATGGAGAATAGAATTCTACTCAGCATTTGATATCAACGAGCTTAGTGCCACTCACCATCCCTTAGCTTTCTTTTTGGTCAAAAAGACAGATGGAATCTTGTTTACATGAACAGGAATTGATTTCAATTTACCGGTCCACTTTTGTTTTCATGACCTAATGTGAATAAAGAAAGCTATTACTGGCCTTAGGTTCACTGTCTATGTGGAGTTTGTGCATTCTCCTCATGTCTGTATGGGTTTCCTAAAGTTTCCTCCCACAGTCCAAAGATGTGTGGGTTAGGTGGACTGGCCATGCTAACTAGCACCTTCGTATCAGAGAGACTAGCAGGGTAAATCCGTATAGTTGCTGGGATATAGGGCCTGGGTGGGATTGCAGTCGGTGCAGACTTAATGGGTCAAATGGCAGCCTGCACCGTAGGGATTCTATCTCTCTGAGAACCGGTCAAGAAAATATTCCAATAATCAAGGCAATGAATTAATAGATTCACCAGTGGAATTTTTGTTCCAATATGTGATGCATTTAAAATAGAGTTTTGAAAGAAATGAAATAGTAGGAAATTAGAGGAAAATATGCAAAGAAATCTGTTAAAGGAGAAAATTGTACAATAGTTTCACCCTTACATCTTTCCACAAAAATTACCCAGTATTTAATTAATCCTAATATTTTTATTGCAACTTGACTTTCTGCTCTGACTAGACCTGTTAATCTGTAATTTCTACAATTGGTCTCAAATAAGTGCCGCTCAATAGAAAGAAATTGCTTATTTCTGCATTCCTTCTCTCAGTTTTTATACTGAAGAACTCTTTGTTGAAGTATTATTTCAATTCACTTCCTGCACATGGTGAAACATCATGTTTATAACCTCAGTCTGTGAACGCTTAAGTGCTCACACCTTCTAATTCAACCTTGCTGTAGTTTCAGTGGGTGTCTCTTCATATGTATTCAAGAGAAATTCAAATTAATTCCCTCTACTGGCATTTAATTAAACTCATTGATATACAATTAACCTAAGTCAGCCTCTTTTTATTTACTTTCCATGAGACCGCCCAGATCTATCACTGTGTTTCTCAATTTTATTCTTCTGTCGGGCTTTGTTGCCTTCAATAGCGCTTCAGTCAGCAACACTTAATGTGATTTAATGAAGTCGTTGTGAAGTGTATTGGATTAGTGCACTGTTCCTACACCTTTTGGGACTTGCTTCTTACATCAGCCCTGGCAGATGTGAAGAAAAATTTTTGAATCCATCCCAGGGATGAAAGTGCCAGCCCTTTGCCAGTTGTGTCCTACAGGGAATGTATTTTTGTCCTGGTCAGCCCAGTTCCCATTGAGGATGGTTCTATAACACGGAATAGCTCTTGGCTCAGTGTGTTGTTCTGAAACTGACAAGAAGTGAATTTCATGCAGCACACCAGACTCTCAGCTAGGTTGAGGTTGTGGAGTGGAACAGAGCAAAAGGAACTTTACTCTGACTGATTGTGCTGTATTTGACCTCTGCTGATGCTACATTTGAAGGCTGAAATGTATGTCTTTCCCAGGACGGTTGCCCTTGATAGATACATAAAACTACTAAAATTAAATAGGTTTTTAAAATAATCAGGATGTCATACAATGTTATTTATTCACATAATTATTTGTGAAGATTGCTATGCAGGCACTCATAAAACAAGTTTGGTATTCAATGAATTTGGTATTCAGTTTAATCTGGAACAGGAGTCCTCTGGCAGTATTAATATTTGTGAAACTCTTATTCATGTTTGAATTCTACTCTTATGGTAGGTGTGGGAGCACCAGCTGTTAGTGTGATGCCATCGCAATCGTGATGTAATTGAGTTGATGGTATTTAGTTTGTCGATCTAATTATATGTAACTTGGATAGTTTTGCTTTGGGTTTGCAGCAGACGAATGGGTCAGGGTCACAGTTTAACAATGCGCAAAGCCTGAAATTGAAGTTTTAAAGAATTGAATAGAGAGAGGGATCCATAGATAGAAGCACACTGTGAAATGACCTGTTTCATTCCATGTATTTCACCACTCAGGGACTACGTTCATTTTCTGTATTTTGCATCCCTTTATAAAATCACATTTGGGGCTGTACACATCATATTTCTGATAACTTATGCCAGTTCATCTTTTTGAAAGCTGCAGGGCACAGTACTGAAAGGGTTAAGTACAACCAAACAGGCCCTGGGTTATAAAGCTCATCTGGTGGATATGCATAGATTTATATTTTAAAATAATGTTGACTGAGTTAATGCAATTTG
This sequence comes from Sphyrna mokarran, assembly GCA_024679065.1. Lineage (NCBI taxonomy): Eukaryota > Metazoa > Chordata > Chondrichthyes > Carcharhiniformes > Carcharhinidae > Sphyrna > Sphyrna mokarran. The sequence goes on from JAGIQG010000019.1 coordinate 26,507,518, forward strand.
CTGGCATGCATTGATAATTACCATTGAAAGCAGTTGTGGCGTTATGAGTGATCTTTGCACTTTTTAAATGGAGAAATACTCAGGTGCCTGCAGGGTTTTTTCTCTCATTTTTTGGGCTCTGTGAACACGTTGCTTGAGATTTAGAGAATGGGTGGTTGTAACAGCTGCTGTTTGGTAATTGAAAGAGTTCTGAAAGGCTGATAGGCAATGGTCTGGTGCACAGATGTGAGAGCTTCTATCATTCCTGCCACTGATGCTCATAGCTACAGGCAAAGCACGGATATTACTCACTGCTGCTGAGGGGACCTGCTGGCTCTACTCCTTGCGAGGGAGTCATTGACGTCAGCAGAGCCCGTGGAAGATATAGGCGGCCAGGTGGTTTCTATAGTATCTGTGAAAGCTATTTGTCTCCTCTGCAAGGACGTGTGCACACGTTCAGTGCTAATCCTGTTACAGGCCTGCACAACTAACCCTGAAAGCTTTTCCGCAGGACTGAAGCACGGGCTACTCACAGGAACATAAGAGCTGACAGAGATGCAGAGAAATCCTGCGATGCTGTTTACAGATTGTAGTGGTCGTTTTATTTTACTTTTTTTTTCTGGGGTCGTTTCTTTTTTGCCACATATCCAAATGAATCCATTTGTGCTGCAGTGTGGAATAAGGGACACTATTGATTTTGGGTTTTAAACATGAATCAGATATATCCTCATCCATCCTAGGGAAGGCTGCCTTCTGTTCTGTTGCATTCTAACCTCCAGGTTGACTGGGATGATATATGTGGCGAGCAAAAGAGTTGTGACAGGGGCAGATTAACGCAGGCAAGACTAGCTAACCATAGTGTCCATGTAACAAGAACCAGGACACAAAAATGCAACAAGCCAGCACTGGATCAGTTCCATTTCAGCATAATTTTTTGCAGCATGATTTGCTTGATTATTACTTCAATATGTAACCACACAACTTGAAGGCAGCTTTGGTGGCACAGTGGTTAGCACTGCTGCCTCACAGCACTAGGGACCCAGGTTCGATTTCTGATTTAGGTCACTGTCTGTGTGGAGTTTATATGTTCTCCCCTGTGTCTGCATAGGTTTTCTCCAGGTGCTTTGGTTTCCTACCATAGTCCAGAGATGTGTGGATCAGATTGATTACCTATGCTAAATTGCCATTTAGTGTCAGGGGACTAGCAGGGTAAGTATGTGGGGCTATGGGGAATGGAGCTAGGTGGAATTGTGGTTGGTGCAGACTTGATGGGCTTGAATGGCTGTTTTCTACACGGTAGGGAACCTAGGAAATCAATTTCTTCATGCATTTAGTGCAAGTTTGTATTTTAGAATACAGAGTGAGTAATATCCGTGCTTTGCCTGTAGCTATGAGCATCAGTGGCAGGAATGATAGAAGCTGTCACATCTGTGCACCAGACCATTGCCTATCAGCCTTTCAGAACTCTTTCAATTACCAAACAGCAGCTGTTACAACCACCCATTCTCTAAATCTCAAGCAACGTGTTCACAGAGCCCAAAAAATGAGAGAAAAAACCCTGCAGGCACCTGAGTATTTCTCCATTTAAAAAGTGCAAAGATCACTCATAACGCCACAACTGCTTTCAATGGTAATTATCAATGCATGCCAGCAAATTGCATTAACTCAGTCAACGTTAGAAGGGGATCTCTTGCCCATAAGCCCCAAGAATTACTAATGTCTTTGCATTGAGATTTACAATGCTTTTCTGAAATTACACTTGAGTGACAGGTGGAAATTATGGTTGACATTAGGATTTGGAAGTTGAGTGTTGCAACATACAAGCTCTGCAGAACTCTCCATTCTTCTGACCTGGAATTTCTGAGCACCCGTCCTTCACTCCACCTTGGTCCTATGCTTTGGAATTCTCTCTTTCTCCTGCACACGCACACGCATGCATACACCCATCTTTTTAAAGACTCCTTAAAATTAGTCTCTGACCAAGTTTTTGATCAATCTGCCCTCCTCTGATAGAGTGTTAATTTTTATGAATGACATTGGACAGTTTTTCTAGGCTAAAGATGCAGTATGTTTATTTGGTTCCTTGTTTCCATTACTGTCCTCACGTACATTATTTTAACAGAAACCATTTTACAAGGGATGTAGTAAGGAATTGAGGAACATCACATGGCCATATTAAGCATCCATCAGCTAATATCATAGACAGGAGGGGATTGATTTAAATTGCCATGATTTCCCCATTCACCACCTGGTCTGTAACCAGGAAGATGCTTTGCTATTATTATTCCCCTCGTTATAAATGATGGCATACTTTCCCTGACCCTTAAATTTAAAGTGTTCTAATTCTCTTTGAATCACTTGCACAGCAAACTCAAGGTAAGATCATTTAAAAAGGCTTAGTTTATTATACATGCATACCGACACCTAACAGTGGTTTTGTAATGTCTGCCCTATTTGCATTCTCACAATAAATGGGGAATGAGGAGAAAGGAAGAAGGTTCAAGGCATGACTGGAATAAAGTACAGATTTAAAGTTTTGTGTCCAAAGTCCAGAAGCCTAATGGAAAGTTTCTCCCAAGGAAAAGCTCTCAATTGCAGGGTGATTTGTCTTTGCATAGCAAGATTTCCATAGTGGGAAAAGGTACGTAGAGTGAGCTCACGTTAGAGGCATGAGTTCTGAAGTCCCACCAGTTTGCAGTTTAGATGAAGACTAGTATTTTTTATGCTGCTACCTGTTTGATGGTAGGCAGCACAGGCTATTGCTTGGAGTTCTGTTCTCTTTGGAGGTCAAACAATAACTAAGGTACCAGGGCTGTATAATTGAAGGAAGTTAGCCTGTCTCTTGTGTTAGTCATGTAATGTTGGTTTTGAGTTATTGACCGAAGGCCTCTTATTGAAAGCATTGTGTTAGAACAGTAAATGCTTAGGCCATTAGCACCATTATTGGAGATTCGGACCTGTGAAGGGTTGGCTTTGTATGAAGTTGGTTGGAACAGACAGCCTGTCGTTTGGGCCATTGTATTGATTTAGCTGGAGTGTTTATGCTGTGCAAGAAGTGTTACATTACATCAGGTGTTAGCCTTCGTTAACTTTGAAATTGCTCAGAAACTTGTAGAAGCCAGCATGTAACTAGAGCCGCCTTGGCAAATCAATGAAACATTAAATAAATTACTTTATAAAATAGTCCAGCTGATGAATATGTGTATTTTTTCATGTCACATTCATGACCATTTGATTTGATTTATTATTGTCACTTGTGTATATATAAAATGAAAAGTGTTGTTTCCTGTGTGCTATACAGGCAAAGCATGCTATTCGTAGAAAAGGAAACAAGAGTGCGGAATGTAGTGTTACTGTCATAGCTAAGGTGTAGAGAAAGATCAACTTAATGCAAGATAAATACACTCAAAGTCAGCAGCAGGAAGAAGCTGTTCTTGAGTTGATTGGTATGTGATCTCAGACTTTAGTATCTTTTTCCCAATGGAGAAAAGTGGAAAAGAATGCCTTGGGTACGTGGGTCCTTGATTGTGCTGGCTGCTTTGCTGATGCAATGGAACCTGTTTTCAGGAATTTTCCACATGCCAAATGAAAGGCTGCATTCGTTTTTAAAAGAAGGAACATCTTGAGGGGTCACTAGAAATTCCTGCAGTTCAGCTGAATCTTTTTCACATGTTATTGTATAATCGACCAAAACCTTGATGTATTTACAATTAGCTAAGGCTGTTGGGTGGGGCTGAAGCACTGAGTCATAATTAATCATTTTTCGCAATGAAAAATAATTGAATGTTAATTGTTTTGAAACATGGAAGAGGAATTGTACAATATTTGAACAGGCAAATGTGTACAGATATTTCATGTTAGATTCATAAGTTGCTTTAGTGCTTTATGCCTTATTGCATTTCTTAATTCATTATACCAGCAGATAAAATTATATTCTGGGGTTGATCTAGGGAAACTTGTATTCTCCTGTTTGGGACTGAATACATATTTGTGATTCCACACCAAATGAAGTCAAAATAATTGCTGTTTATTTATTATTTATTTCCTTAAGTTGAAAGGTAGATACAAGTTCTCCATTTTATAGATGAATTAATTAAAATTACACAGTGGCAGCCTTAATGGCCATGAAGGAAATTCCAGGGGAGCTGCTAAATTCCACGGGTTGGCACAATGATTAGCACTGCTGCTTCTCAGTGCCAGGGGCCCACATTCAATTCCTGCCTTGGGTGATTGTCTGTGTGGAGTTTGCATGTTCTCCCTGTGACTGCATGGATTCCTCCATGTCTCCAGTTTCCCCGCACACTTCAGAGCTCTGATGAAGAGGTATCCTGATTTGAAATGTGGGTTTTGTTCTCTCTCCAGAGATGCTGTCAAACCTGCTGAGTTTCTGCAGCATTTTCTGTTTTTGTTTAATTCCCACACTTGCAGTATTTTGCTCTATCCTTTATTTGCACAGTGTTTTATTTTGAAATATAGCAGCCTCTCCATGTAAGTGATAACTATTCTGAGCCACAAGTTGAATAAAACAAGTGACCACCTATTTTGTTTTATCGTGAGAACATGAGTTCTTAAATCGCAGTAACTCCTTGTTTCGAATAGATGTGCTTCAGAACAGATTATTTGACGTTAAGATAGTGTAGTAAAAATTACTCATCAGCTTTGTATAAATTTAGATCCAAATGATGTCTGTCTGTATCAACTCATTGGGTTTGGAGTAAATATTAGCATTAGGCAGGACTGTTATTTACAATAAAAATCGTATTACGTAATGGCTGACGCAAAGGAAATAAATCCTTTATAAATAGTGACTTATTCAGTTTGGACATCCTAAAAAGTAAGATACTAAGAAAAACTTAGATTAACAAAGATCTACCAATCGAGAAAGCTGGATATCTTGATCAGAGTGAAGTTTGCGCTAATGATGTGGTAACTGATGGTTCTGGTTGTGCTATTAATGATGTAGGGGAGTCCCTTCTTCTGAATTTGTTGTGGTTGTGACACCTAAGATGAAGAGACATGTTGGCATGATTATTTATGTGCAATTCACCAAAGATCCTCAGACAGCACCTTCCAAACTCATGACTACTTCCATCTAGAAGGACAAGGGCAGCAGATGTATGGGAACACCAGCTTCAAGTTCCCCTCCAAGTCACTCACCATCCTGACTTGGAAATGTATCATTGTTCCTTTGTAGTGCTGAGTCAAAATCCTGGAATTCCCTCCCTAATGGCACTGTGGGTCAACCTATAGCATGTGGACTGCAGAGATTCAAGAAGGCAGCATACCACCACCTTCTCAAGGGCAACGAGGGATGGGAAATAAATGCTGGCCAGCCAGTAATGTCCATGTCTCTCGAATAAATTTTTTTATTTCCGAAAATCTAAGCCTCTGCTCCACCGTGAGTGTTTTTGATTAAGAGAAACTTCTCTAGGAGTTTGTTACGAAACAAATATGGAAGGGCGATTCATTATGCCTTTCTTCAGCTCTGACCAAGAAAACCCCATGCAAAGAAAATTATTGGTAAATATATTCCCTGTCAGTGTTGGGCTGCATCAAAAGACTGCCCATGTATCAATGTGCATGTGCAAGTTTTCTAAGCAAATCCTTGTGTGGTCCGTTGTTGGGTTCACTACTTCCTGCGATTCTGACTGCTTCAGTGATTGAAAAGAGTTTGGTGCTATCTTACTTGCTGTTCGTGCCACATTCCTGCTACAGCAAAGTCAGAGAATTTGGCAGCTAGCTAAATCTCTGTTCACTGGTAGGATGAGAAAATCCTAATTCCAGCCTTTGTGCAAATTTGTGTATTAATGTGGTCATTTTGTCTATATATTATTTAATTGAAGTTCTTGATCAGAAACACATGAACTGTGTGCGCATGTGCACGTAATACAAATTGATAATATATAGATATATCTGTTAAATTGTGACTGCCAAGTTTTTAAACCATTTATACACTGTAAATGGCCAAATATTTAAGAACCAAAAAAGCTCAGCTGTAGTTCCTGGAATTACCTCTAAGCAGCCACTATTGCTGGAAGTCTCACAGACATAAGATAAAGGGTTATAGGTAAACCTAGTAATTGCTAAGGTAGGGACATGTTCGGCACAACTGTGGGCCGAAGGGCCTGTATTGTGCTGTAGTTTTTCTACGTTTCTATACATGAATATTGCCTAATAGTCTCAGTTTTGAACCATCCAACTGCCAGGTAACGGCCACCTCCAGCAAGAGAGAGTCTAATCATCTCCCTGTGACATTCAGTGATTACCATGGCTGAATCCCCCACTATTAATATTCTGCCAGTTCTGAAAGCTAGTGGTGTTTGCTACAAATAAACCTGTTGGACTTTAATCGGGTGTTGTGAGACTTCTTGCTACAAAGCAGGTCAGAGGCTGGGAATTCTGTGGCAAGGCACTCACCTCCTCGCTCTCCAGAGCCTGTCCATCAAAGTACAAATCAGTGTGGTGGAATTCTCTCCACTGGCCTGGATAACTATAGATCCAACAGCACTCAAGCTCAACACAATCTAGGACTAATCAGCTTGATGGATTGGCATTCCATTACCATCTTAAATATTCACGTCCTGCATTCCTGGCACACTGTGACTGCAGTGTGTACCAGCCTGATATGCACAGCAGTTTCACCAATTAAAGGTTTCTTCCATAACACTGTTCTGTGACGTCAAGACAGACAAAGGCAGCAGGTGCGTAGGAAAACTTACAGTTCCCCTCTAAATCACACAGTGTGCTGACTTGGAAATGTATCACCGTGACTTCATTGACGAGTCGCAATCCTGGAACTCCCTATCTAATCACGCAGTGTGAGAGTAACTTCACCTGAAAAGTGGTGGTTAAAGAAGGCGGCTAATCACCACCAGAGTGTTGATTAGGGATGGGCAGGCTTACCTGTGATGCTCACCGACCATCCTCAAATAATAAACAATTGTGTGGATCCTTATGGATAGTTAACTATAAATCTCTCTGAAGGTCATACATGAAGGATAACCACTGGATTAAAATGCAGGAGGACAATGCATTAAGTTCATAATCCAGCCTATACTTTGTGATTTGTATTTATGGCCTTTGGTTAATAATCCAGCCTTATCTGAGGGTAATGTTCAGGGTTCACCTCATCTATAACATTTTGAATTGTTTGAAAAAGGCCAGGAGACTCCATTTTTTAATACCTGACATCAAAAGGTTAACCCTGCTCACTGCCCATGTCAACTGGATAACTAGTCAATATTTCATTCTGCAAGCTCAGTTCGCTGGTGTAAATTTATTATTCCATTTTGTGGAATTGACTAACTTGTACTTTATCTTTTCCTCTCATTATTTCAAAAACCATTTGCTGAACAGTGTCATTATAGGTTTCTTAGTTCTGCCTCTTCAAGCCGAAAGATTAAAGTGTGATAATAAAGAGCTCTGAGGCGATTGTCCTTTGATAATTTTTGCAAGGCTACAGTTGGAGATAATAATGTTTCAAATGCACTTTGATGCATACAAGTATTTGGAAGAAACGAAAGAATGTTCTTCATGTGATAAAATATGTGAAAGTTGCAGAATGATACAAAGTCCTCTCAGGGTAAGGTCAATTAAAAATGTATTAATTTCGGAACATTCACAAAGAATGGGCTTGATAAAAGTTTGATGAGAGTAAGTAATTAGAGTGGTGATCAGCTTAACTATAGAATGTGGAGTTTTAAGTCTTTTGGCAGTTTTCACTTTGATCAATGAATCTGACCTTTGATTAAATGGAAACTAATTGTTAAACTTTTTAAATGTCATGGCTGTTATCCTAGAGTTGCTGTCATTACAAGCTGATTTTTTTAAACTGTGCATCATTTTATCGGTAACTTTTGTTATGTAGGGATTCATTAAAATGTGACCTGAGTGGAAATAATGCAACAGGTCTGGGTGACATGGCGGCACAGTTTTTAGCACTGCTGCCTTACAGCTCTGGAACATCCAGAGGAAACCCACACAATGGGAGAAAGTGCACCCTCTGCACGGTGATTGAAGCCAGGAAATTGACCTGGCTTCAGTCATTGTGTGTGCAGAGTCTGCACATTCTCCCCATGTCTGCATGGGTTTCCTCTGGGTACTCCTGTTTCCTGTAAAAGACGTGCTAGTTAGGTGTATTAGCCATGCTAAATTGCCCCTTAGTGTCCCTGGATATGTAGATTAAAGGAATTAGCGGGGTAAATATGTGGGGTTATAGGGATAGGGCTAGATGGGATTGTTATTGGTGTACACTCAATGGGCCACATGGCCTCCTACACTGTAGAGATTCTATGATATGATAGATCCTACCTACTGTCTATATCACAAAGGAAAGGGGAAGGCTAGAACTCTCCTCCAACTTGATAATGTTTAAAAAAGGATGAGAAGAGACAAATTAAAACAATCTGCCAGATGTTTTTGACCTGCTGAGTGTGCTTCCAACATTTGCTGCTGTTTATTGTTTCAGACTTACAGTTGTAACATTTTGTATTTTACTGACCAATACACTTATACTTATCATAGTTCCAAGTCCCTTAAAAAGATATGAGAGCAAAACTTCGCATGTCTGTGATAAAGGTAGATGAATGTAGTTGTATAATTCTCTTTTTAAAAAGAATGAAGGTTGAGGGGTGACTGATTGAGATACCAGTATTTAACATTGTGGAAGTTTTGATGGTGTGGATGGGGAGAAAATGTTTCCTCTTGTGGGGAAGAGCATCACTAGAGACCATCAATATTAGAGCAGCATTGTAGGACAGTGTTAGCACTGCTTCCTCACAGTGCCAGGGACTCAGGTTCAACTCTGGCCTTGACTGACTGTGTGGAGTTTGCGTTCTCCCCATTTCTGCAGGGGTTTCCTTTCCCACAGTCCAAAGATGTGCAGATTAGGTTGACAGGCCATGCTAAATAGCCCCTTAGTGTCAGGGAGACTAGCAGTGCAAATTTGTGGATTGGGCCTGTGTGGGATCTTGTCAGTGCAGGCTCGATGGGCTGAATGACCTCCTTCCACACTGTAGGGATTCTATGAAAATAAGGTAGTTGCTAAGAAGTCCCATTGACATCCAGAAAAAAAACTTTACCTGAAAAATGGTAAGAATGTGGAATTTGTTAGCACAGGGAGTGGTTGAAGTAAATTGTATATAGATACTTTTAAGGGTAAGTTAAGTAAGCATATGAGGGAGAAGCGAATAGAAGTTACAATGATAGAGTTAAATAAGGAAAGATAGAAGGAGGCTTGAGTGGAGCATTAAGATGGGCATAGAGTGATTGGGCCGAATGGCCTGTTTCTGCACCATATATCCTATGTGAACACTTTAAATATGTTTTACTTTAAATTAAATCACTATCTTTATTTAAAAAAGTACTGCACTGTTGTACTTTTGTTTAAAAAGGGCTGCAGGGAAAAGCCTGGGATCTACAGGCCAGTGAGCCTCCTATCTGCGATAGGTAAATTGTTGGAAGGTATTTTGAGAAACAGGATCTACAGGCATTTAGAAACACAAGGACTGATTAGGGAAAGTCAGCATGGCTTTGAGAGTTGAAAATCATGTCTCTCAAATTTGATTGAGTATTTTGAAGGGGAACCAAGAAGTAGATGAGGGCAGTGTGGACATGGACCTTAGCAAGGCCTTTGACAAGGTATCATGTGGTAGGTTATACATAAGGTTAAATCTCATGGGATCCAGGAAGAGGTATCTAAATGGAGAGTGGTTGTAGCGAGTTATTTTTCAAACTGGAGGCCTATGACCAGCAGTGTGCTCAGGGATCAGTGCTGAGTCTGTCATTATTTGTCATTTATATTAATGATTTGGATGAGAATATAGGGAGTATGATTGGTAAGTTTGCAGATGACACTAAGGTTGGTGGCATTGGGACAGTGAAGAAAGTTATCTCAATTGCAACGGGATCTTGATTAATTGGCCAATGAGCTGATGAATGACAGATGGAGTTTAATTTAAACAAATGCGAGGTGACGCATTTGGTAGATTGAACCAGGACAGGACTTAGTTAATTGTAGGGCATTGGGAAGTGTTGCAGAACAAAGAGATCTAGGGGTACACATTCATAGCACCTTGAAAGTGAAGTCGCAGGTGAACAGAGTGGTGAAGAAGGCATTTGGCATGCTTGGTTTCACTGAATACAGGAATTGGAAAGTCTTGTTGAAGTTGTACAATGCATTGGTAAGGCCAGTAGAAAGGATATTATTAAACTAGAAAGAGTGCAGAAAAGATTTACTAGGATGTGCCTGGGACTTGATGGATTGAATTATGAGGTGAGGCTGGATAGACTGGGACTTTATTCTCTGGAGCATAGGAGGGTAAGGGATGACCTTATAAAGGCCTAGAAAATAAGGAGGGGCTCAGATCAGCTAGATAGTCAGTATCTTTTCCCAAAGATAGGGGAGTCTAAAACTAGAGGACGTAGGTTTAAAGTGAGAGGGGAGAGATACAAAACTGTTCAGAGGGACAATTCTCTCATATAGAGGGTGGTGAGTGTCTGGAACAAGCTGCCAGAGGTGGTAGTAGAGGTGGGTACAATTTTATCTTTTAAAAAGCATTTAAATAGTTACATGGTACGATGGGTATAGAGGGATATGGGCCAAATGTGGGCAATTTGAATTAGCTTATGTGGTTTTAAAAAAAAGGGTGGCATGGAGAAGTTGCAGAAGGGGCTGTTTCCATGCTGTAAATTCTGACTCTACAATAAATATTCTTCATTCATTGTTCATACAATAATATGGATTGTATCTTCACTGGGTTGTGCATTGTTCCTCATATAATACCCCCCAAAAAAACCACATATATCACTATGAACCAGTGTTCCAAGTTGCCCTTCTGGGTTGTAAGATTCCCTTGCATTTAATATCAACTTGGTTTGTGATGTTACTAACAAGAAAAAGTACCCAGAAAAACTCAAATTGTTACATCCATATCAGAGAAAATAATCTTGTCACTCTATTAAACAGAACTCTAAATCATGCTTATGCACTATAGCTTTTCCCTTGTTAATCTTGCGTGGATCGTGTTCCAAAACTACAAGGTGCATTTTATAACATTATATCATTCTGGACACCATTACCACCCAGTCATTTGTATCTGAAAATGCTGGCACTAATCTATAACCCTTCATTTAATAAAATAAAATAATCTATTTACTTGATGAAATATATCAGTGAAATACTCCGAATCATTCTGAAATTATCTTTGCATTGAAAACGAGAGTTAACTCCACCTGATGCCTTGTGAGGCATCTCTTAAATTTCACTGAAGTTGAGTATTTGTCTGTTCCTTCTCACTAGTTGATTCTGAATTGATGAAATTGATCTGAGTATAATCTTGTGCTTCCACCAAAGTCAATTACTGCATCTTGAAATTAATCTAAATCTGTTTACGCTGCAGCACCATCAGTGCATTACTGTTGAGTACAAAAATTCATCTCATTCTCCAAACTTCTGGCTTTTTTCAAGATGCCGACTCTTAGTTCAGCATGGTTTTGCTTCTTCAAGAAACTATCTTGCATACGGGAGTTGAGACAACGAGTGTTGGGAATGAGCCTCAAGTTTTTGGGCTAATTGTGGTGTTTCTTATTCTGCACCAGTTGAAATCACAGATTAACCAATACTTCCTTTTTATCATGATGAACATAGAACACTACAGCACAAACAAGCCCTTCGGCCCATAAGTTGTGCCAATCATATCTATACCTACCAGGCCATAGAACTATCTGTAACTCCCAATCCCACTAAATTCCACGTACTCATCCAGAAGTCTCTTAAGACCCCAGCGAGTTCGCCTCTACCACCACTGATGGCAGCTGATTCCCTTCACTCACCACCCTCTGAGTGAAAAACTTACCTCTAACATCTCCTCTGTACTTGCCCCCCCCCCCCCCTTAAACCTGTGTCCTCTCATAGCGACCATTTCAGCCCCGGAAAATAGCCTCTGAGAATCCACCCTGTCTATTCCCCTCAACATCTTATAAACCTCTATCAGGTCACCTCTCAACCTTCGTCTCTCCAGGGAGAAAAGACCTAGTTCTCTCAACCTATCTTCATAAGGCATGCCCCCCAATCCAGGCAACATCCTTGTAAATCTCCTCTGCACCCTCTCAGTAGCTTCCACAAGCTATGAAGAGGCCAGCTTTTCACAACCAGGGAAATGTTCCATATATGTGGTGACTGTCATTTTTTAAGATGATACTGCAGAAATATATTACCTGACTTGAGGGACCAATGGAAACTGACATGATTCAGAGGGTGAAGTCCTCTCTCAGAAGAATCTTCTGGAACCTTGGAATCAACATGTAGAACTAGGAATTTGCCCCAGGGCAACCTTTGTGCTGCATCAATCTCCTGTACCTAAGTTTCTCCATTCAATAAGTACCTTCCTTGTTCCAAACAAGGTCGGAAACCTCTCATAATAATTCCAGATGTCAGCCACACAAAACATATAACAAGAGGCCACTGGATAATGGAAATGTGGTTCCTTGAAAGGGAACAAAGAAATTAAAATGTTTAAGTTTAGTGTTATAAGCAGGCTTATAAACACAGCAAAGAAGTTGCTGTAAAAATCTCCTAGCCATCGTACTCCAGCACTTGTTCAGATACTCTGAAGGAGAATTTGACATGGCCATTGCACCTCATCAGCATGTCTTTTGGGCTGTAGGAAGAAACTGGAGTGCTGGAGATAATCCGCAGAGACTGAACAGATAGTGATCCAAGCTGAGAATTGAACCTGGGTCCCTAGCACTTAAAGCAACAGTGCCAAACACTCTGCCACCGAGTAGTTTTTAATTCTTCTGCAGATACCTGCTGTATTTTGATACAATATACATTCTCTGCATTAAGGCATTTTGTCGGAGTCGGAAATTTTCCAGCATAGTTTTACAACCTCTTTTGCATGAATAAAAAACACATCCAAATCCCCACATGTACTGAAGAATGCACTGCTTCCAGGGTGCCGATTCTTCCAGCGCCCAACCACAGTGTTGTCGAGGACACCTGGGGCACATTTGGTTCAGATTTCATTTTGTTAGGAGCTGTGCTCCGAAGCGACCGAACACAGTGTCAGACCTGGGAGTCTCCGGTATCTGCAGCAACGACTAGTTTAATGTCGGAGTTCTGACACCATGAAACAAAATCACATAACCGTTAGCTGCGGGCTACAGGTTCAGCCAAGGTCATAAGTGTGTCCTGGATGGTGCTTCTGTCCTCACAATGAATGCAGCTTACCCCACTGCTAACGACTGTGAGGCCTTTGTATGGATGCACACTGTATTTTACTACAACCTCTGACTGACCTAGACACGCTTGGTAATCCGTGAAGCAAAATTGTTGCCCAAGCTGCAAAATTATAGGTTCTTGGTTCAAATCAAAACGGGGCACACACTCTATGGTACTTACTGTAAAGAAGTGTATTGAACAGCCGTAGTCTAGCTTTCAAACAGTATGCAGATTCCTCCTTCCTGCCTGGGCTAATGATACAGCTGTGTACAGAGTTGACAGGCCTCGATGACTTCTCTGCAGGGGTGCGGCATTCACCTGGTGATAGCAACTGTGACATTTATTTGCTGCAAGTATCAAACGAAGAGGAAGAAGGGAGCACGACGTGACTTAAAAAAATCCAATTGAGTAATCAAAGATTACAGAGGCTGTAAATTATTAAATGGTGCATTAAGTCCTTTATTGCGGTTGGCTGAGAAGCGTGGTATTTGCTGAGTGACACGGACCACTTCTGTCACAAAGGGCCAGGATTCACTGTCAGAATAATGGCTGGACTAATGGGGCAATTTATGCACAAACCATAGCTCAACTTCATATGAGGGGAAGATGCATAGCTGAAGATGGAATAAAAAGCAGTTGCTGTTCAGTGTGCTGTTCCACCGTTAGTGTTGCATAAGTGACATCTCATTGTCTTACTATTGACATGCATTATGGCGTGAAGTTCCTGTGATTTGTATAGGGGATGTGAACTAAGTCTGCCATCGAGAGTTAGGCTCCTCTATTTGTCTAACTACCTTTTTCAACCATGTGACTGGTCTAAACTACTGTCAGCCAACATCTCTAGCACTGAAAATTACTCTTGACAAGTGTGATGCCTTATTCCTTCAGATTTATTTGATGATTTCAAAATAAAAATCTGCCTCTCATCTCTCTTGAGGCAATTTTTCTCTCCCTAATCCCAGTCCCATAATGGAACAAGAAAACTTGGGGCAGAATAACAAACGTATGGCACTGGAGCAGGCCCTCCGGCCCTCCAAGCCCATGCTGGTCATGATGCTTAAACAAATTTAAAAAGAAACATTCTATCCTTAGTTGCTCTGCATCACTCTATCCCCTCCCTATTCGTGTACCCATCCAGATGCCTCTTTAAATGTTGCTAATATGCCTGATACCACCACCACCTCTTCCAAAGTATTCTAGGCATCATCACTCTTGGTGTGAAAAAGTTCCCCTGCACATCTCCCTTAAACTTTCCCCTTGTCACCATGAACCTGTGCCCTTTGTAATCGACATCCTGAGGAAAAAAGCCTCTGACTATCCAACCTGTCCATGTCCTTCTTAATTTTGTACACCTCTATCAGGTCTCCCCTCAGCCTCTGTTTTCGTTGGAAAGACAATCTTAGTTTATTCAATCTGTCCTCATAATCAATACCTTCGAAACAAGTCTATATCTTGGTGAGTCTTTATACTTCCTCCAAAGTTTACACACCTTTCTGGTAGTATGACCACCAAAACTGCACGCAATGCTCCAAATGCGGCCTAACCAAGGTTCTATATGTCTGCAACGTGATTTCCCAACTCTTGCACTCAATGGGATCTTGTTGAAGAACTGGTGGGAGATCCCTGTTGCCTTTTCCTGTGAATGCCTGCTGATTCACATGGTAATCAGGCAGTAGCAATGCCAGCGGTGGGCATTGCCCCGGAATCCAGATCTCTGGGATAGAAGCCTCACCTGCCTAGAGTTGACAGCCAGTCAGAGCCAGGCAGCCTGTACTCAGCAGTGCTGCTGAAGAAGCTGGGATGGCAAGGATCCCAGTATGGTGGAGCAACCAAGGCCACAGATAAATAATGTGGTGAGGTGTTTCACAGGGTCGAGGAGTGTGGTATTGCCTGGTCAGCAGTGATCAGTTCTTAGCAGGTTCCCCACGCTTCCTGATGTTCAGTCTCTCGATGTAGAGATGCCGGCGTTGGACTGGGGTAAAGACAGTAAGAAGTCTGACAACACCAGGTTTAAGTTCAATCGATTTATTTGATAGTAAACTCACAAGCTTTCAAGGGCATCCTTGAGACCAGAACACCTCATTCACCTGACGAAGAGGACAGCCTCGAAAGCTTGAGAGTTTACTATCAAATAAATTGGTTGGACTTAAACCTTGTGTTCAGTCTCTTGATCAGAGACACTGTGGATGTGATCTTGCCTGCAGTCCATACGATACTCCCGTTGCAGCGAGATTGGAGAATTTGGTGGTCAGCCAAATTAAGAGCGTCAGTTTGCATTAGGGCTGGACTCATAATCATAAGATTGCTACAGTGCAGAAGAGGGCCATTTTGCCCATCAAATCTGCACTGCCAACAATCCCACACAGGCCCTATCTCCGTAACCCCATGTATTAGGCCTGCTAATCTCCCTGACAGTGAGCCAATTAAGGTCCACCCTGGGTTATCTGATCCAAACTTCTGGCAGTAGGGTTCCTGTGTCACTATTCTGCATAAATAGTGTCCTTCCAGCTTCCCAATTCTCTACCAGCTCGAGCACAAGATTACAACCATAAAATGCAATGTAGCAATGTTGATGAATGCATGGGTCATTGGTTGTTGACTCATTCTCTTTCCCAACAGTAACCTCCAACATGTTTTTGGATCCTCATCATGGCAGAGACACAGGTGTACTGATGTATTTTGGTTTTTATTTCAAACTGTCTCTGGAGATGATAGATTTGACGTGTATATTATTAATCGGAGCTCAGTTGGAAACGTGTTTTCAGCTAACTCTGATTTCTCTTTAGTTATCTCCTAGTTGTTCCAGAGGGGTGAATTCCTTCAAAAGAATTTCACCACCCTTCTGACAATTCATCTTACAAAACAGTGATTGCATTTATTTAACTTGTTAATGTGGATAAAAATGCGAAAGTCTTTCTCAGAAGGATAATCAGAAAAAACAGCTGCTGAGCCAAAGATGGAAATGTTAGGTAGTGACCTAAAGTTTGCACTGTAGGTCACCTAAAGTTGTGATTTAAGGACCTAAAATGAGATGGTAAAAAAGGTTTATGGAGAGAATTAGAGACTGGCGCTTCCAGTGGACTGGAGGCTGAACATCAATAGTAGAGTAAAGGAAAGAACTCGAGTCAGTGGATTTGGAGAATTTGAGTGGGATTGTTGGATGAATTGGCGATGCTAAAATTGCTCCTTAGTATCAGGGGGACTAGCTGGGGTGAATATGTGGGATTGTGGGAATAGTGCTTAGGTGGGATTGTGGATCGATGGGCCAAATGGCCTCCTGCACTGTAGGATTTGAGGATTCTATAATTGAAAGAGGATATGTGGATAGGGAGGGGTATGTCCATGAAGAAATTTTAAACAGTTGCATAAGAATTTCCCATTTTGAGTTGAAGGGGAACTGAAAACCAATGTATCAGTAAGATAGAGTAGATGGATGAAATGAAGATGGTGTGGGCTAAGATATTAATCAAATTTGAGTGTTTAGAGAATGGAGGATGGTGCCTAGCCAGGATAATATTGAACAGTGGAGTCTGGAGGTTACACAGGTGGCATTTAACATTCCACATGTCAGGAGTTATTTCAAAAATTTTTTTTTATTTCTTTCTGGGACATGGGCATCGTTTGCTGGACACCATTTATTGCCCATCCCTAACTGCCCTTGGAGCGCAGTTCAAAGTCAACCACATTGCTGTACCTCTGAAGTCACATGTAGTCTAGACCAAGGTAAGGATAACAGATTTGCTTCCCCCAAGAACCAATCAGGAATGGTTTCATGGTCATCAGTAAACCTTAATTCTGGATTTTGTTATTGAATTAAAATTGCAGGGTCAGTATTCGAACTCAGGACCCCAGACCATCAGCTGAGTTTCTGGATTAATCGCATTGATATTTTACACACTTGGGGAAGTACCCTCTCTTGATGGAAATAGGTTATCTTTTCTTTCCTTTTTTGTCTTTATGATGGACAAAATTGTCCTGACATTGGTGCACCCTGGAAGCTGATCCAATTACATTAATTTCACTAGTGAGTCTCAGCAAGCAATTTGAATATTGTGTGTGTCGGCATTATTACAGCTGCACACATTCTTGTCCTCACTTGACGTCCTCAGCAAGCAACCACTGATCCAGAAGAGAGATCATTAGTTCATGTTAATGTGTGTGAAGTCTGGCTGATACATATGTACACACGTGTCTCTGGGTAGGGGGGAGCTTTGTATCTAATTACAGTGCGTCAGCTATTACCCTAACTCAGTTCAGAATAGATCAGTGATTTAAATCTGGGATCTTGCTGCCCTGTATGACTGAGTATTGGACCACGTGGTGCAGTGTAAAATCAAGTAGGCAATAATATATATCCTCTAAAAAATCTGATCCAAGTTCCCTGTTTGTTATCACAGGGCCCTTAAAATATTTTACTTGGACTTGAAGTGCTGCCAGCTTAGGTAGGCTTCAGATGGGAAAATGTTATCTTAAAATGTTTAAATCAAATGGACCAAGGAGCCTTTTTCATTTGAACCCGATTTCGTAAACAGTGCAATTAACTCTCAGATCAAACACATAATGGCGATGTAAGTTCACAGTTGTGAATATAATGCATTTGTGCGGTGTTGCACTGTTATTTTTACATCAAAACAAAATCTTAAAAGCAATTCTAGCCAGTTTTTTCTTTTGCTAGGCACTGTTGCATTTGGACATGCATAACTATTTGAAATTTGGGTCTGTACTATGTATTCTTCTGGGTTCAATGATATTGGCTACTCCCAAAAGTGGATCCCATGTTCTGAGGAATAAGTGCTAAACTTTCCTAAACTTGTTCAGGAATGGCACTGTGGAACAATGGTTAA
Organism: Sphyrna mokarran; assembly: GCA_024679065.1. Taxonomy (NCBI): domain Eukaryota; kingdom Metazoa; phylum Chordata; class Chondrichthyes; order Carcharhiniformes; family Carcharhinidae; genus Sphyrna; species Sphyrna mokarran. The sequence goes on from JAGIQG010000019.1 coordinate 26,525,563, forward strand.
CACTGTTGCCTCACAGCACCAGAGACCTGGGTTCAATTCCAGTCTGTATGGAGTTTGTATTCTCCCTGTATCTGTGTGAGTTTCCTCCAGTCCAAAGATCTGCAGGTTAGGTTGATTGGTCATGCTGAATTGCCAATTAGTGTCAGGGGGATTAGAGGGTAAATACATGGGGGTAGGGCGCAGGTGGGATTTTTGTTGGAGCAGGCTCAATGGGCTGAATGGCCTTTTCTGTATTATAGGGATTCTATGATTCTATAACCTTCACAGTGTGTGAATGGATATCGCAATCTCTTATGTCCCCATGTGTGTTTCACTTTTTTTCCAGGAGGCAGATTAATAAGCATACTAGTAAAGCAAGACCACTTCTAAGTTAGTAAGATGATTTATTTTAGATCTGAAAGTGTGCTGTGTAACATTTATAGTGAACCGCATTGGGCTATCAAAGTTAAATATCTTAATTGGAGGCCACATTATAAAGGTAATTCTTCATGATAATTTCTTCCATCTTTCTGATTGTTACAGTAAGATAGAATTTATAGCAGACTATAAAGAAAAAATGGAAAGCTGTTCCGAATTGACGTGCATTAGACCAACATGTTTTAATTCATGTATATTGAGTTTGTAGAATTTTGGATTGTGGCTGACTTGAGGACACTCCCGCTTTTGAAAGCATTGACGTACAAGAGTACAGTTCTACCAGCTTCATCAGCCTTCCAGTGCCACCTCCATTCTTTATCAATGTCATCAACCAGTCAACTGCATAGACCAGCACTGATGCATCTGATCTTGTCCTCCAGGGAGAGGTTGCTGGACAGCAGGCTGAACTTACTCCAGACATCCTCGAAGATACTGAGGTCAACTGTTGGGTAGTTCTTTCTTCAATTCACTTGAGTAACTGAAAATCAAATGTTGGATCTATGTTTGCGACTCAATTCCACCGTTGGAAATACATTGACCTATTGAACCGCTGAAGAAAGCTGGTTTGACTTTGGGGGGCCATCGGAAATCTAATGCCAGGGGATTATAGAGTAAACACATGGGGATAGAAGTGAGAAAGTACATAAGAAATAGTACTATTGCAAACAGTACAAGAGCCCCCACTTCTTTCTCATCCCATTAGTCTTGTTAATACAACAGCAGTATTTGATGTTCAGATGCTGCCTTTGTTTGGCATTCTAATTTCTGTTGATTATTGCATGGCTGCTGGAGTAAAATGTGAGCTCTACTCCTATGTGGCCAGGCCACTTATACAGAGTCATAGCATGGAAATGAGCCCTTCGGCCCAACATGTTCATGCCAACCAGATTTCCTAAACTGAACTAGTTCCATTTGCCTATATTTGGTCAATATCCTTCTAAATCTTTCTATTCATTTACCTGTCCAAATATCTTTTAAATGTTGTAATTGTACCCATCTCTACCACCTGGCAGCTCATTCCATATGCACCATCGTCTTTGTGAAAAAGTTGTCTCTCAGATGTCTTTTAAATCTTCCGCTCACAACTTAAACTTATACCCTCTAATTTTGGACTCCCCTACTCTGGAGAGGAGACCTTATCTATGCCCCTCATGATTTTATAAACCTCTAAGATCACCCCTCATCCTCCTATGCTGCAGGGAAAAAAATTCCCACCCTATCCAGATTCTCATAATTCAAACCTTCAAGTCATCGTAGCATTGTTATAATCTATTCTACATCCTTTCCAATTTAATAATGCTCTTCCTATAGCAGGTGACCAGCATTGTACGCAGTGCTCCAAATATGGCTTTACTAAGGTCTTGTACAGTTGTAACATGACGTCCCAACTCCTATACCCAATGTTCTGATCAATGAGGGCAAGTGTGCCTTGTTCACCTGTCTACTTGTGACACCATTTTCAGGGAACTATGTACCTATACCCTTAGGTCTCCCTGACAACAGACCCAGGGCCCTACTGTGAACAGTGACAGAGCAAAGATTATCAATTAACCAATTAATTGACTAATATTATTGCAGTAATACTGCTCATCCTTGAAGAATGCATTTGCTTTCAGAATGATTCTTTTTCAAATGAAGATTTGAATTTGGTCATTGAAACACGTCAGTCACAATTCCAGTTGGAATGTTGCTTGACTATTGTGCATTTTTAAATGGGACAGTTCACCATCTTGGAGCATGTGGAAAAATGACGTATGAAGACGCCAAAGCGCAGCAACATTTGCACTGCAGCATCAAAATGTTTCACTGGCTCCTATTGTCTAATAATAAGCTGGCACACTGTGCCAACTTTCATCAGTTATTTATTCATTTTAAGTAGGTGAAAGCACCACTGACTTTGTACCCTTGAATTATTAATGCTGTTTGTTGTAAGACATGTTGTACAAAATAGGATTACCTTTCAGAGAGGCATGCTGACTTATTCGGCCTTGGGCTGGGTGCAGAGTGTATGTGACAATTTGTGACGGAGTGGGAGATCAGAGAGCCGTGACTCATTGCATTGAGTCAGTACAGTCAAAATTCGGGAATCAAAAACATCATTTTCACTTAGTTACATAAACAGTGCTCAGTAATAGTGCAGTCATTGTACGATGAATAATACATGGGAGAGCTGTTTGCCAAATGACCCAGTGGCCCAGAATTTCCTGGACTCAGGTGCTATTATGACAGTGCATCTTCACAGTTCAGCTCATTTTCTAGTGCAAACACCTCAGGAAATAATGACGCGAGTGAGTTTGGACCATTGTCCACGTTGGTTATCTGGGAATTTTGTTCTGCTCTACGGATATCCTCAACAAATTCATAGCAACTCCACCACTGTCTGTCCACCCACCAAGCCCAATTAAATGCCAATTGTAAACTTTCTGGATTTATGCCTGTTTTCTCCACCAGTTAGACCGAAAAGTAAGGGATCGGTGAACATATTTAAATGGCTGGGAAGTAGCGTGCGGTACCCCCAGGTTGTCAGTGTGCCGTGGGGCACTATGAAAGGGCATCGGGGGAAGCTTGATACTATTAATTAGAGGGATCTGCAGGATTACTTGGAGATCGGAGTGCCCCAATCTGTTGCCAGCATCTTTTGGTCCCACACACCTATTTCCCTACGGGAATCAGTCTAAGCTCCAAAAGAATGACGAATTCTGGGTGGATTGTGATCTGGGTCATGCCCACTTACCCAGCAGGAATTGCACCACTTTTCCCACTGGGTGGGAAATTTTTGGGAGAATTGTGCACATTGTTACTATAGGTTTCTTTGGTTCTGTACAGAGTGCAAACTGAGTATAGATGTGGAAGTACTATTTAACATGAGGGTATGAAAGAGTGTTGGGAAGCATTGGTTTTCATGGATATGAGAGGTCATTGGGGAAGGTAGAGGAGCATGTTTTGGCATGGATTGGGCAAGGAGAGTGGCTGGGGATGAGGGAATGTGAAGAGTGAGAGCGAGAGAGCCTATTGTTGAATACAACAACTGGACTGAATTTCCAGAGAACTGAGGAGGATCTTTTAACGTGTCTGCCTTGGTATTCTGCAGACATTGTAGCTGCTTGGACTGTTTCTGGGGGTGGTGAGCCTGACTCCAGCATGCTCCCAGAATAACCATTGCATTTTTCAAGGCACTTTTTCCTCAATTCAGGTAAGTCAGGGCATTTCCCAACTCCCATCACCCAACTATTAAATGAAAGTCTAGCCCATTAAATCAGAAGGTATGCTGTTCAATACAGTATTGTGAACAACCCAGCTTCTGAGGAGGATTTGTATTTAATGTGACCAAAGTTTCATTGCTGCCAGCCAGCTGAGAAGGCATTGCCAGCGGCAATGGATTCTTGGAAATTCGTTGCTTCAGATCAGTTGAAAGGAGTGTTTGGTGAATGATTTTCTCTTTTTTTAATACGTACTTTTGAAACCTGGTGGATGGTAATCTTTATCTGTACTGAGCTATTTTAATGGTGCAGAACAATTTATTTTAGAATATTTAGGGATTTTATTATTTTGTGATAATCTTAAACTTTCAGTGATTACATGACGACCTTTAATTCTTTATGGATGTCATCACTGGTTGTGTGAAGGGTGCTAGTCAAGAATGGTGACCAGTAGGAGCAGTTGTAACAATAAAAATTTTGGAGTGCCGTCTTGGGATTGATTTGAGATGACGTTTATGACGGATATAATATTACCACCTGATAAGTATCATATTTGTTATCTAGATGTCTAGATTCAAACATGAGTTAAATACTCAGTCAAAATTAAACAATTTCAATATGCTCTTACCTCCAGTGTCTGGCACTTTTTGATCATACTTGACTTACTGATATTGAAAAATTGGATCTCTGTGGATTACAGAGTCAATTTGGCAAAACATGTGCTACTGGCAGAGATTCTTGCCCACAAGTTGCAAATATTTGGGATGCTGACATGTTACCAGCAATTTTCCACCTGTTGATGTTAATGGGTGCAAAATTGAGTGGCACATCTGGTGTCTTTTGAAGTGCCTGTTAGCTGAAGATCCCAGCTGATTGCAAAACGGACGCTGATATCTCTGCTGATGAACAGAATGCTCCATCCAGTTGCCAGTCTGACAATTCACTCACTACTGCAATAACAATGCTGCATACAAACATATTTTATTGTATCAACAATAGATAGAAAAGGATGTTAAAAATGAATCGTAAACCTTTACAACACTGACTGATGACCTTTTAAAAACAGTATCACACATCATACACCTGTTTCCTGGGCACGCAAGATTTCTCACCCTGCAAACATACAGCATTGGAACAGAAGCAGGCAATTTGGCCCCTCTTGCTTGCTCTGCCATTCAAAAAAACAAAAGAAAATTACAGCACAGGAACAAGCCTTTCGGTCCTCCAAGTCTGACCCACCATGTTGCCAGGTTGAACTAAAACCCACTACTTTACATATCCATTCCCATCCTATTCATGTATTTGTCAAGACTCCCCTTGAAAGTCACTATTGTATCTGCTTTCACTACCTCCCATGTCAGAGTTTTCCAGGCACTCACCACCCTTTGTGTAAAAAAAAAACTTATCTCGTACATCTCCTTTAAACCTTGCCCCCACACCTTAAACCAGTGCCCCTATCAATTCCACACTGGGGAAAAAACTTCTGACTGTCCACTCTGTCCATGCCCCTCACAATCTTGTAGACTTCTATCAGTCTCCCCTCAACCTCCGTCACTTCAGTGAGAACAAACCAATTTTCTCCAACCTCTCCTCACAGCTAATGCCCTTCATACCAGGCAACATCCTGGTAAATCTTTTCTGTACCCTCTCCAAAGCCTCCACATTCTTCTGGTAGTGTGGAGTCTAGAATTGAACACTATATTCCAAGTGTTGCCTGATTAAGATTCTATAAAACTGCAATATAATTTACCAATTTTTAGACTCAATGTCTCAGAGATGAAGCAAGCATGCTGTGTGTTTCCTTGACTACCTCCACCTGCATTGCCACTTTGTGACCTGTGTACCCAGATTCCTCTGTCTATCGATATTAAGGTTCTGCTATTTACTGGATCTTTCCTATCTGTATTAGACCTTCCAAAATGTAGTACCTCACATTCAATAAGATCATGGCTGATGTGTTTTGAATTCAGCATTCTGTCTAGCCCATTGACTTTTGATTTCCTTGCCTAACAAGCTTTCCACCACTGCCTTAAAAAAATATTCAATGACCCCGCCTTCACTGCATCTGAGGCAATGTGTTCCAAACTTGCACAACCCTCAGAGAAAACATTTCTCCTTATCTCTATCCTAAAGGATAACTTCTCATTTAAAAACAGTGTTCCTTTGATCTGGACTTGCCCACAAGAAGAAGCACTCTTTCTGTGTCCAACTTGTCAATATCTTATGAAGTTGAGTGAGAACAAGTTCAGTCTGACTAGGCTTTCTTCCTAACACAATTCTCTCATTCCAGGTATCAATCTCGTGAACCTTCTCTGAGCCACTTCCAAAACATTTACAACCTTAAATAAGGAGACCAAAACTGCGCACAGTATTCAACATGTGATTTCACCAATGCCCTGTACAACTGAAGCATAATATTGTTACTTGTGTTCAATTTCCCTCAAACTAAAGGATAGCATTCCATTAGTCATAATTACTAGCTGTACCTGTAAATGACTGTGATTTATACTCTTGAACACCTAGATCCTTCCATATCATGTAATTCTGTAGCCGTTTTTTATTTACTCTAGGGACAAATTTACTAAAAAAATTCAAAATGCCGAACAAGCATGAAAACTGGAGAGAATTGCATTTGTTTTTCCGGCAAGAGAAAAAAAAATGAAATCTTATCATGCTCTAAAAAAGTTGAGGCAACGTGTGATTCTTGCAAGTATGGGGAGTGAACAGAGTCTATTCATGCTGGGAAGCCAGCTGTTGAATGCTAGAGGGCGCTGTTGGACATGCACCTAATCTCCCAGTGCACTGCCAAGAGTACAGGGTGCATTGGGAGCTTGTTCCCCTCACACCCCCCACCAATTGCTGCTCCCATTCACTCCTTCCAGGGCGCAAGACTGATTACATGGGCAATTCACTGCCATTATCATCCTGAGAGGTGAGGATCTGAGTGCGAACATGGTTGATCAGCATGGCGAGTCAGTAAGATCACACCCTCTGCCATCCTAATCTTTAAGATCGAAAATAAATGTTGCAGGTAAATGTATTTCAAAGTGTAAGATAGTTGATTAAAGTGTTTAAAGTCTCTGTAATTTCAAACTAAATGTAATGCTGCTCAAAATTCTCTTTTGTAATTGTGCATGAGGGGCAGTGAATGAATAATGTTAAGCATTGAAGTGCCTGTGCATCCTATTGATGAAAATGAGGTGAAAATTGTACCGCTGTCTGAGTGGGCGTCAATGGCTACTCATAGTGACAAAGAGAAATAATGTTTCTAGTCACTTTTACCGCGAGTAGCAGTTTTGCACATTGGGATTGTGATGGATGTATCGAGCAGGTTTGTCTGACCGGCCGAGGTTGGGAACAGAGGCAGATACAATCCGGAAACACTGGTGCCAGCCAGTTTCCCAACACTGTTCCTGCTGTCTGCCATGTTGGAGCCTGGCAAAGCTCCCTTGCCCCACAAGGCGGGTAACCAATTAGGCTCATTAAGAGCTTTGCAAATCATAGAATCCTTACAGTGTAGGAGGAGGCCATTTGGCCCATTGAATCTGCACCGACCACAATCCCACTCAGGCCCTATTCCTGTACCTGCTAATCCTCCTGACACTAGAGTCAATGTAGCATGGTGAATCAACCTAACCCACACACCTTTGGACTTGGACACCAAAAGGCGGATTTCCTAGTGGGCTGCTGGTTGTCTGTGATGAGGGAAAGCAGGCTGGGGTGCTCACGCTGCAGGTAGGCCCGCAGGCTCTCCCTGCCTGCTTTGGTTCAGTTGTAGTCAAATGCCATCCTGAATAGGGATTCTTCACTCCATAATCTCCCATCTTCCTCCAGAATGGTGACCTGGCTGACTTTTTGAAGAAATTATTGCAGGGAGGGCACCTTCCTATTGAAATATTCTATTAATCACCTTTTATTGTGGTTGTTTGCTCCACTGAAGCTAAAATGCCTCTAGCCCTTTAACCTCACAAGCCCACCAACTGCTGCCTTCATTAAGAAGCTGTCTGCATGCTGATTAAGGGGTTGTTCCAATCTCAAGTCCCGAGAGTGGCTAATTCCACCCTAAGGAGAGAATTCAGGACCTGGGAACAGTCCTGATACCAGTGAAAACGTCACCCATGTTCTGTGTGCAGGTTCAGAATTATAAATTTGTGTCTGATCATTTTCGGGCATGGCCAATATTTTATGTTTCTGAATTATTTTCAAGACGAGTTCTAAGGTAGGTATTAGAAGGGAATAGAAAGCCACCAGTTTTAAGTTATTTCTATATAGGGGCTGCCAGTGATCAACACCCACTAAGATGTGAAATCAAACCTTTGCCCCTTTGCTGTTGATGTACAAAGTATGTGCCAAGTACAATAATTTGTCGTATGGTCTTTATAAAGACCAGATTTACAAGAACATTGCATCTGTCTCTTTCTATATTGATGTAGAACTGGCGTCATCTGCAAAAGGCTGCTGGGAAATTCTGATCTATCTCTTTCCTCCTTCTTTCCCTCATCTTCCCCAGGCATTACTTAAATTACATGATGCTTTCTTGAGATTACCATGTTTTTGATTCAAAGTATAGCTGCTATTTCATTAGGATTAAATGAGCTGATATTTAAGAAGTCCTTGACACAGAAAAGTGACATTATTAACTGAATTAATGAATTCTTAATTATTGAGCTAATTAATCTGTCCCCAAAATGTTTTTACAGTCTTTGGTCAGGAAGATTTCTAAATTTTATTTAGGATACAGCGTTGAGAACAGGGAAAGATTAGGTATAAGAACATAATGCAAATTTGTTTCTTTATCTTAAAATGTAAGTGTGAAAGATCAGGGTGCAGTTTTGTAAACTGATCAAAAAGGGTAGCATAGTTAACAGTGCTGCCTCACTGCATCAGGGACCCAGGTTTGATTCCAGCCTTGCGTGACTGTGTGGCATTTGCACATTCTCTCGCTGTCCACATGAGTTTCCTCCAGGTGCTCTGGTTTCCTCCCACACTCCAAAAATGTACGGGATAGGTTGCAAAATTACCCCTTAATGTCAAGGGGACTTGTGGGTTACGCATGGGGAGTTGCAGGGATAGGATGGGATTGTTGTTGGTGCAGGCTTGGTGGGCTGAATGGCCTCCTGCACTGCAGAGATTCTTTGCTTCTACCTCTAGAAAACTATCCCTATTCCTTTAGAGTGTAAAAGTCAATTGAAAACATTATTTGATTACAATTTTCAACATTGCGCATAAGAATTTAACTTTTAATTTTGCTGCACTGTCCAAAATAGTGATCATTTTTCTTGAACTTGTGGAACACAAGGCTAGAGTTCCCTTTCTGGTTAGCATTCATTTATTGGAAGCATTGTCTATGCTCAAAATATAGTAAACATCACTGCAGGCAGAGCTGCTCATGTTTGCCTTGCAAACCTCTGGAGGATTCTTCTCACTGGCTATCAGAGGTTCAATGGAAGACCAGCGTGACTTCTGACTGTATCCATTGTTTGCACTGAAGCCCCAGTGGTCAGTTGAGGCCCTCCATGTTCCCCCACATTTCACCATATGAGTAGCTTTGGTTTACTGGTGTCAACTTTTGCTCATCTTCACAACTGCCCTTTTTAGGTTGCTAGCTGTTTTCTACTCACCAGAAGAATAGTTTGAGTCTAGAGCACCTGGACTGTGGACAATCTTCGTGGATGGACAATTATAATGTAATTGAAGTATTTATTTAGGAGGAGATAATAGCCTTAGTATATATGAAAGAGAAACAAGCCATTCTGCCTCATGCCAGTATTTGTGCTTCATTCAAACTTCCTTCTGTCTATCATATCTAGATCTATCATAACCCTGTATTCTCCTCCAATTTGAAAATAAGCTGGTTCACATGTGTGCATAATGTCACATGACAGCTAAAGTTGACAACCATCATCGGTAGGCTTTGATATCATGGAGTATTTTGATTTGATTTATTATTGTCACATGTATTGGGATACAGTGAAAAGTATTGATGTTTGTGCGCTATACAGATGACACATACTCTTCTTAGAGTACATGGGGAGAAGGAAAGGTGAGGGTGCAGAATATAGTGTTGCTGGGTGTAGATAAAAATCAGTTTAATATAAGATAGATCCATTCAAAAAAGTCTGGCAACAGGCAGGAAGTTATTCTTGACTTGATTGGTTAGTGTTCTCAGATTTTTGGATCTTTTTCTGACAGAAGATGATGGAAGAGAGTATGGCTGGAGTATGTGGGGTCCTTGCTTATGATGGCTGCTTTCCCAAAGCAGCAGGAAGTATAGACAGAGACAATGGATGGGGTGCTGATTTGCATGATGGACAGGACTGCATTCAAATCCTTTATAGTTTCTTGCGGTCTTGGTCAGAACAGGAGCTGTACCAAGTTATAAGCACGTGTAACGCCTGGATTGGTGATGCAAACTTCTAACTATCTTTCAATTCAAAAGTGCTGATGTTATTTTCTGTTGCATGCAATACTTTAGAGGTAGTTTGTGCAAGATGTACATTTTAATTTAGCATGGTGAGGGTATATGGCAGGGGTATGAGGCTAATTGGATTGCGATGGGCCAAATGACCTCCTCTTTTGCTTGTGTCTTCCCATGGTATGAATAGAAATCAGTTGACCTGGCGTGACTTGTAACTACTTTCCTCCCTGGGTGACAAGCTTGTCACATAATTAAAAATTAAATTATTTATAAAGATCCATTAAGGTGGGTGACAGAAAGATTTGCCAAAGGCAGCTGTTGTGCGAGAATGGACTGAGTTATATCCTGTGTGACCAGGAATAATGTTCTAAATGATCAGCAGCAAAGGAATTAATTGAATTTGGGAAACATTTTGTACAGCAGACGTATGCAAATTTGACTTTTACTACTTCATGAGTTTTGTGTAAGCTGTCTTCAAGTATGAATGATAAATGAACAGTTAGACCAAGACTCATAAGTTTGCAACATGCTGTAGACAGTATTTAATAACTTGGGGTTTAGAAATACCATTACGATGTAATGTACGAGTGCAATTGAATTTTGTGCTTTGCCCAAGAGGTAGATTTCAGAATAGTCCTGATAAACCCCTAATGCTCACACTTTCAGTTTTATGGCAAAAAAAATTCAATATAACTGAAATGTAATTCTTCGAGCTAATTTTGCGGTGTGGCATTGTCTGCTCGCGCTAATGACCTCGGATTTGCAAGCAATTTAGACACAGGAGATGGTACGTGATAGAAGTGTCTATTAGGCCTTTAAGGCAAGGGACTGATGCTTTTGAATTTGCTCTTTTGTTCTGCTTTATTTTCCCTGAGCCCTGAATTTTATATCATCAGTAGCTCATAATGCCATTTACATAAGATGTGCAATTTCATTATGAAAAGTTATAGCAAACTTTAGAAGCAGCAATATCTTCACACAACTATGTGCTCATGAGGTGCCACGAATACATCAAACAGTGGCCAATTAACGTTATACAGTTGATGTGGATTTTCAGAAGATTTTTTTTACTGTTCATACAAGTATGATATTTTGGGACTGTATCTTTAAGTTTTTTGGTAAATAAAGGAGTTCACCTGACCTGTCTTGCAGTCCATATGATAGCTTGGTTTGAGAGATTGTTAGAGGTAGGAGGAAGGCTCAGGTTGTTTAAGGAGGCATACAATGAGGATAATGGCAATGGACTTGACAATGAGTAGCCTACAAGTCTCAAAGTTCTAGAAAGATGAGGCTGAAAACTGCCCATTTACTTTGAAGGTGAAATGGAGTTGGGATTAAGGAATAGCTAAATGGCATTTCTATCTGGATGCAAGGCTAATATGCTTCATTTTGCATGGAGATTATGGCAGAGGAAACCATCTTTTAGATCAGGTTATAGATGTCCGTACAAATCTGAATATTGCAGATAGGCAACAGAAGTTGATGGTCAGCAGATAAAAAAAAAGCTGCTTGTCTTTGTGTTATCATAAGTGGATACTGGAAGGAGGTAGTCTCGAGACTGAGAGATGCGTCTTACAGCCGCATGAGGATTCTAAGGGGGAAGAAGAATTGAGGAAACACAATTCACTATTGGTGGTGGATATAAGAAATCTGAGTAATGCACCAGGAGAAAGTCAGTCACAGTTGCTGCTTGGTGAAATGAGAAGCTGGGAGCAACTGGACTGTTTGCTTCAAGGTCTGTGACTGCATGAAGGGTGTAACATTATAAAAAGGGAAATGCCACTTTCTGCAGTTCAAAGTTTAAATTGTCCAAAAAAGAAAATAGTGTTTAGTTAAGTGTTGTTTCAGTCATTTGTTACAGTAAAAGTTTTGAAGCATACAATCTTGACTTGTCACAATTTCAGTTATTAAATGAAAGTTTGAGTTATTTTTAGTGTTATTGTTCAAAGTTATTTTCAAATTTGCTGTCTTACCATCTCTTCCTTTAGCCTAAATTCTGCTGAGGGCTTTTTCAGACCTCCCCGGCTTGCAACCCTTGTGCTGCTTTGCAATCAGCATATCACTTTCGATGCCAAAGTCCAAATGATCAGTTTAACAATTTAATTACATGTCTGACTGAAGCTTTATTATTAAATCTCTAGACTTGTGCTTAATAAAAGGAAACATGGGTAGAAAATTGGTTCATGGCAAGAAATGAAGGATTTGTGTTAATGGTGTGTTCAGAGAAGAGAAGAGTTGGGATTGGTGAACCTAAAAGACTTACGCTCAGGATCGCAGATAATTTGTACTTTGGCGCAGGAAGTGATATGCTGATGGCACAAAATGGAAGGTTTTTCAGGCTAGGGAGGCCTAACAAAAACTTTTGAAGAATATAGATTAATAGGAAAGACAGATCGATGATGTAGTTTAATGTGGAGAAATATGAAGTGGTATGTTTTAGAAAGCAAAATGAGGAATGAGGATATGTACTTAATGGACAGTTACTAAAGCAGGTTCAAATACATAATTTACACAAAACTGGAGTATGGATGGGTAAAACCAGAAAAAAAACAATTAGGCTTCATAAATGGGTATAAAGTTTATGCAAATAAGAGTAGTGAATTGGTACAAAACATTAGTTTGACTGCATTGTACTGTGTGCAGCAATTAGGTCTTTGAAAGAATTAAAGCTTTTGGTTTCTTTTTACTTTCAGATAGCTTGTGGATTTTTTTTTACTGTTGTTGGAAATATGAAATGGCTAAAAGTTGTTTATTCCCAGTGTTGGAAGCATCAAGGTATATTTTAGCTGGCCATGCCTTTCACTCTTTGTCGATTGTGTGATTAATGCCAGTTGATTTATTTTTTGTCTCACGCTGTGAAACAAGATAGCCAAGTTAGTCTCAACGTAAAATGCAAGACTGAAATTCAGTAATTGTTACATTTCGACTGGAGATCAGATTGAATTCGAACCCAGGTCCCCAGAGTATTATCCTGAATCTCTAGATTATTAGTCACGTGACAATACCATTACACCACTGTCTCCCCAGTTGGATAAGAAGTATGTAGCTACTTGCCCATTCACACAGATACCCAACAGAAGATGTCAGTCTGTTTCCATCGCCCACTAAAGCAACTTATAGTGCAAAATATCACAGAAATTACATGGCAAAGACACATTCATCCCATGGGCAGGTGACATTCGCTCATCAGTTATAATCAATTTTGGATGGTCTTTTTACAGGGGATGTATGATGATGTCATTCATAACTCAAATCTCCAGTAATTTGGAGCAAGTCAGAGCCTTGCCTGGTAGACTGAAAGTTCACTACACTTTCAAGTTTCCGCCATGTCTCCCCACTGTAGCCAGACCATTGCATCCCAACAGAAGAATAATAAATATTCTTGATTCTGTTACTGAAACTGATATGGAAAAACAGAACAACTAGGAGGCACAGAAAAGCTCCTCAACAACCTTAAATATAAAATTGCATTTGTTGAATGATGTTTGCAAACTTCTGTCAGTTCTTCTCCATCCAAAAAGCTTCAGAGATCATTGTGACCAGCTTTCTTTTGGGTAAATCAATTGAGCTAAATTAAAACAAACTAAGGGAAAAAACAAGAAGAGAATTGCCCAAAAGAAAAACAAAGCAGAAAGGAACCTGAAAACATGAAATCAAAATGTGATTGAAGTGGTTGTGATACACACTTCATCGCTGCGGGTGTTCAAAGGGCATGGAAGACCTTGATGGTGCCCTTGGGAATTGCATGCCCTCATTCCAGAGTTACCCGGCTGGTAATATAACCATAGTCGAGGGACAGACAGTTGGGCCGATGACGCCTGCTTCCTGGACTTTTCTGATTATGATTCCAGATGCTTGTAATTGTCGAATTAGAAGTGAATGTCTCGAACATCATTATAATTGACATGTAATAGGTCAGCTTTTGAATTGGTTGGTTATCATTTGTGAAGGAAGTTCAACAAAATGGTCACCTCCACCCTGCAATGTATGATGTACAACTAATTTGATACACTGTGCATTTTAATTTCACAAATGGGGAACTTTAATAAGCGCATTCTTTGCTAAGGCACATTCTATATGACTCCTTAGAACCTGTGATAAATGGGTTCATGATTGTTTCACAGTTTCAGTCATATGCACCATCTTCAATCTTACTAATGAATTATATCTTGTAAATGCCAGTGCAGTGAATGCTTTCTGAATAGGTTATACCTTGTTCTCGGCCCTGTTTACACTGCCACTGTCTGCTATTGTGATTAGCACAATGAGGATTGATTGTACTTTTCACTGCATTCCAGGATTTTAAGCATGAGAGAACTCTTTGCAAGCTGAGGTAGTGCTGCTGAAGAGCTTTCTTCTTGCATGCTTGTTAGACATAAGTGGAGCTGTAGCATCACTGAAGTGTTTGGGTTGTTTAGGTGTCAGGAAGCTGAAACAGCTCTGTATCTTTACCTAGCAGTTGTCGGGAAGGGAGGAGAGGCAGGAAACTCATCACTGTCTCACAAATCATGCACCCTGTGGCAGGTTGGCACAACAGTTAGTACTGCTGCTCCACAGTGCCAGAGATCCAGGTTCAATTCATGGCATGGGTCACTGCCTGTGCACCGTCCGCATGTTCTCCCTGTGTCTGCGAGAGTTTCCTCTGGATGCTCTGGATTCCCCCCTCAGTCTGTAAGATATGCTGGTTAGGTGCATTGGTCATGATAAATTCTTAGTGTACCCGAACAGGCGCTGGAATGTGGCGACTGGGGTAATTTCATTGCATGTTAATATAAGTCTACTTGTGAAACTAATAATTAAACTTAAACACTAACACTATTATGGAATCAGGAATATATAATAGATTAGGTGCTGTGTGCTATTGCAATCAATGGGATATTTTCCTAAACTAACAGCCTTCACACCCCAAAAAACACTGCACACATCATTCATTACAAGACACTTCTGATGAGTAAATACAATTGCTGTGTTATTAATGTTTTGATTTGTAAGGGCTGATTAACTGCACAATCAACAATAGATGCTTTGCACATAAATTAGGATGTTTTTTAAGGATGGTGGGGTAACGTGATCTGCAGTGACCCCAACATGACTCTGCAAATGAATACAAGAGTTCTTAATTTGAGTGTTGAACATTCACACTCCAATGGAATAGGTCTTTTCAAAGGAAAGCTTTCTCTCTGGTGCAGCGTAACAACTAATTTACATTTATTGCAGCTGTTCCTTATTGCTTCCAAGTTATTTCACCCAGTCACTTCACTCACATGAAGTGTTAATTAAGTAATTTATACCTTTTTATAGCCAGCCATTGGATCAGTTTTGCTGGTTGTTTAATTAGAAGCGTCAAGACATGGAACAATGGATCATGAGAGTGATTATCAGGACACGATCTGATTGGGGTTTTCGGATGATTTCACGGACTCTGAGATTGAAATCACAAAATGAGAGCAGTGAGTTGTCACGTTTGGGTTATATTTCACATTTAGGATTGTAATGGGGTAGTTTTGTTCACTTTTATTTCCTTTGAATTGATGATTTTTATGACTAGGGTATCCCATTATCATTGGAATGGAAGGTAATATAAAACTGTCACTCAAAAATTAATTATTTTGATATAATCATTATAAGTTTCTTTTGAAATTATTAGCAATTGGCTTCAATGTAAACTCCTTTTTGAATTCACAATTTAGATTCGAGATGCCATCAGAGCATGGTGACTTATTTTGAGCTGTGCCAGCATACCCCCAATTCTATGCCACTAAAACTTTCTCTACATCCTAACCATGACTGTAACATTGCATTCTGCACCTTCTTTCCTTTATATATGATGCGCTCTGTCCGTAGACCGTGCAAGAAACATACTTTTCGCTGCATGATAGTACATGTGACAAGAATAAATCAAACCAAATGAAAAATGAACCAGCCTCTTATGATGCAGATCTTGTCAAGGAAACCTAACAATCTCTCTCTCCAGCCTATTAAAGAATATACATTTACTTAGTCCTTTAACAACTTCACAATGGGTTCCAGAGCTAATATCTAACAAAGTATAGTCACTGTTGAAATCTAGAAAACAGGGCAGCTGGTATACTTTGAAGGAATCCAACAAACAACAATCAGATTATCGATTTTGATGATGTTGGGTAATTAGGTTGTTGAGGAGCCCTGCTCATGCTCTGCTTTTTCACATTCACGCTAGCCACTGGGCTTCAATTTATAACAAGTGAGTTGTGCTACTACCACTAAGGGGCTTTATCTGACAGTAGGAGATGTCTGTCTGCATGTATAGGGGAGTGCAGCAACACCGACACCATCAGGTAATTGAATTCCCAAATGTATCTGTTAGTGCAGCACTCCTTCAGTATTCCACTGAAAAGGCAACTTCTGTATTCAAGTCTCTGAAATTGGAATTGAACCAATAAAATTTTGATTCTGAGGGGAGCCTGCTACCATTGAGTCAAGGCTAATCGAATCAAATTGCCACTAAACTCATGGCTACCCAACGTTTGCCACCCCCCTTCCCAGCCCCGGCTCATTGGTATTCCAAATGGTTCCTTTTCCTTAAGTACTGTTCCTCTTTCTTTCAAGTCTGGAATCATCAACCCCTCCTCAAAAACTCTGCACTGGACTCCTATCATTACAAACCACTGCTCCATCTCCCTTTTTTATGTGAACTGCAAACACTTGCCCATCTTTCTGACAGCTCCGTATTTGAACTACTCCAGTGAGGCTTGTCGTCTTTCCAAGTGATAAATGTTGACTTGGAGTCCTCCTCTGCTTCGAATAAAGCTGCCGGATTGTTAGTCCCACCAGAACCATCAGATAAGGAAGAAAATTCTGTTTGAAGAATGGACTGTCTGAAGTTGTAGCATTCCTCAAGGGTATCACTGCAGTGCCCTCAGAGATTACACACAATTATTAGAGATGTAAAGTTTTAAATCGACCCTTTGAGGAATTAAGAGAGTCATGTGATGTGTTTTGAATTCTGCCTTGCAACAAGTTGGTGGTTACCATGGGGAGGGGCTGGGTAGGTGGCAGGGGTGCTGCTCAGGTTGAGATTTATTAGGAACAAGATGCAAAATATTCACATCTGAAAATGAAGGCAAACACAGCTGGTTTGGTTATGAGCAGACTTTCTATATCGGATGAAAGGAGAGCGGTGTAACAGAGATAAAAGGATGAGGCTGATTTAACCAGCAGGTGACTGTGGATCCTTGAATTACTAGATAGAGTGCAGGAGGGAGAAAGGTCTCTGGTCAGGAAGGTGCTTTGCAAGATGATCTAAAGACTCTGGAAGATTTGTCCCAGCAAAGTCAGGAAGAGAAGTCACTGGAGTGGCCTGACTTCTGGCGGACAATTAGGAAATTCATTGACAAATGAAGGGAGGGGCTTTCAGTGGTCACTTGATGATACAACTTGGCGAAACCCATTGAAAGCTGGGAGTAGTTCTGGGTTATTTTCTATAAAGGCCATAATCCTGGGGAGATCGTGCTGTAATTTATACATTATGCAGTGTCGAGTTAGCGGTTGTATTAGAACATGATTAAGTATTATATTTGCATGTAGTTCAGAGTATTTGTTGCCTACTAAGTAATAATCATAGAATCCCTACAATGCAGAAAGACGCCATTTGGTCCATCGAGGCCCTGTCCCCATAATGCCAATATTTACCCTGCAAGAGACAATTTACTATGGCCAATCCACCTAACCCGCACGCCTTTGGACTGGGGAAGGAATCCGAAGCACCTGGAGGAAACCCACGCGGACATTGGGTAAACTTGCAAATTCCATGCAGATGGTGACCTGAAGCTGGAATTGAACCTGGGTCTCTGGTTCTGAGAGGCAGCAATGCTAACCATTGTGCCACCATGCCACACTGTGACCAGCTGAGTTAATCCAGAATTTACTATTTTATTTTCAGATTCCTAGTATCCAGTGTTTGGCTTTTATTTGAATGTTAAATCAATATTGCGTTTTGTTTGTTTGTTACATTATAAGTCTTGAAATCTTATTGCGTGATTTCTTTAAGTCGGTTACTGTGTATTTAAATATCTTGTTAAAAGATGCTTGTCTCTCAGGGAATTGTAACATAAAACTCAAGTGAATTGTGCTGCTACCACTAAGGGGCTGTATCTGACAGCAGGAGATGTCTGCCTGCATGTATAGGGGAGTGTAGCGACACCGACACCATCAGGTAATTGAATTCCCAAATGTATCTGTTAGCGCAGATATTTTTCCATTTTACTTTTAAATTAAAACATGAACAGTGTGGTGGAAAAGCTTACATGGCCATAACTCCAACTGAGCTGGAAAATGTGCCACAGTATTTAAAATTCCAGCTGCAAAGGCAGAGTTTTCATAGCAGCTTCTCCTTGCATTCAGTCTCCTGAAAAGCAGCCGTGAAGTTTGCCTAATTCAGCCAATACACCTTTCTTCAGAAGCAACAAGGGCAACAGCTTCACAAGCTGGTCGCATTAATTTAAACTCGCATCCAGTGACTTTCTAACTTGATGTCCCCGGCTTCTGGTTTGTACAGTAAACAGATGGCAGACATTCTGAGACTGTCTAATTTTAGAAGCAAATAGCACAACCATATTTTACCGTGATATGTAATGTCAGCATTTAACTTGCACCTGCTTTCCAATGCTGCATAAGGGTTTCATCTCCCTTACACTCACAGCTATAATCTCTTGGAAAATGTCTTTCAAGTCAGTGGCGTGCTGTATCAGTAATAGCTGCTAGTCAGTGGGATGTGTGCGAATGAAACGTTACCACAATTGGCAAATTAAAGGAAATTAATCCGTTCTACCAGCAAATCGCCGGTGTGGCATATGCCGTTTGTTGGATTTGTTTTTGCCTGTGTAGTTTCTCAATTTATTTACGAGAAAAGTAGTACAGCACAGGAATGGGCCCTTTGGCCTTCCAAGCCTTAACTAAGTTTTAAAAAAAAAACCTTCTGCTCTTGGTCTGTATCTCTCTATTCCCTCCCTATTCATGTACCCATCCAGATGCCTCAACTGTTGCTAATGTGCCTGCTTCCATCACCTCCTCTGGCAACGCATTCCAAGCACCCATCACATCTCCCTTAAA
Source organism: Sphyrna mokarran (assembly GCA_024679065.1). Taxonomy (NCBI): domain Eukaryota; kingdom Metazoa; phylum Chordata; class Chondrichthyes; order Carcharhiniformes; family Carcharhinidae; genus Sphyrna; species Sphyrna mokarran. The sequence goes on from JAGIQG010000019.1 coordinate 26,544,688, forward strand.
CTTCCCCCTCTCACCTTGAACCTGTGCCCCCTTGCAAATTGATACTTGCATCCTGGGAAGAACATCTAACTATCCACCCGGTCTATTCCTCTGTTTTGCAGACATCCTAACAGGTCTCCCTTTATCCTTGCCTTTCCAGTGAAAACAATTCTCGTTTATTCAACCGCTCCTCATAGCAAATACCTTTGAGACCAGACAACATCCTGGTGAACCACCTTGGCACTGTCTCCAAAGCCTCCACATACCTCTAATAGTAGGGTGACCAGAACTGCACGCAACACTCCAAATGTAGCCTAACAAAGATTTCACATAGCTGCATCATGATTTCCCAATCCCTGTACTCAGTGTCCTGACTGATGAGGGCAAGCATGCCATATGCCTTCTTAATCACCTCGGCCACCACTTTTGGAGATCTGTGGATCTGCACATCCAGATCCCCTCAGTACGTTAATGTTCCCAAGGGTTCTGCCATTTATGCTATAATTCATAACTAAATTTGATCCTCCAAAATGCATCACCTTGCATTTGTTTGAATTAAACTCCATCTGCCATTTCAGTGCCCAAGTCTCCAATCTATCTATATCCTGTTGTGCTCTCTGACAATCTCCGGCACTATCAGTAACCCTATAAATTTTCATGTCAGCCACAAACTTATTAATCAAACCTCCCACATTTTCTTCCCGATCGTTTATTTATATCGCGAAGAACAGAAATCCTGCCACTGATCCTTGCGGATTGAAAAATGTAAGTAGTAAATAGAAATGCTAAAGCCAAAAGAAGTCATCATACAGCACTGTCTCTTTAAAAAGCAGCTCTCTTTATGTGTGAGTTTTAAATTGCCAAGTGCAGGCTGCAGAAGCAGGTTTTTGTCAGTCAATGTTTCAACCTAACCAAAACAGGCTTTTGAATTGGACCAATGAGTTTAAAGCAAGCAGGCTTCTTATTGTGTCAAAACAAGATGCAGAGGCACAGAATCAATGGAATTCAAATGTGAGGATTGTTGATAGCCTCAAGCCACTCAGATTGCAGGAATACTGAGGCAATTTCAGGTATATAAACCCAGATAAGGGGGAGCTGGGGTAACTGTCAGAGTATGCCTGCCACATCTTGAGTCGCAATGAAGGATGGCGAGGCTCACTTGTAAATCCTGTAGTTTCGTGTATAACTTTATAAAACCACTATCTGAACAGAGCAATGCCAACTCAGTGTTTCAGACGACAGCATCACCAGGGAGAGTTCATATTTCCAAGAGATGCCTGTTTGTATGTTAGTTGAGAGTGACTGAATTCTGTAATGATTTATTAATGATTTCATTATTCCTGAAGGTGCCTTGTAATATTTGAATGGCATTCTGTTGAAATTTGATTCAGTTTGTTAATTGTTTAAGTAAGGTTGTCACCAACTTACAGAATAAATACCTGTTAATTGTTCATGATGAAGATCCTACTTTAATTTACCAAAGCCAATAACTTCCTACCACATCACACACTAATACAAGATTGGTTCCAAAATCGAGTGGAGGAAAAAAATCACTACTGTCATTACAAGGATTAAATAGTGGCTAGATGGAAAACACTTTAATCTCAGTTATCTCCACCAGAATTAGGCAGATCACCATTGATATACATGATCCACCAGTATTTCCATTGCCAATGACTACAGTGTTGTTTCCCACTCTGTGCCTATTTTCAAGCCATTCTAATATCTTCAAATCTGTATATTAGCTATTTGGCCCAAGCTCTAATGTTGCCAAAGCAAAATTCATTTGGCTCAGCCAAATACTCCACTTTCTATTCATGTTGAAGGAGAGACTTTGGAATATGTTGGAACTTCTCCATACCTTGACAGACACTTCTCTTAAAAGGCCACCATTGATGAGGAGATCCAATACCAGATCAGCTACACCAGCTGAGCCTTACATATAGAAACATAGGAGCAGGCCATTTGGCCCTTCAAGTCTGCTCCATCATTCTTCATGATCATGGCTGATCGTCCAACTCAACGGCCTAATCCTGCTTTCTACCTACAACCTTTGATTCTATTCCCCCCAAGTGCTACATCTGGCCTTTTCTTGAATACAGTCAATGTTTTGGCATCAACTACTTCCTATGGTGATGAATTCCACAGACTCACCACTCTTTGGGTGAGGAGATGGCTTCTCACCTCCGTCCTGAATGGTCTACCCTGAATGCTCAGACTGTGATCCCTGGTTCTGGATTCCCCACCATTGGGAACATCCTCCCTGCATCTACCCTGTCCAGTCCTGCTAGAATTTTATAGATCTGAGATGCCCCCTCATTTGTCTGAACTCCAGCAAAAACAAGTCTGACTTGGTCAATTTCTCCTCAGACTTCAATCCTGCTATCTCTGGAATCAGCCTGCTACAAACTACATCAGTGAGTGGATAACAACGATCTCTGTGAGTCAATAAACTTCCTGGTGTACAGAGCAGTTGTCCCCATGCTCCTGTACTGCAGTGAGACCTGGACTGTGCATCAGTGACACTTGACACTAGTGAAACTCCATCAGCAATGCATTTGCTGCTTCCTCCCAATTCAAAGGAAGGATCAACAAACAAGCATCAGTATCTTCCTTGAAGCCAGCTGCAGAGGCATTCAGTTTAAAAACCCTTGTAAAATTAACTTCAGGCAGGACACTAAGTTGGATGGCCAAAAAGCAACTTCCCACCAGCTTCTGAAAAAAAAGCCCCAAACTGAGATTCCCTTGCAACTAAAACTCTGCAAATTTGTAGAGATGAATATTGGGCCAATTAAAAATGTTTCTAGTGTAATTACGATCCATTAAAGAGAGGGTTTTTCTGTGATTTTGCCTAATTGTGCTGCATGAGCAAACAGATTTTTGAAATAACCTTTTTGAATTGTATAATCCTTGCAGGACTGAAGTTAACTTCAGTTCTTAAACTTTCTCTTTTGTCCCCCAACTTTAAAACTGGTGCGATTAACCTGTATCAGGGGACTACAAAACATAATTTCTTAGAGAAAGGTGAGGTGAATAGGAAAATAATCCTTTGAAAGGTGGCTACACAAAAAAGTGTCTGGAAACCTTTGGTCTATGCAATCTAAATGCAAATTTCTAGTCAAGAGAATGAACAAGTATCTTTAGTCCTTGGAGCACTTGTTATGAAGGTCAATTGATAACAAACAAAATGTTTGCAATCTACTGATGGAAACACTTAGCTTGGAAGGAAGTTCCTGTACTTGACTATACAAAACCATACCGTAATGTGATATGGTTCTCAGGTACTTAGATGACTTTTTACTCCTAATAAAAAATGTATTTTCAAAGTCATGTTCAGACAGGAATGTTGTTCTGAGTACAATCTTCTCTGTGTCTGCTATTCTGTTAAGGGTGCTTTATTGTACTGTCTTATTCCCTTGCTTTTTATCATTGGATGCATTTGTTACAGCATGAATGTAGCAGATTGGCACTAAACAAAATACTCCATGCTTCAAAAGTGGGTACCTAATCCTGTTTTGTTTCTTTTTCCCTAATATAAAGAATCTCTTGAACCAGTCTGATTTAATTACATTTCAGAAGCTTGATTGCAACTTGCCAACTACACACTGTAATTAATTAAATTGTACTTCTCAATGAGTAGCATAAAGATGACTGGGGTTGGAATTGAAAATACCACATTGGACTAGTGGGGGTTGTTATTTGTGGAAGTTTGGAATAAGCCATAGTATGGAAACTTTTATCTGCTTCTGGCTTTGGTGTGCCTAACTTTGGACTGCATAAATATTTTTTCTTGGGATATGGACCTCACTGCAAGGTCTGTATTTATGACTCTTCCCTAATTGCCCTTGGACTGAACAGCTTAGTGGGCCATTTTTTATTCATTTGTGGAATATGGGCATTGCTGGCTGGCCAGCATTTAGTGCCCATCCCTAGTTGCCCTTGTATTTAGGATCTTGCTAGGCCATTTTGGGGGGGCAGTTGAGTCAGCCACATTGCTGTGGCTCTGGAGTCATGTCGGCCAGACCAGATAAGGAAGGCAGATTTCTTGTTGAACAAGTTGTTTTTCCTTCCAGAACCAGTTGTTTTACAACAATTAATGATGGTTGTTATAGTTAACTTTACTGAGACTATTTCTACATTCCAGAATTTAAATTTCACCAGCTACTATCGTGGTATTTGAACATGTTTCCGGAGCATTAGTCTGGGGCTGGGTGTTGCTAATCCAGTGATGTTGCCGTTTTGCTACTCCTTCCAATAAACTAATGCATGCTATGGCTTAGTTTGTAACAGTTGAGTCACAGGTCCTGGGTTTGAGTCCTGTCTCAAGGCATGAACACAAAACATACTGCTGACACTTCACTGCAGTACTGTGGGTGTCCTGCACTGTTGTTGTTGCAGTCTTTTGGATAAGACGTCAAACTTGCGATATCTGATCTGCCCCCTCAGATTACATAATCCTGGCCAAAAATCTATTCCCTCAATTTCCTTCCCTAAAGGACATTAGCGAACTAGATGAATTTTGACAATGGTTTCATGATCATTAGTAGATTCTTAATTCCAGATTTTTTTTATTGAATTCAAATTCCAACATATGCCATGGCAGGATTTGAATCTGGGTTTCGAGCACATTAGTCCATAGTTTCCTGGACTAATAACCTAGTGATTAATAGCACTTGACTATCACCTCCAGTTAAGAACTAACTGCACTGATGTAAGTTTGGAGTCACACATAGGTCAGACCAGGCAAGAACAGAAGATTTCTGTCCCTGAAGATCTTTCATAAGCCAGAGTGTTTTTACTTACCAGCTTTTAATTTCAGATTTATTAATTAAGATTGAGCTCCCCTGAGTGTCGTGATGTAATGTGAACTCGTGTTCTGCCGGCCCTTTGTCTGGATCTCCGGATTATAATTCAGTAATATTGCCACTGTGCTACCAGATTGATCTGTGGCACCATAAGATTGTCCTATTCTCCTTTGGTAAATGACGTGAGTTGCTTCGAACTGCCAATGTTCAACAAGGCTTTGGATCATGTTGATGTCATCTCGTGATGCATCGTAACTGTACAAGGCCGTATTGATTAAACTGGAAAGTAAGTGATAAGGTTTTAATCATATTTACTCCTGCCTAGTGATAGTTACACAGACTCACAGGAGCCCCTTACAATACCTACAAGCATCAAATTGCCAGTGCTGCACTCTTTATTAAAATCAATGGGAAATCAGCCTTGTAAGTTACAGCACACGTGTGGTGTGATGACCTCATCAGCATGTCATGGCCATGTTCCCAGAGCCTCCAATTAGTCAAATCAGACTGGACTAAGACACTGATACAAGTAATAAGATACAATCAGTAAGGTAATTACATTCAAAACTCACTCGTGCAACTGACTAGTTGTGCTGATGTCAAAATAATGGCATTGAATAAAGAATTGCAAGCCAGTAGAATACACTGGAGTGGATTCCTTTTAAAGTTTGAATGCCATTACAAGTGTGAAAAAAATATACATCCATTTGAAAAGAGGCCTTTTAACAGTGTGTTCAAAGGGACCCACACCCAGCAAATCTGCACCACTGTACCTTCAGTATGTGCTTATAAGTGTGTTCCTGAAAAGAACATTTGAAAGAAATGTCTACATTCTGGGAGGAAAAATATTTGGACTAGTGATAAGCTGACCACTGCACAGGAAAGATTGTTTGAATAAAAGTTAACCATTAACATTCTGACTGCTGCCTCCAACAAACGCAATGGTGAGTTTACACATTCGTTAGGAACGAAGGAATTAAGAATAGAAGTAGGGAACAAATTCAGCCCTTCGAGCCTGCTCTGCCATTCAATCAGTTCATGGTTGATCTCTCCCTGGTCTCAAATCCAATTCCCCATCTGTTCCCTAAATCCCCCTTTCCTTTCTTTAAAATTAGCAATATGTTTATCTCCCACTTGAAACCATTCAACGATTCAGATGCCGCTGTGCTAAGGGGCAGCATGTTCCACAAATTCATCAACTTCTGTGAGAAATAGCTCCTCATTTTCTCAGTATTAAATCTACCACCTCTCAACCTATATCTCTGATATCTTATTCTGATTTGCCCTATAAGAGGAAACATTTGGTCTACATTTACTTTCAGTCCCTTTTAAAAGTTTATATACCTTGATCAGATTGCCCCTCACCCTTCTAAACTTTAATGAATACAAGCCCAAACTGTTTGATCTCTCCTCTTATGTTAACCCTTTCATCCCAGGAATCAATATGGTGAACCTTTTCTGAACTGCCTCCAATGCCACCACATCCCTCCTCAAATAGGGAGACCCAAACTGGCACAATACTCCAGGTGTGGTTTCACCAACACCCAATACAGTTGTAACAACACTTCTCTAATTTACACTATAGTCATTTTGCAAAAAATGCCAACATTCCATTTGCCTCTTTTATTACATGTTGCACTTTGATTCATGAGCATAGACACCCAGATCCCTCTGTCTGGACTCACTTTGAATTTGCTTTCCATTTAAGTAATAATTTGCCTTTCTATTTTTCCTGCCAAAATGGATAACCTCACACTTATCCACATTCAATTTCATCTGTCAGATTTTGGCCTATTCTTCTAGCCTATCTATATCCATCTGTGGAATCGTTATCCTCTTTACTGCCTGTTTTCCCATCCATTTTAGTATCACCTGCAAATTTTGCAATGTTACACTCTCTCCTTGCTTTCAGATCATTCACGTTGTTTGTAACCAGTTGAGTTCTGAGGACTGACACCTGTGGCATCCCACTAGTTACATGTCACCAGCCAGAGAGAAGGATCCTGTCATTCTGACCTCTGCTTTCAGTCAGTCAGTCAGCTAATCCTCAATCCAATCTAGCACTCTTCCTCTAATTCCCTGCGATCTAACCTTCTCAATCAATCTTTTATGCGGCATTGTGCTAAACGCCTTCTGAAGGTCTAGATATACCATATCCATAGGTTCTCCATTATCCATCTTGCTGGTTATGTCCTCAAAGAACTCAAGCAAGTTTATCAAGCGTGACTTTCCTTTCATAAAACCCCTGCACACTGACAATGGTAGATTAAGCTTTGTCTTTCCTAATGCTCAGTCATCTCCTTCAGAATAATTGATTCCAGCAACTTCCCTGCACAGAGGTCAAGCTAACTGGCCTATATTTCCTATTTTTCACCTTTCCCTTTTTGAATAGAGACATCACAATAGCCTGTTTCCAATCCACCAGTCCTAGCCAGAATCGAAGGAATTTTGAAATATCATAACCAATACATTTACTAACTCTATCACCTCTTTTAATACTCTAAGGTGCAGGCCATCAGACCCCGGAGACTTTTCTGTCTTTAATCCCATTAGTTTATACAATACCCTAGTGATGGTTATTGCATTAAGTTGTTCCACATGAACTACAGTTTCTGAAAAATCTTCATTATTCTGTACTATGAAGACAGAAATAAAGTATTGGTTTATTGCCTTAGTCATCTGTGTCCTTCATTAATACCTCCCCAGTATTGTCCACGATACCGGTGAGATATTATTGGGAAACAGAGTTGGAGCACACAGTAGTGAAGTGAGAATGTAGCGAGGATATGTGTCGGCTGCAAGTGCGTTCTGTACTGGTTTTCCTTCCTTGAAATTTCTGTACAATGCTATTCATGCTAAGGTGATAAATTAGGTATCCATTTGCAAGCATTCTGCAATGTTGCTATACTGTCAGATCTTCAGGAAGAAAGGAATCCAAAGTGACTATTTTCCTTCACTATTATTAATCCAGAAACTCAGCTCATGTTCTGGGGACTGGTGTTCAAATCCCATTGCGACAGATGGTGGAATTTGAGTTCAATAAAAGAAAATCTGGAGTGAAGGATCTACTGATGACCATTGTCAAAAATAACCATCTGGTTCACTAATGTCCTTTAAGGAAGGAAATCTACCATCTTTACCTGGTCTGACCTACATGTGACTCTGGAACCACAGCAATGTGGTTGACTTTCAACTGCCTCTGAACAAAGGCAATTAGGGATGGGCAACAAATGCTGGCCCAGCCAGCGATGTCTATGTTCTACGAATGAATAGGAAAAAACGTATTGGATAAGCAAATCAGGAAATCATTTCTGAGAAGATCTTGTGTTTCTGCTATTGTGCTGTTATTCTATATAGTTCCCTATCCACTTTAACCATTGCCCATGGTCTACAACAGACTAGGTAAACTCTGTGCTATACAGTTTTAGTCAAACAGAATGCACTGCAAGATGTTTGTTGAAAACTCTTGCATTTCTATCTTTCAAGAGTAACCAGATTTATTTTAACATTCAATTTTCATAGAATCATAGAATTCCTACATGTGGAAGGAGACCATTTGGCTTATTGAGTCTGCACCAGCCATAATCCCATCTAGGCCATATTCCTGTAACCCCACATAGTAACCCTGCTAATCCCCTGACACTGGGGTCAATTTGGCATGGCTAATAAATCTGACCCGCACGTCTTTGGACTGTGGGTGCCCGGTTTCCTCCCGGGGGAGACCCACGCAGATGCAGGGAGAGCATGCAAACTCCACACATAGTGACCCAAGGCCAGAATTGAACCCGCGTCCCTGGCACTGAGGCAGCAGTGTTAGTCACTATGCCATATTGCCCCCAAAATTATTTAAAAATTTGTATTGTTAAATTAATTTAAAATTAAATTTTTCAAAAATCTGCAAGTAAAGCAATATAGTTTCATCAAAGTCAGCATGCAACAAGATGGCCATTTGTGCATTTTGACATTTCTCTCCATATTGCCTCAAATCTAATGACCTTTGTGTTTCCATAGTGTTGCTGGGGCCAACATGATAATCATGGCAGGCACTTTCAAAACCACTAGTCGTATGCACAAGGGTGGCTCTCAATGTCAGATTAGTTTAATTTCTTTTGGGAAAGTGCTGAGGACAGAAGAAAAATTAAAACTATCAAAGTTATTAAAATGCCATTTGTAGCTCTTTTAAATGTTTTTTTTGATTAAAGCATGACCTCCATAAAAAGGCCCTAATTGCCTCCTGGGTGTTAAGAAGCCATAAGCAGTTGGTCCTGTAATTAGTAGTGACCCAGGAGAGGGCCATGTAGCAAGGTAAAAGATCAGGTTACTTGCAGCATCTATAGAAAAATGGCATGAAGCAGATTTAACCCTGCTCCAGGTAAATGAAGGTGCTTTCCTCCATGATTTGCGTACATCTCTGGGCCTGAATGAATACTGAGCTGTCTGGGACTGCAGAAACGAAGTGAACCCATTCAGTAGGCCACTGATCACTTGAGCTGCAGTTGTCAATTTGCTGAAGGCACCATGGTCACAATATCTGCCCTGGACTATAATCTGACATTGCGCAAACTGTCGCTGAAGTAGCCCAATGTTTGCATTCAACTTTTTAAGAAACTTTCAATTAGGTATCAATGTGAATAGACGAACTTTAATTTCCCAGACCTTCATCAATAATTCAACAAAAAGTACTCAAAATACTAAAAAAAAAAACCCTTCATTTTAATAACATTGACACACGCAATCAAGAATACTAATCTCTCAATTTGGGTTGAGTGTTCTGCTGAGCTTCTGCAGAATGAGTTGGCAATCTCACAGGCCCCACAGAGCCACGCTGTCAAGAACCAACATCCTTGTTTTTGCACAGGAAAAGGGAACAAGTATGTTCTTCAACCACACTAATGAGATGGGAGTGCATAGGACTTTCAACTGTGCAATTAGGGATGATGTGATTTCATAAAGAACGGTAAAATGATAGTCAATCATGATGTACCCGTAACTTATTTTGATAATTTAACTGTGGAGTTTGCAATCATGGGAGAAAAGGTCTGAGCACCCTTCATTTAACCGATGAATCCTTACAATTGCTACTTATACAGCAATGGAATAACGAATATATTTTGGATAATTCAGAAATCATCGCAACAGCACAGATTGGAAGGGTGGACAATAGATGGTATGTATTATATTAGTGATTATTCAGTGATTTATATAAGAAGTTGCATAAATGTATCCACATATAGAGAGCCACCTAGAAGAGCAAAGGCAACAGGTGGATGAGGACACTACCACTTGCAAGTTCCCCTCCACATACACCATTCTGCTTTGCAAAGATCTTACTGTTGCTTCATCACTATTTGGTCAAGGTCATGAAATTTCCTCTCTAATAGCACCACAAGAGTATCTGATTGTTGCTGATGTTGACAAAGTTGAGGATCCGTTGAGGGAAATAAAGATTACGAGGAAAGAGGTGTTGGGGCTGTTAGGCAGTTTAAAGACATATAAAGCTCCGGGGCCTGATGGCATTTACCCCAGGCTGCTAAGGGAGTTGAGGGAAGACCTAGCTGGGCCTCTGACGCAAATCTTTGTCTCTTCCTTGGACACAGGTGAGGTCCCAGAGGACTGGAGGATAGCAAACGTAGTACCGTTGTTTAAAAAAGGTCAGAGGGATCACCCAGGGAACTATAGGCCGGTGAGCTTGACTTCAGTTATAGGTAAGCTAATGGAGAGGATCCTTAGGGACAGGATGTATGAGCATCTGGAGCGCTGCGATCTGATCAGGGATACGCAGCATGGCTTCGTCAAGGGGAAGTCTTGTCTTACAAATCTAGTGGAATTTTTTGAAGAAGTGACAAAAACAGTTGATGAAGGACATGCTGTTGATGTCGTCTACATGGATTTCAGTAAGGCGTTTGACAAGGTTCCTCATGGTAGGCTGATAGAGAAGGTGAAGGCGCATGGCATACAGGGCCAGGTATGTAGATGGGTCGAGAACTGGCTCGGGAGGAGGAGACAGAGGGTAGTAGTGGAAGACTCTTTTTCTGACTGGAAGCCTGTCACTAGTGGAGTGCCACAAGGCTCAGTACTAGGTCCTCTTCTATTTGTGGTCTACATAAACGACTTGGAAGTAGGGGTAGGTGGTGAGATCAGCAAATTTGCTGATGACACCAAGATGCTTGGATTGGTGGTACAGAGGAGCAGTGCCAGGCAATACAACAGGACATAGGTTGGTAGACTGGGCAGATAGATGGCAAATGGAATTTAATCCGGATAAATGCGAGGTGATGCATTTTGGCCGGAAAAATGTAGAAGAGAGTTATAGGATAAAAGGTAAAACTATTCGGAGTATAGAGACGCAGAGAGACTTGGGGGTGCAGGTTCACAAGTCTCTGAAGGTGTCCTCACAGGTGGAGAAGGTGATAAAGAAGGCGTATAGTATGTTAGCTTTCATAGAAAAGGGTATAGAATACAAGAGTAGGAGTTTGATGTTGCAGTTGTATAGAACGTTGGTTAGGCCTCACTTGGAATACTGCGTCCAGTTCTGGTCTCTGCGTACTATCGGAAGGATGTGGAGTCCTTGGAGAGAGTGCAGAGGAGGTTTACCAGGATGCTGCCTGGTATGGAAGGACTGTCTTATGAGGAACGATTGAATAGACTGGGGTTGTTTTCCCTTGAAAGACGTCGGCTTAGAGGGGATCTAATAGAGGTGTATAAGATTATAAGGGGTATAGATAGAGTAAATGGTGGTAAACTTTTTCCACCTTCAGAAATGGATAGGACGAGGGGTCATGGCCGTAGGGTGAGGGGGGCTATGTATAAGACGAATATTAGAGGGCAGTTTTTCACACAAAGGGTAGTGGGGGTGTGGAATGCACTGCCGAGTAAGGTGGTGGGAGCAGGCACGCTAGGGCTGTTTAAGGGTCTCTTGGACAGCCACATGAGCGGTATGCAGATAGAGGGATATAGTAGGACTGTTTAACTATGGCTTCTTTTTCCACAGGTAATTCGGTCCATACTTGACCAACAAGGAGCATGCATTTGGCACGTGGTGCGAGGACAGCTCTTGGATGTTGATTCATGGGTTGCCTGGTGCTTCATGTCGTAAATGAGTGCTTTACCTGGACCATCTGAAGGGCACCATGACAGCTCAGAGACTATCGCTGTAGCTGTGCAGACACTTGGAATTGGGCCGGTGTCTGCGGGAGTTTGCGCCTTCTCCCCGTGGTTGCGTGGGTTTTCTCCGGGCGCTCCGGTTTCCTCCCACATCCCAAAAAATTCGCTCTTAGGCTGATTGGGAAACAAATTGTCCCTACATTGAGACTCTTCCATATTAGGAATAACCTAAAATTAGAATAGGATAATGGAATTGTTACTATATAGTTATGACGGCGGCGCGGGCTCGTTGGGCCAAAGGGCCTGTTTCCTGTGCTGTGTTGCTCTTAAAAAAAAAATCTTCACCATTTAACCAGTAGCTATTTACAGCAGCAAGGTGGCCACAATGGTTAGCACAGCTAACCAGGGTCAACACCAAAGAATCTGGGTTTGATTCCCTGCTTGGTCACTGCAGAGTCTGCAGATTTTCCCCATGGATTTTCTCCCAATTCCTCTCAATTCGAAAGACTGGTTAGGTACATTGGCCATGCTAATCCTCCCTCAGTGTACCCAAACAGGCATCAGTGCATGGCAATTAGGGGATGTTCACAGTAACTTCTTTGCAGTGTAAATTCATTGAGCTGACATGTGACATCAATAAACTTTAAACTCACCTTTCAATGGATGGGCAATGAAGGCTGGCTTTTCCAGTGATGATCATATCTCATGAATGAATTTAAAGAAAAACACCAGTTATGTACAAGTTCCTCCCCAATGTCACAGATTCACCTCCAGATTGCTATCCATGCAGTGACCTCTGCTGTGGTGTATGTGTGTTTGGAACCAGAGGACAGAATCAGGCTGGATTGGATAGGGTAGATAGAGCCTTTTTCCTCGGATGATGATGACCAACACGAGGGGACATAACTTTAAATTAAGAGGTGGTAGCTATAAGTCAGAGGCAGGTTCTTTACACAGAGGGTGGTGAGGCCGTGGAATGCCCTGCCTGCAGCAGTTGTGGACTCGTCTACTTTGGGGGCATTCAAATGGTCGGTGGATAGGCATATAGATGATATTGGAATAGTTTAGGTTAGAGGGTCCACTGGCTGGTGCAACATCAAGGGCCGAAGGGCCTGTACTGCGCTGTAATGTTCTATGATTGCACTTCACCGTCACATAGCCTGCTAACTCTCATCGAATTAGTTCACACAAGAAGAATGGCCACTGTGCAAAATACCAGAGGTTTGCAGATTGAGCAGTCAATTCCTCCAGGATCCTTGTGTATTTTGTCACTGCATTTTTCTGTTATTATTTATGTTGCTTTTCACTTTTGCTCAAAGTTGTGTAAGGCACAAGAAACAATAATAATCTTTAAGAGCTTATATGGGCTACACTGTGGTGCTACTTTAGTTTTCAAGCAATTAGTACTTCAGGGTATGCAAGGTGGGTTCCATGAAGACAGTGGTATAGGCCAGATAGTACCTGAACTCAGATTTTGTTCTTGGGTAACAGAGGTGCCATGAATTGCTAAGAGTTGAGTAACAGAGTTGCTAAGACATCCCTGGCTTCTAATAATAATACTTGCAATCTTCACTCTTCAAATCACACTTTAACTTGCTTTATAATGGAGCAGTCGGACAACAGGATTTCATGCCATTTTTTTTCCCTGGCCAGAATCTCAGAATTGTTGTAGCACAGAAAGAGGCCATTTGGCCCATCTTGTTTGCACTCCCCAAACATGCCATTCCTCTGCATCCTTGCATTGTGTTTCTATTCAAATAATCATCTAACATCGTCCTGAATGCCTCAACTGCACCTGCTTCCACCACACTTCCAACCAGAGCATTCCAGGCACGGACTGCTTATTGTATGATTAAGTTTCTTTCTTATCACATCTTCTTTTGCAAATCACCTTAAACCTGTGCCCTTTTGTTCTGTGAGGGAGAGGAGCTTCTCCCTGCTTACTTTTGTCCAATCCCTTCATCATTTGAACATCTTAAAAGTTAAAGCTCCTCAATATCAATACCACTAAGCCATCACCTCTTGGACTCAGGTCACTGTCTGTGTGGAGTTTGCATGTTTTCCCAGTGTCTGCATGGGTTTCCTGTGGGTGCTCCAGTTTCCTCCTACACTCCAAATATGTGTGTTAGGTGGATTGGCCATGTTAACTCACCCCTTAGTGTTAGGGAGATGAGGTAGGGTAAATCCATGGGGTTATGGAGATAGGATGGGATTGTGATTGGTGCAGACTTGATGGGTCAAATGGCCTCTGTGCATTGTAGGGATTCTACGATGTATCTACCTTACCTTGAAACAAAAGTGAATTACCAAAAAAAAACAGAACATCATCCAGTTTCAACAATTTCTATCGCATTTACCAGTCAGAATGCTGCAATTGTTTCTGGAAGCATAATTCACAACAGTTGTGCTATAACCATTGCCCACTAATGCCTGCAAGCAAGGATGAATATCATGTATGCATGTATTGGTATGTTCAGTCAGGCACAGGCTGACAAAGCTGCCAGCTAATGATTTAGTCATGAGTCCGCCACAGCATTCTGCTTTCACAGCTCCTGGCACGTTCATTACTCTGTGTGCATTGGCTTGTGTTCAGCTCTGCTCTGCGTAGGAGGTAAACTTCAGAGGCAGATTGAAAATTGGCTAAAGCAGTGAAGGTACAGTGTGTTTGTGAATGGAGCTGCATTAATGTGGCAAGGAATCATTTGCAGGTTGTCACTGTAAATTAGTGCAAGCGCCATTGCTGGTTCCAGTCTGTATAAATGATTTTAAGTTGGATCAGCTTTTCAGATGATAACAAGGATGGGAGGTGGAAGAAGGTGAAGAGTGACAGTTCCAACAATAGGGAGGAGGCAAACCAAAATTAAAATATATGGATAGGTTGGATAGATCGGCAGATGAATGACAAATAACAATTAAAGCAGACACATTCAAAGTAATGAATCATTAAAAGGAAGTAAACAGTGGAAATAGAAGCTAAATTGGTCTAGGCTACAGAACAAACAGTGATTTGGGTTATTTGCAAATAGGTCACTGAAACCAGCTGCATCATGCACTGCTGCATTAAGGTAAAGAAAGGCAACTGAATCTTCTGATTCCTGAGGATTAGAGCACATATTGCAGGATTTGATGATCTGTACAAGGCACTGGAATGGCTGCATTCTGGTCACTGAACGACAAGGAAATCAGCCAGACTTAATGCCTAGCTTAAAGCATCTGAGCTGCAGGCATGAGCAAGAGTGATTTATTCTGGATAAATGGAGGCTTGGGCAAAGTCTGATTCGGGTAAATAAACAAATCCTAATGATATGCTGCTGAACCAAGCAACTGGAGCTGTGAGCTTAGTGAGAAGGCGCACCGTTTACATTTACCCAGTTCATGCAGAAGGCACTGATGTGTGGAATGGACTGTCCAGTGAGGCAGTAAAGGTAGAGAATGTAGAAAATTTAAAGTGGTATTAGATAGATATTCACAAAGTGACCAACTGTGAAGTATTATTGTGACCAGTCAGATGGACTAAATATAACATTTTCCATTTCTGCACTTTCTCGTTTAAAATCAGAGACCAACACCGTTCCACCTTGTATGGGTTGTGTGAGATCACATCTTAAATGTACATCAGTGCTTGTTTGATTTAGCTATCCTAATCGACTATCCGAACCACTAGGCGATGGCCTTATGATATTATCACTAAACTATTAATTCAGAAACTCAGCTAATGTTTGGAGAGCTGGGTTCGAATCCTGCCATGGCAGACGGTGGAATTTAAATTCCATAAAAAATATCTGGAATTAAAAATCTACTGATGATCATGAAACCATTGCCGACAAACCTATTGGGTTCACTAATGTTCTTTAGTGAAATCTACTGCCCTTACCTGGTGGGCCTACATGTGACTCCAGAGCCACAGCAATGTGGTTGACTCTCAACTGTTCTTGGGCAACTAGAGTGGGCAGTAATGCTGGCAAGTCAGAGATGCTCATGTCCCATGAATAAATAAATTAAAAAAAAAAGCAGATTGTCTGAAATACGATGAAGCAGTTATTAAAATTTGATGAATACAATCTCAGCAAAACCAGCAATCAGAGTAAACAAAAGCTCTAGGAAAAAAGGAACTAATGGAAATAATCAAAATATTTTCTGAAAATTCTTTCAACAATCATCTTGCTGAGAATTATCTAACAGTTTCTTAAAAAGAAGAATTGCCAAGTTACTGAGCTGAATGAACGTTTGTTTGGAAGATTGAATCAAGGTAATAGATTGATTTGAACTGTGCCAACACATCATTGTAAGCATCTGTGCAGCTCACTCAGAAAAACTATAGACAACCTGCGTAAAACTTTTCATATTTTTCTGTTTGGGGGAACAGAAATATAATCGTCCACATTGACTCATATTATTTGAAAGGAAATAGATTTTTCTCCAAACAGCTGCCATCACTGTTTTCTGATCTTATTGAATAGAAATCGTAGTCATTCGTAGTCAATGATTGCACAACTAACATAGGTCCTGTTTCAGAATCTATTGGAGCGTCCAGAACAGCACATGCAATGGAAATTGGAACTGGCAATGCTCTGGTATCTTGTTTCATTTCCAGATATTGTAAATACCAAAGATGACTTTGTGCAAGCTGTGCCCAGCATACCCTGTAATTCTTTTACTTGCGCTCTATGCTTCTAAAACTCTACTCTTTTTTAAACATTCAATGAATGGATCTACTTTGTATTAAGTTGATTTTTCCCTACACCCTAGCTATGGCTGTAATACCACATTCTGCACCTTCTGTATGTACAGTATGCTTTGTGTAGCACACTAGGAACAATGCTTTTCAATGGATACTAATACATGTGACAACAATAAATCAAAACAAATAATTGTGGTCCCAGTACTGATCTTTGTGGCACTCCCACTAGTTATAGGTTGCCATTCTGAAAACAAAATTTTAAAGTTTTAAAATTTATTTATTAGCTTCACAACTTTGTTAACATTGCGTTGAAATTATTATAAAAATTTCCTAATTGCCACACTCCAGTGCCTGTTCAGGAACACTGAGGGAGAATTTAGCATAGCCAATATACTTCAGCACATCTTTTGAACTATGGGAGGAAATTGGAGCACCCAGAGGAAACCCATGCAGACATTGGGAGAACATATAAACTCCACAAAGACAGTCATCCAAGCCAAGATTTGAACCTGTGTCCTTGCGTTGTAAGATAACAATGCTAATCACCGTACCATCCCTCTTATTCTAACTCTGTTTTCTAAGAGTTAGCCAATCTTTTTCCTTGCTAATATATTACCCTGAATACAATGGTTTTCATCATATTAAATATCCTTTTAGTTGTACTTTATCAAACACTTTTTTGGAAACTTACACATCTACTAGTTCCCTTTTATTCTGTTCATTACCACCTTAAAGAATTCTAATAAATATATCAGCATGGTTTACCCTTCAAGAAATCAGGCTAACTGTGCTTGATTATATTATGTACTCCTAGATGCTGTGTTATTATATCCTTTGAAATTGACTCTGATATTTTCCCAATGATAAATTAACTGGCCTACAGTTACCTTTTTTTAGCCATCCTCCTTTTTTGAATAAGGGTAATAAATTGGCAGTTTTCCAATCCTTTGGGACTTTTCCAGAATTTAAGGATTCTTGGAAGATTACTATCTGTGCATTCACCACTGCTGTAACTTCTTCCTTCAATACCCTGGGATGTAACACATCAACCAGCTAATTTATCAGCCTTTAGCCCCAATTTTCTGACCATTTTTTCTCAGTGATAGTTATTGCATTTATTTACGCCATCCCCTCACCCACCATTTGCCTTCTGCCCACTGTGAAGACTGACACAAAGTATTTATTTAAATTCTGTCATTTTTCGGTTCCTCATTTTAATTTTGCCAGTCTCGTTCCCCAACGAGCCTATGTTCATTTTTGGCCTCAAAGATGAAAAGTCAATAGTAGCTCCTAGCTTGGGAAAAAAAAATTAAATGTTCTAGAATTGACCACTTGTGAGCTATGATCAATGTTACCAGGACTGGAAGTTTTAAAAGGGAGAGGTTGAATAGGATGAGACATTTTCCCTGGAGCATAGGGGGATGGTGATGTTTTAGGGTTTATAAATTCATGGACGAACATAGATAAGGTGAATAACAAAGGTCTTTTCTTCAGGGTAGGGGAGTCCAAAACTAGAGGGCAGAGGTTTGAGGTAAGAGGGGAAAGATTTAAAAGGGACCTGGGGGGCAGCAACTTCACACAGAAGGTGATGCATACATGGAATGAGGTGGTTGAGACAGATACAATTACAACATTTAAAACACATTTGAACAGGTACATGGTAGATGGAAAAGGTTTTGTTGGGTACATGAGCTAAATACAGGCAAATGTGACCAGTTCAGTTTAGGAAACATGGTCATACTGAGCCAAAGAGCCTGTTTCAGTGCTATATATCTCTGTGACTGTGTGAAATTTGCATGTTCCAGAGTGTCTGCCCTCAATCCAAAGGCGACCATCTTCCTTCATTCCTTCAGGATGTCCATCTTCAACAGTAGGTCAGTAATTATTCGTTCATAGGCCGTGGGTGTCATTGACTGGACGAGCATTTATTGCCCACTTTTGAGTCAACCGCATTGCTGTGGATCTGGAGTTACCAAATAAGGATAGCAGATTTCCTTCTCTAAAGGAAAATAGTGAAGCAGATAGGTTTTTATGGCCATCAACAATGTTTCTTGGTCATCATTGGACATTTAATTCCAGATTTTTTAATTGAATTCAAGCTTCACGATCTGCCATGATGGGATTTGAACCCAGGTCCTCAGGACGTTACCCTGAATCATAGAATTCCTACAGTACAGAAAGAGGCCCATTGAGTCTGTACTGACCACATATCCATCCAGGCCCTATTCCTATAACCCTACACATTTACCCTGCTAATCCCCCTGACGCTAGGGTCAGTTTAGCATGGCTAATCAACCTAACCTGCACGTATTTTGCTGTGGGAAAGCCTGGAGCACCCAGAGGAAACCCATGCAGACACGGGGAGAAAGTGCAAACTCCATGCAGACAATTACTCGAGGCCAGAATTAAACCCAGGTCCCTGGCACTGAGGCAGCGCTGTGTCACCCATATTTCTGGATGACTAGTCCAAGAACAATACTACTATGCCACCATCTCCCATTTTCAATATGAAACCCAAATATGTTGGTAGGACTCATGCCACCATAATGTCCCACCACAGAAGGTTGTGTTCAATCCCCCCAGGTACATAATTAATGAAGTTGAAGCTGGAAGGTATGGTGTAGTTTTCTGCCAGCCTGTGCAGCTGGAAGGATTCCACGTTCCCACCCCTGCTGGGATGTTTAATCACAATGGGAAAATTCCAATGAAGGTGGAATGATAAACAGCAAAAAGAGAAAAATACTGTTTCGTTTTTGGTGCAAGATTAACATTGCAATAAAATTGATCACAGTCATTCAGTGTCAGTGTATGAAAAAATTAGTCCAACGAGGCAGGTTTATTTAGTTGCCAGTTTAATATATAAAAAAGCTAAACTTCTTTGGGGTCAGTGTGAATACATTGCTCTTTTTGTTCATTCCATTAGCATGCTTCCTACCTTTCATTTCTGTTTCAGTAACAGCACGGATATCAGCACTGACATGTAATTGATTAAATGAAAGTTGGCGACAGGAATTTTACCATTTTCCTGCCATATTTCATTCATTTTGTTTCTCTTTTGGTGATTTTCTTTGAAGAAGTTTTCATTTAGGCATCTCTCTGCAAACTGCCTCCAATGATTTTTTCACAAGTTTCACCAAGGCTCTGAACTTAACTTTTGTGGCCTTATAGGAAAACCACTGCTCCTGTGATTTTTTTTTTTGGTCTGAGACTTTAAAGCTGGTTATATACTCTACATAGTAATATAACAGTAATCAAATACTCACCATGCAACTACTTGCAGGAGCAAGTGCAGTTCCTCCAAAAGGCTCATTTCCTCTTTTAAAATACTGGTCCAGTTTTTTTTTGCATCTTTGCAATGTGACTTTGCATCTGAGCTAACAGCAAACATCTGTATGGTAACTGTGATGATCAAACAAGTGGAGTGAGGCTACCTCCTAAGTCTTCCACTGTCAAGTCAGTCTTACCTCTGAATTTAAGCTGTATTTATATTATAGTTATAGCACTCATCCGGAACAAAACTGCTTCATGCTGAGTGCTATTTGTGGTGATAATGTAAACCAAGGTGTGATTGTTCTTTTAAGTTCAACACAACAAGGTCACCAATTTGGACTAGAGTGGGGGAATCACCCCAGAGAGTGGGGCTGTCTTGGGAAAGAGACATGATGGAAGCTAACTGCAGCCAAGAGGCTGCTGAATAATTCTTTATTAATAAATCCTTTTTGTGCTTGATAATGGAGGTTTTTGAAAGTGCATTGTACAATGGCTGTTCCTTTAAGTCTTCTGCTAAGAGATTTGCATTGTAAAGGTTTGCTTCGTAGGCCTCACAGAGGTTCAGAAGATTGAACAGTGGTGTTTACTGATAAACATAATTATATACAACTCGAAGGTAGACTCCTGACTAGGTGCTATACCTTCATGCCGACTCCTATCGAGTTTATCCAAATAAATCTGTGTCCTGTCCACTGTCACTTATCTTATTACATCACATGGTGGGTGGTATGGTTCTTGACTCCTGTGTTTACTTTTGCTGAGGTACACCCTCATACTGCAACAACAACTTTGCACCTTGGAATCTTGTCCCTCCCTTCTCCTGGCATGCAAGGATAGAGATGCAAGTAAATATGTGGATGATCTTGTAATTATATTTTAGGTTTGTTGTGTAACAGCAGAAGCAGAATGCATTTCAGTTGAATTCTAACAACCCTGCCTGTTTGGACTAAAATTGTGGACAATACTAAAGATAGCAACAAAGAAATGATTAAATATGACTCACTTGGAGGGACTGCCCTATTCCCCACAAATACTGCAGATGAAATCAGGGAGATCTGTAGTGAATGAAGGGCAACATGCTGTTATTTAAGGCAAGTTAAATATAATATGTGCTTGCTGTTCTTTGCACCATCTTCCACCATATGGTGTAAGCTTGCTGAATATTTCCTGCATTAATCATGTGGAATTAATCTTTCACTAAGCATGGAATTAATGTGCATCACTGCAGAAGCAAAAGCAATGAAGTGCTGATATGTTGGCACCTGCTGCACATGAGATGATTGCTCCATATTATGCACTTGCCACATGTTTGGCTGGAAGCATTAAAATAAAGGTGTTTTGAAATAGCTTTGGGTTTGGTGCGTTGTTGGAAGTCCTTATTTAATATAAATATCAAGCTCAGGAACACAATTCGGGGAAGCTAATTTCTAATAAATTCAAAGTATTTAAGGAGCTTCAGCACTTAGACAACAAAACAATAGTCCTGCTGAGGAGATGTTTCGATGCAAGGTCCATTAATGATATGAATCAGTCTCTTTAGTTGCTTACTTCACAAAGCTTAAAGTTGTTTACAAAGCGCACATTTGTATGAAGCCTTATCCAATCGCTAGCGTCACAAACCACAAGAATCTATTGGGTAATTGGTTAAATTGTTTTTGGCGGTTAAGGGAGGAATAGCTGCAATAACACCCTTAACCGTTATGGGTCATCAAATATTTAAATTGTCATTAGATTTATTCAATGTTGGCCAAATAACTAAATCTGAATATCATTTTTCACCCATATATGCTCTAAGTTTCAAAAGATTCATGAGACAAAAGATGATGTAAATACATAAAAAGGAAGATTAATTATATACATCTGGGTATGATAATTCAGAATGTTTATTGTGACACGGAAGTATTAATTATGAATGTAGTGAGATTCTGGAGATGAATGCAGTGAATACCTGAAATCAAATACTCAAAAAAGCAATCATTTTCTTTCCTGTGACAAAAATTTGAGAGAAAAATCTGTAATATTGATTTTATTTAGGACAAATACTTGAAATGTTTGGTTTACACATTAGACAACAAAAAAGTCTTCTAGTTATATAGAAACTACAAGCCGGAGCAGGCCATTTGGCCCTTCAACCTGCTCTGTCATTCATCTTGATTATTGTTGATTACCAGATTCAATATTCTGATTTCCCACCCTTCCTTTCATGTTCTTTGACTCCTTCAGCCCAAGAGCTATATCTGATTTTTTTTCTTGGAATCAGAAAACATTTTGGCCTCAACTACGTTTGGTGATAGCGAATTCCATACATTCACCATCCTCTGGATGAAGAACTTTCTCCTCACCTTATTCTCAAACCCGTTATTCTCAAACTATGACCCCTAGTTCTGGACTCCACTGCCATCTGGAACATTGTTTCTGAATCTACCTTGTCTAACACTGTTGGAATTTTGAGTTTCTTGAGATCCTCTTTCGCTGTTTTAAACTCCAGTGAATATAATCCTAACCGACTTAGACTCTCATCGGACAGACCTGCCATCCCAGAAATCAGCCTGGTAAACTTGGCTGTACTTCCTCTATATAATATTTTTAAAAGTAGTAAAATATTTTCAGGTGCTTCTCAGAAATGTTATCCAACACAATTTAATACCAAACAACATATGGAGACATTTAGGCACACAACGAAGGTTGGCTTTAAAGAGAACCTTGAGGGAGGAAAGTGAGGAGAGTGTTTTCGAGAAGGAATCCTAGACTTTTGGGTCTTGGCAGCTGTAAGCATGATGGTTAACAGTAGAGAAATTATAATTGCGAATTCTCAAGAGGCCATAATTGGAGGGATGCTGATATTTGGGAAGGCTGAAGCAGGTTATAAGCATAGGGAAGGATGAAGCCGTGTAGGAGTTTGAAAACGAGTGAGGATTTTAAAATCAAGGCATTGCTTAATTGGGAGCCAGTGTTGGTCAGCAAACATAGGGCTGATGGTGAGTTAGGAAGATGATGGCAGAGTTTTGGATCATTTTGAGTTTATTGAGAGCAGAATGCGTCAGCCAACTCGAGTGCATTACAGTGATCAGGTCTGAAGATAAAAGCACGGATTTAGGGTTCCAGCAGTAGATTAGTTGAGGCAGAGATGGAGTTAGGTGATTTTGTAGAGATGAAAATAGGCAGTTTGGTGATGAATATGTGGTGAGAAATTGATTTTGGAGCCAAATATGTCTGATTTAATCTTACAAAGTTGCCTTGGAGAGGTGTGGAACTGACATCTAAGACCTGGGTTGAGGCAAGGATGGAAAACAATGTATTTGCTTTTCCCAATATTAAGTTGGAGAAATTTCTGTTCAGCCAGCACTGGATAAATAAATATGGTGAATAAGATTGAAAATGGAATAAAGCTGCCAGCTCCAGTGTGGCTGGTGGTTAGCTTCACAGAGACCCAAGTTCAATTCCCAGCTTGGGCCGCTGTCTGTATGGAGTTTGCACATTTGCCCCACGTTGGTATGGATTTCCTCCGGATGCTCCGGTTTCGTCCCGCGTTCCTAAAATGTACGGGTTAAGTTGATTGGCCGTGGTCCTTAGTGTCAGTGGGACTAGCAGGATAAATACATGGGGCTAGTAGAAAGGGAGCCTGAGTGGGATTGTAGTCAGTGCAGGTTCGATTGGCCTGTAGGCCTCCTACTGCACTGATGTTCTGTGACTATGATTGTATTCGGCAAAGCCCACCACTCTGAACTGTAATAATAAATCATACAGCCCAAAGATCTCAGGTGATCTGCTCTGGGCAGCATTGAGGTGGCATAATTAGTCTCAGTATCTACAAACTAGTGAGGAAAAATAAGTGTCAAGGCACTGGTTCTGATTTACTCTCCAATGAGTACTCACAATGGAAAGTGTACATGTACAGACCCGGAGAGAACATCGTCAGGATTGGTCATCTTCATCACTGAATAATGTGCCAAAGCAATCCAGACCTATGGAGAATGTATACTTGGGTGAGGTACTAAGAGTGTTGTATGTAGTCATGAATCATGCCACAGCAAGAAGGTGTGCCTTAGGGTACGGGGAGGACAGGAAAACTTAGTGGAATATCTCAGAAAATCCATAATTTCTGGTAAATCATTTCTTTGAGGTAATGGCAGAATACTTGGACACTGGAATCTGAAACAAAAAGAGAAAATGCTGGAAAAGAGCTCAGTTCAGCTCTGAAGGGTCATCCAGACTCGAAACATTTGTTCTATTCTCTCTACAGATGCTGTCAGATCTGCTAAGATTTTCCAGCATTTTCTCTCTTTGGGGCAATGTTGCTCAGAACGGAAATTGTACTAAGTGTACTTAATATAATATATTTAATAGTCCACTGGAGTCTAGGATTGATGGAAAGTGATTCATTGTGGTATTCAAAAGGATATTCAGAAGAAGAATTATCTTAATATCTGTTGCTAAAAAAAATCTGTGATAGCGTGGCCCCTTTAAGGGGGCAATGTCAGAGTCGTGTGATTGGGCTGGACCCTATGGAGAAGC
Organism: Sphyrna mokarran; assembly: GCA_024679065.1. NCBI lineage: Eukaryota > Metazoa > Chordata > Chondrichthyes > Carcharhiniformes > Carcharhinidae > Sphyrna > Sphyrna mokarran. The sequence continues at coordinate 26,569,042 of JAGIQG010000019.1, forward strand.
ACTGCAGGAGCTGAGCCAGTTGGCTGCAAGGGCACACTTCCAGGATGGGGAAGAAGCCCAATTGATCCAGGGGATTGTATTGGAGTGTTTGTTTGAACTGCAGTAGGGTGCTGGAGTTTGGTGACTGAGGGAATTTAGGGGTTAATTTCTACCTAAAGTCTAGTCTTTTAATTTGGTAATTAACAAAAATCTGCTGTTTAGGTTGCAAAAAAAGTGAATTTTAGGCCATCTTTAAAGCGCAGCCCATATAGGGAACTAATGGGTAGTCTTAGATGGGTCAGATTCAGGTCAGGAAATGGGAGGTAGAACATTACAAAATCCATTGAAGTCCAGAATTGAAGTGCAGAAAACCCAGTGCAGAAAAAGGCCATTCAGTCCATTGAGTCTGCACTGACCACAATCCCACCCAGGCCCTATCCCCATAACATCACTTATTTATCCTGCTAATCCTTTTGAAACTAAGGGGCAATTTACTCTGGCCAGTCAATCTAACCAGCACATCTCTGGACTGTGGAAGGAAGCCAGAGCACCCAAAGGAAACCCACGCAAACACGAAGAATGCGCAAATTCCATACAGACAGTGACCTGAGGCTGGAATTGAAACCAGCTCCCTGGTGCTGAGAGGCAGCAGTGTTAACCTCTATGCCACCATACCACCAAAGTTACTGATGTAGTCAGTCACTCAAAGACAAAAGAAATGAGGGTTAAAAAGCATCTAACAAAGGAAACTGATGAGGTTGAGCCATTTATACAATACAAGGGGTATCACAAATCAGGCAGATGAAGTAAGGGCACAGATTCATGGCAGCAGGATGTCATTGCCATAATGGAAAGCTGACTAAAGGAGAGGCAAAATTGGCAGCTCAATCCCTGGATATGAAGGTTTCAAACAGGATAGAGTGAGTAACAAAAAAGAGGGGGTAACCTTATTGATTAAATAATCAATTACGGTTGAGTAGGGATGATGCACTAAATGGATTAATAAATGAGGCTTTGACATTAGGAACAAAAAAAGGGGCAGTCACACTATTAGGTGTGTACTACAGACTCCCAACTAGTGAGCGGGAGATAAAAGTACAAATATATAGGCAGATTTTTGCCTGTATAAGAGAGCAATAATAGTAGGAGACTTTAACCATCCCAAATATCCTGGGGCGGCACATAGCACGATAGTTATCACCGTTGCTTCACAGGGACTCGGGATCAATCCCTGGTTTGGGTCACTGTGTGGAATTTGCACGTTCTCTCCTCTGTCTCATGTGTTTTTTCCGAGAGCTCTGGTTTTCTCCCACGTTCTGAAAGACATGCTGTTTAGGTGTGTTGATCCAAACTGTGGTGACTAGGGGAATTTCACAGTAACTGCACTGCAGTGTTAGTGTAAGCCTTACTTGTGACTAATAAACTTTATATCAACTGAGTTTCAAACAATGTAAGGGGCATTGAGGATGAAAAATTCATGTACTGTGTCCAGAATTTTGTTTCTAAATGATACAAGACAAGCCCAATGAAAGGAGAAATAATGCTGGATTTAATCTTGGGAAATGAAAGGCAAGTGGACAAAGTGACAGCGGGCGACCACATCAAACATAGTGATCTCAATTTGGTTAGATTTAGTATTAGTAAAGAAAAGGATGGAGACAGATTAGGAATAAAAGTTTTAAACATGGGAAGGCAAATTTTATAAAAGTGAGAATTGATTTGGCTGAGGCGAATGGGCAAGACTGCTGGAGGATAAATCAGTGGTAAACCAGTGGCAAGCACTAATAAGTGAGATCCTTAGGATAAAAAGCAGAGAGATCCCCTCCAAAAATAAGAATGGTACAGCCAAATCTAGATCCCTGTGGTTGTATAGAAAATAACAGGGAAAGATTAAAAAGAAAAAGAAAGCTTATGATATTTTCAAAGAACTGAACGCTGCAGATAGCCTAGAGGAATATTGAAAGTGCAGGGATCGGGTAAAAAAAAAGGGAATCAAAGAGAGGGCATGAAAAAAGTATTGGTAAGCAAGATTAGGGAAAACTCAAAGATATTTTACTAGTTCATAATGAGCAAAAAGTCCTTTAAGGAAAAAGTGGGACTGATCAGATGAAGAGGGGAACTTGTGTGAAGATGCAGAGGACATGGGAAGAGTTTTAAATGATTTTATTGTCTCTGTATTCACAAAGGCATGGGATGATGTGCAATATGGTAATTCTAGAGGAGTAGTGTGAAATATTGGATGAAATAGTGATAATGAGAGGAATTTGAATCCATCCTTCTTGCACCATTCTTCTAGCCACATATTCATCTTAACTATCCTGACTTTCCTACTCTAACCAGCACTGATTGCAATCCTGAGATTACTACCTTTGTGGGTCTACTTTCTAATTTAACTTCTAATTCCCTAAATTCAGTTGTCGAACCTCATCCCATTTTTTTTACCTGTCATTGTTGCTATGTATACTATGGGAGCTGGCTGTTCACTCTCGCCCTTCAGAATGCTCTGCAGACATCTTTAATCTTTTCATTAAGGAGGCAATATACCATTCTAGAGTCTCGTTTGCGTCTGCAGAAATGCCTGTCTGTTCCCCTTACAATTGAATGTCCCTATCACTCTAGCTTTGCCACTCTTTTGCCCTCCTGCGCAAAAGAGCCAGCTACAGTGCCATGAACCTGGCAGCTGCCATCTTCCTCTGGTGAGCCACCTTCCCCAATAGTATCCAGAATGGTATAGCCGTTTGGGAGGGAGATGACCATGGGGGAATCCCTGCACTGCCCTCTTCTCTTCCTCTGTCAGGTGGTCGCTTATTCCCTATCTCCCTCAGTAATTTTTATCTGTGGCCTGACCAACTCACTGAACATGCTATCCATGACTTCTTCAGCATCATGGATGCTTCAATATGAATCCATTTGCAGCTCCAGAATCATCAAGCAGTCTAACAAGAGCTGCAATTGGACATACTTTTTGCTTGTGAAAGAGCCAGGAAAACCAGAAGGGTCCCTGAATTTCCCACATTGCACAAGAGGAGCATGACATTGGGTCTGGAATCTCCTGCCATGACTTGAATCTTAAGTTAAGTTAACTTACAACAACAACTACAATGCCAAGAGAGGAAAAAAAAACTACTTACCAGTGACCAGCCGGCTGTGATGTTATGGTTTGATTTCTTTTTATTTCTCACCTGTCCTTGAGTCTCCTTTGCAAGTCCCCTTCTCCACTCCTCCAGAATGTGAGCATCTCATCCTCTCAGCACTGAATTCCCACTCAGCTCCAAATTCCTGATACCCTCACTGTGGCTGGATCTCTCTAACACTGGTGCGTACAAGCTCACTGGTCGAATAAAGAGGCTGAAGCCAAAATGTACTTGAATTCTGTGGCAATGCCAGAATTACTTCTGATCTTGTGTCCAGGCCTTATGCATCACACCATAAGGTTAGAAATGAGATTGGAAGATTTAGGTATTATAAAGCTCATACTGTTCTGTACTCATATTCCCTATCATAAAATTATATGGGAATTATAAACTACCTGTTAATCGAAGAGTTCAGATAGACAGCTACATTAGTCCAAGAGTTGAGGATCTCCATGCCAAATCAGCAGGAGGCCTGAAGTATACCAACTTAGACATCATTCACACCTACCAGCAGCTGGAGTTAGATGAGATTCTCAGAAGTTGCTTACCATCAATATCTACAAGGGAGTATACAAATACATGTTCTATGTTCTAAATACATGTCAACCTTTTGGAGTCACATAGCATTGTTCCATATTCCAATGCATGATGGAAAGTTTAACACAGTGCATTCTTAATGTATCAAGACAATGTCCTGATTACAGGAGCCTCAGCTGAGAAACGCAGGCCAAATTTAGAGACAATTTTGAGGACATGTAAAGATGCAGGTGTCCATTTCAAATGAGAGAGAAATGCACTTTCCAGGCACATGAAGCTGTATATTTGGGTTTCAGGGTAGATGTTAAACGCTTACATTCTTTGGAAGATAAACTAAAAGCCACAAAGGAAGTACCATGACCGAACAATGTGCTCGAGTTAAAATGCCAAGGAATGGTGAATTACAGAGGCAGATTCTTACACAATATGTCTACAATCTTAATCCCATGTCATCAGCTTTTGAAGAAGCATCAGAGTTGGAAATGGTGGGCAGCAAAAGATGAAGCATTTACTAAGGTTAAGCAGACCTTACAGTCATCAGCACTGTTTGTTTATTCGTGTCACAAGTAGGCTTACATTAACACTGCAATGAATTTACTGTGAAAATCCCCTAGTTGCCGATGCACCAACCAACACATCTTTCAGACTGTGGAAGGAAACTGGAGCACCCAGAGAAAACCCATGTAGAAATGGGGAGAATGTGCAGACTCAATACAGATAGTATTTCCAAACCAGGATTCAAACCTGGGTCCCTGGTGCTGTGAGAAAGCAGCGCTAACCACTGTGCCATCACTGCTTGTATATTTCAATCCACCCAAACCATTGGTAATTAAATGTTATGTATCATCTCATAGAGTGGGAGTAGTTTTATCCAACAATAAGTCGGATGGAATGGAAAATCCAATTGCATTTTGTGTTAAGAACATTATCAGATGCAGAATAAAAAGTATTTTCAGATATACAAGGAAAGTCTGGTGATAATTTCTGTGAAGAAATTTCATCAATGTCTCTGTGGTATATATTTGACTATAGTATCAGAACACATTTTAGACTTAAGATCTGCCTCCTCGCCCTGTTTCTGCTATAGCAACCCACCACTGACAAAAACTGACAAGAAAATGGCTCAGGCTGAAGCATCGACAGACAGTGAGCCAAGGACCTGCCTTTGGGCAGAGTACACTTGAATGAACGAACAAAAAGAGTACACTAATGATATCCTTACCATTGTGATCAAAGTCGTTCTCCCACAAAGGGGAACCAGATTGGCACTGGTGCGACAATGGTTACAATTAAATTTAAATATCAATTCAGAGTGGGATTCATACCGCAGACCCTCTAGGGGCCCATTGCTCCCACTGTAGCTTGAAAATGATGTACAATTGCAGGGTCTCCATATCTTGTGGGGATTAAATTAATGCATGTTTTTGATATCTTCTGACTGTTTTATTGAATTGCTGGGCTAGCCTGATTGCTCAGTGTAGCTGCTGAGCACAAATTTCTATCCCTGGCAGCATTTGTTCAAGCGCCTTCTGGTAATAGAGATTCCCTGGAGAACACTTGCATCCAGTACTAGCGAATAAGATGCCAGAGATCTGAGTTGTCTTCTGCAGCTTGGGGTATTGACAGATGCTCTGAACTGGCTACTTTGCATTCTGTACCTGCTGTGCATATGAGATTACTGGAATTGATGTGCTGTACTATATTCACGAAGGTGCCTGACTAATTCTTTGTAATAGGAAAAACCACTGCATGAAGCAGCCCGCATGATCCTTTAGCCCCATGCTGAAATGCAGCAGATGTACAGCTCCTGCCAGGATTACATTATTCAGGAAGTGTAATACAAGTGATACGTTGCGCTGACATTGATTTACAATTGAGGGAGTAAATAGTTTCCCCATGGGGCTGGGAAGTGTAAGGTCAATAAGAAACTTTTGTGGCCTGTACTTGCTCATAGTAATGAGTGATGCATTATGAAGAATAGTACTTTCAATAGAGAGAGAGAGAATCCATTACAAAAAAACTATTAAAATGATTCTTCATTAGGCAAGACTGCACTGTTTATTGGCCTGTTATTGAGTTTATTTTTCACTTGTTTATCCAAAGAAATTTCTGTTCGCCCACACTGTTTTTGAATGTTAAATCTTATACAGAGATGCTGCTTGGTCTCTAATTGGTTGCTCGGAGATGTGCCAAAAAGATGCCTGCAGTGGATCAGCCTTGGCCTTTCTGCTTTCCTGACAACACAGTTGTCTTTTGAAGTACACTTCATGATATTCCTATTGTTACTATTTACAAGACATTTTGTGCATGCAATCTCTTGGCCTATGTGAATCATAAGGTATAAATTACAGATACTAATTTGTTTGCATGAGTTTCTGAATTGGTTGAGGATCTATGACAGGAAAATCAGAAAATTAGCTGGCAATGTTCAAAATAATTGACAGGTTAGAATAATGTCAAGTCTGATTTTATTCAATAACAACAGCAACTTGTACTTAAATAGTGCCTTTAATGTCCAAAGGCACTTTGCTAGAGTGCTACCAAGCTATATTTGACACTGAGACGCATAAAGGCTATTGGAACAGATAATAAAAATCTTGGTCAGAGGGGTAGGTTCCAAGGAGTTAAAACAAAATACTTGCAAATGCAAGAGATTTACAGGAAAAACAGCGTGCTGGAAAAAGAAACAGCCGGCCTGGCAGCATCTGTGGAGGGCAAAGGAAAATTAAAACTGTGAGCTGAACATGACTCTCCTTTGGAAAGTTCCGATGAAGAGTTGCACTGGGCTCGTAAAGTTAATGCTCTTTCTCTTCCCACAGGTGTCACCAAGTCTGCTGGATTTTATCCAGTGCTTCCTGTTTTTATTTTGTATTCCAAGAAGCAGCGAGCTAGTGAGGCAGAGAGAGAAATTGAGGTGAGCTTTGGAAATGGGCAGATCAATGTATGGGCATCTCTGGCAGTGGGACCAAAATTGAGAATGCTCAAAGTGCCAGAGTAGGAGAAATTCAGCGGGTGCTAGAGAGTTTTAGGGCTACGGGAGGTTGCAGGAAAGGACGGCGGCAAGGCCATGGAAGGACTGGAAAATGAGAATGAAAGCGAAGATCGCACCGGCAGGATCTCCCAGTCCCGCCAATGTGAACATAGAATTCAGCGATGCTGGGAAGTTCCAGCCAGGGCCTTGCCAATTTAAGTAGCAAACACAACTGATGAGTGATTGGTGCGAGTTAGGATGCTGTCAGCAGAGTTTTGGATGAGCTCAAGTTTATGGAGGGTGGAAGATGGGAAAGTGGCCAGGAACATGTTGCAATAATCAAATCTAGAGGTAATAAAGGCATGGTGAGGATTTCAGCAGCAGATGGACTGAGCCTTCACACTAAAACTGAACACGGTAATGAAATCAGAATCAAGATGCTACTCCTTGTTGGGCCCCGATTGCCAAAAAATTTATTATTAGATTTGGTCTATATTTTATATGTGGAGTTAAGGAACATTTTGCCTCATTGAAATCTTTGTGAAGACTGAGTGATGACTGATGTAATGTGCCTCTTTAAACTGAGGCAGGTCTATGCCAAATTGGGAAATTTCCCAACTCGAGCTGCTCATCTTGGTAGCAGGAATCCTGATCATTGTCTTTGGTTCCTACCACAAGGCCCATTCTCCAGCCTCTTTCCCCCTCCCTGGCAACTGTCTGAGACTGAACTAAACCTTGGTGCCCTTTTCACTCCAAGGTGAACTTTGAACTACATGTCTGCAACATCGCAAAGACCCACCAATTCCAGCTCCTCATTGACCTAGTCCACCCTTGCCTCAACTCATCTGTTGCTGGAACCTTCATGGGGCAGCACTGTAGAACTGCTGGTTAGCACTGCTGCCTCATAGCGCCAGGGACCTAGGTTCAATTCCTGGCTTGAGTCACCATCCATGCGGAGTCTGCACGTTCTCCCTGCTGTCTGTGTGTGTTTCCTTTGGGTGCTCCAGTTTCCCCTCACAGTCTGAAGATGTGCTGATTGGGTGAATTGGCCACGCTAAATTATCTCTTAGTGTACCTGAACAGGTACAGGAGTATGGCAAATTGGGGATTTTCACAGTAACTTCATTGCACTGTTCATGTAAGTCTGCTTGTAACACTAATAAATAAACGGGTTGCTTTTGTTACATCTCCAGTTGACAATTTGAATGCACTCTTGGCTAGCCTCTAGCTTCTGTAAACATGAAGGCATCCAACCTCCACTGGCTCTTAGTAAAGCAGTGCCTCAAATTAAAAATCCTGATCCTTGGCTTCAGTTGTCTCTTGGGCCTCACTATCTCTGACTCGCTCTACCTGAGTTCCTCCATTAATTTTAGCTTCTTGAGCTTACTCAATTTTAATCATTGAACCATTGGTGACCATGCAAAGGGTCAAAACTCTGAAACACCCTCCCCTAAGCTGTCAGGTTCCCCACTTTATTTTTCTCTAAGATGCTGCTTTAAACTTTCCTTTTTGACCAAGCTTTTGATCATCTTGTTATGTGACTGTATGTCAAATTTTGCTTGGTAATCCTCTTGTCAAATGCCTCGCAATGCTTCGCCATGCTCAAGGGTACTATATAAATGCAAGTTGTTGTTGTTGAGAGCATCCTGGAATCCAGCTGGGAAATGAGTATTCATGTTGCTCATTCAATTTCTTGTGCCATCTCCAATGCCTTTTCTCTCCTCCTATCTATCTCCATGATTTGTTCTTTACCTTAATAAATAACTACTTGTCCACAGAAAGGATAGTGGGTGCTACTGTCTGCATTCATCTGACTTAAAGGCAAATAAGATATCCAGATACGCACAGTGTGCTTCACACTTGCTGGTGAGCTATTCTGCACTCTGCATTGTGGCTTGTGTCACCATGGGGTGGCATAGTGGTTAGCACTGCTGTCTGAGTGCCAGGAACCCAGGTTTGATTCCCATCTTGGATCACTGTTTGTGCACAATCAGCACATTCTCCCCGTACCTATGTGGATTTCCTCTGGATGCTCCGGTTTCCTCCCACAGTCCAAAAGATGTACTAGTTAAGTGCTTTGGCCATGCTAAATTCTCCCTCAGTGTACACGAATAGGTGCCGCAGTGTGGCGACTAGGGAATTTTCACAGTAACTTCATTGCAGTGTTAATGTAAGCCTACTTGTGACAGTAATAAATAAACTTTCTAATATAATCTGTCATTGTTCTGTATGTATTCAGCAAAGAAATGTATAAGAAGAACCACAAAATAGATCTTTATTGCAAGTGTGCATTGTCCCTATGCAAATCCTAGACTGCTTATTGGGAATCCACATTGGACGGAGCTAACCATTCTCCCTCCACCAGCAGTGACATGACCTTTTAAGCAGTAATACACATTCCATTTGTCCCCTCCTCTCTCCCAACCTATATCTCAGATTTTTTAATAGTGTGGTGCAAGCTTGGCGTAAGGTGGTGTGAGTGGTAATTAGTTCATTTTCCTTCATGCGGACTTCGAATATTTATACATGCCACTCTGAAGAATTTTGAAATGTGTGTCAAGCAAATGTAATATAAAAAGTTCATGGAATATCTTCTTTCATGGCCATGTGCTGTACTGGGCATCAACATATGCTCTCAATAAAATGGAATATCAGACCAGGGATTTGATAAATTTTTCAAAACTGATACTTTGTTTTATCTTTCCTTTCCCAAAAAAGGACATTTTAATGAAATACGCATCATTCAATATTCTGCCTCTAGAATCCATTTCAGATGGTGAAAAATAGTGTGAAACTATTTAATTGAAAGGTGCTGGGTTATTAAAAATTTATATTGCTAAAATTCGTAAGAAATTTAACCCATTGATTCTGATCCATTTCCTGTGAAGACTAAATGTAAAAGTGCATGGATGAGAGATGGATGTGGATCCCATTTGTTCTGGAAAAGATAGCCCTCTTACATTTAGATATTTTGGCTATTGACAAACTTAGTTGAAGCCTCTACAATAACAGTATCAACAACAGGAGTATCACACCATTGATTATTTCCAAAGATATCCTGCAAAAACTGCTGTAAAGGTATAGAATGTGGTGGGTTCCTCAAAACACTGCTGTCAAGGACTTGCAACAAAGATAATTATTCCTAAACTCAACAACTACAGAGACCATTTGTACTCTGTTCAAGGATAACTTTCGTGCTCCCACCACATGACTTCTTACGTAGCTGTATCATCACATTCTCATGTGACCACTCAGTCTCCATAAAGTATTGTATAGTAAATAGACCTCATCACATCCGAGCAAAAGAAATAGGGAAGTAATGGTTTATTGCCAAATTTGATTTTATCAGCTGGTTATTAGAAGAAAGATGGATAGCTTGGATTAGGTAATGGATTCTAGAGCAGAATTTTCTGGCCACACGTGCCCCAAGACTGGGAATTCCTGCCAGAGATCAAATGTTAAATGGTCCATCAAATTTTCTTTTTCGCCTGCTACAATTCCTGTAATAGGTGGGATGGGAAAAGTTTGCCTTCAGCTTTGAGAGGAAGAGATGTAACTTTGCTGATATTAATGAGGTGAGGATGAGAGTGGACAATGTAATATGCCTTGGGAAGAACATATGTCTAAGTGATGAATTTGTCCATCCTAAACTATTACACTCCTAGGACATTCATCCTTGCTGGCAGTGTTGGTGGTTGTGAGCTGATTGCTAAAACTGGTAGAATGTGAAGTGCACATGATCACAGTGTGATAGTTTGCAGATCAATTTGAAAGTTGGAAGATTTTCTTTCTAATTTTTGAGAGACAAACATCAAAACTACTCAATAAAAGCAAATAACTGCAGATGCTAGAATCTGAAACCAAAAGAGAAAATGCTGGAAAATCTCAGGAGGTCTGGCGGCATTTGTAAGGAGAGAAAAGAGCTGACGTTATGATCCAGATGATAAGGGAGTTATCCTTGGGATCGTGAGCAGAGTACAAGTGCTGATGTAGCTGTTGAGCTTAGGAATAAACTACCTTTGTTGGAACTTTTTGATGCCAGATGATCCAGAAATGGTCACCTGGACATAAAACATCAGCTCTTTTCTCCCCTTACAGATGCTGCCAGACCTGCTGAGATTTTCCAGCATTTTCACTTTTGGTTTCGAAATGACTCAATTTTGAAAAGTAAGTGAGGGAGTTTCACTCAGCTGTGAATTACGTAAACTTCTCCTTTATGAAATATTGATGAGTTCTGTTGCTGATCACACATTAGGGAAAAGGGACTTGTAGCACCTGTCTCCCAGTAACATTTCACATTCATGAAATTATTTTGAGATGTACCGCCTGCTCTTACATAAGTGAATGCAACCATTTTGCATACATAAAGTTTTCACAAATTACAGTGAATCGAAAACAAGACAGTCTTACAAATCATAGAATCCTGGTAGTGCAGAAGGAAGCTGTTTGGTCCATTGAGTTTGTTCTGAGTTTCTTACTTCTTCTCTACCCTATCCCCTTAGCACTATATGTTTTGCATAGCTAATCCACCTAACCTAGACATCTTGGGACACCAAGGGGCAATTTAGTGTGGCCAATCAACATAACTGGCACCTTGTTCGACGGTGAGAGGAAACTGCAGCATCCAGAGGAAACCCACAGAGAAACAGGGAGGACATGCAAACTCTACATACTGTCACTCAAGGCTGCAACTGAACCTGATGCTGTGAGGCAGCAGTGCTAATTAATCATTGTGCCACTATACGATTATATATAATTTTTCAACACCACTGAGTATCTAAAATGCTTTGCAGTCAATGAAGTATTTTTGAACTCCAGGCACTGGTGTGAAGTAGGGAATACACAGCCGCACTATGATAATGACTAGATAATTATTTGTGATGTTCTTTGAGGATTGAATATTAGATTCATTAAATAGTGGCATATGATTTTTTACAATCACCCAAGTATTCCAGTGGAATGTTGGTTTAATGTCTCACCTGAAAGATAGCACTTTAGACTGGAATGTCAGCCTTACATAGGAATTAGGAACAAAAGTGGACAACTCAGCCCTTTGAGTTTGCTCTGTCATTCAATCAGATCATGGCTGATCTTTCCCTGGTCTGAAATCCACCTCCCCACTTGTTCCTTATGTCCCTCTTTTCCTCCATTAGAAATATGTCTATGTCCTTCTTGAAACCATTCAACAATTCAGACTCCACCATGCCAAGGAGCAGGAAGTCCCATAAATTCACCACTCTCTGGGTGAAGTAGTTCCTCCTCATCCCAGTTTTAAATCTACCAGCTCTCAGTTTATACCTGCGAACTCTTGTTCTAGATTGCCCCACAAGGGGAAACATTTGGTTTGTGTTTACTTTATCAATCTCTTTTAGTATTTTATATACCTCGATCAGATCCCTTTTTATTCTAAACTCCAGGGACTATTAGTCCAAACTGTTTAACCTCTCTTCATATGTAAACCATTTCATCCCAGTATCAATCTGGTAAACCTCCTCTGAACTGTCTCCATTGCCACCACATCCTTCCTCAATAAGGAGACCACTTTCCAGATATTGTCTCACCATTATTCCATACAAAAGTTCCCTTTTAATGGGGAGGCACAGAACTGGAAACCATCAACATAAGATGATCACCGAGAAACCTGATCAGGAATTCAGGAGAAGCTGTCCACTCAGAGTTGAGAAAGTGAGCCTTGATTTTTTTGTTCTCCAGTCTTGCTGGGAGAGTTGAACCCAAAGCCCCACGGCGGACACTGGACGCCTATTAGCTTTTAGGTGGATGGTTAAAATGGGAATGCTGACCATGATATCTGGATGCCCTTTGAGTAGCATCATGTCTCTAATACTACATGAACCACTGGAAAAAGGAGCTGGAGACTCAATTTAACATATTTAAAGGACAGTTTCTCCCTTCTGGGAACATTCTGTCAAAGTACTAAACGTGTCAGCTGCTGTGCACTACTTCTGACCCTCTTTAGAATTCTGCAGACAAAGAAACACATCATTTCAATGAATTTTAGCAGAGCAGTTTTAATGCAAGGGCCCTGCTTTTCAAAAGCTTTATTAATTGATGAATCATCCTTTCTAAAGAATTTAGTACGCATATCCTTGACAGTATTTTAACATTTTTTTCATTTTTCAGACATTTGTAGCCTTTTACCTTCAAATGACATCTTTTCATTGTGCTTATTCGTGTAGCACCTTCTTGTACTTGAGCCTAGATTCTCAGAAGTCAATTTCTAGACAGCCCTTAAAGTGGGCTCAAGTAATTTAAAAAATTCATTCGTGGGATGTGGGCATCACTAGCTGGGATAGCATTTCTCTTTGCCCTTGAACGGAGTCACTTACCTCATCAATTCTGATGGCATTTATGAGTCAACCACATAACTGTGGATCTGGAGTCACATGTAGGCCAGACTGGATAAGGTTGACAGATTTCCTTCCTGAAAGGACATGAATGAACCAGATGGGTTTTTACAACACTCAGTGGTTTCATGGTCATCATTAACTTTCAATTCCAGAATTTTATTGAATTGCAAATTTCACCATCAGTCATCGTGGGATTCGAACCTGGGGATCCTCAGAGTATCATCTTGGGTCTCTGGTCTCTTTTTTTCTGGAGAAAGAAACAGCAGGAGATGGTGCACAATCACAAGACTTGTAAACATTTAACCGTTACGTAATGAGTTAATGTAGTTTTCTAACTGGGTGAAAGGCAATGTCATTTCCATCTTTCCATTGTACATCTTGGAGAGGATAATAATGCTAGCGATTCTGCTGTTCTGCTATTTTATTTTTCCTGTGGTTTTGAATACTAAAGACTCATGGTTTGTAAGGGTTCATTTATTGAACTTGGATTGGACCTGTCTAGTTCTACTGTTGTTGGATGACAAAATGGCATTGCCCTCACCTGGTGGTTGGAAAGTCACATGAATCCGTCACACAAGGGAATGTTTAGCGGCAGTAATAGGCTTGTTGAAAACTGAGGTTGAGTTGGGGGATAGATAATCCTGTTCAGAGATGAGACCTGGAGTAAAGGATGTTCTAGTAGAGACTGACAGATGAATCAATAGCCTCAATTCCTGATAGAAATCAACATAACAACAATGTGCCTTAAAAATAAGGATGAAGTTATTGGAAGAGGCCTTCAGGATTTACTTTTAGTCAGAAGCTCAGTTGACAATTTTCACCTCTGTTGCCACGCAGGTGACACCTCTGTTGTCTCCCCCTCCCAGAGGGAGACAATGGCCTCGTGGTATTATTACCAGCCAGTTAATCCAGAAACTCAGCGTAATGTTTGGGCAGTACAGTGGCACACTGGTTAGCACTGCTGCCTCACGGCACAAGGGACCCAGGTTTAGTGCCTGCCTTGGGTCACTGTCTATGATACTGTGGATTTTAACCTTAAAAAAGGCCACTCAGTAAATCCAATACATTCTGCAGGAGTTTCGTTTCATTCTTTCACAGGTTTTGGATGAACTGCCTTCTTGAGCTGCTGCAGCCCACGTGATGCAGGAACACCCAAACTGCTGTTAGGAATTACTAATAGTGCCCACCATTCTCAGTCAGATAACTTGAATCTCTGACTGTTGATTACCTGAGGTGGACGATGTTGGGGTTTTTGCAAAGGGAGGGTGTGGGTATTGGGGGCAGAGGGTTGCAATACATCATTGACACATGTTTTGTTTTGTAATGTCAGTGATAAGAAAATTTGATGTGGAGATGCTGGCATTGGACTGGGGTAAACACTGTAAGAAGTCTCTCAACACCAGGTTAAAGTCCAACAAGCTTATTTGATAGTAAACCGATAAGCTTTTGGAGTTTGCCCCTTTGTTAGGTGAGTAAGAAAATTCAACAGGGGAGTAACACACACTCAACATTAGTGAAGAAAAATATTTATCAACAGCAGCGAGTTACGTGTGTGGAAGTCTATGGGGCTCAGGCAGCATCAGTGAAGTGAATGCAGAGGTTAATGTTTGGGATGAATTTGTCAAGTACAAAATATGCCTCACTTTTTTTGGAACAGTCATATAACTTCGAACACTTAATGTCTCCAACTTCAATTATCCTATCTGGCATATCTTTCAGATTACTGCTGATGCATCATTTTCCAACAGAAACTCCAAGAATTCTAACCTATTTTCAAATATTATATTCATTGTCCTCCAAATCATTCTGTCTATTGTTACAGCATTGAATTCTTCCCAACCTCTGCAAATCATCTCAGCAAATATTGAGTGGAAGAAAAAAAACACCCACAAGAAAGTAGATATAAAAATATTGACTTTTCCCTCAGGGCAAAATCTCTGCACACCGGAAGGATGGGGGATGGTGCGTGGGGGGATACAGGAAAACCCAGACCAAGCCAACCATAGCAGGAAGCTGCGGAATACTTATCTAACTTTCGGAATTATTGCAATCTACAGGTGACTCTTGGCATCAATAAATTGATGCTGATCTTTGCTATGTCATGCATTCTTCTCTCCTTTCCCCTCCAGTCCCAGAGATATGGATTACACATTTTACCTGTGAGAAGGAGATTGAATCAGTGTTTTTCAGAATGAGTTTCCTCTGGGTGCTCCAGTTTTCTCCCACAGCCCAAAGATGTGCGCATTGAGGTTGATTAGCCACGCTAAAATTGCCCCTTAGTGTCCTGAGATGCTTAGGTTAGAGGGATAAATATAGGGTAAAATACGTAGGGATATGGGGAGAGGGCCTGAGTGAGGTTGTGGTCAGTGCAGACTTGATGGGCCGAAGGGCCTCTTTCTGCACTGCAGGGTTCTATGGTTCTATTAAGTTTAATTAAACATCGCGACTTGTCACATTGAATAGAACAGGAATACAGCATCCACTCCACTCGTGGCTCCTTCTGCTACTACTGTCACTGTTGTGCAGCGGGTTGTTTGTTGACCTGTCTCCCGCCCAGCCCCTAACCCCTCAACTTGCCCAATCCTGTCCCTTACCATGCCTCCAGCTTGCTGCCCTGCTTGCCTTGACCTATTCCCATCCTGATCCAAGCTCCTTTTCACCCTTCTCACTGCCCTGCTTGCTACCCTATTTCAAATGTCTTGCTGCCTCCTGTTCTCTTCACCCTCACTACCCTGCTTCCAACCCCACACCACCAGCGAGAGTGGCAGCAGGGGCTTGGGAGAAGGATGGTCAGTGGGCAGCAGAAAGGAGCAGCGAGTGGTTGGGAGTGGGACATGGAGTCTGGGGCAGAAAGCAAGAGATAAATTTGTGAAAAGTAATGCAATAATGGGAATTTTTCATTTTGGAATGCCACATCAAAGCTATTAACTTGATGCTGACACAAAATGTATGCCATAAATGGCACAAAACAGTAAAATAATCAGAATGTGGTGCAAGAGCTAATATTCTGAAATAGATCTTTTAACTTTAGCAATACTCAGTTCATCATCGTTTATTTATATGGCATTCAAATTGATTCCTGAATGACCTGCACGGTGTTCTAAAAATTACGTTCGAAGAGTCTTTGGTATTTAGAGAACATTGTGTGAATTTGGCAAAGAAACATTCCTACCTTGTGAAAGAATTTTCAGGCAGCAACTTTTTCCTGGAACGAATAGAAATCTACAGGTCCATATTTGTTGCTTTATTGATATTTGATGGAATGTGGATTGCAGCAGAAATAAGTGATTGAACCTGAAATCTTCCAATATCTTATGGTAGAACTCCACACAGTACGCATACTAACTGAACTATTAGAGTCAACCAGTGGTTTAATGTTACTAACCAATTGGGATCTTTAGAATACCTAGTGAAATGGCATATTAACTATTTTACCAGGAAAACAACACACTTATAAGTACTAAAAAAAAAATGTGTGAAAGTTCTGCGCTGTTACTTTAGGTTCCTAACTTGAACTTTAAGGATTTGTGATTTAAAGAAAATAATCCGGATTGCCATAAATCCTCAGCAGAAGACAGCATTCAATTGATATGTTCCCTAGAAGGATAAGGAGTTTTAGTTCTGATGGGCAGCCTTGTTAGTGCAAGCCTGGAGGGTCAAAGGGCCTTTTCTTTGTGCTTCTGTAATTTTCTTTGTGCTTCTGAATGTTTCGACATTTAGTATTAAACTGCAAGATTAAGGTTATTAACCAATCAATACACTGATTTTATTGAATGAACCAGGCAGAATGATGGTAAATAGATAGAAGGATCATGAAGTTTTGCTTTTCTTTTAACTATTATCATAATCTCGTGCAATCATGCAAATGGATAACTGTGCCTTTTATTCAGCATGCTAAAGCAGATTACGACAATTTAATGGTTTCTATAAAGGTTCATTCAAAAAGCGTAGTAGTTAATTTAGTTGCTTTAACCTTAATTGTCAAAGTGGTGCCAGAATTTCTTTCCTTGACACTTAGCTGTGCTGAACCACTTTAATGAAACGGCTGATTTATGGGACTACATGTCCATAAATAAACCTGATATCATTTGGAAGAGTTTGAGGTTGTTATTAATTAATATAGCTGCAGAATTGAAATGAGTTTATACAGGAGACTGGAACTCTGCGACCTCATCCATGGCTGGGATTCTCTGGTCTTGCTGTTGTGAATGGGGATTTGACTGAGCACCAAATTCTGTTTTCACTGGCAGTTCTGTGGGGCATACGACACGGGAGATTTCCAGCCATAATCTTTTAGATTTGATTTATATTGTCAACTATTTTATATATATTTCTTCAAGTTTAAATGTGATCCTGTTATCTATTTTTGTGTACAAAAGGCTTTCCATCATAGGTGACTGTAGCACTTATTGCATTTTTGGTGATAGTGACAGTTGTGAATCTACACACAAGTTGAAAGTTATTTATTTGTCCCAAGTAGGCTTACTTTAACACTGTAATGATGTTACTATGAAAATCCCCTCACCCTTGTTCGGGTACAATGAGGGAGAATATAGTATGGCCAAGGCACCTAAGCAGCACATCTTTTGGACTATTGGAGGAAACTCATGCATACATGGGGAGAATGTGCAGACTCCACACAAACAGTGAACCAAGCCAGGAATCAAACTCAGATCCCTGGTGCTGTGAGGCAGCACTGCTAACTACTGTATCACTCTTATATTTTATACCTTATACTTTTCAATAGGCTACCAATGACAGCAATCAAATAAATTAATAGGTGACTTGCTCAGGAAAGTAAGTGGCTGATCATAAATGAAATTATTTTCATTCTTAGATCTTTGAATATTTAGGAATTGATCCTTTTAAAATGCAACTGCAAAAGAAAGGGAATTTTTATCATATAATTGGCTCCACAACAGAATATATTCTATGTTCTGTGAAAGAATCATGAATTCCTTTGAACGTGAAAATAACAGGTGAGAAAACTGAAGATGGAAGTGAAAGAATAATTTAAGGTGGTGGGGTCAAGCAAGGAGTTTTTGAAGTAGGAATCTGTTTTACAGTATACTTCATCAGACTTTGTAAAGCTTTGACTTATGCTGGGAGAGCATTTTAAATTAATCAAAATGGAAAAAATTTGGTTGCAAAATTGATTTTAGAAATGTAACCTAATTCATGAAGTATGACCATTGTTATTTCAGCAAGATTGAATTTCCTCAAATTGTTTTTGTAACTTAAGTATACGCAATGACCATTTGGATACCCACAAATCAGAACTGTGCTCATGCCTGGGTATAGAATATTTGAACACTTCTGCAGTGTCAGGCTATATCTTCTCTGCTCAATGTGAAATCTTCATTTTTTTTGATATCTAAACCAAATTAGAATTTGTATATTAATTCTAACAAAGGTGGCCCTCTCCAGCAATGATTGATTATCCTGTATCATTGAAATTGCTGCTGGTTGACGGGTGGATTTGTGAAGTTGGTTTCTTCCCCCATCACAGTTCCATACATTTCCATTTTCCTTCCTTCGCTTCAGTCAGTGACCTTTCTCCTGATTAACCCAGTTGAAGTGAGGAGACTGTTGGCAAAGGATGAAACCCTAATTCTTGAATCTCACTGTATACGTATACTAAAGGTGCTAGTCTGTAGGATTTGCACCATTTTATTTGCACCTTGCAGGTTTGAAATGAAATAAGCCAGCATTGAAAATTGTCACAGTCTGGAAATGCTAACTCGTCTTCTCAGTTTAATGATGACAGGATTTTCCCCTTCTGCTGCTTTTTGGTGATGGGTAAACTGGCTGGTGACCTGTCTCTCTTGACTCCTAACTAATTTATAGTCAAATGCATTTTCCAGTGGAGACAAAGTGGTTGGCTGTTTGATAGGCAGCTGCATGTAAATTAGTTGATCACTGTGCAGTTACATGTGTTGCACTTTCCATTATTTTTATATTAATCAACGCTGGAGGTTAGAAGTGTCAGAAAAGGACAGACATGCAGTATTAGTGCGTGATACACAGTGGATATACATATTAGTGGAAAGATATTAGTGGATATTATTTCTCCAGAAGGAATTCTTCAAATGCAGATGATGAAAATATAACAAAATGTACTCTAACTTAAATCAAAGAAAGGATTTAATAAACATAATTACTGCCAACTTGGGGTCTTGCCCTGGGCCACTCCAAGCTCCCTATAATTCAAATAAAGAAACTTAATTACTCTCAACTTGGGGTCTTGCCTAGGCCATTTCAAGCTTCCCACAATTCCAGTTAGGTTTTTATTTATAATAAATCAACTGGTCAGCTGTCATTACATCATTCTGTAATTGGTTCCATATTTTACTGGGTCAGGTGACCCTTACAGCTTGTTACCATTGGTCACATTACATCCAATACAAAGTTGTTACTGCTTCCATTCTAACAGATAGTGCTACTTATCAATGGATGATGCTTTGGTCCAAAGCTACTGGTAGAATGAATCAGACCTCTGATGGACAGGTTCTTACTGGGACCATTTTGGTACCAGAATAGGTGACATGAATGTTTTTGGTGGGTTATTTTGGTCAGCTTACTGGTACAATATTATAACTGATATTTTATTGGCTCCATGTTTTCTTAAACTTTTGAGGTGTTGCCTCTTTTATGTGTCTAATGAAAGTCATATAATTTCATTCATGATCTAGGCAATGGCCTAGTGGTATTATCGCCATGCTATTAATCCAGAAACGTGGCTAATGTTCTGGGGACCTGAGTACGAATCCTACCATGACAGATGGTGGAATTTGAATTTAATAAATGATGTATGGAATTAAGAATCTACTTATGAATGTAAAACTATTGTCACTTGTTGTAAAAACCCATCTGTTTCACTAATGTCCTTTAGGGAAGAAAATCTGCCGCCCTTACCCGATTTGGTCTACGTGTGACCTCAAAGCCACGTGTTTGACTCTCAACTGCCTCCAAGGGCCCCTAGGTATGGGCAATAAATGCTGGCCAGCCAGTGTTGTCCATGTCCCACAAATGAATTAAAAAAAAAATCAAGTCCTTCCATATAGGTTGATTTTTAGCCAGCCAGGAAGGCAGGTAATACTGATCTATAAATGTCTTCAGACAATATATGAGAATAAAATGCTCATTGTATCAGTAGTGTTAGCAATGAACCACAATTGTGTCTGTCCCTCCAGGGATCTGAAGGCTGAGGAATAACTTCTAATAATCATCTGGTTTTTAATGATTCATATATTGTGTGATAATCATCTACATATTGTTTTTCTGTATCAAAAGGGATGCCTCATGTACTGCATTGTCCCCTCTGGAGACCTGAGCTCTTAATGTAGACTGTTAGTCCAGTGCAGCGTTGAGAGAGTGCTTCATTGTTGGAAGTGCTGTTTTTTGGCTGAGATGTGGAAAGAAAGTCCATCTTGTCCCTCAGATGCACATAAAAGATTCCACAGCACTGTTTGGAGAAGAATAGGGATTTTTTTTTTGAAAATTTGACTAATGTTTATCCCTGAAATGCCTAAAAAATCTGGTCATTTGTTTGTTTGCTGTTTGTCGATATTTACTGTGTACAAATTAACAGCCATGTTTCTGACCTAAGAACACTGACTATTTTTTGACTGGTAAGTGTTTTGGGACGTCTTGAGGACATGAGATATCAATATCTCTATTCCTACAACTGATATGGAGATGCTGGCATTTGACTGGGATAAACACAGTAAGGAGTCTCACAACACTAGATTCAACTCCAGATTACAGATGCTGAAAGACACCCTCAAGAATGGCACTCAACTCATCGATTGACAGTTCCGACGCGCCACAGTGAAAAACCATACTGGTCTCCTCAGAAGATAAACACAGGATATGGCAGACAGAGTACCCTTTGCTGTTCAGTACTTTTCCGAATGGAGAAGCTATGACATTTCTGTGAAGCCTTGAACATGTCATCGATGAAGATGAACATTTCACCAAAGTCATCTCTCACACACGCTTCTTGCCTTCAAACAACCGCACAATCTCAAACAGACTATTGTCCTCAGCAAACTACCCAGCCTTCAGGAGAACGGTGACTACAACACCACACAACCCTGCCACAGCAACCTCTGCAAGACATGCCAGATCATCGATACAGATACTATCATTTCGCATGAGAACACCACTCACCAGGTACACTGTACGTACTCTTACAACTCGGCCAATGTTGTTTATCTGATATGCTGCAGAAAAGGATGTCCCGAGGCATGGTACATTGGGGAGACAATGCAGACACTACGACAACAAATGAAGAAACACCGCTGGACAATCACCAGGCAGGAGCGTTCCCTTCAGCAGTCTTGGGCATTCAGCCTCTGATCTTCAGGTAAACATTCTCTAAGGTGGCCTTCACAACCCATGACAACACCGAATCGCTGAGCAGAAACTGATGGCCAAGTTCAGCACACATGAGGACGGCCTCAACCAGGACCTTGGGTTCATGTCACACGTTACCTGTAACCCCCACGACTTGCCTGCGTTTGCAAAATCTCACTAACTGTCCTGGCTGTAAACTATACATAGTTCTTCAAGTTGTGCTTGGCCCTCTCTCCAATCACATTGTCTGTACCTTTAAGATTTGATTACCTGTAAAGACTTGCATTCCAACCATTTTCTTCTAAGTCGAGTTTGTGTCTATATATGCTCTGTTTGTGAACACAACTCTCACTCACCTGATGAGGCGCTCCGAAAGCTTGGGCTGCCAAATAAACCTGGTTTTGTGAGACTCCTTACTGTGCCTACTACTGATCACAGCTACTGATGTTTCTTAGAAGCTCTGCAAGGGCTAAAAGCATGCTGTTGTAGCGCGGACAAGAAAGGACAAGGTCTACAATATAACTTGGTGGATGTGGTGCTGACCTGCTTTGACCAGATGTGTCCTCCTCACTGCCTGCTAAAGTAACATGGGGAAAAAAAATCCATTGCTAAAATTTGCTCGAGTGATTAGTCTGGTTGGTGCGAATTAAAAAGTGGCTGTGATTTCCCACAGCAGATCATTATCTTGTGGCTGTACGTGGCTGGTGAGGGTGGGTTCAGATTTGGCTGAGATGTCTCGGCCACAATTCAATTTCCTGTTGAAACTTCTTGTTGAGGTTTGTTTTTAAATTGTGGCCAATTGAGTGAGATAACAGTGCTCACCGCAGACACCCATTCCCAACAAGGGTCTGTATTTTCAGGACATCAAAAAAAATAAGTGATATAAACTTGCTACCTCTAGACAAAGGGTCAAGGGTCATAGATGGAAATAGTACAATTAAACTTTATTAGAGATAATTAAGAGTCAACCATATTGCTGTGGCTTTGGACCACATCAGTGTGATTAACGCTCAGTTGCCCTCCAAGGGCAACTGAAGATGGGCAATAAATGCTGGCCAGCCAATGACACCATGTCCCATTCAAGAATGAATAAAACAAAAGCGTTTTACAGGAGAGAATGCCAGTGTTGTCATGATATCGTAAACAAGTGTTTCAATAATACTTGTCATGGTCATCAGATTCTTAATTACTGATTTTTATTTATTATAGAATTCTAATTCCACCATCTTCTGTGGTGGGATTCGAACGCAGGTTCCCAGAATATTAGTTGAGTTTCTGGATTAATAGTCTAGCAGTAACACCACTAGGCCATTGCTCCCCTTTTATAATGCTCTTGAGTTAACGGAATTATTGCGCAGTGCAAGTGACACAACTGTTTTGTCATAGCCACATGAAAGTTTGTTCCTTTTCAAAGGTCGTTGAGCAATGTCCCTTAATTGACTCACGTGTACTTTGGCAGCAAATTGTATTAAAGATTAGTGTGGCATGTTAGGCAGTGGAATAGAACAGTGAGTTCCCAATCTTAATGTCCCGAGGTGCAGCTGGAGGGCAGGCACTTTTATTGTCTAAGGGGAACAAAAATTGAAAGGCCACTTCTGGAGCAGCACTTGCGAAATCCAGCTATCGAGCCTCTGGCAGAGGGGCACAATGATGGCAGAAAAATACTAAGAGGGAAAGAGGAGACTATTAATTGAAATAAAAGAAAGGGAAAGATATTCATGGCTGCAGTCACATCAGATTTTATGGTTACAAGTTGATCAAACCTTTATTTCGTATTTGTACTGTCCTGTTAAATCCATCAGTTAGAGAAATGACTTCTTAATCACTCCCTATCCACCACCATTCATCCTATATCAAAAAAAAATCAGAAATTAATTGAGAGCGTTTTGGCAGTGCGCGTGGAATTCAGCCAGTATGATAGTTACTTAATAGAGACAGCAGCGTAGTTAAAGTCAATCTGGCTGCTCAGATATTCTGATAACATTTTTGAAAGAAAAGTGTACTTTTGTGCTTTAATCTGTTAGATGGCTATTGACATCCAAAAGCAATCAGATTGGATTTGATTCATCTAGTGTGACACCAGCACTTTCGGACACAGCACACTGAACACAATATAACATTGCAGTAGTTTTGATCTAATACTTCTGAGGTATATAATTAGTGATTTAGTATTCTATTATTCAATGAGTTACACAACATTCAATCAAAGTAATGAGTAGGCACAGATCCAATTAATTTATAATTCATCCACAGCATCACTGGTTCCGCTGTGTTCTAATTGTGACAAATTCTTGGATTCCTTCATTTTTTTTTTTGACAAATTCCTTGGAGGGGTTTTTTTGCGGCAAATGAGTTCCAGAAACAGATTAAAATGCAAATGTAAGTTACTAGCCTTAATAACCTTTCTGCATGTTTTTAAAACCAGGAATATCATAATCAGAGCTACGTCTGTTACAATAAACAACGTGAAACATAATGAATATTAATATTAAACTTCTTTAGCTTTGCTTACTATCATTACTATATCACCAAGCAGGACTTTGTGTTGGCCTGCTTCAGTGAATATCGAGCTTTTAATTTGTTTCTTAGAAACACAAGAAAACACTTAATTTATCATGTAAGGACATAGCTCTTGTACATATGATGGATAAGCGCGCATTCCAGAGTCATTCACCACAGAGGCGGCACAGTGCTGAGTACTGCTGCCTTACAGCACCAGGGACCTGGGTTCAATTCCAGCCTCACATCACTGCGTGGAGTTTGCATTTGAATTCAATAAAAATCTGGAACTAAGAGTCTAATGATGGCCTTGTAACCATTGTTGATTGCCATGCCCTTCAGGGAGGGAAATCTGCTGACCTTTCCTGGTCTGGTCTACATGTGTTCCCAGACTCTCAGCAATGTGGTTGGTTGACTCTGAAGTGACTGAGTGAACAAAAAGCTAGAAGAGCAATAAATGCTGCCCTTATCCCCTGAACAAAAAAGAAGCTCAATTTCTCTTTTACCCCCACAGTCCAGGGTTCTCTCTCTCTCTCTCTCTCTCTACCTATTGACCTGGGACTCTTTCTAGAGAGTGCTCAAGAGATGGCTGGCAAGAAAGAAGAGCTGTGAATGGGAGGGACGGAGTGTGGAGAGGCTGCCAAGGTACGAGGCCAGCAGGAGGGCCCTGGAATGACAGAGGCAGTGGGAGGGTCACCAATGCAGGGACTCATCCTGGGGGAGGAAATCTCAGTGGGCGGGAGAAGCAACTCCAGAATGATGGCGGTTAGGACATACATGCACTGAATAAATTATGTTCAATATAACCTAGAACTGGCAATTTTGTTGAAATTTTACAAATTGTGTCAATAACATGGCTGCAGAATGCAGACAAGGGTCGGGTCATTAATATCCCAGCTAGCTGTCTGACGGACTATTTTACAATCTCTTGCTCACAAGAGACATTTGTAGAATTAAAGCTAAATCCCAGCAGTGTAAACAATAGTAAAAGCACCAAATCAGCACACTAGGTTCTCCAGAACAATGTACTGGCAGTTATTACTTGAAGTTTCAGTGTGATGTTAAGATGGGAGAATATGAAATTCTACATAATTGTTTTAACTGCAAGGGAGTTTGTTGTTGCTTTGTTCCTGCGCCCAGTGGTGC
Source organism: Sphyrna mokarran (assembly GCA_024679065.1). Lineage (NCBI taxonomy): Eukaryota > Metazoa > Chordata > Chondrichthyes > Carcharhiniformes > Carcharhinidae > Sphyrna > Sphyrna mokarran. The sequence continues at coordinate 26,594,034 of JAGIQG010000019.1, forward strand.
ACAAGGCAGGCTTTCATCTGTCCCTGTAGCAATGTTCCTTGCTGAAACATGTTGCTGCCCTGTTGCCAGGGGCTTATTGCTTGAGGGGCACCACTGTGCATCAAGCATGGCTGACCAGGTATGACTCCCATCATTGTCATATTGGAAAGATTTTGCAGGTTGACACTCAACCCATTTGGCCACGTTATGAATGCCTCTTCCTTGGCCAACAACTCCTGCGGCAGGACTTGAAACCAGAGCTCCTGCCTCGCTCTACCCTTTGTTTCACAAGACCTCCCCATGAGGGAGTTTGCTCGATATTTATGAAATCTACATAGATTGGATAGAAAAATATTCAATGAGGTCGTTGTTATTTGAATTTGAAATTTTAAAAATGTATTATTTGAAATTTGTTGACTCATCTCTGCATAATTTAGTACTCTGATAAATAATCCTTTATTTTTAACTTGACCTCTGTGTTCAGAATTTCCTGTTCTAAGAAATGACAGAATCAAAGGTGACTGGGTTATAATTTACAGTGTACATGTATAGAGGATAGATGTGTTCCTGTCCATCCACAATTCTGTCACAAATATGTTGCATTGAAGGAAGTGCAGAATTTTTGAAGTATGTATTTGTTATGCATGACTAAAATGTTTGCAGATTTAGAATGGTTCCCCCCCCTCCCACCGCCACCCCAACTACATTATCAGGACCTATTAGTAGGATTCCCACCACCAGCACTAAACTCAGCCCGTTACGTCTGTGATGTGATCACTATTTTGTGATTAGTTTAACGTGCAGTAGTTTGCTGGGACATAACATTGCTGTATCAGAAAGGAAGAAATTATTAATCAGGGCAGGTATCATCATAAATCAATGACATGGAGTCATTGTTCTGGCAGACTTCAATTGTAGGGATACAAATAGACCCAAAGCTGGATAAAACCATCCATAAATCTGTCTGAACGGTCTAATGGATACCTGTGCTGTGATGCCATTACGATAGCACTTCAGTGAATGTAATGTACAAACATCTTTTGATTTGGTTGTTACGTGTAGTGTTAAGGAATCTTTCATTTTTGCGGCATTCTGAAACTGCAATACAATAGTGAAAGAATTATACTAAAGTGATTATCACATAATGTTGGAGCAAAAAGATATAATAGAGAGACAACTTAGAATGGATATTTGCTACACCAGTATGGGATTTATTTGTCAGGTGACAGGTAGCAATGATATTATTGGTAAACATTTTCTGTAAAATGATTAGCAAAACTCAATGCAGGAGCATGCTTCTGGTGTGGCTTGCACTCACCACCTTATCATATCAAGATATCTCAAGGTGCTTTATGTACTGAAATTACTACCAAGTGCTGTGACGGTTATGTGTATGTACCAGATAACTATGGATAGGATTTTCTTCTTAACGGAATGGACTAGTGGCAAGGTTAGTGATCTTTAGCGATAAGATGTCAATTTCAGTTCCTGCAAGTAGACAAGTGAAAAAGCATGAAAGTCTGAATATCAGACAAATGTTGGACCTGTTACGTGTTGTGTTGTGACTGTAAGTAATTTGATCAGGTTTTCACTTACGGAAGAGAGGAGAGAATTAATGAAAATATAAAGTGTTAATTGGTTGCACATGACTAGAATAAATTCCAATTTCTACTGATTTAAGAAACATTCTGAAAAAATCATTATTAAGATTTTATGCTTACTTCTAACTGCTACAAAGAAATATATACATGTAAAATTGTCTGAACCAAATGAGATAGCAGTACAATTGTAAATATAATAAATAGAGGCTTGCTAAATTCTCCTTCACTGTACCCAAACAGGTGTCAAAGTGTGATGACCAGGGGATTTTCACAGTAACTTCATTGTGTTAATATAAGTTTACAGTCAAACCAACCAAGCCTCTGGGTTCTTTTCCAATCACAGTCCCACCTCGCTGATCATATCTCAACAATCTTCCCCCAGACGCCAATATCCATCAAGTACACGTGAACTGTTTGCCCCTCTCCAATCTTCCATAACAGCATAGTCTGAACTCCTAAGACTAATTTGTCAACCCACATGACCCACCAACTGTCCTTGATCCTTGTATTGTTACATGGCATTTCTATAAACTTTAGGCAAAAAGTAAAATCTTCATAAGTTCTGAAAAAGGGTTTAAATGAATGATAATTGCATCATTCAACTTTAAGCAGTTTTTGAGTTCAAAGGTTTACAATTGCTATGTAAATGCATGTATAATCATAATGTTTGTGTCTGAAAATTGTGTTAACATGCCTACAAAAATCTGTAATAAAGATACACTTGGATCTAACTAATCATTGAAGATCAGTGGTCATGATACTCTTCTGTGTGTTACATGGCGCTGTGTTTTGACGCATAAATTATGGCAAAAAGATTGCATACACAGACTCAAACTTGTGTACTCTCACTCCCTTGTGCTTCACACAAGTTCTGTCAAATTCCCTCGCATGTATACATACAGATACTCTCTCTCACACATAAATACTTGTGTACAAATACACATAAGCATTCAGACAAATGCACGCACACACTGCATACCCCCATGCATGCTGCGTGCTCCCGCACACTTAATGCTAGCTTGACGGCACTCTAGCAGGTTAATTGAACAGTTCTCCTCCTTCAATTCCAGCAGCAAACTGTTGGACCAATCATTATTGCAAAGTTAATTAACCTAAGATGTTCAAGATCATTAATTATTTGAGTATTGTTGTGTCATCCTGTTCACAGTCTGAACAATGTGTCTTGTCAATGGTAAACCGTGTCTGCAAGTTCTTATATTAGGGATTTGTACAATGCTCCTTAGGGAGGAATTGCCTCAAATGGTGAACAGAGAGAGGAAGGTTAGCAGGAATTACACACATCTTCTCAGCGATGTCAGCTGCTACCACCTGCTCTTCACTTGTACATCAGTTTGTAATGCAGAGCGTGTTAGATACTGGTCACAGTAACAACCCTCTGTTGGGACATGCATTAGTCCAGAGCTTTTGATATTTTTGGTGCTAGAAGCTATGCTGTTGAGATAGGTCAACATCTAGGTTTATCGCTGAGCTCCCTCCATCTATCGCATCATTAACTAGTTGACTTTGGAAGTAAATGGTTCTGATTTTGCTTTGGTTTAAGCTTACCATGCTGAAGTCAGAAGTGAATGAAATAACTAATATGTGATATATATCATATGTTATATCTATGACATTGGAAGCCATACGCTTCTGAACAAAAAATACAATGAACTATGATGAACTTTGACACCTTTTTATTATTCTCACCCTACATAACCAGTCAATTCCACTTGCTTATTTCCCTGGGTGATGAAACATTTTCCTCATACCTGTGCCAGGTGTAACTATACAGTGTATCTCGTGTTTAGCTGCAGACTATACACTGCCTTAACCGTACCTTAGGGTACCTTCTGCTGCATTGAGTATAGATTATTTCCATCTTGCGCACCACCTATTCATCAGAATAACTGTCCCCGATTTCGGGGATTGCTGTAGACCGCTGGAAATTATGAAACATTTTGGCCGGAATTTATGAACATTTTATCAGGAATTCTCGCAAAAATATTCTGTGTTGAATTTGCGTGAAGACTGGAGTAATTCACACTGGTCTTTTCAGTGGGAATTCAGAGAAGATCTTCCCCACTCTGCTCACTATAGAGGTTGCCAGTGTGAATATCACTAAAAATCAGTGTATGGGGCCCATTTCCACTATAGAGGCTGAAATCAGTGGGCTGAAAGGGCCACTGCGCACGTGCCAATTTGTTAACATCAAGATCAGCGTATGTGTAGTGGTTTTGCATTGCCAGCCTCTCGATCGCTGGCCAGCCCCCGCAACTTCCACATTGCCCCTCCCTGTTCCCTCCCCCCACAGCCTGATCACTGGCCCCCCAATGATTCCCGAGCCCGTTCCGAATAAAATGGATTTCAAAACTTAAAGCTGTCCCACACTGATTCTTCACCTCATATTTGCTATTATGAGTACACAACTTAGAGTAAACAGGTGGACATATGCAGACTTTTCACCAAAATTGTAAGACAAAACTCGCATTTATGCAAACCCTAATTTGGATCTTTGTACATAACTAAAGGACGAATTTCCACAGTTCATGCTTCAGAAAAGGTTCATAAGTAAACTTTAAACTTTCCTTATTAGTCACAAGGAGGATTACATAAACATTGCAATGAAGTTATGGTGAAAATCCCCTAATTGCCACACTCCGACGCATGGAGGGAGAATTTAATCTGGCCAATGCACCTAACCAGGGTGTCTTTTGGATTGTGGGAGGAAACTGGGGTACCAAGAGAAACCTGCACAAACACTGGGAGAAGGTGCAAACTGCACACTGACCCGAGCCAGGAATCGATCCTGGTGTGTAGCACTGTGAGGCAGCAGTGCTGACCACTGTGCAAAGAAATCAATTGCACCAGGTCTGCAGACTGATCTTTGGGCTCCAGGATCTTGGGTTGCTGTTGGATCCGTTTCTTGCTGTGCTTCCCCGTATACAAGGTCCAGCCAGTTGTTCTTCCATGAAGCATCTGAGTGGGTTGAGGAGAAAGACAGGAGAATAAGTCCCAAATATTTTGACCAAACTTACTTTTCTTTCAGTGCTACAGACATATTTTCTAGGTCACCCAGTGAGGAGACCTCTTTCAGTTCTATGCTCAGATATGAGTATCCTAGTCGCAAAAAAAGGACATCAACATTTTGGCAAAGGTTCAGCAGAAAACAGCAAGGCTATGGAGCTTAGGGCTATAAGCCTGGAAAAGATCTTTGCAGAATTGCACTTTTGATCATCAGAGCGAAAAAGACTTGAGGAGATAAGGGGAAGATTATTTTCATGACAGAGGAATCGTGAAGGTTCTTAACCAATGAACGCACATTGCAAGTGCAGAATTAATAAATCTCAGGAAGGAATTCTCAATGGAGTCAGGTCCATGATTGACAAGATTGTTCACCAATTTGTTATGTAATTATGATCGAATAAGCCAAAGTGATAGTGGAATTACGATAATTTAACTGCAATATTATTGATGTGAGACCTAATTTTCCAGTTGGGGATCCACTTTATTTCTACAAAACCATTTCTGAACTTCACCCTGATTGAAAACCTTTGTGGTGTACTGAGTTTTGTCAATGAACACGCAGCTGCTTGGTCCACTTCTGTGAGGAAAGTATTTATTCAACTTTCCTGAAAGAGTTATGTCACCTGCCAAATCGAAGGCTCTCAACTGGTGTGCTGCGGTGCACTGCTGTGCTGTGGAGGACACACAAGTGTTGAAATGTTTCATAAATTCCAAGAATCGTTGATTGCCTATAGTCCAAAGGAAGCCATTCGGCACATCAAGCCTGTACCAACAACAGTTCCACCCAGGTTCCTATCCCCATAATTCCACACATTTACCCTGAAACCAGAGCACCTGGAGGAAACCCATGCAGACACAGTGAGAATGTACAAACTCCACACAGTCACCCAACAGTGGAATTGAACATGGGTCCCTGTCAGTGTGAGGCAGCAGTGCTAACCATTGTGCCACCATGCTGCCCATAAAATTAAAAATGATTAAACATTAATATAAATAAACTACATCCATCTAATCTTTGCTTTCACCTCCATGATTGGCATCTCCAAGTCCTGGTGAACCATGGGCCTCCCATGCATGCACCAGCTGGGAATGGATACCTGCATAGTTCATACTTTTTACATTGCACAGGCTCATGTGCATGTGTCTGGGCCTAACCGATGTAAAAAAAAATCAGAAGTGCGTATGCGTGGCCTTTACCCACTAGCGCACTCACTGTTCAGATTACTAACATAAAACATTCTGACTTGTGTACGTGGTGCTCTTCTCTGAGTGAAACGTGCACAGGAAATCTTGGGTTCTTTAGGAATTGGGAATCCCAACCATAGCATTAATGACAAAGGCTACATGCACCTGTGCAAAACCACCTGGGAGAAGTGAAGGAGACAGGGAAAGATTGAAACATTACAGGAGAAAAGACGGAGAAGTTTTAAAAAAAAGTAGTTCCCAATAAGGGAAGAAGACAGAGGTAAGAAATAGGAACCAATAAAGTTAAGCAAAGGAAAAACAGGTTCTAATATTGTATTTGACATGCAAATCATGTTTAAGCTTTCGTTGGAAACTTAAATGAATAAAAATTGTTTTAAATGGTGGCTTGACATGTTTTTAGGAGAGTTTGGAAGTAAAAGGCTTTTGCATGAGGGCAGTTTAATTGGAGAATGTAGGAGGTGTGCCTCAATTGTTTATAACATAAAGGTGTGCCATGATGTGTAAAAATCTGGCACCATTGTGCTCAAACACCACAAAGCAACATAGATAGCTGGAGTTGCAGATTGAACTCCATAAGAATTACTCAGAGTTGTCTGCCCATCTCACTGAACTGGGGAAAGACCATGATTAAAACCCATGAAATTAATGTGGATAAATGCAAAGGAAAAAATAATGCAGTAAAATCCTGATGTCTGGAATTCCAGGCAATCTGCTTGTGCATTTGTGTTAAATGAGCTTTGTGATAGCCAATTCCCAGGTGAATGCATTGCTGTGTAACACAACAGCAGTCCAAAGATATGCAGGTTAGGTGGATTGGCCAAGCTAAATTGTCCCTTGGTATCCTAAAATGTGTAGGTTAGGGGGATTAACAATTGTGAACTGTGGGGTTACAGGGATAAAGCGGGGGAGAGGATCTCGGGTAGGTACTGTCAGAGTTGGTGCAGGCTGGATGGCCAAATGACTACATTCTGCATTGTTGAGATTTGATGATATGTCCAACTCACTGCCTATGCCAGAAAAAACAGATTTCAAATAAAAACACAGCAAAGCAATAAATGTGTGAAAAATTCCTTATTCAATTTGTTCGCATGTTTTAATGGTCCTGAAAAATATTGACAGGTTGTTCCTGAAGAGAAAAAGAAAACTTTTTTTCTGTTTAGCATGTCCAAAGAACATGCCAATGAAGTCCATCATGTTGTCAATGGAAAACATGGGTGAGTGAGTGGGCATTCATGGAATTCTTCAAGGTAATCAGCCTCCTCAGTTGAAGAACATCTACAATTGCCGCATATGTCAGTTCTGCCATGCAGTGTGCAGCATTTCCCAGCTCTAAGTTCCCATTGTTGCCTCTGTAGGAATCTCCATGATGGCCTCTCAGCTGAGTGAGAAGTGTTTCCAGTGTCAAACTGATTGGTATCCTGGTCTATGATGTGTGGTTGTAACCTTAAAGAACCTGGCATGGTAAAAGCAGTTGGCAATTGTCTCTTGCCACCATCTTCTACGCCACCTTCATCAGGAACATGGCCTGTTGTGCATTTGAATTGTACTTCTTATCGAAGGCCCAGATAACCTGAGCTATCCTCTGCTGTCGCTTGTGGGGTTTTCAGGTTCCTAATCAAGCTCTGGTCCGTTGACTCGAGCTTGGCTGTGGTGTCATGATGCGGGAACACCAACTCAACATCCCTAGATGCCCTTCTTGCAGGGAGATCCTAATGTCAGATTGTGGCGTGCCCAGCAGTCCATGATTTTGCATTCTTATATGGCCTAACTCTATTCTAGTTGGTGCAGTCATGTGATAAGCTTATTCAAGTTTGATTAATCCATAGTAACTGGTGCTGAATCTCAAGTTTATCCTGGACGTGGTTTTGTGGGATTTACTATTCTGACAATGGGAGTGGTTGATGATTTTGCAGCTAGAATTTCATGCCCTGCTAGTTTAATAGAAACTAGAAGCAGGAGTAGGCCATTCGGCCCTCTGTGCCTGCTCTGCCATTCATCTTGGTCATTGCTGATCATTGAATTCAATATTTTGATCCTCCTTCTTCCCCTATCCTTTAATCTCTTGATCCCTTTAGCCCCAAGAGCTGTTTCTAATTTCTTCACAAAGTGAATTATGATTTCATTGTATAAAAGAAGGAAACATTTTAATTGGGCTTATTGATGGCAAACAATGGTAGAAGAGGAGGAGTAAAATGTAGGAAAATCTAAGACAAAATTTGAAATAAAAATAGTCGAGTTTGCCTAACTCTTGGATGTTAATATGGGAATTATGAGACTGAACGTGTTTGATCTGGCCCTTTGCATCATTTTCTATTGAAGCATGTTAATATTATGTCAGGAACACAAATATATGTAGTTTTGTCATTTATGAATAAGACTAATAAGCAGTAGATGTTATTGTGAGACAGTAGCACATTACTGCTTCATAAGATGGTGTCTCATGAGGGAAAATGCACCATTTCTTATGTTGAAATGAAGATATATTTAACCAACTCACTTTTGAATTATCCAGTAGAAAACACGATTGGTGAAATGTATCAGTGGCACATGGGGGAAATCCGATAAGGAAAGCTGGAGGTGTACAATGTGTAAGAATCCCTTTGTACCTCTGAATTATTGAAAGAACTGGTGCTTCTCTGTGGGGGCGAGAAAGTGTTGATTAATTTATTTGATTACAGAATGTGTGTAACAACACTGATTAAACACCTATTGCTGTAAGACCAAGATAAAATACAAATATGTGCATTTGAATTTAAATAAATTACTGTTATTTTTCCTTCATATTGCTTTGCTATTTACATAATGCATAAACAATGAACTTTGACTCTATTAAGCAAATGGAGAAAGGCTATTGTTTTTGAAATTGGTATTTTTGGCTTAACTACAGATAAAATCATAGAATCCTACAGTACAGAAGGAGGCCATTTGGCCCATTGAGTCTGCACCAACTCTTTGACAGAATATCTTACCCAGGCTCTCTTCCAGTCCTATCCATGTAACCTGACACATTCATCAAAGCTATCCATCTTAATCTATACATCTTGGGACATTAAGGAGCAATTTTGCCATGACTAGTCCACCCAACCCACACACCTTTAGACTGTGGGAGGAAACTGACGTACACGTGGAGAGAACGTGCACAATCCACATGGGCAATCACCCAAGGCTGGAATTGAACTGTGGTTCCTGGCATGATGAGGTAGCAATGCCATATAATCGATTATTAAAGTCATGTACCAGCCAACTCGAGAACAGCTTCTTCCATGCTGGCATCACATTTTGAATGGATTTACCTCACACTAAACTGATCTTTCTCTACACCCTAGCCATGACTGTAACATTATATTTGGCACTCTCTCCTTTCCTTCTCCCCTATGTACTCCATGAAAAGAATGATTTATCCGTATAGCAGAAGAAACAATAACTTTTCACTGTTAAGTAAATACATGTGACAATAAATCAAATCAATTTTTGAGCATTTTTATTGATTAGTAATTAATACTTTTTTAATGAATTTTATTCTGAGAAAATCACTCATTTTGAATGTGGAGGGAGCTTCACTTGCCTGAATTTTACTGCTTTGATTATTGTGTATATCGGACAAAGCAGGCATCTTGGTACTTAAGCAGTTTACACTGTAATGTGATGTCACTGACATTAAATTATAAAGTCTTAATAAGAATGAATGTGGCCGCTATCTAAATGTTGATTTGATTACAATTTCTGATGGAGTTTAATCAGTCAACCAAAAATAATTTAAATCTTATTCTGTCTTATTAAGCTAAAAATTAGATGAGAGACACGTAGTGTGTGACACACGGCAAATCCAATTTAATATTTTCAGTGTGGTTAGAAGAGAATCTGATGTTCTCTGTTTTTAATAAATAAAATTAAAATATTGCTAAATAATCCTGAAAAAAAATCAAATGATTGATTGTTCAGAGCTAATTTCAGATGAACCTGTCTATTCCCTCAAAGTGAAAGATAATGAACAATGTATGGTTCATTCTAATGTGGTCCAGAAAGGATTATATATCCTGATATGTGAATTTAAATATGCAGAAAGCTCTGTGTTGAGAATGAAACTTTGGTTGTCACCGAAATATGGAGACTCCACGGATTCCAAAAATGATGAATGGACCTGAAATCCAGAAATCCCACACTCTATCCAACAGATTCCCATTTTTGTTGGCAGAGGAAAGAAGATAGGGTATAAATCACATCCAGTGGGATCATTCGAACTCCATGCTAAGTTTAAGCAGACTCCATTTTTATTTTAGCAAGAGCCTTAATGGACATTGTGAGGGTTGCACATTTTTAGAATAGTTGTAAGTACTCTTGAAGGATGGGTGAAATCTGTAGAACTGTGTAATTGCGAAGTATTTAAATCCCTAGCCATTAAACCGATTGAAATATATTGGGCTATGAGAGTCAGAGTTAAAAATAAAATTTGTTTGATTTGATGTATTATTGTCACATTTATTAGCATACAGTGAAAATTATTATTTCTTGCATGCTATTCATAGAGAAGGAAAGGAGAGTGCGCAGAATGTAGTGTTACAATCATAGCTAGAGTGTAGCGAAAAATCAACTTCATGTAAGTTAAGTCCATTCAAAAGTCTGGTGGCAGCAGGGAAGAAGCTATTCTTGAGTAGATTGGTATGTGACCTCAGACTTTTGATCTTTTTCCCGACAGAACATAGAACGTAGAACACAACAGCGCAGAACAGGCCCTTCGATGTTGCGCCGACCAATTAAGAAAAAGCAATGACCCTCTAACCTAAACCATTCCCTTTTCATCCATAAACTTATCTACTAACTTCTTAAACGCCATCAAACTTGGCGCATCTACAACTGCAGCAGGCAGGGCATTCCGTACCCTTACCACCCTCTGGGTAAAGAACCTACCTCTGACATCCATGCTATAACTACCACCCCTTAATTTAAAGCTATGTCCCCTCGTGCTAGCTTTCTCCATCCTAGGAAAAAGGCTATCACTGTCCACCCTATCTAAACCTCTAATCATCTTATGTGTTTCAATAAGGTCTCTTCTTAGCCGCCTTCTTTCTAACGAAAAGAACCTCAAATCCCTCAGCCTCTCTTCATAAGACCTGCCCTCTATACCAGGCAACATCCTGGTAAACCTCCTCTGTACCCTCTCCAATGTCTCCACATCTTTCTTATAATGCGGGGGCCAGAACTGTACACAATACTCCAAATGCGCCGCACTAGAGTTTTGTACAGTTGCAACATGACGTTATGGCTCTGAAATTCAATCTCCCTACCAATAAAAGCTAAGACTCCGTATACCTTCTTAACAACCTTATCGACTTGATTGCCAAGAAGAAGGCGGAAGAATGAATGTCCGGGAGAATAAAAATGTTCTAGCAGTTACAATGGCTGTTTGTTGCAGGCAATCCTGTGTTGTAGCTTCCCCAGTTGGCATCTAATTCTTAGATAGAGCTTGTGCTGCTCCTGGCATGCCCTCCTGCACTTTTCGTAGAACCAGAGCTGATCCCCTGGCTTGATGGTAGTGATAGAGTGGGAGATATGCCTGGTCATGAGGTTGTAGTTTGCGATTATATACAAATCGACTGCTGCTGATGGCCCTTCGTGTCTCATAGACACCCAGTTTTGAGTTGCTAAATCTGTTTGAAATCTATCCCATTTAGCATGTTGTGATGCCACGCAATATGATGGCTGGCATCTTCAGTGTGAGGATGGGACTTGCCCATCACAAGGATTGTGCGGTAGTCATTCCTATCTATACTGTCGTAAACAAATGCATCTGTGACAGGTAGGTCAGTGAGGACAAGGTCAAATGTGTTTTTCCCTCTTGGTACCCTTGCCACCTGGCGCAGATTCAGTCTAGCAGCTATGTAAGGCTCAGTCAGTATAGAGATGCTACCGACTTACTCTTGGTTATGGGCATGGAACCACCACCCAAGTACATTCTGCGTACCTCCTTTCTTCCAAATGGTGGTCAACATGGGAAGAGTACAGATTCATCAGCTGAGGGAGGATGCAAAGTGTTAGCCAGTCGGAGGCTTCCTTTCCCTTGTCTGATCTGACACCTTGAAGCAATGTTGGGGAATCCCAGGGCAACTCCTTCTCAGCTATATACCAACCATTATGCTCTCATCTCTGGTGGGTCTGTGTTTTCAGTGGGACAGAACATACCACAGATGGTGACAGTGGAGTCTAGTATATTGTAAGGTATGATTCTGTAAGTATGATTATTTTGGGCTGTTGCTTGGTTCAGCTGTGAGATAGCTCTCCTTATTTAGCACCAGTCCAAGATGTTAGCAATGAGAATTTTTCAGGGTCACCAGGATTGGGTTTGCTGCCCTTATTTCTGGTGACCAGGTTGATGTGGAGTGTCTGTCTGGTTTCATTGTTATTTTTAGACTTGTTGGCATTTGGCTATAAGTGAATGGCTTGCTAGGCAATTTCAGAGGATTGTTTACCTACATTACTGTCAGTGAACCATTTTTTTAAAAGAATGACATTCAACAATGGTTTTGGGTTAGACTGGCTTTTTAATTCCAGATTTATTCAATGAATTTAAATTTCCCAGCTGCCTTGATGGGTTTTGAACCCATGTCCCTAGGGTGTCAGCATAAGAGCCCATTGCATTACCAGTCCAGTGACGACATCACAATGCCACTGCAATCCCTCAAGCTTTTTAACTTAGCTTTGTTTCATGCTGAAACAGTTCTTTTTATGTTGACTCTCAAGTTAAAGATATATTTCCAACTATTGCTTAATTATAGGTTTGTTCCAGCTTTCTTTTCAAGTGGGGTGGTAACATGCATGAACAGCCTTTGTTGTGTGATCATGAGTTGATAATTGGCTGGTATACTTGTATTTTATATAAAACCTAAACCTGCCAGCCAGTTGAATGATGGATCGAGTTGTTAATTAACTTCCAGGCATGACTGCTCTATGAAATTTGCTGTGAAGTGATTAGAAGTTAAACATAACCTGAGTGTGGCCTAAAGGGAGACACTCAGTCAAAGCTTTTCATCTTTCACTCATCAGAACAGATGCACGAATGCCAAATTTCATAGGGAACAACAATTTATACTGCATTAGAAGAGTGTGGATTGTTGGCGAGTCTATTTAGTTGTGCTACAAGTAGGCTGCAATGAAGTTACTGTGAAAATCCCCTCGTCATCACATTGCGGCACCTGGCTGGGTACGTTGAGAGAGAATTCGCATGGCCAATGTATTTAACCAGCATGTCTTTCAGATTCTAGGAGGTAAACAGAGCACCTAAATGAAAACCACACAGATATGGGGAGAGAGTGCAGACTCTGCACAAACAGTGACACAAGCCAGGAATCGAACCCAGTGAGGCAATAATGCTAACTGCTGTGCGACAGTGCTGTCTCAAGGACTCTGATAGAGACGTCACCAGGGAGAAGACACTAAGGAACAATTCTCCAAGTTTAATTTAAAAATTCACATTGGGCAAGTTGACTCTGATTGAAACATTTCCGAGATGTACCAGGGAATAGCTGCTCCCAAAGTTTTCTTTCAGTGGAAAAGTGCAATGCCTGGGCATATTTCTGTTTGCAAAAGTCAGGACTCCAAAAATGTGCAGATTAGGTGGATTGGCCAAGCTAAATTGCCCCTTAGTATCAGGAGACTGGCTAGGGTAAATGCATGGAGTTATGGGGATAGGGCCTGGGTAGGACTGTGGTTGGTGCAGACTCAATGGTCCAAATGGCTTTCTTTTGCACTGTAGAATTCTATGATTCCATCAATGAATATATGTAGTTTCTAACATGTGTGGCTGTACTATATTATGAGTCCAATTGATCATCTTAAATTTGTTGTTGGTGTAATGCTTAGCACAGTTGGGATTGTTTAGTAAGTGTTGTCTCATCACAGAATAGCATTTCCTTTCCCTATTTATGATCATTCTGTATGGCAAAACCCCTACCAATCAGAGCCCACGTCATACTATCAGCATTCTTTTTCATGCAATATAAATTGATGTTCCTTTTGAAACTTATCTGTGAGTAGAGAAGGGGAGCCAATTATTTTGTGGTGTTGTAGGGGGAGGGAGTAGGGTGGAGAGGCAAATTACTCCTTATTGAGGATTGTGGTTTATTACTGTGTCGGGAGGAGAGGGAGAGATGAAGGGGTGAGCAGTTGATTATAGCATGGGATGGGAGAGGAACTTCACTGGCTTGGCTGTACCCAGGAAATATGGGAGACCTTATCTAAAACCTACATGAATACATTTAACATTTTCACAAATTACTTTAAAAAAGGATTTTCATACTTGTATTATATGTTCTATAATATTATTTGATCTATAATACACAACCTTATACTGTATAGTATTCAGCTCCCTCATGCGCTTCTGTTTCTGTTGACATCTGAGATGATATGGGTGGCACAGTGGTTAGCACTGCTGCCTCACAACATCAGGGACCCGGGTTCAATTCCGACCTTCAGTGGCTGTGTGGAGTTTGCATGTTCTCTGTGTCTCCGTGAGTTTCCTCCAGGTTTGATTTCCTCCCACAATCCAAAGATGTGCAAGTTAAGTTGATTGGCCATGCTAAATTGCCCCTTATAGTGCCAGGGGGACCAGCTAGGGTAAATACATAGGGTATAGGGATAGTGTCTCGGTAGGTTTGTGGTCGGTGCACATTCAATGGGCCAAATGGCCGCTTCTTACACTGTACGATCCTATGGTTCTGTAATGTTAATTTTCAAGTGTTAAAATGGGGTCACGGAAAATAGTTTGGGCTGAACTCTAAGTATTCACATTATTGTGTTTATGGAGTATTACCAATCAACGATGCGCAGAAGCTTGACTTCCAATAAATTATTAATTTGCATTTCAAATACTGGGAGCATTTGGAAACCTGCACCATGACTAGGAACGTAATATTTTGAAAGACACTGAGATGGTTTTGTTCTGAGTGTGGCAGCAATCAACAATATAGTTCAATATAATACAAATACAAAGTCGTGGCACCAGACTCTTTCCTGTAAGAGGAAATACTGAACAGATACAACTGCATCTACAGAGAGCCAAAGAGGATGGAATTTTTCTGTCCTGCTCATCTTGGGAATTGTAGTGGGCGAGGGAGGACCGTGTAAAGGCCTCCTCCAACACTGTACAATTCTATGGTTCTGTGATATTAATTTTTCAAGTATTAAAATGGAGTAACATTTGAAAATAGTTTTCTGGTCTTTGAGCAAGCGCAGCTGGAAAATCCTGCCCAGAGTTAATGTTTTAGTTTTATCACAGTGCTTTGCTTTTGCTTTAACCTCTTCTTATGACTGGACTCCACTAAATCCCAGGGTTGCAACGCTCCAGGATTGACTGGGATTGTCCCAGTATTGCCAATCAGCCTCGTGACATTGAAGAAATGACCAGTCTCTCTCGCTAACTTCAGAGCAGAAACCTGTCCAGAGATTGTTTGAAATCAGCTAAAAGTAATTTGTAGCATTCAACTGCTGATCATGTAAAGATAGCACAAACATTGTGCAGAACAAGCAATCTGCTTAAAAATCAATAACTGTCTAAGGTGAATGTGCAGTTCGCAACAAATTGAACTTGACGAGGTTTGAATGTTTACTTGGAACAGTTAATAGAATCTTGCTCATAGAAACCCTACAGTGCAAAAAGAGGCCATTTGGCCCATTGAGTCTGCACCAACCACAATCCAATCCAAGCCCTACCCCCACATATTTACCTGCTAATCCCTCTAACCTGTGCATCTCAGGACACTAAGGGGCAATTTTAACATGGCCAATCAACTTAACCTGCACATCTTTGGACTGTGGGAGAAAACCGGAGCATCCAGAGGAAACCCACATAGACACAAGGAGAATGTGCAAACTCCACACAGACAGTGACCCAAGCCGGGGATCGAACCCAAATCCTTGAAGCTGTGAAGCAACAGTGTTAACCACTGTGCTATCATGCCGCCCGAGTTAAATTCTTCAAAGTTAAGATTTAAGAAAAATTATACAAAAGCAAATCTGCTGTGGACTATTTACGTTTTTTAAAAGTCTTTCTCCATTTTGCTTAGATGCAAGTAATAAATATCCATCAACATAGTTACTGCTGGAAACAATAAACTGCTTAAGTTGTTTAACATTAAAACTGAATGGTTGGCACTGTTTTGAAAGTGTGTGATCTGTGTGCCTCAAGAGCTGCCCTCTGCAGGCAGGTTAGACAACCTTCTCAGATTCTAAGAGTCTCTTGAATTAATGTTTGTTCTCATGGGTAACACTGCCAGCAACCCAGGAGAACCTGGGGGTCTTCAGCCCAACTGCCTTCAATAAACTGAGTTCCTCTATCACTATAGCCAACTGTCAGGCCGTAGCAATACTAGGGAAGAAGGGAAAAGGGCATCTGTGGGCATGTGCGTGCATGCATGCATGTATTGATTGGGGGGCAATAGATGAAGGGGAAGATTAGAAATTTATTCTTTAAATTTTAACCTTTGACCTTGCAAATTTCATCCTTTCCCTTGATTTAAACTGCCTGATGGGAATCCTGAAAAGAGGATTGAGTGGCAGGAAGAAGATGGAGTCAGGGGCTGAGTGGCAGAACTGCTTTGAAAATACTGACAAATTGAAGGCACAAGAAGGAATGAAAGAACAAATAAAATCAGAAAATGCTGGAAATCCTCTACAGGTCTGGCAGCACCTGTGCAGCTTGTGAGGAAAATGGATTTGGGAAAGTAAAAATACCTTGTTTAGTAAAATTTAAAAGCTCCAATTATTGCTCAGGACACGGATTACTCAGAATGACTTAATTTTATAAATTGTATAACTGAAATATAATTTTTTGATTTGATTTATTATCACATATTAGCATGCAGGGAAAAGAATAGTTTCTTGCACACTATACAGATAAAGCTTACCATACATAGAGAAAGGAAGGAGAGAGTGCAGAATGCAGTGTTACAGTCATAGCTAGATTGTAGAGAAAGATCAACTTGATGTGAGGTAGGTCCATTCAAACGTCTAATTGCAGCAGAGAAGAAGCTGTTATTTGAGTCAGTTAGTATGTGTCCTCAGACTTTTGTATCTTTTTCCATATGGAAGAAGGTGGAAAAGAGATTGCCACTCATCCTGGACATTCTTGATGATGCTGGCAGCTTTTGAGGCAGTGGGAAATGTAGACTATCAATGGATGGGAGGATGGTTTAAGTGACTGGGCTTTGTTTATAGTCATTGACAAAGCAGGAGCCAAACCAAGCTGTGGTACAATTGTTCTAAAACAAAAACAAATATTTTCATTGACCCTTAGTGATACAGAAACACTCAACAAGGTAACTATAACATTGCAAATTGTGGACAGGTGTCATGGAGTCAAATTTTCATGTTCAGTGTCATGTGCTTCTATTCCACCTGATTTAAAAAAAAAAATACCACTCGTGACTCTGGAAGTCCAATTGGAAAGGAACATAGTTTATTACAGAATGCAAAGTTAAACCACCACTGTAGTGTACATGCAGTTCAGCAGGCCCAGTCGTAAGCCTGCCTTATAAAAGGCTCAGGGTAATGCTACTGCCTGCTACTCAGGAGATTCGTACTGAATGATTCCCATAGAGAGATCAATGAGTGATTCCTCATTGGGGATTAGCACAGTCATGTAATCAAATCAGCATGAATATATCCAACAAGTGTGACAAACCCTCGTCTAACTCTATAGACCCGAGAAGGCCACCTGCAATTTTGAATGGACTTTCTTTTCCCATTGAAATGGATTTGAAGAATGGCTTGAAATCAGACGGCAACTATTTCCTATGTAATATTTGTCTTCAAGGTGTACTTGTTGTCTTATGGAACC
The DNA here is from genome assembly GCA_024679065.1 of Sphyrna mokarran. Lineage (NCBI taxonomy): Eukaryota > Metazoa > Chordata > Chondrichthyes > Carcharhiniformes > Carcharhinidae > Sphyrna > Sphyrna mokarran. The sequence goes on from JAGIQG010000019.1 coordinate 26,611,674, forward strand.
AGGAGCTAACCAAATAAATAAATGCATTTCCTCCAGCACTATGCCTCCCCTGTTGTTTACATATGTTTTTCTCATGACGGAATTTGGTTCCTTAGATTTCACAGAGGAGTAGTTGTCCAAGGTGAGGAATGGTGAACTTCCATTGAATTCTTAGTTCAACTACCCCTTGTAAATTAAAAATGGGCAAATATAGAACCTAGATCACATTACAGAAATCCACAACATTTCTATTACCAGTATTTTAATATTGCATTTAAGAGTGTTGTATGGTTGAACCATAAAAGATAACTTTCAAATCCAGATATGGATTCATTCATTTATAAAAGTCAAAAGTGTGACCAAAATTAGTGTCTGGCTTTCAAAACAAAAGTCTCATTCCTTTTTCTGCTCTCCTTAGAGTGCTAGCTTGGCTAACCAAGTCATAAACCCTGATGCCTTGTATTCTTGAATTCATTCTTGAGCTTTAGATAAAAACTAGCTGTGGGCTATTCACAGTTGAAGCATCACGTTAACTCGTGACGTCGGGAATATGAATGTGCCCTTCCAATTTATATTACTCAGCTGGGGCCAATGCAAAATTGTATATCAATTGCAACATTCAGCAAGCTTTGGTTTGATTTGAATTATTTTTTCCTGAAAATATACCTAATTCATAAAATTTACAGAAGTACATTACATGACTGTTCAAAGTTGTCATTACATGAAATGCAAACCAATCAATTTCTTTTAATCCTGAATGCTACTGTGGACATTTACCATGACTGTTAATATTTACAATAGTAGCTATATGTCAGACATACAACCCTGGGGATGTTACACAGGTTTTACCCCCTTGAATACTTTAGATGGCAGTCTTTCTCAATTGTGCCTTTGCTGTGGCTGCACCAAGCTTTAGTGTCAACCTCAGCAATGTAGTCCTGGACCTTAGAATGAGCCATTTTGAAACACTTGATCATTGACAGCTCTTTACAGTGGAAGAGCATTGTGTTTCAGGCAGAGCAAGCATGTCTTTCACAGAGTTTGTGATCCTCCAATAACAGTTGTTTATCTGCGAGTATCTCTCCAGGAGCACTTCATGGAGCATAGAATCTTGCATCCAGAGTTACTCGGGACAAAAACCATTGCATCTTTTCCTGACATGCTTTGAGGACAACACGGTGGCATAATAGTTAGCACTGCTGCCTCTCAGTGCCAGGGACCGGGGTTCAATTTCTGGCTTGGGCCACTGCCTGTGTAGAGTTTGCACGTTCTCCCTGTGTTTGTGTGGGTTTCCTTCAGATGCTCCGATTTCCTCCCAAGGGCCAAAGATGGTCGGGTTAGGTTGACTAGCCGTGCTAAATTGCCTCAATTTTAGAGGAGATTAGTATGAAAGATGTGTGGGGTTACGGTGGTAGAGTGGGTGTTTGTTGGTGTAAGTTCGATGGGCCAAATGGCCACCTTCTGGACTGTTGGGATCTTTGAGAAGGAATATTTCAGAATGTGGTGAATTATTCTCTTCACCGCAACTATCCCATGGGTAACGTAAGGAGCGTGAGAGACATCGGGCGTGCAGAGATGGGTCAGACAGGGAAGGTCTATCTCACCCCCAGCTCCAAACAATGGGTAATGTTCCATCAGAGTACTGCTTTCACACCACTCTCAGAACATCATTCACGTCACTAAAACCTGCTGCCAGCCACACGTTTATTATTTGTTTTCGTTGGTGAAGTTTTCACTGGAGAACGGAACATTTCCACACTTTTTGCGCCAGATGTCTGCTTGGAATTCTGGGTAAGAGGTCTCACAACACCAGATTAAAGTACAACCAATTTATTTGATAGTAAACTCACAAGCTTTTGGGGTTTGCCCCTTCATCAGATGAATGGAACTGGTGTTGTGAGACTTCTTGCTGTGTTTACCCCAGTCCAAAACTGGCATCTCCGTGGAATTCTGAGGTCAGCTGCAGTGCAGGTTAATTGAAGACTGTTGCTTTAATTCAGCCATGGTGGTGCATCTTAAATAAAAGATCAGAACAGCCATCTCATTAACGGCGCCAACTTGTGAATTTACATCTTCCCTGTCTCCTGGCTACTGCCAAGTTTGATAGCCAATTAAAGTCTGATTATAGCACATTTCCTGCTGTAGAAATGCTAGGAACTAGTCTGGAACAATGAACTCAGTTTATTGAATATTCGCATAGTTGTAAATGGGCAGAGATTTTCATTCCATCAGTACTGAGAGCATCTCAACAGTAATCTCCCTAGATGTAAACCAGCTGTCTTCTGATGGAGCTCCGTCCCTTCTCCTGTTGATATATTTTCCAAGGATTGGAATAACAAAAATGATGAGGACCACATGATCATATACCCCAGTCAGGAGAATTAATGCAAATTTGTTGCATCAAATGAATCTGATATAACTAATTAGGTTCTCTGTATCTTTATTGAAACCTCTTTCTGTGGATTAATCTTCATTCAGCTGCCTTATTTTGAAGTTGGACCTAACAATTTCTCCCCGATGGATGAACTCCCAAATTAGTTTGAGTTGGATAACACACAGATGCCATTTGCAGTTTCTCATGTGATGTTTGTGACTGCTCTCCCTGTGGTGCAGAAAAGCGTTCCCTACAGTGCAGAAGGAGGCCATTTGGCCCATCAAGTCTACACCAACAATAATCCTACCCAGGCCCCATTCCCGTAACCCTATGTATTTACTCTAGCTAGTCCTGCTGAGACTAAGGAGCAATTTAGCATGGTCAATCCACCTAACCTCCACATGTTTGGACTGCGGGGAGGAAACCAGAGCACCTGGAAGAAACCCACACAGACACGGTTACCCAAGGCTGGAATTGAACCAGGGTCCCTGGTGCTGTGAGGCAGCAATGCTAATTGCTTAATTTGCCCTCCATGCCAGAATACAGCATTGTTGTCAAGCGTATTTTGAGTTGATTTGAATTATGAAATGGTTCCACAGCACAGAACATGGCCATTCGGCCTATTGTATCTGTGCTAGCTCTCTGTAAAAGTAGTTTGCCATTGACATTCCCGCCTGCCACTTTGTTGTAGCCTTGCAAATTGCTTTCTCTTGAGGTGATGGTGCAATTCCCTTTGAAAACCAGGATTGAATCTTCCTCCTCCTCCTCCTCACACTCAGACGATGTATTCCAGACTTGAACCACTTACTGCAAAAAGCACTTTGTCCTAGTCTTGTCGTTGCTTCTTCGACCAATCATCTTAACTCTGATAAAAGTAAAATACTGCAGATGCTGGAATCTGAAACAAAACCGGAGAATGCTGGAAAACTCTGCAGGTCTGAAGGGTCAGCCAGATTCGAAACATTGGCTCTACTCTCTCTTCACAGATGCTGTTAGAGTGCTGAGCTTCTCCAGCATTTTCTATCTTTGATCTTTATTCTGTGTTCTCTGGTCAGATCAGGTAAAAGTGATGGTGTGCATCATTTGGTGCACTGAAACATGTACCTTTATTCTCTGTGAAGATAGCATAGGCTTTTACTTACTTAATGTGCTCCTGCCAAAATTGCTTTGCTAATTTGAATGCATCGAACACATTTATCTGCAGCTGATTCTGATAATTTTTTTTGACCGGAACTTGGCGGCAAAAGAAATCGAAAAGATTCACCTTCATCTTGATAGCAGTTCTGAGCTCTGAGTGTCATTTCCTGTTAATCAAATTTGATGACTTCTGCCACTTACAGACCTGTTACTGCACCCAATTTGTATGGACTGAAGGCAGTTTTGGCTTTCAGCCACAGAGCGTCAGATATTTCCCAGATCCTTTCTCAAATCAAATTTAAGCCACTGGTCTCTTGGTTTCATCTCTTCAGCTAAAGCAATGCCTAAAATCTTCCTGTGCTGCCAGTACAGTAAATATTGAGCATGGAAGGTCCTTGCTGTGATCCGAGCAGCATGTTTGAAAAGTGTGTCAATAATTCACGGTTGTTGCAGTAGATTTCTGTTTTCTTTCTCCCCTGAAGCAATCACAGAAGCAAGACCTTCATGTAAATGTAATTTGATGAACTTTTCACTGCTGTGGTGCTTAAAGTAGTATTTATTGCAAACACATGTGGCAGATGTGAAGATGATAACATCATGGTTGCCGGAGCCAAGTTGCATGAGCAATGAGAACCTTACGTCCTTTGTACCAACGATTCTCTATTTTCTTACTCAAAGCAAAAGAGAAACAAGTACACGTGCAAATGAGCACCAAAATTAAGTGACAGACATCATTGTAAGATCCTTACATGTTTTTGTTAATTCTCTGCTTAATAATCATTACATTCTGCCCCTTGCATCTTTCTATTTCTGGATGTTTGATGGCTTTAGTCACTGTAAAAGTTACAGAAAATCATTTTGACAGATCCTGTGGAAGACCTTGACATTTTGAAAGGTGAAGGAGTCATTCTATATATCTGCCTTTCGTTTTGAGAATCTTTTCATGGTTTTAAATCAAGATTCATTATCACAGAATCTTTACAGTGCAGAAAGAGGCCATTCAGGCCATCAAGTCTGCCACGGCTCTCTGAAGGAGCATTCTACCTAGCCTCACTCCCCTGCCTTGCTGACAGTGGCCATGCTAAATTCTCCCTCAGAGTGTGGCGACTAGGGTATTTTCAGAGTAACTTCATTGCAGTGTTAATGTAAGCCTACCTGTGAAGCTAATAAATAAACTTTTAGCAACCCAATTCCCTTTTAAATACCCAGGTCGAGCCTTGCTCCACTAGCCTCACAGGAAGTTTATCCCAGCACTGGAAAATTATACTGACAATCTTTAATCAATACTGCTGCCCCTCTTTCTTCCTTTCCTGTCTCTTCCAAACACTATCTATACCCAGGAATATTTAACACTTGGCTACCCTTCTTTGAACCAGGTCTCTTACAGCAATATCATAATTTCATTTGTCAACCTGTGCCTGTAGTTTACCAGTCTTGTTATTCACAGGCAATGTTTTCACATTCCCATGTATTAACCCTGATTAAAATAACAGGAGATGTATCCATTCCGAGTTGCTCCAGTCACACCGAGGCTGCATTGTCTACGTTGCTGTCATTCTGATTATTCGCTGCTAACTGCAGGCACAGTGTAGTGCCTCCTATTTCCCAGTCAGTATTTGGTGTACACAATCGAAATCCATTACTGATAATATTCCATTTAAGACTCTCTTTGAAATGCTTTTCTGAGGCAATCAGGCATTACAGTCAGATTCAGAAAGTGCTGTTTTCCTCGTGCTTCTCACCATTGTGTTCCAGCTTTTGAATCTAATGTAAGAAAATGAACTCTTGAGCAAGACTTGACATTTTGAGTCAAGCGAGATATCAGAACAATAATGCAGCATTATAAAAATGTCAAGAGCCTGGGAAGAATCTATTGATGTTTTGTGATGCCTGAATAAACTTCCAGGCTTTTAATGTTGGGGGTAATGATGAATTTACACCACAGAGATTGTTCAGTGATATGCTGTTTCCTTTTGGAAGTTTGCCTCAGAAGGGGGCTTTTTTTTAAGACTTTAGGGCGGAATTTTCCCTTCCCAACCTATCTGCCACGGGAATTGCAGCAGGAGGGACCTGGACCATAGAAGGTTCCGTTGACCTCAGGCAGGATTTTCTGGACTTGGGGTGAGGGTGGCCTGAAAATCCCATCCTGTAATTCTATGTTTACAATCACAGGGCTGAAGTCTCCCATCTGGGGACTGGTGTGGCATGGTGGCACAGTGGTTAGCATTGTTGTCTCATGGCGCAGGGACCAAGTTCAATTCCGGTCTTTGGTCATTGTGCAGAGTCTGCATGTTCTTTCTATGTCTGCGTGAGTTTCCTCTGGGTACTTTGGGTTAGGTTGATAGAATGTGCTAAATTCACTCTTGTGTCAAAGGGATTAGCAGGGTAAATATGTGGGGTTATAGGAATAGGGCCTGGAGGGGATTGTGGTCGGTGCAGACTTGATGGGCCAAATGACCGCCTTCTGCACTGTAGAGATTCTATGGTGGGGATGGGAATGTGGAGTACTTCCCTCTCTAGAGTCCGACAGGAAAACATGCCAATTGGCTGGCTCCTGCCTCATTAATAATGTAACTGGCTGTTTTGCACCATATTCTGTTTCTGGACAGGCCCGATAGTGTGTTGTTCATCTTCCTCTCCAGTCTCCATATTGATAAGGTGCCCAACATCATGGAAGAAAGAAAATGGATTTCCTGAAAATGAAGATGGATCTCGGGAGCAATCTAAAGCCAGTGGGTGGACCTTCTAAGAAAAATGGTGGATCTGAAAATTTGAGAGGCAGGAAATGGACCTCCCCCTCTCCCCCTGCAGCACCTGGAGATGCTTCCTGCTGATGCACTGCTGTGGTGTTCCAGGGACCAGGTTGCTGACAGCCTCTGTCTCAGACTCAGGAGGCAGACCCAGGCATGGTTCAGATGAGCCCTGGTGTTTGCACATCACCTTGTTCCAGACATGCTTTGCCTTAATGTGTTTTCTCACTGGAATTTCAGAGAATTGGATATAGATGATTGGATCTTCAGCCGCATCCCATTACTGTGTCACACCAGCTTCCAGCGCGTTTCCCCAGCTGCCATGTTGGGCACCAGAGAATGATCCCAATATAAATTCATGCTGGCGTATGACCCGGGATGGCAGGTCTGCCATATGAAGAAAGACTAAGTCAGTTGGGATTGTATTCATTTGAATTTAGAAGAGTGAGGGGGGTCTCATAGAAACTTAGAAATTTCTAACAGTTAGATAGGATAGAAACAAAAAGAACGTTCCCAAAGATGAAAGAGTCCAGAATTAGGAGTCATAGTTTGAGGAGAAGGGGTAACCTTTTAGATCTGAGGTGAGGAGAAATTTCTTCACCCAGAGGGTGGTGAATGTGTGAAATTCACTACCACAGAAAGTAGTTGAGGCCAAAACATTGTCTGATTTCAAGAAGAAATTAGTTATAGCTCTTGGGGTAAAGGGATCAAAGAATATGGGAGGAAGATGGGGATGGAGGAATCAGGATATTGAATTCACTGAACAGGCGTGATCATAATAAATGGCAGAGCAGGCTCAAAGGGCCAAACAGCCTGCTCCTGCTTCTTGTTTCTGTGACCATTTTATGGGCCTCTGGCTGAATTTTCTGCCCACCATTGAATTCACCAGCAAGTGCTTGGGAGAATTCTGCCCATAGTCTGTATTGATATTATATGTTGGTGGAAGGTAAGTTTTTTTGGTTATTTTTGTAAGTGTGAATGTTTCCTTCTGTATTGTTCAAAGCGTGACTTTACATTTTCTATAAACTGCTTGGTGCTCTTTGAACTTTTTCAGCTTCTCTTATTAATGTTGAGACTGTAAACAAACTGGTATTTACGATCCAAAGCGCACACCATTCTATTTCACGGCGTATGGGTTAGATGCCCAGGTTACGTGGCATGCCCCACATTGTCTAGTTTTGGTGGGCTTGTCACAGTAGTAATTTATTAATTTCCTGGGTTTTCTTGCTTTGGTGATATGCTTTTCATTATTTTAATATTTAGTTGAAAGGAATTGCTGTGCTTACGGTAAGATGTTGTGACTGATGGAATTGATAAGTTAAGCTGAAAAAAAGGGAATCTAAATACAATTCTCAGTGGCAAGGTTGACAATTTCCAGTTCTGATCTTTTGCACGATTCTTTTAGTTTTATCTCTTTCACACATTATCTGAAAGAAGGAATCATTTGCATTGCCCTGACAATTTGTTATTTCTTCAGTCTGTCTGAATTTTACTGTCAATGGATTGTTATTGAACTACAAATACTGTTATGTTGGCAGATTTGGTGATGAAGTTGCTACGGTAACGTCAAGCAGCTTGAAATGAGATGAATGACTTGATAATCAGATCAGGGTGTTCAACTTCCATGCTGTTTCCTTTTAAATAAAACCATGGGTTTTTTTATTATTATCTTGCAAACATCGTGAGGTGTTTCAGGGAATGGTGTGAAGGATGGGCTCCTCTGATATATGGTTGCCTTAGCACTACATTGAAGGGTTAGTCAAAATTATATTGGACCATAACTTCCCACATCTCTGGCACCACATTTCGTAGGTAGCCTGATGATGGACTGGACAATCTGTTTTGGATGTTCCCACCTTTTATACAGGAATTGTCTAGAATGGTCAATTTTCCCTTAGGCTGAGCATCATCCAACACAGAGATTGAAATTGCAAGTTTTGGATGATCCTATCAGTTCTACATTCATTAGTAATCTAATAGAACAGGAAAGGGGGCAGGGAAACACTTCTAACTTCAGAGTAACTATTTTAAATACCTGGACTGCGTCCTGGATAGTATAAAAACCCTCAACCCCTCCCAATCAAGCATGAGATTCCCCACCCGCTTGTGACTTTCCCACCAACAAGCAATCTCCACCTCCCTCCCAACCACACACACTGATACCAGTCCCAGTTGGGCTTTCCCATGTCTTGTGATGCATGAGGCATCAAGCTGAACAGGAAACTTTCCAGTTCTTATGCTTGCCATGAGTTATCAGAAGGATTTACAGGTTGATATTCAATCTATTTGACTACGCTCTAAATTCCATCATGATCTGAAGTGAGATTCAAACCCGAAGCTTCTGCTCAGAAGTAGGGACGTGACCCATTGCATCTCAAAACATCCTATTTTCGACATTGAAGATTCTATACAAATGCCTGTTATTGTTACACTTGCATTTACTGCTTCCTGCAGAAACAACATCAAGGACAGAATTCACCAACTTCGTCCAGAGCTGGGATTCTCTGGTTCTGCTGCAATGAATGGAGCTTTGGTTGAGCGCCAAATTCTCCATTCTCGCTGTGGTAGTATGGACGAAAGCAGAGAATTGTGGCCCAAATCACTCTATCAAATATTTTAAACCTCCATCAGTGTTGCAACTTGCCGTGAAAGATTTTACTTTGCAGCAAATAATTTGCCATAACTGCTAAAGAAACCGAGAGAATTCCAGTGCACTTTTTTTTCAGAAATTGCTGAACGATATCTCAGACCAGTGGCTGGGAAAAGATTGAATACGTTTGCCAACTTCAAAGTTAACGATATCTTTTGTGTCCTCTTGCAGAGACTTGCGACAGCTGCTGAAGAATTTCAGGAAAGACATGTTTGGAAAGAAGAATTTGGGGTAAGGCCTCAAGTCTCTTTTAGCTCTACACTGCCCCTCCTGACCCTCCAGGGGCCACTCTGCCTTGGGCTTCCCAGCACTTGTAGCTGGGACTCTCAGTTGATGTGCACAATGCATAGTGATTGAAAGTCAATGCCTGTCTATGTACTTTGCTTTGAGAACATTCAAAGCCGTTGAGCTGTGACCAGTTGTCTGTCATCCATCAATGCAGCAATGACCTACTTTTCAGTATTAACTAAGACTTTGTTGTTACGGCCCTTCTATTGATTGATCTAAGAGCCGTTAATTATTAAATGTAGGATCTCTTTTCAAAAACAATCTGTCAGTCAGTTCTGTACATCAGAAACCAATTGATTAGTATTTCTGTTTTGATCAGATGCTTTGAATGTATTTAAATCCAATCCCCAACCCTATCCCACCTACCCCACCCCCTCCACCTTTTCTTCTTTCCTGTAGATACTCGGGCAGATTTTTCTGTTCGTTGGGTGTAGGGGAAGAAAAACATAGAAAATAGAAACAGGAGGAGGACGTTCGGTCCTTCGAACATACCCTGCATTCATTTTGATCTTAGCTAATCATCAAAAGCAACATCCTGGCCTTGCTTTCCCTCCATTATCCCTTGACTCCTTTTGCCCCAAGAGCTATAGAAATAACAGGAGCCAGGAAAGTATAAGCACAGATAATTGCATGTGACCAGTACAGGGATTGAAGCTGCAACCTTGGTGTTTTTAGGACCACACTCTAACCAACTGAGTTAACTGGTCAAAAGTGGGCAGAATCCCATTTGAGCAGGTCTCTACACTGTAATGCTGCCTAGGATTTTCCAAGGATTCTGAACATGGATAGGGGACCAGTGGTGTCAATATGGGCAGGAGTGTGCCTGTGCCTGTGCCTGGACGAGGTGTCGAGAAATTGCTAGCCTTTCCATCTTGATTTCCTCTCCATAATGCTGACAAAATCCTGGAAGTCAGGCTTACTCTCTGCAGAATCCTGGGGGGCTCCCGGGAACACCTTGAAGATCCTCGGGTGTGTTGTATGTTCTTGTCTCAGGCTAGTCAATAGATGTAGCAACCACGAGTATCTTGTCTGCTTGTTTTTTTATTATTGCTCCCGTTCTCCCTTCCTACATAGCAAATGCCTGGCAGCCAATTTAAACCTTGATGGACTGACTGGCTTTAGACCAAGAACTCACTGTGGGGAATTGCAGCTTACTAAAATGCGAGTGCATGAGCCTTCCTCTGATATATTGTGCAATTAATATCAGTGGATATGAATGCAGATGGAATTTCAAATAGACATACAATACTGTGAAAAGAGTGTGCAGCATCTGCTGCACAGAGGATAATGGATTGATTTCAAAACTAATATTGTTAGTGATTCAAAGAGCATTGGAACCTTGAACTCGCTTTCATAGAAATCAGTTGTTTTATCCTAATGTACGATGCAAGGGTGTAGTGTTTCTCATTTTGATTTTAAAATGTGAAGTCACTGCCTTGCACAGTGCATGGTGATAGCCAGAACAGGAGACTTATGACAGTCCCAAAATCATAAACTTTGTTGAGAGATAAGATAATTGACTGCTGCTAAATAGTCAGTTTGTTTTGTGTAGTATCGATCCAATGAAAATAAATGCCAGCATCTTATTTAGCTCTGCGTCTCCACTCATTTTAACGTCCAATGGATTATCCATTAATAGCGGTTCCTTGTATAAATTACAGAGGTAGAAATCCATTAGGATGACAAAAGTGAAAATATCTTAAGGAGCTGGACACTCCCTTGTTGTTGTTAGCATTTTTCACTGATCTGCCTCATTTCGTAGCTCTGGGATGGAATTCTGGCAGTGCCTGATCTTTGAACCTGATTGACTTTGTGTGAAATTATTTTTCTCATATTTCATCTGCCACACTTGTGCAGACACCTGTGACAAGCCAGTCTATATGAGGTGCCTAACTCTCTTCAATCGATGGGTGCCATTCAGGCCTGAAATGTGAAGTTGCCCAATAAATATAATGCCATTTGTTGTTATTGCTCGGATCATTAATTAAAGCGTAGCGACCAAAATCCTGGCGCTTTTGTCTGTGTTTCAGTTTTGTTGCTGTCTATTGCATTGATGTTTTTGTTGCTGTTGCTAAGTCACGTTGCCACCAAGAAAATATCACCTGCTTATTTTTAAAAAAAAATGTTAAAAACTAACATGGGCAGAGCTTCCCTACAATAAATATCTTTTCCTCGCTGCAGCACATGTGCGACATTAGAAAAGACATGCTGGTTGGGTGCATTAGCCATGCTAAGTCCTCCCTCAGTATACCCGAGCAGGTGTCAGAGTGTGGTGACTGAAGATTTAATTGCAGTGTTAATGTAAGCCTCCTCATGTCACTAATAAATAAACTTGGGAAAGATCTCATAACCATCATGGAGCTGCTGATAAGTTCTTTTCTATGCTCAGCTAAATCCGTTTCATGGGTCGATGCCCGAAAACAAAGCTGAGTTAGTTTTCCATCCCGAGTTTGAATCTTTGGGTCCGAAGGCAACATTTCTGGCCAGTGGCCAACCTGCTGGATCCCTGGCTCTCTCAGCCCTCAGTCACTTTCCAAGAGGGAGGGATTGGGTGTTGGGAGGGTGGGGGGTTTGGTACAAGACTACCCATCCACAAGTGGCGATTGTCTGCTCAACCAATTAAAGGTCAAGTGAGGCCTGTTGTTAGAGGCAGCTTAACATTTTCTCCTGCTCTTATCTTTGTTGTTTCTACAGGCTATTGAGTTAGATGATCAGTCATGATTATGATAAATGGTGGAGCAGACTCGAAGGGTCAAATGGTCTACCCCTGCTCCTATCTTCTATGTTTCTAATTGGCTTCTAGGTCCTATTTATTAGAGTGATGGAAGTGTTTGGTAGAAGTTGTACAGCAGCTTCTAAAGGTTACTCCTTAAATCTGATCTCTTCCTTGTTGTCTTAACTTCTGATACTCTTATACTTGATAATATCATGCCACAAGATGATATTTTCAAAACTTCTATGTCCAATAAGTGAAGTTTTATATGCAGCATGACAATTGGTCGTAAGTAGATCACCTGTGAAGATGTTATCAATCCCAATTCATTATTTGGGTTGTTCTCACAAAGTACACAAACCCTAAGCCTGAAGTTAGCATCTTTATAATTCTACATTCTCTTTGTTGCTTGTCTGTTGGTATCAGGTCTACTAACTTGTTTGAAACGTAGATTCTGTTGAATTGTTCAGTGATGTTGAATGGGAGATGAGTGTGTTCCAAAGGATCTAATGCACAGAGAACTCAAGACCAGTGGTTGGACTTCATCTCAGGTTCATTGCTGTTTGCAAGAGGGACGTTGTGATGATACTGTGTTTTTAAGAAATGTATTTTTATATCCTGTTTCTTGTGAGGATTATGTCTGGAATTCAGCTTGTTTTCCAAGGGTTTGTCTGCAAAACGGGCAGTTCACATGCTCAGAATGCAGGCTAAAGATCAATGTTACGCAGGGATGAGTTATTTTAACCTGAGTTAATGCACTTTTGTTCATTTGGTTTTTCCCTTGGGGTTTCAGAATAGAGTTTTGATTAGTTGATAGAGTCATGTACTCAAAAGAAAAGGAGGCAGTTACTGCCAGATTCTGAAAGGCGGAGGAGGTTTCTCTCTGGAGGCTGCTGTTTGAGACTTGCCAGGAGAAATAGGTTTCTCTCAGTCCCTCTTCAGAGGTGTTCTGGAGGTTTTTGGACTGGCAGCCCAACTGTGTTCTTAACTGATTTTGAAGAGAAGTTTAAGTCTGTAACAGTAATAGTGCTTGAATTGGACTGAATAAAATAGGTTAGCAGTTAAGAACTGTATCTTGTCATGTGTAAGTATTGTTCAATTGGTAAAAGTTAAGCCAGTTCATTCGTTCTTGTTAAACTGTATTGTTAAACGTTTCCTAATGTGTCAGTAGAATCACACCTAGAGGGAATCACCTTATCCTCACACTAAGGCCAACATTGGAAAACTGTTGGAGTCTAATTGGGCTTCATAACACACTTTGGGCTTTCTGATTTGGTACCTTAAACTGTGAACCTTTTCAGCATTGATATCATAAGTTGCAAAGCATTCAAGGTTGGAGGAACACAGTTGTACAGCTGGAAATCCTCACAAAGATGAGGAGTGAGGCCACAAAGCAATTTAAACACAAAACTGAGAACTTTAAATGTGGAAAGTCAGAGTCTAGGGACCTGGAGAGGACATGAGCACAGAAGGGAAAGAGATGAGTGAGCGTAACCTGGGCGGGAGGGTTGACAGCGAGGTTGGAGTAGGAAATGCCTAGAAGAATTATAGAATCCCTACAGCGTAGAAGAAGGCTTTCAGCCCATCGAGCCTGCACCGACAACATTCCTATTCCAACACCCCTAACCCCATAAACTCACATTTTTATCTAACTAATCCCCCTGACACTAAGGGACAATTTTAGCATGGCCAATCCACCTAACCTGCATATTTTTGGACTGTGGGAAGAAACCGGAGCACCCAGAGGAAGCCGATGCAGATGTGGGGAGAATGTGCAGACTCTGCACGTTGAATGACCCAAGGCCAGAATTGAACCAGTGTCCCTGGCACTGAGACAGTATTGCTAACCACGGTGCTGCCACACATTGGGATAGTAAAGCCTAAAGGTAACAAGGATCTGAATAAGAGTTTCAACAGTGGGTAGGCTGAAGCAGTGGTGCAGGGGACAGACACACTGCCTTTTTATGGCACCAGCTATCATAGATAAGCATTCAGAGGTCTCAAAGGTTTTCTGTAGCTGAGTGATGAGTGAATGATCAGGTGGTTTAGTGGGTCACTGAGCAGAAATGAGGATGTAGGGTGAATGATCAGGGAGAGGAGTTAGTGAGTGGGTAGAAGATGAATGGATAGAATATGGGCAGCCAGATCAGTGGTGAGGCCTGTGGGGGTCGGCAGTTATGTCGGGAGGATTGGAGATGGTCAGTCTTGTTGGGTAGAGTTGAATGGTGGCTGGATTAGTGGGGGGGTTGCAGGTTGGGGGGGATGTTGGGTGTAATATGTGGGGAGAGTGAGGAGCAGTGGTGAGCTAGGTTACACTTTTAATCTCTGGAGTAACTGATTAAACAGTGTAATATGTCCAGAGTATGCTGGTAAGTAGCACGTATCTAACCCAAGTCACCAAGACCTGAGATCAGTGTAAGAGATGTTCGTCTAGTATCCTAGGAAGATTAAACTTCTCAGACAATTATAGCATTAATGCAACATCAGGATTTCTGATGTGTTCTGAAGATATCTCCATATTCACCACTGTTGGCATCGGAAGACTTTTAAAAATCCATGCGAGACATGGGCGTTGTAGGCCAGGCCAGCATTTATTGCCCATCCATAATTGCTCTGTGGCTTAATGTCCATTTATTTTGAGATAAATCCAACAAAAATAACTAAAGCAAGTTGATGCCTAGCGACTGGCAATAATGACAAAATGTTGATCATTGCATTCCCAGATTGGTTTAAGATTACACAAGAAGAACTGAAGAGATAACATTGGCTGAAATTTCCTGCTGCGTGAGTTGTAGCGAGCTAGACAGAAAATGTAGTGGGATCATTCAAAGATCCATGAAGCTCGGGTGGCAACTTCTGGTCTTGGGGCATGCAGAGCCAGAGGATTCTGCCCATCATGTACAAATTAATTTGTTGCTTGTTGCATCATTGCGGAAAACAAATGATATGTTCAAAATCTCACTCTGCCCTACAGAACTCTATCGCATGGGTTTTAAAGTTTGTATGGAACAGGTATCTGCTGCACTGTAAGTTCTCCTGCCAGCCAATATCCCAGCTGGGGCAACACAGTGGTTAGCACTGCTGCCTCATAGCTCCATGGACCTGGGTTCGATTCCTGGCTTGGGTGACTGTCTATGAGGAGGCTGCATATTCTCCCCATGTCTGCGTAGGTTTCCTCCAGGTGCTGTTCCCACAATGCAAAGATACATAGGTTAGGTTGATTGGCCATGCTAAATTGCCCCTTATGTCCTTGAATGCATAGATTAGAAGGATTAGCAGGATAAATATGTGGAATGATGGGGATAGGGGCTGGGTGAAATTGTCAGTGCAGACTTGATAGGCTGAATAGCTTCCTTTTGCACTGTAAGGAATTCTATATTTCTTAAAAAATGGTGTTGGCTGCTGGGTGCTTGAAGGAACACATAATCTACTTAGAATCATAGAATCCTACAGTGCAGAGGGAGGCCATTCAGCCCTTGAGTCTGCAGCAGCCACAATCTCACCCAAGTACTACTGTCAAGAGTTAAAATCTCCCAAAAGATTGACAATGCCCTTTTTATGTGATCTGGATTCCTATTGATTTTTTTTTGATATGTACTGAAGGCAAATGTTGAAAGATGACTTACTCACATATCCCTTGAGATCTCGTGTCTGCGCATGTAGCGGTTCAGGGAGATTCCTTCATGTTGCAAAGCATTTTCCCTTGGGCTTGCAGGGAAAGAATCTTTGGATTTTATCAGTCTCTCTGTGTAGGAGACTTTTTCCAACTTGGATATAAAATAATGACTTTTATTAAAAATAAAAATTCCTGCATTCCGTTTCCTGGTACTTGCTATCTGTTCAATATCACAAGCTTTGCAGAATTGCTGAGATGTTGGTAACAGTGAAAATGCAGCAAGATTATAATCCCTCTTGAAGACAAATCTGTCATTGCCGGGGCGCACAGAGAAAATTGAGTCATCAGAAGTTACATTTTGCTTATTTTGTTTAATTTAAAGTTGGTGCACTGTGTTAAAACAGCTCACAGGTTGTGCTAGAAATTGTAGCTTTGGCATTCAATCTTACTTTAATAGATCCTGGCTTGTTCCCTCCAGAAAGTTACTTCCGTGTCTGTGATCTCAGCTCTCTTCATATTTGTTTGTTTTCCCCTCCTGTTCCCCGGTCTTTTAAGTGCAGCATTTTCTGTTTCTGTACAACCTTTAACAGAGAAGTTTAAGTTCATTTATTAGCATCACAAGTAGGCTTATATTAATAGAATCCCTTCCGTGCAGAAAGAGGCCATTTGGCCAATTGCACTGACAACAATCCCACCCAGACCCTAATCTCTGATCCCATATATTTACCTGCTAGTTAACACTGAAATGAAGTTACTGTAAAAATTACCTAGTTGTCACACTCTGTTCCTTTACACAGAGGGAATTTAGCATGGCCAGTGCAACTAACCACGTCTTTCGGACAGTGGGAGGTGACTGGAGCATCCGGAGTAACCCACGCAGACACGGAGAGTGTGTAAGCTCTACACAAACAGTGACCCAAGGTGGGAATCGAATCCGGGTCTCTGGTGCTGTAAAGCAGCAGTGATAACCATTGTGCCACCATGTCGCCCCAGAGAAGAACCAAAGTACCAAGCATTGCAATGACATCTAATCAGACAATAATTGACATTGGCCCAAAGAAAGATATTTCTGGAGGACTGATTGAATGCTTTGTGAAGGGCCCTTTCAGAAGATGGGTGGATTAGAAAGGTTCAGAAGGTATTTTTAAGCTTAAAAGCTGAGATGCTGGGGTAAAAAGAGGCTGGAGTTGGAGGATTCCAGGATTCTTGCTGACTGAAGATGGCTATTTATCTAGGGAGGAGTGTTGCTGTAGTGATTTCAACATCAGAATGAGAATTTGAAACTGGAAGTGCTGGGATACTGGGACCAAATGTAGGCTTGTGAGCCCCTTGGGATGATAGGTGAATGGGACTTGGTGTGGGATCAGATATGGGCAACAGAAGTTTGTGTGAGCTGTAACTTATGGAGGTTGGAAGACCAGCCAAGAGTGCATCAGAATAGCAGGCTGAGAGGTAAGGAATACCAGGGGTTTTGTTATAAGAGGGACAGGACACGACCTTACTGGCTGTTCACCCCATGCTCGCGCTGCAACTAAGTCGGAGAATATGGTGTCCGGCCAATTCTCCGTTCACTGCAGTGGAAGTGAAAAACCATGCCAGCATAAAAGGCCATAACATTCCGACCCAAATCTAAGATATGGGTGAAAACTAATGAGAACAGATAGTGAAACATCACAATTTCAAATGAAACTGATATTTATCAGTTTAGGGGTTGCAGTCTGAATCTGGAAATTATCTACATATGTACATGGGTAGGTCATCCAATCGGTTGTGTGTTTCATCATGAAGTGCGAACCTGGATAATTTGTGACATAACAGCTTGAACTTGTCTTTGCTCCCAGTAGCTTTAATAATTTTGGTAAAATTTAGTAAAGTTTATACCTTGGATATAAAGTTAACAATTGACCTGGCATCAATTGCTGTTCACAGAAGGGAGTTTTAAATTTCCACCACCCTTCATGTGAGGGACGCATTTCCAATTTCATTCTGAAAGACCCGTCACTCATTTTTAACATAATGCTCTGAAATACTGGATTGCCCAAGCAGCAGAACTGCTTTCTCTATAGCTTCTTATCAGTTCCCCATAATATGACAACTTTGATCAAATCATCCTTTAACCTTTTGAATTCCAGGGTGTACTTTCCAAGTCTGTGAAATATTTTTAACAATATTTATACCCTATCCTTCAGTGTTACAAAGCCAATGTTCAGAGTAGACAAGGCAAATCCATCTCATTGCTTGCTTCAAAAATGAAATTCAAATTGAATCCAATTCACGTTCCCCACATACAGAGAGATATATAGGATAGAATTTTTCAGTCGTTCACGCTGGCAATGTTTTCTGGTCACAGTAAATGGAGATTTGGCTGAGTGCCAAATTCTGTCCTCCCTGCAGCATCGTGTGAACGACTGATAAAATCATGCCCATCAGATCCAAGTTGACCAGATGAGGCAATGCATCCCATTTTGGGTTTGATCCAACCCTTGATCATAGCCAAAGAGCTAAGAAGTGAAAATTGTCCTTTTAAGTTAGTTCTTGGAATCTAGGTATCATGTTGGCAAAACTACACTATTCCTTCCAAGGTGATCATATCCTTTCTAGGACATGGCGATGGAACTGCTCAGAGCATTCCAGGTGTGTTCTAATCAGCTAACTTTGTATAATTGCAGCATAACGTCTACCCCCTTATATTCTTGATATAAAGACCAGTGTTCAATTAGCTTTGTTTATTTTCTGTTCCTGTCCAAACTAGGCAGCACGATGGCACAGTACTTGGCATTGCTATCTCTCAGCATCAGGGACCTACATTAAATCGGACTCAGGTGACAGTGTGTGGAGTTTGCTTGTTCACCATGTGTCTGCATGGGTTTCCTCCGGGTACTCTGATTTCCTCCCATAGTGCAAAAATGTGTAGGTTAGGTTGATTGGCCTCAGTAAATTGCCAATTTTGTCAGGGGGACCAGCAGAGTGGATAAATGGGGTTATGGGGATAGGGTCTGAGTGGGATTCTGGTCCTTGCGGACTTGATGGGCTATGTGGCCTCCTTCTGCACCATAGGGCTTCTACAATTCTATGATCAAAATGATCTTTGTATGTACACCTTCTATTACCTTTGGATTTATGAGGAAGTCTGATGATTTGATTTTTATTGTCACATGTATTAACATACAGTGAAAAATATTATTTCTTGTGCTGTATCGACAAACATACTGTTCATAGAGAAGGAAACAAGAGAGTGAAAAATATAGTGTTACAGTCATAGCTAGGGTGTAGAGAAATACAAGGTAAATCTATTCAAAAGTCTGACAGTAGCAGAGAAGGAGCTGTTTTGAGTCAGTTAGTACGTGACCTCAGACTTTTGTATCTTTTTCCTGATGGAAGAGAGAATGTCGGGGGTGTGGGGGACCTTAAGCTGGATGCTTTAAGGCAGCGGGAAATGTGGATAGAGACAATGGATGGGAGGCTGGTTTGCATGATGGATTGGGCTATGTTCGTGACCTTTTGTAGTTCCTTGCGGTCTTGGGCAGAGCAGGAGCAATACCAAGCGCCAGAAAGAATGTTTTGTATGGAGCATCTGTAAAAGTTGGTGAGAGTCGTACTTGACATTAGGGATTTCATCAGATGCCTTTTGTTAGCCCATATAAGCTACGGCCTGAGGCTGGCTAGCTTATTATCCATTTTTTCTCTTTCACTGTTCTTAAATAACAAAGTGACATGTAGAGTTTTGGAATCTAAAGGAACAGTTTCTGAATTGAGAATGCATTGGTAGATTCTAGTTAGAGCATCTGCAGTGTTCTCAATACTTATTAAAAACCCTGGGGATAGTGATTCAGGGATTTGCCATCAATTATTAGTGCCATTATTTTCTTCATTACTGCTACATTGCTTACGAGCATCATTTCCTTGGGATATGCAACATTCTGCTCTTTTGCTGCAAATACTGGACAAAGCAGCTCTCTAACATGTTTGCCATTTTTTCCTTTTCATTGATAATATCGCCATTGAAATGTTATCAATGGGCCCATATTCCTTCTGCTATACTCTTTCCCTAAAATACATCTTTGCTGATTTTGACACCCGTTTATAATTTCCATCTCATAATACTTTTTTTATAACTCTGACTGTATGTTTCATTGTTCTTTGTATCTCTCCCAATTGTCATGATGTGCGTTAGGTTTTCTACTTTTATGTTTTTTCAGTTTTATGTTGTCCCTTCTTTAGCCAAGCCAACCTCTTTTTAGCCTGCCAGCAATGGTGATTGAATATTGAATTCAAAAGAAAGAACAGAAAACCAAAAACTAAAATGCTGCAGAACTCCACAATACAGGAAACTTTGATACACCTGAATATTCAGTCTCTCCATCACCAACACTTCGTAGCAGCCGTGTGTACTATCTAAAAGATGCATTGCAGCAATTTACCAAAGATCCTTAGACAGCACCTTCCAAATCCATGGTCACTTCCATCTAGAAGGACAAGGGCAATCGATACATGGGAACACCACCACCAGCATGTTCTCTTCCAAGCCACTTATCAGTCTGACTTGGAAATATATCACTGTTCCTTCGCAGTTGTTGGATGAAAATCCTGGTATTTCCTCCTCAACAGCATTGTGGGTCAATCCACAGCACATGGGCTGCAGTGATTTAAGAAGGCAGCTCACCATCACCTTCTCAAGAACAACTGGGGATGGGCAATAAATGCTGGTCAGCCAGTGACAACCATGTCCCACAAATGAATAAAAAAAGACTCAGTGCCATTCCTCTCGATCTACGTTACAACATTCAGGCTATGTTGAAGATACGCTTGATTCCATAATCTATTGCACAACAAATAACAGGCCAAAAGTTATGCATGTTGCAGTTAACCTATCGTTGATGCCAAAGTTAGTAATGCAGCCAATTGTGAACAGCAGTAGAAACAATGTTTGCAATGGTTGGTGCAGTTTGGAGGTTTGGACACCAGAATCTTGACAAGAAGCCATCAAAGCCAATGTTTAACAATGCTGACAAGAAACCACTTGGCATGGATCCATGATCTTAAGGAGATATTTCAGAAGATTGCCTCTTCAGAAGATGGTAAGCAAAGGGAAGATTTAATTGAACATGTAACTGTGGGCTCAGCCTCTGAAAACAGTTTGCATCCCTTCTGTTTCCACTATTGTTACTGGTGAAGGATTGTATGTTCTAACAAATGTCTACCTTTAAGTAAATCACTGACCTCTCACCTTTCTTTCACTGATGCCTACAACATATGGCTCCTAATTATCGACTCAACCGATCAGTGGAAATAATCTTTTCTCGATTTGCCTAATCAAAACCCATCCTTTTTTCAACACTTTCATCAGATATGCCTTTATCCCAGTGAAAAGAATCTGTTTCTTTTTTTCTTTCCTCAATACCAAGTCTTTCAACCCTGCTATCAATGAACGTTTTCTGCTCTCTCTATGTGGTCTGTCATGCTTGCTAAAGTAAGGCACCCACAACTAAACAAAATATTTGATTAATAGCTTCACTGAGCCCGTCCTGGCTCATCAATTAGATCTGCCGATTCTAATCCGTTCTCTTGCCTTTGTCTCGTACCCTTCAAAATGCTTCATTTATACTCATCTCATTTCCTTTTAAATGACAAGTGTCTCTGGCCTTGCTATTAACCCATCGTGGTATTTAGAAGAGGTTGCTGGATGCTAAGCCCTAAAACAAGACGGAGTTGACCCAAGGTGCTGCACATACACTCAATGCCATTTCTTTTCCAGAGGATAATGTGCTGTGTAAGTGCCCCATCCTGGGGAGATGGCACACTACATTAGCATATTTAACCAGAATTCCATTAAATTAGTAGTTTGATTTAAATTCAGCAGCTGCTATGAGGGTTTATCATTGCTCAGGAGAATTTTGCTTCCCTGCTCATGGTCCTTTTTTTTTCATAGTCCCACCTTTTAAACTTCTATTTATATGCACTCCAGATCTCTAAATATATTTACTTTCACTGTTTCTCCTTCCTATTTTGTTGTATTGAATTGCATGTGAAACTTTTAATTCCACTAACCTGTCTGGGCTTTTCCAATCTGTTCTGGCCTAGCTCACATCATGGCCTCTAACTTAGTACTAGTGAGCTTCAGTACCTGAATTCCTCTTGTGCCTGTATCCAAATCCTACGATTAAATGGAAGAAGACGCAGATCCCTGGAGCACAGAACTATTGACACCCTGACTTGGAAAAAAAAATCCATTTAACCATATTCTTTATGTGCTGTCTGTGAGCTATCTTTATCAGCTACGTTTGTTTCATGCACTTTTAATTCTCAAACGCTATCTAATAATTAGCAGATGAAACTTCTGGTGCATTAGCTTTATTTATACATACTGTTATGGTATCAAGTTATAGTATAGCATGAACAGCGTAGCAAAAACTGATCACCCTTTCATAGTTGTTTATTAGTGACTAACACATTTTTGTCTTTCTTGCCTTGTTACTGCTCATTTGAATCTTCATGAGGCCTCAAGCCTAGCATTGCAAGATAACTTTGCTTACCTTTCACACCATCAGATTGTAAGCCTTCCCTTGGCACAAGCATCTGTTGCAAGCTCAATATCAGGCCCTTGATCCACCCATATAGAAAAGTTACAGCACAGAAGGAAACCATTGGACTCATTTTGTCCATGCCAGGCCAAGTACACTCAGGTGACCTTTCTGATCCCGCTTTCCTGCACCCGGTCCATAGCCCAGTAGTTTACAGCATTTAAGGTGCAAATCCAGATACTATTTAAAAGTTTAGGGTCTTTGCCTTCATTACCAATTTGGGCAGCGAATTCCCAACACCATCACTATTTGCGTAAAAAAAAAAAGTTCTTCCTCATGCCCCCTCTATGGTTATATCCAATGGTTGTTCCCAATATTTAACATCTGAGCTCATTTCTCCAACAAGGCATTCACCCATTTCTTTCAAGCAACTGTGCTACATTTACCTTGCTGGAATGTGCTCCCTCAGGTATTCATGGGCAAGACATTTGCAACGTATTCGCCACAAAGTGGGTAAAATATTTGCTTTAAGCACAATAGGCAGAGTAAAAAGGGGTCAAAACCAAGCATGAGTTTTAGGATAAATAATAGAGGGGATTCACGAGACATCACAATCGCTACAAATGGGTTACTGGATGCTGGGAATGTGCCAGTAGATTAAAAATGGGCAAATATAGTAGTAATAATTTTTTAAAAATGAAGAAAGCAAACAAACAGCTCACTTCAATCCTATTATGTGCAAATGCATATAGAAAGATGAGAAACATCAAAAGTACTAATTACAATATACAGATATAAACTATTAGTTAAAAGTTTGTTAGCATACTTATGTTGAGGTGAGAACAAGTCGTAATTGGGCTATTCCAGCAATGGGTGTTGGGATTACACTGTTCCTGGTTTATGTTTGGAACTAACATAACAGATGGTTCAGAGCTAGCAGGAGCATAGAGACTTGGTGTGGCAGCTAAATTACAGAATGAATTTTATAACATATGTAACTGTACAAAATAGTGACACACAACTTTTCTGCTTGACAAGCACTGTGCATATGGAGGAAAAATTAGACCACAGATGCATCTATGGCCTAATTGAAAGGTGTTGAAATAGCTATAGATGAAGTTCTTTGTAGATTCTGTCATTAACCTGCCCAATGAGTGCTGAGCAGCAGTCCACAAAGAAGTGACGATGTTTGAACTCAGAGGAAGTCGCAATCAAACTGGGCAATGCTCGGCTCAGACCACACTTTGAGTATTCTGGCCATTTTTGGCCATTCAGTTAAGCCAATGAAGCATTGGAGACGGTGCAGACTGAACTCAGGAGGCTGCTCCCTGCTATTGCACGTTGGAGCTACAAGGAAATATTGTGGAAATTTGGGCTTTCCAGCACAGAAAAAAATTTGATTGTAAAAACTTTGGATATTTTGCACTATTGAATTTAAACTTGAAAATTGCTTTTAATGAAGTAGAACTAGAGGTACAAACCAGTAAAAGGAAAATTTAAGACAAAGAGAAGATCTTTTCAATATCACTATTGTGTGGATTAGTTTAATGGACTTTCAGATAGATTGGTGAAGATAGCACACCTCATTCACAATCTCCCTGATCATTCATTGCTTACAAGTGAAGTTCAGATTGTTGCATCTGGTGTGGTAGATCTTTTCTTGGGGCAGTTTGTTCCACTTTTCATAAGTTCATAAAATATAGGGGCAGAATTAGGCTGTTTGGGCCATCGAGTATGCTCCACTATTTGATCATGGCTAATACGCTCCTCATCCCCATTTTCTTACCTTCAACCCATTACCAATTAAAAATCTTATTACTCCTTGAATTTACTCGCTGTCCCCGCATCCACTATAATTTGAGGTAGCAAATTGCACAGATTCATAATCCTTTGAAAGAAGTAGTTTCTCTTCAACACTGTTTTAAATTTGCTACCCTTATCCTGAGACCAGGACATCTCAGTCTAGAATGCACCACAAGAGGAAGCATCTGCTCCATTTTTACTTTATCCATACGTTTTATGATCTGGTACACCTCAATTTGATTTCTCCTCATTCTTCTAAATTCCAGAGAGTAAAAGCCTAAACTGTTCGATCTCTCTCCGTCTGACAAACCCCGCATCTCTGGAATCAATCTAGCGAACTTCCCCTGAACTGCTTCCAATGCCACTACACTTCTAAGGTTTATTCTCTTTAAATTCCTCGTAGCTTTTGCAATTGAGCTGAGGGCGGAGACATGGAAATTTGTACATATTATTCATTTCTGATAGCTCTGGGATAAAGCATAGAATGTCAGTATGCTCTTTATGCGTATTAAACTTGCAGATGTAAGCAAATTCTCCTATTTATCTCCTCTCTGCCTGCCTTGCACATGTTCTATGAACAGAATTTCTGACATTTCTTGAATTAATTTTCATGGACTTGTTTTGACACTTTAGAGCTGTGATGAAAATCAAGATTGGTTAATGTTTTGTTCTGGTCCCTCTATTTGCCTCTATTGAGTGACTTCCTCTCCCCATTGCCAAATGGCCCACAAATTGAGTCAATCGCTGCTCAGAAGGCTCAGAATGAAGATTATTCCAAGAGCACAACTGTCCATTCCAATATTTTGTTCCATCTGTTACGTGGCTGCAGCTTTTTTCATTCTGGGGAAAGCAAGTAATGGAAAGAAGTTAAAGAATTAGATCTGAAATTGAAGTCCTATTTTCCAGGATCAAATAATGCTTGTATATGTCACGCTGCACTATCAATTGGTATTAGCTAATAGCTCCAGCTGACGTGAAGACCTATTTTCTGAGGTAGCATCAGCATCTGTTATTTCTACTACATCAAGTAGAAGTGATACTTTAATTACCAGAGGCTATTTTCATTCTCTGGAGCTGAACCATAATGGTTCCCTGTAGTTGCTCTCCCAAATCCAAATGCACTTTTTCCAAATGACATTACTCGTACTAGTCACCACAATATGATAATCGACCACATCATCCTGAACAGGGACATTTAGTAAACATTTGTGGTTATTTTAGATTTGAAATACTTCAACAAAAGAATACTTATTAAAGAAAATAAAGCCTCCTAGTGTTTTTTCTGCGTCACCTTGTACTTATTTGACAAGCCAGACATTTCAGCTGATTACCTCCTGCTCCCCCATTCCATTGACAGTATGCCAGGTGGAGCTTACCCAGGGCTTCCTATTGTGATCAACTGTTATACACAAGGGAGTGCTGGGTTGAAAGGGGTTCCGCCTCATCCCAATGTTTCCAATCGCAGCGCTGAATCAACTCAAAGAAAACAATCTGCTTACCTTATCTATGAGCAATTTTAAAAATTATGCATTATTATTGCAGCTATAAGCAAAAAAAAAAAATCCTGACCAGACCATGACATTAAAAAGGGCACATATTGAAAGGCTGATTTATGTTTAGCTTCAAAATGCAGCCTCAGTATGGCCGTGTAGAAATGATCTTGCCTCCACATAAACCTGTCCCCCCTCATTATCTTTAATAAAACTCTGCGGTGTACGCTGACAATGAATACTAAATTTAATTTAATCAGTGGTTAAAAGCTCAGTGTCCGTAATGAATTGTAGTTGATTGAATTACTGAATTTCTTTTTTTTTTAAACAGCGATACTTGTTGACCTATGGATTTTAATTTATTAGGCCTCAGAGGTCATTTGTGGTCATTACTATTATCCAGGATGGTATTTTGTATTCAGACACTATCTTGATGCTCACATTTATAACCTGAAAGTCGCTGGAGAATATTACAGCGTAACTTCTGAAGAAACTGAGGTCCTGATCACTCTTATGACCATGAACACATTAGGGGAGGCGATGGCCAAGTGGTATTATCATGAGACTGTTGTTCCAGAACACTAGTTAAGGTTCAGAGGACCCAGTTTCAAATCCCGTCACGGCAGATGGTGCTATTTGAATACAATAAAAGAAATCTGGAATTGCAAATCTACTGACGACCATGAAACAATTGTTGGAAAAACTCACTGGTTCACTTTATGCCTTTAGAGAATGAAATCTGTCATCTTTACATGGTCTGGCCTTCATGTGATTCTAGAGCCATAGCAATGTGGCTGAATCTCAACTGTCCTCAGGCAACTAGAGAGGTTGGCCAGCCAGTGACACCCATGTTCTGCAAATAAATAAAAAAAATTGTTTTTTTGGGGGGCTGGAGTGAGACATTTTTTTAAAAAAAAAAGCAAAATTTTGATTAAACTGTTCAATTCTACATGGTAAGTTAAGCATGCAGTGTTTACCAGAAGCTTTACAGTATCAGTGTTTATATGGACAATGACCATTATATTGAGGGAAGTTTGCTTAGGATGAAATGTATGAAGGGATTCGCATTGTCGCTCTGCTGTCATGGGAGAATAAAAGTCATCTAATAAATTCTTGTAAACACTTGCAGCTATCAGTGTCCTCGATTCAAATCTCTCTTCTCCTGTAGTGATCCAACATGCCTCACCAGTGACTTCCCTGTCCCCACAAATTAAGAATATCAGGACATAGGGCTCACTACGTGAAAAAATACTGTTTGCCTTTGCTACCTTGATGAGGAGAACTCCATTGTGAAGGATAGGTTTGGGAAGTGTTGATTGACAGTTCCTCCCAAGTGTGTATGTGTGTGTGTATATATCTGTGTAATTATTCATTTGTGTGACATGAGCATTGCTGGCTGGCCAGCATTTATTGCCCATCCCTACTTGTCCCTTGGAGGACAGCTGAGAGTCAACCGCATTGTTGTCTCTGGAGTCGCACGTAGACCAGGTCAGGTAAGCACGGCAGATTTCCTTCCCTAAAGGGACATTAGTGAACCAGGTGAGTTTTCCAACAATCGACAATGATTCCATGGTCATCAATAGACCATGGCGGGATTCGAACCCAGAACGTTAGCGGAGTTTCTGGATCAATAGTCTAGTGATAATTCCACTTGGCCATTGCCTGCCCATGTACTCATCTCCAGAAGTTATTTACTGAAGGCAATCTATCTAACCTTCCCTTTTCCAATGAGAATCTGTCGCAATTGCTTGGATTAGTTCAATCCTTCTACCCCTCTGTCTTGCTGGAATTCCTCTTGTATGTTTTTTAGAAAACTGCAGCACCCTTTCTTCACTGTGGCAATCAGCAAGCACAGTAAGAAGTCTCACAACACCAGGTAAAATCCAATAGGTTTATTTGGTAGCCCAAGCTTTCAGAGTGCTGCTCCTTCATCAACCTGATGAAGCAGCAGAGCTCTGAAAGCTTGTGGCTTGTGCTACCAAATAAACCTGTTGGAATTTAACCTGGTTTTGAGAGACTTCTTACTGTGTCCATCCCAGTCCAACACCGGCATCTCCATATCATAACAACATGCAAGTGTAGTCACACCAATGATTTATAAAAACTGACATAATTTTGTCTCAATTTTGACCTATAAATGCATCTCAACTTCCTATTTACTTCACTTCCTGCCACTGAACATTTTTTGTGATGCATACAATTTATTGTTGCTGAGGACTCCCAGATTTCTCTTTTCCCATGTGTTATTTTCTTTCCATTTGAATAACAGTCCCTTTCTAGGATCTTGTGTCCTGGTGTGAAGTATTTTGTGTTTATTTCTCTCTGCAGAATTTCACCTGTCACCTGCTTAATTCTGAAATATGCTTTAATCCTCCTGTAGCTTTATCCTGTTCCGCTTTGCAGCCAGCTGGTTCCATCAGCCTTGTCTGATCTACATATTAAACCTTTGTGTTTGTGCTTCCTATTTACGAATATGTACTTATGAAGATAATAAACAAAGTAGATTGCAGAACAAACCCCCACTGTGGCCCAAATGATATCCTCTCAGACTATCCCTAGCACTCAACATTCATTTTAAAATATTTCTGGGGCAGGGGTTGGGGTTGGGGTTGATGACCTGCTGGTATTATCATTTGACTTTTAATCCAGAAACTCAGCTAATGTTCTGGGGGCCCAGCTTCGAGTCCTGCAGCAGCAGATGGTGGAATTTGAATTCAATAAAAATATCTGGAATTAAGAATCTACTGATGACCATGAAATCATTGCAAAGAACAAAGAAAATCACAGGAACAGGTCCTTTGGCTCTTCAAGCCTGCACCGATCATGCTGTCTAACTGAACTAAAACTCCTAACCTTCTGGGCACCATATTCCTCTATTCCCATCCTATTTATGTATTTGCCCCAGCCGCCCCTTAAAACTCACTATTGTAACTGCTTTCAATACCACCTCTGGCAGCAAGGTCCAGGCTCCCACCACCCTCTGTGTAAAAAGCATGTCCTGTGCATCCCCCCCCCCGCCCTGCCATGTTAAACTTATGCCCTCTAGTAATTGACTGTTCCATCCTGGGAAAAAGCTTCTGACTATCCATTCTGTCCATGCTCCTCATAATCTTGTAGACTTTTATCATGTCGCCCCTCAATCTCTGTTGTTCCAGTGAGAACAAACCAAATTTCTCCAACTTCCAATAGCTATTGCTGTCCATATCAGACAACATCCTGGTATATTTTTTCTGTACCCTCTCCAAAGCCTCCATCTTTCTGGTAGTGTGGCCCAACTAATGTTCTATGAACTGCAACATGGCCTGTCAATTTTTAAACTCAGTGCTCCTGCCGATGAAGGTAAGCATGCCGTGTGCCTTCTTGACTATCTTCTCCATCTGCATTGCCACTTTCAGTGACCTGTGTACCTGTACACCCAAGTCCCTCTGCCTATCAATACTCTTATGGGTTCTGCCATTTACTGTATATTTCTTATCTGTATTAGACCTTCCAAAATACTTTCTCACATTTGTCTGGATTAAACTTTATCTGCCATGTCTCTTCTCAAGTCTCCAACTGATCTATATCCTGCTGTATCCTCTGATGGTCCTCATTTCTATATGATCTTTGTGTCATCCACAAACTTACTTACTAAACCTCCAAATCATATTTTCCTCAATCATTTATACATAATAAAAACAGCAAAAGTCCCAGCACTGATCCCTGAGGAATGCCATTTGTCAGAGCTCTTCATTCAGGAATGCACCCTTTCACTGTTACCCTCTGTCTTCTGTGATCGAGCCAATTCTGTATCCATCTTGTCAGCCCACCTCTGATCCCGTGCGATTTCACCTTCAGCACTAGTATGCCATGAGGGACTTTGTCAAAGGCTTTATTGAAGTCCACATCGATAATATCCACTGCCTTACTCTCATCAATCATTGTTGTCACTTCCGTGAAAAGCTTGATCAAGTTTGTGAGGCAGAATCTCCCCTTCACAAACCATATTTGCTTCTCGCTGATACTAATAGGTCCTGTTATTTCCAAATGGGAGTAAATCCTGTCTTGAAGAATTCTCTCCAATAATTTCCCTACTACTGACGTCAGGCTCACCAGTCTTTAATTATCTGGAAAATTCTTGCTACCCTTTTTAAACAATGGAACAACATTGACCTCCCTTGTAGCCAGTTAGAATATAAAGATTTCTCTCATTGTTGATTGTTGGAAGAACTGATTTGATTCACTGCTATCCTTGAGGGAAGGAAATCTGTCATTCTTATTTGGTGTGGTCTGCCTGCTACCCCTGAGCTGCAGCAATGTGGTTGATTCTCACCTGTTCTCTGAACAAAGGCAACTAGGGATGGGTAATAATAAATGCTGGTCTGCCAACCATGCCCAAATTCCTCAAAGGAACAATAAAAAACCTTCCTTTCTAGAGGAATTTATCAAATGTTTCATCAAACCCATGTACAGCACATTCACAGCCTTGCATCTATCGAGCTCCTTTTGCACATATTCACAAAATGCTCCAAAAATTAGATTGATAAGCCCATATCAGCATTGGATTTTATAATTATCCAGATGCTTAATGATCTTTACTAACATTCCTTCTAACTTTGCCCACAATGTAGTTATCACGTTCATTGTTCTGTCGTCTCCTGCTGAGCCTTATTGAAAAGGAGTAACATTTGCATTTCTCAGGTTCCTAGGGACCACTCGGTATTCAGTGATTCCAAACAATAAAGAGAAACAGGAATCTGTATGGATTATTTGTCTTCATTCACCTAACAGCTTTACACGATTACACTTAATTTAAGGTTTGACTGCTATGCGATGGTTGGTTAACTATGGTAATTTCAGCAGATGGTTTGTTAGTAATTTTCACTGAACCTGTACTCTTTGAACCTGATTAATTTGCGGTTTTACATGATCAGTTTGCAATTTGTACTGGTCATTTTTAATAGATTCAGAAGTCCTATTTGCACAATTAATTATTGTAGCTATTTAGCTTGCATGGGACAGTTGGCTAAGCCTCATCTTTCCGAGTTCTAATTAATCATCATTCACTGTCTGTGTGCTGGCACAACGGTAACCTTTACCAGTCTCATGTCTGAATCAAACAGCTACCTCCTGATAAAATTATAAGTCTGAATTAATGCATGCTAATACTTCTTTGTGACAGATGAAAACACTGAGGTAGATTTTTCATTTAATGACCATGGATTTTCAGATGAAGAAGTGCTAATATTTATTATTGCTTGATTTTTGCTTCCTGCGTTTCGCGGGAACTACGGCACCAAGGGAAGAAAATTGCACCATTCGATAAATAGCACCAAAAATCTTGTAAAGCATCAGTTTAACTGAGGTCGAGGGCACTTGATCCTTCTCAATGAATCTGTTTTTCTGCAGAGTGCAGTGGTTAAAGTAGTAATTCACAGAGAATAACTTTTCTGGAAGAATTAGGCTTCTTTATGAATCATGTTTTGACATAGGATCCCTACCGTGTAGAAGGAGGCCATTCGGCCCGTTGAGCCAGTACTGACAACAATCCCACCTATGTCCTATTCCCTAAATCTATGCATTTACCATACAAATCCCCTGACACTAAGGGGCAATTTAGTATGGCCAATCCACCTAACCTACTCATCTTTGGAGTTTGGGAAGAAACCAGAGCACCTGGAGGAAATCCACGCAGACAAAGGGAGAACACGCAAACTCGCAGAAATAGTCACCCCTTTAATGTTGGAATCAAACCTGGGTTCTTTGAACTGTGAGGTGGCAGTGTGTACCACTGTGCCGTGCCAATAATCGGAAATGCAATGCGAAAGGAAATAGCATCATTGGAGCACATGAAATAAGAGGGGGAGACTGGGGGAATGGAGTGGGGCCCTTATAGACAGTAAAGTAACTGGGAGCCACTAGGCTTGTAATGAATATTTGTTGATATTCCATCCCCAGAAAGAAAAGTCATAATAGAGGAGGGAAGTGTCAGAGTTGGACTATGTGAAGGTGAGAGAAGTTGGAAGCAAAATTGATTAATTTTTTCCAATTCCAGATGAAAGTATGAAGTAGCACTGATACAGTCACCAATACACCAGAGAAAGAATGGGGTAGTGGCCCAGATGAGAACTGAGGGTATTCCCTGCAAAAAAGGCAAGCCTAACCTGGGTGGGGGGGGGCGGTGAAACCAAATCACAAAGATAGCTAGATCCTTGTGGATACATTCTTTGAAAAAGGTGGCGACATTGTTGCTGTGCTGTTGGTTACAAAATCCAGATCACTCGTCCACAAGACGGCTGAAGTCTTCCATGGGATATACCCCTTGGGCTTTGGAGCTCTCATAAAATGAAAGTGACTTCCAGGAAGGATTAAAATTTGAGCATAGAGTTTGGAGAAATGATGGATGACTACCCTCACTCCACGCCAAACAAAACCAGGTGAGTTATAGTCGTATGATAGTTAACCTTCCATTAACTATCGTGCTTGTGATCATACACCCTCTCAACAGAGAGTTGTGACCTTAGTGGTGACAAACAACCTTCGTTTATCTAATATCAGATCTTTCAGTGTCAGCATGTTAATTGAAAGTTTTAAAAAGAATATGGCAAGTCCAATTGTTGTGAAATTCTTTGTAAAAGTTGTTAGTCTGAGAGATAAATAATAGGGCAATAAAAATGTATTTAAAAAAGACATTTATTTTAACAGGTTTAACAAATCATGTAGCAAATTTATGATTGAATTTAAAGTTCTAGTATTTTTATAATTATAAGTGACAATAAATAAACAAACTGAACCTAACACAATTTTACATTGCGAGTCCTATACCAAGCTTAATGGTACGACAGTGGTCATTTTGATACTTTACAGACGGGATTTTCTGACTGTTTATGCCAGCGAAATTCTACGGTCCCGCCAGCAGTGCACTCTTGCCCACGGGTTTCCTGATGCCATGGGATGGCTTCAATGAGAAATCCCATTGACAGCAGCAGGATCAGAGAATCCCGCTGCCTGCAAACGGCACACTGCTCCCTGGTACTGGGAGACTGGAGAATTCCGCTCTATCTTTCCACATCTCAATGAGTTAACAGAAATAAAAAGAATCAGGTCTGTTTGAGTTCGGTCTTAGAATGCAAAGAAAGCAGTAGCTGATATTTTACTTGTGTGTGCAGTTCAATTAAAATTTATTTCATGATCACACTTTTATTTCCCTCCCGTATTTTGTGATGGAGCTAAATCCTTTTTGATGTGTTACTCACCTCATTAGGGCCAAATGAGATTGGGTCAAATGAGATTCCTATGTGGAAGCATTTTCAAAATAAAGGATGCTGAATCCAGGATCAGTATGTGTAAAAATACTTCATGAATTTCTCCTAAGTGACCATTATATCCCAGTAGTTTTGATTCTTCCCCCTCCCCCTCCCCACTCACCCAAAATGGCAGAAAATAGTTTGTCTGCATTCATCTTACCGATTCCTTTCAACGTTTTAAATGCCTCGATCAGATTACCCCCTCAACCTTCTAAACTCAAAGAAATGCAACGAAGATTATGTATAGCCCATCCTCACTTAATTATAATTGAGTATAATTGAGAAATCTGCACTGAATCCCATCCAAGGTTGATGTATCCTTCTAGAGAGGAATGGTGCTGTGAACCCAAAACAGCTGAGTTGTGACTAAAACTTGGTACAACTGAGGTACCATTTTTGTTTCTCTTCAAAGGAGAACACTGCACCAGTATTTGGTTTTGATTTGATTGTTGTTGTTATTATTATTATTATTATTATTATTGTCATATGCATTAATATACAGTGAAAAGTATTGCTGCTTCTACATTACACAGACAAAAAATACTGTTTATAGAGAAGGAAAGGAGAGTGTGCAGAATGTAGTGTTACAATCATAGCTAGGATTTAGAGAAAGATCCATTTAATGTGAGGTAAGTCTATGCTAAAGTCTGATGGCAGCAGGGAAATAGCTGTTCTTGAATTGACTGGCATGTGACCTCAGGCTCTTGTATCATTTTCCCAGGGAAGAAGGTGGAAGGGAGTATGCCTGGGGTGCATGGAATCTTTCATTCTGCTGCTGCTTTTCCAAGGCTGTGTGAAGTGTAGACACAGTCAATGGATGGCAGGCTAGTTTGCTTGATGGACTGGGCTACAGTGACTCTTTGCACCCGTGCACTAGATTTGGTTGTATCTAAACAACCAAATCCCTTGGTTCTTCACAAATTCAGGTCTTGAACAATTTAGAAAATATGCTGAATTTATTCAGTAATTGGGTTCCTACGTGATCAGAAATGGGTACCTGCAGGCTCCTCAGTTATTCAGTGCACAAGGGTTGTTTTATTGTCTCGTAAACCTGGCAGACCTGATATATGTCAGTTAAATAGGTCTATGCGTTTTAAGCAGTTGAAGCTAAGCTGAATGACTGAAGAATGAGTCCTAAAAGGTCAGCTCTGTCGATTTTTGTTCTTTATTGCCTCCTCATTTTGTAAACAACATTCACCTAACCCATGGCTGTTACTCAGTCTGACTCCACAATTCCTTTCTTTATCAAGTAACTGAGGTTTATTAGTGATGTCAGCCACACCAAAAAAAATTAATTCTTTACTAAGAATTATAATTAAAAACACAAAAATTAACATTCAGTTTTCTTCACGTTTAAAATTAGCGACTGCTCGAGGCAGGGAGTGGAGGAGATTCAAGTTTCAATGAAGTACAGGTCTCAGTTCAGAGATAATTAACAAAACAATTGTTTTAACCAAACAGAAGAACCCTTACGAGGTGTGATGGCACAGCGATTAATACTGCTGCCTCACAGCACCAGGGTCCCAGGTTCCTTGGGTCACCTGTCTGTCGTGTCTGCGTAGGTTTCCTCTGGGTGCTCTGGGTTCTTCCCCCAGACAAAAGATGTGCAGGTTAGGTGGATTGGCCAGGCTGAATTAACTCATAGTGTCCTAAGATATGTAGGTCAGATGGATTAGTCATGGGAAATGGGTAGATTTACAGGGATAGGGCCTGGGTAAGACACTGTCAGAGAATCAATGCAGACTCGATGGGCTGAATGGCTTGTTTCTGCACTATAAGGATTCTGTGATGATTATCTTTGCTGATAACTTAGTTCCCCTCTGAAAACTAAAAACATCAGCTCCTTGACCCAATAAAGGGCCCTTACCCCCTTTCCTCGATGATTTCATCAGCATTTTCAGTGAAAAATGTTCTTGAGGATGCTGAGAATCACCTGAGATGGCAGTTGTTAGATCTACTAGACAAGATCTTACTGAGCTGAAACCTAGACTCTTGGGTTCAATTTCTGATCCTTGTTAGGTTAGTAACCAACGTGTTGGTTACATGCTTCAGCAGGAAGAATCCCTAGGCTAGAGTGGGAAACTCCAGCTGGTGTCCCTCAAACTGTGTCTGCAAAAAGATTCTTCAAATGTAAAAATGTGTGCATTTCATTCTTTAAGGACTGTTGTCGTTTTCTATTGGGAAAGCTCTTGCGTAGAGCTAGATATTGTTTAAGACTCACTGTAGTCTTGATGTTACTGGGGTAAAACTTTCAGCCTGCCAACCTGTAAAACTAACATTGCAGTTAGGTTGCCTGTTTTAGAAACCACTTGAGTTTAATATTATTAACTTCAAAGGAACATCAGACATTCTCTCTTTCCTTGTAATGGGTGGCCCATCCACAGCATCATTTGTGTACTACAGGGACTTGGTTTTAAGCCATCCCATCAATCTTTTCTAGTGCAGTTCCTTATTTTAATCATTTTCAATTTTGGTGAATATTGCTGTCACCTCCGATACATTTTCGTTTGAAAGGATAGTCCATTGATACCACTTTGCTGCAACGGCATAGCGCCATTGTGACCTGACAGCTCCGATGTACCATGTACACTTAATGGGCTAGCACAATGGTTAGCACTGCTGTCTTACAGTGCCAGGGTTTGATTCCCAGCTTGGATCGCTGTCTGTGTGGAGTCTGCATGTTCTCCCTCTGCCTGTGTGGATTTCCTCCAAAAGCTAGTGGCTTTTGCTACCAAATAAGCCTGTTGGACTTCAACCTGATGTTGTGGGACTTCTTACTGGGTTTCCTTCCACAGTCTAAAAGACATGCTGGTTAGTTGCATTGGCTATGCTAAATTCTCCCTCAGAGAATGTGAACAGGTGCTAGAGTGTGGCGACTAGGGGATTTTTACAGTAACTTCTTTGCAGTGTTAATGTAAGCCTATTTGTGACAAATAAAATTTTAATATTTTTAGTGGGTTGTTCTGGCATCACAGCATGACTAGGAGACGTGAGGTCTGATAACTGCCTCAACTAGACCTCAAGGCTGCAATTGCTGTTCTTCACAATTCATATCATTTGCATTTGTGCAATGAAAGACAAAAATAAATGAAAAGATCGTGGCACACAGCAGAGAAAAGGAAGATTTTTAAAATGCTCAAATAAACTTAAAATTCCCTGACTTTATGCTATTACTTAATGTTTTAAAGTCTCTTTCCCATCCTAATTTCCTGCTTGCAGGACATATGTTCTCTGACATTGAGGTCCCGTTTCACCAGGTTTTACCATTAGTTAAATTTGCCAACCAGCTGCCGGTTCGCTCAGGTGTATTAAGCAGAATTTTTTGCTGCAGATACACTTGTTTTGTTTTTTTAAAATCAAATGAAGCCCTCCAGCAATAGCCCGCTACCGCTTCTGTTTTAATTTAATGTAAATGCTATATGATGGCTTCTTGCCTGAAGCTGTTAAATAAGATGTACCCAAGTACTTTGGTTCACTGTGTGGACTTAACTACAAAGGAGCCAAACACTGGCAGTGTTACTGAGGTTTGGCCGAGGGCCCCTTTCAGAAAAGTTGCAGCTTAAAGTGACTGGACACAGGCCTACACCTGGAAACGCTTTACACAGTGGGTGTGGTTGGGTGCATCAGGTAAGAGGAAACATCTCTAAATTTAAATTTTGTCACTTCTGAAGTCAGACAGGTGATGAATGAGGCCGGAGGGTAGTAAGGAAATTGCCGGGAACCACGCGAGAGGCAAGTGGAACTGGCTTCTCGCCCATAGAATCCCTACAGTGCAGAAGGAGGCCCTTCAGCCCATCTACTCTGCACCAACTCTCCAACAGAGCATCTTCCCAGGCCCAATCCCTGCCCTATCTCCATAATCCAATACATTTACTCTGCTAATTCCCCGAACCTAACATCTTGGGACATGAATGGATAATTTAGCATGGCCAATCCACCTAACCTGCACATCTTCAGACTGTGGGAGGAAACTGGAGGAAGCCCACGCAGACACAGGGAGAATGTGCTAACTCCAAACACACATTCACCCAAGACTGGAATTGAACTGGTGCTGTGAGGCAGCAATGCCACTGTGACTGAGTATTACAAATTCCATCCTTTCAGGTTTTGGAATTTCTCAAAACCCAACATGTTCTGAAAGAATATCAAAAGCATAGATGCATCAATGGTGCAGTACCAGAAAATCGGCAAACGATATCTCCTCAAAACCCCAGCAAACGCACTTTCTCTGACAAGAAAGATGTTGATAATAGGAAAAATGAAATAAGTGTCAAGACTGTGTTTTGTGACAGACCTGTTAGTTATGCCAGATAATTGAGGATGCAGCATTGATTGCATAACTCAAATGTGACAGAATTGTGAGTGACAGTCTATCATAATAATGAGGCGTTGGACGTATTTAATCTTAAATTGCTTCACTTAACAGCTGGTTTGCAGAACGGGGTGGGAGGAACATCTTTTTACATTCCACCAAATAAAGTCAACTTAAGGGGGAGGGATAACATAGAAAAAGAAATATTGCTGGTTGTGACAGTGTAAGATTCTAATTAAGTTATTATGATAAAATGCCAGGGTAAATGATGCATCAATTTCTAGTCAAGCTTCCTGTTCCTATTGTACACTCCTTGACTAGATTGCCAAATTTAGGTACAACCTAAGGCAAGAGTCCCAAATTTCATTATGATCCAGTCAGGGACCATTAACAATTTGTTTTTGTTAAAATAGATTAAATTTGAAATCCCAGTTACTCACCGTAAGAATAAAGCTACAAGATTGCGTAAAGGGTGTGAAGCAATGAGTTAACAAGATAAATGGTCAATACTATCTATCTTATACTCGAACATTCCGAATTAACACGTGTAAACATGAATAAACAGGCAAACTGTAGTCAAGCACACCACAAACTGCACATTAAATGGCAAACATAGCCAAGGCAGTTTCCACTAATCTCTCAGCATCCCATCCAGATGTTCGTCACCACTTGCGAGTTACAGCAATTCTTTAAAACTCCCTCCAGGAGGGATGACGTTCCAGGGACCCAGGTTTGAATCCTTCCACAGTAGATGATGGAATTTGAATTTAGTGGAAAAAAAATCTGGAATTCAGACTCTAAGGATGACCATGAAAATATTGTCATTCATCAGGAAAACCTATCTGCCCTTTAGGGAAGGAACTCTGCTGTCCTTACCCAGTCTGACCTACATGTGACTCCACAGCAATGTGATTGATGGGCAGTAAATTTGGCCACTAATGAACAAAAAAAAGTTTGTTTTCCCTTGAGGAAATTTTAGTTCCACTGTCGGGAATCAGCTCCAGCTGAACTCCACACGTACAATTTAAACCCAAAGAATCATCTCAAATCTGCTTGCAGGTCCAGTCTCCTTGGTATTCTTACTCAGCTGAAGTGACATAAAACATGGCTAGGCTACACTCCAACATTTACCCATGGGCATGATCCCAGCTTCTCAACCATGCTGGTGCCAGTAAATGTTTTCTGGGCATTCCTTGAGCTCTAATTTCCCAAGCTGCACCAAGCAAATGATGCTCTTGGTTTCCCTTGAGCCCTGTCTCGCAGCAGCTAACGGCAGCAATTCAGCCGCGTGGTGCCAACCTTGTTCTCCATCTGCTCCCCGTGGGCTGCTGCTCACTCATCCCCTTCAACTAATCCATGTGACTTGTTTATATCTCCCAGCAAGTTCCATCCCTGTTGCTGGGCAGAATGGGTTGTTTTCAGACTGGGTACATTCTGTTATAATGTTACAATCTCCAACTAACCAGAGGTTACCCCCATTGATGTGAAATGACCAATGCGCCAGACCTAGAAAATTCAAACTCTAGATCTCATCGTACTATGATCTTGAGCTATCTCTTCAATGAAGTCAGGATGGTAATCCTCTGTTGTGTTTTACTCTGCTTTTTTGATTTTTTTTTCGGGGACGTTTCACTTCTGAAAGTTTTTGACTAATGCACTTGCTCTCCTTCAGAAAATGAATGTATTGGAGAAACTTTGGCCAAATTTTCATTCTTTGCTCTATACTTTCTGATAGTTTGGAACTCAGTTGTTTAATTTTTTTTCTCTTTGATCAAACTCCTGTTACTGTGGCCTGAATTTTTCAGATGATGGGGATCTCACTTCCTGCCAGCTGAAGAGTCAGCCACTGACTGTGAGTGCCTTGCAGCCACTTTGAGCTCGAAAGAGCATTGTGCCCTGCATTTGGGAGAAAATCCTGCCTTGGAGAGTTCCCAGCCGATCAGATTGTCCCTCAGCTCTCTGGCCCCTTCAGCAACAGTGCTGTGGTGGACTGAAGAATTATTGCTGCAGGATGCTTGAGAGTTAGCCTTGGCACCAAAGGCCCAAGGATTCAAGGAGTCCTAGGACAGGGGGGATGGGGAACACCTGGGGATGTGTGAAAGGGGTGATTGGGATCACAAAGAAGAGGCTGATGGGATGAGGGAATAAATTCTGGAGGCCATTCGAGTTTAAGCAGGGGTAATGGGAGGCACCTGGGGGCAAGCTCCCAACCTTAAAAGAAGGATTCTTATGGAGGCCTGTGTTAGGGTCCTGATCTAAATCTCAAGGTATATCGTGAAAGTAGACCCACAATTCTTTTCTATTTTTGCAAAAATATGAGGATATAATACTTTGTTCCAGGGATAAATTCCACTGGCAAATTTAGGGATCTTTTATCAAAGTAAGTTTTATTAATAATGCAGCTTAAATGTAACTCTAACAAAGGAAATAGTTTGGCCATTAACAATTGAAGAATATTTAAAAAAAAAAGAAAGGAAACTATTCAATTTCTGTTTCACTTCCAAATAAACATCATTCTCTTAGACTTAAAATTCCACTTTAAATACTGTTAGAAACCATGAATATACTTGTTATAAAAAGTATAGATAGCCTTGAAGCCATCAGAGAGGTTTTGATTTTGGACTGTTTTTAAATAAACCCAGCCAAAACTGAAAATATTTCTCTCTGCTGCCTAGCTCATAGTTCTTCCCATCAAACCTAGCTCCTTCCATTAACCACATTATCACATAACCGTGTCAATCAACCTAATCAAAACTCACAAGAAATCTTCATATAAACAAAAGTTCATTATCTGTACCCTAAGTAAACACTACATTGCTAAAATGGGTAATTACCCTGCTCTTCCAGCATCTGAATTGGATTCCTATCAGACATACTGACTACCTGTAGAAAAAAGCTGAATTTTAAAACTTTCCCCTTAAATACAGCACAATTCCCCTCCAAAATAATCTGCAACCTTATGGCCCAGCGTATCCCTCACTCAATCATTACCATCAAGCCAGGGGATTAACTCTGGTTCAACAGAGACGAACCTTGATGCATCAGGCATACCTGAAACTCAGTTATCAGTAAAGGGGCAGCATTGTACCTGAAATTGAGGTGTCAACCTGGTGAAGATACCAGACAGGACTACTTCCATGCCAAGTGGCTGAAACAGCAATTGAAACGCAGATCTAAGCTATCCCACAACAAACGGATCAGATCTGAGCTCTTCAGTCCTGCCACATCCAGTTGTAAATGTTGGTGGACAATTAAATAACTCACTGGAGTCAGAAGCTCCGTGAATGTCCCCATCCTCAATGATGGAGGAGCCCAGGACATCTGTGCGAAAGGTAAGGCTGAAGCATTCACAGCAATCTTCAGCCAGAAGTGCCGAGTGGATGGTCCATCTTGGCCTCTCCAGCGGTTCCTAGCATCTCAGCTGCCAGGCTTCAGCCAATTCGATTCACTCCATGTGATATCAAGAAACAGTTGGAGGCACTGGGATACTGCAAAGGCTTTGATAACACTCTGGCAATGATACGGAAGATTTGGGTTCCAGAACTTGCTGTTCCCTAGCCAAGTTCTTCCAGTACAGTTACAACACTGACATGTACCCAACAATATGGGAAATAGCTCAGGTATGTCCTGTACACACACATCAGGACACCTGACCCAACCCTACCAATTACCACCCAATCAATCTACTCTTGGTCATCAGTAAAGTGATAGAAGGGGTTACCAACAGCAATAACCTGCTCACTGATGCTCAGTTTGGGTTTCACCAGGATCACTCAGCTCCTGACCTCATTACAGCCTTGGTCCAAACATGGACGAAAGAGCTGAATTCCAGAAGTGAGATGAGAGTGTGGTATCAAGGAGCCCTCACAAAACTATACTCGGTGGCTATCAGGGGCAAACTCTATGCTGGTTGGAGTCATACCTGGAACATAGGAAGATGATTGTAGTTGTGGAGAGTCTCAGCTCCAGGACATCTCTGCAGGAGTCCCTCAGGATAGTGTCCTAGATCCACCAGTCTTCAGCTGCTTCAACAGTGATCTTCTCTCCATCATAGGGTCAGAAGTGGGGATGTACGCCATTGATTGTATCATCATTCGTGACGATTCAGATACTAAAGCAATCCATGTTCAAATGCAACAAGATCTGGACAATATCCAGACTTGGTTTGACAAGGACAATTAATATTCATGCCATACAAATGCTGGGCAATGGCCATCACAAATAAGAGACACTCTAATCACTGCCACTTGATGTGCAATGGTGTAACTATCACTGAATCCCCCATTATCAACATCCTTGGGGGTTACCATTGACCAGAAACTCAACTGGACTCACCACATAAACACAGTGGCTACAGGAGGGCTACAGGTTAGAAGCTAGGAATAGGCCACAAGTAACTCACCTCCTGGTTCCCGGAAGCTTATCCACTACCTACAAGGTACAAGTCAGGATTATGAGGGAATAATCCCCAATTGCCTGAATGGGCGCAGCTTGACACCATCCAGGACAAAGCAGCCTGCTTGATTGGTATTATGTCTACAAACATTCAATCCCTCCGCCACTGACACTTGGTAGCAGCGTGTACTATCTACAAGGTGTAGCAATTCACCAAAGATCCTTAGCATCTTCCAAATCCACAACCACTTCCATCTAGAAGGACAAGATCAGCAGATACGTGGAACACTACTATCTGTAGGTTCCCCTCCAAACCACTCACAGTCCTGACTTGGAAATATATTGCTGTTCCTTCACAGTCACTGTGTCAAAATCCAGGAATTCCCTCCCTAATGACATTGTGGATTAATACATGGTATGTGGGCTGTAGCAATTCAAGAAGGTGAGTCACTGGCATCTTCTCTCGGGCAATTAGGGATGAGCAATTAATGCTGGCCAGCCAGCGACGCTAATATCCCACAAATGAACAAAAAAAAATCAAATGTATCAGTAGTACAATATCATCAAATTCAATCCTCCTACCAATCTAAAAATTGAAGCTTCTTCTGAAATGCTTCTTAAGTAAGTGGCCAATACTTCCTGTCCGAGGCTTTATTCACTGCAGAGTAAAATAACTGTGTGATCAGGATGGCAACCTGGAGGGATTTTACTCCTTTCAATTTCCCACTCGCTCACCTAGGTCAAGGAGAGCAAATTCCTTCCACAGATTCTTGCATGGATTGTGAAACATTCACTGGATTAACAATAAATTAATCTGGTAGTATTGTAAAGTGCCGTGTGTCAATTAAGTTACAGTTAAATTCAATTCCCTCTTCTGATGAGAAAATATCTTACTGAAGGCGGAGAGAAACCCAATGAAATGCGCATTCTGAACATTTCAGTCATGCAATCTTCCTTTCTAAAGAAATACTAAACAAGATAGGCTGGCAAGTTCAAGATTCAGACCTTAGCCTTTCTTGAGTTAGCTTGCACGACTTCTCAATTGTCTTGCAGTGGTTCAGGGTGAGTTTCTGCTGCTAACACGCCTGTGTCTTCATCACTAGAGGCCAGGTTCATGTTTGGCTACAAGGCACCCCATGATAGAATTGCTATGGCAATAGCAGAGACTTATTACTTAGGATTACGGATGAGCAGTATCTGCTTAGAGATGGCTCAACAAAGCTGCTGCAGCCTATGGGGCTAAGCTCAAGCATGAATACTCATTCAGATCAGGAAAGAAGCAATGCACCATCCATCTCCTTCGTATTTCAGCTGCAACTGTAGTGCTTAAAATGAGGTAGTGGTGTAGATGGAGAGATGGTGTAGTGGTATTGTTGCTGAACTAGTAATCCAGAGACTCAGGGTAATGCTCTGAGGACCAGGGTTCAAATCCCACCACAGAATATGATGAAATTTGAATTCAGTAAAAATCTGGAATTAGCAGTCTGTGTGGCATAGTGGTTAGCATTGTTGTCTGAGTTTGATTTCTGGCTTGTGTCACTGTGTGGCATTTCAACCTTCTCCCTGTGTCTGTGTGGATTTCCTCCACGTGCTCTGGTTTCCTCCCACAGCCTGAAAGATGTGAGGTTAAGTGCATTGACCCGAACAGGTGCTAGAGTATGGCGACTGGGGGATTTTCACAGTACTTCATTGCAGTGTTAATGTAAGCG
Organism: Sphyrna mokarran; assembly: GCA_024679065.1. NCBI lineage: Eukaryota > Metazoa > Chordata > Chondrichthyes > Carcharhiniformes > Carcharhinidae > Sphyrna > Sphyrna mokarran. The sequence continues at coordinate 26,654,697 of JAGIQG010000019.1, forward strand.
TACTTGTGATAGTAATAAATAAACTTTAAATGATGACTGGGAAATCTTTGTCTCAAACACCCGTCCACTTCACTAATGGCCTTTAGGAAAGAAAATCAGCCATCTTTACCTGCATGTTACTCCAGATCTCTGGTTGACTCTTAAAAATGCAATCTAAAATGAGGCCAATTAGGGATGAGTAATAAATGCTAGCCTTGCCAACAACACTCTCATCTCATGAATGAAAAGATGTCTCTGTTTCCCACAGCAGCCATCTTGCCAATTATTGCTGAATTATGGGTGCTTGTAAACTGTAGGCCCACTTTCTCTAGCACTAAACCTGTTCAATTGTATCTTCATTTTATTTTAGATGGACACAGACAGCCAAGTGAGGGCTATTTGATTAATGTGGTCTGGTTTCATTGGCTCATTGTGTTGCTGCTGTTTTTGCTTTCTTTCAATTTATTGTTGCTGGATCACCATACCATGGTCTTACTAACTGGACACTGTTAGGATCCTTTACCTGTTTTCAAATATCAAACTGCTTGTTGGCTTTTGTCGCCAGTTTGTTGCTCTTGGCTTTCTTGCTAATTAGCACTCATTCCACTGCATTTCACTTTATCATTGCTGCTGCTATTTTACTTCCAATTTTGTCTCCTGGAATCTTTAGAATAGTTTTAATCCTTTCAAATCTCTTCCTGCTCATTTATTTTCTATCTTTTTTCTGATTGAATTTCATTTTTAGCTTGGGAACTCTAGAAATGAGCGTCTGGGCAGCACCATGGTTAGTACTGTTGCCTCACAGCACTAGGGACCCGGGTTCGATCCCCGGTTTGTGTCACTGTCTGTATGAAATCTGATGTTTTCTCTGTGAGAGTGGCCTCTGACAGTCCGAGAGACTAGTTAGCTGCATTGGCCATATTAAATTCTCCCTCAGTGTACCCGAACAGTTGCTGGAGTGTGACAAGTAGGGTTTTTTTTTTTTTACAGTAACTTCATTGCAGTGTTAATGTAAGCCAACTTGTAACGCTAATAAATTTACTTTAGTAGTTGCCCTTTTTGAAATCTGATATATTGAAAAACCGTAAACATTTATCATCACTGATGTTGAATTTAAAAATACTGTTTTATGTCAGCAGAGGTCATTGAAAGAGTGATATGGGTGGTGTGATTTGGTGATGATTTATTAGCATTATTTAGCATCGTGGACAGCATGGTGGCACAGTGATTAGCAGTGCTGCCTCACAGTACCAGGACCCTGGTTCAATTCCGGCCTCAGATCACTGTCTGAAGTTTGCATGTTCTCCCTGTGTCTGTGTGGGCTTCCTCTGAGTGCTCTGGTTTCCTCCCACAGTCCAAAGATGTGCTGGTTAGATGCATTGGTCATGCTAACTTTCTCCTTAGTGTCGGGGAGATTTGTAGCATAAAGACATCGGGTCAAGGGATTGGGCATGGCTGGGACTGTTGTCAGTGCAACAGTCTGAATGGCCTCTTCCTACATTGCAGGGATTCTATGATGTGAGCTCATAAGCAACATTTAGTTCAAGTTTGTATTTATCATTTCCCATCATTTGTTGCTAAACTTTCTTTCACCAAGGTTGGAATTTTGGGATGATTTTATCAGGCACATTTCATCTAAGTACGGTAAGGAATTACAGAATTTAGGTCATGTCTGATGAATATTGCACAATTGAATTTTTGAAACTATAATTCAAGTAGTGGAAAGAGAATGTTAGTGGAGATTAGTTATTTGAACTTACAGAATGAAGTCCCTCATAACAGACATTTAGGTAAAGTTGAAACTCACTGAACTGAAGGCACATTATCAATCTGCTTCAAATATAAAGTTTATTTATTAGTGCCACAAGTAGGCTTATGTTAACACCGCAATGAAGTTACTGTGAAACTCCCTAGTCGCTGCACTCTGGCGCCTATTTGGGTACGCTGAGGGAGAATTTAGCATGACCAGTGCACCTAACCAGCACATCTTTTAGACTGTGGGAAGAACTGGAGCACCAGGAGGAAACCCACATAGAAAAGGGGAGAATGTGTAGACTCCACACAGGCAGTGACCCAAGCCAGGAATCAAACCCGGGTCCCTGGCATTGTGAGGAAACAGTGTTAGCCACTGAGCCATATTGGCTAAGTCTGGAGACAGAGTTTAGGTTGATGGAGAGAGATTCTAATTGGCAGGATGCACTAAGTGGTATTTCACAGGAATCTGTAATGGGACCTCAACTATTTATTGTAATTCATTACTTGGCTTGGAGAACCAATTGTGGCGGAGTCTGGTCCTGGGACAGAAGCTGGGTGGGCTACTTACCTCTTTATCCAGTTTTACTCATTAATAAATGTCTTTTGTATTTCTATTAAAGTCTGTGAAAGTGCATCATTGCAATCATATAGAGTGATACATTTCCAAGGTTTATTTTGGACACCTTGTAAGCAGTGTCGATAGAGCCAGAAAATTACAAAGTGATATTGCTAGATTGAATGAATGGGCTAATGTTTTCAGTGTAGGTAAATTTAAAACCAAAATGGATGAACAGGGTACTTTTAAAAGTTTGATATATTAGACATGTGAAGATTCTTTGAGGGCCAAGTACATAGAACATTAAAATGTCAGAAACAAGTGTAGAAAATAGTTGGAAGGCTCTTACTTTGCTGGTCTTTACTTCTGGAGGCTGAGAATACTATTCTTATTTCTGTTTGCAGAGATTAGTAACCAGGACGTAGAATTAAAGTAATGGGTGAAGATTACAGGGGAATTGAATAGATTTTTCACCCCAAAGATGGTGGATCGGGATCGCTACCTGAAAGAGGCAGAAATTCTTAATGCTACGGGGCTACACATCAAGAGCAGGAAAGTGGAATTTGTCTGGATAGCTCTTTTTCATCTGTCATGGGCATGATAGACTGGCCATCTCCTAAGCTAAATCTTTGTGGAAACTCTTATTCAGATGAAGTGTGGTACAAGCTTAGAACTACCAGATCAATTGTTAGTTTTAAATTTGAGATTGGTAGATGTTTATTATCCAAAGGTGTTAAAGGATACTGGGCAAAGGGGATATATGAAGTTGGAGTCACAAATCAACCTTGATCTCATTGGTTAAAAAGTCTACGGCTGTGATTCTCCCATGCCGCAGTACTAATTTTTTAGCGCAGCGGGCTGGGAGATTGTGGCTTTGGCTGATTTGTGGGGTTCACGTTCTGCTAGCATCTCCCAGTGGTGGATATCCGGCAGCATCTGCTCTGCGCCAGAAATCAGTGGGGAGGCACAAAGACCATTTGGTCATTTGAATGTGACTTCAATATGATAGGCCAGGGACTGAAATCTCCAGGGCCACTAGCATCTCGCCTCTGCCTGCCCGAGTGGTTTAGAGTAGCTCCCCACTAACGGAGAACTAGTGGCCCAATCCCTGTGGAGTGAAGAGGGGGAAATTGCCCACCCCCAGAGAGTCAGGCTGAGAGCAGTTGCCTCCTGGTCATTGGAATATTGGAACCCTGGCAATGTCAGCCTATGCCCCAGCACTGACCAAGGGGCAAAATGCCAATACCCAGAGGATACCTTGGTACTACCCATTGAGTATGGGGCGGAGCTTAGTGTGCAATCGGTGGGGAGTACCGTTACTATTCTGCATAGGGATTGATGGGGGAAGGAGGGAAGCCAGCAATTGGGACATGGTGGGGGAGGTGTAAGGTGGGGGGAGGGGAGGGTGGCAGTGGGGGGATGCAATTGGCACTGCGGAGACGGGGCAGGAGGTAACTGTCGGGGGTAGTGATTGGTGGGGGAAAGCTCAGGATAGGCCAGGAAGTGTATGTGGGTGGGGTGGGGGGTGTCAGGGCTGGACTCAGGAATGGTTGGTGGGCCGGCTAGCGAGCTGGTCGTGGTGCTAGCCAACAATGGAACTGGCCAGCAATCAGAAAACCATCAGTGTCCACGTGCCGATATTAATCCTGACAGATTGGCACATGCTCAGTGACTGCTTGGCGCACTCCAGTGGCCCTCTGGTTTTTAACGATATTTATGCTGGCGGCCTCTGCAGTGCAGTGTGTGGAAGATTCTTCTCTGAACCCTCTCAAAAAAAAAACTTTTTATGCAAATTTGACACTTAGAATGTTTTTGGGAGAATTCCGGCCTATCTGTCCGCACATTGCTAACTTCCAGATGTTTTTCTGCAGAAGTTGAGAGCAGTGCTTTGATTTCATATGAGTGATTATTAAGAATACTAAGTTGCACAGTGAGACAAACCAAGCTGCACCACCAGATTTCTACCCCACTTCATGAGATGAAGTGTTTGCTAACTTCATAAAGGGAAACATAGAATGGCTTAAGGTCCAGAAGTAATCCTTCTTTCCACTCCCCTGCCACCCCAGATCACAATTGGATATTTTGCACCCATTACCTTTTTTCTGTTTTAGTCAGCCGAGAGTGATTACTCTGAGCTGACCATGATGACGACTACTCCCTCTATCCAATGTCCTTGCTGTTTCCATGGTGCTGAGGTGTTGTTTGTATTGTATGAATGAACAGGATCCAAGGAATTAAACACACAGCAGTCAAAAAATTTTTTCCATTATTTCACTAACAAATCCATAAAACATTGATGTGCAGATGGAGGTGTTTGCGAATGACCACTAAGATTGCAAATGATGGTATCTGTGACTCATTTTTTTAATCCACAATTTATAAATCAACGCAATTAGTTATATCTTCATTCCGAATCAGGCAAATATAGCAACAGGCTAATTCATTGGACAACATTGATTGACACAGAGAGGGGTCACTGAATTCTCAACTGATCATTTAATCCAATTACTTGGTGTCTTCCAAGAAATTTATAAATGAAGCTTGAGTAGTGTTTGGTACTGGTTGTGGAGAATCCTCAGTTTAAAATATTCTTCTTTCCCCTCCCTTCCCTTGCCGTTCCCCCACTTCTCTGTATTTGTTAACATGCTGCCCATTTGTATTCTCCTGCATTCTATATGAGTCACTATAACACATAATGTAGAAATTGGATGAGTCAGAAATTGTGCATCATGGATTCCAATAACAATCTACATATAAATAGATGCAGTTCCTCTATCTTCGATTCCAATAATTAGAGTTTCATCTACCTTCAGTAAAAATTCTGTATTCTATCCATTTGATACACTGTGACAATTCCCAGCCATGGGTGATTGTCTGCATGGAGTTTGCACATTCTCCCCCTGTCTGTGTGGGTTTCCTCCCACAATCCAAAGATGTGCAGGTTAGGTGATTGGCCATACTAAATTGCTCCTTTAGTGTCAGGGAGATTAGTTGGGTAAATGTATGGGATTGTGGCCAGTGCAGACTCAATGGGCCGAATGGCCTCCTGCACTGTGAAAAGCATCATGTGAAAAGACTGTTTCATAACAATTGTTGATGCCTGTAGATTTTAAAAACTAGTAGATCTTATGATTACATTTGACCCAGTCAACAAACATCATTACATTTTTTATGATAGAGAGATGCTGGCGTTAGACTGGGGGTAAATACAGTAAGAAGTCCGACAGGTTTATTTGGTAGCAAAAGTCATTAGCTTTTGGTGCGCTGCTCCTTCATCAGGTAAATGGGAATTCTGTTCACAAACAGGTCATGTAAAGACACAAACTCAATTGACAAAATAATACAAAATTATTTTGTCAACTGACTTTGTGTCTTTATATGCCCTGAACAGAACTCCCATTTACTTGACGAAGGAACGGTGCTCTGAAAGCTAATGGTTCTTACTACTAAATAAACCTGTTGGACATTAACCTGTGCTGTGAGACTTCTTACGAAACTTCTTTTAGACAGACCAGTCTGAGCTCATTGTCATTGCTTGTGATTTTATATTTGTAACTTTGCAAAGCGTTCTCCACTTCTTAAGCTCTGCATGCCGGAAATTTTCGACAATATCTCAGTCAAGTGTTCGCAAAAATAAAACACCATGGCTGCTGGGGATCTGAAATAAAAATGGAAAGTGTTGGAAAATCTCAGCAGGTGTGGTAGGAAAGAGGAACAGAGTTAATGGTTGGAATTTGTCATGCCTCGCCACCGCTACCAGTGAGCAAGGTAAACTTGGTGCTCAACCAAGTTTCCATTCACTGCAGTGGGACTGGGAATTCAGCTGGCCACAGAATTCCACCCAATGTTTTGAGTCTGGAACGAAGTGAGGAGAGTTAGAAATTCAATGAGATCAATGCTGCTGGAAAATGTCAGAGTTAGGATGGGGAGGGGTGCAGTCAGGTGGAAAAAAAAAAGAGGTGGCCAAGGACAGGTGAGAAAGCAAGGGAAATTAATTACTGAAGTTGGCTTAGAATAAAAGGCAAAGGGAATATTAGTAGGAAAGACAGCACCGTTCCAATGTAGGTGTTAATAACAGAATAAAGGTCAGTTCTGTCTGAAAGCAAATACATGAAAACAAGATACAAACTAGCAACTGGGGGAGAATATCATGAATGCATTCACAAAGTCCAATACAATAATGAAAACAGTTTTCAGATGCAGTCTGCATCCGAACTGTCTGACAATGTGAGAGGAAATTATAAAAGACAATACAGGATGCTTGCTAATTTTATTTTTAAGTTCATAATATTGTTGGTTAAGAGAAAACAGTTGTACTTTTGTATAAAATGGCTTTCTTCTGTGCTATCATGATTCTATGACAATTATGTGATATTGACAATGTGACATGAGTCAGTAATGGTATGTTCAGGTATTCTCACTGTTCCAATTGGCCAGATAGTAGTTTTATTGATTAAGAATAAATGTACAATATTTTCCTTTCCTTGAGGCAACTGAGATTGGAATTGGAATAACTGTCTTGCATGCTGATAATGGGAGTGGGTTGGCACACCTTGATGAATTGGCATGGAGATGACAGCCGCATCACTCAGCAGTTGAGTTGAGCTCTCAGGTACGCATTATGAATGCTTCATGAAATTTTACTCTCTAATACTTTGACCACTTCTTCAGAATGAAGTGGGTCCAGAGGTAAGGGGCAGCATGGTGGCACAGTGGTTAGCACTGCTGTCTCTCAGTGCCACGGACCCAGGTTTGATTCCCAGCTTGGGTCACTGTGTGGAGTTTGCATGTTCTCCCTGTGTTTGCGTGGGGTTTCCTCCAGGTGCTCCGGTTTCCTCCCACAGTCCAAAGTATGCAGGTTAGATAGATTGGCCATGCTAAATTGTCCTTTAGTGTCGGGAATTATCAGTGTAAATATGCGGGGTTCCTGGGATAGGATCTGAATGGAACTGTAGTCGATGCAAACACAATGAGCCAAACAGCCGCCTTCTGTACTATTGGGAATCTATGTAATGGTTTGCATAAAAATTGTACTTTTGTCGGTGAACAGCAGAACATGATCTCTGCATTTGTCTCAACGTTTAGTTTCTGCAAAGAGGGATTTGGTGGCCCCCTTCTTGAGAATGCAAACTAAACAGTGAAACCACTGCAAAACATCACTTTGGACCAGTTGCTGGTTTAAAGAGGATAGGGCGCATAACAAAGCGAGAGGACACTATTAAAGGGAAGAAAATGCAAACCTTAAACATGTTCAGTCACCAAATTTGCAATACTCAATGGTGGGGAAATCTAGAATTAGGGGGTCATAGTTTGAGGTAAACCTTTTAAAACTGAGGTGAAGAGAAATTTCTTCTCCTAGAGGGTGCTGAATGTGTGAAATTCACTACCACAGCAAGTAGTTGGGGCCAAAACGTTGTCTGATTTCAGAAGGAAATTAGCTTTTGGGGCTAAAGGGATCAAAGGATATCGGGGCGGGGGGGACGGTGGATTGGGGTGTTGAATTTGATGATCAGCCATGATCAAAATGAATGACTTACTCCTGTTTCTAATTTCTATGTTTCTAAACAAAAAAAGCTAAGCACTTCAAAAAATAAGATGGATATAGTAAAAGAAAATCATGTACAACTGACAATGGCACAAAGGGCTGAGTAGGATCAGTACTTTACAGTGACTCAATGGGTCAAATTTTGCTGCATTCAATTTCAGGATTGTTATTACCTTCTTGTCTTTCTGTGATAATTGAAACCCAAAAGGTTGGTTTTTGATGTATCAAGGACATTGTATTTTCCAGTGGAATCCTCAATTCCTCTGTGCAGATGTGTGATATTCCATTGTCCTACATGTCCATCCAGCAATAAAATCCTGCACCTGGTGAAATCCCAATGTGCTATTTCTGTTCAAAGTGCACGCTCATTGTGCATAGCTAATGGCTGACCTGCATCATTCGAATCATTGAATATCAGTGCTGGTTGAAACTAACGGCTGCTTTGAAGACTGAGAACCTGAGGGTGGATCTGGGACTGAGTCTTATTTGCACTTTCTCACAGGCCTGTGTTACATTGCTATCGGGGAGACTTCACATGGTGCAGAGTCCTCTACAGGACATGAACGAACAGGGCAGGAACTGTGTGCCCAATCAGATTGTCAGAGTCAGAACCAGGATAGGTCGAGTAAGAACATTGAATTCAACACCAGTTAGGTACAGAAAGCAAACTGGTTGAGAGAGAGAGAGAGAAAGAGATGGAAAGATAATCTAATAAGAAATATTTTTGTATTAATTTTTCTAAAAGACAAAAATTAATCTGAAGAAATCATACTCCATATATGAAGTTAGTTATCAGTACCAGAATGTGCGCTTCTTAGTAATTAAGATATGCTACATTGTTTAAAAGGCAGTTGGACTAAAATGCCTGAACTTAATTTACTGTGGTGAATTTAGTCTGTATCTTTGATATCTGTTCCACTGTCCAATATATTTGAATGAACATTAAATGGGGAAATGCTGTTGCACACATTATATGGAGGACTGACACATCTCATACAACAAATTGCAGACTTGTGCTTAACTCTGCATCTGCCTTTGCTTGAGATTGCTCTATCATTTGTATATACTTCACACTGATTTCTCAGGTTTCTTTTTTTCATTGCTTATGCACCCCACCCATTCTCCAAGCATAATTCTCCCCTGCTAAGGTTTTAATCAGATGTGTTCCATAGTTTTAAGATTAATAGCAGATGTCTCCGTGCCCAATGCCTAACGTGCTGAATATGCCCGATATATTCTGAAGAATCCTGCTGTGCCAGAACAAAAGATGTTCTTTTATCTCAATTGGTGAATTCAACAGTTTATTCTGGTCTTCGTAATGGGGATAAAAGTACTGATTTAACATTAGTATTTCTTTCTATCAAAATCCAAATCGGTAAACTGGAAATGGGAGAAAATGTTTTTGGAGCGCTTAAGATAGCTTCCAGAAGTAGTCAAGCATCGTTAAAATGCTAGTTTTATTACGTTTTGCTGGAGATAGGCTTACCTTTTACAAACAACGCCACCTGCAACTTAGGACCCTGACTGGACTAAATGAACTGTAGCTACAAATACACCAAGATCGTTTTATCAGATAATGTGATCCCCTAGAAGTTGGTTTCCTGGATTAATTTAAATTATTTTATCTATGCAAAGAAATAATATTGGCTTTAGTTTTGCTTGTCAGGTGAGTGACTAGAGTGAAAATAAATCCATTATTTGCCACACAGCTATTGTGGAGATTTGGATCTTGCTACATTTGGAAAGACATTTGACTTTGATAATATCTGTTTAGGGAAGATTGCCTAAATAAACATACAATGCAGGTTGCACCTTAAATCCAGAACGCTACTAATAGAGCTGTCAAATTTTCCAGGGGATTTTCTTTAATCGGGATGTTTTTCACATGGCTGTTTAGTTATAGGATACTTCATTACTTGCATGAGCATAATTTATCCATTATTCTGAAGAGTTTTGGAATCAAACCACTTTGCAGCTGAGGTATCAGAGTGAAGCTTCAAAACAAACACTGTAGATCACAGAATCATAGAAACGCACAGTTTCAAATAGGCCTCTAAGGTATTTCCTTTTTCCTCCAAATAAGATACTTTTCTGTTCACATCAGTCAAAACTGTGCATCTCACCATTGCAAGATTAAGACAAGATCCAAACACTTCAGTCATACTTGTTTCGACAACCAGGTGAATTCTGGAATGAAGCCTCAAGCAAGTGGCTCTCAAAGCCATTGTCAGGAAAGCTTCTTGGATTGATAGGCACCTTTTCCGGGAGCATGACTGCTTAAAACTAATTGCTGTAGGTGACCTGTAATTTGGCAAAACTATGCCTTCTTACAGCTTGGATAAGACAAGCTTTCTCTCCTTCCATACAGATTCGTCTCTGAAAACTAACAATTGTGTGGTACCATTCTGCAAATGGAAAAAACCTCCTCATAAATTCTGTTTGGTATCTTCCCCTCAAAACACAATCTGGCCTTTGCTGGTGTAATTATAAAAAGATGATAATAGGAATGTGCTGCAAATGACCCAAACAGGTTTTAGCCACCTCATGAAATCCCACTGGAGCCATGTCTTTAATAGCAATTAAGTAAAGGCTTTGGAAACTAATTTCATTTTCAATGTATTCAACAGGAAGAAACTGAGGGATCAGACCATCAAAACAAAATTTAACGTTTGAATTCTTTGCTTTCATTTTCCTGTCTTTTGACATGAATCATAGTGTTTTGACTGGCCACTCACAACCTGGACTATGCACACTAATTAGATAGAATCTGACTAACCGATATAGTGCTCAATTTGCAAGGTGTAGAAAATAAAGCTGTCATTGAAAAAATAATTTTCCTGCAAAAAACTTGACAGTGTAAATATGATTTAACAGTCTGCCCAAACTGAGTGCTAGATATTAAACACTGCTACCACTGAGTTTTTTTCTTTCTGCATAATAAATCCCTCCTTCACTTTTTTTCTTTAATGATCGATGCTTTCTCCTGTCAGTCAAATTTATGAACTGTTGCTGCTGTAAATACTGAACAGGTTTAAATCATTTCTGTCCACGCAAATCATCCACAATATCTGTCCATTCTATACAGTGCCTGGCAGGAGGACGTCCCCAACTACCTTTTTGAGCTGCTCCTCTCTAGGTAGCTTCTGTATGATTGGCAGTGATTCGGGAGCAGTAATTACACCTCTGTCACAGATCATGTCTTCCATTGCAGAGAACCAGTAAACAGGAAGAGAAGGAATTTACCTGTGTGAGAGAAACATAATTAATGTTCTGAAATGTGATTTGCAATGATGTTGTATGCCAACCTCAATCACATCTCTCATTACAAATTTAACATACAGGATAAATGGGATTCAGGATTTTGGAGCTGCACATCAAAAGTGGGAATTAGTTTCCAAAACCTTTATTTAATTGCTATTAAAGATGTAGCTCCAATGGGATTTCACGAGGTAGCTAACACTATTTGGGTCATTTGGTAACCGTTGCAGTGTACCAGCTCTTTAGAGTAGGCTGCCGAGAAACTTCTAATTTCCTCCCTCAATCCTTTGTGGCCCAAAGGATTCATAGAATAGAATCCCTGTAGTGCAGAAAGAGGCCATTTAGCCCATCAGATCTGCATCGACTACAATGCCACAAGGGACAGCTTCTATCCCTGTAGCTCCATGAATTGACTCTACTAGTTCTCCTGACACTAAGTGACAATTTAGCATATCTTTCCATTCTGTTCAATTCAGTGCAGTTGAAGGCCTTTGACAAGATAATGCATGGTAGGTTGTTACAGAAGGTTAAATCTCATGGGATCCAGGATGAGGTAGCTAAATGAATACAAAATTGGCTTCCTGATGGAAGCCAGAGGGTGGTTGTAGAGGGTTGTTTCTCAAACTGGAGGCCTGTGACCAGTGGTGTGCCTCAGGGATCAGTACTGGGTCCACTGTTATTTATCATTTATATTAATGATTTGGATGAGAATATAGGTTTGCAGATGACACCAAAATTGGTGGTATAGTAGACAGTGGAAAAAATGATTTTTAATTGCAATGGGATCTTGATCAGTTGGGTCTGATAAATGACAGAAGGAGTTTAATTTAGATAAATGTGGGATGATGCATTTTGGTAGATTGAACCAGGGCAGGACTTACTCAGTTAATGGTAGGGCATTGAGGAAAGTTACAGAACAGAGAGACCGAAGGGTACGTGTTCATAGCTTCTTGAAAGTGGAGTCACAGGTGGACAGATTGGTGAAGGTGGCATTCAGCATGGTGGGTTTCATTGGTCAGAACATTACTGAAGTTGTACAAGACTTTGGTAAGGCCACACTTGGAATAATGTGTACAGTTTGGTCATCCTATTATAGAAAGGATATTATTAAACTAGAAAGGGTGCAGAAAAGATTTACTAGCATGCCAGTGGGACTTGATGGTTTGAGTTATAAAGGAGAGGCTGCATAGATTGGGACTTTTTTCTCTGGAGCATAGATGAGTACATTGGATTAAATAGGATTGGGACTTATAGATAGTTCTATGGCCTAGTAAGTTTGGATACGATCGGCACAACTTGTGGGCCGAAGGGCCTGTTTGTACTGTAGTGATCTATGCTCTACGCTGAGAGGTGATCTTACAGAGGTCTATAAAATAATGAGGGGCATAGACAAGGTAGATAGAAAATATCTTTTCCCAAAGGTAGGGGAGTCTAAAACCAGAAGGCAGAGGTTTAAGGTGAGACGGGAAAGATAATAAAGTGTCTAGGGTGGCAATATTTTCACATAGAGGGTGGTGAATGTCTGGAATAAGCTGTTAGAGGTGGTAGTAGAGGCAGGTACAGTTTTGTCCTTTAACAAGTATTTAGATAGTTACATGGGGCAAGGTAGTTATAAAGGGATATGGGCCAAATGCAGGCAGTTGGGATTAGTTTAGGAGTTTAAAAAAGAGAGTAGCATGGACAGGTTGGGCTGAAGGGCCTGTTTCCCTGCTGTAAATCTCTGACTCTATGCTGCTTCCTCCATTATCTGATGACCCCAACCTGACGTCTGATTCCTCTGCTGTCTGATCTCAGACCCCTTTTGGCCTCTGATCTCTGACTCCCATATTTACTAGCCAGTGATCCTGCTTCTTCCCCACTGCCCCCTGCCTCCCTCCCCATTAATCAGGCTGTATTTCACTTTGGTTTAAATGACAATTGCTGCCTCATCAGTCTATTCCCAATCATCAGCAAAGCAATTGAAAGCATTGGGAAGATTGCTACAAAACAATATTTACTCATCCATAATCTGTTTCCTGATCTCAAATTTGTATTCTGCCAGGACCACTTACTAGCAGTCTTCATTATAACATTCAAGATCCAGAGGGTCTTGACAGGATGGATGGGAAAAAGGTGTGAGAAAATCTAAAAGGAGGCATCACTTTTTGTAAGAAAGGGTCACCTTTTAAAATGGAGACAGTAAGAAGTCTCAAACATCAAGTTAAAGTCGAACAGGTTTATTTGGAATCATAACCTTTTGGATGAATGGACAGTGCTCTGAATGCTCTTGATTCCAAATAAACCCGTTGGACTTTGATCTGGTGTTGTGGAACTTCTTACAGTGCCCACTCAGTCAAATGCTGGCTTCTCCATCTCATTTAAAATGAAGATGAGGCACCATTTTTCCTGAGTGTTGAGTCTTTGGAACTTTTTTCCTGAAAAGGCAGTGGAAGTGGAGTCTTTGAATATTTTTAAAGCAAAAGTGGATGTCTACTGGATGCGGATTTATTATCAGATCAGCGATGATTTCATTTACTGGCGAGCAGCTTTAATGGGCCAAATGCCCTACCCTTGTTCCTTGTATGTTTGCATTATTACCTTGGATCAAATATGGGTAAAAGAATTGAATTTCACGTGAGGGGAGTGACTAACCTTGGTATCAAGGAGCCCCGGAAAACTGAAGTCAATGGGAAATTGGGAAAATTCTTAATTGAATCTGGTGAATGGAGCGGTGATGATATCTTTCCCTCATTGTCAACAAAACGAAAGAGATTGTCATCGACTTCAGGAAGTGTAGTGGAAAGCATGTCCGTGCCTATGTCAATAGGGATAAATTAGAAATGATCGGGAGTTTCAAGTTTTTAGGTATTCAGATCCCCAACAATCTGTCCTGATTCTCCCCATGCTGATAGTATAACTAAGGAAGCCCATCAATGCCTTTGCTTTCTCAGAAGACTAAATAAATTTGGCTTGTCAGCTACAAGTCTCTCAAACTTTTACAGATGCACCAAAGAAAGCATTCTTTCTGGTTGTATCACGGCTTGGTATGGCTCCTGCTCTGCCCAAGGCCACAAGAAATTATAAAAGATCATGAATGTAGCCCATCCATCATGCAAACTAGCCTCCCATCCATTGACTCTGTGTCTACACTTCCAGCTGCCTCAGCAAAGCAGCTAGCATAATTGAGAATCCCATGCATACCGGACATTCTCTCTTCCACCGCCTTTTGTCAGGAAAAAGTACAAAAGTCTGAGGGCACATCCCAACTGACTCAAGAACAGCTTCTTCCCTGCTGCTGTCAGACTTTTGAATGGACCTACCTTGCATTAAATAGATCTTTCCTTACATGCAAGCTATGACTGTGCCACTACATTCTGCACTCTCATTTCCTTCTCAATGAACGATATGATTTGTCTGTGCGCAAAAAACAGTACTTTTTGTTGTATTTTAATACATATGACAGTAATATATCAAATCAAAGTCATACTGAGCATAAAAGATCATACCTGTTGAATGTCAATGTACTCAACCCTATATTTTTGTTATAGGAGCTCTTCATTGTAGAGCCCAATGCCCAACCATCTTTAGCTGTTTCATCAATTACCTTCCCTCCATTATAAGGTCAGAAGTGGGGATATTTGCTGATGGTCATACATTTCCACTTTCAGCTCCTCAGATGCTGAAGCCTTCTGTGTCTACTTGCAGCAAGACTTGGACAATATTCAGCTGAGGCTGACAAGTGGCAATTGACATCCACTTAAATGCCAGGTAATGATCTTTTCCAGTAAGAGCGAATCCAGCTTTCTCCTCAACATTCAATGATATTGCCATCGCTGAATCCCACTATCGATCTCCTGGGGATTACCATGGACAAGAAATTGAACTGGACCAGCTACGTACATGCTATGGCTACAAGAGTGCCTCGGGCTGGAAGTTCGTCAGTGCTAAAGTAGCCCCCTGGCTTTCAAACGTTTTCCATCGTGGTTCAACTCAGGAGTGTGATGGAATACTATCCATTGGCTTTGTGTGATTTGAACAATGCTCAAGAAGTTCAACACCATTTAGGACAGAGTAGCCCATTTGATTGATGTCCTTTCAACCATCTTAAACATTCACTCCCTCCAACACCAATGCAGCAGCAATGTGTGCCATTCATAAGATCAATTGCAGCAACTCATTAAGCCTCCTTCCTAACCAGTGACTTCTGCCATCCAGAAACACAAGTGCTGCATGCATTAAGATTCACCACCTCCACATCACATGTCATGCTGACCTAGAATTCTATCCCCATGACTTTATTGCCACTGGATCAAATTCCTCAATCTCCTGACTTAACAGCCTTCAGCTTATGGAATGTTATTCAAGATGGCCTTCTCCACCTTCTCCAGGGCAATTCAGGATGTTCAGTAAATGCTGCCATTGATAATGATACTTGCATCCTGTGAATTAATTTTAAAAATATATAAGCAAAGTCATGGGGTTAACACAAAAATGAAAAAAAAATGAAAAACTGCACTTTTAAAAGCAGGTGTAAAATGTGAAAAGACTGTTTCGAGGGGCATCCATTATGAAGTTTGTAATGATCGTTTTGGGCTTGCATGTTGCACCAACCTGCTTTTTTTATTCGAGTTGAAATTTCTAACTACAATGAAAGGAGGAAATGAAGAAACACTGAACAAAATGACTTGTGTGAAAAAGTTACATTCCAAATGGATTGGCGCCTGGGTGAGAGACTAAAAGCAGTGACAATTTGAACCTGGATCTGGATGCACAATTACTGTAGATTGTGGTGTATAAGTCAACCTCATGTATAAGATGACCCTGTTTTTCCATGTGTTCTTGCACATACCGGGCATATAAGGAGATCCCTGAACATTTCAGCCATGATATGCTATAATTGCATTAGTAGTCAGCCTCAATTTATTATTGCACAAATACATGTTTTACTGACCTTTATATGTAGGTGCGAGGGATCGAGCTGACGTGTGGGCGATGTTGTGAAGATGTGTAGGAGTTTAAGATACACCCACGCAGAACAGATTCAACATGGCAAATGACAGAGAGAAATGGGCACTGAATGAAGCACTGAAAGCTGCTTTCAGACTAAAAGTCACAATGTTTGCTAACTCTTCAAATAGCCATACAGCAGGAAGGGAATTTGGTGTTAGTGCAAAACTGGAAGAAGAGGATTCTGCCTGGAAGATGCACAGTATGAGTAGGAATTAGCCACTGGCCGAATCTTCAGAAGCATGTATTGGAACGGGTTCACGAACAGTTACCAAAATGCAATGCATGCAATTGCGCGCACACACAGGCCAAGTCAAACCCTGAGCCCTGCAAAGATTTCAAAGTGACACATAGTTTGTGCAGCTGCTGGATGGAACAATATCATTTCGGGCTGAATTTTGCTTGCAGGCGTGAGCACGTAAACTGGAGAGAGTGTCTCTCCCGCCACCTTCCCATCCATCCCTGAACTCTCCTACATCACACAATGGTTGGGTGGGCGTCAGAATTGGCAGCCTGTCTGCTATATTTAAATGAACAGTGAAGTGTCAATTAGACTTGTTATAAAGCGAGTCGACCCTAATAATACATTGCCCATGCCATCTAGCATTTAGAGTTGAGCAGCCAGGCTGGAATGGGGAATCTGATTTTTTTTTTCAATCAAATGCTTAAAAGGCCAGAAGGAAGGTAGGGGTCACTCTTTGATGGCTGCCCTTTACTGTTCAGGGAGGCCCTGGATCTTGATCTTCTCTTGTAGTCATGGCTGTGGCCATTGATGCCTTCCTGATGATGATGGGATTGATGGAGCTGGCAGCTTCAGAGGCAGGGCTTCCTCCCCAGTAATTGACGGGAGTCCCACTTGGCCTTCACTATGGTGTCCCACTGCGCTTTATAGCATGTAGTGGGCTGGCATGGAGCATGTTGTTCAATGCCATTGTGGTCTCTTTGGGTGGTGGCTGGTTGGGGATGGTAAGGTGGGGTGCGGTCTGCCATAACAGCAGCATAGATGAGAAACCTTGCATTTTGATAGGCTCAGCAACTGAATGATGGAGAGTTTTGAAAAGAGTTCTCATGGAAATAATATGAAATAAGGAGATAGGATTGAAGATGGTACTACCCTGCGTGGCCAATGGAATGGCATTAAAGTTTATTGTAATTTTCAAATGTAAAACCATGAGGAAAATCAAGTCAGAGATTTTATGCATGTCCTTGACAATGATTGGATGAATGAGGACTGAATGAAGTTTTGGATCAAAAATGTATGGCTTTGGGGTACTGGTAACCAATGTAAATAATGAAGCTTATTAGAGTGGGATACATTCACCAATGGGATCGAGAAGCACCTGTGAAGGAATAGCACTACATTATAGTTACATTATGGGACTAACACCTGTCATCCAACCTCAGAAATCCAATGTGCTGAATAGAAATGCAAAGAAAAATATTTGCAAAAGTGAAAGTTTGCATATTGCCCCACTTGATGTTTAGTGTGGTTTTGTCATCACATGGGATACTAATAGTGCAAAAAACTGTCATCAGATTATTTAAAAAATGCAGAATATCCAATTCAATTATAGGCCGGTGAGTTTGATGTCAGTGGTAGGGAAGCTGTTGGAGGGGATTCTTAAGATGTATAGGCACTTAGAGCGTTGCGATCTGATTAGGGATACGCGGCATGGATTTGTTAAGGGGAGGTCATGCCTTAAATCTGGTAGAATTTTTTGAGGAGGTGACGAAAACTGTGGATGAAGGATGAGCCGTTGATGTCGTCTATGTGGATTTTAGTAAGGTGTTTGACAAAGTCCCTCGTGGGAGGTTAGTTGAGAAGGTCAAGGCTTGGTAATAGGAGACAGAGAGTAATAGTGGGAGGGAGTTTTTCTAGCTGGAGGTCGGTCACTAGTGGTATGCCGCAGGGCTCGGTACTGGGACCTCTTCCGTTTGTAATATATGTAAATGACTTGGAAGAGGGAGTAAGTGGAATGATCAGCAAGTTTGCAGATGATACAAAGATGGCTGGATTTGCGGATAGTGAGGAGCATTGTCAGGCAATGCAGCAGGACATAGGCTGGTAGCTTGGGCAGACAGATGGCAGATGGAATTCAATCCTGATAAATGTGAGGTGATGCATTTCGGGAGAAAAAATGTAGGGGGGAGGTATATGATAAAGGGTAGACCTATTAAGAGTATAGAAACGCAGAGGGACCTGGGGGTGCAGGTGAACAAGTCTCTGAAGGTGGCAGAGCAAGTGGAGAAGGTTGTGAAGAAAGCATATAGTATGCTAGCCTTTATAGGAAGGGGTATAGAGTACAAGAGCTGGCCTTTAATGTTGCAGTTGTATAAAACGTTGGTTAGACCTCATTTGGAATACTGCGTCCAGTTCTGGTCACCTTACTACCGGAAGGACGTGGAGACTCTGGAGAGAGTGCAGAGGAGGTTTACCAGGATGCTGCCTGGTATGGAAGGTCTGAGTTACGAGGAGAGATTAGGCAAATTGGGACTGTTTTCCTTAGAAAGACGTAGACTTAGAGGAGATCTAATAGAGGTGTACAAGATTATGAGGGGTATAGATAGAGTAAACAGGGTTAAGCTTTTTCCTAGGATGGACTCGAATAGCACGAGGGGTCACGGGCTTAGGGTGAGGGGGTAAGGTATAATTTGGATGCTAGAGGGAGTTTTTTCACACAGGGTGGTGGGGGTATGGAATGCGCTGCCAAGTAAAGTGGTGGAGGCAGGTACTCTGGAGTTATTTAAGAAATACTTAGATGGGCACATGAACAGAATGGGAATGGAGGGGTATAGAAAACTGATTTAAAATAGGGATCATGAGCCTTGGGAGTCCCTGGGAAGTGTGTAAATAGATGATGATATTGATGTACTTGTTTTTATCCTACAGGTGCTTTGGTCCACCTTGTTGTCTAACGAGGGGCATACACGCAATGGGTCGTGAGAGGGCTGCTCTTGGATTTTTTTTTGAGAGTATCCTAGTGCTTCACGTCGTTAGTGTACGCTTGACCTGGACCATTTGATGGGCAACACGACAGCTCAGTGACTATCGCTGTGTTGTGCAGATACATGGATTTGGGCCTGTGTCTGTGGGAGTTTGCGCATTCTCCCTGTGCTTGCGTGGGTTTTCTCCAGGTGCTCCGGTTTCCTCCCACATCCCAAAGATGTGCTCTTAGGCTAATTGGCAAAACAAATTCTCCCTAAATTGTCTCAAATTTGGCTTTTAATCCAGAGATCTATAAACATGGACAGGGATTGCAGGTAGAGGTGGGAACATCGGGGTGGCGGTGCGGGCTCGTTGGGCTGAAGGGTCTGTTTCCTGGGCAGTTTTGTTCTTTGTTCAATGAAAGAGCAGGAACATTGATATGAGGAGGGATGATATGAAATCAAAATTCCCAAATCTAAACCTCATGTTGATGCCAAAATCAAAGTGATTAGGAATAAGTTGGATGAACACTGCCTCAGATACTGGAGGCAATAAATTTTCTGTGTTCCAAAACACTTTCAGTGTGGTTAAAGGCATCTTTGTACCGTAAATTTATTCAGTAAACCAAATCACATTAATTCAATACTTCAATTTAAGTTAGCAGTGTTATGTTTTTTCACATTCCAAAAAGGCCCCTATGTTTTGAATGATTTCTGGAGGCTTCAAACTTTGACTTATATGCCAACATCTCTGGTAGCTAAAGGAGAGGGAGTGGTTAGTATTATTTGGGAAAATGTATGGGTTGTGGAGCCTGGAGAGTGGTGGCCTATGTGTTGTTGTTGGGAACTTATCTGATTTATCAATTTAGTTTCAGAAACATAATTTGCAGATGTTCAGAAAACAACCTGTAAGTCTTACAACTACTGAGATTAAAGACAGATTGAATTTAATGCAGAGCAGTGATGAAAATGTTATGAATGGCTGGTTTAAAGGTGAATTTAGAAGGCATTAGGAGATGCTAAATTAATGCAGTTAAAGTGCTAAATTAAAATGAAACAGCAACAAGCAGAGCAAATGAGTGAAATTGATCAGAAGAATATAATAGGAAGATGTTGTAATAAAATTATTCAATGCTCTCATCAGACTGAGATAAGTGACGGATTTGATATGGCACAAAGAAATTAGAAGACATTCAAGCCACAGTGATAGTGTAAAGAAGAGCATTAAGTGTGATCACTGAAACCTGTGCAAGATAACATCACTTTTTATTTTGGATGAAGGATGAATTCATGATTACAATATTAAGTTTATTTATTAGTCACATGTAGTCTTCCATTCACATTGCAATGAAGTTACGGTGAAAATTGCCTAGCTGCAACACTCTGGAGCCTGTTCGGTACACCAAAGATGAACTTAGCATGGTCAATGTACTTAACTAGCTCATCTTTGGACTAAGAGGGGAAACCGGAGCATCAGGAAGAAACCCATGCAGACGTGGGGAGAACATGCAAACACAGAATCACCCAAGCCGGGAATGAAGCCTAGGCCCCTGACGTTGAGACAGCAGTGCTAACCACTGTGCCACCCCAAGATGTTATTATAGAGGAAAGATTTACTCTGACGTTATTGTTCAGAAGCATTGTTTTGCTGAGCTCAGGGAATATGAAAAAGCTATGATAGGGATGCTGAGACAGTCCTGGGATGAAGCAAAACTTCCTTTCCTTTCTTTTCCTTCTCCAATCTTTCTGCTGGTGTTTATTGTCTTTCTTCATTTTCTGGATTTTTTCAAAGATGATATAAGGATTTAACCAGTCTTAAAGCAATTTTTACTCCATCCTTAAAGTTACAAAGCCAAGGCTCAGCGTGGAATGGGCAAACCCAACTCCATTCCTTCCTTGTTCCAAAATCAAATTCAAAATCCACTTGAATCTAACTCATGGCCCCTCTTAAAGACAAACAAGATCCAAGCTGCCAAAACAAGGTATTGCACCCATCTTGGGCTGGATCTGACATTTGAAATCTTAGCCAAGACACAAAGAAGCATAAGGATTTCTCATAGTTGGAGTTTGTTGTCGGCCAACATTAGTCCTGGAACAGACAATGTGAATCAGAAGCAGCTGTTCCTTTTAGTTGAAGGGTCAGTTACAAGGGGATGCAAGTTAAAATTGAGGAATGGGAAGTTGAAGGGGATTTGAGAAAACATTTTTTCACCCACAGGGTGACGATGATCTGGAATGCACTGCCTGGAAGGGTGGTGGAGGCAAGATGCCTCACACCATTTAAAAAGTACCTAGATAAGTATTTGGTACACCATAATATTCAAGGCAATGGGTTAAGTGCCGGCAAATGGGATTACATGTGCAGGTCAGGGCTTTTCGTGTGTTGGTGCAGATGTGATGGGCTAAAGGGCCTTTTCTGCATTGAAATGATCTGTGATTTTGAGTCACCATAACTCTATTCCCCTTCTTTGAATAATGTCTTTAATATCCAACAGAGCAGGCAGATGAAATGGCAGCGTAGATTACAGATGATATGATGATGTACATAACAGAGATGAAATTCCTGCCCACGTTCTGGTTTCAGTGCTAGTATTAAACCAAGTTGAACCTGGATTAATAGAATATTATCCCCTAATTATTTACATTTTGTTTGCTCTATCAGCAATTCTTTAGAACTTCGTCTCCAATATTTGGCTTGCTATTTTATTTACCTTTGTACTTTCATTATCTCTCCTTCACGGCTCACTCTGTCGGTTGTACAAAATTACATTTATCTTTTGCATTTAATGACTTGTTCATTTGTTTTAAACCAATGTCCTTCAAGTTACAGCATTCACTTGACTTTTTTAACCAAGTAAGCACTGTAATGTTTTACCAAAAAAGCAAACAAAATGAGTGTGCAAAGCATGGCTCCATTTGCAAAATGTGAGCAAAATGAAAGAGTGCGTTTTAATTTGATTTGATTTTTTTGTTGTAACATGTATTAGTATACAGTGAAAAGGTATTGTTTCTTGTGCATTATACAGACAACATATACCATTCATAGAGAAGGAAAGGAGAGAGTGCAGACTGTGGCGTTACGTTTATAGCTGAGGTGTAGGGAAAGGTCATCTTATATGAGGTAGGTCCATTCAACAGTCTCATAGCAGCAAAGAAGAAGTTGTTCTTGAGTCAGTTGGTACATGGTCTCAGATTTTCGTATCTTTTTCCCAACAGAAGAAGGCAGAAAGGAATGTGTCCAGAGTACGTGGGGTACTTGATTATGCTGGCTGCTTTTCCAAGGCAGCAGGATGTGTAGACAGTGTTAATGGGTGGGAGGCTGGTTTGCATGATGGACTGGGTTTTATTCATGACCATTCGTTGAGGTCTTGGACAGAGTAGGAGTCATACTAAGCTGTGATACAACCAGAAAGAATGCTTTCTTTGGCTGGTAAGATAGAAATTGGTAAGATAGCAGATATTCCAAATTTCCTTCCTCTCATGAGAAAGTAGAGGCATTGATGGGCTTTCTTAACTATAGTCTCAGCTTAGGGGGACCAGGACAGGTTGTTAGTGATCCGGACACCTAAAAATCCGAAACTCTCAATAATTTTTACTTTGTCCCCTTTGTAGACGGGGGGCTTGCCCTCCATGCTTCGTGAAGCTGATGATTATCTCCTTCATTTTATTAACATTGACGAGATGATTGTCACTGCACTAGTTCACCAGATTGTCTATCTCATTCCTGTTCTGTATCTCATCATTGTTTGAGATCTGATCTAAGGCAGTGATTTCATCAGCAAACTTGAAAATTGAGTTGGAGGGGAATTTAGCCATACAGTCGAAGGTGTGTAAGGAGTATAATAATCAGAGGAGTAACCAGCAGCTTTCGCTTCAGTGGAAAGCAGCAGCTGAAGCAGGGCTGATGTGAAGAGCATTTAGATGGGGAGAATGACTTGGACTCATGTTCAGAAGGAGAATGCAGGCTTCTATTGCTCGAATGAGCACACTTTGGGCTGAATTTTACAGCCCTGTTGTTGGTATATCTGAAGGTGAGGAGGAGCTCGTGAAATAAAACAATGTCTTGCCCACTTCCTTCCTGCCCATTCCCAGCCTGTCTCCCATATTACAGTGAGTGGATAAAGTGGCAAGGAGCCTCCCCACCTTCAAACCCATTGAGGCCCATGGGTAGCAAATTAATAGCCACATGAGGACCTCATTCTAACTATAATAAATGCAGCAAGGGAAGGCATGTTAAGATTCGTGCTGATGTTACCTGTGCAAGTATCTCAAAACCCGGAATCTGAAACATTGATTCTTGGTGGTGCATAATTATTTGAATAATGTGAGGAACAGCATCCAAAGCAGTGAGAAACCAGCCCCATCATGTCAGCAGTTAATGAAGAGTATCTACTAAAGTAAAAGAAAAGAAAAATACACTAAACGACTAATATATACTATGACACTTCATTATATTGATAACTGAACACTCGATTTTATCTGAAATTACTTCTTGTTCCCAAAACATATCCACGTTCTCCTAATTCACTGAGATACCCCTTTTCCCAAATAACATCCACTTTAGTAACTCTATAAATCAAATCCCGTTAATAGCCATTACAAAATACTCAGATGACCATGTCTGAGAAAAATACACAGAACTGCATCTTTTAGAGGAGAGTATCTGCATTCTGCCCTGGCTCAATGTTAGCTGGAACAGCTTGTTCTGATCGTAGATGGAATGGCCTCCCTGGGGTTGGCCTGTCTGATTGTGGGATGGAAAACCAGCTCATTTCCCCAACGAGGGTGCTAGAAGTTCGGTCCCTTTGATATTCCACTCGATGGATTTGCTGTCTGTTGCCTTTAAAAGTTACTATTTGCATAGCCCCACTGATTCCTGGGAAGCAGTTTTCTGATATGGAAATCCACAATTTCTCTAGACATTTGCTAATCTTGTTACTGGGCACATCATATCTCATTATTCCTCGAGCCACCTGCTAATCTTGTCACATCTCATTATTTTTCTCGACGCTTCTTGTTAACTTTGCAAATTTGTAACAGGCAGATGTGAGGCTTTATCACATAGGCTGGTGTCAGGCAGGAAGGGTGGGTGGGATGCACTCTTTTAGTGTCCCAAATGCCCACTGGAGGCACCCACCCAACCACCCCCCCACCCCCCCTTCCCACCCCAAGGTCAAACCCCAGTTGAATGCCCCCCTCACCACCACTTACTGGGTATGCCAAGTAGGTCCATCTAAAATCTTAGACTTCGCTGAAGTCCAGGATCCATCAGTTGTCATCTTCAGGGACTGTCTGTTTTCCGAGCCCTAGACACTACTCAATTATGATGTTGCTGCAGTTCTAATGGGAGGTGGTGTCATAGTGGCATTGTAACTGGATTAGTAATCCAGAAACCCAGAGCAATGTTCTGGGGACTCAGGTTCAAGTCCCGTCACTGCAGATAGTGAAATTCAAATTCAGCAAAAATCTGGAACTAAAAGTCTGTTAGCCAAGAAACCAATGTCCATTGTTCTAAAAACCCATCCAGTTCACAAGTGTCCTTTAGGGAAGGAAATCTGCCAGCTTCACATGATCTGCCCTGTGTGTGACTGTGACTTGGCTGACTCTTAATCAGGGATGAGCAATAAATGCCAGCTCAGGCAGCGATGCCAATA
Organism: Sphyrna mokarran; assembly: GCA_024679065.1. Lineage (NCBI taxonomy): Eukaryota > Metazoa > Chordata > Chondrichthyes > Carcharhiniformes > Carcharhinidae > Sphyrna > Sphyrna mokarran. Next base: position 26,679,355 of record JAGIQG010000019.1, read on the forward strand.
TGAATGAATTAAAAAATAATGGTGGGACTGCCTCCCAGATAAAAGTACAGTTTATTTATTAGTCACAAGGATGCTTGCATTAACACTGCAATGAAGTTACTGTGAAAATCTTCCAGTTGCCACACTCAGGCATCTATTCGGGTACACTGAGGGAGAATAGTATGACCAGTGTGCCTAACCAACATATCTTTGGAGTGTGGGAGGAACTCGGAGAATGCAGAGGAAACCCACATAGACACGGAGAGCGTGCAAACTCCACACAGATAGTGACCCAAGCTGGAATTGAACTGGGGGTCCCTGGTGCTGTGAGGGCAGCAGTGCTAACCACTTTTACACCATGCTGCCTGTCAGGAGCAGAGATCCTACTCTGACCCAATTAAGGCTGCCCCCACCATAATATCACTGCTGCGGGGGGAGGGGGGGGAGCGCAAGGAGATGTTGCTGTTAAATGGAAGCATAATGTATGCAGGATAATTCAAGATGTGGGATAATGCAATGAATTACGAGAGTTGAGTATCTTAACCCAGAATATTAGATTGCAAAAGGGGAAGATGTATTCAAGGACAACAGTGTCCTTGATAGCCACACCAGAACATTCCTGTAAGTGCATATAGGAATGGCAAGGAGATTTTAGAATGAATCAAAGGTGAGGAATGGATATGTTTGTGATTTCTCCGTTGTTGAATTTTTTTTTAGTATATTTATTGGCAGAAATTCTATTTTTAGGAAAGTTAAAATGGTAGCTGGACCTTGTATCTACCTCACTTGCTGCAATTCAATTGGGTAGAATTTGTTTTAGTCGTCATCTGTGACTAACTATTCCCAGTTGGAATTGACAATCTTTCATCTTTTGTTAGCTGTTAATGCGATGGCTTGCTCTCCCCTGGATGGTGACAGTTCGGATGTGAGTGGTGTGGGCATGTTTCCCACTACCTCGGTGGGATGAATGGGACCACGACCATATGTACAAAAACAGCTCAGTAACTAAATTGGACGCCTTGACTGACTTGTCAAAACAAGCCAGTGTCCATGTCACAAATCACGGCAGTGCGCCACAGTGAAATATTGAAAGTGGGAATCGTTGTGGCATTTGCCTAAATTATACAAACCAGCTCTTTATTCCGAAATGCTGCCAATTCTAATAGTGCCATGCCAGGAATGCTCAATAAAGACTGTTAATGCATTCAAACTGTGCACAGGTTTGAATAAGGTCAATAGAATGCAGTGCGTGAGATGTGGGAGGTTGCTGTTGCAGATTACATGAGCTTGATGAATAAACGTGGTGAAAATAGGCAGACTGTCAGACACACAGGCAGTCCCGCCAGCCACCCTTTCTGTAGAGTGAAGATTGAACGTGTTGCATAATTCACTGCCCATTAGGATTAATCTTGCTTCTGTTGATGAATGCTGCTGCCCCAGTCTACATGAGGTCATGGCTGTTGGGCCTTTGGTATGGATGAGTCTTGTTGGTGTGTGTGTGTGAGAGAGAGAGAGAGAGTGATGCAGCCATGATTCTGGTGTTGCAAAGTTAAATACATCTGGTCCCAGTGGTATCTTCATACTAACAATCAATGTTGTGTTGGGATAAATCCTGACTAAAAGAAGTGACTCATTAATTGGCAAGTTTGTTATAATTTGATTTGCTTATAGAACAATAGAAGATAAGAGCAGAGGAAGCTATTCAGCCCTTCGAGTCTGCTCCACCATTCATCACGATCATGGCTCATCATCCAACTCAATAGCCTAATCCTGCTTTCTCTCCTGCATATCATGTTGTACAAAGGGCACTTAGATTTTGTATTGTAAACAAAAAATGCTTGATATATTCAGGTCTGATTAACAGTTACTGGCCTGCTGACCTCTCACAGATGTTGCCTGACTTGCTGAGTATTTCCAGCCCTTTCCGTTTAGATGGCGAGATGGTCAGAAAATTTCAGCCCTTGTTTTCAATCTGTATATTCACAACTTCTCCAGTCCTGATTCATACCCATTTGGCTTGGAGCTGGAGGACAATGTGTGCCACAAAGTTGGCACATAAAACTTGACTGAAACACCATGACAATGATAATCAAACTCCTATGTGCAGGAAATATGCCACATGGAAGACTTTGAATATTGTAGATATACAAAGATGTATTATTTGTGGCAGAGTCGTTATTAAGATGTCACTGCAGTGATTTCAGATCACAGGGTATGGTTTCACTTTGAATTGTATTGACGTTGGGTCTCTACTTTTAAGAGGTTTTTTATTACTATCATGTTTGAATCAATAGTGTGCAAGCTCCTTATATTAACTTTCATTGTTCTTTATACCTTTAGGATAATGATGTGATATACTACAATGCAAAAGATGATCTAATGAGTGTAAGTATGAGTTCAACCAGTGGGCTTGAATCATGTACTATTTCAGCATAAGTAAGAATGCTTCTTTTGTTCAGAGTCAACAATGAGTTTGAGTTTTCATAATTCAATTTTTTTAAAAAACTGCACTGCTTTCACTGGCCCCTTGAAAGAAGGATGCTAATATTGCTATCTTGTCACGATTAAGTTCGTGCTCTATTTGTAAGCGAAAGCAGCTAATGTTAGGGCATTATTCTTCAGCATCTATAGGAACTGATTTTCAACTGAGGTGGGAAGGGAGAGGAAGTCTGTTCCTAAGTTCTGAGTCTTGTTGATGAATTAAAGAAAAACTGGCTCCATCTTCCTCTTTTTAATCTCCAAATAAGCATTAATTTGTGATGAGAGGGACACCCTTACTATGTATTCTATGTACGTATTCTATTCAATAAAGTCCGTAGATTAGGCAAGAACCGCATTTTCTAAATCATCAGCAATAACACCAAGTAAAGCAATGTCAATATTGACAATACTGTAATTATTAATGATGTTAACACTTATCACAGCTCCCAGAGATAGTGAACAATAAAGCTCTCTGCAGACTCATGAATGACTTCAAAAGTTTCCCTGGTGTTACAATGCCCTACAGTGCTTAGAATCACAGAGTCATAGAGTCCTACAGTGCGGAGCCATTTGGCCCATTGAGTCTGCCACAACCACAATCCCACCCAGGCCTTATCCACATTATCCCATGCATTTACCCTAGCTGGTCCCCCTGACACTAAGGGACAATTTAGCATGGCCAATCCACCTAACCCGCACATCTTTCGCTCTGTGGGAGGAAATCGGAGGAAACACATGCAGACGCAGAAAGAACGTGCAAACTCCACACAGAGTGTCCCAAGCTTAGAATTAAACCCGAGTCCCTGAAGCTGTGAGGCAGCAGTGCTAACCAACTGTGCCACCCTAATTGATGTCTTTATTTAATGGCTAGCATCAGTTACTCCAGATGATTATAACCAGTTATCTCCTCTGTTGGAGTTGCTGCAAAATGTGACATCGTCCTATGTTGTTCTCCTAGATGTGAATCGACCTGAAATGGGAAGCACTGAAATACCAGAGATGGTCATCATTTATATGACTATTTACATATACAGGCAGTGCAATGATTTCCAATATTACCCATTGGCAGGGAAAATCTTTACACATAGAGATATGTAATTGGGCATGAAGCAAACAACTCTGTAAAAGGTCAATGCAACTCAGTCTGTCACACATTTGATTACACGATGCCCACAATTTCTTCCTTTCTTATTTATCCCTCACCCCAAAATACTCTTTGGCTGCTTATAATGGCTTTACCCTCTGGGCGAAAGAGCACTATAACTGAATTTCCTACAATTATACTCAATCAAAACTGACGTTAAATTAAGCCTGAAATCCTTAGTGCAGCAGAGAAGAGCCATTTTACTCGATCTACGGCTATGTTTTTGAGTAATCTGTCACTGAGACCAGCACTGTCCTTTCCATTTCTATGAATGTGTTTTTATGGCAATAGTGTAAATTGTTTAAAAAATTGAATAACTTCTATGATTGCATGTTTTTGTCCAAACTGTGGATAATATGAATTGGATACTTAAATTTTCACCCTTGAGAAAGGAATCTTGCGTTGTGAATTAAATGATAGATTTGATAAGGATTTTGACTTGCTCCCATTTTTACACTTCAGCCGACGTTAATGGGGTTGACAGGAAGTTTGAGTGCAAATTTTGACTTTGACAAAATTGGGTATAGTTTCTCGACCATGTGCCCACGAGAGTTGTACTCCAGATTATGAATTCTATTTGGTGTACTGAACACTGTTGAAGCAGTGTTCTGAAAAATGTTGGAGAAGTTATGTGATGTAGCCTTTTAAAACTCCGTGTTTCAGTCATTCTCTCTGGTAACAATGTTCATCATTGCAGATTTTAAAGCGAGAACGAGGATTCACGAAATTCAAGGTTATGTGGATTTACTGGATCGTAGATCTAGCAAATTTAGCTTAGTTAGATTTAGAACTATCATTAGGTAGAACAGCCTACAGTTTTTTTTTCCTTGATTTAATTCTGAAGTACTCCCTCAATAATTTTGAAGATAATGCATTCCTTCCTTTATAAATTTTCTCTGCTACAGCCTGGAGATGCTGTCTCTCTGTTTAGGATATGTTTCCAAAGAAGTTTGTTTATTAGTCAGAAGTAGGTTTACATTAACACTGCCATGAAGTTACTGTGAAAATCCTCTAGTTGCTACACACCACGACCTGTTTGGGACACTGAGGGAGGACTTAGCATGGCCAGTGCACCAAATCAACACATTTTTGGTCTGTGGGAGGAAACTGGAGCATTTAGACGAAACGCATGCAGAAACAGGGAGAACGTGCAAACTCTACACTGACAGTGACACAAGTTAGGAATTGAACCTGGGTTCCTGGCACTGAGGCGGCAATACTAACTACAGTACTGGCCAAAGTGCTTCCATCATGTTATCCTACTGCCCCCCACCTCCTTCCTTCATGTCTGAACCTTGTGGTGAGTTTCAACAAACTGCCTGACTCTTAATGACATTACATTGGAATGCTGAGTCTATCAGGGAGAGTATCCTAACACAAGGCTAAACTCAAAGTTTTTCCTTGCACTGTGTGCTGCCTGCGAACTGGAACCAGGCTGGATATCAGCTGGAATGCTGAGGATTCAAGTGGCAGAACCCACGTTTGAGAACATCTACATCTTTTTAACTGGCACATTATTAGACGATAGTTTGCATAGTTGGATTACCAGCAATGTCAAAGGAAGGAATGCGGGGAATTTAACAAGACAAAAACAAATCCTGTCCAAATTGAAAATTTGTAAGTGTTCATTTTCATTCTGCATAACTGGGAACCCGTACTCTCACCACTGAGGAGCTTTAAATGTTAGCAGCCTAGCAATTTTACACAAATTGGCGATTGTTCCTTTCCTTGTTTGAGTGAAGACTGTTTTTGGGAGGAAACTAAGAGTTAATACGAAAAGAAAAAACTGTCAGGTTTTGCAGCTTTCAGGAAAAACAACTGTGTAGACTTAGTTGTTTTTTTTGTGATTTGAACCACTTAGCTGCAATTTTGTATTCAATGTTTTCTCATATCAATTTTGATGGTTCAATACAAATGGTGTTTATTTTTACCAACATGTTTGTTCTTTTATTGTTTCTGAAAGTGTTCTTTGATAAGGATTGGCTTTTTTTGGGTCAGTGGATGAGTCTTTGATTTAATCATTTTAAAAATACTCCAGTCCTGACAAAGAATGTGTAGATAGATTATTTGTTGGATTGCTGCATTATTTGACTTCCAGCTCTTGAGGCAGTCACTCATAAGAGTGAGCCCTCTACTCCCTGCTCCCTCTTATGCTTATTGTTCTAACATTCCCTTTAAGGGATATAATTCTTCTTATTTATTAGTGTCACAGTAGGCTTACATTAGCACTGCAATGAACTTACTGTGAAAACCCCCAAGTCGCCACATTCCAGCTCCTCTTAAGATACAGATATAGGAGCAGAGTTAAGCTATTCAGCCCAGTGCTCTGCTGTTTAATCGTGGCTTGTAAGTTTCTCAACCCCACTCTCCTGCTTTTTCCTGGTAACCTTTGATCCTCTCACCAATCAAAAATCTATCTATCTCTGTCTCAAATACACTCAATGACTTGACCTCTGTGACAATGAATTCCCTTTGGCTGAAGAAATTCCTTCTCGTCTCAATGCTAAAAGGTTGTCCCTTTACTCTGAAGCTGTGTCTTCAGATCCTATTTCAGATTCTCTTTTGCCTTTTTACTTAATTCAATCACACTGAAATAGTGTTTTTAAAAATGCAACTTCCCATCTCTACTCCTGTGTCTGTGGAGCTGTATTTAAGTAAAGTATACAAAGTTGAACAACCTTCACAATTATTATCTCCCATTAGAAAGTGTCGGCGAGAGAGATCCAGGAATGAACTATAGCTTTGGACAAACTCCTAAGTTTTTGGTGTTGACTGACATTATGGAGCTTCCACAGTGCGACAAGATATTTTCTGTGAACCGAGTAGCAATGTTAAACATACTGATTTCAATAAACTATACATTCCCTTTAATATCCAATAATAACCAAAAGGTGAATCATGTGGCAGCGTGACACACAGCACACTGCAATTTGCTGTAAGAGCTTTCAGGTCAGAATGAATAGAATTCTTTCATGTAAAATCCTTTTCAAAAGATCACCTGCGGACTGCAAACATTGTGTGGCAGTTGTCTGTCTGACTGGGAAAGGAATTTTACAAATAGAGTACAAACAGCATCCTTTCTAATCTTCACATGTCTGCATCGCACCCAATTCACTCATTGTATTTAAATCATCCGAATAAACTTTAAATTTAAACTTTAAAGTCTGGTCATGGAAAAAACAATGTGAGAAGGAATATGTTATTAAAAAATAAACAGTACAGAAACCATTTTACATGACCAGCCCAAGCAGGCATTTCTGTTCAACTTGAACTTCCTCTTCTCTTCCCCATGTAACTATTATTAAGAGAGCCCTCTATTCCCTGCTCCTTTCTATGTTTAATATTGTAACATTACCTTTAAGGGATATCATTTTTATTACTTATTTATTAGTGTCACAAGTAGGCTTACATTAACACTGTAATGAAGTTACTGTGAAAATCCCCTAGTTGCTATACTTTGGTACCTTTGGGGTATACTGAGGGAGAATTTAGTATGGCCAATGCACCTAACCAGCATGTCTTTCTGACTGTGGGAGGAAACCAGAGGACTCAGAGGAAACCCACATAGACGTGGGGAGAGCGTGCAGACTCCTTACAGACAGTGACCCAAGCCAGGAATTGAACCTGGTCCCTGGCACTGTGAAGCAGCAGTGCTAATCACTGTACCATCAGCATGACATCAATAGAAGGGAAGTGTGTCATTGCTTGGGAAGAACCTTGATTAAAAACCACTGCATCTTTCGTTGGACCTTCTTTGCAAAGCTATATTCCAGAAGATGAACAATAGTCTCTTCCCCACCATAGTCTCGTTCTTTTTCACAGCTACCATGTTCTTGTTCACTCATGTAACCTGTCTGTATCTCCAAGCCTTTTCATAGCTTACTTTCCCATATAATGGTATCTAACTAACCTAGATGAGGGAAACAAGTGTAATATATCTAATTCATTATTATGGATTGCACAAGGTTGAAGGCCCAGCACTGATTCTTGTGCTATCCCACTAGCCAGCCTGCCATCTGGAGATGCTCTTCCTACTTTGGTTTATACACATTAATCAATTTATAATCCATGCTAATATATTACTGCCAATGCCAAGAGTTTTAATTTTGAATAGCATCTTATCAAACACTTTTTGAAAATCCAAATACACTATATCCAATGTTTTTTTCTTATTTACTCTGCTAGTTACACCTTCAAAACACTCAAACGTGATTTCTCTTTCATAAATTTGAAAGTCACAATAAGATTTGCCAAATGCCTTGTTATCACCACCTATAGTTTTCCTGCTATTGATCTCAGTCTAAATGTGTTCTCTCTCCCTTTCTTCTTGGATAGCTGGGTTACGTTTGATACCTTCTAGTCTGCAGGGACCAGATTGAAGGGATTTCTAACAGATCAAAATGAATCCATCCACAACCCTAAAGCCACTTCTTTTTAAACCCTAGGATGCAGGCCTCCAAGTCCAGGAGATCTGTTGGTTTTTTTGTCCTGTAATTTTTCCAATTTTATTTCCTAACAATAATTTATTTGAGCTGCTTAAAGATACTTTATTGGTTTAAAAGAATCCCTACAGTGTAGGAGGAGGCCATGCGGCGCATTGAGTCTGCATCGACCAAAATCCCATCCAGACCTTATCCCCATAATCCCATGTATTTACCCTAGCAAGTCCCTCTGACAGTAAAGGGCAATTTAGCATAGCCACTTTGCCTATCTTTGGATTGTGGGAGGAAATCCACACAGACACAAGGAGAATGTGCAGAATCCACACAAACAGTGACCTAAGCTGTGAATTGGATCCGGGTCCCTGGCACTGTGGGGCAGCAGTGCTAACCACTGTGCCACCTGAAAAAGCCTTAGGCTGGAATGTTACAGCTGTTCTTGCCAGTGGGATTTTCCTATCTGGCTGCAGTGAACAGAGATTTGGCTGGCCATCAAATTCTCCGACTTCACTGCAATGGGAGTGTGGCGTGAACAGCTGGTAAGATTGCACCCTTTGTGTCTTTTTATGCATTGTTATTGTCCAACTGACAGGATGTTCGGAGTTTAATATTCATGGCAGGAGAGTTATCTGAAATATAATTGTCAGTGAATTGGGCAGAATGGTCTGTTTTTGTTCTGTACATTCTATGTGATAGTTTCTCCTCCTGGAATTAGTATTTTTCTTCCCTCTGATCCCAGTATCATCATTGACCAAGAGAATGGGAATGCCTTCCATCACCTGATTGTCACACAACTAGTTGCTACAAGAAGCATCTCTTTGCATTTGGGTAAAATAACAAACTATAGCTAGGGAGGCTTCCTTCTCTGTGAGCCAAAATTTTAGGTGGTTGTTTTGGGATATCAAGATAAAACGATCACTAATTTTGGAATTTTCTTTTTGCTTTTAAAATGGAAAAATAAAAGTACAACCATGTTGGTATATTTGTAAAATTTTAGCTTGTTCTAAAATTTTCTCTCTGTTGTGATTCTATTGGCTTATAATGCCTTCTGCATTGCTTTTCACGCATCATTACTATCCAACCAACAAGGAGTTATGTACCTGAAATTCACGGGTAAATGACTGTTGTTTGGCAAGAAATTTCAGGCATTAACAATGTGACATAATGCTTAAATTGCAGCTGTGGTGTCCTCATAGTCCAATAATCATATGGGAGAAAGAAGCAAGGTTGTGTCAGAGACTTTGAGCTGTAAGGTGTTCACTCTTTGATTCTTCTTCCCTCCTAAAGTCTGAAAGAAATGAAACCCGCCCCAGGATCAAACCTGATTTTCAGTTGAACCAAGCTTTCCGCCGCCGTGTGGACTTCAACCACACAGCTGTCCACATCCCCACAGACATCTACGAAGGCTGTAAGTATTCTCTGCTCTGTGTGTTGTAACGCATATTTACAAGGCACCAAATTTCCTTTGGCATATGATTGCTACTTTCGGACAGTTCTCATTAAAGATGGCAGGCACAGTGTACAGCTAGTGGTAATATATAATGGAAAGGCCATTTCTGAATAAGAGCAGCAGGATTTTTATTCCAGCTTGCTATTTGAATGGTGGTGTAGATTTTGAATATCACCTGGAAGATTGCTCAAGAAAGCTCACCTGCATTAGGTTTTTGGATTTGTTTTCTTCCTACTCAGATTATGATAGTTACTGGCTATTGAACAGAACTTTGAAACTGGGAGATAAGTAACTGTATAGGAAATATGTTGATGGTGTCTAAAATGAATGAAGGTAGTCATCTTAAACACTTCAAATGATGTAAGCTTTGCCATTTTTGAGAACTAATGGCATTTAAAGTAGATAAATCAGTTCTCCACTTACCCTGCACTCTAAGATAATGATTCCTTCAAATGTGTACTTCATGTGACATTGTGCACAAGTGTTTTTTTTTCCCCCTCTAAATGTGATACAAGCTATTCACTAGGCTTTGGTAAAAAGAATCTGATTGAATGTCTGCTTAATCCACTTGCCTATGAATTCCTGTTCAATAACTATTTTCGTTTTCTCTGCCAAACAAGTGATACTTGAAGGATGTTTGGTTGGAGGGAAAAATCCCACTGTTTCTTTCATTCTGCATAGAATAATAGAGATGTACAGCATGGAAACAGGCCCTTTGGCCCAACTTGTCCATACTGACCAGATTTCCTAAATTGTACTAGACCCATTTGCCTGTCTATGATTTGATTTGATTTATTATTTTCACATGTATTAGCATGCAGTGAAAAGTATTCTTGCATGCTATAAAGACAAAACATACTGTTCATAAAGAAGGAAATGAGAGAGTGCAGAACGTAGTGTTAAATGATAGCTAGGGTGTAGAGAAAGATCAACTTACCAAAAGATAGGCCGATTCAAAAGTCTGATGGCAGCAAGAAAAAACTGTTCTCGAGTCGATTGGTATGTAACCTAAGACTTTTGTACCTTTTTCCCAATCAAAAAAAAGCGGAAGAGAGAATGTTCAGGGTGCATGGGGTCCTTAATTATGCTGGCTGCTTTGCCAAGGCAGCAGTAGGAAATGTAGACAGAATCAATGGATGGGAGGCTGGTTTGCGTGATGGACTGGGCTATATTCATGTTTCTAAACCTTTCCCCCCGCATCTACCTGTCCAAATGCCTTTTAAATGTCGTAGTTGTATCTGCCTGTACCACCACCTCTGTCATCTCATTCCATATACGCACCATCCTCTGTGAAAAAGATCTGCTGCACGGACTTCTGGTTGTTTTGCATTGCAAGGTGAAAGAGTTGTATTTTTGCATTTTCAAGTACGGTGTCAAACTTTATTAAGCATTTTGAAACATTGGATCTCAATCATATGTAAATGTGAAAGTGTTTGGCAATCATTCTTACCCTGCTCAGCTTGGGAAGTTTCAGTATCCAAATATTTGACTGTAAAATGCAGTGTTCGTACCACCTGCTGTGGTGTGAATTGGGAATGTTACCCCAGGGTGCAATCATATATTTATACAGAGGTTTGCTTTTCATTGTAATTAATACATGAACATGAGTCTTCAGTACAGCCCTGTAGTGAGAAGTTGCTGATATTTCTTTCCTATTTTTGCACTAGTGAACTTGCTTTATATTGCAATAGCAGTATTGATGCAAGAAGAATCGCAGAAACCCATTTGCTGATCAGTAGTCCACAGCTCTTGAATCTTTACAAGTATCTTTTAATAACCACTGCCTCTTCGATATTTCTGTGTTGCAACACAATTTCTTGTCACCTTCCGAATAATACACGGAGCTTTTGAAAAGCCGTGGTCCGAGCACTGATCCCTCTTACGCTTCACCAGTCATTCATTTCCAACATGAATAATTAAATATTCTATCGCTGAGACAATTTTTGAGCCAGTTCACTATTTCCATGTTAATTCTCTGACTCGACTTTGCTGCAAGGAGTCAATAACGCCGTCTCCACTCTCTTCTTAATAAGACACTGAGCCGATTGATATACTCTGCTGTCAGTAACAGAACTCTGAAATACCTTCAGGCACTTGGAGTCTGAGTGTCAGTGGTGTGCTGGCCTCAGTAAAGCCCCAATTCTCATGCAGATGAGGAGAGAGCCTCACGTGGGGCAATCCTAAGAAGATGAGTGAATATCAGGACGGTGCCCCACAGCCTAAAACACAGAAAATAAAGATGCAGGCGAGATCTTTTCACTTTGCTTAGGCCTTTGCTTTTAATGATAGATTGATGTTTTGTGCCTGGGTTTGGAAATGTTTTCTCCCAATTGCATTACTTTTGGACAAGACGAGACAGGGGAATCTCTGGGAACACACTGTGACCTTTTTAAAGCTCTAGTCCTTCAGACAACCATGCCTATTTATCTAATGAATGGTATTCAATTACAGCAAACAATAGATATAAATAAACTAAGAGTCTACAGGGGTAGGAAGGGGGTGCACTCTTTGAATAATTACTTGTGCACATTACAAAGAGACACTTATTATACTGGTGATGGATTGTAGAATCCCTAAAGTGCAGAAGGAGGCCACTCAGTCCATTGCACCGACTATAATTCCATCCAGGCTCTGTCCTGTAATCCCACATATTTACCCTCTTAATCCCCTGACACAGAATCAATTTAGCAATCACTCTAATCTGCACATCTTTGGACTATGGGGAAAAAACTCATGCAGACGGGGAAGAATATGCAAACCGCACACAGACAGAGACCCAAAGCCGGAGTTGAATCTGGGTCCCTGGTGCTAGGAGCAATATATTTGCAATGTCTCACTTTGTGACTAAAGATTGACTTCTAATCATCTCCTAAAATATATCACTATGAGTATATGTAGGTGGCACAGTGGTTAGCACTGCTGCTTCTCAGTGCCAAGGACCTGAGTTCGATTCTGGCCTCAGGTCACTGTCTGTGTGAAGTTTGCATATTCTCCCCATGTTTGCAGAGGTTTCTTCCGGGTGCTCTGGTTTCCCTCCCCAGTCCATACATGTGTGGGATAGGTTGATTGGCTATGTTAAATTCCCCCCAACCAGGTAAATATGAGAGGCTGTGGGAATAGGGCCTAGGTGGAATTGTGCAGACGCAATGGACCAAATGGTCTCCTGCACTGCCAGTGATACTACAACATTTCTCTCTGAGGCGTCAGGAAGTAAAGGAGCAGAGAAATATATCAGACTGGTATGTTTTTAGCTTAGATGTTATCCATCATTGGTAACACCACTGTCTACCTGGAAAGCCATGATGCGGAGATGCTGGCATTGGGATGGGGCAAACACACGAAGAAGTCTCACAACACCAGGTTAAAGTCCAACAGGTTTATCTGGTAACAAAAGCCACTAGCTTTTGGAGCATTGCCCCTTCATCAGGTAAGTGGGAGTTCTGTTCACAAACATGGCATGTAAATCAGGTACACAGTATATACTCTCTAACTCGGCCAACGTTGTCCATCTGATACGCTGCAGGAAAGGATTCCTGAGGCATGGTACATTGGGGAGACCATGCAGAGACTACAACAGTGGGCGAATGAACACCGCTTGACAATCACTAGGAAAGACTGTTCCTTCCCTGTTGGTGAACATTTCAGCGATCACAGACGTTTGGCCTCCGATCTTCAGGTAAATATTCTTCAAGGAGGCCTTCACGACATACGACAGTGCAGAATCGCTAAGCAGAGACTGATAACTAAGTTCTGCACACATGAGGATGGCTGCAACTGGGATCTTGGGTTCATGTCACACTATCAGTAACCCCCACAACTTGCCTAAGCTTGCAAAATCTCACTAATTGTCCTGTCTGAAAACAATACACATTTCTTTAAGCTGTGCTTAACCCTCTCTCTACTCACACTGTCTGTGTCTATAAGACTTGATTACCTGTAAAGACTCGCATTCCAACCATTATTTTGTAAATTGAGTTTGTGAACACAAATTGTATCTTTATATACACTGTTTGCAAACACAACTCCCACTCACCTGACGAAGGAGTAGCGCTCAGAAAGCTAGTGACTTTTGCTTTCAAATGAACCTGTTGCACTTTAACCTGGTGTAGTGAGACATCTTACTGTATCTGTAAAGCTCCAGATTCCTTAGTTGAACATGTCTGGAGAGACATGCATTCGGTTTTACAAGGTTGATGAGAAAGGCTATGGTTATTACAATTACCTAGTCCTGAAACCAGGCTGGTTTCAGTCTGGACCAAAAAATAGCTTTTGAATTACATTTTGAAGGAAAAAGAGAGGTGGAGGAGCCTGAGGTAATGGTCTTGGCTGTTGAGTGCATTGCCACCAGTAATGGAGCCATTCAAATTAGGGATTCTCAAGAAGCTAGAATTGGAGGAGCACAGGTACCAGGGAAGGCTGTGGGACTGGAGATGAGACGGGCAGGAACGAGGCCATTTGAAAACCAACATTGAGGAATTGCTAAACAGGAGGCAACACTGGTGAGTGGAACAAGTGCTGCGTGGATGGGGCCTGGTGAGAGTTAGGATGTGGACAGCAGAATTTTGGATGATAGTAGAATGTAGAAGGCCAGCCTGGAGTGCATTGGAGTAGCCAATTGGAGAGGTAACAGAGGCATGGATGAGGATTTCAGCAGCAAATGAGCTGAGGCAGAGGTCAACACAAGTGAAAAGATATGGTCTACGTGGATGTGTAGATGGAAACTCAGCTTTGAGCTGAATATAACACCAAGGTCGTGGAAACTCTAGTTTGACTTCAGATAATTGGCAGTGAGAGGTGGAGTCACTGGCTGAGGAACGGAGCATTTAAGAGAAGCCGAAACAATGGCTTATGGTCCTTAATATTTAAGTTGAAGGAATTTATGCTTGTTTAGTACTGAATGGGGATGACTAAGTTGTTGGCCATGCAGGTTATGGCTGCCTTGAAATTTATATGATAGATTCTTTCAAAGGGATTGCCTGGAGTGTCCATCGTATCTCTTACCTTTCGCGTAGCACTCTGTTTCATTACTGGCCTTTTTGATTTTCCTTTGTAAAGAGTAAAGCAGCACTAAAAAAACTCACAATGTCAACAATGTAGCAGAATGGTGCAATGTATCTGGCTGAACTCATGGTAACAGTGCCCTCCATCCCACCAGTGAACAGACAGGGCTGCAAATGCATTGTTTTTCTGTGTTCAATCAAACTGAATGCCCTCTACTACCCTGACAGCTTCCTGTAGAATCCCTTAATGGGACAGATTATTTAAAGGATCATGAAGAGGATTCTGGGGAATTAGGGATTCTGCTACCTTTCCCCATCTGCCTTAACACTTTTGTGGATATGTGTTGAAATGTTACTGAAGTTGCTGCTGAATGCTGCATTATTCACAGCTTGTGTTGTGAACTTGCTGTCATTATTTTTCTAGCAAGGGTTGGGCCTGTTGTCATGCTTCTGTATTTTAGTCTGTAGTGACTTCACCAGTGATGGTAATGGGACGCTCAGCCTGTCTATCGGACTTGCCTTTTTGATGTGAAACCTGAATAGGAACACCCTGATTTATACATATTAGAAATGTGATACAGAACTATTTCAATAAACATAAATCATTTTGCTAAAAGTAACAATTCCCGCTTCACTTTGACATATTTAAAACGATGTAATAATCATGGTGATAATCAACTGACCATCCTTTTACCCTTTCACAAACAATCTCAGGTCAGTCTGTTTATTCTACCTTGGCAATCAATAGTAAATACCTATTTTAATCTTTCTTCCTATTGTGAGGGTCAACCCAAATCAATTTCTGTTTTACTTCCTGAAGATACGTCTGCCCCCTCACAGCTTGCATAGTGTATCAAACTGGTCCATCAAAGTTTGACTCATCTCTCTCTCTGGCATCATTTGAGAAAACAATCCTTTCTTTTAGCATCAACCGAAAGGCATCAGCCGTGATTCAGTTCAGCCTGTTACATGTCCATTTTTCAGCTTGTGTAGTTACATTGATGTAAAAATGCTTTTCATCCTAGTAACTTTTTCTCCTTTCCCTCTTGGGAACAAGGTTCTTTTAAAATTTCAGACTCTAAATAATAAAGAATAAAGAAAATGTTTTATTTGTGCATATCATCCTAATTTCACTTGTGGGTAGTCAATGTCTCAATATTCTGTCCCTCAGTGGTCTTCATTCAAATTGTGAATAGATTTTTCCACAATGAGCCTGATGAGTCAGTTTTGGTTTCAATGCATCTTGAAATCAGAAAATTGTCACCTCGCATTTAGCACAGAGACAGGGATGTTCCCAAATTAACTTGCACGTCTCAATCAGGAAACTTTATTCATTCTTTTTCTGTTTGATATTTTGCTGTGCATAAATTGCTAACTATTTTTGCCTTATAACAATGGCGTGCACACTTCAAAGAAACAATCGTTTTAGCTGTGGAACGTGTTAGCATGTCCCAGTGCAATATAAATGAAATTTGCCCTTTGCAAAAGTGAAATCAAACTGTTTACAAAGAATTGGCAATCCTGCTCGTTTTCTGAACTCATGTATTAGAGAATCCAGTGGCGATTAAACCATGTCTCCAGACATAGACTTAAAAATGGAAGAAGGCACCCAAAAATAAGAACCTTGTTTATATAACTATCAGAATTGCTTTTGATGTGGCCCTCCATACCTCCTGTATGTGTATCTCTGTGTTGTTAAATATTTTGCAAATGGCATCATGCAGTTTCAGCTCATAAACATTATATCCTGTTGTCACAATTTTTGGTTGTGCTTAAATGCAAACATTGCTCATTAAATTTTGCTATTATCCATCTGTACTGTCGAATTGAAAAGTAAGTTGGCGTGATTGCACTACACAACTGAGGGCGTCATTAGGAATTGGAGGAACAATTTCCCAGCATTATAGTTGCTCGTTCCCGCTGGGGTTCCGATATCTTGCTGGTAAAATCTAGGAAAATAGCCATTGGTTTACCAATTTTCAGAAAGGTCAGGAGAGCAGTATGAATTAATTATAATTCTGATTATATTTCTCTTACGTAGTTTAAGATTTACAATGTGTTCTTCAAGAAATGCTTCCCCTTCCACCCTATCACATCCTGCACACTGTTGATGTCAATTTAGTTAATGCTATGTTCTGTCAAGTTTGGCTGGAATCCTCAATGTGGGGTTAACGTGATAGTAACTCGACAGCATTTTCTAATTTTCTTGCACTATTGGTGCCTGAGGCTCCATTGGCAGCCAACACGGTTAATAAGACTCAAGGGACTATGTTAATCAATTTTCTGCTTTGAAATGCAAAGTCTCGTAGGTCAGTCATTTGTAGAGATTAACAAAGTCTTCACTGCCTTGGGCAACAATAGCAATGCATCTTTCATAATAACTTGGTGTGGAATAATCCAGATTTTACAATAATAGTGATAACTGTGGTTAGAAGTATCTAACAAGAATATGCTTTTTATAATAACTGAAGCAATAAAGAAAGAGGATTTAAAAAAAACCTACTTAAATACTGTAAGTGCAATGCTTCATGTGATGAAATTTTGTCATAGCCATTCATGAATAAGATAGAGAAGTCTTCTTTCCAGACTAAGAGAATCATAGAATCCCTACAGTGCAGAAGGAGGGCATTTGGCCCATCAAATCTGCACTGACCCTCTGACAGAGTATCTTGCCCATGTCCTCTCCCTCACCCTACCCCTATACCCCACACATTTATCTTGGCTAACCCATCTAACCTACACATCTTGGAATGCTGAGGGGCAATTTAGCATGGCAAACCAACTAACCTACACATCTTCAGTTTGTGGGAAGACACCAGAGCACCTGGAGGAAATCCATGCAGACAAGGGGAGAACATGCAAACTCTGCACAAAAATTCACAGAATTGAACCCAGATCCCTGGCGCTGTGAGGCAGTGGTGCTAACCATTATGGTACTGTGCCGCATCAAATCACAAGACTGCAACTTAATAGAGTTGTACGTTCAGATTACTGGTGCATTGCTCTGGATCCAATCATAGCTTATTTTCTAATTTTAATAAAACTGTGGCATGCCTGCTACCAAACAAAAATAAAGAATTGTAATGGAAGAGATATGTATAACTCATCTGCACAGCACGTGGGCATTTATAATAAGCTATCATACAATGTATGACACAGGCAATATTTAATTACTGGCCTATTTTGAACTGGCTAAATTTATAATTCCTTTATCCATTTTGGATGAAAATTACGCTCACCAAATGTTGCTGCTGTGATTTCTTTTCACACAATTTGGACACATCCAATTTTATCTGTCAAATTTATTTCCTCTAGTTTTTTGACCTGCAATGTATTCTTGCCCTTTAAGATTAACTTTGTACCTTGAGGGCATTTTTCTCTCATTAATTTCTTTCTGCTTACGCTGCTGTCAATATGTTAACTATTCCTACCCAATAGCAGTAAATTTGGATCTTTAGCAAATGCCATTCATTCTCCCATCATTCTGCTCTGAAGGAAAGTTTAATTGATGCTAGGAATTATGAGTAGGAGCAGTTACCAATAATTAAAGCTGCTTTGTCCTCCATGCTATTTGACTTGAACATATTTCACTAATGTTCACCATTGCTATTTCAGTGGTCTCAACCCAAATTGTTTGGCAGCAATTCCATTAGAATGCTTATGTTGTATTTTTGAAGGGAGTTGTGGAAGTAAATGAATGTACAAGGTTCAGCTTTGCCCACAGTTTGCTGCTGTGCTTTCTGTTCTCGATTGAAAGCTAATCTGTCTGAAATGTAATGCAGTTGCAATTTGAAAACATTAAACAATGAAGGCTGCCTGACAGTCTTCTCTCCCTGAGGGAGTTAACGCTGTCACAAGAACCTGTGTTAATTTCATTCTTAATGAAATCTTACAATGTTCTGTTTGAGATCTTTGGCAGATTTAATTGTCCTGTGTAAAACTGCCCCATTTCCATCTATTTATTTTTCCACCCTGTGTACAAAATTTCAAGGTACATTAAAGCAAACTTGGCAACACGAAGTTGCAGCGTGTTACGACTTCACAGATCAGTGTCATGGATGGGCGCCACATGAGCCAAGGTTTTCTTGGGCCACACTCCAACTAGAGCCCAAGGGCAGCAGACAGCAAAGTTCCAGACCACTGCCAATGCCTCTCGGATTTTGCTGTCAGACGACATTTAAGAAGGATGCGGCTGATGGTTCTTGTGCCAACTTTCCTCCCACTTTCTCAGTGCTTTTGTAGCTTATGCTTGGTCATTCTCCAGGGGCATTCAGCTACGATCAGACACCCACAGGCCTGGATTATGTGTCCCTCCTCATCGTCACCTACCCTGCTGGGCATATTTTTGGTTGGTTGGGAGTGGGGGAGAGCATGTCGAATTGTTAGCCTTCCATTTCCCCTCCCGCCACTGAGCTGAGTCCTTTGCAAGTTAGGTGCTGAAGTTGGCAGCCTGCCTGCCATACTTAAATGAATAGTAAAGGTAAATTAAGCTTGCTGGAAAGCCTGTTGACCAGAATCGTATGCTGCCCACGCCTGAATAGGGTTGTCAAATATGTGTCACTGAGTAGTTTCAGCTCAGAAAAATAATGGATTTTGACATCCAGAGTTGGCCTTCCAGAATTTTGCTAAAGTGCATTACAGATATAGTTAAGTGTGGGCAGTAAGGTGGGAATGGACAGGTTGTTTTTAATGGTTTGGTGACAAATGGGAGGATGACAGAGCAAGGGCACTTCATTTGGGTATGGGTGGGTGGTACCCTATGTGCCTTGGGGGAGGGTTAACCTCTCCTTCCTTCCTCGCTGCCTGTCTTGCGAAATCCAACCCCTGACCACCACCTCTCCCCTTTCTGGGCACCTGAAATCCTCCCTGGCCTCAAAGTCCAGCACATAGCTTTCTGCAGTGGCCATTGTTTTTTTTTCATTGATCTTCCTGCAGTCCCAATGCTATTCAATAGAATGGCCTCAACTGGGATCTTGTGTTCATGTCACACCATCTGTAAGCCCCATGACTTGTCTGGGCTTGCAATCTCACTAACTGTATTGGCTGGAGACAATATACATCTCTAACCCTTTCTCCAAACAACTTGTCTGTACCTTTTAAGACTTTAAGAACACAGTTGATTTCTTCTAACAACTTGCATTCCAACCATTATCTTATATAGACGCAAACTCAATTTACATGAGAAGACAACTTCCACTCACCTGATGAAGGGACAGCATTCCGAAAGCTTGTGGCTTGTGCTACCAAATAAACTTGTTGGACTTTAACCTGGTGTTGTGAGACTCCTTACTATTCAATAGTGAGCTGTGGTGCAGCCATCAGTGTGATTGGCTGGCAGCTCTTGAGGGTGGGACTTCTACCCATTGAGGTCTGGAAATCCTCTCTCAGCTTGTTTCGCCCACCCCCACTGTGCCATGACAGGTTTCTATCCAGCTGCTGGCCAATTTTCCTTCTGGTGTGGGGAAGGAAAACAGGGTGCAGTCCTCCTACACCCCATTGAAAGAAATGCAACTCAGAATGTGAAAAAACCATTTTGACTTCATGTCTTGCCTCCTCATGACACTGAGCAATGGGGCTGTAACACATTGCATCGTTATGTTGTAAAGCTTAATGGGACTTGACGTTTTGTGCCTATATTAACAATAAATAGTTGGAAAAAGGACAGTTTTACACAGGACAGTTGAGATTCCCACCAATTATTTCAAATAAAACATTGTACGATTTCATATGAAAAGAGGAATTAATCCAGGTTTTTGTGACAGCGTCATAGCTCCCTCAGGTTGCCCTTGGGCTATTGTCAAAACAGTGCTCTCCCTTATCTTCACCTGCCTTTGGAAGTCGCAATAATGTTTTTTTGTGTCGCAGCATGTACCTCACTGTGAATTATCTTCTCCGTCAAGGTATTCAGCCTTCTCTCTGCTCCTTGCAACATTAGCACAACTGTACCTGAAATCTGAGCATCATGCCCAAATCTTTGCAATGCCATAACTGTACAGCATTGAACAACACTCCTAGTTTTCGGAGAATGACTCTCAATAAATACGTTGATATTTATTTGTGGGACTATGAGCCATTCACAGGGTATTTACTGAAACTTATATAAAAGAGACAATTGTAGTGGATTTCGATGGGATGATTGAGTAACTCTGATAAGTGGGGTATAAATAAGTTGCATATGAAAATGAAAGTTACAACTACAAGGGGCTTGATGGGTTCTGCAATGCTGGTGGGCAGAAGTGAGATACTGTTTGTGGAATCTGATTGATCAGTGTTGAATGGAGGCAGATTAATGCACGAGTTCTGCTTTGTTACCTCTGGGCATTGGGAAATATTTTTACTGAATCTTTGCTTTGGGTGGGGTTGGGTCTATCCACAGAGTCGATTTGATAAACTTAGATGGCCTGGTCTTGTTCCATCTTTTGTTAAATTCTTGCATTTAAACTTTTTGCTTCCGGTAACTGTTCCAGGTGATTTTTAGGAACAAGTTAAATCATTGCTTTTGTCTCTGTTCTTTCATGTGTCTTAATGCTTTTGCTTACTTCTGCCATCAGCAAGTAATATCAGAAGTATAGGGCAAGCTACTTTCAGCAAGAAAGATAGGAAATTGAATTCATTCAAGCATTAAACACCAAAATAGAGATGATGGCTACAGAAATGTTACATAATGTATGAATTGAATGCCTTTTTTATTTTTATGATCAATTTTAACAGAAAAGTGATTTCATAGTGTAAAATTTTATTCATAAGTGATTAGATACACTGGAAAGCTCCTAATCCTCAAAATAGATCCATGGCTTTAATACCAAGTCTGTGCCTCTGGTAATGCAGCTAATTTTTAATCCATTGCAACAACTTCCCATTGATTCCACATGATTCTGCCTTGCAGATATACCTGCTGTGAGGTCCCTTTATTCAAAGGTACACAGCTTATACGGAAATGTATTATAATTCCATGTAAACTATAAAATGGGATAATTGTTAGCCCAGGTGTGCGCAACCAAAGTTTTCACAGCTCAAGACTGAATGGTAACATACTTATTACAAGTACCATGCTAAATTTCTCAAGAAAAAAGAAACAGCAAAACAATGAAGAGTTTAGAACTACATGCAAATATTTTATGATGTTGAAATTATTCCTCAGAGGCTGGTGTTCCTTCATCAGATTCCCTCTATTTACAAACTTATCTCCACAAGGACTAAATCTGGAGTATCACAGGTAAGGCTCCCTGATTGGACAGGTGATCATTACCTCAGTCAAGGAGCTCAGACTCCATGAGGTTAATGTCTTGGGCCTCGTTGTGGTCATCACAGATTTAAATATGATTTTGAAAAAGTAAGTTTGCAGACTAGCTGGTTGTGATGCGCTGTAGCAAAATTCTGGAAGAGCAACTCTGGATGTGTCAAACTCCATTACTTTTCTGAGCTAAGGACTACTCACAGTGACACATTTTTGACAAGGAGCACAGATGATCATTATGAATGTACAGCTAGCCTATCACAGACTATGAGCATATGTTATCAGGCAATATGATGAGTGTTTGTAATTGCTGTTGTCCTCTACCATACTTTACTTGACTAAGGGGCATGGCTGGATTTCATGTGAAACATATTGGACCATCCATTCTTGTGCCAGCACATCTAATGATGTCTGTTGTTTATTAGAGTTGCCCTCACCTGTTTAATTCCTTTTGCATGACAAGCTGTTGTAACTGCGAGCTGATAATGCGACAGAAAGGGGAGCACGAATTCTGGGAACCTAAGTGAATAGAGCAAGGAACTGTATAACTCCATAACCCATTGGACTCGAACATTGTGAAAATCACTGCAAGGACTGAGGAAGGTGGTGTAAATTAGTGAATACATTCAGCGTCAAATCAGGTGCGGAAAGAGAAGTACAGAGGGGACAAGGAAGATTGGATTAAGTAGAGAGAAAAACAAGAGAAAGGAAAAGGAATGTTTTTAAAAAAAATATAGTCTTCATTTTTCAATCTCTAACAACAAATTAGAACCTGCACACTGAAACTCCACTGTTTTAATAGTTAATTTTCAGTGTCAGACAGGTTAACTGGCTGTACTCAACGTCTAGCATTTTGTTAGAAGGGTACTTAGACTGAGTTAGATAAGACTTATAAATTATAACATATGACTTATAAGTTCAATTCAGGCCTTGGATGACTGTGTGTATGTGGAGTTTGCATGTTCTCACTGTATCTGCATGGGTTTCCTCCGGTGCTCTGGGTTGGTTGATTGGCCATGTTACGTTGACCCTTAGTGTCAAGAGCATTAGCAGGATAGATATGTGAGGTTATGGGGATAGGGGCTTGGTGGGATTGTTGTCAGTGCAGGCTTGATGGGCCAAGTGGCTGCCTCTGCACTGTAAAGATTCTATGATTCTAAATTTCTATTGTGTGGTTAGTATGTATTTCATGTGCAATTAGAAGAACTTTACACTTTAAATGCATTTCAATGGTAAGGCAGACAGATATTTTGTGACAACACAGCAGGGCAGTGCATGTTGGGCAAGAGGTTTCTGGATTTTTGTGTTTACTGTTGTCTGGTTGCAATAACATTTGTGCATTAATAACTATGCTATTTTGACAACAAGAACAAATTATTCATCTATTTCCTCAAAAGGAAGAATGTGCAGGGTTTTAGGGAGCAGTTGAGAGAATGGCATGAACTCAATTGCTCGTTTGGAGAGCTATTACAGTCATATTAGGCTAAAGGTCACCTTTTGCATTGTAACAATTCTGTTTTTGTTGCTGAACACTCTTAAAGACAAAACCCAAAACCCCCGTATTGAGCTTTTTTGGAAAATCCTTCAATCTCCCAGTAAACACTGGACTAATGGGAGAAAATAGCTGTGGAGAGAATTGTTCTGGGTTTGCTATTAAGCAGCTGTGGAGAATTGCTTAAGTCACAAGAAGAAAGCAAATTTTATTGATTACCAAATCATCTCCAGTTGAAATAATAGTTTTGAACAGTTTCTTTGCAAGGGAAACAATATTTGCTCAACTATTTGAAAGGCAAAGAAGCAGGAGAAAAGAAACGTAGCTGAACACAGAGCAGATATTTCAGTTCCTGCACCTAAGCATATTGACTCACCTGAGAGCAGGAGGATTGGATAAGAGAATCACATGCTGGCAAGGGATCATGGATAATTTTCTGTCAATTTACTTTAACTTGATAGAAGATCAAGCCAGCTCTGTTAAGGGTGTGCTCTGTTCAAAGGCTTCTCTATTGTACCAAGCTAGCTGATCGAATACACCGGAATAGGAAAAAAATGCAGGTGATTATGTTCTAATGCGTGTTTTCAGGATACGAGTTTCCCTTCACGGATATCCAGAGAATGAGAGAGATGAGAATATTTTCTATCTCATCAGGGTCTTTAATTTGTTGAACTCTCTTCCCCAAGAGCAGAGGAGGCTGGGTCATTGAACTTATTCAAGGCTGAGTTCGTCACGGTTTTGTTAGAAAATGGTGTCGAAGGTTATGTTGGGGGGGCAGGCAGAAAGTGGAGTTGAAACACAATCAGATCAGCCACAATCTTATTAACTGGCAGAACAGGTTTGATGGGCTGAATGGTGTGCCAGTCTTTCTTAGTCCTGTGTTCCAATGGACTAAGGGGCAGTACAGTGGTTTGGCACTGCTGCTTCATAGCGCCAGGGATCTGGGTTCGATTCCCAACTTGGATCACTTTGCGGAATCTATACATTCTCTGTGTCTAAGTGGGTTTCCTCTGGGTGCTTGGGTTTCTTTCCACATTCTGAAAAATGTGCTGGTTAAATGTGTTGACCGTACTAAATTGCCCTTGTTGTACCTAAGCAGGCACCCGAGTATGGCCACAAGAAGATTATCACAGGAACTTCATTGCAGTTTTAATGTAAGCCTACTTGTGGCACTACTAAATAAACTTTAAACCTCTGCTGTTAAGACAATGCAGAAGCAGTAAACAAATCTATTTTTTCTTCATAGAAACGAAGGCAAATATGCTGTAGTAAAGTTGATTTCTTTAAGATGCTCTGATGCAGTTACATCTTAAATAATTGTGGGAATACTTTCTCTGGTGCTTTTGCTGTACTTCATCAGAGGTAATTATTGCACATTTGCTTCTGACTTTATTCCACATTGCAAACAAATGTGATCATATAGTACCTGACCAAAGGCTAACCTTTCAAGTCTAGCAGCTGATTACAGAGTGTCGTTGACAGAGTTTGTCTATCAATGTTCTATTTCTACAACAAAGGGCAAAGAAAGGGATTGGGAAATAAAATTAATTTCACATCATGAGGTTCGCTACTGTAAAAACTGGTGTCAACTATTTTTCCTTGAATTTCTCCTTGTTTAATCTCTGAAATCCTCAATTCATGATGGCTCTGGTGCCATGTGCATGGCACCCTCTGGTGCCGTGCTCAAATAAACATTCCTCACCACTGAGCTTAGCAGTGAGAGTTGACAGGCTATTTCGGTGTAAGTGATATCATAATTAAGCCTGACCTTATCCTTACCCCAGTTCCCTTACACATGCTTGCAGTGAAGGCCTTTGAACAAGTAATCAGGAATGGAAACCGTGGCTGTTCTCTACACTTCTGTCATGAGATGGGATAGAGAGCTTTTAGCCTTCAATTGCCACCCTGGCGCAAGCTGCACGTGCTCCACAGGTTGAACTAAGGGCTGGAATTTGGTCACCCACTGGCGACACGCTCAGAGATGGAAAGTCAGGCAAATTAGTGTGGGAAAACATCAGGAGGGGGTCAGATGTCTTTTTGCCACCATGTCGTTTCGCAGGCAGCGGGTGGAAGGGCAGATGTGCAATCAATAGAATCTCAGTTATGCCTCTTTCCGTCTCTGATGTTTTAGCTAATTAATTAAATTTTAGAGTTTCAAAACAATGAGGTGGTAAAGTTTTTTTTTCACAAGTTTATGTATTAATGTCACAGTAGGCTTACATTAACATTGCAATGAAATCACTGTGAAACTCTCCTAGTCACCACACTCTGGCGCCTGTTTTTCACAGAGAGAATTTAGCATGATCAATGCACTTAACCAGTATGTCTTTTGGACTCTGGGAGGAAACCAGAGCATCTGGATGAAATCCACGCAGACATGGAGAGAATACGCAATCTCTACACAAACAGTGACCCGAGCTGAGAATAGGACCCAGGTGCCTGGCGCTGTGAGGTAGCAGTACTAACCACTGTGCTATATGTCACACTGGCTGGGATATTCAACCTCAAAACCAGTTAGGGAACAGCCAAGTTTTATTCTAGAAAATTTGACATTGCATTTATTATAATGGCTTTGCCTTTCATCCACAATAACAGCAGCCTTTTTTGGAAAGGAGGTAAGCCCATTATAATAAATGTCTCCATTATGTTTGTGTCGCGGAGCTCAAACCACAATAAGGTTATCTCCAGCAGTCACATCAATCAGTAATAACCTGCTTTTACTTGCATCTTAGAGTCTGGTGAGGGAATCTGTTGCGTGCATTTCCTATTCAGTACTGTTCATTGATCATTGGAGTTAGAATGGAAACATTTTGAATGATTCACTTTTCTTTTGTAACATGGAAGATTAGAAGTGATGAGCATAAATCATTGAATTGTGGAAACTTACTGAGGATTCTATGAAAATGCAGCAATGCTGAGTTCCATGTCCTTATGTCATTTTCCCTTAACCTTGTCAGTTCAGAAAGATCTGTTCAAATCCTTTTTAAGATTACTCGTTTCTTTTTTAGATCGGGTTTTCAAGATCCTGACAACTCTCATAGAATCATAGAATCTCTGCAGTGCAGAAGGAGGCCATTCAGCCCATCAAGTCGGCAATCCTACCCATCCCCTATCCCATGTATTTACCCTGTTAATTCTCCCGATACCAAGGGGCAATTTAGTATGGCCAATCCACCTACCCTGCACGTCTTTGGACTGTGGGAGGAAACCGGAGCACCTGGAGAAAACCTATGCAGTCACAGAGAGAATGTGCAAAGTCCATACAGGCAGTCATCCGAGATTGGAAGTGAAACCAGGTCCCTAGCACTATGAGGCAGCAGTGCTAACCATTGTGCCCCCATGCCATCCTTTGAGTGGAACTTGTAATTCACTGAGTGAAAAAAAATCTCTTTCCTCTAGATCTTTTCCAGTTATTTTAAATCTGTGAACTCTGCTTAGTCATGATGTGGAGATGCCAGCATTGAACTGGGGTAAACACAGTAAGAAGTTCCACAACACCAGGTTAAAGTCCAACAGGTTTATTTGTAGCAAATGCCACTAGCTTTCAGAACTGGCTGTTCTCATCTGACTTCAACCTGGTGCTGTGAGACTCCTTACTGTATTAATCTGTTTTCCAGAGGGAACCCGCTTTTGCCATCTATTCTGTCAAAACACCTCTTTTCTTGCAAAGCTCCATTGGCTTCCCTGCTCCAAAGCAACTCTTCCCAATTTCTTGTGATATTACAATGTGATATTCTGTAAAGTAATTTTCCACTCAACTTGCTTGCAAATGTCACTGTGTTTTAATTGGAAACAATTAATATTCATTAAAAACCTGGATGGTAAAGAGATCTTTTATTAAACCAGCGAGTTAAAATTTGAAGTGCAGTTTGCTTTTGACAGAATGTTAGTTGCCATGTATTAGATCTTGCTGCACTTGACACAGGACCAGACAATAACCATTGGGTTCATTAATCAAATCTCTTTTTGATCAATTTCAGTCCTGCCCACCACCACTA
Source organism: Sphyrna mokarran (assembly GCA_024679065.1). Taxonomy (NCBI): domain Eukaryota; kingdom Metazoa; phylum Chordata; class Chondrichthyes; order Carcharhiniformes; family Carcharhinidae; genus Sphyrna; species Sphyrna mokarran. The sequence goes on from JAGIQG010000019.1 coordinate 26,706,575, forward strand.
CCACCGCTCTCCCCCCCCCCCCCCCCCCCCCCCCCCCCCCGCCTGCCCATTTAGCACAATTATTCAAATTGCGTCTCGCCCAAAAAGATCACCTAATTGCTTCCTGAGGCCTTTCCTGCTAACATAGCTCTCAGTTTGGAATAAAATATCTCACCTGACCTCCTTTCTCACTCTAATTTGCTGTTTGTTTTTAATTCGTGGCCTTCAGCTGCGCTAAATGCCAACTGTCATTTGTTTAAATGCTGTGTTGGGTTGTCAGAAGTTTACACGAAAGATCAATCTCTTTTTTTAAACATGGGGGAACTGGAGGTTGTCGGTATGAACTAATCGAATCAGATGGCCAGCACAAATGGAGGCTGTCAGAACCAATCCAATCAGTTGGAGGACAGCGCTAAAGACTTTGGATTCGCACAAACATGAGGCAGTAAGGTTTCAAGATGGCTGATGGTCTCTGAGAGAGTGACAGCTTTTGTTTTTTTTTCATCAAATCCATCGAGTCCCTACAGTGAAGGAGGCCGTTCGGCCCATCGAGCCTGCACTGACAACAATCCCACCCGCGCCCTATCCGTGTAATCCCACATATTTAATCCGTTAGCCTCCCCTGATAATAGGCAATTTAGCACGGCCAGTCAACCTAACCTGCACATCTTTTGGGGGAAACCGGAGCACCCAGAGGAAACCCATGCAGAGATGGGGAGAATGTGCAAACTCCACACGGACAGTCACCCAAGGCTGGGATTGAACTCTTGGTGCTGTGTGGCAGCTGTACTAGCCACTGCACCACCGTGCCGCCTCCATTTCTTGTTAATTGTTTCTTGTTACACTCATTTTTTAAAAAAAAAGTTGATGCAAACTAAATTTTTCTTCGATAGAACTTTCTGAAGCATTTCTTGTTGTTTCTTGAGGACTAATTGCAGCCACTTTTCTCAGAGTAGGTGGAGAGGCCTGTTATGCATTAACTGGCTTCGCTGAGCTTCCCTGTCATCACATTACCAGGATTGGCAGGGCTTAGAAATAAAGAGCCGGTTCATTTAATTGAAGTCAACTCTTCAGCAAATCCCATATTTAATATTTTACTACATGTGCTGCTGCTCTGATTTGTGATGTGAAATACTGATTTGTTTTCGCAGAAGTGGCAGTGCCCGGTTGTATAACTTAGCTATTGTTGATTTTATTTATGCACAAGTGCTTGCTGTCCCATTGTTCTCATTGGAACATCTAGAAAATAAGTCTGGAACATGCATATGATTACTGTCACAGAAAAATATGTGGGTGATATTAATAATCAATGAAAGATGCATGCAAATTCAAAATCTCTGCCCTGGAAATCTCACTTTTGGTGACTTTTTTTAAAAAAAGTAGTTCTGCTGTGTAATGATTTTTACTTTTGGTGAACGAAAATAGATTTTTTGAGCAGGGTAATACAAACCAGCAATTGCTCTTGGCAATACTTGTGTGAATATTTAAACTCCTCTACCTGTTATTTTAACAAGTGTGCAATACTGTGAGAGCAAGTATATTCGGAAACTATGGATGACAGGAGACATGGCACTCAGCATTGTAATGATGGCTGAGGTGGTATTTAATCAAGGGTCAAAGGTCAATGCAAGGATAATTATTGTCATATCCTGAGGTGCTTTTTTTTTTTGAGAATATATTTTTTGGTTTAATTCGCGAGTTGGAGGCTGTGGCCACGCCATTCTGTGCCAGGCTTCCAAGTCCTGCTCCAGCCCCATTGTCCACATGACCGGGAAGGATGGTTATGTTGGAGTTATTCAGAGCTTTGGTGAGGCCACAGCTGGAGCACTATGTGCAGTTCTGGTTGCCACATTATTAGAAAGGATGCAGGGGTGCAGAGGAGATTCCCCAGGATGCTGCCTGGGATGGAGCATTTAAGTTATGAAGAGAACTTAGACAGGCTTGGGTTGTTGTTATTGGTCATGATGTAGAGATGCCGGCGTTCCTACTGCACACCATCGTAATTAGCAAAATAGTTCTGTATAGAAGCCCTGCCATGCAGAAAGAGGACATCTGGCCCATCAAATCTGCGCTGACTATCTGAAAGTATTGTAACCAGGCCCTCCCCTCAGCTCTATTCCCATAACCGTATATATTTAACCTGACTTACCCACCTAACGTACACATCTTGGGACATTAAGGGGCAATTTAGCATGGCCAATCCACGAAACCTGCATGTCGTGGACAGTGGGAGGGAACTGGAACATCTGGAGGATACCCTTACAGACATAGGGAGAATGTGCAAAATCCACACAGACAGTCACCCGAGACTGGAATCAAACCCATGTCTCTGGCGCTGAGAGGCAGCAGTGCTGACCACTGTCACCATGCCATGCCAAAATAGTTTTTAAAAAAATTTAAAACCAGTTTTTAAAAAAACATTTTCGATTATTTAAAATTGATTTACTACCAAATGGCAGACTAGACTAATTAAATATGCTGACTTAATATATTGAACTCGTTCTCAGCTGTGTTACTAAAACTGCTCTTCAATATACCAATGAATAACTTCCAGCATGGCTCCCTATCCACTGTAAATTCTAACTAATATTACCTAATGTATGTAGTGACTTGATATAAGAAACATCATTGGCTACTCCAAGTTCAGAGTGTCCAACTTTACTCTGAGATAGTGTCTTATCAAAAAATGGATAACTTGTTTCTGTTTTGTTTCATTTTTGACCTATTATGCCACGTGCTTACATGATGGGACCAAAAATAAGAGATCCCCCATTAACAGTATATCTGATGGGTACATAAGAATTAACCAAAAGACGTATACTACTCCATTCTTTTTGGCGTATATTTTTCAATCTATAAGAACTGAACTCGCAACACATTTGTGAGAGTGGAATTAAGAAAGTTGCATTGTACTTAAAATATGCCCCTCTCTGCTGTGGCTATATTATTTAAAAAAAAAAGTTCTTCTGTGAAGACCTTCATTAATGTCTGCTTACTGAATGAATGGGTGAAATGTCTTGCACTGTTGAGTTGTATCTTTAAGCTGAATTGCTTGTGAAATCCTCTTTTTCCAGACAGAATTCAAAAGACACCAGTCGTTTGCAAGCCAGAAGGTGTCAAATTAGTACCCCATGCAGTTCTATATATAGAACTGAACAGAATGCCTCCTGGCTAGGCTGAACTTATAGTGCGATCTCTGCGGCTGACATTTTATATTCATAGAAGCAATGCAATTTGGCATCTGCGAGGCATTGTGGGCATGAAATATAGATGGAACTGTCACATATCTAGGCTACTGCTAACAATATAATTGCATTAATTAAATAATAGCTGCATAATTTCATAAAATATTGCATCCTCATGTCAAGAAGTAATGGGATAAAAATTGGTTTGTCTTCATCCTTTTTTTGTTTGCAAAATGGATAAAATGCTAACCCATTTAGCAGTGGATTGTCCATTATTGCATGTGTGTGTATATATACATATGCATAAAACTGTTGTCTTGTTTGCCTGCCTACTTCACCTTAAGCTAGCCTGAACTCTAGGGAGAGGGAAAAAGATTGACTCATCAAGCTTACTACTGCAAGAAGGAACTATATATTGTTGCCAACATGAGCTTCATGTGTTACTTTTTCTGTTGGCCTTGTAAAAAGCCTTGAAGAAATACAATTCTCAATAACTTTATAATAAATATTGGGTGAGTTCCCGACTTAAAGTTCTAATTAATCCCAAATCAATTCTCTTATACTTTAAGTTACAGATTTAAATCACGTTTAAAAAATGTGTTTAAAAATTTCTCCCCCCCTCAAGTTAACTTGCAAAATATTTGGATTCGCTATTGCATTTTTGTTTTTGGATATGTTTCTCTGCCAGGTTCAACAATTAAATTAGGATTGGTGTTTAATAAAAGTCTGTTCTCTATGTTGCTCCTTCATTGGTGAGTACGTAACTCATGTACCATTGTTTTAAAATTATAGCTGGAAGTACTGACCCAGATATGAGAGATGCAGCAGAGTGGTTCAGTACAAAGAACAAATAAAATTACAGCACAGAAACCGGTCTTTTGGCCCTCCAAGCCTACACCGACCTACAAGCTGCCCGTGTGAACTAAAATCCCTACCCCTCTGGGACCTTTGCCCTCTATTCTCATCCTATTCGTGTAATTGTCCGGGTGTCCCATAAAAGTACATTACTGATTGGACTGCTGGAGCTGCGTTGGTCAGCGGGGAATTTTTTGACACTTGCTGTCCAGCTGATAATGCAAAGTGGTCCAGAGGGTACTGCAGTTAAATCCTAAAGAAGCTCAGACGCATTCTTCTGCCACTTGGTAAACCAAGCACATACGTGTAGACATGCATAGACAATCATAGCTTTGCAGACATGCATAGTTTTTTGTTTATTAAAATACTAATTTGATTATGTTAAGGCAATTACATGAGAAGATAGTGGCATTGACACTTGATTGTTAATCTTAAGGTCCAGGCTAAAGTTCTGGGGACAAAGGTTCAAATCCCTCCATGGCAGCTGGTGAAATTGAAACTTAATTAATAATCTGGAGTTAAAAAATAGTGTTAGTAATGGTGAGTGGTGTTGATAGTTATTAAATCCCAGCTGGTGCATTAATGTCCTTTAGGGAAGGAAATCTACCATCCTTACCTAGTCTGGCTATTATTCCCACTCCAGACCCACAGCAATGTGATTGATTCTCACCTGCTCTCTGAGATGATGTGGCAAACCACACAGTTCAAGGGCAATTACGAACGCTGGCCTTACCAACAATGTCGACATCCCATAAAGAAATAAAGCAATGAAGGCAAGTTAACTACTTATGATGTCAAGAGAAAGCTACTTTGATTTGGAATGATAACTATGGACTTTTGAATGGAGCTACCCCATGTTAAATTGATACTTCTCTTCATCCTCACATTCTGCACACTCGATGAACGTATGCCTTGTATGTATAATGTGCAAGAAACAATACTTTTCACTGTATACCAATATATATGATAACAATAAGTCAAATCCAAGTGCTTCCTCATGTAAATAGCACACAAGTAGCAAAAATAAACTGGAATTGACAGAGTGAAGTATGATGTTCAGATTTAGTATTAGTAAAAAAAAAAATCTAAAACATGCTACACATTTTATTTTGTATATGTTAAACAGTGAAAATTACTTTTAGTTAGATTTTCCAGCCCAAAAATACAATTGGAACACTGTATTTCCAATGGTCTGGGTGAAAACGTTGTATGTGGCACATGCCTGAATGAGAGAGACAAAATGGTGGAGGCTATGCACATTCCAAGAGTAAATCAATTCTACTTAGTAGGGAAAATGTATTTATTGCCAAAGGTAGCTTTTAGTCTATGGTGCATCATAATCTTTGATTCCTGAAGCAGACTAGATTATCATAACTCTAAGGAACACAGCTGAATTCCAGCAGATAAAAATATAATGACAACTACCAGAAACTGATTATGTGAATGTGATAATCCTCACAAGGTCTATGGGGGGAATCACTGATTGATCTCTCTCTAAGGCTCAATGACTATGAATTCCCCTGGCTTGCCTGTCTGGAACTCATTACCTGAGCCTTTAATAAGGCAGGCCTAGGACTGGACCTGCTGAACTGTAGTCCCTAACAGGGACTTGTGTGCATACATCATGGCTGTGGCTTTATGTTGCATTCTGTAAGTAAATTATGTTCCTTTCCAGCCGGGCTTCCTGAGTCATTAAAATGAATGAAAATTATTCTTTTCATTTTGAAGATGTATTTGTGGATATAAAGATGAGGACCCTATCCGAATACGAGTACCTAAGGCAATTAGTCTGAAAGATGGAGAGAGATGTAAATGCCATGAATGTGGATTGCATTTGTGTGAGTGTTGAGGTGAAAGGACAATGGTGTATTTACTTTCTAAATATATTGTTTGATTATGGCACTTAAAATGAGTATTATATCAATCCAATCTCCCATGATTAGTGAGCTGTAGATGAATACTTAAAACCTTCATTTTCGATATCAATATGGTTTCTCAGTAACCCAAAGATATTATCTGTATGTTTCCAACATAAATATCCAACATGCTGCTTGAGGTAAATGGAGGTAAAATGTTAACTCCAAGTGGGCTTCATGTTCCATCAACTTGGTTTGCTGAATTGAATCTTGAACCTGGAAGGCTGCCACTCTGATGTGACTGCCTACGAGATGATTCTTCTTTGCCTGAAAGTAGGGAAATTTCACAGTAACTTCATTGTAGTGTTAATGAACAAAGAAAATTACAGTACATGAACAGGCCCTTCAGCCCTCCAAGCCTGCATCAACCAGGCTGCCTAACTGAATTAAAACCCCCTACCCTTCTGGGATCATAACCCTCTATTCCCATCCTATTCATCTGTTTGTCAAGACATTCCTTAATGTGAGCGTTACTTATGATCAATAAATAATCTTAAAAAAAACTTAAGAACATGGGGCTTTTTTTATGGACAGTTCACCACAAAGCCACCTTAAGTCAAGGAACTCTTGTAAATCTCATGATGAATGTGTTCTCGCTGCGCGAGCCATGGATTTTACTGTCGTCGTAAAGTATAATGTCTTGTGAAGCAAATTACGTAGCCGTTTTCTAAAGCGTGAGAGGTGCATTTGGCTTGAGCAAAATGGAGATTTATGGAAAAGCAATTAATCCTAATATTTCACTTGAATATTTGGAGCTGTTTGTGAGGGTAATCCATTCTAATTTGCCAGAAGGTAGCGGCTCTGAATGCTTGTCCTCCCCTTCCCATTATTTATCAACCTGGGAAATGCAAAGGCAGCCTCGTATGTCATACGCTCAATTGCAGAAGTTCCATAAATATATTCATAAACAACTGTTATTGTCATTGCTGCCATGGCAACAGCCTTAATAAAGCTGCCGGCTTGTGTGTCTCCTGTGGAAATCTGATTATTTGCGTAGATAGTGGCGTTTTAAATTTGAGGGCGGCTCAGCCATGGCTGGTTTGTTGTGTAAATTTGTGATGCGCTTGGTTTGTTCAGTCTGATGGGGATAACACATGACAGATTGCACCACAATAGAAGGAAGAGATAATGAAATCTCAAATTAAAATACCCAGTGAAACATAGTTAACAAAATGATCCCAAATAAATTAATTTATGAAATGCAATGTCAAACTAAGATTGCACCACACTTTAATTTTATTGCCCACTTGTCAATTTATTTTCTCCCAGAATTAGACGTGAATAAATGTGTTATTGTTTGGTGTATGGTGACCGAGCGTTTACTGTTGACCATAGTGTTCACTGTCTTCACTTCCCTAATGATGACCTGAGCAATGCCGATTTGTGGCTTTTAATCAGTCAATGTTCTAATCAGGCAAGGGAAAAGCTCACGTTGCTTTCTCACATGGTAGTTGCATGCTGACTGAGTTTTGGCACATGATAGTCACCCACTTGAATTTCTCTCCCCTCAACCCAAGTGGATGCGATGGTTTGGAGGTCGTGTTAACCCATCGAAGCTTGTGGATTTGGGTCATCTTGGAGCCCAAATTGCTTGGAACCTGCCAGCATCTGCTTTTATTGGAGGGCAAGAGAAACCAATGCAGTCTTGAGGAACCTGTTCATCATTGGAAACAATTTAGAGGCTGCTTTCCTCCTATTTAAGTGCTTCCATTTTTAATTCCATGAAGTTTATTTATTAGTGTCATAAGTGGGCTTGCATTAATACTGCAATGAAATTACTGCGAAAATCCATAAAACATGTGAACTTATCCACCCACTACTCAACTCCATGGCCTGCTTTGGACAATCCTACAATCAGCAACTCCCTCTTGATCTCTTGCCAGTCTCCTTCTGATCTCTGTCATGATCTTGCATCTCTCCCTGACTACTATTGAATCTCTCTCCAGCTCGCCCACCTCTCCTCAAAATCTGCATAATTCGATAGGAGTCAGTGAGAGCTAAGGAGGAGTGATGCAAGATCGTGAGAGAGATCAGAAGGAGACTGGCAAGAGATCAAGAGGGAGTTGCTGATTGTGGGATTGTCCAAAGGAGGCCATGGAGCTCTGGAGGGGGTGGAGAAGTTCACATGTTTTAAGGATTTTCACAGCTGCCCAGTCCGGATCCCTCACCAACATTTTTACAATTGCCAACACACCCCCACCCCCCAAACCAACTATGCTGTAGTTATATCCTCTTTCACCACAATCTTTACCCCAAACACCACAAAAGCTTACCAGTTCCTGGTTCTGCTCCACTCCCAGGCTAACTGGTTTTGTCCATCTAACTGTCTCCGGGTAGGGAACCTGTTTATTTAAAAATAGAACACACTGCTTTCAGGAATCAGAATTCCTCCTTCTCAATTGGAAATCCTTTTCAGTAAATGCTGCGATCTTTATTTTCTCAGCGAAAAACCAAAGTGTTGAAAACTTGTTGCTCGATATTCAATTTTGTACAATGAAGTGGTTAGCACCGCTGCTTCTCAGCACCAGGGACCCTGGTTCGATTCCCGGCTTGGGTCACTGTATGTATTGGGCTCTCGCCATGTCTGCGTGGGTTTCCTTCAGGTGCTCCGATTTCCTCCCACAATCCGAAAGATATACGTGGGCAGGTGCCAGAGTATGGCAACTGGGGAGTTTTCACAGTAACTTCATTGCGGTGTTAATGTAAGCCTACTTGTGACACTAATAAGTAAATTTTAAACTTTAAAAATTTTGTTGTTCTTCTGGAGGCTTGTGGATCGAATCAGCCTCTGAAAGAATGAGCTGAAATTCCCTCTAAAACCTGGTTCAATGTCTTCCATATCCACCTCCTCGGTAATGTGGATTGCTGCAAACGTGCTAAGTGCTGTGGCTTCGATTTTGTCACTGCAGTTAGCACAATGTGATAGCAGCATCTCAGAAAAAAGAATTAAAGTGTTTGAAAAATAGCAGTTGCTGCAGCTAGCAATGTAATGGCTTTGTGAAACTGGTCACCATTGAATTTTGAGCAGACTGTTCATTAAACACTGAGGATCATTTACTATTCCTGTGATCTAAACCCCAATGTACGAGCAAACAGTGTAGTGCCATAATGCTGGGATAGGGAGAAACTACTCTTAACATCTGAACCAGTTCACAAAGCAGCAGCCGCAGTTCACTGAGCACTCCAAGGGGTTATCTGTCTTAAATTGGCGTGATATATAGAACAGGAAAATAATGGCAATCAGGTTAGCACATCTGTAACATTAACAGCTGCAGGGATTGTCGTGTTTGGTGATTAGATAGTTTTCCTATAAAAACTATTTTGCTTTCTTATAATTGTCTAGACTATAACACTTTTACCACAGTTTTTTGTGACGTTTTCTTGCTGAGAACCGATAAGAACTAAAGAAGGAAAATTAAGAATAATTATGAAAATAGCTAAGAGACCAAAAGGATTATGGGTGGCAGAGTGGTTGGCACTGCTGCCTCATAGCACTAGGGACTCGGAATCAATTCCAGCTCTGGTAACTGTGTGGAATTTGCACACTCTCCCCATATCTGTGTGGGTTTCCGCCGGGTGTCATGGTTTCCTCCCACAGTCCAAAAATATGTAGACTTGATGGGCTGAATAGCTCCTTCTGCACTGTAGGAATTCAATGGTCCTATTCTAGTAGATGTAAAATTTTGGCATGGTTCTTAAATACTTTGGGCCAGATTTTCCAGTCCCCCAGTGGCATGCTTTCTGGTGATGGAGGCAGCTTGCCAGTAGCTGCCAACACGATCTTCCAGTCCTGCCAATGTCTACAGCATTTTGCATGTCTCACCCATCGTGTCGCCAAGGAATCCCCATGGGGGGGATGGTGTGAGGGGAGGTGTAGATGGGAGGACAGGACTCTCACCAATGGGAAGGTCTGCAGAACCCTACCCTATGTGCTTGTCTTACAAAAGAGAGGATGAAGCAGACACTGTAGTAAGGATGAGGAATGTGAGTTATTGGTTAGGATAAACATGGCGAGGAGGGAAATATTAAAGGGTAAATCACTAGGCCTGAGTGACATGTATCCCAGGCTGCTAAGGGAATCATGGGAAGAAATCATTCTGAGCACCATCCTCCATTCTGGCTGCAGGCGTGATACTGAAGGGCTACTAACGCCACACCTCCCTTAAAAAGGGAGGAAAGGATAGCCCGAGCGATTGCAGACCAGTCAACGTAACTTCAGGCAAGGGAAAATCATGGGCAAAATAATCAGAGGCAGAATAAGTGATCAGTTAGAGAGGTAATCAAGGATTGTCAGATATATTTGTTAAGGGGAAGTTGTGTCTGACTAACTTCAGCAAATGTTTTGAGGGGGGCTAGTAAGGGCAGACCATTTGATGAAATCTGCATGTATTTTAACAAGTCTTTTTGACATTGTGATTTGATTTATTATTATCACATGTATCAACATACAGTGAAGAATATTGTTTCTTGGATGCCGTAAAGACACATTAGAAGCTCATTGGATCAAAGGGAAAGTGTTAAGTTGGGTTTTGTTGGATGCTTGGAAGTAAATGGTGATAATGGATGGGTATTTTTTGTGACTGGAAGGCTGTTTTCAAAAGGATTCCACAAGGCTTAGGTCCCTTAGAGTTTGTGGTATTTATCTATGATTTTGGCTTAAGCATTTGGGATATTGTTAAGCAGTTTGCAAATGATATGAAAATTGGCTGTGTGATAGTGAGGGAAAAAAGCTACAGGCTGCAAAAAAAATACAGATTGACCAGAGAGCAAATAAATGGCAAAAGGAATTCAATCTGAAGTGCATTTGGGAGGACAAACAAGCAAGGAATTGCACAATAAATGGGAGTAAGATTCTGAGAAGTGTGGAGGAACAGAGGGACCAAGGACTGCACGCCCACAGATCCCTTCAGTATTAGAACAGATAGAAAAGTTATACAAGGAGGCACATAGAATATTTTATTAGCCGAAGCCTAGAATATAAGAGTGGGGAGGTTATGCAAGAATTTTATAAAACTGTAATTGGACCATTTCTTAAATGCTGCATGTAATTCTGGTCGTTACATTGATTACATTAAAGACAGTACTCAGGAGATTTCTGAGGATATTGTCAAGAATGCAGAATTTTAGCTGAGAGGAAAGATTGAATAACTGGGGTGGATTTCATTCGACAAAGCAGGCTGAAGGAAGATTTAATTTGAGTGTATGAAATTATTAGAGTCCTAGTTAGAGTGAGTAGAAAGGAGAGTATGATAACCAAAGGGTGTGGCTTTAAAATTTATTGGTAAGAGGATTAGAAGGGAGCTGAGGTTTTTTTTTCACTTAGAGGCTGGTGATGATCTACCTGGAGAGACAAACCCTCATCATGTTTAAAAAATACTTGGATGTATACTAGAGGTGCAGTGACCTGCAAAGTTATAAGCAAGATTTAGAAGTTGTGATTAAATTTGGATAGCGTTTTTTTTGGCTGATGTGAATGTGATGAGCTGAATGACAACCTGTGCCCCAATTCTATCTATGAAACTGTTTTCTATGTTATACCTTTATTGTGCATTCTTGAAACATGTCTGGCATGTGTTGCCCATCTCTAGTTGCCATGAAAAAGTGGTCTGGTATAATTGAGTGGGGGTGGCACAGTGATTAACACTGCTGTCTCACAGCGCCAGGGACCCGGGTTCAATTCTGGGCTTGGGTCAATGTTTATGAATTTTGCACGTTCTCTCTGTCTCTATGTGGGTTTCATCTGGATGCTGTGGTTTTCCCATAGTTCAAAGATGTGCTGGTTAGGTGCATTGGCCATACTAAACTCTCCCTCAGTGTACCAAACAGGTGCTGAAGTGTGGCGACTGGGGGATTCTCAATAACTTCATTGCAGTGCTTCTTGTGACGAATAAATAAATTTTAAGCTTAAAAATAAATTGCTTTCGAGGATGGTGAAGAAGCAACTATTTGAGGTGGGATTGCTGCCTGATGCAGGCTGGCTTCAATAAGAATGGCAGATTGTCTTTCTGAAAAGGCATTGATGAGCTAGATGGGTTTTCATAGCTACATTCATAGTCATTTGATGCATATTTTATTGGATTGTTAAGCAGAAATTACCATTTGAGAACTTTGTTTTCCATTTGTTCATCGAGATAACCTTTTATTTTACACAGACCTGCCGCCTGTTGTGCAGGAGGTGGTGAGACAGATTATAGCTAACTGCAACTGATTTCCTTTCACTAATATGTACAGAGGAGGGACAAGGAATGATTTTTTTTCATTGAAGCTTAGATTTTTACTGGTGATTTTTTTTCCGGTGTTGATCCATTTGTCGACATATAAGTGACAGTGGATTGCCACCCACTTCCACGTTTGATTTGTGCTATGTAACGAAAGCAACTCTTAAATCTTCTCAGAATAACTTCTGCACCTGATGAAAATCTGTCTGTGATTATGATACTATTGATGAAGAGGGTGCTTGTAACACAAGCTATGTGCGTCTGTGGAGGCCAATTGTTATTCAAATCTGCAAGATATAACAAACCTCGGCTCAGCGCAGCTAAGTTCTGCCAGCAGCACGTTTTTCGGCTTGTATGGACAACCTTGTCCTGTACGCTTTCAGTCACCTCTGCCTCGCAGCGCCAGAGACTCGGGTTCAATTCTGGCTTTGGGTCATTGTCTGCGTGGAGTTTGCACATTCTCCACATGTCAGTGTGGGTTTCCTCCCATAGTCCAAAGATATGCAAGTTGGGTGGATTGACCATGCTAAATCGCCTGTTAGTGTGCAAAGATACGTAGGTTAACTGGCTTGGCCAGGGTAAATGCTTGGAGGTGGAGTGAGGGCTCAGCCTGGGGAAGATGTCCTTTTGGAGCATTGTTGCAAACTCAGTAGGCCGAATGGCCTCCTTTTGCAATTAGAGATTCTATGGATCTCAAGATTGCTAGTGAACTGCTGGAAACAAGACAGGTCCTATGAATGGATCAGTACACTTCACACTGGCTGAAGAAGAATCACATCCACTTAATTTCCACTGGAACTATCACATGAGTAGAAAATGTAAGCTTGAATGAAAGATTTGTGCTGGGGACTTCAGAGTCAATATTTTCTTAGATTTTATAGGTTAATGTAAAAGTGAAACTGTATAAAGAAATAACCATTCAATCAAAAGGTTGAGATAGTGAAACGAATGCTTGCTTGTTTTAGAGATTTGCCTTGAATTCATGTGAATGAGACTGAAGGGAAACCCTTGTTCGAAGATGCAAGTTGTGGAGCAAAGATAATTTCTAAGATTCTGCATGAAAAGAGAGTAAAGATAATGGCCAGAGTTCTGCCACATTGCCTGCAGCTAGAATTCTCCAGTCTTGCTGGTGCAAAACATTGGCAAATTCCAGCCTACCTGTCAGTATTGAATTTTAGATTTGATTATATTTCACTTTGTCTTGCATTGAAAACCTTGTCTGCTGGGGAAGACTGAGAGGTATTTGATGAGCATTTTAATTCATTTATCTGACTTGTATCCTTTCAGCCGCCACCTCTCAGAATGATGAGTCATTTTGCGAAAATGGATGGTGACATCATTTTGCCAAACTAATTGACTTCTTGATTAATTCTAGATCAAATTTGTGCAACTGGACATTGATTAACAAGTGACTCTCATATGGAAATAGCAGTACCAGTAATAAATCAAAGTAATAACAATCTTCAAACAAACATGACTGAAATTTAGTATTTAATGAAACTCAAGTGTATTGATAAATGATTGAAATGAGTGCCTGTAAGCTTCATTGAAAGCATCTTCCTCTGGACTTCCCCCAGTTAAATGCTTTTCCACGTACTTGTAATACTTGTCCATTATTGTTCCAATAGCTGCTGGCCTAATTCAATGTCAGTTTTAATCTGGGCATTTGAACTGGGGACAGATGGTAAAATATTGAAACATTCCTTTGGAACTGCACATATTTGCAGACAACTTCTAACCATGGGGTAGTGCTGTGGTGTTGTTAAGAAAATGTAAACCATTCTGACTATTAACAGCCGTCAGAGCCAGGGAAGCAGAACTTTTCATTGTTGATCCTCTATTTTTAAAAAACCCACCTCTCAATATGTATTGAATTTTTCTATTTCCAGTTGCTGCGGGTGTGTGTTGGTGATAATTTGAATCTTATAGCTGTGAGATTGGGATTGAGGCACAGCCACGTGGTGAAAGATCGAACTTAGTAGCTGGGATTCCCCGACCATGCCCTTGGTTGGGATTCTCCAATCCTGCTGTTGCTCAGTGGTATTTTGACTGGGTGCCAAATTCTCTGTTCTCACTGGCAGCAATGGTGGGGTAAATGAGTCTGGAGAATTCCATTCAATGTTTGCAGATAACTGATAAAAAGTCACATCCTGATGGTGCCAGATAGAGGAACATATCTGATTCCATCCAGTGGTAGCAACCCCACGACCTGTCCTTCATTACTATCAGATGCTATGTCCCATTAGTGAGTGGAAGATCACATTTCAACCCCAACCTTACTAAACACCAGCTACACGATGCCAGCAGCCAATTCCAGTTCTAGTACGGCCAGGTGGGGTCGTCTTCATCTTTGGCTGGGAAATCGTTCACTGCTGTTTCTGTTTCCACTGCAACCTTGTAAGAGGCACAACAGCAGCCTTGTTGATGTGTGAATCAGATTTTCACTTCACTTTTGATGAAATTGCAGAAAGAGATATTGGGAAGATGTTGGGTTACAGTTGGTAAGTCTTAAAGAAGTTTTCATAATCTTTATGTTCAGGGTAAGCATTTATTAACTACTGGATCTACGTATACATGTACAGTAAAGGATACATTAGGAAGTACCTCCATGCTTAGGTCTTTACCCATCTCTGCTCCATACCACACTGACCCTGAGTCTATGTCATGTGCCTTTTCTTGGGCTTTTGGTTAAGATCAAATGTCAGATCAACCCGAGATCAGGTGCAGTGCCTTTTCTTGTTTGCTTGGGTTTTGTATGTCTCTCTTTTGGAGGCAATCAATTGGTTCAATTTGGATTGTTTTTTTAGCAAGCAACAAGATGAATGATTGTTGTCCTGTCCACACTGTGCACTGGCTTTGTAACTTTAAGAATGGAGTAACTTTTTTTTAAACGTGCCATCTTCCATCACAGTGTGGGTGATGCTAAATTCAGTCCTGTACTAACCTGTAGGTGCCAGACCTTTATAATACAACAGAGTGAGAGCAATTCCGAGAGACTGATTTGCCTCGATTGTTGTTTCTTGTATATTTATTTCCTACTCCAATTCGTTAGTCAGTCTGAATTCAGATAATTTTCAAATGCATACAAATTGGACTACCATTTTGCACAAACATAATTTGATTTTCCAATAGGAATAGTACACAGTGTGACAGCTTTGACCCCAGGATCTGGTTACAGCTGCAATGTCACCATGGATAAAATTATCCAATGGAAGTTGAGACTTTTTTTTTGGGATTGGCTGAGCCAGAAATGGAGACATTTAACAGCCCAAAGCTTAACTCTATTGTGAAGATTGTGAAACATTTCTAATTTTACAGATCTTATTTAGGAAATTACTAAATTAGCAGGTCAGATTTGTTTTTCAAGAAGTATTTGGAGTGATTGATTATTTATGTCTCATGTCCTCCCTCCTACTGACTAGTGTGGTTCAGGCTTTCTTCCATATGCTTCCTTAAGCACCTGTCTAGTTATTCATCAAAAAATACATTCCTTTATGTGGCATGGATGGGATAACAATTCCTCCCTGGTATGAATGAGTATTATTAGTTGGGTTGCTCCCAATACTATTAACTCATGTCCACTGGTGGTACGTTAGTTAGCACTGCTGCCTCACGGTTCCAGGGACCAAGGTTCAATTCTGGCTCGTGTCATGGTGGAGTTTTCACTTTCTCCCTGTGCCTGCATTGGTTTCCTCCATGTGCTCTGGTTTCTTCCCACAGTCCAAAGACGTGCAATTTAAGTGGATCAACCATGTTGAATTGCCCTTTAGTGTCAGAGGATTAGCAGGGTAAATAAGTGGTGTTATGATGATAGGATTGTTGTGGGTGTAGACTTGACAGGCTAAATGGCCTCCTATACCATCGGGATTCTATGAATTTCTCTCTGATATGGATATTACTATTTATATTGCTCCAGTGCTGTTAACTTATATCCACATTCGTTGCTATGTCAGCTGTGATTCTGTGAAATCACTATCTCTTCCAATTTTCATATGGCGCCTCATTCTAAAATCTTGGGCACATAATTTAGCCCGATGCTTCAGAGTAGTACAGAATAATTAAGGGAGCACTGCAGTATTTCAGATGTGGCATTCAACTCAAGTTTCATCTCTTCCCTCAGCTGGATGTAAATAATAATCACATAATCCTACAGTGCAGAAAGGAGGCTTTTTGGCACTTCGAGTCTGCACTGACCATCCAGGCCCTATCCCCATAACCCCATGCATTTAGCCTAATTAGTTCCCCTGCTACTAAGGTGCACTTTAGCATGGCTAATCTGCACAGATCCCTGGGTGCTCCAGGAAACTGAAGCACCTGGAGGAAACCCATGCAGAGATAGGGACAATGTGCAAACTCCACACAGATGGTGATTCAAGCTGGAATCGAACCTGGGTCCCTGGTGCTGTAAGGCAGCAGTGCTAACTATGGCATTCTTTCAAGGAGAGGAGGTCAATTCACTGGGTGCTCTGGCTGATATTTATTCCCAATGAATATGTATAAAACACATTACTGAGTCATTTATCACATTGCTGTTTATGGGACCTCGGTGTATTTAAAAGAAATATTTGTCTTCCACACGTCCCTACGTCATACTAGTAACAATATTTTGAAAATAATTCATTACCTGTGAACACATCGGAATGTCATGGTGTGATCTGTGTTGCATTCATCAATCCTATTTCCTACTGTCTGAAATTTGCAAGCGTATGTATGCTGTGAATGGGTCAGCATCACAAGGATCCAGTGACCCTTTTCTCAGGTATTCTGGATCAGAGAACAGATGAGATGCTGTCACTTATTTCAGTCCACTTTTAAAGGTAGTAAATATCACTTACAGATTATGTTTTTTGGCCTAAAACAAATCTGTTTGAAATAACCACATAGGAGCAGGGAAACCTAGTAAGAGGCCAAGAGTACAATCATTATTTTACTTAATTGTTACAGTCTTGTTTTTCTTTCCCGACCTTGGATTAGCAGTCCCATGAGGGTGAAAAGGGCAGCATGGTGGCACAGTGGTTAACACTTCTTCACAGTGTCAGGGACCCAGGTTCAATTCCAGCCGCAGGCCACTGTTTGTGTGGAGTTTGCACATTTCCTACGGGTGCTCTGGTTTCCTTCCACAGCTGAAAGATGCATGGGTTAAGTTGATTGGCCATGCTAAATTGACCCTTGGTGTCATGGGGATTAGCAGGATAAATATGCATGGTTATGGGGTAGGGTCTGGGTGGGATTGTTGTTGGTGTGAGCTCGTTGGGCTGAATGGCCTCCTTTGGCACTATTGGGATTCTACAAGTCTATCTTACACAAACTGCCTCAAAACAATAAAAGGTCCAAGCCCTGAAGTTTCAAAATTCATTGAATTTTAATATGAATTGGGCCCGTGATGAATTGTTGCAAGCAATGATTCCCTGGATCTTCCCATTACTGTGCAAGTTGGATAGGCAGTGAAAGATACAGTGAAATATCGGGGAGTATCTATGTACTAAACACAACTAGGTATTAGGGAACAGCCATGCACTCAATAAAATTGGGTATCGGAGAGTGCCCTAGGTGTTGCTAAACACACATATGAAAAGGCATAATATTGCTATTAGGTAATTCAGATTGATCAAGGTAGCATGGTCATCGCTTTAAAAAAAAATGCCACCAGACCAGTGATAATGCACTGGTAGTAGCAACCTCTTACTTAGTTAATACATAAAAGTAGGAAAACAATTAAACTCTTCTGATGCTGAATCTACTTTAATATCCCTTGGTTAGAAAGGATTTTAAATGAGTCTTTCTTTTTAATCCATGTTGCAGATACTTGGTAATGTTTTGACCATATATAATTTAATATCAAGGACAAAGTTCCTGCTTTCTGACTAATTTGTGAATTAATCAACTTGACTATTTCCTGTTCTATCTCCTAACTTCCACTTTGACATATGTTAAGGAATGACAGTCGTTTTAATTCCAGCTATGTTAGAAGTCTGTGGAATAAAATTCCCTGCTTGCAGTGACTTCATTACTTTGCCTAAGTGGCTGTTGTTCATGTATGAGCTTAATGGTGCCAGGAGACATTTGGCTGAGGGAAAGATGGCACAAGTTTTCTGGGTTCTATCCTCGACACATCCAGGAAGGATAGCAGGATGGCATTCAAGAATGAGAGCTCTAATATAATAGTGAACCACGCTGTAGAACTTTTAACATAACATGAGGTGCAGAGGAGATTCACTAGGTTGATTCCAGAGTTGAGAAAGTTGGCTTCTGACGAGGGAGGAATAAACTGGGACTGTACTCATTGGAATACAGAATGAGGGGGGTATAGAACATAGAACATAGAACAATACAGCACAGAACAGGCCCTTCGGCCTTCGATGTTGTGCCGACCAAAATAAAAAGCAATGCCCCTCCAAACTAAACCATTCCCTTCTCTTCCATATACTTATCAACTAACCTCTTAAACGCCACCAAACTTGGCGCATCTACAACAGCTGCAGGCAGGGCATTCCACTCCCTAATCACTCTTTGAGTAAAGAACCTACCTCTGATATCCGTCCTATAACTCATACCCCTTAATTTAAAGCTGTGTCCCCTCGTGCTAGCTTTCTCCATCCTAGGAAAAAGGCTATCACTGTCCACCCTATCTAAACCTCTAATCATCTTATATGCTTCAATAAGATCCCCTCTTAGCCGCCTCCTTTCTAACGAAAACAACCTCAAATCCTTCAACCTCTCTTCATAGGACCTGCCCTCCATACCAGGCAACATCCTGGTAAACCTCCTCTGTACCCTCTCCAATGCCTCCACATCTTTCTTATAATGTGGCGACCAGAACTGCACACAATACTCCAAGTGCGGCCGCACTAGAGTTTTGTACAGTTGCAACATGATGCTGCGGCTCCTAAATTCAATCCCCCTACCAATAAAAGCTAAGACTCCATATGCCTTCTTAACAACTTTATCCACTTGACTGCCTACTTTCAGGGATCTATTGACACATACACCAAGATCCTTCTGTTCCTCAACACTATTAAGAGCCCTACCATTAGCCCTATACTCTACACATTTATTGTTCCTGCCAAAGTGCATTACCTCACACTTTTCCACATTAAACTCCATTTGCCACCTCTCGGCCCAGCTCTGCAACTTGTCCAAGTCACTCTGTAAACTAAAACACCCCTCTTCACTATCTACCACACCACCAACTTTAGTATCATCTGCAAATTTACTGATCCATCCCTCAATACCCTCATCCAGATCATTTATAAAAATTTTTAGAGAGAAATGAATTGATTGGGGATAGTCAGCATGGTTTCGTGAAGGGTAGGTCATGCCTTACTAACCTCATTGAGTTTTTTGAGAAAGTGACCAGAGAGGTGGATGGGGGTAAGGCGGTTGATGTAGTATATATGGACTTTAGTAAGGCTTTTGATAAGGTGGCCCATGGAAGACTTCTACAGAAAATGCAGATGTGTGGAATAGAGGGTGATTTAGCTAATTGGATTAGAAATTGGCTGGCAGATAGAAGACAGAGGGTGGTGGTTGATGGGAGATATTCATCGTGGAGTTCGGTGACGAGTGGTGTGCCTCAGGGGTCTGTTTTGGGGCCCCTGCTGTTTGTAATTTCAATAAGTATCTTATTGAAACTTATAGGATTGTGAAGGGAATAGATAAAATAGAAGCAGGGAGGTTGTTTGCACTGGCAAGTGAAACTAGAAGTAGGGACATGGCCACAAAATAAAGTGGAGCAGATTTAGGACTGAGTTGAGGAGGAACGTATAGTGTTTAATGTAGTGTTCAATTCCGGTCACCACACTACCATAAGGATGTGAAGGCCTTGGAGATGGTACAGAAATTAGCTATAATTAGGGCATTAGCTATAAGGAGAGTTGGAGAAACCTGTTTGTTGTCACTGGAATGATAAAGAAGCAACCTGATAGAAGTCTACAAGATTATGAGAGGCATGGACAAAGTAGTCAGAAGCTTTTCCCCAAGGGCACAGGTTTAAGGTGGAAGGGGCAAGGTTTAAAGGAGATGTAGGAGGCAGATATTTTACAGGTAGGGTGATGGATGCCTGGAACTCGTTATCGGGGGAGGTAGTGGAAGCAGACACAGTAGTGGCTTTTAAGGGGCGTCTTGATGAGTAGATGAATAGGATGGGAATAGAGGGATATGGTCCCTGGAAAGGTAGGGGGTTTTAGTTAAGTTGGTGCAGGGATGGGGGGGGAGGGGGGAAGGTTGGGGGCCGATGGGCCTGTTCCTTTGCTGCAATTTTCTTTGTTCTTTCTTTGAATTTCTTCAGCCAAAGAGTTGTGAATCTGTGGAATTCCCTGCCAAGTGAAACAGTTGAGGCTACCTCATTGAATGTTTTTAAGGCAAGGATAGGTACATTTTTGAATGGTAAAGGAATCGAGAGCTCTAGTAAGCAGGTGGGTAAGTGGAGCTGAGTCCACAAAAAGATCAGTCATGATCTTATTGAATGGTAGAGCAGACTTGAGAAGCCAGATGGCCTAATCTGGCTACTAGTTCTAATGTTCTTATGACTCGATCTAAGATCAACTAACGCTGTGCAAGTTGGAGATTGAACCTTGGGTTCCATTTTGCAAGTATTCACAGAAAGCACTTTGGAGAGAGCCCATAGACTGTGGTTTGCATTGAAGGATGACTGTTACTCTGCAATGATCAACAATGAAAGATCAGTGCAGGACCATCTTGTTGAGTAAGTGTATTGATGAAGGTGTTGGATCAGGAGCAAAACAATGTATTTGATAGCTATTGTGAGCAATGATCCCAGGAATGCAGCATAATTATATTGACCACTGGGATAACACAAAATGAAATCTAGTTTTTTCATTCAAGCCTGCACAGAATTCACAAGACTGTTTCCTGGCAAATTTGAAATGCCTTTAGTTCATGTTATAATAATAAAAAAAAAATGATTAGTGAGTCTTCGGTCACGTTGATCATGACAGATCTGGCAATAAACTGTTTTAAATCATAGGAGGATTATACTGTGTGTTGCTGAATGCAGTAAAGTTGTGATTAATCTGGCCTCTCCTCTTAAGGATATAAAGTTAATTACCTCTTGGAAACAAAGCGTGAGGAAAATTAGAATTCTGCTTTTAGGCGAGGGAGGTTTTATAGATCAGGATATGAATGTGAATTTTTATAATAAATTATGTTCAGAGAAAGAAACAGACTCGAATGTTTCTCATTCTTTCCATTTTTGTAATTTTAAAAATTGTTTTTATGGGATGTGGGCGTCGCTGGCTAGGCCAGCATTTGTTGCCTATCCCGGAGGACATTTAATAGTCAACCACATTGCTGTGGCTCCGAAATCACATGTAGGGCAAACCTGGGTAAGGATGGCAGATTTCCTTCCCTAAAGGATATTAAGTGAACAAGATGGGTTCTTTATGACACTCAATAACGGTTTCATGGTCATTGCCAGATTTTTAATTCCAGATTTTTATTTGAATTCAAATTTCACCTTTTGCTGATTCCCAAGTCCTCACAGCATCACCCTGGGTCTTTGGATTATTAGTCCAGCGAAAAGACCACTACACCCACTGCCTCACTCTTTTTGTAATATTTTTGGCACATTGAAATGTGATGCACGCACTCATGGGTTTTGTAGAAAAAGATGGATTATTACTAAGAAGCCTTGACTTTGTTCTCTGCAGATGGAAAAATTGAAAATGCACAAAGTTTTTTTAAACGACAGGTACTTAGCGTCTGATTACAGTTCAATCATCATTATCTTAAGAATAATCATCTACTTCAAAAAATTTTATACAAGTTCGTAATTTGGATATTTATCAGTTTAGACTAAACTGATAGGATGCTGTCATTCTGACTTTACAAGCTCAGTTCTCCCATACTGTTCCATAGCAGCCACTGAAAAACTTGTGCACCAACATAAAGCCAAGATAACCAGTGCAGATTCAATACCTGTATCTGTCAATGTCTAGATCTACTTAATTTACTTTTTGATTTGGTGTATTGATTGAGATTTTTTGACTGCTTTTTAATAAGATTACATTTTGAGTGAAAAAGGTCAAATTAAAATCAATTCTTTCAGACTTTGTTATTTTCCTGGTGGAATTGAAAGCTGGGCTGCCAGTCTTGCTGTCAGGAGCTAAAGCCCTGATGTCTCCCGCCTAATGATAGTTAGTATGGGCCTCATTTAATTTTCATTTAGTTAACTGAGCCATATCATTAAATACTGAGACAATTAACTGTTGTGCAGATTAATACCCTTTAATAAGACCATAAAATATAGGAGTAGAATTAGGCCATTTGGCCCATTGAGTCTGCACCACCCTTCAGTCATTGTTGATAAGTTTCTCAACCCCATTCCCCTGCATTTTCTCTATAACTTTTGATCCACTTGCGAATTAAGAACCCATCTATCTCCGTCCTAAATATGCTCAATGGCCTGGCCTCCATAGCCTTCTGAGGCAATTAATTCCATACACCTTCACATTGGATGCCTTCAGAATTGGAATTGGTGCCACAATATTTTTTTTGCTGTTGCGTGGTAAACCAGTAACCTTTAAACACCACCTTCTGTCTGACAACTGGAGGATTTGCCATTGTTTGGATTGCATCTATGAGAAACACAATCTGATTGGCCTCAGACTCCTGACCACTGATGAGATGATTAAATCTGAAAAATTTCAGCGCATCCCCTGTCCTTTTGTTCCTTCATCTGTGTGGAAATGTCATGTTTGTCAGGCAGGTCAGTTCATTCAGCACGTTATTGATGGCTGCACTAAAACCAGTTACAGGGTGCACACACAAAATAGGTTAGCTCTGTGTTCTCACCATGATTCATCTCAAAAAGCAGAACCACGCTAATGCCTACTACTTATTATTATTCCACTGAGCCCCTTCTATTCTACTTTATTAAAATGGCTTGACTTGTCCACACACAGTGCAATTTTCCCCTGATTTCTGTGACACAACAAGTCAGTAGAAAACATCTCCATTTCAATCATCTCCTTTGAGCTTGAGATTAAGCACAAGGATTTTATAAATGTGAAGGGAACAGACCTTTGAAATAAAATCTTTCCCTTGCGTTAGCTGCGACTGGTATCATTAAAGGTGAAGTGCAAGTCCCCCTTCCAACAATCATCTTGACTGATTTTTTTATCTGTTTCAGAAACTGATAGTCAGGCAATGATCACTATTTAGCTGGATTGATCTTGGCAGTTTAAGTATATGCGAGAGGAGCATGAGACACACCAGCCAGTAAATTACTGCAGTAGAAATGTATGCACTCTTTGGCAATAAACCCATTAAACGTAAAATGTGTATCAGATTATAATGAAAATGCAATACTGTTCTGAGTACGGCTGGAGCACTTAGAGTTGCTGAATGTACACTGATCCTGTATTCTGCAGAGCTGGCTAGCTGCCTTAAACGATACCAATCTCCTTCTCCATAGCCAAGTCTTACTATTATACCAGGATTATTATAGAGACGGAGGGCAATTCAATATTACTGCACTCACTGATGGCCTGATGTCTTTGACCCCTTTTTTTAAGCTTGTTCATTCTCCCCTCCAATATCAAATGTGAGAGGAGGGGGCTCATGCAATTTCTTCATTGTAATAGATTTTCACCTACCCAGCCTCTCTTACCTGCTGTACTTATCCAGCTCCAATCCAGTTAAATAGCAATGATTGACTGAACATTGGTGTTTCTGAAAGAAATTAATCAGTTTAGATTTACAAGCCTTAAAAACATAACAATATAACATTAAAAATATAAAAATATAACAAATATGACGGAGTGCAGTAATATTGAATTGCCCTCCGTCTCTATAATAATCCTGGTATAATAGTGTGAAGGTAATTGTTACACAAATGAAATTAAAATGGAATTAATTCATGCATCCAACATTTCAATTTAAAAATAATATCTGTTTTGTAAGAATTCTTTCTTTGTGATCTTAATCAATTAACATTATCCCTTCTGAATTATTTTGGAATTGATTTACCAGTTTGTTCATACTTTTGTCACTAAATTGAAAGCTCCCATTCATTGGTTGACACCAACAAATTTCCTTTATTAGTCAATATTGCTTAAGCCTGGTTCCTACTCTAAAGGAAATCAATAGTGTGTTCTACTGGCAAGACATCAGACACAATATTCTTTGTCATTCTAAGCTGGAGATTAGTTTCTGCTGTACAAAATTAGCATTGGGAGTTGAAAGATCAGCCAGCTTATTATTTGGCACCTTTCAAAAGTTGTTGAGGGATGTGGATCATGATATCAGCATTAAGCTTTCTTGGCATCAAAGAATTACGAGTTTGTTTCATTCATTTGGTTAAATGCTTTTAGTCATATACAAGATGTTGGAGACACTTGAAGGAATTACAATTACCAAGCAGGGTATGATCAATCAGTGCTTGAGTGTTGTGCTTTAGTCAGACTCAGCTCTGACTCCACTTTCAAGTGAAGATTACAGGGTATCAGTTGCTTTAATTTGATTTTTTTCTCCCTTTCCTAACACAGTAATTGCGATCCTTGCTGAGCATGTTTTTTTTCCCTCACATCTTCAATTGGATTATCATAACGTGATATGATAATATTATGCATCCACAGATAGTCGATGTGCATACGTTTTAGTCAGTTTAGAAATTAACTGCCAGGAAATGCCAGGTGGGTCCAACAGCTTCTGTGGAGAGAGAAGGAAAGATTCACCTTGCACAGGAATGACGTCCTTCCATCAGACTAGGATAATCTTACAGATAAAAAGGTTTTACGCGTGTGTGGAGCCAAGTTGGGGGGAAAGCAGTAACCGGAAAAGATAGACTGGAAGGCGAGAATGATTAAATGGAAAGAGAAAATGATGGTGAGAGAAGTAGAGAGAAAAAAAGTTAGTTGCTGAAGAGATACAGATGATGATTTCAGGACAGTACAGGGAATTGTGGCAGATTTGGCAGAAGGGGAACAGCTTCTGTGACCCAGGAATATGGCAAAGAAGGATGGGCAGGCTCCAACTGTTCAGCCCGCTCCAACTGTTCAGCCCACTCCACCAGCTGTTTTCTGACAGGTATTCCCCACCCCAGACACTAACTTCACTCCCAGTGGTACAGGTGCAGTCATCCATTATCAGCATCTGGTGCCTGAGAAAAATGGGAGCAAAGGTGGTTAAAATCTTAATTTGTTAAACTCATCATTGAGGGTGGAAGGCTGTAAAGTGCTGAGCAGAGAGATGTGATTCTGTTCCTCAAGCTTGTGTTGAGCTACAGTGAAGGAGGGCTGTAGTCTGAGTGGATGGATTATTAAAGTGAAAAGTGACCAGGGCCCCAATAGAAACTGAAAGGAGGTGTTCAACAGGGCATATCATCCAATCTGTTTGATTCCCAACACAGAGGAAGTTGCACTGTGAGCAGCAGATAAAGGATACTAAGTTGAAAAAAGTCCAAGTAAATCACAATTATTGGTAATATAACATGAGGAAGTAAGATGGGGACACATGCCTGCTTAGGTTAACTAAGTAAATGCGATTTAATCTCTGTGTTCACTGGTTCTTGATCTGTATTTTCTGTTTGTATTTTGTGTATATTTTGTTCATAAAAGCCAGAAATGATGGCCTGGAGTTTTGTGGATTGTGGAGGGTCCGTGGCATATCCAAGATGGTGGATAAATCCCTGATTTGTCATCCCACTCCGATATCCAGCAGAAACTATCTTTACTTAGTGGGGAAGGGGAGAGGGGTGGGAAATGACGCCCATATGTAGGAAACACAAATTCAGCCAGACCATTTGAATTCCATGTTGAGTTCAAACAAACTCCGTTCAGATCTTAGTGCATGGCGTGAGAGTTATGAATTTTTAAAATGTAAATGCTTAATTGATAAGATCTGTCGAACTTTCAAGCTATCATATTATTTAAATAGCCACTCTTTTAAAAATGGATAAGAATTGAGAGCTAAAAAATTTTTTTCAACAGTTGACATAACCCTAATTGCTATCATTATAGAACTATTAATGCTTGACTGTTTTCTGCAAGACAGTGGATGATTGTAAATTCACAGCTTCACTGACAGCTCTAAGAGTTTATTAAGGGATTAGCTGTCTTTGATGTAGGGTTATGAATACAACTCTGTTTTGATAAGGTTCTTGTGGGGGGGGATTTAATGTTTGAATGGGCTTTCATAGGTGGAATTTTTTTATGTACAGTAATATCTGTAACACATATTTGGAATCTTTGTCGGCATTGGGTTGGCATATATAGAGTGTGTGTCGGGTACGTGAGGGATGTGAAGGTGAGAGAGAGTCTAATGCTTAAGAAAACAATCGGGATGAAGTTCTTGAGACTCAAATCACGCCTTTTAAGCAGTCCACATTGTACATGGGGGCTCCTAATGGCCAATGTGTTTCGCTCTCCGTACAATCTGTTTCCACTGCCAGTGGGACTGACTCCATGCTCCACCTACCCACCCACTGTGTAAAGATGCTGCCATTTGGAGACACTTTTCCCAATTTGGGTGTGGTGAACTGGGAGACTTTCCACATGTGCCTATGGAGGCAAAATCCAAGCAGATATTAGGAATGGAACAATTTTTTACTTCCAGTGTTAGCATTGAGGTTCTTGGCTCAGTTGCAACATGTTTAGATACAATGTGATTAAGATTACAAAAAGTGTTTTGTTTCATGCTCACTCAGAAGTGAGTTGAGGCACCATGTTCCATGCACACCAACCCTGTGCTCAAAAATTGGAGAGAGTCTGTGCAGGGAGAGAATGGCTCCCCACAGTCATGTTACAGCCAAAGGATTATCAATAGCTTGAGGTGGAGACTGGAGTGGGGGCTAGATTTTCGCTTTCCAGGGACAGGTAATCCTGTCTCACAGGCATGTGGAGTTGGATTGACATTTGGATGAGTGTTTGGGAGTGTTGCTGGGTGCCAAGCTGGCAAACCCTTGTGTGGTATTTGGGAAAGGTGGAGACTCTGGTTTGAGAGGCCGTTGGCAACAGGAGTAAGTTGGGGAGCAACCTGGAAGATAAAATCTTGGAAGAAGAAACCCATTATAGAAGAGCTCTCTTGCGAGGGCTTCAGATATCTGGACCATTGGGATCTCTTTTGGGGCAGATGAGATTTGTACAAGAAGGATGGCTTGTATCTAAACTGGAAGGGCATAAATATTCTGGCCGAGCAGTTCGCTAGATTTGGCCGGGGGGTGGGTGGTTGGGGTTGGGGAAGGGAGTGGAACCAAAGCAAAGCTGAATTAATTGAAGAGGAACTTGAGAGTAGGGCCAGGTAAGACTCAGAGCAGGATGTGATTGCTAATCAAAGAGGGTCTGGTGGACTGAAGTGCATTTGTTTCAATGCAAGAAACACAACGGGTGAGGCAGATGAATTTAGAGCTTGGATTAGGATTTGAAATTATGATGTTGCTGTTGTTGCAGAGACTTGGTTAAGGGAATGACAGGATTAGAAACTCTATGTTCCAGAATATAGATGTTTCAGGTGAGATAGAGGGGGCTGTAAAAGGGGTAGGGGAAATAAATAAAGAGAATATTACAGCTGTACTGCAGGAGGACACTTCGGAGGGATCATATAGTGAGGCAATAAGGGTAGAGCTCAAGAATAGCGAGAGTATAGTGACAATGTGGGAGGTTTACTGTAGGCTGTCCAACAGCCAACTGGAGATAGAGGATCAGATATGTGGGCAGATTTTGGCAAGGTGTAAAAATAACATGGTTGTTGTGATGGGAGATTTTAACTTCCCTGATATTGATTGGGACTCAGTTAGTGCTTGGGGCATGAATGGGGCAGAGTTTGTAAGGAGCACTCAAGAAGGCTTCTTGAAGCAGAATGTAGATCGCCCAACTAGGGAAGGGACCTTACTGGACCTGGTATTGGGGAATGAGCCCGGCCAAGCGGTTGCTTTTCAGTAGGAGAACAGTTTGGGGACAGAGGCCACAATTCAGTAAACTTTAGAAAAGTGTAGCCCTCAAGTGAAGGTGCTAAGTTGGGGGAAGGCTAATTACAACAATATTAAGTGGGAACTGAAGAATGTAGATTGGGGGCAAATGTTTGAGGGCAAATCAACATCTGGCATGTGGGAGGCTTTCAGGTGTAAGTTAATGGGGATTCAGGACCAGCACATTCCTGTAAGGATGAAGCACAAACGTGGCAAGTTTGGTGAACCTTAGATAATGAGAGATTTTGTGAGCCTAGTCAAAGAGAAAAAGGAAGCATTTGTCAAGACTAGGAGCTGGGAACACAAAAACAAATGTGGAGTACTGGAAAGTAGAAAGAAATTGAGCAAAGAGTAATGAGGGCTAAAAGGAGTCATGAAAAGTTGTTGGCCTGCAGGTTTAAGGAAAATACCAAGGCTCTTTATGTGCATATAAAGAGTGAGAGGGTTGGCCCACTCAAGGAGAGGGTTGGGAATTTATGCATGGACTCGCATTCCAACCATTATTTTGTAAATTGAGTTTGTTTGTTTAAATGCCCTGTTTGCGAACAGAATTCCCACTTGCCTGATGAAGGAACAGCACTCTAAAAGCTAGTGGCTTTTGCTACCAAATAAACTTGTTGGACTTTAACCTGGTTACTTCTTACATTGGAGTCCCAGAGGACTGGCGAATAGCCAATGTTGTTCCTTTGTTTAAGAAGGATAGCAAGGATAATCCAGGTAATTACAGGCTCGTGAGCCTTATATCAGTGACAGGGAAGTTATTGAAGAGAATTTACTCCTGGTTGGAAATAAATGGATGTATTAGCGAGAGGAAACATGATTTTTTTTAAGGCAAAATCGTGTCTCACATCTCACAACATGTTCAGTTTTTTTGAGGAAGTGATGAAAATGATTGAGGGTAGGGCAGTGGATGTCATCTACATAGATTTCAGTAAGGCCTTTGACAAGGTCCCTCATGGCAACTTATGCAGAAGGTGAAGACACAGAGGATCAGAGGTAAGCTGGCAAGCAGCATATGAAATTGGCTCTGTCAAAAAAGAGAGGGTAGCAGTGGAAAGGTTTGTTTCTGAATGGAGGGCTGTGACAAATGGTGTTCCTCAGGGATCAATGCTGGGACCTTTGTTGTTTGTGATATATATAAATGATTTGGAGGAAAATGTAATTGGTTTGATTAGTAAATTTGCAGATGACAAAGGTTGGTAGATTTGTGGATAGTGATGAGGACCATCAGAGGATACAGCAGGATATGGATCATTTGGAGACTTGGGCAGAAAGATGGCAGATGGAGTTTAATCCAGACAATTGTAAGGTAATGTATTTTGGAAGGTCTACTAAAGATAGGAAATATCCAATAAATGATAGAACCCTTAAGCGTATTGATAGAGGGACCTGGGTGTATAGATACATAGGTCACAAAGTGGCAAAGTGGGTGGAGAAGATAGTCAAGAAGGCACATGGAATACTTCCTTTCATCAGATGGGGCATTAAGTTTAAAAATTGGCAGCTTTATAGAATTTTAGTTTGGCTGCATTTGGAAAATAGTTTTCAATTCTGGTCACGGAGGCTTTGGAGAGGTACAGAAAGGATATACCAGGATGCTGCCTGGTATGGAGGACATTAGCTATGAGGAGAGGTTGGAGAACTTTGGTTTGTTCTCAGTGGAATGATGGAAGTTGAGGGGTGACCTGATAGAAGTCTGCAAGATTGAGGGACATGGACAGAGTATAAAGTCAGAAGCTTTTTCCCAGGGTGGAAGAATCAATTACTAAGGGGCATAAGTTTAAGGTGTGAGGGGCAAGTTTTAAAGGAGATGTATGAGGCAGATTTTTTACACAGAGTAGTGGATTCGTGGAACTTGCTGCTGGGGGAGGTAGTGGAAACAGATGCAATAATGACTTTTAAGGGACATTTGGACAAATACATGAATAGGATGGGAATAGAGGGATATGGTTCCCAGAAGGGTAGGGGGTTTAATTCAGTGGGGCAGCATGGTCCGTGCAAGCTTGGAGGGCCGAAAGGCCTGTTCCTGTGCTGTAATTTCTTTGTTTTGTGCCCGTCACGTCACCTTGTGTAGGAAAACTGCCAAGCTGGCTCCTTGGCATGGCCCTTATCACCACCGCTTAAATCTTGGTTGTGGCAGAATGAAGTCTTTTAGTGGGTGTTAATTATCTGCTTGGGGGCTTCAGCTGGTCTCAATAGTGAGCAGACCAACAGATGCCACACAGGCTGCTGGTCTAACTGCAGTGGGAACTGTTTCACAAGTGCTGCTGCTGCTCCCTTCAGGTTTAATGAAGGGGAAATGTAAAATCCAGCTCGAGGTTTCCCAATCTCATCTCAATTATAATCATGGTCAGCAGACAGATTTCTGCATCAAGGTGCTCAGGGTTTGCAGCCGATTTGCAGAATCCAGATATCTGCCCTATTCATGTGACACAGATCATTGCTTGAAAATAACCTACACCCCCAAATTAGATTCCCATTCCCTGTTAAAGGCATCTGTGCATAAGTCTGTGGCATGCCATGGAATGTGTCACAGTGCTGGCAACTCCAGAGAGAGAGACTGAACCATCCATATCGGTAGAGATCCTGTTCATTAGGCAAGGGCTGCACATTGACAGTCTGTAAGCATTTGAGAGAGGAATGAAGCCAATTTATTCAAATCAGTAGGACAAATAGTTGGCAAAGCTGATGCTTCAATATTACCAGCTACGAACTGGATAATTATTTAAATGGAACTAGCTTATGCCATGAAGCTTACATTAGTGAGCTCCTTTCTGCTTGTCTTGTTGAGGCCAAACTGCTCTTATTCTACAGGGATCGTAATCCAAAGAGAATCTTAACCATTGCACTAAGTGCCTCTTTCCTTGCATATTAATTACGCTTTAGTTCACGGCCTCATAAATTTTATACACAGGGCAAGTAGAACTGCCACCTTTTATTTACTTCAAAACCCTGAGCATATTCCTCGATTTGAATACTGGTGAAAATGATGGTTTATTTGCAGCCAGTCAAGTCTTTGGCAGTATGGTTGGTTCAGCTGTACAGGGAGGCATGAGGAAGACTGATAGAGCAATAGGAGATTCAATAGGGGAATAAACGGGCATTCATGTAGTCACAGATGTGAATCCAGATAGTGTGTTGCCTCCCTAGTGCCAGGGTCAAGGATATCACTAAACAGTGTGGAGCACCCTAAGTAGGGAAGGTTAGGGTTAGGATAAGCTAACAGCCTGCAGTTGTGGTCCACATCAGGACCCACAAGGTAGGCAGAAAAAGGAATATGGCTCTGGACTCCAAATTTTGGGAGATAGTTAAGAAATTAGCAAGCAGAATCTCAGAAGTGTAGTACAAGGAGTTAGTAGATGGTCAGTGCTAATATATGACATAGAAGATGATTATGTACAGCTGTCATTAATCAGTCATGTGTTGAGTTCTCAAGAGTGAGGTTAGAGTCATGTCTACATGTTGCATGTCTACTCTGTTGATGGGGGCAGGGAGGGAGTTTTCCCAGTGTATTTTATGATCATGGTGCTCTTGTGGAATGGTGCCCGAGTGCTATGAAGCTGAGCTCAGTGATATGTTTATGGCCGCTCCCCCTACCTAGTTCTGGCCTGCAACTCCACACTCTCCCAAAAATGTGTGGGATAATTGCTGCGCAGAGCATGCTTGACAGATTGGTGTAGATTGCTTGCTGTTATGATCCAATTTTTTT
Source organism: Sphyrna mokarran (assembly GCA_024679065.1). Classification (NCBI taxonomy): domain Eukaryota; kingdom Metazoa; phylum Chordata; class Chondrichthyes; order Carcharhiniformes; family Carcharhinidae; genus Sphyrna; species Sphyrna mokarran. The sequence goes on from JAGIQG010000019.1 coordinate 26,738,362, forward strand.
TCCACAAAATTCCACCCAGCATGTGTAAAACCTCAATTATCACTGACTTTGTGACTTGTTATAAAATGCTTCTTTTAGCTGGAAACTTGGGTGGCCAGTTTGTTCATCCAATCCACATTGTCAAAAAGTGCTTTGAAAATCATACTTACCCAACCATTCTCCAGATTGAAAATTATTGCTAACCAATCCTAAAACTTATCAGATTACCAGTACAGTCAGGGAAAAAAAATCTTCTGATCAGTTAGGATGGTGAACAGTGTGTAACTTCCTTGTGAGTTAATCTTTGAGTCTTCAGTGATGGCTACAAGTGGGTTATGTAAAATATATATATGTAAAATAAAATATACCTGTAGGCTGACAAATTAGGTAGAATTTACAGTTGCCTTTGGCCACCCTCAGTACTGTAACCCCTTCTCAAAAATACCAGAAATTGATCGAGTATAATTTAATTTTGCAAATCTCTCTGACTGGGATTCTTAGCTACCCATCTTCCCTGTTGGTGTTGATTTTTTTTCTTTGAGTTTGGTTATTGGTGGAGTACTTACCGCTGGGTTAGAAGATCTTTGTTTCAAGTCTCACTGCTAGACTTGAGCATATTATATTGGATTTGAATGCAATGTTGACAGAATGTTTGAATAAAAACAGAAATAACTGGAAACATTCAGCAGGTCTGGCAGCATCAGTGCAGAGAGAAACAGAGTTAATGTTTCAGGCTGACACATTTTCACCAGTATTGGAAAATGTTAGAAATGTGATAGATTTTAGGATAACGAAAGAAGGCAGAACGAAAAAGAATTCAAAGGGGAAGGTTTTTCGTTTTTGATTTGATACATTGTCACATGTATTAGTGTATAGTGAAAAGTATTGTTTCTTGCGCACAATGCAGACAAAGCATACTGTTCATAGAGAAAAAGGAGAGAATGTAAAATGTAGTGTTATAGTCATAGCTAAGGTGTAGAGAAAGATCAACTTAGTTCAGGGTAGGTCCATTCAAAAGTCTGAAGGCAGCTGGAAAAAAGCTATTCTTGAGTCGTTTGGTATGTTTTATATCTTTTTCCCCACAGAAGAAGGTAGAAGGCAGTTTGTCCGGCTGCTTTCCCAAAGCAATGAGAAATGTAGACAGAGTCAATTGATGGAAGGCTAATTTGTGTGAAGGATTGGGCTACTTTCATGACCTTTTGTAGTTTCTTATGGTCTTGGGCATAGAGGAGCCATACCAAGCTGTGATACAACCAGAAAGAATGCTTTCTATGGTGCATCTGTAAAAGTTGGTGAGTTGTAGCTGACATGCCAAATTTCCTTAGTCTTCTGAGAAAGTTAGTGTGCTTCCTCAACCATCGTACCAGTGTGGGGGGACCAGGACAAATTGCTGACCTGGACACCTAAGGTCAGGGATTGAAGACAGCAGAGATGGAACGACTGAACAGTTAATGGTGCAAGACCAATGGGAGTAATGATGAATCGGATGAAGTTACACAATCTCCAGAGGAAATGTGAGTACTCAAATCATGAACGGTTTGTTATCTGAATAAAGGAAGAGTGAGATGAGAGTAAAGGAAACAAAATTGGCTCAAGGATTACTTACCTGGAATTGCTGAAATTATTATTGCATTTAAAAGGCTGTAAAGTGCCCAATGGAAAGATGGGGTATTGTTCCCTGATCTTCTGTTGAGCTTCACTAGGACAGTGCAGGAGGCCGAGGATGGAGATGTCAGTTGAGATCAAGGTGGAGCATTAAAATAACAGGTGACTGAAGGAAGCTTTGGGCCAGGCTTGTAGACTGAATGGCAGAGTTCTGTGAAGCACTCTGTGTTTGATCTCCTCAGTGCAGAGTAGGTTGCATTGTGAGTTATAAGAATGGTGTACCAGTTTAGAAGAAGTGTATATAAATCACTGCTTCACTTGGCAGGAGTTCTTGGTATTGTAGATAATGAGGAGAAAGGAGATAAAAGGGCAGGCTTTTCATTTCCTGAGTTTGTACGGATGGATGCAGTGCTGTGGGGTGGGGTGGGACAGGGCGGAGGGAGGTAGATATTAGGAATGATTCAGGTGACGGAGTGGTACAGCAGTTAGCATCGCAATGTTTAGCACTGCTGTCTCATACTGCCAAGGACTTAGCTTCAATTCTGGCCTTGGGTCACTGTCTGTGTGGAGTTTGCACATTTTCCCCATGTCTTCAGTTGCTTCAGTTTTCTCCCACAGTCCAGAGATGTGCAGGTTAGATTTACTAGCCATGCTAAATTGACTCCAATGTCGGGGGATTAGTAGGGTAAATATGTGGGGTTACAGGAATAGGCAAAATTTTGTTGGTGCAGACTTCATGGACTGAATGGTTTCATTCTGTACTGCAAGGATTCTGTGATTGAGGCGTGGGCCAGAATGTTGCTGAGGTAATTGTCCCATCAGCATGTTGAAAGGGGAGGGGAAGGCTAGATGCTGTTAATGATGGTGGAAATGGTAGAGGACGAAGCGTTAAGTACAGAGGCTGATGGTTAAATGATAAGAACAAAGGGATCCTGTCACAGTTCTAGGAGCAAGGGGAAAGAGTGAGAGCAGGAGTGTGGGAAGTAGAAGTTAGTGCTGTTTTGTTAGAGATGCAGGGTGGATTCACCGGCCTTTAAATGATCACAGTATCTTCTGTCACGATTCCTGTGATGGGCAAGATGGGAGAATTTCGGCCAGTGTCTTTTGAATGAAATGTTAAATAAAGGCTTTGTCAAATCAGAGGAGTGCACACAATCCAATGGCACGATTTAAGAAACATGATGTGCTGGCTAACTATCATTCATCTAACAGCAGCCCATCTTATTAGTGTTTGGTTGGTATGTTTTCCAGTGAACAACAGTGACTGCATTTCAGCAGTGATTAATTTGGCTGTGAATTGTTTTTATATTGTCCTGAGGATGTGGAAGAAAAATCAAATTTATAAATGCAACTTTGTTTAAGAAATACCACAAGTAATGGTTGTAAAACATTGTTTGCCATAAATCCATTTGGAAAAGACATTTCACATAAAATTGAACCTTGTCAAAATGACACTGATGGCATTAGGTATCCCGTGATTCTTGTGGTGTTTCTGATGATGGAGTGCTTCTGCTTAATCATCATCATCATCTTCTTTATCATTGTCATTTTTTACTTCAGCTTCCCACAGTCCTGATAGATCACCCTTCTCAATCTCCTTCTGTCAGTCATCCCTTTGTCCCCTTGCCCCACTGAGCTTAAGCCTCTCTTCTTGCATTTCCCCATGTAGCCTTGGGCTTTCTTCTTCTCCTTGTTCCTGGTAGTCCCATCTCCATCACACACTTCACTATATTTTCTCTTGCACTCTGTGACAGAAAGCAATGCTATATCAATCTCTACTCCTTTGTTTTCAATGCCCCCATAGTTTTCAGTAATGTATTTGTTCCAGTTCTTGTTCTTTATCACTCCACACATCCATCTCACCATTAATATCTCATTCGTACTCAGTTGTTACTCATCTCTTGAAGTTTTCACTATTTCTTTGATAGAACAAGGCTGGTCTCACAACCATCGTGTAGATTCTGCCTTTCCATTTCAGAGAGAATTTTCTATTTTTCTTCCAATTTCTACAATCAGAGCAAATCCTTTGCTTAATTTCCATTTCCATACTTTCATCTTCTGCCATCATTGATGCCAGGTACTTGAAGCTATTCACCTTCTCCTAGTCTTCTCTCCAAATCTCTATACCTTCACCCTGACCCTCTTCCCTAATCTCAAACAGACAGTTTATATATTGGGACTTTGCTCTACTGACCTTCATTCCCTTGTCTTCCTATGCTTTTGTCCAGATGCATAGGAAAATAGGACAGTCTGGGTTTACATAGAACACTACAGCACAAACAGGCCCTTCGACAAGTTGCACTGATCATACCCATATCTACCAGACCATAGAACTATCTGTAACTCCCAATCCCATTTAATCCCATGTACTCATCCAGAAGTCTTTTAAAAGACCCCAGTGAGTTTGCCTCCGCCAGCACTGATGGCAGCCAATTCCATTCACTCACCACCCTCTAAGTGAAAAACTTACCCCCAGCATCTCCTCTGTCATGACTTAAGTGACTGGGGCTCACATTTTATAACACATTTAAACACACTGGCATTATGTGTTGATCACCCCCGAGGCTGAGTTGAATTTATCTGTGCCACTTGAACAGCGCACATCATGGAGGGTGCTGGCCACCAGAGCACTCACCTCAAACCACCCCTGAAACGTGAAGATGCCGGGTTTAAACTTATGTAGACCTTTTTTAATTGGACTAACGTGACATCACGCTGATGCCCACTGAATATCCAGAGAGGTGGAAGTTCTGGAGAGTGCTTGCTAATGCTATGATAATGTATTGAAATGAGCTTTCCCTCAGCAAGGGTGCCAGGATGATCAGAACTTGGAAACCTGCTGATGCAAATCGTGCTCTCCGGATTGTGAGCACATGCCGCCATTCAGCAGATGGGGATGTGCACACCATCTCTGCCTCGTTTTGCAGCCCACTCCACCCCACAGCCTGTCGCTAGTGATCTGGGAAAATCCAACTCACTGTTTCTTTAAGGGGTTTATATCATGCTTCTGGTAGAAAGCTCTTAAAAGCTATATTCAATTATAGTTGGCCTGAGTGTGAAAGTTAAATCTTTTAACAAAGTCCAGTGCCAAAACTGGGCAGATATATTTTGTGTGAAGTTTATTGCTGTCTCAGAGGCCCTTGCGTAACGCAGTGAGCTTTTACATTGATCTTGTTGCTGCGAGAATGGGACAAAATAATGGACGAGATTGATTACGCAGCACTTTAATTGGCCTCATGCCTATATCCAGTTATCGATGAGGAAAGGGAAAATGGCCATTAGGGACTTCAGCATTTGTCATTCAGAAGTCAAGATGAGTTCAAATGTTTCAGCTGAAGTTTATGTTACAGATAGGGGAAGAGAGGGGAACTGAAACCCCCAATTCCTTTCCATTCTGTCCACAATCAGTGTGGTTTATTATTAAGAAGATAGATGTGTGTGTTTCTGAACCCCTGTTTTTTAATGATGTGGAGGTGCCGGCATTGGACTGGGGTGGGCACAGTAAGGAGTGTCATAACACCAGATTAAAGTTCAGCAGGTTTATGTAGTATCACAAGCTTTTGGAGCACTGCCCCTTCATCAGGTGAGAGAGAGTTCTGGTCACAAACAGGACATATATAGATAAAGATTCAATTGCAAGATAATGGTTGGAATGCGAGTCTTTACAGGTACAGACAATGTGAATGGAGAGAGGTTTAATCATAGGTTAAAGAAGTGTAAATTGTCTCAAGCCTGGGCACTTAGTAGGATTTGACTCTGAAAATTTTGTAGTTACTACATACATGTTGTGGTCCTTACAATAGCGAAAATGAGCTTTGAACTCAGTGCTTCAAATACGGGCCCCGCGTGCCACTTTGGAAGTCCACACAGTCTCCATGTCTTCAAAAGTCCTCTGTTTATGAAGCTAAAGATCACACGTACTTCTCTAACTGCTCCCTCAGTTTGTCCTGCTACTTTCAATGATTCATCTCTCAGTCTCTTTCCATGTTTAGTCATGATGTTTAGTCTACATTGCCTTTCCATGCTCTTTCTGCCAATATGCATCAGCTGACACAAGGTACTGTATTTTCAAAAATTCTTCAGAAATGGGAATTGTATGAAAGGATGCTCTTTGCTATAAAGAGAAAAGGAAAAACTGAAAGATTAACCACTTAGTATCACGACAATGTTAAATGTACAGCAAACGACTGCATGAGTTAGAAAATGCACGATTAATGAAATAACATCCTTTAAAAATTAAATGTGCACGCAATGGGAATGCAGTTATATTTAATACATTTTGGATTTTCAAATACATTTGATAACATGCTGCCTAAAAAGGCATAAAAATTAAGTCCCAGGGTATTAATGCTATTAGTAGGGGGAATATCAATAGGCTTTCAAATTTTTGTTGAATTGACTTTTTCAAATTGATTTTACCAAGTTGGGCCAAATGGAACTGATTGTTTGCGACAAGGAGAGGTGCTTTGGATTTCTCTGCATCATATCTTAGTAAAGAGAGGTGACAGGTTGAGAGAATTTTATCGGGATTTGCAGAGAATACCGAGCAGAGAAAACACGACTGGGCTCAATGGGGACAAACACACGTATGAATATACCCTTTAATGTAATGAAATGTGAAATAGTGTGAACCAACAGAACAGAAATAAAGCCTGAATTATAACATTTTCAATAAATAGCGGAATAGAATGCTGGAGAGATGTAAACACAGTAAGAAGTCTCATAACACCAGGTTAAAGTCCAACAAGTTTATTTAATAGTAAACCCACAAGCTTTTGGAACACTGTTCCTTTGTCAGGTGAGTGGAAAGTTCTGATTAGAAACAGGGCACACACAGTTTACAGAATACTGATCAGAGTGCGAGTCTTTACAGCTAATCTGCTATTCAAATCTTAAAGGTACAGAAATGTGAGTGGAGATAGCATTAAGCATAGGTTAAACAGATGTGTATTGTCTCCAGACAGGACAGTTAAAAGATGTTGCAAGTTCAGGCAAGTCATGGGGGTTATAGATAGTGTGACATGAACCCAAGATCCCGGCTGAGGCCATCCTCGTGTGCAGAACTTGGCTATCAGTCTCTGTTCAGTGACTCTGCGCTGTCGTGTGTCATGAAGGCCGCCTTGGAGAACGCTTATTCAAAGATTAGAGGCCGAATGTCTGTGACCGCTGAAGTGTTCCCAACAAGATATAGAAAATGCCTCCTGACTGGACTGAACTATATCATCTCTCGCTTCCTTGGAACCTCAAATAAAAATGTGAGTCCTTTGTTTAGATCCACCCCGAGAACAAACACTACAAACAACACTCCCAATATCTTTATTGGCTTGGCATTTGTTTTTTATCCTTAACTCAGTTCTGGTCATCACATTTCAGGAAAGATGGGAGGATGTTTGAGAGAATACAGAAGAAATTTACCAGATGAGTCCGAAGATGAGATACTGGAGCTCAGCAGTTTGGTTGGGGAAGTAGCGCTGGCATTTCCTTGCAGCAGAAGAGATTGAGGGGAGATTTGCTAAAGGTGTACAAGATTCTGATGCTTTGATAAGGTAGCTGAAGATAAGCTGTTTCCATTCACTGAGGGGGCACAGACTAGGGGTCACAGGACTAAGATTTTTGGCAAGTGATACAGGGGACACGAGAGAGAACAGTTTTGTCCAATGACTTGCATTGCACCTTTAATGTTAGAAAAACAATCTAAAGCAGTGCAAAAGAGTCATAATGTCATGGGAATTATGGCATAGAAGGTGACCATTCAACCCATCAGGTCCTAGCCTGGTATGATCTGGGACACTTTGTGACATGGAAGTGGAGATGATCTCTAATTTCAAAAGGATACTCGATAGGCACTTGAGGAAAATAAACTTGCAGGGCAATGGGGGTGGAACAGGGAATGCCACTGAGTGGACTGCTGCATGATGGGCCAGCTAGGAACTCATAGCCACAATAGTCTCTACTGTGCCGTAATTGCCATGTCTTTATGATTCTTGGAATGCTTTAGAGATTGTTTCTTTGACATTGAAGAGGCAACAAAAGTCATCTCATCTGGTTATCATTTGATATCAAAAAAACAATTTATGTAAAAAAGAATCAGAATTGAAATGAGTGTGGTAAAGTGCATCATAGAATCATAGCATCACTGGATAGATTGTACATAGCCTGTGGAAGCAGTGCACTTGATATGCAAAACAGCATTTTCTGTCCTATGTTTCTGAAGTTCTCTTGCCCTGAAGGGCCTGAGGTATTTGAAGCCAGCTGCACTTTCAATGTGGACAGTGACTCCATTGTGGGAGTGTTGTCTCGGCAAATGTCGGTTGTCTGGGAAGGCAGGTCTGGCTGCAGGGGAATGCGAATACATTGTGACTGATTCTTACATTCTGCAGCTGATCTGGAATGGCAGGCCTGGTGAAGTGGAAGTATCATACTTCTCCACATTTAGGTCAGATGTGGAAGTTTTATGCAACAATAACAGAAAATACTGAAAAATCTCAGCAGGCCTGACAGCATCTGTGGAGGGAGAAGACAATCCATGTCTTCAGCTCTGATGAGTCATCTAGACATGAAATGTTAACTCGATTCTTTCTCCGCATATGCTGTCAGACCTGCTGAGATTTTCCAGCATTTTCTGTTTTTGTTTCGCATTCCAGCATCCGCAATAACTTGCTTTTAGATTTTGGAAGTTTTATGCCTTTGTTTCTAAGCTCGTAGTTTTGTTCATTTTTTCAAATGAAATTTGATTTATTATTATCACGGATTTATAGTGAAAAGTGTTATTTCTTACCCATGATACAGACAAAGCATACCATGCGTACATAGAGAAGAAAGCAGGAGAATGCAGAATGTAGTGTATGCAATTTAGAAAGTAATTTATAGTACTCAGTAAAATGAACATCATACATTTCTACTGGAAGAGATGAGGCACAATTTCTAACAGTAGAATTTAACCGCTTATACGTGACACGGTGGCACAGTGATTAGTACAGCTATTTCACAGCACCAGGGACCCAGGTTCAATTATGGTCTTGAGCCGCTGTCCGTGTCGAGTTTGTCCATTCTCCCCATGACTTTGTGGGTTTCCTCTGAGTGCTTTGGTTTCCTTCCAAGTCCAAAGCTGTGCAGGTTAGGTTGATTGGCCATGCTAATTGCCTCTCAGTGTCAGAGGGATTAGCAGGGTAAATGTCTGAGCTCTGATGAAGGATCATCTGGACTCGAAATGTTGGCTCTCTTCTCTCCCCACAGATGCTATCAGACCTGCTCAGATTTTCCAGCATTTTTCTGTTTTTATTTCAGATTCCAGCATCTGCAGTATTTTGCTTTTATATAAATGTGCAGGGTTACAGAGATAGGGCCTTTGTGGAATTGTTATTGGTACAGGTCTGATGGGCAAATTGGCCTCCTTCTGCACTATGATCCCAAACATAAAGTTGGCAAACAATGTCTGTGCTTAAAAATAAAGGTATCTTCCTATAATTCAAATAACCAAAATAAAAAAATCAACCCCATTATGAGAAAGGAAGCTACACCATTGGAGATGCCGCCTTGGAGGAATTAAACTGAGGCCCTTTCTATCCTCTCAGCTTGAAACACATGATCCTGTCCCATTATTTCAATGACAAGTAGCATCTCATACCTTCACCAATACACTTCCCTCGACTTGTACCACAAGAACAGATTGGATACTAATTCATGCTTTTTGTGGGTGTTTGCTGTACACAGATGGCCTGCCCTGTTTCCTACATTGTTATGGTGACTTTAGAAGTCACACATTAACTATAAGATGCTTTAGAATAGCCTGAGGTTGTAAAATGTTCCGTATAATCACAGAAGAATATCATAGAATCCCCACAGTGCAGAATGAGGCCATTCAGTCCATCAAGCCTACACCAACAACAATCCTATCCCTGTAACCACACATCTTTAAGCTCCTAATCCCTCTGACACTAAGGGGAAATTTAGTATGGCCAATCCACCTAACCCAAACATCTTTGGACTGTGGGAGTAAACTGGAACACGTGGAGGAAACCCGTGCAGATGCCGCACAGATAGTGACCCGAGGCTGGAATTGAACCCAGATCCCTAACACTGGCAGACAACAGTGCTAACCACCGTGCCATTGCGGGTTGCTCATTAAATGCAGGCTCTTATTTTCTGACTATGGTAAACAGTTTGCTTTTGTTGAGTGATAATGTGTTTGAAGAAATCTGGGATGGAATCAATTGTGCAGGACGAGATCAAGTTTAAAAAATCAAATTAGATCAATTAGAAATTTGTGAGTAAGCAAAATTACTAAGCAATTACTACTTGAAGAAAGAACCATAAAGGATTATACCTTCAAGGCAAATTTTCACTTCAATTAGCAGTGTTTTGCAATCCTGGAATTTCTATTAGGAAGTTTATGATTTCCTGTGCAAATGCTGTGCGAATGTTTTGCCTTGTCATTCTTCTGCTTCCATGACAGTAATGTACCATTTGTTTAGCAGAGGGGTTAGAAGGGTGTTGTAATCTTCACAATGCTTTGTGGTGACCAAGAACTTGAAAAATTTACGGCTTCATAAATTGTGACAGATTTCACACTTGCTTCAGCAAGTACCAATTGCATCATTTTAACGCAATCATTACCTGCCAGTGTGTCGCTAATTGTTCAGGCCAAACGTTGCTTCCTTACGAGCCACTCTGTCAGTCTGTTTGCAATGCTTGGCTGTTACTGAGGCTGCGAGGTGTTAATCACCTAGTTTTAGAAACTGGCAACATTATCGTAGTTCAGAACATAAAAGTTCTGATAATCATGTGGTCAGGCAGCTACACAACTTGAGGCGATCAAGCCCAGAGACAAGAATGAGAACAAAATAGTAGATTAGCTTATTTTCAGCTGGATTTGATTGCTGAAAGGATTTCAGTGACAGAAGGTTGATTTTTTTCCCCCCCAGAGTATTTAAGTTTGACAAATTTCATGATGATGATTTTGACTTCTCCAGTGGATAGGATCTATGTTTTATTGGCACGGTGGCACAGTAGTTCACACTGTTGCTTCACAGTGCCAGGGACCCCTGTTCAATTCCTGGCTTGGGTCACTGCCTGTGTGAAGTCTGTCCCGTGTCTGCGTGGGTTTCCTCCCACAGTCCAAAAGATGTGCTGTTGGGTGCTTTGGTCATAATAAATTCTCCCTCAATGTCCCTGAACCGGCACCAGAATGTGGTGACTAGGGGATTTTCATATAACTTCATTGCAGTGTTAATGTAAGTCTAGTGTGACACTAATAAATAAACTTTAAACATTGCACCATTTAACAGGCAGAGATGTGATGTCAGTGTTTCTGGGTAGAGTCAGCCCTCCCCTGCCTCCAGCCAATTTCTTTCCATGCTTCTGAAGGCAAATGACACCAGTGGCTGAATTAAAGAGCTGCCGCTCGTGTAATGAAATGCTGCTTAATTGAAGCTCGGGATGAATCACTGCCCGGACTCTCAAGCTCGAATTCTTCTGCACTGCTGTCCTATTTAGAATATTTTCCAAAGTAGAGTACTTGCATCCCAACTCCATTCCCATCTTTTCCAGAACTCCATGTTTGATTCTAATCGGGTTTCTGCCCATGCCATTGTACTGCAACAGCTCTTATCGAAGTCTGTGTAATTGTGACAAAGGTATACTTTCCTCTCCGTCCTTCTCAGTCTGTCTGCAGTCTTTGGCAAGATTGCCGTCAGCATCCTCCTCCAACCCCTTTCCACAGTCATCCAGTTAGGATGCTCTCACCTTCTTCCATTCTTACCTATCCATTTGTAGCCAGAGAATCACTTCCTGACCCCACACTGTTAGTCCCCAGCAATCTGTCCTTGGTCACCTCTTTTTCTCATCGACATCCTATCCCTTGGCAACATCACCCAATTGACTTTTACACTAATATATAAAGGATACATTGTTGTTTCCTTGGTATCTTCTTTTTTTGGCAATGTTGATAGAATGCTGCATTGCCAGCAGTGCTGTGTCTCTAATGAAAAATGTTTCTACACATTTCAGTGTTCTAGTTAGTTTAGTTTCAAGAACAGCAGGAAATATTCCTCAAATTCTGGCCATATTGTGCTTTCAACAAAAGCTGATTGATTCATTTGATAACTGTTCTGGGGAAACAAAATGGTTGCCTCATTTGCTGACATAACCTCCATCCCCTTCAGGTATCATGCCCCATGAGGGCATTGGTGACCATGGCTTTCCACTGGATTGGTTCATCGTTGCATTTAGCAAAGTACTGCAGCTATATGACATTGCCATCTGCAGTATTGGCTGCCCAGGGAACTCTCCATGGCCACCAATGTTCCCTTCTGATTGATGATGCCTTCTCAAAGACTGGACTACTCCAGACCTTGATCTATCCATAACTCAGTCAGACACTTCATAATCCACCCCAGATGTTTCTTCCCCTTTCCCCTCTCCCCAGGATTCTTACCAGTTACCAGGCTCTATGTGCCAATACTTAATTCCAGGCACGTCACTGCAATGGCTCCGTCAGCCAGTGCAACATCCTGCCTGGTTGGATTAGAAAGCTGTCAGCCAGTCTGGCCAGTAGTTCTCCAAGGCAAGTGATCCATCCTAATGAAGATTGACGTCTCGCCGGCTGCCAATCAATGCTCCCTAGAGTGTAAGATGGCAGTGGAGTTGGAGTTGGCAGGAATTATTACCCATTCACCCCTGCCAAGTAAAATAATTGAGGTAATGAAGTTTTGACTGAGAGTCTATTATAAACCAGAAGATGACACTTGGCTGAACTTGACTTATTCAGATTAAGATATTGAGCAAGAGAGTTCATTGTAAAACTCAGCTTGATGTTATCCATTCTGGATGTATTACTCAGAACTTTCTGACAACTACAGTGTTGAATAAGAGCTATCAAGGTGTTATTTGCCAACCTGAGAGGCAGCCAAGAGTTTGCCATGGTAGAGGTTTAGGTTTCTGAATGTAGACAACATGGTGACTCTTTATTCATAGGATATTGGTGTCACTGGCTAGGTCAGTATTTATTGCCCATCCTTTAAGAAAATGGTGATGAACTGCCTTCTCAAACAGCTGCTGTCCATATGGTGTAGGTATACCCACAATGCTGTTAGGAAGGGAATTCCAGGATTTTGACATAGTGCTAATGAAGAAACAGCAGTACAATTCCAAGTCAGGATGATGAATGACTATAACTGTTCAATCCTACAACTTAGGCAACCATTTATTTGTGCTGATGACTGAACTTGTGGAGTGAACTTATGACTGAATAGGGAATGGGATAGCTTGATCTTGGGTTCGGACATATCTGGGCACAACATCAAGAGCCAAAGGGCCTGTACTGTACTGTTGTATTTTCTAATTTCAGAACGATGCACTGCAACAACTCACCAAGGTCCTTTCGACAGCACTTTGTAAACCTACAGCCATTAGTACCTAGAAAGACAAGGGTAATAGACACATGGGAACAGCATCACTGAACATTCCCATGTATCATTGATCCCATATAAGAATGAATATTCACTAAAGGCAACAACTCCCATTTGATAAAAATGGGAAAATCATTGAGGGAGTTCCAATCCAAATGCATCCTTTAATAACCAATGGAGTTATGCAGTGTAGTTGGAGTGCTTTTTAATTGTCCATTAAAATGTAGTTGAATTGTTTATTGTCTTCCTCTTTTAGCATGTGGCTGCCTTGTCAGTTGTGGTTCACTTGGTGGCACTCTCGCCTTTGAGTCAAAATGTGGATTCAAGATCCACTCCAGAGACTTAAAAATCGAAGCTTATTCTCTGGTACAGTATCCAGGGAGTGCTATATTGGCAGAGGTGCCATCTTTTGGCTGAAGTGCAAAATTTACCCACCCAGGTTGACACACAACATCCTAAGACACTCTTTTGAAGAAGATCAAGGAGAGTTATCCCTGGTAACCTGGCCAGTAATCCCTCAATCCATGTCACCAAAGTGGATGATCTAACCTTTATCACATTGCTGTTTTGTAGGATATCCGTACATTCTTATTAGCAGCCACACTTCTTGTGTTATATCATGATTTATATTAATTAACATCAACTTACCTCATTGATTGTAAAGAGATTTGAAACATCCTGTGATTCTCCAAGGCTCTCCATAGATGCAAGTCTTTTTTTAAAGAATGTTATGATGTTGATTCTGTTGTTTTTGTTTTGAATATTTTACCAATGGAGTTATGTGGGAAGTGATGATGAACTGACAAAGTGATGGCACGATGGTTAGCATTGCTGCCTCAGCACCAGGGACCCAGGTTCAACTCCAGCCTTGGGTGACTGTCTGTGTGAAGTTAGCATATCCTCCCTCTTCTGTGGGTTTCCTCCGGTGCTCTGCTTTCCTCCCACACTCCAAAGATATGCAGTATAGATTGATTGGCATTGCTAAATTGCCTCTTAGTGTCAGGGGGATTAACAGGGTGTAGGGTTTCATGTAAATATAGGGCCTGGCTGGGATTATTGTCAGTGTAGGTTCAATGAACTGAATGACCTCCTTCTGCACTGTAATGATTCTGTGAAAAATGACTGGGTTGATAACATCCCAAGATGACATTTTTCACTTTTCCATGCTGGCTATCTTTTGTTACCTTTCCATCAAATTGTCAATTTAATGTCAAATTGAAGGCAGTTTTTTTTCCCATAGGCTCATGCCCCTTTTCGTGACTTACTGGAGCTTATTGTATTTGAGACATGAGGAAGATAACTTTCATCCTATTATTTAAACTTGATGTCAGGCCTCAGAATATGCGAGGCCAGGCCGGAGCTCAGTATAGCTCTCCCTGGCCTATTTCAGTGTTAGTGTAATCTTGATGTTCTTAGAGGTGAAGAAATAGATAATGTATTTGTCAGTTTCACAATTAATCAGTTCTATTCTATTGCCAGCAATAAATGTTTCAGGAGAATCTGTTGCAGTGAGGATTAGTCTGTGTGGTTGGTTCTCGCATCGCAGGTCTATTTTTATCTCTCTCCAACTGCATAATGAGAAAAAAAAAGTCTTTTGGGAAATGAATACGGCTAAAGGCATTTTGTGAAGAGGGATATTACCCGTACGTAGGTAAGAACTAAACCTCAACTAATAAAGAATCAGCACCCAAGCCCGTAACATTGGACCTCTGGGGTGTTAATAGACAGGACGTTGCTCCAAAGATGCAGTGAGAGACCGCCACACCCCTCAATCCTAGAACAGCCCACATAAACATTAAACAAGTTCAAACAGCTGTTGGGCAATTTCTTGCACTGGGAAACATCAGAGGAACACAGGACAGGACAGTGGCACAGTGCTTAGCACTTCTGCTTCACAGTGCCAGTTACCTGGGTTTGATTTCTGGCTTGGAGCTTGCATAGTCTTCCCATGTCTGCGTGGGTTTCCTCCAGGTTCCTCCCACAGTCTGCATCGGCTATGGTAAATATCAGTGTACCCAAACAGGTGCCACAATGTGGCAACTAGGGAACTTGCACAATAACTTCATTGCGGTGTTAATGTAAGCCTAGTTGTGGTGCTAATAAATAAATAAATATCTGATTTAAATTGCAGTCTTCTGATGTTTCTGACTATCTTACTGGAATAGTTACCCAGTCAAGACTAGAAGAAGTAACACCACTTTTAACTCCTGAGTAACTGTGATATTGATCCATCCCACCCTCACTGTGCTTACCACTCTTCCCCGACTCCAATATCTAAACTACCCTCTTAATTCCACCTTCCACGGTATTCCCTGACTACCCTTCCACACCAGCCCCTCTAACTACCTCCCTACTGCCCTGAATACTCTCACTTCCAATACCATGGCTGCACTCAAAATGCGCCACAAGATTCCCTGACTAATCTCCCAGATCCCTGACCTGACAATACCTCCCCAGAACTAAACCCTGGACTATACCTGCGCTGACAGTTGGATCATGATTCTTCCCCAAAAAGTTAGTGTTGCTGCCAGAGGGAGAAGCAGTGGGATCCAATCATTGGTTGCAAAAGAATCCTCGCCATGAAACATGCTGGAAA
The DNA here is from genome assembly GCA_024679065.1 of Sphyrna mokarran. Classification (NCBI taxonomy): domain Eukaryota; kingdom Metazoa; phylum Chordata; class Chondrichthyes; order Carcharhiniformes; family Carcharhinidae; genus Sphyrna; species Sphyrna mokarran. The sequence continues at coordinate 26,753,950 of JAGIQG010000019.1, forward strand.
GCCTGGCTTCAGAGCATCATGATCAGGCCACCTGCTCCCTAAATACCATGGACAACTTGTGGCTCTGAGGGAGAATGTCATTGAAGAAACCCTCAGGGTCAATGTTTGCTCAGCACTGGCCTAGGATATACTGACTAACTGGCGCACTAAGTAACGGGAGGCAAATTAGCCTCCTGAAATGGGACCCAGGTAAGGATCTGCAGCATGGCCTTTTCAGCCTTTTTTTAAAGAGAGGCTGATTTGAGCTCCATTTCTCATACTTTGGTTGACTGGAAATACGTTGGAACGTAGAAACCAGAAGCAGGAGTAGGCCATTTGGCCTTTGAGCCTGCTCTACCATCTGTGGCTGATCATCAAATTTAACATCCTGATTCTGCATCCCCCCCACCTCTCTCCCCTCACCATTCCTCCCATATCCTTGATCCCTTTAGTCCCAAGAGCTATATCTAATTTCTTCTTCTGATCATGTGTTTTGGCCTCGCCTTCTTTCTGTGGTAGTGAATTCCACAGATTTACCACTCTCTGGGTGAAGAAATTTCTCCTCACCTCTTTTAAAAAAAAAAAAAAAAATTTACTCCATACCTTCAAACTATGACCCTTAGTTCTGGACTCCCCCCACCCTGACACACACACACACAAAATTGGGAACGTTATGAAAGTCTGATCCATCTAACTTACACATTTCCCATTTTGTTGGGGACAGTTGGGGCACATCCTTGGCAATGGAGACGCTGCCACGTTCATGTGAAAGAGAAAAACATTCTGGGAGTCAGTGACAAAAGATCAGAGTGAGCAGATCCTGCTGGGATCGATGGCTTGGGTATTCTCATTCAGCGTACTGACGTTGATATACTCAAGGTACTGAAATGGAAAAATTTATTCCATTTAAAGTGTTTTCTTTTAACTATGTATATTGGCTCTCGCTCCAGCATACTATCATTGCATTGCACATTATGGATGACAGGAACAAATGGGCAATATTTTCCTGTCAATTCTGTGTCACTTTTGGCATTTCTGCTGTGATCTCTTGTGGACAAGCAGGTGACCTCCAGTTCAAAAAGCGATCAACAAAGCGGTGTTTTTAAAACTGTCTGAATTCTGAAGTAGTAATTTTACTGAGTAGAATGTACCTTGCATTTAGTTGTACATCCAATTAGAAACAGAGGAAGGTGGAATGTTCATAATTTGTACATGTGTCAGTAGAAAACTAATAAAACTGATTAATCATTACAGAATTGCTGTCAGGATCCCATCAAAAGCTTACACGTTGACTGTAAACCTTAGATATCTTGTTACATTATTAATATTTTTTCCCACAGACTTGTCATAACTCAAGTTCACAATTGAATTTGAAAGCATTCCTAAACATTCAATCATTGGTATGATGAATCAAAGAATCTTTATCGTGCAGAAGGAGGCCATTTGGCTCAATGAGTCTGCACTGGCAACAATCTCACCTAGACACTTTTTTTATTCATTCGTGGGAGATGGGTGTCACTGGCTGGCCAGCATTTATTGCCCATCCCTAGTTGCCCTTGGGAAGGTACTAGTGAGCTGCCACCTTGAATTGCTGCAATCTATGTTCTGTGAGTTGACCCACAATGCTGTTAGGGAGGAAATTCCAGGATTTTGAGCCAGTGACTGTGAAAGAACAGTAATATATTTCGAAGACAGGGTGGTGAGTGGCTTGGAGGGGAACTTGCTGGTGGTGATGTTTCCATTTATCTGCTGCCCTTGACCCTCTAGATGGAAGTGGTCCTGGATCTGGAAGATGCTGTGTAAGGATCTTTGAATTGCTGTAATGTACCTGATAGATAGTACACATTGATGCTACTGTGCATCGGTGGTGGAGGGATTGAATGATTGTAGATTTGATACCAATCAAGCAAGTTGCTTTGTCCTGGATAGTGTCAAGCCTCTTGTTGAAGCTGCACCCATCTAGGCAAATGGATCACATTCCATCACACTCCTGACTTGTGCCTTGTAGACTTTGGACAGGCTTTGGGGAATCAGGAATGAGTTACCCATCACAGTATTGTTAACCTCTGACCTGCTCTTGTCATTGTGTTTATGTGGTGAGTCCAGTTGAGTTTCTGTTCAATGGTAACCCCCAGGATGTTGACAGTGATATCTCTGTAACCCCATGTATTTACCCTGCTAATCCCCCTGACCAATCCCTCTGACACCAAGGGTCAATTTAGTATGGCCAATCCACCTAATCTGCATATCACACTGTGGGGTGGGGGGGGTGGGGGGGTGGGGGGGGGGAACTAGAACGCCTGCCATAATCTTGTGCAGATGTGGGTAGAACATGCAAACTCCACACAGACGGTTACCTAAGGCTGGAATTGGATTGCATAGGATTGTTGGGATTTTCAGCTGTGAATTGATCCGGAGTGGATACGCAACATCCTTTGTTGCTCCATCTGAAGAATTGTTCTCTCAGTAACTGACATTCCTCCCCTTTTTGTTTCCCTCAGTCAACACTTCTTCTTTTCACTGTCCCTCCCTGTAACTCATTCTGGTGTTTTCCTCCTTTGGGGTGCCCATCCATTCACGCTGTCACTCTTCTACTCAGGTTCATTCTTCACTGCTGCTCAGATACCAATTTGCTGCTATGTTGTGGGCATTGATTGTATCTGTAAGTGGAGGCTGGGCAATTTGTCTGCTGCTTTTCTCCAACACCACAGTTTATCCTTGGATTTATTATTGCTGGATTGCTTTCATCCAGCATCACCTCTGATTGCCATCCTTGTTACCTTTAGCATGTGATAGATTTTGGTTGTTCTCGATTCTTTGAATTTCTAACCTTTTCATCATAAGGACTACTATATCAGCAGGTTTTGTCGGGTTTAACTAGCACTAACCGTATAAATGCTGGCAGAATGTGGATGTTATTCTGTGATGCAGACACAACCGAAGGAGAAGTGAGGCATTGGAAACGTAAGCTCCAGGGACAGAGTTAGCAGTGCAGCATCAATATTCCAACTGAGCATTGGCAATTCATTAGCTAACCTCGTGTGAGGTTATTTGAGAAGATCCCATCTGAAAGTTCTTACTGATTTTTATCTGAAAATGTATTCAAAACACTGCAAAGTTGGACAGTTGATGCACATTATGATGTGCCAAGTTAATTCATTGCTCATTTTCTATCAAGAAATTTTACATCCTAAACCTTCTCAATCTTCTATTTATAAAATATTTGAAGTGGCTCATGTAATCCTGTTCAGTAGAAAACATTTAAGGTGGAATTTTCCTGCTGTGCTTACCCCAAAACTGGAAAATCTTGTCAGAGGTTAACAGGTCTCTGCATGGTCCAGCCCTCCCCCTGCTATGATTCCTATGCGGGGCAGCATGGCAAAATTCCATCCAAGTTAAAATACGGAAACTACTGCTATTCCAAGATGGTGTCAGAGTCTGGTGACTTCTCAGAAGCTGTACCTGGCTAATTCTACCTTTTGCTCCTGTTCTGTGACTGTAACACTACATTCTGCACCTTCTCCTTTCCTTTTCTATGTATGGTATGCTTTGTCTGCAGAGCATGCATAAAACAATATTTTTCACTGTATACCAATACATGTGACAATAAATCAAATCAAATATGCTCTAAATGGTTCAAATTATCCAATAATTCTTATTACACAATGTAAATGGAGCCACAGAGGAGTCCTTTTTTTTTCTGCACAATTTCACTTTAAATTAACTTGATTTGAAAAGTAGGCAGTGGCGAAGGTTTGTTTGAGTTCGTATTGCTAACAGGCAGCTGCCAGATGACTTGATTATGAGATGTTACTGGAATCGCCTGATGCGCTGCATAGGTATCCAAGTTCTGCACAGCAGCTGAAAAGATTTGTGTGGCAAATTGTCAGAAGGCTTTGGGGCGACAGAGGGATGGTGAAAGAAATACAAATCTTGTACTAAAGGCATTCAGCAAATCCTGACAAGCAGGCAGAACACATGATATGCTGCCTGTCCATGTGAAATGTGTGTGTGTGTCTGTGTAATTCAGGATTTTTGCATATTAATGCAGGGGATTTGCATTATGATGTACTGCACAAGTTGAGGACATCAATTATCTGTAAATCACTTACTAGATTTAATTGATAAGTTGCATTCTCTTGTTTATGAAATTTTAAACTGCTTGATTTATTTGCTGACTTCAGCCAGTGAGATGTTTGCAGTCTTATTTGCCAATTTTCCTTTATTTAAAAGGTATTTTTGACATGATTCATTGTGATTGAAAACTGGCTGCTTTCAGCACTACAGAAGGTGGTTGGAGTGAGTCTGTGCACAAGTTGTGATTGCCCAAACCTCAAGGGGATTATATGAACTTCTTGAAGAGAAATCCTCTGTGAAATAATGAAATTCAGCCATTGAAGCCCAGAAAATTTTTTAATTTATATTGCCAATGTTGGGCAGTTCTTAAATGTACAAACCTTGGCCTTTGGTTCATGCCGGGCACAGTCTAACCACAGGCAGCTCAAATCCATGAATTCATTAACTGTTTCTGCAGTGTTGGCTTGTAAGTGACAGGATGATTGTCTTATCAGCTCTGAGGAAGCAAACCTCTGTAATCTGGTATATGAGTGAGCATTAGAAAATTAGAATTAGTAGTACCTGTGCTCCTTCCTTGCCATCATTTTCTGCTCTTCCTTCCATTTTACTTGGACTTGCAATGCTGCTTGATCATCCTTCTCCATCCCCTCCTGTCAATCACCCTTTTGCTTCATTATTCATTTGTGGGATGTGGGCACGGCTGGTTGGGCATCATTTACTGACCATCCCTAGTTGCCTTTGAGAAGGTGGTGGTGAGCTGTCTTCTTGAATCACTGCCTTCCAAGTATTGTGGGTTGACCCACAATGTTGTTAGGGAAGGAATTACAGAATTTTGACTCCGTGACAGTGAAGGAATGGTGAAATAGTTCCATGCCAGGATGGTGAATGGCTTGGAGGGGAACTTGCAGGTGGTGATGTTCCCATGTATTTGCTGCCCTTGTCCTTCTAGATGGAAGTCCAGGGTGGCACAGTGGTCAGCATTGCTATCTCAGTGTCGATGACCTGGCTTCAATTCCTGGCTTGGGTGTTTGTCTGTGTGGTGTTTGCATGTTTTCCCTATGTCTGGTTTCCTCTGGGTGCTCTAATTTCCTCCCAGAGTCCAAAAATGTGCAGGTTAGTTGATTGGCCATGCTAAATTGATGCTTGTGTCAGGGGATTAGCAGGTTAAATACATGGGGCTGGATGGGATTGTGGTCAGCACAGACTCAATGGGCCAAATGACCTCGTACTGTAGGGATTCCATGATTCTAAGTGGTAATCAGTTTGGAAGGTGCTACCCAAGGATCTTTGGTAAGTATCTGCAGTGCCCTTGTAGATAGTACATACTGCCCATTCCTCATCCAATTCCAGTGAATTCTCTTGCCATCACATCTTTCCTTCTGACCTTAAGCCTCCTTCTTCTTTGCAACTGTCCCATCCCCATCACCCACTTCACCACGTATCCCATCTCTCTCCCTCCACACATCTGACCATACCATTTCAACCTCTTAGCTTCTTTTCTTCAATGCTCCCATAATCTTCACCTAGCCTCTGGTGTGCTGGTTCCTGATTTTTCTCTTTTTTTTCATTCCCCCTCACATCCAGTTCAGCATCTGCATCTCATTAGGATCTGGCCTTTATACTTCTCTTCTTGATGTTGCCCAAGTTTTTGTGCAATATAACAAGGCTGGTCTTGTAGATTCTTGCATTTATTTTCAGTAACATCTGTGCGCATACTGGCTTTGTGGTATTGGGGTGTTCAGAACTGTACGGGGTACCGGGGAAACAATACTGCCTATATTATGATATTACAAGCAAATGGGAGTGGCAGAGTGTAATATGATGAGATAAGCATGAAGATAACACCTGACTACGGCTGGGATTCTCTCTGACCAACGTGACCCACCCCTGCTGCCAGCGAGAATGGAGAATTTGACGGTCAGCCAATTTTCATTCACTGAAGTGGGAGAATCCCAGCCATGTGCAAGATTGGAGACTTCCGGCCTATGTTGTATATAGTTTTTAATAAATAAATTATTCAACTGTACAAGCCTCTGGAGCTCTTCATGAGACAACATACAATTGTATGGTGGCTGTCAAATAAGATTCGGCAGACCCCATAGCCAATGACATAATTGCCAGACAAGGAATAAGTGGCTCCTCCAATAACATTGAAGTGGTCATGAAGAACTTTGACGCTTATTTTAATCTAAGAATCAGTACAACTTTGGAGTGAGCAAAATTTAACAAGAGTCCAAACACTCGGAGCCTGTAGATTTTTTTATAAATGAGTTATGCAGATTGAATTAGGGCTGTCATAATCTGAAGTAGGGGCTCATAAGAGATAGAACAGTAGTGGGAGTAGCCGACAATGCTCCTTTGGATGCACCCCAATCTGAATATTGAACTTTGGAAAACACCATCAAAATTGTTAGACAATTGGACATCCGCCAGCAAAACTGATCTCTCTTGCATGGTGAAGTTAAACTGTGATACAGAGTAATGCCAGCAGTCCAGCTCAAAGCAACAAAAGGGCAGGAGATGCCAGGGCAAGGAAAACAATACTCAAGCCAAACACAGGCTGGAGGCAGATCATGCCAAATGATTTCATAGCCGTGAACAGTGTCTAGCAACAAGCAAATAATCAAAATTCTAAATGTCACCTGCAGTTAAGTTTTTCTCTGCTGAACACAAAGACCTGAGTTGCCCTCAATCGCCTCAAAATGGCAGAAAATGTCAAAAAATTGTGGTCAACCAGACTGAATTGGAGATTCCCAAGAGGTCCATCAATGCTGGTGATCTTGACTGTTGAATCAATTTGGATTATTATGAGGGTGGCACAGTGATTAGCACTATTGCCTCACAGTGTCAGGGACCTAGGTTCAAGTCCTGGCTTTGGTCACTGTCTGTGTGGAGTTTGTACCTTCTCCCCGTGACTTCGTGGGTTTCCTCCGGGTGTTCTAATTTCGTCCCACAGTCCAAAGATGTGCAGGATAGGTGGATTGGCCATCCTAAATTGCCCCTTTCTGTCGGGGGAATAGCTGGAGTAAATGCATGGAGTTATGGGGATACAGCCTGATGGGATTGTGGTCGGTGAAGACTCGATGGGCCAAATGGTCTCCTTTTACACTGTAGGATTCTATGAAGGAAGGGCAATTTGAAATAGGCAATAAATGCTGGCTTCTGTAGCTTGGCCCAAATCCCATGGATGAATTAAAAGAAAACTCCCATTGATGACTCATACCATTATATAGATTATATCCTTAACCCTATCAATAAAGCTAGTATACCAGGACTACAAATTCAACCAGCGAAAAATAGGCAGTAGACATGAGTTCCTTTCAAGTACGAGCTTCTGTTTGTATTCTTAACGCACCCCACTGTGCACCCCCCTCTGTTCCCCCCCCGCTTCCCCAGAGCTCATTGTTCCAGTTTAACAGTAATGCATTCTGAATCTTAGTTACTGACTTGTAGAAAGAAGTCAACGGTTTCTCTCCATTGTCCCCATCACAAGACTAAGTATTCCTCCCACTCTGAAGGGAAATTGATGGAAGAAATATTCCTTGTTTTTTAAAAAAAAAGACAATCCAAAATTCTGAGATATTTCAATACTTTATCTGATCTACACTGTGAAGATAGCTGCTGTAACTTTGAAAATATCTGACCTTTATTTTAACATCATGCAATTGAAAAAGATACCCAAATTCTAGAATGAACAATTATAAGTATGTGCATGCTTGGAATGATTGTGAGGTTAATCATTTTACAATCTGTAATTTATTATGGATATACACATTGCAGACTGCAATTTTTCAATTGGCAGCAATTGAATGATAGAAAATTAAGCATTATTACGATAAAATACTAACATAAAAATAAAAAGTGTTGGGGGAAAAAAACTCAGCCGGTTTGGCAGCATCTGTGAAGATAGAAACTGAAGTAACGAGTCCAATCCTCTTGTGTTTAATTTGATGAGAGAAAGAGATGCCCTTTTGTCTTGAAATGGTACATGCACACAACAGTCTTCATTGATATTCTGAGCCTGTTGACTGTTTTTATTCATGTCCCATGCTGGGTGCACAGCACCTAAAATAAGATTATAGAGATTAGGCTGATCCTGCCTATCTACAAAATCTCATTAAATTTTCATACAAGATTATGATTTGATTTGATCTATTGTATGGCCCGACTCCACCAAATGTGTGTTTTTCTCTCTTTTGTATTCATGACAGTTGATAATTTGTACGTTCAATCTGCACAAAAACACAAAGCTTTATCCAAGTTCCCTTTCCAAAATATGTAAAATTAAATGACTTTTCAGATTAGAAATGAACATCAGATTCAGACTATATAATATCACCTCTATGGAGGTGAAGGTCTGTCCACAATACAGTGAGGTGATTAATGAGATTTCTTTAGATCTGATCTCTTTTATGCTTATGAATTTATTCCCTAATTAAAGTATTATTTTTCACTTTATCTCTTTTCTCCTTGGGAATGTCCCTGAACTCCGTACTTAACATTTCAGTCATGTTATCCAATCAAGGATTGCAGATTTTTTGGATAAAATAGACCAATGAAGGGAGGAGTGTCACCTTAAAAGGCTGGTAATAAAGTTGTTTCCCTTTCCTTCAAATAGTAATTGTTATTCTGCTATATGATCCCCATAATGCTGTTGACATTGCTGTATGAACGAGGATTAAAATGGTGACCAGGGAAATTTCATATGAAAATGGCAACCAGTCAGCCACCAAAAGTCACCCTTGGTGATATTTCAGTCCCTGAGCCGGTGTGTTGAATTGATTTTTCCACTGCGTTATTCAGTATAAAATAACTTGTGTTTATATTGCAGTCACTTCCACTTGCAGCATCCTTGCAATACACTGAAATCTACTGCACAATCTTCCTGTGTTGTGTTTTAGCAAAGCCAGAACACCAGCAACAAAGGAAAAGACTTATCCAACAGTTTCACCTTTCTGCTCTTCCCCAATCAATAAGATGATGCACCCAAACCAACAGGGCAAAGGTGTACTGGTGTAGCCCACTGGGTGATCTACCAACCCACAACCAGAAGAATGACTCATTTCCACAATAGTGCTGCCACTAAACCTATAGCCTGAGATTGTATTGTAATAAAAATGGTGACTAATAACTGTGGAGGGAAGGAGATCAATTAAACAATACGCTACCTATAACGTTTCACCTTCAGTGAAAAGTGTTGCTTTCTATGACTTTTGTAGGGACTTTGCTGTTAGACGAGGCAGAAACCGTACATTCTCTTCACACTCGATAACAGAAGGTGTTTGTGGAATCAGAGTAAAGGAAAAAGAAAGGAATTGTATTAATATATGGCACTATTCATGATATATAAGACTTTTATACCTCTTAATCTACTCTTACTCTAGATTATGATGGAGTTAATGTGATAACTAAATATCCTCCTTTCTGCTAGACACGCTAACTTTATTGATAGCTCATCGAGACTAAAAATCAGTGGGCTCAATGTCTACTGTCCAGCTTGTCTACATGGGAGAGATCATCCGAGGTGGTCAGTCCACCAGCAATGTTTCTCTCTAAATCTTACAGCGACTGACCAGGTTACTTGTTCCCTCTTCTATAATTTTGGTTGGAGAGGTAGCAAACATGTTCATTGTCCATTGTGCCAACTTGCATGTGCCTTCATTTTAGCTGACATTGTTAATGCTGCCCCACGTTTCCATTGGGGTTCCTCAGTACATTACGTATCTTCACACAGTTGTGGATGAAACAGGTTTTGAGGCCTCAGCAATCAAAAGGTCAAACATCTAGTGGTTCTCCTCGAAACTGCTCCAGCCCATACTGCTTGAATTAAGATTAATTATCTTTGTCGTCTTCACTTAGTTGGATGCTCTGGTTTTCTCCCACACTCCAAAGGCGTGCAGGTTAGGAATACTAAATTTTCCCTCAGTGTATCTGAACAGGCGTCAAAGTGTGGCGACTAGGGCAATCTCTCAGTAATTTCATTTATTTATTTATGACTAATAAATTTTAAAATTGAAAACTTTAACTTTAAATGACCTACCTGATCTGTCTTTACTGCACTTTGTTGAAATGCTTCATGATTGGTTTGCCACTTCTACAATTTTTGTGCCACAAAGTTTTGCTCAGTTGCAGTCTGTAATGTCCTCAGAGGTCATCCATTAACCTATTGCAGTATCAGCTCACTTATAACATTGTCCATTTTTCTATTGTGCCTGCATCTCTCAGCTAAGCTTTAACAGTTGAAATTCACCTGGTGGCAGGCTCGTTGTACACTCGCGTAGAATTCTGTGATCATGAACTAAGTGTGGTGAGGGAGGCAGGTTAGATTAGATTACTGCATCTACATTAATACAATATCACATGAGCGTTGTTCCATCTTAATGGAATTTGCCTGAGCATTCATAACATTCCATAAAAACATTTATTCAACAGCCATATTCTCAACTTGTTGATCTCCTGAACTTGTAGCCAAGAACTAACCAAATTAATAACAAATACATCCTGGTGTATGCTTCATCTAGTGGAAGGATTTGTAATTTCATGAGAGAGCTAAAATCTGGGGGTGTTAAGCAAAGGAAGGAGAAATCAGGAGGATACATAAATGCTTGCTGAACAAGATGATTTTAAAGGATAGAGGCAAAGTTAGTTCAAGAGGATGTTTTTAATGGCTGGGACAAATTGTTTGGATATTTGACTATCAATGGAGCCAAACTCCAGAATAGCCTTGGAGAATCCAGCAGTTAAAGACAAATCTCCGACAAGGAATCCAAGAGATAAATCATTCAGCCAGCAAGTCTGCACTGACCACAATCTCACGCAGGCCCTATTCCCATAACTCAACATATTTACCCTGCTAATCCCCCTGACAGTAGGATCAATTTAGCGTGACCTATCAACCTAACTAGCACATCTTTGGGAGGAAATTGGAGCAGCTGGAGAAAACCCGTGGAGAGAATGTGCAAACTCCACAGAGACAGTCATCCGAGGCTAGAATCGAACTGGTTTCCTGGCACTGAGGATGTATATTAATCACTGTGCCACACCATTGCTTCAATTTGCATGAACATTTGTCATAAAGGTTATGTCCTGTTGTCAGTATGGACTTCATCCTATTTTGTATGCACTAACTATATTGAATGCTGAAATGCTAAATTTACTTTGATATGATATAAATGCATTGGTCTTGATGCTGAAGAAGATAAACAAAGGGAAATCTAATACTTCTATTCACCTGAAGTCTGACAATTTCACCCATTTGAAGTGGCTGCGAAGCATTTCATTTCGCTGCAGATCACAAAAAGTGCTGCAGTGTTCCAGCCTCTTGGGCACTGTGACTTTGCCGATTTGCACAATGATATGTATGTGATTACTTGTCATAATGTGCTCAGGCTTTATTGTTTCCATCAATTCTCATCCCTGTAAAGCTGAGGTAGCAACAGAGTACAGTGCGAATGGGCACTATAGAACATAGAACATAGAACATTACAGCACAGAACAGGCCCTTCGGCCTTCGATGTTGCGCCGACCAAAAAAAAAGCAATGCCCCTCCAAACTAAACCATTCCCTTCTCTTCCATATACTTATCAACTAACCTCTTAAACGCCACCAAACTTGGCGCATCTATAACAGCTGCAGGCAGGGCATTCCACTCCCTAATCACTCTTTGAGTAAAGAACCTACCTCTGATATCCGTCCTATAACTCATACCCCTTAATTTAAAGCTGTGTCCCCTCGTGCTAGCTTTCTCCATCCTAGGAAAAAGGCTATCACTGTCCACCCTATCTAAACCTCTAATCATCTTATATGCTTCAATAAGATCCCCTCTTAGCCGCCTCCTTTCTAACGAAAACAACCTCAAATCCTTCAACCTCTCTTCATGGTCTATGGTCTACAAACAACTCCATTGACATCTGAGGAGATATTTCATGGAACCGACCTACGATAACTGGTGTACCACACAGTCCTGGTGGTGAAAGAATGTAGTAAATTCAGAACAAGCCAATGAATTCCCAACCACCGGAAAGATCAGTCAGGAAAAAGGACAGAACTAAATATAGGCTCAAAGAATGGGAAATATGCACCTTAGCAGCTGGCTTAAATATATGGGTCGAACTGAAATAAATAAAATTAAATTGCCATAGCCCCAGATAATCATAGGCACTAACTGATGGTGGTTTAACCTGAGGATCTCCATAGCTCAGGCGAGGGGCAAGATTGAGAAGGCGATACCTTGATGAATAATCTTAGCTGGTTCAGGAATCAAACCTGAGCTGTTGGCATTGTTCTGCTTCACCAACCAGCATTCCACCCAGCAAAGCCCCTAAAATATATCCATGATTAATGGCATAGATCTTAAATGGAGTACTGGAGACTGGGAAGTTACAGTGGGGAGGTGAGACAGACTGACCATGGAGAGCTTTAATGAGAAGAACTTAAAGTGCTGCTAGCAATGAACCACCTTAAAAGTGAACTGCTATATTGCCTTACATGAAGTAAATCTAATTTAGATATGTTACTAAGTTCCTTTAAATTTTAATTTGAGTTGTGGGTGGCAGAGATGTAAGTTGAGAATTTATTGTGATGGCAATGTCAGTCTTTTATTTAATACCTTCCTTGCTACATTTTGTGTAGAAATTGTCCTGCTTTAGATGTAGCTGAGAGAAATAGGTTTTATAAGCAATTAGAACACAATTCTTTTGATTTTCTTTTAACTTGGAAGGAAAAAAGTGCATCTCCGACTTAATTTGATCATTGCAGACATGTGCTATATTTAAAACACACACATAATGAAAGAACAGCCTCCAAATTAAATACAGTATTTTGCAGATTCTAAATTTGCATTGTGTTAAGCTTCACTGAATTGAAATTTTATTTAGCAAAGTAGATTGTTCAAGATGTCAGTACCTCCCAAACGCCCAACACTGCCAATTGAAAGAACAAGACGCCAGCTGCAGTGAGATGCCACCACCTCCCAAATTACTCGTGATCCTGACTTGGAAACATGTCATCACACTTTCATTGTCACTGGGTCAAAGTTCTGGAACTTCCTTCCTAACAGCACAGTGGGAGTACTTTCACCACATAGAATGCAGCAGTTAAAGAAGATGACTCACTACTACCTTGTCAAGGGGAATAAGAGACGGGCAATAAAATACTGGCCCTGATGCTCACATCCTATGAATGATTTTATCTTAAAAACAAGAAAGGATACATTGAAGCAGTAGCTACAATGCATTTTCACTGAAAGCATCACAATGGGATAGCCGAACAGTTCTGGTGGGAAGGGGCAGGGATTATATAATTAGACTTTCCAAGGTGACAGGTTTTTATGTAAGCTTCCTAATTAGCCTGGCCCCGCTGTTTCAGAAAGGGAAAGACATGTTGCTGTCTTGTTTTCTGTCATTGGATTCACCTGGGTGATCTTTCCCTCATTTGCTTCCTTGAATCTAAGCTGTCAGTATTCAGCAGGGCTTGAAAGTGGCAGAGACAGCCAAATTGTGTTTTCAGTGTAGCACCAGTTAAATTCAGTGAACTACACATGCCAACGCAGAAGCTGAGCCTTTTCACACTGTGTTCATGGCTGTCTGTGCCAACGGGTGGAATTGGCCCTGATCATTCCAAATATTAATGTTCAGAATGTTATCTTGCTATTGTGTGCCATAAGATAAAAATAAAGCAAATCAGCAGTTATTGGTGCAATAGTGTTCTCCTGTGCACAGTAGGCAAAGCCAAAACAACACTACACATAACCAGACTTATATATGTGAACATTGTTAGAAAAATCACAGACAAATCTGTGACACACACTTTTGAACTGAGGGGGTTTTGCTGGATTTTTCTCTCAGTGAATTGTTAAAGGGCTGTATAATAAGACTGATGATTTATATGACATCTTTTAGATCCCAGGACAACACAATTAGTGATTTTTCTTTTGTTGTTCAGTGTCATTATGTAGAAATCAGTATTGCAAATTCCCGCAAAATTAAATGTAAAAGCAATCAGATAATGTTACGTGATATTAATTAAGAGTTAGGCATTGACCAGGCATCAGGGATAAATCCTCTGCTTGGCTTGGAAGATCATGATATAGAATCAGTTTGGTTGCAAGTAAATAAAGGAAGCAACTCACTGGTGGGAGTAATTGACGGGTTCTCAAACAGTTGCTGCACAGTAGGACAGGCTATGCATCAAGAAATAATGGGACTTGCAAAAACGTACTGCAGTAACCATTGGCAACTTTAATGTTTATATTTGGAAGAGACAACCTGGAGGATGAGATCATTAAATGTACACAGGGCATATATATTAGAATAACACATTCTCAAACATACCAGGTTACAGGCTGCTTTTGACCTGGTAATGTGCAATGCAATAGGATTAATTAAAGACTTCTGGGTGACATTGTCGCACAGTGGTAAGCACTGCTGCCTCTTAGCACCAGGGATCCAGGTTCAATTCTGGCCTTAGGTCACTCTCTCTTTGGAGTCTGCACATTCTCCCTGTGTCTGTGTGGGTTCCCTCCAGGTTCTCTGGATTCCTCCCACAATCCAAAGATATGTAGGTTAGATTAATTGGCTGTGCTAAATTGACCCGAGTGTCAGGGGATTAGCAGAGTAAATGTGTGGGGATACAGGAGTAGGGGCTGGGTGGAATTGTGGTTGGTATAGACTTGATGGGCCAATTCTGGGAATGTCCTAGCAAATTAGAAAACTACGAATGTAATACTTCTGTTCAAGAAAGGATGGGAGAGAAATCAGGAAACATTAAATCAGTTAGCCTAATATTCGTAAAATGTTAGAATGCATTGTTAAGAGATGGTAGCATGACATAAAGAAATATAATACCATTAGGCAGAGTCAACATGGTTTGGTGAAAGGAAAATTATATCTGACATTTATTAGAGTTCTTTGAGAATTTAACAAGCAGAGTTGATAAAGGGAAATCAGTCAACGGTGGCCCCAAAACCGGGGCGGGTGAGGCTCCCCATTGGTCTCGGACGTGATCTTAAGAACTTCTTTCATTATCTGTTGGCAAATTTGGCTATAATGCAGTTGGTTCCTACACCCAGTCATTAATGTAGATTGTACCTAGTACTGTTCACTGTAGCATTCCATGAGTTACTGTTTGCTATCTTGAAAACAGTACTCTGATTTACTCTGATTCTGTTTCCTGTTAGTTAGCCAGTCCTGTATCCGATCTAAAATATCATCTGTGCTGGTAAAATCAGGGCTGTTGTGTATTTCCAAAAGACATTTGATAGAGTGCCACAAGTGTTGAGGATGATATTTTAGCATGGGTAGAGGACGGAATAACTAACAGGATCTGGGTAAATGGGTAGTTTTCAGGATAGCAAACTGTAACTTATGGAGTGCCACAGTGAACAGTACTATGTACAATCTGCATTAGTGACTTGGGACCACTGCATTATACTGCAAATTTGTCAACAGCGTAAAGATAGTTATGAAGAGGATACAAAGAACCTACACTGTGATATAGATAAGTTAAGAGAATGGACAAAAACTTGGCAGATGGAGAAAAATGTGAGAAAATGTGAAGTTGTCCACTTTGGCAGGAAGAATAAGAGGAGCAAAATATTTAAATGCAGAGAGATGACAGAATGCTGCAGTACAGAGGAATTTGGCTGTCCGTGTACATGATTATAAACAGTGACCATGGAGGTGATGAGAAAGACAGATTGAATGTTGTTTATGCAAGAGAGATGGCATGTAAAAGTAGCAAAGTCTTGCTATGACTATACAGGACATTGGTGAGACCTACATACAGTCTTGATAACTTGATAAAGGAGGGTTATGTTCTTTCTTTAGCAATTTAGAGAAGGTTGACTTGGCTGATTCCTGGGCTGAGGGGTTTGTCTTATGAGGAAATGTTCAGCTGGTTGGGCCTATGCTCTTTGGAATTTGGAAGAATGAAGTGTGGCTTTATTGAAACACAAGACTCTGAGGGGACTTGATAAGGACAATGCTGAGAGGATGTTTTCTCTTGGACTGGAATCTAGAACTACAGGACACAGTCCAAGAGAAAACATCCTCTCAGCATTGTCCTTATCAAGTCCCCTCAGAGTCTTGTGTTTCAATAAAGCCACACTTCATTCTTCCAAATTCCAAAGAGCATAGGCCCAACCAGCTGAACATTTAAGCTGGAAATGGGGAGGAATTTCTTCTGAGTGTCATTCTTGTTTGGAATTCTCTTCCTCATGAAGGAATACAGACTTGATCATTGAATATATTGAAGGCTAAGTTCAACCAAGTTTTGATTGACAATGGAGTTGAGGATGATAGGTGGTGGTGGGGGAAGAAGGTTGGAAAGTGGGGTTAAGGCCACAATCAGAACTGCCATTATCTTATAGAATGGTGGAGAAGGCTTGATGGGCTGAATGTCCTACGATTACAGCTTTTTTTTCCAGATGTTTGCAATACCATTATCACTGGCAGCCTGCCAAACAAATGCTGAAAGTCGTTTCCTCTCATTATCTGTCTTTGGCTGTAAATGGCATTATTGACTGTTTGGACACTGTTCACTTTTCCCAAATCTGTATCAAAATGTTAAATAGATTTAAGCACTTAAGTAGGTGAAGCCTTTTCAGGGCCAACCTACCATTAGAGTGTGCTTTCTGTGGGTGTGACAGTAAATGTTCATGTGAAGTATTATTGATGACAACTTGTATTTAGAGTTCCGCGATTGAGCAATCAAAGTGCACTGATCCTGTGGTTATGCTTTCACATGCTGGTTAATGAGGCTGCAATCTTGGGCTGTCAGAGAGCCACAATTATAGTTGTAAGTCATAGATGTGTAGCTTACAGTATTACGAGTTAGTAATGGCCAATGTTTTTCAGTCAGTGCAGAGTTAGCTCAAGAAACAATATAAAGGTAATGGACACTTGACAACTAATAATTTTAGTCCTTGCAAATCTTTATTGTTATTTCCATAATGAAGAATCATACTCATGTACATTTATTGTTCTCCCATTTGAGTTCAAGTTTGCATATTATTCATCAATTGTTTACTGATTAGCTGCCTTTTGCTGACCGTCTAGACTAGAATCATAGAATCCCTATAGTGCAGAAGGAGGCCATTTGGCACATCAAGTCTGCACCAACAACAATCCCACCCAGACCTCCTCACTGCAACCTCACATATTTACCCTGCTAATTCCTCTGACACGAAGGGGCAATTTAGCATGGCCAATCCACCTAACCCACGCATCTTTGGAGTGTGGGAGGAAACTGGAGCACCCAGTGGAAACTAACAGACACGGAGAGCACATGCAAACTCCACACAGGCAGTGACCCAGGCCAGAATCAAATCCGGGTTCCTGGTACTGTGAGGCAGCAGTGTTAACCATAGGACCACCAGTCGATTAGAAGCTTCTGTACTGAATGAAGCAAATTCAGCTTACTACTTGATTGACGTTAGCATGGGAGTTCGCAATACAATTGGGTGAAAGTACAGATGTTACAGATTGTGCAACTTTGCTCACTTATATTATACTGATGGGAGATATATATATGTGATTCAAGAGACACAGCAATGTGCTGCCAAGCGTGCTAAGAGCCCAGGCAAGACTTGGGATCTATTAGGTTACAATGTTGAATGAGGCCCCAAAATTTAGTTATGATCAAGTTGGAGTCCAATAACTGTTTTGTTGATAAAGTAGATAAAATTTGAAATCCCAGTTATTTACTAAGGGATTCATCCAAAATCTAAAATGTTTCTTGAAAGAAGTGAGAAAAGCTATTGATAGCGCAGCCAGATGTGACTGAATAAGACTTGTCACTCTATTGACAGTTCCCTTCCTAACACTGTTTACTTTGATGTGCTGTTGCAGTGTGGAGAATATGGGGAACATGTTGTAGTTTTGGATTTTTACTTGCACTTTCCAGAACTCATTGAAATTTTGGAAAGCATCTATTTATTCCAGTGCTGAAAGCAATCAGCATCCTTTCCTTGCAATTTTAGGTTCAATTTGTTTAGAATTGAGAAGCTGTCTGCAAGGTAAGACAGAGTTAGCATCCAACTTTCATCATCAAACAAATCAGCCAGGAGGGACAATCTCTCAAGGAGGAAAGCATGGGTTTCAAGCCTCAATTTGTAGACTCTGCCAAGCACCCGACATCTTGACAGTCAATGTGTCTTTGTGGAACAATAAATGTGTACTCGGTCCCCATTTTGGAACACAGAGTCTCAAAAAGCCTGGTGTTGAGTTTGCTACAATTAATGAATTTCATGACTTTCACAACTCCTTCCAGCACTGCTTCAAGATCGGATGGAATCCCTTTTGATGCCAGTGTCCCATGGTGAACGAAGCAAATGATTCCAAACAATGTCCTGACCAGTTGCCACCTTAATCCTTCTTATAACTCCACTGTCATGTTGGCTGCTCCATTGCTTCTGATTCCTCTGCAATTAACCCAGTCAAACCCGCACTTTTGACCCACGTAACTATTCAGCGCTCCAAAGATTGGTGCGTTAGTCACGCTGGATAGGAATGTAAATAGCGCAGCAAATCGTCAGAAGATTAAATGTGCCAAATATAAATGAGCAAAGTTACACAATCTGTAACATCTGTACTTTCACCCACTTGTATTGAGAACTCCCATGCTAACTTCAATCAAGAAATAAGCTGAATTTGCAAATTCTCAGCAGTATCACAAATTTGGTGAACCACTGTGTTATCATTAACTAGGATACATTTCAGCTTTTCAGCTGACCTCTTATCTAAGACCATACAAACCATGTCCAATGCTGCAGGGAGAGTTAATCTCTCTGCAACAGTGTGGGGCATTTTCTCTTCAGCTCCGCGGTAAGCTACCACATCAGAGGCTAATTGTGCTTTATCATTCAATGTTAAAATTCTGCAAAGGACTTAAGCTGATGATTTCAGTTCTCTCTGCATCCTTTGAAAATAATCCAAAGGTTTGTTCTCAAGACTGCCATGCTTAGTCTTCAAATGGCTTTGCAGTTTCGAAGGTTTTAAGTTCTCATTCACCGATATCTCTCCATGTACAACACACATGGGCTTTGCATCCTGATCTGCTTTGGCACATTTAACGAAACTATACCTAAAGAAATCTGTACGCTGCCTTGTTCCTGATTTTGATTTCTTCTTTGTAGCCTGTTCTCCAGAAGTATTGGTGCTCTGTACAGAACTAACAATAGTACTGCTCTATCCTATCATGGACTCTCCAGAACAACTCCAACAGATTCCAATGTGACATCTTGGCCAGTGGGTACATGGCCTACTCGTGTCCCTGGCCATCTCTTTCTTGTGACAAAATGATCATTGGCCACAGTCCTCTTGTCTTGCTCGCAAGTGAAAGAAGCTTGCCTCCAAGTGAACTTGTGCCAATAGCTCGGCGAGTAATGTGTGTGCAGGGTGCACTAACCTGCTCATTGTTGCCTCTTATGGTCCAAGGCTGCTATTAATTATGTTTATTTCAACTCTCACTGCACAGAATGTTGGCTTCTCCAGAAGTTGCCACCAAATTTCCTTCTCTTCTCCTGCTTGAGACACACATCCAATGGCCTCAGTGCTTCATTCACTATAAGGCTCATAAACAATATTTCCAGGGGAGTAAAAACTTTGGGCAGTGGGATTGGGCCACATTTAACTTGTGTGTTGCACCTGAGTATAGAAAATGCATTGCCGTCATAGAATGCCATTGATTGGCTAGGATGCTAATAGAGATGGAAGTTTTAATAATGTGAAGGTTCTTGAGATACCTGGGCATGGAGGCTTCTGCAGAGATTTTGAAATAGCGAAGATTTTGACGGGTTTGATTGGAATTTCAAGTCTTGTTGCGCAATGAATGCAGCAAGTAGCAATTAATATTAGATGATCTTTGGGGAACACAGCGACCCTTTTTACACCCACCTTTGACCTCCTCCCCCCCCATGGGTCGTGACCCCCATTTTGAAAAAAGCATGCTCTAACATTCAGAATAAGTATGATATATGTGAGTCAACAGACATTCTGTGAGTGGATGAAAGCACCACAAGCTACAAGTTAAGTGCCAAACATACCAGGAAAAGTTCCTCAAATTCTCTTAGTAACTAAACCAGACGTCAGTGAGTCACAAAAACAATTTAAAACTCCTTCTTCCTCTTGAGGAATGTCAGCTGCCTTCTTTGAAAGAGCTCATCTGGCCCTCAGTCTACTGTAACTCTATTCTGGAGTAGTACAAGGCAATCTTAACCAAAAATCATGATATTACAGATTTCTTCAAACCTATTGCCAGTTCCAGTCGTCTTGGGTCTTTTCCAGAGCAGCTGATATCCTACTGATTTTTTTTATCCCTTCTTTGTTGACCAAGCTACACTCAAGTGTCCTAACACAGATACTGTTCTTGCTTCTCAGTCACACTGCTGTTAACAATTGCTTCACTAAGCACCAGGTCCTAGTTGTGCTGAGCCAATCCTGCTTCTCTGAACTCCAAATCTTAAGACCAAGGAGCTATGTGGAGGCTTCTCTGAACCTCTGTTCCCTTAGCAGCACAGCTACCATCAGTACTTTAGCTGCTCCCTTCGTTATCCCAACCCACTTCACTAACCGGGGCGGTACAGTGATTAGTACTGCTGCCACTCAGCTCCAGGGACCTGGGTTTGATTCCTGGCTTGGGTCACTGTGAGGAGTTTGCATGTTCTCCCCATGCCTCTGCGTTTTCCCCTGGCTGCTCTGGTTTCCTCCCGCTGTCTGAAAGACATGTTGGTTACGTGTATTGACCTGAACAGGCGCCAGAGTGTGGTGACTAGGGGAGTTTCACAGTAACTTCATTGTAGTATTAATGTAAGCCTTACTTGTGACTAATAAATAAACTTTAATGTTACTTTTAACTGCTGTTCGCTGACCTTTGAATTAACCTGTGATTTCTCCCAGAAGCTGCCACTGCTCTTACTAGACATGTCGAATGTATCAACCCTTGCTGAACTCTGTCCCTGACATATTCCAATCTCCATTTAATCAGGGATGGCAGGGATCACAGCGTGTGTGGAGTTTGCACATTCTCCCCATGTCTGCATGGGTTTCCTCCGGGTGCTCCGATTTCCTCCCGCAGTCCAAAGGATTAGATGGATTGACCATTCTAATTTGCCCCTTGGTGTCCAAAGTTGTGTAGGTATGGGGGGCTTAGAAGAGTAAATGTGTGGAATTAGGGGAATGATATGGAGGGGGGCGTGGGGTGGTGGCATGGATTGCTAGGTAGGATGCATACAGGTCTCCACACACTGTTCCCTGTTTTCCTTACAGGAATGGTTACAAGTCGGGCTACTAGTGTAATGATCATTGATAAAGTTGTGCATCGCAGAACAGTAGCAATATACATTTTTCTTCACTTGATAGGAACTGCCTTTCCAGATTAAGGATACCAAAGCGCACTCTGTTGAAGTAATGGATTTCTCTATGGTTCCAATTTGCAGTATTGAGAGTTGAGCTGCGTGAGCTATCATATAGCTTTCATCACAGTCACACTTCAGAGTCATTTGCCTTAGAGACCATTTTCAGCAATTCAAGAGAGAACCAAAGAGTGTGCTGACTATCCAATGGACTGATTGCTTCAAATAGCATCTAATTAATTAACAATATGGCCACTTTTGTGCAGAATGTTATATCCCGAGATGACAATATTGGACTTCTTAACACATTAGACCTGCAAGGGGCAGAGGATAGTTGAAGCTTTCTTCGTGAAAAGCTCTTGAGATACTTTGGTACGCTTAATGCCAAGCTGCCAGGAACCACAAAGCTGGAGAGGCACACAGTGGGACATGTTGTGATTCTGTCTGTCAGGAGCAGTTAAATAGTACTAACTGATCCAATTCCCAGGGAGCGTTAAGCATTGCTGCACATGCTACTGGAGGGACACCTAGAATAAATCATCAACAATATTTATATATTCATCACCACTGCTTGCAAGGAGTTATATCAGACTGTTGTATTGATTTCAATTTTATTAGAAAATTGAAATTGTTCTTGTCGAGGCTTTACAATATTGTGTCGTTTACTGGTGATAAAAGAATGGAGATGCATATCTGGGAGGAATCACTGGGGATGGTGATGTTCCCTCATTGTGTGATGAAGTATTCCATTTTCTTTTGCTGTTTTGTGCTGATATTAATATATTGATTTATGGCAGACAAAAGCTGAACACCTTCAACCAATTCCAAGCCTAGCCTGGACATACAGTACAGTTTTTGTGATGAATATTTGCCTTGATTGGTTTTCTCATAACACAGTCTAACTGGCAATAATTGACATATTATCTCTCTCTATACAGCTTTGACTTTCTTCTCTTTTACATGGCGATTTTACTCGACTAAATTAGGAAACAAAGGAAGCTGGTTTAGTAGCTTCAGCACCAGATTGTTTGAATCCGAGTGCTAGTGGAAGCTCCAGTTCAAACTCCAGTCTAACTATACCCTTGGTGAAGGCGTTTTCGTTCATCTCAATCAATGCAAATCTTGAAATATGTATTTATCTCGCAATTTGCTATTAATAGATAATGTCAAAAAAGTAATAGGGGACTATGTTATTGTTGGAATGTTTCCTTAATCTTCTCTTCTCTTTCGAAAATCTTTCTTTCTGCAATGTTCAGGCTTTTTAAAGACATTTCTTGATTTACCTTATCTCTCCATCCACTATTCTGAAGACTTGTTCCTTTCTAATTTACAAACCTTGTCTGCTTAGTTTGTTGATTAGAAATAGGGTTGAATGTTAATGCTCACGTACAGTGCATTGGAGTGTTAAGATACAGCTTTATGCTTGTACAATGAGTGGCTAAATAACTTGCCATACAGAGGGCAGCACAGTGGTTAGCAATGCTGCCTCAGTGCCAGGACCCAGGTTCGATTCCGGTCTCAAAAAACAAAAACAGCACGGGAAACAGGCCCTTTGGCCCAATGAGCCCGTGCCACCACCCCGATGTTCCCTCTTCTACCTGTGATCCCTGTCCATGTTTATGGATCTATGGATTGAAACCAAATTTGAGACAATTTGGGGAGAATTTGTTTTGCTAATTAGCCTAAGAGCACATCTTTGGAATGTGGGAGGAAACCGGAGCTCCCGGAGAAAACCCACGCAAGCACGGGGAGAATGCGCAAACTCCCACAGACACAGGTCCAAATCCATGTATCTACACAGCACAGCGATAGTCAGAGCTGTCGTGCTGCCCATCAAATAGTCCAGGTCAAACGTACACTAATGATGTGAAGCACTAGGATACTCTCAAAATCCAAGAGCAGCCTTCCCTCGACCCATCACATGTATGACCCTCATTAGACAACAAGGTGGACCAAAGCACCTGTAGGATAAAAACAAGTACATCAATATCATCATTTATTTACACACTTCCCAGGGATTCCCAAGGCTCATGATGTCTAAATCAGTTTTCCATACCCCTCCATTCCCATTCTGTTCATGTGCCCATCGAAGTGTCTCTTAAATAACTCCAGAGTACCTGCCTCCACCACTTTACTTGGCAGTGCGTTCCATACCCCCACCATCTTCTGTGTGAAAAAACTCCCTCAAGCATCCAAATTATACCTTACCTCCCTCACCCTAAGCCCGTGACCCCTCATGCTATTTGAGTCCATCCTAGGAAAAAGCTTAACCCTGTTTACTCTATCTGTACCCCTCATAATCTTGTACACCTCTATTAAATCTCCTCAAAGTCTACATCTTTTTAAGGAAAACAACCCCCATTTGCCTAACCTCTCCTCGTAACTCAGACCTTCCATTCCAGAGAGCATCCTGGTAAACCTCCTCTGCCTTCTCTCCAGGGTATCCACGTCCTTCCGGTAGTAAGGCGACCAGAAGCGGACGCATATTGCAAATGAGGTCTAACCAACATTTTATACAACTGCAACATTAAAGGCCAGCTCTTGTACTCTATACCCCTTCCTATAAAGGCTGGCATACCATATGCTTTCTTCACAACCTTCTCCACCTGCTCTGCCACCTTCAGAGACTTGTGCACCTGCACCCCCAGGTCCCTCTGCGTTTCTATACTCTTAATAGGTCTACCCTTTATCATATACCTCCCCCCTACATTCTTTCTTCCGAAATGCATCACCTCGCATTTATCAGGATTGAATTGCATCTGCCATCTATCTGCCCAAGCTACCAGCCTATCTATGTCCTGCTGCATCGCCTGACAATGCTCCTCACTATCCGTAAGTCCAGCTATCTTTGTATCGTCTGCAAACTTGCTGATCACTCCACTTACTCCTTCTTCCAAGTCATTTATATATATTACAAATAGAAGAGGTCCCAATACCGAGCCCTGCGGCACACCACTAGTGACCGACCTTCAGCTAGAGAAACACCCTTCCACTATTACTCTCTGTCTCCTATTACCAAGCCAGTTACTTATCCATCTAGCTACCTGTTCTTGTATCCCATTAGCCTTGACCTTTTCAACTAACCTCCCATGAGGGACTTTGTCAAACACCTTACTGAAATCCATATAGACGACATCAATGGCTCGCCCTTCGTCGACCGTTTTCGTCATCTGCTCAAAAACCTCTACCAGATTCGTAAGGCACGACCTCCCCTTAACAAATCCATGCTGCATATCCCTAATCAGATCGCAACCACTGTTTGTGTGGAGTTTGTATGCTCTGCCTGTGTCTGCTTGTATTTCCTCCAGGTACTCTAGTTTGCTCTCTCAGTCCAAAGATGTGCAGGTTAGGTTGGCCATGCTAAATTGATCCTAGTGTCAGGGGATTAGCAGGGTTAAAGTGTGGATGATGGGAATGTGGCCTGGGTGGGATTGTGCTCAGTTGAGACTCGAATTGGGGCAATTTGCCGCTTTCTGTACTGTAGGGATTCTGTGAGATAGACAATCAGAAGTTTCTGTTGAGATAGAAGAAATTGCAGAAGGAAAGTAATCACAGAATGGACTCTTGAAACTCCTTGGAACTAGTGTCAGAGTGACATTGGTAGAGACCTTACAATGAATTACTTTCCCATTATCATGACCAATAAATAATGAAGCTTGAATCAGCAAGAAAATTAAGATATAAAAAAAAATGGGGTGGAGGGAGGCAGAGGGGGACTTGATAGTTTTTGCTAATGCTCGGGTTAAGAAAATGAGAAATGATATAGCTATGTTGTCCTTTCTTGTCTTGTATTTTATTCTCAATATTATCACCTGAAGTCGTTAGTGATTCTGACCCTGAATCCCACCGAAACAGTGCTGGTATACAAATCAGCAAAGTGGAGAATGGTGAATACCCAATTTTGATCAGATTTGGAAAACTCTTGACAATTTCTTGCCAAAGCACAAAGGTTGTTGACAAACAGAGCGACGTGATGTGTGTTCAACCAGGTTCTGATGACCTCCCCCCTGTCCCTGCCATCCACCCACCAATGTATTCCCCTCCAGTGCCTCATTTGAGTGAAAAACATAGAGGAGTATAAAATGGAGAACTACTCTTGTGTAATGAACGAAATATTGATAAAATGTCAGAAGTTGGCATCAGTGACATAGGATGGAATTGACCTTGAGCAGTGAAGATATGATGCATAAAAAGTTATTACCTTCACTGATAATTGACATTTTAATTCACATTCCTGCATTTTCTGTCACTAGAAGTACATAGTGTGCCTGATTTATTTTCTGATTAGCTGTTCATTTTATGAGGGAAAACCCTGACTAAACCTTGTGAATTCCTGTTGTGTGCTGTGATTTAACTGTCTGCATATTGCACTCCGGAAATAACTAAACAGAAGGAATAAGAGGAATTTGTTCTCAACTTGGGTGTTGGAGTGACAATCTGATAATTCACCAAAAGTTTCTTTATTTGCAGCGACTATTGTTCTGAATGAACTGAACTGGACTGCAGCGTTGGATCATGTTTTCAAGTACAATAAAGACAAGGACCCAACGTTAATGTGGCAGGTGTTTGGGAGTGCGACTGGCCTGGCTAGATATTATCCAGGTAAAGTAAAACTTTACAATATGAATGTGTAGACGATACTGGAAGATGCATTTTCCAGGTGGCAATGTATCTACACAATAATGATCTTTCACTTTGTGAAGTTGTACATTTCAATCCCTGTGACTCACCATCACCTCTGCAAATGCAAGCATTTTGCGGATAACTTGTCTTTAAAGTTAATTTAAATAGGATTGTGTCAGCCTTGGTCTGATTCAGTACACCTTCATTTTCAAATCAATCTCATCTTTTTCATTGTACAACCATTTGTGGAACAGACTCCTTTTCTGTCAGATTATAAGAAAAAAATAAGCTTGTTTTCACATTACTGTCTTATTCCATAGCTTAATCTATTTTGGTGCAATTTTTATACATGTAGGCATATAGTTCGGGCTGGTGTAGGCCACTCGATCCTTCAAGTCTACTCCACCTGCTGATCTGATTGAATCTTCTGCCTACCGTTCCCTTGTTACCTAGAATTTATCTACTTCTGACTTAAAAACATTCCAATATTCTGTTTTCATTATATTTTGATGAACAGAGTCACAAAGATTCACCAATGCACGGAGAGAAAAGTTCTATTCATCTCTGTTTTAAAAGTTTAGGATATTGAATCCCTTCTTTTCAATTTATATGTCTTCAGTGGTGTTGCACATTGGGAGTCAATGCCATTGTGCTCAGAATAGGCAAGTAATTAACATCGAGAGGTTTCACTTCTCCTTCTGTATCTATTGCTCTCTGATTTTAATAGCGTTGGCTTTGGAGGGAGATGACCTGCTCGTCAGATTTGATTGGGTTCCCCAGGCACAAATACTAATCAGTGCCCTGATATCAACAGGACCTGAATTGCATTTTGACTCGCCTAGGTGATGAAGTGATATTTTCCCCACCAGGTTGACAGAATGAAAAGGTGAAGAGGCCATCAGGTAATTTAGGGCCCTTACATAAACCTGCCATTCAACAGCTATATTCTCCCTCCGCTTGTGACACTCAGGCATTCACTGGATTTGTTTGATTAGATTTATTATTGTCACATGTATTAGCATACAGTGAAAAGTATTGTTTCTTGCATGCTACATAAACAAAACATACCATTCATAGAGAAGGAAATGAGAGACTGCAGAATGTAGTGTTACATTTATAGCTATAGTATAGAGAAAGATCAACTTAATGCAAGGTAAGTTCATTCAAAAGTCTGACAGCAGCAGGGATGAAGTTGTTTTTGAGTCGGTTGGTACAGGACCTCAGACTTTTGTATTTTTTTCCCCGATGGAAGATGGTGGAAGAGAGAATGACCAGGGTGTGTGGTGTCCTTAATTCAGCTGGCTGTTTTGCTGAAGCAGCAGGAAGTGCAGTCAGAGTCAATAGATGCGAGGGTCATTTGCGTGATGGATTGGGCTACATTCATGACCTTTTGTAGTTCCTTGCAGTCTTGCGGAGAGCAGGAACCATACCAGACTGTGATACAAGCAGAAAGAATGCTTTTTAAGTGTATTTGTAAAAGTTGGTAACAGTCATTGCTGACATACCAAATTACCTTAGTCTTCTGAGAAAGTAGAGGTGTTGGTGGGCTTTCTTAACTAAAGTGTTGGCATGGGGGACCAGGACAGGTTGTCAGTGATGTTGTCTGGCATTGTCATTACAGTGTGGTAAATTTAACATATTATAATTGTGGACGTAGGAATACGACAGAATAAGTTGACAGAAAAGGGGAAGCAATGGCCTTGTGCTATTATTGCCAGACTATTAATCCAGAAACTCAGCTAATGTTCTGGGGAACCTGAGTTCTGGAATCTGGAATTAAGAATCTACATTGTCGATTGTCAGAAAAACCCATCCTTTAGGGAAGGAAGCCTAGTTTGGCCTACATGTGACTCCAGAATGACAGCAATGTGGTTGACTCTCAATTGTCCTCGGGCAACTAGAGATGGGCAATAAATTCTGGCCCAGACAAATGCCCATGTCTCACAAATGAGTAAGGAAAAGGAAAAGTACACAGACGTAAGGCATTTTATTTACTATAGATATATTTACTGATCTTCTAATATTGGTTTCAACAATTAAGCTAATGACCCAATATGTAGGTCAATAGTGATAATGGTGGATGATTCAAAATTTTTGAAGCTTGGTCAATCATCTACTCTTGGGACTGATTTTGGTTGGTCAGTAGAGTTAGGTAACTTTCATACAGGTTACATTATATTTTACTAATTGACAGAGGGAGCAGGGATTATTTCATTGATCTTCAGGATAATTCAAAATTGTTGAGAGTCACTTGGCAAGACCCTGTTGTTCTGTTGTGTACGAATAAGCCAACAATTTCATAAATACAAGAATTAACAATAACTAGTCATTTAGTTTCAGTTGAAGAATGAATATTGGCCTAGTTGAACAGTAGACATGTCTAGTTTAACATCTCCAATGGCACCTTTAAGAATGTAGAAAGTACTGCTTCAAGATGATAACCAGCAACTTTTTGCCTTTGAAATGAGGTTGGAATCCACCATGCCCTGACTCTGAGACAATTATCATAAAGTGTGACAATTATGGTTGGAAAGATGCATAGATGTTGTACAAACTTGTGTGTTTTAACCTCTACAAACAAATAAAGACACAGTCAACTTTAGATACTTAAACACAATTTCCTTTATTTTGGAACTGCTTAGGCAGTTGTCAATCCTTGCAGTGTTTAAACCAAATACTCACTGTCTGTTGCTTAACTTAAGGTTGCTTTCCACTTGCACATGAAACCAGGCCTGGATTTTTCCACATGGATATCAGCGTTTCTCTTCTTTCAGATGTTGTCTGTTTCTGTGAGCTTTGATCCCAGATTTTTCCACAGTGAATATAAGCTCTTAGTGTTAGAATTCGTACACCGCAAAAGTTGCTTGGCAACTAGCCAATGAATTGATCAGAAACCTGATTGCATAGTTCGATTAGACCAATCAAACAGAGTCAGCACAGAGGCTTTGGACCCTCCAGACTCCCTTATTTTAAGTCGAGTGCAGATAGCTTACATTGCAATGCCCATATAAGGAAACATTGGCCATAAACACTTTGTTCTGCTGGGGATAAGCTGTTACATTTAACACCTTGCATGAATTTTCCATCTGCCTCGAGAAACGGAGAAGGTAAGAGGCAGACCATGAAAGGGGAAAACTGGAAAGATCTGTTGATCTCTGTCAGAATTTTCCAGTTTCGGGATGAGAATGGCTGGAAAATCCCGTCTGTTGTGTCCTTTGATCAGTTTCAGGCCAGTTTGGCCACAGGAAATCCCAGCATACTTAAAAACAACTTCGACCAAAAATCAGGCTTGCTTGATTGAAAACCCTTAGCGTATTAAAAGTTAAATCTCTTCAGGTCATTCAGTTGCAACAGTTGGACCCATATTAAAATATTCCCTCGGTGTTGTATTTCCATTTTTTGACCATGACATCATATTTTCCAGAATCAGAAGCCATTGATTACGGAATTAATAATTTGTACCCACTTCTCAATGTTACAAAGGCTGTTTTCAATAGCTAAAGTAAGCTTAAAATTAAATCACAAAATTACAGGTTGTCAAGACCCAAGACTTTGACAAGTTGATGACTAAAAGTCTTATTTTAGTATTTTGACTATGTTTCCGAATAGACTGAATGGGATTAAATGCAAGTTCAATATGATTCATTAACAATTGAGGCATGTAGAGATCGATTGCTATGCTGTGTCGAGCTAGTTACCAAAAGCAGGGGTGGAGATAGACATGCTGCTGCTAGTTTCAGTGTGTCTAATTTAGGAAGCGGAAATTAAGTAGGGTCTACTCAATTTCCTTTTCCAATGACTTCTGAAGGAAGCGTTCAGATATTAATACCTGGTTTCTATTCAGCTGTAGATATCTTTCCTTTACCCTGAGGTTGTGTGACACATAGATACTCAGTTCAGCCACGGATTTGAAAAGCCAGTGCTTGAGAAAGGTGAGTGAGAATCCTCGTCCCCAGTAAAGAGTTAGAGTATTCAGGGGCAACAAAAACAAGAAATGCTGGAAAATCTCAGTTGGTCTGGGGAAGGTTTGGAGATCTGGGGGCTGGAGGTTGAGAGTGACAAAGGGATAAAAACATAACTAAAATTTTTTTTCAAAAAAGCAAATTAAATTTATATAGCTCCCTTTAACATTATGAAAGACCCAAGGTGCTTCGTGGGAATGGTATTAAACAAATACTACACCAAACTGCATTAAAAGGTATTAGATCAAACAAATAAAAGTTTTGGTTAAAGAGAGGAGTGCTTTAAAGGAGGAAAACAAGGTGCAAGACAGGGAGAAATGATAGTGTACTAGTAACATCAGTGGACCAATAATCCAACACTCATGCTAATGCTTTGGGAACTAATTCAAATCCTACCATGGCAGTTCATTAAATCACAGAATCCCTGTCGTGTGGAATGAAGCTACTTGGCCCATTGAATCTACAGTGACAACAATCTCATCTAGGTCCTATTCTTATAGCCCCACATATTTACCCCACTATCCCTCTAATTTATGCATCCCAGGACACTAAAGGGCAATTTACCATGGCCAATGCATCTAACCCGCACATCTTTTGACTGTGGGAAGAAACTGGATCATCCAGAAGAATCCCACGCAGACATGGGGAGAATGTGCAAACTCCACACCGACAGTGGGCTAAACCAGGAATCAAACCGAGGTCCTGGAGCTGTGAAGTAGCAGTGCTAACCACTGTGCCACAAAGCCACCAGTAATTGGTGCAATTTAACTTCAGTTACTAAAAGCTGGAATTAAAAACTAAGTTCAGTAATGGTAACAATTATTGATTGTCCTATCAACCCAGTTGGTTCACTTTAGGCCCTTTTGGGAGGGAAATCTGCCACCTTATCCCGTCTAGCTTGGATGTGATACCAGACCTACAGCAATGTGGTTAATTCTTACCTGCCCTCTGAAATGGCTGAGTAAGCCGCTAGGTTCAAAAATGATTAGGGATTCACAACAAATGCTGGCCTTGCCAATGATGTCCACATCCCAGCGAAGAATTTTCAAGTGAGTTTATTATTCCTATCCTAGTTGGTGTTACCACCGGATAGGAAGATCCCAGAATGGAATGTCAACTCAGGACCATAGCTGGAATGTTACCACTATTCACGCTGGTGGGATTTTCACATTCTGCTGCAGTGAATGGAGATTTGGCTGGGTGCCAGATTCTCCAACCTCTACTGTGGGTGGTGTGAACAGCCGGTAAGTTTGCACCCTATAATCTTTGCTGCTTTTACAAAGCGTGGTGGAACAGAGTCACAGGAAGGTCAATTAGCTTTTAAGAACAAGAGAAAACAATTATTGAAAGTGAAAAGTTTGTCTATAATGCAATATTCCTTCACTTCCATTTATCTTCACAAATGTACACAGATTTCAAGGATAGCACATGTTACACAACATTTCTCAGAGAAATTTGAAAAGTCGGTCCTCAAAGATGGTTTTATCAGGATTCCCACCAGCGCCCTGTGCTATTCAGAGTAGATGATTCTTTTGGATGATGTATAGGATGAATACATGTCAGAAAAGGTGGTATAGGGAGGAGGGTTTCAGATTCCTGGGGCATTGGGTTCGGTTCTGGGGGAGGTACAACCTGTAAAAGCTGGACAGATTACACCGGGCAGGACCGGGTCTGATGTCCTTGGGGGCCATACTTGCCAAAGTAGTTGGGAAGGGCTAGAACTAATCTGGTTGGGGGGATAGGTACCTATGCCAGGATTCAGAGCAGAGGAAATCAAGAACAAGAGGAAAAGATGGCCAGGGGAGTAAGTGTTGGGCAGACAAATCCAGGGTGAGAGTCAGATAAGGACACAGTTTAAAAAAAAAATAGGAACAGGACAAGAGCTCCCATTAAGGTTTTGTATCTGAATGCCTGGAACATTTGAAATAAAATGAATGAATTAGTTGTGCAGATAGATGTAAGGGATATGATATAGTTGGGATTATGGAGACTTGCTCCAAGGTGACCAAGGATGGGAATTAAACATTGAGAGCAATTCAGTATTTAGGAAGAACAGACAAAGGAAAAGGTGATGGAGTCACATTGTTGATTAAAGAAAATATTAGCACAATATTGAGGAAAGATAGTAGCACAGAGGATGTGGAATCTATATGGGTCGAGTTAAGAAACACCAAACTGTAGTGGTAATATTGTGAGTATCGTTAGACAGGAAATCAGAAGTGCATGTGATAAAGGAACATCTGAGTTTCTGGCTGACTTTAATTTGCATATAGATTGGGAGAGTCAAAGTAGACACAGAAAAACAGCAGGAATTTCAGAAGTGTGTATAGGATGGTTTTCTGAACTATTATGTTGAGGAATCAACAGGGGAAGAGGCCACCTTGGACTGAGTATCGTGCAACGCGAAAGCATTAGTTGGCCATCTAGTTGTGAGAGAATCCTTGGGGATGAGTGGCCATAATATTATCGAATTATTTATCAACGTGGATAGTGAGGCAGTTGTTTCTGAGACCAGGGTCCTGAATCTCAATAAAAGTAACTGTGCTGATATGGGGCATAAGTTAGTTATGATGGACTGGGAAACATTACTGAAAGTAAGGACAGTGGACAGATAATAGGCATTCAAGGAATGAAGAGGTTAACTCCAAAAGTTTTTTAATCCCATTTGATGCAGGGCTGGACAAAGAATTGTGGTCAAACCATGGCTTAGAAGGGAAATTAGAGATGGTATTAGATTCAAAGAGAAAGCATACAAATTGACAACATAAATTAATAGACCTAAGGAACGAGAGCAGTTTAAAATTCAGCAAAAGCGGCCCAAGGAATTAATTGACTTTTTGAGGTTTAGTTTAAGGGATCCCGGCAGTTGGAGCCAGGAGGCCAAAGAGATTAACTTTCAGCTCTATTAGAAGCAGGGGAACCATACCATGGAATAATGGACAAGAAAGCAAATCCAGAGAAGCTAATGGACAGTTAGTTCTATGAACTAGAGAATAAATAGAAATTTCCAGGAAGATTGAAGTAAAAAGACTGACTGCAATTTGAACAAGGTAATGTTTATTGAGGTTAGAATCAAACATCGGAAGAGTAGAGTTGATGAGGCTGGCCAGAGAAAAGGCACATATCTGAAGCAATTATGGTATTCTTATTTCTAGTATTTGAAATAATGGCATTCTGTTGGGAACTAAGTTACTGACAGTTTGTGTGGAAGCTTGCATACAAGTGGCAATTCAAGGCACTGGAATGCTGAAAGGAGAGTTGGATCAGCTGGTGACAGATCCTTGTTTAAACAGCTAAGGGAATATATTGTTTAAAAGAAGAATTTTAAGCATACTTTTTTGAGAGAGGAGTTTGAAAATACGTGTGAGATGATTGTGTATTGGAGATTTGAGGAGAAATCACAAAGTTGAATGAATGGCATCTGCCACTTGGTTTCAGAATGGGATGTTGTCTGACCACAGTTAGTCTGTTGGGTGACAAGGACTGTGTTTATTGAGAACGTGATAATGTGAGGTATATACGGTAACTTGTATTATCCTTAAAATCTGTATACATTTGTGAAGACAAGTGGGAGTGAAGGAGTACGGTTTGTATTTGATAAATGTTCTTTTTCTGTTGATAGCTAAGTCTTTTGACTCTGTTCCTCCATGTTTTCTAAAACAAAGTAAAAGTTGTGATTTTTTTTTTTGGAAGTCCATGCGTAACATTTCAGCCATGTTACCCTAATCACCCTTCAGTGTTATATCATTGAAAAACCCAGTCAAATTATTTCAACATAATTTGTCCTTTGGAAACCCATGTTGCCTTTCTAGATCATGTCTTAAAGCCAATAATCAAGCTATTTACTACAGTCCTGTAAACAGAGTTGAATCAGCATTTTGATTTCGTTCTCTGGCATTTGTTACATTTTGTTGCATCAGTTGA
The DNA here is from genome assembly GCA_024679065.1 of Sphyrna mokarran. NCBI lineage: Eukaryota > Metazoa > Chordata > Chondrichthyes > Carcharhiniformes > Carcharhinidae > Sphyrna > Sphyrna mokarran. The sequence continues at coordinate 26,787,865 of JAGIQG010000019.1, forward strand.
ACGTATTTTGTACGTTTGCTGTGCAGTCATCTACTGCCCCTAATCTGTCTGTCCCTGATCTGTGATGGCATTTGTACCAGAGGATTACCCACAGTGACACCATTACGGCTGGTTTACTGAAAAGTGATCTGCTGTTATTGAAAATTTTATGTCCACTATAATGACATTATTGATTGGAGGCCTCATGCCTCAGTACATCTCTGTGGCTTTCAGATTGATTTTGCTGAAGTAATATCGTACCCCAGCAGGCACGTGACTAGAGTGCTGGAGGACTGGCATTGTTTTATCAGCTCTGACCAAAAACCAGAGCTCTTTGGTTGTGCTCACTTTTTAAAATTTGTTTTCAGCGGAGGTGCCAGGAGATCAACAAGTGCAAATGAACCCCAAACATTTGTGACCATCTCTTAATGAGCAACTTAGCAATGCCATTCAGAGGTGCCAGATGGTAGATGGTTTTCATAAAATTTCTACACTGCAGAAGAAGGCCATTTGACCCATCGAGTCTCTACCTATTCTCCAACAGTGCACCTTACCCAGACCCACCCTGCATACTATCCATGTAACTTCACGCATTTACCTCGCTAATCCTGTTAATGTACACATTGGGACACTAAGGGACAATTTAGCACAATCAAAACATCTAACCTTCAAACATTTGGATTGTGAGAGAGAACTGATACACAGGGAGAACGTGCAAGCGTCGCACACTCACTCAAGGCTGGAATTGAACCTGGGTCGCTGGTGCTGTGAGGCAGCAGTGCTAACCACTGTGCCACCATGCCGATTCAGCAGAGATGTGCCTGGATGTCTGTGAGGAAACTAGCCATTGTGCCGTTCACACTTCCCATGCTTTATGCCGGGAATTCAAACCAATAGGTAAAAAGAAATACATAATACGACTTCATGGCAAATCCTGTTTATAATGTTTTACTGCAATGGATGCACTTGACAACATAGAACATGGATAGTTCTACTGCAGCATATGCTCCAGAGTATTGAGAAAAATCTATGTGTTGGTACAACATCTTGTTTTCCTGTGTTAGCAGCAACCATCAGCACCATTTGTTTCTGTTACAGATGATCCTATCTTCACCCTATTGTATGCAATCCAATAATGAATTCAAATATATTCACAGCCCAACGATGTGATTTTTCACTAACAACAATGCATAAAACCAAGAAGTGGAGGTGTAATTTACATATATTACATTGCTAATGAATATGGGATTGCTTTCTGAGATCATAAAAGCATGGGATTATTAAGCCGATAACAAATTGTTATCACGCACAACTCTAAAGAGAGACAGAACTAAAAGAGGTATTAAAGAGAAACAAATCTCACCTTTATTTAGGATACTGAAGCCAAAGAATTCTGTGGATAAATAGAGATAGTCAAAAAAGAAATAGATTCATTACCAGATGGGCATAGCCAGCTCAGGATATGAAAACAGCATAACGCATAAATAAATACATAATCACAGGATCCCTACAGTGCAGAGGAAGCCATTCAATCCATTGAATCTGCACTGACAACAATCCCATCCAAGCTCCAGCCCCCTAACCCCAAATATTTACCCTGCTATCCCCCTGACATTAAGGGGCAATTTAGCATGCCCAGTCTACCTAATTTGCACATCTTTGAACTGTGGGAGGAAACTGGAGCATCCAGAGGAATTCCACAGAGACACGGGGAGAACGTGCAAACTCCACACAGATCTGAGGCCAGAATCAAGCCTGACTCTCTGGTGCTGTGAGACAGCGGTGCCTTCCTCTGCGTGAACAGTGTAATGAAAGAAACATGAACACTGGCCGTCCTGCAACCGCTTGCTTTTCTGCAAAACCTTTCCTGTAGAGAAGCTTAATGTAGGCTGGAAATTTCCCTACTGTTCTCACCACTGGGACTGAAACCAGGTCGCAAACCCATACTCACAGGAGGAGTGATTGCACTCTGACTGTCAGTTTATCACGGTGGCAACTCAAAAGCCTGGGACCATCACCCGTTTAAGGCTGGTGACCTGATCAGAGGGTCACTAGCTTAGCAGCCTGGGCAGCTTTACTGGTAGAAGTGATCGCTGCTGAGACTTCAGGAAGAAGAAGAGAGAATGCCTGTGCCGAGGCACTCTCGAAGGGCAGCTGGGTTTGTTGTTAAAATTGCACTAGCAGACAGGCCCATCTTCCAATTAGGCATTTTACAGCCTTCTGGACTGAACACAGAATTCAATCACTTCAGAGCATGAACTCTCCCCTCAACCCTCACCACATTTCCATTTATTTTATTTCTTCTCATTCTCCATTTTGTTGCTCTCCTCCTTTCCACCCCCACTTCCTCCTTCAAGCCAACAGCCACATTCCTCAGACAGTCCTTTACCCGAGCTGTGTTTTTGTTTTGCCTTTCACACGTTCTTATCACTTAATGGACGCTCGGCATGCTCAATTATATTCTCTTTGTCCAACTCCACCACCCCTCCCAACACTCAGGGTATAAATCTCTGCTGACTTTCTCCTTTCAGTTTTGATGAAGAGTTATCTAGACACAAAATGTTGGATCATTCTCTTCCCACAGGTGCTGTCAGACCTCCTGAAATTTTCCAGCATTTTTCTGTTTTTGTTTTGGATTCCAGCATCCGCAGTATTTTGCATTTATCCTTAGGCCCAGTGATTGGAGTGGTCAACCTTCCAGCATCGGACTTCAAACTGTTGCCGCTCCCTGCCCCCCCAAACCATGCAGAGGCCATTAAAGGAAGGCCCCCATCCACCAATCTACCCAGTAATGGTCAAGTGACTTCGATGGTTTAACTGTGGTCTCCACATGTGGGAGAGATCAATTATGATGCTGATAAAATATCAGTGAGGGTTGGAAGAGGCTCTGACTTGGCCTACTAGTTGCTTTAGTTGTTCAAGTTCAATAAGCAACATAGCTAGAGGTGATATATTGGAAAACCATTACTTTCTTTACTTGCATGTATGGAAAACATAAGTCCTCTTTCTGAAGGACCCTCCATCTATAAGCAGCCATTGTTCCTCAAGATTCCACGGTGACCAACAAAAATTAACCAGTTTTGTCATTGGTCGTGACTCATAACCCTTAGATGGGACTCTTAGCTGGGCCTGGGGAGACTCACAAAAGGGATGACCACCCCTGAGATCTGAAATTACCTGCTATGATTTGGAGGAGAAAATAGGGACTCATCTAAAGCTCAATGTTAGGCCTGAGGTTTGAAGATAAAGAAGCAGTGGGGCGATTTGAGAGTGGTGGTGTGGGGAAGCAGAATGGGATGTAATGTGGAAGACATGTCTTTGGATGATGGGGCAACATTTGGAAGAGGAAGAAGAGCTGGCCAAGTATATATCCTTGTAATATTTCAGAGGTAAGATGCTGTGGGACAGGTGACAAGAGAAGGAAGGCCATTGCTGCTGATATTTTGGCTATAATCAGAGTGGAAAAACAAAGCTGGAGATTGGAGAAGAGGATGGTGTGCCAAAGGTTATTTCAGTGCTGTGGCAGGGGTGGAGCATGACTCAAACAAAGAACTGCAGGAAAGCTGGACATATGTGTTGGAGGTAACAAGCTTGCTCAATTTTGAAGCTGTGTCACAGTGAACAATGCATTGGAGTGACTTTAAGTCCTAAAATTGGCTGCAAATCGTCACCAATATGCCATTTGTATTTTGGTGTTACTGTCACACAATATCTCTAAGGATAAGGCTGAGTGTGTTGGGAGAATCCAAATCCAGGCTGGTGATTTACTGAAGGGATATTATCAATCATTCCTTTCATTTACTTGCATACAGAACATGCCTCAACTGGAAATCACTCAATACAATTAATATGTTTTTTGAATTTACTAAAATTAAGCTAGAAAGCACAGTCTTACTCATCAACATTGGCAATTTCAATGTTTGTAAGGTTGTAACTGGTATTGCTACAGGGTCAGCATGGGATGATAAAAGTTTTATTTAAATAATAAGTTTGATAAAACTTGGAAAGGGCAACAGAGTTATTCCCGTGAGTGTTTTAAGATGAGGTTCAGAACAGCCTTTTCTTGAACTAGCCCTTTAATGGGAAAATATACAAGTTAAGATCCCAAGCTAAAATAGCTTTAGAATTATAGAAGGCAGTCATTCTGAAATTGTACGGAATCAAAATGAAGACAGATATCTGTTGTTTTAACTTTTCTGAAAGGGACACAGGTGGTTTTTCTTCATCCATTGTGGTATTTGAGAAGTTGGGTTCCAATGTTTCCTTGGGCAATTGTCTGAACAGCTCACTGAAGGGTCTTCAGTTCAGACAGCGTGTTCATGCATTGTGTAGGTTCAGGAATTCAATGTGTATTTGAAGTTATTTCTGTACATTTTTGCAAGAAATCTTAGCCTTGGATTTGTATGAGCTGTGAAAATGGAGTGTTGCTTTTGGCACTTTGCATTTTTGTACTGTGCTCAGGACATCGGAAGGAAACACTGGCTGCATAGTCCTCACCAATATGCCATTTGAATTTTGGTGCTGCTGTCACACAACTTCTCCAAAGACAAGGCTGAGGGTGTTGGGAGAATCCAAATCCAGGCTGGTGATTTGTTGGAGGGGTAATTATTCATCACTCCTTTTGCTTACTTCTGTTTCGAATGTCTCTCAATCATAGAATCCCTACAGGACAGAAGGAGGCCATTGGACCCATCAAGTCCCTGACAGAGAATCCTATCCAGGCCCTAATCCCATATCCCCAAGTACTTACTCCACCAATCCCCCTAACCTACACATCCTGAGACACTAAGGAGTAATTTAGCATAGCCAATCCACCTAACTTGCACATTTGTGGGAGGAAAATAGTGCACGTAGAGGAAACCCCCATGGAGATACAGGAAGAATGTGCAAACTCCACACAGGCAGTCACCCAAGGGTGGAATCAAACCAGGGTCCCTGGCGCTGTGAGGCAACAGTGATAACCTCTCTGCACTGATACAAGTGGCACCAATATAAATAGTCACCTAATAATATATTTTAAAATGAGGTCAAATTAAGCTGGAAAGCAAAACACTGATGACTTCAATGCTGTATAAGGTTGTAACTGCCATTGCTAGAATTTTGCCTAATGCAGGCAGAATGTTTTCTTGTTCCTGCACTTCATTCAGTTGAAGCTCTATTCCAGGTTCCAGAATCGCTGAGGCATGACTGGCATAATCACAGAGGAGCTTAAAAGTTCAGATCACCCACAAGATCATTAATATCAGATCTGACTATGTGATTATTGCCAGAATCACGAACCATTAGCATGCACTTGCCATCTATATTAATCCAAACAGTGTTCATTGGCTGCCAGCAGCAAAGTGTTTTATACCCCTTCTCTCCTCTCTTTGGAGCTCTCTCCCATCATCATCATCATCATCTAAATCTCCGCATGAATGATTTATCCACCATTTGCTGATTTTGAAGTTTTTATTAAAAAATAAACTAAGCAATGGAAAGTCTGATGCCAGTTGAAGCTACAAGATTCTGTGCTTCAGTCATGATTAGAATCAAAGTTTTGAAGGGTTTATACTTGATCATTTGTCTTTCCTGAAGCTGATCTGATGTACAGAAGAAATGTACAAGAAACTCCCAGCTCTTCCCTATGCTTGGTTAGCTCCCTACTTTTGAAGCTGTTTATTTTGCTTGTAATTTGTTTGACAGACCACGGTCCAGAATTTGCAATGATAATAACAGCCATTCAAGCTCATCATTCTAATGGGAGGAATGTGACAGTGACTACTGGAGTTTGCACTGAAAGTTTCTGTCAGAGGTGACTTCACGAGATGTGCTGTTGCAATCCTCATTGATAGACTCAGCTCTGAAATGATTGCAATGATGTGAAGGTATTTGCCTTCAAGTTTCACACTCAAAATGGAAGAAAACGCACTTTCAAGGGGCAAGTGAGCTTTTAATGGCATTATAAATGGTAATTACTAACGAATTATCTCTCTAGACCTGAACAATTTCTTTTTCCCCAGTGTGGAGTCTCATTCCTTCAGATGATAATGATTGTTGGAGATTTTCTTTAAAACCTTTTGCAAAATATTTCCCTCTGTTGCCTTTAATCTCTCTCCATTTAACCATTTGAATTTCCCAAACTTTATTTTATTTCAAGTGTCTCATTTAAATTTAATATATAGTTCCTATTTGTTACATTCTGGATTTCTCTCTTGGAGCTGGGAGGAGAATTTCAACATGAGTGACCATGTGGATTGTTTATAAATGAGAGGAGTGGATGGGGTTAAATCAGGAATATTCCTAACTTGTTTGGAAGCTGACTCCAACCTACCAGACTCTAAGCTTGATAGAGTATGGGTGAGGGGTGGGCAACCAACTGGCTTTCAGGAGGTGTGCTGACATTTCAGCTACGTTAATGAGACTGACAACCTCCTAATTTAAACCATTTTGCAGTGAAAGGCTGGGTCTGCTAGATGTAAGGCAGTTTGGCCTTCAGTTTGGCAGCTGAAGTGAACTGGAGGCAGCCCCTGGGATCAGTTAAGTACATTTTACAGCTGTCCCTTCGGGCACTGGAGGAGCTACAATATTTCTTCTCCAAGAACCCATGCTTGCTCTCTCTGAGCCTCTTCAATTCGTAGAAGTCCACAGCCAAGGAAGGACAGCACCATCTCCACCTGCATACCCATGGCCACCCTCACTCCCCCACCCCCCCAACATTAACACATCTACCATATGGGGTCTAATTTCCACTCACCAACCCCCATTTTCCATTCCCCCCCCCCCCCCCCCCCCCCCCCCCCACCTCCACTCACTGCTGTGTTGGACTGGGCCTCTATAGTCAGGAATTGCCCACTCTCCTTCCCACGTCAATTCCCCCTTCCCAGGTCATAAACTAGATCTATCAGCTTTTGCGACCCATTCCAGACTGCTCTCCACCCAATTGGTTTCCCAAATGAAACTTAGCCCAACGTGCCATTGCTCCAACCTCGTGTAATCTGTCCCAGAGAACGTTCAGGCCTGCATGCCTCAGCGAGGTCACATCAGTCTGATTGGCTGCAGAGCCACTCTGTTGCTTGCACCATCTGTAGAGAACTCAGTAAGAATTTAGCAACACCAATTTTTAATCCAACCGATTTATTTGATAGTAAAATTGCGAGCTTTCAACACTCTGCGTCTTCCTCAGGCAAATGCAGTGTTATGCCAGCAATCTCCAGCAGAGGGAGTTGCTCTGAAAAGATGCCACATAGGTGGAAATTTCGCTTGCCAATGTCACAAGACAGCTGTCAGTGAGGTGAACAGTGAGTGCCTTCCATCATCACTGACAGCAAAATGCAGGTGTATTGCTTTCTTACTGAAATAGATGCTCTTGGTGACTATAAATAGTATATCTACTTAGTGGTTAACACTGCTGCCTTATAACGCCATGGATTTCTTGCTTGGGTCACTGTGTGGAATCTGCACGTTCTCCCTGTGCCTGCATGGGTTTCCTTCGGGTGCTCAGGTTTCCTCCCACAGTCCAAAAGATGTGCTGGTTAGATGCATTGGCCATGATAAATTCTCCCGCACTATAGCCGAACAGGCGCTGGAGTGTGGTGACCAGGAGATCTTCACAGTCTCTTCATTGCAGTGTTAATGTAAGCCTAGTTGTGCCACTAATAAATAAAACAAACTTTATGTACGGGTTTGTTTAAATTGCTATAAAAGATCGGAGTTCAGTGGGCGTTGAGTGGTAAACAAATTCTTCACACTTATCTTGCCAATAAAACTCACTATAAACTGCATAATCTAACTAATGTTTGAGGACATTTCAATTTTTATTGTATTTTTCACCACCTAATTACAATCCACCTAGATTTTATCTTCCAATAAGGGCACTCTGCTACTTAAATAATATAGTTTGGGACCTGTATCTGAATTAAACTAATCAATGCATTAATATAACAAAAGTTGGTGCACGATTAACTGCACACTGAGGAACTTTCAGTATTATTACAGTCAGGCTATGAAAATGTCAGCATGATAACCATTACTTACTGTCTGAAATTAAAATGGTGTTATTGCCTCCTTGTTCAAGCAATCATTTCTTTCCCTCAATTAGCAATTGGCATGTTATGTACAAAATGGAAAGGGTATATACTTTTCATATAAGTGATATATAACTTCTTTTACTCTGAGCGACTGGTCTTCATTCACGGTAATTATACAGACCAGCAAGAATATTATTGCTTCAATCTTGAAAAATGTCTTGCTGCTCCTACTTAGCCTGTCTTTTTGCATCTTCTGTGACTGGTGTGACCTAAACCACGTGGGGTTATCTCGAGTGTGATAAGTGCACTTTCAGACATGTGCAAAGTCAAAGTGCTAATATCACTCGAGGCAAAGTCTAGCAATAAATGCTGTTTCCAACAGTGTTTTAATTAAGGCAGAAAAAAGGTACCAGGCAGCAAGTAGGAAAGAAACATGCAACGATTGTTTCCAGTTACAGAGACATTGAATATAACATTAGGAATCAAATGTATGCCACACCTACAAGCAGGGCAATTGTTTAGAATCTGTCTTTTGCCAGGAGAAACATTAAAATGTGTCTGATATTCAGTAAGTGTGCAGTAGGATATTGAAAAGAAAATCAACGGATTTATATTTCAGATATTAACACTTCCAAAATACAATGTTAAAACCTATCAATAGCTCAAATATAAACATTTTCCATATTTACAAATTATACTAAATACATTTTTTTATGGGTTCCAAATTACATAGGCGACATTTCATATGCACAACCTTTTTTTTATTTGTTCACGGGATGTGGGCATCACTGACTGGGCCAGCATTTGTTGCCATCCCTGAGGGCATTTAAGAGTCAATAGCATCGCTGTGGGTCGGGAGTCGCATATCGGTCAGATCAGGTATAGATGACAGATTTCCTTCCTTAAAAGATGTTAACGAACTTGATGTGTTTTAAGGACAATCAACGATGGTTTATGGCCATCCTTAGACATTTAATGCTAGGTTCTTATTGAATTCAAATTTCACCATCTGCCATGGTGGGATTTGAACCCTGCTCACCAGAGTATTACCCTGGTTCTCTGGATTACTAGTCCAGTAATAATATTGTTGTACCACTGATCCCCCCTGCAATACATTGGTTAAATATGATTCCACCCTTTTTTTCTCCCCAAGTACCTTGCTATAATATCTTTAATAATGGCTTATCCCTTCTGGCAGATATTAAGGTAACTGTTCTGTAGTTTCCTGTTTTTTAACTTCCTTCCCTTTTGAATACAAGAGTTTCACATGCTATTTTCCAATTTAATGGAACCTTCCTGAATCTTGGGAATTTTAGAACATTAAAACCAACACATCATCTATATCACTGGCCACTTTTAAAGCCAGACCCTGGGCTAAAATCCATCAGGACCCAGAGACTTGTCAACAAGCAGTCCCAACAATTTGCTCAGTACTAATTGCCTGGTAATTTCCTCGAATTCCTCCTTCTCTCGAAGCTTCTGCATTATACCTATTTCTGGAATGTTATCTGTGTCCTCTATAGTGAAGTTCAATGCAAAATATCTGTTCAGTTTTCCTTACTTTCCATTAATTCCCCAGACACACTCTTCTTCAGACCAAAATTCACTTTGTTAATCTTTTTCCTCTTTAACTATAGGAATTCTTACCATCTGCCTTATTTCTAGCTAGCTTTCTCTTGCACTCTAATTTTTTCCTTTGTTATCAATGTTTTGGCCATTCTTTGCTATTTTTTCTGTTCTGTCCAATCTTCTGACCTTTATCTTTGCATAATTATATACGTTTTCTTAATGATCTTTAAATTTTTAGTTAAACACAGACGGTGGGTCCTGCCCGTGGAATGTTTCCTTCTTATTGGAATGTATCAATTGTGTATTCTAAAATATATCCTTAAATGTCCACCACTTCATTGCTATTGACCTGTCCCTTCATCTCATTTTCCATTTCAGTTTAGCTAACTGTACTTCCATGTTCTCATAATTACCTCTATTTACATTTAAAATATTTAGATCCATTCTTCTCTCCTTCAAACTGAATGTGAACTTCAATTGCATCATGGTCGCTGTTATCTCAGTTTCACCATGAGGTTATTAATTAATCCTATTTCATTGTATAAAATTAAGTTGAATATAACATGCTCTCAGGTAGGCTCCAGAATGTGCTGTTCTAAGAAATTATCCGTGTTGTGTGGCACGATCACCATGCTAAATGGGACAGACTTTCAACACATCTAGCAATTCAAGATTGGGCATCCATGTGGCACTGAGGCCATCAACAGCAGAGGAATTGTATTAAAGCACAATCTGCAACCTAACTTGGCTGTGGTTGTGGAGGATCAGTTATCTCCGCTCCAGGACATCTCTGCAGGAGTCCTCAGGGTGTTGTACTAGGCCCAACAATCTTCAACTGCTTCATCAATGATCTTCCCTCCATCATAAAGTCCAAAGTGGTTGTTGACCGATGATTGCACAATGTTCAGCACCATTTACAACTCTTCAAATTGAGCAGTCCATGTTCAAATACAAGATATGGACAATATCAGGCTTGAGTTAGCAAATGGCAAGTAACATTTGCGCCACACAAATGCCAGGCAATGGCCACCACCAATAAGAGACACTCTAATCACCACCCCATGACATTCAATGGTGTAACCATCACTGAATCCCCCACTGTCATCATTTTTGGGGTTATCCTTGACCAGAAACTCAACTGGATTCAGTACATAAACACAGTAGCTATAACAGCAGATTAGAGATTTGGAATACTGCAGTGAGTAACTCACCTCCTGACTCCCCGAAGTTTATCCACCATCTACAAGGTACAAGTCAGGAGTGTGATGGAATACTCCTACATGTCTGGATTAATGCAACTCCAACAACTGGGAAATCCAAACTGTTCCTTCCAAGCTTCACAATTGGAATAACGTTTTGCAGATAATCACCCATTACGATTATTTCTGTCCAAGATGCCCTATTTTTGACTGCTTGGGAGTACAGTTTCTTTCCCTTTTCCAAGAACTCAAAGCCTCGCATTTTGAGATCCTCATAACACTATGGAATCTTTCTAATGGATCTATTTTGATATTTCATTGTTTGAACTTGCTTGCTTAAGTTTCCAGTAAATTTGTGATAGTATTTGTGATAGAATACAAAGGAACACAACAGAAGTTCTCAGGTAATAGAAGCAGGAATGAGCAATTTGACCCTTCGAGCCTGCTCTGCCATTCATTTTGACCATGGCTAAGCGTCCAATTCAATTTCAACAAGAATTTACTTTATATATGTCTTTAACATGATGATGTTCAATGATCCATCCAGGAGCTTTTTCAGGCAAAGTTTGACACTGGGTCCTATGGAGATATGTCAAAATGATAGGTTTTAAGAAGTGTCTTGCAGGGAGAAAGATAAACTGGCAGGATGCTTTTTGGAGGAATTACAGATATTATGGCCTTGGCAGCTGAAGGCACAGCTGCCGCTGGTGTCCTGGAACATCAAAGAGATAATTGAGAAGTTGGCAGACTTTGATATGTTTCTCATTGAATTACTTTGGTCAAAGAGCACTAGATGTTCAGCATTGTCTTGATGACAGTAGCAGTATTGTCAGACTTTTTACTGTAGCCTCTATATTTCCTGCATTGTTCATGCTCCAGTCAGAGATGTTTAGGTATTTTCCACGAAGCTGCATAATTTTCTTGTAGTTCCCTGGATTTTCTCAACTTGTAGCATCACAAGTTATTGCTTTGTTGCAGGTAGAAGGAGGTTAATTTAAACGGCACTAATTTCGCATCTCTCCAGTCGTCTGTAAACAGAAAGGTGTTTCAATTTGTTTCTCTCTTTATAAGTGGTGTATTTCCCCAGCTCTTTGTTTTGCGTGAAATCCAAATTTCTATTAATAACGTCACAGCAAACTCCAGATAGGATGAATTCAAAGGGTTACTTTAATTGCGCACACACAAAACATGACGGAGGATCGCAACATTGCCTGCACACTCAAACAATAAAGAGAGGCATAGAGGAAAAAGCGTTTTAAGTACTGAGGCCACAGAGAAAATAAATATTGGTTGATGTGGGGTCCAGAATCAAAATCCAATGAGGCATTCCTTCATGGAGATTAGTGGACTGAAAACCATTGCTAGATAAACCACTGGAGGACTTTATGTCCCACTGCCAATTAGTGCTGACTTTAGACCTCATCCTCCCCCACCACCACCACCGCCACCAGAGGCAAGTGGCGTAGTCGCCACATGGAGAGTGAGAAGCAAAACTTTTTGGGCTCCCGGGTACATTGGGAATGGGATGAAACTGAAAGCCATCCCTTAGCCTGCAACCCCCACCCACAACCTCCATCTCCTGTGCTGTCACTTATGACCTGGCTATTAGTATAGCCAGCAGCTACCGTCTCTGCCAATGGCACTGGCAACTCCCAGGAGTCAGGAATTCTGTCCTCAGAGTTATTGATTTTGGAGAAGACCCACCATTGGTCATTTAAGTGCCTGACTTGCACTTATTCTGATGTGCCTTCTTCCAAGGAGGCAATGCAGGGTTCTCACTGGCTGGTGACTCACAGAATGAACTCCTTGTTGCATGGGTTAAATTCTGTCCACTTTGTATGATGGATCACTGGGAACGGATATGTCAAGTGAATTGGGGAGGGCATAGAAATGTAACTGGTTTGGGGGTGAGGCTGTGAATAAAAACCCATTTCTAGGGCCTCCAGGGTGGCGATCTCAGCGCTGCTGCCAGTGCCAGGTAATAGCGGGGCCAGGAGAAATGACATCCTACAGCTGAATGCATGGCTGAAGGACTGACGTAGGGCAGAGGGGATTCTTAGAGATAGGATGTATAGGCACTTAGAGCGTTGTGATCTGATTAGGGATACGCAGCATGGCTTTGTTAAGGGGAGTTCGTGTCTTGAGAATCTGGTAGAATTTTTTTGAGGAGGTGGCGAAAACGGCCGATGAAGGGTGAGCCATTGATGTCGTCTATGTGGATTTCAGTAAGGCGTTTGACAAAGTCCTTCATGGGAGGTTAATTGAAAAGGTCAAGGCTCATGGGATACAAGGACAGGTAGCTAGATGGATAAGTAACTGGCTTAGTAATAAGAGACAGAGTAATAGTGGAATGGTGTTTTTCTAGCTGGAGGTCGGTCACTAGTGTGTGCCGCAGGGCTTGGTACTGGGACCTCTTCTATTTGTAATATATATAAATGACTTGGAAGAGGGAGTAAGTGGAGTGATCAGCAAGTTTGCAGACGATGCAAAAATGGCTGGACTTGCGGATAGTGAGGAGCATTGTCAAGTGATGCAGCAGGACATAGGCTGGTAGCTTGGGCAGATAGATGGCAGATGGAATTTAATCCTGATAAATGTGAGATGATGCATTTTGGGAGAAAGAATGTAGGGGGGAGGTATATGATAAAGGGTAGGCCTATTAAGAGTATAGAAATGCAGAGGGACCTGGGGGTGCAGGTGCTCAAGTCTCTGAAGGTGCAGAGCAGGTGGAGAAGGTTGTGAAGGAAGCATATAGTATGCTAGCCTTTATAGGAAGGGGTATAGAGTACAAGAACTGGCCTTTAATGTTGCAGTTGTATAAAACGTTAGTTAGACCTCATTTGGAATACTGCGTCCAGTTCTGGTCGCTTTACTATCGGAAGGACGTGGAGACTCTGGAGAGAATGCAGAGGAGGTTTACCAGGATGCTGCCTGGTATGGAAGGTCTGAGTTACGAGGAGAGGTTAGGCAAATTGGGGTTGTTTTCCTTAAAAAGACATAGACTTAGAGGAGATCTAATAGAGGTGTACAAGATTATGAGGGGTATAAATAGAGTAAACAGGATTAAGCTTTTTCCTAGGATGGACTCAAATAGCACAAGGGGTCATGGGCTTAGGGTGAGGGGGGGTAAGGTATAATTTGGATGCTAGAGGGAGTTTTTTCACACAGAGGGTGGTGAGGGTATGGAATGCGCTGCCCAGTAAAGTGGAGGAGGCAGGCACTCTGGAGTTACTTAAGAGATACTTAGATGGGCACATGAACAGAATGGGAATGGAGAGGTATAGAAAACTGATTTAAAATAGGGATCATGAGCATTAGGAGTCTCTGGGAAATGTGTAAATAGATGATATTGATGTACTTGTTTTTATCCTACAGGTGCTTTGATCCACCTTGTTGTCTAACAAGGGGCATACACGCGATGGGTCGTGAGAGGCTGCTCTTGGATTTTTTTTTCGAGAGTATCCTAGTGCTTCACATCGTTAGTGTACGCTTGACCTGGACCATTTGATGGGCAACACAACAGCTCAGTGACTATCGCTGTGCTGTGCAGTTACATGGATTTGGGCCTGTGTCTGTGGGAGTTTGCACATTCTCCCGTGCTTGCGTGGGTTTTGTCTGGATGCTCCAATTTCCTCCCACATCCCAAAGATGTGCTCTTAGGCTAATTGGCAGAACAAATTCTCCCTAAATTGTCTCGAATTTGGTTTTTAATCCATAGATCTATAAACATAGACAGGGATCACAAGTAGAGATGGGAACATTGGGGTGGTGGCAGGGGCTTGTTGGGCTGAAGGGCCTGTTTCCCATGCTGTTTTGTTCTTTGTTATTTCTTTGGGGGATGGGAGATTAATATCTTGTGAACAGCATCCTCCATAAATGCTTCCATCTATCATCCCTTCCTCCACTGTGATAATGGCATACAAAGGTACACTCACAAGAAACAGAGTATTGTTTCTATGAAACTTTCATTGTTGGGTTATGGGATATTGCGATCTGGTGGCCACACACTCGCACATCAAAGACTACTTCCATGTCACTAAAAACAGCTCTGGAAGGTAATTCCAAGTTGCAGTCACTACTATACACACTAACTTCAGGTTCAAAAAAATCTCTTTCAGCTGTCTGTGTTGAGTTCTAATAAATTGCTGTACCTCATCATTCTCATTCTATCTCACTCCCTTAGACAGTGAGTTTGAGACTGGGACATTTGGGATTCCACCACCGCCAGCCTTGAAATTGTCCACTGTTGCTCATCATAAGGATGAACTGCCCCTGATATAAATGCTGGAGAGGTATCAACATTTGCGTGGAAGTAAAATCCGTGTGGAGTGCAGGCACTGAGATCGAACTGTATTCCACAGAGACGAAATGTCAGACATACTTTCCCTGAACCTGATATACCATTTGCAGATTCCTTCTTCTTGAGTTGTTTTACTGAGTATGATTTGCATTTTGCAGTGCTTGTTTGATGAATCAGAGATGGTGAACGCCTGTCAGTCTTTATCCATCAGTTAAGGACACAGTTCAATTGCTAGAGACTGGATCATCAAAGGAAAGGCAGCAAATTCCTCAAATATAATGTTATCAGAATGCAAACAATGTGATAGGAAGTGGAACGCTTATTCTGGTAGATTGTTAATGTGGCCGCTTTTGTTGTGATGCCAGAAAGCTTTATGCCTTCAAAGTGTAGGAAAATGCATAAATGATTGGGGAAATAAGTAATGACCTGCACAAAACTAAAGGAAAATTTATTTTGTATAATGGTGTGTGTCTCAGAAATATCTGTGTTTTAGAAGTAGGGAATTACTTCAAAGCACTTTGACAATAACGTGTGGGACAACTATTTTGCACAAAGATCCACGGAAACAACTCGAAGAAGAATGACTAACGAATCTGCTTTTGGTGGCTGAATCTTGCCCAGGGCTAAAATCCTCTTGGCTGTGTTGGAAAGTGCTTAGGCTCTTTGGCATCTACCTGAATCACTGCATTGTTTGGAAGTCAGCACCTCTAATAATCCAGTGCTCATAGAATCAGAGTTCCTGCAGTGCAGAAGGAGGTCATTCAGCCAATTGAACGTGCACCGACAATAAACCCACCCAGGCCTTATTTCCATAACCCCACGGATTTACCCTGCTAATCCCCCTGACAGTAAGAGGCAATTTAGCATGGCCTATCAACCAAGCCTTATCCAGAAATGTCAGCCCAGAATGCGCATTGCATTACTGAAATGATCTGCAATTTTTTGATTCAGACAACTCAATCAAATGAACTGAACTGAAAATTAATTTGCACATGCTCAACTGAGAGCGATGACTGCTAAAGTGAATCAAGGAGGCCTTCCTTAGGAATGGGCGATGTAATTGATTGGCAGGGGAACTTGGTAAATGCTAGTAGTCTCTCTGCCTGTTTTATTCTAACAGGGAAATTAAAATTTGCCATGAAACAATGTCTACATTTCCAGCAGTCCCAAGGTTTCCACCATTGCACATATAATGGGAGTGTTACAGCTCAGATTTTCACCATACTGGAGAGCCAGTCTGTTATGGTGAAAATGGCAGAAGTGTCTGAAAATTGTATGTCCCCATCTCGCACATAATACTTCCCATTTTTGTGGTGGTGAGAATGGGGATAGTTCATGTTCCATGCACGTGTGGGTGACAGAGACAAGTGGCCATTTAAACCATAAGTTGCCTCCAATCAAGTCAGATTTTGGTAGCTCAGGAACGTGAAATGTGAGGTGTATACATTAGACCTGGTAAGAGCAAGCTTGAACTTTGTGGATTCGTTTGGATAGCAGAGTGCCCCTTTGGAGAGTTAAGGTATCCGTGTGGAATGGGGCCTAAGACATCCTTAGAGGAAGCAAGGGGCAGGGGGGAGGTAAGGTACCTTTTGGTAGAGGTCAGGTGCTCTGTACAATTATTAAATGTCGGCATGAATGTTCGTTTAAAAAAAGGCATAAACACGTTACTGTCAATCTCAATAGAACTGTCAAAAATCAGCTATCAAAAGCCCCTGTAAAGAGGACCTCTTAGAAGTTTCTGTCAAAGGAAACTGTCAAACTGTCAAATTTAAGTTTTTGATCTTTAAGTCTTTTAAATCATCTGGAATGTTTAAGAAAGTCACTATTACTCTGTGAAGACAAACCTGAGGGATCCTAATATAGGATTGCTGCTGCATGACTGATTTTATAACAAGATGCACTATCAGGACGGTGACTCTCAGTACAGTTTGATTGACAGCTACAAATGGCTATAGATTCTTTGAAGTCGAACTATAAATTCCAGTGACAGTTGTTGTAAAGGATTGTGAACTTGGATGAAATGTTTAAAGGCATAATGTAGTAGAAGGAATGTAAATATAGTACATAGTTTGTAAATGAGTATTTTTCATGATAATATTTTTCAGTCTTGGTGAGTCAGGGGGCCTGGCAGAATGGAGAGTTGAATCTACGGAGTGAAGCTGTAGGGTTGAGCAGGAGGTGGGACAATGTCAGTTTTATAGTTACTGTGTACCAGGAGTTGGATTAGGATTTTTCTGTTACATTTCCTGGTTAACTATTTAGGCAAGTACATTGGAACTGTCACAAGTATCTGGCTGGGACTTTCTGCTTCTGTTTGCGTTGGGTGAGTTTGGTGGCAGGAGCGGAAAGTTTCGTCAGATGTTCAAATCATTCTTCACGCCAATGTAAATGTGTCCCTTGCCCCACTGGCAGCATAACATATTTTGTGGTATTCAACATCTGGAATATCGTTTCCATGCATTATCATCTCATTATCAGGTCCTTACAGCTGAATCATTTCTCACCCTTCCCCTGTGAAGAAACTCCATTCATGTTGGTGAGAGGGCAGACCAGTGTAAAACTGGTCTCCCAAGGTGTGCTCCGAGTGAACAGGCCTTCCAGAGGCATTGCTCATCGGGGACAGGTATAAGGGGATGAAATAATATGTTGTACAAAATTCTCACTAACAGCTTTTTAAGAATACTTGTGTTGTAACATTTTATAATGCAAATATGTCAACACACACTGCACCATCCAGAAGAGTATATTTATAAATATGTTTGTGAGCATTTTTAGTTATGATGAATAATATATTGTGTATTTGTAAAAAGTGCAGATATGATATAATTTGGTAATTTAAATGAGGTTTGGACTCTGTCAAGAGGCAGATGGTTCCAGAAGTTCTTCAATGTCCAGACCTTAGACTGCTCACATCTCAAGTTGCATTCTTGAGCCTTGGCTCATATATGACTTTCAAATGAAATAGAAAATAAATGAGACAGATTTGTGACTTTGTGAAAACTGAGTTTTTGTCTTTTTTTTGATCTGTGTGGTCTCAGCATAGTTAAATTTGACGCTTAAGTTTTAAGTTAAAGTTTATTTGTTATTGTCACAAGTAGGCTTACATTAGCACTGCAATGAAGTTATTGTGAAAACTCCCTGGTTGTCACACTCTGATATCTGTTCGGGAACACTGAGAGAGAATTTAACATGGCCAATACACTTAGTCAGCACATCTTTCGGACTGTGGGAGGAAACCAGAGCACACGGAGGAAACCCACACAGACATGGGGAGAATGTGCAGACTCCACACACACACTGACTCAAGCTGGGAATTGAACCCAGCTCCCTGGTGCTGTGGGGCAGCAGTGCTAACCACTGTGCCACCCTCAAACTTGGAAGTAAACTTCCAAAATAATTAAAATAACCAGCAGTCAAAGTGATTCCACAAATCAGGAATCTAATTTAGAGCAGCACGGTAACACAGTTGTTTGCACTGCTGCCTCAGTTCCAGGGAGCTGGGTTTGATTCCCGGCTTGGGTCATTATCTGTATGGATGTTCTACATTAGAACGTAGAACGTAGAGCTTAGAAAAACTACAGCACAAAGAGGCCCTTCGACCCACAAGTTGCGCCGATCATATCCCTACCTACTAAGCTTATCTTGTAACCCTCAATCATATTAAGTCCCATGTACTCATCCAGAAGTATCTTAAAAGACCCTAACAAATTCGCCTTCACAACCACCGATGGCAGCTGATTCCACTCACCCACCATCCTCTGAGTGAAAAACTTACCCCTGACATCTCCTCTGTACCTACTACCCAGCACTTTAAACTTATGTCCTCTCATAGCAACCATTTCAGCCTTGGGAAAAAGCCTTTGAAAATCCACTCAATCAATACCTCTCAACATCTTATATACTTCTATCAGGTCACCTTTCATTCTTCGTCTCCCTAAGGAAAAAAGACTGAGCTAACTCAAGCTATCCTCATAAGGCATGCCACCCAATCCAGGCAACATCCTTGTTAGTCTCCTCTGCACCCTTTCAATAGCTTCCTCATCCCGCCTGCAATGAGGCAACCAGAACTGAGCATAGTGAGGTCTGACTAGGATCTTACAAAGTTGCAGCATTATCTCCCTACTCCTAAACTCAATCCCTCTGTTAATGAAGGCTAGTACACCATTCGCTGCCTTAACTGCATCGTCTACCTGCGAGGCCAAATTTAAGAGTACTATGAACCCAGACCCCAAAGTCCTTCTGATCCTCTACGCTGCTAAGAGTCATACCCATGATTTTATACTCCTTCATCCCCTTTGACCTGCCAAAATGGACCACTACGCATTTATCCGGGTTGAAGTCCATCTGCTGCTTCTCTACCCAGTCTTGCATCCTATCTGTCCTGCTGCAACGTCTGACATCTCTTCAAATTATCCACAACAACATCAACCTGCGTGTTGTCGGCAAACTTACCAACCCATCCCTCCACTTACTCGTCCAGGTCATTTATGAAAATTACAAACAGCAAAGGCCCCAGAACAGATTCCTGGGCACTCTACCAACCTCCGTGCAGAAAAAGACCCATCTACAATCACTGTCTGCCTTCTGCGGGCAAGCCAGTTCTGGACCTATAAGGCAACTGACCTTTGGATCCCACGCCCTCTCACTTTCTCAAGAAGTTTTGCATGGGAGCCCTTATCAAACGCCTTGCTGAAATCCATATAAATCGCATCTACCGCTCTTCCTTCGTCAATGTGTTTCGGCACATTTTCAAAGAACTCAACCAGACTCATAAGGCACGATCTGCCTTTGACAAAGCCATGCTGACTACTTTTGAGCATACTAAACTTCTCTAGAAACTTGCATGGCTGCACCAGTTTCCTCCGGATGCTCCAGTTTCTTCCCACAATCCAAAAATGTGTGGGTTAGATGCATTGGCCATGCTTAATTGACCTTAGTATCCCAAGATGTGTAGGTTAGAGTAATTAGTGGGGTAGATATGTGGGTGTTATAGGAATTAGGACAAGGTGGGATTGTTGATAGTGCAGACTCGATGGACAAAATGGCCGCCTTCTGCACTGTAGAGATTCTATTTTAACTAAGAGGTAAAGGTTTAGGAAGCTGGACATAGCAATGATATAGCACAGAAGGGAATTATTTGGCCCATCTTATCCATGGTGACCCAGAAACACTCTAGTGCTCTTTCAAGTCCAATCTTCACCTTTTTTATGTCAGTTAAAGATTATAAAAGAGAGTTGGATAAATACTTGCCAGCAAGCAATTTACAGGGCTATGGGGAAGAATAAGCCATTGGCACTACTTGGAAAGTTCCACCAAGGAACCATGATGGGCAGAATAGGCTGAATAGCCTCCCTCTGTACTGACTGCTTTGATACAGAAGAGATTGACAAAAGTGGTGCACTGTCGTTTGTCATGATGCAAAGTTCAAATACATATTAACAATTATGGAGTTGGGAATGAAATTGAGCAGAGCATCCTTACACAAAGGAATAAGTCATCAGGGCATGTCATTGGATAAACAGGCTAGTTATACTTAATAGTGGCTCTGCAAAGAGAAGGATTAATGGATGTATTGCAGAAATGGAAATTATCCCAGAAATAAATTCTGTCCTTGTGTATTCTGTTTTGACTGAGATGGATCAGAAAATATTCACCAGGATGGTCCCAGGAATAAGGAACTTCAGTAATCTGGAGAATTTGGAGAAGCTGGGGTGATCTTCTCAGAGCAGAGGAGATTGAGAGGCAAACTGATAAAGGGGTTCAAAATCATGAGGGTCTGGACAGCGCAGAAAGGGGGAAATTGTTTAATTTGACAGAAGGATCGATAACCAAAAGACATAGGTTTAAGATGATTTGCAAAAGAAACAACAGCAACATGAGGAAAAACTTACTTAGGTAGCAAGGGATGGCAGAGTGGTTAGCACTGCTGCCTCACAGCTTCAGGGACCCACGTTTGATTCCTGACTTGGGTCACTGTGCGGGGTCTGCACATTCTCCCTGTATCTATGTGGGTTTCCTCCAGGTGCTTTGCTTTACTGCCACGGTCTGAAAGAGGTGCTGGTTTGGTGCATTGACTCGAACAGGTGCCGGAGTGCAGTGGCAAGGGGAATTCACAATAACTTCATTGCAGTATTAATGTAGGCCTTATTTGTGACAAAAATAAACTTCGAATTTTAAAATGGTTAGGAGAGGGTGTCACGGCTTTCAAGGAAGGGAATTGAGTAATTATCTGAAGACTGAGTTATCCATGCAGTAAGTAGCATAGGCACAAAAGGCTGAATTGCCTCCTTCTATGTTGCAACCATTCTGTGGTTCTATGACATGTATGAAATTACAAACTGTATTAATGAAAAGATACTCAGCTGTCAGCATTGCTTTCTTTCAACAATTCTAGTTGAAATGTGAAGCTGTAATTTCACTTGACACAAGTGTAATTAATAAACATTTATTTGAAAGCTTGTGTAACCACTCGAACCTACAGAGAGGAGAAAGTGGAAAAGTGCTTCCATTTCTCAGTACTAATTCATTTACCCACTCCAGGACTCCTTATCCAATCCATCCCGGGGTTGACTTTGTAATCCCTTCCAATGGTTAGCAACATTTATAATGAACTAAGCATTGTAGTTAATCTCATGTGAACCTGAACCCAGGGTTCATTAATTACAGGTATAAACCTCTTCCCTTCTCTGTTATCAGGATGTTTGGATGTGATTATTCTTTGCAGCTTGGTTGATTTGTTTATTAAATCTCACAATTCCCTTGTTTAATGAAGTGCTTTGCCCCTTATCACAGTAGTTTCTTTGGTGAATTATATGGATTTGTTGTAAGTTGTTTTAGTCAACAGCTCCATTCAAGTTTAATTCTCTGCTTTACTTCCAGCATCCCCATGGGTAGATGTAACAAAGACTGCCAACAGGATTGACTTGTATGATGTTCGGAGAAGACCATGGTAGGTGCTTTTGGAGTCAGTGTATAACATTAATTAATCGCAGACATTTTTGAGCACTCAGGGCTGGAAGACAATGTTATTTACAACAAGGTAAAGGGAAAAAAATTCATTATTACAAGTTGTTAGTGTCCATCCACAGTTAGTCATTTTGTTATAAGTTTGAGGGGGCCCTGTAACTTCTAAAAATAAATACGATCTCTGCTCTACCAACTGAAAAAAGGCACCAGATTTCATGTTTTAAACAAAAACTTTCTGTATAAGGGTTAACTAAAGTAAGTGCTACCAGCTTAATTATATTTCAAAAACACACAATCTTTAAGCTCGAAATTATATATTAATTTCCACCAAGAATTCCTCAATGCTTTACAGCATCTTAAAGGTCCCTTTGTTTCTCCTGGGACCAAACCAAGGTCAGCCACAACCTTCAAAAATTCACTTTCATTCTCTTCTGTGTTACTGCTATTCTCCAAAGCATGAGATTTCTTGGGACGCTTCCACAAGCCTCCAATTTGCGCGCGGGCTCGTTGGGCCGAAGGGCCTGTTTCCCGTGCTGTGTTGCTCTATATATAAAAAAAAATTTGGGCAAACTTTCAACTCCTTAAGTCAGTTACCTTCATGATTCTGTTTACTGATGGAATTTGTGGCAAATCCTTTGCAGGGAAGGAAAACAAAAGGTGCTGAATTAAATTTTATTTTAATCCTTTAATTGTTAAGTAATTTGATGCAGCATTGTTCATGCACTACAGTTGTTGCTCAATGCATAAATATTCGCAAAAAATCCAGGCAGTTTGAACTGGGAAGGTTCCTGGTTCAACCCTGACCCTTGCTGAGTTAGATGATCCCAGTTAAGATAGTGGCTAGGTTGCTGTAATTGGCTTTAGCCTCACAGTGTGGAGAAGGGACAAGAATCCTAGTCCTTATCCAATGACCATTAATCTTGCTGGGTTGAAGAACTGTGTGGAATTTTCAACAGGAACACAATGTCTTATTTGTAATGCCCATTTAAGATTGATTAGGTTGGTGGAAGTTGGGTGATGTACCAGAGGGCTGTTTGTACAGCTATAGTCCAGCTCGGGAGATAAGTGGGGGAAAATATTGTTTGTCTAAAACAGGATTGATCAATCTGCAGCTTGGACACCAAATAATAGAAGAGATGATAATTTATTTTACGCTGCAAATTGTAACCTCCATCGTGTCACCATTAATTAAATTAGTCTTTCTGGTGGGGCTGCATGGTGGCACAGTGCTTAGCACTGCTGCCTGACAGTACCAAGGATCCAGGTTCGATTCTCAGCTTGAGTCACTATGTGGGGTTTATATATTCTCTCCGTGTCTGTGTAGGTTTCCTCTGAGTGCTCTGGTTTCCTTCCACTCTCCAAAAATATGTGGGTTAGGTGGACTGATGTGCTAAATTGCCCGGTTGTATCAGGGGGACTATCCAGGAATTGCGGAGATAGGACCTGGGTGGGATTGTGGTTGGTGCAGACTCGATGGGCTGAGTGGCCTCTTTCTGCACTGCAGGATTCTATGACCTGCAATGCAGCGCCTGAAAGATCAGTGAAATTAGATTTCATAATGACTTGCAAAAGGGGAACTAAATACCGATTTGTAGGCTAAGGGGAAGGAGCAAAGGGAGTGAGACTAATTGGATAGGTCTTTCAAAGACTTGACACAGGCACAATGGGCCGACGGACACCTTCCACACCATAATATTGTATGATTCTGAAACTTTACAATTCAGTCCTTGAAATCTAAGCAATGCATGAGAAATGAGAATGACAGTTTTTGCTTTTATATTTAGCCCAAAGAAGTAATGGGCATGAGCCATATTGCAAATAAATAATTGTCAAAGTAATTCATCCCCTTGGGGGATATTAACCTCTCATCACAGTTTGTTCGAACAGTGTTACCTTTTGTTGTAACTGTTATGCCTCCATTGTGTCACCATCAATTACATTTGTCCTTCTGGTGTTAGTTATAGTTAAGTTCAATGTCATGGAAGTTCATAATTCAAAGTTACTCTGTGACTGGTATGAAAGAGCATTTAATGATGTTTTCCATGAGATTTGTCCTTACATGCATAGGTTTTTAAAACGTGTTTTGAGTGGCAAATTACTGGAAATGTAAGCTGATAACTCAGCAAGGGAAAACAGGCATCAGGGACTCAGTGAACAACTGTGTCTTTCCTTAATTGGTCAGATCAAAGAATTGTGAAATTCACTGCTCAAAAATCGAGAAGGAACAGTACATTTAAGTAGATAAATTCAACATCGATTCAGGTATGGAAAGAAAAAAAAGAGGAAAGTCAACATGGATTGAAAGAGAGCAGAAAGGAAACAAAATAAAATTTGACAATTTTTAGACCTCCAACAATAATTAAATCCCAAAGGAATGGGACTGGACACCTGCATTGGTTAATTTTCAATGCCAGAGAGGTTGTTTGGTTAGAAATTAACACTCATCATGTTGCTAAAGGGAGACATGGACAGAAATAGAGAGATAATTTTTTATGTTGAGTTTAGTTCATACCTGCCACACACACACAGTATTTGCATTCAATGTTTTTCAATGATGAGCCAACCAACGGGACATGGTTTTTGCCAAGATAACTGTCCATCTTGGACCGAAGCTTTCTGATTTCTGCATTTAACTTCATAACAGTTCCTTATTTGTTGTTTTGGTTACATTCGTTCAAAAATAACTACGAGGGCTTGAGCCCAGTTGTGACTTTGATACCAACAGTATGGGCCATTATCTCTCTGTGGAAATGTGAATGTCTCCCATCAAAACGTGATTAATTTCCAATTGAAAAATATGACAAGTATTTCTCCCTCAGCCATGAATTTATTGATGTTGCATTGATTTGGTTGTATTCCCCAGCAAGAGATTGGGGCAGTTAGCCTATTGCTAGGACTTTGTCAACATGCTTTAATGGACATAAGAGGTAGGAGCAGAAGCAGGTCATTCGGCCACCAGCATAAATGAGCATTAGAGTTGGTACAGAGGAGGTTCACCAGGATGCTGCATGGGATGGAGCATTTGAGCTAGAGGCAAGGTGAGCTAGACTTGGATTTTTTTTAGAGCAGAGAAGGCTAAGGGGTTGGGGAGGGGGGCATGATTGAGATGTATAAGATTATGAAGGTTATGGACAGGGTGAATAGGTAGTAGATGTTCCACTCGGTTGAGGGTCAATCATACGGGGGTATAATTTTAGGGTAAGGAGCAGGAGAAAAAAAATCTTACCACTCAGAGTGTTGTGTGACACTGGAATGCACCATCTAGGAGGACTGGAAACCTGATAACCTTCAAAAAATATTTGGGTGAGCACTTGAAATGTCATAATATTCAAGAATATGGATAGGACAAATGCAGAAAAATGGAATTAGTGTGACTTTAGTGATTGTTGGTGCAAACTCAATGGACCAAAGGGCCTTTTCTGCACTCTATGACTCTATGACTTGGAGTTTGCCATCCTTCTGTGTAAGGAAAGACACAGCCTGCTCACCACTATTTCTTGCTGTGTATTCCTCAGGCCTCCGAAGCAATGAAAGAATAACATTGGCTTTGAGGAGCTTTATATTCAGTAGCTCTTTTGAGTGTATAATCTGTATTGCGCAGACCCCTTAAGCCTATTTAGAATGGTTTGTTAATTGAAACGTTGAAGATACTTTTATAAATACTCTTACTCGGACTGACACTCCAATACCAATAATGTGGTTAAGCCATGCACTTGTCACATGAGAGGTTGCAGGCACAATGACTGTCTAGTGATATCATGCACTGAAGCATCAGGAGAGAGATTAATCAAAGTCTGAGAGTCTCATTCCTCAAAATCTGGTTTTTAAAAAAATCGAGTGACCAAAAGAGGAAGAAAATTTTTAAAAAGATAGGGAAACAATGTATTTTTAATATAGGGAGAAAATTAAAAAATAGAACTTTCTCATTGAGAGATAATGAAGAAGCAGTCAGTCACTGGAATGCCCTACATACTATTCTGCCAGTTAATATAAGATTTGTGTGGGTGAAATTGTAGAGATCCATAGGCATTAACTATTAATTAATACAATGCTCACAGCACACTATATTGTGTGTGTCAATCAAATATAATGAATAATGGACTTGAACCTCCTGAGTCCAGTGGCTCTCTGCCAGTGTCATGTTTGCTGTCTCTAAGTGTTTAGTGGTTGTTTTTTTTTAAAAACTTATTTTGCATTTCTGTGAAGCCGATAAATGTTGCTGTAAACCTTATGCAAATTGAATAAGGATCTGGAGCAGAATGCCTGACCTAGTCTTTAAATTGCACAGCATGTTGGCACACATTAGAATACCTACAGTGAAAAATATCACATTTAATTACAGTACTCAAATATAATTTTGAGTTATTTGATTAAACATCTGTTTTTAAACCATTTTATATATGTAAGTATTATTTTTGCTTCACCAGTTTTAGAAATTAGATTTCTCAAGCTGTGGGACAGAATGCACAATGCTGGCATTGAAGTTCTCCAGTGGTGGCTTTTCCTTGCTGTGAGCATGAATATTGAGTTAAACACATTGATTCCTGGCACAGTACAATTTAGAGAAACGTATAAATAGCAATATGTAGCTTGTGTGAGATTCTGCACTCTTAGCCTGTTGAGTGGTTGGAGCAAAAATACCTTGCTTTCCTTGTACACCTAGGGAAAAAGAAGAAAGATACAAAAAGGATCAAGCTGGGAAGGCTGTTCCATGGTGGCACACTGACTCGCACTTCAGTCTCTCAGCGCCAGGGACTTGTGTTCAATTCCATGTCTGTATAAGTTTCCTTTGGATGCTCCGGCTTCCTCCCATAGTATAAAGATGCACAAGTTAGTGGGCTGATTATGCTAAATTGCTCCTTAGTGCCCCAAATAGATTAATAGGTTTAATAGATTAGCTATGGTAAATGTGTGGGCTATGGGGATAGGGTGGAGGAAAGGGCCTGGTTAAGGTATGCTGTCAGTGAAAGCTGGTGCAGACTCAATGGGCTGAATGTTCTTCTGCACTGCAGGGATTCTATCTTTATTTCCTATCTTGTCTCCCTGCTCAGATTCCTATTCCCCTGCCACTTTAGTTTAAATCCTTCCCACAGCACTAGTGAATGCCCTGTGAGGATATTGGTCCTTGCCCCGTTGGGGTGCAACCCATCCAACTTCTGCAGGTCCCATCTTCCCTAGGATTGCTCCCAATGCCTCAGGGATCTAAATGTCTCCCTCCTACACCATCTCTCCAGCCACACAATCATTTGATCTATTTTCCTCTTCTTGTTCTCACTACCATGTGGTACTGGGATGGGAATAACCCTGAGATTTACTACCTTTTGATGTCCTGCTTTTTAATTTATTTTCATGCCCCAAAATTCAGCTGTCACCACCTCTTCTTACTCAGATCACTGGTACCAATTTGAACTACATCCTCTGATTGTTCTCCTTCTTCAGAATGTTCAATAGCCGCTGTACGAGATCCTTGACTGTGGCACCAGGGAGGCAACATACTGTCCTAGTGTCAGGCCTACGGCCACAGAAACATCTATCTGTTCTTCTTACGGTGGAATCCCGATTGCTATTGCTCTCTCACCCTTTCTTTCCTCAGCCCCCTCCCCCAGCAAACGCACATAGTCAGCAGCTCCTCCCTTCTCCCCCACACACTGTTAGCACCTCCCCCCACCCCCCCCACCGCCGCCGCCACACATATACACTGTGCAGCTGCTCCCCCCTCCCTCCCACACACACACTGTGCAGCTGCTTCCCCCTCCCTCCCACACACAGACTGTGTAGCTGCTTCATTTCTCTGAGAATCCACCTCCCATAACAGCATCTAAAACAGAAAAGAGAGGGAGATTGGCCCCAAGGGACTCCTGCACTACCCTAGTGCACTTGCTCTGCCTGGCGTTCATCCATTCCTTTCTTGCCTGACTCTGCACTCTTCACCTGCTGCATTAACACCTCATAGTACATGCTATCCACAAAGTTCATATCCTTCCGTATACTCCACAGAGGAGGAAGAAATATTTTAACTCAATGATTTGTCATCAGTTACAGCTCACTTGCCTACCAGGTTTATGGAAGCAGAAACGATGAATAATTCGAAAGGAAATTGGATAGGCCTTTGATGGAAATAAACTTGTCAGACTAAGGGATAGAGCAGGAAACTGACACAGTGGCTAGCATGCATTGGATGGCCCAAATGGCAGTGTCCTGTGCTGCAATGACTATGGTAAACACAAATAACTCTGGCTTTCATCACTTTACAATCTGAATCCTTCAATGTAATGATTATTCTTTTACTTCACCGATCTGCAAGACCCTCTCAATACCAAGCTTAAGCTGCTTAAGATGGAAAATGTAATCAAATAATCAAAAATTAAGCTGAGACCTCAAATTTGAAGAAAAACCAAGTTAAATGTGGACAGAGTTGGACGATTTCAGAGTTCTTGGTAGCCACGTGTGCAACCCTGAATCATACGTGCTTGTCATTCACTGTTGAGCTTCTGAGCTCAGTGCTGGAGGAGGAAAGCTCCCAGGTGTGTTCTGTGGGAGTTGTGGGTACTTCACCAAGGTAGTGGGTACTACCTTGAGGCCAAGGTAACTGCAAACGTTGCTATCGGTTGCTCTGGGCATATGCAAGGCTTTGAATTAGTTTCCGACTCCGAGCAGCATTTTTAAGCGTGGCACTGCCGCCGCGTCTTGCCTTCCTGAGCACTCGTAAGCTGTTCACTTCTGACCGGCAGCACTGATTTGTTTCAATAAGGAGACAGCCCGGGAAGTTGGATTGGTTCCACTCTGTAATTATCAGCCCTCCACCACACTGAACCCATCATCCTCCCCTGCAGCTAACGTAACATAAATAACCATCAAATGTATTTGACACCACAAAGTAATCAAGTTTGTACTGGTACGTTTCTCAAGAGATTGAATCATATTAGTTTTAAATACAATTGTTCCTGGAATTTAATTTCAATGTTTATATTATGATAAAATGAACTGGTTTTGTGGCAGCCTTGCCAGAGTTGTGGAAGAGTGCTGATAGCTGGTGTGATAAAGATGTTCACAGTATTTGTAGAAAATATAACTAAAACATTTACAAGAAGGTCAGGGGCTTTATTCTGTAATTCCCAGCACAGATATCGAAATTGCTTTTTCCTTCATTTGATTATGTTTGTGCGATATCTCACACAGTGATGCAGAGATAGTTGTTGCTACTTCAAACATCCTGAATCACACAAGAATTTTACAAAATGGAAATGTGTCTTCTCTTCTTATCGTTGACATGCACCACCTCCAACTTTGCTTCTTCTCACTGCAAGTATGTAACCTCTGACTGCATTTGGACACAGTCTTTCGCAATAAAGTTTAAAGTTTTAAACTTTATTTATGATTGTCGCAAGTAGGCTTACACTAACACTGTGAAAATCCCCTAGTTGCCACACTTGGGCACCTATTCAGATACACTGAGGAAGAATATAACATGGCAATGCATTTAACCTGCATGTTTTTCCGACTATGGGAAGAAACCCACATAGACAGGGGGAGAATGTGCAGACTCTGCACACACAGTGACTCAATTGAATCCAGGTCCCTGGCGCTGTGAGGCAACGGTGCTAACCCCTGTACCTCCGTGCCAATACTCTGTACATGAACAAAGAACAAAACAGCACGGGAAACAGGCCCTTCGGCCCAACGAGCCTGCGCCGCCACCTTGATGTTCCCACTTCTACACGCGATCCCTGTCCATGTTTATAGATCTATGGATTAAAAACCAAATTTGAGACAATTTAGGGAGAATTTGTTTTGCAATTAGCCTAAGAGCACATCTTTGGGATGTGGGAGGAAACCGGAGCACCCGGAGAAAACCCACGCAAGCACGAGGAGAATGCACAAACTCCCACAGACACAGGCCCAAATCCATGTATCTGCACAGCACAGCGATAGTCACTGCGCTGTCGTGTTGCCCATCAGATGGTCTAGGTCAAGCATACACTAACGATGTGAAGCACTAGGATACTCTCGAAAAAGATCCAAGAGCAGTCCTCTCACAACCCGTCGCATGTATGCTCCTCATTAGACAACAAGGTGGACCAAAGCACCTGTAGGATAAAAACAAGTACGTCAATATCATTATCTATTTACACACTTCCCAGGGACTCCCAAGGCTCATGATCCCTATTTTAAATCAGTTTTATATAACCCTCCATTCCCATTCTGTTCATGTGCCCATTTAAGTATTTCTTAAATAACTCCAGAGTACCTGCCTCCACCACTTGGTAGAGCATTCCATACCCCCACCACCCTCTGTGTGAAAAAACTCCCTCGAGCATCCAAATTATACCTTAACCCCCTCATCCTAAGCCCGTGATCCCTCGTGCTATTTGAGTCCATCCTCAGAAAAAGCTTAGCCCTGTTTACTCTATCTATCCCCTTCAAAATCTTGTACACCTCTCTCAGATCTCCTCTAAGTCTACGTCTTTCTAAGGAAAACAGTCCCAATTTGCCTAATCTCTCCTTGTAACTCATACCTCCCATACCAGGCAGCATCTTGGTAAACCTCCTCTGCACTCTTTCCAGAGTCTCCATGTCCTTCCGGTAGTAAGGCGACCAGAATTGGACACAGTATTCCAAATGAGGTCTAATCAGCGTTTTATACAACTGCAACATTAAAGGCCAGCTCTTGTACTCTATATCCCTTCCTATGAAGGCTAGCATACTATATGCTTTCTTCACAACCTTCTCCACTTGCTCTGCCACCTTCAGAGACTTGTTCACCTGCACCCCCAGGTCCCTCTGCGTTTCTATACTCTTAGTAGGTCTACCCTTTATCATATACCTCCCCCCTACATTTTTTCTCCAGAAATGTATCACCTCACATTTATCAGGATTGAATTGCATCTGCCATCTGTCTGCCCAAGCTACCAGCCTATCTATGTCCTGCTGCATCGCCTGACAATGCTCCTCACTATCCGCAAGTCCAGCCATCTTTGTATCGTCTGCAAACTTGCTGATCACTCCACTTACTCCCTCTTCCAAGTCATTTATACATATTACAAATAGAAGAGGTCCCAGTACTGAGCCCTGTGGCACACCACTAGTGACCAACCTCCAGCTAGAGAAACACCCTTCCACTATTACTCTCTGTCTCCTATTACCAAGCCAGTTACTTATCCATCTAGCTACCTGTCTTGTATCCCATTAGCCTTGACCTTCTCAACTAACCTCCCATGAGGGACTTTGTCAAACACCTTACTAAAATCCAAATAGACAACATCAACGGCTCGCCCTTCATCCACTGATTTCATCACCTCCTCAAAAAATTCTACCAGATTTGTAAGGCACGACCTCCCTTTAACAAAGCCATGCTGCGTATCCCTAATCAGATTGCAACGCTCTAAGTGCCTATACATCCTATCTCTAAGAATCCCCTCCAACAGCTTCCCTACCACTGATGTCAAACTCACCGGCCTATAATTTCCGGGGTTATCCCTACCACCCTTTTTAAACAACGGTACAACATTAGCTATTCTCCAGTCCTCTGGGACCTCACCTGTCTCCAAGGAAGAGACAAAGATTTGCGTCAGAGGCCCAGCAATTTCACCTCGCACCTCTCTAAGCAGTCTGGGATAAATGCCATCAGGCCCTGGAGATTTATCAGTTTTAATGCTACTTAGAAGCTCTAACACTTCCTCCCTTGGTATGGATATTTCCCTCAACTGGTCCACAGCTCCCTCAGAGACAGGAGCTGTCAACAAGCCCCTCTCCTTTGTGAATAACGATGCAAAGTATTCATTCAGGATCTCTACCATTCCCTCGGGCTCTAAGCATAGTTCCCCTTCTCTGTCCCTAAGAGGTCCGATTTTTTCTCGAACCACCCTTTTATTCCTAACATAGGAGTAAAAACCTTTGGATTTTCCTTAATCCTATCCGCCAAAATCATTTCATGCCCCCTTTTTGCCCTTCTAACTCCCTGTTTGAGATCCCTCTACTCTCTCTATATTCCTTCAATGCTGTCTCGGTTCCCAGCTGCTTCGACCTATCATACGCTTCTCTTTTCTTCCTAACCAAGTCCTCAATATCCCTAGTAATCCACGGCTCTCTAATCTTACCTTTCCCATCTTTCCTCTTGGCCGGCACATACTTATCTTGCAACATTTTCAGTATTCCCTTGAAAGAGTCCCACATGCCTACTGTGGACTTACCCTCAAACAACCATTCCCAATCAGTTTCCCTAAGTTTCTGCCTAATCCGACTGTAGTTAGCCTTCCCCCAATTTAGCATCCTGCCCCTAGGGCAACAAGCATCCTTTTCCATCTGTATCCTAAAGTAGACAGAATTGTGGTCACCGTTAGCCACATGTTCCCCCACTACAACATCAACCACCTGCCCTGGCTCATTACTCAGAACTAAATCCAATATAGCCCCTTCTCTAGTCGGGCTAGCCACATACTGTTCCAACGATCCTTCCAGTACACATTTTACAAATTCCTGCCCATCCGAACCCCCAGCTCTAAGTACTTTCCAATCCACCCTAGGGAGATTAAAATCTCCCACTATAACGACTCTGTTCTTTCTGCACCTATCCAAAATGTCTTTACATATGCCTTCTTCAACTACCCGCGGACTGTTGGGTGGCCTATAATACACCCCTAGCATAGTAATTGCCCCCGTTCTATTCCTCGACTCCACTCCTAACTCCTCTGTATTGTCCTCCCTCTGCACTGCCGTGATGCTCTCCTTAACTAACAACGCCACTCCCCCACCTCTTCTGGACCTTCTTCTGTCACGCTTGAAACACTTATACCCAGGAATGTTCAGTTGCCACTGCTCCCCTTCCTTTAACCACAAGTCTGTCACTGCAACCACATCCAAGTTCCTCGCAAACATTAAGGCCCTAAGTTCATCCGTTTTTCCCGTTACGCTTCTCGCATTGAAACAGACACACTTCAGACCTCCAAGACCACTCGGAACCTCCTTCTCCCCAGTGCATCTTCTCGTCCAAGCTTACTCTATCTCCCATCTCTCTCTCTACCGAGAGATCGGTCTCATCCCCTCCCCCCCTCCATATTAGTTTAAATCCCTCATTGCTCTAAACACCTCAGCTCCAGTTAATTCGGTCACCCTGCATGAGGAGGACGCACAACGTGCAAAACAACAGGGCCCATACCCTGGTGGTGAGGAATGGGGGAGGAGGGGGATGGTGCAGGGCTGGGAAAGTGGTGCCTGGAGCCCTAGGCTTTAACCTGAAACTTTTGTTTTATCAGAAGCACTGGCCCTCTGTACTTGGAGGCAGGTGATCTTATCCACAAGTCGCAATAGGGCAAGAATTCTCGCACCATTCGTGCCAGCAGGATTTTCCCATCCTGCTGCAGTGAACGGAGATTTGGCTTGTTACCCAATGCTCCACCTTCGCTGCAGGGGGATGTAGCGTGAATGATCGATACGATCCCATACCTGATGTCCCGACTCGGAAACCCGACCAACAGCACTACTTTGACACCCCCTGGACACAGCATCCTAATTGGCTGTCTTCAAGGTGATGTATCGGTGTCAGTGCACCCCCATCCCCCCCACTGCTGCCCCCCTTCCCCCTGCCCACCCCATTGCCAGCCTCAGCCAGGTAGTCCTGCTGTGCACAGAGTCAACAAGCAGCTCCAACAAAGAGAGGGCAGCACTGGAATTGTGTTGGGGCAACACTACAATGGTGCAGGAGAAGTGGATACATAATAATTGTAATGGCTCCTCCATTACGATCTGCGTGCGTGCAGATATGTCACGGATAGAAACCCCCTTCCACACCCCAAGAAAACCACAGAACCTCATTTTGAGCCCAGTTTGTTCCATGAATAAAATTGAAAAGAATTTCAACTCTCTTTTGGGCCCTCCATACCCCTCCCTGTTACATTCGGACAGTTGCTATGCAACCCTTGGCAACTCAGCCGGAGGCATTGATTGTGCTGCAAAGGAGAACAATCAGCTAGAACTTCCAAAGGAAAGAATAGATTAATTAAGCTCCAATAATGGGGAAGAGATTTGAAGAACAGAATCTCTTCATAATTTAAGTGATTTACTGCAATTTATTAGTTCTTCAAGAAGTTTTTTTTTAATTGTTGTATTATGATATGTTATATTCTAAAGCTGTAAAATGTTGACAGTTGAAGTGTATTAACGATGTGCTGAGGAATTGGGAAAGAAGAAGTCTTGAGACAGATTAAAAAAAACTTAAGCAGATTCCTCATAAGAGAGGATGGAAAGATCAGCCATATAATTTTGAGAGCTTGCTGTTCAGTGTTGCTCTTTCAGGTAGATTCGTTTCCAAGCCATCAGTGGAGTAAGGCCCCAGCTTGCAATTGTATTTTAATTGTGGATGAGGAGGAAAACCTAGGCTGAAAGGCAATTCACTTTTGGCCCTCACTGTTCATACGAGCTCTGCCTAAGCCTGCTTGGACTGTGTACCGCCACAAGCGAACACAGGGTCAGTTTTCACTGAACACAAATCCTCACCTTGGCCCTGATCCTCTCCCCCTTTCCTGGTGACTCGGACTTGGGGCCAAGTCTCTCTCTCTCTAATTAGCTCTACTTATTAATCAAAAAGAAGGCTTTATTAGTCCTGCTGCTTGGCATTTCTTAATTTTACTTAAAAAAATAGTCAATGAACACCTCAGCTGGCACAGTGGTTAGCACTGCTGCTTCTCAGCGCCAGAGATCAGGGTTTGATTCCCGGCCTAGGTTATTGTCTACGTGGAGTTAGCATGTTCTCCATGTATCTGAATAGGTTTCCTCCCACAGTCCAAAGAAGTGTGCGTTAGGTGGATTGACCATGCTAAATGGCCCCTGTGTGTCAGGGGGATGAGCTAGGGTAAATGCAAGAAGTTATTGGGATCGGGTCTGAGTGGGAATGTGGTTGGTGTAAACTTGATGGATTGAATAGCCTCCTTCTTCATTGTAGGATTCTCTGATTCTAATTTATCACTTTGACATTGATTTTTTTTTGCTCGGGAAGTTGTTTGTTTTCTTCATGCCTAAACTTTTTCTTGCAATGTATGTTTAATGTGTCAAGCCAGATGCCAGACTGCTGCTGCTTTAGTTACTTGCTGAGGGGGATGAAAGACTCACAGGAAGTCTGGTTCCTTCTTGAAAGGTTTGCAGTTCCTCCAGGAGGAACAGGAAATGTTCAACATGTCTGCTGCACCTGGTCAGGGAGAAACAAAGGTCAGTGTCCCTTCATCAGATCGTGAACCCGAAGGGTTGGCTCTGTTTCTCTCTTCACGGATGCTGCCTGGCCTGCTGAATATTTCCAGCATTTTTGGTTATATTTCAGATTTTCTGCATGAATCTGGAACAATTTTCAATTGTTGGAAAAAAACAATCTGGTTCACTTATGTCCTTCAGGGAAGGAAATCTTACCTGGTCTGTCCTACATATGACTGATAGACTTCTATCAAGTTGATCTCCACAACCTGATAGAAGCCTACAAGATTAGGAGGGGCTTGAAAGAATGGATATTTAGAAGCTTTTTCCCCAGCTAGGAAGAGTCAGTTACTAGGAGGCTTTGGTTTAAGATGCAAGGGGCAAGTTTTTAAAGAGATGTACAAGACAAGTTTTTTTACACAGAGGGTAGTGGGTGCCTGGAAATGGTTGCTGGAGAAGGTTGGTAGAAGTGGATATGATAGTGACTTTAAAGGGACATCTTGACAAATCCATGAATAGGATCAGAATAGAGGGATGTGATCCCCAGAAGAGTAGCAGGTTTTAGTTCACACGGGCAGCATAGTCAGTACAAGCTTGGAGGGCCGAAAGGCCTGTTCCTATGCTATAATTGTCTTTGTTCTTGACTCCAGAGTCACAGAAATATGGTTGTCTCTCAACTGCCCTCTGAAATGGCCCAGCCAAGGACAACTCGGGATGGGCAATAAATGCTGGCTAACAGTTGCACGAAAGAATAAGATTTAAAAGAATATTATATCTGAATTTCTAATTTGCTGGAATATTTTGGCATTTTTAAAATTGGGAGTGGAACCAAGATTCTAGTGCCAGTGGAATATTTGTCCAATATTTGAAGAATGTTTGTTCAAGATAAATCTTGTTTGTATTTCGGATTGGTTTTTGTGTGGTGCACATGAGGTTCAGGTCTGTTGGTTGTAACTATCTGGATACTGTATGGGGCCAGCTTCAATGAAGCAGAACCGGTTGCAGAATATGAAGCAAGTTGTGTGTAATTGCCTGGCAAAGGCTGTTTTAGGTCCTGGTGAACTCCATTATTACCTCAGAAATAAATGATAAAATCAAAAAAAAGTTGCATAATTCTCAAATTTAACCAGTTTACTCTTTCAGCATTTACTCATTAACTCCCATGACGAGTGTACCTCCTAGTTCGCCCCCACACCCAGCTGGTATCCCTTCATTCTGCTCCCACACTCTGCTGGTATCCCTCCAGCTTTGATCCCACACCCCTACTGGTATCCCTCCAGCTCTGCTCCCACACACCTGCTGGTATCCCTCTGGCTGTGCTCCCATACCCTACTGGTATCCCTCCTCCTCTGCTCCCATACCCCTGCTGGTGTCCCTCCAGCTCTGCTCCCATACCCCTGCAGGTGTCCCTCCAGCTCTGCTCTCTCACCCTGCTGGTATCCCTCCAGCTCGGCCCCTACATCCTGCTGGTACCTGTCTGTATAAACTGCTGGTGTATTCCTGCTCCACCCCCTCACGCTGCTGATGTATCTCCACCTCCCTCTCCATACTTTGCTGGTATACCTCCCACTCTGCACCCACATCCTGCTGATAAACCTCCCACTCTGCTCCTACACTTTGCTGGTATACTCGAGTTTTGCTGATGGGCAAATTACTGCCATTTTCAGTAATGTTAAAAAGGAAAGGACCTGCAATGAATAAGGAGATTTAAATAATATTCATGTAAAATCAGATTGAAAGGGAGGAGGAGGAGAGGTGGGACACAGGCCATAACCAAAATATCACAGAAATCCAAGTGGAAATGCAAGGTTGTTCGTTCAGCTTTGATGTTCAAGCACTATATCACTTTGGACTTAAGTGGGAATTTCATGGAAAAAAATCTAAGATTCTTCAATTATTCATGGATCAGTGGCTTACTTCATGGATCTCAATTAAAAATACGTTAAAATTTTCAGTTCCTGGTTTAGAGGATCATTATCAAAACAAATAAGTCAATTTTATTAAAATGTAGCTATTAACATTTCCAGCAAGCAACTCAAATCTCAGCAATTAAAAATGAAATTAACGTTCTCAAAGCCTAATTTAATAGATTATTCACATGCTAGCTAAGTGGGGAATGTTAAAGTGTATTTATATTTTTCAATGTCCTGAATATAATCAGGACAGATGGCTTCTTTAAGAATGCATTTCATCACTGGAGCTCATTAGCACATCCCGTAACACCTAGCATAAGTGTTGTATTGAATTCTGCTGTGGGAAATGAAGATACGCTACCGAGAAAATAATGGGTAAATCTTAGAGAGAGGTATGGGTGGCACAGTGGTTAGCACCGCTGCCTCACAGCGCCAGGGACCTGGGTTCGATTCCTGGCTTGGGTCACTGTCTGTGTGGAGTTTGCACATTCTCTCTGTGTCTGCATGGGTTTCCTCTGGGTGCTCTGGTTTCCTCCCAAGGTTTGAAAGACGTACTAGTTAGGTGCATTGGCCACGCTAAATTCTCCCTCAGTGTATCTGAACGGGTTCCCAAGTGTGGTGACTCGGGGATTTTCAGAGTAACTTCATTGTAGTGTTAATGTAAGCTACCTGTGACGCTAATAAATAAACTTACAAAAAAACTAAACTTTAAAGCGCAAGGAAGCCTATAAGATTTTGACCTATGGTGCCTGTTTGTAGTACTACAATTTCATTAAGGAACTTCTTCAGTTGCAATAATTGAAGCTATATTTGCAATAAAACACTGAGGGCTAAAATGTCAGGCCATCTATCACTATTTAATCTCCTTAGATTTTCTGCTTCACTTCAGCATGTGGATTCTCTGTCTGTCAGCATTCATGTAAGGCATCCTCAGTTGTGAAAATGCCTGTGTTCACAATGCATGTTAGATGAAATCAGGGCTCATTGTGAGTACTGCAAAGTTTTGCAGAGTCAGCATTTGATGTTAATTTCAAGTTACTGAATTGCAAAGGAGCACTGCAGATAATTGAATTTAGTGTTTTGGTTGATAGAATTAAAGTTTCCTTTTCAGATCAGAGGTTTTAAATGGTGCCCTCACACTACACCTGCTACAGCAGTGCATTTTCAGTGGCAGTATGAGCAGCGTGCTATCACAAATTTAGATCATTATCAGTGTCCGTAGGGGAAAATTGTCTGAGTGCACAGATTTTCCAACAAGCTTTTAAATGGGCTCTGACTCAGATGGTTAACTTTTTCTTTCAGTGCAAACTCGATGGGCTGAAGGGCCTCTTCTACACTGTATGACTCTTACACTTGGTTCAAAGTTGACCCTAGCTGAAGAAGAGAATGGGCTTAGTAAAGTCAATGGGCTGGAAGAATAAAAAGAGAGTTTTATTCTCCCCTGTCACAAGGCCTTGCTATCCCTGCTTCACTCCGGAACCTCTTCCTGCTACTTACTTTACTGTTAGCCAGCATTCTACCATGCAAAATTGTACTGCCACCCACTTCAGAGGAGGGTAAAGCCCAGGAGTTAAAATTGCCCAGGTCTCATGCTACTAAGATGAGGAATATTTATTGCCCACTTGCAGCCATGCCTCAGTCCTGATGTAAGTTAAAATTGAGATTTTGAGTGCGACTTGAATTCCCAAACTGTTGGTTTAGACGACAGGTCCTAACCAAGCAGCCGAAACTGATAGAGTCTTTTTATTCCAGTTGTATTGTGGATGAATTAAATGCCTTTGGTCAGCATGATATTGGAGCTTTTATTAATTATTTTTATTCAGGAAGTTGCATTCCTTTAATTTACGGCATTCTTCCCGATTCTTTTTCATTTTATGATCTCACAAAGTGAGCTGTGTACAGAGGGAGAGAGATTCGTGCAGAGAAGGTTGGAGGGGCTCTGTTCGACCTTTATTACTTGCAGTGGTTTATTTAGCTTGAGGTGGCATTCATTTAAAGTTTAAATTTTGTACAGCATTTTATTGTTTAGTGCCGGTTATTTCTTTAAAAAGAGATATAGAAGCGTTGCCTTTAACTAAATATCGACTAAGTTATGGCAATGCAGGTTGTGCTTGGGCAGTGAAAAGTGTGGGAGACTTTAGACAGTGTGATTGTCCTAAACCAACATGTCTGCAGCAGATATTTCCATCTCAAATCTTTCTGACCCAGAGTCATCGAGCCTGATGGGAGTTGGAAACAATTTAATACATAGGCAGTGGGAGGCGTAGTGGGGCTGTTTGCCCAGACTCAATATGGAGATGCCGAGGTTGGACTGCAGTAAGAATAAGTTGTAAATTCTTACTGTAAGAATAAATTGTAAATTCTTACTGTAAGAATAAATTGTAAATTCTTACTGTAAGAATAAATTGTAAATTCTTACTGTACTTGCCCAGACTCAATCAGACCTCATAGAAAGTTGAAGCATCAGAATAGGTTCAGTGTGAATGATGATATACATATTTAGGGGAGCCTGTAATTACTTCAATGAGGCCCATGAGGTGGGCCTCTTGGAGTATAAGCTTCCTGATTGAGGTGATGATTGCCTGCCCAATCTGGGAGCTTGTACTCCAAGCGGCCCACCTCATAGGCCTCATTGGGGTCAGTACAGAACCCAGGGTGTGAGAGAGAACAAGGATTTGTAAAAACTGACTTTACCCAAAAGCTACAATGTACTTGCAGCCTGTGAGAAAAAGGGTGAAGATTGTTAGAAGGGTAGCCAGGAAATTAACCATGACACCAGGGAAGAGGCATGGGAAACCTAATGTGGGAGTGTTAATAGATTCGGTAATAAGGGTGGTAAATAGCATTCCTTCCATACAGAATCTGGAGTCCACATGATATGTTGCTTAACTAAACACCAGAGTGAGGGATTTGCCAAACCAGTTTGAAGAATGGGAACATGAGATAGAGGATGTGGTTATTTTGGTCCATGTTGGAACCAACAGGACAGGAAAAGGTAAACAGAAGGTCCAGTTCCGAACGAGTAGCTTGAAACAAAATGAAAAAACTGCATCTCAAAGGTTATAATCTTTGGATTGTTATCTGAGTCAAGTGAAAATTTATATACCGATAAATGGATTAGGGAGGTGAGCATATGGGAAGCAGTGGTGAGGGAAAGAAACATTTCATTTCTTGAGACACTGA
This sequence comes from Sphyrna mokarran, assembly GCA_024679065.1. Taxonomy (NCBI): domain Eukaryota; kingdom Metazoa; phylum Chordata; class Chondrichthyes; order Carcharhiniformes; family Carcharhinidae; genus Sphyrna; species Sphyrna mokarran. The sequence goes on from JAGIQG010000019.1 coordinate 26,828,162, forward strand.
CACCAGAACTGTGACAGGAAGGAACTGTAGCTCTGGATCAAATTCTACCTGAATTGGACTGGAAACAAGGTCTAAGCAGCAAGCGTGAAAAGGGCTGTCACACAGACTTTAAACTAGAAAATGGGACAAGAACTAAGCATTTTCTAATTGGTGAAACCTAGAAAAAGTTCAAGTCCAATGTACATAAATCATTAAGATGGCATAATAGGTACAGAAAATATACAAAAAGGCTAATGGACTGCTTCTTTTTGTACTTAATAGATTGGAATGCAAGGGAGGGCTTAGAAAAAGCCCTAGTTAGACCACAGCTGAAGAACTGTGCTCAGTTCTGGGCATCATATATTAGGATCATTTAGATCTTAATATGTTTGCAGAAGAGTAAGGGCCCCAATACTGACTCCTGGGGAATCCATTTCAACCCTTCCTCCTGCAACAAAAATATCCAATAACCATTATTATTCACTGTATTCTATTACTCAGCCAATTTAGTATCCATATTGCTACTGTTTGTTCTGTTTCATAAGCTTTAGTCACAAGTCTATTGTGTGACACTGTATGGAATGCCTTTTGGAAGTCCATGTATGCCACATCAACAGCATTACCCTTAATAACCTCACTGTCATCTCCTCAAAATACACCAACAAGTTAGGCAAACCTGACTTCCCCATTAGAAATCCTTTGCTAGTTCTTTCTAATCATCCCACACTTTTCATTGTGACTATTAATCTTATCTCTACTAATTGCTTCCAGTAGCTTTCTCATCACTGAAGTTGAACTGACTGGTCTGTAATTACTGGGCTTATCCTTCCAGCCTTGTTTTTCTCCAGCCATCTGGCACCTCACATAGGCTTAGAGAAGATTTGAAGGTTATAGCCAGTGCCCCTGCAATTTCCACTCTCCCTTCCTTCAACGTTATTGGATGCACCTGGTCCAGGTGCCTTGTCAACTCTACTTACCAACTCTTTATCCAATTGATAGTGTCCCGCTGATCAATTTTGAGCCCTTCTAGTGACAGAGTTTTCTCCTCTCTTACTATGGCCTGGATGATATCTACTTCCTTGGTAAAAACAGAGACAGTGTATTCATTTAACATCACAGCCATGCCCTTACCTCCATCTGTAGATCCCCTTTTACCATAACTTTTATTACCTATGTGCCAATAGAAGACTTTGGGAAACCCTTTATGTTGGCTGCTATTCTTTTCTCATAATTCTTCTTCACTCTTTTTTTCCTCCTTCACCTCTCCTCTGACCTTCTATGTACAGCCTGGTTCTCTATTGTATTTTCTACCTGACACCTATCATAAGCATACTTTTTCTCCTTTATCTTGATTTCTTTCTTCTTTTTCATCCAAGGAGATCTTGATTTGTTTGCCCTTCCTTTGGCTTTTGAGGGAACATGTGCTGCCCAAACCATTTCTCCTTTGAAGGTAGCCCATTGTTCAGCCAGAGTTTTTCCTGCTAACCTTGGGTTCCAGTCTATCTGGCCCAGCTCTGTTCTCACCCAAAGGAGTTGGCTCTTCTTTGTTGCTCTGGATTGCCCATTACCTTTTTTACCATCACCCTAAACCTTATGATAGAGTGATCGTTCTTTCATAAACGGCCCTCCATTAACAATTAATCGATCCAGCTCACCTCATTTCCAAGAACCGAGTAAAGCTTTCTTTCTTGTTTGATGGGTTAGGTGGATTAGCCATAACCAAAGATATGCAGATTAGATGGATTAAGCATGCTAAATTGCCCCTTCGTGTCAGAGGATCATCAGGGTAAATATGGGGGTAGGTCCTGAGTGGGTTTGTTGTAGGTGCAGGCTCAACGGGTCGAATGGTCTCCTTCTGCACTGTAGGGATTCTGTGGACTGGGTGCGTAATGCTGGAGAAGATTCTCCTGAACACAATGCAGGAGCTCTTGCCATTCACCCCAGTCCATATGAGACACTCAACGGAATGGGATAGGTAAACTGTGAGAAATTATTTCTGCTGTAGATAATCTCAGACAGGGGACGTGGTTTAAAGTATAGAGGCAGCCTTAATGAGGGCATCCTGCAAATACTTCCACTCACAAATTGTGGTAGACGTTTAGAACTCTCTTCCACAAAATGCAGTTAATGTTTGGTCAGTTGTAAATTTTAAAACCAAGATTGATGGATTTATGTTAACTAAATGAATAGAAATGGGGCTTAGGATTATATCAAGTTAGATCATTGGTCAACAATCATCTCAAAAATTGGTGAAATTGATTTTTGAATTGCTGAATGGCTCTTCCTGTTGTTGTCCTCCAATGTCAGATCTGTCATTTAGATTCAGAAATTGTTGGTTTAAAAATCTTGAATTTTTTGGGCGGCACAGTGGTTAGCACTGCTGCCTCACAGTACCAGAAACTTGGGTTCAATTCTGGCCTCGGTTCACTGTCTGTGTGGAGTTTGCACGTTCTCCCCGTGTCTGCATGGATTTCCTTCGGGTGCTCCGGTTTCCTCCCAGAGTCCAAAGATGTGTGCGTTAGGTGGATTGGCCATGGTAAATTGTTCATTACTGTCAGGGGGCTAGCTAGGGTAAATGCATGAGGGTATGGGTACAGGGCTTGAGTGGGATTGTGGTTGATGCACACTCGATGGGCCGAACAGCTTCCTTCTGCGCTGTAGGATTTTATGATCCTACATTGGAAGGAGAGTATTTGTTATGCTGTCCGTAGAACAGCACAGTGGTTAGCACTGTTGCCTAACAATGCCAGGGATCTGGGTTTGATTCTACTCATGTAACTGTTTGTGTGGAGTTTGTACATTCTTCCTGTGTCTGTGTAAATTATTTCTGGGTGCTATAGTTTCTTCCCACAGTCTGAAAGACATGCTGGTTAGATGTATTGGCCACGCCAAATTCTCCCTCTGTATACCTGACCGGGCGCTGGACTGTGGCAACCAAAGGATTTTCATGGTAACTTCATTGCAGTGTTAATGTAAGCCTACTTGTGACACTAATAAATAAACTTAAACTTAAAATTTAAAGTGGCAGCACTAACGCAACCTACTGTTACTTTTTCATTGAGCCACTTTGAAAGTACTTGGATCATGTGATTTGATCTTCTGATAAGAAGCTTTAAAATATTGTTTGATTACCTAGTACCTGATTCACTACAATTAGAAAGGATAGCTTTTTTTATTGATTTCATTTGATTTAAGCCAATGAGCTAAAAGCTTCCATTGTGTATTGTCTTTTTTTTAAATCTCATTAAGGAAAATCAGGTTAGTGAAGCCAATATATAAATAATTGTGGACTATATCCGATTAGATTTCTAAGAAATTATTTTCAGCACTTCATTTTTTAAATGTAGTTAATGCGCTTCTGTAGATTTCCTCTGCATGTTATTTTTAGAAAAGAGATTAGCCAATTTTGCATGCAGAGCAATTTTATATGATTTTAATTTGTCCAGTACTCAAAATAATGCTGATAATCTGTTATCCAAATAATCCAAGAATCTTTAAACAAAGTGCCAACATTACATTTACAATGTTTTGTATAGTAGTACAGAGGTTGATGATTATTGCTGAAAAAAGAGACATGTGTTGAAGTTTTTCATCTTGTACTGATCAGGACAGTCACAAGAATGCCAAATTTCAGAGGCCAGCAATTTATGTTGCTTGCGAAAGGGATGCTGATGGTGTTTTAGCTCTTAATGGTCATGACTTTGTCTGGGAAAATGGAACACAGAGTTCTTGTCCCCTAAGCTTTTTTAATTCAAGAAAGGCTTGGATAGGTTGCGTAAACCATGACTTTAATCCCAGGTTTGAGATCCTGGTCCTCAAATATCCTCTTCCTCAGTCAATCAAAAGGCTGAGCTAACACTTTGGAAGTGATGATGAATCCTGTCAGCTATCTTCATCAAGAGGAGAGTTCCAAAATATGGAAAACAGTCTGCATTTTCCAGGATCTTGCTGTTGATCTTAATTGATAGAGGGGGGGTGGGGGGAGGGGTTGGTGTGGTGTGTTTTGCTGTGGGAAATGGTTAGAAGATGACCATTTTCTAACTTTTGTTAGGCTTAGAAAAGCCATTGCTGGCAGTGGGTGCAGGTCCTGGATTTTTCTTTGTACTTGCTGCACACTGAAGGTTATGTTTGTGATGCCTCTGAATGGGCAAACCCTACAGCATGACTCTGGAAGCAGCCTGTCCATCATGAGGTGGAGATGATGCAGGAGGACGTTTGCAAAGATCTCCCTCTGGCACACAGTAGGGACAGTCCTCTGCAGTTACTGCATTACGTCCAAAGTTAACCCAATAGCCTTCCTTGAATATATTATTGTCCCTCTCTTTCTCACGTATTACACCACTTGGCCATCTGCAGCCAGTGCCAGCACCCATTTGCACTGGAAAAGTCCAGCTATGTATCTCCGTTATCTCTTCTGACCCCTCTACACTGTTAAACGCAAAGGTGATCAAATCTTCAGCCACTTGTATCCTACATTATAGAAGTCAGACTGCTATTTTTTTTGTGGATCTTTTAGTGAATTAACAGGCATTATTTTTGCATTAAACATATCATGTAAAGACAAGTTATGGCTATTAGATGATTTTCCTCCCTGCAAACTTTCCTACATGAGACCTTAGCCTATGATATTCATTTTAAAACAAGACTGTAAAAATCATGATGTGATTCACAGTGGTTCAGTGATAATGATGCAATCAACTTTTCCAGTGTTCATCTCAATCTGCTTTTCCAGTGTCCGTCTCAATCTGCTTTTCCAGTGTCCGTCTCAATCTGCTTTTCCAGTGTCCGTCTCAATCCGCTTTTCCAGTGTCCGTCTCAATCCGCTTTTCCAGTGTCCGTCTCAATCCGCTTTTCCAGTGTCCGTCTCAATCCGCTTTTCCAGTGTCCGTCTCAATCCGCTTTTCCAGGTCGTCTCATCCGCTTTCCAGTGTCCGTCTCAATCCGCTTTTCCAGTGTGTCTCAATCCGCTTTCCAGTGTCCGTCTCAATCCGCTTTTCCAGTGTCCGTCTCAATCCGCTTTTCCAGTGTCCGTCTCAATCCGCTTTTCCAGTGTCCGTCTCAATCCGCTTTTCCAGTGTCCGTCTCAATCCGCTTTTCCAGTGTCCGTCTCAATCCGCTTTTCCAGTGTCCGTCTCAATCCGCTTTTCCAGTGTCCGTCTCAATCCGCTTTTCCAGTGACTCAGTGGTGTGTTAGAGATTTTAACTCTGATGGTGCAAAGAGCATGAACACTCTTGGCTTCAAATAGAGATTTGTCATTGATGATGCAGGCCAGATAGTCAGTTTACTAAATGTTCCTTCAGCATGACTAAGCACAAAGGGCCAGATAAAACTGATTTATGCAATGTGCTCCAATGCCTCATGTCTAATGGAAGGTACATAACAGAAATTGCTGAAGTGTTTCTCATTTATCTTGCTGTGCTATTAAGCCAAACTGTTGCATAAACCCATAACATCTGCTTCCATTTCAAAGCTGAATGTTCGAACTATGAATTCAATCTCTTGTTCCATGATTGACAGGCAGAAAGCGTACTCTGATTGTCTTATAGTGGCTGCCTTCAATAGAATTTCAGCTCAAATGATGAATACATCCTTGTTTAGTGGATTTAAAAGGAACGGCGGAGCGCACAGAAGTGCCACTTAGTGCTACGCCTGCCTAGCTGCTGAAAGAAGCCCTGAAAGTAGGACAAGGGAACAGACATTCATGGACAGACAAAGGCAAAATGAACAAAAAGCAAAATGCTGCAGGTGCTGGAAATCTGAAATAAAAGAAGTAAATGCTTGAAATGTTTACCTGGTAGGGATGTAGGATGAAACCTTACCAAAAACGGCAAAAGTGTTGGTGGCACCTTGTGTTTTTGGGCCAAATCTTACATCTCATTCGTATTAATTTCTATTCCCATGAGCTCCACACAGCTTTAGTGGCACATTCCCTCTGATTCGCCCGCCACATAACAACATAACTGCTGCAAGCACTGATGAGCTCCATATAAACGGCTGTCCAGACCTCCCAGGCACTTGTTCCACAACGACTGCAGGTGATGGTAGCCAAAGGCATCTCAGTCAGCAGGTCACCTCAACCTCAGCTTTGGATCCTGAGGAGACACGTATGGACGGGTGAAGAAGATTAAGAAATCATAGGCACTTAGTGGACATGGGTGAATATAGGCACTATTGCAGTAGAGTCTCCATTTTGTTCTGTTTGTCAATGAATTTCATTTTGTTCACCCACAGAGCCTTCCACCCTATTGTACATGCCATTAAATTTGGGGGAATCACCACTCATCCTTGCGGAGTCTGAGAATGGCAGATCTATGTCCCTCCCACTCCCTTGCCAGCCCCTCCACTAAGAAAGGGCACTCCTACAAACTTTGGTCTGGACAGGGACTCAGGGCACGGGAAGTTCTGCCTGTGTAGCAGCCTTGAAGACCCCTTTAAAGCACGGCTGCCTGACATGAAGGGTGGAGAAGGCCTGCAAGTGATCCTTCCGATCCCTCTCTCCGAAATGGTTATTCTGGGATTCCCTATCTGTATCGTCTGAGTCCTCTCTGGTGTTCCCTGAGCAGTGCACGCCATGGGAGGGTGCTGGCTGCCTGAACACTCACCTCTGAAATCCCCCTTTGAGGTGAAGACACCAGATTCAAGCTTCTGTAGAGCTGTTATAAATGGTGCCGTCATGCTAATATATTCAGATGAGGTCTTGCGGCATGTTTGAGGCTGCTCCAGTGGCAAGAGGCTGCTCCAGTGGCAAGAGGCTGGGAAGATCGGAATTTGGAAAGTCATTGGAGTGAAGCATGTCTTCTGGATTTTAGCCTGAATCACCGATCCCAGAGATGGAGAGTGAGGATTCAAAATCCACTTCTAATGTTCCAGGTCAACATCCTCTTGTCAGAATCTGGAGATATTAGAGATGAATTGTTTAGAAAGAGTAGAAAAATGTGATTTTGGCAATAAGCTTCTTCGAAACAGTGCCCAAGGTAAAGGCAAGAGAGATCAGCATAGGATTAAAATAATGTGGCAAGGGACCAAAATCTCAAGGTTAGACTTGCAGATGCAGTAAGAATTGTTCAGTAAAGCAACTATCAAATCTGCATTTAGCCTCCTCAGTAGAAGCAATGTCTCATCTTTCTGCGAGAAGCTCAAGCCTGAAAGTTGACTTTAGCAATTGTTGGACATCACTACAAGCCCCAGTTCTCTCTTAGAGCTGGACATGCTGTGATGGCTCACGCACACTTTCAAGATGAGGGAGTCTGTAGGATGGTGCTTGGGATGGGCAAAGCCTGCTGATACACCTTTGGCAGAGAGGTTGGCACATTGGTATTCCCTTTTTCTTCTTTTCATTCTCTCTTTCTTCCATCATTCTCACAGGCTGCTGAAGTCTGTGAGACTTTGCCAGATTTTCTGTACTTCCTGGCACCTTCCTATTCTGCTGTAATCATTCACACATCCTCCTCTTGATCTCAGTCATGTTATTTATTTTTCTAATTTTCTCATGGTTACATGCTTTTGCCTCATGCCAGTGTCATCAAATAATCTCGTGTTCTCCACCTAATTACAGATGGTTCACTTTATTCTCTCCCTGCCCCGTTTCCCTTATTAGCTGTTCCTGTGTGACTTACCCCTTGAAATGCCATTGATTTAGCTGTACTGATCAATTGCTTGCAAGCTTTGGAGTTGGATTTCTTTTTCAGTTGGTGCTGTGGTTATTTTTTTCTGGGGTAACTGTTCTTGGTTTCTGTTCATGTTTGTGGTTAGCAATACTAAACTAGTTATATTCCCATTTTTGTGCAGATACGCAAATGTCTAAGCAAGTTGTCATTTTCCTCAATCAGAGAAGTGTTTATGACATGAATAGGTGGGCAATAGGGTGCATAAAGAGTTTTCTAAGTGTACTCAGACAATGATAATACAAAATCTTAGACAATGACATTATAAAAATCAGCCTGCACCTCATTAACATCAATGAAAAATTCATTTTAACCTAACTTTTCGAAAGGAGAAATCTATGCTTTTGAAAAAATTATTATCTTTGCTATCATCATATTATAGAACATTACAGCACAGTACAGGCACTTCGGCCCTCGATGTTGCCAACCAGTGGAACCAATCTAAAGACTATCTAACCTAAACTATTCCAATATTATCCATATGCCTATCCAATGACCATTTGAGTGTCCTTAAAGTTGGCGAGTCCACTACTATAGAATCCCTACAATGCAGAAATAGGCCCACTGTGCCTGCACTGACAACAATTCCATCAAGGTCCTATCCCTGTAGCCCCAGGCTATATACTCTGCCAGTTTCACTGACATAAGAGGCAACTATCCAACTAACCTGTGTATCTTCAGAAAAGATTTTTTATTTATTTACTATTAGTCACAAGTAAGACTTACATTAACACTGCATTGAAGTTACTGAAATTCCCCGAATCGCCGCACGGTTTGGGTCAATGCACCTAACCAGCACGTCTTTCTGACTGGGAGGAAATTGGAGTACCTGGAGGAAACCCATGCAGACACAGGGAGAATGTGCAAACTCCAACAGACAGTGCCCCAAGCCGGGAATAGAACCCGTGTCCCTGATGCTATGAGGCAGCAGTGTTAACCGCTGTGCCACATACAGCACTGGACTGGATCTTTGGACTGTGGGAGGAAGCAGGAACACCTGGAAGAAACCCATACAGACATGGGGAGAAAGTGCAAATTCCACACAGTCACCTGATGTCAGAATTGAACCCAGGTCCCTGACGTTATGAGGCAGCAGTGCTAATCACTGTGTCACCGTGCTGCCTCAGCAGTTCACTTGTAAACATGATTCTCTGAGAAGTTTGACTGTATCATGAAGAAAATGCTTTGTTAGATTAAATTACTTTGGAGCATATATTTGAGCTAAAATGTATGTGAGACTGGTTTGCTGATAGGATTTTTTAGCACCACCCCCTCTCGCCCCATGGTGGTGTTCTCCAGCAATGAGATAACTCATCACTGACTGCCAGTGGGATCTTTCAGTTGTGCCATGTTTTGCATGGCTGCCCGTCCCATCGCTGGGGAGCCTGCCGCAGGGAGGCTCCTTCAGCTGGATCAGCGGGAATGGTTGGAAAATCTCGTCCAATGTCATTGCGCTTGTTAATTTTCCATTCGAGTAACTAAACAGATAAGCAAATGAGCATGTGGAAAGTTCTGGAAACATGCAGCTTATCCATAAAACCTGGAAAAAGAGAGAATAGTTTTGTGGTTCAGAGATATTCTTCATCAGAATAATGCTGTGATTAAGTCAGCTTGGCTTAGTGGACTTTCACCTCAAGGACACAGATTGAAAGAAGCTCCAAGGGATTTTGTACATTGTTACGGTTGATAGCTTGGAGCAGTGCTGAGGAAGTGCTGCATTGCCACCTGCTCACTCAAGCGGGCAAGAAAGATCCTATTGCAACGCTCAACTGATATCAAAATAATTCTTCCAGTGCCCTCGCTGACATTTATCTATTAACACACAGAGTTATAGTCAGGTTGACTGGTTATTTATCTTTATTCCAGTTCAGTTAATTGCTAAGGTTGCCTGTGACAATATATCGGAACCTCAATAGCAATGAATTGCCTGTAAATTTGGGGCAGTCTGTGTTTTGCAGCTGGGTACAATAATAACATCCTGACTGCCAACTTGATTGGTGAAAAAGCCAGGTTTTGCCTCATTGCAGCACCATCCAGCCCCTCAAGGAGACCATTGGTTCTTTGTGTCTGTCTTAGCTCTTTGCATAACCTGTCCAATGTGTCCCACTCCATGCTCTTTCTCTATAGCTACACTACATTACTGTAACACTTCCAGCTCTCTTTCTGGAATGGCCTCAAGTTTGTTTAAATCCTGTGTCATGTCTCACATTGTCAAGTCAACGGTACCTCACTGCTTTGTTCTACTCTTTCAGGTACATTCAGGGAGCTGCTTCACCCAAGGACATGCTCATTCTTGTGGATGTGTAAGTACCAAACAAACATTAGAAATATTGAAACCACTATTTTCTCTGTTGAGTTTGAAATGTTTGACCATTTCCGTGCTCTCTTTGCTACAAACCAGGAGTGGGAGTGTGAGTGGGCTAACCCTGAAACTGATTCGGACGTCAGTCTCTGAGATGCTGGAAACACTTTCTGACGATGACTACGTGAATGTGGTCTCTGTGAGTATTGCGACCATTAGTCACTGTCCGTGTGATGACCTCCAGCAGTGTTTGTTGTCTGCGACACTGCACTTACCGGGTACGAAAGCAGTTCCATTGTCCTGTGTTCTCAGCATGGAAATTGCACTTGAAGGGATCATGCGTTGGAGCTGTGGCTGCAGAACTGTAGCCCTGATTCCCCGACACATGTTCACTACTATCATGTGGCTCCCTGCTGCTAATGCACAATTACTCCATCTATATCTCGGGAGCAAGTTCAGTTGTCATACAGCAATTCAACAGGCGATCGAATTCACGGGAATAGATTAAACACAGAGTCTGAAAAGAGCATGTTTGATGGGATTTTTGCTTTAAAAGCATTACACACGTGCGTTTTTTTGAATTGAGTGTTCACGTCAATGCAGATTGACAAAAGCGGGTCATTAACTAACGTCAAACTGCACTGTGCAAAATTGTATTTTGTGAGCTCATCAGCTCTGGGCCCAGTTTGGCTTTAATAAAACATGGCTTTTTCAGAGTAATTACTTTTGAGAATTATTTCAGATGACTTTAGGTCCAACTATTTGTTTTTTGATTCTGTATCCTTGAAGATGAAAAGAAAGGAACAGGTCTCCCACCAACATCAAGGATTTGGCTGGTGGATGAAACCTGAATCGCAGTGCCAGCTGTGGTTCAGGGTGACTTTTTTGGGCCTAACATCCAGCACTCCTTCATCGTTAATTCCCCTGAAAATTATAATGGTCATCATTCTTTTTCTACATTTAAATTTGTTTTTAATATAGGCAAAGCTTGCAAATATGAGCCTTCTTTCTCTTCATTTGATAACATTGTCTGAGAATAATGGGCCTGATTTTACCATCATGTTGCACCCGTTTGGTAAAAGTCGGGTGTGAGACGTGTAGGGCGACCTGCCTTCACCTCCTGCTGGCACAACCTTTACCAAGGCCCAAAAATGGCTGCAGTTGGCCATTTAAATGAATTTACATAAATTTAAATTGACTTTAATGCTCCGCCTGCTCAACATTACCAGCGCTTGCCCCCTTTACCACTGCGTTTGCCCATCCAGAATCAGCACAAAGCAGACATGCTCTGTACAACTACAATTCGGGCAATCAAATTAGTGAGGAGGTCCGATGGTTCTCTGCTTGAGATGGTGGATGGATGGGGGGCTGGAATCCACTGCCACTTTGCCTGAGATCATTGGGGGTTGGGGGAGAGGGCTCTGCTGCCACTCTGCTTGGGACCGGTGGTGGAGAGGGGGGAGGTGGAGGGGTATTCCGTTGCCACTGTGCCTGAGATCAGTGGAGGGAAAGTGGGTTAGTAATGGGATGGGGCAATGTCTGTGGCGGCCAGGGGAGGCATTATCTGGCATGGCAGGGGAGCAGCATGCTGTCATTTTCTGCGCGTGCGCAGTTAGAGACATCAATCGGAGCTGCAGAGTTACGGGTGCGTTAAACCCCACCCACGGGCTTGTGTGGTGCTTTTTGGAATTGCTGATATTTTTACAGACAGAGTGCGTATGGGGACACCTCAGGGTGGATCTAAAAGCTGCAAACCCACCCAGCACTTGCAATCAAAACGGTAAAATAGGGCCGTTTTCAATTCTATACTAAAGTGGATTTTTTTGGGGAGTTAATTTACCACATTTTCTTTGAATATCTGTCATTTGCTAAACTAAATCACAGCAATCCTCACCAATAGAGGATTATAACTGGGGAGAAAAGGTGCATCGTCATCCACAGATGGATAGGAAGTTATATTTTAATTGCTGTGAGCCACGTTAAAATATTTAGAAGAAGTCTGGAAGCAACATGTTAAGAGTGGCATGGAATTTGGGCACTGCAGAGGCTGCTTTGGGTTTTAAAATGGTGCCTGGTTCTGGAGGTGAGATACCTGCGGGTGTTTGATTGGTGAGGGTGTTAGCTTCACACGGTGAATGCTGCCAGAAATTGGTTGAGCAGGCACGCCTTGACATCAGTGCTGCCGGCTTCCAGTTCAGCATTCCCATCGATGCCTTTCTTAACTTGTGTAGCTGAATATTTGCTCAGTAGCAGAATGAACTCTTCGCTCCCTCTATGTTAAAGGCATCATCAACCACTTACAATTCAATTGTTTGTTGATTTCTTCCTGGTTCTACAGGCATTTGCTGTTTTCTATCATTGTTTCAAGTTGCAAAGGTCTATGAGTGGTGTAGCAGGCATATGGGGAGCTTTGACCAACTTGAGAGCTTTTGTACAACCAGTCATGAGCAGCAATAGAGCATGACTTAAAGAATGAGCAGAGGCTTCAGAGCAGGACACAAAGACGACAGGGGAGAATAGCTCTCAGGACGATATTCACCGAAAAGTGTTCAGAAAGCGATATCCACTGAAATGCACCACCTGCTCAGCTATAACTACAACCTTAGAACCGGACAAGGATCACATTGCCAATAGCTGTGAGGATTGTTGTAATGTGCCTCTAAGGGATAGCACGTGACATCACTGGAAGGGAAGTGTGTCATGCGATCCAGTCTCAGTCTCACTTTTGACTTTGGGCAGAATACACACATGCACACACAGCTCTGCTGCTGATGAATTCAAGCTTTCTACTGATGTATAAGTATTCCAGCTACCATTCTGAATAAATGAACCCAAACATCTTCATCCAATCTCTTCTGAGCCAGTGGTGATATAATATATTATATTATAATATCATTATAATAACATGGCAAAGATGACTCTAGAGATGAGATTTTATGCATCTGGATCTTTCTGTGTTGGAATTGGAGATATTTTAAACATATTTGTCATCCACTACTGCAGAAGAGAGTTCAGTGAACCACTGGACTGAATGAGAGCTAATGATGACAGATAATCGGGGAGGATGGCTTCAAGCAGCTACTGGTCTTGAATACCTTGCTGTGGACCTCATCTCCTGGGTGTGTGTGGCAGCTGTCTGGGCTGGCTAGCAGATGGATGACAGCAGTGACTGCTGAAGGACCGATAGACTGATATGATGCCCTCTAAACTCCTGATGGAAGCTGAAATATCAGCCATGAGATGCTACATCATGATTGGGCTCATAAATGAACTGATGGAGGTGAACACCACTTGTATACTTGAATTCCAAGTTCTGAGCAAACCCAAACCCAGTGCAGAGTTGATGCCGAACTCTGTGCTCATTGATGTTCAGCGCAGGCTTTCCAAAGCACCAGTCATTTTGTGGTGAGACCCATCAACGTTCTTCTCTAGACTTCTCCTTTGAAGTCTAAATCCTCAGCAACAGAGCCAGCTTCACTACTTTGTTTGCCACCTGCCCTGATTTCAGTCCACTCATGCACATTCCTTTACTATGTGCAGATCCTACCTCTGTGCTAGCTTCTAAATTACACATTCTGTAAAGATCCAAACTGATGGATGCAAATGTAAAATTGAGACAGTGTGTTGCGTCTTCATTCTGCACAGTCAGGTTGCACTTCCTGACTATCTGAAAGGTGGAAGGTAAATGTGCAGAATTGTGGAGTGAGAATGAGGAACAAGTGGGAGAAGCCTGCTTACTCCAATCAAGAAGTAGTGAGAGCTAAAAGGGAAGTGGATGTGGGAAGGAGAATTGGATACGAGGATAACATCATACAACGCCGACAGTGCAGAAAAGAACATTTGGCCCATTGAGTTTGCACTGACTCTCTAACAGAGCGCCTTACACAGGTCCACCCCTTGCCCTATACCAGTAACCCCACACATTTATCCTGCCAATCCCTCTAACCTCCATGTCTTGGGACACTAAAGAGAAATGTAGCATGACAGTCCACCTAATTTGTACATCTGTGGGAGGAAAATGGGGCACCAGAAGAAATCCACGCAGACACAAGGAGAATATGCAAATTCCACAAAGACAGTGACCCAAGGCTGGAATTGGATCTGGGTCACTGACACTGAGAGGCAGCAGTTCGAACCACTGTGCTGCTCACATACACGTTTCTTCCATGTTGTGTAATTCTTCTGCCAAGTTAGAATCCGTTGTGGAGCAGCTTCTAGCATCTGTTGCAGCTATAATGCATCTCCCTTTTAAGTGGTGCAGGCTTACTCTTTGTGTGCAGGCTAGAGTTAACTGGTGCTAGCCTCTGATCCCTGCTGGGATCTGCAGCCACCCTTCGGCAGGGTTAGTCCCGGCCACATGCTGCAGTCATTAATCAACTGGCAGCATGAGACTGACTCACTAGCTTTCTCACACTGAACAGATGGGGGTTAATCATGCATTGCAATCCAGCATCTAATTTCAGGGCCTTCAAATATCACCTGTAGGTATTTCCTCAATTCAACTGAATCCAAATTGGTCAGAACAATTGATGTGTCAAAAGTATTTTGCTCAGGTTCTGTCAGTTGATTCCAAGAAGGTCATATTTGCTGAACTCACCCTGCAGGAAACCGATACGGTCATGTTGCTTCTTTCATGCCCCCTGGATTTTGTGTTCAGTAAGTCGCACAGAGGGGTTCTGAATCTTGTGTGATTGAATGTTTAAGGCTGGAATTTTACCACTGTTCACACTGGTGGGATTTTCCCATATTGCTGCAGTGAACGGAGATATGGCTGGTTGCCAACTTCTCCGACCTCATTGTGGTCAGAGCATAGCATGAACGGCAGCTAAAGATCATGCACTAAGTGTTTGTTGATTGTATATAATAATATACATGTATCGTGTGTATCCACCCCTTGACACTACCGTGAATATCCTGTGAAAGAGGGAGATATTATGGAGAGAGTGCCTGCTACTGGCATGCTAATGTATTAAAATGAGCCATCTGCAGTCTCGGGACATGTTTGACACCACTCTGCAGCGAAGGCCCTGGAAGATCGGAACTCAGAAACTCGCCAGCACAATTTTGAGTACGTGCTGCTTTGTCCAAAGAAGAGTGCAGGCTCCAAATTGCCCAGAAAACAATGCAAACTATAATCTTCACCATTCAAAACAAAACAATAATGGTTACCTTGTGTCTTGACTGTAACACAGCTAGGATGAAAGAACTTTCATTTAACATTAATTTTGAAGTACAGTCACTCGGAAGTGCAAATTGCGAGACCTCACAAACAGCAATGAGATAACCAATCAGGTAATCTGTTTGGGAGACAACCATTGGCCAGAGAGAAGAATTCCCCTGCTCTGCTTTGGATAATAGATTGGCTAGGCTAGGCCTCAATTCCTTGGAACATAGGAGAATGAGGGGTGACCGTATTGAGGTGTATAAAATCATGAGGGGCAGAGATAGAATGATCACACATTGTCTTTTTCTCAGGGAATTGAAAACTGGAGAGCATAGGTTTAAGGTGAGGGGAAAGATTTAAAAGGGACTTGTGGAGAACTTCTTCACACAAAAGTGGTGTGTGCATATGAAATGAGCTGCCAGAGAATGTGGTTGAGGCAAATACAATAGCAACATTTAAAAAGCATTTGGATAAGTACATGGATGGGAAAGGGTTAGAGGCATATGGGTGAAACATGGGCAATTGGGACTTGCTGGGAGAGCATTATGGTCAGCATGGGCTGGTTGGCCAAAGGGCCTGTTTCCATGCTATATTGCTCTATGATTCTAATACCATCTTTTGTATTCACCTGAGAGCACAGACAAGATCTTGTCTTAACATCTCATTTGAAAGACAGTACCTCTGACAGTGTCAGTTTGGATATTGTGTTGAATCGCTGAAATGGCACTTGCACTCGTAACCTCATGACCTCGAGGCAAGGAAGCTACCATTGAGAAAAGATTGACATGAACAGATAGCTATGAAATAATTAATGAATGGAGTTTTAGACCACATTAAATCAGAGATGAGTGGGCACCAGCAAGTTAGTTAATCAATGCATCCGTGTTGAAGCAGTGAATTTAAAAAAAAAGGAGCAAGAGGGCATCAGTTAATCAGTTAATAAAACAATAGATGTGAGCAAATTAATTGAGTTTGCAGACTACAGTGATTTAATAAATTCATAAACCTGCAACATGCCAACAAATCAATGAGTTAATTGAGCATGACATATTAGTTAATTATTGGAATAGCAGACGATAAGCACCAGATAAATGAATGAAGCAGTGAGCACCAGTGAATTGGTGACTGGTAGAGGGGGGGAAGCAGTGGCATAGTGGCATTATCACTGAACTAACACTTGAGAGACCCAGCGTTATCTTCTGGAAACCTGGGTTCAAGTCTCATGATGTGGAGATGCCAGTGTTGGGCTGGGGTAAACACAGTAAGAAATCTCACAACATCAGGTTAAAGTCCAACAGGTTTATTTGGTAGCAAAATCCACTAGCTTTCGGAGTCATGCTCCTTCGTCAGACTGACCTGATGAAGGAGCAGAGCTTCGAAAGCTAGTGGATTTTGCTACCAAATGATCCCGTTGGACTTTAACCTGGTGTTGTGAGACTTCTTACTGTGTTCAAATCTCACCATAGCAGATAATTTATTGAATTCAAATTTCACTATCTGGAGTTAAAAGTCTAATGACCATGAAACCATTGTTCGGAAAAACCCATCTGGTTCACCAGTGTCCCTTCAGGAATGAAATCTGCCATCCTCGCCCAGTTTGGCCAACATGCGACTCCAGACCCTTAGCAAAGTTGATTCTCAAATGCTCTCTGAAATGGAGGGCAGTTAGGGATGGGCAGTAAATGCTGGGCATAGCCAGTGATGCCCACATCCCGTTAAAGTGTAAAAACTAGAAATGTGGAGATCCTGACCAATTCAATGAATAGAGCTGCATGCACACCTTGCCTGCTGGAATAGTCTGCAAAGTTCACAGATGTAAATTAAATCATTCCAGAACTTTTCTGGGATTTAAAAAAGAATGTCGTAAGCTATGCTTTTGACGCAGACTGGAGCTGGAATTAAAACTTTAAGCAAGTCATTGAAGACAGAAAAGGCAATTCAAGAGAGTAAAATCGTGCATGGGATTGTGAAATGAGTATTTTTTTGAAACTTTTTGTTTTTTAATTTCTTTTTACGAATGTCCATTTGTCTCACTGGAGCGTCAGACGATAAATAAGACTCGGTTGAAATAGGGAGTCGGTAATATCACTTGGAAATCCAAGATGACAGAACTGATGTGAAAATATGAGCGTGTTCTTGACATCTTGCTCCCTGCCGACAGGCTTTCTGCATCCTCAGTGCTTTATTTGCCTTTTGATGTATATCAAAACTGGATCATCCTGGTGAAATCACCCCAGAGGGTGAAAAAAATGGAGACCCCAACTTAGTTGAAGGGGGAAAAGTATATACAATCTCGGTCTGTGGGTAATAAATCTTGCCGAACTCTGCTATTGATAGTTCCTTGCATGTACATTTCGAAAGAAAACCCAGAGTTGGGTTTTGGTTTCATATTTATCTCTCATTTTGCCTTTCTTATCACTATTTGATATTTGTTAATTCTTTGGACATGGGTGACATTTAATTACACCATATTATTTATTCCTTATCCCTTGTGGAGTGAGGGCATCGAGAGTTAACTATATAACATGAAACTGGAGTCACATGCAGGCTGGGCTAGTAAGGCTGACAGGTGTCTTTCCCTGAAGGGTGCAGATGAATCAGTTGGGTTTTCATAATAGTCTGAAACTCTTATATGCAATATTTTCTGGGACTACTCCACAAATGATCAGATCTTTTAAATTCAGTTTTGAAACTTGCCGCAGTGGGATTTAAGCTCACAAAAGCTCTAAGTTGCTGGTCAATGTTGAAGAATCGCCTTGACCTGGGAATATGGGGGTTACTGCATTGCAAGCTCCATTATAGCTACATTTGCAGATAATTCAATCAACAGGCACATAATTATGATGTGACAACGCACACCTATTCCAATGATATTAGATGCTTGGCTATAAACACAGTGCCCTAACCAAACATGAAGACACAAATTTCAGCTTGAAGTTTCTGTCAAAAGAGGTATCTATCTCATTTGATACACTGAGGCTCAAAACCAAACCAAACTGAACAAACCATTGCTGTCTTGATTGTGACTGTCTGCATGTTACAATCGGAGAACAATGATCGTTACCTTTGCAAAAAAAATTTTTACAGCAAGAAAGCTATTTTATTCAGATCCCGGTTTCTTTGATGGAACTTTAAATTAGATTTAATTCCTGACTAGTCACTGTCCTCTGGGCAACTGTGAACACTGTTGATCCCATGGTGAATTAAAGCTTATAGACCAGTATTATAGGACAAAATTTTAATTGTGACATGTTGTTCTGAATGATGGAACTGGAAATGATGCTATTTCAACTCTCTCGCTTTTTGTTGGTTCCTACATGAAGACAATTAAACACCCAGAATCACACAACAAGGGAAGTATTTTACCGTGTACTTGACTCAAAGCTCAGGCATCCATTACTCTTGTTGAAACAACTACAGCCCACTGAAAATATTGCTTGATTGGCAGCTCTGGCTCTCTAATCTCTGCAGTCCGTTTGAATATTTATTTGCCAGTTATTAAGTGGTTTCAAGGTGTTGTGGTTTCTGTTATTGATACTTAAAAGTTCTGCTTGATTGACACTTTTATTGCCTTGTAGTGAAATGACTTTTTCTTCACACAGTGGAAATGTATGAATGAATACATGACTTCTGTGAAGCTTTTGTTTTACACATCCTACTGTCACTATAAGGTTTATTGATTCCACACGGTATATAGTGGTGGGTCAATGGGCACGGAGTGCAATATCTTGGAATAGGCGATATAAGGAACCTTGGGAGGGGGGGGGGGGTTGTGAGTATTGAGGGGTCATGAGATTGAGTAGAGTGGCACGAATTGGCTTTGGGCATGGGAGGTCAGGGTGGAGATTGGCCTGGTATGAAAGCACAAGCTAATACAGATGGGAATTGGACAGTGGTGAGGGGTTGAAAGCTGTAAGGTC
The DNA here is from genome assembly GCA_024679065.1 of Sphyrna mokarran. Taxonomy (NCBI): domain Eukaryota; kingdom Metazoa; phylum Chordata; class Chondrichthyes; order Carcharhiniformes; family Carcharhinidae; genus Sphyrna; species Sphyrna mokarran. Next base: position 26,847,192 of record JAGIQG010000019.1, read on the forward strand.
TTTGTATTTCTATCTTAACTGCATTGAAGTTCCAGATCTCTGAGGAAGGTCGCTTAAGTAGCTTGTCTTGGCAGCCTCAGCTGCTGTCTCCAAATTTCTTCCAGAAATCAGCTGGCCAAACATAGACTGCAACCACCCCCTCCCAACCTGCCCACTCAGCCAGTAATGAAGACCCTGCCTTTGTAGTACCTTCCTCCTGAGGCAGATGGGCCGAGTGGGATATTTTCCCATCTCCTGTACTCGCTGATGAAAATTCAGGCCGTTAACTCTGTTTCTTTTGACAGATGCTACCCGATCTGAGTTCCTTCAGCTTTTTCATTGCTCTGATTACACCACTTTCTACATTGGCTCATCTTCATCCTAAAAGGGAAGCAAAGTGTTCCAGTTTTCTTTTCCTGCATCAGTCCCACTGAGCAAGACACTTAATGCCACCAATAGTTTACAGATCACCAACGTCATCAGAAATCAATGTTAAGATACACTCATCACTGATATGCATTGCCTTTTGTTGCAGGTCATAAAGCATTATTGAAATAATAGGGGGTCACTGCTTTTAAGAATAAGGGGTCATTCATTTAAGATAAAGATGAGAATTCTTTCAGAGGTTTGTGAATCTTTGGAACTCTCTCCTTGAAAAGGCAGTGACAGCAAAGTCATTAAGGCGCAGCTAGAAAGATTCTTAATTAACAAAGAGGTGAAAGAATCTCAGGGGTAGGGAGAAATGTGAAATGGATGTTACAATCAGATAAACCCTGATCTTGGGACAGTGCTGTGACATTGTGATTAGCACTGCTGCCTCTCAGCGCCGGGGACCTGGGTTTGATTTCTGGCTTTTGTCACTGTTTGTGCAGAGTCGACACATTCTCCCCGTGTCTGTGTCGGTTTCCTCCGGCTGCTCCGGTTTCCTTCCGCAGTCCAAAAGATGTGCATTGGCCACACTAAGTTCTCGCTCAGTGTACCCAAACAAGTGCCAGAGTGTGGTGACTAGGGGACTTTCACAATAACTTCATTGCACTGTTAATGTAAGCCTACTTATGACTAATAAATTAACTTTAACTTAATCTTATTGAATGGCAGAGCTGGTTTGAGGGACTAAGTCACTGACTCCTGCTCCTAATTTGTATATTTGGAAGACAGTGGTGAAACAATAAGATGCCTGGCTAAGCTGTGGCAGAAAAGTTCAGGAAACCTCGAAAAGAAAATAGAATTTATAGCAATTTAGTGGTTCAGTGTGCTTAAAGAGCACTGTGTGTGTGTGTGTGTGTGTGTGTGTGTGTGTGTGTGTGTGTGTGTGTGTGTGTGTGTGTGTGTGTTTTGGACAACTGTGTGACCTATAACTGTCCTTTGGAAATTCCAGCATGCTATCCAGAATTAACTGTGCACTTAGCCTGCCCAGAGATGTTTTTATGGACATGGCCAGACAGGCTGAAGTGTTTGGGGGTTAATCAAATAGGTCAGCTAGGCTTAGCTACAGTGATTAAAAAATAATGATGGTGGGCTTAGTTCTCAGCATCAACTTTGCAAAAAGACTCGGGGGACTGAGTCCTAACAGTGCTGTAAGCTTGGAATGAAATGAGGTTATTGGTAAGTTGCTAGAATTTAATGAGATAAGGTGACTGATATGTTCTGGCCTTGCTACTCATTATTCCATACATCAATGGGAATGTGATAATTTATTTCTTTCTAGTTTGGTGATCTAACCAGTTTAATGGGATTTCTTGCCTGTGCCATATGTTGTATATTATCCTGTTCTTTGAGACAAAATTGGAAATTGTACTCCAAAGTAGTTACTGTGAAGATGATGCTTGCAGTCACAGTACATGAGAACCAGTTTCAGGAATGGTAGTTTTATTGTTTCATTTCTATTATAATATATTGGTTCTTTGCTCTTGTCTAAGTGCAGCATTATAATCAGTCCCATGGAATTTCTTGTTGCACTTGCTTGTCAATATGATTTCAGATTTATTCACTAGCAATGGTGATATTCCACTAAACGATTACAAATTATTTCTTCTACAAACCTCCATTAATCACAGCACAGCCATTAATCCTTAAGTGAGAGCACCGTCATGCATCAGTGCTGTTTAAATGCATTGACAATCAGAGTCAGCATTGACAATACTCTGCTACAGAATTGGTTTGAACCAATAAACTGTCCATAAAAAGGATCGTTCGTGCTATTAGAGACAAAAATAACATCCTCTGAAGTGATCTCAAGCACATAATCTAATCTCAGGTTTTGAGAACTACTAGAAGATTCAGAGCTCCAATCTCATGATTTATGAGCTCTTTGGAATGCAGATTATGGTGCAGTCAAGCATTGCCCCTCCTTAATTACAGTTAACAGTTTATTTCATACGGTAGACCTCGGAACACGTTGTCTTGTGTGTGCAATCCTCATCTGTTACTGGAGATATCTAGTGAAAGATGCATTCATTCATTCTTCACTCAGTTCAGTAGTGTTCACATTACCATTTAGTCAGTAAAATGTCATGTATGGCCCAGTATATGTTGGTCATCTATTTACCTCCTGTGATGGTATCACGTACGTTATCCTGTTAAATTTTCAATCTAAGGTTGAGATTTTCTGACCCTTCCAATGGGGCAGTACGATGGGGCAATGGTTAGCTGCCTCGTAGTGCCAGCGATCCAAGTTCACTACTAGCTTTCAGTGACTGTGTAGAGTTTGCACATTCTCTTAGTGCCTGTGTGGGTTTCCTCCAGATGCTCCAGTTTTCTTCCAAAGTCCTAAGGTATGCAGGAAAAGTGTTTTGGCCATAGTAAGTTGCTCCCTTAGTGTCCAAAAATGTGTAAGTTAAGTTCTCTCCACTGACTGGAATCATATCCAACAGAAAGAAAAATGTTTGTGGGGGGGGGGGGGGGACCACTGTAGGAGTTCCTCAGCATGGTTTTCTAAGTGCCATCATCTTCAACTGTTATATTATTCACGTTTTGCCCACTATAACAACAGAAATGGGAATGTTCAACGATTGTGCGATATTCAATCCAATTCATATCTCCTGAGATAATGAAACAGGCTGTGATTACATATAAGTTTGAGCTGGTAAATATCTATTGGGAACATGTCAACTGCAATTTCCCCACCAAGCCACAAACTACTGTCACTTGGAACTGGATAATCGTTTCTTCACTGTTGCTTTGTTTAAAGTCCAGAAACCCTCTGTTAGCACTGTGGGTTCATCTACACCATTGTAGTGGTTCAAGAAGGCAGCTCATTACCATCTTCGGAAAGGTAATTAGAGATGGGTAATAGATGCTAGTCTGCCCAAATGCACCCCTGAATGAATGAAAATGGATCTAACTGGAAGTCAAACTGACATTTAAATTCAGCAGAGAATTGCTTCAATGGTCTAACAATTTCCAATTTGTGACACAGGGGCCATGCAATATGTCACACTAATTAATTTGTTTCAATTGCAAAGCCACGCAAGCAAATGACCAAATTTCCATTTAAATAAAATGATGGACAGCAGGTATATTTCGGTACTATTATTGCATTTGTCCCTACTTCGACTGATAATCTTTTTGCAGGGTCCTGGATTTACATTATCTTCCAACTTGGAAAGTCCCACTATCAGCATATGGTATCATTTACAATAACAGTGACCTTCCAAAGGTCTGATGAACAAAGTGGTTCCACTCTAATCAAGCTTTTTTAAAAACTAACAATGTCTCAAATTTAGGATCAAAGTGGAAGGAGTGACCCCTCCCTCAGTTGTGCAAAATTACACTGTGAACCTTGAAAAATACCTTGTAGCTCTGTACAGTGTAATATTAATGTATAACATTGCAGTTGCACTTTGTTGACAGTTTCACATTTAATATTAAGTGAAGCCATTGCTAGAATGAGATATGTGGTAGCCATATCCAGGTAACACGAATCTTACTGACAAATCCTGAGGAAAGCATCCTTTGACTCGACCATCTACACCTGTGTCATTAATACACTGAGACCAGGGTTGGAGTTGTTTATTGATGATTCCACAATATGCTGTTCTATTTGCAGCTTCTTTGTTCATGAGACCCATTGGAAGGTCATTGTTATTGTAAATGGATGGTATATGTTCATCCGGGGATCCGCAATTCTGCAATCTACAGGGGCAGCACAATGGCCAGCACTGCTGCCTCACAGCTCCAGAGGCCCAGGTTCAATTCCCAGCTTGGGTCACTATCTGTGTGGAGTTTGCACAATCTCCTGTGTCTGCTCCAGTTTCCTCCACAATCTATAGATCTGGTTAGGTTCATTAGCCGTGCCAAATTGCCCCTTAGTATCCCGGGTTGTGTAGGTTAGAGGGATTAGTGAGGTAAATGTGTGTGGTTATATGGATAGGGCTTCGGGTGGGCTTGCTGCCAGTGCAGACTTGATGGGCTGAATGGCCTCCTTCTGCATTGTAGTGTTGTGTGGTTCTTTTCAAAGTTTAAAGATTGTGTGAATTCAGGTCCCTGCAATAATATGTAAAATAAGTGTTTCACAATGATAATTTTGATCCCAAAAACCTATCCCAATGCCAGTGGCCACACCAGAACTAAGATACTAAGATATTCACCATCAACATTTTGAGGATCATCATTTACTGGAACCTTCACTGTGTTGACTAAATCAACATTGAGGCTACATAGCCTGCATTTTCCGTGATGTGTGAATAATTCCCCAATTCCATCTAGCCTTGGGACATACAATCTCAATGAGATGGCTGGAAACATCCATAGTAGGTGACTGTCATTCCCTAACTCTGTCTAGCCTTTGGTCATAAGAGCTTAATGAGGTTATTAAACTCTTTGTGCCTGCTATTGAAAGCTCTGCTATTCAATGAGATCGCAGCTGATCTATGACTCAACTCTATAATCCCTTAATTCCTCACTACCAAAGGAAACAGCAACTATGTATTCTGAGTGGACACTCATTATATTTTATTAAATCTCATCTCAATCTTTCCTTCTCGGAAGAACAAGCTCTGTTTCTTCAATTTGTCATTGTGGCTGAAATCTGCCATCTCTGAAAGAATGCTTGTCAATCATTATGGCACCCCCCAGTGAAGCCTTCTCATCCTTGTACTGAAGTGTGGTGCCCAATGTTGAACACAGTGCTCCCCTTGAGTCCAAACCAGTGTTCGATACAGATTTATCAAAGCATCTTTAGCTTTTCTACCCTATGCTCTGATTTATGAGGGACTATATCAAATGTCTTCTGGAAACCCATATGAACAGCATCTATAGATTTTCCCATGTCTAGGACTTTAATGGCCTCTTCAAAAAGTTCTGTGAAGTTCATCAGATATGAACGCTCTTAATCTGAACTTCATTCTTAATGGTACTAGTCAATGCTAGCAAGCTCTAAACCTGCAGTCTCATCAGAAATATTACTCTAACTCAATTCAGAGTACTCTGGAAATGTAGTTAAAGCATATTATTGGGATTGTGTATCTGACCTTTGCCATACTTTACATGGAAGTATTTGATGCTGACATTGGCAGAATTACGAAAGTCTTCCATTTCCCATGATGAGCAGAAAACTCACCATTAATTTTTAAGCTGAGTTAGAACAGTCATGAAATTTTATTTATCTGCATGGCATATTAACACATCAGCAATTCAGTGGCCTCAGAGCATCTGAAGAGTCAGGCAGGCAGCAGAGACAATCGGTGCAGGATGGTGTCAATATTTACAGCATGAAACAGCACTGCTAATCAAACAGTTAAAGCAGCAGAAAATTATGTTTTCTAAAAGCTCATGTGAATCTCGAGCACTTGGGAAAATGATTCCTAATGAACAGGTATAATTAAGAGATTGACTTGGTTTGAGGAGAATTTTGATGTTTCACGTTACCAGGTTCGAATGAGAATTGCTGGAGGGTGAATTCTCCAGATTTTACAGATGGCAATTTCGATGTGTGTGCTTCTGTTTCAAAGAGAAACAATGTCACCAGAATGGGTTGTCGGGCAAGGGCGTGATTTCACGGAACTGCGGTAAAGTTCTGGCAAGACTATCATCTGAGAAAATGTTTAATTTGATCTATTAATTTGTAGTAAATTTCATCACCCTCTCTGAGTGAGTTTCTTCCGGTTGCTCTGGTTCCTCTCTCAGTCCCAAAGACATACTGTTTAGGTGCATTGGCCATGCTAAATTCTCCGTCAGTGTAGCTGAACAAACACTGGAATGTGACGAATAGGGGATTTTCACAATAACTTCACTGCAGTGTTAATGTGTTACTTGTGACACTAATAAATAAACATAAAAAAGAAATGTAAATACGTACGAAAGATCATTCAGTCCATCTATACACTTGCAATAAAAAATCCTGGAAGACCCTTATGCTTCTTAAATGATTTCAGCTTTTTAGCCCCCACTGCACTCTCCACAGGCTCATTTATATATCAGTCAATATTTGTGAGGAAACATCATAGAATTATAGAATCCATACAGTGCAGAAGGAGGCCATGTTGGCCCATTGAGCCTGCAGTTCTTCCTAGATCCTATCCCTGCAATCCTACATATTTACCCTGCTAATTCTTCTGACATCTAATGGTCAATTTAATGTGGTCAATTAACCTAACCTGCACATCTTTGGATGATAGGTAGAAACTGGAGGAAACCCACAGAGACACAGGGAGAACTATAGACTCCACACGGTCAGTGATCCGAGGTCGGAATTGAACCAGGGTACCTGGCGCTGTAAGACAGCAGTGCTAACCACTGTGCTACCATGCCAGAATAGTTTGACATCAGTTCTAAATGTATCTGTTGCCTGTTGAATCTGCATTGATCTCAGGAGCACTGAAGGACATTTGAATGACGTTTGGTTATGTATGTTTTGGCTAAGATTACAAACAACATAACATTAAATATATTAAAACTCAGTTGTTTAAGGAAATGAAAGAATTCATGATCCAGTGAGATGTTAAATGATTTAATTGTGATGAAGAGACAAAAATCAATTAAGTGCATGCCAATAAATCTACTTGGCCATCAGGAGTAGTTTTAGTTCTGTTACTTTTTCCAAAGAAAAGGTACTTATGTTGTGCCTTTCACAACATTTGGATGTTCCAGTGTTTCCAGCTAAAGAAATATTTCTGAGGTATAATCGCTGTTGTGCTGCAATAATTGAAATCAATGGGGATATGAGTAGCTAGAGATATAAAATTGGCTTTTGATACACAAGGCAAAACTAGATGCTTTTGCACAAAATCAGGAACTACCCTATGATTAATCGATCATAGACTTGTTATAGAAACTCTATAATACAGAAGAAGGCCATTCGGCCCGCAAGTCTGCACCGACAACAATCCTACCCGTGCCCTATCCCTGAAACCCCACATATCTACCCTGCCAATCCCTCTAAGCTACACATCCTGGGACACTAGGCAATTTAGTATGTCCAGTCAACCTAACCTGCACATCTTTGGACTGTGGGAGGAAATCGGAGCATCCAGAGGAAACCCATGCAGACATGAGGAGCACGTGCAGGTAGTGACCCAAACCAGGAATCGAACCCGGTCCCTGGAGCTAATCACTGTGCCACCATGCTGCCCATTTCTGTTCAGATGACAAAGTACTCCTCTTGCTTGCACCTCCACATAATAAGATCTTGGCTGATTTCATTGTAGACACAACATGACACTCTACCTGCCCAGGGAAACCTTTGACTCTTTGTATGTCAAAAATCCATCTATCTCTGCCTTAAAAATACTCAGTGACCCTTCCCTGCATTGCTCTCTGGGGAAGCGAGTTGCAAAAACTCATGACTCTCTGAAAGGAAAAGATTTCTCCACATTTCCAACTTAAATGGAAGAACACATGGCTGGAGATTTACATACAAATTTGGGCTCAATCTGCAAGTGCAGAAAATAGTGCAAAAAGACGTACGGTGTGCACCCCAATGTCATTGCGCTCGAGTGTGATATTCCATTAGCGCGACCATGCTCGTGAGTCAGGGGCACGCCAGCCAGTAACCAAGAAACCAATTTAAATAATCACCAATTGACCGGAAAGCATACAAAGTGGTGAGGATTAGTGGGAAGCCAGAGGATTGGGAACCGTGTAAGAGCGAGCAGAGGCCAAATGAAAAATCAGTAAGGGTGCGGGGGGAAGGTGGGGAGAAGATGAAATATGAGTGTAAACTAGCTAGTAATACAAAAGAAGATAGGAAGAGTTTTTTTTCAATATATAAAAGTGAGAGAGAGAGACAAAAATAGCCATTGGACCACTGGAAGATGAGGCTGGAGAAGTAATAAATGGAAACAAAGAAAAGACAGAGGAACTGAGTAGTTACTTTGCATCAGTCTTCATGGTGGAAGACACCAGAAGAGTCAGGGGACACAGGTGAGTGTCCCCTGTCACAAAGGAGAAAGTTCTGCGGAGACTGAAAGATTTGAAGATGGATAAACCACTTGGACTGGATAGACTACACTCAGATTTCCTCAGACAGCTGAGGAAATTGTGGAGGCATTGGTGGTGATCTTTCAGGAATCACTGGAAGCAGGGAGGATACCAGAAGATTGGAAAGTAGCTAATTTAACACCACTGTTTAAGGAGGGAGGGAGGCAGCAGACAGGAAATTATAGGCTGGTTTGCTTGACTTTGGTCATTGGCAAGATTTCAGAGTTCATTATTAAAGATGTGATCGCAGAGTAGTTGGAAGTAGGACTGAGTAAGCACAGCTTTGTCAAGGGGAAGTCATGTCTAACAAATCTCTTAAAGTGCTTTGGGGAGATAACAAGGAAGTTAGATAAAGGAGAATCAGTGGACATAATTTATTTAGATTTCCAGAAGGCCTTTGACAAGGTGCCACATAGAAATAAATTAAGGGTCTATGGTGTTAAGGGTAAGATCCTGGTATGCATAGGGGATTGGCTGACTGGCAGAAGACAGAGTGGGGTTAAAGGGGTCTTTTTCAGGATGGCAGCTGGTGACTAGTGGTGTGCCTCAGGGGTCAGTGCTGGGACCACAACCTTTCACAATATATATCAACAGTTTAGAGGAAGAAATTCAAGGCACTGTCGCTAAGTTTGCAGATGACATAAAGATATGTAGAGGGACAGATGGTATTGAGGAAGCTGGGGTGGGGGGCATTGCAGAAGGACTTGGGCAGGTTAGGAAAGTGAGCAAAGAAGTGGCAGATGGAATACAATGTGGAAAAGTGTAAGGTTATGCACTTTGGAAGAAGGAATGGATGTATAGTTTTTTTTTAAATGGAAAAATGATTAGGAAATCAGCAACACAAAGGGACTTGGGAATCATTGCTTAAGATTTTCTTAAGTTTAACATATAAGTTCAGTTGGAAGTTAGGAAGGCAAATGCAATGTTAGCGTTGATGTCGAGAATAGAATACAAAAGCAGCAATGTACTTCTGAGGCTATATTAGGCTATGCCCAGACCCCATTTGGAGTATTATGAGCAGTTTTGGACCCCATATCTAAGGAAGGATGTGCTGGCCTTGGAAAGGGTCTAGAGGAGGTTCAAAAGAATGATCCCTGGAATGAAGAGCTTGTCATATGAGGAGCGGTTGAGGACTCTGGCTCTGTACTCATTGGAATTTAGAAAGATGAGTGGGGAATCTTATTGGAACTTACAGGATACTACAAGGGCTGGATAGAGTGGATGTGGAGAAGATGTTTTCATTAGTAGGAAAAACTAAAATGAGAGGGCACCAGCTCAGGCTAAAGGACGATCCTTTAAAACAGAGATGAGGAGGAATTTCTTCTGCCAGAGAGTGGTGAGTATGAGGAAGTCTTTGCCATGAGAGGCTGTGGAGGCCAAGTCATTGAGTGTCCTTAGGACAGGGATAGATATGTTCTTGATTAATAAGGGAGTCAAAGGTTATTGGGAAAAGGCAGGGGAATGGGGATGAGAAAAATATCAGCCATGATTGAATGGCAGAGCAGACTCGATGGGCGTAATTCTGTTCCTGTGTCTTATGGTCTTATTTTATATTGCCCGTCGGCCTTTCTGGTTGGTGCAATCTCGATCCAGGGCGGGATGAAAGGTCAGGGTTCAAATAAAATATCCAAATGTGTCTGGGGATTCAAGTCTGTGGATGATTGTGCTGCTTAGACACTCAGTTTCAACATCGATATTTATTTCAACATCGATATATATTTATTTTTCATGGGTCAGCTGCTCGCTGAGACAGCTCCGCAGTGGCTGTTCCCCTGAGAGATCAGATTTACCAGTCCGCACTCTTCCTCTTCTCAATGCCCAACACCCTCTTTCTCCCCTCCTCAGCAACTCTCAACTTTTCACAGAGCATTTCATGCTGAATGTCCGTTAACTGACCAGCTGGTGCGGAGTAGTGCTCCGGAGGCCAATCTCAGCAGGGAACCTGTTTTGCATCTGTTTCCAGGCCTGATGGTCAAAAAACTTAGGCCCCTATTTTCAAACAGTTCCTCTTACAAGGAGAAACACTCTTTCTGCAAGTTCTCTCAGAATCTCACATCATCCAATAAGATCACCTGTCAATCTTCAAAACTCCTTTGGATAAATGCCCAGTCAGATTAACCTTTCCTCCAAAGAAAACCACCACACCCCACCTCCATCCAGGTGTCTGTTGTGTGAATAACAGAAGATTCACCTCTTCACTGAATCCCTACAATGCAGAAAGAGGCCATGCGGCACATCGAGTTTGCTCTGTCATTTGATCATGGCTGAGTTTCTCAATCTCATTCCCCCACCTTTTCCCTATAACCTTTGATCCCTCACCAATCAAGAACCTGTCTATGTCTTAGATACACTCAATGGTCTGGCCTCCACAGCCTTCTGTGCCAAGGAATTCCACAGATTGACCACCCTCTGGCCAAAGAAATTCCTCCTCCTCTCAGTTCTGAAGGGTCATCCCTTTAATCTGAGGCTATGCCTTCAGATTCTAGTCTACCTGATTCATGGAAACATGTTCCCCAAGTCAAATGGCCTCTTTCTGCACTGTGGGGATTCTATGATTCTGTACTGTTGGCTTGACATTTAAATTAATTTACTACAAAGGTAGCAACTTAAGCATAAATAACTAACATGTTACGTGCCACTAATCTTAAAACACCTTCCAATGTTGTTGCCATTCAATGAAGATTGGAGTGAGTTGGTAGGTAGTGTTATTTTAGATTGTTCCATTATACAATGGCACGATCTGTGAATCTAATTTAAGATTGACTGGGAAGACCAAATAGAGTGTAAGTGGTATATTTCAAACAGTGGAATTGTGGCAAGGATGACTGATCCTGGAGCTTCTCCTGTTCATAATGACCCTATTGTGAGCAGAAATCTCTCTGTTTTTATACTTTACTGAGCCAAGTGAGGTAGCAGGAAATTCTCCAAGCGGAGAAATAAAAATTTAAAAATATTAAGCATGACAAAAGATAGTTTCAGAGAGCTGGAGAGATGATGAACTGGTCAGGTTAAGAGTCATGCTTTAATTTTGAATTAACACAAGGTAACCTTAGAAGTAATAACTATAATTATTAAACAAAATAGATTAGAATGAGAACCCAGGAGCCCTAGCTCTCATGACTGTGTGTGTAATTATGCTACATGGCAGTTACTGCAAGACCAAAATGATCTTCCATGTATAAGGAAGTGATATGCTTACTAATGAAGCATGAGGGAGACCACAGAGACAAAGGCTAGCCCATCTGTTTGTGGGGAAAGCAGAACGGAATGGTGATAATTAAGGGATCAATAAGATTAATAGAAAGCCATTTTTTATATGTCAAGAACAAGACAACTGAGAACATGATGAGTGTAGAAACCGCAAGTTATGTGCATCTTAGAAACTGTCTTTTGTCATGCTTAATGTTTTTACATTGTAAAATAGACCTGTACCCAACACATTCAGTTCTCACACTCAGAGGGAATCGCATTTTAGAAAGAAATGCATAATATTAACATTGTAACATTTTGGGATGTTAGCTTCTTTGGACCTTTCTTTTTTCCTATGTTTTTATGTTGTCAGATGGTTAAATTGACCTTAAATAACTCCAAAGAGATAGTGTTTTTGAATTTATGTTAAAGCTCAGAGGAATTAAACTTTAAGGTAAAAGCAAATTTCTGTGGATGCTGGAATCTGAAATTAGAAAATGTTGGAAACTCCCAGCAAGCCTGACAGCATCTATGGAAAGAGAATAGAGCCAATGTTTCAAGTCTGGATGACCCTTCGTCAGAGCTGAAGAAAATAGGAAGAAATTTATACTATAAGGCTGAAGGCGGGGGTGGGGAAGGTTTAAGATAATATAGACGTAAAAACAAAAGAAATGTAACAGTGGTGATCATGGCTAAGAAGGGCTAGTAAGAAATCTGAATGTGTAAAGGGCAGAACAAAGGTAAGCTGAATGTCAAAGAACAAACTGAGACAGGTAACAGAAAATAGGACGAGATTTATACTGCAGGAGAGTTTGTTCAGTGTATCTAAGAGTGCTACTTGAGGCAATGTGCAGATACTCCAACTTGAGAAGCAGCTATCTCTGACGTGGTTCTGGGAAACAAGCCTAGACAGGGACCAGAAGATTAGAGAGTAGTTAATGTTGTTCCTCTGTTTAAGTAGGACAGAAGAGACAATCCAGGAAATTACAGGTCTGTGAGCTTTACATCAGTGATGGGGAAATTATTGGAGAAGGTTCTTAGCGATAGAATGTACCATCTGTCCTATCATGCTTTATACTGTCTCCCTGTGATTTATCTCTCTTAGCCTGACTGGACCCACTCACTGAGTTCTTCATGTCTCTGTACTGTGTCCCTTTCTAGTTTTTGTCTTTGGTTTTTCTGCCTTCCATTTTTCCCATTACCACCTTTTGTTTCTGTCCCCACTTTCCTTCCCTCTGACTTCCTGCATCAATTCCCATCTGCAAAATATAGAACAGAATGTTCTGATCCACCATGGGAATTTTAGCAAATGGACACAGACCATGCAAAGACTGATTAAACCTTGGGTGGGATTTTCCAGTTTCGGGGAAAGCCTGGTCAGAAAATCCTGACGAGTCTTTTTCCAAGAAAGGGAAATTAAAAACTAAAAGGCAGAGGTTTAAGGTGAGAGGGGAAAGATTTAAAAGGGACCTGTGGGGCAACTTCTTCACACAGAAGGAGGCGCGTATATGGAAGAGCTGCCAGAGAAAGTGGTTGAGGCAGGTACAACAGCAACATTTAAAAAGCATTTGAGTAAGTATATGGATGGGAAAGGATTAGAGGGATATGGGCCAACACAGGTAATTGGGACTAGCTGGGAGGGCACAATGGGCTGAAGGACTTGATTCCATGCTGTGTTGTTCTATGTCTCTCAGACCTTAGATTGAATATCTCAAGATAGTAAAACAAAGTGCACATGCTGATATTTAATGAAACGCTAGATTTTTGAACCCCTTTTACTTTTGCAGGCCAGTTTTTCAGTAAAGGTTATCTTCTTGCTGCGGGATCAGAAGATTCTTTTTCCAAAACATGTATTTCCAATTAATTAATCAATCAATACATTTAAGATAATTCATCATTTGAAACAGCTACTTAACAGAGAATTTTACAACTTTGTACCAGTGTTTAAAAGTTTTACTGGAGCAATATTGTAGGTATTTAGATCTATAATTGACATAGTTGAGCTGTCCTTTGCTCCACTTGTTTGAGCTGAAGAAGGATTGTTTGTATACTGTGCTATTTGATTGTGAAATTCAGACGCAATGGATGGGAGTTACCGCCCTCTCCATGACATGTTTTGTGGTGGGATCGAATGAGATTTCCTGGGGCAGGAGGAACGGCATAGTGATTAGCACTGCTGAATCACAGTGCCAGGGACAGGGGTTCGATTCCCGCTTCGAGTCACTGTCTGTGCGGGGTCTGCACATTCTCCCCATGCCTGCGTGCATTTTCTCTAGGTGCTGCGGTCTCCTCCCACAGTCTGAAAGATGTGCTGCTTAACTAATAAATAAATAAACTCAATATAAACATCAATATATCCCTCTCTGCTGGGTGAATTGTCAGTGTGACTATATGATCTGCCTGACGTAAATGGCAACAGAATTTGAACAAATATCTTATAATTGCATACTGCTGAGATATACTGGCATCCAAATTAATACATTATTTGCTATTTAATAATTTTCAACATTAAAGTAAAATCTGTAAATGGCAACCTGTAAATGTCTCTGTCGGTATTAAGTATATTATTGATAAAAACAGTCACTGCAAATTCCAATGGAGCTGCTCACACCTCAGTTTTAATGAATCTCAATGTACAGCCACAGCTTGCAGGATGTAATGTAATGCCCTCCACCAAGGTGAGTTTGCTATTAGGGGTTGTTTAATCAGGCAAGAGGGTGCTGAGTGGGCACCCCTGCTCCTCCTCCTCATCTCCGCTCCAATTAATTCCAGAGTTAATGGCCGTTCCGCACCGCAACCAATTGAAGCCCCTAAGCTGGATTTTAATGCAGCAGACTTTGCTGGAAGTCCGAAAAACAAACCCTAACCGAGGTGAGTGAGGGTGAGTGCTCTCATACTCCCAGGCACTTGGTGTCTACACGAGAAACCCAGCATCGAGAATGGGGAGATGGAGTGACTGGAAGGCACACCATTTCCCACCGATTCCTGATCTCCTCAACCCTCCTACCATCATTCGCCTGTAGTCTAGGCCTTGGGTGGGCATATTACTGGCAGCAGCCATTTCCTCCCAGTGGCACTGCCAAGCAAAGCACAGCTAGGGATACGGGGCGGAATTCCCATTGCTGGATCTGCTTGCATCTCTGGAAAGGCATGCTGCTGTTTAGTTAAGTGTTTAGTTGGCACTTAATTTTGCAGACCTTTCTGAAAGTAGATGACACAGGACTACTGCCAGCTCTCTAGCCTGCGCTGAATACTATACAATTGCAACAGTACAGAAGGAGTCCATTCATCCCATCAAGTATACTCTACTCTCTGATAGAGTATCTTATCAGGTGCTCTTCCTCACCCTATCCCCATAATCCACACATTTCTCATGACCAATCCACCTAATCCACACATCTTGGGACATTAAGGGACAATTTAGCGTAACCAATCCAAAGCTTTGGAGTATGGAGAAAAGTGGAGCATCCAAAGGAAACCCACACAAATTCCAATGGAGCTGCTCACACCTCAGTTTTAATGAATCTCAATGTACAGCCACAGCAGGATGTAATGTAATGCCCTCCACCAAGGTGAGTTTGCTATTAGGGGTTGTTTAATCACTGGGAGATCTTGCCAATTCACACAGTCACCCGAGGCCAGAATTGAGCCCAAGTCCCTAGTGCTGAGGCAGCAGTGCTAACCACTGTGCCACCATGCCTCCCAACTAGTGCAAATCATAGGTTTTTTCAAAATATCTCATCATCTCATCTTTGGTAAGCAGGAGAGCAAATGCAAAGCTTAATGTAGTGATTAAAAGCACCCAAACAGATTATTTCAATATATTATAAAGACTGTTGTTACTTTTCTCAACAGGGTACTTAACTGGGGGGGATGGTGACAGAATAGGACCTCATTAAGTGGAATGGTAGGAAGGGAGATGAATGGTTTTCCCATCTCACCAGCCGCGTCTGTCGCAATGCAGGAAGCCCAAAAGGCAAACCCATCTGCGTTGTTTGTGGTGTCTCAGGAGGGAGGGACTTGCTTCATTGAAAGGCATTTGGACGCTGATAGAGGTTTAATCAAAGTTATCAAAATTCTGATACTTTAGAATTTTCTTTACTAAGTGAAACCTATTTTTAGACTTGATTTGATTTCTTATTGTCACATGTAGTGAGGTACAGTGAAAAGTATTGTTTATTGCGCGCTATTCAGACAAAGCATACCATTTATCGAGAACATAGGGAAGAAGGAAAGGACAGGGTACAAAGTATAGCTAGGATATAGAGAAAGATCAGCTTAATATATTCAAAGTCTGATGGCAGCAGGGAAAAAGCTGTTCTTGAATTGATTGGTACATGACCTCAGACCTTTGTGTCTTTCTGCTGACTGAAGAAGGTGGTAGAATGAATGTCTGCGGTGTGTAGGCTCCTTGATTATGCTGGCTGCTTTTCTGAGGCAGCAGAAAGTGTAGATGGAGTCAGTGGAAAGGAAACTGGTTTGCATGTTGGGTTGGACTACGTTCACAAACCTTTATAGTTTCTTGCAGTCTTACGCAGAGCAGGAGCCATACCAATCTGTGATATATCTAGAATGGATGCTTTTTATGTTACATCTGTAAAGATTGGTGAGAGTCATAGTGAACATGCTGAATTTAGCCTACTGAGAAAATAGAGATGGGGGATTGTGTTTTCTCAATGAAAGCGTCAGTGTAGAGGGACCAGGACAGGTTGTTGGTGATCTATACACTTAAACACTTGAAGCTCTTGACAATTTCCACTTCATCCCCATTGATGTAGACAGGGTCATGTCCTCCATTACACTTTCTGAAGTTGATGACTATCTGATTAGTTTTATTGACATTGAGAAAGAGATTATTGTTGTCATGCCGATTTACCAGATTCTCTATCCCTTTTCTGTACTCTACCTCCTCATGGTGGTGTCATCAGCAAACTTGATATTGGAGTTGGAGTGGAATTTGGCCACACAGTCATACACAATATAAGGAGTATCGTGGGGGCTGAGGATACAGCCTTGTGGGGCACCGATTTTGGCCAAGGCACAATTCGTGCAGTGAACTGTTTTCTTATTTTGTTTTGAAGGAATCCTCTATTTTCCCAAACAAACCAGATCAACTTGACACTGACGCACGTTACAAAAGATTGAAGGCCCGACCCTTTTAAATTAACTTTATTCTTGGGAGTGAAAGATCAAATTGTTGACTACACAGACAAACCCAACATAATTCACATTATTAAAATGAACACTAATTATAACTGTATACTTTCTTGAGAATGTTCAAGAGAGAGGAGGGAGTAGGGGAGGGGGAGAGGAGGAAGGAGAGAAAGGGAGGGAGGGAGGAGAGACAAAGAGATAGCTTGGGTTGAATGTAGGGGCTGACTCTGCTTTATCTTCATCCCTTTACATTCTACTCCCTCTGTGGAGTAAAGACTCTGCATTGTTTTTGTTGTTTACAATTAAAGACATTCATTGTTTTTGCAGCATTCAACCCATTTATACATGGCTCTACAATGCATTCTCCTGCTTCTGATTAAAGTGCACTTTATATATCTCATGATGGGTCTAAAATCAGACTCAGCACCATGACATATTGTTAGAAAGGAGCATCCCTGGGGTGGACATCATGGACATCAGGATTCACTGTTTCACTGAGCAAATAAATGGTGGCTGAGATTCATAGAACAGTGTTAAAATTGTGTGTTAAGGACCAGAATAAGACAGAGCAGAGAACCCTCTTCCTCTCCTTTATGTCCATATTCAGTGGGCTTCTGTCATGCACATGCACGTTCGCTCACACTCTGTCAAACTCTCTCTTTCATTCTCATTCTCGCTCGCTCACTCACTCGCTCTCACATTCCTTCGCTGTCACACTCTTGCTCTCACACTCTTGCTCTCATGCTGTGGCTCCCCCTGTGCTCTCGCACACTCGAGAATATACAGACCATAGTGCACTTTTGCAAGTTATAGTTCATATGCCGTGTGATTGCCTTGTCTCAGTGCAGACTTAATGAATAAAAGCTTCTTTTCTACTCTTGAAGTCGCCAGTAACCAAAGTTATGCAAGTTATTGCAGGACTCTTTAAAAATTAGGTTTTCCAACAGGGTTTTATTATTCAGAGGCTGGTTTGATTACTCAGATCTGTTTTTTGTATGGGTGGACTTGAAATGGAGTGTTTTGAAGACCTTGCAATGTTGCAGTCTCTGTTTTAATGCACAGATATTGCTGCTGATGTGCTGTTTTCAGACTGTCAGGTTTCTCTCTGGTTGTTGGGTAATAATATAAATTATCTGTAGTCGGTCTCAGCTACGTGGCTACATTGTCAATACTTATATTGTCCACCCCAATGATTTGAAGTTAGAAGGCTAAAGAGATGACACTAAAGAGATTGGAGGGTGGCCTATCAAGCCTAGTTATGATGAACTGGTTTATCTTTAATAAATTTCAGACTCGGAGGCAGTGAGCTTGGAGTCCATTGACTGCTTTGGATAAGCCCTCAAACAACAGGAAGTGTGAATTCCACATTTTTTTCTCTTGGTATGCACATTCAAGGGAGCTATTCCATCTATGGCCACCGAGAACCCTGCCAGATATCACACATCTGCTGCTGACTATCTGAACACTGTGCTCCTCAGACTGCATGTTCCTTCCGAGTGGAGCATTATTGTCATTTCCTCCCTTCTCCAAGAGAAAATATGCACAGATATCTCTGACACTGTCTCCTCCTGCTCTCAGTGGGGTGCCTTTCACCCTGTGGCACCAACATTCATGCTACGTTACTGCTGACATGAAGATACTTCCTTGAGCACCTCTTTCTTGTCCTGATTTCTGAGGAATAAGTTAGCCCAAGGGGATTAGAGAGCTGAGCACTGATTCATGTGAGATACAGAAGGTGTTATTTATGTATAGGCTTCCTGTGATGAACACCATTGTATTTAACCATGATCACATTTTTTTTGAAGTGTTAGTGTCACAAGTAGGCTTAACACTGCAGTGAAGTTATTGTGAAAATCCCCTTGTCGTCACACACTGCTGCCTGTTCAGATACACTGAGGGAGAATTTAGCATGGCCAATGCACCTAACCAACACGTCTTTTGGACTGTGGGAAAAAATCGGAGAACCCGGAGGAAACCCATGCAGATAAGGAGAGAGCGCATAAGCTCCACACAGACAGTGACCCAAGTTAGGAATCGAACTGGGTCTCTGGCACTATGAGGCAGCAATGCTAACCACTGAGCTGCATTGTTGCATTCCTTCTCATGTCAAAATCTCCACTATGATCAGTGAACAGGCAGCATTACCTGCACCCTTATCCCAAAGTGCCTTTACCACCTTTGCTACCATCTGCTATGTGCGATTCTCTCTTTCACTGAATGCCAGCTGGATGGGCATCCTGACTACTACTTTGGCTCAACATTTTGAATCTGGCATTAGCTTGCAGACCCACTCCTAGTCCAGCCAATCTGCCTGGTGTTCTGGGCCCCCTTTGTTAACCTGGCATATCATGCAGCTGGGGATAGATCTTTGAACCTATCTGTGCATCATTGTGCTTACTCAATGCACCTATTGCTTGGGCATTCAAACCTGCATGTCCTAGCTGAAGCATACGTTAGTCTGCCAAGTGCCTTCATTTAAACTTGTGTGTGCTTGTACCAAAAAACTGATCTGGCTGGAGGATAGCTGGCAGTGGAACCCATTAAGGCCATTGTTTCCATTACCATCTACATTTGTTCACAGTGCTAACAGCAGCTGAGGTCTGTATCCGTTGTTCCTTTGTGATCATAGTAGGGTTATGCTGACCAACTGGATATAAAATGTCTATAATCTTCTACACCTCTGCTACTGGAATCTGGAGGCCTTGATCACCAAACAAGGAGATTAAACCTCCAATGCCTACTGCCAGGACTCATGATCTGCAGTGGGCTTGATAGAACACACTTCCCTCTCAATGTCAAACATGTACTGATAACTCATAAGCAAACAATCATTGTATTTCAGGGGATAGAGTATGTGCAGAAAAATGACAGGCTATTCTTGTGCAAAGGCAAAGTGGACAAAGAGTGGAGTTTTTAGGATGATGAGTGCTCGGTGCCTGTCATCTGGAGAGTCAGTGGAGAATGGATTCCTGTTGACTCCAGCTGGCCAGCTACCATTTTTACGGTCAATTGAGCAATGATTGACAACAGGTAGGACTCCTGTCTGTACATGGAAGAAAGTCCTGCCTTTAGGTAACTGTCAGCCAATTAGGTTAGCCAATAGTTTGCTAGCACGGTACTGCAGTGGCCAAAAAAGATACCGCAATCCCATGCCTGAGATTAAGTCCCAGGAACACACTTTCTGCTAAATACTAGGGGTTCTGGGCAGAGGATGCTCTGAGGGGCTATGGAGGGGCAATCTTACTTTCCTGGAGTAGGTTGGGCCAGAGTTTTCTAGTCCCTGAGGGGAGCAGGCCTTCAGACTGAAGGGGCCATCAGGCAGAGATTCCCCCCTGCCCCCTCCTTCCCACAGATTATGGAATGAGAACGTTCTCTATTTCCCACCCTCAGTCATCAGGTATCTGCCAGTGTAAACTTTGAAAAAGTCACTTCAGGGTCTTAATTAGGCATGTGAAAGGTTCCCATCTGAGACCCTGTCTATCCCAATGTAAAATTGCATCTGGTTTGGGGAGGGTAGGATCCCAGAGTGAATCCTATCCATGCTATTTTATGCCCCCCCCCCACCCTCTTTTCAATATCTTCCCAGGAAGGGTAACTTTCTGTTCAGAGACTAGTTGAATTCCGTGACAAAATGTGTCCCAGAAAGACTTGACCAAATTACTGGACAGTCCTGGAAGAGCTGGGATGGTTGGTCACTCCCATGACACCCCACCTGGAACCAAGGTCAGGGTATCCGGAGCATTTTTTCCTGGGTGCAGTTTAGGGAGCTGGGAATTTTCCCAACTCTGTGCTCCTGAACCAGCAATGAAAATTCAGGCCATAGAATTAACATTCCAGTCCAATGGCCAAATCTAGAAAAATTTTGACACGTGACAAGAGTAGCACAAAGACTAGAAGAAGGGAAGGGGGCAAACTAACAAAATTAACTGATGGAGTGGAAGAGATTAAATGGCAAGGGAAAGATGGCACAAGGCAAATGGAGGTGATAATGGGACAAGTGAAAAAACAAAAGATAGGACTAGTGCAGATGCAAATGTCAGTAACAGAATTATTAGCACCAGATGGGTGGCACAGTGGTTAGCACTGCTGCCTCTCAGTTCCAGGGATCTGGATTCAATTCCAGCTTTGGGTGACTGACTAGAGTTTGCACATCCCCCTCGTATCTGTGTGGGTTTTCTCTGGGTGTTCGGATTTCCTCCCACATCCAAAGATGTGCAAGTTAGCTGGATTGGCCATGCTAAATTGACCCTTTAGTATCCCAAGATGTATAGATCAAATGGATTAGCCATGATAAATATGTGGGTTATGGGGATAGGGCAGGGCAGTGAGCCTGGGTGGGATGGTTTGTCAGAGAGTCGGTGTAGGCTCGATGGGCCGAGTGGCTTCTTCTGCCCTGTAGTGATACAATGATTCTATGAGACGTTGCCCAAACAAAATGAGGGTAGTGATTATGGACTGAAATGGATAACTCAGATGTTGAATTGGGTAGGTTGCAGAATCTCTCGTCGAAAGGTGTTGTCCTTCAAGTTTACGGTGAGCTTCACTGGAACACTGCAGAACACCAATGATAGAGTGGGAGTGGAACGAAGGTTTAAATAACAGGCAGACAGAGACGGCACGGCAGTGTTCCGCCAAGTGGTCACTCAATTTGTGTTTGTTGTCCCCAGTGTGGAGGAGGCTGCATTGTGAGATTGAATATGATCCACTAAATCCTAACACAATCACGTATTTTTGTGCCTGCGGTATTAGAGGATAGGTATATATTTTTGTTTGAGCAACGGAATGTTAATGACATTGTCACAGGTATTGGCATTGTGGGATTATTGAGGCTGACAGCACGAGGGAGCAGGATTCATACAGAGAATCGAGATGAGAGAATTTCTGAAGCACCGTGGGTTTCTGATTATATCGTTATTGATGCTCTCTCTCGTACTCCGCCTCTGTAATTTCTCTGAACTGTTTCCCTGATGTCAATCTTAATTCTGTGTAGTGGTTTGATCTTGATGAGGGTGGTGATGGTGGGGCTCCCGCTGTGGAATATCAGGGGCTGTAACAGATCAGCTCAGCAACTCCAGCTATTTCCCACTGTTGTAATTGTACTGTGCGATGAAAGGCCGGTAAAGCAGAAATCAGTTCCGAGTGAGATGTCGGCGTTTTTCTTTTAAAGCTAACATTTATCGTAAAAGTGCCCCAGCCAGTGATGTCCAGTTCATCACACAAGGCTGAGATAGCTTTGCGGTACAAAATGTCTGAGTAAATCTTGCCTGGCTTTAATTAGTGCAGCACAGCTTCACGGTGATTGTGCACAAGTCAGGGATGTGACAGATTGGCTGGTTGCCGGAGAAGAAGTAGGTTTGTTTCTGTTGGTTGCCTGCAGGCTTCATTAGACATTCTGTGCCTATTAGTGATTGGGCCTGCAGATGCAGTATGTTCTAAGGGCTGTTTTAATACTCAGACGCTGGTTTTGCCATGTGAAGTGCACAATCACGCGTTTATAAGCTCTCTTTTCCTTTATATAATAATTTAAAAAGCAATTGCCCAAACAAAGGATAGGCTTACTCAGTGATCGGAACTGGGGCCTTCCGTGTTTGTGTGAATTACGGGCAATAGACAAAATGCTGAACTACAGTGTGAGTGAAAACCAGAAAACATCAGATCGACCGCCTGTTATACCTGCCACTCGATATTCCTATCTGCTGCTTTCATCCAAAAGATAAATCAGGCAGAAGCTAAAATTGATGACCGATGATACATCACACACTTTACACCTCCATTGAAGTTGAGTGTCTTGGTGATAGATTTTATCTTTAATCTTTGATGAGGCCCCCTCTACCTTGGTTACATCTTGTATATCAATCTGGTCAGCTTTCACGCACAAAGAGTTAATTTTTATTGCTTTCAATCCTTTGTTTTATTTTCATTTGATGCCATTATCATTTTATCATTCTGCAATGTAATTCAATGTAACTATAATATTAAATTTCCTTCTTAGCTTTTGGTATTTGCATAAGCTTCACGCACATAAATGTCATTCTGTGAGCCTAGATTCTGAGATATTTTTAGCACTCTCTCTGTTCTAGCTTTGAGCCTATTTATTCATGGGGCTAATCATTATTATTTAAAGGTATATTGCCATTTATGTGCAGGATGCTTTTTTTTTGCTTCTGCAATGAGATAGAAATGAGTGATTCAAACATTGCCTCCTGGTGACAAGCTAATTTTCTTGTTTAGAACATGAATGTGTTTCTAGTTTTTGATTCTCCCTAAGGCCCTGACTCATGTTGATATACGATTCAATGAGTGCCGGCTGACCTTCAGTATCTTGCCCTGCTGATCATTATTTATGAGTAAGTCTATACAATAAGGCACAGATTTGCTAATCAGTGTTATTTCGATGTCATTAGCCCGTTTAAAATAAATGAGAGAATTTTGAAAATGGAGCGCTGTTGATCAGAAAATCTAAACTAAGTCGTTGGAAGACAATTTTGTCCCGAACATCGCAGCTTAACGAATTCTGCTTCTAGTTTGAACTCTTTGGCTTGCATTCAAACCCGGGATTGCTTGATATTGGTTAGGGTTAGTTCAACATCATTCTCCCTTTGCGAACCCAAGGACCCTGAAAGTCAACAATGCTGAGCACATCGCCTTCCAAGCTGGGGACAGCTAACTTGGCCGAGGCTAGGTCTTGATCGAGGATATATCCAATCTGCAGAAGTAAGCTTCAAACTGGCTCATACACTTATCAATCATTCCAGCACCATTGTGGTTCCTTCTGCTTTAGTTATGTTGATGCCGCAGAGTCATATCCATTTTCTGCCAGTGTTTATACACACCAGTACTGGTTAAACCAGGCACGTCCTGCTGAAATGGTCAACCTGATGATAACTTCGAAACATACCTAATCTAAAGCTGGCTCTTGAAATTTCCATCTGATGGGACTGTGATTATTTCTTGTAGCAGCTCATTCCACTGTGGGATTGTCCTTGGGGAGAAGGATTGTTAATACGCTGTCTTGGAAACAAATGCTCTTTGTCATTTGAGCGGATGGCTACCTCATATTTTGTCATTGCCGGAGGATACCAGCTACTTGTTTCTGTCAGTTCCCACCAGTCCATTCCATATTTTATGAAATAAGGTCCATTTATTTTCCTCCCTTCTTTGCTGTAATGATTCCATTCTGAATCGTAGTTCAGGGATGTGACACCAGTATGTTTCCCAGACTGATTCCTGCAGAATCATGCAACACATCTTGGGTCACTTTAATCTTATTTATATTTTTCTGTCCATTCATGGATGTGGGGCTTTGCTGGCTAGGCTGGCATTTATTGTCCATTCTTAATTGCCCATCAGAAGGTGCTGATGAAATGTGTTTTTGAATCGTAGCAGTCCAAATAGGTGTAGGTACACCCACTGTGTTGTTAGGAAGTGAATTCCATGATCAAAATCATGTTCACAGTAACAGTGAAGTAACAATGATTTTGCTCCAAATCAGGATGGTGAATGTCTTGAAGAGGAGCTCTCAGGTGTTGGTTCCCTATCATTCTAGATCAAGTTTGTCCAACTCAATGCCAGCAGGCAGAAGATCCTCTATGTGGCCAGTGGAGCAATTATTAAAAATGTCACTAAGACAAAGAGGGCTTCAGCCCACAGGCAGTGGGTTGGACAAGCTTGATCTAGAAGGATAGGGAAACAAACACATGGGAATGACACCACCTGAGAGTTTCTTTTCAAGCCACCCACCAGCTTTGGTTCAAACGTGCACAGAAGAGTCAAAAAGGTGGGGTGAGAGTGACTGCCCTTGACTACATTTGACCAAATGTCACATCAAGCAGCCATGGCAAAACTGGAGTCAATGGGAATCAAGGGAAAAATACTGTTTGTTGAAGTCACACCTGATGCAAAGGAAGATGGTTGTGATTGTTGGTCAATCATCTCAGTTCCAAGACACCACTGCAGGAGTTTTTCAGGGCAGCGTCCTCGGCCCGGTCATCTTCGGCTGCTTCATCGATGACCACCTTCCATCGTAAGGCCAGAAGTGGGAATGATAGCTGATGATCGCACAATGATCAGCACCATTTGCAACTCTTCAGATACTGAAGCAGTTCATTGCTGTTCAATTGCAGCAAGATCTGGACAACATTCAGGTGTGGGCTGAGAAGTGACAAGTAACGTTCGTGCCACACAAGTACCAGTCAATGACCATAAATAATGTTGAGCACCTATGGTGATTGACCCTTACTCTGCTGTGTTGCCCTTAAAGGGATATGCTGATTTTCCCGTTAAGGGCAACTTTACGCCATTAGCCTCAGTGTCAAAGTAACAAAGTTACGGCAAATTTCGCCATCGTGGAATTCCCTTGAGGAGAGTCACAAAGGGAGTCAAAGAATTTGTCACGTTCCCAAAATAGCCAAAATTATGGAAATAATGGTGTCTGGCTCACTGTAGGAGTTTTCTTCTGCATTAGTTCCACTTTCATAACTCATGTAGGTAGTAAGAGTTAAATGCCACAAATGCTGAGCGCTTGACAATCCCATCTACACTGCAACACATTCACTGAGAATCTGAGATTCCTTTGAGGTTATAAATGGTTACTGCATAAACTTCATGCTGAATCCTCTGTTAATGGGAAAGAGCAGTGCCATTCTGTGAATAAATGCTCAGCACCCAGTGGAAATAAATATTTAAAGTGTTTACAAAGTCAAGATAGGTTCCACAGTGGAAAAGGGCCC
The DNA here is from genome assembly GCA_024679065.1 of Sphyrna mokarran. NCBI lineage: Eukaryota > Metazoa > Chordata > Chondrichthyes > Carcharhiniformes > Carcharhinidae > Sphyrna > Sphyrna mokarran. Next base: position 26,872,661 of record JAGIQG010000019.1, read on the forward strand.
ATTGTAATAGCACCTCCCTGTGGCAAAAATTATAATTTTTCTTCAAAGAAAGAATTTTTGTTCTAAATTGCTGCTTTCGATGAAGTTTCTATTTCAAGCCGTTTCAGTGAGAGTTGCAAGTATCTGAAATATACTTGTCAAGCAATTTTTCCAAATGCCTTGGGGCAATTCTCCCTGAAAAGTTCTGTGTCGAATTCACATGAAAACTGGAATAATTCATGTTGCTTTTTTCAGTGGGAGTTCAGAGAAGAATCTCCCATACTCTGAAAGGCAGAGGCCACTAGCATAAAAAACCACTCAAAAAAAAAAAATGTGTGGGTGGGGGCCTGTTCCCACTGGAGAGGCTGGTATCACAGTGCTGAGTGGACCACCGCGCATGCACCGATCTATCAGCGCTGATTTCAGGAGCAACCACAGTGATCCCTGTCTGCTGGCCTCCCAATCACTGGCCAACCCTATGATCCTCACTCCACTGGCCCTTGCACCCTCCCATCGACCCATCGCTGGCCCCCCCAAGGGTGCTGGGAGCCAGACTCTCCCCCCAACAACACCCAATCCCCCTTCTTCCCTGTAGCTCCGATCCCAGCAGGCTGCCCTCCCCACCCCAGTGACCAACCCTAATTGCTGGCTTGCCTCCTTTCCTTACCGATCCCATATACAGAGTGGTAGCCACCCCCATCGATCACCTTCATTAGGCCTATCCACTTTGCACTGCCTGATACCTGGTGGCCAATGCTAAAGTGTTTCCTGGGCATTGCCACTTTGTCTTTGGGCAGAGCCAGGTGGCCCAGGCTGGTACTGTAAAGATGCCCATGCCCAGTGTGCACCACTCTGCTGCCCGATTGACCCCCCTCCCCTTCACTCCAGCGGTGTCAGGCTGCTAGCTCCTCAAGTGGGGAACTATAGTATTCCCGACTGGAGTGGAAGTCTCCAACTGGCAGTGGAGACCTCCCTCTGCTTGCGTTTTTATTATCACAATAAATGGAATGGTCCCAGTTACAAATTGCTAGTATGTAGAAACATAGAATCTAGAAGCAGGAGTGCACCATTTGGCCTTTCAAGCCTGCTCCACCATTCATTTTGATCATGGCTGATCATTAAACTCAATATCCTGATCCCCCTTCCCTCATGTTCCCTTGATTCTTTAGCCCCTAGAGGAATATCTAATTTATTCTTGAAATAAGACAACATTTTGCCTCAAGTACTCCCTGTGATAGTGAGTTCCACACATTCAGCACCCTCTGGATGAAGAACTTTATTCTTATCTGAGTTCTAAAAGGTTTACTCCTTATCTGCAAACTGTAACCCCTAGTTCTGGACTCCCTGAACAATGGGGACATTCTGAATCTACTCTGTCTAACTCGTTAGAAATTTATAAATTTCTATGAAGTCCCCTCTCATTCTTCTAAACTCTAGTGAACATAATCCTAACCGTATTAGTCTCCTCATATGACAGTCCCGTCATTCCAGGAATCAGCCTGGGTAAAACTTGGTTGTACTCTCCCTATAGCAAGGACACCCAGCTTCAGATAAGGACACCAAAACTGCACACAATACTCCAGGTCTGGCCCCGCCAATGCCTTATACAATTGCAGCTAAACATCCCTATCCCTATACTCAAATCCTGTCGCTATTTGCGAGGCCTTAAGCTATTTGTAGAAATTCTGCACCATCTCTACAATCTGTACTTTAGGATACAGATTAAGCAGGTGGTTAGATGCCCTATTTGCCTTGATTTTGCAGCACCCCTCTCTTCAGAGGGGCCTGACTGTTCAGTAATTAAAATGGGGATAAGCACCATACCCAGCAAAAATCTGAGCCTTAACTTATCTGGGTTAGTGTGTTCTCTCTGTCTCAATCTCAATTGATCCTGCATGTCTGTCTGGATTCCATCCAGCTGTAAAACTTCACTGAAACAGTAATCATCCCAGTAAAGCCATGGTACTATGATTTATCTTTATATTGCAGTCATTTATGAAGAGGGTATGAAATGGTGTTTGATTGATATGTGATCTGTGAGGTTGGCAGAGCCTGAAGTGAGTGTGGGTGGGAATGAGATGAATGGCTCAAATACAGGTGAGCGTGCAAGTCCGAGTTGATGGTGGGCTTGATTCTCTGCCTGGGTTTGGCCGGAAACAAGAGCTGCTGGAGGTCTGGAAAAACGGCAAGGAACTATTCCACTCTCAGCCCTGACGCCTTCTTTTCCACACTCTATTGGTTTCTCTCTTTGTAAATTCCTCCTGCCATGGATCAAAAATGGGCCATGTTATCGCAGAGTCAGTCACACAAGTCTGCAGGGTTAACTGTCTGTTATGTCCCTTGCAGTTTGTTTCTTGCCACCATCGCTGCAAGCATCTTTTACATACAATGAAGAGATCACTGAAAAAGATTTACCATTCATTGTGACAAGACAGTGCATATTTTGAGAAGGAAGATTGACGCATCATTTTCATTCTGATGCTCTCACACTCAAACCTCATTGGATCAATGTTTAGTGATCACAAGACACACTTTCTTGCAAACATCATTTTTCGACTCGCACCGCCATCACAGTCAGTATGTGCAAAGCAAAGGCCATTCAGCCTGTGCTGCTGTTTTATCCCATCACATATAGTCTAATCCCACTCTCCTGCTGACTCTGTGTCATTTACCCCTTTTTGCACAGTCATTTAATGCCCATTTTAAAGAATTTGTGAGCTTTGCTTAAATAATGGTTTGTAGTGAAGAATCCCACATTCTAACCTTCTCCTTTATTTTAAGTTTATTTTATCAGTGTTACAAGTAGGCCTCCATTAACACTGCAACCATGTTACTGTGAAAATTCCATATTTGCCACACTTCTGGTGATTGTTCAAGTACACTGAATTTAGCATGGCCAATGCGTCTAACCATCATGCCTTTCGCACTGTGGGAAGAAACAGGAGCGCCCGAAGGAAACCCAAGCGGACTCTTGAAGAACATACAGACTCCCCAAATTGGGAATTGAACCTGGTCCCTGATGCTGTGAGGCAGCAATGCTAACCACTATGCCACTGCGCCATGCTATTGTAATCCTGGTCATAAGTTTATGCTGCCTTTTACTGTCCAGCTGAGCAGAGGAGGCAATATAACACTAGTTATCTTCTTATAACCCTTCATTATGGCATGGTAACACAATGGTTCGCACTGCTGCTTCACAGTGCCAGGAACCTAGTTCAATTCCTGGCTTGGGTCACTATCTGTATGGGTTTCCTCTGAGTGCTCCGATTTCCTCCCACATTCTGAAAGATGTGCTGGGTAGGTGCATTGACCCGAACAGGTGCTGGACTGTGGTGACAAGGGGAATTTCACAGTAACTTCATTGCAGTGTTAATATCAGCCTTACTGTGACATAAATAAACTTTATGTTGAAGGGGGTCTGTCACTCATACTCTCAACTGTTATGATAACAACTATTTTCTCAAATACCTCTTCCCAACAATGACCTCTCGCTCCAGGTAACATGCTAGTTAATAAGTGCTATTCTTTTTACCATGTTTTTATAGCACTTATGTATCATCACCTTCAGTTGCTATGCCTTAAGAAGGAGTTGGCTACAATAGATATACATTGGATTGGTCAATGATAATTTTGACAAACTACTGCAATGATTTGCCATTGCCTTCTGCAATGTGGCTGACAGGAACGGCTATACCAAAACTGTGTACCGTGGCCTCATTGAGATATTGTTTTAGTTCAGCATATATTTGTTTCAGTATTTTCTGCATCAATAATACAATATCAAATAGTTCACTCTTTTTAAATGCCTTTTCTAGTTGTGTGCCCACAGATCAACATCCCTTTGCCGCTTACTCCATTTTAAAATGTACTTACCTTTCTCATTCATTCTCCAGTCCTACATTGATCTGCCACTTGTTTACTCATCTCTCCAGTCCATCTCCCTCCAGTTGCTGTCTTTCGTACTCTTTGGGCCTGATTTTTACATTAGAGGCAGGAATCAGGACATGAGATGAACCTTGCCATTGAGATCCCACCTCTGACACCAGCCTGCCAGGAAGGCCAGATGTTGTGCTGAAACTGGATCTACTCAGTGGCCATTTTTTTTTGCCATCTGCCTGCTCTGTTTAGTCCCCTGTGCCACAACTTGCCGTCTGTCCCAGCTTGGTGGTGTCAACAATCCCAGATGTGGCTGCTTCATTTCTGAACTGATGTATCTCGCCAGTAAGAGTTAAACACCACTTGTTATACATTTCCATTCTGAGGAACTTAATTTTGTCCTACCCCTATCCACAAGACAATATTCTTTCTAATTCTTCCAAGCTATTAGCAGTGCTATATGTATCTATTTTAATGCTCTTTGTGTCAAAAATACATTTAACATCCACAGTGTTTACTTTGCCAATCATTTAGAAACCATAGAAATAGAAGTCATAAAAACCCTACAGCACAGAATGAGGCCATTCGGTCCATCGAGTTTGCACCGACCATAATCCCACCTAGGCCCTACCCCCATATCCCTACATATTTACTCACTACTCCCTCTAACCTACACGTCTCTGGATATTAAGGGCATTTTTTTAGCATGGCCAATCAACTTAACCTGCGTATCTTTCTTCCCACTTCAAATAATTCTCTGAAATTGGCCAAATAAGACCTGCCAAGAAAGAAGCTACATGATTGACCTGATTAGCTTTTGTTTCTCTAAGTGCTTAGTAATTTCATTCTCCATAATAAGCTCCAGTAGTTTACTAAAGACTGAATCAAGAGTCCCTGACCAATAGTATAATGGTTTATTCCTATCTCTGCTTTTGAATTCCTACCACTTAGTCATCTTCTTTTCCTCAGTTGTAAGTAACTGGATGGAGCTATATCTCGAGTAACTGATTCCTATCTGCTTATACTATTCCAGGGCATTGTAAGGTTCTGTGTCACAATTTTACAATAGAAAGAAGCAAAAACAAAGTGCCCCCAACAAGTGAGAATGCCTAAAATGACAGGGTGGGGGATCAATTTCCCCCATTCCATCTTGCAGAGCAACTGGCCTCCTGACTCCTGTCTTGAGCATTCAGTCACCCAGTGGCTGATGCTGCTGTGTCATAGTGCCAGGGACCTGGGTTCAATTTCAGCTTTGGGTGACTGCGCAGAGTTTGCGCCTTCTCCTCATGTTTGCGTAGGTTTCCACCAGATGCTTTGGTTTCCTCCTAGCCTCCAAAGGTGTGCAGCTTAGGTGGATTTGCCATGCTAAATTGTCCCTTAGTGCTTTAAAGATGTGTAGATCAGGGGGATTAGCTGTAATTAAAAATGTACAGAGTTATGAGGATAGGGCAGGGGAGTGTGCCTGAGTAAGATGCTCTTTGGAGAGTCAGTATAGATTCAAAGGGCTGAATGGCCTCTTCTGCACTGTAGGGATTCTACAGTGGGTATTGGCTGGAGGGTGTAGGGTGAGGAAGCACAGCCAAGATTTCTACCCCAGTTACTGCCGCATTTGAAGACCGCATTGGCATTAGGCCTGGGGTAAAGTCTTGAAGTCTGTTAACAGAGGGAGAGGGTATTCCAGTTACTTCTGCCTCCACTTCCAGACTAATTTAAGTCTTGCCTTTGGGGATTATCTTCCCTTTTAATGCAAGCCATTTATGTTTTTGACTTTTTTTTAATGGCTGTTCTCGTTATTAAGGCTGCCAACCTTAACCTACTTGAACCAAAGCTCCACTTTAGCTTCAGGGTGCTGCATTGTGTTGCACATGTCGGAATACTTGTTCCATCATCATTTGCCATATTTGACTTATTGTGAGTAATATCTGCAGAGATCTGTTGGTCAATTTAAAAGTTGAAAACTGTCAAAATCAATATCAAAATATTAGTTCACAGTGTTGGAAGAAGGAAAGTGTTCAGATCGATTCTTTGCTCAATAAACTTCCTGCTAGAAAGCATTACAGCCAGGGAGAAGCACATTCAGATGGCACAGATGTCCGCGAGTCCTTTCAGGCAGCGTAAGTCCAAGAATTTCTCCAATTTTAGAAATCTGAATTGAAACAGCAATGATGGAGTACAGAGCAGGTCTGCCAATATCTAAAATGAGAAACCCCAGTTTATTCGACACTTTCTCAGCTCTCGATTATAGTCTGAGCCTTATTGCAGCAGGGAGAAACTGGACGGGGGTGGGGGGAGGATATGTGAAAGAAACAGTTAATAAGGTTAATCATGTCCGAACCATTAAAGTAATAGCAGGAAGAAGTGGATACGTGCTGGTCAAAGAGAACTTGTCAGGCAGGGGAAACGTATTAGAAAAACAAAAGGGGAGTAAAAAAAACTTCTGAACGTTTTCCAGCATTTTCTGTTTCTGTGTAAAAAAAAAAATGATCGAAATGGGAGAGAGGTAATAGAGATTGAATGGAAGAAACTGGTGGAATCATTTGGAAGATTGCTAAAATGGGAAGTTGCTGAAGTCTGTTTTCAGGCCCAAGCATTGCAGCATTCCAGAGAGAAAGATGAAACAATGCACTTGAAATTTTGATTGAGCTTTGGTGTAAACCCAACTCAGAGAAGCTGGAGTCAGAATATGTCAGGAAAGGGGACAGAATGCTCAACAAAATGGCTAATCTTCAATTAGTGGACAGAGCAGTCTAAATTGGAGGCAGCACATGCAAATTACTGTATCATCAAGAAACACGTTTGAACTTCTGAACAACGTAGTGTGGGAAGGTCTAAATCGATGCTGCATTTCCTCCAGTTGAATGAAGAAACTGCCAGCCATTAAGATGAAAGTAGGACCAGATGGAAATATCATAAGGGTTTTGTGGTGGGTGCCTCCAGAACCCAGACAGGTGTGGGATGGATGAATCTGGTTCAGAGTTATCTTGATTAAAATTGTGGAAAGTATCTGGTGGATGCAATGCTGAGTGGAATGGGCGGATGAGGCACAGTGATTAGCACTGCAGCCTCTCAGTGTTAGGGACCCAGGTTAGATTCCTTACTCGGGTGACTGGATTTGTGGAATTTGTGCATTCTCATCGTATCTGTGCACTCCGGCTTCCTCCCACACTCCAAGGCTGTGCAAGTTAGGTGGATTGGCTATGTTAAATTGCTCCTTAATCTCCCAAGATGCGTAAGGTTAGGGAGATTAGTCATGGTAAATGTGCATCACAGGAATATGGCCTAGGTAAGTTACTCTGCCAGAATCAGTGCAGTCTTGATGGGCTGAATGGCCGCCTCTCGTACTGTAGTAATTCTATGAAAATTAAAGATAAGAATATTTTTGTGGCAATGATTCTGACTGGCAGTGTAGGAATCTGTCCCTTCTCAGCCTTGTGATACCCACCCCAATCCTCCAACATCTGCAGTGCTACATCTGTGGGAGTTGCAGTCTCACTCTAAACAGACTGACTCCATGCACAATACCTGTACCTTTTCTGGGGTGTACTACCGGAATAAAATAAAAACATAGATTAAACAAAATAAATGCAAAAAATTATTGTGTTTTGTTTCTTTGATTTGTTTTGCAAATGTATTTTCATTTTTCAGTTTTAATTCCCAGCTTGTAAGCTTTGCGATCTGTCAGCATTTAGGGTATGGGTATCTGAGAATTTATTCAAATGCTCTTCTTGGTGTTATTTCTGACAGAGGCTGATGTTGAGTACTTGATCCTTCACAGTCTGTCTCTGTTTTTAATTGTGTGGTAATGAAGAATGACGATAATTTCCTCCCCCTAATGGACATGCAAGTGGAGTAGCCCACCATCCTTCAGCAATAAGTAAACAAAACAACGTAAAGGAAATCATAAAATAGGTGCTGTGCTGAATTACTCATTTCCACTGGGTTGGCACATTCTTTCTCTGCTTCACCAGCACCAACCTCCTCTTCATGTGAACAGTGCCACAATCTCAGTGGCACAGTGGTTAGCACTGCTGCCTCACAGCGCCAGGAACCCGGGTTCGATTCCTGGTTTAGGTCATTGTCAGAGTTTGCGCTTTCTCCCCTTGTCCTGCATGGGTTTCCTCCCACACTTGAAAAAATGTGCTGCTTGGGTGCATTGGCCATGCTAAATAGTCCCTTTGTGTATCTGAACAGGCGTCAGAGTGTGGCGACTAGGAGATTTTCACAGTAACTTCATTACAGTATTAATGTAAGCTTACTTGTGACACTAATAAATGAACTTTAATGCAGTATATTTCATCAAATTTACAGGTGACACGCAGAGCATTATATTTCAATATATATTCCTAAATAAGACAAAAAAAGGATAATAATAATGTTTCAAGTTCCCTGCTGAAAACAAACTCCAGTAATCCTGAACTTCAACAATGACACTAAGGGCGTACTTTTCCCATTCTGCCCGCCAATGAATTGGAGCGAGCGAGACACGGACCGTGCAAAGATCTCGGGCGGGATTTTCTGGCATTGGGGCGAGTGCGGTGGGAAAATCCTACCCAAGGTATTTCTGTACATTTTCTCAAATTGGTGAAATTTATTGTGCCAGTAGTTTTTCACATTCTCTTATCAGAATTCCTTGAGTCAGAATCATAGAATCGGAGAAATCATTCTTGGACAGTGTGTATGTGCATGTATTTTTCTTTTCCTTAGAACTTTCTCTTTATGTGTGTATTTATGTTAAAGTATTGGGAATACCGTAACTGCAATCTTCGGCCCTGGCCATAAAATTTTTTCCTGCCCCCAAACCCCACGTCCTCTTCATCAATCTCTCCAAGGAAACTATTTAAGGTTGAATCACACAGCTAATAACCTTGATGTCATATTTAACCCAGTTTGTCATCTCACCTCCACGCTGCCACTAGCAGCACCAATTTCCACCTGCAGAAGCCTGCCCGACTCTGCCCTGCCTCAGCTCAACTGTTGAAACCTTCACCTAAACTATAGTTATCTCTGGGTTTGACCATTCTCGTGCGTTCTGGTCCCACCTCCCACAGTCTACCATCCCAGAATTCTGTTATCTTTGCCATTGTTCGCATCAAATCCTATCGGCTCACTGACCTGTTCTGGTTGCTGCTAAAGTACTGCTTCACATTTAGAATTCTCACCCTTGTTTTCAAACTCTTCCACCACTTTAACATTCCATATTTCTGTAACTATCTCCAGCCCCATAACCCTGCAAGGTATCATGAGCTGATGGAATTCTGCCTCTTTTAGCAGCAGTTATTTTTAAAACTACATTGATAACTGTACCTTCAGTTGCTCAAACCAGGCTCTGTAATTCCATTCATAAACTTCTCCACCTCCTCTTAATAAAGTGCTGCTGAAATGTATCTTTTTGACTAAGCATTAGGTATCTTCCCTTATGTGGCTTTGTGTCAAATTATATTTATGAGCCACCATGAAGCACTGATGGGATGTTTATTACTTTAAAAATGCAAGCAATTAATGTTACTATATTGTTGTCCCTCTTCTCCCATTTCTCTGCAGGACCATGTTTCTTGTACTTCAATAAATTGGATTGCGATGGGTTTCTCTTTCTATTTGAAATGTTACATTCTCATACACGCCGTCTCATTTCCACCCTATCCTTCCCACGCTTAAAGGATTGCGACTGAACACCCCCACTAATATCCACAATTCAGCCCATTAAGGAAACTGCATGAAGATATTAGAGAAGGCCACCTAAAATGTTGATCAAGCTGTGATGGCTTTAAGAGATTTCCCCTGGGTTCACTGTGCTAAGTGAAACCTAACAAATCACTGGCAAATTGCTCGATGCTGGGACTGTGCTTTGATGTGTAACACCGTGATGAATGCCTGATGCTCGTGCTGCCATCAGGGTAGTTGCAACAATCAGAGGCCAGACAGTTCCCCGCAGGGAAAGAATTGAAGTGCAAGTAAAACCACAAACCTCTGGACGTGTTCCGACCGCGTTTATTAAGATTGCGGAGCAAGAAGAGATAATATTTCTAAAAAATGGAGCTGCTTGTTGTGAATTGGATTATGTGCTCCTCCTATAACCAATGTTAATGAAAAAGTGACAGTGAGCATAAATCAGGTGTCCAACATTTTTGTATGCAAGCATTGGTGACCTGGGAAGTATATTTTATTGAAGCCATCTGTAATCTTTACAGCGATGTTTGTGAATGCTGAATGCATCTTTCAAATTAACACATCCAATATATTTCAATATAAAGTTCTGTATAAACAAACCTGGTAAATGCTGCATTTTGGCAGTATTACTTTAAGATCTCCCTACAATCAAACCACTATGATTACTGAAGTTTTGCTGGTAAATTCATCCAGGGAAATGTCCTAACATTTGATATTTATCTCTAGATATGGTCACACGTTGAAAATTGAAGAAAGCCCAATTAGGAAAAAAATCTGACTTTATCTATTGGAGTAAATGTTGACTAAGTTGTGCATCACTGTGATATCTTTTGGATGGAACTAGGTACACTTTGTGATGTTTCCAGATAAATTTGTCTGCAGCAAATCTCATCAGTGGTAAGATCTGATACTATTGAAAAAGGAATCAGTACAGTATAGGTACAGTAACAGTACACAGTATTAGTACAGGGCAACATGGTTGCATAGTGGTTAGTATTGCTGCCTCACAGCATCAGGGACCTGTGTTCGATTCCTGGCTTGGGTCATTGTCTGTTTGGAGTTTGCATGTTCTCCCCCTGGATTTCTTCCATAGTCCAAAGATGTGGGATTAGATGGATTGGCCATGCTAAATTGCCCCTTTGTGTCAGGGGGACTAGCTAGGGTAAATGCATGGGGTTATGCAGATAGCGCCTGGGTAGGGCTTTGGTCGGTGCAGGTTTGATGGGCCAAATGGCCTCCTTCATTACTGTAAATTCTATGATAACTTGGTGATGCTGTGACTATCATGGCGTGATATTTAGCATACATGAAAAAATAAATTAGGTATAGCAAGATAACTGCAAAATATAATTTATCACACAGTATATTAAAAAAATGACAGGCAGACAAACCAGCAACCAAATAAACATTTATAATGTTGTGAGATGTCGCTGGTTATTTTCGAAGTTGAAACAAATCATTTGCCTGAAGGATTTTAATTGAGTTTGATTTCCAAATGTCAACTGTTCTTTTCAAAATGAATCATTCTGCCCCCTGGGCACTGTTTCATTTTCTTTCAGACGGTCCCGTGTTGACAATCATCAGCCTACCTGAAATATTATGAGCAGCCAATGAATCTTCTCATGAATTCTAAACACTCATGCTATTAACTGAGCTCGACAGACTTTACCTCACCAGCACTTCCTGATGGGAAACACAGCTCGACTGATATGAATCAATGTTCAAAGGCCTCTTTAATTCACTGAAAATCACAAAAGATATGACATAAAGATCCTCACGTGTCCTCCTATCAATAATCATGGGCCAACACGGTGGCACAGCGGGTTAGCACTGCTGCCTCACAGCGCCAGGGAACTGGGTTCAATTCTGGCCTCGGGTGACTGTCTATGTAGAGTTTGCATGTTCTCCCCGTGTCTGCGTGGGTTTCCTCTGGGCACTTCAGTTTTGTCCCACACTCCAAAGATGTGCAGATTAGATGGATTGGCTATGCTAAATTGCCCCTTAGTGTCACAAAGTGAGTAGGTTTAGGGGATTAGCAGAGTAAATATGTAGGGTTATATGGGAATTGGGCAGGTGGATGAATCAGTTTAAGATGCTCTGTCAGACTGGGTCGGTGCACACTCAATGGATTGAATAGCCCATTGTCGGGATTTTGATAGTTCTGACAATCCATTATTGGTGAAGAAATCATTTTTTTAACACAATTCCAATTCCAATTTTCAAATGGAACTTGCCTCAAGTTTTTTTTTTGAGGTGTCAGGCATGTAGAACTATGGAAAATCCACGATGTAGAAAGGCCATTCAGCCCATCAAGCCTGTACTCTCAAAAAAAGAAAAAAGTTAACAAGCCGCTCATTTTACTCCCATTTTACAGCACTTGGACCCATGGCCCAATCACTAGCTCCCTGATCATGTCTGGCCCAGCTGCCACCTGCTATCCATCCCCACCCCCCTCCACCCCCACCATGCCACCCCCCCAAAGAGCCCCAACCTCCTGCTGCCTCCAGCCTTGTAGGTTTCAGCACTTCAGGTATCTTTTAAATGAGTTGAGTGTTACAGCCTCAAACACTGACTTAGGCAGTGAATTCCAGATGTCTACCACCCTGTGGGTGAAAAGGTTTTTCCCTATGACCCTACTAATCCTTCTCTATTAGATGTATGCTGCTGAGAATTGATCCCTTAGCAGAAATACGTATTTCCTGTCTACCCTATATGATTTCTGTATTCATGCAAGGAATGTGGGTTTTGTTGGCTCGGCCTGCATACATTGCCCATCCCTAATTGCCTGCTTATGTTCTAGATTGGTGTAGAATTCACTATCTTTGCTAGTACCCCACTTGATTTTTGCTTTACATTTGAGGGTCCAATCTCAATTAGGACTCAAAGTTGTACACTGAGTGTTGGAAGTTTGCACAGGCTGATGCTGTTTGGCTGCAAACTTGCAATGCTTTTTCTTGTAATTACAATTTCTACATCAATACCAAAGGATAACTAATGATGTCACCACCACTGAAAATTATTACAAGCAATTTTCCAGACATACTGGCCCCTGGAATTCTCCCAAAAAAAATTCCAAATATTCATTTGGAATACTGCTTACAGTTCTGGTCACCCCATTATAGCAAGGATATTATTCAACTAGAAAGAGTACAGAAAGGATTTACTAGCATGCTACCGGGACTTGACGGTTTGAGTTAGGCTGGATAGCCTGGGATGACTTTCTCTAGAGCGTAAGAGGCTTATGGGTGATATGATAGAGATCTATAAAATAATGAGGTGCGCAGATCAGCCAGATAGTCAACTTTTTTTTCCCAAAGGTAGGGGAGTCTAAAACTAGAGGGCGTAGGTTTAAGGTGAGAGGGGAGAGATACAGAAGGGTCCAGTGTTGCAATTTTTTCTCTGAGGGTGTTGAGTATCTGGAACAAGTTGTCAGAGGTAGTAGAAGAGGTGGGTACAATGCTGTCTTTTAAGGAGCATTTAAACAGTTACATGGGTAAGATGGATATAGAGGGATATGGGCCAAATGTGGGTAACTAGGACTAGCTTAGTTATGAAAACTGGGCGACATGGACAAGTTGAGCTGAAGGCCCTGTTTCCATGCTGTAAACCTCTATACCTTGAGGTAAATTTGCGTGAAAACTGGAGTAAATCATGTTGGTTTCTTCAGTGGGAGTTCAGAGCAGAATCTTCAACAGTGTGCATTGCTGAGCATGAATCACATTTGAAATTCAGTGAGCCTACTCCTGCTGGAGATGCCAGCAGCATAGCACTGAGTGGGCAACTGCGGGTACACCGATTTCTCAACACTGAGGTCGGTGGTCCCATACTGTTGGCTATCTGATTCCTGGCCAGTCCTGCGACCCTAAATCGCCGGCCGTGCAACTCCCCCCACCCCCGTCCCCCCATGTCCAAGCCTGATCGCTGGCCCACTGACCTGTCTGTCCCAACCTCCACCCCACCCCTCCCCCCTGCAGCCCGACCACCTGCCCCCTGCTCCTATCAGCAGCACCCCCTCTCCCCCCAAGGATGGCACCCCCACCCCAATGACCAGCCCTGATCACTGACCTTCCTCCCTGCCCCACCAATCCTGACTGCAGAGTGGCAGTGGGAGCACTCATCCCCACCGATTCCCTCCCATATGCCCCACCCCTGGGTGCCTCCTGGCATTGGCACTTTGTCTCTTGGGCAATGCAAAGGCCCAGGCTTACACTGCCAAGGTGCCAATGCCTAAAGGGCATCACCCTCTTGCCATCCAATCCTCTGCAGGGCCCCGATCGTCCCCTCTCCACTCCAAACGAGATTGGACCATCAGTTCCCTGAAAGTGGGGAACTATCATAACCCCCGCTGGAGTGAAATACTCTGGCAGGTTCGGATGGGTGGTTGGGAGCTGGGAGCTGGGAGTTGGGAGGTGGAGGTGGAGGTGGTGTGGGTGGTGAAAGATGCTATTGGGTCCAGAGACTTCAGTCCCAAGCCCCCTGAACACCATTAAAATATATGGTAATGTGCATTACCATAATGTATGTGACTCCCTGCTGATTTCCGGCATGGATGTGACACCACTGGGAATCCAGCACTGGGAGATGCTAGCGGGTCCGGGACACCCAGTGCGGATCACGGACACTGGATTCCACTGGGATCTCCCAGCCAGATGCACTAAAAGATTTTCAGGAGATCTGATCCACTGCACTTAAAGGGAGGCAGGTAGAAACTTCGCAGCTTACTTACTGAACCAGTAATCCAGAGACCCAGGCTAGTGCTCTGGGGCCCTGTGAAATTTGAATCCAACAGAAATCAGGAATTCAAAATCTAACGTTGATCATGAAACTATTGCCAATAGTTGCAAAAACACGTCTGGCTCACTAATGTCCTTTAGAGGGGGAAATCTGCCGTCCTCCAAGTGACTGTAGATCCACAGCAATGCAGTTGACTCTTAAAATTGGACAATAAAGGCTGATCTGACCAGTGATTCCTACACCCCTTGAATGAATAGATCAAAATAGTTAGCGAAGAAACCTGTATTTGAAGGTCTTCAGGTGTTTAGAAATATTTATTGCTAAGTGCCCAGTTAGTCGGAACAGGCAAGTGGAAATTTGCAGTTCACGTTATCAGTGCCAAATTTGGCATTGTTCCTGGGCTGTCTCAGTGCACTGCGTAGAGACCTGGTGGAACAAAAGCCAAGGGAAATGCCCATGTGTCACAGCAGCCTGCAGGAAGTGACACAGACCTATTGGCCGGAATTTTACTGGCACACCTGCCCTCAGCCCAAGCGTGATTGTAAAGTACCAACCCTTATGTAGGGATTCCTGTGTTAATAGGAGCTATAACATGTACTGGAAACGTTGTTTTCTGTAATGAATTGTTGCCATGGTATTTTTGAGATATATTTTATAAAGATTTTGTTGGTGTGATTTGTTTCTATATAGTTTAGATAGGTAAAACCTGTGGCAAACATGAACGAATTATGAGCAGACTATTGGCAGTTGGTGAAATGCCCAGACTCAGAAGCCTTCTACATTTGAAGCTTCATTCACGATATAAGTTACTGTTTCTGCACAATCTTTTTTATTGCCGAATCAGTGACTTAATCTGGCAACAAAAATTGTGTTATTTGCTGGTTTTAGGTGCAGACCTGTTGTGGTCACAGATGTTCCAACAGGTGAAAAAGTGATAGGAAGTTTTACAGTCCTCAGCTAGCAAGTAAAATTCTTTCCCATTATCTTCTTACTCACTCCAAACTGTCTGCAGTTTTGCATGTGATGGGCAAGGCCTGAGGCAGGGTCCCTGCCTATATCTCAATCAAGGGCCTTAAATAAGAGCCACTGAAGGGCTGTTTCCTGCTTGGTTTCCATTTTGAGGTAAGTGGGAAAATTTCAGGGGGTAAGAGGGAATCCCGACAAAGTCACACTGCTCGGACCTGAGGTGAGAACAGCTGGCGGGAGGGAGTGGGGTGGGGGGGTGGGGGTGGGGGTGGGGTCACCTCCTTCCTTAGCTATCTTCCCACATTGGGAACCTCTCTCCTTTGCAAAGTTTCTTGTGGTGCTCCCTGCCACCAAAACTACCTCACCCTGATGTGAAATTCTCCACACTTAGCTAATTTTTTGCAGAAGAAATCTGGCCATTTTTTCCACATTGTGGGTTAAGTACCAGTGTTTTGGTTGTACTGCAACAGCTTGGCTGGGGGTATGGCTAGTTTTCGAGCACAAGTTTTCAGTACTGTGGCTGGGAGATTTTCAAGGCACACGGCTTTTGCTGTATCCCATTCATCAGAGGTTGCAAATCTCGTGCTAGATTTTGTGGGGACAAGGCACGAATTAATTTTAAATAACTAATTGATCGCATGCATTAAAATATAGGAGAGAACAAAGTAACAGTTGCATCTTACATTGTATTTTACAATGTTCATTGGAACAGCACCAGCTGAGATCAGTTAATCAGCACAAGCTCACAATTGAACCTGGGATACCTGGACTGCTTAGATTAGTCTGGATCTGGATCTGTTGAGTGTGGGACCAAGTAACTGATTTGCGTAATGTATTTAATTGAAACCCCACTTTCTCTGCCCTATTTCAGTTCAACAATCAAGCAAATTCTGTCAGCTGCTTCAGACATCTTGTGCAAGCCAACGTGAGGAACAAGAAGGTCCTCAAAGACGCTGTTAACAAAATACAGGCAAAAGGAATCACCGACTATAAAAAAGGGTTTACGTTTGCTTTTGAGCAATTGTTAAATGTAAGTAGCATCATTTCTGCTCCCAAATGATTGCATGGATGAAACTACATCGAATTCAGTTCTGAGATTGTGTTAAATATGTAGTAGTTATATTCAGTTTTAAATCCACAGAGTTGAATGTGAAGTATTCTGATAATTTCAAACTTGGGGAAAATGAGAAAACATCAGTGTTACAATTATGGTCTGATCAATGAGATCACCTGAGGAAGGAGCAGTGCTCAAAAGCTTGTGCTACCAAATAACCTGTTGGACTTTAATCTGATGTTATGAGACTTCGTACTCTGTTTACCCCAGTCCAATGCCGGTATCTCCGCATCACAATCAGTGAGTAGTTAAGGGACAACTCAGTTCATATTCTGATCAATGCAGCAACCTAAAAACAAAATTTATTCAGATATTCCAAACAAATTGGAGTTCAATTTGAGACTCTCTCTTATAGAATCATAAAGCAGACTTCTATGGTCCCCCTGATGTTCTCCCATCCACCCTCAACTTGTCCCATTATTGCCTATTCTCCTGGTCTATTGAGAACATGTAAATCCCTTATTCTACCTTGCCTGCTGCCATTTTATCCTTATTTTGGGTAGACCATATCTTAGCAGATTTTACTGGGTGAGCTGGTGTTGGGCAGGAAGGGTGCAAGTGATAAGGCATCAGCCAGCCCACCTTAGGCCTATTCAGACTCCAACTTCAAAAATATAACTGTTTGTATTAATGTTCCCTATTCTTCCATTGCAGTTCAATGTGTCCAGAGCTAATTGCAACAAGATAATTATGCTATTCACAGATGGTGGTGAAGAGAGAGCCCAGGAAATTTTTACAACATATAACCAAGACAAAAAAGTAAGTACATAAAAAAAATTGCTTTTGACAGAAAAATGCAGTGGCTATTAAAATTGATATTTGCACAGTTGGGATGATTAAAACTTATCTTAGTGAATATAACTCCCATGCAATCTACTGTGACCCAAATAGAGGACATTTTTTGTCTTGCTTGCAAAAGTTAACGTATTGGGACCTTATTTAAATTTTTTTTGCCAATAATTATTCAGCATAATTTAAAAATCTAAAGTGAGATATTCCCAAAATAATAATGTTGTAAACCTGCAAATGTAAACGCTTCCCTAGAGATGAATAATTTTTCTTAATTAGAAAGTGAAACAATAATTGGACTCAGACTAATCTCTTCGCAGCATAGTTCTTTGAACTACTGTAACAATAACTCTTCAATATAATGATGCAATGTAATGAATGCATCCATAAGTCAAATGATATTGCTCAGAAAAATTTGCAGCAAGAACTACATTAAGCTAAAGCAACGATATATGTATACAATGTATTACCGGAGATATTGGTGTTAACGTTCATAAGGACATAAGAACTAGGAGCTGGAGTAGGCAATTCAGCCCCTCGAGCCTGCTTCATCTTTTAATACGATCATGGCTGATCTCATCTCAGCCTCAACTCCACTTAACTGCCTGTTCACCATAGCCCTTCAAATCCTCACTAATTCAATCTGTCTTTTACTGGCTCACAACTTAAAGAAAAACATGGTGCTTGGTACACATGGGCAGCATGGTGGCACAGTGGTTAGCACTACTGCTTCTTAAAGCCAGGATCCAGGTTCGATTCCCTGTTTGGGTCACTGTCTGTGTGGATTTGCACATTTTCCCAGTCTCTGCATGGGTTTCCTCTGGGTGCTCTGGTTTCCTCCCATAGTCCAAAAGATGTACTGGTTAGATGCATTGGCCATGCTAAGTTTTTTTTTTTAGAGCAACACAGCACGGGAAACAGGCCCTTCGGCCCAACGAGCCCGCGCCGCCGTCATAACTATATAGTAGCAATTCCATTATCCTATTATAGATTTAGGTTATTCCTAATATGGAAGACTCTCACTATAGGGACAATTTCTTTCCCAATCAGCCTAAGAGCGAATTTTTGGGTTGTGGGAGGAAACCGGAGCGCCCGGAGAAAACCCACGCAACCACGGGGAGAACGCGCAAACTCCCGCAGACACCGGCCCAATTCCAAGTGTCTGCACAGCCACATCGATAGTCTCTGAGCTGTCATGGTGCCCTTCAGATGGTCCACATAAAGCACTCATTTACGACATGAGGTACCAGGCAACCCATGAATCAACATCCAAGAGCTGTACCCGCACCACCTGCCGAATGCATGCTCAATGTTGGTCAAGTATGGACCGAATTACCTGTGGAAAAAAGCCGTAGTTAAACAGTCCTAATATATCCCTCTATCTGCATACCGCTCATGTGGCTGTCTAAGAGACCCTTAAACAGCCCCAGCGTGCCTGCTCCCACCACCTTACTCGGCAGTGCATTCCACACCCCCACTACCCTTTGTGTGAAAAACTGCCCTCTAATATTCGTCTTATACATAGCCCCCCTCACCCTATGGCGAACCCTAAGTTCTCCCTCAATGTACCTGAACAGGTGCTGGAATGGGGCTACCAGGGGATTTTCACAGTAACTTCATTGTAAGTTTACTTGTGACACTAATAAATAAACCTAAACTTAATTTAATGGTAGCGTATATAGAACAGACTTTATTGATATCTAGTGATTGTGACATTGAGACAGTGATTGACTGAACTGTGTACAGACAGAGCAGTTTTCTGGCTCCTATATCCTTTGAGTGATCTGAAAAACTATTGAAAACCATTCTCTTTAACACCCATATTTTGTCTACATCAGAGGTATGTGTCATAACTAAGACAAATATTACCTTAGACATGAATATTACATGACAATTACCAGTGTTACTATTGTTTGCACATTTCCTTGCATAAGAACTTAGGCCAGGATTTTCCCTGGTATCGGCAAAGGCTGATCTCAGGTGGGAAAAGCAGCATTTATCGGTGGTTCCTCAGTCGTGTAGGACAGCTTTTTGAAAAGAGTTCAAATCATGGGTGCTGTAACATATTGCTGGCAGGACGGCTTCTGATTCATTCGCTTTGCTGGCAACTTAGAAGCTATAAGGATTGGGGCACCATTTTCAAAAGCTGACTCAGGGCAAAATGAGCAAACCAGTTCACCTGGCTACACCACTGCCACTGCTTGGGCACCTTGCAGCATATCTGGACACCATCTGTGCACTGCCTGGCAATGCCTAGGTCTGAGCCTAGGTGGGGGGGAATGGGGGTGCCAGCCCAAAATCCAGGCATGACCCTACTCCCTTTCAATGCTGCACTCACCTGAACTCCTCTGGAAGCTTTCAGAACTTCAGGCTCCTTCTTCAGATGTGTAAAGACCCAAACTCAATTTACAAAAGAATGGTTGGAATGCAAGACTTTACAGGTAAGCAAGCCTTAAAGGTACAGACAATGTGAGTGGCGAGAGGGCCAAGCACAGGTTAAAGAAATGTGTATTGTCTCCAGCCAGGACAGTTAGTGAGATTTTGCAAGCCCAGACAAGTCGTGGGTGTTACAGATAGTGTGACATAAACATGAGATCCCAGTTGAGGCTATCCTCTTGTGCGGAACTTGCCTATCAGTTTCTACTCAGCAATTCTGCGTTGTGTTGTGAAGGCTGCCTCGGAGAATGCTTACCCAAAAATCAGAGGCCAAATGCCCGTGACTGCTGAAGTGTTCCCCAACTGGAAAGGAACACTGTTGCCTGGTGATTGTTGAGCAGTGTATATTCATTCATTGTCGTAGTGTCTGCATGGTCTCCCCAATATATCATGCCTTGGGACATCCTTTCCTGCAGTGTATCAGGTAGACAATGTTGGCTGTGTTGTAAGAGTGTGTGCCGTGTACCTGGTGGATGGTGTTCTCACGTGAGATGATGGCATCTGTGTCGATGATCCGGCACACCTGTGACAGGGTTGTGAAATGTCGTGGTCACTGTTCTCCTGAAGACTGGGTAGTTTGCTGCGGACAGTGGTCTGTTTGAAGACAGTAAGTGAAGGTGTGGGCATGGCTTTGGCGAGATGTTCATCTTCGTCGATGACATGTCACTTAAACATACCATGCAAGTTGCAGACTGTCAGTCAGCTCGGCACTGCTTGTTGTATTGAAAACTGGAAGTTCTTTTTGAATAGATCACTTCAAAGGCTGTGCCGGGAGGAGTGAAACCACGAACAGGCAGGGAACGAGGTGAGCTCATTGCACTTGGGCTGTGTTTATGCCTATGATTGTGTCTAATCCAGGGTCAAATTAAGGATCAGGGTAGCCAATAAGATTAAATAGAGACTTCACCTGATGCAGTTCCTTCAAAGCTATCTCTGCCTTTTGGCTAAGGTGAAGCATCGGCTCCAGTCCAGAAGAGGGTGCAATATCTCATCCTGCTGTCTTAGATCTTGTTTGATTGGGCCCAAAATGGGATGCAGTGTCATGTTGTCATCTTGGATCTGGTTTGTTCCTTATGTGGGGACCATGATTAGACTTAATTTGGATTGGTTTTCTGAATAGAACTGAAGTACCATTAAAAAAAGAGTGAAGGTTCTGTCAGGGTGGCCACCAGTAATTGAGATTGCAGTCGAGACGAATTCACACTCGAGGGGATTGGGGTCCTGGGATGGCAGTGAACCAGATTACTTGTGTGTGGATGCACTCAACACTTTCGAGGACCTGATGGAACTGATCAGTGGGGGCTGCGGGCGATCAGTGTTCTCATTACTTTTTATAGGACCCTTATTCCCATCCTAAAAGGGGACTGTCATCGAATCAGGCAAGTGCTTTGGCGCTGTCGGTAGGCTCCTTGTGAAAAAGCACAGGCTGGGACCATGTTTTGAAGCTGTGCCGTTAATACAAAGTGAGGCAGGAACTGGCTATCTGCAGCCCAATTTACAAATTCGCTAAATGATTTAATCAGCACGTCGCTGAGAACAGGAGGACATTCTGGGATCTACTGAACCATCTGAGAGTGTTGGGAAAACTCATCTGGTTCACTAATGTTCTTTAGGGAAGGAAATCTGCCGTCCTTACCTGGTGTGTCCTACGTTACTCTAGAGTCACGGCAATGACTCTGAACTGCCCTCCAGAGGCAACGAGGGGATGGGCAATAAATGCTGGCCAGCCAGCGAAACCCATGCCCCATGAATGAACTAAAGAAAGAAATGTTTTGTTACAGAGAGTGATATAAAAACAATTAAAATTCACTGTCAACATTACTTTGTCCTTTGACATATTCACCATGTCACATTAGAACATTCATCAACTCAACCTTCTGCAACATAGAGCAAGGTATGAGGTCGAATGAATGTTATGATTTTCAGTTCACATGAAATGAGATTTCATTTATCAGTGGTTAAAGTGAAGGAGCTCAGAGAGCTGCATTCTGCTCAGTCTCTCCATCTCTAACAGTTTGCGGGTTTGCAGTTCTTGGTATGTTGTTCAGGCTCTGGGTAACTGTTGTGCTACAACCTGAGGGTCATGCTGCTGTGTGCCTAGATATAGGGCAATGAACATGAATTCCTAATTGTAGAGGACTGCTTGCAGTGTCCAGTGACATTAAACCCCAGAGAATTTCTAGTGAGAACCTGGGATTTGTAATTTTTTCTCTGAACCAAAAAGTGATGTTATGTACGCATGACCCAGTAATAACGCATTGTTCTTGTGGCTGTATTTACTCACATACTCCCTTGTGATCTCCTGGACATCTGAAAGATTCTAATGGACTCTCGCTTCAGCTAGAAATGACAGAACAGATTTATGAGCGCAGTAACAATAGACAGTACAACACATTTATCCAAACCTTTTCAGCACAAAAGGTGTAACCATTGTTTATTCTCACTCTTACAGACCTGATGGGGTTTAATTTAAACAGTCCTGATTTCTCCTCTCTCCATGAATAGAAAGGTGTTGTAATTTTTTATTTTTGCCTTTTTAAGCAGTGACATATTCCCCAATCCCTCTGTTCTGGTGCGATCCAATTTTTTTTTATTAATAACCGCACAGCAAACTCAAGATAATGTAAACTCAAAGAGGTGGTTTATTCACATGCGCTCCATGCGTGCAGTGTATTCTCCTATTTTACTCATACTTTCAAGAGGTGGGGTCAGAGAAAGGAAGGTTTAGCAGCAAAGATTGAAGAATATAGAATTGATTTGATTCATTCTGGAGACCAGAATCAAAGTCCAAAGGTGTATTCTTTCATAGAGTTTGACAGGAAGAAGACTGATGCTGAATAATTCACATTTCCAGTAGAGATGACTTCCACAATGGGATAGCCATAGAGAGATGAAATAGTTTTGTTGGTGATTGTATCGAGGTCCTGAAGTTCCAGCAGAAACAGTGCAGAAAAGCACTGACATTCACCTGGACCTAGTCTGAGCACTTGTTATGAATTGTTGCTTGCTGGATGAAAGATTGCTGTCTAACTAACAGTACGGCAAGACAGGGTAAGGAAGCGGATGTGGAACGGTGTGACAACGCGACTCTGTCTCTGTCCGGAGCAGTGTGACAACGCGACTCTGTCTCTGTCCGGAGCAGTGTGACAACGCGACTCTGTCTCTGTCCGGAGCAGTGTGACAACGCGACTCTGTCTCTGTCCGGAGCAGTGTGACAACGCGACTCTGTCTCTGTCCGGAGCAGTGTGACAACGCGACTCTGTCTCTGTCCGGAGCAGTGTGACAACGCGACTCTGTCTCTGTCCGAGCAGTGTGACAACGCGACTCTGTCTCTGTCCGGAGCAGTGTGACAACGCGACTCTGTCTCTGTCCGGAGCAGTGTGACAACGCGACTCTGTCTCTGTCCGGAGCAGTGTGACAACGCGACTCTGTCTCTGTCCGGAGCAGTGTGACAACGCGACTCTGTCTCTGTCCGGAGCAGTGTGACAACCGACTCTGTCTCTGTCCGGAGCAGTGTGACAACGCGACTCTGTCTCTGTCCGGAGCAGTGTGACAACGCGACTCTGTCCCTGTCCGGAGCAGTGTGACAACGCGACTCTGTCTCTGTCCGGAGCAGTGTGACAACGCGACTCTGTCTCTGTCCGGAGCAGTGTGACAACGCGACTCTGTCTCT
Organism: Sphyrna mokarran; assembly: GCA_024679065.1. Classification (NCBI taxonomy): domain Eukaryota; kingdom Metazoa; phylum Chordata; class Chondrichthyes; order Carcharhiniformes; family Carcharhinidae; genus Sphyrna; species Sphyrna mokarran. Next base: position 26,895,895 of record JAGIQG010000019.1, read on the forward strand.
GTCCGGAGCAGTGTGACAACGCGACTCTGTCTCTGTCCGGAGCAGTGTGACAACGCGACTCTGTCTTTCCTTGCAGTTACAATTTATCTACTTACTTTAATGTTTCCTTGAACCTGCATCAAATGCAAGATGCTGTCAACTGTCTGTGTTTCCCATCTGATTATCTTCTTTGACCAATTTTAGGTGTGCCTAAGAGTTTTCTACTTATTTTGCTTAGTGATAATGACTTGAAAGTGACAGTTGAACGTTGCTATGAAGGAAGCCCTCAAAGCAGAGCAGCAAACATTGAGAACTTTCTCAGTGTTAGCAAATAAACGTTGGATGAATGAACACCATTTCAAACTCATTTTCCTTATCCAATTAGCAAATTTAGTTAATTTTAAGCCATCAACCATTGTGCTTTGTTGTATTCATCCACTGCGATTCTGAAGGAGAATGGACACACACTGGCTTCTTTGATCTGAGTGTAAAACTAAGTGTCTTTGTCTGAAGTAACAAGACTTTACCAGTTCTATGAATTGCTGTAGCTATTCCCAGACACAGAGTGATGTTGTCTTTGTTGTTTTGTTGTGCCTGTATACAGTGTCATTTGGATCTAGGCCCATTGAGCATGAACTCTCTAAACTGGCAGGCGAGGACTCTTCCAGTAACTAAAGTTTTCAGAGAATATTGTATGACATAGGTTGTTTTAGGCCTGCAAATAACTGGAAGTTTGATGTGGTCTTTACTGTTGATATTAGATGTGGAAAAAACAAACAATGCCACATGGCCACTGTTACTGTAACTATAGACTGAGAGCCACCAACAATACTATATTCATATCATTCTTGTAAAACGCAGCAGGTCAGGCAGTACCTGTGGAAAGATAAACAGAATTGATGTTCCGCTCAATGATCTTTCATCGAAAATGGGAAAACTAATAGGTTTTAGACAAGATGAGAACGGAGGAAGAGCAATAGGGACGAATGAAGGGAGGTAATCAATGAAATAGAAAATAGAGATGCAGAGACAAAGGAAGTTCTGTTGGGACATGTAAAGAAAGAAGGCAGAATGAAAGTGAAAACAAGAGTAAAACTGAAACCTGCGAAGATCAGGGAAGCAAAATTGATGCACGTTATGTTTTGAAATTGTTGAACATAGTGTTGTGTCCAGCAGCCTGTGAAATGCCTAAAGATGAGAGAGTCATGCTCAGTGGAAGCCAAGGCTTTGCCTGATAGGAAAGTAAAAACAAAATACTACTGATGCTGAAGTCCATAACTCTGAAGGAGAATCACATTCGACCTGGAATGTTAACTCTCCACAGATGCTGCAAGACCTGCTGAGTTTTTCCAGCACTTTGTTTTTGTTTCTGGTTTAGATGTCTGAGCTGACATCTCACATCTGGATGATGATGTGGGTGATTTCGCCCCCCCCTCCCCTTCCCCAGACGCCCCACACACACACATTGTAATGTAGAGTCTGTGAGAACATGGAATCCTTTCTTGGCATCCTCTTGGCTTGTGTAAAGCTGCTTGCAGGCAGGGAGGATACATTCATATTAGAAGAGGCACAGTGATAGTGACAAAGACAAAGGTGTTTGAAACTCAGCAATGAGTGTGGGGCTAAGTTTAAAAACCTGACACGGTCCCGTCCTCTTTCAGTGCATCAGTTTCAAACTGTAGATCCTAATCCACAAGCTAATCCCTTCATACTGCCTACAGTTTTCTTCAGTCCTGTGTTCCTGCACGTTGCCTAATGATTCTGCCTCCTTTGCTGCTTCTCCCTTTCTTTGCTCTACTGCAGCTGTGAAGGTTTCCTTTAGCTCAACTTCACACACTCTGCCATGCTCTTTGTAAGCACTCTCTGAGATGTGGGCTGGAACTCTTTGGCTTCTCATAAACTGCCAACGTTGCCAGCGAGGATGTAGCAGGATTGGAGGATCCCAGCTGCGGGTGAGATTGGAGAATCCAGCCTGTATTCTTTCTACCTGCGGATTATTTCTGTTTTCTCTGAAGGGGGATAGTGGCATTGGTCCAACATTCACGTTCTGGTGTGTATTTTAGCTAATTTTAGGCATTGCCATGAGAGACCGCTTGTGATTAAATGTATTCATGGAGAATGCATTACATGACTTGCTCCCACACTCCAGCCATTAGCTAACCAATGTGTGCATCCTCATGATATGCTGCCTTCCTATCTAAATTGAAAAGCAAAAAGACTCATTATCCAATTGGATGATACTTGACTATCAGCTAAATAGCCTTTTATTTCCAATTTTCAATATTTTCAAACGTGGTATTGAAAGGAAAAGACAAAAGAAAACAATCTTTTAAAAAAATATTCTGATGATTTTTCTCCAGAGTCACACATAGCTGTGTCCTGGAGACTCCAGGCCAATCCTGGAGGACTGGCAATCCTAATTGCTCCAAGCATAGCCAAGCAACAACAGCATGTCAGATGTGGGGCAGAATTTTTCTGTGGGAGTCGTAACGGGTGTGCATGGACCATGGAAAGGTCTGTTGACCTGGGGTAGAATTTTCCGGCCTTGGGGTGAGCATGGCTGGAAAATCCTGCCTTGTGGGGTTTGGTAAATGAACTGAATGATTTGATTGTACATGTATTGTCCAACATACTTCAGACATTATCCTTGCACTGAATATATGCAGCCTTTCTATATACATGCACCTGATTAGCTCAAATTTGACATTCACAGAACAAAAACAAAATCATAATTAAACTGGGCTATAAATAAGGAGGACCTGACAGATAAGTTTCCATTGACAGGATGCTTGGAAACTCATCAATCCAGAAGATGAAATCAAACCCTACCACCAAAAAAAGGAAGCAGCAGAATCAATAAAACAGTAATCTTCCCAGCCTCTCACTTTTATTTATATTTTGTCACAGGAGTCCCTCAGGATAGTGTCCTCAGCCCAACTATATTCAGCTGCTTCATTAACAACTTTCCCTCAGTCACAAGTGGGAATACTTGCCGATGAGTGTGCAATGTTTAGTACCACTCGCGACTCCTCAAGATACTGAAGCAGTTGGTGTTCAATTGCAGCCAGATCTGGACAATACCAGGGTTGAGCTGACAAGTGGCATTTCTCTGTCATGGCTTTGTTAGAATAATTTTTCTTGGTCAGTGATGTTACCAATGGATGGGTACCTAATGGAAATCAGGATTTTTACACACACACTCATGTTTTGGACAAATTAGTGCTTTCAGGTGGTATTTCTCTGCCAATCATTTTCTTTTTCCCTTTCACCCTTTTCCAATTACATCTGCATTACTCAGATTGAACAGGGTGTTCTTGCTAAAGGAATAGCCATGAATTCTATATTGAAAGGTTCAACTGTTTGAGAATGGGTGAAAAGGGATGGGTAACAAATGAGGTTATGCTTTCCATGGAAAAAAAAGCACTGCAAAATCAAAGAATGGAAGGACTGACTTTTACCTTCAGTTCTTTACTCAAGGGCAGGTCTGACTTTCAGCATCTTGAGCTCTACCGTCGGTAAGGCAAGGCGACAAGTCCCAAATCACACTCCACCCTGTGCCATTGGCACCAATCTGATCCACACCAGCCAACTAAGCCAATCAACCTCACTGTCTATGTTGCTGGGGCAACATATATTCACATTGTAGCTTGCCACAACAGGTTATGATTCTACAGACTGTGGACCAAGTGCTGATAAATGAGGTTAGGTGGGAGGTCGGGTGTTTCTTATACATTGGTGCAGAATTAATGGACCAAAGGGTTCTTCTGCATTGCATGATTCCAATGGAATATTTGAAGTTCCAATTTTCTTTCTTTCATGTGGCTGACCAGGGATCGCTCCCAATCGTACCACCTGCAATTGGTGCATGTTAGAAGGATTTTGTGTTTGGCTGCGTTACGAACACAATTTTTTTGGCTATCAAGTCCAGGATAGGTGCTTGAACCTGGAGACTCTGCCACAAAAGCAGGGACACTATCTAAAACAATACAAGACCTTCACATATCTCCACTTATACTAGTGTATTCATCTGATAAACCAGTAAAAGTCACAATGTTATGAATTACATTTCCTTCTGTTCTGATTTGATTCTGTCACAGGTTTCGATTTGCTTTCAATAAACCTGAAGCAGCCAGCACAATGAAGTAACAATGATCAACGTGTAGCACAAGATCTTGTTGGAAGAAGGAAAGATTGTGCATTTAGATAGCACTTTTCATCGTCTCCGGGGATCCTTGCAGCCAATTAAGTGTTTTTTGAAATATAGGCACGATTGAACTGTAGGAACAAATGGTAGCCAATTTATGCACAGCAAGGTTCCAGCATTAACCAAATGACCACAAAATCTGTTTCAGTGATCATAAAATCATAGAATCCCTATAGCTATTTGCTCATCAACTCTTTACTGACCACAATTCCATCCAGGCCTTATCCCCATAACCCACATATTTACCCTGCTAGTTGCCTGATACTAAGGGGCAATTTTGCATGGCCAATCAACTAACCTACTCATCTTTGGACTGTGAGAGGAAACTGGACACCTGGAGGAAACTCATGCAGACATAGGGGGAATGTGCAAACTCCACACGGACAGTGACCCAAGCTGGGAATTGAACCCAGGTCCCTGGCACTGTGAGGCAACAATGCGTACCACTGTGCCACCCCAATTTGTGTATGTGGGTTTTCAGAAGATGTTGATAAAGTACCACGTAACAGATTTCTGAACAGAAATGAAGCCCGTGGACTTAAATTGACAGCAGCAGCATGGGTACCAGATTGACTAAGAGACAAAAAGCAGAGTAGTAATGAGTGGTTGTTTGTTGAATTGGAAGTGAGTATACAGTGGTGTTCCTCAGGATCGGTTTTGACAATACTGAGCCAGAATTCTCTGGTCGTTCACGCCAACAGGATTCTTCCATCCTGCTGCAGTGAACAGAAATTTGGCCAAGCGCAAATTGTTTGTCCTCTCTGGTGGTGGATCGTGAACAGCCAGAGAATTCTGACCCTGATCTTGTTGATATATTATTGACCTGGACATGGCTTGATACAGTAGAATTTCAAAGTTTGTGAATGTCACTCAACTTGAAAATGCAGTTAACAAGAAGTATGATGGTAGCAGACTTTAGGAGGATGTAGACTGCTGAGATTGACAAATATTTGGTGAATGAAATTTAGTGCAGAGAAATGTAAAGCAGTGTATTTTTGAAAGAATTATGAGGACAAGCAATATAAACTAAGCAGTACAATTGGAGCAAAGAGACCTGAAGATCATATACACAAATATTTGAAGGTGGCAGGGTAGGTCAATATGGCAGTTAAAAAGAAAAGTATGGGTTGTTGTCTTTAGAGTGCAAAGGCAAGGAAGTGATTATAAATCCCTGGTTAGGTTTCACCTGGAGTATTGTGTCCTATCCTGGATGCCTTGCATCTCTCTCGAAACAGAGTACAGAGAAGTTTTATTAGAACTGGACCAGAGATGAGGGCTTTTGGTTGGGTGGCAAGACTTGAGAAGCTGGGCTTATTATTAGAGCAGAAAACAGTACAGGAAAATTTAACAGTGATGTTTAAAATTATAATGGGTTTTTACAGAGCAGATGGGGTGAGGTTGTTTCTACTGGCTTGAGAGTCAGAGGACACAGGTTGGGTTATCGAAGGGCCAAATAGCTTTCTCCTGCTCTTATCTCGATATTTCTATGTTTAAAATAATTGGCAAAAAACCCATCAGGGAAATGAGAACGATTTTTGAATACAATAAGCTGTTGTGATCTTGAGTAAGAAGCCTGCAAAGGGGTTGGCAGCAAATCGGTGTAAGCTTTTAAAAAGGAGACCAATTGAAGGGCTACAGGGAAATGATAGGTGAAAATGCTTTGTATGTTTTGTCACCCACATGGGATTAATGGCCTTCTTCCGTAGTTGTATTATATAACCACACTGCAAATACATACTGTAGGATAATACCAAATGCATTAATAGCTCAATGAAGATTTCCACACTTGTAAAATGACGTATTAAGTTAATACTAAAACTAATACTAAAATCTTTCCATTTTAGGTACGAGTATTCACCTTTTCAGTTGGTCAACATAACTATGATAAAGGACCATTGCAATGGATGGCCTGCACCAACAAAGGTATTTGATGACCTGTCCTTCATTGTAATAACATATTGAAAGAATCATTGACAATTTTGAATTGTTCTGCATTTTCAATTTATAAATTATTCTGAACACATTAAATATTTTCTTTTTATATTTCAGGCTACTTTTTTGAAATTCCTTCCATTGGAGCAATACGTATTAACACACAGGTAATAACATTGTATCATAATGTTGCTTTTATAATAATATTGTAGTTTAATTTACTAGATTCAACAAATCAATTTACTAAATAGCTGTGCAATGGATTTTAAAAAATATTGAACAGATTGAATAACAGATCATTTGTTGGCAAATACTCGGAAATTTAAAAATGTTTCTGTAATAGAGACCTCAAATAACAGTCTATTTGATTGGAGACATTGTACTGCATTAAAAGCTGTAAATTGTCAATAATATAGTTTACCTTTATCTTTTACACTCCTGTTGATATCAATCTAATGCATTTTGAGAGACTTTTGCCATAGAATTCGATTGGATAGCCATTATGTTTTCAGTGCTATGTTTATGCTTTGGTACTAAAATGCCATCTGTGCCACACTTGCCAACATCTGGCTTAGACCATGCCTGTGTCATTTTGGGTAGGTTGTTGGGAACATGTGCTGGAAGACATGCCAATCTAACAATGTCATTTGCCACCTCAATGCTCCAGCTAACTTCTCTTAAGCTGGCACAGCTGGACATGTGTTCAGCAACAGGAAGAACAGCCCTACCAGCTACATTTAAACGGATCATCAATCACTTCTTGTTGGACACTGATTTCCATTGATTGTTGTAGAGTTGCTCCAAGTATTTGGAGGTTAAAACTGCTATTTAAAGTTGCTGAAGGTTACAGGGAGTGACATGGCAAGTGACAGACTTGTTGTTGCAGCTTCAAAAGTTCTGCTCTAACTACTTGTTCCACATCTCAGGTATAGTGGATTTGATCTCTTTTGTGCTATGGTTTGACTAGGAGAACAAGCAGAAGTGACCCAGCGGGGAACAATCTGCTAAATAAGGAGAAGAGAAAATAAAAATCAAGGCTTGCATTTATATAATGCTTTTCATGATCACAGAACCTCCTAAAGCACTTTACAGCCAATCAAGTTCTTTTGAAATGTAGTTACTGCTGTAATGTAGAATTGCCAGTTTGCGCGTAGCATGCAACAGCAATGTGGTAATGACTAGATAATTGGTTTCTGTCATGTTGAGTGAGAGATAAATGTTGGCCAAGATACTGGGTTTAATTCTCCTCCTCTTTTTCAAAATAGAGCTATGGGATCTTTTCCATTCATATGAAAGGCAGAGGTTTATCATCTCATCCAAAAGACAGCATTTCTGACATTGCTGCACTCCCTCAGTACAGTGTAATGTTTTAGCATTGATTTTTGTGTTCATGTTGGAATTAACCCTACAACCTTCTGACTTGGACGCTAGAGTGTGGCAACCAATCATATTGCTTTAATGTCATGTCATTTACATTGCATATTCTTTGCAATGTGGATCGAGGGTTGTTGAGATCTGAAGTGAAATTCGACAAAAGTGCTGCGAACACAACCACATTTAAAGGAAGGAGGAGGGTTTTGAGCTGAAGACCTTATCTATCCAGCGCCTTCAAGGAGAAGGTGAGCAGCACTGTGCCACAGTGCCTAGCACCGCAGCCTCACAGCGCCAGGGACACAAGGTTCAATTCCAGCCTTGAATCGCTGTCTATGTGGAGTTTACACCTTCTCTCCGTGTCTGTATCAGTTTCCTCTGAATGCTCCAGTTTCCTCCCACAGTCCAGAGATGTGCAGGGTAGGTGGATTGGTCATGATAAATTGTCCATTAGTGTTAGGGAGATTAGCAGGGTACATATGTGGGATTGTGAGAATTGAGGTGGGGTTGCTGTTGCAGGGTTCTGTGAACCAAATGGCTTCCTTCTGCACTGTAAGGATCCGAAGGAGCATTGCTCCTACATTAAATGCAACTAAGAACTCTGTTTTACTCACAAGATATCACTTGTTGTAGGTGTGCTGATGTCTTAGAGCAGAGTAAGGATGGTATTGTCACTGGCTGTGCGGGTGACCAAGGCCATGAATTTATTTTGCCTTGGGTACCATCTTGGCTGAAGCGTGCAATATTTCCAATATCTCCCAGTTTGCTAGCTGCTGTTGCATGAGGGAGGCCATTGAAATTATGTGTACAGAGGAAGCTAAATATATTTCATTCTTTCTTGCCAGAGAGAAACCGATGGAGTGAGTTATGTGTTTCACCAGCATGGTAGGATTCACGTCATTTTTGCCAGCACCAAATGTAAATTCTTATCGCAACTGATACAATACATATTGTAACAATTGTCATATTTTATTGCACAGCAAGAAATAGATTTTTACATTGCTGTGGTGGAGCTGGTGATTGTAAATATCAGAACAAGTGGTAGCAATCCTGTGTCATCAATTTCTTCATCTTTGAGCACTCCCTGCTCCCTCACCACTGCCTGGCTAAGTGGCAGCTCTTGTGTTTCTGATAGTGTTGTGGTGAGAAAGTGGGAACATGTCTACAGCACCTGCAGCTTACAGCTCAGAGTAATTGTGCGATGAGGCGGGATGTGGGAGGGAGGATTTATTATGAGCAATACGCAGCCTCATTCCTGCTCAAGTAATGGCGAGCGTCACCTCTTTTCAGGTGAGGACATGCAGCCATGTTTGTCATCATTGTTTAGTTGTGGCTGCCTGTGGTTATGTGCCACCATATCCTGGCAAGAGAGAAGGAAGTGTGTTCAGCTCATTCTATTTAGGTTATGGTTCAATAACTGATGATGGATTCAAAATGGTGGTTGGATGCCTGCAGTAGTGCTAAGTATATAATAGTGTGAGGACACAATGAATGTGAGGTGTGCACCGAGACTGATAGAGATTGTTGATAGAGGTATGTGATTAGAAGTAAGAGATAGGTGGAGTTAATTATGCATAGTGATTCCTGTGCACGTTTTTGCTGATATCCAATAACGCTCCCACAATGTTACCGTAGATGTGTTCTTGCTCAGTTCCTTCTGTCTTTGTTATTTATGAAAAAAAGCATATTATTTCCAAATTCAGATAAGTGTGAATGCACTGGAGTTCAGGCACATTGAGAGGAAACACAGTATACTTTCACCTCTGTGACCGGAGCTTTAAGTAGCTAGATTGCTGGGAAGAAGCTATTTTCTGAAACATCGAGGGTTCAGAGGAAAAGCTGGGATAATCTAAACCCAGTTCCTTGGGCTCAAATCCACTGCTCGATATTGGGAAAAGTTTACAATTAATTAGCACTATTTCACAGAGTTCACCAAGAGGGCTGGCGTGGCCTTTTCTTTGAAACAGAAGATTACAATATTTTGGGTTAGAGTGAAGAGATTTTCATTTAAGACTTGACGATGGAATTGTGTCAGTAAATGGGCAAATATAATTCGTGCCAGCAACCAATAACCCAGATACCTGCCAACATAGTCTGCCATGTAAACATTTTGAGGTGTCACAGGAACACATTTGAGGGTTCACTGTTTTAAGATAATTGCTTAGATGAACTGCAATTAAAACATTTTTTTTAATCTAATTCTTTTACCATTTTAATTCAAAGTGCTGGACAGACTTGAAACTGGGAGTGTTTCAGATCTGACTTTTAGATCCATTTTCATGTGCCTGTGTATGCACTCTGCCTGCAAAAATATCAGCAATTCTGAATCGCACTGCACAAGCCTGGATGGGAAAGCTCTGCAGCTCCAATCGGTGCCTCCAACTACACAAGCAGAAAAAAAATGAGAGCATGCAGTTCCCCTGCTACATCCCTCCTGGGCCGGATAATGTCTCCCTCTGGCCCACACAGACATTGCCTCACCCCACAACATTATTGATCCCCTTATCTCCCATCCCATCTGCCATATAGATCAATCGTGGACCCCTTCCCTCTCCCACCACTGATTACAGGCAGACTGGCAGTGGTTCCCCGCCCCCCCCCACAATGCATTGATCTCAAGCCGTCGGACCTCCTTGCTCCCCCCCTCCCGCCCCTCAAGCAGAGCGCTATCGGTCACTGGGCACTCACTTCCTCACTAACCCTCTCTGACAAGAGCGCCCTAATCAAATCTATATGGAGCATATCTGTTTTGCACCAATTCCGGATGGGCAAATGCAGTGGTAAAGGGGAAAGAACCTGTAAAGTTGGGTGTGCAGCCCATTAAGTCAATTTAAATGCATGTAAATGCGTCTGTTTCAAGTTGTGGTTCTGATCGCGACCATTTCCGGGCCTTAGTAAAGGGGAAACGGGTGTGGAGGTGGGCATGGATTACACTACTCATCTCTCACCCAACTTAACCAAATTTCCTTGCCCAAAAATGGTAAAATATGAGATACTAACCGAGGCAGTGAGTTACAGTTTTGTGGCATCAGAAATAGCTGCATGGTTGCAGGCAGAATAACATAGTATGTGTTATATGGTAAAATGCTGTGTCTCTGCTTGCTGTATCTTCTGATGTGCAACAAGCAATGCTATAAGAGATTTTCTACACTTTGCATCGAGTATTTGTCACCTGTGGTATGTTTCAAACCTCGCAGTTCATCTGAGCAATCATCTTAAACTATATTAAAAAAATGGAAACTTGTCATTTTCTGCTAGTAATTTATCTTTGATCAGCTCGACTCCCAGCAAGAGCTCCATTTTAGTAGTGCAGCATTACAATTTCACTTCAGATCCTAACAACTCCAGATCAACATTGGAAGGAGTAGCAGTGTGAACGACATGACATTAAAGCAGCAGGATCAGTTGCTACACTCCAGGCAACATGTTTCAGTGTCACTGAAAGTAGACATGTCGAAGCTTCTCATCTTACACTGATCCGGACATTCACAAGAATATCAAATGTAAAGGAACAACAATTTACACTTTATTAGAAGAGATTGCTGATTGATTGGCAAGTGGACTCTGATAGAAACATTAGCAAAGAGAATGCACCAGTTAACTGCCAAGGGGATTCTCTATTACTGTCTGCCACAAGTCTATTTTCACTGCTCAGTATCTGCATTGGGATTCCTACAGTTCCACAATTGACCTTATTAACAACCTCATAAAAGGGCCCAAGCCATTTGTTCACTCTGAAAACTTGATGCTGAAATAGGGCACAGCAAAGCCATCCTGCGAGATAACAGCTATCCTGATCAGATCATTGCTTGACGTAGCAACTGAAGTGGTGCTCACCACTAACCAGGTGCTGTTTGTCAAGCCAAATGTTGTTCTGCCCTTCATTCAATTGTGTAATGTGGTATATGAATTTAAGTGTTGTTTGATGCTAGGTAGGTGTGTTGTATGCTTCTAAGAGTGACAGGTCTCTTCAAATACTTCGACTATTTGCAAAATAATAACCATACCCAACTAGCCTGTGCTTGCAAAGCTCAGTGTCCAACATTAGGTGTGACTCCATGATCAAACAACATTTGCTAAACAATCCTGGGTGTGATAAGGATTTTGCTGACAACCAATTTAAGATTATTGGGCTCAGAGTGTGGCACACTTCCATGTGCTAGAAGGTACATTTTTAACACAAGGACCCAGTTCTTTGCAGACAGAAAGTACAGGTACACACATTGCACTGTTTCAACTGTACAAAGTAAGTGACAGCCATTCTCTGTTCATTCCCTGGAGCCTTACCTGGACTAGAATCAAGCTGCCTGCTTTGAATTTTAACAAAGTTTGGCAGTCATCAGTTAATTGATGTATTCTCCATGGCAACACGTCTACCAACCAGAATCTGCTTGCCAACCAATCACTATATGCTTGGCATGTGGTTAACTCTTTACATTTGGTATTTTTGTGAATCTCCCAATGAGTACAGGACAAGAAGCTTCATCATGTGACTTTTTTCAGTGATACTCAAGTTCTGGACTATAAAATAACAATTTGTACACCTAATAGAATTTATTAAAGATGTCATACGCAATGTCGGTGCTTTTGAGATAAATCTGAAATGGAAAAGTCCACACTGCATTCCAAAGTTATCATCCACCACAGCATCATCAACTGCTCCATCCACAGTTGCTTACAACAATTTAATGTTTCTGATTTTCCAGGCTTCGGCCATCTTGAACACAAACACAGCTCAGCAGCAGAGTAATGGTGTGTGGCGTAATAATATTCTTGTCTTTAGGAAATTGGAAGGTGTGGGAATTAAAATGAAGGCTGTTTGCTTACTGCTCTTTCACACCCACTGGAACTCAGGTTATACAAAGCCTTGGGCAGAATACCTCAGGAGGCTTTACATTGGCCTGGGAAAGAATACGCCAGAGAGACACCAGAACAGCTCTGGGGCTGATGATAACGTATGGGACAGGCTGTTTTAAACTCTGGCTTGTTTTATAGAGTGTTTACAAGATTGAAGAGTGATTGGTGTTGAAAAGAATCCAGGGATTTGAAAGGGTAAATGCAGAGACACTAATTCCTCTGGCTCAATCCAGAACTAGGGGGCACAAATAACATCCTCATTCCCTCTGCCTATTGTCATCCGTTTAGTGTGTGCAGTCCACTGGCTCTATATAAATGAGGCTCAGCCATTTGCATTCAATGGGTCACCCATCACACCTCCGGGTTGCTTTGGTGCCACTTACTGTCAGACAGAAGTCTAAGAATTCAAATCACTCCAGAATCACTCAGAGTATTTCCGTAGAATGTCTCAGTATGTCTGACAGCATCTATGGAGAGAGAATAGAGCTAATGTTTTAAGGCTTGTTGACCCTTTGTCCTCAGAATCTTTCCACAGATGCTGCCAGACCTAGTGAGATTTTCCAGCATTTTCTATTTTTGTTTCAGATTCCAGCATCTGCAGTTATTTGCTTTTATTTTACGTGACATCAGGGATGGTATTGTCTGGCCGTGCTGTCCCCAAAACCGGAGAATCCCACCCAGGATCAATGGACCTTTGCATGGTCTGCCTCCTGCCCACTATAATTCCTGTGGCGGATGGGATGGGAGAATTCCTCCCCCATGTTCTGCAGTCTCTCTATAAGGAAGTTATGATAATCCAATTTTTGTGGAAGAAATCCATATGTCTATTGTGTATTTTATTCTTTAAAATGATTGTATTTCTACACCTAAAAAAGTACAGTCGAAAGTAATTATTTTCTGCAATTGCCACTGTGGGATGTTTTGACTGCTGTGATCAATTATACTTTTAATTTTTCTAGGAATATTTGGATGTGCTCGGGAGACCAATGGTTTTAGCTGGCACGAAGGAAAAACAAGTTCAGTGGACCAACGTGTACCTGGATGCATTGGTACGATATGAAAAATTTATACTTAGTGTTAGCATTTGCATGGAGCGAGTATTTTTTATTTAAGGACAGTCTAAAAAATAGACATTGCACAGCTGGTAGAGAAGGATACTGGAAGAATTTGTTCTTTGTAACACTCACCTTGCCTGCATTCAAAATCGCAGTATTGTGAGCAGTTATCAATAATACTCTTCTCAGACACATTCAACTGTTTTTTTTTTGCCTGAATTAAACAACATATGATGCCATTCAGCACCTGAAAATGAAATAATTTTGAATTGGATAGATTAAGTCTCAATTGCATTTTATTCCATTCAAAACTCAGATAATCTCATGACAACTGAATGGCTCTAATTAGGGAAATACGAGGTAATATGATAATGAGGATCAGAAAAGAAACGTCTTTTATCTTGACTAAAAGTGAAGATTGAGTTCAGTTCAGTTTTACTTCCTCTAATAAGTTGCTCAGTCCTTTCAAATGCATTTTACAGTATTTTCTACAAAGGATGATGATGTGATCTTTAGCACTGCACCTAACCTTCTTTTTATGAACTTCTTAGCAATTGTTCCAAGCAAAATACTTCAAAAAATACACTGCTGGCAAAGCATGTATTAATGAGGTATTTATCCTGAAAAAGCTCTATTACTTTGTTTATTTCCATCCATGTAAGACTGTTGTTTTGAGTGCAAGGGTATTCACGTGGGCTATTCAATCGGGTAATTTATTCATTAGTGTCACAAGTAGGCTTACATTAACATTGCAATCAAGTTATTGTGAAAATCCCTCAGTCGCCACATTCTGGCAGCTGTTTGGGTACACTGAGGGAGAACTTAGCGTGGCCGATGCACTTCACCGGCACATCTTTTGGATTGTGGGAGGACCATCGAGAGGAAACCCACGCAGACATGGGCAGAACGTGCAGGCATGGATTCAGTGTATGTCACTCAGTTGAGGCATGTAACGCTGACATCAATGTGGATGAGTCATGCAGACCTGTCTCTCTGGTATCATAAATGAAGCAATGCTTTAAATAACACTTTTACTAAGAAACAGAGTTCAAAGTATCCTTGCCTCACATTAGGTCTATTTCTTAATTATCAGTTAACCTTCATTTATTTTCCTTTAATTTGACCATTGGTTTTTTGATTTCTGTTTGAATTTTGAAATGTGCAGCCAGGTGCAGGGAAGCTGCTCATTCTCATTGAGCTCAGGAAGATGGGTTGGGCATAGGCACATCAATCATAACTCTTTAAACAGTCCTCATGATCAGGAGAATGGTGGTTTTGTAGCCTCATTGCCAGCTTAAGTAGTGTCCATCTCTACTGGTGGGGCTGCCTTCTGAGCTTTCAGCCCCAGGAACCCAACTACCATCTTTAGTTGGATGGTGGAGGCAATTCAGAGGTAGAAGATTTGGCTGGAATGCGCACATTAAACCCGTAAAGGGTCAGATCTAGGAATGGTCCCAACTCCTGAAGGTATTCAATCAATCAGTACAACTTTCCACCTGTGCTGTGCTGCTTTTTTCCTTCTCTTTCAGTGCAGTGAGTTAACATTGAATCAAATCCACTCAGCATTATTTTGGGGGTAACTTGTCAGTCAACAAAAACAGGTGGCTTCTGCATTTCCTTTCTTGTTCTCTTGAAACTTGCACTTGCCAGGTCACTGACCGACACATTGCTCTTGACCCGTTGGCAGCATTGACAGAGTGAGCACTGAACAAATCATTTCTCTCTGAAATAACTCCTCAGAGGCCAAAATCCCTTCAACAGATTCCCTTTTATTACAAACTTATCTTCATTGCTAAGAATGCTTCAGGTACACAGTGAGAATCCAGAGAGTCCGTAAACCGGATACTCCTCATTATATACACATACGAGACACCCTGATTGGGTAAGCAATCATTATCTCAGTTAGGGAGCTCATACTCCGAGGCCCAAACTCCTAGGTTCTTTGAGCTTATTACACTCTTCCTGCTGCCAAGGGATGCTGAGTGGAGTTGAATGCTCCATTTAACTCTTTCCTGCAGAAACACTGGAGAGACTGTGTCATGGATGGGGAGAATGTAGAATTCAAAGACATTTATAGGATCATAGAACCCTACAGTGCAGAAGAAGGCCATTCTACTACAAATCCACCCAGGCCGTATCCCCATAACTCCATGCACTTACCCTTGTTGGCCCCGACACTAAGCAGCAATTTAGCCAATCCACCTAATCCAGATATCTTTGGACTGTGGGAAGAAGCTTGCGCAGATATTGGAAGAACGTGCAAACTCCATACAGATAGTTACCCAAGCTGGAATCGAACCCAGGTCCCTGGCACTGAGGTTGCAATACTAACCACTATGCCATCGTGCTGCCTGGCATTAGTCTTACTGAATACTAAGTACTGCATCTGATTCTTTTACCACAGTAACACTTCTTCTGACATCAAAGGTGCAAAGCAACAATTTGCCACCAGTACAGAGCATAGAAAGCTGTTAAACAGCAGTTCAGGAGCTTATACCTGCTACCTGTGGAGCCACGCGCTTTGTTGTTTGTCCTTAAATCAACTCAACCTCTAACACACTTGTCTTTTGTGAACTACTCCAGTTTTCTACAGCATATGGCATCTCACGTGACACTGTTGGTAAATGAGAGCAATCTCTCAATGAAATCATAAATATTGAGTTAATACAAAGGGGGTAACCACATTGCTTTTAGTCAAGCTCTCAACCAGTTTAGAGTAAAGTGCTATTTATCTTATTAGCCAGTACATTCTTCATGAAATGCAAGAAAGTTCTCCACCTGAATATTTATTTCCCTGGTTCAAATTAGTCTTGCCTTTCTCTCCTCCTAATTAAATTGCTGAGAATTTTCCTAATTGCGGCATTTTTGTGTGGGATTCAAAGAACAATGACCAGATTTACTAAGCTTTAGATAACAGGCTTTACTGGAATGGTCTGGGATATTTTAGGAACCTTTCCTTTATCCCATGATCATTCTATTTGTGTTTAATTTGCTCAGCCTCTTTGGGGGAAGATTACCAAGTACGGATAATAAATCCAAATCGTTGCATTTTTTTCCTGAATATTGTGCATTAATAAACATGCTGAAGGATCCAGATTTTTCCCCCATGGTTATAAGAACATTGGTAATGTTTCCTTCATGTAAGAATTATTAATGCTTTATTTCCTTCTGCCAATTTTAATTTTCCTCCAGAAAAGATCTTATTATTTGCACAGTAATTAGGGAATATCAAATTGCACACAAATGCGCTTCAGCTGTAGATTAATACACGTGCTATACAGTATAATGTCCCTATTATAACCTACTACGTACTGTGATCAGCACCATGGGAGATCCATTAGTGTACTGAGTAAAATACACAATTATTAGGAGAACTATATAAAATAATTGCTATCTACAAAGTATGTTATTTAACTATAATCCTGCCCCTTTTTTCTTCCAGCATTTTAAAGTGTCCCCAAACCTACTCCATGACCTAGTCCTACCTTCTAACCAACTGTCTAATTATGGCCAACTTGGGCATTGGAAGTCTTTTTTTTAAATTAAAATGTGTAAAAAGGAAAGGCATATGTATCAGAGATTGACAGTGAGAGGGATTAATATCCACAAGAGTGAGGAAATTGGCAGCTGGAGAGCCCTAAGAGAAAGAGGGAAACAAAATAGTGAGAACTGTCAGAGAAGCAAAGGGAGGGATAATGACAAAACTGGGAGGGGCACACGGGTAAGTCAGAAAGCGAGAAGAGCAGAGAGAAGCAAATGTTTTTCTTGAATATGTGAACAGTCTCAGAGCAATTTGACATATTTATTCAAATGACCCACGCATCTTTGTGATTTCTTCAGACACTAATAACGTGGTTGCCATTCATTAGAATATCTAATATCCAATCAAACATCTTGCTGATGGCAGTTGACAACTCAGTATGGAGGAAGTCTATGATGGAGATATTCAGTAAAGGAACAGATACGTCAGGATAGTGCTTGGACTAGTAATTGGAGACCAAGACTAAGAGACCTGAAGACGTGAGTTGGAAGCCCCACATCGCAGTTGGGGAACTTAATTCAGTTGTAGAAAGAAAGTAGAAGCTGGTATTGGTAATGTTGACCATGAGGTTCCCAGATTGTTCATTAAAATCTGGTCTGTGTGTGGCTCTAGATTCACAGCAATGTAGTTGGTTTTTAATTGCCCTCTGAAGTGGTCTTGAAAGCCATGCAATTGTATTCAAAGCAACAATGCGTCACCATTGCCTCGAAGACTATTAGAATTGAGCAATAAATGGTGACCAGCCAGTAACATCTGCGTTCTGCGAGTGAATAATAGGAAGAAATGTTTGTAAGAGTGTTTTCACCAAAAGCTTTGCTCAACATAGAATGGAAATAGCAAAGTTACAAGCATGAGAATAATTCATTTGCTATTTTGTTGACCATTAGAGGGTCTGTTGAGCCATTACATTTCCTTGCCTCAACCTGCACCAGAATTAAGCACCTCGTCTCTCCCTCCCCCAAGGCCAGTAATGACGATAAAGCCTTGGACATAATGGTCTGTAATTTGCTGTAGGAGTGAGTCTAACAATCTGCCATTACTTATACTTGTCCTTGCCCACTCAATCTCGATGTTTTCTTGTACCATGAGTTCGCAAAGTGTGAGGGAAAGCAGGCACCTGGGAGGGATCTGAATGAACACAGTGAGTGAATGTGCATTTCCTGAAACAATTACGTTGAGCATTTGTCGAATTAGTGTCGGGAGGGTTGAGACGGAAGCCAAATTAGGTGCAGGAAAGGAAATAAAAATGAAAAGTTGGATTAAAAGAGAAAATAAAGAATACAAAGGAAAAGAGAAATAAATGCTCCAACTTTAAATTTCACATTTTAAAAATTATGCAGCATTTAGAATTAGACTTAAACCGTTAACTTTTGTCGTCAGAGTGTTTCTAGTCAGTCATTAATAAATAGCACATAATTAAAATCTCTTTCAGTTAATGCCATTTTAAATAAATATCTACAAACCCCAAGTGACACACTCAGGCTCTTGCATCGCTTCAGACAATTCTGATTTTCTGCAGTGAGTTTAGTCTGTGCAAATAAAGCAACTCTGTGGTGAGTCAGACAGTGAGAAGCTTGTGACAGAATGCTGTAACACGAACATAAATGTTTGGGTTTCTTTGTATAACCAGGCATGTGCCTACACCTGAAGTAGCTGTGGCATTTGTGCAAAAATAATGGACATGTTGTTAGCCTTGCCATTATTTTGACAGCAAGTTATAGACCACCAGTACTGCCAACTGGACTGTACGGCAGGAACATAATTTAAAATAATAGCAAAAGTTGCTTTTCTAAACCTTCAACAGCGAACTTTAAAGCCTACATTTTTGTATTCCCTGCAGATGGGTTTGAAGGGGGGCTCATAATATCCACCCTCAGGCAAAGAACTTTGTCTCAAATTCCCAATTGGAATAGTGACTGTCTCATATTTCTGCCCACTAATTTTGGTCTTCTGGAAGTGGAAACAGTTTATTTATGCTTAGACCTTCCTGATACTTAATGTGCACTCCCCCTGTGTAAAATGTTATGTAGAGAAGTGGATCCATCCCCAACTGCCCCCGGCACTCCCCCGGTGTAAAATGACACATATAAGGGTTTCATCCCATCCCTGCCACTATTTTACCCACAACAGGGGGGAGCCCATGCCGAGTATAGTCTGGCAGCTTTCGTTGTGCTGGCTGGTGTCGGGCAAATGGGAAAGACCTCTTGCAGGCCCCCCTCTACCCATTGGTACACCTAACTGACCACATCCCTGAGATCATACTTCCTCCTTCACACTCCTCCTCCAGCCTCTCAGACCCCATTCTTCTCACATCCTTGCCAGCCTGACTCCAATAAAACATCCTCACTTACCTTGGTGTCTGGCTCCAGCAATGATTATTGAGGACTGTCAGGAGTGGCCATCACTCCTGCCTGGCACTGCTGAATCTCCAAAGTTGCCATCTAATTGGCTGGCAGCTTTCAAAAGCAGGGCTTTCTGTGACCAAGGGGCAAAAATCCTATTTCCAGCCCAATAAATGAGAGTGAGGCAGCCATTCTATGATTACTAATGACCATGATGCTCCGTAAATCCCAGCCAGAGGACAAACTTTAAAAAAAAATTGAGTCCTCAGCTATTTTCCTATCTGAAACCTGAGCATTTCAAATAAAGGTTTCTGATTTTTAGTAGTGCAGTGGCAATATCGTATGAAAATAAGGGGCAGTCGTTGTTTCTTTTTTATCAGCTAAATTTTCACTTGGGTGCTGTGTACAGACCTCTTGTGCAATTTTAAAAGTAAATTCTTATTGCCAGCATTTCTTGGCACAACTTGAGTTTACAAATGAATGAATGATGTAAAGGGGTCTGTTAGTTCAAGTGGTTAGATGCTAAGGGTGCAGCGTAGAGTATTGCCAAAAGCCTGTGTGCAATCTCTGTACTGGCTGAAATCATTCTTGGGGTTCACTGCGATTAGTTACCTTTAGACCATGAGGAAGCAAGATGAGGAGAGAGAGAGGATGATGATGGTGCAATCATGGATTTTTATGAAGAATAAAAGGAATACAGTGGCCTAATTCAATATGCACTTGGCATCTTGATGCATTTTGTAACCTTACAGAAATACTTTGTGGGGAATTTTCCCACCCCACCTGCCATGGGAATCGTCGCAGAATTAGGGGGGAGCATGGTGTGGGTAGGGAGACAAACCATACAAAGATCTGTTGACCTTGTGTGGGAATTTCCGGTAGCTGGATAATCCCACCCTTTATCTTCAAAGATGATGCCACATTTAAAAGCAGGTTCAAATTCTACTGGTCTAATCACTATTCTCATTAATTTTTGATAATTGTGCAAAATAAAATGTTTCATGGGATTGACAGTTTTATAATTCTTTAAACTGTACTGCTGGAGTGAAAGACGTGGTCAATCTGCCATATTGGAAGGGGAATTAGAGACCATTTTAGTTTGCATAAATCCCAATTTGTCATTTATAAAAAATTAAAATGATCCACTCCAATTAGTATTTCAAAAACATCAGGGAAAATGTACATCCCAGCTGATTGCATTTGCAGGCATCCATCATCATAGCATTGGACCTTTGTCTGTCAGAGTGATGTCTGTCCACATCTCAAGTGAAATATCAACAAACTGTACTACCAACCTATGTTCACAACAATGAAATCCTTGTTATCTGCACTTATACTCAAGTATGTCAGTGAAAGGAGAATTCTTACAGATGAAGTGGGACCTGGGGGATTGTCAATTTATTGATGATCAGAAAATTGCAGAGGTATTTAATGAGCACTTCACTTGTTACTGAAGTGAAAAATATTGGAAAGGAGGATTGTACAGTCACAGAGTGTGAGATGAGCAATGTTATGATGAATAAAGGGCTAAAGCAAGACAAAGCAACAAAGCCACACAGGATACATCAAAGGAGCACAATTGCACAAGACAAACTCAGGTGAGTCAGGCTGTTTAAAAAAAAAATGATATTCTTATGTTGAGGTAAATTGCAAGTTTATACCTCCTCCCACCTCATAGAGGTAGAGTCATAGACGTTTACAGCATGGAAACAGGCCCTTTGGCCCAACTTGTCCATGCTGCCCCTTTTTAGAAACCCCTAGGGTTAATCCCAGTTGCCTGCATTTGGCCCACATCCCCCCATGCCCATTGTATCCATATAACTATCTAAACGCTTTTTAAAAGACAAAATTGTCCCAGTCTCTACTACTACCTCTGGCAGCTTGTTCCAGACACTCACCACCCTCTGTTGAAAAAGTTGCCCTTCTCAGCACTTTTGTATCTCTCCCCTCTCACCTTAAACTTATGCCTTGTAGTTTTAGACTCCCCTATCTTTGGGGAAAGATATTGTCTGTCTAGCTGACCTATACCCTTCATTATTTCATAGATCTCTATAAGATCATTCCTCAGCCTCCTACGTTCTAGAGAAAAAGGTCCCAGTCTATCCAGCCTCTCCTTATAACTCAATCCATAAAGTCTTGGTAGCATCCTAGTAAATATTTTCTGCACTCTTTCTAGTTTAATAAGATCCTTTCTATAAGAGGAAGACCAGAATTGTACACAGTGTTCCAAGTGTGGCCTTACCAATGTCTTGTACAACTTCAACAAGACATTCCAACTCCTGTATTCAATGTTCTGACCGATGAAACCAAGCATGTCGACTGACTTCTTCACCGCTCTGTCCACCTGTGACTTCACTTTCAAGGAGCTCTAAACATGTACCCCTAGATCATTTTATTCTGTAACTCTCCCCAACACCTACCATTAACTGAGTAAGTCCTGCTCTGGTTCAATCTACCAAAATGCATCACTTTGCATTTGTCTAAATTAAATTTCATCTGCCAATCATCCAGCCCAATTGATCAAGATCCTGTTGCAATTGGAGATGACTTTTTTCACTGTCACTATGCCACCAATCTTAGTGTCATCTGCAAACTTACTAATCAGACCTCCTATATTCTCAACCAAATCATTAATATAAATGACAAATAACTGATCCCTGAGGCACACTGCTGGTCACAGACCTCCAATTTGAAAAACAACTCTCTACAACCACCCTCTGGCTTCTGTCAAGAAGACAATTTTGTATTCATTTAGATATCTTACCCTGAATCCAGTGAGATTTAACCTTATGCAACAATCTACCATGTGGTACCTTGTCAAAGGTCTTGCTAAAGTCCATATAGACAACATGAACTGCACTGCTCTCGTCTACCTTCTTGGTTACCCCTTTCAAAAAACTCAATCATATTTGAGACATAATTTTCCATTCACAAAGCCATGCTGACTGTTTCAAATCAGTCCTTGTGTCGCTAAATGCGTGTAGATCCTATATTATAAAATACATTCCAACAGTTTACCCACTACAGATGTGAGGCTCACTGGCCTGAAGTTCCCAGACTTTTCCCTGTAGCCCTTTTTAAAGATTTGCCACTCTCCAATCTTCAGACACCTCACCCATGACTATTCATGATTCAAATATCTCAGTAAGGGAACCTGCAATTTCCTCCCTAGTCTCCCACGGTGTCCTGGGATACACTACTTCAGGTCCCAGGGATTTAACTATCTTGATGTGTTTTAAGATTTCTCTTCATTAAACCCCAACAAGATATTGTCTATTCCTTTCTTCTATTTATCTAGCCTCCCCTTCAATGCATCTTCACAGTTCATCTCAGTTATTCCTTGTGGTAGCACATTCCACATTTTAACCATTCTTACTCTTGGGGCAAAGAACTTTTCCTCAAATTCCCTGTTTGATTTATTTGAGATAATCATATATTTCTGGCCACGAGCTCTGGTCTCCGTGCAAGTGGAAACAACTTATTTACACCGACCTTATCAAACCTTTTCATAATCTAAAGGGAAATATCCTGTGCCATTCAATTTTTCTTGACGTAACCTCTCAGTTAATTTTTTTTGCACTATTTTCAGTGCTTTTATATTGTTTTATAATATGGAAACCAAAACTATTTATAGGACTTTTGGGCAGCACCGTAACACAGTGGTTAGCACTGCTGCCTCACAGCTCCAGGAGCCTGCGTCCGATTCTTGGCTCGGGTCACTGTCTGTGTGGAGTTTGCACATTCTCCTTGTGTCTGCACAGGTTTCCTCTGGGTACTTTGGTTTCCTCCCACAGTCCAAAGTTATGCGGGTTAGGTTGATAGGCCATGCTAAAAAATTGTCCTTTAATGTCCAGAGTAGCAGAGGTTAGAGAGATTAGTGGGAATAATACGTGGGGATATGCGGGTAGAGCTTGGGTGAGATGGGCCAAATGGCCTCTTTCTGCACTGTAAGGTTCTATGATTCTATGAAAAGTGGCCTAACCAAGGTTCAAAGAAGTTTAGTGCAATCTCTTAGTTTTTTTTATTTTGATTTTCTCCAGCAATATACCCCAGCTCTTTGTTTTTATTTATCACCTTGCATTGCTATCTTCGGTCATTTATGTATCTACCCATTCAAACACTTATCCAAGGTATGTATGGCATACATATCACTTCTCGATATTGAAATTAACTTTCCTATTAAATGCCTGTTTTCTAAGTTTGCAAATATTTTCTTGTATTTTGTAATATTCTTCCTTCTGTATGAACTATATTCCCCAATTTGGTGTCATCCACAAAATTAAAAATTGTATTCCAAACTTCCAAGTCCAAGTTGTTAATTGAGCGGAGAATAGTGGTCCCAGCACCGAACCCTGTGGGACACCACTTGCCCCCTTTCTTGCCAAACTGGATGATTCATTTTAACCCTTGCTCTCCACTTTGTCCTGTCATTAGGTCGTTATCCATTTTTCTATCCATGCGCTGACTTCAGAAGCCCTGATCTTAGTTATGATTCTACTGCATTCACCCTTTCTTTTATTGTCTGTGTATTAAGTATGTATCATTTCCATTGTTTCAGGTTTACTATCCTTTCCTTAATCGTCCACGGTCTTTACTTATCAACTCATTGTTTTTTGTCTTTCTAGCAGAATATATTTCTCTATAACTCCATTGATTACTGTTGAAATAATACCTCCGCTCATTCTATCTCTGTCACTTTTTTTTCCAACTTACCTTCCCTAATATTATTCACTTTCCTCAAAACTAAGCTTTTTTTCAATCTTTGGCTGGAATCTTCTCATATAAGTTTAAGGCTCAGACTGAAAATTGCCTTGTTGCTCTCCAGCTGCACAGCCGAGGTTTCATTTCAGATCTTCAGCCTCTCTCGGTAATAAATAAATGAGTGGGTGGGGTTTCTGTCATCACTCTGGCAGGGTGGGGCCCGAAACTGTTGACAGGGCTGTCTCCACAGAGATTGGGGTGCCATCTTTAAAGTATAACTCCTTCTACCATCACCATGGAAGTGTCATCCAGCATTTCCCACCTCACCATATTTCATCCTGTTCTCCATGTGATGCTAGCTCACCCCTCATTTCTCAAAGAGTTTTGTTTAAAGTATTTGTTGTGCCACATAGAATACGACCCGGTTGTCCTGATGTGTGGACTCTGTTGTATTGGAATTCATGAAGTGCAGACCGGGCTTGCCTACCTTCAAGTAGTTCAATGTGGCCCAATGAAAATGAGAAGGATATGATATTGGCTATAATACCAAAAGTACTGTTTTGTTTATTGGTGTACGTGAAGTGGGCATTGCTGTCATGACAGCAGCTATTGCTCATCCCTAATTGCCCTGGAGAAGATGGCCGCCTTGAATGGCTTTCTCGGCAATTTCAGAACACAATTAAGGGTTAACCACATTGCTGAGAGTCTGGAGTCACACATAGGCTAGACCAAGTAAGGATTTCCTTCTCTAAAGGACTTTAGTGAATCAATTGAGTCTGTGCGACAATCCAGTAGTTTCATGGTCATCATAACTGATTATTTCAAATCAACTTAATCAATAGAATCTAAGTTCCCTGGCTACCACGGTACGATTTGAAATCATTTTCCCAGATCATTGGTGGATTATAGCAACATAACTACAACATTACTATACGTGAATGCTATATGTATTTGAGTTATTTTTGCTCACTTGAACCTGATTAATATGTCTTGAATTGCATTTTTCTACAGATATTCTAACCTGTTATGTTTCTATGTGCATCTGTGTATGTCTTCTATTCCTGTCTGTCTATATGTACCTTTCACTTTACCGTTACAATAGGAACTCGGTCTTGTTATCACAGGAACACTGCCCGTCTTCAACTTAACTAAAGATTCTAGTGGAAACCAGGTATGTTGTCCAGTGCAAGAGTTTAATACATCATTCTTGGTCATGTATTTATTGTGTATGAACTTTCAATTCAATCTTCAAAAATACTTATAGTAATGATACTATATCAATTCCATAATATTGTTATGAATTATACATAGCGCTATTCTGGGAGATGGCAGTTCAGTTAAAGAAGATAGAAATTCTCAAAATTACTGAAATAGATTTTTATCATTTGCCATTTGGAACAAAAGTTTAAATATGTGTGTTGACCTATACAGTTTGAAAAATCAGCTTGAAACCTTTGAACTTTATGGGAGAAATTAATGCTTCAAGTGCCTTGGTATTACAGGATTTATTATAGAAAATGATGCTCACAGGTAACACACAATGAAAGCTGTAGAGATCCCAGTATTACAGTCATCGGGTTCTGGGCTGTTCATCTTCCTGGTCCTTACAATTGTCTTGATTTTGAATTTCATCTGAAAGATTATTACAACATGCCTCCTCTGTGATGCTTGAGGCGAACATACAAAGAAGGTTATGCCCATTGCTGTGAGGAGAATTGCCCAGAAGTGTGAGAGACCCTCTTCGGGCTGCATTGTGGCTTGACTGCCTTTCAGGATGCAGTAATGTTGCTCTTCTGAACTCCATGATGCTCCCCTTCAGCCCCATCTTTTCCTTCAACCCCGGTCCTTGGCCTTGTTGAGCTAACCATGTACTGCAGCATTTACGTCTCTTTCTACTGGACTAACAGTGGAACGTTGCCAAAATAGCTTCAGATTTTCATGTATCTAACTGCTCAGCATTTAACTGGTGTAGACACACTTACTGGACTAATTTAATATCTTGCATCATCCAGATGCACCAGCGGTCACCAATAACATAATCTGTTGAGCAGCAGCACTTCCTGTATGACAGTAAATATTGTTTAATGGTTGGCTTTTAAGTACCTGGCATTGATCAGTGTTTACACGTCTATGCTTAGGAAGGCTAATCTAATAAAGCATTTCTTCAACGAATTCATGGTGAAATGGGTACGGTAATAATTAACATAATTAAGCAAAAAGGTATCGGAAAAATTAGAGTAGGTTATATCAATTAATGTTTGATCAAAAATAATGTTGAAATTAAAACCGGAGAAGGAATGGGAATGTAGAAAGTAACAATGATTTTTATTTTTCTCAACTTTAATGTAATAAAATGTCCCATTTTAATAGTAAGAAGCAGATTAAAGTCCAACAGGTTTATTTGATAGCAAAAGGCACTAGTTTTATGAGCGCTGCTCCTTCGTCAAGTCAATGGGATTTCAGCTCACAAATAGGGCATATAAAGACACAAACTCAATTTATAATATAATGATTGGAATGCGAGTCTTGACAGGTAATTAACTCTCAAAGGTACAGACGATGTGAGCAGAGAGAGGGTTAGGCATAGGTTAAAGAGATGTGTATTGTCTCCAGTCAGGACAGTTAGTGAGATTTTGCAAGTCCAGGCAAGTTGTGGACTTGCACAACTTGGGGGTTACAAATAGTGTGACATAAACCCAAAATCCTGTTTGAGGCTGTCCTCATGTGCAAAACTTGGCTATCCGTTTCTGCTCAGCAATTCTGCGCTGTCGTGTGTCTTGGAGGCTGCCTTGCAGTGTTCATTCAGCCATTGTTGTAGCGTCTGAATAGCATCTGCTACAACAACGGATGAATGAACAGTGCTCGACAATCACCAGGCAAGAATGTTCTCCTCCTGTTGGAGAACACTTCAGCAGTTGTGGTTATTCAGCTTCGAATCTTCGGGTAAGCATTCTCCAAGGCAGCTTTCGTGACACGCAACAGCTCAGAGTTGCTGAGCAGAGACTGATAGCCAAGTTCCGCACACATGAGGACAGCCTCAACAGAGATCTTGGATTCATATCACAGTATCTGTAACCCCCGCAACTTGCCTGGACTTGCAAAATCTCACTAACTGTCCTGGCTGGAGACACCTTTTTAACCTGTGCTTAACCCTCTCTCTGCTCACATTGTCAGTACTTTTTGAGATTTGGTGAGCTGTAAAGATTCGCATTCCAATCATTATATTGTAAATTGAGTTTGTGTCTTTATATGCCCTGTGTGTGAACTGAAATCCCACTGGCCTGACGAAGGGGCAGCGCTCTGAAAGCCAGTGGCTTTTGTTACCAAATAAACATGTTGGACTTTATCCTGGTGTTGTGAGACTTCTTACTGTGTTTACTCCAGTTAACGCCAGCATCACCACACCATTTCAATAGCACAGGAAAGGGTGATGTATAAAATATTTTGTTTTTATTTTGTGTTTTTACTGGGATAATATGACAGTAAGAAAGCTCCTGTTTATATCCAAGAATTTATTTTTTTTATTAGTGTCTCAAGTAGACTTACATTAACGCAGCAATGAAGTTATTGTGAAAATCCCCCAGTTGCCACACTCCGGCACCTGTTCAGCCTCACTGAGGGAGAATTTAGCATGGCCAATTCACTGAACTAGCCTTTTGGACTGAGAGGAAACCTATGCAGACATGGGGAGAACATGCAGACTGATAGTGACTCAAGCTGGTGCTATGAGGCAGCAGTGGTAATGACTGTGCCACCAAGCCACCCTCAGTGCTATTGCTATGATATTAATGTCTGCTGTTCAGCGTAACAGTGCAGTACTGGGTAGGTTTTAACAAAAGAAAGACTGCAGTTCCCAAGACCTAGCACAGTTTTACTGAGTTAATGCTGCTAATACTTGGTGGGAAAAAAGTCTTGTCTGGCTCCAACTCACCAGGCCAGCGGTTTTCCCAATAATTTTACACAAAGCAAATTTAAGATAAAACTACAATGCAAAAATGTACATTTTTGAAAGGTATTTATTTTATTTCTCAGAATCAGTTGATTCTTGGAGTGATGGGCATTGATGTGTCACTTGCAGATGTGCAGAGACTCACACCACGTTACACTGTAAGTATCAGCCAGAAACCCAATATGTTAATTTATTTTCACTGTGCGCACAGCACTCAGCCCTACTTCTCTGAATCCATAATTTCCATACAGCATATTGTGGGGTCTTCTCCCTATGCCTGTGCTCATTCTGTCAGGTACATTGTATCTGTAACCTCTCTCTCAATATTCAGTGTAATGTTGTTCACAGTGCACAATGACCAATGCTCATGAAGGAATCATCTCTGTTTTATAATAATCTTCAGTGTTAGCTTATATCATGTGATAACCCTCAGAACTTGAATGGGGAATCACTGATTGACCTCCGTGTAGGATGTATCGAATATA
Organism: Sphyrna mokarran; assembly: GCA_024679065.1. Lineage (NCBI taxonomy): Eukaryota > Metazoa > Chordata > Chondrichthyes > Carcharhiniformes > Carcharhinidae > Sphyrna > Sphyrna mokarran. The sequence continues at coordinate 26,924,311 of JAGIQG010000019.1, forward strand.
AGCTTGCAAGGGATTTGTAATTAACTCACCAGGTGAAGCTTATATACTGAAATCTGTATAAAGCAAGTCCCTGAGTGGACCCATTATTCCATTGTCCTTTTTGGAGCTTGTTGCGTTCCTCATAAGCTTGTGGTTTATGCTTTACTTTATTTTATGCAATAAAGCACTGTTCCTTTACAGCCAACTCCTGGAGTTATTCAACATCATTATGTTGTTTAATGAACAAACAAAATAATTATCTCAACATAAAAAATAACACAGACTTGAGTTAAAAATTAAAGTCTTTCATGGATTTGCTGTTGACTTAGAGTTGGCCCACCCGCTTAAATGGTGAATTAGTTCTAATTCATTTGCTTTTAATGTGTAATTGTACACAATTACTGTCACAGCGTATCGGCATAAAGAGAATCTAAACTCTAAGGTGTGCACCACCTGGAAATGTACAATTTTTCATGTTTATGAAAAAAATCAGAAAATCACACATTAATGTTCGTGCAATTAATTAAATTGGAGACCATGCACACATTATGTTGAGTAATATTGAAATTGTTTAAATCTTTTCTTCCATATTGGATTGAAAGTTACATTAAAGTCATTTTTTTTGTATTTTAACAGCTGGGGCCGAATGGTTATTATTTTGCAATCGACCCTAATGGCTATGTATTGCTTCATCCAAATCTCCAGCCTAAGGTAAGTTAGAGTAAAAAATGTGCATTATAATGGTTAATGCATGGGGACCTACTATCTTGAGCCTTTAAAAAGAGAATGACTGATTTCTGTTGAAATCATTAAAACTGGTATCCTAACAAGTGCCAAAATGCAGCATTCCAGTTACTTATTGATTTGGTTCCTTCACCTCTGATTAGAGTGAAATCTTCAGCACTCATCATCTGCAGTGAATTAATATTGGGATCACTTTATAGCATGACTATGATTGAGAGGTTTTGCTGGAACCACAAAATGTTGTAACACAAGAGCTGTCCAAATCAGAGTCATTAATTTTAACAAGACAGCAAGACTGGAATTTTTTGTTACATTTTGTGTATGGCTTTCAGAGGGCCTGGAGTAGGAGTGGGAGTTTGTTCAATTTTATATAATAACTGTGGAAAAAATAATGAGAATCTGAGACCTTGTAGAGTATTTGAATTGAAATAACTAGTATCCGAAGGTAGTTTTGAAGGTACATGCACATATCTGTTGGTGAGCAGGAATAGAAGAATGAGCAAATCTGCACATTCACCTGAAATTGGTTCTTCCTATGTCAACTCACTTGAAAGCAGCAGCTGTACAATGACGCATTAAACTTGTTTGGTCCTGAGAGAAATTTTGGAAGCATGAGCAGTAATATTCTCATGCTCCAATAAAATGACTAATACAGTAAGCTACATTAATTATGAGAATAATTGTATTGTGCAGCCATTATCAATACAACTCTTGCTTATGGGATGTCTTCCATCCCATTTGATAAATTCACACAATACTTGTTTATAATAGATTCTTATTTCCAGTGAACCGAAGAAAAAAAGAGTATTCTGCCATTTATGTGTTAGATCTCACTGCTAGACATTGATATCACTGCTGCTTCACAGCGCCATGGACCCAGGTTCAATTCCCACCTCGGGTGATTGCCTGTGTGGAATTTGCACATTATCGCCTTCCCTGCATGGGTTTCCACTGAATATTCCAGTTTCTTCTCGTGCTCCAAAGATGTACGGGTTAGGTGGACTGGCCATGCTACATTGCCCCTAACTGTAAGGAGGATTTGCAGGGTAAATTTGTGGGATTACAAAGATAGGACTGGGTGGGATTGTTGTCAGTGCAGGTTTGATGGACCGAATGGCCTCTCTTGCACTGCAGGATTCTATGATTTCAATTATATTAAATTAAACCTACTCTGTATACAAGACTGTGTAACAGTGTGAACACTGCAAGCGATGGAGCCGAGGTATGGTGGTGTATGAAAGTTAAGCCAATTCTGCAAGTTTCAGTTTGGTGAAAATTCATAATGGTGGGAGCAAAGGTTGTCATTTTTACTCTTTAAAAAAGAGTATGGGGCAGTATTGAACATTGGTATGCCATTGTTATTTTGTTGCCTGTTTGAGCCTAAAGACAAAGTGTCAAGAAAATTGAGTTTGGACGTGGCACCGTTTACCGAACCTTTAACCAGGCCAGTTTGCACAACCTTAATAAAATTCTCATGCTGATGAGTTTTTACAATTTTGCCAGTTTGTTTATGATGCTGCATGGCAGAGAGACTGCTAAAGGAATTCTCATCCGAGAATAAGGTACCCAGCAAAGGTAGCTGAAGCTTTGGCTGCCTTTGGTTAACTAGTCGACTAACATTAGCTTGAGCTAACCAAAATCATTTACTGAATTTTCAGAGCTTGAATTTTTTTTTTACTATAGAAACTGCTTCTTAGACCTAAACTTATTAATATGATATCATACAATGAGGTGAGTGTGTGCGTGTGAATGTGTTTAAAACAGAGTAGAACCGAACCTTTTCCTGATTGAGTTGTAACAGTGAAGGATTGAAATTTGCCAGGCAAGGTCATCATTCACATCACATCAGTAACTAATAACTTCAAAATCCCACTTATTTAATTGAAATCAGACTTGGTACTTGGCCAATAGGAAACCATTGACTCCACTTTCATTAATTACACACATATCCATGGACTTGCACCAAAGGTTGGAGTGTTCTTAGGCCTGTCTGTCAGTTGGTACATTGAGTTTACACTTCTTCACAGTGAAAGAACATTAGTATCATATGACAAACAAATATATATTATTCAAACCCCTCTGCCATCTCCCCCATGGAGGTGGGTGTTGCTTGTTTCTTGACATAGCATGAAGGTGATTGTTTTCTAATGTCTCTGGCCATCTTATTCTTAAAATCTGTCTCTGCCTCCTTCAATGCCATCAACCACAGAATGCATTCCCAAATCATGTGCATCGTTTACATCCAGAATAAACCTTCGTTAAACGATTTTAATATTTCTTTCAAAGAAATCTGTCAAAGGCATTCCTATTTGTCAAAAGAGCCATAAACGTTTTTTATTCCCAGTGAGACAAGTAGGCCTGTGTTCTTCCCACAACGTTAGCAAGGACATATCGCCTCACAAATACAATCACCAATTATGATGCATCTTGTCAAGGCCGCAACTTAATTAAAGGACTGTTATGCCCTTGAGCGGTATCTGTGCAAAGAAAGAGGCAGCAGTAAGAAAACCTAAATATTGCCATTCAGACTGATTTTATTAGAAGTAATTAACACCACAAAAATGGCAGGAACAGAGATTGGCATCCTACAATACTTTCTCTATTATTTCACTCTTTTATTCCTGATCATTAATTATTTGATGGCAGCAATAGGTCAGAACTCAGTTCTAACACCAGTATTTAAGTCTATGCAAGCAACAAGGATTGTTGCAGAGAAGTGATTAAATCATTGCAGTACAATCCATTTGGCCCTCAGCCTGTGGCACGATACCAATTTACTAGGAATTGGGCAATCTGGGCATGGGACAACACGGAAGAGAAGTGTTTAAAATTACAACCAAGCTGCCACAGTTATAGCAAAACTGCAATCCTGAGACGTTCTCATCATTAACTTGATTCATTCAAAACTGCACTCCCTTATTTTCTGACCCTCTGAAATGGAAATCTTCAGAAACAGTTGACACATATTCCTCACCCAGCATTTGCAACAAATCATGCAACATGTAGAATGTTTTCACAAACCAGTAGAACTTGGAAATCCAAAGCTCACCCCCTCAACTCATCGCTCCAAGAGTTTCGAATCTCTCAAGGTTCATAAGCTCATAAGATATGGAAGCAGAATTTGGTCATTCACTCATTGAGTCCACTCTGCCATTCGATCATGGCTGATATGCGCCTCATCCCCATTTTCCTGCCTTCTTCACATAACCCTTCAACCCATTAACAATTCAAAATCTGTCTAACTTCTCATTAAATTTACTCATTATCCCAGCATCCACAGATTCAGAACTCTTTAGAAGAAGTAGTTTATCCTCAACTCTGATTTAAATTTGCTATCCCTTATCCTAAGACTATGACCTCTCAACCTAGAATACCTCACAAGAGGAAGCATCAACTCCAATTCTACTTTATCCATTATTTTAACATCGTGTCCAGAGAGTTAGGTCTAAACGGTTCAATCTCTCTTCTTACGACAAACCCTTCATCTCTGGAAAACAATCTAGAGAGTTTCTTGGAGCTGGGGTTAAAAGATTGGATGCCCCATTGTAGATCCCATTGCCCTATTAGTGGGACAAGAGAAGGAGCTCCTGCTGAGGGAAAGCAGGAACATGCAGCTTAAGTTAAATTGTGAAGAGTTGCTATCTGGAAAGAATTGGAAGGAATGCCATAAGTTTCTGAAAGACCACATTGTGATAAAAGTAAAGACTGAGGGAAATTTTAGTGACTAAAGGGAAAAGAAAGAAAAGGAAGTGCCATGAAAATAAAGCAGAAAGAGAAAACACACTGAGATAGAAAATAAATTTCATGCAGTTTGTCACTTGTAAAAACTGGTTCATTCTGCTCTGCACTGCACTCTCTTATTTTCTGATCCTCTGAAATGGAAGCTTTCAAAAACAATTCATTCAAAGTATCTGAGCTGCAGAAAGATCTGTACTTACTATAATTGCACACATTTTATAGGCTAAAAGAGGCACAATAACATTCACTTTAATAGTGCTGAGGCCTGCACCCTATGTGCACAGACGTTCAAGCTCCCATTCTGTTGATCAGACCCTTTACAATTAGCCAGACTGGTGACCAGCTGAAATGAGTACTAGTCTTATTTCTATATGCAGTGAGGCTTCTGTGCTCTTTGCAGACCTAGACCACAAAGTTAGTTTGATTTTGTTGGAGCATGCTATATGTACCCTACCCTGTGTGCCCTCCTGCTGCACCTCACTCCCCTGCCATCCTTGCTTGACCTAATCCCCAATTTGCCTGGCAGGGCTGAAACCATGCTCAGGTAGGGACAAGGCTAGCCCATTGCATTTGGGATGTGCTGATCTCTGGTTTGCCTGAGATGGGGCAGAGTAAAGAATCAGGGTAGCCAGAGATTAAACTGAGGCTTTACCTGAAGCAATTTTTTTTTAAAGATTATCTTGGCCTTTTGGTGAAGATGAGGCATTAGATCAAATCCAGGAGGGGGTGCAATACCTCATCCTGTCAGCTTGGGTCTTGTTTGATCAAGTCCAAGATGGGATGCAATGGATCTTGTTTGCCCTTCGACTCGGGATCATGATTGGACTTGATTTGAATTAACTTTATAGATTAGAAAGGAAAAAAAATTCTCCCTTACCCGCAACCTGTCCCTGGACTTCTGTGACAGACACTGTTAAGATATCAACAGATGATGGAGGAAGTGAAGGACAAATCCCCATTATAGCATTATTCCCAAAAATCATGGGTTTAATTTTGGGGAGCTCATCTTATTGTTGGCGAACAAATTTAGATATTTGGTGAAGAGGATTTTGTCTTCAAATTCTGACCACTGGCTGACTAACTCAACGGTCATCTTTGTTGCTTCACAGCCAGCTATAATTTCACCTGGTTTTCTGCCTTTATTTTACACAGCTCAGGTGGCCAATAAATCTTAGATAGTTGGCAATTTATAACACTTGTGTGGCCTCTAAAGTGTGGAATTGTTTTTCATCGGTCCACGCTTGCGACATTGTGGGTCCATCAGTATTGTATTCCCTAAGTAACTGTTACCAGAGCAACAGAGTTCTTCTCAATCGCAACAAAAATTAAACTGTCAAGGCCACTTCTACTGCCACATTTATCCTACCTAAGCAGTGCTAGTTGTAAAACAACTCTCACCTCCAAACTCCCCTGTCAAGGCTGCTGTAGATTTCTCATATGTTTTAATACAGTGCGCAGATTAAAATGTATCAATCTAAGCTCCAGACAGGCTGAACACAGCCTTGAATTTTTGTCAAAATGTTACAGATTTCAGGCTTTGCTTCTTTCTTTTGATCATTCAGGTTTCTCCCATCCTCATTTTCATCCTTCTGTGTCAAGAGCACAAGCAAGGTGTTACAGAAAAACCATCTCACGGTGACCTTATTATAAAAACTCTCCACAGTCAATAAATATTCTTTCAAACAATTAGTGCAAAATATTCTCCATTAAAACATCAGAAATAGAATATTATTGCAGGACCTGTCATTTATGGTGATTCTGTTGATAAGTAAATTGAGCATTTTAGATATTGTGCCAATGCAGGTGTCCATAATTTACAAGGTAATAATAATTAGATTGGTTTGTTGCAAATACATTTTGCATATGAAGCCCATTGCTATTACCATTCGTAATCATTCAACAATAAAGTAATTTGAAATATGTCAGTAATGACTATTACATTTTAGTTAGATGTTCGCCAAATATTTAGCGGTTTGACAATTGCCAAATATTTATTCACATTCCCCCTAAAATCAGAGAGATTTTTTATTTACATTGTATTTTTACTATTTAAGCTGAAAACAATTTGTGATGAATTAAAGGACAGTTCAAATCGGGTTCAAAGAGTACTACATTCAGATACTTCCAACATAGAATTTGAGCTGTTTCTGTTAGTGTAAACAAAATCAACCGCATTGTGCCAGAACAGCACATCCACTGAATATATTTATACCAAAGTTTAAAAGTTTATACAAGCAACTGATCTTAATCGACTGCACTGTGACAGGGTTTAAGACATGGCCCCACTGTTGATCAGCACAGTTAATAAAGGCCCCTACTTAAAGTTACAGTGATTAGCACTGCTGCCTCATAGCGCCATGGACCCAGGTTTGAATCCTGTCTTGGGTCGCTGTCTGTGTGGAGCCTGAACCTTCTCCCCATGTTTGCACAGGTCTCCTCGAGGCACTTTGGATCCCTTCCACTAATCCGAAAGATGTGCTAGTTAGGTGCATTGACCATGCTAAATTCTCCCTCAGAGTACGTGAATAAACGCCAGAGTATGGCGACTAGAGGGTTTTCACAGTAACTTCATTGCGGTGTTAATGGAAGCCTACTTGTGACAGTAATAAATGAACTTTTAAAATCATTTCAAACAATACAACCTTTTGACTAGAGATATATTTGTATTCTCTGTTTTCAAACAATTGAAGTGGTAGTCCTGGTCCTTGCACATTTTAAAAGATGTTTAGAAATGTGAAAATATGCTAATTAGCATTTGCAACAAATACTCTGTTAACATAAAGAACCAGCAGTACAAATCGTAATACTCTTGACCCCATAGAAGGGACAATGCACCAGGCCTGCAAATAATAAATATCAAAGTCTGAGCCTTGAAAGTTTATAGTATCTCAAACGGTTTAATCTACAAACACATTTGATTAATACAAATTGAGTGCTGTTGAAAAATATAGCAAACCTGAAGAAACAATTCATTACAATGTTTTAAATGTACTTTAGATGGACTTATAAATCAGGCAATCTATAAAGTTACATTTGAAACTGCATTTTCCAGGCAAATTTCAAAACTTCTGTGACTAGCTGATAGTTCTTCCAAGATGTAGATTTAAGTTTTAGATTTCCAAAGAGTTTATTTATACATTGCTACACTCATCAATCCTTGGTTTCTGCAACCCCTTCGTATCAAATTGTAAGAGGTGGGGAGAGAATGAGCGTAGTTTCTCCAGGCTCAGGTTCCATTATTTCTATCAATTAGCCCAGGAGGGGGATGGTGCAGCTGGTAAGAACATTATTGGCTGAATGTTCACCAAGTTGGGATGACTCAGGAGCCCTTTAAAAATGGCAGGTGGCTTGTGGTTTGGGGATTTCTGACCTCATTCCTGGGCTATCTGATTTTGAATGATGGGGGCTGTTTCCAGCCGATAGCCCACACTGGGGTTCCCAATCTGGCCAGTTCCATTGCAGCAATGGGCATGTCCTTCTTTACAGTTTTCCTGGCATTGAGCCAAATTTTTAAAGAGTTTGTGGCCCCTCAGAGGAGTAGTGAACCCTAATCTGCCTGAGAGGATCTTTTAAAAGTGAGTCACAAAAATCCTTCTCAAGCCACATACACCAAGCTATTTATTCCAGCAAGCTCTCTTGCCATGGTTCTTCATATCCCCTATGCCAACCCACAACGTGTCAGTGTTCCTCATTATCACTATGCCAATTTATAGCACCCCCCCTCCCATCATGGTCTCTCATATCCTTCATGCCAAGATGTGGCACTTACATGCCCATTGGCCCTCTACACACTGAAAATCAACGAATCCCATAGTGACACTAATATGTGTAAAAATAGATTTAAAAAAGTAATTCTTTCATTTGTTACTTTCCATTATGTTAAATAAATCACTACAAGGCAATAAAATATCAATTGTTCAGCTGCTTTGAATAACAGAAACCACAAACCCTTGAAACCACGTAACCTTGTGTAAATAAACAACAGTGACATCGCAGAGATTAATGAGCTCAATCTGTCAATCAAGTAATGTTTTCTCTGCTGTGCAGCTGTTGCCACAAGAATAATGGATGTCTGGGCACTCATCATTCAAGCATACATTAGTTTGCCATGCCAGTATTAACAAACAGAATTAGTTTTCCTGATTTTTTGCATTTCTAAAAAGTGATATGTATTTACTACACATTGTTATACTCTGTGTGTGGGTCTGTGTGTTTGTGTGCAGAAGTATATATGCAATACAGGTAATTATTAGAGAAATGCAAGTAGCATAGTTAGCATTTCATGAAATAATGGTGGTTAATGAATCAAATGTTTTGTTTTAAAAAGCTAATCCTCAAAGTTAGAGTAATTGATAAGAATTTTTAACATGGTACAATCATTTGAATAGTTTTCACATCACATTATAGTCATTTCCCTGTATAATCATTTTCAATGTTTCTGAATTAAAGTTCATACTTCTATTAGCATGAGTTACATATCAAATACACAGTACAAGTACTAAGTAAAATCAGTAGAATTCTATCTCTGATCCAATCCTACTCAGCACCAGCGTGCATCATTAACTTTATCAAATAGTCTGATTACATGATAGTTTTGGCTTTGATGCTCATTTTGGAGCTAATACTTGGGGAATGTGATTGTCCAAAAATAAAGTTATATGTCTAGGTATTTTTCTAAAACTTTTTGATATAACACTTGAACTCACAATGAGCTGGGGATGGATGAAGGAGTGTTTTATTTTGAAGCTACATTTTGCAACCATTGCTTTGCAATGTTGTTACTAATTATTTTTGATGAGAATATTTGAAGGGGAAGTTGAAGAAAATGAAGAGGATTGAACTCTCCTCCCTGCATGATATTGAGGGAGTGAAAAAAAAACCTGGTTACCGACAGTGGAAAGGCCTATGGTCTTACATGGCTTGAAGATATATTTATGTTAGTTGTCAACAATTCAGCCATAAGCTCCTGAATTGTGCTTTTCTAATGTATAATTTATTCTAAAACTAAACTCAAATTAAGAGCTTTGTCCTGCTATGAATTTAATTCCTAAGTAGTCATATTTCTCGATTACAATTAATGTTAATTGATAGAATTAGAAAATATGTATTTTGAGAAACTTTCTGTGAATGTCATCAATATATGAGCAAATTTAAGTTTGTGTGTGTTAATGCAATAGCAATAATAATAACCTGAGAATAAGGACCTCTGAAGGATATGTTGTCTTTGACTTAGCCTTTATTGAGTTGATTTTTCTCACTCAAACCTGCTAATTGTTATAATGGTGCTGAACTGTTCTTCATCTCAATTTATTATCAGCCCAAACCTTCTCTCCCAATGTTTGGCTTTGAAAAAATTAGTAGTAAGAGAGGAATCCCTGAGTATCCAATAATCTTGCAGCTCGTTTAATGTATTAACTGATAGCATGTTAGTGTAACAGGGATTTATAAGGATTTCTTGCCTGCCCCATCCATTGAAACTGTCTTCATTCAGGAGGGTGGAATTCGGTTCTTGGATTCCTGGATCTCTTTCTGACAATTGGATAATACCAAAGATGATCAAGTTAGCAAGATCTGATTAGAGCAGCGAAGGAAGAATGACTCCTCCCCCATTCCACTGCCTTCCCAGAAATGATTAAGACCTGAAGCTAACTCTGCCACCTGGAGTTAGATACTAGTCAAAATTAACTGGATAGAGATCAGTTTGAGTCCTGCAGGACTCACCTTGATAAAGAGGCTCAAGGCCAGTATGAAATTAGGCATCAGATCTGGTTTAAATTCTACTTGCCTATCTGCATCCACGTGTCACAAATTTCAGGAGGGCGTGCTGGGCCACGCTGGGGAAAGACAATGAGAAAGGCATCCATTCAATGCTGGTACAAACTGTCAAAAATGCTGTGGTGCCGGGAGGAGTAACTTTTGGCTCCTCATGGCTTTAAATTACACCATTGTATTTAACTCTGCTATGTTGCCTGGATAGTGTCATTTTGCTGAGGAGTCACTGATCAATCTTAAGCCTCTAATTAACACTTGCTTGAGACCAAAAGCTAGTTTTTAGATTGTTGCCCTTAGCAGCTGAAAAATAGCCCAACCTGATTTTGGGGTGGACATTTTTCAGCAACCTTAAAACATGTTAGTCCCTGAAATTGAATGTTGTGGTGCTCGGTTTATACCCATAATAAAATGCAGGCAACAAATGTCCAATTTCACATTAAAAAAAAACTTTCTTAAAAATCAACCATGAGGCCTGATGATAGAGGAGTAAAAATTTCTCTTAAAAACTTTACATCCTCATGCGTATCGGATTCCAATTGAATCTGGATGCAGGATATCTGATGGATTCGTCACTCACTAACTTTTAAGCTTGTTCTTTACAACCACTGAGGGATTTTGTTGACTTGCCAGCTTTGGGATTGATGATTAGATTCCCAGGCCCGAGATTTCGGATCTCAGGGTAAGCTTGTATTTGAACCTAGATCCTTACAGAAGCATGATGGAGCCACCAGTATATTTTAAAGAAAAACTTGATTAAATGTTAATTGATCCATATTGGGCTGTATTTCATAATCAAACTGTACAAAATAAATGATATGACTTCTTAATCATGGAAACCATGATTTCAGAGGATAAATATTATAGTCTTGTTCTGACATTATGGGCAGGATTTTCCAGTCCTGCTTGCCCTGGGGACTAAAAGTTCCTGTCTGAGGTCAATGGATCTTTTCATGGTCTGCTACATTCTCCATCCTACCCGCAATGATTCCTGTGGCAAGCAAGACCAGAATATTTGGGTTCACATCTTGGCATCTGAATTGCATGCTGCACATTCTATTTAAAATTCATTTAAAATGTTGTGGTGTATCTTGATCGATTTCAGACCTGAAATAACATGACTTGATATCCATCTCATTAATGTGCCATTTTAATCATAATATCTTTCATACTGATGATTGCCATGTTAACCTAAAAACCTTACTTTTTTATCACCTTAGTCAATTGGTGTAGGGATCCCAAAGGTTAATTTAAGACAGAGACACCCTGGTACACAGGTAATGTCATTGAAGGTACCATCAGTGCTGCAAAGCTGCCAGTATTGAAGCTTTTGGAAGGAGCAATGGCAAGCTTATGTTTAAATGTCTATCGTTGGGCCTGGCTATGAAAAGTATCCTGAAGCATGCATTTCTACTTGCTTAGCCAATAACTAACCCATTACCTAAGGAGCTTGGCTCATTCTATGATACTGTTTTGGGCAGTTCTCTTGTTTTTCTAATGGCAGTGAAATACTAAAATATCAATGTCAAGGTAAATTTTGTTTAGAATCACTTTAGCTGATTAAAGATTTAAGTGTAGCAGAATGGTTAGTTTTGTGTTTGACAGCTTGTCCTATTTATTACAGAAACTGTATGTGGTCCATTCATTTCTTTGGCTAGGGTATACTTTAATGTACCATGCCATAACTGTTGACAGCATGTTTTCTGTGGCTGTCTATTCCTTTGGAAATGTAATTTGTCCATCCATCGTAAACTATTTTTAGAAAAATAAGTTTTTATTCATCAATATAATCTCAAAGTCGTTATGTAGCTCAAGTAGCAGTCAATACAGATGTGCCTTGGCTGTTTTCACTGCGAGAATTCACATTGCCAAGTAATTGGGAATCCCTTTGGAAAAGCCAATTCACTTCATTCATTTCTGTTCAATGCTTGATACATCACTGATAATTACAGAAATGTATTTATCAGTCGGTAAAATAATTGGCATTTTGCTTCATGAAAACGAAAATGACTATAATTTAATTCTTATTCAGTCTTAGTACCCAGGAACAGATGACATTTGTTGGTTTACAATTAAAAGCTATTCAGGGTGAGCAATAGTGGAGATCCAAAATGACCTCAGTTCAGAATTTGTTTTGTAATTTGGATTTCAATATCACGGATCTGAAGTTGTATTCTGGTAAAATTTGGCTTGACTAAAAACAAAATCACAGGTGCTTTTATGATTAACTATTTTATTGCTGAGTACAATGTCTACTTTCAGGTGCTAGTGACACTTTAACCCAACACGTAGATTTGAATTTTTCTCTACACATTGTGAGCATAGCCAACATAAACTGAGCTGTGGGAATATGAGGACAGAGCATGTGCATGGGTCATCAAATGCAATGAGAGGTCCTTGGTTTTTATCTCTATCATCTGGAGTCATTGAATTCCACACTTGACCTAACTAGCTGACCCATGAACTCTCCTGCAAGACCAGGATTGATAGAGAGGCTGCATTCTGCGTTTCAGGTTGGCATCATTTTTTTTTTGAAGCATCATATGGACAGTGTGTAACTTGACCATTCCTCCTGGTAGACAAGTAATTCAGTGACATGTCCCAACTGCTCCATGTGGCCCAGTTCCAGTAAGGTGCTCCGAGCGGCACTCTGTAACATAGCACGCTGCCCATGACCACACAGAGCCAAAGACATTGTCCCAAACACGCAAATAATTTAGAATAAATTAGTGACATATGCTCAAATTAGAGCAGCACAAATGATGACTTCCCAGAGGTTTTGTAGCATAGATTTTTATAATAAGAAACAGATTCAGACTGCAGAGTCAGAACTGAACTGATTTGCTCATCCCTAATAGCTATTAAGAATTCTAATATGAAAAATGGTTTTGCTTGCTTTCTGAATATTATTTAATAAATTTGTTGTAAGGTTTGCATACATTACATTTGACTGCTCAGAAAAATGAATATCAATGTCAGTACAATTTAACGATTTTTCTGTTCAGCTTGTGTGAATTAATTAAGATCTCTGCATATTGCGTTTTTAGGCCGACATTAATAGCTTGTTTACACTTAGATGTTCTTTGAAATATGAGAAATACATCTGTGAAGAATTATTGATTTTTTTGGTGCTGTATAAATATGTCATTGTCAGATATTCATTGCTATATCATTATTATTTTCATTCAAAGTATTTGCATGAAATTAATACGAATTGCATTTAAGAGAACAAAGTGTATATGGAAAAAAAATCCCTCTTTTCCAGACTTCATGCATCGCTGTCTGAAATACTTTGAATTCTTTAGCTCCTTCCCTTTGCAATGACATCTCTTTGGAGGCTTTTGATTTTGTTGGTGTATGATGTGCTGCTTTTATCAGTTTTTTTTTGTCTTAGCGAGCCCTTTGAAGTATTTGCATGAGCCTGTTTTGGAAAATAGCCATTGTAAACTTTCTGCCTGTAATAAGATTTTGGGTAAGTTATCATTTGACAAATTGAAGTACAGTGGAAGAAACTGAACAATTTGTAAGGCATTGGTGCGATAACACCAAAATCTTACCATTTAACTCATTTGGATATCTTGAACAAGCATTAGCTAAAAAAGACAGCTTTCCACATTTGATTTTAATGCTATTCCCTACCAATTTTGACCCAGTATTCCACAATTTCACTATACAGGTTTTAGACTTTCCATGATCAAATTCCTATATTAAAATTTATGCTTGGATTCAAAACTAATGGAAGGACACATGAAAGAAACATATGCCAAACATGGAAACATACACCAAACATATAGTCCCACCCAATCTGCTGCCCAGCTGTTAGCAGTTGTCTCATAATGTGTTTTGCTTCGAAATATTCACTCAAAATTTCTCCCTGAAGATGTCCGAGCTACTTGCTGTACAATCAACAACCACCATTGGTGTTTCCATGCATGCTGCCTGAATCTACAGCTCAGTTTGAGCTCAAGATGCTTCGTTCCATTTTCATTCGAATGCAATTAGCTGTGATTAATCGGCACAAAGGTTGTATCTCCAATTTGTCATTAAATCAGTAAATAAAGTATGGATCTTTTACAGAGAGGGACGTATCCTGCACAAGAATGAGGTTTTCATCTGTAAGAGTTTGGATATATCTACTAACAGGCATCAGTAATAAAATCAGCAACTATTGGAAAGGCACAGTTGCTCAGGCAGGATCTGAGAAGAGAGGTTAATGTTTCAAGTGTAATCCTTCATCAGAGCACCTGTTTATAAACTTCAATCCACAGGTTTTGGATGTTAACACGCAACTTCAGAAAGAGGTTCTTTTGAATGCATAGATCCAAAGTTTATGGCTGGAATTTTCCGGCCGTTGCTGCAAGTGAGGACGGAGAATTTGGCGTCAGTCGATTCCCTGTTCGCTGCAGTGGGATCAGAAAATCCCACTGGCATGAGCAGCTGGAAAATTCCACCCTATACAGCAGGGAATCATCTAAACTTCAGCATGAAATGCCATACAGTTCATTGAAATAAAATGCAAAATAACCAAGTGGCTAATGCCAACATAATAAAGCCATTCTGACTCGAAAGGGCTGGGTGGTGGCGTAGGGGAAGAGAAATCATTTACTCCAGCATTTCCTGATAACAAGAATTTCTATTCCCATAGTTGGAGTTCTGAATCCAATCAGTTCTGGATCCAAAAATTTATTTTTTATCAAGGGTGGGCTAGATTTTAAATCTGGGGTCTGGAAGCCAAGAGTCAGATCGGTTCTAGGTTTGACTCCTAACTGTGTCAGTATCAATGATGTAACGGGGCTCTTGGCCCAGAGACACCCAGTCAGCAGTTTCAGACATGGACAGGAGGCAGGACCTTGTGATTGAGGGCGATTTTAAAAGGCAAACAATGGTAGTTATCAGGGGAATGAAGCGAGTAGAAAAACAGATGGTGGGCAGGCTTATGGCCGACAAAAGTGCCTAAACACTTGGGCCTCATGAATCAGCTGTGCTGGAACAGTGGTAAATTTGATGCTATTACCTGAGCACCTCTATTTGATCATCCTTCTATAGACAAGATCTATTGTCAGCAGCATACTGTACTCCTGAAAGCTGTGCCCTGATATGTTCCAGGCAGTTCATTCTTCCCATTATTGATTTTGAGAATTTGGTTGTCTCTCTCCAACATGCTAATAAGCTCTTTGATGAGCTCAACAGCAAGTTAATTGGAGAATGAGGGTTGCCTACACACCCCCACCCGCTGCCTCCTGTAAAAAATTCCACTGCTATAAAGACATTAGAGGACTGATGCATCACGCAAGTGCATTATTTTTAGAGCATCCCTCTGCGCTCAACCGCACCCCCATGGGTGATTGAAAATCCAGCTCAGCCTGTAGGTGCGTCATTGTTACAATCCAGGAGGTTGAGTGGAAGAAGCATGAGTTGGTGCCTTCACCCTAGCAAATATGGGACAAAATGGTCTTGAATTACCCTACAGTATTCTTGCAGCTGAGATCTGGTATAATACAGAGATTGAACTATTATTAGATTCTCATATAGACTTCTTGTGTATCTCCCTTATCAACATCAGTCGGGTCATCAAGTTTACAAGTTGGCAAATTATGCTACAGTTATATATAATGTTCTATAGGCCACATTTGGAATACTGTGTCCAATTCTGGTCCCCAGAAGGATGTGAAGACTTTGGAGAGAGTGCAGAAAAGGTTTACCAGAATATTGCCTGGTGTGAAGGGTATTAGCTATGAGGAGAGATTGAATAAACTGGGATTGTTCTCACAAGAAAGATGGAGACTGAGGAGGTGACCTGATAGAAGTTTATAAAACTGTGAAGGACATAGATAAGGTGAACAATTGGAAGCTTTTTCCCAGGGCAGAAATGACATTACAAGGGGGCACAAGTTGAAGGTAAGGGGAGGGAAGGTTCAGTCGAGATATGTGGGAAAGTTGTTTACACAGCGTGACAGGGTCTGGAATGCACTGCCAAATGAGGTGGTGGAGGCAGACACATTAGTGACATTTAAGACTTATCTGGATTGACACATGAATAGGCAGGGAATAAAGAGATACAGTCAGTTGTTCTCGATAGGACAATGTGATCGGCACAGGCTTGGAGGGCCGAAGGGCTGTTCCTGAACTGTACTATTCTTTGTTCTTTGACAGATAACTGGAACACAACATGCAGGGCAGCAAAAAATGGCTACACGTGACTAACAGAACAAAGGATTAAGAAAAGATACATAACTTCAGAAATATATCGAAGGGAAATAAATCCTAACCAGTTAGAGCTCAAGTTTTTTCATAGCCAGTGGAAGTCCAGCTTTTCACAGTTACTTCATTGCGGTATTAATGTAAGCCTACTTGTAACACTAATTAATAAGTAAATATATGTTCAATGGTGATGAGTGCAGGCCAACACAATTGCACTGCTCACACTCGTCACTGTTGAATGAGAAGGCAAATTTGCCACAGTCCCAGCTGACCATAGGCTTTTCTCCCCTTTGAGGATGAGAGCTGACTGGTGGTGAGGATCAGACAAGCTGGTACAGGAACTGAACCTGCACTGTTGGCATATCTCTACATCATGAACCAGCCGTCCAGCCAACTGAGCTAAACCAATCCCCTAGAAGAGGCAGAGAATTACATATTTGTACGCGTGCTCAAGTTCAGAGTGCCAACCAGTGGTCTCCTCTCCTGCCCAGATTTCCATTTATAGAATAAAGCTGACAAGACAGTCTGTGGTATGCTGAGGCAGCTGAATAATTTAAACTTAAAATGTGGCTGTGCGCTGTTGAAACTAATGGTGTGCAGTCTTGCAATCAGCTATGAACTGCTGATTTCTGCAGAATTATGTTGTGTGCGTCTGGCAGTCCCCTGGTTCCAAATAGGGCCCAAAGAATGTCACTCTGAACGGAATCGAATGAAGATCTTTTCTCGGGTTGACCCCTATCTCTATCTAGACCTAACAAAGTATGACCACCTGTCATCACGGAAATAGCATATTCTCATTGCTCTTTCAAAACTTCCACTAAAATAATTTGACTGGATTTACTTAACCCTGCACACACACACATGCTTTCATATTATAAATGACTGGTACTTTTAAAGCCATTGTCAAGTGCATAGTTTCTTCCTCTGTAATTCATCACTTTTATGTTGTTGCCGTGTAAGATATTCTTTGCATAATTGCTTCTGACTCTTATTTTTCTTTCCATGGCCCACATGTATCGGAATGTGACGTGACCTGCTTACCTCCTCATACCAATATCTTGATGCATGCTGCATGATTGGTAATGTCATGGGATCTTCTATGCATGTAAACTCTCTCCATTTAATTCTGTCGGATTTATGATTTAATTTGGATGATTCTTATATATTTTTAATTTGGATGATGATGTTATAAAATATAACAAACTCCAGTTGTATACTTGTTATGTCAAGAGGAACTATGCGCTGTAGTATCTTGCAAACTATCTGTAGAGACAGGGATTGAATCAGGCACCTGCAGTAAGGTGCTCTTTTGTCCGTGGATATAAAATCTCCTCTCTTTACCAATACTTTCATTTGGAATGCATGTTAAAGAAGTACTTTGTGAAATTAATGCAAAATTGGTATTTTGTTAATAGATATGCTCAGTGATAGTTGGGTAAAAAAGTTCAGTTTGTCACGGTGGCACAATGGTTTACAACGTTGCCTCACAGCACCAGGGACCTGGGTTCAATTCCAGCCTGAGGTGACTGTCTGTGTGGAGTTTGCACCTTCTCCCCATGGCTGCATGGGTTTCCTCCCACAGTCCAAAGATGTGCGGATTCGGTGGATTGGTCATGCTAAATTGCCCCTTATTGTCAGGGGATTAGTGCAGTGCATGAGTAAAGCTACAGAGTTAGAACTTGGGTTGGATTGTTGTTCATGTGGACTCAGTGGGCTGAATGGCCTCCTGCTAAGTAGGGATTGTATGAAGAGAGACCAAATTGTTACAGTCGTGTTTTTCTTCCTGATCTTGGATTAACAGTTAGAGTGACATGGTGGCATGTTTCACAATGTTTAGCACTTTTGCCTCACAGCAGCAGGAATCCCACTTCAGGTGACTGTCTGTATGGAGTTTGTATATTCTCCCCGTGTCTGCATGGGTTTCGTCCGGGTGCCCCAATTTCCTCCCACAGTCCAAAGATGTGCAAATTAGATTGATTGACCATGCTCAATTGATCCGTGGTGTCAGGGGGATGAGCAAGATAAATACATGGTGTTAGGGCCTTGAAGGGATTGTTGCCAATGTAGGCTCGTTGGGCAGAATGGCTTCTTTGCACTGCAGGGGTTCTATGATTTTGATAAACATCTTGATTAATAGTGAAATGTGCATTGAGAAAAGGAATCAATTCGATCTTCATATTCATCAGTGAGCAGATCATTGGTTTCCAATCCTTAGCAATCCACTTTTTAATATTCCTCTGCTGCTTTGAATATTGACATTGAAAAAATCCCCTCCCTACCTGCTTCCAGACAAATGTTTTGATTCCAAACTGAAGAGCCACAATAATAAGCCAGCCTAATTTCCTTTGGGGAAGCTCAGAATGTCATGGCCCGCACGAATGATAGTTGAGTTTGCAAATGAAGAACAATTTTCCACCCAGTGCACAGCCTGCAGTCAAATTGTAAGATCACAATTAAAATTCACTCACTAATTCTCCAAACAAATCTTTCCTGTTCGGGAAAGGGGATCTGAATCTTCAGTTTAGTAGCAGTTGTAATTGGAATTTATTTATGGTTGTCTGTCTTGATGGGCCCGTGTGTGATGCTATAGCTCCATGTTGTTCCTGGCCAAAATAATTTGTGATATAAAATATGGAACAAATTGTTATTTAAACAATGTGTACTTTGTTGATATTCACTTTATTAGTTTTAGGAGATGTTAGATAACTCTCAATCATTCCCTATGGTACCAGTAGGATAATTAAAAATAATTGTATGACCTTTCTATTGTTTAGAATTAGGGATTTTTTTTTCAGCATCGCTCTCACTGAATCATATAAGTTAGCTATAAAATGTGTTGATGTGCTATTTGTGAAAAATAAGGGCAGGATGTGACACAGTGGTCAGCACTGCTGCTTCATATGCCAGGAACATGAGTTTGATTCCAGCCTATCTGTGCAGATTCTAACGTTCTTCCCCTATCTGCATGGGTTTCCTCCAGGTGCTCCACTTTCATCCTACTGTCCAAAGATACGCAAGTTAGGTCGATTGGCCTTGTTAAATTTGCCACCTAATGTCCCAAGATGTGTCGGTTAGCGAGTCAGCAGGGTAAATGTGTAGGGTTACAAGGAAAGTGGAGTGGGCCTGGGAAAGATGCTCTCTTGGAGAATCGGTGCTGACTTGATGGGCTGATTGGCCTCTCCCTGCACTGTAGGGATTTGGTGATTCTATGAAGAACAGTGAACCTTGCTTGGGACTGTGATCTTGTAAAGAACTAACTATTGCCAACAGATCCAAGTGACAGATTCTCACATGTACATTGGGACATTAAACTAAAGCAGCTCCGTCCTGTTCCCAAGAATGCCCAGTACTTGTAATGGATCACACAACTAAATTCAAGCAGTTCTACCTTTGGAAACACTGGCGAATATTGTTGCTATGATAATTCAATAGGTTTACTTGTTACAAGAAGGTTAAGCTGCTGAATAGTTAATTACCATTGTAAATTGCCTATGGATGTTAATATGGACCAAATGTCAACAAGCCTTCGCACAATGAGGAGGTTAAAACAGTTGCTTTAGAAGAAATATTATTCAGCACCTGCATCCAATTCAGCATTCTCCAACTTCTGAGAGGGCGGGTATTACAGCTGAATTTTACGTAGGATATGGTGCTGGAGAAATGTTGTCCTCAGCAAATCTTTTGATTTATCGATGATAACCTTTTGTTTAAATATCCTTCTTGAGAAGGGTACAAAAAAAAAATAAATCTGGAGTGTACTGGTTTGAGTTCAGATGCTGAACTTTATGTCACAAAGTATTTTCCACTTATTGCTTGATGATTATTCCTTTTGGTCTAGAATCCTAAATCTCAGGAGCCCGTCACTTTGGATTTTCTAGATGCTGAACTGGAGAATGAAATTAAAGTGGAGGTAAGATGATCTTTATTGGCCAGTGGCTACTGTGAGTGGCGTGTCAAAGCTCTTTTAACTCCATAATGTCTGGACTGACTTTATGAACCATGTCACATTATTATTATTTATATATAAATTGCCTATTTTTTTTCTGTGGCACTTTTATGCATTGCAGGCCATGTGCTTACTTGAAACCTTGCCTTATCTTAATTGAACATGACAGTCTGTCTGGGTAATCATGAACAGATTCTGGCTGGCAAACTTTCAATGTCAATTGGCCTGATGATGGCAGATTGCTTCATCTAATGGTTAGATAGCTTGCCTATACGTGCTGCAATATGTGTGCCTCATTTTCTCTTTTCAAGAACTTCTTCGTTATTTTAATGAAATTGCATCCTTTCTACCACTATTTTGGTCTTCGAATTGGCGAATAGTATTGTCATCAGTGGAAGATTTTAAGTAGAGATTGCTAATTAATGGGATACCTTTAGAATGTAATGAGTGGATCATCTTTCCATTCTTAAAGGTGCACATATCCATGTCTGACGCCATGGCAAAAGCTCGCAACCAAATTGATGCATGTTTTACAAATAATCTAACAACTGTGCTTCACCCTATAAAGGGATGAGCTTGATTACTGCTTCATAAAATACAAAAGAAGTTTCATACTCAACATGTGGATGACACTAAAGTAGGTGGAGTTGTGGGCAATGCAGAAGGATGTTGCAGGTTACAGAGGGACATAGAACATTACAGCGCAGAACAGGCCCTTCGGCCTTCGATGTTGCGCCGACCAATTAGGAAAAAGCAATGACCCTCCAAACTAAACCATTTCCTTTTCGTCCATAAACTTATCTACTAACCTCTTAAACGCCACCAAACTTGGCGCATCTACAACTGCCGCAAGCAGGGCATTCCACTCCCTAACCACCCTCTGGGTAAAGAACCTACCTCTGATATCCGTCCTATAACTATCACCCCTTAATTTAAAGCTGTGTCCCCTCGTGCTAGCTTTCTCCATCCTAGGAAAAAGGCTATCACTGTCCACCCTATCTAAACCTCTAATCATCTTATATGTTTCAATAAGGTCACCTCTTAGCCGCCTTCTTTCTAACGAAAACAACCTCAAATCTCTCAGCCTCTCTTCATAAGACCTGCCTTCCATACCAGGCAACATCCTGGTAAACCTCCTCTGTACCCTCTCCAATGCCTCCACATCTTTCTTATAATGCGGGGCCAGAACTGCACACAATACTCCAAGTGCGGCCGCACTAGAGTTTTGTACAGTTGCAACATGACGTTGCGGCTCCGAAATTCAATCCCCCTACCAATAAAAGCTAAGACTCCAAATGCCTTCTTAACAACCTTCTCGACTTGACTGCCTACTTTCAGGGATCTATGCACAAATACACCAAGATCCTCTGTTCATCAACACTATTAAGAATCCTACCATTAGCCCTATACTCTACACATTTATTATTCCTGCCAAAGTGCATTACCTCACACTTTCCACATTAAACTCCATTTGCCACCTCTCAGCCCAGCTCTGCAACTTGTCCAAGTCTCTCTGCAAACTATAACACCCCTCTTCACTATCTACCACTCCTCCGACTTTAGTCTCATCCGCAAACTTACTAATCCATCCTTCAATACCTCATCCAGATCATTTATAAAAATTACAAACAGCAGGGGCCCCAAAACAGACCCCTGAGGTACACCACTTATAACCGAACTCCACAATGAATATCTCCCATCAACCACCACCCTCTGTCTTCTATCTGCTAGCCAATTCCTAACCCAATTAGCTAAATCACCCTCTATCCCATACATCTGCACTTTCTGCAGAAGTCTTCCATGGGCCACCTTATCAAACGCCTTACTAAAGTCCATATATACCACATCAACCGCCTTACCCCCATCCACCTCTTTGGTCACTTTTTCAAAAAACTCAATAAGGGTAGTAAGGCACGACCTACCCTTCACAAAACCATGCTGACTATCCCCAATCAATTCATTTCTCTCTAAATAACTATAAATCCTATCCCTAATAATTCTCTCCAATACTTTGCCCACAACAGAAATAAGATTCACCAGCCTATTATTCCCGGAAAGTCTCTATTCCCCTTCTTGAACAATGGGACCACATTCGCTATCCTCCAGTCTTCTGGCACTATACCCGTAACCAACGACGACCTGAAGATCGGAGCCAGAGGCTCTGCAATCGCCTCTCTCGCCTCCCAGAGAATCCTAGGGTAAATCCCGTCCGGCCCAGGGGACGTATCTAACTTCAAACCCTCAAGAATATCTAGCACATCCTCCTTATCTACTTCAATACTTTCCAGTTTGCAACCCTGTATCCCAGTGTTCTCCACAACTACATTTACATCTCCCTGCGTGAATACCGAAGAGAAATATTTGTTCAGTGCCTCTCCAATCTCTTCAGGCTCCACATAGGAGCAGATAGGTAATCTGCAGAGTTGGGACATAGGTAATCTGCAGAGTTGGGCTGAGAGGTGGCAAATGGAGTTTAATGCGAAAAGTGTGAAGTGATTGACTTTGGAAAGAGTAACAGGAATACAGTACTGGGCTAATGGTAAGATATATGGTAGTGAGGTTGAGAAGAGAGATCTTGGTATCCATGTGCATAGATCCCTGAAAGTTGGCACCCAGGTTGATAGGGTTGTTAAGAAGGTGTACGGTGTGTTAGCTTTTTTTGGTAGAGGGATTGAGTTTCGGAGCCATGAGGTCATGTTGCAGCTGCACTTGGAGTATTGTGTATAGTTCTGGTCACTGCATTTTAGGAAGGATGTGGAAACATTGGAAAGGATGCAGAGAAGATTTACCAGGATGTTGCCTGATATGATGGGAAGGACTTGTGAGGAAAGGCTGAGGGACCTAAGGCTGTTTTCGTTAGAGAGAAGAAGGTTAAGAGGTGACTTAATATAAGATGATCAGTGGATTAGATAGGGTGGATGGTGAGAGCCTATTTGCTCAGATGGA
Organism: Sphyrna mokarran; assembly: GCA_024679065.1. Lineage (NCBI taxonomy): Eukaryota > Metazoa > Chordata > Chondrichthyes > Carcharhiniformes > Carcharhinidae > Sphyrna > Sphyrna mokarran. The sequence goes on from JAGIQG010000019.1 coordinate 26,947,634, forward strand.
GATGGCTAGTATGAGGGGACATAGCTTTAAATTGAGGGGTGTTAGATATAGGACAGATGTCAGAGGTAGGTTCTTTATTCAAAGATTAGTAAGAGCGTGGAATGCCCTGCCTGCAACATTAGTGGACTTGCCAACATTAAGGGCATTTAAATGGTCATTGGATAAACATATGGATGATATTGGAATAGTGTAGTTTAGATGGGCTTAAAATTTGTTTCACAATTCGGTGCAACATTGAGGGCCGAAAGACCTCTACTGCGCTGTAATATTCTATGTTCTGTGTCACCTCTGGCTGGTAAATTATCTGCATTGTCGCCCATGCCATGGTTGGTTGACAAATGTAGGGATTTTCTTTTTTAAAGATTTTCTTTCTTAAAGAAAATGGCAACCAGTCTGGAAGAAAGACACCAGAGAGCTATCCAGGACCTCAGCAATGAGATTTAGAGGGGAATTTTTCTATTCCATCTGCAAAGGGAATCATAATGGGCAGTGGTGGGGGGGGAGTGGGGGACTATGCAAAGATCCGTTGACCTTGGCAGGATTTTCTGGTTTTGGGGTGAGCGGGGCTGGAAGATCCGCCCTTATTTTTGACTTGGAAAAAATTGAAAGGAAGCATCATCAGAAAAAGCACAGCTTAAAATCATGACAACAGGAAGTCCTGTACAACATTTTTAATAACCTATTGGTTAGAACCATAATGACAATCTTTGAAAGTTACAATTTTAAAGTTCTGGTACTTTTATTTTGCTAAAAATGTTTGTGGTAGATGAAAAGTTGGTGCATGAAACTGAAAAGTTCCACAATCCAGGCAACGACTAATTTTGAGCTTTGTTAATGTGTTTATTTTTCCAGAACATGCTATTTCCCTAGGACAGTATTGATTTTAAGCAGTGTTTTTGCACTATTCATTGATCTTTCACAATGTGTTTTGACATCCATAATTCATGATGTTTCACTTTCCAACTAATCTATGGGGGAAATTCTGCCCAAAAAATTCGAAGTGCCGAATGAGTGTGAAAACAAGAGAGAATCATGCCTGGTTTTTGGGTGAGCTCCCAGATACAATTGTATGGTATTTAGGAAATAAAATGAGGCAAAGTGTGATTCTGGCCAGTAGTGGGAATTAATGCTGGGAAGCCAGCTGCTGAGCTATAGCATGCGCTATTGAGCCTGCACCTTGATCTCAGTGCTGGGGCGGTGGGGGGTGGTTGGTGGTTGGTGGGATCTGACACTGAGAGATGCCTCTCCCAACCTTCTGGATATTGCCTTGCCTCCCCTCCCATTTATTTATCCCAATTTCCTCCCCTCCACTCCACCATCCCCTGACACGGCCAATAACTGACCCCAACAAACCCATCCTCCTCCCTGCCCACCCCCCCCCTCCCAACCAATTGCTGGCCCCATCAGCATGATGAACCTGTGAGGTCACCCCCCACCCCCATTCACACCCTCAATATATTTCTTCCAGATGGTGCACTGGAACTACTGTTTTGCATTTTAATTGTCACTGTGGCAATTTTTTTTGTAGGGTTATACATTAAACTCGCTTTATTGAGCTCTGTTTGAGATGGAGTTATATGATAGTTGGGAGGTTTCATCTCAGTGGATCAAACTATTGCACAAAGCTTAATAACTGCAAGTTGTTAATTGATGTCTTTCAGATTCGGCACAGCATGATCGAAGGACAAAATGGTGAAAGGACTCTCGACACACTGATCAAATCCTACGATGAGGTACAGCCCATGGCTAATTGGTGATCTCATTGGATTCTACATTGAGAATTTTCTTTTAAAAAATCATAAGTGAATTGCTTCAAGGGAAAGATAAGTGTTCTCTGTTGAACAATATTTACTGACTCTCGAATGTAAAAAAATCAACAGTATTAAAGGATCAGTTTTCATTATAAGCCCCCAGAATAAGGTTTTAATACTGGAGTGTCTGCACTAAATAGATGTGGTAAGGCATGTTTTGCTAACCTTCACTAATGATGCAAACGTACTTCATTATATTGCCACCCTGCAGTTAGCAGTACGATGATTCTTTCTTTCTGCCTTCTCTCTCCTCTGAAGGATTGATTCTTCCTGCAACTGCTAATACTTCTGTAACTCACTGATTGCTTACTTTATATTATGGAGGCCAGATTTTAATGTGCTGAGGGGGGCAGGCACAAAACATGACTTACAAATGATTGACAGGCACATTAGATCTTATTTGCAACTGATAATATTACTGTTGTCTTGTAAGGTATTTTAGTATGGTTTTCAAATGGAAACAATTGGTGATCTCCCATGAAGCACCCACTCTGGAACCATTCTCAATCTTTAACCGTTAACAATTTTAAAACATGAGGATTCCCAGGAAGGTTGCAAATAACTGCTGGCATTTGTCAACATTCCTCCATAGCACGTGCACAGAATCAGCAGCAGTGTTATAAATATGGAGAGCTTTTAACACTTGCACTGCCAATGGGTTCACTCTTTTTGTGCTGGACCAACTATTTTTCAGTGCTGGTAAGGTGACGATAAAAATATAGTTACTACTCCTAAAATCTGTTCAAATGTCACAAGCACCACTTTTATTAATACATTTTTAAGAAGAAGCTTTCATTGTAGTTGCAGTTATCTCTATGTTCCCCTCATTCCTTTAGAGAATGGACAACATGTCCTCATCTGTCCTCACAGGTGCACATACAGATCCTATGCCACTGGCTTGAAGAAAAGCAAGACATTTCTTAAAGTTCCCTGGACTTATCTCTCCACTAGGATCATTAAAAATAGTTCATCTGGTGACTTTAATGTTGATGTTTCTGAAGTACTGCATTGGCTATAAAGCATTTTGTGACATCCTTTTGTAAGGCATTATATAAATGCAATTTACTGTTACAAATCACAGTATAAAATTTATAGTGATGTGAAAGAATACCAGAAATGATTTTGAATTATATTACTGAATAATTTTCCATTGTTTTCCCAGAGGTATATTGACAAAGGGACTCGGACGTACACATGGACTCTCGTGAATAGTACAGATTACAGGTAACAGAACATTGCATTAGAAAAAGTTCCTTTCTTTCTAATCACCTGTTGGGCCTGAGTTTTTGTTTAAAACTATTCTTTTTAGAGGGAACACTATTGGATTCCATTTCAGCACTGCCCTGACACCTTTGACTTCAAATTGGTCTCACTCAGTTTGCCGTTTTACTGTCATGATGCTAAGTGGATACAGATGCATACATATAGCTCTGGAGGCAGCTCAGTGATATGATATCTGAGTGCACTAAATAGGCCATCAGAAACTGCTTGGACTTTGCAGCTGAGCATGGTATAACTTCAGGCTACTATCAATAAAAAGTCCTCATTTCCATGGACCTTTATCTACGCAGAGTAGGATATTTTCAATGTTGGGAGAAAGCAGGGGGTCTCTGTATGTATTCTGAAATTTAAAAGTGAGCTGCCCAGGGACAGAGAGCTCTCTGTTGAAGGAGACTTGAATTCCCAGTAACCAACTTAAAACAATGGCACAACAAGATTTGAAGTTTTAAGATTACAACTGTAACAAACAAACTAAAGGCAACATCAATGAAACACTATTTTGTAAATGAATACTCTAAACTGCAGCAATTATAACCCTTACTAATACAACCTGTAACCCCATGCTGCATTTATCTCCGTTACAGTGTGCCTTTCATAGAATTGCAGTCCTTTAGGAAACAGTTCACAGATATTCCCAGCCTTTGCCACATAGCAATGTCCAAAGTCCTATGAAAGTCCTTTCCCTCAGTCTGTTGAGGATTCCCAAATCAACTTTCAGCAGTAAGACCTATTTTGGTAATTTATTCTGATCTCACAAGTGCACAATCTTTTAATTGCAACAAGGTATGTTTCTTTGATCAGAGATCGTCCCCTTTCCTGCGTTTTACCTACTAGTGCACCAAAGATATGCTGCATGCTCCTTTCTGCTGATCACACCAGCTCTCTTTATGATCTCTGTTGCTTTCAGTCTCACTGTGTCACTCACCGGCTACTCCTCGCTCTCCCGCTCTTGATTACAGACCGTCTCTCACTCGCCAGCTCTCTGGCACTCACTAGCATCTCTTCGTTTGTTAACTCCCCCTCACTCAATTGCTGGCCCTGCTCACTTACTCATTTTGCTGTGCACATTCTTCCTGTCTCACTGTTCTCAATCTTATTCTGGAGATATCGAGAGACTATTTGTCCACCATCAGCCCAGCTGCTCTTGCCTTTGTTTTCAGGAAGTCTCTACTTGCAAACCTCCTTCCCCACTACGTTTCTGACAACCATCATAACCAAGCCTCTGGATCTTCCTGATACTCCCAAATGTCTTTCTCACTTGGAGCCTAGTGTTATGAATTTAGATGCTGGTTTTTGACTCAGTCAGAAACGCCCCTCCCTGAGTACAGTTTACACTGGTCTGTTTCTGGGCTCTGCAGAAACACCATCAAGCATCATTGTAGAATTTCTGCTCAGATTTTTTTCACACTGTCTTTTTGAACAAAAGGTCAACATTTCTATCACCCGTTCAGCTTACCCTCCTGCCCTTTAAAAGCTGCTGAGTTGGCGGAATTTCTGCTCCTGACCAAGCTGTCCTCTTAGCATTCTGCACCAGCACCTTATTCACATTAACAGGAGGAATTTGGTGCAACCCCTCCAATTCTGGCTACTTACAAAGGCAAATTTGTGCTGTTTTAGCTATTAGCATGTGATCAATGGTGAAGTGAAAATTGTCAAATGTATTTCCATATCCCTATAAAATCTCTCAAGGAGGCAAACATGACAGATTATTTGCCCGGACTAGACATATCCTTACTGTTTATACAGCACACGCATTCACCAAAAAGATGATTATTCTTTAATAGCTCACTTTAGCTTGATATTTTCAATAATGACGATGATATCTTTCTTTTTTCCCTCTCTCCATTTTTCTTTTTTTTAAGCATACTTTTTCTAAAGATGGTCTTCCTATTCTTCTGGATGTCCGTGTCTTCAAGCTGGTCATATTTTAGTTCAAGTGGCCATTATAGCCAAGACAAGAATGGATAGATTAGTGGATACCATGACAATTAAGCCATAGTACAAGATGGTGGTGTTGAAGTAGGTGATCATATTACGTGGCAGAGCAGGCTTGAAGGGCTGAATGGCTTATTTCTACTCCTATTTCCTTTCTAACTTAATTGAATAGAATTGAATGATTGATGATCATTGTTCTCAGGCCAGTCAACCAAATGAGCCATCACAACCGTATATAATTCGCTCTTCATTTGATATTAAACACTTTCAGGATAGATTGCTTGATAACAATTGAAAGCAGGAATCCTGACCTCAATTGGCATGCCAATGCCCAGTTGGGATCAGAATGAGAATTCAAAGTGTGACTTTTTTGTTCAGTTATTCATGGAACAAATTTTGTTGAACAGCTTAGAACAATTCCTTAATTTAAAATAAATGTTCTTTCACTCTTAGGGAATTTGGACTGAGGAATTTTACAAAAGTTAAAATCTACCCCGCCTTTTTAAAAGAACAAAACCCAGTGTGATTGTGTTAAACAAAAATATTTCATTGACTCTGCAGTGCTTGGTGAAAGTTTAAATATGTTGCTTTACTTCTGTGTGATGATCTAAGTTAAGTGTCAGTTCTAGATGAAAACATGCAAACAAGGAGTAGCCATTCAACCCTTTGAGCCTGTTCAACCTTTAGTAAGATCATGGCTGATCTTATAGTAAACTCAAACCTGCATTCCATCTACCCTCAAAATTTTATATCCCCCCCTTACTTAGCAAAAATCTATTCATGTCTGCCTTAAAAATGTTCAAAGTCTCTGTTTCCCCTGCCTTTTCAGGAAGAGAGTTCAAAAGACTTGTACCCCCTGAGAGAAAAGAATTGCCTCATCATTGTCTTCAATGAACAACCCTTGATTTATTTTTTAAACAGTGACCCCTGTTCTGAATTCCCCCACAAGGGGAAATAGCCTCCCCACATACTCCCTGTCAAGATCCCTTTTTCAATCAAGTCACTTTTTACCCTTCTAAACTCCAACAGATGTGAGTGTAGTCCATTCCGACCTTTCCTTATCAGACAACCTGTCCAGTCAAGGTGTTAGTCTAATGAACCTTCCCTGAACTGTTTTCAGCATATTTCCATCCTCCCTTAGGTATGGTGACCAATATTGTACGCTGTACTCCAGATGTGATCTCACTAGTGCCCTGTATAACTGGACTTCAATAAAAAGCCTCAACATCAAGTTAGAGTCCAAACTGGGCCATAACCATATTCAATTCCTCTCTCAATGAGTGATAAAATTCTATTAGCTTTCCTATTTACGTGCTATATCTGCATTCCAGTCTTTGGTGATTCATGTATCTTCACGTTTGAGAGCTGTGCAATCGCTCACCATTTAGATAATGGGCTGGATTCTCTGACCTCGCCTGCAGCTGGAATCCTCCGGTCTCGCTGCAGTGAGTGGAGATTTGGCTGAGCAGCAAATTCTCCGTTCTCACTGGCAACAGTGGCAGAGAATTTTGGCCAGTATGTTTCTCTTTTATTCTTCCTACCAAAATGGACACCTTTTCCTACATTATATTCCATTTGGCAGATCACTTAACTCATCTATATTTTTCTGTAACCTTCTTGCATCTTCTTCCCAACTTACTTTCCTACCTATCTTTATGTCATCAGTAAATTTAGCAACCATGCCATCCATCTCTTCATCCAAGTCATTTATATGAATTGTAAACAGTTGAGGCCCCAGCATTGATCACTGTGATGGCTTCTTTAACATTACCTTCTACATTTTCTTTTTGACAGATGTTCAGCTAGCTGGCCTGTAGTTTCCTGCTTTCTGTATCCCTTCTCTTTTGAACAAAAGAGTTACATTCGCTGTCTTCCAATCTTCCCTTCATCTAAGGAGTTTTGGAAAATTAAAACCAATGCATCAAATATCTCAGTAGTCACTTTTTTTAAGACCCCAAGATGAAGTCCATCAGGACCCAGACATTTGTAAGCCTTTAGTTCGAACAATTAACTCAGAATTGCTTCTCTGATGACTGTAATTTTTCTGAGTTTCTCCATTTCCTGATTTTAAAGCTGATTTTGGGATGTCACTTATATTCTGTGTAGTGAAGAGTGATGTGAAATACCTTTTCAATTTATCAGCTAGCATTTTTTTCCATTATCAATTTCAGACTCACTTTCTATAGGTAAATATTTACTTTATTGGCTTGTTTCTTTTTAAATATTCGGAAGAACTGCTACTAACTGTTTGTACATTTCTGGCTAGCCTTCTGTTGTATTTTATATTTTTCATCCTTTGCTGGATGATAGAAACATCATTTTTGTGTTCTATCTAATCTTCTGACCTTCCAACTCAGTTTGCATAATTATATGCTGTTTCTTTAAGTTTGATGCTATTTTTAACCTTTCTAGTTAACCACAGAGGGTGTGTTAGACTTTTTCCCACTCGGAATTTATCTTCTGAAATATCCTCTTAAATGTTTGCCATAGAGTTTTTATTGACCTATCCCTGAACCTAATTTATCAGTTCACTTTAGACAACTCTGGTTTTGTGCTCTCAGAATAGAAACCCTACAGTGCAGCAAGGGTCTGCACTGACTCTCTGAAAGAACACTGCCCCTGCCCTCCTCCACACCACCACCCCCCCTCCCCCGTCCCCGCCCTATTCCCGAAACTCCACATATTTACCATGGCCAATCTACCTAACCAACACATCATTGGACACTCGGGAAATTTAGGGACATAATTGCCCTCATTGAAGTTGAAAATCATAGAGTGGAATTTGCCAATTTCTTTTCAAAGTCTTGGTTCAGGTAGGAAAAGTGATGCATTGCCACATTTTCAACACTTTTGAGAGGAATGAAGAACAACTGGAAGAAGGTCCTACACTGTCACGTTGGTGGGGTGGGTTCTTCTGGCAACATCAGCCTCCCATAAATTGGAGTGCCGAGTGTGCTCTGATCTAATAGAACTAAAATTAAAAACAAAGATTCGTCCTCTCCCCCTGTCCCCTGCATCAACTATGGGGAACTCCCACCCCCCCCCCATAGACCCAGGAAACCTCTTCATAGACAAAGGATTGGTTAGCTGACAGGAACTAGAGAGTAAGATCAAATAGTGGAAGAGAGGAAGAGACCAGAAATCAGATATCTCACCCCTGAATATGGCATCTACTATCTTTATGGGGGTGGGAATGAAGGTAGGTCATATTTCACGCATGCGCATTTTGTAGATGTAAGTTTGCTCTGCTCATGTCTAATTTTGGTGACCTATGCGTGTTAAATGTGATGTGCAAGATTAAACCTGGTAACAGCAAGTCTCAACTTTCTAAAGTCCTTTAGAAAGCCAGGTATCCTTTTGATGATGTCGGATATCCCCCTTTTGCTAATTATCCTCAGAAACTTTTGGGGGAATCAGATGCCCTTCAAAGATGAAGGTGCCTATTAGCATTTATAAAGTGGGCAAAAATATGCAGAAAAAGTATACCAATTCATGAAATGCTAAGATTAGTTGAATTGTCCAAATGTCAAAATGAATGGTTAAAGGCAACTGCCCAGCTGTCAAAGCATTTAAAAATTCGAATGGGGCACTTTCTCCCAAGTTCAGTCCTAACTCTGAACGCTCAATGTGGAAACAAAAATTTAGGTCTTGGGATAAGTTAGTTTTTTTGTAACTAAGTGCCACGAGGGCCAATGCTGGCATTTCAATTATTTACAATCCATATTAATGCTTTGGGTGAAGGTACTAAACGTATGGTAGTGAAATTTGTTGAGGACACCAAGACAGGCAGGAAATTAAGTTGTTCAGAGGAGCTAAAGAGTCTACAAAAGGATACAGATAGGTTAAGTGAAATTTGGCAGATGGAGATGTAATTTGGGAAAATTGGAACTTATTCATTTTGGCACAAAGAATTGGAAAGTTGCATATTAGCTAAATGGGGAGAGATTGCAGCACTCAAGAGACCTGGTGTGTGAATCACTAAAGGTTTAGTGGTGAGTGATTAGGAAGGCAAATGGAATGTCGTTAATTATTGCAAAGGGAATGGAATATAGAAGGAGGGAGGTTTTACTTACAGCTGTACAGGGCCTTGGTGAGACCACATCTGAGGCACTGTATACAGTTTTAGCCTCCTTATTTGAAAAATTATATAATTGTGTTAGAAGTGGTTGAGAGGAGGTTACCTAACTCATCTTATGAAGAAAGTTTAAACAGGTTGGCTCTTTATCCATTGGAGTTCAGAAGAATGTGAGATGACCTTATTGAAATCTAAAATCCTGAGGGGACTTGAATGAGGGGTGGGGGGCCAGGATGCTTAAAGAATGTTTTCCCTTGTGGAAGAAACTTAGAATTTAGGGAAGCAGTTTAAAAATAAGAGACATCCCTTTTAAGGAGAATCATTTTCTCTGGGGAGCTTCAGTGTTGGGAATTCTGTACCTCAGAAAGCAATGGTTTAGATAGATTTTTAATAGACCCGGGAATTGAGGATTTTGGAAACAGACAAGACACTGAAGTTGAGACCACAACCAGATCAGTCACGATCTTATCAAATGACAGCACAGGCTGAAAGGGCCAAATGGCCTCCTCATGCTCCTAAGTCCTAGATTTGTAAATTTGTTTGACCTATGGATAGCTGTCAATGAAAAAAATTATTTTGTCACTTTCTGAAATGTTTCCTTCAACAAATTTTGAATTGACTGGAATCCTCTGGCTGTTCACGCCCTGCTGTTGCTACCAGCGAGAATGGAAAATTTGACGCCTAGCCAAATCCGTTCACTGCAGCAGGATTGGAGAATCCCAGCTGCGGGTGAAGTCAGAGAATCCAGCCATTGATCTCTGAGATATTCCAAACGCACGGTGCAAAATATTCTGCTTTAGGATCCTACACAATACGGCTGAAGGATCATGCTCCATGTTTCTTTAGAATCTGAAATGGGGAAACATGAACAAAGATCCCATTCCTGAGTGCTAATTTAAAGTTTAAAATGTATTTATTAGTGTCACAAGAAGGCTTACATTAACACTGCACTGAAGTTGCTATGAAAATCCACTAGTCACCGCACTCCAGCACCTGTTCCGAGGGAGAATTTAGCGTGGCCAGTACATCTAACCAGCATGTCTTTCAGACTGTGGGAGGAAACAAAAGCAGACATGGGGAGAACATACAAACTCCACACACTGACCCAAGTCAGGAATCGAATCCAGGTCCCTGGTGGTGTAAGACAGTAGTGCTAACCACTCTGCCACTGTGCCGTCTACGTGCCTGACCGTGTGCATTTGCAATATCAAATTTGATTTAGTTGTGGTCATGCCCAATATTAACCCCAGGAAGACATTGGGGAACTTTCGTTAGCTGTGGAATGTATTCCAACCAGGAGCACCTTTGGTAAGGATTGGAGAGGGAGACTGGTAATTGGTGAGTAGGAATCTCAGTCCTAACTTGTCTTTGTAATGAGTGAACTAAGTAAAACCTCTTGCGGTTTGATGCTCAGGTTAGCCTCCTGATCTCCCATGTAGATAAAATACTGCAAGTAAGAAGAGGTAGAACTTAGTTTGCCGTATTTCAGAAGCAAGACAAGAGGGGAAATCTATTGAGCAGTGTAACAAAAAAAGTAGTGCAATTTTCTGCTAGATTGCATCATCTCTATTCCCCTTTCCACAAAGGATCACCACTTTGAGTGCTAAAAGCATTGAACCTGGCAGCCAAAGTCAATTAACCTCTAAAATCATAGACTGACTAATGGCAGTGTGAAGGAACTGCAGCGGGAACATTGATAGCAGCGAGGTGACCATAAGGAATCTTTTATTCATGCTGCTTTCTGTTGAGTTGTTTCTCACTTGCAAATTGTGATGTATATCTGTCTTTTTTCCATAGTTTGGCACTGGTTCTTCCACCATACGGTTCCCACTACATTAAGGCCAAACTAGATGAGGTTATCACCCAAGCGAAACGTAAGTATTGGGATGGGTGAAAGCTGACCTGGTTAATGCATGCCAGAAGGAAGCAAAGTATTAATTCTGTAAAGTAACAAAAGATCATGAATGAATATATTGATGGTATTTGAAACAAAAAGAAGTGGGTTGTCAGATAGATGGTCAGATAGATGTCATCATAGTGTGAAGCAATGATTCTAAAGCATCAGCAAGACAAACATGCAAAGATGAAAACAACTGCATGATTTGAATCTGTAAGAATGCTCATTTTCTTTCTTTGTCAAAGTTTTTTTAATGAATATGCACTATTTCGCCTGTCATGTAATTTTAGAATCATTGTACAGCTGTACCTTCTTGTTCTATGCATCCATTAAAAGGTCTGTTTATTCTAATAATTTTTTGTTGCATAATTGTATCGCCTGACAATAACGTTGGATAGAAAAGTAGCTGAACCACTGGTTCACTAAAGTATTTGGCCTGGATTTTGCGGTAGGAAGAGTGACGAGGCTGCACGTGGGTTTTGAAGAATAAGTTGGGCAGTGACTTGCAGCACCCACACCATATGCAGTTAAATCAAAGGGTTGCTGTCTGAGAATCCCTGTTTCTCAATCTGTAACACACTGTGGAGCTTACCATTCAAACTCAAAGACCATGCAGCAATTGTGCATTAGATACCTACTAAACAGGCCAGAAAAAGTTGAGTCCTGTCCAAGAAATTGAACTTTTAGTAGAATCATAGAGTTTACAGCATGGGAATAGGCCCTTTGGCTCAAGTTGTCCATGCCGCCCTTTGTTTTAATCGACTAAGCTAGTCTGTGTGCTAGTGCCAGTGTGATAGTTTGTGTGCTATGTCTTAAATGCTCCCAATAAATTCTCTGGAACTCAAAAAATACTTTTACAAGTATGGAGTTTCATTCCTCCTTGCATTAATGGTTTTTGGCAATTCCAAAAGGTTTTTTTTTAACATTTTCTTCGTCCATTATCTCACTCTTCAAACCCATTCTCCCCCCCCCCCCCCCGCCCCCCAATCTATTTTTGCAATTTTGTGCATGACTTCAGATTGAATTGACATTCTAATTTACTCTTCCGGGTTTAGACTCTATCTGGTAAAGCTTCTTCAGTCTGATTGGTTCATAGAATTCCTATAGTGCAGAAGAAGGCCATTTGGCTCATCAAATCTGTACTGTGAATAATCCTATCCCATAACCCCATGTATTTACACTGCCAATCCCCCACTGTTAGGGGACAAGTTAGCATGGCCAGTCCACCTAACCTGCACATCTTTGGAGTGTGGGAGGAGATCCATGCAGACACGGGAAGAATGTGCAAGCTCCACACGAGGCCAGAATTAAACCTGGTTTCCTGGCACTGTGAGATAGCAGTGCTAACCACAGTGCCACCGTACCATTACACTGTTGCTTTCCCAGCATACACAAATTTCAGATCCTAAGTAAAGGGAGGCACACTGCTTGTTGTTAATAAATTTGACTATAAAATCCTGCAAAACAATTATAAGCAAGTGCTAGCTGTTTATTCAGAACTGGCCACAAAATCCAGTCCATTTTACTTTAAGAAAATAATTTCCCCCTGCAACTGACTTTCTTTGGAAATTGAGTTTGATTTTTATTTAAATGAACTTTTCAGAGAAAATACTCACAGAAGTAATACAAGTCTCACCCATCCACTTTGCTGCTTTTCCTTGTTTTATCTTGCATCATAAGTCTTTATTGCACTTAAGCATTTAAAAACTGTTGCAAAGTCAAAATAAAATGGCAATGCTTACTTGCATGCATATTATTTCAAGTCAGTCAGCAGTCTGAATGGCAACATCTTCAGCATGTGCTCATTCTCTAACACTCTTATACCCAGCATTTTCATTTGACACAGCATGCCATTTAGCCTTGTGTTCTGAAGGGACCTTTACATCATGCTCGGCTAACCCACCTTCTGACACCTTCAGCACATCTGAACAGCCAAACATGAAGACTATAGGGCAGTTAATGGTCAGCTTAGAATAATTGAGTTGAATTAATTTACCTGTTAATCTTTGCGTTTTCCCATCCTTTGGCAATATGAATTTAGCAGATGGTTTATTATACAGGAGAGACACAGCTGAGAACTAAACTGCCTAACCTTAATGTAGAAGAAGTTTGTGAAATGTTAATCATAAATCTTCAGGGTTTCCAATTTACCAACCATTCAGCTTTCTGCTGGATGAATAATGTCAGATCCCTTCTTTTAAATATATCTCCAGCATATTTTCTTAATGAACACGCAGAGGCAAAAATTGGCCCAGTGCAGCCTAAGAAATCTATACCATTTTATTGCTGACCATAAAAAAAAATGATAGAAAGGGAAACTGTTTTGAAATCAGAATGAAAATTACTTCCCCCTTATTTCTAGGACTTACTAATATATTTGTGGCACTATGAGAATTGCTGCTTTATTTCAAGAAAGTTTTCTCCAGAGCGATGTTTCACTCGGGCTGGGCTGAGGATGGCCCTTTGCCACAAAATTCTTGCAATTCCATCTGTTGTTTATATTGCCTTCCGTCAAAATTTCTTTGCAGCTGCTTGTTACATAGCAACAGAATTCCCCCCTGCCATTGAAGGGAAAGATTAAAATACACTTGGGGAGAAATTCAATGGAAGGCTGCTTATTTTGCATACATAAAATGGACAGTAGACATCCTAGCTTTGCCTTGTGATCATACTGGCTCAAATGATGTAAATCACCATTTGTAGGAGCATAAATACAAAATTTACATTCAAGTGAATGGGACTGGTGCTGTGCAGAGTACATCAAGCTATGAAAGGTGTTGAATGGCCTTATCAGGCCTAAAGAGGGCGTCTTTAGATGATGTAGATTGTGTTCATCCTGGACTTCTGCCACCTGAGTATTTGAGCCACATTGCCCCTGTCACTCTCCCCTCTCCTCAAAACCCCAAGACCCAACTGCTGGCCAACTCCGTGTGGCAACCAATCAATTTTGTGTCCTCCTCAACTGGGAAGTTGCAACTTGGCCCCTTTGGCCCTTGTTCTATGTTCATTGCTCATTAGCACTGTTTAACTGAAGCTTCAAACAAATTTGGTCTGGGTTTTCACCACTGTGCCTTAGTGTGTGCAACACTACTCTGCTAAGCTTGTACCCATTTTGGTTCCATGTTGAATTCTCCTGTAATTTTAAAGTGCCACTTATTAGGTAATGCTGTTTAATGACAATGATGTAAAAATGTTTAGCCCATGCCTAGAAATAATTTGTGTGGCATTGACTAAGTTTTCTCTTCAGCTGTTCTTTGGGCTGTTCTGGATATTGTATTTTGGGTTTTGTCTGAGTATTGTAGTTGGGATATTTATTTTTGTCAAGAAGATAGCCAACCTATTCTATAACCTTGCCAACTGTTGCTATGGATCAGGCCTGGGAACTAATTTGCTTTGAATTATTTTACTTCCTGCCTGTTGGAAGCACTTTGGATGAAATCAAGAACTGAACAGACTTACTGTGCAAGCCCCTGGTTCTATCTTTTGCTTCAACAGGCCGCACCACAACACTACATCATTCTTATTTGACATTGTAGCTTAGGGTGAGGAGAAACCAAAAAGCAATTGGATATAGTGATAAGGTGAGAAAGAAATCACTAAACGGTATGATATGCACTACTCATTTTGTCTAGTGCATTTTGCTGTTCTGAATTACATTTGAACACTAATGCAACTATTGCAAATCGCCTTGGGTCTTTCAGGCTGTTCAGTAGAAATATAAATGTTACAGGCACATATAGGTCAACAACAGCCTTAGAATTTAAGAATACCATTTACAGCATGTGATGAGTTCAGAAGAATAATCAGATATAATTCAAACCACAACTCTTTTGAAGATTATGTTTCCATGCATTTCATTTCTCAATTGTGTGGGCCTCAATTCCTGCTTGTATACTTTCAAAGAACTGAATTTCTAAGACACACAGCAAGGCCATTTACCATTATCCACAAAAAAACAAAGGTTTTAAAACTAAATTAATATCCAAAAATATTTTTTTAAGGAATCATGATTTATAACGATGAGCAGAGACATGCACAATATGTTCAATCTTTCATGTTAATTCATCCACATTTCAAACTGCAACTCATTCATTGAAGAATATTATTTGAGGGGAGCTAAAGTTCCTCCACTTTGCAAAGGGGTGCAATGTTGCTTGTCATATTTAACTCTGCGCATGATATTAGCTATAACCAGACTTGTACTATCTTTGTGTTGAGACCCATTTGTTGCTCAGTAAACAGACCTTTCAATGATACAGCTTCTCGAAGGTAACGTTAATGGTGATCACATACAGTTTTCAGTCTGCAAGCGAGTGTGTCTTTTTTCAGACTTCTACTGTGCATTAAGTTTCCCAGTATAGCACAATATTTTTATTCAAGCACTCATTGAATAAAATATTGTTTATAATCCCTTCTACTTGACCCTTTTTCCTGTTCCTTGCTTTCTCTTTCTGATGGATTCTGACAGCCAAACGCAAGGGCAAGTATCTTTTTGTTGGTCAATTTCCTCGTTGTATTGTCTTTAGAGTATACTGTAATGCACTAGTGCTCCTATCCCTATTGGATATTCTCCTGTGTTTATCGTATCTGATCTTTATCTATTAGCTCTTGGTGTCCATTATCATTACATTAATAGCTTTAGCTTATTTATTTTATATGAAGTATTGTCTGCTGGCTGTGTATTTTCCATAATGCGGCACTTTTGTGAAAAAAAAATTAGTTGGCGAATAATTATTTTTGCTATTTTGGTAAGAGAAAGTCTGTTCAAACTGTTCCATATCGAGGTCTGGCTACTTATAAAGTACAAGCAGAAGGAATAATGAGCACCTTAATAATTGTTTCTTTTCAGACTTAGAATCAATAATGCCCGATAACTTCGACACCACAGGATATGTGTATCTCGCCCCAAGGTAGCTCTGTTTAATGCTTTGTTTTGAGAGCGCATGTAAAGCATGACTGTTTGTGGAAGAAGGGGCTTTGACTTGCTGTAACCTAGGAGCTGCTGGCACTGGGATGACCGACTTTAGAGGTATCCGGGCTGCTGCCAACTTCGGGAGATCTCTGGATTTTTGTACAGGATTTGAGAAATGTTGAAGTTGGCCTGTGGTAAAGAGTTTCCTTTTTGACCATCCAACTGCTTTCAGCAACAGGTTCAAATCCTATAGGAGGGAAATGTGTTTTTCACAGGCAAAGAGTTAGAGTCATTCACTGAGTTCTCAGCGCTCTTAGCATTCCCACGCATCTTAGGTTCTGGCAGCAACAAGGTGCTTGGGAACTTTATAAAACATGCAGTGTTTTTGAACATACCAAACTTAATGAATCCATAAGTACTGATTTCAGTAAAAATGTACTCTGACATTTGTAAAAATGTATTAATGCACTGAGAACATTTGTTTATTGGAATCATTTAATTTTTGGCATTCATATATCAACATAAAAAAAAGCTATAATTGTGAACAGAAATTCTAACATCTTTTTTCATTCTCCCAAAATTTCAATTAGAATCATAGGGTCCTCACATTGCAGGAGGAGACCATTCCGCCAATTGAGCATGCACCGACAGCAATCCCATCGAGGCCCTATCCCCGGTAACCGCACTAATTCCCCCTGACACAAGGGACAACTTAGCATTACTGTTCCACAGAACCTGCACGTTTTTTGACATTAAAAGGGAATAAAGTGCAAGAAACTTAAACAAGCATGTGGGACAATGCAGTTGGGAAGTAAGAAATCAAAACATAAAAGCAGAGAAAAAAGAAAAATGTAGAAATATTTTTGAAGGACGTTTTTTGAAAAATGTGATGTGTCAGATTGTCTCAAATGGTCGCTCATTTTCCGGACTTCAACGGTAATCAGTGAATAATGTTCTAGGTCCAATTATTTAAGATTAACACAAAGATCAGTCGGTGCAGTATTTCAAGAGGGACCTTTATCATATTGTTACAGAGGCAGCAGCGCATTTAGAGCATGAAATAGTAACATTTCCACTTTTCCAGAGCAACATAAACCAAAAGCATTACAGCATAACGGAGGTTCTTTCACAACAAAACAAGCACCAATTTATAAATACGAGTATGAAATTGATGCACTGCAAGAGACGTATTAACCAATTTCCGCAGCTATTGATATTAAACAGGAGAATTGCTGAAGCAAATTTTTAAATTGACAGCACATGGATCTCGGCAATCACGCAATTATATTCACAAGTGTCCTTATTGAATGAGCTGCACACTGCGATAGAAGCCTTTCATCATTCCATTTAAATGTTTTCTTGCTCTAACCTTCAGAGCAGGAGAAAAGACGCACGTGAGTGGAGTGAGCATTACACTCTCCAGCAGAAAGAGAATATCAGAAACATGAGAAAATAGTAAAAAACCTGTTTTTAATAGCTGTTGCCTCGAGCCATTGTTTAATTTCTCTTTACACTTTGAATTCAATAAGAAATAGAATCAAATGTTTTTTTTGTTGGAACATACTGCAATACGGTAGCTGTAGCATTGGCAGATTTAAATATTAGCTTTGATAGTGGAAAACCACTCTGTTGTTCAGTGATTGCTGAGTGAGATGTTAGTGGAAAACACTCACTTAAGTTAACTTTTTATTCACAGAACTGTGTGAATTTTTGGCAGAGATAACTAGGCCTCTCTGATTAGCCAAATGGATAAGTTTGCTGCAACATGTTACAAATGAGGACAACCCTGGTTTTAACTCCTGCTCTCTGCTGAGTCAACTGGCCTTAGTTGGGGTAAACACAGTAAAAAGTCTGACAACACCAGGTTTAAATCCAACCGATTTATTTGATAGTAAATTCACAAGCTTTCGACCCTCTGGTCTTCGTCAGGTGAATGAGGTGTTCTGGTCTCTTAGTTGGAGTAGCCTAATAGGAGCTGAGACCCAGCTTGGACTAAAGAATTGAATCATCTGACTCGCATGTCCACCCACCACACTGCACCCCACCCCCACCCCCACCCCCAAACATGGAATAGCAACTTGGATAAGGTATTAGCATGTGACTGACATTTGCAGGTCTGCCTCTCCAGGGGAACCATTCCCTCAAGAAAGGATAGGGACTAAAGTCACGAGAGAATGTGAATTCTGGGAATAAGTACCATCTTTCTGACAATCATTGGGATGTGATGACGCCAGCAACAGGTCATGCAGAATTTAATCAGACAGATAGACACAACAGGAAATAAGAGCATTTAAAATTTGATGCAAATAAAACACCCTGATGATTTATAGGTGGAGAATAGATTTTTTAAAAAAACTAATTACCAATGACTGGTTGGCAAGTGGAATCTTCTAACTGTAATTGTCGCCTTTTGCACCTAGCCCTGTTGATGTTGTTCCGTAGTCAGTGTCTTTTAAGTCTTTTTGAGATTGCTGTGCTTTGTGTGCTGTGATGTGTTGTGTCAATTGTCCTCATCATTCGTCTCGTTGCCCCTGTAGTGGTGTGTGTATTCTGGTAGTGACCGTATCCATTGACATATGGGAAGGCTGTTATACTGTGTATGTGTTAACAATGCCTTTCAGGGAATACTGCAATGGACTGACTCCTTCAATCAACAATTCAGCATTCCTGGAGAACTTTATCAATTTTATTGACCGGCAAACTCCAAATTCTCCAGATTGTAAGTACCATTTGTCTTTGGTAATGCATTTAATATATTAAAAGTGTTTTTGTTGAGATTGAGAAAAGGCTATCAAAGACTTGAGCCCTCATTGTAAGACTACAATGAGTGAAAAGAGTTAAGGCAAGGTTGATTAGTATAGTAGTAGTTAGACAAAAACTAGTCTGGGTTTAAGGGTCCATAGAGGAAGGAAAAAGAAAGAAATCCCTTTTCTCTGCAATGCGCAGTTTTCTGCAGTTAGCAGCACTGTAAGGCTGGATGATTTTATTCATGATTTTGACAACTTCCATTGCTTTAGACCAATGAAATTCGAATTGTATGGAGCAGAGCTTGCATTTATATCGTTGGTACCTTGTTCCAGCAGCACAATAATATGCAACAGAATGAATCAGCTAATTAAGAGCAGCAAGGTAACTGAATGTTGCATATGATCAAGAGAGATACTTGTCTAATGTTAGGCAGGTAATCCTGTCTGAAATGCAGGTGGCAGGGAACAAGTTACTGTGCATTATGATGGTGCATCAGTTCTGAACCTTGGAAAAGAAAGCAAATCACAGTAAGTACCTGACATGCAAGTTCATTTCTGCCTCTTTAATATGTATTCGGCATTTTAACAAAAAGCCTGCAGTCCTGATGTGATGATATGGGAATACAATGTTGCTACTCATTTCAAATATTCCTTTCAACAAAGCGTTCAGTAAAGCAATTCTTCACAACTATTTGATGGAGAACATGTTGAAGTATAAGTTATCCTTCAGAAAGTTTCTTTTGTTTATCACTTAGCTTACTGGAATGGTTGCAACTTTACACAAAGTAGGTGAAATCTTATAGAATAGAATTATAGAATCCTACAATGCAGAAGGAGCCGTTCGACCAATCAAGTCTGTACTAATCACAATCCCACTTGGGCTCTATCCCCACAGCCCCAAGCATTTACCCTTGCTAATCCCTCTGACACTAAGGGGCAATTTAGCATGGCCAATCCACCTAACCCATGCATCTTATTTGATACAAGTCAGTGACTATTGCTGATTGACTAAACTTTGCTCAAAATTTAACTCTGTAGACAGATATTCTGGATGGCATTCACATAAGGGAACCTCAGGCAAGTTAATATAGTCATTGCTGATGTGTATCCGTAATTTAGTCATCTAGCCATTTCTCATTGCTAAGGAACAATTACGTTCTGTCAAAATGCTTGCATTTAAATCTGGCCTAAACAAAGGTCATGATGTAGAGATGCCGGCATTGGACTGGGGTAAACTTAGTAAGAGGTCTGACAACACCAATTTTAAATCCAACCGATTTATTTGATAGTAAACTTGCTAGCTTTCGGCGTTTGTGCCTTCAGCAGGCGAATGAGAACACCTCATACTATCAAATAAATCAGTTGGATTTAAAATTGGTGTTGTCAGGCCTCTTACTGACTAAACAAAGGTCACAGCTACGATGACAGAATTAGAGAGAAGATTATTGTCATGCAAAGAAGAATGTAGAGTGCAAACTTTTCCAGGCATTATAGTTTTAAAAAATTCATTCCGAGAGCATTGCTATCAATGGCCAACATTTATTATGATGTTGAGATGTCGGCGGCTTCCAAAAACTAACGGCGTTTGCTTCCAAATAAACCTGTTGGTCTTCAACCTGGTGTTGTGTTATAACATTTATGATCCAGCCCTAATTGCCTTTGAGAAGATTCTTGAACCATCAACATCTATGTGATGAGCAGCTGCTCTTTGAACTGAAATGAGAGATTTCTGCACTCAGGCTTGTGGATCTTTGGAATTCTCTGTGACTAGTGACTAGTCAGTTGATAGGAATGTTTAAGACTGAGTGATAAGACTTTTTTTTAACACTGTGGGATTCGAGGGAGAAGGGATCATATGAGAAAGTGGAGGTGAAGGCGAAATTTTTGTGATGATCTTGTTAAATTGCAAAGCTGAGTCAATGAATTGTGAGGCTGACTCCTGTGCATGTTCTTTGTGTTTGGTAGGGAGTCCAGATTTTTCACCCAACAGTGGTGAAATTGCTGTAATGTATCCAAGTCAGCATACTGTGCAGCTCAAGAGGGGAACTTGGGGTGTTCCCATTCACTTCTTGCTCCTGTCTTTCTAAATAGTGGAGGGAGTAGATATTTACAATGTTGGATGTGATGCCAGTCAATGGATTGCTTTATCCTAGATAGCATTAAGTTTATTTAGTTGTTGCGACGTGGTGGCACAATGGTTAGCACTGCTGCCTCACAGCGCCAGGGACCCAGGTTCTATCCTGGCCTTGGGTGACTGTGTGGAATATTTATGTTATCCCCATGTCTGTGTGGATTTCCCCTGGTTGCTCTGGTTTCCTCCCACAGTCCAAAGAAATGCAGATTAGGTTGAATGACATGTTAAATTGCACCTTGGTGTCACAAGATGTACAGATTAGATGGATTAGCCATGGTAAGTATGGCTATTATGGGGATAAAACGAGAAAGGAGATTTGCGTAAGATGCTCTGTCAGGGAGTCGGTCCAGACTTAATGGATCAAATGGTCTCTTCTGCACAGTAAGGATTCTATGATTCTAAATTCTTAAAGTTTGGTGCATGATACTGAATATGCCAGAATCAGTTTAAGATCCAATGTTTAGGTAGTAAGTGACTCATGCCATGAATCTGCCTGGGAATATTGATGTCCTTTGACCTGTCAAGATTGGTATTCTGGGAGGATGGGATCCAATATGTTGAAGATCCTTCATCTAAACTGAACTGAGATATTTATTGTAAAAAAAAATCTAAATTATTTTTATGTTGGACTGTTAACTGTTGTAGAATTTAAACGCCCTGTGTGGTCTGTGGTTTCCTGTTCGGGAAACACAGCTTGCGCCATGTTCGAAATTGCCGTGACTTTTTCAGTAGTCAATTGAATGAGGCCTAATATTTACTGCTCTTGTTTGGGGCTAAGAGTTAGGGTCAGTTCAGTCTGTAATGCAGGCTAGTAATTGCTGCTGAAAAGAAGGGAAGAGTTTGTGCTTACAATTGAACTGTGGATGAAAGAACAGCTGGAGTTTCATAAATATTACATTTTGATGACATGACAAGGGAGGCAATGGCGTACTGGTATTATCACAAGACTATTAATCCAGAAACTCAACTAATGTTCTGGGGACCTGCGTTTGAATCCTGCCAGGCAGATGGTGAAATTTGAATTCAAGAAAAAAATCTGGAATTAAGAATCTGCTGATGACCATGAAACCATTGTCGATTGTTGGAAAAACCCATCAGGTTCATTAATGTCCTTTGGGGAAGGAAACCTACTGTCCTTACATAGTCTGGCCTACATGTGACTCCAGAGCTCCCACAGCAATGTGGTTGACTCTCTCAACTTCAGTTGGGCAAACTAGGGATGGGCAATAAATACTAGCCAGCCAGAGACACACATGACCCACAAACAAATAAAAAAAACTCTAATTGTGAAACTCGTTTATCTTCTTTTAGATGAGTGTGTGTTTTTAAAAATGGGATAGAATTTAAAATGATTTAAAGGTTGGAGAATTCTATCAGGATAAATACAAAATAATTGAAAAGAAAGATTTTGTTTGATTGGTGTTTAAGCTTTGTCCATCATTTGGAATGCAAGAACAGCCATCACTTTTATTGAAGTTGCACCAAGCGGGTTAATGTAACACGACTTGTTTCAGTAACTGGGCTGGAAAGGGAAAAGGGAGGGAATTCAGTAAAGTGTATGGATGAGAGACGGGACTGGGTTAAGAAATGACTGGATTGCGATAGAACAGAAAAAAGTACAATTCAGCTGGGGACAAAAAAATACTGAATTGGGTAAACAGACCTCAAGACAATTTTTTTTCAGTCAGAAACTTGTTCATCATGCTTTTTCATCACTTGCTGTCTGTTATTGACCATTTCTCAATGTGTAGATCTTAATCTCAATATTTGCTTTGCTTTTGGCCACAGGATTTAGATCTTCCCTCTGCACAAATGAAAATAGCCATTTTCCATTGCATTCCACACTTTTTTGCTTCATTGGGAACGTGCAATGTCACTTTCATCCTTGATAAGAGCCCTTTAATCAGTGTGCCAACAAAATGCTGGCTTCCAAACAGAAAAGCGAATTGTACATAATTAAGTATAGGCAGTCAGCTATGGGTGTCCCAGTTCTCATAACCCAATGTGATCCGCTTGTGCTGCGGATAAAAGAGAACCGGTAGATGTATTGTTCTCAGATTTCCAGAAGGCATTTGATAAGGTGCCACATTAAAGGTTATTGTGGAAAATAGAAGCTCATACAGTGTAGTGGCAATGCACTGGTGTGGATTGAAGATTGGCTAGCTGACATAAAGCAGAGTTGGCGTAAATGGGTCATTTTCTGGTTGGCAGGATGTGATGCCACAAGTATCGGTGCTTGGGGTTCTCAACTTTTTACAATTTATGTCAATGACCTGGATGAAGGGACTGAAAGTTTGGTTGCTAAATTTGTTGACAGCACAAAGATAGGTAGGAAAATGAATCATGAAGAGGATGCAAGGAGACGACAAAGGGACATAGGTTAAAGAGGAAGCAGAATTCTGACAAATGGAGAACAATGAGTAAATGTGAAGTCATCCATTTGTTACTTAAATAGTGAGAGATTGCAGAGTTCTGAGGTGCAGAGGAATCTGGATGCCCAAATGCATGAATCACAAAAGGCTTGCATACAGGTACTGCAAGTCATTAGAAAATTAATATAATTTTATCACTTATTGTGCTTCACTTGCATAGGACATTGATAGGACCACACCTAGAGTATTGTGTAGTGTTGGTCTCCTTTTTTAAGGAAAGATGTATGTGCATTAGAAGTAATTCAGAGAAAGTTTTACAAGACTAATACCAAGAATGGGCGAGTTGTTTTATGAAGAAAGGTTGGAGAAGTTAGGTTTGTATCTACTAAAGTTTAGAAGGTGTGTTGATCAAAACCTTTAAGATCCTCAGGGGAATTGCCAGCGTTGATGTGGAGAGGATGTTTCCTTGTGTCGGAGAATTTAAAACTAAGCGTCACCATTTTAAAATGAGGTATTCCTCATTTAAGATGAGGAGAATGTTTTTCTCTGAGAGTCATGAGTCTCAGGAACTCTTCCTCAAAAGGCAATAGAAACAGAATCTTTGAATATTTTAAAGAGCTAGATGGAGCTTGATTAATAAGGGGTGAAAGATTGTCGGGAATGGGCAGGAGTATGGGATAGAAGTTATAGTCAGATTCATCATGATCTTATTGAATGGCAGGTTAGGTTTGAGGGACCAAATGGCTGACTGTTGTTCCTAATTTGTATGTTGGTACGTTGACTGATGTCCAACAGATCTGGAATAACCTCATGAAAGCAAACAGACCACAACAACATCTTTCTCCTCGTTCTGCCAGAAACATTGCTAAGCCATGGGTTAGACTGTGCTCAGAGCTTGATGTTCTGCTTTGATGATTACAGCGGAAATTCAATGTGCGAGGATTAGAAAGTAGAAAAGAGTAATGAGATTGATCTCAAATATGAAGAGAATATTGGAAAGAAAGCAATTACAGAATAGGATTAATCAAACCAAGCACAATATAAACCGATGTAGATAAGGTAAACATAGATTACTGCATTAAATATGCAAACCAAGTAGGAGCAGAGGAAATAAATGGATATTCGTGAAATAACAATTTGAAATAGATATTGGAAAAAGTTGTTTACCTAAAGAGTGATTAATATTGGGAATAGTGTCCCAGTGTATGGGTAGGAGTATTCAGAATCTCAAGACATCTCAAATGACTTTCCAGCAAATGAAATACTTTTGAAACGTAGCCCCTGGTGTGGTGCAGACAGTTGACTGTTTTGATGGGAAAATTAATGGAATGGAAGAATGTGTGCCGGTGAGTCAATTGACCTTTTCAAAGTTCCAAGTCTGCAGTCAGCTTTATATTACGTGGGAGGTAATTCTCCCAGGCAAGGGGAGAAGGGCTTGGGTCCAAGCAGGGAATTGAATCCCTCTTAGAAATGATGTTAGATAGAGTCCTGACATTGTCCCACCGTCTTACGAATTGAAAGTGAATGAAGATCCAATTTGTGAAATCTTTCTTGACAATGGGAAAATACGATTTCTTAATGTGAGATTGCTGTCATTTGGGGAGAAGAGCTTTCTCTGTGTAGCTGTCTTGTGTACAACTTGTTATGATGTGCTGTGAGAGCAATGTAGCAACAGTTAAAGTGTAAATGCAGCTGGAATCCAAACATAGACCTGATCTGACATCAGAATGAGAATATCTACTCTCAATCCTTCCATTCAGAGTCATTTGGAGTTTGGGCCCAAGCTTGCACTCTACAGGATGGGTTTTAACTATTTCCAGTAAGACAATGGACAACCCACCATCCAGCCTTTCTGACAAAAGCCAGATCCCTTCTGATGTTCACCCCGCAACATGCTTCTCATTCTAGTTTGCCAAATTTGGTTTGATATTTAAAGTTTATTTATTCGTGTCAAGTACGTTTACATGAACACTGTAATGAAGTTACTGTGAAAATCCCCGAGTTGCTACGTTTCAACGCCTGTTTGGGTACGCTGAGGAAGCAGTTAGCATGGCCAATGTGCCTAAGTAGCATATCTTTCGGACTGTGTGAGGGAATTGGAGCACCCAGAGGAAACCCAGGCAGGCAAAGAGAGAACATGCAGATTCCACACAGACAATGAGCCAAACCAGGGATTAAACCGAGGTCATTGCACTGTGAGGCAGCAGTGCTAACCACTGTGCCATTGTGCTGCCCATGATATGAAACCTCTGGGCAGCGAGGTAAGTCCGGGGGTAGTGTGGGAAGTGCAGGAGAAGTCATGAAGGTAGTATGATGCTGGGGTCAATAATGGCCTAGGTTGTTTTTTTCTGGGGCCCTGTCATGTAGGAATAATTTCAAACTTAGATTTTAGAAACCCATTAAACTACATCATTAGTAAAACTGTATGGAGAATGCACGGCACATGCTCTGACCACTTCTGCCCCAAAATACCATGCATTCTATAGGACCCTTATTTCATATTAAACAAGACCTCCTGCATGGAATAGGTCACCTCTTTGGATGTCCTAGAATAGGCCAATAAAACCAGAGGCCAGAAAGTCAGTGTTAATGGGACAGTAAATTTCTCAATGCTATGAGACATCCAGCTGGGTTTGGGTCAATAACTCCATACTGATGAGGTGTGAATGTACCACTAATACTTAAAGTTCATGTCTGTAAGTTTAAGTGTAGTCTGTCCTTTGCAACATTATAAACAGCAGAACCTTTATTTTGATCACAGTATTTAGAAGGGCAAATCATTAAGCTGAAAACAAAATACCATGGATGCTGGAATCTGAAACAAAAACAGAAAAAGCTGGAAAATCTCAGCAGATCTGCTGGCATCCGTGGAGAAAGAACAGAGCCAACATTTTAAGTCTTGATGACTCTAGGTCAGAGCTTCCTGTCATTGAAAGAAGGGAACATGTCCAAGAATAAATTTATTTGTGTATCAGATTCTGTCCTTTGAGTTCTATATGTCAGGTTTTCGGCTGGACATGGAGTCTGCCTGAATGGTGTGAGTTTGTGTCCATGTCAGTGAGAAATCGAGGAGGAGAAGGGGATATATCTCAGGAAGTTTACATGTTTTGTTTTGACATTTGACATTAGAATAATTGGAATAACAGCTTGACAAAACAGATTGAAACTGGGGGGACCTCATTCCAATAAGGAGATGGATGGTTAAATACTATAGGTTCCTCAATTTAAACTGCTGCAATGTAGCATTAGAGTAGAAATGAATCATAGAATCACTATAGTGCCTAAGAAGGCCATTCAGCCTATTGAATCTGCACCAACCATAATACCACCTGGGCCCCATTCCTGTCACTCCACACATTTGCCCTGCTAATTCCCCTGACACTGGAGTCAGTCTATTATGGCCAATGTACCTAACCCGCATATTTTTGGATTGTGGGAGGAAACCGGAGCACCCAGAGGAAATCCATGCAAACCCGGGGAGAATGTGCAAACTCCACAAAGACGGTGATCCAAGGTTGGAATTGAACCCGGGTCCTTGGCATGGTGAGGCAGCCACTGTGCCACTGATAAATGAGTCATTAAGGTTTTCACTTGGTCAGGCTTACTTTTCGACCATGCCTTCTTGAGATTGTATGCTGGGATTGACATGGCAGTACCCATAGAGTTTACATCTCCAGTGTGTTGAGTTGTATGATGTCTGACAACACCAGGTTTAAATCCAACCGATTTATTTGATGGTAAACTCACAAGCTTTCGACCCCTCTGGTCTTCGTCAGGTAAATTCACCTTCTTACTGTGTTTACCCAACGCTGGCATCTCTACATCTTGAGTTGTATGATTACAATCTGCTCATTGTATCTCAGAAAGGATGGGAAGAAGTGAAAATAGAAAATCGATCTTCTGGGTGAATAAGGAGAAAGAAACAAGAAAAGGCCATTGTCAGGAATCTGGGCTGTGTCTCTTCAGGAGTCAGGGTGTAGAACATAGAACACTACAGCACAAACAGGCCCTTCGGCCCACAAGTTGTGTCGATCGTATCCATACCTACCAGGCCATAGTTCTATCTGTAACTCCCAATCCCATTAAGTCCCATGTACTCATCCAGAAGTCTCTTAAAAGACCCCAGCGAGTTCGCCTCTACCGCCACTGACGGCAACCGATTCCACTCACCACCCTCTGAGTGAAAAACTTACCTCTAACATCTCCTCTGTACTTGCCATCCAGCACCTTAAACCTGTGTCCTCTCATAGCGACCATTTCAGCCCTGGGAAGTAGCCTCCGAGAATCAACCCTGTCTATTCCTCTCAACATCTTATAAACCTCTATCAGGTCGCCCCTCAACCTTCATCTCTCCAGGGAGAAGAGACCTAGCTCTCTCAACCTATCTTCATAAGGCATGCACCCCAATCCAGGCAACATCCTTGTTAATCTCCTCTGCACCCTCTCAATAGCTTCCACATCCTTCCTATAGTGAAGCGACCAGAAATGCACACAGTACTCCAAGTGGGGTCTGACAAGGGTCTTATAAAGTTGCAGCATTACCTCCCGACTCCTAAACTCAATTCCTCTATTAATGAAGGCCAGTACACCATATGCCTTCTTGACCACATCCTCCACTTGTAGGGCAGATTTAAGAGACCTATAGACCCGGACCCCAAGATCCTTCTGCTCCTCAACACTGCCAAGACTCCTACCATTGATATTATACTGCTTCATCCCATTATTCCTGCCAAAATGGACCACCACACATTTATCTGCGTTGAAGTCCATCTGCCACTTCTCCGCCCAGTCTTGCATCCTATCTATGTCTCGCTGCAACTTCAGACATCCCTCCAGACTATCCACAACACCACCAACCTTTGTATTGTCGGCGAACTTACTAACCCTTTCAAGAAGTGTACTTTCAAGAAATGTGTGAAGTCTGAATCCTGTAAATATCTTCACTATGCTGGTAGAGTTTAGAATTCTCACTTCCCAAATAACAATGGGGAAACAGTGTGGCCTCATAAACATCAATGCCTCTTGTGTTTACAACAGTACCTGCATTTCTTCTGCTGCTTGAACGTAAATAGCTGCTGATTCATCTCAGCTGTCAGAAGATTAGAACAGTATCCACCTCCACTTGGCATTTTGCTTCTTTAATTATAGTTTTATACCATGTGGCTCAATTCATATTTGGGTCTTTGTGATGCAGGCTTCTGAAGCTGCAAGCTTCCTTCTCTACGTTTCACTGAGTCTAGATTGAGTTCAGATTCAATTGCCATTGAGGATATTATTAAACATTTATGATTGGGCTTAATTGCATGAATTATTGTGACAGTCTTAATAAACATCAATTTATGATCCATAATAAACTAAAATTCTGCCTGTAACTCTGTCTTGATTTTCTGTCACATTATTTCCACTGTATTGCAGCTGTCACGCTTTTCTGTGAGACTAAATTATTTCTGTTGGTTTTATTTTCCGCTGCTTTAATCCTCCAGGTTTGGTCTCCAAGGTGACGAGTGTTGACTCTTAACTTTGAGACTATCAGGTGGCAGGCAGAGAGACATGGAAACTAAAATCGGAGTATGCCGTTCAGCCTGTTCTATTGTTAATGATGGCTGATCTTCAAATTTAATACCCTGGTACCCCCTTCCCTGGTACATCCCTTGATCCCTTTAGCCCCATATATCTAACCTCTTCTTGAAATCACACACTGTTCTGGCTTTAGCTACTTTCTGTGGGTGTAAATTCCACGCTTTCATCACTTTTTGGGTGAAGAATTTTCTCCTTGCCTCAATTTTAAAAGGTTATGCTCAAACTATGACTCCTAATTCTGGACTCTCCCACCATCGAGAATATTCTTTTTGAATCTATCCTGTCTGATCCTGTTTGAGTTTCCGGCTGATATGGACTATACTTTGCGCACTCCCCTCCTCCCTCCAGCTGGTGTGTTCAAAGCGGGGTTGCTTGTAAAATACCTTCCCGCCTGCCCTGACCTGTTGCTTATTTGATAGTGAAGGTGGAAGGGTCAGGCAGTCTGAGCAGCCTGTGGGTCTTTCAGCAAGGCACCTTTCTGTTTCCAATGCCATCCTTTGCTGGTACTCACATTGCTGCCAGCTCCCAAGGCCCTCATCGGTTCTCATTTGTTGCTGCTACTACCCTAAGTTTCAACTGCCCCGAGCTGCACACATGGTTGAACCATTACCTCCCTCCTCAGGCCTCCAAACTTAGATACACCTGCCTTGCTTCCGCCCTACTGCGTGAGCCTGAATCCATTCTGTCAACTCTGGCATTCTCCGACTTTTGACAGGCAAGTGTTAAACACTATGTGGGGCACAGTTCAGTGGTAGCAGGCAAAGAAAGAGATGGTGATCTAGAAGAGGGAACTAAGCAAAGAACAATTGGTCTTCCCCAGCAAAGAGTTGACAAGTTTCTTGAGCACTGCCCTCCCCCTATCCAAACACTGGGATTTCCACCATCTCCTACTGAGATTTAACTTCTCCATTGTGCCAAAACACAAGAGTCTCCTCAGTGCTGCCAGACAAAGGGATTCTCTCAGCATGATGTAGAACCTCCCCACGCTCGCTGCTGCCAAGTTGTAAGAGCCCACCTCAATGATGCACAAGCCTCAGGGATCTTTGAGTGAGGTCGCCCCAAATTCTGACACCCCAGCTTTAATGGAAAACAGATTTCTGCTCTACCACGTGTAAGCCCACAGCTGTCTCTTCGTCCAGCCACAGAACCACAGACATGTCACACATTTAGTGCTTTTAACACAGTGAAAATAACCTGAGGCCTTTCACCGGAGTATTATCAGACGAGATTTGACACAGAGGTATGCCAGAATATATAATAATAGTTTGGTCAAAGGGTAGGTTTTAAAGACTCTTGTGAATGCTGTAAGATGACAACAGCACTCTATAACACTGCCAAATTCTGCAATGATTTCTTATTGCTGCATTGTAGGAAGGAGAAAAGGCAAGAGGATCGAATCAGCATAAAACTGGTCTTTAAATGTTGCAGAGTTATAGAGTCTTGAGAAAGGCACATTATTTCAGGAGTATTTGAGAGAGTTGCACTATTTTGCTACTAGGACAATCAATGATCAGTTCAGCCAGACTAAGCTAAAACAGGGGATTCTTTAAATTGATTTTCAACAATGGGGCAATTTCAAAAGAAGTTTTACTTTATTACTTTTGTTTTTGCTAATCTGTCACTAGGGTATTTTTCTTGTTGCAGAAATAAAGCTAAGTAAGTAGTCCTATAGGAGACACAGTGGTTAGCACTGCTGCCTCATAGTTCCAGGCACCCGGGTTCAATTCTGGCCTTGTGTCTGTGTGGAGTTTGCCGATCCCATATCTGCATGGGTTTTCTCTGGGTACTCCGGTTTCCTTCAGCACTCAGAAGATGTTAAGTTAATTGGCCATGCTAAATGACTCCGTTTCAGGGGGATTAACAGGGTAAATATCTGGGATTAAGTGGATAGGATCTGGGTGGGATTGTTGTTGGTGCAGACTGGATGAGCCGATGGTCTCTTTCTGCACTGTAGGAATTCTGATTCACACTGCTGGTCTGATCATAAGACTGGAGGAATTGCTTTATTCCCTGAATAAAGAGCAAAGAACAGTACAAAACAGGAACAGGTCCTTCGGCTCACCAAGTCTGTGCCAACACAGATTCCTCTCTAATTTAATGTTTTCTTGCCTCTAAGTGGTCCATGTCTTCTCTTCCCTGCCTTTTCATGTATTTATTCAGATGCCTCTTGAATGTTGTTGTAGACTTTGTTTCCATCACCTCCTTCAGTAGCACGTACCAGGCATTCACAATCCTGTGTGAATTGCTCCTTACGTGTCTTTTAAACTACCCCCCCCCCCTCACTTTCAACTTACATTCCCATGTAATTGACCTAAAAGGGTTCTGACTATCCACTCTATCCAAGCCTGTCATAATCTTGTAAACCTCTATGACAACTCCCCTCATCTTCTGATGTTGCAATGAAAATAATCCAAGTTTGTTCAACCTTTCTTAATATTTCATATCATCCAAAATAGGGAACATTGTGGTAAATCTATTTATTCCCCTTTTGCTTTCCCTTTCCCCTTTCTCAAAATTTTACTTCCCCCTCCCACACATCCCCACTTCTTCCTCCCCCACATCTTCATCTGTCACAGCTTATCCTCTGATTTCAGCATCTTTGCTGTTTGGCCATTCACAGCCTTTTCCCTTTGTTTCTGACTATGACTCATCTTTCATTCCCTCACCTGCAGTATAAATATCTCCTACTTTCTGTGCCTTTTAGCTTTAACAAAGGGTCATCTGGACTCAAAACGTCAGCTTTTTTCTCCTCTTACAGAAAGTGACAGACCTTCTGAGATTTTCCAGCATTTTCTCTTTTGGTTTCAGATTCCAGCACCCACAATAATTTGCTTTTATCCTGGAAAATCTCTTGTGCACCCTTTCCAATGCATCAACATCTTTCTGGTGGTGTGGTGACCAGAGTTGTACTAAAACTCTAAATGCAGCCTAACCAAAATCTTGTACAGCTGCAACATGATTTTCCAATTCCTATACTCTATGCCTTGATTGAGTTGTCACTTTTAACAAGCTGGATCTGTACGCCTAGATGCCTCTGTATGCTAATATTTCTAAGGGCTTTACCATTTATCATACACTTTCCTTCTGCAGCAGATCTTCGAAGTTGTCTCACGTTTGCCTGGATTAAATTCCATCTGCCATTTTTTGACCCAGATCTCCAGCTGATTTATATCCCTGATTTATTATATATGAATAAGGATTCTATGGTTTCTATGAATGGTCAATCTGGAACTACACAGGCAGAAATCCCAATGTTTTCACCAGATTCATACCTCCTCTACACAAGGTCTAACACTGAATCCCACCAGTGTTAGTGAGATCAGTGGAATGGCAACTCTGGATTGGCACAGTTGTGCATGTCACTGTCCCACTTGGGCTGCTTATTAGGCGCCCACCTTGCCCACATCAGCAGATATTTTGCCAGCGGCTTCTCCCTGATTTTGGAGCTTGCTTCTCAAGCAAGGGACTGATTTTTTTTCCCCTAAAGTCACCGTGTCCACGTTTGACAAGAATGACTTGCTTCTGTTTATGTACTGGTCAGCATTGAGGTGGCTTAGGAGACTTTTTGTCTCAGCCCACCATTTATTGTGTAAGGAACAGGTAGAACCCATCTCGATCTCCACACATTTTGTCCCCACTCTTTTACAGGAAAACCAGGGAACACTCAAAAAGGCCAATGAAACTGTGTCTCCCATTTTTTTTGGGGGGAGGGGGAGGTGGGATTAGACGTGTGGGGGGAGGTGGTGTTGGTGGCGGCGGTAGGATCTGACCATCTCTTGAAGTTACTTTAGGAGATCAATCCCTACCTGTAGCAGTTTGGGATTGTTGTATTCCATTGGGATGCATTTAATGAATATACGAAATGCTATGGCCCTGCACAGTGACAGCAGGGGTATCCAAGCATCAATCTCCATTCTGTAAGATAGCTAATGTAACTCAGCTTAGATCACTGCTTCTGATTACTGCTGCGATTATCGGCCCCAGTAGGTTTGATTCCGAGATGAGGACTAGATTAGAAGTTGATTGTAATTCTCTCCTTGTCCTCTTCCTCTGGTTGAATAGGTAGCACGGTGGCATACCGGTTAGCACTGCTGCCTGACAGTAAGGAATCTCACAATACCAGGTTAAAGCCCAACAGGTTTATTTGGTAGCACAAGCTAATAGCTTTCAGAGCGTGGCTCCTTGAGACTCACTTGATGAAGGAGCAGCGCTACAAAAGCTAGTGGCTTGTGCTATCAAATAAACCTGTTGGGCTTTAACCTGGTGTTGTGAGACTTCTTACTGTGTATATCCCAGTCCAACACAGGCGTCTCCATATCATGGCCTCAAGGTACCAGAGATCTGGGTTTAATTCTAGCCTCGGGTGGTGTTTGCAGGTTCTTCCTGTGTTTGCGTGGGTTTTCTCTGGTTGCTCCAGTTTCCTCGCACAGTCTGAAGATGTGCAGGTTAGGTTGACTGGCCATAGAAAATTGCCCCTTAATGTTGGGGGACTAGTAGAGTAGATATGTGGAGTTACAGAGATATCTGCAGGGATAGATTGTGGTTAATTCACTCTTGGTGGGCCAAATGGCCTCTTTCTGCATTGTAGGGATTCTTTGAATAACTTGCCAGTACTCACTATTAATTGCAGTTGAAGAAGCCACTACCTGGATAAGACATTTGGAGCAGCTATTGGACAGACTGACCAGGTTGCCATGGGACAGTCACAGTCTTCAGCAGGAGATGGGGGTCAGGGGAGAAAACATTAGAGTTGAAACGCAACATTGATGTATATTATTCTAAAGTATTAGCATTAGGCATTATGTTAGCGCTGGGGTAATTGCATGGATTACAACTGGCACCATTTTCTCTCAGAGAAGCTGCTTTAAGTTGTGCTAATCACTTCAGAATCAGGTCCCCTGGGATGGTTGTACTGATAATTAACTTACACAGTAATTGGATGCTCATTCAGATTTAAACTATTATTATTTCCTCTGACAAGTTAGCAAGTAGCTTCAAATGGAACAGAGAAGGACCATGGAAATTGGGCTAAATGGTTATCCCTTGAGTGAGCCAGTACAGACATGATAAGGCAAACAGCCTTAGCTTGTGCTGTTAGATTCTATCAGTAGAATCACAAAAGAATCATAGAACCCCTACAGTACAGAAAGAGGTCATTCAGCCTATCGAGCCTGCACTGTTAACAATCTCACCCCGACCCTATCCCCATATTCCCATGTATTTATTCCACTAATCCCCCTGACCCTAATGGACAAGGTAGCATTGTCAATCCACCTAATCTGCACTTCCTTGGATTGTGGGAGGAAACCCACGTAGACAGTGACCAAAGGCTGGAACTGAACCCAGATCCCTGGCGTTGAGAGGCAGCAGTGCTAACCACTGTGCCACCGTGTTGCCCCTGAGAAGGTTCTCAGGGTTGTAGTCCCTCTGAAACTCGATTCCATCACAGTTCCAATAGAGATACAAATGCAGAACAGGAGCAGCTCCCAGGAAATTCAGGCCCTTAAATGATACAAAGAGTTGTCCTTTCCAGAGTCTCTGGAGCTGAAGTCTAGGCTGACATTCCGTGGGAATGTTGCACTATCACGGATTGTTCATTAACCTGAGGCCCCACACACACTCTCTGATGGATTTAAAAGATTCTGTGGCATTATTTTGAAGACTAGCTGACAAGTTATCCCTGGTATCCTGCTTCACTTAACCCTCAAATGACATCACATAAAAAGCAGATTATTTGGCCATTATCATTTGGTGTTTGTAGGAGCTTGCTGTGTACAGATTGGGTATAACTATGACTTTTCTAAAGTGGCAGTATGATGGCACAGTGGTTAGCACTGCTGCCTCACAGCTCCAGTGACCCAGGTTCAATTCCAGCCTTGGTTCACTATCCTGTGAGGAATTTGCCCATTCTTTCTCTGTCTGCATGGGTTTCATAGAACATAGAACAATACAGCACAGAACAGGCCCTTCGGCCTTCGATGTTGTGCCGACCAAAATAAAAAGCAATGCCCCTCCAAACTAAACCATTCCCTTCTCTTCCATATACTTATCAATTAACCTCTTAAACGCCACCAAACTTGGCGCATCTACAACAGCTGCAGGCAGGGCATTCCACTCCCTAATCACTCTGTGAGTAAAGAACCTACCTCTGATATCCGTCCTATAACTCATACCCCTTAATTTAAAGCTGTGTCCCCTCGTGCTAGCATTCTCCATCCTAGGAAAAAGGCAATCACTGTCCACCCTATCTAAACCTCTAATCATCTTATATGCTTCAATAAGATCCCCTCTTAGCCGCCTCCTTTCTAACGAAAACAACCTCAAATCATTCAACCTCTCTTCATAGGACCTGCCCTCCATACCAGGCAACATCCTAGTAAACCTCCTCTGCACCCTCTCCAATGCCTCCACATCTTTCTTATAATGTGGCGACCAGAACTGCACACAATACTCCAAGTTTCCTCTGGATGCTGTGGTTTCCTCCCTCACTCCAAAGATGTGCAGGTTAGGTTGATTGACCATTCTAAATTAAGGGGGGTTAGCATGGTAAATGTGTCGGGTTACGGAAAGAGGGCTTGACTTGGATTGTAGTCAGTGCAGACTTGATAGGCCAAATGGCCTCTTTCTCACTGTAGGGATTCTATGATTGTACTAATACTTTGTTGGTTGTAAAGTACTTCAGGATGTCCAGTGGCAATGAAACATGGAAGTCTTCCTTTAACATCAGAGACTGAGGCAGGAGAGAGAAAAATCAGAAATGGAGAGGACCAAAGCAAATCAGAAATAGACACACAGCGAACCAAATTAACAATAAGGAGAAAGTGAATCAGAGAGAGAAGCAGATTACAGGAACAAGAAATAGACAATGAAACCAGTAATGAGAGGTAAATAGGAAAATAGAAGAGGGAGAACACAAAGCAGAAGAGAGAGGAAGCATCAACTAGAAAGATCGGTGACGTACGATCAGTGAGACTGCATAAATATGATGAGAGAGTATGGTCATGAACCAGGAAGTGTCAGAAGGTGGGCAATACGAGGAGGCAACCTAGAAGGGCAGGAGTGAGAAGGAGAAGCAGCCAGAAACAGGTGAGGATGAGAAAGGAAAGGATAGAAGAGCAATGCAATACAAAGGGAGAAAGAGAAAGAAAGCAAAGAGGAAGCAAAGATAGAAATAAAAAAAAGGCACAGCAGAAGAGTATAAGATGTTGGGAGATACCAAAAGTGAGAAAAACACTGGGAAAGTTAGGAGATTTATAAAAAAGAGTTGAAAATATATTGCACTCAATACTGCCTGGATCCTGGCATGCAGTTGCATAGGTACAAAAACGTGCTTGGCTTCCACTCCTTCCAACCTTTTCTTCAATAATCACACACACCTTCACTCCTCCCAAAGCCTGCGGCACTGTTCCACTGCAGCCACACTCCTGGACCATCACAAAGGATAAAGAAAATTACAGCACAGGGACAGGCCCTCTGGCCTTCCAAACCTGCACCGAACATGCTGCCTGACTGAACTAAAATCCCCTACTCTTCCGGGAACGTACCTTCTATTCCTGTCCTATTCACGTATTTGTCGGGATGCCCCTTAAAAGACACTATTGTATCTGCTTCCACTATCACCCCCGGCAGCAAGTTCCAGGCACACCCCCATCAGCTTTATAAATGATGGCATCACTGCAGCACTTGTAAAGTCAGGTTACTGTTCATCACCATGAGAGCCATTGTTGTAGATCAGGCAAGAAAAAAAACAAAAAAATTGGAAATGAGAGCTTTAGGCTTGAATTTTCCGACCTCGCCTCTAGCTGGGACTTTCCAGTCCTGTTGCTGTGAATGGAGTTTTGGGTGAGCACCAAATTCTCCGTTCTCACTGGTAACGGTACAAGGTCAGAGAATTCGGCTTTAGTCTCAATAATGGCGACCGCGAAACCATTGTCGATTGTTGTAAAATTAACCTGGTTCAATCAGGCCCTGAGAGGCTGAGGGATTTGAGGTTGTTTTCGTTAGAAAGAAGGCGGCTAAGAGGAGACCTTATTGAAACATATAAGATGATTAGAGGTTTAGATAGGGTGGACAGTGATAGCCTTTTTCCTAGGATGGAGAAAGCTAGCACGAGGGGACATAGCTTTAAATTAAGGGGTGGTAGTTATAGGACGGATGTCAGAGGTAGGTTCTTTACCCAGAGGGTGGTAAGGGTATGGAATGCCCTGCCTGCAGCAGTTGTAGATGCGCCAAGTTTGGTGGCGTTTAAGAGGTTAGTAGATAAGTTTATGGACGAAAAGGGAATGGTTTAGGTTAGAGGGTCATTGCTTTTTCCTAATTGGTCAGCGCAACATCGAAGGCCAAAGGGCCTGTTCTGCGCTGTAATGTTCTACGTTTAGGGAGGGAAATCTGCCGTCCTCACCTGGTCTGGCCTATATGTGACTCCAGGTCTACAACAAGGTTCTTAAACTGAAAATGCTGGAAAATCTCAGCAGGTCTGACTGTGTCTGTGGAGAGAGAACAGAGCTAATGTTTCATGTCTGAATGATCCTTTGTCAGAGCAAACTCGAAACGTTAGCTCTGTTCTCTCTCCACAGATGCTGTCAGACCTGCTGAGATTTTCCTGTTTTTATTTCGGATTTCAGCATCTGCAATACTTTGCCTTTGCTTGACTCTTAACTGCCTCAAGGCAATTAGTAATGGGCAACAAATGCTGACTTTGCCAGCGATCCCAAAATCCCATGAAAGAATAAAAAAAAATCTGATGCAAATAAAGACTGCTCAGAAAAGCATTACTTGTTCAAAGATTACAAACTGTTTCAAAAAAAAAATAGGCAAAAGTGGTTTCCTGCATAAATCACAATAGGTTTGCATCCATTTTGAATAAAGTGGCTTGCTGCTCAGAAATTCTCGACATAATTTAGCAACCAATTCCTTCTGGTTGCTAAATGATATCAAATGAATATAATTGAATTTGACTTGCAGAATTTATTCATTAAATTCATTGCAGCATAGAACCTACTTTGCGATTTTCAAAATGCTGTTTTTTTTAAAAAAAACCTAACACCTAAATAAGGCGCCAGTGTTCAATGCAAAAAAGTAATGTATGAAACAGTAATTGATTCAGAAGTCACGCTTGCTGCTCACGTTCCATTCAGTCTTTGGCGCACAGCTGAGGTCGGTCCTCATCTCATCCAAATGAAGCACATACTCCATGGGGGTACCTCTTAATTGGAACTGTAGATCCATGGAAATTGCATCTAATTGGAATAACAAATCATCCCAGACTATGGGGAAATCGAAAAGATTCTCCCTTTCAGTTGGCGGTAGTAGAAATATTAATAGTTTAAAATAAATCAAAATTAATTGAGTTATTGCAGTTGGGGAATTTTTATGGTGGTTACTCTGGAGGGTGCAGCAATATTTACAATCTGGTAAACACTGCGCAGTCGCATTCACATTTGTTGTGAAGAATTGGGAGCCAGACGATCAGTGGACATGGATTTGGCAAGAGAGTACCCCTAAATTGTTAGCATTTACTAGAGATAATGGTACACCCCCAAAAAAAATTAAAATGTTAATGCTGTGTAAAGTTGATAATAACTGTGATTTTTCCAAAACTAGGACTAAATTTCATGTGGACCGGGCTGCAATTGAACCAAACTTTTGGGAGAGTGGTGAATTCCATGTTGATTCTGGGAGGGGCAGGACTTAACCTCACCTGTGGGCCCTGCTGCAAAGTGGTTGGTGCTTTGGAAAGGCGCCTGATCTAGCATTGTACAGGGAGACCCCCTCCCTCACCCAATGACATCGGGACCCAATCCCCCATTATGTCAATGACTTAGTTCCTCCCCAACATAGATCACTGATGTTGGGGCATTGGGCCCTCCCAATGAGTCCCCCATCATGAACTCTCCCTTCATGACCCCTGGCATGGCCCCAACCCCTTTGACACTGCCCTGGTACACTGGCAGTGCCCAATTGGCCTTGCCAGATGGTCACTGCCAGTGTGCCAGATCATCACAGCCAGGTGAGCACTGCCCAACCATGTCTCCAACCATGCTGGGGCTTCGATGGCCACCAAACCCTCTGGTATGGCCAGCATGCCTGGTCTTTGCTGTCGGAGACTAGTAGTCATTTCCTGCCAGGGGTTGGAGCTGAGAGAATCTAGCGTTGAATGGACAAAGTATATTTAAATTCTACTTTAAATCTGCTAATAGGCCTCGCAATCTGGTTTATGCCTGCAGAAAGGAACTGGGATGTTTGCAAACTGTTGGGCGCTGGACATTAACCCGTTTTAGACTCACATGTAATGTTATGGGATCTGCATGATGTGCGCCATATGCACACATATGAGGTCAAAATTGCCCCCAGTGTCTCTGTCTCGTGTCATGTTTGTGATGGAGAAAGAATGTAATCTGTATTTCACAGGAATCCACTGGATGAATATATACATGTCATCCATAAATTGTTGTGGTAAATGTACCTAAACCCAAAGTAATCCAGGCAGATGGGTCTGGCTAGATTCCTCTGCAGCATAGGAATGAAGTGTTTCAGAAAAACCTGCTTCTCAGTTTTACAATTCTCAAGCAATACTCTAGTGTATAAAATTAATGAGCTTTGGGAAAGATTAAAATGTAGAACAACAAAAAAAATGCAGTAAGGGCAAAGCGAATCTGCAAAAATTCAGCATCATCCATTTGGAGGAAGGGGCAAGCAAAGGATTACTTGGAAATGCATTATTTTTGTCTCAGTGGAGACCTGCTCAGTTGACATAATCCATCAAGCCTGGAAACGCTCTTTTTGATGTTCGCTGCATTACCTATTTCTGTGGAGTTGATGCAACCATTAACTTTAATGCGACTGGCTTCTCCTGTGATCTGGAGTGTGATCATATTGATGTCTCCCTGCCCCATGTGTGCACCTGTACATGTGAAGTCACGACACACCAGTGTCTGGGCACGACTTGTTCCAGGGGGCTTCCTGCGTCATTCCAAATATTACTGTGCTTTGAACCGTCTCCAACCCTGTCGTCTTCCAGGCTGAGATAACACAATTTGAACAAGTAATGGCAAATACATTTAATTTGCTGGTTTAAATTAGGGACGCTCATTAATTTCCAGAGCAAAAATGGTAGCGTGTGTCACCTCCTCTATTAGCCAGTAATTTCTCAGGAGATGCACTTGGCTCTGAAGTTCTTTTGAGGTGTCCTGCAATTATAAAGAGCGTTTGTTCGATCAGCTTTATTTACGACTGAGAGGTTTTAGGTTATCTCGATAGGCATTCACTACGCTGACAGACTCGATTCAATCTTCTGCCTCTGTACTTCATTCTCATCAAAATCCCATCTACCAAACAGCCCAAGGCGTTGTGCTATCTATTCAACTGATTTACTGGATGCAGGGTTCCTGTGTGAGTGATCTGTTGTGCCCTTTCGTAATGTGGCAAATACAGAAAGAGCCATAGTGCAGGGGAAAGAGCAGAGAGGCTACTATCTTCCCCTTAGCTTTATTCATTTGTATTAACCAGTTAAGCAAGGGACCAGCCCGGATAATGAGAAATATTAGATGCGGCCAACCTGAAAGGAAACAAACTAGAGTGCAACACCAAACAAAATTAAAGCGGTCATTTGAGGTTAACTTTCTCTAATAAAAACAGAAAAAGGCATTAAGCATGTCAGGCAGCAGCAGTGGAGAGAGCAAAACAGTTCATTTTCAAGTTATGGCTGCATCAAGTGGCAGATTTCAGTCAGGGTATCCTTATAGAAGCGTAGATATTTCACACATTGTTGTTTGTTGAGGTTTGTGTGAAAAGGAGACTTAAAGTTGAAAGCGTTGAGCTGAAGCATCTGTCTTTGTCAATGAAGAAGATGCAGAGATTTGTCACAATGGGTTGGCAAAAAATTCACAATGAGGAAAAATTGTCTGGACTTAACTCCAGATGGAATACTTGCAGATGGAATACTTCCTACATTATTGAATAAAGTAAGGATGGAAAGTTTGGGAATACTGGTCATTATTTTCCAATCCATGGATATAGAAGTGGTATCAGAGAACAGGAGAATTGGGAATTTTGCACACTGTGCTCAGAAATGGTGTAAGGATAAACCCAGCAACTACAGGCCAGTCAGTTTAACCATGGTGGCAGGAACACTTTTAGAAATAATAATCCAATAAACAAAAATATCAGTCACTTGGACAAGTGTGGAGTAATCAGGGGAAGCAGGAAAGATTTCTTAAAAGCAAATGTTTAACTAGTATGATCCTTAAGTTGAGTTTTTGATGAGGTAACAAAGTGTTGATGAGGGTAATGTGGTTGATGTGTTGTATATGGACTTCCAAAAAGCATTTGATAAAATGCCACGTAACAGACTTGTCAACAAAATTAAAGTCTGTGGACTAAAAGAGACTTAGTGACAGGAAAGAAAAAGTAATGACAAACTTTATTTATCAGATTGGAAGAAAGTGTACAGTGATACTGACTTGGGGTTGGTGCTTGGACTACCCTCTTGGTATGTTTTATTGACTTAAATTTGGATGTACGGAGCACAATTTCCAAAAAATTTAATTGGATTCTGGGTTTTGCAAATTAAAGCATAGAGTGCAAAGCAAGGAAATTCTGACAAACCTTTATAAATATCAGCTTGGTCACAATTGAAATATCAGGTGGGGTTCTCCAAACTTGTTCATCCTGCCACGTTGCTAGTGTCAGTGGAGAATTTGGCGCTCAGCCAAAACTCCATTCACTGCAGCAGCACCAGAGAATACCATCCACGACAAGGTCAGAGGTTTTCGGCAATACTGTCAGATTGTGGGCACCACAGTTTGGGCTTTAGAGAGGGCCAAGAAGAGATTTAGTGGAATGGTTCCAGAGCTGAGAGGCTTCAATTACGTAGATCAGAGAAACTGGAATTGAGCAGGAATGTTTGGGAGGTGTTAGAGATGCTCAGAATCATAAGGAGTATATGGTGGGGTAGATCAAGAGAAACATTCTATTGGCAGAAAGATCAAAAGCCTTAAGACTGCAGGTATAAGGTGATTGGCAAAGGAAACCAAAAATGACCCGAAAAAGATATTTGTACACAATGAGGGGATTATGATCTCAAATGTGCTATCCTGAAAGGATGAAAAAGGTAAATTCAATCAAGGTTTTTGAAAGGGAATTGGATTAGGACTTGAAGAGGAAAAAAAATTGTAGCGCTATAAGGAAAAGACTTGAAGTGAGGCCAGTTGATTTTTTTAAAATTTCTTCATGGAACATGGGCTTTGCTAGCTGGCCAGCATTATTGCCATTGCTACTTGCCCTTGAAGGGCAATTGAGAGTCAACCACATGTTACATGTAGATGTAAATCAGATCAAGTAAGGATAGCAGATTTCATTCCCTGAAGGACATATGTGAACCAAATAGGTTTTTCCGACAATTGACAATGGTTGATATTTTTAGTGAGCTGTCGTGGGTTAGATTGTCTGATCAATGACCTCCTGAGCTGTGACAATGTTGTGTAAGATGAACAGTTGTTCCACAATACTCTTGTATTTTGATACAAACAAATTTCACATTCTCATAATGTTGAGTTGGAACATCAGTAAGAAAAATAACTTTATGCTATAAAATAGAATCATTTAGGGAGAAATCTGTTTTACGTCTATATATTTTGAATCTTTTCTTACTGAGGTTGTAGACTTTGGATGGAATGTCTATGTGGTTCTCTGTGTCTAGAATTTCCTTCAACCACAATCCCTCTCACTTATTGAGCAAAGATTAATACAGCTAACAAAATATCACATCAGCTTAGTTGCATTAATATACGTCAGCAGTTTGTGATTAGATATTTCAGATGCTTTGTTGTTATCTTAGACCTGTTGAACCTACTAAATGAGCTAATAACATTGTCTAATCAAAAATGAGAAACATTCAGATTGTAAAATAAATACCTAGCGGTGCTATCAATGCAGGGTGAGAAATAGATCTCTTTAAAAAAAAATCCAACCTATTAATGTGAAATACTGCATCACAGTTCACTGACATCCTTTCGTTATAACATCCATGAGTCATTTGGGATCAATTGATGCCTCCCACAGATGACTCAATAGACCTCAGGGTCTCTGCCATTTCATTTGCGGTAGTTGTGTTTGATGGAAAAGATTATGAAACACAGCTTTATAAAGTGTCCCTTTGACGCAATGCCAGGGATATAGGGCAGCTTCGGTTTTATTGCAGACTGAGGAAATGGGCTGGTTTCCTGAAGAGTGCCGCACTCTGCTGTCATTTCATTATAAAAGCACAGCCACCTGTACGAACAGCCAAGGTCAGATTAAATCATGTGGTTTAAATGAAATCATTGTCTGAGTGAAAATAAAATATGGTTTATGTTACTGGTGCGCTGTTGTTTCCAAGAGATGCATAGATTCTGTGCCAGGCAGGTCTTAGTTTTGAAATCACAATGCAGTTGCTTCAGTACATGGATTTTTTTCCAACTCTGAGATCCATCAATAATTGTAATCCACAAAAAGTCTTGAAAATAGCAAAATTATTAGAAGTTGTATTTTTTAATTCCAAAAAATGGAGGGCTGAAGCTTACAATTGCTGTTGACAGTGGGATTGTTGTATTACTCTTAATCTTTCAATCAAAAGAAAATACTGAAAAGGAAGATGTGTTGCTGGAACATTTTGTCTTGGGCTCAGCAGGACAAATGCAAGAATGCCAAAGTTCAAACAATCACAACA
This sequence comes from Sphyrna mokarran, assembly GCA_024679065.1. Classification (NCBI taxonomy): domain Eukaryota; kingdom Metazoa; phylum Chordata; class Chondrichthyes; order Carcharhiniformes; family Carcharhinidae; genus Sphyrna; species Sphyrna mokarran. Next base: position 26,991,085 of record JAGIQG010000019.1, read on the forward strand.
ATTTATGCTGTGGGAAGAAAGGATGCAGATTGGTCAACCAGTCAATTCTGATTAAATTGCTTGCTCGATTAGCGGCAGGCATCCTTCTGATGCTTGCGCGTCTGCCCATCAAGCTATCGTGCCAGTGCCCAATGACATCTGGATTCACGCCCTCGCTTGATTTCGCATACTTCTGTCTAGAGGTTAAATAACAGACAGTCTTACACAAAGATATCAGAAGGACGGCCTCCATTTTGGCCAGGATCTTCCACTTTTCCATTCGATAGCCGATGATTTATTTCCTACTCACTAGGTGGAAACTATGGTCAGCAAGAGTAAAAATGGAAAATAACAACCTTTGAATTTGTTAAAGTCAGGGAGAGTTCCTGCAAAGAATGACTGCTTTGACTAATAACAATCCAGATATATTGCAGTATTGAACTGGTTTATTTTTGTCTTTTTTAAATTCATTCGTGGGACAAGGGTATTGCTATCTGGCTAGCATTTATTGACCATCCCTAGTTGCCCTTAAGAAGGTGGTGGTGAGCTGCCTTCTTGAATCTCTGCAGTCCATGTGTTGTAGATTGACTGTTAAAGAGGGAATTTCAGGATTTTGACCCAGCAACTGCAAAGGAACAGTGATGTATTTCCAAGTCAGGATGGTGAGAGGCTTGGAGGTGCTGGTGTTCCCATGTTTCTGCTGTCCTTGTCTTTCTACATGGAAGTGGCCATGGATTTGGAAGATGCTGTCTAAGGATCTTTGATGAATTGCTGCAGTGCATCTTGTACATAGAACGTAACGCTGTGACTGAGTGGCGGTGGGGAAGGCAGTGTATATTTGTAGATTTGGCGCCAATCAAGCGGGCTGCTTTGTCCTAGATGGTGCCAAGCTTCTTGAGTGTTGTTGGAGCTGCAAGTAGAGAGTATTCCATCACATTCCTGACTTGTGTCTGGTAGATGGTTAACAGGTTTTGGAGAGCCATGGAGTGAGTTACTCACTGCATATTCCTAGCCTCTGACTTGCTCTTGTAGCCACTATGTTTATGTGGCAAGTCCAGCTAAATTTCAGTACGTAAATTGGGATGCAGTGCAAAGTATTGTTTTTTTGCAAGCTGTTACAGACAAAACATACCGTTCATAGAATACATTGTGGAGAAAGGAAAGACAGGGTGCAAAATATAGTGTTGTTGTTACCAGTAGTGTGAAGAGAAAGATCAGCTTAATGTGTGAGAGTATTACACATTCAAACTCATTTGATATGTTTGGGCTTTTTGACATTTTCTCCCAATCCCTGCTGATTCTTTCCCCTGGAGTCTTGAAGTAACATTACAAGAAATTTAAATTACAACGAAGGAAGCCGGAATCAGATTCTGTTACAATTATCAGCAGGGAATTGGATAAATAGTTAATAGAGGTACAATTGCAGGAATGTGGGATGGAGCCAGGGACTGGATTTAGTTGGGCTGGTGAGGGTCTTGCCCATTGTTTAGAACCCCTGGCAGTCCCGTGTGAGAGGTTCTTCAGGAGCACTGTTGGGCTTTCCCTGGGATGCAGGACGCAGGTGGCAGAAGTCCCAGTCAGAAGCTGGCAGCTCCTTATTGCAGCCAGCGCCACCAGGCAAGTGGTGACAACTGCTGGCAGTGAACCTGTCGGAGGTCTAGGATCAACCAAGGAACAGGCCACAGGTGACTGAGGGCAAGATTGGTAAGGGGGGGGTTGTTGTTGGTGGTGCAGAGGTAATGGTAAAAGTCATTGGAATGGCTTTCAACACCCCCACCCCACCTATCCCTCATGTTTTGTCCTTCTATCAAGCACTGCATGCCTGATGACGAGGGTTTTCCCAACCCTTCCACTGCCCCAGTAAGCTGCCAGTAAACCCAACAAAGTTTGCTGGTCAATTTTCAGGAGGTGTGGGAGATTTATGAGGCTCCCATTTCCTGTACTCCCAATGAAAGATAGAGAATCTGGGGAAATGACAATAATCTCTTTCTCAATGTGAGTATGACAAAGGAGATAGTCATCGACTTTAGGGAACATATAATGGAGGACCTGCCCCTTTTATATCAAGTGGAGATGGTCAAGCGCTTCAAGTTTCTTCACATCACCACAATCTGTCCTGGTCCCTTCACTCCAATGCTATAGCTATGAAAGCCCACCAATGCTGTTACTTTCTCAGAAGGTTAAGGAAATTTGGCATGTCCAGTAGATTCTCACCAATTATTGTAGATGTACCATAGAAAGCATTCCGTCCAGATAAATCACAACTTGGTCTGAGTCCTGTTCTGACCAAAACCGCAAGAAACAACAAAGGGTTGTGAACGTAACCCAGTCCATCACGCAAACCAGCTACATTATCTAGGACCCATGCACCCCAGACGTACCTTTTTCTGTTAGGAAGAAGATACAAAAGTCTAAGATCATGTACCAGCCGACTCAAGAACAGCTTATTTTCTGCTGCCATCAGGCTTTTGAATGGTCCTGCCTTATACTAAGTTGATCTTTCTCTGCACCCTACCAGTAACTACAACACTATATTCTGCACCTTCTCTTTTCTGCCGTATGTACTCCATGAATGGTATGTTTTGTCTTTCACAGGATTTTCACAGTAACTTCACTGCAATGTTAATATTAGCCTACTTGTGACACAAATAAACTTGTCCACATAGTGCATAAGAAACAATACTTTTCACTGTATCCTAACACATGACAATAAAAAATAAAATCAAATCGAAATTTAAACTTTCAGTCATCATTAAATTGCAGTGAACTCAAGGATAATGGGTATGAATTGGGTCAATTTATGAGCCTAATTTGTGAGACTGCGTTTCGTAGAATCACTACAGTACAGAAGGAGGCCATTTGGTCCATCGGAGCCTACACTGACAGCAATCCCACACAGGCCTTATCTCCATTACCACACGTATATACCCTGCTAAATCTCCCCAATTAGGGTTAATTTACCTTGGCCAGTCAACCTAACCCGCACATCTTTGAATTTCTGACAGTGCATTAGGTTAATATCTTCCACTGGGGGAGGTATGAATCTTAACAACATTCTGCTGTTGGTGGACACGAATCCCGTATCAGCCCCTTCCATCCTCCCGCTTCTTCAGGGAGAGTTTGGCTGATGTAGGGTCTCTCTTGTGAATAAATGGACCCATCCGCTGGGGTTCGCTGGTTAAATCCAACCTGGGAAGTGGGAGAGCCAGGACTGTTCTTTGAAAAGAGCCAGCAGAAATACAATGGGCCAAATGGCTTCCTCCTGTGCTGTACTAATCTATAATCCAAGCACCAAACATCTAGTTTGTTATCTCCATAATTCTTCCTCATTGTTTTATTTTACTTATTGCATCAAAGTAATTAAAAGGATTTGGGAGAATATTGGGTTCCAAACTCGTTTGGAAGTCCATGACTACAACATAAATGCATATTTTTTCTCAAATGATTTTAATGTGATGCGAAATAATCCTAACTATGGCTAAAAATATCATACTCCAATTCCCATTCTTTACAAAGAAGTATCTTCTGTGCATCTTTGTAACGGTTCACACTTTGAGCTAAACGTAACCTAGTGAACATGATAATAAGCTAACCCTAATCTCTTAAATTTATCCCTCTATTTGTGTTCATGTGACTGAGAGCTGTACATGTGAACAAACACATCCTTCGTAAATTGGAATAACCAGCAAAGCAAAAAGCTATTTGCAAAATAATTTGTGTTTAAATGAGAGCTTTAAATGTGGCCAGATTTGAACTGATTGCTTGCTAATCTTTGTATCATAACCAATTCCACAGTCTAATAAAGGAAAAAGCACAAGAGACTTAAGCACAAATAAATGTCTTATAAAGAAGTAATCAAGCTTCTAAAATGTGTGTCTTTCTTTGTAAGTTTAGCAGCAGACTGAGATTTACTTTGCTACCTTATACTTGGTCAGAAGTCCTTGCCACAAGTTTAATTCCAAACTTGAAAGTTATACAATCTAGCCCACAAATCATAATTACACACATAACTCTTAAATGAATTTCTTATGAATTTGGTAATGACTCACAATCAAAATTCCTGGTGATTAGCACACACTCTTTAAACTATTACAACTGAAGAGTAAGTATGGAGACAAACAAAAAGGATGTCTACCCATGCTGTGTGTCTAGCATGGCTCACGAAGCCGTTTTCCTAGAGATCTCACTTTATGTGCAGCCTGAATATTTTGGCAGCTCTTGCAAAGTTAGTCACAGTCAGGTCATCTCAATGAGAACATATTCTCCATTAAATAAGAACTGAAGCACAGCCACATGTTAATAACAGATTCTTCGTGTTGAATTATTCTTAAGATTTTTGGCCCACAGTCAGTCTCCCTATGGGTTCAGGGTCACCCGTATCTCCTGATCCCATGTACCCCGCAATCAGAATTTTTCCTTTATTGTTTAATATTTAGTCATCCGATAGCCTCAGATTGTAACAATGAATCCATTTCTTATGTGAACTGAATAGTGTAATCTCTGATGCTCTTTGCGTGCTGTTTGGTGACTCCTCTGGCTATCTAATTTATGGCCTCTGAGGTAATCTCAATACACGTTTGAGGGTTAATGCAGGGATTTCTGCTTCCTTCAATCTTCTGAAAGCTGGGCTGATGAACACAATAGTGGAACACGATCAACTATACAGCAACGAGCAGATTTATTCTAACATAGAACATTGCCAGGGAAAAGAACAACTCTTGAATGATTGCCTCCCATAACAGTCTGTTGAGCTCTGCCTATTAGCAGGGTTATTGCCCTTTCTAACTGGAGATTTCTCTGAAACTGATCAAGATTAAGCAGAATCATGGAGCTTTTACTCTCTGTTCTGTGCAGATTAACTCCCTTCTTACCTGGAAAGAAAGCCAGGTTTGGCCTCTTGCTCTGTCCCAGTTATTCATGCTCAGGAACTGGCTTGTTTAAAAACTACCAATTAAACCAGCTACTACTCTCTTCAGCCTGGTGTCCAAACATTTAAGTGTCACTGGCTTGAATGAAGCCTTTCCAACCTATCATGTATTGGTTGGAATGTCTTTAATAAGTAGCTGTTATCTGAAGTTGACGTGGAAAATTCAAGAAGCACACTCTAGTGGCACATTTTAACTGAATTCAGTTCCACATCTCCTTGAAATGAGAAGACTAAGGGGATATGAACAAATCACTTAAAATTAAGAGAACATTGGACAAATTGGAACCAATTAAGCGTTTCTGCTTTGTTTCAGAATTGAAGCAGAAAGGATGATAATTAATGATACCAAAAAAAGTGCATTGTTACTAAAAGGGATGAAACAGATAAAATACTAAAGAGTTTCAAGAAGGAAAGAGACAGGTTCTTGCTAATGAATGATATTCATTGGCAAGGCAATACTGTGCATAGAACAAATTTCATTACCTGTATGAAACTGTGGATGGTATCTAATGCAGACAACTAGAGGGGGAGTGAGAGCCCACATCGCCGCAAATGAGGTTCTGCTCCCTGACATCAAGAATCCTACGAGTAGAAATCCTGCCTATCAAAATCTGCCGGCCATTCGGAGGCCAGAGGTGCTTCATTGCTCTGCAGTGTCACTGGGGAGGCAGAGGCTGCTCCAATATCTCACCCATCCAATTGACTTGGGCACAGGTGAATGATGGCGGGAAGAGATCACAGGTCAGAATCATCAGGGGAGGAGGTCAGCAACAAGGGAGGAATGGGGTGATGTCCCTCATTCAAAAGCAGTGCCTGATTGAGGGACCCAGTATCAGGATTGGGGGGGCGGTGGCCCACTGACAGCCACCCCCTCACCTCTTAGCTGTCGTATCCCTTTCCCCACCCCAAGAACCCACTCTGTGATGTTGATTGCTTGAAGTCAATGCGGTTTGCAGAAAGTAACATTCCAGATAGGCGTTAAAACTAATATAATTGGGAAGTGTCACAAAGGTAGTCAAGCCTAATTAAATACCCCATCAGCAAATAAACTTATCCAAAAGGGAGGACATTAAATTCCATGCTATGTTGTCACTAATGTTGACTTTGTGGTGCTTGTTTGGGTGATTATGTGTCAGATGTTGGAAGGCTTGCAATTGGCTGCACTGTGGAATCAAAATTTGTGAGCTCTTTTATTTATGTTTTTAGTTGTTTATGTTTTTAAGCACAAAATAGCGATTCTTGCTAATCAGTTGTTTGTCTGACTGGGAAATCGTAGACAGTGGCACTCCCCGGGGGCCACTGCTATGACTGCCATGGAGACAATCAGGGATTTCAAATAGAAATTAGATTGACACTGAGGAAAATAAAGATTCAGGGCAATGGGGATAGCATGAGGAAATGTTATTTATGGATCAGGTACTGTGTCAGTTCTGATGGAATGCTGTTAAAAATTCTTCAGGGGAGACCAAGGCCACTCCCCTCATGCCAACCTCGTGGCATCCAGCAGACATTTTTATACTGAATTTCATTCTACATTAAGACCGAGGGGGTATTTGGAGTCCGGCTCATCCCTGTGCTGAGCCTCATGGACATATCTGATTTCTTATCAAATTCCTTTTCTTCCTCCTGGAATTATTGTCCATCTCACAGAGAGCGACAGAGAAGCTCAAATTGAACCATTGCATTACCTGTCTGGTTAACTTCCCTCTACTCCAACAAGAGCCACTTTTCATACAACTGCTACGCCCCTCTCCCCTGGAACTTTGAACCAAAATTTTCCACCTCCTTATTTTCTGCCAGCTTCCAAATCCCCTACCCTCTCCCCATTCACTCTGCCATGCTAGAAGTTCTTCTTTCTGACTGTGCTTTTGCTATTCCTTTTTGTTATCCTGCACTAAACCTTCTGATTATTGCCACTCTTCTGCCCATTGTGCTCCTTCCTGTAAAATATTCTGAGTTCCGTGTAGAAGCTCAGGTTCTGAAAGAGATGTTCAATGTACCAAGGTCAAGGAGCCCAAGAAAGAAAGCAAGTATTGAAACAAAAACTCAAATCAAATTCAAAGCAAAAGGTTTTGGAAAATAACTAAAGCGTTGTCTATGTGGTTTATATATGAGTCACTAAAATAACCCTACAGTTTAACACAGGAAAACAATCCAGTCTGTAGGTTTTGAACTTACTGCGCTTTAGTTGAATATGATGACTATAGAATAATAGTGAATCCTCCAGGTAATATTTACCCAATGAATGTTTGGATCTTATTCTTCCTTTTGGAGGATAAAATGCATTTTTGATTGTGTAGTTCGACATAATTAAGTTGCATTGATAAATATTTGTTTTTCTATTATTTGATTCATTCAGGCTAATCCTGGTCTAGTTTGCAAATTAGGTGTTAAAACCTTTAGTCTTCTGCAGGCCTTCAGGCTTTGCAAGTACCACATACGATATGGTTGCCAGGTTGTTACTGGCAGGATGTGGGGTGGGGGTGGGGGGAGTCCTGAGGTTTGGTCTAAGTGTTGGGTTCACACGGGTGGGCTATGACATCCTGGCAGCAATTTTCCAGCGGCTTTTAGTTGAGCAGACTGGATCTCCACATGGCTGGCATGATGAGTCGGCAGTGACACCAGAAGAGGTGTTCATTCCAGCTGCTACACTCAGGATCAGAGAGGCACCTCCAAACTGAGGGGAGGGAGACAGGCTTTGGTGATTGGACAGGTAACCATCAGGGGTTTCCTGTTTAAGGTAAGGAGCTGTTTAGAGGTCACCACTATGTAATTGATGACCTCCCACGTGATGAGGTGGGTGTGGGCAGATTGATGGATGGATTGCTTTAGTCAGTGGCTGAGGGAAATGGCCTTCAATTGGGCCTTCAGTTTGGCCATCTCCCTACAGTCAGCGGGCAACCAAGCAGCTGTCATTCCTATGCATTGGACAACACTCCAGACATTTTACCAGCCTCTTTACCATGTACATTACAAGTCTGGGCTGATAAAATCTTTAACCAGTATGCCACAGCACAAATTCTTGCCCGTTATTGTCCAAGATCTGGGTTTTAGCCAATTGAGGATGGCCACAACATGGAGGCAAAAGTATTGCTTGTAAAGAAAAAAGTGACAAATAATCAGTTCACTGCTCTTGTGTGTACCTTCAACAGGCCTATTTAAAACATGAAAGATAAGGCTCAACCTGAGTTCTCATTTAAATGTGGTCTGGAGGTAGAAAGAAAATGATATATTCATGAAGTGATTTTGCCCTCTGGACATCTCAAAGTGCTTTACAGTCAATTAAGTACGTTTGAAGTGTAGTCACTGTTGTAAGAAACAACATGGCAGCTAAATTACACATACCAAAATTCCATGAACTGCAATGCGATAATGATCAAATAATCTGCTTTTCTAATGTTGATAGAGGGATAGCCATGAGCCAGGACACCACAGATAACTTCCCTGCTCTTCCTTGAAAGAGTGCCAAGAAGCTTTTCTTATCCCATTGAAAGGGCAGCACTGGCCTCGGTTTTTGTGTTTCATCCCAAAGACATTGCAGCACTCCCTCAGTGCTGCACCTGAATGTTGGCCTTGATTTTTGTGCTCAAGTCTTTGAGTGAAACTCGAGGATGAAAAAAACAAACTGTGGAACTGGTAGAAAATATCACGGAGAACATTACAAAAGAAAGAAATGAATAAAATGTAAATTTGATGACAAAGACTGACATTGATCATTCCAGCTCTTGCCAAAATGTTAAATTCTTGAGGTTACACAAGTATGGAGGAAAGGATGTTGGATCATATGGGGAAGAGCTCGGGTTAGTAACTATATTGGGTCCGGCACCATTCTTATGATGAGCATTCCCGTAAGCTGACTTTTATATGGCTGACTCTGTAAAGAGCAGCGTGTGGGTGAAGCTTTTGTATTTATGCAATACTGTTTGAGTGCCTGGTTTCTGCTGTTTCAGGCTTTACATCTTTTGAGCAATCTTTTATACTTTTTCTAGGCAGAACAGATCTCATCAATAATCTGTTACTCGATGCTGGATTTACAAGTGAACTTGTGACAAACTATTGGGCAAAACAAAATCCGTAAGTTCTGACCATCCATTTGGTTTGAGTAGGCTTCAAACATAAATCTTTGTTTTACTTTTGACCAAATAATAAATTTGTCTTTGCAACGTAAGCATGCTTGTACTATGTAAACATGAAAAGACACATCTCAGGGAGCTGCGGTTTACAGGAAATAAATCATTGGAGGTGATCCTACATTCTTGATTTCTTACCTCTGGCGATCTTACTGACACTGGGTATCCAGTGAGATTAGCTTCAGACCTGAAGAGTCCAGACTGGCAAGAATCACGTGTGGTCCTGATCAAGGGGCGGCCTGTCATTACGGCCTTGCCAGTAAGACCAGAAGTCATTGAGGCCCACCCAGGAGGTCGGGGTTGGAAGGGTGCCCCTTGGGCAGTGCCAGCCTGGCACACTGACACTGCCCATTGAGCAGTGCCAAGGAAGCAAGCCTGAGGGGACATGACCTGAAGGGATGGGATTAAAGAGGTGGGGATTTGCTGCACAGTCTGCAGCCGGGGTGGTGGTGGGGGGGGTGGGGGGGTGGGTGGGGGGGGGAGACAGTGATTTGACTGGGACTGTGGGAGTGGAGGGGGCAGTCTGGTTTGTGGGGGAGGTGCAGAGGGATGAGGGAGCGGTGTGTGATCAGCTGCAAAGGGCCATATAATGTGTAATTCTCACAGATGCAAGTAGATGAAAGAAATCACTAATATCCAGCACGAATTGTGTTTTCACAACCTGAGCAATTATTTTAAAGAATGAATTTCATTAATTGAGCTGTTTTAATTAAAGAGTTTGGGGGGAGAATATTGAGTCTACATTAGAGGAAACTAATCAGAGTTGATAATTTAACTCATTTGATATATATTATATGAAATGGAATAAGCATTAAGCAGATGTTTGTTTTTATTTAAATTGTATATCACACTTAATTTACAAGAAACTATTGGCTTTAATTTGGAATTTGTATGACTAGCAAAAGCATTTATTGTTGGTCTGCTCAAACCCTAATCAGAATATACATTGGCACTTAGTCATCAAGCTGGTACAAGGCAGTCCTAAATCTTTCATGGGCAGTGGTTAGCATTTTGCTTCGCAGCGCCAGGGACCCAAGTTTGATTCCCAGCCTTGGGTAACTGTCTGTGTAGAGTCTGCACATTTTCCTTGTGTTTGCATAGGTTTCCTCCCAGGTGCTCCAGGTACTAGTTAGGTGTATTGGCCATGCTAAATTCTCCCTCACTGTACCCAAACAGGCATTGGATTGTGGTGACTCGAGGATTTTCACAGCAACTTCATTGCAGTGTTAATGTAAGCTGACTTGTGACAATAATAAAAATAAAAAAATACTCCAGGTGGTTGACATCAGTATGGGACAGGAATACTGTTTTCTGTAAACTTCCTTTGATTAACATGAACTCACAGTACAGTGAAGCAGAAGTTACATTCTGCAGAAACCTGTTGTGGTTTAAAAGAGAAGTTGCAGACATAAAGGTATGAAACAAATGAGAGTTTTTACTGGGGAAGGTAGTGCTCTCACAGTCACTTGGACAAGTCCAAATGTCAGCCGGGCCCATCTGTTGATCAGTACATCACATGATCAGATCCTTAAAGGGACCTTGTCCTAACCAGGGACAAACATGAATACATAACCAAACTGTACTCTTCTAAAAAAAAAATGTGCTAATTAATGAAGCCTTGACATTGGCAGCAAACAGCATGTTGCTTTTCCAGTAAGTCTGTTCTTGGTTAGTTCTGGATTATGAACTAGATTATGTACAAACACAAAACAGTGAATGTAAACTATCAGGAAGTTCTATTCATGAAGAACACTTGAATGTTCTTTGACCTCCTTTCTGACAATTGCCTGATGAAGTATGAAACTCAATTGACAGGACTGATCCACACAGGTTTGGATTATTAAAACAAAAAACATATATCAGTGCAGCACAGGAACAGGCTCTTTGGCCCATGATGTTGTGCCAAGCGTGATGCCAAATTAAACTCATCCCTTCTGCCAGCTCTTAGTCTGTATCCCCCTCTTCCTTGCACATTAATGTGCTTATGTGAAAGCCCCTGAAATGTCCCTTTCGTATCTGCCTCCACCGCCATCCCTGGCAGCATGTTCTAGACATTACCACTCTCTGTGTAAAATAACTTGACCGTCACATCTCTTTTGAACTTTCCTCCTCTTATCTTAAGTGCATGCTTCCTAACGTTAGAGATTTCAACTCTGGGAAAAAGATTCTGATTTTCAACTTTACCTATGTCTCTCATAATTTTATGAACTACTATCAGGTCGCCCCTCAGCTCTGCCGTTCCAGGGAAAACAACCCGAGACTGTCCAACCTCTCCTTATAGCTCATGCCCTCTAATCCAGGCAGCATCCTGGTAAATCTTCTTTGCACCCTCTCCAAAGCCTCCACATCCTTTCTGTAATGTGGTAACCAGAACTGAATACAATACTCTAACTGGAGCCTAACCAAAGTTTATAAAGCTGCAACATGACATCTTGACTTTCATACTTAATGCTTTGATCAATAAAAGCAAGCATGCCATATGTCTTTACTACCCAATCTACTTGTGTAGCTATTTTCACGGAGCTATGGACTTGAAATTCAAGATTCCTCTCTACATCAGTACTGTTCAGAGTCCTATCATTAACTGTATGCTTATTATTAACATTTGATCTCCCAAAGTGCAGCACTTCACACTTGCTTGCACTAAACTCCATCTGCCATTTCTGTGCCCATATCTCTAGCTGATCTGTATCCCCCTGTATTTTTTGATAACCTTCGATACTATCCACAACTCCATCTGTTTTTGTGTCATCTGCAAACTTACTAACCCATCCATCTATGTTTCATCCAAGTAATTTGAAAATATCACAAAGATACAGCCTTAAAGTGTTGCTTGACATACGAAATGACACAGTTATTAGCATCGCTGTCTCACAACACCAGGGACCCGGGTTCAATTCCAGCCTCAGGCCACTGTCTATGGGGAGTCTGCACTTTGTCCCCGTGTCTGCGTAGGTTTCCTCTGGGTGCTCCGGTTTTCTCCCACAGTCCAAAGGTTTGCTGGTTAGATTGATTGGCCATGTTAAATTGACCCCGTGTCAGGGGGAGTAGCAGAGTAAATATGTGGGGTTATGGGAATAGAGCCTGGATGGGTATATAGTCAATGTGGCTGATGGCCTCCTGCAGTATAGGTATTTTATGACTGTATAAAACTATATTTAAACAATAACAAAGGAATTCATTTTCTAACTCCTGAAACTTTAACTCCTGAAACTTTGTTAATTTGTTCCCCCAATAGCTGCTCGCTCATTTTTTTACTGGTGTCAACCTCAGATCAGTCTCAGGCATCCAAACTGTATACACAGTAGTTTCTGTTTTTGCAATGTCACATTGACATTACTTCCTTACAATTCAGAAACAAATTAAATAAAAAGCACACATGAAACAAAGATAAATGAAGATGAACTACATCCAGATCAAAATCAATGTTTAAATTACATTCTTGGCTTGTCCAATCTTGGATATTTTCATTTATTGTTATGGACCAAGGATAACTGCAATTTAAAAAAAATGCTAAGACGTGCATAAGAAATAGGAGCAGGAATGGGCCATCTGGGCCATCTAGCCCCTCAAGCCTGCCCCGCCATTCAATAAGATAATAGCTGATCTGAAGTGGATCAGTTCTACTTGCCTGCCTGCTCCCCATAATCCTTAATTCCCTTATCGATCAGAAATCTATCTACCAATGACTTAAACATATTCAACGAGGTAGCCTCCACCGCTTCGATGGGCATAGAATTCCAGAGATTCACTACCCTCAGAGAAGTTCCTCCTCAACTCTGCTGTAAACTGCATCTCCCCCTCCCCCCCTTATTTTGAGGCTGTGTCCTCTAGTTCTGGTTTCCTTTCTAAAATGGAAAGAATCTCTCTATCTCTACCCTATCTAGCCCCTTCATTATCTTATATGTTTCTATAAGATCCCCCCTCAGCCTTCTGAACTCCAACGAATACAGGCCCAATCTACTCAATCTCCCCTCATAAACTAACCTCCTCATCTCTGGTATCAGCCTGGTGAACCTTCTCTGTACTCCCTCCAAGGCCAATATATCCTTTCACAAATAAGGGGACCAAAACTGCATGCAGTACTCCAGCTGTGGCCTCACCAGTGCCCTGTACAGTTGTGGCAAGATCTCCCTGCTTTTATATTCTATCCCTCTCGCTATAAAGCAAACATTCCATTTGCCTTCTTGATCACCTGCAGACTGAGTTTTTACCATTCGTGCATAAGGACCCCCAGTCCCTCTGCACAGCAGCATATTGTAAGTTTTCACCATTTAAATAATATTCCATTTTACTATTATTTCTTCCAACGTGGATAACCTCACATTTACCAATGTTATACTGCATCTGCCAGATCCTCGTCCACTCACTCAGTCTATCCAAATCTTTGTGTAGACTTTCCATGTCCTCCACACAGTTTGCTTTCCCACTCATCTTCGTGTCATCAGTAAACTTTGTTACCCTACACTCAGCCCAGATTGTCTATGTATATGGTAAATAGTTGAGGCCCCATCACCAATCCCTGTGGCTCGCCACCAGTCACAAACTGCCAACCAGAAAAGCACCCATTTATTCCAACTCTGTGCTTCCTGTTAGATTTCCAATCCTCAGTCCACGCTAATACTTTACCCCCAACTCTGTGTACTTGAATTTTCTGCAGCAACCTTTTGTGGAAATGTGTTGAGCTTTGTCAAACCTGGCAATGTTGTTAAAAGTTGTGTGTAGATTAAACTTTCAATTGACACAAAATCAATCTGCATCTTCGGTGGCTGCCAGTTCCAGCCATCATGGAATGGGATTTTAGTCCGAGCTCATTCTCCTCAGATAAGGATCATGTGCATGTTTGAGACAGGCTTGGTGGCCTCTTCTGAGAAGCCTGTCGATAGAGGGACAAACTGAGACATTGCTGGCAGCTTCAGTGTGACATATCAAATTTCGGAAAAAGAGTGTTTTAATTTTGCTTTTAAAAATCGCCTAAACATACGCAATCATTCTGCCAGGCTTACTACAGTTAGAATGTCCCACAGTAGGGATCTGACTGTGTTCCGCGCGACCCTGCTCCTATATTCAACATTGGTTATTGAGCATTTGGCAAATAAAAGCTAAACATGCAATAGTTCATCTTCCGATTCAATTAAATCACAGCCACAGGCATTTTACTCCCTCTGTCCATCCAACCTACGTTTGGATGAATGCTTAATCACTACCTCCTTGCTGTCCCTTCCGTTTCACTATTTTCTCCTAAATTGAGACCCTCAAACTCAACCTGTCTCCATTGGGAATAATTTGAAATACCTTCCAGAGAAAACCTTCCGTCGTTCCCGCTCTACCATAACTCCTGGAATCTCCATATGTGTATCCAGAGCTGGAAAGTGGGGTTAGGCTTGATAGCGTTATGTATGTTGGAGCAGAGAAGGGATTAGGTGAGCCGGGACTTGTGCTCCATTCTAGCTGGAGCTTGCCTGAGCAGTCACACGCTGACTGTACTCATGGAAAGACATGTAATAAGCTGTTCTGTTTACAACCACTGACCTCGTTTACTGGTCAATGTTAAACCTCAACCATAATAGAAAGCTCTTCTTCTACTAGCAGAGGAAGGATGAGCCAAATGGCTTCCTTCTGTGCTGTAAATGTTCGGTGTCCCTCGATGCTTTGGCGTGTTGATATCCATTTTATGTCTTCACTTCTTATCAAAAATAAATGATGCAAATTGATTAAATCCTTGAACAAATCCGTCCAAAAGAGACAGCGTGATTTATAAAAAGAATGACATAAACTATGAGAGAGAGGGGGAAATAATGACAGAGAATATGTAAGTAGGAAGCTTATACAGAAACAAAATGCCTCAAACAAACAAAACAATGGAAGAACAAACAAGATTACTGGCTAATTGGAACAAAATGTACAATTTTAAAATCATAAGTTCTGTCCTTTTACTTTCCATTACAGAGTCCTCTGTTCACATTAATTGTGAATATTGTCTGTCTCAACATGCCCCATTATAACCATACTATACATTGCCTCCACTGTGAAGGATAGTAGAATCTCAATATGACAAGTTCTATTATAAATATGATGACAAGAATTTATAATGGAAAATGGTGACAGGAAATGTGCTTTGACATAATGGTGGAATTTCATTTTTTTTTTTGATTAATGTCAGACTTTCACCAGTGTGCCCGCCCCAGAATCGGGACAGGTGAGGCTTGCAGAACGGTAATCTCTGTTGGTCTCTGGTGGGATCTTACCAGCCTTAGTTTGCAAGACAGTTAAACTTCACTGCCAGCTTTTCCCGCCATGTTGTTTGACACCGTCAGAAAAGATCTTGGAGACATCATGCTGGTGGGGTAGGCACTGACTGAACGCACCCCGCCAACAACCTCAGCAAAAGGGGCTGATCTACAAAAATAAAAAGAACAAATTGCCCCCATGGACGTGGAGATGCTCCCCAGATAATACCCAACACACACATGGACAAGAGATATTCCCTGACTCCCAGGCCCCTCCCCAGGGAATACCCACACTATGGACGAGAGACGACCCCATCTCAAGGAGTGCAACCCACCACACCCCACCCCTCCATGGACATAGGAAACACAGCTCCATGGAACTGCCCAGTGGAAGCCCCTCTCCCTGGATGTAGTTACCAGTGAACCTCTGGCGGGGACTATTTGTCAGATGCTCATTTGTCAACAGATGTTGTAAACCCACCAAACGTGATTTCACGCCGATGGGGACGGGGTAGGGAGGGGTGGGTAGGGAGTGGTGGCAGTTGGGGGTTTGGGGGAGGAATCCAAGCCCAGGGGCCAATAAGCAGGGAAGTTTGCCAGTCATATTTAAGTGTTCGGGAATGGGGTTCCTGACCTTTCGTGGCAGGAATCCCCATTATTTAATTGGTGGGGGCATGGAACAATGGGAACAGGAAATCCTAATGCAGAAAAGGCCGTTTGGAGACTCCTGTTCAATTTTCCACCCCTGCCGCTGTTCCCATTCAGCAAAAAAAGGACGGGGAATTCTGTTCAATGTTTTTAAAGAAATACAAAGCATGATATTCATTCTAACTATTATTAGCCAAGATGTTTTTTCCAAGATGTTCGCTGTTCAGTTTTGTAATTCTAGGAATGTAACAATGTTATGTCTGTCTAAACAAATAAATTCTAACATACACCTGCTGCCTTTCTCTTTCCAGAATCATATCTAACATTCCTCTTTGTAATACAATTTTCTTTAGTGGGAAATAATGTGTTGAAGATATCTAATGCTACACTTGCTGATTCGCCACAAGTATAATTTAATTTGCACTCCAAGTAACAGATTCAAGATAGCAATTATTCAGAATGGTTTCCCGTAGGAAATGATACCCCTCTAAACACTATCGGCCTAAATTTTGACAACAAACTATCTTGTCCGTTTGGCTTTATCCTCCACAGTTTGAGCATTTTCTATCATGATGTTGTATGTTTATCCAACCAGCCAGTTATGAATGGGCATATTCAAATATGACAGGTTTCTCATCAGTCAGTCTAGAAGGAATGAGTGACAGCATGTCTCTGGTAACCACATTGGAGAAACTGCTGCAATAATTAACAATCTCCTCTTTATTAACCATTTGCCGGGCTCACTCCATAAGGTGTGGTGGCATAGTGGCACAGTGGTTAGTGTTGCTGCCTCACAGTACCAGGGCCTGGGTTCGATTCCTAGTAAGATCACTGTCTGTGTGAAGTTTGCATATTCTCACCATGTCCATGTGGGTTTCCTCTGAGTGCTCCAATTTCTTCCCACAGTCTGAAAGACATTAGGTGCATTGGCCGTGCTAAATTCTCCTTCAATGAAACCAAACAGGCGCCAGAATGTGGTGACCAGGGGATTTTCACAATTACTTCATTGCAGTGTTAATGTAAGCCTGCTGTGGCACAAATAAATAAAGGTGCTTCAGGGACTAGCCTGTCCTCCTTCGTACCCTCAACACAAGTTTTGGCTGACCTGGCACCATTAAGAGTCTTTGTTCTTCCAAAATATTGTAAAATCTTTCAGTGCAGGAAATGGGGAAGAAAGAGGGATACAGGAGTGGGGTATGTGCTGCTCCCTCTGTGATAGTGAGCTGTTTCCCCAGCAACCAGTAGGAAATTCAGCCCCTGTTCTAAGAACTAGAAATAGGTTCCACACACAGGGTGTCACAAAGTGACAACGCCACTTTAATCAAGTAACTTTTCTTTGTGACATAGGGCGGGAGTTCTGGCTAGATTCGTAGCAACTGATGGTGGAATTACAAGGATTTACCCCAGAAGGTAGGATTTTTGCAATGCATGCTGCATGCCTTTGGATCATATGTGAGCTCCTGCCAGATAACTCCAGATTAGTTGAGGATTGAAGTCTAGCCTGTGGCTGGTGGGAGGGTGGGCGGGGTGGAGGATGGTGCTGCCAGCGTTTGGAATGTTCCCAGGATGGATCAGTGGTGCAGGGATCAACTCCAGTTGTCCTGTCACATATGGGTTTTGATAGGAAGAGGAGTCGGATTCCTAGGCTATGCAAAAACCGGAGGCCCTGTGGAAAAGACCTGGGAGAGGGGGAGTATCCTAGGCCCGAACATCTTCAGCTGCTTCATTCCTCCAACATTAAGTCAACACGTTGGGATGTTTGCACCATTCACAACTCCTCAGGTAATGAAAAAAGCCACGTCAGCATGCAGCAAACCCCGGACAATGTCCCAGTTTGAGCTGTTAAGGGGTGTTCCAGCCAGTTGAGGAATGTTGGAGGGGTCCTTCTCTCTCTCCACCCTCTCGGTTGACCACAACAGGTACTTGTTAAAAGTATTGCCACCAATTCAGTGAGTGTTTAACAGCTTAAATGCCGTGACTGTAAACAGACAGGTTTTCCTGGAAGTTTTGAAAGAAATTTTCCCATCCAGCCCCCTATGGGAATCATAACAGGTGAGGCAGAAAATTTGACGGGATCATATTTAAATATTGTTGAGCTCGGGCAAGAATTTATGTTTTTGGAATGCATTTGGCTGTAAAATCCCACCCTCGACCTATACAAAAAAAACTAATAAAACTCACCCTCACAGACCATGTTTGGTGTTTTTTGCCGAATTCTGGATCGAGATGTTTTAAAGGCTTGACAGATGATCTCCCTTTTTCCCTGAAGTCAGTAGGTATTTGGTTTCCATGAAGGTACGAACTCTGTTGCTTGGCTGATCAAATACAGGCAGGAGACAAGCTTTCAGAATGTTGCTGGAGTGGTCAGCTAGTTATAATACAATGTCATTCCCTGGTAGGAGCCCTATTACGCCACAGTTGGGGCATGGGGTATTCGAGTGGAGAAATCCCGCTGGTGTAAGAGTTGTTTTGAGACTCCCCTCCTCGATTCTTTACCCACTTTGCCATTGCTGTCTGCCGAAAGTGGGATCGGAAAATTTCCCCAGGGTCTTTCTGGTCTCTGACCCTGGCAATCAGTGTCCTTTTGTAAAAAGAATGCTCTTACTGTCACATGATCTTCCTTCACGAATTATCCAGTTACCAAACATGGTCATAAAAAGTTCATTTGTGATCCATTATTTAAAATGATCTGGTTAAAATGATCACCAGGGCTCTCTTCTCAGCTGGGGTCCAATATCAGAAGTGATTATATTTAATGGATTGGTCTTCACCTCCTAAGTAATTAAACTATGCCTGTATGTCTTTGGTTAGTTGATGTGGTAGCACTTTACATTTATGTAAGGTTACTGTGTTTGGTGGGCTATATACACACAGCCCAACTCTGTCCTCTTAGCTTTGTGTATCGCAAGCTGTAAATACTTGGCCATTTTGAGATCTGTTGCTTATGTCATTTGAGTTTTCTGTAGCTTCAGCCCACTCAACAGTCATTTTTTGGTATAAAGCAGGGTTTTATAATAAGTGGCAATAACCTTCCTGCCACATGTGCCAGATGATGATTATTGTTAACAACAGAGAATCTAGATGAACTTTCCTTGGTGTTCAATAGCATTACCATCTCTGAGTCTCCCACTGTCAACATCCTGACATTACCCATTGACCAGATACTTAATTGGACCTGCCATATAAACACTGTGACTGTTTGAGCAGGACAGAGGGTGGGAATCTGGCCAACGATGCCTACATCCCAAGAATGAATTTTTAAAAATCTGTTTAACCCATAATGAGAATTTCAGGGCATTTAATGTGCAATGTGCAACTTTCTGTACTTGCAATATCCATCTTCCCTTTCATAAATCTATGGAGAGGATCATGAGTTTAAAACATTTTCAATATTTGTGCTTTAGCAAGTATTGTTCTCATTATTTCTCAAATATTATTTTCTTTATAGTTCTGGAGAAGAATGGACAGAAAATCCCGAGACATATGAAGCAAGCTACTACAAAAGGAGCCTCAACAACAATATTTACATCTTCACTGCACCTTATATCAACAGTGAGATTTACCATGTTGTATGCATTGGGAACATACCAGTGACAGTTAGAACTTGGAGTTATCTTTGTGGGAAAGTGTTGATTTTAACAGCTAGACCTCCACATTTAAACTCCTATCTTTTGAGAAAAGCTGGCAGGAATATTGTTAGTTGGATAGGACAGGGATTTGGAGTGGGAGCCACGAGAAGGTTGGCAATGTGGTTAGCAGTGCTGCTCACAGCGCCAGGGACCTGGGTTCAATTCCAGCCTTGAGTCACTGTCTGTGGGGAGTTGACACACTTTCCCTATATCTGCATGAGTTTCCTCCAGGTGCTCTGCTTTCCTCCCACATTTCAAAGATGCAACGGTTAGGTTGAGTGGCCATGCAAAATTGACCCTAATGTCAGGGTGATGGGCAGGGTAAATGTGTAGGGGTTGCGAGAATAGGGCCTGGGTGGGATTGTGGTTGGTGCGGAATCAATGGGCTGAATGAAGGGTAAGTATTCTATGAATGCACCTCGGTGTGAGGTAAGTGCTTGAAGGGGGCGTTGCAGAAAGAATGCCAGCTGGGGTTGTGGAAGTCACAAGTTAAGCTATAGTGTTCCCGTTAATGTTTTATTGCGCAGGTGAGATGGTGATTTCTTTAAGTCTATGTACCCCCCCACCACCCCCGACATTTACTTGGTGTGGCTGTGCTGACATGGTGATCTTCAAAGAGCCAATTACATATATGTGCGTGAGGACTTTGGAGATGCTGCTTTGCCGTGTACCTGAGATGAAACAATGGTGAACATCCCCATTCCTCCTGATCTGTACCAATTCAGCATCAAAGGAAATGCCTGAATTTATAACGCCCCCCCCTTTGACTACTTGCTGCCACAGTCGGGCAGTCAGTGTTGACTGTGATGGCTTTCTAAATCCATGAATTGAAGTTGTGGTTGTGGTTGGGGATGGGTGGGGGTGGGGGGGGGGGGGGGGGGTGCAGGGTGCAGGGAAGTGGTATCAATTTGTCAACAGGCTGCCATTTTAACTTTAAATTTGGGCTCCGCCTTCCCCTAGTGAGAACGTTGACGGACTGCCAATTTTCAGAAAAACCCATCGGGTTCACTAATGATTTTATTTTGATTTATTATTGTTGCATGTATTAGTATGCAGTGAAAAGTATTGTTTTTTGCACACGACACAGAGCGTGCTATATGTAGAGAAGGGAAGGAGAGAGTGGTGAATATACTGTTACAGTATAAAGTTTTAGAAGCAAAGAATGAGAGTAAACGATAGAATTAGACGGTTTGCTGGGCACAGTTTACAAGAAATTGCCACACTCTGGCACCGTCCTTTAGGAAAAGAAATCTGCCATCATTACCTAGTCTAGCATATATGTGACTCCAAAGCCACAGCAGTGGTTGAACTCTCAACTCCCTCTGGAATGGCCCAGTAAGCCACTCAATTCAAGGACAACTAGGATGGGCAATAAATGCTGGCTAGCCAGTGATGCCCATGTCTCATGAATGAATTAGAAAAACAACTTCAAACTTAGTTACGCTGGAATGTTGGCCAGCTGCTGATAGGTTTAGGTGGTTTTAACACTTCTCTCCAAACCCAGTCTCACTATCCAAATGATTAAGAGCTGGCTGGAGTAGTTCCAATTAATCGCATTGTTTTCACAAAAAAGCTGCTTAATGTTTCCCTCATATCTGGTGTACACACTCTGATTCTCAAAGTAATAAATGGGATTGGTTGCCAATGTACAGAATACACTGCAACCATAAGTGTCTGAATCAGAGACCAGAGCAAGATTTTAACTCATCCAGAATTAAAATCAAGCCCCAGCCTAGAAACGAATGGATATGGGAGCAAACATTTGGGATTTGGAGCACTGCCCTTCTGGAGGATAAATGTTAGCATTGATGTGCTGGACTGAAAGAACTGTTTCCACGTTGCAATCTCAACGTCATTCCATAATTCACTTCTCAAATACCACAGGCATCATGGTGTTCCTGAAATACAGCTGGCTTAGTTTTAAACATTGCCAAAGGGCAATACCCAGTCACATCTGAAGTGCAGTCACTATTGCTCTGATCTATAGAGGAACAGGCAGCCCACAATTTGCACCAACCTTTGAAAAAAAGGAGAGAGATTACTGGCCAGTTTGTCTGTTTTAGGGATGTTGTTTGAAGGATGAATGGTGGTCAGGTGTTTCCTCTTCCAAAAGAAAGTGCCATGGGAATTCTTTTCTTGTATCCACCTGAAAAGTGAGACAGGGCCTCATATTTAACATTTCAGCCGAAGAAGCAGAAGCTCTGAAAATGTATCGACCTCTCGCTAATACACTGAAGTATCCGTTTAGATTATGTGCTCAAGTCATACAGCATGGTTTGAACCCAAAACCTTCTCAATTCACAATTCACTGAGCTCAACTCTTATTGGGACTGGGGTGGATTAGTAGAGTGGTCAATTTAAATCACTTGCCTGCCTGTAGCCCTGTCATTGTGGGTTTTGAGTCTCCTATTTGACTGATATTGTTACTTGCTGATATTAAGGCTTCTCACCCGACCTTTACACAGCTCAGTCACACGTACTAAAGTCAGATCAATTCAGACATTTGGGTTAATCCTTAATCTGCTTCTGGAAGAAATGTGAACAAATCTCAGCTATAGAAGCAATTCTTTCACTTTCCTTGACACTTCAATCGGGTACAAATCGAAATGCAATAAATCCCCCGGTCTCCGAGCTATTAAATGCAGGCCTTGCCAGTAAAGCCCACATTCTGAACATAATGAAAGCTTGTTCTTAATCACTGCCCATTAAACCTGTATATGAGTATAAGGGGAGTGTAATATCAGTGTCAATTGGGTTGCACTAAATTAACAGGCTGACAGTCAATGCCTCATCCCCCATATGTAAAATCACTTGAAATTGACACTGGAAAGCTTCTGCACCTGTGGATCTGTACACCATCGAAAAAGGGAAATCTGGGGAATGAAATCGATTTGATTGTCCTCCCCAGGCGATGTTCTGAGGTGCACGGCACCCAGATGAGGCCTAACCCAGGCACATTCCTGCCCCAATCTAAATGTTCCTGGAAAGGGCAGGAAACAGGACCACAGGTAGGCCAAGAGGCACTTTTTCTTTCTTCATTTTCAGGATATGGATAGCACTAGTCCACATTTGTTACCCATTCCTAAACTGAGTGGCTTGTGGAGCCAATCCAAAGGGCTAAGGGTCAACCACCTCACTGTGGCTCTGGAGTCCAGATTGGCTGAACTAGCTAAGGATGGCAGATTGTGTGTCTTTTTATGGGATATGGGCATTATTGGTTGGCTAGCATTTATTGCCCATCCCTAGTTGCCCAAGGGCAGTTGAAAGTCAGCCACATTGCTGTGGCTCTTGTGTTACATGTAGGCCAGACCAGACAAGGGTGGCAGGTTTCCTTCCTTAAAGGACTTTGGTGAACCAGATGGGTTTTTCCAACAATCGTTAATGTTTTCACGATCATCAGCAGATTCTCAATTCCAGATATTTTTTATTGAATTCAAATTCCACCATCTGCCGTGCCAGTATTCGAACCCAGGTCCCCAGAATATCAGCTGAGTTTCTGGATTAATAGTCTAGCGATAATACCAGTAGGCCATCGCTTGCCCATAAATAAAGGAGGCTGTTTTGTTTTTGTGATGTTTGGTGATATTAACATTTTAAACTGGATTTGAAATGCCTCAGCTGCTGTGGTGGACTTGAATTCAGATCTCTGGACCATTAGTTGTGGCCTCTGGATTGCTGGTCCAGTATCGTGACCACAATGCTTGTTGTTCCCGATATGTCTTTACATATCCTTCAGTCTGAGCCATCCAGCACTGTGGAAAATAAAGTTGGACACTAGCACCATACTGTCTCACCTAACTGGTAACTCTGTGTTACTCCTGGAGTACCCAGGACATCCCTACAGCAAAGCAGGGGCAGACACTGGTGTGGAAGAAAGATGCCTCTTGTTGTCACCTTGCTGCATCCAGAAACTAAAGCTCCAGGCTCAACAAAGAAGGATTTTTACCCAAATTAAACCTGAAGGAATGGTTATTTGATGTTAACCTTAGCCATGACTAGGAGTGGCTAGCAGATAAAATGCTCCCCATGCTTGCTGAGCTGAGTGATATTTGGTGAAGTGTTTATAGACGGCAATGTAAAACCTAGGGGTGCAATCTTACCGGCCATTCACACCACGCTCCTGCTGCAATGAGGTTGGAGAATTTGGTGCCCAGTGGAACATCAGTTCAATGTGGCGGGCTGGGCAAATCCCGCTTGTGTGACCATCTGTAACATTGTGGCCTGTCAGTCTGGGGAAACACACATGTCATTGTTTCCGTTTTCCGCTGAGCAAACCCAGTAAGTGAGCAGATCAGTGATATGATTCCAGATAAGATCTTAGAATTCCTCGTCTGCCTCTTGTCTCATCCCAACATGGGTTTAAATGTCAGATCACAGCCGACCAATGATTTTGTGCAGCCATGATATTTTCCCAACAGCTGTTAGCATTTTATTGCAGCTTTGCAGAAGTCTTTCTGCTTGCCCTGTGATATCTGGTGTTCCTTACATTTCACTGTTCAGTTAGCATCTGGGAACTAAAATGTTATTTTACACTTGATGAAACACAGTGCTCAAAGAATAACATCCCACTGTGTCACGGCATGGCAGTGTGTTATTATTAACAGGGGAATGGTCACTATTCTCTCTTCTTTCTTGTTTCAGAAACTTGGGATGGAATACAGAGCAGTGCAGAGTCGGGTATCATGGTGAGCAAAGCAGTTGAAATTAAAATTGATGGCAAACTTCTAAAGCCTGCAGGTGGGTCAATGATTTTGCTCATTCCTTGGCACTTTTCAATGTATGCTAACACCTTATTAATATGTCAGTCAAAATATTCACAAGGCCCTGGGGGAATAATCTGGGTACTAGGTTGTGGAGACCAAATCCACCCATGCTCAAATTTTTACCTTTTAATGTTACCCAGAACAACAAGTGCGTCATTGAAGGTCCATCAGAATACAAACTGTGAATCAACAGGAACTGTTTACAGCAGCAAATGCCCATTTACTTTTATAAGGCTAATTTTTATAAGAATGTTTATTTATTCTAGTAGAATATAGAAATTAGGAACAACAGTAGGCAAATGCAACACTTTGGGCCTGCTCTGCCATTCAATCAGGTCATGGCTGATCTCTTCCTCATTGCAAATCCACTTCCCCACCCTGTTCCCCATGTTCCCTCTTCCCTTTTTTCATTTAGTAAGTCAGGACATCCAGAGTCATTCATAAAGCAACATTATACATGTTAGAAAAACAACATTGTGAATGGGTAGTGCAGCTCTTTGGCACCTTTGTTTTCACTTTTCCATGCATAAGTAAAGGAACAACGATTCTGCTTTTGCTTTTCTCCACAACACAACCATTCAAAATCATTTCATCCAAGTTGGTCAATCTCCTGATGCCTTCATTGCCACAGAAGGCTGTGGAGGCCAATTCATTTAAGGGGATTGGTAAGGGGATCAAAAGTAATGGGGAAAAGGTGAGAGAATGGGGTTAAGAAATATATCAGCCATGATCGAATGGTGGAACAGACTCGATGGTCCAAGTGGCCAAATTTCACCTATGTCTTATGGTCTAAGAAGATGCACTCTTTGTCTAAATTAAACATGATTTCCAACTCGCTCAAATTGGAAGTATTTGTCCAAAACCTCTACTGAGATTTTCATTTGTCCCCTTGTGTCTGCTCAATAAGATCTGCTCTCTGCAGCACAGAGAAGCTCAGATGGATAACAATGTGTTCTGCAAGGTTGCGTGACTGATTGCCAGAAAGGTTTAGGGCCTGTTAATCATATGTTTAATGATATGCAGGTGGTGGATGGGCATTAACTGGATATTTACTTGAACTCCTATAAATAGGCACAGAGTAAAACTGAGACTGTTGGGTTGGATGGGGCATGCTTTTGCTGTGTAACTGTAAGTAAATATAAAAAAGCTGGATTTTACATTCCACCAGCAGTGTGTTTGAAGAGAGGCTCGTAAAAAGCAACACGAGCCTTCACTGCTGCCTTCCCACCTGCACCTCTCTCTTATTTGACAAGTGGGAAATCCCACACCAGGTGGGAGCCTCAGTTGCTTTTACTGGGTGAGCTGGTGTCAGGCAAGGGGCGAACCTCCATTTTGGGTCTGCTGTGCCATGTGAGGCAATCTTCTATCCCCAATGTCATGCCTTTTTAACCCCCACCCCTGCTCAGCCTCTCAAGCCCATCCCCCCTCCCCGCCCTCCTTTGCTAGGGTCAACCGGCCAATACCTCAAACGTGTCTTCAACCTGGTCATCCTAATCCACTCTTGTTTGGGGACTGGCTGCAGTGTCAACAGTGACCACCGTTTGGACATGGCACTGCTGGGAGTACGGAGCTGTTGACCAGTCACATTGGCCAGCTGCACTTGCTCCCCAGTTTGGGTTGGAAATCTTGCTTGTTGGGCAATCAGCTTTTTCACATGCCCCCGATTCACCATTTATCTGAGGTGGATTGTGGCGCCCCCGTAAAATCTGGCTTAGCATGTGAGAACATCGGCTCCAGTTTTATTCTTCACCAATGGCTTTCTGGATCAGAATTGAACCAACAAAGTAAAGCAACTGAAACTAAAGGCCTTCCATTTGTAACAAGATCACCCATTGTATTAAACCATTAAGAATAGAATTCTAAAGTGTTGTGCCTCTCCTGTGTCAACACTTACTCTTCTGAATGCAAACTGACCACATTGTCTTTCTGCATCAAGACATGTTGGTTGTTTTTCTTGCTCTCACGTGACAATGAAGCCTATGCTGCAACTGATTGTGACTGCTTCATTTTGGGAAATTATCAGCATGCCGAAAGTAATACTTTATTCTTAAATTATGGTGAAATGAGATCAATCTGATATCCAGATAAACTGGATTTGTATGTTTATTTGCACTAATGTGTCCAGCTGGGAACAACACAGTGGTTAGCACTGCTGCTTCACAGCGCCAGGGACTGGGTTCAATTCCTAGCTTGCGTGACTGTGCAGAGTCTACACGTTCTTCCTGTGTCTGTGTGGGTTTCCTCCCACAATCTGAAAGACAGGCTGGTTCGATGCATTGATCCAAACAGGCATCGGAGTGTGGTGACTTCAGGATTTTCACAGTGACTTCATTGCATTGTTAACGTAAGCCTATTTGTGACAGCAATAAGTAACCTTTAGAAGCTGTGCTGCAACAAGAAGTAGATTTCCAGGCGCTATGGTTGAATTGAACAGTGTACTGAGCAGGACTCTGGAATCTGTTCTTGTGTGACGAGTGTAGGAGGAACAAGAAGACCGTTCTGTGCCCCAGCAGAGCGAGTATTAATTGAAATCCGTAATCCAAACCACTGGAATTCTGTGCACTGATTGAATGGTAAGTGGTTTTGGAGATTTAAGTTGGAAGGAATTCCAATTCTTTGGAATTCTTTGCAACGCAGGATATGAGAGTTATGAGAGTTATTCTGGAATACCAGTTGGGTGAATTTCCCTGTTCAGCCCACCATAGGAATTGTAGTGGATGAGTGATGGATCATGGAAAGGTCTGTTGACCTCGGGATGTTCCAGTTTTTAGGACAATCGTGGCCAGAAAATCCCGCCCCAAATAGAAATCCAATTTGAAAGGAGAAATAGATTGGCAAACTAGAATTCTGAAACATGGGGGGTGGGAGGGGGGGCACGATTCTCCCAAAAAAATTCTAAGTGTCAAATTCATGTAATAACTGGAGTAAATCAAGCTTTTTTTTCAGTGGGAGTTTCAAAACAAATCTCTCACACTTCTGTGCATTGCAGAGTGCATGAGCGTGAAGCATTGCAAAATTCTGTGGACGAGGCCTATTCCTGCTGGAGAGGTTGGCAGCATAGTGCTGAGTGGGCTACTGTACATGCACCGAAATCAGTGCTAGCACATTGGGCCCGCACTGCCTCTTGATTACTAGCCAGCTCTGTGACTCCACATCACCACTTCACCTTAATGATCTGTTCGCTGACCAACCCTCTCCCAGCCTGCTCCCCCCAACCCTCACCCCGATGGCCAGCAGGCTGCCTCCTTGCCCACCTTCACCCTCATCCCAATAACCAGCCAAAGTGCAGAATGACAGTGAAACCCCCACTCTCGTGGATTGCCGTTTAGGTCCCAGCCCCTTGGCACTGCCCCATGTCAGTGGGCTGCCCCAAGATGCCCTGGGCATTGGCATTTTGCCTGTTGGGCAGTGTCAGGAGGCCAAGGCTGGCACTGCCAAGAAGGCAATGCCCAGGGGACATCCTTCCTTTGGTGCCCAACCTTCTGAGTGAAGACTCCTACCCCCCCCCGCCCACCCTTCATTCCAGCGGTGGTTGGGCCATCATACTGAACCCCGCTGGACTGAAATAGTTCTGATATAGTGGAGGCGAGGCTAGCAGGCCTGGAGACTTCAGTTTGGGGCCTGCTGGTGGAATTTAAATTATATTAAAATGAGTTGCTGATTACACTAGGCACTTCAAATTTCTGGTGCAGAGCTGATACTGCTGAAAACCTGGCACAGGGAAATACGCGGAGACTGTGGCCTTCACTGGGAGCCTGCCTCCACCCGAGTCTCCCAGTCCGCTGTGCTACAAAAGCAGCACAGCGAGATGACGTTGGGGTTTGGATTGGAATCAGGGGTGTGTGTTTATCCAGAGTTGCCAAGGTTACTGATTGACAGTTCATCATTAATAATATTACTAGCAATGTTCATCATTAATAATATTACTAACAGTGTTCATCATTAATAATATTACTAGCCGTTAATTAAAGTGGAAGCAGATCTTTTCTTTATAGTGCCAGAATAATTAATGAACTATAAATGTCATGATGTCTGCGGCTGCCATCACAAACTTTTATTTCATTTCCTGGTGTCTGCTTACTAAGCTGTGCTTGGGCAGCAGTACAGAATAGACATACATTTAAATGAATGGACAGCATCAAAGTGAAGACCCCAGCAGAGTGTTCACCTGACTGTAGGCAGTGTGCAGATACAACTCTGAAAAGCAGGAACTAATACAGTGGTCTTCCTCTTTGTCGTAGAAGGACCTGCCGTTGTATTGAACTGTTCAAAGATAATTGGTGGCACAGCTGTTAGTGCTACTGCCTCATGGCATCAGGGACCCGGGTTCGATTCCCAGCTCGGGTCACCGTCTGTGTGGAGTTTGCACGTCCTCCCCATGTTTGCGTGAGTTTCCTCGGGGTGCTCCAGTTTCTTCCCTACAATCCAAAGATGTGCAGGTCAGGTGTATTGGCCATGCTAAATTCTCCTTCAGTGTACCAAACAGACGCCAGAGTGTGGTGACTAGGGAATTGCAATGTAATGTAAGCCTACTTGTGACACAAATAAACAAACTTTAAATTGCCCCTTAGTGTCCAAGAATGTTTAAATTAGAAGAATTAGCAGGATAAATACAAGGGGTTATGGGATATTGTAGGGTAAATACATGGGATTACAAGGGTGGCAGTCTGGGTTAGATGCTCTTTTGGAGAATCAGTACAGACTTGATGAGCTGAACAGCCTTCTTCTGCACTGTAGGGTTCTAAGTCAAAGAACAACACAGCATGGGAAACAGGCCCTTCGGCCCAACGAAGTCTAAGTCAATGTGATATTTACTGTATTATACCTTATTCTTTTCCTGAGATAGCAAATCCTGCTGCAGTACATTTCCACGTGAGTGGCAGGTATTCCTTATTTGAGTAAAGTGGCCATTTTGTGTAAGCTTGGGGAATGAATGCCATTTGATTGTTCGACATTTTACTGTTTCTGGGATCTTGCTGTGTGTAAAGTAAGGCTCAGTCCTCTTCAGATTAAACCCATGAGTTGCTGCATCAAAGGAAGATCTTTTCTTCCATGTAAATTATCACATCCAGGCTGTGTATTGTATTTGGTGATCATCCTTATGTGAAATTTCCAGTGGGATGCAATAGGGCAGTGATGAGGAATAGGAATAAAACCTGGCTGCCTCTTCACTCCAGGTGAAAGGATATCTCGGGGCAAACACTGTCACAGCAACTGAAGTCATGATGTAGAGATGCCAACATTGGTCTGGGGTAAAAACTGAAACCAGTGCAGGGGAGACTGAGAATGAACCCCAGGACGATTCAGAACCCAGAACAAACGACTCTTGGAGATGGGACAGCCTCATATTTTTCGAGAACAATTTTAACAGCTCCCCAGTTGGAGCAGCTGCAGAAAGCAATTTTCCACTTAGAATCTGTTGTGTATTTTACTGGCCGTGACACATCTATCTGCTCAATCCCATTTTCCTGCCTTCTCTCCATTATCCCAAATTGCCATAATAAATGAGTGTCCTGGCCAATATTTATCTCTCAAACACAATCACTAAAACAGATTGTCCAGCCATTTATTTCATTGCTGTGATAAATTGACTTTCCTGTTTCTATTGCTGGTCCAAAGATTCACGTGTGAAGTGTTTATCCCAGCATATTATCATTGAATACTGCTCTTAAGCCTGAACGTATAATCATTTTTAAAAACAGAAACCTCAACTTGTGACCTTTTATTTTCCTTCTTCTGTGCTATCAGAAGGGATTTATCATTTTCTTTGAAAAACATCTTAATGACATCACTTGAACCGGAGATAAATAAACAAGAAAATGAAGTTTGCTAATGACGCAGCGTTGATGGGCTGATTTTATTCATGAGGTGAAACCTGTCATGATCTGACAGTATGTTTGCTGAAAGTGTCTGAATGAATATTTCAAACTCCTTTTGTCTCTGAGCAAATGGAAGCATTTTCATGCAGATTGGCGTCACCCTCAGCCACCCTCAACACAACAAGGTTCAGTTACTTCCAGTGCATTGCAAGCTGCTATATTTTTTATCAGCTTCCAAAAACCAGTCCCAGATTAAAAATGAAATGATGCAGACCACATTCTCGTACTTGTGAATCCACACTGATGACGTATGATTGAATCCATTTCCAATCCCAGCTAGTTAGGATAACAAGAAGGGAAGAATATCGAGAGCAGTATTTTCACTTTAAAGAGACGTAGCAGGGTGATGTTGACAGGTGGATGATGCAGTGCCTTGTCTAAAGAATGATGTATTGCATCATGGAGAGTGCAGAGACACTTATGAAATGAAAACACAATTATGACTGACTCCCCTTCGTTGACACTGATTAGAATATTTCTGATTGGGTTCCAGTTGTTGGAATAAAGCTTGATGTAAATGCCTGGATGGAGAACTTCACCAAAGTAGCAAGTAAAAGCAAGGTAAGAGCAAAAGGCTTTCCGATGTCAGATTGACTCCTAGACACAGCTTATTGATTGTGGGTCCAGATAGTTCATGATTGTCTATATTTTAAAGTTCTTCAAAAGCAATGACTTACTAAAATCTAACATATTTTGGGCAATTTATTGACATAACCATCCTTAGCAATTAGCATGTCATTCTCCATTCCAATCACCCTACCATTTTCCAAATTATATTTAAACTCCCTGAGGCTGAAGAGGGTTGAATGGTCCATTTTCACTCTCTGATGTTGGAATATGGGCTTACACAATTTCATATAATTGGAACTTCTAATGGGATGGTTGTTACACAATGCTAATGGGCAGGTCTTGGAGAATCTCTTGGAAATTCCACTGTTGTGCATTTAAAAGACCTCAGCAGAATCCTGTCAGCTGTTGTGAGTCTTCCTGGGACCTTTGAGTGGACCCTAACCTTCTCAACAATAAGGGTGAATCAGCTTTGTATTAGGAACTTGGGCAGAGTCTCTGGTTTGGGGCAAGGTTGGAACTCAGTAAGAATTTAGCAACACCAATTATTAATCCAACCGATTTATTTGATAGTAAATCCGCGAGCTTTCAACACTCTTGTGTCTTCCTCAGGCAAGTGCAGTGTTGGGGCAAGGTTGAGCAGGGAATTTGCTCCATTGTGCATGCACTGACTAAATGAACCCCTTGATATTTCAGAGCCTTATTTTGTTTGTGGTTTTGTAATCAAAATAAAAATCCTCTAGCTGACTCAGGCTATAGCATTTACCATGTTCTGCTTCCTCCAATAATATTTACTCCCTCTTTACCAAATATACTGCTTGTTTTTCTCTCTTCCTGTCACCTCCCCCTTTACCCACGCCCCCCAAAAAGTCTAGCCATTACTCTTTACTTCCTTAACCCCACTGCAATCCTCCACAGATGTGTGGGTCACTATGCATGTTCATTGAATTCATGTTCAAGCCTCCTTGTATCGTACCCAAATACCAATTAACAAACATGTCTTAAGTGCCTTCAGTTTAAATTGCAGAGATTTCTCATGTATTAATTGCATGTCTTTTTTCATTGCAGTGCTATGGAGAGATCTGTGATTGTGCAAAGAATAGCAAGGTAAGACTGAGCTCACCTTTTCCACACCTGTGCTGTTGAATCAGACAAAGACAAATTTACATTTTCTTTGTCAGTGTAAGATTTCTCCAGTTCCAGGAACATAGTCAAGGACAGCTTTGAATAAATTCTGAATCCCCTCTGGCTTGATTGGAAAACCAGGCTATTTAGCATCCTGCGACTGAGTAAGTGTTGTGGACTTCATTCAAGGGAAGTACTGAGAATTGACCTAAAAATCAACATGTCCCATTTGTAGAGTCCATATTCTGATTAACTTGAAAATTGTGAGCACTGTGCATTGAATGCTCTGAGCCTCTTGCACAATTCCCATAGAGTTTACTCAACGAGAAGGCTGTCAGCATGTCAGAAAATGTTTTGATACGTGCATTTTGAATATGAAAGCAAAACTTGAAAATTTCATTTTTTTTTAAGTACATGATCTTGGATAAGTGTAAACTTCTAATAGAATGTATGGAATAATTTATTATAATAATAATAATAATTTATTATTATTAAAAAAAGAAAAAAATCATTCGGATAAAGGGCTGTATGGTGGCACATTGGTTAATACTGGTGCCACACAGCGCCAGATTCAGTTCCAGCCTTGGGTCACTGTCTGTGTGGAGTTTGCACATTCTCCCTGTGTCTGCATGGGTTTCCTCACACAGTCCAAAGATAAGCAGGATAAGGAGGTTGGCCATGCTAAATTGCCCCTTAGTATCCCAAGATGTGAAGGTTAAATGGATTAGCCATGGTAAATGTGTGGATTTATAGGGATAGAGCTTGGTAAGCTACTTGTCAGAGTATTGGTGAAGACTTGATGGGCTGAATGGCCTTCTCCTGCACTGTAAGCATTCTATAATTAAATCTTATTGCTCAGGCACAGGATGAATTATATACTTGTTTGCGATTAATGCCAAATGGCATTATTTGATAATCTAAACTAGTGAATGCAAACCCACAGCACACACTTCATGCAAATGACTGAATAAAACTATTCATAGAATCGTAGAGTCCCTACAGTGCAGAAGGAGGTCTTTTGGCCCATCGAGTCTGCACCGACCACAATCCCACCAAAACTCATCCCCATAACCTCATGCATTTATTCTAGCTAGCCCCCTGACACTAAGGGGTAGTTTGTTGTGCAGTAACTAAGAGAAGTGAAGAATGGAAATTAGGTTTGACAAGAAGCTGTACCTGAGCCTAAAATGTTGCATAAATGTTGTCTGCTTATGCAGTTCAGGTTATGTGAATCATCCTTTGCTGGTGTTTTCTCTGCAGCATTTTGATTGTGTCATATTGGATGATGGTGGGTTCCTGCTGATGTCAAACCAGGATGAATATATTGGAAAGGTAAAATTCTTCAGCTTTGATCAGTTTTAAACTTTTGAATTATTATACGTTGGTGTTACGTGAATGGTGACGATCAAGTTTTTTGTTCAATACCTACCTATAGGAATGTTTTTTGAAACAATAATCCTGATGTTGTGTAGAAAGTTTTGGAAGGCAAGGATAGTTGGTACATTACCCTTTCGCTCTTGTGTTTGAGTTCATCTCAGTTCATTGACCAGAACACACAACTGTTCCTTGTTCAATACCAATTTACAATTAGCAAAAGTGATACCGTGGTAAGCTAATAGGCCTAGTCTGAGACAATATATAAATATGTTTTACTCTGGGTATGATAGGTTTTCTGATGTTTATGCAATAGATAGGAATTATTACATCAATCCAATGCAATAGCTATCAAAGTCATGTTGGATGCTGAGAATAACAACCACTTTTATTGATAAAATGCTTTTAACATCATAGACTGTCCCAAGTTGCTCCATAAAAAATGTTATGAAATAAAATTTGACCTTGCACCAGTGAAAAACTAGGCCAGATGCCTAAAAGCTTGTATAAAGAGGTATGGGTATTAAGCAATGCCTTAGAGGAGGAAAGAGAGCTGCAGCATTAGGGGAAGGCAATTCCAAAGCTTTGGACCCAAGCAGCTGAAGTCAAGTCCACCAACAGTGGAAGGTGTTGATGAGGCCAGAATTGGATGAGCTCAGATATCATAGAGGGTTGGAGGGATGGACAAGATAGAAGGGGACAAACCATGGTATGATTTGAAAATTAGAGATGAGCATTTTAAAATTGTGCATTTGCTTAATCGGGAGTAAGTGCCATGGTGATTGGGGGAACAGAGTGTGAATTAAGACAATATGGCACAGTTTGGATGATCTCAAAATAATAGAAATATGGGAGGTCTGCCAGGAAAACGTTAGGATAGATACATATAGAGCAATAGATAAGGATATTAGCAGCAGAACTGTAGCAGATTCAGAAGGTGTTATGGAAACAGAAATATGCAATCTTAGTGCTGATGTGGGTATGTGTCAGAAACTCTGTTTGGGGTCAAACATGACACAAAAGTTGTGAACAATTTGGATCAGCCTCAGACAGCTGCTATGGAGTTGGTGGCGAGTGGGGATTGTGGGGTGCGATGCCTATAGGGAACAACAACTGAAGATTTTTTTTTTGTAAGAAGCCCAGGAAGAATTTTCATGCTCTTCCTGATCCAAAACAAATTGATCAGAAGAGATCTGACTGAACAGTCGACACTAATTCCTCTATGATTGTTGAGTTGACCACCCTACATCCAGCTTCATTATAGAAGTTCAACATTTCACTGTGGTTCTAAATCCATGGTAGGGTTTTGAATCTCTCTTGCTGATGGAGACAAGATGGGTGGATTCTTAAAATGGATCAGGTTACTTGCTTGCAAGCATGTTACTATCTGGAATTTGAACCCACTGTCTAGCGAAGGCAGCAAGGATACTTTTTTACAGCCTCCTCCTTTACTGACACCTAGTGGGGAAGGCACCAAAACCTCAGTCAGGAGTTTCTGTGAGGGGAAGATAAAGATTGAGATCAGAGTGCTCTTCTGGCCTCACAAGCCATTCAGACCCCCTTCTCACACACAAAAGCTCACAAGATGCACTCAGAGCCCAATTCTGCTGCCTATCTTATGTTGGGGGTGGCCTCTGAGCTGCTTGATTATTAGCCGCATCCTGTTGACATCCTGTCTGTTATATAACATAACCCAGACCTCATTTCAACAATAGCAGATGAGCTTCAAGCTCACCTACTTTATTTACCTGCCCAAAACTCACCACTACTCAGGCTTTCGTCCCATTAAGTGACCTTCTGAAGGATTTGCTTCAAAGTGGGGATATAAGTGAAGCCGTTGTTATGTTGTAGGTCAGCACTGGAGCCAAACTGTTTACTTTGTTGCAGAATTTCCTTGGAAGTCATTTCAAATGAATATCTTGCTGTTTTTGTGAGGGCAGTGTGGTGGCACACTGGTTAAGCACTATTGCGTCATAGCACCAGGGACCCAGGTTAGATTCCTGGCTTGGACCACTGTCTATGCAGAGTCTGCGCATTCTCCCCATGTCTGCATGGGTTTCCTCTAGGTGCTCCGGTTTTCTCTCAAGTCCAAAAGGCATGCTGGTTAGGTGCTTTGGCCATGCTAAACTCTCCCTCAGCGTTCCTGAACAGGTGCTGGAGTGTGGTGACTAGGGGAATTTTCACAGTAAATTCATTGCAGTATTAATATAAGCCTAGTTAAGACATGAATAAAAATTAACTTTAAACATATTTTGTTAATGTATATGTATCAATTATATTATGCAAAATAATTGGCATCTGATCTGTATGTTAGGAATTCCCTTGAGATTTCTAACAATTGTTCAGTAGAACTTTGGAAGCCCCATTTACACGATTTATGCAGGATTTCTGATGATTTTTCAACACATTTACAATCAGGAGAATCCCTGAGGAAATTCTCAGTAGGAGGCTTTAAAGTCTGCTGTCGGTTGGAGATAAACAATTTGTCAATTCTCATTGCTGTTCCAGATCGGCAAGTTCTTCGGCGAGATTGACCCAAGTCTGATGAGACGTCTTCTGAACACATCGCTGTATGCCTTTAATAAATCCTACGATTTTCAGTCTGTGTGTGATCCCGAAACGGAGACAAAGGCTGCAGCGGGCCTGCGCTCGGTCTATGTTGTAAGTGAATTGAAGTTATTGATAACAGTTATAATGCAGTCTTAGTTCATAATGCCTGCCCATGGAACAGATTTAATTTCACATCACTTGAAGATATGGACTCAAATGTTTTATGTAGTTTGCAAAACAATTGCCTGACAGGGAGAATATTCTCAAATTTGTATTCCATTTAAAGAAACTCAACATATTTGATGCCATTGTGATTAAAGATATTTGATATCTATTAACTTCCTTATTGTATGTCACTTAGCACAGCAGGCACCATCAAATTGTTATTGTGGAGCTCCGCATGGTGCAGTGTTGCTTACTGCAGGAGTTTACCAATCCCCGTCAGTCTCAACTGCCAAATTCACGTGTTTTGACAGCAGAACTGAATCTCCAAGATGAGATGAGTTGACTGCCCTTTGCCCTAATGTGGCGTCAAGAAGACTTTGTTAAATTGATGTGCGAGGGGAGTCAGTGGCTAGATTCAGACCTACGACAAAGTGAGATGGTTGTGGTTTGTTGAGGTCAATTGCTTAAGTCACAAGACATCACTGCACAATTGATTAAAAAAGTAAGAAATAGGAGCATGAGTAGGCCACTTAACCTTCAGACCTGTTTCACCATTCAACAGCTTTGTGGCTATATAGTTTCTGCAGTCTCTAAAGATTTACTGATTTCTAATTTGAATGCACCAAATGGGTGGGATTTTCCTGCTGTGTATTATGCAGTAGCAGAGGTGGCCTGCTAATTGTCATTGGCAGGATCTTTTGGTCCCACATTGTCAATAGGGTTTCCCTTTGAATGCGTCCTGAGCTGCTGTGAAACCTGCAGCAGGAGCACGCCAAGTGTGGGAGCAGAAGATCCTGCTGGTGTGAATGGCTAGAAAGTTCCAGTCAATGACTGAGTATTCATAGACCTCTGGGTTGCAAATTTCAAGGAGCCACCATTCTTTTAACAAAGAAATATCTCCTCATCTCAGCCCTGAATGATTGTACCCCACCCCCCATACCCCACCAAATTCAAGACTTCACAGCAAAAGAAAATATCATCGCATCAACTTTATCAATTCCTTCAGCATTTTCTTATCTTTAATAGACCTCTTCTTTAAAACAGCAGTGCATTTGGTCTGTTCAATCACTTGTCATAGACAATCTTCCCCCCTCCCCAGAATCAGTCCAGTGAACTTTTCCTACAATCTCTCCAGGGCAGTTATTATCTTTTCTCAGGTAAGGAGACTAATTGTGCACAATATTTCAGATGTGGTCTCATCAAGGCCTATTACATCTGCTGTAAGTTTTCTTTATCCTTGGACTCTATTCCATTTGTAATCAAGGCTAATATCCCATTTGCTTTCCCACTTTACTTGCTACTCTGTCATATTACCCTTTAGCCATTTATTTATAAGGGCTCCCAGCTCCTCCTCGATGCATACATTTTCCAGTCTCTCACCATTTTAAAATATTCTGGCATTCTGTTTTCCTACCAGAATGGATAACTTCCCATTTCTCTACATTATATTCCAGTTACAGTGTTCTCACTTAACCTGTCTGAATCCCTTTACAGGCTATTTACATCCTCCTCACATCTTACCAGTCCACGTTATGTCATCAGTAAACTTGAATATATTTAACTCATTGATATAAAATGCACATCGCCGAACACAAGCCTTTGTGGTACCTTTGTGGTACTCGATGAATTACAATTTACCAATCTGAAAATTACCCATTTGTTCTTACTCTTATTTTTTTCTCCATTAAGAAATCCTTAATCTGTGTTAATATATTACCTGCAATCCCATTAGCTCTAATTTTGTTTAATAACCTCTTGTAGATCACTTTATCGAATGCTTTTAGAACATCAAATTTACTACATCTGCTGATTCCCTGTTAGTTATTCTACTCGCTACAATGTCAAAAAGTCAGTACAGATCTCTCAAAGACAGTTTTGCTTTCAGGAATCTGTACTGTCCCTGCCAGGCCATATCATGGTTTTCTAAGTGTGCTGTTGAAAGATTTAAGTGTTTTCCCTATGAGTGATGGCAAGCTAGCTGGCCCATTTATTCCCTCCTCCTTTTCCTCAATAGTGGGTTCCAATCTATAATATGTAACAGAATGTAGGGAAATCTAGAAGTTTCCCTCAGGCAATGTCCATAATAGATCTTATAATCTATCTTCAGCTGCTTCATAATGGATTTACCTGCCATCAAAAGATTAGAAGTAGAACTGTCTCAAATGATTGCGAAGTGTTCAGTTTCATTTGCAATTACTCAGATAGAATGAGGCAGACTATCTGATGAGCAGCCCCAGTGTCAATAGAAAGTCCCTCAGCTCCTCCCAATGTGGAAGTGAGTGGAAGGTTCTGGATAAACAGGTGTTCACCATAACTGAAGAGTTCTGTTATTTTTATTTTGTGTGTGATTGCAGTGTCACCTGAATGGTATAGGAATGTCTTTTAATGAACTTAGATATCTAATCGAAATTTTTTCAATGTCTGTGAGCCAACATCCCCAAGGTTTCATTAAGTGTGGACATGACAGATTATGTTTTGTAGGACTTTGCCATTTAGCTCTGGTGATCCTATTCAAAGAAGCTAAATAATAAGAGCCTTCTTGCCCTGCTAAATATTATAATCATTTACCCAGAATCAGATGAAAGGGCAAGGACCTAAAATATTAACTTTGTTTCTCCCTCCATTCATGCTGCTGAATATTCCCAGCAAGGTTTTGTTTTTATTAACCCGGGGTCATAAGATAAAGATAAAGCAGCAGAATTAGGCCATTCAGTCCATTGAGTTGCTCCACCAGTTTATCCTGGCTGATATGATTCTCATCCCCATTCTTCTGCCTTCTTCCTGTCACTCTTGACACCCTTATTGATCAAGAACCTAATTATCTCTGTCTTAAAGACACTCAATGACCTAGCCTCCACAACCTCCTGTGGCAATGAGCTCCATAGATTCAGCACCCTGAAGAAGAAATTCCTCCTCATCTCTGTTTTAAAGGGGTGTCCCTTCATTCTGAGGTTGTGCTCTTGAATTCCAGTTTCTCCCACTAATGGAAACATCCTCTCTGTGTCCAATTTATCCATGTCTCTCAGTATTCTGTAGGTTTCAGTTAGATGCCCCCTCAGCCTTCTAAATTGCATCTGGACTCTTCAACCACTCATGTGATAAATCCTTCATTCCTGGGATCATTCTTGTGAACCTCCTCTGGACCCTAAAGCTAGCTTCCTTCCTTAATATGGGGCCAAAAACTGCTCACAATATTCCAAATGGAATAATCAGTTAATAAATATCACTAATTTTGTGTAAACAGTTTTCACAACAAGTTCTTCAATGTCCCACCCCAAAAGTCCATTTCAGAAATCTTGCACTACTTTGGAAAACAGTTGCCAATTTGATCGCTGTTTTCCTGATTGACCTTATATTGATATGAAACTTGGAAATCACCGTTAGTTCGATGCTGCTTACTGAATACAGAAACCTCATGAATTAATAATGCTGTTTCTTCAATCGTTTTTAGCCCAGCATAGTCGATATTTTGAATATTGGTTGGTGGGCGTCAAGTGCAGCATGGTAAGTGAAAATAGCTTCTTTATTTTTGTGCTAACTGAGCAAGTGACAAATACACACTAGCTTTGAAGGAACAAGAAACAGAGCACGTTGATTGGCAGCCATTAGATTAGGGGCAAGGTTTTCCCATTGGATGGCAGCAGGAACGACAGGCCACACAAACAGAGCATACATTGGTGGAAACTGGAAGAGGCCGAGCTGCCTCTACCGCCAAAACACTGCCACTGCAGAGGGAGGGAGGGATTGAATCCCATCCGAGATTAAAGATGTGCGGCTTTAAACTGTCAGGCAGACAGTTAGACAACGGAATGAATTCAGGCAGACCATTCGGGGAAAACTATCCAACTTTCTTTTTACGCATTTAACTTTATTAGTTGTACTTTAACTTTCATCCGATGCTGACATCCTTCAGCTGATATGCCTGGGACAACAGCAGCTGGAGTTCCAATTATTTACCCAACATAAATTTGGGAAACACCCTACTGCCCCAACCTGGGTAGCAGTGATTGATCTGATAAGGTCCATGCCAGTTTGAATTTGTCCCTCCTCTGCTTGTCTGTATTTTTTTCAATCATGTTGCTCTGTTGCCCTTTTCAAACTTGATGTGACTGATGTGTTGAAAAGACTTGTTTTCAGCGCACCTCCTCATTAGCTCAATTAGGATTTAGGATTTAAGAACAAAAGACTGAGCAGCTCTTCCAAGAGAGCTTTCCAGATCACACCAGGTGACACCCAGCAGCACGTAAATATTATTGGAAATGCCAAATGACTGTCGAAGGAGTGAGCGAGCTCCATTCCCTCTGCTGATGTTCAGATATTGGAGCTTTCCAATAGAGGCTATGATTTCTTTCATTTACATGTGGTTTACATACACCTATCTGTATGTGGGTGGGCTTGTCCTTTACTAGAAAAAAAGTGGGAAAAGTAGGAGTGAGAGAGCTGTAGCTATGGACCAACATAAAATCGTCAGAAAGCAGGAGCTAGAAAGTGTAGGTTAGAATGTTATCCTGTGTGGAATAATGATGTTAAGTGCATTGAGTAGATGGCATTAATTTGTTGAAATAAGTACACGGACTGAGCTTCGCTGACTAGCTTTCCAGATGCCTAACTATCTTGCAGCCGTTATACCCAACTTGTATCTTGGGAGAGGCAGGTTGTTGGAATCGGGGCATGTGGGTGGCAGGAATCATTAAATGAAGGTTCCAGCTTTGAGGCAGTTTTAATATCAAGTTCCCACAATGATATTGCAGTCTAATTAAAGATGACACCAACAGCTTTATGTAAGAACTGCTTTTTTCAGATCTTTCCCATAAATATTAACAAAAAAATGTCACAGTGACTGGAATAAGTAGCATAAATTAGTTTATTCACAGTGTGAGTAATCAGAATAACCTATTTCATAGTGGAGTTTACATTCAATTAAATATAATTATTGAAAGATAAATAAAAGGTTTACTAGAACTGCCATTAGTCGGTTTTTCAAATATCATTTGCACTGAGGAGCTGCTTTCTTGATTAAGTTCTGTATTCAACTTACAACAAGTGATGTTAGATATTCATCTTCACAGCCTAGCCAGGAATCTCGTGTCCTTTGCGGGCCTAAGCAGTCCCATCAGGACATGTGATCTACCCAAAGAGTGAAGAGAAAGATCTATCCTGTAGCTCCTGTCTCCATTGTTCACACATTTACTGTTTATCTCTTTATTAATGTCCAGGTCCTTACTGCAGCAGCTGTTTGTCAGCCTCACCATCCCACACTTTCTTGAAGCAGGTACATCAAGATTTGGTTGGTGGAAGTTTGTGTTTCTCGCATGCCTTTATGTAACTTCTATTGTCAATGAAAAACCTTTAGAGGTAAATTGAATTACGCTGCATTGCCACAATGGGCATGGTTTTCCATGTTGACAGAATCACTACAGATTTTGATCAAACAATAGTTGAGTTCTACCCATCCCGGAACAGGATTAGAGTTTATTTGGAACTCTCTCGATAGACCTCTGTTGGTTAGTTGTGAAAAGCTTACTGCTTTATAATAAAGTTGGCAACATTAGTGCTGGCTAAAGGAAATTTGGCATAACCTGTTCAATGTATACAAGGAGCCAAGTGGTATTATCTCTAGATTATTAATCCAGAAACTCAGCTAATGTTCTGGGGATCCAGGTTCGAGTCCCACCAGGGCAGTTGGTGCAATTTGAATTCAATTTAAAAAAAACCTAGAATTAAGAATTTACTGATGACCATAAAACTGTTACCGATTGTCGGGAAAAACCCATCTGGTCACTAACATCCTTTAAGGAAGGAAATCTGATGTCCTTACTGGCCTGGCCTTGCTGTGGCTTTGGAGTCATAGCAATGTGACTGACTCTCAACTGCCCTTCGGCATCTAGGGATGAACAATGAATGCTAACCAGCCAGTGACGCCCATGTCCCATAAATAAATAAAAAAGCTCCGGAGAACTTTATTGATAAATACCATCTGTAGGGCCACACCATGCTGTCTGCTGTGGTGAATCAATGTAACACCATCAGAAGTAATGTTCTGAGAATGAATTTCACACTCAAACTCAACACAATTAATCACACTGTTATTGACTCCACTGGCTAATATAATCTTTTAATTTTTAAATCTTTACATTTCTATGACACCACTAGAATGTTGTGTTTCGCAAGCCTGGCGCTACTCAACTGAAAAAGTGAGAAATCTGTCAATCATGACTGATTCCCTTCATTTATTTGCCGTTACAGTAAACCTACCCACATCTAGGTGGAAAATTCCAGACTTAACAGTGAAAAGCAGGAAGTCAGTGGACCAGCTTCCCAATTTAGTGATCTTTGCCTGTTGGAGTGATTCTAAATGGCTGGATAACTCTGACAGAAAATGCTATCCTACAGGTTTAGTGTAATCAGTAGTAGTAGCTTTACAGTGCCATTAAACTGTTGCGGTGCAGATGAATGTTTATTCAGCCTGTCCTGGTAACCATGGCCTTCAAAGTATCAGTCTAGTGGCCCTTCTCTCAACCTTATCAATGACCCCTGTTTTAAATTTAAGATGTTGACACTTGCACATGTCTTTATGGTGGCGCACTTGCAGCGAGTGCTACTGAGAGAGTTTGTCATTATAAAATGCAGCAATCTTTATCTGACAGTGTATTTATTTTGTACCATCTGCTAATGTGATAAACCACGCTCGTAAAGAATAATATTTCACCTCAGTTTTCATTCATGTTTTGTCTTTGGTCACAGTTGATGCTGACTCTGAGGATTTCTCTGAGCCATTATCAAAGTCCAGCTGCATCACCGAACAAACACAGTATTACTTTTATGATAATGAATCTTCCTTCTATGGGCTTGTGGATTGCGGTAACTGTTCAAGGTATGATAATAACAAAATATTATCGCTATTGGAGTCTCCCTATTGCAGCTTGGTCAGTGTTTTTCAGAAAAATGAACAAAGCTGGGAGCTAAGCGCGGTATTCTCCATGGCAACACCTCCACCTGTCAGAATCCACTTGCAGTATTAAGTTATTGATCTCCCAATACCATTGGTAGTTTCTTGCAAGCTATCCTGATAAGTGCAGGGCGGAAAGCTTTGGTAACATGTCACTTTTTCAGATTTTCAGATCACTTGATGTTTGAAAATACTAACATAATTCCAAAAGCCTGCAAGCTACAATTCCAATAGGTCGCGTTAAAAGAAATCTAGCCAAAAGAAAGATTTCACCAAAGAAAGAACTTCACTGATAGAGCAAGTTTCACAACCTCAGGACATCTCAAGGTGTTTCATAGCCAAAGCAAACTTCTTTTGAGGAGAATTCCTGAGTATGGTGTCTCTGCCACCAATGTTTTAAATTTCTAAAGTTTTTTTTAGTATCACGAGTAGGCTTACATTTACATTGTAATGAAGTTACTGTGAAAATTCCATAGTCACCACATTCTGGCACCTGTTCTAAGGGTGAATTTAGCATGGCTTAATCAGCATGTCTTTTGCACTGGGAGAGGAAACCGGAGCATCTGAAGAAACAGGAAGAACATGCAGACTCTGCACACATGGTGACCCAAGCCAGGAATCAAACCCAGATCCCTGGCGCTAACCACTGTGCCACCTTCCTGCCCCAATGAAAAGGGAGATGGAGGCCAAATGTGTATTTGCCAATATCATTTGTTGTAAAGTAGATGAAATATGAAACTTGAAATTCAAGGTATTAAGGGAATAAGTTCACGAGATATTATGGTTTTAAACAAATAGAAGAAATCTATGAGTTAACAAAGCAAATAGTCAATACTATCTATATTATGTCTTTAACATCTAGAATCAACATGAGGTAAACATTAATCAACAAACGAACTGTGGTAGAGCATGTCATAAACTGCATGTTAAAGTGCAGACACAGCTAATGTAGATCTTTGAATTTCTGAGCAATCCACTTGGAAGTCACTGCTCGTTGTGAGTCACATATATCTTTAAAACTGACTTCCTTACAAGGAATTTCACCTTCTCTCCTTTGAAATGTGGGTATGTATAAATGTGAGTCACAGTGTATGAATCACAAGAGCAGACTTTCTTTCTGAGCTATGTGACCGCAGTGGCACAGTAGTTAACACTGCTGTCTCTCAACGCCAGAGACTTATGTTCAATTCCGCACTTGGGTGACTGTGTGGAGTTTGCACAATCTCCCTGTTTCTGCGTGGGTTTCCTCCAGGTGCTCCAGTTTCCTTCCTCAGTCTAAAGATATGCGGTTTTGGTGGATTAGCCGTGCTAATGCCCTTTAGGAGCCCAAGATTGTACGTCAGGAATATTAGCGAGATAAGTACATGGGGTTACAGTGAGAAGTGGGCCTGGGCATAAGATGCTCTGTGAGACATTTGGTGATTCTTTTGTACTGTACGGATTCTATGATAATGTTCTGAAAAGATCCACAAGTCAGTGAAAAAGGCAGATTCAGGTTCTCAATTGGGACATGTGTTTCTACATTTCACCTGATAGGTGTTTCATGACATGTCAATCTTATCCCACTTGAAGTCCCAATTGTGCCCGGCAAATGGAACTTCAGTATTTGTTGAATGAGAGAGCTACTTGCTCATTTTTGATGATGCAGTTAGCAAGAATCTCAATTCAACCAAAATAGCTCCATTATATTGAAGCATTTGACAATCATTGGGGAGAAGTTGCAAGGCATCCTTCATGCAAGCTGATGCCTCACTGTTAATATCACCCACCTGAGGAAGGAGCAGGGCTACAAAAGCT
Source organism: Sphyrna mokarran (assembly GCA_024679065.1). Lineage (NCBI taxonomy): Eukaryota > Metazoa > Chordata > Chondrichthyes > Carcharhiniformes > Carcharhinidae > Sphyrna > Sphyrna mokarran. Next base: position 27,035,797 of record JAGIQG010000019.1, read on the forward strand.
CGTGATTCCAAATACATCTTTGGGACTTTAACTTGATGTTGTGAGACTTCTTACAATATCAAAGTGCTGATATGTGCCGTGCGGAATTTGATTGTAGATGATGTAAGAAGGAAATGGGTTTAGACAAAATGTTTGTGGGACCTTTGTTAATATTCCATGTAAAGCGGTAAAATTAGTCTGTGCCGATAGCACAAAATGAATCAGTTATTACTCAGTTAGGTTTGTTGTAAATCAAGCAGCCTATTTGCTATAAGTTTATTTTCATGCTATTGATAAAGAACCTCTTAAAAATTAACAAAGGAAATGCCAGCTTTTGCAAACAAGACTTAAATTAATTATTCTTTTTCTTGTGTTTTGATTTTAACTTTTCTTTAGGCTTTACCATGCGGAGAAGCTCTCCAAGACAAACCTGGTTTTCATACTGGTGGAGAGTAAGCCCACATGTCAATCTTGTGACTCAAAGCCCCTGATGCAGGCAGAACAAAAATGTATCCTCCATTACCAATGTTGCATTGCAGAGCTTTAGTCATCAATGAGGGGAGATGTTTAATGGGTGATTGAGAAAGGTATTTACAGATAGGACATTAATGTAGTCTCAATACTGATGATGCTACTGTTCCTTGATGTGAAATTAACCCAGAACAAGAGCATATGTGCTAGACTCTCCGACCTCACTCACAGCCGGGATTCTCCAGTCCTGCTGCAGTGTATGGAGATTTGGCTAAATGTTAAATTCTCCATCCTTGCTGGGCAGAGGGGGACATGAATGGCCAGAGAATTTTGCCCTTTATGGCAAGTGTTGCACAGTAATTAAAGAGACTTTGATCACAAATGATAAACATGTTATTCGGCACTCTTGTTATCGAATGTCCACTGGATCAGTTGAAACAGCATCTAAATCCGGCTGGAAATCTATCCTGACACTTTCAGGAAGCACAGTGAGATTTGCTGCTGACCTGATGGGATGCAGGCTCAAGGGCTGGAATTCTCCAGTCATTCACACCCTGCCATTGCTTCAACAAGGAGGGAGAATTTGGCGCTCAACCAAATCTCTGTTGACTGCAGCGGGACTGGAAATCCCAGCTGCAAGGGAGGTCGGAAAATCCAGCCCAGAGTATTTACTTTAGAACTCCTTCAGTAGGCTACTTTTATGAAGAGGTAAGACACGCAAGATATTTGACCAGAGTATTAATAATACTAAGCAATAATTTTAGTAATGTATTTAAAGAAGATGGAGACCAATGCCAGAATTCCACTGCTCCACTTGTCATGGGAATCTGAAAAGACAAGGGGTGGAAAATGGGAAGACCGTTGACCTGAGGTGGGATTTTCTGATATCAGGTTGAGCGAGGCCTTAAAATCCCACCCCAAATACCTGCAGTCCTTCTAGTGCACTACCACAGTAACTTGAAGGTGCAAGATCTGGATGTGCCACCTGCTTGCACTGAAACTCAGCTGAGTCTTGTTCTGCTCACCTCAGGCAAAGTTAGCGGCACAAGTTGGGTTGGAGACTCCCTTCACCTGGAGCTCTGACATCTCCAACCCTCAGAGTTATCTGTCAAAAATGGTAGTAGGGCCCATTTTAGAAACTATACTGACATCATATGAGAACATTTGATTCCCCACCCCGACCACCACAATATCTGGTTGGAGGCAATGGCCTAGTAGTATTATTGCTAGATTATTAATCCAGAAATTCAGTTAATGTCCAAATTATGCCACGGCAGTTAGTGGAACTTGATTTCAATAAAAAATATCTGGAATTAAGAGTCCATTGATGACCATGAAATCATTGTCGATTGTTGGAAAAACCCATCTGGTTCACTAATGTCTTTAGGGAAAGAAATCTGCCGTCCTTATTTGGTCTGGCCTATATGTGACTCCAGAGCCACTCTGTTCAAGCCCAATTAGAGATGGGCAATAAATGCTGGCCAGCCAGCGATGCCCACATCCCACAAATGAACGAATGAAAGTGCTCTGACTTCATTGATGTGGCTCTAACCCCACATGGCTGAACTTCTGAATTGAACTTGCAATTTAATGGCCATTCCCATATCAATCTTGGAAATCTCAAGTTTTTGTTTAAGTACGTGTGCAGAGATCTGACATCTGTAGCTGCCAAAGGAATAGAGAAGTATGTAACCTGAACATTTTAATTGGGTCGTTACTTGAATGAGCTAAGAGTTTGAGTTATTTAAAAGCCTCTTCCCAGCATTCTGTTTAGCTGCTGTGCTGTAGGACACTTTTCCTACAATCTTCCATCCACTTCAATCTTCACAAGATCCATTTGACTTGTCAGGAAGACACGTCTTCTATTTCTGTTTCCAGAATAGGTGATTCCCCTGTGTGTACTCAATTTCATTTTGAAATAGCATATTGCACAGTTCGTAGCCTGATTAAGATTCAAATTCCAACGCATTCATGCAGGCCAGAAATGGAAAGGATCTCAGGTTAGATCTTTAGGGAAGCAAACTAAGTATTCACTTCTCCCTTCCCTCATCCCAACTCCAACATTATGGCCAAGCTCATAACTGTTTACTTTCTCTCCTGTAGTCAGTTACTAATCTGTGATTTCACCTCAGTGCCCACTATTCTGACACTATTGAAGTGTCTTCCCTGCAGTACGTACCAAAGGTGTTATGAAAGCTCATTGAATGACTGCTTCCCCCATCTATTTAGGATGTCACTTCTTTAAGAGTTTGTTTTCAGGCATGTTGGCTGTGATTTATTAAGTTACCTTCACACTGTGCCATTTGTTCTAACTATTAATTATTTTTCCTATTGTTGAGCTACTACAGATCACCCTTCAATTTCTATGTGTGGCTTAGTAGCTGCTAATAAGCCTTTTGTCATTGTAATTAGATATTGGAAATACTTCTACCTATTTCCAATTTGTTTGTTCTTCCTGACTGATTCACAAAATAACAATCAATGCTTTAATCACTCCTCTCTAATTCTCCAGTAGCATAGTTAACATACCCTGATGGGTTTTATTCTGAACTTCTGCTTCACTTATGGTGAAATCCTAGATTACATTTGAGGTTTATTTCATTTGGACAGAATATTAAATTAGTTTTGCGACTCATTCATTCTCCAGTCCAGCTCCATGTGTCTCTCCTAAGGTCTTAATTTCTTCCCTAACTGCCTTATGGTTGTTATTGAAAAATTTCATTTTTTGGAATTATGTTTTGCGTTTAATTCTCTGAACTCTGCAGTGTATTTTTGGCACTTTGATCTTTTTTTTGTAATCTGCTTCTGTAAGAAAAAACATTTAGCTTGGCCTACTGGGCATGTTCTCCCTTCTTGACACATTCTATAAACGATATTTTACTCCCAATCTCCTGAACTTTCACTGCAATATGTTGGACACGGTTGATGATTGGTGATATGGTGGAGGACTGAGAGCACCCCCAGGGCTATATAAAATCAGTCAGAAGTTACAGTTGATCATTCCTGAGTGCATTCATTTTGATGGCACCAAACAGAAAAATCTCTGTGGGAATTGCAAGCACCCCAACTGCCTTGACCAATTTCCTTATAACTATAGACTGTATAAATCTTGAAGGTAAATGTGAAAGAACATGCAAAAATATCTGCTCAGTTGAGTCCCAGTTCGCAAAGTGATGCATCATCACTGCAGAATAATGTGGTGAAGTGTAAAATATGAATGCATGTGCAATGCATTTTGTTTATCTTTCATGATATTGTTTTCCTGAACTGCACCTTGTAGCTGATGGACCTGATCCCTGTCTTTTGGCTCAGAACCCCAGACACAGGAAAGGTCCCGATGTTTGCTTTGATTCAGACGAGCGTGTAAGTATACCCAGTTTGGATTTAGGAAGCCAAGCAAGTAGCAAAGAAATATCTCGGGCTTTTTGTTATTGACTACTCATAACAAGTAGTGACTTGCGAGGATGTGTCCAGATAGCCACTTTGTAAAGATGTGGTACAGCTCTGGGCCATAGCTTTTTTATTTTGATAACATATCATAACTCTTTTGGAATGTTAACATAAAATTAACTGCAGCTTTCGATATCCTTTACTTCGAATACTCTACTTTCACGCATGAATTCTGATTCACGTATGAAGTCTGTTCCTGGAGTTTGGAACTTTTCCCATGTATCATTTTTCTGTAATACCATGAGGCTTACTCAGCATTTCAAATTCCATGCATTAAGTTTGAGTTAAGGAAGTCAGTAGTTGTGTAACCAGCAGTCTGTGGGTGACAAACAAGATACTTTTTATGTACATTATAAATAATAGAACCAACAGAGGCTTCATATTCTTTATTCTTATGAATCTCTTGCCTCAATCTTTGTTACTATTTGAAACCCCTTAATATTTCTCTTTGGGGAGGCACTAATGTACTGGTATTGTCATTGGATTCATTATCCTTGTTGTGGGACCCAGGTTCAAATCGCACCACGGCAAATGGTGAAATTAAAATCTAGAATTAAAATCTAATGTTGACCATGATGCCATTATCGATTTGATGGAAAGACCCACCTAGTTCACTAGTGTCCTTTAGGGAAACCTGCAGTCCATAGCAGATCCGGCTGACGTGTGACTCCAAGAGCCACAGCAATGTGACTGATTCTCAAATGCCCTCTGGAATGGGATGACAATAATTCTGGGTGAGCGAGCGACCCCCACATCCTGTAAAATGAACAAACAAAAAAAGAATCAAATAACTATTGAATACTTTTCTGAAATCATAGAAAAATTATTGACTTCGTACAGAGCAGAATGAGGCCCTTTGGCCCAACGAGGCTGCACTGACCACAATCTCACCCAAACCCTATTCCCGTGATCCCACATGTTTACCCTGCTAATTTCCCTGACACTAACGGATGATAATTTAGCATGACCAATTAACCTAACCGTGTACCTTTGGACTGCGGGAGGAAACCAAAGTACTCGGAAGAAACCCACACAAATGTGGAGAGAACTTGCAAACTCCACATAGACAGTCATCCAAGGCTGGAATTGAACCCGGGTTCCTGGCGCTGTGTTAGTAGATTCTGCTCTGCCAGACTTTAATGGTTTAGTTCAGAGTATTCTATAATCTAGCCATCCTCAGTGAAAATAATATTTTTTCTAACCTTCCCCTCCTTAATTCTATTTGTGATTATCTTAATGTTGTTATCCCCCTCCCCACCCCCATGAATGCCACACCAACCAGTGGAAACAATCCATCATTATTCTGTTTCTTGACCTGACCAATCTTGTATCTTGGAATTTTTAATTGAAATGGACAATTTGTCTGGATCAACTTTGGTAATCCATAATCTTGGAAATTTCAATCAGGTCATTCTACAGCCTCCTTCATAAACAATTTCCCTTTCATTTTAAAGGAGATTTGTGGCACAAGAAATATGTTGATTTTAGGTGATTATTGATATTGCAAGTTCAGTGAATTTTTTCAAATTTCCGCAGTGATTGTTCTACATTAGACAACAACTTGGATGGTAGCCTTCATTTATCATTTAAAAATTGCTTAATTGAGTGCCTTTGTTAAGACTTTCTAATATGTTTGGAGATAGATGGCTAAAAGAGATACATTAAATTAAGGATGTGGTACTCTTATCCAATGTGACCTTAATACTAGTGTACTTAAGATAGAGATAGATACATGCTTGATTGGTAAGGGGATCATAGGTTTTGGAGGCGGGGGGGGGAAGAATGGGAAAATGGGGTTGAGAAACACATCAGCCATGATTGAACGGCAGAGCAGATTCAGTGGGTTGAACGACCTAACCCTGCTGCTATGTCTTATGGACCTCAGACTGCCCCACATAGATTTCCATCATAACTGTTTGGGGACGCAGTCACACACACAAAAAAACTTGCACATTATATTTAAGATGGTTACACATAACCATATCTGCAAACATCTGGCTACTCCTGTGCTCTCAAGATGCCAAAACAAAATCAGGTGTGCTCTCCACAAATGCTTTGCGTGAAAGTACAGTAGCACTGTTGCTCACAAGCTTGGTGTCTTTGCTGATTGATGTGTTATTGTGTGTGTGTTTTAATTTGTTAATAGTGGGGTATTTTCTGTTTTGTGATTTACACTGTGACTTTCTGCTCTAGGTGAACGCTCACATTAACTCTGCCAGCAGCCAGCAAAAAATGCATGAACTCATCTTGTTTGTCTCTTTTTTTTGTGTTCCCTTCCTTTTTTCTTCTTGCTACTTTGCCCGTTGTTAATAGGATGAGCCTATATGCACAACGAGTCGTGCCTCTGCCGTGGCGTCAGCTCGTCTCTTCATTTTACTGCAAGTTTTGATGTGGTGCGGAGGGTCAGTTACTTTCACTGGATTTTGTTCTTTAGTTTCCTTCTTAGGTGTGATATTAACATGAAATTAACATCCTGCCAATGATTGTGGTCCAGAGCAAGCTTACCGTAGTCTGATAGTTGCAAAGCAAACTTTTACAACCAAGTTTGTCTTTCCTTTATAAAATGGATTCTGTTTTTAAATATGTTAAATTTTGACTTCTTTATGGCTGGAATCTTACTACTGTTCATGCTGGAGAGATTTTCCCATCCTGCAGCAATGAGCAGAAATTTGGCTGAGCACTGACCTCACTGCAGCGGGAACACGGTGTGAACGGTAGGTAAGAGCGTTCCAGAGTTTACATATCATGGGTGGGATTTTCCGGTCGCATTCGCTCCAAAACCGGACAATTCCACCCGAGGTCAACAGACCTTTCTGTAATCCGCCCCTTGCCCACTACAATTCCCATGGCGGGCATACTGGGAAAATTTGTCCCCAGGTATTATTTAATAATGCATTTGAATTTATTTTCATAGGCAAAAATTATGTTCCATGAGTTCAGCTCAAGAGATAAAATTAAACATGAATATAGTGCAGAAAGAATCATATTATTTCTATTTCATTAAAGGGAAATTATTTTAAAAATAGCTTGATGTAAAACAAACTTTGTACCACAAATATCGCACTTTAATTTCCTATAAGATATCTGTAGGTATGTTTTGCTTTAAGCTTATATGTTTGTCATAATGTAGATGTTAATGGAAATATAGTTCCCCATTGCTAGATGAATGGGGTGGATGAGTGGATTCTCCACAGCCCTGCTCCAGGTACTTACAGGACCTGTGATTCTGTCCTGTTTCAGTACTGATCAACTAAGCTCATCAAGTGAATGAGTAATTATTTTTTCTAATTAGAATAGCAAAATCTCTTCATTGTATACTTGTTATAATTGGGGTCATCTTCCTGTGGAAAAACAAAAAAATTCCAGGAAGCCCCCAGTTTTCTTCAGGCATACCTGAACCATGAAGTTAGTTTGCGCGGGCAGGGGAGGGGGGTTGGCGGCGTGGTGGCATTAGAATTCCGATGCTTATGCACATCACAAAATTGAGAGGTCTTGTGATATCTGCTTCTGGCATATGCCAGGAACAGATATATTGCAAACCTATAGCCCTTTGTTGCCTGGTCATAACTGTTCATATTCAGAATTGTTAAGAGCAGACAAAACAAATCAGCAACGTTAGTTTGAATTTCCAACATTATAGTTTTGGTTTTTTTAAGTTACTTGATTTTGAATATAGCAATCTCTACCTTATCGAGCACACTGTTGGAACAAATGGAATTAATTGATTTTATTTAAGATTAGGCAGCACTTTATCACATTTTGTTTAAGTGGGAAGTGAAGCACAATCTTGTGTAACTACTGCTCAGGCAGGTAGATAGTTTTTGTCTTGCCCATAAGGAATGCCATTTAGCTCATCTTCAGTCATCCACCCAGAACAGTGCGTCTCATTGTCTCTGAAGTGATTCAGGGTTTCAGCTTCCTAACTATGTCTGCAACTGTCAATCATTCTTTCTAAGATTGTAAGAAATAGGGACTAGAGTAGACCATTTGGCTCTTCGAGTGTGCTCTGCAATTCATGAAGATCAGGGTTGTTTATGTAAGAAGTCTCAGAACAGCACGTTAAAGTCCAACAGGTTTATTCGGTAGTAAACGCCACTTGCTTTCGGAGTGCTGTCCTTTGTCAATGAGTGGAGAATTCTGATCAGAAGCAGGCCATATAAAGGCACACACAGTTTACAGAATGCTGATTAGAACGCATGTCTTTACAGCTGATCCGCTATTCAAGTCTTAAAGGACAATTTATTTGGTTTTGTGAGACTTCTCACTGTGTTTACCCCAGTCCAACCCCGGCACCTCCACATCATGGTTGATATTGGCCATTACTTCACTTTCCTGCCTGCTCCCCATAGCCTTAGCTCCGTTGAGGATTGGAAATCTGTCAGAGTCAATCTTGAATCAATGGCCCAGCCGTCAGTGCTGTTTGGGTAACAATACCGACCCTGTGAGCGAAGAATTTTCTCTTTGTCTCACTTTAAATGGGAGATTCCTTATTTTTAAACTGTGCCACCAAGTTCCAGATTCCCTGTGAGAGGAAACATCCTCTCAGCATCTACTCTGTAAAACCACTCCTCAGGATCTCATATGTTTTAACAAGATCACCTCCCATTCTTCTGTTCAAGTATAGGCCCGACCCGCTCAGTCTTTCCTCCTGAAATATCCCAGGAATTGGCACTTTCTCTGAACTGCTTCCAATGTAAGTATGTCCTTCTTAAGTAAGGAGACCAAAACTGTACACAATGCCCCAGGTGTGGTCTCACTGTTTCCCTGTATAGTTGTAGTAAGACTTGTCTACTTCCTTTGAGTGAAGAACTGTCTGATATCCGTTACACATTGTTTGCTTGAATCCCACCCTTGTTTCTTGGCCAGAACTGAAATTGGTATTCATGTGGTGGTCTGACCAATGCACTGTACAGTCTGATCATTGTTTCCTATGACTTATAGTCTACTGTTTTTGGTTATGTCGCTCAATCATCTGTTCTCTTGCTTGACCTGCTGCTCTGTAGTGTTTCGACAGGCTTAGCTTTGGGTCTGAGGGTTTCTTTCCATTTCTGGAATCTGTGCCTTATTATACCTAATCCTAGAGATCTTAGGACTAAAATTGATTTCAGTTGTTATACTGTGGCTGATGAAGGGTAACCTATAGCCCTAGACTGAATAGCGCATTCTAATTTGCGAAGTTCCATGACCAAACATTCAATTCTACTTGACCTAAGACTCTGTTTACTTATTAATGAAATGTTGTGGTCTTAAGGGTCCCATTACCAACAGAGTAATACACATTGTAGAACATTCCTGCTTTTTATAAAGCAACCTACCATCAACTTCCCAGATCAATTCCCAGGGACACTAAAATCAGATGGAGTGTGAATTGCCTGATAAATCTGTTGCCATGCAGTTCCTGCCCAGCAAACTTGGTTAAAATTGCATCCACTATCTTTTCCTTAATATCTAAAACCACAAATTCTAATTGTTGAGTGAACAGAGTCTGAAATCAGTCAGCATTTAATTGTTCCCTGGTTAGGGAATTTTGAAGATTGGTAGAACTGAAGGTCTAATTCTGATGTGCGGCAGGATTGTTAATGTGGAGTTGGTGAAGGGGATGCTTGTGAAGCAGTGACGTGATGGGTTAGCAATAAACTACTTTTGATGAACTTGTTCTACTAGTCCGCCTTCATCATTAAGCTTCTGTTCAACAAGCCTTGTTGGCCGCACAGATCCGTACAGCTGCTTTTGCACTTTCTACTCCCTTGCAACCTTGCTAGAATATCCAGATTGCACAAGCTTCCTGAAACCATTGAATTTGGGAGAAACCTCTTCCTCCAACCTACACCCTGTCACAAACTGTGCTTCTTTCCTACTAGACTCGCCAATCCACCAAGTTTCAGGTAAGTTCCTCCTGAAACTTTCCTCCCGACAACCAACTTGATCAGAATCTTATCCAAAATGACACATCTGGCATTGCCTGAAAAGAAAGAGTGAGAGGCATACCAATGTCACTTTAAGACTTCATGTGTGCTGTAACTGCGAAGTGAGCTGAGTAGAAATCTGCCCCAGTTACTTTGGAAGAGGAGAAGAAATCAAAAAGAAGTGGTTATTTCTGATGTGGTAACTGTCTGCATGTTCCAAGCATTTTCTTTTTAAGTTTCAGATTTGTAACATCCACAGTTCTTGATCTTATCTGTAAAAGGTCCTTTTTGATACTAAGATCAGGGTCAAGGATAGTATGAAGGGTGTCATCAAGCAGAGATGTTGTGTAGGATAGTGTTTAAGACATGGGTCAAAACCTATATGGAATAATGTGTCCTTCTGAACATCAGTTCAGAGGAAGGTAGCATTGCTGTTGACAGGTAGCAAAGTAAGTTGTAAAATGTGTCAGCAAAGGGAATTTGCCCAATTCCATGTATCAATCAAAAGTAATGATCTGCTCTCTTTCAGAATATCCTTAATGTTAGAATATTGCTGAAATATACATATTTCAAGACTTTCTGTCTTGCAATCATTGGGAAAATTACAAGAAATACCAACATCAGGGAAACAACAATTTTGTATTGTATGGGAAGTGGATGATGATTATTTAGCTTTGGAACCTGATGACTAGATGTGCTGCCAAGGAGAATGTACCAGTTAATGGTGACTGACAGTTAACAACTAAGTATTGTTTGGAATTTAAACCAGGCAGCTTATTTTGTTTACTGAAACAAGTAAAAGCCAATTGCTGGTTCCTTCCACCAGACAATGCCTTGATCAGTCATTCGGTTTAACTTTCAAACAATGCTTGGCAGTTAATTGTCAATTAGCATCAATGGTGCATTCTCCATGCCAATGTCTCTACCATTCAGAGTCCATTTCGCAACCCATCAACAGCATCTTCTTATACAGAATTACATTGTTGTTCTCCTGACGTTGGTATTTTATCATTGTTCTGATGAGTGAAAAACAGAATGGTTGGCTGAAATTTTTTTTCATCAATATTCAAGTTCCGTATTAGCAAATGACAATTTGGGCAGGATGTTTCTCCCTTTCTGTGGCATGATATGGTGGTCAGATCTTATTGTCTTGCCATTGTCAATGGGGTTTCCCATTGAACATATCCCAGGAGCCCATGGCGGGATTGCACCACAGCCTTGCCGGCATGAACGGTGGCAAAATTTGGTGTATTTCTCTAATATTGTTAAAATGGGGATCAAGACTACTGTTTTGAAGATTTCCATATGTTTTTGGTTAGAGAGTTTATTCTGGTAGAAAATGCTCAGAGAATTTCTGGCACATGGATATAGTTTCAAAGGGAATGGCTCACCTCTGTTTTATGTTATCACTTGCAAGACAAAATAGTTTGATCAATTTCTCAAAATATGCATTTTGACCATTGTGGGAAGGAATTGGAGCATTTGGCTTTTAAGGACTGTCTCAATATTGAACATTGATAACACAATTAAACTTCTTCTAGCATGGCGACCTTGAGATAACTGGTCGTTTTATTTGGTGTGCTTCCTCCAGCTGTCTCCGTGTCACAGAAATGGGAAGTTCCGGAGGTTTATTCCTAAAAAGAAAATGTGCGGTGATGAAGCAGATATGCCTGGTGGCATGGCCACAAGGCATTGTTCTGTAGAGAGGACAAGTTTCGAGTTTCTCGGTACATTTTTGAAAGGAAAAAAAGCTCAAGTAAAATTAAACTTTAATGTTTTGTACGAATGATGCTTCAGTTTAAGCTGTGTGCCTCTTGAATTAAAGAAAACTGGCCTTTCTTTCCACAGCCTTTGTAAAATTCATAAACCATGATCACAAAAAATGTGTTTTTATTCTGGACCTTTAACCTCTTGGATTTTGCAAAACAAGTTAGAATTGATGAATGAATTTTGACATGCATATTGGCACTTGTTCTATTCAAATACTTCTTTCGTCTTGGGCACTTCGAGTTGGCTGGTTGATTGAATCTCATAATGCAATTAGGAATCTAGAATTTGAGCTTAATTGTCAAATTTGGAACTGTGATACTAAGAAGTTTTAAGAAGGATTCAGGGCTGGTGGGTTGGGCAGAGGGTATAATATATTCATGCATCGGAAAGTTCCAAAGTGTAGAACATTGTCAATAATTTGCAGAATTACTGGGTGTCACCGGTTCCAGAGTGAGACTTTGTTCTAAAAATATATAATGATAAAACCAGCACAAACAATGTGGTTTTTCAAAAAAAAATGTGGTTAAATGCTGCCTGAGCTTAAGAGGTCAATGGCGTCACTTTTGCAGAACCTAACATGGTGACTAACTTTGTCTCTTTCTCCCTTGACAACAGGAGGATGATTCTGAGTGTGGCAGCGGCTCTCGTCTGAGCCCATCCTTATGGTCAATGATAGGGATTCAGCTTGTTTTGCTGTGGCTGCTGAGTAGCGCCAGACCTTATCCATCATGACTGCAGAGAACGGACATCCATCTCTCCGCTTTCTAGACCCACCACACTGTAGCCCTGGATTAAACTAGGGAAACTCTTGTCCCCAGGCAGTAGAAGACTGACCATGTCCATATCCTGGTGTATCACTGTGTGAAAGATTCATTGTTGACTCTCCATACGAAGAATGGTTAAAGTGCTCCATTGACAAGTTTTTTTAAGACAAAGTTAAGTCATGCAATGGTAGCAAATTGGATTGTCAGTACTGAAACCTGCCAGGCAACCTATGGGAACGCTAATGCATTTATACAAAGAAACAATTCACAAAAAAAAGTCCTAGATTTGCTTATCATCAGGTTCATCTTTTGTTTAGCTTACTTGAATCAAGATAAAGGGTATTCTTTGTTCATGGCTTACGTTGGCTGACTGTAGCTAATTTGAACACTACTTGTATGGGCTAGTAACATACAGGCACCACCAGCTGTCCTTTTGGTATAAGACCAGAAAGCTTAAACATTACCATGTTGGATACCAACCAGTAATTGCAACCTTTATATAAGGTTTTTGACACACCAAAGTCCACTGATTATTCTGTGGCTTATGCTATTATATTATCGTTAGCTATTCTGTTACCAAAGGATGCCTGTTCCCCTCCCCTTCCCCCTCATTAAGCCATAATTCTATGCCTGATGCCCTTCATGTTTGCTGAAGCAAATGCATAATGATTGTTGTATCCCACACAAGAAATAGTGCTAAGGCTTGTGAATGAAAAAGCTGTCATTGTGGCGATTGAGTTTTGGACACTGATGCTTTTTTGCATGAAGATGCTGCTACTATTTTCTCTTTTTTAGTTTTATTGTAGGAGTGTAATTGATGTGCAAGAGCGACTGAGTGAGCCAAATGTTGTTAATGTGAAATTTCGATAATATGGTGTAATATAACTGTTTCATTTATAACAACTCAATATTGTCAAACATACCTCTCTCAAAAGTGCAGTCAGCAGGCTGAAAGGAAGAGAATGTTACTTGACTAACATTTCAAGATTTGAATTTTATATTTTAAGTAGTTAGGATTGAGCCCAGAGCTCCTTTTCTTACCATAGCACAATCTACTGCTGTGCAATTTCTCTCCTGTATGAGTAATAGGACTTAATTGAATTACAAAAAAAAATCCTGAAATATTTGAAATGGACAAAGTAAATTTGAATTCAGTACCAAACAGGCGAAGTTGATGTTTGGTGGACAATTGATTCTAAAGGGAAAAAATATATTATGAGCCTAATAACTGATTAAAGGCATGCAATTTGAGATTTCATATCATAGCTAAATAGGAGTTTTATTTATTAAACACATACTGTGATACTGGATAATGTACCCAAGGCATTGTATGTCAACAAAGCAAAAAAGGGTGCATTTAAGTTAAATAGTACTTTGGGGTTAATAGACAACAATTTTCACATTATATGTATATTTCAGCCTGTCTTAGTGCACAGCATTTGTTTCTTTTGTTTCATTTTTAAGAAAATCATCCTCTGAACTTGGTTATAAATGGACATAGTTCCAAAGTATTTAACCTAAATTAGAATCCATGGCTCTGTCAACATTTGCCATCTGGAGCTAAAAAGAGGGGAAATTTTTCAGAAAAATATTAGACTGACAAAAAATTTTAAACAGCATCAGTAAAAAAAAAACAATCAAGGTGGCAGCAAATCATTGCAACATTTTGGCTGTCTGAGCCATCACTTTTCATTCAGAAACGGAGTTCACCATAATGAGTTTGCATGATCAGTTCAGTATTTCAAAATATGTGAGTAATCTGATGTTAATGTATGTGGAAACAGTATTTAAAATCTTTTGGATAAGATGAGGATAGTTGTGTTGTTATGGCTGACCGGTGCCTTTCTTGGGCAAGAGTTTTGACTGAAAGTCTGTCAGTCATGTTACCAAATTGAGTGGATTTTACAGCTTTTGTAACAGTGACCTTTTTGCCAGCAGGTTTTCAATTATTAACGTTCATTGATGCAATGTCAGATTAGCCAGCAATTCTGTTGTTCTTATTAAAATAAAATGGGGCCAGGGCCAAGAGAAATTGTCCATTGCACTATTAAACATGCAGTGACCAGTGCTTGCGACCTGTCACAGAAAATTACACACACGATTTGGGGTTTGCCAAAGTGATAAGGTAGTACGTAATCGATGCACTGTCACAGAATTACTCTGCCTTCGTGAGAGTGGGTCTAGGTTCAAGAATTTATCATTAATTGAAACGCATGGCAATTACGTTACCAATGTTCGGCAGTAAATAAAACACTGCAGGTTCATCAGCCGACTGCAGATGCTATTCTACATGTAATGTGACCTAGTCATCCAAAGGCCAGACCAATTGTAGACTAACATGCATAGCTCATATCTGTCCAGGCAGTATTATCCTCCGTTTACATATCTACTTGATGCCGTCACTGACCGATGCAGAATGCACCAGCAAGCCACCAGTATATCATTAAACAGCAAGTACAAATATTTAAAAAGAAACCTCACTTTTTAATATTTGTTTCTCCTCCTTTCAATCTCCTTGTAACGTGTATCATTATCTGACAGACACTGCCGAGAGTTTCTTTGCTCTGACAATACAACTTTGCAACCACCATCAACAGGCACACACAAGCAACCTAGGTTAATCCGCTGTCCCATTTTTTGTTCTGCCATGGTGCAGTTAGGCCTTGCTTCCACCTGCTCTCCTTCAGTGTGCACTCTTTCTGAATATTTAGTGCAAGTATACCTTATTGAAATGATTGATACTAATGGAAGATCATAGCTAGCATACTCTGATTTAAATGCTGCCATAGCATGGTTAACTGCCTGTGTATGCCAGCCAACTTGCTATCAAAAGGGATTTGCAAATGAACTAGAAGGAAAGAACACATGGGAGAAGTTATGTGTTCACGTCACAGTATCTAGCTATGACATTTAAGAGTAAGCTTTCTATATAGAAAATTGTGGTCATCAATGAACTTCCCTTCGATTTGTTAATATTGGTGTCACGTTCCTGTGATAATGTCACGACAATTTCAAGAATTTGAAAATAAATAATGCAGATTTATCTTGTTATTCTAGATTTTTTCCCATATTACCACATCATTTTAAGGTTGATTTATTTGTAAATATGAGGAAACTTCACCCAAATTGTTAAAACCCTGTTGGGGGGGAAAGAAATCAGATTTCTGTGCTTTTTCTGTTCAATAAGTTGCATTGTGTTACTGTAAATCGTGTACATTCTCCATCCTGAACACTGAGCCAATTTGGGTTTAAGATTCTGGGAAACCTCGACGTTGATTTGAAAAATCGACCTGAGTATGTTGTTGCAGGAAGTATTTTGCCAGCATCCGGTACAGACAACCTAAGCTCATGAATTCTTATGCACATGTTTATTGCCAAATTAACACTTCTGTGAATTCACAGAAATGAACAAAAAGATAATGTAAAGAATTAACACTGTTCATTGCCAACCTGAAAATGCATGGATTTTCGAAAGGAATTCATCTGCTTCAGGGCTAAGTTTGCTCATCTCATATAGAAAATTTATTTGGTACATTTCAGAAAGGAGTAGAAAGAAAGAAATCCAGGCTGTTTTTCTTTCCCTTTAACACACACAATTTGTCAACGGTGTAGAACTCCACAACTCGTTGGCTGAGGTTGGGTTGTTGATTTATATGATTAGATTGTATTTAGATCCCTTTTCAGAAAGATATCAGAAGTTTGGTTTTTGCCTTTGTCATATTACTTCTTTGAAATAGGTTTGAAGTGATGGTTTGATAGATACATGTTCTGCAAGTCTTATTTTTGGTAACTATGTTCCTGCAAAGATAATTGAATCCAGCCGTGAGTCTGACATTAAGAATCTGAATCAATATGTGCTAAAGATGCTTCTTCAGAGACATTGTAATGGCTATCATGATTGATGTAATCCTCTGAACTCCAATCAGAATGTATATACAGATCAATTCAGATATTGGGTAGTCAATCTGTGAAGACAAAAGAGTCACTCAATATAGATGTGAAGCATTTAAAGTGAGCTGGATGCCACAATTCTGACTGGCTATAAATGACTCAAATTCATTAAAATAATTATTTTCTTATTCATGGAAAAATACTGACAATATGCAGTCTTCATGTTGTCACTCTTCAATTTCCTATTCGTCGTCATAAATTTTAGATGTGTTTCACGATGCCTTAATCTGCTGTCTGGTTGGAGCAACAATATTAATAATTGTAGGTTTTTTTAATACAGCAATTAGGAAGGGCTTTGAATTACACCATGTGGTATCTTACAAATGTATAAGATTCTTTGGTGTTGGGATGGTATGCAGGTCTCAACACCGATAGCACCCTTGCTGATCTTCTCAGAGACGACCAATTGCCTCCAGGACTCCTGTCCAGTCAGGTGGGTTCCACAAACTGGCAGGCCAATTGGAATGTATGAATCCATGGACAGTTGTTGGCCCCACCATGGCCAGTATACGTGGAGGATCAGACAGGTGATGGGTATGGCCAGTATAGGTGGAGGATCAGACAGGCAGTGGGCACGGCCAGAATGCGTGGACTTTCAGGCGGGTGGTGGGCATGGCCAGTATACGTGGACTTTCAGGCAGGCAGTGGGCAGTATATGTGGAAGATCAGGTGGGCGTCTCAAGGTGTCCTCTGTAGATTTCAGATAATGGTTAAGATAAGTTTGGCTGCAGATCCAGACCATCACTGGTTAACTGAAATGCTTTACGTCCTGATTGATCTGCAGAGTCAGCCGTGAACTCCTGGCACCCTTGGTTCCAGAGTTAGAATTGAATAGTTAAAGGAGATTTAACTGGCCCCCTTCCTGCTGCCAGGAAGCTGCCTTCAATTATCTGCTGGATTTTGGCTTCAATAGTCTGTGCTCTGAAAAAAATCATCCTGGTTTCATCAATCTGCCCCAGTGTGAGCAATTATTTGCCATTAATTTGTTGCCTACCATTGCCAAGCTGACCCTGCCTCCTACAAGATCACTCAGATGGAAATTTCCAAAAATTCCCTGACCTTCTAACTTCAACTGCCTCCATGCTATTGATCTAATCCTATCCACTGTCTTCATGTACCAACTCATCAAAGAGAAACAAAAATGCAGCACCTAATCAAACAGCTCGCGCTCCACCTTTTAATGGCCATGGAGAACCAGTGACATTTCCAATATTAGAAAACAGTTTACAGGACAGTTGACTGTTTTCAAACCTTGGAAATTTAAAGGTGGACTATTATTTTAGCTACATGCAGCTTAAACTTCAGTTAAGCTGCAACAGATGCGAAGCCATGGGCATGTAAGGCCCATGTTGTCAGAATGCCGCACTCTTCTGCAATAACTGTTTGTCTCTGGAGCTGTTTAATATCTGCCAATTTAGCTCGTTAGGTAGCAACTGTTTCTTCCAAGTAATGTCAGACCCATTTCCTGAACAGGAAACAGTTAAGACTGCCATTTGGTTGTCAGATGTTAGATCTTACTAAATCAGGTTTATTTATCTTGTATTTGACTTTATTGTTAAGAGCACAGCTGATCTTAAATGGCTCTGGGTATTCCAAAACCCTGCTCTCGACCGTATGATTGCTGTTCAGTATAATTTGGGGAAAGATATGAAGACAATTGAAGAATGTTCCAGGCTCTCTTGTAATGATTTTAAACAAATTAAATTAAACAGTAAAACACACAATAAGGAAGTCAATTAAAAATATGGTTAACTATATTAATGGCTGTTCACATAATCTTTAAACTTGTCCAGTTCCAAATTGCTCTATTTTCCTGAACACAGAGTTAAAGTTACCCAAAGAGCAGGTTTTAAAATAAGCAAAATCCAGCAGTTGTTACCACATTGGGCACCTGTATTATTTGGATTTGCTTCCAATTTGGAACAGAGACAGTGGGCTCTATACAACAGGCTTTCTTCAAATAGAACTTGTTGTGAGTAAACAGAGTTTCCTGCTGTGTAGGCTGCATCTAAAAATTGCATTGGTGATTTTACTCATTAGTGTCTCTCTTTTAGTGTCTTCCCTTATCTGAACGAAAGACTCAGAAGTTGCTCTTAATTACATTTATCACGTGAGCTCATCTTTTCAAATGTAGATATGAAATCCACTCCCATCTCCCATTGTTACCAAACTTGCTTTGGGTAAACTGTTGTTTCCAGTGATGCTGTGCTAATCAGCAGATCAAAGCCCTAGTAATATCAACTCAGACAATTTGTCTCTTTTTACCAATCCTGAAAAAACCTTGTTTTCCTTTTAAACCTACAGCCACGAGAACACATTCCCACCCATTGGATTTCTTATCACGATGTTCTAAGGATTGCTATAATAATTTAGACTGTTGTGTTTTATTCAAAATTATATACAGCAGGCAATAAATTGGCTGAAGACCTGGGATGAAAAGTCGCAGATGGAATTTAACCCAGGCAAATGTGAGGTGATGCGAATGTGAAGGCCTATTGTGGAAGGAAATGTGCCTTAGAAATGTTGGCATACATAGGGATCTAGGTGTGCTGATCTACAGTTTCCTGAAGGTTGCAACTCAGGTGGATAAGGTGATGGAGGAGACATTATGGCATGCTGACCTTCATTGGTTGGGGTATTGAGTATAGGAATTGGAAAATCATGTTGCAGCTGTATTAGACTTAGGCCACATTTGGAGTGTTGTGTGCAGTTCTAGTTGCCATAATACCGGAAGTATGTTCATGCATTGTAAAGGGTGCAGAAGAGATTTACCAGGGTGATGCTTGATTTGGAGGATATGGACAATGAAGAATAGTTGGACAAACTTGAATTGTTTTCATTGGAGCATCTGAAAATGAGAGAGGACCTGTTAGAGGTTTGCATGATTATGACAGGCTTGGATAGAGTGGATAGTCAGAGTCTTTTTCCTAGGGTCAAAGGATCAATTACTTGGGGCCATTGGTTAAGGGTAACAGGAGGAAAGTTTAAAAGAGATGTAAGGAGCTAGTTTTTTTTTTACATAGAGGTGGTGAATGCCTGGAATATGATGTCGGAGGAAGTGGTAGCAGCAAATTCTATAACATCATTCAAGAAGTGAATGGAGCAGGCCATTCGGCCCTTCCAGCCTGCTCTGCCATTCATTGTAATCATGGCTGATCATCAAGTTCAATATTCTGATCCCCCTTCCCCTCCCCCCTCAATATCTCTTGATCCCTTTAACCACAAGAGCTGTATCTAATTTCTTCCTAAAATCGCACAATATATTGGCCTCAATTGTACTCTGTGATAGTGAATTCCACAAATTCATCACCCTCTGGGTGAAGATATTTCTCCTCGCCTCAATTCAAAGAGATTTGCCTCTTATTCTCAAGCTATAACCCTTAGTTCTGCACTCCCCCACCATTGGGAACATTCTTTCTGAATCTATCCTGTCTAACCCTGTTAGAAATTTTATAAGTTTCTCTGAGATTATTTCTCTCTCTTCTAAATTCCAATGAATTGAGGATCCCAGCCGACTGAGTCTCTCTTCATATTTCTCCCGGAATGTCCTGTGAATTAATTCTACCACTTAACATTACTTGAATATTTTTCACTCGTGTCAAATTTAATTGCATTACATTCACTGAAGAAAACAAGAATTTATATTATGATTGATTTCCCTGCAATGGAAACGTTCCCTTCAGGGCATCATGTTCCTCATATTTACTGCAACCTGTTGTAGGAACATACTTGTCTGTTTATATTCTCTCTGCACTTGAGGCAATATCAAGTGCTGCTTTTACTTTTAAATTAGCTTCATCTGAAAGTTTATTTTCAGGAATGAATTTAATTGCAACTGCAGGCAAATCTGTTTGAGAGCTGTGTCTCAAGTGCAGCACATTAATAGTTTTTAGGTAGTCCCTTCATTTTGTTAAAAAGGAATTAAGGGATTAATACTCCTTCAGTTTGTCAAGTGTAATGTGCAATGTTTAGTAATAACTCTTTGTAATAAAATGTTTTTTTCCCATTTATTTTTTTTTTCTATTTCTTTAATCAGGGCTGTTAAATATTACCTTAAATTTTTAATTTGATCCTGACAAATTAGAAATGGCCTTTCAGGATGATTCTTTTCAAACACTGCCATCTTTGTAAAGAGACTTTTCCTGTCATCTCCAAATTTCTGAATTCTGAACCTTGACCTGTTGCCCTAGCATAATCTGTGAGTTTACAAGAAAAATAACTACCAGGAAAGGCCAACTGATACATTGAGGCTGTCCAACCCTGCCACACTGCAGCTGAGCATCCTGGTCCTCAAAGCTTCAACCCTCCCTGAAGCCAAGTGTCCACCTGGGGAAGGCAACAGGATTTTTTAAAGGTTGGGGGGTGGGCCATGTGAATGAGCTTCAAGAGAACGTGATGTTCATGAGGAACATCATCAATGTCCCATTTACCCTTTCATACTGTGGTACCAACTGCAGTCAGAACATTTCCAGGACTGCATGAGCTTGTAGTCTGTTTCAAAGTTTGATGACCTCCGTTGATTAAGAATCTTCTGACATCCAAAATAGTTCTGTGCTTGTGTAACTCATACATCTGTCTCCTGGCTCTCCCTTGACTATCAAATGCATGTAGTCCATCCATTTTGACAGATTCAAGTCTCTTATTATTTTACATAGCTCAAATAAATGTACATGACGTCCTCTGAATGCTTCTGCCTATGAAATAGCTACCTTTTGCCTATCCAACTTTCCTCCTAATCCAAAAAAACCCTTGTCTTTTCTGTTGTATGGCACCTTGTCAAGGTTTTTGAAAACCAAGTATCTTGCTCAGAAGATTCACCCAGGTTCATGAATCGCAATGCTGAGACTATCTAACAACTTCCCTACTGTTGAGCTGATTTTACAGCGTATTTCTAATATTCCCTTAAAGAAATTTTCCTGTAGCTGAAGTCAAAGAAACTGGCCAGTAAACTTCCACTTATGAGGTGTTGCCTTTTTTGCGTATTGACACAACATGACTTCCCTCTAAACCATGGGAAGAATCCCCAATGGTTATGTTGCAAAAAAATAAGCGAAAAGCACATTTAGCACATAAAGCATTGAAAAAATTTGTTATCTCTCCTGATAAGCATATAAAGTACTATAATGTTCTCCTCTGAGTTTTCAAGGAAAGAGGAGTGTAGACTAAGGGCAGATAGAAGTGATTAGTTATTTGATGTTCAGCATATCATGGGCTGAAAGGCCTGCTCCTGTGCTGCACTGTTCTATGTTCTTTGTTCAAAGCTGAAAAATCTTAGTTTAAAAGGTTATTCTATTTGGCCGTTAGAATATGGGAGTCAACCTGGTTGGCAAACTGCATCACTTCAAGGGACTGCATGGACCCTTGAACCCTTGCCAGCTAGAACTGGGTGATACAGTTTGAGCAATGCCTGAACTGAACACTCTACTATTACATGAATTCTAGGAATTTGAAGTTGACAGATTTGGCGATAGAACTGAATAGATGTCCTATTTGTTTGGATTTCCTAATCCTATAATGAGCACTGAATGAACTAATATCCTGCAATGCCTAAAAAAAAAGCATTCATGCTATTAAGACTGCAAATTCAGAAACATGAATAAGAAAATAAATCAACAATGAACACTTTGCTTATTATTCGTTCAAAGTCTTAATTTAAGACTAATCCGGGGGGGTTGGAGAAATAACAGAATTGTTGCATCCACAGCATTGCTAGTTAGTGGACAGATTGATTTTCATACATTTTCAATGAAACAGCTTCAGTTCTAATTGAGCTGTGAAGTTGTGAAGTCCCTGTCCCATGTATAATTTGATGCAACTTTTTTTTAATGCTTAAGCTGGTAGATAAGTTGGTGACGAGCATTGCTGCCCTTTTGTGTGTGTTTGTATGAGGTTTATATAGCTTTTTTTCAAAATCATCTAGCCCTGTAGCCTTACTGGGTTGCAAGTTGCAAAGCTGTTTTACAATTTGAATGAAGGGAATTGTGCTGTTGTTGACCATAGTACAGAGTGTCCAGATCCTGCTTTAATGGATTGTTTTATTTATGGTCGCAGATGGTTCAATGTGTGTTTTTTGCAGAAGGTTCTCTCTGCTCTCCGCAGATCGAGGCCCTCTCCCTCTTTCTTGTGCTTTCTGAACGTTTTGTGGAACTTGACAAGCCTGAAAAGAAATTTTGTATAAATTTGTACAATACTGTTAAAAAAAAACAAAGTTTATAATCTTAGAAATGTTGTGTTATTTTATTCTTGTGCGAATATATTCCGAATAAAAAGATTTATCAGTTAAATCATTAAAATGTTTCACCATGCTGAGTTTGTGAAGCGGTGTTCTTGTATGAATGAGCTGTTCTGACAAGCACTTGGCTTGTGTTTGAAATCATCAAGTAGATTCCATTCACTGAGATGAAAATAATGTTAGTCACGTCAAAATATTACAAATTCCGCATCTAGAAAAGGGAAAGGTTTGTATTTATGTAGCATCTCATTCTCAGAGACAGCCAACGCACTTCACATACAATGCATTATTTTGAAGTACAGTCTAGGAGATTGGGGAAACAAGCAACTCTGCATCACATAAAGCCATACCAGCATTAATTTACACCTCAACCATCAAAATAGGCAATATGATTTGGTTTCACATCTCATCTGTGTTAAGACCCAGGCCAGATACTCCAATGTTTTATAAAGTTAACCTAGACCCTAAGTCTTTATATTTGAATTTGACCTGGGTTAGCAAAAGGTGTTTCACTCCAGGTATGTATCAAGTGACCCACTAGGAAGCTTTTTATCAAACAAAGTTTACTTAAGGACACAGTTCAGATATAATAAAAAGAATTAGCATCACTTGTACGAATTACAAGATTTAGACATAATACAGTATAAACCTTCATAGCTAGTTACCTATGTTGTTCCAAGTCAACTACCATTCCATAAACATGCACACATATTTAGACTTAGCACAAAAAGCAAGGATGCTGAGTCTTCAGCTTTTTAACACTTACTGTGAATTGGTCCTTTGAAATTTCTGAGATTTCCCTGACACCTCTGGAGAATCTGGCATTTCCTCATCAATGTTATTTTGACTGCAGCATTGTTCGAAAATTAATGAGTTGGCAGATCAGAAAATCTAGGCTAAGGAGCCACAAATGATCTCAGATCAGAAAAAGGGACAAAATGACTTGACCAAATTTTGGTTTTTGTCCAGATCTATATTAACTAATCTAATGTAGATTAAACATTGTGGGTGGGATTTTCCTGGGTTTGGCAAAGGCTAATGGCGGGTGGGAAAAGCAACATATAAACAGTTGACCGCAATGGTCACTTTCTCCTCATGTGGTCTGGGAATTAAAAAGAAAATCTTCAAGGGACGGCTCCCACTAGGTATGCAGGTGACGTGGCCTCTGATTCCTCTGCCTCCCAGGAACTTAGAAACTTGAAGATCCAGGGTTTCATTCTTAAAGGCACTCAGCAACAAATGAATAATACTGGCACTCTACCCCCTTGCCCAGGCACTCATGGCTAGTACCCTAGCACGATCCTGACACCACTGACACTACTTGGCCTTTAGCCTTGGCACTACCTGGGCATTCTCTGGGCACTCCCCCAGAACAGACCAGCCATTTCCTCAGCCACTACCTCGGCGCTGTAGTGCCTGAGTGGTGCTAGGGGTAATGCCAGGGAAGTGCTCAAGTGGTGCCTGGCAAGACTTGTGTACTACCCGGGCATAAGCCTCCCACTCTGAGCATTGTACTCACCTGAGCTCCCATGGCACTTCTGCTCATAAGAAAACTAGTCAGGCTTCACACCGTTCTGCCAACACACCGCCATGGGTGATCATTGTGGTGTATGGGCCTCATAATGACATGTTAATGTATTCAACTGCACCTCCTAATGTTCAACATCATGAAATGCAGCCATCACTGACAGGTTGAGGAACAATCATATCATATGGTCACAGAACTTGAAACGCGATGTTTTCTTCTCCTGTTGCCAAATCAGCCTGCACAGCCTGAAAGATATGCTGGTTAGGTGCATTGGTCTTGGTAAATTCTCCCTCAATGAACCAGAACAGGCTCCAGAGTGTGACGGCTAGGGGATTTTCACAGTAGCTTCATTGCATTCTTAATGTAAGTCTATTTTTGAATACTAGTAAATAAAATTTAAATAAATGGAAGTGGCATATCCCAGCCTATGTGTGGTTTTAGGCTTCCCACGTCACTACAACTATAAGTATGATAATTAGTTACAAATTGGTTACTATGGACCTGCATTTTTCTGGGAAGAAATTACAATCTGAGGTACTCAAGATGAAGACAACTTCATGGAACAGATATATTAGAAATTGCATTCTCATGAAACTGAACTTTCCCAATGAACACCAAAATATAGTCTTATGGTCTAAAGAATGACAGAGGATCTTTCTGAGGAAACAGGCCAGAAAGAAGAAGCATGTTATTCACAATTGGCTCACATAATGCGAGGAATCTTGACAGACAAAGGGAGGTAGGTTTCGATACATCAGGAAAGTTAAACACCCTAAAAGTGATGTCAGTCAGAATCTTGATATCTTTCCACCCTATTCCAAGGTTCACCTGCGTGAGCGTGAAGGCATCTTCTGGCCAATGTTCAGGTAAACCGTTTAAGTAAATATGCCCTAATTTAACCAAGAATTCTGGCTTTAACAGACATTGTCAGCAACTTGCCAGATCATGAAGCAAGCATACCACGGGCCATGGAAAGAAACTGGACAGCTCCAGCCATGGCCAGGTGAGAGGTTAATTGTCATAATATTTCTTTTCAGAACTTTCAGTACTTGACAAGTGTCTGCCAATTTCTTAGAAATCATTCCACCTGCATGTCTGGCACTTCATTAACCTTCACATCCCTGCTGTCAGCTTTCACTGCAGCACAGGAACATCTCACAGCTCGACCTGATGAAGATCAGGAGGATGGAAATGATGACGCCAGCAGAATTAACTGTCTTTTCCTTAACCACAGGTAAGAGATGGACACAGAGCTCCAGCTTGAAGGAGACAAGACCCTTAACAGAGGATTTCTGGGCTGAGGATCAGCTCGCTTGATGTTGGCAATTGAAAGAACACTACATTCTGCACCTGCTCCTTTCCATCTCCCCTGTCTGCTCTACGAACAGTACGTTGTGTCTGTGTAGTGCACGAGAAACAATTCTTTTCCTAAGTCATGGTGCCTTGTATTAAAAATCTTTGCTTTGACAGAATTAGTGTGTCATCCGCCTGGCCTCTCTAACAAGGGTACCTGGAGGCAGGATCTGGATGTCATAGTTCAGTTAAAAAGCGTTAGCAAAGCCAGCTCAAATTGCCAGTGCGTCCTGACTTGCTAATCAGTTGAAAATCCCACTGACTGTATCACAGGGCGAAAACTTTTAACACTTGCTTTATTTGATAATATTTGATTTATTATTGTTACATGTATTTGTATACAGTGAAAAGTATTGTTTCTTGTGCACTATGCAGACACAGCATACTGTTCGTGTCCATAAACACAGGGGAGAAGAAAAGGACAGCATGCAGAATGTGGTGTTACGGACATAGCTAGGGTGTAGAGAAAGATCAATTTAATGCAAGGTAGATCCATTCAAAAGTCTGGCAGCGGGGAAGAAGTTGTTCTTGAGTCAACTGGTGCATGACCTTCAATAGAAAAAGGTAGAAGAGACTATGTCCAGGGTGCATGGGATCCTTGATTGTGTTGGCTGCTTTGCTGAGGCAACGGCAAGTGTAAACAATATCAATGGATGGCAGGTTGTTTTACTGACAAGTAAGTGGTCACGTCACCTTCACTCACAGTGAGCTCAAACTCAGCCTTCCATACTTTCTCCACTGAGAGTGAGGAGGCTCTGATCTCCATTATGAAAGATTTGGCTTTACCCACCAGTGAAAAGTGTTCCAGCCCCTTCTGCAAGAAAAATTAAATCTGTGACATCTGCTGAGTTAGAATCTGCTCCCTCCCTCCATTCAACACACTTCAGGATCTTTGAGAAAAAAAATGTGCTTTTCCTGATGAAAGGGGGGAGCAGGATATTAAATTCAATGATCAACCCTGACTGAGATGAATGGTGGAGCAGGCTCGAAGGGCCAAATGGCCTCCTCCAGCTTCTAGTTTCTATGTTTCCTGCTACTCATGCAGAACCAACGTAGCATCAACTCCCTCCCTGAACCAAAAACCAACCCTCTCTGCCCTTCTCCCACTCAACTGTGAACATCATGGGAAAAGTAATAACATTCAGTAAGAAGCAAACCTGCCAGACAAGCTGTTAAAACAAGAATATTTTTATTCTCCTCCTGTGCTGCCGGTGCATGTGTCTTAAATGGGAAAAATGCAAAATATTTAAGCCTTTCCATTGATTTAACAATACACTGAGTGCGATGAAAGATTTGTTCACCAATTGAAAATAGTTGTCTCTGTAACATGATCACTGAAATTTGCTAGACGTATTTTCTCATGAGTGGAATATCATCTGATCTCAGGTTTGATCTCCTCTAAATCAGTTCTCCATCTGAAATGGTGATGTCAGAATCCAATTCAATGTTTACAAATTGTGTTTTCAGCACTTTGAAGAATTGCACATATAATGGTGATAATTTACAAACCACACTTAGCAGTGAGCTATTGATCTTTTTATGTTAGTCACAATAAATGACTGGATGCCATGAGAGGGCTGTTTGTTTTCCAACATGACCATCTCATTTCTCAAGCAGTTTATCTTTGTCCATGTTACTTCTGCTCTGTCTCATGTGGGTCGTACCTTTCCTTCAAATGACTCTTTCAGATACAATAAGAAATCACAGAACACCAGGTTAAAATCCAACAGGTTTATTTGGTAGCATAAGCTTTTGGAGTGCTGCCCCTTCATCAGGTGAATATGATGAAGGGACAGCATTCCAAAAGCTCGTGCTAACAAATAAACCTGTTGTTCTTTAACTTGGTGTTGTGAGACTTTTTAATGTCCTATCCTAGTCCAAAACCAGCATCTCAACATCATGACTCCTTCAGATAAACGCATATTCCCCATTGATTTTTCTGGTGAAACTGTTGATATACACCTCATAACCCTTAGCCTTGGAAATGAGCAGAATCAGCCTTTTATGTCTTTAGTCCAATATTTATCCTTTTTGAGAGAGAGAGAGACTGTGGATTCCAGGGATGGAGTTGAGCTGTGTATTATTTTTATCAGGCTGACATGCACCACAGCAACCTCCATTTGGACAGAATATTTCGCATGCAGGTTGATGTCAAGAAGTGCTGAATGTTCGAAGGAGGAAGCAATTGGCACCACACAGGAGGGTAAAATAGAAGAACAGATGGTGTTTAGAGAAGCTTTTCAAAAGCAGAGAGGTGGTAAGGCAGTGAAACTGGCCGAGATAGGGACTGCACCATTTCAAGGAAATGAAGGTTGTGACGTGTGGAAGTTAGGTAAGCAAGGCATGGTTTGGGCTTCAATGGCTGGGGATAGTAGCCTGACTTTTATGTTTGGATGATTGGTGGGACCAGAAGCAGAGGTGAAGTCTGTTCCCACTCTCCATCGATCCCCAATAGTGATTTGAAACTGGTTGGGAAATGAACTGCCAGCCAGTCTGACAGGTGCTCAGCGATGGAGGGGGGCAGGAGGAAGGCTGGGTGCCAAGATAAGTGAGCGTGTGGCCAGTACCTTCCCGAAGGCTGACCACTGCTGTGAAGCCTCAGCGAGCTGCAGAATTGTTGGTGGGAAATCACTGTTCAAAAACTTCCCCAAATAGCACAATCAACAGCTGACAACGATAGCTACGAATTATCAAACCTCAAACACATTCGATCCTGACTTGGATCGAGAATGGTGAATTGGCCCATGCTCCAAGCATAAAAACACACGTGTCAGGTAAGCATTGGGGGCAATTGCATGTTAATGGGTTTAATTGCCCTTTTAATTGTTGATGGCCATGTTTCTGATCTGACATGCGCCCACGACCATAATATTGTGTGACAGTGCCATGAGGCCAGGACACGATTTCATGGGAGTTTGGGTCAACTGCGCACCCGAATAGGTTATGTAAATTTGCGGCTAATGTTGCAGAAGTAGAAGGGAATGGGGAAGATATGGAGGCGGGAGTTAACGTTGCTTGGACCAGTTTGCTAAAATTGGATCGTTTTGCAAACGAAGACCTTCAGGCAACATTTTGCACTTTAAGAAATGTCATGTGTGGGAATGGAGTAAATTATATTATTTAATTTCATTACAGTTTCAAACTTATATGGCAGACAGAGAGCTGTCTCAATCGTGACTGTATCTGTAGGACAAAGCTGGCCAGTGAAGCAATTCGTACACAAAATTCTGAAACAAGGTCTTAGATTTCTATTAACTTTAATTTTCCCTGTAGCTTATGAAACATAATTTAAAAATACCTGTGGTCTGTGCATTTTAACTACATTGATATTTCAAATTTGAACTGAGGGAATATTTCTAAGTCAATTTGTCTAATACCGATTAAAACTTTTAAAAGATCTGTCCACGTGTCTTACCGTTAAATAACCCGTGAGCACTCACTCACTGCGTTTACACATACAGTGACCTTTGGGCATTGTACTGGAGGGTGAGTGGCCTTGTCGAACCGCTCAGAAGGGGAGGGCCAAATCTTTTATAAGTGGGTGGAAGTATTTGGCAGAAGAAAATTAGTCTGTAAAGTAAACAGCTTAGATCAGAAACAGCTGCAGCAGAGCATGCTATGTACGTGAAAGTTTTAATAATTAGAAAGGAGTTTCAAACAATGGAAAGCATCAATTTCTTTTTCACATTCGAGAAACTTTTAAACTGTTTTCACTGGAGTTTAATTTATAATGATTAAAGCACTGTGCCATCTGCTGGTTGGCAAGTGCATGGAAATTAAATTAATTCAAAGAGAATTTTGGCACTTGTTCAGATCAAATGTTAATAGCCTTCAAAAATAAATTTATTTTTCCAAATGAAGAACAAATTTAGTACATAATTAATAAAACAAATCCATTTCATACTCTGCAACTGCTCTTCTTATCTGTGTGGAGTCTGCATGTTCTCCTCATATCTGCATGGGTTTCCTCTGGGTGCTCTGCTTTCTTCCCACAGTCCAAAATATGTGCTAGTTAGGTGTGTTGGCCATGCTAAATTCTCCTTCAGTGTACCCAAACAAGCGCTAGATGTGGCAACTAGGAGATTTTCAAAGGCATTTGTGACACTAATAAACAACTTTAAAAACTTCCACATCTTCGCTCTTTCGAAATCCAATGCTCCCATTACCTTTCACTTGCAAACTCCATTGGTTCCCCACATCCAAGATAATTGATTTCAAGGTCTCTACTCTTACAGCCAAAGCCCTTCAAAATTTTACCCCATCCTATTTATCCCTATACAGACCATTCACTCCTCCAATATCTGTATAATTTCACACTCTCACTGCTCTACCAAGTGTCACTGTCTCCTTTCAAAAGATTTTTCTTTCACTGCACCTGCCATTTCCTCAACCTTTTCCTTTTCTTCTTCCATTAAATGGGTGAAGCACTTCCATTAATTGTTGTCTAAAAATTAGTCTTTGGACAGAGTGGTGAACAATTCAGAAAACCATTAGCAGATACGTCTTAAGGAAAGCTAGTGATTGGAATTAGATTTAGCAGGATTATGGCATGGAAGCAAATGCAGATATCTGTAAATTGGGCAATTTAGCATGGCAAATCCATCTAACCTGCACATCTTTGAAGTGCGAAGGAAACCAGAGCACCTGCAGCGATGATTTCTCCCAAGGTGGGTGGACCGAGTTGGGAACTCCCCAAGGATGACGATCCAGGACAAGGTGTGGGGTTGAAGACATATGTAGTAGACGAGGTAAGGATGGAAAGGTTCCTTTCCTTAAATTAAATAGAAATTCTCGCATTGCCATAGTGGGATTGGTCCTCACTTTCTCTGGATTACTAGTCCTGCAACCTAACTGCCACACTGCTAGATCAAAAAGTTTGTTACTAGAGTAAAAATGTTGCACTTTTGAACCAAGGGAGTGAATGAGAATTGCAATGAGCAATCAGTATTCTAGGCCCACATGAAAAGAATAGACAAAGTCCTTGAAAACCTGAGCAGGCGCCAGACCGTAATGAGGCCACCTCATCAAATCCAGTCTATATTCTCTCTCTCTGTTGCTGGCAAACAATTTGTGGCCGATTCTAAGGCCACCCACATGGCATAAACAAGACAGTAGTGAGCTGAAAATGGCACTGGGTCCATTACACCTTTTTTCAAAATGCTGGCATTTCATCTAAGACAGGGTGCCATTTCTTAAAGTGCCTGTCAATTCTCTAAAGCGAGAGCTGGGTTCCCTAAAGCGAGAGCTGGGTCTGCTCTGGCTCAGGTGGGCATTGCTGCTTTCAGGAAATAGTGCAGGGAATTCAGGGTCAGAGTGATCTCCTGGAATAATGTTAACCATTCAGACAGGGTCATAAGGAGTACGAGCAGAGTTTAGCCATTCAGCCCCGAAAGCCTGTTTCACCATTCAGAATTATTATAGCTAATCTTCAACTTCAGCTTCACTTTTCCATCTGTCTTCCATAACTCTTGATTCTCTCGCAAAAACTGAATACCAGCAATTCTCTAGTGTAGAGAATGTCAACCCGATTGAAAAGATTTTGCCACATCTTTGGCTTAAATAGGTGGGTGAAGAATTTCCCAGATAATGTTCCCCAAATTGGCCTGTTAGTTCACTTTCCACAGGTGACCATGCGGCTGGAAGTGTTTGTGTTCCAATGCACAAAGTATTACAATCACATGTGACAAAACATAGGTAATCCAATGGCTCTTTACCTGCCCATTATTCCTGGCATGTCCTGATCTTGAAAACTATCCTGAGATGTACAACAAGGGCATCCACCTGTTTCAGGCAGGATTCCTTGTGACATTTAAGTATACATAGGACACAGATGGCAATTTTCAGGTACAAATGGGCAGAGTATGTGCTGCTCAAAAATGGTGCCAATACATTGCAAGGTATTTGGGAGGTGGTGTCATGACACAACATGAGGGTACGATGTCTTTAACGAGCAAATAAATTTGTTAAGCTATTGAAACGAACAACAACAATAAAACAGCATGGTAGTTATCAAGCATAACTGTCTCCTTGAGTAACTAAGTGATAATTCTGACTGTTCCACCAGTCTAGATATTTTTATATGCCTGTTATTTTCTGTTCATTCCCATCCACAGAAACTACATGGGCTGACCAGGAGTCATCAAAGGTTATAGACATTTGAACTAGCCAGTTTGAAAGAATACTTCCCAGACGATGACAAATTGATGTGAAGTTTTAAAAAAAAAGCTGTCACTCAGATACACATTTAAACAAATCCCAGGAGTTGTTTGTATTTGAATCGAATGAATCGTACAATCCTTCCCTCACTGAGGCAAAATAAATCATCTTCTGCATTTAGGTCAGAATTAACTAGAACATTTCTTTTCCTGTGACTGAAGTTAGTTTTAATCCATTGGGTGTGGAGAATTAAAGAAACCACTTCCAAAAATTTCCAGAATGTTTTTAATACTGTATATAATACTTTCACACCAAAATAACATTTTCCTCTGGGTTCTCAACATCTTTAAACAGTGACTGTTCTGCTCAATTGTACCATTCCCTTGGGCTTTGCACCATCAACACTTCTGTCATTAATCTCTCTGGTGTTCCACGCTATCACAGACATTGCTCATGTTCCTTCGCTCACCTTCCATTCTCTTACCTATTTCAAACATATTGGGGGCGGGGGGGCGATTCTTCCATTACAATCTGCAACTTTTCTGGCAGGTCAGGGTGGGAGATGTGTGTCATTGGCCTTGTTCCCAGATCTGTGCATGCGCTGGGAATACATGTGCATCTTCCAAAGCTGGCAAACAGTGGGAGATCAGACCACGCTGGAAACCAGAGGGAGGATAGGTAAGTCATTTGAATCTTTTTTAAAATGTATTTTAGATGTCATTATTGGGAACTTGCCAGTCCTGATTGAATCTCCCACCCCCGCCAGGAGTATTTCATTCCAGAGGGGTTCAGACTAATTCCTCATGGTCAGGGAACTAGAGGGAGACCCTGTCACAATGAAGGGAGGGCAATAAGGGCTCCCCAGGGGTTCAGGCAGCAGGAGAGTGGTGCCCCCTGGGCATGGGCACTCTGGCATACCAGCCTGTGCCTTCTGGTACTGCCCAAGGGGCAAAGTGCCCATGGCCAGGTGGCATCTTGGCACTGCCCTTCGGGTATTGGACAATGCCAAGGAGACAGGGCCTATTGTGGGCAGAGCTTAGGGGGCAATTGTTGAAAGTGGGAAGTCCCACTGCCATTCTGCATAGCATTCATCTGAGATGGAGAGAGGGCAATGATTGGGAAAGGCTGCTGGGGTGAGGGACATTGGGAAGGTCTGCCTCCTGGGGGGTGGGGGGGGGGGGGGGAGGTCTGAATGGGGGTGTGGTCAGCAGTTGGGAGGGGAGTCTGCTGGGATGAGGGGGGGCTGCGCTGGGCATCGGGGCACTCTGCGGTGGGAGGTGTGATGGCACTGGCCCAGGATTGTTGTGGGGCATGATCGGACTGTGTGGGGGGGGGGGGGGTGGATGCTGGAGGGACAACTCTGCGGCAGTCCTGAGTGGGCCAGCAAACAGGGAGACTGACAGATCGGAACCACTGCGTATGCATAGAGTTCCAGAACTATCAGATTCAGGCACAAATAGGCTCTGTCCCCTTTGGGTTTTTAATGAGATTCATGACTGGGACCTCTGCAGTGCACAGAGTGTGGAGATTCAACTGAGAAGCTGAACTGATAAAGCAGTCATAATTTAGAACAGTTTTCCCACTAAATCAGCACTTTTGGGAAAATCACCTCCCCCACATTGTCTCTAACTTTTCTCTGAAGTTCTAACTTGTGAACTCCCATGAAGGGTCATCCAGACGTGAAACATTGGCTCTATTCTCTGCCCACATATCATAAAATCATGGAAACTTTACATGCAGAAGGAGGCCATTTGGCCCATCGAGTGTGCACCCAGGATCTATTCCTGTAACCCCTAGTCCCCCGACACTAAGGGGCAATTTAGCATGGCCAATCCAACTAACCCACGCATCTTTGGATTGTGGGAGGAAACTGGGGCACCCAGAGGAAACCCATGCAGACATGGGGAGAAAGTGCAAACTCCACGAAAAGTGATTCGAGGCAGTCCAAGAGGGCAGCGCTAATCAGTGTGCCAGCCAGTTGCTTTCAGATTGCTGAGTTTCTCCAGAATTTTCTGCTTTTGAGTCTGACAAACCATTACTGTCTGAAATGTTAATTTTGTTGGTCTTGTCACAGGTATTCCTTGGCTTTGCGTATTTCCAGCATTTTCTGCTTTTTGTTCAGATTTTGAAATAATGTTCACTGGACTTCCTCTCCCTGGAATGGCTCATACTCGCACAGTTCATGTTCTCCTTAAGATTCCCCATGTCGATTTTTTTAAAAAAGCAGGCTAAGTTACAACTTCTCCTTAGAAGTCTCTAGGGAGGAAACTTTCCATTCTTTTAGAATTTTTACTATTAATTATTTTTCATTGCTTGGTGAAACACAATTAATCTTCTTTGAGCTTTCAAATGCATGCTGTGTCTCGGGTACATTGGGCCAGAAAACTTGACATAATTAATGCAAGAATGAGATTGCCAGTTAATTGTCCATCTGTGTTATGGACCCGTACCTATGAGAAACTGGACTGACAGTCCTCATGTTTGGTTTGTGTGGACTGCGACCTTGCGTTGACTACAAACTCCAAAGAGTTTGGAGACAAACACTTTTGTCACATCAGTTGACTGGAAGCTAAAGTTGAGAGGCAATCGGAATGTGTGTCTGCACACTGGCCTACCATGTCACAAATACTTACCTTTAATATAAATGTGTCAAACCTCTGCCTTGGGTTAAAGTCCTTTGCAAACCACTGAAAATCAATCCCTCTAAAGGGACGAAAAGGCACATTATGTGGAACAAATCCTCTGAAAGAAATTGCTGCTAATTATGAAGCTTCTTTAGCAGAAAATTGCTGTAGCAGCACTTTTTGTGTGCAATTTTTTTTTGTCTTGATACATGGCATCTGTTGCAAATCAGGACTTGGCAGAAAATATCACAAAAATGATCCATTATCCACAAAACAATAATAATAATAATTCACTGACTGAAACACTTTGTGTGATGTGTCTGAGAGAAATGATAAAGAGCCCACATAAGTATAATTGTTCTTGGAAAAAAGAGCTGATGCAATGGTTCAGATTTTCCTGTCAAACTATCTGTGAGGTTAACAGCATAATCGTTATTTCTGTTAGCTGGTGTAGGTGAAGGGAAGACGAGTGATTAAACCCAATTATCCAACAATCGTTGTCCAGGCTGATCTCGTCCACCATTAGATTTTTTAATGTGTAAACGGCACCTCACAATATGCCTCACCTTTGAAATGCAGTGAATGGTATGAAGTTGTTGCATTTGTGTGGCAAATACAATCTGAACTCATCACAGAAAGTTAAGCTCAGCCATTCCAGACTATGTACCCCTTTAATGAAATGATAAGCAGTCGTTAGTGCCAGCGAACCTCTTCTGCACTGAAAGTATGCAGTCGCATCTCTTCTGGTCTTAACTGTTATTGGAATTTATTTCATTTTTAACTTTTCCTTTTTACTTTCTCACTCTCTCGTAATACAATCTTTTGTTCCCTCTCCTCATTTTTCTTTCTAACATTTGAATGTATCCATTCTTATTCACACTTCCCTCTCAATTTGTTGATTAACGAGTTACTCAGTTTACCTTCATTCCATTTTCCTGGTTTCCCTGAATCTGAAGCTATCAACTTGCACTTTCTGCAAGTTGCCACACAGATGTTTAAAACCCAAACATGCATGGACAAGTTTAATTAGCAGGACTGGTGGTTATGCTACTGGACGTTTCGGTCCTAAATCCTTATATTGTATTCAAAGGAGCCAGCTTGCAAAGGGACTGCAGTAAAAAGTCTCACAATACCAGGTTAAAGTCCAACAAGTTTATTTTACAGTAAACCTACAAGCTTTCAGGGTTTGCCCCTTCGTAGGTGCATGGGGAGTTCTGTTCTCTGACAGAGCATATAACAGCACACACAGTTTACAGATTACTGATTAGAATGTGAGTCTTTACATCTAACCTGCTATTCAAATCTTAAAATGCAGAAATGTGAGTAGAGAGAGCATTAGGTTAAAGAGATGTCTCCAGACAGTTCAGTAAGTGAGATTTTACAAGCCCAGGCAAGTCATGGGGGTTACAGATAGTGCGACATGAACCCAGGATCCCGGTTGAGACCATCCTCATGTGTGCAGAACTTGGCTATCAGTCTCTGCTTAGCGACTCTGCACTGTCATGTGTCATGAAGGCTGCCTTGGAGAATACTTACCCAAAGGTCAGAGGCCGAATGCCCATGACCGCTGAAGTGTTCCCCAACATGAAGAGAACAGTCTTGCCTGGTGATTGTCGAGCAATGTTCATTTGTCCATTGTCGTAGTGTCTGCATGGTCTCCCCAATGTGCCATGCTTCGGGACATCCTTTCCTGCAGCGTATTATGTAGACAATGTTGGCCAAGTTACAAGAGTATGTACCGTGTACCTGGTGGATGCTGTTGTCACGTGAGATGATGGCATCCGTGTCAATAATCCGGCAAAGGGGCTGCGGGCCAGAACTGACCACTGTGCTCAGCAGGTCTAAGCTCTGCCAGTGAATCATGATGAATTCAATGGAAACGGCAACTTGTCTATGACAGCCATCACTTTTTGTTGTCACACATCAAATAGGGAGCAATAGGATCCACCTGCACTGTCGGGATTCTATGATTTACTCTGAATGTGACTTAAGAAAAAATATAATCAAAATGATCAAACATTTTTATTTTGTGATTTAGTCAACAAGCAAAACGTTCACATCATTATTTCTCCAATGTATGATTAAATGAAAAATAAAACCTACCTATTGGGTGGAATTTTCCCATCCCACCCGCTGTAGGGAATCGTAGCGATCAGGGACGGACCGTACAAAAGTCCACCGACCTCAGATGGGAATTTCTGGCCTGAGGCGAACATGGCCAGAAAATCTCACCCAACTCACCTAAAAGCCGTATGAAACAGAACATTAATTATTCAGTTTTAGCATACATGGTTTATCTTAAGATTTGAGGGACATTAAATAGTTATTCTGTTAACTAAAATATTGGTGTATGTTATGAGTGGAAACTGATCACCGTTCCCATAAGTTTTCAAATCAGGCTACTGTGAAATCCATACAATGATGTCTCTTTTGGTGTCACAGATTGTTCTTGTTGTCCCGATGGTAGCGCATTCCTTCTTGCTTACATACTAAAGCCATAGCAATTCAACTGCGTTGATTTCCCGTGCTGTTTTGTTCTTTGTTCTTTGTTCTTTATTAGCAAAGATCATGCCAGGGAAAAGGGAAAATAGCCAAGAGAAGTGACTTCATTTAGTGGAAATGTTTTCACTAAGACAGAGAAAGTCAAGTGGATAATTGATTCTGTTTTTTTAAAAATTATGCTATACTTCAATTAAGCAAATGCCATGTTTTAGGAACTCTCCCATGCAGGTCCAGACAAAGTTTAACCTGCTAAAACCTTGCACTTTACCAGCAGTGGCTTATATAGCAAAGACACCTTGCCCATTGGTGCAATGGTATGTTCCTTCCTGGAATAGAGTGGAAAGAAATATGGATTCTAGTGATGGTTTCCTTCCAGGGTTATAGTAATAAACTAAGCTGTTTGATTGACCATAAGCTGAACTCCATGTTACCTCTTAGTACCGACATGGAATGAAAGAGAACATATTTAACAGGATCATGGAGGTTTACATCAATGAAGCAGGATATGAGCAGCACGGTGGCACAGTGGTTAGCACTGCTGCCTCACAGCTCCAGGGACCCCGGTTCAATGCCAGTTTCGGGTCACTTCTGTATAGAGTTTGCACATTCTTCCTGTGTCTGCATGGGTTTCCTCTGGGTGCTGTGGTTTGTTCCCACATTCCAAAGATATACAGGTTAGGTTGATTGTGCTAAATTGCCCCTTAGTGTCAGGGAGATTAGCAGGGTAAATACATGGATTCATTGATAGAGGCGTTGCATGAGTAATGCACTAATTGATGTGACTGACGGTTCATTGCCAAGCATTATTTGAAATTTAAACCAGCCAGCTTGAAACTGGTCAAGGCATCGTCTTGAGAAATGAGTCGATGAATGGTTGTCATTTATCTTGTTTTGCAGAAACGGGCGTGCAATGTTCTATCTGCAAAAAACAGGGCCTTGCGTATTAATATATGTAGCTTCCAGTACATGGAAATGTGCTACACTGTGAGCCTGATGATCTTAAATTGGTTATCAGTCTAAATCTTTGCACACTGAGGATTTTTTTTAACAAATGTGGTCCAATCACAGAATTACATGTAATGTTGAGCACTGTTGTTTGAGTTTTGCAAACGTAGCAGGTTGAGTATGGCCTATACCTTGCCTGTTGCAAACTATGAACTTTTAACTCTCTAGCTCTCTCTGTTTCTCTATGTTAAGCAGCATCTTTTCCCAGCGTAGACTGATTCCTAAAATGTATCCCTCACACGCTCAAAGAAATTTTTGTTTCTTGTTGAAATATTTCAACGTTAACCTGTTTGCCTCATCCTCTATATTTATGTTATTGCAAAATTTGGCATCTTGCTCTCTGTAACTCAATGCAAATCAGCTTTATTGCAAACTGCATATCTACAGAAGTGTACTGTTTCCAAGTCTTCTCCAAACCAAGCAAACACACTCTGATCCTTTGTTGTCTCACCATCTAAATTTTATCCAAAATGCTGCTTTTCTCAATTTTTGTAGCAAACCAATACCTTGTGAAAATTTATGCATGTTATAATAACTGAAACTCCTCTGTCTAGACATTCAGTCATTATTGCAAAAGACCAGAGGGAATTTGGTCACCAGTTGCTCACCAGCCAACTGACGAACATAAGCTCAAGCATTTGTTATGCAGATAGCTGAAACTTGTCAAGAGCAACCATCTTGAGCAACACCACACAATATAATGTGTGAATGCCTGTGTGATCAATGGTTAAAATGGATTGTTTTTCCAAAGGGAAGGCAAGGAAGTCAGATGTTGGGATGTATTTAAAGGTCAGTGTTGACTAAAATAATTAGGTTATTCTGACACATTATAAATCATTCAATTTTTGGATCATGTTTGCAGGGTTGGCCTTGTCTATACTGTAATTCTGTTTCCTGGACAGTGCTTGACTTTTAAGATATCTAATTTGAGGAATTTGCAATTGCAATGCATTCTCAACCCATAATAACGTATGTTCTTTTCTTTCAACAATGCTGCCAATAACAAAACAGCAGGACTAGTGACAACATCCATGAGTTACTTATGCTTATGATACTTGGGCCTCAGATGAAAATGTAACCAACAGTTGGAAAAAGCATATTCTGGTTTTCAGAGTTTGATATAGATATTAACAAAACCTTTAGCCTCATCTGTAAGTTTGCATATGCCCCGTGACATTTTATCATTTATGTGAACTAAAAATCATGCATCATTTTGCATAAGCTGTTGCCCCTTCTCCAATATTCCATGATATAAATAAAAACCTTGTGGGTAAGTGCTGTACACTCTGCGTCATTGTTGAGTATGCCGTTGTGTAGACTTGTGTAGTATGTCAGTAATCAGAATGAGAGAGCCTGGATCATTTGTTAT
The DNA here is from genome assembly GCA_024679065.1 of Sphyrna mokarran. Taxonomy (NCBI): domain Eukaryota; kingdom Metazoa; phylum Chordata; class Chondrichthyes; order Carcharhiniformes; family Carcharhinidae; genus Sphyrna; species Sphyrna mokarran. Next base: position 27,074,857 of record JAGIQG010000019.1, read on the forward strand.
CAGTGTTGCACAGATCACATCCTAAGGAAGTGACAGAAGCTTGATGTCACCGGTGATTAAAAGTGACGCGTATCCCTTTGTATTCGACAAAGATCATTCTTTTCATGGCATGGAAAAGACCAAACAGACGGCACATAAATTTGGTTGCTGCCAATTAAACTACAATAGATTATTAAATGGGCAACAGCTTACATTTAACTCTGTATTGATTGCCCCTTATTCTACAGCTTTTGATTACTGGAACCAATCTGTTTCTATCTACTTTGTCCCATCCTTTAATAATAATGCTTTTGCTGAATATTTACTGGACTGATACCATGGCATTCACTGCGTGTTTTGTGATTCTTTCATGGGATGCGGACATCACTGGCAAGGCCAATATATGTTGTCCATCACTAATTTCCCCTGAATGGACTGGCTTACTAGGCCATTTCAGAGGGCAGTTAAGATTCAAATACAGTGCTGTGCATCTGGAGTCACATGAAGGACACAGATTTCAGTCTCCAAAGGAGTTTGGTAAACCAGATGGATTTTTATGATGAGCAACAGTAGTTTAATGGTCACGTTACTGAGACGAGCCTTATAATTCCAGATTTTATTGACTGAATTTACATTCAATTTTGAATCTGTGTCCTCACCCAGACCATCTGAGCCACTGGATTACTAGTCTAGTGATTTTACCACTACACCTCAATCTCCCCCAAGCTAATATTCTCATCTCCTTACATCTTATATTTGAATACTTCCTTCAAATCTGTGAAAGCCATATCAGAATGTCAATGTTTACCAATAGTACAGTTGTAGAGCATAACTTGATTGTGCGGTTTGACATATTGTTTTATTTCTTAAATTAAGAGAAAAGAAACCAGTGTAACACATAGAGTTAACCACAGCATGGATTGAAAATGCCACAGTTCCCTCATTCTGCCAAACTGAGACAGATAAAAATATGTACAAGTACACGAAAATCGCAACATAGTGACAGGCCATTTGAGCCACTTATTTCTTACAAATGTTCATCATCCACATGGTAAAATAGTCCCAATCATATTAACATACATTGTTCTTATATCCCTTTACCCTTTTTCTGTCACTCACTGCTTAATTTGATCTTGAATATTGACACACATTCTGTCTCATCCTCTAATTCTGGAAATTAGTTCTGCAATCTCTCAATCCTGTATACAAAAATGTTTCTCCTGCTCTTTCTTCTGATCCTTGTTTCTATGGATTCTTATTCTATACCTTTTGTCTATTGGAAGCAGTCCGCTTCCATCTACCAATGATAATTTGAATTGCTTCTGCTACATTTTCTATAATCTGTATTATTCTATCATAAAAACCCAACATTTCAAATGTTCCTTTATATTTGTATTTTTATGTATGAAGTAGCGACCTTGTGAATTTGTGTTGTGAAGATTCAATATAAAGAATTATATTTAACAGATCATGTTCTAATTCCAATTCTCTTTCCACACATAATGGTGCATTAAGGCTGACTTTTCTGCTCTCTGCTAATAGTTCCCAGAACAGGTCGCTGGTCTATCACCAGAGGCTTATAGCTTGAGGGGTGCCACACCACATCAAGCCTGGCTGACCAGTAGTTTCCCCAACTCTTACTGCCAGCTATTGCTGTGTTTGAAAGGATTTGAAGATTGACACACTCAAGCTGTTTGACCACATGATGAATGCACATTCATTAGCCATCAAGTCTTGGAGTGGGACTTGAACATTGAACTTCCAGCTCAGAGACAGAGGCACTACTCATTGTGCCACAGAATGTCCTACCAGATCCTGTATGAGTCCATTGTTAATGTTCAGGTGGCTCGCTAAGAAAAAAGCAGCTTTAGCTTATTATGAATTCAGTAGTCAACATAATGCAAATACTTATAATATATCTAGCCATAGCTGGTAACCAACTTGGTTACTTTCAAATGTCCATATTTTTCAGTTGCCTTTAAACAAATTATTGAAATAAAAAAGAATCTAATGTGATAATGTCTTTGGAGAGCACATGTTCAGATGAACAGCATTAATGAGAACTGTCATTGTGCTCTTCACATGAAGGACTGGTACTTTTGTTGAATAGTAACTGAACAAATCCTGTACTGATATGGAGTTTGCACATTCTCCTTATGTCTTTGTGTGTTTCCTCCTGGTGCTGCGGTTTCCTCCCACAGTCCATAGATGTGTGGGTTAGGTTGATTGGCCATGCTAAAAAAAAATTGTCCCTTAGAGCCCTGGATACGTAGGTTCGAGGAACTAGCGGGTAAATATGTAGGGAAATGGGGTCAGGGCCTGGGTAGGATTGTGGTTGGTGCAGACTCAATGGACCAAATGACCTTTTTCTGCACTTTAGGATTTCTATGGTACGTTTGCTGAGTATATACTGAACTAATACTTCTTTTGAATAGATGCTGGACTGATCCCTTTGTTGAGTAGATACAGGATTGATCCCTTTGTTGAGTAGATACAGGATTGATCCCTTTGTTGAGTAGATACAGGATTGATCCCTTCGTTGAGTAGATACAGGATTGATCCCTTTGTTGAGTAGATACAGGATTGATACCTTTGTTGGGTAGATACAGGATTGATGCCTTTGTTGAGTAGATACTGGATTGATACCTTTGTTGGGTAGATACAGGATTGATACCTTTGTTGGGTAGATACAGGATTTATACCTTTGTTGGGTAGATACAGGATTGATACCTTTGTTGGGTAGATACAGGATTGATGCCTTTGTTGGGTAGATACAGGATTGATACCTTTGTTGGGTAGATACAGGACTGATCCCTTTGTTGAGTAGATACAGGATTGATGCCTTTGTTGAGTAGATACAGGATTGATACCTTTGTTGGGTAGATACAGGACTGATCCCTTTGTTGAGTAGATACAGGATTGATGCCTTTGTTGAGTAGATACAGGATTGATGCCTTTGTTGGGTAGATACAGGATTGATGCCTTTGTTGGGTAGATACAGGACTGATCCCTTTGTTGAGTAGATACAGGATTGATGCCTTTGTTGAGTAGATACAGGATTGATCCCTTTGTTGGGTAGATACAGGATTGATGCCTTTGTTGAGTAGATACTGGATTGATACCTTTGTTGGGTAGATACAGGACTGATCCCTTTGTTGAGTAGATACAGGATTGATGCCTTTGTTGAGTAGATACAGGATTGATCCCTTTGTTAGTAGATACAGGATGATGCTTTGTTGAGAAACAACGTTGTAGACAATGCTTTGTGGGTAGATACAGGATGATCCCTTTGTTGAGTAGATACAGGATTGATGCCTTTGTTGAGTAGATAAGGATTGATGCCTTGTTGGTACAGGATTGATCCTGTTGGTAGAACAGGATTGACCTTTGTTGGGTAGATACAGGATTGATGCCTTTGTTGGGTAGATACAGGACTGATCCCTTTGTTGAGTAGATACAGGATTGATGCCTTTGTTGAGTAGATACAGGATTGATCCCTTTGTTGAGTAGATACAGGATTGATGCCTTTGTTGAGTAGATACAGGATTGATGCCTTTGTTGGGTAGATACAGGACTGATCCCTTTGTTGGGTAGATACAGGATTGATCCCTTTGTTGAGTAGATACAGGATTGATCCCTTTGTTGAGTAGATACAGGATTGATGCCTTTGTTGAGTAGATACAGGATCCTTGTTGGGTAGATACAGGATGTCCTTTGTGGTAGATACAGGACTGATCCCTTTGTTGAGTAGATACAGGATTGATCCCTTTGTTGAGTAGATACAGGATGATGCCTTTGTTGAGTAGATACAGGATTGATGCCTTTGTTGAGTAGATACAGGATTGATGCCTTTGTTGGTAGATACAGGATTGATACCTTTGTTGGGTAGATACAGGACTGATCCCTTTGTTGGGTAGATACAGGACTGATCCCTTTGTTGAGTAGATACAGGATTGATGCCTTTGTTGAGTAGATACAGGATTGATGCCTTTGTGGTAGATACAGGATTGATGCCTTTGTTGGGTAGATACAGGACTGATCCCTTTGTTGGGTAGATACAGGATTGATGCCTTTGTTGGGTAGATACAGGACTGATCCCTTTGTTGAGTAGATACAGGATTGATGCCTTTGTTGGGTAGATACAGGATTGATGCCTTTGTTGAGTTGATACAGGATTGATACCTTTGTTGGGTAGATACAGGACTGATCCCTTTGTTGAGTAGATACAGGATTGATGCCTTTGTTGAGTAGGTACAGGATTGATGCCTTTGTTGGGTAGATACAGGATTGATGCCTTTGTTGGGTAGATACAGGACTGATCCCTTTGTTGGGTAGATACAGGATTGATGCCTTTGTTGGGTAGATACAGGACTGATCCCTTTGTTGAGTAGATACAGGATTGATGCCTTTGTTGGGTAGATACAGGATGATGCCTTTGTTGAGTAGATACAGGATTGATACCTTGTTGGGTAGATACAGGACTGATCCCTTTGTTGAGTAGATACAGGATTGATGCCTTTGTTGAGTAGATACAGGATTGATGCCTTTGTTGGGTAGATACAGGACTGATCCCTTTGTTGGGTAGATACAGGACTGATCCCTTTGTTGAGTAGATACAGGATTGATCCCTTTGTTGAGTAGATACAGGATTGATGCCTTTGTTGAGTAGATACAGGATTGATACCTTTGTTGGTAGATACAGGACTGATCCTTTGTTGGGTAGAAAGACTGATCCCTTTGTTGAGTAGATACAGGATTGATGCCTTTGTTGAGTAGATACAGGATTGATGCCTTTGTTGAGTAGATACAGGATTGATGCCTTTGTTGGGTAGATACAGGATTGATCCCTTTGTTGGGTAGATACAGGACTGATCCCTTTGTTGAGTAGATACAGGATTGATCCCTTTGTTGAGTAGATACAGGATTGATGCCTTTGTTGAGTAGATACAGGATTGATGCCTTTGTTGAGTAGATACAGGATTGATCCCTTTGTTGAGTAGATACAGGATTGATGCCTTTGTTGAGTAGATACTGGATTGATACCTTTGTTGGGTAGATACAGGATTGATGCCTTTGTTGAGTAGATACAGGATTGATACCTTTGTTGAGTAGATACAGGATTGATACCTTTGTTGGGTAGATACAGGACTGATCCCTTTGTTGGGTAGATACAGGACTGATCCCTTTGTTGAGTAGATACAGGATTGATCCCTTTGTTGAGTAGATACAGGATTGATGCCTTTGTTGAGTAGATACAGGATTGATGCCTTTGTTGAGTAGATACAGGATTGATGCCTTTGTTGGGTAGATACAGGATTGATACCTTTGTTGGGTAGATACAGGACTGATCCCTTTGTTGGGTAGATACAGGACTGATCCCTTTGTTGAGTAGATACAGGATTGATGCCTTTGTTGAGTAGATACAGGATTGATGCCTTTGTTGGGTAGATACAGGATTGATGCCTTTGTTGGGTAGATACAGGACTGATCCCTTTGTTGGGTAGATACAGGATTGATGCCTTTGTTGGGTAGATACAGGATTGATGCCTTTGTTGAGTAGATACAGGATTGATGCCTTTGTTGGGTAGATACAGGATTGATGCCTTTGTTGAGTAGATACAGGATTGATGCCTTTGTTGAGTAGATACAGGATTGATGCCTTTGTTGGGTAGATACAGGATTGATGCCTTTGTTGGGTAGATACAGGACTGATCCCTTTGTTGGGTAGATACAGGATTGATGCCTTTGTTGGGTAGATACAGGACTGATCCCTTTGTTGGGTAGATACAGGATTGATGCCTTTGTTGGGTAGATACAGGACTGATCCCTTTGTTGAGTAGATACAGGATTGATGCCTTTGTTGAGTAGATACAGGATTGATGCCTTTGTTGGGTAGATACAGGACTGATCCCTTTGTTGAGTAGATACAGGATTGATGCCTTTGTTGAGTAGATACAGGATTGATGCCTTTGTTGGGTAGATACAGGACTGATCCCTTTGTTGGGTAGATACAGGACTGATCCCTTTGTTGAGTAGATACAGGATTGATGCCTTTGTTGAGTAGATACTGGATTGATACCTTTGTTGGGTAGATACAGGATTGATGCCTTTGTTGAGTAGATACTGGATTGATACCTTTGTTGGGTAGATACAGAATTGATGCCTTTGTTGCGTAGATACAGGATTGATGCCTTTGTTGGGTAGATACAGGATTGATGCCTTTGTTGGGTAGACACACGATTGATCCCTTTGTTGAGCAGATTCTGGACTGATGCCTTTGTTGAATAGATAGTGGACTATTGCCTTTGTTCAGTAGATACTGGATTGATGTATGATTTAATTTGATTTGATTTATGATTGTCACATGTATTAATATACAGCAAAAAGTATAGTGCCTTGAGCACTATACAGGCAAAGCATACCATTCAGAGAGAAAGAAATTAGTGTTACTGTCATAGCTAAGGTGTAGAGAAAGATCAAATTAATGCAGGATAGGTCCATTCAAAATCTGACAGCAGCAGGGAAGAAGCTGTTCTTGAATCACATGAGTCAGTACTGGACTGAAACCTTTGTTGAGTAGATACTGGACTGAAACATTCGTTGAGTAGATACTAAACTGAAACCTTTGAGTAGGTACTGGACTAGCAGCTTTGTTGAGTGGATATTGGACTGATACCTATGTTGAGTAGATACTGGACCAGCAGCTTTGTTGAGTAGATACTGGACCAGCAGCTTTGTTGAGTAGATATTGGACTCGCACCTTTGTTGAGTAGATATTGGACTCACACCTTTGTTAAGTAGGTACTGGATTGGCAAGTTAACTATAATAGGTATAAGCCTTTGCTGAAGATGAAAGTCAAACATTTTATCAATCAAATGCTAAATTATATTATTGCAGGGAAATATTTTGTTCTGGCAACAGTTTGGCAGTTTTTTGTACAAGATTAATTTTTTCAAAGAACATATTGCCTCAGATCATCTGGGAATGTTTACAATCCATGTGCCACAAATTTATTGTAAACAGGAAAATTAGGAACAGCCAGCATGACAAATTCACCATATCTCAAATAGCACAAGTGCTTCCATCAGCAACTTGTGTATCAATCATTCTTACTAACAATCCCTCTTCAAAAGACAAAATAATTTCCTCAACAGAAAATCAAATTATAATTTAGTTGAATTCTTTGCATAAATGTTTTGCCAAGAAAAATTCTGGCAATATCAGTAATTTGCAAGTTATGAAGTGAATTCTCTAGTTCATGGCCTGCATCAAAGCCCAACTGATTTATTCAGTAATTTCATCTAAATAAAGCAAATATTTAACAAGCACATCATACAGTCATGTTAAAGTAATTAGAATTTCAAAATGTCCTGTCATCCCTTGATGATACTTGGTAATCGCTGGGCAAATCTGAATATTTCAAGATGGGACTCTAAACAAACATTTAGTGCAGGATCTAGTACATGGGTTTCCAACTGAACTTAATCAGACATGTGTTTATATCCAGAGTTAGTGACTAAAGATAGACAACTCTACGTTCTGTAATAGTTAGCTAAAGAAATAAATTGTGCTGATACTTTTCTATCTGTTGACATTGTAAATTTTCTACAGTACTGGCAGTTAAATCGACAAACTTCGTAGAAGACACTGTAGTCAATGGATTAGTTCTTTATATTTAACAGTGGGATCTTTTGAAGGAATATATCACCACATCCAAATATTTTTGTAAGTACTAACACTGTTGCATTAGTCATTCAATTCTATACAAGGCTAACCCAGATTTGATTTGCATTCAATTCTTATTGGATGGCTTTCATTCCAATCAATTTTTGGGATGATTTGCTGTGTCTAATTTTCTTGCTATTCACTCATGAACTCTTTGGTGATTGATTAGGTGAGAAAAGGACAAAGCTGATCTGCAGATCTCTATAGAGTCAAATAATCTACATTCCCTGCCACTTGCACATGTGGAATGGCTATTTGGACTCAATACTGAATGGATGTTAACAACATAGAACCACATTCCTTGTCCATATGCAGCCATATCCGGACAGCACTCAGGATTAGGTTGATAAATGGCATGTTGCATTCATGCCACACAAGTGATGGGCAATGGCCACCTCCAACAACAGAGTCCAACCATCTCTCTTGATGTTCAACAGCATTACCATTGCTCAGACCCCCACAAAAAGCATCCTGAGGGTTACCATTGATCAGAAACTTAACTGGACTAGTCAGACAAATATTGTGGCTACAAGAACAGGTCAGAGGGTAGGAAATTTGCCAAAAATAACTAACCTCCAGATTCCCCAAAGTCCGCCTACCATGTATCTCTGTCAGGCACTTTAAAGTGTTTCTCTGAATTAAGTTTCAATTCTAACTTTTAATTCTTTCTTTCAGCTCCAGTCCTTCAGAATTTGACCTCAAAGGTTTAAATTAATTCTGAATCATTCCCTCCCCCTCACACACACTCTAAATGTCTTCGCCCAGCCTCACTCCTCCCCCCTTCTGCAGCCTTCAGCTTTCTGCCAGTTGTCCCATGATGCCACCTCTATTTATAATACTGACTCCTCTCTCTCCACCACCCCCCCTCAACATTACCTTCCTTCTGCCCCCCCCCCCTTCTCAATGAAGTACAATTCGAGCTTCGTGCTCCCCCTTCCCCACCACTGACTGATTTTTGGCACCTTTTTTTTGAAGCTCTCAGGCTGTGTCTCCCTGGGCATGTGAGATGCGTGTTCTTCTCATGCCAGTGTTAGTGCCACCACCCAACCATCAGAGTTGATTGATGGAGGGTAGGGCATGTGTCTCCGCATTGTGGGGAGATCGGCGCTATAAATCAAAGAGGTGTCACCAGGCTTTGGCTGAAGCACAAGACTGCAGGAGGGAAGGGAGATGTCAGCAGATGACAGGATAACCTCTCTCCAATTGCTTCTTGTTAGTCTCCCTTCCTGCGTCTGCATTTCCCCTCCATCTTTTTGGGCACTTTCTTACCAGTACAGCCTGTACCAGCTTGCCCTCACCTCTGATTTAAGATGATTCGAAGGATTTGAAAGGTTGCAGGAGAGAAGCTGTTTCCTGTGGTGCGAGAGTCTAGAACAGGGGGTATAACCTTAACTTTCAAGCTAAGCTATTTAGAGAGATTGCAGAGGGAACATTCGCACAGAAGGATAATGGGAATCTGACAACTTTCTCCCCAATGGCCCACTGGAAATATAAAAATTGAGATTGTTAGATTTTTGTCAGACAGGTGATTTAAGGGAGACGGAGTTAAAATGTAAAATGAGTCATGATTTAACTGAATGGCAAAATGATGTTCCTATTTGCGATGGCCATGTAATGGGAAATTATTGGGAAACTAAATATTGTGTAGTTTTGCTCTTTCTATATGTCATGTCATTCTTTTAAAGAAAGGCCATTGAATTGAATGTGGGGAAAAATGATCACCTCCTCTATTGAGGACACAAACATTCACACTGCCAGCCAGTTTACAGGCACCATCTCACATCCAGGCTGCTTTCCGAAAGGCTTGGTCAAAAGTGGAAGGGCACAAATGGTAGCCAATTAATTTAAGTTAACTGGCTACGTCCAGAGGCTGACTGACATTCTCCTTTGGCCGACAGCCCCCACGAGGACTAAGCCGGCTGGCTAGAGGCAGTTTCACAGCGGGGGCGGGCAACACCTCCACTTCTGCCAGTCACAGTTGTGACTGCTAGCTGTCCTGTTGGGGTGGGGGGAGAGGGCTCTGCACAGTGTTTCCCCTCCACAACGATAATCAATAGCTGTGGCCATTTTTAAATTTAAAAGTTTGTAAAGTTATTGAGATATCACATCTAGATGGAGACGTGCTCTCGCCGTCACTCTCTTTCCCCCTTGCGTGTAATTGCCCCTGCACTTTCAAGAGTCCTCTCGTCATCCCTAATTGGATGGCAAGCTTCCATTTTGAGCATTAGTTGGTTATTTTTGAGAAAACTGACTGCCTACTTATCCCTGAAAGTAGGCAGTCAAGTGGATAAAGTTGTTAAGAAGGCATATGGAGTCTTAGCTTTTATTGGCAGGGGGATTGAATTTAGGAGCCGCAGCATCATGTTGCAACTGTACAAAACTCTAGTGCGGCCGCACTTGGAGTATTGTGTGCAGTTCTGGTCCCCACATTATAAGAAAGATGTGGAGGCATTGGAGAGGGTACAGAGGAGGTTTACCAGGATGTTGCCTGGTATGGAGGGCAGGTCCTATGAAGAGAGGTTGAAGGATTTGAGGTTGTTTTCGTTAGAAAGGAGGCGGCTAAGAGGGGATCTTATTGAAGCATATAAGATGATTAGAGGTTTAGATAGGGTGGACAGTGATAGCCTTTTTCCTAGGATGGAGAAAGCTAGCACGAGGGGACACAGCTTTAAATTAAGGGGTATGAGTTATAGGACGGATATCAGAGGTAGGTTCTTTACTCAAAGAGTGATTAGGGAGTGGAATGCCCTGCCTGCAGCTGTTGTAGATGCGCCAAGTTTGGTGGCGTTTAAGAGGTTAATTGATAAGTATATGGAAGAGAAGGGAATGGTTTAGTTTGGAGGGGCATTGCTTTTTATTTTGGTCGGCACAACATCGAAGGCCGAAGGGCCTGTTCTGTGCTGTAATGTTCTATGTTCTATGTAAGTGAGCATTCTACGGAGAAGGGTCTGGACTCTCATGGGGCCACAGCATGATGGTCTCCACCCAATGTCAAAAATCCTGCTTTGAAACTCTCTTTATCACTTCACAGATAGTGCCTCACCTGCCAAGCGTTTCCAGAATTTATGCTTTATTTCATTGAGCTTGGCTTCATACAGTATGGCTTCTGATTGAGAGAAATGTGAATCCAATTACTACCCAGGGTGTGCGGCCCTTAATCTAGATGGACAGGCCTGTGCATGTTGGATGGAGTCATCTTCCACATGAGCAATGAAACTAAGTTCTTGTCTCAGATGCATGTGAGTTGTCCAATGTACTGTTTGAAGAAGTGCAGAGATTGAACCCTGTGTTCTGACTGACGTTTTTCCCTCAGCTAACACCAAATATGGATGATCTGGACATTTAACTGATTTCTGTCTGTGTACAAATTGACTGCTACACTTCACCACTTTCAGCAGTGACTCCATTTCATTGCAAAAGTAAATTATTGGGTGTGACCCTCATATTACAGAAAAGCAGTTTTCTTCTCTTTCTCTTTAATCCCCTGTCTTCCTTTTAACAATATGATAGTCTCTGACTTTATCATCAATTCTAGTTTGGTTACTGTGCTAAACCGCAATGTAGAGCTGAACTGTCCTTTAAGATTATGTCATTATATATTTTTCATGTTCTCTTAACCTTGCCTTCAGGACTCTTCCGGTTCCCATGTGTGCTCTTAACCAGACTTACAATTGCTGCAATAAACTGCAGATTTATTGCCCTTTGAGACTGAATCTTTTGTCACAGCTGAGCAACTTTGGAATCTTAAAATAAGTTGACATGAAGTGTTGACATTAACTGTGCTCTTGAGTTGCCCAACAATGCTTAATTGCAGTAGTTGTAAAAGAAGGATTAAAAAGAAACACTATCTCTGTAGCAACTATCTTGGTATGCTTCCCATTTGCTGCCAGCCCTTCTTTAATTCTTATGGTCCTGAAAGCAACAAGTCAAATCTTCCTGGAAAAATCATAGCATCTTAAGGGTGCATTTCATTGTTGTTGCAGCTTCAAGGATTGAAAAGATGTGCCAGGGTCTCCAAATCTCCAGAACATGCTGGTTGATTTTCACCACTTCAGCATTTTTTTCACCAGTTGATTTACCCCGCTTCACTTTTGCCTTGCCATCTCACCACCATCATCGTACCCATCCCCATTGCTTATTATTTTTCAAGAACTTAGTGTGAGGCAGCAGTGCTAGCCACTGTGTCTCCATGCTGGGCGTCCTGGTAACATATTAGTTAGCGCTTCTGTCTTATAGTTCAAGGATCTGGGTCTGATTCTAGCCTTAGGTGATATCTGTGTATTCTCCCCATGTCTGCGTGGGTTTCCACCAGGTGCTCTTCTTTCCTCTCACAGTCCAAAGATGTGCAGGTTAAGTTGATTGACTGTGCTAAATTGATCTTTAGTGTCAGGGGAATTAGTGAAGTAAATGTATGGAGTTATGAGAATAAAGACTGGGTGGGATTGTTGTTAATTGAGACTCAAAAGACCAAATGGCCTCCTTCGGCACTGTAGGGATTCTATAATACTATGATTTTCATTTCATTTGCCTGTTCAGATTGCTGGAAAAAGCTAGAGCTCTTAATTAACAATGCAAGTCCCCTTTTGACACTGTTGTCATTGTTAATGTGATGCCAATCCAAGTGTGGGCCCAGCAAGAAACCAAATATGGAGTTTAATTTCCACCTGTAATAAATTGCCATTAAAGATAATGGGATAAACATTCATTGGGATCTGTTTGTTGGGGTAGGGTGTAGTTGCACCATGTGAACTACCTGTTCCTCTTGCTGTTGAGACAAGCAAGACACAAACTTGAAGCTACCTCCTCACTGAGCTGATTGACATGTTGATCTATGTACATTGCTTACTGTTGGCTGTATGAGCACTTAATCGGGAGTTGAGCAGCATGCGATGGTCTCACGTGGTGCAATAGTCAGAAGGGGCTGCCATTGGCTTCCTGTACTGACAATAACTACATGTAGGAGGTGCATGAGAACAGAGAGGAGCCCTACTTTCATGGACACAGTATTCACAGCCTTTGGCATGGAGGCAGACAGGCAGAAAGAGGTCATGTTTCTTGAGGAGGTGGCTCAGAATGAAAGAGAGTAAGTGGCCAAGGAAGTCAATGCAAGGAGTCTGACACAAGGATCTCACAGCAGTGTCACAGAGGAGTTCAAAAGCTTCATGCATGTAATCATGGTCAGTAAATACATCTTCACAGGATATTTCCTACCCACTACTTCACAATTTAGTTTTACATATCATACCCCATCCTGGCCCTCAGGATCTGGCCTAACATTTAAGCTCTTCACCTCACTCTCATGCCTATTCCAATGCTGCCAATCTCACAGCCAGCTCCTGCTGCTTTTTACGGCTCTTCAGCTGTCCAACTGAAGCAGGCACGTCAACAAAAACACAGTCCAGCACAATCGCTCACATTCTTCCTTCCACTTGCAGGGAAAGGTTATCTATAAGTGCTGGGAGCAAAGCAGAATTGCTGGGAGACAAAGATGTCTCCATCTCCTCAGCTGTGGAGGAGATGTTTTTTGCATTGTGAGGTTGGCAATGACAGAGCTTGTGTCATCCAGCATTGCTGAGATATTGGAGGATGATAGTATATTCCAACATTACTCCCCTTCTCATCCTCATCCTCGTATCTGGTGAGGTATGTTTCTAATGGTGTGACCATGAACCTTTTGCTTTACACTGCATTCTCTTCCCACCCAGTGTCCCTGTATTCCCCCAGTGTGGGCAAGTCACTTCAGCAAGACGCAGACATAGTTGGGAACTCATCAGGAAGGACAATCCTGCTTTAACTGGAGAATCCAATAACAATACACATTATCACAGCATCTCTGATTGTCTCCAACATTCTGTTTGATTCATTACATATTTCCAACTTATTTTCTTTTAGACCTAAGCACTGTAAACTGTGCTGACCTTGTCACCCACGTGGGCTGAGATGAAGAAAGATTGCCAAGTAATGCTTAATAATAAGTGTGCGTGTAAGGATTCTTTTCTTTGTTTTATCTTTCAGTGTGCTGAATGTGAATTTGAATTGTTAACTTTGGAAATGTTTCCCAAGAGGAATTTTGTAAGTAACTGAACATGTGTTCTGTTGTGTAAACATCTTCTGCTCTGCATGATTCAAGCTAAGGTCATGAAAGCTGCAAACAGCTAGTAACACTCAAAGTGATCACATTCAACGAAGCACCACAAAGTGAAACTGTATACACCACGGGGGGCTATATTCACCATCATTACCTCAGTACACCTTGTCTGGTTTTCATTTAATATGGCCAACTTTGGTTTGACATGTTCTTGGACATTTGATCATTGAGATTTAATTATATACCATTTAGTCACATTTCATTTGATCATGTGACATTTATTTATTGCTCATAGATGTTTTGACATTTACCTGATTTGAGTATCTTAGTATCACCAAACCCTGAATAAGATATTTGAGGTTTCATTTCACAGTGGGATGGAGAAGATAATTTATGAACCAAAGAAAGCACAAAAATCAAAAGACTTAGTGCTAACTATTCTTTATGTTTCCATAGCATCAGCCACAATGAGGAACCTAAAATTCATACTTCTGTTATACCAGTGGAGTTTAATGGTTTCATAATGATTTTTACAAAACATGTTATAAGCAGCAAGTTAAAAACAATAAAATCAAAATCAAACATACTTCAAATCAAAGCTGCCTACATCTCCATTTTCGTAATTTGCTTCTTGTGTCTGTCATCCAACACACTCTGTGTTTTTCTCTCTCTGTCAGTCTGTGTTTTTATTTCTTTGTTAATATGAAATTGTGTTTGTGAAGTTGGACTTTGAAATGGGTGAAGATATAAAAAATTGTAAAAATGCCCGAGGGCAAAAACATTGTATGGTCCCTTTAAAAGCTGGTCTTTTGTTTCAGTGCTTGGAGGTTTAAAATGCAAAGTATGTCCAAGGTGCAAGATGAGACATTTGTATCAAAAAGTCCAGCAATGGTCTTATCAAGCAAGCTGTTTTTTTAAAATTTAGCCCAATCAATTTAAAGTAGACATTCAGCTAACAGGAGCCTATAAAAATTGAATTTGATGGTGTTGACAACATCAGACCAATCATATTGTAGGAAAATTGATAGGTCATCACAGGTATAAAAGAGAGAGTGGGGAAGAGCAACTGAACGACTACCTCCTCTTGAGCCTCAAGAGGGAGAGAGCAGCTCTCAACTCTGCCAGCTTCAGATAGCTCTCAAGTGAATGCGTCACCTAACTAGTGAAAGGTACAAAATCAGAAATAAAGTACAGACAGAGGATTCAACAGGAGAACTCCAAAAGATTCTGAAAGCCACAAACCTGATTGTATTTTTGAGATTGGCTGAATTCTTTTTTTTGGTTAATGAATGAGTATTGTATTTATTTGAACATTTCATCAGAAACTTACTTTATATGATATGTTACTTATTTAGTCAAAGTTCCCTCTTAGTTAAATAAATAAAATGTTAGGTGCTCATGTTAAAGTGAGTCTCAGGTATTTCTGTTAGTTAATCACTGAACCCTACTGAAGAACAGTTCACATCTTGCACAGCACTTTTAACAGATTATAGTTTGAAGTATTCCTCTTTGGGGAATTTGGCATTACGTCTAAAAAGGGGATCAAACTCCATATCAGAACACTCCTTTGTCCTCGAAAGTTACCTTTAATTCCTTACTCCCTCAGCTTGTGTTTCTCTCTTTTTTGGCCTTTCTCTCTATCCCCCTCTCAGCTGATACTTTGCTCTCTCCTTTTTTTCTCTCTCCTCTTTCTCTTTCCCTTTTTCTCTCTCTTTCTCTTTCTCTCTCACATACACATTAGGACTGTTTTCCTTGTGCTCTCCTGACTTGCCTGCTTTTTGGTCTCTGACATCCAACTGGAATTTCATCCGAATGTTTTCATGCGACAACAGAAGATATTGTTTTACAATAATTCTCTTGATTAGTATTTGTCAACACAATGTTTGCATCTTGTACTCTGTCAGCGAGTATGATAATGGTTTTAGCACTTTGTCTCTTCCATTGACACTTATTCCAAGTAACTTCTGTTTCACTGCCCAAGAATGTTAGAGAGGATTGCGTGGAAAGAATATTTGCAGCATTACAAACTGTGATGTACCACAAAGGAAAAGCCCTAGTTTCTTCATTGGTCTTTCAATTTCAAAGTAATTTTGAACATAGATTTCTTTTGCTTTTAATTCCATGAATTAACTTTCACAAAGGTCTGCAATTAGATGATTTGTATTTATTAGATGGGCAAGTAGTCCAATTAATTGAAGAAATGTGTGGCATTACTATTCACTGAATCCGATAGCCATGGCATTCCATAGGCAACACGGTGCCACAGTGGTTAGCACTCACAGCGTCAGGGACTCAGGTTCAATTTTGGCCTTGAGTGACTGTGTGGAATTTCACATTCCGCCTAGTGTCTGTATTGGGTTTCCTCCGGCTTCCTCCCACACTCCAAGTGCCAGTTAGGTGGCGAGGCCAACATCTATGGAATTATGAATGAAGTCAGAATCTTGCCGAAAAGCCTAAATCTGACATACCAGAAAGTGGGGCCCTCACATCTCAAAGTGGTAATCACACATTCCAAAAAGTGGGGATCTCACAAGTCAAGAAGCGGTAATCACACTTCATGCGAAATTTCTCCTTTGTGTCCCAAGATATGTAGGTTAGAAGGAATTAGCCATAGGAAATATGTGAGGTTATGGGGATAGGATAGGAGACTAGACCTGTGTAAGTTAGTCTCTCAGAAAGTTGGTATAGATGCAATGGGCCAAATGGCTTCTTCTGCATTGTAGGGGTTCTATGATCAAGGGTTACAAAGTATCAGTATCTCCTCAATAAACCATTTGAACACCAGGATAATCTGCGACACTCTATAAGAGTATCCAATTCAGAATTTTTTTCTTTCTGATAAAATTGATAACTGTTGCAAATGAAACTCAATGCCTTCCTGCAGATACCCTAAACAGCCAGGAAATCCATTATTGTATCAAGAGGTCATCAGTCTTTGAACCCCCATCAAGACTGAACAACTGAATCACGATTAATATCAGTCTTGTACAAGAGAAAAGATTGAAAGCTGGCATGCTGCAAGCTCTTGCTGATTTTTTAACTAAATAGTGACAAGTATCCAGGGTGCCAGGGATCATAGAACCCCTACAATGCAGAAGAGGCACAATGGTTAGCAAAGCTGCCTCATAGTGCCAGGGACCTGGGTTTGATTCCCGGCTTGGGTCACTGTCTGTGTAGAATTTGCACATTCTCCCCATCTCTGTGTGGATTTCCTCTGGACGTTTAGGTTTCCTCCCACAGTCCAACAATGTGTGGGTTAGATGGATTGGCCACTTTAAATTGCTCCTTAGTGTCAGGGGGGGCTAGCTGGGTAAATGCATGGAGTTATGGGGATAGTATGTGGGTGGGATTGTGGTCAGTGCAGACTTAATGGGCCAAATGGCGGCCTCCTGCACTGTAGGGATTCTATGATGCTATCATAGTGCATCTTACGGTTGAAGTTTATTTATCCAAATGTGATTAAATAAACAGAACTCTTTTTTGAAAAGTTATTATTTTGCTTTGTAAAACTTGGTTTCTTGTTGAAAAGCCTTCACTCCTGGCGAAGTTCCATTCAGAGATGTGACTTCACGTAGGCATGGTGGGTCAATTACCTTTCTTTTGTGCTGCTGTTTGACTGACCCAATTCAGAGTATCTGGAGCAATTTAAAGAATTTGCAGCAGGAGCTTCTATCTCTGTATCAGTGGGATTTTTTTGTGTTGATAGGATACAAATGCTTTCCCTGTGATAGATGTCAGTGTGAATGTTTGTGCCTGCCCACCAGTTGTAATGGCTTTTTGTTGTTACAAAAGGGATTACTCACTATTACCTAATTCTACGAATGAGAAATGGGCCAAAACCAGAAAGTAATTGCTGCAATATCCTGACTTGATGGAGCCAGATTTAATTCGCTGCACTGGAAAACAAGCTGAAAATTGTAGAATTGTACTTGCCATAAATGTTTTGCGTTTCCAGAACAGGGACTTATACCAGAGAGTAATTTATTCACCGACTTAGCAGCTACTTCAAGCTTGTACTCTGCCAATGCTCCTGGGGATATTTCCTATGTTTGAGGTGGCACGGTAGCGCAGTGGTTAACACTGCTGCCTCACAGCACCAGAGACCTGGGTTCGATTCTCAGCTTGGGTCACTGTCTGTTGGAGCCAGCACGTTCTCCCCATGTCTGCATGATTTTCTTTCAGGTGCTCTGGTTTCTTCCAAAAGATATGCTGGTTAACTGCATCGGCCATGCTAAATTGTCCCTTAGTGGGCATGAACAAGCGCCGGAGTGTGGTGACAGGGGGATTTTTACAGTAACTTCACTGCAGCGTCACCAACTTGTGACACTAAAAAATAGACTTTAATTCATGACCTCTTTTGCAGCTGCGTTATCGTGTGACAACTTGGTCTACATGTTTAATCTAAAAAAAACTGCCCTCCACTTTCAAAGATAGTATCTAATGCATTGATTGGCCAATAGACAACCTGGAAGCCCATTCTCAAAAGAGTAGCTTTGATTTAATTCACTCAACTTTGTTACAGCAGCATGACCTGGGACCAAAGGGGCATTTGAGGTTTGAGACATGACTCCTACTTTGAATGGAATACCTGAGCTGAACTTGCCTGGTCCAAGCAAACTTGTCCAGACAGCCACTGAAAACCCTTGTGCATGCTGTTGTCACTTATAGGATGCATTTCTTTAAAAGCTTTCCTCATAGGACCTGCCAAAAAAGTTTCCAAATGAATTCCAATATGCCAAAACTCAGATACCCACACGCTGGCTCCCTAATTGGCATCAGTTGTCTGTCTCAGATGTTTTGAGGTTAAATTGATCATCTCTTTTTCAAATCTTCTCACTGCCTTTCTCCACCTTAACTTTATTATTTCCTCCAACCTTCCATTTCGATCCATATCCCCACTCCCTACCAGCTTCCTGGGCGGAGTTTTCTCAGAAATAGGTAAGGCTGATGACGTGTGGGAAAAGTAGAGTTGAGCCAGCTGGTGGCAGTGATGGCTTTTCATGTCATATAGTGTGGCACCTAGTCAGAAAAATGTTCATGCATGGGTTCCATGCCATATCGTTGGCAAGGCGTCCTCTGATTCCATCACCCCACCCACCCCCCCGCCATCACGTCAGTGCTTCGAACATCAGGGCAACACTCTTCAGACCATTAGGCTTAAAGGCCTTAAGACCTTTAAGGTCTTAAAGGGCCCAGCAGCAAAACTTTGCAGGTTGCCAAGAAATAATGGTTGTCAAGAAACTAATACTGTGAGATGTATGATATTCTTGCTATAAGAAAGAGAAATGGAAATGAAGAAAGATGTGTGCATACATTTTATTGATTCCAGTGAGGCATGTGAGAAGGTGAAACATTAAAAATTGATGAGCATGTTAGAGTCTCTCGACTTTGATCTTGATGGCTAGGATCACAGGGTGATAAGAAATCTTTATTGGGAACAAACTACAGTCGTAAAAGTTCAGAATGGTCTGAGCAATGTTGTGAAGCTTAAAAGAGGGGTCAGGCAAGGGTATGTTTTCTCCACAGATTTAATAAACTTATATAGTGAAAATATTCTTTGAGAGATTGAACACCTTTCTGGATTATTAGTTGGGGAGTTACAACTTTAACAACAGATACAATAACAATAAGAGTCTGAAAATAATGGTCCAAAATAATTGGAATTCTGAAAAATGGATGAGTTGAATAGTCACTGCTTTTGGCTATGTTATTAATAGGGATGCATTCTTTCTTTGCTTTTACAATTCATAGCAGTATGTGATAAACTAATGTAATAAACTTGCTGTACAATGAGTTTCAAAAGATAGTCAAGGTGACTGATAACTATGAACGAAATCTATCCGTCTAAAGCCATTTTAGAATTTATTATAATGTTTTGTTTCCACTCCTCTGAGCGGGGAAAGTTAACAACTAAAGGATCCATGCCTATCTTAGCCTGCTTACTGCTCCACTGCCTGGAATTATCAGTCTAACCCTTCTGTTTTTCACTTTTGAGTTTGTTTTGTACTCTGTTGCGATCAACATCATTGAAGGTATTGGCAGGCCAGTTATTGGACAGTGTCAGTTCACCCTGTAGGAAAGATACTTACAGTCAACAGTTTGGAGGTATCTCAGTTTCTGCAACACTTTGATCTTGATCCCTGTTTTTTTTATGTATATATTTTATAGTATACAGCTGACAAGATTGTAATTTGAGCCATTCTGCAGATGTCCTAAATTGCAAGAGAGAAATCCTTGCAGTTCATTAATGTCAGCAGACTTCCATGATTATATTTCAGCGCTGAATATTGTCAGCAATGTTGTTGCTCTGTCTGATGATTGTGACCTGTTTTTAAATTGTACAATTCTTTTTTGTTCGTTTCCTGCAGTGCAGCAGAATGATGAATTTTATAAAGGGTGGGTGAGGTAAATAGGTAACAAAGCTGAACGTAATCTAGAATTGGCAGATACCAATAAGACAATATGGAAAGAAATGCCAGCTTTGTTTGGATCGCTAGTTATTGAATTATATTTATTTCATTGGAATTATCCATTGTTCTGTTTTCACTGTTTTCTGAAGGCGATGATCTGGCAATTCTATAACGTTAGCTTCTCAGCCAGAGGATTAAGATAAATGACAAAAATTACTCATGCAGCGCACACATGGGAGTTCAGAGCTATCAGATGGAGAGGTTATGACCTACCACGTGAGACAACCATAAATTGAGGGAAAAGTGTGTTTGCAATGTTGTGAATTCACTGGATGTGCGTTATGAGGTAAGGCTGACAGACAAAACGTTATCATATTTATTAGCTTTGGTTTGGGCATTCACCTGAGGGGTTGAGAGGACATCATAAACTGCAAGTTTACTGAGCCACGTGAATCCCAAGGTAAGTTAAATTGTCTGAGCAGGTACTTCCTTGTGAGGTTTCCTAACATCACTGTGCACTCATAAAAAGTGATTCCATAGTCTTGCATTATTTTACCACAGATACAATTTGAATCAGTACCACGACTAGAATATCATAGAATCCCTACAGTGCAGGAGGAGGCCATTCAGCCCATTGAGTCTGCACTGACTCTCTGACAGAGCATTCCACCCAGGTCTTACTTCCATAACCTCATATACTTACTCTAGTAATCCCTCTAATCTACACACCTTGGGACAATAAGGGACAATCTGGCATGGCTTTTCCACATAACCTGCGCATTCTGGACTGTGGGAGGAAACTGGAGCATCCAGAGGAAGGCCACACGGGCACGGGGAGAACATACAAACTCCGCACAGACAGAATTGAACCCAGGTCAAGATTGTAATTTGAGTCATGAGCGGATGTCCACATTGCAACACAGAAATCCTTACAGTTCATTCATGTCACCACGATTGTATATACAGTACTGAATTTTGTCAGCAATGTTGTTGCTCTGTATGATACTGGTGATCTGTTTTTAAATTGCTAACCACTGTGCCATCATGCCACTTGCATACTAAGTTTTAGCGCTTTACATTAAAGGCAAATATGACGCATGAATGATTTGGAGTTCCTTTTATCTACACATTTAGTTTTTAGTTTTCTTAATGCTATAAAATAAAACTTTAAAATGTTTGCTTTGGAGAAAAGCATGTTAGATAAACAATATACATCTGGCACTGAATCAAATAGTTTCAACTGTGATGATATTTGACAATTTGACTCTGGTGTTTTCTCTTCAATATGTTTTGCTTTATTTTCACTATTGCAGCAATTACAGCATTATCCCGAAGCTAATTAAACATTTCCGAGAAAGTCAGCAGTCTGTGTGATAGCATCAAAGTGACTTCGATGCTCATAGAATGAGTGAAGCCGCAGACATGGATTCTTCAGTCATTCTGATAGTTCTAAACAATGACATTGTGATCCTCAGCTTATTCTGACTCTGTTCTCTGAAGGCAGTATTGCGTTTGGATCTTAAGCATGTTAAACACAAAATTAGAATACTAGAGCTTCTGAGTATACATAACTTTTATCTTTGGGAACAATAGTATGCATTTCTTCCACATGTGTTACATTACATTAGGAAGACTTGTGGCACTTAGGTCGTCTCTCTCTGCCTAAGTTCTATATTTGAATCCCACCCAAGGGCTTGATGGCCCTGGAAATTGCATTTGTAATGGGGTCAAACAGGTTGAGTGTCTGCATCCTTGCAGTATCCTGGCAATACATGTCAATGGCAGCCAGTAAGAGTGGGAGCAATTTCTGCTCAGACATGGGATGGAAAGAATGTTGGTACCTCTACCATCGCCAATCATGGCTCCAGGGTACAGCATACACTCAAAAAGTGCGCACTGCCACAGCAACTCAGACTCCTTGACTCAACTCAGGGCAGCACAGTGGTTAGCACTGCTGCCTCACAGGTGCCAGAGAACCAGGTTTGATCCCTGGCTTGGGTCACTGTCTGTATGAAGTTTGCACATTCTCCTCATGTCTGTGTGGGTTTCCTCTGCGTGCTCCGGTTTCCCCCCCTCCCCCCTCACTCCAAAGATGTGTGGATTAGTTTGATTGGCCATGTTAAATTGCCACTTAATGTCAGGGGGTGCAGCAGGATAAATAAGTGGGGTTAAGGGGATAGGGCCTGGGTGGGATTGTTTCGTGCAGATTCGATGGGCCAAATAGCCTCCTTCTGCACTGTATCACATCATCACCACCAATATACAAATTAATTCCTCTCCATTTGTCAGATTCCAGTCAATGTTTTATATTGTATAATCTGCATGCATGTCATAACTTATCATTTTGTATATTCACATGTAGTTCATATTTTCCTGAATTGAAATTCTTTGGCGTTAAAGTAATTATTAATAATATAAGAAATTCTGACCCAATGTTAAGTGAATAATCAACAATATTTTGTGGCCCATAAATTGGTCCACTTGATTATTTCAGCTAACTAGCAAGTGTATGGCATTTTAAAGATGTTTCTTATGTATATTGCTCAATTTCAATCTGATCAATCTTTATTTTTTGAAGGAGTGTGGAAAGCGATTAATTCTGAACCAAAATCTAGGGAATATTTTTGTAGATAATGGAATTGAAGCAGCTATAGGACATTTGCTATTTTGACGGATACATTAGGATGAATGTACACCCAAAAGGAGGTTTCATGAAGAAATTGATAAATGTTTGGGAGGGGAGAGGAGATGAGTCTTGTCTTAAAGTGGATATAGATATTGTTTTAAATTTAGAATCCAGACAGAAACAAAAATTTTTACACAGATGATTAAAAAAATTGGAAGTTTTTATTACACGTTTTGTAATGTCAGATCTGGCAGTATTTCAATTCTCATTTGCAATGTTACATATGTTTAAAGTTTATTTATTAGCCAGAAGTAGACTTACATTAACACCACAATGAAGTTACTGTGAAAATCCCCTAGTTGCCACACTCTGGCACCTGTTCAGGTACACTGAGGGAGAATTTAGCGTGATCAATGCACCTAACTAGCACTTCTTCAGACTATATGGGAGGAAACCCATGCAGATATGGGGCGAATATGCAAACAGACCTGGGTTGCTGATGCTGTGAGGCAGCAGTGCCATCATGCTGTCCCCCAATAACTAAATGAGGGCTTGTTCAGGATAAGTCAGTATGTGTGATGTGAAACTGATTTCTGATAGTTCTGCCCAGCCTTGGTTTTAAATTGAAGTTCTACAATATTCGTATTGATTAATAGCTCACTTCTAAAACACAACTGAAGAGTATCAGGACAAATAGGCACTACAGCATCCAGCTAAAAAATGTTAACAATGCCACACTTTGTTAAATATGGTAGATTTTGTTTCGAGTTTGAATCTTTACTGATATAGAGTTGAATTGATTGGATTATTCAATTAAGGACCACTCTGTAGAATCTGTTTGCTGGAAGCTAAAGTCTCCATAGTGAAATTGTACTTGTTCGTAACTACCCTTGAAATGCAATGACATTTTCCATTCACTGGCTCAGGTTTTGAAAAGCTATTGCTGACAAAACTGTCAACATTCTTTGACATTATCTATTGATACTGCCAGTAACTTCAGGGTTCACACGTTCATGAAATAACCCAGAAATAATTCAGAAATTCCTCTCAGAGATTGTACATCCAGATGGTATGCTGGATGGGTCCACCCCCGCCCCGCCCACCCGCTTCCCTGTCCCTCAGTCTAATCTGTAAGCACTCAGTAAATTGACAAAACTTCCACTTTAGTATGTTAATCTCAAGGGTTGAACCTTTGAATGAGGTGCACTGAGCTTCTTAATCGTGTACTAATTTCATGATTACTGGTCAGCATCCACACTGGCTCTGAAAAGCCAATAAATATATGCAATTTCAAATTTCTCCCTTAACAAGAATACATATTATTTTCAAATGTTTACAATAATTTCTATCATCTAATCATAATTTACTTTGTTCTCTGAAAAAAAATTAATTATAAATGAAGCAATTCAGTCCTTATTTCTTCTTGTTTGTTGTCTGTCTGGATACTTCATTGTGATTGGCTGCTCGCCCTGCTTGCTGCCATCAGCACTTCCCAATGCAAGAACATCTCTTTGTCTTGGCACTAATTTAAACTATTGTCAGGAAATGGAAATCCACATCACAGATAATGTCAGACTTTATCAAGGTCAATGTTGGATATCATTTCTTTGCCACTGACCTCAAAATTTAGGCCAATTTTCGATTGTGTCTATTAATGATCTATATAATCAATCCATCCATCCCACTGTAATATGTGTAAATTGTATGTCACATTGCCCAACGTGTTTGTCATAATTGGTTCAAATACCAGAGAAGGCAACAGATCACTGTTAATTAATATGGATGGCATAGTGGTTAGCACTGCTGCTTCACAGCACCAGGGATATGGTTTGATTCTGGCCTCGAGTCATTGTCAGTGTGGAGTTTGCACCTTCTTCCCGTGTCTGTGAGAGTTTCCTCCAGGTGCTTCAGTTTCTTTGCGTAGGTGATGTGCAGGTTAGGTTGATTGGCTATGCTGTATTGGCTATCCAATACAGTATAGAATAATCATCATCCACATAAATATACAGAAAAACAGGCAAATATAACTACAATTGTTTTGGATTATCAATTACTATTCATCATAACTGTAATCAGCGCATCCTTTCACACGGATACTGAAAGGGATGGATGGATATCAGGATGATAGGATAAAGCCATGAGCACACGGCACAATGGTGCACATCTTGCCAACACTGTTCGAGCGCCAAGCATAAAGGAGCCACTGTGAGGTCAAATACAACCAAACAGCACCCCAAAACCTCTGAGCAGTGAAAGAATTCCCCAGAAAGACGGAACATCAGGATGGAACCCTAAACCCGAGATGTGGCTTGACAATGTACCCTCTCACATACAGAAGGAGTAGAGCTACACAGCCTCACGAGAGAGTGCGGATAAAACAGAGTCCAGGTATCTAACCTCACCCCTGGGCCCCGCAGATAAAGGGAAACCTTCCATTAGGGAAAGGTAAACCTCAATCAGAGAAACTGTCCTGAAGCCATTCCCCAATTTTCAAAATGGATGCTACCCTTGCCTACACAGCCTAAGAGATACTTTTACAGATAAAGAGAAGTCGATAAATCAAGGATTTTCACACCACATTTGGGCTCACAATAGAACAAGCCTCACTCATCTCCAGCCACACCAGAGTTGCTCCTCAAGCTCCATCATCAGCCAGAAATTGGAATCCATTTCCCCAGCGAGGAAATGCCTCCAACTGGAAGAAGAATCATCAAGACATCCATTTACAGGATATCTCGGGGAGATACAATCCTCCTCCTCCAGACGAGATGAGGGAAACCCTGTAGGACTAAATATAACAAATCGTAAAATATAAAAGGACTCCATTTATCTAGATAGTGGGAACCTATACCTGAAGAAGAAGAGTCCTCCTTCAAGGGAGGTCAATCTACTCTGTCTAATATATTCTCCACAGGATCCAAGAATGGACAATCAAAGAAGCTACTGCTCTAACCTGCCCATCCAAGACAAGCTTAGAGTCATAGAATCATACAGGTTTACAGCATAGAAACAGGCCCTTCGGCCCAACTTGTCCAGGCTGTCCCTTTTTTTTAAACCGCTGAGCTAATCCCAATTGCCTGCATTTGGCCACATCCCTCTGTACTCATCATATTCATGTAATTATCTAAATGCTTCTCAAAAGACAAAATTGTACCTATCTCTATTACTACCTCTGGCAGCTTGTTCCAGACACTCACCACCTGCTGTATGAAAAAACTGCCCCTCTGGACGCTTTTGTGTCTTTTCCCTTCACACCTTAAATCTATGTCCTCTAATTTTAGACTTTCCTACCTTTGGGAAACTGATCTATTACCCTCATTATTTTATAGAACATAGAACATAGAACATTACAGCACAGAACAGGCCCTTCGGCCTTCGATGTTGCGCCGACCAATATAAAAAGCAATGCCCCTCCAAACTAAACCATTCCCTTCTCTTCCATATACTTATCAACTAACCTCTTAAACGCCACCAAACTTGGCGCATCTACAACTGCTGCAGGCAGGGCATTCCACTCCCGAACCACCCTTTGGGTAAAGAACCTACTCTGATATCCGTCCTATAACTATCACCCCTTAATTTAAAGCTGTGTCCCCTCGTGCTAGCTTTCTCCATCCTAGGAAAAAGGCTATCACTATCCACCCTATCTAAACCTCTAATCATCTTATATGTTTCGATCAGGTCTCCTCTTAGCCTCCTCCTTTCTAACGAAAACAGACTTTATAGACTTCTATAAAGTCATCCCTCAGCCTCCTATGCTCCGCAGAAAAAAGTCCCAGTCTATCCAGCCTCTTTTTATAACCCAAACTATCAAGTCGTGGTAGCATTCTACTAAATCTTTTCTGCACTCTTTCTATTTTAATAATATCGTTCCTATATTAGGGTGACCAGAATTGCACACAGTGTTCCAAGTGTGGCCTTACCAATGTCTTAATAAGACGTTAGAGAAACAACACAATGGAAAAAAGGACTGATAGGATGGGATTACTCTCACTGCCCCTGGACTTCAATGAAGCAAATGGCACCTACCTCCAGTCACACGGCCTACCTCCAGCCATCAACAGGTTTCCGCACATTTTCCCCCATCAAGGAAACCTTAGTGTAAGAGGGAGTTTAGAATAACTTGGGATTAAAAGACTAACAGATCAAGGTAGATTAGATCAGAGTGAATAGAGTATAGAAAAGTTACAAAGTGCCGAAATATACTGTTTGCATGGAGACACATGTAACCATTGTTAGAGAATTTAATCATGCATTTTTGAAAACATATTCTGTATTCAAAGCATATACCTTGGTGAAAGAAACATTGCTGTATGGCATGATGGGATGTAGTCAAGTAAAAAGTACCACGTTCCTTGGAACAATGCAGCTACTGAATGAAGGGAACAGCAATTCTTATCAGTGTCTCTAGATGGTCCTAATGAAGAGAATATTCATTAATCAAGGACAACCCAGAGATCTCAGACAATTCTAATGAATAGGACATACATGCACCAGATAATAGTTGTCTGAAAGGATCAGGAAACAGTGAGAAACTCTTAATGTTCATGAACTGAACATTAAGTTCATGAATCACATGCTACCCAGGAGTAAATGTTATTGGCTAAGGTAAATAATCAATACTAATAATTATTGGCTCATACTTGGCTGGGATGAGCAAAGGGTGAGCAAATGACTTTTGAAACTTGTACTATTGTAGTACCGAGAATGATGTAATTTCAGAGTGATTTTGAACTGCCCCAAGTCTTTCTTCCTTGTATGTTGAATAAAAACTTGGGAAATAAAGAAACAACTTTAGCCAGAAAACTTATCTCTGTGAGTCTTTGTGTTAGCTGAGCTGCGTTAAGTCTAAGCCAGCTTACTATTTAGACTCTGAAAACATTCCTACACCTAGCAATAGGAAGAAGAATCATCCAGACATCCACAGCCAGGTCATCTCGGAAAGGACAAGAATCTCCTCTTCCCAACAAGATGATCTGCTCACCATACATTCCAGGACCCAAACTACCAAGTAGCCACTGATAGAACTCATGCAGCCAAGGACAAGATAGAAAACCAACCTATGAAAGGCTAGATAACCAAGTATTCGGATGTATTCAAGTAAATATTCCTCCAACTTCAGCTAAGCAGGATGCACCAACAACAATAAAAAAACAATCTTTGTAGACTATATAATCTGTCTGCACCTGAGACTGACAAAGATTCCTTACTCCAAAATAACAAAAATACAACAGAAAACAGTGATAACCATTAGTCCTAAAGGCGATTTTCCTCACCCAGTATGAAGATGTATAAGGCTGTTCTCACTACCTCTATACCAAACTGTTTGCCCACCATCTTTCTGTGGCTCATGTTATCCAGAAATATACCATATAATGTAATCCTCCATTACAAATGCCAAGATTACAGTACAAAAAATGGATAACCATTGCACAACCCTTGTGCAATGCAACCAACCCAGCATGCTTGCCAATAGAATGATAGATGATAATGAAACCCATTATCAGTCTACAACAAAGGAAATAGCTCCCTGTTAGAAACACTAAACTGTTGAATTTGAATTTGACACAGTCAGAAGCAGGGTGGGTCGACCCCTTTACCCACCCTGTACTCCTACATTTGTATTTTAATGGATTGGGCTGGTGATTGTGCAGTCAGGGGGTGTGAAGAGGATCCCAAAT
Source organism: Sphyrna mokarran (assembly GCA_024679065.1). Lineage (NCBI taxonomy): Eukaryota > Metazoa > Chordata > Chondrichthyes > Carcharhiniformes > Carcharhinidae > Sphyrna > Sphyrna mokarran. Next base: position 27,103,367 of record JAGIQG010000019.1, read on the forward strand.
GTTAATGAGGCCTTTAGGCTTTCAAGAATTCTAAATCTGGCTCTGACTGCAGTGAGTGTTAGAAATACACTTCACTAATCACAACAGAGCCATAGGACATGCATCGCTGTAATAAAACAGTTAGAAACAGGCTTATCATTTTGGATCAAAATCATTGTAACAAGTTTAAAAATAACTTCCCGGATCTCGCTAATCTGAGTTTCTGGCCAGGATAGTATATACAGGACTTGCAAAGTTTTACAGTGAGTTTGAGTCTCACAGATTGGATGATTTGAGCAGCACCAGATGTGCTTGGTCATTCTCCAATTTTCCTTTGCATTTATCTGCTGCAGTGTGTCAAGATTATCAAATCGGTTTCTGGAATCAAATCTGATATTGAAATCTTATTGGAATTAACTGAAATTGCAAATAGTATTAATGGACATTTAAATAATTAATAATGTAACTAATGTAAAATTACTATCACCGTTTCAGTTCAATAACTACACCAAGTGTAGGGTGGTTCGTGAGTGGAATGCCCTGCCTGCAGCAGTTGTCGATGCGCCAAGTTTGGTGGCGTTTAAGAGGTTAGTTGATAGGTATATGGAAGAGAAGGGAATGGTTTAGTTTGGAGGGGCATTGCTTTTTATATTGGTTGGCGCAACATCGAAGGCCAAAGGGCCTGTTCTGTGCTGTTATGTTCTATGTTCTAAGTAGTGGATTATATAAGTAATCCACTCAGGGCAACACGGTGGCACAGTGATTAGCACCGCTGCCTCACAACACCAAGGACCCAGGTTCGATTCCTGGCTTGGATCTTTGTCGGTATGGAATCTTCACATTCTCCCTTTGTCTGCATGCGTTTCCTCTAGGTGCTCAAGTTTCCTCCCACAGCCCAAAAGACAAGGTGGTTAGATGCATTGGCCATGCTAAATTCTCCCTCAGCGTACCTGAACACGCGCCGAACAGACTGGGGGATTTTCACAGTAATTTCAATGCAATGTTAAAGTAAGCCTATTTGTGACACTAATAAATAAACTTAAAAGCACAGGTAGCTGGATATTGTTCCTGTACAATTGGTGGAGATTGTGTATCACCATACCAATTGCAGCATAGACTGGAAACTGTGCATGGTGGCACAGTGGTTAGCACTGCTGCCTCACTGCCAGGAACCCAAGTTTGATTCCTGCCTTCAGTCACTGTGTTGAATCTGCACATTCTCTCCATGTGTGTTTCCTCTAGATGCTGCAGTTTCCTTCGTAAGAAGTCTGACAACACGAGGTTTAAGTCCAACCAATTTATCTGATAGTAAACTCACAAGCTTTCAGGGTTTACCCTTTGTCAGGTGAATAGAGAGTTCTGGCCTCAGACAGAGCATATAACAGTGCAGACAATTTACATATTACTGATTATAATGCAAGTCTTCACACCTAAACCTGCTATTCAAGTCTTAAAGATACCGACAATGTGAGTGGAAGGAGCATTAAGCCTAGGTTAAAGAGATGCGTATTGTCTCTGGACAGTACAGTAAGTGAGGTTTTGCAAACCTAGGCAAGTCATGGGGGTTACAGGTAGTGCAACATGAACTCAAGATCCCGATTGAGACCGTCCTCATGTGTGCAGAACTTGGCTATCAGTCTCTGCTCAGTGACTCTGCACTGTCGTGTGTCACGAAGGCTGCCTTGGAGAATGCTTATCCGAAGATCAGAGACCGAATGCCTGTGACCACTGAAGTGTTTGCCAACAGGAAGGGAACAGTCTTGCCTGGTGATTGTCGAATGATGTTCATTCATCTGCTGTCATAGCGTCTGCATGTTCTCCCCGACGTACCATGCTTCGGGACATCCTTTCCTGCAGCGTATCAGATAGGCAATGTTGGTCAAGTTGCAAGAATATATACCGTGTACCTGGTGGAAGGTGTTCTCACATGTGATGGTGTCATCCATGCCAATGATCCGGCATGTCTTGCGGAGGTTGCTGTGGCAGGGTTTTGTGGTGTTGTGGTCACTGTTCCCCTAAAGGCTGGATAGTTTGCTGCGGACAATGGTTCTGAAGGCAAAAAGTGTGGCACTGGCGAGATGTCCGTCTTCATCAATGATATGCTGAAGACTCCACAGAAAATGTTGTCGCTTCTCTGCTCCAGGGAAATACTGGACGACGAATGGTACCATGTCCCGTGTTTGTCTTCTGAGGAGGTCAATGTGGTTTTTCGCCACAGCATTCCCGATCCAAGCTGACAAGACAGACTCTCACCTCCTGTCTTGGGCTTGATCTAAGCTGATTGGAGTAGGCATTGCACCTCCTCCAAGGCTTGATCTCATTTGCATCTTAGCCAAAAGACCAAGGTGCCACTTTTAAAAATTGCTTCAAATGAAACTAAAATGTAACCTATTTCAACCAAATGTAATTTTCAACCAAGCACAGCATGTCAATAGTACGCTTGATCTTAGCCAAAAGGTTGAGAAGACATGCTGGTTAGGTGAATTTGCTATGCTAAATTCTCGTTCACCCGAGCAGGCACCAGAGTGTGCCGTCTAGGGATCTTCACGGTAAATTCAATGTGAGCCTATTTGTGACAGTAATAAATAAAGTTAAAAGCACAGGTAACTGGATATTGTTCCTGTACAATTGGTGAAGATTTGTGCGATGCCATACCAATTGCAGCATAGATTGGAAACTTTGCATTTATGTTGCTTTGGGAGATTTATTCAAAACATTCCTCCAGATTATCAGGGAACCATTCAGAAATGCAGTAATCTGACTCTGCTATTCACTTCCTAACTTTGTGAGTGAAATATTCCAAACCAGACAGCATCATGATTGGTGGGGGGATGAGCTAAGGGGCGGGGGGTGTGGCAGGATTGGTTAGCCTCACGCGAGCAGTTTTTTCATTTTTACGGGAAAAGTTTTTTTTCATAACTTCTTTTCCCCCCAAACACTGCAGGAGAGGATAAAACCCAGGGAGCAAACATTCACAGCTCATATCCATCGCTGACCATGCTGAGGATAATCAGGCTGGTGTTGCTCCTCCCCGCCCTCATCTCTGCAGGTTTGATGCTTTTTTTTGCATTTTGTGTGTCCCAGTGTGGACTGAGAAAGATGCTGAGAAATAGAAGTGAGCGGATAACTCGGGAAGTTCGAGGACTTGTAGCGAACAGTGACAGAGGAGGCAGAACAAGATTGGGCTTTTAGAGACCGGGATGGAAGGAGCTGAAGGAGTTAACACTCGTTTAAAGAGCAGACAGCTCCCTGGACAGCCAACAGCCCTGTAGTAATGTTGTTTGGAACGACCTAATCTTTTGACTGGCGAACAGTGGCCGTTATATAATCGGCTAAAAAAAATAACGCCACAATATAATGTTGGACATGGGTTATGTCTCCCCCAGGCATAAGAAAGGCTGGGGTCCAGTTAAGGAATTTCTGAATGATATGTTGACCCTCCTCTTTATTCACAGCTTTTAGAAATCATGGTTTATTAGGGCACAATTTTGCTCCGAGGTTAAAAAAGAACTTTTATGTCTAGATCAGAAAGTTCTAGTGAGCATTTCTAAAAATCTAGAATTTGGAAACATAATGGGAATATAATTGCAAAGAACATTTCCATATTTCTTTAGTTTAAAATAAACTGCTTACTTTTTTTAACATGTCTTTTTTTTAAAAAAGGCCATATGCATGGGGGAGTTACTGTGCAGAACAACCTGGAAATAATTACCATTGCTAATTGAAAGATTGGCATTTTATTGCAGGGTACCTGAGACCGCTTGGTGAACATTAATGTTTAAAAGCAAATTACCCACTACACCAGAAGTGTAATCATGGGAATGAGGATTACTCCAACCCACACCACCCTCTCCATGTCTTCTCCTCAACTTTTTAGATGTTATTGTTCATACCAGTCACCTTTCATCAAATCCCTACAAGTGGAGAAAAACATTCAAATTGACCACAGTCCCTTTAACTTTTTTTATTTGCGAGATATATTTTCCTGAAATGAAGCACAATTAATTTAATTTAGTTTAGAGATAACTCTGACTATCAGCAAATAAAAACTGTATTTCTATAAACTGTTCTAAATAGACTGAAGGAATGATGTGTGATTCAGACCAATACTGAAAAAAACCCCTAGGGTAATAATTTGTGATTGTTTAACTCTGTGGGGTGAATTGTAAGTCCTCACTGAGCAGGATTACTGATAGGGAAACAGTTAAAACTGAATGAAGCCCAAACAATAAGATGCGAACAACTCCTCCCAGAAAGTAATTTGTAACTTTTGTAACTTTCTCTTTATCACTCATGAGGAGTTTAGCTGTTGGTTGGAAGTAAATCCAGGTAATCTCTTAAAACTAAGGGATTTTCACAGTAATTTCATGCTGTGTTAATGTAAGCCTACTTATAGCACTAGAAAGTAAACCTTAAATTATCATTTCCTGCGTATATCACCTACCTATCAATTCTAAGATTTAATATTTGAAGCAGCAGTGACGCATGACTGTCACTTTTTCTCTTTAGTTTCCTGCATAGAATGTTTGAGTGTGTTAATGAAACCTAACTTATTTTGCTTAGATTTTCCAGCATTGTCTGTCATTACAGCTTGGCTTCAGTTTCTAACAGCCAAGCTTTGTCTGCTTTGTCTTGCTGAATGCTCAAGTTTGCCCTTGGGGTTCCTGACAGTCTGAAGTACAATCTAAGGAAGAAGAGTGTGAGAAAACATAGACTGCAGACCTCTGATTGGAACTGTGCAACAAATGATGGACAGTGCCATTAAAGTCTTAACGCTGATATTAATATTTCAAATGAGGTGGCCTGATTCCTTTATTCATTTTTGTTATTTGCTGACTTAAAAGAAATATTTATTTATATTCAATAAGACTGGCAGACAAAAGCTATTTATGTTTTTCTTGATCATCAGGAGCAATTTCATGATGACTGTCAGGTGTTGCCTACTTATGAGCAGCATATGAGGATTCTATGTCTGGACAATGTAGAAGGATGAGGGGAGATCTCATTGAAACTCACAGAATACTGAAAGGCCTGGGTAGAGTGGATGTGGGGAAGATGTTTCCACTAGTAAGAAAGACTAGGATCCAAGAGCACAGCCTCAGAATAAAGGGAAGACCCTTTAGAACTCAGATGAGGAGGAATTTCTTCAGCAAGAGAGCGTTAAATCTGTGGAATTCTTTATCACAGACATCTGAAGAGAACAGGTCATTGGGTATATTTAAGACTGAGATAGATAGGTTCTTGATTGATAAAGGATCAAAGGTTATGGAGAAAAGATGGGAGATGTGCTGGTTAGGTAGCCATGCCCAATTGTCCCTACTGTCAGGGGGATTAGCGGGGTAAATGTGTGAGCCTTTGGGAACAGGACCTGGGTGGGATGTGGTTAGTACAGACTCGACGGGCCAAATGGAATTCTTCCGTACTGTAGGGATCCTATGAGAATTAGCTATGATCGAATGGCAGAGGAAACTCGATGGCCCAAGTGGCCTAATTCTTCTATATCTTATGGTCTTCTGATCATATTTAAATCTGGATCTACGATTTTACCTGACAGGTAAAAGACAGTAATTTAGTTGCATATTCTGTACATATTATTAACTGTGGGAGATCAACAGATATACCTTTTAACCAGCACATGAACCCAAAACCTTTGAGTTCAGCATATGAATCCTTCACTGATGGGTTATGGTGTCTCTGTCGTGTGTAGCAAATCATGTTTGCCATGTGTATACCAGAAGTTTTAACAAGTCCTGATTCCATTTAAGGTATGGATTAATGAAGATGAAGTAGTTATTAAAAGATACTCAACACCTGAAGTTTATTATCTATTCCAGAGCTAATATGTATTGCAATATATATTAGTGGGAAAATATCTTGGCTAATCTGTGGTTACCTGAGGTTGTACATGTACATCATTGCAAGCTATGCACTGACGTTTGTTTATTAGGAAGTTGCCAGAGAGAAGTAATGCAGAATGAAATGTACAAAGAACAAAACAGCACGAGATACAGGCCCTTCGACCCAACGAGCCCGCGTCGCCATTTTAACATTCCCACTTCCATCCATGACCCTTGTCTATGTTTACGGAAATCTGCACTGAAGCCAATTTAGGGAGACAATTTAGGGACAATTTGTTTTGCCAGTCAGCCTAAGAGCACATCTTTGGGGCGTGGGAGGAAACCAGAGTACCTGGAGAAAACCCACGCAAGCACAGGGAGAATGCGCAAACTCCCACAGATACCAGCCCAAATCCCTGTGTCTGCACAGCAACAGTGATAATCACTGAGTTGTTGTGTTACTCATCAACTGGTCCAGTTTAAGCGTACACTAATGACATTAAGCAATAGGCTACTCTCAAAAGTCCAAGAGCAGCTCTCTCACGACCCATCACGTGTATGCCCCTTGTTGGACAACAAGGCGGACCAAAGTACCTGTAGAATAAAAGAGAAATACGTCAACAATATGCACAACTTATGCAATTCCCAGGAACGTCCCAAGGCTCATGATCCCTATTTAAATCAATCTACTATATCCCTCCATCCCAATTCTGCTCATGTGCCCATCTAAGTATCTTTTAAATAACTCCAGTGTGCCTGTCTCCCTCACCACCATATCCCCACAAACCTCTGTGTGAAAAGCCTCCCTCTAACATCCAAATTATACCTTGCCCCTCTCACCCTAAGCCCATGGCCCCTCATGATATTTGATTCCAACCCAGGAAAAAGCTTACCACTGTTTATGTATATCTTTCATAATCTTGTACACCTCTATTAGAACTCCTGTCAGCCTCTGTCTTTCTAAAGAAAACAATCCCAATTTACTTAACCTTTCCTCATAACTCAGATCTTCCATACCAGGCAGCATCCTGGTAAACCTCCTCTGCACTCTCTCCAGGGTCTCCATGTACTTCCGCTAGTAAGACGACCAGAACTGGACGCAGTACTCCAAATGAGGTCTAACCAATATTTTATACAGCTGCAACATTAAAGGCCAGCTCTTGTACTCTATACCTCTTCCTATAAAGGCTAGCATACCATAAGCTTTCTTCACAACCTTTTCCACCTGTTCTGCCATCTTCAAAGACTTGTGCATCTGCACCCCCAGGTCCCTCTGGTTTCTATACTCTTAATAGGCCTACCCTTTATCATATAACTTCCCCCTAAATTCTTTCTCCAGAAATGCATCACCTCGCATTTATCAGGATTAAATTCCATCTGCCATGTATCTGACCGATCTATCAGCCTATCTATGTCCTGCTGTATTGCCCGATACTGCTCCTCACTATCAGCAAACCCATCAAACTTGCTGATCACACCGCCTACTCCCTCTTCCAAGTCATTTACGTATATTACAAACAGAAGAGGTCCCATTATTGAGCCCTGCAGCACACCACTAGTGACCAACCTCCAGCTAGAAAAACACCCTTTTCACTATTACTCTCTGTATCCTATTACCAAGCCAGTTACTTATCCATCTAGATACCTATCCTTGAATTCCATTAGCCTTGACCTTTTTAACTAACCTCCCACGAGGGACTTTGTCAAATGCCTTACTGAAATCCATATAGACAACATCAACGGCTTTTCCTTCATTGACCGTTTTCGTCACCTCCTCAAAAAATTCTACCAGATTTGTAAGGATGACCTCCCTTTAATAAAGCCATGCAAATCAAATTAACAAATCAGATCGTAATGCTCGAAGTGCGTGTACATTCTATCTGTAAGAATCCCTTTCAGCATCTTCCCTACCACTGACGTCAAACTCACCAGCCTGTAATTTTCAGTGTTATCCGTACTATTTTTAAACAATGGTACAATGTTTGCTATTCTCCAGTCCTCTGGGACTTCACCTGTGTCCAAAGAAGAGACAAAGATTTGTGTCAGAGGCCCAGCAATTTCACCTCGTGCCTCCTTAAGCAGCCTGGGATAAATGCCATCAGGCCCCGGAGATTTGTCAGTTTTAATGCTATGTAGTAGAAGTTCTAACTCTTTCTCCCTCGTAATGGATGTTTCCCTCAACTGCTCTACTGCTCCTTCCAAGACAGTACCTGTCAATAAGCCCCTCTCCTTCATGAATACTGACGCAAAGTATTCATTCAGGATCTCCCCCATTCCTTCAGACTCTAAGCACAGATCCCCTCCTCTGTCCTTAACAGGACCGGTTTTTCTTCTAACCACTCTTTTATTCCTCACATAGGAGGAAAAAGCCTTTGGATTTTCCTTAAATTCTTTATTACTTACACAACCATTAAGCTGACATATTATAATTCATGTACAAGGACATCCAGTTGCCACTGCTTGATCCTGCAGTCTCTCTCCAGTTAATTAATACTCTGCTATTATATTCTTCCTGCCAACATGGACAATCTCACATTTTTCCACATTATATTCCACATTAAATAGTTGGAATCCCAGGACTGAGCCCTATGATACTCTGCTAGTTATATCTTCCAACCAGGAAATGATCAATTGATCTCAAATCTATTTCCGCATGTTCACCAATCCTGTATCTTTATGAATATAACACCCCTACATCATACACATTCATTTTGCACAGAAACCCCTTGTGTGGCACCTCATTAAATTCTTTGTGGAATTGCAAATACAGTGCCTCTACATGTTTGCCTTTATCCAACTTGAGCAGAGGTGTTATATTTGAATATTACTGCTCTACATTTATTTCTTACATTTATTTCTTACCAATCAAAGGCTCCTTTCACCAAGATACTGCAGTCTGAATTTTTCCACGCTCTTCACCTCTACTGCATCCTTGACAATATGTTGCATACTTTCACATACATCTTTTAACCATGGCTGATCACAATTTGAATTTCATGTCATCATCATTGATCTGTATTCCTTGGTATATTGACTCAGAATACATTTAACAATCATAGACTTTTCCAATTGACTTGACCTGGTATCCAAAAGTTTTGAGGGAGATTGCTCCATATTTCCACAGCTCTTTATGCAAAAGACCTCATGCTTCCTTATAAATGATCCAAGTCTGATATTAAATGCATAGCTCATCTTCGACAATAGTATGTGATGCCTCTTGTGTGAAATCTGAAGCTATTAATATAGTTATCACCTCCACTGCATTGAGGCGGAAATTTGTTGCTGCTTATAGTGTAGATAACTGACATCAAATCCACCACTTCCACTAAACACAGCCTGATCTTCAATTCCATAGAATGCAGTGAGATTGAGTATTGGGCACTGAGTTTAGACTGCAGCTGATGCAATACCATCTCTTTTGCTTCACAGACCCATCTGAGATCAATTTCTACACCCTTGTGTTTAAAGCTTTGAAGTATTGGCATTTACATTAAAAAATATCCAAGAACCCATTTTAAATCAACTCATCCAAAGGGTACTTTGTAATGTTAGATTCCTTTCCATTTATAATTCAATACAAACACGGAAATCATGTGTATTTCTACAGCTTAATTCACATCACCTACGGAATTTCTTCCTTATTTCCTTAATTATGGAATATGCATATTCAAAAATGCTTAAATAATCTGAAAAGTAAAGCTATCCAGACCATGGGTTACATAACTGCACAGAACAAAGGTTTCTATTTAGACCAAATTATTTTAAAATTATATAAAACATGTCTCAGGGACGTTAAAATTTGTGGAAGTTACCTGCATCATTGACTGCACTTTATTATGGTTTGAAAAAATGGTAACATAGTTAAAGTTGGTGCCTTTAGTTGTCCAGTGTTGGTCTGGATCTGATGTCACATGTAAGCCAGACTGGATAAGGATAGCAAATTTCCTTTCCTAAAGGGTATTAGTGAAACAGGTGGGTTTTTAACTACAATGGTTTCATGGTTATCATTGTTTAGATTCGGATCCTGGTCCCCCAGGTCTCTGGATTATTAGTCTAGTGACGATGCTGCTATACTACTTCCCTTTCACTGATGGGATCACTGATTCACTACAAAAGTTATCTAGATTTGGGAATTGAGGAAACAATGTTGAACTTGGACTAATGATACCAGGTTATGGATATATGGTAAATTGTCATGGCACACTGCAGGGGGGCATATATAGTGAGCAGGATGGGCAACTAGATGGCAGTTCATTATGCAAAAATGCCTTGTTATATAATGGTAGAATGAAGGAAGGAAATACAGCACAAACAGGGAGCATTAGTGTACAAATAAAACTGAAATTCCAATTGTATAAGGCTATAAAAAGGACAACTTATTTCTTGGCTTTGTATCTAATGCATGGAATATAAAACTAAAAAAGTAATTTTACATAGCCGAAGGGCCTGTTTCCATGCTGTAAACTTCTATGATTCTGATTGACATATTGTGCACAGTTGTAGGCATCCTGCCACATAAAGAACATAAACAATGGGAAAGATGCAGAGTTCCAGAGATGAGGGATTTGAATTATGAGGAAAGGTTAAAGGAAGTGAGCAAAGTTGAGGTTATAATCTGATCAGCCATGATCTTAATGAACTGTGGAGCAGACACAAGGGGCTGAAAACCAGCTCCTGCTCTTGTGTTTTTGTGTGTTCTTGAAAAGCTGGGGAATTTTTCCTGAGTAAAGGAGTATAGTGGATGATCTTGTGAGAGTTGCAAAAAGCAATGTTACGTGAAAGTAATAAGAATGCACTAATTTGGACCAAAAATTCATTCACCAGAGGTGAATTATCTACCACAAGCCCTGCTTTTAGTAGGATAATGCTTGAAGAAAAAGAATATTGCAGAACATTAGGAATAAACAGAACAATGGAATTAGAGTAGATGACTGATTGTGATAGAGTTGAGGGGTCCAGCACAGATTTAATGGGCTGATTGGCCTGTTAACATATTGTAACACACTAGGATTCTATACCTGTGTGCAAAAATTTAAGCTGTTAGCAGTATAAGTAGAAATCCATTTTATTTTACTTTATCTTATAAACTAAATGTACTTGTTCAAGTTGATTGGATTTGAGTAGTGGACCTTAAGCCTGTTCCATAGAAACCTTGTTATTATCCAGTTAGCTTCATTAAGTGTTAATATAAGCCTACTTGTGACACTAATAAAAATAGTTGTGCTATTTGGTTTAAATTATGGAAACCTTACTTTCAATTAATTCAACATTTATAGATTTCTTCTTTCTTTTCTCATCAGTTGATTCAGTGAAGGCAGGAAAAAATCCCCTTCATGATTTTTTGAAAACTCCTGGACATAAGTTGATCGAAAGATCCCTGCCACGAAAGTCGAAACAAATGAACACCATTGAACAATGTGCAAATCGATGTATGAAACACAAACCATTTGTTTGCAGGTAACCATGCATTGAAGACTATCAATGAATGGCAATAATGTGATCTCATTTTGGTACCTGATCAGTTGGGAGCGCTATGGGACTGGAGCTGTGATGCTGGATATCAGTGTAGACTTGCTATTTGTCTTTCTAATTATTGCCATATCCACCTTTGCCCTCTCCGCACTCTCTCCTTTCAACTGCACCACAAACATTATGCATTCTTTTGGATCTGGAGGCTGGGGAAAAGTGAAGGGTGATTTAAAGTTAGAATAGAGTCATTGAGTAGCAAGAGTTTGCTTGCTTCTCCTGCAGAAGCTAAAATGGCATCTGGTGACTCATAGGATCATAGAATCATTGAAACCCTACAGTGCAGAGGAAGGCCATTCAACCCATTGAATCTGCACTTAATCTGTGACAGACTTTTACCCAGGCCATCTCTCCCACCTTATCCCCCTAACTTAACACATTTATCTTGGCTACTCGATTTAACTTGAACAATGTGGAAAACTTAAGGGACTTTTTTTTTAACTGGGACCAATCCACCTAACCTACACGTATTTGGATTGTGGGAGGGAACTGGACCACCCAAAGGAAACCCATGCAGGAACGGGGAAAGTGTGCACACTCGAGCTCTGTTTGGATTGACATCGGAACTGGCATCTGATTCACTGGTGGCAACAACTCATTTTCTGTTCCTGTCTGCGGAAATCTTTTAAAGGATGTTTATGATGCTTGTGTGACATTTTTCAATTATACTCTGATTATTTTGTAATGGTAATGTACTTTAGTGATGACGATGAAAATTGTGACAAAGATTTGGACATACTGTAATGAAATGTCCTTTTTGTAGTGTAAGTTTTTTTTCCCAACATTGCAGCTTAATTTGACAGTTTTCTAATGTGCTAATTTAAAGAAAAATCAAGTCCAAAGTAATAACTTCCTGACGATCTATCAGTATCCCGTTACAGAATGTGTCAAAAAATGCCCTGCTTGGATAAGCTTATTTCTCTGAATACGTTTGCTACAGAACAGAAGGGAAATGAATTGGAAAAGCATTTGACCTCAGAAACTGGCCTAAATTTTCACAGAGATGGAAGGTTTCTGTGACTTGTCTAAAATGGAGCTGGGGCCCTGATTCTGAAAATCCCACCTCTGAACCCATCACCTACTATATTTTGGTCTGGGCAAGGGGGATGGTGAAAATGGGGACCGACTGCAGTTTGCACATTGCACAATGAGTCACGAGAACAGCTGCCTTCAAACAGATGCAATGTTTGTACTGAGATGTGTAAAACACGACTTGTAGACTTTAGATGTTTGGTGTATAAAGCCGCTGAAGTCATTTGGAGAGATAGGTCTTTTAAATACATCTCAGGGATCCCCTTGGGAGAGAAAAGGTGGCTTTTGGGATGGTTAAAATTAGATGTGAATGTGTTTAACAGATAGATAAACGTAATTGGAATACTCTTTTTAAATACAGAAAACAGCCTGCTGTGTCAACTTGGCAATTTCACTAGCTATCAATTGATATACACTTCAGGGTTATCATTATAGGATTAGTGCTGCTTGATTGATTCCACATATGTTCATTCTCATACTGAAGTGCCTGTCAGTTCATGGTTTGATCAACAGCAGAAGCTGTTCAACATCAGATTGTTATAAAAGGTGGAATTTTCCAAAAACAGGGAGAAAAGGTAGGGGGGGCAGCGGGTTGGGGTAAGTGAACTCACAGCCCATTCTACATCCTGACCAATTTCTTTTCCATGGATCAGAAGCAAAAATAATCTGGGAAACCAAATTCTAGTTTGAGGAACTGTGGCATTATTGCATTAGATTTCTAAACCTTACAAACGTATTGTCCCTTAGTGCAGTATGTTTAGCCATGTGCATTAGAATACGATGGTTCCTTGGGATAGGCAATACATGCTGGTCCACATCCTGGGATAATGAATAAAATATGTTTTTAAAATATCATTTTGAATTATGAGCAACCTGGAAAAAGATCTCCAGTATAATTAAGATTGAAAAGAATAGGAAACTAAATCAAAAAGTAATAATTCAATTGTACCTCACTTGGCCATTGTTTAACTGCTGGATATCTCCTCGTGTTTGATGAAAGCATTGAGATGATGCAATATGGTTTGAGTAGCTCTCTCATACCTCTCCCATTTAGTCCTTATTTGTGTGTTGAGTGCAGACTGTGAATGATGCCAGGCTGGCTCCTTTTGAAATTGCTTCAGATCCAGACCTGTTCCTCTCTTCTTACAACGTGATCTGGCACGCGACAGAGGATAGCAGTAAGGAGCAAGGATTTCACTGTTGTGCCTCGAGTATTACCGTGGCTAAAATCAGCTGCTCCAGCACAAACTTGGAACTAAACCTGTGATTTTCTGGTCTGAGTTACTTGGTACTGCAATGGGCATTGACACTACTCATGTTATACTTTGTAAGCTACATTTAGCTTTAAAAATGCTTTTGTTTGCAAAAGAATGGAAATCTTTCAGGAGCTCATGATTTTTCCAGATCCTGAAATAGAGTGAGCTTAGATGTGGAAAAGCCTTGATATCAATAGAGTAAGGAATATATAGGTTTTACACTTGGAGTTTATAAGGATATTATTAATGAGGTAAATAGGCTTGCTATACGGTGAAGAGGGATTCCCTACATTGTTCGATTACAGTGATCTATTTATCATCTACAGCTCACCCTTCAACACCATTATTCCTATGAAACTCGCGCCCATACTCCATAGCATGGGGCTCGATCCCTCCTCCTGCGACTGGATCCTGAATTTCCTAACTCGTAGACCGCAACCAGTAGACATTGGCAACAACACCACCTCCATGATCATCCTCAACATGCTGCCCACCAAGCTGTGTCCTCAGCCCCTTACTATATTCCTTATGCACCTATGACTGTGTGGCCAAATTCCCCACTAGCTTGATTTTCAACTTTGCTGATGACACCAGTGTTGTGGGTTGGATCTTAAACAATGACGGGATGGAGTACAGGAATGAGATAGAAAATTTGGTGACCAGGTATGACAACAATAATCTCTCTGTCAATGTCAACAAAATGAAGGAGATAGCCATTGATTCCAGGAAGGGTAACGAAGGACATGCTCCTGTCTACATCAATGGTGATGAAGTAAAAATGGTTGAGAGCTTCAAGTTTTAGGTGGGCAGATTATCAACAATCTGCCCTGGTCCCTCTATATGGACATTATAATTAAGAAAGCCCACCAATGCCTCTACTTCCTCAGAAGACTCAGGAAATTTGTCACCAACTTTTACAGATGCACCATAGAAAGCATTCTTTCCGGTTGTATCACAGCTTAGTATGGCTCCTGCTCTATTCAAGACTGCAACAAACTGCAAAGGTTTGTGAATGTAACCCAGCCCATCCCTTTAAACTAACCTCCCACACTATCTACACTTTCCTCAGAAAAGCAGCCAGCATAATTAGGAACCCCAAGTGTCCCAGACATTCTGTCTTCCACTTTCTTCCATTGGAAAAAGATGCAAAAGTCTGAGAAAACTACCAACCGACCCAAAACCAGCTTCTTCCCTGTTGCTGTCTGACTTTTAAATAGACCTACCTCATATTAAGTTGATCTTTCTCTGTACCCTAGCAATGACTGTGACACTATATTCTGCACTTTCTCCTTTCCTTCTCTATGAACAGTATGTTTCATCTGTATAGCACGCAAGAAACATTTTTCACAGCATTCTAATACGCGTAACAGTATTAAATCAAATCAAACAATGGGAAGAGCAAGTAACCTGCAGTTGTTTTAATTACTATAGGTTTTTGCTTTGAGTGCAGTTATCAGTTCCATTGCATTTCTGATTTTATTTCTCAAGCTTACTGCTGGATGTAAAATTTTCTATTAACCAGCGGAATTTGTCAACATTTTTTAAAAATATGTATTTTAATTACTTTAAAATATGTGCCTTGGGATGGTTGAAATTGGTAAATAGGGAGAAGTTTGGCGGCTATTTACGCTGGTAAGATTCTCCAGTCCCGCTGGCAGCACATTTCTCCCACAGGTTACCCGACAGTGTGGGGTGACATCAATTGGAAATCTCATTGACAACGATGAGATCAGAAAATCCCACTGCTAGTGAACAGTATACTTTCCCCCACCACTGAGAAACATGCAGTTGGAACGCTGGAGAATTAATATACCTCAAAATGCATTTATATAAGTATTTCTAATCACATAATCAATCCTCAAGTGTAACCAACTCATTTTTAAATGACAAAGATGCCAGTTTTTATAAGTACACAGAATCATCTGCAAGTTCTAATGCACAGTAGTTAATTTTTAAATAAATTTTCAAGAAGGTTCATTCAAAATGTTCTGATTGTGACTACTGGAGTCCTTGAAGTAAATGGAGTCTTGACAGCACAATAGCAGGTCATTTGGCCCATCAAGATCATGCTGGCTCTCTTTTAGAACCATCCAACAGATGTGTGCTCAAACAAAATCCAGCTGTATATTTCAAGCTCCTTGAAGATTGGCAAATTACAATTAATGCAAACTCCCAACGGTGGTTTGATTCATCATGGGGGTACAGTCAGCTTTGTGAGCGGAGCCTGAATCCAGCACGATTTAAAAAAAATGATTGTAGAAACATGATTAAGGTGAACGACAGTTGTGTTTAAAATTCTATGATTGTTTGCACAGTTATGCTGATTTCAGATAAATTGCACCAAAGAAGGCAAGTGTGACTAAATGAAAACTTTAGCCTAAGATTTTTCTTACTCTGTGTTTGTGCATAATGTTTTTGGGAGTGATGTGTTGTTTCATTGAGCAATAAAACGTAGAAGCAAGGATTGCTCAAGTTATTGCCAATGTTGCTCAAACCTACAAATGAATCTCATCATTGTCTAATTCAGGTCCTACCGAAGAGTCCAGCCTAGTCCTTGTCAAGAAGAGTCCTTGATGCTGTTTTTCTCTTTCCAGGGCCTTTTATTTTTCTAAAAGTGAGAAGCGATGCTTTTGGCTGTCATTCAATAGCAAAACCAAAGGGGTAAAAGTGAGGCCACAAAGTGGAGTTGATCTTTATGAGAGAAAAGGTAATAAATACACTTGAACAGCAAATAGTATTGTTGAAGAAAAAACTAAAGGCGATTAGAATTGCCCCTCCTGGGGTGCTGCTTTTTTAACAGGAACCTCAGTGTGTGAATCTGTAACTTTTCAGAGTTGTTCCAGTAATTTTGCAGAACTAGAGAATGAATAATCCTTTAAACTTATTGTTTGTTGATCGGGTCTTTCCACCAGGGATCCATTTTCAAGCAACATTTTGTAACCTAATGGCTTAAGGTGGATTGAAGGCAGACCATGTTTCAGTTTTTATCTGTCTGAGCTCTGGATTTCTGCTATTGTCATTCAGTCTACCAGAATGCTCAGTAATGAATTTTGGATAGGCCCATTTTAAAGTTTATTTATTTGTGTCACAAATAGGCTTACATTAACACTGCAATGAAGTTACTATGAAAATATCCTAATCGCCACACTCCAGCAACTGTTTGGGTACACTAAAGGAGAATTTAGCATGGCCTATGTATCAAACAATCACGTCTTTCGGACTGTGGGAAAGAACCCACGCAGACATGAGGGGAATGTGCAAACTTCACACTGACAGTGACCCAAGCTGGGAATCGAACCAGGTCTCTGGTGCTGTGAGGCAGCACTGTGCCATCATGCTGTTTATATCCAAATTTCCCAGCTTCTGTTGTTTTCAGAAATACACATCTGGAAGAGTGCAGAAAGTAGACTACTGTAATGAAATTTAAACAGAAGGAATAATTTAAAAGTGGAAATCCAAATGGAAGATAATGGCTGGGATTCTCCGAAAAAAATTTGAATTTCCCAATGTGCGGGGGAAGGGGAATAATTCTGCTTGGTTATTTTAGTGTACTTAGTTTAGTCTAGCAAATGTGAGGTTATCCACTTTGGTAGAAATAATAATAGGAGGGATTATTATTTAAAGAGTGAAAAGCTGCAGCATGCAACAGTGCAGAGGGATCTGGGGGTTCTTGTACACAAATTGCAAAAACCTAGTCTGCAGATGCAGCAGGTGATCAAGAAGGCGAATGGAATATTGGCTTTTATAGCGAAGGGGGATAGAATATAAACGCAGGGAGTTCTTGCTGCAACTGTACAGGGTACTGGTGAGACTGCAATTGGAGTACTGTGTGCAGTTTTGGTCACCGCATTTGCAAAAGGACATATTGGCCTTGGAGGGAGTGCAGAGAAGGTTCACTAGGCTGATACTGGAGATGAGGGGGCTAGCCTATGAGGAGAGATTGAATAGACTGGGTGTGTACTCATAGAGTTTAAAAGCTAAAGGGGGATCTTATAGAGACTTACAAGATAATGAAGGGGCTAGATAGGGTAGAGGTAGAGACATTCTTCCCGCTTAGAAAGGATAGCAGAACTAGAGGGCACAGCCTCAAAATAAGAGTGGGGGGGGGAGGCAATTCAGATCAGAGTTGAGGAAGAACTTTTTCACTCAAAGAGTGGTGAGTCTTTAGAATTCTTTGCCCATTGAAGTGGTTGAGGCTACTTTGCTGAATATATTTAATTCACAGTAGGTTCCTGATAGACAAGGGAATTAAGGATTATGGGGAGAAAGTGGGAAAGTGGAACTGATCCACTTTAAATCAGCCACGATCCTGTTGAATGGCAGGGCAGGCTTGAAGCACTAGATGGCCTACTCCTGCCTTATTTCTTATGTTCTTATGTTACCAGAGTGAATCTCTGACACTCTGAGCATTACAGAGTGGCTCACAGTGATTCACTCTGGTAAGCAGGGTCTGGGGCTGATTCCCACCCAAGAGGCTGGCAGCATAGCACTGAGTGCACCGCTGCGCATGTGCCAATCTGTCACTGCGGAGATCAGCGAATACACAGTGGCTCCCCATTGCCAGATTCCAATCACTGGCCTTCCTGACCACTGACCTTCTGACCCCTATCCCCCACACCCAATTGCTGACCTCCCAGACCTTTCTGTCCCAGCCTGTATGGTCCCTCCTCTTTTGCACCCAGATAGCCAGCCTTGATAGCTCTCAGTCCCTTTCTCTCCCATTGATCCTTGCAGAGTGATAGCAAGTTGCCCTGCCAATAGGCCCTAGCCCCTGGGCACTGCCCGATCAGTGGGCAATGCCAGTTGCAACTTGTACAGTGCCAGTGTGCCAGGCTGGCACTGCCCAAGGGGCACCCCTTACCCCTGACCTCCCAGGGTCCCTCAATGGCCTCTGTTCCAGATTGGACACCAGCTCCCTGTTAGTGGGAACCACGTCCAGCCGGACGAGGGGATGAGTGGAGCCCGGGCTGATGGAGGGGTGGGGGGAGGAGAGGCGCAGGCGAGATGCTAGTAGGTCCGGAGAACATCATCCAAGGCCCACTAATCATATAGAAATGTCAACTTCCTGGACATTTCCATATGATAATCAGCTCTGCACTGATTTCTGGGTGACTGATGATGCTGAAAAACCTATCTTGACAGATTTGCGGAGGCCATGGTGCCCAGTGTGAATCCCACAAAACGACTGCCACTGATGTCCCCTGGACTGGGCTGGGAGAATCGCTCCCAGCAAGTCCAAAAGGCTCAGGTGACCGCTGAGGCCCTTTAGATCCCTTTCCAAGGCTGGTGGAGCAGGGGCAAGAATTCACAGTGAAACCCCAAACCTCAGCATAAGCAAGCAAGGAAAGACAAGATAGAGATAGGACTCCAAAGCAATGTAGCATCCTGACCTTCTGTTTCATTCCTGCTAAAGTGGTGATGGTGTTACCTGAGCTACACATGAGGAAGGTGGTCTGTTGAACCAGCGCACAGCACCATCCTTGTCCAGGTGTGTTGCCTTACGTCTGTTTTTAAGTCACTCCAGTTCCACAGTTGCCAGCCCAATGCGGCTGGTGTCCTTGCAACAGATTGCAACATTTTATGTTTAGTTAATGGTAGGTCCTGCAAAGATGCTGGTTGTCAGGTAACCAAAAGAGTGAATGCTGGGAAACCTCAGCAGTCTGGCAGCATCTATAAGGCAGCCTTCTATCAACATCTGTACAGACGCTGCCAGACCTGCTGAGATTTTCCAGCATTTTCTCTTTTGGTTTCAGATTCCAGCATCTGCAGTAATTTACTTTGTCAGACTGGGCCAACACATTGAGATATTGGCTGCAGTGCTGCTCATCGCCCTGGCATGTCTGCTTTTAATTACTACCCAGCAAAAAGAGCAGCAGGAAAAACCCTTGTGCTCTTTAAACCATCCAGTGACACAGGGATAACCTCAGAATCATATAGACTTAACATCCTGTATTTCCAATGGTTGGAAAATGATTGGTAGCATTCTGTCCATGTCAAACATCTCAAGGCCAGCTGCACTCACCTCAAGGAAGTTGGCCATAAAGAGAGGTGGGAGATACCTAGTCGCTGAAGGAGTTGGGGGATACGGAAGTTCATGGTGGGTTGTGGGGGGGAATGGAGAGCACGGGGTCGGTATAGAACATAGAACATTACAGCGCAGTACAGGCCCTCGATGTTGCACTAATCTGTGAAACCCATCTAAAGCCCATCTAACCTACATAATTACAATATAATCTATATGTTTATCCAATGACCATTTAAATGCCCTTAATGTTGGCAAGTCCACTACTGTTATTGTATGGAGATGTGAGGGGGATGGTGTGGTGGAGGGATGGCGGGGATGGGGGGAGAGGTGGGGGGTTCCTACTGTAAGAAATTCCTGTTTGTTCCGATGAATTGTTGCAACCTAGAAGAGTCGGAAAACTAAATTGGAAAGCTATTTACTTTAATGCATATTTGCCGGAATTTTACCCGAAGCTCGTAAGACTCCATCCGAAGCCAACGGAGAAGGCTGTCCTGTGAGCCTTGGAGGTGGGCAAGGCAGTAGAATTTTGGCCATCGTGTCATGGGAAATCTTTTAATGGACAAGGATGTAATCTTAATAAAATCACCTCATTTTCTGCAGACTACATCCGCGAATGTATTATCGGGAATGGTAAGAACTATCGGGGGACAAAGTCAGTGACAGAAACTGGTCAGACTTGTCAACACTGGAACTCAACTATCCCACATGACCATCGGTAAGGTTGAAAATATTCTTGCTTTTGATGATGATATTTATTTATCCCCTCCAAACACATCAGTCCGTTTAGTGTAAAGATCAGAGTGCAAGCTTGGTGGTTTGGCCATCCTAAAGTAGCTTCACTGTCTGAATCCAGTGTCAGCCAGGTTTTGCTAGGTCACTGGGATTGAGAATACGATGGCAAGAGCTCAAACTGAGGACTTTATTATGTCCCTCAAATTACCTATTTTTCTTAATATTTACAAATCTTTAAACCTCAGTACAATTAATGTGATTCTTACTATTGGACCATTACGGGACAGCATCAAAAGTAAATAAAGACTTGGTTACCTGTAAAGTCTCACACTCCAAACATTCTTCACATTATCTTATAATTGTGTCTTTGCCTATATGTGCCATGTTTATGAACCTACCTCTTCATCCACCTGCTGAAGGAGCAGCGCTCCAAAAGCTCGTGATTCTAAATAAACCTGTTGGACTTTAATCTGGTGCTCTAGGATATCTTACTGAGCCAGCCTCAGTCCAACGTCCGCCTCTCCACATCATAAAAATAATTGACTGAGTAGTAAGATTGCAAAGTGCCAAAAGCTAAAATAATTTTTATACGTTGTGCTGCAAGATGTTGTGCCCCGGCAGCATGGTAGCACAGTGGTACGCACTGCTGCCTCACAGTGCCAGCGATCCAGGTTCAATTCTGGCCTTGGGTGACTATTTGTTTGTGTGGAGTTTGTACATTCTCGCCATGTTTGTGTGGGTTTTGTCCGGTGCTCCAGTTTCCTCCCACATTCCAAAGACGCGCTGCTTAGGTGGATTGGCCATGATAAATTAACCTTTAGTGTTTCAAAATATGTAGGGGAATTAACAGGGTAAATGTGTGGGGTTACACTGATAGGGCAGTGGAGTGGGCGCGGATGAGGTGCTTTGTCAGATAGTTGGTGTAGACTCACTGAGCTGAATGACCTCTTCTGCACTGTAGGAATTCTATGAAAACTGTGCATTGTACTTGAAAAATTGTCTCTTCAGTTGCAGTTTTCAGTTGTAGGTAAACCTATTGAGAAACAGAACGCATTTTTCACAAGTCCTTAATCAACTATGTCACTAGTTCTTTATAAATGATACTTGTCTGGAGACAGATACGGCAATCGTCTGGCATATAATTCATCTGCAAAATATATTTGAATCAGTCATGGAGAAATGTACTCATAAAAACCTTTCAGATAACTTGCCTTTGTCCATGGATTTTTCTGAGGAAAAATAAATAACGTACAAGCAAACGTCTTGCTACTGCCATAGACTCTCGTTTCACTCATCTGAATGAGGCACCGTTACATGACCTGACCACTACTTGTAGGAAAAACACCTTTAAGTCTACTTCGGCAACCTTCAGTAATAGGGTCAGAATGTACAAGTCACATTTTTCTCCATTAAAAGCACTATGATTTGTAGCTGACATTTTAATAATAATCTTTGTTTGCTTCAAAAGGTTATGTGGAGAAAGAAGTTTCATAAGTTCTGCTATTTGTGCATTTTTTTTGCTATGCTCAACTCTTTCTCTTTGAATGAATCCACTTTAAAATCTAGAATTGCGAGTCAACTTGTTTTCAATGAAATTGTTGTCAATGTAGTTATCTGCTTTTTCCTAGCAACATATTGGATTCTGAAGGGTTGGAGTTTACCCCTCATTCCTTCACTTTCATAATCAGGTTCAGTTGAAGGGGACTTCTGTTGCCGCCTGCCTGTGTTGGTGACTGTTAGGCTACCACATCTGAAAAGTACTTTCTATTTTACATTTTAAAAACATGATGGCCAGAACTCTACCATCTCGCCTGCCATGGAATTGTTGCAGGCGAGGATCTGACAACAAAAATCTCCATCAACCTTGGACAAGAATTTCAGGTCTGGCCCGAGTGAGGCCATAAAATCCCGCTCAATAAGTTAAAACCATCTTTTGGTTTCTGTAAACCTTAATGTTCTCCCAAGAAAGCTGAGCGATATCTATTATACAACCCTGGAAAAAAAACAAGTATGCAGTGATGATAAGATTTGTCAAGTGATTTAGTGTCTTGAACTTCCATAAGCAAACATGAAGCACTTCCACAAATGTATCTTAACAACTGAAAATCCAAAAAAAGTCAACCAAATTTCCTTTCTGAGAAATGTTTTTTTTTACTCCCATTATTAAGTTAGGGAATCTTCTGTTGTGAGATATTATTGTTATGTATCAGATGTTGGCATCGATCCTTCTTGGGTGATATGGGTCAAATGCAGGTTGAAACCCACCAATAAATCTTAACTTCCACCTCTGAAGAATGTGAATATGCTTGGGAAGGTTTTTTTAAATTTGTAGCATCCATTTATTTGGCAACTTTGAATGGGAAGTTGCTGATTTTAATGTAGGTGGTGCATAATAGTATATTTCCATGCTGTAAACACCATTCATGGAAAAGCATTGAAACTGCTGAAATTAATTTAAGCTTTCGAACTCTTTTATGGTGAGCATTGCAATTTATCCCTTCAGCTTGAACTAAACAGTTCCCAGAGGTAGTATAGGAGATAGATCAAATCCAGATGATTTTTATTCTAGCTGATTACACATCTTTAAATTTTACCTTTTGACAGAATCTAGGTTGCACGTGTCTTCAACCTGAATCTGTGTTTGTCTTTTTGATTAGATATTTGCCTTCTAGATATCTTAATAAAAATCTGCAAGACAACTACTGCAGGAATCCAGAGGGTGGAGAAGGAGGTCCTTGGTGCTTCACAATGAACCCAGGGATTCGGCTGGAGAGCTGTGCTATTCCACAGTGTTCAGAAGGTGACAAGTTCCTTTTGAGACTTACAAAGACTCTTATTTGCAAAATGTCTACATATAATTTGCAAGCTTGGAACCATAAGATGAAGGATTTGGATTATGTTTGAGAAGTATTTTTTTAGACATCTGTTACATTTAGATAATGTGAATCAGTGATGGGATGAAATAGAACAAAGAAAAATACAGCATGGGATCCAAGCCCATGTTGATCATAGAATCCTACAGTGCAGAATGAGGCCATTTGGCCCATCGAGCCTGTGCCAACCACAATCCCGCCCAGGACCTATCCCCATAACTCCATGCATTTATCCTAGATAGACTTTCTGACACTAAGGGGAAATCTAGCATGATCAATTCATCTAACTCGCTTATCCTTGACTGTAGAAGGAAACCCGTGCAGATACAGAGAGACAGCGACCCAAACTGGGAATCGGACCCAGGTCCCTGGCACTGTGAGGCAGCAGTACTAGCCATTGGGCCTCCCTAATCATGATGCCTGAACTAAATTTAAAAAAAAAGGTCTGCATTCCTCTATCCCCTACCTATTCATGTACCCATCCAGCTGCTTCTTCAATGTTGCCTACTTCCACCACTTCCTCTGGCAGCGCACTCCAAATATCCACCACTCTTTGTGTGAAAAACTTGTCTCACACACACCCCTTAAGTTTTCCCCCTCTTACCTTGAACCTTGTGCCCTCTCCTAATCGACACATCCAATCTGGGGAAAAAAACCTCTGACTATCCACCTTCATAATTTTGTAAACCGTTATCAGGTCACCCCTCAGCCTTTGCCTTTCCACTGAAAACAATCCTAGTTTATTCAACCTCAATTCATAGCCAACACCCTTGAAATCAGACAACATCCTGGTGAACCTTCTTTGTCTACCTGCAGTTCATTGTTTGTTCTGATTCATCCCCCCACCCATTTCAAAAGAAAAGTGTGCAGTGTTTTTGATTTTAAGAAACTTTTGACCAAAAGCGTTCTTTTTCCCTGCTTTAAAATGTAGTTGAGTGCATGACATGTAATGGAGAAACTTACCGAGGACCCTTGGACCACACTGAGTCGGGGAAGGAATGTCAACGGTGGGACCTTCAAGTGCCACATAGTCACAGATTTAATCCTGAACGGTG
Organism: Sphyrna mokarran; assembly: GCA_024679065.1. Lineage (NCBI taxonomy): Eukaryota > Metazoa > Chordata > Chondrichthyes > Carcharhiniformes > Carcharhinidae > Sphyrna > Sphyrna mokarran. The sequence continues at coordinate 27,127,682 of JAGIQG010000019.1, forward strand.
AGAAGAGTTAACAAGAAGGAGGGTTAATTTGAGATGTGCCTGCAAAGTTTCAACATCCAAACCTGTTCTGAATAACTTAAGCGAATTAGACATGGTGTTGTCAAAAGCACTGATATTGGCTCGAAAAATTGAGGCATGATTTCAAACGAACATGAAAGGAATAAGTACTTCAGTATGTTTAACTTGAATTCAATGCAAGGGCCAATAAGGAATGACTGGGACCTTGTTACTGTAGAACCATACACATAGCTACCCTTAATTCGCCACAAAGTGAAACCTAATTGGCAATCTCGTTCAAAGTGCCACAAGGAGCAATTGATGAAGGCAATAGAGATTTTAGACTGAAGACAAGCTGATTTCAGGAGTTTTAAAGTCATGGAGTCGTAGAGGTTTGCAGCAGGGAAACAGGCTCTCTGGCCCTACTTGTCCATGCTGCCCCTCTTTTAACCACTAAGCCAGTCGCAATTACCTGCATTTGGTCCCATCCCTCTTTATCCCTCTTTATCCATTGTAGCCGTATAACTGTTTAAATGCTTTTTCTTCTACTACCATTTCTTCTACTACCTCTTGCAGCTTGTTCCAGACATTTATCACCCTCTGTGTGGAAAAAATTTTCCCCCTGGACTCTTGTACCTCTCCCCTCTCATGTTAAACCTATGCCCTCTAGTTTTAGACTCCTCTACCTTTGGGAAAAGATATTGGCTATGTATCTGATCCATGTCCCTCATTATTTTATAGACCTCTATAAGATCACCCTTAAGCCTCCTAACTCTTATGAACTAAGTCACATGCTAAAGCAAAAGCGATCAGTGCTACAAAGGAGAGAACCAGTCAAATGGACCAGTTGCCCGAATTGGGCTACATTGCATTTTTTCTGGCATTAATATTTTCCACACATACAACCGCACGTTGCCTGACATGTCAATGTGTTGCTTGTCAACTTTGTGTAGCACACACCATTATATTTTATGAATTGTGTGAAACTTTTTGGATGCTTTTGGACATTTCTCCAAAGAATTATTTGATTATTTTGGCTTAAGCACGCTATTGAAATACTTGACGCTTGAGCAAAATGAGCGAATGCAATCCTTGTGATTTAATTTTCAGATTTCCGGATAAGGGACTGGATGATAATTATTGTCGTAATCCCAATGGAAGCACCAAGCCTTGGTGTTATACACTTGACCCTAACACCCCTTGGGAATATTGTGCCATTAAAGAATGTGGTGAGTAAATAATTACTACTTTCATAGTTTAAATTAAAATAAATACAGGGACTTTCCACATCAGCAACAAATTAAATTGAAACCTCAGGTCATTACTAATGTCTTCTTGAGTTAAAACATGCAGTTAGTCCTAAAATCCAGAACAATGATTCATATTTTCCTTTATGCAGAGCCACTACTTGAGAAAAACCTTACAGAACCACATATGTTGGGTTGTTAGCATTTGATGACAAGAGCAGTAATTTCTTCAGTGATATATAGTGTGACTAATATGTGTTATTTGTAAGATCTCTCTTCCTTGCTCAGATTGTGATCTGACCACATCTCTGCAGCTGAATGATACAGAAGCTGGTGTTTGGAGTTCAGTTTGTTGGTCCCAATAGATTTCAAAAGCAGGAAGCATCTCTTTGGGCTTCACAACTTGCTTTATGAACGCATTTCCTGAAACACTGAATTAATGCAAATGATTGCTTCAGAGTGTTTACTCAATGAGACTTGCATCATCCTGAATTTTTGGGAGACGTCTTTGGAACCAAGGAACTTTATGATCCTGCATTATTGCCTCTATAATATAATATGAATATAGAGTGGGGCCTTGGGGCTGCTATTTTTTCTAAAGAAAGAGTTTGTATTTTGCTGCTGGACTTGCCAGCGCGATAATAGCTTTCTAATGTTAATAAGAACATCATTCTGAAAGGAGTCCTCTGTTTTGCCATGTCAGTTCACAATTGTGACCATGATTTGGAGGTGACTACAGAATGCTTCAAGGATCTTGGAGGGAGTTATAGAGGGACCATGAACACTACACCTTCAGGAATTCCCTGCCAACGGTGGGATCAGCAGTATCCTCATCATCACAACTTCACCCCTGAGAACTATAAGTGCAAGTGAGTAATCTTGCTGTTGCTTGAGGTTATAAACCCTGTCCGTGGTTTTTTTTATATCTTCATAATATTTTCTAGATAGTGTAGTTTTATTTCGTTCCCTTGCAAAGCCTTTGAGAAGAATATTACATGGAAGTTTCAGCAAAGAAGGAGGCTATCTGGTTCAAACTGGTCTACGCTGGTGTTTTTTGGAGTATTGTGAGCAATTTTGGGCCTCGTATCTAAGGAAGGACGTGCTGGGCTGAAGAGGGTCGAGAGGAAGTTCACGTAAACGATTCTGGAAATGAAAAGCTTGACGTGTGAGGAGCGTCTGAGGACTCTGGGTCTGTACTTGATAGAGTTTAGAAGGATGAGGGGGGTATCTCGTTGAAACTTAGAGAATACTGAAAGGCCTGGATAGAGTGAGCATGGAGAGGATGTTTCCATTAGTAGGAAGGACTAAGATCCAAGGTCATAACCTCAGAATAAAGCAACGATCCTTTAGAACTGAAATGAGGAGGAATTTCTTCAGCCACAGGATTGTGAATCTATGGAATTCATTGCCACAGAAGGTTGTGGAGGCCAGGTCATTGAGCGCACGTAAGACAGGGATAAGAAACTTCTTAATTGGTAAGAGGATCAAAGGGGAACAGGTAGGAGAATGGAATTGAGAAACTTATTAGCCACAATTGAATGGCGGAACAGATTTGATAGGTCAAATGGTCTAATTCTGCTGCTAAATCTTAGGCTCTACGTGAACTTTCTGCCGTGCTGCCCCATCTCATTGTATCTACCTTCCTCTTAAATGCAAATATTAGGAAGAATTTACTTTTGCTGTTGATGTCAGATATCCTCACCTTTACTATTGACAGTAAAATAAATAAAAACTGGGGTAATGTCAAGTTCCTGAAGTAAGATTCTGTCATCTTACAAACCAAATGTGTTGAACCTATTGATCTGATTGTGATATTTCAATATCACAATTTGAGAATGAGGCAGAGAGCGGGATTTGGAAAAATTTCTGACTTGCCCCACCTGCTTCAAGTCCGTAAAAGTAGGATTTTCATTTCTGAGGAATGGATGTGGGCTACAGTTGGACCAACCAACCCTGGGAAAGAGATCAGAAGTAGCCACAGGATCTGCCAGGTCCCATGATGGATTGATTAAAAGGCCCAGCCCAATGCCCTGGCTTTTTGGCCCAGTTAAAATACAAAGAAAATCCTTCCGGCCCTTACCCCTTCACTTTCCCACACCCTGTACCCCAACTCATGCCACCTCATGTTTCCCAACCACGCCCTATGGTTACCCAAACCAGGGGAAGGCCCTCTTTTGGCCTCATATACGCGCTTACCATGATGTGCATAACACATCCCTATGCACAAGGGGGCCATGCAAGGGTGGGGGTTTACCTTGTCATGGAGGGCACGAGGACCACGGGGGAGTAGGTGGAGGGGATATTCTTTGGTAAAGAAGGGCATGAGGAGAATCTTTCAAACTTAGATTTTGAAAGGCCCATCATTCAGACTATTGTTCACAATTGTGAACTGGAATCTCAAGGTATGATAAACTAAAGCAGTTTAAGCCCTGACTTGGTTGAAGTGCATCCTCAATGGCTGGAGATTGTCAAGAAATAAAAAGGCTGAAGAAAACTTTACTGTGCAGAAGAAAATCCAAATCTGATCCAGCACAGAGTCAAGGGACCTGGCCAGATCACAAAAAGGTGAGCAAAAGTCAGAAAAGGGCTGAACTTTTTACTTTTAAAAAGTCATCAGGACATTGACCAGGCAGGACATGTCATTGTTTAGCCAACACAGTTGCAGGAACGCTGCAGCTGAGGATGTCACCTAACCCAATGACCCATGAACTCAAATAATTGAAAAAAATGTTTTAAATGTCAACCAGAGGCTAAACTTGCCCTCTTTTCCAGTTTCTAGACTTTGGCTGGTGGGTTTTCTGATTTCCTGCAGAGTCATTTGATTTAAAGAGTCAGAACAGCAATCACACTGGGAGCCCGCCAGGGTCTAATAGGTGCAGGAAGAAGAAGTCAAAGGATAGTTATGTTGGTGCCGTCTTGGAAGAGTAGGAAAGAACATTTAAAGCTGTACTACCATCTTATGGAAGATGGCCATGGATAGTAAGTTATAGTAATTGAGCTCATGCCAGAGCCAAACCAGAAACAAAACAGGGTGTTATGGAAAAGATTTGTTTTGTACTTCAGGAGAAGGTAGAAAATCAGAGCAAGTCCAAATTAATCAATTTTTATACTTATTTGGTGAGATTGCTGATGAAGTAAACCTAATGTAATTTATTGATGAATCCTCAGCCAGCTTTGAGATATTAAAAATCTTTGACAAGTACTTAAATCTTAAGTTATAGACCACACAAAACTTAAAAAGGACAGAACAATTTCAATCATACAACGAGATGGCAAAAGCCAACTACATGATGGTCGCAAACCACTACGGTGCAATGAAGTGCATGAGCCAAGGAGTTTAGTACAGAGCAAAGGTAAGGCTGAGAGGCAGTCAGATAGATCTTTTTGAAAAAGATATCCTATATCCTACATACCCTAATTGCAGCAGTAGGTGGTAGTGTTGAGTTATCTGGCATTGGTTGAAGGCAACGTAGAATCATAGAATCGCCCTGGTGCAAAAGGAGGCCATTCAGCCCTTTGAGCCTGCACTGACCACAAAGTCACCCAGGCCCTATCTCCATATATTTACCCTGCTAATCCCCCTGACAATAAGCAGCAATTTAGCATGACTATTCTACCTACCGTGATGATCCTGAGAAGGTTTTGACCTTCCCTTTTATACTGATGTGTAAAAACTCAGAAATGAAGACAGCTGAATGCCGGAGTAATTGCTGAGCTAAATGGAAAGTTTAATAAGTCTGGGGGAAACAACCTGGCAAATAAACGAGTAAACAAATATTTGGTTAAAATTATGAAGTTAAGGTTTCATTTGGAAACGTCAACTTCCAACAAGATCATGGAAGACTCCACAGAAAAAGAAAATCCGATCCATTCTTTGAATATCTGTAGCGAACATTCCCTCTTTTTGGAAGAAGACAAGTCAGTAGTATCTGACCATAGAGGATAGTTGATAAAAGAGAAATTCAGTACTAGGGTGCAGTAAAAGGACCAGATGTTGAAATCTCAGTGTTTGAAACACCTCGCACTACAATTTCAACTCTGAACCAACAAAGTTAGTGCAAAGTGTCTGGGCCCACCTCCAAATGTGACCAGAATGAGAACCGAAAGAATTGTCAAGCTCCCAGAGTGTCTGAATTGATAAAGTCAGAAACTTGAAGGTGAAGTGATATTGGTAGCATAGAAAAATTGTATTGCAAATATGTTTGGGTGAAGAATTGAAAAGTACAGTACAAAGGCAGTTGGCATAGAATCGCAAAATTATTACGGCACCAAAGCAGGCAGTTTGGCCCTTCATGTTTCCACCAGCACCCCCAATGAGCGTTCTGACTTAGTGCCATTCTCCTGCCTTTTCCCTGCACCTTTGCATGTTATTTCTATTTAAGTAATCATCTAATGCCCTCTTGAATATCTTGATTGAACTTGCTTCCACCACACAGTGTGTTCTAGTCTCAAACCAATTGCTGTGTGAGTTTTTGTTTCCTCACGTCACATCTGACTCATTTTCACACATTTTAAATCGGTACCTTCTCATTCTTGATCATTCCACGAGCAGCAACAGTTTCTCCCTACTTGCTCTGTCTAGCTTCCTTTTTTTAAAATCTCTACCAAATCTAGTCTTGGCATTCTTCTTTTCAAGGAGAACGTGGGATCAAAGGAACACAGGAATTCAGAGCAAAAATAACATTCAATCCTTTGAGTCTGCCCTGCTATTCAATCAAATCATAGCTGATCTCTCCCTGATTTCAAGTCCGCCTCTCTGTCGTTCTGCACACCCCTTTTTATTTCTTTTTTTAAAATTAGAAATATATCTATTGCCTCCTGAAACTATTCAATGATTCAAACTCTACTGGACTATGGGGCTGTGAGTTCCATAAATTCACCACCCTTTGTGAAAAGTAGTTCCTTCTCATCTGAGTTTTAAACCTACCACCTCTCAACCTATACCTGTGATCGCCTGCTCCAGATTATCCCATAAAAGGAAACATTTGGTCGACATTTACTTTATCAATCTCTTTTAAAATTTTACATAATTCGATCAGATCTCCTCTCAGCTTTCTAAATTCCAGTCAGTGAGCATAAGCCCAAAACTGTTTAATCCCTTCTCATACATCAATCCTTTCATTCCCTGAATCAATATGATGCCAATCTCTCCAATCTGTCCTCATTACTGACGTTTCTCATTCCTGGAACCATTCTTCTAAAGCCTTGTGTTCACACCCCTCCTATTGTATGACACCCAGAACTCTGCACAATACACCAGCTGAGGTCTAACTAGAGTCTTGTATAAGATTAGCATAATCTCTTTGCTCATTTACTCTATGCTTCTATTAATAAAGCCTAGGATACTGCCTGCTTTACTTTTTGTAACCTCTTTGCACAACCAACATTGTATAAACCACAATAAACTTTCCTCAAGATACGTTGATTGGAGGCAGACCTAAAATTTTAATAAGGAGTTCGACCAGTTCACCAAATCACATCACTTAGACTGAAAATAATATTTGCATATTATGGGTGAATTGGTCTATCAATGTGTAGGATTGTAAAACCATCATTTACTGTAAGATACCATTTGTCTGATTTTCATCTGTAAAAATATACCCCTTTCAAATGTTAAAAAATTTTGTTTAAATTCCAAAATATAATGCACAACATATTCTTACACAGTCAATTGAATGTATGTATATCATTCTATTGTGTTTTGTTTTAAGTCTGAGTTGTCGCCATTTCAAATTGATGGATTTTAACCTAAATATTTTTTGTATATGTGTATGTCATGTGTTGTGTTCTAGCCTTGCGTATTTAGACAGTTGTATCATTCGACAGTGTAAAGGTCAAGTGGCCGTCAACTGATTTGCCTTGTCCTTTTTTTAGATATGCTTATTCATTAAGATCCATTTAAACTCTTCTGGCCTTTTTTTTGGAAAAAGAAAGCTTAGAACCTATTTCAGAAGAAAATTGAAAAACAGAAATTGTTGTTCAGGGTGATCTATCAAGCGAAAGGATAGCTGTCTTTATTTTCCACCAGTATCCTGGATCATGTAGAAAGGTGAACAAGAATGGGTCTGTGCCAGTCATTCATGCTCCATACTAACCTCCTGTCACTCCTTTCCTTCTAACCCCAATAGCATAACTGCTACTTCTCTTTTCCCTTGTGTTTATCCAGTTTCATCAGAAACACATTAGTGCTGTTTGTCTCAACTATTCCTTGTGATGCCCATTATATAAAAATGTTTGAATATAATGCTGTATGCTTCTAGTTTATGTACTTGAGTAACCTTTCTAATGACCTCTTTTGGTGAGGCCAAATTGTGTGCAGTTCTGGTCATCGCACAACCAGAAGGACTTGGAAACTTTGTACAGAGTGCAAAGAAAGTTCATCAGGATGTTGCCTGGTCTTGAGAATGTTGACAATGATGAGAGGTTGAATAAACTAGGATTGTTTTCATTGGAAAGTTGGAGGCTAAGGGAAGAGCTGATAAAGGTCTATAAAATGATGAGAGGCATAGACAGGGTGGATAGTCAGAGGCTTCTTCCCAGGCTGCAAGTATCAATTACAAAAGGGCACAAGTTCAAGGTGAGAGGGGGGAAGTTTATGGGAAATACGTGGGGCAGCTCTTTCACGTAGAGAGTAGTGGGTGCCTGGAACGAACTGCCAGAGGAGGTGGTGGAAGCAGGCACATTAAGAGGCATCTGGATGGTACATAAATAGGGAAGGGATAGAGGGATATGGACCAAGTAAGGGCAGAAGATTTTTTTAGCGAAGAAGAATCATGATTGGCAAGGTCTTGGAGGGTTGAAAGGCCTGTTCCTGTGCTGTACTTTTCTTCTTTGTATCTGTGGCAGCAGCCTTCCATTTGTGAAAGATGATGAACATGCAGCAAACTATCTCTTCAGATGAGGCGTCTTCACCTGTCACATCAATTGCTGAAGAGGCCAGTATCTGAGGGGCAGGTTCTGCCAGAAGTGCCTCACATGAAACTACCAGGCTGTTATTGTGGTTGCTGTTTTTGGTGTCTGTCTGTTGCCAGGCTACTGCTCATTGAGGTAATGGATGTTGAAGCAGAGCTTTGAGGGTCTAACTTTTAGACTGGCTCTGGTTACTGCACCAGGCACCCATTCTGTGTGCTGGAGGCAGTGAATCTGAGACTGATTTGCTATTAACAAACCTGGGTGCTCTGATCGTGAGAGGAATGCTGTATTCATGACTTTGTCCTGCCAGGACATACCTATGTATATCACAAAGAATGAAGATAGAAATGTTTGTACTTTTTTCCTGCTAGTTGTAATACGTCCATGTTTCATAGCGATGCAGCAAGGTGCTGAAATTGTTGGCCTAATGAACCTGCCTTTCTGTTCTAAAAATCAGCCTAATGTTATTTGGTGTGCAATTTTGTGAGCCTTCCAATAGATTCCTTGTGTATGTATGATGTTGTGCACTAAGGACAGAGGACGCTGTAGACTTGACGAACTACTTCCAGTGGGGGACTATGTAGCGAGATCAGGATGGAGGTGCAGCACCCTGTCCCATGACCTCATTCTTTCTGAAGCTTATAAATCAGAACAAGTGAATAGGTGTGTGAATCCTTGTAACTGAGTTTCTGCGTGGGTGAACAGCAAGGAAGAGTTTTGTGATCAGGATCACTTGTGTTTTTGGCTTCACTGTTAGGGCCTGATTTTACCCGGCTGTGAAATCGCAGTAAATTCAGGTATCAGGCCTTTAATGTGATCCGCACCTGAATCCGAGCAGAGGGCGACTTTATCGACATCCAGTTTGGGCGCGGATCCGGTCTGTGCCCCAATCAGGCAGCCCGATGATTTAAATGCATTAACATGATTTAAATCAGTTTAATGAACCGTACACCCAACTCTACCGCCAAATCCCACTTTATCATCTTTGGGTCCATTCCGGATCTGCGCTGTTACCAACCTGCAAAATAAAAATCTGAAGCTGATTCCTATTCAGCAGGGGAACCTCTGAAGCCCACTCTCCTCACAGACCCACCCATCTGGGAGGAGGACCCTCCAGCAGAGCCCAACCCCAACCTATCTCGATCGCTGCTCTCCCTCCACTATCCTTCTGACCTACACCCGTCCCATCAAACAGTACAGTGCAGCGGATGAGCTGGAGGACGTCCAACTCTTTGCTCTGGAATGGTGTTCAGTATCTTGGAGCTGGTGTATGGAGAAGACTTGAGTCCACAGTAGATCTCTTGGAGAAGAAACAGCATTCTGCTTCTGGGTACACTTCGGTTGCAAGTAGACGGAGTCTTTGGAGTACCCATAAGGTTCAGGAGTGAGATGGCATTGTAGGTGCTGAAATTTTCTCTGTTGCCTTTGTTTTGTTTTGGATTATGCATCTCCTTTGGATTGCAGCCAAAGAGAAGGTCATGAAGGTTTGACAATCGATGGAGCTTTCTGTGCTTGAGTGGTTTGGCTGGGTTTCCATTATTGCCATCTGTTTTTGCTCATATGAAGGATTTTTATCTAACTCATCCATGACAGGAAACTGCAGGAGTGTGTCAGGCATGGTCTGGAAGATGCCATCTTGCAGCTCACAATAACATCCAGCCCAGTGGGACATCTGTCAGCTCAGCGAATGCTTTACCATCAGCTAATTTCCAGGGGCAATTTTGGGGATGATAGGCCCAAGCATCCTCTTGCTCTCTTCATACAAAGTTAGTAAGTTTTCATTGTCACAGGCTGTTTGGATTTCTTGAAGAGAGCTGACTCAGTGTTTATTATCTCAGTACATCTCTTCCTTTTGCATGGCTGTCTTGGCTACTCTCAAGATGACAATGTTTAACTGTTGGGTTTAACTGAGCATCATGTCAGCTTTGCATAAATGACAGATGTCATCTCAGCTGATTTGGTCTCAAACCAGTCCTGCTGCAGGTTCCATCTTTACCAAATGTTGCTTCTAATGCTTAGATAATATTGAGCTCCATAGCTTCCCAGTTTCCTTGCATCAGGGCTTCCTGATAAACCTTTTTCTGCTGGTTTTTGTTATCATTACTTGTGCAAGGGATCTTGAACGTGATGGACCATTGTGCTTGGAGCTGTGAAACGTTCTGCGGTGCACTTTCATTTAGCTATTGAATGGATGGTTAATATCCATGCTGTGATTGGTAATGGGGGGGGGGGAAGGGTGGCATGAAACTTTGTGGAAATGTCCGCCCTGGAATTGCACAGCTCATTCAGGGCACAAAGCTCAAGTAGCTGTTCTCTGCTCTTGCTAATCCTGTCTACCCAACATTGGCTGTGAATTGCTAACTTGCCACAGTGCATACACTGAAGTTACCCAAGAAGTTACCCAAGTTACCTCTCGCCATTTGGAATGTTTCTCAGGGAGCCGTTGAGATTTTTTTGGCTGATGTGCTCGTATATAGATTTGGTGCATGGGCACGAAGTTGGCTGCACCTTCATCGAATAACAACAGCAAGGATTTGAGATACCCCAAGATTTCCACTGATGAATGGACTAACTCAGCCAGTTTCTCACTGTGAAGCCTATGTCATACTCACGGTGCTCTTCAGCCCCCTTTCCACACTAGTAGAAGGTATAATTAGCCTCACTAATAGTGTCTGTGTTGGTTAATCTAGTTTCTTGCAGACAGGGAACGTCAGCACTAAATTTGTGTAAATTCTGGTCAATCAGAGATGTCTTGCAAACACTTCACATGCAATGTGGATCATCATTAAGGGCAGGGCACAAATCCCTCACATTCCAGTTTCCAAGCTGTAAGATGATCATTCTTGCTTTGCTGTCTGGCCTAAGAATGGTTTTAGAAGGTGCAGAAATGCTTAGAATCTGTGCCCCACCTCACGCTCCAGTGGGATGGTATCCACGTGGAAGAAATGTCTGGGGCAATAACTGGTTGAGGAGTTGCTGGAATGTTATAACTTGAGGAAAGCACCAACCACCAAATGGGACTTCAGATATTATGGGGAGTTTATTACTTTAGCTATTAACTAAAAGGCAAAATCAGACAAGGCCACATTGCCACAGATGTAGATCTGATCTTGCCCTCCAGGTGTACCATTCCCTGTATGTTGTGATGGAAAAGTAGGCGAGTATGGATGTGAGTGAAAGATCCATAAAGATAATTTTACAGACAAATTATAAAGCTGGCAGTAACAAAATACAAGTTGAAGCCTAATTTAAATATCTTGTGCGTGTAAGAAAACCGAGGTAGCTACTGAAAGCACCTTTGCAAATTAAACATAAAATAAACCAGCATTAGTAAATAAAAATGGTTGGAGCTTTTGCTGGAGTTTTTAACAAAAATGTGGAGGGTTGGAAGTTTATACTGAGTGTTTTGACTTGTTTTGCAGGAAACAAGATAGCTGAAAATATTATGATGCCCACTTTCTTGATCGATGAGGGGAAATAGTTTTGACCTCCTTCGTAATCTAGTGCAATCTGATAAATTGGGCACTAAAATGTACAAACAAATTTGCAAGCGCATTTTTCACCCAAACCCTTGATGACTGCAGAGTGCTTTAGATTCATAAAAGGAACCAAGAAGAGGAGTCGTCAATCACAAAGTTTGCGGCAGTTCTTAAAAGACTTGCAGAATATTGAAAGTTTGGAGACCAAGTTGATGATACTATCAATAATAGATGGGTTTGTAATCTATGCAGCAAAGCAACATAACACTGTTCACTGAGAGCAATCTCATTTTCCAGAGAGCCATTGAAATCACTGTTTCTATGAAGCTGGCTGCAAAAGAAGCCCAGAATTGAGCTTGTGAATTCAAATACATAAGTGTCCGGTGAATCCACACCTAAAGCTGTTGAGGCCTGCACATGTTACTGTTGTGCAAAGCCAAGGCACTTTGCTGCTGAATGCTGGTGTAAAGACATGGACTGTTGAAATTGTGGAAAAAAAGGACACGCACGGCATGTTCCTGTAGAATGAAGAAGGAGAAATGAACCAGGACAGCACTTAAACTAAATAAAAGGAGAAATATCCATGCTTTACAACAGCATTGAGAAAAGTGAAGCAACTCAGAGACAGGAGGAGTGATCACTATGTGGCAAAACACAAAAGGTTTTCTAACAAGGACAAAGAACTTTGGCTCAAATGTTCTACAAGGGAGAAATGGGTTCCTGACACAGTTCTTGCATTGACTGGATCTGTCTCTTATAATGGCCAGACCAGAGATGATGTTATCTGGAGGAGACGTGCAGACCAGCTGCTAATTAGAAAAACAAATCTAAGAAGAGTGGAGGCTGTTGAAAATTTTAAGTTCAAATTTACCTAGTCAGAACTTTCTGGCAACTCTGACACCAGCTGACATCATCAAGGAAGTCAATAGTTCACACTCTTTTCAGACCCAGAGACAACCTCGAGTTCTATGTCACTGTCGGTCAAGCCAACCATTGATGTCGATGGCGAACCTATTGCTTCCCATCAACTGTTCCATAACTAATGACTTTCAGACTATCTGATTCATTAAGAGCGACTGAGTTATTGACTGTTGCTCATGTTGAGTTTATTTTGGGAAGGTTTAGATTAAAGGGAGGAGGGGGAATGTTTTGTAAATGTACTTATCCTGTTGGCTCATTGTGAAGCTTTGCTGTAGTAATGTATGCAAATAGATGTGATGTCATAAGATGTAGAGCAGGAAACAGAGAGAGAGAAGCAGCAATGGAAGACATCACACACCACAAATAAAACTCCATTTATTTTTAACCCAGTGACTGCAAATTTCATGTCTCCCAATGCACACCATTATTATAGTAGGGAAATATTGAATTTATTAATATCGCATCATGAACAAAACCAACTGAATTATGATTCCCAAGTTACAATTGTGAGAAACAATTTTAGCTTTGCTTTAACTCAAACTGCATTGGACATCTAGGGGGTAAATTAAAACAGATCAAACCCTGGCAGACAATCGGAGACTACAAATGGCATGAAGCAAACCAGTTATCAGACAATTAGTTAGATTGCCAAGAAGATTATTTCAATTCCCTCATGTTGATAAACAGCAGCTGTTTAAATGTTACAAATATTTGGCAGGGGAAGCTATGTTTTGCCTAGTTAGAAAATGAAAGTTGAAGGGGAAAAAAAGAGTTGGAAATACTCTGCAGGTCAGGCAGTATCTGTGGAGAGGGGAGCTTTGTTAATATTTCAGCCAGAACTTTCATTAGATTAACTCCATAGTTGGTGTTGCATTTGATAAGCCAGGTCTTATACTGCTCTGAGCAGTTCCTCCCTGGTATGACATTGCTTTAACTTCTCATTAGTTATAACAAAGAGAATGGCTGAATATAGGTGTTATAACAACTCCAGGAGTTAGCTGTGAAGGAACAGTGATTTATTGCCCAAAATAAATTAAAGCGAAACCACAAGCTTGTGGTGAACACAAACAGTTCTCAACCAAAACAGTGCAATAATAGACCCACTCAGGGGCCTGCTTTATACATGGTTCAGTATACAAGCTCCACTCAGTGAATTAATTACCAATCCTCAGGGAGCTCGTATTCAGCAAGTCCTCTTGGAAGGTCAATTAGTGAATGCCCATGCAAGTTCTGGGGATTATCACAGATGTAAGTATATGGTAATGATAGATCTTTGACATGGTTATCAATTGGTGCATGTTTTTTGAATCGAGGAAATAGCTTTCAATGTAAAGGCTATGTTTTGCATAGAGTTAGGAGTAAGCCTGTTCCATAGTTCAAACCTTTGACTTGTTGTAAAGTTTAGTTGTGATTATTTTACAGGGACTTGAACAAAAATTACTGCAGGAATCCTGATGGAGCAGAAGCTCCCTGGTGCTTCACTACGGATCCAGATATCCGAACAGCTTATTGTTTTCACGTTCCGAGGTGTGAGAATAAAACCCCGCCTTCAGAAGGTAAAATGTGCAAATAACTTGTCGGTCTGTATTTTTAATTTACTTAAAATAGGGAAGTTCTTCAGTAAGCATTGGGAATGCTCCTAATTTCAGAGAGATGGAAATGATGGAACTGGGTTACAGTTTAAGTAACACATTTTGGCAATGTTTGAACAGATAGCAAACAACCCCTTGATGGTCTCATTGAAAACGGATGGAGCACAAGAGGGCAGCAAAAGCATGCACCGGTCTGAATTTTACACATTGCTGTGTACAAAGTCCATTCAGCATCAAAAGCACAATATTGCTGCCTGATTTGGAGGGTAGGTCTTATAAAGAAAGGTTGAGGAAGCTGGGGCTTTTTTCTTTAGATTGGAAGAGGATGAGAGGCGAATTAATAGAGGTTTATAAGATGATGAGGGGGATAGATAGAGTAGACTTTCAGAGACTGTTTCCTCAGGTGGATGTAGCTATTACTGGGGAACATAACTGTAAAGTTCATGGTGGAAGATATAGAAGGGATATCCAAGATAGGTTCTTTACTCAGAGACTGGTTGGATGTGGAATGGACTGCCAGCTGTGATAGTGGAGTCGGACACTTTAGGGACATTCAAGCGATTATTGGATAGGCACAAGGAGTACACCAAAGTGATAGGGAGTGGGATAGCTTGATCTTGGTTTCAGACAAAGTTCGGCACAACACTGAGGAGGCCAAAGAGCCTGTACATACTGTACTGATGTATGTTCTAATGTTGAGAGGCCTCACAAAGTGGAGGAAGACATCACAATGGTGCCTGATATTTAAATTTGCCACCAGGGGATAATGTCAAGATCCAGTTGGTGGGAGGCTAATTAAACCACTTAATATGGCAGCACAGCGCTTAGCATTGCTACCTCTCAGTGCCAAGAATCTGGGTTCAATTCCTGGCTTGGGTCACTGTCTCTGTGGAATTTGCACATTCTCCCCATGTCTGTGTGGATTTCCTCCAAATGCTTTGGTTTCCTCCCGCGTTGTGAAAGATGTGCTGGCTAGGTGCATTGATCTGAATAGCCGACTGCGGAGACTAGGGGAATTTCACAGTAACTTCATTGCCTTACCTGTGACTAATAAATAAATGTTTTACTTTAAACTTTAACTGGCCAATAAACAAGCACTTTCCATCCCTGCCAGTATTTCCCTGGGCCTATTTTATATGGGGAGCAGGGTAGGGAAACACTGGTGGTCTTTTACTAAATTTGTGGGTGGGGATACCCTTCCTTAAAGGCTGTTGTATGGTTGCAGGAGGGGCCTCCTATGGTGATAGTCACCTAGACGGCTCTAACACCATTGCTGGAAGGCTTGCCTGTCCGATCCCTGGGTCTGTGTGGGTTTCCACCGGGTGCTCTGGTTTCCTCCCACAGTCTGAAAGACGTGCTGGTTAGATGCATTGACTCAAACAGGTGCTGGAGTGTGGTGACCAGGGGAATTTCACAGTAACCTCATTACACTGTTAACATAAGCCTTACTTGTGACTACTAAATAAACTTTACTTTTTTTTATTTTACTTTTTATCCCTGAATAAGGGGAGAAAATTGGCAGGATGATGAAAGAATAAAAATGTGATGAATTCAAAATCCAAGTTGATGCTGTATATTTTAACCCAAATCTATAACTTCCTGATTGTCTAGAGTGTTACCAAGGGATTGGGACAGCCTACGGAGGAACTGTCTCTAAAACTAGGACTGGCATACCGTGTGCACCCTGGATAAATTACAGAAGGTAAGACTCAAATTTGTGAGGTTGTCAAGAATCGGTTGGTTTGTTGTTGGATAGATAACACATTTGTGTCTAATAGAGTGGCATTTAACATAGAACATAGAACATTACAGTGCAGAACAGGCCCTTCAGCCTTCGATGTTGCGCCGACCAATTAGGAAAAAGCAATGACCTTCTAACCTAAACCATTCCCTTTTCATCCATAAACTTATCTACTAACCTCTTAAACGCCACCAAACTTTGCGCATCTACAACTGCAGCAGGCAGGGCATTCCATACCCTTACCACCCTCTGGGTAAAGAACCTACCTCTGACATCCGTCCTATAACTACCACCCCTTAATTTAAAGCTGTGTCCCCTCGTGCTAGCTTTCTCCATCCTAGTAAAAAGGCTATCACTGTCCACCCTATCTAAACCTCTAATCATCTTATATGTTTCGATAAGGTCCCCTCTTAGCCGCCTCCTTTCTAACGAAAACAAACTCAAATCCCTCAGCCTCTCTTCATAAGACCTGCCCTCCATACCAGGCAACATCCTGGTAAACCTCCTCTATACCCTCTCCAATGCCTCCACATCTTTCTAAAAATGCAGGGATCAGAACTGTACACAATACTCCAAGCGCGGCCGCACTAGAGTTTTGTACAGTTGCAACATGACGTTGTGGCTCCAAAATTCAATCCTCCTACCAATAAAAGCTAAGACTCCGTATGCCTTCTTAACAACCTTATCGACTTGATTGCCAACTTTCAGGAATCTATGCACACATACACCAAGATCCCCCTGTTTATCAACACTATTAAGAGTCCTACCATTTTCCCTATACTCTACACATTTGCTATTCCTGCCAAAGTGAATTACCTCATACTTTTCCGCATTAAACTCCATTTGCCACCTCTCGGCCCAGCTCTGCAACTTGTCCAAGTCTCTCTGCAAACTATAACACCCCTCTTCACTATCTACCACTCCACCGACTTTAGTGCCATCCGCAAATTTACTAATCCATCCTTCAATACTCTCATCCAGATCATTTATAAAAATTACAAACAGCAGGGGCCCCAAAACAGATCCCTGAGGTACACCACTTGTAACCGAACTCCACGATGAATAATTTTCATCAACCACCACCCTCTGTCTTCTATCAGCTAGCCAATTCCTAATCCAATTAGCTAAATCACCCTCAATCCCATACATCTGCATTTTCTGCAGAAGCCTTCCATGGGGCACCTTATCAAACGCCTTACTAAAGTCCATATATACCACATCAACTGCCTTACCCCCATCCACCTCTTTGGTCACTTTTTTCAAAAAACTCAGTAAGGTTAGTAAGGCACGACCTACCCTTCACAAAACCATGCTGACTATCCCCAATCAATTCATTTCTCTCTAAATAACTATAAATCCTATCCCTAATAATTCTCTCCAATACTTTGCCCACAACAGAAGTAAGACTCACCAGCCTATACTTCCCCGGAAAGTCTCTCTTCCCCTTCTTGAACAATGGGACCACATTCGCTATCCTCCAGTCTTCCGGCACTATACCCATAACCAACGACGACCTGAAGATCAGAGCCAGAGGCTCTGCAATCTCCTCTCTTGCCTCCCAGAGAATCCTAGGGTAAATCCCGTCCGGCCCAGGGGACTTATCCAACTTCAAACCCTCGAGAATTTCTAGCACATCCTCCCTATCTACTTCAATACTTCCCAGTTTGCTACCCTGTACCTCAGTGTTCTCCATAGCTACATTTCCAGCACTCTGCGTGAATACCGAAGAGAAATATTTATTCAGTGCCTCACCAATCTCTTCAGGCTCCACGCACAACTTCCCACTGCTGTCTATGACTGGCCCTAATCTTGCCCTAACCAATCTTCTATTCGTAACATATCGAAAGAAAGCTTTAGGATTCTCCTTAATCCTATCAGCCAACATCTTCTCGTGTCCCCTCTTAGCTCTCCTCAATTCACTTTTTACCTCCTTCCTGGATAATCTATAGCTATCCATTGCACTAACTGAGCCTTCAAGCCTCATCCTGACATAAGCCTCCTTTTTCTTCTTAACCAGCAAATCAACTTTTTTCGTACACCAAGGCTCTCTTACTCGACCATTTCCTCCCTGCCTGACAGGGACATACTTATCAAGTACTCGCAGCAGCTGCTCCTTGAATAAGCACCACATTCCAGATGTTCCCAGTCCCTGTAGTTCCCTAGTCCAATCTATGCACCCTAATTCTCTCCTGATGGCCTCATAATTACCCTTCCCCCAGCTATAACTACAGCCCCCAGCTTCATGCCTATCCCTGTCCATCACTAAGCTGAACGTAACCGAATTGTGGTCACTATCACCAAAATGTTCACTAACTTCCAAGCCTAACACCTGGTCTGGCTCATTGCCCAGCACCAAATCCAATGTAGCCTCACCTCTAGTTGGCCTATCTACATATTGAGTCAAAAAACCTTCCTGCACACTTTGCATAAAAACTGACCCCTCTAACGAGCTAGAGCTATAGCTATTCCAATCAATATTAGTAAAGTTAAAGTCCCCCATAACAATTACCCTATTATTTTCACTCCTGTCCAGGATCGACTTTGCAATCCTTCCCTCTACCTCTCTAGAACTTTTAGGAGGTCTATAAATGACCCCCAACAGGGTGACCTCTCCTCTCCTGTTTCTAATCTCAGCCCATACTACCTCAACAGACAAGTCCTCATCAAACTTCCTTTCTGTCACTGTGATACAGTCTTTGACTAATAATGCCACTCCTCCCCACCTTCTACCTCCTTCTCTACTCCGACTGAAGCATTTGAGCCCCGGAATCTGCAACAACCATTCCTGTCCCTGCTCTATCCATGTCTCTGAAATGGCCACAACATCGAAGTTCCAGGTACTGATCCAAGCTGCAAGTTCCTCCACCTTATTGCGAATACTTCTTGCATTAAGGTATACGCATTTCAAACCATGCCGTACTCCACCCATACCTGTGGAACATGCCTGTCACTATCACACCTTCAAACATCGATGCACTGTATTGGCTTTTTATCCATTTGAGGGGTTAGTGTCTTGCTGGTTAGATCAGAATTTATTGCCCACCTTTAGTTGCCCTTGAAAAAGTGGTGATGAGCTGTTTTTTTTAAACTGCTGCAGTCCACGTACTGTAGGCACACCCATGGTGCTGTTGGGAAGCGAGTTCCTGGATATTGTCCCAGTGATAGTGAAGGAATGGTGATGTATTCCCAAATCAGGATGGTGTGTGGCTTGGAAGGAAACTCTGAGGCAGTAGTGTTACATGTACCTTCTGCCTTTCCCCTTCTATCTAGATGATAGAAGTTATGTTTTTGGAAGGTTTTAGTGGCATCTCTTACCTTCTTGCTGTGAAATGATAAGGGGCCTCGTTGCTCTCCCTCCCCATTCCCCGATGCTACCAGCAAACTGGGTGGCATTCTGGAAACACAGAAGTGGTGTGCAGCTTACATTTAATCCCTGAGTTGTTACTGATTTACAGTGGGCTCAGGGATAATGGATGTCAATTGGCTCGTTAATGAACCTAAAATCCCCCTGTGTCAGCGCTGTTGGTAGGACTGGAGAATCCCACCAATGTGAAGGACTGGAGAATTCCAGCCAACATGAGTGTTGGTGAAATTCTATTTGCATCATTTGACTATATCATTGCGTACTGTCATGTTAGAATCTAAGTGCAAATGTTCTTTAAAATTAGTAGATTTAGTACCATTGATAGTTTTGTTTAATTTTAAAGTCTTCCAAGATTTGTTTTTCCTTTCAAAAACAAGCATGCTATTGAACAATTTACTGAACCTTTTCCCACCTTTTCTAATTTCTTTTCTTTCAACTTGCTCACACATCTCGCGCTGAAAAACAGATTTTCTTTATTAGTCAAGACAATTCCTTCATTTGATTCCCTTCCATCAAATTATTTCCCCACAAATTTGAATTTTTGAATTAGTCACATTACATTATTGACCAGTTGTGTTGATTTTCAATCTGGAAAAGTGAAAGGTCACTCTTCAACTTTACGTTAAGTTAATAGTTGGATTGTGCTGCTATGAGCAACCTTCTCTTCTGGATCTGTTGTGTCTTCTACTCTGTGCAAATAATCTTTGAATCAAATTTGAAGACTGAAACATCCATCCTGACAATGTACATGGCTTGTTGCACTAATTAAGGAACAATACTCACTATTCAAGATGGAGGAGCTCCCATAGGCTCAGTCTGATCATTTCGTCATCCAGCCTGCCTAGGAGAAACAGTGGCCTGGATGTTTTTGTGGATTTGTGGAGATTCTGTGGAAGTTCAAATGGTAGCCTGATTATGGCCTGGCCCTCATTTCAGGCAGATCCCATTTTCATCAGCAGGGAAAAGGGGGTTGGGACATGCTTTTCACATTGAGCTACTGTAGTTATGGTATTCCCACAATAGTGCTAGGTGGGGATTTCCAGGATTTTGACCCAACCATAGTGATGGACTGGTGATACGTGTCCAGTTCAAGGTGTCTTTCTAAGAGGCAATCTGGATGGTTATAAATGGGGAGGGAATAGCGAGGTATGATCCGAGTAAGGGCAGAAGGTTTTTTTAGTTTAGATACAGATTCGTGATTGGCACAAGCTTGGAGGGCTAAAGGGCCGGTTCCTGTGCTGCAGTTTTCTTTATTCTTTGTGTGTGGCTTGGAGGGTTCTTGATCATAATGATGCTGCCATGCTCTTGTCTGCCTTTGTGGCAGGCATTACACGGAAGCGGGTTGCTGTTGGAGTAACCTTGTTGAGTTGATGCAGTGTATATTTACAGTCCAGTGCAGCAATGTTGCCTACGTGGATGTTGAGTCCAATGGCAGAAGCCATGGAATAAGTGAATTACTCTGTCTTGAATAGTGTTGAGCTTATGACGGTTCACCCATCCAGGCAGACTGCGAATGCTAGTGCATCCTCCACAGGCACATTTGGCGAATACTCAAGTTTTCGCAATTGTGGGTTGCCTGCGTGCTCCCTGCTCAGTTGGCCACAGAACCCAAGCAAGATTTCGCAAAGTCACCAATAAAATTAGACCAGTCATTTCAAATCTAATCATATTCTTAATAAGTAAGATGTGTGGCTGGAAAAGTTAAAACATCCATCCTGTCGTAATCTGTTCAGAGGTGAACAAGGCTGATCATTGTGTAACTGTTGTCCTGTCTCCATGCGCAGAACCAATTTGTACAGCAATGATGAAGGCTTGGTGGAAAACTACTGTCGCAATCCAGATGGGGATAAACATGGTCCCTGGTGTTACACAAATGATCCTCTCACTCTTTGGGACTACTGTGCTATAGAATCTTGTAAGTACTTGACAAAATTCCCTGCAGGTTGTAAGACTCTTAGTTCAGAGTCTTGCTCACAGATCAGAGAATTGGACCACGAGGAGCCCTGTGCTTGGTTACATGATTTCTGATTTGTCTGCTGTTCATTTGATTGGCAAGAAAGTTGGAATTTCGCTTAATCAGATATATGGACATCCATGGTCAAGTCGTCAAGTGAGACTCTCAGTTTTGGGGCTGTTGAATTCACTCCTTGTATGATGCAACGCAAATATTTTGGAGAAATTTCATCAAGGTCTGTGGATATATGTTAAAGCACAAGGACAGCACGAAGGCATGGTGGTTAACACTGCTACCTCACAGCGTAAGGGAACCAGGTTCAATCTGGCCTCGGGTGACTGTCTGAGTTGATGTTTAGTATACTAAAAAATTAACTTGAAATTCAAACCCTTAAAGTCCACTGGAGGAAACATTTAAGGCTTCGTTAATCTTTAAATGGGAACTATCTGCATATTTTTCCTTTGTCTGCATGGGTCTCCTCTGGATGCTTTGGTTTCCTCCTGCATTCCAGAAATGTGCAGGTTAGTCTGATTGGCAATGCTCAATTGCCCATTAGTGTCAGAGAGATTAGCTGGGTTAGTACATGAGGTTATGGGGATAGGGCTTGAGTGGGATTGTTGTCAGTGTAGGCTTGATGGGCTGAATGGCCTCTTTCTGCAATGTAGGGATTCTATGAGTGAATGACACATTTCACCTAGGGGTTCCCAGAAACACTGGAATGGATGTTGCAATCTTTGTCTGTATCAGTGTTTTTTTTTAAAGCTCTGTCAGTCTGTGAAGTTCAGAGGAAAAGCAAGAATGGGGAACAGAAAAAAACAAATAATGTAAACGAGTGTCCGTTGGCTCTACGTTTAACCAAGGTAATAGCTGGGATTTTCCTGTCTGAGGAGCGGTAGACAACATCGCAGGCAGGATTGAAAATTTGGAGAATGTCCAAAAGCAAATTGACTGGGAAATCCTGCCCAATGAGTTGGTTGTAGCTTTTTGATGCTTGTTCTTTTTTCATTATTCAAAGCATGGAATGTGATCTGCTTAAAGTTTTTATAAAAGCAGATTATAAGTGTTTAATGTTCTAAAAAATTACCTTGAAATTCAAACCCTTAAAGTCCACTGGAGAAAACATTTAAGGCCTCATTAATCTTTGAATGGGAATTGGTGGACATTGATACCACTTATCCATAACTTGTGACCCCTGATTATAAACTACTTATGGCTCTCTGTCTAAATAAGAGATTTTCATGCTTCTCTACAAAAGCATGCTAATACAGTAACAGTGAATGCCAAAGACTGAACAAGAATTGTTGGCAAAAGATATATGTTCTAAAAATGACATTTGTATGTTAGTTTTACATACATGACTGCTAGAACACAACTTTTTGCTGTAGGAGTTATATGTGTTTCCACACACATGCAATCGAATCTACATAATATCTTTTTTTTAAATACCGTCCATTTGAATTTTAATTGGCATCAAGTTAAGATTTAAAATTTTTAAATTAATTATGATTGCAATTCATTGCATTTTGCATGGCTGATTTCAAATCCTCTTTTTATGCTTTCTTGTGCTTAATAATTTTGTAATGCATATACTAAAATTGGACAGATACAGGAAGGATTATCTTCTTAGGCTTTGCTTTAGGTACGTCTTTAAGATTAAATGTGTGTTTATTGTGCATTTCAATCCATTGTGTCAAGGAATAACTTGCCTTATAGTAACTTCATGTTCTTTCTGTTTAGGTGACAAAACACCTAAATTAACCTCAACAGGTACGTTTCTTGTATTATCATTTGGTATGACGGTTCAATGGGACTGTTCTAATTTTGGTTCTTAGTGAGAATCTGTCACCTGAAAAAAAGTTTGAACATACGAATTGGGAGCATTAATATGCCACTCTGCCCTTCAAACCTACTCTGCCATTTGCTAAGATCATGACTGATTTGTTTGTGTTTCAAGTTTTACGTTCCCATCTACCCTTGATTCCCTTCCTAACAAGAACACATCTACCTCCATCTTAAAAATACTCAATGACCCTGCCTCTACTGTCTTCTGAGGCGAGAGTTCCAAAGTTGGACAACATCCTTTTAGAGAAAAAAATTCTCCTCATCTCGATCCTAAAAAGGTGATCACTTAGTCGGGACTGTCTCATAAGAGGAAATGTGATTTCCATGTCCACCTTGTCAAGACAGCCCAGGATTCTGTGTACCTCAATAAAAGTCACCCCTCATTCTTCTAAACTCCAGTGGAAACAAACCCAGTCTGTCCAAACTTCCCGCTTGAGATAACTTAGTGCGTGCTAGTGGTTAAACTCGCACATGAGCAGAGTGTTCATGTTCTTTTTGCTTCCTCAGTCTTCTGATTTTGGTGATTTAAAGATATTATTAATCTAAAATCTTCCCTTCAACCATTGCAAGAATGTACAAACAGGAGGAAAGCCCCTTATGGTAGTTTTGTCATTTCTGGAGATCATGACTGATAATACACTGGCCTTTGCCCAGTGCCCCTGATTTCCCTTCATTAACATATATCCACCAATCTTCTAAATGTAATATTGATTAGCATTAATTGCAGTTCACAGCATCAAGTTCTAGACTTCTCCCAGTCTTTAGACTTGTAGGTCTGTCAGCTTGTTAAAAGAATTAATGTTTTTTTCTTGCAATTGTTCTGATAACCATCAGCAATTTTTTTTGTGGTTGATTAAGAAATTCAATCTGAACTATGTAGAGCATTGTATTAAACAATGTTGAATAATTGATTGAATAATTGTTGTAATGTGATGGATCTAGAGGGTAGTTCCTTTTTTTATGCATGTATTTAAAAATTTAAAAAAAAGCTAACATCTTGAATGTCTTTGGAGTCTAATGTTTGGCCATTTTTTAAAGCTAAAGTTTACTTATTAGTCACAAGTAGGCTTATATTCACACTGCAATTAAGCTACTGTGAAAATCTTCATTTTGTTGGACTCTTTGTGACATGTTTGGTATTTATTTCTTCTTGGATGCACGTGACTTCCAAAAGCAATGCCCGCGCAGTATGTAAAATATTTATCTTCCTGTAATAACATTTTCTTGTAGCTGTATTAATGTCTTCTCTCAGATATGTAAAAATGTTTCCACATTTTAAGTCTTGGACTTATCTTTTTATTAACTCTGCGTATTGAATGTGCATTCCATACATAAATACACTCACATTTCAATTCTATTTGATATACATGCAGAATACATTTCAGAATGGACTCATCTCAGTCGTTTTAAAAGATGTATGAGGTAACATCAGTAAGCAAAATAGTTTGTTGAAGGGATAGGGAGAATGGCGGGGGCAGGGGGGGTGGCAGTGAAAAGTTTGAAACACTGCTGTTCAAAATGTGCTTCAGATTTTAGTTTCAGGGTTATTCAAAGTTTGAGTGCCCTGATCTTAAAAGGGCAGTGCCTTCTGTTGTACTTGTTTTTCTGAAGTTTCCGTTTTAATGATGATCTCCTACATCTTCCTCCTCTCTTCGATTCCAGGCACTCACTCATGTTCACGAAAAATAATGACAAGAATAGTCAATGGATTTCAGGCAAAAGCGAAAACATCCAGCTGGATGGTTAGTCTGCGACACAGGTAAACCAGTTTGATTTGTGAACCTTTTCTAGTTATTCCACAACTTTGCTTTTGAATATGATCAAGTATCTATCTGTCTGAGGCCCATACAAACATCAAGGAACAACATTTTTTTTTCACCCTCACTCTCTGTAAACATTATGGGTAGGATTTTACGGCCTCGCTTCAGTGAGATTGCAAAGTCCCACCCAAGACCAGTGGAGATCTCCATTCTGGGAATCTCGCCTGCCTTTATTCTGGTATGGATGAAATGGTAGAGTTTTGGCCAATATGTGTGTGCCATGGACGCCTTGAAGCATCGAACTGAATATTTATTTCAGTCCTTATTCGTGTTCCTCCTTGGCATTGATGAATTCAGATTGGCTGCCATGTTGTCTGTCTGATACTAGGTAAAGTTGCTACTTCTTTCCATTTTTGTGGTATTGTTTACTGTTTTCCTGAAAGCTGTTGTCATGTTTCAACTGTGCCACTTCGACCTGCAGCTTTGTAAATTGCAGTGAGCCAGATCATGCATTGACTTTGTAGACGGAGCCCCAATATCCCCTCCAATCTGGAGTTTCTAATTCCAGAGATTCGATCCAGAATTGAAGGACCTGATTTCAACAGCATTTGAGGTTATTGTAATGGGACAGTGGCACAGTATTTAGTACTGCTGTCTCACAACACCAGAGACCTGGATTCAATTCTGACCTTCGGTGTCTATGTGGAGTTTGCACATTCTCCCCATGTCTACATGGATTTCCTTTGGTTTCCTGTCATAGTCCAAAGATCATGGATTGAATAGATTGGCCACACTAAATTGCCCTTTAGTGTTCCAAGATATGTAGGGTAGGCGCATTAGTGGTATAAATGGGTGGGGTAATAGGGATAGGGTCTAGGCAAGATGCTATATTGGAGTGAGTCTCTGTAGACCTGTTGGGCTGAATGGCTTTTTTCTGCACTGTAACGTTTCTGTGATTCTAATGTGACTTTTCAAGAGTGTAAAATGGGTTTTATAGATCAGCCATATACCCTGTGCAAAGGATTGCAACACCTAGGAGAATTGGACAGGATTTATAATGAGCAGCAATATTCAATATTTCACACCATTTCCCAAATCTAAAATAACCTCTAACAGTGATGTTTTAGTAAGTTCTGAATTAGATTTTTAAAAATATGAATGATATATTCATACTCTTATTACAATTTATTTGGTTTTAAATCATTTTTCAGTCTTTCCCAAGTATTCATCCCACAACCTCCTTTATTATTCTAGATCAGAGCAACTGAGAGGTATAAAAATATTTGGTTGAATTATTGAACCTTTATCCAGACATTAAGAAAAGTAATGATTTTGTGAAGTTCTTAGTGCTTTGTTCCAGTACGGCAGCTTCCTGGTTGATGAAAAATAAGTATTAGGTTGGCTTGTTCCAGATGTTTTGACTCCAGAAAGCATCAAACGTTGTGGGGCTGCCTTCGGAGGGCTTTTCTTGCTGGTTAAACATCCAGTATCGTGTGAAGTCAAGTCTAAAAAGTGTTCAGCAATTCTTTGCACATCCTGGATGCATTATGAACAAGGAGTCCTTCTATGCTGTGAGATACAACTCTGATGCAACTCTGCCTCACTCCTTTCTCACATTTAAAAAAAACAGTGGCCTGGTACTGTAGAACTTGAGTGTGGCTGAAAGGAAAGACACATTACTGAAACTTTTCACTTTTCATCAGGAGAAAGATGGTGTGATTGATTGGCACTTTGTCTCTGGCTGACAAGGCATTGCCATTGGAGAAAGCAACAGACAACTAATGATTCCATAAGGTCTTGAATATTCAGCTACAAGTGAATATATCCCCCTTATTTGCAGTGAACGTATGAATTTACGTTGCTTCAGCAAGCGTAAATAAGCCTCATTACGAGCATGACTGATTTTTTTTTAATGCATTCATTGGATGTGGGCATCACTGACTGGGCCAAAAAAAAACTGAAAGAATATGCCATTTGATTCAGTCAGCAACCACCAGAACATACGTTCCTTACCTACTGGTAGATATGATTTTGAAAGGATTATTATAGATTGTTATAGAAAGGATATTATTAAACTAGAAAGAGTGCAGAAAAGCTTTACTAGGATGCTACCAGGACTTAATAGTTTGCTTTATAAAGAGAGGCTAAATAGACTGGGACGTTTTTCTCTGGAGTACGGAAGGCTTAAGGGTGACCATGTAGGGGTCTATAAAATAATGAGAGGTTTAAATCAGCTAGATAGTCAATATCTTTTCCTAAAGGTAGGATAGTCTAAAACTAGAGGGCATAGGTTTAAGATGAGAGGGGAAAAATACAAAAGGGTCCAGAGGGGCAATTTTTTCATACAGGGTAGTGAGTGTCTGGAATAAGCTGACAGAGGTAGTAGCAGAGGCAGGTACAATTTTGACTTTTAAAAAGCTTTAAACAGTTACATGGGTAAAATGGTATAAAGGGAAATGGACCAAATGCAGGCCATTGGGACTAGCTTCGAGGTTTTAAAAAAGGCAGCATGGACAAGTTAGATCAAAGAACTGTTTCTATGCTGTAAACCTCTAAGATTCAATGATTGGGCAGCACTTGATGAACAATTCTGAGTGTGCTAATAACTACACTAACAATTTAAAATGATTGGCCAAGCTCATTTACGTTTGCTGGAATTTACATAAATTGATGGGCAAGGATCCATTCTCTGGAAACAAAAGGAACATCCAAGTCTTGTCCCTGTTTAGAATTAACCCTGAACTTGCAGTGTCTGTAATTCCTGTTGTTTTCTCCGTGGCAATGCATCAGCAATCAGAGTTGAATTGCCTATCAGTTAGCACCCTTTTCTCCTGTGGTATAAGTTGTTGTGACAGTTTGAAATTGTTCATTAATATGTTTGTTTCGAGTTGAATATGAGGCAAAAAGTTTCAGCAACCTGTCTCCCTTTTCAGAGTGGAGTTCCATGGAGTTCCAGCTCTTTCATAATCCACCATGTGACTATGGTTTAGGTACGCTGTTGGCTTCATACTAATAATTCATTTATTACTGCAACCTAAGGTTGCTAGGCAAGAGTTTCTTAATCAAACACTTTAGCAGATTTCATTGACAAATAATAGACTATATGGATGATGGTGTGGAGATGCCAGCATTGGACTGGAGTGGGCACAGTAATAAGTCTTACAACACCAGATTAAAATCAGGTTTATTTGGAATCATGAGCTTTTGGAGTGCTGCCCCTTCATCGGGGAGTGGCGATTGAGTTTATAGAGATCTCCAATCTACATCCCTGATGTTCAGATTCCTGAAGAAAATTAATATCCCTTAAATCCTATTTTATAATTTGTCAGCGATGCTAATAAGCATACTTTTGGTTTTGTTTGTTGATAAATTCTTTCTCCTCTTCTTAGGGATATCCATTTCTGTGGTGGATCATTGATTGGAAGAAATTGGGTTCTCACAGCCAAGCACTGTTTTTCCACATGGTAGGCAGGTTCTTTATTTTTACTTCACTTCGATTCTTCAAAAGCTCAGGGTCTGATGGTCTTGTATGTAGCAGAGTGTAATGGCACAAATGTTCAATGTTGTGGGGCAGAGGTAAATCCAAGTCCTTTGTAATTCTTGATCTGAACTGTTACAAGTGGAAGCTGGACAACATTCCCAACAGTGGAAGAGGAAATACGGATGAGAGCGTTGACCTGTGTTGCCCCCTTGCAGTGGGTGCATGGGTATGTGGGTATTCATTGTACATCTGTGGGAAGAGAGGGAAGGAATGAGGGGAGGATGGGTAATGGTGCGAGCTGTCTTGCTGGTCACTTAATTGAACATAAGTGAATAATACACAAAACGTGGAAGCTTAATCCCAGGCATAAACTAATAAACAATAGTTCCAACAGAAAATACCCCTTCTGGAAGTAGATGTAATCCCAATTTAATGTGAGTTTTGCACAACATGGTGTTTATCCCAGTTCAATTCTCTTTCCACAACTATTGGTGCACTGAGGCAGATTTTTGTCTATTTCCACCTTAATTACCAGAAGAGATTGGTAGTCTATTGTTGGGGACTTGTGGCTTGAGGGATACCACTCTGCATCAAGCGTGGCTGACAAGGTGGAATTTTCTATGTAATTGACCTCATGTTTTGTGGTGGTGGAGGCTGCCCGCGATTGGCTGGCAGGTCCTGCCATTGCCAACAGGGTTTCCTGTTAAATGTACTCCTTGCCACCAGGAAGCTGTGGCAGAGGTGTGTCTCTGGCAAGACCAGAAGATCCAGCTGATGTGAAAGGCCAGACAATTCTGGCCCAGGAAGCCCTTCCGCTTTTACCACCCTTGGCATCTTTGGAAGGATTTACCTCAACCTGTTTGACCGCTTTAGAAACATGCCTTCCTTGGCCATCAAGTCCTGGGTGACACTCAAATCTCGATATCCTGACTTAGAGGCAAAGATGCTACTCACTGCAACACTAGACCTCCTCCATAGTGATCCTGATTAATAAATATGCAGCATATAATATCAAATCATTTCACATTTCTAATGCATTTGATTATATGAAGTCAAGCAATAATTTTTAAAAAATCCTGTGGGCTGCAATAGTATCTATCTTGTGTTGCTGACACCAGTTTGTGGGTTTGGAATCCAGTAAAATTCCGCATTGATGTTTGAAAAGTATTAGTTAACAGTGTCAGGTTATTTGATTAACTGTGTGTCAAGATTTATTTCACTCTGTGTTATGAGAGAATATCTCATTAACGATTGTCTATAATAACAACCTTTTGAAAGTGAACTCATATCATCTGTATCAATAATCAACCTCGGCCAGGATTATTGAATAGATTTTTAAAATTAAAATGATGTATTGAATAGCACTAATTTACTGAACTTTTGTTTTTTTCCAATTGCTATCAAAAAGGACACCAGTTAATTTGGAGAATAATTCCTGTTTTCTTCTATTAGATCGTTGTTTCAATTTGTTATAGTATGTTGCTATTCTATAGGCTTGTAGTCATTGGTATATTTATTCTCTGCGTTCAGCTCACTGTAATATTTGACTGGAGAAAGGTGCCATGTCGAAGTTGGAACAGTCTGTCTAACTGGTACACATTTTTGGTTTTAGTCAACCAGATTTGAGAGGATATGAAGCTGTAATGGGAATTCTCAAAGATGATAAAAGTGAGGAAGCCCATAAACAAGTGATGGCGATATCTCAGCTTGTCTGCGGACCAGAAGGATCCAATCTTGTAATGTTGAAATTGGCCAGGTGTGTCATTTAACCACTCAAGGGAGGGATGTTAAAGTCAATAATTATTGCTTAAGCCAAAACTCACTTTAATCATTAATTATCATTCATAATCCACCTTGATCACTTCCTGTCATTCCATTTTGCACATTTATAGTTTGAAAGCTATTTGATTCTTGAACGCTGTGTGGATTGTATCAGTAGTTTTTTCTGTGTAAATCTAGGTGTTAGAATGTGTAATAATTCATCTGCTGTCATCTATTCAAATATTTGGCTTTTCATTTTTGCTATTTCCAGAATTGTGTTTATACAGAAGTTACACAGAGGTTTGCCAAAGGGCACTGTTGAAGCACTCAAACTTTTTAAAGTGAAAATTGGATTGAATGTTTGAAACAAAGAAAGTTAGAAGGAGCCGGGGAAAATGTGTGGAATGGTGGGATTGGTTTTGGATTGTCCTCGCAAAGTACTAGCATGAACACAATGGACCAAGTGGTCATCCTCTGTATTGATAGCTTATCGGCAGTGATTTTCATCTTGCTGCCACTCTATTTGTGCCTAAGAATGGGATAGGAGCAGGAATAAAATGACACAGAGGCTTGGTCCACTAACTTGTCCAGCGTTTTAGGTGGACTTTACTCTAGGCAGCCAAAGCTTTTACCGGAAACAGGCAGCGCCCCATTAATAAATACAAGTCACATATTAAGACCCTAATGCTATTTTTGTATCTACCTCTGTTGCCACTGTCAATTCTCTAACCAATCCCAAAACATAACATTAACAAACCCAATTGCAAAGGGAAAAATGCAAATAAGCATTCTTTGAACAAGACAGCATAGGAACAGGCTCTTCGGCCCACTAAGTCTGTGCCAACACAGATGTCTTTCTAATCTAATTTTTTCTTGCTTGGTCCTTATCCCTCTATTCCCTGCCTATTCCCTGTATCTATCCAGATGTCCCTTGAACATTGTTATAGAATCTGCTTCCACCACCTCTTTTGGCAACACATTCCAGGCATTCATCCTCTGTGTGAAAAACTTGTCCCTTACATCTCTTTTAAACTTTCCCCTCTCACTTTAAACCTATGCCCCTGAGTAATTGACACTTTGACCCTGGGGAAAAAGACTGTGACTATCCATTCCAACCAAGCCTGTCATAATCTTGTAAACCTCTATCAGGTCCCCTTTCATCTTCTGACACTCCAATCAAAACAATTCAAGTTTGTTCAATCTTTTTTCATAGTTCATATCTTCCAAACCAGGCAACATCCTGATAAATCTCTTTTGCACTCTTTCCAGTGCATCAATATCCTTCCTTGGGATTCTGTCTGCCAATGACATTTCATGGTCCCTTTTCTGCCCTGTTTAAGTTCTTTCCTGCTATCTTTCCATTCAAGAGTCTTATCCATTTTCGACATTTTAAAATGTATGTAAGCCTCCTCCTTTTTCACTAAACTCACAATCTCTCTTTTAATCCAGAGGTCCTGAGTCTTGCCATCTCTATCCTTCAATTTTAAATGGACATGTTTGTCCTGAATTGTTAACAACTTACTTTTAAAAGAGTCTCACATATTGGATTTATCCTCAAACAGCTGCCCCCCGTCTATGTTCCTGAACTCTTGCCTAATACTGTCGTAGTTAGCTTTCCCCTGTTTAGTACCTTCACACAGGGACTACTTATATCCTTTTCTACAAGTATCTTAAAACTTATAGAATTAAGAATGGTGTTCCCAAAATGGTCCTCCACTGAGATATTAGTTACCTGCCTGGGCTCGTTTCACAAACCTAAGATAGGCAAACTTGGGAAGGGGCTATCTACATTTTGCCTCAAGATGCAGTCTTGGATATACTAAACAAACTCTTCTTCATCCAAACCCCACCTCATCCAAATCCCTGCCACTGAAAGAATCCCAGTCCATGTTGGGGAAGTTAAAATCATCCTTCACAACAACCCTGTTGTTTTTACATCTTCCCATAATCTGCTCACATATCAGTTCCTCACTTCACATTGGCTGTTGGGAGGTCTGTAGTACAACACCAACATTGTGATTGCACTGCTCCTGTGCCTGGGTTCTAACATAAGGCTTCACTGCATGTCCCCGCTAAAGTGTTCTCTTCTATATATCTGTGACATTCTCCCCAATCAGCAAAGGGATGTCTAACTTCTTTTGTTACCCCCTCTATTTTTCCTGAAACATTTACATCCTGGAATGTTAAGTTGCCATTTCTGTCCTCCTTTCATCCAAGTCTCTGTAATTGCCACAACATCATAATTCCATATAATAACCCAAGCTTTAAATTCATCTGCCTTATCTGTCATACTCCTTGCATTAAAGCAAACCTCATACCATCTGTCCTGTCATGTTTTGTACTGTCTCCCTGTGCTTTTATTCCTCATAGCCTGACTGGACCTATTCACTGAGTTCTCCACAGTCTGTGTACTGTAGCCCGTTTTGATTTTTGCCTTTGATTTCTCTGCCTTCCAGTTTCCTTCTTACTGCCTTTTTTATTTCTATCCCACTTTTCTTTCCTCTGACTACCTGTATCAGTTCCCATCCCTTTGCTACATTAATTGAAACCCTTCCTAACAGTGCTGGCAAACATGCCCCAGGACATTGCTTCCAGTCCTGTCCAGGTATAGACTGTCTGATTTGTACTGGCCCCAAAACTGCTTCTAATGTCCCTGACATTTGAATCCCTCCCTCTTGTATCATCCCTCAAGCCACATATTCATCCTAGCGATCCTGACATCCTTACTCAGAATAGCTCAGGGTAGCAATCCTGAGATTACAACCTTTTAGATCCTACTTTTTAATTGAACTAACTCCCCAAATTCAACTGTTAGACTTCATCTCATTTTTTTACCTATAGTGTTGGTGCCTATATGCACCATGACAGTTGACTATTTACCCTCTCCCTCCAGAAGATCTGCAGCTGCTCCAAGATATCCTTGACCCTTGCAACATTCCATCATGGAGTCTTGTTTGCGATGGCAGAACTGCCTGTCAATTCCCTTTACAATTGAGTCCCTATCACTATAGCTCTGCCACTCTTTTTCCTTCCTTCCTGTGCAGCACAGTCAGCTACAGTGCCATGAACCTCGCTGCTGCTATCTTCCCCAACAGTATCCAAAACAATATATTTGTTTGGAAGGGAGATGACCACAGGGAAATGTCTGCACTGCTTTCCTTGTCTTCCTCGGTCTGGTGGTCACCAATTCCCTATTTCCCTCAGTGACCAACTCACTGAAGATGCTATCCACGACTTGCTCAGCATTGTGAATGATCCAAAGTGAATCCATCTGCAGCTCCAGAGCCGTCAAGTGGTCTAACAGGAGCTGTAGTCGGACATAATTCCTGCTTGTGAAGAAGCCAGGGACACCAGAAGGATTCCTGAATTCCCACACTGCACAAGAGGAGGATAACACGGGGTCTGGAATCTCCTGCCATGGCTTAAGCCTTAAATTAACTTACAACAACAAATACTACAAATGCCAAAGGAAAGAGAGAGAGCAAAAAGAAAAACTACTTACCAGTGATCACCCAATTACTTATCTACTGGCTGTGTTGTCTTGTTTGATTTCTTTCTGCCTCTCACTTGCCTTCGAGCCTCCCTCACAGGTCCCCCTCTCCACTCCTCCTGAAGTAAGCACCTTTATCCCACACTCTTTCTCCTTTTCCCCCTCTCACTTCCCTCCTACTCTCTCTCTCTTCCCCATCCACATACTTTGTCTCTCCACCATCCATACAAACTCTCTCTCTTCTCCAGCCACACACACTCTCTCCCTCCCCACCTCACACTGTCTTTTTCTCTCTCTCTGTCCCCACCCACACACTGTCTCTCTCTCTCCCCATCTACACACATTCTCTGTCTCTCCCCACCCACACACACTCTCTCTCTCTCTCTCTGTCTCCCCACCTATGCAGTCTCTCTCTCTCCCCACGCACTCTCTCTTTCTCTCTTTTCGCCCCCCCATGATCGTGATGAATGTGGAGCAGGCTCGAAGGGCCAAATGGCCTCCTCCTGCTCCTGTGTTCTATGTTTTTATGTGTGCTGCATTAGTTACCCATTTTAATGCATTAATCTGACTCTTTTTCCAGACCTGTAAAATCAACTGACTATGTTCACTGGATTAAACTGCCTGTGTCTGGATGTGTGATACGTCAAGGAGTCTATTGTAATATTTCTGGATGGGGAGAAACCAAAGGTAACAGACTGTGGTTTTTATATTTGTTTGAGGGGGGAGAACACTTCCCTCTGGCTGAAAGCTGATGTGTGTTAGATCATCTAATTTTAACACTGCCTGAAAAGCAGGCGTCTTGATTTTGATTCAAACAATACACTAAAGTTAAATTTCCCCTGTCTTCTGGCATATCTGTAGTTTTTGATTCATTTCCCTGCTGTATTCTGCTTCTGTTCATTCCTATTAGATCCGAGCAAAGCTTGAACATTGCCTCTCTCCCCCCCCCGCTGGTCATTAAACTAAGTTTTAAAAAGATCTGTAATATTGAAACAATTAATCATGTCATGCCATTCAGTATTTGAAATATATCATTCATGTGTATGTCAGGGATCTACGATTGCACAAGCTTCATAGAATGCAGGTTCTATAAAAGATCTGGGAGTTGTCCGGCTATATTATCACTCTTCCAGTGAAGGTAAAGTGTATGTCAGTATGTCTCTGTTCATCATTGGAGGATGAGAGCACAATGCTTATTTTCACTAGTTATAGCAGCATAATCCAGGGATAGTGGGTTGCACACAACACAAAAGATGATGGAATTTTAAACATAAAGTATGCCCCAAAGTATCTTGCATTCATGTTTCTCAAGATTTTTCACACGCATTCAAGTCATCAGCCGTAAAACAGGCTATGCCCAGGTGAAAATTCTATTGACCGTGCTAGTCCCGGAAGCACTTCAAATCGTTTTCTTAACTGTACAAACATGGTTGCACTTGTTTAGAGAGTTTATTTCGTATCCAGAAATATTTAATTTAATATCTAGCCTGTGTTCCGATATCTTGAGCTTTTTTTTCACCCTATTTCTCTTTTAGGCACGGGTTATGAAGGTGAGCTAAAGGTAGCCCAGATTCCAATAGTTGGAAACAATAAATGCAATGAATACCATCAAGGGAAAATCCAAATCAGAGAATCGGAAATCTGTGCAGGAGAGGAAACGGGAGCTGTTGGTACATGTGAGGTAAGAGAAACTTTAAAAGGGTAAAGAACTTAAAGGCAACTGAGCATTTATTCCAAGTGCCAAAGCGTGAAAATCATGCCCATATTTTGGGCGAGCTCCCAGATACATTCATATGGCACTTAGAGAAATAAAAGAGGCAGGAGGAATGGGCAGGGGGAGTGGGCAGAGGGACGTATTCACGTCTGTAGAGGTGTCATTGCGCAGGTGTGCCAATCTTCCCGTGCACTGTGTCATCCCCAATCAATCTCAGCAATCCCCCTCCCCCAATCCCCCAAGGATCCCCCACCAATCCTTGATGCAGAATAAACCACTCCCTCCCCAACGGAACTCGCCCGGCTCCCCATCATGTGCCCCACCTCTCCATCATAGGCCCTGCCTCTCCATCATAGGTTCTGCCTCAGTGCCAACGTGCCTGACGGGCACTGCCAGCATGCTGTGCTGGCATTGCCCAAGGAGCACTGCCTGGCCCTGGCCTCGACACTTCAGGGAGCTTCAATGGTTTCTGGTCCCGCCAGCAAGGCCATCACGTCGTATATGATCCTCGTTGGTGAGGACGTTGACTGGCAAAGGGACAAGTACAATGAGTTGATGCACTGGAAAGGGTGCAGAAGAGATTGACCAGGATGTTGCCTGTTTTGGAGAACGTGGACTATGAATAAAGGTTGAACAAACTTGGACTATTTTTATTGGAGCGTCGGAGGATGAGGGGGTGGGAGAATGAGAGGTTTATAAGGTTATGACAGGCTTGGATATAATGGATAATAAGTCTTTTTCCCAGGCTTGAAGGTCAATTGCTCAGGGGCAGAGGTTGAAAGTGAGAGGGGAAAAGTTTAAGAGAGATGTAAGGGGCATGTTTTCACACAGAGAGTGATGAATGCCTGGAATGTGCTGTCGGAAGAGGTGGTGGAAGCAGATTCTATAAAAAGAGACATCTGGATAGATACAGGAATATACAGGGAATAGAGGGATATAGACCACACAGAGGCAAGCATGTATTATACTAGAGAGGCATCTGTGTTAGTACAGAGTTGGTAGTCGGAAGGGCGTGTCCCTGTGCTATATTGTTCTTTGAGTCGAGCCGATAGGGTCCAGGATTCTCTAATTATATTGAAATTATCTCTTGGATATTTAAATCAGTGTTGTGTCCTTCCGGGTCCGAGGCTGACTTCTCCGGCAAATCAGGGCTGGTAACATCGCAAGAAGTGAGAAACTGGGTGTGTGCCTGATTGTTCATCCCTCACCTGATCTTATTCCCCACTTTGTGTCAGATTCTCACCATATTGAAATACACACAAGATAAGCTACGATGTAGTAAATCTGAACCATGTTAACTTAGTATACCTACAGTGAAAGCACATCCTGCTGCATTTAATCAGCAATGCACAAATCCTATAACATGCTGGGGAGAAATATCAGGCTGTTTGCCTGGTGAAAATAATGAGCAGGATAATGTTATTAATACATGTTAATTCAGGGCAGCACAGTGGCACAGATGCTAGCACCGCTGCCTCACAGTACTAGGGACCTGGTTTCAAATCCCCACTTGGGTCACTGACTGTGTGGAGTTTGCACAATTTCCCTATGTCTGCGTGCGTTTCCTCCCACAGTCCAAAGATGTGATGGTTAGATGAATTTGTCATGCTAAATTGTCCCTTAGTGTCAGGGAACTAGTTCGAGTAAATGCGTGGGGTTTTAGGAAAGAGCCCAGGTGGGATTGTGGTCAGTGCAGACTCGATGGGCTGAATGGCGTCCTTCTGCACTGTAGGATTCTATGACTACCATGTTGTTGATGTATCTGGTAGTCTAGGAAGTATGAAGCTTTTTGCATTGATGTGGTAAAGGTCAGTACAGGAGAGTCCAACTCTATAACACAGTGAAGTGTTTTTTGCTTTTGTTAGGTTGAAATATTCCCCTAATTTTTGCAGTTTTCCTTTTAGTAGTTTGCATTGTTCAGAGCTGTAAGAACTTCATATGTTTGAAAGTTGTTTGTGCATTATTTTGATCACAAGATGAACAATTATCGAACAGTAGTTAATTGGGTGTCAGGTCTTAAACTTGTACTTGAAATTTAGAACTGATGTGGGGTAGAAATATGATGAATTACATAGTTGGGGAGGAGAGTGGACAATATGGAGCAGACTCAAAGGAATGGGACGGATCTAAACACAGTCTAGGTGACTGCTTTGCGGGACACCTTTCCTCCATCCAGAAGCATGACCCCAACCTGCCTGTCGCTTGCCATTTCAAATCATCATAGAACCGTAGAACCCTACAGTGCAGAAGGAGGCCATTCGGCCCATCGAGTCTGCACCAACCACAATCCTACCCAGGCCCTACCCCCATATCCTTATATATTTACCTGCTAATCCCTCTAACCTACAAGACTCTTAAGGGGCAATTTAGCATGGCCAATCAACCTAACCCACATGTCTTTAGACTGTGGGAGGAAACCGGAGCATCTGTTGGAAACCCACATAGACACAGGGAGAATGTGCAAACTCCACACTGACAGTGACCCAAGCCGGGAATCAAACCTGGAGCTGTGAACAGCAGTGCTAACTACTGTGCCGCCCTCTCTTTACTCTCATGTCCATCTTTGGCCTGCTGTAATGTTCCAGTGAAGCCCAATGTAAAATAGACAATTACTTTAGATTGTGAGTTTTCACTCCATTCTAACCCCCCCACCTGTTTTTCTTGTTTTTTTCTTATTTTTCGGTTCCCTTGACCTGACCCAACATAATTCCACTTTCCCCACAGGGCCACCTGTCCCTTGTTCAGTTTTGCTCCCACTGAGCACTGACCTTTGCTTTCCTGTTAATACATTCTGCTGCTTACCTTTTGCCACTATTAACATTTTTTAGTCCGTTGTACTATTCTATTACACCTTTGTCATTTTCTTCTTTGCTCTCATAGAAATATAGAATTCCTACAGTATGGGAAGAGGCTATTCGACCCAACAAGTCTGTACTGACCACAATCTCACCCAGGCCTTACTTCTATAATCATTTACCCTACTAATCTCCCTGACACTAGGATCAATTTAGCATGGCCGGTCCACCTAACCCACACATCTTTGAACTTGGATGCTCTGACCTGTTAACTCTGTTTCTCCCTCCACAGATGCTGTCAGACCTGCTGAGTTTACCCATCATTTTTGTTTTTATACCAGATTTTACCAACACCCTGAAACAGTTTAGTCAACTCCCTAATGCTCATCATTATTCTGAGCTCTATGACGATATTTAATCGAGACAATTCAATGTCACACCCTTCCTGGGCAGCCAGTGAAAGCCCATGTCACCTCCTTTTGGGAAAGTCCATCAGGCACTTGACTGGGCAATGGTCAGCCATCCACAGGATCTGGGTTTTCAGGACAGAAATTGCACCTTTATCTCCTGTGAGTTCGTCAGCTGTAGATTGCTTAGCTGTGCCAAAGGGGTCAGTGGCTGCTGCCATTAATGTGCCCACCCAAAGCCCAGGTTCATAGAGATACCCAGGCCATGGGTGAAAGATAGAGGCTGAGGTGGGGGTGGGGAATCAGCAGCAAGAGCAGGTGGGTGCCTATCAAAATGGCTCCCAACTTCCCAGTGATGGGTCCTTCAATCAGGCCCTGAATCATAGAACCCCTACAGTGCAGAACGTGGCCTTTTGACCCATCAAGCCTACACCGACAACAATCCCAGCCAGGCCCTATCCCCCTAGTTCCACATGTTTATACCTTGCTAAACCCCCAATAAGAATGGGCAATTTAGCATGGCTAATCAACTTAACCTGCACATCCAGGAGAAAACCAGAACAACTGGAAGAAGCCTAAGTAGACACGGGGAGAAGGTGCAAACTCCGCATTGATAGTCCCGCGAGGCTGGAATCAAACCCAGATCCCTGGCATTGTGAGGCAGCAGTGCTAATCACTTTGCTATTGTGCTGCCCATAGAAACTGTGACAAAGTTTAACACATGGGCATTGACTGCCCGCTCAAGGACTTCAATGGCAATGAAGGCCATCCACAAACCGTCCTGTCTGATTTAAATGCATTTCACCCTTCCCAATTCCCTGCCACCACCAGTGCTGCCTCACAGGAGAGCATTAAACATTATCCAATCTATGTCTGACACTAAGAGTATGTTTTATAGTAAATCTTTTACTACCAGCTATCTGAACATGAGACATTCTATAAATGAAAGAAAGAAGACCAGTTTTTAGCAGAGCAGCTGTCTTAATTTATCCCTCAAACTAAAATAGATGTCTTACAAGAACAATATATCATATATATTGTTTGAGGCAGACTGCGTTTTCTTTTAGAGGCTGTTACAAATTGGGAAGGATGTGTGATGCTAGGATAACAATGAATCATTGCTGAGAATAATGCTCTGAATTGAAGGTTTGGCAACCTTCTGTAGCCAGCACTGATGGAGTGGGGTCATTTTAAAAGAACTACTGTATCATAAAACTGAAAACCATTCAAAGTCTAAATATAGGAGAATGCTTTGTGCATGTCCCCTTCTGCATCTTGTCAGCAGTTTGAAATAAGATGGACAATATCAAGTGCTTAGTCTTGTCAGCCTTTATTTTAAAACCTTGTTCATTTTGCACAGAACCACCATCATTCCTTTCTCAAAAAAAAAAGTGTTTTTGCTGAGACAAAGCATTGATAATAGATGGGAGTGGGAGGTATGGTTGTTACTGTGTCAGAATATTATGAGTTGAATTCAGATTCATTGCAATCTTTTATTTTTATTCTGCTACGCTGATGTGGTATGAACAAGAAGAAGCAAGAATCCCACCCAATGTTTTTCTGACAATTAGAAAATATATATGCAATGTGTTTTGGATAAGTTGAGGAGCTGATCTTTCCATCCTTTTATTGATGTTGTATTTACATTAAAACGGTTCAATACTTTACCTTTCTTTTCAATGCAGTTCGCATGATGAAGCTCATTGCTGGCTGAGAGAATTTGATTTGATTTATTACTGTCACATTTCACTATATTAATACAGTGAAAAGTATTATTTTTGTGCACTATACAGACAA
Organism: Sphyrna mokarran; assembly: GCA_024679065.1. Classification (NCBI taxonomy): domain Eukaryota; kingdom Metazoa; phylum Chordata; class Chondrichthyes; order Carcharhiniformes; family Carcharhinidae; genus Sphyrna; species Sphyrna mokarran. The sequence goes on from JAGIQG010000019.1 coordinate 27,167,936, forward strand.
AACATTTTGTTCAAAAAGAAGGAAAGAAGAGAATGCTGAATGTAGTGTTACAATCGTAGCTAGGGTTTAGAGAAAGATCAACTTAGGTTCGTGAGTTGGTTGGTACATGTATCAACTCACATGGGAAAACTGGGATGTAGCCTGCCAGCTCCACTGCCAGCTTTTCCTGCCACATATTTTGACACTTGCACAATAAAAATGAAGGAAGTAGCCCCACAATGCGTCATGTGTCTGCCCCATCAGTTCCCCCTTTTCAAAAACACGTTGTAAACTCTGCTGATGTAACAACACTGGCAGAAAATACAACTCCTCCTCCTAACTTTAGCCATACTATTTTAAACAGCATGGGGCAGCACAGTGGTTACCACTAGGGTCCTAGGTTCGATTCCTGACTTGGGTCACTGTGCGGAGTTTGTATGTTCTCCCCATGTCTGCATGGTTTCATCCCATAGTCAAAATGTGCAGGTGCATTGGCCATGCTAAATTCTCTCTCAGTGTACCCGAACAGGTGCCAGAGTATGGCGACTAGGGAATTTTCACAGTAACTTCATTGCAGTGTGTCTATTTGGGACTAATAAATAAAACTTTTAAACTTTAAAAAACTTCTAAGACAGACTGATCCCTGCACATGATTCCCCCATTTAGCAATCACCCCCTCCCCTGCCCACTCTTACATTGATGGCATTTCCCAATCCTGATATCACCACCCTCATGGGATTCCCCTCTTTCCACCTCCCCATTGTCTGATTTCCCCTCCCTCACCTCACTGATGATTGATGTACCTGCCCCGTCCCCTATCCTTCAATCCCATCCTCCCTGGTCTGCTACTTTCAATGGGACCTTTAAGCTCGCTTGCTATACAGCAGCTAGTGGTATACAAAAAGAGGCAGGTAAGTGGGTTCAGAATGGTAATTCCATGCTGATTGCCACACTGAGCAAGTCATGGTCAATTATGTTCTTCTGTAATAGCTTATATTTTGTCTTTGCAGAGGGATTATGGTGGTCCTCTAGTGTGTGAAGAAGAGGGCCAGCAGCTATTACAAGGGGTCATCATTCCTGGCAGAGGTTGTGCAAAACCAAAGCGTCCTGGGATTTTTGTAAGGGTGTCGTACTACATCTCATGGATAGACAAGGTCTTTAAGACATATAGAGAAAATAATCACACCAGATGAATGGAATATATGTCCACAGAAATCCTTAATTATCAAATACATAATTTATCAATTTTAGATCCACGTTGCTGCAGAAACTTATCAAGTCTGTTGATACTTTCCTTTACAAATGATTTATCTGACCTATTTGCAGTAGACTATATCTGTATATGTGAATGCGTTTTTGGAAGGGTCCCTGGGGTAACTTGAAGAGAGTCCAACTACAGCAATGTAACACATCTAAAGAAGCCTTTTAAATATTTCATGCAAATATGTATCTTACACTTGAAAATCTTCTGTCTGTTCTTTTTGTGTTGGAATAGCTCCTTGCCCTGCCGTTGAAGACCAATGTGACAGTGGACACCTTAACTTTTAATGTTTTTATTTCAAACTAGTTCTTTTAATATGACTGTGATCTGTTGTTAAGACTTGGCTTGAATGGATACCAAGAGCACTGGTCCTTCAACAATTTAATATCCATTTTTCAAGAAAGTGACGTTTACATTTTCTTCCAATTTCTGTAATCGAGTGTTTCAAAATGCTTCATGTTTGCTGAACTAGATTTAAAAATCAGCATTTTAAGGTGACTAAGTACTCATTTAAAATTCAAAAGCTATGTGGTTATTCAAACGTGGCTTGTAGAGGGTAGTATTCACCCCAAGCACTGAACTGATGTGAATGGCACAGTGGTTAGGGAACGGGGTTCAATCCTGGCCTCGGGTGACTGTCTGTATGGAATTTGTACATTCTCCCTATGTCTGTGTGGGTTTCCAGCGGGTGCTTTGGTTTCCTCTCGCAGTCCAAAGATGTGTGGGTTAGGTTGATTGGCCATGCTAAATTGACTCTTATGTCAGGGGGATTAGCCGGGTAAATATGTGAGGTTCCGTGCGTAGGGCCTGGATGGGATTGTGGCCGATACAGACTCAATGGGCCGAGTGGCCGCCTTCTGAACTGCAGGGAATTGATGATTTCACTTTTCAGATTCAAGCTCAGCATTTTTAAAAATTCCCAGCCTGTTGTTAATTGGCCAAAGGATGGCTTGCATCTGAGTCTCTGCTTATTCTTTGACTGGCGGAGGTTGTCACCATCCTGGAATGAAAATGTTGCTTGCTGGAATACCTCTTGCCAACTGGCAACAGAGAAAGATTTCTCCAAACTTTTGGGGCTTGGTCCTGTTTCACCCATACACAGCCTTGCTTCTCCACTCATTTTCTGGTCAGACTTGGGTCAAAATTTTCTGGACCTTCCTGCTGGTTAGGACCTTTTGGTCTCGCCAATGGCAATCCTGCCCCAAGCCCGTGATGCATTCCCCAGCATCAGAGGATTCTGTTTCCCTAAGGTTCAACAATGACAAGTTCTACATATCCCAACTTCTAGCTCCCATAACTGAAATTGGGACTTTGTCCAGCATTGTGATGATTTGTTATACTTGTTTTGCTTCTGTGTTTTGCCCTGTTTGGAGTCCTTTCTGCCCTGTTACCCCTTGACCCCTGACCAGACCGTGGGTGGTAATTTGCTGTTGATGAATACTATTTAGCCTTGAGGCGTCATTCATTCATCAATCCTCCTTACCATTAACCTTCATTAAGTGGTTGCTTGATATAACCAGTAGTTTGGAACTGATCCCAAATAAGTTGGTTTATAATGGGCGGAATCCTCCGGCTAATTTGTCAGAGTGTTGGTTTAAGCAGGAAAACCGATGTGTATCTCTCCAGCTGCGCAGCCGAGGTTTCTCTTCTCGATTCTGCAGCTCTCTGTGCACAAGAGAACCTGGGGATATGTTTGGGCCATCATGCTGGTGGGCAGGACCTGGCAGAATCAGCGACAATGGCTCCATAGAGACCATCTTTAACATTTATTTAAACGTTTTTAAATGAGGTTCCTGCCCTTTTGCGGATTGGAACCTTTTGGGTCATTGGCGAATGACGAGGAGAATTTGAGAATGAGATCTTGCCGCTGATGTTCTTGTTGAGATCTCGCAGAATTCTCTGCCAGCATTCCCATTGTAGCTGAAAATCCCAGTAAGAGTCTGGCCACACCAATTTTAAATCCAACCGATTTATTTGATAGTAAATCTGCAAGCTTTCGACTTTCGCCTTCGTCAGGCAAATGCAGTGTTCTGGTCTGCAATAGCACACATATCAGCACAGACAGTCACAGATTGCTGATTAGAATGCGAATCCTTACACCTAACCTGCTATTCAAGTCTTAAAGTGGCTAACAACGTGGATGAAGGGAACCCTGAGCATTGGTTAGAGAGATGTGTATTGTCTCCAGACAGCACAGTAAGTGAGGTTTTTTGCTAACCCAGGCAAGTCATGGGGGTTACAGATAGTGTGTCATGAACCCAAGATCCCTGTTAAGACCGTCCTCATGTGCGGAACTTGGCTATCAGTCTCTGCTCAGCGGCTCTGCGCTGTCGTGTGTCATGAAGGCCACCTTGAAGAGCGTTTACCTGAAGATCGGAGGCCGAATGTCCGTGACCGCTGAAGTGTTCACCAACAGGAAGGGAACAGTCTTGCCTGATGATTGTTGAGCGATGTTCATTCATCTGCATGGTCTCCCCAATGTACCATGCTTCGGGACATCCTTTCTTCTCACTCACTGTGCTGTCTGGAGACAATACACATCTCTCTAACCAATGCTCAGGGTTCCCTTCACCCACATTGTTAGCCACTTTAAGACTTGAATAGCAGGTTAGGTGTAAGGATTCGCATTCTAATCAGCAATCTGTGACTGTCTGTGCTGATATGTGTGCTATTGCAGACCAGAACACTGCATTTGCCGTACGAGGACGAAAGTCGACAGCTTGCAGATTTACTATCAAATAAATCGGTTGGATTTAAAATTGATGTTGCCAGACTCTTACTGAGTTTACCCCAGTTCAACGCCGGCATCTCTACATGCTGAAAATCCCCCCAGTGTGTGGTACAGGCACCCCATCTTTTATTTAAGTTCAGTTCTGGTTTTTCAGCATTGCTGAATTTCTGTTTTCTCAATGGATAAGTCATTTTCATAATGGCAGTAATGTCTCTCTAATCTTTTAGTTTCCCCTTTCCAAACTGGCCTGAGTATAGAATGAATCCAAATAGCATAGAACATAGAACACTACAGCACAAACAGGCCCTTCGGCCCACAAGTTGTGCTGAACACATCAAAACCTACCCAGCCATAGACCTATCTATAACCCCCAATCCCATTGGATCCCATATACTCATCCAGAAGTCTTTTAAAAGACCCCAGCGAGTTCGCCTCGACCACCACCGACGGCAGCCGATTCCATTCACTCACCACCCTCTGAGTGAAAAACTTTCCCCTAGCATCCCCTCTGTACTTGCTTCCCTGCACCTTAAATCTGTGCCCTCTCGTCGCGACCATTTCAGCCCTGGGAAATAGTCTCTGAGAGTCCACCCTATCTATTCCTCTCAACATCTTGTAAACCTCTATCAGGTCGCCTCTCAACCTTCGTCTCTCCAGGGAGAACAGTCCCAGCTCCCTCAACCTGTCTTCATAAGGCATGCCTCCCAATCCAGGCAACATCCTTGTAAATCTCCTCTGCACCCTTTCAATAGCTTCCACGTCCTTCCTATAGTGAGGCGACCAGAACTGCGCACAGTACTCCAAGTGTGGTCTGACAAGGGTCCTATAAAGCTGCAGCATTACCTCCTGACTCCTGAACTCAATCCCTCGATGAATGAAGGCCAGTACACCGTAAGCTTTCTTAACCACATCCTCCACCTGGGAGGCCGATTTGAGAGTCTTATGGACCCGGACCCCAAGATCCCTCTGCTCTTCCACACAGCTAAGACTCCTACCTTTGATAGTGTACTCATTCATCCCGTTGGATCTGCCAAAATGGACCACAACACATTTATCCGCGTTGAAGTCCATCTGCCACTTCTCCGCCCAGTCTTGCATCCTGTCGATGTCATGCTGCAACTTCTGACATCCCTCCAGACCATCCACAACACCACCGACCTTCGTGTCATCGGCGAACTTACTCACCCATCCCTCCACTTCCTCATCCAGGTCATTTATGAAAATGACAAACAGCAAGGGTCCTAGAACAGATCCCTGGGGCACTCCACTGGTGACCGACCTCCATGCAGAAAAAGAGCCATCCACAACCACCCTCTGCCTTCTGCAGGCAAGCCAGTTCTGGATCCACAAGGCCAAAGCCCCTTGGATCCCATGGCCTCTCACCTTCTCAAGAAGTCTTGCATGTGGGACCTTGTCAAATGCCTTGCTGAAGTCCATGTACACCACGTCCACTGCTCTTCCTTCGTCAATGTGTTCAGTCACATTTTCGAAGAACTCAATTAAGCTCGTAAGGCACGACCTGCCTTTTACAAAACCATGCTGACTATTTCTAATCAACCTAAACTTCTCCAAATGCTCGTAAATCTTGTCCCTCAGAAGCCTCTCCATCAGCTTACCAACCACTGAGGTCAGACTCACCGGTCGGTAATTTCCAGGACTATCCCTGTTCCCTTTCTTGAAAATAGGGACCACATCCGCAATCCTCCAATCCTCCGGAACCTCTCCCGTCTCCATCGACGACGCAAAGATCGTCGCCAGGGGCTCTGCAATGACATCCCTCACCTCCCACAATAACCTGGGGTACATCCCATCTGGTCCCAGAGACTTGTCTATCTTGATAGCATTTAAAAGTTCTAACACATCCGCTTCCTTAATATCTACATACTCAACCTTTTCAGTCTGCCGCAAACTTGTAGTGCATCCTCCCAGATCACTTTCCACCGTGAATACTGAGGCAAAGTACTCATTAAGCACCTCTGCCATTTCTTCCGGTTCCATACAGACTTTTCCCCCTTCACCTTTTATAGGTCCTATCCCTTCTCTTCTCATCCTTTTACTTTTCACATATTTGTAGAAGGCCTTGGGATTCTCCTTAATCCTACCAGCCAAGGCCTTCTCATAACCCCTTCTGGCTCTCCTAATTTCCTTTTTAAGATCTCTTCTATAAGCCTTATACTTCTCTAGATCCCCAACATCTCCTAGCTCTTTGAATCTTTTATACACCTTTCTTTTCTTCCTGACTAGGTTCACCACAGCCTTTGTGCACCATAACTAGATACTTTTTCTCCCTTTATCCAATCATGAGATTTTTCTGAATAGAGAGAATAAGAAAACAGATCTGATGTACAAAGTACTGCTTTAAGCATGATTTTTCTAGAAATGATCCACCAAACTATAAGATTGGGTTAAATGTCTCTGCTTGCATATTGAGAAAATCAAAAGGGGGATGGAGTGGGGTGGGAGGATACAGTAGTTAGGTTAAAGCAGCAGTGGAAGAAGATTCAGGTCCTGCCACCAGAAGTTCCTGCTCCCTTCTGTGTTGGTTGAGTTGAACTTGAAGGTATGATTGAGTAGGCCTTGGTGGCACTGAATAAGACAGGGACAGCCAGGTTTTCCTGTTGCCATGCAGCCACTCCTGCTTGGAAATGCTCTTGGATTGCCAATGGGAACAGAAATGGGTTCAACAATCTTCTTTCATAGTGAAATTAGCCTGCCAACCTTTGCATGTCTGGGCTCTATATTGAAAATAGCTAACTGGACTCATATGACTGAAGTAAATGAAAGCTGTGACTGTGCCCATCAAATCAAATTCTCAGCATTCTTTGGTGTCATCAAGAATTGAAAATAGGACTGAGGGCAATTAAGGGAAGAACGAATGATTAATTAACTTATCTGTTGGTTGACTGTTGCTTTTCCACTAGGTGAATATTATGAGTTTTCATCAAATACGTTACTAAGTATTCTTCCTATTGTTTGGTTAATTGAATGCTGCTGCTTTTATTAAATTTATGTTGATGTGCTCAGCCTGCGGTTTTACACATTAAGTAATGATTCAAGTGTGAAAATATGAGGGACAACCCGGGGTGACTAGTCCAACTTATCCCAAGCTCTATGGGATTTTCGGGCCTCACACTCCTGAAACCAGGAAATGTCACCCATAACAGAACTTTCCATTGTCTGCCTCTTACCTGCTTCGATTCTTGGTAAAATTTGTCCATGTTGCTTTAAAAAGATTGATTTTTACCTGGCATTTTTTAAAATGCTAAACCGCAGTATAATTTTGAAACAACATCTGGGTGTTTTTGCAATATTGGTACTAAAGCAGATGCAAGTTATGTGCCATCTTTTGTCTCAGTGCTTTTGTATACTTTGGCATGTGCAATGTACATTAGGCTGGATTTTGTGGGCATATCTTCAATCAGTGTTTTCGAAATTTCAGCATTTCTTTCTCAATCTGAAAGCTGTTTGCATTTTGAGATTACTCAATGGTGCTTTGGCACCTGGAATTGTGTTAATATTTAAAGTACAGCTTTTGTATGAATAAATGAAGTGGCACTTGTTGTCAATGGTGTAAAGGTAAAATTACCAAGATTTTTCTGGTGTTTAATGTGATGATGACAGCAGCAGTTTGTGATAATTTCCCATAAAGTTCATCAATACTGGGATGATGGCACAGTATTTAGCACTGCTGCCTCACAGCACCAGGGATCCGGGCTCAATTCAGCCTCGTTCTGAGGCCTTTTATCATGTGTGGAGTTTGCATGTTCTCTTCTGTCTGCATGGGTTTCACCCGGGTGCTCTGGTTTCCTAGCCCAAAGGTATGCGAGTTAGCTTGATTAGCCATGTTCAATTGCCCCTGAATATCAGGGCAATAAGGAGAGTAAATATATGGGGTTATGTGGATAGGGCCTGGGTGAGATTTTTGTAGTTGCAGACTCAATGGGCTGAATGGCCTATTTCTGCACTGTAGGGATTCAATGAATACCCAAATAAGCATATCTTTATAAAGTTTTCAAATGGCTTTGTCACTTGAAGAAAGTATTTTCAATTATCTCTTACTTTTTTTTGTGAAGAACTGGTTTCTTTTGTTTGGAAAATACATCAAAAGAATTTGTAAGTTGAAATAAATAATTAAAAGTGCTTTAGTTTGCTTCCCACCTCCCTAAGAGAAAAACCTTGGAGATATGGGTCAATAGCAGTTCTGAAGAATCTAAAAAAGAACAAAGTGCTGGAAGTATCCAGATCAGGCAAGATCTGTGGAGAGAAGTGCAGGTCAGTGACCTATCAGCTGTACAAGGAGGAATCTAAAGGTGTAATTATAGCACAAGCGTAGTAGTTGGTGTGAAGTGGCTTCACTTGGAAGTAGTTTTAAAGAAATTGCAGGCAGCATCTTTAGAAGTGCCTTTGATGAGGGAGCAAGCACTCATAATGTGAGAAACTAGTGTAAATGTAGGCTTAATCTCTGGAGGAGGGGATCTCCATCACTCCAGAGAACAGATGGATTTTTACGTTGTACAAGTTTGATACTGACGTGAATTAGGAAATACTAAATGTGTACAGTGATTTGGCCTGAGAAATTGTCCGTTTTAGAAAGCATTGCAGAAATTGTAACATTACTTAATGATGGAGTTGCAATGTATAAAATGGATCTCTATAGAACTACATCTAACTAGAGTCACTGATTCAGTATGTATTTTAAAGAAAAATACCCTAACACTTAATCTAAAAAAAATCAGGCGATTCCTCTCTTTTTGTACTAAGAAGTACACACGCAGATTCCACTTACATCGGAAATAACATTGCTTGCAGTGCATTTTACACAAATATTCACAAGCAGATCCAAGGCACTGAAAGAGAGACTTTTGAAACTGGTTTTGCACAGTTCTGTACACAAATCTTGACCTATTTAATAGTTTTTGTGCTGCATTCTCTGCAAATGTTTAAATACAATTTCTTATCTTCTGTTGAGCAGGAGAAACTTAACCATTTATCCAAGGGAGGTGTTTGTACTACATTTGTTCACATGCTATTTTGAGCTGAAAGCTGTATTGATTGTTGAAAGATATTTTTGTGTACATTTTTATATTATATATAAAATAAAAGTATTATTAACTTGTTTTAAGGGTGTTTTTTGTGAATCTTGATTGGCTTTGCTTCACATTTAAGAGCAGCAAATCTTTGTACTGGAAATGGTGTCAGGCTAAATTGCTACACAGTGGACTGTGGTGACTACAGTGGTAGAAACACAAAATACTGTATATGCTGAAATCTGAAACAAAAACAGAAAATGCTGGAAAATCTCAGCAGGCCTGACAACACCTTTGCAGAGAGAATAAAGCCAACATTTTGACTCTGGATGACCATTCATTAGACGTAGAGTAGGACTACAGGTGTCTCCAGGACATACAAAGCTTCTTGGATAGCTGTTATTGCCACATCCTGAGATCCACACTCAGTTCCATGTGCACACATTCGCTATTGCACTCCAGCAGCACTGACTCACTATCTCAAAGCTCTCTTTGTCCCTCGTTTTGCTTCATTCCTCATCTCATCTAATACATTAACAAAAAAACTTTTTCTCTTCCATTCAGGCGTTCAGGAACGCAGCTCTGACAAAGGGTCATCCAGATGCAAAACATTGGCTCTATTTTCTTTCTACAGATGGGAGCAGGCACGCTAGGGCTGTTTAAGGGTCTCTTGGACAGCCACATGAGCGGTATGCAGATAGAGGGATATAGTAGGACTGTTTAACTATGGCTTTTTTTCCACAGGTAATTCGGTCCATACTTGACCAACAAGGAGCAAGCATTCGGCAGGTGGTGCAAGGACAGCTCTTGGATGTTGATTCATGGGTTCTCTGGTGCTTCATGTCGTAAATGAGTGCTTTATGTGAACCACCTGAAGGGCACCATGACAGCTCAGAGACTATCGCTGTAGCTGTGCAGACACTTGGAATTGGGCCGGTGTCTGCGGGAGTTTGCGCGTTCTCCCCGTGGTTGCGTGGGTTTTCTCCGGGCGCTCCGGTTTCCTCCCACGACCCAAAAATTTGCTCTTAGGCTGATTGGGAAACAAATTGTCCCTATAGTGAGGGTCTTCCATATTAGGAATAACCTAAATTTAGAATAGGATAATGGAATTGCTACTATATAGTTATGACGGCGGCGCGGGCTCGTTGGGCCGAAGGGTCTGTTTCCCGTGCTGTGTTGCTCTTAAAAAAAAAAAGATGCTGTCAGAACTGCTGAGATTTTCTAGCATTGTTTTTTTTGTGTCTGAAATGACTATAAACTTAACTTTTATTTGGATAATTAACATAAACATTAAGCATAGCTTTATACCATCAACTCAGCAACTGGGAAGTCATGTTGTACAATAATCCAGTTTTAAGGAATGTGAGAATTTGGAAATAAGTAGCTGCGGAGAAAATATTTGGCGGAATTTTAACCTGCATAGATTGGACAATGGAAGAGTTAAAATAATCCAATCCAATGTGACTGTGTGTAGTTTGCACTGGGATGGGTGAATAACCATCCCAGTGCAAACTAGGTCTTTTGCAACCTTCACAGATGCACCATAGAAAGCATTCTTTCTGGTTGCATCACAGTTTGGTATAGCTCCTGATCTGCCCAAGATCGCTAGAAACTACAAAAGGCTGTGAATGTTGTCCAATCCATCACGCAAACCAGCCTCCCATCCATTGACTCTGTCCACACTTCCCACTGCTTCGGAAAAGCAGCCAATATAATTAACGACCTCGTGCACCCCAGATGTTGTTCCATCTTTTTCTGTTAGGAAAAAGATACAAAAGTCTGAGGTCACGTACCAATCAACTCAAGAACAGCTTCTTCCCTGCTGCCATCAGACTTTTGAATGGACCTATCTTGCATTAAGTTGATCGTTCTCTACAGCCTAGCTATAATACTACAGAGCGATTCTCCAAAAGTGCTGAATTGGTGGGAGAACTGTTATAAATCCTGACTGTTTTCAGTTCAGCTTCTCACCAGAATCTCTGCATTCTGTGCACTGCAGAGCTCCCAGTGTGAATCTCATTAAAAAGCTGGAGGTGGGGATATTGACTCTGGAGTCTGAAAGTTCTGGAACTCTGCACATGCGTGGTGGCCCCGATCTATCAGACTTCCTGTTTGCTCACTGGTCAGCCCAGGATCCTCAAAGTGCTGCCCTCCAGCCCCCTCCCGCACCCAATAAGAGTGCCCACAGCAATTCCCGGGCCAGCTCTGTACCCCCATCCCATCCTGGTGTGCCCTGATGCACAGCCCACCCACCAAACCCTCCCCCAACAGTAGACAGTCCCAATTGTTGCCCACCCTCCATCCCAGACCCACTCTATCTGCAGAGTAGCAGCAGGAGCCCCTCCCCCCCCAACCAACCCTACCAATTTCCCCTCGGCCCATCCACAGTAGCCGCACCGCCTTGGCCCTGCCCAATGCCCAGTTGGCAGTGCCAAGATACCACCTGGGCATGGGCACTTTGTCCCTTGGGGCAGTATCAGGGCACAAGCTGGCACTGCCAGGGTGCCCATGCCCAGAAGACATTAAACCCCACCACCCAACTCCTTTGGAGGGGTCCGATTGCCACTCCCTTCATTCTGGCAGGGTCCTCTGCTGGACCCCTGAACGTGGGGAGTTAATCTGAATCTCACCTGAATGAAGTACTCCTGGCGGGGTGGGAGATTCAGTTGGGATCTGAAAGTTCCTGAAAATGACCTAATAAACATATTTAAAACGTAGTATATATGTATATATAAAAAAAATGTAAATGATTTATTTGCCTTCCTGCCAGTTTCCAGTGTGGCCTGAACGGGAGACGCACGTGCACAAATCTGTGTTCAAGACCAGAGACGGGTGTCTCCCATTCTGACCCGATAGAAAAGTTGTAGGTTGCAATGGGAGAATCACGGCCTACATTCTCTCGCTTCCTTCTCCATGAACAGTATGTTTTGTCTGTACAGCGCACAAGAAACAATACTTTTCACTGTATGTCAATACAAGTGACAATAATAAATCAAATCAAAATCAATATTCAGTGTTTGGTCATGTTTAATGAGGCTGTGTGCCTTAGAATATAACAGACTTCCAGATATGATGGTTGTGCATCACGTTTCCCCAGGCTGTGGAAATCCGGCAGCTGAAGAGAGAAGCGGCAGCTGGACGCAGTTGGTAAGTATATTGATATCACTGCTTGAGAGCCGGAGGGAGCAGGAGAGCTTCCTGGATTCTCTACGTTAATTTATTATGATCAACCGTTTTCTCTGTGATTTCCCCTACATCCGTTCTCCTCAAACCAGTGACCCAGTTCACCCTCCCTGTAAATATTACAGCCTTGGTTTCAGTTTTTATGAAGATTTGAAATGGATCCAGTGGGACTTTAGAAAGGAATGTCGAGGCGCATGCTGATGGAGTAGCACTTCACTCAACCCCCTGTTTTGATTGCCAAAGTAAGTCAGGGACTTCTGGTTATGCAGCATTTAATTTAAGCACATCCTCCTTCATTGTGCTGTTTCTGGGTCAGAAGGTGACTGGGTGACAGTTAAGCCCATCAATCAGTGTGGTACATGAATGGCCATTCAGCCATCTTTACCTTGTATGCAGTTATACAATACTCCCTGTTCTCCCCTCCCAGCTCCTAATCACTGTTGCACCCCCACCCCCACACTCTCTGCCCACAGCCAGTTGTCTCACCTACGTAAAGGCCTGCCAAATTGGACAAAAGAGCACAGAAGAACAACCCAGAATATATATACCAAGAGTGACCAGCAAAGGGTCAAAATGCTTCCACCCAAAGCAAAACTAGACATTTCAATCATTTCTCTAAGTCTAACAATTTTAATTGAGGTCAAAGTGCAGCAAGAATTAATGAAACAATTCCAAGAAATGGAAATTCCAGAACAAGTTAATCTGTAGATCTGCTTAGAGAAATAGATAGTCTTCATCCAGACTACTGGCCAGTTACTGACCAACAAGGTTTCAGTACTACTGTTAAAATTGATAATGGAATGACTATTAGCATGTTAGTAAATGACCTTGACTAGCTTCAACTGATGAACTTTGATGCACCAGATATCCAGTTACAAGGTCCAAGCAGCATTGACCTTCCAATCAGGGTTATTGTTCTCATGGCGACCAGGGACAGAAGGCCTCTCTTTTCTTCATAATCAATATAGATCCCTGTCGAGTGGTGATATATCGAGGAACCCTAGACTAAGCCATTTGGACTATCAATTAGACAATTTGTTTTCTTTCATGCAACAGTCTATAATCTTTTATTTTGAAACAGTGAAAGTGCAGTCTTCAGAAGCTGAGGGAATTTATCTACTCAACAGTAACTTCCCTTCTTTCATGGAGACTCCACCCACTAGATCAAGGAAATTATAAATTTCTCAGTTAATCACTGAAATAGTGACTTTCATCATGGAGATCTATAGCAGATGTCCGTTCTCATCATGAAGGACTATAGCAGATGGTGATTGTTGGCATGGAGACCTGAAGCAAATAGTAACCATTGCCATGGAGACTTCTTAGTCGTGAATTGCATCTTCCTAGAGAGTGGTGTGGAAGAATTATTTTCTTCACTGAGTAAGCTCTTGAATATTGACTTGTAGAAAATCATTCATCTTTTCCATTCATGGATACATCTCATGAATTCTCTGTTTATTTAGAAAAATCTGCTGTACGTTTAGTGGCTCAGTAGCATTCAGATCTTAGTACCATTCAATCTCCTGATATATTGTCTATCTTCTGTCGTCCATGAAGAGTGTTCCTTGCCTGAATCTCAGACAGAGTCCATAGAGGATTACACTGCTAAAGAGCTGATACCTTCCCAATTAACAGCTACACTTCAGTCCCATCAGAAAATCGTCTTCCCTTCAGTGTTGAAGATGAGCACAGAAGGTGAGGAAAACTCATTAGCATTTCCGAACATTCAGAATTCTGTACAGCCACATTACCCTTGAGTTACTAGCCGATAGAAAATTTGTCTGTGTTACACCATTAGTCATGATGGAGCAATCTCAAACAAAAAGAAGAAAGGCTTTTTTACTACTATCTACACGAAGTCAACGGTCCTCCCAGAATATCATCGGAAAATCATTTATTTGTCTTTTAATGAAAGGCTTCCTGGGATTCTGTCATTTTCCCCTTTGTCATTTAAGTTCAAGTAAATCTCAGATCTTCGATGTCTTTTTGCTCTTTGAAATGTAGTCAATGCAAGTGTGATAGTCTTCCCAGAAATTGAAGATCTTCAAAAAAAAAAACTCTTCAGAAGCTTCTTCCCAGAGTTCTTCACAAGAGCAACAAGTTATTTTCTTCTAATCTTAGAGAGTCCAAAGGCCAATTCTCTTCAGTCTTTTCCCTTGGATCAGTCCAATATTGAAAAGTCTTCATTGTCTTTGTAGTTCAGGCATCCTGAAAACTACAAATGACTTTCAAGCAACACTGATAAATGGTATTATATTCTGCAGATGACAATGTCCTATCAGATGAAGAACAAAACTCTCAACTCTCCAAGCAATCTTCCCTAAGATCTGAGAAGACCCAGGGAGATTGAATCCCTGAATCCTTTCAGAAAACTGAAGATTAGGAATTGGGCTCTCATTGTAAAAAAGAGTTATAGAAATGTAATCTAAAATTAAATACATAGAGCAGAATCTTCCCAAAATGTACAGTGTGTTGATTCAGGCAAGAAAATCAGTGTGAAGCTTACAGGCTTCTTAGCTGACTTTTCAGCCATATTGAACAATATTCTGTGCATTTTAAAAGGGGAAGCAAGAATCAGCCAGTCAGCTGGAGGGACCTAAAGACACAGGTAAGGCTAGGCATCCAGAAATCAGGGCATTGATTTTAAAGGATGGCCTGAGCTCCAACTTAAGAGCCACTCCTCCACGAGAAACTGGGAAATCCCCTTAATAATGAGAGCACTGCCTCCCCCACCCCACCACTCCAATCCAACATCACCTTTCCCACAGTCTAGGCATCAGTGCTGTCCCTTCCCCTCGTAGGCATCAGGCCTCTCCCCTGTCTCTCCTCCCCTCGCATTTAAGGGGGCTCACCCCTCTCCTCTCTCCCCTCACAGACATAGGTGCTCTCCCCTTCCCTTCTCCCCCACCACACATAATGGGACCTCCTCCTCCTAATGGGGTCTGCGACAGGACCTATCACTGTCATTGCCAGCCTACTGGCAGGTTGACACTGTCAGGGATTTGTGCCAGGGTACTGCCGCATTATGTTTGTCACCCCCTCCCCCCCCCCCCCCCCCCCCCCCCCCCCCCCCCTCCACCCCCATCCACATAGACACTATACTCACCTCTGTGTTGGAGGTGCGTTCACCACAGCTATTTTTATTTTTTGATAATCAGTAATGATTTGCGCCTGTGTAAACTCACACTGTCTTGGTGGGAGGATAACATGGGCAGACGTTACTGGATCAAGGACAGTAAGTATGTGCTAATTTATTAAAATGTGTGGGCATCAGGTTCATATTCCCTCTGGCCAGTTCCTTGATATTGGGTGGGAGGGAGAGGTCTTCAAACAATACAACTTTTTTGTTACTGGGGTTCAGCAGTGGTGATCAGCAGACACAGCAGATTTTACAGGCTCTCCATGTTCAAAACATTTAAAATAGAAATTGCTTTCTTTCTGCAGTTGTTTCAAATTAATGCACTCTACACTGCTCTCAGGAAGTGATGTGGCTCCACACTTCTGCCTGCTCATTCGGTCTTCAAATCCTTTAAACATTCTCCAAACATTAACATTCAACAACAGCAATGATTCTCCCCTATCTGTGGTAAGGCCCCCAATATAGATGAAAATACTGAGAGAGTCAAAAATAATTGTATAGGCTGACCAAAGGACACTTTCTATAATCCATGTTCGGAGCATTACAGAAATTTTACAGCACAGAAGGAGGCCATTTGGCCCATCAGATCTGCTCTCCAAATGAGCGTTATGACTTGATGTCATTCCCTTGCCTTTATCCCCTTAGCCCTGCATAATGTTTCTATTCAAATAATCATCAAATGCCCTTGAATGCCTCCATTGAACCTACCTCCATCACATTGCCAGATAGGGAGGCAAGGTCAATGTCATGTCTCTATTGAGTAACTGATTTCAAATGGAATATGTAATTAATTCCAGTTCCTCACTTTGTTTTTTCCTCACATCACATTTGCTTCTTTTGCAAATCGATTTAAATCTGCACCTCTCATTCCTGATTATTTTTTTCAAAGGAAGCAGTTTCTCCCTATCTACTCTGTCGAGCCCCCTCATGATTTTGAACATCTCTATCAAATCTCCTCTTAGTCTTCTCCTTGTCAAGGAGAACAATCTCAATTTCTCTAATCTATCATTATAACTAAAATTTCTCATCTCTGGAAGTATTCTTTTAAACTCCTCCTACCCTCTCTCCAAAACGTTAACATCCTTTCTATGGTGTGGTGCCCAGAACAGGAATGGGATTGGTGAAAGGGCAGAATAGGGATTTTTGTCTCTCATGTCTAACCAGTCATGTGGAAATTTTTTGTAACCTAACCCCTCTGGCAGGAGGCTGACAGTATTTGGCCCAAATCTAGTTTTTGTGACATGCCCAATTTGACTCGACATTGCAATCAAGCTGTTTTATACAATTCTTTCAGGTTTCCTGAGCACTGTGTTCAGTTAAAATTATACTTGTACCTTCCAACAAGGCTCATCGAACTGTAATTGGTACACAGGAAATGTTATCTCGCCCACCACTCCCGATGTTCAATGGATTGAGTTTAATCATAGCATTCCCACCAACATTCTGAGATTAACAGTAACATTCCCACTAATATTCCATTTGAAATCAGTTACTCAGTGGAGACATGACATTAACTTTGCCTCCCTATTTGCTTCAATTACAGCACATGGTGTAATCATCTGATGAATTTTCAGGACTCACTGTCTCTCCATATTTACTGCCAGACCTTCAACGTTTTTGTAGCATTTTCTGTTTTCAGTTCAGATCAGATCAGCCATGATCCTATTAAACGTAATTGCCTCCACCTTTTCCTCATTTGCATATTCATATGTATGAATTTTTCATAGAATCATAGAAACCATACAGTGCAAAAGGAGGCCATTCAGCCCATTGAGTCCACACCGAACATAAACCCACGCAGGCCCTCCATATCCCTATATATTTACCCATTAATCCCTCTAACCTTCGCATCTCACAATTCTAAGGGGCAACTTTTAGCATGGCCAATCAACTTAATCTGCACATCTTTGGACTGTGGGAGGAAACTGGAGCACCGGGAGGAAACACGCAGACACAAGGAGAATGTGCAAACTCCACACAGCCGGGAATCGAACCCAGGTTTCTGGAGCTGTGAATCAGCAGTGCTAACCACAGTGCTACTATGCCACCCAATTTTTGTATGTAACTATGCAGCAGTTAACTTCCTGAGTCCTATAATCATTAGCTGAATCCCAGCAATGTCTACTGCACATTGGCAAACAAATTGGCCTTTTGACTAACACTCAGTAAAATGACGATAAACAATAGGTGGGATTTTCTGGCCTTGCTCGAGCAAGACTGGAAATTCCCATCAGAGGTCAACAGACGTTTCTATTATCCACCCCTCACTCGCTCCGATTCTGTGATGGGCGGAACGGTGGAATTCCGGCAAATGACTAAATTAAGAACTCTAATTTTATATTGCCATATTTGGAAACCATTTGCATTTAATTTTGTGTTTCATGACATTTGCAATCCCCAGATTAAGTTATAGAGAAACTTGCTGTCTGGAATCTATTATAAACACATTGTTGCTTAGAAGACAAAAAGCATTTAACTTCCGTTTCATGTAAATATGCACGGGTTTTTTCCATGTCGTCCGTCCATGAAGTATTTGCGAGTTCAATGGAAAGTTTTGTTTTATTATGTAAGCAAACCTTTCATGGCTGGTTGGTTGTCAGCATCTGAAAATCTATGATGGATGACATAGTTGTTGATTCCTTGTTTTACTGGGGCAAATGCATTCTGTTAAAAAAGCAAAGAACCAAATTAAATTTCAGAAATAAATTCTGAAAATATGTTAGTTATGGAAAGTAGATATTACAACATTAATGGATTCAGAAACCATTTATTTAATATCCAGTTATCCTGGTTTACATATACTGGTACTCTTATGAGTTTAGATCAAAAAAATGTAACTGATTGTATTTAATAAGGTTGAAAAGAAGTTTAAAATGCAAAACATTACTCAACTTCTTGCCAAAAACTATTATTTGAAGAATAACAATCTTTATTAACAAAGTGTTTGGACACAAAACTACATTTTGTTCAAATATTTAAAACTAAATAGTATATTTGTTCCCTTGTCAAGTTACCAGTCCTGTACAATAACTATTCAGAACATTGTTATTTTAAATTTTGCGGCTTCTTTTGCATTTTCTTTTTCCCACTTGCATACCAAACCTGGACAAAACTTATTAAATCAGTTGTTGCTTACTTAATAACAAGATGTGGCAATGGAGTAGTGATTTTGTCACCGGACTAATAATCCAGAGACCCAGGGTAATGCTCTTGTGCTTGACCCACTCTCCACTCACGTTGTCTGAAACTTTGAGACTTGATTACCTGTAAAAATTTACATTCAAACCATTACCTTGTAAATTGAGTTTGTGCACGTATATGTCCTGTTTGTGAGCATAAGTCCTCGCTCAATTGCTGAAGATGTGAAACTCTGAAAGCTTGTGCTGCCAAATAAACCTGGTGTTGTGAGACTTCTTACTGTGTCCACCCCAGTCCAACACCGGCATCTCCACATCAGCGCTTTGGGAACAAGGGTTCGAATCCCGTCGCAGCAGATGGTGAGATTTCAATTCAGTGAAAAGCATTTGGAATTTAAAGCCTAATCTTGTCGATTGTCATAAAACCCCACCTGATTCAGTAATGTCTGTGGAGTAGGGCAGTAGCACAGTGGTTAGCACTGCTACCTCACAGCACCAGGGACGTGATTCGATTCCCGGCTTGCGTCACTGTCTGAGTGAAGTTTGCATGTTCTCCCTGTGTCTGTGTGGGTTTCCTTGAGTTCTCCAGTTTCCTCTCACAGTCCAAAATGTGCTAGTTCAGTGAAAATTGACTGTGCTATATTTTCCCTCAGTGTACCCGAACATGAGGGGGAGTGTAGCAACTAGGGGATTTTCGCAGTTACTTCATTGCATTGTTAATGTAAGCCTATTTATGACTGATAAATAAACATCATTTTAAAACTTTAGGGAAGAAAGTCCTTATCTGGTCTGGCCCATATAAAACTCCAGACAAACAGCAATGTGGTTGATTCTTAATTGCTCTCCGAAATGACCCAAGAAGCCACTCAGTTCGAGTGATGAATAAATAAAACAAGTAATAGCAATAGCAACAGTGATGAAGAGAAATCTTTTCTCTTAGAGTGTGTTATAAAATTTGAACACTCTGCCTCAGAAGGCAGTGGAGGTGCAAGTCATGGAATATTTTTAAGGTGGAGGTAAGATCTAAGATAAACGGGGCAGATGGAGACGTGGGATTTGAAATGCAATCAGATCAGCCGTGATCTTATTGTGTGGTAGAGAAGACTCAAGAAGCTGAATGATCTACTTGGCTTTCATTTCATATGCTTGTACACATATTAATAGAAACGGCAACAAATTGCCCAGATATAGAGAGGGACCCATTGTCAAATCTTTAGATCATTTCCCAAGACTAGGGTAATAATAATGTCACAAGGATTAATGGACTCCAAAAGCAGCTGCTTGAAATATGAAATAGAAACAGGAACTACTAGAAATTCTTAGCATGTCTGGAAGCATCCATAGGAAGGAATAGAGTTAACTGCTGAAAACCTCCATCCTCATTTGTGGTTGGGATCCTGAAGTGAATGGAGTTTTGGTTGAAATCCCAAATTCTCTGTTAGCACTTCAGTGAGGGGTGCACAGATGAGACAGGAGAATCCTAGCCAATGTTTCAGGTATGGTCTGATGAAAGGTCACAACCTTAAACGTTAACTATGTTTCTTACTGCACAGATGCTGCGAGACCTGCTGAATACTTACTGCAGTTTCTGTTATTAATAATTCTCATCAGTAGTATGCTCCTATTCTTTTACAAGAATGGTGCAGTATGTCTCTTCTAAACTGAATAATGTAACATGATTTTATTGGAAGTACCATTCTTTCAATGTCACCCAGCTGTATTTGTAGTTTAGCTATCACTACTCTTCAATCGAGTTCTATATAATTCTTGTTTTATCATTAAAATATTCACTTTTAAACTCCAGCTTATTGCAGTCTGTAGTGTTCAATGGTTTCATTGATCTGTGTTTGATTGTGTTAGATTATTCTCTGATCTATGTTTACTGTATTTTATTTGTCTTCCTTCCTCAATGAAAAAATGTCCCATGAGAATGGGTGCAAAATCCTGTTCCATGAGTACAAATCCTGTGATTGCTGCAGTAAGATAAATAAACCTATTACAGATTTAGATTCAGTGTCATTTCTGTAGTTCTCTGAGATGAATCAGATATGTAAGATTCTGACATATACATAATACAGTCCACTTGAGCTCTGAATGTCTTGATTCTACATGAGGACTGCTATATTTTCATAAGCTGACAGGACTGACATCTATTTTTGATAATTCTTTCATTTCAGATATCCAGCACTTGCATTGTTTTCCTCAGCTAATCTAATCCAGTTATGTTGATCTTGCTATGATTAGCAATTCTTATATCTCTTTCTCATATCCATTCTAATATAATCGCAAATTTCCTTTGACTCCCTGTCCTCTGTGCTTTTAATTGTTTGGAAACATTTGTCATGTCTCACTGCCTCATTCAGTAATCCAGGTTTATTATTGAGAAGTATATATCACTATACTGGCCATTTCATCAGTTTTAAAATGAAACAATTAAACCACAAAGACTAACCTTCCATTATTTTTATACTGTCAGCGATAGCATTATTACCATAATATTAAGGTGATAATTATACAATATATACACTTTCCAAACAATCTTGAGTAAACTACAAAATGAGATGAAGCTAAACAAAATGTGTGACATATCAATGTAAAGCCTTGTGTCCAACTGTAATTCCTAAATATCAGGTGGGTTTCAAAATCCTGGGAATATGAGTTTTAAAAGTGTCTTAATTATCTCATTAAACTTGAGGAAGGGTGTTTCATATTCGATAAAATTCAAGCCCGGAGCTAGAGGATTTGAAGATGCTGATAGGAATATCTTCTTTCCAGTTGGTTAGATTATTTGAGCCAGACAGGAATTAGGAGACCTTTGGAGCTTGATTAGAACACAAGTAAGCAAAGAATGAGTTTAAATGTGAGGAAATATTTCTTCTCACGGGGAATTGTTGCTCTCTGGAACAGATTCCTAAAGCATCTGGTGAGCAGGGATTCCCTGAAACACTTCAAGAGGGAAAGCATCTGGAAAGAGTAAGATATTTCCATTTGTGAAAGGAAGATTGTGAGATGACTGGGAATACATAAAATCACCAGTTACCTCAAGTTGTTTGGTTAGCTTTACTTGATAGCCAAAGGTTTCAGGAAGAAAATTTACTGAGTTTTTATTTGCTAAATTAGTCACATGATTTTCATACTGGACTTGCTTGCTAAGCTGGTGCACAATATACCACTACTTGGAGTTGGACATTGCAATTTTAAGTTAGAAAACAACTGAAAATGTTGACCTTATAACCAAACTGGATTAAAGTTTGACATGGTAATTGAAACAAGTGTACATCTAATTTTAGCACTGCTTTCTGAATTCCACTTCATGTGAGATGATGGATGCATTTGTCGAGTCCCTTGTGTAATCTCACTTGAGTTTGGAGCCATACTCCATATTAGGGATGAGTGACAATGCCAAGTAATGTGTTAAAGCAACAACTTCAAAGAACAAAGAACAAAACA
Organism: Sphyrna mokarran; assembly: GCA_024679065.1. NCBI lineage: Eukaryota > Metazoa > Chordata > Chondrichthyes > Carcharhiniformes > Carcharhinidae > Sphyrna > Sphyrna mokarran. The sequence continues at coordinate 27,189,843 of JAGIQG010000019.1, forward strand.
GCTCAGGAAACAGGCCTTTCGGCCCAACGAGCCCACGCCGCCACCCTGATGTTCCCACCTCTACCTGTGATCCCTGTCAATGTTTATTGATCTATGGATTAAAAACCAAATTTGAGACAATTTAGGGAGATTTTGTTTTGCCAATTAGCCTAAGAGCACATCTTTGGGATGTGGGAGGAAACCGGAGCACCCGGAGAAAACCCACGCAAGCACGGGGAGAATGCGCAAACTCCCACAGACACAGGCCCAAATCCATGTATCTGCACAGCACAGCGATAGTCACTGAGCTGTCATGTTGCCCATCAAATGGTCCAGGTCAAGCGTATACTAACGACGTGAAGCACTAGGATACTCTCAAAAAAAATCCAAGAGCAGCCCTCTCACGACCCATCGCGTGTATGCCCCTCGTTAGACAACAAGGTGGACCAAAGCACCTGTAGGATAAAAACAAGTACATCAATATCATCATCTATTTACACACTTCCCAGGGACTCCCAAGGCTCATGATCCCTATTTTAAATTAGTTTTCTATACCCCTCCATTCCCATTCTGTTCATGTGCCCATCTAAGTATTTCTTAAATAACTCCAGAGTGCATGCCCCCACCACTTTACTTGGCAGCGCATTCCATATTCCCACCACCTCTGTGTGAAAAAACTCCCTCTAGCATCCAAATTATACCTTACCCCCCTCACCCTAAGCCCGTGACCCCTCGTGCTATTTGAGTCCATCCTAGGAAAAAGCTTAACCCTGTTTACTCTATCTATACCCCTCATAATCTTGTACACCTCTATTAGATCTCCTCTAAGTCTACGTCTTTCTAAGGAAAACAGTCCCAATTTGCCTAACCTCTCCTCGTAACTCAGACCTTCCATACCAGGCAGCATCCTGGTAAACCTCCTCTGCACTCTCTCCAGAGTCTCCACGTCCTTCCGGTAGTAAGGCGACCAGAACTGGACGCAGTATTCCAAATGAGGTCTAACCAGCGTTTTATACAGCTGCAACATTAAAGGCCAGCTCTTGTACTCTATACCCCTTCCTATAAAGGCTAACATACTATATGCTTTCTTCACAACCTTCTCCACTTGCTCTGCCACCTTCAGAGACTTGTTCACCTGCACCCCCAGGTCCCTCTGCGTTTCTATACTCTTAATAGGTCTATCCTTTATCATATACCTCCCCCCTACATTCTTTCTCCCGAAATGCATCACCTCGCATTTATTCTTCCTTGAATATTGAATAATGATAATGATATGATAATTGTTAATACAATAAAGAAAACATCAGAAAAAAGGAAGATAACATTATTGAAAGGAGAAAGCACTTTTTATATATAAGAATTTTCTTTTATAGCACAAACAATAATCCCGCTTCCACCACAACTTCCCAAAATGGATAACCACAACTTAGTCTGTTCCAATACAGGTTGCTAAATTGGCACAATAAATTCCTCTTGGTACATATATTAACAAGTCTTCTAAGTAACCTTCCATATGGGGGTCAATTCTTCGGTCAGTCACTCGTAGTTTTCAACAGTTGACTATTCTAATACAGCTGCAGGCTCAAATCTTGGAAGCACTGTCCATTTAAGCCAAATGTCTGATTCCATTTCAATCTTTTGAGGCCTCGTTCAGGCTTTCTCAAAACAATGAGTCTAGAAAACCCACAAGTCCTTATCAATTCATCTTACAGACACTGCAAGGTTATGCAGACATTACAATCTAAGTTACTCACACATCTTTTCATGGTGTCCTACCACATGCCATGAATCAGGTGGTATGTCCATCAATCAAACTCCATCTCCAGATGATAACCCCATGTAGGCTACACATTGCACAAGCCTTTGGTTCAAAGGTCATCTAATGCAGCTAGATAAGGGACTTCTGTTCAGTAAAAAAAGACAACTTTTATTTTAATAGTGTGGCAGGGGACCAGAGGCCCTGATTTTTACTGGCTCAGCAGCTCTGAAATTAGGGTGGGCAAGGGCTGAAATTAGGGCTTGCAGAACGGCATTCCCTGTTGGTCTCGTGTGGCCGTGCCGGTAAAATCAGGGCCAGGGATGTAAATGAAGCATTGGCTGTGGATGGCCAATATGGGAAACAAAACTTTGGGAAAGCACATCACTAATGATAATTATCGTTAAATTAATCAAAGCATAAAGTATAGCACAACTAGGTTTAGATCAATGTCTACAAGGTAAGATTGCAAAAGAATTCATTTAAAATTCCAAAAGTGCAGCAGAAATAAAATCACAAAAATTAATGATTGCAGCTGGAGACTGCACATAAACAATCCAAGTGACAAATAAACAGAAATGATCTCTTTTTTCAACAGTAGACCAAGGATGACTTTTTACTCATTCGTGGGATAAGAGCATCGCTGGTTGGCCAACATTTATTGAACATTGAGAAGGTGATGGTAAGCAGCTTTCTTGAAACATTGCAGTCCACGTGCAGTGAGTTGGCTCATAGTGCAATCAGAGGGAATTCCTGGATTTTGAAAACTTGGTTAAAACAGTGACAACTTATGTTTATGCAGTGCCTTTAATGTCAAAAAAAGCCCAAGGTGGTTCATAGGCATGCAATGAGATAAGTGAGCTGAGGAATAAATGAGGACAAATAACTAAAAGATTGGTCAAAGAGATAAATCATAAGAAGCACTTTAAAAGAGGTGAAGAGGTTTAAGGAGAAATTTGGGAACTTGAAACTAGATAGCTAAAGACATAGCTGCCACTTTTGGGATGAATGGAGTGCTGATGGCCAGAGTTGAAAGAATACAAGGGTTGTCTTACAGGAAGTGTTGAAGTGAATATTATATGCATTTTAGGGGAAACTGGACAAACATGTAAGTGAGAAAGGAATACAGGGTTACAATGGTAGACTTGGATGGGAAGGCTTAAGTGGAGCATAAACAACGTTATGGTCTAACTCTGTGTCATATTCTTTATGTGTAATCCTGAGTGATGTACGTTGTGTGGTTTTTTGTGTAACAATAGCATTTACTGGGAGAGAAATTCATTTACCAAGCATGTATAGTTCTCCATTGATATTACTGAAAAGCTTGCTGTCACTGCCCTTGGGAATTAACAGAAGTTTGCAAGAGCCACTATGTAAATATATTTCTTTCTCTTTAGGTTTGTAATCTTTGGATCTGTCATCAAACTAATGAGTTTAAAATACTCTTTCACAGAACAATCCAATGAGAAGATGTCTTAGCACTGTGCACAGATGACAATTTGATTAACCTCACAGTTTGTAGATTGAGGTGTGCGAACTTCCCAAAACATTCTCTAATAAATGGTGGACAATGGCAAGTGTAATTTTGTGCAAAAGCAGAGCATAAACAGAATTAAAATTCCAAATTTAAAATGTGCTCTGTAACTTAGGGCCTCACTTTAACTCTGGAAGTCACTGGATATCAAGAGTTAAAATTGTGCCCTATTCAGTTTAATTATTAGTGTCATGAGTAGGCTTACATTAACACTGCAATGAAGTTACTGTGAAAATCCCCGTATTGGCACACTCCAGTGCCTTTTCTGGTACATTGAGGGAGAATTTAGCATAGCCAATGCACCTAACCAGCACATATTTTGGGCTGTGGAGCTCTGGAGCACCTGGAGAAAACACATGCAGACACAAGTAGAACACATGGAGATTCCGTAGAGACAGTGACCCAAGCGGGTATCGAACCTAGATCCCTGGCACAGTAAGGAAACAGTGCTAACTACTGTGCCATGTTATTATGAGACAAATTATGAATTATGAGACAAATATTTTGGTATGAATCTATGAATAATCAAACCTCTTCCTTAATATGTTACACAATATCTTTCTTCACGAATGATGTTATGGCTTTTTTTAAAATTATCATTTCATTTCACTGTCTGGGGTTACACCCAGACTGATGTATTTTAATCTTTCTTTCCAGAAACCTTCTTTGGAGGAGTGTCAATTGTTGAAGTGGATAACATTTGAGAGGCTAAGCAAGACTTAATTGAAAGTAGAATCATCAAAAAAAGGAATTATAACACACATATCCAGGTATAATCTTTCACAATTGTACATCAAGTAGCCATTTATAATTACACAAATGAAATGTTAGAATTTTGATTTAATCTTGTACTATTTTGCTGACCAGTACGGTAATTAGATAATCCTGAAAGCAGACAATGAGAAGACAGAAACATTGACATTATTGAAACTTGCAGACAAGTTGTCAACTTACTTGGTTATTATTTTAAATTCCTCCCACTAAATTTAATGTTGCATAATTAATAATTATATGACAAAACCTGGAGAATGAACTTGATGACAGAAGGCACATATGTTATGCCGCTATACCCTCCCTTTGCCTTGGTGATCTTCAGGCTAACTCATTTAATTTGTGGCAACTAATAATGATAAAGATCATGTGAAAATGATGACCTTTATGTAAAAATTACAGGAACGCAATAATTTAGATGAAAACCATACAGGCCAAAGGAACACATTAGTATTCAATTATGCTCTCTGGCACAGAAGGATAGGATTACTTTTTAAATTTTGCAACAGGATCAAGCCTGGTATCTGTCTCAAGCCTATAGGGAATAATTGATAATATTTGGAGAAATGGAATGGAATTTATTTGATTCAATTCTATATATTTTTTCCTATTGAAAGCTTTTTGAAATCTTATTCACAGACAATAAGGTGGGAAAATGTAACAGAAACTGGGATCTTGCAACCTCACCCAGTACTGGGATCTCCCAATCCTGTCCGATGCCAGGATTTCTTAGTCTTGTCCAGTGCCGGGATCTTCCAGTCCTATCCAATGCCAGGATGTCCCAGTTCTGTCCAGTACCGGGATGTCCCAGTCTTGTCCAGTGCCAGGATCTTCCAGTCTTGTCCAGTGCCAGGATCTTCCAGTCCTGTCCAGTGCCGGGATCTTCCAAACCCCCCACTGCCAGGACCTTCAAATTCCACCCATATTGAGATATTCTAGTCTCACTCAGCACTGGGATCTTCCAGTCCTGCCCAGCACCAGGATCTTCCAATACCCCCACTGTCAAGATCTTCAGTCCTGCCAAAAGTCAATGGTTCTACCATGGCAAGGTCAGAAACATCCAACCAGAGGGCGTTTATAGAGGGATTTTCAGAAATCATAAGAAGTTGAGACCCCAACACTGATCCTTGTGGTTCACCAATTGTCAAATGCTGCCATTCAGAAAAAAACCTATTTATGCCAACTCTCTTTTTGCTATTAGATGGTTCATGTTCAGTTTGTGCCAATATATTACCCCCTACACTGTGAGTTTTCATTTTTTGCAATAATCTTTGATATGACATTTTATCAAATGCCTCTGGAAGTGTAAGTACAATGCATCCAGTATTTCCCCTTTTATCCACAACACATATAACTCCTTGAAAGAACTCCAAAACATTGATTAAACGTGATTTCCCTTTCATAAAACCATGTTGACTCTGCCTGTTACCTTGAATTTTCCCAAGTGTTCTGCTATAATATATCTAACAATGGCTTCTAACATTTTCCTTAGCATAAATATTAGTCTAACTGGCTAAAGGTTTCTTGATTTCTGCCTCTCTTCCTTTTTGAGGAGTTGCATTTGCTTTCTTCCCATCTAACAGAACCTTCCCCAAATCCAGGAAATTTTTGAAAATTAAAACCAATATATTAACCATCTCATTAGTCACTTCTTTCAAGCTCTCTCAATGAAGTCCATCTGGATCTGGGCATTTGCAGACGCAACCTTTTTCTCTATCCTGCTTCCCTGGTTACTATACTTTTCATGACTTTCTCCCTGCTTTCCACTGCCTGATTTACAGCTGTTTCTGGGATGATACTTGTGTCCCCTATAAAGAAGACTAATACAAAATACCTGTTTAATACACCCACCATCTCTCTATTTTCCATCATCAATTTTCCAGGCACACTTCTTATAGAACCAATGTTCATATTGTTATCTCTTTTATCTATTATGGGAAGCCACTCTTTTATTTTACTTTTATTTATGTTAACATCTCTTAATATTTTCCATGTGGGATTAATTCTACTGAAGCTTCAAGTTTCACTTGTGTTGGAGTCATGTTACAACATGTTAAGATGTGTTGCTCTAGTTCTCATGTATTACACTGTTTAGATTTTGCTACCCTCAGCAGAAACGATTAACTCATGAATAGTCCAGAGGTCCAGACTAATCAGTGTTGGCCACTTTAAGTCAATGTGTTCAACTAACCAATGAATGTGAAGGAGGTGTTCTCTGAAATATTGTATAATAATGACTGTAAGACAGAGAACAAAAGCATGGAAGACTGGTGACATCATGTAAGAGAGAAGGGGTGAGTGAGACTGAGGACCTGGTGAACATCTTGTAATGAGAAACTGAAGAAACTCATTTGAAGGGATAGCATGGCGGCATAGTGTTTAGCTCTGCTGCCTCACGGTGCCAGGGAGCCAGGTTCAATTCTGGCCTCGGGTGACTGCCTGTATGTGTGGAGTTTGCATGTTCTCGCCATGTCTGTGAGAGTTTCCTCCGGATACTCTGATTTTCTCCCACTGTTGAAATATGTGTGGGTTAAGTTGATTGGCCATAATAAATTGCCCCTTAATGTAAAGAAGATTAGATGGGTAAAAATGTGAGGTTATGGAGATAGGACAGGACCTGGGTGGGATTAGTTTTGGTGCTATCTTGATGGGTCAAATGGCCTCCTTCTGCATTGTAGACTCAATGACTCTAACTTCTTATAAATTCATATGTTTCTACTGGAGACCATAAGATGTCACAAATTCTTGAATTAACACGATGGAGACTCTTATTATCTGTCTTTATATTAGTGGCTAACTTTCTCTCATACTCTATCTCCCCCTTTTCTAGCTATTCCTTCCTTATTAATCTTTTTGTCATTCTTTGATTGTTATATTCATTCTAATCTTCCTACTTATCAACCTGTCTTCAAGTGAATATATGTTTTTTCTGAAGTTTAACGTTGTCTCTAACATTTTCAGTTAACTGCAGATGATGAGCCTTCCCTTGGAATTTCTCTTTCACATTGGAATATGTGTATTCTGGAATATCCCTTTAAATGACTGTCACCAAACCTCTACTGAGCTGTCCCTTTACCACATTTGCGAGTTACTTCAGCTAGTTCCACTTGCATGCCATCATAACTGTCCTAATTTATGTTTAAAAATTAGTTTTGGATGCACTCTTATCTCCTTCAAACTGATCTTAAAATTAAATCATATTATGATCACTTTTATCTAGGGGTGCCTTTGTAATGCCATTATTAATTAATCTTATCTCATTGCACAATATCAGATCTAGTATGACCTGTTCTCTTGTTGGCTCCAGAACATGCTATTCCAAGAAACCATCCTGAAAACATTCTATGATCTCACCTAAGCTAATTTTCCTGCTTAATTTCTGATCTATGAGCAAATTAAAATACCGCATGATTATTGTCATATCTTTCTGACAAGCTCCAAATATCTGTTCTTTTATTCTCCACTCTACTGTGTAATTAAAATTCAGGGTCCTCTACACCACTCCCATAAGTAACTTCTTGCCTTTATAATTTCTCATCTCAACCTAAACTGCTTCTTTATCCAGGTTTCCTGGCCATCCCTCACTATTGTGATAACACCATCATTAATTAACAGAGTCTCCCCTTCACAATTTCTTAACTTCCCGTCCTTCCTAAATGTTACATATCCTTCAATATCCAGACCCTAATCTAAGTAATGCTGCAGCCATGTCTCTGGAATGGTTATCAGGTTATACTTATTAATTTCTATTTGAGCTATCAGTTCATCTGTTTTGTTTCAAACACTATGTCTGTTTAGATACAGTCTTTAATTTTGTCCTTTGATTTTTTTTTAGCATTTAATCTTATTTATTGGTTCACTTTTAGATTTTTAATTCTTTCTTCCTTCCTGTCACTGTCTGTTTATCATTTCCCATATTCGTGCCTTTCTGTCTTTCCTTGTCTCTACTGTTCAATATCCCACATTTTCCTAAATTTGATCCTTGCTCTTACTATTTAGTTTAAAACATTTGTTTACTTCCCTTAAATCTGGCTCATTTTAATCATCAGCTCCAGCAAGATTCAAGTCCCAGTGCAGCATGAACTGGAACTCACTTCTCTCACACCAGTTTTTGCGCCACGCAATCATTTCTCTAATCGTTTATAATGTTTTGAGTCTGGCTGACTCTTTGTCAGACCTTTTGCCAACTCTGACATGTTAGAATGATAACATTGGATCTGTTGCTGTGACCAATGGTAGCATGCTGTAAGGGTCAGCTGACCCAGTAAACTATGTAACCAATGACAAGATGATGCAGTGTCAGCTGATTCAGTATAAATAAGAAGTTGCAAGGGTTTGTGGGAGTTTGGATTGGTCCAAGGTGAGGCTGGAAGAATGAAGTTTTTTTTTATGAAACTTTTTTCTTTATACCTTGGAGCAAGTCTTTGTTTTATTTTATTGCTTACAACTGAAGTGTTCCTTCTGATGGATCAACATGACAAATGAGTCATCCAGGTTTGAAATGTTGGTTATATTCTCTCTCCATAGATGCTGACTTTGGTGAAATTTTCCAGCATTTTCTGTTTCTATTGTTCTTAATTAACTAGTTTAGCTGCTGCCACTGAATAGCTTCTATCCCCCTGCTTAGGCCCTGGAATGAGTCTAGAAGTTAAATAATAACTGCAGTTACACAAATACAATTGATAATAGATTTTTTGAAAGATGTTTAAGTTTCCTTCAGCTCACCAAGTTACCACACTGTGTTTGAAGTTGCACTTGGTGCCAAGCCTTCTATTGTCCTAGCTGAGGTCTGTGATGTCAATTGTGACAACTGTACTCCTTTCATTGCATGGTGCTCTTAATTCATTTTAATTCACATTTAAACAACTACTTTAAATTTGCTATTCAACTTTTTTCACTTGAGGTAGATACCTCTCCCACGGTTGGGACAGTCTCAGGCTAGCAAGCTCTTTTCTTTTCTTGAGAAAAGAGCTGATGTTTTGAGTCCAAGCTACCCTTTGTCAAACCTTTGACAAGTAACAGCTTTGGACTCTGGATGTTTTGGGTCATCTGGACTCAAAACATCAGCTCTTTTCTCTCCTGCCAGATGCTATCAGACCTGCTGATATTTTCCAGCATTTTCTCTTTTAGTTTCAGATTCCAGCATCTACACTAATTTGCTCTTACCCCTTGTTCCTTATTGGATTGTATTTTAGCCACTCAGCTATGCTACTCTTTAGCTGTAAGAAATAAGCACATATTTTAATGTGTATGCTGCTTCCTCCTTTGATGATGTGGACAGTCCACAGAAGTAACGTTTATGTTTTGTTGGAGTTTGAGTTGTTTTCAGGAGAGTATTCAAACTTTGACCTCCATGATCCTTTTGTCGCGGTATTGCACCATCTCTGGTCCATGGTACCCACTGAATCATAATAAAAGCCAAAAGAGTTTGTAATGCCCTGACGTTTTCAAAGATTAAGAGTTCTTTGTCTTAGAACAGTGATTCCCAACCTTTTTCTTTTTGCGGGCTGTTAGGTCATCATCAAAGTGGATCACAATGTATGTAAACAATTTGTAACTTTTTTTACATTGCCTATCATTGACTGGAGTCAAACTTCTACACCAACAGGTATTAAAAAGGGCAGCTATTTTGAATTATTTATGATGCAAACTCAAATACACTGCACTCATCACAGCACATTCCACTGCAGTAGACCTATCAGTGGAAACAGCTTTTCTAATGAGAAGGCTGATATTGTTTCACAAACATCACGTGCTGGATGTATTCTAAGACTTAGAATACACTTGTGGTGGAATTTTCCCATAATTTATCGTGATCCAAACACTGGAATCTCTATCCCTAAAGTGTTGTTGTTTGGGGTTCTTCCCCACCCCCTCCCTGTCTAAGGCACAATCATTGAGGGCTCTCCCCTCTTACCACTACCCCCCTCCCCCACCCACCCAGCACCTCCATTCAAGGTACAATCACTGAAGATTCTCCTCCCCCATTGCACAAACAATGGAGTTCCTTTTCCCCAACCATGGCAATATTGCCAGAGCTCCCTACCCCCATGCTAGTTCCCCATCATTCAACACTTGCTCCTCTCATCACTGTCAAGTCCCTCTCTTCAAAAGGCTTTGGTGCTCTCTTCCTCCTCTACCATCACCACCACCCCCCTCACACCACTTATAATGGGAACCCCCTCACCCCCCCCCTCCCCCATTGGGCTCCCCAAAAGGCTTGCCCTGACACTGCCACTTGCTAAAAGTTGGTAGTGCCTTACTGGGCAGGAACTTCATCACATTGAGGGCAAGGGCTGTGGAAAATCAGAAACAAAATTTTGCTGGTGGCAATCGTGTTTCCTGATGCCTGTGTTAGTTTGTTCCCATTGTCGCTGATGGTTAACACTGGTGCAAAATAACTGCCCTAGTAGCTAAAAAAAAAAAAAGTTACCAGAAACTGTTTGGTGATATAGCAGAAATGTATATCTAGATCTCAAGGCAGTGTTAGACATACAAAGGCACTGATGCTTGGGACTCATCACAGAATAACCTAGGATTTGTCAGCCAAAATATGAAGAATAAAAGACCCATTAAACATAACAGTTCTTTTCAGTTATAAGGTCACAGTATAAACAACGGTATAAAATGTAACATAGGAATCCTTCACAGCCAGAAGACAATTAACTCTTTAAATAAAACAGTTCAGATTGATTCGAATTTCTGTGAAGAATGTGGAAACTGAGAGCTTCAACATTTTTAGTATAAAATTTACAAGAGAGCAAGTCAGTATTTGTGGTATTTAAACTTTACAAATTTCATCCTATACTGAATAGATTTTGTTCGATTACGCAATAAGAACATTCTTCCTGGAATTTGCCACGTGAACCTCGTGCTCTCATTTTTGTAACAACGGTCAAGATAAATGTTGTTTGAGCAAGGTTTATAAACTAGGAAACACGGCCTGAAGTGACTCACTGTGCATTGTAAAGGTTATGAACAATATTTCTTTATTTCTGAAAGGTCAAATATCCTCATATGCTCGTGAAATGACAAACTATCCTGACAAATTATGAAATATTTTGCATGATGTTTCTCCCCAATACATTGTTTTTCACTTTGTCTGGTCCACATTTTGCGTTGCGCGTGACAACACGAAGCATATGATTTTTTTACTCACTCCAGATGTAAAACTGTGAAGCAATGTTCTCAGCTTTCACATTGTAAAGCAGCACTGATACTTCTGTAAATGATCAGAGAGATTGAATCTGACAAGTCATGAAATGCTCAGTGTCAGCAGTCACACTCTTGCCTCTGTACTAAAAGTTACAAGTTCAGAAGATGCTGTTTTGTTTCTCAGATGGATGTTACAGATCCCACAATCTGAGGAACGGTTGCAGAGTTTCCTGGCCAATGTAACTTAAAAAAATGTTTCAAGTCATTGTCCCACTGCTGGGTGTGTTGTGCACAGATTGGCTGCCATATTTCTTACATTCCAAATGTGATTACATTTCAAAAGTAATTCTTTAGCAATAAGACACTTTGGGATGGCTGAAGTCAAGCAAGTTGCTATAGAAGTGAAGCTCTTTCTTCCTTTAGTGCGACAAATGAACATGTAAATATAAATGGAACACAAAGCTCAGATCCTTTCACTCACTTTCCTGGAGTGGAGACAGCCAGATCTGTAAGGCACATGCTGAAGAGAGGATAGAGAGACCTCCAGGCTCAGGGATTTCACTTAGCTTTTCAGGAGCGAAGGCAACTGGACATGTGAAGGATGTTTCTACTGGGGCAGTGGGACACCCAGGGTTGGGGCCTTCACTTATTATCTTGGGAGTAGAGGCAGCTGGGACTGAGGGATATCTGTGCTGGAGCAGTGGGAGACAAGGCTTGGGCCTTCATTTAGCTTCTCAGGATTGGAGGCAGCTGGCCCTGTAAGGGATATTTCTGTTGGAGCATTGGGAGACTAAGCTTGGGGCCTTCACTTATCTTCTCGGGGTTGGAGGCAGCTGATCCTGTGAGGGATATCTCTGGTGGAGCAGTGGACTGAATTTGAAAAGCAATCAAGAGTGATGTTACAGGAAAACTAATTTCATTGGCAACTAAGTAACTGCTAATTTGAATTACCTGTTCTAAATTGCTTTCAAATTAAGATTAAGAAATTATTTTAAGATCAAAAAGCTAAAAACCAGTTGAAAATTTATTTAAAAATTAAAAACTAATTCAATAAAATAGAGATGTGGGAGCCAGGCAATGTGTTCAGCCTCATGGTTTGGTTACAGTGGAGTCCATTGTAGTTCTTAGTGACTACATCTGTAGTAAGTGTTAGAGGCTCAAAGTTGATGAGCTAGAGTCTGAGCTCCAGACATTACGATACATCCAGTACCTGGATGTTGTGTTTTAGGAAGCAGTCACATCTCTTATATTAAAACCTTTAATTTGCCCCATGGTCAGGGACACACAGAGTTATGACTGCAAGAGAGGCAGGTAGAGGAGGTAGGATTGCAGGAGCCTTAGCTCTTGTCCTCGTCCAACAAGTTCGGGAATCTTGCTCCCTGTGTAGACAAGAGCGGGGACTGTAGGGAAAATTGGCATTGTAGCACCAGGAGCCATTCAAGTGATAAAAATATAGTCATAATCTGAGATTATATTCTGAGACCAGGGTCGAGAAACCTGTAGGTTGTCTTGCCTATCTGGTGTTAGGATTTGGGACATCTGATCTGAACTGCAGAGATGGGAGAATGAGAGGATAAAGATTCAGTTATTATGCTTCGCATAGGTACCAGCGAACAAGGATGGGGGTTCTGCTGGGGGCTAAATTACAAGTGGAACAAAAAAATAATCTTGGGATTACTACCTGAGCCACAAGCTAATTGGCACAGGATCAATAAGATTAAAAAGGTAAATGTTTGCCTCAAAGATTGGAATAGGTTTGAATTTGAGGGGTATTGGCACTAAGAAAGCAAGGAGTTGCTGAACAGTCTTCACCTGAATCATGGTGAATTGCATAATCAGGGCTGCAGATAGAGTTTAAATTAAGTACAAGAGAGATGGTTCAGTTGCATGGAAAATTATAAAATCAAAATAAACTCTGCAACAAGCAAATGTAGAAGAGTAGGAGAATTAGTTAATAAAACTAACCTAAAGATGTGTCTAAATGTACAAAGCATTGAAAACAAAATTAATGAGTTAACGGTGTAAATGGACATAATGGGCTATGTTTTGGTGGCAATTATTGAGACATTTTTATAAGGAGCCCAGATCTGGGAATTGAATATCCAAGGGTAATCAGTATTTCAGAAAGATAGACAAAAAGGAAAAGGAGGTGGTGTAGCTTTGTTGATGAACAAAGGGATCAGTACTGTAGTGAGAAATAATATAAGCACTTTTCATCAAAATGTGGAATCAGCCTGGGTTGAATTAAGGAAAGAAGTCCCTGGTGGGAGTAATCTATAGGTCCCCTATCAGTACTTCCACAGCTGGGCATGGTATAAACCAGGAAATACTGGGGGCTTGTAAGAAAGAAAAGGCAATAATCATGGGTGATTTTAATATCATATAGACTGGATTAATCAGTGTTAAAGATAGGCTCGAGGGAGAGTTAATTGACAATACTAGTGATTCTTTCTTGGAATAATATGTTGCAGAACCAACCTGAGAACAGGATATTCAGTATCCCTCACAGGTACTGAACAAAGATAGATTAATGATCTCATAGCTAAGGATCCTCAAGGGAGCGGATGAGAAACGAGACTCACAATTGTATTTTGGAGTTAAACAAAGGTAATTACATAGGCATGAGACAAACTTGGCTCTACTACTCTGGGCAGGAAGGCTAAAAGGTAGGACAATTGATGACTAATGACAGTTGATTAATAAAGTATTACATTCCTCTTAACTAAAATATATTCCAGAGAAAAAGAAAGATTGTAAGAGGAGAAAAAAGCACCCATGGCTATGCAAGAAAGTTGAAGACGACACAAAGGCAAACACTCTGACATACCATATTGTAAATACCAGTGGCAGGCTGGAAGATTGGGAAATTTATAAAGATTAACATTGGGTTACTAAAAAAAAGTGCAAGGGTAAATTATGAAAGGAAACTAGCACTAAATATGAAAAGGATAGCAAAAGCTTCAAGAAGTATATAAAAGGTAGAGAGTAACTAAAGAGAATGTTGGTCCCCTGGAGGATGAGATTGGGAAGTTGGGGAATACAGATACTAAATCAATATTTTGCTCACTTTTCATTGTGGAGGCATTTGGAAAGCAGTTAGGAGTCAACCACATTGCTGTGGCTCTGGAGTCACATGTAGGCCAGACCAGGGTACAGATGGCAGTTTCCTTCCTTAAGAGATGTTAGTAAATCAGATGGAATGTTCTGATAATTGACAATGATTGCATGGTCATCAGTACATTCTTAATTCCAGATTATTTTTATTGAATTCATATTCCACCGTCTGCTGTGGCGGGATTTGAACGTGGGTCCCCAAGACATTGACTGAGTTTCTGAATTAATAGTCAAGTGATAATAACACTAGGCTTTTGCCTGTCCAGTTTCATACTGCATGGGTTACATAAGTTTAAATATGTTTTTGCTGCCAACTTTATGGTCAAAAATGCATTTTCTCTGTTAATCTCAAAATTAGAAACTTTGAGGACTAGAATACAAAAGCAGAGATGTACTGCTGAGGCTCTACAAGGTCTGGTCAGACCACATTTGGAGTACTGTGAATAATTTTAGGCTCAGTATAGAAAGAAAGGTGTGCCTACCATGGTGAGGGTCCAGAGAAGGTTCACAAGAATGATCTGAGGAATGAAAAGCTTGACATATGAGGCACATTTGAAGAGTCTGGGCGTGTACTTGATGAAGTTTACAAGGATGAGGGAGGAAACTCATTGAAACTTACAGAATACTGAAAAGCCTGGATAGAGTGGATGTGGAGAAGATGTTTCCATTAATAGGCTAGATGAGGATCCTCAAAATTAAGACATGACCCTTTAGAACTGAGACAAGGAGTAATTTTTTCTGCCAGAGGGTGGTGAATCTGTGGAATTCATTGCTACAGAGAGCTGTGGAGTCCAGATTAATAAATATATGTAAAACAAAGATAGAAAGTTTCTTGAATGGTTTGGGAATCAAAGGTTATGGAGAAACCCATATTAGGCAGCACAGTGGTTAGCACTGCTGCCTCGCAGGGCCAGGGACTGGGATTCAGCTCCAGTGACTGTCTGTGTGGTGTTTGCACATTCTCACTGTATCTGTATGGGTTTCTTCCAGGTGCTCCGATTTCCTCCTGCAGTGCAAAGATGTCTGGGTAAGGAAGATTGGCCATGCTAAACTGACTCTGAACGTTAGGGGATTAGCAGGACAAATGCATGGGTTACAGGGATAGGGCCTGGGTGGGCTTGTTGTTTGGGTGGACTCTGGCTGAATGGCCTCCTTTCATTCTATGAAAAGGAGGGAGAATGGGGTTGAGAAACACTTAAGCAGTGATTATGTGGTGGAGCAGATCCGGTGGACCGAAAGACCTAATTCTGTTCTTTTACTTTATGGCCTTCTAAAATGACCAGAGTTTTTCAATCAATAACCAAATTATCCATAAAACCAGATTTTTCAAGTGGAAAGACAAAGCTTATTAACATACCATCTGAAATAATAATATGCAATAATGCTCTTCCTAAATACCTGATACATTCAAACATGCACACGTGCATACACACATCCCCCCCCCACCTCCACCAGCATGCACGCACGCACATTCCTGCTCCCGCGCATGTACATCCTCCTCATGCGTGTGTGCGCATACACACACATTCACATGCACACCTACACAGATAAGCACATTCACACACATGAAATAAAGGAATTCTGCCAAAAGGTTAAAGTCAATGGTTCAAGGGAAAGGGATAAATCACTGGTCAACAAAGCAACCAAAGACTCTTGCGTTACTTTCAGTAGATTTCAGAATGTATAGCTATTTTGGAGCAACATCCATTCATTCACCTTTGTCTTTGAACCAGGTCCTGAGCTTGGGAACTGTTGTCATCTTTATCCAGGCAGTTGGTCTTTCATGTTTCTTCCAAAGCAAATAGCCTACAATCTTGTTAGTACAGTTTCCAAGGCATTTGTTGTGTTTTTGAAGTTATAAACCACCATTTTTAGGAAACATCCACCAGGATCAAGAGGTTTCTATTGCCCATTTAGCTCTTCTTGTAAAGTGCTGCCTTTTCCAGGAAGAGAAACTCCAATGTCCTTGCATTAACCCTTTATGGGACAGTGCCTTTTCAAGAGTACATTCTTCCAGAATACTTAGTCCTTGAAGATGAGCCACATTAAGTGTTTAAAGCATTTATAACACAGTTGCCAGATGCCTGATCTCCCTTGCTGTGCTATTAATCAGTCTGTACTATCATTTATGTGCTATGCAAACTATAATGGATGTTAAATGGGCCATGCCAGGTTTACCAGATGGCAGGCAGAGCTCACCAAGAAACTTTTGTCCCGATATGTTTTAAATAAACAGGGCATGTGTATAATGTGTATCTGATTGATAAAACAAAATAAAGATAGCAGAGAAAGGGCTCGCTTAAATGAGGACATGTTCTTCTAAGGACTAGTCCACGTTCTAAGCGGCGGCACAGTAGCAGTGGTTAACACAGCTGCTTCACAGCTCCAGAGTCCTAGGTTCGATTCCTGGCTCGGGTCACTGTCTGTGTGGAGTTTGCACATTCTTCTCGTGTCTGCATGGGTTTGCTCCAGGTACTCCCGTTTCCTCCCACATTCCAAAGATGTGTGGGTTCGGTTGATTGGCCATGCTAAGAAATTGCCCTTTAGTGTCCAGTGATGCATATGTTAGAGGAATTAGTGGTATAATATGTAGAGATATGGGGGTAGGGTGTTCAGTGCAGATTCAATGGGCCGAAGGGCTTCTTTCTGCATTGTAGGGTTCTATGATTTATGATCATTCAAGTTATAAGCAATGTGCTTATAAAATGTTATAAATGTTGCCACCAAAAATATTTGTTTTTGAAATGTTGAAGAGAGGTTAGTTTAATATTTTCTTATGTTCAAGACTATTGATTTGATGTATAAAATCCCACTCTGTGCCCAATAGAACAAGTCAGTATTTGCAGGTAAAGGAATGGAAGATATGATCATTTGTAGCAATTTTGTACAAGACTTCTTATTTTATGTATTGAAATATATAGGCAGTATGAATGGAGTAATTATTAAATATTTCACTTTTGATGATTTTACTTTGCTAGCAATAAGATTATTTTCTGGAAGTTTGTTTGTTTTTTTTTAAATCAACATCAGTGTCAAATAAAAATTATTTTTAATCAGATTTTTGTGTGACTATTCGGTATTGGTTCTCCCCAGCTCCTATCACACAAACAGTCTCCTTACCACCAATCCTATTTTCTCCCACTAAGTAATCTAAGTTGAACCAGAATGTTTGCAACTTTGTTATCCTGTTTGATCTGGAAGTTCCAAGATTCATTTCCTCCCCGGAGGATGTGGATTTAGAGTGTTGGTCATGGAGCTCGAACAGGTTTTAATCTGTTCAACATTTCCTAGGTTACTGTCCAGAAAAGCACCGCAGATTTGGCTCCAATTTCCTACTCTGGCACAGAGACAGAAACATTCATGGATGTTTAAATTTGCCAGACAATCCCCATGTAGGTCAACATGCACAGGAGGCATGGTGGCATCATGGTTAGGGTAACCCTAACCCTAATGCTATCTCACAGCGCTAGGGACCTGGGTTCAGTTCCTGGCTTGGGTCACCGTTTGTGCGGAGTTTGCATGCTCTCCCCTTGTCTGTGTGGGTTTCATTCAGATACTCGAGTTTCCTCCTACCATCTAAAGACGTGCAGGTTTGGAAGATCGGCCATGCTAAATTGCTCCTTAGTGTCAGGGAGCCAGCTAGGGTAAATGCATGGGGTTATGGGGATAGGGCCTGGCTAGGATTGTGCTTGGCACAGACTCGATGGGCTGAATGGCTTCTTCTGCACTTTAGGATTCTATGAACATATCAGTTTCTGATTTGAGATGTTACTTTACTGCTGGCCATTTATTAATATAAATCCATGTTGTGCTGATCAATATTTTGAATGGCTTCAATGTCGTGCATTAGAATATCATTTTTAACATGGTTACCTATATAAAGTATTCCAACGTGATCAGGTTGCTTAAAATACATGGAATGACTTAATTACACAATTTTTTTTCCAATGTTTACAAATCATTTAAAATAAATGTCTTAATGCGTGAGCTAAGCACTTATTTCTCTTCAAAGTTCAACAGGAATCTTGAGTGATTTGAGGTTTAGTGGAACAATGCAAATATTTTTTCTTAATAGAAAGCAATGGGGATGCATCACTTCTCCTAGACTTTGCCACCTCATAGTGATTGTAAGTGATTCATGACTCACTGCTAATGATGCGAATGCAGTAACACACAAGAGAAGCAAGCAGATGTGTTATCAACTTTGAAAATGAATGATTGCTCCTGACTGACACTTGAATTTTCCAAAGACTAAGGCAGCAGCCTACAAATTGGAACTTTACGTGTTAAGCATAAATAATCCAATCTGGTCAATTATCAGTTGATTGGAAGGTGTTGTCGACAATGCAGTAAAGCGTTGCTTCATCGCCAGTAACTTGCTCACCAATGCTCAGTTTGGGATGTTCCTGATCTCATTAAAACTTTGGTCCAAACATGCGCAAAAGAGCTGAAGCGAGAATGTCTATCCTTCATAAAAAGGCAGCATCTGATCGGGTGCGGTATTAAAAAGCCCTCGCAAAATTGAGGACAATGGAATCATAGGAGTGAACTCCACCGATCAGAGTCATATCTGCTGTGAAGAAAGACTGTTGTGGTTGTTGAGGCATTCATCTCTACAGAAGTTCCTCAGAGTTGTGTCCTAGGCCCAAGCATCTATAATTGTTTCATCAGTAACAATCCTTTCATCGTAAGATCAGCGTGAGAAATTCATTGGACGTGTTCAGTTCCTCAGCTAGTGAAATAATGCGTGCCCAAATGCAACAAACCATAGGGAACATTAAGGTTTGAGCTGATAAAATGGCAAGTAACATTTGCACTGCACAAATGCCAAGCAATGATTCCCTCTAACAAGTGTGTCTGACGTCGTCTTGACATTCAACAAGATCACCGTTGTTCCCATCAACATTCTGGGAATGTCAATTGATCAAAAACATAACCGGAACAAGTTTTGAGAGTTTGCTTGAACTCTGGTAACTTGACGATCAGCCACCTATTCCTGGGCCTTTGGCTCCCGATCGCTACCATGTCAAATGCCCCCCTTATGCTGTAACATATGAGTCTATGTTCTGAACAACTAGCACTTAGTGGTCAGGATGCAAGCACACAGTGTCAATAAGAAAATAATTGGAAAATTCCTGTGCAGTCACATCATGCTGCCATAATACAGCAAAGCAGATTTTACAAGTACATTTTGGTGAATATGATGCTGCTGGGTTGTAAGAAATTCAATCAGACCATTGAGTTTAGCCTATTGGAATATGAATTCCCTGAATAAGGATCCAACTGATGGGCCAATCAGGGAGTCTTTGCTTTGTACTTACATGGGAATGTCAGTTCCTCTGACACCCCCAGGAGCAGGCAACTAACTGATAGCATTGTGTACTACTGTTCCGGTTGTGAGTAAAGGGATTTTAGTGAAGAGACTTCTGCCTCCGCAGACTTATTACATAAATGTAAAATCTCTCTTTTCACATAATAGGGTTCCTTTAACTCCTTTAGTGCATAAATCCACTGATTTCAACCTTGAATATTTTCATTGACTGAGTATCTACAGGTAAAATGAATTCTAAAGCTTCAAAGTTCATTGAGTGAAGAAACACGGGTTTGCTTAGTGCCCTGGTCAAATTGCCCTGTAAGGTTGGAAGAATAATTATTAAATTCCAAAAGCACCTGAATGTAGGGGTTCCCTAATGGTGGATCATGACGCCAAAAAAACGATGAGAAATTAAGGTTGTGAACTCCAAAGCAGTACTGATGGATGTGGAGACAAGACTCAGATTCAGCAATCCTGTGATCAGCTGTGAGGGAGGCCTTTTTAAATGTGTGTGCTTTTTAACCAGTGGTTCTGGCCTACTCCAATGAGCTCTGAGGCTTTATTACCAACACCAACAGAGCTTGCAAAATGGTGGATATCTTTTAGTTGTTCCTTTCTGCCACTTTCCCTACAGTTTGAATCCTCATGCTGCTCAACAATTCTCCTCCCCCCCCCCCCCCCCCCCCCCCCCCCCCTCACCCAGTTTTCACTCTGAACCATTAAAATGGAATCAGGGAAGAAAGATATTTGGGGATGTTTTGCCCTAAAACCTGAGCTTCAGTTAAGGAGAGCAAATAACTTGGAAGAGTTCTGAGTCAAATGGATATGACTCATTGAAACAAAGGATGTAAAGATCCTTGACATTGCTTGGTAAAGGAGGGCCTAAACTGGAAAGCTTGATTCTAGATTGTCGTAATAAAACGAGAGATTCGGTATGTTTGAGTGTAATTGTCTGGAGCTAGGAGGTACTGGTGTGGGGTTCAGCATTGAAGTACACCCAGTGCAGTTATTTAGTTCAGAGATGATACTGTGCGACCGTTTTTATGACCTTATGCATATATCGTCCAGAGACTCCTGTTGGAGCAAATCCCTAACCTTTGTTCTAAGCATAGAAAATGATTTCAGTATAAAATGTCCAATTAGTTCCTGGAAGAGCTTATAACGTAATTCAAGTACAAGTGTATATTGTAAAAGGCCTTAGAAATCATGTTTGCTTACTTCCAATTCATGGGAACCATTCTCAAATCTCAGGAATTCTAGAATATTGTAATCAATGCATCCATTATCTCTATAGCCACCTATTTTAGAAATGAACAGTTTACATAGACTGTGACCCAAGCTTGATCCAGGCTTTTGTTGACCTTTTATTACAATCCTCTGAGATTGCTAACTCTTAAAAACAGACACAATTTTCCCAGCTGTCCATGCAAAGTAATTGGACAAGATTTCATGTTTTAAGATTTTTATTGTAAATAACAACCTGAAATCAACATTGAATAAACATTACTTCTAGTATTCCTCAGTAATTTCTTAACAGAAGCAAAAACACCACACCAAATTTATAGACTGCATTTTCATCAGGAATATGATCTTGCTTTTAAACTTCCAAACTTCTCCCAGCTTTAACAGGATCTTTCTCTTATTCCATCAGTGTAAATCTTTCAGTGTCCTTTTAACAAAATCCCCTTCACCTAATCTTCTGAATGACTCAAATGGTCTTCCAGTAGCAACACATTCTCAGGCAATTCCTTGGTCTTTTAGTCTTCACAAGGTTTATTTTTTTGAAACACGGGATCTGTCCACACCAGCATTCTGCTTGGAGGTTAATCTAAAAACAGGCTTTTCCTTTCTCTGCTTAGCAAAGAGGCAGCTGTTACAGGTTTTCTTCCTCTAAAATATCATTGTCTGACTACCTTCTCTCTTGAGTCCAGCTGTTAAAACTTGCATCTTACTTTCAATTGTCTTTGGGAAGTGCCCCTGTTTCCATGGTAACCAGGTTCCCCATACTTTTCTCCATGGAGATTTTGCATGAGATAACATGGGGCTTATCTCTTATGTCAAATCAAATAGGAAGTCATATGCCCCTCTAAAAATTACTTCATTTTATATTGAAGAGAAAGAGACAGTTTAAAACATAATCATCAGTCCAGCTTTTATAACACTTTATTCTCATTAATTTCTCCAGTACTTTTTTCATTACTAATATTAATTACTTCAAGTTTGTTACCCTGATCAAGCCCTTAGTTTGCCTTAATGTCTGATATGTTTGTCTTTCCTTTGTAATGTGCCTTGGGATGTTTTCAAAAGTAAAAAAAAATAAGTAATTGTTGTTATTGACTCCATTGTGGTATATACTGGAATGCATTGAAGGGGCTGTAACAGGACATAGAAGGACCGCATTTGTCTTCTAATTATATGATAGTACACCAGTTTTCAATGTCTGTGGGTAAAATATGAATGTAAAACAGGGTTGCAATGTTGACAAATCCTTCAAATAATAACTCCTCCAGCATGCCAGGAAGCAGTGGTTTCATTTTTTCTAAGTTCATATTTTGTTTGATACTTTTGATTATCTCCATGAACATTATTTGCATTTGAATGTTAAATTTTGGTAGCACAGTGGTTAGCACTGCTACCTCACAGCCAAGGACCCGTGTTCAATTATAGCCTTGGGCCACTGTCTGTGCGGAATTTGCATGTTCTTGCTAATCCAGAGTGGAAACAATCTCAGTCCTGCATGGTGGCACAACGGGTGGCACGGCTGCCTCATAATGCCAGGGAATCAGGTTCGATTCCTGGCTTGGATCACAGTCTATGTGGAGTCTACACATTCTCCCCATTTTTGTGTGGCTTTCCTCTGGGTCTCTGGTTTCCTTCCACAGTCTGAAAGACTTGCTGGTTAGTTGCATCAACCTTAGTGTACCTGAACAGGCACTGGAGCATAGTGAGTAAGGAACTTTCACAGTAAATAAACTTAAATTTCTGTCGGCAAGTATAGTCACTGTACAAAAAAGTTTTTGGTGAATTGCCTATATAACAAAAGGCAGCTGAGAAAGATTTTGCTAAATTTGTGTTCAAAAGAAAATAAACTCCATTGTCCATTCCATAACATTATCACTTAGCAGAGAATTTGTGAAAGTTAACAAGATTTGTACTTATGGATCATGAATTAATCAATCAGTAAAATCATGGAATCATAGAACCCTATGGTACAGAAAGAAGCCATTCAGCCCATCGAGGCTGTACCACAATAATTCCACCCAGGCTGTCACTCCACAAATTTATCTTGCTAATCCTGCTAACCTACGTATCCCAGATACTAAAGGGCAATTTAGCATATCCAATTGACCTAGCCCCCACATTTTTGGACTGAGAGGAAACTGGAGTACCAGAGAAAACCCATTCAGACACAAGGAGAACATGCAGACTCCGCACAGACAGTGATCTGAGCATCAAACTCGGGTCCCTGGTGCTGTGAGGCAGCAGTGCTAATCACTGTGTCACCATGCTGCCCAAGATATGTAAAATAACTCTACTTTCTAGTATTGATGGAAGAATTATACCTGAAACCTTAACTAGGCCTCTGTTTTCAAATGCTAATTGAGTTGTTGTGAATTTTCAATATTCTTTGGCTCTCTTTTATAGAAGGAGCCATTCAGCCCTGAACTGACTCTCCAGAAGAGCATCTTACCAAGACCTCCCCCTCATGCAGTTAGCATAGTCAATCCACCTAATCTGAACATCTTTGGAGTATGATTAGTTGCATTGGCCATGATAAATTCCATCTTTGGAAACTGGAGCACCCTAAGGAAACACACACAGACATGGGAAGAAGATGCAAATTCCACACAACCAGTGACCCAAGGCTAGAATCAAGCCAGGGTCACTGGTGCTACGAGGCAGCAGTGCTAATCATTGTGTCACAGTGCCACTCCTCATATTAGTAAGCTAATCCTTTTATGTGCAATAAGTTCTTTGCTGGGGTGTTCTGAATGGATAAAAATTTAAGCATTTGTCAATTAAACTAAGAACCACTGCAGAAAAAGTTAGGTCTTATTTAATTAAGTGCAAGTAAATAGTCATGTACTTGTTTGTTTTTAGTCTCTCTATACCTAGCAGTGCACAAAGCAGACTTTCATCTGTTCTGTCATGAGCTTTTCCTGGAGCAGATGGCTACCTTCTTGCTGTAAGTAGTCTCACAACACCAGGTTAAAGTCCAACAGGTTTATTTGGTCACGTGAGCTTTCGGACTGTCACTCCTTCATCAGGTGAACAGCACTCCGAAAGCTCATGCTAGCAAATAAACCTACTGGATTTTAACCTGGTGTTATGATGTTACTTACTGTGTCCACCCTAGTCCAATGCTAGCAACTCCACAACTCATTGCCAGAAGCTTACAAAACACTCTTTGTTATGGGGTGGTGACTATTAATTACTTACAAACAACGTCTCTGGCATTGCATATTGACTCTCAATCTTTCAGATATTAAACATTGCTGGAGATTAAAAAAAAAGCACATTTTAATAAAGTCACTTCCTCATTTGAACAGAATTTCTCAGTAAAGGTTCTTCAGCTAGATTGGTTTGAGTAGTCACAGATCATTTGCTCTGTTCATAAATGCCCAAATCCAATCTTGAAGATGTGGCACTATCTCAGCTCTCTGCTTTCTGCCAATCTCTGTGTAAAGCCCGTAGAAATAGTGTGAACACATATATACTAATTGTTTAGTGCTGACTGCAAAATCTGGGCCCATTTGAGTCTTTTGACAAGACACTATTGTCATGCAGCTTTCAGAAAAGCAAATTGCATTAAGGGACAACTTTCTGATTTCCATTTTTAACTGAGCACATTGAGTTGTTATCCAACTTGTTAATACTGTACCGATTAATCATAGAGCCCCCCAGCCCCTTGCCTGAGGTGTTGTAACCCTCAGGTTAAAATCACCATGAGTCAGCACTTCCCCTCAAAGGGAAGAGCAGCCTCCTGTCTGGAACAAAGGCAAATCAGTAAAGTTGCCTGTACCTTTGCTTGTTAATAATGAGTGCTATTTGCCTCACTATTGCTTCCACCACACTAAAAAAAAACCATTACATTTTGGTCATTTAATTTAGCAGTTTAGGATTCATATCCAGTGATGAAGATATCACAATCGTTTGAGAACTTTATTGTTACTGTGACTCCAGTATTAAGATGCATGAGTTGAAAATAAACAATATGGTTGTCCTGGGGACAGGACTTGCCTAGTGGTCAAAAGATTAGCATTTGTTTAAAAACAAAATGGCTTCTTTTGTTTAGTGTGTCAAAAAAATCCTAGAAACAGCAAGTAAACATTTGAAGTCAGCCATTTGTTAATTTGCTTAATGTCTTGATCCACAAAATGAGTAATTTCCAGCTCTATGGCATAAATACCGCAACTTACGTGTATGTGAATGGCCTGAATTTTACCTTAAGGATGCATCTAGATTCAGCACGAGTGAAACCCGCTCTCATCTGAGATCACGATATTATGCTGGCTGCCAATTCTCAGGCATCCAGTGTGAAACGTGCTCTTTGAAAGACTGAATGCTGCTCGGGAGGGTGGAAAGAATACAGGTACCAAGAAGGGGGAACATTTGGCCTAGTGCTTCCACAGCCAGTGTGGAGCTCTCTTCGGGAACTGCTAACCTGTAAACGATAAATATTAGTGGAAAAGCTAAGCTACAGTGTCTAGGTAGCACAATTGTACACACTGCCATCTCAGGGCCTTGCTCGTTCCAAAACCATAAAATACCATCTGAAGTTAATAGACCTCCCATTATCTACACTTCATCCGCTCCAATTCCTGTAATGGGCAGTAAAATTCCAGCCATTGTTTACTTTATCATGTTTGCAACTTAAATGCAAAGGTATCTTGCCAATCAACCCACCCGCCAGCCATAAAGTAAGATCCCAGTCAATTGCTGATAAATTCATTTAAATAGGTTTCTTGATTGTTAGTGGGTGAGCTTCTAATCTGTGCACATTCCCAGCCACTATATGAATGTGCGAAGGCTCAATGACACTGGGACATGTGCCCTATCGTCCTGTCAAGCTATTTTACACACTTCCGTGGCTGAGACGGATATGGACAGCCCCATGTTCTGATTATAAAATGTTGCTCTTCTTTTATTGTTCAACAAAATACAATTTGCACACAATATTGATTAAAATGGAAACAATTGAATCAAATTATATTACGATTGTGTACTCCCAGGAGTGCACCACTGCCCTGGTAGCAGTAAAAATAATTCTATACATCAGTGCAGCTTGCCAACTACCTGATCAAATCCGTTCCAAGGCGCATAGCAGATAATTAATTGTGGACAGCAATTAGTAGCTAAAAGGGCTAGTCTTTATAAATGATGGCAGAATGCCCATCTTGGGCACTTGGCAATTGTCACTATTGTCAGGGAGTTTTTATTGGTGGAAATTTAAAATCACAGCAAGTATTTTGATTCTTTACAGAATGCTGATGTCTTATTGTGTGTCCCCCAATAGAGAGCAAAAATAAAGAATACACCAAAGGTTTTAACATCTATAATATATTACATAATGTGAGACACTTCACACAATGATTTTCTGTGCCATGATTGTCCCTTGTCTGTATATGTTTCTGTCACACCTTAGTAACGCCTAGGTTCCTATTGTGGCTGGGTATCTGCTTAATGCCTAGCAACACTTTTAACATTTGCTTTCTATATTTACCATTGTTTACCTTCCAGGCCTCCCAGGTGGAATAATAAAAAGAGGTCTGAGCCATGGCATGAGGTAGCAAATACTGTGCCCCTTAGAAATTTTAAGAGTCACAAATGATATCTACAAATCTGTTTCAAAGAATGACTGGACAGAGACAGGATGTAAATTGACCATGTTGTGCAACTTGACTGAAGGTATGGAGATGAGGTTTGTCACATTGATATGATGGGGATTAGATGGGCTGGGGTAGCGTGGCAGGGATGGAGATCGAGGCTCTCCTGAGTTTGGCACTATGGCACAATGCAACAATAAAGCAGTGTGCAATGATGCTGTGCTACTGTTTCAGAATTTGAGGAATCTTTTACTAAGGTCTTAATTGATTGCATGGGACCCCTCCCTCAAGAATGGGAAAGTGTATTTGTTGACCATAATGGATGTGTCTGCCAGGCTTCTGGGAGCCATTCCATTGAATTTTAGTGGGCAGTCCATATTTGTTTAAGTTAAATCCAATCAGGCCAAAGATCCCATTTTATGTCTAAATTATTCAGGGGGATTATGGATAGTTTTGGAATGAAACAATTTAAATTAACCTACACCATCCAGAATTGCAAGAAGTGTTAAAATGGTGGTATTAAACTCTACTAACCATGTTAGAAGTCATAGAAATAGAAATCCTACAGCTCAGAAAGAGGCTATTTGCACCAACCACAATCACACCCAGGCCCTACCCCCAAATCCCTATATATTTACTCACTCATCCTTCTAACTTATGCATCTCAGGACACTAAAGGGCAATTTTAGCATGCCCAATCAATCTAACCTGCACATCTTTCGACTGTGGGAGGAAATCGAAGCACCCAGAGGAAACCCATGCAAACGAGGTGAATGTGCAAACTCCACACACACAGTGATCCAAGCCGGGAATCGAACCCAGGACCTTGGAGCTGTGAAACAGCGGTGTTAACTACTGTGCTACTATGTCACCCATGTTGAGGTCCCGTAGTCAGGATTATCCAGCAAATTGGGATAAGGGAATTCCATTTGTACTTTTTGTAATTGGATGTATACAAAATGAATTGACTAAATTCAGTCCATTTGAGTCATGAGGTAATCAAGGAAAAATTGGTGAGTCAGCGTCCTGAGACCACATTTTAGACATAAGTGGGATTTTATGAGCTCGCTCAGGTGAGATCATAAAATCTAGCCTGACGCCAACGGAGATTTCTGTTCTGCGAGCTTTGTCTGCCCCGATTCCAGGGTGGGCTAGGTGCTAAAATTGTAGCCTATATGTCAAATTTTAAGGACAGATTAACTGGGGCTGGTGAATTGACTAGACAGCACTTAAATGTGGCACAGCATGTGATGAAAAAATTGTAGTTTTACTAATGGGGAGAAAGTATTAATACTATTACCATTGGGAGGTGACCCAGTAAATGCAAAGGCTTTATCAAATTTAAAAAAAATAAGTCTGGTGAATTCATTCATGAGAACGCCAGATAGGAGGAAGACTGTGTGTCATGTTAATGCACTCAGATGATATTTTGATAGGGAAGGAAAGCAGAAGTAGGATGTGTTAGCTATATTAATTCAGAATGAAGAAATTAATCCAGATAATTCTGCATTTGACATTCCTCAAATTAGATTGCGCAATGAGGAAGTAATTAAAAAATGGAATAAATTACTGATTTACCTTCAGTGGCAATGTCAAAATTATCTGAGTTATTACAATCACATTCAACCAAATGTAGGAGCAAACTGGGAAGTATACAAGTAATCATGCATGAAGTAGATATGGAAAATGCTATTCCAATTTAACAACATCGGTATAGATTTAATCCACTCAAGTTGGTACAGGGTCAGAAGGAGAAGCTGGCATTTGTTTAGTCTGAGAAGCAAAAGCCTCAATCAAAGTTTTGATCCAATACTACAAACAGCTGGTGAATTGTCACAAGTCTCAGTTAATGAAGTCATGAGTGGAGAGAGATGAGTGCAAGGTGAAACTGCCAAAGAAGGAGAACAAGTTTTATTGGAAGATGATGTGAAGAAGGAAAGTGAGCAAGTACAGAGACAGATGTAAGAAGAGTTGGTTGATTTGGCACCTGTTCCTGAGTTGTTGACATTATTTGAGCATAAGCTGCAGAACTGTCAACAGAAGCTCATCATCCATGAGGGGAAATATGTAGATCTGTCAGCAGTGTATGTGATCCTTAAGATGGAGATTGAGGAGCACATGTTTTATTTGTGTAGACAGAAGAAAAGAATAATGACATGAAGTAGGACTGTTTGGTGAAACTATATCATTTCGTAATGAACTGCTGGAATAATGAATCTATACAGCTTATACAAACATGGTTATCTAGGGAAAGACTACTGTTTATAACTAATGTTTGAGTAAATTATGATTGTTTTTGGAATAGTATGCCTGCACAATGATTGCTAAAACCAGAATTACTGCAAATTCTGACACCCAAGAAGCCAATCTGCTATCTAATTTTGTCGAAGAACATATTGAAAATGATGATAAAGAAACAAACAAGGCTAATCCACCTAACCTACAAACAAATAAATTTAAAAACTGCATTGGAACAGAAATAATTACATATATTTTCATAATCCGAGGTTGTCCAATTTCCTGCATCAGTTTCAGAATTGAGGATTGTGTTGTAATTGAAAACCCACTCATACGAGTTAAGGATGTAGAAAAAGAAGAAAATCTCAACCTAAAACTAAGAATGGAAGATTTTGGAAAGAATTTGGATTGTACCATTTCACAACCAAAGGGGGAGTTAGATAACTTGACAGAGAAACTAAGGCCAATTAACGAGAAAGGGGAGAAGGATAAAGTGGCCCTGAACAAACATGAGATTGAGAGAGTGTGTAAAGTGATAGGTTCTCTTCGACAACAGCAACAGCTCAACTCTCAGGAAAAAGATTGCTCCAGTTTAACGTTTTGGGATTCTGAAACTCAAAAGAACTGATTGGACTCAGTGACCGAAGTTAAAAAAGCAAATTCAAAGTGGTTTGTACCAGTTTGTACTATTGAATCATAAAATCCTTAGTGTAGAAGAGGCCATTCAAACATCAAGTTTACACCAACTCTCTGACAGAATATCTTACTCAACCTTCTCCACCCACCCCCATTTCTGTAATTCACATTTGCCATGGCTAGTCCACCTAACCTACACATCCTGTGGCACTAGGGACAATATAGCATGGCCAATCAACCTAACCTGTACATCTTTGGATTGTGCACCCAGAGGAAACCCACGCAGACACAGAGAACATGACTTGGAATTGGAATTGAATTGGGGTCTATGAACTGAGGGAGCAGTACTAACCATCACAACCATGCTGCTCTAACCGCTGTGCCACCGTGCTGCTGTATCCATGAAGTTTTACCCTGCAAATCCTGCCCATTCTGAAGATATTACTGTGATTAATTTACAACCATGACAACAGAACCAGGTTTGAATGCGGAATCAAAGCAGAATCTACCTGGTGGGGTGAATCCAAAGTTGGCATGAAGAGGAGCAGATGTGGAACCTGCTCCTGCTTGAGATGGTGTAATTAATGCTATGTTACAGCTGATCACCAAACAAGGCCTACCCAATATGTAACGTGTCTGTCAGTTAGTCTCACACTGAGAGAGAATAGATACACGTCAGGCACCGAATCTCGTGAGGACCCAGGGAAGTTTAAAACTGGAGGAGGCAGCTCCCTGAAGGCTGCCAGGAAGTTGTGGGGGATGCTAAGGGAGCTTTATTCGACAATTGTAAAGAGTTACATGAACAGTAATGGGATCAGCGCTGGGAGATGATAGAAGGTGAGAGGGTAAGTTGGCCTGGGCTACCCCCTCCTCCTTCCTGCGCTGTTTCACTGATGAGTGCCTGGGTATCCTATGCGGGAGGTCGATGCCAGATGGCACATTTTGATACCCAAGGGAAAGCCATTCCACCTAATGGAGAATGACTGGGTAGAGGTTGCTGCCGGGATCAGTGGGCATGACTTTTGCGCCGTACCCAACTGCAATGCCACAAATGTTCAGCAATCTTCTGAAGATGTCAAGGGTAGGTGCAGAGATGGCATGGACATGTAAAGTATAGTCAGGTGTCCATTCCCCTGTGTCTGAGTGTGTATGCCAGTTGCCACTGAAGCCTGCCCTGCCAAGGCTGGACGTCAGTACAATGGGCATTGGAGGGGGAAGTGTGTCACAGTGAAATATCTCTGTAGAGGCCCATGTGGTGGGGGAGGAGCATCTGGAATAGGCTCTCAGGAAGATGGAACATGAATGAGACTTGCTATTCTCCCCTGTCAGGAGAAAACAAGTTATGATGCAGTAGATAAAGATAAAATACTGCAGATGCTGGATAATCTCAGCAGATTTGACTGTGTCTGTGGAGAGAGAATAGAGCCAACATTTCCAATCAGGATGACCCTTCAGCAGCAGCTCTGACCCAGGGTTAGAGTCATGACTTGAAACATTGGGAGGGATTTTACGGCCTTGCTCGACCCGAGATCAGCAAATCCCACCCAAGGTCAATGAATATTTCCGTTGTCCACCCCTGGCCTGCTTCGATTCCATGGCAGGCAGGACAGTAGAATTCTGGTGCTTGACTCTATTCTCTCTCCACAGATGCTGTCAGATCTGCTGAGCCTCTCCAGCATTTTTCATCATGTACTCGTGTTGCTGTATCAGCGGGAGAATCCCCAAATCTTCTGCTCACAAAAAGTGGAAGTGATGCTTTGGAGCTGGAGTGTCAATGGCCAGATCATCTCTCTGGTGTTGGTGAGATGTGATTCTGGGACAAAGGTAAGTGTGTAGGGCCCAGATCATGTGTTGTTGGTACAGGAGAGTTCACGGAATTCTCTTATCAGAGTGTGCTCTCCCTGCCAGAGTACAGATTGAAACTTCAATGCAGATTATATTATGTAGTGCATCTCCAATGTCTCACCAGACCATCTACATGCTGAGAGACAGTAATGATTGAATTCACTGATGTTGTGCTTTCCTTCTGTAGATGTGCCATCCACACCAGTTGCAGATGCTGCCAAGGATCCAATCATTAAGCTCCCAGGAAGCTAACACTATCATTACCCAATCGTTTGGAACCAGTGCAGATACACTCACACCAGCGGAAATTAGGTGGTTGTCTCAACAGGTATTGCACAGTGATGAGGGCATCGCATTGGCATGAGAAGATTGCAGAGACAGAGGTCCCAGAGTGCTGATGGTGGGAGCACTGTTCGAGATCAGACCATGCTAAGTTAGAGGCAGATGTTGAGCCTCTGGAGATGTCCACCTGATGTTTTATGTCCAATTGGATGTGGTGAAAATCCATGAGGGTCTGTGTGACATGGTCTGTGATACGGAGGAGTGGGTGCGGAGCAGCATGATTACCGCGTTGAAGCTTAGTACTGAGTGCATAGCCTCCTCTATTGAGAGAATGGTGAATCTCAAAGTCAGGTAGCTCCAGGAGCAGAATCAGGAGGTCATTATTAGACCTGCAATGCTACAAACCAGCTGTGACCTCAGGAGGGTCACTGCCAGTGATAGAGATGGGTAAGGCACCCAGTCTCTCTGCTCATTCCTGCAATGGTGAGCTGGGAGGTGCAGATACACCTCATGCTGGCGGACAAGTTGCCTGTCATCATTGTGGACTCATCTCAGGGCCTTCCAGATCAACTCCTCCCCCTTCTGCCAGTATCTGCTGTATCTGATGATGCCACGGTAACTGAGGAGTGCCCTGTCATGGGGCTGGACACACCCTCCCAGGCAGAGCCAACTCACAGCTGCCAACCAGAGGATGATTGCCAAGGTAATCTTGGCCACTAGGACAGCAAAGTCTGCAGGCTGCTCCATGCCACAACCAGCTAGGGGGTAGGTAGCAGTGGGCAGGCGAATTGGCTGTGTGCTGTACCAAGATACAGCACCTACAGATATAAGTTTAAGGTGCTTTGAATGTATCATTGTTTGTGCTTATTATTTTGAAGCTTCTATTCGGTTGGAAATATTTGTATGTCCTTTTGCTGTTCATGTGAAGTAGCATAAAGATTTTTACATTATTGCGCTGGCTTGGTTGCATGCTTTGAATAGTCAAGATTTGTAACTATATAGTGTGTAATGCTGAGGTTCTGAGTTAAGCTTTCATTTAATGATTGTTTGCAAAGGAGTCAATGCCATAGGCTCAATACCTTAATACCTTGCACGCCTAGCTGAATGTCCACTGTATCAAAGTATCTCTGTGTCTCTGACCCCCTAAATGTTCCTGTTGTCTGCATCAGTGGACCTCACCTCATGTGTTCCCAGGTTCATTCTCTGACTCGTCACCGAAGTCATCCTCCAAGGCCCACGGTCCTGCCTCGCTCTCCTCAGTCTCCACTAGCTGCTCCCTTGACAGAGCGAGGTTGTGTATGGTGCAATGAGGCAGACACACTCTGGAGGATTGGTCCAGATCTGAAGCACATGTTCAGCAGACTAGTGGTCCTCTCTACCACCAGCCTTCTGGAAGCATTGCTTCTGTTGTATTCTGCCTCAGTTTTTGGGTGATGCAATAGGGCCATCAGCCACCTCTTCAAATGATAACCTTTATCACCAGGATCCATTCATCCAAGGGTTTTATGAACAGCCTTGGTAGCTGTGAGTGCTGCAAGATGTAAGAATCATGTGAGCTCACTGGGTAATGGGCACAAACTTGGAGAATCTGTGTCACATGGTCAGAGATAATCTGATTACTCATTGTGTGGAACCCATTTTTAATTAAAATTCCTGACTCTCCTGCTGGTACCTTGATGGCCACATGAGTTCAATTTACTTCATTCTGCCTGTGGGGGAATCCAGCCATCATAGCAAACCCTCGTGCTGTTCCCGCCCAGCTGCCCTTGTCTGTCTGGGTGGAAGTGTCTAAGATAGTATCAGTCACTAGCTTAATATAGCTGTGTGCAGCCAATTTGAGAGAGGCTGTACAGATTTCCCCTGGAATCCTGTGAATAACTAGAGGTGTAGAAGTTGAGGGCCATGGCGAACTCAAGTCACCAGCATGGGGTGTCCACCCATGCATCTGGGGGTGATTGCAGGAGGTATCTTGTGGCTTATTGCCTGAGAGGTGTAGCCTCCTGCAGCACTCAGACATTTGGAAATTGTATACTCTAGCAATTGGGAATCTGTGGCTTAGCTTCCAACCTTGGCATCCGTGCTAGCCAGACACTGAGCCCATGCCTCTTCTCTTAAAGACCTCTACCTGGGAAGTTGCCTACACTCCGTTGCCTCCTCTCCTACCTGTCCCTCTCTTCCTGTTCAGAGGATGGCCCACCAGCAGAATGCACTATTCCCATTGGATCAGAGGCAAAGAATCAGGGTCTTGTTAATGCGGGATCACTGTACTCCAATCCTCAGAGAAACCTTCCAGGGAAGATGAGATCCTGAAAGGCAGGTTCGAAATGCATAAGAATTGCTAAGAAACTCAAACAACTCTATACTCACACAGCGACAATGGCACAATGACAAAGCTGCTCTTTGAGGAGCCTTTTATCCTGCCTTTGGATGAAGAAATGCACTTACCTACTTTGCCTGTGTGAAGAGTTGTAAATTGCTATCAATTAGAAGACCTCAGTTGGCTCTTCAATGGTCAGTGGGTATACATCCAATTTGTGTGTGCAACAGCTCATCTTGAAATTACAAACCCAGGTCTTTGGCAAAGATTGAGAAATTCTACCTTCAAGTTTGCCCACAATTATGAAACATCTTGGAGCAATTTGACAAACAGATGTTCTCTACATGTTTCTGTGTGATTTCAAGAAGAAATTAGATATAGCTCTCGGGGCTAAAGGGATCAAGGGAGATGGAGGAAAGGCAGGATCAGGAGATTGATGATCTGCTGTGATTAACATGAATGGGTGGAGCAGTCTCGAAGGGCTGAATGGTCTGCTCCTGCTTCTAATTTCTATTTTATGTTTTTATCTTTACAAGGAAGAGGATGAGAATGTGCATATCCTACTGTTCCTGCAGGAAAGCAGAGTTGCTTTGACAAAGAAACTGGGTCACATGCAGTTCACCTGCACAATGGATGAATGGGCAGATTTAAGATAAGACATAGCATCATTTTGCAAAGGGTAAGCCGTGAGTTCACAACAGTTTCAGCAGCAAAGACAGATGATCCACTTCAAATGATCTCGCCCACATCTCGAATGAATATTCATCTCGAGACACCATTAAGACTTTTGCCAGACTGCCCCTTGATTTTTAAAGGTGGAATATGTAATGGTGCAAAGTGGGATAAGAACTTGTGGTCTGTATCAACAGGAAGGGCTGCCATTCCTTGTGATAGGTAAGTCCAAGAAAGCACATTGTTTTGCGAACATCACAACAGTCTTCATCCAGCACTAAGTTAACCCAATTGCCTGGATGACTTTTGGCCTTTTTCAATGCAAAATCTCAGCTTTTGGCAAGGTCAGGTCTTTATAAATAAAGGCTTTTCACACATTTACTGCTATACTGTGTTCTCATTTGGCATTTGCAAATATTGTTTTTGATACGGACCACATGTGAGGGTATATCAGGTTACGTGTAGGATATCAGGTGTCCATACGAGAATGAGGCCTCTTGGCTATTATGGAGCACTTCTTAACATGGGTTCAGAGGTAGCTCTCCAGGGATTCAGCTAATCAAAACTGTACTGTAATTTTGCTTGTTGTTGGCAAGGATTTGAAGTTACTGGGAATCATTTTCCCACCTCTAAAGGGAATAGATAACATCTTGACTAGTTTCCTGTATAGACCCATCATATTTCATCACTCCTCTAGCTCCTACGCTGTCTTAGGAGATTTCCTGGGGCTTTATTATGGTGCCACCGTGTCTAGTTGGAACAAGCTCAGTGAAAGTTTTCTGATAAAGTGGGAGAGAGTGCTTTGGCCCATTAACATAGTCTTATAGGCATCACTCAGACTGGGTACTCCAGCTTAGAGGTGTCTGACAAATACTGGTGCTGTCGTCTGCCCCCAGCCTCCCCACCAACAAAAGAGAGGACTGGACAGGCTGAACAAACAAGGACGTTGTTGTCTTGAACAGGAAGTCCCAATCCCAAGGTGTGAAGTCTTAATTATGTACTCAGAGTACACAGCCCTCTTGACTTAAGAATGGAAAGTCGTAACATCTGAGCTATATATATATATAATTTGACAAAAGCTATTCCAAGTGGTTGACAAGTTGGTAATAAGGTCTAGGTTTAGGATTCACATTTAGACAAGAGAAGGCATTTTTTTCATGCAGGTATGCTTGACTGTAGGTGTCTATTGATGTAGAAACTGCAATACCGTTGAAAACAAAATAGGATCATTATTCTGTACTCTGCACTCTCTCCTTTCCTTCACTATGAATGGGATGCTTTTTCTGCATAGTGCACAAGAAACAATACTTTTCACTATGTGACAATAATAAATCAAATCATGTTATTTTGTTTTACCTGATGTTCTGTAACAAGCTGAGAGGTATACTCCATCCCTTTTACATTCATCACCCTCATTCAGAATAACTCGTTTGCAAGTCAAGGCTCTGAAACACAGAACTATTCCGAGCCTTATGGAATAATTGTCAAGGCTATCTTTTACTGGTTGACTTTTCTACCATTGATGTAACTCATTTCTCTAAAGTTTATTAGTCACAAGTAAACTTACATTAACACTGAAAATCCCCTAGTCACCATACTCTAGCGCCTGTTCGGGTACACCAAGGGAGAATATAGCAAGGCCAACGCACCTAACCAACACATTTTTCGGACTATGAGGGGAAACCAGAGCACCCAGAGGAAACTCTCGCAGACACGGAGAACCTGCAGACTCTGCACAGACGGTGACTCAAGCCAGGATTCGAAACCAGCTCCCTGCTGCTGTGAGGCAGCAGCACTAACCATTGTACCACCATTCTCTAACCATTTGCTAACTAGCTGAATAGTGTTTCACAAGATTCCTTGAGACAGCAGAGTTAACAGACACCAGGGTTAACACTGTGTAAACAGTTATGATGCCAGCTACCTGCAACTCTGTGTACATTCCCTGCACAAATAGAAAACCACCTTTCTAATCTTTCATTTCCATCTCTGGAAATGACCCTGTCCAACATAGCAACTAAATGTTTGTTAAGCCGTCACAGCACAATTACCTTCTGGCCATCAGTATCACATCGTGCTTGTTCCTTCAGGAATATTTTCAGATGTTTTCTTTGCATCGTCATTCGATATTTTTTATAGCCCTGATTATTTATCTGAGTAAGTTGTACTCTCATGTCGTTGTGGTTGTTTGACTATTTTGTATTTGTTATTTTAAGTGCCATATGCCCTTCTTTAAGGTGTCCAAGGAAAGAAAGCTGAAATAATGTTTGACAAAAACCCAGCGACAGTGTTTGAAAATGAACCAGTTGGGACAGTGATAACTACAGCAACAGATGATGTTTTTGATGTGACAGATCCTCAAGTCTCCATCATGTTAGATGCAGTTGATGGGTTTGATATCAACACGCGTGAGTAATTAATGGCTCATTTTTAAACTCTGACCTGTGTCTCTTCGATAGAATTTATCCCACACTTGAAGCTGATTTAATAATTTGGCCTTTTGTTTTTCCCAGATTATTAGGTCTTTGTTTAGAGTGTGCCACTTACCTTCTCTGTCTCTTAAACATTCTCTCTTCCATCTTCTTCCATCAGACAGAAGTTTGCGGTCATATACCAATCGACTCAAGAACAGCTTCTTCCCTGTTGCCATCAGACTTTTGAATGGTCTTACCTTGTATTAAGTTGATCTTTCTCTACACCCTAGCTTTGACTATAACATTACATTTTGCACTTTCTTTCCTTCTGCCCTATGTACTTAATGAATGGTATGCTTTGTCTGTATAGTGTGCAAGACGAAATACTTTTTTTCAAAGTTTATTTAGTGTTACAAGTAGGCTTACATTCATACTGCAATGAAGTTGCTATGAAAATCCCCAAGTCGCCACACTCCGGCTCCTGCTCTAGTATACAGAGAGAATTTGGTATGGCCAATGCACCTAACTACATGTTTCAGACAAATAAATCAAATCAAATCAAAATATGGAACAACGTTTTGCAGGGACCTTCCTGACCTCCTGAGGGGAAGATGTAGAAAGCATGGTAGGTTGTTGCATAATGTTAAATCTCACAGGATCCAGGGTGAGGTAGCTAGGTGAATACAAAACTGGCTTGATGACAGAAGCCAGAGGGCAGATGTAGAGGGTTGTTTTTCAAACTGGAGACCTGTGATCAGCAATGTGCCTCAGGGATCAGTGTTGGGCCCACTGTTATTTAATTTATATTAATAATTTGGATAAGAATATAGGAGGCAAAATTAGTAAGTTTGCAGATGACACCAAGATTGGTGGCATACTGGACAGTGAAGAATGTTATCTTGGATTACAATGGAATCTTCATCAACTGGGCCAGTGTGCTGATGAATAGCAGATGGAATTTAATTTAGATAAATGCGAGGTGGTGCATTTTGGTAGATTGAATCATGGCAGGATTTATGTAGTTAATGCTAAGACACTGAAGAGAGTTACAGAACAGAGATGTAGGGGTACACCTGTTCATAACTCCTTGTAAGTGAAGTCACAGGTGGACAGGGTGGTGAAAAAGGCATTCAGTGTGCTAGGTATAATTGGTCAGAACTTTGAATACAAGAGTTGGGACATCTCGTTGAAGTTGTACAAGACCTTGGTAAGGCCACACTTGGAATACTGTGTACAGTTCTTGTCAGCTATTATAAAAAGGATCTTATTAAACTAGAAAGAGTGCAGAAGAGATTTACTAGGTTGCTGTCATGACTTGATGGTTTGAGTTATAAGGAGAGGCTTGATAGACTGGGATTTTTTTCTCTGGAGCATAGAAGGCTGAAGAGTGATCTTATAGAGGTCTGTAAAATAATGAGGGCATTGATCGGCTAGATAGTTAATATCTTCTCCCAAAGGTGGGGGAGTCTAAAACCAGAGGGCATAGATTTAAGGTGAAAGGGGAGAGATGCAAAAGGATCCAGAGGGGCAATTGTTTCACACGCAGGGTGGTGAGTGTCTGGAACAAGCTGCCAGAGGTGGTAGTAAAGGTGGGTACAATTTTGTCATTTAAAAAGCATTTTTAAACAGTTA
This sequence comes from Sphyrna mokarran, assembly GCA_024679065.1. Lineage (NCBI taxonomy): Eukaryota > Metazoa > Chordata > Chondrichthyes > Carcharhiniformes > Carcharhinidae > Sphyrna > Sphyrna mokarran. The sequence continues at coordinate 27,228,329 of JAGIQG010000019.1, forward strand.
CATGGGTATAGAAAGATATGGGCCAAATGCAGGTAATTGGGATTAGCTTCAGGGTTTAGAAACTAGTTGGGCTGAAGAATCTGTTTGTATGCTGTAAACCTCTTTGACTCGAAATGGATAACATTGCTTTTCCTTGGAGGGGAGAGTCCTGCTTGTTCTTATCCTGAGATAACAGTGAATGAGTGGCAGAATCCTCACCAACCTTCTTCAAATGGGTGAATTTCCAGTGCTGAATGAAACATACATCTGTGACAATCTTGATTGTAAACTTGGTTTCAGAAATGGAGGAGGTGTTGCTGATGTCTTGTACTCAATGTTAAAAGGAGCTGGCTGCATAACTGCTTTGGGGCTGTAGTGATCCTCACAGCCAGAGATAATGCTGTAAAATACCCGTCTGGAGGCAGGCCAGTAAGACTTGCATAGTTGAGCAAGTGGCTGAGTCGGTGAATTAATGAGAGTAAATATGTGGGGTTGTAGGGATAGGGCCTGGGTGGGTTGTTGGTGCAGGCTTGATGGGCCGAATGGCCACCTTCTGCTCTGCAGGGATTGTCTAATTCTATGAATGTGGTTTCAATATTGCTGGTGTTACCTGGAGGAAGTTCTGTTGCATCAACAACACGAGGCTCAGAATTCCAGCAAGTAAAACTACAATAATGCCCCAGCTCATCTCCACCCACCCACTTCTGGATTTTAAGGAAGGGGGAGCGAGGGGCAGGGGTGTAGCAGTCTATGATTTAACCCACTTTGCAGCTTTAACTGTTAACAGCCAGGTTTCCCAGCCTTCAGGAATCCAGGCAACTGAACAGAGTAAGGACACATCAGGGAGAGGAGAAATATCTTTGCAGCTCAGCTTATGGGACAGAAAGAGCAGGAGTACGTACCGCCAAAACCACCCTCAGCTCCCACTGCCACCAATCAGATCTCTCTGATGCCAAAAGACCACCGTCAAGGATCAGGAACCACAATGGGTTCAGGAATTGGAACTCCTTTGATTGGACAATTCAGGAGGTAGAGATCTGGCTCACAATCACAATCTGGAATCGGGCACCTTGCTATAATTTGGGATTGGAGCTACCCTAGCGTTGCTCACCCATCAATGTGCCAGGAGCCACCTCAGTGAAGTGATCAACCATGTGCATGCCAAAGAGACAACATTGTTACACTTGGGAGTGAGTGGGAGGGAGAAGGTGTTGGAAATAAGTGCAACGATGGCAGATTTAGCGTTGTGATAGTTCCCCTTACACAACATCAGCTTACTCCTGGGTTACTGTTAACATCCTGCTAATTCTTTTCCGGTGTCTCTAGCTGATGTCTATAAAGAGTGAAGCAATGATTCTTACATTACAATAAGGGTCTAATGGGCAATTTACTTTGGCCAATCCACCTAACTCACACATCTTTGGACTGTGGGAGGAAACTGGAACATCCCTCAGCTCTGCAGACCCATCCCACCCCACCACTCCAGGGTCAGACTCCCACCCCCCAGAATCAGGCCCTCCCCCGGTAGACAACTGTGCCCCACCCCCCACCTCCACAATAGCAGCCCTCCCTCCATCCCACAGTGGCAGTGGGACCCCACACCCCCACCAATTATCCCTCAGCCATGCCCACAATAAGCCCCACCCCCTTGGCACTGCCTGATGGGCAGTGCCAAGGTACCTCCTGGGCATGGACACTCTCCCATTGGGCAGTGCCAGGGGGCTCAGGCTCACACTACCGAGATGCCCAGGCTCAGTGGGCACCACCCCACCACTCTCTGATCTCCTGGAGGGCTGCAATTGCTCTGCCCTTTATTCTGATGGGGATCTCCCACTAGTTTCCCGAACGTGGGGAGCTAGTCTGAACCCTCTGAAATGAAGACCTGGAAGTTCCCAATAATGAACCATTAAACATATTTAAAATACATTTAAAAAAGATTTAAATGACTTGCCTTCTCACCAGTTTCCAGCATGGTTTGACCAGTGACTGTTGTGTGGTTCTGGCAGATACACCAGCATTCCCAGCGCATGCGCAAATCCTGGTCCAAGGCCAGCGACGTGCATCTCCCACCTTGACTGCCGGAAAAGCTGTGGGTCAGGATGGGATAATCACAGCCTTAGTTTCTTCAAAATTTATCCTGTCAGTTGCTGTTCTACATTGCAAACTCTGATCATTCTGTTACATTGTTCTCTCTGCTGCTCTCTCAATTGACTACAGTACACAACAATTAAAGATTCAGATGCCATCTCAAACTTTTCCCCTAGTGTTAAGTGTCTGTTTTTCCTATGGGATGCACTTTGAAACATATTCTGTGTGAAAGGTGATAGACATGCATGTTGTATTTAGTTTGCTTGCTGAACAATATTGGTTCCCAGTCTGGCAAAACCTCCATTTTAAAATTCACTTTCTCATTTTCAAATTCCTCTATCCTTACAGTCCTGCGAGATCTCTGCAGCCCTCTGGCCTCTTGCCTCTCTGAGTTTCATTGTTCCATCATTGGCAGCCGTGCTTTCAGTTCCTTGGATTTCAGCTTCTCTGAAACTCCTTTACCACTTTGACCAAGCTTTTGGTCAGCTGTCCTAACAGCTCCTTGGATGGTCTGTGGCAAATTTTGATTAAATAATGAAATGTTCCAAGTTACTTCAGAGTTTCATTATCAAAGTGAGCTATGTGGATGCCAGTTGTTGATGTTTCATGATTGCACCTGTAGATATTATAAAAAGAAAACTTTAAAGTTAAGATCATTGATCATGGAATGGCATAGTGATACAATGGTTGGCACTGCTGCCTCAGACTGCCAGGGACGCGGGTTCAATTCCCAGCTTGGGTCATTGTCTATACGGAGTCTGCACATTCTCTTCGCATGTGTGTGTGTTTCCCCTGGGATCTCTGTTCCTCCCACAGTCCAAAAGTTGTGGTGGTTAGGTGTGTTGGCAATGCTAAATTCTCCTGAACAGGTGGAGGAGTGTGGTGACTAGGGGATTTTCACAGTCGCTTCATCGTAGTGTCAATGTTAGCCTATTTGTGACACAAATAAATAAGTTTTGAAGTTTATTTATTAGAATCGCAAGAAAGTTTACATTAATATACAGTGAAGTTGCCGTGAAAAGCCTGGAACTGAACCCTGGTGCTGTGAGGCAGCAATGCTAATCGTTGTGCGCTTTATAATCTCTCCCATTTAAATAAATTAAACTGATAGGCCTATGAAAGAAAAAGGTATCATTGCACAAATGACCTTTTCCAGCTTTGTGCTTTCATTGTACTTAAATTCACAAGGTGTCTCGGATCTTTTCTGAGTAATGTATTACTTGTAGTACCTGTATCAATAATCCTCTACTTGTTATAGATATAAGTGTTGGACATGTCTGTCTTTATTTTAGATACCGGTCACATCACAACAACAAAAATATTTAACTTTGAACTTGAACCCAAAGTAATTTACCATCTGCAAGTCGAACTCACAACGACCAATTACAGTGACTCAAAGTTTCTGCAAGTTTTCATTAAAAATGTCAATGAGCCTCCCAAGTGTGAAGAACCAGCCTTTGTTGCTGGAACAGGTGGATTTTCTTTAATTTTGAACGAATTCCGAATGTGTAAAACAAAAGATCATTTTTTCTAATATTACTGTGCCCTACCGTGAAGCAGGCCTGTGGAGGCTGTGTGTATGTTTGTCTGTGCATGCAACTGATTTAATTAAACAGTATACAGTCAGTCTGAAAGATTTAAGTTATCGAAGAGTTAAGTCTATCAACTGGCATTTTGAAGTGGAAATGAGCAAAGCTAAAATGCGATAAGTAAGTAACTGGAATGGAAATTTGCATGAGGAGATAAAGAAGGTTCCTTTGTGTTTACTTGATAAATTTTTAAAGACAAATGGAAGGAAGGTTTAAAACTGGCAATAATTGTAAATGATTAAAGGAGTTTTATGATCTTTATTTTACCCAATGGAAAATGGACTAGAAAGATTTTTATATTCTGAGAAGGTAGGTTGTGAAGAAAAGTTAAAAACTGAGTTTAAAGGTGAAAGAGAACATGAAGAAAAGATTTAAAATTGGGCTGGGGAATGGCCATGTGATATCATGAAGGGAGTACTGTGCTTGGATAGGCTTGTGATAGAAGCAGCCTCGAGCCACCTACAGAAGGGTTTGTTCATTCTATTAGGCAAGTTTTTGTTACAGACCTTTGATTTCAATTGTCAAGTGAAAGGGAGAGAGAAACCCTGTAAAGTATCTACCCATAAAGCAACAATGGAGTCTTGTGATAATATTGGTGGAATCTTTATAGATGAAAGACCTATAAGAACTGTTTGCTGAAAAAGGTTGTTCATTTGTAAATCTGGCCTGGGTGCTTGTGGGATGGGGGGCGTGGAGTGGGCAGGGTGCTATAATTTCTTCCCTGTAAAATAGCTGCCAGTGGGGCCATTCACAATTATATAAAGATTATATATTTGCCATACCTTTGAGGGTCTTGTCCACATTCCAGACCTGGATCCAATGATGGGAGTCATGGCGATGCTGACTCCGAGTTGCCTAACCAACAGCTGCAATTCCATCAGTCTGAGGGTGAGGAAACCCTTGGTCTAAGCATCGCTTCTATCGTGCCCTTTCTGCCATGGGTGGCCCCATTTGGTTGGGCCCAGGCTGTGCTCTGAACAGAGTTCCACATCAATCGTTGGGGAAGGCCAGTTCCCAGTGTAACCAGTCCAGAGCCAAATTTGCAACTGTATTCCTTTGCTCCCATTAAGCCTAGAGTGGGAGGAATGATAGAGAATTCTCTACATATTCATAGGTTTCAAATAGATCACTTCTTGTTCTTTGAAAGTCCAGGGAATACAGGCTTGACAAATTCAAGTTCTCTGCAAGTGGCAGTCCTCTTATCTGAGGAATCTAGTGAACCTTCCAATGAATATAGTTATGCTAACAGTCCCTCCTGGGATGATGTATTTACTAATACTAGAGATTCCATTGTGTCAACTGGATCAAACATAATTCTTGTGAAACTATCTATTTTTCCCAGGAAAAGATATGTTTTGAGTTGATAGCTTTGCTGACAGGCTGCTTGGTGTGTTAACCCTTTACATGCTGCCACGAGCAATATAGTGACAATATTAACTAAAAAAAAGCACTAATGACAGAAATCCCCTACATACAGGGGCTAAATTTTGTTTAAACAGTTCCACTAAGCTTTGGGGTGCTAGTTTGAGCGCGGCCTTTCCAATTTTCCTTTTTTAGGGATTATTAGTTACTCAGGTGGAGCACCTTACCTGAAAACAGAGCCTGCTCTTGTAGGAAGGAAGTCCAACAGTGCTGGTGTGTGCCTGAAGAGGCCAGGAGTATTTAAGAGGGATGGAACTGTTCCAAAGAAGGGATGTGCGATTTTCTGCCCTTGAACATGGAAATCCAAATGAAGTATAGACCTGAGGTGTAATGAGAAGGAGAAGTGGCCACGACTAAGTCCTCTCTCTTGGAAGAGGGCATCAACAGGCCCTTTTGCCGGTCCTCAGATCTTTTCCATCCTGAACCTACTAGTTTGTGGGATCAAAGCAGACAGTGGAGGAGGGGAGGGAAATAGGCTGGCTTATTGTGTCCCCTTCCCCAGTGCTAATTAACATGAGATAATAGGGATGAAAAGAAGGCAAAGTCAGACTATGCAAGAGGAAATGTGGAGAGGAATATAGAACAAAAAAGTTCCAACAGTTGCCCTCAACATCTCTCATTCTCTAATGTGTCTGCATCCCCTCAAGACTAGACTGGAATCACAAAGTAAAATTCAATCCAACAATTTAATCTATAGCTGTTGCTATGTTCATTACCAGCGTCACAAAACTTTAAACTTACTAATATTTTGAATAAAAAGCTGAATAAATCCTATTATGTATTTACCCAACTTCAGTGCCAACTTAAAAGTGGATGAGGCGGTTCAGAATTGATCATTTTGATACTTGATTGAAGCAAAGGCATTGAAGCAGAAGTTGCTGTATGTCTAAAACATATTAAAATTATTTTCTTAGCCTCTGTGGATGTGGATGAGAATGTTGAAAAAGGCACCTTTGTCTATCACGTCAAGGCTGCAGATGAAGATGTTGCGGATGTTCTGAAGGTAGGCATTTTTTTCTGTATAGTTCGAATGTACAATATGGTTTTCATATGCATTACATCGTTATCAGAATGACTGGTTTTTAATTGGATAACACAATACAGAAATTGCCATTTTTCTACCTAAATCTTTGAGCAACAGTAACAGATATCTCTTCAACTTTGCATAAACCTTACAAATAACACAATTTCACAAATATATAGGCATAAATTCAATGACATTTTTCACAATACTATGAAACAAATTTTCAGTATGATGGAAAACAAATTTGAATTTAATAATCACAAAAGGCATTAATCACTGGTGCATAAACCCGAAGCCTGGTTTCATTGTCAATCGTTCTGTCAAGTAACTGAGGTTAATATAAGTTAGGTTTTCAATAATAGTCAAATTAACTAACAGGATCTACTTTTATCCTGGGAGAACAAAAAAACTCTTCTTTAATCAAATCATCAAATCATTCTTTCATTCTGATGTAATATATGGAAAAGTGTTGTTGTTGGCTGGAGACCTGTAAATGTTGGGGGACAACTGCACCCAAAACATAAAATCACATGCTAGTCTAATTGACATGGTTTTGTCATATGCTGTATTCGTGCTCATCCTAAACCAAATTAATCATCAATTTATTAAGCTGATGCTGTTATGAATATAGAAATCAGAGAAACTTGAGGACTAACAGCTTCCCCATGACAGGAAATTCCCATCTAATACCCATGAGCTGTATAGACACTTGTGACATCCAAATGTTGCTGTGATTAGTACAAGTCTGGATAAAGATATTGTTTGAGTTATAAGGACAAGCATTGAGTTTAAAAATTGGCAAGTTGACGCTTTATAGAACCTTAATTAGGCCAGGCTTGGAATTTAGTGTTCAATTCTAGTTGCCACACTATCAGAAGGATCTGGTGAGTTTGGAGAGAGTTTACCAGGATGTTGCCTCATGTGGAAGAAATTAGTTATGAGGAGAAATTGGAGAAACTTGGTTTGTTCTCACTGAAATGACAGAGGTTGAGGGGTGACCTGATAGAAGACTATAGGTTATGAGAGGCATGAATAGAGTGGATAGTCAGAAGCTTTTTCCCAAAGTGCAAAAGTCAATTACTAGGGGACATAAGCTTAAGGTGTGAGCGTCAAAGTTTAATGGCGATGTACAAGGCAACTTCTTTACATAGAGGGTGTTGAGTGCCTGGAACTTGCTGCCAGGGGACATAGTGGAAGCAGATACGATAGTGACTTTTGCCGGCATCTTAAATACACAAATAGGATGGGAATGGAAGGATGTGGTCCCTGGAAGGATAGAGGGTTTTAGATCAGTCGGGCAGCATGATTAGTGCAAATTTGGAGTGCCAAAGGGCCTGTTCTTGTGCTGTAATTTTCTTTGATCTTTGAGAGGCTGGATAGACTGGGACTTTTTTCTCTGGAGCATTGGAGGCTTGGAGCTGATCTCGTATCATAAAATGAGGGGCATTGATCAGCTAGACAGTCAATATCTTTTCCTAAAAGTAGGAGAGTCTGAAACTAGAGGGCATAGGTTTAAGGTAAGATGGGAGAGATACAAAAGGGTCCAGAGAAACAACTTTTTCACAGTGATATCTGGACCAGGCTGCCAGAGGCAGTAGTAGACACAGGTATAATTTTGTCTTTTAAAAAGCGTTTAGACAGTAACATGGATACAATGGCTATAGAGGGATATGGCCAAATGTGGGCAAATAGGACTAGGTTAGTGGTTTAAAAAAAAAAGGGGTGGCATAGGCAAGTTGGGCCAAAGGGCCTCTTTCATGCTGTAAACTTCCATGACTATATGTCGAACTTTCCTGGACTGCAGGTCTTAGAGATGGAGACATTATTGCTTTTTGAATGGCCTGTTCTCTTTTCTTAGCTTATTCTTATCTCTTATTCTGGCCTGCATGGTGGCACAGTGATTAGCACGGTTGCATCACAGCTCCAGAAAGCCAGGTTCGATTTCCAGCTTAGTTCATTGTCTGTCTGTGTGTGGCATCTTCACACTCTCTCCCTGTGGCTGCATGGGTTTCTCTCTTCCCTTCCCTTCCCTACACACACACACACACACACACACACACACACACAGTCTGAAAGATGTGCTGGTTAGGTGCACAGGCTGTGCTAGATTGTCCCTCAATGTACCTGGAAAGAGCAGGAGTGTGGCGATGAAAAGGATGTGCTGGTTAGGTGCACAGGCTGTGCTAGATTGTTCCTCAATGTACCTGGAAAGAGCAGGAGTGTGGCGATGAGGGGATTTTCACAATAGCTTCATTGTAATGTTAATGTAAGACTACTCATGACACTAATAAATAAACTTTGAAGAATAGTAGCATTTTAAATACTGATTCATGGGATGGGGGCTAACTGGACTAGCATTTATTGCCCATCCCTAATTGCTCATTGAGAAGGTGATGGTGAGCTGCCTTCTATTACACTCCTGACCTGTGCCTGGTAGATGGTGGACTAGCTTTGGGGAGTCAGGAGGGGAATCACTTGACACACGATTCTTTACTTTGGCCTGTATCCACGGTATTATGTAGCTAGCCAAGTTCAGATCTAGTCAATAGTAACCTCCAAGGCTGCGGGGAAAAAGGATAATGTGATGAATGTCAAGGTCTGATGGTTAGATTCTCTCTTGTTGGAGCTGGTCATTGCCTGGCACTCATGTGGGTGAATGTGAATATTACTTGTCAACCCAAGCATGGGTATTGTTTGGGTCTTGCTGCATTTGGATATGGACTGCTTCAGTATTTGAAGAGGTGCAAATGATGCTGAACATTGTGCAATCATCAGCATATACCCCCAGTTCTGACATTATAATTGAAGGAAGGTCATTGCTGAAGAAGATTAGGCCTCGGACACAACCTTGAAGGACTCCTGAAATTACATCTTGGAACTGAGATGATTGACCTCCAGTAACTACAACCATCTTCCTTTATACCAGGTATGACTCCAAATCATGGAGAATGTTTCCCTTGACTTCAGTTTTGCTGGCATTCCTCAACGCTACACTCGATCAAATGTTGCGTTAATGTCAAGGACAGTCACTCTCATCACATCTCTGGAGTTCAACTGTTTTGAACCAAGGCTGTAATGAAGTCAGGAGTGGAGTGACCCTGGTGGAACCCAAACTGAATGTCACAGTGAAGGCTATTGTTAAGCAGGTGCTGCTTGATAACACTGTTGATCAAGAATACACTGATGGAATGGTGATTGATTGGGTTGGACCTGGGCAATTTTCCACATTGGTAGATGCCACTGTTGCAGCTGTGCTGGAACAGCATTGTGAGGGGTTTCAGTTCTATTGCTGGAATATTGTCAGGCCCCATTGCCTTTATAATATCCATTATCTTCAGCCAGTTCTTGATTTCATATGGAGTGAATCGAAATGGCTGACGACTGGCATTTGTAATGCTGGTGATCTCTGGAGGAGGTTGTGATGGATCATTCTCTTGGCATTTTTGGCTGAAGATTTCCACAACTACTTCAGCCTTTTTGCACTAATGTCTTGTGTTCCCCCATAATTGAGGATGGGAGTATTTGTGGAACCTCCTTCTCCAGTGAGTTATTAATTGTTCATCACCATTCACAGCTGATGTGGCAGGACTGCAGTGCTGAGATCAGATCTGTTCATCATGGAATTGCTTAGCTCTGTCTATCTCTTGCGGCTTACGTTACTTGGCACTCAAGTAGGTCTGTATTGTCAGATTGACATTTCATTTTTAGGTATGCTTGATGCTGCCCTCTTGTACTCTTCATTGACTTCAGAGCCCCTAGCTCGCTGGTAATGGTAGAATGGAGGGATATGTCGGACCATGAGGTTGCAGATTGTGGTTGAGTCCAATTCTGCTTTGATGACCTACACCATTCCTTGGAAGCCCAGTCATTAGTTGGTAGATCTGTTCAAAATCTGTTCAAATCAACATTTTCATTATGTTGGTAGTGCCACACAACATTGAGAGTAGTCTCAGTGTGAATATGGGACTTGGTTTCCACAAGTACTGTGCGATGGTCACTCCTACTAATACAGTCATGCACAGATGCATCTGTGACAAGCAGGGTGGTGAGGATGTGTGAAGTATATTCATCCCTCTTGGTTCCCTCACCACTTATTGCAGACCCAGTGTAGCAGCTACGTCTTATACGACTTGACCAGCTTAGTCTGTAGTGGTGCTATGGAGCCGTTGAAGTCTCCCACTCACAGAATATTCTGCACCTTTGCCATCCCCCAGTTGATATTCAACATCGATAAGCTGATCCATCAGTTGATGGATGGGGGGTGGGTAGGTTTGGGTGGGTAGCACATGGAAACCACAGGAGATTTCCTTGCCCATTTTTGACCTGGGCCCATGGATCTTGTCCAAAGTCAATGTTCAGAGTATGAAGGTAACTCCTCCTTGAATGCATACCATTGTGGTGGTGTCTTTAGACATTATGTATAATTCTGTGAGTATGTAGATGTCAGGCTGGTCTGTGAGATAGCTCTGCCAATTTTGCCACTGGCCCCCAGATATTAATAAGGAGGACTTTGCAGCATCAACAGGGCTGAGTTTGCCACTGTCATTTCCAGTGCATAGGTCAAAGCCAGGTAGTCTGGCCAGTTTTGTTTCTTACTGACTCCCTTTTAGCAGTTTGATACAACTGAGTGCCTTGCTAAACCATTTCAGAGGGCAAATAAGAGTCACTCACATTACTGGAATCACATGTAGGCCAGACCAGGTAAGGATGGTAGATTTCTTTCCCAAAATGGCAATAGTGAAACAGATGGGTTTTTACACCAATTGGCAATGGTTTCATGGTGGAAACCAAGTCCCATATTCACACTGAGATTACTCTCAATGTTGTGTGGCACTACCAACATGATGAATGGGATAGACTTTGAACAGATCTACCAACTGATGACTGGGCTTCCAAGGAATGGTGTAGGTCATCAAAACAGCAGAATTGGACTCAACCACAATTGGTAACCTCACGGTCTGACATATCCCTCCATTCTACCATTGTAGATCTTGATTGAGTTAAAATTCCAACATCTTTCATGTTGGGATTCAAACTTGGGTCACCAGAGAATTATGCTGGGTCTCTGAATTCCTGGTTTAGTGATAATACTATTACACCACAGCTTAGGTAACAACATTAAAGGATAGTTTCACATTGATCTCTAATATACAAACTCATAGAATCATAGAACTGTTAAAGTGCACTCAGAGGCTAGTTGGCCCATTGAGTCTGCACCAAGCACAATCCCGCTCAGGCTCTATCCCCCAAACCCCATGTATTTACCCTGCCAATCACGCTGACAGTAAGGGGCAATTTAGCGTAGCCGATCTACCTAATCCACAGATCTCTGGACTTCGGGAGGAAACTGGAGCACGCGGTGGAAATCCGTGCAGACATGGGGAAAATGTACTAACTGCGCACAGAGTGACCCAAGACCGAAATTGAGCCTGGGTCCATGAGGCAGTCATGCTAACCACTGTGCCACGGTACTGTCCGATTGCTCGATAGTCAGTTCCACTTCTATCAGTGGAATTGAAAATCGGGTGAGGTGTATCACTGGGTGGCTAATGGAACACTCTGATTTATATCGTTATTCATGATGAATGTTTGTTTATCTTGGGGTGTTTCAGATTGCTTTGTATGTGGGAGAAAAATGTTGTCATACTGAGACAAATGTTCACATGTTAGAAATATCTGTTCATTTGTTTTCATGTCTGTATTGTGTTTTGTTGCATTTCAAACTAATCATTTGATTCTTTTAAATACTAGTACAAGATTGAGAGCCAGAATTCATTCCCAGCTAATTGCGAAAAAGTTTTCGGCATCGATCAGACATCTGGCCGTATCTTTGTTAATTCTGCGCTGGACTATGATGCAGGATTTCACGTAAAATCTCCATTTATTTGCCTTTACTTAGATTAAAGTGTTAGAATTAGTATATCATGTGTTAAAGTATCACAGACAAAATATCATGCATTGCAAATGCACATAATGTATCTGATTGGACCAAATGTCATATAATTGGTTGATAGAACGGAACTTGAATATTGCTGAACAAAGAACAATTGTAAGAATAGGAATGTTGGGGAAACAACAATTTTATACTATATGAGAAGAGAGTGCTGATTGGTTGGCAAATAGACTCTGGTAGAAATATTGCCATGAGAGTGCACTAGTTAATCGCCACTGACAGTTAACTGACCAGCATTCGTGATGAACCTTGATATACAGGGCAAAATGATCTGATCAACATAGCCATAATCCCACAGAATGCCCTTGATGCACCTTATTATAGCATCAATTTGCATGGTGATTGAAGTTCTTGAGCCCTATTTTAAAATCCTGCCAATAAGGCCAATCTTATTGCTATTTAGCATGCAAACTCATGAATGGACCTAAAGCTATCACCTTTCCTCACCCGAAAAATGTCCTGTCAGGTAACCCTAGGCATCTCATAAATGTGAGTATCAGGTGAATCTAGCTGTTTCATGCTGATGCTATGCAGTAACAATATGAACGGTATTCACCATTAACAGGGTGTTGCGTTTAAGGCAAAAAAAATTCCGCCTATCACACAGTTGAGTAATACAGGATATGAGTTTAAGTACCAATGTGATGCTAGATATGTCAAGATGTGTGTCCCAAAGACTGGTGCATCATATCAAACAGCATATCCTTTCCACTATTTGCAATGGACACAGTACAGGTCGTACCCAACGAACCACCACTTGCAAAACTCAAAACACAGTATCCAACATACATGTTATTCTATGAATAAATAACATTTACTAAATAATCCCCAGCATGCTAACTATTATATCAATTTATGTACGTATTATATTCATGGTATCATGCTGTCATATGATCATGAATTATATATTATATCAAGTTAAGATTGTCAGGCTCTCAGGATGGCGCATTTGTGTTTACTGGAAGATATATGTACTAATGCACAGCATCCTGATCTTTGCAGACAGAGAGAACATGTGCACATATTGGGCCAGATTTTACCAATCAGAGGCTAAGTGCCGGATCTGGACATAAAACAGATCTAAGTGCAGAATCCTCATTCCCCAGTGCACCCATACACTTTTTGCTGGCTCCAGTCCAGTCTGCGCTGTGGACAGGGCTTAGCACTGCTGGAACGATTGGAGCTCTGAACTCCACATGCACAGTTCGAAAAAGATTCAAACAACACGCCCGGGCACAAAGGTCAAGAAAAAACAGAGCCTGGTGAGGGGACGGAATCAGGTACGATCGGACCCCCCGGGAGGCAGCCTCTTTCTCTCTTCCCCCCCCCCCCCCCGCCTCAAATTAGATTTCCTCCCCCCTGGAAGAGCCCCCCCCCCCCCCCCCCCCAGTCCACCACTGCACAATCAGACCTCCCTCCCTGGAGGCAGGCCCTCCCTCGGCAGAACACGCCCCCAAGCTATCTGGATTGCTGCTGTCCCTCCACTATCCTTCTGACCTGCACATCATTCAACGTTGATGTGGATATGCCAGCATTGGACTGGGGCAAACACGATAAGAAGTCTCTCAACACCAGGTTAAAGTCCAGTTGGACTGATGTGAGACTCCTTACTGCATTTGTTGGACATCCTGCAGCATCTTCCTGGCCTTCCGGTGTCTGCTGGAAGGAGGCCAGGCTCAGACGCATCTCTGGTTGGGGCGGGAGGAGTGGTGGAGGATGGGAGGAGGATCGATTTGGGAGAATCTCCATCACCCTCCCCAACCAGTGACTCAGGATTTATTGTAGCTGTGACTTTCAAAGCTTTCTTGGCTGGGCCTGAATAATTAGTCTCCGACTGAAATATGTGGTGTTGCTACTTGGAATGTGGAGTTGAGCAGGTTGAAGTGTACTGCCCTTAAAGGCCACGGTGAAAAGAACAACACCTCAGAGTCAGACAACTGTCCAGAGAGCAATAAATCTCTCCAGGTCTTTTGACGAAGTTTAGCGAGGTATGGCAGTCCAACTGTTGATGCATAATCCCTATTCCTCCCTAAATTCTGTATAACTGTATAGCACAAATTAAATATTTCCCTCATTGATGTGCACTGTTAGACTCCATGATTTAGTGCATAAAGTGTCCAATAATGGCAAGAGAAGTTGATATATTACTGAAGCAGATGGGGATCCTGTTTTATTATAAAAGGATACAAATGGGGCTCGCCCAGGTATTAGGCAGGTTTATACTTGTATGTCAAAAGATTGAATGGTCTTTTCAGGGATAGTAGGGGAAATTTTCCTGCCTTGCCCACCACAAAATTGTAGTGGGTGGGAAGGACAGATCATGTAAAGGTCCATTGACCTTGAGTGGGACTTTCCAGTTTTGGGGGGAATGTAGTTGGAAAATCCTGTCTTGTATCTTTTCTCTCCAACTCCAAAATAACATCCTGCACACTTCTTGTAATAAGCGTACAAATCCCGCTGATCACATTAGGCATAGATACGTTCTTAGTGCCCCAAAAGAAGGACCTGACAGCATTGAATCTCTAAACCTCTCTGTCTTTTCTTGTCCCAAAGATATGTTACTCTGTGATTCAGCCAACTGGCATTTACCATTTGATAAAGTCTCACTGGCCCCAGTCCATTACTTAAGTTGAAATATATGAAAAAGAGGCACAGTTATCCATCCTCCCACTCTGCAACCATAAGATGCTGATTAATAGTAAGTTCCTTTTTAAGCAATGTAATTCCCAGAAATAGAATCACAGTGGATTATTGGCTTTGCCCATGATGTAAAGCCAACCGTGGCTATTTTTTCCATATAAAACGATTAGTCTAAGTTTTAAACATTAGCTTCCTTTTAAAATGAAACAGTTGAAAGAAATCACAGTTGACATCTCTATTTCTAGAAATGCAGGCTCGCTATTCAAGTTGAAGACCAACATAATCTGTTCTGCCGAGGAGCTCTTACTATCAATGTTCGAGATCTGAATGATGAACCTCCCGTGTTTAAGTAAGATGAGATGATAAGCTCGCTTCATCTCTGCTTTTCTGTGTATTGGTGATTAATGGAAATAGAAATAAATTTTAAATTCCCATTCTTTCAGCGACAGAACTTTAGCTGATCCCAAGTTTGCAGTTTCATTGTTCAATTAAGAATTGTTTATAGGAATGTTTACCACAATACTGTTTGTTGTTTTTTTAGCAGTGAGGAGGTTATTTGCGATCATTTAATACATACTTTCAATATACTGAGGGAGAGGGGCTGGGTGCGATTCTCCCCCCAAAATTTTTAAGTTCGAATTCAAGGAAAAACTGCAGTAATTTGTGTTGTTTTTTTTAGTGGGAGTTCAGAGAAGAATCTCCCACTGCCCAATCCTATGGGTGCCCCCAATTGTTCCCTTTCACTCTATTGGAATCATCCCACTAGTTCCCCAAAAGTGAAGGGTTATGGTAATCATCACTAGAATGAAATGTCCTGACAGGTTGGGAGATGCTAGTGGAGCAGAAGAATTCAGATCAGGCTTACTGAAAGCATTTCAATAGTATGTAAAATACTATTTAAATGCTAGCTCCACCGCCCAGCTGATTTCCAGCGCCATGCAGATGCCACCACAAATGGGAGACGCGAGCACAGTGCGAACACTAGTGGGAATCCCACGAATCAGCCAAAGCAGATTCTCTCAGAGAATCGCCTCATGGTGTTTTATTATCACTTTCAATTAGAGCATGACCGACATTTGTCTTAAATCCAGTTATTTGCCTTGGTCCCATATTATTTAATAATCTTGGCTAACAACTAATCTTAGTTTTAACATATCCACCATCCTTTTTTTGAACTAGTGCCTTCCTGGCCCACCCAATGACATTACTTTACATTCGGAATTTAAACTATTGATATAAAATGATATACATGCAAAAGGAAAATTGATTTTTCTTCCCTATACCAGTGAGAGAGAACAATCTCATTCCTGTGTCCTCTCAGGCACGATAGTACCCACGGTGTAAATGCACAAATGAAAAAACTCAAGAACAGGGTATATTCATGTAAGGCTAGGAGCATTTGCAGTGGGGCACTCGAGTTAGAGATTTTGTCTATGGCTTCTCAATAAATGATCATGTCATTAGTTCAATAAACAGCACCAATCAAGTAACAATTTCACTTTTTTCTGTAGAAAAGGTCTTAAAGATACACTCCATGTTATTGAAACTGAGCCTGCTGGGACAATTATCGCGAAAGTGGAAGCCCTTGACAGAGATAAAAATGACACTGTTATTTATAGGTTTGCTCGGACAGTAGACATATTTAACATGGATGAAAGTAAGTATGTTATGTATTTTGTAGTTATGATGTTACGTGTGATGCAGAATGACACCAATAGCACGGGTTCAATTCCTGTGCTGGCTGAGGTTATTCATGGTGGCCCCACCTTCTCAACCCTGCCCCTGACCTGAAATATGGTGATCCTCTGGTCAGCTCTCCTCCTCAAAGGGGAGAGCAGCCTATGGTCATCTGGGACTGAGGCGACTTTACGTCTTTTTAACCTTTGCTCGTGCTTCAGATGTGAAGCTTGAAGTCTTGTGTTTTAGTAAGATTTTAATGCCTCTTGATGGGGGTGGGACTTCACTAAAAACTTCAAGTTCAGAGGTGAGGGTTTGACTATAAAGCAAAATTGATACTAAATAGAGAATGGATGCAGCTGATCTTGAGGGCCAAGATTTCCTGTTAAAGGGGAAAATCGTGAGGTAGGTTTCATCCCGAGTTTGATTCAGATCACCAACCCCTACTCCTTTCCCTATTGTGACATGAAGCATCATTTTTACTGCATGAGAATCTTAATGACCCAACACAGGTCTACAACTAATGGGGGAAGAAGAGTGGAGAAATGTGGAAATGGGGGTGGGCAACCACGGACATGGACTACATTTAAGCCTGAATTAACCGTCATTGCTTTGCTTTGGATTCAATCTGTGCACGCTTCCATTTTTTTTGAATGATATTCTTCACCCTCAAAGGGGAAATGGAGATGTAGGACCTAGAATAGGGTAATGGAAAGTTGGGTTACTGAAACGTTATTATTGCTTGGTATGCTTTACCTCAAACTTTCAATATTTTGCATTAAATTAAAGCATTTCAGCACTATCAACCCTGATACCACCAGGTTGCAGCTGGTCAGCCCCAGGGAGCTCCAAACAACCATCTGCCCCCTTTAGCATTTTAAGAAATTAGAAGACAGTTTTCAATTGACCTCAAGGTGCCCAATGAATGGGGCGGGTGACTTTTCTTTCTCATCCGCCTCGCAGCCCCTTCTCTGTCAGGAGAGGAGATGGTACACCAGAACACAGTCTACCGTTTCCATATTTTTGGCACCTTTCCTCCATTCCATCCTGAGTGTGGATGGGAATGTCTGGCCCTCAAGCGTTTGCTTTAGTGTGATGTACACAGCAGCCACTACGGTTGACTGCAAGGTACATCAGACAAGTGGCCAGTAAACAGAACCCTGCATTAATTCAAATCAAAACATTGTATTTATTAAAAGCAATTACATTGCTGCTGTAACAGTGAGTGCTGCTGAGCCAGACAGAGTGGCTCCAATAAAATGATAACACATATTGGACAACATGATTATGTCGATCAAATGTTGTTACATTTGGCGCACTAACATCTGGAAGATTTGTGTCTCTCTTAGCATGTCTAGTGAAATGTCCTGGGATAACAGAGTCAGGTAAGTGGCTATTAGAGAATTTTCCACAGGACAGTGAAAAACTGATATCACCCCAACTGAGAATGCAACTTCAGACTATAACTGGTGGATGAGGTGCAATGTGTAGATGACTTGTTTTTACATTGGAGAGGAGATAGAAATAAAGAATGATAAGTTGAGCTGAGGAATACTTAACTGGAAAAAGTTACATAATTCAGAAAATTCAACATAGTGCAGATTCTAGAAATCTGAAATTAAAAAAAGAAAATGTTGGCAATCCCTAGCAGGTCAGGCAGCATCTGTGGAGACATAAACAGAGTTAATGGTTGGAAATTCCCCATCCAGTCTACCGCAGGAATGGTAGTGGGCAGGACACAAAGTTCAGTAGACCATGTAAATGTCTGACCTCGGGTGAAAATTTCCAGTCTTCAATCATGCCCAGCCAGAAAATCCCTCACCAAGTTTCAGGTTGATGATCTCTCAGTAGAATTAAGAAAAGTTAGGACTATAATAGACTTTGAGCATTGAGCAGGAGAAGGGTAGGGAAAGGAGGATCTGTGAAAAATGATAAAAGGGTTCATAGTGCAGGACCAAAGGATGTAGTAATTAGGCATGGAAAGAAACAAAGGAAATAAAACCACAATGCTGCGGATGCTGGAAACCTAAAATACATACAGAAATTGTTGGATAAATTTGTCGGGTTTGGCAGCATCTGTGGAGGGAGAAACAGTGTTAATGTTTTGGGGCTTATGACCCATGTGGAAGTGGCTACAGGAAGTGTGAATGGCCAGAAAGATGAGGAACTGTTTAGTTCAGCAGGTCAGGAACGTGCTGAGATGTTGGGGCTGTCCTGGTTCTGCGTGTTAGAAGCTCACAGAAAGAGATGGTCTTTCCAACCTAGTCTGCTGCAGGTTTCCAATAAAGCTCAACACAATTTGGTTCACTCCAAATGATATCAAGAGACAACTGAAAGCATTAAATACAGCAAATGCTATGAGCTGGACAATGCCGTGGCAGCTGTACTTGTGTTCCAGAACTAGAAATTGCTAAATACTTGCAATAATAGTGTGAGCTTTAATCACCTGCAACTTTCCCCCATGCTCAGAGATGATGTAAGCTACAACCTCCTCCCCTCCACCATACCACAGACCCTCCCTGGTGTTGTTTTGCTCCTCCATCTGCTTTTGACTCACTGAAAAGCAATTGTATTTCCAACACCTCCTACATCTGATGAAAAGTCATTGATCTGAAACAATGGCCAAAAAGTACCACCCTCATTCGTGGCCGAGATTTTCCAGCGTATCTAACAGTGAATGGAGTTTTGGCTGTAATGCCAAATTTAACATTCGCGCTGACAACAGCACCTATTACAGATGACATTGGAGAATCCAGTCCAGTAACACTCTTCATAGATGCTACTAAAAGTGGGACTTTAGTCAGATAAAGGAAGGGAAAAAGCAACAACTTTGATCAGGACCTAAAGTTATGTAAAGAGGATAGGGTACAGATCAAAGGGGAAAAAAAACAGCACAGCTTTGATTTGGCCCAAATTACATTAGATCAAATTTAAAGTAAGAAAAATGAAGCCTTAAAGTAACAATGAAAGACAAACAGTAAGAATATAGGGAAAATGTCAAAAGGGGAATTGATTACTTAAAGATTGAATGGGAGAAAATTAGCAACTAAAAATAAGCCCTTTCTATACATGAATCAAATGTGGGCATTGCTAGTGGGCCAGCATTTATTGCCCATCCCTAACTGCCCTCCATTTCAGAGAGTCAACCACGTTGCTGTGGGTCTGGAATCATGAGTCCAGACAAGGACTGCAAATTTCCATCCCTAAAGGGCTAAATGAACCAGGTGGGTTTTTATGGGATTGACGATGGTTTCACGGTCATCAATAAATTCTTGATTTGAGATTTTTATTGAATCCAAGTTTCACCATCTGCTATGGTGAGATTTGAACCTAGTTTCCCAACAATAACCTTGGGTCTCTGGACTACTAGTCCAGTGATTATGCTAATGTCTCGCTGCATTAGTTGTAAGCGGATGACCAAGTCGAGTTGGATTATTACAAAATGAAGAAAACACATGTGGCAGTTACTGAGCTAAAGGTAGAGATACTGGGAGGGATTTTCTGATCTGCCCACCATGGGAATTGTAATGGGTGTGTTGAGAGGGTGGACCATGCAAAGGTCCTTTGACCTCGGCTGGTAATGTTTATAACAGGGGCTGAAACAAACTGATGTTTGGAGAGAATTGAACTCATTGGAGCCTGCCAACCTTCTGGGAAATCTTTGAAGAAACAACAGAGAGCAAAAAATAGAATAAAATGATTTATGTGGGTTTTCAAAAACTTTCTTCAGATACTAAAAGGCAATTATGGTGGCATATTGGATGTGGCCACATTGAAGAGAGGGGTGGTTGGAGATCGGAAACCGAAGAATGACTTTTTTTTTGCTGTGCAATGGTGTGGTCAGTGGTACATGATGGACTCATTTTTAGTTACAAAACTGATTAAAAATGAAAGAAGAAACTTTTTTAAAAATTATCGATACCAAATTGAGGTGCAGGGCGCATAATGATAAAAGTTGTTGAATTCCCCACACCTGGGCAGGTTTAATTGATCGTCAGATAGGTGGCATTATCAGAAACTGCAAAGTGTAAGGAAATTAATAATATTTTAAATACTAAAATGTTAAATAAAGAAACAGTGCTCATCGATGCATTGGTCACTAAGAATGGCAGCTGAAGGAAACTCACGCAGACAGTGACCCCATGCTGGGAATCAAACTCGGATCCCTGTGGGGGCACTATACCTCTGTGCCACCCAAGTAGATAAGGCCATAAACTACTGATGAACAACAATCCCTGATATCCTCCAAATTGAATTCTTATGAGAAAGAGCTTATTACAGTGAAGAGGAGTGATCAATATATCTACACAATGAATTCTTATGACTGTGTGTTTTTCATTCAGATTCTGGTGACATAAAATTGGTGAAGCCATTGGATTACGACAGTACTGATATGCAGAAGGTTTATTTGTTACCCATATTGGCATCAGATAAAAATCTCAAACACACAGCCACCTTCACCCTAACAGTTTCAGTTGACAATGTGAATGAAGCACTGTTCTGTGATCCTGCATTCACACAAGGAGCAGGTAAGTTTTCTCTGATATCTGCATCTTCAATGGGGTGGTAGGGTGGTTAGCACTGCTGCCTCATAGCACCAGGGACCTGCATTTGATTCCCAGTTTGGATCACTGGTTGTGTGGAGTCTGTACGTTCTCCCCGTGGGCTTCTGAATGGATTTCTTCTGGGTCTCTGGTTTCCTCCCACAGCCTGAAAGACATGTTGGTTAGGTGGATTGGCCATGTTAAATTCTCCCTCAGTGTATCCAAACAGGCACGGGAGTGTGGTGATGAGGGGATTTTCAGCACGTAACTTCATTGCAGTGTTAATGTAAACCTATCTGTAACACTAATAAATAAGCTTTAAACTATATTGTGATTTTCAACAAACTCAGAATCAGATGTTCACTGAAATCCTCAAAGGTGAGAACTAAACTCCCATTGAAAACAATAATCAAAGATAAAACTTTTCCTGATTTCCCTTTTTCTGCTTCCTTTTACAATGACATCATAGAATCCCTATGGTGCAGAAGGAGGCCAGTTGGCCTCTGATTCTCTGACAGTGTATCTTACCCAGGTCCTCCCTTCAGGCTATTACCATAAGCCTACACTTTTACCACAACTGATCCATCTAGCCTACATACCTTGGGATACCAGGGGTAGTTGAACGTGACCAATCCACCTAACCTGCACATCTTTGGACTGTGGGAGGAAACCGGAGCACCCAGAGGGAACACTGGCCAAATTTTTATCAAAACCCATATTGACCTGTTGCAGGAGTAAATGTGGAACCTGAGGCTAGGCAGATGGATGATGGGACACTAGGCAACCTTTTACCAATAGTGACCAATTAAGAGGATACTTCTGGCTCTAATATCCGATTAAAGATGGTAACTCACTTGTGAGAGCTCTGATTGTGTATTGTGACGATACTGTCAAAGGCACAGTATGATATAAAATACATAAGAAACGTATTTTATATCATGTTTCTGGTGGTGTGTATTTATAAGACGGCTCTGTTAAACAATGTGGACTTGTCTACAACTGGCAGGCCACATCCTGAGCATGCAGATGGTTAATTGCTCCTAATTACTCAAGTGTTTGTTTTAATCTATGTGAATGTAATGTTTACTACTTAGAGCTAACCCTAGGGTTTCAGGGTAGAGTTTAATTAGGTTGTTTGACATTTGTGTCTGTTATGTGAATGGGTGGAAGAGACTTGCAGGAAGGGAAAAGCAGGCAGTTGCAATTTGAATTTGAAAAGGGAGAGCAGCTCTTCTCTCTCACTTTGTGAAAGTCTGGGACCTGCTAGAAAATAGATATTGGTCTCTAGAAATCTGAAAAAGGCAAGAGGAGTTTTCTATATCTCTCTCTCTCTCTCTCAGGAGTTCTGCTGCTTGGGCAAACAGGTGTCTCTCTACCTCTGTCCAAAGGCATTAAAGGATTGGAGAACAAGCAGCGTACATAAATCTGAAGAGGAGTTTATGTCTTTGGAAATCTTGCTCAAATAGGAACTAACAGAAATAGCTAGTAGTTAAGAATTATAACCAGTCATGTTTGAGTATTCAATTGAGAAAAGTTATTCTAACTCTTTTATGTGTTAATTGGGGTGGCATGGTGGTTAGCACTGCTGCTTCACAGCGCCAGAGACCCCGATTCAATTCCTGGTTTGGATCACTGTCTATGTGGAGTTTTCACATTCTCCGTGTCCATGTGGGTTTCCTCCGCGTGCTCTGGTTTCCTCCCACAGTCCAAAGATGTGCTGGTTAGCTGGATTGGCCATGCTAATTGCCCCTTAGTGTCAGAGGGACAAGCTAGGATAAATGCATAGAGTTGTGGGGATAGGGCTTGTGAGTGGGATTATGGTTGGTGCAGATTCAAAGGGCCAAATTTATCTTTTTCTGCACTGTAGGATTCTATGAAGTAAAAGTTTGTTTTAATAAAATCTTCCTAATGGGTCAGTACAATCAGATCTGGAGGGAAACACCTTATGCTCACACTAATACCGAATCAAAGTGATCTGGGTCTAGAATAACTTCATAAGATACCTTAGAGCTTCTTATCTGGTTCCGAACAGTATCAGAAGATCGGCAGTGTGGTGGTAGGAATCATGTCAGTCATTCAAATCAATTAGACACTGGTTGAGCTACAGGAAGTGGAGGCAATATTCATCCTGAGATGCCCTTTAAAATTAGGGAAGTTTTTGAATTCAATGTGCTGGTTCTGGCAGACAGGCCCTGGTGATTAAACGGATTTTCTTTATTTGGTCATGGGATGTGAGTATTGCTGGCTGGGTCAGCATTCATTCTCCATCCACAGTGGTAGCCCCTCCGACCACCAGTGGAATGTTCCAATTAATAGGTTTAATTAGCTGATGAGGTTTCTGTCTCAGAGACTATCTCACATTGATAGGAAGATGTGTCGAGCTCTTTCCATAGCACCTATCTGTCACAACTTTACAACCTCACAACCTCCTAGGCTGTCTCCAGAGAACTGAAAATTCAGTTCACTGACTACATTGGGAATAGGTTCAGATTGTGACTGTTACTTTGTACTTGGGTCCAAGGCGCCATGGGGTTTCACCCGAGATTGACTATTTCTTAGGCTTCAGATAGAATTAGATTTGAGCCTGTTTCTGCCCTCATGCAACACCTATATTCTATAGCTGTAGCTCGCATTTATATAGAGCCTTTAATGCAATAAAAACATCTCAAAACACTGAGGAGAGTTACGAAAATAAATAATAAATTGATGCCCAAGGACAGTGGACAATGTTGATCAGCAATCAGAATCAACAACTAGTTAATTTTTACCTCTATGCCAGGGACTCTAGTGCCAATTGTGGCACCTTGTGGGAGAGCAAATAACTGCAAAAACAGGGGCAATCAATGAATCAGCTCCCCTCTACTTGAACCAAGCAGATTCTCATGAAAGTTCAGAATAATTGTGTATTTACTTTGCAAATGAACTATCAATGAATGTTATTCTTTACTTCATTCGAATGAAGCAATCTCTAACATTAGGTGATGATAGAGCTGATAATGACTTACAAGCTTATACTTGACCAGCTGTTTTTCTAATGCATTTCCTATGCTACATCTGGTGTTGCAAAATCTGGCATCTGGTTATGAAGTAGTGGACAATTTGAGTGAATGGACTCACTTGGAAACTTGGAGCTGTTTCAGATAAGTTTATAGGTTGGAAAACAATTGCATTAAGTGTAGAAGAAGTCAATATTGTTTCTCCCCTCTGAAGGAGCAATAATATCTCTGTGCTTTATAACTACAATTATAAATATTCCACTTGTGTAATGAGAACTTAATTTCAATCATACAGTTGAGGAAATGAATGGGCTGTGCTCTGTTATCCCATCTCTGATCTGGCCTAATGATTCTCCAGGGAAAAGGTTATGACTATATTATAGCCAGCATCACAAAATAGATTTAAATTACTCTTTAGGCTACATTTTGTTTACAGTGCTTGCTTGAAAATTATTCCCCAAGGTTATTATATGAAGAAATTTAAAAACAAATTTAATAATACAACTTAATCTTTTTAATTTTGTTTCAATCTAGATGGACACAATCTGTTGTTAAATGGTCTGAGTTTATCTTTTGGGTATGGTGGCACAGTATTTAGCACTGCTCTCTCACAAGGACCCAGGTTCAATTTCAGCCTTGGATTACTGTCTATGTGGAGTTTGTACATTGTCCCCATGTCTGCATGTGTTTCCTCTGGGGTTCCAGTTTTTCCCCACATGCCAAAAATGTGCAGTTTAGACGGATTTGCCATATTAAATTGACCTTTATTCCGGGATTTTACATCTTTGTTCTTCCCAAAACTGTAAAATCTCGCCCAAGGTCAATGGACCTTTCCATGGTCTATCTCGGCCCACTCCGATTCTGAGGTGAATGAAATAGTGAAATTCTGGCCTTAGTGTCAGGGAATTATTAGGGAAAATAGATGGGGGTACAGAGATAGGGCCTAGGTGGGATTGTTGACTGAGGGACTGAGTAGACTGAGACCGTATTCATCAAATTCAGAAGAATGAGGGGAGATCGTACAGAAACATGTAAATTTATGAAGGGAATAGATAAAATGGAAGCAGGGAAGTTGTTTCCACTGGCAGGTAAAACGAGAATTAAGGGGTATGGCCTCAAAATAAGGGGGAGCAGATTTAGAACTGAGTTGAGGAGGAACTTCTTCACCCAAAGGTTTGAATCTGTGGAATTCCCCGCCCAGTAAAGCAATTGAGGCTACCTCGTTGGATGTTTCTAAAGCAAGGATAGACAAATTTTTGAAGAGTGTAGGAATTAAGGGTTATAATGAGTGAGCAGGTAAGTGGACCTGAATCCATGAAAAGATCAGCCATGATCTTATTGAATGGCGAAGCAAGTTTAAGGGCCCAGAGAGCCTACTCCTAGTTTTTATGTTTGTATTGACAGCGCAGGCTCAATGGGCAGAATAGCATCCTTCTGGACTGTAGGGGTTCTATGATTTTCTTGAGATTAGCTCTCAAAGATCTGCTATCTGCACTGAACACAGAGGAAAATATATCAATTCACACTGAGGAAATTTTAAATAGAGAGTGCATTGAGAAGTCAGACACAAGACAGCAGGAACTGCAAGATTTTCCATTCACTGAAAGCTCATAAGTGGAAAATCCCTTAGGAAGTTCTGGCCTATCCTTGTTCAAAATCAGGTTGCAAACTCCTGGATTACAAAACCCACTGCTAGAAACAGAAATTAATCAAATCTGTAAATACAAATACAACAAGCAAGTAGAAAGGCAAATGACATGCTGGCCTTTATTGCAAGGAATTAGAGCACAAGAAGAAAGAAGATTTGCTACAGGTGTACTGGGCTTTGATGAGACCACATCTAGAATAGTGTTCAATTTTTGTCTCCATATTGAAGAAAAGGGTTTACTTACATTGGAGGCAGCACAGCGAAGGTTCGCTAAACTGGTCCCTGGGATGAAGAGTTTGTCCTATGTGATCCAAGATTGAGTAAATTAGACTTATATTCGCTGGAGTTAAGAGATTTCATTGAGCGTTCTGGAGGACTTGACAAGTTAGGGACAGAGAGAGATTCCAAAACTCAGAGTAGGAACTAAGATACAGTGACACAGTCTCAAGATAAGGGACAGATCATTTAGGACTGAGATAAAGAGAAATTACTTCACTCAAAGGGTTGTGAATCCTGGAATTCTTTACCCCAACAGATCATGGATGCTCCATTGTTGAATATATTCAAGATTGCCAAAGAAGGATTCTTAGTCTCTCAGGAAGTCAAGAAATGGTGGTACAGTGGTTAGCACTGCTGCCTCTCAACGTCGGAGATCTAGGTTTGATTCCCGACTTGGGTGACTGACTGTGTGGAATTTGCATGTTCTCCCTGAGTTTGCATGGGTTTATTTCAGGTGCTCCAGTTTCCTTCCACAGTCCAAAGATTTCAGGTTAGGTTGATTGGCAATGCTAAATTGCACCTTAGGTTTAGGTATTTAGCAGGGGTTATGGGGACAGGGCCTGGATAGGATTGTGATTGGTGCAGACACAATGGACCAAATGGCCTCTTTCTGCACTGTAGACAAGCTATGATTCTATGAATATGGAGATCTGGTAAAAGGAGTTAAAGCCCAACAATAACCATAATGGTGGAGTCAAGTTAATGGGCTTGCTACTATTTTTTGTTTTTTTAAATTGTCATAGAATAGAAAAATACTGAATAAAATGATGTAATTGTGGTATCAATGATTTCTCAACTTCTCTCTCTGAATGAGGAGCCTCAGTTACTGACGGTTTCCATGAGTTTGATAAATAAAGTCATGACAGTTACTTTAATATACTTTAAAGTATGAATACATTTTGTGAATGTATTATTCTGTAAATACTTAATTATTGATTTCTAATTCTTGTGCAATTGTTATTTTGATTACGTGACCTGCATCAACTTTTGATGCAAATATTAAATTAAAAATATTGAAAGTGTCTTCTATAAATATTAATTGTGCTTGCTGTGTATTCCACATTAGCAGTATCCTCGTTTCATCAGTTGTAACTTCTGTACATTTCAAACAGGTGCCTCAACAACTATTCCGGAAGACTTCCCTGCCTTTGAGGCTGTGTATAGGATTATTGCAAGTGATCCTGACTTGAATGAAGCTATTAAAGTAAGAAAAAAAAATCACAAATGATCAATCCTTAGCCAATTCATTCGTTAGTTAGTAATTTCAGTTGAGATAATGGACGGACTTCTGTGTGCTGGCAGGGTGTGCATTTTGTCAGGTGGTAAGGTGGTCACGTGGAGACCCCTTTTGCCTTCCCACCTAATTAATTCTGAGGGGAGACAGCTTGGGGAGAGCTTTCTTGTCCCATCACCACTTGAGGGCTTCGAATGATCCACATGAGGATCTTGTCTTGCTGCAGCTGGTACTAACCCAGCAGTGAGAGGGTGATCATCACGTGGGGTTGGTTCCAGACAGGTTGGGAAGCAGAGGAAGTTGGGGGTTTGCCCTCAATCAAAGGCCCTTTATACCTGATAGACCTGGACCTTGCTGCTGACTCCAAATCCCCTCAAGGCCCTTCTCACTATCAATCATCTGTGCCTAGGACTCATCAATGATACTCAGTCCCAGGTGGATTTCATGCTAGCAGAAGCCATTGCTTTCCTGGGGGAGTTGCAGTTCAAAAGAGCGACTGACTTGTGATTGGCCAGCAGCTCTTGGCTGTTTGAACTTCAACCTCCAGGGTCCTTCATCCTGGGGAAGGCTCGTTGCTGTCTAGTTAAGTGCTTGAGTGGCACTGAATATGACAGGATTTTCCTAAATGGGATGATGCGGGTTTTCCATTGTCTCCATCAAATGCCAACCAACCATATCATGTTCAAAAGCAGAATATATTGGAGTTAAAATTACTTTGCTAGAATATCGGATACGATCTTGAACTTCAAATTGTTTGCTCTTTTAATTCTCGATCACACTCCCACTCTGACTGGGGTTACTGCCCCACTGACACTCAATGGAGGAACAGCATCTTATCTCTTTCCTCAGCATTTTACTACCATCTGGATTTAACACTGAGTTTAACAACTTTGAATCATAACCACTGCCCCCAACTTACATTGGACGTTCTATAACCATTTACACCTCCTTTCGTAATGTTATTGCATATTTTTTGTCTCACGCCATCATCGTTCTTGTCATTTTTCTGGCTTGATTTGGAATGTTGGCCTGGAATTTAAATTTAACTGTAGTGTTGGGTGTCTGTTTTGAGGTTTGAAAATGTGAAAGGTTTCCCTATCATTTTGCAGTTCTAATTTTAGCATTCTGCAGGCTTACTGCACATGAAAAGCCTCATTTGATGGGCCAGTTGGTTAGGAAATACTGCAGCACAGGGATAAAGTCAAACAGGTCTAAGAGAAACTAGTTCGATCATGATCGATGGGCCAGATGAGTAAAGACATTGTTGCTAAATTTCCAGATGACACAAAGATAAATAGGAACGTATGTTAAGAAGAATCAGAGAATTCCTACAATGCAGAAGGAGGCCATTTGGTCTATCGAGCCCGCACTGACAACCATCCCAACCAGACCCTATTCCTGTAACCCTATATGTTTACCCTGCTAATCCCCCTGACACTAAGAGGCAATTTAGCATAGTCAGTAAACCTAACCTGTAGATCTTTGGAGTGTGGCTCCCCTCTCATTTTGAAATAGTGTGCCCTGGTTCTAGGCTACCTAACCAGGAAAAATATTTTATTCATATCTACCCTGTCTATTCATCTGAGTATTCTGTAGATCTCAATGAGATCACATTTCATTCTTCAAATCTCTAGAGAATACAAGCTTAGTTTACTAAAGGTTTAAAGCATGTGAGTCATGCTTTAGATGTCCCACTGATGAGAATAGAATCTATTTGAAGGCAGCTGCACTTTTCAATGTCCAACTGCCTCCATAAATGACAACCTAATCCCATCTTCCCCCTTGTCAGGATAAATAGTGGGTGCCAGGTTTGGGGTCAGGAATTCCAAAATCGGGATGGCAGTGCCATTTCAGCTTAGCTAAAGACCCTTCCTGCCTGCAAAAATTCAGACCACAGTACACCTATATGTCTGACCTCTTTTCCCAACTCACACTCCAGTGTGTGTAAGCTGATAGCCTGTGGTCCTCCAGAAGATGTCCTGTGCTTCTTTAGTCCATTTCCATTTGCTCCAGAGAGCTATGATGTTATGTCTACCTCCTGAATGAATTCGACAGCCCTGGACAACATTTAGGTATTTAACTAACACCTTATTGTAACAGCTTCGTCAAATATTTGTCCTTCCAACGTGACCTCCATAATGGACATGTTTTATTATCATTATTTCCATTTCCATCCCCTTCCCCAGTCCCTGCCACCCACAGTTGCTGTTTCAAGCGCTTTTGCTTCCATCAAAAGTTGAACATCATTTTGAAATTGTCTCACATCAGTTCACCTATCTATCACCGAGACTTATGTGCAATGTCAGATTGGGGGGGAAAAGCTTATTAACCCTGATGACCAAGTCCTAACCTTCTCTTCCTTCTACTCTTTCCCTCGATTATCTTCCCGATCCCGTCCTGAGAAATAAACCATGGAATTGTAGGATGAATGAAAGGAGCATCAACATCCTATCCCTCTGACTGCTTAAAAAAAAGAGATCTCCAATGACAAAGAAGAGGGCAAACTCCTCTCTCTAGCTCTCGCTCAAACTCACTTATTCTCCCTCCTCGTCTCCTTAGTCCTTGCATCTGGGTCCTGTTGTCACTCCCACCCAACTGAACACAGATCCTGGACTTGGGTGTAATTCCATGTATGTGTAATTCTACTGGAGATTAGATGTACTACCCATCATAAAATAGCACAGCACCAAAGAAAGTTATTCAGCCCATCTCTGCAAAAGCAATGAACCTAATGCCAATTCTTTTTTCCCTGCAACAGTGCAAATGTTTCTTCTTCAAAAAAAGTCTATTAAACACCATGATTGAACCTGCCTTCACTCTCTGGCATTACATTTCCAGATTCTAACAACTTCCTGCAACTTCCTATCACTGCTTCTCTTTCAACCATCTCAACATTTGTGTTCTTTGGTTCTTGATCCTTCCACCAGTGGAAAGTTTCCTCCTATCTACTCTGCTTGGATCCCTTGTGATTTTGAACACTGCTATCAAATTCGCTCTCAACTTTCTCTACCCCAAAGAAACCAGTCCCAGCTTCACTCGTCTATTCTTGTAACTGAAGTTCCCCATCCCCAGGTCTATCCTTGAGTCATTTTTTTCACCACTTCTAATGCCTTCACATCTTTCCAAAAGTGTGGTGTCCAGAACTGGACATAGAATTCCAGAGGAGGCCAAACCAGCAGTTTATACAGATTTGTCACAACTTTCTTGCCTTGGTACTCTATGCTCTTATTTGTAAAGCCAGAATCCTGTACGCCTTATTAACCTTTCTTTCAAACAGTGCTGCTACCTTCAGTGCATTGTGCACGTTTACTTCAAGTCTGTCTGTTCCTCAATTCCATTTAGAATAGTATCCCTTCATTATTTTGTCCTCTTTGATTTTCCTACCAGGACGAATCAGTTTCCATTTCTCTGCATTCAATATCATCTGCCATGTGTCTGCTTATTGAACCAGCCCGTCTATGTTCTTTTAAAGTTCAACACTATCCTTCTGACCGTTCACAACGCTATCGCCCACAAGTTTTTAGGTTGTGTCCTGCACATAAAAGTGCATATGTGTTTACACACACACAATAGCAGCAAATTTCTGGCTGGGTTATGTTGGGACCAGCTATGGGGGGGACTAGCCAAAAAAAAAAATTGACCAGAATCTTAACACTGTTCGTGTCGGCAGGAATTTCCCATCTTGCCACACTGAACGGAAATTTGGCTGGCTGCCAAATTCTCCAACTTTGCTGCGGCAGGAAAGTGGCATAAATGGCAGGTAAGATTGCGCCCACTTTCTTTTGGCAGGATCCAATGATCCAGGTGGCACCAGAAAAACCTGCCCTATGTTACCTCTTAAAACAAATAAGAATACAATAAAAAATACGGGTAAGGAACAGCTTAGCATATTCATGCTTGTGTTACCGCACGTTGTACATTTGGAACCGATTAACTAAGAATTGAGTTCATTAACAGTCACTTTGTTTCCAGTTTACTGTAATAAATGATCAAAATGAAGCTGTCAAATACTTTCGGTTGGATGCAAAGACTGGAGTCATCACCAAGACTGATCAGTCACTTGACTATGACAATGGCGTGAAGGTATGTACGGATTGTAGATAGGTTTGAAGATTACCAGCATGACCTCCAACATGTCTGCTGTCAGAATAAGCAATGTGTGACTTTTCTTCAAAACAGCAATACAAGATGGTTATTTCTGTTGCCGAAGGAAAGGTTCCTTCAAAATCCTGCACAGGTACCATCACCATTAACATCCAGAACGTCAACGATGAATCCCCAATCTACATGTAAGTAACAATCACCATTTAGAGACTCAGAACATAGTTATTCAGTTTGATTTTTGAGGTGGTTTGTTCAAATAAACACGTGAACCAATTTGCCAGTTTATAGTTTGGATTTGTCTGCTGAGAAAACTGAACCCAGAAGCAGAACTGAAGTCTTTAAATAAGTGTTTCCTGTTAATTACACTAAACAGGCCATTCTGTCCAACTGGTCTATGCTGGTGCACATTTGGCTCACATTTTTCCTTTAATTCTAATAGGCCGTCCCACCTGGAGACTTTATCCCTTTATTCAATTCCTCCTGGTGCCTGCATTGAGCTTCCCTTTAAATGTGAATGCTATCACCCTCAGCTACTCCATGTGGCTGTAGATTTCACAATATTTGAGTGCTGTCTTAGATCCATACCACACTTGTTCTGAACTTACCCACAGTTGGAAAAAAACTCCCCACATCCATTCTTGGTGGCTTAAAGTTAATTTTTTGGGGGTTTAAAGATCATATTTTTGAGTTGAGTAGCAAGTTTGAATTGAAACTTCTGCAGTTGTTTCTTGTTGTAGCTTCATACTTACTATTTTTATTGTCTGTTTTCAGCAGTAGCTTAATTGTACTTGTAATGCACCACAGACCCCAATAACCAGCAATATGTTTGTAACAAGATATAGCTCTCTGGTGACATAATAATCACAATATACCAGTACACCCTATCTTCTTTCATCATAACTCTTGCCCCAGGTGGATTTTCCTGCTTGTTTCTTTTCTACATTAATTCCCATGATATTGCATTGCTGATAAGGTTCAAATGTATTGCCCACTCCTGAATTCCCTTCAGAAGGCAATGGTAAACCTTTCTGAACTGTGGTAAGCCATGTAGTTGTTATTGTTGTTAACATGTCTTTATACTTTTTTTTAAAAACCCTTTGGAGAATACTGTGGAAAATGTAGAAGGATTTCCAAACTAATTATCAGCCCGTTGAATGTTCCTTCTGTGGCCAACAGGTCCAGACTTTGGACTTGAATCTGAAGTTTCTGTCGAGCAGTAGGAGTAGTATCACTATACTACAACAAGGCCTCCGCTACCTTTGTGAAAGTATTTTTCTCTCAGAACTCTCTCGTAAAGCGTTCCAGGATATTGGCCCAATAACGATAAATGAAAAGCAATACGTGACTGAAGGACATCATACATGATCGGATATACCTGTTCAGTACATTAGTATCAATTGGCAATTATGTGCCAGTTATTCAGTATTGGAAAAGGTGAGGCAAGATTAGTTTTTCAGATTTAACTTCAGAGTTAGAGTCAACTGAGCATAGAAGAAGACCATTCAGCCCAGGAAATCCATGTTAGCTCATTGTGGATAATACAGTCAGTCCCATTCCCCCACACTATTCCTGTAACCTCCAATTTATTTCTTTCAAATGCTATTCCAATATCCATTTGAAATCATTCATCTTCTTATCAGTGGGTTGGAGTTGCTTCTTCAAATGTGTACAATGTTCTTCTGAGCATACCCCATACAACTCTTGCCCAAAAACTTAAATCTGTATCCTATAGCTCTTGTATCATCAGCTAATGGGCACTTCTCTTTGTTGACCTTATCCAACCCTGTCTCAATCTTGTATCAAATCTCCCCTCAATCTCTTTCGCTTCAAGGAGAACAACTCCAACTTCTCCAACCTAACCTTGTAACTGAAATCCCTCAGCTCTGGCATCATTCTGGCAAACCTTCTCCGCATCCTCTCAGGGACCTTCACATTTTTCCTAAATTATGGAGACCAGAATTAAACTTTATTTATTAGTCACAAGTAAGGCTTACATTAACATGACAAAGAAGTTACTGTGAAATTCTTCTAGTTGCCTCATTCCGGTGCCTGTTCGGGTCAATGCACTAAACTGGGCATCGTTAGAGTGTGGAAGGAAACCAGAGCTCTGGAGGAAATCCATGCAGACATGGGGAAAATGTACAAACTCCAGACTGACAGTGACCCAGGCCAGGAATACTCTGGCTCTGTGAGGCAGCAGTGCTAACCACTGTGCCATCATCCTGGATGCAATGCTTCAGGTATAGTTCAGCCAGAGCTTCATTAAGGTTCAATATAACTTCTTTGCTTTTGTACACCAGTGGGTGGGATTTCCTGCATAGCTCCATGGAGGCAGATTGCATCGGTTGCTGTTGATAACAGGTTTTCCCAGTATTCACACCTTCTTGCTACCAGACAGCTTGTGGAAGGGAGTCACCATCAGTGCGACTGGAAGATCCTGCCAACAAGAATGATCAGAAAATGTTCGCCAGTGTGTCTTTATTATGAAGCTCATATGCTTTGCTAACAACCCTCTCAGTATGTCCCGCCACATTCCCCCTCCCTGGTCCTTCTGTACCCAGATATTCTTTAGAACGGTGTCATTTAGTTTTCATTTCTCCTCTTGCCCCTTCTGCCATAAAGCAGAATCCTGACATTCTGACCAGACTCCTCACATCTCTCTGAATTCAATGTCATCTCCCAGTTATTCTGCACGTTCTGCTTTGCTTAGCCTACTCGGCAGACTCTTGGTATCATACTGACGGTTTGCCACATTTTGCTTTTCCAAATTTTACAATGTTACTCTCCATGTTAATATCTGAGAAATTGATATGTATTTCAGACATCTCTGTACTGTTGACAATAAAAAAAAAAGTAGAGCAGGTTGAAAACATTCATTGGCAACCTCACCTTCCAGACTGACATTTTCAACTTTAATTCTGGGAAACAATTAAAGCTATATTGCAGCATAATCATATACCTGTTACCATTCTCACAGAATAGAATCCCTATAATGCAGAAGGAAGTCATTTTAGTTCATTGAGTCTGCACTGACCACAATTCTATCCAGCCCCTATTCCTGTAACTCCATATATTTACCCTGCTAATGCCTTGAAACTAGGGTCAATTTAGTAGTGCCAATGCATCAAACCACACATCTTAGGACTGGAGGAAATCCATGCAGACACGGGGAGAATGTGCAAACTTCCCACAGACAGTGACCCGAGGCCAGAATTGAACTTGGTGCTGTGAAGCAGCTGTGCTAACCACCGTGCTACCCGTTTCTCAAAAATATATTTGTAATGGTAAATAAGCTAATAATTAAATCATCAACTGTACTTTATCAGGACCGAGAGTTGGCAATTTACTGATTTCTTTTTCAGAAATGCTCCTACTGTCATAAATATAAATGATAACCAGGCTGCGGGGACTATTATTGCAAAGTTCACAGCAACTGACCACGATGTAGATGACAAAGTTTTTTATGAGTTTGCCAGCAGTCATAAGGGTTTTGCCCTTGGTGAAGGTGAGTTTCACATTTTATAATATTAGATGTGTGATCTGGATAATTGTTATTTTACAACATTCTGAAGAAAATATTTTGGTTAGTTTATGGTGATTGAGTGTTACAACACTGATGCTTCTCCTTGCAAGATGCCTTGTGTAATTTCACTATCCTTGGGAATGCACCATATAGCACCCATTTTAAAATAATTCACTTTAGCAATCATCTGTTTTAGAGAATTCCACATTCTGAGAGCATCAGTGGAGATTTTCTAGGGGGATGCCACAACCTCGTGCGCAAACTTCAGCAGAGGATTGGCAGAGACCCCTGAAAAGATAGCACTTAAGCAGCCATTCTCTGTCCTTTGTTTTTCCATGGGTTCTGCCACCAAAGTTGAGGCAGTAAATCTAGAGAACACCTAGTGGAATTTCCAGGTGCCTCTTTGAAAAGACTCTGGCGGAATTTTCCTGTCCCACCCATCATGGGATTCATGGCAGGCAGAACACGGACTATACAAAAGTCCTTTGACCTTGGTCAGGATTTTCCAGTCTTGAGGTGAGCATGGCCAGAAGTTTCTGCCCTCTATCTTTCTAACCTCCTCTTCAATACTGTTGCAATTATCTTGACCTTTTGTATTCTCCTTAACATCTCAAAACCAATGGAATCTATCTTCTACTATTAATATTACCATACCCTTTGATAATCTAGAAAATCTGCAGTTGGTCACCCATTAACCTCATCAGTTCTACTTTTTAAAAAAAAAATTTTTTTCTTCTCTTTATTCCTGATATCATCTTGAGTCTACACACATTATTCCTGTATGTGTAATCTTAAGTACTCTTTGAAAATCAATATGAGCCACATTTACAGCTACATTTATTCATTCCTTTTATTATTTCATGAGGGAATTCTATAAGATTGGACTTTTAGAAATGTACAGTGACTTGTCTTGATTCATGTTTCTGCAATTGTTCAATAGTTTTTATTCTATATTCTAGATTCCTTTTGTTTACTAGCAACTGAAGTAAGACCAGCCAGCCCATCATTTCATGGTATATTTCAGTACCCTTATCAAACAGCGTGATCACGTGTCACCTCAGAGTTTTCTCTTTACCCAGAATTGTACAAGTCAGTTATCTAGGCCAACATCCTCCCGCCTTGCTTGCATCTGGGATTCTCCCATTGCTATTCATGGAGATTTGGCTGAGCGCCAAATTTTCTGTTCTTGTTGGCAGCAGGGGCTAGGGCGTACGACAACAGAGAACTCCAGCCATAGTCTCTGCTTTCTTCCCCTTCTTGTCATGGGATTATTGTAAATGATAACTAGGCTGCGGGGGACTATTGATTAACTTATTTGATACTATTGCTTTTCTATAGTAATCTCCAAAACTGTTGCAAATGCTCCTGCAGTGTTTCTTTAATTTTAACAATCTGTTTGCTGAAATCTGAGGCAAAGACCATATTTAGTATCTGCTTTTCCTTCCAATTCCATGACAAGCTTGTCCCTTTTCTTATTAAAAGCCAATCTTTATCTTGACTATTCTTGATTTTTTTTTTTCTTACTAATGTAATGTGCTATTATATTACTAGGGAGGCATAGATTTAAGGTGCGAAGTGCAATATTTAAAGGAGATGTACAAGGCAAGTTTTTTTACACAGAGGGTGGTGAGTGCCTGGAGCTTGCTGCCAGGAAAGTAGTGGAAGCAGATATGATAGTGACTTTTAAGAGGCATCTTGACAAATACATGAATAGGATGGGAATAAGAGGTAGAAGCAGCAAGGTGGCACAGTGGTTAGCACTGCTGCCTCATGGCAGCTGGAACCCAGGTATGATCCCTAGCTTGGGTGACAATCTGTGTAGAGTTTGCACTTTCTCTGGGTGTCTACGTGGGTTTCTTCTGTGTGCTCTGGTTTCCTTCCACGGTCCAAAGATGTGTGGGTTAGGTAGGGTTGGCTAAATTGTCTCTTAGTGCCAGGGAGACTAGTTAGTGTAAATGCATGGGATTATAGGGCTTGGACCTGAGTGGGATTGTGGTCAATGCAGACTCCTTCTGCACTGTGGGATTCTATGATTCTATAAAATATGATGCCCAGAAGGGTAGGTGGTTTTAGTTCAGAAGGGCAACACGGTCGGTGCAGGCTTGGAAGGCTGAAGGGCCTGTTGCTGTGCTGTAAATTTTTTTGTTTCTTGTTCTGCAAAGTTTTTATATTTTTGGCTTTTTTCCTCAAGTCTTTTTAGTTACCTTATTATCAAGTATTCTATATTATTACCTCTACCTTAGCTCTCTTTGTTAGTCTAAATGCCTCTTTTCAGTTATAGATTTACTCTGAAATGTTGTGGAATTCAGACAAGACTTTTTTTCTATTTAGAAGGTACTTACTTTGAATACTTTCTATCCTCCATTTAAATATTTCTCATTGCTAAACTATTATACTTTTAAAAAAAACACTTATTCAATTTAGTAGGGCCTCCTTTTACCTTATGAAAACTTGTTTCTTTTTCTAATGAATTGCATTTGTTTTTGACTTTTTCTGTTCCTATACTGAATCCATTTATGTTATGATCACTATTTCCAAATTTTCACACTACTTTTGCTGAACTCTCAATACAAAATGACTTAAATGGCTTGTTTTGCCAACTTGTTTTTCACAGATACTGGTGAACTCAAACTGGTTCATCGTGCAGATTATGAAGACACCACGTTCCCTCATGTACAGATATTGGAAATAAGAGCTTATGACACAGGGCGGATCCATTCTGTCATAGCAGCAGTGACCATTAATATAATTGATATTAATGACAATGCCCCGCAGTGCAGTCCAACGCTTTACACGTGAGTATTTAACGTCAATGTGTACAATGAGTACAACGTGAACAATATCATTTTGTATGAGGCTACTGTTTGAAAATACTCATCATAATCTTCCTTTAATTCCACCAGGGTGACATTGTGACTTTACAATCATTTTCAAACTTGGAATAAGGATTAGTCAGCTCAATGCTTTCATTTCTAAACATCTGTAAGACACGCTAAGGAATTACTATAAAAGTGGAAATTACAAATAATTAAGAACAAAGAAATTGAAAAATGAAAAACTACTCTCACCTCCATCTCCACTTAACTCCAAAAGACTTATCTACCTTAGCTCTCTTCGTTAGTCTAAATGCCTCTTTTCAGTTATAGATTTACTCTGAAATGTTGTGGAATTCAGACAAGACTTTTTTCTATTTAGAAGGTACTTACTTTGAATACTTTCTATCCTCCATTTAAATATTTAATGAAGACCCTTCTCTTTAAAAGAACAGAGCTCATGAGCTCCAGACTCCAAGCCTAGGTTGCGATATGATTGAAAGGCTATTCCCTGAATGGCATCACTGGAATTTTTGTTCCAATAGACATTTCCTTCAATAATTCTTCCTTTTAATTAAAGTGAGGCTCTTCTTTTTACACCATCCCCTTGGTTGAGGGGTTAATTACAAGGGGGTATTGTTTTAGAATAAGGGGCAGGAAATTCAGAGGGCATTTGAGAAGAACTTTTTTATGCTCAGAGGGCAGTGAGAATCTGGAATGCACTGCCCGGGAACTTTTCCGAAGTATTTGGATGAGCACTTGAAATATCAAAACATTCAAGGAAATGGGAGAAGTGCAGGAAAATGGGATTAATGTGACTTTAGTGGTAGAATCATAAAATCTCTACAGTACAGAAGAAGGCCATTTGGTTCATCAAGTCTGTATTGACCACAATCCTACCCAGGCCCTATTTCTGTAACCCTCATTTACCCTGCTAATCCCCTGACACTAGGGGAAATTTCACCATGGCCAATCAACCTAACATGCACATCTTTGGACTGTGGGAGGAAACCTATGCAGCCCTGGGATGAATGTACAAACTCCACACACAGTGACCCAAGGCTGTTGAACCTGGCTCCCTTGAGCTGTAAGGCAGGAGTGCTAACCACTGTGCCACCCCGGTGCAAACTTGATAGACCAAAGGGCCTTTTCTGCACTGAATGACTCTATCAATTTATCTGTCTCGTGTTTTTCTACTGATGAGAATCCTTGGCCACTGAAACCAAATCTGACATCCAAGTAGCCCGTTCAGTCTGATTTGTTAGAGTCAATTTCTCCCCATAATGCTAGGTCTTTGTTCCTGTGTAATGATGAATGGAACTTGAGCTACTGCTGCCTGTAGGTCACTAAAGTCGCTGTGGTCCCTTTATTTGCAATGGCTCACCCATGTAGATGGCCAGCCTAGCCTTTGTGTTTTCTTTATTAGAATCTGAATAGCAGAAGATGTGTCCTAGGAGTCTGAAGATTGTTCCTGACTTTACTCAGCTTGGGCTTCACCATGTAAGGGATTCTAAGATATTTTACTGCTAACAGGGACTGCAGCCCCCATATCCCTTTCCATTTTCAGTGGTTGGCTATGTGCTAGTTAACTGTTACGGATTCAATCTTTGTCATGGGGATGCAATTCAATTGCATTGTCTTTGTTCCTGGTTGTGGGCCTCCCTTCAAGCTGTGGTCCAGTAATGGCCTTGACCATTTTTTTTGAAATAATGCATGTTTTGACGGCCCATATATCTTTGTGTCGGTTGTGTTCTTCTGAAGCACTTGCAAAAGTTCACTGTTTGGTTTCTACAACCGTCTGGAATATGTTTCCTAGGGGGTCTGAAGGCTATCACTGGCCTTGACTGCCTGGTGATGCAAATCTGGTTCTACTACTGTAAGGGATTCTGAGATACTTTACCAATACCATCGTTTTCAGTTGAGGGATGGGTGTTACATAAAGTCCATTCCACTTCCAACTGGGGGACACTACTATCCGATGTCCCCTGTAGTTCCTGAGCTCCTTTCTCTTCTCTTCATTCTCCAATGATAAAGTTGTTTCGATGGCCACCTTTAGTTCCAAATTGTATTCCGTCAGTGATTTGTTGTTGGACTGGCACATTGTTAATTCCATAGGCCAGTCTACCTTGCAACACGTCATTCAAAGGTGGCCGATTTCACAGGGCTCTGCAAACTTTCACAAGCTAGTCAGAAATTTGTTGACAGATTCCTGCTGTGTTAAAGCAGTTATTGCTGGAATATTATGGAAGCCATTAATCATGTCCACCAATTCATTAAAGATTTTGGAGTCAACCCCTCCCTCACCACCTCATCCCCCA
Source organism: Sphyrna mokarran (assembly GCA_024679065.1). Lineage (NCBI taxonomy): Eukaryota > Metazoa > Chordata > Chondrichthyes > Carcharhiniformes > Carcharhinidae > Sphyrna > Sphyrna mokarran. The sequence continues at coordinate 27,268,160 of JAGIQG010000019.1, forward strand.
TACTGCAGCAATAGTAGCAGCTCATCATTGGGTGCCAGTGAGCTTTTCTTGTCCCACTGAAGCCAATTGGGATTTGTATCGCTCAGTGGCTGCCCCCAGGGAGCCCACCATGGGGGGGTCAGGAGGTGGGGGGTTGGGGAGAAAGGTCACCTTTGACCAGATCAGAAGATCCTGCCAGCAGGCAGGGCTGGAAGAGTCAGCTCAATGTCTCCTTCTGAAAGATATTCAGAAGGGGTAATGAAAGGGGTCATTCAATTTCCAAAAATCCTGCACGTTTCTAAACTCACCAAGTGTGAAAGTTACAACACAGGATGCGTATCAGCCTAACCCATCACCTTTAATGGAAGAGGCATTCTGCACTGAACACAGACGGTCATGTCTGTTTCTTGCTGTTTTTAAAACTTACAGCAAAAACTAATCTTGATCACCATGACTGATACCATCAAAAGCAACATCTAATCCAGTTGCAAGATCACTCTGCAGCCTAGATAATACGCTGTACACTGAAAGTACAGAAGAACTCTTCCCCAACCTATTCCAACATCAAACTCACATGAGAGCCAAACTCCTGGCAATTCAACTGCCAGAAGCCTCGCAGCGTACTCAGAATCTTCTCTTTTTACACCATCTCCACTCCAGCTAAAGCATCAATTCGTTCAAGAAGCCACAGACATGTGGCGAAAGAGACTGAAATCATCCAAATTGCAATAGTATCTTTTTTTTCCCAACGTCTGTATCCAATTTGTGTGATTGTGTGCGTGAGATATTGAGTTTAAAACTTTCGGGACCAGTGTGTGGTACTAAGTAATATTTCACATTTGCAAAAACTTGCTGATGGAAATCATTTAAATCGGGAACATTCATGTTGAGGAGAAGAGACACATTGACCTCACATGTTAAAAATATTTTGATCAGAGTCAGCAATAAAGTACAAACACTCGACAGTTTCTGTTCTGGAAAGTAATGGCACTGTGTTTTTATATCCTTGCAGTGTTGTGCTTGCTGAAACAAATCCACCTGGCACCTTTGTTGCTTCCCTTAACTGCAGTGACGATGATTTAAAAGCACCTAACAATCTTCTTACTTATACAATGGCCCTGGATGCTTTTTCTGCAGGTAGATTTCTTAATCAGAAGAACGAAATATCGGTAAGTATGCAGTCATTACTAAAGAATTGGAATGCATTATGATAGAGCGCCCTTCCATTTTAATACTGAAATCACAGAAGGGTAAAGGTGTAAAACGATCTGCAGGAGATGGTCATACCACTGGGTTGATCATAGTGGTTGTAGTGTAATTCTTGCTCACATCAGAGTTTAACAATGGTTCAGCACAGTTCAAAGCAGCATCTTTACAAGCATGTCATGGATGGAACTTCATATGACTTAGTGGTAGCTGGGACAGCACGGGTGACAGCGGTTTGCACTGCTGCCTCACAGCATCAGGGGCTGAAGTTTGATTCCTGGCTTGGGTCATAGTCTGTATAAAGTTTGCACATTTTCTCCATTTCTGTATGGGTTTCCTCTGGGAGCCCTGGTTTTCTCCCTCGGTCTGAAAGATTGCTCGTTAAGTGCTTTGGCCATGCTAATGTGGTAACTAGTGGATTTTCACAGCAACTTCATTGTAGTGTTAACGTGAGTCTACTTGTAACAGTAATCAAAGAGTTATAAACCTTGTAATTGTGCATCAGTGTATTCCATTTGAGAATAGTGTCTTTATTATGGCACCACTCTTTCTGTGGGCTGAAGGACTGGAAGCTCAAAGCTGCAGAAATAACAATAATGTCAGCTGATCTTAAATTAAGAACAGCAGTCAAGCTCAATAAGGCAGGAGATTGATGTGTACAGATATTGAGCATGTGATAATCTTTGATCCAGAAGAAGTGTGGTAAGGAACATTTATAATGTCTTTAAAAGGTCAGTGGAACTTGCAAATGTTTTTTAAAAAAAAATTGTTTTCAAACATTCTTTATCAATTTGTATCAGTTGTGAACCATAGAAACCCTACAGTACAGAAGGAGGCCATTGAGTCTTCACCGACTCTCCAAAAGAGCACTCTAACTCGGCCTACTTTTCCCACCCTATCCCCATAACTCTACACATTGATCATGACTAATCTGTCTGACTTGCACATCTTTGGACTGTGGGATGAAACCGAAGTGCCTGGAGGAAACCCATACAGACATGGGGCGAACATGCAAAGTCCACACAAATAATCACCCGAGCTGGAATTAAGTCTGGGTCCTTGGCATTGTGAGGCAGCACTGCTAACCACTGTGCCATTGTAAAGGGTTCAGTTATATATTTTTTGGATTGTATGAAATACTGGCCCATGCAACTTGGTGACCCTTGACCAAGAAGGAGCATGAAAAGGAGGAGGTTGAAACAGAAGCTGTATGACTAGCCTGCACAAAGGAGAGCTACAAGCAGAGGAGCTGGGCTGTAGAGGAGATCAGTGCACAATCACAAAGAGAAATCAAGTAGAGATTGACAAACACACAGAATTCTTGTGAGGAAAGGGATCAAATCATTTTAGAAAGAAGCCAGTTTTCAGTTTGCCAGAAAATTAGACAGAGGCTGTTAGAGGTTTTGTTTGAACTGGATAAAAAAAAATTCAAAAGCCTGAAAGTCTGTGTAAATAACTCAAACACTAAAGAGCTGGACATTTTGAGTGGGTTAATTTTGAATAGGGATATCAGTGGTTGATCAGGTTAAAAAGAAAACCTGGAGAGCAAATCATCAGCACTGTTGTGACCTGAGGAAAAAGTTTATACAAGTGAGCCTGGCAGATGATGATCATATGCAGGGAACTCAAAGGTGAAATTTATTACTGGATAGGATTCCTGATTGAGGATTCATTGTGGAATAATGTAGTAACATTAGTATGGGGAGTGAAGTGAATATTTGTGCTTTAGCATGGCTTACCTTTGTTGCATTGCTTATTTAAAATGAAATTTACTTTTTATTATAAGTATCATTATCATTTACCTACTCGTGTATATTTAATTTGCATTCACATTTTGTTTAACAATGCTTAGGTGCTATGTAACTACAGGTTGTTGTTGAAGGCCTTCTATCAATGCATGTTGCTGTAATGCTATTGTTCAAATACAATTTTCATGATTCTCTGTAGTTTACCAGAGAGGTGAATCTCATTGAAACACAACATTTTTGGAGGTCTTGGATGTGAATATTAAATGCTGAGAAGCTGTTTCTCCCTAGCTGCAGCATCTAAGAGTAAGGATTGTAATCACAGGATAAATATATATTTATATTGAATCTTAGGTGCAGTAAGCACTGTATATTAATGTATGCATGTTGTCACCAGTAATGTCACAGGTCGCTAGCATGGGACACTAGCAGTATCAAGGAGCAGCTATGCAGTGAACACACTTTGTAAATAATAATAGTTTTTAATGCTCTGTGCTTCCTAATGTCAATACCACAGTACACAGCAGAAAAACAAGGACTTGAATGATGCCTGGCAGCCACCCGGGAGGCAAACTAATTAACTAAAAGTCAGAAAGGAAGTCTCATAAGTAAAGCTCTTGCATGTCCTCTGGGCATGGTTGGAAAGGTGAATGTGAGTAATAATCCTTTGCAAAGCAATTATAGAGCTGAGGGTGTTTAGAACAAGAGATTGAATCTCTACTCGGTGCTTTGTTTAAACAGTCTTTCTGAAAACATGTGGCGAAGTCTGCATCCAGGGATCTTCCACTAGGAAGGAAATGGTTTTTGGTGTGGTGATACCTTTCAATGAAAATATGGAGCAATGAGGCTTCTATGTTGAGTGTTTTGACTATTATGCACAACCAAACAAAATAGCAGAAGGTATTAGGATTCCTGAGCATGATGAGGGGAAAAATATTCAATTTGCTCAGAAGTTTAATGCAACTGCAAAAGCCAGGCACTGAAACATATGAACCAATCATAAAGATTCTGCAAGCACACTATTCATTGAAGCCTTTGGTGTTTGCAAAGCACTTTAGATTCCACACGACACATCAGAAGGAAAGGGGAATCAATTACATAATTTGTGGCTGTAGTAAAAAGACTAGAAGGGCACTGAGTTTAGTGATGTGCTGAATGACACAATTTGGGACAGGTTGGTCTGCGCAGTGAAGCAATGCAAGAAAGGTTCCTGACCAAGGGTAATCTTATTCTGAAAAAGGCCATGGAAATTGCTGTTCCAGTGGAGTTGGCTATGAAAGAAGTTCAGCAAGTGAGTTTTAATGTCAAATGCACAAAATGTCAGCTGAATTAATACTTATGAATTTCAAACTTCGTACATGTCACTGATTGTGTGAAGCCAGGGCATTCAGTTGTGGAATGCTGGTGCAAGGAAAATGTAGAAATTGTGGAAAAAAGATCAAATAGAACATGCCTGCTGGAAGAAAAAGCAAAAAAAAATGAAGCAAGAACAATCCAAAGCAGCATGTAAACATTAAAAGAAGCGTTCATCTATGCGAAAGGGTCAAGAGATGTGAAGCAACTCACAGTCTGAGGATGAATTATCACTGAATGTGCTAGCCGTCACTCATTCTATGAATAGATAATGGGCCACTCCACTGCTGGATGGACAGCAATGTGAATGAAAGTCAACACTAGGGCAACAGTCTCGCTGGTGCCAGAGACTATCTATAAAGAAAAACAACTTTCAAGAATAGGCTTGAAGATTGGTAAAGTGGTCCTACTGAAGAGTTGCATAGATCAATGTGTAACTTAACAAGCAAACAGCAAATTTTCTTAATACATGTAGTAAGAGCAACTATCCAGCATTGATGGGTTGAACATGCTTAAAAAAGACTCTACTGAATTGGGCCTGGTGAATTCAATCTAGTCTTACAAGCATTCTAAAGAAACAGCTGCAACACGCATCCATAAAAGGTCTTCAACAACAACTGTAGAACATAGAACCTAGAAAAGTATAGCACAATATACCTTCGACACTCGATGTCGTGCGAAGCTATGTCTGAACCCAAGATCAAACTATCCTGCTCCCTATCATTCAGGTGTGCTCCATGTGCCTATCCAATAACCGCTTGAAAGTTCCATGTGTCCGATTCCACTATCACAGGAGGCAGTGCATTCCATGCCCTAACCATTCTGAGTAAAGAACCTATCTGTAGTTATGACAACTGAACCTTATCAAACAAAATATGATAAAATTTGACATTGAATGCAAGTAAGGAAATATTATTGAAAATGACTAAATGCTTAGTAAAAAGCTTAAAAAAAAAACAACTTGTTCATCTGTACTACAACATCAAATAGAATCATAGAATCCTCCATGTTTGATGCACAACTGGGGAGTATGAAAGGCACCACAATTCAATTGAAGATTAAAGGAGAAAGCTGAGTAAAATGCTTGAAAGTAAGGTTGACAGCCTGTGCTATCAGCCAACAGAAGAGGCTGATCTAGAATGACTGGTGAAGATGGGAATCTTGGAGCCTGTCAGTATGTGTGAATGGCTTCACCAATAGTATTGGTCATCAAAAACAATACATCCATTCAGATTTGCAGAGACATGCAGAGTTGTGTGTGGAACAATATCTGCTATTCTACATTGACTTGTTTGTGTGATTGGCAGTAAGCCAATGTTTTAGCAACATCGACCCGAGCAGGCATATTTACAGATGAATGTAGACAAGAAGCCATAGGAACATCTGACAATCATGACACACAATAATTTGTTCCACTATCAGGAGTCACCGTTTGATATCACATTAACTCCGACAGTTCCAAAAAACAATGAATCAGATGCTGAGCAGACTGAGTGGAGTCAGTGCTATTTGGATGATAGTTATTAGAAGAGATGATGAGGAGCATCTTCAGAATTTGGATGCCGTCTCCAGAAATTGAAAAACTATGACTGAAACTCCTCCAGGACAAATGTAAGTTTTTCCAGTCCTCCACTGAATATTTGGGACATGAAATTGATGCCACTGCCGTTCTCAAATCTCCTTTGAGGGTCAAGGCTATCACAGAGGCACTTGCACTTCAAAATACTACCCAGATATGAACCTTTGATTTGATTTAATTTATTATTGTCACGTGTATTAGAATACAGTGAAAGATACTGTTTCTTTGAGTGCTATACAGACAAAGCATATCATTCATAGAGCAGGGAATGAGAGAATACAGAATGTAGTGTTACAGTCATAGCTAGGGGGTAGAGAAAGGTCAACTTAGTGTGAGCTAAGATCATTCAAAAGCCTGACAGCAGCAGGGAAGGAAGCTGTTTTGAGTCGATTGGTACGTGACCTCAGACTTTTTGTATCTTTATCCCGAAGGAAGAAGGTGAAAGAGAGAATGTCTGGAGTGACTGGGACATGTTGGTGATCTGGACACCTTAAAAACTTGAAGCTCTCAACCCTTTCTACTTTGTCCCTATTGATGTAGACAGGGGCATGTTCTCCATTATGCTTCTTGAAGTTGATGACAATCTTGTTCATTTTTTTGAAATTAAGGAGAGATTATTGTTGCTGCACCAATTCACCAGATTTCCTATCTCATTCCAGTACTGTGTCTTACCAGTGTTTGAGTTTCTTGGATTGTTGAAATACTGCAGAAGATTTGTTTCAAATTTGGCAACCGTTTTAAAACCATTGAATGATCTGTTTGCTGGAACAAGAATGAAAGTGGTCAGGCCAATGCAATGAAGCTTTCATATAAGTCAAAAAACATTGCTCAAATATGAAGTCCTCATAAATTTTGATCCTATCCTACCCTGACAGTGTTTGATGCATCCATTCCCTTTTGGTATCCCACATCATGTTGTTGGATGAAGAAAGACCCATTGCCATTGCAACTTGAACATTGAACAATGCTATGCACAAATGGAGAGAGAAGATGTAAAGATTTTTGGTGTAAAGAGATTCCACCAATTCCTGTACGGAAAAAGTTTACTCTGTTGACTGACTATCATCTATTAATAATTTTTGGTCCACACACAGGAAATCCCTTCACTAGCAGTGAGTAGAACGTAGAGATGGACGTTTCTTTTGCCTATACAAATCTATACCATCAAATATCGATAATCAAGTCTCCGTCATAGTGTCGATGGATTTACATAATTACCATTATCAAGTAGTTAGTCAGACTATTTGAGAGGAAGTATCTTTTATTTTGAACAAGTAGACAGTAATCCTGTCACTTCAAGGCAAGTGATGAGGTGCACTTGGACTGATCCAAGACTCTGAAGTAATGGACGTTGTATGAAAAGATAAGACCTCAGAACTGAACAAAAAAAGGGTGGCATGAACAAGATGGGCCGAAGGACCATTTCCATGCTGTAAACCTCTGAGTCTATAACTGAAACTTGATTTGAAATTGAACTTCATCAGAAGATTGGCGTTTGTCTGGACATTCAGGATGTCTACTTTGGAGGCTGAGTAATTATTCTGCCGTTATTGAAAAAATGAGTGTGAGACACGTTACATGAGGGCATGAAGGAATTGCGTACGTTAAGGAAATAATCAGGAGTTATTTCTGGTGGCCATCAATTCCAGGAGATTGGAAGAGAAATCTGGAATATGTTCCTCATGTGTGAAGGTATGAATCCCATAACCGTTAGCAACGCTGCATCCTTGAGAATGGTCGGAAGAGGCTTGGTACCAGGCGCATTATAACATAGCGGGACATATGTTCTTAATAACGGTCACTGCTCATTCAAAGTGGCTAGTAATAGCCATAATGAAGTCACCTTCATCAGGAAAGATGATCAAGGTATTGGGAGAAGTCTTTAGTAGGTTTGTGTTCCCTAAGCAATTGGTAGGCCAAAACAGACCACAATTTGTTTCCCAAGAATTTGCAAGTTTCTTGAAAGAAAAGAATATTCAATATATTGAGTCTGCACTGTATCGTCCTGCTATCAACTGACTAGCAAGATGTTTTGAGAGTACTTGGGGAACAAGGCTCACTGATCAAACATTTTGACTAAATCCTACTGATGTATAGGAATACTGTTCATTCAACTACTAAAATGTCTCTTGCATTATTAATGATGAAGAGACAACAAAGTTCAGCATTTGACTTGTTGAAAGCTACAAGCTTGGGCTAGAAAAACTGAAGTTGTTCTTAAGGCAAAGGAGATAGAATGGAGATTTGATAGAGATGGGCGGCTCTCAAGATTATGAGAGATGCACATAAAGTAGCAGGAGAAAAGCAGTTGATCATGCCAGGACAAGGAAGTACAGATTAAAATGGATACAAGGAATGTGAGAGGGAAATCATTTAATCAGCAAATACTAATGACTTGGAATGTGTAACTCATAATTGTGCTGAAATTGGAAATGATTAGTAATTGCAAAAGGAAATTGGATGTGCACTTGAAGAAAATGCAGGTCCAAGGGGTTACAAAGGGCAAATGGGATTGACTGGATTGTGCTACAGAAAACTGGCACAGACTCAATGAATGGAATGGTCTCCTTCTGTGGGATAATGGTTGAAATTCTCCCATCTCGTCCATTGTGAGAATCGTAGCAATGAGATGGAAAATTCAGTGGACTGTTTAAAGATCTGTTGAGCTCGGGCAGGAATTTCTGGTCTTGGGGCTGGAGAACCCCACCTAATGACTCCATGATGAGTAAGACCAACATATATTACGTAATTATTTATTCAGTGAAATTCTTTCCTGCAATTGACAGAATTATTTTTCCCATGTAATTTTTTTCTCTCATAAATACAGAACAACCTTTATCTTGTGATTTAATAACAATCTGATAATCCAGTTCTGAATCTGTGACTCAATAGAAAATATTGTAGAGTGAATATGAAAAGAAAACTGTAAGGTGAAGAGCAACTCTGGCATTTTACATGAATGGATATTTAATCTGCGTTGTAAATGTTTACAGGTTGGTCCTAAAGGTTTGGATTATGATAACGTAACATTCGAAAGTTTACAATTCAAACATACAATAATGATCAGAATTTCAGATGGTGGAACTCCCTCCTTAACATGTAAGTAGAGGAAACTTGTATTTATTCAATAATGTCATTTGTTTATTCTTTCATATTAAAATGCTGCCCCAATGTCTGATTTTCTCAGCCACAGCTACTCTGATTGTCCAAGTGACTCGTAAAAATGAATGGAAACCCAAATCACCAGCTGATACGTTCACTGTTCCTGAAAACAGCCCGATTGGAACCATTGTAGGAGTTGTAAAATTCACTGATGCTGATGTTCCTTTTAACAGCATCAAGTATAGCATTGCAGGTGGAAATGATGGCATTCCTCCCAAGTTTTACATGGAACCCAACACAGGTAATGCACACCTTCCTTAGAAAAATACTTCCTCCTAACTCAAGAAAATCTTGTTTATCACAAACGGGCCTGGGCTACTTTAGTTCGCTAAACAGATTTCTTCCCTGTAATGTAGTAAATTGATGCTGGGTTCCACACTCTACTTGGGTTTTGATGCTCTTAGCGCACCAAATAGCCAACATATCTAGTCAGCTTTTACTGTGATGTTGAAAATAAAATAAAAACAGAAGATGCTTGTTATGTGCTGCAGATTGATCAGAGAGACAGGTTTCCTCATTAGAATTGGTTTAGATAGAAGACTCCTTTTTATGAGACTACTGGTTCACTTTCTCTTTGGGTCCCTCATTTGGGGAGGGAGTGGCATAGTAGCATTGTTGCTAAACTTGTAATCAAGAGACCCAAGGTTATGCTCTGGGACATAGGTTCAAATCCTGCCATGGCAGATGGTGAAATTCAAACTCAATGCAAATCTGAAACTAATATTTTAATGATTACCATGAAACCATCATCAATTGTCATAAAAACCCACCTAGTTCACTAATGTCCTTTAAGAAAGGAAATCTGCTGTCTTTACCCTGATCTGGCCAACATGTATCTCCACTTCCACAGATTTTTAAATGCTCTCAGGGATGGGCAATAAATCCTGGCTTGTTGGCAACACCCACATCCCAATGAACAAATTTAAAAAAAAAAGACCAATTGCTGAATGCATCATCAAGGATGATGTACATTCAGGTGTATATATTGTATTAATATATATTATAATATGATATATATGCTGAAATAAATTATGACCAGTGCTTGAGTCATAATCAAGGAGCAATTTTATCTTTTGACTATAAATTCCATTGAATAAATTATTTATGTTGATTTCCTTGAATTGTTCCAAAATATTATTATTTTCTATTGCAGCATTTTTAAATTTGATCTTTTCAAGTGACACGTTCAACGAATGTCAAAAGACACTTAAAGAGTAAAATGTAATTTGTTTTGTGTTTTCTAACACAAAATTGTTTTTTGCTTCTGGTTTTCAGGGCAACTAAAGCTCTTGAACTTATTGGATGCGGAAACTACACACCGCTATTCACTGACTGTCCAGGCTATTGATCTAAATAATGATATTGAGCCTGATCCATTGAAACAGAAAACCAGCTTTGCTACCGTCACTGTGGACGTTCTGGTAAAGTATTGAACGTCCATCACCTGCCAAAACATTCTTGTCCCTTTAGATTTAGTGAAATATATCTATTTTATTCAGGGACTGTAAGCATCATTTATGGTTTCCAAAGGCTTACAAGATAGAGAGGACAAGCGGTGCTTCATTTGGACAGAATACCACATTTAGTTCCCGGTGATCTACCGGGAGGGACATATGGAAGAGATAAAATGCAATTTCACTGGAATGATACAAGAGCTTAAAGAGTTAAATAATGAAGTAGTAGCATAGACATGGTTGACATTCCCTTGAGTTTGGAAAATTGAGGGATCTTTCAATCAAATTGTTTAAAATGACAGTGTGATTGGATAGGATAAGTTGTTTACCTTTGTGAGGAAGTCTAGGACCAGCGGGCACAATTTCAGATGGAGAGATCACCTTTTTGAGACAGATGAGGATGGGATTTCTTCTCTGAGGGTAGTGAATCTGTGGAATTATTTACCACAGAGTGTCGTAGAAGCTGGGCCATTAATCGTAGTAAAGGCCAAGATACATAGATTTTGAATCAGTAAGGGAATCGAGGGTTATTGGGATAAAGTGGGAAAGTAAAGTTGAGGATTATCACGTTAGATCGATCATGGCAGAGCAGACTCAAGTAACCAACTGTTTCTATGTCTTATGGTCCCGTTGATACAGAGAAACAACTTTTTTTGGTAAGGGAATTCAGATCAACAGAGTACAATCTTAAAATTAGAGCTCAGTTATTTAGGAGTGAAGCCTGGAACACTCTTTCCCAAAAGACTGCACTCCTTGGATCGATTGAAATAAATCAGGACTGGGATGATAACATTCCAATATGTCAAAGTATCAAGGGATTTGGATGAAAAGACCAGAAGTATAAAGCAGCCGTGATCTGTTTGAATGCTGGACCAATGTGCGGCTTGAATGATTTACTCCTGTTGCTGTGAGCTTTATCAAAAATACTTCACGTTCAGTGAATTACTTTATTGTTACTAAATGACCACTGGAACCACGTTTATTTACACGCTGTTATCTGATGAGCCAGTGACAGTATAATATGATGTAGGTGAAATGTGGAAGAAATTAAGAATGTCATGGTACTGTACTAAGAAGAAATCCGTATCAATGTTTTCCAACCTCAATACATTTAAAAGCTGATGAATTTGTCATTCATCTCGTTTATGTTACGTGCATGGAATCATCTGCTGCATTTGCCTGTAGAATAACAGTGACTTGACATTGTTGACAGTGAATATTCATCGCGTGCATGAAGGTGTTATATAAAAGCATATGTCTTTCTCTAACACTCTTAATTCAGGTGTGAATCATATTATTTAGTTGATTTTTCTGCAATTCCCTATTTATTGTATTATAACTTGTTTGTAAAAGTAATGCAGTTCAGAAAAGAAAACATAATTAATGTATTCTCTTACAACAATGTAAGAATGCATAACTTGTAATTTTACATTAAGTAATCTCCATATTTTTAAATTTCAATTTCCATTTCTAAAAAAATATTAAAATTAATCATTGATTTGTATCATCATTCTATATAAAGAAATGAAATGCAACTTGCATTGCGGAAAATCAGCATCTTGGAAATTTAATTCTACATTATTTTAAATGAATACTAATCAAAATATATGCTTGTTCCAAATGTATGCTTGTAATATATATTTGTCACGCTTATAATGGCCATATTCTTCTGTTTCTGCTTGTATACAGAATGTAAATGATGAGCCTCCAATCTGCAACCCAATATATTATGAAATTACCATATACTCCACAATTAAAACTCCCTTCCTTCAACTCCACTGTTCAGACAAAGACTCCACGAACAACCAACTTAGCTATGTGATTGTGGGAGGTAAGTATGGATTCGCTGGTTTAAATTTTAACTGTGGATCGCTTCTTAGCAGCCTATTTGAATCAGATGGTCTAATCAATCTGTGCCATCAGATATGATGGCATAGATTGTACCGTTATCCCAGGACAATCCTTCATATTAATATAGGCTTCTAAACTCAACATAGGCATCTGATTAATATTGTTTATTCATAAATAGACTAATCATTAGAATCCCTACAGTGCAGAAGGAGGATATTCGGCCCATGGATTGTCAAAAAAAACCCATCTGGTTCATTAATGCCGTTTTAGAGAAAGAAATCAGTCATCCTTACCTGGTCTGGCCTACATGTGACTCCAGAACCACAGCAATGTGGTTGACTCTCAGATGCCCTATGAAGTGGAAAGCCGTTAGAAACGGGCAATAAATGCTGGTCCAGCCAGCACCACCCACGTTCCGTAAATGAACTTTTAAAAAAAAAAACCTTGCAAGATGCACTAAAGGTGAAACTTTCTGAATTGGAATATCCAATATTTTATTCTATACTACATTAATAGCTCATTTTATTGTGCTCGTTCCAGGCAATACAAACAATCGGTTTAAACTCGAGAGAAGAAATTTCAATCCGCCACGGGTGGCTACAACTCAGAGCTTCCAGTTTGACAGCATCCGGGGCATACAAGATCCAATTGACTATCAGCTTTTGGTTCAAGTCACCGATGAACTTGATGTAATCAAAGCACATCAGCTGACTACCACAGCTACGATCGTTGTACACGTTCTTCCGTGGACAACTACACAACCAACCACTGCAACACCAACTACTCCGGTCAGTGCAATAGTGGGTCCGTGTCATTGATTTTTTTTTTACAAAATTTTGCATTATCATAGAATCCTACAATGCAGAAGTAGCCATTTGACTCATCGTGTCTGTACCGACTACGATCCCACTCAAGTCCTATCCTCGTAACACCATGCATTTATCCTAGCTAGTCCCTCTGACACTATAGGGCAATTTAGCATGGCCAGTCCATCTAACCCACACATTTTTCTTTTTGTCCTGCGGGAGGAAACTGGAGCACCCAGAGGAAAACCCAAGCAGACATGGGGAGAATGTGCAAACTCCACACAGACAGTGACCCAAGCTGGAAATCAAACCTGGATCCCTGGTGCTGTGAGGCAACAGTGTTAACCACCGTGCTGCTTGCACATCAGTATCACAATATTTTGACAGTTTGAAATCTAATTGATCATTGGCCTTCTTTATGTTCAGATTGAATATTGTTTTCTGAATTAGAATCACAACATGATGAATTTAACTGTAATAAATATGGGATTTTTTAGGTCAAAAGTGGAAGCATTTCCATAGACAAAAATAAAAGGTTATTGACTTTTATTCCACAAACCAGTTTTGAAAGGAACAAATACATTTTCTATCCTCAAAATCTAATGTTACAAGGAATTGATGTGTACTAATGTCTTTTTCTCATGGAACTTTGGTTCACCAACTGAACGCTGCAGCCACTACCCTAAACCTCAAACTGCTTATTATTATAGGGAACACTCATGGATTTCATTCTAAGAGTTATGGAGCTGAACATTGGCTTCTTGGGGCGGTCTGTGGCTCAGTTAGTATCACTCTTGCCATCAGAGTGTGTGTTCAAATCCCACTTCAGAGAGCTTGGGCATAAAGTCCAGCTTGTCACTTCAGTTCTAGTGCTGAAGGAATGCTGCATTGTCAGAGGCCCCTACTATCCAAATGGCAATTACCTCGAGTTATTCTGAAAGACAGTACAATAGTGTACAGAATTAGATACGAAATGCAGAGTTCATAGTTTTTTAACTTACGAATCTCAGTTTACTGTTTAAAAGAAATCACATTGAAAAGACATTGAGGTAATAAAGGGAGGAATAGAGTGGATTCTGCAACTAGAACTTGAACATTGATAAGTTGGTTAGTTTCAAAGCATGTGTAACAACTCCAATAAGTCTGGAAGAATTCAAGTAGTATTGATGTGAAAACATTAATGATAAGGGGTGACTTTAAGGTTACTTCATAAAAAATGGGGCAATAATGTCCTGGGAAATGATTTATTGGACCATTGCAACTGACAAAGAGGCCATTTCAAACTTCCCTAAGGCATGCTGCTGGGTGGATTGCTGCTCTATCCAGCAATTGACCCCCTGGTCTGTATTGGACCGTTTTAAAACAGCACTGGGTGAACTGTACGCTGTGCGTGACCTGCCCATGTCAGTTAGCCATCTGCCCAAAGAAGAAACAAGCCAGTGGGTCCCTTTTAGTTTTGTGAGACTTGGAAGTGCAGGAATGCTGTAATACTTCAAATGTTTAAATTCTCTGTCATGTTTTTTAACAGTTTACTACAGCTGTGTTAGTACTGACCTCGACTTACTGGAATCCAGATGGTTGGTTTGTTGCTCTGTTGGTTATCACCGGATTATTGATGCTGGGAGCGTTCTATGGATTGGCTTGGACTCTCTTCAAAAAGTAAGAGTGAGCTGATCTTTGCTCATACCAACTTTAGCTTTTCGTGTCAGGGTTTTGAGTTCTGTGCGAATTATATTTAACTTGATGTGCAGTTTATGACTATCCTTTAACTCATCTTTTATTTGCTGACAGCCACCCAAAATGTAACCAATTCTTTCCCAAATGTAAGAAACCTGTAAAAACAACTTTAACTGATGTCACTGGGTCTGGTGGAAACCACCTAAGGTAATGTTTATTCTTAATTGATCTTTGAAAGTAATAAATGCTAGAATCACACACCGAATTACATTGTTGGTTTTCCATCTCAGCAATTCATCGCCAGTTAATAAAGAAGCCAAATCAGAAACCAAGTCACCAATTCTCCCAGACAACATAATAAGGGTAAGTAGTGCTCAAATTTACACTGCACTGGATACTTTTCTTTGGAATTTACATTCAAGTTTTTCATTGAATCATTCAGGCACAAAATACAGGTGACAATCTTTGCTATTGAAAACACAATCTGTACGTAGGAGAACAAATTCTATTCTTGTTTTGTAACCTCGTTGATATCAAGTTTTTGATTTGTGCATATTTAACCTGTAATTATTCTTCACTTCCTGAATGGGTGAGGTGATTTGAATATTTCCTGCCATAACGTGTTGGGGTTTGGATCTCTTCCAGTAATAGCAGGGGTACACAGTGGTTAGCACTGCTGCTTCACAGCGACAGGGATTCAGGTTCAATTCCAGCCTCAGGTCACTATGTGGAATGTGCACCCTGTCCCCATGTCTGCATGGGTTTTTTTTCCAGTTTCCCACCACACTCCAAATATGTGTAAGTTAGGTTGATTGGCCACGCTAAATTGCCCCTAATGTCAGGGTGACTACGTAGGGTTATGGGGATAGGATCTGGCTGGGATTGTGGTCGGTGCAGACTCGATGGGCTGAATGGCTGCTATCTGTGCTGCAAGGATTCTATGATTCTAATATCAGTTTAGTCTATTTTACAGAGCTTCTTATCTGAAGAGGCTGATTTGTCATACAACATAAGCCCTCTGCCCATGTGCCCATTGTATCAATCCATTATCAGTGAGACTAAAAGCACGGGTGGTATTTAAATATGCCACTTGACATGTAAGTGATTCATCAGATGACCAGGTGATTTACAGCAAGTACTCTGCAGGAAGCTTGCTGATAATTTATTTACAGCTCAAAGATGAGGCTTTCATTGCAAATCAACCCTGTATAACTAATGCTGCATTTGCACAACAGGCATTTCCATTCTTTTAGATGAATCCATTGGGAATAGCTTCCCACGTTTTGTTTGTTAGTAGGAAAATCTCTCTAAGCTGACGGTACATTGCACAAATCCATGAGTGTGCTGCCTGTGTATGAATATACTGGAAGTGAAGGGCCACATAGTGTGCAAGGCAGTGAGTTCAACATCCTTGCCAAGAGTGGAAGACTCTGAAAGTTACTCTCATTGGTCTCTTCATTGCCAAATTTTCATCTCCTCCCCTGAATGTATTGAGTTAAAATTTCCCTTAGGCATTAGTGTATGGGGCAAATCTGCAGCCTCTTTAACAAGCTGTCTCAACCTCTTTCTCATTTATTTCAGTGGAGAACCAGGTTTACAATCATTGTAATGCAGAAGGAAGTCATTCGGCCCATTGAGCCAGCACTGACAATTCTGCCCAGGCCCTATCCACGTAATCCTACACATTTATCTTTCTAACCCCTCTGACACGAGGGGGTCAATCTATCTAACCTGCACATTTTTGGACTATGGGAGGAAACTGGAGCACCTGGAGGAAACCCACGCAGATACAGAAAGACATGCAAACTCCACACAGATAGTCACCTGAGGCCAGAATCAAACCTGGGTCCCTGATGCTGTGAGGCAGCAGTGCTAAACTCTGTGCCACTGTGTCGCCGGTTGACACAGGCTACGGATTCTCTGCTCCAAAACCCTGAAAAGAACTTCCCCTTCAGTTGATTTCTTTCTGACATGGGGCTTCATATTACTCACTGAATATATAAAGCCTTTGAGAGAGAGAGAATATGCATGTCCTTATTAAATGTTTAGCCTTAATGTAGTTTAAAAGCTTATTATAGAGCATTTTAATAATAAATTAAGACTTCTCTCTCAAATATATTTAACAGGAGGGCATTCCTATTCTGAGTTCACGTCTCTTTGAAGTTTCAGTAAGGCGTTTAGAGACACATGGACTAATTAGGTACAGTCAGCATGGCTTTGAGAATGGAAAATCATGTCTCATAAATTTGAGTTTTTTGAAGGGGTAACCAAGAAAGTAGATCAGGGCAGTGCTGTTGATGTTGCTAGGCCTTTGACAAGGTACTGCATTGTTGTTGCATAAAGTTAAATCTCATGGGATCCAGAGTGAAGTAGCCAACTGGATATAAAATTGGCTTGATGACGGATGATAGCGGGTGGTTGTAGAGGCCTGTGGCCTTAGGGATCAGTGCTGTTAGTAGGGAAACTGGTGTGCCTTAGGGATCAGTGCTGGGTCCACTGTTATTTGTCATTTATATTAATGATTTGGATGAGAATTTAATAGGCATGGTAAGTTTGCAGACAACACCAAAATTAGTGGCATAACAGACAGTGAATAAGGTTATCTAGGATTGCAATAACCTTGATCAATTGGGCCAGTGGGCTGACAATTGGCTGATAGAGCTTAATTTAAATAAATGTGAGTTGATGCATTTTTGTCGATCAAACCAGTTATTTATTAGTCGTAAGTAAGGCTTACATTAACACTACAATGAAGTTACTCTGAAATTCCCCTAGTCGCCACAGTCCAGTGCTGTTCGGGTCAATGCACCTAACTAACACATCTTTCAGAATGTCGGAGGAAACCCACACAGAGAACGTGCAAACTCTATATAGATAGCGACTCGGGTTCCTGGTGCTGTAAAGCAGCAGTGCTAACTACTGTGTTACTATGCCACCAGATAGGACTTAATCAGTAGGGTATTGGGGAGAGTTATAGAACAAAGAGATCTAGGGGTGTAGGACCATAGTTCCTTGAAAGTGGTGAAGAAGACATTTAGCGTGCTTGGTTTCATTGGTCAGAACCCTGAATACAGGAGATGGGACATCTTGTTGAAATTGTACAAGACATTGGTAAGGTCACACTTGGAATAATGTGTACAGTTCTGATCACCCTATTATTATAGAAACAAAATAATTAAACTAGAAAGAGTGCAGAAAAGATTTATTAGGAAGCTACTGCAACCTGACGGTTTGAGTTATAAGGAGAAGCTGGATAGACTACGATTTTTTTTCTTGGAGTGTAGAAGGTCTGATTTTCCAGAGGTCTATAAAATAATGAGGAACTTAAATCAGCGAGATAGTCAATATATTTTCCCAAAGGTAGAGGAGTATAAAACTAGGGGGCATAGGTTTAAGGTGAGAGGGGAGAGATACAGAAGTGTCCAGAGGCGCAACTTTTTTCACACACAGGTGATGAGTGTCTGGAATAAGCTGCTAGAGGCAGGTAGAATTCTGTCTTTTAGAAAGCGTTTAGACAGTTACATAGATAAGATGGATATAGAGGGATATGAGCCAAATACAGACAATTGGGACTAGCTTAGTGGTTTTAAAAAAAAAAAAAAGGGCGGCGTGGACAAGTTAAGCTGAAGGGCCTGTTTCCATCCTGTAAACCTCTATGATCCTATTATTGGAAGGGAGCAGCTTTAGAACACTAATCTTAGGGTTGGTGCACTGCAGTACAAATTACTATGACTTTAATTTCTGGAAATTAAACCTTGAGGCTTTAAGTTGTTTAACCACGCTGGCGAGTTTCCATTTCATTTTAGTTCCTACTTTGCCACAGCGACTGTTTTAATCCTGCCTTTGAGGTGGGAAGCTCGAACAAGTGATAGACCATTGGGTGTGGGTAATTTTAATCTACCTTTGGCAGCAGGCCTCTGGGATCAGATGAAATGTGTGCTTTAGATCCTTCATATTACTGTCTGCTAGCTTCAATAACATTAGGTGGTATACAAGACTAGCATTGAACTTGATCTCATCAGTTTCTCAATGGACTGGTTGGATTAAAATTGTACACAAGCAATCACGGTTTCATCACATACCGTCGAAGTTTCTCATCGATTGCCACGTTTGTCGAGCCTTTCCATACCTAATTTTTAAATGGATTTTTCTGCAACAGTGGCCATGCTCCTGAGGCTAAAGTAATATTCCAGAGTTTGAAAATGAAATCTATTGTCCAGTATCCGTTCAGTTTTATTGGAGGGATATTATTAACTGACGACTGTTTAATATCTCATTCTTCCCAGCTAAGAACTGAACCAGCGTGACAAAATCATAGAGTAAATCTCCCTACAGAGCCAAAACATTGAATGTTTTCAAGAAGCAATTAGATGTGGGGTCTTTTAAAAGATGAATACATGGGATTAAATGGGATTGGGAGTTACAGATAGTTCTATGGCCTGGTAGGTATGAGTATGATCGATGCTGCTGAGGGGCCTGTTTGTGCTGTACTGTTCTATAACACTTAAGGGATCAGGCTGTTGAGTTGGATGATCATAATGAATGGTGGAGCAGTCTTGAAGGGCTGAATGGCCTCCTCCTGCTCTTATTGTCTACTTTTCTAATAGGTGAAGATTTCTACGTTACTCAGCATAGCAAAGTTGTAAATATGCTTTAAATACAGGTTTACTTTTTCACTGAGCCTACCTAATGTACAAGAATGTCTCACCTTCCATTAGTATCCTAAGTGGTCACTTTAACTGATCCCGTATGTGACACAGACTTTGCCATCAAAATGTATTTTTTACATCACTTTGCACTTTAATCACTCGCATTTTCGGGGGCGGGGTGAATTCATTTGAAGGGCAAGTTCAAAGTGAAAACAATTTAAACCCACATCCCAGAACAATAGGCTAATTAACGGTCACAATGCCTCCAGCTAAACTGGGTCCTAACCACCAAAGGATAAAGTACCACATATAAACACAGCTTTCTTTACATATGAATTTAATTATTTGTCTAACTATTAACATATGGTGTAAACAGTGGATGAGTGAAGATATGTGGGATGTTTAGCTCCCATTTCATGGAGCTGCCATTTCAAAACACTCGATCCTATGGGTCGTTACCATACCGTTATTACACACATTTGGTTTATTTTTAAAATGTGTTTGTTTGAAAACACCAATGGGATCTCAGATGAACTGTATGAATTGCAACAATTGAAATATTTTTGGAACAACGTTTAGGTTAAGTTTGTGAAATGTGTGGACACTGAGGAGAGGCAGAATTGATTTTTGACTGATTGTGTCAATATCTTCACTATAGAAAAGCGTTGAATAATTTGGGGTATGGAGGGATTGCACTATAAATACATGTGTTTTTATTTGGCACTTTCCATTAAAAATTGTATTTCCTTTGACTTGCGGATTAAGTATTGCCATTTTTAGTATGTTCTTCATTTTAAAAAGGTTACCATGCGCGCCTCAATGAATTATTAATTTGAATTTCAGCTTCCGGAACAATTTGATGGACGTGCTGTAGATATAGGTAACAAAATATTTTGCACACTTCCTTCTTGCTTTTCATGAAAGGAAATATTATTAATGGTTTTCAGTGCAGAAAGTTGACCTTGTGATTTATCAATGAGCTACAAATGTCCTGGGGAAATGTGACTTTTTTGATTGTACTCAACATAAAGAATAAATAGTGGTTTTTATTATACAATGCATTAATACAGACATTTTAAATTGTTCTTTTGCTAATAATTATCTTTGACCTCCTGGAAATTGGTTCTTTTGCTTCTGTTGGACAATGTTACGGATCACAATACATTATTATTCTGACAATAAGACACTATCCAAATCACTCACACACACCAGTACGCATAATACATACAAATCTGAATTCCAAATGGTTAGAGAGTAGTTCTTGGTGAAACCATTTGAATTCAATGACCATTTCCACAATTGGTCAAAGAGTGCAAGAAGAAATAAGTTAACAATTCTACCTTTGCCATAGGCACAACAGAAATATAATCAAAGACTAATTTTCTCATGATGGGGAGATGCTGGCATTGATCTGGGGGTGGGCACAGTAAGAAGTCTCACAACACTAAGTTAAAATCCAATAGGTTTATTAGGAATCATGAGCTTTCAGAGCACTGCTCCTTCATCAGATGAGAGAAGAGTTGAGTTTCACAAATACAGCATATATAGACAAAGACACAATTGCACAATAATGGTTGGAATGCATGTCTTTACAGGTAATCGAGTCTTTTTTAGGGATCTTGTCTTCTTTCTTGATTACCTGAAAAGACTTGCATTCTAACCGTTATTTTGCAATTACGGTTTTGTCTATAGATCCTGTGTGACTTTAACCTGATGTTAGGAGACTTCTTACTAATTTTCTCAGGCTCTCAAAAAAGCAGATCAGAACTATTTAGTCCATTCTGAATAATCTAAAAGATAAAAGCAAATTATGGCAGATAATCTGACACAGAAAATGCTGGAAAATCTCAGCAATCCTGATGGGATCTGTGGAGAGAGAATAGAGCTAATAAGTGAGATTTTTTTGGCCTTCCACCACAGGCTTCCAGGCACTGGAAGGCTATCTCTGCTCCCGCTGCTGTCAGTGGAATTTCCCACTGATGTCACCCCAAGCTTACGGGAAACCCACAGACTGGGGTGCACTGCTGGCAGGACTGGAGAATCCTGCTGGTGTGAATGACCGGAGAATTCTGGCCAAGGTTTCACGTCTGGATGATCCATCATCAGGGCCTTATTAAATTAATAAGATATAGGCCAGAATTCTCAGGCTACACATGCCAGTGGGATTCTCTGGCCCTGCTGGAAGCACAGCCCCGTCTATGAATTTCCTATTGGTGTGGGGTGACATCATTAATGGGAATTCCAACTGATTAGTGACAGGACTTGAATGTCCTGCTGCGCGCAAACAATACACCGCCTCCCGCAGGAAACACACAGCTGGGAGGCCAGAGAGTCTCACCCAAACTCTGGAAAAGCTATATGAAACTCTTACCTACTCTCATTCATATCTTCATTATTTCTCTCTATTTAATTACATAAAACATACAGCACAGATGTAGACAATTCAGAACTGTTGCACTCAAGAGCGTAAAGGCCATTCGATTGGCCAAACAGGCTGGCTGGTTCACACAATCTGCCTTCACTCATCCTACTTCATATAACCCTATCGGCATATCTTTCTATTCCTTTCTCCCTCAAAAGTTGGGGTAGAATGGTGGCGCAGTGGTTAGCACTGCTGCCTCATTAGCACCAGGGACCCAGGTTTGATTCCCGGTTTGGATTACTGTCTATGCGTTCTCCCCTGTCTGCTGATGGGTTTTCTCCAAGTGCTCCAGTTTCCTCCCACAATTCGAAAGACATGCTGGTTAGGTGCGTTGGCCGTGCTAAGTTCTCCCTCAGTGTACGCAAACAGGTGGAGTATGTTGACTGCAGGATTTTGACTGTAACTTTATTACAGTGTTAATGTAAGCCTTCTTTTGACACTAGTAAATAAAAAAAAATTGTCTAACTTCCACTAAAGTCGATCGTACTAGGTAAACTTTTATACACATTATTACGTGAAACAATTCATTAATACAAGTCTTTAAGTTCATTCTTTCTGTTTTGTTTAGTGTCAGGAAAGGCATATTTATTCAACAGCCAGACTGGACAAACAAGATGGGTGAAGTAAAACTCAATACTGCAAGAATTAACTCCAGATATAATGTAAACCATAATTTACATCTGTCTTTAATAAGCTGTTTTATCATTTGTTCTCTGCACCAAGCCCAAGGATTTCACTTTCAATTCACGTGACAGGTTCATAAGATATCAACAAAGAATCCTAATGTGTTAAAATATTTGCTATAATTAGCCAAAGTATGTAGATAATTCACTGCTGATGTCAGTAAGTCTAAAACCCCATCAATTTTCAATATTTAAATAGAGTCAAGACCTGATGTACATTCTATTACAAATTCCATCTGTACCCAGCAGGAGTATATGTTTGAGAGTACCATATGAGGTAGATTCAATTGAAATTTTCCTTTCTTAAGTACTTTGGAACATTAGCTAAGCATTTTGAGATGCATTAGCTAGCTGCATTTTGTTGTTGAGTACTCAGTGACTGGCAGCAGTGTGAGAAAAGCTTTGATTCTTGGGGCTGGATTCTATGTTTTCCAGTGGGGCAAGGAAAGTGGGGTTGAAACAGAATGTTTCCACACCTGCTCTCTCAGCTTGTTCCAATCCAGCAGGAAGGATGCAGAAAGGGAAGTTCCATGCCCCATTGGAACTATAGGTGTGGACGTCGTGCTGCAGTAGGGAAATGCTGCTAACAGAGTCAGTCATAGCTACAAGTTTAAATAACCCCGCTCATTGAATTTCTCCACCTTCTACTGAAGAATCTAAGATGACTTTAAAGTAAAAGAGTGGCAGCATACGCACGATTTATCAGCTAAAGCTGTTACACTCAGCCACGTGATCCCAACGCTACACCTTTGCTGCCATTGCTCTGTCTCGTCATAACTGCTGTAAAACACTCGTATATCTTTCTTGGCTAATGCCTGCAGCAGGCAGTGGAAAATTTGTTAACAAGTTGAACAGCTTATTAATTAATCATTTTAAAATGTCATTTTCATGCCTGCTCACCATCTGTAATTTTGGAGAGTGATGCAGAAACATTCCAGTTGACATGGGTGTGGTCCACCTGATTTGTGGATATAAAATCTGCCCTTGATATCAGTTCAGTTTGCTGATTGCGCCGGCAGTGCGAACATCGCATGTCCACAATATACTGAATTTGGGAGGAAGATTTCAAAACCATTGGATTTCAGTTCTGTTTCACTCTCTAGTAGTTTCTATTGGAAAATGCAGCACGTAGAGAAAAGAACTAGGAGCAGGAATAGGCCATTTGCCCCTTCAGCCTGCTTCACCATTCAGTAAGATCTTGGCTGATCTTTCCAGCTGGATTCAGCTCTACTTACCCACCTGCTTGTCATCACCCTTAATCTCTTTACTGTTCAAAATTGTATCTATCTTTATTTTAAAAACCTCAACTAGTTCACTGAACAGGGAATTCCACAGATTCACAACCCTTTGGGTGAAGAAGTTTCTCCTCAACTCAGTCCTAAATCTGCTCCCCTTTATCTTGAACCATACCCCTTAGTTCTAAGTTCATTTTTGAATAGAAACAACCTCCCTACTGCTATATTATCTATTCCCTTCATAATGTTATATGTTTCTGCAAACTCACCTCTCATTCTGAATGCCAATAACTATAATGGTACAAAGCTGAGGATGGCATTTGTCTGCAGTGGGCTAAGCTTAGAACTGAATGAGTTTACTAATATTTGCTGTGTAGATTCACGTAAGGAATGGTCACTTGAGCAAGGAGGTAGAGGGTTGTAAATGTCCACGGAATGGCCTCCAACTACGAATGATCAGAATTAACAGTGAGGAAAATAAGTGCAAATTATTCAGTCCAGCCACTGTTATATGTTATTGTAAAGTGAGGGACGTTACCTTTACTATCATCAGAAAGATGAATTAGTGGTATTATTGCTAGACTATGAATTCAGCAACTCAACTAGGGCATCTGGGTTCAAATTCTGCCACAACAGATGGTGGAATTAGAATTCAATAAAAAGTCTGGAATTAAGGATTTGCTGATGGCCATGAAACCATTATCAGTTGTGGGGAAAACTCATCTGGTTTACTAATATCCCTTGGGGAAGGAAATCTGCTGTCTTAACCTGGTCTGGCCCACACGTGACTCCAGAGCCATAGCAATATGGTTGACTTTTCAAACTGCTCTCCAAAATGGCTCAGTTCAAGGGCAAGGGTCGTTAAATGCTGGCCAGCAAGCAATGACCATGTCTCATGAATGAATAACAAAACACTTTTAATTACATGTTACAGACACATTTTTCTTAACATTATTGATTTGCCACTGTTTGTAATTGTGAAGAGTTTGGATGTTTTATATTTTTACAGCTATATATGAAATAGATTTTATAACAACTGCATTAAGGACAAAGCCTTCAATTCCAAGTACTGGAAGTGTTTGTAAAAATTTTCTTTGGGGGTGGGGAAAATACTTATAATTGAAAAATCAAAGAAAAATGGATCACTTTTGATCTTCGTGTGACAAGAAACATTTAATGGTAAACTTTCCAAATGTGGTTATTTCTCTGAAAAAGGAGGGACTGTTGATTTAATTATGAACTATAGGACTATTTTTGAATTGTTTAATGCTTACCAAGTAGGGTACTGGATAAAAGATGATTTGCCTATTTTTGCAATGAATTCTTGTTTAATGGGAAGGTGTATGGGATGTTTCCTCAGCTATTTATTCCCATGTTTCATTTTTAAGTCCAATCTCTCCATGGGTGGGATTTTCTGGCTGCACTCACTCCAAAATTTGAAATGATTCTACTTCAAATACCATGTTAAACAGTGTTCCCTTGCTAGAGCAAGGGACTGATAGGAAATTAGTGCTTGGATGGAATAATGAATCTTAATGCTACTATACCATATGTCATGTCCTGCATTATTTGGTAACATGGGGAGGAGGGGGGTAAGTAGATAGAGCATAGAGAGAGGGGTGGAATGAGAAAGAGAGAGAGGGGAAGGAGAGAGAGAGAGATGGGGAAGGGAGGAGAGAGTAGAGGGGGGGGGGAAAGGAGAGAGAGAGAGAGGGGGGAAGGAGAAGAGAGAGAGAGAGAGAGGGGGAAGGAGAGAGATACGCGAGAGGGGGGAAATGAGGAAGAGAGGAGAGAGAGGGGGAAGAGAGAGAGAGAGAGAGATAGAGTGGGTAAAGGAGAGAGAGAGAGGAGAGAGAGGGGGAAAGGAGAGAGAGAAGAGAGAGAGAGAGAGCAAGGGAGGAGTGGGGGATTGGATTGGTGAGGGAGGAGGAGGGGAAAGGAATGGGAAAAAGGGGATGTGTGATCATGCTAGAGTTTAGGAGAGGACTCTAGCACCTCGACAATTGTCTGTACAAAGCTCATCTCGTCATTGTACTTCGTAAAAGGCAGTGAGTTATCGTTAAAGTCTGGTATTTAGGAAACAGAGACAAGGTTCTCTGTTGGATAGTGGACAGTTATTAATTTCACTTGACAGCAGGATATGCAGCAGTATTTGTGGATTGAAATGGAAGCCATGATATCAGCATGAAGAGCTAGAGCTGGAGCTAGAATTACTGCTGGACCTTGTATGACAGACTTGTACATGATGACTCCACAAAACAATTTGTAACATTTCAATGCTGGGTCATGAACCAAAATGGTCCCAATTAAACTTGTGAAACAAGACTTCATTCTTTTTGACTGGCAATATACTTTAAAAATAAACATACTTGTATCTCAAAACAAGAAATAGTGTTGAAGCAACCAACTCAAGAATAGCTTCTTCCCTGCTGCCTTCAGACTTTCAAATAGACCTATCTTGCATTAAGTTGATCTGTCTCTACAGCTATAACTGTAACACTACGTTCAAGGCTCTCACCTACACTCAGCAATGCAGAGAGTGCCTTAGTGTGAATCACTTCAGAAATCAAAAGGCAAGGTCTATTCCTGCTGGAGAGACTGGCAGCATAATGCTGAGCAGGTTGAGATCTGCGTACATACAGTAGCCCCGCACTGTTGGCCTCTCGATTGCTGGCCAACTCACTCACTAGCCTGTCCCGTTGCTGTTTTAAAAAAGTCTCCCAGCTTCGTCCTCATTCCAAATCAATATGTACAGAAACACAAGTAACCAATTAATTAGAAAAAAAATTTGTTGAGCCATAAGAAAAAGGAAATAAAAGTGGCCTCAGTTCTCTCCTGTTCCTGCCTGTATTAATACATATGAATGACAGGCTCATACAGGAATGAGAAGATTGCCAAATTAGCCGTCAGCAATTCTGTTCCAACAGTAGAGTATAAATTAAGATTAGTTTTTATTGTATATATATTACTGTACCAAATCTTGAAAGATTGTATTGTTTATGCCATAATCCATCATAAGAAACGTAGACATAAGTTTGTGTTAATTTGAACATGAGAGAAAATGATCTTGTCACCCAGTAATTGCCAACAGTTTCTATCCATCCTAACTATATATGTTGCCCAGTCTCACTATTGTACATGTACCAGTTGCCTGAAACTGAGACCGACAAGTTAATAGCATCCTGTATTTGACATCCAAACTAAACGATATGTAAAATTGTTACTATTGCAGAAAATTGCAGAAAATCTCCAGAAGTTAAAGACAGCTCAAATTGTACAACATAATTCACGGAATCGTTACCTGGGTCTCTTGCTTGTCCAGCAAATGATACCTGTAATCAAGACTAAACTATGAATTGTAGACCAAATCCAACTTGCTAAACAGAGTAATCTATATGCTTTTTGCTGCCCCACTATTTCTGTAGATATTTCTAGAAAGTAACACAATCAAAACTCGAGAAATGTCTTTTGAGGCACTTCCTGTTCATCATTTGTCATATCAGAAAAGCAGCCAGCATAATCAAGAACCCCACACACCCCGGATGTTCTCTCTTCCACCTTCTTCTGTCAGGAAAAAATATACAAAAGTCTTAGATCTCAAGAACAGCTTCTTCCCTGCTGCCAAAAGACCTTTGAATCTTATATTAAGTTGCTTTTTCTCTTCATCCTAGTGATGACTGTAACACTACATTCTGCACTCTCTCCTTCTCCCTGTTTGCGCTATGAATGTTATGTTTTGTCTGCACAGCGCGCAAGAAGCAATACTTTTTACTATATCCAAATACATGTACCAATATCAAATAATTTCGTATCCACAGTTCTTTAAGTCTAAATAACAATGGTGAGAAAACACTGGACCTGTTACTCAGCAAATAGAATTAAATGGCAAAACTGTCATAACAAGTGGAGACTGATCCAAAAGAATGAAAATGAGTCTGAGTATGTTGATGTCTATCTGAAGAAGGATGGGATTTGAAAGATGGAATTTGGTATTTATATCAAATACTTGACTTCAAGAAACATGCCATAATATTCCCAACTCTCATTCCTTTCAGTCACTTCTCACAAATTCTCCCCAGTTGAATTGAGACATCTCATTTGCCATTGTATATTATCCCTTTGCCACAAATAGTGTTGATGGATTTGCAGTTCACAACTTAATTCTGGAGGATAAATTACAGATTAGCCCATCAGCTGTATGTCCCCTCCCTGTAATTCTACCAGTTACTGTTATTAATCAATATAAAAATTAATTATAGTTCTTTGGTTAAGGAGTGGGGAAAGCTGCATGACATTTAATTTAACGACCATAGTTGACACTGGTTCATACTCCCTTGGTGCCTCATTTTCTACTTCATGTTCAAATATCTCCAAGGCCTCACCCTTTCTCAAAACTACTCCAGCTCATCAAACTCTGGCCTCCTGTAATATCACATTCCTTTGCCTCGCTGCCTGGCCAAATTCAAGATTCCTTGAACTTCTCAACCTTTCTCTCTTTATAACATGCTTTTTAACATTCAATAACACTCATTGATGTGCCTTACATTTTTCTACATTGAAGATGTTTTATAAATAAATAAAAATCCAATGGAAGAATGAGGCACTTTTACAAAACTTTTACTCTGGCCTATTGATAAGGAACCATCCTTCATTGTTGATACTTTCAGTTAATCATTTAATGAAAGCATTCACTCCTCATGCAGTTGCAGTGGAAATGTTCTCAGTTGTTTGGAATTGAAATGTAAAACACAAAAGTTAAAGCATACAATTTTCTGGCCGCGCTTGCCCCAAAACCAGAAAATTCCACCTGAGGTCAATGGACCTTTCCATGGTCTGCCCTTGTTTGCTACAATTCCTGTGGCGTGTGGAATGGCAAAGTTTGCCTGAAAGGACAAAAGAAAATCAAGCACAATGTCATTCCAAGTCATAAACATATTCAGAGAATTTGCAGCTAACATTATGAACAAAGAACAAAACAGCACGGGAAACAGGCCCCCCGGCCCAACGAGCACGCGCCGCCATCCCGACGCCCCCACCCCCACACGCGATCCCCACCCACATCCATAGATCTATGGATTAAAAACCAAATTTGAGACAATTTAGGGAGAATTTGTTTTGCCAATTAGCCTAAGAGCACATCTTTGGGATGTGGGAGAAAACCGGAGCTCCCGGAGAAAACCCACACAAGCACGGGGAGAATGTGCAAAATCCCACATACATGGATTTGGGCCTGTGTATCTGCACAGCACAGCTATAATCACTGCGCTGTCATGCTGCCCATCAGATGGTCCAGGTCAAGCGTACACTAACGATGTGAAGCAGTAGGATACTCTCGAAAAAGGTCCAAGAGCAGTCCTCTCACGACCCATTGCGTGTATGCCCCTCGTTAGACAACAAGGTGGACCAAAGCACCTGTAGGATAAAAACAAGTACATCAATATCATCATCTATTTATACACTTCCCAGGGACTCCCAAGGTTCATGATCCCTATTTTAATTCAGTTTTCTATACCCCTCCACTCCCATTCTGTTCATGTGCCCATCTAAGTATTTCTTAAATAACTCCAGAGTACCTGCCTCCATCACTTTACTTGGTAGCGCATTCCATACCCCCACCACCCTCTGTGTGAGAAAACTCCCTCTAGCATCCAAATTATACCTTACCCCCCTCACCCTAAGCCCATGACCCCTCGTGCTATTCAAGTCCATCCTAGGAAAAAGCTTAGCCCTGTTTACTCTATCTATGCCCTTCAAAATCTTGTACACCTCTATCAGATCTCCTCTAAGTCTACGTCTTTCTAAGGAAAACAGTCCCAATTTGCCTAACCTCTCCTCGTAGCTCAGACCTTCCATACCAGGCAGCATCCTGGTAAACCTCCTCTGCACTCTTTCCAGAGTATCCACGTCCTTCCGGTAGTAAGGCGACCAGAACTGGACACAGTATTCCAAATGAACTGTTAAAAAGATTCCCAATTTTCCGACAGCTAAGTTTCTTTTGCACAATCGATTCACCAGGTCTCCCTTGCATGCATCTTTATTCAAACACAATCAATGGAAAATATCATGTGATCTATTTCCCTCATTTGCACGGCTTCACAGTATGTCCACCTATTTGTGGAATGTGTATTTACCCCTCAATGCCTTCATTCTTTGATCAGTGCTGAAAAGTACAGATGCTAAATGCAACTCAATCCTGATTTAAATTCCACTTGCCCCCAGCCCAGTTATTGCTGTTGTCAAGAGCTTCACATTGACAAAGGCTTGAGAGAAAAGGTTTTAATAGTCAGTAGATGAAGCTGTGAACAAAATTCAACAAGGGAAGATACCAACAATTGTGATGTAAACAGGTTTTTTTAAAGTATGAGCTGCAAGTTTAACAACACCAATCCTCAAATGAGATGAGAAGACGTTTATTCTCAGAGTGGGGGATGGTAAATTCTTCTCCAAAATGAATTGTATTACTGAACTGCAAAATTAATATTCGATGTGTTTGATACAGTGGTCAACGTAGGCAGAGTGTGCACTAAGCATTGCAAAGTCAAATAATAATTGCATTCATAAAACGGTTTGTCACTTGATCCAGGAGAAAGCTTCCTTTATTGTAGAGAAATGAATGCATCCGGCCGTGCTTATGGCATTACCTCATCTGAAGGCAGAGACTGTCTCAGGATGGATCTCGGCTGGTTTGTGACTGATCGAGTCCTGAAATACAAAACTCATTGAGTAATCACAAGTTATGTCAAATTCTTCAGAGAATACATAAAGGATAGATGGTACCTCTTTCACCATCCAATCATTTAGTTCAGACTAATGTTCTGAAACATTACATGCTATAAATCACAGAAAGTATCAGGCCAAGTTAAAAGTCTGATTAAAAAGCATACACTTTATAAAAGTTGGGAAGTTAGGCTTAACCAATAGAAATTACTGCTTAAGCATCAGCTGGATTGTTGTATCCAGTAAATTCAGAAGGAGGGCCAGGCAATGGGAATTAAGAGAGATTGAGAGTTAAAAGTGGAAGAGGACAAAAGGAAGAGGAAATGAACATTAGACAGGATGAGACTATTGAAGAGGATGTAGAGTAACATTAGCTGAAACCTAGGCATTAAATATTGCTCATTTTTGTTACAGTTTAACCCTGTACTCAATTATATCTGAATTATATTGTTCTCATATCTCTAATAATACAATAAATTCATTCATGAAGAATTCTCAGCCGAAGAATTGTCACTCTAAGTTGATTTTCCAGAAGCTCAAAGAATAAATTAATAAAGAATTTTATATTGAATTTAAATAAATTCAATATAAAAGGCACATCAATAAAGAACTTGTCCTTGTGTTCCTTCAAATAAGTTTGAAAAATTATGAAAAGGAAAAATTGTTCCATCACAACACTACCAGCAGAGAAAATTCAATATATTTCACATGTACAGATTGCAGAACCTAGTTCCAGCTCAAAATATTACTGTCCAATAGGGAACACATGAATTCCAAGCACATAAAAGAGCAATGAGATTTTCATTAACAAGAGTTTTCTTCACACAAGACTGACAGAGTACAGAACATCAAACAGTACACACAGGAGCAGATCCTTCGGCCCATGATGTTGCGCTGAACATGAAATCAAATTAAACTAATCCCTTTTGCCTGCTCCTGATCCACGTTCCTCTATTCTTTGCGTGTTCATTTGCTTATCTAAAAGCCCCTTAAATGCCCCTATTGTATGTGCCTGCACCACCATCCCTGGTGAGTAAAAATAATTCAAGGACTTAATGAAGCGAAAGTCAGCAAATTTTGGATAATTTTGCATACTAATGTGTTTGTGAAAAATTATTATGGCGGGATCCATTTTATTTTTCTTTTTATTTGTTAATAGGTGTTGCTATGCTAAAGTTCACTTGCAACATCTTACATATTGATTCTTTAGTTAAGGAAAACCTGTAAGGACTATGGACCAACAATCAGAATCAAGAAATCTGAAGTTATGGGCTTAGACACAGAGACTCCAGCATCCATCAACTTTGACAATGTCACTCTGGAGGTGATCGACAACTTCATATGCCTTGGATAAAAGAGTACCAGCAACCTGTCCTTTGATGTCAAAAATCAGCACCAGGATTGCCAAGGTCACAGTTGTCCTGTTCAAGTTAAAAAATGGGGTGTGGATCAATGGCAAGCTAACTGAAAATACCAAGCTTTCTGTACCCCCCAGGCTTTGTATTCAGAGAACCGTCCATTACAGCAGTGAAGCATGGACAATAAGAAAAGCAGCAGAACAGCTTCTTCTTCTGCTACATCTGATGAATGTTGGGCACCTTCTGTCAAAACAGAGTTGTCAAATATGGACATATTTGTTGCGAATCTGTTGACTTGCCCATGTGAGCTGAATGAATGATGACCACCTGCCAAAAGCATGCTCAATGGCAAGCTTGCCATGGTATGAGACTAATAGGTCACCAGTCTGCAATAAAAACACGCCTGTAAATGAGTCCTTAAGTTCACCACAGAGTCGTTACGTGGGAAGTGTTAACTGCTGACCCGAGTGCCTGGAGATAAGCAGTCAGGAAGGACATGGATAAAGTGAAGGGGAAGGGAAAGGACCAGATGTTGGAAAAGCCCACCAGAAGGGAATAAAAAAAACAGCAGCACCCTCGGGCCAATACTATTTATCTGTTCCAGCTGCATAAGTGATTCATGAATCAACTTCTACAGCCACAAGAGGCAATGAGAGATACCCTGGATACAGTCCATTGTCTCCCAAGATGG
Organism: Sphyrna mokarran; assembly: GCA_024679065.1. NCBI lineage: Eukaryota > Metazoa > Chordata > Chondrichthyes > Carcharhiniformes > Carcharhinidae > Sphyrna > Sphyrna mokarran. Next base: position 27,300,727 of record JAGIQG010000019.1, read on the forward strand.
ATGGATGTCATCATAGATTTGGAACAGTCCTTTGTGTAAGAAAATGTTAAAACGCATTGCTAGTGCTAAGGATAGTTAACGTTGACAACATAAAAGTATTTGAAAAGAGGAAATTAATGCAAGTCAACTTCTTGGTTCACTAAAGAGCAATCAGAAAAAAAGGAGAATTTTCAAAATAAACTCCTCATAACAGTAGTGAACTGCAATAAAATCAAAGAGTTTGTTTTGCCACTGGCATACAGCATTGAAATAAGACTGAGCAAATTAATCTTTCGGAGTACCAAGTGTCTTGAAATTTGCACATTCGTTAATGACCAAAAATGATTTTAAGAACATTGTGTTTTCTGGGTATGAGTTGTCTAATATCTACTGCAAATAATTTCCCACTTATCTCTGCCATTGGCAAGGATCATCCTGAGCAACATGCACTTTTTCTAGGATAACTCCATTAAGATCACAGGGTGCATGACTTCTAACTTCTCCCACCCATTTTCTGGATCTAATCCTTTTGTAAACATTATGTTGTGACGTTCTGATTCTGGACACTCTCGCCAGGCCGTTTCGTGGAGCTCCCTAAACTATCCAAGCTCAACCTTTCTGTTCAATAATGAATGTAGCCTACAAGACTTTATTGAAGTTGTGCTGAGCACCTATTCGGTTGACAATGTGGCCTTATTATCCAGGGTGTAAGTAAGTAATCCCCCATCTTCAAGCAGACCTCCATTAGAATGTTTTGGTTGAGTAATGCTCTTTGATTTGTAGAGAACAAAAGAAATGGTAGCATGCATTCGGAAGCGGGAGATTGTTGACTTCTCACTCACAAACGTTCAGTCAATCTCTTCTCACTGATTTAATTTTGCCCAGGAAGGTTCAGTAGCATAAAAATTCAGGGCATTTGATGCCGAATCTTACATTGACATGATGGAAACCTTAATGGAAAGAGACTATGAGACTGTCACCAAGTGTGACTCCCTTACTGAGATGGCAAACTCAGCTTCTTCACACCTCACCTGTATGAAAAGTCTTGTCTACCTATCACTTGGTTCACTTTGAAAACCAGCACATTTAATTCTTAATTATTTGGGGAAGACAATGGCCTAGTGGTATTATCAACGGTCTGTTAATCCAGAAACTCAACTAATGTTCTAGGGGCCGAGGTTCAAATGGCAATTAGTGAACGTGAATACAATAAAAATATTTGGAAGTAAAAGTTTAATAATGACCTTGAAAATCATTGTCAATTATAGGAAAAACCCATCTGGTTCACTAATATCCTTCAGGAAAGGAAATCTGACTTCCTTACCCTGGCTGAGATATATGCGAGTCCAGAGCCACAGCAATATAGTTGACTCACAACTCCTGTGAAATGGCCCAGCAAGCCACTCAGTTGTATCAGCATTTCAAAAAGGCAGCTCACCACCACCTTGTCGAGGACAATTGAGAATGGCCGGTAAGTGCTGGCCAGCTAGCAATGCCCATGTCCCACAAATGAATAAAAAAACTTCTAAATCCATTCAAACCTTTTAAAAGAAAACCAGCTGATTGACAGGAAGAATCAAATGGAGTTTCCACCTCAGAGCTTCAGCACAGTAGCCAGTGGCACTACAGATGCACCATAGAAAGCATTCTTTCTGGTCGTGTCATAGCTTGGTATAATTCCTGTTCTGTCTAAGACTGCAAGAAACTACAAAGGGGGTGGCATGGCAACACAGTGATTAGCACTGCTGCCTCGCAGTGTCAGGGACCTGGATTCAATTGCCAGCTTGGGTCACTGTCTATGTAGATTTTGCATTTTCTATCTGTGTCTGCATGGATTTCTTCTGGGTGCTCTGGTTTCTTTCCACAGTCCAAAAAATGTGCTGGTTAGGTGGATTGGCCATTCTAAATTATCCCTAAATGTCAGGAGGACTACTAGGGTAAATGAATGGGGTAGTTGGGATAGGGCCCGGTTGGGATTGTGGTCGGTACAGATTCAATGAGCCGAATGGCTTCCTTCTGCACTGTAGGATTCTATGTGAATGAAGCCCAATTCAAACTCAAAACAGCCTCCCATCCATTGACACTGTCTACATTTCCCACTGTCTCGGAAAAGCACCCAACATAATCAAGGACCCCACACACTCTGGACATACACTTTTCCAACTTCTTCAACGGAAAAAGAAATAAAAGTCTGAGATTGTATACCAAGTGACTCAAGAACAGCTTATTCCCTGCTGTCATCAGACTTTTCATGGACCGACCTCACATTAAGTTGATCCTTCTTTGCACCCTAGCTACGATTGTAACACTACATTCTGCACCCTCTCCTTTCCTTCTCTAAATACGGTATGCTTTGTCTGTATAGCACACAAGAATCAATACTTCTCACAGATCCTAATACACGTGACAATAACAAATCAAATTAAAATCAAATCTTTGTACAGGCAGTGTTTCCTGAGGTGGAAATGAAGGAAAATACCGGGCTTAGTAAGACCAGAACCACGTTACGCTGTGCATGCAGCAGGGTGGATAGATGGGTGGAAGAAGATTTTTACAGGCATTCTTAAGACAATGCTAAGACATTTCTTTCAGTTTTTAAGCTCTGCCTGAAGTGAGGTGCATTTGGAAAGAAAAATCAAGGCCCCATTTTTAGATGATTCTCAAACCACCTGACTTTTTTTTCCATTTAAAATCATTTTGAGTGATTTGTGAGGAAAAGCTATCAGGTGACCAGATTATTCAATTATAAGATGATGGATGTGACAGAAAAGAATGAGGTAATATTTTGCAGAAGCAAATGCTGACAGACAAAAAGGTTTTTTTTAACAAGAACGTATTACAAAACACCGACTCTGATTGAATAATAGCATTTCAGAATTTACTCCTCACTCATTCACTCACAAGGATCAGGCAGTCAAGGAGTGGGGGGAGATGGGTGGCGGTGGGGAACGATCATTAACGGAATGAAATACTCTATGGCTGAGGAATCCTCATTTCCTGAGTACAGAGCAAAATGGATTCACATTCTAGGCCTTGCATTCCTTTGCGATATCTGGTGATTTTCTGGGAATCTCTCGAGTTGTGGAGTGCTTACACGTCCAGCAAACGTAACCATGGGGAGAAAGATATTTAAGTGAGGCAGGTGGCACGTAACAGCAGCTGCTACTTCATGCTTCTGTCAGTGCTAACCAGGAGTTCACAAACAGTACATCCCAAAGAAGTAGGTCTTTCGCCTTACACTGAAAGACGTGAAAGTGAAAAAGCACAAGGCCCTGGAGGACAAAAGGGTGGGATTTTGCAGCCTCTTCCGGGCCAGATCGTACAATCCCACCCGCTGCCAATGGAGATTTCCGTTCTGGGAACCTCGCCCAGCCCGATTCCGGAGTGGGTGAGGTGATAGAGTTTTGACTAAGGAGCTGGTACTCACTTCTGATTTTAACAGCTTCTGCAATGGGACTCAGGGCTAAGAGTGTTCTGGCTGCAGCTTCTGGACAACAGGTAGGAGCTTATTACAAATCCTGTAGGACTCCCTGATCTACTAAGGAGATTGGTGTTCCACGTGGAAGGTCCTTCCAACAGGTAAGCCTGTGCTGGCAAAACATCTAACCTTGATGACCTGAATGTAAGGTTACATGAAACCAGAACATGAGAAGAGTGTTTTGCCTTCTGAACCTTCTCCACTCACTCATATAACCATGGCTCACTCTTGACCTTAACTCTACTCTCCTACCCCCACTCCCCTCCATTTCTGAAAGTTCAGAAATCTGTTGATTTTAGTATTTAATGAGAGAGGGGTGGAATATCCACAACTCTCCCGGGGGTAGAGAATTCCAAAGACTCAAATCCTCTGAGTGAAGAAATTTGTCCTCTCCTCAGCTCTAAATGATCAATCCCACACCTTGACGTTGTACCCCTGCGTTCTAGATTCTCGGGCCACTGTCAAGCTCTGTCGAAATGTAAGTGGGTTCAGGTTATGCCAGGTGGAGCGCACACACTCTGGCTGCTGACTAGCCTCCAGCTGAGGAAAGAGGATGCCAGTAGGTAATGAGGTAGAGATTGGGTATTTAGTCCACATAAGGTACAGAAGAGAATGCTTCAGTCACAGGCAAACCTTGTCAAGTTAATGCAGTCCAATGGTATTAACACATGTCTTTCTACCAGTTGGGCTGGTTTGATAGCAGTAATTTTTCTGTCAAGCTCAATAGCTTTAACTAATTATTAATCTCAGTTTGTTCACCTATTTTTGTTTTTCTGACATTTGCGTTTCCAATACTCTCTGTTTTCATTCATTCCAGCCTGCAACATGTATTGAATTATTAATGCAATTCAAAAATGCCCAGGGAATCCAAAAAGGTTGTATTGCTGGAAGAAAATGGAACAGTGCAGTACCTACCATTGGTAGCACACCCAGGCAATACCAAGAATAAGAAGCACCGTCACAGCTCCAGTAAGAGTCAGCACTGCAACGAACCATTGCTCTGGACTCCAGTAAAAGGAGGTTAGTGTTAACACACTGGTAGTGAACTGAGAAAAGAGAATCAATATCAATTAGTCTGAAAGCTATTTAAAAGTCACAGCTAAAATCCAAAAAGAAATGCGCATCAATCTTTCCCAAACTTTCACATTCTAATGCAAGAATCAGAAATGAATTGAGAGGCAGAAATCTTTTACTTTCAAAGTGAGGAATTGCAAACTGACCCAATTGTCCAAATTAATTGTTAGCAAGAATATCCCAAAGCATTGCAATTCTCTCATCACAATTAACTTTATTCATTTTCCCTAAATATAAATAGAAATGATATTGAATATCACCCTGTCCCTAACTACTGAGGAATCCAGCAATTTCACACTATATAGGAACTTAAAGCACAAATTTTAAAATAGTTACCCCAATTAATACCCTTTGATGTTGCTTTGCAAACCATCAGTCGCCAGGAAGAAGTGCTAGTAAAACATTCATCATCATATTCATGCAATAAATACACCCCTGACAGGTTTATTAATAACCCCAGGATCATCGAAAGTAGGAATAGGCCAGTTAGCTCCATCATTCATTGTGATCATCTAACTAAATAGCCTGATTCCGCCTTCCCCCGATATCCTTTCATCCCTTTAGCCCTAAGAACTACATCCAACTCTCTCTTGAAAACATTTTGGTTGCAACTGCTTTCTGTGGTAATGAATTCCACAGGCTCACCACTCTCCCAGCGAAGAAATTTCTCCTCACCTCAGCTCTAAAAGGTTTACCTCATGTCCACGTACTGTTAATACTGATTCCGAACTCCCCCCACCATCAGAAACGTCTTTTTTTCTTCTAACCTATCTAGTCCTGTAAGAATATTTTAGGTTTCTATGAGATTTGCCCTCATCCCTTTCAAACTCCAAGGAATATAATTGACTGAATCCTAACTGACTCAATCTGTCCCCATACATCAAAGGAGTCAGTCTGATAAACATTTGTTACACTCTTCCTATAGCAAGAACATCCATCCTCAGATAAGGAGCTGTAACTATACACAATGTTCCAGGTATGGCCTCACCAAGGTCCTGTATAATTGCAGCAAGACATTCCTGCTCCTGTCCTTAAATCTTCTTGTTATGAGAACTAAAACATAGTTTGCTTTTTTTTTACTGCTTGCTACACCTGCATGCTTACTTGCAGCGACTGGTAAATGAGGGTAATCAGGTGTCATTGCACATTCCCCTCTCTAATTCTATAGCCATTCAGATAATAATCTACCTTCCTGGTTTTGCTACCAAAGTGGATAGCCTCACATTTATCCACATATTATTTCATCTGCCTTGAATTTGTCCACTCACTCAATCCAAATCACAATGAAGCATCTTTGGCATCTTTCTCACAGCTCACCGTCTCACCATCTCACCAAATAAGTTAGACGTAAAAAGGAAGACTCAATGAAATATCTACAGGAGTGATTTTAACACAATCCACCCAGTGAAAATCCAGGTAGACAGGTATTTAAAGTCAGCTGTGATAGTTAGTGTAAAACCTCCCTGTAGTAGTGCACACATTTCCCTAGAATCATAGAAATTTGCAACATGGAAGGAGGCCATTCGGCCCATTGTGTTTGCAATGGCTGACAAGGAGCTATCCAGGCTAATCTCATTTTTCTGATCTTGGTCTTTAACCTTGTAGATTTATTGCACTTCAAATGCATTTCCAATTATTTTTTAAATGTTACGAGGATTTCTGCCTCTTCCATGCTTTGAGAGAGTGGGTTCCAGAATACCACTGTCTTCTGGGTGAAAACATCCCTCCTCGATTCACCTTTAAGCCTCTTGCCTTTTATCCTAAATTTATGCCTCCTGATTTCTGACCCCGCAACTGGAATAAGGCCTTCCTATCCACTCTACCTAGACCGTATTTCCTGTCTCTTGTGATAGTCCACATTGTATCATAATACAGCTATGTTGCAAAACAATATGAACACGCTATAACCATGTTATAGAATTACTATATTTGAATTCAGTATAGTATCAGCCATTTCTACATTAATCCTTCCTATTTCTGTTTATTCTTAGAATGGTTACACGGAGAAAATGCTACCTCTGTGCTGGTGGTAGTTGTAGGTTGGGTGGTTGTCCATGGCACCACATGTATCACTGCAGTTACTGTTGAAGTTAGTCGCTGGTGTTTATCCCCGCCAAACTCATCCGTCACTTGGATCAGCAGCATGTACTCCTTGGAGTGCTCAATGCCTTGAAATTCCTCAAATTGAAATCTCTGAGTGGAGACCACCTTTGCAGGATTGTTGTCTGGCCGCTGAAGCTCAAACAGATTTTCCACGTTTGCTGCAGAGTAGTTATCAAAACATCAGAGTGACATGAAAAATCATTGAACATAGAACACAGAACATTACATCGGCCCTCAATGTTATGTCGATATGTGAAACCTATCTAAAGCCCATCTAACCTACACTATTCCAATATCATCCATATGTTTATCCAATAACCATTTAAATGCCCTTAATGTTGGCAAGTCCACTACTGTTGCAGGCAGGACATTCCACACCTTACTACTCTCTGAGTAAAGAACCTACCTCTGACATCTGTCCTCTGTCATCCCTCAATTTAAAGCTATGTCCCCTTGTGCTAGCCATCTCTAACCGAGGAAAAAAGCCCTCATTGTACAACCTCTCTGATCATCTCATATGCCTCTATTGAGTCACCTCTTAACCTTCTCTCTAATGAAAACAGCCTCAAGTCCCTCAGACTTTCCTCACAAGACCTTCCCACCATACCAGGATTTCTGGGATGGGTTTTCTATTCGTTGTTCAAGTGAGAAACTGACCTGGTTTCATAGAAACCTCCTGATGTTCAAGGTAGTCAATGAATTAGTCTGTTTCCAGAATAGGTGGCTGAACCACAAATGACTGTCTCTCATGCCCATGTGGAAGCTGAAGATATATTCCATTATTTCAGGACGTAGCTAGGCTCCTGCGTATTTTTCAACAGAACAGACGTGGCTAGCCTGGTCATGTCCTGCATCACCCGAACTCCTTTATTGAAATTGATGATGACTCAGCAAATTACATCATTTGTTATAGTGTACACAGGGTTCGAGTCCTAATCCAGGACTTGAGCTCAAAACCCAAGGCTGACACTCCAGTACGGGACTGAAAGTGTTGTCTGTTGGATAAGATTCTCTACGTGCTCAGATGTTCAAGATCGCAAGCAATTATATTGAGAAGAGCAGGGACTTATTTCCAGTATTTATCCCTCGATTAATTGAGGAATCAACCAAAATTCAAATCATGTACAATGTTATACATGTTTCTACAATCTAAACTTTATTGACTTAATCTTTCTTGGACAAAAACAAAAAATGCTGGAAAATCCCAGCCAGTCTGACAGTATCTGTGGAGAGAGATTAGAGCAAATCTTTTGAGTCTGGGTGACACGCTCTGATGTCAAATTATTGGCTCTATTCCTTCTCCACAGATGCTGTCAGACCTGCTGAGATTTTATAGCATTTTCTGCTTTTGTTTCAGATTCCAGCATCCAAGTATTTTGCTTTAAACTTTCTTGAAACTTCCACAAGTACTGTGGAAAATAAGGTAGAACAGTGGCATGGTATGGTTTTTTGTAAGGCAATTTTTGTCAATTGATTTATGTCAGTTTAACACTGAAATACCAACAAGCATAAGTTCTCTTAAATGTTTATGATATTTCCGAGCTAATTTACCAAAACAATTACATAGCTTCACCCAGTCATTCAGAAGATTGGCTTAGAAAAGTTTCCTGCACTGACACCAGTCCAAGTGTAAAATTTCCAAGTTAGCAGGTGGCACATAGCTAAGTAGGGAACGTGTCTCGTGAGCAAGATGCAAAGCAGCGTCAAGAGGATTTAGATAGACTTGACAGGTGGGCAAGGACATGGCAAATGGAATATATTGTGGAAAAATATTGTGAGGTGGGAGTATTTCTTAAATGGCAAGCAATTAGAAAGTATAAATATACAAAAGGGACCTGGATGTCCTCATCAGTAAGTCAGTAAAAGGTAACATGCAGGCACAGGAAGCAATTAGAAAAGCTAATGGTATGTTAGACTTTATTGCAAGAGGATTTGAGTACAGGACTAGTGAAGTCTTGCTTCAATTGTATAGGAGATTGGTTGACTACCCCTGGAGTACTGTGTGCAGTTTTCATTCTTTTACCTTAGAAAGGATATTGTTGCATTGAGGGAACGTAATGGAAGTTCACCAGACTTTCTCAAGATCACAGGACTGTCCAATGAAGAAAGATTCAAGAAGCTGGGCCTGCATCCTCTAAATAAAGGTGATCTTACTGAAATTTGCAAAATACTGAAAGATAGACAGGGTAGATGCAGTAAAGGTATTTCCCCTGGTTGAGGAGTTCAGAACCAGAGCACACAATTTCAAAATTAAGAGGTTGCAATTTAGGATTGATAAAGAGAAATGTTTTTAGTCAGAGGGTTGTGAATCTTTAGAATTCTCCATCCCAGAGGACTATGGAAGCTCAGTTATCAAATAGGTTCAAAGCAGAGAGTGAAGATTTCTAAATACCAATGACATAAGTGGCTATGAGAATAGTGTGGATAATCAGCCATAATCGCATTGAATAGTGGAACAGGCTTCATGAGCTAAATGGTCTACTCCTGCTGCTTTGTCCCAATGTCCTATTTGTTAGTATAGATTATATCCAAAAATGAAGATACTGTAGATCTTAAACTGACTTGATAACAGGATGACAGACGCCTGGCAGTGATAGTAATTTTCTGCAATTGTTTTGAATTTCTTGTAGTAAGACCTGCACTGTGTTTAATCAAAATTTTGTCAGTCTCATTGTCCTTAAAGTCTCTTGTACCTCCTTGCTTCTCATACCCATCCATAAAGATCAAAGCTGTTGAATTGAGTTTCAGAATGAATAAAATATTGTTCTACATACATAATGAGGCCATCTGGCAAAACAAATGTTTGGCCATCTGTTCACCCTACTTCTGTACATATAGTTGCTACTTCTGTACATATAGTTGCTACTTCTGTACAAACACCACAAACACCACAAACACCAACATATAGTTGCCAGATGGCCTCATAATGAATGCTTAGTTGAGACGATATGGGGTGAGATTCAGAGGCCTAACAAGCATGAATACAATAGGGTCAAAGCCCTGTAAAAGGAGATGGGCTTCTCATCTGCTGATCTCAATATCTGCCTATCTTCATTGCTGAGTTGCATGTGCCTTTGAAGGCAGCAGGCCTATCTCCAGCCTATGTAGGATGGGGTAGTCTTCTCCAGGATGGAGGTGCGATTGTGGGGGTCAACAAAGTGCCTGACTCCTGTTATCTATTTCTTGTACAAAAATCTGACTCTAAGGGTTTCTGAGAGTGAAGCATCATGGCAGAGGGTAGCGGTAGATTCAATATTACCCCTATTTGTGAGAGGACATCTATTTTTGTGCTTTGTTTACATTAGATTTATGTTCTGCTATGGGCAATCGAGATTGTCAGGAAATTTGGGCAAATTTTCTGACTGGCTAGGTGGAAACTTTGGTGCAATTTTGAATACAAATTGTCAAGGAAATTCTACGTTGGCTGGAATTTTACTGTGTTCACTCTGGCTGTTTACACCAGCGGGGTTATCTGGTCCCATTGGAATAAATTGAAATTTGGCCGAGCACCAAATTCTCCGTCCCCCATTGCAGTGGCGCTGGGTGTAAACTGTCGGAAATTACCAGCCGTTATTTCTACAGATAAGTCGCTTCTTGCCTTTAGACTTCAAATCAAATTTAATGAAGACATTTATTTAAAGAAACCAGGAACATCAATCTCCAAAGAGCATTCCCAAAATAAACAAGATTCAGGCTCACCTCCCACTATTGAATAGCTCAGTTCATGATCAGGCGAGTCCTTGTCAGAACACTGCAACTGGATAAACGGGGATGTGATAGTGGAATAGATGGTTTTCTCATAGTATTCTGGCTCACACACTGGAGGTTCATCATTTACGTTCTGGAATTCAAACAGCTAATTAGCAACAGCAGTGATAGAGAGAGAGAGAGATGCACGTGAGTGATGAATAACAGGACAGAATTAATTTTCAACATCAATGAATTCAAGCAAATAAATCAAAAATAAAGTCGGTCATTGTAAATTAAGCAGCTTCAATCCATTAAAATATGATGGTTTCATCAAGTAAAGAGCAGTTCATAAATACAGACTTAATCTCTCAGTCTAATGAAAAGTACTTGGAGTTATTAAGGTATGGAAGGAAGCCATTTGGCCCATCAAGCCTGTGGCAGCTCCTTGTAGACCATCCCTGTCAGTCAAATTCCCCATTTTATTTCCCCATTGCCCTATAAATTTCAAGCCCAATCTAAAAATGTTACAGGATTTTCAAAATTTCATTTATCCTATAATAGTGCCAGCTATTGGTTAATTTCTAAAGCTTCTCATCACAGTAAGAATCCAATTTAGATATCAACTTTAATTTTGAAAATATGACTGACTTTTAACTGACTGGAAATTTTGCAATTTGAAATGAGACAGAACAAACAACTTAAAAAGGCAAGGCCAACTTCCATGGTGAAGGTAAGTACACAAAGCAGAGTGCAAAGAAAGAGACGTTGCCTATAATCCAGACATCCATCAAAACTCATCGTAAAGGAAGAGGCATTAAAATACAAATGTTATTAAAATAATGGCTGCTATAGACCGACCCACCCAAAACCTCTTGGGAATCCACAATGGTTAAAATGTTTTCAAGGCAAGGCTGCAGTGATTGCAACAGATTGCAAGAAAGACTTTAGCAGAAGAGACAGGACGAAAACAGAACCTTCTTTCTATCTCTCTTTCAGAACAATTGTATTACCCAGTTTGGAAGACAGCTTTACTAGAAATCTACCAAGATCTTTTAATAATTGCAATAGTTTCTACATGTGACATCCAAGAAATCAGCTAACCCAAAATGGCCATAATGTTTAAAAATCTACACTGCAAGGATAATCGAAGGACCCAGTTGGAATCTAACTTTTTTTTGTTTCTGGTATATATGCGTGTGTGTGTGTGTGTGTGTGTGTGTGTGTGTGTGTTGTGTTTGTTTGTATATGTGTTTGCTTTTGTGTTTTTGTATGCGTGTGTTAATTAATTTGCTCCTTCTTTACTGAAGACAACCTTGTTTAAATGGTTCCTTATTGTCACAGCTTAAATAGTTTGAAGGGAGGGGAATGAGTTCCTCTCTTCTCATCTGGCTGTGACACAGAATAGTTGTCATTATTCATCTGATGCTTCTGCTTGCTACTAGAATTCTCTTAAAAATGCATAGTGTTATAATTGTTATTTACTGGGAATTACTATTGATCAGAAACTGATTTGTATTGGGCATACTTATGGCTAGCAAGAATCAGAGATTAGGAATTCTGCAATAAATAACTTACCTCCCTACTCCTCAAAGCCTGTCAGCATCTATAAGTCAGCAGTGCGATGGAATTCTTGCCTAGATGAGTACAGCTCCAAGAACACTCAAGAAGCTCAACCATCCAGGCCAAAGCAGCCCACTTGATCAGAATCCCATCCACAAACATTCACTCTCTCCACCACAGATATACAATGATATACAATGGTAACCATATGTATATCATCATTACAGGAACTCAGCAAGGCATTTGAGGCAGCATCTTCCAAACCCACAATTACTACCATCTAGAAGCACAAGGAAAGCAGGTAAATGGAAACACCACCACCTGGAAGTTCCCTGCCAAGTCACTCACAACTTGACTTGGAAAGAACGGTGATATATTTCCATGTTGCTGGATCAAAATCCTGGAATTCCCTCAGCATTAGCATTGTGGGTGTATGGAGACACGGACTGCAGTGGTTCAAGAGGGAAGCTCATCATCACCTTCCCAAAGGTAATTGTGATGGATAATAAATGCCGGCTCAGATAGCGACACTCACATCCCATGAATGAATAAAAGAAATTATATCAGTAACTGTACTTTACTGGCTATACAATACTATGTGATATCAGGATATTGTGAAAAGCACAAATAGAAGTCTTTCTCTTTTGTAGAAGAGGAAAGAGGAAAATATATCATGGGAGCTAAATTTCAGTTTTCTGCTATTTTTCTTCCCTTTTGGTTTTTAGATGGCTCCTAGTCTTTGGCAACATATCAGAAGTATTGGGTGAAGATTCATTGGCTAAGATTCTTTTCTTCATGGCCAATTCCCAAAGACATTTTCTGTTCCTCTAATTCTGATGCAGTTCCAACCCATTTGCCTGGTTGAGCATTATTTCCCACACAGAAGTGCTGGTAGGTTTCCTGGTATTCAGGGAAGTCAGTGTGATATACCAGAGTAGCCATTACCCCAGTCTGATCATCACTTGCTGTATACCTTCCATAGTCATGACTGGCTTCAGGCCACCATGTTCAATGCTGAGAAGTGTCCCCCAGCCTAGCTCAGGTAAGGTGCCTCAAATATCTGAGAAACAGGTAAAGCTAGCTGTTTCAAGCTCTTACTATGCCACAAGTGGTATCCTCCACCAACAGGATGCTGCTGTCAATACATTCTGCTTACCAGAATAAGTTATGTGGTATTTGAATTTGTACCAAAAAGTGCACAAACATCAATTTAAGATCATCAGTCAGGCTCATAATGTGCTCACGTACACATGCTGGAAGCTATACATAATTCACACTCAGTACTGTTCTTTGCAGACAGAAGGTATATGCCCACGCATTGCATCTTTTTCAACTTGACAAACGCTTGGGGGTCAGACATTTCCTGATTCATTCCCCATGACAATTCTTGGACCAATAACAGTCAACCTGCCTGATTTGAATTTAGACATTGCTTGATAGTTTACTGTTCCCTGGTGCATTCTCCATAGCAACACCACCACCAATCATAATCCACTTGCCAACTAGTCAGCACCCTTTTCTCAGGCAATATAAATTTTTGTTCCTTTTGAGATTTGGTATTCTTCTGAATCTGCCCTGATGAGTGCAAGATGAAAACTTTCAAGAGTATAACTCTCCATAATCAAGTTCTATACTACAAGCAAATGACATGATATATTTTCGTAACATACAAACATATTTGTAACATATTACAGTAGGAGCTGTGGTACAGTGGGTAACATCCAGGCCTCAGACTCTTGCTTCCAGTTTCACTCGGGGATTTGATGGACATTGAACGTGCATAATGGCTTTAGCTAAACAGATTGATTCTGAACCTTAAAATCCTTCCTATACACCTATAGCAGGAGATAAGAATGGGAGAGTCTACTGGTTCAGCTGGAATCTGTAAAAGGCAATAACAAGACACTTCAGTATCTTGTCAAGCATCATCTTAGACCAAGACAAGGAAGTCCATTATTGTCAATGCCCTCTTGGGACACGGTACCTGAAGAGAGAGAGAGAACTTACACATTCCCTGATGAAGGGTCACCCAGACTTGAAACATTGGCTCTAACCTCTCTCCACAGATGCTCTCAAACCTGCTAAGATTTTCCAGCAATTCTTGTTTTGTTTCAGATTCCAGCATCCCCATAATTTCTTCTAAACTTATACATTATGTTCTTTAACTATTAACACTGAAGCCATAATTATTGTGAAGTTAACATGTAAATGCCATAAGTTATCACTAGATGGCACTCTAAGTACACATTGGGACTGAATTGAACATTTGAGTAATCAGATGTTTGTACATTTGAAAGGATTTTGCATGTGGATCTAACTGAATAATATTTATAGGGAAACACTTTAAAAATCTCTACCTCTACCTGGGGTGACATAGTGAAACAGTGATCAGCACTCACAGTGCCAGGGACCTGGGTTTGATTCCCAATCCGGGTGATTGTGCAGTATTCGCACATTCTCTGCATGACTTTCCTTCAGGTGTTCTGGGTTCCTCCCACAGTCCGAAAGATATGCTGGTTTAGGCGGTTGGCCATGCTAAATTCTCCCTCAGTGCACATGAGCAAGCGCCGAAGAGACGACTAGAGGATTTTCATAGTCACTTCATTGCAGAGTTAATGTAAGCCCATTTATGACAGTGATATATAAACTTAAACTTCATTATTTAGATCCCTGGCACATTTTGTTAATCACTGATACCCTTATTTCTCATCTAGATTCTTATTTCTCCCATCATATTTTATATCTCTCATATAATTATGTCACTTGTAATTATGAACACAAATGAGTGATTCGACAGATGGCTTCATATATTTTCTCTCACGGGATCCAAACATAATTCTTTGTGAGTGGAAGTATATGATTGAACATTCCGAATAGTCAGGCAGTGATACACCCAGCTGTTGTATGGTCAATACCCAAAGGAATGTCGAACAAATGAAAGTGCTCTTAAAGCCAGCTCCACAAGCGTTTAGGCAAAACTCGTCCAAAATCAACTTTGGTGGACCGGACACTGTGATCAGATGGGCAAAAAGCATCTCCCCACCAGGTCCCCTTTTCTCAATCCTCAAGTGGTCAATGTTCCAAGAGAGCACAAAGGAAATCTCTTAAGGACATTCTAAAACACACTTTAAGGTGTGGCCGCATTGGCATTAATAATTCTGAGGACCTTGTTTTTGATTGTTCAAAATGTGACAATTTGTCCATCAAGCTGCATCACGCTTTGAGTCACAATTGGAACACCAGTTCCTGCCAGCTCCCCTCCAAACCACATACCATCTAGACTTGGAATTATATCATCGCTCCTTCATTATTGCCGAGTAAAAATCCTGGAACTCACTTCCTAACAGTACTGTGGGTATACCTGCAATAGATG
This sequence comes from Sphyrna mokarran, assembly GCA_024679065.1. Lineage (NCBI taxonomy): Eukaryota > Metazoa > Chordata > Chondrichthyes > Carcharhiniformes > Carcharhinidae > Sphyrna > Sphyrna mokarran. The sequence continues at coordinate 27,315,984 of JAGIQG010000019.1, forward strand.
TACTAGACCACCCACACACAGAGGGTGGTGGAATGAGCTGCTAGAGGAGGTGATAGAGCCAGGTACAATTATAACATTTAAAAGACATTTGGACAGGTACATGAATGAGAAAGGTTTAGTAGGATACGGGCCAAACATAGGCAAATGGGACTAGTTGAGTTTAAGAAACCTGGTCAGCATGGACAGGTTGGGCCGAGGGGCTTGTTTCCCTGCTCTATATTTTTATGACTACAGCAGTTCAAGGAGATGGCTCAGCATCACCTTCTCAAGAACAATTAAAGATGGGCAATAAATGCTTGCCTAGTCAGTGACACCCACATTCTGTGAAAGAATGAGGAACATCTCATTGATGAGACAGAGTGGTAGCAGAGAAAGAAAGAAAGGGAAGCAAATCCTACACTTCAGATCTTTCTGATCACCCTGACCCATCAGCCCAAAGATCTGCAGTTCACGAATCAGCCATTCAATCCCATAAAAACCATGGCAGAACCTCATGATCCCGAGCAGACGTCATCCTCAAATTATAGGATAACTAGTAACAATGAGGTAAATGCTAAATCTAGTTAGTATTTTGCCCTTACAGCACCAATTAAACATATCTCTATACTCGGCCAGTGTTCTCAGCGCCTGCATTCGGAACCAGGTTCAACAGTGTTGATGTTGAGTGGTGATTGGTTTGTGTCTCGGTGTTCTATGCCTCAAAATTCAGTTTATAGTTTTAAACCTATTCCAAAGGATCTCAGAAGATCTCTGTAACTGTGAATTGTCACAATGGGATGATCTGTGCTGAAGTAAGCAAGCTTTAGTTTAAATGTTTTGGTTGAATTGCATAGAGAAAATATAATCTAGAGTTCAGTTTTGACAGAATAGTATCTTACCATCACATTAATAGTTACTATCGCTGAGCTGCTTCTCTGTCTGAGTGGATCTATTTGAAGATCATTATTCATGTCCACAGCTTTGATAGTGAGGATATAAGTACCGTGTGTTTCTTTATCCAGTATATTTAGAAGCCTTATCCGACCTGTTGGGGTAAAAATAAACTGTTGCTGAACTAGTAAAAGTTTAAAAGATATGTCTTCCTTGGTATCCTGCAAAAGATTAAACCAAATACAAATAAATAAATATTACTGACTATTTCTGAAAACAGCCATGATTTTTTCTTGGTTATTTGACTCTCTCATCTGGAGAAGTAAGAAGTCTCACAATACCAGGTTAAAGTCCAACAGGTTTATTTGGAATCACAAACTTTCGGAACATTGCTCTTTCGTCAGGTGAGCATTCCGAAAGCTTGTGATTCCAAATAAATCTGTTGGACTTTAACTTGGTATTGTGAAACTTCCCACTGTGCCCATCCCAGTCCACATCATCTGGAGAAGTACAAGATAAATGAGGAGCAAATAAACGTGGCTGCAAATCATTCATCTACCAGAGGGAACATATTGATGAGGAAAGGTACTGCCAATAATGAATGATTGGCTTTCAAATCACAGCCATGCATCCAATATATTAGAACATATTTCAATAGATATCTCACTGTGTTGGGAGGTAATCTGAGACCTGCCACCCAGTTTTTGAGGTTTACAAAGTCCTCCTTGCTCTTCTCACTGTTGTAACATAGAATTTCTATTGAAACATTGGACTCAACTCACATATTTAAGGGAATGTATTGATTCTGTAAGATGCATCTTTCAGAATCTTAGGTAGAATCTTCTGCATCTTAGGGAGAACAATGGATGATAATGGCACTCAAAAGATACTCAGAAATGCTTTTCTTCCTATGGGACAGTGCTCTTGAATTGTTCCTATCCCTTTAAATCTAGCCAAATTTACACTTGAAACAATGGGTAATCTATTTGATTGAAGTCTGTCTTCAACCTATCACCAGCCATTCTGGCAAAGAAGCCAAAATAATTTTTGATTTGATTTATTATTGTCACATGTATCAACATACACTGAAAAGTATAGTTGCTTGCACGATATACAGAAAATATATATAAGGACATATATTATATATATGAAATAATATCCATATAAGGAAATATAATATATATGACAACACATATAAAATAAGGAAATCATAGGTTGACTTCCAATAGGAATGATAAAAGATAGGAGAATGGGGATAAAAAAAATCAGTCATGATTGAATGGCGGAGCAGACTCGATGGGCCGAGTGGTTTAATTCTGCTCCTATATTTCATGGTCTTATGATATAGCTCCCAAAGACAACTTCAGCTGCAATTTTCCGACTATGCTCATGCCAAGGCTGAAAATTCCTGCCCAAGATCGATGGATTTTTGCACGATCGCTACAATTCCTGTGGCAGGCAGGATGGGAAAATTCCACCCAATTTTCTCATTAGGATCATGCAACAGGTTTTACATCTAATGAGTTGCTAAGTGGAACATACACTGAAAAAGAACACAAAGACATATTCAGTGAGAAATATAAATCAAAACCTCAAAATGACCTTACAGTACCTGAGTCAGATTCAATATAAAACTTGGGTGGGACATCAGTGTTGCCTCCTACAATAGAATATTTCACATTGTTTTCTGGTAGATCACCATCACTAAATGCTGCTGTTCCAACGAGAGCCCCAATTGGGCTGTCTTCAAATATATTCAATGTTCTTGATCCGGAGAAAGGGGTCCTTTCATTCACGGGTGTGACCTTCACTATAACAGTGGAGGTGCCTGGACAAACAGATAGTGAAATGGCTCAAAGTAATTTAACTTCATGGTTACATCAGTATCTAAGCTGCTTACTAAGTAAATTATATGTAGACACAGACTTACTTGTCAATTGGGGAATACCATTATCCTCTATCTTAACAAATATTGTATGTTGGAAGTTAACTGCAGCAAACGAACTATCATCATATTGCAAAAGTGAATTCCCAACCTGCAAAATAAGCAAAGTTGTTCATTGTAAGTGAATCAATACCTTATGCAGGAGATTACACTGATTACAGGGTCTTTTGTAGTCAATCCAAGAAGGTTTAACCTTGGTAAAGTGGAGATTCAATCTCAGTTCAAACTTTGGGTTTGGTTGCATTTTATCTGATTTGATTCCAGTGAATTTGAAACAAATCTGCAAAGTGACATTGTGAAGCACAGGCATAGTGGGGGCTGGCAATGCTCCTTTTCCACATTTTTTACAACTTGATTCAAAAGCAGTTTAACCACCAGCGCAGCAAGAACCATTTCAATTTTCACACTGCATGCATGTTAATATTAAAAGCTTCAAAAATGACAATGCTGAAGTGGAATTTGAGAATTGATTCATTGTCATATTCTTAATTCACAATATTATATGAAATTGAATAAATGATGAAATTATAGTTTGTGATATTATGCATGAGTATTGTGTGTTTTAGAGAGGATACAGAAAAGATTTACCAGGATGTTGCCTGGTAAGGAGGGCAATAGGTGTGAGGAAGGGTTGGAGAAACTTGGTTTATTCTCACTAGAACAACAGTGGGTGAAGGGCGACCTGACTGAAGTCTACAAGATTATGAAAGGCATGGACAGAGTGGATAGTCAGAAGCTTTTTACTCCAAAGTGGAAGAGTCAATTACTGGAGGGCACAGGTTTAAGGTGTGAAGGATAACGTTTAAAAGAGATATACGAGGCAGATTTTTTACATAGAGGATGGTGGGTGCCTGCAACTCATTGCTGGGTGACGCAGTGGAAGTGGATAAAATAGTGACTTTTAAGGGGCATCTTGACAAATACATGAATAGAATGGGAATAGAGGGAAATGGTCCCCAGAAGGGTAGGGATTTTAGTAAAGTTGGGCTACATGGTTGGTGCAGGCCTGGAAGCCCAAAGGGCCTGTTCCTGTGCTGTAATGTCTTTTGTTCTTATATACATTGTTCGAAACAAAGAAACATAAAAACTAGAAACAGGCGAGGCCATTCAGCCCTTCAAGCCTGCTCCGGCATTCATTTTGATCATGGTTGATCATGAAATTCAATATCCTGATTCCTCCTTCCCCCCATATCCCTTGATCCCTTTAGCACCAAGTTATCGTATTCAAGTTAGTTTGAAGATGATATGAAGGATTCAGAAAAGTAACTATTTGCAATCTGCGATCATCCCTAATGACTTGTTCTCCCAAAATTGGATGGGTTTAGGATCAGATGCTTGAGTCCAGGACAGGAATGTTGTTGGAACATGTTTAGAGCCATTGGAAATGTCAAACTCCAGAAGGTTAGGGGCACATTATGATATTCTATGCAACTGACTTTTGTGAAAAGACTTGGAAGAACAATTGCTCAAGAAGCAAACTGAGATTGTGATGCAGCAGATCAGAGAGTCTGGAAAGTGTGGATGTTATGGATTCATAATTGTCATTTGATCTATGGACGAGCATTTGTTTAAACAGTTGACCAACAGCAGGGGAAGATTTTCCCTCAGCATAACAAAATTTTTATTTTTTTTTATTTGTTCTTAGGATGTGGGTGATCTGGAGAGGGACGTTTATTGTCTATTCTATAATCTACAAGATTATGAGGGGCATGAACAGAGTGAATATTCAGAAGCTTTTTCCCAGGGTGAAAGAGTCAATTCCTAGATTTAAGGTACGAGGGGCAAGGTTTAAAAGAGATGTACGAGGTAAGTCTTTGACACAGAGGGTGCTGAGTGCCTGGAACTCGCTGCCATGGGGGATAGTGGAAGCAGATACAATAGTGACTTTTAAGGGGTGTCTTGACAAACACATGAATAGAATGGAAATCGAGCGATAGGGTTTCCAGAAGGGTAGAGGGTTTTAATCCAGTGAGGCAGCGTGGTCAGCGCAAGCATGGAGGGCCAAAGGGCCTGTTCCTGTGCTGTAATTTTCTTTGTTCTTTGCTCACCCTACAAAGATGATGCTGACTTGTTTCTCGAATATTGGAACCTCGTGCTGATTGGGTACCCAGAGTGGAGGAGGTTAAAGAACTGGAGGATCTTGAGGCAGTCATGATGGTAATGGAGAGAGTCATAATAGTACATGTATAACTCAGAGAGAAATTTGGATTGATGACGATCGCACAATTTGGCTAGTTTTGCTCTTTCAGTTGTTTCTCAGTGCTTGGCAGTTGTGTTGGTGATCTATTCCACATGTTTATTACTGTGTAGATGGAGAGTAACAACCTTTCTAGTTGTTAGCTTTTGTGACAGTTATTAATCTTATGAAATCTTACATAATACAAACAGATTGGGTGGGATTTTATGGTCTCACTTGAACGAGACCAGAAATTCCTGCCCTGAGGTCAAACAGAAATTTCCATTGTCGGACCCTTACTCGTTCTGATTCCATGTGGGCGAGGTAGTGGAGTTCCAGCCACTATATTCATATTATCCATACTTATTGCCAAGACAAATCTGGAGCATATTATGAGATAGTTGTGCCTTTATTTGCTGCACAGGTAGAAATCCTTTAAACTCCTTAAGAATTTGGCAATTAAAAGTAAAAGGAAATTAAGAATTTGACCAGCCTTATTAGAGGATTTTAATAGTCTTCCCCAATATAAAATAGCACTTTGCATTTCTTTTATGATATTGGGAGTCAGAAATAGCTTTGAACTCATTTATTATAGTCACATAAGGAAAGAATAAATTTAATTCTGCGGCAGTTCAATGGACTTAAATTGTACTTACAGTAATTTCATTGTCAGTAATGTTAAACCTTCCTGTTGAATATGTGTCGAGAATCATTGTATACTGCAGGATATTGTTAACCGCTGTTCTGTCATTATCCCAGCAATTCAGCGATACAACTGGAGTGCCCTCTGGGGAAGTTTCGGCAAGCTCAATGCTGGAAAATGTAAGAAAGGAAAAAGTTAAAGCTACTTAATAAACATGTTTAGAAAAAGGATCAACGTTGCTTCCAACTCAAACATCAATTTAAACACATTACAGAACCAAAGAAGAAAAAGCAATGGAAAAGTTTGTATATTTGACAGAAGACAGGAATTGAGACCATAAAGATAAAATAGTCATTGAAACTTCCAATAGGGAATTCAGGAGAAACATCTTTACTGAGAGAGTACTTAAAATAAGCAATTTGCTAGATGAGGTGACAACATAGATGCATCAAGAGGAAGGCAAATAAGCACATGAAGGAGAGAGGAATAGAAAACATGTTGATAGGGTTAGTTGAGGAGGGATAGAAGGAGCTTAATGGAGCACAAATTCTGATATACACCTAGTGGTATATTGCAAGATCTGAACATTACGTGTTTGTATAATTGCCTATTCTGCTGCCCTCTTTTTGAAGAAGTGCAAATAAAGTTGTCCAGGAATGGCTGTCCACTGTGAGTTCATGAGGTTTACAACAGTTTTTGTAAAACATGAACGGTATATAGATAAGCTTCCTCTGTTTGCCATTGTGAGGGTAGTCACTGCCAGGTTGGCACTGTCCCCTGGCACCCTGGCAGTAGCAGCCTGAGAATGTCAAACTAGCAGTGCCACCCTATCAAGGCCAATGTGGCAGTACACCTTTGGCAATGCCAGGGCCAGACCTTCTAGGAAGCTCCATTGGGGAGTTAGATATTGGGGGGTGGGAGGGTTGGTGATTGCCCTGATCCATGCAGATGTGGGGTGTTGTCCAGATGCTTTTGGGGATGCAAGGAGATTGCCCTTAGCTATTGGGGAGGGTGTTGCCATGCTGCTTGCGGGGCAGCAGTCCTTGTATTCATAGTGGGGGGTTTTCAGTGCTTTAAAAAGAATGCCCAGTTGCTATAGAGCCAAGACTGGAAATTCTCTTTCTGTCCTGCCAGCTATGCTTCCCGTGGCAGGCAGGATGGGAAAATTCCATCTTATATATTTCAATAAGATCATCTCTCATTCTTCTGAATTCCAACCAATTCAGATTCAGATCCAGGAGTTTTGAAGATCAGGATCTGGTTCCAGTCCTGGTCCATTTGTCAAGTGATTTTTCTTTGATTGCTTCTAACACATTTCTATCCTTTTTTAAAATCAGGAGACTAAAACATCACTGGGAAGTGGCCGTGTTTTAAAAGGGGAAAAAGAAATTTGAACGTATGATTATTAATGCCTTGTTGGTGTACTGTTAATTTCTTATTAATGATTTGTTATTAACTTGGATATCACAAGCCTTGTTAACTCCCTGTTAACACCACATTAATGGCATGTCAATTCCCTATTGGTACCTTGTTAATTTTTTAAAAATGTCCTGTTGGTGAGTTTTCACTTAAAGGATCAGCAGTTTTTTTTTAGGGAGAATTTCAAGTACTGCGGTCACATTTGCTGATCTGGGATTCATTCAATAATGCAGCAGCTGAAGTGGTCCAATTTGCTGAAATTGTCATTTTAGCCAGTCCACTGTTGCCACTGGAAAACAAGGACTCCAAATACCAGTTTGCAGCAGGATCTTAAACAGTCTCGTGTGCTGCATGATAATCAGCTGAGCTTCCATAATTGAAGGACACTATGGGGACCTCGGTTCTTCATTGACCCACATCTTGTTTTGGACTTCTGTTTCTTTTGGTGTGCTAAACCTTTAAAGGGACTGCCTTTGTATTTTGTCCTTCAGTTTTGTAAATTTAGTTTAATACGGGGAGTTGGTCCAAAATAGGGTGCTCAGCTGAACAGATCTGGGTTTACAGGCTCCATCTACAGGTCCAGGCAATGGGTGATCAATAGTGCCAATAGTTTGCCCCACTATCGCGGTTATATTCACAGCTGGATGTCCCTGGGAAGGAAACACGTAGTGTCCGAGGGCTTTCCATGCTTGCTGGGCATTGCAGGGACCTTTAATCACATTTTAATTTGATGTTTTAAGTTGCCTTTCCATTTTGTTTTTGGGTGGTTCCCCTCCTTTTAGGGAGCTGCCCCTTTTTGAATTGTCCCTAAGTTGATTTTGTTTATTTGGTTGAACACAATGGTGCTGGGTTTACAGGCACTTTAAACAGTTCAGTAGTAAATCCACCTGCATTGTGGAAAATTGGAAATACAAGGTCCCCATAGTTTTGAATGTTTAAATAAATTATTGTTAGGACATACAGCTGGAATTAACCATCAGGTAATTTAAATGTAATTTGAAATACCAACTCCATAAACAGCACAATTTGGATTATGGTTTGTGTCTGTGATTAAGAAGTGTAGAAATCAATGGTATATGTGTAAATAATAATAATCTGTTTTTTAAACTCTGAAAATGGCCATGATCATTGAATTGGGATGTACAAACTGTAGCTCTGCTTAATTTCTTACAGTTCCTGTTCTCATGCTGGGTTAATAAACACCCTTGGGGGATATCAATAGGTGCTTGAAGCTGCTTGAGAGGAATGCAATTAGTGTCACTGCAGGGGGCTCTGAGTAGACAGGTATTAAGAACTCAGTAAGAATTTAGCAACACCAACCAGTATTTTGTACAAATAATAATATACAGAACAATTTATTTCAGTGTAAAGCGAACCAATCTGCCTTTCCATCATTATAAGAGATTAAAAAGAAAGATAAGATTAAGTCATAAATCATACAAGTTGACAACATCACCAGGAATCTTTGGTTACTAGTCCATATTCAACATGTCTATGTTAATTGCTCATGACACAAATGCATTGGAAGCCTTCTGCTTAGTCAATTGAGCTAGTTGTATCTTTGAATCTTAAAGTGGGGGCTGCATGGTGTTGCAGTGGTTAACACTACTGCCTCTCAGTGCCAGGTTCAATTCTAGCCCCGGATGACTGGCCGCATGGAGTTTGCATATTCTCCCCAGTTGTGTGTGAGTTTTCCTTGGGTGCTTCAGTTTCCTCCCAAGATCCAAAAATGTGCAGCTTAGATGGGTTGGCTGTGCTAAACTTGTCCTCAGATGTATAGGTTAGGAGAATTAGTGGGATAAACATGCGGGATTATGTGGATAGGGCCTGAGATGTTTTGTTGGTGCAGACTTGATGGGCTGAATGGCCACCTTTTGGGCTACAGAAGGGATTCTATGATAACATTGGCTCAGCATTTTCAGCCTCAATCAAGAATTGTGAATCTGCAGTAACCTAGTAACATACAATGTTCACCAAAATAAAATCAGGTAGACTCTTACTTGAAATAAATAATAATCTCTGATGATAAGTAACTTGAACTGTTTTTTAATTGCATTACTCTATCTGATTGGTGATTTTCACACAATGATGTTACATCATGTTGTAAGTGATGTAACACTATTAATCAGGAACTTCTACCTACTTTATTCAGTTGCCTGCATATTCTTGGGTGCTGGACCTGATTCACCCAATATTCCCCAAAAACAGACTATCCCACTGGAGGGAGTTGGAGGGGCTGGGCGTAGATGTTGGACACCACCCTGGGTGCAATGGTCTCCCCCAGGACTTTGACTTCAATTAAACTTCCAATAGGAAGAACAGATAGGTCCCACAACATAGGAATGAATTTAATTTAACACTGCAGTGTTTCAGCCATAAACTGATCCTGACTAAAACCTTCAATGTATTTGTATACAGTAGCTTTGAAATATGCCTTGAACAACTACAAATCCTGCCTAAAGATTGTGGTAGCAGTGAGGAAGCTGTGGGTGAGGGAAGAGGGGAAAGAGTAGGGGTGAGGGATGGAGAATCCCTTCATCTACTTAGATCAATGAAGAAATAAAGAACAACAAATAAGTATTTTTCCAGCAGCTTCCATGATTTCAGAATGTTCCCCCAGAGTGTCCAGCTGCTTTTTGAAACGTGGTCACTGCGAAACGTGGAAATTGTGCCAGCCAAACACTTTGTGCACAGCAAGCTCCAATATTGGATCTTTTACATTCATTTATGAGATTACAGGTGACCTCAGATTGACATTATATCGAGCATTGGTACCATAGACAGTGCAGCATTCTCTCAGAGTTGTGTTGATTGTGAGCCCATGTGCCCAACTCTCTGGAATGGGACTCAAACCCATTGAAGAACTCCAGACAGCAGAATGCTTCAGGATAGTAGAGACCCATCAATGGTGCATCAGGTCCACCTGCTATCACAGCAGCCCTCTATTGTCCGTGGATGACAAACTGAGAAAAGCACAATGCCCACCTACCCTTTTTGTCAGCATGATTAGCACCAAATGGCACGGACAATGTAAAATCTCGTCAATGCGCTAATGGCTTTAATTGGCTCTTTAATTGTTGTTAGGTATAGCTCCGTCTCCCGCGTGAGCCTGCCAACTTCAATATTGCAGGCACGCCCCATGACATTAGGACACAGCTCTGATATCATCTTCTGCAATTTTACATGCGTTTGGATCAGTCATGTGCCCAGTGGGGCACAGTAACATTGTGGCTCATTTCTTCAGTAAAGAATGGGACCAATGATCTTGTGGAAATGCTCACTCTCAATGCCACTTGTTGGAAAAGTAGGATATATGTCTTCCACAACCCAGGTCCCATTTTGTTCTTTACTCTCAATGTCACAGTGGTCCCTTCAGCACTCAGAAGATTTATTGCCCAATTTGCAGATAATACGGAAATTACAATTCTGAATTCAATAATCTGTAAAGTGGTACTCACATATAGAGGTGCCTGGAGCACTGAGGAGGATTATCATTAATGTCCGCAATGTGGACTGTAAGTGTGGCTGTGGAGGAATGAACTCTGTCTGAATCATAAGCTCTTATTTCCAGTATGGGACTGGTCAGTGTATTAGGGTCATCATAATCCAAGGGGGAGGCCATTTTGATTTCACCTGTGTCTGTGAACAGATTGTACAAATAGTCATCACTTTGGCTGAAGTTGAACTTGGTTTCTCATGTAGTATCAGAGCTGATAAGGATACAAAATATTTTTTGAAATTATTATTGCACTTTATTCTTTGGTCAGAATTACTTATCCAGAATGTGTGCTGTCAACATCGTGTCACAAGTACTTTAATATAGAATACTACTTACATCAGGTATTTTATTATGCGATTATATTGTTGCTGTTAACAATATTGTGCTTCTGCTCCTATGTTTGTACTTTCCATAAAAGTACATTTTAGAAACTTTGGGTAGTGAAAGAGACAGTTGTGAGCTTATTAAGATGAGTGCCATATTTTGTATTGTACAGCTTTTTCTTTTCACATCGGACATTCTAACAATTGTCATTTATTCATTCATCTGTGTTGCTGATGAGTAGAGGACGTGCATGAGGACAGGCTGGACAAACCAGGGTTGTTTCCTCTGCAGCTGAGGACAGATGTGATAGCAGTCTATAAAATTGTAAGAGGCATAGATCGGCTTGACAGTCAGAGTCTTTTTCCCAGAGTTGAAATGTCTAAGATGAGGGGGCATGCACTTGAAGTGAAAAAGGCGGAAATTCAAAAGAGATGCGAGAGGCATTTTTTTTTTTTTTACACAGACAGTAGTCAATATCAGTGCTGTTAGGGGTGATGGTGGAGGCAGATATGAAAAAGGCATTTAAGGGGCTTTTAGATAAGCACAAAATAGAGGGTATGCACCAAATGCAGACAGAAGGGATTAGTTTAATTTGGCGTCATATTCAGTACAGTATTGTGGGCTGAAGGGCCTGTTCCTGTGATGCACTGTTCTATGTTCTAAAATATTTCTACAGCCCTCAACAGCAGCAGACGTTTTACGACCAATAAAGAGAAAAGCTATTTGAAAAGTAATAAATATTAACACGTTTTCCATCCATTTCTTCTCGACCTGACTCAGGGGAGCTGGCAAATTAAACAGCATGAGACATTCACAGTTGAAAGGGGAAGATTGTCGAGCTGCCGGTGTTAATGCTTGCGGCAACAGATGTTAACTTTCCCTGCACTGTTGGCTTGGCAACTCCTCTGAGCCAATTCCCTTTTTGAAATTATCAGTTATCATTGAATAAAGAAAGGTATTTCGATGCAATTAAAAGAACAGGTATTATTATTATTATTATTGGAGCAACAACAACAACAAAGTGATGATGAGAGGATATGGCAGAGGTCGCTGAGAGGTCCACCACTGCTTTAATGTGACTTGAAAGCGATAGTCTCATGGTATTATCACTAGACTATTAATGCACAAACTCAGCTCATGTTCTGGGGATCCAGGTTTGAATCCTGCCTCAACAGATGATGGAATTTGAAATCAACAAAGAGTATCTGAATTAAGAATCTATTGATGACCATGAAACCACCATTGATTGTCAGGAAAAGGCATCTGGTTCACTAACGTCCTTTAGAGAAGGAAATCTGCTGTCTTCACTAGGTCCGGCTGACATCGATAGCAATGTGGTTGATTCACAACTGCTTTCAGGCAACCAGGGAGGGTAATAAATATCTTGCAGCCAAAAATGCCTATATCTTAGAATCCCTACCATGCAGGAGGCCATTTGGCCCACTGAATCTGCACTGACTGCAATTCCATACAGCGCCTATCTCTCTAGCCCATAGTCCCATGTATTTGTCCTGCTAATCTCCCTGACACTTTGGGTCAATTCAGCATGGGGTCAATCAACTTAACATGCACATCTTTTGACTGTGGGACGAAACCCGAGCACTCGGAGGAAACCTACGCAGACATGGGGAGAATGTACAAATTCCACACAGATAGTGACCCAAGCCGGGTCCCTAGCGCTGTGAGGCAGTGTTAACCACATATCCCATGAATTAATAAAAATAGGGAGACTTGGTGATTGTTGTTAGCTCATTAAATTTGTCAATGAGAACAATTTGGGAGACATTGCAAATGTTAGAGAGCAAATGATCCAGATGCACAGAAGTCTGGATAAACTGGAGACTGGAACAAAATTGGGATCCCTGCTTGTTATTGGAAATAAAGAATCATGAAGATATGGCAGATAAATGCACAGGAATAAGTGACAGGAAGTAGCACAGGAGTGGGACCTGGGATTTTAATGGAAAATGCTTTGAAATTGTTGGCATAATGTGCAGCTGTTGTGGAACAAGTAATATGGGTTTAGGATGTTGAATGCAATTGTTGAGGGAGTGATAATTAGGCTATACTAATAACCATTTCAGCCTGCTGTACCGATATAAGGAGAGCTCAGGATGGTTTCATTATTATAGGGGATGTATGATGACAAATGATTAATTTGATCAGTAGAATAATGCACATTTGCCAGTAGTAGTAATGAAGAGCCCAAAGGATCATTTCAATGGAAAATGGCAGGTTAGAGCTGATGTATTTTGGATTTCAGTAGGAATAGATCCATAGATTCTGGAATCCAGCTAAATCTAACCCATCTCTAGCATTACAGGAGATGAATTAAAAAATAGATGCACAAAAGAAATTGTTAAAATACACCTCATACACATATAAATGATGTATATGTGTAATAGTATACTTATGGAGGTTCTGCAAATTGGATTTCAGGAGAAGAATAGACATAGTCTTGGCCAATAAGCTATTCAAGTTATCAAAACTGAAATGTCTGTCAACTTTGTCACTCACCAAATCAAAATAATATTATCTGATGCTCTACAGTCTCATGTACAATAGGACATATTGAGGGTGGCAATGGTTGTGTTTATAATTAAATATGTATAGTTACATCTTTGATAATACTTATATACCAAGCTTTGTTTGATTGCCACAGGAAACTGAAAAATAATTATCTGGGCTGGGGTTCTCGAACCTCACCCATGGCTGAGATTGTCCAGTCCTGCTGCTGTGAATGCAGTTCTCCATTCTTGCTGGCAGCAGTAGTAGGGTATGCGAGACTGGAGAACTCAGGCCTGAGAGTCTTTCTTAGACTGGACATAGGTTTCATTCTATTTCTCTTACAAATTAGTATCATCAGTGATTAGGGATGGAAAGGACAGATGTGGTATAAGGTGACATAGATCTAATTTTTGAAATTCTTCTTCCTCTTGGCTGATCATGTAGGATTCTCAGTAAGTAAAATATTAAAGGAAACCAATTGCCAGATTTTCCAGCCCTTCCTGGCAATGGGATCTGCCAGCACCACAAAAGATGATTTCCTGTGGTGGGCATCGTTAATGGCCATTGTCTTTGGCAGAATCTAAAGATCCCGCCAGCAGCTGCTGGAGGGTGGGTGGGATGTCGAAAAATTCTGGCTAATGTGAACGTTTATTTAGTCTCTCTTGAGCTCTTTGCATGAGGCTTCTGTTGTTCAGTTTGTCTTCATAGTTTATAGTTTAAAAGTGAAACATCCCTAAAGGACTTACATAAATCTTCATTAAAATCATTTTGTAAATGTAAACTAACAAAATCTCAGACAATCTGATTGGAATGTATAATAAAGTTCGCAGTATATATTGTTTAGATGTGGGAGAACATTTTTGAGCCATAGTCTCATTCATCAAAAGCAGCCCAAGCCCCAAGGCTGAAGAAGTGTCATTACAAACTTGAAATGTTATCTTCATCTCTCTCTCTCCCCCCAAATATTGACAGGTCTGTTGAACTTTTCTGATGTTTTGTATTTGGATTTCAAAAACATCATGGTCAATTTCTATTGCATAAAGTGATTTATTCTAAAGGCAATTCCCATCAGGTTATGCCAAAGCCCTGGAATTTATATATTTATAAAACATTGAGTTTAATAAGGATTATAACAAGATGCATCAAAAGATGTAAGATGTACTGGTGAGTTGGCTGTAACCAGTTTCTGATCACTGCATTATTTCACATGCGAAATGAGTTACAGAAAGCAGATGTGAAAAAGCCCTCAATAATTCAAAAGTAGTTTTCAAACTAAACACCAATAAAATGGTATCAAAATAATTTCTCATTGGCATGGTCACTGAGAAGGGATTCAAATTTTAAAATATATTGTCCTAAATGTTGCAGTTCAGTGTTAGGTCTAGCCAATATAAAACAGATATGTAAAATTACTTTGTATAAAGCCTATTTATAGGGGCACATCTTTACATAATCAGATAACAGAATCTAATTTCAACAGTCGATCCTTCAAAATCAACTAACTACTTTATAAAGTTGATTTGGACTGTACTTTAAAACGGTGCACTAGAGTTCCATGTCTGTTGTGTTAATCTACATTTCCATAAGACACTTGTAACAAATAACTAAGGCTTGAATTTAACAGTGAAAATAATTGTGAGGCTCTTAGCACTCACCATAGTTAAACTGTAACTCAAACGGCAATTTCTGATGTTCACACTTCTGCAGTTATCCATGGAAATTAGGAAGCTCTGTCAGAAGTGCACTGTTACTTCAGAAGCTGCATTATTGTGGTATCTTGCCAACAGGCTTGGCGTCAAGACACACAGAGCAGTGTGAATGCATTGTACTTTTATGATAAGTATTCAAAAGTGCACCCCCAAAAGAGTTAGGTCTTGTCCTTTCAAGTGGTGAGTGAGTTTTTAATGGTGTGATAGTCTTAATTACTGCCAAACAACATCTATGACTTTGAAAAATCACATTAATAATTATGGAGTTTTATTCCTTCAAATTTTAATTATTGTTGGAAATGTTCATAAGTGTTTTTTTTTAACATTTTTGTTCCGTCTCTTTTGTCTCTCTGTCAATCTAATTTTTTTGTTCTTTCTGTACATGTTGTTGCACTGACTTGACCATTCTAACTTATACTTTCCAATTCAGACTGGTTGGCTCAATTTTAACTCTATGCAAGTGGTGGATTTTGAATGAGTTAAAATCAGACCATGGGCCGGATTCTCCAACCTTGCTCGCAGCTGGGATTTTCCCCTCCCATTGCAGTGAAGGAAGGTTTGGCTGAGAATCAAATTCTCTGTCCTTGCTGACTGCACCAGCGGGATATGAATGGCCAGAGTGTCCCAGCTCATGTGTCATAGCAATGATGGTTAAAGAGACATTATATTGCTTACATCTCTAGTAGAGGTCCCTGCAATGAAATGGATTTCTAACCACTCCAATTTCCAGTGCAAAAACCTAAAGAAGGTTCATAAATGAGTATGAGATTAATGAACAACTCATGCCAATCCTTTGCTGACTGTAAAATCTGGACCCTTGAAGCACTCTTGAACCATTTTTTTCATTTTCTCTCTCTTGAAAATCTGCTGGATATATCTAGAATTTCTTGCTTTTAACTTCATGAATTATTAATGGAAAATTCTTCTTAATGTTTATTAAGCTTCTACTGTACATTGTTCAAATGCAGAGTGGCGCGTTTATCATCTAGTCATAAGTTTTTGTACAAAAATCATGGTGTCCAAACATCATGCATTTAAAACAGCTGTGTGTCGTCTTACCTTCTTCAATCAAAAAGCCAGCATAAATCTTCACAAACTCATAATAAATGACATCATCCACATCCTTGTCAGTGGCGTTAACTTTTATTAGTAACGTTCCCCTGGGCAGACTTTCATTAATAGTTAATGGATTTGGTGATATTGCCCTTGAAAGACAGATACATGGTTTAACCATTCTTTGCATAGGATTACAGTTAAACTGATCTTTCTCTTCACCCTAGCTGTAACTGTAACACTACATTCTGCACCTTTTCCTTTCCTTCTCCCCTTTGTATGTTTTGCCTGTATAGAATGAAGAAACAATACTTTTCACTGTATCCTGGTACATGTGACAATAATAAATGAAATTAAACTAAACCTTAACCTTAGGTCAAATTCTCTTCCTTAAGCACTCTCTGAGACAATGCTGCTGGAATAGCCAAAGAAAAGAAAGCATCCTAGGTAAATGGGATTTCTCCAATTATAATGAACATACCCTGGTGTACCACTGATGTGTTTCACATTTCATTTTCTGAAGGATGTTTAAGCTTGCCTGAAGGCAGTAATAAAATCAAATATGCAGCTTCTTAATGAGATTAGTCCAAGTTATTTGATAAATTGGACCGCGGACATGTCACCAAAATAAGAACATGAAAAATGATGTAATGCTGATTACACAAAGGATAAAAATTATTCAGTAGAAAATATAGTTTGAAAGTAAATGGCATCAATGGCAGTGGTTCAAAGCATTCACTCATAATAAAATAGATATGAAGGAATTAAACTAAGCTGGTGAGCTGCAGATGTTGTGCTGCAGTGTTTGTCTATTTCTGGCTTTCTTTCTGTTTGGCTGTTTCTCGACTAGGACAGAGTCCAAAACAAGGGCATCATTAGGGGGTGGCACAGTAGTTAGTACTGGTGCCTCACAACGTCAGGTTCCATTCCAGTGTCAGCTGACTCTTGTGTAGAGTTTACACATTCTCCATGTGTCTGCTTGGGTTTCCTCCCACACTCCAAAAGATGTGCAGGTTAGATTGATTGGCCATGCTAAATTACTCCTTAGTGTCAAGGTATGAGGAGGGTGAATACGTGGGGTTATGGGGATAGGGCAGGATTGTCGTGCAGACTTGATGGACCGAATGACCTCCTGTTCTGTAGGGATTCTATTCTATGATAATCAGAAAGATAGACTGTTTCTATAAGTATTTATGTGTGTATAGATCCTTACAGCAGTTTGAAAATATAGAAGCAATCTACAACTTCAAATTCATCAACACCAATTAGGCAAAATCAAAACTGCTCACATGAATTGTGGTGATTCATCATTGAGATTTTCAAGATTAATCACAATGGAGCCAGTGCAGGACTTTGGGCTGCTCTTCCCAGTTTCAGCTACAACTACTTTCATCTGAAATCTCTATTGGAAAAGGATAGTGAAACATTAATCTTGCCATCATTTTCCATATTCAAGCGCAATCTAACAAAGAACAGCACCGGTAATAATTGCAACTGAAAACCCAACAATGACAACTTGCATTGATATAGCACCTATGTAATGGGGAGGAGTGTAGTTTGGTGGCACAGTGGTAAACATTGCTGCCTTACAGTGCCAGGGATCTGTGTTCAATTCCTGGCTCGGGCCACTCTCTGTATGGACTTTACACATTCTCCCCATGTCTTCATGTGTTTTCTCCAGACGCTCTCACATTCTGAAAGGTGTGCCGGATAGGTGCATTGACCCAAACAGGCGCCAGAATGTGGCAACTTGGGGAATTTCACATAACTTCATTGCAGTGTTAATGTAAGCCTATTTGTGACTAATAAATAAACTTTGACTTATAATAAAATCTCTCAAGGCTATTTATAGGAGAATGAACTGAAAACTCCACAGCCGTGTATCTAGACTGCTGGGACCTCTGACTCCAATTTTTTAAAAAAATTCATTCACGGGACATGGATGTCACTGGCTGGCCAGCATTTATTGCCCATCCATAGTTGACCTTGAACTGAGTGGCTTGCTAGGCCATTTCAAAGGGCAGTGGAGAGTTAACCTCATTGCTGAGACTCTGGAGTCACTTTTAGGCCAGACTGGATAAGGATGGTGGATTTCCTTCCCCGAAGCAACTTTAGTGAGCCAGATGGTTTTTCCTGACAATTCACAATGGTTTCATTGTCATTCTTATATGCCAAAACGGGCCATCTAAAACGACAATTTGTAAAGCACTCTGGGACAATTGGGCAAGAACTAAAACAAGAGGCTGCAGTTTAAAAGACAAACAGGCTGTAACCCCGACGAGTGAATAAACAGGATATGGGACATCTCCAGGATGAAAGAGACTCTATGATCGCACCAGGGTTGTTTCATCTCCAGGATGAAAGAGACTTTCTGGTCATACTCAATTGTATACCAGACATAAGGCACCGTGCCCCCTTATTTGGGAGGGAGGTATGTGACCGATATGCCTCCAGCACCTACAGACATGGCCGTTGGGGACTCACCCAGAGATTAGTATGGTAGCACCTGATTGATAAGAATCCAATCAGGGGGATCAAGTCCTGATCAATTGATTGGCAATGGCCAAAAAGGCGTGAAACCCAACGGGGTATAAAGGATGCTGTGCTCCCAAGAATCTCTCTCTGACCCCATGAACAAGCTACAACAGCGGTGACCATCGCCAGTGACGACCAGCACAAGGAGAGCCACCACACCTGAGAAGGAAGGAAGAGTAGAACCAGGGTGCCAGACCAGACCAAACGACCAGACTACACAGAGAATGACAGACTGATGCACAGATAAAGGCCAATATCTGCTTGGGTACTTGCCAGTCACGCAAAGTCAAGTCAAGGTCTTCTATTGGACTTGAATTCTAGTATTTTCGGTAAAATGTCTTATTTTTGGTCGGGTGGGTGATTATTGATTGTGTGGGTTTAAATAAATATTGGTTGTACAAACAAGAAGTCTACTCGTAGTTATTTGTCCACCATATAAGGGTTAAAACAGACTGTGCGGCAGGCAACACTTAATTCCAGATTTTTTTATTGAAATCAAATTCCACCACCTGCTGCGTCCCAGAACATTAGCCAAGTTTCTGGATCAAAAGCAATAATTCCACTAGACCATCGGCTCCCCTCAATATTCTGGCAATAAAGCAAAACTATCACAGAACCATTGCGAGAATACACAGGATAATTGCAAGCCAATAAACAGTTAAATTCTCATCATTTACCGTTAATCCATCTTCGTAATCTAAAGGTGATACGGAACTTCTTGAAATCAGTCCACTGTTGGAATCCAGCATGAAGAACTGAGTAGTTCCTGTGGTTTGATCGGTAATACTGTACTGGGATGTGAAATTAAATAATAAACTAAATTTACGGGCGTAATGATTCTGAATGTAAGCTTACATTGACTCAGGTGTTAATTTTCAAGACAGTTTGCAATTTATATTCTTTAATAAACCATCTGAATCTCCTGGCTATGTGAATTCTTCAAAATGTACACGATTATCAATTCTAATACCAGTAAATCTCCCATCTCCATGCCACAGATAATCAGAGGATATCATTTTTAGCTCTTGTCGAGGGATAAAACTCACTATGATGTTATAAAACATGTATTTCATCACAGCAAATTTGTAACATTTTAAGAATTGGGCAAATATTTTAAAATTATTGAAGTCATGGCTGGCTAGAGCTCAGGCAAAAACAAACTTTCTGACATTGCGGAGTTGCCACCAATGGACCGGACAAGCTGCAGATGACCAACTTTCAAAGAAATTACGAAAACGCTATTTACCTTTCTTAAACCAGACTTGGACAGTGGAGACTTCCTGGCTGCTAGAACAAAGGACACTGAAACTCCTTTTGAAATTCTTAATGGTTGAAATATTAACAATCTCAAGAGTCCAGACTAATGACTATACATTAATGAATTCAGAATAATGAATATAAAACCAAAGTGGAGAAGCAGGTGTTATATGATGCCCTCTCCTCCCATACCCCAGGCTAATAGAACCTCTATTGTCTTGTGGACAAAAGCTTAGTCTGTTATCAACCAAGAATCTGCTTATAAAAAGGGCTTTGTTCAGGTTTGGATGCTTGGCCTCATTTATGCTGTTTCTACCAGAACTTCTGAAACATCACCTACAAGACTAATTCATCTTTATGTGCCAATCTCATCACGAGAGTCATCTACAATGGACAAGTAGATTATCCAGTATCTTGTTTCAGCCTGCTGACCTTTGTGAACCTTTGGACTTTTCATTTTGTACTCTGTGAAACAATAATTTTTTTTTCTTTGTGGTCTTTGCCCTGTCACACTTTTTTTTTGTCCCTCTGTTGCTATATGAATTTAAAAAAGCAGTGCGGCATTTTGAACACTTGTCTCACCTTTTGATTATGTGCAAAATAAATTAACCTTCTGAGTTTACCTTATCTCAAGTTTGCTGTAGGGTTATTAAGGGAAATTGGATCGCACCAAAACTGAGGGATTGGGAAATAAACCGCTGCTTACAAAGGTGGAAATCAAAATCAAAATTCCTTTCTGTTGGTGGTGAAAGGAGAAATCAGCTGTTCAAATTAACCCCTTCCTGTCTTCTGTTCTGGTAAATCAGAAAGTTTTCTGTACCAATCCACTCCAAGGGAACTAAGGTGGGCATAGGATAGGTGGGCTGGCATGGCCACAGTCAATGCGTGGAGTTACAGGGTTAGGGTGGTGGTGTGGGCCTAGGCAGAGTGCCCTTTCAGAGGGTCAATGCAAACTCAATGGTTTAATGGTCTCCTTCTGCACTATAGGAATTCTATTCTATCCCATGGCAGGATTATGTCAAGATCCCAACATCACTTTGTGAGTTTGCTACTGTGTCTACCCCTAAACCTGCCTACTTCCTCTAGCCTGCGAAAATTCTGTCCTAGTTTTCCAAAGAGAGGTCAACTCACCATTCAATGGCTGGCAGGAACAGAGTTGATATTCCCATTTTACCATGTGACCAGTTACAGGGGTGATTGAATTGGTTTCAATGGGTGGGTTGGGACAGTTGTGACAATCCAAAACAATTCTCAAGAGCTCTAATACACTCCAGTTGTTTTGAATCAAGGATTTTTAAAAAATTATCAAAAATTCTGAAAATTACATTTACGTCTTAATTTGCTTGGTGAAATCAACTATTCCTAAGATTAGTGTTAGCATACAAATGTAATATTTAATATTAATAACATCTGTAGTGTTAGCACACTAGTGTAATATTTAATACTAGTGATATCTGTAATATTAATGCACTAATATTTAATACAGGCTACATCTATTGAGTTTATTTTTATAAAAGTATCAGTTGTTTATTTTTTCCTCTCAACATCCTACTCTTCTACTTTCTTTGCGCCCTTGGCATAGGTTCCAAGCAAATGTGCATTCACATGCTCTGAGAATTACTTTGCACGCTGCATGTCTGTTAGCCAATTCAGAGTAACCTGGTTAACAGTCTGTTTCATTTGTAACAAGTACCAATGAAAGTAACTTCACATAATCTGGAAGCATTAGTGGCATTTTTATTGAACTTTTAACACAGTGAAATGTGGTAAGGTAGTTCACAATGGCACCATGTGGCAAAAAAATTACAACAAACTGATAGAGCAGGCTGTAAACAAAAACTGAGTCAAAGAATTGACTTTAAGATGAGCTTCAAAGGAAGAAAAATGGAGAGATCCAGGGAGAAACAAGTACATTTAGAATATCGGACCCGTGGAGACAATATACCAACGGAATATGCAGACATGTTTCTGCTTAAAACTGGACTGAATTAATTAATCACCAGTGAATAAACAGTATTTCTTTATAATGACTTAATCTATATAGAACATAGAACATTACAGCACAGAACAGGCCCTTCGGCCTTCGATGTTGCGCCGACCAATATAAAAAGCAAAGCCCCTCCAAACTAAACCATTCCCTTCTCTTCCATATACTTATCAACTAACCTCTTAAACGCCACCAAACTTGGCGCATCTACAACTGCTGCAGGCAGGGCATTCCACTCCCGAACCACCCTTTGGGTAAAGAACCTACCTCTGATATCCGTCCTATAACTATCACCCCTTAATTTAAAGCTGTGTCCCCTCGTGCTAGCTTTCTCCATCCTAGGAAAAAGGCTATCACTGTCCACCCTATCTAAACCTCTAATCATCTTATATGTTTCGATAAGGTCCCCTCTTAGCCGCCTCCTTTCTAACGAAAACAACCTCAAATCCCTCAGCCTCTCCTCATAAGACCTGCCCTCCATACCAGGCAACATCCTGGTAAACCTCCTCTGTACCCTCTCCAATGCCTCCACATCTTTCTTATAATGTGGGGACCAGAACTGCACACAATACTCCAAGTGCGGCCGCACTAGAATTTTGTACAGTTGCAACATGACGTTGCGGCTCCAAAATTCAATCCCCCTACCAATAAAAGCTAAGACTCCATATGCCTTCTTAACAAACTTCTCGACTTGACTGCCTACTTTCAGGGATATTTCCTTATTGACCAAGTAAGAATGTTCTGAATTTACTTACTGTAATAGAATCATTGGTATCTGGATCAGCAGCAAGGATTTGATAAACTGACACAGAGGTTGGAAGATTCTCAGGAATAACAAGAGAAACACCTAGTTGGAAAAAAATAATCCATCAGGCAATCCTAGCATGGAAAACATACACACACACTCTGAGGTAACGTTTTGAATTTGAAATGAAATGATACTGGCATTTTGTCCCATTTTCTCTTCAATAAACTGTCTCTCCTTTAATAATGAACCTTCTGAAGTAATGAAAGGGAGTTTCCTATCTGACTTAATGAATTACATAAATGATCTGTACCAGTACCAACCAGCCACAGATCAATACTATTTAAATCCTGCATATGGCCATCTGCTTTTGAGTAAATAATTGATATTTAGCTATTGATGTTTATTTATGAAACTGGAACCTTTAAGCATAGGATTAGGATTCTCTGACCTCCCCGCTGTGTGTTTCCCAGCAGTGGGATTGAACCCGCCACTGGCCAACAGCCAGATTTTCTGGTTCAACCACTAGCTGTAGGATTTCCCATTGAATCCACCTCACGTTACCAGGAAACCCGAGGCAGGGGTGTCCCATCAGCGGGAGCAGAAGATCCAGCCAATGTGAATAACTGGAAGATCTTGCCCTGTACAAACTATGCATGAAGCAATGAATTTCATGTTGGCAAAATTGGAATTTCCTGTGTTGGATTCATGTCAACTTTTCAGCAAAATTATTGGCAAGGAAAATCTCACGCTTTGCGTTTATCCAAACATCTCAAAATAGGAAGGTGCTATTACACAAACCTCACATAAAATCAGCTGACTTGTAAACAAACACAGGCCAAAGAAAACTGGCAGTGAGATGAGAATCACATTAGCATTTAAATGCTGTACCCAAAGGGGTTTCAGAAGTGGCTGCACAGAAAACAAACATCGAGTCAGGACTAGATTAGGAGAGGTACCAAAAACTTGTCAAAAGTGCCAGTTACGAAGGAAGTTTTTTTTTAAGGATTGGACAGTAGTTGCAAAGTTTTAAGGAGTGTGCTCTGGAGAACAGGAGCAAGATTGCTGAAGTCTTAGCCTGACAACGATGGATTGAAGGAAAGGATGGGATGGATAATAAATAGGCCCTTGCTCAAGGAAGTGCATAGTCCGAAGCTTTTTCCTAGGCTGGTAGAATCAATTACTAGGGGGCATAAGTATAAGGTGCAAGGGACAAGGTTTAAAGAGGATACACGAGGCAAGTTTTTTTCACACAGAAGGTGATGAGTGCCTGGAACTCGCTGCCGGGGGAGGTACTGGAAGCAGATATGGTAGTGATTTTAAAGGGGCGTCTTGACAAATCATGAATAGGATGGGAGAGATATGGTCCCCGGAAGGCTCGGGTGTTTTAGTTCAGTGGGGCAGTATGGTCTGTGCAGGCTTGGAGGGCTGAAGGGCCTGTTCCTGTGCTGTAGTTTTATTTGTTCTTTAAAGTAAGGGCCCTGGGAAAATATAGGGTTGGAAATGATAGAATGGGGCAAAGGCAGAAAAGAATTAAAGGTGACAATGATGGTATAGAGGGAGTGAATGTAGTTCAGGGAAGGGTGGGTAAACAGGATAGAGTTGGACAAGTCGGAAAATAATGGGGAATTGGGATTTGTTTTGTCACAAAGACAGGAGCCTGGTGTTATTCTGCAGTCTAACAGAGCAGAGCAAAGATGAAATGTGCTTGATGTATCACACAATTCATAAGTGAAATGCTGAAACTGACACAGTGCAACCGGAAAAAAAAATCTCAATTTTAAGCTGCATTAAAATTTCAAAGTTCAATTAACCAAAAGTAAATCCACTTATTCCTTCCTTGAGGAAAATCTCTTCCTCTAATAAAATTCCATTTATAATCCCATTAGGGTTCATCCAACAGTCTGAAATGAAAACACAATCTCCTTCTGCATTGTAAAACTCTGTGCTAGCTTCTTATCCCATATTGGAATCTGTGGGTGGAATGCTGACCCAGAAATTCCACATCTCCTTTTTTGGACTACTTGCTGAAATTCAGAATGTTTTACTGACGAATTACCTTCTACAAAGTCCGTACCTGCTCCCACAGTGAACGCTGGATCACAGACCGGTGCTTCATCCACATTATCCACAGACACTGTCAGGGTGTAAGTGGATGAGTGTGTCCGATTATTATCAAAGGCTCTGATGGATAATAAATGGACTTTTGCAACATCAGGGCTGTCGAAGTCCAGTCGCTTCTGTAGAGTAATATCTCCCGAGTCTGACAAAAGAAATGTTAGACTAGTTGAAACTCAAGCTGTTAATCTTGCAATGACCGAGATAGAACTAGGTGGACCATGTGTCACATAAACTGCACTCCAGTGTTGACCAGTTGACCATTGGTTTTTAAAGGTCTCTCAGGGTGCAATCTGACTTTTATTTTTAAACGTTTTTATTTTTGTGGGGCAGGCAACCCATCTGGGCACAGCAAGATCCCACAAATAGATAACAGCTAGGTGTTACCTGTTCCAATGATGCCACTTGAAGGATAAATATTGACCAAGACACACAGATACATATGGATTGTTTTTACATCCATTCAATGGGCTGACCCTCTAGCTTTGTAATTACAATGACATGATTCCCAAAGGTAGGGGAGTCTAAAACTAGAGAGCATAGGTTTAAGGTGAGAGGGGAGAGATACAAAAGGATCTAGAAAGGCAATCTTTTCTCAGAGGTGGTGAGTGTCTGGGACAAGCTGCCAGAGGTAGTAGTAAAGATGGGTACAATTTTGTCTTTTAAAAAGCATTTAGACAGATACATGAGTGAGATGGTTATCAAGGGACACGGGCCAAGTGTGCGCAATTGGGGTTAGCTTTGTTGAAGGATGGCACGGACAAGTTGGGCCGAAGAGCCTGTTTCCATGCTGTAAATCTCTATGACTCCTCTATGACCTTGTGGAGAAACATCATGTGATCTACCCATTGATGCATAAGTCTCCGCCGTTAACTCTGACAGACTCACCAACATCCAAGGAAAAAAGGTCCTGAGACTCAATAAACTCATAGAAAACATTATCATTCTCATCGAGGTCAGCAGCCTCCACCTTCACCAGCAAAGTTCCAATAATTACTTCTTCTTGAGCATGAATTGTATCCGAGGGGATTGCACTGTGCAGAGAAAACGTTTCAAATACGCCATTAGTACTTTGTACAGATGGCAGTAAACCCTCATCAAATGCATTGCTGATTTATTATGTCCATTTTTTTTAGTCATTTCTGTTCATTGTAGGTTTGATAGCGATACACAATGATCGAAGAAAATGTAAAGCAGTTTTCCATAGCACACGCTTAATAGAATTCTGGTATCAGATGCCCTGAAGCAGTCTTAGTAAAATTTATGAGAGTAATTTTGTGCGACTCAGTGGGCCAGATTTTTGTCTCCCATTGGAGGTGGAAAATTACATCATGAAACGCTAAACTTGTGTCTTTTTGGCTGAAATACTTTTGTCTGGTCTTTGTAAAGCTCAGGGAATGTAAGGCGCACTGTAAAATTACACTTCTTCCTATACACAATCTGGATGTGCTGGTCTGGATTGTGGAGTCCTAAAGATAAATGCACCTGCGTAGAGAGTTTGTGACAATTGGGAGAAATCTGGAGAGCCAGAAACATTCTGAAAGATAGGTATTAAATGTTATATTGCAATGTAGATGTGTTTTTAATGCAGTGACTGATCACAGGGATCCTTGTTGCTGAAGTAAGTTGTTTATTACATTGCTGTTATGTTTTTTGCTGTGATTTAAATCAACTGACAACTCTTGCCATTTAAAAGAAAAACCTGATTTTAAAAGTTGAAAAAATTCTCTGCACCTGTTCCCCTCCATTGGTTGACAGGCACACTGCTTAGAAGTTGAAGTTGGATACCATTCTGTTCTGTCAGTAGCTAGAAGCATTTGCTACTACCGCTGTAGCTATTATGAATGCTTTCAAAAACTATTTTGGCTCCTGCTCAGCAGGCAGTCTATTGACCCAAGAATTATTAGAACTTTTAAGGGGATCTAGGAGCAAAAAATGCTTTTGCATGTTCTTGTTTGTTTAAAAACATAGTAGGCACTTCTATATACTGTAGTATTTTTATCCTTTCCAGTATCAATTACAGTGTTTAAATCAAGGGATTATTAGATTGTTAGGGGTTTATTTTTTTTTCCATAATTTCTATTACTACTGCATGAATCTTGAGGAATGCAAATACTGCATTCAATTATGGAAGATACACGAGTGGCATGGAGGATGCATATGTGTGGGTGAGGGAACTTGGCGAGTGTGAGAGAAGTTTAAGGTGGCATTTTTTTATTCAGTCAAGGGCCAACTGCACTGTTACATGGCTAGTATTTATTGCTCATCGCTAGTTGCTCAAGGGCAGTTGAGAATCAACTGCATTGCTGTGGCTCTGGAGTCACATGTAGGTCAGACCAGGTAAGGATGTTAGGTTTCCTTCTCTAAACAATCTTGTGAACCAGGTGGGTTTTTCCAACATCAATGGTTTCATGGTCATCAGTAGATTCTTAATTTCAGATTTGTTTGTACGGTGTTCAAATTCCATCATCTGCTGTGGTGGGATTCAAACCTGGGTCCCCAGAACATTAGCCAAGTTTCTAAATTAATAATCTGGCAGTAATGCTAATGGTAAGAAGTCTGACAACACCAGGTTTAAATCCAACCGATTTATTTGATAGTAAACTCACAAGCTTTCGACCCTCTGGTCTTCGTCAGGTGAATGAGATGTTCTGTCATCTTCAATTTACATCAGCGGCAATATAGCCATGAAATGAAATAACCAATCATTGCAACATCGAACAAATTCTTTCAAAGATCTTTCAATCTTTTTAACTTTAACAAGAACTGACAGGATAGTAAACATTCTTCCAACATAACAATTTAACAATCATCAAGCTCTCTTCATCCTTACCATGGACTGCTACAGTAATAAACAGTTACACTTGGCACTGCTGGCTCCAGTCACATTCAGCCACCTTCAGTCTTAGCTCCCTTTGCCCTTGCCATTGATTGCTTTCATAAAATCATAGTGCAGAAAGAGGCCATTTGGTCCATTGAGTCTGTACCGATAACAATCCCACCATTCTTGTAACCTGACACATTTACCCCACTAATTCCCTTGACACTATAGCAAGGCCAAGCCTTCGAACTCACACATTAGAGAGTGTGGGTGGAAGCTAGAGCACACAACTAACCACAGCAGTAAACACTCGGGACTGCTGTCTCCTGTCACACTCAACTGCCTTCAGGTTTCACCCTGCAGTTTAATCATTCTTTTGCTCCTTCTGTCTCCACAATAAGTGAATATCTTCAAACCAGTCTCTTCTGAACCTGACTTCTCTTCTCAATAACCTGTTCTATTTATAAAGCCACAGAGACTTCCATGTGTAGACATCACCAGAACACATGCTTAAGAACTGTGCCCATTTGTGTCTCATGCCTTAGAAGCCCATGCAAATTAAACCACTTGTGGGGTGCCATGAATAACTTGGTTACTTGTGAAATGGCCAGCTATCATTGCCATTACTGATTGGCATTTGATAAAGTTGTGGGAACTTGAATGCCTGAAAGGTGGTAGAGTCAGTAATCTCACCACATTTAAAAAAAAAACTTGGATATTTACTTAGAATCATTAGAGTCATATAGTGCAAAAGAGGCCCTTCGACACGTCAAGGCTGCACTGTCACATAAAAAACACCCGACCTTTCACCCAATCCTATTTACCAGCATTTGGCCTATACCCTTGAAGAGCTGTGACCTGCAGGGATCTATGACTTTGTGAAGAAAAGTGGGATTAAGCTGGGCAGTTCTATGCACAGAAAAGATGGGTCAAATGGCCATTGCTGTAAATTTGCTGTGATTTGTATTGCAAACAGTTGATCTCCAATGAAATTCAGTCCTGGATCTCACGGTATTCTGAGTGTTGACATTGCACTGCTTCGTTCAATACTTTACCTTAGTTTTTCAATGGAAAATCGTTCAGTACCTGTTAGCGTAATGTTGCTTCCTATACTTTGACATACAAAAAACGCAACATACTCTTGTATTAATGCCTGTGCAGTTATTTCTGTCAACTGATGATCTGAAGTAGGCAGCATGAAGATTAAGTTGGCTTTACTTACTTAAATATGGGTGCTTCATCATTCAGGTCATTAACTGTTATAGTCAGCATTCCTTCACACGAGTGCTGTGGAGCTGGAATTCCTTGATCATTTACCACAATCTTTAATGTAAAAAGCTGTACAAGTCAATAGTAAACAATCAATCAGCAATACATTAATTCTTTTACAGTCTGCTTTCTGATTTCGTCTGCTCAATCAGCAAAATATCCTTCAAATTTATAGAAGGTCAAATGTAGCTTCCTTGTTTGGCTATGGATCAATTCTGTCTTTTGTGTTTAGCATTAAGCATATTTGAGTTTGGATATCCCGCTTCTAGAATCCTACCTATTTCAAAAACCTTTGTCACAAAATGTGCATGACACTAAATTAGCTCTCTTGACTTATCATCAGTGAAAGTCACGTGTCACCTGCTTTGGAGGAGACCTGAATGATAAATGCCAGTCCAGCGGTGGGCCTTCCCTGGCATGAAGAACCAGATGCCAGCAGCGCCATCAAAAAAGTGATGGTAACGAACCTACCAGAGGTCAGTGCCGGACCCAAGCCACAGGTGTGAGAAGGTGGTCAAGGCATGGGGGCCTTGACTCCTGCTCAATGCTGGGTCTCGATAACGAGGAAGCTCCCCCAGCCCCACACAGGAATCCATGATGGATTGTTATTGGGGTTCCCCGCATGGCCATTGCTCCATTCATCACTGGTTGGATACCAGTGTCTGTGGGATGGAACCTTTCAAACGGGCAATGATATTCCACTTAAAGACCTCAACTGACAGCATGGCTGAAAGATTGTCCATGCACCTTTCCACCCCAGATTAATCTGGCCAGGGGTGAGAAGTTGGTCAGGGTCCCATTTTTGCAAATGATTAAATGTCCATCCCCATCTCCAAACCTGCTCTGGGAGAGGGCATTAAATTTATTGGAGCATTCCCTGTACTTTGTCAAATGCAACAGCATGGCACAGCACAGCTATGCCATATTGCTGTTGTTGTTCAGTAGATAATGGAATGCTCTTGCTCAATAAAACTCCAATTATCTGAAAGATACGTCTGGGCATCCAAGCGAGAATGGAAGGTGCTGACTACCTAACCTTGATTGTCACCGTTAGTGTTGTCCTTACAGTGGGTGCATAGCTCTGTATCTGCATCCACATGGAAGCCTGAGGGTCAAGGCTTGCAGACATAGATAGCAGAATTATAACAGGTTTAGATGTCAAGTTGGGCTGCTGTGTGATCACCCTGACCTACTACTTTGCCTTTTAATATCTTCCTGTAAGAAACTGTGCAGAAAGGGCATTTTGAAAGGAAATTCAAGTTTACAGAATAAGAGTTGTTCAGAGCTCTTTTCTATACATAGGCATTATAACCAGCATTCTACATTTCCCTTTCTAACCCAGGAAATGGGTCAGACAGAATGGCGGGAGGATGCCATGTCCTTCACTTTCCTGCTGCTGCCAGGCAATATAGCAGACTGCCTGCCCACCCTTAAGTCAGTTGAGACCTGGAAGTGGCCAATTAGTGACCAATGCAGAGTCCCCTCTCGCTGGTGCAGTGAAGGGGGGCACTGACCACTGACCACCACCACCCCCACCCCCAGGTATACACCCTGGCCAGCTCTGCTGGGGAGAGGAGAATCTTTTGAATGGGCAGCCTACTTTCCACCCCCCCACCCCTCCACATCCCAGTGACAATAGCCATCCTTGTTGTCGTGCATTAATGTTTGTTCCTAGTCATTTTGCCTGATCAAATAACGTATTGATGATATCCTCAGCAATTTGCATGGGCAAACAGTTTATTCCAGCATCCTAAGTAAATATCTTGCCAATAAAAGTCGTTTGTTTGAACATTTGTAGTGTGCAAGCCTATCCTTTA
This sequence comes from Sphyrna mokarran, assembly GCA_024679065.1. NCBI lineage: Eukaryota > Metazoa > Chordata > Chondrichthyes > Carcharhiniformes > Carcharhinidae > Sphyrna > Sphyrna mokarran. The sequence continues at coordinate 27,346,679 of JAGIQG010000019.1, forward strand.
AAAAATACCAAACTTGCTATGAGAGAGGGCACACAATTCTACCCAAGTTACACAGTTGTATTAAATCCACTGTTGTTTAAAAATGTTGGCAGTTCTGGTTGGGTCTGTGCAGTTCTGTGGGTAAACTGCTAAATCTGAATAAGTGAAAGAACTCATTCCCGCACTTGCAGTTCAGATTTGACCAATATGCAAAAATTCAGAACTCCATATAAATCACTTTGGGAATATTGTCTCAATTTAGTAAATGACAATAATGCTTTATATCAATAAACAAAGTCATTAGCACTTGAATAATACTTGTCTTACATGATATGTGTTGTCATAATCTAGTACTGTTGTAGAGTTCCGGAACACAATTCCCGTGACAGGATCAATGTTGAACAAGTTCCCAAATGTAACTGGATCAGATTCCTGCGACACAATACTGAACTAATACAAAACAAAAAATAAATTTATTGTAATTTAATAGAAATAGTGCGAATGATTCTCCCAAAAGCGCTGAATTGGCAGGAAAACTATTCTAAATCCCAACTGTGTGGTGGTGGGGGGAGGTGGCGGCGGTGTGGGGCATGCGCAGTGGTCCCAAACTATCAAACTGCCATTTGCTAGCCAGCCCTGGACCACCACAGTGTTCCCCCAACAACACCGCCCCCCCCCCACCCCCACACACACACACCCCAGAACCCTCATGCACCAATCGCGGCCCCACAACAGTTCTCTGAATCCCCTGGTCCCAGAGTGCCCCATGCATAGCACAGCCCCGCCCCAATCGCTGCCGTCCCTTCATCCCAAGCCGATCCTGTCTGCAGGATGACAGGACTCCCCATCCCCTCCGAACATCCCTAGGCCCAGCCTACAATATGCCATGCCTTCTTGACACTGCCTGATGGGCAATGCCAAGGTGCCCCCCAGGCATTGGTGCTTTGCCTCTTGGACAGTGCCAGGGGAACAGGCTGGCATTGCAAGGGTACCAGTGTCTGGTGGGGCACAATCCCATTGCCCGACTCCCTCGAGGGTCCCGATTGCCTTTATTCTGGCGAGGGAGAGAGGAATAGGACATGTTGATGGGGCGAGATCGCGACTGGGATTCCTTCCGCGGCTGGCATTATCCAGTCCCACTGCTGTGAATGGAGATTTAGCTGAATGCCAAACTCTTTGTTCTTACTGGCAGCAATGGTATACTGTATGACACTGAAGAATTCATTGTAAGATGATGACGGGTGGATTTGAATGGAGGGGTGCGGGTTGGGGGAGAAGTGTCTACTGCTCAAATGAAGAGGAAGCATTATCATTGACCCCCTGGCCAAATGTTGGTGTTTTTCTGCTGAAAATTACCCACAAGTCTCTGTAAATAATAGCTTTTCATTTGAGCTTTTCTTGGATGGCAAGGCACATAACTTAATAAGCCACACGTCTTAAATTGTCCTGTATCAGCATTGAATTATATAGTTTGGATATTAGAAACAACTTACTGTCATTGAATCCCCTATATCAGGGTCTGTCACAGTAACTTGATAGATGAATTGCAGATTTGGATAGTTCTCATCAATGTCCACAGTGGCTGCAAAATAGCAAAAGTAACCACAATCTTTCGCACATTTTGTCAACACACACGGATGTGCTATATAATTTATCTGATACAATATAACTCGTATTTTTACAGGATGGCACAGCGGTTAGCATTGCTGTCATACAGTGCCAGGGACTCAGGTTTGATTCCAACCTCGGGTAACTGCGTGGAGTTTGAATGTTCTTCCTTGTGCCTGTGCGGGTTTCCTCTGGTGTTCTGCTTTCCTCCCACACTCCAAGATGTGCAGGATAGTTGGATTGGTCATGCTAACTTACCGAGTGTCAGAGGGACTAGCAGAATAAATATGTGCGTTAACGGGGTTGGGCTTGAGTGGGTTGCTCTTTCGAAAAGTCGGTGCAGGTTTGATGGGCTAAAGAGTCTACTTCTGCATTGTAGGGATTCTATGGCTCTAAATCGATATCATTTCCTCATTCCTTTCACCATCTCCCTGTATGGGCCTTAACCATTGTGGTGACTTCTATTTTGCCTTTCTTAGCTGTTACCTTCCCTTTTTTTTAAAAAGGGAAAGAGTTTCTTCACACTCTCTCCAATGCTCGCTGCCTTGTCCTCATTTTGACTTTGTTCCTTCCCTGCCAGTTATGCACTTGTCTTTATGTCCAGCAACATCAGCTAAATACGTTCAGCAGCACTGAAGGACCACAATTGTACTGGGCCTTCAATTATTCCCACTAGGAATTCTCTCAATCTCCATCCTTGCTACTGAACAACAGCACTGGTGAACCATTAAAAGTTAATTCAATCCAGCCACATTCACAGATTGTTTAATAGCTGTTGAAACGGCAGCACTGATTGCAATACTCCATCACAACTGAAATTTAATTTGAAGTTAATGAACACAAAGTAGAAATTTAGATGATTTTGTTGTCAGATTTTCACAAAAATGTGGACCACTCTACAGCAAAGAATCAGACCCATGAAAAAATTCTAGAGATTGCGGCGGCACAATGGTTAGTACTGTTGCCTCCCAGCACGAGGAACCCTGGTTCAATTCCAGCCTCCAGTCACTGTCTGAAGTTTGCATTTTCTCCCTGTGTCTGCGTGGGTTTCCTCCAGATGCTCTGGTTTCCTCCTACGTTCCAAAGATGTGCAGGTTAGGTTGATGGTCATGCTAAACTGACCTAATGTCGGAGGATTAGCAGGGTAAAAGTGTGACTGGTAGGCAAGGAACCAAATTCACACAAATTGGGAAGAGTTGTTGGACGTAGTGATATTGGAAAGAAATAGCCTTCTACTCACCTGTTCCTTGCACAAACTGTGGGGAAGTGCACACTGGGGGTTCATTAACTGGCTGTAATAGAATCGTCAGGGTCACTGTGACAGTGTTGGAAGCGTTATCTATGGCAAACACTTGGAGTGGATAGGATTTCATTGTAGAGACATCATCATAATCTAATACTTTCATTGTAGTGATGGTCCCTGTGACTAAAAAGATGGGTAAAGAAAATATTAATTTCTAGCATTATCAACTAATTTTCAAATTGCATAAAAACCTAAAGCAGGGCTAATTTATTATTTTAACCATCAAAAAAACTACACCTAGTCATCCATAATTAAAGAGCAGTGATTCACAAAGTATTATTGTAATTTAGATCACAGTGGTGCAGATTTAATTACATTATTATTGAATAATGTAAGCAAGCAACATGTAGGATAACAAAAAGAAAGCAGCTTGTCCAATGTATAATGTAACCTTTGATATTCTGTAATCTTGATGAATTGTGTTTGCATTCGAGGCTAACGCTGGCACGAGAAACAGCCATGATGTAGAGATGCTGGCATTGGACTGGGGTAAACACAGTAAGAAGTCTGACAACACCAAGTTTAAGTCAAACTGATTTGTTTGATGGTAAACTCACAAGCTTTCGAGGTTTCCTCTTCGTCAGGTGAACGAGGTGTTCTGGTCTCAAACAGCACATATAATGGCACAGACTGTTTACAGATTACTGATTAGAATGCAAATCTATCGCATTCTAATCACTAATCCGTAAACATTTAATAAACTATTTATTTGATAGTAAACTATCAAGTAAATCGGTTGCACTTAAATCTGGTATTGTCAGACTTCTTACTATGAGAAACAGCAACAGAGTAGCAGCAATATTGAGACGGCAACAATTGGAGATTACAGCTGCTCTTACAGCCGAGCAGCTGTAAGAGCCCCATTTGTACATTTAAGCAATCTCAAAATCCCTACAATGCAGAAGGAGGCCATTTGGCTCATTGTTATCGGCGTAGGCTCAATCTCATCCATGCCCTATCCCCATATATTTACCCTGCTAATTCCCCGACGCTAAGAAGTAATTTTGCCAATCAACTTAACCCACAATCAAGTTCCTTTGTCCTTCACTGTGCCACCATGCTGCCACCATCCGTTTTGCTATCCATTTGGCTTGACAAATAACAAAAGAAGCATGCATTTACATCAGCAGCAAATGTGATCAGGCACATCACCAGTTTCTTTAATGACCCCCAGGTTTTAATCTTGACCCACTCGCAAGCAATTTTTTCCAACACAGTATTTGCTTTCACAGAGCAAGTTGGGTGAAGGAACGATCTCAGGAAATGGTGAGGCTAAAAAGCTAGAATAACAGTGATAGAGAGTGAGAGAATTGGGATAGTCTGAGGTTGGTGACTGAGGATATACCCAGGATATAGGGCTGGAATATATTGGGAGAGGTTAGGGAGTGTCCCAAATATAATCTGACTTTTACAAATGAAACAAATTCATTTATGTGAGTGATGCCCTTACCTGGATCAATGGAGAATTCATCAGGAGGACTAGCAAACTGGAAAGACACAGTATCACCTGTATCCCTGTCACTAGCAGTCATTTGTACTACCACTGTTCCATTCAAATCATCATCAGTGACGTTGATCGGACTTGCAGGGCTGAAACTTAAGATTGAGGAGTGAGTTTGAATGGCCGCTAACTGAGTTTAAAATATATTTTGTTTTGTCATAGAACATATTTATTTCAAAAGAATAACTTGCCAGTGCAGAAAATTTAAATCCAACACTCAAGGTTTAATTTTGGTTATTTCCTATCTAAATGACTCAGTTTCAAAGAATCTTATACACTCAATCTGGCCTTTCAATGTTCACCTTACCTCACAACAGGAACCTCATCGTTCTCATCGATGATGTTAATGGTAAGGATACCTTCACAGGACTTTTGTGGAGCTGGGATTCCTTTGTCCCTCACGGTAATGCCCAACACGAAGACCTGAACATAACCATGTGATCAGTGAAACAGCAACTCAACAATGACACGACCAATCCAACCTTACTTGTTGAATACTAATTCTACTTGGCAAGTATAAACCCTTTCTGCCTCATGTTACTGTCCACATTTCTCCTTGAGATTTCACCCCACATTAAAAGGGCAAGAAACAACTCAGTGCTAGCCAGGGCATTCCAGATATGAGTTTCCGAGGAGGCAGATACTTTTGTGAAAAGAATGCTTTCTGGTGGGTCAAGAGTAAAACCTGGGGATCGTTTAAGGAACTGGTGATACGCCTGATCATATTTCCTGCTGATCTTAATACCAGCTTCTTCTGTTATAATAAGGTTCTCTCTGCATCAATTTGCCAAGTCTAACTGATGGCAAAACAGAGACTGTTTGAATGTACAAATCAGTGTCCAACTCCTGTTGTAGTAGGTTATGATTTTTCAGAGAAAAGTAGGCAAAGATTTTTTTGGCAAATTGCCATCCCACTTTCACCAGGTATTGACATACATTAAGCAGAAATCCTAGAAGCTTCCCTCTGCAGGACAGATTTTGCTTTAATTAAGCATTTTGTGGAACCAGGAATGCAGAATGCTAAAATATCTTCTGGCTTCACATCCACCTATTCTCCAAGCCTGCTCCCCTCCCTGTGCACCTCCACGTGCAATATTTTCATCTGCCAAGCAGCTGTAAGAGGTAGGCAGCAAATGTTTCTTCTCACTGGGCTGACACACTGTGAAGGGCTACTTGTCGAGAAACTGTTGATGAGGTCTCAACCTTTGTGCTTCCTGGTTTTCGTGTTGTCTGGTGCATTGGGCACACGACCAATGTCACTTCCATTACTGGCATTCCCAGTAGCAGATTTTTGTGTTAAATGTATTTAAATGTAACTGTGCAAAGTCTCTGTGAAACTATAAGAATGGCAAGAGCTCACTGGCTATAAGTGTTAAATATCTTTAGTGTTGATTGTATTGTGTTTATGGTCCTAAACAATCACATCATTCAGAAAATAAACTTGGAAAGAGCATTGCCGCTGTTGAGTGGGGGGAGGGGGTTCCAAATCCAGGGGTCACAACTTGAGGATAAGAGGTAAATCTTTCAGGACTGAGATAAGGAGAAATTCCTTCACCTAGACAGTGGTAAATCTGTCACTACCACAGAAAGAAGCTGAGGTCAAAATGTTGTGTGATTTCAAGAAGAAATTACTTACAGCTCGTGGGGCTAAAAGGGCCAAGAGATAGGGAGAGTAGGGGGGAAAATCAGGGTATTGAATTTGATTAGCCACGATCATTTTGAATGGCGGAGCAGGTTCGAAGGGCTGAATGGCCTGCTCCTGCTTCTATTTTCTACGTACTTTTCTTTGTAATCGTTCCAGTGAGTGCTTTGTAGAAAACTCACTAATGCAGTGCTTGTTCACAAATGGCTTCAATGTGCGCAGAATTCCTGTTTCACAACATAAATAAATCAGGACATTGAGAAGTGAAAACATGTCAGATTGAGCTCACTTGCTGCTAAGATGCATTTATTTATGAGAAAAGAATGAACTGGAATCTTTTCTCCTCAACATGCTGTTCCTGAGCTGTTCAGTTTCTACAGCGACTCAATTTGTTGTTTCATTATCGAACAGAAACAGACTCTCTAACTGAATGCTTTCAGTGTTTAGATAATTTTGTGAATTCAATGGCAATTTACACTCATCTTCACCCAATTGCCTTTTTAGCATATACTCATTGGTTAAGAGTACCGTTAGTACAAAACAGCTGACTTCCCCCTCCAACTTATTGCAAGATCGTAAAGTATAATGGAAATTTACATGGTATCCAGAATCGTAATCGAGCAATGTTGAAGAATTCCGGTACACGATTCCAGTTGCTGAATTAATGCTGAAGATATCTCCTCCAGTAACTGGGCCAGACACCTGGGATGTGATATCAAACTGAAAATAAAGGTACGGAGAACATTAATGTCTGTAACGTAAGATTCTCAAAGACATTAGGTTGATATTTCAGCCGTGTTTGCCATCAGAGAGAACAGCGACACAGGCTGAAAATCTGGAGAGAATCAGGAAACATGATTCTTTCCAGAGAGACAATAAGAAGTCTCACAACACAGATTAAAGTCCAACTGGTTTATCTGGTAGCAGGAGCTTTTGGAGGGCTGCTCATCAGATGAGTGATATCTGGTATCTTTTGTGTTGGGGTGAATACAAGGGTTTTTTTTTGCTCTGATCGGGGCACCCTTTGAAAATTTTCAAGTATATAAAGATCGATGTAATTTGTATACAATATAGCAAAGAAAATACAGAAACTAGCTCTCCTGATAAAGGAGCAATGTTCTGAAAGCTTATGCTACCAAATAAACCTGTTGGACTTTAACCTGATGTTGTGAGACTTCTTACTGTGCTTATCCCAGTCCAACACAGGATCTCCACATCATGGCTATCTCCAGAGAGAATCAGGGAACATGGCTCTCTCCGGAGTGAAAGCGTTCACTGAATTTCCCCATCCCTCACTGGTTACATCACAAGGTTCACGGCCACAAAGAGTGAGAACCTCAATTTAATGCATTTGAATAAATGTGTTATATATACATACATTATAAATTTTATATACATTATATGGCCCTCCCCTCAAGATATTTTCCCCCTTGATGTATTTTCAAACCTCACATCAATAAGTTCACCAAGACGTGAAAGCATGTATCAAATGTTTGATAGGGAGTGGGAGTGCGCTGAAGTGGGAAGGAATTGCCAGCAATGATTGGGTATGAAGAAGGTGGGTGTGAGAAGAGAGAGATTCTGGTGATTGTTTTTGGTGGGGCGTGGAGGGAAGCCCTTGATAGTTTTGTGGTGGATTGGGTGCAAGATCACTTTTGCTCTGATCAGGGCACCCTTTGAGACCTTTCAGGTATATAACTATCAACATTCTTCATACAAAATATGGCAAATATTATAAAAATAGAATCTTACTGTCAAAGAGTCATCAGAATCTGGGTCTGTTGCAGAAACTTGGTAAATTGCAGTAAGAACATCATGTGTTTCATTGACATCTACTGATGCTGTAATTGAAAAGCGAACGTGAGGAAGAAGTTGTCCACCTTGAGAAACTTCTACTTTGAAAACCACTCCTTCAATATATATGTCTCAGAGTGTCATTTCAGATTAACAGTTAATTTTCCTTGGTACGAAAACAGATACAAGAGAAATGAACAAGTCCAAATGAACTGGTCCACATCTGATCTGATTCAAGAATTTCAATTTTTGTCCTCACTGTCTACATGTCAAAGTTTGTATCAGTCATTCCGTTTTATTAACGAGGACTTAGGAGTGTTATGGCAGGAATACATCTATCAGGATTCTAAATACCCATTTTCCCACTATTTGGGACCATGAAGACTGATCATTTGAAAAGGGTCACTTTTGGTGATGCATTTATAGATTTAACTCAGGAGTTTTGGTGACCATTTCCCTCATTTGTCAGGGCTTGGATGTCATACAGACCATAATTTACTTTAATCTTGCAAAGTGGATATGCTTTGAAACAGAGGTTTGTAGTTCTGGACACAGCTGTATGCTGGGGGAACTCAGCCTGTGAGATAATCAGCACGAAGAGAGAATGGCTGATCCAGCATGTGTCATACAATTCCCTGCAATATTATTTCTCCTTGATCCCTGAGAATTAGATCAAGAAGGGGCTGCATAACTGCCATTATCCACTTTTATTTGAATACTTTCAGTAATTAATAAATAATATGACTTCAGGAGTATGAATTAGGCAAGGCTTCAATCCTCAGCTAATAAAAACAAACTCCTTTATTTGAAAATGATGTCCGTTAATGTCTCTGTAATAGTGGAACAATTCATTTCCTCGCCACTCAAACCACCAACAGTAATTTCATTTCGAAGGAAAGTTCTTGCAGTGAGAAAATGTTCTGCAGTTTTATAAATCCAAACTGGACTGATGGTGACCCTGTTCTCTTCTGTATTGTTTCTACTTACATCAGGTGGGTAGGGGAAATAAGAGATTGGGCCTGGTAACTGGAGACTCCATAGTTAGGGGAACAGATAGGAGAGTAAATAGTAATGAACGGGACTCAGGGCTGGTGTGCAGGAGTCTCAGAGCGGGTTTTCAAGATTCTTAAGGGAAAGGGGAGTCAGCCCCAAGTCATAGTTCGTGTAGGGACACATGATGTAGGTAGGACAAGGGAAGGGGATATTAGACAGAAATTTATGGAGTTGGGGTGGAAACTTAAGGCCAAAATATCTCTGGACTCTTGCCTGTGCCACGGGATAGTTTAGAGAGGGAATGTTTGAACTCGTGGCTGCGAGGATGGTGCAGGAGGGAGGGATTCAGGTTCTTGAACAATTGGGGCTCATTCTGGGGTAGGTGGGACCTCTACAAGAGAGATGGTCTACACCTGAACCAGAGGGGAACCAATATTTGGGGGGAAAATTTGCAAAGGCTATGCAGGGGGGTTTAAACTGATTCAGAGGGGGGATGGGATCCTGAGTAGCTTGGATGTTAAGAGGGACAAGAATAGGGGGGTCATAGACGAGAACTGTAAAAGCACAGCAGCGTACGGGTGGAGTAGGGCATGGTTTGAAATGCGTATACTTTAATGCAAGAAGTATTCGCAATAAGGTGGAGGAACTTGCAGCTTGGGTCAGTACCTGGAACTTCGATGTTGTGGCCATTTCAGAGACATGGATAGAGCAGGGACAGGAATGTTTGTTGCAGGTTCCAGGGTTCAAATGCTACAGTCAGAGTAGAGGAGGTGGTAGAAGGGGGGGAGGAGTGGCATTATTAGTCAAAGACTGTATCACAGTGACAGAAAGGAAGTTTAATGAGGACTTGTCTGTTGAGGTAGTATGGGCTAAGATTAGAAACAGGAGAGGAGAGGTCACCCTGTTGGGAGTCTTTTATAAACCCTAAAAGTTCTAGAGAGGTAGAGGAAAGGATTGCAAAGTCGATCCTGGACAGGAGTGAAAATAATAGGGTAATTGTAATGGGGGACTTTAACTTTACTAATATTGATTGGAATAGCTATAGCTCTAGCTCGTTAGAGGGGTCAGTTTTTATGCAAAGTGTGCAGGAAGGTTCTTTGACTCAGTATGTAGATAGGCCAACTAGAGGTGAGGCTACATTGGATTTGGTGCTGGGTAATGAGCCAGACCAGGTGTTAGACTTGGAAGTTGGTGAACATTTTGGTAATAGTGACCACAATTCGGTTATGTTCATCTTAGTGATTGATAGGGATAGGCATGAACCTGGGGGCAGTAGTTATAGCTGGGGGAGTGGTAATTATGAGGCCATTAGGAGGGAATTAGAGTGCATAGGTTGGACTAGAAAACTACAGGGACTGGGAACATCTGAAACGTGGAGCTTATTCAAGGAGCAGCTACTGCGAGTCCTTGACAAGTATGTCCCTGTCAGGCAAGGAGGAAATGGTCAAGTAAGGGAACCATGGTGTACTAAAAAAGTTAATTCGCTGGTTAAAAGGAAACTTATGTCAGGATGAGGCTTGACGGCTCAGTTGGTGCACTGGATAGCTATAGATTAGCCAGGAGGGAGCTGAAGAGTGAGTTGAGAAGAGCTAAAAGGGGACACGAGAAGACTTTGGCTGATAGGATCAAGGAGAATCCTAAAGCTTTCTTTAGATATGTTAAGAATAGAAGATTGGTTAGGGCAAGATTAGGGCCAGTCAGAGACAGCAGTGGGAAGTTGTGTGTGGAGCCTGAAGAGACTGGAGAGGCACTGAACAATTATTTCTCTTCGGTATTCATGCAGGGAGATGTAAATGTAGTTATGGAGAACACTGGGATACAGGGTTGTAAACTGGAAAGTATTGCAGTAGATGAGGAGGATGTGCTAGATATTCTTGAGGGTTTGAAGTTAGATAAGTCCCCTGGGCCGGATGGGATTTACCCTAGGATTCTCTGGGAGGTGAGAGAGGCAATTGCAGAGCCTCTGGCTCTGATCCTCAGGTCGTCGTTGGTTACAGGTATAGTGTCGGAGGACTGGAGGATAGCAAATGTGGTCCCATTGTTCAAGAAGGGGAATAGAGACTTTCCTGGGAATTATAGACCGGTGAGTCTTACTTCTGTTGTGGGCAAAGTATTGGAAAGAATTATTAGGGATAGGATTTATAGTTATTTCGAGAGAAACAAATTGATTGGGGATAGTCAGCATGGTTTTGTGAAGGGTAGGTCGTGCCTTACTAAACTTATTGAGTTTTTTGAAAAAGTGGCCAAAGAGGTGGATGGGGATAAGGCAGTTGATGTGGTATATATGGACTTTAGTGAGGCGATCGATAAGGTGCCCCATGGAAGGCTTCTGCAGAAAATGCAGATGTATGGGATTGAGGGTGATTTAGCTAATTGGATTAGGAATTGGCTAGCAGTTGATGGAAATTATTCATCATGGAGTTCGGTTACAAGTGGTGTACCTCAGGTATCTGTTTTGGGGCCCCTGCTGTTTGTAATTTTTATAAATGATCTGGATGAGGGTATTGAAAGATGGATTAGTAAATTTGAAGATGACACCAAAGTCAGAGGAGTGGTAGATAGTGAAGAGGGGTGTTATAGTTTGCAGAGAGACTTGGACAAGTTGCAGAGCTGGGCTGAGAGGTGGCAAATGGAGTTTAATGCGGAAAAGTGTGAAGTAATTCACTTTGGCAGGAATAACAAATGTGTAGAGTATAGGGCTAATGGTAGGACTCTTAATAGTGTTGAAGAACAGAGTGATCTTGGTGTATATGTGCATAGATCCCTGAAAGTTGGCAATCAAGTCGATAAGGTTGTTAAGAAGGCATACGGAGTCTTAGCTTTTATTGGTAGGGGGATTGAATTTCGAGCCGCAACGTCATGTTGCAACTGTACAAAACTCTAGTGCGGCCGCACTTGGAGTATTGTGTGCAGTTCTGGTCCCCGCATTATAAGAAAGATGTGGAGGCATTGGAGAGGTTACAGAGGAGGTTTACCAGGATGTTGCCTGGTATGGAGGGCAGGTCTTATGAAGAGAGGCTGAGGGATTTGCGGTTGTTTTCGTTAGAAAGAAGGCAGCTAAGAGGAGACCTTATTGAAACATATAAGATGATTAGAGGTTTAGATAGGGTGGACAGGGATAGCCTTTTTCCTAGGATGGAGAAAGCTAGCACGAGGGGACATAGCTTTAAATTAAGGGGTGATAGTTATAGGACGGATGTCAGAGGTAAGTTCTTTACCCAGAGGGTGGTAAGGGTATGGAATGCCTTACCTGCTGCAGTTATAGATGCGCCAAGTTTGGTGGCGTTTAAGAGGTTAGTAGATAAGTTTATGGATGAAAAGGGAATGGTTTAGGTTAGAGGGTCATTGCTTTTTCTTAATTGGTCAGCGCAACATCGAAGGCCGAAGGGCCTGTTCTGCACTGTAATGTTCTATCAAGTAATATTGATCAATATAATCTGAATTGTAATAGGTTTTCTGCACTTCTTGTGAAATGATTTCAAGTGAAAATTGTTTGATTTGTCTTTTAATGAGACAAAACATTCGTCAGAAATCTACTGCCCTGCCTGCCATGGAATTAGAGCGGGCAAGAGTGGACAATGGAAATGTCTGACCTTGGGTGGGATTTCCCCATCGCAGTTCGAGTGACTTCATAAAATCCCACCCATAGCCTTTAAACACAACATTTTGAATTTCAGCCACCCTAGGCCTAGATTTTGGTTTCATTTGTCAGATGAGTATTTTGTACCGGATGGTATAAAGGCCATAGCTACAGCCAGATACGTTTCCATTCCTAAGAACAAACATTGCTGGAAATTATCAGCAGGTTGCGCAGCATCTGTGAAGAGAAGCAGGGTGAATGGCTTGTGTTTTCACTGAATTGGGGTGATTTGGGAACCCTTTAAGAATGACCAACAAGTTCTGAACCCAGACCTGACTCTCTTCCCAGGCTGTCTCATTTTGTGCCTTTTATAGGGTGGGAGCTTGTTTGGGTTCAAATGCCGCACCTGGCACTCGTGACTTGGCTGGCTCTATAGTGAAGATGGGCATGTCCTAATCTTGGTAATTAGGCCAGCTTTTTAAGCGTGGTACACAGCTCTCATGGATCTGTGACCCCTCTTCTACAGAGGAGACTTCTGAAAAGCTGAGTTGAAAAGGTCCTTCTCGTATCCCCCAGGCCAAGGTGAGTCCCTTCATCTCTCCTAATAGCACCTCATGCCCCACTTTGGCAAGCTATGCCTCTCCATTCATGCTCCATAGATCCTCACTCCCCTGTGCTAAGTTATGCTCCAACCAATTGCCATGGCACCTAATGCCCTCTGCGCCAAGATGTGTCTCTTCCATTCACTATACATAACCTGTAAACCCTACTGTGGCCAACAAGTCCTGAAGTGGGTCTTGAGCCCGGAGCTTTCAGCTTGAGATAGATCCATTATCCACTGACCCACGAGACCTCCCTCTAAGAGAGAAATACAATGTGTTGCAATCACTATTCAAATAAAGGTCAAGATTAATAACTTAAAATATCTTCACCTGTCCCTGCAACAAAAGCCACATCACATACAGGATCTTCATTGATGGGAGTCAACGATACATTCACGTTGCATATAGCAATGTTACTTCCCAGGTCTGTAACTACCACATTTAATGTGTAGAATCTGGCAATTGACACATTGTCATAGTCCAGCATGAATATATTGGTAATTATTGCACTGTCTCCAACTGAAAGAGAAAAGAAATATCTATTTCAAACAATAGTATTTCCTTGCTGTACATTATCACATGACTGTTTGAAACAGCTGGGAGGAATGACTGATAGTGGACAGGTTAGTTTGAAGGAAATAAAGGTTATCGTGAAGAGGAGATGAAATGTTGCAAAATATGGATGCACTAATCTGGGGGAGGGAGGACGACTGTGGGCAGCAATCAAAGTCTGACTACTCTGCATTGCTATTGGAATTGAACCAATCAGTAAATGCAGAGTGAAGTGAGACTCTGGTGAGTCTGCAAGAGCAGGAAAACATTGGACCCGAACATTGAGATGTGCATAAAGAGGCAATCAGATGAGGCAGAGACTGTTGAGATTATACCGTTTTTCTAAAAGACCAGCAGGTTTTATGTGACCCAGGGCAGACCAGTGACAGTGAGGTGCTAGGCCTTGAATCAAGCCTTAGCCGCATGGAGATGGCGAGTGAGGTAGGAGGCTGTCTTGAAGACCCCAGGCTAATGAGGTGAGGGAGACTGAGAAAATGGAAGAATGTGAGGGGTGCGGGAGAGGAAAATGCGTGAGGGCCAGATTGGAGAAAGGGAGAGTTTATGATGGGGTTGGGGGAATGAGAACTTGAGGGAGGAATGGGCAAGAGGACAGTACAATGAATGATTCTGACAAGAGGTAAACTTCAGCAATTATTCAAACTGGCCTGTTTTTGCAAGTTAAAAAGCACTAAAGCAGCAATGAATGTGTATATTTTTGTGCCTTCTGCCCTTGCATCCTTTGGGGTGAGGATGGGCTGTGTTGGGAGGGATGCGAGGATGGGGGAGTGGGAAAGTTGCAGTAATAAGGTGAGCACAGGGCCCCACAAACTACAAATCCACCTCCAATCAAATGGCACAAAAACTATTTCATAATTAATTGTAAGTAACCATTGCCATATGGAATAATGTCATAAAGACAAGCCAGTACAAACATTGCAAAATCTGAGAGCAAACTGCTAGATTTGCAACAGGTATGCAGAGTTAAATAAACTGAAATGCCAAATGCAATAGAAAGGCACCCCCACTCATATCAAGGTAAGTCAAGGTTGATGGAGCACATTGATGACCACACATATAAACACACAGGTACGAAAATAAGAAAATATCACATCCACAGATCAAAATTTGAAAACAATCACCACAGCGAAGACGATGTGCAGGAAAACAAAACACATGTAACATGTGTGTACCTTGGTTAATCTCAAAGGAAGGTTCATTTACTGCAAAACTAAACGTCAGATTCTCATTGTCATCACCATCTGAGGCAGATAAAGTTATTAGTGTTGTCCCAGCAGCCACTTCCTCATTCAGGGTTAAGGTAGTCGATGGACAGGAGCTGAAAAATGTGATAAATATTCCTGTTTAATAAACCGAAGAAACATCAGTCGGAATGAGAACTGATCTTGTCTGCCAACAGGGAAATAATATCTGACGTACCTGATGACTGGAACTTCATCATTGACATCAGTAATTGTGATCGTTACTGTGCCTGTGCAAGCGAGGCTTGGAGAGCCAGTGTCATTAACAGATATCACAGCATAGAAAAGCTGAAGGGAAAGAACAAAACTCAAGATCAAATCTGTGAATGTAATCAATGGCTGCAATTCAATCACATTAGCACTAAGAGCCCACATCATCAGCAAAATCAGTGTTTCCCTTTTGGTGCTGTCAGGTAGGATTCACCCACCTGATCAATGCAAGTTTCTCAGGAAACACACCAGTCCAACTTTTTATGGGGCTCCCCGGTCTCCACATTCACAGCCTGCCCCCCCCACCCTCCTCAAAAACAGAAATACTGCTCCCTACTCACTAACAAATGAAGCACCACCCTTACCAGAGAAGGGTATCTCTACCCCCTCCACCATAAAAATACCAGGCCACCCACCTCTTCCATCCTGTCAGCATGAGGGTGACCCGATTAGAACTCTCCCCCATTACCCCCCTGCCCCACCCTCAAACCTTGCCTCTTGGCTTTGCCAATAATGTACTGTCTCTGGTATCTAGGTACCGACCCCCTGGCCTGATGTCTGGGACTCTGAAGGGATTGGTCCAATGCCCATATACCCCTCTTTCGTTGCTAGGATACGGAAGGTCATTTTAAGGCTAAATTGTTTAATCTCAAGAAGAAATTAAATCTCACTCTTGGGGCTAAAGGGATCAAGAGATATGGGGAGAAGGGGATTCAGGATATTGAATTGGAAGATCAGCCATATTCAAAATAAATAGTGGAGCAAGCTCAAAGTGCTGACTGGCATTCTCCTGCTTCTAGAACCAATGTTTCTATGTCCTGAGGGTTGGGCGAGGTCTGGAGGGGGGCAGTGGTTGACCTTGCCACTCTTCCCCAGATGGCATCTTCTGGTTGGACTACCCCTTCTAGCCTTGGGACAGATGTTGTTCAGTTTCAGGATGGTGAACTCAGACAACATCCTGGAGTATGATATTCATTATTATCTCTGTCCTTTAAAACTTTGAACTTCCCTGGTCATTCTAAGCTCTATGTCCCTTTGAACAGCTGGAAGGATTGCAATGGTGACCACAAGCAGCTGCAGGAACTTCAAAAGTAGCTAAGTGCTTTACAGTTCCTCTTTTGTATAAACATTGCTGTTAGTTACAGTGGGGTACTTGAGATGCACTACAGCATGAAAAGACAGACAAACAAACACAGCTGATTACATGCTGAGTAAAAATCATTAAGCTGTCAATCAAAGGAGAGTTAAAAGATCCAGATTGAAATTGACTGGATGGAAAGATTTTCAAAGGATTTCAAAGGCTTTTGGCTTTCTATGAAGGCTCAGAGACTTGAAATTAATGTTGTGTTAAAACAATGGGGCTGATTGAACAGCTGCAGAGGAGGGAATTCTATCCTAGTGAAAGTGACTGACTTCTTTCAGTCCAGAGGATTCGAAAGGGCATCTTCTTTGAGAAAGATAGGGTAATCCCTTCTGCTGAATGAACTGCTGCTCAGATTTGGAATCCTTCCAGCTGTCCTGGGAGCCTGGAGGTTAAAATGGCTAGGGAACTTAAAAAGTTTTAGAAGACAGAAGCAATACTGAATATCTTAACCCCAGGATGGGGTCTGAATTCGCCGTCCTGAAACTGAGCCACACCTTTCCCAAGGTTTGAAAAGACAGTCCAGTCATGAGATGCTCATGCTGGGGGACAGCAATCCCTTGTCCCCAGCTCAAACCAACTCAACCCTCAAGACCCTGGCAGCGGCAGAAGGATACATCAGCAATGGATGTATTACCTTAACTCCCTTCAGGGTCCAGCACACCAGGTCCATACAGATCAGAACCAATGCCAAGGCTCACTCAGTGCAGTTCCTGCTGAGAAGGGGAGGTGATTAGCAGGAGGCCACTGAATGGGCCATCTAGCCTGCTAATAACATGTAAACAAGGTATTTTACATAACTTAAGGGAGGCGATAGCCTAGTGGTATTGTCACTAGACCATTAATCCAGAAACTCATGCTATTGTTTCAGGGACCCAGGTTCGAATCCCGCCATGACAGATGGTGAAATTTGAATTCAATTAAAAAATATCTGGAATTAAGAATCTGCTAATGATCGTGGGACCATTGTTGATTGTCAGAAAAACTCATCTGGTTCACTAATGTATTTTAGGGAAGGTAATCTGCTGTCTTTACCTTGCCTGGCCTTCATGTGATTCCAGAGCCACAGTAACGTGGTTGACTCTCAACTGCCCTCTGAACAAAGGCAACTAGAGATGGAGAATAAATGCTGGCCAGCCAGTGATGCCCATGTCCCATGAATGAATTAAAAAAAAAAATTGGGTTGCCACTGCCCTGGGCTGGGTGGATCCTAAATGTGTTCAAACCTGGTAGGAATCCCATTATAAGCCCATTACCCCATTCAGAATTCCCACCATTGGCAAGCAGAGCCAGTCAATCCCCCCCATTTATCTGTAAAATGACTGGAATAAAGTGTCTGTGCTGAAGATATTCTCATTGTTCAGTAGTAATAATCATGAGACATGAGAAAATAGTGAGACATGGTATCTCATACCATGTCACCGTTTTCAAAATTCAAATCAGCTGCTGTGGTGATTAGACCCAAATTGTCCACATCAAATAGTGCGCTGGTATTGGTGGAGGAGCTCGACAGGATGGAATACTGAAAAAAATCAGAACATCATTAATATTATGTAATATTTAGTTCTTAAACTGAGCATTTTAAATAAACTTAATTTTCTTCTTATTTGAATCTTAATTTTTGCAATCAATTGTAAGAAATAAACTCCAAAGGGAAGATTGACTATCTCACAAGGTGATACTGTTGCAATGGGTAAATCAAGACCATTTGCAATACTTAAGTCCAGCAAAGTTAGCATATGAGGAGATAATCGGAGTCAAATGGAGATGGTGAAATGTAAGGATAGAAACAGAGAGAGAAAAAGCGAGGTATAGGAGTTGGAGATAGAAGGCAAAGTGGGACAGAGAAGAAGAAAGAAGTAGGGGAAAAAATTGAGATAGAGGTGAGTGAAGAGACAAACTTAGGGAAAGATGAAAAGAGAAGAGAAAGAGAGAAATTTGGGATGAGGAGGTGCAGTGGAGAGAGGTTATCAAAGAATCATAGAAGTCCTACCATACAGAAGGAGGCCATTCAGCCCATCGAGCTTGCACAAACAACAATCAGGCCCTATCCCTTTAACCATACATATTTACCCTAAGGGGCAATTTAGCATGGCCAATCAACATAACCTACATATCTTTGGACTGTTGGGGAAAACTGGAGTACCCAGAGGAAACCCATGCAGAAACTTGGAGAACATGCAAACTCCGTGACCTGAGGCCAGAATTGAACCTGGGTCCCTTACACTGAGGCAGCAGTGCTAACCACTGCTGGGAACTACGACTTGAGAGAAGGAGAGTTAAGGAAGGTGGTTAAGCTATTAAGCTAGGGAGAGAAGGGAGAATACAGAAGAGAATTGGAGTTTAATGGATGAGGCAGGAGAAAATCGAGGAGGAAAACAACAAGGAAAAGCAGTGCATTAATAATGACCATCTGATAAGAAGAAAGCACAATCAGCTCTCCTTAGACCAAGCCCTGCCATCAGCATCTTGATGATCTCCCAGAGCATTAATTGGATCAACTACATTCTCCTCCTGTCTCCAGCAGTCCCTCAAAGCTAGAAGAATGATTATCATGAAGCCTCTGCCAAGACTTCACACATGGAGTCTTCCAGCATGAGGATGATTTTGTGCTGCGGGTCTGATTGGCCAGGGAACTCTCCCATTCTTACCACCTACCGTAGCACATCAGAAGGATTTTACAGGAGACCAATCAACCTGCTTGGTTGCACTAGAAACGCACTGAGTGCCAACAGGTCCTGGATGAGACTCAGACCCAGAGCTATCGGCTCAGAGGTAGAGATTCTCCTATCAACCATTCTAACACTGAGGCCTGAGCAGGGAAGCAGCCAGATATTCCATGATCAGTGGTTCATCTCTTACCGCTGAATATCTTAGAATTCTTGACATAAAACCATCACGTACATACCACTGATACAAGAATTAAAATGGTTGAAACCGAGGTTTAAAGCTTCATTTGGGTATCTTGAACTTAATCAAGAGCAGAAAGTGCCTACTGTTAGAAAAGACTGACTTGTAAAAGATCTTCATCAGGATCAGATGCTGTTATTTTATAGACAGAGGTACCAACAGCAATGGTCTCTGGAATAGTGACAGAAGGTCCTGTAATAAAGGAAACGTGATTAATTTAAACAATATTAGATCAATGTATAAATGATGGAGTTAATGGCAATAAGTTAGTTTACATATTCAGACTTCAAATGTTGACCTATTTCACAGCTTAAGTATAGATTTTCACTTTAGTGCTGGTATAAATCCAAATGCTGGAAGTAAACGTGTTGTAATTGCCGTGATCACAGAGGACTGTCTTTATGAACAGCTGTCTGATAGGACAGGATTGAGCTGGGGAGGAGGAAGAGCTGTGCACCAATTCTGAGGTCTTTCAGAAATGCCTGGGACAGAAGGCTGCATCGAGTGACTGCTGCGAATGGCATTCAGGGAAGTTCAGGATTGGTATGGTTAGCGTGAAGCTCAGAACATGGAAGTGAAAATGGTGGAACAGATCTTGCAGGATGAGTCCTTGTGGAAGGGGAGATTGCAGCAGATTGTTTTCTTAAGAGGCTATGGGATTGGGGGTGGCGGGATTTTGAGCTCACATTCACTGAGGGAAAAGTACTTGGCTGTTCAAAATGGCAATTCACTCCATCCTTTAGTTGCTGCTTTCTCAAATGCTAGGAAACAAAAAAAAATTCAATTGACTTATTACTTTGAGCCAGATAATTACGATGTGAGTACTGTATTGGGATGAGTGTGTTGTAGTTCCATTGAAGTACTGTGAGCAGATCTGGGCACCATGCCTTAGGAAGGATATATTGGCTTTGGAGTGAGTACAGTGTAGGTTTTTAAGCATGATACCTGGACTTCAGGGGTTGAATTATGACAACAGATTATTCAAATTAGGTCTGCTTTATCTAGAACTTAGAAGGTCGAGGGGTGATCTGATTGAAGACTTCAAGACACTAAAAGGAAAAGGTAGGGTAAATAAAAATAAACCATTTCCGTTGATTGGAGATTCTAGAACTGGAGATAAATAAAAATTAGGGCCAGAACTTTCAGGAAAGATTTTAGGAAGTACTTCTACACATAAAGGGTGAAAGAAATTTGGAACTCTCTTCCCAAAATGGCTGTTGTTATCTTTAAATCTGAGTTGGATAATTTTTTGATGCAAAAAGGTATTAAGGGATATGGGCCAAAAGCAGGTACATGGAGTTAGGCCTCAGATCAGTCACGATCTCAAATGAATAGCAGAACAGGTTTGATAGGCTGAATGGCCTACTCCTATTCTTGGCTTGAATCCTTTTGAGCGAGAAACACTTAATTCTTAAATTTCCCTAACATTCTGGCACCATTTTTTAGACATAATGAAACTCCTTCTGGTTAGGAAAGAACTCTAGCTGTGCATCAACTCGGCATGAGGATCACTACTAAAAGACTAAGCAGGATTCTTCAGTCATGCTTGCCAGTGGGATACTCCGATCCTGCTGCAGTGAACAGAGATTTGCCTAAGTGCCAGATTCTCCATTCTCCTCTGGCAGTGGCAGCAGGATGTGAATGGCTGGAGAATTTCAGCTACTGGGCGCTTGCCAATTTAGCAGAGTCACACCCTCTTCTATTTGCTATGTGCAGAAATTGTTGTCATGCTACTAAACTATCGATGAATGGATTTACAATGCCTTCTTGAATGACAACTGATGCATGAGAACTAAAATCAGGAGCTGGCAGAATTTATCACCAGAGAAAAATTAAATTCATTGCAAGCACTTTTCAATATAGGTCAAGATTAACCAATTAAATATCTTCACCTGTTCCTGCTGTAAATGCAGCATCACATTCAGGTTCTTCATTGATGGCAGTCAATGATACATTCAGCTCACACGTGGCTATGTTACCTCCCAGGTCCATAACTACTATATTTAATGTGTAGAATTTGACAACAGACTCATTTTCATAATCCAATACCAAAGTATTGGTAATTAGTGCAGTGTCTCCAACTGAAAAACAAAAGAATCATCTATTTCAGATAAATGTTTTCCTGTTGTGGAATATTAAATGAGGGTTTGAAACTTCTGATAGATTCAGTCAATATGTGATGAGTCAAGAGGAAGAATAGACAGATAGTGACAGGAATAATGTTTACCTTAAAAAAGAGATTTAAATGCTTGTCAAGAAAGATACAGCTATTTCTGTTGTCAAGTAAACACATGTCCTTCAAAAGGAGTAGTTGATCTGCACCTTTGTTATATTACTCTGGCTTGACGTATTTCTCTATGCACGCTCTTGGGAAGATCTGCTTTGTACAGTATTTGCGCATTATAATTAAGCTGAATAGCTCTCTGACTCATGTTATAGAAAAGTAAAACAAACAAATGACATAAATAATAACATATAATTAACCACAAGATGCTAATGCAAATATTGTAATGACTTCAATAAGGCCATTGAGGTTGGCCTATTGGAGTATGATCTCCTTGATTAAGGAGTCAAAGGAATAAAAGAGTTCCCTGATTAAGAAATTAATTGATGGGCCAATCAAGGAGTTTTTTCTTGTATTTAACCAGGGTCATCAGTTTGTCTGGCATTTCCGAAGATAGACTGCTGACCGATAGCACTTTGTGTATTGATGTTGGAATTGTTAATAAAGGGATTTTGGTGAAGGGACTTCTGCCTCCAAAGACTTATTAAACATATGTTACTGTGAAGAAGATTGATATGAAGACAAACCAGAGGAAGCCAAACTGCATAACACATCCACGGTTATACAGCACTGTAATAACACATAAAATCACACCAATAACCACAGGTCATATAAAAGAATGGAACATGTGCATACAGGCCATGTCACAATACACAATAGTGATTATGCACATGTACAGACAGTGAGATTTACTGAAAGAAAATATCATATTCACAGAGCCAAGTACAGAAAGAAACATCAGAGCAAAGAGAAACACAGCACAGAACACAGAAACACACAGGGAACAAGAAGAAAACAGAGGAGAAACTTGACATTAATTTAACACGAACGTAAAAATATTATACATGACAGCCGGGTTTCACCATGGCCAACGTCCTGGGGGATTCGCTGTAGTTAACTGTATTCATACCTTGGTTGATTTCAAACGAAGGTTCATTTACTGCAAAGCTAAATGTCAGACTCTCATTGTCATCACCATCTGAGGCAGATAAAGTTATTAGTGTTGTCCCAGCAGCCACTTCCTCATTCAGGGTTAAGATAGTCGATGGACAGGAGCTGAAAAATGTGATAAATATTCTTGTTTAATAAACCGAAGAAACATCAGTCGGAATGAGAACTGATCTTGTCTGCCAACAGGGAAATAATATCTGACGTACCTGATAACTGGAACTTCATCATTGACATCAGTAATTGTGATCGTTACTGTGCCTGTGCAAGCGAGGCTTGGAGAGCCAGTGTCATTAACAGATATCACAGCATAGAAAAGCTGAAGGGAAAGAACAAAACTCAAGATAAATCGACCAATGAAATCTAGATCCCAGTCTGTAAAATGACTGGAATAAAGTCTCTGTGCTGAAGATATTCTCATTGTTCAGTAGTAATAATGTATCTCATACCATGTCACCATTTTCAAAATTCAAATCAGCTGCTGTGGTGATTAGACCCAAATTGTCCACGTCAAATAGTGCGCTGGTATTGGTGGAGGAGCTCAGCAAGAAGGAATACTGAAAGAAATCAGAAAGTTATATTTCTATCAATAGAATGAACAGAGTTCATTTAGGTAAACATTTAAATAGACTTCATTTTCTATCTTGTATTAAAATTAATTTATGTGATCAAATGTAAAGAATTAATATAAAATTAAAGGAATGGGAATTCAATTTTCTTCTAGATTTAGATTTGAACTCAGTTTGGTGAGTCTCAAACCCCAAATCTTTTGTAGTAATCTCCAAATTGAAGACTTACTTTCCGCTAGGTGATCTCTTTGTTGTTACGTAGGCCAAGTTAAGACCTAACAATGTTCCTTTCTGGGGAGAGCTTGGTCTTTTTCTTTTCAGTTCACTTTCTGAAGTGAACTGAAAACATCAACAGCAATTAGTCATCAACCTAATTGGTAAGTCCCCAAGAATAGGGCAGGGAGATAGGCCCCAATTTGTTATTAGTCAGAATGGGGATCATTCCCATTAATCTGACCCCTGTATTAGCTGTCTAACCAACTGAACTAACTGAATGCTGTTAGAATAATGGGGTGAAATGAATATGGGGAAATATGAGAAGAAACAGAGAGAAGTGAAGAAATTGGAGAGATGAGGCAAGGTGGAAGAAGAGGGAGGAACCTTACAGGTTTAAGACACTGGGGAGTAGATACAGAGGAGATGTCAGGGGCAAGTTTTTCACTCAGAGGGTGGTGGGCGAGTGGAATCAGCTGCTGTCAGTGGTGGTGGAGGCGAACTTATTGGGGTATTTTGAGACACTTCTGGAAGAGTTCATGGGATTTAATGGGATTGAAGGTTATAGGTAGGCCTAGTAGGGAGGAATATGATCAGTGCAACTTGTGGACCAAAGGCACTGTTTTGCTGTGGTTTTCTATGTTCTATGAAATGTAGAATATAGCGGTAAATTGAGAGGGGAGGGTAAAATGGAAGGAAATGGGGGGAGGAAGGTGTGTGGATTTGATGGGGAATTAGAGAAAGGGGGGTGGATAATGGGGGATGAAAGGGAAGGGATAAGGAGGAACTCTAACAAGAGGAATACACAGACAACAGTCATCTTCAAAGGGAGAATACACAATCAACATCATCTTGGGAATCTCTATAAACTGGAATTTGAATTGGATCAACCACAATTACACAATCATTGCCAGCAGGGCAGAGGTTGGACACTCAGTGATCAGTGGTTCATCTCATATCTCAGTCTCTGGGATTCCCTCCGTTCATCAGCATATTTGTACCATTGTCATAAGTACAAAAATGCTTCAGGCTGGCATTGAAAACTTTGCACATCTTAAACTGAATCAAGATCAGAAAAACCTATCATTAGAAAAGACTTACTTGTAAAGAATCTCCATCAGGATCAGATGCCGTTATCTTATAGACTGAGGTTCCAATAGCAATGGTCTCTGGAATAGTGACTGAAGGTCCTATAAGGAAGTAAATATGATCAATCAAAGCAGCATTAGATCAATGTATAAATGGCAGATTTAATGGTGGTAAATTATTTTACTTTACAGACATAAGATAGTAAGTATTTCAACAGCCTGAGTGGAGATTTTCATTTAAACATTGGCGTAAATATGAATGCAAACAACAAATAACATGTAAATCCAGTCATCATTGAGAGCAAACTAAATTGTGGGCCAATTTTGATCTCTCTCAACAACTAACTAATCATTGCTTTCATAAAAAATGGTTAGCACTTCAGAGGATCACACATTTGATCCCAGCTTTGGTCACTGTTTGTCTGTACGTTCTCCCTGTGTCTGAGTGGCTTTCCTCTGGATATTCCGGTTTCCTCCCACAGTCCAAAAGACATGCTGGTTAGAGGCATTCGCCATGCTAAATTCTCCCTCAATGTGCCCAAATAGGCGTCAAAGTGTGGTGACTAGGGGATTTTCACATTAACTTCATTGCGATGTTAATGTAAGCCTACTTGTGACACTAGTAGATAAACTTTCACTTTAAAGCACGTTTTGGATGAGGAAGGAGAAGTGTTGCATGTGAATTTTTTTGAAGGCTGTCCAACAGTTGTTCGGGAAAGCCTGCAGCTAAAGGTTGCAGCATCGATGGAGATGTGGCCAATCAGCGTGAGAATGGCAGGGCTGGTGGACACAGTGAATGGCTCTATGTGGAAATGAGGAGGGAAGATGGGATCTTAGAATCCCTAAAGTACAGAAGGAAACCATGTGGCTCTTCAAGACTGTACCAATCACAATTCCACCTAGGCTCTATTCCTGTAGCCCCATGTATTTACACTGTTAATTCCCCTGACACTAAGTCAATTTAGCATAGCCAATCAACCTAACCCGCACATCTTTGAAGTATGGGAGGAAACCGGGGCATGAGGGAAAACTCTCGCAACACGCTAAACTGGGAGAAAAGTGCAACCTCCATGCAGACAATGACCAAGGCTAGAAATGAAGTTGGGTCATGGGCACTGTGCAATAGCACTGCTAACTACTGTGCCACAGTGCTGCCCACAAATTGAATTCAAATTTCACTCTCTGCCATAGTAGGGTTTGAACTCAAGTCCCCAGAATATTACTATCTCTGGTTTACTAGCCCAGTGACAGTACCATTAGGCTACTGTTTCCCATTGAGGAGAATGAGTGGTGACGGAGAGATCATAGGGACAGGAAAGGATTCTAACAAAAGCTTGGCTTGAGAATCTGAATGAAAGAAATCCTCTCCTCCTGGCACACAATCAACAATTGAACTTGAGCGTAACATGTTGCCTTGTAGATATGATTGGTCTCTGTCCTTATTTGGATAGAATTCTAGCTAAACATCCACACAGCGTGAGAGTTAGTGCAGTGTGATTTCACTTTCTCTAATGCAGCAGATTTTTTCCTTGTTGACCGTCTACTGGTGTTAAGTGTGAAAATGGCACCACATTTCCTCTTCCCCAGTGGATAGGTTTACGTGCATTCCAGATTGACAATTGATGCATCAGAAAATTTGATGCAAAGAATTTACTACCAGAGGAAGATTACATCACTTCTCAGTATAGATCAAGATTAATAATTTAAATATATTCACTGTCCCTACTATAAATACATTATTGCATTCAGGTTCTTTGTTGATGGGAATCAATGAC
This sequence comes from Sphyrna mokarran, assembly GCA_024679065.1. Classification (NCBI taxonomy): domain Eukaryota; kingdom Metazoa; phylum Chordata; class Chondrichthyes; order Carcharhiniformes; family Carcharhinidae; genus Sphyrna; species Sphyrna mokarran. Next base: position 27,372,630 of record JAGIQG010000019.1, read on the forward strand.
ACATTCAGGTTGCGCATTGCTGTGTTATCTCCCAGGTTTGTACTACAAATAATGTGTCGACTCTGACAACAGACCCATTGTTCTAGGTTTACAAGAATGATACTGGACTTCAGGGGTTTAATTATAAAAGATTATGCAAATTAGACCTTTTTTTTGGAACTTATAACGTTAAGGAGTGATCGGGTTAATATCCTCAAGATACTAACTGGCAAAGACAGAGTAAAGGTAAATTATTTCCACTGGTGAGGACTCTAAAGCTAAAATAAAATTTCAGGCCAGACCATTCAGGAGAGATGTCGGGAAGCATTCTCCACAGAAAAGATGATAGAAGTTTGGAATTTTCTTCCACTAATGGCAGCCAATGCTCAGCTGTTAATTTTAAATCTGAGATGGATAAAATTTTGTTAAACGAACATATTAAACGATACGGGCCAAAGGCAGGTATATGGAGATAGGCCTTAGATTGACCATGATCTCAACAAATAGCAGAACAGGTTGGAGGGCTGAATGGCCTGCTCCTGTTCCTATGTTTGGCTTGAGTCCTTTTGAGTGCAGAGCATTTAATTCATAAATTTCCCTAACATTCTGGCATCCTTTTTTTTTTAGACATAATGAATTTAATACCTTTTGGTTAGGATAGAACTCTAGCTGTGTATCAACTCGGCATGAAGATCACAGCTAAAAATCTGAGCAGGATTCTCCAGCTGGGCATGACAGTGGGATACTCTAGTCCTGCTGCAATGAACAGAGATTTGTCTTAGTGCCAGATTCTCCATCCTCTCTGGTAGCAGCAGTGGGGTTTGAATGGCTGGAGAATTCCAGTCACTGAGCATTTGCCAATTTAGTAGAGTCACACGCTCTTTTATTTGCTATGTGCAAAAATGGTTATCATGTTATTAAGCTATTGGTGAATAGATTTACAATACCTTCTAGATTGACAATTGATGCATGAGAGCTAAAATCAAGAGCTGGCAGAATTTATTATCAGAGAAAGATTAAATTCACTGCAATCATTCTTCAATATTAGTCAAGATTAACCAATTAAATATCTTCACCTGTTCCTGCTGTAAATGCAGCATCACATTCAGGTTCTTCATTGATGGGAGTCAATGATACATTCAGCTCACACGTGTCAATGTTATCTCCCAGGTCTGTAACTACTATATTTAATGTGTACAATGTAACAAACTCATTTTCATAATCCAATACCAATGTATTGGTAATTAGTGCAGTGTCTCCAACTGAAAAACAAAAGAAGCATCTGTCTCAACCAAACGTAGCTCAGATAAATAATATTTCTTGCTGGATACTACTGCATGAGGATTTGAAACTTCTGGTAGCACTGGTCTATAAGTTGTGAACAGTGAGCAATACTGGACAGATAGTGACTGGGGAATTAAGTTTACAGTGGAAGAGAAAAACAATACGAGACAGTGAGGATACACCAATCCTTCTTACACATCGGAATTCCAGTAAAAGAACTTAAAGTTACTCCTTTTATTTCACTGTGGCCTAGACATGTTTCTCTGTTAATCTATACAATGCAGGGCAACATAATTAATCTGGGCAGTTGGAGCAAAAGAACACAAACCAACAAAGCAAATGTGATATAATGTCCCAATTGACCACAAAATATCAATATGAACAGAGATTACCAAGCAGAGGAGCCTCATAGAGACAAAGCAGTGCAAGGAATGATAAATGTATTGCAAAAACTGAGAAAACGCTGAGCTGAATGATGCACATCCATAGGAATACAGCACTGTAATAGCACATGAAATCACAGCAATATGTACATGATCACACTGTGGGAAGAAACCACATGCACACAATGTCATGATAAACAAAGCGAAATATTTGCACATGTAAAAACAGTGAGATTTAGTATAAGGAAACATCACAGCTACAGCTCCAGATACAGAAAGAAACATCAGAGCAAAGAGAAACACAAGACAAATTAAGGAAGCACAAGGAACAGAGAGAAAACAGAGGAAGAAACTTGACACCAGCATAATGCTACAGATATAAATAAATATTATACACCAGCCAGGTGATTTTCCAATCTCACTGTGCCTGGTGTGAAACCTGCTGATCCTATAGAATAGCCTACAGGCCTGTAAGTTGGTTTTGCACCTAACGCCAAACAGTTTACAAGACTTCCAGCCCCTTCTTATTGGTGCAAACAAATTGTGCTCAGGAAGGGCATGAATCTGATTAGTATATTTAAGTATGCACAGCCCATTTGGTGCAACATTCTCCCAGCTCTCAGGATAATCCGAGATTGAGCAAGGCATGAGACCAGAAGAATCAATACTCGTCTCTACCAACAGACACCACGTACAGTGACCATACCAAAGGAGTGGGAGGCCATTGAGACCCTCAGGTGGTTGGGAGCATGGCTAGACAGTTTCCCATCAGGCAGTGCTCACCCAGCACATGAGCACGGCCAGTGCACCGGGCACAATGCCAAGGTGGGGGGTCCTGAGGAAGGGTGGGGCTATGACACATTGGGGAGGTATGATAGAGGGCTGTGCAGGGTGAGTTATGCAGGGGAAATTCAAGCTAGTGTTATTCTCTGGTCTCACCAGCAGTATACTATGGGTTTCCTGTCAGTGTAGGGTAGTTTCAATGGGAAATGCTTTTGACAGCGGGAGGACAAAAGAATCCCAGCAAACAGCATGTCGCCTCCTGCTGCTGGGAGTCACACAGCTGGGAGGTTAAAGAAACCCCCATTAAAGTTTTGGGAGAGAGATCTTACCCTAGAGTTCATTTGACCAACGTGCTAGAGGATTTGCGATAGTTAATTGTATTCGTACCTTGGTTGATTTCAAAGAAAGGTTCATTTACTGCAAAACTAAACGTCAGGCTCTCATTATCATCACCGTCTGAGGCAGATAAAGTTATTAGTGTTGTCCCAGCAGCCACTTCCTCATTCAGGATTAAGGTAATCAATGGACAGGAGCTGAAAACGTGACATAAACTGAAGAAACATCAGTCGGAATGAGAACTGATCTTGTCTGCCAACAGGGGAATAATATCTGACGTACCTGATGACTGGAACTTCATCATTGACATCAGTAATTGTGATCGTTACTGTGCCTGTGCAAGTGAGGCTTGGAGAGCCAGTGTCATTAACAGATATCACAGCATAGAAAAGCTGAAGGGAAAGAACAAAACTCAAGATAAATCCATCAATGAAATCTAGATCCCAGTCTGTAAAATGACTGGAATAAAGTCTCTGTGCTGAAGATATTCTCATTGTTCAGTAGTAATAATGTATCTCATACCATGTCACCATTTTCAAAATTCAAATCAGCTACTGTGGTGATTAGACCCAAATTGTCCACATCAAATAGTGCACTGGTATTGGTGGAGGAGCTTGACAGGATGGAATACTGAAAGAAATCAGAAAGTTATGTTTCTGTCAGTGTTATATATAATTTATTTAGGCAAACATTTAGATAGACTTCATTTTCTGTCTTAATTACAATCTTAGTTTGTTGAGGTTAAATGTAAGGAATGGGAACCCCGATTTCTTCTGAATTCAGACTTGTACCATTTTTCAGCGAGTCCTGTACTTGGATCGATTAAAATGAACTTCAACGTGAATATAGTGTACGCTCGGTGATCCTTTCTGCTATTTTACAGTGGAAGTCTGTAGTTAGCTCCAGTTGGCTCTGTATACAATCAAAAAATGGAGTCAAATGGGGCAGGAAGAGTCCAAGAAAAAAGAAAGAGGAGTTAGAAAGGAGGAAGCTATGTAAAAGAAAGGAAGTGGAGTGATTAGGGGAGAAACACAGAAGAATAATAGTTAATGCAGAGATGAATGCAAAAAGAAGTCTAATAAAGGAAATGAGGTTCATGAGTTGTCAAGTAGAGGGAGCTGAGAGGAAATGCAAAGAGTGGTGTGAAATGTAGACGTGAGAATGAAGGAAAAATTAAAGGAGTGAGCTAATAACAGAGAATAAGGGATGTAGAGTGAAGGGAGTGGAGGATGAGGACAAGGTGGAGATGATGGGAATCAGAACTGGAAACAGAAGAGAGGGATTGTGAAGAGGGTTGTACATCTTCAAAAAGACAATTCTCAACCAGCTGCACTAATAACCAAGGAGCCACCACCAACAACATGGAAATCTCCATTAACCAGAACTTTAATTAGGGCAACTATCTTAAGACCAAAATCAGGAAGGGACTGGAGACTTCTGATCTCTGAGGATGCTGGAATTCCCTACAAAAAGCACCATGGACATATCATTGTAACAAGAACCAAAACGGTTCAAAACTAGATTGAAAACTTTGATTGTATGTCTTAAGATGTAGAAAAGACTTACTTGTAAATCGTCTCCATCAGGATCAGATGCCGTTATCTGATAGACAGAAGTTCCAACAGCAATGGTCTCTGGAATAGTGACAGAAGGTCCTGTAACAAAGGAAATGTATTTCATGTAAACTGTTAAATGATTGTGATAATGCGGATAAGTTAGTTCTCGTTTCAAACATACCAATTATTATGTATTTTATTTAGAGATTTTTCACAGTAAAATAGGCATTAATCTTAATGTAAAAGGTAATTGTGTTGCAATTACCTTCATCACGTGAAATCAAAGTGTGGTGCAATTCTATTCCTGCTTGTTAACATCTGCCTTGGTGAAAATCTGTTTTGAGAACCATGTTTGGTAGGGGACGGTGAAGAGCTGTGCATTACTTTTAAAGGATGCTCAATAGCTGCTTGGGAAAAGTCATCAGCAGAAGGTGCCACTGGGGAAGACCCCAGGTCAGGATTGGTAGGCATAGTGTACATTTTTGAGGGACAGATTGTAAGAGAGAGAGAGAGAGAGAGACAGTGTGAGGTGACAGAATTTGAGAGATCACCAGCAGAGATAGTGATCCTATAGATGTTCCAGTAGAAGATTAGTGATGATTAATGACCGCTCTAACAAAGCATCAGCCAGATTCAAAATGTTGGCTCTATTCTCTCCCCACAGATACTGTCAGACCTGCATTTTCTGTTTCAGATCTCAACATCCACAGTATTTTGCTTTTATTTTTTCCAACAGAAGATTGTGAGTAAAGCAGAGGGGAAGAATTTCTGCTCTTCCTGATGCATATTCAATACTTACAGGTAGTTACCTGCTCAAAGTGGAAGTTCCACCTGCCTGGCAGCTGCCAACTTTCCCCAGCTCTGGGGAATCAGTCACCGACTGGAATTCTGAGATTTTTATCTACGTTTTAACTCAGACATGAAAAGCAAAGGGCAGTCCGATGACAACCTGACCAGCTTTTCCAATCAAAATTTTCACACTTTGAGGAAAAATGGAAGGGATGTGTCCCATGGCACCATGCTGGTGGGTCTGGCTTGAGATTGAGCCCACCCCGGCAGCAACTTTAGCGTTTTAAAAGGGTTTATAAAGGGTGCCCTGATGTTAAAAAGGGGGAGAAAGCATCCAGCACAGACATCCCCCACCCTCCTCCCACACCATGGAACACTATCCCCCTATCATATAAATCATTCTCCACCCAATCCTGCACATCCTCCGTCACAGAATCCCCCAAACAGTGTTAGGGGCAGGCCCAGGCATGTCCCTCTCTAATCCCCCCATGGGTTAGAATCCCTACAGTGCAGGAAGAGGCCATTTGGTCCATCAAGCCTGTAGCAACAATAATCCCACCCAGGCCCTAGTGCTGTAACCTCATGTATTTACCCTGCTCATCCCCCTGACACTAAGGGGCAATTTAGCATGGCGAGTCCACTAAATCTGGTACTGTGGGAGGAAATCGGAGCACTTGGAGAACTGCAAACTCCACACAGACAGAGATCCGAGGCCAGAATTGAACCTGAGTTCCTGATGCTGTAAGGCACCAATGCTAACCACTGTGCCATCGTGCTGCCCAACTTGTGCAATTCCACGTGGGTGATGTTCTACAGCTACACATCAGCGGTGGTGGGGGGGCCCTATCGTGATTCACATCAGCATAAATGGACAATTTAACATGGGGAGAGGGGAAACATGGTGTAAAAGCCTAATAATGAAGTTCAAATTGATGTAAATGGGCTTTTGAAGCCAGGATTGTCATTATTGACAGGGTTAATCGAGTGGAAAAATCCCATTGGTGTAGTAGCCATTTTGGTACTCCCACTTGATTCCTCGCCCCCTCCGTTGTTCCCATCTAGAAATGGGGCTAGTAAATCTTGGCTACAGTCTTTAAATTTGTCATCCCACATTCCCACTGGAATTGCAGTGGACTGGATAATTGGGTGAGATTCTTGCCGTCCCCTATTTGACTTAAAGTGACTCGTAAATTTACCTTAATATTCTGGCACCATTCTGTTTAATAGTCCTTATCTCCTTTCCTCATTTGGATGCAATTCTAGTGACACATCCACATCGTATAAGAATTGCAACAAAGTGACTACACTTTCTCCAATACGGCAGATTGCCCCTCATTGTCAGTCTGCTGGTGTTAGATGCAAAAATAGCTGACACATCCCAATGGACGGAGTTAAGTGTGTATTAGATTGATAACTGACGCAGGAGGAACACAACCAGGAATTGAATAAGCAAAACACTATGGATGCTGGAATCTGAAACAAGAACAGAGGATGCTGGCAAAACTCAGCAGGGATGGTAGCATCTGTAAGGAGAGAAAGCAGAGTTAGTGTTTTGAGTCTTTTCACTCTTCATCAGAATTGAAGGGAGGGAGAATGTGATAGAATTGGGTGAGATTGCAACAAAAAGTAACATCTTTAAGGACGGAGGACAGGTGGAAGGGGAGGAAATTTCCCTTAATGCGGAAAAGTATGAGGTAATTCACTTTGGCAAGAATAACAAATGTATAGAGTATAGGGCTAATGGTAGGACTCTTAATAGTGTTGAACAGAGGGATCTAGGTGTACATGTGCATAGATCCCTGAAAGTTGGCAATCAAGTCGATAAGGTTGTTAAGAAGGCATATGGAGTCTTGGCTTTTATTGGTAGGCGGATTGAATTTCGGAGCCGCAACATCATGTTGCAACTGTACAAAACTCTGGTGCGGCTGCACTTGGAATACTATGTACAGTTCTGGTCCCCACATTATAAGAAAGATGTGGAGGCATTGGGGAGGATGCAGAGGAGGTTTACCAGGATCTTGCCTGGTATGGAGGACAGGTCTTATGAGAGGCTGAGGGATTTGAGGTTGTTTTCATTAGAAAGAAGGCGGCTAAGAGGAGACCTTATTGAAACATACAAGATGATTGGAGTGGGTGGACAGTGATAGCCTTTTTCCTCAGATGGAGAAAGCTAGCACAAGGGGATGTAGCTTTAAATTAAGGGACGGTAGTTATAGGACAGATGTCAGAGGTAGGTTCTTTACCCAGAGGGTGGCAAGAGTATGGAATGCCCTGCCTGCTGCAGTTGTAGATGCGCCAAGTTTGGTGGCATTTAAGAGGTCCGTGGATAGGTTTATGGATGAAAAGGGAATGGTTTAGGTTAGAGGGTCATTGCTTTTTCTTAATTGGTTGGCGCAACATTGAGGGCCGAATGGTCTGTATTGCGCTGTAATGTTCTATGTTAAGGCAATACGTGATCTTTAAAACATGAGGTTTGAGATGTAGGAGAAAGATTACAATTTGAAGTTGCTGAAGTCAATGTTGAATCTTGAGAGATGCAAGGTGCTCAAATGGAAGATAAGTTGCTACTCCTCTGTCTTGAGCTAAACGTCACTGGACATTGCTACAGGAGTAGGTCAGGCATGTGGGCACAAGACCACAGTGCTGAGTTAAAATGACATACAACAGGAAGGTTGGGGATCATGCCCACAGACTGAGCAAAGATGTTCTGCAAAGTAGTCACCAGCGTTTGTTTAGTCTCCCCAGCGTAGAGGAGACCACATTGGGAGCAGCGAGCATAGCAGACCAAATTGAAGGAAGTGCAAGTGAAATACTGCTTAACCTGAAAGGAATGCTTGGGGCCTTGGGTGGTGAGGAGGGAGGAGGTAAATGTAGCAGCTTTTGTAATTGCATGGGAAGGCACAGTGGGAAGGGGATGGGGAGTTGGGCATGAAAATCAGGAGTTGGCAGAATTTGTTACCAGAGCAAAAAAATGAATTCATTGCAATCACTTTTCAACAATAGATCAATGTTAATAGATTAAGTATTTTTACCTGTCCCTGCTACAAATGAAGCATCACATTCAGGTACTTCATTGACAGGAGTCAATGATACATTCAGATCGCATGTGGCCACGTTACCTCCCAGGTCTGTAACTACTACATTTAATGTGTAGAAGCTGACAACAGACCCATTGTCATAGTCCAATATGAATGTATTGGTAATTAGTGCAGTGTCTCCAACTGAAAGACAAAAGAAACATCCCTTTCAATCAAATTTAGCTGAGGTAAATAGTTCCTTGCTGGGTATTACCACAATAAGGTTTGGAACCACAAGTAACACTGGTCAAAGGTTCTGGTCATTGAGGAACAATGGACAGAGAGTGATGGGGGATTTAACATTTACACTGAAAAGGAAATTAAATGCTATTTAATAAAAAGAATTACTCATCTGTCACTATTTACTTGACAGCCTGAACATAGTCCTTCCTAAAAAGGACAATTCTTTGCAGTGTGTACATAGAACATAGAACATTACAGCGCAGAACAGGCCCTTCGGCCTTCGATGTTGCGCCAACCAATTAAGAAAAAGCAATGACCCTCTAACCTAAACCATTCCCTTTTCATCCATTAACTTATCTACTAATCTCTTAAACGCCACCAAACTTGGTGCATCTACAACTGCAGCAGGCAGGACATTCCATACCCTTACCACCCTCTGGGTAAAGAACTTACCTCTGACATCCGTCCTATAACTACCACCCCTTAATTTAAAGCTCTGTCCCCTCGTGCTAGCTTTCTCCATCCTAGGAAAAAGGCTATCACTGTCCACCCTATCTAAACCTCTAATCATCTTACATGTCTCAACAAGGTCTCCCCCTAGTCGCCCTCCTTCCAACGAAACAGCCTCAAATCCCTCAGCCTCTCCTCACAAGACCCGCCCTCCATACCAGCAACACCCCGGCAAACCCCCCCTGCACCCTCTCCAATGCCTCCACATCCCTCCCACAATGCGGGGACCAGAACTGCACACAACACTCCAAGCGCGGTCGCACCGGAGCCCCGCACAACTGCAACATGACGCCGCGGCTCCAAAACTCAATCCCCCCACCAATAAAAGCGAAGATTCCATATGCCTTCCTAACAACCTTATCGACCTGACTGCCAACCTTCAGGGACCCACGCACATACACACCAAGATCCCTCCGTTCCTCAACACTATTATTCTTGGGTGGGCAAGGTCTTGGAAAGAATTATAAGGGATAGGATTTATAAGCATCTAGAGAGGAATAAATTGATTAGGGATAGTCAGCACGGTTTTGTGAAGGGTAAGTCGTGCCTCACAAACCTTATTGAGTTTTTTGAGGAGGTGACCAAAGAGGTAGATAAGGGTAAGGCAGTTGATGTAGTGTTTATGGATTTTAGCAAAGCGTTTGATAAGGTTCCCCATGGTAGGCTACTGCAGAAAGTGCAGATGCATGGGATTGAAGGTGATTTAGCAGTTGGGATTAGGAATTGGTTAGCTGATAGAAGACAGAGGGTGGTGGTTGATGGGAAATATTCAACCTGGAGTGCAGTTACAAGTGGTGTACCTCAAGGATCTGTTTGAGGGCCACTGCTGTTTGTCATTTTTATAAATGACCTAGATGAGGGTGTAGAGGGTTGGATTAGTCAATTTGCTGACGATACCAAAGTGGGGGGAGTTGTAGACAGCGAGGATGGATGTTACAGTTTGCAGAGGGACATAGATAGGTTGCAGAGCTGGGCCGTGAGGTGGCAAATGAAATTCAATACGGATAAGTGTGAGGTGATTCACTTTGGTAGGAATAACAGGCATATGAAATATAGGACTAATGGAAGGACCCTTAATAGTGTTGTTGAGCAGAGGGATCTTGGGGTACAAGTACATAGCTCTTTGAAAGTTGGCACACAGGTTGATAAAGTTGTTAAGAAGGCGTACGGTGTGTTAGCTTTTATTGGTAGAGGGATTGAATTTAAGAGCCATGAGGTTATGTTACAACTGTACAAAACTCTGGTGCGGCCGCACTTGGAGTATTGCGTACAGTTCTGGTCGCCGCATTATAAGAAAGATGTGGAAGCATTGGAAAGGGTGCAGAGGAGGCTTACCAGGATGTTGCCTGGTATGGTGGGAAGGCCTTATGAGGAAAGGCTGAGGGACCTGTGGTTATTTTCATTAGAGAGAAGAAGGTTACGCGGTGACCTAATTGAGGCGTATAAGATGATCAAGGGATTGGATAGGGTGGATAGTGAGAGCCTTTTTCCTCGGATGGCGATGACCAACACGAGGGGACATAACTTTAAATTAAGAGGTGGTAGTTATAGGACGGATGTCAGAGGCAGGTTCTTTACACAGAGGGTGGTGAGGGCGTGGAATGCCCGCCTGCAGCAGTTGTGGACTCGCCTACTTTGGGGGCATTCAAATGTTCGGTGGATAGGCATATGGATGATATTGGAATAGTTTAGGTTCGAGGTTCGAGGGTCCACTGGCCGGCGCAACATCGAGGGCCGAAGGGCCTGTACTGCGCTGTAATGTTCTATGTTCTATTAAGAGTCCTACCATTAGTCCCACACTCCACACAATCGCCATTCCTGCCAAAGTGAATCACCTCACACTTCTCCACACCAAACTCCACTTGCTACCTCTCGGCCCAGGTCCGCAACCTGTCCAAGTCCCTCCGCAAACCACAACACCCCTCCTCACTATCCACCGCTCCCCCGACCCCGGTGTCATCTGCAAATCCACCAATCCATCCCTCAACACCCTCATCCAGGTCACACATAAAAATTACAACAGCAGGGGCCCCAAAACAGATCCCCGAGGCACACCACCCGCAACCGAACTCCACGATGAATAATTTCCATCAACCACCACCCTCTGTCCTCCACCAGCCAGCCAATTCCCAATCCAATCAGCCAAATCACCCTCAATCTGCATTTTCTGCAGAAGCCCCCCACGGGGCACCCCATCGAACGCCCCACCAAAGTCCACATACACCACATCAACCGCCTCACCCCCATCCACCTCCCCGGTCACTCCCTCAAAAAACCCAATAAGGCCAGCAAGGCACGACCCACCCTTCACAAAACCACGCCGACCATCCACAATCAATTCATTTCCCTCCAAACAACTACAAATCCCATCCCCAATAATTCCCTCCAACACCCCGCCCACAACAGAAGCAAGACTGACCAGTCCACAACTCCCAGGAAAGTCTCTATTCCGCCTCCTGAACAACGGGACCACATTCGCCACCCTCCAGTCCTCAGGCACCACACCCGCAACAACGACGACCCGAAGCTAAGAGCCAGAGGCTCCGCAATTGCCTCTCCTGCCTCCCAGAGAATCCCAGGGCAATGCCCATCCGGCCCAGGGGACCCATCCAACTTCAAACCCCCAAGAACATCCAGCACATCCTCCCTATCCACCTCAACACTTCCCAGTTTACAACCCTGCATCCCAGTGCTCCCCACAACCACATCCACATCTCCCTGCGCGAACACCGAAGAGAAACACCTGCTCCAATTAATCTGGTCTGTCTCTGGCTCATACATGAGAAATATAACACAAACCAACAATCAAATTGTAAAATGATGATCAACAGCTAACCACAAGATTGTACTGCATACGGACATTGACACATGGAAGACGACAGAGCAGTGCAAAAAACATCAAAAACTAACAAAAAAAAAACCTGACACAATTAGACAACACCAAATTATCATATGAGATGAGACCAATGAACACAAGTCCCATAAAGAGACAGAACCAAGTGCATAGCACAACCATATTAAAAAGACAAAAACTAAAGATTGTGCAGACATGCAAAGAAAGATTTAGTGTTAACAAAATGTCACATACTCAGATACAAATACAGAAACAAACATCAATTAGGGCCAGGAAACTGGACAAAGAAAGCACATGAGTAGGGAGAATATAGAGAAAGAAACTTGATACAAACATAACATGACGGACACAAAAAACACTCACAAGATAGCACCATTGCCAATGTCGTGGGGGATTCACTATAGTTAATTGTATTCATACCTTGATTGATTTTAAAGGAAGGTTCATTTACTGCAAAACTAAACGTCAGGTTCTCATTGTCATCACCATCTGAGGCAGATAAAGTTATTAGTGTTGTCCCAGCAGCCACTTCCTCATTCAGGGTTAAGCTAGTCGATGGACAGGAGCTGAAAATGTGACAAATATTCCTGTTTAATAAACCGAAGAAACATCAGTCGGAATGAGAACTGATCTTGTCTGCCAACAGGGGAGTAATATCTGACGTACCTGATGACTGGAACTTCATCATTGACATCAGTAATTGTGATCGTTACTGTGCCTGTGCAAGCGAGGCTTGGAGAGCCAGTGTCATTAACAGATATCACAGCATAGAAAAGCTGAAGGGAAAGAACAAAACTCAAGATAAATCGACCAATGAAATCTAGATCCCAGTCTGTAAAATGACTGGAATAAAGTCTCTGTGCTGAAGATATTCTCATTGTTCAGTAGTAATAATGTATCTCATACCATGTCACCATTTTCAAAATTCAAATCAACTGCTGTGGTGATTAGACCCAAATTGTCCACATCAAATAGTGCACTGGTATTGGTGGAGGAGCTCGACAAGAAGGAATACTGAATAAAATCAGAAAGTTATATTTCTGTCAGTATCATGTTGCTCATTTCAGTAAAAGTTTAGATGAACCTCACCTCTTGTTTTCTTCAAATTAAATTTTTGCAATCAAACACAAGGAATGGGAATTTGAATTTCTTCCAGATTTAAATTCAGACCTTGGTTTCAGTGGCTTCCATACTTGGATCTTTGATAACAAATCCCAAAGGGAAGACTGATCTAGTATGCAGCTGTATAGGAAAAATCAAGGTATTATTTTGGTCCAACAAGGTTATTAGATAGAGAGATAAATGGAATCAAATGGAGGTGGGAAAAAGTGAGGGGAGAGAGAGAGAGACACACACATGCACACACATACACACACACAATTTTGATTTGATTTATTATTTTCACACCTATTGAAATACAATGGAAAGTACACTTTCTTGTGCGCTGTACAGATAAAACATACCGTTCATAGACTAAATAAGAGAGAAAGATAGGACAGGGTGCAGAATATGGTGTTACAGCCATAGCTAGGTTGTTAAAAATGGATCAATTTAATCTAAGGTAGGTCCATTCAAAAGTTTGACGGCAGCAGGAAAGAAGCTAGTCTTGAGTCAGTTAGTACCTCTCCTCAAACTTTTGTAACGTTTTTCAGATGGAAGAAGGTGGAAGAGAGAGATGCGTGGGGTCCTTGATTATTATGGCTGTTTTTCCAAGACAGCAGAAAATGTAAGTAGAGTCCATGGGTGGGAGGTTGATTTGCGTAATGAACTGGGCTACATTCACAACCCTTGTAGTTTCTTGTGATCTTGGACAGAGCAGGAGCTATACTAAAATTTGTGGTACAACCTGAAAGAAAGCTTTCTATGTTGCATCTGTAAACATTGGAGTAAGTCACAGCGAAAATGCCAAATTCCTTTAGCAGCCTGAGAAAGTAGAGACGATGGTGAGCTTTTTAACTATAGTTTCAGCATGGAGGGACTAGGACAGGTTGTTGGTGATCTGGACACCTGGAAACTTGAAGAAAGGTAGAGGAATTGGAGAGATGAGGCAAGGCAGGAGGCAGGAAGAGGAAAGGAGTGAGTTGTAGAGAGAAACAAAGAAGCATAGAGGTGAACATAGCAATGAATACAGGAGGAAGAGACAGAGGAGATAGTGTGAAGGTGGTATGAATATGATGGGGCTGTGGGGATTGAGATAGGTGATGTGGAATGAGGAAGGGGGAATGGAGGAAGGAGGGTAAGAGATTAAACTGGAAAATGAAGGGGAAGGCAGGAGAGAGGGATAGGCATTGAGGCAGAGGATTAGTAATAGATCTATGACGGGCAGGAATGGAAACAAGAGCGCAGGAAAGAGGAAGACTAGGAAAAGGAGTACACAGATAATAACCATCTCAAAAAAAGAAGGCATCAGCAGCTCTCCTGGTTGACAAGACCCTGTTATCAACAGTTTGGAATCTATTAGCAGAAAGTTACCACTGTTATAAAGAGCAAGGGTTTTATACTCTGATGAGTTCTAGTACCTGAATAAGTTAAAATTTCCTGTAAACTATCACGTACACACCATTTTAGTAAGGACTAAAATGATTCAGACTGAGAATAAAAATTTTGATTGCACATCTTAAACATATTTAAAAACAGAGCAAGGTATTATTATAAAGGACTTACTTGTAAAGTATCTCCATCAGGATCAGATGCTGTTATCTTATAGACTGAGGTGCCAATAGCAACAGTCTCTAGGATGGTGACAGAAGGTCCTGGTAACAAAGGATGTATGGTTAATCTAAATAGCATTGTTTATACATTGAAATAATAGTGCTAATGACAGTAAATTAGTTCACGTTAAAGACATTCTACTTAAGTATTTCAAAGAGATTTTTACTTTAGTGCTGGCAATAATCCCAGTGAAAAAAGTAAATGGATCTTTAGCATCTTTTGCTAAACTCAAAAGACGGTTAGGGTTTCATTTCACTTCTTCAATTTCATTTCTTTTTGATAGTGAAAACCTTGACTTTTTGGGAAAGATATTGTCTATCATTGTGGAAGTGAAAACAGAAAGTGCTAGAATTGCCCAGCAAGTCCACGGTTTTCTCTCTCAGGTTTCTACATTATTCACGTCTATTATTTAGAAGGCCAAGTTCCGCACACACGAGGATAGCCTCACCCAGGATCTTGAGTTCATGTCATACTATCTGAAACTCCCACGACTTGCCTGGACTTGCAACATCTCACTAACTGTCCTGGCTGAGACTGTACACACATCTTTAACTTGTGCTTAACTCTCTCTCCACTCACATTGATTGCACCTTTAAGACTTGATTATCTGTTCAGACTTGCATTCCAATCATTGTCTTGTAATTGTGTTAGTGTCTATACATGCCCTGTTTGTGAAACAAATCCTGCATTCACCTGATGAAGGAGCAGTGCTCCGAAAACTTGTGCTACCAAATAAACCTGTTGGACTTTAACCTGGTGTTGTGAGACTACTTACCAAAGCTGGTTCACAGTCTTCTGTAGCGATGACTCGTACAAAGAGAAGGCATGGTTGCTAAATCTGATGACAAAATGATAGATAGGAAAGAAACAAGGACAGAAGGTTGTGAAGAATCAGAACAGTGCAGAAAATGCCATTTGGTTCATTGACCCAGTGTCTTACCCAGGTCTCACCTATCCTGTCCTCAGAACTGCACAGAGAACATAAGGGGTAAGTTTGTCTGCTCTCCCATGGTATGTCACTTGGCGGTCTGATGTTGACTGGCAACATTGTCTTTTGGTCCCAAGACTGTCAATGGAATTTTTCATCAACTGCAACCCATGCTCTCAGGAAACACACCTAGGTGGTCAGTGGGACTGGATGATACATGGGCATGGACAGAAGATGATCTCACCCAGGGAGTTTGCAAAAGGTAATAAATAAATGAAATGAGAAAACGTTTGTCAGATGTTATATACTGTAGGAAAATGTGAACTTGTCCAGCACATCAGGAAGAATAAAAAAGCAGTATATTATTTAAATGAAGAGAGATAATAAAATTCTCCACCAGAGGGGTCTATTCTGTGAATTCTGAAATATCTCTTTAAACGTCTGCCACTGAACCTTTCTCCACCTGTTCCTTGACCACATTCGCCAGTTACTTTAACTAGTTCTACTTTTATATCTTCCTAATTGCCCTTGTTTAAGTTTGTAATACTAGACAGATTCTTCTCAAACTAAATGCAAAATTCAATCATGTTATGATCACTACTCATGGGGTGCCTCATTATGAGGTTATCAATTATAAGAACACAAGAACTAGAAGCAGGAATAGGCATGTGGCCCCTCAATCCTGCACCACCATTCAATAAGATCATGGCTGATCTTTTCACGGACTCAGCTCCACTTACTTACCCACTCACCATAACCCTCAATTCCTTCACAGTTGAAAAATCTATCTTTGCCTTAAAAACATTCAACGAAGTAGCCTCAACTGCTTCACTGGGTAGGAAATTCCACAGATTCACAATACTCTGGGTGAAAAAATTCTTCCTCAGCTCAATCCTAAAGCTGCTCCCCCATATTTTGAGGCTATATCCCTTAGTTTTAGTTTCACCCTCCAGTCGAAGCAACTTCCCTGCTTTTATCTTACCTATTGCCTTCATAATCTTGTACATTTCTATAAGATCCACTTCTCATTCTTCTGAATTCCAATGAGTATAGTCCCAATCTACTCAGTCTCTCCTCATAAGCCAACCCTGTCAACTCCGGAATTAATCCCATCTTACTGCACAAAACTAGCTCAAATGTATCATGTTATCTGTTTGGCTCCAGTACGTGCCGTTCTAAATTCTATGAATGCTTCACCTAGGCCACCTTTTTGCATTTGATTTTTTCAATTTATACGTAGATTAAAATCCTCCATGATTATCGCGGTAACTTTCTCACCAGCACCCACTACTCTTTTTACTCTGCCCTATTGTGTAGTTATAACTACGGGACCTATTCCTCACTCCCATCAGTGAATTCTTGATTTTATCTTTTCTCAGCTCAATCCAAATGCTTTTCAATCCAAACTGCTTCTACATTCTGATTTACAGAATTTAAGTAAATTCTCTCGATTGTGCTAATACCTCTATTAATTAACAGAGCCACCCTTCATGGTTTCTTAACTTGTCATTCCTAAATATCACACACCCTTCAATATCCAGGTCCCAATCTATGTAATGCTGTCACCCTCCCTGTAATTACTATCAGATTATACTTATTAGTTTCTATTTGCTCTATCAGTTTAACTGCTCTGTTTAGAATGCTATGTGTGTTTAGATAGTCTTCAGTTTTGTATTTTCATAGCATCTAGACTTATCTAGTGCTCTGTCCTTTCCTGTCCTAGTCTATCTTTTGCCATTTTCATGCCTTTCTCTTTGTCTTGTTTCTACTTCTTGATAAATCACATCTTGCCAAATTTGTTTCCTTGCCTCCAATATTCAGTTTAAAACCCTCTCTAACTCCCTAATTATGTGGTTCACCAGGGCACCATCCCCAGCATGGAAGACTATCCCTAGAGTGCACATCCCACTTTCCCTTGTACTGGTGCCAGTGTGCCATGAACCAGAATCCAGCCCAGTCTGAGTGTTGTGTTCATTTTTCTAATAGATTTACCCTGAGCCAATTTTCACGTTGTAGAGCTAGTAATTCAGAAATTATTACCTTTTAACGTTCTGCTTCTTAAACTGATGCCGAGCTCCTCGTACTGACCGCAGAATCTTTTCCACATCCTGCCTCTGTTGTCGTTACCTACTTGGAACTAAGTCCTACTACTGCCCCTGAAACCTCCTCTCCAGCCTTAAACAGATATTCTGAATCCAGGCATTGTGCAGGCAACTTGGTGACTAAGATCTCACTCCTGACTTCAGAAAACAGTATCAATCCTCCGCAATGTGCTGTCCCTTGCTATCACTACATATCTTTGTGCTCACCCCACTATTTGAATGGTTTCCTGTGTCACAGTGCCACAGTCAGTCAGCTCATCCACTCTACAGACCCCAACTTGCATCTACGCGAGCCAAGTGAACCTCAAACTTGTGGGACAATTGCAGAGGCCGACATTCATGTGCTCCTGTCCTCTGGATCCCCTTACTTCCTTCAGCTGCAGCCACACCCTTCTGTTCCTGATCACCTTCCAAATCAGAAAACCCTATCCAAAGGGGTGTGACTGCCTCCTGGTAAAAGTGGCCAGTTAACTCTCATCCTCCTTGTCTGCAGCTCAATGACTCAAAGTCAAAGCTGCTCGAGCTGCAGACACTTACTGCAGATGCATGTGTCCTAATTAACACCGGCATCAATGAACTTCTACATGCTGCATCCATATATATCCCCTCTTCTGCCAATAGTTATGTGCTTTAATTAATTATTTTATTCAAGTAATTATTTTCTTTGAAATTTTAATTAACCTCATCACAAATTCCCACACTATTTTAAGCCTGAGAAATAGAAGTCTTGAGCACTTATTAAATCCTGTCCCCTGTTGAGGTCATGCTCCCAGCCTCATTATAATGGAACTTTAGCTTTTCAGCAACATGTAGGATAGAAACTGCATTTTGTTTCCCAATGTGGCAGCTTTTTTTTTGAAACTGTTGTTATGTACAATCGTAGTCGTCTCTTAAAACACCACAAGTGGAAAGATGTACATCCATTCCAGATTGATAATTGGAGCATGAAGGATGAAATTATGTGTTGAAAGAAATTGTAATCAGAAGAAAACTGATCACAGCAATCATTATTCACTTTGGATGAAGATTAATCATTTAAGTATCTTCACCTGTCCCTGCTGTAAATGCAGCATCACATTCAGGTTCTTCATTGATGGCAGTCAATGATACATTCAGCTCACACGTGGCTGTATTACCTCCCAGGTCCGTAACTACTACATTTAGTGTGTAGAAACTGACAACAGACACATTGTCATAGTCCAATACAAATGTATTAGTAATTAGCGCAGTGTCTCCAACTGAAAGACAAAAGAAATATCTGTTTCAATCAAATGAAGATGAGATAAATAATGTTTCTTTGCTGAATATTACCACATGATGGGTTGGAACTGCTGGTAGCAACTATCTAGAAGTTTATGAGCAGTGAGGAATACTGGACAGATTGTGAGGGACCACGAAAGAGAAATGCAACACTACTCAATAAGGAAACACTAACCTATTTTAACAAGGTAAACACATCTAAGTCCCAGAGCAAGTGCTGAAACTTCTTTAAAATCACCACTGTGCACCCTCCTGTTAAAGTTTCTGTTTTCCAGAATGTATCACTTTTAATGAATCTGAATTAATCTCTCACTCATAATAGTCCAAAAAAAAACAAACCGATACACCAAATGGCAAAGTGACAGCACAAAATGAACCACAAGATGTTAATAATTACATTACCACAAAGAAAAGCATTATTAGGACAAAGCAGTGCAAGAAAGTTCAAACTGAGTGCCAATGAGAAAAGCTCTGAGCTGTAAGACACACATCATTAAATATTCAACACTGCATTAAAATGAGATTATAACAATAAGCACCAAGTCACACAGAGAGATGGAACCACATGTTCACAGAGGCCTTGTTACAAAGCACAAAACAGAGATTATGTACATGTACGATCAGTGAGATTTACTGTGAAGAAACATTGCAACCAGAGATCCAAGTTAAAAACAGCAGAGCAAAGAGAAACAAACACAGGACAAAGAAACACAATGAACTGGGGAAAAAAAAAGAGTAAGAAAGTTGACACCCACATATTGCTACAGATATAAATATCATACACCAGACTTCACCATGGCCATTGTCCTGGGGGATTCGCTGTAGTTAATTGAGTTCATACCTTGGTTAATTTCAAACGAAGGTTCATTTACTGCAAAGCTAAATGTCAGACTCTCATTGTCATCACTATCTGAGGCAGATAAAGTTATTAGTGTTGTCCCAGCAGCCACTTCCTCATTCAGGGTTAAGCTAGTCAATGGACAGGAGCTGAAAATGTGACAAATATTCCTGTTTAATAAACCGAAGAAACATCAGTCGGAATGAGAACTGATCTTGTCTGCCTACAGGGGAATAATATCTGACGTACCTGATGACTGGAACTTCATCATTGACATCAGTAATTGTGATCGTTACTGTGCCTGTGCAAGCGAGGCTTGGAGAGCCAGTGTCATTAACAGATATCACAGCATAGAAAAGCTGAAAGGAAAGAACAAAACTTTCAATTAAATCTGTCAATGAAATCTAGATC
Source organism: Sphyrna mokarran (assembly GCA_024679065.1). Taxonomy (NCBI): domain Eukaryota; kingdom Metazoa; phylum Chordata; class Chondrichthyes; order Carcharhiniformes; family Carcharhinidae; genus Sphyrna; species Sphyrna mokarran. Next base: position 27,392,615 of record JAGIQG010000019.1, read on the forward strand.
CCAGTCTCTAAAACGACTGGAATAAAGTCTCTGTGCTGAAGATATTCTCATTGTTCAGTAGTAATAATGTATCTCATACCATGTCACCATTTTCAAAATTCAAATCAGCTACTGTGGTGATTAGACCCAAATTGTCCACGTCAAATAGTGCGCTGGTATTGGTGGAGGAGCTCGACAGGATGGAATACTGAAAGAAATCAGAAAGTTATATTTCTGTCAGTGTTATACACAATTCATTTAGGTAAACTTCATTATCTGTCTTTTTTCGGTCTCATTTGTTGATATTAAACATAAGGAATGAGAATTCAATTTCTTCTGCATCCAGACTTGAATACTCTTATTAGTGAGTGTGCTACTTGGATCTCTGTGATAACCTCCACAATTCCAGTGAAAGGTCATTGACTCAAATCTTTGGGCACAATCTTACTAGCCATTCACTCCACACTCCCACTGCAGCAAGGTCAGAGAATTTGCACCCAGCCAAATCTCTGTTCATTGCGGCGGGATGGGACAATCCCGTCAGCCTAAACAGCTGCAACATCTGTTTCTCTCCATAGATGCTGCCTGACCTGCCGAGCTTTTCTAGCCTTTTTATTCTTATATCAAAGTGTGAATCTACTGAGGGGAATGACAGTGGGAGTAGAGAATCAAGGGTAGGTCGCAAAGCGTCTTTTACATCAGTGGTACTTCCCTGACATCCCCATTGCTCCCATCCTGAGTACGTAATTGGGTTCCTGCCCAATAATTAACCAGCCTTCTTGCTGTAACATTGACCTACATAGAAAAGTCCTCACACAGCAGTGCGACGTCACTTTGGCATACTTTACAACAGACTTTTAAAAACAGGGCACTGGCAAACAGAACGCACCAGGGTGCACAGATAAGCACATGTAAATCAGGCAGAAATCTGGCATTGTCGGGAAAGTTCCTTGAGGGAGATGCCAGATAGACTGTGTGTGTGTGTGTGTGTGTGTGTGTGTGTGGTGGGTGTTTGTGGGTGTTTGTGTGTGTGTGTGTGTGTGGTGTGTGTGTGTGGTTGCGTGTGTGCGTGAGAGTGAGTGTGTGAGAGTGAGTGAGAGAGAGAGAGGGGGGGGTGGGGTAGAGGAGGTACAGTTGGTATTCTATGAGGTAATGGGTTTCCATTTTCGTTTGACAATGTCCCTCGTGGCAAGCCGATGCAAAAGGTTAAATCTCATTGGATAAAAGGTGAGCTAGCTAGATGGGTGAAGAACTGGCTTGGCCATAGAAGACAGAGGGTAGCAGTGGAGGGGTCTTTTTCCGGTTGGAGGTCTGTGACTAGTGATGTTCCGCAGGGCTCTGTACCGGGACCTCTGCTGTTTGTGATTATACATTTGTGATTTGGAAGAAGATGTAGCTGATGTGATCAGTAAGTTTGCGGACGATACAAAGATTGCTGGAGTTGCAGATAGTGATAAACATTGTTAGAGAATACAGGAGGGCATATATAGGCTGGAAAACTGAGCAGAGAAAGGGCAGATGGAATTTAATCCAGGTAAGTGTGAAGAGATGCATTTTGGTAGATCTAATGTAGCAGGGAGCTATACAATAAATGGCAGAACCATCAGTAGTACAGACACACAGAGAGACCTGGGTATGCAAATCCACAGATCCTTAAAGATGGCAGCACAGGTGGAGAGGGTGGTGAAGAAGGCATACGGCATGCTTGTCTTTATTGGATGGGGCATAGAATATAAAAGTTGGCATATGACGTTGCATCTATGTAGAACGTTGGTTAAGCCACATTTGGAATACTGCATCCAGTTCTGGTTGCCATACTACCAGAAGGACATGGAGACTTTGGAGAGAGTAAAGAAAAGGTTTACTAGGATGTTGCCTGGTATGGAGGGTTTTAGCTCAGAGGAGAGATTGGGTAAACTGGGGTTGTTCTCCCTGGAAAGGCAGAGGATGAAGGGTGATCTAAAGAGATGTATAAAATTATGAAGGGCATAGATAGATAGAACAGCAGGAAGCTTTTTCCCAGATCTGAGGTGACAAACACAAAGGATCACAAGTTCAAGGTGAGGCGGACAAGATTCAACACAGACGTCAGGAGGATATATTTTATACAGAGATTGGCGGGGGCTGGAATGCACTGCCAAGGAAGGTGGTTGAGGTGGACATGCTGGGATCATTTAAGACTTATCTAGATAGCCACATGAACACACTAAGAATATAGGGATACAAACGAATGGTCTAGTTGGCCGCATGAACGGCACAGGCTTGGAGGGCCGAAGGGCCTGTTCCTGTGCTGTACTGTTCTTTGTTCTGTGGCAATGTGCAGGGGAGGTAGATTGCAGATTCCATGGTGGAGATGAAAAGATTCGTGAGGACGGGCATGATTCCTTTGATCTATCTTTATTATTCAACATTAGGCACCCGTTGGTGAATAGCAGATGTTTCAGGCCAGGCAGGCTCGCTTTTGTCATGAAAATCAACGCTTGATTTTTTAGTGCAAGTTTTTAAAAGTACGGCGGGTACAGTGGATACTGCAGCCAGTGGGCTAGTGTCTGCTTTCAATACCTGAGTTGATGTTTAGACAGAAAATAAAAAAAATTCCACTCACTATCTCCTAGTTGATCGTTGGTGCTACTGTAGGGGAAAGTCTGGAGCTTGTGCTGTGTTTGGTGTCCAGCAAGGTTAGTGTATGAGGAAAGAACTAGAATCAAATGGAAATGGGGCAATGTGTGGACAGAGACACAGCTGATGAGAGAAGATGCAGGGTGTGAGAGGAAAGGAGGAGAGGAGAGGGAGGAAGGCAATAGGTAAGAAGATGGATTGAAATAAATATGGAGCTGATTGGAGTGAAAAAAACAAGGTAATTATATTGCTACAAGGAATAAAATGGTTCAAAATACAGATGAAAACTTAAGTTTCATGTCATAAGCTCAATCCAGAACAAAACCATCCGACAATGAGAAAAGATTTACTTGTAAAGCATATCCATCAGGGTTGGATGCCGTTATTTTATAGACAGAGGTACCAATAGCAATGTCCTCAGCAATACTGACAGCGGGTCCTGTAACAAAGGAAAGGTGATTATTGTAAACTGATCATCTCAATATGTAACTGATGATGCTCATGATGATAAATTAGTTTATGCTTGTGACAACCAACGATGAAGCATTTCAATGCGTTGAGCAGAATTCATCGTTGTAACTTTGGCATTCAGGTGATTATGGAAAGACAACAAATATGCTGGACTTGTCAGCAACGATCACATCCCATGAAAGAATAAAAACACTCCGAATGCAATAAATCAATGTATTGTAATGGTCTTTACCACTGAGGATGATCCCTCTGTCCCTTAATGTCACTGGAATGTCGAAATTGATTGACCTCTGTTTTAAACAGACTCAATGACTGAGCCCCTTCAGCCCTCATGAGGATAGAGTTCCAAAGATTCACCACTCTCTGAATGAAGAAATTCCTCCTCATCTCAGTTCTAAATAGTCCACCTCTTATTCTGAGGCTGTGTTTCCTTGTTCTAGAAACGCCGTCCCTAAAGAGGGCAAACATTCTTCCAGCATCTACTCTGTTGAACGTTTTTAAGAATTTTTTTACATTTTAATGAGATCATCTCTCATTTGTCTAAACTTTAGAAAAAACACAGGCCTAGACTCCTCAATTTATCTTCAGAGAATAATCCTGCCATTCCAGGATTCGGTCTGGTGAACCTAAGTTGCACTCCCTCAGTAACCAGTATATCCCTTCTTGGATAAGGAAACCAACATTGCACATAATATTCCTGACATGGTCTCACCAATAACCTATGCAATTTTAAAACCCATCCTCTCTTACATTGGATTGGGCCCATGCTTCTCCCCATATCTTCTCCCCTTGCCATGCCTTCCCCCGGCTTTTCCTCACTTCCCCCATGTCTTCCTCACAATATCCCCGGCTCTCTGCCACGTCAGGCTGTCCCTGTTCCCTTCACACATGCCTGTATTTAGGCACTGCTAAGCTTCAGGTCTAATACACGCACCAACAAACACAAATATCCTTAAATCCACTTCACTGATATTCACATCAACTACCACATCCACTAACACACATTTGCTCACAAACACATTTACTAACACACACATGCACTGACCAAGGCTCTGTCCACTCCAGCTAGAACTTGGCCACCATCAGTAAATTAACCCAACATCCCACAAGCAAGCAGGAATGGCAGGAAACATTAGAGGGTATGGGTTGTGTGAGTGAGATTTGAGTGTGTGAAGCATGAATGAGTGAGGGAGTGTTAGTGAGTGAGTGATTGATTGATGTGTCACCATCCTGAGCCACAGGTAGGAACGATGCCACAGGAGGGCATATTTGGAATTTGATTATTTTCCTGTAAATCAAGCCAAAAGCTAGCTGGACAGGAGGCCCCCTGGATAGGGGGTGTTTGTGTGGCAAATTATTTACGTATGCGTTAGCTCCCAGTTGGATCCTGATCTCCAATCAATTCAGCTCTCCCTGCCATTGGACATAGTTCTCGTTCTGTCAAAACCGTGCAGTCATTGGTGAGCAGCAACTACTCTACTTTAAATAAATCCACAAACCAGCATCTCCCAATCTCTTAAAATGAATTTCAGATCCTGAGCCATCAGGATTCTAGTGGACAACCCCAACAGTGACAGAACAGAACACCACATCACTATCAGAGCCCAGGAACTCCGACACTACAATATCAATATTGTCGCTTTGGAATCCATGGTGAGCAGGAGAAGACCATCTCAAAGACAAGGTGGTAGATCTACCTTTTTATGGAAAGTTAAATTAAAAGAAGAATACTTTCTCCATGGGATGCCTTTGCAATGAAACCATTGTTGATTGTCAGAAAAACCCATCTGGTTCATTAATGTCCTCATCTCATCTGGTCCAGATGTGACTCCAGATCTATGCTAGTTGACTCTTGGATACCCTCTGAAATAAGCCAGCCAGCCTTTCAGTTCAAAGGAAAATTAATGATGGGCAACAAATGCCAGTGACGCACATATCCCAGGAATAAATAGAAAGAAAATACAACAACCCACTGATAATCATGACAAGTTTGAATTCCTTAGTACGGCCAAGACCACTTACAGTCCAAACACCCAAGAACATACTCCAGTGAGAGCTGGGAAAGGAATAGTGCTCATCGAGGACAGAGTCCTGAGGGAGCAAATAAAACTGAACTGAAATTTAGTCTTTGGCATGAATGCCCTTCAACACATCCCATAGCATGTGTGCCACCACAACCTAAGCATAATCCCAGCCTGCCATGAAGTTTAAAATACCATCTGACAGTTAAGAACCAATAAGGCCATCAATGAAAACAGAATCCCTACCAAAATACTAAAATATGAAGAAGAAGGATGCTTGACATTAAGACATGACTTCATCTCTCTCATCTGGAGGAGGTGAGAATGATGTAGAGATGCCGGCGTTGGACGGGGGTAAACACAGTAAGAGGTCTGACAACATCAGTTTTAAATCCAACCAATTTATTTGATAGTAAACTTGCTAGCTTTCGACTATTATAGCCTTCTTCAGGCGAATGAGGTGTTCTGGTCTGCAATAGCACACGTATCAGCACAGACAGTTTACAGATTACTGATTAGAATGCGAATCATTACACCTAACCTGCTATTCAAGTCTTAAAATGGCTAACAATGCGAGTGGAAGGAGCACTGAGCACAGGTTAGAGAGATGTGTATTGTCTGGAGCCGAAAGCTTGCAAATTTACTATCAAATAACTCGGTTGGATTTAAAACTGGTGTTGTCAGACCTCTTACGGAGGTGAGAATGCCAGGGGATCATGATATGGTAATTGTATCAGAACAGATTGATTGAGGTAACTATAAAGTGTGTATCCCTGCTGTTCACCATGGGAAAGGTCATTGTAGGAGTCCCTCTCAATCACTATCTCCCTAAGGGTGAAAAGATCCTACCAGAGTCACAATACAGATTCTATTTAATAAAGAGACACATGGATATAATCTTCATAGCGTAAGTCTAAGAAAAGCTCAGAGAGCAGTAGCAACTTCTATTCAAGGCCTTTTGACCTCACAAAGGCCTTCAACCCTCACTGGGAGTGACTGTGGAACATCCTCCTCAAATTTGGCTGCCTGCAGAAACTCCTCACCATCCCTGCTGCACAATGATATGTAAACCATGATCCTTACCAATGGATTTGTCTCAGGCCTAAATTGAGCATAAACCGTGGTCAAGCAAAGCTGCATCATTGCACCAACTCCCTTTTCCATTTTCCTTACTCTACACTCCCCATGAAGCTCCACATAGGAGTATTGCTATACACACTGAGCTCTTCTTGCTAGCACACAGAAAACAGCGAAGACACATCCTTCCATTCTATAGCAGAGCCTCCATAGATACAAGTCAAATATGTCCACAAGAGACACATACCCTCACATATCAACAGACTGACCGTCAAAGTACTGATTAATTCATTTTTCATCCTACTCACCTGCAACAAACTGAGGGTCACAAACAGGAGTTTCACTGACAGGATTTAAAGACACATTTAGATTACAGCTGGTGACATGAGATGCCAAGTCAGTGACAACGATGTTTAGTTGGTAGTCTGTGATTGCAGAGGCATTCTCATAGTCCAAAATGGAATTAGTAATAATCCACGCGCCATTTCCAACTGAAAGTGAGAGATAAGTTGGTTAATATCAATCATTTATTTTACTGAGACAGTTTATCTACAATACATATGATCTTAGTAAATAATGCATTTTATTTTCTGATAGACTACCAATTTAAATAAGATTTAAGCCTAAAATAGTTTGGCTGTTCCAATACTGACTTTGGAAAACCAGTCTGTTATTCTCCATGTTCCACAAATAGATCACTCACTAGATAATGGATGTATCAATATCAATAAGTAGTGGTCGAAAAGGAAGGAAGGAAGGAAAACAGGAAACAGAAACTGAGATGATAGCTTGTTCTGAATTCTCTCTTTGAAATGACTGAATGAAGAGATGTTAATTCCCTTACCTTGCTGAATTTGGAAATCAGTTTCAGGAATTCCAAAGGAGAAAGTCAAGTTATCAGTGGTGTCATTATCAGAGGCTGAGAGAAAAGCTACAATTGTTCCAGCAGGTAATTCTTCATCCACGGACACTGGACTCGAAGGACATTGACTAGAAAATGGATGCTCATTATTAACGTGCAACCTGGAATCTTTTGACATTGATCTTACTTATCAATTGGATTAAGCTAAATTGTGATGACTAAAACAATTTGAGCATAAAAAAAAAGGTGTAAATAGAAAATGTAATCTCAATCTACCCTAAATATTAAGAAGGAAAATGTTCGACAATTATTGCAGAATAGTATTTATTTGAAGTCAGAATTTTACGATTCTTCCATTTTATAAAAATTATATAGGAACAATGCTGATGCTTTATCTCAAATATAGTTTTCTCAAATATACTGTTAACCCAAAATGTGGCCACATAAACCAGTTTAATAACAGACCTTATGACTGGAACTTCATCATTGACATCAGCAATGTGGATAGTTACAATGCCAGTGCAGGTATTGCCTGCTGGGTCAGAAACAGAAACCATGGCATGATACTGCTGTAGCTGCAGAGAGACAAGATATAATCACATTTTCATTACTGGAAACCAACTAGAATTAATATATCTGCTACAATTCAGTCAATAACCATTTAGTATCAATAAATTTCTTCATTATGTGATGTGCTGGGCTTGGTTACAGTAGCGGGCTGTGTAAAACTTAAGTAATTGGTCAAAATATAATGCAGTGTTTTTTTAAATTATTTTTTCAAAGGATGTGGGTATTACTGGCTTGACTAGAATTTATTGTCTGTTTCAAATTGCCCTTGCAATGGTAGTGGTCAACTGCCTTTTGAATTGCTGCAGTCCATGTGGTGTAGGTATACCCACAATGCTGTTGGAAGAAAGTCAAGTGAGTTTGACTCCATGGCACTGCTAGTTCAAAATCAGGATGGTGTGTGACTCCGAGAGCAATTTGCAGATGATATAGATCTGCTGTCCTTGTCTTTCTAGGTAATAGATGTTGCAGATTTAGTGTGCACTGTCAAGTGAACCTCTGTGAGTGGTTGAAATTAATCCTGGTTTTCAATCTTGGTTTTAATCTTGGTTTAGCCTTGGTGACTGTATAAATGAAGTGAATAGAGGGAGGTTTCTGGATTTTGTTGTATCTTTGCCTTTTGCCTGGGTTAGCAAAAAACCTCACTTACTGTGCTGTTTGGAGACTCTCTAACCTGTGCTCAGTGCTCCTTCCACTCGCACTGTTAGCCACTTTGCTTTGAATAGCAGGTTAGGTGTAAGGATTCGCATTCTAATCAGCAATCTGTAAACTGTCTGTGCTGATACGTGTGCTATTGCAGACCAGAACACCTCATTCACCTGAAGGCGGCTACAAAAGCCGAAAGCTTACAAGTTCACTATCAAATAAATCGGTTGGATTTAAAATTGATGTTGTCAGACATCTTACTGAGTTTACCCCAGTCCAACCCCGGCATCTCTACAACTTGCGTAAAAGACAATGGAATGATCAGAAACGTGGGAGAGCTGTCATAGTTTTTCACTTGCGACACAACCTGGAGAGTGGAATTTCACAATGGCCCCAATTTGTGTTTGCATTCATTACAACTGAAAGCAATTTTTTATGTTTGTACATGCACAGTTAAAAATGGAAATAGGAGGTTTCTGATAGCATTTTCATGCTCCACAATAAGCACTAGTGTCCCCATAAATAGAAACCTTTAGACATTATTTGAATTAATGTGGACTTTCACTTTTATGCCATTAATCTCACTGTTAAAAAAAAGACTTTGATAAAGCTATGCCTTGTTAAGTGAGATGTAACTGAATTTTTGACAGCAGAATTACTGTTAATCACACAATGGGACTGAGAAGGTAATATTTGTGAAATATCAAAATTCTTCACTTAGAAAAACAATCCAAAAGATACTTAAAATAATACAAAGCTACTGTTAAAACATATTTTATGATATTTCCGTTTCTACCTCAATCTCGTCTATATATGAGAATATTTATTTCACTCTCAGTAAAATGCAAGTGAATGCATATTCTCCATACGTATTATATGCAGATGATACAAAGTTGGATGGGAGGACGATGCAGAGATGCTTCAGCATAATTTGGACAGGCTGAGTGTGTGGATGTATGCATGGCAGATGCAGTGTAGAGTGCATAGGAGTATGGTAGCAATAACAGGAAAACAGATTATTACTTGAATGGGTGTAAATTGAGAGAGGTAGATACTCAACAATATCTTGACATCCTTATGCATCAGTCGCTGAAAGTAAGCAGTATAGAGGCAGTAATGAGGACAAATGGTATGTTGACCTTTATAGCAAAACAATTTGAGTATAGAGACAGAGATGTTATGCTGCAATTGTACAGGGTGGTGATGAGGCCACATCTTGAGTTTTGTTTTCGTGTCCTTATCTGAGGAAGGATGTCTTTGCTATAGAAGGAGTACAGTGAAGGTTGATCAGCCTGTTTCCTGGAATGGCAGGTCTGTCATATGAGGAAAGACTAAATCAGGTAGGATTATATTCACTGCAGTTAGGAAGAGTGAAAGGGCAACTTGTGAAACTACAACAGTGTTAGATAGGATAGATTCAGAAAGAATGTTCCCAATGGTGGGGGAGTCCAGAACTAGGATAAAGGGCAAACTTTTCAGAATGAGGTGAGGAGAAATTTCTTTACCCAGAGAGTGGTGAATGTGTGGAATTCACTACCACAGAACGTAGTTGAAGACAAAGCATTGTCTGATTTCAAGAAAAAATTAAATAAAAGATCGAGGGAAAAGGGATCAGGATATTGAATTTGATGATCAGCCAATCAAAATGAATGGCTGAGCAGGCTCAAAAGGCTGAAAGGCCTATTCTTGCTTCTAGTTTCTATGTTTCAGTGCAATGTACTGGGTGAGATTCCCTTGCCTCCCCATGTCATGTTTTTTTGATTGTGGGAGGTGGCCTATCATTGGCCAGTGTAGGGATCCTCTGAGCTGAAAAATGAGTCAGTCATCAACCGGAGATTCATTTACCATGACACCACAATTTATTGCTAAGGTTGTCAGAAGGTCTGAAGGTCACAAGTACATAAAGATTGGCCTATGTGTTACGATGCTGTGAAACAACACTTGTGGGTCAAAGCTGGAGACCACTAAAGACCATGCTGTGAGAGGAAATCTTTTACTCCCTCTCTGGGATGAACTTGGAGGTGGGAAGGGCATTTAATTAATCTGGATGGTGGGTTATCTGAAGACCCTCCTGTCATGGTCAAAATTTAGTACTGGGCAGGCAGGCCCATTGTTAATATTCCCTGTCGTTAATCATAGAATCCCTAGAGTGCAGAAGAGGCCATTCAGCCCCTCGAGTTTGCAGCAATTCTTTGACACAGTACCTTACCCAGGCCCTCTCTCACCCTATATCCCATCGAGGTCCTTAAGAAGTCAATTAATGATCATTGTTATCCTGCAGCATACACAACAATTAAAACCGTGTAGCCAGCTTGTCACCTCCATGCTGATCTCTTGATTAAAGGCACTCAGCACCTGATTGAGGAACTGAACATAAGGCAAGTTGATTGGGCGAGGGCGAGGGCGAGGTTTGCTGGGAGAAACCCCAATGCTCTTGCTGCTAACCCCTCTGCATCCCTTTCCTCACAACACCAACCCTGAAAACGCTCCCTCCCTCCACACATTGCTTACCCATGGCCTGGGTCACTCTGCAATTCTGGGACATCAGTGTGACTCCTTCTGGCAGCATTACCAAGCTTGTGATTGGTCAACTGCTCGTGGTTAGGAAGACACCGCTCCCAGGGTCTTGATTCCAGGGATAGGTCTACCTTTGGCCTCACCACTGCCTGATTGAGGTGGTGGTAATGTCATAGGACAAGAAACCCAGAGGTTCAGTGCGTTACTCTGGAGACAGGGGTTCAATTCCTATTGTGGTAGCTGGCAGAATTTCCCCACACAGTTATACCAAACATTGATAAAAACCTAAAATGAATGAAACAAGATGGAATATACCGAGGCACTGGAATTGACAATGGCAAAACCAACCATGATGAGCTTCCAATGTCTCCCTTATTATCACCAAGGGGACTATGCCTTAAATTGGAAGAACTGTTTCAGGCACGTCAAGCAATAGCTTGATATAGTCATACTCATGGAATCATACCTTACAGGTAAGGTCCCAGGCATCACCATCATCATGGATATGTCTTCTCCCATCGGCAGGACAGATCCAGCAGAAATGGTGGCACAGTGGGACATAGTCAGGAGGGAGTTGTGCAGGAATGCTCAGCATTGACTCTGAAGTCTTATGGTATCAGGTCTAACATGGACAAGGAAACCTCCTGCTGATTACCACTGACCATCCCCTCCCTCTCAGTTGATGAATCAGTATTCCTCTGTGTTGAACACCATTCTGGAGAAAGCACTGAGGGCGACAAGAACATAGGGTGTGCTCTGGATAGGGGACTTTAATGTTCATCACCAAGAGTGATTCAGTGAGACCACTGCTGACCAAGCTAGCCAAGCATTAAAGGATATGGCAGCTAGTCAGGTTCTGCAGTTTATACCAAAAGAGGAGAGAAAAACCCACTTTACCTCACCCTGACTAATCTACCTGTTGCAGATGCATCTGTCAATGACAGTGTTAATAGGAATGACAATTGCACTGTCACGTGAGATGGAGTCCTGCCTTCACATTGAAGATATTCTCTACTGTGTTGTGTATTAAATGAAGAAGATTTCAAACAGATCTAGCAACTCAAAACTGGGCATCTATGAGAATTGCTGTGAGGCTGGAGTTACGTGTCTAAGCCTGAGACACTAACGGCAATCAGCAGCAGCAAAATTGTATTTGACCACAATCATGGCCTGTCATTATGTCATTTGACTATTATCATCAGCCTGAGTTCAGTTGTGGACAACTAACTGAAAGAGGCTCCAAAAACTCACCTTTCTCAATGACGAACCTAATACATTAGTATAATAGATAAGGCTGAAGCATTTGCAACTGTATTCAATCAGTGGTGCTGAGTGGGTGATCCATCGCTGTCTACTCTGGAGGTCCCCTTCATCACAGTTTTCAGCCAATTTGATGACATCAAGAAACAGTAGAAGGCACTGGATACTTCAAAGCCTATAGATCCTGACAATATTCCGGCAACTGCACTGAAGACTTATGCTCCAGAACTTGCCACATTCCTGGCCAAACTGTTCCAGCAACACTGGCATTCACCCAGCAACGTCCAGTGTGTAAAAAGCAAAACAAATCCAACCCAATCAATCACCACTCCATCAAATCATCAATAAAGTGCTGGAAGAGGTCATCAGCAGTTCTATCAAGCAACATTTACTCAGCAATAATCTGAAGAAGCTGAAAATGGTTGGGTTTAGGTCACTGCCCTGAGAAACTCCTGCAGTGATATCCAGACATTGAGATTGTTGACCTGAAAGAACCACAACCATCTTCTTTTCTGCTAACAATCACTCCACTCTGGGAGAGTTTTCTCCCTGATTTCAATTAACTTCAATTTTTCCAGAACTTCTCGATGCCACATTTGATCAAAATGTTGGTTTGATGTCAACGGCAGTCACTCTCACCTCACCTCTGGAGTTCAGCTCTTTCATCCATGTTTGAATGAATGTCTAATGAGGTCAGGAACTGCATGACCCGAACAAATCCTAAACCGAGCAATCAATGACCTTCCCTCCATCTAAGGCCGAAGTGGGGATGTTCATTGAAAATTATACAATGTTCGGAACCATTCACAATGACTCCAACGCTGAAGAGTTCATACCCACATGCACTATGAGCTGGATGATACATTTGGGCTGACAAACGGCATACAAAAGGCTCACACAAAATTACACAGAGTTTTATGATATCATTACATAACGTGCTGAGTAAGTGAATCAATTATATAGTTATACCTGATCAGCAGCTTCATAATCCACTGAGCTTACTGTAGAAATGGCACCCACCGTATCAATATCAAACAGTGTAAGAATACCCGATGTGGAGAGTGAGAGAATTGTATACTGTAAAACATTGTTTTAAAAAGAACACACACACTGTTGTGAAAATGCGATGGTTATTGTTTCAAATAATCAAAATGTCATCAATTTGATGACATTTATCTTTTGCATTAATAAGTATCAATCAAAGCAAATTGCATGCATCAGTCAACAATCAGTTTGATATTATTGCAAAAGTAAATGCAGTTAAAATACATCTGACCCTGAGGGGACTTGACAGAATGAATGCTGACAATCTGCTTCCTATTGTGGGAGAGACTAGCACAAGGGAAACAGTTTAAAAATAAGGGATATTCCATATCAGACAGAGATGAGACCATAAGATATAGGAGCAGAATTAAGCAACTTGGCCCATCGAGTTTGCTCCGTCATTCAATCATAGTTGACATTTTTCTCATCCCCATTCTCCTGCCTTTTCCCCATAACCCCTGAACCCCTTATTAATCAAGAACCTATCAATCACTGTCTTAAAAACACTTAATACCTGGTCTCCACAGCCTCCTGCAGCAAAGAGTTCCACAGATTCATCACTTCCTGGTTGAAGATTTTCCTCCTCTGTTTTAAAGGATCATCCTTTTAATCCAAGGTTGTGCCCTCTGGTTCTAATTTTTCCTACTAGTGGAAACATCCTCTCCATGTCCACTCTATCCAGGCCTCACTGTATCATATAAATTTCAAGAAGATTCTACCCTCATTCTTCTAAACTCCAACTGTTCCTCATATGACAAGCTCTTCATTCCAAGCATCGTTCCTAGACCTTTTCCAAGACCAGCACATCATTCCTTAGATATAGGGCCCAAAACTACTCACAATACTCCAAATGGGGTGTGACCAAGCCCTTATACAGCTTCAGCAGTACAACCCTGCTCTTACATTCTAGCTGTCTCTATGTGAATACTAACATTGTATTTGCCTTCCTAACTGCCAACTGAACCTACACATTAACCTTAACAGAATCTTGAACAAGGACTCCCAGGTCCCTTTGTACTTCTGATTTCTTAAGCATTTCTCCATTTAGAAAATTGTCTATGCCTTCATTCCTCTTCCAAAGTAAGTAACCTCATATTTTTCCACATTGTATTCCATCTGCCACTTCTTTGCCCCACTCTTAACCTAAATCCTTCTTCAGGCCCCCTGCTTCTCAATGCTACCTGTCCTTCTATATATCTTTGTATCGTCTGCAAACATAGCAACAGTGCCTTCAGTTCCTTCTTCCAAATCATTAATATATATTGTGAAAAGTTGTGCTCCCACACTGACCTGTGAGGCGTACCACTAGTCACTGGCTGCCCCTTTATCGCCACTCTCTGCCTTCGCCTGAAGAAGACTACAAAAGCCGAAAGCTTTCAAGTTTACTATCAAAAAAAATCGGTTGGATTTAAAATTGGTGTTGTCAGACCTCTTACTGTGTTCTGTCAGTCAGCCAATCCTCTATCTATGCCAGGATCTTACTCTTAACACCATGGCCCTTAACTTATTTAACAGTCTCTGATACGGCACCTTGTCAAAGGCCTTCTGGAAATCTAAATAAATCACTTCCACTAGTTTTCCTTTATCTAACTTTCTTGTTACCTCCTCAAAGAACTCTAACAGATTTGTCAGACATGACCTCCCTTGATGAAGCCATGCTGACTCAGTCCTATTTTATCATGCACTTCCAAATATTCCGCACTCTCACATTTAATAATGGACTCTAAAATCTTGTCAGTGATCAAAGTGAGGCTAACCTGCCTATAATTTCCCAACTGCTGTCTCCCTCCCTTCTCAAACAGCAATTTTACATTGCCACTTTCCAATGGTGTGGGACCCTCCTTGACTCCTGTGATTCTTAAAAGATCATCACCAATGCCTTCACAGTTTTCTCAGCTACCTCTTATAGAACCCTGGAATGTAATCCATCCAATCCAAGTGATTTATCCACCTTCAGACCTTTCAGTTTTTCCAGAACCTTTTCTTTAATGCCACCTGTGCCCCCGATTCTCCTGGAGCTCTTGCATCCCACGGGTGTCTTCCACTATGAAGATTGATACAAAGTAACTACTCAGTTTCTCTGCCATTTCTTTGCTTCCCATTATTACATCTCCAGCCTCATTTTCCAGTAGTCGAATGTCTATTCTCGCCTCTCTCTCACCTTTTAAATATTGAAAAAGACTCTTCCTATCTTTTATATTACTAGCTAGCTTACTCTCATATTTCATGTTATTGCTTTTTTAGTTGTGCTCTGCTTGCTTTTAACAGCTTCTCAATCTCCTGCCTTCCCACTAATCCTCACCACTTTGTATGCTTTTTTGCTGCCCTTGAAATGTCTCACCCTGCACACCACCATGCGCCCCCCCACCCCTTAGCATGTTTCCTCCTCCTTGGGATGAATTTCTGTTATGCCTCCTGAATAACCTCCCCCAGAACTCCTGCCATTGCTGTTCCACTGTCTTTCCTGACAGGCTCCCTTTCCAATCAACTCTGACCAGCTCCTCCCTCATGTCTTTGTAGTTACTTCTATTTAATTGTAATACCGTTACATTTGATTCCAGCTTCTCCCTCTCAAACTGCAGCATAAATTCAATCATACTGTGGTCACTGCTCCTTTAGGATTCCTTCACCTTAAGTTCCCTAATCAAGTCTGCCTCATTACACATCATCAAATTCCTGTTCCCTAATAGGCTTTGTCACAAGCTACTCCAAAAAGCCATCTCTTAGACATTCCACAAATTCCTTCTCTTGGGATTCACTACTAATCTGATTTCCCCTGTCCACCTGTATATTGAAGTCCCCCATGATTATTGTAATATTGCCTTTTTTTAATTTGCTTCTTCTATTTCCCGATTTATTTTCTGCCCTAGATCCTGACTACTGCTAGGGGGTTTGTACATAACTCCCAGCAGGGTCTTTTTACCTTTGTGATTCCTTAACTCCACCTGCAGAGATTCTATGCCTTCTGATCCTCTATCAGTTCTTGCTATTGACTTAACTTCATTCTTTATTAACAATGCAACCCCACCTATCTGCCTGTCCTTTCAATAGGACACATACTTTGGATATTCAGATCCCAGCCCTGATCGTTTTGCAATCATGTCACTATGACGGCCACAACATCGCACTGGTCAATTTCAATGTGTGCAACAAGCTCATTTACCTTGTTTCATACACTGCACGCTTTTAGGTATAACACCTTTAGTCATGTATTGACCACCTCCCTTCTCATACTTGTCACCTTTTTTGTTCTGCCTGAGGTTGGATTCCTGCCACCTTCTACGTAATCTGTTCTATTACATGGTCTGGAAACTTTACTAACCTCTCCTAAGCTGTCAGCTCTCTTAGCGCGTTGAAAGTAGCCTACTACTTCCACTCTCTCTTTTAACTTTAATTTTCTAATTCTCCAGACGACTGAACCCTCCCCTTTTTTTCCTCTCTGTGGTGTGAGTCTGTGGAATTCTCTTCCCCAGAGAGCAGTGGAGGCAGGGATATGGAATATTTTTAAGGCAGAAGGTGATAGATTCTTGAGTCGAAAGTTACTGAGCACAAGTGGAATGGAAAATTAAGACCACAATCAGATCAGCCATGATCAGCTTACTCCTTCTTGCAGTTTGTATGTTTAGAAAGTGTTTAAAGTTCATCCACATTTTACTTGTATTGTAGGGATCACAATATGTGACCTGCCCATGCCAGTTTCATTGGATGTTGGCAAAAGGGAAACTCCCAGTTCATTATCATGATTATAGTGGACAAACAAATGGATTGTTCACTGATGCCTCTGCAAATTATCAACTGGTTCTGGCCTCAATAGGGCCCCAAAGAATATTGTGCAGTGAGTTGGTGCTGCAGCCAGCCTTGTATTCTTAAAGGCAATCTGTCCCTCTCAATTGCACGCCATTATGAATAAAGATGCTGGAATTTAAATGATAATGAATGGAACAGCAGGGAAGATAGAGCAACTGGATGCATGAAACAAACAGTTGCAGTATATGTTCTAATATCACACTGGATTTTCATTTTGTATTATTCAAGATCATGTCAAACAAAGAAATGAAACTCACATTTAACAATTCATTTTCAGGGTCTGTTGCTGAGACTCTATAAACAAATTCTCCAATATTATCGGTCTCAGAGATAGTCACGTTAGGTCCTGCATGAAACAGTAGCACGAGTTAACAGGTACTAAACTGTCCAGCATTGTACTCATTCAAGCAAGGATGAATTTTATTAGTTTTCCTGTTGTTTGTGTGTAACAAGAATGGATGGGAAATCAGTATCTTAAACTGAATATAATCACTCAGGCTGGATTTTCAGTCTCAGAGACGAGTGGATGTCAAGAAAGTTTTCACCTGATCCCACACTCCTTTGGGCAAAATTGCCAAGAAAAATGGGAATTTCTGAGGGGAATACTGATAGGGGACCTGTCCATAACTCCATCAGGATCTTTTTACCTTTGCAATTCCTCAATTCTACCCACAGAGATTCTATGCCTCCTGATCCTATATCAATTCTTGCTATCAATTTAACTTAATTCCTTAGGTGATACATAATGGAACTTGACTGAAAACCCGAAAATCCGTTAGACAGTTTAAAAAAACTAAGCCCCAGAGAAAACACGGTGTGATTGACAGTGGTAGCTCTCTGATCTCTTCATCAATTGTGCTTTGTTAATTTACATAAGATAATGGGCAGAATTCTCCAGCTATTTAAGCCCCTGCTGCCAGTGAACGGAGAATTTGGCCTCAGCTCAATAAAGAGACCATGTCTATGGTTACTGATGACACAAAGACAGGAGAGAAAGTTATGAAAATGGCATAGGGGTCTACAAAGGGATACAGATAGTGAAAAAGAGCAAAACTTCAGCAGAAGGAGTATAATGCGGGAAAATGTGAACTTTTCCATTAAATTGTAGAGAAATTGCATAATTCTGTGGTACAGAGGAATCTGGTATCTTGGTGCTTGTTTCACAAATGGTTAAGAAATAGGTAATTGGGAAGGTAAATGGAATGTTGTTCATTTTAAGAGCAGTAGAATGTAAGAGTAGAGAAGTTTTGCTACAGTTGTACAAGACAACATCTAGAGTACCATGTACATTTTCAGCCTCCTTCAGTGCAGAGAAGCTGGTTCCTGGGATGAAGAGGTTGTTGGATGAGGAAAGGTTTACAGATTGGAATTTAGAAGAATGAGATCTCATTGGACGCTGAAAGAATGTATCTCCTTGCGGGAGAGTCTTAAAAGAAGTTTTAATAAGAATGGATCTCCCACTTAAAATGGAGATAAGGAGAAATAGGCTCCAGCAGCTGAATGACCTAGTACTAATCTGTTTTGATGTGGTTGCATCAATACTCATTGCTGTTCAGGAACATCTAAAACTGCAGAAACTGCAGCAGGAAATAGTTGGGGACAGCTATTGGCAATCATAGGAGATCTAAGTTTGGTTTGGTATCATGTAGCTGTTAGTGTGAGAGTGGGCTAGGTGGCAGGAGGATGCAGTGTTTGTGGATGGGAACAGAGAGATTGCAGCAGAAGATCTTTGAGAGATCAAGAAGAAAAATTCTTGCTCCTCTTGGTCTGCAGTCGGTGCTGGTAAAGTTCTTATCTGCTCAGTCTGACTGTCCCCCCTGGTTCTTTAGCTGATGCGTAACTGAGTTCTGGAGATCTAAATGAGCAGTCATCAATGTTTAATTTATTATTGCACATTCGTATAAAATTGTACCTAGTTGATCAAGTGGCATGAGAGTCCTGTGATTATATTCTTGACTCGAGTTCCTTTAGAGTGTACACTATTGCTAAAACATTAAACCTGTATGTTTGCCCTAATGCGCTGTCACCATTTTCTGAAAGATGTCTCTTTGACATGGTTGGATTTCTTTTATTCTTTCACAGGAATTTGGCCTTGCTTGCTAGGCAAGCATTTGTTGCCTAATTGCCCCGAAAAGGATTCTGAGTTTTATTGCAGTAGAACATGGAGATCACAAAAATGAAACGTCATCATTCCTTTCTGCCAATGCTATGTTCTGGAATAATGCTCCCACATTTCCACCCTACTAATGGAAAGACCTGCATGCTTTTGGATTCATAACTGGAGCATGAGAAATGAAATTATGGTTGTGATTTTCCAATCTTCATTGGGAGTCCAATTACTTCTGCTGGGTGTGCCCTAAACCTCATTCGGTGGGGCCAGAAAATCCTAGCCTGTGAGCAGGAAGTATTTGATTCCAAAGAAGAATTCAACTCATTGCAATCACTATTCAATATAGATAAAGATTAATCATTTAAATATCTTCACCCGCTATAAATTCAGCATCGCACACAGGATCCTCATCGACGGGAGTCAATGATACATTCAGGTTGCATGTGGCTGTGTTACCTCCCTGGTCTGTAACCACTACATTTAATGTGTAGAATTTGACAACAGACACATCCTCATAGTCCAATACCAATGTATTGGTAATTATTACAGTGTCTCCAACTGAAAGATAAGAGATACATCTGTTTAATCAAATATAGCTCAGGTGAATAAAATGCATTGCGTATACATCACCACAGACAAAGAAATGTAAGGAACTACAAAGAGGGCAAGAAATGAGAAAAGCTCCAAGCTGGTGTGACACACATCCAAATGTATACAACACTGAATTAAAATGAAACGTTTATTTATTAGTCAGAGGTAGGCTTACATTAACACTATAATGAAGTTACCATGAGAATCCCCTAGTCACCACACTCCAGCATCTGTTTGGGTCAATGCAACTAACCAGCATGTTTTCAAAATGTGGGAACAAAACCAGAGCAAACTCACACTGACACAGGGAGAATATGCAAACTCCACACAGAAAGTGACCTGAACCAGGAATTGAACATGGGTCCCTGACACTGTAGGGCAGCAGTACTAACCACTACTTACAACAATAAGCATAGCAACACACAGAGAGATGGAGCCATATATTCACAGAGATCGTGTCACAACACACAAAACAGAAATTATGCACATGTACAATCACTGAAATGTAGGGTGGAATTTTACAAGATTTTTTTTCTAAGTATCCAGCTGGTGTGAAAAGGGAAGAGTTTCTGATTCATTTCTCGGATGAGTTCTCATGGCCAATCTTGTGCACTCAGTCTTTGAAAATATGGGCTGGACCATTGCTAGCCATGAGAGGCAGTGGGTGGAGCCAATTCATCAGAGAGCTAGCAGCTCAGATCAGACCTACAAACTACACATGTGCAGGAAAAGCAGAATAAAACAGCTCTATTGACAGATCACCCCTGGGACAGATACAGCTTCCACCTGCATCCTCCATGGCCATCAGTGACTCTTGCCACCCCCCCCCCACCCCCCCCCCCCCCCCCCCGGTTATTACTGACCTGCTTATTCCCCACAGCCCCTTCGTGCATCCCCTTACACAAGCACTCCTCAGCACTCCTGGTGGCCCCAATGGCTGACTGACATGTCCCTCTCCTTCCCATTTCCCCTATCATCATAGAGGTAGGGATCCCAACTCCGCCTCCATCAGCTGCAAATGCTGACTTGGTCTCTTCACTGGTGACAAGACAAACTGCATTAAATTCACTGAAATGCTCTAATGGGTGAGTGAGTACCCAAACTGCCTGCAGCTGAACTGTCCTAACAGGGCACAGCTCTATAAAAACTCCAAGGATGGATAGACAGGCCAAGTTACTGGAGATGGTGGAGACAAGGTGGGACAACCTGTTCTGCCCAGCAAGAAGCTGTACCAGAGAAAGAGACTGAAATGCAACCAGAGCCCTGGCCAGGAGAACTGGAAAGCAATGCTGAAAAAGACTAAATGACCTAATCTGGTCAGCAAGGATGAATGTTTAACCTCATCTAGTCACAAATGTCTCCAGTGGCGGTTTGGAAGGATCCCATGGTGTAAAGGTTTAAGACCATTATGTAAGAAAACATCACATCCACAGATCCAAAAGCAGAGCAAAGAGAAACACAACACAGGACAAAGAAACACCAGAAGGCACAGAGAGAAAACAGAGTAAGAAACTTAACATCCACATAATGTCACAGATACAAATATCATACACCAGACTTCACAATGGCCAATGTCCTGGGGGAATCGTTATAGTTAATTGAGTTCATACCTTGGTTAATTTCAAACGAAGGTTCATTTACTGCAAAACTAAACGTCAGGTTCTCATTGTCATCACCATCTGAGGCAGATAAAGTTATTAGTGTTGTCCCAGCAGCCACTTCCTCATTCAGGGTTAAGCTAGTCAATGGACAGGAACTGAAAATGAGACAAATATTCCTGTTTAATAAACCGAAGAAACATCAGTCGGAATGAGAACTGATCTTGTCTGCCAACAGGGGAATAATATCTGACGTACCTGATGACTGGAACTTCATCATTGACATCAGTAATTGTGATCGTTACTGTGCCTGTGCAAGCGAGGCTTGGAGAGCCAGTGTCATTAACAGATACCACAGCATAGAAAAGCTGAAGGGAAAGAACAAAACTTTCAATTAAATCTGTCAATGAAATGTAGATCCCAGTCTCTAAAATGACTGGAATAAAATCTGTGCTGAAGATATTCTCATTGTTCAGTAGTAATAATGTATCTCATACCATGTCACCATTTTCAAAATTCAAATCAGCTGCTGTGGTGATTAGACCCAAATTGTCCACGTCAAATAGTGCGCTGGTATTGGTGGAGGAGCTCGACAGGATGGAATACTGAAAGAAATCAGGAAGTTTTATTTCTGTCAGTGTTATATACAATTTATTTAGGTAAACATTTAGATAAACTTCATTTTCTGTCTTTTTTTTCCCATCTCAATTGTTGAGATTAAACATAAGGAATGGGTATTGAGGTTTCTTCTGGATTCGGACTTGGATCTTACTATTGAGTGTCCTACCGGGCTCTCTGTGATAACCTCCAAAACTCCACAATGAAAGACCATTGATTAAATCTTTGGGCACAATCCTACTGGTTGTTCACTCCTCGCTCCTACTACGGCAAGGTCGGAAAATCTGGGCACTCAGCCAAAGCTCTGTCCTTTGCAGCGGGATGGGGCAATTCCACCAGCCTAAACATCTGCAACATCTGTTTCTCTCCATAGATGTTGTCTGACTTGCTGAGCTTTTCCAGCCTTTTTATTCTTATTCCAAAGAGCAGATCTATTGGTGGGGGGTGGGGGGAAAATGACAGATGAAGTGGAGAATCGAGGTTAGGTTCCAAAACGGCTTTTACGCCAGTGGGATCCTTCCAGCTCACTCCCCCCATCTCGATTGTTCCCATCCCGAGTTATGTAACTGGGTTCCCGCCTCGCAATGATGGAAACCCTATTATACTCCCATCAAATATAATTAGCTGGCCTCCCTGCTGTAACATCCACCCATGTAGTGTGACACCACTTTGGTACTCTTTAAAATAGGCTTTTAAAAACAGGGCTGTGGCAAACAGAAGGCGCCAGAGGTGCACAGATAAGTTCAGAAGTACAGCCCTTGGGGGCAGAAGGTCATCCCCAGGCAGGAATCTGGCACTGCCAGGAAGGTTCCTTGGGAAAAGTGCTCTATGTTCTGTGGTGGGCGTGGGGTGAAGTGTGGGGGCACTATTGGTATTCTATGGGGCAGAAGCCGAGGGGGGATAGTTAATTGTGAATTCCATGGTGGACATAGGAAGATTCGTTACTGGTGGGGGTTGGAGGAGGGGTTCCTTTGATCTATCTCTATTGTTCTGACATTGGGGCACCCTGATTGGTGAATAGCGGATGTTTCAGGTCAGGCAAGCCCTCTTTCATCATGGGAACTGGCTCCTTGATTTTTTAATGCAAGTTTTTAAAAGTATGGCAGGTACAGTGGGCACTGCAGCCAGTGGGCTGGCATCTGCTTTCAACATCTGAGCTGACCTTTGGACAGAAAATAGAAAAAACTCCACTCACTTTCTACCAGTTGATCCTTGGTGCCACTGCAGGGAAAAGTGTGGAGCTTCTGCTGTGTTTGTTGTCCAGCAAGGTTAATGTACGAGGAGAGAACTGAAAACAAATGGAGATGGGGCAATGCGTGGACAGAGAGACAGCTGATGAGAGAAGATGCAGGGTGTGAGAGGAAAGGAAGACAGGAGAAGAGAAGAGAATAGATAAGAAGAACTGATGGATTGAGATAAGTATAGAGCCAGTTGGAGTGAAGAAATTTATATTGCTACAAGGAACAAAACGGTTCAAAATGCATGTCATAAGCTCAATGTAGAACTAAACCATCCGACAATGAGAAAGAACTTACCTGTAAAGCATTTCCATCAGGATTAGATGCTGTTATCTTATAGACAGACGTACCAATAGCAATGTCCTCAGCAATACTGACAGCGGGTCCTGTAACAAAGGAAAAGTGATTATTGTAAACAGGATCATGTCAATATGTATCTGATGGTGCTCATGATGGTAAATTAGTTTATGTTTATGATGAACCAATGATGAGGCATTTCAATGTCTTGAGCAGAATTCATCTTTGTAACTTTGGCATTCAGGTGATTATGGAAAAACAACAAATGCTGGACTTGTCAGCAACAATCACATCCCATGAAAGAATAAAAGCACTTCTAATGCAACAATTAAATGTATTGCAATGATCTTTATCACTGAGTGCAATCCCTCTATCCTAAAGTCAATTGCCTTTGTTTTAAACAGGCTCAATAATTTCAATCCTCATGCGGTCAGAGTTCCAAAGGTCTACCACTCACTGAGTGAAGAAATTCCTCATTATTTCAGTCCTCATCTCTGTCTTATTCTAAGACTCTTCAAAGTCTATTCAAGACTCCTCCACCAACCACCCCCCCCCACCTCTTCTCACCTCCCCTTCTACCCACTTGAGCCTTTTAAGAATTTTGTACATTTCCACGAGATCATCTCTTAACTCTGGAAAGAACACAGGCCAGACTCCTCAACCTCTCTTCAGAGAACAATCCTGCTATCTCAGGATTCAGTCTGGTGAACTTCAGTTACACATCCTCTGTGGCCTTATGTAAAGAGACCAACATGGCACATAAGACTCTTGATGCAGTCTCACTAGCGATCTTTTCAGTTTTAAAACCCACCGCCTCTAATGATGGGTTGGGCCAGAGCTCTCCACTGCTTCTTTCCACATCTCTGCTACTTGCCATGCCTCCATCTCTCTGTTTTTCCTTGCATCACCCATGGCTCGGTCACAACTTCCTCAGCTCCTCGCACTTTGGTTTTCCCTACTACCATCAGCACATGCCCGTGTTCGGGCACTGCTAGGCTTCAGGCCTAACACCCAAATCTACAATCACAAATATCCTTAAATCCATATTCATTGATATTCACATCAATGACCACATCCACTAACACACATTTACTAACACACACATGCATCGACCAAGGCTCTGTCCACTCCAGTTAGAAATCAGTCACCATCAGTGAATTAACCCAACATTCCACAAGTAAGCAGAATGGCAAAAATGATTGATGAGGGAAGGGCTGTAGATGTTATCTATATGGACTTTAGTAAAGCATTTGACAAGGTCTCTCATGAGATTGGTACAAAAGATTAAATCTCACAAGGTCAGCAGTGAACTAGCTAGATGGATTCAGATCGGCTTGGTCAAAGAAGACAGAAGGTAACGGTTGAAGGGGTGTTTTTCTGAATGAAAGTCTGTAACTTGTGGTATTCTGCAGGAATCAGTGCTGGACCCTCTGCTGTTTGTAATATATATAAATGACTTGGAAGAAAACACAGCTGGTTACATTAGCAAGTTTGCAGTTGATACTAAGATTGGCGGAGTTGCAGATAATAATAAAAATAATCAGAGAATACAACAGGATATAGATAGGCTGGAAAATTGGGCAGAGCAATGGCAGATGGAATTTAATCCAGACAAATACAAGGTGATGCTTTTTGGTAGATCAGCTAGGAGCTAAAATATAAATGGCAGACCCATGAGGAGCATAGACACACAGAGAGATCTGGGAATATAGGTCCACAGATCTTTAAAAGTGGCAGCGTAGGTGGAAAAGGTAGTGAAGAAAGCATGTGGCATGTTTGTCTTTATTGGATGGGACAGCAAAATAAAAGTTGGCAAATTGTGCTATAGTTATATGTTAATTCGGCTACATTTGTAATACTGCTTCCAATTCTGGTCACCACACGACCAGAAAGATGTGGAGGCTCTGGAGAGAGTGCAGAAAATGTTTACTAGGATATTGTCTGTATGGAGGATATTATCTATGAAAAGTGATCGAATAAACTGGGATTATTCTCCCTGGAAAGAGGGATGACCTGATAGAAGTTTATAAAATTATGAGAGATATAGATAGGGTGAACAGTTGGAAGCTTTTTCGCAGGGCAGAAGTGACAATTAGAAGAGGGCACATGTTCAAGATAAGGGGGGAAAGGTTCAGTAGAGATGTGTAGGGGAATCTCTTTTACACAGAGTGGTGGGGGCCTGAAATGCACTGCCAGGTGAGTTGGTTGAGGCAGCTACATTTATGACTTTCTTTGATAGACATTTGAACAGATGGGGAATAGAGGGATCTAAGCAGCTAGTTCAGATAGATAAATGTGATTGGTGCATGCTTGGAGGGACAAAGGGGCTGTATCTGTGCTGTATTGTCCAGATGAAAGCAAAAACTTCCATTCGTGGCCTTTTGATCTCACAAAGGCCTTTGAATGCGAGCGACTGTGGAGCATCCTCCTTAAATTTGGCTGTCTGCAGAAACTCCTCACCATCCTTGCTGCACAATGGTATGCAAGCTACAATTAACATAGAACATAGAACATTACAGCGCAGAACAGGCCCTTCGGCCCTCGATGTTGCGCCGACCAATTAGGAACAAGCAGTGACCCTCTAACCTAAACCATTCCCCTTTCATCCATAAACTTATCTACGATCCTCTTAAATGCCATCAAACTTGGCGCATCTACAACTGACGCAGGCAAGGCATTCCATACTCTTACCACCCTCTGGGTAAAGAACCTACCTCTGACATCTGTCCTAAAACCACCACCCCTTAATTTAAAACTATGTCCCCTCATAGAACATAGAACAATACAGCACAGAACAGGCCCTTCGGCCTTCGATGTTGTGCCGACCAAAATAAAAAGCAATGCCCCTCCTAACTAAACCATTCCCTTCTCATCCATATACTTATCAACTAACCTCGTAAACGCCACCAAACTTGGCGCATCCACAACAGCTGCAGGCAGGGCATTCCACTCCCTAATCACTCTTTGAGTAAAGAACCTACCTCTGATATCCGTCCTATAACTCATACCCCTTAATTTTAAGCTGTGTCCCCTCGTGCTAGCTTTCTCCATCCTAGGAAAAAGGCTATCACTGTCCACCCTATCTAAACCTCTAATCATCTTATATGTTTCGATCAGGTCCCCTCTTAGCCTCCTCCTTTCTAACGAAAAAAACCTCAAATCCCTCAGCCTCTCCTCATAAGACCTGCCCTCCATACCAGGCAACATCCTGGTAAACCTCCTCTGTACCCTCTCCAATGCCTCCACATCTTTCTTATAATGTGGCGACCCGAACTGCACACAATACTCCAAGTGCGGCCGCACTAGAGTTTTGTACAGTTGCAACATGATGCTGCGCTCCTAAATTCAATCCCCCTACCAATAAAAGCTAAGACTCCATATGCCTTCTTAACAACTTTATCCACTTGACTGCATACTTTCAGGGATCTATTGACACATACACCAAGATCCTTCTGTTCCTCAACACTATTAAGAGCCCTACCATTAGCCCTATACTCTACACATTTATTGTTCCTGCCAAAGTGCATTACCTCACACTTTTCCACATTAAACTCCATTTGCCACCTCTCGGCCCAGCTCTGCAACTTGTTCAAGTCACTCTGTAAACTAAAACACCCCTCTTCACTATCTACCACTCCACCAACTTTATTATCATCTGCAAATTTACTGATCCATCCCTCAATACCCTCATCCAGATCATTTATAAAAATTACAAACAGCAGGGGCCCCAAAACAGACCCTGAGGCACACCACTCGTCACCGAACTCCACGATGAATATCTCCCATCAACCACCACCCTCTGTCTTCTATCTGCCAGCCAATTTCTAATCCAATTAGCTAAATCACCCTCTATTCCACACATCTGCATTTTCTGTAGAAGTCTTCCATGGGCCACCTTATCAAAAGCATTACTAAAGTCCATATATACTACATCAACCGCCTTACCCCCATCCACCTCTCTGGTCACTTTCTCAAAAAACTCAATGAGGTTAGTAAGGCATGACCTACCCTTCACGAAACCATGCTGACTATCCCCAATCAATTCATTTCTCTATAAATAACTATAAATCCTATCCCTAATAATTCTCTCCAATACCTTGCCCACAACAGAAGTAAGACTCACTGGCCTATAATTCCCTGGAAGGTCTCTCTTCCCCTTCTTAAACAATGGGACCACATTCGCTATCCTCCAGTCCTCCGAACCACACCCGTAACCAACGAGGACCTGAAGATCAGAGCCAGAGGCTCTGCAATCTCCTCTCTTGCCTCCCAGAGAATCCTAGGGTAAATCCCGTCCGGCCCAGGGGACTTATCCAACTTCAAACCCTCGAGAATTTCTAACACACCCTCCCTATCTACTACAATACCCCCCAATTTGCAACCCTGTACCTCAGTGCTCTCCACAGCTACATTTCCAGCACTCTGCGTGAATACCGAAGAGAAATATTTATTCAGTGCCTAGCCAATCTCTTCAGGCTCCACGCACAACTTCCCACTGCTATCTATGACTGGCCCTAATCTCGCCCTAACCAATCTTCTATTCTTAACATATTCTATTCTTACCAACGAGTCTGTCTCAGGCCCAACCTGAGTATAACCAAGATTGTATCATCCCACTAACTCCCTTTTCCATCTTCCTCACTATACATTCCTCACCATCTTCATGAAGCTCCGCACAGGAGTATTGCTATACGCACTGAGCTCTTCCTGCTAGCACACAGAAAACAGCAAAGACTCATCCTTCCATTCTATAGCAGAGCCTTCACAGATATAGCCAAATATGTCCATAAGAGACACATAGCCTTGCACATTAACAGACTGACAGTCAAAGTACTCATTAATTCATTTTTCATCCTACTCACCTGCAACAAACTGAGGGTCACAAACAGGAGTTTCACTGACAGGATTTAAAGACACATTTAGATTACAGCTGGTGACATGAGATGCCAGGTCAGTGACAACGATATTTAGTTGGTAGTCTGTGATTGCAGAGGCATTCTCATAGTCCAAAATGGAATTAGTAATAATCCACGCGCCATTTCCAACTGTAAGTGAGAGATAAGTTGGTTAATATCAATCATTTATTTTACTGAAACAGTTTATCTATAATAGAACAAAGAACAAAGAACAAAACAGCATGGAAAACAGGCCCAACGAGCCCACGCCACCACCCCGATGTTCCCACCTCTACCCGCGATCCCTATCCATGTTCATAGATCTATGGATTAAAAACCAAATTTGAGACAATTTAGGGAGAATTTGTTTTGCCAATTAGCCTAAGAGCACATCTTTGGGATGTGGGAGGAAACCAGAGCTCCCGGAGAAAACCCACGCAAGCACGGGGAGAATGCGCAAACTCCCACAGGCACAGGCCCAAATCCATGTATCTGCACAGCACAGCGATAGTCACTGAGCTGTCGTGTTGCCCATCAGATGGTCCAGGTCAAGCATGCACTAACAACGTGAAGCAGTAGGATACTCTCGAAAAAGATCCAAGAGCAGTCCTCTCATGACCCATTGCGTGTATGCCCCTCGTTAGACAACAAGGTGGACCAAAGCACCTGTAGGATAAAAACAAGTACATCAATATCATCTATTTACACACTTCCCAGGGACTCCAAAGGCTCATGATCCCTAGTTTAAATCAGTTTTCTATACCCCTCCATTCCCATTCTGTTCATGTGCCCATCTAAGTATTTCTTAAATAACTCCAGACTACCTGCCTCCACCACTTTACTTGGCAGTGCATTCCATACCCGCATCACCCTCTGTGTGAAAAAACCCCCTCTAGCATCCAAATTACACCTTACCCCCCTCACCCTAAGCCCATGACCCCTCGTGCTATTTGAGTCCATCCTAGGAAAAAGCTTAACCCTGTTTACTCTATCTATCCCCTTCAAAATCTTGTATACCTCTATTAGATCTCCTCTAAGTCTACGTCTTTTTAAGGAAAACATTCCCAATTTGCCTAATCTCTCCTTGTAACTCAGACCGTCCATACCAGGCAGCATCCTTGTAAACCTCCTCTGCACTCTCTCCAGAGTCTCCATGTTCTTCCAGTAGTAAGGCGACCAGAACTGGATGCAGTATTCCAAATGAGGTCTAACCAGCGTTTTATACAACTGCAACATTAAAGGCCAACATTAATTGGCCATGATAAAATGCCCTTTGATGTCCCAAGATATACAGGTTAGGGCAATTAGTTGGATATGGATATACAGAGTTACATGGATAGGGCCAGTGTGCAAGACACTCTGTTGGTATCTTGC
Organism: Sphyrna mokarran; assembly: GCA_024679065.1. Taxonomy (NCBI): domain Eukaryota; kingdom Metazoa; phylum Chordata; class Chondrichthyes; order Carcharhiniformes; family Carcharhinidae; genus Sphyrna; species Sphyrna mokarran. The sequence continues at coordinate 27,422,205 of JAGIQG010000019.1, forward strand.
ACACAGCTGGTGCCGAATTGATGAGTCCCAATGGCCTCCTTCTGCACTGTAGTGATTCTATGACATAAGTCTTGCTTTAATATCTTTGTACAAGGTAAACCGTGAAGACAAGGGCATCTCATTAAAAATTTAAATGAAGTCCAAGCCTCATTTTATGCATCTAAAGTTTGGGTGTCCCAATATTGACTGGAAAACCAGTCTGTGAGTTTGTGAATTCTTAGCATTCACCACATTCCATACGTGGATCTCCCACTAGATAATGGATATATCAGTATCAATAGACTATGGTGAAAAGAGGGAGTGAAAACAGGGAACAGAAACTGAGATGATAGCTTGTTCTGAATTCTCTCTTTGAAATGACTGAATGAAGAGATGTTAATTCCCTTACCTTGCTGAATTTGGAAATCAGTTTCAGGAATTCCAAAGGAGAAAGTCAAGTTATCAGTGGTGTCATTATCAGAGGCTGAGAGAAAAGCTACAATTGTTCCAGCAGGTAATTCTTCATCCACTGACACTGGACTCGAAGGACATTGACTAGAAAATGGATGCTCATTATTAACGTGCAACCTGGAATCTTTTGACATTGATCTTACTTACCAATTGGATTAAGCTAAGTTATGATTACTAAAATAATTTACTCATAAAAAAGGCATAAATAGGAAGTGTAATTTCAATCTACCCTAATTATTAAGAAGGAAAATGTTTGACAATTTCTGGTGAGAATATTTATTTAAATTCAGAATTTATGATTCTCTCAAAGTATAAGTATTATAAAAAGCTAGTGCTTTTTCTCAAATGTAATGTTATTTGAGAAAAATGTGGCCACATAAACCAGTTTAATAACAGACCTTATGACTGGAACTTCATCATTGACATCAGCAATGTGGATAGTTACAATGCCAGTGCAGGTATTGCCTGCTGGGTCAGAAACAGAAACCATGGCATGATACTGCTGTAGCTGCAGAGAGACAAGATATAATCACATTTTCATTACTGGAAACCAACTAGAATTAATATATCTGCTACAATTCAGTCAATAACCATTTTGTATCAATAAACTTTTGCTGATGTGAGATGTTCTGGGCTTCATCACAACAGCGGGCTGTATAACGACTTAAGTAATTGGTCAAAATTTAGTGGGTTGTTTTATATTATTTTCTCAAAGGATGTGGGCATCACCGACTTGACTAGAATTTATTGTCAATCTCAAATTGCCCTTGAGATGGTAGTGATCAACCACCTTCTGAACTGCTGCAGTCCATGTGGTGTAGAAAGAAAGTGACATAATTTTGAACCCGTGGCACTGCTAGTTCCAAATCAGGATGGTGTGTGACTCCGAGAGCAACTTGGAGGTGATATAGATCTGTTGTCCGTGTCTTTCTAGATTACAGAAGTTGCAGGTTTGGAAAGTGCTGTGAAGCAAACCTCAATGAGTGGCTGTGATTAATCTTGATTTTCATGCACATTATCCAGGTTTAATTCTGAGAGAAATAAATAAGATGAACAATTGGAAGTCTTTTCAATTACAAAGCCGCACAAGTTCAAGATAAGGAGGGAAGTGAATAGAGGCAGGTTATCTGAGCTTTGTTGTATCTTTGCCTCATGTGTGAAAGCCAGGGAAAAAAAGTCAAAAACATGGGAGACCTGTCATAGTTTTTCACTTGCTACATAACCAGAAGGCTGGAATTTCATAATGGCCCCAATTTGTTTGTTGTAACAAAGGCAGAGGTGTTTGTGTTCACATTCATTACAACTGAAAGCAATTTTTTGTGTTTGTACATGAAGAGTTAAAAATGGAAATAGGAGATTTTTGATGATGTTTTTGTGCTCCACAGCAAGTATTGGTGTCCCTATAAATGGAAACCTTTAGAGATTATTTGAATTAATGTGGATTTTCACTTTTATGCCATTAATCTCACCGTAAAAAAAACTTTGATAAAAGCTATGTCTTATTGAGTGAGGTGTAACTGGATTTTTAACAGCATGGTTACTGTTAATCACACAATAGGACTGAGAAGGTAATATTTGTGAAATATCAAATTTTTTCATTTAGAAAAATAATCCAAAAATACTTAAAATAATACAAAGCTACTGTTAAAACATATCTTATGATATTTCAGCTTCTACCTCAATGTCCTGTGTACGTGAGAATATTTATTTCACTCCCAGTAAAATGTGACTGAACGTATGATCTCCAAATTTGCAGATGACACAAAGGTGGGAGGCTGAGTAATGAAGTGAATGCAGAGATGCTTCTGTGCGATTTGGACAGGCTAAGTCTGTGGGTATACACACGGCAGGTACAGTAAAATGTGGATAAATGTGAGGTTAGCCACTTTGGTAGCAATAATAGGAAGACAGATTATTACTTGAATGATTGCGAATAGTGAGAATTGGATACTCAACGAGAACATGCTGTCCTTGTGCATCAGTTATTAAAAGTAATTAGGCAGGTACAGCAGGCAATGAAGGTGGCAAATGGTATGTTGGCCTTCACTGCGAGACAATTTGAGTGTAGGGATAGGAATCTTTTGCTGTAATTGTCTAGAGCATTGGTGAGGCCACACCTAGAGTATTGTATGCAGTTTTGTTATTCTTGTCTGAACAGGGATGCCCTTGCTATAAAAGGAACGCAGTGAGTCTACCAGGCTGTTTCCTGGAAGATAAGTCTGTCATATGAGGAGAGAATAAGTCACTTAGGATTATATTCACTGGAGTTTAGAAGAGTGAGAGGATTTCAGAGAACTTATAAAATTCTAAAATGTTCAGAACGAATATTCCTAATGGTGGGGAGATCCAGAACCATGGCTCATCGTTTGAGGATAAAGAGAAAACGTTTTAGAACTGAGGGGAGGAGAAATTTCTTTACCCAGAGGGTGGTGAATGTGTGGAATTCACGACCACAGAAAGTAATTGAGTCCAAAACATTGCCTGATTTCAAGAAGAAATTAGATATAGCTCTTGGGGCAATAGGGATCAAGGGAAATGGGGGGAAGCGGGGAATCAGGATATTGTATTAGATGATCAGCCATGATCAAAATGAATGGTGGAGCAGACTCGAACGTCTACATGGCTTACTCCTGCTTCTAGTTTCTATGTTTCAATGTGATGTATTGGGTGAGATTTCCTGACCCCTCCATGTCATGTTTTTTGATTGTGGGAGGTGGCCTGCCATTGGCCAGTATAGGGATCTTGGAGCTGAAAAATGAGGCAGTTGCCGACAAGGAAATCCATTTACCAAAACATCACAACTGTTCACTGAGGATATCAGAAGATCTGAAGGTCACAAGTACATAAAGATTGACCTGTGTGTTACAGTGCAATAAACAACACTTGTGGGACAAAGTTGGAGACCACAAAGATCAGGCTGTGGGAGGGAATCTTTTACTCTCTCTGTGGTGAGCTTGGAGATGGGAAGGGTATTTAATTAGTCTGGATGGTGGATTATCAGAAGGCTACCACCTTCCTATCTCGGCCAGAATTTAACTGGGCAAGAAGGCCCATGGTTGATCTTCCCACCCTGGTGCTAATCATAGAATCTCTAGAGTGCAGAAGAGGCCATTTGGCCCCTTATGTCTGCACTGACTCTCTGACAGAGTATCTTACTCAGGCCCTCAACGCTGCCCTATCTCCTTTCAAGACCTTTAAATAGTATTATCGCAGCTGCAGATGGATCTGCAATTAAAACAATGTAACCAGTTTACCATCTCCAGGCTTATCCCTTGATGAAAGGCATTCAGTATCTGATTGAGGGACTGAACATCAGGAAACAGGGAGCTGCCAAACTTTCTGCACCCCTTCCTCCACAACACTTGGAGTCCTCAGCTTTGACTCTGGATCCCATGAAGTCTCATGGTATCAGGTAAAACATGCAGAAAGAAACCTCCTGCTGATTACCGTCTACCATTCCCTCTCAGTTGATGAATCAGTACTCCTCCAGTTGGAGGGAGCACTGAGGGTGACAAGAGCAAGGAATGTAATCTGGCTGGGAGACTTCAACATTTTTCACAAAGAATGACTCAGTAAGACCACTGCTGACCAAGCCCTAAAAGGACATAGCAGCTAGTCAGGTTTTGCAGTTGGTACTGAAGGAATTGACAGAAGAGAAAAATCCACCTGACCTTGCCCTGACTGATCTACCTGTTGCAGATGCATCTGTCAATGACAGTGTTAGTGGGAGTAATCATTGCACAGTCCTTGTGGAGATAGAGTCCTGCCTTCACATTGAAGATACCCTCCATTTTGTTGTGTACTAAATGGGGAAGATTTCAAATACATCTAACAACTCAAAACTGGACATTTATAAGAATTGTTGTGGGTCTGGAGTCATGCGTGTAGGTCAGAGCACTATGGACTATTGACAGCACAGAATTGTGTTTGACCACAATCTGTACCTCATGGCCTGTCATTACTCCACTTGACCACTAGCCAAACTACATTGGCATCTACTCGGCAATGTGGAAAGTATCCAGATATGTCTAGTGCACAAAAAGCAGGACAAATCCAACTCAACCAAACACCAATCCATCAGATTACTAATAACATGGTGGAAGAGGTCATCAACAGTTCTATCAATTTACTCAGCAATAATTTGTTTACTGACGCTCAGTTTAGCTTTGTTAGGGTCACCCCTAAATGCTGACCTCATTTTAAAATGGATGAAAGAGCTGAACTGCAGAGTGAGGCGACAATGATTGCCCTCGACATCAAACCAGCATCTGACCAAGTGTGGCAGCGAAGAACTGTAGAAAAATTGAAGTTAACTGGAATCAGAAGGAAACTCTCCCCTGGATGGAGTGATAGATGCACAAAGAAAGATGGTTGTGGTTCTTTCAGGTCAGCAATCACAACTTCCGAACATCATTGCAGGAATTCCTCAGCTCAACCATTTTCAACCTCTTCATCAATGGTTTTCCCTACATCGAAGGCCAGAAATGAGGTTGTTCACTGAAAATTACACAATGTTCAGAACCGTTCACAATGACTCAGATACTGAGGAATTCGTACCCATATGCGCCATAAATGGGACATTACACTCGGATTGATAAAAGGCACACACAAAATTAGAGTTTTGTGATGCCATTACATAATATGCTGAGTAAATGAATAGGATGTCATACCTGATCAGTAGCTTCATAATCCACTGAGCTTACTGTAGAAATTGCACCCACCGTATCAATATCAAACAGTGTAAGAATACCCGATGTGGAGAGTGAGAGAATTGTATACTGTAAAATATTGTTTTAAAAAACACACACATTATTGTGAAAATGCAATGGTTATTGTGTCAAATAATCAGAATGTTACACATTTGGTGTAGGAATATAACATTTCATTCCTTAATAAATATCAAATCGAGGCAAATTGCATGTACCAGTTAACTGTCAGATTGATAGCATTGCAAAAGCAAATGAAGTTAAAACACATCTGACCCTGAGGGGACTTGACAGAGTGAATGCTGACAGTCTGCTTCCCATTGTGGGGGAGACTAGCACTAGGGAAACAGTTTAAAAATAAGGGATATCCCATTCGTAGATCAAGAAAGTGTTTAAAGTTCATCTACATTTTATTTGAGTTGTAGGGGTTACAATGTGACCTGCCCATTCCAGTTTCATTGGACATTGGCAAGAAGGAAACTTGGTGTTCCCAGTTCATGACCATGAATATACTGTACAACCAAATGGGTTGTTCCCGGATTCCACATCAACCTATCAACCGAATCTGGCCTCACTGGTGGTCCAAAGAGTATTGTGCACTGAGTTAGCGCTGCAGCCAGCGTTCTATTGTGAAAGGTAATCAGTACCTCTCAAGGGGATGCCACAGTGAATAAAGGTGCTGGAATTTAAAGCATGTTGAATGGAACAGCAGGGAAGATAGATTATTGTTCAGCAACTGAATGCATGAAACAAACAGATGGGGTATATGTTCTAACATCACATTGGATTTCCATTACCTATTATTCAATCATAGCAAACAAAGAAACTCACATTTAACAACTCATTTTCAGGGTCTGTTGCTGAGACTCTATAAACAAATTCTCCAATATTATCAGTCTCAGAGATAGTCACGTTAGGTCCTGAATGAAACAGTAGCAAGAATTAGCAGGTACTAAACTGTCCAGCGTTATACAAACTTTAAAAAGGATGGATTTCCCATTTAAAATGGAGATGAAGAGGAAGAGGCTCCAGCAGCTGAATAGCCTATTCCTAACCTGGTTACACCTTCACATATTCACTGCTGTCAGGAACATCTGTACCAAAAACCTGCAGCAGGACAGAGTTGGGGACAGCCATTGGCAATCAGAGAAAATCTAAGGCTGGTTTGGTATCATATAGCTAATACTGTGGAAGTGAAGAAGGTGGGATAGGTGATAGAAGGATGGTGCACTTGTGGATGGGAATGGAGAGATTGCATCAGAAGATCTTTGAGAGGCCGAGAAGAAGGACTCTTGCTCCTCCTGGTCTGCAGTCATTGCTGGAGAAGTTCTTACCTGCTCAATCTGACTGTCCCCCATCCCTGGCCCTTTAGCTGCTATGTTCCTGAGTTCTGATGATCTAAATGATCAGCCATCAATGTTTAATTTATTATTGCACATTCCATAAAACTATACCTGGTTGATCAATTGGCACGAGAGTCCTGTGATTATATCCTTCGTTCAAGTTCCTTTAGAGTGAAAATTATTGCTGAAACATTAAACCTATATTTTTGTGCCCTAATATGCTGTCATCATTTTCTAAATGCTGGCAGGACTTCACAGAAACCCTACAATGCAGAAGGACGCCATTTGGTACATTACAGACTGCACCAAAAACAATTCCACAACAGGCCCTATCCCCATAGGACAACACATTTACCCTACTTTTCCCTCTAATACATCCCAGGACTCTAAAGCGGAATTTAGCATGGCCAATCCACCTAATACACACATCTTTGGACAGTGGGAAGAAACCAGAACACCCAGAGGAAACCCATGCAGACACAGGGAGAATGTACAAACTCCACACAGACAATGACCCAAGCCAAAAATCGAACCTAGGACTCTGGAGTTGCAAGGCATCAGTGCTAACCACTGTGCTACCATGCCTTCCTCTGTGCTGTCTCTTAGACATGATTGGATTTTGTTTATGTTTTCACAGGAATTCAACATTGCTTGCCAGAAAAGCATCTATTGCCTAATCCCTAATTGCCCCTGGGAAGGGCTCTGAGTCTTATTGCAGTATGGAGATTACAAGAACAAAGCATTATTCATTCCAACGAGACAGATTTTCCACTTTCTGCCAATGTTATATTCAGGAATAATGCCGTCACATTCCCACCCTACAAATGGAAAGATCTGCATGCTTTCTGGGTTGATAATTGGTGCATGAGAAATGAAATCATGGCTGCGATTTTCCAGTCCTGCCCACCACCAGAATCTTCCAATCTTGTCAGAAGTCCAATTACTTCTCGTTGACGGGACCAGAAAATTTTAGCTTGTGAGCAGGAAGTATTTGATTCCAGAGAAGAACTCAACTCATTGCAATCACTATTCAACATAGGTCAAGAGTAATCATTTAAATATCTTCACCTGCTATAAATTCAGCATCGCACACAGGATCCTCATCGACGGGAGTCAATGATACATTCAGGTTGCATGTGGCTGTGTTACCTCCCTGGTCTGTAACCACTACATTTAATGTGTAGAATTTGACAACAGACACATCCTCATAGTCCAATACCAATGTATTGGTAATTATTACAGTATCTCCAACTGAAAGATAAGAGATACATCTGTTTAATCAAATGCAGCTCAGGTGAACAATATGCATTGCGTATACATCACCGCAGACAAAGAAATGTAAGGAACTAAAAAGAGGGCAAGAAATGAGAAAACTCTGAGCTGTGTATCACACATCGTTAGGCATACAACACTGAATTAAAATGAGATCACAACAACAACACACAGAGAGATGAAACCACATGTTCACAGAGATCATGTCACAATACGCAGAACAGAGATTGTGCACATGTACAGTCACTGAGATATAGGGCAGAATTTTATGAGTTTTTTTTTAATTGTCCAGCTAGTATGAAAATGGGAGAGTTCCTGATGCATTTTCTGGGTGAATTTTCACACCCAATCTTTGCACTCAATCTTTGAAAATATGGGCTGAACTGTTTCTAGCTGATAATGCAGTGAGTGGAGTCTAATTCGCCAGACAGCTAACAGTTCAGATTGAAGCCACAAACTGCATTTGCGCAGAAAAAACAGAAGAAAAACAGCCCTACTGACAGAGCACTCCTGGGCCACATACAGCCTCCCCCTGCCCTCCTGGGCCACATACAGCCTCCCCCTGCCCTCCATGGACGTTAGAGACTCCACCCCCAACATTACTGATTCTCTTACTCCCTCTTTGACCTCTTCAGTGACCCCCCCATTCCCATGCATTCCACTACACAAGGCCCCCTTAGCATAGCCCCGATAGCTGACTGACATGTCCCTCTCTTTCCCCTGCCCATCCCCACTGATAATCTCAGAGGTGCAAATCTCCCTCTTCCATCAGCACACCTGCAAGTGCTGACTTGCCTTCTGCTCCATGGTAACAAGGCAAACTGAATTACACTCACTAGAATGCTCTAACGGGTGCGTGACTCTCCCAAACTGCCTATGGCTGAACTGCTGTAACAAGGCACAGCTCCATAAAAACTCCAAGGATAGAGAAATATACAGGTAATGCAGGAAGAAGTAGCCTCCAGAAAGAGAGCCCCCGTTATTTAGATGTTGATCTGGCCAAGTTACTGGAAGTGGTGGAGGCAAGGTGGGAAACCCTCTTTCCCCCAACAGGAAGCTATCCCAGAGAAAGGGATGGAAGCGCAGCCAGAAAGGTGTTGGCAGTGTGTGTTAGTGCCAAGGTACTGGGCGAGAGAACTGGCAAGCATCACTGCAAAACACTAGAGCTCATGAACAACAGCAACTCCCCACCTGCAACACCACCAATCCCCCTCCCCACACCGCCATACACATACACGCAGGCTCCCCCTGACCTGAAACACAACATGGCCACCACTAAACAATTCCCTCTGAGTAATACAAAAAGCAGAGACTTAATTCCTCGCTCAGCCTCTCTGACCACGTGCCTGAATGTGACTTTTACATATGAGGTGTTTTCCTGACTGATCCTGCCGCAGTGAACAAGGTGTTTAAGTCAGGTGAGCTGGCACGATTGGGGATGAAGCTCATTAATACATTGTAATGAATGCAAATAAAATGCAACTTGATGTTTTGCCCCTTTTGGGTGGGGCCCCAATAGTACCGATCTTTTAATGTATTGGTAAAATGGAAATGGGCATACTAGTTGCATAGTACTCAACTTTATCACACTTTTCTGCAGCAAAACAGGCTCAACGAGATCCTAAAATTCCACCCATTGTGTAAGAAAACATCACATCCACAGATCCAAATGCAGAAACAAAAGCATAGCAAAGAGAAACACAACACAGGACAAAGAAACACCAGAAGGCACAGGGAGAAAACAGAGTAAAAAAACTTAACATCCACATAATGTCACAGATACAAATATCATACACCAGACTTCACAATGGCCATTATCCTGGGGGATTCACTATAGTTAATTGAGTTCATACCTTGGTTAATTTCAAAAGAAGGTTCATTTACTGCAAAACTAAACGTCAGGTTCTCATTGTCATCACCATCTGAGGCAGATAAAGTTATTAGTGTTGTCCCAGCAGCCACTTCCTCATTCAGGGTTAAGCTAGTCAATGGACAGGAGCTGAAAATGAGACAAATATTCCTGTTTAATAAACCGAAGAAACATCAGTCGGAATGAGAACTGATCTTGTCTGCCAACAGGGGAATAATATCTGACGTACCTGATGACTGGAACTTCATCATTGACATCAGTAATTGTGATCGTTACTGTGCCTGTGCAAGCGAGGCTTGGAGAGCCAGTGTCATTAACAGATATCACAGCATAGAAAAGCTGAAGGGAAAGAACAAAACTCAAGATAAATTGACCAATGAAATCTAGATCCCAGTCTGTAAAATGACTGGAATAAAGTCTCTGTGCTGAAGATATTCTCATTGTTCAGTAGTAATAATGTATCTCATACCATGTCACCGTTTTCAAAATTCAAATCAGCTGCTGTGGTGATTAGACCCAAATTGTCCACGTCAAATAGTGCACTGGTATTGGTGGAGGAGCTCGACAGGATGGAATACTGAAAGAAATCAGGAAGTTATTAGAGAATCATAGAACACCTACAGTGCAGAAGGAGGCCATTCAGCCCATTAAATCTGCACAATGAATTTCCCATCCCAGGCCCGATCATCACAATCGCACACATTGACCCTGCTAATCTCTCTAACTGAAGGATCCCGGGACACTATGGGTCAATTCGTATGGCCAATTAAACTAATCCGCACATTTTTGGACAGTGGGAGGAAAACAGAGCACCCGGAGGAAATCCACGCAGACACAAGGAGCATGTGCAAACTCCACACGGACAGTGACCCATGCAGGGAATTGAACCCATGTCATTGGAGCTGTGAGGCAGCAGTGCTAACACCTGTGCCACCGAGTTGTCCAATATTTCATCAATGTTATGTAGTTCATTTTCTGCCTCATTTCAATTTTTCTGCCTCATTTCAATTTTAATTTGTTAAGATTAAACATAAGGAATGAGAATTGAGGTTTCTTTCAGATTCAGATTTGGATCCTGTTATCAGCGAGTCTCATTCTTGGATCTTCGTGATTAAACTCCAAAGCTCTGATATAAAGTTGTTCACTTGAAACATTAATGGTCATTCTCTTCATAGATGCTGTCTGTTCTGCTGAGTTTTTCCAGCATTTTCTATTCTTATTCTGAAGTGAAGATCAAGTGTCTTCTAGTTGATTCTTTTGCTGTTGTTCAGGATATTCAAGAATCTGCATGGCGTCTAGGTTGAAAAGGTATGGAGAGACAACCAGTGTCCAATAGTGTTGGGACAACGTGAGTGGACAGAGCGATTCAGTGGATTTAGCATGGGGAGACAGCTGGGGTGTGAGAATAAAGGAAGAAAGGACCAGCTAAGAAGAATTCAACAACTGAGATTTATTTGGATATGACTGGGGTGAACAAGGAAGAAGAAAGCAGACTGGGCGAAAGCTGTTTGGAGCAGTTAGGGCTATGGTAAAATGGGGTCGGCAATGAGAATGAGAGAAGGAGAAAGAAAAGGATTAAACTCAGAAAACGAGATGAAGAGAAACATGAGTGAACGACAGAATGCCAGAGAATTGGTGATCACTGGACAGGAGAGCAGGAAGGAAAATGGGAAAGAAGGAAGGAATGAGGTGAGGAGGAAGGGGGCACAAACTGTAGCTATCTGCAAAAAAAAGAAGTAATGTGCGGTGCTGATCACAATGCCACTACTATCAACAATTTGGGAATCTCCATTCACCAGAACTTAAACTGGATCAACCATGTTAACACTGTCACTGCATGCAGGGCACAGATTGGTGGTCACTGGATCACCTCTTTTCTCTCAATGGTCCTGGAATACCTTACATAAAACATTTGTGTACAAGAACTGAAAGGTTCAAAATGAGAGTGAAAACTTAGATTGCATGTTTTAAGCTCAAAAAAAAAGAGCAAAAACAGCCTATTATTAAAAAGAACTTACTTGTAAATCATTTCCATCGGGGTCAGATGCTGTTATCTTATAGACAGAGGCACCATTAACAATGTCCTCAGAGATAGTGACAGAAGGTCCTGCACCAAAAGGAATGTGATTATTGTAACTAGTATTCCATCAATATGATGCAAATCAGTTTATGTTTAACATTTACCAATGATGAAGTATTTCAATAACTCAAGTGGAATTTATCACTGTGACTTACGCATAAGGGTGATTATGGAAATGCAACAAACACTGTCAGCAAAGATCAGAGAATAAAAGAATCCTCATGCAACTGATCAATTGTAATGGCCTTCAGCACTGACGGTTAAAGATTTTGTGATCCTATTTTGTTTCTTCTTGAGGATCAAAGGGTTACTACCTTCATGAAAATTAACTTGGGACACATTTTGGTTGTGAGCCAGAAGAGTTGCGCATATTTCTGAAGGCCAGTTGGCTGTTGACTGGAAAAGCCTGCAGCAGCAGGCCGTAACTATGGATCACTAGGAACAGGCCCAGATAATTTGACAGGATTTGGGGTTGTCGAGAGTGCTTGGGAGTGTGGAAACTAGATGAGATGAAGAATTACATCAAAATGGAGTAGAATCACAGAGAAAAGGAGAGATGGGGGCCGAATGCATCCTTGAGAGCATGGAAATGGCCCACAAGCCATGCACTAAAAGTACTTACCTGCTGGATTTGGTAACCACCACTTCCCTTTAATTTCTAAGTTTCCCTAGCCTTCGAAGTCTGGGCCAGAAACATCAAGTTGAAATGGCTCCTTCTGAATTTGAGGAATAGAATCTCAGTTAACTGCAGTCCTATCTAGCTCTCTGCCCATTGGAATTCACTAACTAGAATTTCTGATGTTCTCCTAATACAAATTGTCATTTTATCAACTAGAATTACTTATGAAGTTATCTCTTAGTTGTATGCTTGCATTGTTTATAACTTTGATTTATGTTTTCATGCACTGTTGAAGATGAGAAGTGAAGAGAAAACTGTTCTTTTCTTCCTAAGTGCCTGTGTATTAGTTAATGCTGCATGCATAGAGCTGTATTCTACTGGTAAATTGAACTTTCCATGAACTAAGATTTTTGATTCCATATATCCACCAATTTCCTGTGTAATTATGACACCCTCCTCAGGAATAGCTTACTTAAACACCCCGAAATGTAACATGTGTTAGAGCAGAAAAAGGAAAGATTACATAGATTGCTATTGTGTTTCAAATTTTTAACAATTTAACGTACAACAGAGTTAAAATGCTCTCTTATGTCTGATTATAAGATTCCCAAAATATCTTCTGAGTGAACTGCAATCTGGATACCAGGATTGATGGGGACAGAAAACACTTTAAAATGTTGCAATCTCAACCCTGATACCTGGCAAGAAATATCCATCAACAGCCCCCTATGTTCTCACATCTGAATGAATGAATCTGAAGCTGCCACATGTGTTTGCCAAATGTCTGACATGCAAGGCAACACACTGATCTGCTTCATCGAGCTTTCAATGCATTATGTACAGGGCAAGCATGTTTCACTGCCCAGCACTGAGCTCTTCCCAGTAGCACACTGAAAATAGCAAAGACTCATCCTTCCATTCTATAGCAGAACCTCTGTAGATACGAGTTAGATGTCTCCACAAGAGACAGATATGCTTGCACATCAACAGACTGACAGTCAACGTACTGATTAATTCATTTTCACCCTACTCACCTGCTTCAAATTGAGGGTCACAAGCAGGAGCTTCGTTGACATTATTTAAAGACACATTTAGATTACAGCTGGCGACTTGAGATGCCAGATCAGTGACAATTATATTTAGTTGGTAATCTGTCGTTGCAGAGGTATTTTCATAGTCCAAAACGGCATTAGTAAGGATCCATGCGTTATTTCCAACTGAAAGTGCAAAATAAGTTGGTTAATATCAATCATTTACTTTACTAAACCAGTTTATCTATAAAACATACGATCTTAGTATTATTTTATTTCATATAGCTTAGTTGTTGAAGCTGCTTCAACCTTTTTTTAAACATTCATGTGACATGGCATCGCTGGATGTCCAACATTTATTACCCGTTCTTAGTTGCCCTTGAAACTGATTGACTTGCTAAGCCATTTCTGAGGGCAGTTCAGAGTCAACCACGTTGCTGTGGCTCTGGAGTCACACGTGGGCCAGACCAGGTAAGGACAGTCGATTTCCTTCCCTAAAGGACATTAATGAACTAGTTGGGTTTTTCCGACAATCGACAATAGTTTCGTGTACCAGTAGATTCTTAATTCCAGATACTTTTTGTTGAATTCAAATTTCACCATCTGCTGTGGTGGGATCTAGTTCGAGATGCACCAGTTCTGTGAAATTAGTTTCTTAAGCGTTCATGTTTCATTAATCCATTAGTTAAGTTGCTGGCCAGGTTAATAACTTAGGCTGACATGCCACACCCATAACTTTCCCAAATTCCCTCTTTGAAATGACTAAATGAAGGATGTCAATACCTTGCTGAATTTGGAAATCAGTTTCAGGGATTCCAAAGGAGAAAGTCAAGGTATCAGTGGTGTCATTGTCATAGGCTGTGAGAAAAGCTACAATTGTTCCAGCAGGTAATTCTTCATCCACTGACACTGGACTCAAAGGACATTCACTAGAAAATGGATACTTGTTATTAATGTGCAACCTGAGATCTTTTGAAGCTGATCTTACTTTTCAATTGTTTTGAACTAAGTTTTGATTATTAAAGCATCAGTAGAAAAAAAACAATGGGAGAAAGCAGAAATGTAAATTAAAGTACTATCAGGGTGCACTAACATGAATCTCAGCCTTTCTGCTGCTCATTACGAAATTACCATTTTTATCTGCACTGACATATACACATGCACATCCTTGTAAACCAAAAAACACTACTGCCCATGTCTTAACTTGCAGCAAAACCTATTCCCATATTATCGCTGTGCTCCCTGACCTACACTGACTTCTGCTCTAAATAAAACTTGACTTTAAAATTCTTATTCCGATTTTCAAATCCCTTTATGGTTTTGTCCTTCCCTATCTCTGTAATCACGACGAGCCTTCTAGCATTCCAGTATATCTGCACAACGCTAATCCAGACTGCTTGTCATTCCCAATTATAATTGTTGCATCATTTGGGGCAAAGTCTCCAATTGTTGAGGCTCTAAAGCTCTAGAATTCCCTCCCTATTCTTCTCTGATTCGCTACCTAGCTTTTCCTCTTTAGGATATTCCTTAAAATCTTTCACTTTCCCCAGGGGTACATGCATCTTTCCTAATATCCCCTTATGTGGCTTTCTGTCACACTTGATTTCACGAGGCTGCTTTGAAGCACCTGGGGCATTTTGTGACATTAAAGGCATCATATAAATGTTTTTATTTTTGACATTGCGAGTTAGAATATGATTAAGGATAAATGACAGATGGATGAGCTACAATAAGACTACAAATCATGGTGCTTTTCAGAATCTGAACCTAGTTAACACAGGTCAGGACCGTTTCTGTCAAATCACTTTCTATAGCTGCAGATATAAAATCCTGCTATTTTAGACTCTAATATGTGACTTTTATTCGTTCGAAACTTTGAATGAGCTGTTGTAGTTGTTTAAGCATACTTCTAAACTCTGAAATCATTTTCTATTTTTACTCATTCTGTCCTAGGATCTCAGAACTCCATAAACCCTGAGCCTTTTAAACGATAAAGAGTTTCACAATTCAAGTTGTGACTTAATCATTGCTCTCTTGATTTATCTCTTTTTTTGCCCCCCCCCAATCTTTTAAACCTAGTTGTATCCTTGATTACTGTCCGAGGATTTACATAGGACTTTTAGCTTTAATAAAAGGCTAAATTTTAAAAGTTTTTTTTAACTATGTGGGACCACAAGAATTATTTCAGTGACATGTAATGCTTCATTCTGAAACTAAATCTCAGACAAATTTATGAGATTATAACATTTCAGATTTTCATTTTTAACAGAAAACATGTCAGAAAGAGGAAAATGAACATCTCCTGCAATTATTCGGAAGAAATGTACATTTGAGTTCAGAATTTATGATCTACCCAAGTTTTTAAATATTATATACAAGAACAAAGCTGACTCTTTTTGCCAAATAACCCAAAATGAGCTCTACATAAAAACGTTTCAACACAAACCTTATGACTGGAACTTCATCATTGACATCAGCAATGTAGATAGTAACCAAACCTGTGCAGGTATTGCCTGCTGGATCAGCAACAGAAACCACTGCGTGATACTGCTTTAGCTGCAGAGAAACACAACGCGAGTACATTTTCATTATGAAGACCAGCTGGAATCAATGGGCAGAATTTTCCTGTTGTGATGGACTTCTTCCAGCTAACTACAGGAGACACAGGGATAAGTTACTATAGCTACTTCGTGATTTAACCATGGAGGGAACTAACCCTGAGAAACCTCTGAAGCAGCAATCTCCTCGAATACAGCTCTCAGCATAAACCCATCTCTCTCCAACAAGTCACAGATACAAACTGTTTCTTCAAGAGTTGAAATTGCTGGGCCTCTAACAGAAATCTTTTGTTTCCTTGTTATCCACTAACCAGAGGATTGGGGAATAGCCAATGTTGTCTTGTTATTTAAGAGGGGTAGCAAGAATAACCTGAGTAATTATAGGCCAGTGAGCTTGACTCAGAGATAGTGAAATTGTTGGAAAAGATTCTTAGTGACAGGGGCTAGACACATTTGGTACTGAATGGTCTTGTTAGCGACTGACAGCTTGGTTTTGTACCAGGGAAGTCATGTCTCACTAATTTAATTGAGTTTTTTTGAGGAGGTGACAAAAATGATTGACGAGGAAAGGGCTGTGGATATTGTCTACATGAACTTTAGTAAGGCATTTGACAAGGTCCCTCATGGCAGGCTGGTGCAAAAGATTCAATCTCATGGGGTGAACTAGCTAGAGGGAAGCAGAATTGGCTTTGCCATGGAAGACAAAGGATAGCAGTGGAAGGGTGTTTTTTTCTGAATGGAGATCTGTAACTAATGGTATTCACATTAAGAAGTCTCACAGCACCAGGTTAAAATCCGACAGGTTTATTTGTAGCAAATGCCACAACAAATAAAGCTGTTGGACTTTAACCTGATGTCGTGAGACTACTTACTGTGTTTATCCCAGTCCAATGCCAGTATCTCCACATCGTGAATAGTAGTGTTCCTCAGGGATCAGTGCTGGGACCTCTGCTGTTTGCATTTAAAATGAAGAAAACGTAGTTGGTCTAATTAGCACGTTTGCGGATGATACTAAGATTGGCAGAGTTACAGATAGTGATGAAGATTGTCAGAACTTACAGCAGGATATCGATGGGCTGAAAAATTGGACAGAGAAATGGCAGATGGAATTTAATTCAGACAAATTCGGATGGGAGCTATAAAGTAAATGGCAGAACCATCAGGAATATAGATACACAGAGGGAACTGGAAGCACAGGTCCACAGGTCCTTCAAAGTGGCAGCACAGGTGGAAAAGTTGATGAAGAAAGCAGATGGCATGTTTGCTTTCACCAAAGAGGGCATCGAGTACAAAAGTTGACAATTATGTTACAGTTATATAAAACATTGGTTAGGCCATATTTGGAATACTATCTCCAAGTCTGGTCATCAGGATGTGGAGGTTTTGGAGATTGTACAGGAAAAGTTTACCAGGATGTTGCCTGGTAAACAGGATATTAGCTATGTGGAGAGATTGAATAAATGGGGATTGCTCTCCTTGGAAAGCTAGAGGCTAAGGGACAATCTGATAGAAGCTTATAAAATAATGAGAGGTAGGGATAGGGTGAACAGTTGGAAGCTTTTTCCCAGGCAAAAATGACAATTACAATGGGGCACGAGTTCAAGATAAGGTGGAGAAAGGTTCAGTGATGGTGTGCAGGGGAAATTTTTTAAACAGGATGGTGGGGGCCTGGAATACACTGCCAAGAGAGGTGGCTGAGGCAGATACATTAGTGATATTTAAGAGTTATCTGGATAGGCACATAAACAGATGGGGAAATCAAGGGATATTAGTCGTTGGGCTGGATAGGACAAAATAGTCAACGTGGGCTTGGAGAACTGAAGGGAATGTTCCTGTACTGTCTGTACCATTCTTTGTTCTACAGTTAGTCAGAATACAGAACATTGCTTTAAAATTCAACCTGGTCGACATGGATTTATATCAAACCTTCACAGTCTCTCTTCAATTCCATAAGCATTAGTTATTGTAAGATGGTGGGCCAGTCTTTATCTACTTCTAGTCTTCAGATCTTCAGTATTCAGACAGCCTTACTATACTGTGGCATCTGGTATCTTAGCAACTGTGTCTCTAAATTAATGCCTGACTCTTATATGGCGCAGTTCATTTTGTTCACGATGAAACATAATGCTTCCTTTCTTTTGGTGCATTTGACTTGAACATTGAAAGTTTAGATTAGGGAATGTTTGCTGATAAGTGTGAACAAGTCTCTATTAACCCAAAGAATCATCTGCATGATGGTGGAACGGACAGATCGGCAAATGTGGAGCCAGGCTTCTACCCATTTCATTGCATACAGATTTATGTTTAAATTGCATATGGATTTATAGTTAAAGATTTGGATAGAAATTAGAAAAATCATATTGCAGATCTGTTGACATAAGATTAAAGGACTTGAATTTTCTGTGAGCTGGGTGATGATTAGCCAACTTTTCAGGACAGTTTCAGAACAAGTGATAATAGTCATCCAATTGATCAGCATTCAACGACCTTACTTCAGTCTATTTTCCAATTCATTGATCTTTTTCACCCAAATATCTTTTCTGTCTCTATCACAGGAGGTATTTGAAACTAATAAACAATTACACAATGAGTTTTATGATGCCATTACATATAAAGAGCTGAGGAAGTGAATAGATTGTCATAGTTGTACCTGATCGGTAGCTTCATAATCCACTGAGCTTATTGTAGAAATGGCACCCACTGTATCAATATCAAACAGAGTAAGAATACCCAATGTGGAGAGTGAGAGAATCGTATACTGTAAAACATAGTTTTTCAAAGAATATTGTTGTAAAAGATGCAATGGTACTGTTTTGAATGACTTGAATGTCATACATTTGGTGTAAAAATATGACACTTTGTTCATTAATAAATATCAAAATCAGTAAGTTATATGCATCAGTCAACAGTCAAATTGATTTCATTGCCAAAGTTAATGAGGTTCTAAAAAGTTGTTATAAGATCATCCACAATATATATTTGTTGAGGATTGTGATTTATGAATCAGTTCCACTGAAACATAGGAAGAGGAATAGGCTATTCAGCCCATTGAATATGTTCCACCATTCAATAAGATCATGGCTGATCATTGACTTCAATGCCTTTTACACATCTCATCCCCATAACCCTTTATGTTACTGTTAATCAGAAATCTCTGCTTTAAACATTCTCAATGATTGAACTTCAACAGCCCTCTGGAGTAGAGAATTCCAAAGATTCACTACTCCTTGTGCAATAAAGATAATTTCCATTAACCGTTCTGCACCTGCATCTTAACCTTGAGTGCGTTATGGACAAGAACATGCAGGTCCCTTTATACATCTACACTTTTTATGTCTTACCATTTCAGAAATAGTTTGCATATCTGTTCCTTCTGGCAAAGTGGATTGTCTCATATTTTCCACATTATATTCCATCTGCCATGTTTTTGTCCATTCACTAAGTCTGCCCAAATCCTCTTGTAGCCAGTTTACAATTTCTTCACAGCACAGATTCCCACCTAGCTTTGTATCATCTATGAATTCGGAAACATTACATTTGGTCCCCACATCCAAATCATTGATACATATTGTGAACAAATGGAGTCCAAGTACTGATCCTTGTGGTACCCCACTAGCCATAGCCTGCCACCACGAGAATGACTTGTTTATTCCTACGCTCTGCTTTCTGCCTGATATCCAATCCTTAATCCACACCAGTGTATTGCCTCAGCACATATACGTTTATTTTGCTTAACAACCTCCTGTAGAGGACTTTATCAAAAACCTTCTGAAAATCCAAATATAGAACAAAGAACAAAACAGCACGGGAAACAGGCCCTTCGGCCCAATGAACCCACGCCGCCACCCCGATGTTCCCACCTCTACCCGCGATCCCTGTCCACGTTTATAGATCTATGGATTAAAAACCAAATTTGAGACAATTTAGGGAGAATTTGTTTTGCCAATTAGCCTAAGTACTGATCATTACTTTCTGGCCATCCATGATGACAGGATTCTCCAGTCCCGCTGCAGTGAATGCAGATTTGGCTGAGCACCAAATTTTCCATTCTCATTTGCAGAGGTGGCAGGGCATGAATAGTCGGAAAATTGTGGCTACCATCTCCATTGCCTCTCCTTTGTCAATGTTAGTAACATCCTCAAATAACTCAAACAAGTTCGCAAACATCATTTCCCATTCGTAAATCCATGTTGATTCTGCCCAATCAGATCCTGATTGTCCAATTGTCCATTTATCACAACATTAACAATGGATTCTAACATTTCCCCAAATATTGATACAAGGCTTACAGGACAGGGGATTGAGGTTCGAATCCCACCTCCGCAGATAGTGGGATTTAAATTCAACAAAAGTCTGGAGTTAGAAGCTTAACAATGACCATGAAACCTTGTCAATTGTTGTCAAACCTATCTAATTTCCTAATGTTCTTTAGGCAAGGAACCTGGTCTGGCCTACAAGTGACTCCATGTACACAGCAATTTGCTTGACTTTTAAATGCCCCCTGAAATGTTCCCAGCAAGCCACTCAGTTCAAGGACAGTTAGGGATGGATCATGACTACTGCTCCAGCCAGTGATGCCCACATCCCACACCAGTCTTTCTCGTGCTTTTTTATCTCTCCAGTTCTGCTTTCACTCTCTCACACTCCGGTATACTCCTGACTTTACTCTCAGTCTTGCTCTTTCTTGCGCTCTTTTTTTCTCCCCATCTTTGTTCTCACTCGATTTCTTTTTTGTGCTCTTTTATCCTCCCTACCTGTATCACTCCCTCTCACACTCTTCTATCCTCCCTGTGCAGCTCACTGGCTCGGAGGTTATGAGCGACTGTAACACTAAGCCAGCAGCTGGTCGCCACTGGAAAGATTGGTGAGGCTGGAAAGTCACTGATCTCAGGCAGGGAAAGGGGTGCAATAGACGGTCTGTAATCCTGGGTGTGATGGACAGGGGCAGTTTCAAGGGTAACAGTGCTTGTGGTGGGGGGGGGGGGGGGGGCGGAGTTTGGTGGTGGTTGGTGGACAGAGTGGTGATGATGATATCTGGGAGTTGAGGAGGGCAGTGCTGGGAATTAGATGATCCCTGGGGTGCAGGGGGAGCTCCTCAATTTCCAGATGATATGGAAAGGAAAGGTGGGATTTTACAGCCTCGTCCAAGCGAGACCAGAAATTTCTGTCCAAGGTCAACAGATTTTCTATTTTCTACCCCTGATCTGCTCCGATTCTGTGGCAGCCAGGTGGTAGAATTCCAGCAGAAATCTAACAGTAAAAACTTAGTTCAGCAGTTGATTGCATGAAATTAGCAGTTGAAGTAGATGTTCTAATATCACACTGAATTTTCATTCTGTTGTTCCAAAACCACATCAAACAAAAAAAAGCCACTCACATTTAACAAAGCGCCTTCAGGATCTGATGCTGAGAATCGATAAACAAATTCTCCAATATTATTGGTCTCAGAGATCGTTACATTAGGTTCTGCATGAAACAACAGCAAGAGTTAACAGGTACTAAACTGCCCAGCATTGTACTCTTTCAAACAAGGTTGACTTTTGTTATTTTTCCTGCTGTTTGTGTGCATTAGAAGTGGATGAGAAATCAGCACCTTGATCTCAGGGCTGGATTCTCATTGTTAAAGTGGGAGTATTGCATGCAGTTCTGGTCACCTCACTACCAGAAGGACGTGGAAGCTTTGGAGAGAGCGCAAAGAAGGTTATTTCCTGATCTCGAGGGTATTGGCTATGAGCAGAGGTTGAATAAACTAGGATTGTTTTCACTGGAAAGACAGAGGTTGAAGAGAGACCGGATAGAGGTCTGCAACATTATGAGGCATTCACAAGCTGGATATTCAGAGGCTTTTTCCAAAGCTGGAAGTGTCAATTACAAGGGGTCACAGATTCAAGGTGAGAGGAGGAAAGTTTAAGGGAAATCTCCAAGGGAAAATTTTCACACAGAGAGTGGTGGGTGTCTGGAAAGCAATGCCAGAAAATGTGATGGAAGCAAGTTTGAAAGGCATCTGGATGGGTACATGAATATGGAGGAAGTAGTAGGATATGGACTAAGTAAGGGCAGAAGATTTTTAGTTAAGGCATCATGATTGGTGAAGGGCTGAAGGGCCTGTTCCTGTGCTGTACTGTTCTTTGTCTTTGTTCTAGACCTACTAACTTCTATATGACTAATCATTGCACAGTACTCCAGTTTTCCCAATCTTTGGGCATTTAGTTTTCATTTGGGAGAATCCTGGCCTCTATCTCTAAACTTCTGCTTTGATGAAAGGTCATCCAGACTCAAAATGTTGGCTCTATTCTCTCTTCCTTCCTAGATGCTGTCAGACTAGCTAAGATTTTCCAGCATTTTCTGTTTTTGTTTCAGATTCCATCTTC
The DNA here is from genome assembly GCA_024679065.1 of Sphyrna mokarran. Taxonomy (NCBI): domain Eukaryota; kingdom Metazoa; phylum Chordata; class Chondrichthyes; order Carcharhiniformes; family Carcharhinidae; genus Sphyrna; species Sphyrna mokarran. The sequence continues at coordinate 27,444,505 of JAGIQG010000019.1, forward strand.
TGCAGTATTTTGCTTTTATCTCCACATTTCATGTTATTGTTAATCAGGAATTTATCTCACTCTGCTTTAAACATACTCAATAACTGAGATTCCACAGCCCTCTGGTGCAGAGAATTCCAAAGACTCGTAACCCCACTGTGTAAAGAAATGTTTTTCCTTGCCTCAATCCTAAGTAGCATTCCCCACACTTTGAAATTATGCCCCATTGTTCTAGACTCCCCAACCAAGGGAAATATCTTACCTGCATCAACCTTTCATTATTTTGTAGGCTTCAATGAGATCATCTCTCATTCTTCGAAACTCTAGAGAATACAAGCCCGTTTCCCCAATCTGTCTTCATAAGATAGTCTGCAGAACAAGTCTGGTGACCCTTCATTGCACTCTCTCTATGGAAATAAATCCTAAGGTAAGGGGATGTAGTTGGACTTTCATAATGTTCCCTTGTACCATTAACAACTAGCCATATATTCCAGTAATGTATGCAGAGAAGAAATGATTCAATTGTTAATTATTAAACATCTTTGGGCAAACAGAAGATGCTTGAATTGGATCTGTCTATTTCCAGCAGTCTAGTTATTCTCTTTCTGTTTCTTGATGGCTGTAATAGGTTTCTCAGGAGCTGCGTATTAGAAAATATCTTTTAATACAGGAGTCTCAATGGGGCACAGACTACCCATAATAAGATACATATAATGTCTTTATATTTATGTATAATATCAGCCTAAGTCAAATTCCTGTCATCCCTACATGTCTCTCCAACAGGCCCTATACAGCAACTAATGGCTAATGACTCTCAAAGAACTGGAAGACTGCTTTCGGGCTGAAGATGCTTAAACTGTGCATTAAATCCAACTGCACTGTTTTAGTTTTCATTACTGCCTGTAATATAAGAACACTGACTTGTATTTATGTAATGCCTTCAATGTGATAAAACATCCCAAAGTGCTTTATGATATTAGTTCATGGCCAAAAGCTTGGCTGAATTAGAATAAAAGGAGCATCTTAAAGGAGAAAAATAGAGGGAGAGAGGTTTAGCCAGTGCATCGAGATAATAGTTTTAACATAGAAAGGTATTTCAAATCACTCTGCAAACATGCTCTTCCCCTAAAACAGACACACCAGCTTAGGGTGGGTCACCTTGCAACACTAAGAATCTAGATGTTTAGCAGAGATTATTAATAAGCTTTATTACACAAACCTAAGCAAGCCAAAGTTCAGTGTTTTCTGCATCGTGCTTTACCTTCTCCATTAACGACTGAAGTACATTCAGGAGGTTCATCAACATCGGTGAGTGATACCGTCAGAGTTTGGGAGGCACTATATGAGCCATTTGCAGCTTGCACCACAAGTAGGTATGATTTAGGTATATGGTCCTCATAGTTAAAATCTACAACAGTTTTAATAATTCCAGTTGCTGAAACAAAATGCATAAAACAAGTTTTTACTCAGCAATATTCTGCGAACAGAAAAAAACCACGAGAGTACATTTCCCTTTGACCTAAACCCAGGGATTCAAGGGCCTCCTGAGATATTGACCCTGTAGATACGTGTAAGGTCCAAACCCAGCATTGTTATAAAAATGTGGTGGCAGAGGCAGTTCGAAGATGACAAATGATCCAGCTCACCAGCTACGTTCTGTCTCTACCAGCATGATCTTCGGGTGTCAGACGTTTTAGCCACTGTCCTCCAGCCGTCAGCAGATGTTGACCAGTGAAGTTGTACCTATAGAGCTGTATATAGAGATTCCTCTTTGCTGAAATCTGGGCTTGCACTGATTATGACAAGGCTATGCCTCTGACCCAAGACTGGGACTTTCTTTGTTCTCTCCTATGACAAACACATACCGAGGAAAACCAAGCCTAGTATTTGTTTTAAAGATATCCAAAACAGCGACCGATCTCTTATGTAAAAGCAGAAGGTGCTGGAAATCCAAACCAATTTCTACATTCTACTATCTGATTGCTCAATGTGTCACAGCTCATCAGCAAATTGGCTGGATTGCTGTGATACGGTAATAGCCTCAAACAGCCTTAATCAAACATGGACATTTCCTCACAACATTTAAGAAGTATTTGATGAGCACTCAAAACACCATACAGGCTACAGACTAAATGCTGGAAAATGGGATTAGAATAGCTTGGTGTTGAACGGCCACTGCAGATCTGATGGGTCAAATGGCCTCTTTCTGTGCAATAAAGCTCTATGACACTATGGACTAAAGAACTGAACTTCAGTAGTGAGATGGGAGTGACTGCCAAGGCAGCATTTGATCAGCTATGGCATCAAAGAGCCCTCGTAAAATCGGAATCATTGGGAATTAACGGGAAAGCTCTCTACATGTCTGAGTCATGCCAAACACAAAGGAAGTTGGTTGTGGTGGTTAGAGATCAATCATCACAGTTCTGGAAAATCACTGCAGAGTTCCTCAGCGAGTGTCCCAGGCACGACAATCTTCAGTTGCTTCATCAACGACATTCCTTCTGTCATAAGGTAGAAGTAGGGATCTTTGCTGATGACTACACAATGTTCAGCACCATTTGTGATGGCCCCTCAAATACCTGAAGCTGTCCATGTCTTTGTACAGTAAGATCTGGACAACATTCAGGTTTGGGATAATAAACAGCAAAGTACAATTCGGACCCCACAACCACCTGAATGGACGAATCACACCCTATGATTTCAGGGGTGGGTGTTAACTAGAGCAGCAAGGTTTAAAATGGCAGGTTAAGTGTCAAATCAGTGTTAGAAGCAGAGTGATATCATAATCTGTCCACTTTGTATCTTTTCAGTGTGCACATAATCCTTGTCCTAATGCCCACAACAACATGACATCAACATGAGCCACAGTGGCCAGCAGTGACACTAACTTAATTTTTCACATCATCTGTTACCCATAACACTGAAGCCACTGCAATTCCAGAGGCTTTAACTGTATGGAGCAATGATATTTTTTGATATAAATTTATCAGATTTTGTTGCATATTTGTCCTTTACAAAGGAAAGTACAAGGGGAAAAGAAAACTTCAGAAAGCTGTATAATGAAGTAAGTGTGCACTTAACTGGGAAACACTGGACAATCACTCCAGTCTTTTCCAGTTTATGACATACTCCTTTGACCTTTGCTTGAATTGTGCTGATAGAATCCTTACCATTTTCAATATCAAAATTTGAATTGCTTCCTAGAAAGGTGAATTCTGTAGCATCAAAGTCATCACTTGTTGTTGCAACTACTGTGCCAATGGGTACTTCCTCAGGCAGTGTGGCTGGATTTGATGAGAATGAAACATTTGCTTCACTGATTTTCCAAATTCCTGTAAAACGGCAAGGAGCAGAAAGATTTGTTTTAAGAAAATAGGATTCAGTATTGGAAACATTATTGAATTAAATCCTATTTTTCAATCAATGCCCTACATAAACATCTTAATACTTCTTCAAATAGAAATACCATCATCAAATGTTCTTAAAGAGGTGTTTTTGTGTTTGAGTCAAATATTGCGAAGACGCACTTACATTAATCATAAAATCCCAACAATACAGAGAAACGCCATTCGGCCCATCAAGCTTCCACTGACAACAATCCCATATGGGCCCTTCTCCTGTAATCCCACATATTTACTCCAGTAAACCCCCCAATCAAACTAACCCACACACTTTTGGAGTGTGGAAGAAAACCAGAGCAACCCACAGGCACAGGGAGAACTTGAAATTCCATACAGACAGTCTCCCAAGATGAGTATTGAACTCAGATTCCTCATGTTGTGAGACAGCAGTGCTAACCTCTGTACCACCATTAGAATAAGTAGTAATAAACAAATATTTATTAAATGTCTTGTCTGTAACATTTCCATAAAATGGGCTTGGAAAATACATACCTTGAAATAGAAGTATTGCTGTGATCAAAATATTCATTTTAAAGGCATTCGGCAGAATGATTACCCTGAGCCTCTGCACAGTTCCACAATGCGTTCCTCGTTCGAGGGACAGAACTGTACAACTACTGTCACTTGACACCACCTTAATTTCAATGTTTAAAAAATTATTTGAAAACAAATAACCAAACATGTAATTACAGTATCACATAACCAGCATAGGAAAACTATTTAAGCATTATATATATCCTGTGTATTGTAGTTCATCGCCTAGAAACGGCTCCAAATCTCCAAAGCAGAAACCATTGACATTTGCCATTATTAACCAAATACTGCCTTACAGTGCCAGGATCCCAGCTTGGGTGATTGTCTGTGCAGAGTTTGCACATTCTCCTTGTGTCTGCGTGGGTTTCCTCCCTTAGTCCGAAAGATGTGCTGGTTAGGTGCATTGGCCATGCATAAGCGTATTTGTGACATGAGTAAATAAACTAAACTTAAAAAAAATTCTTGTTTGGAAAAGTGACTGAGAATTTTTATACCAAGTTCAAGCAGCAGATGTCATGTAAGATTTCTCACAAATGAAAATTGCAACAAAGCCGATCAAAGTAGCAAAGATGATTTCTTTGATTAAAAAAAAGGCAACCTTTATCATTTCAAGTTTATTTATTATTTCTTTTTATTAGTGTCACAAGTAGGCTTGCACTAACACTGCAATAAGGTTACTGTGAAAATTCCCTAGTCGGCGCATTCAGGCACCTGTTTGAGTACACTGAGGGAGAATTTAGCACGGCCAATCACCTAACCAACATGTCTTTAGGACTGTCAGAGGAAACTGGAGCACCGGAAGATATGGGAAAACATGAAGACTCTGCACAGACAGTGACCAAAGCTGGGAACGGAATCCGGGTCGCTGGCACTGAGAGGCAACAGTGCTAACCTCTGCGCCGCTGTGCCACCATTGTATAACAACATTGCTACATTACTTGTACTGCTGCAGGTGGGTAAAACTACAGGCTGCAATTTGACATTTCAATGTCACTGTGCGATTGCACTCTTCAAATTAAAAAAAATTTGAGACCATAAGACGTAGGAGCAGAATTCGGCCACTCGGCCCATCGAGTCTGCTCCACCATTCATCATGGCTGATTGTTTATCGCATCCCCATTCTCCTACCTTTTCCCCAGAACCACTGATCCCTTTATTAATCAAAAACCTATCTCTGTCTTAAAGACACCAAATGATCTGACCTCCACAGCCTTCTGTGGCAAAAGATTCCACAGATTCACTACTCTCTGGCTGAAGAAATTCCTCTTCATCTCTATTTTATAGGATCGTCCTTTTAACCTGAGGTTGTGCCCTCTGGTTCTAGTTTTTCCTACTATTGGAAACTTCCTCTCCACGTCTACTCTATCCAGACCTCACAGTATCAGTAAGTTTCAATAAGATCCCCTCCTCATCCTTCTAAACTCCAATGAGTACAGACAGAGTTCTCAACCGTTCCTCATATGCCAAGCTCTTCATTCCAGGATCATTCTTGTGAACATCCTCTGGACCCTTTCCAAGGCCAGCACATCCTTCTTCCGATTTGGAGCCCAAAACTGCTCACAATTTGGCAATTGCTTTTACTATCATCAAACATAACATGCTTACATCCTAATAATCTGAGAGACCTGGGGATAGCTCTGGAACATATTCATCTCAATGCCACAGGTTGAATATTGAGCTATTTCTGATCAATAAATCTATTTCATTTCATAAAGCTTTCACTCAAATAATCTAATACAAACAAAGAGTGAGATTGATTTATTATCTGCACAAGCCCACAGGTAATATGAATTCATGCAGTCCATAACCAATCAGGTTAAAAATATACAGTCGATGGAGCCCTGTTTGACCTTGTAAAATCAACAGAAATAAGATGCATTGATTCCATTACATCTAATCAAAATGACAAAATTTTTCTGCCATTCTGATCTGAAACAAAAACATCATGTTACAACATATAGGTTAAACACTTCAATTCACCATTTCTTTCTTTGTATGCACATTATCACTCTTGGTTTCATAGAAAGAGTATTAGTGTATTTGCCAGCAAGAACAGAAAGAAAGGGAAGGGTTGGGAACGCATTCCTGATAAGAACATTGGTGAAAAAACCTCAACTAGGTCCATGAGGTTGGCTTCTTAAGCTCCCTGATGGAATGGTAAATGTCTGCTCAATCAGGGAGTCTAACCTCTGTACATGATGAAACATATCAGTTCTCTGTTTCTGAATTTGGACCTGAAGCACTCTTCAGAGCAGAGTTAACTTTATAAATGAAGAGAATCTGGTGGGGGAACACCAGCCTCTGTGGAGGTATTTTGATTAGAAAGAGAAGTAAACCATTTAGCCACTCAAGCCTGTTGTACCATTCAATTAGATCATGACCAATCAATAACTCAATTCCATTTACTCCCATATATCGTAACTTTATCAAAATCAATCAATCTTATTTTTGAAAATTTCAATTATCCAGCATCCACATTCTTTTAAGGGCAACATTTCAGACTCCCAAAGCCTCATGTGGAAAAAACGTTTCCTGATTCCCCTTCTAAGTTACCTAACTCACTCTGTAAGATCCTTGTTCTCAGTTCCCCAACAAAGGGAACATTTTCTGCTGCATTTACACTATTGAAATCTTTTATGATTTTCAAGATGCCAATTAGATTGACCTTCCAGTTTTAATTCCAGGGAATTTAACCCATGTTTGTATAGCTTCTATTCTCAATTTAACTCAACATTAGTTTCAACATTGTTTTTGTTCCTGTCCAACAGATTTTAGTAATTGAGTCGCACAGCTCCCAAATCTCTCTGTTCCTCTGCAGTTCCTCAGTATTGGAAATACTTGTTTTTATCTATCTCGCCTTATTGTGTGGTTATGATAGCTTAATGCAAGATTCTCCGGCCTCCCAACCACATGCCTCCTACTGGCGGGAGGTGGCACATTGTTTGCTAGCAGTGGGATTCTCTGGTCCCGCTATCATCAATAGAAATTCCTTTTGATATCATCCATGCCAGCAGGAAACCCACGGACACGGGTGTACTGCTAGTGGGACTGGAAAATCCCAACAGCGTGAAAGGCTGGAGAATTCTGGCCGTCATGTGTAGACCAGATAGTCAAGCAAATATTGGGGTAACATGGGTACAAAAGGAGTCGCGTGTTAGGAGTGCGGGAATTCTCCCTGGAGCGTGGGCAGACACACAGCTCAGTCTTGTTAATAAACCTTTATTGTTGTCAGTCCCTCATGGCCTGTTATTGCAACCCAGTATTTTTGCAAAATTAATTCCTCTTGGCATCACATTAGTTGAAAGAATCTTGTTCTTGAAACTGCCAGAAATCACTACGTGACAAATATTTTAAAAAGGTGACATAAATGAAAACCCCCTCCAGTAGTCCTGCACCTTGGTAAAGAAACATGATACTTCTCCAGCTAATCTTTACTATTAATCATACGAAGCAAACACTGTGCAATGTATGTAAGTTGAGCTGCTGCCCGTGTAAATGTTTATCCAGAAATTTTCTATATTAAAAACATGCTTTGTTCGTATATAAGTTGAGAAATGATCCCACCAGAGACAGCAAGGGTAAGTTCAATTAGTGAAGAACAAGCAATGAGGGAAGAATTTTAACGGCTACATTCTGGGCATTTATCCAGCATACTCAGTAATATATTCTGCAATGTATTTTTGAAGGTGTGCTTTAATTACTGTGTATATATACCATTTATATATTATATTTCCATACAAGTCCATCTTCATTTCCCTTGCATAACTGAAAAAAGAGCCAAGGAACACATTGTTGGTCAGTATTAGCTGTGTTCCATTGGTGCACAATATGTCATAAGTTAAATTTTGAGAGACCCACGTCAAAGATTTTAGAGAAGGCTGCAGATTCATTTTAACCAAAGATATTTTGGAAAGAGTTCAGTCAGACTGTAGGAACTGAATGCTCAGTTTGTCAGCTAAATCTTAAAATGAGGGTGTTTTAAAATTGCGTGTGCTGTGTAGTTAATATGTTGATGGTATTATGTTAGCTCACCTCTCTAGGTTCCTCTGACTTCGGACAAAGTGACCACCAAGTAGACTAACAAATGAATGATTATTAAGGTACATAACTATGTACATACAGATATAAAGGTTACCATACTAAAGATCCAACTTTTTTGAATACATTTGCTCATTGGTAACTTGACAGGTATAAGACGTGTGGGATGACACGTGGCATTGTTCTATAGGTGATGAGGAAACTGACTATTTTAGAATTATAGAATCCTTACAGAACAGAAGGAAGCCATTTGACTCATCAAGTCTGCACCGACAACAATCCCACCCCAGACTCTATCCCTGTAACCCCACCTATTTATACAGCCAGTCCCCCTGACACTAAGGGGCAATTTAGCATGGCTAATCCACCTAACCTGAACATCTTTTGACTATGTGGGGAAACCGGATAGAAATCCACACAGACATGAGGAGAATGTGCAAACTCTACACAGTCACCTGAAGCTGGAATGGAACCCAGGTCCCTGGTATTGTGAGGCAGCAGTGCTAACTACTGTGCCACTCTGCTGTCCCTTTGATTTGTAGAGAGACTGATTACTGTTCCTTCGCGGTGGCTTTGAATGTTTGAACACCTCTGTCAGCCAGTCCATCTGAAGCAGAGTGATAAAGTACAGCTTGAATATGGTGAAATCCATTGGTTCCCATGAAATGCTGGATTTTTTCACCAGTGAAAGCAGTCCCATTATTGGATATTAGCACTTCAAGCAACCCGTGGATGACTAATGGTTGTCGCAATGTCTCCACCATAGCTGATGAAGTTGTGGATTTTGTTCTGTTCATATCCAACCATTTGGAGCGTGCACCTATTATGAGCAGGAACATGGTGCTCATTACTGGGCCCATAAGAGCAATGTGTAATCACACCCATGGGCAATCTGGTCATTCACAAAGGTGCACTGGGACCACAGATGGCAATTTCTGCTGTATTTAACATTGAAAATCTGGTCAAATAGAATTACTAATATCGGTATCTAGCCTGGGTCACCAAATAAAACAATGTGTGAGCATCTTTCTCATACCAGGACAGGCACTTAACAATAGCTTTCGAGCAGGAGTGGGAATGACCACCCTTGCACTCCATAACAATACACCGTCCTCACAACTTTACTCATTTTTTTCTTATCTGAAAAAGTCTTACTTCTTCAGATGTTATCACAATGACAGCTGTGGAGGAACGTACACTTGGCTCGACATAATATAGAGTTTTTCTGAGTCCACCTGACATGTCCCACCAACACAAGCAATGTGTCAAGAACGTTTAAGGCAAGAACAATGTTCCGTGGTAGGGCAGAGACGATAAACTTTCAGGTAGGAGAAGATAGTTTAAAGCAGTCATAATTGAAATGTGTGAGCCAGGCCTATGTTAAAAAGACCCATAGACTGGTAGTGATAGAGCCCACTGTTGAACCCAATTAGCTTTACACTGTAAGCTAGAAAATTGCAGACACTGATGAAACTCCCAAGGGTAGCTGAGTATACTGATATAAGCCTGTAAGGTATTCAGATTCTGCTCTAACTGTCATATGCCTGGCTCATATAAAGTTCAGTATCAGTTAAGCCTCCTGTTAATCTGGCATACAAATCTTCAATTCTTGATACTGGGTAGCAATCTTATTTTACTGCTTGATTCATTATTAATATGTAATTCCCACATATCCTAATGGTTCTATCTAGTTTACCTACTGTCATGATGGAAGACTCCCCCTCTGAAAACTATGCAGGCTTGATGATGCCTAATTCTCCCAATCACTTGAGTTCAGGCTCAACCTTATCAGGTGAGGCACATGGCACAGATTGGGCTCTGTACAACTTGTGGCGTTGTCTCAGGATCCACTTAAGGTTTTGCTTTTAATCCCGAATATTGCCTAACTCATTCTGGAACACAAAAGAAAAATGCAGGAAAATTCCAGCAGGTCTGGGCAGCATTTGTAAGGAGAGAAAAAAAGCTGACGTTTTTGAGTCCGGATGACCCTTTGTCAAAACTCCTGTCATCTTGGAACGCCTTTGGGTATTTTCTTAAGATATCATGGAAGCTTCCATTATTGAATTTAAAGATTTTGAACCAATTTAACCTAATTTAGTAAAGCCAATCTCAGCTCACCAGACTAGGCCCTTTGTCCCCTTTTACTATATGGAACAGTTGAACTGATCAATGCTGGTAGCTTACAGCATTTGTTGTTATTCATAGGATCCTTAAAGAATCCTCAGTATATGTTGCTGGCCTGACCATTATGCTTCTTAAATTTAGGGGTTGAAGCCCTCTGTAAATAAAAGTTTATTACCCTACAACTGGTGTGAAGGCACTTGCGTTCACTTCCAGAGAAAGTAACTGACTGTTTATCATCAACATTATTGCAACTGGGGCCATGTTGTCCACTTTATTAGTTGTTTAACTGGTATATATCAGTATCATTTTCAGAGTTATTTTGATTTGATTTATTATTGTCACACATATTAACATACATTAAAATATTAGTTCTTGTGTGCTATATAGACAAAACATACTGTTCATAGAGAAGGAAATGCGACAGTGTAGAATATATTATTAATCATAGCTAGGTATAGAGAAAGATCAACGTAATGCAGGTAAGGCTATTCAAAAGTCTAACAGCAGCAGGAAAAAAAGCTGTTCTTGAGTTGGTTGATACATGACCTTAGACTTTTATATCTTTTTCCCAAAGGAAGAAGGTGAAAGAGAGAATATCCAGAAAGCATGGGGCCTTTACTGATGTTGGCTGCTTTACCAAGGTAATGAGAAGTGTAGACAGAATCAATGGATGGGAGGCTGTATGAGAGCTGGACTTTGCTTGCCCCCGTAGGCTCTGCTTAGTCTTGCACTGCTCTTAATGTTGCCCTTCCTAATGCAGGCTTCCCTGAATTTGCATCTCTCCTGGGGGCATCTCCCCCACATTGGTAGCATTCTTCATAATCCCTGGTCTGTGAAGCAAATTCCCTATATCTCTGCATTCTCTTATGTTCTGAGCCAATTTGCTGATTACTTTCTGTGGCCGCCTCCCTGGTGCTTCAACTGCCAGTAGCTTCCTGCCAGATTTGGTGAACCTTGCCTGCTTGCACACTGCGCACTACCCAACCAGCACCATTTTGGCACTTTCTTTCTTTAGCCTGGGCAACATCTAATACCTTCTTTAAAATAATATCTACCTCTACTAATAATTTCTTTTGTATAATTATGTTGTTAACACGACAGACTAACCTCTCTCCCAACATGTTGTTGAGTGCAGGCCCGAACTCTCACATTTCAGCTGTTTTTCTTTGGCACATCATGAATATCACTATCGACTCCCTAGCAGTGATACAAATTAAAATTGTATCACTGCTTTTTCATTGACAGCTTTTGTCCCTTAACTAATTCCACAACCTCCTTGAAAGTTTTGGAGCTGGTAGCAGCTGGTGAACATGATGTAGAGATGCCAGCATTGGACTGGGGTAAGCACAGTAAGAAGTCTCACAACACCAGGTTAGTGGGATTACTATCAAATAAACCGGTTGGACTTTAACCTGGTGTTGTGAGACTTCTTGCAGCACCTGGTGAAGTCAGACTCCTTAGTAGGCTGTTAAAAGGATACTCATGGCCTTTCTCCTTCTCCTATTTTATTGACCTTAAAAAAAAGCAAAGGAATTTGATATATTGCACCCCCTTCTCCGTGTTGAATCGGCCTACCTTGCCACTCTCAGGCTGTGACTGATTCGAAAAGGCTTTTTCAAGGGGTTTGCTTCCTGATTTCTGCAACAGGAGTATTGATCCTCATTGTCAAATGCAGTATCCTCCAAAGGCCAGCAACCATCAAGCAGATTAACGAATGAGTGGTTTATCAAATTAAGTAACTAAGTTAACATTAAAGTTCATTTATTAGTCGCATAGGCTTACATTCACACTATGATGAAGTTACTGTGGATATCCCCTAGTCGTCATATTCCAGCACCTATTTGGGTACATTGAAAGAGAATTTAACATGGCTAATGCATCTAACCAGCATGTCTTTGTACTGTGGGAGGAAACTGGAGCACCCAGAGAAAACACACGCAGACAAAGGGAGAATGTGCAAACTCCACACAGGTCGTGGCCTAAGCTGGTAATTGAACCCAGGTCCCTAGTACTTGAGGCAGCAGTGCTAACCACTGTACCAGCCATAACTATGTATAGAGAATGATATAAAGGCTTTTGTACTCACAACTCCAGACTCCTACCGAGCAAGTAAAATCCACACTCAGCTCCAAGACTCCAGCCTAATTGGCTGAATTAGTCACATGATTCTCTGAGCACATTCCATTTAAAGGGGCATACTATCATAATTCTCTAATCAAACCTAAATTTGATTTGGACAGCTTAACAGTGATTTATACCAATGTCAACCCAAAACTCCCACACAGGTACGTAACTAGTCTGTTAGAGGCATGTCTGTGTTAGTAAATTAGAATCTAACCTTCGTCTTATGTTTATTTTGAGGTCTAGCTGGTGAGATGAAAGCCTGTTTGGTCCACTGGCTGTAAAGTGCTCATGGGGTCAGTTTTTAGTATAACATACTCAGACTGGGTGAGAGGCAGGGTAACTTCTCCACCTGCCTAATGATATTACCAGCAAGGAATATTTTTCTGAGGATATCTCATTTATATCTGAGTTGTAAGCTGCTAATAGTACAGCCAGCATGACTTTTCTTGGAACATTGATCCAGCAAATTCCATCAGCAATTAGAATCAGTGTAGTGTGGACTATTTGCACTCTGAAGAGGAAACTCAGGTATCTGAAAGCTGGGGGGAGATCTTCAGTGTAGGCTGGTTGATGATGGCAGGGGACAGACTGCACAAATTAGCTAATGGTAAGTTTCTCCACATGGATGATCTAGTTTGTGACAGTCTCTCTGCAAAAAGGCACTGCTTCTCTGAAATGTTCAGACACGTAATTCTGTATTGGGAGACTAAGGATTTCTTAAATCCTCCTGGCTCCTCCTCCTCATCTCTCTGTTGCTGCTGGTGACCTTCCCTCTATTCCTATTCTACTTCCCAGCTGTCATTGAGTCAGGATGGAATGGCCAGACGATTATCCATTTGGAGAAAGAGAATGCTGTCAGTATTCCCCTGAAACTTCCTGACTCGCTGTCCAGCAGTGACACTGCTGATACGTACATGAGGTGCACACTCAGAGCTGGGGCAGGAATTGTTGATGGGCAACCGGCAAGCGGGAGTTGCCCAGAGTTTAAGTGCAGGATGTCTTCCCATCCAGCAGTGATTGAGAGCCTGTCCATTTGCTGGGCAGGGTAGTCTATCTGTCTGCTGTGGGAGGTGGTAGTCTGCCAGTCTGCTGGGTGAACAGTCTGTCTGTCTGCTGGGCAAGGCAGTCTGCCTATCTGCTGAGTGAACAGTCTGTCTGTCTGTGGGCAGGGCAGTCTGTCTGTCTGCTGGACAGGTCAGCCTCCCTGTCTGCTGGATGAACAGCCTGTCTGTCTGCTGAGTGGGGGAGCCTACAGAAAAAGGCAAAGCCTAGGAACGAAAGGTATTAGTCCCCAAGGGGAGATTGCAGTCTGGCAATCACTAGACAAGAAGGGGTAAAATCACTGGGATGGGTCTAGGTGGACAGATCATGGTCAGAGGTGTAGGCAGTGATTAGTAGCGTCTCTTGGTCATTCTTGTGAGGAAGAGCATTGTTAAGGGGTGACAATCTGGAGTTGGGAAGAAAGCCTGAGATCATGTTGATGATATGGCAGAGCTATAACACATGTAAACTTGTTGGGCTTGTAGGAAATAATCCCGTTCCTCTTAATCCACGAGTAGTGCTGTAAATGAATACCTCATGGATCCCATCCTCCTCATCTCATTTTATCGAAGAGTTTGCTGAGATCTAAGATCCAGGTTACCGACCTTTCTGTTTCCATTAAAAATCAGAAGTGAATGAGTTTGATGTGGGTGTGAAATTTTCAAAAACCTTAACTTCTCAGTTGTGCTAAAGCCACCCATTAATTGGCAATGAAATGAATGATTCTGTACCCGAAGACAACAGAAAAAAGTGTGTACATTTTGAGGTGATCATTGAAATGAAAACAGCTCATGGTACGTATCATCAATACCAGTTACTGCTTGGACTATGGACGATTAGTGGATGGGTCTAGATTCCAGCAGCAGACTTTGCAGACTCCAGCTACTCCAGGTAGGCCCATTCACAGGGTGAAAGGGAGAACAATTTGGCCCTAATGTTTATTGGTTCAGTTCTTGTTTAAGTTCTATAGTGACACTGAGGCGAAACTGATATGACATTGGCAATGTCATTGAGAGATGCTAGAAGATGGCTGTGCCCAGAATGAACAGATATAATAGAATCAACAGACAATGCTTATTGGTGATACCTAGTGGGGGAGGGTTTTACTTTAGCCATGCCATATCTGACTTGATAGAGTTTGCTATCTCTTATGTATGATGCATAGCCCCTTTAAGGGAATGGATCATGTGACCTCAGATGTGGGTTGAACAGTTGAGATCCACACAGTGGGCAATCAATGTTTGGAGTGCAGAGCGAATGGATGTAATAAAGAGTTGTGTTCCCTGACACCTAATTGTGCAGCAGTTATTGAGGAGAAGCCTTGGTACAATGCATTTAACAGTATCTGAAATGAAATACGTTCTGATTTCTTATATCAACTTCCCTCAACTTACTCAGCACAAAATTAAACAGTTTTCAATGTTATTATGGTAGCCTGCTATTTCTATAGGCATCAGGGGATGAGCCGGTCACAGTGGGCTCAGTCAGATTAAGTTACAGATGGTCTGTTCTGTCCTGTATAAATATGCATGTCTGTGGCAGCACACTCCTATATATGCAAAATTTAACCTCAATGTAGCATCTTAAACAAATCAAAAATATGTTTTGCTCTTAATTATTAATTGTTAAATTATAGACCATCTGTTTGGAGTCGTATTGCGTGTTTATATTATATAAAGTTTATATTTTCTAAATAATATTGTAAATCAGATAGGAACAGCACATGACATTCAGGGCACTATTTTACATATGTTTTATTGCATCTTACCACAGAAGATTTCTGGAACAATATTTTTTCGGCATCAAGTCAAACCACACACATTGATCACTGAAATTAATAATTGGATAGAGTGAATTGTGGAACCCATTAGCATTGAATACTAGCGTAGCGATGGTCAATATTAGAGAATGAACATGTGAAATTCAATTGCTTAGTGTCTCTAAAAAGGTCTAGCTGGTGTGTTCTTGCCTGTGGAGTTCCTCTGGCTGCCTGTTCAAAAAGATCGAGGGTGACTCAACGGCTTGAATTAACAAAGGCTCATTGCCAAATAAAAAAAAATAGTTAACAAATTCAGACTAAATTGCAATGCGGCTGCTCTACTCCATTCCTGGCTTCAACTGCAAGTACCTCCTCGACCCGTGGTAACTCTCCTGCAGATTGGCTGAGCTTCCCCCTTCCTGCCAGGATAATCCATAGTGTCCTCACTGATCCATAGGGACCGTGAGAAACACCCTGCCCTCCGCCCTTTAAGGGCCATGTTACCATCACTATGAATTGGAATGTTATACGCAAAGAGAGTTCCCTGTCACTCCAAATACATTGATTGCATTTTATTGACGTGAACAGGCTGCTATATCACCAGTAGATGAATATTGGCCAAGAGTTTCCTTATTCGCTACTTAAACAACAAGTATTATGAAGTGGACTCTGTTCTGAGACTATTCAAAAGGCTCGCCTTGAGTCGCAGTGAAGTGCTTTTGATTCTATTGTACAGACGCACTGTGGTGAATTGCTGGAAGAATTTGAAGGTTTCTACTGACCACAGAAAGACAGAGAATCGCATTATTTTGTATTGGTGTGTTGTCGCAGTGCCTCTTGTTCTACAACAGGAACAATATATGCAGAAGAAGCTGGAACTGTGGAACCTCAGCAAGTAAGAAGAGGAGAGTTCTCCTTCGAAAACCCGACCCGCAATGTATCTTCCGGATACGCACTCCCACACTGGGATAGCAAGGAGCAGTGCTTCAGGAGGCTTCACTTCCCAAAGGAATTGTCACCTCTGAGTTGCACTCACGTGAGGGTGTCCTTGATACCTTTCCAAGTCAGGATGATGAGTGGCTTGGAGGAGAACTCACAGGTGGTGGTGTTCCCATGTATGTGCTGCCCTTGACAGTGGTTACAGGTTTGGAAGATATTGTCTAAGGAACATTGGTGAGTTGCTGCGGTGCCATCTTATAGATGATACACCTCCTCTGCCAGTGGCAATGGGAGTGGAAGTTTGTGGATATGATGCCAATTAAGTGGGCTGCTTTGTCCTGGATGGTGCCGAGTTTCTTGGGTGTGTTGGAGCTGCACCGAACCAGGCAAGGGGAGAATATTCCATCAGATTCCTGACTTGTGGTTTGTATCTGGTGGACAGACTTTGGGAAATTAGGAGATGAATTACTCACCACAGGATTCTTAGCCTCTGACCTGCTCTTGTAGCTAGAATATTTACATGGCTAGTGCATTTCAGCTTCTGGTCAATGATAACTCCCTGGATGTTGATAATGGGGGGCTCAGTGATGGTAAAGCCAGTGACTGTGAAGCAGTTGGATTGTCTCTTGTGTGGCAGGAATGCTACTTACCACTTGTTAGCTCAAGCCTGGATATTTTCCAGATTTTTCTGTATTTGGGCATGGACTGCCTCAATGTGTGTGGAATCACAAATAGTACTGAATATTGTGCAGTCATTGCTGAATATCCCCACTTCTGATGTTATGATGGAAAAGAATCATTGATGAAGGAGCTGAAGATGGTTGAGCACAGGGACAATACCCTGAGGGACTCCTGCAGTGATGTCCTGGAGCTGTGATGATTGACCTCCAATCACCACAACTATCTTTCTTTGCGCCGGTCATGACTTCAACTTGTGGAGGGTTTTCCCCGATTCTCATTGACATCAGATTTGCTCAGGTTCCGTGATGCCACACTTGGCCAAGTGCTGTCTTGATGTCAAAGGCAGTTACTCTCACCTACTTCTGGAGTCCAGCTCTTTTGTCCATGTTTGAACCAAGGCTCTAATGAGTTCAGGAGCCGAGTGATCCTGGTGAAACCCAAACTGAGCATTAGTGAGCAGGTTGTTGCTGAGGAAGTGCCGCTTTAAATTAATGAAAGGGATCTTCAACAGTGCTATCAAGTGGCAAAAGCTTGCCACACTTCTAAGCCAAGTACAGCTACCACATTGGCATCTACCTGGCAGTGTGGAATGTCTCTCAGGTGTATTCTGTAAATAAAAAACTGGACAAATCCAACCCATCAACCTGATCATTAGTAAATTGATGAAAGGCATCATCTACAGCTATCCCGATGGTCAGGAGTTGACTGATGGCTTAGATTTGACCTGTTTTTGTTTACAGGATATTTTTGGGTAACATTCCAGATTGGTATGTGCCTGGCAATGTGATAGCTGTGCTTGGCTTAGGGGTATGGCAAGTTTTGGAACACAAGCCGGGAATCGAACGTAGGTCTCTGGCACTGTGAGGCAGCAGTGCTAACCACTGTGCCACCACTGTACTCTGATACATACCTGAGAGTCCGTACATATCAGATTCCCCTTCAAAAAATCCCTTTGGCCAACATCATTCAGTAAAGACCTCCAGCTCAACAACTTCACTCAACAACTTTATCCAGCTAAACGCCAATCATGCAACAAAGATGATAAGAACTAATCATACTTGTATCCCTTAGTGTCTGTCTTGCAGGTGCTTTACCTGCCTTAATGCTCCTATGCAGCATTACCTTAACGGCTGTTGCATGGCAGGTGGAGCACTGAAGATTTCTGCTCGGAAAGACTGTGGATGACCTGCAGAACAGTCCTGAGCCTACATGGCCTGGCTTCAGGCTGCATCATGGGAGGTAACAGTATGAGTTGGCTGACTAAGAAGCAGCAGCAGAGATAAGGGCAGAATGGCAGGGGTACAGCAAGAATTCTGTCTTCTTGAAAGAGCGCATAAAGCTCACTCTCACCGGTAACCTTTTGGAGCACAGTTTGCTGAATAGTTGGAAGGGTTTGCATTCCCTTCCGAGCACTCAGATCCACATCCATGATGGTGACTATCTGAGACTAGAAGTGAGCAACCATGGGTCTCATGACCTGCGCCTGATCTTCCTCTTCAGCTGTGCCAATGCGGGAAGTCTATTCTGCAGCTGAGACAACAGCAACCATCATGGGTACATCTAGAAGTGCTGCCATGGAGGTCCCCAACTGTTTCATAGTGCAGGATACCCTGTGCCACGGTGGAGCCAAACTCCTCCTTTTAGAGAATCTTGCCAGCCCGCCAATGCACTAAGCATCTCCTAAAGTGGCACCATCAATGTTTCACCCAATAAGATCCTCATCTGAGGCTCCTGCAGCAGAACTGCGGTGTGACATCATCCTCCAGGATGTTCGGGTGTGAGCTAACATGTTATCATGGCTGCAGATCTCTTCCGCCTCCCCCCACCCCCTTAAAAAAGGGAAGCCCAACTGAAATAAGTTCTTTCTTTTCCTAGGCTACCCAATCCGCTGCAGTGCACAAAGGATGCCAGGCAGCACAGTAAAGCCCAGGGCAGCAGAGGAGTCCTTCAAAGCAAATAAGGTGGTTGTGCTGCCCGCACTGTTTCCAACCAGCATGGACAGGTCACCAGTCACAGTCTCTGCACCCAATGATCAGGACCAATTCTAACCCCTTCCCTTTGGCCACAAGAATTCCTTAAATCCTGTTGGTCAGTAAAGATGAGGTGCTGGTTGGAGAAAAGCTGCACACTTAAAAGCATGGTGACACTGTGGTTAGCACTGCTGCCTCACATCACAAGGGACCCAGGTTCAATTCCTGGCTTGGGTCACTGCCTGTGTGGAGTCTGCATGTTCTCCCCATGTCCGTATGGGTTTTCTCCAGGTTCTCCGATTTGCTCCCACAATCCAAAAGATGTGCTGATTAGGTATATTGGCCATACTAAATACTCCCTCAGTGACCCAAACAGGCACCCGAGTGTCTGATGAGAGGGCTTTCACAATAACTTCATTGCAGTGTTAATATAAAACAACTTGTGACAATAATAAATAAACTTTAGGAGGAGAATTTTTTAAAAAATCAGAGCATAAATCCCTCCCATTCTTGATTTAGTGAAAAATAGCTGCCTCCTCCACTGCCTTCTCTCTCCAAACGCTTTCAGCAAAGGAGCGACATCTGATTTGTGGGTATTTGAGAAAAGTAAGAACAAACACCCAGAATGTGATAAAGTGACTATAAGGGGACACTGTGGGACATATTTTGCATTGAGTAGCTTGCGGGGTTCATCACTGCAGTTTTCCATTTCACATGATTGGACATGGGGGAGGTCATGGTGGATTCTGGGACTCGAGGCAGATCAAAATCAAAAATAACCCAATGCATTTAAAAATCTTTTGTATAGTGGTGGTGGGTTGGAGTGGAGGGGCAGAGGGGGGAGTGATTCAACAGCCACTTTGGAAGGAACCTTAGCCAGAAAATGTTATCCTCTTTGCTCTTCAGTGGAATGAAGCCTGTACCATTCTCCAGAACTTGGAGACAGGAATTCTGTTTATTATCCAATCTGGAGACAAACTGATTTGAATTTAAGGGAATGTCTGACAGACAACATACAGAGCATTGTCATCTTTGCTGCAGCTGTCGTCTTAGCTCTCTGATGCTAATAAATTACTCAAGACAACAGTGTAATTCTTCCAAAAACATTTCAACCATATACAAAGCATGTTGCTGGCCTGATTTGTGTGTATTTGAGGGATAGTTTACTTCGGATCTCAAACTGATAATGTCATAGTTGAGACAACCTCCATCTGTAGTTGTGATTCTTTGTATCTGCTCTTCTTCATGAGCAATCAGAATGAATACTGAGTTTCTGACTTCTCAGCAATTAAAATAAAAATCACTGGAGAAAGGATTTTGCAAGTGTGACAAAGACTCTCAAATTATATATCAAAGAACAAAACAGCATGGGAAACAGGCCCTTCGGCCCAACGAGACCGTGCCACCATCCCGATGTTCCCACCTCTACCCGTGATCCCTGTCCATGTTTATTGATCTATGGATTAAAAACCAAATTTGAGACAATTTAGGGAGACTTTGTTTTGCCAATTAGCCTAAGAGCACATCTTTGGGATGTGGCAGGAAACCAGAGCACCCGGAGAAAACCCACGCAAGCACGGGGGGAATGCGCAAACTCCCACAGACACAGGCCCAAATCCATGTATCTGCACAGCACAGCGATAGTCACTGAACTGTCATGTTGCCCATCAGATGGTCCAGGTCAAGCGTACACTAATGCCGTGAAGCACTAGGATACTCTCAACAAAAAAATCCAAAAGCAGCCCTCTCACGATCCATCGCGTGTATGCCCCTTGTTAGACAACAAGGTGGACCAAAGCACCTGTAGGATAAAAACAAGTACATCAATATCATCATCTATTTACACATTTCCCGGGAACTCCCAAGGTTCATGGTCCCTATTTTAAATCAGTTTTCTATACCCCTTCATTCCCATTCTGTTTATGTGCCCATCTAAGTATTTCTTAAATAACTCCAGAATGCCTGCCTCCACCACTTTACTTGGCAGCGCATTCCATACCCCCACAACCCTCTGTGTGAAAAAACTCCCTCTAGCATCCAAATTATACCTCACCCCCCTCACCCTAAGTCCGTGACCCCTCGTGCTATTCGAGTCCATCCTAGGAAAAAGCTTAACCCTGTTTACTCTATCTATACCTCTCATAATCTTGTACACCTCTATTAGATCTCCTCTAAGTCTATGTCTTTCTAAGGAAAACATTCCCAATTTGCCTAACCTCTCCTCGTAACTCAGACCTTCCATACCAGGCAGCATCCTGGTAAATCTCCTCTGCACTCTCTCCAGAATCTCCATGTCCTTCCGGTGGTAGGGTGACCAGAACTGGACGCAGTATTCCAAATGAGGTCTAACCATAGTTTTATACAACTGCATCATTAAAGGCCAGCTCTTGTACTCTATATCCCTTCCTATAAAGGCTAGCATACCATATGCATACAAAAGAAACTTATCATACAAAAAAAACTTAAATCAGAATATTTCTATTGCATTGACAATCTCTATGATACCCATCACTTACATAAGGCCAAAAAATGTTTCAGTGCACAGGTGATGGATGGCACAATAGTTAGCACTATTGCCTCACAGCTAGGGACCTAGGTTCAATTTCAGCCTCAGGTGACTCTCTGTGTGGAGTCTGTACATTCTCTCCATGTTTGTGTGTTGCCTCTGCATGCTCCAGTTTCCACCCACATTACAAAAATGTATTGACTATGGTAAATTAGTGTCAGGGGGACCAGCAAGATAAATATGTGGGCCTGTAGGGGATAGGGCATAGGTGGGATAGTTGTTGGTGCAATTTCAATAGGCTGAATGTCCTCCTTCTTCACTGTAGGAAATCTATGTCCACGTCATGTAGAACACCATGTGTCTCATATTTAGGGCCTCCCAACAGAGCCCTGGCCTTTGTTCCTCACCCAGTGTTGTGCTTGTACCTTCATAGGCTGACATTTATGAAGAAAGCAAGGTGTTCAGTGTGAATAGTCCAATTACATCCAAATTCATATTATTCTACCTCCTTACTGTGTTCCTGCTCAACAAGAGTTAATACATGTCAATGACATGAACTGACAGCCTCATTTACATTACAACAACATATTACTGACACAGGTGATTACAATTACTGGTGCTGATCTCATCACAAACATATTGGATGATCTTCAACAATACAAAACTCCAATCCTGACCCGAAGCATCCAATTTCCCCTTCTGTTACATCAGCCTAAGATTAGATTTCCATATTTGGTACAATCTATTTGAATGGGATAGCTGATTACATTTCAGTACTGATCCATTGAACCATTCCCTTGTTCCCAAGATGTATTTAGCCCTGTCCATTGGAATATATTCACAGGATGTGTTTTTGTTGAGCTCTTTATTGGAAAGGAGTTAGGACTGTAGTGACTCATGGTAACATTTGCAATGTGCTTCCATCATCCAACACTGAACACAATATAAATAAAATAATTAACAGTGCAGAGTTTGGCAATAAGACAAACCCTCCAAAGTATATCACATCATCAATTACATAAAAGCATCTAGTTTTGAAGAATGTGATTGCTTTACTTCGTTGTGGATTATTTCTGAAGATTCTTTATAAATGTTATCTAAACAATCATTATAAATACAAAAGACTCAATTCCTGATTGGTCTTCAATCAAAACTTTCATTGTCATGCCAGCACCGAGGGAGACCTGCACTGTCAGAATAGTGTTCTTTGCAGCTCAGTTGGCTGGATAGCTGGTTAGTGATACAGATCAACACCAATAGCATCGGATCAATTCCTGTACCAACTGAGATTATCCATGAAGGTCCTACCTTTCAATCTTGCCCTCACCAGAAGTGCAGTGATCCTCAGGTTAAATCACTGCCAGTCAGTTCTCTCTCTCAAAGGGAAAGGCAGCCTCGGGTCATTGAGACTATGGCGCTTTTACTTATTCATTGTCGTGCACATAATTTATGTTATTTCTTACTGCCCATGATCACCGTGTTTGTGAGGAAGGTGTGTTTTGTTAGCCTTGGACTGATTGTCCCAATTAAAATATTTCTAGTAGCAAGCTTTAGCTTTTTTGTGGATTTAAAAATAAGGGAGGTTAATCATTACCATACAATTGCCCCTGAGGTTTAAAAATGTGACAACTAAATCACTAGACTCACCCAAACCAGCACTCCACAAGAATTAGATATAGATAGAACAAAGAGCAACACAGCACGGGAAACAGGCCCTTCGGCCCAACGAGCCCACGCCGCCGTCCTAACGTCTTAATGACTTTAGGCTATGCCTATTGTGGAAGATTCCCATATACGGACCAATATAGGGACAATTTGTTACCCAATCAGCCTAAGAGCACATTTTTGGGATGTGGGAGGAAACCGGAGCACCCGGAGAAAACCCATGCAACCACGGGGAGAACGCGCAAACTCCCGCAGACACAGGCCCAAATCTATGTGTCTGCACAGCAACAGCGATAGTCTCTGAACTGTCATGTTGCCCATCAGATGGTCCAGTTTAAGCATACACTAATGACTTGAAGCACTAGGCCACTCCTGAAGCAACATCCAAGAGCAGCCCTCACACGACCTGCTGAATGCATGCACCTTGTTGGTCAACAAGGTGAGGAAACAATATACAGTTACGGCTCACGATTGTCTCAATCTTGTTTGTGGCGGGCCTGCAGTTTCTTAGACGAGTTAATACTTTGGTTAAAGTGAAGGTCTTGTAATATAAAGGATTCTCAGTAAGCTGTGAAATGTTTGTCATTAAATATCCAGGAGGCTTATTTTCAGCTGAATTCAAAGTCATTTCAGTTTGGAGAAACTCTTTCTATTTGTTAAAAATCTTCCACTTTCAAGGCATTGCTATTTATGCCTTGGCTGTTTGGGTGTCTTGCAGTAGATTGATGTATTTTTAAATCTCTCTACAGAACAGCTTCACGCTGTTTTAAAACCAGGCAGAATACTATTCACCATATGATATGTTACGAGTCCAAAGTCTTTTTCAAATAAGGTGTGTGAAGAGTCAACATCAGCCTAGAAAGTTCCTTTAGCTTCTTATTGTGACATGCTTCAATCCACAAAAGAAGTCAATTGATTTTTTTTTTTTGCAACCTTCTGTGGTTTCAAAATATATGTTATTGACTGGAACATGACATCATCGATTGAAATCAGCTGATCACCTAATGCAACAGAAAAAGAGCAAGCACACAGAGATCAGTGCTAACTCTGAGAGGATGCATACAGTGGACTGGCACAGACCCTATACTACCATCATCAACTCCCACCCCACCCAAATCTCACTTGTCTCTGTCCTGAGATGCAACCTAAAGTATGTTGGACTCTGGAGGGTTATCTCTGCAAAGACAAGAACAGATTTATTGCACCCCCTCATGGCTTCCATTTGGACTTATGAAGTTTTGAATTTACTGAGAAACAGGAATGAGCAACCCATGTGTTGTGAAAGACTCATAGTTATCACTTTCTACAACAGCAGGCCATGGAGTTAATGACTATATATAGTTAGTGTTTAATCAGTTCTTACTTTGGGAGGGATCGTGCTGAGTACAGACTGGGTTCATACTTTACAATAAAGGACAACGCGTGTGAGTGGAACATGTATTTTGAATTACCCAGCGGAGTTTTTGAAGATTTTGTGGGGAATTGCTGCCCAAACAAATAGGATGACAGTGGAGATGTTGGCAAAAGGAAAACGTTCATTTAATATTAATAGATTTGTTACATGTACAGGGATATAATCAAATGCATTAATGTTGCCCCAGGATTTTCCATCTCTTTCCGTAGATGTGATCTCCGGGTCCCACTGAATTTGATCTCCTGCGGTGGGTTCCCTGGTGGAACATAAATGACCATTGAGTTTGGCAGGACTGGAAGCTCCCACTGTGGGAAAACCCATTGCAGGGTTGGGGATGGAGGGGATGCATGGGGGGAAATCGGGGGCAGTGTTAGGAAGACAATCCTAGCCATTATCAATTTCCACATTTCTAATTGGTAAACTTGTTTCAACTCAAGAATGGTGCTGGATTTAAATTCCCATATGGTTAACAATAACCTTAAGTATCATCTTAATATAAAATACACATTCCAGCTATACACCACACCCAGAACGCATTATTAAATCAAGAACAGTTTGTTACAATAATGCAACACACTAATTCATTTCCCTGATCACAGAATAGTCATGTGGTTAAGGCATATATTCTATATTGAATAGGCTTTATGATCAAAAGCAGCCAAGAAATAATTAATATCACACTGTTAGTGGTTAATCTAAATTATTGCCTTGCTGCTGATGGGGTGTAGCTGATACATTATCTGTCAAACAATCATGACAGGATCATTCTCATGGGAAAGATAGTGAAAATTCTTTTTGATTAATTAAAGTTGGAGAGTTATTGGAGCCAGATTAGCCTGATATTCCCTTGACTACATCGTGGCCTGAGATTGATTACAAGGCTACGTTTTCTGATGCACCACATCATGCAAATAAAGTTAGGAAGTGTCAAATTGCCAAAATGTGTTTGGCATAAATGAAGAAACCAAGCTTCTTGGAGGTAGCCTTAACAACAAAAGAGATGTAGAAGTTCAATATAGAGTCAGAGTAGAGCATTCTAGAGGACTGGATTATGCAGAAGATGGCAAAGTGGTTTAGTTGTATTTGTAACATGGATTTCATCATCCTCTTCACCATCCCAAAAACTGTGCCATAGATTTCATTTCAATATCAGTTCAAGGGGATCAGTAGCATCTGGCATCAGTAATATCATTAAAAATGCTATACAACTAATCATATTGAAAAAAACTTATACACAGCAAACCAGAAAGTTAAAGTAAAGCAACTAACATCCTTCACTTTTAATTATTTTACACAGAATGAATTCAAGATTGGGACATTCATCAGATTAAAGTTGCATTTGAAATACCATAGACAAACTTTAAAAGTAAAATATTTGTTATTTTAAAAATCCATGGATTATTTTGATGTAAGGGAGAAATTTGACATTCTACAAATGATAAAAATAGATTCTTTCAGGACCAGAGGGGTTGTTCAGCAGACATTGTGACGGATTACACTATTAAAAACTCAGTTACACTTCATCCAACAAGGCAAAACTTTCGAAAGGGTTTTTTTTAACCATGAGTAATAGAGAAAGATTGGAAGTTTACACAATATCAAGAGTCCTAAGATTTCCATGTATGAGTATTTCAACAAAGTATCTTATAAAGGAATGAAAAAGACCATCAACAGCTGCTGGATATCTATGTTTAACTGTCCATGTGGGGGCGCCAGAGGTTGCTGTTGTTTTCATTGTTGGAAAGACAATGAACGCTTCTGTTTTTGCCATCATCGCCAGTCTGTCTGTTTTCTATCTGTCCTTATTCTGAGGACTGGTTGACTTTCAGGATGATAAGCACCAAATATTTGCCATCCTGAAAATTCAAGGTTATGTGCTACCTGGCAGTTTCCAGAAGTTTCCACATTGGGTACTATATCGGGAACCGTGAGCACATCTTCAAGCTGACAACTAACAATATTGTAAGTTGCATTGTGATCCAATGCAATCAGCTTCTTTTTAGTGTACAAATTAGTCTGAATCTGATGAGGTAGCAACACCCACCGTGAGCATTGTCCTCCTCTTCTGGTGATCGGATTACAGGCTCGTGTGATCTGCATCCCAGAAAGGATTAATAAGAGGTAGTCAGCCTACCTCAATTCACCTGTTTATTTTCATTGCACCCCAGACACTGCTTTCTGGTCTGCTGAGTCCACTGCAATTATCAAAACTTTTCAGCTTCAAACTTCAAAGTCACTGGATCGTTAACATTTGTTTCAACTCGACCCTGGTGGCTTGTAAATTCTTTTTATACAGTTTTGGCTTTCCTTCATTTTCTTTGTACAAAAAAGTTGCTCCACGTGATTCCACTGCAGAGGTTTGAATAATCAAGCATTCTGTCTTTCCATATAAGATATTTTAATTGTAACATTAGGGCACAGAGGTTTCTGTCTCACAATCAATAATATTTTATTCTTATTTTTGAAAAAATGATGCAGATGGATTTTATCCAGTCGTACATCGAATGGTGTGCTGAAGGAATTTATTGGGTAGCTGTTGTTGGGTAGCCCACGCTGTTGTGACGCGTGAGCTGATAGATTTGGTATGCAGCAAGCTTTATACTCAGCGTCATTGGGAATAGCTGATTTTATTTGAATCTTGACCTTAATTAGCTCCGCAGAATGGGATCCTAGCTCTGTATGGGCTTCTTTTCAGCAACTCACTGAAATGAAATGAAGAAAGTAGCATTGGAAAACCACAGTTCTCCTTGAAAGTGAAATGATGGCTGAAACTAGAACCAGGGGCATGGCCTTAAAATAAGGGGGAGCAGATTTAGGAGTGAGTTGAGGAGGAACTTCTTCACACAA
The DNA here is from genome assembly GCA_024679065.1 of Sphyrna mokarran. Lineage (NCBI taxonomy): Eukaryota > Metazoa > Chordata > Chondrichthyes > Carcharhiniformes > Carcharhinidae > Sphyrna > Sphyrna mokarran. The sequence goes on from JAGIQG010000019.1 coordinate 27,471,527, forward strand.
AGGGTTGTGAATCTGTGCAATTCCCTGCCCAGTGAAGCAGTTGAGGCTGCCTCATTGAATGTTTTTAAGGCAAGGATAGATAAATTTTTGAACAGTAAAGGAATTAAGGTGAGCGGGCAGACAACTGTAGCTGAATCCACAAAAAGATCAGCCATGATCTTATTGAATGGTGGAGTAAGCTTGAGGGGCAGATGGCCCATTCCTACTCTAGTTCTTCTGTTCTTATGATATTTTTTTCTCTCCAGGGTGTGGTCTTGTTTTCGTTATGAAACAATTGGGTGAATTTTACATTTGGGAATTGCATGCGCTGTTCTCCTCTCCCCGAGCACCTCTCCCCATGACTACCCTTCACCCGTCCCCTCCAGCCCCTGCCCCATTCCTGCTCAGCTACATGATATATGGATGATACAGTGGCCAGGTTTTAGCACTGCTGTCTCCCAGCACCAGGAACCCAGGTTCAATTCCAGCCTTGGGTAACTGTGTGGTGTTTGCGCATTCTCCCTGTTTTGGCAAGAATTTCCTCTGGATGCTCCAGTTTCCTCCCACACTCCAAAAATTTACTGGTTAAGCCAGGGTATATTGCCCTTTGGTGTCAGGGGAATTAGCAGGATAAATATGAGAGTTACAGCAATAGGGCCTAGGAAAGGCTATTGTCAGTGCAGACTCGATGGGCCAAGTGGCCTGTGTCTGCTCTGTTTCTTTATAGTTCATAAAGAAACCATTGGACTTTATGGTTCTATGATGATTTGAGTCACCAATTCAATGCCACCATGCTGGTCACTGATGAAGCAGAATTTGGAAGGGTGCCAACATTGGCAGCCTTCTCACCATTTTTAATTAGCAAGCTATTGATAACAAGCTTATTAACAACTCAATCCTCTGCAGTTTCATGATGCTGGCTGGATTTTATTGTGCGTCAGATCTAAAAGCGTTTGTGATTCATTAGCGTCTGCTATAACAAGGCAGCACAAGGCAACAGTCAGGGCCTGCCAAGCAGACCTTGGGTGGTTGTACTGGAAGATTCTGCTAGGGAAGGTGGCAGGATCAGTATGATCTTTAATCACCGTTAAATTAAAATTTCAGGCCTTTAATATGATTAATAAGGACTGATTTGAGAGCAGAGGACTTTACCATTCCAATTTGCTTTCCTCTGCCATGGGACACACCAACCTGCAATGCCAACTCTTAGAACACTCATGCCAAGGTATTATTCATAATTGCAATGTGACAGTGGGTGCAACAAAATTCAATATTTTATTACTATTTATTTATTGACTTCAGACCTTACAATAGTGCAGCACCTGATGCTAACTGCAAAATTGGTTGGGGACAAGAGGAAGAGTCTGTATCAGGAAGGCAAGCTTGCTAAGCAGCTGGCTTCCTACTAATCCACTGCTAATTGGTCATAACACGTTACATTCAGTGTGTATAAAAGATGAGGGGCTGGGGTCAGCGGACCACACACTTCTGGCTCAGCTTTCCACACCCCACTGAAAATCCTAAAATTCAATAGTGCAAAATAGTGCAATTCCCACAAAGAATTCAATATTGCAAAGAATTGAATACTGCAATTCTGACTGCATTCTCACAATGTGGGTCAAAGAGGAATTATTTTATGTGCAAGTGAAAGGTAGCCTCCGAGCAGGAGAAAATCTGTCGTACAGAAAGAGTCAATTCATTGTCCAACTAAAGGACGTGAACCAGATAGTCTCTAAGCACACATTTATCTGGTTGATTTCTGGGAGTGTACATGTGTCCATGTGGGTAAGACTGAATGTGGAAGATCCATTCAGCTACTCAGGTAAACAAGGTGCCTTATGTCTGTACTTAAAGAGCGTTGATAAAATTGCTGAAGATATTGATAACATACAGATGGATAAATTGCTGAGCTGATGGTTCCGGTTATAATTATAAAACAGAATGAAGTTGAATAAAAGCAAAATACTGCAGATTTGGGAAATCAAGTTCTGGGAAAGTTCAGTGGTCTGGCAGCATCTGTGAAGAGCAAAACATGTTTTGAGACTGTATGACTTCTTTAGAATGAATGAACGTTGGATGTATAGAAGTTCTAATCTTCACACAACAATTAACTTTAAACATTTGAGTGTAGTGAAACTGACCCCTTGTTTACTGAAGAACCTAGATACATTTTTGCTACTTGATAACCATAGAAAAAACATCACAGAAACCCTACAGTGCAGAATGAGGCCATTCAGCCCATTGAGTCTGCACTGCCAACAACTCCACCGAGGCCCCCCACCGACACCTCACATTTTACCTCACTAATCCCTCTAATCTATGCATCCTGGGAAATTAAGAGGCAATTTAGCATGGCCAATCCATCTAACCTGCACAACGTTGGAGTGTGGGAGGAAACCAGAGCACCCAGAAGACGCCCACACATACATGGGGAGAATGCGCAATCTCTGCACAGACACTGACCCAAGTCGGGAATTGAACTGGGTCCCTGGCGCTATGAGGCAGCAATGCTAACCACTGTGCCACCATGCCACCTCTGAAACACTTCCCTGGATGGGCTTCCAATCTTTGGGTTAACACCGAACTCACTAATCGATTGCGCCGCAGAGACACAGTAAGATCCTGAATAGGAATGGGTTTGGAGCTTCAAGATTTCTCTAACTCTATAGGGGGAGGGGGATTGAGGAGAAATTCTTGACAGAGGTTTCCTTTACTGATTATGGATTTCTGAGTAACAACATGGGCAGAATTTCCCCATCCAGCACGCCACAGGAATCATAGCAGGGAGTACACGGAACGTGCAAAGTAGCATTGACATTGAGCAGGATTTTCTAATCTTGCAGTGAGCGTGGCTGGAAAATTCCACACCAAATCTTTAACATAACATCACTGGTATCATTGCATTTGCCTCAGTCACATCCTTTCATCCTCTACTTGTTGAAGGGGAACTGAACACAGAACATAGAACAGTACAGCACAGTACTGGCCCTTTGGCCCTTGATGTTGTGCCAAGCTATGTCCAAAACCAAGATCAAGCTATCCCACTCCCTATCATTCTGGTGTGCTCTATGTATCTATTCAATAACCGCTTGAAAGTTCCTAAAGTGTCCGACTCCACTATCACAGCAGGCAGTATCTGCTTTAGGTATTGTCATGAAGCTATACCTCTTTGTTTCAGAAATACGATTTTCAAAACCTTTAGCTGACTGGAAATGCTGCAATTTGAAATGACATAGAACAAAATGTGAGGCCACCTTCCAAAGCAAAGGGGAGAAAAGGAAGTTAAGGACCCCTCCAAGGGAGTGTGAAGAGGGAAAAATATTTTTGGTAATTTACAGACATTAAACTCACCACTATCTAAGGAACGGATATTAAAATATAATGTGTTGGAATCTAATAAACTGTAATCTTATTAGGGCAATGTGGAACTGCTAACTAAGCAGGAAATATTAATGCACCCCATCCAAATGGAAACAGATTCTCAATATCCCTGGTGATATTCAAAAGATTCTGAAGATTTTTCTGATAAGTCAGCAAAGGCCAATGGCAGGCAGTAATAGCAACATTGAGCTGGCAGCAAGTACCACTTTTCTGACCATATTGTGCGACATAATGCCAAGGACTTTCATACACGGGTTCCGCACTGTATTGATGGTGGGTGGCCTCTGATTCACCCATCCTGCCATTACCCTAGCACTGTAATCATCAGGGTATTACATTTAAAGGCCACGCAAGCAGCCACACTTCATTTGATTTGATTTACTATTTTCACATGTATTAGCATACAGTAAAAAGTTTTGTTTCTTGTGCGCTATACAGACAAAACATACTGTTCATAGAGAAAGAAAGGAGACAGTGCAGAATGTAGTATTACAGCAATAATTAGGATGTAGAGAAAGATCAATTTAATGCAAGATATAAAATTGAATTAAAGCACTGTTAGCGAGTTTAAAAAAGTTAGAATGAAGTTTTAGAAACATAGAACGAGAGTAAAAGATCGAATTAGAACGTATGCTGGGCACAGCTTGTCAGAAGTCCCCTCACTTTGGCGCCATTTTGGGTCGTAGACTTTACAGGTCAGCAGGAAGTGACGGCTGCAAGAAGGGCCCAGTCTTCCTCCTTGGGATAAAGGGCAACTGAAGAGAGATCAAGAAGTCTACTCCCAGGTTTTTGGAGAGACTGATCAATGCTGTAGAGGCCTGTTTTGATGTGTTTTACCCACACTCAGGCAGAAAACCAGCCAGCAAGATGCCAAACACAGCATGAGAGGCAGTGACCACCATGGTCAGCACTAATGCCCTGCAGAAGAAGATGGCTATCCAGCGCAGGAAGAGAATGAATGATCTCTTCCATTTTTCCAGGGTAATTCACTCTCCTCATCATCTCACTTCATTGGGGATTTTTACAGTAACTTCATTGCAGTTTTAATGTAGGCCTACTTGAGACACTAATAATTAAAATTAAACTTTCAATAAACTGAAACCTCATGCACTCAGACATGCACAGGGATCTTTCCAGCTCGAAAGACACGATCACTTGCTCTCCCACACAACCTGAAATGGGCCCCCATGCCGATACTCTAGTTAAGAAAGCCCATCAATGCCTCCACTTTCTCAGAAGACTAAGGAAATTTGGCATGTCAGCTATGACTCTCACCAACTTTTACAGGTGCACCATAGAGAGTATTCTTTCTGGTTGTATCACAGCTAGGGGGCTCCTGCTCTGTCCATGTCTGCAGGGAACTGACATGGACAGAGCAGACAATCCATCACGCAAACCAGCCTCCCATCCATTGACTCTCTCTATACTTCCTGCTGCCTCAGCAAAGCAGCCAGCATAATTAAGGATACCACACACCCTGGACATTCTCTCTTCCAGCTTCTTCCTTCAGGAAAAAGATGTAAAAGTCTGAGATCACGTACCAATCGACACACAAACAGCTTCTTCCCTGCTGCTGTCAGTCTTTTGAATGGACTGATCTTGCATTAAGTTGATCTTTCTCTACACCCTGGCTTTGACTGTAACACCATTCTGATATCTCTCGTTTCTTTCTCTATGAACGGTATGTTTTGCCTGTATAGTGCACAAGAAACAATACTCTTCATTGTTAATACAACTGACAGTAATAAATCAAATCAAGTCAAACCAAATCAAAACACATTTTTAACTCCTTTGTGGTTGTATTCTCAATACTTTGTTGGTCCCAGTCACCATCCACTCATGCCAAGCATCCTTATCTCCCCTGTTAATTGTCCTGCTTCTCCTCTGTCCATCTATTTTCATGAAGGACAAGATAGTACACAGCAAGAGGGAATGATCCCACGTGGGTGGAGGCTGCCAGAGCTGAAGGTCTTTGTGAACTTTTGAGGACAGAACCATCTAGTCGGCCAGGGAGAACATCGACCATTCCTGTGTTGATGGCGAGGTTAGTTGTGATAAATCAAGTGAGGATCCAGCACTGCAGACAACAATACTGTGACTGATGTCTCCTGCTTCTAAAGGTTCCAGCTGTGCACTGATGAACTCTCTTTCACGGGTACATCTGGGAAGCAACCGAGGGAGTCCACCAGCAAATTCCTCAACTCCAACCCTGACAGCAGCTCAGAGAAGGGATTCGTGGACTCTGATGTACAAGAACTCTCACAGCACTTACCCACACACTCCACCAGCACAGGCAGACACATCTTGGTGGGATCTTGTTCTAGTCTAACATCAGGGTCACAATCTGGTGAGCACATCACACTTTCAGATCCACAGAGGCAGGGATTTTCCAAGGTGATGGCATTTGGAAGATTGCTGGAGGCCAGGAATCTGCTGAGTTCCAGTCAGATAATGAGCCTCTGAACTCAGTTGTGTCTCAGTTGCTAGAGCTCCAAAGGCAAACTCAGGAAAATCAGGAATGAATGTCTGGTACACTCCTCGGATTGAAAGGCTGCATGGAGGGGTCCATCTGCCTCAGGTCTGAGTAGTTGTGCTGATGCTCCCATGTAACAAAGATGGGAGCTACGAGGGGTCCTTGGTCCAAGATTTTTGTCCTGCACTGCTGCAGGACATGCACTCCATTGTGTAGGTACTCGCTGGGATTTTGATTTATTATTGTCACATGTATTAACAAACTGTGAAAAATATGGTTTCTTGCACATTATACAGATAAAGCATACTGTTCATAGAGAAGGAAACAAGACAGTGTAGAATGTTGTGTTACAGTCATAGCTAGGGCGTTGTAGTGTAAGATCAACTTAATGCAAAGTAGATCCATCCATAAGTTTGACAGGTTTGACAGCAGCAGGGAGGAAGCTGTTCTTGAGTCTGTGGTACATGACCTCAGATTTTTGTATCTTTTTCCCAACATAAGAGGTGGAAGAGAGAATGTCCAAGGTGCATAGGTTCCTTAACAACTGCTTTGCCGAGGCAGCGGTAAGTGTAGACAGAGTCAATGGATGGGAAACTGGTTTGCATGATGGATTGGGCTACATTTATGACCTTTTGTAGCTCCTCGCAATCTTGGGCAGAAAGGAGCCATACCAAGCTGTGATAAACCAGAAAGAATGCTTTCTATGGTGCATCTGTAAAAGTTGGTGAGAGTCGTAGCTGACAAGCCAAATTTCTTTAGTGTTCTGAGGAAGTAGAGGCATTGTGGGCTTTCTTAACTATAATGTTAGCATGGGGGGATCTGAATACCTGAAAACCTAAAGCTCTCAATGCCAACATCAGAGGACAACAGGGCTCCTTGAGATCACTCCAGTTCCCCTCTATTCCAAGGAGGAAGCCTGGGTCCTTGGGCACTCATGAGGAGATTATTTGATGCACACCCTGGGACCGTCCATCCAGATGACTCGGGAATGTCCCAACCTATCCAATCTCCTTTTCCTGTGATGTCTTCTGCTGCAGCTCCACAAGCTGAGGAGGGTGGCACTGCCACACTGCAGGACCCCAAAAGAATGTGAGGGACCCCCAAGTCTCAGCACCCCAGAAGGAGCCTGCAGCGGTCATCACAGAGAACAGGGTGTGGCAGAGGGCAGGCTGCCTTCAACTCTGCTGTAGATGTTGAGGATTCATCAAGGTGTAGCAGCAGGGTTAGAAAGGTTAAGAAGCTCTAATAGCACAGCGTGGGCACCGGAAGTTAACTGCAAAATGTTCTGTATAATAACCTCCCACTAATTCCATCCTTTCTTTAACTCGTTGCTCTGATGAGCCATTTTCCTGTAATTCTGATCTGAAATCCTAATTCCTGCACAAGATAGGTGCAGGATGCTCTGTTCAGGACTTCCTCCAGATGTTTAGTACAAGGTTTCCAGTGCATTGGTAGTGTTCATCGCAATGCTGAATAAATCAGTCATGCCTATATCTCGATGGGAATGAGGATGTCTCCCTCAATGTGCCTCCTATCCCAAGTGCTGAATGGTGGTCCAGTGATTAGCATTGCTGACTCACAGTGCCAGAGTCCCGGGTTCAAATCCCGGCTCAGGTCAGTGTCTGTGTGGAGTTTGTATATTCTCCCTGTATCTGTGTGGGTTTTCTCCAGGTACGTCAGTTTCCTCTGACAGTCCAAAGATGCGTGGGTTAGGTGGATTGGCCATGCTAAATTGCTTAGTGTCAGGGAGGTTAGCTAGGGTAAATGTGATTGGCGTAGACTCGATGGGAATGCCCTCCTTCTGCACTGTAAGATTCTATAAATGTCCAAGGCTTCCTTCACTCATTCCAATCATTCTCAATGTGTGCTCTCTGCACCACTGAGTTCCAGCTGCCCCTCCCACCACCCTCCCACCCCCTCCTCATCTATCAAGCCAAAGGTGAAATGACCAATAGAGCAAAGATTTTTGAGAAATACTTCAGCAGAAGGAACAGGCTGAACAGTCTCCCTCTCTCATATAGAACTCCTGCAGTGTAGAAGGAGGCCATTCAGCCCATCAAGTCTGCATTGACTCTCTGAACAAACATCTTACCCAGGACACACTACCCTACCCCATCCCTGTAATCCCAGGCAGTTACTATGGCTAATCCACCTTACTTATATATCTTGGGACTCTAAAGAACAACTTAGTGGATGGTCAATCCACTCTAATCTTCACATCATTGGACTGTGGGAGGAAACCCACTCTGACACAGAGAAAATGTGCAACTACACAGACGGTCACCCAGGACCAGAATTGAAACTAGGTCCTGGTGCTGTGAGGCAGCAGTGCTCACCATTGTGCTGGCCTCTCACTCTCTCCTAGAACAAGCTCAGTGATGCTAAGAGCACACATTGACTGGAATGAGTGCTGCAAGCCATGGATATTGTGGGAGACATCCTCATTCCCATCAAGATATAGGCATGATTGATATATCAGCACACCAAAGTCTACCAACAAAACAAAATCTTGTAAGGATTGCAACACTTTCTATATCAGACACCAACCAAGGAACCAACTAACTTAAATTGAACACGTTTAACAATCTATGCTCTAGGGACAAGCAAATGATGACTAACTATATATTCACTTAATTTTTTATTTGGACTCTAACTTTCCTTCATTTTGATATCATTGTGGTTTTTATTATTTTTCGTCTAATGAGTAACACATTTGCTCTTTCTTTGATTCAAAGGGAACATTGTTTGTTCAGTTCCCTCTTGTTCACGGCATCAATAATTAAACAAAACATACATCTGGATTTTAAAAAAAGGCACCCACTTGGAAAATTAAATTTAAAAGCTTTATGGTGCCAATACTGGAGGTTGAATAGAGGGGAACCAGTTCAATGCTCCTCCTTGGTTGTAGCAATATTTAGGTGGAATGAAAATTCTAGTGAGACAGTTTGAATGAGCAGAGTGTCTGCACTTTATCAACTACTTCATATGGATGAACAAAGCACATTCCTGGTCAAAGAATCGAATGGAATTCTTATATGTATTCTTCATCCCAGTTTGAGTCTGCAAGCCAAACAGTTGATCTTTATATTTAAGACATCTGTGAGCTGCTTCATCAGAAATCTTCACCTCTCTGAAACTTCATTGCATTTCATGACTACTATTGCTCACATCAGGAATTCAGGCTCCAAACTGCTCTAGTTGTCTGGGAAATGAACCCAAAATAATCATTAAATAATTGGTGGAATTTTACCATCCTGTCCACTAGGGGGATTGTAGTGGGTGGAACACAGAACATGCAAAGGCCCATTGACCTCAGGCAGGAGTTTCCAATCTTGTGGCGGGTGTGGCCAGAAAATCCCACCGGGTATGTCTGCAACTGAATGCCTAAGCTAAGATTGTGGATGCACTACGCTCACAGAGGGTTCCCCTCCCCGAAGTGGCACTGGTACTCAGAATCAGTAATCTCCCTCCAAGTTATTATTCCATAACATGTAGTCATTTACCTGACATTTATGGAACCCATCAGAGTTCTACAGAATAAACCCCTCTGTAGATAAGGCATTTAAAAAAAAAGAAACTAAAATAAAAACAGAAAGAGCTGGAAAAACTCAGCAGATCTGGCAGCATCTGTAGAGAGAGGAACAGAATTAACATTTCGAGTCAGGATGACTCTTCTTTGGAGTTAGGGTTTCCCAATATTTTCTATTTTTATTTCAGATTTGCAGCATCTGCAGTATTTTGCTTTTAGTAAAGAAGTTGTGTCCACTTTTGCGGAGGTTGATCTTGACTTTATATAGCATATATATTAACAATAATGAATTAGAAGACCATTTTCCACCTCTCCCCATTTGTTTTCAATGCCTGTCACACAAAATCAAAATTATGATGCTTTCAAAGTTTCCAAATAAAAGTCCACTTAAGACATCAATGCCCTTGTAATGTAGAACCACTTTTCATTGAGATTTTTCTTTTACAGAGAGACTGAAGCTAGGTTTGTTTCAATTACATTTCTTCTTCTGGGCTTGGTGTTTTGGAGAAGTGCTTATATCAAATATTGATTTTTAATACATTGACTGGAAACAGGAATTGGACTTGTAAAAAGACAAATTTTTTGAAATGAAGTGATTTCAATAATCTTCGAATAGCCCAATTTTCAACTCTAAGGAGAGGAGAGAGCAAATCTGTGAAATACTGTCACAGACAATGGCACCTCTGTTGCTTGCGAATGAACTTGCTTCCTGCATTATCAACATAACATCAACGGAAGCCACTTACAATGTTCAACAGCTGAAGGTGAACCATTCAAATGTTGATTGCTCACACACAATCTTCTTCTAAAGAAATTTCCTCAGCATAGATCAACAAGTTATAATTGGAACATTGCTTTACTCAGATCAGGTTAAGAATAAATAAAGTGACATCTTTGCTAAACTCAAGAGAAACTGTTCAGTTGGTTCTTTTATGATCAACATTTGAATAGTCACTGAATCGGTAAGTGTAACAAGCTTTCAACAGAAAAAAGTCTGCTGTGGTTAAATGAGGAGAGGGAAAAGAAGGGAGCCATTTGATCCCCTCCTCACCTGGTTGTAACAAGGGTCAGATGATCAATGTTATAATGAACAACTTATTATAAGTTTTATCTTGGTTATTTGTCAGCAGTAATCAAGTAAATCTGAAACACATAGATTTTAATTAAAGTTAGTTGAAATGATACTGCCAAAACAGAGATATATTGAGGCATTCGACACGAAAACATGTTATGCTGAACTTTTATAAAGCTCTAGTTATGTCGCAGCTAGAGTTCTGTGTCCAGTTCTGGACATCATTCTTTAGGAAAGATTGAAAGGTCCTGGAGACATTGCAAAGCTGATTTATCAGAATGGTTCCAGGGAGCTAGGGGCTGGGGAGACAGAGATTTATTTGCAAAGTTAGGTTGGAAAGGCTGGTATTGTTCTCCTTGGAGTAAAAGAGATTGAGGAGAGATTTGCCAGAGTGAACAAGATTATGGCAGACTTAGATGAGGTAAACAAGGAAAAACTCTTTGATGGTACAAAAAGTGAGGACACAAGAGTTGGGCAAGAGGATACAGCGTCATGCAGAAGTATGGAATCCTTCAGCGATGACTCGTCATTAAGCTGCATTGGATGGCACTTCACTTTAATAGATCATTCACATTTTAAATGGAAGATGGGCTTGCAGGAAATCTACCTCCTTTGTGCAGGTTGGAAACACACAAGAAGCTAACCAATGAAGTGTAAATAAAGTTCAATTGACAAAACATTATGAGCATGAGATGTTGGTATTAGGTAAGCAAGCTGATTGCTAGGCGCACCGTCTGCTCAATTATTAAAATTGAGCAACTTATGGTCCCTGCTTAACTCTTCAAAAAAATCCAGTTTACCAAGGCTCAAACCCAGCCCATCTTCTGAATGATTTCATTGTTGCTTTTTTTCAGAAAACTAAATGTTTTGGTTTTATCACTGATATTAATGGATTTCTTTCAAATAAAAATAATTTTGAATTTAATCTATCCCTGATACTGTGAAGAGTAGACAGGATACGTTCAATGCTTTCCTTGTGCTGATAATGAAAATGCATAAACTACAGAAAATGAAAAGTTCCTGATACAGCATTGTAAATGGGAAGGAATCGCAGAACATAATATGCAACTTATGTTTTAAAGTAATCTTCTAAACTCTGGGACGGCTTAGAGTTTAAAACAAACTGTTTAATAACCGGAGGAAATGTTAAATGACCTGAAAAACCCCACTGCAATTTCCCTTAAAACTAATAAAAACGCTTCTTGGCATGTTTTATGGTGATTAAAAATGAATATTCTGATTTTTGCATGTATTCAAACATGAGGAATGCATTTGAAGGGATTGATTGAACATTGAGTCAGAAATTCATCTCACTTACTGAGAAGTGAATCAGTTCAAAGTAATGAGGATAGGAAATGAAAAGCACAATAAGCACTGTCTAAAAGTTCACTTTGCAACTCTTATAAACATCGCTCTTGAGTTTTCACAAGGTTACACTTAGCGTGGGGAGTATTCTAAAGTTTAACTCTTATCATACAAACCATTAAATATATGATCATAGTGTATTTGACTGGCCAAGGGACAAGTTAAAGCTTCTAACAATGCAGTCTATATAAAATTTGGAGATTCATTCTCCATATTTTTTCACCTATTGCTATTTATTTTGGCCAACATTAGCGTGCAGTAATTTGTAGCCTATCCCTTTGCTGTTCAGGTCAGGTCATGTTGACTCCTCATTCGCTGAAATGTGTGTGCAGGTGCAAAAGGAAGAATATAACTTCCTGGCTGCGTCCAAAATCAGTTGCTTTTGCACTTACTCTGGGGGGCAGATCACAAAAAAAAACCAATTCTATTGTGAAGAATGTACTTAAACTTTAACACATTAACCAGTGAGCCCTTTTAAGCCCAGTTAAATCAAGACCATCTTTGAAACACTAGATATGAAGTACAACTTTCCAGATCCTCCAGATGGGTATTTAATAGATCTATTCAGAATAAGAGATTCTGCAGAATTTACTTGCCTCAATAATCAACACAAGTATCTGTAAAATGGATCATGAACCAACACAAAGTTTGTTAGATCAATGTGGGAGCAACATCAGCTGTGACAAAAGTCCTATCCTGCATAAGTTGGAAAATTGTGTCATTATTTTGGATATTATTATTTGGCAATGTGACATTTTACCATTATATTTCCTGTGATGCTAATTGTGTTCTCTCAGTGCCAATATCTAATCAAATAATATATTTGAACAGCATCAATTTAACTACATGGTGACCCACTGGTTAGCATTGCTGCCTCAGAGCCCTAGGGTTCCAGGTTCAACTCCTGGCTTGGATCACTGTCTGAGTGGAGTTTGCACATCCCCACCATGTCTACGTGGATTTTCCAGTTTCCTCCAACAGTCTGAAAGACAAGCTGGTTAGGCACATTGACCATGCTCAATTCTCCCTCAATGTACCTGAACAGGTGCCGGAGTATGGTGACTAGGGGATTTTCACAGTAACTTCATTGCAGCATTATTGTAAACTTACTTGTGACTAATAAATAAACTTTAACTTTAAAAATCAAACAAGGCACATATATAAAATTGTGATGGACTCACTGAGTGACACAGTGGTCAGCACTGTGGCCTTACAGCGCCAAGGATCCGGGTTCAAACCCAACCTTGGGTCCCTGTCTGTGTGGAGTTTGCGCATTCTCCCTGTGTCTACATGGGTTTCATTGGGGTTCTCCAGTTCCCTCTCACAGTCCTGCGCATGATGCTTTTTTGAAGAGACAGTGCAGACATAGTGTGCTGAATGGCCTCTTTCTGCACTATAGTAATTCTATGGTTCAATATATGTGGGAAATTCAATCATCCATCAGGGCTGAGCTTTGTGACTTCATTGAATTTAACTTTGAAGAGCAGGCAGACAGATTGAGGGATGATACTTAAACCCACACCCTGGGTTTTCCTACAGCATCATTGTGTATGTTATTGGGGCAGCTGGGAAGGAGGAGAGGCATTTGCTTTCCAGGCAACAAGCCTTAAGATGAGCTGATTGATAGCAATGGGTAGACATGGTGGAGTAAGTCATGCTCCTGGCTATAAGACTGGAAAAGTTTCAGTGTCCCGATTGAGATTGCAAAGTTTAACTCTTCATTGCTCTTTGATGAACCTTTTCTATGTCGCTTCTTCATACATGCAGCACCTCTCAATCTAAATAATGACACAATCCCCACCAGCTCCACAATTCTATCTGCTCAGACACATATCATGAGGCTATCACTTCATAGTCTCCCTACCTCCTCACTCAATCAGTATATAATCAGTAACAGAGTGCAGTAACGAAAGGAAGATTGGTGCAAACACTTGAAAGCTGTCTATAATTTTGTTTATGTGGTTGTTTATTCAGGAGTTTTAGCAATTTATGGGGCAGACAGTCATGCAGTAGGTATTCACACATTAAGGGTGAATTTCGAAAAGCTCCTCCTGATCATCTGCTGAAACTGCAGTGTAACAGCTGGAGAAACACTGCAAAATGTGTGCAAATAATGTTTCGGGCTCTTTCCCAGCATTACCATGACTCTTCTGCTAAAATTGCAGCAATCAAACAGAAATTCTCACACTGGGAATCTCCCTTGCTGATATTATACCCTTTGGCTTTGACTCCTGAGTTCATCTTAGGTTGATAAACCATCCCTGCTGATCAGATTAAATTCTCGCAGACAGTCTGACCTGAGGCATTGGCAAGTGTTGGTCCCACATGTAAAAGAAAGAAGCAGTTTGCAGCAATAAATCTGGGAGGGTTGCTGAGGACAGAATGCTAATGTTTGGCTTAGGTTAAAGGACATTGAAAAGAAAGTGTAGAAATAATTAAATACAAATAGCTTGTGTTATAACTAACCAGAATTCTCTAACCTCGCCCGCAGCTGGAATTCTCTGGACTTGCTGCAATGGATGGAGATTTGGCTGAGCGCTGAGCTTCTCTGTTCTCATTGGCAGTGATGGCAGGTAAACGATAGCAGAAAATTCTGGTCCAGGTGTTGCTTGCCACTGATGTGTCCAAAATTGGGTGGCATGATAGCACATGGTCAACACTGCTGCCTCACAGTACAATTCCTGCTTTGGGCCACTGTCTGTGTGGAGTTTGCAATTCTCTCGTGTCTGAGAGAGTTTCATCCGGGTGCTCCAGTTTCCTCCTACAATCCGAAAGACTTGCTGGTTAGATGCATTGAACCAAACGTGCTGGCAACTTGGAGAATTTCACAGTAACTTCATTGCAGTGTTAATACAAGCCTTACTTGTAACTAAACAATAAACTTTACTTTTAAAAAACTGTGGAAAAAAGCCCTTCAACTTTCAAGCACTCCTGGTCGCAAATTGATCTGCTCATTGAACTCGTGTAATAAAGGTTGTGATGACTATGTGATAAATGGTGAACTAAGAAAGCAAATTGATCAACCAGCTGAGTCTGCAAACAGCTAACTCATTTGCTCAGAATCACACGCCTGATGCCTTGAATAATTCTCCTCATTAAGGAATACAGTCAAGGTTATGGAGAGTGAGCAAGCTGTAATCAGTGAGTGCGAATTGTGGTTTCATAATAAATAAATCCACATTACTGTTTTGGAGTCTGTGTTGTTAAATGGTGGCAGCACAATCAATGGACTGTGAAGAACAATCAGTTTTTGAAGGTGAGGTGAAACGTTAATGAAGATTCTTGTTTTTCTTTCTGTTTGGCTGCTATTTCCAAAAGCTTGCTCTGAATTTCTGCTCAAGTGGGGGAGTTATTTTGCCTCTTTTATTAGAGGGTTCCTGTAATGAGTCTTATTTATTTATAAAATTCACGTGTGTGACAACAAATTTGAAATTATTTGTGAAAAATTTGCAACTTGCAATCATTTAAGTTTAAAGTTTATTTATTAGTGCCACAAGTAAGCTTACATTAACACTGCAATGAAGTTATGGTGAAAATCCCCTGTTCGGGTACATTAAGAGAAAATTTAGCATGGCCAATACATTTAACCAGATGTCTTGCAGGAGGAAACCGGAGCACTGGAAGGAAATTCATCCAGAGACAGTATAAACATGCAAACTCCACACAGACATTGACCCAAGTCGGGAATCAAACTTGGGTCCCTAGTGCTGTGAGGCAAGCTAACCACAGTGCCGTCGTTCCACTTGTGGGAGCAAAGCAGAAATTGATGCAAGTGAGTTGTCTCAACATATTATGATATAAACCGACCCAATGGCTGCCTGTGGCTTTATACAACCATTCTTTATCCTGATAATATTCCTTCCTTCTGACTTCTATGTTCTAGAATAATATTGTTAATTATGACAACATACATAACTAATATTACCTTCCTAGTCTATACTGATGAGACAATATGACCATAAGCAATATGTTCTATGGTGAAAGGTTGGATTAGGAAGAGAAAAAGTTAACTTGTTTAAAAAAGATCAGAATTTTAAATTTAGTTCAGGAATATGTAATGGGAAATATCTGTAAGTTTATAATTGTAACCATGAATCTGAATTGGTTTTTGTGACATTTTTGGATTTTGACTAATTCCCTCATGGGCTGGTCATGGTTTCCATCCATTATTTTTGAGCTTGATCCTTATTCCCCTCTGCATTGGTAGCTTATTCTGCAGAAGGAGTGGTATCTCCATCTGATCTCTTCTGGTGCAGTGGTTTGTATGTTTCTGTAATGATGTGGAGATGCTGTTGTTGGACTGGGGTAAAGACAACAAGAAGTCTCATAACACCAGGTTAAAGTTGGTAGCCAAGTTTGCGCACATGAGAATGGCCTCAAATGGGATCTTGGGTTCATGTCACACTATTTGTAATCCCAATGACTTGCCTGGGCTTGCAAAATTTCACTTACTGTCCTGGCTGGAAGCAATACACATCTCTTTAACCTATGCTTAATGCGATCTCCATTCACAATGTCTAACACCTTTAAGGCTTGATTAGCTGTAAAAACTCACATTCTAATCAGTATACTGTAAACTGAGTGTGTGTCTTTACATCCACTGTTTGTGATCAGAATTCCCCATTCCCCTGACGAAGGGTCAGGGACCCAAAAGTTAGTGCTTTTGCTACCAAATAAAACTGTTGGACTTTAAACTGGTATTGTGAAACTACTTACTATGTTTCTGTAATGCCTAGAAAGCTTTATCCTGTATCTTTCAGATAATTGAGACCAAGTTTTGACATTACAAATATGCATTTTCCCAAGCTGCAAAATGACAGCTGAAAATAGCTCAGCAATTTTGAAATGTTGGAGTAACTCTTAAATATAAACCTTCTAATAGGAAACTTGCTTTAAGCAGAATCTAAATGTGTGCTGTATGTACTAATTATTACACACTTTCTGAAAACTGGAAAAGGTGCAATTGTTACATTAGCTTACTGCAGGCAATAGGAGAGACTCTTGATTCCTATATACTGTTAAACTTGTTTCTATTCTCTACGTGCTTGGGTTCCCAGCTTGAGCTGCTCCTGCTTTGTGCCCATTTCCTCACCTTCATCTTTTGCCAAACACAGCATCTTCCTATCCAGCAGATGTCGCAGTTCCCAGTAGCGTACTTTCAGCATGGGAGTTCCCTACTGTAACAGTTGAGCTCTGGCATGAACTTACACAGAATGAAAATGGCAAAGCGGTTTTTTTAAGTTGCTTCACGGACTCTAGCCATTTGTAATTTTTGAAGCTTGGGGCAGGATTATCCAGTCATGTCCACTCCAAGACCAGAAATTCCCACTCAACATCAACAAACTTTTAATGATCTTTCAAATTTTGTGTCTCGACCAGGGACAATTCCCATCACAGACAGGACTGAAAAATCCATGTTTCCAAGCATACATGGAGAATGAGCAGCTGATCCAATACTTGAAGGGGCTTCTCCTCAATCTCTGGCTCCACTTCAGTCATGTTCCTGATCCTAGGCCACCCAGTGCAGAGGGATCAGACAAGTCACTGCATCTGCTCCACACCTGGCCAAGGTGGGCATGCTGGAGACTCCTTCTTGGGATGGTTTCTCAGACTGCCTTCTTCTTTTCTCATGGTCATGTGGACTTCTGAGTGACATTTGCACCATGCACTGACTGACGTATGTGGCTGACAATGTGAATAATAATATGATTTAATTTGATAAGTTTCCTTTCACTTTTAGAATGATTTGAGTATCTAGCATTTGTACCCCTTGAAGGCTATTGTGTGATGGGGGAGTTGGGGTTGGGGTTGTCCTAATTGTCCATTTGAATAGATATGTTTTTATTTGCAAATTCACTCAGGTTTCTGTGGTTACTAAAAGTTATCAGTTGTAAATGTCAATATTTTTTTTTTAAGCAACACAGCACGGGAAACAGGCCCTTCGGCCCAACGAGCCCGCGCCACCGTAATACCAAATACATTATCCTATATAATAATATATATATTAATCCTAATTTGGAAAATTTTCACCATAGGGACAATTTGTTACCCAATCAGCCTAAGAGCGAATTTTTGGGTTGTGGGAGGAAACCGGAGTGCCCGGAGAAACCCACGCAACCACGGGGAGAACGCGCAAACTCCCGCAGACACCGGCCCAATTCCAAGTGTCTGCACAGCCACATCGATAGTCTATGAGCTGTCATGGTGCCCTTCAGGTGGTCCACATAAAGCACTCATATACGACATGAGGTACCAGGCAACCCAGGAATCAACATCCAAGAGCTGTCCTCGCACCACCTGCCGAATGCGTGCTCAAATTATGGACCGAATTACCTGTGGAAAAAAGCCGTAGTTAAACAGTCCTACTATATCCCTCTATCTGCATACTGCTCATGTGGCTGTCCAAGAGACCCTTAAACAGCCCCAGCGTGCCTGCTCCCACCACCTTACTCGGCAGTGCATTCACACCCCCACTACCCTTTGTGTGAAAAACTGCCTTCTAATATTCGTCCTATACATAGCCCCCCTCACCCTATGGCCATGACCTCTCGTCCTATCCATTTCTAAAGGTGGAAAACGTTTACCTCCGTTTACTCTATCTATACCCCTTATAATCTTATACACCTCTGAGATCCCCTCTAAGCCGACGTCTTTCAAGGGAAAACAACCCCAGTCTATCTAATCGTTCCTCATAGGACAGTCCTTCCATACCAGCCAGCATCCTGGTAAACCTCCTCTGCACTCTCTCCAAGGACTCCACATCCTTCCGATAGTACGGAGACCAGAACTGGGCGCAGTATTCCAAGTGATGCCTAACCAAAGTTGTATACAACTGCAACATCAAACTCCTACTCTTATATTCTATACCCTTTTCTATGAAAGCTAACATACTATACGCCTTCTTTGTCACCTTCTCCACCTGTGAGGACACCTTCAGAGACTTGTGAACCTGCACCCCTAAGTCTCTCTGCGTCTCTATGCTCCTTATAGTTTTACCTTTTATCCTATAATTCTCTTCTACATTTTTCCGGCCAAAATGCATCACCTCGCATTTTTCCGGATTAAATTCCATTTGCCATCTATCTGCCCAATCTATCAACCTGTCTATGTCCTGTTGTATTGCCTGACACTGCTCTTCTGTACCCGCCAATCCAAGCATCTTGGTGTCATCAGCAAATTAGCTGATCTCACCACCTACCCCTACTTCCAAGTCGTTTATGTAGACCACAAATAGAAGAGGACCTAGTACTGAGCCTTGTGGCACTCCACTAGTGACAGGCTTCCAGCTGGAAAAAGAGCCTTCCACTACTACCCTCTGTCTCCTCCTCCCGAGCCAGTTCTCGACCCATCTACATACCCGACCCTGTATCCCATGCGCCTTCCCCTTCTCTATCAGTCTACCATGAGGAACCTTGTCAAACGCCTTACTGAAATCCATGTAGACGACATCAACAGCCTGTCCTTCATCAACTGTTTTTGTCACTTCTTCAAAAAATTCCACCAGATTCGTAAGACAAGACTTCCCCTTGACGAAGCCATGCTGCGTATCCCTGATCAGATCGCAGCTCTCCAGATGCTCATACATCCTGTCCCTGAGGATCCTCTCCATTAGCTTACCTATAACTGAAGTCAAGCTCACCGGCCTATAGTTCCCTGGGTGATCCCTCTGACCTTTTTTAAACAACAGTACTACGTTTGCTATCCTCCAGTCCTCTGGGACCTCACCTGTGTCCAAGGAAGAGACAAAGATTTGCGTCAGAGGCCCAGCCAAGTCTTCCCTCAACTCCCTTAGCAGCCTGGGGTAAATGCCATCAGGCCCCGGAGCTTTATATGTCTTTAAGCTGCCTAACAGCCCCAACACCTCTTTCCTCGTAATCCGTATTTCCCTCAACCAATCCTCAACTTTGTCAACATCAGGCACAGACATCTGTCCAGTCTCCTGCGTGAATACCGACGCAAAGTATTCATTCAGGATCTCCCCCATCCCCTCAGGCTCTAAGCATAGATCCCCTCCACTGTCCCTAAGAGGTCCAATCTTGCCTCTAACCATCCTTTTGCTCCTTACATAGGTGTAAAATGCCTTTGGATTTTCTTTAATCCTACCTGCCAGAGCCACCTCATGGCCCCTTTTTGCCTTTCTAATACCCCTTTTTAGAACCCGTCTACACTCTCTATAAGCTTCCAGCGCTATCTCAGTCCCTAGTTGCCTAGATCTAATGTAAGCCTCTCTCTTTTTCTTGATCAAGTCCTCAATCTCACTGGTAAGCCAAGGTTCTCTAATCCT
Source organism: Sphyrna mokarran (assembly GCA_024679065.1). Lineage (NCBI taxonomy): Eukaryota > Metazoa > Chordata > Chondrichthyes > Carcharhiniformes > Carcharhinidae > Sphyrna > Sphyrna mokarran. The sequence goes on from JAGIQG010000019.1 coordinate 27,491,610, forward strand.
ACCTTTCCCATCCTTCCTCCTTGCCGGCACGTATCTTTCCTGCAGAGAGTTTAGTTTTCCCTTGAAAGACTCCCACATGTACCTCGTCGACCTGCCCTCAAAAAGCTTATCCCAATCCGTATCTTTAAGATCTTGCCTAATCTGGCCGTATCTAGCCCTCCCCCAGTTAAATACCCTCCCTTTTGGGCCAGTCTCATCCTTTTCCATTAATATCCTAAAGCAGACAGAGTTGTGATCACTATTTGACACCTGCTCTCCTACCTCGACGTCAACCACCTGGCCTGGCTCATTCCCCAGAACCAAATCCAGTATAGCCCCCTCTCTAGTCGGGCCATCCACATACTGCTCCAAGGACCCTTCCAAAACACACTGTACAAATTCCTCCCCATCCACTCCTACAGCCCTGGGCACACTCCAATCTACTCCAGGAAAATTGAAATCTCCCACACTACCACCCTATTTTTCCTACACTTATCTAAAATGTCCCTGCATATCCCTTCTTCCACAGCCTGCGGGCTGTTGGGCGGTCTGTAGTAAACACCCAACAGAGTATATTGATGGATATAAATGTAGTGGATATCTATCCATCATCCCAGACAAGGCATTCGACAAAAACTGTAAGCTATTTAAAGATAAAGCAAGGAATTTTGCATTTAAATATGGAGAGTTTGAAAGACACATCTACAAATGTCCTACTTGAACAATGCATGGCATGAAATGATTCAGCTCTCTGTTTCCCAAATTATGCTGTTCTTTTCAGCCAATGTTGTTAACTTAAAGTCAGATTTTATCTCAGTTTCACCATAAGGCATAGCATCCCTACAGTGCAGAAGGAGGCCATTCGGCCCATCAAGTCTGCACTGACCACAATCCCATTCAGGCCCTATCCCATATCTTCACCCATTTACCCTAGCTAGTCTCCCTGACACTAAGGGGCAATTTAGCATGGCCAATCCACCTAACCTCAGTTCTAAAGGGTCATTCCTTTACTCTGAGGCTGTGTCCTCAGGCCCTAGTCTCTCCTATTATTGGAAACATCTTCCCCATGACTATTTTATCCAGGCCTTTGATTACTCTAAGTTTCAATGAGATTGCCCCATCATCCTTTTAAATTCTAGCTGGAGGAAACCTACACAAACACAGGGAGAATGTGCAAATCCCACATAGACAGTGACCCAAGTCAGGAATTGAACCATGCTCGCTGATGCTGTGAGGCAGCAGTGCTAACTACTGTGCTACCGTGCTACAGGAGCAGAATTAGGTCATTAAGCCATTGAGTCTGCTCCACCCAATCAATCATGGTTGATAAGCTTCTTAACCGCATTCTCCCACATTTTACAGTAACCGTTGATTCCATTACCAATTAAGAACCTATCTATCTCTGTCTTAAATGCACTCAATGACCTGGCCTCCACGGCCTTCTGTGGCAATGAATTCCATAGATTCACCACCTTCCGACTGAAGAAATTCCTCCTCATCTCAGTTCTAAAGTGTGATCCCTTCACTCTGAGGCTGTGTCCTCAGGTCCTAGTCTCTCTTACTAACGGAAACATCTTCCCCATCTTCACCCTATCCAGGCCTTTCATTACTCAGTTTCCATGAGATTCCCCCCCTCATCTTTTTAAATTTCCTTGAGTACAGACTCAGAATCCTCAGACTCCTTGCATGTCAAGCATTTCATTCCCGGGACCTGCCAAGAAGAACATACTTACTGAATTGTGATTCTTCAGCTGTATTAAGCCAGATTTACAACACTTTGCCCTGCCCCAATCCCCAGATGTTCTGCCTTTCTCCTTCAACGTTGATTTAATATGCTCCAGATCAATAATTTCCAGTTAACTACTTCATCACATTCCATATTTAAGCAGCAAGTTGATTTGTCAATACTTCCATACTGTCGTGCGACAAATGCTGATGAAGATGTACTCAAGTCATGAAATATTTTATTACTCTGCCAGAAAAGCAGTCACTTTTTGAGTCGCTTAGCAACCACTAGTAACAATGTTGCACATAATCTGTAATATACGAAGTGGTAATGAATGACTTCACTCACTCTGCAATCAAATTCTGTCATCAATATTAACATGTAGTTCGTTTAAAAGTGCAAAATGGAATGATTAAGCCAAGCACTGAAGCCAAGTCTAGCTTTTAGTCTCTGACAGGTTTGTACTTGTTAAATGGCCTGGTCAAAGCCCGCAGCCAACTGCAGTCCACATGTTTAACAGAGACCATGTCACTTATTCAAATTAAAACTTAGCTAAGGTTAAGAAATGGGCATCAAACAAATTTCGGAACTGATTGATTCCGTTCTTCCATGTAGATAGCCAAGCCTTCGACAATAAAATGTGTACGTTTCCAGTACACTTCTTCAGTGATTATTTAAAGATGCTTTTCTTTCAAGCATGAGAACAAAATGGGAAGTGGCTAATTGAAGGGATCAAGGCAAACTGAGACTTGTTAATGTATACTTTATAATGAAAATGTCTATCAAGATCAAATTTCCATTGGGACATAATATGTACATCTTGAATTTTTGACAGATACATTTCCCCATCCAAAGTTAAATTTCCAATTCTCTTCCCACACTCAGTGGTGCACGAAGGCAGACCTTACTATATTTTCATAGCAAGTAATTTCCGGAACAGGGATTTATTGCTTGAGAGGCATCACATGGCTGATCAGGAGCCTCTCCCCCTCTTACCACCAGCCATTGGCATGTTTGGAAGGATTTGCAGGTTGACACTCAACCTGTTGCATTATGAATGCTCCTTCCTTGATCATCAAGTCCTGGGGTCGGACTCAAACCCAGGGCTCAGAGGCAGGCGTGCTACCCATTGTGCTATAAAATCTCCCAACATTGAATTCATCAGCAGAATATATCATGCATACTTGTCCAACAGCACTTTCAGATGCTAATGATCCCCTGAATTGATTAAGATGAGGTCCTGAACAGAAATGCTTGTGTTTAATACAAAGTGGCATCTTGCTAACGGATTTGAAGCTTGTGCTAAGAATAGCTGCCTCTAAGCTCGTTAAAAGTCATTAAGGGTGAGCCACAGTGATCAGTTCTGGAGCCTCAACTGTTTACAATTCATATAAAAACTTGGATGAAAGCACCAAAGATACAGTTACTAAATTTGCTGCTGACATGAAGATAGATTCGAAAGTAAATAATGAAGAGGACGTAAGGACACTGCAAAGTGACATAGATACGTTAAATGAGTAAAGATCTGGCAAATGGTGTCTAGTGTGGGCCAATGTGAAAATGTCTATTTGGGCAGGAAGGATAAAGAAGAAGCTTATTATTTCAATGGTAAGTGATTGCAGAGCTCTGGGGTACAGAGGGATCTGGATGTCCTAGTGGGTGAGTCAGAAAAGCTAGTATCCAGTAGCAGCAAATAATTAGGAAAGTTAATGGAATGTTATTCTTTGTTGTGAGGGGAATTATTATAAAAGTAAGGAGTTTATGCTTCAGTTACATGGCGTTGGTGAGGCCACGTGTACAAAATTGGTCTCCTTATTTTGGGAAATATGTAAATGCATCAAGCAGTTCAGAGAAAGTTTGGTCAACTAATACCAGGAATGAGCAGATTGTCTTATGAGGAAAGGTTGGTGAGATTAGGCTTGTGTTCATTAGAGTTTAGAAGAAAAAGAGGTGACTTGATTGAAACATTTACGATCCTGAGGGGTATTGAGAGGGTGGATGTGGTGTGGATGTTTTGTCTGGGGGGAAGCACTGTGGTTAGCACTGCTGCCTTAAAGTGCCAGGGACCCAGATTTGATTTCTGTGTGGGTCACTGTCTGTGTGGAGTTTGTACATTCTCCTTGTGTCTGCGTGGGATTCCTCCACGTACTCCAGTTTCCTCCCAGAATCTGAAAGACATGTTGATTAGGTGCATTGACCCAACAAGTGCCAGAATGCTTCGACTAGGGGAATTTCACAGTACCTTCATTGCAATGTTAACACACACCTTATTTGTGACTAATAAATAAACTTTAAAGTTTCTTGTCAGAGAATGTAGAACTAGGGATCACTGTTTAAAAACAACTTGATTTGATTTATTATTAACATATAGTGAAAATTATTGATTCTTGTGCATTACATACAAACAAAACATACCATTCATAGAGAAAGAAATGAGAGAGTGCAGAATATAGCATTATAATCATCACTCGAGTGTAGACAAAGATCAACTTAATGCAGGGTAAATCCATTCAAAAGTCTGACAGCAGCAGGGAAGAAGCTGTTCTTGAGTCAGTTGGTATGTGAGCTCTGACTTTTGTATTTTTTCCTCGGCAGAAGAAGGTGGAAGAGACAAAGTCTGGGGTGCGTGATGTCCTTAATTATGTTGGCTGCTTTGCCGAATCAGCAGAAAGTGTAGGCAGAGTTAATGGATGGGAGGCTGGTTTGTGTGATGGATTGGACTACATTCACGATCTTTTGTAGCTCCTCACGGTCATGGGCAGAGTAAGGAGACATGCCAGGCTGTGATACAACAAAAAGAATGCTTTATGTGGTATATCTGTAAAAGTTGGTGAGATGCATAGCTGACATGGCAAATTTCCCTAGTCTTCTGAGAAAGTAGAGGCATTGATGGGCTTTCTTAACTATAGTGTCAGCAAAGGGGGACCAGGACAGAGTGTTAGTGATCTGGACACCTAAAAACTTGAAGGTCTCAACCCTTTCTACTTCGTCCCTATTGATTGTAGACAGGGGCACGTTCTCGTCTATGCTTCCTGAAGTTGATGACAATCATTTTGTTGACAATGAGGAGAGATTATTGTTGCCACACTAGTTCACCAGATTCTCTATCTCATTCCTGTACTCTGTCTCATCATTGAGATCCGACCCAAGCAAACTTGAAAATCAAATTGGAGGGGAATTTGGCCACACAATCATAGGTGTATAAGGAGTATGGTCGGGGGCTGAGAACACAGCCTTGTGAGGCACCAGTGTTAAGGAAGATTGTGGAGGGGGTGTTGTTGCCTATCCTTACTGATTGTGATCTGTGAGTTAGGAAGTTCAGGATCCAGTTGCAGTGGAAGGTGCTGAGGTCCAGGCCACAGAGTTTGGAGATGGGTTTTATGGGAATAATAGTGTTGAAGGCTGAGCTGTATAAGGATAATAAGATGGTGATGAGGAGATTTTCTTTCTTTGAGAGTAGTGAGTCTCTGGGATCCTCTTTCTTCGAAGGCAGTGCAAGCAGGACTTATGGATATTTTTAAGGCAAAGCTAGACAGATTCTTGAATGACAAAGGGGTGAAAGATTATCCAGGATCAGCAAGAATGTGGGGTCAAGGTTACAATCAGGTTAGCCATGATCTTATTGAATGATGGAGCAGGCTAAAGGTGCCAACTGACCTCCTGCTCCTAATCTGTATGCTTGTATGTTCATATTAATGGTGAGTACTCATTAAAGAAGCTGCAGACGTTTTAGTGGAAGCGCTTGTCCTAAAACCCTCTCCAACTGAATCCACATATATAAAAGTGTCAATCTCGATTTCAAACTCTACATAAAAGATAAAAACAGAAAATGCTGGAAAAATTCAGCAGGTCTGGCAGCAGCTGTCTCAGTAAAGTTTCACAACACCAATTTTAAATCCAACCAATTTATTTGATAGTAAATTCGCGAGCTTTCGACACTATGTGCCTTCGTCAGGCAAATGCAGTGTTCTGGTCTGCAATAGCACTCATACCAACACAGACAGTCATAGATTGCTGATTAGAATGCGAATCCTTACATCTAACCTGCTATTCAAGTGTTAAAGTGGCTAACAATGTGTGTGAAGGGAATCCTGAGCATTGGTTAGAGAATTGTGTATTTTCTCCAGACAGCACAGTAAGTGAGGTTTTTTGCTAACCCAGGCAAGTTACGGGGGTTACAGATAGTGTGTCATGAAGCCAAGATCCCTGTTAAGACCGTCCTCATGTGTGCGGAACTTGGCTATCAGTCTCTGCTCAGCGACTCTGCGCTGTCATGTGTCACGAAGGCCCCCTTGAAGAACATTTACCCGCAGGTCGGAGGCCGAATGCCCATGACTGCTGAAGTGTTCGCCCACAGGAAGGGAACTGTTTTGCCTGGTGATTGTTGAGCGATGCTCATTCATCCGCTGTCGTAGTGTCTGCATGGTCTCCCCAATGTACCATGCTTCGGGACATCCTTTCTTGCAACGTATTAGGTAGACAACGTTGGCCGAGTTGCAAGAGTATGTACCGTGTACCTGGTGAATGGTATCCTCACGTTTGATGATGTCGTCCATGTCTATGATCTGGCATGTCTTGCAAAGGTTGCTGTGGCAGGGTTGTGTGATATTGTGGTCACTGTTCTCTTGAAGGTTGGGTAGTTTGCTGCAAACAATGATCTGTCTGAGGTTGTGTGGTTGTCTGAAAGCAAGAAGTGGGGGGGTGGGGATGGCCCTAGCGAGATGTTCATCGTCATCAATGATATGTTGAAGACTCCGGAGAAGATGTCGTAGCTTCTCCGCTCTGGGGAAGTACTGGACAACAAAGGGTACTCTGTCCACCGTGTCCCGTGTTCGTCTTCTGAGGAGGTCAGTGCGGTTTATCGCTGTGACACGTCAGAACTGTCAATTGATGAGTCGAGCGCCATATCCTGTTCTCACGTGGGCATCCTTCAGCGTCTGGAGGTGTCTGTCACCTCATCTGAGCAAATTCTGTTATACGGAGGGCTTGTCCATAGGGAATGGCTTCTTTAACATGTCTAGAGTGGAAGCTGGAGAAGTGGAGCATTGTGAAGTTGTCTGTCGGTTTGCGGTACAGTGAGGTGCTGAGGTGACCATCCTTGATGGAGATGCGTGTGTCCAAGAATGCAACTGATTCTGGAGAATAGTCCATGGTGAGTCTGATGGTGGGATGGAACTTGTTGATATCATCATACAGTTGTTTCAATGATTGTTCACCATGGGTCTAAAGGAAAAAGATGTCATCAATGTATCTAGTATATAACCTTGGTTGAAGATCTCGTGTGGTGAAGAAGTCTTGTTCGAACCTGTGCGTAAAGATGTTGGCATACTGAGGTGCGAATTTGGTCCCCATGGCTGTTCTGTGTGTCTGAATGAAAAGCTGATTGTTGAAGGTGAAGATATTGTGGTCGAAGATGAAGCGGATGAGTTGTAAAATTGCATCCGGAAACTGACAGTTGTTGGCATTGAGTACTGAGGCAGTTGCAGCAATACCATCGTCGTGGGGGATGTTGGTGTAGAGCACCGAGACATCCATTGTGACAAGGACTGTCCCTGGTTCAACTGCTCCATGTGTGCTGAGTTTCTGTAGGAAGTCCATAGTGTCAAGACAAAAGCTGGGGGTTCTTTATACAATGGGTTTCAGGATGCCCTCGATATAGCCGGAAAGGTTCTCACACAGGGTCCCATTGCCCAATACGATGGGACGGCTGGGTATGTTTGCCTTGTGTATCTTTGGGAGGCAGTAGAGATCTCCAATGCGGGGAGTACGTGGAATGAGAGCCCGGAGAGTATTCTGAAGGTCCAGATCAAAGGTTTTGATCAGAGTGTTGAGTTGACGAGTGTGTTCTTTGGTCGGATCTGCTGGTAACTGTTTATAGTGTTTCACATTGTTTAGTTGTCGGTACACTTCTTCACAGTAGTCTGTTCTGTTCAGTATGACCGTGGCGCCTCCTTTGCTGGTTTGATGACAATGTTGCGGTTGGTCTTGAGAGCACGGATGGCCTTGCTTTGTGCTTGGGTGATGTTCGGGACTGTCTTGTAAGTGCGGTTGATGAATCTGGTGTTCACACACCTCCTGATGGCTTGGGCATACATGTCCAGTCGGGGGCAGCGGCCTTCTGGAGGAGTCCAATTGGATTCATTCCTCTTCGGTTGCTGCACTGCAGATCCCTCTGTCGGCTGTTCTGATCCCTCAGAGTCACTGAGCAGAGACTGATAGCCAAGTTCCGCACACATGAGGACGGTCTTAATAGGGTTCTTGGCTTCATGACACACTATCTGTAACCCCCGTAACTTGCCTGAGTTAGCAAAAAACCTCACTTACTGTGCTGTCTGGAGAAAATACACAATTCTCTAACCAATGCTCAGGATTCCTTTCACACACATTGTTAGCCACTTTAACACTTGAATAGCAGGTTAGATGTAATGATTCGCTTTCTAATCAGCAATCTATGACTGAATGTGTTGCTATTGCAGACCCGAACACTGCATTTGCCTGACGAAGGCACATAGTGTCGAAAGCTCGCGAATTTACTATCAAATAAATTGGTTGGATTTAAAATTGGTGTTGATAAACTGAGTTTACCCCAGTCCAACACCGGCATCTTTACATCACAGCAGCTGTCTGGCAGAGAGAAAAAGAATCAATGTTTTGAGTCTGTAATGACTCAAGAGGGAGAAATGTGATGGATTAAATACTCACCTGATCCATACTCACTTTCGGCAGTGCTCCGAAAGCTCATGATTCCAAATAAATCTGTCGCACTTTAACTTGATGTTGTGAGATGTCTTACAGATTTAATACTGTTTAGGAGGAGGTAGCACAAAATAAAAAGCTAGAAATAAGTGTGAGCTAGGAGAGATTTGACAAAGATATCATAGACACAAGATAAAGGAAGTGTTAAGTATGTGTTAAAGGTCAGAGAAATTTTGAAATTGCATTAAAGTAAGTTAGCAGAATGTGTTAATTGCAGAACAAGGGTCAGCACTCTGTGGAAGTGAAATATAAGAACGTGTGACAAGTGGATCTTTGGGAAGGGAGTCATTGGGACAAAGTAATTGGATTTTAAAAGGGAGTCACAATGCAGGAGAGAGTTCATAGTCTGAATTTGTTAAACTCAATGTTAAATTCAGTCGACTGTAAAGTGTCTAATTGAAAAAGGAATAGTCACTTCATCTTCATTGCTAGTGGAGCTGTGGAGACAATCTCAGAAACACATTACAAAACTTTGTGGGACGCTTTGTCAATATCTCACTCACTGTCCAGCAACACTAATTCTGGAAATTTTTTGAGAACTTCACATAAAATGAATGACACTCGACTTTACTGGATGTTTTACAGGAATCACCAAGGGAAAGTCAAGGCTTGGCTCTGGGCATCTTGCTCAGGATCCACTACGGTGAAGGAGGAAATGAGACTGGGAGAGCAACACCAGCAGGAGAGAGGGGCAGGAAGTTAAGGTGGACTCCTTGTTCTCTGTGGGGTGGGATATCCCTCTTCGTCTGGCCCTTTAGGTGTTGCCTGAGAACCTGTACACCTTCTATTTCAGTCCCTGAGTTGTCCTGCCCTTTGCTTCTGTGTATCAGTCTGTGCACTCCCCAGATCCAGTGGCAATGAATGTGAGGTGTTTACAAATGCTGTGCTGCGAAAACTGGCTCTAACCAGCACCTGTGTGTTAAACCAACTGGTACGTGGTGCTTTTCCAGGCATATTCAAATCATGGCAATCAGCAACTGGAACTAAAATTGCATGCTAAATCCAGAGTTTCGAACAGGCATATCGTATTAGCACAGCATACATTCATCACCTGTTTGCACCCTTCCACCAAAATAACCCTTCTCTCTGATCATGCAACCACATCAGTTGTAAATAATTTATAACTCACTTCTATATAATTTCCAACCATTCAGTATTTTATGTTTATTAGCAAATCATGTCTAAACAATGAGATTTATTGAAGCATTTCAATGTGCTGTGTGATCTACAATATCTATAATTCTCTTAAGAACTGTAGTTGATTAGCCACCAATGAATGTCACGCAATTTTAATTTTCTCCATATTTATCCCATCAGGCTAGATCTTGATCAAAAGGATGAGGTGAGTCAGCTGTTCCATGGCTGCCAAGAGCGTAACTCTCGATCTACAAGAACAGGAGGCCAGCAAGGGCACCATGTCTGAATGTTCCCTTTGCCCTAGAATTTGCCGAACTCCCTTCTTGCTGCAGGAAAGCTTGCAGAGCGGGAATCATAGGGATGCAGGATTCGGTCTCTCCACTTGGTGGTGCTATGCACTGGTGCCCTGTGACAGTCAAAGACCACTGATCTTGGCTTTCTTCTGACTAATTTCTGCATAATATTCAAAGTAACAAGTGTATTTTATTTTGCATAGCATTGACAAACAGTTATGTCTGTTTTGCTCTCCAGTTTGCGGCAGTAAAACAAAATGTGTGATTTGAAACCGTGATCACTCAAAGTTATTGGCCGGAATTTTTCACCCATTCATGGCCTGCTGCCACTGCGGGTAAGGATGGAGAATTTGGCACTCAGCCAAATCTCCGTTTAGTGCAACGGGACTGGAAAACCCACCAGCATGAATGGTCAGGAAATTCCAGCCATTGTATTTACAAACATTTGTGAGTGATGGAAAAAGCAGAGGTCCATACCCAGAACCTGAACACATCCCCTATACTTCATCAACTCATAGTGTTAATAATAGTCATGATGATGTATTTTGCTGTATCTAACACATGGCAAAATACATTGAGGACAGCTCAGTGGTTAGCACTGCTGCCTCAGAATGCCAGGGATCCAGGTTCGATTCCCAGCTTGGGTAACTGTGTGCAGCTTGCATATCCTCCCAGTGTTTGCATGGGTTTCCTCCAGGTGCTCTGGTTTCATCCCACAGTCTGAAAGATGTGCCGGTTAGGTGCATTGGCCATGCTAAATTCTCCCCCAGTGTATCCAAATAGACTCTGGTGTGTGGTAACGTGGGAATTTTCACAGTAACTTCATCGCACAGATAATGTAAGCCTACTTTTGACACTAATGAATAAATAAAATTGAGTCCAAGATGCTGAAAAAAATTATGATTTTGTGTTTTTCCTTTGATCCAACAATTATATCACAAACCTCATTTCATCAAAACTCTATCTTTGGCAAAACATTTTAAATATTTGATCTGATGACTGTAAATTTAAACTTTTTTACAATTTAACAGCTGTTTCAGATCCCACAATTGCACGAAATGTAACTTTAATGATATACATATGTGTATTTTAGAAATGATTGAATCTACCTGGAATACTGTTAACTACATTTCAGTTTCACTCACATGATATTAACATACATCTGATTCACCCATCTGATCATAGCCACATAGAAATCTATCTTCAGGAGGACATGCTAAATGAGATTTATGGCTGAGACTTTTTTATTTACAAGAAATTTAATCAGTTCCCCAAATCCTTTGGTAAATTGGTGCTCACCAACACCCCCACCTCAACTAAAAATTGCATCTTAGCTGTGTTCTGATCTGTAGCTTTTTGTTTCTATCACTTATAGTTGCTGGGGATGTTGAATTTTCTCTTGTTTAATAACATCTTCTATTTCCATAAAGGAAGAACACAATATTCAATCATCTATTTTAGAGAACACATTTGTTAGTTAATTAATCTTATGAAAGCTTGGAGCCAAAGATAGAGCAAATCAACATATGGAAGGAGAGTAGCTAATTTATTAAACTTGCTCCACACTGATAATGATTCAACATCATCTTCTTCCCTGCCCTGCCTCACTCCTTTTTTCTGTCTCAATTGATGATGTCTTGTGCCATAGCAGTCAATTCTCTGAAGCATCACCTGTTGTGACTTAGCAACCTGACTCTGGCATGGCAGTCTCTGTCATATGGGAAGACAGGCTGAGATGGTGCACAATTTGATGGTCCCTATTTCCTTTGGGCTCTCTTCCCAACCAGCTGAACTTTTCATTTCTGCTCCCCTCTCTCAATGCCTCTCCAAACCGTCAGTCTCCAGAGGTCATGGCCAATACTGATTGTCTGTGTTAGTATCTGCCATCTTTATTCCTCGCTTGCAAGTATCCTTTCATACTCGCTCCCAACAGGGACATAATCTGGGAGAGAAAAGATAACAAAGGAAACCCCAAGGCCAATAAAAGAAAATAATCTGTAAAATTCCTCTTTGATTTGCTCCTTCCCCTGCCCTCTCCAATCTACCCCCCACCAACTCATCTGACCCTTCAAGAGATCACATGGAACAGAGGAAAGAGCTGGGATAATGAACTCCATTAAGTAGGATCTCACTATTTATGATCCATGATATGCTTACACCTTACAAACTTTCTGAAGTGCAGAATGTAACTGCAGTCTGCAAAGAGTGAAGACTTCTGAACTTATGAATCTCACCTTCAATTTAACAGATGTTTGAAACTAGAAGTTGTATACTTTTTGTTGCTTTGTTCTGGAAAGTATTAGCTTACTAATACATCAGTTTGACACAGCAAGGAATGGCAAAGATATTTGGGTCATTTAGCACTTTTATTGGATCAATGTGTCCCATAAAGTTTGACAAAATAAATGTGTGAAATTTCAGGTGTTTCAAAACAGAACTGACAAAAGCTTTTGAATGTTATTGCTTCTTTATTCATTTTCCCATTGAGAACAGTCCTTATCCAGATGTGAAAAAGACTTTGTAAAATTGGCAGTTGTAACTTGTAATGGTTTCTTAAATTACTCCTGAAAATTTATTTTTATTTGTAAAAGTGTTCAACAGAAGGGAAGTGTAGAGTAATAATTATTTTAGTCTCAGTATTAAGCACTGAAGTGCAGTTGGTCATTTTGCTTTCATAGAATCATAGAAACCTTGCAGTGCAGAAAGAGGCCATTTGGCCATTGAGTCTGCACTAGCCACAATCCCACCCAAGCTCTACCCCCATTGCCCTATATATTTATCCACTAATCCCTCTAACCTATGCATCCCAGGACATTAAGAGGCAATCTTAGCATGGCCAATCAACCTAACCCGCACATCATTGGACTGTGGGAGGAAACCAGAGCACCTGGAGGAAACCCACACAGCCACAAAGAGAATGTGCAAACTCCTCACAGACAGTGATCCAAGCCAGGATTTGTACCCAGGTCTCTAGAGCTGTGAATCAGCAGTGCTAACCTCAGTGCGACCATGCCGCTCTGCTGAGAATTTTAAGTGCATTCAATTAAAAATAGATTTATCAATGTGTGTGTGTGTGTGTGTGTGTGTGCACACGTTACTAGTCTTAAATGGATCATTCTGGAGGTTCTGAGCAAATTACCTGTGCTTAAACCTATGTGATGAGAAAGTTGTTCATAACTTCACCAGAAAGACGGCGGGTAACATTTGGCTCCTTAATGCCACTGGTTTTACCCACGCGGGAGTCAGGCAATGACAAAGGTGGTGGGTGTCCTTGCCTAATAACCTCCGGTGAAGTTAGCTTTGATCTCCAATGCTTTAAAGGATAAGAAAAGTGAGATGACACCTATTGGCAGCTTGCACTTCACATCGAATTGCAGGGTGAGGAAGCATAAAGCAGTAACACCGCTATTTTTCATGATTTCGGCGAGCTGAGTTGTTACGCCTTCAGTGATAGCCGTACCAATAATGCTGAGCACAATTTTCTCTGAGGGGACAAGGGCATTCCTCTGTGCCTATATACTGCCCGCTCTTTGCTGACTCTCTGTGACACCTTATCCTGTAAGATAACAAAGGTTGTTAGTGAGTTGGTGCTATATGTAAGGGTAATGTGGATAAATTGAAGCTGTGGTAAGTTTGTGATGATGAGTGTGGTCTTTCAAAATGGCACCAAATTCTGGCGGCTTCTTGCAAGCTATTCCGAGCTTACCCTCAAATTCAATCTTTTATTCTGTACTCTCTCCTTTCCTTCTTCCTTATGCAATTTATGAAAGGTGTGTTTTGTCTGTAACAGTTCACAAGAAACAAATACCTCTCACTCTATCTCAATTCATGTGACAATGAACACGATTTTATCATTTTGATTCTAAGTGCTGAAGCTGGGCATAATTCGGATCTGACTTGTAAACATGTTCTCCCGCACCTCCATACGTACTCAGCCTGTAAAAAAGAGTCAGGAATCTGAATTACACTGTGGGCGGGGCTTATTGCACCCGAAATGCTGCAGCTCCAATCAGAGCCTTCTATTGCGAACACGTAATAAAGAAAATGAAAAACGCTCCCTTGTCACATCGCTCCCAAAAAGTGGAAAAAGTGGTTCAGGAGTGATGGCCCCACAGACATCACCCCACCCACACAATATAACTGTCCCCCTTATCCACCCACCTCCCCCACTACCCAGACCAATGGCAACTCCTTGCCCCACTTTCCCCCCACCAATCGCCTGCAGAGTAGCAGTGGACTTCCCCTGCCCCCATCCTTCCGCCATCCCCTCTCCCCACCAGAGATCCATCTGGACCTTCTCCTACACCCCCATCAGAGAATGATGTGGCCCACCTCCCTTCCCTGCTACTACCCCCCCCCCCCCCTCTGCCATTACTGATCTGAGTTAGAGAAGTTCTGAACTTACCTCTTTAGAAACTGGACTCCCTGAAACAGACTTTTGCCAGGCATCTCTGTTTCACGCTGAATTTGGACAGATGGACTCAATGATAATGGGGGAAATGCATTCCCACTCTTACCTGCATTTAAATACATTTAAATTGACGTCACGCCTGTTTTGGACGCAGTCCCCATTGTGTCCATTTTTGGACCTTGGTAAAGGGGGGAATTGGCGCAAACGAGAGCGGGGATCGCGCTATTCACCTCATGCCGAATTTTACCAAATTTTCAAGCCCGAAAACAGGTGCAAGAAATGGTAAAGTTAGCCCAATAAATCAATCAATGTTATGTGAATTGTAGATATGTGTCCTGATCATTGATGGGTGAATGATGTTGGTCTGATGCGTAGAAGTGTGTGATTGATGGTGTTGTTGTACATGATTTTTAAGATGCATTGTTTTGACTACTCACGTGAGGTCATTGAGCTTTTTCTAGGTCTTTGGATCAGACTCCTGGCATTGACTTCGATAGATATCTGCTCCCACAGTCTTTACAATGTATACCTATGGAATAGTGTCCTCTCTCTTCCTTTCCACCTCCTGAAGTTAAAGTTTGTTTATTAGTCACAAGTAAGCATACATTAAACGACAATGCAATTACTGAGAAAATCCTCTGGTCACCACACTCAGGCACATGTTCATGTACACTGAGGGAGAATTTAGCATGGCCACTGCACCTAACCAGCACGTCACTCAGACTGCGGGAGGAAACGGGAATACCTAGAGGAAACCCATGCAGACATCGGGAGAATATAGAGTTCACACAGACAGTGACCCAAGCCAGGAATTGAACACAGATTCCTGTGTTCTGAGGCAGCAGTGCTAACCACTGTGCCACTGTGCTGCCTTGCACTAAGGGCCTCAGTGCCACACCTGAGAACCCAGGAGCACCTTCTCAATCTTACTGCTCTATTATTTCCCATTTGTGTTGCTTACTTTCCCATTCTCTTCCAGCATCTGCTGCAGCCAGAATGCGCCTCATTTGAAAGAGGCACAAGCTAGCTTTAAGAAGTGCAGCCTAGCTTTAATTAAAGCAGTCCAACTTGCATTTTGATGGCTTTGCATGAACTTGGTTCCCTGCTGACTGTGCAGCGCACCTGCAGTGTATTTAGCACTGGGCTGCACACCACAATCATGGAGATGGACAGGTTACATGCAACCCGTATGCTGCCTGTCACATTTCAATCAGTCATGATGTAGAGATGCCGGTGTTGAACTGGGGTAAGAATAGTAAGAATTCTGACAACACCAAGTTTAAGTCTAACCGATTCATTTGATAATAAACTCACAAGCTTTTGAGGTTATCCTCTTTGTCAGGTGAATGAGGTGTTCTAGTCTCAGACAGCAGATATAACAACACAGACAGTTTACAGATTACTGATTAGAATGCGAATCTTTACACCTAACCTTATGAGGTTATGTGTAAAGATTCACATTCTAGCCAGTAATCTGTAAAATGTCTGTGTTGTTATATCTGCTGTCTGAGACCAGAACACCTCATTCACCTGACAAAGAGGATAACCTCGAAACCTTGTGAGTTTACTATCAAGTAAGTCGGTTGAGTTTAAACTTGATGTTGTCAGACTTCTTACTACATTTCCATTTGTGCCAGAGCAATTATAAATCACAATCCCAGCACTCGCAATTGAAGTCTTTTCGCAACAGTCTCTGAAAGGTGTGAATAACCATGTTTAAAATCTGACCTTGCACTATCCTCAAGCCCCAAAATATGGATGCATTTATGACTGTATTTGGTGTTGTGGTTTTCATGTGGAAACTTATCAGAAAACAAAGCAAATCTTTCAGGGATAGTTTAGGTTGACAAGGAGCTGGCCACTGCACAAGATTGTTCCCTTATGCTGCACATTCTGCTTTCCATAATAGGCTGTTGCATACTTTGCTGCTGTGCCTCACGGATGGATGTTTATAATTTCCGAATGTTGCCTCTTGGAGCCGTAGGATCCTCACCGTAAATTCAAGATTTAGGCTGGTTCAGAATGACAGCAGGCAGCCAGTAGAAGACACATTTATTTAAACCTGGTAAAGCTCCCTTCCTGATGTTGTAAAATATCACATCTGAATCCGAACACTTATGTATCTATTTAGAAACTTTATTTATATTGATTGGAACAGTACAGGGGTAGGGTTTTACAAATGAGGGAAAATTAGACTTGTCAGGCTGGAAAAGAAGGAACATGATTTCTGAAGAAGTCTGGTAAGTTTAAAATAAATTGTAAATTACATCAAATAAAATGTATTTTGTTACATATTTAAATTGAAGAGCAGCAACATTTGGCTTCCGTTGAGTTCTTTATGAATGTTAAATAGAAATAAATAAAGTTAACCGACAATGATGTATGTTTCATTGGAGACCTGTGAACATTAATGCATCTAAATTTCATCCACAGAGCTGATTATATGGTTGAAGTTTTGCTCCTGTTTTGTGTGTATCTGAGCATGTGTACACATTGTGAAATTTTAAATTTCCTTCTCAATGTTGAAATCGGGCTGAATTTTCACTCCAATGTGAAGGAGGTGGACGGGCCCATAGCAAGTGGAGAACCAGTCAATGTAAGTGAACAGCCAATTTTTCTTTGGTCCTCCTGTGGTGTGCGAACCAGGTTAGCTGCCTGGAAACAGCTGCCTGGACTGTGCTCCAGAATGTCTCTGAGAATCATTCCCTCCCTCTCCACACAGTTTGCCTGGCCAAGGCTGCTTCTACAGGTCTTCCTACAAAGAGGTTTTTCTTCATAATGGTGGCTGGCCATTTATTAATGTTAAACGTATTGAGGCATGGGGAGTGCCCTCTCTCTTCCTTACCTTAAATAGCAAGCCGCTGCTCCTTCTGTCTTGCAGGGCCTCCCACTGGCTTCCTTAATTGAACAGCAAGACTCCCTCTGGCCACTAATTGGTCAATCCAGGAAATATTGCTATTGACTGACCATCGTGTCGGGGCCTTTATTTGACCCCAGTGTTAGGCCATGATCCAAACACAAATCTCTGTCCCAAAATTGTTTTTTAGATAGTTTTTTCCAGAAATAATTTTTTAAATAAAATGGCTGTTATAACTCATGATACCATAGGATGGATTTTACATTCCCCCACTGACAAAGTTTGATCTGGCGGGTATCCTGACCACCTCTAATCTGACTCAGTTATACCAATGATTAAAGGCTTCTTCAGGGCCTCATTTCTCTTCCGCTCAGCTTTAATGGGCAGCTGGAGAGATCCGTCCAAGTTTCCATGTGTGGATGAGGGTAGTCCGTCATTAACTGGCTTCCATGACCCATTAAGCATTACTCTAGGTGTAACTATCCCAATGTTCCCCTCCCCCCAAGGCCTCTCAAAAGCCATCCCTCAACCCTCATAGAGCCCCAAGCACGTGCAAAGTTCTAATCCATCGCCACTCACTTCCTAACCATCTGAGTACAATACTGGCAGTGGCCCCTGCTCCCATTAGCACCATTGGTACATCAAGAGGTATTGGTTTATGACAGCTCTCTAAAGCAGAACATACTGATAGTGGTAATACAGCTCTTAGCCTATTAACAATCAAATAGCTGTTAAATGATGGTAGGGTAGCCTTTCTTCATCTGAGTGGTCTCCCCGCCACTACCCCCCTCACCTCCCCATCCCCCACCTCACATTTTAGCTGAGAAGGGGCGGGAACCATAATGCCCTAATTAATTCAGAATTACTTTTGGACTTCCTTGTGTACAATTTAAGATCATAAAACCATTCGAAATAGGAGCAGAATTAGGCCACTTGGTGCATCGAGTCTGCTCTGCCATTCAATCATGGCTGATACTTTTCTCATCCCTATTCTCCTGCCTTTTCCCCAGAACCCCTGATCCCCTTATTAATCAAGAACCTATCTATCTCTGTCTTAAAGGCATTCAGTGACCTGGCCTCTTCAGCCTTCTGGGGCAAAGAGTTCCCCAGATTCAAAAGCCTATGGCTGAAGATATTCGTCCTCATCTCTGTTTTAAAGGATCATCCATTTAACCTGAGGTTGTGACTTCTGATTCTAGTTTTTTCTACTAATGGAAACATCCTCTCCACATCCTCTCTATCCAGGCCTCACAGTATTCTGTAAGTGTCAAAAGATCCCCCCTCATCCTTCTAAACTCCAATGAATATAGATAAGAATTGATTTTATATACTGCAGACACTAATGTTTATTGCAGTTGTTATTTAAATACCAGCTGACCAAACATCTCATGTATCTGATTGTGTTACAGTGCCACAAAAGGGGGAAAAAAACATTTTGTCTGCATGATAATTATCTTTTGAATTCCCACAGTAAGTGTTAACCTTCTGGACTTCATATTTATTGTGATGTGTTAATTTAGTGAATTAAATGTTAACACAATATCTGAGCTCATTTTGCAGCCAACAAACCGATTATTTTACTGGCATAAAAATATAGGAAGTCTGATTTATGTGGAGTTTGCACATTTTCCCTGTGTCTGCGTGGGTTTTCTCCGGGTGTTCCATTTTCCCCCCACAGCCCTAAGATGTGTGGATGAAGCTGATTGGCAATGCTAAATTGCCCCTTAGTGTCAGGAGGACTAGCTAGGGTAAATATGTGGGGTTATAGGTATAGGGGCTGGATGGGATTGTGTTTGGCGCAGACTCAATGGACTGAGTGGCCTCCTTCTGCACTGTAGGGATTAGAATCATAGAAGTAGAATCATAGAAGT
Organism: Sphyrna mokarran; assembly: GCA_024679065.1. NCBI lineage: Eukaryota > Metazoa > Chordata > Chondrichthyes > Carcharhiniformes > Carcharhinidae > Sphyrna > Sphyrna mokarran. The sequence continues at coordinate 27,510,640 of JAGIQG010000019.1, forward strand.
TTACAGCATGGAAACAGACCCTTCAGCCCAACTTGCCCATGCCGTCTTTTTTTTAATTCTCATTAAGTCCTAGTATTCTTAAAAAAGGATGAAATGTAATTTTACGTCACTGAAAATAATGTGAGCTACAGTTAATACAAATTAATTCAGTTAATTATTGGATATTATAGCGTTTCTCCTACTGATAAATATGCAGATTGGTAATTATTTTCGTGCACAATAAGACGAATTGCAGTTTTGTTTTTAAATGCTTCTTGTCATGAATATTACATAAAGATATGAGTAAATTGCCTGCCTGTGTCAATGGTTGGAAATCTCCCATCTGGAACTAAGTCCCACAGCAGGGAAGGGGGGCGTTTCCTGCTGGGAAGGCAATACAAAATCACACCATATCCTCCATTCCAGGCAGAATGAATTATTGGAGCTTTGCACCATCTTGCGTGGGCAGGGCAGGCTTGGTGACAAATGTTCCACCATCATCTCGAGATGCCATATTTAAAAGGTATCCAACATCACTGACAAAACTTCCTGAATCAGGGAGATGAATCTCTGTGAAAACACTGGAACTGGGAGATCCATTTGACAGTCAGTCCCCCCCATCCACTGCTGTCATGTTCCAGGGTCTAGGGTCACTGGTGCCCTCTGTCTCAAGCTCTGGGTGCAGTTCCACGCCTTCTTCAGATGAGTCTTGACTTTTGCACGCTACCTCGCTCCGTCGTGTCCTGGATTGTGTGTTATCCTGCTGGCATCATGAAGAATCGTGTCTGGAATCGATTGGGCCTCCCTATTAGCGGGAAGCAAATCACTTCATGCTGGCCTCCAGTGTGATTCCCAGTCCATCATGGTGGGCAATATCAGAAGGCCCAGCTATAACTTAGTCTGATATTAAACCAATTTTTGGACTCCCACCCTGCCAAATTCTGTTACCCCTGCCACACCCCCCCCTCCCATAACCACCATCTTGATTCCACAAGGGAGGATTCTGCCCACTGTCTCTCAGTCTTCTGGGGATTAGCTCCCATGTGACATGGATTTTACCCCTCTGAAGCTGGGATTTTCCAGCCCTGCCAACTGCTGGGATCTTCTGGTCCTGCTGAGAGTTAACGGATCTTTAGTTGGGTTGCTACATCGCTAGAGGTGGGTCCCACTGCACCAGGGCCAAAAAATCCCAGTCTGAGATTGTGCAGCTCCTGCTTCAAAGGGAATGCAAGTGATTCCTAGCAACTTCTGTCAATAAACCTCTTCCTTTATGAAAAATACTTTGTTTGAGGAGAGAAAAATCAGAAGTAAGATACTTAATGATGTAATTCTTTCACTCAACTGTCACCACCATCATATTCTTTCATCAGATTGACATCACTACGATGTGCATGACTGGTGCAGTGGTCCAACCACTCCCCCCCCCCCCCCCCCCACTGCCTCCCAAATGAGTGTGACGCTGACCTTATCAGACATCCGGTGCCAGTAAGATTGTGAGAGGTGAGGAAATTGGTGTAAACCTGATTTCTCAGCTGTCGTGTGATCTTACTGGCTTGACTCACCCATCGGCCGGTGAGACACAATGGTGAGATTGCTCCCTTTGTATTCCCTTTGAATGCAAGACCATTAGAACTGTTTGCAAAATATTAAATTCCATTGTAATATAAAATATCACACCATGAAATTATCGGAACTGAAACTTTTTCTGGTTACTAAATATATTCACATTACATCAAACAGTGTAGCTAGCTGGCTGTTTTGTTTGTATAATGGTATAAAGGCACCAATCACTCATAGGAATTCTGTAAACATGTCATGAGTTCATTTATTTAATATGGGCACGTGAGAACATGGATTGAAAGCTTGTAGAGTTCAGTGGCAGAGCTGTGCGTACCGTGTTCTGCTCACAGACCAAAGTAAAACTCAAACTAGACCACATGACAAAGTTCCCCTCTAGCGATGTCATGATGTATTCCTTAAAGGCACATTGCAACACTGGTTTGGTACAAATGGATTTGGCATAGATGGAATCATTGAGCCATGTGTGGAGAATAGTTGGAAGAAATAGGGCTCAGAAATGTTTCTGATCATAAGGAATATATTGCACACAGGCTGATGTGCTGCACTTTGTGTTATTAAATACATTTTTAAAGTCTTTCTCTTTGCAATTTTTTCTTGGTTCTGCTCTTGTAATTCACTAATCCTCCAAGCACTGTTGTTTAAGCAGAAGGTTATGTTAGGTCAGATATCAGATAATTAATCCCAATATGAATTAGCTTCACAGCCACAGGATATTTTATTTAGACAAGATGAATTGAAGATGACAGAATGCCTGCAGCACAGAATGCCTTTCTATATCCCTCTCCTGATTCTGAGCCACAACAGACAGTTGCATAAGGCTGATCTTACATTCCACAAGCAATTCATCTTCCATCATGCCAGTCTGCATGCTCAGACCACTGTGCCAAGGAATAACAGCTGAGGACCCATGTTAGCAGCAATGGGCCCAAAATGCCACCATTGAAAACCACTTCTTCATCACAGATCCCACAGCCTGTCCACCTGACCTCAACCTGCGACACCAACATTGGGCACTCTTCAAAAATTCCTGCACTGGCTAAGGCCTTGGTGCAGCAAATTAGCATAAGTAAGGCCCACAGTGAACCCAGACTGCAGACAAAGTGCACTGAAATTAATGACTCACATCATTAGAGCCTGTGTTGCTATGTCTGTTTTATCCCTTACACAATGGACAAAGAATTGCAAGCAGACTTTTTGTTAGTACAATAATATTTATTCACACACAATTATTAATCACCCATCCAATTAATATTAAGTTACCTTACAGAATACTAAAATTCAAGTTCAATACTAGACCTCGACTTAACTTTTGCATGAATGGCAATTATCTAGGCAGATATTCACCTTTATTCACGTGTTAGTCTACGTAATCCTCTGCGTAGTCTGGTCCTTCAATATGGTCTGATATTCTAGCTTTGGTCTTCCTTCCTTCTTTGGTGTGGTGGCTCTCCTCATGCTGATCGTTGCTGGTGATGGTTCCCGCTGTTGTGGTTCATTTGTTGGGAAGGGAGAGAGACATTCTTCTGTCGTGCTGCACCTTTGATACCTCATCGTTTTTTTGCACCATTTTTGGCTATTGCTAATCAATCGATTAGAGCTGGATCACCCGGATTGATAAAGTCCAATCAGGTGCTATCACACCGATCTCTGGATGTGTATCCAATGGTCATGCCTGTAGTGCTGGAGGCACGTAGGTCACATGCCTCCCTCCCAAATTAGGACTTAAGGCACCCTTGTGTCTGGTAAACAAAATAAAATATCTCACAACACCAGGATAAAGTCCAACAGATTTATTTTGGTAGCAAAAACCACTAGCTTTCAGAGCTCTGCTTCTTCATCAGGTAAGTGGGAGTTCTGTTCATAAACAGGGCACATAAAGACAAAAACTCAATTTACAAAATAATAGTTGGGATGTGAGTCTTTACAGATAATCAAATCTTAAAGACATATCTTAAAATTGTAAAGCGATCAGAATGGAGTGAGGCTTAAGCACAGTTTAAAGAGATGGGTATTGTCTCCAGCCAGGACAGTTAGTGAGATTTTGCAAACCCAGGTAAACAACACAGTTTGACAGAAGGTGCCCTTTGTCCTGGAGATGTCCTATATTCTGTGCATTCCAAGTCTGCAGCTGCAACCTGTTAATCTCTGCCCAGTTTTCTTTTGAGGCTGTAGCCTGTCTGTTTCAGTTCTTGTCCAATTATCCCAGTGTGCTGTTGCAAACCGCCATCTTAAGTGGCCTGCTTTGCCACAGCTGGAACTGACAAAATTGAGTGGAATGCTCAAAAAGCTTCATTTAGTTATTGTGGAAGATATTGCCTGGCTTAGTGAGTATTGCACAAGCTAAACAAAAAAGGACTGATATATTCACAAATAGTTTGCTGCGTCTGCCTGGGGGCTGTGATAAAGCTTGAGGTGAGGGGACTGGGAACCTCGGTAGAACCCAAATTGCTCAGTCCGGCTTTAGTCAGGAGTTTGTAGGGGAAGGGATTGAGTACAGTTCCATCTGCACACTGATGTAAGAAGGTACATGACCTGGACCTAGGATCAGTGTGGTGTTGGCTGGAGGCAGGCTAAAATGTCAAATGGGGATAGCTGCATGTCTGTATCTTTTATTGTATATTTATATATGATTACAATAAAGACTTACTGTTTATATGCAGAAAACTTCTTTAACAGACAAACTCTGCCATCATCCTAACACTGCTGAGAAATTATATTGTGGAAAGAGAGCAAGAAAACTGACACATATCAATCTTCATATTTTAGAGCATTAACTCCAGGAGGGACAGTTAGATATGGAGGGAATTACATTTTAAAAACAAAATAAAAACAGGAAAAGAAATCAATGTTAGGGAAAATGAGGGCAGAACTGGCAAAAGAAAGGAATCTGGACTGAAGAAAGTTTGAAGAAAAAAGCAAGAAATGGAGAGGAAGGTTTTCTGCTTTAGCCTTGATAATTAATCAGAAAGAATTTAACTAAAATATCTATTAATATTGTATAGGAGTCAGGGGTCAGGCTAAGCCATTTTAATGTTTATTTTAGATAAACATTTACGTTGCACTTTATTTTTGTAGGGAGTTATACAATATAATCTACCTTTTTACAACATAGTCTGGAACAAAAGGAATATATTAATGGTTTAATTTTTTTTGCAAAATTATACTTTAGTCATAAATTATCTGAAAGAAACATTACAAAACATTTCAAATAGCCACAACAGTAATGTGCAATGATATTCACATTTTCTCCAGAGATCTTGGGGGGGAGTTTACACTCCACCCACCATGGGAATCGTTGCTGGAGGGACGGAGCATGGAAAGGTGTGTTGATCTCAGGAGGGATTTTCCAGTTTTGGGATGTGCACAGCTGGAAAATCCTTCACTAGAGGTGCACTCTGAGGGTCTTCTAACCAGCAATGAGAACATTACAGACATTTTAGTATTTTCATTACAGAGAGTACAATACTGTTCACACTATATTAATGTGGTTTACAATGGGAATGCTCCCAAGCGGGGTCATGCAAAAACATTTAACAAAGAACAAGAACAAAGAAAATTACAGCCCTCCAAGTCTGCACTGACCATGCTGCCTAACAGAATCCCATTCATGTATTTGTCAAGATGCCTGGAACTCACTGCCAGAGGAGGTAGTGGAAGTCACTATCATACCTGCTTCCATTACCTCCCCTGGCAGTGAGTTCCAGGCTCCCACCACCCTCTGTGTAAAAAAAAAGTGCCTTGTACATCTCCTTTAAACCTTGCTCCTTGCACCTTAAACCTATGCCCCTAGTGATTGACTCTCCTACCCTTGGAAAAAGCTTCTGACTATCCATTCTGTTCATGTCCCTATCATCTTGTCGACTTCTATCAGGTTGCCCCTCAACATCCATTGTTCCAATGAGAACAAACCAAGTTTCTCCAACTTCTCTTCATAGCTAATGCCCTCCATACCAGGCAACATTGTGGCAAATCTTTTCTGTACCCTCTTCAAATCCTCCACATCCTTCTGCTCGTGTGGCAATCCGAATTGAACATTATATTTCAACTGCCGTCTAACTAAGGTTCTATAAATTCGCATATTTGGCCTATTGCCTATTTGTGTAACACTCAGTGCTGATTTCACTTGCAGATCAGCTACTTTGAGCTTTTCTGTTTTTTTCAACCACATCAGTGATTATTCTCGAATAAAGTTATTTTTATCCACACCTCATTGTATGAAAGAAAGGTAGGGTTGAAACATGCAGGAAAATGAAAGGTGAACCATACAGAGGCTGCATTTTCATAGCAAGCTTATTTTGTGGAATTTGTGTCAGAAGGACAGCTTCATCATTGCTGATCATTACAGTGGATTCCCTGGATCTTGTCTTTTATCCACTTCTAGCATCCATGGGGATGAAAAAAAAGTGAAAATAAAATCACATTCTTTGATCAAATTGCTGGCAAAATACTGAGACATTTATCTTAACCCTCAGCCACATTGGATAGAGGACAGAGACAGAATAGTGACATTCTCAGCTACACAGCTACACACCAATAAAGGACATTCAGTAAAAGCAACATGATGCCAAATGTATCTGTCAATTTTGGAAGGATTAAATCAAACTTACTTGAAAGAGTCATCTGTCTCTTTTGGAGCAGAACTGTATTTGGAGCATTTGTAAAAATTATTTATTTTCAAATATCTGTGGGACATGATAAGTCCCTATAACCCAGCACAGCATCTGTCCAATGTCAGTGATAGGAAACCAGAAGTGCAGAATTCCCAAATGTGGCAGTTTTTAACTTTAGGATGTTTTCAATGTTTTTTCTCCAGGATTCGTGCCGGACAACCAGCCTGATTGATGGTCTCTGAGAGCAAACTACATCACCGGAGGAGATAGGTCCGGGGATTAGGAGGGAATACAAAATGGGAATAAAAAATACGGATATGTACATGATAAATATATAACACTGGAAGTGTAAACTCGAAAAATCACCAAGTTAGAAAAATCTTATCAGTAAATTGAATGTTAGCATTTCAATCTGCACAATGGTGTAGTTGATGATTTGATTTTGTTTAGCAAGATAACAAAGTATGGAAATAATGATACTGCATGATGTCTAAACAGTCATTGCTACACTGCATCATTGAGTGAGTTCAATCCTAAATTTCAATGGGAAGGAAATCGTGGAACAGTAAGTTGGGCCTGTAGCTGAATGAATCATCTGAGTTCATAGTAATTCTGTGAAAACAGGAATCTTTTTAACACTTTGCTCAGTTGCTGAGGTTTCCTGTTTCCTCTCCCCCTCTGGATAGAGTTCTCCAATTCCAAATTAACATTATTTATATTTAATGAATCAATCTTTGTAAAACATGGGTCTTTGGAGAGAAATTTGATCAGACTCAATATTGGACACAGAGATTGCGCTGTGTGATGACACATTCCTGGCATCGTTAAGGAGGCAGTGTGTATATTTTGTGATGCCTGTTGCTGACCACTGCACACTCAGCAGGGGGTTCGGGTGTGTACATGGCTGGCATGATAGATACCAGCCTGCACTTCTTAAAGGGGAGGTGATATTGGTATTATCACTAGACTATGCATCCAAAAACTCAGTTAACGTTCTGGGGACCTGGATTTAGAATCCTGCCACAGTAGATAGTGGATTTCACTTCAATAAAAGACATCTGGATTTAGAAATCAAAACCATTGTCAATTGTTGGAGAACACCCATCTGGTTCAATAATGTCCTTTAGGGAAGGAAATCTGTCATCTTTACCCAGTCGGGACTACATGTAACTTCAGGGCCATAGTAATGTGGTTGACTCTCAATTGCCATCAGACATCTAGGGATGGGGAAAATATGCTAGCCAGGCAGCAACGCCTGTGTCCCATGGATGAATTGAAAAAGAATGGCAACCTTCTCTTCTTAAAGAGGAGTTGCACTCATAAGACATCCATGAAACACTCAAGACAGTTTTGCTTCATAAGGTGGAGGTCAGCAAATGACCAGAGACACAGTTCAGGGCTGGCTTGCACACCAACTCAGGAGCAGCACTCTTTGCTCTTATGGTACATTGCCACATTGGTATGCGATGTCCACAGAGTATGTACATCAATTGATGATATTTCTACAAGCCTTGCAAAGCCTCACACTAAAAAGAAGTGGGATGAGTAAGAAAGAAGAAACAAAGTCCTTTCTCCTTCAGAGTCCAAAGTCTTCCTTATGCTGTAAGGGATAGCGACCTGTAAAAATGTTGCTAATGTTCCTGGCCCCAACCTCTAAGGATTCCTTGGTGTAGAAGTTTGGGGTTTCAGTGATCTTTGCAGCCATTGGCAGTGCAGCATTCACTCTGCTCTTTGGCTGCAAGTTTGATTGCAAGAGGTAGCAAAATATACTCACCACCTCTTCAATTAAATGTAGATGTTCCAATCACTGATCTCAGTGACCCCAGGCAGAAACATTGCTCTTTGTAGACTCATGGTGAATAAGGTCTTCTGATGCTATCCTCCTGCCTCTACACACAGCTTTTCCTCTCTGCTATCATGGGCAGCATCTTCAAGGCTTGGGCTGCAGCCCCACAGAAACTGCAATTATTTCACCTATAAGCAAAAGTAGGCATTCTCCTGACAGGCCCTCTAACTCCACTGACATCTTTATCAATTTCAGCTGTAACTTGAGTCAGAATTCACAGTTGGGGCACATCCATGCAAGAAATGGCTGGACATGTTTTTGCTGATATTGACAGAGGTTTGGAGTACCACAGAATCAATGCCAGTGTGCTACGGAACTGAACTTTTCAGCCACGCTCAATCTCCAGTTTAGCACCAGCAGCCTGCAATATCCCAGCATTAGTCCAATAACTCATTGCCGCTTGTTGTGACAAGGGTCTGATTTTAACTCTAGGTGGGTGGGTTTCAAATCAGTTAAAACACATCAGAAGGATCTTTGAATAATCCTGCTTGGATCTCTACAGTTAGTAGTCAGCTGTTGTACGGCAAAATTGGTAATGGATGGAGAGTAGTATGGTGGCACAGTGGTTAGCACTGCTGCGTCATAGCACCAGGGACCGGTTCAATTCACAGCTTGGGTCACCATCCATTCTGAGTTTGCATGTTCCCTTCGTGTCTGCGTGAGGTTTGTCCAGGTACTCTGCTTTCCTCCCACAGTCTGAAAGATGTGCTGGTTAGGTACATTGGCCATGCTAAATTCTCCCTCAGTGTACCTGAACAGGCACCGGAGTATGGCAACTAGGGGATTTTCACAGTAACTTCATTGCAGTGTTAATATAAGCCTACTTATGACACTAGTAAATAAACTTTAACTTTAGGTGAATATCGCATTACTACCTAACTATCCAGAATATCCTCACACACTCTTTGGGTTTGTTACAATTAGATCCATTGGTTAAGAAATAATAATATAGTTTGTTGGATGCCTTATAAACTGTGGTTTTTTGAAGGAGAAACTAGATTTAACAAGTAAATAAATAGTAAGCCAGCAAATGTAGAACTGAACAATTATTGAATGGAAATATCTGTTTTCATAATTAACGTGCTATTATTGGATTTGTAAGAAGGTTTGACATTAAAATATGACAGTGTGGGTTAATTAATAGTAATAAAATATGTGAATAAACATAACACACCTGCAATAATGACCAAAATTCTTTTTAACCAGTCACATAAATTTGATCAAAGTTCATGTAACTGTGATTTGTACAACATTTATGGAGAGCGACACAATGACGTTCAGACCACTTTATATTCTGACAAGATTCAGCATTTATTTCACTGATTTGGCACTAATTCTAAGTCTTCCTCTTCATCAAACTTCCTCATCGCAGTCCTGAAATGTCCAATACCTCCCTCATCTTTTCTTTACCATTCACAAATCCAATTTCCAAAGTGGAACAACCTTCAGTAAAGGGAATGTGTTTTACTCTAGTTCCTGTTTTAGCTACAGTTAATGAAGAAAAGAATGTCAGTACCTTTGACATTTAACTGCTGAGGTTCCTGTTAAAGATATCACATTCTGCTTATTATGGACTTAAAGTCAATAAGTCACATTGTGGAAGGAATCAAACATAGCTTGATAACAGAGAAAAGAACATATCAAAAGGGAGCTGTATGATTTGTGTATTTTATTTTTGATTTACGCTGCTTATTCAGATTGTTTATAACCTGCTGCGGAAGAGTGTCCATTCTACAGATTACTTTTCATTGAAAACTCATTCTAATGCATTAATACAGAGATTTGATTAGGCTTAGGCCAATACACCACAACATCAAATCAGATTCATCTATCTCTTCATATTTAAGATCATCTCACCAATTATCAATGATATGTATCAGAAACGTTATATCTGATCAGCTTCGTAGGATCCATCAGACCAGAAGGAAGCCATTCAGCTTATCATGTTTCTGCCAGCTTTTTAAAGAGTTGTTCAATTAGGCCCACTTGCCTACTTTTTCTTTGATAAGCCTTCACCTTTCCTTTTTAAATCTATATTCATTTCAATTTATTGCATCTGCTTCCATCACTTTTCCAGGCTGTGAACTCCAGTTCACAACCCTGCTGTACAAAGATGTCTTGCCTCATTGCCTCTCTTGTCCAAGTGTCCATTCTGTAGCCCCGGTTCTCTCTGACTCTAATGTCAACAAGAGTCCCGTGGAAGGAATATACCTTTAAACAGTTCAAGCATAGAGGTCCATTTTAAACAGAGGGGCCAGTTAACTAAAGGATGTCAAAGGTGCCAAGATTAGATGCCATCTTGTTATGAGAACTAAATACTTGAATCATTTGTGCCAATTCTTTCCACAATTGACGCATACTGAACAGTTTAAAAAGGACTGGAGTGTGTTAAATCAGTCTGATTCTTTGATAACTCTGAAATTCAGTCCAGGAGGGCTAACAAAAGATAAAAGAATGATTTTCAACTGCAACACACAATACATGTGGACAGCAGGTAAACCTTGCATTATCACAACCAGTGAAATCTTATCCAACTGTTATAAAACAGAGGTCTTCAATGTAACAGTTCAAAATGTACTCATTAAGAGCAGATTGCTTGACTGTATAAAAAGCTTTTCAATAAATCCCTGGGCACAGATAGAAATAAATCCCTGGGCCAAATAGAAAGAATGCTTGGAATTCTGTAAGGTAGCCCATATTTCTATAATTGTTCTTGCGTCTGTTTTCAAACAGCAAAGTATTTGTTTTTCCATAAGTAAAGGTCATTTCTCTCATAAGCGTAGCATTGATGAAACAGCCAGTCTTTTTAAAGAAGACTTGATTAATATGTAATGTTATAATTAAAGTCATCAAATTTGCAGCTCATTTAGATCTGGCCCAATTTCTTGACAAGTGAGTTTGAATGTTCGTCTCTTAAATTACATAGCAGTCTCTATTTAAATGCTGTCAGAGGGAAAAAATGAGTGCAAAGTATCATTAAAGTCTACTGATCTTGTTACAAATTGCCCCCGTGTTTGCTTCTCTTGGTTGTTAGGGAGGGTGGACTAAAATAGATACTGATACGCAGACTTTATCAAGATTGCATTTGGTTCACAGTAAGGTGACCTGAACTGAATCCAATACCCTGGCTGAAGAAGGTGTTTCTGGATTTAAGGTCGGGTAGGGCAGCATTATAATACTGAGATTGCTTCGCTGATATAAGTGTCACGTTTCCTTCCACTGCGACATTTTCTTTAGCAGCTTATGTCAGTGTGGTGAAAACGTCCTGCTGCAAAGCCTACACCATCAGCAAGAACAAGGCTCAATATCTTTAAAGTCTAAAGCATATTTGGAGAAAATAAAGGCAGCTTCATTTCTGTCTGACCATGTGATGTGATTTTTAGCTGCAAATTCATTTGAGTTTGAAATCCAAGATAAATCTTGCTCAGTGCTTCAGGAAATTTGATCTAATGCAGCCCTGAAAGGCCGCTTGCCTTGTCCAACATCGATTTGGGCTATGGCAGCCATTTAGAATGTACAATTCTGGTCACTATTATAGAAAGGATATTATTAAGCTAGAAAGAGTGCAGGGAAGATTTACTAGGATGCTACAGGGAGTTGGTGGTTTGAGTTATAAGGAGAGCCTGGATAGACTGCCACTTTTTTCACTGGAATGCAAGAGGCTTTGGGGGGTCTTATAGAGATCTATAAAATAATGGGGGGCATAGATCAGCTAGATAGTCAATATCTTTTCCCAAAAGTAGGCAGTCTAAAACTAGAAGGCATAGATTTAAGGTGAGAGGGGAGAGATACAAAAGGGTCCAAAGGAGCACTTTTTTCACACAGAGAGTGGTGATTGTCCGGAACAAGCTGCCGAGGCAGTAATAGAGGCGGGTACAATTTTGTCTTTTAAAAAACATTTAGACAGTTACGGGTAAGATGGGTATCAAGGGATATGGGACAAATGCAAGCAATTGGGACTAGCTTAGGGGTTTTGAAAAAAAAGGCCGAATGGACAAGTTGGTCTGTAGGATGTGTTTTCATGCTATAAACCTCTATGAGAATATTTTCAGTCAAAACACCAGTCGCTCGGGGGAGGTGGGATGTTGAGCAGGGGGTAGAGATGAAACAATTTGCCAAATAATCAATATGCAATAATGAACGGAATATCTTTAGAGAACAGGCAAACTAAATATTTTTTTTTCAGTTGATATTATTATTGTCAGTCCTGGCGCAAAAGAATATACCTGATACATTTTATCATTTTATCATTCATTTTGTAGGATCCTAGAGCCACTACACCTGCAGTAAGCTGCAGTTAAAACTCAAACTAACATCTGTTTATCAATTCCCTGATGAAAATAGGGGCCTCTAGAAATCGAAGCCAAATATCAACAGATGTACAGCACGTATCACAGAATATAGTTCCCTTTCCAAATCTGGAGACACTTCTACAAACTTGCAAAGTGCCAAAGAATACTGAAAACATTAGCACCAATTTGAATTGGGGCTCCCTGTTCAGAGAATTAATCAAGCAATTCTCCATTTGGCTCTGGGTCTCAGTAGTACAAAAAACAAATAAAATTACAGCACAGGAACACCTTCCAAGCCTGCACTGACTATGCTACCCGACTGAACTAACACCCGTCCCCTTCGGGGACCATATCTCTCTAATCCCATCCCATTCATGTATTTGTCAAGATGCCTGTTAAATGTCACTATCGTATCTGCTTCCACTACCTCCCTCAGCAACAAGTTTCCAGGCACCCACCATTTTCTGTGTAACTGCCTTGTACATCTCCTTTAAATCTTGCCCTTCACACCTTAAACATATATCCCCAAGCAATGGCAAGAGTATCTCCTCTCGTGTAGAAAGTATCTTAGTTTGTGTTCAAAAGAGTCTCTATTTATAGAGGCAGCAATTCATGTTAGAAGAATTTCTGAGTTGCTCCTTTTATTCATATATCAGGCACATGAACATTTTGAGGAACTTATCAGCATTTGTCTTCCAAATTTTGCTCTTTTATTCCAGCGCTCCCCATTGCATTACTAAAGAATGAGTGAAAAAGAATTATGCCTCGTACCGTATGGTCAGAATATGTGTTGATGTCAGTGTAGGTGGAGTATAGCAGAGATGGTTTTGTTACATTGCAGTCACGGTTTTGGATACTGCAGAAGGAATTACTTCATCTTCTAAGCCTCTGGTTCTCTGAAAAGATTATTTACTCCACAGTTCAGGTGTTTCTGCACAACACATGCAGACATTCAATATTTAGTTTGCGTTTGGAGAAACAACAGGTTCTTGACCCTGGGTTTCTTTATAGTCTGAGAATCTTGGCTTCTTTGACAGATTCTCAATAAGCACTGCATGAGAGAGGCTCCCCTTCTCCTGAAGGGCAATTAGTTATGCATTCTGAAATAGCGCTGAGCTTTATTTTCCCACTGGACACGCTCTGCGTTCAGATGTCTGCTTTTTATTCCTTCCTGTGCTACAATGTGGTGAATAATATGATCCCAAGCTATCACCAGCCCACTGTATTCAATTGAGAAGATTATTCAGTCCAGACCATTGAGGGTTGTCACCCAGATATCAGAGATAATTTTAAGATAATTCTAAGAGACTCTTAGTGCAGAGCTGTGCATGTGGGGATTTCTGACACCGTCAGCAGATTAATGAACAGAAGATACTGTGCAGCTCAGTGTGCACATTCCTGCTCTGCACTCCCAAAACATAAGAATCGATGCCAAGAGTACAAACTCACAATGAACCCAGTAAAACTTCCATCATGTTTCCCAACTGCCTGAAACTATTCTCTGCTGCAACCCAAACTGTTTTGGGGCAGCACCGTGGCACAATTGCTGCCTCACAATGCCAGGAACTCGAGTTTAATTGCAGCCTCAGTCTGCTTGGAGTTTGTACATTTTCCCCGTGTCTGAGTGGGTTTCCTCTAGAATCATACAAACCCTACAATGCAGAAAGAGGCCATTCAGCCCATTCAGTCTGCACCGACAACAATCCTACCCAGGCCCTACCCCCACAACCCCACATATTTACCCTCTAATGTACACATACCGGGACACTAAGGGGCAAGTTAACATGGCCAATCAAACTAACCTGCATGTCTTTCCTCCCACACTCCATGTTAACTTGCCCCTTATTGTCAGGGGGATTTTCAGGGTAAATACATGGGATTACAGGGATAAGGCCTGGATGGAATTGCTGTCAGTGCAGGCTCGATTCATCTCTCCTTATGGATTCTATGCTATTTCTATATTCTGCATTGACTGATTAATCTTCTGTATTAGATTTCTTGGGTTCAACCTCTCAGATCATTCGCCAAGGCCCAGAATGTTTTGATCCAATATCTAAAGAAATTCTTGCTGCCCTTAAGATCAAACCGAAAAACCTTGTTTTCCAGCTACTGATTATGCAACATATAAAACCATAAACATGCATGGTGTGATCTGTTAATTGACTAACAGAATTATTAAAGTATTAAATCTTGTGAACAGACTGCACACTGTAAATTTTCAGCAGTTACACACTTAACATTTTTTCTCAGAACATAACAATAAACAGAATAGTTACATCTGTTCCACTAAAACTGCAATGTAAATTGGCCTGATCACAGGACTCCCAATATTAATATTTTATACGGCCATTCACAGCTGCCCATTTACTGAACATGGGAATAGGTGGGATTGTGCTCAGTGCAAACTCAATGGCCCGAATGGCCTTATTCTGCACTTTAGGCATTCTATGATTCTATGAAGTCTGTCTGATCTATTTATGAATCCCAGTCAGCTTCAGACAGATCACACATTTGGAACAGGACATACTGAGAAATACTTTTGAAATGTGATCAAGGTAAATGTAATTTAAATATCCAGTTCCAAAAGTCAGGTTTGTCAATCAGATATATATTTTAACTTATTCCCCAAGTCAGATTGAATGACTCCCTCCCTTTTCTGAATACCTGACCCATGGACAACAGAGGTGATTTGCCCTCATTGGTTTGACAGTGGACAGAGCGAAATATCAAATGCTGGCGCCTGTAGTATGACACTAAACTGTTAAGGCCTCTGTTATATTGGACCAGGAAGCCGGATATTCCATAGGAGAGCCAGGTATTAAACCCTCAACTCACACCAACATGCTGTGTTTGGAAGTGATGGGAAGGTCAGCAGCTGGGCTCTGATGCCAGGATTCAAGGCAGAAGGTGGTTCAATGAGTGAGGTGTCAGGAAAGATGAGTACAGTGACATATTCCGTACTTCTTTCTTTTGGGATAATGGTGTTGCTGACTGGCTAGCATTTATTGCCATCTCCTGCTGTGCCAATCATCCCACCCATCCCTATCCGCAGCTCTGGCTCCTTATCACATCACTCTTCAAACCCAAGTATCCAGGACGTGTAGAGATGCTTTGCACATGCAGCAGGAGCTAGTGGACATTTAAGTGAAGGTCTCAGAGGTGCTGTGTTCTCCTCAGGATATATCATCATAGGACTCATTGAGAACATGCAGCAGCTCCAATACTCACACTGCAGTGTTGGGGGGAGTAACTTGCAGTTACTCACTGCAAGTAAGAAAGGCAATTTGGTTTTCACCTTGTGGCTCACACTTCACAAATGTGTGAGAGCAAATGTTGCAGTCAGAAACAACAGCATGGAGGCTGTCAGGAATCTTGCGGTGGCTGTGTGCATACAGCCTGACACAGGAGTGAAAGGTGCCAACCAGCAGATAGGATCTTGCTTCCCAATACACTAACAATTTCATTGTGTTAACCCCTCCCACCCCAACACACACACAAACTCATACGCTCCTACACATTAAAATTCAGTCTGTGCTCTGCCTTCACGTCACATTATCTCAGACATACAATTTCCAGGTGGACTGAAGCCACTCTGGATTCAACAGATGTATCCAGTGTTGGTATTCTTTACACATGCAAAGAAAAAAAATCCTTCTCTCAGTAAACAACCTCCTTGACAGAAATGCCACAGGGTACAGCAGATTTGATATATTTATGAGTCTGATACAGAGTTTCAGGTGATACTGAGAATTTTAATGGATAGAAAAACCTTCAAGGCTCACTAACATCTCTGTGTTCCTGAATCCCTGATTGGTGCGTTCAGTTTTAAGCTCTGCGCCAGATCCAAGAGGTTACATCGACCCTAAGGGGAGAAATGGGCTTCAAAGCAGGAGAACTGATTTCTTCTTCCATTCTACGCAAAGAGAATTCTCTCCATGCCAATTACTGCTTGAATCCATTATAAAAATGAGCCCAGCTAAACTTTCTTCTCAAAGATATATAATACTTAAGATTTAAAATGGGAGCTGACTTAGTCCTGTGTCTGTTACGCTGGTCTCAAAATGTCTCTGGATCTTAATGTTTAGAAATATTTGAAGCTAATAGATGGAAAAGATCAACTGGTACAGTCTGTCCAATGTACTTATGCAGCAACAAAGCACCTTGACCCTGGTCCTCTCAATCCATCCACCTTGAAAACACCTACCCATTTTATCCCTTACGTTTTAATTCTATTTTTTATTCATTCGCGGGACATGATTGTCACTGGCTGGCCAGCATTTATTGCCCTCCCTAGTTGCTCTTGAGAAGGTGATCGTGAGCTGCCTTCTTGAATCGCTGCAGTTCATGTGCTGTGGGTTGACCCACAATGCTGTGTGGAAGGGAACTCCAGGATTTTGAATCAGTGACTGTGAAGGAATAGTGATTATATTTCCAAGTAAGAACGATCAGTGGCTTGGAGGGGAACTTGCAGGTGCTCGTAGTCCTATGTTTCTGCTGCCATTGTCCTTCTGGATGGAAGTGTTGTGGGTTTTGGAAGGTGCTGTCTAAGGATCTTTGGTGAATTGTTGCAGTGCATTTGTAGATAGTACACACTGCTGATACTGAGCATCGGTGAAGGAGAGATTGAATACTTGTAGAGGCGGTGCCAATCAAGCAAGCTGCTTTGTCTTGGATGGTGTCAAGTTTCTTGAGTGTTATAGGAGTTGCACCCATCCAAGCAAGTATTCCATCACACTTGTGGCTTGTGCCTTGCAGATAGTGGATAGGCTTTGCGGTGTCAAGAAATGAGTTGCTCACCACGGTATTCCTAGTCTCTGACTAGTCTCTTCATTCATGGAACATGGGTATCCTTGGCTGGCCAGCACTTGTTGCCCATCCTTATTGCCCTCGAAACTGAGTGGCTTATTAGGCCACTTCAGAGGATATTGCCCCATGTAGGTCAGACAAAAACAACAGATTTCCTTCTCAAAAGGACATTATTGAACCAGTGGATTTTTCTGACCATCGATGATGGTCTCCAGTTCTTCTTAATTCCAGCTATGTTTTACTGGACTCAAATTCCATTACTAGCCGTGACAGGATTTGAACCCAGGTCCCAGAATATTAGCTGAGATTCTGGATTGATAGTCTAGAGATAATACCACGAGGCCATTTCTTCCCCACTGGTATTAACAAGGTTGGGGTTAGTTGGTGGATTAACAGCTTTCTATAGTGCTATCGATGCACACCTAGGGCTCTGTTTCTGTGGAATTCATTTTTCACCTTAAGGGTAGAGAGTTTGAGCTCTTCCTAAGAATGTTGAACATTAGGTCTAAGTAACCTGTTCTGTAAGGGGGCTATAACAAGCAGAACGGACAAATTTGCCATACAGTCTTAGGAAGGCCATTTCTTACGTTATTACAGACAATGCAATTTGAAACAGTATTAGCCAGACTTGTAACTGTATTTAAGCACTTTTTGTTCAAAGTCTTACAGGTCAATTATTAATATAAAAATTTTGTTGGGTACATTACTATTAGATAGGAGTTCTGTGATGGATTATAATAATGATTACGAAGTTGACTTACATATGTGGTTTTCCTGGAAACTTATCAGTAAAAGGCCTTAATCTCCTGTGTAAATGATGCATGCTTCTCATCCAAAGATTCACATAATGAGGGTGATCAATAGCATTAATTCTTCCTGAGATCCTGTCCACTTCACATCCTCACTTCATTTAGTGACTTTGATCAATTCCATTTGCTCCAAGGTTAATGTTGTTAGTAGATCTATCAGCTAGATGACAAAAAGGGAAAATAATTATCTCTCCTTGGGACAAACAGCTATTAATAAATACAGCCAATGCTATTTCAGTAGGATACGGAGCAGGTATGGAGAAGCCATTTCAAATGATTATGGGCAGCACGTTGGCACTGTGGTTTGTGCTGCTGCTTCACATGCTAGGGACCAGGGTTTGATTTCAGCCTTGAGTGACTGTGTGGAGTATGCATGTTCTCCCATAATGGCGGGGGGTGGGGGGCGGTTTCCCCGGGTGCTCCAGTTTCTTCCTGCAGTCCAAAGATGTGCAGGTTAAGCTGATAGACCATGCTAAATTGCCCCTTAGTGTGTAGATTAGGTAGATTAGCCATAGTAAATGTCAGGGACAGGGCATGGGGTGGAGTCTGGGTAAGATGCTCTGTCAGGATGTAGGTACAGACTCATTGGGTTGAATGCTAAGATATTCTAGATATCAGATTTGGCAGACTAAAGTTCCCCTGTTCTGTACAGGATATCACACACCCACCCAGTCTATTTTCCCACAGCATCCATATTTACACCATTAAACATTTTATGGGAGACAGTCAAGGGTGGGCTGGAAGGTGGCCTTTTTTATTTTTGTGGGCTGGCTAGGTCAGCATTTATTGCCTATCCGAATTGTCCTCAGGAACCTGTGATGAGCTGCCTTCTTGAAACCATTGCAGTCCATGTGCACCCATACTTTTATTAGGGAGAAAATTCTAGGATTTTGATCCAGTGACAATAAAGGAAAGACGAATATATTTCCAGATGGTGTGTGGTTTGGAAGGGAATTTGAAGATGGTAATGTTCC
The DNA here is from genome assembly GCA_024679065.1 of Sphyrna mokarran. Lineage (NCBI taxonomy): Eukaryota > Metazoa > Chordata > Chondrichthyes > Carcharhiniformes > Carcharhinidae > Sphyrna > Sphyrna mokarran. The sequence goes on from JAGIQG010000019.1 coordinate 27,529,537, forward strand.
CATGCACTTGCTCTCCTTGTCCTCCTCGAGAGCAGAGATCACAGGTTTAGAAGGTGGGCACCCCTCACCTAAATTCCCACCCAAGTTTTAGAAGAGGAAACTTGGACCAACGGTGACATAATGGTAAAATTGCTGGGTTTCTAATGCAGATGCCAATACTAGTCCTCCGAGGGCATGAATGCAAATCCCACCATGGGCAGTTGGTGGAATTTTAATTCGATCAATAAATCTAGAATTGAAAAGCTAGTCTCAGTAATTGTGAACGTTGACTGTTGTAAAAAAATCTGGTTCACTCATGTCCTTTAGGGAAGGAAATTTACAATCCTTAACTGGAATGGTCAATGTGTGATTCCAGATCTATGGCAGTGCAATTGACGCTAAACTGCCCTCTGAAGTACCTTGCAAGTCATTCATTTCAAGTGTGTTAGGGATGGGCAATAAATGGTGACCTTGCCAATGATGCTCACATTCCCTGAAAAAATAAAATGAGAAAGTTAAAATTGAAATCAGACTGGGTTCAGATTATTAATCCCAGATTTTTTTCTTGAAGTTGCATAGTGCTGCAAGTTGAAATCTGTATCATTTCTGTATAATGACTATAACCAAAAATTCTTAAAATTTCAATTTCATCTTTTAGTAACATATCTGACAATCTACACTATTACAAAAACTTTCTATCTCAACAATTGTTTTGAAATTAATTCTACATGACTCCATCACCTTAACAAAGAACAAAGATCAAAGAAAATTATAACACAGGAACAGACCCTTTGGCCCTCCAAGCCTGCACCGACCAGGCTGCCCAGCTGAACTAAAACCCCCTATCCTTCTGGGGACCATATTTCTCTATTCCCATTCTATTCATATATTTGTCAAGACACCCCTTAAAAGTCACTATTGTATCCGATTCCATTATCTCCCCCAGCAGTGAGTTCCAGGCACCCAACATCATCTGTGTAAAAAAACTTTCAAGTATTATGAATATAAATGAAACGGTAAACAGGATATTAAAAGCAACGCACTGTTAATCATCTATTCCTGCAACTCCCTCTTTTTAAATAAGTTTACAAAAGCCACACGTTCAATTCCACAAGATGACTGACTACTTTTTTTTGTGGTATTGGAAAGGAAACAGCTGTGCCTGCACAGTTTGTGAAAGGTTTGTATTTTTCCTGGAGTTACTGTTGGTACTCCTGCACTTTCTCAGCTGCTGGCATGTTTGGGTTGTTGATCTAACACCCCCCCAGAGGGAATCGGCTGTGCAGGCACCAGCTCCCACAATAATTGGTTGCACTTTTCGAAAGTGGCTCTGATACCTCACCGCAAAGGACATTGACCTTTTGGCTTCTGAGATTTGCTGGTCCCTAGTGGAGAGAGGGATGCATTGTTCACTTCACTGAACACTGAGTGATTTTATCCCCACGCTGTCATGCCGAAGGCTGAATGAAGGGTTAATAGATTTGGCTTTCAAGCTGGAGGGCTGGAGAAGTAAATAATAAACCGTGTTTGAAATTCGTCATTCTAATTAACACAGTATATATTTAGCTTTGAGTATTTGAAAAGTTTTTGTATGATCATTTGTGAGTGTAAAAGGGAAGTGTTTTACCTCAAATTGGATTTGGGGTAGTTCTGATATGCTTGTCCTCTGAAATTTGCATTCAGAAGACCATTGTGTAAGGCCTAAATATTAAAATATTTTTAATATTTTAAGAATATTAATTATTAATATTAAATATTGTGAAAAATATTAATTATAAATTTCTGAACAAGAAGGAGGAATTACTGATATTTGCATATCTCTCGTATATACGAAAAGATTAAAGAGGACTAATTCGGTGTGTAAAATAAATAAACCAATCATGTTATCCAAAAACCTCTTTTGATAGAATATTTGAGAGAAACTGAGACCACCAACAGAATAATTGGTCACCAGAGTTCACAGAATTAAGAAAATTGTTTGAAGAAGCAGACAAAAGAGGAGGCAGAGTGAATTATTGAATGGTCAAATCCCCAGCACAGATTTTGATTTCGAACCTGAATGGCTGATGAAAATGAATTCATTGTAACTTCTGAGTAGGAATTGGATATATATTTGAAAAGGAAAGGGAGAAGCAAGGTTAGGAGGAAGAAAAACAGAGGTGTGGGACGGATTGGATAGCTCAGACAGAATGGCCAGAATTTCCCAGTTTCCTGACAGCAGGCCCAATGAGCCACTGAAATCTCCATTCACGTCCGTGGGACCGGAAGATTCAGCCAGCGTGAAGGGCTGGAGAATTCAGGCCACTGAGCTGAATGGCCTCCTTTAGATCTGTGGGATTCATTGGGAAATCTCTGGGGTGGGATTCTCCAGCCATTTACGCCAACCGGATTCTCCTTTCCTGCTGCAGTGAATGGAGATGTGGCTGAGCGCCAAATTCTCCATCCTCTCCGGCAACAGGCCAGAATGATTGGGGAATTCATCCTTTCTGTTCGATTCCTCTGATACCGATCTGACATCGCTTGAATCTATATTCAAAATTTGGGATACAACACTATCATAGAATCCCTACAGTACAGAAGAAGGCCATTCAGCCCATCAAGTCTGAACAATCCCACCCAGGCCTGACTCTCGTAACCCTACATATTTATCCCGCTAATCTTGTTGACACTGGCGTCAATTTAGCATGGTCAATCAACCTAACCCTCATATCTTTGGACTGTGAAAAGAAACTAGAGCTCCAAGAGGAGATCCACGCAGACATGGGGAGAACGTGCAAACACCACACTGACAGTGACCTGAGGAAGGAATTGAATCCAGGTCTCTGGTGCTGTGAGGCAGCAGTACTAACCACTATACCACCGTGCTGCCCCATTTCTGTACTGTAAGGATTCTATGATTCCAGGAAAATATTGTTTTCTATTATTCCCTTTATAAACTCCATCCATGCTTCCAAAGTGAATGCCCAGAATTGAGTTCTCTTTGTTCGGAAGTTTTGAGGAATTCCTATTTTCAATTATTAACAGCTAACCAACAAATTATTAGGAACATGCAACTCTGAAAGATGTAGGCCAGAACTCTCTGACCTCGTTCACAGCTGGGATTCTTCAGTTCCGCTGCAATGGATGGAGTTTTGGCTGAGTGCCAAATTCTCCATTCTCGCTGGTAGCAGTGGTAGGAATGAACAAGATTGGAGAATTCCAGCCATAATTTTGGAGAACGCAAGTTCATTATCTGCCTACTGATTATAAAGAAAAATATGTGAGATAGTGGTTTTATCACTCAAAATGGATATTTATTCCATTTATATCGCTTTCTGTGAGCTCTGGCACATTCTGAACTTGGCAAACTCCAGCAAAGAAAAAACATTCTCCAGGGAGGGTGAAAATCTTCAGTCTAATTATTTAACTGTCAGGATTAACAGAGCTTATAAAATGTGAGAAACCGTGGGTAGCCTCCACAGGGGAAGGTCATTCGGAACTGAATACCCATCAGGCACTTTGTCCCCACATGTACACACTCAAAAGCTCCTGGTCAAACAGAGACAGGCAGCTCTCCATTGCCCGCCAACTCCACATGGACAGTTGGCAGTTGCTGATAAGGGTCACAGCAGACTGAGGACCAGGCTTCAGGCGAGAGAAGGAGGGTGAGATGTTGTAGAGAGGCATTTGCCAGCAGGGGATGTGCGGTGAGAAGGAAGGGTGGTGGCAGGCTCTCAGCAAGTCAACCCCCTTCCCAATGCCAGATCCCTCACTCAGGCACCCAACTTAAATACCTCCGCAACTTTCAGATGCCCACAAGCAAAGCTGGGAGAGTTTGCCTTTCAGGATTCCTACATTAATTGCCCACTTAAGGGTCTTAGTTAGCTTCTGTGTGGGAAGGTCGTCCATAAGCTTTCCCGGCCTAAGTTTAACCTAAGTTAAGCAGAGATGAGAAAGCAAAGGTGTTCTCGCCCAATTAAATGACTCCCACCCCACTCACCACTGAGGGTATGGCATTAAATTCTATCCAGTGAAGGAGCTCTGAATAACAAAGGTGATGTGTACCTCGTTGCCATGGAGAAGAAAATTAGAGACTTCCCTACAAACACAGATATGTCACAGAATGGACTTGCATTCTGGTCTTTCGTTGCCTGCAACCAACTAAGAGAAGAGCAAAGATATTGAGTTAATCAGGCCTGCATCTTAAGCAGAGAAAATACTGACCTTATAGCTCACCACAAGAGATGTGAGTAGAAACATAAACTCAGTTTGAACACCTTGTTCATGAGGAGTTGAACACAAGGTTGAAGGATTTGTCTAGCTGGAATTAGAGGGAGAATCCCCAGGAAAGCTCTCACTGTGGAAGATAGTCTTGGGAAAGGAGAGTAACAGAAATGAATGCTTTGGGAGCTGTGAATCACCATGGGAGGTTGCAGGAGAATTGAGAAGTCTCAAAACATCTGGTTAAAGTCCAACAGGTTTATTTGGAATCACAAACTTTCGGAGCGCTGCTCAAAACCCGCCTGAACCCACTTACCCGAGAAAGGAGCAGCGCCCTGAAAAATCGCAATTCCAAATAAACCCGTTGGACTTTAACCTGGTGTTGTGAGACTTCTTACTATGCTCACCCAGTCCAGTGTTAGCATCTCCACATCATACTTAAAAGACCAAGTAGTGTAACAAAGCAGAGGTTTTTGGTTGCCATTAAAAATAGAAAGGAGTGAAATCTGTTTAATAGTTTGAAGTATAAGTTGTCTATGGAAAGAATATGGCCCCGATTGTCCTGAATTGAGACTAACTGCCATGCCAATGGAAAACCTAACGGCTTTCTCTCTGGCGTCAGCAGAATCTCAGCCCTCCCCGGCCAACCTCAGACATCCCACTCAGCCTCCCGCAATCTCAGATCCCCCCCTTAACTTTCAAGTACCTTGGCAATGCCAACATTGCACTGCCCCCCTATTGGCACTGACAACTGGCCTGGTGCCTTGGACTCTGTGGGGGTTAAAGGAGGCAGCTCCACTCTGCCGAGGTGAGCAGACAGTTCCAATGTATGCACAAGGCTTTGTTTTGAAGTTACTGAGGCAAGTAGAAATTGTTGAAACCCTCTCCATTGTACTTGAAGCCTTTGATCTGTAACAAATGCAACTTGCAGTGCCTCATAAAAGATTCAGCTGTGAAAAATGAAACCACAGGCTGTCAATCAGGATTAGATTCTGTCTACATTGTAATCAGGATCAATGGGGTACTTGAGGTGCATTCAACTATGAAGTGAAATCGAAGTAAACACAGGTGGCTGAAGGATGATAGAAATCCATTGACTTGACAGCTGCATCTCTTATAAGGCACTGCAAGTTGAATGTATTACAGATCAAAGGTTTCAAGTGCCATGGACAGGGTGTCAGTGCTACCAAGGAAGCCTCAGTAACTTCAAATCAAAGATGTGTCCATACATTGAGTATCATTTGAGTCCCGTTTATCACATTTAAACTGGTGGTTTTGAACCTGCATTGTGGGTGAGAACGTAATCGGAATGGACAGTGTAGCTTGGGATAGTCACAGACGGTTTGCAAAGACCCACTTTCCTGCTGACTCCCAATTCTCAGGGGCATTGCGATTCACGATCGGAGCTAGTGGACCCGGAGTATCACCCCATGATTAATTGTGCCTTTTAGTGATTTGATATAGTGAAAGTTTTTTTCAAAATAAGAAATCCTGATGCAACATAATTTCCTCTATTGACTGGAAGTTTGAATTCCTCTTAAAATTAATGGTCTCCACAGAGATTGTTTAAAATGAAAATAATAGTGTACTGCAGTAATTAATGGAGTTTACATTTCATTGTAAAAATAAATTCTAACAGGTTTTGGCACATGTTTTTGACATTTTGGATTGTCATTATTACCAGTTATATGTTACCATAAAGCTGCTGAGAGCAGAGATGCGAGTGTTTGCGATGTTGATACGAAAGATAATTTAAAACTTTTTCTCTATTGAAAACTAACAGTGTGTGGATCTGTTCAGAATGCACATTTCTACTTCTCACTTTTGGCCCTTGGCAGACCTAGAACTTTATGAAAAACCGAATTGCAGTTTATGACCTGTCAACCATGGGAGGAAGCCAGGAATGAAATCCAAAGCTGCCCCTCCTCTTTTCTTACTATTGAGTTACAGAAAAACAGGGGAAAGTACAAAGAGGAAGGGATGCCTTAACGTCCCTAAAGCAAAGAGCTACATTCCAATTATTAAACCTGTAGCATTTGCAAAGGATATTTGTACACTTGTTGTGAGGGAGCAGCTGGCCTGCAGTCAACACACCCTTCAGGGAACTTTAGATACTGATGCATGTCTTAGTTGTTGCAAGAGGATTGAAGTACAAGAATAAAGAAGCCTTGCTGTGTGCAGCTTTGGTTTTCATATTTAAAGAGGGATAACGCTTCTGTTGAAGGCATCTGGACCTTTGAATCTCTCAGATGGAAACCTTTTGGGGGTGGGACAGTGGTTAGCACTGCTGCCTCACAGCATCAAGGATCCATTTTCAATTCCCGCCTTGAGTCATTGTCTGTGCAAAGTCTGCACGTTTTCCTCATGTCTTGTAGTTTCTTCCAGATGCTCCAGTTTCTTCCCTCAGTCTGAAAGACGTGCTAGTTACATGCGTTAGCCATGCTAAATTCTCCCTCAGTGTACAGGTGCCAGAGTGTGTCAACTAGGAGATCTTCACAATAACTTTATTGCAGTGTTAATGCAAGCCAATTTGTAATACCAATAAATAAACTTCGTTGGAAAAGCCCATGTTTCACTAATGTCCTTTAGGGATGGAATTCTGCTGCCTTACCCGGTCTGATCTACATGTGACTCCACAATAATGTGGTTGATAGTTAAAGTGCCCTTGGAGGGCAACAAGGGATGGTCAATAAATGCTGCCAGCCAGCAATGCCCATGTCCCACAAATGAAAACAAAAATGCCCTTTGCACAAAATTATTGAACAGTGTGAGATAATGTTCAGCTCTCACTAGTCTTTTTGACTGAAGTGTGTCACAGCTGACCCTGACTATGTCCTTCCCTGACATGCCACTGATTTTGTTCAGACATACCACTTTACAACAACAATCCTTTAACAATGATAAGGAGTGGAAATTTTGTCTGTTTTTAATTCCCATAAAACCAACATTAGTTATTATAAAGATTAAAACTGGGACTTTCCTGGTTTATAAGCTTTAAGTCATCATCAAATGCATTAAGTGAGCCAATTGTTTCCATTTACATCCAGTGAAAATTTTACAAGTGCAGAAGATGTTATTGTTCTTCTCTGTAATGTGACCTACCTTGCTCCAGAAATGAATGCCCCACTGTTTGGAAATCCACAATTTAATAATAAAGCTTCATCAGTTAACAGCCCCAGACACTATTTTATTGATTATTGGCTCCCAGACATTGATGCATTGCAAATATACATTTGTAACCGGATTAATAAAAAGTGACACTACAATGAATCTTCTCAGATTGATAATTGTCCGGAACTGAAGGCTACTTTACTCTCTGAGAATGAAGTAGACTCACAGTGAATACAGCAAAGATTGGTTTGGTTAACTTGCTTGAAACTGAGCTGGATTAATCAGTGGGAAAGAACTGCGCAAGCATTAGGTGAAAAGGTCTGGAAGAAATATGCCCCTGTGCTCTGGAAGTCAAAGCTTGGAGGAGAGAAGATAGTATTATTCATTGAATCCCTACTGTGCAGAAGGAGGCTGTTCAACCCATCGAGTTTGCACCAACCACAATCCCATCCAGGCCTGTAACCTCACATATTAACCCTGCTAATCTCCCTGACACTAAAGAGCAATTTAGCATGGCTAATATGTCTTTGGACTGTGGGAGGAAACTGGAGCAGCCAGAGGAAACCCACTCAGACATGGCAAGAACGTGCAGACTCCGCACAGACAGTGATCTTGAACATTTTTTACCACCTATCTGTTTGCAGCGTTAAACACTCCACCCTTCACCCCTCCTCCCTAAGCTACTCAAGATCCCCAGATGTACCTGTCTCTGTGATTCATTTTGCCTTCATCTTCTTCCTGGTTGCAGTCCCAGCAGCGTTCACTAATGTGCTCTTGGCACTACCGGGACTGACAGAGCTGCCAGCCAATCTGGTTGATCTGATTTATTATTGTCAAATGAATTGGGGCACAGTGAAAAGTATCGTTTCTTGCACGCAATATAGCCAAAGCACACTGTTTGAAGTTTATAAGATGATGAGGGAGATAGATAGACTGGACGTTCAGAGACTATTTCCACAGGTAGATGTAGCTGTTACTAGGGAGCATAACTATAAGATTCATGGTGGGAAATATAGGAGGGATACAGATTCTTTACTCAAAGGAGTTGGAATTCACTGCCTGATGTGATAGTGGAGTCAGACACTTTAGGAACTTCCAAGCAGTTATTGAATGGGCACATGGAGTACCTCAGAATGATAGGGAATGGGATAGCTTGATCTTGGGTTCGGACATAGCTCGGCACAACATCAAGGGCTGAAGAGCCTGTACTGTGCTGTACTGTTCTATGTTCTACGTTCTATGTTTATACAGAAGGAAAGGAAAGAGTGCAGAGTACAGTCTTACAATCACAGCTAGGATGTAGAGAAAGATCAGCTTAATTAATATATGGTAGTTCCATTCAAAAGTCTAATGGCAGCAGGAAGAAGGTGTGGGATTGGAAGTCCCACACTGGGCAGGATTTTCCAGCCATGATCACCCTGAAACTGGAAAATAACACCTGAGGTCAGTGGACCTTTCCATGGCCCATCCCTTGCCCACTATGATTCCCATGGTGAGCAGGTTGGGAAAGTTCTCCCCACTTGTTAGGTAGCTTCCCTGTGGCATGTTATAGCAGCAAGGTGGGCTGGCATGGAACAGATCAGTTCCATGCCCACCTTACTTTCAGGGATAGAGTGCGCTGCCTGTCCCACCATAATATTCAGCTTGAAGTTTGAGTTCTTTTGTAATCATTGCTGCAACGTACTAACACTGTTCGTTGGGATCGGTGTTTAGTTCTGTTTTGAGTTTCCATTTATTTCTTAACAAGATGGTATCTTCTGACACTGTACAATAAAGAAGACAGGTGAAACCAGATTTATTGCATTCTAAATGGGTTTAGTTTTGCTGCGATCTGCTGATACCTATAAGAAATTAATGACTTGAATTTCAATTGCATTCACTTAAAAATGAATCAGTGAGCAGTTTTGGACATGACTGAAAGCTCTTGGCAAGTATTTTTGGAAAACAAGCATTTCTTTAATAACTGCCAGATGTGTATCACTGAACGCAGATTTACACAGCATTAAAATTTACCTCCCAACCTAAAAAGATTTGGAAGCAAAGTAGATTTTAATGTGTCAATTAAATTGTGAATTTGTCAATATTATTTTGCGTTGTTAATATTTTGGGGGAGGTGAAGATTCCATAAGGATGGACATCATTTAACATGTTGTTGCCATGTGCTGCAGTCACGTTAAGCTTTAACTGATTTCATTCTGGATTATGAATCTTTCCGTGACCAGCGAGAGTGGTGTTTTCCCTTAAGATAGGCGGTTTCTATTTTTCATGGCTAATATTTACAGGATAGGTTTGACTATCACCACACAGGTGGTGTTCTGGCAAAGCACCTCACAGGCTCCAGCCTGCCCAATACTCGGTGAAATGAAAATCGGATTGATTCTCTCTTGTGGGCAGGGGAAATTGCTGTCCAGGTGCTGAAGACCCAGATTTACAACAAGGCATTTTACTAGAAATGTTCACTGGAGATTTCAATTTAAAGCCAGGTACAGAAGGATTCTGGATGCAGTTGTAGGCTTGCAAAAGGGATGGAGCAGACAGCTGACTGTTTTTACACGAGATTTTAGACCAATGCAGATAAAGAACAAAAGAATTAATTTGAATTTATATAGGAGTTTGCTGTCTCTGTCAATAATCCTTCAAACACTTCAAGTGCAAGGAATTATTGGCATCAGACAAACATACCATCCATTTTATGACATAGTGTAGTCCAGGAAGAGTAATGAGATGTATGACCTGTTAGTCTATTTCCTGTGGGGCTGTTTGCAGGAAGAATGTTCCTGCTCTTCAAATATAGTTAATGCCATTAAAATGAGCCGACTCAATCTCCATCCTGTATCATCTACAAAAGGCTATATTGCTGAGTATACAGCTGGAGCTTTCTAATGAACTGACTTACAATACTCTGTGCAGTCTCGCTACTGCAGCCAGATTTTTATACTCCATCCCCCTCTACAGATTCTGAAGTGGGGAAAAGCATAACTTTGGATGAGATTGCCACTGGGATCCGGGCTACCCCAACTCGAGCGCAATTTTACGATGGGGTGGACAGGGTCCTGGGTGGGAGGCCTGGCCTTTCACCTATGAAGGCCCTTAAGTGGTCACTTTAAGGCCTTTTCCTGCCCGGCCTCAATTGTTAGGCTGGGAGCTGCAGGTTAGTGCAAGGCATGAAAGTGAAAAATGAATGAAAAATAAACTCCATGTTGGGCAGGAAGGGGGATGAGTGCCTCAGTCTGGAGGCCCAAGAATTTGCCTCAATTATATAAAAGCAAAATACTGCAGATGCTGGAATCTGAAACAGAAACAGAAAATATTAGAAATCTCAGCAGGTCTGACAGCACCTGTGGGGAGAGAACAGAGTCAACGTTTCGAGTCCAGATGACCTTTTGTCAGAACAAAGGGTCGTGAAGCTCTGGCGAAGGGTCATCCAGACTCAAAACGTTGGCTCTGTTCTCTCCCCACAGATGCTGTTAGACCTGCTGAGATTTTCCAGCATTTTCTGTTTATGCCTCAATTCTGTTCCTGGGACTTGGGCTGAGACAGAGCACTGCAGTACCTCTTCTGGCCACTGCAGCACTGTGCTTGGATGGGCTGGAGAGCTGTTGGCCAATCAGCTTTGCTGACTGCTCTCCAAGGCAGATTCCCTCACAAGCCAATCAATGCTTGACTGACCATGAAATGGCAGTGGGCCTGTCAGACTCAGCAGGGACAGGTTATGCACTTACTCTCAGGATGGTGCACGCTAATTCAGGAGCAGATAGGGATGTAGAGACAGAATAAAACTAATGTTTCGAGTCTGGCTGACCTCCGAGTCTTGAAAAGTTGGCTCTATTTTCTCCCCACTGATGCTGTCAGATCTGTTGAGATTTTCCAGCATTTTCTGGTTTTGTTTCAGATTCCAACATTCACAGTATTTTGCTTTTCCCAGGTGGGGATGTGCTGGCTCCAGTCGAGTATTCTTTATCTCAAACCCTCGGGCCTATTGCGTTTTGGTATTCTGATATTCTCAGTTTTGAGACATGTTCGACGGGATTTTACAGCCTCACTCGGGTGAGATTATGAAATCCTGCCTGAGGCCAACAGAGATTTCTCTGGGAACCTCGCCCATCCTGATTGTGGGATGGGTGAGGTGGTAGCATTTCAACCATTGAGTAAGAATTAGGATGAGTAAGTAGTGAACTTGTGGAAACATGACTAATAGTGAGGTTTTGGAGAAAAGTTGTTGTGTCCCTCAATAGTAAATTAACCAGTTCATGAAGCCAGGATAAGTAGCTGAATTTTCATTGATTCCTTTTGGTCATTATTTGCCTGAGGGACAGCGTTTTCCTGGTTGAATTTAGTTGTCATGATAGGGTTTGGCTCAGAAGCTAAGTACAACATAGACAAACAACTGGACTTCCTGGGTTAAAAGGTTGTATTGGTTGGTGGGACTGGGGTCATAGATTCCCACGCAAAAGAAAATTTAGTTTTTGGACATGTTTGGTTTTCGGGCTGAGGGATATTCAACTTGTATATGCAAAGCGTAAAACTCTAAGACAGATTTAAGATCCTCTGTAGCCTTAGAAAACCTCAAGCAGTCCAATGTGTGGAGGAATAATTTATAGAGAACATCTTTCAAGGTATTTAAAGTATTAATCACCATAGATCAAATGCAGCCCATAGGTGCAGTTTCTGGAATAAAGGAACAATGGCAAATATCATAGAAATGTTGTCGAAATTGTTGAAACAAGGACAGCAGAATTAGTGGCAATAGTTCAGATTCTCTTTCTCTTGGGATAAGAGACAAGGTTCACATTATAAAAAAAAGGCTACCAACACTGAATAAACTAGGGGAGAAGGTGGAGTGAATCCTGAAGCAGAGGTGGTATAACATTAGGGATGGCAGAAGGAAAGTGTGATGATGGAAGCTCTACCTTGACTGGCAGACAAACAGTCCTGAATTGTAGATAGTCAGCAGTTGGTTACAAGTCAAGTGTAACTGGGAAAAGCAGAATTGTTTTAAGAACAGAAATCACTATAGCAACAAAAGGCCCTGGCTGGAAATTCCCACTCTCAATCATGTCGCGGTGGGGCTTGGTGATGGGAAAGAAAAATCTCACAAGAAATTCAAATCATGTTTCATGTTGTCATGATAGCTTCCTGTAATTAATCCCCTCCTCCCGACAATGATAGGGCAGGTTTCTCAACACTGAATATCAGGAATACCATTTGAATCAATGAGCAGGTCACTATTGGCCTGAATCAATCCCCACCCTCAGCAAAACCATCCACATCAGCATGAGGACAGAATGGTTTCAAACCCGACTGACCTCCCGAGGTGTGACCTTGATGAGCAGACCTCTCAGGACAGCTCAGGTGAGCGCATCACTCAAGGGTGGTGAGAGTACCATGCCTAAGCACTATCCATGCACTGACATTGTGCCAGAGGTAGTCATGACGTAGAGATGCTGATGTTGGACTGGGGTAAACACAATAAGAAGTCTCACAACACCAGGTTAAAGCCCAACAAGTTTATTTGATAGTAAACCCACAAGCTTTGGGGGTTTGCCCCTTCGTAGAATTCCCCACTCACCTGATAAAGGGGCAAACCTCAAAAACTTGTGGGTTTCCTATCAAATAAACTTGTTGAACTTTAACTTGGTGTTGTGAGACTTCTTATTGTGCCAGAGGGCAGTGCCATCGGACAGGCCAGGCAGTTCTGGGGAGCAATAGTGTGAGGAGGTATGGCTGTTCGAAGGTGAACTCCTTAGCACTGCGGCAGCCTTTAAAAATAGTGCTCCATTCCTTGAGGAACTAAGTTGCTGTCAGGTGGGTGAATCAGAAGCTGCCCCTTGCTGTTCTTTTTTCTTAGTGTGACTGTACAGCAGAGCAAGATAAAATTTAAAATTTTTAATTTAATGTATTACTGTCACAAGTAGGCTAACGTTTACAGTGCACTGAAGTTACTGTGAAACTTCCCTATTTGCCTGACTCTGATGCCTGTTTGGATACACTGAGGGAGAATTTAGCATGGCCAATGCACCAAACCAGCTTATCTTTCAGACTGTGGGAGGAAACCAGAGCACCAGGAGAAAACCCACAAAGACACAAGGAGAACTCCACAGAGACAGATGACCCAAACTGGGAATCGAACCAGGCTCCGTGGCACTGTGAGGCTGCAGTGCTAATCACTGTGCCATTGTGCCGTCGTTACTGTCAGTGGCTTCAACGCTACTCTTCCCATACTCTCTCGGCCTTTGCCGACTTTTGAGAAAATTCAATGCTCAGTGAAAAATTTATTGTAAAGTCATTAATCTATCCATCTGTAAGTTTTGGCACAAGAAGATGGTAATATGGACTAATTGGAGGGCTGAAGGACCTGTTCCTGTGCTGCATTGTTCTTTGAAGCAATAGGTTAGCCCTTGAAATATGATTGATAGCCGGAAAGAAAAGGCATGAGAGCATTACTGCATCTGAAGGCTGGACTTAATCTAATCCCACTACAAATAATGTGGGAAAGTCTGGGACACCCATGCTTTTACCCAGCCCTTTTCCTGCAAATGAGCTACTGATTCTCAAAGCATAGAACATCCACATGTAAAGAACCATGTCAAAAGTATCTAATCAATTAGTACACGCTCATGTAAACACCATGTGAAAAATGTGCAGTGACTTATCCAAACTTATCAATGTAAGCTCTGAAGAATGAATTACAAAATGCTAACCACGTGTTCCAAATCAGAGAGATCAGGGCATTTTTCCGAAGTAATTGGTGTAGAATAATATGTGACGTTGAATGCACATGGCCTTATAAATGATACAGCTGACCAAGTGACAGGATCGCAGTGGCATATTCTTCATGAAAATCGGCACTGAAGAATAAACGGCTGCAATTCTCAGATGTGTTCCCTCCAATTACACTGAAAAATATGCAGAACATCACAAGTATGAGAAGCAATGTTTCTATGTTTCTCAGCTGTTCACTGGCCCTACGAAAGACATGAACTCCTCGAACAATGCTGCGAACCTCAGAATGACAACCACGATGCAAATCAAAACAGTGATGTCGACTATTATTCATAAATATTATTTATTAAAAATATATTTCTGTGTGAATTGATCCTTGTGAAAATCATGTGTGGAATTCTACACAATGGTAGCTTTGAATATGTGGGGTGGCTGTGTGTGTGTGTGTGTGTGTGTGCAGACAGGGGGTTAAAATTCCCTGGCTGGTCTACCTGCTGCCTAACAGCCCACTCACAACTTGTCAGAGACTTCACAGGGGGCAGCCTGTCCAAGCTTTCCCCACTTGCACCCTGAGGAAACCCAGCACAGACACTGGGAGAATGTGCAAACTCCACAGAGCCACCTAAGGCTGGAATCAAACCAGAGTCCCTAGTGCTGTGAGGCAGCAGTGCCGACGACTGTGCCACAATGTCTCAGGCTAGTTAACTCTTCCACCAGAGTATTAAATGGCTGTGGAGCCGCTGACATCAGCAGGGATGAGTTCCCTGCAGCCCCATCCAGCCCTGAACCATTCCCTCTAATCACAAAGCAGATAATCTGCCCTGACCTCCTCTCACCCACACAAAACTGTAACTAGACAGGAGGTTGTCTTGGCTGGCCACGCCCAGGCCTCAACTTGAGCAAAGGTGGGCCGGTTGCCCTCTTGTAAAAATCCTGACAGGTTGCGGGCAGGTGGGACAATTTTAGTACCCCCTCATATCCCCATACCACCCCTGCTCCCCCCTGCTCCCCCCTGCGCCCCCCTCCACACACATACACAAACATACACATACCCCCCCCCCAACACCTGTAAAATCACTGCCCATGATTTTTGGTGGTGGGACAGGAAACACAGCCATCCTGAAATCCTGGGAGGTACGGTGGCAAAGTGGTTTGCATTGCTGCCTCACCAAGCCAGGGACCCGGGTTCAATTCCTGGCTTGGATCACCGTCTGTGTGAAGTTTGCGCATTCTTGCCGTGTCAGCGTGGGTTTCCTCTGGGTGTTCCAATTTCAATGGTAATCATGATGTGGAGATACCGGCGTTGGACTAGGGTAAAACAGGAAGTTTAGACTTTATACTAGTGTTGTGGGATTTCTGTCTGCTCCAATTTCTTCCCACAGTACAAAGACATGCAGGTAGGGTAGATTAGGCATACTAAACTGCCCCTAATGTTAGAGGGAATTAACAGTATAAATATGTGGAGTTACAGGAAAAGGGCTGGACGAGATTGTAATCAGTGCAGACTCAATGGGCTGAATGGCCTCCTTCATGGATCTGTGTTGGTCTGATTCACTTTATAGGGATGGGACTAAACACCCTTTCATAAATATGTTCACACCAACTTTAAATGCAACATTGGATCAAAATTAAAGAACTACTCCTCAAGTTGCATTCTAAAACAAAGGCACAGCTCAAATTGAAAACAATCCAAATCAATTAGCCTTCAATGAGAGCGTGTCAAATTTACAAGGATTTTCTCAAGTTGCTGCATCTGGGAATATTTTAATATGCTAGTTTTCATTGGAAAAGCTAACTGTGGCTTAGCCTATTTCAGGTAAATGAAGAATTCTTCAGGGTGAAAATGAACCTGGGGCCCTCATTTATGAATGATTAATTAAGCTGCTCCAATTTACATGGTAAGTAAATTGGTTCATTATGACCCAGATTATTGTCAGTGCAGACAGTGCTCTCTGCCTTTTTCAGTTTGCAACAAACATACTTTTAGTTTTAATGTAGGATATTAGCAAAAACACTCAGCTCTGATAGGGAGGAGGCTGTTCTCCATTGCCGCTCAGTAATGATTGAGATAGGTGTTAAAGTTGGCAGCTTTATTGGGTTTAACGTCTGGTTTCCACCATTTAAAAAAACAATAACTGAAATAGTTGGTCAAATTTCCACCTTCCAGACATTAAGACTTTGTCAACGAGGAGAAACACTTTCTGCTTTTGGTTGTTTGGTATTACCATATGTAGATCAAATTGCACTTTGCTGTTGAGCTATATTTACCTCAGCAATGGACAGTCACGATTCTAATGTGGCACAAAATGGATGCTTGGCATAGAAGCAGAGCCATAAGAGAAGAGAGAGGCATGGTAGCACTGTGGTTAGCACTGTTATCTCACGGTGCCAGGGATCCGGGTTCAATTCCGGTCATGGGTGATTGTGTGGAGCCTGCATATTCTCTTCATGCCTGTGTGAGTTGGTTCCTCCAGGTGCTCTGGTTTCCTCTCACAATCCAAAGATTTGCAGGTTAGGTGCTTTGGCCGTGCTAAATTCCCTTTAGTGTCCCAAGAGGTGTAGTCTAGGGGGATTCACGGGGGTAAGTATGTAGCATTACAGTGAATTGATCTGGTTTGGATGCTCTGTCAGAGAGTTGGTGCAGACTGAATGGACCAAATGATATGCTTCTGCATTGCAGGGATTTTATGATTCTAAGGAAGCACCTAGACCACAAATTGTGGGCATAAAACAGAAATTTCCAGTCATCTAAATCGACTGCACAAGTTGCTCAAAAATGTTTGTCTTAATAAGGTGTCATCTTACCTGGGATTCTTATTACCTGTAAGTAGCATATGAATTGCAATTTGTTTGTACATGATTCATTTCATTTGAATGCTGAAGAAGTTGAACAGTGCAAGTTGACATCAACAAAACAGTTACATCCTACTGGTGGTGATATTAAAATAACAACTCTCTCTCTTTCCCACACACTTAACGATAATTCTTGTCTATTTGTGGAATTAATTGATGAACGGTAATGAAATGATAGAAATCAGGGTGCTCATCATCATTAATAAGGGCATTGTGGAATGCTTACATTCAGACAAAATCGAGACAAAGATAATCGAGAATAAGCTAACAGAAATGATGCCAAGGTACTACAGTTGACAGTCAACACATTTATTGCTAACCAGTTAATATCTCTCCGCTGCAGACTCCCCGAGCACTGCTCCAAAGTGAAGTCTCTCACAAATTAGCTTCTTCAGGCACTTGCAACAAAAATAATTGAGAATGTTTCACAATCCCAGGATGAAAGCTGGTGAAAGATCTTGCCACAATTGCGAAGTGAAGGGTGTGGCACATAGTTGGAATGTTGTAAGATGTGAGAAAAGGCATAATGCTGGCAGAATGCACAGGCTGAGGCTGGGGCAAGGCCACTTGGAGGTATTTTACCAACGGTGGCGGGCCTTCTGCCACACAGAGAGACTGTTAGCTATAACTTGGTGCTTTCCTTGCAGATTTTGAGGGAAGGGCTTTCTGGTTATGTATCATGTGGTACACGGAGGCCCAACTGTGGCAAGGGCTACCCCTGTGAGAACTTATTCCCAAAAGGTATTCGATACAGTGTCACAAAAAGGAATTGTGAGCAAAGTTATAGTTCATGGGATGAAATTGGATCCAGAAATGGCTGAGCAAAAGGAAACAATGAATAATGGTCCTCAGGCTAGAGGAAGGTTTGCAGTGGAGTTCCCCACTGGTCAATATTGGGATCCTTGCTTTTGCTGATAATGATCTAGAACATGGTGTGCAGAGGAAGTTTCAGAGTTTGTGGATAATAAAAACTTAGAAGCATTGTAAATAGTGAGGATCTCAGTGTAAAGTTTAAAAGGACACAGACAAGTTGGTGGAATGGTCAGGGGGGTGGCAGATGAAGTTTTTAATATGAAGAAGTGTGAAGTTATTCATTTTGGTAGGAAGAAAATGGAGAGACAATATAAAATAAATGACACAACTCCAAAGGCTGTGCAGGAACAGAGTGACCTGGTTGCATATGTGCATAAGTCATTAAAGATGCCGATTAAAAGAGTAGTTAATAAACTACAGTGCGGCCCCATTATAACGCTACGGCTGGGGTCCATAAAATGTTACCATGAAGAAAGCAGTGTTGTGCTAAATCAGGGTTCAAGAAAATCAGCGTTCAAACTGACTCAATGTTGACCTAACATTCTAAAACACTTCTATTATTGCTCTGTTTGACCTGTTTTTTGCATGTTTACCATCTGGCAAGTAAATTGCGCTTAATTAAAGAATTCCACAAATAATCGTTGTTGTTACAATAGAAATTAAAACACAAATTAATTTTTAGTAAAGCTTTTTAATAAACAAAACAACAACAGTTTATTTCTTTAAAAAGTGATTGTTTTTTTTTCTAGCAGTTTGTTCCATTTTGATCTAAGAAAACACTAAATTAATTTACCAAAAACTTTTCAGTTCCCCGGAAAAAGCAAAAAAAATCCAATGATTCATTACGTTATATCCGAATTCGTGCTAAATTGGGGTGCATAAAATCAGGATTTCACTGTATAAAACATTCTGGTTTTTTATTAATAAGGATATAAAGTACAAGATCAAGGAGGTTATGTTGAACTTTTGAAGACTTTAGTTAGACTTCAGCTGAGTATTGTGTATTATTCTGGGTGCTGCACTTTAGGAAGAATGTGAATACATTGGAGACAGTGCAGAAGAGGTTTACAAAAATGGGTCCATGGACAAGAATCTTCAGTTATGGGTATCAGTTGGAGAGGTTGGGTCTTTCTCCTTGGAGAGGAGAAGGCTAAAAGGAGATGTGATAGAGATGTTTAAAATCAGTAGGAGGCTGGACAAAGTAGATAGGGAGAAACTGTTCCCAGCTCATAAAAGGATCAAGAATGAGAGGGCATAAATTTAAAGTGATTTGCAAAAATGTGAAATGAGAGAAATCTTTTTCACATGAGTGGTTTCACCCTGAAATGCTCTGCCAGCAAGTGCAGTAATGGCAGTTTCAACTGAACCACTCAGGAGGGCGTTCAAATGGGTATTTGAATAGAAACAATGCACGGGTTTACAGGGAAAAAGCAGAGCAAAACACTAAGTCATGATGCTTGTTTGAAGAGGGGTGCAGACACAATGGGCCAAATGGCCTCCTTCTGCATCTTAATAATTCTATGAACTTCAGGTAGTTAACTGCCTTTTGCAAATAAAATCCAGACAAATCTCCCGGAACCAGCCACAGCAAAGGTTGTCCCAACTTTTCAGCTGGTGGTTGAAGCCAATGTTACCTTATAAAATCCTGGCTAAAAGTCTTATTTTTCCTGTGATTGTGCACTTGATTAATGAAGCATGAGAAACTCTACCACTTTCTGCTCAGGCCATCAGGACAGGATTACCTCACTCCTGCTGGGTGGAAGTTAAAAAGGACACCAAGCAACATTGGGTGGCTATCCCTGTGCTTGCTTAGGAGAGCTGGGTGTAAACTGGAACCTGTCAGCTTTATGCATGGAGTATACACACATGCTATTTTTACTTGCACTGTGTAGTGCTTTGAAATGTGTGCGTGATAAAAGCCTTTGTTGAAAAGCCTTTTGCTTTGTCTTTATAAGATTTAAGCTGCCCACCCTGAGTTCACATTCGCTTATGTAGTGTCATCTGCGAATTTAACACCTTGTATTGAAAGAACAATCATGGACCATTGTGTACAGTAGGAAAAGGAGGGGTGCCGTATGGTTCCCTGGAGCATTCTAATTTACTTCCCCCATTGCTATCTACCTCTGCTCATAAAGCTCTGTTTCCTTCCTCTCAACCAATTGCTAATCCACATTCACATAAATGCACGTGATACCCATTCAGTTTCGGTTTTGAAGGAGACTTGTGTATTCTTTATTAGAAGTCCTTTGGAAGTCCAGGAACATTATGGGGAAATGATCATAATCGCACATATTAACTAGTGATAAACTGGGGACAAATCCATGCATAGCATGGGTGAGGTACAAATCCATAGGTGAGGTACAAACATTGGTAATTGTACCTATGATACCCATGTGAAATATACCCTCCTTCTTCCATATTCAAGTCAGAGATTCAATGCCTGATTTGGACTCTTTCCCAGGAATTGGATAAGAATGAGATGCAGCATGTGTTATTCACACTCCGACTAGATTTCCCAATCTACTGTGGTGTAAGAAGCTGAGCTTAAAGGGACAGTTGGAGGTTACTAAAGGATTGATAGATAAACTTCTTCCTGGGGAGCTGGGAAGAGCAGGAGTGTTTGCCCACTTTTACAGCTGGTCACCTTATCTATAGCTCTCTTCACACTCTCTTCCACTCCGCAGGACTTAAGAGCTGCAGCTGATGAATCAACCAGCTGACCTTGATGCCCTGCTCCCCATCGCTGGGGTTACTCACCGATAACCACACGAGGCCCAAAGCCCAATTTCTGCTGTCCCTTGAATGTGCTGTTACGCATCCAAAAATGGATCAGAATATGTTCTTAATGATTTGGGATAAAACCTCATCAAACACTATGAAGAAAACCTTTCTTAGCTTATGCCATTTGTTTTGATACTTGCAAACAGGAAGCTGCTGTGTGATGGCTTCCTTCTTTAACATTGGAACTATATTTAATGTTTTCTGTTCAAACATCCCAATTTTCTTTGACTTAATCAAAATGAGAAATTGCACCTCAGGAATCTCACTATTTTCTCTAGTTGCCCAGATCATTGATCTATCTTTAGCTTGTCAGTTCCATTATCCTAGATTCATAGAATCCCTATTGTATAGAAGGAGGCTACTTGGCCGATAGAGTCTGCACCAACTCTCCAACAGAGCATCTTACCAGGCCCACCCCCCCTCCCCCGCTCTATCACTGTAACCCCACTAATATCCCTTATCTACACATCTTTGGACAATTTAGCATGGCCAATTGATCTCAGTTGCACATTGGACTGTGGGAGGACCACCCAGAGGAAACCCACATAGACATGGGGAGAATGTGCAAACTTCATACAAGCAATCACCCAAAGCTGGAATTGGATCTGCCCTCTGGCACTGTGAAACAGCAGTGCTAACCACTGTGCCACTGTGCTGCCCTCCCCTTATTTTAGAGACTGTGCTAATGTCAAAGTGCTAATCTCACACAAAGACAGTAATCTTAATTTTTGACAGTAGTGTCAAACAGATGTTTTTGGATTGGCCACCTGAGAATGTTTCTTTACAATAAAGCTGGTAAAAGAGGCGCATTGTTTGACTTTGTTTAAAACATTTTTAAAATATCGTAAACTAACAGTATGCAACTCAATCTCAGTGTAACTCTACACTGATTCTTTTGTATTTTGTTTATTCCTGCTTGATTACCTTCTTGTTATTGGAATATGAATTTTTTGGCAGAACGTATTGCTGCTGTGTGTCCAGTTTTCTAGTTTTATGTGCTGCTGTACATTCTGGTATTTAACCCTATGACCTCTCTCTCTCCCTTTAGGCATTTTATTTGGAAAGAATGTAATCTCCCTTTGAATTTTTATACCAATCAATTGTTAGAGCTTTTTTGCTGCACTAAGTTTTGATTTCTCTTTTATCTTCTGCAGCATGGCTTTTTCTTAAGAATTTCCATTTATTCACAGTTAGAATTCCTGAGTGGTACCTCCTCAGTTCATCTGAACAACTTGGCTTGAACCTCTGAAGGATTGCAGCTTGAAATATAGGAGTTTAGCGATCCACAAAGCCAAATTTGCCATGCCATAGATGCTTTCAATTCTTGCCCATTTTTTCACACAAACTCAGTTGATATTGTATGAAGTGCTGAGCTACATTCTGGCCAATGGCAAGTGATAAATGTGAACCTGGCCCCTTTTCTCACTGAAAAAGAACAAGCCAAAGAATTTCATCATGTGGCTTTTTCAGTAGTTGTTGCACTCTGTGGAGTTTGCACGTCCTCCCCGCGTCTGTGGGGGTTTCTGCCAGGTGTTCCAACTTCCTCCCACAATTCAAAGAGGTACAAGTTAGGTTGATTGACCATGATAAATTGCCCCTTAGTGTCAGAGGGGTTAGCAGGGTAAATATGTGGGGTTATGGTAATAGAGTCTGGGAGGAAATGTTGTTGGTGCAGGATCAATGGGCTGGAATGCCTCCTTCTACATTGTAGGGATTCTATTCTATGAACTAATTTACAACAATACCCTAAGCCAAACATATGTGCTCCCTCACACCTACCCCAAGTTTCCGTTAAGGCAATCTCTGCAGCTTTCCTCTCTTTCCCTCTTCCTTAACATATTTGAATGTTCAGTGTCCTTTCTGTGTGCCATTCACTTCCACATTTCTCAGATTACTGACATCTTAATTACCAGTTGCGGCTATTGCATCAAGTTCAGTGACTTGATTTCAAATGCTTCTGGTGCTCATGTAGATAATTTTGGCATTTGCCCCATTAACATCTCCACCTAATTGTTTTGAATGACACCCTCGTGAAATTTTTAATGCTTTGAAAATTGGAGAATTGATGCATTTAGATCATGGCATACATATGAGAGGTGAGTGAGGTAGAGTGAGACAGGCAGAGAGCACAGCAACTCAAATAGTTACAAGAGACACTGTGAAACAACAAAGTAGATAGGGTCACTTAGAAGTCTTTCTTTAATAAGCTGCTGAGATCAATTTGCCATTCAATGATAGACTGTGATAAACAGCTGTTTATTATGATGTGGTTTGGCTTCTTTTCTAGTGTGTGAGATGTTGAACAATGGCAATTACTGATCCAAGTAAATTAGTATACTGTTGCATTTCTCTCACATCAGCAGAAATAATAAGTGGTCTACAATAATCTGCACTTACTTTTCCAACAAATTAAGGCACTTGTCTTGAAATTGACTGTTAATTGCTGTTTTCATGAGCTGTAACTCTCAATCCATATGCCCCAGCTCCTGAGATTTGGTGGGTTTGCATGACTTGCCATGCTATTTGATAAAACTCAGGGCAGCAGTTACAATGGTATTAAAGGAACAGTGTCTTGGTTGAATATCATTTTCATTTGATTTGAGTTGATTTGATTTGAATTATTATTGTCACATGTATCAATTATATAGCAAAAAGTATTGCTTCATGCATGCTATACAGATACAGCATACCTTTCATAGAGAAGGAAAGGAGAAAGTGCAGAATGTAGCGTTACAGTCATAGCTAGGGTGTAGAGAAAGGTCAACTTAATGCAAGGTAAGTCCATTCAAAAGTCTGATGGCAGCAGGGAAGAAGCTATTCCTGAGTAGGCTCTTATGTGATCGCAGATTCTTGTATTTTTTTCCCAATGGAAGAAGGTGGAAGAGAGAATGTTCGCGGTTCATGGAGTCCTTAATTATGCTGGCTGTTTTGCTGAGGTAGTAAAAAGTGTAGACAGAGTCAATTGATGGGAGGCTGGTTTACGTGATGGATTGGGCTACATTCATGACCTTTTGTAGTTGTTTTTGTGGTCTTGGGTGTAGCAGGAGCCATACCAAGCTGTGATACAACCAGAAAGAATGCTTTCTGTGGTACATCTATAAAGGTTGGTGACAGCCATAGCTAACTTGCCAAATTTTGTTAGTCTTCTAACAAGTAGAGGCATTGATGAGCTTTCTTAACTATAGCGTCAGCATGGAGGGATCAGAACAGGTTCATCTTAAACCCTTGCACAATCTCTGGAATATATAGACTGCAATAAGAGTAAATGAATCACAAGTGTCACTGACTGTTCAATCTGACATTGGAAGTTGAGACTTTCCCATCCTGCCACAATGGACAGAAACATGGCTGGCCACCAAAATCTCTGAATTTGCTGCAGCAGGAGAGTGGCATGAATGGCAGATAAGATTGCGTGACCTTAGTGCTTTTATCCTCTGGGTATTTGCATCTTTTCAGTATTCAGTTGGAAGAGTAGGAGAGCTTCACAGATATTCACCAGCTTAAGATTACGATGTTTCCAACACAACTGCTGCAAACAATAAACATGTAAATGTGATGAACCTGGAACACATACAAATTAGTATCCTGCAATTTGAATAGAGGAATTAAAACATCTGGTTTGTTCATTTGAGAGTAATATAGAGAGTTGGATACAAAACACGCTAATTGTTCATTCAATATATCGGTCACAGTCATTTCCCGTCGTGATTTTATTCCAATTTGCTTGTAATTGTAAACCGACTTTGAGAAATTGGGAAAAAAAATCTTGCTGCAATTTTTATCATAGTTTGGGATATCCATGGTTAGTAATGCAGAATGTGGAACATTTGGGAGTCAAAGTAATTTGTGAATTTGTAAAGGCCCATATATTACGCTAAGCATCTCACAAATCATGCTTTGAAAGAGCAACAATCATTAAAAATTGGTCTAACATCTATCGAAATAGATCATCTACTGCAGCCTGATAATGACCGCTTGTTGTTTGCTTTCTTCAGTGTGAATGCGTAGCTCTTGTATCATTTTCTAACTTCTTGCTGAGGGACTTTTCAGCTGCTTGTAAACGTAATCCTGAAACTCCCTCAGACATAATAGAACTGTACAGTGTCAGCCAAATATTCCTTCATATGTCAGAGAACTCAAATTCCACTCTCAAACAGCCAAGAGCCTACTCAAACCAACAAATAGTTCTTTTAAATTAGACATAAAAATATATATATTTAAATCCAACAGCAAATGTTAACATCTATAAATCATCTAGTAACTGCTGGCCTCAGCAATGAGTTGGATCCAACAGGGACTGATGCAAGGCAGGATCTGGTTCTCGGTAATCAAAATACCCAGAGTTAGCAAGACCCTTGGGTAAGAATGTAATTAAGTTCACCCTAGAAAGTAGGTTAAAAAGAGGGAGAGTCTTAGATAAAGGTGCTGGTCTGAAAATGAACTAATTTCAATGGAATGTCAAGAAATGCAGCCAAGATGAATTGATTGAGGAAAGAATGACAGATCAAACAGTGGATCAGAAATGAGAAATATTTAACAAAAAAGATGACTAAAGTTGAACATTCTAAGCGGCAAAGTGGATACTTCAAAGACAGGAATAAAAACAAAAAAAAACGCTGGAAACATTTAGCAGCTCAGGTAACATCTGTGGAGTGAGGAATACAGTTGTGGAGGAGAGAGGAAATGTTATCATTCTTGTATTGGGAACGAATGCTGGTCCCATACTCAATGGTTTGTGAGTTCCATCTGTAGAGATAAAGGATTAACTCTAATTATACCTATTGATTTGATCTGATTTATTATTGTCACATGTATCAATATACAGTGAAAAGTATTGTTTCTTGTGCACTATACAGACAGAGCCTGAGCATTTAAATGAGACCAGATTTTGGCTAGGGTAGGGGAATATGTATATAGTAATTTGGGGATAAAGACCTGGGGAGGAACATGTACATCAAAGGGCTAACTAATACATGCTACTGAGCATGTATGTAAGGAGTTTTGTCATTGTGCCATTATTCTTTGAAGAAAATGACGGCGAGCATCACAAAAAGAATCTCCAACCATGTCTTGATCTTTGTCAATACTTATCATGTAAGTAAATATGGTTTCAACAAAAGACCATAGAGTAAGATTGTTCTGGATCTATCAGCTTTGTTAGAATGATAGGGAGTGGAATAGCATGATCTTGAGTTCGAACATAGTTCGGCACAACATCAAGGGCCGAAGGGCCTGTACTGTGCTGTACTGTTCTATGTTCTACGTGCTATGTTCTACGTTCTATCTCTTCTAGAGTAAGAAGCAAATGAATCCTGAGGTAAAATGTACAATATCAGAACCAAGAGATCATCCTGGAGGTGTCTCTTAATCAGCCTCCTCTGGAACGCTATCTAATTAAGGACAACACAGAGGTTCCAGAGACTGAAGACCCAATCACAATACTGGTGGTTCTGGAGGACTGGTGGCCCCACCAGCAGAGGTGCTCGGGCAGTGAGGAGGCTGGGACAGAGCCACAAAGTAGAAGTGTCCTCAGAGACATGCAACAAAACTAAAACTGATGAGGGCTGAAGTTGATAGGTCTGAGTGCAGAGGAATCCGCTCAAGTGAGTTCATTTGGGCTGCGAGTGCGGCCTTTTCTGCCTGTGACCTCATCATTAGGGTGTGGAGTCTCCAGTTTTGATGAAGACTCCTCCTGCCACAAGGAAGTGATTTCCACTAAGCTGTCAGGCTTGGCACTCAGTGGGACGCCACTCTCTACTCAGGAGACTCAGTTGGAGTCCTCCCAACACTTAATTTATCCTCAGTTGGTAATTTTTGGCTACAAGTCATAGCCAGATGGATAGCCACTCCCATTGCTCATCCACCTCACTGGAGGCAGAATTGAGTTCAGAACTGACCTGATGTTAACCTCTGCTAATAGTAGAAAAAATTAGAAAAGAGTAAAATATATCAGGGGGATAGAAAAGACAGAAAAAAAAGTCAGAGAAACATAAAAGATATGAAAAGAGAGATTAGGAAAGTCAAGAAGGTGTATGAAGGAAGATTGTGAGTCAGTAAAGAACAAGACGGATGCCTTTAAGCAAGTAAGGAAAAGAATAGTCAATGAAGGAATGAAATGACTAAGCTGAAACGGAGGCAGCAGTGCTCAGCAAGTATATCTTTCATTGCAGCAATATTTACAGAGGAGGGTGTTATTGAAGCTGTATTTTGAGAATGCAACAGGGGAGCCATTTGAAAAGAAGTATTTAAATGGACATTGCGCTGGAAGAAAGTTATTGGGAATGAAAACAGAATAGTCACCAAGAGATTTTGATAGTCTGGAATCAAAACAGAAAATTGTGGAAATGTTCAGCAGGTAGTGGCAAAATCTGCAATGGAAGAAGCAGAGTTTGTGAATGAAATCTTACCAAAAAGTGACAGTTTTCCCTCCAGGCCTTACGAAACTCTGCCAAAAATAATCAAGTGGGTGAGTTTCACGGGGTCACACAGGGGACAGGGCCTCAAGACGCCAGCAAAGCCCAGCTGCACAGACATCAAAGTGCCACTTTTAAGGGGTGTCCTGATTCGAACTGTAATTACTGCCTCACCAACACACCTCCTCCCCCCACTTCCCCTCCCAGCAACTCATTGTGGAGATCTCAGGCATTGAACACTCACACCCCCAATTATTGACCCCTTTCCTGAGCCCCCCCTCCTTCTCTCCACCATCCCCTAGCCCACAATGGAGGTCTCAGGCATTGAATTCTGACGCCTCCCCCCCCCCCCCCCCACAATCATTGGCTCCCTTCCCTGCCCCCCTCCAACTCCATTGTCAGAGACTGCATCCACTTCTCCCTCACCCATTCCACTCGCTGGCATCCCCAGCTATTACATCTGTTCCTTCATCCCAACCACCACATAGGGTGGCCTCAACAGGGATCTTGGGTTCATGTCACACTATCTGTAACCCCACGACTTGCCTGGGCTTGCAACATCTCACTAACGGTCCTGTCTGGAGACAATACACATCTCTTTAATCTGTGTTTAATGCTCTCTCCACTCACATTGTCTATACCTTTAAGACTTGATTACCTGTAAAGACTCACATTCCAGCCATTATTTTGTAACTTAGTTTGTGTCTTTATAGGCCCTGTTTGTGAATAGAACTCCCACTCACCTGACAAAGGAGCAGCAAACGTTCCGAAAGCCATTGGCTTTTGCTACCAAATAAACCTGTTGGACTTTAACCTGGTGTTGTGAGACTTCTTACTGAGGAAATGGAGACAGAGATTATGATCTGATATTGTTCAACTCAGAGTTGAGTCCAGATTCCTTCAAAGTTCCTCATTAAAAGATGATGTGCTGTTGCATGACCTTACATTGAACTTCACTAGAAGAAAATAGGAGACCAAGGAAAGAGAGGTCAGTGTGTGATTGGGTTGGAGAATTAAAATGACATATAACCAGTATAGAATGATGTTGTTTGTGCCTGCATGCCATCATAATGTAAGGCACTCTGCAGATCAAATTTAATATGGGACTGGATGATAGTGCCACCCACGGTTGGACGTATAGAGTCACATGTTAATAGTCTCAGACAGAACATTCTGGAAGCAGCCTGCATGGAGGAAGCAGCACCATGTATGACACTACCCAAGATTTGTAAATAATTAAAGACAAACAATAAATGATTCATGTTTAAACATACAACTCTCGGGCTCCTCATCATTACAACACCATAGCTTGGACACCATTTTACTACATGGTTGGTGGAATTGGGAGCGCCTAAATGATATTGGGGATGATTCTTCCGGCCCACTGCATTGTTTGAATAATGCAGCGGATTGGGAGACATCGGAGAGTGGAGGGCTGGGGTACAGTTACTAGAGCGGGACCCGCAAGCGTCATCCAGCTCCCCGGTCATGTTTTCTGTCGTCATCAGCAGCAGGCCAGAAATCAGCACGAGGCTGATTATAATATGAAAATTCACATTTCCATATCATTAGAGAGCTTGGGACAGTATTTTCCAGGCAGATTAATGTCTTCCTCACTGTCTTCCACACCCCAGATCGGGAAAGGTCCCCACCAGTCAGCATTAAAGCTGGTCCCATAAATGGCGACCAGGCATGAGCACCTCACTGATGGGGACAGACATCATTGAGGCCCGTGGGGGAAGTCGGGGCAGGCAGAGTGCCCTTTGGGCAGTGCCTGCCACCCTGACAGTGCCAAGGGAAGCGGGACTATCGGGGTGGGAGCAGACCTGATTGGTGGCAGTGAGCGAGGTTCAGGGGGGAAGGAACTGTGTGCACTCTGCAATAGGGATTGGTGCAGTGGGGAGGGAGGAGAGTGATTGAGGCTGCACATAGAGATTAGGGCTGTA
Organism: Sphyrna mokarran; assembly: GCA_024679065.1. Taxonomy (NCBI): domain Eukaryota; kingdom Metazoa; phylum Chordata; class Chondrichthyes; order Carcharhiniformes; family Carcharhinidae; genus Sphyrna; species Sphyrna mokarran. The sequence continues at coordinate 27,558,356 of JAGIQG010000019.1, forward strand.
CATGGGGGAGGGGGAATTGGCTAGCCATTGGTAGGGGGATGAGGAAGAGGGAGGCCTGGGAAATCATTGGGAGGCCGATAATCACAAGGCTGGCAATTGTGTAGTGGGGGTGTAGTGTGATGGATCCCATCGCTGACTGATTGGTACAGGATTAGGCCCCTCCCCTTTCCCATACCAGAGAGAACCACGTTAGGGATTCTATATTGCGCCAGCGATTCATTAAACGAATCTCGCCCAAAAAGCAGGCAGGAAAAACTCCCGTTTTCCCACACATTGGGCACTTAGTCTTTTTTTGGGAGAATCTGGATCATGTCAGTGGTGTTGCACAACATGGTGATCAGCCAAGAAATGAATGGTGGCATTTTAAATAACTAAATTAGAACAGAATTCCAAGATTCTGGGACAGCACTGTGACACAGTGGTTAGCTTTGCTGCCTCACAGCACCAAAGCTTGGGTTCAATTTCTGGCATCGGGTCACTGTCTGTGTGGAGTTTGCACATTCCCTCATGGATTGCTCTGGTGCTCCTCTCTCCGGGTGCTCTGGTTTCCTCTCACAGACTGAAAAATATGTTGGTTGGGTGCATTGGCCATGCTAAATTCTCCCTCAGTGTACCCGAACAGGCTCCAGAGTGTGGCAACTAGGTGATTTTCACAGTAACTTCATTGCAGTGTTAATGTGAGCGTACTCATAACAATAATGAATAAACTTTACTTTCAAAAAGACTTGAAAAACTAAAAACAGCTGATGTTGGATTATTGAGACATGTGCCCAGGAAGGAAAATTAGCTGGAAAATTATTTGAACCATTGAAGAGGATATAGTAACGAGTCACTGATCTTGTACCAGGGCTGTTTTGATTCAGAGGATTATTGGAATATGGTGGCCAAAGCAGAAACTATAAGAAAACCAGGCAATTGCTTGAAATGAAAAGCAAATGAATAAGAAGTAGAAAAGGAAATAGAATTAGAGAAAAAATATTTTCAGTTGAAAAGAATAGACGCAATAGGCCAATGACCTGTGCCTTAAATTGTATGCTTTCTCCAAGGATCACTTTGATCCGATGGCTACTTCGGCAACTCAAGTGGAATATTGAAAATGAAGGCACACATTGGACACAGTTTCAGCGAGCTTTGACAAGTGTTTCATGTTCGCACACTCAGCATGCCTGATTGGTCAGAAATGGCCACACACTTACAAGGATTCTTATGCAATATTTATCTGTTAACCATTTTTAAATATCAGCTGAGAAATTGGAGGGTTGTCGAGGATAATGGATGAGCTGTGGTTTGTGGCTTATTCTGAGTAGAGACATTCGAGAATTGTTTCTGAGGGAAATATTGAACATCACACAGCAGTCAAACATTTCCAATCTAGGCCTAAAGTGATTTCCTATTTTGGTAAGTGCTCCTCCTCCAAGCTCACTGGCTCCCTGTGGTAGAAAATGTGCGCTTTTTTTTATTTATTCGCGAGATGTGGATGCCACTGGTTGGCTGGTATTTATTACCCATCTCTAATTGCCCAAGGGCAGTTAAGAATTAATCACATTGCTGTGGTTCTGGAATCACATGTTGGCCAGACCAGGTAAGGAGAGCAGATTTCCTTCCCTGAAGGACATTAGTGATCAGATGGGTTTTTCCAGCAATCATTTCAAAGTCATCAATAGATTTCTAATTCCAGATTTTCTTTAACCAAATTCAAATTCCACCATCTGCCGAGGCAGAATTTGAACTCGGGTCCCCAGAACATTAGCTGAGTTTCTGGATTAACAGAATATTGATGATGCCTCTAGGCCATTGCCTTACCACAGATAAGGCCTGTTGGGAACTGGGGTAGGATGCCGACGTCAAGAGGATAGCAAGAAAATTCGAAGCCTGGAGCACCATGCTTGCATCCTGCAAAAATTGCTCTTCTTAATAAAAAAATAAATACCTTTCCAGCGAGGTCCCCAGTAGCTATCTGAGGTCAGTCAATTCAGCTTTTCCATTTCTAGAGCTTTGGACAGGAATGCACCATGGCAGTTCTGCATGCTTCCCAATGTGTATTGCAATTGGAATCCTACATTTGGTATTGGATTCTCGCTTGAGTATCTCTCTTCAATTTTGGGGTGAGTGCTGCATACCAATTTAAGGATCTGTCTGAGAATTGATACAGCTGGGCAAGAGGGGAGGCGAAGCCCTAGTGATATTATCATTCAACTATTAATCCAGAAACTCAGCTAATGTTCAGGCGTTCAAATCCCGCTATGGCAGACAGTGGAATTTGAATTGAATAAAAAAAAGGAATTAAGGATCTACTGACGATTATGAAACCATTGTCAATTGTCAAAAAAACCCATCTAATTCACTAATGTCCTCTAGAGAAGGAAATCTGCCATCCTTACCTGGTTTGACATACATCTGGCTCCAAAGCCACAACAATGTGGTTGATGCTCAACTGCCCTCAGGCAATTAGGAATGGGCAGTAAATACTGGCCAGCCAGCGACACCCATGTTCCATGAATGAATTAAGAAGAAAAATGGGTCCCCAACTACTTTTGGTATACAGGTTCCTTCCTGTAAACTTATCATAGTTTCGGAAAATGAGGGAAGCTGTGATAATGACATCTCTCAGCTGCTTTACTTAAATCTGGCTGAACATGAGGGGAGATGTCGGGTTACCCATGAAAAATAGCAAAGTGGAAGAGAGCCAGATGTGCGCCAGGCAAGAGACAAATCAAATGGGTGGGGAGACTAAGCGACCTAATAGCTATCATGTGAGGAAAATCAGATACATATGAGTCTTTGGGGAATGTGGTTGACAAGTTATATTCCAAAGGATGAGCAGTGGCAATGGGAACATAAAGTTCAGAGGCAGAAAATGGACATAAGTGGAAAACAGTGAATTGACAATCTTGTCTTTCAACCCAGCTAATGAGTTAAATCTCTGGGTTTAAAGAATACCTCACGTACTATCCCCTGAAATATTATAGTTGAATCTCTAAGGCTTAATCCACTTTGAATTCTTTGAATGCAGCTTGTTGATACTTGGCAAGAATCCAGTCAACATTCGTTGTTCTGGCTGAATCCGCTTCTTGCTTTCTCAATGCCTCTTCTGATCTGAAAATGAACCATATTGCTGTTCCAACTGCTTCAGCTGTCTTCCTGTTTTGAACCATTTTCTTTTCTATCAAACTAAAGTCCATCCAAGACTTACTGCTCCCACATCACAGGCTCCTCCAGTATGTCTCTTGCATTACTTGACAGAATGCCAGGTAAAATCTTGTTTAATGTGTAATCCTTCTCTTGCTCATGGTCTCCTAATTTCATTTCTCCTAATGCTTTCAGACTTTGAAAGCCCAACGTTGTTCTTCCGCATTATAAGGCTTGAGTGAGACCAGTTAGAATATTTTGAACAATATTAGGCCCCGTACCTAGGGAAGGATGTGCTGATTCTGAGGAGGGTCCAGGGCAGGTTCCTTGAATCATAAAATCCCTTCAATGCAGAAGAAGGCCATTCAGCCCATTGAGTCTGCATTGACCACAATCCCACTGAGGCCCTATTCCTGTAACCTCTCATATTTACTCTGCTAATTCCCCTGATACTAGGGTCAATTTATCATGGCCTATCATGGAAATCGGAGCACCTGGAGAAAGCCCACACCGAAACAGGGAGAATATGCAAACTCCATACAAACAGTGACCCAAGCCAGGAATTGAGCTGGGTCCCTGGCGCTGTGAGGCAGTAGTGCTAATCATTGTGTCAGCATGCTGCCTACGGTTCATGGGAATGAAAGATTTGATGTATGAGCAGTGTCTGAGGACTCTGGGTCTGTACTCGATGGAGTTTAGAAAGATAAGGGAGGGGGGGAATTTCATTGAAACTTACAGAATATCAAAAGGCCTGATTAGAGTGGACATGGAGAAGATCTTTCTAATTGTAGAAGAGACTAGGATCGGAAGGTGCACAGAGTGAAGGGACAACCCTTTAGAAATGAGATAAAAAGGAATTTCTTCAGTCAGAGGGTGGTGAATCTGTGGAACTCATTGCCCAGAAGGTTGTAGAGGCCAGGTCATTGAGTGTCTTTAAGCAGAGATTGATATGATTTTAATTGGTAAGGGGATTAAGGGTAACGGGGGAAAGCAGGAGAATGAGATTGAGAAACTTATCAGCCATGATTGATTGGTGGAGCAGACAAGATGGGCCAAATGGCCTAATTCTGCTCCTTTATCTTATGGTCTTATTTTGGACCTACATTGATTTTTATTGAAATAACTATTCCATCAAGTCTTGAATAAAGTACAGAGAGTAGATAATGCTGTGACAGGAAGCCAAATATTCTCCATTGTTCAACATCTCCATTTCAATAATAGAAAAAGTCATTTGCTCCACCTGCCCAGACTTTATGGAAATAAAGCAACATCTAGAGCTAAATCAGAACATTTTGATTGGACCCAGATTCCAAAAACACTGCAAAGTTTATTCCTTACATTTAGTTTACTAATCGAATGCCTGTGCTAGTTCTTCTTATAATAACCAAGATTATCAGCTTTAATCGTCTCTGTGGACTATCCATTCCAAACATTCGCCATCCCCTGTCGCCTTTATTCATCTTAATTTTTTCCAATGTGTTAGTCATTCCTGATCTGCCATGTTTTCTACATCATTTGCTCTCCAGTGCCTATTAGCAAGACAGTATTATGCTCACTGACTCAGATATTGCCTGCAAAACAGCAATGCCCAAAAAGAAGTGTGGTGAACTGCTCATTTCAAGGGACTTTGTGCCTTAGTTTGTGTAAGAATTCCGACCATTTTCCATTTCTTTTAAGAGAGAGATAAGATGAATCAGTTGGAAATGAATTTATTTGTCTCTGTTACATTGGATATGAAGCCGCACACTCACTGCATGCGTTAAACCAAAAACATGTACATCTTTGAGGTCATTTTGGTGTACAGCCAAGTTATGAAGCTTATTGCCTTAAGTGGTAATAACTGCAGTTTCATATTAACATTGACTGGGATTGTTTACCAGTTTCCAGATTCAAGTCTGTGGCCATTTAAATATAATTGATATACACTTTTAAATTAAAGCTTTTGTTTATATCAAGCACACCAATAAATGTTGATATGATTTTTTTTATGGAGAAGAAACAGCAACAAGCTAGAGTTTAGCTGTAGTAAGCAGTTCAGGTTTCAATTGGTACATTCTTGGAACTGATTCAACAACCCACTAGCCTCAAGAAGATTCCCTTCACATTGAGAGCCTTATTTAAACCTGACTGTATTCCATGTATTGTAAGCTGGAAGCAGGTTTTAAGAGTGCATAATGAAGGGATTTAGTTAGCATGTAGAAAGATGAATTATATTCTCAGTGAGTTAACTTTGCCAGTTTTCATGATAATACAACAAAATGTCAGTTGCCAGCTACACATAGCTTACCTCCCTGCTTGAGGTTGGGTTCACTCAGTTGAACAGCTGGTTCGTGACTCAGAGAAATGCCAATAGTATGTGTTTGATTCCTAGACAGGCTGAGGTTATTCATGGAGACCCATCTTTTCAACCTTGCCCCTCCCCTGATTTATCCTGGTCTTCAGGATAAATCGCCACCAGCCAGCCCTTCTCCCTCAAAGGACAGAGCAACTTATGATCATCTGAGACCATGGCAACTTTACTTTTCCCTCCTCCTCTGGAAAAGTGAAAAGCAAATTAATATGCCTGTTGTATGAAAGATCACATGGTGGCACAGTGGTCACACTGCTGCCTCATGGCGCTACGGACCCGGGTTCGATTCCTGTCTTGGGTCACTGTCTGTGTAAAACAAAGAACAAAGAAGAACAAAGAACAAAACAGCACGGGAAACAGGCCCTTCAGCCCAACGAGCCCGCGCCGCCATCTCGATGTTCCCACCTCTACCTGTGATCTCTGTCTATGTTTATAGATCTATGGATTAAAAACCAAATGTGAGACAATTTAGGGAGAATTTGTTTTGCCAGTTAGCCTAAGAGCACAGCTTTGGGATGTGGGAGGAAACCGGAGCTCCTGGAGAAAACCCACGCAAGCATGGGGAGAATGTGCAAACTCCCACAGACACAGGCCCAAATCCATGTATCTGCACAGCACAGCGATAGTCACTGCGCTGTCGTGTTGCCCATCAAATGGTCCAGGTCAAGCATACACTAACGACGTGAAGCACTAGGCTACTCTCGAAAAAGATCCAAGAGCAGCCCTCTCATGACCCATCGTGTGTATGCCCCTTGTTAGACAACAAGGTGGACCAAAGCACCTGTAAGATAAAAACAAGTACATCAATATCATCATCTATTTACACACTTCCCAGGGACTCCCAATGATTCCTATTTTAAAACAGTTTTCTATACCCCTCCATTCCCATTCTGTTCATGTGACCATCTAAGTATTTCTTAAATAACTCCAGAGTGCCTGCCTCCACCACTTTACTTGTCAGCGCATTCCATACCCCCACCACCCTCTGTGTGAAAAAACTTCCTCTAGTATCCAAATTATACCTTACACCCCTCACCCTAAGCCCGTGACCCCTCGTGCTATTTGAGTCCATCCTAGGAAAAAGCTTAACTCTGTTTACTCTATCTATACCCTTCATAATCTTGTACACCTCTATTAGACCTCCTCTAAGTCTACATCTTTCTAAGGAAAACAGTCCAAATTTGCCTAACCTCTCCTCGTAACTCAGACCTTCCATACCAGGCAGCATCCTGGTAAACCTCTTCTGCACTCTGTCCAGAGTCTCCACATCCTTCTGGTAGTAAGGTGACCAGAACTGGATGCAATATTCCAAATGAGGTCTAACCAACATTTTATACAACTGCAACATTAAAGGCCAGCTCTTATACTCTATACCCCTTCCTATAAAGACTAGCATACCATATGCTTTCTTCACAACCTTCTCCACCTGCTCTGCCACCTTCAGAGACTTGTGCACCTGTACCTCCAGGTCCCTCTGCATTTCTATACTTTTAATAGGTCGACCCTTTATCATATACCTCCCAAAATGCATCACCTCACATTTATCAGGATTGACTTCCATCTGCCATCTGTCTGCCCAAGCTATCAGCCTATCTATGTCCTGCTGCATCGCCTGACAACGCTCCTCACTATCCGCAAGTCCAGCAATCTTTGTATCGTTTGCAAACTTGCTGATCACTCCACTTACTCCCTCTTCTAAATCATTTATATATATTACAAATAGAAGAGGTCCCAGTACCAAGCCCTGCGGCACACCACTAGTGACCGACCTCCAGCTAGAAAAACACCCTTTCACTATTACTCTCTGTCTCCTATTACTAAGCCAGTTACTTATCCATCTAGCTACCTGTCCTTGTATCCCATGAGCTTTGACCTTCTCAATTAACCTCCCATGAGGGACTTTGTCAAGCACCTTACTGAAATCCATATAGACGACATCAATGGCTCGCCCTTCATCGACCATTTTTGTCACCTCCTCAAAAAATTCTACAAGATTTGTAAGGCACGGCCTCCCCTTAACAAAGCCATGCTGCGTATCCCTAATCAGATCGCAACGGTCTAAGTCCCTATACATCCTATCTCTAAGAATCCCCTCCAACAGCTTCCCTACCACTGACATCAAACTCACCAGCCTATAATTTCCAGGGTTATCCCTACTACCCTTTTTAAACAATGGAAAACATTAGCAATTCTCCAGTCTCTGGGACCTCACCTGTGTCCAAAGAAGAGACAAAGATTTGTGTCAGAGGCCCAGCAATTTCACCTCGCACCTCCCTAAGCAGCCAGGGATAAATGCCATCAGGCCCCGGAGATTTATCAGTTTTAATGCTACCTAGAAGCTCTAACACTTCCTCCCTCAGTATGGATATTTCCCTCAACTGTTCCACTGCTCCCTCAAGGAGCTGTCTACAAGCCCCTCTCCTTCGTGAATACTGACGCAAAGTATTCATTCAGATTTCCGCCATTCCCTCGGGCTCTAAGCACAGTTCCCCTGCTCTGTCCCTAAGAGGTCCGATTTTTCCCCTAACCACCCTTTTATTCCTAACATAGGAGTAAAAACCCTTAGAGTTTGCAGATTCTCCCTATGTCTGTGTGGGTTTCCGCTGGGTGCTCCAGTTTCCTCCCACAGTCCAAAGGTATGCTGGCTGGGTGCATTGACCATGCTAACTTCCCTCTCAGTGTACCCAAACAGGTACTGGAATGTGGCTACTAGGGAATTTTCACAGTAACTTCATTGCAGTGTGAATCTAAGCCTGTTTGTGACTAATAAATAAAATAAATATCAAGGTATTTATCCTTGCTTTGTTTCTTTCCTCTCTCTGCTTTCTTGCTGCTTCTGAATTTCTGCACAATTGTAGCTCTTTCTTCACATTGAGTAGCTAATAGTTGAAACAAGTAGTAGTTTTTTTTTATGAGTAGTAAAATTGGTTTCAGCCAAGCAAAATATTTCTTCTGGAAGATCATATTTGTAATTGAGGAAAACTTATTACATTTTAATCTTTTAGTTTTACTATTATGCTACAGGTGAATGACAACTGAGGAATGGAACATATATATTTTTAATTATGGTTAGTCAGACTGTCAAAATTCAGGTTCAGGGTTGTTGCCTTTTGGTATGCAGCTGCCTCACCCTTCTCTCTTGTCAGCCTTTTTGTTCAGACCTCCCACTGGGGTCTCGTCAACTGGTATCCAGCTTATTCCATTCACCTACTTTGCTGATTTCCTTCATGAATTTGTCAATGTCACTCCACTAACAGTCAGGGGAGATGGTGACAAATTAGTAATGCTCTAATTAGTCATCCAGAGGTTCAGCTAATGCTGTGGGGATATGGCTTTGAGTCCCACATGACAGCCGGTGGAATTTAAATTTTAGCAATCAATCTGAAATATAAAGCTTTTATCAATAATGTTGACCATGAAACTATCAGCAATTTTTATAAAAACCAAACTGATTCACTAATCCGAATCACAGAATAGTACAGTGCAGAAGACACCCCTTAGCCCATTGAATCCATTGGCCCCTAGCCTTGAATATTATGTTGTGCTAAATACTCATCCAGGTACTTTTTAAATGATGTGAGGCATCCCACCTCCACTACCCTCCCAGGCAGTGCATTCCAGACCGTCAACACCCTCTGGGTAAAAAGGTTTTTCCTCAAATCCCTCCTAAATCTCCTGCCCCCCACTTTTACCTTGTGTCCCCTTGTAACTGGCCCTTCAACTAAGGGGAACAACTGTTCTCTATCCACCCTATCCATGGTCCTCATAATCCTGAACACCTCAATCAGGTCACCCCTCAGTCTTCTCTGCTCCAATGAAAACAATCCAAACCAATCCAGGCAGCATCCTGGTAAAGTTTAAAAGAAAAATCCACCAAGTTTCCATCTTATTTGCCCATTTTTTTGTTTGGAGAAACAAATGAAATCAAAGTCCTAGAAACTGCATCCCTCTGACTATATCCTTCTGTGCAAAGATCTCTCTCTTTGCAGCCTCTTGAACATTGCTTTTAACCATCTGGTTCCTACACTGTAGAATTTCTTCCCCCCTGGGCAGAAGTGAATGATAAATATTCCTGGATACAAGATATTCAGGAAAATTAGGAAAGGAGGAAAAGAGAGAAGAGTGACAATGTTGATGAAGAAGAATGTTATAGTACTAGAGAAAGAGACAGATCAAGATCAGAATCTATTTGGTTGGAGCTAAGTAATAAAAAAGCGCAATTATATTTTTTGATGTAATCCATAGGCTATCAACTAGTACGAAGGATGTAGAGGAATAAATATTGCAAGTTAATTACAGAGGAATGCAAGATTTATAGAGTAATTCTAATAGGGAACCTTAATTACCCAAATATGGACTGGGATAATGATAGTGGTAGGGCGGCATGGTGGCACAGTGGTTAGCACTGCTCCCTCACAGCACAGTAAGAATTCTCACAGCATCAGGTTAAAATCCAACAGGTTTATTTGGTAGCACAAGCTTTCAGAGCACTGCTCCTTCATCAGGGATTTGTGTTCACAAGCAGGGCGTATGTAGACACAAACTCAACTTACAAGGTAATGGTTAGAATATGAGTCTTTACAGGTAATCAAGTCTTGAAAGAGTTTCGAGAATGCATTCAGGAGAAATTTTGACAAAAATATATTTCTGCTCTACCAAGAAAGGAGGAACTGGTTCATGGGAATGAGGCAGGAAAGTGGACCAAGTGTCATGAAGGGCACATTTAAGGGACAGTTATCGTTGTGTCAAAAGGTTTAGGTTAGTTATGAAAAAGGATGAATCACTCTGGAATAAGAATAATTTACAGGGGAAAGACATCTTCAATGTGACAAGAACGGATGTGACCCAGAGAAATTGGAATCAAATATTGAGAGGAAGAGAATAATCAAATAATGGGCCGCCTTTAAAGAAGAGATAGTGCAGATACTATTCCCACAAAGGGGAAATGGATGATAAACACATCCAGAGCTCCTTGGATGACGAAAAAAGATATTGAGATGAAGAAGAAAATGTGCTCTTGTGAAAGATGTCAGTTCGATAACACAATGGATATACTTCTGAGGTTGTATAAGGCTCTGATCAGACCCCATTTGGAGTGAGCAGTTTTGGGTCCCATGTCCAAGGAAGGATGTGCTAGCCTTGGAAAGGGTCCACAGGAGATTCACAAGAATGATCCCTGGAATGACCAGCTTGTCATATGAGGAACAGTTGAGGACTTTGGGTCTGTACTCGTTAGAGTTTAGAAGGATGAGAGGAGATCTTATTGAAACTTACACAGATACTGCAAGGCCTGAATAGAGTGGACATGAAGAAGATGTTTCCATCAGTAGAAAAACTAGAACCAGAGGGCACAATCTCAGACTAAAGGGATAGCCCTTTAGAACAGGAATAAAAAGGAATTTCTTCAGCCAGAGAGTGGTGAATTTATGGAACTCATTGCCACAGAAGACTGTGGAGGTCAGTTCATTGAATGTTTTTAAGACAGAGATAGACAGGTTCTTGATTAATAAAGGGCTCAGGGATTATGGGGAAAAGGCAGGAGAATGGGGATTAGAAAAATATTATCCATGATTGAGTGGGCAAATGGCCTAATTCTGCTCCTATGTCTTATGGTCTTACAACTATAGAGTGGCCGCACTTGGAGTATTGTGTACAGTTGGAGTATTGTGTACAGTTCTGGTCGCCACATTATAAGAAAGATGTGGAGGCATTGGAGAGGGTACAGAGGAGGTTTACCAGGATGTTGCCTGGTATGGAGGGCAGGTCTTATGAAGAGAGGCTGAGGGATTTGAGGTTGTTTTCGTTAGAAAGAAGGCGGCTAAGAGGAGACCTTATTGAAACATATAACATGATTAGAGGTTTAGATAGGGTGGACAGTGATAGCCTTTTTCCTAGGATGGAGAAAGCTAGCACGAGGGGACATAGCTTTAAATTAAGGGGTGGTAGTTATAGGACGGATGTCAGAGGTAGGTTCTTTACCCAGAGGGTGGTAAGGGTATGGAATGCCCTGCCTGCTGCAGTTGTAGATGCGCCAAGTTTGGGGGCTTTTAAGAGGTTAGTAGATAAGTTTATGGATGAAAAGGGAATGGTTTAGGTTAGAGGGTCATTGCTTTTTCTTAATTGGTCGGCGCAACATTGAAGGCTGAAGGGCCTGTTCTGCGCTGTAATGTTCTATGTTCTATGTTCTAACTGAGAACCAGGCTGAATATAAAAGGTTCAGAGGGCAATTGACAAAAACAAAAAGAGTGAGTTAGAAAAAAGACCGGCAGCTCACATAAAAGGGAAACTGAAAGTCTTCCATAGGCTTGTAAATAGTGAAAGAGTGGTAAAAGGAGGAGTGGAACCAACTAGAGACCAAAAAAGGGATTCACTCCTAGAAACAGGGGGAATAACTGAGATAGTTAAATCTGAGGCAGGAAAGCCCATAGTCATCCTTCTTGCCCCAAAGTCAATTGAGATCCTTACCCGGACAATCAATGACAACTTTATGATCACACTTCCTGCTGTAGTTAGTATTAATAAAACTGTAGGTTGGTCTGTTGCCACCCGGGAGCACAATAATTAAATCTGTGTGGACCATTGTCATCTCCTATTGGAGCCCCTTCTTCAAAGGCACTCTCTGATAGAGAGACCTGGCATTGGGAAGGGAGTACCTGTTGACAACCAGTCCTGGCCCTTGGTACTGAAACCCCCAATTTCACAATTCCCACCAAGTAAAACTTTTCCATCATTACTAAACTCTGGTCTGTTCTGCTCCAGTCTCTTTCAGACTATCAACGTTTTTTACATCTGTGGAGAGCTGGCGGTCAGTCAGAATGCCTGACAGCTGCCCAGCCCATACAAACACAGCTCTACAATGGCCAGAAGAGGCATTCCAGTGCATTGGCTGGGGTAAGTGTGGAGAGCTAGAGTGGGGTTATCAGCTGGGGTCCTGGGGAGGGATGGGTAGAATAGGGGATGCCCTGGGGAGGCAGTGGATAACTGGGGATAAGTACCAGTGGGAGAGGGAGGACTAAAGATGCCTGGTACTTGACAGGAGGGCAGCTATAATGAGTATGGAAATTTCTATGGTGGCCCCAACTCTCTTTCCCGTTCAAGATGATGGCTCCCAAATCCTTCTTTTCTGCCTCCAGGTGGGCGGCACTATGGCACTGTAGTGTCTCTCAGAGTGACTGCTGCAATTAATGGAGATTTGGCTAAAATTCTCCATTCTCACCAGAAGCGGTGGCAAGGTGAATGAGAGCAGAGAATTCCGGCCCAGGTGTTGCTTGCCACTGATATATCCAAAAAAGTGGTTAGCATTGCTGCCTCACAGTGTCAGGGATCCAGTTTCGATTTCCGGCTTGAGTCACAGTCTGTGTGGAGTTTGCACATTCTCTGGTTTTCTCTCACATTCTGAAAGATGTGATGGTTGGATGCATTGACTTGAACAGAGTGTGGTGACTAGGATAATTTCACAGTAACTTCATTGCAATGTTAATGTAAGCCTTACTTGTGACTAATAAATTAACTTTAAAAAAAATTAACTTTAAAGATTAAGACCAGTAACTTTTTTTCTATTTCCCACCTTCGGCGATCCAATTCTCGCCAGCCTTAAAATTGAGGCTGGGTGGGGAAAAACCACCTAAATGGCCACTTTTGGGGCATTGTGAGGGACCAGGATGGACTTCCCATCCTAAGCCCGACCTGGCCCACCATAAAATCACACCTAGGTCAGGGCAGGCAGGATCCCTAAGAGAATCTCCTCCTGCAATTTCACTGCTCACCCTTCTCCCCAACAACCCCGTCCCCTGCCAACTCTTGCCTGAAACCCCCTAGGTTTTATAGTTTGGAATAGGGTGGAGAAGTTAGGCTTATTTTTCTTGGACAAGAGAAAGTTGAGAGGGGATTTGATAGGGGTTCTCAAATCATCAGGGTCTGGAGATTAGGTGGAAGGATCAAGAACCTGAGGGTGCAGATTGAAGGTGACATAAGGAATAGCCTTTTCACTCAGCCAGGTTAGGATCCGGAACACCTTGACTGAGAGTACGCTGGAGGCAGGCTCAAACAAAGCATTCAAGAGGGAATTGTATTATTATAGAGTTATAGAGGTTTACAGCATGGAAATAGGTCCTTCGGTCCAACTTGTCCATGCTGCCCTTTTTTTTAAAACTCCTAAGCTAATCCCAATTGCATTTGGCCCATATCCCTCAATTACCATCTTACCCCACGCAACTGTCAAAATGCGTTTTAAAAGACAAAATTGTACCTGCCTCTTCTATTACCTCTTGTAGCTTGTTCCAGACACTCACCATCCTCTGTGTGAAAAAATTGCCTCTTTGGATACTTTTGTATCTATCCCCTCTCACCTTAAACCTATGTCCTCTAGTTTTAGACTCCCCTACATTTGGGAAAAGATATTATCTTTCTAGCTGATCTGTGCCCCTCATTATTTTATAGACCTCTATAAAATCACTCATTATTCTTCTATGCTCCAGAGAAAAAAGTCCCAGTCTATCCAACCTTTCCTTATAACTCAAACCATCAAGTCCTGGTATTATCCCAGTAAATCTTTTCTGCACTCATTCTAGTTTAATAATATTGTTTCTATAATAAGATGACCAGAATTGTACACAGTATTCCAAGTTTGTCTTGTACAACTTCAACAAGACATCCCAATTCCTGTATTCAGTATTCTGACAAATGAAATCAAGCATGCTGAATGCCTTCTTCACCACTCTGTCCAACATGTAATTTCACTTTCAAGGAGCTATAAACATGTACCCCTAGATCTCTTTGTTGTGTAACTCTTTCTAATGCCCTACCATTAACTGAATAAGTCCTGCCTTGATTCAATCTATCAAAATGCATTGCCTCACATTTATTTAAATTAAACTCCATCTGCCATTCGTCAGCCCACTGGCACAATTGATCAAGATCCTGTTGCAATCGGAGATAACTTTCTTCACATCTGCTATGCCACCAATCTTGGTGTCATCTGCAAACTTACTAATCATGCCTCCTATATTCTCATCCAAATCTTTAATATAAATGACAAATAAAAGTGGAACCACTACTGAACCCTGAGGCACACATCTGGTCAAAGGCCTCCAATTTGAAAAACAACCGTCTACAACCACCTGTCAAAGTCAATTTTGTACCCATTTAGCTATCTCACCTTGGATCCCATAAGATTTAGTCTTATGCAACAACCTACCACGCAGTACCTTGTCAAAGGCCTTGCTAAAGTCCATGTAGATAACATCAACTGCATCGCCCTCATCTACCTTCTTGGTTACCTCTTCAAAAAAGCGGTAATCTGAAAAAGAAGAATGTGCAGAGGTATGGGGAGCAGGTGGGGGAGTGACACTGGGTCAGTTGCTCCTTCTGAGAGCCAGCACAATGATGAAGGGCTGAAAGGCCTTTCTCTGTGTTACAATCATTCTCTGATTTTAAATCTGCCTGTCCATTTATAAGATGATATAAGAAACGAGCTCTTCATGTTAAGCTTCTGTGCCTCCATTTTAATCTTTTTTATATCTCTAACCATCTTTCCTGGACAATTCTGTGAAGCATCTTTGCATTTCCTTCTACTTTTCATGTCATTATTTTTCTGTGGTGGCGACACTGAATTCACTCAACACCCCAGAGTTGAAATTAATGTTTGGAAGGTGTGAGTGGAACCTACTATGAGAAAGCCTCCAGGGCAGTATGCTTTGAAAGGACACTTTAGTCATTCATGAACAGTGAGTAGTGGGTTTGTTCCAGTGGAAGGTTATCTGTATTCAGTTTGCTCCTGAAAATTATTTCAAGAGATTCTTTTACCCCAGCCAATGCATTGGGATGCCTCTTCTGGCCATTGATTCAGTACAGAGGCACACAGCCCTTGAATCTCAGTCCCTACACGTCCTATAGATATCTGCTGGTGAAAGGAGGAATCCTTGTTACTCACCCCCTCCCCCCTCTACCTCAACTTCCTCCACCACCCCCCACCCCCATCACCTAGCTCCTCATCAACTGATTTGGTCCCTCAAGCCAGGTGATTCTCTGCTACTATGATGCCCTTAAACGGGCAATCACCACATGCTTCCTCCCTTACAATCTCAAAACAAAATTACTCAGGCCCAAATCTTAACTAAATATTATACAGATGAGTTGGATAATTGTAAACCAATGTGGTGATTCTTTATTGATGACATCTTGAGGCTTGTATTTAAACATAAAAGCTTCTACTGGTAGGCTTTAACTGTGCCAAGTTCCAAATGTTACATTACTGCCTTTCCATGTGGTGACTATTTCAGCAATCTTATTCGAACAGAGAATCACAGCATCCTCTCAAGTTGTCCATTGCCTTTTCCTGAGGTCTTTATTTCCTCCTCTGATGTTTTGTGTTGCTTAGGAACCTCCATTAAGAGTTGTCCTCTATTTAGAATCTTTTCCAGTTTTCCTATTCTTTGTATCCTCTTGTGATTGCTGCCTTTAATGTCTCACCACTTCAAATGCATTGCCACTTTAAATGCATTACCTGTTTAAAACTGTCAATTTTTTTTAAGCTGTCAGCAGCTGCTAGTTTTCTCTTTTCCCATACTTTGAAGTTTTGGTGCAAAGCTGGCAGCCTTTCTTTAAGCTTTTAAACTTCTCTTCCAACTCTCGCAGACTTCTCCATTTTATTGATAATCTCTACAAGTTTTTTTTCTTTTAGCTGCCTGGAGAATTTGTTTTTTATTCTTCTTTTGATGGTGCCTGTTCCTTCCTTTGTTGTTTCACTAGCACATCCTCCACTATCCATTTTGGACTTTAAAAACTTTTTGACTCTATTTTTTTCAAGCAGGTTGGGAATTCTCTGGTTCTAGTTTCAGGCTCATTGGGCCGAAGGGCCTGTTGCCCGTGCTGTTTTGTTTTTTGTTCTTTGTTCTTTGCACTAGTGGAAACATCCTCTCCACGTTCACTCTATCCAGGCCTCGGAGTATCATGTAATTTTCAATAAGATCCCTCTCATCCTTATAAATTCTCCGTTTAGCACAGCCGGATTGGGAGCCTGTCTGTTTCCTACGCTCCCAGGACATGTCTTGTACTTTGCTGGGCATTTCCCCTCACCCCTCACCCCATTTTTACTTCAAGCACTTTTCTTTATGTTCTCTTTATCTTAAAAAAAATCTGCAGCAACTTCTCGACTCGAATTCCTCTAAAAAATTCGAAGTGTTGGATTTGAGTGAAAAGTGGAGTAAATGACGCTGCTTTCTTTAGCAGGAGTTTTAAAATGAATCTCCCACATTGCGCTGCAGAGTGCACTAGTGCGATTCACTCCAGAATTCAGTGAGCAGGGCCAATCCCCATCCGGGAGGATAGCAGCATAGCACTGAGTGGGCCACTGTGCATACACTGGTCTGTCAGTGTGAAGATCAGTGCATGTGCTGTGACCCCAAAACACTGACAGTCTCCTGATTGCTGGCCAGCTCTGCGACCCTTGCAATGCCAGCTCTCCACTCCACCACAGCCCAATCGCTAGCCCTCAACCATAACCCACCCAGCCTCCAGCTCCCTCCACAGCCCTGATCTCTGACTCCGCCTCCACTCATTTCCCCTCCCGGCATCCCTGACCTTCTAGCAGGGTGAATTCCACCTCCACCCCGATGGCTAGCCCCAGTTGTTCCTTTCTTCCTCACTGATCCTTATGTAAAGTGGCAGCAAAATCCCGCAGTCCCTCCGAAGGCCTGGCCCCTCCATAGATCCAGCCCTTTGGCACTGCCCATGAGGCAGCGGCAAAGTGTCCCCTGCGCATTGGCACTTTAACCCTTGTGAAGTGCCATTGGCACAGACTGGCAGTGCCAGGCTGACAATGTCCAGGGGCACTCCCCTGCTATCCAACCCTCTGGGAGGCCCGATTGGACCTTTCACTCCCCCAGGGTGGGGCCGCTAACTCTCCGAAAGTGGGGCTCCACTGTAATTCCTGCGAGAGTGAATCACTCTGATGGGGGGGGGGGTGCTAAATATATGGCAATGTTAATTATCATCATTTATGCGCCTCCATGGTGATTTCTGATGTGCAGGAAATCTAGCGCAGGGAGACAATAGTGGGCCAGGGTGTCCAGCACGGATACCATGCATCGAGTGCCGCTGGAATCTCCCGGTCCACTGAGCTAAAAAAACTAATGCAGCAGGATGGGAGAATCACCACCCCTGTCTTTTTATTTGCTTAAGTTCCACTTTTATTAAAAATAATCAAAGTCACAGCTCTTGCTTCTAAGAGTCATTTGCCCTTCATTATTTTTTATATGTTTCTCAGCTTCTTACTGTACCAGTCAATCCACTCTCATTCTGTGTCCATCTCTCAGAATCTGGCATCATCTCAACATCTGACCATAAGACCACAAGACATAGGCACAGAATTAGGCCACCCGGCCCATCAAGTCTGATCCATCATTCAATCATGATTAATATTTTTCTCATCCCTATTCTCCTGCCTTTACCCAATAACCGCTAATCCCCTTATTAATCAAGAACCTATCTATCTATGTCTTAAAAACACTAATGACTCGGCTTCCACAGCCTTCTGCAACAAAGAGTTCCACAGATTCACCACTCTCTGGCTGAAGAAGTTCCTCCTCATCTCTGTTTTAAAGATCATCCCTTTAGCCTGAGGTTATGCCCTCTGGTTCTAGTTTTTCCTACTGGTGGAAACATCATCTCCACGCCTACTCTATCTAGGCCTTGCAGTATCTTGTAGGTTTCAATAAGATCTCCCCTCATTCTTATAAACTCCAACAAGTACAGACACAGAGTCCTCAACTGGTCCTCATACAACAAGCTCTTCATTCCAGGGATTATTCTTGTGAACCACGCTCTGACCCTTTTCCAAAGTCAGCACATCCTTCCTTAAATATGGGGCCCAAAACTGCTCCTAATACTCCAAATGGGGTCTGATCAGAGCCTTATGTAGCTTCAAAAATACATGCCTGTTCTTGTATTCTAGCCCTCTCGACATGAATGCCAACATTGCATTTGCCTTCCTAACTGCTGACTGAACCTGCACGTTAACCTTAAGAGAATATTGAACAATGACTTCCAGGTCCCTTTCTGTTTCTGATTTCTGATGGCCATGGGGGAATCTATTTAGAAAATTTTCCTCTTTAGAAAATTCTCCTATTTAGAAAATAGTTTACACTTCCATTCCTCCTTTCAAAGTGTATAACCTCACACTTTTGCATGTTGTATTCTATCTGTCACTTCTTTGTCCACTCTCCTAACCTGCCAAGTTCTTCTGCAGCCCCCTGCTTCCTTAATACTATCTACCCCTCTACATATCTTTGTATCATCTACAAACTTTGCAACAGTGCCTTCAGTTCCATTCAAGGAACTGAATGATAAATAATCATCTATAAATGATAAATAATCATTTATGTATATTCTGAAAAGTTGTGGTCCCAGCACCGACCCGTAAGGCACACCACTAGTCACCAGCTAGCATCCTGAAAAAGAACCCTCTATTCCCACTCTCTGCCTTCTGCCAATCAGCCAACCCACTAACCACGCCAGGATCTTACCCTTAACACCATGGGCTCTTAACATCTTTAACAGTCTCCTATGTGGCAACTTGTCAAAGATCTTCTGGAAATCTAAACGAATCACGTCCACTGGTTCTCCTTTATCTAATTTTCTCGTTACCTCCTCAAAGAACTGATTGGGTCTTTTCACCCAAAAACATACAATCTTGAGAGTATCTTTCTTTCCTCAGACTTCAATTAAAATCAGGCACTCATAGTTCAGCTGTGTCATCATAATCCATTTTATTCTTGTTAGCAATGTAATGATGTACATCTTAGACTTCATCAGGAACACGATGTATATTAAAGATATAACAAAGAAAACCTGTGCAGAGTTAGCAGCTTCACCAGCTGCCCATTAGATGCCCCAGTCCCTATGTGTCTTCTACATGATTTCAGACTGTATTCTGCCCAAGTGAGGCCTCCATCCCCTGGAAGATTACTCACTGCTGTTACATTTGGTCACTCAAGCCAGGAGATCCTTCTTTTCTGTGATGTCCTTAAAGGGACAATCACCACAGTCACTATGTAGTTTGCTCACCAATTCTATGCATTAATTTTACTTCAGTAAAAGAAAATATTTTCACCTTAAAAGCTCTGGAGTATCGAGACAGTTCTTATTTTTAGAGACTAACTACTACCCAGGGATCCGTACTGGATCCCCTGTCATTTGTCATTTATGTAACTAAATTCGATGAGGTTAAGATTAGTAATTTTGTGGATGACACAAAGTTTGGCCAGTGGTTAACAGTGAGGTTGAGTATCTCGGGCTAAAAGAAGATGTAGACGGAATGATCAAATGGTCAGATAAGTGGCTGATGGAATTTAATCCTGAAAAGTGTGAGTTGATACATTTCGGAGGGCATGATTTGACAAGAAAGTATTCAATGAATGACATTGCACTCGGAAGAACTGTGGAATAAAGGGACCTTGTCCACAGATCTCTGAAGGCAGAGGGACATATTAGTAGAGTGGTGAAAAAGGTATATGGGACACTTGCCTTTATTAATTGAGGCATAGATTACAAAAGCAGGGAAGTCATGTTGGAGTTGTGTACAACTTTGTTGAGACCACAGCTGAAGTGCTTTGTACAGTTCTGGTTGCCACATTATAGGAAGAATATGATTGCACTAGAGTCGGCGCAGAGAAGATTCACCAGGATTTTGCCTGGGATGGAACATTTACGTTTTAAGGAGAGGTTGAGTAGGTTTAGATTGTTTTCATTGAAGAAGAGAAGACTGAGGGGTGACCTGATTGAGGTGTTCGAGATTGAGGGATGTGGACAGAGTGGATAAAAAGCAGCTTTTTTCCATTAGTTAAATAGACAGTCATAAGGGGAAACAGTTCAAAATGAAGGATAGGAGATTTGTGGGGATGTGAGGAAAAACCTTTTTAGACAAGGGTGGTGATGTTCTGGAATGCAGTGCTTGAGAGGGTGGTGGAGGTGAGTTGTCTCACATCATTTATGAAGTATCTGGATCAGCACTTGGCATGTCATAACACTCAAGCTACAGGCCAAATGCTAGCGAATAGGAGTGGGTGGGAGTTAAGGTGTTTCTCACGTGTCGGTGCAGAATCAATGGACTGAAGCATTGATCCTCCAGAAGGAACTCCATTGTAGGCAATAAAATACAACAAAACTTACTCCAACTGATAATTCAATGGAAAATATTTAATAAATAATAATATTATTTAATATATAATAAATAATAATATTATAATAATAATAAATATAATAATTATATATAATAAATAATAATAATAAATAATATTTAATAAAGAAACCTCATTACTCCAACACTTGAGTTCTTACCCCGGGCCATTCCAAGCTTCCAACAATTCCCCACAGGTCCTTATTTATACTAAGTCAGCTGATCATCACATCATTTTGTCATTGGTTACATACTTTACAAGGTCAGCTGGCCTTTACAGCTTGTTATCGTTAATCACACTACAACAGATTCAATGTTATCATTGGTTACATTTCCAACATGAAGGGTCTCTTCTGCAGTGTGCTATTCTGTGATTCTGTTAAATATATAAGTTCACCATATTAAAATTGTGAAAACAACGGCACCTTAATAAACAGCACCCATGGACAAAGAAACGCTTTGTACTGCAAAGTTTAATATATTTTGATATCGGTAAACCACATTTCTGATATTTTTAGAGAAGCAGGGGACTATGATTGTATGTGGCTGAAAGCCAGAATGCAGTAGTCCTACTGAATTTAATAGATTATCGCTTTCTTTTCCGTATTGTCCAGCAACAGCTGGATTGGATGGTTACAGAGCAGGAAAACCCACATTGGAAGACTATGGCTCAAGACTATTGGAGGCCAGTCCCCCAAAAAGCAAGAAATGTTGCAGGTTTGCAGTGAAGTCAATTTGCAGCAGGAAATTTGCTTGAGGTGTTGGGGATCACTCTTGCTCCTCCTGTTGTGTTAATATAATAATGGAATTACCCAAAAAATGACAAAGGTTAGGCCAGATTCCCTGCTTTCACGTGCAGCTGTGATTTTCCAGTTCCACTGCAGTGAACACAGATTTGGCTGAGCAGCAAATTCTCCATTCTCACTGGCAGCGGCGGCGTGGCATGAAGAGCCGGAGAATTCTGTTCAAGTTGTCAGGTTCAGAAGAGAACCAGCATGTTTCTCCCCAGAGAATATTAGATTAAAGAAAAAGAAGACACAAAGGAAAAGTTAGAAAAGATGTAAGAATTGTAATCAACAATTTACTATGTGCAATATAGAGATTGAATACTTTCAGTTGTTTCCATTCTGTGACGTGGAGTTGCCGGCGTTGGACTGGAGTGGGCATAGTAAGTCGTCTCACAAGTTAAAGTCCAAAATGTTTATTTGGTTGCACGAGTTTTTGGAGTACCGCTCCTTCATCAGTTGAGTGCAAGATTTGTTTCACAAACACGGCATATGTAAACACAAACTCAATTGCAAAATAATGTTGGAATGCAAGTCTTAACAGGTAATTAAATCATTACAGGTGCAGAGAATGTGAGTGGAAGGAAGATCACACAGGACCTGCTCAGATGAGGAGGATCACAACAGACAGCTACAAATGCTGAAAGACACCCTCATAAGGATAGGATATGGGGCTCAACTCATCGATCAACAATTCTGATGTACCACAGTTAAAAACCACACAGACCTCCTCAGAAGACAAACACGGAACACGGTAGACAGAATATCTGAGGCATGGTAACCCCCATGGCTTGCATAGGCTTGGAAAATCTCACCAACTGTCCTTGCTTGAGAAATTCACATCTCTTTAATCTGTACTTAACCCCTTCTCCACTCACATTGTCTGCACCTGTAAAGACTTGATTACCTGTTAAGATTTGCATTCCAACCATTGTCTTGTAATTGAATTAGTGTCATATATGCCCTATTTGTGGAACAAATCCTGCACTTACCTGATGAAGGGGTAGTGCTCCAAAAGCTTGTGCTACCAAATAAGCCTGTTGGACTTTAACCTAGTGTTGTGAGACTTAGTTTTCCTTTCTAGGCCACAGAGATTGATCTGCTTTTGATTAACAATCCTATCAATAAAAAAGCTACTTATGTTATGAATGTCCAGCTTTAACTTTCTGTGGCAAGTTTAATGGACAATTAATCTGTAAATCCAGCAAGTCTTTATAAATATATAGGGAGGCTAAAGTTGAGAAGTTGTTTGTGTGAATGAAAAAACGTGTTAGAATGCAGCCAGTGATAACATTGAAGCTGTTGTAGTGTGATCAATGGTAACATGCTGTAAAGGTCAACTGACCCAGTAAACTATGCAATCAATGATAAAGTGATGTGATGGTCAGCTGACCAGCTGACTCAGTATAAATAAGAAACTGCTGGGGTTTGTGGGAGCTTGGAATGGTCCAGGGTGAGGGTCACAAGTGTAGAAGGAATGATGTTTCTTTACTAACTCTTTTTCTTTGATTTTTTAAGTTTGGGTAAATTTTGTTTCATTTTAATGCCTGTAACTAAAAAAGTCTCTTCTGCTGGGTGAACAAAGCAGTACTTAATTCTTGTGAGACCCTCAACAAACAATGTATCGCTTAATCCCTTGAATATGCTGCTGATTTGCAGATTCATGACAGTGTATTGCTGATGCAGCATCACTTTCCAGCAAGATCTGACCCTATGAACCAGCTTTGATTCTATTTTAGACTCAAGGAAATAATTGTAGTTGTTCAACTAATAAACAATCTCATTGTTTGTTGTAGTTACCAGCTCAGTGATTATTACAGTTTCCAAGTATACAAATTAAAGTACACCATTAGATTGCAATTCCAAAATGTTTCCCATTCACTTTAGTATATCTCCAGTTTGACAAGAATCAAGAAATTTTAATGCCATTGATGGAAGTTGGATCCAGTTCCCAGCCTCTTGGTAAGATGGCCAACCAAGATGGCAAGTCAGAGGTGGACAATTTATGCAGGTTTAGCTGCACTCCTATTAAAAGTCAAAGATGGATTGGGACATATATCGGTATTCCAATCGATTAGCTAATGACACTGCATCTCCAACCATGATATGGCAAGATTTACTAGTCTGTTTATATGAAAACTGCCTCACAAATCAACATTCAACCCCTCCAGTTATCCAGTCTTTGGGCTGTTAGTCATTTTTGTTGGCAATAAAGAAACACCCAGAGCAGCAGAGTTCATTAATTCTGCTGAAATGGAAATGTAAAATGTACGCCGTAATTTCACCATCTCTCTCCTTGTCACAAAGAGACAACTGATTCACAATGCTATTTGCTCCACTTTGTAACAATCAGCAAACCAATGTCTCCTGCTTATCTTTCATCTGTGATTTGTAGCCAAAGCACATATTTTAATCATCAACCAGATGCGGTGTCTATCCTCAAACTAAAGATGCATTTTCACAGAATTCATTAGCGAACACAAAAGATATTTATTAATAAGAATTGTACAGCAGCCACATGGGCTGTAGCTAGCTCCCAAAATATCTTATTATGGGATGATTCTGCACATGAATTCTGATTAGTCACTCAGGCTGGCTGCCTCTTATTCTGCTGTGTTGATCGTAAAGGGACAATCACCACATTCAAGCTCTGTTGATTTACTCTCTCCCTCGCTGAAGCTACCTGAGTTCAATTTGATGTTAAATTAGAATTTTTAATAACGCAACCAATCAAAATCCATCAGTGTCAGCCACTCTCGAAAGCATGTGAGAAACACTTACTGAAAGAAAAAGGGGAACCAAAGCAATTGGCCAGAGTTCGAAGGCAGGAAATTGGGAAATAGAAAGAGATTGCTGCAATACACAAATAATAATTGTAGTATAAAGGAGGCATTGCCATTATAAAACAGTAAAGAAAAATTATAATAATGAGTGTTAAACAAAATTATATAAAAGCATGCAGTCCAAAATTGAAATGCTGAAAGAACACAAGGCAAATTATTTTGGTTTACATGGATACATCAAATTCCTATTGTTGCTCTCAGTCTTGTGACTAGCTCTCTAATGTGAGTTTATCCCCTGGATGTCTCTTTCACCCTCTCCTACTTCCAGATACTCCTGGCCTCTCTCACTGCTCCTCACTTATTTTGCTGTGTTAAATCCACCAATGTGCTCTGCATCAATCTAGCTTCCTTTCTTGGCCCACATGCTATTTGACATTGCAAATGGTTCCCTGACTGTTTTCTGTCCTTTTCTAATTCAGCTCCATGGCTCTTTTCCCCTCAGAACGTCATATTCAACCCCTGTTGGTGCAAACTATAGGCCCATTTCCAATCTCCTTTTATCCTCTGACATTCTTCACCATGTGATCATGCAAAAGATGCTCAGTACACTATGGTCACAGTGAGAAACATTCCTCACACTTCTCACCCACAGTGAAGTCATTGATAGAATCAACTGCATCACCCTTGTCCAATTCCCCTCCTTTGTTATCCAAATCAGTAGGAATACTACATTTACTTTGATTCTTATGAGCTGTAGTCAGAGCACCTCCAACAATAACTTCACTGACTGCCCCTTCACCATTACCTCTAGAACCAACTGTCTCAGAAGCAAATACCTGCTTTCTGTTCCTTTTCTACAAACCACCATTGATGGCATCATCCCAAGGTACCAGGTCAACTTAGACATGTAGTTCCTTCTTTCCACACTTCTCTCAATCCCTGCCCTGTTTCTACATTGTCCAACGTGCTGTATTAAGGAAATCACATTCCCCTCCCATTAAACAATGAGAAGACTGATTCGATTTTCTTTCAACAATGTCTCTTCTATGCTTTTGTCATCTTGGATCCAATGTTTCCATTGGGATATGTGTGGTTATGTAACACTCTCTTTGTAGGCCTTGCTGTAGGTTAATTGCCACTCAAATGTGTAAGAAAAAACCTTAAGCATACCATCCATTTAAAAAGTTGGCTGCATATGGCAAGGATATTTTAAAGGTAACATTCACCCATATTTAATTATTTCAGTTCTCCCTTAAATGGCTGCTTACATTCTACTCTATAAATTACGATTCATTCAAAATTCTGCTGTTCACATTCTATCTTATACAAATCCTATTCACCCATTCCTTTTGTGCTCACTGAATTACATTGGTCCCAGTGTGTCCCAATATCTGCAACTTAAAATATTCAACCTGGTCTTTACATCTGTTAGTGGCCTTGCTTTCCTTTATCTGTGTAACTCAAGCTTAACAATCTGTTGAATTTCCATATTGCAATAACTCTGGCCTTCTGGACCTTCCCCTGCACTCAATTTCCTACAGCTGTAACTTCAGAACTTAGTTTTGGGACACCCCGACTATACCTCTCCCCTCTCACACATCCCATTTTCTCTTTCAATGTGATTCTTAAATTTACCTCACTGACCAAATTAATATGTCCTCCTTTGGGCTGGCAAACATCTGGTCTGATTATGCTTTTGTAAAAGGAGGAGGATTTTCCACATGAAACAGGACGTGGAAGCTTTGGAGAGAGTGTGAAAAGATTCACCAGAATGTTGCCAGATCTTGGGAGCGTAGGCTATGAGGAGAGGTTGAATAAATTAGAATTGTTTTCACTGGAAAGGCAGAGGCTGAGGGAAGACATAATAGAGTCTGCAAAATAATGAGAGGCATAGATGGGGTAGATAGTCAGAGGTTTCTTCCCAGGGTGGAAGTGTCAATCACATAAGGGGGTGCAGGTTCAACGTGAGAGGGGGAAAGTTTAAGGTAGATGTTGGGGGGTAGTTTATCATGCAGAAAGTGATGGGTGTCTGGACTGCGTTGCCAGAGGAGGTGGTGGAAGCAGGCACATTAAGCTGTAAGTGCTGGAAGCAGGCAACATTTCAGAGGCATTTGGATGGGTACATCAATAGGGAGAGAATAGAGGGATGTGGATCAAGTCAGGGCAGAAGGTTTTTTTAGTTTTTTTAGGGCATCATGATCAGTACAGGCTTGGAGGGCTGAAGGGCCCATTCTTGTGCTGTATTCAGAGAGGTAAGATATTACTATTGTTCAGACGGAAATGATAGGGAGGCACAGAGAATATTCTGGATATCCCAGTTCCCCTAGACCTGTCCTTTCAGAAGGAATGTAGCTATGAAGCATCAAGTAAGAAAAATGTGTATTCTAATATTTTATTTATCCAAATTGGATATCTGTGTAATTCTATAACTTTTTTAAAAACGTTTTTTAAAAGTCCATAGCAAAATCCGTAGAATTGCACTTAGTTACTTACAATATATTAAATATGGTAGAGAAATAACGTGCTTGTAACGTATGGAATTAATTTAGAATGCCTTTGCTAAATCTTACAAAATGCTAGTCACATGTCCTTCAGCAATCTAATAAATATTCAGTGCTAATGTGTTTTGCGCTAATAATGTGCAAGCTTGCAATGGTCAAGCCACAAAAATTGCATTTACAGCTGTAATATATTGATTGAAGTGACAGTTTGCAATTCAAAGCTTCATGGAAAAAGTTCAAAGTGATCCATTTAATTGGCCAAAATATCAGTCGTGTCATGCAGAGTATCGAGATGGGGGGTTTGCCAAATTGATGGAGATAAAGATTTATGGGCTGGGCTGGCAAACAGCTTCAACTTGTAAACGTATTGAACCAGTCATCCTGTCGCAGTAGTAATGTGGTGAAAGGGTGGTTCCAGATATTGTCTTACGGAAACAGATACCATTGGGTATAGATCGGGATGATCCACTATGTTCCCATCCTGCCAAGTGTCATTTTCCCTTTTCTATAACAAATGTTTGTTCAGCTGCCATGGAATTCCCCAGACATGTCAATTCTAGCTACACCCAAATATCAAAACCTAGGATGAGGCATTCTGTTACAAATTGTACAATCACTTTTCAGGGGTTGTTTTTTCAATCAGCTGAGTGCTAGACTTCTTTCTGCCAACATACACTATCCACTGCTCAAAGGTTGAAAAAGGGCAGATGAACCTTATAAAAGGATTCGTCATATTGAAACAAGGCAGAAAATGTGTTGATGTTGTGTACCAGGTCAATCAGGATCTGAAAGAGAAAACGTTAACATTTTGGGCATTCATTAGGCCTGGAAATTTAGAATAATGACTCACCACCCGACCCCCACTCTATTTCCCCCTACCCATTCCCTCCAAACATTACCAGTCCCTCTGTTACTGATCTCTGTGCTGCAGTGATTGTCCCTTTAAGGATCAATCTGTAGAGTAAGGGTCACATAATCCAGGGAGCCAACTGGGGAGCAGGGTGGAGAATGACCCTAGAAGGCAAGGCCTCTGTACTCAATCATCTTGGGAGCTGGTTACAGCTGCAAGACTGCAAGCCTCTGCAAAGTTTTAACCTGTAAATAAATCCATTGTCTTTTCCCTAAACTGGTGAACAAGCATATTTACAATAGCATTTTCCAATGTCTTCCATCACTAATGAAAACAGTTAACTGCTCATGGATGTTATGGGGACTAAATGTTTCTGAAATTATTTAAGTTTAGATCAATTTGGACTTTGGACAATACACAGGGAATTTCCCTACCTTGCCCATCACAGTAATCATAGCAGGTAGCGGGTGGATCACACAAAGGTCCATTGACCTCAGACGGAATTTTCCAGTTTCATGGTGAGCATGGCTGGAAAATCCTGCCCACAAGGCCTCATTCACAGATCTGCAGTAAAACCCACAGCTACTGTGGTACATTGCACACCTGCTTTTGATATTCTTTCAGGTACAGCGGTGCTGATTGTTCCTGCCTGCCTGAATGAATTGTGTTCAGGCGTGATCTCACACTGGTCAATATCTAATTCATATGATAGTGTCACCAAGGAATGCAAGAATTGAATTTGAATTTATGCCACTTTACTCATGCAATAGGTAGATTGAGAAAATCTAGTGAAATGGTACCTGAGGCAAATTATGACTAACTTATTTAAGTCATTCCTGCCTCTTTGGAGCATCTTTCTAGTAAGTATTACACATTTTAATTTCTAGCTCAGGTCTTCAATTTAAAATTGGACCACCTGCTCTAATATTCCTTCTCTGTTCCCAAAATGGACCACATTCTATTCCAGAAAGCGAGTCGGTGAAAATAGATTGGAGCCAATTCTTTATCGACCGTTTATACTTATTTACAGAGTTACACATTACACACACAACTCTCCTAACCCAATGACTTTTGTTTAAGTCTGTGGTCAATTTATGGAGGTGCAAGCCAATCATCAGTTGATGCTGCCCACCTGCAAACAATTCAATAGGATTAACACAGTTTTAACTCCTTTCCCATTCAGTCATTAAATAATGACCTTGTTAACCAAACTAATAATTCTTTCTCCTATTCTTATCATTTCTCAAATACAAAATACATTACACTTTCAAATTACAAATTAGAATACAATCTTGCAATAATAAATTATAGGAATAACACCTGATATAACACAATATGCTGTTTTTAATACACCAGCACAAACCAACATAACACAATGACAAACAGCTGGTACGCACTTTGAGTTACCCCACACCCAACCTTCCACGGTTGCAAACAATTCACAACGACTATAGCAAGCTATAATATGATCACAGTACCGACAGTAAACATGCTGTCCTTTGACCAATAATAAATAACTCCCTTTTAATAATAATGGGATTCATTGTCAGTCATCTACAGCTTTCCAGGGCTTTGCCCTATAATTTCTTCTCCTAAGACCAAATTCTCAGCTGGCACCTTATTGTATAGACACATCAATAGAATTAACATCAGCAGAACAGGTGCAGTTGAATTGTTAGGTCTTCGAGGATGCAGTGACAAGTTACACATGGTCCTGATCATTTAAAATAAGGTTGAGGACATTTAGCTCATCAGTACATCAAGCTGCCTCCTTTATGTCAATGGTTACATCATGTGGATTTCCAAATTGATTTTGCAAAACATATAATTCATTCCCAAATCCTCTCCACAAGATAAAATTTAAAACTTTGAGAAATGAATCTGTTTTTAAAGAAAAATTGAGTATAATTGACATATTGGGTTTGGATGCAAATCTGAAGATTCCATTTGGATTCCTCTGACAGTGCTAATTTAATTCTTGTGTTGGCATTATTGTTCAGGTTCAGCTCCTTGCAAGCCAGGTAAATAAGGTGCTTTGGGCTTTTTTCAGCTGTACATCAGGATTTGAGCATGCAGTCTGGACTGATGCTTCCAGCAGGGTACTAATTAGAAGTTATAGAGTCATAAAATCGTTACAGTACAGAAAGAGGCCATTTGTCTCACCAAGTCTGCACCAACAACAATTCCATCCAGGTCCTATCCCCTTCACCCAAATATTTACCTTGCAAATCCCCCTGATACTAAAGGTCATTTAAGATGGCCAATCAACCTAACCCACACATCTTTGGACTGCGGAAGGAAACCGGAGTACCCGGAGGAAACCTAATTCAGCTAAGGGCCAGTCTGCCTGTTGAGCTAGATGTAAAATATCTCAATTTAAAGAATATCAGGGTGTACTTTGTACCCAGGTTAAAATACCTCCCTCAACTATCACGACTAGAAACAGATTGACTGGTCAGTTATCTCATTTGCTGTGTGTGCAACTTGGCTGCAACTTTTACTGACAGAATAAGAGTGACAACACTTCACAGGTAATGTATCTAGTTTTGGGGATATTCAGTCATATATATTTCCATGTTTATTCAAGATATACATTTCTATTTCAGGATGGGCAAAAGCATAGACTGTAAACTGCAATTAAAGTATTATAATGCAATTTGTGAAAAGATGCTATAAAATCAATGCTACATGATCTATTTAGAAGTTTTTTTAAGATTAAAATTTATTTATTAGTGTCACGAATATGCTTACATTGACAGTAACACTGCAATGAAGTTACTGTGCAAATCCCCTAGTCGCCACTCTCTGGCTTCGACTGTGGAAGGAAACCAAAGCATCTGGAGGAAACTCATTCAGACACGGGGAGAACATGCAGATTCTGCACAAGCTGGGAATCGAGCCTAGATCCCTGGTACTGTGAGATAGCAATGCTAACCGTTGTGCACCGTGCTGCCCACGGTGAAGTGAATAGTGCATATAGTTGTTTGGTAGTGCAGAACTTGAGCATTGCTGACAAAAGGTATTTTGTCAAAGCTTTTCATCACATGAACATTAATGTCAGTGGAAACAACAACTTGATCCCGTTGGAGAAGGAGATGCTGATTGGTTAGTAGAGGCATTGCCTTGGAGAATACCCAAGATCTGGTATTCTTGCAATTGTCCTGATGAGCACATTTACAAACAGACTTTATCTCGGGAGCTGTCTCAACTAAACTATACAAGTTTCACAAAAAGCACTAACATGTTGCTGGCCATAAAAAATAAAGGGTATCTTTGCGTATGATTCTTTTTTGGTGTATAGATTGCAAACATGATAAATTAACACTGTGTGTCAAAGTATTAACCACACTCCATCAGATTATCAGCAAAAATCAAATTTAAGCTCCAAGAAGAATGCTACCATGAAAGGTCAGCAACAAGATGATCCAAACATTGACTGAATTCTACTTTCAATGGATTTTAAATACTATTCTGTCATTAGCCTCCATCAGTCCATAACTGCTGCTGGTGAAGGTTTGCTTGTAGTCAAAACAGAAATGTGGGGTGGTGTAGTGCTCAGTGGTCAAACAACCAGGGTAGTTGTGGACACATGTGGATAGCGTTGTTGACTTTTCTGTAATAAATCCTTTATTTTACATTAGTCACTGACACTCCCTCTCGTGAAATCTTCATGTTCAATGAATGGAGCCCTTGATAAGTTAATGAGCTCTTGGATAAAAAAGATAGTCATTAGAAGAGAATTTCTGAGTCATTTTACCAAATGCAACATGATGATGGCACAATGATAAATGGAAATGGTGTTTCCACATTGATTGCAATCAGATTCTGTCTTTTCAGTCAAAAATAGTCCAGCTCATGCTCCCACAAGCAGTCAGTCACCTCCTTTAGTGTGATTGCACTAACACTGGAAAATACTTCTACATGGAAATAGTTCTGGCCATGTTAACACCATAACATTGCGTATTAACTGGGCCACATCCCTTTTCTAATTGTGGAGTTATTTTACATTTTGATGAAATGACGTGTGACATTTAGTCAGGATATCCTGCACCCGGACCATATTTGGAGAGACCCAACAGTAACCACAGCTCCACGGATTGCTGCTCTATTACAAACGCTAACCTTTGTAAGTTTAATCTATCTCCTTCAATTCAAGCGAAAATGAAGTGGTTCAGAGAAAGGGGTGTGATTTGCTATGAAATCTGCCTGGAGACAAATCCATGTGACTTGGTTGCATGGGGACAGGGAACCAAGTCTGAACTTATTAAAAGTAAGGCGTTTAACAATTAAGTGCAAAGGTGGAGACCGCTAGTACATACAGGTTCTTGGAGTCGAATTCTCCCAGTTTGAGACTAAGAGCTGTGATGGGTGGCTCCTATCCCACCAACCAGAACTACAGGATCCCATACCAGATTCTGCACTTGGAAGTTCATTAATTATCCACAAATGAATTCCCCTCTAATCCTTCTGGTGGGCCAGTAGCAAACTGATCCGCTACCGGCTGATGGTTTTGAAGGTCCTATTTCTACATTTAAACACCAGCCCAGCACTCTCATCTCTCTCCAGCCTACCTGTCTTCACCAGAACGTACAGCATGTCAGTAATCCAGAGGGAAAAGGCTAGCAGCCTCAAGAAGAAATCTATTCCTTGTTTTAATTACCCTTCCCCCAGTGAGTGCATATGCCTCCTTTGGGCATCCACCCAGGATGTCTGGTGTTTTCATTCATCCCCTTCCAGTGATTGATGTCGTTCCCTTAGATCCGCTATGTTTCTAAATTTTTCATACAGCCTTGTCGGTTTCCAGCTTCCTTCCTCTTGTCCTTCCCTCTGACATACATATTTGTCTTCTTCATACACCTCCTTTCCCCTCTGCCTACCATTCTGTACCCTCACTGTTCCACCCACTTGCATACCACTCCTTCTACATTGCCCATTTGTCTTTGTTAGGCCATATCCCTTACCTGGGAGGAGCTTGGAGACTTTAAACTCAAGGATACATTTTGTTGAAGTGTGGCGTAATGCATGAACGTGGCATGGAGTCTTCTGTTGTTTTAAAATGTTTACAGCGAATACTTTTTTTTATTATTTAATGTACTCATTGTCTACTAAATAATGTATGTTTTTGTTTCTTACACCTTGAGAATGTGATTGTGAGTCGCCTTCGTAAATATAAGTGAATAGCTTCCAGACTATTTCAATGTGGTGCTGTGGGTCTGGAGTGAGTTGTAGCCCAGACCAGAAAGGGACACTAAATTTCTTAAATTGTGGACCCAATGAGTTTTGTTGATAATTCATTAATTTGATGGTAAGTATTACTGAGGTCATTTTTTATTCCCGATTTAATTGCAAATTCCTCTGTGCTATGCTGGAATTTGAATTCCTGTCTCTAGATCATTAGTACAGTTTACAACCACCAGGCTATCATACTCCATAATAGGAGATAATCATTGGCCTCCCTATTTCAGCAGACAACGGGTGCATGCCCATGGGTCACTGAAGTGGCTTGTCTATGGCACAGGCCTGTGCGGGATATATCAATGGGCGTTCTGCAGTCAGAACTCCTCTCTCGGCCTTGCAGGTAGGGTCTGGAGGAATGTAAAGCATGACATTTGGCACCAGTTTGGCTGCAGGATCTGCCAGAACCTGTTCTATGTATCCCACGGAGTTTGTAAATGAAGTGCCCAACATCTGTTTTAGAGGTCCTCTTAACATTGGAGAGCATTGCAAGAGCTAGGCCCAGCAATTGGCAAGGTTTGTTCTTAGTCATTCCTTTGGAACTGCCAGGAGTACACTACAACACTCCTAATTAATGTTCCCTTCTACATGCTGCTCTGTCCCTGTTTACAACTCCTTTGCCACACACACACACACCTACACACACACACCCCAACAATTTGCATTCCAGCTGTTGACTCATTAAAAACCTTTTTTAAAAGTGAGCAGCTGCCTTCAAAGTAATGATGGTCAACAACAGCACACCCAAATAATATGAATGAGACCCAATGCCCCATCTCAAGCCTCCTAGCTGGATGAATTCTGTGCATGTTGCCCCTTATGGGCCTGAAAACAAGACTTTGGGAATACATAGTCCTCTGTTTTAACTTGCATAGCATATACAATTCAATGGGTGCTAGTGTATGTTCCCTGTATCTCTCTCTTTAGGTCCTTCCTGGCGAACTTGTAACTCTCCAGTGCCCTAACTGAGCTTCATGTCTCATCTTTACATAAATCTCCTTCTTTCTCTTCAAGAGATTCAACTTCTTTACTAAACCATGGTTCCCTCGTTCAACCACTTCCTCCCTGCCTGACAGGTACACACTTATCAAGGACACGCAGTAGCTGCTCCTTGAACAACTCCACATTTCTCTCCCTTTTCTGTAGTTCACTCTTCCCCCATCTCCCACCTGCTAGGAAGGATGATCAAGTGTTTCCTTACTAACTCACAGATAGAGTGAGTAACTGTCACAATAGTTTGTGTGACGACCAAACAGGAATATGAGTGATTTATTTTATTTCTGCACTATGTGAGAAAGTAAAAGCATTATTACTTGTAAAGGAGAGACTCGCAGAGATTAGTATGAGTTGACACAAGCTGACATTTTAACTGTTTTACATCAAAATTCAAAGGCACCTAAAAATTTAATTAAAAATTGACAGAGACACAGAATTTGATGAGATATTTTGGGTTCTGTGGATTTCATGGTAACCTATACAGCTGGTTCACAGTATACAATCCTATACATTTGTGACGTGTAGCATACCCCATGCTATGATCTACATCTGTCAACAAAGAAAGATTCAAATGTTGAATGAAGCACTCAAATCTGCAGTATTGACTATTGAAAAGCAAATGGACACATATGGGGCTTTAGAAGAAATTTAATTTGCAGCCATAAACAGTATTTGAACCTTGTATTAAATTATGAGCGACTGTTCACTGCCATCCCACATACTGTTTTGTCGTCTTCTCTTTTAGACACAATTTTGATGTATAAATGAGAGCTCTGTGCCCACTAGATGGTTACACCGGACTCTGGGTGATCTGGCCAAAAGACTGTCAAGGAAATAAAGGTTCTGGTATCATTTTAAGATACGCACAGGGATCCTGGTTGAAATGTTCATGTTTCTCAAGGTCCAACAAAAAGTTTCCAATCTGCAGCCTTTGTGGGCACCATCCACCCACTTACTAGCCTCCCCCCAACACCAGTCACTAAGTGTGATTCCCACAGATCCAAATCTCCCCCCAATACCAGTCACTAAGTGTGAATCCCACAGATCCAAATTTCCTGATTGTAGCCAATGGCTGCTCCTCAACTCTGATAACAAGTCATGAAGCCTAAGCTATCAATACAGCTCTGGATGGGCACCATCAGCCCCATCTTCACCCCATCCTCATTTCTTTTCACGTCCATCACAGATATAGGTTGAAAATCTCCAAGATCAGTGGGAGATTTTGGCTATTTTAAAACATTATATAAGCAAAAGATGTTATACCAAAGAACCTCATCAATGTAGTTATCATTTTTTGTTCAACTGATTCTCTGGTAATCACCTTTGTGATGTTACTGCCAGAAGCTGGTTAAATGTGAAGTGTTGCACAAACCGGATAGAGGAAGAAGATTTCCTCTGGTGCTCGATATGTAGTCATGGTGTGGAGATGCCGGCGTTGGACTGAGGTAAACACAGTAAGAAGTCTGACAACACTAGGTTTAAGTCCAACCAATTTATTTGATAGTAAACTTGCAAGCTTTTGGGGTTTGCCCCTTCATCAGACGAACAGAGAGTTCTGGCCTCTGACAGAGCATATAACAGCACAGACAGTTTACAGATTACTGATTATAATGTGAGTCTTTACACCTAACCTGCTATTCAAACCTTTGCAAGACATGGCGGATCGTCGACATGGATGACATCATCACACAAGAGAATACCATCCACCAGGTACATGTACATACTCTTGCAACTTGGCCAACGTTGTCTACCTAATACGCTGCAGGAAAGGATGTCCCGAAGCATGGTACATTGGGGAGACCATGCAGACATTACGACAGCGCATGAATGAACATCACTCAACAATCACCAGGCAAGACTGTTCCCTTCCTGTTGGCGAACACTTCAGCGGTCACGGGCATTCGGTCTCTGAACTTCAGGTAAGCATTCTCCAAGGTGGCCTTCACGACACACGACAGCGCAGAGTCGCTGAGCAGAGACTGATAGCCAAGTTCTGCATGTATGAGGATAGTCTCAACTGGGAACTTGGGTTCATGTCGCACTATCTGTAACCCCAATGATTTGCCTGGGTTTGCTAAAGCTCACTTACTGTACTGTCTGGAGACAATACACATCTCTTTAACTTAGGCTTAATGCTCCTTCCACTCGCATTATTGGCCTCTTTAAGACTTGAATAGTAGGTTAGGTGTAAAGACTCACATTGTAATCAGTAAACCATAAACTGCCTGTGCTGTTATATGCTCTGCCCGAGGCCGAACTCTCCATTCACTTGACAAAGAGGCAAACACCGAAAGCTTGCGAGTTTACTATCAAATAAATCGAATGGACTTAAACCTGGTGTTGTCAGACTTCTTATGCCCGATATGTAACAGAGTTGTATAGCTGGTGTGATTGCAGCTAAGAGACGCAATCTTCTAATGTTCATTCAAAAGACAGAAAGCAAACATGTAGAATGTACATAAATAACATTATTTTCCTAAAGGGACCTGCTCACTGGAACCTTCATAATTGCACCAAAACAGAGATGTTTGTACACTGCAGAACTTTCAGCAGTTCATTTCAAACAATGCATACTTCAGACAAGCTTGTTTTACAGAACACGCACACAACAGTGTTCCCACGATATGGTTTCTGGCACACAGTTTGAGTCTCAAATGTAAGTCATTGATTTCCAATTTCTGTCAGGAAATTGTCCATTAAATGAACCGTCAGGAAAGTGATATTAGATGACCGGATACTGGTGTTGCATTCATTGTTTGAAGATCTGACTGCATACACACAACTGAGCAGAGGTTAGACTGATGACATTCATTTGCAAGAAATGCTGCAGGGAGACTGCAGAGCGACATCTGTTCTGTCATCGGTGCTCTCAGTGATTTGTTTGGTTCTTTCTGGAGACTCTGATTTATTACCCACATTACTAAATATTTGTGCGCAACTTCAGCAAGTTGTAAAAGTTCCACTTGGGCCACCTGTTACATGCCCTGTGTGATCTTTCTGTCCACTAATATGCATCACTTGAGCAGTATTTAATGGAGGCCATGAGGGTCTTGATTGCAGGCTGGAGGGCTGGTGAGAGGCTCACATTGCTTCTTTTAGGGAATGCATGCCATAATGAATATCCCTCAGGCACTCAACCGGATAGCGGTGGTCTGTCTGAAGCCCCACCTGCTGAGAGCTGATGGCCAATCAGAGGCCAGTAATTCTTTTGAATGGTAGCAACACTAGGAGGCAGTAGTTGCTACCAGTATCACACCCACCCGAAATTAAGGACAAGATTCTTCCATCTCATCCATCCCGCTCCCCTGTCTGTAAGTGTAATGGCTTCAATCAGGCCATTGAGTTGGCCTATTGGAGTATGAACTCCCTGATTAAGGATCCAATTGATAGACCAACCAGGGAATTCCTCTGAGACATATTGAGATAGGCTGCTAGCACTGTGTGTATGCTATTAGAGCTCATAAGTAAAGGGTTTTGGGTGAAGGGATTCCTGCCTCCACAGACTTATTACAATGAGAATGGAGAATTTGTCATTTCAGCCAAAATTCCATTCACTTTCAGTGACAGCTGAAAACCCCAAACATGAATAAGGACAAATGCTTTTGGCATTAGTGTCATCACTAGATCCCAGGACACAGGTTAGTGATGCTGGGAGGGGCAGTAGGGGCAGGGGGTGCAGATTGGGGTTGGTAGCATAAACTATCAACAGCTACCATCTACCACCCACCCATTTGAGGCTGGATCCCATGATCAGGCACTGAGAATTTAAACAAGGGACCCTCCACATTACCAGGGTCCCATAAACATTACTTCACAGGTTTTCTTGTTGTGATTCCTTATGTGCTAAGCATCCCACCCACCCCTGGCTTACTACCAGTACCAGCATGATGAGATGATTATGGATCTCAATTGGTGAAGCCATGTCCAAGGCTTCCTGCCTTGTAATTAATCGTGCTGGAGGTGGACAGGCAACAGGGTCCTCAAGCTTCACACTCCTCTCTGATTAAATGTCCCCCCATCACCAAATACACTGCTGAGAGAGCATTAAGTCCCACCCTTGCTGATTCGCTCTCGTGTTTTAGCTAATACTTATTATAAAACCTCTCTGAGTAACCATAGCATCAAAATCACAGGCGAGGCAATGGCCTAGTGGTATTGTTTTTAGATCATTTAAAAACTCAGTTAATGTTCTGGGGACTAAGTTTCAAATCCCACTACAGCAGATAGTGGAATTCAAATACAATAAAAAGTATCTGGAATTAAGAATCTACTGATGACCACTGTTGACTGTCGGAAAAACCCATCTGGTTCATTAATGGCCTATGAGGAGGGAAATCTGCTGTCCGAACCTGGTCTGGCCTAGATGTGACTCCAGAGCCACAGCAATGTAGCTGACTCTTAACTGCCGTCAAAGAGCAATTAGGGCTGGAAAATAAAAGGTGTGATGTGGAAGTGCTGGCGTACACTTTAAACAAATGCTGGCCAGCCAATAACAGCCATGTCCCATGAATGAATGTTTTAAACTTACTGATTGAAAACCTGAAGCATTTGCTATTTGATGGGTACATTATGGTATGTATTCCGTGGAGGAAGTGTCTACAGGCGCGGTGTAAGAATGTTGACTATTTCTGCTGCCGCTACTGTGCAGCTTTCAACATAATGTTTGGAGAAAGAATGGAAGAACAAGCAGAATTATTGAAGAGAAATCCCTAGAGCAATTGTCTCATTATCTTTTTTCACAAAATGCTGACAATACAATGACTAATCTCTTTATATGTCATGCTCTAAAAGCACCAAGATAAAATTAGATTAATAATTCCAAATGATGTCTATACTTAGACGGTTATACAGGTGATAACAGCTATTTCACTAACAGCTGCTTAAACCCTCGAGGTGATGAAACATATATTCTGCTTCCACTTTTTTGACAGGATGTGATGTATTGTGAATGATCAAACAGTTGCTGACTGTCACCAGTGTTTGGATAGTGGGCCCTTGGGGCATTCTCATCAGATATATAACATGTAAAAATGTACAGCGCTAAAACCTTTCTCATCAGCTGTAACAATCATATCTTAAGCATTGACATCTAGACAAGGTTTGACCGCAAATCTAGTTTTGTACTTTGCAGATTAGTAATGCTTGTAGGCCCAATATAATGAACATACGGAAAAATACACAACTTGGCAAAATATGATGCAGAATGTGGTCAGATTTAGAGAATAAGTGGATGACCACTGTCATTTTACTTCTTGGGCAAAATTTATTTGTGAAATGTTGCAATACTCAAGATAATTGATTTGGTTTATTATTGTCACAGGTATTAGCATCTAGTGAAACTTATTGCTCCTTGTACACCATGCAGACAAAGCATACAGTTCATAGAGAAGGAAAGGCGAGTGTGCAGAATATAGTGTTACAATCATAGCTAGGATGTAGAGAAAGATCAACTTAATATAAAGTAGATCCATTCAGTGGATGGCAGCAGAGAAGAAGCTGTTCTTGAGTCAGTTGGTACGTGACCTCAGACTTTTGGAAGAATGTGGAAGAGGGAATGTTCGGGATTCATGGGCTGCTTGATTGTGCTGTCTGTTTTTCCGAGGCAGCGTGAAATGTAGGGATAGAGTGAATGGATGGAAGCTGGTTATCTGATGGACTGGGCTTCGTTCATGATGCTTGAGGTAATAATATTCATTAGCTGATGGTCTAGCAGAACACAACTGCTTAAAAAAAACTATAGTAAAGCTGCAAAATAAAATGTTTTATTCACCTATATCCCTGTTTAAACATGTGGAAAAAAAAACATAGCAAAATATAATGCGGAATGCGGTCAGATTTAAATAGCTCAGTAATTTAGTGAAGCAATTGGTTGAAGCAAACACACAGGAGAGAAGTCAAGTTCAATTCCCAATTTGTGCCGAATCAGTTGATCCCAAGCTGGGGAAATGGCAGGGACATTCTCTGGAACCCTTATATGTGGATGAATCAGGAAGGGTCCCACTCCCAATTATTACCCAGTTAGATCTGCAGAAAGTGGGGAATGTCATAGTCTTTTTTTGCAAAATGCCGACAATACAATGATAATCTCTTTACATATCATGCTCTAAAAGCACCAAGATAAAATTAGATTAATAATTCCAAATGAAACCTGGTGTTGTCAGACTTCTTACTGTGTTTACCCCAGTCCAACGCCGGCATCTCTACATCATGGCTACATATCAAGCACCAGAGGAAATCTTCTTCCTCTATCAGGTTTGTGCAACACTTCACATTTAACCAGCTTCTGGCAGTAACATCACAAAGGATATTACTAGAGAGTCAGTTGAACAAAAAATGATAACTACATTGATGAGGTTCTTTGGTATAACATCTTGTGCTTATATAATGTATTAAAATAGCCAAAATCTCCTACTGATCGTGGAGATTTTCAGCCTATGTCTGTGATGGACGTGAAAAGAAATGAGGATGGGGTGAAGATGGGGCTGATGGTGCCCATCCAGAGCTGTACAGGATTTGTAGCAAAATCTCCCCCCCCCACCATACCCCAACAGGATTTTCACAGTAACTTCATTGCAGTGTTACTGTAAGCCTACTTGTGAGTAATGAATAAAATAAACCCACCACCGCCTCATCAGCACTTACTATCCAGGCTCTTAACCAGTCCTGGTCAGCCGGGTAAGATTCTGATGTAAGAAACTGGTGCTTGGGAAGCCACTAAGATCAGAGTGATTCCCCGTTTTAAAGAGGGAAGGATGAGGCAAAAGATAAAGCACTGCATTGTTGGCAAAAATTTATGAAGCCACTTGTTATATACTTACCCTGAGAGTTGAAACCTTTGCATTTTTTAAAAAGAATTTGTACATTCTGGAATTTTAGCAGAACAATTCACCATCTGTACTTAATTTGCATTTGAATTGCAGAACACTACAGAACATGTGTTTCCTGTTATTTTTGCAACATATGTACTTTATCTTCAAGGCAGTTATCTTGGCAGAACAACTCCAAAGCTAAAGGGCCTGTCAGGCTGTTCTGTTATGCATCAGGCTTTAATGGTAACTTATACAACACTGTGGCCATATTGCTCAGTAAATGGCAACGTTATCTGGGGAAAGCTTGTTGCTATGGCCTCACCAAGGTTTCACCTGTGATTGGTCCCTCCTTCAGGAAATAAAATTGTTAAGAGATAGTGAGAACAGAACATGTGTTTGACTAGTGGAGGGAATGGGCTCGATGGGCCGACTTTCTGTTGAACGTTCTACAGAGAGCCAATTGTTACTCAGTGTAAAAGGTGCCCCCAAGAGATACTCCCTGAACGATCACAGCTGCCTGCATCCACTTTGTAGCAGACAGCAAGCCGAAGCCAGATGTTACCTGAATCTTTGAATACAGTTGCATAGAGCTGTTTTAAAGTTTAATCAAGTTATCTCTTTCTTAAAATTCAGCCTTGGATTACAAAGACCTCTAAATCAAGTTCAAAAGAAGAACATTGCTCCAATTATCCAGTCTTTGTAAAGACTGGAAAATACGAAATCTGAGGATTTAAAGTGTCCCTATTCATTCATTGGCATCATAAAATAAATATTATAGATAGCTATGAAGTTTATCTACAGGCTGGACATGCAATCTCAATTTATCAAGTTTGCTGTCATTTGGATTTATTAATTTCTTTTCAATTTATTTATTTATGATTTCGAGCTTTGCAATACTGAACATTGTAAACTTTCTCTGCGGTTAGCTATTGGTTGAGTCCACATATTATCACCTACCCAGCCCTGCAGTCTATGAAACCTTGTCCACATCAATGTGCATGATAAACCCATAACCTCTACACAAAGCAGCACAGTTCAGAGCCGAGTGTTCACTTTGATGAAAATTACACCTACAGATTTTCAGTTCACAAAGACTCAAGGGCTAGGATTTTCCAGTCTCGCTATGGTGGGATCCACTGTGGGGATTCAATAGACCAGCTAAAATTCTATTGACTTACACAAGACAGGAAGGTTCCAACGATGGGACATGAAGACAGAACTCCGATGTTCCAATAAGTACAGTACCGATGCAACAACCGTTCAACAGTAAGAGAGGTTAGCCTGGCTGTTTCTAAACCAAAGAAGATATAATAAGATTTTAAGTAAGTGATTCTATCTACTAGCTTACAAACACGGCCTTACTAATCAGAAATACTGTTGGATGATAGCATCATTAAGTATAAATAATTCTGTGACTACTGAGAAAAAAGAGGAG
Source organism: Sphyrna mokarran (assembly GCA_024679065.1). Classification (NCBI taxonomy): domain Eukaryota; kingdom Metazoa; phylum Chordata; class Chondrichthyes; order Carcharhiniformes; family Carcharhinidae; genus Sphyrna; species Sphyrna mokarran. The sequence goes on from JAGIQG010000019.1 coordinate 27,600,404, forward strand.
GGGTGAGTGGGTAATTCAGGAGTTTGCAGCTTTGTGAACCATCATTCGGCAGCTCCTAAACCTGAAGTAGACTTTATTTCTTGCAGTACGGAGCAACAGAGATTTATCTGCAGACTAGAATAGCACCAGAGAACAGGATGCTATGTTAGCCCAATGACCTGCAGTATGTCTTTGTCAGTTAATCAGATTTCACAACTAATACAACCTTAGATAAGAGACTAGTCATAAAACCACTCAATCAAGGAAGGATTTACTTTGGTGTTTTCAGCTTAATTTATTAAAGTTTTCCATATCGGAAATACCTTCACTGTTTGTTCTTTATTTCAAAATTGGATGCCACTCTCGGGGTTAAGAGGATCAAAGGATATGGAGGGAAGTGGGGAATCAGGATATTGAATTCGATGATCAGTCACGGTTGTAATGAATGATCGAAGGGCTTGAAGGATTGAATGGTCCACTCCTGCTTCTAGCTTCTATGTTTCTAAGCAAAGAAGGTGAGTGGATGTGACCATTGGCACTCTTACCAGGTGTCAGTGTGGGTGGAAGAACATTTTGTGACTCTGAGATAAGAAGTGTCACCGCTGAGGGAGAAAGAAAAGACAGACAGGTAGAAAGCTGCAGGTGTTGGAGACCTGAAGCAGAAGATGCTGGAAACACATAGCAAATCAGTCAGTGTCTCCCGAGATAAAGGGCAGTAGGATTAGTGTGGGGTATTAGAATCACACAGAGATAGATTTCTGTTCTTCCCGGAATTGCGAAAGGTGACATGCATATTATTCAGATTAGAAGAAAGGTAGAAGGAATATAAATATTTTAAAACTCATGGACAAACTGAGAGGAAATATAAGAGGATTAATGTAAAAATCATCTCCACCAAATGCAGAAATCCAAGATATATAAAAAAGGCAGTCCATCCTGCTCCATCCTACCTTAAGACACAAGCCTATCCAGGCATCATAGTGAAGCAGCTGTCAAGGAAATGGAAGAGGGTTGCTAAACCGAGTCTGAAGTCACTTGTAGCTGCTAGGTTGACATGGTGCTGTTAGAAGCCTGGGATTTAGGGATTCAAGGAATAGGGAGGGGAAGGGGAGAGAATCAGGATATTGAATTTGATGATCAATGATTGTCAAATTGAATGGGGGAGCATTCTCAAAGGACCAGATGGCCTACTCCTTTTATATCTCTATACTCTCTCTGAGCTGGTGGTCTTGCTCTGCTTTGTCAGTGTCTCCTCAGTCTCAAATCTGTGCGAATTTCAGATCCCAATCCAAAATTTTCCATCTATCCCATTTTCGTCTTTACATTCACCTATAGCCTGCATTGCTATAACTTTTCACATATCCTTTTACTCTCCACTGCTAAATTTTTTGGTTTTGCTTTCCCTGCCTATTACATAACTGAATCTGAAGCACCAACTCTCTGTCATCTTCAAGATGATGATTGACCTACTTTACGCTTCCAACTACCCCTATTTTTGTTTGAAAAATAAAGACTGCCAGAAGATTAATGAACCAAAAATGACATTTCTGTAGCTGTAGAAATAAACTCTGATATCCTCTGTTTATAGACTTTGTAAGATGTTCCAATTCTCTAAACTATGTCCTCTGAAATGTATTCACAATTCTTGCACTTTGAGCTGGTTTGACACTGAAAAAGTGTAAGGAATTATATTAGACCTAAAGCAAAGAGTGGGGATACAGGAGCCCTTTACAATGGAGCTAGTTCTTAGCTAAAGAGCAATAGAAGTCAAACACTGATAGAAAAGCAATAAATCTGACAGCGACATATCTATAGGGCATGAAGGATGTGTTAACGCAACTGTGTATTTCGTGGTGGAAGGCGCAGATTTGGGATAAGCAGTTTTCACTGCCCAGATTCCATAGGCTCAATATGGCAACCCTGACTCTGACTGGTTGAAAATTTGATGTCAGGCGAATTTTATGGGATTTTTTTCTAAGTATCCAGTGAGTGTTAAAATGGGAGAGTTGTTGATCCGTTTTTTGGGTGAGTTTTCATGTCCAATTATGTGCACTCAGTCTTTGAAAATATGGGCTGGACTGTTTCTAGCCATTAGAGGCAGTGGGCAGGATCTAATTTACCAGGCAGCCTGCAGCTCAGATTGGAGCTACAAACTGCACGTGCACAGGAAAAGCTGGAAAAATATAGCACTGTTCACCTTCCCCCCCCCCCCCCCCCCCCCCCCCCTCCCTCCATCACCCACCCCCGCCGCCCCTGGGCAAATACAGCCTCACCATCTCCCCTCCATGGGGATCAGAGGACTCCCACCCCTCCCCCCACCATCCAACATTACTGACCCTCTTTTACTTTCCTCTGCCAGACCTCCCCCTTTGGGTCCTCACCTCCTTTGAGGAGTGGGAACTGGAGCTTGGAGGGGATGCAAAATGTGCAGACAGCATGGTGGAGCTGGAGCATAGAAGTGAGCACCAGCCAATCCTCCATTTGCTCTCCCTCCCTTGCACTTAACCTTGTGTCCTGTGTTATAGGAAAGGACCCTGAGATGGCCCAGGCCACCATGGCCCCCCCTGCAGCTCCCACCCATCCTGCTCCTGACAGCACAGAAGACTTCTCGGATGAAGGGACCTCCAAGACTGGCACCAGTTTTGCACCAGCTTCCACCTCACAACTCACCATTCCACGCACTCTCACACTGGTGGGTCAAGTTAGTGATGAGATATTTAAGTCACTCTCTGGTGTGCATGACACATCTGCTGATGTATATTGGGTGGAGGAGGAACATCTTAGGCCTCAGGCACACTGGGGTTGGCCGGATGCGAGGACTGAGCTGGTCCCAGATTACATGCTGGGCCTCTGAGATCACTTCTCCCTCAGCTATTGGAGATGCAGCAACAGAGCCAGCGAATGCAGGAGGAGCTGACGCCACATTGGACCAAGTGTGAGGCTGTTGGGAGCAGTCCCAAAACGTTCAGGTGGACCAGCTATTGCTTGTCTTGTGTGATTCCCAGGTCAACACTGCAAGGATGGCGTCTGCAGTAGAAAGCCTGGGGCAGGGGATCCTCACCATGAGTGGCAGGCTCTAACCAGTGGTCGAGTCACAGCAGTCATGGCAGAGTCCCAGAGGGCTTCAAATCATTTTTTGAGCTTCTGCAGCTCTTGACTGAGAGGCCCGAGAGCTTGCAGGAAACCCAGTGCAATAGCACCCAGACACAGTGGGCTATGGCAGCAGCTCTTGAGGGTGTGGCCCATCACAGAGGGCACTCGCTGCTGCCATTGACAGGTGGCTCCTGACTCAGAGGGCCATCGCAGAGGGCTCAACCACCATGGATAGGATGCAGGCGGTCCTTCAGGACTGGCAGGGCCAGATGACACCGGAGCTTCTGGAGCTCACTGCAGAAGCACCACCATCCCATGGAGTGACTCAGGGGTCCCACAGGAATCCTGAGTGAAGAGGAAGGGCTTGAGCCCATGCTGGGGCCTTTTACCCAGGAGATTGCGGATGTGGAAACACCTTCTGACTCCCCCCTTCCTGACACCAGAGTATCTCAGGGGTAGCGGGATGAAGGGGGTGATATGGATATATCCCTGTCAATAGTGTCAGCCAGGGCCCTCAAGGTCCAAGCCCTCCAGAGGCTAATGCCTCCCACAGACCCCCGGCGACACACACTCCCCGTACACCCCCCACAGACCCCCGCGACACACACTCCCCGCCACCCCCACCCCCGGCACACACTCCCCGTACACTCCCCACAGACCCCCGGCGACACACACTCCCCTACCCCCCCCACAGACCCCCGGCGACACACTCCCCGTACCCTCCCCCACACAAACTCCCGCGACACACACTCCCCGTACCCCCCCACATAACCCCCAGCGACACACACTCCCCGTAACCCTCCCACAGACCCCCAGCAACACTCACTCTCCATACCTGTCCTTCCCCCCACCCCACTTTCCAGAATAGCAATACAGTCTCCTCCATTCCCACCCCGCCACTCACAAACAGACACATAGAACCCAGTGGTCTCAGGACTTGTCAAGCAATGCTGTTTCACAGGGCACTGCTGCCTCACCGTGTTTCCAGCCCATCCCCCATCTGCAACAGTGCAATTGGGCTCCGTACACAACAGCCCCCCGCCGCCCTTCCCCTCCACACACTCGCAGACACCCTCCCTCCACCAAACCAAAACTCAACAATGGCCACTGAGCAGCATGGAGCAGATCGAAAACAGAGACTTATCTTCTCACTCACCCATCATTGATCAAGTGCCTGAAGGCGCCTTTTACACAAGGTATTTTCCCTGACCGATCGGTCTGCAGTGGTTAAGTCAGCTGAGTTGGGACAATTGGGAGTGAATCGGGAATGACGTTATGATGAGTACAAAAAAATGCAATTTAACATTTCACCTGTTTCAGGCGGCCTCCCGCTCACACATCTTATTTTTCGGTAAAATGGGAATATGCGCGGAAACAGGCGCCATTCCCACTAGTCACATCAGCCCGCAATTTTACAACATTTTCCTGCTGCAGGACAGGCCCTTTAAGGTTCTAAAATTCCACCCAGCATCTCCATTTCCTATGCAAGGGCCAAAATGATTCTGTATAATTATTAAAGATTGAACTTTATCGAATACAGAGATGTGAGCTACTCTGAAATTCAAAGGGAAGGTATATTTTTGAATTGCACCCAACATGTTTGATTATGAGAATTAAAACAAACATTTCGAGTTGTGGAATGTAAGAGTTTCAGACTCAGAAGTTTTGATACACTATAAAATTCACCGTTCACTTCCTACCCCCCCCCCCCCCCCCGAATATATCCCCAGGCTGATAGTTAGAAGTTCCCTTTTCTTTGAAGTTTCTTTGCAAATAAAAGCAGGACACAGGCAGATTTTTCTGAGACAATAATAGCATGTGAATAGTATTTGTGATGTGCAGACCAACCCCAACTTGTGATGAGGAAGAGGCCTCCCAGCAATGGCAAATCTCCGAAGATTGCAGAAGATTCACAATAAGCTTTGGGAAAACCTTTGGACTTAAGAACAGTTTCTTCCCTGCTGCCTTCAGACTTTTGAATGGACCCACCTTATGTTAAGCTGATTTTTCTCTACACCCACCTGTCACTGCAACACTATATTCTGCACCCTCTCCTTTCATCTACCCCCATATGCTCTATGAATAGTATGCTTTGTTTGTATAGCACACAAGAAACAAAACTTTTCACTTTCCTAATGCATGTGACAGTAATAAATAAAATCAAATCAGAAAGCAGCATCATATATTTAGTCTTCCTGTGAATTTAATGAAGTTGCTACATTTGTGTAGAATCACCTCTTAAATTTGTCACAGAAAATTAATTCTTATAATTAACTGCACAAATACCCTATTAATGACCTGACAATTGTTAATGGCTCTAAATCAACCTCTCTTAACCAGCAAGCAGGGGTGGCAAGCGCCAGGGATCCAGGTTCAATTCTGACTTCAAGTCACTGCCTATGTGGAGTTTGCATATTCTCCCCGTGTTTGCGTGGGTTTCCTCTAGTTGTCCAGGTTTCCTCCCACACTCTAAAGTTGCACACGTCAGGTTAATTGGCCCCTTAGTGTCAGGGAAATTAGCAGGGTACATACGTGGGCCTGGCTAGAATTGTGGTTGGTGCAGACCCTATGGGCCAAATTGCTTTTAATTCTAATTGAAGAATCATGTGTCTACAGTCTCATTTCTTCAGGTTCTTTAGAGAGAAATGAATTGATTGGGGACAGTCAGCATGGTTTTGTGAAGGGTAGGTCGTGCCTTACTAACCTCATTGAGTTTTTTGAAAAAGTGACCAAAGAGGTGGATGGGGGTAAGGCAGTTGATGTGGTATATATGGACTTTAGTAAGGCGTTCGATAAGGTGGCCCATGGAAGGCTTCTGCAGAAAATGCAGATGTATGGGATAGAGGGTGATTTAGCTAATTGGATTAGGAATTGGCTAGCGGATAGAAGACAGAGGGTGGTGGTTGATGGGAGATATTCATCGTGGAGTTCGGTTACAAGTGGTGTACCTCAGGGATCTGTTTTGGGGCCCCTGCTGTTTGTAATTTTTATAAATGATCTGGATGAGGGTATTGAAGGATGGATTAGTAAATTTGCGGATGACACCAAAGTCGGAGGAGTGGTAGATAGTGAAGAGGGGTGTTATAGTTTGCAGAGAGACTTGGACAAGTTGCAGAGCTGGGCCGAGAGGTGGCAAATGGAGTTTAATGCGGAAAAGTGTGAGGTAATTCACTTTGGCAGGAATAACAAATGTGTAGAGTATAGGGCTAATGGTAGGACTCTTAATAGTGTTGAAGAACAGAGGGATCTTGGTGTATATGTGCATAGATCCTTGAAAGTTGGCAATCAAGTCGATAAGGTTGTTAAGAAGGCATATGGAGTCTTAGCTTTTATTGGTAGGGGGATTGAATTTCGGAGCCGCAACGTCATGTTGCAACTGTACAAAACTCTAGTGCGGCCGCACTTGGAGTATTGTGTGCAGTTCTGGTCCCCACATTATAAGAAAGATGTGGAGGCATTGGAGAGGGTACAGAGGAGGTTTACCAGGATGTTGCCTGGTATGGAGGGCAGGTCTTATGAAGAGAGGCTGAGGGATTTGAGGTTGTTTTCGTTAGAAAGAAGGCGGCTAAGAGGAGACCTTATTGAAACATATAAGATGATTAGAGGTTTAGATAGGGTGGACAGTGATAGCCTTTTTCCTAGGATGGAGAAAGCTAGCACGAGGGGACATAGCTTTAAATTAAGGGGTGGTAGTTATAGGACGGATGTCAGAGGTAGGTTCTTTACCCAGAGGGTGGTAAGGGTATGGAATGCCCTGCCTGCTGCAGTTGTAGATGCCCCAAGTTTGGTGGCGTTTAAGAGGTTAGTAGATAAGTTTATGGACGAAAAGGGAATGGTTTATGTTAGAGGGTCATTGCTTTTTCCTAATTGATGGGCACAACATCGAAGGCCAAAGGGCCTGTTCTGCGTTGTGATGTTCTATGTTCTATGTTCTATTGTTTTAAGAAATTTAAAACTGTCAGAAATATTTTCTACATTTTTTCTGACTTTTATCTCTCTTTCTCAATCTAGTCTTTCTTTTCTTTCCTTCATTTTTTTTCTATTCTTAACTTGATATTGAATTCACCAATTCTAATTCACTCTCTTTCTGCTCTGATAAAAGGTCATCCAGACTTGAAATGTTAGCTCTGTCTCCTCTCCACAGCTGCTGTTAGACCTGTTGAGATTTTCTAGTATTTTCCAGTTTGTTTCAGATTCCAGCCTCTGCAGTAATTTCCTTTTCTCACTCTCTTTCCTGTTAATTTGCAGTTGTAAGGAGTGATCTTACTAGTATTTGAGAGAGTACCAGTTTGCGTGAGAAAACTTGCATGGAGTTCTCCAGATCTACTGAGCAGTTTCCATTCCAGGGTTTGACTTCTTGGTCTGATAAAAGAGTGGGTGTGGTTTCTGCCATCACTGGAGGCGTGGGGACTCTGAGATGGGAGACTCTCAAGACCAGCAGCATTGAGACTGGGATGCTATCTTCAAGGGCACCCCAATTGGAATACAAAGCATAACCCACCCGTCTGTCCTTCACAATCATTGTCAGCATCGTTACCCCCCCCTCCATGATCATTGTCAGCTTCCCCATTTACCCTGTCTTAGAATCAACACCGACATTTACATCTCTACCCCCTCACTCCTCACCATCATCACCAGCAATCCCATCACTCCTTCTCATCATTGAGCCATACTTATTCCCCTCAACCATGATCATCATAGATATCCCATCCCCATCCACCCCCTATCATCACCGACATTCACAAATCCATCGCTCAGGTGATCTTGTGGGTAGTTGTGGAGTGAGGGCTTGTTGGGAGGGGTGGGGAAGTAGGCGGGGGCTAGTTAGGGGTTTAGAAGCATAGTTGAGGGTGGAGGGGCGTGTCACTCGGGGTTGGGGTGTTGGGAGAGCGGTCAAGGATGGGGGGATTTGTGTGGGTTGTCAGGTAATCTGGGTTGGGATAGTCGGGGAGGGGGTTGAGGGAGTCAGTACTATACTGTCGCCAGACGTTAGATGTGGTTTAAACCCTTTCTAAACCCACACAGACATGCAGAGACTGTGCAAATTCCCCAGACAGTGAACCAAGGCCTGAATCAAAACCAGGTCCCTGGCACTAAGGCTTCAGTGCTAACCACAGCCACTATGCTGTCGTCCTTGAAAGATCTGAATACATTAAAAGCAGTTTGAAGAAGGTTTCCTAGTCTAATACCAGGAATGAGTGGGTTGGCTTGAGAGGAAGATTTGGTGAGTTTGGGTTTGTTGTCTTTATAGAGTTTAGAAGGGTAATAGACAAGTTAATCAAAGCCTTTTAAGATCCGGAGGGGTGTTGAGAGCTGATGTGGAGCAGATGTTTCCTCTTGTTGGAAAATCTAGAACGAGTAAGGGGTCCCTGATTTAAAAAAATCAGGATTGTTTTAACACGAGGAGAAATTGTTTCTCTCAGGGCTGTGAGACTCTGGAACACAGCTCCTCAAAAGCAGTGGGGAAGCAGAGCTTTTGAATATTGGCAGAGCTAGATAGATTCTTGATTAACAAGGGAATGCTAGGTTATTGTGGGGGTGGGAAAATGGAGTTGAAGTTAATCAGATTAGCCCTGAACTCAGTGAATGGCAAAGCGAGACCAAGTGGCTACCTCCTAATTTATACGTTTGTATGTCACCACACCAGACTTCTCTCCATTATTCTTTTAACTGCCTGCCCTAATCTCAACCTACACAAGTTCCTAAATTAGCTCAAATTTTACAGCCCACATCTTTGTTCTCAACTATTATTCTAGCCGTCGTGCACCAACCAGCTCTGTTCCCCAAATGGGTGAATTCAGGGTCCTTGTTTACAGAGCTCAAGATGGCCTCATCCCATAGCATTTCTGAAATGGCCTTTACAGCTTGCAACCACCCTCTAGAATTTATTTAAATTTCTTTGCAGCCTTCATTGACAGCCTGAAGTCACCTGAATCCTCAACTTCAGAATGTTTTTACCTGTATACTTGCTGTATCTATCAGTCATCTTCAGAAAACTCTTCAAAATATATTTCTCTTCTTCCTTGACATACAAAATGAATGAAGGATAAATCTTGGGTATCCAAAATTCAAAAAAAAAGTCTTATCTCACAAATCTTTCAGACATTAAGACATGGATGGCTCAACTTATCTCTCTTGGTTCACATAACCTATCCATACCAGGTATAGACATACCTGATCTAAATGGATCAAGCAGTGATGTGTATTAACTAATGCTACTTTATTTAACATCCTTGTTCACAAAGCTATAGGTAAATTACACCAGACTTAGGATTATGCAAATGATTTGGATATATTAAACAACTGTTTAATAGGCACAGCATTAATTAAGTGAATCATAGATTAAATAGAAGTTACAATATGGGAAATAGGCCATTTGGTACAACCTGTCCTGTCCCTTATTCTTTTGGCTTTTGTCTACCTATCCAATATAATATTCTATCTATATTGCTGCCTCAACTACTTTCACTAAAAGTGAATTCCATATGCATAAGAAATTTATATTGCTTTCTTTAAATCTTGCATCTTGATGCTTTCTTCCAAATCTTATACTAAAATTAATCTGCTTCTATATACCCTGTTCTGACCTTTTATAATTTTAAGTACTTTCTTTTCACCTGATCTGCACTGCTCAAATGCAAAGTCCAGAATCTATCTTTTCACATTTGTTTCCTTGTCTCAGGTTGCATCACCATAAGGCATTAATATTTGTCATGTAGTTTAAAGTCCAATATTATATTCAGTAAGCTAAACAAGTCTTATTAAAATTATACATAAGCTTATATCTGTCAACTTACACGTACCAAGCCTAGAATTCCATTAATCAATTAATTTGATTAATTTTTTAATCAACTGTATCAAATCAGTGTGCTGCCTTTAATGGCCAATGACCTTGTGCATCTAACTACATCTAATATTTCCAGTAGCCCGATGTCAGCTATTTAGAATGCAATGACTGCTTTCTTTAGAGCTACATTATCACCTCGCAGTTAATTACTACTGGATTCCAATTTTTAAACCATTTTCCACATCTTATATCCCTTTTCAGCTTCCTTCACAATTCAATGATTTAACTTTAGCTAATTTTATGAAGGCTCTGCAAATTTCGACACTACTCACATTATGAGGGGTATAAATAGAGTAAACAGGGTTAAGCTTTTTCCTAGGATGGACTCAAATAGCACCAGGGGTCACGGGCTTAGGGTGAGGGGGGTAAGGTATAATTTGGATGCTAGAGGGAGTTTTTTCTCACAGAGGGTGGTGGGGGTATGGAATGTACTGCCAAGTAAAGTGGTGGAGTTATTTAAGAAATACTTACATGGGCACATGAACAGAATGGGAATGGAGGGGTACAGAAAACTGATTTAAAATAGGGATCATGAGCCTTGGGAGTCCCTGGGGAGTGTGTAAATAGATGATGATATTGATGTACTTGTTTTTATCCTACAGGTGCTTTGGTCCACCTTGTTGTCTAACAAGGGGCATACACGTGATGGGTCACGAGAGGGCTGATCTTGGATTTCTTTGAGAGTATCCTAGCGCTTCACGTCGTTAGTGTACGCTTGACCTGGACCATTTGATGGGCAACACGACAGCTCAGTGACTATCGCTGTGCTGTGCAGATACATGGATTTAGGCCTGTGTCTGTGGGAGTTTGCGCATTCTCCCCGTGCTTGCGTGGGTTTTCTCCGGGTGCTCCGGTTTCCTCCCACATCCCAAAGATGTGCTCTTAGGCTAATTGGCAAAACAAATTCTCCCTAAATTGTCTCAAATTTGGTTTTTAATCCATAGATCTATAAACATGGACAGGGATCACGGGTGGAGGTGGGAGTATCGGGGTGGCGGCGCGGGCTCGTTGGGCCGAAGGGTCTGTTTCCCGTGATGTTTTGTTCTTTGTTTAATGTTTCCTGGGGAACAATTCTGCTAAGAGAGCTAGTATCATCTGAAGGCTTCGATTTAAAATGGAGGGTTCCTGGCACAGGATAATTTCACGACAGAAGTACAAACTTCATGGGCAATTCCTGTGCATGGGAACTTCCAGGCTTCTGGTGGGTCCCCCCAGTGTATCTTCCAGTGGGTCCCCCTGGTGCATCTTATGGTGTGTTCCCCCCCCTCATCTTCTGTCGGTCCCCCTGGTGCATCTTCTGGTGGGTCCCCCCCGCCCCCTCATCTTCTGGTGGGTCCCCCCAGTACATCTTCTGGTAGGTCACCGCAGTGCATATTCTGGTGGGTCTCCCCCCGCCCCCACCAGTGCATCTTTTCGTGGGTCCCCTCCCCCCAATGCATCTTCTGGGACACCCCCCAGAGATCAGAATTTCTGGGCCATATTCTTCTATTCTTTTCTCCCTTGTATGTTGATGGCATTAGCTGAATAGAGGTGAAAGGAAGAGGGGTGAAGCTCAAACATTGGCATAAACAAGTTGGGCTGAATGTTTGTGTGACAGAAATACCATTTAGAACTATATACATTACATCAGGCATCATGGTCAGATTGAGTAAGTATCAATCATGATTGTTGTTATAGATTATAAATAATCAACAGGTATTGTGGGCAGGATTTTACAGCATCTCTCATCCTGAATAAAATCCCTACCCGAGATCAATGGACCTTCCCATTCTCCACCCATCGCCCGCTCCCAGTTCTTGTGGCAGGTGAGGCAGTAAAATTCTGTATGTTAAAATGATCACACTTCTGAATTAAGCTACTGGCCCCAGATGAAGTCTAACACTCGTTGGAATATACTTCATCCTATGAGAATAAGTGAGGTAATCTGGATTCTGATGATTCTTTTCAATGGATGTAAACTTAAGGAATTCTGCAACGTGCAAGTAACTGGAGAGTCGTATGGGTGCATCAGAATGATATGTTTGCATCAGGTAGACCTCATCTGGAGTCCATTAGAAGTACATATGGAGTTGCATGGGACATACTTCCTGAAGCCACACATAATTTGTTTAACTTGAACGTGCACAAAGAGTTGCATTTGATATTCTCGGGAGTTTAATCACAGCCAAATGCTCACCGTTAATGTTATTGAGCTTAAACAGTTCAAAAGTTCATGTTCTCACTTATTCAGCACATGCGTGCTTCGCCTTTCCTGACCCAAGTACAATGGGCTCCTATTTTCAAACCAAAAAGCATTCTAAGCAGGTTTGCTTCCAAATAAGAATGCTGCATTTTCTTTTGGACTCTGCTATATTAAGTTTCCTGCCACTATTATGGTAAATAGCCCAGTCAGGCATCAATTCAAACATTCAGCTATGGAGAATGGAACTGCCTTAGTAAATTGTGAATGTCTTATCATGGAATCATAGAAATCCTACAGTGCAGAAAGAGGCTACTTGGCCTATTGAGTCTGTACCAACCACAATCCCATCCAGGCGCTATCCCCACATAACTACATATTTATCCATTAATCCCTCTAACCTACACATCTTAGGACACTAAGGGGCAATTTTAACATGGCCAATCAACCTAACCCGCACATCCTTGCACTGTGGGAGGAAGCTGGTGAACCCAGAGGAAACCCATGCAGAAACAAGGAGAATGTGCAAATTCCACACAGACAGTAACCCAAGCCAGGAATCAAACTCAGGTCCCTGGAGCTGTCAAGTAGCAGTGCTAACCACCGTGCTACCATGCCGCCCTAGGGCGGAAGGCGCAGAGTCAGACGCGGAGTATGACATCCCAATAAAGTGAAATTTTATTTATTGAATGCACAAGGCAGGAGAAAAGATGAAGCAATTGCCCTTTACTGTTTCAACAACATTACCAGCGACAGAGATCTTTGAAGGATGTGGACTACTTTCAGAGATATTTAGGATGTTTCCTGAGCTGCACTCACCATCTGCGGGAATGGTGGCGCGTCCTCAGAATCGGAGAGCGTGATTCACACCGGCGAGTTTCCGAGTTCCAATCTTACTGGACCTTCGCCAGTGGAATAATGTGAAACATGCCATGAGCCCACAGAAAGCTCATTTTAATACATTAACATGTCATTAGTGAACACGCTCAGCGGGATAGCCCCAATCACCAGATATTCAACAGGCGCTAGTGTGATGTCATTCCTGCGCCATTTACAACAGGTTTCCGTAAGCATGAAGCCAGCTCCTTCATCTCTATGGGGGATTTCAATGGATTACATTGATTGCTCACTTGAGATTTGAGGAATGGCAGAATATGTGTCGAGGATTCTCACATTTCACTAACAGCACAGGCACGTTTTTCCTCCTCCCCAGCCAGATTCAGAGTTCAGTCCTCAAAGCATGAGAGTGTTCTTAACTTGGACATGATTCCAGCTGATTGTGCCCACTCACGCCTGTTGTGTTTGAGTTTGTCTTGCAATGACACGGAGAGGGAGAGTGTGTAGGTGGGCATGTGACATTAAAGATGATGGTGAGGTGCGGCAGGCGTGGGGCTTGGGTGGGAGTTGGAGAGTCAGGAACATAGCAGCTACTGGTGGGAACTTGGCTATTGTGGGAGTGAGGGGTACCCTTGTTACTGGTATTGGCAAAGACCAAGGTGTCTGAATAAGAGAAAGGCTTGGGGGATGTGAGAGGTGTGTGAGGGGGACAAGTGGGAAACTAGGAATGGTTCATTTATCCTGTCTGAGCTAAAATGATCATTCATCTTTGTCTGATTGTGATGCCCATCCTCTTCTGGATCGCTTGCACTCACCAGGGCTGTCACTCAATCGCAGTGCACTGCATTTGCCTGACAAAGACACAGAGTGTCGAAAGCTCGCAATTTTACTATCAAATAAATTGGTTGGATTTAAAATTGGTTATGCTAAATTCTTACTGAGTTCTTACTACCCCAATTCAATGCCGGCATCTCTACATCATGACTCAATCGCAGGCCAGGATAGTGACCCTGCTGGAAGGCTGTCTCTTGGAAGGGCAACAGAGACTTTTGAAGGATGTGGACTACTTTCAGAGATATTTGGGATGTTTTCTGAGCCCGCACTCACTGTGTGCGGGAATGATGGTGCATCCTCAAAGCCGGAGAATGCGATTCACACCGGCGAGTTTCCAAGTTCCAATCTTACTGGATTTTCGCCACTCCATCCAGCATATTGATGAGGGCTGCCTTTGAAAGACATAATACTGGCTTCTTGCCTGCCATCCCCTGCAATCATTGGGGAACAAGTGCTCGGGAACCACTTATACTGGAGTTCTCCAGTACTTGAAGCAGCTATATCGTTACATGGTGGGCGAATCAGAGTGGATATGAAGCTGGAGGGGCATGAAACTCATGAGCATAAAAATGATCATTTATGAGGCACAAGATTCAGCCCAAAAGCATACTGGTGCCATTTTCCATGCTGGAACCAGTACTCTGGCAATGTCACTGAATGTGCTCAAAGTTATGAAAGATGATAGAAAGTAAATAGTTGGCCTGAACAAGATTAACCACAGGATTTTCGGACAGAAAATGCCTTCAACTTCAAATGTTAATGAATTTACACTCAAATTGCTAAACACATAAAGCCATCAAAATAAAAATTACATCTGAGTGCTATTTACAATTTGGTATGCATTCAATGTAAATATTAAGAATCATTGAAACTTTGAAAATCCAATTTATGTGAATGCAATATATTCTACAGACCAGTTATATAATTTGCCCCACTCTGAACCTGCTAGGATTTATGATGGGATTCAGCAGATGCAGGATCTGTCCAGGATCCTTAGGAAAAGGAGGTGACATTCAGACCTCCGAGCTTGTTTCACCTTACAATCAGATCATAGCTCATCTGCAACCTTGGCACCGTATCTCTTTCATGATGATCCGTGAAAATCTATTGGTCTCTATTTAAAATTAATTTAACTTCAATTGCAGAAGAGAATTTTAAGGTCCTTCCATGTGTGTGTGTGTGTGTGTGTGTGTGTGTGTGCGTGCACATGTGTGCACGTGCGTGTGTTTATAAAAGTGTTTCCTAATGTCACTCCGAAAGGTCTGGCTCACATTTTTAAATAACGTCCCCTACACCTAGACTTCCAAACCAGTTTCTCATCTCTACTCTCTCTATTCCTCTTAATATTGTGAAAGATAGGATCAAACAAACCTTAGTCTTCTCAATTTCAAGAAATAGTACATGGGACGGGATTTTCCACCTCCCTACATTGTGTTTCATGGTGGCTGATATTGCTCACCATTGGCTAATGCTGGGATTTTCTGGTCCTGCCATTGTCTATTGTGTTCCCTGTTGTTTTTATCCCTCATCACTGGGGAACCCATGGTGGGGGTCACATTGTCAGGAGCAGAAGATCCTCCATTGCCAAGGGCCAGAAATTTCTGCTCCCTGGTTTAAATAATCTCGCCTTTTGGGATCCTGTCCCAGAAAGGTGCAAATTTCAATTTACACTTTCTTCCAATTTGATGTACTCAACATAGTTTTGAAGGATGAGGGGGGGATCTCACTGAAACTTACAGAATACTGAAAGGCCTGGATAGAGTGAGCGTGGAGAAGAAATTTCCATTAGTGGAAGAGAGTAGGATCTGAGGGAAGAGCCTCAGAATAAAGGAATAACCCTTTAGGAGAGATGAGGAGGAATTTCTTCAGGCCGAGGGTGGTGAATCTGCGGAATTCATTACCACAGAAGGCTGTGGAGGCCAGGTCATTGATTGTATTTAAGTCATGGTTGCTGGGAAAATGAGGTTGAGAAACTTAGCCATGATTGAATGGCAGAGCAGACTTGATGGGCTGAATGGCCTAAATCCACTACTATATCTTATAGTCTTCTGGTATAATTCATGAATTCCAATGCCACTGGGAACCTGAAATCAAATAGAAGTAGAAAATTCTGGAATTGCAAAGCAGGTGATTCATTGTGCCAACAAAAACTGAAAGGTTCATGTTTTGTATATGCCTTTCATCTGCTCATATTGGGTAAATTGGAAATCTATCCTTTGTGGAATTTAACATTTCAATGATTTTAAGAGGAGATGGAATTATTTAAAATTGTGATTTCATCTCCAACTTAAGCATAAATCAGGAAATTCACAGCTGTAAATGTATCATTTATATAAATTATAATATATATTATAATATTATCTTTTGTTACTTTTCCAGCTAATTTACAATGCAATTTGATGCAAAGTCTCGCATTCTAAAAGGGGTATTAGAAGCATTGTTATATCAAACATTCCAAGGATTTTAAATAATTGACTTTACCATTGTTTTTGCATAGAGCAGCACGTCATTGCAAAGATCAGAGGGTAAGTATGTGTGTATGTGTGTGTGTGTGTGTATGTGTCCGTGTGTGTTGCGTAACTGCTGAAGAAGAAAAATTATACATTGTAGGGCATCTGATTACAGCTATTATAGCCAAGAGAGTGTAATATGTCAAATGCCATCATGCAAGGGCACTGGTACATGTAACTTAACACTGACTAAATGTAACCTTGCTAATGTGATCACCATCAAATGTGTAGTTGTTCTTAGTAGCGCAACATAAAGAGCCATCTACCCTGGGAAGCCATTTGTACACAGTGTTAGATCCTGGCTGCACTATAACCTTATCACATTTGGACACTTTGCACTTCAAAAAAATTTCTAGTGTGTGAAACTAATGTGGAGATTATGAATAAAGTTTTTTTGTGTATACTTGAGCTGATGTGATAACTTGACACACAGTTCCATTGCAACAACTGGGGAAAATGGAATTGTTGGTGTTAATTTACAATCTTACCATTTGCTCTGTTGGGGATACATTACAGTTCAGTAAATAAGTAAGGATTTGGATTACTCCAACATGGAGCAAACAGCTTGTGTGGCCATTTAGTAAAATAGCATTCACACTACAGTAAGGGCGGGAATTTCTTTGGTCTTATATCCCCAGTGCACCTTTTTAAAATAAAACACAATGAGTTAGGTCAGCCAGTGGACTCTACAAGGAGATTAGAAGAGAATTATAGAATGGGCACAGCAGCGCAGGAGGTCATTCGGACCTACATGTTCATTCTGATTCTCTGCAAGAACCAGCTCACCTAGTTCCCTCACCTTTTCCCAAAGCCCTGAATTTATTTTTTCTTCAGATAATGGGGTTATAAATAGAGACATAGAGTGAGATTTTCCAGCCATGCTCCTCCAAGACCAGAAAATTCCACCTTTGCATGGTCCATGTCCATCTGTGGCGGGTGGGGAAGGAAAACTCAGAACATAGGGTCAAATTTATATTATTGAGTTGGGAACACAAAGTCAGGAAAACTCCCAATAAACCCAACACTGAAGCAATTGCCTTGGATGTTCTAGTTTTCATTCAGAGTGGAGTAGGTGTTATTTGGAGTGATCTGGAGCCACCTCCAGAGAGAGTTCAGAGACAACCCTAGGGTCTGCCGGATGCAGAGTGAGCTGTGCAAAAGACCTGCCTTAGTACTCTGAGACTGAGAAGTAGAATAAAACAAAAAACAGCCCTCCAGCTATCAGCCTACGCACCTCTCCTCCCACAACACACTATCAGTCTACACACCCTCTCACACTCCCCAAGTCCTACCCACACTCTGGAATGCCCCTCTACTCACCCATGGGTATGCCTCTCATATTTCCCATGGCAACCTTTACCTTCTTCAAAGTCCTCATAGCCCTTTATAGCAACATCCCAACTTATTGCTAATTCATGCCAAACCATCCCCATCTCCATCACTCTTTATACCAACCTATTATCCATCATTAGCGGACCTCAAGAGCTTTGCCTAGATGAAAGAAAATAAAGTTCAAAAAGTCTGTTGTATACTTTGTTTTTAAAAATGCTCTAATTCAGTGCATTTAAATCCTTCAATTGCAAATTCCCTTATAAATGTAAATGTTTTATTCAAATACTCAATCCTTGATGAAAACAAACATTTGTATTCAAAGTCCCACATAAAAAACTTTGTAACACTTGGAGCTGGCAATCAAACTGTGAACTCACAGACACCTCACTGTGATAATGATAGGAATGGAACCAGTAATTCAACACTAAAAGTACAATCATAATCCTCAAGTTTATATCAACAGAGTGAAATCACAAGAACTGATTTTTTTTAACACTAAAAACTTTTTTTATTCAAAGGGCAGGAGATTTAAATTTTCCAAATGTTTGAGAGCTTCCACAAAGCAGATCCATCTTTCACGTACATTCATATTTACTTTTATCAATTCCAATGGGCGCCTTACCTCTCCCAAAGGGAGACCAGCAAAAAGGGGTTTCTGGTCCTATTCAAAAGGGCAAAATGCCACTCAAAATAACTTGACAACTTTAAACCTTGTCTTCAAAGGCTAAAGCCCTCAAGCCATATTTTGGACATTGCCACAAATGCAAGTTGGATTTATTGTTAGAAGGCAGCTTCATCTTTCAATGTGTGGATGCCTCCATGAATCATAGGTGTACAAACCACAGCCCATTCCTGTTCCTCCAACACCCTTCCAACAGCAAAAATGGTGGGTGCCAGGTTCAGGGGCAGGTCACTTAATTGAGATCGCTCTCATGGCTGAGTTCCAACTACCTATTTTTTTCAGAGAGCTTGTGCTGCACTCAGATTTATTGCTGATTTTGGTAATATGCCTGAGTTAACAGAACCAAAAACCTGGAAACTAATAGCTTTTAGTTGCTGAATTCATCTTATGAGACCTCACTCCAATTTTCAGAAGTCGCTTAAGCATTAAATCAGATCTCATTTTGGTTTTAATGGTACCGAGACATTTGTTTTACAAAATTCACAGAGCAAGTAATAGATATTCAGCCCAATGTTTTTACCCCAGGCAGCTTCCTACATGTGGAGTGGTCAACGTAATAAGATTGTAATTCCAGGAAGCATCCCAACTCCAGATAATATAAAATATTACACAATGCAATGATTCATACTGAATTTACAGACACGGATAAGATTAATTATGTCCCAAATTTAAACATGGGTCTTGTAAACACAACAGCCTGTCAAGTATCCATCCCTTCAACTTGTAACCAAGAAACTTACTTTGAAGAAACATCGAACAGGAATAGAAACAACAATCACAATTTCATCAAATAGCACACTGCCAATCTAAAATGATAATAGGTGGGAGAATATTAGAACTGAAAATAAGGTGTATGACCCCCATTTTAATCCTGTTAGTGGATGGAACTTATTTTACTATGGTGGGACTATGGTGGCATAGTGGTTAGCAGTGCTGCCTCATAATGCCAGGGACCTGGATTCAATTCAATTCAATGACAGTGACATTGGGTCACTGTCTGTGGAGTTTGCACATTCTCCTCATGTCTGTGTGGATTTCCTCTGGTTTCCTCCCATAGTCCAAAGATGCATGGGTTAGATGGATTGGGGTAAACTCAGTAAAGTTTTACAACACCAATTTTAAATCCAACCAATCTATTTGATAGTAAACTCGCGATGGATTGGCCATGCTAAAAATTGCTCCTTACTGTCAGGGAATCAAGCTAGGGTAAATGCAGTGGCTTATGGGGATAAGGCTTAGGTGGGATTGTGGTCGGTGCAGACTCGATGGGCTGAATGGCCTCCTTCTGCACTGCTGGTGCCTCTAACTGGCTGTTCTCTGGGGAACCTCTTATGGCAGCAGAGACTATAAAATGCTGGAGCTTTTTATCTTTCTCTCCCAGAAAGATGATGCAAACTAGGATTGAAATCAATGTCAATGTGATATCTGATGTAACCTAAAGCTGACTATTTTTAATTTAGTTTTGATTCATCAAAAAGTCTCATGTACAAAAGGCGAATAATGCCCTCTAGCAATTTATGTTCTAATTTATTTCAACCAGCTCACCATGTCCTCAGGCACAAGTTTAGTAATAAATATTGAATGTTGGAATTCTCCAGGGGAAATAGGCCTTTTGCTGTTGATAATGTGAAGCTCCTGTCCTGTGATTGTTCCTGTTTTATACCTGCTATATCGAATTTGAGCATTATTGAATTCTCATTGCTCACATGAAAGCAGTTAATTGAATTGTTGTTAGTCCACCCAAAGTAACAAGATTATTTATCGATATTTCTTCTGAATGAGTGAGATTTAGTGACATCTGGCAGGGTAGTCAAGCTCTTGATGTCAGGTATATAGATTGCGTGATATGGGACTAAGAAGAACAATGATGGAATCCAGAGGCACATCCTTGGGAAACACAGTCTGTTGTAAGAAGTTTCACAAACCAATATAAAGGCATGACACCGGTCAATAAATCAGACAAACCCCTGGGTCAGGAGTTTGCACCCCCATTTGCCCTGGGTGGAAACAGCAACAGGGGTACAAAATATCATGAGAGTTGAGAAACATGGTTTCACTCAGTGGGATTTCCCAAAGCAAT
Source organism: Sphyrna mokarran (assembly GCA_024679065.1). Taxonomy (NCBI): domain Eukaryota; kingdom Metazoa; phylum Chordata; class Chondrichthyes; order Carcharhiniformes; family Carcharhinidae; genus Sphyrna; species Sphyrna mokarran. The sequence goes on from JAGIQG010000019.1 coordinate 27,620,777, forward strand.
AATCCCCGCACTCTGCCGGGGGGTAACATGATTGCTACCCGGAAAGGTTGGGATTCTCATTCGCATTCGCTTGAATCTTATTAGTGGGCTGTAACTTCATTCCACATTGTGGAGTCTGCCCCAGTATCATGACATCACACTAGTATGGTTTACAACAGATCTTTAAAAGCAGGCAGTTGGCAACCTCCCTTCTGAAGGGGAGGTGAGTGTGTAGGTCATCATCAGATGCGAGGGAGTCCAAGGAGAGGGAGGGCACTTGTCAGGTCAGCTAGGTAGAAGCTAACTATGGTGGCCACAATGCAGGGAGGGGGCAGGTCATGAGTTTGGAGTGGTAGTGAATTTGGAGGGTGGGTTCAGAGGGTTGGGGCTTTATTGGTTACCTCACCCTAGCCTACCAGATCACTCTTATTGTGAAGAATTAATTAAAATAAAACAAATACAATGTCGAAAAAATTAAAGCGGCAGTTCTGATATTAAAAAAATCACAAATGAAACTTAAAACATTAAATCAAAATAAAATCAAGATTTGCTTTAACTGTATAGGTTGGGACTAGTCATTGCAAGTGCTCTCATTGAAACAGAGCACAGAATTTTACAGCCTCACACTCCATCACCATAAATTCTTACCTATGGGCAAGTCAATCCCATTGTTCCCTCCTCCCCCACTTACCCACTCCTTGTGTCAATATTGTACCACAGTCCTCACAGTGCCCACCAGGCAGGGAAGACCTCGACAGTGCCAATGAATGCCATTGGCTCTCTCTCTCAGGACAATTGGCTGAAATGGAGAGGCAGAAGGACGGACAGTTGGGTTGGACCATTAGTCCAATTTCGGTATTAGTCACCCAATGCCGAAACCTATTTATGGCAAAGGTGGCCAAGGCCCACAATCATGAGGAGATTGTCCTCCTCTGCTGCCTCTCTCTGCACTGGCAGCCTTTAGATCAGCAGCATGGAACTGAAGTGCAAACAAAATTGTAACAAGAGACTGTTTAAAAACTTAAAAAGGAGCACAAAAACCAAAACCTATATATGCATGCTCCACAGACTCACAAGGCTGCAAAAAGGGAGTCTGTGAACCAATGGGACTCTGCAAGCAACACCTTCCATCCCAGCTCCCTGATACTAAGGGGAAGGACTCCTTTGTAGAGGATGCCCACTGCCTGGCAGCAACAAGGGTGAGGGCAAGGAAGTGAATGGTGTGCATCAGCAGCCTGTTCTGGAAACCTTTCCATGCCGAGTGAAAGGGCACACAGGGCATTTCTGCTGGGTTATTAGAGCTGTGGGGCTCCAGCTCCTAAGTGTGGATTTGGGGCTTGGAACCAATGTGAAACCTAGGTGGGGCAATGGTGCACTCAGATGGGAGTTTACCGCACACTTCCTTGAGACCATGGGTGCTATCCAGTCCAAGCACAACAATTTCACGTTCACGGATGGCTTTGGCCATGAGCTGGGCAATCGGTTGACTAACCCACCAATCAATTAACATTCCCTTTGACAAATGTGCCGATAATACGCAATAAATCTGCACTAATGTGTTCCAATGCCACTGATTACTGAGCACGAGCTAACTCTTTGTTGAACTCTCTATTCAGTGAATCCTGAGGTTTGCCTTCAATATTTGATGAGAGACAGAGCAGATATAGAAGATCCCTGTCAAGGGACAAAGGCTACAAAGTTTACCAAGGTGCCCTGCTCCAACAGGTGCTGTAATTCCCCTCCTTCTCCCCCATTGACAGGGTTGTGCCAGGGCCTTATGGTTAATCCTGAAGCAAATCCCTGTACCATTAATGAGAACTCAGGGCACAGGCTGGTCTCCAGAACTGAAGACCATTCAGTCAGGCTGAATGGGTGAGAGTGGCTTCGGGTCTTGTCTGTTCTTGGAAATAGTAATAGATTGACCTGGGTGTGATGGCCAGCACAGCAGTCAAGAGCCGTTGGAAGAGTGCTCCTGCGGGATAAAGCATGTTGATGCATGAAGTCAACTCCATAACAGAATCATAGAATCCTACAGTGCAAAAAGAGGACATTCGACAACGAGCCAGCACCGACAATAATCCCAGACAGACTATATCCACATAGCCCATATAATTACCCTGCTAAACCCCTGACACTAAGCAACTATTTAGTATGGTCAATCAACCTAACCCACACATGTTTAGACTGCGGGAGGAAATCTACACAGACAGTGACACAAGCTCGGAATCAAACCCAGATCTCTGGTGCTGTGAGGCAGCAGTGCTAAGCACTGCCACCATGTAACTCTTAATGTTGACTCTTTCTTCTCATGTAATTAGTAAAGTGAGCAAGAGATGGAGCCGATAGAACTGAGTGTAACTCTTCTTGCCATGAGGCAAGAAACATGAGGAATGTATTGGCAGCTGGCTCCCTGGAGGCAGACACAGGACATGAAGGAAGAAGGCATAGCAGGATCTCTGCTGCAACAAGAGGTCCCCCAGAGAGTGGCCACTCAGAGGCACCAGCATTGGCCCAAGGTTTACCACTGGTGCCTAATGTTCCTTGGATGAGTGAGAAGCAGTATTGGAGGAGAGTCCATGGGTCCATGGACATGGTCACTCACCTGTGTCACCTGCTCCAAGAGTTGGCACCACATAGACTTGGAGGGCATCCGCTGCCTGTCACCCTGAAAGTCAGAGCTGCCCTGAACTAGCTTCTTCCAGGGACCTTTGTGACATCTCACAGGCCTTCAGACAAACTGCATCAGGGAGGTGACTGAGGCACTATTCACAAGGCCTCACAATTTCATCAGTCTTTATCGGGACAGACTAGCAAGGCTGTAAGAGCCTCGGATTCTCCCAGCTACCCGGCTTCACGTAAGTGCAGGGAGCTAATGGCTGCACACATGTGGCTCCCCAATCCCCATAGAATCATGGAGTTTTTCTTGTCGACTGCATATTCTTCTTCCAGTCTCTGAATGCTCAGGTCATCTCTGACCATGAAAAGTGCAGCTCCCAGGTGTGTTCGGTTCCTGGGGAGTGTTCATGACACCTACATCTTTGACTGCACAAAGGTATCCAAGGTATTTGAGGGAACGCAGCAACTACAAGGGTGGCTCCTTGGGGACGAGGGATATCCCCTCACGACGTGGCTATTGACTCCTGTGCAGAGACAGCAGAAATCTGATATAGCAAGTCTCCTGCTGCTACTCACACTTTTAAGTGAGTAGACGATCAAGATGCTGAAAATGTGGTTCTGATGCCCAGACCTTTCAGACGGAGCTCTTCAATACAGTCTCCAGAACTCTCCCACATTGTGGCTATATGTTGCACCTCTACAACACTGCAACAGTTTTGTGGCCCCAAAGCCTCTCTACTACTAATACCCCTGGAGTTGTGTGTCTCTGTGCTGGTGGACAGTGTGTGCTTACTCTATCTGGATGTCTAAGAATCCATTAGAACCACTGGTATTTAATGCCTGGCTGATGGAGGCATTGGGCTCTTCCCTGATGTGCCTGCCAGAGAAGGAAGATGGCATCAGTGCATGGCAGGAGATTAAGGATATATGAGACAGATGGCAAGTAAGGTTGGTGTGGTAGATGATAGTGTTCTGGGTTCCCATTATGCTTTTTGCGCCTACCTCAGCCTCAGTGCAGGCACAGTCCTTTTCCTCCCGACCAGCAGGAAGGCACTCCTCAAAAAGTGAGAGGATTTTTAACTCTGCTTTCAGTCTACCTGTTTGCACTCTGTTGTTCTTATTATGGATCAACTTGTTCTGCATGAAAGCAGATGGGGAGAGTGTAAACAGACTGCAAGCCAAGTCACTTGGTAAGGACGCCTGGCTTGTGTGGTTTGTGGGTGGAAGCAGGAAAGTGATGAGGAGACAAGCCACAGGAAAGATGAAGAAGAGTGTAGCAGAACGAGTGTTTGTTCAGCAGTGAGTGGGTGTGTGGATGAGTGTGTGGATGGATGTGTGGGTGGGTATATGAGTGAATAGGTGGGTGTGTGAGTGGGTGGGTGGATATGTGGGTGGTGGGTGTAGGGGTGGGTGTGTGTGGTGGATGTGTGTATGTGGGTGGGTAAGTGAGTGAGTAGGTGGGTAAGTGAGTAGATGCCTGGGTGGGTGGGTGTGTGGGTGTTTGAGTGTGTGAGTGGGTGAGTGTGTGGGTGGGTGTGTAAGTGGATGTGTGTGTGGCTGGATGTGTGGGTGTGTGAGTGGGTGAGTAAGTGGGTGAGTGAGTAGGTGGGTGTGGGGTGGGTGTTGTATGTGGATGGGAGTATGGGTGTGTGAGTGTGTGTGTGTGTGGGTGTGCGCGTGGGTAAGTGTGTGGGTGTGGGAGTAGGTGAGTCAATAGGTGGGTGGATAGGTAAGTGAATAAGTGTGTGGGTGGGTGTGGGTGTAGGAATGTGAGTGGGTGTTTGGATGGGAGTGTGAGTGAGTAATTGCGTGGGTGGTGTGTGAATGAGTGGGTGGAGCTCTGGGTGGGTATGTGGGTGGTGACAAATGAGAAGAGTGACTTACGCTGGCTGAACAGAGGAGATCATCCATCCTTGCTTAAGGTTTTCTCCCTGCCTGACGATACAAGATGTGATGTCTCTCCTCAAGCTTCAGATCAGGGCAACCTCTGAAAAGCCTGGCACCGGCTTCCTTGTAGCCATTCTGCTTGGTGAACTTGAAGGAAATGCTGATGAGGTGTTTGAATGCAATGCTTCTCTGAGTGAAACATTCAGATGATGACAGGATGGGTGAATCAGATTCCAAACACCATGGAGGTGGCATTAAAACCAGGAAAATATCTTTCCCTTCTTGCCTATAAATATAGTAGAGAAAGCTGCCAAAACCTCCAACAGGCCACACTTTGCTTTTCCTGTTCAAGTTGACACTTAGCCAAAAAAATCAGAAAATTCCATCCCTGAACTCTATATTGTGCACTAAAATTCATTAATTTATTCAAAAATGTCCCAGGAACAACCCTAACTTTACTCTTTCTATGATAATCCGACTTCTAGGTAATCAGCTCCTGATTTCCTTTAATTGCAGGACCTATTTTTGATATTATCTTGAACTTGTTGGTCATGTAGACATTATTGAGAAGCAGCCCGTGATTTTACTGATCTGTTTGACTTCAGGAATTAACACACACCAACATTACATTATAATATCTCCGTCGATAAAAATCATTGCCATTTAAGTCAACTGATTAAGAAGTGATTTGAGAACATTTGAAATCACATCAGTATTTTAAAAGTTATGATATTGGTGAATTAATATGATCAAAAATACACTGAAATATTTATTCCAACATTTAACCACATAGTCTACATTTTTTGGGCAGTAAAACAGCCTCTATTATGGAAGTCAGGATGCACACCTAATATGAAACATCAATGTTGTAGTTTCTCTTCCCGCACCTCATGGTGCACAAGGCTGACTTTCATCAATTCTCATTGCAATGTTTTTCCTGAAGCCTATTACAAGACATTTATAGCTTGAGGGCCATCATTCTGTATCAAGGATGGCTGATCAGGGATCTTTCCCACTCTTACCTCCTGCAGTTGGCATGTTGGCAGGATTTTGCAGTTTGATACTCAACCTGTTGATGGGGTTATGGTCATCCTTGGCCATCACCTCCTGGGGTGGGAATCAAATCCAAAGCTTCTGGTTCAGAGGCAAGCCTGCTCCCCACTGAACCACCATCTGCTGCATTGGTAAAGGTAAAAAGAATCAGGCTGGAATCTTACCACTGTTCATGCTGAGAGGATTTTCCCAAATTCTCCGACCTTGATGCAGCAGGAGTATGGCATGTAAGATCGCGCCCTCAGGGCTCAATATTACTATCAAGTTGCGCTAAGGCATGAAAACTTGGTAAAGTTGGGCGTGAAGCAACTAGAGCAATCTGCTCTCCCCGTCGGCACCTATTCCCCTTTTGCCAATAGCCAAAAATGGCCACTGTCGGCATCATGCCCAAAACGGGCATGCATTTAAATCGACTTAATGGGCTGGACATCCAAACTTCCCGGCACTTCCCCCTTTACCATCAGCTTCACTTCACCTGTCCAAATTTGGCACGAAACAGATATGGTGCTCTAAGGTCCGATTCGGGTGCTCCAGCTTCTGGAGGAATAAGTTCTGACGGCTGTCTAACTCAGATCGGTGGTGTTTGGGGTGGGGAGGGTGGTCAGATGGATCTCTGGTGGGGGGAGAAGGGAACGGGTCAGATGGCTCTCTGGTGGGGGGGCAGGGAGATGGGTCAGATGGTTCTCTGGTGGGGGGGGCAGGGAGATGGGTCAAATGGCTCTCTGATGGGGGGGCAGGGAGATGGGTCAGATGGCTCTTTGGTGGGGGATGGAGGGGGATGGGTCAGATGGCTCTTTGGTGGGGGTGGAGGGCGGTGGGTCTGATGGCTCTCTGGTTGGAGGGAGGGAAGTGTGTCAGATAGTTTTCTGTTGGAAGGAGAGAGATGGGTCAGATGGCTTGTTGGTAGGAGGTGCAGGGAGCCCAGTGCCACGCTGTGTACGATTGGTGGAGGGGAAGGGTGGCAGAGGCCATGATTGGACTGGATTCTGGGGGGCAGGGGTGGTAGGCGGAGGAGGTGGGAGGATAAGGGGGTCAGATATGTTGTGAGAGTGGGGCAATGTCTGTGGGGCTCGGGGGAGGCACTATTCAGTCCAGGAGCGATGTGGCAGGAGAGTGTTTTTCTATTTTTTTTACTGTGCATGTGCAGTTAAAGGTGCTGATCAGATCTGCAGCATTTCGGGCACAATAAGCCCAGCCTACAGGCTTCTGCAGAGTGATTCAGAATCATTGCTATTTTATCAGATAGAATGTGTACGGGGGCACCTGAGAACGGGTTAAAAATCGGATGTGAAACACTCCCAGTTTCAAGTCCACCCCAGCACTCAGAATCAAAATGGTAAAATACGGTCCTCAATGTCCAGGGCACTTGCCTGAAACAGTCAATAGGCCTGTTGCATATTTCACCATTATCACAATTAGTTAGAGCTTTGAAGCCTTACAGCTCAGATTGAATGCTGGAGTATGTGAGATTCAGATTCGACAGGAACAACGAGGAGAGACAGTACCAATGTAAAAAGTTATTGAGGTAAAGGAGTTTGTATTGAAGGAGTGGACTTGCTCCTATAGAGAGTACAGAAGGGAACACAGACTGAGTGACTATCTGCCCATATAAAAACAACAGGACTGCAAACGTTGTGACTGTATTCCTGGCCCAAGGGTTAAAGTGATGGACTGGGATTTTGGGGCAGCACAGAGTCACTGCTGCCTCACAGCACCAGGGACCTGGGTTCAATTCTGGCCTCAGGTCACTGTTTGCACATTCTTCCCATGTCTGCATGAGTTTCCTGCGAGCGCTCCAGTTTCCTCTTCAAAGACTTGTGGATTAGGTTGATTAGCCATGCTAAATCGCCCATTGTGTCAGAGGAATTAGTAGGGTAAGTATGTGGGGTTATGGGAATAGGGCCTGGGTGGGATCATGGATAGTGCAGACTTGATGGGCTGAATGGCCTCCTTCTGCACTGTAGTGATTCTATGATTCAATGCAGATAAGATGCCTAAAGCCTGTAAGCCATCTCAGCAAAATTAGTTTAGTCTTATGGCATTTACTACAGGTTACATTTGACAAATCAAATCTTCATGCAGCCTTGAAAGCACTGTTGCACATCATCACCAACAAGCTAAGATTTAGAAATATATTTACCTGAACGAGGAGCTAGAGGAGCAGATGTTCTCCCTATGCCCCATATTCAAACCATATGAACAACTGCCAAGCATCACTCCTTCCATCATCAAGAGTCCCACCCCTCAACCTGATCACAGCAACTGCCTTTCCCAATCACCACTAAGCAGTGCGCTACTTCCCAGTCACATTGTAAAATCCTTTCTGCCGGCAAGTCACTTGTTGAGGCCTATCAGCTGTCCACACCTTGCTGGTTCAATGATAGTAAAGCCCTAGGCAGAATATTGTGCCCCTTGGGCCTATCCAGTCAGAGTTCAGTCCAAGTTAAAAAGGGCACATTTGAATTTCTGGGCCATGAGCTCTTTTGGCATAAGCTTAAAATCCATTACAATCTGTACTCAGTTATCAACTTTCCATTAACCACTGGAACTTATTACTATCCTGTATTTAATTATGTATGGCATTAATTTCTTAGGAAACTTTTTTTAAGTGTTTTTTTTTACATATCCAGCGCACTGTCAGTATATGCTTTAATACTTTAATTGACCAGATGCCTGATAGCTATTCTGTTACAATAAATACAATGTTTTTGATTTTGGCCCAAAATAAATTTTATTAAATAGCTGAGTATGATCATGTATCAATGCTGATCCTAGTCTAAAATACCACAGAAGTTCAGAGGAAAAAGTGTGGAGATTTGGATCCCTTTTCCCTGCTTGATGGAGTAAAAAATAACCTTAGTTGGGAATGGACAGTATCATCTGTGACTCCGCACATACTGAAGCTACCCATGCCTGCAAACTATATGACTGTGCAACAGTCAAGTTTGAGCTGACATGTGGTACAAATGCTATCTGCCATTTGAGTGCCTTATGGCAATAGTTATCTCCAACAAGAGAGAATCTAATCATTTCCCCTTGACAATCAATGGCACTACTATCATTGAATCACTCATCAACAATATCCTGGGGACTACCATTGACCAGAACTAAACTGGACCAGTCATATAAATACTGTGACCACAAGTATAGGTCAAAGGCTAAGAATTTGGAGGCGTGAGACTCAGATATTAACTTCCCAAAATCTGTTTGTGAGGCACAAGTCAAGAGATATGTTGGGATATTCTCCATCTGTCTAGATGAGTGCGGCTCCAACAACACTCAGGAAGTTCAACACCAACCAGGACAAAGCGTCCCAACCATTATATTAAACATTCACTTTCCCTGCCACTATGTAGGGTAGACCATCTACAAGATGCACTGTAGCAATTCGCTCAGGTTCTTTTGACACCTTTCAAATGTATAACATCTGCCACCCAGATGAACAAAGGCAGCAGAAGCATTGGAACACCACCATCTCCATGGGAGCTGGGGGGTGGGAATATCGATGGGACGGTGAATAAGGAGGTTAGCTCCCAGATAGGGAAGGACTGTAGGCACTCTGAGAGGGGGGTTAGGCAGGTGGTGGAAAAGGGAAATATCCTGACTGAGGGGCTGAGGTGTGTCTTTTTTAATGCCAGGAGTGTAGTAAATAAGGTAGATGAGCTTAGGGTCTGGATTGCTGCTTGGGAGTGTGATGTGGTGGCCATTACAGAGACTTGGTTGTCTCAGGGACAGGACTGGGTACTTCAGGTGCCAGGATTCAGATGCTTCAGGAGGGACAGGGTTGGGGGCAAAAGAGGAGGTGGTGTGGCACTGTTGATCAGGGATAGTGTCATGGCTGTAGAGAAGGGGCTGTTCCCCTCCAAAACAAATTTTCTGTCTTGGAGGCTACAGTTGAGGAAGAATCAACTGGAGATGACCAAAGGGAGCAGGTCTCTGGGGGTGAGCCTGCTGAGAATGCTCAGGTGGGTAGGGGGAATAAGAGATTGGGCCTAGTAATTGGAGACTCCAGAGTTAGAGGGACAGATAGGAGAGTAAATAGTAATAAAAGTGACTCAGGGCTGGTGTGTTGCCTCCCAGGGGCTGGGGTCCAGGATGTCGCAGATCAGGTTTTTAAGATTCTTAAGGGAGAGGGGAGCCAGCCCCAAGTCATAGTTCATGTAGGGACACATGATATAGGAAGGACGAGGGAAGGGGATATTAAACAGAAATTTATGGAGTTGGGGTGGAAGCTTAGGGCCAAAACTGGCAGAGTGGTTATCTCTGGACTCTTGCCTGTGCCAATGGATAGTTTAGAGAAGAACAGAGAGAGGGAATGTTTGAACTCGTGGCTGCGGGGATGGTGCAGGAGGGAGGGGTTCAGGTTCCTGAACAATTGGGACTCATTCTGGGATAGGTGGGACCTCTACAGGAGAGATGGTCTACACCTGAACCAGAGGGGAACTAATATCTTGGGGGGAAAATTTGCTAAGGCTATGCAGGGGGCTTTAAATTGATTCAGTGGGGGGGGTGGGATCCTAAGTTGTTGGGGTGCTAAGAGGGATGAGAGTAAGGGGATCATAGAGGAAAGCTGTAAAACACAGCAGCATACGGGTGGGGTAGGGCATGGTTTGAAATGCGTATACTTTAATGCAAGGAGTATTCGCAATAAGGGGGAGGAACTTGCAGCTTGGACTAGTACCTGGAACTTCAATGTTGTGGCCATTTCAAAGACTTGGATAGAGCAGGGACAAGAATGGATGTTGCAGGTTCCAGGGTTCAAATGCTTTAGTCGGAGTAGAGAAGGAGGTAGAAGGGGGGAAGGAGTGGCATTATTAGTCAAAGACTGTATCACAGGGACAGAGAAGAAGTTTGATGAGGACTTGTCTGTTGAGGTAGTATGGGCTGAGATTAGAAACAGGAGAGGAAAGGTCACCCTGTTGGGAGTCTTTTATAGACCTCCTAAAAGTTCTAGAGAGGTTGAGGAAAGGATTGCCAAGTCAATTCTGGTCAGGAGTGAAAGTAATAGGGTAATTGTTATGGGGGACTTTAACTCTACTAATATTGATTGGAATAGCTATAGCTCTAGCTCGTTAGAGGGGTCAGTTTTCGTACAAAGTGTGCAGGAAGGTTTTTTGACTCAGTATGTAGATAGGCCAACTAGAGGTGAGGCTACATTGGATTTGGTGCGGGGCAATGAGCCAGACCAGGGGTTAGGCTTGGAAGTTAGTGAACATTTTGGTGATAGTGACCACAATTCGGTTACGTTCACCTTAGTGATGGACAGGGATAGGCATGAAGCTGGGGGCAGTGGTTATAGCTGGGGGAAGGGTAATTATGAGGCCATCAGGAGAGAATTAGGGTGCATAGATTGGACTAGGAAACTGCAGGGACTGGGAACATCTGGAATGTGGAGCTTATTCAAGGAGCAGCTGCTGCAAGTCCTTGATAAGTATGTCCCTGTCAGGCAAGAAGGAAATGGTCGAGTAAGGGAACCTTGGTGTACGAAAAATGTTGATTCGCTGGTTAAAAGGAAGGTTAAAAGGAGGCTTATGTCAGGATGAGGCTTGAAGGCTCAGTTAGTGCAATGGATAGCTATAGATTAGCCAGGAGGGAGCTAAAGAGTGAATTGAGGAGAGCTAAGAGGGGACACGAGAAGACTTTGGCTGATAGGATTAGGAGAATCCTAAAGCTTTCTTTAGATATGTTAAGAATAGAAGATTGGTTAGGGCAAGATTAGGGCCAGTCATAGATAGCAGTGGGAAGTTGTGTGTGGAGCCTGAAGAGATTGGAGAGGTACTGAATAAATATTTCTCTTCGGTATTCACGCAGGGTGATGTAAATGGAGTTATGGAGAACACTGAGGTACAGGGTAGCAAACTGGAAAGTATCGAAGTAGATAGGGAGGATGTGCTAGATATTCTCGAGGGTTTGAAGTTGGATAAGTCCCCTGGGCCAGACGGGATTTACCTTAGGATTCTCTGGGAGGCAAGAGAGGAGATTGCAGAGCCTTTGGCTCTGATCTTCAGGTCGTCGTTGGTTACGGGTGTGGTTCTGGAGGACTGGAGGATAGCGAATGTGGTCCCATTGTTCAAGAAGGGAAGAGAGACCTTCCAGGGAATTATAGGCCAGTGAGTCTTACTTCTGTTGTGGGCAAAGTATTGGAGAGAATTATTAGGGATAGGATTTATAGTTATTTAGAGAGAAATGAATTGATTGGGGATAGTCAGCATGGTTTTGTGAAGGGTAGGTCGTGCCTTACTAACCTCATTGCGTTTTTTGAAAAAGTGACTAAGGAGGTGGATGGGGGTAAGGCGGTTGATGTGGTATATATGGACTTTAGTAAGGCGTTTGATAAGGTGGCCCATGGAAGACTTCTGCAGAACATGCAGATGTATGGGATAGAAGGTGATTTAGCTAATTGGGTTAGGAATTGGCTAGCAGATAGAAGACAGAGGGTGGTGGTTGATGGGAGATATTCATCCTGGAGTTCGGTGACAAGTGGGGTACCTCAGGGGTCTGTTTTGGGGCCCCTGCTGTTTGTAATTTTTATAAATGATCTGGATGAGGTATTGAAGGATGGATTAGTAAATTTGCAGATGACACTAAAGTCGGTGGAGTGGTAGATAGTGAAGAGGGGTGTTATAGTTTGCAGGGAGACTTGGACAAGTTGCAGAGCTGGGCCGAGAGGTGGCAAATGGAGGTTAATGTGGAAAAGTGTGAGGTAATGCACTTTGGCAGGAATAATAAATGTGTAGAGTATAGGGCTAATGGTAGGATTCTTAATAGTGTTGATGAACAGAGGGATCTTGGTGTATATGTGCATAGATCCCTGAAAGTAGGCAGTCAAGTCGATGAGGTTGTTAAGAAGGCATATGGAGTCTTAGCTTTTATTGGTAGGGGGATTGAATTTCGGAGACGCAACGTCATGTTGCAACTGTACAAAATTCTAGTGCTGCCGCACTTGGAGTATTGTGTGCAGTTCTGGTCCCCGCATTGTAAGAAAGATGTGGAGGCATTGGAGAGGGTACAGAGGAGGTTTACCAGGATGTTGCCTGGTATGGAGGGCAGGTCTATGAAGAGAGGTTGAAGGATTTGAGGTTGTTTTCGTTAGAAAGGAGGCGGCTAAGAGGGGATCTTATTGAAGCACATAAGATGATTAGAGGTTTAGATAGGGTGGACAGTGATAGCCTTTTTCCTAGGATGGAGAAAGCTAGTACGAGGGGACACAGCTTAAATTAAGGGGTGATAGTTATAGGACGGATATCAGAGGTAGGTTCTTTACCCAAAGGGTGGTTTGGGAGTGGAATGCCCTGCCTGCAGCAGTTGTAGATGCGCCAAGGTTGGTGGCGTTTAAGAGGTTAGTTGATAAGTATATGGAAGAGAAGGGAATGGTTAGTTTGGAGGGGCATTGCTTTTTATATTGGTCGGCGCAACATCGAAGGCCGAAGGGCCTGTTCTGTGCTGTAATGTTCTATGTTCTATGTTCTAAGGTGGAAGACATGGAGGGAATGTCTACGGAGTCTCTGTGGGTGGAAGTTAGGAACAGCAAAGGCTCGATAACTTTGCTGGGTGTATTCTATAGGCCGCCCAATAACGACAGGGAACTTGAGGTACAGATAGGGAAACAGATCCTAGACAGATGTAGAAATAACAGAGTTGTCGTGATGGGAGATTTCAATTTCCCAAACATCGACTGGAATATCCCAAGGGTAAGGGCTGTGGATGGTGTGGAGTTTGTTAGGTGTGTTCAGGAAGGTTTCCTGACACAGTATGTGGAAAAGTCTACGAGAGGAGAGGCTGTACTTGACCTGGTGCTTGCTAATGAGCCAGGGCAGGTGTCGGATCTCACGGTAGGTGAGCATCTTGGGAATGGAGATAATAATTCTATCTCTTTCACGATAGCGATGGAAAGAAATAGGATCAGGCAGGCTAGGAAGGTGTATGTCTGGAGTAAGGGGAAATATGAAAACATTAGACAGGTAATTGGACGTATAAACTGGAAGAAGGTGTTCTTGGGGAAGAGTGCAGAAGGAAAGTGGCAGATTTTCAAGGAATATTTGTCTGGGGCACTGCAAGACAACGTTCCGAGGAGTCAAGGAGGTTCTGGGAGGACGCGGGAACCGTGGTGCACGAAGGTAGTGGTGAACCTAGTTAGGAAGAAAAAAAAGGTATATAAAAGGTTCAGAGAGCTAGGGGATGTTAGGGATCTAGAGGAGTATAAGGTGTGTAGAAGGGAACTTAAAAAGGAAATTAGGAGAGCCAGAAAGGGTCATGAGAAGGTCTTGGCAGGTAAGATTAAAGAGAATTCCAAGGCCTTCTACAAATATGTGAAATGTAAAAGGATGAGAAGAGAAGGGATAGGGCCTATAAAAGGTGAAGGGGAAAAAGTCTGTGTAAATCCGGAAGAAATGGCAGAGGTGCTTAATGAGTACTTTGCCTCGGTATTCACGGTGGAAAGTGAACTGGGAGACTGCACTGCAGGTTTGCGGTATACGGAAAAGATTGAGTATGTGGATGTTAGGAAAGACGATGTGTTAGACCTGTTCAATTCTATCAAGATAGACAAGTTGCCGGAACTGGATGGGATATACCCCAGGTTATTGTGGGAGGTGAGGGAAATGGTTGCAGAGCCCCTGGCGATGATCTATGTGTCGTCCATGGAAATGGGAGAGGTTCTGGAGGATTGGAGGATTGCAGATGTGGTTCCTATCTTTAAGAAAGGGAACAGGGACAGTCCAGGAAATTACCGACCGGTGAGTTTGACTTCAGTGGTTGGTAAGCTGATGGAGAGGCTTCTGAGGGATAAGATAATATGAACATTTGGAGAAGTTTGGACTGATTAGAAATAGTCAGCATGGTTTTGTCAAGGGCAGGTCATGCCTTACGAGCCTAGTTGAGTTCTTCGAAAATGTGACTGAACACATTGACGAAGGAAGGGCGATGGACATAGTGTACATGGACTTTAATAAGGCGTTTGATAAGGTCTCCCATGCAAGGCTTCTGGAGAAGGTGAGAGTGCATAGGATCCAAGGGGCTTTGGCCTCGTGGATCCAGAACTGGCTTGCTGGCAGAAGGCAGAGAGTGGTTGTGGATGGGTCTTGTTCTGCGTGGAGGTCGGTAACCAGTGGAGTGCCCCAGGGATCTGTTCTGGGACCCCTGCTGTTTGTCATTTTCATAAATGACCTGGGTGAAGAAGGGGAGGGATGGGTTAGTAAGTTCGCCGACGATACAAAGGTCGGTGGTGTTGTGGATGGTCTAGAGGGATGCCAAAAGTTGCAGCGGGACGTAGACAGGATGCAAGACTGGGCAGAGAAGTGGCAGATGGACTTCAATGCAGATAAATGTGTAGTGGTCCATTTTGGCAGGAATAATGGATGAAGGAGTACAATATAAGGGGTAGGAGTCTTAGCTGTGTTGTAGAGCAGAAGGATCTCGGGGTCCAGGTCCATAGGACTCTTAAAGCGGCCTCGCAGGTGGAGGAAGTGGTCAAGAAGGCGTACGGTGTACTGGCCTTCATTAATCGAGGAATAGAGTTTAGGAGTCAAGAGGTAATGATGCAGCTCTATAAGACTCTTGTCAGACCCCAGTTGGGGTATTGTGCGCAGTTCTAGTCGCCTCATTATAGGAAGGATGTAGAGACTATTGAGAGAGTTCAGAGGAGATTTACAAGGATGCTGCCTGCATTGGGAGACAGGCCTTATGAAGATAGGTCGAGGGAGCTGGGACTCTTCTCACTGGAGAGACGTAGGTTGAGAGGCGACCTGATAGAGGTTTATAAAATGTTGAGAGGGATAGATAGGGTGGACTCTCAGAGACTATTTCCCCGAGCTGAAATGGTCACTACGAGAGGACATAGATTTAAGGTGCAGGGAAGTAAATACAAAGGAGATGTCAGGGGTAGGTTTTTCACTCAGAGAGTGGTGAGTGAATGGAACCAACTGCCTTCAGAGGTTGTTGAGGCAAACTCACTGGGGTCTTTTAAAAGACTTCTGGATGAGTATATGGAAAAGAATAGGATAGGGGGTTATAGATAGATCTGTGGATTGATAGACGTGATCGGCGCAGCACGTGGGCTGAAGGACCTGTTTGTGCTGTATTGTTTGATGTTCTATGTTCCATACTTCTGTCCAAGTCACACATCACCCTGCCTTAGAATGATCACATTGTTCCTTCACTGTGTGGCAACCTTCAGTAATTCCTTTAAGGACTGCTATTTAAGCCACACGTACGCCATGCTTTTCTGAACTCTACTTTGAAAAAACAGCTTACAAAGACCAGGTCCCCTATTTTAAAAAGTGCCAAGCATTAGTTCCATGAAAAGCCTCATTTTCTGCCTTTGCCAAAATGGCAGGTGATGCATTGTATGCCACCTCTGGCTCTCATCTGCATCCAGAAAATGGAGACTGAGCTATTGAATTTCCAGATGAGAGTTTCCAAAAGGAATTTCAGTGTAATTCATTTGATTGGTATTTCTGGCACATTTCACTGAATTAATCATAAAGTGGCTTTTTCAACCATGCTCGCCTCAGAACCAGAAAATCCCACCAGAGGTCAACAGAACTTTCCATGGTCTGCCCCTTGCCTACTCTGTTTCCCTTGGCGGGTGGAACAGGAGAATCCACCCCACTGAGTCAGACCGATATACATTACAGAAACAGAACTTTCAGCACAACTCATCCAGACCGACCAGGTTTCCTAAATTAAACTGGTCCCATTTGCCTACCTTTAGCCCATATCCCTCTAAACATTTCCCATCCATGTACCTGTTCAAATGTATGCTAAATGTTGTAATTATACCCACCTCTACCACTTCCACTGGCAATCATTCGATATACACATCACCATCTTGTGAAAAGGTTACCCTTCAGATCCTTTTAGCACTGTTGCCACACAACGTCAGGGACCTGCGTTCGATTCCCGTCTTGAGTCACTGTCTATGTGGAGTATGCGTGTTCTCTTCATGTCTGTATGGATTTCCTCTGGATGCTCCAGTTTCCTTCCATGTTCTGAAAGATGTGCTGGTTAGGTGCATTGATCCGCACAGGCGCCAGAAATTGGCGACTAGAGGAATTTCACAGTAACTTCATTGCAGTGTTTTTTTAAAATTTTTATTCCAAAACAATCAAATCAAGTCCAATTCAGAGTCTCAACAAGTTGAGACATTCCCGATCCAAGCTGACAAGAAGGGCTTTCACCTCCTCTCTTGGGCTTGACCTACATGATCCAAGCTGACTGAAGTAGGCATTGCACCTCCTCCAAGGCTTGATCTTATTTGCATATTAGTCAAAAGACTGAAGTGCCACTTTTAAAAATTGCTTCAAGTGAAGCTAAAATTAAACCTAATGACTTCAGCCAACCACAGCATATCAAATACTACACTTGATCTTAGTCAAATCACTCTAGTATTAATGTAAGCCTTACTAGTGACTAATAAATAAATGTGAATAAACTTTTTCATCTTAAACCTGCGCTTTCTAGTTTTGGACTCCCTTATCCTGGGGCCTCTTTTGATTTTATAAATCTCTATCACCCTTCATGTCCTACGCTCCAGGGAAATAAGTTCCAGCCTATCCAGCCTCTCCTTATAATTCAAACCTTGCACTCCCGGTAATATCCTTGTAAATCTTTTTTACAATTTAGGCAGCCTTTGTGGTGAGCAAACCAGACAGAAAAAGGTGTGAAAAATGCCCAGTACACCTCAATTCTCCCAATTTTTTTTTAAATGAAAGCTGTTTTAACACAAATGTTTTATTAAATATCATTAAAATATGAAAAAAATGTAACACCGAGGAGAATTTAAGCTGTAGATAATGTGGACAGAGGTACAGTAATTACAAAATCCAGTCAAATGCTAAGCTTTGTCTCATTAATTTCTTGAAAACACCAGCAGTTTTACACTGCTAGGTGTGGAACTGTGTAGCAAAGAATCAGATTCTAATTGGGTTTCCATTGATTTTTAACACATCTCAGTCAAAGTGTCGCTTGAAACTATTGAATATTCTACACTTAAATAAGCTATTTAATATTAAGAGAGGGGGAGAAAGAAGGGTACGACTTGTAACATCTTTATTCGGATTTGAAGAGGCTATTTTGGGACAGATCTTCTGGATCATCTTGCTGGCCACAAGATCTAGCCTGTCACTTGCTTCCTGATCGTTCACATTGTTGGATTTGTACATTTTCGAGTGTCAATCATCTGGGTAAAACCAGCCTGGATACCAGCTGTACTTCTTCAATTACAAGGGCACTGTGAGTTCCTTGCTTCTTGTAGATGTGGGAGGTCTATTGCACAGTAACGTTTTAAATATAGGAACATGTGCAGACGTCTGATTGTGTGTTGACTGTCCTATGATGAACCCTAAATGGTGATTCTTCCTCCCCCATCTGGTTGCTTGCAATATTCAGCTCCTGAAGTGCATCCTTTCTGCTGTGGAAGGTAAACCTCTTGAAGTTCCATTTTCATCCACATCTCGGATCATAGGGCTGATTTTTTGGCTTGTACTTTGCATTCCTCTGGTTGTGATGTTCTGAAAGAGTTGGTTGAACAAGAAAGAAAGGCAAGATTTGAAATATGTGGCATTTACTTCATGATGAGTTTGCTGATTCTGGTTAATATTTATCCCTCAACCAACGTCACTAACGAAAGCATTAAGTTTGGAATTTTCCAGCACAGTCTCCCCATCTCCCACCCAAAACAGGCTTACTATTAGCCATCAGCAGGACTTTCCAGTCTCACCAAAGTCTATGGTATGGTGCACAGTTCACCTCTGATCCTCTGCGCTGGGCAACTCGTCGCTAGGGTCGACATCGGTGGGACTGGAAGATCCTGCTGGCGGGTAGGTTAGGAAAATCCCACCCATAATCTCTGCTTATAATCACCTTGCTGTTTGTGGGGCATTGTGGTGCACAGATTGGCTGCTGTGTTTCCTACACTTCCGCCTAAAATCTCCTGTCTCGCAGGAGATCGTAGTGGGTGACACAGGAAGTTCAGCAGACCACTTAAAGATCCACCAAGCTTGGGAATCTTTGGTCTTGGGGCGCACATGGCCTGAGAATCCCACCCAAAACAATACATACACTTCAAACTTATTTCTTTGTTTGATTATACATTCAGTCCTGGTGCAAGAACATAACAAGATAAGCAGTTGAAATGTGGCTTACAAAATTATTGTGGGTTGCTTTGAATCCAAAGAACAGTCCTATAAAGTTACAGGAAAAAACTGACAATTGGGAGCAGTTGAAAATTTAATAAAGGAGGATCGAGAAATTGATTAATAGGAGAAAAATAGAATATGAGAGTAAACCTGCAAATTACATAAAAGCAGACTGTAAAAGCTTCTCTGAGTATGTAGAAATAAAAGATTGGTGAAAACAAATGTGGGTTCCTTACATTCAGGAATGGCAGAATTTATAATAGAGAATAAGGAAATAACTAGTTTTGTAATTTTAAGCAAATGTTTTCCATAGATATATTCAACTCTTTGTTATTACCCTCACCCATAGGTCTCTTTCTCTTCTTGCAGGAGGAGAAGGCATGCAGCATGCTTGCCTTCATCAGCTGGAGCATTGAGTACAAAAGTTGGCAAGTTTTGTTACAGATGGAGACTAAGACTTGACATGATAGAAGTCTACAAAATTATGAGACACATAGTCTCATAATGGACCTTTATGAGACAGTCAAAGGCTCTTTCCTAGGATAGACTAAGAGAGAGCACAGATTTAAGATTAGAGCTGGTAAGTTTGGGAGAGATGTGTAGGAAGTTTTTCACACAGAGGGCGGTGGATGCCTGGAACGCACTACTAGTGAAGGTGGTGGAATCGGGCAGTTTAGCAATGTTCAAGGTGTATCTTGATAGATATGTGAATGGGAGGTAAACAGAGGGATAGAAACCATGTCTCAGTACAGGCTTGATGGGCCAAAGGGCTTGTTCTTGTGCTGAATTGTTCTTTGGTCTTTGATGTACTGACCCAGACAACTATTTTGATTGCATTCCATGAGTTTGTCCTCCACAGTATTACAGCAAAGTTAAGGCGCCTAGTATAATAATTGCTGTTCACCAGTTAGGTAAATAACACCTGCAATTATTTTTTTACATATAATTATAACACAGAGGCTTGCAACCTCATGGCTGCCAGTCAGTTCCCTAAGAACATTCTGGAACAGAAACCCGAGCTTAGCAGGGTGATGCCCCATCCCGTTCCCTAATTGGTTCCCTGGACACGTGACTCTCACTCTGCAGGTGGATCATTAAGGGGAACAGTTTTTATGACGGTTAAACTCCCCACAATTACTGCATTACTTTTCTTGTAAGGTATCTAATTTGTTGATTTGTAATCTAATAGACACTAGAACTGCTGTTAGGGACTTATAAAATATTCCCATCAGTTTTCCTCTCTTGCTGTTTCTTAGCTCCACCCAAACTGATTCTACTTCTACATTGTCTGAGCAAAGATCCTTTCTCTCTTAGTCCTTTAATATTAGGACACGCCTTGCCCTTTGGGACAAGAAGTAAATCATACAGATTTCAAAACCGAAGTACTCATTCTGCACTCAAAATGTTAGGTGGAATTTTCCAGCTACACCTACCGATAGGATCTTCCGGTCCTGCTGAAGCCGAGAAAGACTTAAATGGCCCATTGAGGGGAAAGGTGCTACAGCGGGACTGGAAAATTCTGTACTTTAACATGGTCTCTGACTCCACACATCTGCCAGATCTGCTGAGTTTTTTCAGCTTTTCCTGTTTTTATTTCATGTTTCCAGCGCAGGATTTTAATTTAATTGCAGTATCTGTCCCACTGACTTCACCGTCCCCGGCTACTACCACCTCCCTTTTCACTCTCCCCACTCGAATAGCCTCCTGTGTTATGATGCCATGGATTCTTCATCCACGCTGCAAACAGTACTCTCATCCACACGGCAACAGCTCATTTGTTACTGCCCATTGTAAACCAGGCTTGAAATGATTCTCTCTGCAACTGAGCGTAACAATTTACTAGGAAATAAATCTATTGATTGCAAATTTACTTTTCTGCACACTTCCCTTGAAGTCACAGCTGGTGACCAAATTTAGGAGATTACCATCAGAGAAACTTCCCTTTCCTCTGCGTATGTCTGGGAATGTTCTGTTCCCAGGAATAAATGAAGGTAAATCGAAACAGGGATTTGTAATCCAAGTCCCTGCCCTGTTATATTGCTGGAGATCTCCTGGGAAAGTAGCAATTGGATTCAGAATTAACTCCCAATGTTATGCCTGTGAGACAAAATAGCAACGATTATATCTGGGGACCAGGATGTCTCTAACTCAAAGTAATTTATTCATTTTTACAGAATTAAAGGATCTTCTGTATTAACTGGAGGTAAGTTGCATAATATTTTCAGTTTCACTGAGTCATTTTAAAATGAGCCCAAACCTCACACCTTGAAATCTATGGAATGCAAATCAGACCCTACAAAACCATTTGCTTCCTCCCCCTGTCTCTTCTTCCCTCCCCTCCTCACCCCTCTTTTCCTTTCCCCTCTCCTCTACTTCCTTCTTCCTCATCCCCTCCCCTTCCCTCTCCTCTGTTCCTTTCTCCCCCACTTCCTGCCCCTCTCCTCACCTCTGCTCTCTTCTTCCCCACTCCCCTATCCTCTCCTCCATTCCCTTCTCCCCACTCCTCTCCTCTCCCCTCCCCTTGGCTCCCTTCTCTCCCTCTTTTTCCCTTTCTTCCTCTCACCTCCCTTCTCCTGCCCTTCCCTTCTCTTCCTCGCTCCCTCCCCTATCTTTTCCATCTCCTTACACTTCCTCTCCTCTCACCATCTTCCTTCTTTCCTATCTACTCCTTCTTTCACTACGCTCCCCCTCTCCTGTCCTGCTTCTTCTGTTCTGTTTCTTTTCTACCTCCCTTTTCCTCCCAATCCAACTCCACTTAGAATCATAGTATCCTATAGTACAAAAGAAGGCCATTTGGTCCATCCAATCTGCACCAACTTTAATCCTACCCAGGCCCTATCCCCATAAGCCCACGCTTTACTCTAGCTAGTCTCCATGATGCAAAGGGGCAATTTAGCATGGCCAATATACCATCTTTAGACTTTGGGAGGAAACCAGAACACCCAGTGGAAACCCTCACAGACATGAGGAGAATGTGCAAACTCCGCACAGTCACCCTAATCAGGAACCAAATCTGGGTCCATGGGGCTGTGAGATGGCAGTGCTAACCACTGCACAGCCCACTTTTCCCTCCTGCTGTAAAATTCCAATAACAGGAATATTCACACATGTTAAGTCATGGATACTGTAGCATAATGGACTTGTTACTGCATCTGTAATCACAAAGACCAGGAATAATGATCCAGAGGCAAGAGTTCAAATCCCACCACAAGCATGTAGGGAATTTAAATTTGAATAATTAAGAAACTGGTACCTCTGACAGTGCCCACAAAGCTATCAACTTATCAAAAATATCTGATGTTCTTTAGAGAAAGAATTCTGTTGTCCTTGCCTGGTCTAGCCAACACATTTTGATTTGATTTGAATTAACTTATTATTGTCACAGGCCTTAGTTGACAGTGAAAAGTATTGTTTCTTGCATGCTATACAGACAAAGCATACTGTACGTAGAGAAGGAAAGGAGAGGGTGCAGAATGTAGTGTTACAGTCATAGCCAGGATGTAGAGAAAAGTCAACTTAATATAAAGTTGATCCATTCAAAAGCCTGACAGCAGCGGGGAAGAAACTGTTTTCGAGTTGATTGGGACGTGACCTCAGACTTTTGTATCTTTTTCCCAAAGGAAGAAAGTGGAAGAGAGTATGTCCAGGATGCTTGGATCCTTGGGTCCTTGATTATGCTGGCAGTTTTTCAAGGCAGCAGGAGATGTGGACAGAGTCAGTGGATGAGAGGCTGGTTTGCGTGATGGGCTGGGCTTCGTTCATGACTCTTTGTAGTTTCTTGCGGTCTTAGACAGAGCAGGAGCCATGCCAAGCTGTGATACAACCAGAAAGGATTCTTTCTATAGTCCATCTATAAAAGTTGGTGAAAGTCATAGCAGTCATGCCAAATTTCCCTAGCTTGAGAAAGTAGAGGCATTAGTGTCAGCGTAGAGGAATCAGAACAGATTGTTCGTGATCTGGACACCCAGAAACTTGAAGCTCTCGACCATTTCCACTCTCATTTTAAACCCATAGTAACGTGGTTTATTTTTAGCCTCCATCTGAAATGGCCAAATAAGCCACTTAGTTAGACCAAACCGCTGTCAGATATTTGAGAAGACAGCTCACCACCACCTTTCAAAAGCAATTAGGGTTGCCCATGCCAGTAACACCCACATGCAATGAATGAATTTTTAAAAATTCAGCCCACATTTGGAAACAGCAAGTGCAGACTTTATTTTCCTTCACTGAGTGAGTACATCTTCTAGGCTGCATCATTTGGGGTGGGACTAATGATACAGCTGCAGAAGTTGAACTGAGCTCCTTGCTCCGCAGAATGTTCCTCCTCTGGGCTCCTTCCCAGATCACAAGGCAGCATGCCTTCCCCACCAGCCAGATGAGAAACATGTGTCTCTAAATTCACAAATTCACTTGCCAGCTTTTAACTTGGAAAAAATAACTCAGTTGAGATCTCAGTTTAGTTTTTTTCATCCCAGGTTCATACATGGTGGATACTTAAAATGGACAAGAGGGAAAGGGAATTGTACCGTGGCTTCAGATGCCACAAGAATTGTGGCCCAATCTCTTGGCCAAATAAGGAAAGCCCACTATGCATCTGGATTATCATTGACAGAAGACCATGATGGAGGAAGAACTGATGGAGCATGAATTAAGATTAAATTAAATAAATTTTGGGGACTCTCCAAATGTTAAGCTGTATGCTTTGGCCCGAGTGTAACATTCCTTTTCAAGTTAAGTAACTAAACTAGGTAGGTTTATAAAGGCTTAGTAAAATGCATTGATTAAATTCCAATACTCAGGTAATTTATCCATCCAACGAGCTATTCAGCTATTGACCATACTTTGATATTGATTTATTTGGTTCAGTTCTTATATTGACTTGATTCTGTTTAATGTCAGAGATTGACGTTGTTCCAACAGGATTAATTGGAATGAATCTTCACACCCCTTGAAGGCCAGGAGTAGGAGGAATGTTTCACCCTCAGCCCTTAAAGCAAACATAGTCATTTCTGTCTTTCACATCATTGGCAAAAATCTCCCCGAGATTTCTTCCCTCTTTGCAAAATCCCTTTCTCCAGGTGATGTCTCCCTGCAAATCATTTCCTTTTCCATCACTCCTCCACAATTACTCTTAAACTGCCTTCTGTAATTTTTACCCGCCTCAACCATTCTTACACACCCCACAATCACTCTTACACACCCCACAATCACTCTTACAGACCCCACAATCACTCTTACACAACCCACAATCATTCTTACAGACCCTCAATCACTCTTACACATCCCTCAATCACTCTTACAGACGCTCAATCACTCTTACACACCTCACAATCACTCTTACACACCCCACAATCACTCTTACAGACCCTCAATCACTCTTACACACCCACAATCACTCTTACAGACCCTCAATCACTCTACACACCCACAATCACTCTTACACACCCACAATCACTTTACAGACCTCAATCACTCTTACACACCCACAATCACTCTTACACACCCCACAACACTCTTACAGACCCCAATCACTCTTACACACCCCACAATCACTTAACACCCCAATCACTTTACACACCCCACAACACCTACACACCCCACAATCACTCTTACACACCCCACAATCACTCTTACAGACCCTCAATCACTCTTACAGACCCTCAATCACTCTTACACACCCCTCAATCACTCTTACAGACCCTCAATCACTCTTACACACCCCACAATCACTCTTACACACCCCACAATCACTCTTACACACCCCACAATCACTCTTACAGACCCTCAATCATTCTTACAGACCCTCAATCACTCTTACACACCCCACAATCATTCTTACAGACCCTCAATCACTCTTACACACCCACAATCACTCTTACACACCCCACAATCACTCTTACAGACCCTCAATCACTCTTACACAACCCACAATCACTCTACACACCCACAATCACCCTTACAGACCCCAATCACTCTTACACACCCCACAATCACTCTACAGACCCTCAATCATTTACAGACCCCACATCACTCTTACAGACCCCACAATCACTCTAACAGACCCACAATCACTCTTACAGACCCTCAATCACTCTTACACACCTCACAATCACTCTTACACACCCCACAATCACTCTTACAGACCCTCAATCACTCTTACAGACCTCAATCACTCTTACACACCCCACAATCACTCTTACACACCCCACAATCACTCTTACAGACCCTCAATCACTCTTACACACCCCACAATCACTCTTACAGACCCTCAATCACTCTTACAGACCGCCAATCACTCTTACACAACCCACAATCACTCTTACACACCCCACAATCACTCTTACACACCCCACGATCACTCTTACAGACCCCACGATCACTCTTACACACCCTCAATCACTCTTACACACCCCACGATCACTCTTACACACCCCACAATCACTCTTACACACCCCACGATCACTCTTACAGACCCTCAATCACTCTTACACACCCACATCACTCTTACAGACCCTCAATCACTCTTACAGACCCTCAATCACTCTACAGACCCACGATCACTCTTACAGACCCTCAATCACTCTTACACACCCACATCATCTTACACACCCACGATCACTCTTACAGACCCCACGATCACTCTTACACACCCCACAATCACTCTTACAGACCCTCAATCACTCTTACACACCCCACAATCACTCTTACAGACCTCAATCACTCTAACAGACCCACAATCACTCTTACAGACCCTCATCACTCTTACACACCCCCAATCACTCTTACACACCCCACGATCACTCTTACAGACCCCACGATCACTCTTACACACCCCACAATCACTCTAACAGACCCCTCAATCACTCTTACACACCTCACAATCACTCTTACACACCCCACGATCACTCTTACAGACCCTCAATCACTCTTACACACCCCACAATCACTCTTACACACCCCACGATCACTCTTACAGACCCCACGATCACTCTTACACACCCACAATCACTCTTACAGACCCTCAATCACTCTTACACACCCCACAATCACTCTTACAGACCCTCAATCACTCTTACAGACCGCCAATCACTCTTACACAACCCACAATCACTCTTACACACCCCACAATCACTCTTACACACCCCACGATCACTCTTACAGACCCCACGATCACTCTTACACACCCCACAATCACTCTAACAGACCCCTCAATCACTCTTACACACCTCACAATCACTCTTACACACCCCACGATCACTCTTACAGACCCTCAATCACTCTTACACACCCCACAATCACTCTTACACACCCCTCAATCACTCTTACAGACCCCACAATCACTCTTACACACCCCACAATCACTCTTACACACCCCCAATCACTCTTACAGACCCTCAATCACTCTTACAGACCCCACGATCACTCTGACAGACCCCACAATCACTCTTACAGACCCTCAATCACTCTTACAGACCCCACAATCACTCTAACAGACCCTCAATCACTCTTACAGACCCTCAATCACTCTTACACACCCCTCAATCACTCTTACAGACCCTCAATCACTCTTACACACCCCACAATCATCTTACACACCCCACAATCACTCTTACAGACCCTCAATCACTCTTACACACCCACATCACTCTTACAGACCCTCAATCACTCTTACACACCCCACAATCACTCTTACACACCCCACATTCACTCTTACAGACCCTCAATCACTCTTACACACCCCACAATCACTCTTACACACCCCACAATCACTCTTACAGACCCTCAATCACTCTTACACACCCCACAATCACTCTTACAGACCCTCAATCACTCTTACACACCCCACAATCACTCTTACAGACCCTCAATCACTCTTACAGACGCTCAATCACTCTTACACATCCCATGATCACCTTTGCACACTCTGCAATTACTCTTAAACTCCTTTTGATCATACTTGTACAGCCTCCCCAGCAATCATTTTTAAATTCCCTTTGATTGTTCATAAATCCTCTTTAATCAGTTATAAACCACTTTTGATCATTATTACCCCCCTCACAATCACTCTTAAACTCCCTACAATCACTTTTCCACCGCTTCAATCACTCTTACCCCACAATCATGTTTAAACCCCCCTGCCATCATTCTTAACACCCCTATGATTGTTCATAAACTCTCACAACCTTTTCAAAACTCTCTTTCATCACTCTTACCCCCCTCAAAAACTCTTAATGCCCCTGCAACCATTCTTAAACTCCCATTGATTGTTTTAAACCCCCCCAATCACTCTTACCCCTGCAATCACTCTTATTCTCCCAGAGTTATTCTTTGTTCCCTGAGATCGCGCTTATCCCCATGATTGCATTTACCTCTGCAATTTCTCTTGCTCCAGTAATCTCTTTTACGCCCTGTAATCACCCTTACCCTCCCCGCAATCACTCTTAGTCCCACAAACAATCTTCCTCCATGTTCAATTGCTCTTGCACCCTCTATAATCACTCTTAATTACCCTGCAATCACTTGTACCCAATGTGATCACTCTTAACCCCCACAATCGCTGTTACCCCGACGATCACTCTTACACCCTCTGAGCACTCTCTCCTCTGATCACTTGTGCACTGTGTTCACTCTCAACACTGCTCCACACTCCACCATTACCATCCCAGCAATCCCTCCCTCACCCCAACCATAATCTCCCCTTCATTCTGGGCCCTGACCCTTGGTCTTCTCAATCACTGGGGAAAGTGCCCCTTCCTACCCAGCAGCCTGCCAGTGTTTGAATGTGACCAGGTTGGAAATGGAATAAATATTTCTAATTAAGACTGGTGGGAAATTCAGCAGGACCTCCACAATCGCAGCATTCCTCTGGATTCCCAGATTGGTGTCACCCCTCTCTTCTGCCTTCCCAGGACCCCATACAGTATTACATGCTCTCATTAGCACAGTGTAATCAAAGGTTAGCTTTTATCAATGTGTAAATTGAGGTAAAACTCTGAAAAGAACTGAAAAACATAAACTTGGAATATGTTAAATCTTAGAATGGAATCAGATTCAGTCAGTCAATGCAACTGTTTCCCGTTGAGAGAGCAGTAGTTTTATTTTTCCTCATTAAACCTGTTTGCTTCACACAAAGTGCTGCTGATCTGAGTTATCAACAGGAGTCCCAGCCTAACAATCCTGCTGAGGTCACACAAACTTAACTGGTGTGAACTTCAAACGGATGTTGCCAATTGCAGGGAAATATATTCATCTACTGCAGACAAAGCAGGCACATTTGTGACAACATGAACTCTATATCCCTGCATACATCAATGATTTCAGTGTTTTCACCTTGTGTGGATGATGGATCAGCCTAGCCCAAATGTAGGGCTCTGAGAATGGGTACTATTACTTGTTAAAGGGCCATGTTTTCTTGTCTATGTGAGCTTCATCTTTTTACAACAAAATAAGGGTGGCACAGTGATTAGCACTGCTGCCTCACAGTTGCAGGGACCCGGGTTCAATTCTGGCCTTAGGTCACTGTCTGTGTGGAATGTGCACATTCTCCCCTTGTCTATGTGGGTTTCTTCCCACATTCCAAAGATGTGCATGTTAGGTTGATTGGCCATGCTGAATTGACCCTAATGTCAGAGGATTTAGCAGAGTAAATGTATGGGGTTACGGATTTAGGGTCTGAGTGGGATTGCAGACTCAATGGGCCGAATGGCCTTTGATTCTATGGATTCTATAAACAACAACTCTCATTTATAGAGTGCCTTTCACATACATTCCACAGCACTGCACAAAAATACAGTCAACTTGTGTAGAACTTAGAACACAGAAACATTCAGGCTATTCAGTGCCACCAGCCTTTACTGGTGTTTAAGCTCTGCACTGGCATCTTTTCACTCAACTTCACCCAATCTTATCAGCAGAGTCTTCAATTCCTTTCTCCTTCATGATGTTTATCAAATTTCCCTTTAAACACACCAATGTCACTTATCTCAAATTCATGTGGTCATAAGTTCTAACTACCCTGGATATTGAGCTTATCCTGAATTCTCTTTTGGATTATGCCCCATGGGTACGTTTTGGCATTAGTGTGAAGGCTACGAGAGATTGGTGGTACTGTATATCAGTTAACTTTCATTTCAACAGCCCTGGACTCGGTGCACTCATTCATTATTGCAGTTGAAATTGGAATATCAAGAACGCACATTTTCACGTATCTATTAGCATCTAATATTGCCACTTTTTCACATTCAGTAATAGCAACTTTCAGAAGTGAAATAATGTACCAAAGAAATGTTGAAAATATTCCATGTCAAATCCATTTGAAAGCAGGAGTCCTCAACTTTTCTCATGGGATGTGACAGTTTATCTCTTTCTGGAATATTCTCTGGCACTGTGACAGGGGAGGTGGGGGGGGGGGAGGCAGTGAAAGCACGGTGGTTATCACTGTTATCACTGTTATCTCACAGGGCCAAGAGACTCGGGTTTGATTCTCAGCTTGGGTGACTGTGCGAAATTTGCATGTTCTCCCTGTGTCTGCATTGGGTTTCTTCTGGGTGCTCCAGTTTCCTCCTGCAGTCTGAAAGACTGGTTAAGTTCATTGGCTATGCAAAGATTATCTCTCTCTCCCTCAGTGTACCCGAACAGGCCCCGAAGTGTGGTGATTAGGGGATTTTCACAGTAACTTCAATGCGGTGTTAATGTAAGCCTGCTTGTGACACTAATAAATAAAACTTTAAAACTTCCACAATTCGGGGTTATTGGCATCAGTGGGCAAAGGTCCACTAACTGACAGGAATGTAAAATACCATTGGTATTCTGTGGTAAAGGAGTTTCCTTGGCAGCACCTTCTCTTTAAGCAACGTGTATGAAAATTCACAACTAATCAAGGGAACAAAATGCATCACTGCGGTTTTCATCATTACACAGCATGGCATCACACATTACAGTGCCAATGGCATTTAATAAAAATTCAAAAACAGCAAATTCTATGGAAACTTTGGAAATCAATACTGATCCATTTGAAAATATGATTGAATATCCCACCCATTAAGCAATTGGGAGGGGAGGATCAATAGGGGTCAACAATCGATATTACCCACAGTTTTGTTTCATTTAGCAATTTGTTTCTCGTGTTTACACAATAGCGGAATAGCAGATCACAGGAGGAGTGAGGTACCAACTGTGTTACAATGTGTGAGCTGCATTAACAGATGCCAATGTCTGCCTATTGAGCACTGCCCTGTGGGCAACTGTGCCAGGGACATGCTGGGTAAGTGGCAGGCATGCCTGCGGTTATGTTTATTTAATATTTTGGCTTGGCAGTGGGTTGGGTGCCACCTGACACCAGCTGTTACTGAAGCCAGTGTATAATGGAGTCTGGATACAATGCACTCTTCACCTTGCAAAGAACAAGACTGGCCATCCGGTGGGCACATTATTGTTGGCGCTGCACATCTAATAAATTCAACTCTTTCCTTTAATAATTGGATGTAAAGGAAGAGTCAATAAACCACTTGTAATTCGGCTTAGTGATTAGGTTTATAAAAATCCTGCTGTTAATAATTCATCAGGATTAGCTGACTTTAGGATATTATGTGGATTAGTTATAGGGTAAGCTCTTTAAGGGGATATGCTCATAAAAATGTCTTCAATCTGCCGCTTCAAAAGTACTTTAATACTTTTAATAAAGAAGAACATAATGTAAAAGTTCAATGAAATGTCAGGAGTTGTCACTGGGACAAGCGTGCTTAAATAGTTCCTGAATCTGACTGGATTTTGTATTTCATTTGTACAGTGCTCGATAATATATACTTCTAAAAACATGGAATTCCTTTATGTGTTTCGTTTCCTGGCTGATGACTTCAGTTGATGCCAGTCCAATAAACGATGAAGTTAAATATTAAAGGATTCTGGATCTTGGTGTTACAGTGGCTTTGTGAGCTCCATTTAATTGGTGTGCTATGTGTCTGCTGCCTTCACACAGGAATGCTGGCACGGACTGGCAAATTCAAACAGACATATTAGCATAGCAACTGGAAGAGGATTAATGCCTGCTTTCAGTTACTGGAAGAAGCACAATCACTTAGAATTACAGTTTCAGCGCATTAACTTTAGCTTATCCGGTTCTTTCAGACAGGACATGCCCCAGCCAGATTGAAGAGTAACTTGCTTCAGGTTGCTGCTGGTGGTTAACTCAGGCTGAAAGCTGGAGTTTTTGAATCAGATCTTGTCCAGTGCAGGCTCCTCGTTTTAATAATCTATTTAAGCTTGGGCGACTTTCTGATGAATGATGTCATTGAATGCTTTTGACCATACTAAGGAACGCAGTAAACAGTGGGAAGTGAAACAATAGCATACAGTGGGCAAAAAAAAACTGTTGGAACTGTCACACATGGCTGAATGTGAGGTAAGGTAATCCGTTTTGAAATTGCAATCGAGGTTGGTTTGTTATCCCAGTAACATTTTTCTCATTTTATACTGGATCTTGGCTTCGGAACCTGAGTTAAACAGACGTCTTTCTGTATCTAAACGCAGTGAGAGCTTCCCTCTGTTCCACTGTTTAGCCAACTTGAAACTGACTTAGAGGCACACACACACACTGCGTTATTAAAGGTTGCGCAACGACCTAGCAACCAAGAACGTTAAGTAGCTGAGGAAAACCTGACCAG
Source organism: Sphyrna mokarran (assembly GCA_024679065.1). Classification (NCBI taxonomy): domain Eukaryota; kingdom Metazoa; phylum Chordata; class Chondrichthyes; order Carcharhiniformes; family Carcharhinidae; genus Sphyrna; species Sphyrna mokarran. The sequence goes on from JAGIQG010000019.1 coordinate 27,652,110, forward strand.
TTTAGAAAACTCATGAAGCCACTGCATTTCCAACAAGCTGCTGGAAGAGAGGAATTCTTGGGCCGATGTGATGTCTGATTTCACGCATATTGAAGTGCTGCTGTCCAGATTAGTTGCCGGTTACCGTTACAGCCTCCATTCAGATCTCTGTGCACAGAGTGTGAGGCCATCAGGTTGATCTGGACAATTCAGGCAGCAATTCCTGTTGTAAGTAATTGTACCCCTGCTCTTGGAGAAATCTGTCAGTCAGTGGTAGACGAGCTTACATCAGAGGAGTGCAGTGTCTTTGTGAATGATGTCTATTCCTATTGTTACTTTCATCCGAGGGAGAGCAGTATTTCTGGTCAATAGGGCTAATTCATAAATGACAAATAGAACTGATGACTGGAAGAAAAGGGGAGATGTTTATCACAACCATGTGGTAGTTTGAAAATCAGTCCGAATGTACCTCGCTTTCTCAGCAACCTTTCTTCTTTAATTCCTTGGATATGAATCCTATTGGATTAATGTACAGAGGTTATGACAATCAATGTTTGGATTCTTTCTAATGTAAGGTTATTGAGTTGGACGATCAGCCATGATCGTGATGAATGGTGAAGCAGGCTCGAAGGGCCAAATGGCCTCCTCCTGCTCTTATCTTTGTTTCTATGTTTTTTTCTGAGTGAATCACCGGACGGAGAGAGTCCCTGAGTTGGGCTGTTTGAAATTCATCTCAGGGTTGAAGCAAATGGAATATCATTTGACTGCCTGAAAATGGAAGCTTTTCATTTACTCCTGGCAGAGGTCTGCAATATTATAACTGACAATGAAAGACCTCTGCCCTGGGCTAAGGACAAAGGATTCAAAGGTCATCGATTGATACAAAATATTTATTTTATGCCTGAATGTTAGAATTTTTAAGCTATAAGCACAGAAGAAAAACTGGCTGTATCTCACAGTGTATTTTCTGGATTATTTTTAATAGCTAAATGGTGAAATTATTAAACTGGGGTTAATAACTATTCTATCAATTAATGTTTTGAAATACTTGCCTTGATTAACAAGGTAATAATTAGTGGATAAAAGTGAGTAAATGACCGAGCACCTAAAATGTGAGTAATCAAATGGTAATTGTAGCCGGAATCTTATCTCCTGAATATGTGTGAACAGGTGGCAGATGGATTCTCCATCTGTATATCATGAGCAGCTCAGAATGTTGGTGTTGAAAGTTTCTTCAAAGCCTGATGTACATTTATTTTGAAGGGGGCACTTGTATGTGGATGCACGCTGCTCTGCGGTGACATGTGGGGATGAGGTGGTCACACTTTGCCTCGTTTGAAAGACACGTCAAAGTTGTCCTGAGTCCAGTTGTGCTTAGTGAGTCATACCCACTGGAGACTGGGCCTCCAGACAGCATGTCAGAGTACAAGGAAAATGACTAATGTAGATTCAATGAGTGTAACACGGCACAAAAGAAGGAGGATTTCAAGATCTTTAAATAGAGTACAAATTGCTCAGCCCTCCGAATACAGATATTATTCGATGATACTGTGCAGATGTGCTAAAACAAGTTACAGAAAAACTCTGCATTGACGAGTAAAAGGTGACACAGTGAGTTGTGACAAATGTGCATTTTTTGTTCTTTTAGTTTTTGTGGCTTTTACAGTTGAAAAAGCGGTTCTTATTAATGATGTGTTAGTTCCTCGCACTGGCAATGGTTTTCTGGGTGTGACTATATACACACGCGCACATTAAACCTAAGTGTGTTATTAGTAAGAAATTGAAGGGACATCGGTAGGATATTTTCTCAAATTGTTTCTCACATTGCATTTCACATTTTCTATCTGAAAAGAGAAAATTTAGCATTTTTATACTTAAGGACTGATGCTAAAGGTTTCATCGGTGTTAGGATAGACCTACAGTGTTGTTCAGCTGAGCTGAGTAGTTATGTACATTTTAATACGGGTTGCAGCACTGTAACACAAAACAGTATGGGTCTTAGCCATTGAGGGTAAAAAGATGTAATGGGGGGAGGTGGTGGCTGTGCATCAGTGTCAAAGGTAACCAACTTCAACCAGAAGAATCAAATGGACGATATATTAACCTCTTCCTGAAGCCCCAACTTCACTGATGTCAAACTTCAGCCAATTCAATTCACCTCATAAGTGGCATTACTCACCAAAAACCAGCTCTTGATGTTCAGTTTGGTTTCCGTCAGGGTCACTCAGCTCCTGACCTGATGATGGCCCTGTCCAAACATGGACAGAAGAACTGAACTCCAAAGGAAAGGTGAGAGTGGTATCAAGTGGATTGAGTGTGATGTCAAGAAACCCTAGCAAAACTGGAGTCAATGTGAAACAGACAGGAAACTCTCCACTGATTGGAATCATAACTAGCACAGAGGAAAATGGTCATGGTTGTTGGAGGTCAATTATCTTAGTCTCCAGGACATCACTTCAGGAGTTCCATCACTACCACCAACGCCGCTCCCCCCGCACCCCCACCAATCCCCTCCGTTGACCAGAGACCAGCATCCAACCCATCACACTTGTTTGAGAGTCTGGGACCACTCCCACCAGCCTGTGATCCTCCTGTGACAATCTCTCTGACCCCTCCAATACACCAACCTGCTCTCAGTAGAACGCCAGATTTGCGATATAGGTCTGCAGCTTGAAAGTTTATCAATTAGACTGACTATGGATCAAGGTTTCACCTAAAACAGGCCAGTCATTACATTCTGCAGGACTTTCAGCAAATACCTTCTTCTGAAGTTTCTAACCTCACCACAGCAACCACTTCCAAGAGAACTTACCTTCAGGCTAAATTCCAGGCTGTTGTGTCAGCCCTTCTGAATCAATTCAGAATGAGCAATTCATGTCCTTTCATTTTCACAGGAATAATACAATTGAAAGTTAAGCGCACTGTCTGAAATAATCAAAAGCAAAGTCACTTTTCAAGTGGTATCACCTGAGTTTCTAATCCCAGGAGATACACCACTGTTTTGTAAGTATGCCCTTGAGGATTTTATTCCACCTTTACTGCACCAATTCATCATCAGTGATGCATCTGTGTGAGGTTTCTCAATCTTTAGCATTAATACGGTCTGCTACACACCAGCTCTCATGTTATGGCAACCATTGTTATGTGGGACTGTTATTTTCATATTGAATCTGTACAGTACTAGGCGAAGAAGGTTTTCCCTCAAGTCCCACAAAGAGTACACTGTTCATATATAAACAGTGTCGCACAATGGGAATATAACTTCCTTAGGGAGTGATTATTCAGATTGCTGATACCTAACTTGAGATTCTAGTGTGTGGAGAGCGGGAATTTTAATATTCACCACAACCTGTTGTAAACTCTTTCCCTGCTGCCCTTTTGATTTATGTTCATCCCTATTTGGAACCTAATTTTTGCAACATTCTGCTAATGAGGTCTTTAGCAAACTCCAAGTTTTGTAATGTTTAGGGGTATGTTACTGCCCTATGTTACTGCCAGCCATTCTGAGCAGGCCTCAAAAAGAAGCCACTTGGTAAGTCATCATTTGACTGATAAATTAGGAATTTTCCTTTATTTATCACATTGGATGATGAGGAAGTATTTATGTAATGTGGCAAGAGACAGAATCACAACAATTGTCACAAAAAATCTTCCCATTAACAAATTGTTTATAGAATCTTATAGGGGCTAATTAAGACAACTTTGTAAAGTGTCTCTCTCTGTAACATTTCATGGTGGGTCATATAGTATCGAACTGGAAACTATCAAATCTGGTGCCCCTGATCAAGCGCCATTGTTATCTATATGCCGAGGGTTATTTCAAAGCAACATAATCATTTTTTTTTTAAATTAGTTAGTCCTAGACTAAAAGAAATCATTATATGCCTAAGCTGGATTGTTTGCACTTGCCATGATACTGTCAAATCCAGATGCAGACCTGTCACACCTATCTGACAATGAAGAAAGTAATTGTCTCCGTAAACTTGACATCGGCCTTGAATTACATGTCAACTTATTGCATCTGATGCATCTGACCTTGCAACATTTTTGGTTCTTCCTCCTTTAAGTTTCGAACAGGGATTATCAATAACATCAGTGCTACCTAGTGCATGAAATAAGTGACTGGTTCAGTCCAGCCAGCTTCATAATCTTGACCAAGCACAGGGCAATGGCACAGTCACTTGCTAAGATGGCGGCAACGCTCTTCTCAAAATCCAGTTGGTTTATTAACAGCATCTCACTACTCTTCTGCCAGTATCAATTACCTTGCCATGCCTGTAGCCTGTGACTCACCTTTAGGCTGTGTCTTGTCTCTAGCCTGTGACTCATCCTGTATTGCCACCTCGAGTTCACTAACAGTATTCTCTGGGATTTGTGCAGAAGTTTGGGTGCTTGCAGACATCAGGATGCAGGATAGTGTCAAGTGGCCTTGCTGTTCAAACAGACTGCTGTTTCCCACTACAAATTATAGGAAAGTGACAGCAATGTCCAACCAGCAGACAGAAACAGAGCTTGCATTGCAAGATAATTATATCTGTCTTTTTGTACTAAGGATTTGGAGATGCTGGTGTTGGACTGGAGTAAGCACAGTTAGAAGTCTCACAACACTCGGGTAAGCCCAGTAAGAAATCTCACAACATCAGCTTAAAGCTGGACTTTAACCTGGTGTTGTAAGACTTCTCATTGGTTGTTGTAGTAAGGATAATCTTGTCTTTGAAGTGGACTGCTAGTATTGCCACCATTGTCAGTTGAAATACGACATACATAATAACAAATATGTCCCTTGAAGCAGCCAATCTATGTATAATGCAACCAAGTTGTGCCGCTATATGTGAAGAAGCCCTTTGGATATATCATTGACTTAAATGTGTGGTTCACCAAACTGTAATTTGCACCTGTAATGTGTATCTCATATGTATGCATAGTTAAATGTGAAAGAGATCTAAGATTGTAATGGACTAGTAGTATGTTGCAGGATAACATGTAACAGCACTGATAATATCAGACATGTAACTGGTAAACGGTATTGTTAATGGAGTGGCTAACCTTGGTCAGTTCTCACTGTAAGCTGCATGTGGACCAGAGGTTTGCCTATCTTTATGTTGTAAAATACTTTCAAGGAATATCAGCATAAATCACTAAAGGAAATGTGTCATGTGATCCAGTCATAGTTTTGCTTTGAGCAGAGCACACACGCACAGCTCCTAATGTGTGCTCCGCCAAAGCAAAAGTGAAACTAATGCACCATATACAACATTGAGAGCTTCTCACACCTGATGACTGGATTCTTTATGCAGTGGAGCTGGGGCAATACTTCCTCATTCCCAACTTTTGGTACACCATTTTTTCTTATTCACTCGTGGGACATGGTATCACCTACTGGCCAGCATTTATTACCCATCCCTAGTTGCCCAAGGGCAGTTGAGAGTCAGCCACATTACTGCCAACTCCTCTAGCTTATGGCACAAGTCCCATGAAATAGCTCCTCAGAAGCCAGTGGCCATTCACCAGATTTCCTTTATTTACAAACTTATTTCCACTCTTAAGAGTGCTTCAGAATCCAGAGCATCAGTAGCTCTAATACTCCTCAATATATTTATACAGGTGAGACTCCTTGATTGGACAGGCAATCATTACCTCAATCAGGAAGCTCAGACTCCAAGAACCTAATTTCATGGGCCTCATTAAGGTCATTAAATCCTAGCCTCCCTGAACCAAATTCTAAGCACCTTCAGGCAGTCTGACCTGACAGTGAAGGACCAAAAGGCCAAACAACGTGACTTTGCTCTTGCCAGCATTTGGTTTGGCTCCCAAGGCCAGTTCAAGCTTGTTATAAATGCTTGTCAATCTGCGCATTGACAACAGATTTGAGCAAAAGATGGTGATGTTGTCTAGGTACATGGAGATTTTGAGCTGCATGGCTCCATTGCCTGGGATTATCTTATGTCCAAAATGTTCCTGACGGACTTGGCAAAAAGTTTGACAAAACACAAACTAGACAGAGGAGAGAGAACAGCCCTACCTGTCGCCGGATTTGATCGGAAAACTTTTTGATCTCCAAATATTGATTGAATTGGTGCTATTGATGTGTATGAAGAGCCGTTGGATCCAACTGTGAATTTCATCACGTAGCTGTGCAATGTATCAGGCCTTCTCCTTGTCCAAACTGATCAAGCTGATGTTCACACTCCTCTCTCTACAGCTGAGAAATTGTATCCCTGAACAACACAGGGCTGTCAGAGAGCTTCCCACTGGGCATGGCACTGGGTTGATCATCAACTCCAAAGCAGATTTCCCTGGATTGATGATGACCTTGCAAGAAATTTTGTAATCCATGTAAGGCAGTGAAGTGACTCGCCAGTTTCTGATTTCTTTCCTCTCCTCCTTTCACTCATAGATAAGGGTCATGATGCCTGTTCTTTATGGATTCTGACATGTTGCCAGTCAGAAGCAGACACTCACATAGATCTTCAGTGGATCTAGGCTAATCCAGACCCAGACTGTCGAATACAAATTAGCCATAATCCATCACTTCTGGGAGATTTATTCATTTTAAAGGACTTGCCAGCCTAAGTCATCCAGAGTTAAGTTTGTCCAGACTCTCCCACACACAGTTACAGGAGACCTCTTTAAAGGGACAGAAAGGTCATGCTATCTGTAGCCTTCACATCTTACAGTTCAGCATAAAAGGATTTGCTGATGCAGAGTATTTTAGACTGTGAAGATGGGCAAAATATTCTGCACTCTCTGGTGTTCAGTGTGGAGAGTGGACAGAGTGGAATTATGGTGCACCTGAATCCCAACATCTTCCCGTCTCCATTAGAATTAAGTTCTGGGTAGGAAGGCCACACTTGGCTTTCCCACCTGCCACCAACTGAGGCCCTTGAGGGGCCAATAATGGCCATTTTAGGGCCTTAGCCTGACACTGGTAGGATTAGCCCAAATGGACTGCCACCATGCAGCTGTGTGACCGGCTTGTCACCTCTAGGGGTAGCTGGCAGATGCTGGACCTTGGAAATGGGGGTGGCTGGTGCCTAATGAGGGATTGGAGCTTGGACATGAGGAGGCTAGTGCCTACTCGAGGGACTGGATATTGGGCAAAGAGCCCCTTGAAGACAATTCGGTATGGGGCCCATTCCAACATCTCCTGATGGAGGGACTGGATATTGGGAATGGGGGGACGGGTGCCTGATTAAGGGACTGTACACTAGGAATGTGAAGCTGGTGCCTGATGGAGGGACTGGGAATAGGGTGGCTGGGGTTCATTGAAAGCACTCTATTGCCCTTGTTGCTGATCCCCATTGTCGCTGGTGATATCCCGGTAGCAGTCACAGCCTCGCCAGTGGCATTGCTGATCACAGGAACTGCCAGCAGCTCTGGGTAAGTGAAACCTCATCTCTGGGCGCGGCGCGGGGTGGGGGGGGGGGGGGGGGGGGTGCTGCATTCCCAGAGGAGGCTTTCCTCTCATTTCACCACTGCTAATTGACTCGTGAGGTCTTGTGCATCTCCCACCAGCTCTCTAACCAGCCGGTGAGACCCCCCAGTACCTCAACAACATTCTGCCTGGCGTTACCAAGCTGCCTTCTTCCTTCAGGCTGGTTACAGAGCTGTCTGTGTGTATCTTTTAAAAGAAGAAATATGAACATGTCTTAATGTGGTCCGCGGAGCAGATTCTGGACCAGAGAAGAATTTATCATAGAATCCCAACAGTGCAGAAGGAGGCCATTCTGCCCATCAAGTCTGCACCACAACAGTCCCACCTAGGCCTATTCCTGTAACCTCACACATTTACCTTACTAATCCCACTAACCTATGCCTCCCAGCACATAAAGGGGCAATTTAGCATGGCCAATGCACCTAACCCACACATCTTTGGCTGTGTGAGAAAACCGGAGCATCCTGTTGAGGGAACCCAACAGACATGGGGAGAATGTGCAGACTCCGCACAGACAGTGACCCAAACCAGGAATTAAACCCAGGTCCCTGGAGCTGTGAGCTAGCAGCGCTAATCACTATGCCACCATCCCACCCCGAAAATATGCTACCTCTAAGTTGTGCGTTATGCACCGTTGACTGTAGGCTATAGTAGGACTAATAGTACATAACTAGTTAGTGCAACTGTTGAAATGTGAACTTTAATTCTTTTAATCACATATCTTGCCTTTGCCTTAAAGGAGCTGGTGTTTGCCCCAGACAGTGCTCTCTCTACTGCTCACGTGTCAGGCTTTGTATTTTTATGAAGGAAAGGGTGAATAGGAGTATAGATTCGTATTCAGAGACATACGCACAGTGTATCCTGTTATAATTTCCAACAGTATATTTCAGTATTGAGGATGCCATCTGACGATTATTGACATCAGGTTTTGTTAATCATGCAATCTCGTGTGGGGTTAGCTCCAGGCTTTGCGAACGGGCCAGTTGAGCAGATCTCAGTGTAATTGGAGACCTACAGTTTGCTTTGGGTCCCTCCCCAATCAGACAGCGCCTTGACTGCTGCCTTGTTATTTGCTCTGACAGTGAGGAGCACGAGCGTATGTTTCAGCTGTCACAGGGATCTTAAGGAACAGTTTGAGAAAAACCCTTTATATTGGCGGGGAGTAAGAAGACAATGAGCTTCCCAACGAGGTGTTAAACAAATCCTGTCACGGCCAATTGTTTAGCGTTGAACTGATTCACTGCAAATCAACCAGTCCTCGGTCATTCAAAACAGTTTGCTGCCGAGTACTCCTCTAACTGATTGTAGGTAGGTACTGATTCTGCATTGTTTCATGATTTAGAAATGGGTGCGTGGAAAAAAAAGCATGTGTCATTGATGTGTTCCAGCTAAGAAAATTTGCAAACACAAGTTTGACTATGTAGTACTATTAAATGAGGATTTTAGTATGAAACCTAAATAATAGTTCATATATAACTATATCAACAGTGCTTTTACTTTTTTAATTCGTTATTTGAAGAGTGGCTCAGATGAGTATTCTTTGTGACTGGCAGAAATGCAAGCATAGAGAATTGGCATGCGATTACAATTTCTGTGACAATGCGTATATAATGTGTAGAATCCGATTCATTTAATGTTCAGAACAGGTTGCTGAATTTTGTAACTAATTCTTCAGGTGTGGATGTTTGATCACTGATGTGTTCCAGAACCTGGGTAGTGTTTCACAGATATTACCAGCCTCTGCATAGCACAGTGTACTTTTTTGTGCACATGTACGTTATAGTAATCTGCGATGGTGTCATTTTGTCATCTTGCAATCTCTAAGAATTGGCAGTGCTGAATGGTAGAGAATGCCATCATTCGGAACTCTATCAGCTTCATTTGGCTTTGCACAAGAACGGTCAGATGGGTGCACATGACTGAAAGACTGTCAGTTTTGATTTGTTTTTGTATCATAAAATCCTGTTTTTATTCCCAAACGATACAGGTCTTAGAAAAAAATTTCCTGCTTTGTCTTTCTATAATATATTTTAAAATATTGATAAGGAGAGATTGATTAATGCTTTTGCAATATGGTAATATAATATGCTTGCACTTGAATCATTTTATTTATGTTTAATTGGTGATGCCAATTAGCACAATTTGATGTGGTGTGTATTTCCTATATAAATAATAGGAGACATTTGTATATGGAATTATGTTATAACTGTAGTTGGTGGTGAAATACAACAGTTTTAATTCAATTTAGTGATGTCATAAATAAGATGATAAAGCTTTTTTTATGCATCAAGGAGATTAAATTATTGCTCTTATGAATTATGCTCTTGCTAGCTATTGGCTTGTATCATATGCAGTCTTCTGTTCAATTTTCCTTACATTGTTAGATAGTGAGCACAGACTGGGAGTGTTATAAATAAGAGAGGAATTAGTGACATTTTGAGATAATGATATCAGATCAGTGGTGTAATTGTAATAAGGGGAATATTCTCTTGGAGAATGCCACATAACGTTCTGTGGGCCATATGTTCCAGCATCCTGCCTGTCTGAGGTGATGAACGAGTGTATTTCAGAGTAAAATGCAAGGGTACCTTTGTCCATTTATCAATGCCTTGCAAAAACTGTTTGAGCACCAAGTGAGGGTGGCATGGCAGCACAATGGTTAGCATTGCCACTTCACAGCACCAGGGATCTGGGTTTGATTCCTGGCTTTGAGTCACTAAATAAGTGGAGTTGCATGTTCTCCCCATGTCTGAGTGGGTTTTCTCCAGGTGTTCAGGTTTCCTCCCACGTTATCGAAGAAGTGTATTGATCTGAACAGGTGACGAATTGTGGGGAATTTCACAGTGACTTCATTGTAGTGTTGATGTGAGCCTTACTTGTGACTAAGAAGTAAAAATTTTACTTTGAAGTGACAGAAAATATTGTTGGACTGCTCACAGCATATTTTTTCATTCAGAGGTCCAACCAGTTGTTTGATTTATTATTGTCACATGTATTGAGATACAGTGAATTGTTTTGTTTCTTGTGCTTAATACAGACAAAAACATACCATTCATAGAGTACATAAGGAAGATTGCAGAATATAATGTTACAATCATAGCTAGGATGGAGAGAAAGATCAACTTAATACAAGGTAGGTCCATTCAAAAGCCTAATGGCAGCAGGGAAGAAGCTGTTCTTAATTCGGTTGATTTGTGATCTCACGTTATTGTACGTTTTCCCGACAGAAGAAGGTGGAAGAGAGTATGTCTGTGCACGGGGTCCTTCATCATGATGGTTGCTTTTCCAAGACGGTGGGAAGTGTAGGCAGAGTCGGTGGGAGGCTGGTTGTGTGATGGACTGGGCTATGTTCACAACCTTTGTAGTTTCTTGCGGTCTTTTTCAGAGCAGGAGTCATACCAAGCTGTGGTAACTTTCTGCTGACTACGAACTGAGAATGTGAGAACTTGGAGCAATAGGGATCATACCGCAGCCTCAGATCAGTGGCCTTGAGGAGTGAGGTGAATGGAGGTTGAATAAAACGTTCCAGTGAAACAAGCCTTATTTCTGGCCTTTTAGTATTTTTCAACCATAAAGTGGATAAATGCTTTTAATTTTACATGACCCTGTAGAATAGTAAGATACAGAATGAAGCCATTCAGCCCATTGAGACTACACTGGCTCTTTTGAATAGTAATCGAGGTAGACCCATAGTATTTTCATGCTTCATAGAGCCCCTACTATTTGGCCCATCGAACCTGCCCTGTCAACAATCCTACCCTAGTCTTATCCCTGTAACTGCACGTATTTACCCTACTAATCTCCCTGACACCAATGGAAAACTTAGCCTGGCTAATCCACCTAACCTGCGCATCTTTGGAATATGGGAGGAAACCGGAGCAGCAGGAGGAAACCCACGCAGACACAGGGAGAACAGCACACTGTCAGCCAAGGCTGGAATTGAACCTAGTGCTAACCACTGTCACCAGGTGATATCATTTGTGACTTTGGTTAGAGCCATTTTAGTCCTCTATCAAGGACAAAATTTGATTGGATAAATTCAAAACATGGAATTGCAGGAATGGTGTACACAGATTTGAATGGGTTTATTATTGTCATGTAATAGCATACAGTGAAAAGTATTGTTTCTTGCAGGCTATATAAACAAAGCATACTCTTAGAGAAGGATAGAGTTGTAAAAGAAGGAGCAGTTGAAGATGGGGCAGCAGTTTGCATGGACAAAAGATGGGTTTTATGAGGAAGAGGGAGGATGATGATGATGTATGCTTTGACAAGGAGTGATGGTACTTGTGAAGAGGGAGCCATTAATATGTCAACCATTATGGTAGCAGAATGGGATGTTGGCTAATTGGTGGGTTAGTAACATTGAAGCCAAGCCAGCAGGAGCTCTGTCCCAGAGAAGCTGTACTTAGAAAAGTAATAAGGGGCAGTTAAGAACTGGTTGGGAAACGTTGACGAGGTTTAACTTGATGGGGAAGAGACGATATGGATAGATGCATAACAAAATACATATAACATAGATATAAAAAAGTACATGTATTACTTTCTTATTCTTGCATCTCAGCAATATGTGAGATCAGTCAGTTATTGAAGTAGAGTAATGTTTTATCTATTGAAAACACGTATTATGCCAATAATATTATTTCTAGTGATACGTGTATGTCAGAAGAGACACACTTCCTTGGAGGTTCCTGGGGGCTGAGGGTTAAATTTGCCGCATGCCATTTTTCAAATAGTTCAGATCAATCTAAATCAGTTTTTATATTGGTATTCTGCACAAAATACCGAAACAGTTTGAAAGATTTCACAAGCAATCTAGACATTTTTCTAAATGTAATCAAATAGCAGTCTAAGACATTCTGTAAATGTACTATATAGTTTTAACAATCACATTCAGATGAAAGGAAAGGTGGCACAGAAGTTAGCACTGCTGCCTCATAGCACCAGGGACCCAGGTTCAATTCCAGCCTGGGGTGACTGTCTGTCTGCATGGAGTTTGCACGTTCTCTTCTTGTTCATGGGAGTTTCCTTTGGATGCAGGTAAAGGTGGATTGGCCATGGTAGATTGCCCCTTAGTGTCTAAAGGTGTGCAGGTTAGGTTAATTGGCCATACTAAATTGCCCCCTAGTGTCAGGGGTAAATGCATGAGATTATAGGACTAGGGCCTGAGTGGGATTGTTGCCAGTGCAGCTCAAAGGACCAAATAGCTGCCTCCTGCACTGTAGAGATTCTATGAAAGCCAATTACAATTAATTTTTGTATGTGCTGTTGTGGATTACCAAATTAATTATCAAAATACATGGTTACCTTGCTGAATAATATGCAGCAACTAGCAGGGTTCAGGGTGCAGTTTATTATCAGATGATAGTAAAAGTCACAATAGCGAAGAACAAAAAATCTGAGGTTAAGCAATAACCTAATATCAATTGAGTCCTTCAATGGACTCCTACATTGAAATAGCTCTTGACTCTTTTTTAATGTCTTTCAGCCTCTCAATATGCAATGGTTTCTAACCTATGATATTTTATGTAGAAAATATTTCTTCTGCTCTCCCAAGGTGCTCTGACAGATAGCAAAGGACGTTCTACTGCCACTTGTGCATGGATTTATTTTTACAGCGATTTTAATTGGGTGTCAAGGAGAAATTATCCACATTTAATAGATACAGCTGAGCAAAAGGATTGTTCAATTCTTCACAAGATTACAAGATAATTACGGATGAGGATAGTCAGGTTAATGTTTTCAATGGCCATAACAAACTCCTATATAATTTCAGATGCTGGAACAAGCCTGTTCAGTCTATTGCTGAAACTGGGGATCAGCTTTATTGTTCTTGCCTGCACTGCCTCCAGCTAGAATGTCTCCAACAACTTTTGTAAAATGCACGACAAATGCAAACTTTACTTGTGTTTTCTGATTATCTTTCTCAAAAGATTTCCTTTTTATACTGGTTCATAGTTTAAAATTACATGCTGTGCAATAAATAACATGTGCAGAGTTTGCATATTCTCCCTGTGTCTGCGTGGATTTCTTCCAGATGCTCGTATTTCATCTCAGTTCAAAGATGTACAGGTTAGGTGGATTGGCTGTGCTAAATTGCCTCTTACTGTCAGGGTGATTAGCAGATTGATTACAAGGGATTAAGGGGATAATGCCTGTATGGGATTGTTGTTGGTGCCAGCTCGAGGGGCCAAATGACCTCCTTTTGCATTGAACAGCTCTATGGTTCTATATTGCTTTAGCATTTTACTCTGTTCAATGGATATAAGAACTAGATGTTGATACGTCAAATTGAGTTAAGAAAGGTAATAAGTGGAATTTCATGTGACTGTTAATATTGTCAAATCAGATTAAACATTGTCCACTTCTTTGATTTATACCTTATGTTCTTGGTCATGTTTATTTTCAGCCTGTTACATCTGAGCCCAAGTTTCGCAGACTAAATCAAGGTTAGTTTATTGAAGAGCTTCAAAAATGGTTGCCCAATATCTATGGACCCTGTCTTCATTTATATAACAATGTAGCAAATGATGTTAATCATAACATGTTAGAAAGGCATCAAATTATTAGGCATGAGCTTAGTTGATGTAATTTGGCCCATTTTAACATGGGTGATATATGTTCAGTTACTAAATGGTCACAGAACTAAACAGAATAGTATGTTTCAATAGCCTATGGATAAGAACGCAAAACACAGCAATCTTTCTGTATGGACAGTATTTGCCAAGTAAACTCTGACCTTGACAAATACCATAGCATTAGTCAGTGAGAAAAGGACAAAGGTTAAGAAAACTCCAAAGTTTGTTCAACAAAATACTATTATGTGTAACAGAATTATGACGGACTACACACACATGCATGCACACACATATGTACGTGTCTGTGCGTACATGTATGCATGTTCTGAATAATGCCCAATCCCTCATGCAAACCAATCTCCCATCCATTGACTCTGTCTGCATTTCTCACTGTTCCCGGTGCCTTGGCAAAGCAGCCAACATAACCTAGGCCCCCATGCACCCCAGACGTTCTCTCTTCCACCTTCATTCATTAGGAAAAAGATACAAAAGCATGAGGTCACATACCAACTGACTCATGAAAGTTTCTTTCCTGCTGCTATCAGACTTTTGAATGGACCTGCATCACATTAAGTTGATCTTCCTCTACACCTTAGCTGTGACTGTAACACTACATTCTGCACTTTCATTTCCTTCTCTGTACGCTCTGTGAAATGTAAAAGAAACAATACTTTTCACTGCATAATAACGCATGACAATAAATCAAATAAAACTAGATGCATTATTTACACAAGTGGTTGGCACTCTTTTTGGTGCTCTTCGGAACAACAATCAATGATTTGATTATCATCATCACCGCCCACTACTGGGACAGAGAGATTGATCTGGTATAACTCCTACTAAAACGTGCCATATACCTTGTGGCCTGTGACTTGTATAAGAAAATAACCTTCCAGTGCAAGTTGGCTAAATAAGACATTGGTGAATACTGCTAATTAATTGTTTCATTAACAACATAATCGAGAATTTGGAGCAGATCTGGAAGTTCTGTGGGTGATTGTTAACATCTCTATAGCAACCCAGTATCACAGGTAACTGAGTATCTACAGACAGGCAGCTATGAGCCTGAGAGTTAAACAGCCTGTCATTGATGATAGCTACCACTGTAGAACATTGAGGTTTCTCAGTTCTTAAGCTGTCAGATAAAGCAGGATCTTAGGGAAATTAAGAGAATGGGTATTGGGAGGTTCAAAACTTGAATGATCAGCTTGACTTCCAGGAAGGTTATCTCTCCAACCTCCAATCTTCCTTCCACCAGTAAATCAAGTATGCACTTGTAGTAATCATCAAGATGCTGGGTGGAATTTTCCGCAGAAAAAGGTTTACATGAAAACTGGAGTAATTCACGTTGGTTTTATCAGTGGGAGTTCAGAGAAGAATCTCCCATACTCTGCATTGCAGTTGCCACCAGTGTGAATATCATGTGGGATGTATTCCCACTGGAGAGGCTGAAACCAGCACACTCAGTGGGCCACTTTGCACACGCTGATCTGTCAGTGATCCATGTTGAAGGCCTCCCAATTACTGGCCAGCCCTGCAATGCTGGCTCTCTGTTTCCTCACGGTCTGATCATTGCCCCAACCCCTAACCCCTATCTGGTGATCTCCAGCAACCCCCTCCTCCAAACCACTCCCCCACTCCTCCCCAGCAGCAATGCTGACTCCCCTAGCAGGCTGAATGTCATCCCCTAGCTTACTCCTCCTCACCCCTCCCATTCCCCTCCTCCCTGAGGCCAGCCCAATCAATCGCTAGCCTTCCTGCTTCCCTCACCAATCCCAACTATAGAGTGGCAGTGGGACACCTCACTCCCTCTGATATCTGCCTAGGCCCTGCCCCCCAGTCATTGTCCCATGCCTGATGCATTGTGCCAAGGTATCCCCTGGGCATGGGCAGTGTCAGGAGGCATAGGCTGGCATGCCAGGATGCCAATGCCCATGGGTATTCCCCCAGCACGCCATCCTCTGAGGGTCCCGATTGGCCCCCTTCACTCCAGCAGTATTGCGTAGCTAGGTCCCCAAAGGTGGGGAGCTACAGTAAGCCCTACTGAGAATAAAACAAGCTGGGCCTGGAGATTTCAATGCTAGGCTGCTAATAATATTAAATATATTAAAATGACCGTGCAAGTGGTCTTTGCGCCTACCCACTGATTTCCAGCACAAAGTAGACACTGTTAGCAGGGAGATACTAGCAGGGTATGAACACACACGAATCCTGCAAATCAGCCAACACAAGAATCTCCCAGCCTGCCGCACTAAAGTTAGGGCAGTATGTTAGGAAAATTGCAGCCTCTGTTTCAGTCTTTCACTGTTCCTGTTAAAAGTTAATTCTGCTAAGCAGGAGAATCTCCACAGGAGAGCATTAAACATTTCCTCCCTGAAACACATGCCATTTTCATTCTGCAGGGCTCCTGACCTTCTACAGAAGGATCAGACCAGATAATACAGCATAATTCACCCTGTTCCTCCCATGTGAAAAGGTATCATACTTTTTCAACAAACCACACAATAATCTACTGTGTTATCACTGGAGTGAAATTATGAGCATAAATCAGCCAGATCTCTTTGGTTGAGGGGTATTGAGATTGTAGCACTTCCACTGTCATGCCAACTAAGATTCACAGATTCAGTACAGATTGACACTGGAATATTTCTGAGTTTAGAACCACCCAGGTAATAACTGTTCATTAACCCACTAGTATAAGAAAAGCAGTGTACTCTTCTATTCAAATCAAATATTGCCAACCAGGCAGGTGTTTGGGAAATCCTAGCACCTATCGTGGTTTCGCCTCGGCAAATGTAAAGAAAATGTGTGCGTGTGTGAAAGATCTACAGATACGTTTAAGTTCAAACGTACTCTTGGGATTCAGATGAGTTTTCATAAACATTGTAACACAATCCCAGCTGCAAGATAATAGCACAGCCTTGGAATACATTCCCTGCCATCTGTTATACTTTAGCAATGTCAGAAATTGACATGACATTAATATGACAAGTTTGCTTCCTCCTTATCTCTGTCTCTTGTGCCCTTCTCTTTCAGCTTTGGTGATGCCCTTCACTTTAGGCCTTTGTCCTCCCCCAGTTTTCCGAACAGAAATAAAACACTAGTGTCGACGAAGTTGCGTTGATTTTTTTTAACACTTGGGGCATGACGGAGTGGGCAATATTAGTGAGCCTGTGGGAAACATGAATTACAGAATCAGAATGACTCCCTGTGACCTGTGTCACCTGTGAACACAACTGCCTGTTGGAAGGTCAGCACCTTAGAATTGGGCAACACAGGGCCAAATCTATCCTAACAAGATAATAGAAATGTATATTCGCCTCCTTGATGTAAACACAGATCCACTATAGATCTGAGAAATCAACTGACAATCCAATCTCAATGCTGTCCTTTGCAACAGACAGAGAATATCCTGGGGATAAAAGACTAGAAAGTGAATATGGCGATTGTTGGGCAGCACAAAAGAATTCCATGATGATTTGTGGGTTTAATATTGATTGAAGGTTTTGCACTCTGACGTTAATGTTTCTAAAACATTCACTTGCATATTTTTCATGTTCAATAGATGGATGTGACAGGATATTGAGTTGTAAATCAGGATTTTGAATAACAATGGCGGCTTTTAAATCTGTTGGCCATATGTTGTCTTCAATGCTCTGTGATCAAAGCACCCAGTTGTGATTAACCAGGGTCCTTTCGATCCTTCTTATATTCAGTCAGCTTCCTACATACTATTACTCAAAATTATTTCTTTCTAATATATGTAAAGGCTTTTTGTTTATATACAAATCAATCCAATTAACTTATATCATGAATATCTCTTTAAAAATAACATTTCAGCGTGCATTTTAAAATGGAAAAGTAACATCTATTAAAAATAAAGATCATAATAAATTTATTAAGAAGAATATTGTGTGCCACTAATAGATAAAAACATTTGCCCAAACTCTTATCGATTTTAAAAAAAAAAGACATAAAATAGTTAATGTGAGCATGAATGTGATGACGGTTAAAAGCAGATGGTGGTTATATGCACTAAATGCCATTTCAAAGGGCAAATATTTATGCCTCAAAGCCAGAAAACTAGGAAATGTTTACATTTTTCATACACACTATTCCACTACTGGTGTGGTCGATAGAAACAATGTTCAATTCCTGAAAGGTTTTTCCAGGAGTAGGCCCTGTCCATGCACAATGAAGATGACAAACAGCTGGAATGGTCATTTCAGTATAAGACTAATAAAGCAACACAGGCAGGAGTCAATTTTCTAAACTGGGCGTCAAGGCGCTTTGTTTGAATCATGTTAATTTTTCTTCATGAAGCTGTGTGGAATGGAATAGGTTCCAACTATGGACAATAGATGTCAATTTGGTCACCATGTATAACCATGGAACCTGATGACACATATTATCCTGCCACTATTTAAATTCATTTAATAAACAACAACTTGCATTACAGGTGAGATTTTCCAGCCCTTTCAGTCAGTGGAATCTTGCAGTCCTGTCAAAGATGACTTTAGTAAGAAATCTGACAACACCAGGTTTAAGTCCAACCAATTTATTTGAGAGTAAACTCTCAAGCTTTTGAGGTGTTTCAACCTCCATCAGGTGAATGAGGTGTTCTGGTCTCAGACAGCACAGATTACTGATTAGAATGCAAATCTTTACACCTAACTTGCTATTCAAGTCTTAGAGTGGCTAACAATGTAAGTGGAAAGAGCACTGAGCACAGGTTAAAGAGACATGTATTATCTCCAGACAGTATAGCAAGTGAGGTTTTGCAAACCCAGGCAAGTCATGGGGGTTACAGATAGTAAGATGACTTCACCATGGCAGGTTCCCCCACTGACTGGATGGATGAACTACGCATTGGCGGAAATGGACAATCCCACCGGCGGTCAATAATGAGCATCCTCTGCCACTGGAAAACATGCTCTGTGGAGACTGGAAAATCCAGCTATAGGTTAATGTACATTATAATGTAAAAACATTTCAAAGCCCTTCACAGGAGCATCATAAAACAAATATATAATACCAAGCGACATAAGGAGATATTAGGCCAGATGACCAAACACTTGGTCAAAAAGGAATGCTTTAAGAAGTGGAGAAAACTGAGGTAGAGAAGTTTAGGGAGAGATTAAAGAGCTTGGGACCAACACAACTCAAGACATAGCCATCAACAATAGCAGTAGTTTAAGTTTATTTGTGCCATACATCTGTTTACACAAAGTCCAATGAAAATCTTCATTGACCACACTCTGGTGCCTTTTTGGGTACATGGAGGGAGAATTTAGCACAGCCAATGCACCTAACCAGCACTAAACAAAGCTAAAATTAAGGATGCTCAAAAGGCCAGAATACAAAGAGGCCAACAGATTTTTTTTTTTTTATTTAGTCATGGGACATAGGCTTTGCTGGCTAGCCAACATTTATTGCCCATCCTTTGTAGGAGGGTTGTGGGCCTGGAAGAAATTCCAGAGATAGGGATGGGCAAGGCCATGGAGGAATTTGAAAA
This sequence comes from Sphyrna mokarran, assembly GCA_024679065.1. Classification (NCBI taxonomy): domain Eukaryota; kingdom Metazoa; phylum Chordata; class Chondrichthyes; order Carcharhiniformes; family Carcharhinidae; genus Sphyrna; species Sphyrna mokarran. Next base: position 27,671,617 of record JAGIQG010000019.1, read on the forward strand.
CCAGAATGAGAATATTAAAATGAAAAATATTGCTTGACTGGGAGCCAGAGATCACTGGTGACAGGCGTGAATTAAGAGGACAGGACTTGAGTGAAGAAACGAGCAGAAGAGTTTTGAATGTTTTAAGTTTACAGAGGGTAGAATGTGGAAGAGCAGCAAGGAGCTAATTGGAATAGCTAAGTTTTGAGATGAGGGTTTCTGCAGCAGATAAGCTGAGGCTGGAGTAAAGTCGGGCAAGGTTACAGAGGTGGAAATTGACAGTCACAATGATAAATATGCTGATTTTATCATAGTGATAAATATTCTTCAACTTGATTTTCCTACAGATTTTCAATAAGCCACTTTCAAGTATGGAAACAAAGGCAAGTCTTCAGAGGACATAAAGCAAAACTCTACAATTTCAATTATTCATTAAAGCTTAAACTCTCTCAATTGGATCCCAAGCTAGCAACTTGCTCCCATCTGTCCTAGGGAAAACAATTCTATGTAGGACATAGGACATTGGTTAGCACTGCTGTCTCAGCACCAAGGACCCATCTGATTAGCTTGCCATGTCTAAACATGAATGGAAGATGGGCATTTGTACTTGAGTGACCAGGAAGAGAACATCGATGTCTCAGTGAAGAGAGGGAGCAAACCAGAGTTTCAATCCTCATTCCTCAGGTTCGATTCCTGGCTTGGATCACTGTCTGTGCGAAGTCTGCATGTTCTCCTCGTATCTGCGTGGGTTTCCTCCAGGTGCCTTGATTTCCTCCCACAGTCCAAAAGACATGCTGGTTAGGTGCATTAGCCATGCTAAATTCTCCCTCAATGTATCCAAACAGGCACTGGAGTGTGGCAAGTATGGGATTTTCACAATAACTTCGTAGTAGTGTTAATGTAAGCCTACTTGTGACACTAATAAATAAATTTTAAACTTTCTTTTAGTGGATTAGAGTGAATACATTTCTCCAGATGTCTCAAGGCATAACGAGTATATATTAAAAACATCTCTAATAATTCTCAATTTTTCTGCAGCTTATTCTGATCAGACAGAATACTGATTGCTCACAAAATGGCCAAGTTATTTCATCTTGTGGTCCTGGGAATCTTTTTGGAGTGCAGGAAAATTTTCAGTCATCAGCAGACCTTGCCACGTGTGAGCCTCACATCTGAAGGTAAGTGCAAAATATTGAGAGTATAAATTCTGAAGTTCAGCAACGTTAAATATCCATTTCATGATGATGTATTGGGCTTTTCATTGACAAAGCAGCAATATTGTAAAAGAAACTGAAGAAAGGTGTGTGTGCTGTAAAATAGACACAGCTGTGACTACATTTTTGTGGAAGTTACTGAGGTCAAATGGTACACAGGCGTCTAATGCAGTCGTTTTTTTTGTGTGTGCAAGCAAGTAAGAAAGTCCTTCAGCATATCGACAGATCGGATGTTGGTTAATTAGGCACTAAGTGTGTATAAAAGGATTATTTGTTCAGCAAAGAAAATTTTAAACAGCACCATTATTTTCCGCTCTGACGAAGGGTCATTCGGACTTGAAACGTTGGTCCTGTTCTCTCTCCAGAGATGCTGTCAGAAATGCTGAGACTTTCATTTTATGGTTGAACATTTTTGGCCAGAATTTTACTACCCCTACCCGTCACAGGAATCAGAGTGGGCAAGGGGTGGAACCTCGGGTAGGATTTTATGGTTTTGGGACAAGCGAGACCATAAAATCCCATCCTTTAAATGATTTATTTGTATAATCATTCATAATTCTGTCTCATTCATTCATTTCAACAGAAGAAATAGATGTAAGTTTGAATATCTGGGAATTTTATTCTGTGCAGCTGATAGAATCTGTACGTAGAGAGGCAGAATGGAACATTGAGCTGAAATTTAGAAATCAAGAAAAAATGCACAATTAATTTGTCTTTATGGCAAAAGAATGTACTTGCTTCCTTTAGAACATCTGTTTTCACATTAAACAGCATCTGATTAGCTTGCCATGTCTAAACATGAATGGAAGATGGGCATTGTACTTGAGTGACCAGGAAGAGAACATCGATGTCTCAGTGAAGAGAGGGAGCAAACCAGAGTTTCAATCCTCATAGAATCCCTACTGTGCAAAAAAACAGGCCATTTGGCCCATCAAGCCTGCACTGACCACAATCCCACCCAGGCACTATCCTGTAACCTCACATATTTACCCTGTTCATCCCCTGACATTAAGGGGCAATTTAGTATAGCCAATCAATATAAAAGGCACATGTTTGGACTGTGGGAGGAAACTGGAGCATCCAGAGGAAACCCATACAGATAAAGAGAGAATCTGCAAACTCCGCATGGACATTCACTCGATTGGAATTGAACTCGGGTCTCTGATGCTGTGAGGCAGCAGTGCTAATTACTGTGCCATCATGCTGCCATGCCATTCTGGACTGAATTTTTTTTTTTTTGGCAAAGGTTTTCTTGTACTGTTTTTGGAAACCATTACATCATTAATTACCAACACCAACCAAACTCGGATATCTTGTTGATTGTCAATCCTGAATTCAGAACTGAGATTCTGGTCCCAAATCACCAGAGACACTGTGGTAGGAACCTTATATTGGGTTATTGACTTAGAGCCAGGAATGCTACCAGTAAGAAGCTATTCTGACTTTTAAAAATTAGATTTGGTGCAAGTCTAAAACATTGTTTCTGATCAGTTGAGTTATTGGCTAAAGTTCACCTGAAAATAAATTGGAAGGAATGTTAAATGTTGCTCTGGTTTACACAATGTATAACACTTATGAAATAAATCTGGCGAATTGACGATTAAGTCCACTTCCTGTATGGAACTGTCACTTTGTGACAGAATGTCCAATACAGAGGCATTCAGCAAATATCAATTATGAAGCTGTCAACAAACTTTGCCCTACTGAAACAAACTTTGTTACATTAGCATTTTTCCAATCCACTGGAACTTTTCCACAGCAAAAGGAATCTGGAATATTATAACCAATAGATTTGCTATCTCCATTGCCATTTCCTTTAATGTCCTCTGGTGTGGGCCACTGGGCCTGGGGAATTTGTCTGCCTTCAATCCCAATAGTTTGAGTACTATTTCCTTATTGCTGATTGAGTAAGTTTCTCCCTTTCTATTTACTCTGCATTATCTGTACTATTGGGATAATATTATTGCCCCCCACCATGAAACCCAAGACAAAATATTTATTTAACATCTCTGCCATTTTTGTGTTCCCCTGTATTAACTCTCCAGTCCCATCCTCCAAAGGATTCACTTTAGCTGATGTATTAGATAATATAAATATGCTTCTGCCTTTGAATGGAATCACTTGCATGCTGGTAAGTTCTTGATTTCCATCGTAGAAACCTTACAGTACAAAAAGAGACCATTTGACCCATCGAGTCTGCACCAACCACAATTCTACTCAGGTCCTACCCCCACATCTCTACATATTTACCCACTAATCCTTCTAACCTATGCATTTCAAGATAACTAAGGGCAATTTTAGCATAGCTATTCAAGCTAACCAGCACATCTTCAGACCGTGGGAGGGAACTGGAGTACCCAGAGGAAACCCATGCAGACACTAAGAGAATGTGCAAACGCCACACAGTCAGTGAATCAAACACAGGTCCCTGGAGCTGTGAAGCAGCAGTGCTAACCACTGTGCCACTATGCCATCCATCAATGGTAATGGAATGTGAGATTAGTTGCCTACACTGCAGCAATCACTGCAATTCACTGTAATGATCAAACAAATTTGAATATTGAGTTCGATGTACGTGTTATTGCTAAATTCATATCTTCAAATATGAAGCAAGCAGTTTATTACCTTGATTTTAATTGCACAGGTTTTTTTGTGAAATCACTCCTCTAAAACACACCGAGAGCAAACTGTAGGATGTCATTTCAGCCTCAAAGCTGGATTGACTTACCTACCGTAACTAATGTGCACCCAGGGCTATTGCTCACTTTTCACTTGGTGTAAAGTTTTAGTGATCTGCCAACACAGTCAGAGCAAGTATTCCAGATATTTGGCAATCGATGAATCATTTGCTTTCAATCTCAGTAAAGCTTAAGACGATTATGAGCATCGGAGGTATCTGAGATTGACTTGCTTCTTAAAGTCAATCTTCAGAGAGAGTACAGAAGAGATTTTTTTTTTCTTAATGGTTCCAAATAGAGTGGACAATCTGGCATTGTTTTTCCTGACTGCAAGGAAAAATCAAAAGAGATTTGAGAAAAGTTGTGACTATCATGTAGTTCAGAAAGATTAGTAAGAGTTTTCAGTTGGGGCATGAATTTAAAATATAAACAGAAAATGCTGGATGAATTCAGTAAGTCCAGTGCATATGTGGAGAAACAGAGTTAACGCTGTGAGCCTTCTCAGTTCCATAAGGACTCACAACATTAACGGTGTTCCTCTCCCCACAGATGCTGCCAGACCTGCTTAGTTTATTCAGTATTTTCTGTTTTTTATTTCAGATTTCCAGCATATGCAGTATTTTGCTTTCATGGGCAGGAATCTTAAATGTGATCCACAAAAGAAGCAAAATTGAGATAAGAATCTTACCAGTGTGATGGTGGATACAAATTCTATAATTGACTATGCTAAAATTGCCCCTCAAGGTCCCGGGATGCATAGGTTAGAGGGATTAGCAGGTTAAATATATAAGGTTACGGGGATAAGACCTGGGTTGGATTGTTGTCAGTGCAGACACAATGGACTGAATGGCCTCCTTCTGCACTGTAAGATTTCCATGGTTAAATGATTCTATGAATAAGTTTATTTATTGGTGTGATGAGTAGGCTTACATTAACAATGAAATGAAGTTACTGTGAAAATCCTTTAGTCACCATACTTCTGCAGTGTACCCGAACAGATGCAGGAGGGTTTCACACGGCCAGTGCACCTGACCAGCACATTTTTCAGACTGTGGGAGGTAACCAGAGCACCAAGAGGAAATCCATGCAGACATGGGGAGAATGTGCAAACTCTACACCAAAGCGACCCATGCCCAGAAATCGAACCAGATCCCTGCCACTGTGATACAGTAGTGTTAACCATGGTGCATGCCACCGTGCCACTTTCAAAAGGGAATTTGATAAATATTGAAGGAAAAGAAAAAACTACAGGGATACTGGGAAAGAGCAGGGGAGTGAGACTTTTCCTATTTTTCTCTGGGGGAAAAAAACCAGTGCAGACTCAATGGACCAGATGGCTTCCTCCATTGCTGTACTGTACTAGTCAATGACTGTATGAACATTGTACCATTTTAACTACACCATAATACAACTGATGCTCTCAAAAACCATAGAGCAGGCATAATATACCTGTCCATAAGGAGCATTACTGAAGTAAGAGCTGGAGGCATATTGAACTCTGATTGTTATTCTGTTGAAATAGCTTTCTTGTTTCCTAGCAGAAGTCATCAAATGTACAATATTGTAATGGAATAACATTCAGTCAGTAAGGAGTTAACAGGTGCAATTTGCAGAGCTATATAAAACAGTAAAGGAAAAAAATCCGCAGTAAATGTAGCTGGATTTGCCAATGTCAAGCTTCATAACTGTGTGGAAGGCCTGAATGGTTTTCAGTCACATCAGTGCCAGGTGTTCCTCACAATGATGCCACTCCAGGTGGCCCTCACTCTACAGTTTAATTTGTGATAGCTGTATAAAAATGCCTATGAGGATAATTGCGCCGTTTTGCAAGTATATTCACTTTCCTGGGTTTATAAAGTGGAAGCCGTTTTAAAAGCCTGTGCAGCCATTCTTAATGATTGTTTAGCAAGACTGCATGATTTTCTGCAGTTCCCAGGCTCTTTGTAACTCCGCGATGGTGCACTGTTACCCAGTGAATAATGTTGCCATTAGCACTTGAACAGCCAACGTTAAACAGACCTGCTTTACATTTCCATGTGCCCATTTATTTCACTAAAGGCACTTGTCGTTTCACAGGGCTTTTGTAAGTATGCCACAGTCTAATTTCTATGCAAACATTAAATTAGGAAAATAGTTAAGGGTCACACAAATTCCATGATTTTTTTCTCTCTCTAATCAATTAATTCACCCATTGCCACCTCAAAGACAGGAATTTGAACTTGCTTATAATCTGAATGTGTAGTGTCTTGATTAGAAATGCCCACTATTTAAAATATTCAACTTCCATCTGGTTTGGCACCTGCCGGAGAGGGAGGCATTACCCACAAAGAATAGAAATAGAGTCGGCCAATGTTAATGAGTGCAGCTCTAATCCCCATTGTAAAGCACAGGATAACAAGTTACATTGCAATTTTCAGTTTCTCCTCAGGATGCCAACTTGAGTGAATGCAAGACCTTCTGGTCTTAAACCGTGGATTCAACCTTCCCGTTAAGCATTAAACAATCTAATTTCACAAAGTTAAATATCCCTGTTCAACTTTGCAAGCCTGCATGTTTTGGTGTGAAGATGACATTTGTATAAAAGATGTACTTTTTTTTTCTATATGCCGCATCATTGGTACAGTATATCCGAGAAACATGATGATTTGGCAAGTCTGGGTCTCGAGGTAAACAACTTTGATTCTTTGACAGACGTTAATGTTTGTCTAGAGAAAGAAAAGATCAGTTGTATTTAGTTCATGTTATATGTTAAGGGATCCTGAACATATGAATTAGGAGCAGGAGTAGGCATTTGGTTCTCAAGCCTGCCCTACCATTTTATATGCTCATGGCTGATCTGACTCCAATCTCCTACCCTTTAACTGTCTTGTCAATCAAGAATTTATCTACCTTGCTTTAAAATATTCAGTGACTGTCTCCATTGCTCTCTGGGAAAGAGAATTCCACAGACTTACAACCCTTTGAGAGATTTTTTTCTCATCTCCATCTCAAACAGGAGACACCTTATTTTTAAACTGTGTCCCCTAGTTCTAGAGTCTCCTGCAAGAAGAAACATCCTTTAGCATCCACCCTGTCAATCCTCAGATCACATGTTTCAAATACAATCAATTCTCAGTCCTTTAAACTCCAATGGCCCAACCATTTTCACAAAATAATCTCTTCATCTGTGAACTTTCTCTGAACTGCTTCTAATGCACCTATGTCCTTTCTCAAATAAGGAGACTTAAAGTCTACATGCTGCTCCAGATATGGTCTCACCAACACACTGTACAATTTTCTTTTATTCATTCATGGGACATGGGCGTCGCTAGCTGACCAGCATTTATTGCCCATCTCTTGTTGCCTTTGAGAAGATGATGGTGAGCTGTCTTCTTGAATCACTGCACTCTGTTGTATGAGTTGACCCACAATGCCATTAGGGAAGGAATTCCAGGATTTTTACCCAGTGAATGCAAAGGAATTGCAATATATTTCCAAGTAAAAAGTCTCACAACACCAGGTTAAAGTCCAACAGGTTTATTTGGTAGAAAAAGCTACCTTGTAGATCTTTAACCTCGTGTTGTGAGACTTCCTGCTGTGTTTATCCCAATCCAACGCTGGCATCTCGTGTCATATATTTCCAAATCAGGATGGTGAGTGGGTTGGAGGAAAACTTGCAGCTGGTGGTGTTCCCATTTATCTGAAGCCCATCTCCTTCTAGATGGAAGTGGTCATGGGCTTGGAAGAGATGCTGTCTAAGGATCTTTGGTGAATTGCTGCAGTGCATTTTGTAGATAGTACACACTGCTGTTACTGAGCATCGGTGGAGGGATTGAATGTTTGTAGATGTGTCAATCAAGTGGACTGCTTTGTCCAGGATGGTTGTTGAGCTTCTTGAGTGTTTTTGGAGCTGCACCCATCCAGGAAAATGGAGAGTATTGCATCACGCTCCTGACTTCTGCCTTGTAGATGGTGGATATGCTTTGGGGAGTCAGAAGCTGAGTTATTCGCTGCAGTATTCCTGCTCTTGTAACCGTTGTGTTTGTGGTGAATCCAGTTGAGTTTCTGGTCAATGGTAATCTCAAGGATATTGACAGTTGGGGATTCAATGACAGTTACACCATTGAATGTCAAGGGCAGTAGTTAGAATGTCTCTTGTTGATAATGGTCATTGCCCACCATTTGTATGGCGTGAATGTTACTTGATGCTTGTCAGCCCATTCTGGATAGTTTCCAGATCTTGTTGCATTTGTATAGTAATTGCTTCAGTATCTGAAGAGTCACAAATGGTGCTGAACACTGTGCAATTATCGGTGAACATCCCCACTTCTAACCTTTATGGTGGAGTGAAGGTCATTGATGAAACAACTGAAGATTGTTAAGCCTAGAACACTATCCTGAAGGACTCCTACAGAGATGTCCTGGAGCTGAGTTAACTGACCCTCTACAACCATTTTCCTATGTAGCAAGTATGACTCCAACCAGCAGAGTGTGCATTCTGATACCCATTGATTCCATTTTCACTGGGATTCCTAGATGCCACGTGTGTTTGATTTGTGGCTTTGATGTCAAGGGCTGTCACTCTCACCTCCCCTCTGGAACTCTTTCGTCCATGTTTGGACCAAGGCTATAATGAGGTCAGGAGCTGAGTGACCTGGCAAAACCCAATCTGACATCAGTGAGCAGGTGCTGCTTTTATAGCACTGTTAATGACTGTTCCATCACTTTGTCTTGTTTTTGTGCACAAGGTATATTGTGAGCAATTTTCCATGTTGTTGGATAGATGTCAGTGTTGTAACTGTACTGGAAGAGCTTGGCTAGGGGAGCAGCAAGTTCTATTATCTTTAGTACTATTACTGGAATATTATCAAGGCCCAATGCCTTTGCAGTATCCAGTGCCTCCACCTGTTTCTTGCTGTCACGTGGAGTGAATTGAATTGGCTGGAGACTGGCATCTGAGATGCTGGGGCCACTGGAGGAGGCTGAGATGGATCATCCACTCAGCACTTCAGGCTGAAGATTGCTGTGAATATTTCAGTCTTATCTTTTGTACAAATGTGCAGGGCTCCTCCATCACTGAGAATGGGAATCAGTGTGGAACCACTTTCTCCAGTGAGTTGTTTAATTGTCTACCACCATTCTCGACTGGATGTGGAAGGAGCACAGAATTTAGCACTTATCCATTGGTTGTAGGATTATTTAGCTCTATCTATGACTTGCTATTTTTTGATGTAAAGATGCCGGCGTTGGATTGGAGTGGTAAGAACTCAGTAAGAATTTAGCAACACCAATTACTAATCCAACCGATTTATTTGATAGTAAAAAAGCGAGCTTTCAACACTCCCGTGTCTTCATCAGGCAAGTGCAGTGTTCTGGTCCAGAACACTGCACTTGCCTGATGAAGACATGGGAGTGTTGAAAGCTCGCTTTTTTACTATCAAATAAATCGGTTGGATTAGTAATTGGTGTTGCTAAATTCTTACTGAGTTCTTGCTATTTTTTTGCCATTTGGAGTGCAAGTAGTCCTGTTTGGTAACTTCACCAGGTTGACACCTCATTTTTTGATGTGCCTGGTGCTGTTCCTGGCATGCCCTCTTCATTGAACCAGGGTTAAACCCTTGTAGCAAAACTTCCCAACTTTAGTATTCCATTCTCTTTGCAGTAAACAATGACATTCCATGTATATTCTTAATCACTTGTTGTACCCGCATACGAACGTTTTGTGAGTCATGTACTAAGACATCCTTCTGTACCTCAGTTCTGCAATCTCTCTCCATTAAAATAATATGCTGCTTTTCTATTCTTCCTGCCAAAAGTGGATATATTCATATTTTCCTACACTGCACACCATTTGCCAATTTTTGGGCACAAACGTATATCCCTTTGCAGACTTCTTGGGCGAGATTCTCTGGCCTCCCTGTGACATTCTGTTGCCAGCAGGAGGTGGCGCATTGTTTGCTATTGGTGGGATTCTCGGTCCTGCACTGTCAATTCCCACTGACGCCATCCCGTCCGGGGTGAGGGGGAACCTACAGATGGGGGAAGGGAGCTGCACTGCTGGTGGGACCAAAGAATCCCGTCAGCATGCATGGCCAGAAAATTCCGGTCCATATTCCTCTTCACAACTTACCTATCTTTTTGTCATCAGCTAATTTAGTAAGCATGCATTTGGCCCCTTTATCCAAGTCATTGATATAAATTATAAACAGCATAGGCCCTGGCACTGACCCCTGTGGCAGTCCACTCAATACATCCTGCCAATTTGAGATGAAAGTCAACCTTTTTCCTAATCCTTCTATATTCTGATGTTTCCATGACAAGCAGATAATTACAGGAAGGTTGAGGCAATTTAAAAATAATTCCCTGGGAGGAGTGCTAATTCGTGATAGATTTCCTGCTGCATTAAAAATCAAGTTGAGTGAAATAGAAATATATAAATCTCCTGTACGGTGAAAGTGGCATGTCAATATTCTTCACTGTTACTCTTGCAAATTATTTTGAAATTGATGAAACAGTGTTCTGTCTGCAAGTTAGAGATTCTTTATTTGGGGCTAAAATAGTTCATAAAGCAGCTGGAGTTTGGGGGGGAAAAAAACAATTGTAATCAATAGCAGCAAATGGATACAATGGTGCAATGTATATTACACATTATTACTGCTTGAGCTATGTATACATATGTAACCACAAGCTGCAGTCAGAATGGAGCCAGTGGGTAAGGTTGGAATTATGGAATCAAGAATTTTCACCTATTCCGGTTCTTTATTTTCCTGGATTCCACATATACTTCCTGCTAAGAACTATTTTGGTTCAACTTTTTATTGCAGCAATTCAGGTCCAATGTGTTTGTTATATTTCCTTTCATTCATCCAAGTCACTGTGGTTTCTTGCAATTTAGTTCATTCTTCCCTCAGAGGAGAAATCATTGGATTCCTACAGTGCAGAAGGAATCTACACCAACTGTCTGACAGAGCATTTTAACCAGGCCCCAACTCCTGCCCTATCCCCATAATTGCACACGTTTACCTCTCTAATTTCCCCAACCCACAGGTCTTAAGACACTAAGGGGCAAGCCACCTAACCTGCACGTCATTGGACTATGGGAGAAAACTGGAGGGCTTGGAAGAAACCCATGCAGACACAGGGTGAATATGCAAACTCCACATACGCAGTCACCCAAAGTTGGAATTGAACCTGTGTCCCTAGCACTGAGGCAGTAGTGCTAACCACTGTGCCACCATACTGCCCAATCAGGATTGTCATTAATTTCTCCCTGTAGTATTTTAACATGGGAATGAGCAGTTCAAACACCTGAATAAGTAAAGCATCGAAAGGAATCTGATCAAAGCAAGTAAATGATCATAAGAGCATCCATCAGACATTTCACATAAAAATTGTGACTCGTTAATTGATTTTGTTATTAGAAACAAGCAGTTAGCTTGGACTGGTCTGGATTAATTTCAGCACAATCCCCATCTTGGTGTTTTGCCCATTCCAAATGCAACAATATCAAAGGACCAATGACATTACGCATTGTCAGAATGGCTTCCAACTTCTGGTTAACAAAAATACTCAAGATGGTGATGGTTTTGATACTTTCATCTACATTTCCAAGGAATCTTGTTTGCCTATACTCAAGTGCAAGGTTACTGAAGGTCAGCCAATACAATTCAAAAGCCAACATATTGTTTAAGAACTTCCTCCTCCACAGTGCACGCAATGACTGCTCAACTTTCACACAAGGGAATTGTTGAGTAAGAGCACATGACATCAAACTTGATAAGAACTCAACTCAAGATCAATCACAGCTTGTGGGGGAAGTTTCCATGGAGGAGGGATGTGATAGAGGGGAAAAATAAGAGCTTGAAATGATCATGTTTTTTTTTTAAAAAAAGCCCATGATTCATTGTTACAGTTTTTTTATATTCATTCATGGGACATGGGCATCACTGGCTGGCCAGAACTTATTGCCTATCTGAAGTTGTCCTTGAGAAGGTGGTGGAGACTGCCATCTTGAACCGCTGCAGTACTTTTTGATACAACTGAGTAATTTGCTAGGCCATTTCAGAGGGCATTTGAGAGTCAACCACACTGCTGTGGCTCTGGAATCTCATGTAGGCCAGACCAGGTAAGGATGGTAGATTTACATCCCTAAAGGATATTAGTAAACCAGATGGATTTTTCTGACAATTAACAATGGTTTCATGGTAATTATTAATTCCAGAATTTTTTAATTGAATTCAAATTACACATCTGCTGTGGCAGGATTTGACCCTAGGTGCCCAGAACATTAACTGATTTTTCTGGATTAATAGTCCAACGTTGGTACACCAGGCTATCACTTCCTGCTTGCATCAATGTCATCTCATATCTATTTTAACGTAGATGCAGATTTTCCCCATTGTGATGACCTTCTCTGTCATGGGGGAAAATAGCAGAATTCCTGAAAATTCATTTTTGTGAGAATGGGAATGGAGGCATTTTGTGCATTTGCTCAAATTAGAGGCAGCTGATCATTTAAATCAGCAGCTTCAGTCTGATTTTGGTATCCTGGGAGTGCGGAACCAAAATGTGTGCAGAGTAGACCTGGTAAGATCAGTTCTGAACTGGCCTATCTCTTTGGATAACCAGAGATAATCGTTGAAGAAGTAGAGCGTCCCTGTGAAATTTTCTTAAAAATGTTATTCACAGATTAGAAATGGCACAAAACAAATTCTGTGAATCCAAGAAAGTAGGAGGATGTGAAATGTGTAACCACACTAAATGCATTAATGCTTGAAATGAGATGGTGCCCTTTGCTCTGGCACAGACCTAAAGTGCCCATCAGGTGAGGTTGGTGGAGCTGGCTGCTGGTGTTTAACAGTCATCTATTCCAGTGACTGTTGTGCCAGCAGTGTGACTGTCCTGTTAATGACCCAACTCTTCTTGTTTCCCGTGGATACCAGAACTCATACTTTGAACAGACTGATCCAGATCACTGAGGGAGGCATCCTGGCAGATACACTGCTCCCCAAGTAGTGTTGCTGGTGTCTTTCCATGAGACTGACCAATCCCTCATGCTCACAGTTCATGAGTTTGAGCCATTGGGAAAAATGACAGTAATGAATTCCTCCTTCGCAGTCCTAGAAGGCCCACAGTCTCAGGGAACTCTGCCAAATACCCAAACATTTGCTGCTGATTATCAAAATACTGTAACCCCAGAAGGTGAGCCTTGAGGCTGCTCTGTTCTGTTTAATGCAGCATTCTCTGAAGGAGAAGTATCTGACTCTCAGACTTTCTCTGATGCAATGACTTTCATCCTGTGCCACTGGCTGTAAATGTGCAATACATTCCTCCAAGTGCTTGGATCTGAGTTGGATCAGAGTGTAGGTTAATGTGATGTGAGGCTGCCACATCACCGTCTCTCTTACTCTCCTCTTGATTGCCAAGAGATGGTCTGGCCTGGGAGAATGAAGGAGCAGAGCTGGGATCTGTGTGGGATGCAAAATAAGTTATTTAGAAATAGTCCTTTTTATTGTGAAACACTCTTTCTAATGTAACTCCCATTGCCTTTAACCATGATCACTCTTCCTTGTGACATGATCCCATCATTGTGCTTCCTCCCATACTAATGTCCTCTTGTGCTCAATGAAGTGACAATATGTCCTCCACAATAATCACCATGTGTCAGGACAACTTCAACACCACCTTTATCAGCTGCTGAGGCTGATTCTCCAGCAGGCACCTTGGCAATCTCCATGGCCAGCTGTTCCATGGGATGGATGTATCTCAGCCAGGTTAGCCCAACCCCTAGTCCGACTATCCCCTTAATATTCTTCATCCTTTTTCGACTGACTGCAAATGCAACAGGTTTAGATGCAACAGCTGGTGCATTATTAGACTTTGTTAACAAGTGTTAAAGTTGATGTGCATCACAGGAACAAGTTAATATGGGCTTTCTGATGCATAATATTATCCGAAAAATATACACCTGCTTTGAAATACAAGGTTATTCAGGAATCTTAATATTTCTAGCAAGAAATTCATCTGGCTTTGCTGATTTCTCAATATTAATAGGCAGAATTGACCTGCAGCAAGATATCTTTAAATAGTTTCTGCTTGCTACACATGGGCCATTCCAGACAAGTGATGCCAAACTTTTAATTTATCCTACCTTATTCATTTTCACATGGATGTATACTGATCTTCCACTGCTGTGTCCTATAGCCAAGCACAAGAATGCAAATGTCAGTGTTCTATGGCAATTGCACCACACCGGTTTCCAGATCCCAGTTATTGTTATGTTTTGATATTTTTCCACATCATTTAATATGGATGCAGTAATTCTTGAATGTGCAAATAACAATGATACAGTGGATTGTATAACCAAACTTAGTTGATTTCAATGTTAAACTCTGGCAGGCCAGAAATCCATTTTGTTGATTAAGTAGATGATGCATGCCTTAGGTCAACGTGTGCTGTATTTAAAGTAAAATATTAAACAAGGCTGGCTCGGATAGATATTAGTGATTTTTGAGGCACAATTTCAAAATGAACAAGGAGCTCTTCTGGCTAAAGTTCTTCCGTCAAACAAAACAACCAACCAATTTGTCATTCATATCATTGTCTCTTAAAGGACAATGTACCTGACCTGTTGACTCCCAGTACAACAGTTATTCATCCTACATGAAACACTTTGAGATATTTCTGAGAAGGTGATAAGTGTATACAAATTGCGCTAAAGTATCAATATGTGCATGCAAAGCATTAAATATAAAGATTTATGCATCTTTATAACAGTGTTAAACTGTATTGCAACTAAATGGGTGGCATGGTGGCACAGTGGTTAGCACTGCTGGCTCACAGTGCTAGGGATCTGGGTTCGATTCCCAGCTTGGCTCACCTGTGTGGAGTCTGCACATTCTCCCCATGTCTGCATAGGTTTCTTCTGAGTGCTCCAGTTTACTCCCACAGTCCAAAAATGTGCGGGTTAGGTGGATTAGTCATGCTAAATTGCCCCTTAGTGGCAAGGGGACTAACTAGGGTAAATGCATGGGGTTATAGGGATAGAAATTGGATGGCATTATGATCAGTGCAAACTTGATAGGCCAAATGGCCTCATTCTGTACTGTAGATTCTATAATAAATCACTCTCAAAATATCATCTAGAGCAAATGCAGATAAGTTGAGTCCCTTTCTATCTAGAAACACATCAGACTCAGCTATTGAATAAATGATACCTGTTATTTCTGATTGAAATCACAAGTTATTGATGGTTTCAAATAACATTGCCCTTCAGTTAGTGCAGCTCCTGGTTTTCCTGATCAGTTCATATCTCTTGTTTCTCAGAGAAACATCCCAAATGCTTAGTGTCCCAGCAAATTAGCTCCTTCTGCTCAATAGAATAGTCTCTCATTTGGAAACTAAGAACAGAATGTTGCTTATTGTTTTGAGAATGCAAAGTCATCCATCATTATGGAGCAGAAACTCCTCCACAAGGTGCTCTGTGACTGCAGCTGTCATCAAGTAGACCATGGGACTTTGTGTGGAGCAGGAGCTGGTGTCTCAGAGTCTGGCTGGAGCATTGGCTCTCTCGCCTGTCACTTAGAGCTGCTTACTGATAGCTGCTGTCTCCTGATGCCATGGATAGCTGCACAGCTGATATATAAATTCCATTAGACCTCTGTCATTACTGGCTTTAAATTACTGCTAGTAGCTACCTACCACTTGTGGGCAGTTAGCCCTTCCACTCTCTTGTCCCTGATTCAAGGAAAATAGCTGAAAGCAGGATGGTGCCAGTAAAGCAACGTGCTGACTGATATCGCAAAAATGACATGCCTGCTTGTCTTGGCCCCCCCCCCCCCCCCCCCCCCATATTAGTATGAAAATCTGCTCCAATTACCTTTTGGTCTCCTAATCGCACAATTTTCCAATTGTTACACCACGCAGCCAAACTCTCTCCAGTCCATTCAACTTCATAACTCCCTCTTAACATTGTTAAAATTCTGCATTTTTATTGATTCTTTTTGTTTTATTAAGTCTTTATGAGTTCATCACAGTATGTGACCTGGCCTGAACACCACCCACTCACTCTTTCCACGCCTGCCGAGTGTAGATCCAATTCCTGGCTCTGTGCTGAGGTATGAATCATTAACACTGAGAGGATATTCTACGCTTGCTGCACATTACCACTGCAGTCCTACTGTGGTTCAGTTGAAAATGACCCAGAACAAATCTTGTCAGCTGAGCACATGTTCTACTTATACAGTAGAGCACACCCTGTTGGAAGGGTTCCTATCCTAATAACAAATCTGAACAGTGACACAAGGCAAAACTCTTGAGAGAATTTTCTAATAGGGACCTCACCCAGACTATTGTATAATTGTTAATATATTAAAACCTTTTCTGCATGTGTGGGTTGTTCTATTTTATGGACTCAGGTTATGGAAGTAATAATTAATACAGCAATCCAAATTTGAAAAGTGTGTGGTCTTTCTAAGCAGCACCTTGTTGTGAAGGTTGAATCAGTTCAATTTAGGAGCTCTCATCATCTGATAATGTTACTGAAAAATGAATGTAGTGCCTCTTCTCTCAATGTTCCTTCAAGATTCAGCAACGGTTGTACAACTAAACTATAACTTGCACTTTTCTCTCAGAATCCCTACATTGCAGAAGGAGGCCATTTGGCCCATCGAGCCTGCACTGACAACTATTCTATCCATACCCTATCCTTGTAGTCCCACATATTTACACTGTTAATCCCCTGACACCTAAGGGGCAATTTAGTATGACCAATCCATCAAACCCACACATCTTTGGAGTATGGAAGGAAACCAGAGCACTGAGGAAACCCACGCAGACATGAGAGTGTCTGTCTGTGCAGAGTCTGCATAATCACCAAAGGCTGGAATTGAATGAACGCAAGTCCCTAGTGCGATGAAAAGTTTATTTATCACAAGTAAGACTTGTATTAACATTGCAATGAAGTTACTGTGAAATTCCCCACATTCCAGCAGTGCTTGTTTGGATCAATGCACCTAACTAGCACGTCTTTCAGACTGTGGGAGAAAATTGAAGCACCCAGAGAAAACCAATGCAGAAATGGTGAGTAATGCAAACTCCACACAGAATGACCCAAGCTGGGAATTGAACCAGGGTCCTTGCCGCTGTGAGGCAGTGCTAACCACTGTGCCACTCTGCCATCCAAAATATGGGAGAATATATTGTATAACTTTCTTGCCTGTGCTTGCTCTGATTTTGTGATGCCATTGGCTGGCAATATTTACAAGATGCAGGCCTGAAGGGTTTGGTAGCTTTGTCTCCACGCTGCAATTAAAACCAATTGCCATAGAAAACGGGTTTATATTTCAGTATTTCAAAGTTCCAGCTTTAAAGTCAGCGAAACATTTGTACACATCAAAAATCTCCATCGTAAATTGTTGGCAAATAGCTTCTGTTGAAGGTAGCCATTGGTTTTGTCATCAGCCTTGGATGATTTTTTTTTGGATATTTTGTCCATGTCAGTCAGAACCAGAGGCAGCAAGTGGCAGAGGTGAGAACCTCTGCTTCACCAGGAACCGGGTTCAATTCTGACCTCGGGTGACTGCCTGCGCGGTGCTTGCATGTTCTCCCCGTGTCTGCATGGGTTTCCTCCAGGTGCTCCAATTTCCTCCCAGACTCAAAGTTGTGCAGGTTAGGTGGATTCTGTGGTAAATTGTCTCTTGCTGTCCAAAGATATGTATGTTGGGGGATTAGCAAGATAAACATATGGTGTTACGGGGATAAGGGCTGGGTAAAGGTGCTCTGTTGGTAGAGATGCAAGGGACCGAATTATAGAATTCTATGAACAGTCTAGCTGTTGCCTTGGGGGAAAATTTATAATCGTGGTCATGTGAAATCAGTTCCGCTCGTTTGGACTGGCTCAAGCATCCAGTACAGAGCATACTAGGGCTGCACAGGATTGGAGAATGACAGAGGAGGAGATTAGCATGCTTAGCTTTGGGATTCAACAGCCCCCACGTCTTGACATACTCTGACACCCCCCATTATACATGGATATAGAATATCCTTCCTTCTTTGGACCTTCTCTGCCAGGAACTCTTGTGCCATGTTCAATATCCTGTGTGCTCTCACTTGCAGTATGAAATATTCTGAAAGGTGTTGCTGTGGGTCAGTCAACACATTCCACACCTTCAGTGGAAGTGAGTGAGCTGATGCAATGTCACTCACCCCACAGTGTTGGGCTGTAAAATCCACAAATTGAAACAAGCAATGTCTTCGAGGAAGATCAAATTATGGTTATTAGAACTAAAACTGCTGCCAAAATCTTATTGGTGTCTACACTGGTAGAATTTCATGGTCCTGCCAACAGCGTCCTCCTATCATGGGTTTCCTGGCAGCAAAGGGTGTATTCAATGGAAAACCCCATTGACAAAGGCAGGACCAGAAGGTCCCACTGGCAATGGACAGTGTGTCACCTACCACTGCCGTGAAACAGATCACAGGAAGGAGGAAAATTCCCCCCATGTGTGTTTTCATTCACACTCTCAAAGAGTTGACCTTCGTACAGCACCAGCTCTCACCCTGGGCTGGATTCTCTGACCGCATCCATAGCTGGGATTTTCCAGTCCCACTGCAGGGAATGGAGATTTGATTCAGTGTCAAGTTCTCTGTTCTTGCTGGCAATGGCAGTGAGGTAAGGATTCCAGCCCCTGTTAGCAAAAGAACTCCAGTGTCTTTGTATCATAGGTAAATATAATCATTAGAACATCAGTGTTGTTAATCAAAGATTAAGCTTAATTACCCATCTCTCAATTCCATTCCAATTGAGCAGGGCTCAACTTTAGAGTGGAAATTTGCAAAATGTGTCTTTATAAGCCCTAAAGAAGATCTAGGTAGGAAGATATTTTAATAGTTTTCAGATTACAATTTACAAATTTATGGATGCAGTATTTAGAAACTGTCCAAAATCAAATAAATCTTATCATAGAATCCCTACAGTGTAGAAACAGGTCATTCAGTTTACACTGACTTGCTGATAGAGCATCTTTATCTAAGCCCACACCCCAACCTTTTCTCCAAGTATTTTCCCTGCTAATCCCTCTAACCTACACATTTTGGGATATTAAGGGGCAATTTAGTGTGGCCAATCCACCCAATCTTTGGACTGTAGGAGGAAACTGGAACACATGGAGAAAACCCATGCAGACACAGGGAGAATATGCAAACTCCACACAGTCAGTCACCCAAGGCTAAAATCAAACCCGGGTCCCTGGTATTGTGAGGCAGCAGTATGTAGACCACAGAAGAAAGTTTGCATCTCTTTATATTCCACTGTCTGTTTAGAAAGTGAATGGCAACTTCCTCCCATTTTAAACCAGTAGGTATTAAGATCTACTCAGTAAGGTGGCCCTGGTTATATTACTATGCATTGTGTTTCTATCACTGTTTGTAATGTTATTATGGTGTAGAGATGCCAGCGTTGGACTGGGCAAACACAGTAAGAAGTCTGACAACACCTGGTTAGAGTCCAACCAGTTTATTTGATAGTAATTTCCTGCCTGGAGACAATACACATCTCTTTAACCTATGCTAATGCTACCTCCACTCACATTGTCTGGATTTTTAAGATTTGAATAGCAGGTTAACTGTAAAAAGTTGCACACTAATCAGTATTCTGTAAACTGTGTATGACTTTATATGCCCTTCTCTGATCAGAACCTTCCACATACCTATGAAAGAACACTGTTTTCTAAAGCTTGTGGGATTACTATCAAATAAACTGGTTGGACTCTAACCTGGTGTTGTGAGACTTCTTATTGTGTAATGTTATCAACATATATAATGGAATAAATTACCATTATCCACTACATAAGGACAAAATCAAACCACATTCATATTTTGTCTTAAGATGCTTCGTACAGTGGGGTGAGGGGTAAGGAGGAGGGTAGATAAATAAACTAGACACTGAGCAGCTCCAGGAACCCTAGAGTGAGGTGAGCAAAGGTGATAATGTTAGATGGAGGCAAGAGAAGGAAGAGCAGACAGTAGAAACTGGAATTATAGGGCTGGAGGGTGCAGACCACTGGGAGTCAATAAGCCAATATGAGATCATAGTGCAAAATGCACTGCATTTGTTAATATGCACATGGGTTGCCTGGTTTGACTTTTTAACCTCATGATTACATAGTCTACTATTAAAATATAAAATCTGGACATATAACACACAACTAATTATATGGATTTACCAGGGGTTTCCTGATAACTGTACCAGTCACCATCCATTTTAAACAAAACACTTAATTTATTCCTGCGCTGTATCTTGTGCCAGTTAATTATGCATTTAATAGTTTCCCCACCATGTGTTGCTATGATAGCACAAAGGAGATGCAGGATATTTAATATAATTACAACTTCAGCAGTATATTTGTAACTACAATGAACTTGTGAACTGTCTGATACATGAGGCTACGACTCTCAGATTTCTCTGAATTAGTTCCTCTGTACAACGCCTCATTAGAATAGTCATTATTATTGTTAAGGTCAAGCTTGAACATTTGTCTAATAAATGTGCAATAATTTGTGGGGGCAGCACAGTGGTTAACAACACTACTGCATCACAATGCTAGGGATCTGGATTCAATCTCTGACTTGGGTCACAGTGAAATTTGCACATTCTCCCCATTTCTTCATGGGTTTCCTCAGTGTTCCAGATTCCTCCCATAGTCCAAAGATATGCTGGTTAGGGTGAATTGGAAGCAAAAGCCACCAGTTTTCAGTGCTGCTCCTTCATCAGGTAAGTGGGAGTTCAGTTCACAAACAAGGTATATAAAGATACAAACTCCATTTACAAAATAATGATTGGAATGCGAGTCTTTACAGGTAATCAAGTCTTAAAGGTACAGACAACTTGAGTGGACAGAGGGTTAAGCACATGTTAAAGAGATGTGTATTATTTCCAGATAGGACAGTTAGTGGCTTTTGCTACCAAATAAACCTGTTGGACTTTAACCTGATGTTGTGAGACTTTTTACTGTGTTTACCCTGGTCCAACATTGGCATCTCCACATCATAGGGTGAATTGGCCATGCTAAATTCTCTGGCACCTGTTTGGGCACACAGTGTGGCCACTCATTTTCATTGCAGTGTTAATGTAAGTCTACTTGCAGCAAATAAATAAAAAACTAAATTATTTAGAGTTCAAGTTTGTAGAGTTGAAATTAGTTTAGTGCCCAACAAGAGTTCAAAGCCTGATTATTTATATTCCAATATCTCTGGAGTGAAAGCTGCCTGAATCCTGAGGCTGGATTTTTAAAGCTACGATTCCTATTGGGTATATGATTTGTCTACTTTTGTGTTAGCAACATCACTTCAAATTTCATCCCTGCTGAATTGATTTTGGCACAAGTTTAATGGGGAGTAAATAAGATGTTAATCCAGTTAACCTGGCTACTGTTCAATTCGTTTTTTTTAAATATGAGATTATCTTCTCCTCTGGACTATCAAAAGGTATTACTGTTAAAATGGTATGGCAATGAAGTGGAATGCTGTTATTTTTCAGATACAGGATACTGAGACTTGGGCTACTACAGCACCAATCTATTCAGGAGTCAGTTAAGAATTGCACTCAAAACTCCATGAACTCTCTGAGATGTGGCTTTGACATGCAATCCTTAATATCTGACATTCTGGAGGCATTGTGCAAAGGCTCAGTCATGATATTCTGGATTTTTGACCCATGTAGAGCAACCAGGGCTTCAGATGCTGTTGCTAATCTACTTAAGTGAACTTAATGTTAAATGCATGCTGATTGAAGGCAGCGCTGACACTGACAGGGTAGTAAGTGTGTACTTATGTGCTGGTCAATGGGTGGGACAGGGCTGTTTGAATTTCAGGCGAGTAGGGAGATGAAACCAATGTAACAAATCACAGAGCGGTAGCAAAAAATAAAGCATTTATGCTGTTAATCCATTCCTCTCCTTTTTCCTTGGCACCTGTCCCCCATTTGCATTTTTGACTACCCTGGACTGTCCCCTTCACTGTCTCTTTCCTCCATACGTGACCCCAATCACAACTATCTCATTGCTTTACCTTAATACATATCCCATTGTTTTTAACCAACTAAATTGATGCAAATCCTTTCCTCCTTTTGTTGTTCCCTATTCTTTGCCTTTCCCAGCTGGGTGGTGGAAAACTGGCAGAGTAGGCAGGAAATCTTAGGGAAACCAGGAGTGAAATGGAAGTAGGAGGCTTTGAGGTGGTAGAAAAGGAGAAGAGATAACAAGAAAGAGAGACAAAAGAATGAGAGGAAAGAAGGGGACAGCTGTGAAAGGAGATGGCAAGCATTTATTGCCCATCCCAAATTGCCCTAGAATTGAATGACTTTACTAACCCTTTCCAAAGGGCATTTAAGAGTCAACCACACTGCTCTAGAGTCACTCATAGGCCAGACCAGATAAGGTTGGCAGATTTCTGTCCCTGAAGGACGCTGGTAAAGCAGATGGGTTCTTAACACTATTAGCAATAATTTTCATTCTCACCATTACTGGGACGAGCTTTAAATTGTAGTTTATTTTTAAATGATTTTATTTTAAATTCCGCCATGTGTTGTGGTGTGATTTGAACTCTTATCTCCAGAGCATTTGACTGGGCTTTGGGATTACTCATCCAGTAACGAGTCACCGGCTAAAATCAATGGGTGAATTAAAAGAACATATTTAATTCTCTTCCTATTTTAGCAGAGTAGATGGAGTGGATTGCTCTGAGTTGCAGGAAGAATTCTGAAAAGTAACTTATTATTTGGGTCTATGAAGCAGAGCCGGGTGATGCTTGGAGGCATGCTGCCAAAGGCTGAGGCCCTCAGAG
Organism: Sphyrna mokarran; assembly: GCA_024679065.1. Taxonomy (NCBI): domain Eukaryota; kingdom Metazoa; phylum Chordata; class Chondrichthyes; order Carcharhiniformes; family Carcharhinidae; genus Sphyrna; species Sphyrna mokarran. The sequence goes on from JAGIQG010000019.1 coordinate 27,694,307, forward strand.
AAATGACTCCCTTTCCTGTCTCATGTCCAATACCACTATTTGTCTTGAAACTTGTTTTGATCTCAGCAGGTAACCACTGGCAGGAAAGACTGTTTTGTTTGCAAATGTAGCGGTTCTTCTTTCAATGCCATAGAGATAAGCTCCCAGCGGGTTACGTATTCATTTTCTAGTTGGCATTCCCTGGGCACAGCTGAGAAATGTTTTTTTGTGTGGAGACTGGGCATAAATTGCAGGAACCAGTGGCAGTTTGAGCATGAGAACCCAGGAGCTGGCATAAGGAAAGCTCGCTGAGTCACAATACTGAGTTAAATGTTTTAAAGTTTGTTTATTAGTGTCACAGGTTACGTTAACACTGATGAAACTACTGTGAAAATCCCCCAGTTGCCACACTCGAATGCCTGTTTGGGTACACTGAGGGAGAATTTAATACGGCCAATGCATCTAATCTTTTGGATTGTGGGAGGAAACTGGAGCATCCACGGAAACGCATGCAGACACAGGGAGAGCGTGCACAGTCAGTGACCCAAGCTGGGAATGCTAACCACTATGCCACCCTGCATGTGTAACTCCAAAGGTAATCATGATGTGGAGATGCTGGCATTGGTCTGGGTTTGAACACAGTAAGAAGTCTCATAACACCAGGCAGACTTTAACCTGGTATTGTGAGACTTACTGTGTGTAACTCAACAACACTGTATCATGCAGTCGCAACAGACTCTGATGTGATAGTTAATGCAATGTGTATCTCAGGAGCACAAGGCTCCATGCACATGTGGTATTTTCCAGCATTTTGCTCCGCTAATGAAAAGTTAGCATTTTTCTTTTTCTTTCAGTGACATAGAACATTACAGCGCAGTACAGGCCCTTCGGCCCTCGATGTTGCGCCGGCCAGTGGACCCTCTAACCTAAACTATTCCAATATCATCCATATGCCTATCCACCGAACATTTGAATGCCCCCAAAGTAGGCGAGTCCACAACTGCTGCAGGCAGGGCATTCCACGCCCTCACCACCCTCTGTGTGAAGAACCTGCCTCTGACATCCGTCCTATAACTACCACCTCTTAATTTAAAGTTATGTCCCCTCGTGTTGGTCATCACCATCCGAGGAAAAAGGCTCTCACTATCCACCCTATCCAATCCCTTGATCATCTTATACGCCTCAATTAGGTCACCGCGTAACCTTCTTCTCTCTAATGAAAATAACCTCAGGTCCCTCAGCCTTTCCTCATAAGGCCTTCCCACCATACCAGGCAAAATCCTGGTAAACCTCCTCTGCACCCTTTCCAATGCTTCCACATCTTTCTTATAATGCGGCGACCAGAACTGTACGCAATACTCCAAGTGCGGCCGCACCAGAGTTTTGTACAGTTGTAACATAACCTCACGGCTCCTAAATCCCTCTACCAATAAAAGCTAACACACCGTACGCCTTCTTAACAACTTTATCAACCTGGGTGCCAACTTTCAAAGAGTTATGTACTTGTACCCCAAGATCCCTCTGCTCGACAACACTATTAAGGGTCCTTCCATTAGCCCTATATTTCATATGCCTGTTATTCCTACCAAAGTGAATCACCTCACACTTAGCTGTATTGAATTCCATTTGCCACCTCACGGCCCAACTCTGCAACCTATCTATGTCCGTCTGCAAACTGTAACATCCATCCTTGCTGTCTACAACTCCTCCCACTTTGGTATCATCAGCAAATTTACTAATCCAACCCTCTACACCCTCATCTAGGTCATTTATAAAAATGACAAACAGCAGTGGCCCTAAAACAGATCCTTGAGGTACACCACTTGTAACTGCACTCCAGGTTGAATATTTCCCATCAACCACCACCCTCTGTCTTCTATCAGCTAGCCAATTCCTAATCCAAACTGCTAAATCACCTTCAATCCCATGCATCTGCACTTTCTGCAGTAGCCTACCATGGGGAACCTTATCAAACGCTTTGCTAAAATCCATATACACTACATCAACTGCCTTACCCTTATCTACCTCTTTGGTCACCTCCTCAAAAAACTCAATAAGGTTTGTGAGGCACGACCTACCCTTCACAAAACCGTGCTGACTATCCCTAATCAATTTATTTCTCTCTAGATGCTTATAAATCCTATCCCTTATAATTCTTTCCAAGACTTTGCCCACAACAGAAGTCAGGCTCACCGGTCTATAATTTCCAGGATGGTCCCTACTCCCCTTTTTGAACAAAGGGACAACATTTGCCATCCTCCAGTCTTCCGGCACTATACCTGTAGCTAACGACGACATGAAGATCAAAGCCAAAGGCTCTGCAATCTCCTCTCTAGCCTCCCAGAGAATCCTGGGGTAAATCCCATCTGGCCCAGGGGACTTATCAATTTTCATACCCTCAAGATTCGCTAACACCTCCTCCTTATGAACCTCAATCCTGCCCAGTCTACAACCTAGTATCGCAGTATTCTCCCCGACAACATTGTCTTTCTCCTGCGTGAATACTGACGAAAAATACTCATTCAGTGTCTCTCCTATCTCCTCAGGCTCCACGCACAACTTCCCACTGCTATCTCTGGCCCTAATCTTGCCCTAACCAATCTTTTATTATTTATATACCTGTAAAAAGCTTTAGGATTCTCCTTAATCCTATCTGCCAAAGTCTTCTCGTGTCCTCTTCTAGCTCTTCTCAACTCCCTCTTTAGCTCCTTCCTGGCTGATTTATAGCTCTCCATTGCCCTAACTGAGCCTTCACGTCTCATCATTATATAAGCCTCCTTCTTCCTCTTCACCAGAGATTCAACTTCCCTAGTACACCATGGTTCCCTCACTCGACCACTTCCTCCCTGCCTGGCAGGTACATATTCATTAAGGACATGCAGAAGCTGTTCCTTAAATATGCTCCACATTTCAGATGTCCCCAGCCCCTGCAATTTCCTGCTCCACCCTATGCATCCTAAATCTCTCCTAATAGCCTCATAATTACCTTTCCCCCAGCTATAACTACTGTTATTTGGTACGTGCCCATCCCTTTCCATCACTAAGGTAAACTGGTAACCGAATTGTGGTCACTATCACCAAAGTGCTCACCCACCTCCAAGTCTAACACCTGGTCTGGTTCATTACCCAATACCAAATCCAATATAGCCTCACCTCTTGTTGGCCTATCTATATACCGAGTCATGAAACCTTCCTGCACACATTGAACAAAAACTGACCCCTCTAACATACTTATGGAAATAATAATATGGATATTATTAATATTAGAAAAGTTAAAGTCCCCTGTTACTTTCACACCTATCCAGGATCAACTTTGCAATCCCTTCCTCTACTTCTCTGGAACTTTTTGGAGGCCTGTTTTTAAAAAACTCCCAACAGTGTGACCTCTCCTTTCTTGTTTCTAACCTCAGCAGACAAGTCCACATCAAATGTCTTTTCTGCCACCGTAATGCTGTCCTTAACTAACAATGCCACTCCTCCTCTTCTACCACCACCTCTGCTCTGACTGAAACATCTGAACCCCGGAACCTGCAACAACCATTCCTGCCCCTGCTCTATCCACGTCTCTGGATAGAGCAGGGGCACGTCGTTTCAGTGTTCTGTTAAAAACTTTGTACACTATAAAAGAAATTTGAAGGACAGGGCTGGTCACCAACAAACGCAGTGAAGTTTGTCTTTTCCATCTGCTTGGTGTGTTTTTTTGAGATTTTCACACATTAATAGCAAAAGCAATTTTGAGCATCTTCTCACGATGTGATTTCTCCTGCCTTGTGCTGGGCACACATTAGCTGCACTGTGTAACCTGTGAGAGTTGAACTGGAGGCTGTTTCACACTCTTGAAGCAAAACAGACCTTATCCAAACACCAGCCAGCAGAGCAGTGCCCTGCTATCCAGCTGTGGAAAAAAGACAAAATACACTTTCAGCAACACTTTCCCCTGACAGTTTGCTCATAACATTGACAAAACCTTGGAAACAACTGAGCCAGACTCTCTCAATACCCAATATTGTCTGGCACATGAGCATTCTGTTACTTGTGTTTAATAGAGTAGTTATGTGACTTTCAATGAGTAATATCCTGTGCTGTGGAGTGTTTGATGTGGCAAAGAGTTATTGCCACCATAGGAAACCTTTGTTATGGAAAGGAAATGCATAACACCGTATATGTGAGAAATCATTACAAGGCCATAGGGCCAATTTTAACCCCAACTTGCCTGGCAGTATCTAACAGGTAGTTAAAATGATTTTTTGTGTCGTACCCATACTCGTCCTGCACCCTTCTCTCAGGTTGGAATCTTGATCTGCTTCCCTGAACAAGTCAGAGGAACAGTCATCAGAAGGTAAAGATATAGATTGGGATCCAATAATGACATTGGAGTCCTACAGCAGTTTTGACTGGAGACCTGTGTGGAGAAGTGGTTGTGGCTTCCCTGTCTGTTAGCAAGAGGAGATGCCGGTGTTGGACTGGGGTAAACACAGTAAGAAGTCTCATGTCACCAGGTTAAATTCCAACAGGTTTATTTGGTAGCAAACGTCACTAGCTTTTGAGGTTCTGCCCCTTCATCAGGTGAGTGGGGAGCCCTGATCACAAACAGGGCAACAGACCCATAAGATATCCAAAAAATTGGACGTGTTCTCATTCATGTTATTGCCTCTGCCTGAATGAATTTTAGAATCACTACAGTGCAGGAGACCATTTGGCCATTAAACCTACAGTGACAATAATCCCACATATTTACCCTGCTAGCCCTCTGACACTAAGGGTCAATTTAGCATAGCCAATCAACCTAACCTGCACATCTTTGGACTGTGGGAGGAAACCAGAGCACCTGGAGAAAACCCACGCAGATATGAGGAGAACCGTACAAACTCCACATGCAGTGACCTGAAGCTGGAATTGAATCCAGGTCCCTGGCGCTGTGAGGGAGCAGTGCTAATCATTGTGCCGCCCCCTATAGAGTCAGGAAGAAGAAAAGGTTAATCTAGACATAGGAGGGAATTGGAGAATTTTCCCAGCTGCCCATCAGTGGAATCGTAGTGGGCGGGGGGTGGGGTGGACCTTGCAAAAATCTGTTACATCAGGCAAGATTTTCTGGCTCTAGGGTGAGTGTAGCTGAAAAATCATGCCTTAGATGTTACACAATAGTAACATTGCAGTGAAACAATCCTTGGGTTAGGATTTTACAGCCCCAATCCCCTGGTGGAATATTATAGTCTAAATGGAGATTTAAATGGTTGGCCACATCCGCTGGGGAAAGATATCGCAGTAGGGCTGTAAGGTCCTGGCCGTAGTGACTTTGTTCCAATTCAAAGTTGACAATAATAATGAAGAACTTTCAGTTCTGGTTTTTCTGTGAACCGTACTTGAGTTTTATCATTGCCTAAAATTGCCAAATGATTTGGATCTGTGGCTTCAGTTCCCTGCAAACCTTGGGGGAGCCCTGCTCCAAAAGAATTTTCAACAATTCACGGGAAAACAATACCATTTAGCAGAAATTAAGTCAATAACCACAGAAAAAATTCATAATCTGATGACAGGATAAGAAATGTGTGACCTTTCAGATCAGTGAACATTTTTTTAACCTCAGACACTGCTGGTGAGATGACATTTATTTCCCATTCCCACTCAACCTGGGAGTGAAAGCAAGAGTCAGTTAAATAATTTGGGAATGGAATCATGTGTGGGCCAGAGCAGATGGAGATAGCAAGATCTCAACCCTAAAGTGGGTGGTTGGGGGGAGGGGTAGAATTATAACAATCCGGCTGTTTTTTCATATCTTCCCCTACCACCTGCCCCCCAGCCTATCCAATTACCAGATTTATTAGAGTATGTATTTTACAAGAGCATTGACATTCTGTCCATTGGCAGCTCATGTCTTGCTAGCAGTGGATCAAAGCTAAATCCCAAGATTTAGGCTTTACGGGGCCTCATGTCAACTTTGCTTCACTTCCTACCCAGAGTGGCAGTGGAGAGGGTGCTATGGTTGTGTGGGCGCTTTATGATCTGGCAGCTGTTAAACTCCTGTCAATTCCCAAGGAGAGACAGGCAGGATCGCATGTGGTTATGTATTGGAAATGAGATTCCTCTGTTTCAGGCTGCAGCCTCAGTGCCTGCCTACTTCTGCAGGTTAATATGGCGTGTGGTAGCATCCCAGGGAATTGACCTGCTAATTTTTTACTTGCCCATTTTCTGCCAGGAGATTTAAAATTAGCCTCTTCGCTTCAATTAACATCTGAAAATGGTTCATCCAAATCACAGTAGGTACTTGTGGAGGTGGTGATGTGTTACTGGTCACTCAGTGTGTACTGCACACATGTTGATGTTCAGAGCTGTGTATAGGGATAGTGGAGGCTCCAATTTTCTTCCCATCTCTGAGCAGGAGTCTCTCTGGGTCTTACTGCTCAACATTGGCTTGTCTTTGAAAGATCTGCAGTTTGATATTCAACCAACTTGGCTGCATTATGAACACCCCCTACTTATCATCAAGTCCTGAGGTGGGACTTGACTGTGGTACCAGAGGCAACAATACTATTCCACTGTGCCACAAGACCTCCTTTTATAATTATTTAAGAACGCATAATTCTAAACTATTAACTTTCCTTTGATTTCCGAGTGCTATCAAATGCATTCCTGCGGTGTTTCCTTTTGATTTTTCAGACCAGCGAGTGCTGACAATGTCAAAGCAGCAGCTTCTATGGTTCCAATATAATTCCAAGCACGCTGATCATTCAACAGGCTAGCAATAAATATGATGAACCACTTTTGCACTCAACAAGGCAGCTAAGTGGGTTTTTAAGATTACTGCACCACTCTCCATGGAGACAAGGGCAATATGTACAAAGGGACAGCAGATGGAGTTGATGGTGCCACATGAAATGGGAGGAAAATAACAGAGAAAGATTGTGAAAGATTGCTGTTTGTTTTGTTTAATTCAATGTTTACTTAACTTTGAGGATTAGATTTCTCTCCCTGCTCCACACATGCATGTTTTCAATCACATAACATCTGGAGAGCCAATACTATGTGAATTTCTCACTTGGAATAGGGTGGACAAAAATTATTGAAGTGTGCAGGACCTTTTGCTTGAATTAGTCTGAATAAACTTGCATATTATGCACTGTTTATATGTTTTCATTTCGTGCAATTTACAGCCCTGACTCTGTGCAACATTGTCTTGCAAATACTTAATGTGATCATATAAAGCTCCCTTGACTGCTATTTTCACTGAGGCATTAAGTGAGTTATTTTAACTGCTACTGTTAAAATAATCTACAAAGGAATATGATACAAACACACAAAGCGTTTATCCAATAATATGGTTCATTATTATTTCCAAACTTCAGGCTCAAAGGCCTAATTCCAAAGAAGCTGAAATAGTCACAATCTTTATTGACCTTTTATAGTGTGCAATGATTTTTTTTTTTCCAGTTTAAATAGCTGATATATTCAGAAATGTTTCCATTATATAAAAAAAAGTTTAATGCCTTCAAATTTAAAATTATCATCCCTATCAGGGTAACCTTCTCCAGCCCTACAAACCCCAAATTCTATAAAGGGAATATTTAACATCCCAAGAAAGGATGGAAGAGAGTCAGGGTAATTGTGAGTTGTTGAACATTGTGAAAGCTGATTTCAACCAGTCGCACACATTGTCTAGTTTAATCATGATGGGATTGGGAGTCTGGAGAAGCAGGTCTATCATTAGGATATTTATAAATGAAGCTCCATCCCTCAAATATCTGGAGCCATTTAAAATGGATTCCCAAAAATTGGAAAACCCAGTAATGAAGTGGAGGTGAAAGTTTCCAGTCGAGCAGGTTATTCTTTTTTCAGAATTGTTTGTGTACCAGAAGAAACAGCAATGCTTCCCATACCCTAGGTCTCTGAAACAAATTTAATCCACGATTGCTCCTGTGCGATTTTCTTCCTCTGTCACCTCCCTTTCTGAGAATCTCTTCACTTAATAGCTCTCCATGCTGGCCCTCTTTCCCCTGTCTGCACTTTTTCCTCCACCCTCTCTCTCTCTCTCTGCCACACTCTCCTCACCCACATCCATTCACTTCTGTTTCTATGTGGCCTCACTGCTCACTTCCTTGCAGCACCCCCATGTCCCCCTCTCTGTCTACCTCCTTCCCACCATTTTCCTCTGTCCTATCTTTTGCCCTCAATTATCTACCTCATCCTCTTTCTGCTTCCTTCGCTCTCTTTCTCTCCTTTTATTGCAGTGTTGCAAGTCTGCACTCGCCTTGCTCTTATCTTCTCCAGTGGCTGGGTGCCATCCCCATTGACATTTGCCTATAAAATTCTCCCCTTGTCTTTATCACTTGGCAATCCTGCCAGCAAACTGAGTGAGTACAAAATTCCTGATGAGGTGTTGTCATTTAAATTCACCCTGATTTGTGCATTTTTTGGAAACTCTGAATCTCCCAGCTCCAAGTATATACTTTCATTCCCTCCTGCCTTGCCCATAATTCTCAAGGCCCATAATCTTGTGACCACCCCCACCCCCATGCTACCAGTAGTTAAGATGCTTTTATCTTTGCTGGTTGTGGAATACCCTCTCAAAACCTTCAGCAGCTCCATCTTCTTTTGCTTCTTTTAAAATCCAGCTCCCTGATCATCTTCTGACCAATCCCTCTTCAATTTCCTGCCTTGGCTGGTTGGCTGTCTACCCAATTTTCATAGAATCCCTCCAGTGCAGATGGAGGCCATTCAGCCCATTGAGACTGCACCAACCACAATCTAACCCAGGCCCTAGTCCCATAACCTCCAAATATTTCTACGAATAAACCAGAATTTAAGAGTTACACTGGAAATATTCTACACTGATCCTCCTGATAGTAGGAACAATTTAGCAAGGCCAATTGACCTAACACCTAGAACATAGAACATTACAGCACAGAACAGGCCCTTCGGCCCTCGATGTTGCGCCGACCAATATAAAAAGCAATGCCCCTCCAAACTAAACCATTCCCTTCTCTTCCATATACTTATCAACTAACCTCTTAAACGCCACCAAACTTGGCGCATCTACAACTGCTGCAGGCAGGGCATTCCACTCCCGAACCACCCTTTGGGTAAAGAACCTACCTCTGATATCCGTCCTATAACTATCACCCCTTAATTTAAAGCTGTGTCCCCTCGTGCTAGCTTTTTCCATCCTAGGAAAAAGGCTATCACTGTCCACCCTATCTAAACCTCTAATCATCTTATATGTTTCAATAAGGTCCCCTCTTAGCCGCCTCCTTTCTAACGAAAACAACCTCAAATCCCTCAACCTCTCTTCATAAGACCTGCCCTCCATACCAGGCAACATCCTGGTAAACCTCCTCTGTACCCTCTCCAATGCCTCCACATCTTTCTTATAATGTGGGGACCAGAACTGCACACAATACTCCAAGTGCGGCCGCACTAGAGTTTTGTACAGTTGCAACATGACGTTGCGGCTCCGAAATTCAATCCCCCTACCAATAAAAGCTAAGACTCCATATGCCTTCTTAACAACCTTATCGACTTGACTGCCTACTTTCAGGGATCTATGCACATACACACCAAGATCCCTCTGTTCATCAACACTACTAAGAATCCTACCATTAGCCCTATACTCTACACATTTATTATTCCTGCCAAAGTGCATTACCTCACACTTTTCCACATTGAACTCCATTTGCCACCTCTCGGCCCAGCTCTGCAACTTGTCCAAGTCTCTCTGCAAACTATAACACCCCTCTTCACTATCTACCACTCCACTGACTTTAGTGTCATCTGCAAATTTACTAATCCATCCTTCAATACCCTCATCCAGATCATTTATAAAAATTACCTGATTCCGATTCTTCTCTGCGAAATGCTTTGTCGGATCTTTCTCACTTAAATGCGAGTTGTTACGATTCATTCCATTAAAATCATGGTTCGCAGTCTCCAATGCAATCCTGACAAATGAAATTGCTGTAATGAAAGGCCCTAGCTTGTGAATTCACAAAGTGCCTCTTGCATTGTCACATTTGTGATCCTGTGCAGGGGAGAGTGCTACTGTTGGAGTTGGAATTTCTTTTCCCCACTTGTTACAAATCAGAATAGTTATCAACGAAGCTGACAGGATCCCACCAGACTTTCTGCACACATCACACTGCCGATACCAGCCTGACTAACATCTGTGTCGTTTGTTGATGTGGTGTTTAGCCTGGAGATCTTGCAGGTTTAAATGTCAAAGCCTCGGACAACAACACCAATGACACTGTTTTAAGAGCAAAGCTAATTACACGTTCGAGTAATGATTTAGTTTGGGAAAGTCTAGGGGTGAGTAAACCTCAACAACCCCTGAAAGCAACAATCTGGCTAATGTGGCAGAGGTGATGTAGAATGTAGCCATTGTGAGCTCCTAAATCAGCTTAATATCCTTACCAAATGGTTACTACAAACATTACCTGATCACTGACTGAGAACAGACGCAAGAGTGGAGTTTGAAAACTTTGTGCGTGAATACAAGCGAGCAGTGATTTAATGTTTTAATGTTTAGTTTTAGAATCAGATAAGATAAATATCATGTGAAACTATCTTCTCCCTGGTTCCTTTTAAATTGTTCTAGCTCTTAGTCATTGCTTAGACATGTGACAGTGTGAAGTGTCCAAAGTTTTCTTCAATGAGATCCTATATAATATTTGATTATAAATTATATTAAGGTTCTATAATTACTATTATCTTCCTAAAAGAGGTGTTAATAATGCACAGAACAACTGTGACTACTGTATAATATTTTCAGTGTAACACTTAAATTCTGGTTTATTGCACTTCCATGAACATTTGTCAATTAACGATTCCAACATAATTATGTTTGTGTTCTGAGGTATTAAAGCACAGATTACATCAATAATTATGGAGTTATTAAATAATATTTTGAAACACGGTAAGGTTGCCTGAGTTTATACTTCTTGGTTTTCCATGACTCTTCAACTGAACCGCAGTATTGGTGCACTGCTTCCAGACTCCCAATCAATTGGGGTAGGTGGGCATATTCAATACCATATTTAACAAATGAAGCCTCAGTGTTTAGAGGTTAGAATAGAAGCAATTTATGACTGAATAATAGCAACAAGAGTGATAAAATCCCAATTCAATGAGACCTCAAACCCACATCTCTAGAGGACCCAAAGGAAACCCAAGCAGACACAGGGAGAACATGCAAACTTCACACAAACAGTGACCCAATCCAGGAATCAAACCTGGGTCCCTGGTGCTGTGAGGCAGCAATGCTGACTATGCTGTGGGACTATTTAGAGGGCGGCACAGTGGTTAGCACTTACCTCACCCAGGTTCAATTCCCGGTTGGATTATTGCCTGTGAGGAGTCTGCATGTTCTCCGTGTCTACATGGGTTTCCTCCAGGTGCTTGGTTTCCTCCTACAATCTTGAAAGATGTACATTGGCCACGCTAAATTCTACCACAGTGTACCCAAACAAGCGCTAGAGTGTGATAACTAGGCAATTTTCATATAACTTCATTGCAGTGTTAATGTAAGCATGCTTGAGACTAAAATAAACTACTTGAACTGAATCAGAAATATTGACCCCAGTGCACTAGAGGAAGAAGCCTGCATCTTAAAGCCAAGCAGGCAGGGCCCAAAATGACTGAAGAAGTGAGCAACTAGAATGTGCCGTTAATATGGCCACACTGTTTTGCATGATTTGTTCAGATCAATCCAAAATGCCTGAGTATCTTTTCTTCATAGCAGCTAATGTTTGTGACTGCTGATACTCTAACCAAAGTGATTCTGTACTGAGGAATCCTCACTTCTCTCCTCTTGCTGTTGCTCCCGTCCTCTCTGCTGTGCTACATGGTGTGAAATACAGTGACTGCCATCATTCTGGACACGCTAGCTTGTTCATATTCAAGGCAGCCCTTGATCTGTCCAGGAAAATTGTAACTCATCCAACTCAATGGCTTGTTCAGTGAATATGCTTTTGTTAGTGTGACTTCACTTGCACCTTTCCTTTTGAGTGTTTAAAATTGCTCAAATGTGTTAGCAGCCACTTCCTTCGAGGGGAGCTCGTGTCTCCAAGAGTTACCCATAGATGCTGCATAGAGGTGTGAAGACTTCTGGCAGATGTGACTGGTGACAGATGAAGGCATCATTCAACTCTCGGGTGGCATGGTGGTACAGTGGTTAGTACTACTGTCTCATAGCGCCAGAGGCCCAGATTTGATTCCTGTCTTGGGTCACTGTCTGTATGGAATTTGCACATTCTCCTGTGTCTGCATGGGTTTCCTCCGAGTGCTCTAATTTCCACCCACAGCGCAAAGATATGCAGCTTAGGTGGATTGACCATGATAAATTACCAATTAGTGTCAGGGGGAGTAGCTAGGCTAAATGCATGGGATTATGGGAATAGGGCCTGGGTGGGATTGCGGTTGGTGCAGGCTAGATGGGCCAAAAGGCCTTTTTCTGCACTGTAGGATTCTATGATTCTATCTTTTGCAGTGGTGGGAGTGGTAATCTTCCAGTAGTCACATTGCAGTGAATGAACCTAATGGACTGAAACCCCTCCCAATAGACAAGTCCTGATGCTTAATCTGAAGCTGTATGTGTGCAGTTAATGACTTCCTGTGCCTGGGGCAATCCAGCCACAGCGGTAATTCCAGCTGCCCTCTCGTTCTGACTGACACTTTCAGTAACCAAATGGCAGCTCTGATTAAACATGGCATCAGTGGCCTGAGGTACAGATCTATGCAATAAATAATGAAACTCTGGGAATATCATTAGCAGATTCAAGGAAGGAGTTGGGTGTGACATTCACTAGCAATGTGTGCCCATCTGGCCAAAGAACAGAGGTTTTAGTTGCAGGAAGTTATAAATATCACCAATAGCCTGTGATGAGGGTCTGACTCTCCACAGGATTGGGTGTTTGCTTATGTCCAGAAAGCTGATGCTCTGCCTATGAACTCTGTACTGAGGCTGCTGGCTCCTGCAAACTGGAACTTTGTGTTCATCCTCTCTGATGTGTAGGAACAACAGATAGCTGAGGAGAATTCAACTACTGCTGCTCCTCCTCCCATTCCTCCTGTTCCTCTTCCTCTTTCTCCTCTTCCCCCTCCGCTCCTCTAGCTGCTGCTCCTCTTATTCCACATCAGAGTTTCAAGTTACACAAGTTGTTCTCATGCTGTTGACAGGGCTGGTAGCTGGGAAAGGCGGATCAACATCCACAGGAGTGACCCCCGGAGTCTTGGAAATCACCTTTGTGGTGAAAGCTCTCGTTCAAGAGAAGAAACTTTTCACTTGGACAAAGAAGCAGCTGTCACAGCTCGGTGTTTAAAGGTTTTCTGACCTGCCATTGACTCCACCCCATCAATTCCTTACTCTGTTCACCTTGCAGAGTTTCAGAAATGCCAGCTAACCAGCAAAGCCAAAATCCAAGATTAAATAAAACTGCCTTTTGACCCGTGTTAATCACAGATCCACCTATCCTCTGGGCATTTCCTGTCCACTAACAAATCAGTATGTATTAGTTGTAGGAATCAGATTCTCCGGGACCCCTAACATCCAGCATTTCTTTTCTTTAACCTGCACCAAATCCACTGTGTTAGCCCCAAGTTCCTGCCCACAGGCTGGAGAAGATGATATTTTATCAGGAGTCTTTCACCCAGCCTATGTTTTCTCCAATACTGAGTGTTGCTAACACAGCAATCACAGGAGATCTCTCTCAAAGTATATTGAAAGGGATATTTGACTTGGGGTACAGAATGTGAAACAGCTGATATTGTATCTGTTCCCAGTTTATACACCTTATTCAGCTCCTCTTAACTCAATAAAGGTGAATATAAGGCAAGGCATTTAATAGGCAGCAAGTTCACCACCACCTGTTTGACATTCTCAGCCCAAGTTAAATTCTCCTTCCTCCCCTCCTCACCCCCACCTCCCACTGTCAGTAAAATCATTGAATATTGCAAAAGAGTGGAGCTTTGTTGTTTCATTTTCTGAGTGATGTAATTGTTCATCGGGCTATATCTGTGCGATGGTAATGGGAGGAAAGCTTCCCGCCACCTTTCCCATGGTGATGATGGAAGCACGTTTCCTCCACTGTTTGTGCAGATACCTCACAGCACCAGGGACCTGGGTTTCATTCCTGGCCTTGGGGTCACTGTCTGTGTGGAATCTACATGTGTTTCCTCCGGGTGCTCCGGTTTCCTCCCACAGTCCAAAGATGTGCCAATTAGATGGACTGGCCATGCTAAATTGCACCTTAGTGTCCCAAGATGTGTAAGTTAGAGGGATTAGCCATGATAAACATGTGGGGCTATAGGGATAGCCAAAGAAAAGGCCTTACTCTCTGTCAGAGAGTTGATGCAGACTGGTTGGGCTGAATGGCCTCTTCTGCACTATAGGGATTCTATGAACTCCAGTCTGCCCTCTTACTTTTCAAACAATGTCTGCTCATGTATTGCAGTGCTCTCTCTATTTATGCACCCATGTTTAAAGGCTTCATCGCCCCTCACTTACTCAGCCCCATCAATCCATGCTGTCCTCTAGCCTTTTCCAGCTTAGCGAGTTTCAGTCAGCTTGGGATATCTGTGCACTGGTAGATGAAGCTAAGGTTAAACAATTGACTGACTTGCTTTTTAACACAAGGTAATCACAGTTCCGACTGGCACCGCAGTGTTTCCCTTTGCTTATAAATGTGCACTGGTTAAATGCAGAAGTTGGCAGATTTCTGTGGCTTTCTAGACAGGCATTTTTTTTCTTCTCCTGCCCGAACCAGCACCTGACCAGAATGCACTCCAATCCACCACCACCACCACTCCCCCCCCCCCCCCCCCGCCCCCCCGGTCACTCATTGCTGCCTGTTTCACTCGAGCACATTTGATGTGTGCAGAGCTGTCTGTCAGAAAATGATGATATGGAGATGATGGCATTGGACAGTAAAAAATCACACTATTTGTAACCACCATGACTTGCCTGGGCTTGCCAAATCTCACCTACTGTCCTGGATGGAGACAATACACATCTCTTTAACCTATGCTTTATTCTATCTCCACTCATATTGTCTGTGCTTTTAAGACTTGATTAACTGTAAAAACTCTTATTTAACCAGTATTCTGTAAACTGAGTGTGTGTCTTTGTATCCCCTTCTTGTGATCAGAATTCTCCACTCACCTAACAAAGATCAGAGGCCCAAAAGCTAAAGGCTTTTGCTACCAAACGGATGAATTTTAACCCTGGTGTTATGAGACTTAAGAAGTGGACAGAAGCATGAGAAGCATTGAATGACAGCTTAATGTTATTCTAATGTAACAGCAGCACAACTTAAACTGAATAATGATGTGAGGGACTTAAGGCAGTGGAAAAGCAGCAATTAACACAGCAGCAAGTGAGGCTGAAAGCTCAGAGCATTACCCCTTCAAACACCTCCATTATTTCAGCTTAAGATCCTTTGTTTTTCCATGTATGGCTCCTTCAACACTACCGTTTTATGAGTGTTATGGCTGTTTGCGGCTTTCACCTCACTGACGGCCATTGTTCCATAGCAATCTATACAACACCAACTGATTCTTTTAATAAAACACAGCTGCCAGTGACAAGGTACTGGTTGTGAAATGAGATACTACAGCTCTACCATAATAAAACTTCCCGGTAAATGTTCTTTGCTTTCCTTTGTAACACCTCTGATGTTGCAACCTTTAAGTCCATGTAAAGGTACCACGATATCTGTGCTGTGAGGCTGTAAGATGGCTCAAAGTTGCTACATGGAGACCGAAGCAAATGGTTGTCATTCTGTGTGACACCCCTGACAGATGTCTTCTCCTTAGCAGCTGTAATGAAGACAGCTGGATATTGAGTTTTGCCAGTGACATGACCCTTAAGCCGAGCCGCTGTTTACATATTCAGGCTTGAGGGTTCCTGGCATCATATTGCTGGAAGAGTGAGCACTAGGTTTGCGCACACAGGGCTGTGTGAGGATTTAACATTCCACACAATGTACAATGCATTAGATGACTGCAGTGAAAAATCCCATAATGGCTTCAGTGTCTGACTGTTAATACCCAAAAAATCAGCAAATTATTGAATGTGTTAATAATGGATTGTCTTGTTTTCTCAAAGATCCTGATCTGAACTTTGCAGTTTCGAAATGTCAAACTACTGAGAGAATGCCTAATGAGTAATTTGAGCTCATGTAGCAATGAGGTCCGATGGCACTGATTTGTGTCACTAGTTTCTTTAGCAATTATTGCAACTCGAGAGTCCTAAATGTCCTTACCAAATCCATTAGGGGATTTGCAAAGGCCTTTAATCTTGTTTCCATCTTCCCCAGCCATATCTCTCCAGTAATATCTTCCCATTTTCAGGCTCTCTCCAAGAACAGCAGTAACTATAAAGGTGATCTACTCATTCTTATCTCCCAATACTTTATTTTCCTTTAAGAGTGAAACATTTGAGTGTTGTGGCTCGCGTGGGAATGTATATATTAGGTACTCAGGCAAAATATGCACATATGGGCCAATTTAATAGATTTTGCTGCTTTTTATCTCTTAAACAAGAATGTTGTCTTGATGAAATTTTCATGTCCTCGTTAACCCCGGAGTTAGTGGTCAAGTTTCGGAATAGTATTTAATAAAACCTTCAATTCACACTGTGCAAATTGCCAATATAATTCACACAATGTTGATTGTAAATAAATTCCCAGCATTTCCATAAAAATGGGAAACATTAATCTCATGATCCCATTATATTTTCTTGTATACTGATAACCTCCAAGGGAATCTTGGCGAAAATGTTGGAATCACAGAATCGTACAATGCAGAAGAGGCCCTTCAGCCCATTGACACCTGAGAAGTATCTAAACTTCCACCTAATCCCATTTACCAGCACTTGGCCCACTGAATGTTATGATGTGCCAAGTGCTCATCCAGTTGGAAGAGGTCTTCATTTTATTCCAGGAGGGAGCAGAGTTCTTGCTGACATAGCAAATTCTGCTCTCCATGTTACCAGATTTTATGGTTCTTGGCTTTGCAAAGGAGCTACAACATTTAGAATGAAAAATACTGGTGTTAGATTTCAGATTCCAAGCAGCAGAGTCTGAGTGGAGTGTTAATGTCTGAGACAAAGGGCACTCTACCTTTGTCCACAAGCGTATGACTGGTGGTACAGTGGTTAGCACTGTTGCCTCACATTGCCAGGGTCTCGGGTTTGATTCCCGGCATGGGTGACAGTGTGGACTTTGCACGTTCTTTCCGTGTCTGCATGGGTCTCCTCCAGGTGCTCTGGTTTACTCCCACAATCTAGAAGATGTGCCAATTAGATGCATTGGGTATGCAGATTCTCTCTGTGTATCCGAGCAGGCACCAGAATATGACAACTGCAGTGTATGTAAGCCTTACTTGTGGCACTACTAAATGAGGGAAACTCTCTCAAGAACTTGGAGGAAAAACAACCCAAGTGGGAAAACTCTGGGGCTGAATTTCTTCCAACTCCGTCATTGAGAAGAATGGGTTTTGGAGGTCACGGATCTTACCCAGGAGTCTTGTCCTCCTGGCACCCTACTCACTACATAAAAACAATTCAGGGGATAAGGCAGACCCAGAAAGTAAAACAGCAAGAAACCATTTAAGGTGATACTTCAGCAGCTGGTGAAAATCACAGCAAAAAACACTGAAAACTGGCATCAAAATCAAAAGCTAAGGTAAAGGCAGAAAGTTGGAGGGAGACTTAATCCAAGTCTCAATGGCTAATTCACCAGTCTGGCCTCTCAGTTGGGGTAAGACGTGAAAGGAAAGAAACTGTCTGAAAGGAAAGGCATTTAGTCTTCCCACAAAACTGTTTCTGTAGCAGTATTTTCAGATTGCAGGGAACTCCCACCCGATGTCATTGGAAAAGAATTATGTGCCATTGCTCAGAATTTCCTCGCTGCCTGAAACACATCCATTCAACTGTCAAAATTGGCTGGGAACAATCTGGCTGAAGATATTGGCTCATGGAACAGGTTGCTGATCCAATTCTTTTTCTGTCAGATACCACAGGCTGTCCAGCCCGCTGATAATGCTAGCTATGTTTCTCTGGAGATACCAGACAGTCTTCCCGTGGGGGCATAGTAAAAGGGCCTCAAGCTTCACTTGGCTCACTTGCCTCAGAACTGCAGTCCTCAGACCCCCCACCTCTGGAGTCCACCATTGCAAAACTGGTCAGCTAATCATTAGCTAAACACTAGCTATAAAGACTCACATTCTAATCAGTACTCTGTAAACCGTGTGTGCCTTTATATGATCAGAACTCTTTGTGATCAGAACTCAACACTCACCTGACGAAGGAGCAGAACCCTGAAAGGTTGTGGTATACCAAATAAACCTGTTGGGCTTTAACCTGGTGTTGTGAGACTGCTTACTGTGTTTACCCCAGTCCAATGCCAGCATCTCCACACGATGTACAAAAGAACAAAGGATGCAGCAAGGTTGTCAATCCTCCAGGATTGGTCCGGCATCTCCAGCAACTGGAGATCAGATTCCAGGGCACAATTGTCAGGATACTGAGCAATAATTTGTTTTGTCATTCTCTTTGAACATTTCTTTTTACTAGATGTAAAAATATTTTAAAAATGGGGGGGGAGGGAAAGTGCTGTTTGGCCAACAGCCAAGTATAAAATCTTATGCTTTCCAATTGGCGTTGAAAAGCAGTGCGTCACAAGGATGGATGTGTTGTTTGATCAATAGCGGAGACACAGCAGCAAGTCACATGATGAAACCTCCAAGAATCAAAGTTGGAAAAAATGCAGCTCATGCATCAAACAGATTTAAACAATCTCCAAATCTATTTTATGTGGTTCCGTATCTCCACTTTCCATTTGCCTTTTTTTTTCACCAGTCAAAGAGTTGATTTCACCTTGTTATGCGGGTCACCGGGTTCATGCTTATTCTATGGTTTCAAGTTACAAGATGTACTATTTGTTTGAAGGTGTATGTCTTCCGCCTATCTGAGTTACTGTATCAATGCTGACATGCTGTGCAAAATTAAATTTCCTCGAGTAGTTAAAAATGTCTGGAAAGAATCATCATTTTGTAGAATTACAACCTGCAATTCTGTCAATGCAAACGGGCAACGCAAGCCCACCATCATCCGAAAGAGTGAACACTTCAAGAGTGATGCTTGGAGACCTGACCCCTGCCAAAGATCCCTCTGACAACTCCAATACATCTTTGACTTTCAAAGAGTGATTGAGCTGCTCTGTATTTCTGTTTGCTGCTGTGCTTTTGCTTCAGATCCCCAGCATTTATGGTTTATCTTTTCATCCCCGGGATCCTTTATTTTTTTCTTTCAAAAGCTTTCATTTTGTTGACTGCAGCGCGCGGTTTGAGGCTTGTTTCCAAACATTTGCCTCGTCCTCAAAATCATCCTCCGATGCATTGGCAACCCTCGTAACAGACCTAGCAATGTCTGAGCTTTACGTAGCGTAAGGAAAGAAGCACTAAAAGTCATCCAACTTTGTGAAAAAATTGCCAGCACTACAAGTGAGATTGAAGCATGTTCAATCTTAACTCATAAAGGACCCCTGTCAAACCCCACAAAGTGATTTTTAAACAAACCTCTCAGATTCATAAATAAAGGTGCAGCACTGTAACCTCATGATGTAACGATGATGCTATTATTTGCCAATTACATATCCCTATCCCTACCCCCACCCCCGACAACACCCTTGTCCCCCTACTCTCACACCTCCTGGTTAATTCTTAAAAGGCTAAAACATTTTGCAGGGTGGATTGTTCCAGAGCAGCTATATGGTTGCATTGTCATCACGAACTGTTTCAATGATTGTAATTCTGAAGAAAAGAATAGCAAATATTGGAAATCTGTTTTAAAAAAAATTGATGTAAATGTGTAATAGGTCCATCAGTGTTTGAGGAAGCTAATGTTCAAAATATAATTCTTCATCACACCTGGTACATCCTCCCAACTGAGAAGGATGGTAGGTGGCACAGTGGTTAGCACTGTTGCCTCACAGCATCAGGGACCCAGGTTCAAATTCCCAGCTGTTTGAGTGGCGTTTGCTTATGTGTCTGTATGGGTTTCCTCTGACGGCTCTGGTTTCCTCCCACAGTTCAAAAGATGTGCAGGTTAGATGTATTGGCCATGCTAAACATCCCTTCAGTCTCAGGGGGATAGCGAGGGTACGTGTGTCGTGTTACGGAGTTAGGGCCGAGGTGGGATTGTGGTCAATTAGACTCGATGGGCTGAATGGCTTCTTTCTACACTGTTGGATTCTATGATTATTAGCTGAAAAGTAATCTACTTTCCATTTCCACCATATCCTCCTTTCTTCTCATATGTGCATCTGTTGAATGCTCCAAGAAGATGGTTATTATACTATTGGCCATTCTGCCAATAACTATCTTCAGTTGCTTCTGTTGAGGTCATTCTGTCGCCATCAGGCTTTTCAATCCACTTCAAACCCTATGCAATAGTGGGATCTTCTCTGAAGCAGATATGGCTTCCCCTATGGGTACGTCCCTGTTTAGCATTAGCAAGAAGGAGGAGGAGCTGTACAGAATGGAGAATTTAATGACGTGAGAAGGATACAACTGCCCCAGGTATTACTCCACCTCCAGAGAAAACAATACATAGAAATTACAACAAGGAAACCATTCAGCGCAACCAATCCTTATCGGCATTTATCTTCTGTACAAGAAAATAGTTCTAATTGCTTTGGGATCATCATGTTCCTATTTCCTTTCGGCCTCTTTTTCCTTCATCCATCTAATCTTGAAAATTGACAATTGTTGCATCACCCGTAGAGGTGAGTTCCGATTCTAGCATTCTGTGGACAATGGTTTTGTCCTCTACTTTAAATCTCTTGCATATTTAAATCTCTGTTCATTTTCCTCCTTAGAGCAACCTGAATGTCAGGATTGAGTAACCAGGATGATCTCTCATTCTCTACAGAAAACTAATAGCCTGAGGTGACACTCATCCACATGGCATCTTGCTCCAGGCAGGGAACTTTCTCTGGTTGCATTTCTGGGCTTTCTTCTTGAACGGCTTGGAGTCACTTTCCTGTTTCCATTAGTGTGAGAGAGCGGGGAAGGCTCAACATCTGTATGTGCTGTCGTTGAGAAACATTAACATTGAGCAGGAAGACTGCTGGCATCACTGCTGCACTGGACAGTGGATCTGTGACCTCACTGATCAGCTGAGTGGCTAGTCCAGTAAAAGCAGTTGGACCATGAAAGGCTTGAGAGAAAGCTGGATGTATCTGAACCACTGTGCTCTGGAAGCCAATATGTGAGCTGCTCTAATTCCTGTCCTGTCCTGCCATCAGAGCTCTGTGAAGAGGAAAGCACTATGCGGCCCTTGACTATTTCTCAGCTGGTATCCCCTGCTGATATCAATGAAACTGCCACACGTTCTATCCATTCCTGATTGAAAACAAAGCTTCCATAATGTTGCTGCAAAGGAGGACTGCTTCCTCCTCCACATTATCATTAGTGCACTTCTGTACCAATCTGCCACCCAACTCCTATCCTCAAAACTAAAGAAACAGAAGAAGTTGAAGACACATGGTGCTTTGTAGGAATTCCAGGGCAATGATGTAGGTGGTGGTTCAGTAAAGCTGGCAATGGCAATATGTTGACCACCCAGTAAAAGCATAAAGCCTCCCCATACGCAGCATTGTATTTGTGAAGGACAATTTAACATTGCAATGATCTCTCTGTCTGTCTCTAAGGAATATTTTTAATGTCAATGTCTCTTGCAAGAAACTTGAATCCACAAGAATAAAACCAACAGTTGAAAAATGTGCATCAAGAGGCACAGAATAACTGCAGAAAGAGGTGTAGAGATATCAAGCAGCCTGTTGAAGAGAAGGAATAGTGTTTGGGACTGATGGGTGAGGTAGGTAACAGAATGGTGGGAGGATGCCATTCAGCCTCTTTTCTGCCATTCTGGGTGATCTGTGATGCAATTCCATATATTTGCCCTTGCCGCATATCTCTAGGTGTTATCAATCTCAGATTTAGTATTTTATAGTGATTTAGTATCAATTGCAGTTTGCCAAACTTCAACCATTTTTTTGTGTAGATCCACTTCCTAATTCTTGGAGGCCTGCAATGATTGGCCTCCAAGTCTAAACTACCCAACTGTCATAAATAATTTTAATCTACCCTATCTTTTCCTCTTAATGTCTGGAGAGCTTTGATCAAATATAAAATCCAGGGGATGTAACTCTAGTTGCAAGATCTATTTATAATTGAATTCCCCTTTTGTCCCGATTGCAATTCTGGTGAGCCTGAGTAACACAGTGAAATCTCCTGAGGGAAGATAGAAAGAGCATGCTACTTTGCCTGCCTGCCTGCTTGTCTTGTGAAGTTAGAATCATAGACAGGGAAGACCTGTATGCATACATCGGGCTGAAAGGCCTCCTTTTGTGCACAGAACAGTAACAGACCCTGGAGCCCATCATCCAATACAGCCTTTGAAAGTTGTCAAGTTTGCAGCATTGATGTGCAGATCTGGGGGTAAGAGAGTTGGTCCTCTCTGCCAGGATGAGAAACTGTTTAATTTATTTTTCTGAAGGAAAGCTTGGAGGTCAGAGTCAGAAAAGCATTCTGGGCAGGAGTTTTCAGCTGTGCTCATCCCAAAGACCAGAAAATACTGCCCAAGGTCAGCTGATCTTTACATGGTCCATGTCCCGCCCACTACAATTCCCATGGTGGGTGAATGGGAAAATACCTCATTCTGTTAGCCACCTGCAACTTTGTTTCTTTGCTGCTTGTTGAGCGATTTAAAGTAAGTAAAAAATATTCATAAGACTCGCAATGACATTATTTAAATGTGGACTAAGCATTACAATTTCTTTACTGGTTTGTCTAATGTAATAGAGTGAACTGCCCTGTAACTGATAATGGTGTTTGCCTGCATTTAAATTCAAATCAAGTTTCTAACAAAAGTCACAACAGTACAAAGAGTATAACTTCACAGAAATATGAAGGGTTTTAACTGATCTGATCAATAGTGTGGTCGAATCATGCCTTTTTCTGTTTGCAGCAATTTAAAGTGAAAAACATTATGAAGTATAAACACTGTTTTTTACCAAAGCAACTTATATGTTGGATATTATCCGTAAAGCAAGCACACATTACAATGAATGAAGCTTTTAAATGTCAACTCCATTTCAAAAAGGCATCAAGCGTCCACGTCCCCCTGTAATGACAGGGGTTGCACAGTGGTTAGCACTAATGCCTCACAGCGCCAGGGACCCAGGTTTAGTTCCCAGTTTGAGTCACTATCTGTGTGCAGTCTGCACATTCTCCCCATGTCTGTGTGGGTTTCCTCAGCGTGCTCCGGCATTCTCCCACAATCTAATAGCCATGCTGGTTAAGTGGATTGACTGTTTGTTAAATTCTCCCTCAGTGTACCTGAACAGGCGCCGGAGTGTGGTGACTAGGGGATTTTCACAGTAACTTCATTGCACTGTTAATATAAGCCTACCTGTGACACTAATAAATACATTTTTTTTTGGTTATCAGATCTATTGCAATTGGGATTTTCTTGAGAGAAATGAAACCAAGTAATGTATGCTGAAAATGTGACGAATGTCGCAGAGCAGTTTCTAGCTAAGCATTTTGTTCGTTTAAAACATATACGTCTGAAAGCTGTTTGCAAATAGTTGTTCTCAGTTTGGCCGAAGCTAAGTTAGTCTGAAGAAACTAGTTAGAAACTCTTGGCAGACATGACTGAGGCAGCTGTTTGGCAATGAACAGTGACTGGGAATCATCTTTCAACAAAACTGGTAAAATATGTAGCTTTTAGGCTGAAATCTGGAGTACTTCATGGAAGAAAAATTCAACAACTCCACCCAACCTTTAGCCTATTTTTCCAAAATGTTTTTTTCTCTCCAGCCTCTTTTTTCAGCACACGTCATTCACACCTGCTCCACAAGCTGCATCAGAGTTTAATTAACTGAAGAACTGTAAATACACACCCATAGTTTATCATTATCCTTCTCTTGTTGGCAAACTGTGCTAACTAGTGGTTTAAGTGGCCTTCTCAGTTCACTGACTCTTTTGTGAGGATAAGCAGTGAAGGTAACAGCATACACATAGTTATGTCACACGTGAGAGGGACTGATTGGATGTCATAACTGAAGAATACCGAGAGGATCAAACAATAAAAAGACGGGGATTTCTATAACACTTTTCACCATTACAGGACACCCCAAAATGAAGTACTCTTTGAAATATAGTTGCGTTTTGACTTAATTTATATTTGTCACAAGTATTGAGATACAGTGAGAAATATTGTTTCTTGCACGCTATGCAGACAATACATGCCATTCATAGAATACATGGGGGAGAAGGAAATGAGAGGGTGCAGAGTATAATGTTACAGTCGCAAGCTTAGGTGGAAAGAAAGATTAGCTTAATGGGCGGTAGGTCCATTCAAAAGTTTGATGGCAGCAGGGAAGAAGCTGTTCTTGAATCAGTTGATATGTGATCCCATACTTTTGTATCATTTTCCTGACGGAAATAGTAGAAGAGGGTATGTCTGGAGTGTGTAGGGTCCTTGATTGTGCTGACTGCTTTTTCAAGACAACAGGAAACACAGATGGATTTAAAGGATGGGAGGCAGGTTTGCATGATGGACTGGGCTATGTTCACAATTGTTTGTAGTTTCTTGTGGTCTTGGCTGTAATACATCTCAAAAGGATGCTTTCTATGGTGTATTTGTAAAAGTTGGTGAGAGTTGTAGTGGACATGCCAAATTTCCTTAGTATCCTGAGAAAGAAGAGGCATTGGTATGCTTTCTTAACTATAGCATCAGTGTGGAGAACTATGACAGGTTGTTTATGAACTGTACACCTAGAAATGTGAAGCACTTGACCAATTCCACTTCAGCGCCATTGTTGTAGGTGGTGACATGTGCTCCACCATGCTCTCTAAAGTTAATGACTATCTCTTTCACTTTACTGACATTGAAGGAGAGATTATTGTTGTCGCACCATTTCACCAGGTTCTTTATCACATTCCTCTATTCTGTTTCATCACCGTTTGAGATCCAACCCATTATGTTATATCATCAATGGTGAGGTGGCATTGTGGCACAGTGGTTAGCACTGTTGTCTCATTGCGTCAGGGTCCCAGGTTCAATTCTCATCTCAGGTCACTGTCTGTGTGGAGTTTGTACTTTCTCCACGTGTGATTTTGTTTCCTCTGGGTGCTCCGGTTTCCTCCCACAGTCCAAACATGTATGGGTTAGATCAATTGACCATGTCTGACAGCATCTTTAGAGAGAAAATAGAGCCAACGTTTTGTGTCTAGATGACCCTTCAATAGAGCATCCACAGTATTCTGTGTTTATTATTGTAACAAGACTTTTTGGAAGAAACTGGCATTGAAATAATGCTGAGTTAAAAGGTGCTTTTAATTACTTGGCATATCTTGTGGATTTGAAAAGAGTAAAAAACAAATTCACATCTGGATGAGGAAGTTCAGTGCATTTGGAAAGATTTCTCCGATTATATAAACTCGATTTAAAAATAACCTGGGTTTGTTGTCTCGGCAATTTTTATACTCTGGATATTAGGTTTGCAAGATTGCGATTGCAGCTAATTACCGAGGATTGAACTTCTTGGAAAGAAAAGGTCAATCGATTCTAACGGCTGTCAGAGCAGTTTAAAGCTGCAGCCACTTGTCACAGTGGCTGAGCTGTCAATGCTTTGACTTGACATAAATATTACTATCACCAAAATGGAAACCACATGTAACATCTCCACACAACAACTCACTCTTTATTGGAAGAAGACAGGCACTTGACCTGCCATTGGAAGCAAATCAGTAGGACAGTCATCACAGACTGACAGCATAAATAAACAAGAAGATTGGTTTGTGAAACAAAAGTCTGAAGAACCCCCAACTCCACCTCCAAAGATGTCTGACACTTCTGTTTGGACGTTCAATTGGATTAAATCTTTCATTCTGCCAAATCAAGTGAGCTGTACAATTCATCCAACCATCAGTTAGATGGATAGAGCTTCCTCAATTCATCTATATAGGATTGAATTGTGATCGCAAAAGGGCTCCAGCCTGAGTTGGGCTCCTGCGGGCTACCTGGGACAATAGACTTTTGTGGTTTGCTTCCTTTAGCAAAGTGCGGTGTTAGAGTAAGGATGGTTATTATCATTGTGATTGTATCATTGCAACATACTGCTGTCTGCAAATCTCGTACATTGCTTTCAGCATTTAACAGATGCAACACATACAATAGAAATGTAAACCTCCCAAACAGCGGTCATAATAAATCGAAAGTTTCTGAAATCCACTGTCTGTCACTAATGACTTGTCAAACTAATACTAGCTCATAGAACTGAAACAAAATGGTGATTGTAGCAGCATAATCAGACAAAGACGTGCAGGTTAAGTTGATTGGTGGTGCTAAAATTGCCACTTGGCATCCTGAGCTGTGTAGGTTAAAGGGATTAGAGGGTAAAATATGTAGGGATATAGGGATAGGGTCTTGGTGGGAGTGTGATTGATGCAGACTGGATGGGCCAAATAGTCTCTCTCTGCACTGTAGGGTTTCTATGGTTCTGATCAGGAGTGCCTGATACTGATGTAGCTATGATGCTGTGTCATGTGATCAAGTAACTGAGATAAGGTGGCAAGTGGAAGTGGAATCTCATGTAGACTACTGAAATATATATAGATCTATCAATTACCAAGAGTGGCTTTTATGAATAATTAGCCTATGGTAGCATCCTTAGGGAAATAGGCCAACATTAAAGTAAACCCATCTAGCATGGTGGCACAACGGTTAGCACTGCTGCCTCACATCATCAGGGACTCAGCTTAGATTTCGGTGTGGAGTTTGTACATGTTCCCCATGTCTGCATGGGTTTCCTCTGGATGTTCAGATTTCCTCTCACACTCCAAAGATGTGCGTGTTAGATGAATTGGTCATGTCAAATAGCCCCTTAGTGTCAGGGGGACTAGATAGGGTAAATGCATGGGGTTATTGGGATAGGGCCTGGGTAGAATTGTGGTCGGTGCAAGTTTGATGGACCAAATGGCTTCTTTTTGCACTTTAGGCTTCTATGATTCTAGATCCTGAACATAAGATGAAACATCATGTATGAAACTCCATACAAAGATCAACAACTTCACAGGAGAAAGATAAGAAGAAGACATCTTTGGAGATGGAGTTTGGGGACTCTGGGATTTTTGTTTCACAAACCAATGTTCTTGTTTATTTACGCTGTCAGTCTGTGAGTGGAGCATGCTAGGTACACTATGGATGCAAGTTAAACTACTGAACAGAAACCAGTCCTAAGCTGACAACAAATGTGGAGTCTATAGTAACTTACAAAATTTTTCCAAAATACTGATAACTTGCTCACCACTGGGACAATTGGAGGAAAGACTCTTCAGATGCAAAACAGCTTCAAGTTTGCATAAGAAGAAACAAAAAGGGAGGTCAGAACTTTGCTCTATGTAGTGGGAGTTATTGCAGACAATATAATAGCAAGACAAGGGCCAGAATTTTCCCAAAAAAATACTCCGCTTGAAAACTGGAGTATTTCGTGCTGTTTCTTTTCAGTGGGAATTCAGAGAAGAATCTCCCATACTCTGCGCACTGCAGAGGCTATTAACATGAATATCATTAAAAACTACCGGGCAGGGCCTTTCATTGCTGAAAGATGCTGAAATCCGTGCACTGAGTGGGCGACTGTGTACGCGCCAATCTGTCAGCACTGAGATTGGCACATGCGCAGTGGCCCGTCCCGGTCGGCCTCTAGATTGCTGGCCAATTTGATCGCTGACCAGTCCAGTGACCCCTACATCACCAGCCTTCCCTCCCCCATTGCCCGATTGCTGGCCCTAACCATTCTCAAGCTCAGCCCTGACACCATCTCCCCAAACTAGCCCTGATCTCCAGTCCTCACCAACACAATAACCCAACCAGTGCAGTCCCAACCCGTGTGTAGTGCCAACCCTGCCAGCAGGCTGACTACTCAACCACCTCCCCCCTCCACCCCCTCCCACCCCACATCCCCTCCCAGATGACACCATCCAATTACTGGCCTCCCTCTTTCTCCTACCAATCCCTAAGCGGACTGGAAGCGATTGCCCCCTATCAGGTCAAGACCCCCCCCCATTCCCCATCTCCTTGGCATCCTCGTATGGCCAATGGCTAGTGCCAAGATGCCTCCTGGGCATCTTGGAGGCACGTGTTAGCTGTGCCAGGGTACCAATACCCAAGGGACACCACCACCCCCTCCCCCTGCCCAAGCATTGGGAGGGAGGGGTGGCCAATTGCTCCCCCTTTACTCCAGATGGGTCGGGCCGCTTGTTCCCCACTAGTGAGGAACTACTCAAGCTCACTGGAGGGAACTGTTCTGGCAGGGGTGGGGGAGGCTGAGTAGGGGCAGACTTCACTCCCAGGCCATTAATTGTATTTATAAGATATTTAAATTGGCATTCAAATCATTTCCTCGCCTCCCTACCAATTTCCGTCGCAGAGCAGACACTACCAGAAATTTAGTAATGAAAGACACTTTCTGGGCGGGAACACATGCACAAATCCCACTTGTTGCCCGCTCTGTGATTCTCACGGCCCACTGCACTAAACAATTAGCGCAGCAGGATGGGAGAATTGTGACCTGGGAGTTGATGAGGCTTCAAGCTCATATGATTACGTCCTCCAAGCATTCAGTGCATACTTCAATGTTAAAAACAATTCGAACATTAAAAAAGCAAAATTTTAGGAAGAGTAAATGAAGCCTTGGTGAATGCATGGACTCATTTATAACTACAGGTGAGCAGAAAATCTGGGAATATGGGATTTTCAGAGATGAATTAACATGCGACCTTGTAGTAAGTAGGATCAAATGCAACCCTAACATATTTCTTGCAATTGAGGAATGATTTAACTCTCGCAAAAACAGCACAGATATTGTGCTAGACCAAGCTTGGGAAGCTAAACAAGATAGTCATGGAGCAAGTAAATGATCTTGGAAAAGAATGAGTGAGGCCATTCAGTATGCTGGACTGGAAAGAGACAACGCAATAACACAAAACCCTGCAAAATTGGGAAAAGGTGCATCAGCTGCCATCTTGAAATGCTTTTGATGTAGTTAAAAATGGCTACACAAGCAAGATGGATGCCCAGCAGGGTGAGCAGAGTGCCACAGCTGTAGGAAATTGAGACATTTTAAATCTGTCTGCTGATCCAAAATATAAAAATTTACAGGAAATAAGAGAAAATGACAAGGCGAAATCAAAGATTTCATGAGAAAGTAACAGTTGGCCTAGTAGTATTATTGCAAGACTATTAATCCAGAAACTCAGCTAATGTTCCGGGGATTTGGGTTCAAATCCTGCCACAGCAGATGGTGGAATTTGAATTCAATAAAAAAAATCTGGAATTAAGAATCTACTGATGACCATGAAACCATTGCTGATTTTCAGAAAAACTCATCTGGTTCACTAATGTTCTTTAGGGAAGGAATTCTGCCATCCTTGCTCGGTCTGGCCTACATGTGACTCTTGTTTGAGAATGGTTGACTCTTAGTTGCCCTTGAAGGGCAACAAATGCTGGCTGGCCAGCCAGTGATGCCCATGCTCCACAAATGAATAAAAGAAAATAGTGCCCACCTGCACTGCATACAAAGGTTGTTAAAATCACTTGAAGAACTTCAATGGCAGCTCACTTGAAAGCTTTAACTGCTTTAACATCAAACTCACCCACAGGGAGACATGAAAGGTGTGTGTTCCAGACCCTACAAGAAAGGTTTAGGCCTTCTCTGCCCTCCCTCTCCAAAAACCCCCTTCCTATAATTTATCAAAGTGTTGTGGACTGTTTCTTTAGTTCCCAACTGTGACCTCCTGTCGTTCAATATTGAGCACCTCCCAACCCATCAGTTCCCTCTTCCCCATGACTTTGGATAGGAAATCAACTGAGAGCACACCTATGAAGAATGGGAATTAAAATCTCCTGGGCCTCGTCTGAGAAAAGGCAGAAGGGTTTTCTGCTCAGATTGGTTCCCAATCACTTGATTGACACCCCAATTGAAAATAATGACTGAAGTGTTATTGTGAGATGGCTTCAGGTTCTCTGTTACAATGCCACATTACAAGTACCTATTTGTACCTTTTTTTGCCATCCAGCCTACCAACTATCTTTCTTCAGCTCTAAAGATATCCTGTGGCTCAGGAACCTTTCTTTCTTCAATAGTTTGTTGAAGGGAAGCTGGAATATGTTGAAGCAACCACAAAATGTTACGCTACCTGCTGCTGGGGATGTTTTGATCTGGCCTACCACTGTACCGGCAGGAACTTGAGAGATGGTACTCGGTGTGACAAGCCAGTTGAAAGTGATGGATGGACTCAGCGTCACAGCAGATTTCACACTTAGCAAAATGAGAGAAACGTGGTGAAATCCTAGACACCACGTAAATCGGACTTAATGTTTTATTCTTGGTGCCTGTTTGAAATCCAGACTTATTTATTTAGATGTTGAAGTTTGAACAGATTGCAAATTCACAGCTTCAGGAATCAAACTAACCGCAGCATTTCAGGCAGTAGAAGCAGGTCCGAACTATTTTTGGACACTGATCTGCTCCAACATCACTGGCATTGTGTTGAAAACATATTCCGTAAAAATGGGGACTTCTTACTGATTGACAAACAGCATTTTCGTTGTGTTTCATTCAGCAGATGGAAAGAATGTTCTGAATGGGGACCACAAGACTATATTTATATACTGCCAAAGATTTATGTAGGTCTAGCAAGTCTTATGTAAATGCATTGACCTTACTCACTGAGCATGTGATTACATTTCTGTTAGGTTTCAGAACAGTCTCCGAAAAAAAATAAATCAATGTTCTTTGTTCCTCTCTCCCTATCATGTTTCCTTTCAAAATCAATTACTTGTACAAAGAATT
Source organism: Sphyrna mokarran (assembly GCA_024679065.1). NCBI lineage: Eukaryota > Metazoa > Chordata > Chondrichthyes > Carcharhiniformes > Carcharhinidae > Sphyrna > Sphyrna mokarran. The sequence goes on from JAGIQG010000019.1 coordinate 27,725,200, forward strand.
ATGCTAAACATTCCCACTTTGAAGCACCATTGTTAATCTGTCTGAATGTTTGTGACTCGGTGAATGTTGATTATATCAGTGAAGGAAACAAGCTTGTAGAAATCTCCAGGCCTGACAATGGGAGGGACAGGAATGAGCGCACACAATTGGAACTATTAGAGCTGCTGAAGTATTTTAAGTTAATGAATGCATATACTGGCAATTAATCTCCCTCATGCCGATCGAATCAGTCAACTCCTTTCAGCCATCTCCTTTGACAACATGATCAAATATCCAAGGATGCAGTTGTACTATAATTGTAGTGTCAGTGTGAACTGTTGCACTTCACATCAACAACCTTTCAGGTTTAGTGCAAAATGTCACTTGAATTCCAAGTCACAGTCCAATCTCACACTGGAAGCGAAGCAAAGCAAAGCCCGAACTTTTGGAGCAGGTAGTTTCACTTGGTTTTGTTTCAGGGACACCTTGGACTTGACACCCAGTGGGTTCCAAAGGGCTCCCTGCAGAGGGGAGAATTTTGAAGTTTTTTTTAAAAGAATGGGTCAGAACTCTCAGCAATTCACAGCCCAGTACCACTGCCAGCGTGAACATAGTGTTTGGCGCTCAGCTAAATCTCCCTTCATTGCAGCGACATCGGAGAATCCCAGCTGCCGGCAAAGTTGGAGAATCCAGCCCATGATGTTTTAGTTATAGGCGGCAGCTCATACTTTATTCTCAAAATGAGTAATAGCTACAACATCTCGCATTTATATGGTGCCATTGATGCCCTAAGATGCTTTGCAGAAGTGTTGCCTAATAAAATTCAACACCAAAGTGATTTATCAGGAGACGTCATGGAAGATGCTCAAAAATTTGTCTAAAGAGGTAGATTTTAAGCAATATCATAAAGGAGGAAAGAGACAGTGAGGTTTCAGTGATGGAATTTTAGAGCGTAGAATCTCACCAGCTGAAAACACAACTACCAACAGTGGAGTAAATTGTAGGAGAGCAATTATCCCAGAGGTTTATAAGGATGGTGGAGATGACAGGGATAGGGAAGAGAAAGCTGGGCCGTGGAAGGATTGTAAAATAGTGTTAAGAATTTTAAAATACAGGTGTCATTTAACCAGGTTCCCATGCAGATCAGTTAGAACAGGAGATGGGCAAACAAGACTCAATGCAAGTTAGTATAAAAGCAACAGAGTTTTGAATGAGGTCATGGAAGATGGAAGGTGTGTGCCCAGCTAGGAATGTATTGGAATAGTCAAGTCTCAAGGTAACAAAGGCAGGGATGAGAATTTCAGCAGCGCATGAGCTGCAGCAGGAGTTTAGTGAAATAATCAGTTGCTGATGGCAGACTGAGAGGTGCTCTGAACAATGAGGGAAATTGAGATGTGCATGACTGAAGAAGATCACTCAGATGGTACAATGAATTTGTGAATATATTTGAAGAAATGGGAAATGAACTTGGAATTATTTAACAGATGTGCAAAGAGTTAATGGAACTCTTCAGGGAAGAGGGTGATGGGTGTATACACCTTTGCAGATTTTGAGTGAATCGCGGAGGTTATGAAATTGGTGAAGCTGAATTTAGAGTATTGTGTACAGTTTTGGTCACCTAGTTACAGAAAGGATATAAATAAGGTTGAAAGAGTGCAGAGAAGGTTCACAAGGATGTTGCTGGGACTTGAGAAGCTGAGTTACAGAGAGAGATTGAGTAGGTTAAGACTTTATTCCCTGGAGTGTAGAAGAATGAGGGGAAATTTGATAGAGGCGTAAAAGATTTTGATGAATATAGGTAGAGTGAATGCAAGCAGGCTTTTTCCACTGAGGCTAGGGGAGAAAAAAACCAGAGGGCATGGGTTAAGGATGAAAGAAGAAAAGTTTAAAGGGAATATTAGGGGGAAATTCTTCATGCAGAGAGTGATGGGGGTGTGGAATGAGCTGCCAGATAAAATGGTAAATGTGGGGTCACTTATAACATTTAAGAAAAACTTGGACGGGTTCATGGATGAGAAGGGTGTGGAGGGATATGGTTCAAGTGCAGGTCAGTGGGACTAGGCAAAAAATGGTTCGGCACAGACAAGAAGGGCCCAAAGGCCTGTTTCTGAGCTGTAATTTTCTATGGTTCTATGGAATTTCATCATTGGATTGAAAGTGTTAGTTCTTGAAGCAGGTAATTTTCAAGATGGGAAAAGTGCAGTCTTGGTGACACGCTTATTGGGATTTTATGGCCTTACTCAAGCCAGACCAGAAAATCCCACCTGAGGACAATGTACATTTCCACTGTCCACCCCTCACCTGCTCTGATGTGGGGGTAGAATTCCAGCAGCTGAATGGGCAGTAAGAACAGCTCAAAAAAAAATCAAGGATGTGGATCAGGATGCCCTGTGATAAACAGGACAGTTAATTAAGTTGGAGCAGGAGGATGGTGGGATTTAGGAATCCATTTTGTGAATGGCAATCTGAAAAAAAATTGCAATTATCCAATGCATGATGTTGAACAAGCTGTTGGAATATATGGAGAGATAGAATTGGGAGCTCATGTGTAACCCCTACCAGCTAAATGCCTCTTTCCTTTCATGATCTCACTTCATCATATTTTATTTCAAAGGATTCAGCAGAGCAAATATGTTGAACTAATCATTATTTTAAATATATTTTCATTACAGATTTGAAGGCCACCCATACATCTCAGTTTTTTAGCCTATCATTGAAACCTTTGGATTACAGAATCCTTCTTATGGATGAAGATCAAGACCGTTTATATGTGGGCTGCAAAGATCACATTCTGTCACTCAATGTAAACAGTATCAGCCAGCATCCTCTTACTGTAAGTTTTCTCTCTGCAATTCTTTGGACATGGAAATGACTTCTGGCTAATGCTGCTCTTCTTAGATTTCCATCTTCCTCTTGCTGTAACACTCTCGCAATGCAACATTGAGCAGACCACCCAGTGATTGATAAGCATTACTGGACGTATCTAACAGCACTGGCCTCCTGGGATGTGACAGTGCGTTCCCTATCATGTTTCCTCATGGTTTTAAGTAGCTCCAGGAAATCCAGGAGCTGCTTTTAATAGGAAATTCCTGACCATAATCATGTCAACACATCCAAGAATGATGCAATATTGCATTACTTTCCAAATAAACTGATAATAAAACTATCAATTTGTTTAAGTATCAAAAGATACCTGATTCAAGTGGCTTAGACAAGCTGCTGTTGTTTTCCCTTTTATGGAGGTACTGAAAAGCTCTTCTCCTGATATTTCTTGACCTTTACCCTCTTTCCCACCCAACAACCTTTCTGTTATAATAAGAATGCCAAACCAAAATGGCTAACAATAAACAGATGGTATCGTCCCATCTGCAATGGTTATGTTGCCGATTTACTGAACCTTCAATTGCTTTAATGGTCTGTTGATAAACTGTGATATCTTTCATTAGGTTCACTGGCCAGCATCGAGCAATAAAGTGGATGAATGCAAAATGGCTGGCAAGGATCCAAATGTAAGTAGCAAATGTTTAGATTCTCCTTGTGACGATGGATATATTTTTGACAGAGATGCAATGATGGAGAGTTGCGACATGGAAATGAGCCACTTGGCCAAAGCTGTCCATGTTGGTGTTTATCCTCATGTGAGCATGGATTGTAATCCCAAGAGCCTACACTGTTCCATATCCCATTATTCTGCTTTTCTTTAGCTACCTCCCAAATAATTAAATATTGGCACGGTCTCTGCAACAATCTCAGTGTAAACACGTTTCCAAAGTCTTTCCTAAATCTCTTCTATTTGATCTTATATCTAAGTCTCCTTGTTCAAAACTTTTCAACTACAAGAAACAATCAATCTCTAACCATCTGTCTCCCATCTGTTCATAATTTGAAACACCACCAGCAAATGATCCCCTGGTCTGATCTAACAAAATTAGTCTCAATTTTCCAAGCTTGTATTCATATGAAGCCTGTGCTCACTGACCTGCATTGGCTTTTAGTCAAGTAAGATCTTCAATTTAAAAATTCTCATCCTTGTTTTCAAATCCCCCCATGGTTTTGCCCCTCCCTATCTCTGTAATCTCCTCCAGTGTTACAACTCTTTAGGATAGCTGTGCTTCCCTAATTCTGGCTTTTGAGCATTTACAATTATTATCACTGCACCATTGGTGACTATGCTTTAAGATGCATGGCCCCAAGCTCTGGAATTCTCTCCCTGCACTTTTCCACCTCTCCATTTTGCATCCTTTAAGACATGTCTTAAAAATCGACCTCATTGACTGGTCTTTTGGTCATCTGTCCTAATGTCTCCCTGTGTTGTTCAATGTCAGACTTTATTTCATAATGCTCCTGTCAGACAGATAGCTAGCCAGCAACAAGCCCATCCCAGGAGTCAGAAATTTCACCTGCTGTGAGCTATTGGCCCATCAGAGGCCAATCAGGGACTGGCAATTCTCTGTTGCCAACAGCGCCACTGGTAGCAATGGCTGCTACCGTTAACTCAGTGGGAACTTCTCCAGCAATCATCAATGGATCCTTACATCTGTGTGAATGAAGGAGATGGAGGATGTGGGCAGAGGGCTATGGGAGAGCGGCGCAGGAACAGAGGCAAGAACAATGGGCTGGCTCTGTGGATCCCCCCACTTTACAAAGCCAGGTCCCTCAATCAGGCATTGAGTGCCTCTCAAGGGCCCCTCCCTACAGTAAACTACTGGAAAGCCCGAAAGGGTTTGCTGGCAGACTTTGGGAGGGACAGGAAAGCCCTGTCACTTCCATTTAATCCCTGAGCTACCACTAAATTCTGGTGGGCGGAGGAGTAATTGATGACAGTTGGCTCATTAATGAAGCTAATTGACATCCCACTGCAAGTGAAAGGGTTTCCTGCCTAAGCCTCTTCCCCACCTCTGATTTAATCATCACAAGAGGCTTTCTCGCAGTTGGGAAGCTGTTGTGCAACTTTTCTACAATTAAGTGGATCCAGTTCTTATGTTACATGCCATGGTGGGCTAGATTAAATTCTGCCCTTCATTTTTTATAGCTCATCGATGGTATAGGTTAATTAATAGCGATTCCTTGATTATTGCCCGCCATATAATTTTTTCTTATTTTTGACAGAACGGTTGTGGTAATTTTGTTCGTGTCGTACAAGTTTATAACCGAACTCATCTATTTGTTTGTGGGAGTGGTGCATTCAGCCCCGTCTGCACGTACATCAACAGAGGCCGCAAGTCAGAGGTTAGTGTCAGTCAAATGGTCATTCTGTAACACCTGCAGATTCTTGTTGTGCATGTGAGTCTGAAACTGACCATGAGGATGAATGATTCTTTGTCACTGCAATGCTGTAATATCCACTTTCATGCTGCCGTATGCGTATTACATTCAAACCCTTGTAATTATTGCCCTGCATTCCAGTTCCCATTTATTTCAGGTTCTTCCACTGTAAAAGGATATCATAATATCATATTGCTCAGAAACATTCCGAAGTACTTGTGTAATTAATTACTTTTTGAAATGAATTGCTGTTGTTAGGAGGGGAAAAGTTGTTCATAGACATAATGGTGGGATATATCAACTGTGTCGCCCCAAGACCAAAAAATTCCCACCCCTCGAGGTCAACTGATCTTTGCATGGTCCGCACCCCCACCCACTGCAATTCCCATGGCAGGTGGGATGGGAAAATTTTGCCTAATGCATTAAAGCATTCTTAGGGTATGACAGGGAAAGATAGTTTCAGGGAACCACATATAAAGTTGCATAACTAACTGCTTTTAGATAACATTTACCTAAATAGACTTCATTAGCTGCCGATAAATGTACATTTAAGTTTAAAGCCTTCGTTCTTGAAAATGTCAGTTGTGCAAAATTGCAACTTGTTTAATCATTTCACATTTCAGTGTTTCCATTTATAATGATGAATGCTACCATTTCATCAGAACTGTCCTTAATATCATGGAGGATTTTTTTTCCCCATTTGAATCCAGAATGTGGCCTGTTTGAACCATGCAATGTTGCTGATTTTGCACGAGGGGCTGTGGTTCATCAACACATGGATGGCCTATAATTCAGTTGAAGTTTTGTTTCCAGTTTCTTATCCTCGGTTTATTTCATTTTCCTTCACACTGCTCTTCTGACTGACACAGGAAATAGTAAGTTAGTTAAAATTCTCCATGTTTTTTTTTCCAATGCCTTCCCAGTTTTAAATTAAGAAGCAGGACAGAATCCATGCATTGCCAAAGATAAACATGACATTTATATTCTCTTAAGCTTGACTACTGGACCAAATGGGTTGCTTGAAAAATAAAATCCTTATCACAGATAATGGTCAGAAACTCGAGTGTTGGCCAACATGGGGTCAAATTACATTGTAGGGGTAGGGTATGCAGCAGTAGTAGCGTGAATAATGAAGCTTACCTCCAACTGAGGAGGCTAAAGGTAGCACACAGAATGCTTTATGACTTCTACAATCTTTAAGATTATATTACTATTGACTGCCTCAAGCCTGAGAATCTTAATTCCAGAAAATGTTTTGGCACAGTATGGTGCATGAGCACCAAATAAAAGAGGGAATTGGCACAAAAGAAATAAAGAGAAACAATAGAATTGAATCCAGCACAGCAATAATAATTAGTATTTTAGAATATCGAATACATCTATGTATGTATTTTGACTTCTAATTAGCTTCTCCTTACTAAATAAGAATGGATTTATCAGGCCGAGAACCTTTACCCAAAACCCTTATACAGGAGCATCTCATTGAAGCAGCAAGCATTTTCATATATATTTGGAATCGGAAAGAATTTGACGTTTAAATGATGAGCCTGATTTTGTGCATGGATAGAAATTGACCATGAAGCATCCCAAACTGGACTAAATTTAGAAAACAATCTCCGGCTCCAAAGGAGGTCTGACCGGATATTGGTTCAGATCATTTTGCTGAGGTTGCCCAATGCAGGCATTGTTACTTTGAGGCCAGTGATGGGTCAACCACCCATTTCAGCTTCCCATGGAGGAATTAGTTGGCGATAGTAGCGTAGGTGCAGGATCTGACTCACTCTGTTTTGAAATTGGTTTGTTGTGACTGGGGGCAGAGCAGGATCTGACTCGCTCTTTATTCTCCAATGCAGACGTGAAACTTTATTTGCACTTTTAAAAATCATTCCCTTGGAGCCAAGGGATTCCACATTACCCCTTGATCAGATCACTACCTATTCCCCCACCACTATGCACTGCTGTTCCACCATCACCTGCTGCTCTACCCATCAAGGCATCCTCAAAAGCAGGCCTCAAGGCCTACGTGTGTCCTACCTGCAACTCATCTGAGCTAACTGCATGTTGTACACTTTAATAAGTGACCTCACCCCATTGTATCTTCTTATTTTGCAGGATCAGATATTTATGATTGAATCAAAGAATGAATCTGGAAAGGGCCGCTGCTCATTTAATCCTCAAGTTAACACCGTGTCCTTTATGATCAGTGAGTAGAATAGACAAGCAGAAAGGACTGATCATCTTTTTAAGTGTGACAATATTGAAATATGTTTTAAATGTTGATATGTCATTTTCTATCTAGATGAAGAACTATTTTCAGGAATGTACATAGACTTCATGGGTACTGACGCAGCAATATTCCGCAGTGTAACAAAAAGAAATAGTATAAGGACGGACCAGCATAACTCCAAGTGGTTAAGTGGTATGTGCCTTCCTTTGACTCATGTTATGATCTTTGGCCAAAGCCACAAGTTGTTGGTAAGATCCACTTAGGGATTAATAACATTTCATTTAAAGTTAACAATGTTTGAGATTCAGGACAGTTGCTCAGTGAGTAACACCGCCAGATTTAAACAAACAAAAACAAACTTTATTATACAAGGTCAGAAAGTTAAAGATTTATAATATCTATCCTGTACCTCATTAACCTTGTATATTAGAGTATGTGAATCAACAAGCAAGTGGTCAAATGAACCATAATGTACAATAAATGCCAATGTGACCAAATCAGAGTCCCTGAATTTCTCAACAACAGACCCTAATATTTGTAAGCACTGAGTCAATCAACATTACTGAAACTCTGTCACTATCGGGAGGAATTCCAAATTCAACTTTGAAGATCTAACTCGGGAATTTTTTCCAAAAGTCACTCCAACTTGGAGCCCAACAGCCCATCTCACAGGATTTCACTTCTGTCTCCTGAGATTCTGATCCCCTGGATTCCTGAGTAATCACTCAACTGCCAACTCACGTACACAACTCCAGCTATTCAGCTGTGCTGGGCAGAACAATATTGCTGCAAAGGGGAACCTTCACCCCAGTGGGTGACAGCACAGAGCCATCAATCTTTGCTTGCCTCTTAAATCCTCAGGGCTACTCCTAAGCCCTTTTTCACTTAAAGCCTGCTACTCGCATCCTCTTTCCTGTTTCAAGCCTGTTTCTCTGCTCTTTTTTTCTTTAACCTATGAGTCATCCCTTGTCTCAGTCGTCTACTTAGGACTTCCATTCGGGTGTTTCCCTGCCCTCTCCCCATTCTCAGATCTTGCCCTATTCCCTTTTTAGATGCATTTCTAAATGGCGCTCCACTCATGGTCACATGATATGGCTTTTCACACCATTTTTCTTTGGGAGCAGGCAGGCTGGGCAGGGATCCCCAGTCCAAAGAAATCAAAATGCCAAACTGCACGTGCATCCCGCTCCCGGTCTGTGGATACATAGAAACTCCAAGGTCTGCTGGGACTTGGAGTTCTCAACTCTCCCCCAGACAAGAATGTAAATCTGCCTTTCATAACACTTATCTACGTGATTAGATCATGATAATTTTAGTTACATTGAACTAGGTTTGTCGCAGCTAATGACACTAATGCAACCAATAATTAAACATAAAATATTTGCAAATCTTTTTTCCACTTGATTAAACTTGATGCCATGTCTTGTTTAAATTCTCACTTTCTGAATCATGTGGTACAGAACTGCAAACAAGAAAATCCCATCAGGTATCCTCCCTGCTGAAGTGTAGATGTAAAGCAGGAATAATTTTAGCTCTTAATTATATATTCAGTTTAGTGTGTTTGTAATTTAGTAATTTTGGATATGTGAAACTGACTTGAAATTCGTATAAGGATTATTAAGAATTAGTAGTAAATAAATAGCAGCTGAGAAGGATGTTACTACTTACACAGTTATTGAAACTAGTCATTTCAAATGTTTAGGTTATATGGGCCATTATTCTGTATAGTATTTTAGCTAGGCTTATTAGAGAGTGTTTTTCATCTTTGAATCAGAAGATTATGGAATCAAGCCCTGTTCCAGCAGGGAAGTATTTAATGTAAGCTAATTCTATTTTTCACTCATAGGTTTTCAGATAAATTTAATAGTCCACTATATCAAATTATGCACAATAATACTGCATAGAATTGTCAACACAGAAACAACATTTCAACCTGTATGGTTATGCCAGTGTCGATTCTCCACATGAACCTTCTCCCACCTTACCCCTTTCTCACCCTAGATGCATATCCTTGTATTTACCACTTTAGATTCCCCTTAAATCCACATACTTCCTGATTTATTAACCTCCGTTCCTGTAGTGATAGTCACATTCCAATGTGTTCTAAAGTTTTGACCTATCTATAGGGTCACAGTGTTTGTAAAATTCAGAAAGAGGCTTTTTGGCCCATTCAGTCTGCACTGGCTCTCCAAATAATCATCATGACTTAGTACCATTTTCCTGCCTATTCCCCACACACCCTACATATTGTTTCTGGAGTAACCATCTAATGTCCTTGAGTGCTTCAGTTGAACCTGCCTCCACCATACTTGCAGGCAGCACATTCCAGACCCCAGCCATTCGTAAAAAATATTTTCCTCACATCACATTTGCTTCTTGTGGAAATCATCTTCTGTGTCCTTTCATTCGTGCTTCTTTTAGGAGTGAGAACAGTTTCTCCAATTTACTCTTTCCAATCTAACCTACTCTTCATGATTTTGAACATCTCTTTCAAATCTCCTCTTATCCTTCTTTTCTCCAAGGAGAACAGTCCTCACCACTCCAATCTGAAGCTTCTCATTCCTGAAACCATAGTTGTAAACCTCTTCTGCACTCTTTCCAATGCGTACACATCATTCCTATAGTGTGGCACCCAGAACTGCACATAATAACGCCAGCTGAGCTCTAACTAGTGCCTGGAATAAATTCAGCATAACCTCCTTGCTCTTGTACTCAATGTCCCTATTAATAAAACCTAAATTACTATCTGCTCTATAGTTCTCCCCACCTAACCTGCCACCTTCAATGATCTATACAACTATACACCCAAATCCATCTACTCCTGCATCTCTTTGAGAATTTTATATCTTATTTTAGATTGTCTCTCTCCATGTTCTTCCTACCAAAATGCAACACCTCACATCTCTCCCTATTGAACTTCACTGTTACCTATCTGCCCACTCCACCAATTTGTCTATGTCCTTTTGAAGTTTTACACTGTCCTCTTCACAATACTTCCAAGTTTAGTGTCATCTGCAAACTTTCAAATTGTCCCCTACACACCAAGATCTGGATCATTAATATATATCAGGAAAAGCAAGGTTCCCAATACTGACCCCTGGGGAACTCTACTACAAACTTGCTCCAGTGTGAAAGCATTTGATTTGAGTTTGAACTCTCTTTAATGTTAGCTCAAAGACTTTAATCTCCTTTTCACTATTGGATTTTCCCCTCTCTGTTGTTAGAGCCCGTGTTTGTGGACGCCCAGATCATTCCTGATGGCACAGACCCAAATGATGCAAAATTGTACTTCTTCCTTCGCGAGAAAGTGACAGATGATAATGGCAACACCAAACAAATTCACTCCAGGATTGCCAGAATATGCCCTGTAAGTAAAGCTCTTGACCACTTTAACACTCAAGAGACCATTCAGTAATATAATAATGTGATCATTGAATAATCAAAGCCTCTTTTGTTTTAAAAGATTGAAATTCTGAAACAAATTTGATTTTATAAATCAGACTCTGCCTGACTCACAGTCGAATGATGGTCTAAATTTAGTGGGGATGTAATTTCTGTGACTCGGTCTTTGACCCTGCTGATTTCCTAGAAGTTAGAACTATTGATTAATAACTTGAAGGCTGCAGACAATGTTGCAGGTACGTCAGGCCAATTGTCTTCAGAGGGACAAATCGTTGTGTATATTAGCTGGGGGTGCTGTTGAAGTGCTGGAACTGTTTTATTTAGCATTTTATGATTCCAAATTCACACTAGGCAAAGTAACCCTTCAATTTTAAAACCCATTTCTACAACCCATTGCAAACGTAGACACAAGGCACACATCAGATTTCTAGCACTCCCTAAGCTACCAGTGACAGGAAATATGGTATATTCTTGCTGCTTGTATCTCATTGTGATGCACTTGCTCATATCAGAAGAGATGTCCTGTAAATCTTGTACCAATTCTCACATTTTATGAAGTAAAACAGCATTTGACAGTAGAAAGGCTTCCAGGCTGATTGTTCTCTCCTGCTCACTCTGTTTATACTAAGTGAATGGAGGTGGAAATTCAATTCCATTAAGTCCAAATAGCTGGAATCCAAATTATAAGTGCATTTGACAAATTTAGTTCTTTTGACAGGAAATGTCTTCACATTGAGAGGGACAGGCAGAGATGATAGAGAGAGAGAGAGAGAACATAGAAAAACTACAGCACAAACAGGCCCTTCAGCCCACAAGTTGCATCGATGATATCCCTACCTACTAGGCTTACCTGTAACCCTCAATTCTATTAAGTCCCAGAAGTCTCTTAAAAGATCCTATGGAATTTGCCTCCACTACCACCAATGGCAACCAATTCTACTCACCCACCATGCTCTGAGTGAAAAACTTATCCCTAACATCTCCTGATGGGGATAATCTGTTCCTACTGGTGAAAGAGGCCAAGAAGCAGAGGAGACTGGTTTAAGAAAACTGACAAAAAGAGCAAAGGTAATAGATGAAGAAAGCTTTTTGATGCAGCAGGTAGTTAAGAGCTGGAGTGCACTGTCTGAGAGAGAATTGGATAATTACCTGAAGAGAGATAATTTGCAGGACCATGGGGAAAAGACAGGGAAGGTGGGACTAGCAATGTTGCCTTGCTGATAATCTGAATACTCTGCTTCTGCCTGGCTGCACTCCTCTGTGAGCGTGTTCCCGCTTCCAAACCTGATCTAACTCCATTCAGCACCTCTTTTTAAATGTTGTTCTTCACAGCAGCACAGACAGACGGGCTGAATAGCTTCCTTGCGTGTGAAACTTTTCTAATGATTTAAAGATCATGTGACTCATTGGTTGGAAAGCATTACTGGTTGGGAGATTAAATTTCTTTCTTCTTATTAATTTGTTGACCAATTGGTTTAACATTTGTTGTAAGTAAACTTGTTAAGAATGCAAATAAATGAGCACAGTGGTCATAAAACAAAGTCAGGTGTGGATTTTGAACCGAGAATAAGAAACATCACTGAACCACAGGGACTCTTTAAGAATCACTAAGTTAGTGATTGTGGACCTAATTTATGGAAATTTGAAAGAGCATGAGATAGCGTTCTGCCTGTAAAACTTTTCCAAGAAATTTAGAGTTTGTGGAATTAATTGACTCCACTGAAAGCAGCCCAGCTAACAGGAAACACAATGCAATATTAAATGACACAAAGCTACTTCCAGGAGCAATGACTAATGAAGTTCTATAGGATTCAACTCCAACTCTCATGCTGTTCATAAATACTTTCACATTTTCTCTCTTTGTAAGTGCTGCCAGGCCAGCAGAGTATTTCCCAGTGTATTCTGTTTTTATTTGGTTTGTTTTGCTGACAACAGCTTTATGACGACTGGAAAATTGCAGCCACAAACCAATAATTAATCCGAACTCTTAACTTCTTCCACTTGTACCGAGAGGTGAAAGAGTTATCAAGTGAAGTGATTAGAAGGGAGCAGTAATATATACTGGAACGAGTAAACAGGGGGTACTTAGAAACAAGGGAAGCAAACAGAATAGTGCACGAGGAAGAGTGTAAAGCCATGATTCAGATTCAAAACAAGGTTGCAGCAAGCAAAACCACTAGTACTCTCCGCTTTATGAACACTATGCACAGGAACCCTTTTACCCCTCGGTACAACTGGAAGAGTTTAGAGTTTGGATGGAATTATTGGTCAGTACTGCAATTTTCCAGTTCACATGAAACTTTTGTCGATAAGCTAACCAAACAAAAGCAGAATACAGTGGAAATACTCTGTCGGACTGGCATCATCTGTGAAGAGAGAAGTAGTTAATGTTTCAGGCCGATAACTGTTCATCAGAATAGTCCTCTGTTAATCCTGTTTCTCTCTTCACAGACACTGCCAAACCTTTTTCTGGTTTTAATATTTGATTCCCAGCATCTGCAGTACTTTGCTCTTGTATTAAAATCAATCAAATATTACTTACAGTGTGAAGACTTTTGACAAAAGAAGATAGGATCCATGTTTTCAAAAAACCCTGAGTCACATAAGTCAGAGAGAGAGAGCAAGTGGGCAGTATGGTGGCACAATGGTTAGTGCAGCTGCCTCTCAGTGCTAGGAATCTGGGTTCGTTTTCAGCCTCAGGTGATTGTCTATGTAGAGTTTGCAAACTCTCCCCGTAACTACATGGGTTTCCTCTAGACACTCCGGTTTTCTCCCATGCTTCGAGGTTAGGTAGATTGGTTATGCTAAATTGCCCCTTAGTGTCCCAAGATGTGTAGGTTAGGGGGATTAGCAGGATAAATGTGTGGGGTCAGAGGTAGGCAGGAGTTGGACCTGGGTGGTATCCTCTGTTAGGGAGTTGGTGTGGACCCAATGGGCCAAATGGTCTCCTTCTGCATTGTAGGGATTCTATGAGAATTCTATGAAGGGCAGAATAAGGGAACATGGAGTGAAACTTTCAAGTAAGACTAGGCATTGAAAGCTTTAAATGATCTTCAAAAGTACCTATCTGGATATAGTATTAAAAGGCATAGGGATAGAATATAGAACATAGAACAATAAAGGCCCTTCAGCCCTCAATGTTGTGCCGAGCTTTCTCTGAAACCAAGATCAAGCTATCCCACTCCCTATTTCTGGTGTGTTCCATGTGACTATCCATAAGATAAACCAAGCCTTTCCACAAACATTCACTTCCTCCACCACAATGCTTAGTAGCAGCCATGTGTACCATAGCTAGGGCTTTTCTCTTTAGAGTGGAGGAGGATGAGAGACAAATTAATAGAGGTTTATAAGATGATGAGGGGGATAGATAGAGTGGACATTCAGAGACTATTTTCTCAGGTGGATGTAGCTGTTACTGGGGGGCATAACTATAAAGTTCATGGTGGGAGATATAGGATGGATGTCTGGGGTAGATTCTTTACTCAGAGTAGTTGGGGTGTGGATTGGACTGCCTGCTGTGATAGTGGAATTGGACACTTTAGGAACTTTCAAGCAGTTAAAGTTCCTAAAGTGTCCGACTCCACTATCACAGCAGGCAGTGCATTCCATTGGTAATGGAGGAAGTGAATGTTTGTGGAAAAGGTTGTTTTATCCTGGATGATGTCTAGATTACGCTGATTATGTACTTCATGACATGTTGGGGAGAAAGCTTCCAATGATAGCTTTAGAGGATCTTTGAGCAGTCATGAGGGAAAGTTCCCAGAAGATTAAACAAGAAGGAAATGATGCAAGTAAGTGTCTCGATTGGCCAATTCTTGTTTGGTTTCCTCTTAGTTTCTAATGTCACATACTTTTATAAATACCAGGTCAGACCTTTAGCATAAAAATATACCTGACTCAAGTCCAAGATCCAGAATTTATACGTTACTTGAGAGTTTTGAAGGTATGTTTGTAATGGTTTTATATAAGAGAAAATGGTAGGATTTATGTATGATAGAGTGAAGAGGAAGGTTTTCAAAGTTTGTTGTGAGATAATAATGCAAGTCCAGCTTGTTTCCAATAACTGCAGCAGCTTGCCACTCCTGTGGCACAAGCAGAGCCGAGACATTGCAAACACTTTAGCTCCAGTTTGAACTCTGTGCCTTTGTAGGTGGGGTTAGAGTAAATTAAAACATCTTTGTTAGTGGTGTGCAAATGATGTGTTCTCTGCTTGTCCAAAGGAGTGATCTGACCTTCAAATAACAATACCGAGAGAGAAAAAAAAAGAGTTGGAAAACCACAGAAGGCACACTTTCATATGGGGATTCATTTTGTAAGAAAATTCCACCAAGGGCAACTTGGGACAAGACCAGAATTCCCTGGGGAGTCTCACAGGCTGACTCTCTTTTAGTTGAAATGAGGAATGCACTTGAAACATTTCTAATTACTGTTCAAAGCCATTATAGGTGGGGTTTTTTTCTCCACAAAATATGAGTTTGCGAAGCTACCAGCGAACTGAAAAATAGGGGAATTTGTCACATTCCAGAAGCTTAACTGATCTTTGTTACTCTGCATAAAAGCAGGTTGAAATTAAAACAGAAGGATAAAAATGTATGTTTCAGAATGTTAACATTGTAGCATCCATTCCACTGATTCCATGCCTTTCTCTGGTCATGATCTCCAATTAAATCAAACTGTTAATGGCCTTGGCATCAAATTCAATCCCAAGTTGAGTTTCCAACACCATATCCTCATCATCGCAAAGAACAGGTCCACTCCACCTCTGTAACATCACCCTCTTCTTAACTCAGAACTCCTCTCACTAAACATCGTGTTCACAGTTGTGTCTGCATCCTATTCCCAATCAGGCCCTGCTCACACATCACTCCCATTCTAAATGACTTATTTTGTCACCTGACTCCCTAATCAGGCCTTCAATTTAAACTGTTCACCGTTTTTTTTTTTTTGTTTTACCTATCACACCCAGCCCTACAACATCCAACCCGAATACTGCATTCCTCTAGAATTCCACTATAACCTTGTGTGCACCACTCTGCTCTTCATCTTTGACATGCTTTCAGTGATCTTGATGCCTTCACTATGGCATCCCTTTTGAAAGTTGTTCCAACTCCCTCTCCTGCTTTAGTAAGATTGTGAAACGTACGTATGTCTTGTCTTGGAGAAACGTTCATTGTCATATTCGAATCAAGCCCCGGCAATGCACTTGGGAGGCTGAATTTATCAGCTGGGTTTCCAAGGGCTGAGAAAACCCCACATCAAAAAGGAGCCAAGGTACCTGCGAAAGAAGGTAAGTGCCAATGAGAGTGCTCCTCCCAACCTCTCAAACTATTCCACCTTGGTTCTGCCCATTGCAGCCTCTGTCTCCATCCCACAACCACCTCTCAAGCCAGCCTCTGTCCGGGGCCAACCCTGTGAACACAACTTACAGGAACTGTCCCCACGAATCATTCTGATTTTCTGGCCAGATGATCGGTCAATCTGGCCACTAGTCATGCAGGAAAAGCAAGAAAGATTTATAACAAGGTACTGCCGTCAAACTTGGCCAGTGTTTCCGTGTTGGACTAAAGGGATTTCTGCAATCTGTCAATCCAATGCCACATTTGATAAAGGGTTCTTAATAGAGCTAACTTGAAAGAATCTGAATGTTCAAGCCATTATGCTCAATTTAAAATAATGTGACAAACAGATGTATGAGGTATTTTGAAAACCACCAGAATCCTATTGAAACCTATGTGGTTGTGTTGTTGTGCTAACAAAGCTGCAACTAAGTCAGAGACCATGGAACACGTGTCAGATCTATTTTTACTCCCACAGAGGTTTTGATGTCTTCCTTCGCTACACATTTACCACAAATTTCCTTTATGTCCAGAATGACATAGGAGGTCAACGCAGTCTTGTTAACAAATGGACAACTTTCTTAAAAGCCCGGCTGGTATGTTCAGTGATTGATGATGATGGCGCTGAAACTCATTTTGATGAATTGCGTAAGTGGAACATTTTCTCACCATATTTTATGTATCATGTGTTTTATTGGAACCATTAGAACTCCTACAGTGTAGAAGAGGCCATTGAGCCCATCGAGTCTGCACTGACACTCTGAAAGAATATCTTAGCTCTCTCCTACCCCTCCTTATGCTTGTAGCCCTGTGCATTTACTACAGCTAATCCACCTAATGTGCACATTTTTGGACATTAAGGGGCAATTTAACATGGCCTAGCCACCTAACCTTTAGTTTATTACCCACAAGTAAGGCTTACATTAACACGGCAATGAAATTACTATGAAATTCCCTTAGTTGCCACAGCCCAGCACCTGTTTGGGTCAATGCACCTAAGCTGGGCATCTTTCAAGTGAGAGAGGAAACTGAAGCATCCAGAGGAAACCCACAAAGACAGGAGAGAATGTGCAAACTCCACACAGTCACCTAAAACCTGAATTGAACCTGGGTCTGTGGTGCTGAGAGGCAGCAGTGCTAACCATTGTGCCCTGTTATTGTTAAATACTGTGTACTTTGTTAAACCTCTTGTAATGGGAAAATAGATTGTTCAATCTATTATAATGGAAAATTTATTACTTGCCTTTTTGTACGTGCTTTCTTAACATAAGAACCTAAGACCAAATGGCCCATCAAACCAACTCAGGCATTCAATACAATCATGGCTAGTCTTCTGCCTGGCTGATGGTCACACCTCATGTCCCTGACCATTGACCAACTCTGAAACTTAACCTAAGGAATGTAACTGATTCTTGGAGCAAAGTGCCCAGGTAACTCTCCCCATCCCTGATGGCCCATAATGTCTATAGCTCAGACTGCAGCTCATTATAGTGTGCAGTGGTCCAGTTCAAATATAGAAGCAGTACTGCATGTTTTCTTAACGTATATGGTGTTTGTTTCTGTCTGGTGGTGGGTCAGGTTAGAGCTGTTAGAAGGCAATTAGATAGGAAAAGGCTATTGTGGTCCATCAGCTGAAACTATCCACCTCCATCATTTCCTTCGAAAGCTTGTAGCATACATTCACTGTCCTCTTTGTAAGATCATCAAATCTAAATTGTGTGCTTCATCTTCCATCTTCTGGGCATTTATCAACCAATAATAGCTTCCCTGCCCATTTTCTTTCTCTGTAAAGACATATCAAAAGCTGAAGGAAAGTTAGTATCTCTGTGACATTGGATGAAACTGATTTCTGAAATATTAGCAATTTTCTGCTGATAAATGGGCAGGATTTTCCCAGCAAACTTCAAGATCCCACTTCATCCTCTGGCCCTTAATTGATACACCCAAGCAGATGGCAAAAGATGTAGTGTGACGGAAACAGTCACTTAGCCATCATTTTCCCCAGAGGTGTCAATTAATGGCCAGAGGGTGAATGTGCTTTCCAAATAAGGTTGTTGAGGTGGTTATGACCTTGAAGCTGAGAACCAAAATGAGTTCAGCTCAGCAATCTTATTAATTTAGAATTTAATTTTCAGCTTTGGAGGACTGTTAAGTTTGATGATGAAAATGAGAAAAATGTAAAATGGGGTGACACAGTTGCATAATGATTTGCACTGCTGCCTCACAGTGCCAGGGACTCAGTTTGATTCCGGCTTGGGTCACTGCCTGTGCGGAGTCTGCACGTTCTCCCTGTGTCTGCGTGGGTTTCGTCCAGGTGCTCTGGTTTCCTCTCTGTCTGAAAGACATGCTGATTAGGTGTATTGGCCATGCTAATTCTCTCTGTGTACCCGAACAGATGCCGGAGTGTGGTGACTAGGGGATTTTCACAATAACTTCGTTAATGTTGATTTAAGCCTACTTCTGACCCTAATAAATAAAGTAACTAAAATTTTTTAAAAAATTAAAATTGTCATTCCATGGCCATTAAAATCAAAGTGTAACTTTGTGTTCTCTGTAAAAATGTAAGAGTTTTCAGCTTAGGTACAATACAATACAACCTTACAAGTTTAATAAAGTCTTGTATTTATGAAAAGAACAATCCAACTATTCAAATCCTTTCCTTCCACATTAGGTCGAGAATTTATCATTTTTAAACACCAGAGAATCCCTGATGGGAATGTTTTCAGAATCAACAAAGACTGATAATTACATTTTTTTTCTCTCTCAGAGGATGTGTTTTTATTAGAAACAGAAAATCCCAAAAACCTCCTTGTCTATGGACTCTTCACCTCTTCAAGGTAAGACATAATTCAAAGTTTCCAATCATTCATTCTTATCACTCATTTTTATCCCGAAGACCCTTTCAATGCATTTTGATTTAAAATAAAATGTTTATGTTAAACAGGGATCACTTATTAAATACTTTTATTGCAAGACAATTTAGGTGACTGTAGCTGGCCATAACAGATTTCGTTTTCTAAATGAACATTAGTTCACTTCTGCCTTTTTGTTGCTGAACAATAGAAATAAGAATCAGATATCATGCTAACTAAATCTTGGTTATATTCTTTATTCTTGAATGGAAATGACCTTAGGAGAGAATTTTGCACTCGTACCATATCCATTCACAAAAGATGGTGGACAATTAAACAACTAACAGGAGGACAAGATTCCACAGTGTTCCTCATATCAATGATGGAGGGGCTCAGGATGTCAGGTCAATAGATAAGGCTGATACATTCACAACCATCTTCAGCTGGAAGAGTTGAGTGGATGGTCCATCCCAGCCTTCCCCTGAGATTCCTAGTTTCACAGATGCCAGTTTTCAATTAATTTACTCAACAAGATTTCAAGAAATGCTCAACATGCGGGATACAGAAAAAGTTATGGGACTTGACAATTTCTCAGCTGTAGTATTGAAGACTCTTACTTCTGAAGTGACCACGTCCGTCGACATCTTGTTCCAGTAGAGGATGGCACAGCAGTTGGCATTGCTGCCTCAGCACCAGGGATATGCATTAGATTCCCTGCTTGGGTCACTATTTGTGCGGAGTCTGCATATTCTACCTGTGTCAGTGTGGGTTTCCTCCGGGTGCTCCGGTTTCCTCCGGGTGCTCCAGTTTCCTCCCACAATTTGAAAGATGTTTAGGTGCATTGGCTAAATTCTCCCTCAGTGTGCTGGAAAAGGTGTCAGACTGTGGTGACTGGGTTATTTTAACAGTAGCTTCATTGCAGTGTTAATGTAAGCCTACTTATAACCTTAATAAATAAATTTAAACTTACCCAATAAAGTGAAAAATAGAACAGGCATGTTTTATCTATGAAAAGCTGAACAAATCCAATCCAGCCAATTACGATGCAACAATCTACTCTTAATCATCAGATAAGCAAAGGAAGCTGTCATCAACTGTGCAGTTAACAGTGACACTTACTCACCAACAACTTATGTTCAGACTGCATTCTGTCAGGACCACTCTGCTGCAGTTTTCAATACAGCCTTGGTCCAAACGTGGGCTAAAAAGCTGAATTCCAGATGTGAGGTGGAGGTGACTGCCCTTGACAACTGTGACATCAATGAGCTTTAATGAAATTAAGGCAATACGTATCAAGGAACATTTTTCCATTAGATGGAGTCATGGGTAGAAAAAAGAAAAATGTGGGCTGGAATTCTCCAGCCATTCGCACCCTACTGCTGCTGACAGCAAGAATAGAAAGTATGGTGCTCAGCTAAATCTCTGTTCATTGCCATGAGACAGGAGAATCCCAGCTGCAGGCAAGGTTGGAGAAGCCGGCCTGTGGATGTTGCAAGTTAATCATCTAAGCCTGTGGATATCACTTCAAGAGTTCCTCAAGGTGATTTCCTAGCTCCAACTCTCTTCAGCTGCTTCAATGACTTCACTCCAATATAAGATCAGAAGTGGGGTGTTCAACATATAATTGAACAATGTTGAATCCAATTTGCCACTCACAGATACCGAAGCAGTCAATGTTCAATGGCCGAAAGACCCTTTCTGATAACATTCAGGCATAAATGGCAAGTAACATTTGCACCATACAAATCGCCATCTTCAACAAGAGAGAATCTAATCATCCCCCTCTGCATTCAATGGCATTATTATTGCTGAATCCCCTATCAACATCCTGGGGTTATCATTGATCAAAACCTCCACAAACAATGCACAATACATCAGTGTACACCATCAACAAGATGCAGTGCAACAACTCAGCAATGTTCCTTTGACAACATTTTCAAAACCCATAACCTCTACAACCTAGAAGAAGAAGGGCAGCAGACACGTGGAAATGCCACAACCAATGATTTCCCTCTGATTTGGAACGATATCACCAGTCTTTCATTGTCACTGCACAAAAATCCTGGAACTCCTTTTTTCTAACAGCATTGTGGATCCACCTACACCTCATTGGACTGCAGCGGTTCCAGATGATAACTCCTCACCACCTCAAAGGCCATTAGGGGTAGATAACAAACTCTAGCCTGGCCAACAATGTTCATGTCTTATGACTGAATGGCAAAAACATCTACAAGAGTATGAGAGGCATGGACAGAGAGGATAGTCAGAAGCTTTTTCCCCAGGGTGGATGAGTCAATTACTAGAGGAGCACAGGTTTAAAGGAGATGTATGAGATAGGTTTTTTACAGAAAGAGTCGTGGGTGCCTGTAACTCGCTGCCAGGGGAGGTAGTGGAAGTAGATACGATAGCGGCTTTTAAGACATCTTGACAAATCCATGAATAGGATGGGAATAGAGGAATATGGTCCCCAGAAGGGTAGGGGGTTTTAGTTAAGTTGGGCAGCATGGTCGGTGCAGGCTTGGAGGGCTAAAGAGCCTGTTCCTGTGCTGTAATGTTCTTTGTTCTTTGTTCTTTGTTCTTTGATTCAATAGCATCGCATGAGTGCTTTTACATTTTTGGCATTTATTTTTCATCATCAAATGATCCAAGTATAATATTGGCATTACGGAGCAAAGGCCTTTTTATTCCACTCTCTCACACATTAAAAGTAACCTCACCCCAAGAAATGTTTTCGTTTCTGGAGTTGGAAAAAGCCTTTTCCCATTATGAATAATACATTTTCAGTCTCTTGTCTCTTTTATTCTCTTTTTTTCTCATAAAGCTTCCTTTTTCATTTCTTTCATTTTGATGTTTGATGGTGTCCTTTATGTCACGGTCTATATGTGTAATTGAATAAGGGCTGAACAAAGGAAAATTAGGGATGAGGTTCTCTGGTCTCCCAGCCATGATTTCCTTCGGTAGGAGATGGCGTGTTGTTTACTAATTACAGGATTCTCTAGCCCCATTGATGTCAATGGGAATTCCCATTGACGTTATCCCATGCCAGCAGGAAATCCGCAGTCAGCAGTGTGCTGCTAAAGGGAATCCCGTCAGTGTGAAAGACCGGAGAATTGCAGCCTTTTTTATGACAGTCTTCATCAATAACTATGTATTTTTCTTTCTTCCCACAGCTCAATATTCAAAGGCTCAGCCGTGTGTGTTTATAACATGCTTGACATTCACACTGTATTCAATGGACCATTCGCTCACAAGGAAGGACCAAATCATCAATATGTTCCATACCAAGGCAGGATTCCATATCCAAGACCTGGCACAGTAAGCTACGGATACCTCCTATACATTGACTGTGTTTGCGTAATCATTCACTCAACTTTAGAAATTATTTTCTAACCTAGAGGTGCCATACCTGCGCTGTAGCAGCACTCCCCCTTTTGAGTCACTGGTCATGGTTTCAAATTTCAATCCAGACACTTGAAAATATGACTTAGACTAACATCACCAGCAGGGGAGGGTGTGCTGCAACTGACTCACGAACAGCTTCTTCCCTGCTGCCATCAGGCTTTTGAATGTACCTGCCTCGTATTAAGCTGATCTTTCTCTACACTGTAGCTATGACCATAACACTATATTCTGCATTCTCTCATTTCCTTCTTTATGCATAGTATGCTTTGTCTGTATAAAGTGCAAGAAACAAGACTTTTCACTATGCTAATATATATGACAATAATAAATTAAATCAAAGGTACTACTGACTGAATGAAATATAAAAAATACTGAATCTCTACACTAATTTGTATTTTCAGATAACAAAATAAATAATCCTTTATTGAATTAAAATAGAAGATAAACTTTCAAAAAACTGAACAAAATAGCAATATATTGTTATAAAAGCAACAGAGCCATTTAGCAGTCTCAGGACGCATGGTGGCACAGTAGTTAGCACTGCTGCCTCGCAGAATCAGGGACCCTGGTTCAATTTCGGCCTTGGGTGACTGTGTAGAGTTTGCGCATTCTCCCTATGTCTACATGGGTTTCCTCCGGGTGCTCTGATTTCCTCCCACAATCCAAAGACGTGCAGGCTAGGTGGTTTGCCCATGCTAAATTGACCCTTAGTGTCTGAAGATTTGGGGGGGAGGGGGAGTGGTTAGTAGGGTAAATGCATGGGCTTATAGGGATATGGCCAGGGTAAGATGCTCTTTCAGAGAGAGTAAGACATCTTTCAGAGAGCTTGATGGATCGAATGCCCTCCTTCTGCACTGTAGGGATTTTATGAAATCTAAAATTAGCTTTTCAGAGCCAATTAGGGTGGTTAGCAGTAATTATGAAGTTGGTACACCCTTAAAAACTCAGCTACCCTTCATTCAATAAGGTGTTACAAGGAAAGATGTAAATGTGTTAGAAGCAGTTCAGAGATGGTTGATTATACTAGTACTAGGAATGGGAGAGATTAGGTTTGTATCCACTAATGTAAGAGGTGCCTTGATTGAAAGTATTATGTTCCTCAGGGAAATTGACAGGGTGGATGTGGAAAGGATGTTTCCTCTTGTGGGAGTGTCTAGAATTAGGGGGTCACTGTTTAAAAATAACAAAACAAAAGTTTTTCCTCTGAGAGTTATGAGTCTCTGGAACTCTCTTTTTGAAAAGACAGTGGAAACAGAGTCTTTGAATATTTTTATGTCGGGGCTAGATTCCTGATTAACAAGGAAGTGAAAGGTCATTGAGTTAGGCAAGAATGTGGGATTGAGGTTACAATCAGATCAGCCTTGATATTATTGAATAGCAGAATGGCTCAAGGGGCTGAGTGGCCTATTCATGCTCCTAATTTGTATATTTGTAACCTTTTTCAAGGAGTGTTTACAGTGAAACCAATGACATAAGGTCTTATAAATTCCATTGATTGCAGCTTTTGGGATCCTGATCAGTTTGCCTGATAGAGAATAGTAATCTCACTGACATTTGCCTCTAGATTTCCACATTATTCTGCGCATGTACAGACTCCAAGATATTGCTGCTATTTTCAGTACAGTAATGGCAATAAATAATGACAATTATACCATCATAACCATTCCAAAAGTCCACGCCTTTGTTTTCTGGGTCTATTTGCATTGTTGAAAAATCATTTGTTACAATTATATGCAGTAACTAGTGCACAAGTTGTCAAAAGTTAAAACTAAACATTCTCAATTCATGAACATCTGAGTAGCTCAATGCTGATCCCCTCAGGATTAGTTTGAACTTTGAGTCATAGTTGGTCAGAAGTGTTGGACACTTTTCAATATTGTATCTGGACACAATAGTGGAAGGCTAACCTCACCACAGAATACAGTGTGAAACACCCACCTGCATAATTAATCATGTTGGTGCTGGAAGTTTGACATATCTTCTCGCTGGCCTCCGCAACGGTAAACACTTCAAATACCCACCCCACAGAGGGACTTAGTCTCAGGATGGGAGAATTCCAGCACTGTTCTTTGTGTGAAGATCTTTTCACAATACTCAAGGCTGACTTTTTCTGGTCTCACAGAGGTATGTTAGGAGGCATTACCAAGAGCATCATTAGAAAATAGCCTATTGGATCAGTTCCCTTATGGGTTGTACCTCTACACTGGTTAACAGCTAATTCAGCCAAATTAGCTTCCAACTGGAGTTTCATAACAGCATTAGGAGTTTACCAATGTCTGAATAACAATCTACTCTGCCAAGCCCAGTAGCCTCTTGGAGTGGTCACTCCAGTGGCAGGCTGGGAGTACCATCAAAGCCTCCTGGGGCGGTGGTAGTCCTGTGTGACAAGTATGCTGATTGGGTCTCCCGACACTACAATCACAGAGAATCATAGAATCCTTACAGTGCAATAGGAGGCCAATTGGCCTATCGCACCTGCACTGACAACAATCCTATCCACGCACCATCCCTGTAATGTGTTTACCCTGCTAGTCCCTCTGATACTAAGGGACACTTATGGGATTTTCACAATAGCTTCATTACAGTGTTAATGTAAGCCCGCTTGTGACAATAATAAATAAAATTTAAAAACTCAAAATAACATGGCCAATTGACCTCACGCACATCTTTGAAGTGTGGGAGGAATCCCCATGCGGGCGCAGGAAGAATGTGCAAACTCCACACTGACAGTGACCCGAGTCTGGAATTGAACCCAGGTCCCTAGAGTTGTGAGGCAGCAGTGCTATCATGTTACCCTAGAACTGGGCTGCAGTCCCTATTTGATTGGCTATCTTGGGGCAGATTCTTAATTGTCTGTCTTCTGGAAGATGACCTCTATATTCCCACTTCCCAACTCATCACCTGGAATTCATCTCGACATTGGGTTTACAACCCAGATAAAACCAGCGTTGAGTGTCAGTGCAAAGCATTCAGTAGCAGATCAGGTACAGCACAACTAGATCCAGAATAAAGTGCCTTCTACATTTCCTAATATTGTGCTTTATTCCATTCCCCAGTTCTCACATCTAACTACCCTTGCTAAGACTCTTTAAGTTGCCAATTAGTGTCAAATTCCTTTCTTTTCTAGGTTATCACTGAGTATAAACTCACTGAAACTGATCACCATGGTTCATGTAGAGAACCAGCAGATTTGGAAACTTTCACTCCTTTACCACCACCACCACCAATCTCTTCAGGCTCCACGCACAACTTCCCACTGCTGTCTATGACTGGCCCTAATCTTGCCCTAACCAATCTTCTATTCTTAACATATCGAAAGAAAGCTTTAGGATTCTCCTTAATCCTATCAGCCAACATCTTCTCGTGTCCCCTCTTAGCTCTCCTCAATTCACTTTTTACCTCCTTCCTGGCTAATCTATAGCTATCCATTGCACTATCTGAGCCTTCAAGCCTCATCCTGACATAAGCACTGTGCAGTGAGCATTTAGTCTGGATTGGTTTGAACCTTTGTCCCAAGGATAAGTAAAAATGTTTAACTCACTGTGCTACCCTATTCTCACTTGAGTTTTATCTTTCCTGGCTACACATACTTAAAAATTTGACCAAAGGTTGTGTTTAAGTGAAAGGCACTGTGAAAGTCAGTAATACTACAGCTTTTAGAATTAGACAACAGAAATAAAATCCACTGAATACATCAATCGTCCCATAGTGAGCATTTAATCCCACAAAATGAAAGGCTTTTGCAACACCTGTCACCAAAGGGATAAAGGAACTCTTTATAAATTTCCACTTTCATCATAACAAGCATTCAAACAACACTGGTGCATCCAGCAGCTTTACTCTCTAATGTTTCAAGAAATTCAAAATACCAGGGATGTAATAATTTCCGTTATTTAAAGTATAGCTTGTCAGGGATGTTTTATCGCTGCATTTCACAAATGGACAGTGTAAGCTCTGATTCATTTTGGATAGAAGCAATATTAAGAATTTATTATTCATAAGTACATCACTCATTTCAGCAGACGAAAATTACCAGGAATGAGATATGAACTAAAAAATAATCCTCATAATCTGAATCAAATACTGAAACAGTCAAGGGACATTATGTCATTGAAATTTAATATAAAAGATGTTTTATGTCATGTTCTCATCTCCACCTTTAATTGCTAGTGCCCAGGAGGAGCATTCACACCAAACACTTTATCAACGAAGGATTTTCCAGATGAAGTGGTTACGTTTATTCGGAATCACCCCATGATGTACAACGCTATTTATCCAATCAATAAGCAGCCCCTGATTGTAAGGATTAATACCGATTACAAATACACCAAGATCGTGGTGGACCGAGTCAGGGCTGCAGATGGAAGATACCATGTCCTGTTCCTAGGCACAGGTAAGATGTCAAAACCCAACAAGTAAACTTGCATTAATGCTGCACAGTTGCCATTGAGAAACGTTTTTCTGTTTGCTTGCTGTCAATTGTGGCTCAATTGCTCACTCTTGATTCTGAATCGGAAGGTTGTGGGTTCAAGTCCTTCTCCAGCACTTGCAGTACAAAGAAATCTGGGCTGGCACTCCAGCAGAGGGTGGACTATGGGAGTGCCACACTGTTAAACAGAAACAGTGTCAGGTGGACATGAGATCCCATGGCAATAGTTCAGTAGAGAACACTGAGTTATCTCTGGTCAATACTTATTCCTTAATCAACATCACAAAACTTAAACTTTATTTACTGGTGTCACAAGTAGGATTATAATAACACTGCAATGAAGTTACTTTGAAAATCCCCCGTCACCACATTCCAGTGCCTGTTTGGGTAAACTGAAAGAGAATTTAGCATGGCCAGCGCACCTAACCAGCACATCTATCAGACCATGGGGGAAAGTTGAAGCATCCAAAGGAATTCCATGAAAACACGGAGAACTCCACACAGACAGTGCCCCAAGCCGGGATTCAAACGCAGGTTTTTGGTGCTGTGAACACAGCCACTGTGCTACCCTGATATGCATTCCTAAATTATACAATGATTATATTTCAAAGGTATTTTAAAGTGTTTTGAGACCCAGTGGTCATGATAGTGCTTTACAAATGCAAGTTTCTTTTGCAAAGAGCAAAGCTCCTACTTCTATGTTCCTGGTGAGATAGATGTTGACAACACAATGATTAATCTAAACCACTAAGATGCCACCAGTCAAACATAAAGGATTGATCCATCTATGCAACAATAATGGTGGGAAGATGTCACCATAGAACTAGATGTAGAGCCATGCTAAACTTTACTGGGACACCTACAGCATTGGATTGGCAACCTGAATCCTACTCCACCTCCTTGCAGACATGTTCAATTATGCCCTCTGAGAGTAGTGGCATATAGTGACAAGGAGGGCCAGTTTCCTCACAAGCACCTTGCGCTCAGATTTCTTCATTCCAACCATGATCGAATGGATGTCATGTACTCAGTGGCTGGGTCACTTGCCTACAAGCTGTTGGCTGTAGTTATCTTCCACTTCATTTTTTTTACCTGCAAATTCTTTAGTCTGTCCCTCTGTTAGCCTCAGCAAATGTTGCCCAGAATCTTTGCAGTGAGGATTTTTGTTCTGCTATCTCCTTTTCATTGTCTGCATCCCTTTATTTTCCATATATGAATAATTGTATCTTTGTTGTATAACAACTGACCACCCGTATTGCTCCTTCCACGTCCATCACTGCAGCTGAAGCTATGTGTGATAATGATCATGAACTTATGTACCAACAGCACACATTTTGCATCAAGCCTGCATGAGACACATTTCAGGTCAGTTGGGGGTAATTTGTAACTTCTGATAAGAATGTAAAGTTGGGCAGTAAAGGATTGACTAGTTGGGAGATCGTATCCAACTCCCAATGTTTCTTTCCACATTTCCGCATAAGCCCAGATGAACTGAGGGGTGGGCTGAAGAAATCACAGGTAAAATTGAATTGAGAGGCAGTTTGACCAGTCTGTCAGCAAGTGGCCCAGCAACCTAACAGCTAATAGCCATTTCATTGTGGCTGGAATGAACATGGTGTACAGATGCTCTGAGGAAACTGGCCCTCTTTCCCACACTGAGGAAGATCCTCATAGATTATAACTGCAGCTTGCCCTCGTCAGAGGCCAAAATGATCCAGCTTACACCATCACTGAGTTAGTGTTGCACTGCTACACCCAGGAGGTGATGGCCTCGTGATATTATCATTAGACTAATAATCCAGAAACTCAGCTAATGTTCTGTGGACGCAGATTCGAATCCCATCATGGCAGATGATAGAACTTGAGTTCAATAAAAACAAAATCTGGAATTAAGAATTTACTAATGACCATGAAATCATTATCAGAAAAACGCATCTGGTTCACAAATATCCTTTAGGGAAGGAAATCTTCCATGCTTATCTGGTCTGGCCTACACTTGACTCTCAATGGCTTAGCAAGCCACTCGGTTCAAGGGCGATTAGAGATGGGCAATAAATGCTGGTCTAGCCAGCAATGTCCATTCACCATGAGCCGATTTAAAAAGGAAAATCTATTCAATAGTTAATCAAACTACAGTTTAAAAAAAATCAGTAATAATCTTGGTAATTCGTCGAGGGTTTGAGTTCAGGAGTCAGGAGGTAATGCTGCAGCTTTATAGGACCCTTGTCAGACCACACTTGGAGTACTGCGTGCAGTTCTGGTCACCTCACTATAGGAAGGACATGGAAGCTATTGAAAGGGTGCAGAGGAGATTTACAAGGATGTTGCTTGGATTGGGAGGCATGCCTTATGAAGACAGGTTGAGGGAGCTGGGACTGTTCTCCCTGGAGAGACGAAGGTTGAGAGGCGACCTGATATAGGTTTACAAGATGTTGAGAGGAATAGATAGGGTGGACTCTCAGAGACTATTTCCCAGGGCTGAAATGGTCGCGACGAGAGGGCACAGATTTAAGGTGCAGGGAAGCAAGTACAGAGGGGATGCTAGGGGAAAGTTTTTCACTCAGAGGGTGGTGAGTGAATGGAATCGGCTGCCGTCGGTGGTGGTCGAGGCGAACTCGCTGGGTCTTTTAAAAGACTTCTGGATGAGTATATGGGATCCAATGGGATTGGGGGTTATAGATAGGTCTATGGCTGGGTAGGTTTTGATGAGTTCGGCACAACTTGTGGGCCGAAGGGCCTGTTTGTGCTGTAGTGTTCTATGTTCTAATTCATTTGAACCAATTTTCATTTTGTAATGACTTTTTTTCATGTGCCTTTCAGATAAGGGAACCATCCAGAAAATTGTTGTCCTGCCTAAAAATGCATCGGCTAATGAAGAGCTAATCTTGGAAGAAATGGAAGTTTTTGAGGTCTGACTCACTATTTCTATGAGAGCGGTATTGCCAGATTACATTTATCAGATTGGAATTTGTAAGGAAGCCTTTCCAAGTTTAACTCAGTGGGGTTGCGTAGGTGAAAAGATGGTGGTCAAAATCACAAACAGACTGATCGAGATGCCGTGTGGCAGGCCCATGTGGAAATAATTAGGCATTTCTTTTGCATTCAAACTGCTGTTTCAGGTTCAAACCATAAGATGCAGAGAGCGTGCTGCTAATTATACAAGTCCCTAAAGATCTGTAGTTTTTCTTCATGCTGCCAAACCACTGCTTTGAAGTAGAACGCTTTGGGTTTAATGTCAGAGTCTTGGGGTGCACGTGCATGTTAACACTGCGCAGACTGGGGCATGTCAAAGTTTAAAGTGCTGTTTATTCTTCACATAATTTACTTATTCTCCTTTTGCTAATATTGGATATATATTGCAGGCAACTGCAACTAGTACGTGTTAAGATGTTTAAATTAAATAGTAGCAAGAAATTTATTTCATAGAATTTTTCAATTCTGTGACTAATATCCCTATAATCCTTTGGAACTTATGGTTTGTCTGCAGTTCTCATCAACACTTGGATTACTCTAAAGAGAAATTATTTGGGGCCAATGTGTGCCAGTGGTTTTGAAAAATACTTGATATAAAAGAGCAACTTGAGTGCTCATAAAACAAAACAGCTGATCTCCCATGCCCTAGTACATTGGCGAGTATGTTTGCCAACTCTGGTTGGCACAATTCCGGGTAGTTTCATCACGTGATCTCCTGCCTCTAATCCCCACAGCGTCCAGCCACCCGTCAGTTCATGTGACTATTCTCCATGCTGCTTCGCCCTGCCATCCCTGCTCTCGGTCAGTCCAACAGATGATGTTTGATTCTCAGTCGAACGACAGTTTTATTTCCATTGCCAAGAGTTTTCGAATCATTCATTTACAGCTAAAATTACAAAATCATATGCTGTTTTCTGAAGCCATTTTAACAATAGCTTGTCTGGAAGTTAATCTTCAGTTCCAATACAGAGACTCCCGGAGAATTCTGAAGATTTTGTGGGATTGCAGGAATTCCCATGGCATTCTGCCAATGTTACCACCTTTGTTTCAGCAGAAAACCTTTGTCACTGACGCTATTTCCCAAGTGATTCAGCCAACCCACTGCTGCAATAGGCCCACGTGGTCAAAACTGAGTATAGCTTCCAGGTGAATGGAGACAGAGACAGCAATATTTGAGTCAGATTGTGTAGGCATTACTTAGCTCCGACTGTATCTCTTTATTTTCATTAAAGGAGATCTTTTAAAGCACTGTAAATAAACCTGTTATAAACATGATGCAATCTCTGTACTGCTCTGAAGTAAATCAGACCTGTTGTAAGGGGCGGGGGCGGTGGGGTGTGGAATCTCACCAAAACAATGGCAGGGTGTTGTTTCCGGTGAGAAAGCTGGCATGCTTCTCTCCAGACAAACGCTCTATTTTATCTCCAGATCTTATGACACTCTGCCTAAAAAAATTAAGGGAATGTGTTTCACGCTGTCGTACAGTGGGGGCAGTGTCTCAACACACTAACAAAACCCAGCTGCGCTAACAACGCGTATAAATCTGGTCGCAAAGCCACTGCAGAAATTTCAGGGTAGACCTCCCAAACCCCTGATCAGAATTGAGAGTTCTCTCTACACCACGTCCCCTCAATCATTGGCCCCTTCCCCACCCCCCACCTTCCACAATCCGAGCTGGCATCCCCCTCCCCTTATTGGCCATTGCCAGCATCATCATCTCCTCCACCTATTTCCAGCCCAAATCCAAATCTGAATGAGGCCCCCCACATTGACACTGTCAATCTGTGCCAAGAATACTGCCAGAGACATTACCAGCCAACTGCCTGGCCCTGTCCCTCTCCCCCAGGGGCTATACTCACCATCGTATCCCCGGGTGACGCCTACAACAGCTTTACATCTTGGTGTGATATCACACCAGTGCCCGCTGAATATCCAGTGAGCTGGAATTCCAAAGAGGGTGCTCAGTAGGGACAACCTAATATATTGAAGTGAGCTTCCTGAGGTCTGGTGATGTGTTTCACACCACTCTGGCGATGTGTTTCACACCACTCTGCCGATGAGGGGCTGGAAGATCAGAACTTGGAAACTCGCCAGCACAAGTCATGCTTTCCAAGTCTCTCTGAATTTTGAACATGCACCGGCATTGCTGCTGACGGAGAGAATGGGCTCAAAATCGCTCCCAAAATATACAACAAACTAACAAATACACTCCCGTTCCAATACCTATTTCTCTTCCAGCTCCATGTTTTATTCTGCTTATCTCTGTCTTTATTTTATCTTCCAATTGGGGTGAGAGATGATAGGTTGTGTGGTATCATGTAGTGAGAAAAAAGCCGATAATAACTAGAGATTGTTTATGTGGTGGGTTGAAATGGCAGTGCACCCCCCTGCCTCCTTCCACTCAGTTACACTCTGATCTCCTCCTAACCTTATTCCATTATGCCCTTCCCTTCCACTTCCCTCACTAACTGGGTGGAATTTTACAATCGGAAATTCCCAACCCGAGGTCTCCAACCTGCTCTTGAAGCCAATGCGGCTGGTCCAGTTAAGTTTCAGGCCAAACATAACCAACAGGCCATTGATGCCAATCATTGTATTGAAATGAGATAAAGACAGTAACACATACTCAGGCAGTCCAACATTTATGAACTGCTTGAACAGTATTCAAATATTTATTGATACCATGAGAGATCCTCGTGTTCTTGTCTACAGCACACTCTGATCAAATTACTTCTCATTATAACATTGCTTTAATCTCTTAGACACAGTATCATAAACATTTTGTGAGCAAGTACTGTTAAAAAAGGAAAGGAGTTCTGTAACCTTCATTGGTTAATGAAAAAATTGTGATTTCTATCCTTACTGGAAGGCCTTAATGTTTCCTGTTATTTTCCAGATCCCTTCGTTATTGTAAATTCAATCAAGAGAAACAAATTTGATTTTGAAGCAAGAATGTATACCCTTTGTCAGCAAAGTAATAATGTGAACAAGCAGCTCTAAGGCCAGAGTTAAGGCAATTTTACAATGACATGTAGAAGAGTTACACATGTCTCCATGATATTAGGGGTGGCACTGTGGTTAGCACTACTTCGTCACAGCATCAGGGACCCATGTTCAATTCCTGGCCTTTGGTGACTGTCTGTGTGGAGTCTGCATGTTCTCCCCATATCTGCATAGGTTTCCTCCGGATGCTCCAGTTTCCTCCTACAGTCCAAAGATGTGCGGGTCAGGTTGATTGAACGTAATAAATTGCATCTTAATGTCAGAGGGACTAACAGGGTAAATACATGGGGTTAAGGGGATAGGGCCTGGGTGGGATTGTTGTCACTGCAAGCTTGATGGGCCAAATGGCCTCCTCCTGCATAGTATGTATTCTATTCTACGATAATCATCATCACAGCTGTTCCGTCCCTTTCTGCTGGCTGAGACAGTCAAGGGGGAACCCAGAAAAGCTCTGCTACTTTTCATTTTCCCCAGAGTGGAATGCCTTTCTGTTACATCACATTTGGTTAGAGAGTCTGACTGAGGGAAACACGTGGACCTCATTCAAGTGAGAAAAATAAGTGCAAGGGTCAGGCAGCCAGTGAGACTTGTATTTGTGACCTTCTGATTAGGAGCCAAAATCTCAACCACTGGAGTAATCAGGCTGCCAAAACATCTATTATTTAAATTTACATAGTTTGTACAAAAGCAACATCCCAGTTGAAAATACAAAAACATTTGTGATTCCAGATTGTATTCCTAATAAGTACAATCCAAAACATTTGCACCACATTTTATTTTTGTTTTTTAATAAAAAACTTCAAAGTGTCACTTTATAAAGAAAAATAATTCCAATATTACTTATAAATCATTTAAATTTAATACTAGCAGGATGGAATAAGTCTTTATAATTAATAGCCTCGTATTCAGTACGCACTCGTATCTTTCAAAGGCAAGAGCTCTGAAAATGAACTAGGAGGGGACATGTCTCACTCAGAGAAAAGAATCTCATTCAAATTAGCTCCTATTTTTCAACTAATTTCTCCGGAACCACATAGAGTGCTGCTTACCCTTTTGTAGATGACTGAAACTTAGTCAAACCAAATTGAGTCAAATAGTAGTTTAAACCAGCATCAATATTGATCCCAAATAAACAATAATTGTGGTTACACTGTGCTGGTGGTATGAGATGAACAACTGTAGAATTGGTAATACCTGAGTCTTTGGTTACAATCAGTAGGCTTGATTTTCAATTCAGGATTGAGAACCCCCAGTGCCCAAACAATTTCTGGAATTCTACCCCACATTATTTGTGTCAGTCCTACAATGCATGTCAAATGTAATGGCTTAAAATAAAGCAGAAGTGAGCTCGGCATCCAATTAATCGCACTGAGAATTAATAAAGGGCACAAGCAGCCTACAGAGCATGAGTGGAAAGAGCAGATAGCAGCAAATGGGACCTGCCACTGCCTTCTGGAGAGAGCAGCCAACATATCAAGGAAATGAGTTCAAATTCGACCAGGGCAATTGGCAGAAATTCCGTTAATTAATAAATCTGGAATAACATTATTATTAATAACAAGTTTGAAACTACTTGATTGTTATTAAGATCCACTTAATTCATTCATTTCCTTCAGGAAAGGAAATCTGTTATCTTTTCCCAGTCTGGCCAATATATGCTTTCTGTTCTACAGCAATATAGTTAACTGTGAAATTGTCTTGTAAACCACTCAATTGTATCAAACTTCTTCAGAAACAAAAGTGCTTTGGATGCACCTACACTACATGGACTGCAGTGGTTCAAGAAGGTGGCTTGCTGTCACCTTCTCATAGACACTAGAGGAAGGCAGTAAATATTGGCATAGCCAATATTTGGGATATGTTCATGGGATATGAGCAATGTGTAAAAAATACACTATTGGTGATGCAGCATGAGGACAAGTTAACCTTAAAATAATCTAAATTATTTTCTCTTTTGCAGAATCGATCAGCTATCACAACTATGAAAATTTCATCCAAAAAGGTAATTTTTATTTTATACGTTGCAGTCAATTTTTTGGTGTTTTATTGCACTTTGAGATTAAAAGTGTGATAACTGCAAATGTCATGATGTTGTTTTGATAAAATAGTTTCTTCCTGCCCTAGCCCAATCTTAATGGAATATTTGGATTGGCGGAAGATGCTTTTTATTTTGCATAGGATGCAGTCCCTGTGCCAAACTAAAAGATGAAGTGGCTGATTGAATACAGCAAACTCTAACAAAGCAGTGTAAAACAATCTTAAATAGTAACAAGTTGCAGCATAACTGATGAGGGAAAAAGAATCAGAAAAATTCCCAAATAGATGTTTTGTTCCAAAATTACTCCTCTCAACCCCTTATTAATTTAGAAAAATTGTAACCAACAGTTAAATGCTGATGAAGAGAATTTTAATGTGCATCAAACCAATACACATATTGGGCCTGATTTTATCTGGGTGCAAAATCGCGGTAAATTCAGACGTCAGTCCTTGAACGCGATTTGCAGCTGAATCTGAGCAGATCCGATTACCAACACCCAATTTGGGTGCAGATCTGGTCCGCGCTCCAATAGGGTGGCCCGACAATTTAAGTGCGTTAGCATGCATTTAAATCGATTTAATGAACCACACGCCCAACTCTTATCACCAAATCCCACTTTACCTTCTTCAGATCCATTTCAGATCCGTGCCGTTATCAACCTACTAAATAATCCGAAGCCAGTTCCTATTCTGCAGGGGAACCTCCGAAGCCCATTCTCCCCGAACACCCTTCGCAGACCCCCCGCTAACCACTCCGACAGGCCCCCCGGGAGGCTGGCCTCCCCTTGGCAGAGCACACCTCCGCCCCCACCATCCATTTCCTCTGGGAGGCAGGCAACCCCCTCCTCTCCAGCAGAGGATACACCACCACCCCCTCCTCCCGTGATCCATTCCCCCGGGAGGCGGGCCCTGACCTCCCATCAGCAGAGGACACCCCCCCCCAACCCCCCCGCTTCTCAGTAGAGCGCACCACCCTGCCGTGATCCATCCCCCCCAGGAGGCAGGCTCCCCTCGGCAAAGCACACCCATCCCCTGGCAGAGCACACCCCCAACCTGCCTTGATTACTGCTCTCCCTTCCAACCTGCACTCATTGATGTGGAGATGCTGGCGTTGGACTGGCATAAACACTGTAAGAAGTCTCACAGCACCAGGTTAAAGTCCTGTTGGTGTTTAAGCTGGTGTTGTGAGACTTCTTACTGCACTTGTTGGACATTCTGCAGCACATTCCTGGCCTTCCACTGGCGTCTGCCAGAGGAGGGGGGGGGGGGGGGGGGGTGCAAGCTCAGATGGATCTCTGGTTGGGGAAGGTGGTGGAAATTCTCCCAAGTCCACCCTCCCCACCTCTCCACCCACTCACCTCCCCACCCTCCACCACCACCTCCCCCACCCTCCACCCACCTCTCCCACTCCACCCACTCACCTCCCCCACCCTCCACCCACACTCACCTCCCCCACCCTCCACCCACTCACCTCCCCCCACCCTCCACCCACTCACCTCCCCCACCCTCCACCCACTCACCTCCCCACCTCCACCCACTCACCCCCCCACCCCCACCCCACCCACCCTCCACCCACTCACCTCCCCCACCTCTCCACCCACTCACCTCCCCCACCCTCCACCACTCCACCTCCCCCACCCTCCACCCACTCACCTCCCTCCTCACCACACCTCCCCACCCTCCACACCACCCCCACCCTCCACCCACACCCTCCCCCACCTTCCACCCACTCACCTCCCCCACCCCACCCACTCACCTCCCCCACCTCACCCACCCTCACTCCCCCACCTCTCACCCACTCACCTCCCCCACCCTCCACCCACTCACCCTCCCCACCCTCCACCCACCTCACCTCCCCCACCCTCTCCACCCCCACTCACTCTCAACCCACTCCACCTCCACCCTCCACCCACTCACCTCCCCCACCTCTCCACCACTCACCTCCCCCACCCCCACCCCTCTCCCCCCCCCACCCCACCTCCCCACCCTCTCCACCCCACTCACCTCCCCCACCTCTCCACCCACTCACCTCCCCCACCCTCCACCACTCACCTCCCCCACCCTCCACCACACTCACTCACCTCCCCCACCTCCCCACCCTCCACCACTCACCTCCCCCACCTCTCCACCCACTCACCTCCCCCCTCCCCCACCTCCCACCTCCACCCACCACCTCCCCCACCTCCACCTCACCTCCCCCACCCTCCACCCACTCACCTCCCCCACCCCACCCCACTCTCCCCCACCCTCCACCCACTCACCCCCCCACCCTCCACCCACTCACCTCCCCACCTCTCACTCACCCACCTCCACCCACTCACCTCCCCACCCTCCACCCCTCACCCCACCCTCCACACCACCTCACCCTCCACCCACACCTCTCCACTCACCTCCCCCCACACCTCCACCCACCCCCACTCCACCTCACCACCTCTCCACCCACTCACCTCCCCCACCCTCCACCCACTCACCTCTCCACCCACTCACCTCCCCCACCCTCCCCTCCACCACCCACTCACCTCCCCCACCTCTCCACCCACTCACCCCCACCTCCCCCCACCACCCATCCACCCCCACCCCCCACCTCCACCCCACCTCCCCCACCCCTCCACCCACTCACCTCCACCTCTCCACCCTCACCTCCCCACACCACCCCACTCACCTCCCCCACCACTCCCACCCACTCACCTCCCCCACTCTCCACCCACTCACCCCCCACCTCTCCACCCACTCACCTCACCCTCCACCCATCACCTCACCCAACCTCCCCACCCCTCCACCCCCCCACCTCCCACTCACCTCCCCACCTCTCCACTCACCTCCCCCACCTCTCCACCACTCACCCACTTCACCTCCCCACCCTCCACCCACTCACCGCCCCCACCCTCCACCCACTCACCTCCCCCACCCTCCACCCACTCCACCTCCCCACCCTCCACCCACTCACCTCCCCCCCCTCTCACACTCTCCCCACCTCCCCACTCACCTCCCCCACCTCTCCACCCACTCACCTCCCCACCCTCCACCCACTCACCACTCCCCCACCCTCCACCCACTCACCCCCCACCCTCCACCCACTCACCTCCCCCACCCTCCACCACTCACCTCCCCCACCCTCCACCCACTCACCCCCCCACCTCCACCCTCCACCTCCCCACCTCCACCCACCTCCCCCACTCCACCCACCCTCCCCCCTCACCTCCCCCACCCTCCACTCACTCCCCCACCTCTCCACCCACTCTCACCTCCCCCACCCTCCACCCACTCACCTCCCCCACCCTCCACCCACTCACCCCCCCACCCTCCACCCCTCACTCCACCCACTCCACCCCCCCACCACCTCCCCCACCCTCCACCCCACTCACCTCCCCCACCTCTCCACCCACTCACCCCCCCACCCCCACCCCTCACCTCCCCACTCACCCTCACCCTCCCCCACACCTCCACCCACTCACCTCCCCCACCCATCACCCCCACCCTCCACCCACTCTCCCCCACTCACCTCCCCCACCCTCCACTTCACCCCCACCACTCCCCCACACCCACTCACCTCCCCCACCCTCCACCCACTCACCTCACTCACCCACTCCACTCCCTCACCCTCCACCACTCACCCCCCACCCTCCACCCCACCTCCCCACCCTCCACCCCTCACCCACCCTCCACCCACTCACCTCCCCCACCCTCCACCCACTCACCTCCCCCACCCCTCACTCACCTCCCCCACCCTCCACCCACTCACCTCCCCCACCT
The DNA here is from genome assembly GCA_024679065.1 of Sphyrna mokarran. Classification (NCBI taxonomy): domain Eukaryota; kingdom Metazoa; phylum Chordata; class Chondrichthyes; order Carcharhiniformes; family Carcharhinidae; genus Sphyrna; species Sphyrna mokarran. The sequence continues at coordinate 27,763,858 of JAGIQG010000019.1, forward strand.
CCCACTCACCCACTCACCTCCCCCACCCTCCACCCCCACCAACCAGAGATCATCTGAGCCCGCCTCCCCATTCCTCCGGCAGACGCCGAGGCGGGGGTGGGGGGGGCTGCCCCCCGGGAGGGGGGTAGTGGTCTGATCACAGGGGGCTGCCTCCCAGTGGGGGTCTGATCGGGGTGGGGGGGAGGCGGGTGGATTGCCTGCCACGGAGAGGTCTGATTGGGGTGCATCTGCCAGGAGAGCCTGCCTCCCAGAGGAGTACGACCGTGGCTCATCCTCCCCACCTCCCTCCCTCAGCCCCCATCTCAGCTCTCCCTGCTGGTTTTGTCTCTCCTGCCCGGGCGCACTGTTTCAGATTTTTTTCGAACGGTGCATACATGGTTCACATCTCCAATCATTCCAGTAGCGCTAAACACCACCCACAATGCGGACCAGACGGGGAGCTGGCAAAAAGCCTATGGACGCTCTGGAACGAGGGTTCCGGGCTGGATCCGTTTTACTTCCAGATCCGGCTCTTGGCCTCCAATTGGTAAAATCTGGCCCATTGCATTATGTTAGGACCAAATCGGGGCTGGGGGGGGGGGGCAGTGAAAACATTCCTCTCTTTTTCACTCCCAAGGTTGGTTGTAACAATTAGAATTTTTTTTAAGTTGTGATTTTTCAATTCAGCATGCACCTGAGACAGCACATAAAGCTATATGAAGAAAGAAAGCAGCCAGATGTTTCTGGATGCGAATAGAGAGATATGGTCCTTGGAAAGGTAGGGGGTTTTAATTCAGTGGGGCAGCGTGGTCAGTGCAGGCTTGAAGGGGCTGAAGGGCCTGTTCCTATGTTCCTAAGTTTCTTTGTTCTATCATCTCTTGATTTACAGAGTAAAGAGTTAATTCTGTTATTAAGAACTCACTTAGGTAAAAATATGAGACTCATTAGAAACGCAAATTCACATTCCTAGCTCCGTGACATTCGAACACACATACACATATTAGCATGCAAAACAGAATTAGTTATAAGCTGAAGGAGTTGATATTTGTTAAAGTCCATGAGAAAAAAAAGAATTATGTGTTATGACATTCCTTTGGTAGTCTTGAAATTTCAAGGTCTTGCAGTTGACATAAGCCAATTATTTTTCTAGAGACTAATCCATCTTTTTCCAAAGTGGATGTTATGACAATTTCATCTGATTAAAATTAGCCATCTGTGTGATGTATTCCAAACTATAACTGAGATAGGGTCCAAACTGGACCAGGGAGAAAGAGATGCAGGTATCTTCTGGATGTTACTAGCATCTTCTACAATCTCTTCGGCTGCAACAAATAGCTTATAATCATGGTTCTTCACAAATGAGCTTCATATCTGGCAACAGTTGGCTATTGCCACAGAATGGAGGGCAAGCCATACTAACGAAGGAGCTTCAGTCTACCATTGCCAAAGCTATCAAGGTGCCATCAAAACAGGTGAGAAGGATCCTTAGAACCCTCAACACAAATAGAAAAATACTGAAAAATCTCAGCAGGTCTGATAGGCTCTATTCTCTCCCCACAGATGCTATGTTTTGAGTCTGGATGATCTTTGTCAGAGCTGAGAGGAAAGAGAGTTAGCAGAGATTTATAGTCTGAGGGTTGGGACGGATGATGGATTTGGACAAAGGGAATGTAAAAAACAGTGCAGCAAGTTGAGATGTTGGAAGTCTCCATTAAGTGATTAGAATACAAAACAAAGGTACAGCTTGGTAAACAACTGCCTGAAGAATGTGGCAGTTACCCTGAAAAAGGGGGAGGAGGTTGGTAGAGGGGTAGAAAGAAGGAGGAAGATAAAATGAGATGAAATGAAATAAAATAAAATAAATAGAAATGAGTGAAGGTGGAGGGGTGAATTAATGGTCTGAAGTGGTTGACTCGATGTTCAGTCTGGAAGTCTGTAAAGTGCCTAATCGGAAGATGAGGTGCTGATTCTCCAGTTTGCATTGAGGTTCGCTAGAACATTGCAAAAGGCCAAGGACAGATATGTGGGTAGGAAAGCAGGGTGGTGCGTCGAAGTGGCAAGCGACAGAAAGGTCTGGATCCGGCTTGCGGACAGACCAAAGATGTTCAGCAAAGTGGTCACCCAGTCTGCGTTTAGTCTCTCCAATTTAAAGTAAACTGCATTGGGAGAACTTTTAGAGCCTTCTTTGTATAATGACTTACGTAAATCCTTGTTTGTTCCTGGCAGTTTCTGGAATCAGGAGGTTTGTTAGCCTATTGTCCTTGTGTTTTGCAGAGAGTTCAGACAATATCCGCTAATCATCCATTTTCAGAGTCTACTAGAACTTAGCCCATATGCAGCCATTTCAAAACAGTATCCATGTAATTCTAGCTGTTTGTTTACCTAAAGGAATCCAAGGCATTGCACCAGCCAATTAAACCAACAGTTATTATTTCATATTTCATACGTGACATCATCAGCAACCAGAAAAACTTTCACTTATTGGAAGAAACAGTGTTGTTCCCAAGTAGAATCTGGGGCAGAATTTTCGAAGATAAAGTAGTAGTTAGAATGAAATCAGTATTGTGGAAAATGTGCTTAAAGTCCTGAGGCAGCACCAAGCATAGCTGCCAGATACACCGTTGCTATAGTCAGTATTTCTAATCTGCAGGACAAAGAGATCAGATAGTCTGGAACATCGTCAACAAACCTTTGGAAGTTTAAATTAAAGCAAGGTGCCAAGATGTCATTATCCACAATACAATTTAGAGACTTTATTTAGTTTTTAGCAATATGACATAAATGGTTACAAAGATTTTTAATGCAGAAAAGATAGATTGCAATAAATATAAAATATAGAATCCCTATAGTACAGAAGGAGGCCACTCGGACATCAAGCCATCACCAACAACAATCTCAGCCATCCCCATAACTCCATGTATTTATCCTGCAAATCTCCTTGACCCTAAGGATCAATTTAGCGTGGCCAATCAACCTAAGTCACACACCTTTTAGATGACTGGAGCACTCAAATGAAACTCACATAGACACAGGGAGAACATACAAATTCCACACAATCAGCCGAGGCCAGGAACCTGGGTCCCTGGCGCTATGATACAGCTGTGTCCATTATATTACAGTTTGTTTCAGATCAGATAATTAACAAAGCTTTGTATGTATGAACTACTTTTAACCCTATTCTGATTTAAGTACTGACAATTCAAACAATCTAAATATGAAATAGATAAAAACAAGTATAGAACTATAGACCAATAGACTGTGTGTCAATGGTGGGAAAGATAATGGAACCCTTTCTTAAATATTTAATAGAGAAACACATCAGCCAAAAGCTTTCAATCAATCCTGCTGGCAAGATTTTCCAATTCTATTGATGGTGACCCCTGACACAGGGTGGCAGAGGGTGCAAACAATAGGAAATCCCATTGACATTGGACTCTGAAAATACAACAGCAAAGTCAACATTGATTCCAAAAGGGCATATCACATTTAACCAAGTTAATTGAATTCTTTGAAGAAGTAACAGAAGAAAAATACAATAATTCAGTAAATGTAACTTACCTGTATTGACAAAAAGCTTTCAGTAAATATCATTCATTAGACCCATGACTAAGATCAGGACATGGTGTGTGTCCATGTGTGTGTGTGTATAGGTGTGTGTGCAGGGAAGGGAGGAAGGGGTCAGTGGGGGTATAATTATTGGGTGGATGCAGAAGAGTGTATAAGCCATGGAAAAAATGTGACGGCATTGGGAAACTGCTTTCAACTCTTGGACATCTGTTCTTCAACTCCTGAACAGTGAGCTATACGTGCACAAACCCTTTGAGAGAGGCAGATTGTCGCTTTCAGTATGTGAATTGCTCATTACAACAACATTACTTTTGCAATTTATTCATGGATGCATGGGTTTGCAGGCTTTCTGGGACTTGCCAGTGAGGCAAGACCACAATGTTATTGAGGACTTTGTGTAAATAGTAAGACAATATGATAATAAGTACTGAACACTCACAGCTGCTCCCTCATCTGCAACTGTAAGAGATTGTGATCACAGTACCTGTGCTGAGAGGTACTTATGCAACTTCAAGGGTGTGTATGTATATGTGTGTGTGTGTGTGTGCATGGGGTGGTAGGATGGGGTCAGTGGGAGTATAATTATTGGGTGGATGCAGGAGAGTGTATAAGTCATGGAAAAATGTGACTGCACTGGGAAACTGCTTTCAACTCTTGGGCGTCTGTACTTCAACTCCTGAACAGTGAGCTATATGTGCTCAACCCCTTTGAGATTCCTTGATGAGGTTTCACAAATGTCCCCTCAGTGCACAGACTGATAAATGTTTGATGTTAATGTGTCAAGATATAAATGCATCATCTGGTATATTCCTCATACGTTCAAACTAGGAAGGACTCACATACTGGGTGAGCTTCTGTGGCCCCTACTTCAGTGAGTTTCTTGGTAATGAGAGGTGGCTTGCCATTTGCTTGTGACGGGATCTTCTGGTCCAACCATTGTCAATGGGAATGCATTGAAGCTACCCCGTGGTAGGAGTGCACTGCTGGTGGGATGAGAGAATCCTGCCAGCATGTACATCTATAGAATTTTGTCTATAAAGTCTGGTCCCAGTCAGATGCTGAGCAGAAGTCCATTTCCCTGACTGGTAAAGTAAAATATCAGCTAACTGATTAGCGCCCAATTAATGCTTTGTTGTGTGTTGCTGTGTCACATGTGCGCATGTTGCTGTGTCACATGTATGCGTGTTGTTGTGTCACTTATGCATTTGTTGTTGTGCCACATGTGCACGTGTTATGTCATATCTGCACTTGTTGCTATGTTACGTATGTTGTTGTGTCACATGTACATGTTGCGGTGTCACATGTGCATGTGTTATTGTGTCACATGTACACGTTGCTATATCACTGTGTATGTTGCTATGTCACATGTTGCTGTGTTACACATGTGTGTTGCTGTGTCACTTACACCTAGGAGCAGAAAAATGAGATTTCCTATATTAACCACCATTCATGATCTAATTTTTTATAACAGCAACAGCTATACGTGAGCTCAGATGAAGGTATCACCCAGGTGTCTTTTCATCGTTGCCACGTCTATGGTACAGCGTGCGCTGACTGCTGCTTGGCCCGTGACCCTTACTGTGCTTGGGATGGCAAATCCTGCTCCAGGTTCTACCTCACTGGCAAAAGGTAAGAGAAATAACAAATAGTGGATGCTGTTTTATGTTTGCCCGAAGATACTATTGGTCAAATAGTTACACCTTCAATAGGTCACTGGTAATTATAATATGTGATTTCTGCGGAAAATTATTCCAACAGGCCGTTCAGTTGCAAGATTTCACATGTATTCTCTTGGCATTGTAAGATTACTGGTGATTACAATCTATTATATAAACAACCAGCCTTAGTTGAAGCAGTGAAATTTAACTGAAGGAAGTCATTCAGATCATTGTTTCTGTGCAAGCACTTTGCTAAAGTAATCCAATGTTAATTGCATTTCTCTCTGTCTCTCCCTGTATGGTTTGAGTTCTGTTGAAGCCACTACACATTGCTTGAGGAGGTCGCACTGGGTGCCTCCAATACTAATGCTTTTGATGTCAAAACTAATGGCTATTCATGGCTTTAGATTCATTGCTTTGGCTCTAAGTGTGGAACAGCTGGATTCTTGATTCACCTCTACAGACAAGCAATGCACATGCAATTGTTTAGTTGCTGCGAATCCACCTGATGATAATGAAACCATTTCTGCATCAGTGGAAATAAACTTGATGGCAGCAATTCTACCATTTTAAAGTAGCAAAGGTAGCGATTCATGCATAAAACAGTTGCTAGATATACAATATTAGCTCTGCGCAAAGGCCCTGGTGTCTGCACTGTCTGTAGGCTGTTTTTGAATGGGTTTTTCATCCCCTGGAAGGACTGACACATTCAGTAGCCTGAGGGGAATTATTCTGCTTTTAATGAGCTTTTCTGAATAGGTGCTCAATTTATTGCTACCAAGGATAAATGCAATACCAAAATGCCACATCACATCCCTGAATGATTCTTTTCACATTTTACCCATGTAAATAAGCTCTTGTTCAGCCTTAAGGCCACTCACGTCCCCGGCACTCCAATCCATAGTGTCAATGAGAATAGCAAGTTTTTCCAGTGAAGGTAGCAGCACAACAGCAGTGGAAAAGTAACAAGATATTGAATTGCAAGCTTAATTCAAGGAATGGAGTATAGTCATCAACTGGTGGTTTTTCATTGGTAACACTAAATTAGGTCTCAGTCAGTAGTTGAGAGGCTCCGCGGACAGGAGGAGTCAAACAAATTATTAATTGCAGCTACTTGCAGTAAATGGATTTAGAATGCCTACCAACCCAGTTATATACAAAAATAACACCTTCAAATTATGGACCGGAACTCTGCAAAAATGGTCTCTATTAATTCTGCTGCTTCACGGTTTTAGGGACCCAGGTTCAATTCTGGCCTTGGGTAATTGCTTGTGTGGACTTTGCACGTTCTGTCTAGGTCTGCGTGGATTTCCTCTGGGTGCTCTGGTTTCTGCCCACAGTCAAAAGATGTGCGGGTTAGGTTGATTAGTAACACTCAATTGCCCTTTAGTGTCAGGGGGATTATAAGGGTAAGTACATGGAGTTATGGAAATAGAGTCTGGGTGGAATTGTTATTGGTGCAGGCTCAATGGGCCTAATGGCCTCAGTCTGCACTGTAGGGATAAGTGGATTCTATGATTCTAGTCCTGTTGTCTGGTGAGGCAGTGACAATATGCTAAGGAAAAAGGTGAATCTCCATATTATCTGGAAGAGGATTAAATAATAGCATTATTCATTCTGGGATTTTGGAGCTCAGCCTAAATAGATTGGGTTTTGTTTTCACAGAACTTGTCAATTCTTTATTCAACAACAATTTTCTTCAAATATATGAGAGTAAATTTTATCCCGAATGCCTAGGCTGGTGGAAATGATTATCTATCTATTGTGGAACCCTCTTGATCTTCATTCCAATGATTTTAGTGATTGATTTCAATAACAGATGGACTATACATTCATCCAGATTAGAATCAATTAATTGAATTGATTTTATTATTGTCACATGTATAATATGCAGTGAGAAATATTGTTTCATGCATGCTATACGGACAAATACTATACATAGAGAAGGAAAGGAGGGGATGCAGAATGTAGTGTTACAGTCATAGCTAGGACTAGAGAAAGATCAGCTCAATATGATAGCAGCAGGGAAGAGATAGAATAGAGCTTTAAAAGTATAAAACAAGTGTAAAAGATAGAATTAGAGGGTATGTTTGACACAGCTTGCAAGAAGTCACCACACTCCGGCACCATCTTGGAGATTGCCCGTCAGGTGAATGTGAAAATTTACTCTATCTTGAGCCCACAGATCTATCTGTCATACTAATTATAACACCACAGAAATCACTGGTTACATTTTCTTCTAAATTGTGTGTTTGTTTTGGTTACAGGAGGAGCCGTAGGCAGGACGTGAGACATGGCAACCCATTGACACAGTGCAGGGGCTTTAATCTCAAAGGTGAATATCCCAATCTGCTATTAATGACACAACTTATTGAAAGTCATTCATGTTATCAAAGTTAGCATTGGACAATTTCTCATTTCTTATCACTAAAAAGTAGCAACTATGAAGTGAGGAATTGTGAAGCAATAATTATTCCAGAAAAAAGGAAAGTTAGAAGACCAAATAAGAGCGATGAAAAGTATGGGGAATCAGGTCACGTAGAAGTGAGATAGACACATTCTACATGCGATGCAGAAACAGCCATTCAGCCCATTAAGTCCATTCCAACAGATTTACACTCTTCATGAGCATCTTTCCACTCAGCCTCATTTAATCCCATCAACATATTTTGTTTGCTTTTTTTTCTTGCTTTATTATTCTTATGTCTTTAACTAGCTTTCCTGAAAATGCACCTCTGCCAGTCACCTCAACCACACCTTGTCTTAGTGGCTCCACATTATAATCACTCCTTAGAGAAAGATGTTTATCCTGGATTCAGCATTAAATTTATTAGTGATGACCTTTATATTTATGACCTGTAGTTACCAGTCATTCAGGAACGGGATCACCTACTCTACAAAACCCTTTCATAGTTTAAATGAGTGCAAGAGTCATGCCAGGAGCAGTCACAGATTGAGGTGTCAACCAGGTGAAACTACAAAACAGGGCTCCTTTCCGTGGAAGCATCATGCAAGAGTAAGCAATTCCACAACCAACTGATTAGATCTAAGCTCTGCAGTCCCGCCGCATCTAGTCATGAATGGTAGCGGACAATAAACAACTAACAGGAGAAGAAAAGTCCAAAATATCTCCATTCTTACTGAAAAGGGAACCCAGTATGTCAGTGCAGAAGACTAGATTGAAGCATTTGCAACCATCATCTGCCAAGTGGATGATTGATCTTGGCCTCCTTCTAAGGTCCCCAGCATCACAGTTGCAAAACTTTAAAAAATTCAATTTACTCTCTCTATATGATATCAAAACATGGCCAATGCTTTGCAGTATCCAGTACTGCAAAGGCAATGGATCCTATAACATCCCCGTAACTGTACTGAAGACTAGTGCTCCAGAACTACCCATACCATTAGCCAATCCATTCCAGCACATCTCAACTGGCCCTTACTCAACAATATGAAAAACAGTCCAGGTACATTATGCACAGAAGAAGCAGGACAAATCCAATCCACCAATTACTGCCTCTTCAGTCTTCTCTCAACCATGAACTAAGTGACTGAAGATGTGGTCAGCAGAGTTATCAAGCTCACACCCGCTCACACTGAGTTCCATCAGGATAAGAGGAATCGGGGAAACATTTCACTGGCCTTAGTCATTCCTAACACAAAAGAAGATGTTTGTGGTTGTTTGAGGCTAATCATTTTGATCCCAGGATAACACTGCAGGATAGTGTCCAAGCTTCAGAGTAGTGTCCAAGCTTCAACCATATTCAGCTGCTTTATTAATGACATTCTCTCCATCATAAGGTCAGAAGTGGAGATGTTCAATATTATTCATAACTTCTCAGATACCGAAAAGTTAATACCCATATCCACCAAGACTAGGACACATTGGCAGCACAGTGATAAAGTGGTTAGCACTGCTGCCTCACGGTACCAGGAACCTGGATTCATTTCTTGGCTTGGGTGACTGTCTGTGGGGTTTATAAGTTCTCCCCATGTCTGCGTGGGTTTTCTCCAGGTGCTCCAGTTTTCTCCCACAGCCCAAAGATGTGCAGCTTAGTTGGGCTGGCCATGCTAAATTGCTCCTTAGTGTCAGGAGGATCAGTAGGGGAAACATGGTGTGATGGGGATAGGGCCTTGGTGGGATTGTTGTCGGTGCAGGTTCGAAGGGCCAAAAGGCCTCCTTCTGCATTGCAGGAATTCTATGATTCGGGCTTGGGTTGATGTGTAGCAAGTAACATTTATGCTACACAAGTGCCAAACAATAACTATCTGCAAGAGCAAATATAACCATCTCCCCTTAGCATTCAGTGGTGTTACCATTGCTACTACGGTTACCAGTACAAATCAAAGACTGAGAATTTTGTAGTGCTAAACTCACTTCCTAACTTCGCAAAGCTTGGCCACTCAGACATAAATCAATAGTTTAATGAAATACTCTCCACTTGCCTGTTTGAGTGTGGCTCTAACAACACTCAGGACAAACTGTCCACTTAATCAACATCCCATTCACTGCCTTAAACATTCACCTCCTTTACTGCGAATGCACCGTGGCAGCCATGTGGGCTTTATACATGATACGCTGTAGCAGCTCACAAAAGCTTCTTAGGTAGCATCTTTAAAATTCACAACCTCTGTCACCTAAATGAACAAGGGCAGCAGGTACATGAGGTCATTACACTGCAAGTCACATCCCCCCCCACAAGCCACTCACTATCTTGACTTAGTTTTATATTGCTATTCCTTCACTGTTGCTATGTCAAAATCCAGGAACTTCCCATCCTAACAGCAGTGTGGGTATACCCTCAGTAGATGAGACTGCAATGGTTTAACAAGATGGCTCACCACAACCTTCTCAAGGGTGAAGAGGGATGAGCAAGAGATGCTGGCCTTGCCAGCAATGTCCATATTCCATGCAATAATTTTAAAAACAGAGTCATCCCTCAGTCTTTATTTTTGAGAGAAAAGAGATCCAGCCAATTCAATCATTCCTGTTCAGTCTAATCTTTCATTTCTGATATTGTTCTCTTAAGTTTTTTTTGCAACGTACCCAATGCACTTGTAACAGACCAGAACGGTTGACAGTATTCTACTCTAAGTCTGCTCCAATTATGAATCTATATATGTTCAGCACAGCTTCTCTACTCTTTAATTCTATCCACTAAAAGTGAAACCCAGTGTTTAGGCTGATGTTTTCATTGCCTTATTAACCTGCATTGCTGTTTTAGGTTTCTAGAAGGAGAAAGACTGGTCAGCATCCAAATAGAGAGCTACACTTGCTTTTCCCGCTTCAGTTCTTTAGAGTGCCATCTGTTTTATGGCATTTTGAAACTGGATAAGTTCATCTAATGTTATATCCTAATAATGATATTATAACCATAAGGACATAAGAAATAGAAGCAGGAGTAGGCCATCTAGCCCTTCGAGCCTGTCCTGCCATTCAATGGCTGATCTGATAGTTGTTCAGTTTCACTTACCTGCCTGCTCTCTATATGCCTAATTCCCTTATTGATCTGAAATCTATCCATCTGTAATTTAAACATATTTAATGAGGTAGCCTCCACTGCTTCAATGGGCAGAGAATTCCAAAGATTCACTACCCTCTGAGAGAAAAAGTTCTTCTCAACTCTGTTCTAAATTGACTCTCCCTTATTTTGAGACTGTGCCCTCTAGTTCTTGTTTCCTTTCTAAGTGAAATAATCTCTCTGCCTCCACCCTGTCTAGCCCTTTCATTATCTTATATGTCTTTATAAGATCTCCCCTCAGCTTTCTAAACTCCAACGCGTATAAGCCCAATCTACTCAGTCTCTCCGCAGAAGCTAATCCCCTCATCTCCGGTATCAACCTGGTGAACCTTCTCTGTTTTCCTTCCAATGCCATATATCCTTTCGCAAATAAGAGGACCAAAATTGCACACAGTACTCCAGTTGCAGTCTCACCAGTACCCTATACAATTGCAGCAAGACCTCCCTGCTTTTATACTCCATCCCCTTCGCGTTAAAGGCCACAATCTGCCTTCTTAATCACCTGCTGCACCTGTAAACTGAGTTCTTTGCGATTCACGTACAAGGACCCCCAGGTCCCTCTGCACAGTAGCATGTTGTAATTTTTCACCATTTAAATAATAGTCCATTTTACTATTGTTCCTTCCAAAGTGGATAACCTCACACTTGCCAGTGTTATACTCCATCTGCCAGATTCTCGTCTACTTGCTTAGCCCATTCAAACTTCTCTGCAGACATTCCGTGTCCTCCACGCAATTCACTTTCCCACTCATCTTTGTATCATCAGCAAACTTTGTTACCTTACACTTGGTCCTCTCCTCCAGATCATCTATGTATATCGTAAGCAGTTGAGGCCCCAGCACCGATCCCTGCGGCATGCCACTGGTCACCAACTGCCAAACGGAAAAACACCCATTTATTCCAACTCTCTGCTTTCTGTTAGATAGCCAATCCTCAATCCATGCTAACACTTTACCCCCAACTCCACGTATGTTAATCTTTTGCAGCATCCTTTTGTGAGGCATCTTATCGAACGCTTTCTGGAAATCTAAAAACACCACATCCATCAGTTCCCCTCTGTCAACTGCACTCATCACATCTTCATAAAAATTCAGTAAATTCATCAAACATAACTTTCCCTTCATGAATCCATGCTGTGATCCATAACATTGGCTGTATTGGTTATTGGTCAGCTTATGCTCCAAGGAACAGTATTATCTGGAAATGGCAATTGATAATATTAATTGATATGTGGATACATACACATCTTTTGCTTAAAAAATTTGCATTTATATAGCACTGTCCATGACTACTGGACATTCCACAGATCTCTCAGCCATTTCAATGGCATCACTGTTATAATGTAGCTGATTTGTGGGTCTGTTATGGTAGTGGTGGAGCAGGGAGGGAGGTGGGGACAGGGGGCATGGTGGGGGAGTTGGATTCTGTATCAAATGGGCTAGCTCTGTGATGGTGGTAGGGAGACAAGTGCGGGTGTTTCTATGGAAGAAATGTGCTCAATGGGCTGGCTCCGTGATGTTGGTGGGGAAGGCAGCGTATGCTCATTTGGCAACTTTTTTTCTCCAACTCTCTTTTTCAGGGAAGGCCTCTCAAAATTCACAACAAATTCATTTTTCTAGTCTTTTAATTCTAGTTTTTAAAAGCCTTTTAAAAATTCATCCTCACTGCTGTACAATTTCAGTTTCTGCAAATGCAATTTTAGTGGCATTGCTCAAAGTCTCTCTGTGGTTCCTTATCCAGACAATTAAAACTTCTCTCTATTTTGATAGATTCCCACATTTTCTCAAAGTAAGCCCAAAGTTTAAAAGTGAGTTAGAAGCCAACAAATCTACAAAATAAATTTCATGTGTTATTTTACTAATGCATTCTCCAGCACAAGATCTGAGAGCTGTCTGCCGAGTAAACCAAGAGCAAATATCGCTTGCACACTTATAAAACCTGAAAGCATAAAACTTTGGTGAAAGATGCCTCTTAGAATGAATTTAAAATGCCTCCTATTGTTTTATTGCATCTCCCCTGGTAAGTGCCAGGTTTTTCATGCTCCTGTGGGATTCCATCCTTTTTAAAAGAGAGCAGTTTATTGATCATTTGATGAAAGCACGCTTTAAGGCCACAATGCGGCTGTAGTTTCAAATTGTCAACTGTGGACCACAGTGTGTAGTTGATGCATTGCAGAATTACAATACGAGCTGTGCCATGCTGCAGGTCATGACATGAATATTAAAGGAGCTGTCTGCATACTTATTTGGGAATGCATGCAGTGTTTAACTCCTAGACGGACAGTTTTATTTAATGTTATCAGAGCTGCTGGGTGTGTTTATTTTCTCATAATATTAGAAACTTGAAAAAGAAGTAATGTATCCTTTAATGTGTTTCTTTCCTGACCCTTTCACACAACTATTAGAAGCTGACCCTTCAGTCATTGCACCCTCATTAATTATCTCCTTGTCTTCAGAAGTTTTATAAAAGCCTAACTCATCACCTTCTCTCCCCCTTGCATACACTCATTTCTTCCTCCTTGTACATTGCTCTGAAAGTATCTCAGAAAACCTCTCAATAAAATAATAGATTTGTCAGCCTCATCCGATGAAATATCCACTGTGAGAAAATGATAATTTATTCTGATCTTCCCTCTCCCAGTGTCTCCTTGGCTGATGTGCAGCACTGCACCAACAAATGAAATCTAAAGATTAATTTGTCTTTTTGAATGGCAGAAATACACAAAGCTAGTGAATAGACAGAAGCTAAAATTAAGTCTCAAGTTTATTAAAATAAGTCCAAATATTTGCACAGACATAATTGCTGTTGGGCTTTCGAATGGAAAGAATTCAGTCTGCCTTGTGGCTCATTTCACGAATATTTACATTTTCCTTCATATTTCTATGCTGTTTTGTCAGATGATTTTCATAATGCCTGGGGAGGGTTAAAAAAATTGAGAGCAGAGAAAAAGACTGTTTGCGGCAATTCATTTACAAATACCACATGTTGAGGCTGTGTTCCATTTGCTTCAAGTGCGAAAAAAAAAATGTTCAATCCTGATGATGCATTAAAACAACACAACAAACACCCCCCCAACACCCCCCACAAACAAATCATTATCCATTAATATCCTAATAATATATATATATTTCCTAATGGAAAATTTTACCATAGGACAATTTGTCCCAATCAGCCAAGAGCGAATTTTGTTGTGGGAGGAAACCGGAGTGCCCGGAGAAAACCCCGCAACCACGGGGAGAACGCGCAAACCCAGACACCGGCCCAATTCCAAGTGTCTGCACAGCCACACGTAGTCTCTGACGTCATGGGCCCTTCAGTGGTCCACATAAAGCACCAATACATGAGGTACCAGGCAACCCATGAATCAACATCCAAGAGCTGTACCCGCACCACCTGCCGAATGCGTCTCAAATTATGGACCGAATTCCTGTGGAAAAAAGCCGTAGTTAAACAGTCCTAATAATCCCTCTATCTGCATACCGCTCATGTGGCTGTCCAAGAGACCCTAAACAGCCCCAGCGTGCCTGCTCCCACCACCTTACCCACACCACCACAAAAAAACCCACCACAACCCCAATTATTGTAGGGGGAAAATCTTTAGCTTTTAAATGATTATTTTGTCAGTTGTTCTGCCCAACAGAATCACTTCATAGTTTATAAAAACAATTTATCCAAACTTAAAATGCGACCACATGCTTTGCAGATTTTCTTTTCCTTTTGTTCTGTTTCTTCTGCTAAATTAAAATTTCCACAATACATATGGTTAGAGTTATGAACTTTAATTTTTTTTTTGGATTGAATGGGGATAATGCTATAAGAGAGAATAGACAGGGCTCTATGAAGGATCCCATTCACTAGTGCCACTGAATTCACTCATTGGTACAGTTTTAAATTAATGTTTGCATCTTGCTTTCTTTCATTATAGTTTCATCCAGTTTCCAGCCAGTACAATGTATGGAATGCAGAGTGCTGCTGTGTGGGATATGAATTTTATTCTGCTCAATGGGTGTAACAATTATAATGAACCCCATGATGTGGACCTCTTAGAATACGAGCTCCCAGATTAAGCCAGTACCAATTAGGGAGCCCTGCACATGTACATAATGTGATGTGTCAGAGTTACTAGCACACCAGGTTTACACTCTATATGAGGAAGTACCTGTCTGACTGTTGCTTATGATGTAAATAAATCTAAATTTAGTGAAGGGACATCAGCCTTGGAGGAAATATTTCATTGGGTATCAATGTAGCTTATGTAATAAGATACCCATTGGATCATTTTATTGTCCCTTTACTGCACAATCTTAGTACTCTACATTCTGTGCAATGTGCGTTAGAAGTTATCATCTTGAGATATCTAAACAGATTTTAAGTTTACTATGATTCTAGTTTCATGTTGAATATAATGTGTTATTGTGTATCCTTGGAATATATTACAGCATACAGAAATGCAGTGGAGTCTGTACAATATGGAGTGAAAAACAGCACAGCTTTCCTTGAATGTACACCAAAATCACCCCAAGCTTCAGTGAAATGGTTGATGCAGAAAACAAATGACAGAAGAAAGGAGGTTTGTATTCATATAACTACGTCATAGATTTTTCTTGGTAAAATGTAGTGGGACAGAAGTGAAGCATTTCAGTATTCTAGTGTTTGACCATAAAGCAATGAGGTTTACAGCATACAAGAGTGCCATTCAGTCCATCAATATTCACTTGCAACATAATTGAATGAGTTGAATAATTACTTCAGCAAAGCCTTAAAGTTCTCAAGATCTGTTCTTCTTCATTTGACCATCTCTCCATGATTAGAAATATGTTTGATTGGTACATGAAGGTTGATACAGTCGTCCTGGCTGAAATGGTGCTGGAATCATTGCCCTTGTTCAGGGACTGCAGCATTGGGAATGGGAGTTGACCTCACACAGAATAGCAGCTCATAAAAGGCGTGTGCTCTACTGCCATTTTGAAACACCTGTGGTTTTGTCTTGGGGAAATCTGCCAGCCAGCGAAGGAATTGGGCCAAGAAATGTTCCCTTTGTGGAAAAAATATTTGGATGTTCACTTGGAACAGGCACAGCAAAAGACAGCAGCTGTACTTGAAGGTGAGAATAACCCTCCTCTCTGCTACAATATACACCAACCACTGACAGGAGATAGTCAACATATTGATTCGACTTTCAAATCTATGAAGAAGTATTCCGAGTAAAGGCTCTCCAACTGGAATAGTGTCATTGAAGCATCACCTCCAAGCACAGTACATGAAATTTAATGGGAAATACGAATATAATCTTACGCACCTTTTCCTGTTCCTAATATTGCAAAATGTTGTGGTTTCTAATGATACCTAACCTTTGCATAGTGCAGTCTAACTCAGACTGGCTCCTGAAAGCGACATGTACATTGTATTCTTGTACATTTACAGAGTCAACTACATAGGCTGACTCTGTGTACTTGTAAATGCTGACAGTTCGAACTGTTCTCTGGTTTTACAGGGGATGGCCTCCCACGGCCATGGGATTGATAATAATCTGTGAAGCCTGAGAGACTCTTTCTGTAAGGAGAGAGACCTGAACTGAGTTGGTATGGAATGGAAACATCTATAGGTGGAGGACGTCAAAAACTTATTGCCGCTCCAGCAAAGCAAGTGCTCTCTTTTACAGCAACTACTTTCACCTTCAACTTTACTTCTTCACTAGGAAGAAGGTTCTTTCTGTCCTACGGTACAACAGCACGGCATTCTGTTGGAAGCCTGTATATTTCCGTTTCAATTGATAACACGTTCCTTTTCTGTTTTTATCGGTGAACTTTCCCAGTGAAGTGTCTCAGGAGGCAGATCCACCACAGGACCACCCATCTCACATTTCTACTCACACATGCACTGCTCAGATGTGTCCACCTTGGGCAATTATTCTATCAGATTCCGAAAGAGCATCCAACACATGCGCGAGTGGCGGAAGCAGCATAGGATAAGAATCAGCTAAATGGAGGCTCAAATCCATACATTCCTGCACTGCAAAGGCCTTGCGATTCTTATTTTACAGTGTCTGGCTTCAGGCTGGAATTTATAAGCAAACATAAATGCTTCATGAACCCTTTAAGAGAACATAAACAAGAGTTTGCAAAGTAGGCTAGAGAGACTGTATAACTGCACTTCTTTCACGTATTCCTGCAGCAATGCACAGACAATTCATAAATCGTGGGAGGAGAAGTGTGACAATTTTATGAACAACCATGAAGTTGCTACAGCAAAGCGGAAAAGTGCAGATGTACTTTAAATCTCAAATCCTGGGGCTTCCAATCAGTGAAGTTAGGAAATCGGCTTGGAAGAATCTTGATGACAGGCTTCACGTTCTCAGTGATGACCAATGGTTTGCTCCAATGTGGATCTCTAGTTATCTGGAAGGAATGCCAAACAGTAGG
Source organism: Sphyrna mokarran (assembly GCA_024679065.1). NCBI lineage: Eukaryota > Metazoa > Chordata > Chondrichthyes > Carcharhiniformes > Carcharhinidae > Sphyrna > Sphyrna mokarran. Next base: position 27,781,006 of record JAGIQG010000019.1, read on the forward strand.
ATCAATGTAGGAGGAGGCACAGATATGGCACAATGTTCTGAGGATACGACAACATCAGTCAAACCCAGTCCGATGTGTGTTAGCACTCATTACTGAAACATCTCAATACCCAATACATAGCCTCATGAATCACAGGAGACCTCCACTGAAAAGCAGCAATCTTCCATCATATATACTGCTGTCACATGGAAACATTTCAAACAAGTAGGGGACAACCTACACACCCTACACTGCGGAAACAATAATAGCACAAACACCACAGATTAATAGGATATTAAACTGAATGGACTTTACCTCATTGTAGCTCTGAATATCTTTTTGAGAAGAGGGGCTAAGTTATAAGTGTTTCTCTTCCACCTCCCCCTCCCCTCCCCCACACCAACCACCCATCCACTCGATGAGAAACATGCCCATTGGGGGCCACCTACAATTCAGTCCCTTTTCGCAGAACAGTATTCCAAACTACAGTGAAATAAAAGCGTGTGTAAAATGGAGTGGGCATCCATCACGCCACTTTCTGCCCAGCCCAAAGGTCACTGCTAGAAGACAGAGGAGGCCATCGGACACTGGAACAAGCAGCCTGATCACTATATCGCCATCGAAAAGACCAGCTGAGGGACAATTAGATTTGTTGTCAAATCTGCTGACCCAAATAATATGGTCCCCACCAAATATATTTGGCATGAGAAACAAGGTTGGGAGTTGGAAATCTGATCAAAGGGTTGGAAGGGAACAAATCTTGGTGTTCAGGGATTGGCCTTTGCCACCTCCTTCCCCCCCCGGTTTTCCTTCCTACCCATTCCCTCTCTTAAACCCACCCTCTCTCTGTGTTTCTTTCTCCCCAACCCCTGCATCCTTCACATTGCCTCCCTCCCTAACACTCCCAAGCTTTCTTGGCTCTAGATGCTGGGTGTACCTACAGTGGGGATCTGAGGCCTTGGGCTCCTTCCTTCAGCTGCAGTTCTGGTAGCTGCCATTGGCACCACATGGGCTGATGGAGCTTGGCCAGGTGCTTTCCAAGACAGGACATCTGCTCCGCTGAGGGGTGTAAGTCCCACTGGTTAACCAGCCTGGCAGCACTTTGTTGCTGCGGGACTGGTACACTGGTCAGCTTCACATTGAGGTGGTTACTGATAGGGGAGGAGGAAGAAACTCCAGTTGGCTGGCGGGGGGGGGGGGAAGGGGGACACCTGACCACACCCCACCCTACTCCACCCCATCTCCTGTATTATTCCACCCCGAGATCCATGATGAAACACTCATGGGTACATATAATGATTGAAGCACTATTTATTGCAATTATGACTATGATGTTCATGAGGTCACTCTATTGTGTTTCATTGGATGGGACAGTTGGTTCAGGGCCAAATTGTTTCAGTCAAGAACTAACTCATGCACCTGTCAGCTGCATCTCACTATCAACCATTTTAACTCTCATATCCTCCTGCTCCTCAGTCAGGCTACATCTCCTGATCTTCTGGCTCTTCTTGTGGTAATATGTCTCACAACACCAGGTTAAAGTCCAACAGGTTTATTTGGCAGACCTAGCTTTCAGAGTCTCAAACTTCTCATGGTGACAGTGGAGTACAACATATGACACACTTGGAGAATTTTGGTGACTTTCCCAGAGGAAAAGAGGAAGCACATCCCTGCTATTGTCAAATAGTGAAATCCTTGCTTTAGCAGGCGAGTGGGTGTTTCACCAGAATTCAAAGGAAACATCTGCGTTCACATGCCTGATTCTGGTTCTATTGTATCAACTGTACATTAGCAGAGCGCAATGCTTCCTTATTCCTGTGAGCTTTGGATTGTCTTGGGATCCAGAGATCTGTACTTTCAATGAGGCCTTGCACTCCAGAAAAATCCACCAATTGGGAATATTGAGTGCTGTGCCCTCCATGGGCTGCTGGCTCATCTCCACTGGGAAAATTACTAAAATGTTCTCTCTGGCAAAACAGGTTTTGTGTCACTTGTTTGATGTGTTGCTTTGCTGACTTACTGACATCTGGGAAATGTCTCCTCGGATGGATTGTAACAACGATCCACTTTATTGGTCCCTGAGATGGGAGGCTGTCTTATTAAAGGGAAATTGAGGAGAATGGGTTTATATTTTCTGGAATTGAGAAGAATGCTGAGAGGTGGCTTCACTTGACTAGAGAAGTAGAGTTGATGCAGAAGATAAGCCAGGATCTTATTGAATGGTGGAGCAGGCTTGAGGGGCAATATGGCTGACCCTTGGCTCCTATTCTTATGCTGTCTTGCTGAGGTCACTTTCTTTGATACTGCAGAAGTGTCCCCCTAATAGTATTTATACAGTGGTCCTGTTGAGAATTTCACATAACTTGGTAGGGGCCAGATGTAGGACTTAAAGATGCTAAAGAAAGCTCTATTCAGTAAGACTCAGCTAGAAGTGTCTGGGCCTAAACACTTGGCTCGTAAGGTAAGTATGAGGCAACAAACTCATCAGTTGCACCAGCTTTTCTTTCCTTGCCTATATCAAGGATTTCCAAAGAATGTCTAAAAAAGAATTAGCATGCTGAAAACATTCTCTCTCACTATCAGTAAGCTCACCGCTGTCACCGAGCCTTTAATTATTGGGGAAAAAAAATGCCATCTCCCAATAGCAACTAATTCACCAAGGACAACAGAGAAGTAGGTTTACACACATGCCGGAATGTTTGAGTAATCAGTAAAACATGTCAAAGTAGAAAATCCTATTTAATGCGGGCAAACTGCAAAAAAGTAGCAAGCAGGCAGAGAATACCATTGACTTTCATGAGGCCAGATTTGCAGGAGGTCGCATTAGTAATAGGATTCCTGGTGATTCTCTGAAAACGTGAAAAAGATTAAATTCTGAACATGGCATTTCTCATGCATGGCCTGCCTGGCTGGATTCAGTGCAACCTGCTCCAGGAGTTACTGTGTTAGCTCCCCAAAATTTTTTATTTTTCCCCAAACATTGAGAAATTCTTTAACCCTTGCTGAGTGCTGAAATTTAAGGTGGAATTTTATGTGATACAGTGGTACAGTGATTAGCACTACCGCCTCACAGCACAAGGGATCGGGGTTCAATTCCAGTTTCAGGTCACTGTCTATGTGGAATTTGAAATGTTCTCCCCATGTTTGCATGCGTTTCCTCCAGGTGCTCCAGTTTCCCCTCGCACTCCAAAGATGCGTGGGTTTGGTTGATTGGCCATGCTGAATTGACCTTAGAATCAGAGGGATTAGCAGGGTAAATATGAGAGGTTATGGAAATAAGGCCTGGATGAGATTGTAGTCTGGACAGACTCAACAGGCTGAATGGCCTCCTTCTGCACAGTCGGGGTTCTATGATTCTAGTGGGATCTTTTTGTCCAACCAAGTCAGTGAAGTTTGGAACAACCTGCCACATTTCCCGCCTTGTAAGGCCTTCAGTGCATTATATTTGCGCTTAGTATATAGAAAAGAGAATGCAAGTTGTTTTTTGCAGTAATGATTGAATGCATCCAGAGGAGAGAATTTTATGCTCATCAGTGAGTTCCTGCATAAACAAAAGATAAAAATGACATAGCTTCTTCAGTTTTTAGATTTAACTTTTGGCTTTTAATACAGTTGACATTGTTTCAAAGTGAGCCTGCAAACAAATGGTTAAAATGATTCGCCAAGTTATTTTACATGAGCCAGAGCAATTGAAGTAAAGGCTGTCATTTCAGTTCTGTTATCAATAGGTTTATGCTGTTTAAAATTCTGCTCTCCTCCCTCTCAAACTGGACTACCTCCGCACATTCCTGAACACAGCCAACATAGTGAGCAGAGATGCTGAGCAGCAACTCTCCCCGCTTCCTCTTATCCATTCTGATAGCAGTCTGCAATGGCAAATAATCCTCCTAAAGCCTCTCCCATCTCCCCCTCCTTCCTGATGACCCTTCCTTAAGCCCATTCTTCTTCACTGAGATTTACCATGACTTTGTCAATGTGACTGGACTTTGATTTTATTTACTTCTGTGAAGCAAATTAGATTTTTTTTCCCTCTATATTAAAGCGCAGTTTTATTGCTGTTCTTCAGCTTATTTGCCAAGGAGGGCCAGTGAATGACTCGTACATAAGGTATTCAGCCACTTGTTTGTTGTCTTTTTCAGATGTGCATGACAGCATTAAATCATACTTGAATTAGAAAGCACAACCGTGCTAATCTTGTTTTTGGTCTGGAAAGTCCTGAATATCTAGGTTAGGATAATAGGTTAAGTGATTTAATTAAAGGCACATTGCGCAAAAAGATGGTGATTTAGAAAAACAATTCGTTGGCAGTCCTGGCAACAGATGAAGCAAACGGGAAATGCAACTCATACAGTCTCTATGAATCAATGTTTTGGAGTATGAAGAGATAGAATCATGAGGGCTGCCTTTCAGTACTCATCTATCTGCTTTCCACCAGAATAACGGTGGATGAGTCCAGAACTAAGGGGGTGTAGTTTGAGGATAAGGGGTAAGCTTTTAGGACTGAAGTGAGGAGAAATTTCTTCACCCAGAGAGTGGTGAATGTGTGGAGTTCACTACCAGAGGAATTAATTGAGGCCAAAACGTTGTGTGATTTCGAAAAGAAATTAAATATAGAATTCATTGGGCTATAGGGATCAAGAATTTGGGGGGAAAGGCAGGATCAGCGTGTTGATTTTGAAGACCAAGATCAAAATGAATGGTGGAGTAGTCTCGAATGGCCTACTCCTGCACCTATTTTCTATTTATAATGGACAATCAGCAGAGGAAATTCAATGAGAGAAAAAAGTTGGCCATCTTTAGACATCCAAAGAAGATACAAGTTACAGGTGGGCCTGTAGCTGGAGTCATCTGAGGATGAACAATCAGACTGTCTGGAGAAGGAGCGAATGAACTGAGCTTTTGGACACAGGATAGGATGGTGAGTCTGTGAAATGCAAAAATACTGTTAGAGAAAGAATAGTAAATGTCTTAGATTTTGGGAGATATAGTACTGTTCTGACCTGATGCAAAGCCCAGGATCTGGTACACTCACTGTCTTGTTATGAACGAAGTCCAGTCCATTGACTCTGTTTACAATTCCCACTGCCTTGGAAAAGCAACCAGCATAATCAAGGACCCAATGCATCCCAGACATTCTCACTTCCCCCTTCTTCTGTTTGGAAAAATATTGAGAAGTCTGAGGATACATACCAACCAACTCAAGAACAGCTTCTTCCCTGATACTGTTTGAATGGACCTCTCTTGCATTAAGCTGATCTTTCTCTACACCCTAGCTTTGACTGTAAAACTGCATTCTGCACTCCTTTATTCTCCTTCTCTATGTACGGTATTTTTTGTCTGTATAGCATGCAAGAAATAATAATTTTCGCTGTATACCAATACTGTGACAATAATAAATCAAATCAAAACAATTATTCAGTCCTTCTTCATAGATTTTAAGAATTAATTCTTGAGCAGTCCTTTCCTGCCCTGTTCTCTTCCTCGACGTCCATTGATTGTTGACACACTTCTATAATCCAAACCCAAGGGGCAGGGCCCCCACCTTCTGGGATGGGAGGATTGCAGTTTTCAGTGAATGTTTATCATTTGAAAATAGAAGACAATGATGGCTCATACTACCCACAATCCTATGCCTTTCAAAAGCCATTCAATCCACTGCATGTCAGAGCGAGCAAACATCTATCTTACAAGGTGTCACATAAATGGTTAATTGAAAAACCTGCAGTCCATTCATAAAATGGACTGTTGGCAACCATACTTTAGTTATGAAATAATATTCTGCTGGCGCTAGGATGATATTGACTGGAATTGAGCAAAGCTGTTTTCAATAAAATGTACCAATGATTTAGAAGGGAAAAATTATAATGTCATTCCAATATCCACTTGAAACATTGGTTTGTTCTCTCTATATAGGTAATAAAGATATTTAAATATTCTATGCAGAAGATGTAGGGATATGATCAGTTTCTTCTTTTATTTGTTGGAGTTTTTTTTAACATTATGTTTTTTAATTTTTCCTCATTTTCCTGTTTCTCCTGCACCCCCCACCCCCAGTATATATAGTCATGGAAAATGAGACAATGATTCCACCAATAATATTGTGGACAAGCCTCCAGCTTAGGGATGAGAATGAGTCGAGGCATTCCTCTCTCTATCACTTTTTGCAGTTCTCCCATAGTCCGAATCTGTAGTTGGAATGTTACGCCATTTACATTGGTGGGATTTTCCCATCCTGCTGCAGGAACGGAGATTTGGCTGGGCTTCAGGTTCTCTCGTTTCTCTGCAGCAGGAGCGTGGCATGAACGGCCAGTAAGACCAGTCTCTTTGTGACTTTTGTGATGTTACACATTGGCACCGGTATGACGGTGCTGTCCAGGATGGGCAAACTGCTTTCCAAGTGATTTCTGATGAGTTTAGATGGTAAAAATTGCTTTTAAAATGAATATCTGTTTCTTAACAGGTGAAGCAAGATGACAGAATTCTAGTAACCGAGCACGGCCTGCTGATTCGTTCTGTACAAAACATTGACCGAGGGATTTACCACTGTATTGCTACAGAGAACAATTTCAAAAGCACGGTGATGAAGATCAAGCTGAAGGTTGTCGATACTGATCTCATTCCGCCCATAATCAACAAAGGGACATCCTGGTCATGGGGGGGTTCTCATGGCCTGAGTGGTTTGCAGCTCCTTCACAAGGACATGGTCGGACTATTCAGTTACTCAGAAATGCAAGCCATCAACAAGTACTGTAAGGAGAGTTGGCATCAGCAGAGACAGACTGAGAAAGGTCAATCAATTAGAATAGATCACCCGAAACTAAAGGCACTCATCGATAGAAGGAAAAGTCGAAATAGAAGAAACCAGTTGCCTGGTACTTAAAGAACTGCCTTAAGTGATAATTCTTTGATGGTATGAAACTATTTAATATAAACTGTACAGAATACACCTGTAGTCATTTGGTTCTTTTTTTTAATATTTCCAAAGTACAGCTAAATTCTTAAGTAATGTCTGAGCATGCTGTGATTAACAGAGCACTTGATGCTGTTATTTCGGCCATCTTATACTTTTCTCTTATGTAAAGTCCATGTATGCATTTAGATTTAACTGCCATCTATTCCGTCATGAGGAGACTGTTTTTTTAACAGTAACTTGGTTCAAACATATGCTTCCATCCTGTAACCTAAAGCTCTTTGATTTTGCCCCACTTATATTCAGTTTCTAAGATGAGGCCAATGAATTTGATGAGCTTATCTGAAGTTGATGAACAGGGTGGATCAAAGTTCATTCACAAGAAAATTTTAAAATCGAGAGTGGTGTGATATCATTTCCGTTCTAATGACCCATGACTTCCTAGTATAGTGAGGGTCTGGAAGGTCAAAGGAATAATTGGACCTACATTTTAGTGTTATACATAATGTGTGATATATTAGGGTAAAGCCATTTTAAGTTCACAAAAAATATCTTAAACTCTAAAGAATAAAGTTGTGTAAATACCCATTAAATGTATTGCAATATATTGGAGAGATGAGCTATTGATGCGCAGAAGCAGACAAAAGAAAATGTTATCTGGAAAAGTTCAAGCTGCTTTACAACTGAGGTAAACATGGGGAATATTGGAAATACACAGCAGATCAGTCAGTGTTTGCAAAGAAATTATGATTAGCATTTTGCAGAAATGATCTTCCTCCAAAGATCCTTCCCAAATCGTTAACCTCTTTATCTTTCAGGCATCAATTGTTTTGCTCTGTACCTGAAACATTGTCTGCTTCTATTTCAGATTTTTAGAATTTATGCTTTGTATTTTGCATTGTCATTAAATCATAGAAATGGTAGAATCATGGTAAGATCATCACTGTCCCCTATCGTATAAATAGTCTACAATGGAAATTGGATAAAACTGGGTCATTTAAAAAAAATCAGATCTTCACTCGTTAATAGTAGATTCACAGACAAACTTCACTGAGTGACCCAAACATACATTGACTAATGTTGTTAAACACATCCCTGTGAACCATAAATAACTAGAAATGCCATAAATATTGTTTCCATCATTCCTGTTAGGATTAGACCTGCAATGTGTAAAGATGAATGTGTTCTGAGTCTTTATTGTAAATGAAATGTTTTAAGGTATTATTTGTTATGTTTAAATGTTGTTCTATATTTTTAAATGTTACTTGTTGTGCTGTTCTGTGTAAAGTATAAAATCTCATGAAATTAAACATTTCTCTTCCACTTGCCAATGCAAACTGCAATTTAAATTGACCAGGAAGAAGGATTAAATATTAGTGTACATTTTTTACTAAAGTTTAATTGCTATCAGAATATCGGCGCAGTAAACAAATAGAGACCTTGGTGTTCTGGAAGAATGGCAATTAACGTGTAGACGAAATATAGATTAAACACTTCTGCTGGATTTAATTTATGTAAAGCGAACATGACACAATGTACTTTCATAGTGATGATAATAAACATTCAAAGACACATTTAATCTTTTCCAGTGTATGTCTCTTCTCTATGTCATGCATCATTCCATATATTGTCTAGATTAATATTCTTCAACCTTTTATTCATTCTCATCACCAGTTCTGATAGTATAGATTCATTCTGGGCACCAACATTCTCCCCCTCCCCAAACTAAGGTATATAACTCAAATGACAATACTGGATGAGTGAATCTGATCCTGATGAATGGCACGGCAACACCGTGGTTAGCACTACTCGCTCACAGTGCCAGGGACCCAGGTTCTATCCCAGCCTAGGGTATCAGTTTGTGTGGAGTTTGCACATTGTCCCCATGTCTGTGTAGGTTTCCGCCCACAGTCCAAAGATGTGCGGGTTGAGTTGATTGGCTATGCTAAATTGCCCCTTAGTGTCAGAGGGATTAGTAAATAAATACGTGGGGATAAGGCCTGAGTGGGATTGTTGTCAGTGCCGGCTCAATGGACTGAATGGCCGTCTTCTGCACTGTATGGATTCTGTGATGTATTTTCCCAGTGTCCAGAACTGTCTCTTTTTGTGGGTGTCATTGGACAGCAGATAGGAAGGGACTTTTCTTTCAATTTTCTTCCAATAGTTCCCTGGTACTGAGGCCACTGGTATTGTTTACTACTGCTCACTGAGACTGGCTAATGCAATATAGATTCAGAATACTAATCAGAATTCCCCCATCAGTGGAGGTTACATTTCAAGTACATGGAAACAATAAATTGAGCTTGTTAACCTCCATTCTTTGGGAACTATGAAAGCCTTTGGTCCAAAATAGCATCCTTGGTTTGCACAAGTGAAGTAAATCACACTGGATTTAGTGAGGCATTAGTGCACATGCAGTGAATGTCTATCAGAATGGTCACAACAAGCAATTCAAGGTTTATTTATTAGTGTCACAAATAGGTTTACATTAACGATGCAACAAAATTACTGTGACAATTCCCAAATTTCGGCACCTGTTCAGGTACTTAGAGAATTTAGCATGGTCAATTCACCTAACCAGTACGTCAGTTAGACTGCGAGAGGAAACCGGAACACCTGGAAAAAAACCGGGCAGACACAGGGTGTGTGTGCAGATTCCACACAGACAGTGATGCATACACAGAATCGAACCCAGGTCCCTGGCACTGTGAGATTGCAGTGCTAACCACTGTGCCATCCTCTAAGCAAACCTGCAGTATGATCTTCCAGGGTCTCATTGAACTAGGATGCAGCCTTCGCTCTTTAGGGCTCTGTCCCTCCTGTTTTCTCAGTTTTCAGTCATAAAATGCTTCCATTCAGTGCCTAACCATTCAACACTGATAATATGAATAATATTACCAAATTTTCTAGCAATTTGAGTAATAGGCTGTAACTCAGAGTCCTGATAAATGAGACATGAACTTGAATTCTCCATGACTTGTGTAGACCCTATATGGAATGATGCAATTTAGCAGAACTATCTAGGGCACTTTCTTTTTAATAAGACTTACATTGTTGTATCAGGTCAGAACTTTCAACTCTAAGAATTAATTTGGGCTACTGTTGATGTATATTTTGTCTGTTGAGAGGTCCTGTTGCAATTATATCATGTGGCATGTTACATCAGCTGTGAAGTTAAGCCACCAACAATGGTAAATGGTGCAGCTGATTGACCCTAACTGGAGCAGTTCAATGGTTCAGTTTGACCATGCATGAGCACTGCATTCCTGGGGGTCTACTTCCCTTAATCAGAGTGATTGGCTCAATGAAAATGCAGCTAATTGGATTATTGTTCTGAAGAAGTTCTAGCTTATACAATTCAGCCATGAGGTAGTCAGCCATTATCCTGGCACATTAACATTTAAACTTTTTCTGAAAACATTTTGGATTAGAGATTCTTCTTGAACTAAACTGAGAAATGGGTGGTATTGCATGAGCTGCCTGTTATACATCGTGGCCCATATCCAGTGTCATTGACTGGGAAAATGATGGCCTAGTGGTATTATCTCTAGACTATTAATCTAGACACTCAGCAAATGTTCTGGGGACTGAGGTTCAAATCTCACCATGGCAGATGATAAAATTTGAATTCAATAAAAATGATCTGGAATTAAAAATTACTGATGATCATGAAACCATTGTCGATTGTCAGAAAAACACATCTAATTCACTAACATCTTTTAGGGAAGGAAATCTACCATCCTTACCTGGTCTGGCCTACATGTGATTCCAGAGTCACAGCAATATGGTTAACTTTCAGCTGCTCTCTGAATAGGGACAACTTGGAGTGGGCAATAAATGCCGGCCAGCCAGCGATGCCCATGTCCCATGAATGAATACTAAAATGTCGACAAAACTGACCTTTGGACTGGGAGTATGACAGGCAATCCATCAGATACCAGTTGAGATAAATGCAGTGATGCAGGTTATTTATTAATGAACAGTCGCCAACATCTTAGTAGCTACCTCCAAGTGCAGTTTTTCCTCAGTTAATTCACTAACATAAATCAGACATTATATCAACAAAAGACAGCATCTCAAGCTGGCTAGAAAGCATCTCTACCACATCCAAATAATTATTAAAGCTTTACATTAGATTTATGGTCTTGCAGTAATCATGCTCACATTTTTCATTTCTGGTACTCTAATTTAATTTATGAATATTATCACAGGACACATTCAACTGACATTACAAAATGATGGGAAACATTGGAAATGAATTTGCAAAAGTTGCCAGGAGGTTCAACGATCCGTGTATTCATTCTTCCCAACAATGACTGCAAGCCCTTTGGTCATTTAATCCCTCTTGCCTTCTGCTTTATCACAGACTTTTGTTCTTTTACTCTCCACCCTTCTTTCCACAGGTTTAAAACCTCTTACACCTCCCACTGCAAAATACTGCAGATATTCAGCATGTCGAGTAATGTCTGTGGAGAGAGAAACAAGAGTTAATGGCTGGAATTTTACTGTTCCACCTGCTACGGGAATCTTAGCGGATAAGGGACGGACCATGGAAAGGTCCGTTGACCTCTGGCAGCATTTTATGGCTTCGGGAAGAGTGAGGCCGTAAAATCCCACCAAATATATCAAATCAAGGAGCTCTCAACCTTATCTAGTTCTGATGAAAGCTCATTTTGCCCGAAACATTAACTCTGTTTCTCTCTCCAAAGAAGCTGCCTGACCTGCTGAGTACTTGCAGCATTCCCTGCTTTTTTCAGATTTCCTGCATCCATTCTATTTCACTCTAATGTTTGACAAATACAGATACCCATCTCCAATGGGATTTACATGATAGTGATCAAAGATCAGAAAACTAGTCACCTTGCCCCCTCCTTGCTTCAGGATAATAAAATCACTGTTAATACGTGTTGTGTGTTGATTAGTTTGGCTTCAAAATGATCACTGATATGTTGGCACGTCCATAAAAAACAGGTTTCATAGAAGTTTAAGTTTCTTTTAGTTTATGAAATAATAAACTAATAAAAACTAATGAATAATATCTATTTCTCAGTTTAGTTTAAGAAGAATTTCTACTCCAAGGTGTTTTCAGTAAAAGTTTAAATGTTAATGTGCCAGGATACCAGCTGACTACCTCATATAACCTTGTCTTATATATACTAGGAATTCTTCAGGCGATAATCCAATTAGTTGCATTTTCATTGAGCCGATCACTCTGATTAAGGGAAGTAGACCTCCCCCAGAAAGCAGTGCTCATGCACGATCAAACTGAACCATTGAACTGCTCCAGTTAGGGTCAATCAGCTGCACCATTTATCATTGTTGGTGCAACGCAGTGGTAAAGTGGGGAGTAAAACGCTTCACACAATTGGTGCCGGTTTTCACAACCAGTGCTATTTTACAAGTGCCAGATTTCCAGCACGATCAGCCTTTCGCTGTTTTACACCCTGCTTAGTGAGCCCAGCAATCAATCATCCAGGCTTGCCTCACCCCTTTATGATCTTTCCAGGAAAGATTCCCGCTAATGAGGAATAGACATTCTCCCCATGAACAAAGAGCAGTCGACTTGGCCACACCAGTGAAACTGAGGCCTCCCTGGGGAGGCTGAGGGCAAGGGAGGGCATCCCTTAGGCAGTGTCAGGCTGGCAGTGGCCCTGGCACATAGTCAATGCCCATCAGGTAGTGCGAGGGGTAGGGCCAATCAGGCAGGGGCCAGTGGAGTGGGGCTAATGGGGGCAGGACCAGTGGAGGCAGGGCTAATAGTGGTGGTGCTAAGGGGGGGAGGGGCTAATGGAGGAGGGGCTAATGTGGGGCAGGAGCCCGTTGCCACTCTGCAGGGATCGGTAGGTGGGGATGGTGGGGCAATGATCAGTGGGGGGAGGAGTGGTCCATGATCAGTCTGGACAGTGGGGGTGGGGGTTTGCAGAGGCTGTATCCTAGGCCATGGTCCCCCGCTCTTGTGGGGGCCTGACTGCTCTCTCTTTTCTGTCTGTCCCCTGCTACTGCCACTGTGCATATACCACATCAGAGGCCTGCGCTAACTCTCTCTACAGGCTTTCAGGTGTGTTACGCCCCATCCACAGTCTGCTGCAAACAGCAACAGACCGGCTGAAAATTTTGCAGACAGAGTGCGTATGGGGAAGGCGGGGAGGGGGGCCTGAAAACATGCCCAAAAGACAAAACTGAAACTCTCGCAGTCTTAAATCTGCCTAACACTTCGGGGAACAAAAATGGTAAAATCACCCCTGTAGTGAATCTCTGAACATTTTTTTCACGTGAATGATCTTAATTGAAAATTGTAATATTTGGTTTTTATTAATTTCTGATTAATGTCTGGTTCTTCCAAATTTTTCAAATAGTGATCCTTGATGAGTAGGAATAGTATTCTTCCAGTTTCTACCTATCAAACCTTGTTGTTAAGAATATATTTGTTGAATATAATCTCTTAGGACTGTTAGTCCTTTCCTTTAGCCCAACTTGTGGATATTTTGGATATTTACATGATCTGTTTCTTTCTCGCTTTACTGATATACTTATCTCAATCATATTTCTCTCTCTATTTAATTTTGCAGGTTTCACGTGCCTTTTATTCTTCTATCCTTTGTTTGTCCTCTTTTCTTTGTATTTCTATCCTTCCTTACCTCTGGAGCAAAGATTACTTGCAGTCTGTCATTCTTCAACTCTCAGAGAATCCGAGACTTCTAGCTCTAGATGTAAATCATTGGGTAAGATGGGCAGCAGTGAGGAATCCACCTGATCTAAGTCTTGGTTTCCCCCAAAATCCAGCAGACTTGGAGGTCTGTGGGGGAAGGATTATCTACCCCTGCATCCCTATGTTAGCAAGTGGAAAGGCTGGGGAGGGCTGTGGGGTGGGGGGGAGCAGCACCATATCATCCTCCCACACAGGGAATTCCACCTCACTGGTCTGAAGTCATATCAGTGTGGCTTAAAACAGGTCCAGACAAATGGGAACCTGGTAAACAAAACTCATTTGGGTCATACAGGGAATTGCTCACGAAATAGCAGAGCAGATTCGATGAGTCAAATGGCATACTTCTGCTACCACAGCTGATGGTGTTAAGGTCTTATATCATCCATTGAAATGGTTATCAAAGCTCTTAAGACTTCTTCAGATTTAACAGGTCTGTCTTGCGATAACATCATCTGTTATTATTCCAGTGGAATAAAATAATGTATTGACCTGTTCAGCTTCTGACAGACAGTCCAATCCTGAAGCAATGCAGAAATCCAAGGATCTTTTCTTCCAAAGTGCCCAGTGTTTTAACTTTCATTTGGAAATCCCTTGTATCCAAATTTCTCAGGGAGCATAAATTGAGGATTTGTGGCTTTTCTAAGCTCTTCAACGGTTTATCTGAAGCTTTAAATTTTCCTTCCAGCATTATAAGCTTTCCTGAGCTGCTCTGCCTCTCACCAAAACCCGATGTGGTGACTGTCTTTGCCTGGGGATCTCTCTGCTTCATGGCACAGCTGTTTCTTGAAAGTTGTGAAAAACTGCTTGACTTGACGTTATTTCAATAATCTTTGCTGTCTTGTGGTTGCCATGTATAATGGCATTGACTTTGGGCCCGACTGTAAGGTTTACTGAAGCCCACCCTTGCTGGGATCTGATTTTCCCAGTCCTGCCTGATCATTGTGCTGTTAAAATGTTTTTCTATCCTTTGTTGGAGTTTTCATCAGGTCCACAATCATTGCCTGGTTCTCTGATCGTTGGATCAGAATTTTCTTCACAGATCACCATTTGTTGTGGTGCAGCCCTGAATGCCTTTAAAAGTTGACTTTCTGGATCTTCCTGCCTTGAATTCATCAATGGAGTAGCTTTGGAGTTCTTTCCTTTGTTCTTTACAGGGTTCTGCACTTACGGTGTCACTCTTACATGTCTGACCATTAACCTTCTTGAAAGATGAATTTTCAATGTTTTGGAATCTGCTGCCACCATGTTGTGTGTTGGTGAGTCTAACCTCAGATTGATGACTCAGATGTTGGGATGTCTGTACATTAACAGGTTTATTATATATAACTGAACTATGTACACCTGATGAAGCTAGTGGCGTTGCTACCAAATAAACCTGTTTGACTTTAACCTGGTGTTGTGAGACTTCTTACTATGTTTACCCCAGTCCAATGCTGGCATCTCCACATGATGATTACCTCAATCTCTCACAGTCTCTTATGCCTGCTTCTCACTTTTCACATGTTCATTGATTTGATTTTTTGTGGTCCTTCCTCAGCCATTATGGAGCTTCAAATCCCAGTGGAGACAGTGGCACAGCGGTTATGTCACTGGACTTGTAAGCTAATGCTCTGGGGGCAAAGGTTCAAATCACACAGTGGCAGCTGTTGCAATTTAAATTCAATTAATAAAATTCAGAATATGAAGGTAGATTCACTAATGGTGAACATAAAAATATCATTAATTGTTATGAAAAAAAACTATCATTGATGTCATTTCGGGATGGAAATCTGTCTTGGTCTACATTTGACTCCAGGCCCACAACAATGTGGTTGACTCATAACTACCCACTGGAATGGCTGTGCAGGCCAGTCTCAGGCAACTAGAGGTTGATAACAAATGCTGGCCTGTGATACTCCACAACCCATAACAGAATAAAGAAAAGCAGTTCAGAATTGCAGAGTGTCTCAACCCAGTGAAAATGTATCCAGTGAGGGGACTGATTCCTGCATCCTGCAGACAGGCTTAGCAGAATCATTCAATAAATGGCTTTGTATCTAAGTGAAAAAGAGAGCAAAAAGGAGGCTGAAAAACGTGTAATTAACCCAAGTGTATATCTTATCTTGCAGGGCGGTTATCATTATGATAAATGTCAGCCAGATCATACTGCACAATGCTGTTCACACCGGCCATTGATCTATACACCAGGGAATGATCTCCATTATTCATCCCAATCAATCACTATGAAGAGATCATAACAAACATCTCATTCCGATTTTCACAATTCAGTGAAGATTACGAACAATGCGTGACCTCCATTCAGACAAAGGATAAAATGCTCTTTTGGAGTGACAGTGCAGATCAAATGAGCCTCCTTCTGCCCTGTAAGAATTCTATGATGAATGGTTTTTGTTAGGCTGGGGAATCAAAGGTTACACAGATTTTTTTACACAGAGAGTGGTGGGTGCGAGGAGCTTGTTGCCGAGGGAGCTGGTGGAAGCAGACACTGCAGACACAGTATTGACTTTTAAAGAGGGGGGGTTCTTGACAAGTAGATGAATAGGATGGGAATAGAGGGATGTGGTCCCCAGAAGGGTAGAGGGTTTTAGTTAAGTCGGGCAGCATGGGCATTCTGATCACAAACAGGACATATAAAGATACACATTCAGTTTACACAACACTGCTCCACAATCTCCAGGTAAGACTGCTCTTTTCCTGTTGGCAAACACTTCAGCAGTCACGAGCATTCACCTTCTAATCTCCTAGGCAGCCTTCACGACACACGACAGCGCGGAGTCGCTGAGCAGAGACTGATAGCTAAGATCCACACACATGAGGATGGCCCCAATCAGGATCTTGGGTTGATATCACACTATTTGTAACCCCCCATGACTTGCCTGGGCCTGCAACATTTCAGTTACTGTCCTGTCTGGAGACAATACACATCTCTTTATTCTATGCTTAATGCTATCTCCACTCAATTGTCTGCACCTTTGAGACTCGATTAACTGTAAAGACTCGCATTCTAATCAGTATTCTGTAAACTGAGTGTGTGCCTTTATATGCCCTGTTTGTGATCAGAACTCCTCACTCACCTGACGAAGGGGTAGAGCCCTGAAAGCTAGTGGCGTCGGATTTTAAACCTGTGAGACTGAGGTAACAACAGACATTAATGGAGCAACAGTTCCAGGCAGTATGTGGGAGTAGAGAGTCAGAACAAAGGGATATTCCAATTTTAAATTAGACTCTTCCAACCGTGTGTACAGTGTCCATGGAAAATCCATTATTCAGACTCATATCACAATGGGTGACATATCGCTTTGGGTGACAGCCAGCCACAGCCCAGCTGTTGACAACTACCTTCACCAGCAAGGGAGGAACAATGAGCAAAGGAGGGGAAGGTCATCAAGGGGTCAGTCACATTGCAGTAGTGAAGTGCTATTCAAAAGACTTGGTCAGAGGGCAGCTGCAGGGACTCAGGTTCCTACGAGCTTGGTGCACTAACAATTTCAGGATGTTGTTCTCCCCTCCCTTACAGCCCAGCCATAGGGAAGTCACACACCAAGCTTCAAGATCAATAGGACAAGCTTTAAATAGACCACAGGAGCTCAGAAAAGAAATAGGTTCTGCCAATCTCAAGGATGGGGGGATGGGAAATAAATGGCCTGGGAGGTGGTCCACGATGAATAGTACTCTAAAATCTGAATTCACATTAATGATCTTCATGTTGGAAACATAGAAAATAGAAGCAGGAGTAGGCCATTTGGCCCTTCGAACCTGCTCCACCATTCATTATGATCATCCAATTCAATATCCTGATTCCTGCTTCCCCCCACATCCCTCAATCCCTTTAGCCCAAAGAGTTATATCTAATTTCTTCTTGAAATCAGACAACACTTTGGCCTCAACTACATTCTGTGATAGTGAATTCCACACATTCACCAGCCTCTGGGTGAAGAAATTTCTCCTTACCTCAGTTCTAAACGGTTTACCCCTTATCCTCATACTATGATCCCTGAGTTCTGGAGTCTTCCACAATTAGGAACATTCTCTCTGAATCTACCCTGTCTAAGCCTATTAGAATTTTCAAAGTTTCTTTGAGGTCCCCTCTCAGTCTTCTAAATTCCAATGAATATAATCCTAACCAACTTCATCTCTCCTTATGTGAGAGAGCTGCCATCCCAGGAATCAGCCTAGTAAACTTCTGCTGTACTCCCTCTATAACAAATAGTTTCAAAGGCAATATGAAACTATTTATTCTATATTAAAATCAATGAGTGATTTCCAACTTTTCATTTCAAAATGCATTGAATTTTACTGTATCTATGGGAAATAGCTATGTTTTCTTCATATGTGCAGGAACGAGATCCAAAAATGTCTCCCTTTCCACTGATCCTTCATCAGCTGCAGAAAAGACTTGCTGTTACCTTCTTGATGTGAGCTGGGGATGTGCAATAAATGACAGCTTTATCAGAAATGTCCATGTCGAGTGTTTGTTGCCAGTGAAATTAAATTAATGGTGCAGAGAGCCACCTGGAGGCCATGATGTTATATTGTGTAAAGATTCCCAATGATCCAGAAAAGGTCCAGTTTCTGCTGTTTAATCTAAAATTGGGTCAGTGGCTCTCAAACTGCGGTCCCTTTCGCCAGGAAACTGTAGAAGCTTTGCAAGGGGTCTTGCAAAATAATACAAGGGTGCTGACTGAGCAAGGGCATTCTTACACATGGATGCCATAGTCAGGAGCGAGATGGCCAAGAGTATGCAAGCCAGTGACGGTCAGTGAGACAGACTTGGTGTGAGCAGTGATCAAAGCGTAACTTCCACATAAACTGTGCAGCCTGGGCTGACTGCCTGACTTGCAGTGAGAGTAAGCAGATCCAGCTCACTGCAAGAGCATTATCAAAGCACCTTTCACACCTTTGGACTAGTACACAGTATTATAATTTAGATTGAGGGACCAGATCTGTGGTTGTTCCATTACTTATATATTTGAAAAGAAGCCTTAAATCAAACAAGTTTGAGAACCACTGCATTATGTGATACGTTTAATGCAGAAATAGCCTGTTGCAGTATTTCTAATAGGCAGAACTGTTAGTGTATCTGATCATTTTAAAATTAATTTCTCCACAGACGGAGTAAAATTCAATACATTTTGAAATGAAAAGTTGGAAACCAATCGTTGATTTCAATTTAGAATACATATTCTCATTGATGCCTTTAATGCTGTTTAATAAGCTCCTGGTGATTGTATACAAACAGAGATTAGCATTGAAAAATACATCAAATGGTTTCAGGTTATTCTTGCTTAATCTCCATTTTATTGAGAAAAGATGGCATTTTGTGCACCGACTGATAAAATTTGTACAACAACAGCAAGAATTAAGCATCCCAGTTGGCCGTCATCTGCATCATTTTAGGTTTGCATCAATTATTGATCTATGTCAATCTTGACTCAGTGTGGAAAAATCATCACTGAGTCGGGACACTGTAGGTTCAAGTCCCATTGTAGATAACTTGAGGATATAATGTGCACCGACACTTCAATGCAATTCTTCCTGTCTGTGATCTCCCACATGGCAAACTTGATTAAACTTCAAGAGTACTTCACTGGATGTAAAATGCTTTGGCACATTCTAAAGTTACAAGAGGAGCTTTGCAAATGCAATTTCATGTGAAGGAAACTATTGAAAATTAAACTGAGTCATTTCCCAGCTGAAGCTAGCATAAGGAGTTAAGAGGCCACATTAACTAATTAGCAGGCATCTTACAAATTGTTGTTTGTGAAATGCAGCAATGGCAGTAAATCAATGCACTCCTGCAGCTTGCTGACATCTTCTTAAAGGATTTTGTTTCTTAATGGGCTTCTAGTCTTAAATCTGCCGTATGGTATGTGTAACCTCCAGAGTAACATAATTCTTTGTATATGTGTGTCTATCAACTTGAATAATGTTTTCATTTTGTGTTTGTTTTATGCATGCCACTATGTTAACACAAGGGATTTACTAGTTTACCCACCAAGCTTGATAACAAAACTAATTAGTCCATTCCGACAGAAAGATGCATTCCTGGTACTTCAAACTTGCTTTGTTGACAGTAATACATCTATGGTTCATAGAATCTTGCATGCATTGCATAGCTGGTTATAAGTTTGCACAGAATATTGCATTGCATCCAAAACCATTTGTGATTCAAGTCTGCCTTGCACACATTTAGATTGAGATCCATTAATGCCTTTTACACTCTTAGAGGGACTTATTCTAAAATGGTCACTACTCCTTAGAGGGGGACTTATTCTAAAAGGTAGTCACTCATACCTTTTCATTAAAATTCACCCCTCTTGCACTAATGTCAAACCAGTTTATTTCAGGAGGGGGGTGTAGTGCCCTGATAGGGATAGCCAAGCAGCAATCTTCATGATTAAATCATGTCATTTGATAAGCTGTGACATTGGGAATCATTTGCAGACAGGTTTAATTTTTATCATCATAGCTTGTGCATATGATAATAATTCAATGATTATACATTTAATATTAACTTTGGCTGCTTTTGTAATAATGATGTGTTACTCACTGTACTTCCAACTATTTCATAATGCAGACACTGACACTGTTTTCTCTTCAATTTATTCACAAAAGGCACGGGAAAGGCTAAGGTGAGAGATATCTGCTAATCTTATTGGATTTTGATCATTTCTGTAAATGTTCCTGACTGAGAAGGTCAACTAGGGATGTCGTCCAGCCAGCGATGCCCATGTTCCACGAATGAATTTTAAAAAGTAGCTACACGAGGATAGAAGAACCTCACAGCAAGGAGGATGGATGCAGTCAGATTGAACCCCCAATATCCCTTGTCAGAGTCCCCCTACTCCGTCCATACAGCCTGGCATTTTACAGGATTCTATCCAGGGACCTCACAGTGAAGAGTCCACTTAGGCCTCTAAGTAATCCCTCACCACCCCACCACTCCCCACCCCACAAAATGCTGAGGTACAGTTACACCCTCACACCCACCAGCCCCCCCTTCCCCCACCATGCCCACCCCATCCGTGTTGGCCCTAAGTTTAATATCTGGGTCTCCGCTTCTTTGCCAGTGACCCCTTACATTTTACACCCTGGAGGGTGCTGGCAGCCTGAGTATTTCCCTCCGTTATTCCCTCCGAAGTTAGGGTGGCCAAGTCCTTGCTGTAAATCGCGCCAGGAATGACGGTGCATCAGTGCGCAATGAATATATAGAGAGTGGCGATGTCCTGAGAGGAGACTCACTAATAATATTATAATATATTTAAATGAGGTTCCCAACCTTCTTGGGCAGGAATCTCAGTACATCTTTTCGAGGAACGTGGAAAATCAGGAAATGCAATCTTGCCAGTGGGAATCACGTTTTCTGACCCTCGCAGGATTTTTCACCCATGTCGCTGTTCTCGCTGACAGCTAATGCAGGCTCAAAATTCCACCCTTTAGTTATCATAGAAATTGTAGAGTCCCTACAGTGCAGAAGGAAGTCATTTAGCCCACTGAGTCTGTATCAACTATTATCCCACCCATGTCCTAGTCCCATAATCCCATTTATCCTAGTTAGTACCCCCTGACACTAAAGGGCAATTTAGCATGGCCAATCAATCTAACCCACACATCTTTGGACTGTGGGAGAAAAACAGAGCACCTGGAGGAAACCCATGCAGACACAGGAAGAATGTACAAACTCCACACAGACAGTGACCCAAGCTCGGAATTGAACCAGATCCCTGGCCTTATGGGGAGCAGCGTTAATCACTGAGCCATCTTGCTGCCCTCATCACTTTTGTCAGACAATTGTTCTATTTCTGAAAGTATCTCATCAAAATAAAAGGCACAGTTCTTATGAAAAGGAGAAATTATCTTTCCCCATAACTGTGTGGTATGTGGATTTTTGCAGTGCTGTTTAAGATCCTTTTCCTTATACAAGGAAAGAGTTAATTGATCGCTAGTACACAGTGCCATGGGAAAATTCCCAAAATGCAATTTTCCATTACTAAAAGGATAAGGTAGCACTGGTGAATATAATATGTAGATCTTTTGACTTTACTTCCCCACCCTAGCAAAACAATAGATTCACCAAAATCTTTCTTGTTCATTAAAACTGTGTTACTTTATTTAATAAATGGAAAAGCCATTGGTTTCTCCACCGCCGTCCCCCTACTCCCCATTATATACGTGAGTTTAAATAGAATCATCTGTTCACTGCTTGTTGCAGTAAGTTACAATCTGAACCCCTGTTGTTGAGTTAATTGTGCTTCACTGGAACATCTGGAGCTTTCCTTTGAAGGAATTATGCATTTTCACCCAATTAACTACTTGTCTGAGTAAATGCTGTGTCAAGTTATCAATCAGTTAACAGCCACAGCTCCTGTCCATTCCTGTGTGAATTTGTGATGATTAAACATTTCATCAGTAAGGATTTTTACCCCCCTTCATTCACAGTGATTCCAACAATAACATGAATTGAATGTGAAATGTCACAACAAACCATTGAATTCCTACAGTGCAGAGGAGGCCATTCAGCCCACCAACTCCACACTAACTCTGAAAGAGCATCTTACCCAGATCCATACCCCCATCCTCTTCCCATAACTCTGTGTATTTATTGTGGCCAATTCACCTAACTTGCACACCTCTGGATGTGGGAGGAAACTGGAGCACCTGAAGGAAACCAACACAGACACAAGGTGAACATGTAAATGCCTCATAGACAGTCACCCCAGGCCCAAATCAGATACTTCTAACTGTTCACCAGAATGGCAGCTTGTAATTTGTACAGTGTTTTATGTTCCTGAGTTTTGCTGGTCACCATTTGCCAGGATTCTTCTTGTTCCAATGCCTCCTCTTACATTGATCCTTCCTTTTCCTGTGGGGTTGAAAGTGTTTTTTCAGGGTTTGCTGGTACTTTACTCAGGAGCCTTGCTTTTTGCAGCATCTTATGCAGTGATGTCTTTGTTCTTGTGGAAGAAAGAACATGAGTCTCCCTTGTGGTACCTTCTTTGTCGTTCCCCTACTGATTATTTGTATATTTTGGGGAGGCACTATCAATGTGGCCAATCTCCCCACACACAGGTTACAGCACTTTCTTTCTTTCCAGTCTTGTATGTTCCTCCTGCACGTATGTTTGGCAGAAGGTGGTGGTGCAATTGGCAGCAGCGTGCCCAGTTTTCCTACAGGTGTAGTGTAGCCATGGATGCCCTGCTTGGGAGATATAGCCTCAACTTTCTCCGATGGCAAAGCTGGAAGGAAGATACAAGATAGCCCCATTCACATCCTTCTTCAAGATCACCTTTGCCTGGCATTTGCTGCTCCAAATCCCAAAAGTGTCTTTGACTTCAGTGCTGTGTCTGTTCAGCTCCATGTACCTAGTGAGGAATATGAACACATCTACTGCAGGGACGTGGGAGTTGTACAGGTGGAAGGTGACAACCTTGTTCCAGTGTCATGGCAGATTAAACAGAGGTTCTGTAGTCAGGATGGACAGGCACCCTGATTGCCTTTCCCCCTGAACACTTTCAGAAGTTTGATGCATCCCACAGCGTCCTTTGAAGGTAACGTCAAAGTATCCATTGTTGGAGAGATCTTCCAGGCAGAAGATATCCGCATCTTCATATCCACAGGAATTGAACAGGACTGACTTCACAAAGAGGTTCTCACTCATCACCTTCACAACAACTGGTGTTCTCTCACATGGACAATCTTCCCCAAAGGACCTGAACATTTCCCTTGTTAATCACTACATTTGCTGAATATTTTGGGATTCTTCCAATGTAGTACACAATCTCCCCTCCCTCACACTGTCTCTTTAACTCCTCAAATCTTTTCATCCCTCGCTCACCTATCCCACAAACAAAATAATTGGTCTTTTCCTCTTTTTCCCCCACTACACAAATACACTCTCATCAACTACTCCACACAACAAAGACTAACATGAATAAAAATGGCAAATCTATAGCGCACAAGAAGACAAGAATCCACAGTATAAGGGCAAGACATCACAAGGATTGGACGTGAACAAAAAATCGGAAGAGCAACAAGGGTTGATGTCCTCTTTCTGTCCCCAAAAATCTGCACCACAACAGTTACCCAAGTCATCTTTATATTCATCTGGAGATCCAAGATGGTTGTGTCCAAAGGGATACTATGTACCAATCCCTGGATAAAGGAGGGAGAAATGTACCCAACATCACATTCGTCCTGATGGCTACTTTTAACTGCACCTGCATCCAAGCTGTGCGTAGATCCTCTGTAGTGGAGCAGGCTCAAAGGGCTGGATGGCCTACTCTTGATTCTACTTTCCATGTTTTTATGCATTTGTTAGGTGTGGAAAGAGAAACAACAGTCAGATAGCCTTGTCATCATTTTTGTAGAAAATCCACCTTAATGTCTCTTTCCAGTGTTGCCAGAATTAGGGAATCAGTGTTTTTGTATTATGATCAGATAGTGGGTGTGTTTCCCATGCTACATTCAGGTTGCTAAACCTGTCCACTAGATGTCATCAGATGTTCTCTCTTCCTGCCTGCAGCAAGTGGAGGGTCAGAGTAATTTTATTCACTGACCGAAGGAATACTGAGACATGTTCATCTTAATGAAAAAGGTAATACATTTGTCACCTTTCAAAATGAATAGACAATTTTTCCACATAAAGGATATGGAAAAAATACTTCCAACCTCTTGAGTTTGTAAAACAAAGTGTTTTAATACAAGATAAACACAGAATTAGAGCCAGAGTGATGGGTCAGTTGTGAAAAATATTCTTTTAATATAGTGAAGACTATGCAGGTGTCCATGGTGGATGAGAAAGTGCTGTATGTCACCTTGCCAGCCCTGGTAAGGTCATTGAACATTCTGCAGTGCTAGAGGTGAAGAAATTGGCACTCAGCTCTGTTACCATCTTCCCCCAGGTAGCACAGTTAAATTGCTGGATGATTTGGTGACATGCACATCCAACAATCTGTACCTTTTGCCTGCCATTTCTTCGGAGAGCTGAATCAGTAAATTTCTGCCTATTCCTCTGACATGGTGTCATGCCCGCTTACACTCAAGCCCAGGTGATATCCGAGTATTTGCTCAAATATAGTAGAAAAATTGCTGAGACAACAATGATGTTATCAGAGAGTGATAATTCTTACCTAATTGCCTCCCATAGGCTGAACCATCTTTTAAACCCAGCTATAACACCCTCTGTTGGGGGCGTCGGCCTGTGAAATATTTCAATGTTTAAAAATGTAGTGTAACCCAATTCAAACAAGCTTGAATTTCTACCGTCAGTATTTCTCAGACTGAAGTGCATTTTTCCGAAGTTCTCAGTCATTTGTGTGAGTAGCAAGGCACTGTAAACATTCCTCTTCTGAAATGATTTTATGGATCAAACTTTTTTTCTATTCTTGAGGTAAGTTATTGATCCATCTTATGATTTTAACAATCTTTAGTAGATAGTCTTCTGGAGCCCAAGCTTCAATAGTTTCTGTGAGATATGGCACCATCTACTGGGCACAAGGGGAATACTAACTGACGGGATACCTTCGGATTTTGCAACCAAACTTAATTCCATTGACTATTATTGTGTCACCGTAACATTGTAATTCTCAAAAAAATACATTTTTGGTATCCAAAGCAAGTCTCATTTGAAATAATAGCCATATAAATAATATTAATTTCCGCTGTGCTGACCCTTTACTAACCAAGTTGTATCCTGAGTGTTGCATTGCCAGATGCTGTCCCCCTGGTTGAGGCCACACTTCTCTGTGTGGGTGTTAAAGCTCCTTCTCTTAGTAGAACAGGGGGATTTTCTCAGTGTCCTGGCAAGCATTACTCCCTCAACAAAGGCATCAAAAAGAGATTAGGTGACCTTTCATTTCATTTGTGTGGTGTAACTTTGCTATTTGAAAATTGGTTATTGTTCCTATCTACAAAGCAACACTTCAAAAATAGCTAATCACCCACGGCATAATTTGGAATGTGCTGAAGATATAATGGGGATCCCCTTAGGGTGGCACAGTGGCCACCCGGCTTCGACTCCTGGCTTTGGTTGCTACATAGAGACAGCACGTTCTCCCCATGTCTGCATAGGTTTTCTCCAGGTGCTCCAGCTTCCTCCCAGTGTGAGTAAAGATATGTCAGGTAAGGTGGATTGGCCATGTTAAATTACCCCTTAGTGTCTTGGGATGTATAGATTAGATGGCACTGGCCATGGGAAATGCGTGGGTTTAATGGGTGAGGGTGAGGAAGAAGGGCTGGGTAATAGAGTTGATGCAGACTCTTAACGTTGCTGCCTTAATCACATATATTAAAGTACATACAAAGCCGATAGTACAGAAAGAGGCCGTTTGGCCCATCAAGTCTGCACTAATCACAATCCTGCCCAGGCCCTACATCCAAATCTCTACATATTTAGTCACTAATCCCTCTAAGGGCTAGAAAGACAATTTTTAAGTATGGCCAAACAGCCTAACCCGCACATTTTTGGACTGTGAGAGGAAACCGGACCATCCACAGGAATCCCACGCAGACACGAGGAAAATGTGCAAACTCCACACAGACAGTGACCCGAGCTCGGAATCAAACCCAGGTCCCTGGAACTGTGAAGCAGCAGTGCTAACCAATGTGTACCATACCGCCCAAAAGTGAGCTCATTTTGTACGTAGTCTTTCGGAAAGTCCATCTCCTTTTCCTATCCTCATTATCACGCACTGCCTTGACTGTTTCCTTTCTCAGTTTCTCTGCTCCTAAACAATCTGCTGGATGAGGGGACCAGTTTCTGCAAAATCTGTTTCTAAATATCGTTTTCTCTCTTGAATGATCTGGAATGTGTTCGATTAACTTTCAAATTTGACAGCTTTCAGCTTGAGGTGTACAACTTTTGTAAGCTTCATCCAGACATAGTCAACCTGCATGGTACACAAATGTAACACGCATCACTCCAGCCTCCGATCCAGCCATACATCTTTCTATCTTTAATCCATCATTCTTTCCTGGAATTATTTTTATTTACTAAAACTAATTTATTATTTCTCGGTTTTGAAAAGTCTCTTTTTGTTCTACCCTATGACATAATCATACAGTAAAATTAGAGTTTAGATGATATTATACATCATATAGATGTGTTTGCAGGGGAATTCTCCCAAAAAAGTTTTAAGTGCTGAATTCACGGGAAAACTGATGTAACTCACGAATGCTTTTTTTCAGTGGGAGCTCAGACTCGAACCTGCCACACTCTGTGCACAGTGCAGAGGTCACAATCGTGAATCTCATTAAAAGTTCATGGGAGTGGGCGGGTGGGGGGGCGGAGGCGGACGGGGGGAGGGGGTTCTATTCACAGAACTCTGCACCCCGAACTGTCAGCCTGCACTTTGCTGGCCAGCCCAGGACCACCGCAGTGCTACCCCTCCCAACACTCCCACAGCCTGGTTGTGGGCTCCATTCCGTGCCCAGCCTCCTCTGCCCCAGAGCACCCAATCTCCATTGCCCCCCCCCCCCCCCCCCCAAAAAATGGCCAACCCCACCTTCCCCCATGGGAGACAGAACTTCTCCCCCAGCCTGCCCCAATTGCTGGCCTCCCTCCAGTCCCGATTGATGCCAATGCAGAGTGGCAGTGGGATCCCCCACTCCCACCCAATCATCATTCGGCCTCAACCCCTTGGCACTGCCACCTTCCAACCAGACCCTACTAGCCCCCAAACCAACATCCTGCCGGACCCAAAATACCCTGACCTGGGTACCTACCAACCCATCCTACCATAGTACCCTCTTTCCTCGCTCAGCCAGCTACCTGTCTCACCCACTCTACTTGACCTATCCACCCTGCCCACACTCATCCTATCCACCATGCCCACCTCACCCACCCTATCCACCCTGCCCAGCTACCCCTCTCACCCACTCTAATTGCCCTATCCATCCATTTATTAACATTCAAAAGCTGGGCATTTAAACTTACCATATGGTAGCTAGTATCAGAAAACATTCCTATGACTCTACCCTGCTTTAGAGAAATTCCACACTGGATGCTGCGCTCACATTTCTGGAATAGCTGAGCTGGAAATTCCCAGAGAAGTGAGGAGCAGCAATATGTCAGGGAGCTGTAATCGGGCGATAATTACTACTCCTTGGAAAATGTGTGGCAATGCAATGAAAAGTATTTGGGGTAGTACAGTTGGCTTGCATTGTTTGTGTTTACTCAGCTTGTCAGATTTGTCTCATGTCACGGGATCTTGATTTCTGATTCTGTTTAGATGAATAACAATTTGGAAACTTAAAAATTTCTCTTTAAGAATTTCCTATGAAAATAGTGCCATCATTTATACAGTGTCTGCTATTCCTGTTGAAATGTCTCAGACAAGGAATCACTTTCTGATGTACAGTGAGTGGTGTTATGTATGCAAACATGGAGTGGAATTTTACTGGCTCACTCTGCCCATCGATGGGTAAAATTGCGCGAGAGTTGAGAACCCAGGATTATGCCCAATTTCTCAGCTCTCATGATTTTATGAGAATTGGATTTCCAGTGAGGGCAGCCTCTCCCCAGAAATGGGCGTGAGGCTGAATAATTTATTTAAATATATTTAAATTTGAATTTCTATGGGTGTAGTGAACCCAGTGCTGAATCGTCTAGGCTCACTTGCCTTTATGGCTTCACCAGGAGAGGTTCTCTCCAGCAAGGAAAACAGTTGTATTGGCCTCGCCAGCGGAACCAAAGCCCATTGCAGTCTCCCAAGGAAGCCGAGAGAAAGCGGGAGGTGGCCCATTGACAGTGCAAGCCTGGCAATGTTAGCCTAGCATCTTGGCACTGCCAGATTGGCACTTTGGTACTGCTGGTCTGGCTTCTGGCCAATGTCCAGTGGACAAATTGGCACTGCCCACAAGGCCATGGTCTGTGGGGGTGGAGCATATGGGGACCTGGCATGAAAGGGGGCACAATCGAGGGAGGAGGCCTCTGTACATTCTGCAATGGGATCATATCGGATGGGAGGCGGCCCTGCTCCCACTCTGCAATCAGATCAAATCGAGGGGAGGGGGACTGCTGTCACTCTGCAGTTGTGATCAGATCAGGAGAGAGGGAGGACTTGATCGGTCTGGGCGGCAGGAATTGAATGCCCATGCTTTGTCAGACTTGTGATCAGCCACAGAGCCCCATGATTGGGGAAGCTAGTTGAAGCTGTCTGCAGTAGCAGGGGCCTGATAGCTCTCTCTCTTTCTCTGTGAGATCCATGCAGTTGCTATTGAGCATGTGCAGAATCAGAGGTCTGTACATGCGCAGCAGCCCCCTCTATAGGTTAGCTGGTGAATTAAGCCCAGTCCATTGCCTGCAGCAGCTCTTCTGAGAAAGTAAAGGCATTGGTAAGCTTTCTTAACTATAGTGTTGGCTTGAGGGGACCAGGACAGATTGTTGGCGATCTGGACACCTAAAAACTTGAAGCTTTCAACCCTTCCTACTTCTTCCGAATTGATGTAGACTGGGGCATGTTCTCCTTTATGCTTCCTGAAGTCACTGACAGTCTCCTTTGTTTTCTTGACATTGAGGGAGAGATAATTGTTGCCGTATTAGTTCACCAGATTCTTTATCCCATTCCTGTACTCTGTCTTATCATTGTTTGAAATCCTACAGTGGCGACATCAATAATCTTGAAAATTGAATTGGAGGGGAATTTGGCTACACAGTCATTGGTATATAAGGAGTATAGTAGGGGGCCTAGAACACAGCCTTGTGAGGCATTGGTGTTGAGGATGATCATAGAGGAAGTGTTGTTGCCCATCCTTACTGATTGTGGTCTGTGAGTTAGGAAGTTCAGGATCCAGTCGCAAAGGAAGGTGCTGAGGCTCACGCCACAGAGTTTGGAGATGAGTTTCATTGGAATAATAGTGTTAAAAGCTTAGCTGTAGTCAATAAATAGAAGTCTGGCATAGGTGTCCTTGTTATCTAGGTATTCCGGGGCTAAGTACAGGGTCAGGTAAATGGCGTCTACTGTGGACCTGTGTGGCAATAGGCAAACTGTAATGGATTCAGGCTGGAATTGATTTGTGCTGTGACTAACCTTTCGAAGCATTTGATAGTGATGCATGTCAGAGCTACCGACCGTTAGTTATTAAGGCACGCTGCTTGGTTTTTCTTAAGTACCGGGATGAGGTCATCTCCTTGAAGCAGATAGGAACCTCAGATTGTTGTAAAGAGAGGTCAAAGATGTGTGTGAATACTCCCAACAGCTGATCTGTGCTGACTCTGAGTGCACATCTGGATACCCCATCCAGGCCAGTCACTTTCTGTGCAAATGTGGATCACTGCTAGAATATCCTGCAACTTGGCAATATTTCCTGCAACTAGCTGGTATTGTGACTGCTTGCAGTATTCCCCCAATAAGCTCACATCTGGCAGGAGAAGAGAGGGAAAGTATATTCTCCCTGATAATGTTAATGACAATAATGAGAATAAAATTCTGAGGATGGGACAGACAACCTTTTTGACTGAAGGACTTCCACTTTTGGGAAACGAAGGGAGAATAAACTTCACACTGTTAACTTTCAAAAAAGATTTATTCAATTAGCATGTAATACATTTCAAATCCTTATTTCTATAGTACTTATAATTAGGCAACAACATTGACTCTGTATCAGAAAGAATGCATGGGGTAATGTCTCCATTCTCACTAGAGTCAGTTAAACTAATGTACTTCACTCTTTGGGAATGCTCTCTCATTCTCTCTCTTTGTTTATCTATCTACTTACCTTTCTCTCTGTAACAAGTTACTATTAATTATCCCAAAACTAAGAGACAAAGGATAAAAGGAGTAAGTGCAACCTCATTGCTCTATGAAAGTAATGTAATGACTGAAGCAGATCCCTAATATATGTTGCATTCCTTCTCTCCCTGTTCCTCCTCTCCTGCACTACGACTCATTAAAAGTACATTTAAAAGTGCAATAAGTGCAGCACTAACATTGGCCAATTGCCATGAAAATTTAACCTTGACAAAAATCAGCAATCTTCTCAACATACAGAGTACTCTGTAGATATTCAGACCAGAGGTAGATTTGCTCCTCATGTTCAACACATCAAACAAGATTAAAATCTTTCCATTCCAGCATTCTTCTTTGTCTATTCAAACACAAGGAAACATAGAAATTACTTTTGTGGTACAATACATGTTGAAACATGTTTAGCACTCCATCCAGCATAATGAATTGCATCAATCCTGAGGGTCAAATAACCAGAACTAATTTAAGAATCTATCAACTAGTGTCTCCCTATAAGTAACTGGCTTGGTAATAGGAGCCAGAGAGTAATAGTGGAAGGGTGTTTTTCTAGCTGGAGGTTGGTCACTAGTAGTGTGCCGCAGGGCTCGGTACTGGGATCTCTTCTATTTGTAATATATATAAATGACTTGGGAGAGGGAGTAAGTGGAGTGATCAGCAAATTTGCAGACAATACAAAGATTGCTGGACTTGCGGATAGTGAGGAGCATTGTCAGGCAATGCAGCAGGACATAGATAAGCTGGTAGCTTGTGCAGATAGATGGCAGATGGAATTCAATCCTGATAAATGCGAAGTGATGCATTTCGAGAGAAAGAATGTAGGGGGGAGGTATATGATAAAGGGTAGACCTATTAAGAGTATAGAAACGCAGAGGGACCTGGGGGTGCAGGTGCACAAGTCTCTGAAGGTGGCAGAGTAGGTGCAGAAGGTTGTGAAGAAAGCATATGGTATGCTAGCCTTTATAGGAAGGGGTATAGAGTACAAGAGCTGGCCTTTAGTGTTGCAGTTGTATAGAACGCTGGTTAGACCTCATCTGGTCCAGTTCTGGTCGCCTTATTACTGGAAGGATGTGGAGACTCTGGAGAGAATGCAGAGGAGGTTTACCAGGATGCTGCCTGGCATGGAAGGTCTGAGTTACGAGAAGAGGTTAGGAAAATTGGGGCTGTTTTCCTTAGAAAGACGTAGACTGAGAGGAGATCTAATAGAGCTGTACAAGATTATGAGGGGTATAGATAGAGTAAACAGGGTTAAGCTTTTTCCTAGGATGGACTCAAATAGCACGAGGGGTCACGGGCTTAGGGTGAGGGGGGTAAGATATAATTTGGATGCTAGAGGGAATTTTTTCACACAGAGGGTGGTGGGGATATGGAATGCGCTGCCAAGTAAAGTGGTGGAGGCAGGCACTCTGGAGTTATTTAAGAAATACTTAGATGCGCACATGAACAGAATGGGAATGAAGGGGTATAGAAAACTGATTTAAAATAGGGGCCATGAGCCTTGGGAGTCCCTGGGAAGTGTGAAAGAGCTGCTCTTGGATTTTTTTCGAGAGTATCCTAGTGCTTCACATCATTAGTGTATGCTTGACCTGGACCATTTGATGGGCAACATAACAGCTCAGTGACTATCGCTGTGCTGTACAGATAAATGGATTTGGGCCTGTGTCTGTGGGAGTTTGCGCATTCTCCCCGTGCTTGCGTGGGTTTTCTCCGGGTGCTCCGGTTTCCTCCCACAACCCAAAGATGTGCTCTTAGGCTGATTGGCAAAACAAATTCTCCCTAAATTGTCTCAAATTTGGTTTTTAATCCATAGACCTATAAACATAGACAGGGATCATGGGTAGAGGTGGGAACATCGGAATGGTGGCGCGGGCTTGTTGGGCCGAAGGGCCTGTTTCCCATGCTGTTTTGTTCTTTGATCTTTGTTCTTTGTATAGGAAGTGAATGGACCTCCCATTTTAATTAAATGGAAGTTTGATTAAATCAGCAGTTTTGGATTTGTGTCATATCATCTTAATCAAAAGAACAGTGATTCCCCCTTGCTATAATCCATTCATATAAAAATAGTATTTCTGTTGTCACTTCCTCGAATGGTAAATGTGTCAAAACCGGTCGCTGCTTTATTATATAAAGTGATAGGTAATTCTGTCAGCTTAAATATAGCATAATGCAAGGAGGGAGGAAACATTTCTGATGATTCCACTATGATGCAGTTGTGTCAACATCATTGATCAGACAAGATGATACTTGGTATCTCTATTCATTGCAGCAGATAGTCACTCATTTGTCCCATTCCACACATCATTGCATTTTTGTCATGAGCTTTGAGCATTGATATGTACTGTTGCCTCACAGTGCCAAGGACCTGGGTTCAATGCTGGCCTTGGGAGACTATCTGTGTGAAGTCTGCGCATTCTCCCCGTTTCTGCATGGGTTTCCTCTGGGTGCTCCAGTGTCTTCCTACAGTCCAAAGATGTGCAGGTTAAGTGGATTGGCCACGCTAAATTATCCCTTAGTGTCCCAAGATGGATACGTTATGGTAAACATGTGGGGCTATGGGGATAGGGCCTGAATGGGATGTTCTATTGGAGAGTCAGTGCAGACTCGATGGGTTGAATGGCCTCCTTCTTCACTGTAGGGATTCTATGATTGTGATCGCTCTTCCTAAATTGTGATGAATATTTATCACTTGTGATAAAGTCAAGAAAGCTTTCCTAGCACAATATGCTTGCATCTGTCAATGTGAGTTGTACATGGTGCATCTTACATGGTGCAACAACAAGCAATCATCTATGAGAGCAGGGAGGAGTGCAGATCGGACCTCAATTAGTCTTCCTGCCAATTAACTTTTGATGTTTTTTTGATAAACTTGGATTTGCAAGCAATCCTGTGAGTTGTATTTCTGAACATCCTTCATCATGGACATTTGAATAAAATGTTTATGTCTTTAAAGTAACCCCTATAATTTTTCAAAATATTGTTTTTCTTGTCCTGACATTTCTGACCACTTGCAAAATGAACCAAAAGCGTAACTTTAGTCTTGTCCTGATAAGAAGTATATAAGTATGTTCTCTGCTTACCTTTTTGTTCAGTTTACAAAGAGCTACTGCACATAAAAGGAAAATTAGGCTTCCAATGCATATCAGGATTAATTGAGCAAAGCCGAGTGCTGTTACGCGGTTTGTTAGTGAATTCCTGAACATCTGTGCAGTTTCGTCATCAACGGTTCCAGTCTGGCATTAAAAATAAGTTCAGAACTTTATGTGTTGCACCTTATAGCATTAGCTTCTATCAGTAAAGTCCGCAGGTAAAAGTGTAAATAAATTCCACTCATTCTACAATTCTGAACATAGGAGTAGGCTAATCAGGCTTCAAGCCAGACAACTAAATGATGGCTGATTTTAACTCTGCATCTTAACTGCAACTAAACACTTAACTGTTTCCTAACTCCATCAAAACATATACAATGCATAGAAACTCAGGTCTTGCAAAATGAAAAAGATTAAAAGAGCACAAAGGATGACATGAAGGGAATCTTCCAATGGGTCAAAAATGGGCAGTGTTGTGAGCAGTTTGAAAAAACACTTAAAGCTATATGGAGATATCAATCAATTAATGGATTGGCACTGTGGCAAATTTAGGCAAATGTAAAGTCATCCAGTTTGGATCTAAAGCAAACAGAAAAAGATACCTTATAAATGTTAAAAGATGTAGTGCTGTGACTAAAGCCTCTCAAAGTCTGGAATAAGCTAAAAGTAGGGAATTTTTATTACAAGTAAATAAAGGAGATTCACTAGCTAACAGACTCCTGCTCGTAATCAAAATTTCCTACATTCAGCTTACTCCAGACTTTAAGTGGCTTTTGTCCACAACACTAGGAATAGGTAGAAGTTTGAAATGATTCAATGATTCAGGTACAAATATCATTGAAATGCATGAGCAAGTACAGAAAAATGGCTAATATAGTGCTGCCCTTTATATCAGGAGGACTGGAATACTAGAAGACAGAAGGCCTTCAGCTACACAAAGCCCTGGACCAGCAGTCTGGGCATACATTTTAGGAAAGATACAATGGTCTTGGAGTGTTTGAGTGTAGTGTAGATTTACCAGAATGAAAGCTGGACTTCAAGGGTTAAATAATGAGAAGAGCCTAAACAAACTTGGCATGTAATCCCTGTAATTTACAAAGTTAACTTTGATTTGATCGAAGTGTAGAGAGATAAAGGGGAATATAAAGGATTGAGAGAGAAAAAAACTATTTCTGCTGGTTGGAAAGTCTGAAGCTGTAGAGACAATGTTTGATAATTAAAGGCAGATCATTCATGAGTCAGATTAGGAAGCAATTGTTCAATCAATGCCTGGGAGAAATTGGACCCTCTGTTCCACAAACATGCTGGATTTATGCTGGATCAATTGTCCATTTTAAATCTGAGATTGACAGGTATTTGTGAGCTGAAGGTATAGTGTCGCATAAGGAAATTCCCTTGGTAAAGGGAGTTGGGTTGTAGAACAGCAATTCTGCCCACTTTAGTTCAACAACTAAAATTTTAGCTTATCCAAATTCAGTCCTGAAATTTTCAATTGACCTACCTGCAATGGCTTTTTGAGGGAGAGAGTTTCAGATTGCCACTGCTTTTTGTGTGAAAAAGTGCTTTCTGATAACACCCCTGAACGATCTATCTTTAATTTTAATATTATTCTGAACTCCCCCATCAGAGTAAATAGTTTTGCCGTTCCTACCCCTCCCAATCCATAACTGAGGTCATGTTGCAACTGTACAAAACTCTGGTGTGGCTGCACTTGGAGTATTGTGTACAGTTCTGGTCACCATATTTTAAGAAAAATGTGGAGGCATTGGAAAGAGTGCAGAGGAGGTTGACCAGATGTTGCCTGGTATGGTGGAAAAGTCTTATGAGGAAAGGCTGAGGGACTTGAGGTTATTTTCATTAGAGAAAAGAAGGTTAAGAGGTGACCTAATTGAGACATACAAGATGATCAGAGGGTTAGACAGGGTGGACAGTGAGAGCCTTTTTCTCAGATGGTGATGGCTAACAAGAGGGGACATAGCTTTAGATTAAGGGGTGGTAGTTATAGGATGGATGTCAGAGGTAGGTTCTTTTCAGAGGGTAGTAAGGGCATGGAATGCCCTGCCTGCAGCAGTTGTAGACTCGCCAAGGGCGAGCTCGCCCTTAAGGGCGTTCAAATGGTCAGTGGATAGGCATATGGATACATTGGAATACTTTCCATTATGAGGTCATTAGACTGGTTCCACTGGTCGGCGCGACACTGAAGGCCAAAGGGCCTGTACTGCGCTGTAATGTTCTATGTTCTGTAATGGGACAGCACAGACAGTGTACTTAAAGTTTTGGTATGATGGTGATATTGGCCAGGATTCTCCGATGTCATCCACCCAGACATTATTGCTAGCAAGAACAGAGAATTTGGCACTCAGCCAAGTGTCTGTTCACAGCAGCGGGATTGGAGAATTCCAGCCATGGGCAAGATTGGAGTATTTTGGCCATTGAGTTTGGAGGGTGTGAATGAACAGCCTGGACTTTACATAATTTATACTATCCCCCTGGACTGCATTATAATTAGGGAATGCAAGTTATATAAGTGAAACACACTTGGTCCCTTCTCACCAACTTCTACAACAGGTAAAATGAATCTTTAAATTGAACAAAAAAAAGTTGATTATGTTACCAGTTCTCTTCCTAGCTTGATTAAAGAATTCCAATGTTTTTATGCTAACAATTAAAGTTTCAAAATTAATATGCAGAAACCAATGTAGTTTAGAGTAATTACAATTATCACTGCTTATTCTACAATAAGTATTGCATTAAAAATATTGCATCTGGAATTTCTAATTCATTTTCTAATCACCTTCATGAATAAGTTCTGCAGTTGGTCTATAAATTTAGCATTTCTCCTACCCTCACCCCGTGTTTAAATACAAATAAAACTGGTCTGTGGACTTCCTATTTTCTCCCAAGCTCATGTGCCTACATTATGCGAATGTGCCTACATTATGATCGCATTTCCCAAGGTTAACAGCTTATTAACTATTTCCAGCCAATTACTTGTAATTAAATTGAGTGTCACCTTCTCCCAAATTGGGCTAAAGATGCATTGCTTTAGTGAGCAATCTTCAATAAACATTTTTCTTTTCTACTTGTGCTCTTGTTTTCTATGTTGTCTACATTATATTTTCTTACAGGCCTCTTTAATTTGCAGATGCACAGACTAAGTCATTCCACACCAGAAAATAACCCTATTGTAAAATAACCCCATTGGTATTTTGAATCTTTTCTGTTTCTAAACCGTATCTAATGTGATTCCACCTATTAATTACTTAACACTGATGCATCCTTTCTACCTTATAATGATTATTACTAATTCAACTTACTCTCACACTTTCTTCCTGCATGTAATCACAGTGTATTCTGTTCCCAAACTCACTTGGACTGCAGTTGCTATAATTTTATAGCCTTCTCACTGCAATGGTGTTTTATCATTCTAGCAATGTTTTTAACATTGACTTGCCACTGCTGTATTTGGTATGTATGTGACTCCAATAGCCTCAGAACAACAGCGAAGGGCAATAAGTACAACCTTGCTGGTGATCTCACAAGATCAAATAAATAAATATAGTTGGATTGTTTGATTGATTTTATCCTCTTACTCAGTTTTTCATATTTTTTGTTATTTCTCACTTTTTTTGAAAATAGCTAATCTTCCGATCTTCACTTCCGTATAGCAGTATTTTTTTGCCAACATCTTAATCTTTCCACTTCCTTGCATAATTCACTTCTCTATGGTATAACACTGCCAATTCATTAATTCTTCAGACACTTTTTTTTGAAATTATGTAATATTGCTAGCTATAATTTAAATAAAATTGTTTAATTTATAGAGCTGATTCTAGGTATCACTGAGAACTGAAAATAAAACTGCATCAAATTTTGTTTGTAAAGCAGCTGCTTACCATTGTTAATCTATAGTGCCCTTACCTCATTAAGCCAGACGATTGGAAAAAATATTGGCTTCTTAATATTCTTTAATATTCTACAAGGAAAAATACATAATTTGAAAAGCCAAGTTCTGTAACAATGAATTTGTCACTTGGTAAGGGAATTTGAAAAACAAAACATTTTAATTTTTCTTCAGTGTCTGCGAAGTGATGCTTTTTTATAAGACATTCCCATTACGTACCATTCCTATCCTCTTGTAAACTTCACTTCCTCCAATTCTCTGCTATGTGTAACTTACCCCTCATGTGGTCACATCAACCCTGTTTACTGGTTACATTGCTTCCCAGTCCCACAAAAACTGACATTTGAAATTTTCATTCTTGTCTTTAAATCTCTTCATGGCCTTAACCAAACCACCTCCTGCCCACCCTCCTATCCAATTACTCACCATCCTCTCCCACCAGCACCCCTACCCCCCCCCCCCCCCCCACCCCCAGCACATTCCAAATTCCTCTCTTCTTTCCATAACATTCTCCAGCTCCTTTCCAAAACTCCACATTCTACTCACCCCGGCCAACTGCATATTCTTCTTCCCAACACCAGCAACATTTTCTCCAGCCGTGTCAACCTCGCACACTGGGGTTTCATTCATTTCCCCATCTTCCCCGGGTCCTCAAAGACGATTCATAAAGCCTATCTATTGGACCATGTTTTAGAATCCCACTCTCCTTTAATTTATTGGCTGAATTATCAAATTCTGCCTCTGCGAAGCACTTTGCAACATTATATAAATGCAAATTGCTGAATGATTGGAGATTGCCTGATTTTCATCATAATAAATTAAAGCCCTGTCTGAAAATGATTAAAGTGGGATATTTTCTTCAACATGCTAATTTATCCTCAAATACACTTCAAAGTATGAGTATTTTTGGTGTAATAGATCATTTGGATATGTTTGAAGGATGAACACAAATCAAACGTACTTAATTTGCTTTGACGGTTTAAACATTAAGTTGATTTGTATTCGTTTTGCAACTTGCAAGGTAAATCCAGTGATCTGCAGAATGAAAAAAAAGTAAAGACATCGTTCAAAGAAAAAGGATTTGTTGAATATTTCAGGTTAAATAGTGTGTATTATATAAAAAGATAATTTAACACTTTCTGGTAGTGTATTATCCTGAGATGCCAGCCTCACTCTGAATGTCATTATAGAACATAGAACATAGAACATTACAGCACAGAACAGGCCCTTCGGCCTTCGATGTTGTGCCGACCAAAATAAAAAGCAATGCCCCTCCAAACTAAACCATTCCCTTCTCTTCCATATACTTATCAATTAACCTCTTAAACGCCACCAAACTTGGCGCATCTACGACAGCTGCAGGCAGGGCATTCCACTCCCTAATCACTCTTTGAGTAAAGAACCTACCTCTGATATCCGTCCTATAACTCATACCCCTTAATTTAAAGCTGTGTCCCCTCGTGCTAGCTTTCTCCATCCTAGGAAAAAGGCTATCACTGTCCACCCTATCTAAACCTCTAATCATCTTATATGCTTCAATAAGATCCCCTCTTAGCCGCCTCCTTTCTAACGAAAACAACCTCAAATCCTTCAACCTCTCTTCATAGGACCTGCCCTCCATACCAGGCAACATCCTGGTAAACCTCCTCTGTACCCTCTCCAATGCCTCCACATCTTTCTTATAATGTGGGGACCAGAACTGCACACAATACTCCAAGTGCGGCCGCACTAGAGTTTTGTACAGTTGCAACATGATGCTGCGGCTCCTAAATTCAATCCCCCTACCAATAAAAGCTAAGACTCCATATGCCTTCTTAACAACTTTATCCACTTGACTGCCTACTTTCAGGGATCTATTGACACATACACCAAGATCCTTCTGTTCCTCAACACTATTAAGAGCCCTACCATTAGCCCTATACTCTACACATTTATTGTTCCTGCCAAAGTGCATTACCTCACACTTTTCCACATTAAACTCCATTTGCCACCTCTCGGCCCAGCTCTGCAACTTGTCCAAGTCACTCTGTAAACTATAACACCCCTCTTCACTATCTACCACTCCACCAACTTTAGTGTCATGTGCAAATTTACTGATCCATCCCTCAATACCCTCATCCAGATCATTTATAAAAATTACAAACAGCAGGGGCCCCAAAACAGACCCCTGAGGCACACCACTCGTCACCGAACTCCACGATGAATATCTCCCATCAACCACCACCCTCTGTCTTCTATCTGCCAGCCAATTCCTAATCCAATTAGCTAAATCACCCTCTATTCCACACATCTGCATTTTCTGTAGAAGTCTTCCATGGGCCACCTTATCAAACGCCTTACTAAAGTCCATATATACTACATCAACCGCCTTACCCCCATCCACCTCTTTGGTCACTTTCTCAAAAAACTCAATGAGGTATACTGTTTCAATTATACTGTTGGAAAGTCTCAATATTGGTCCCTCAGGTTCAATCTCCCTTTGGCAGACAATCAAAGTAAAACAGTTGTTAAATTTGAGACACAGTTTAATTGACATATGAAATGATGGCCCTAACTTTGGGGAGCAATTTAATGGCCCTTGCTTAATCCACTTCTGTTCAAAGCCAAAAGTGGAGGAATTGGCGGTCAGCTTTCCTATTTTTGAATTTTTGACCCACCCCCTCTGTGCCCATTCCCTGCATGGCAGGGTATAAAAGTGACTCCCCCAACCCCACTACCACTACCACCAAGATTATTCCTACACTTCCCACATGCAGCTAAAACCTGGTCACTGGAGAGCCAATCTGCTTCACCCTAAGACTGTGAATCCAGGTGGAAAATGACATGTTTCAGCAACTTAGTTTTGGCAAAGCATATCCTGTTTCTAATTAAATATATGACAGAAATGTGCTATTGTAATCAGTCATAAATTGCACAATGATATCGTTCATATACACTATTTGGAAAAAGCGTTAGCAAGGCCCTTAATGGATTATATTTTCACAAAGCTTTTAATTAGACTTTTACTGAGTGCTGAATTCCATAAGCAGGATGTAGGATAAATTTTCCAGCAGCAAAGTGCCAGGAAAGGAAAATAGCTCAGTTGTGAGCTCGTTATAGTCAATTGCTAACTAATTTATTCTTCAGTGTAAATGCAGTTCTTGCTGCTTTTGTTGGAAATGAGCTAGGATTTTTTCAACCTGAGAATAAAAGTTGCAACTTACAGGTTCCACATCCAGAAAAGTTTCATGTTCTTCCTTATTGGGGCTCAGCCCATCTACTGCATTCACAATTTCATCACTTGCATACAGAAAGTGAGGGAGTGAAATATAAACGGGTTTCTCTGAAATTCAAACATAGCAGTTGTGAGTTGCAGTATACTTCAATGGAGTACTTCAGTGTATTAAGTAAATAGAGTATTTAAGTCATGTCATAGGGTGTTCTGCGCATCAACTAATTTTGAACAAGGAAACTAATGAATCAATAAAAATTGGACATACATCCATTGCACAAATGATATAATTACATTATCAAATGACACAACAAAAAATCAGTAGAAGCATAAAATGAGAAAAGCTATTCAATTCATCCAACCCATTTCTCCCCCAGACCAACTTCTGTTTGGATTCTTACCTAATCTAATTCCTCCCTCACCTTTTTCCCTGATACATTATCAGCTATATCAGTTCTCTTTCTTGCTCTCACCTGTCCTGGAAGTTTGGTGAACTGTGCCTCCAATTTTCATCCTTTCCTCAGCTTGCATTTTCCATTTCCAATGTTCCCCTCCCTTTCCTGGACATCTCTATCTCCATTTATGGGGACAGGCTATCAATCAATGCCTACTGCAAGTCCATTAGCTCCCACAATTATCGTGATTGTCATGCTCCCAACCAGTTTTCAATGAATACTCTATTCCATTCTCCCAGTTTCTCCATCTCCATCACATCTGTTCACAAGGTATGTGTCATCTTCCATACCAGTGCTTCCAATAGGTCTCACTTTCCCTTCAACCAAAAGGCTGACAATTTCCAGAACACCCAATCCTTTTTTAATCTCACCCCTTCCCCTTTATCCCAGAATCATGACAGGATTCACTTGCCCTTAGATTCTAAGACACCATCATCCTTCTTCAATGGATCATCTTCCACAATTTCTATATGAGATTAATTGGGATTGGGAGTTACAGATAGTTCTATGGCCTAGTAAGTATGGTTATAATCGGCGCAACTTGTGAGCCGAAGGGCCTGTTTTTGTTGTAGTGTTCTATGTTCTATGTTCTATATTTCTGCTATTATCAAACACACTTTCCCCTCCCATTCACAATTCCAAAAGTAACATTGCCCCTTCCCCAACATTTCCCCAACAGTCTTCTATCCTTCTCTCCCCACTGCACCTTCTCATGCACCAGGAGAGATGCAACAGCCATCCTTCACATCCTCTCTTCTCACTGAATGGAGTCCCATTCACACCTTCCAGTTGAAAGAGCGATTTACTTCTATTTCCTTCAATTTGGTATACGGCATTCACTGCTCATGATATGGTCTCATCTACTTTGAGGAGACTAAATGCAATTTTGTTCGGTCTGTAAATGTGATTTCACCAATGCAATTTTCTGCCCCACTCCCACTTCCTTGGCCTTCCTATACCATTCCATGTAAGCTCAAGGAAGAGCACTTCACCTGTGGTTGGGACATTTTGCAACATTCCAGACTGAGCAGCGGGTTCTATCATTTCAGATCATTACCATTGTTTCTATTCTTATGGGCAGCAAGTTATTGTAATGACACTGTTCTTGATGTATAGACCATTCTTTTCGTTCTTTCCTGACCTTGAACACCACCTCCAGGCCTTTGTTTCTCAATCTCTGGTTTTCCTTAGGAATATGTCAAATCTGTTATTTTCCTCCAATTAGGACAAAAGGTCATCAGTCTGAAATGTTGAGTGGGATTGTCCAGTCTCGCTCAGTGGCTGAGCATCAAATTTTCC
Organism: Sphyrna mokarran; assembly: GCA_024679065.1. NCBI lineage: Eukaryota > Metazoa > Chordata > Chondrichthyes > Carcharhiniformes > Carcharhinidae > Sphyrna > Sphyrna mokarran. The sequence goes on from JAGIQG010000019.1 coordinate 27,823,301, forward strand.
ATCCTGGCTGACAGCGACGATGGGGTGTGAAAGGCTGGGGAATTTAAACTGCTAACTCTGCTTCTCTCTCCACAGATGATGCCTGACCTGTTAACTATCGGTTTATATTTCAGATTCCCACAGTATCCACAATAATTTGCTTTTATTTTGTTTAATCTATACTTTGTCTTTCCATGCTGCAGCCTACATAATTCAGCCATAACTGATTTATTTCCTTGACTTTCATTATCTGAACAGCTGAAGTGCCAACACATTGAACATTGCACTTGATTATTGCTTTTCTGTTCATTTGACTCCCCATTCAGAATGGAAAACAATCTCTTAATAATATTTTGTCGTTAATTAATAAGTATCTCCAACTTTTGGCACATAGCAGACAGACAGCAAACACAACATGCTGTACTTTCATTAATCTGGGAATACAAAATACAGTAAGACGTCTCTCAATACCAGGTTAAAGTTCAACAGGTTTATTTGGTAGCATGAGCTTTGGAGTGTTGCTCCAGAGACTCTCACCTGAAGAAGGAGCAACACTCTGAAAGGAAACAAATTGTTCCTATAGTGAGAATTTTCCATATTAGGAATAATATATATATTATTATATAGGAATAATAAAATAGGATAATGGATTTGCTACTATATAGTTATGACGGCGGCGCGGGCTCGTTGGGCTGAAGGGCCTGTTTCCTGTGCTGTGTTGCTCTTTAAAAAAAAAAAATCCCCAGAGACCCCTCTGCACATTCTCCCTGTATCTGCGTGGGTTTCCTCTGGGTGCTCTGGTTTCATCCCACATTCTGAAAGACATGCTGGTTAGGTGCATTGGTCATGCTAAATTCTGCCAAACAGGCAGAGGAGTGTGGTGACTAAGGGACTTTCATAGTAACTTCATTGCTGTATTAATGTAAGCTTACTCGTGACACTAATAAACAAACTTAAACTTTTCTCACTTAATGATTTACAGAACTTACTGTCTTTGCAAACGCTGATTCCCAGGATTCCTCCGAAAGTGCAATTCTGGGAAACAGACTTGTCTTTGCAGTAACAGTGATTGTCAGGGTTCTCGAGAGAAGATGCAAGAGCTTTACGAGGGACAACAAAACGATGGACTGGAATTTCCTTCAGTTTATATTTTTGTTCAAATTCTGCAAAGATGGACCTAGGAGAGAAATCAGTAAAACCGAATTAGCTTTGTTCATCCATTGCAAATAACGAAGACTGTGTTTAGAACCTTAGGATCCTTACAGTGCCGAAGGAGGCCATTCAGTCCATTGGGTCCACACAGACCCATCCAAATAAGCATCTGAGAGAGTGGTACGTTATGTGTAATGGAATAATATGTGTGCAGAATATAGGGCTAATGGTAGGACTTTTAATAGTGTAGATGAGCAGAGAGATCTTGGTGTACAGGTACATAGATCTCTGAAAGTTGGTACTCAAGTTGATAAGGTTGTTAAAAAGGCATATAGTGTGCTAGCATTTATTGGCAGAGGGATTGAATTTCGGAGCTGAGATGTTATGTTGCAACTGTACAAAACTCTGGTGCGGAGTATTGTGTACAGTTTTGGTCACCACATTATAAGAAAGATGTGGAGGCATTGGAAAGTGTGCAGAGGAGGTTTACCAGGATGTTGCCTGGAATGATGGGTAGGTCTTATGAGGAAAGGCTAAGGGACTTGAAGTTATTTTCATTAGAGAGAAGAAGGCTAAGAGGTGATTTAATTGAGACATATAAGATGATCAGAGGGTTAGGTTGGGTGGATAGTGAGAGCCTTCTTCCTCGGATGGAGATGGATAGCACGAGGGAACATAGCTTTAAATTAAGGGGTGGTAGTTATAGGATAGATGCTAGAGGTGGGTTCTTTACTCAGAGGATAGTAAGGGCATGGAATGCCCTGCCTGCAGCAGTTGTAGACTCGTCAAGTTTAAGGACATTCAAATGGTCAGTGGATAGGCATATGGATAGCATTGAAATAGTTTAGGATAGAGGGTCATAAAATTGGTTACATTGGTCGGCGCAACATTCAGGGCCGAAGGGCCTGTACTGCGCTGTAATGTTCTATGTTTTATGTTCTATTATTGGGGATGCAATTTTTCACTTGAGATGTTAAATTAAGACACCCTTGCCTGTTCAGTTAGATGTAAAATATCCAATTACGTTATTCGGTGAAGAGCTGGAATATTGCCACTGTACCAGGCCACTGTACCCACCACTGCCAAGGAAAACACTGTAGGGGTGGGGGAAGGAGTAGCAGTCACCATTGGCAGGATGAGGAGAAATATTGCAGATTTATTCATTCGATTTTAAATTCTACAACCGAGATTTAAACCCGTGCTCCCAGACCATTAGCCTGGGCATGTAGTTTACCAGCCTCCTACACCACTTTCTCCCCTCAGCTGCTGTCAGAGAATCTGCAGCATCCATCTTGGGTATTCCTATATTGTGTTGATCAATAATTTAGATGAGATAGTGTCTTTGTCTTGAAAAAATCATTTACATTTAGCTCACCAAACAAGCTGGCCAGTGTTTATCAGTGTTCTTTGAAACAGTTACATTTACACTGGTGCACAAGATTGTTAATCTCTAAGAGTTCTAGGGAACTTCCAATATCTGCAATTTGTGTGTATTTTCAGTGGTACATTACCTGCAAATGTCAGAAGAGAAAAAGTGTAATTGCTTCCTATCGTGAAGAAATGGCGGAAACGAGCTGGCATCTGTCAAAAAATACAAAGTTGTGAAAAACGTTAGTCAATGATTATCCAGTAACAAGTTCAACAATAATCTGACGTCATGTACCTTGATCAAATTGGTCACTCCAACAGTGAGCACAGTCTTTGGTGATAATTCATTTCAGATTGTGGCTGCTAATGACTGGAATAAAATATAACTAAAGCTGAAAGCAACTAATTTTATTACTATAGATGCCTTACATAGAAGGTTCTGTTGACTAAGGGCAGCACAATGGCGTAGTGGTTAGCACTGCTGCCTCAGAGCACCAGGGACCCCCAATTTAATTCCAGCCTTGGATGACTGTCTGCGTGGAGTTTGCACATTCTCCCCCTGTCTGCGTGTGTTTCCTCCAAGTGCTCCGGTTACCTCCCATCACTCCAAAGATTTGCAGATTAGGTTGATTGGCCATACTAAGTTGTCACAGGATGTCAGGAATTAACAGGGTTATTATGTGGGGTTATTGTTATACATTGGTGGGATTGTTGTCACTGTCAGCTCGATGGGTTGAATGGCCGCCTTCTGCACCATAAGAATTTTTTTGATTTTGACTGAGAGGCACAGAAACTAGAAGTAGGTGTTGGCCATTCGACCCTGCTCTGGCCTTCATTTTGATCATGGCTGAATGTCAAATTCAATACCTTGATCTGCCCCTTTCTCTCAATATCCCTTCATCCTTTAGCCCAAAAGCTATATTTAATTTCTTCCTGAAATCAGGCAGCATTTTGTCCTCAGTTACATTTGGCGCTCATGAATTCACCACCCTCTAGGTGAAGAAGTTTCTCCTCATCTCAGTTCTAAAAGATTTACCCCTTATCCTCAAACTATGACCTTTAGTTCTGGACTTCCCTACCATTGGCAACATTCTTTCTGAATCTACCCTGTCAAAACCTGTTAGAATTTTATAAGTTTCTATAAGATCCCTGTCACTCTTCTAAACTCCAGTGAACATAATCCTAAATGATTTAGTCTCTTTTGATATGACAGACCTGCCATCCTGGAAATCAGCTTGGTAAACCTTTGTTCTACACCCTCCGCAGCACGTTGGCACAGTGGTTAGCACTGCTGCCTCTCAGGGCCCGATTTTACCAGTTCTAAGTGCTGAATCTGGGCACAATTCAGATCCGACTTGCAAACTTGTTCTCAGGCACCCCCATACACACTCAGCCTGAAAAAGAAATCGCGAGTCTGACTCACGCTGTGGGCAGGGCTTATTGCACCTGAAATGCAGCAGCTCCAATCGGAGCTTTGAACTGCGCATGTGCAGTGAGAAAAATATTTGAAAAATCTTGCCCTTGTCACATTTCTCCCAGGCCACAAAAAGCAGATAAAGCAGCTTGGGAGCAATGGCCTTTAGAGATATCACCACATCCCCACAACATAACTGTCCCCTTACCTACCCACCCCCCCACTATCCAGGTCAATCGTAATCCCCTACCCCCCTCTTCTCCCACTGATCACTCGCAGAGTAGCAGTGGTTCCCCCCACTCATCCCCACCAGAGATCCATCTGGCCTTCCTTCTCCCTCACCCCACCCGCCCAGACCCCCCCACCTTCCGCATTCCCCCCCTCAGCAGAGAATGATCTAGCCTGCCTCCCTCCATACCCCCTACCACTGATCTGAGTCAAATAGCCACCAGAAGCTCTAAACTTATCTCCTCAGAAGCTGGAGTGCCCAAAACACACCTTTGCTGAGTATGTCTGTTTTGCATCAAATCTGGACATGTGAATGTGATGGTAAAGGGGGAAATGCAGTAAAGCTGTGCAGGCAGCCCATTAATTCAATTTAAATGCATGCAAATATTTCGGGCACGGTTCTGAATGCAGCCATTTTCGGGCCTTGGTAAAGTGGGTATCTGCATGGAAGCAGGCGTGGATCATACTATTCACCTCACGACTGACTTTACTGTTTTCAAAGGTGATGCAATGGTAAAATCGAGCCCACAGGATCAGGGACTCGGATTTGTTTCCCAGCTTGGGTCACTTGGGGAGTCTGCACATTCTCCCCATGTCTGTGCGGGTTTTCTCCAAGTGCTTTGGTTTCCTTCCACAGTCTGAAAGACATGTTCGTTAGGTGCATTGATCACGCTAAATTCTCCCTCAGTGTACCCAAACAGGTGTCAAACTGTTGCGACTAGGGTAACTTCATTGCAGTGTTAATGTAAGCTGACACTAATAAATAAACATTAAACTCTCTAGCAGCAAAAGCCTTCCTCAGATAAGGACACTAAAACTGCACACAATATTCCAGGTGCGGCCTCACCAATGCCCAATACAATTGCAGCAAAACATTCCTATCCCTATACTCAAATCCTCTCGCTATGAAAGCCAACATACACCCTTCTTTATTGCCTGATATGCCTGCCTGCTTACTTTCAGTGATTCATACACTAGGATTCCAAGGTCTCATTGAGTATCCAACTCTCTTAATTTGCACCCATTCAAGTAATAATCTATCTTCTTATCGTTACTACCAAAGTGCATAACCTCACATTTATACTGCATCTGCCATGCAGATGTCCATATACTCAGCCTGTCCAAATCATGCTGAAGTATCTCTTGGCCAGGTCGTTATTGTAAATGCAAATTAGTTCTTAATTGACTCAGGCGGCTAAGTAGAGGTTAAACAAAATAAATAAAGTGCATGTTGCAAGTATGATTTTTGATATTCACATGCATAAAATTCCTACTTTCTCTCAACTTCAATCCCTCAACCTAAATTTATGTTGGGCAATCAGCTTTAAGCCTAGTGTTGACATTTTATGTATGTCCCTTCCTTATCCATAACAATTAATGTCACTTCTGATTTTCACTGCAGCAGAACATCAATGATCCAGACTGTCGCATTATTATTTTCTGTCTTTGATTCCCAAACATTAATCGTCCACAGTCATTGACAATCAGAGGATTGATGGAAGCCCCCAGCTCAGGAAAAGAACATCATGATATATTTTTTGTTTGGGTTTTTGGCACATTTGTTTGAGACAGTTTGGAAAACAAGACAAAGTTAGGTTAGACTCATAGAATCCGTACAATGCAAAAGGAGACCATTCAGCTCATTGAGTCTGCCTGACCACAATCCCACCCAGGCCCTATCCCCAAAACCCCACACATTTACCCTAGCTAGTTCCCCTGAGTGTCAATTTAGCATGGCCAATCCACACATTTTCGGACTGTGGGAAAAAACCAGAGCACCCAGAGAAAACCCATGCAGACTTGTGGAGAACACGCAAACTTCTCATGAACAGTGACCCAAGCCAGGAATTGAATCCAGGTCCCTGGTGCTGTGAGGCAGCTGTGCTAACCATTGTGCCACTGTGCCAATTGAATACCAGGCTTACCTGTGCCGTTGATCATATCACAATAAGGGTCATCCCAGAACGTGAGTTTTCTAAAAACAAAACAAAAATTATGCTTCATGTTGTAGTAAAATTGAACAGATTAGATTAAAAATATTAGGATGTTATAGATAATGATGATGCAGATTATGAATGGTAAAATGAGGGATTTCATATGGTACATTTTGTATCTGGTAATCCTGATTAACTGCGCATCGCATCACCATCTAAATGTAGATTTAAATTGTAGATTAAGACATATACACAACTAAGGTGTAAGCTGGGCAAAGTTAGTACTATGGATATTAAAACAGAAAATGTAAACTCAGTAGGTCTGGCAGCATCTGTGGAGAGAGAAATAGAATTAACATTTTGAGTCCATTTAACCCATCTACAGAACACCATGGCTAAACTTCCCAGTCCTGCCCACTGTGGGAATCATGGTGGGTGGGATGGAAAATTTGGCAGACAATTTAAAGGTCCTATGACTCAGGTGGGAATTTCCTGCCTCAGGGTGGATGCAACTGAAAAATCTCACCCAATTTGCATTAGTTTGAATACTTTGGCCCTTTGCTTTAACAAAATGTGATATCTTATGTCATAGGATCCCTACAGTCCAGACGGAGGCCAGTCAACCCACTGGGCATCTTGGGGTGGGGGTTTGAATTTTGGAGGAGTGGCTTGGGGGAGCTGACCATCCTGGGGAGAGGAAAAGCCCCCTCCAACTCTGAGGAAACCTTCAGAGTGAGGTGTCCCTTCCTGTTTGCCCAAGACAGGGAAAATTATTCCAATTTTCCTACTTTTCCCACACCCATTCCCATCAGCCAAAGAATTGAGGCTGGGCAGGATAAGGCCATTAAGTTGCTACTTAAATGCTTTCGTAAATGAATGGGTGAGTTTCCCAGCCAGTGGCTTGGGCTGTGGATTCCTGTGGCGGGGGGTAAGAGGGTGAGGGGGGGAGGATCTCATCCATTAAATTTTACACTCTCCCAACAATTCCCATCCCAGAACCCACCTTGGGGAGGGACAGTAAAATTCTGCCTCTAGATTTTGGTGAGTACACCGTTTTAGCATTTAAATCATGATGAACATTATAAAAGGATTGAGTACCTGTTGTTAGTATCTGTATATTTTAGTTAGAGTATTTTTTGGAAATGATGGCCGAGATTGCCTGGTCTCCCAGCCACATGTTTCCCGGTGGTGGAAGGCAGTGTGCCGTTCACCAAAGGCAGGATTCTTTACTCCCACCCCTGTCAATGAGATTTCCCATTGGTGTCACCCACGCTTATGGGTAGGGGTGCACTGATGGCAGGACTGGGAAATCCCACTGGCGTGAACAATTGGAGAATTTCCACTGTTTTGTTTTGACACAAATGTTTAGAAGGCATTCAAATGTATCTTATCAAAGGTGCTCAGGGAACACTCGAAGAGGTGGCTACAACCTCATTTCACTCTTACGTGTTATTCATCCAGCTTTCAATCACTCCAACTTTGTTAATGCCATCTTCTCCAGTGTACACTTTATAGGGTCCATCAGCTGTTCCGTTGTACTAGAGACACAGACAAATCAAACATGTCAATCAGTCACAAATGCATCATTATAAACTGTAGCAATAGTGCAAGAGATAAAAACAATTGTCAGAGCAAAACTACTAAAAACCAAACCAACTGATGGACCAATTTGTTTTCCATAGCCTTGCCAACAATTTTCTGATAAACTCTGGATCACTTCAGACTTCTTGTATTCCAAATCCTGTTCCATAAAGGCCAATTTATAATTTGCCTTCCCAATTACTAGCTGTACATGCATACTAACTTTCCATGCTGTTTGTAAAAACCCACTAAGTCTCTCTGAACATTAACATTTCAAACTTTCGTGCCTTTTAAAAGTTTTTTTTGGTTGGTATCAATTAAGTGAATAACTACACACTTTACTACATTAAACTTCATCTGCCTCTATGGTACCCACTCACTTAATCTGTCTCCATCTCTTTGTAGTCTCTTTGTGTCCACCTCACAGCTAACCTTCCCACCTGGCTTTTTATCCAAAGGAAAATTAGATATTTTACTTTCTGTATCTTTGTCTAAGTCTTCATTGTAGATTGTAAAAATATAAGACGAGATTCTCTGGCCTCCCAGCCACATGTTTCCTGCCAGCAGGAGGTGGCGTGTTGTTTGCTAGCAGCAGGATTCTCTAATCCCTGTCAATGGGAATTCCCAATGACATCACCCTTATTCCGGCAGGAAATCCATGGTGCTGCCAGTAGGACCGGAGAATCCCGCTGGCATGAATGGCTGGAGAATTCAGGCGATGAAGCACCAGCATTCAGCCTAGCAGCACTCTACAATAGTTAAGATGCATCAATATATTCTGGTTCATTATTCCCTGTCTGTTAGCCAACCCTCCATCCATACTAATATATTAACACCGACACCTTACATTTAAATCCATGAGCCCTAATCAGTGGAAAAGGGGCTTTAAAGAATTAAGGGGTCACTGGGCAAAGCAGTAAAATACAAAGAAGGAAAACTTTATCATCAGCCAGCATTGCTGGCTTCACTACATAGTGACTTGTTCTCAAATTAATGTTGAATAAATATTCTGATTTTTCTCCAGCAGCAAACTTTACCAGCCAGCTCCACATGGTTTTCGAATTGATATTCAACATGTTCAGGAAATCATATTTATCACATGTCTCTCTGTGTTCCTCTGAAGCTCCATCACAAGGTTTATAAAATCTAACAGTTAATCTTTGAATACTCACTGGGTAAAATAAACCAGTTGTTGTATCCTTTGAAAGTGATTTTTGCAGTATTGGATCATCATAACCCCAAAGTAACTCTGCCACTGTTCTATTCTGGAACAAGGATGCATTTGCCTTGTTCAATACTGAATTGACAACACTATGAAGAAGTGGCGGATAGAGAGATGGTGCAGCCTGTAAAAGACAAAGATATTTCAGTATTCAGCAACTTCCATACACAGAATCTATACCATGTTTATAGTTCTATTTGTTATCTATCAAACAGAATTGAATGTCCAAGAAGTGTTTTATACAGAAGGGAGGAAGCTACATTTGTCACAAATCGTCATTCTACCCAGATAATCTTTAAATGTTGTCATTGTCACTGGAAAATTTATTCACTGGTTAACTGGAGAAAATTTTCCCCTTGTTTGTTTCAGGGCTAAATGTTTAAGTCAGGATGATGAGCGATTTCAGGATTCCTGATCAAATCCTAGGCTGTCTGATTTTTGGGAATGCCTTTGAGAAGGATCTGAGCTGGTTCCTGTCAAAAGCCCATATCTAGTACTTTCAACCTGGCCAGCTCCCTTGTGAAGATAGACATCGGCTACTCCTCCACAAGTGTTGGGCCAGGCAACTCTGCAAAGGACATTGGAGGATATTTGAAAAGATGATTTCCAAAGATCCACCCTATGCCAAGCTATGGCACTGAACCCACTCACATGGCTCCTCATGATCTCGATGCTAATCAATGCATTTCCATCCATCACCTCATGTCCCCTACTCCAAACCATGGCTCATACATGCCCATGTATCCATTACACACTGTACAGACCGATGTAGCCTAAATTGACAATAATATTGCTGAAAAAAATATTTTAAAAAACTTCCATTCTTTCAGAACTTTCTACTATGTTATTAAAAAAAGTCCTTTAACTGCAAGAAAATAAAATGTCATTCATCCAGACCCTTTAATGTAAGAATAACAGAAATCACAAACCCTTGAAACCACTTAATCCTGTTTAAATAAACATTGTGAAAACCAGATCTGTCAATCAAGCAGTGTGGCACAGTTAATGAATATCTGGGCTTTTACCAAGCCTCATTATGTATTCTTGGTTAAGAGCCCATTAGAGTTTTAAAACACCTGAACCCCAGATAAAACATTGTTTGACTGACAGCTCTGCTCTCTGGCTAAGGTTAAGAGGATTCACATTCCTACAGTTTTGAAACTTTAAAGGGGCTGGATAAAAACATTTTTCTAAATAAAGTGGAAATTTATCAATGAATGACTATTTGTTTTAAAGCATTTTTACACATAATACGATCTACTTTAGGTTTCATTGTTTCTACACACCTCTTGAGGAAATGTCACAACAATGCCCTGGAGGGGATTGAGGGGCCATATGTGTTTGTTGGGCCATGGATGGAGGATTGAGGAGGTGGCGGGATAAAGGAATGTGAGGGAAGAGGGTTGGCAGACCTCCCAGTTTTTAACTGTAACTGGGCCAAAGCCTCAGGGCACAAAGGTGTTCCTTTTAAACAGCCCGTTCAGCACCCTCTGTGGCTGTCTCCAAACTTTTTCTTAGGTCAATTGGCCCAACTCAGTCCACACCTGTACTCACAGTAACCACCACCACCTCCAATCCCCTCAGCGCCAACTCCAGCAAGAAAATCCTGCCTTCGTGGGCACTTTCTCCCGAGGCTGGTGGGTGGAGCTGGGAATATTCCAAATTGCTACCTGCTACTACCCGCCTTGAGGATGAAAGCCTAGCCAATATCTCCAGATGTGCCTTGTTGTAGTATGTTGCTTCATAACACTTCTGTGAAGCTATTTCAGACATTTCATTATGTTATAGATGCTATAAAAATATAAGTTGTTGTTGGTCTATGTATGTCTATTTCAACATATAGCTTTCAGAGTTTGCCATTCTGTACAGGCTTCGAACTCTGCACCACTCAAGTAACTACACTGTGCAAAGTGCAAATCCAAAAGATTCAATCAAGCTCTTAAAAATATTGTGTCAGCTTGGAGGGGCTATCCAAAGAGAAAACAACATGAAAATTCCCCTAATGTTAAGTACCTGGGCTGCTTCACGAATGTGTGGCCTTACAATGAAAGACAAGGTGTAAAAATTGGATTCCCCCACCCCTAGCCTGGTGGTTGGACATGGCTAGCCATTGACTGCCAATGGGATCTTTCAGTCCTGCTGATGCCTAAGCATTTTGGTCACTCACAAGACATGCTGCCGGGCAAGCTACTGTGGAGGCTTGCATCAGCAGTACTGGAAGCTGTGCCAGTGGGAATGGCTGGAAAATCCCGACCAACACATTTGATTTTCAACATTAAATGTATTGATATAATACTTAAGTCTATTCTAGACCTTTGTCTGCCATTGCATCAGTTGATTACCCAATGGAAAATTTCATTCAGGGCTTCCGCTAATCAAGGGGCCACTTACTATATAGAAATATCATCACAAAGTGTGCGGAATGAGTGCAGAATTAGCACTAGAACTTGTCCTGAAAATTTAATCCTGCCTTTTTATGATTGATATTTTCAATAAGTGTTGCTTACTGCAGCAGCAAGGTTGAGGGCTGTGATTTGCTCCGTGTCTGAGCCAGCAGACATGTTAGGTTGAAAGACGGCTGAGAAAGGCTGTAAGTATGAGATTGTGTGATCATTGTTTACAGAAACGATGTCCTTCGGAAGCTGCCGTATCCTGGAAGAGTAAATAAAAGTCAGGAAAAGCATTGTGTTGAACAACAACAAGGTGTGGAATCATAACAATTTACAGCAGCTTCGGTGCAAGAATAATGAGATATCTCAGTCACACATGCTATATTGAAAGAAATAAAACTACTGCACTCTGTCCAATGTCAAATTTGAACTAGTATTTTATGGATAAAGTATATTTTATTGGAAAATAAGCAACTTAATTTATGCATTAGCATTAATGTAATGAATGTTTGAAAATATACCATGGGGAGAAATAGATGTGAATCTGTAACAGAAAGGATGGAAAAACTGGAAAGATGATGTTGATATTGGTGAGCTGAGGCAAGAAATGGAATGGAAAAACTTAAAAACGAAAAGGGGCAAAATCTTGCATACAAATACCAGTGAATATTGTAGAAATACTATCATAGTGAAGCATTAGTCCGAAAGACATGTTGGTGAGGTGCATTTGCTATGCTAAATTCTCCCTCAGTGTACCCATGCAGGTGCCCGAGTGTGGTGACTTTCACAGTAACTTCATTGCAATGTTAATGTAAGCCTGGTTGTGACACTAATAAATAAACTTGAACTTAAACTCTGTAAATCACATTAAAAGAAGAGAATGAACTCACTGGTGGTAATTTGGTGTAACTGAAATTATGCTGGTTAGTTCTATATGTTAAGACCTGGACACTTTTTTGTAAATGTTTGCTGTTTTTGTGATGGGTTGTATAGATTGAGAAAAGTTGCTGCCTATTCGAGTTAATCCTCAACAAAGTGACTATTAAGCAATATGGCCAGCTATGCCAACACTCACAATTTCAACCTAAAATTGAGCTCAGTAATACCAATTCCACTGTTGCATAAATTACAATTCAAACTCATAAAAATCAAGAGGTTTGGTATAAAAATCATGAGCTTCTTTTTTTTCAAACATAAAATATTATGGATTGAACGTTAGTTTATAAATCTCATATTTGATCTTTAATAGGTTGTATGAAGTTGCCCTTAATCCCACAGTTTAAGATGGTTGATTAAGAATAACTAAGAATCTAATTAACAATATGGTATTCAGGAATTTTTGATCTCCCCAGATTACTCTATCTGTTTAATTTTCTTCCATTTCCAGTGCAGGTTGATAAGGTTGTATAATGTTGATAAACTGTCCCATAAGGAAGGAAATTGAGTTCCCAGCTTTTGTATTTGCTCAGTTTTGCTAACCAGTAATCTCTGACTATTGGCTTCCCAAGGTAACACTGTTAAAACTCACTCCATTATTCTGATTTATAGACCCAGGCTTCTGTGGTCCAAGATTCAATTGTTGAGCTACAGTAGTAGATTTTAGAAGTAAACATGGGTTACAATACAGAGGTTACACTCCTGTTACTGGAACAACAAAAAACCTAAAGAGAAGCAATGTTTAGTTGTAAATGACCCTGATGACAGCATTAAGACTCAGAGCAAACTAGATCTCCAGTGCTACTGAGTGTCCATATGAAAATGTAATCAGTGATGCATCATTCTCCATCAATATAAACCACGCTGGCAATAATGCCTGGTAAGCAGATACAATTTATTTGCTTGCGGAATGTGTATTTTATGTTTAGCATGTTGTGCAAAATGTTCCACTTCAAAATCCTCACATACCCACTTTGAGGGTTATTAAATCTGTAATGTTGCTACTGTGCTGCTGCTTGCTTCACCTCAGTCAGTACAGTCAGATCTCAGGCTGGAAACATGGCTTTCCTAACTGTGGACAGATGTAATATTGGCAAAGATATTTTCTGGGTGCAGCTTCTCCAGGGTCAGTACTTCAGCGTGGAAACCAAAAATTCTGATTGAAAAACACCTGCCGCAGCGCAGAGAGTAGACATGGGATTCAGAGATATGGAGCGGTATTTTCTCAAAATAGTTCTGGTAAAATATAGGCAAGAAAATGGGAGTTTTCTAGTCAATTTTTCAACAAGATAAGTAATGGTAATTTATACCATTCTGTGCAATGTAGAGTCTGTAATCTGAATCTTGCCAGTAAGGGGAGAGGAGCAGTGAGGTGATGGGTGTGGAATCTCAGCTTGCCTGAGATTGCGCTGGCTGCTGAGCTCTAAGGGTACCATTGTGCAGACCCCCCCTCTCTCCCCACCCCACTTAACAGACATTGCCGCCATCCCCATTCGCAGCCCTGGTCAGTTGCCCTACCAATTGCAGACTCGGCTGATTGTGGCCCTGACCACTGCCTGACCCCAGCCACCCAGAGGGCTTCAGTGGCCTCCAGTCCCACCAGCAAGGCCATCTGTAATCCTTCCTGGTGAGGACATTGGTTTGGCAGGCGATTAAGGTAAGTGAGCCCGGACGTCCCAGGCTCATTAATGAATGCTAAGCCGACAAGATTGAAAGAGGCGAATCCAATTGTTCACCTCTTGCCCTATCCTATTAATTCGCCACTCTATTAGTGTCTATTAGTATGGCAAGCTGGTAAGACCCTGCTCTTGTTTATGAAAGCTTTACCACTTCAATTTAAAATCAACAATCTCAGCTGTTTTCCAATTGTATTTCACCCTCGGAACAACTTCATCTTTTGTCTGAAAGATTTAACAAATGAAAACTGTTTTGATATCTTATTGTTATTGACAAATTGAGGGACATGTTTATTTTTAACCCCTGTCAGTATTAATATGATCATCAGAGCAGATACAGATTAAACTCTGATAAAGTTCTGACAAAGTCATCCAGACTGGAAACATTAGCTCTATTCTTATTTTTGAGACCAGGATAAGATCAACCATAATCATGGTTAAATGGTGGAGTGGGCTTGAAGAACAGAGTTGCTTAATCCTGCTCCTAATTTCCATGTTCCTATGTTCCTATATTCTCTCTCCACAGATGCTGTCAGACCTGCTGAGATTTTCCAGCATTTTTTGTTATTGCTTCAGATTCCAGCATCCACAATATTTTGTTTAACAGATTAAACTGTACTGTTTTCAAAATCAACACTTCCTTGTCTGAACTTGAAAAAATAATCCTTCTCTGTGCCACTGGAAATTTTATTAGGTTCATACCTTCATACTGACTGTTAATCTGAGTGAGATCAACATTTTTTCTGAATCTTGGGAATTTTGTGTGTAGCCTACATTCATTATATTCTGATTTGAGACTGGCTAACCTCAATTGTGATAGAATCATTTCTATTAACATCTCAAACTTTCATCCTGCCCAGGTGTGATGTTGATAAGTTTATTTAATTAACTGGCATTAACACACATTTTTAATTTGTTAAAACATCTTATTATGAGACTTATTTCAACAGTTTAATTGTTTTGTCAACCTGCCCAAAGCGCTACATTAGTAATACAAAACCTTGCATACAAACTGCACATTTGGAAGAATAAAAACTATCATAATCCTGTCAGCTTTTTTTGCAATTCTGGGGCACCAGATTATAGGAAAATCATAGAGTTATAGAGGTTTACAGAATGAAAACTTCGACCCCACTTGTCCATGCTGCCCTATTTGTTAACCCCTAAGCTAGTCCCAATTAGCCATGTTTGGCCCATATCCCTCTATACCCATCTTACTCATGTAACAACTTAAATGCTTTTTAAAAGACAAAATTGTACCCATCTCTACCACTACCTCTGGCAGCTAGTTCCAGACACTCAACACCCTCTGTGTGAAAAAATTGCTCCTTGAAACACTTTTCTGTTTCTCCTCTCTCACCTTCAACCTATGCTCTCTAGTTTTAGACTCCCCTACTTTTAAGAAAAATAGCTGATCTATGTCCCTCATTATTTTATAGACCTCTATAAAACCAAGCCTTCTATGGTCTAATGGAAAAAGTCCCAGACTGTCCAGCATCTCTTTCTAATTCAAACCATCAAGTCCCAGTAGCAACCAAATAAATATTTTCTGCATTCTTTTTAATTTAATAATATCCTTTCTATAATAGGGTGACCAGAACTGTACACAGTATTCCAGGTGCAGCCTCAACAAGATGTCCCAACTCCTGTATTCAATGTTCTGACCAATGAAACTAAGCATGCCGAATTCCTTCTTCACCAATCTGTCCACATGTGACTCCACTTTCAATGAGCTATGAACCTACATCTCTAGACCTCTTTGTTCATTACTCTCCCCAACTCCCTACCATTAACTGAGTAAGTCCTTCCCTACTTCAATCTACCAAAATGATCACTTTGCATTTATCTAAATTAAACACCATCTGCCATTCGTCAGCCCACTGGCCCAATTGATCAAGATCCCACTGCAATCCAAGATAACCTTTCTCACAGTCCACTATGCCACCACTCTTGGTGTCATCTGCAAACATACTAACCATACCTCCTAAATTCTTATCCAAATCATTAACATAAATGACAAAAAACAATGGATCCAGCACTGATCCCTGAGGCGCACCACTGCTCACAGGTCTCGTTTGAAAAATAACCTTCTACAATCACCCTCTGTCTACTGCCATCAAGCCAATTTTGTACCTGTTTGGCTACCTCACCTTGGATCCGGTGAGATTGAACCTCATGCAAGAATCTACCAATGTGGCACCTTGTCAAAGACCTTGCTAAAGTCCATACAGATGACATCAACTGCACTGCCCTCATCTACCTTCTTGGTTACCCCTTCAAAACACTCAGTCAAATTTGTGAGACATGATACTCCACTCACAAAGCCATGCTGAGGGTCCTTAATCAGTCCTTGCCTCGCTAAGTGCCTGTAGATCCTGTCTCTCAGAATACTTTCCAATAACTTACCCACTACAGATATGAGGCTCACTGGCCTGTAATTCCCATGCTTTTCCTACAGCCCTTTTTAAACAAAGACACAACTCTCCAATCTTCAGGCACCTCACCTGCCACTGTCAGTGATTCAAATATCTCTACTAGGAGACCTGCAATTTCCACCACAGCCTCCTTCAACATATGCTTCATCAGGTCCCAGGAATTTAACTACCTTGATGTGCTTTATTCTTTGTTATGTGGTACCCTCAAGACATCACTATTTATTTCCCCATGTTTCCTAATATCATGCTTTTCTTAACAGTAAATACTGATGAAAAATATTCATTTGACATCTCACCATCTCTTGTGGATCCACACATAAATGATTTTGTTGTCTTTAAAAGGCTCTAGTCTTTCCCAGTTACTCTTCTGTATTTATGTGTCGTAGAAGCTCTTTGGATTCTCCTTTGCCTTATCTGCCAAAGCAATTTCATGCCTCCTTTTTGCCTCCCTGATTTCTCTCTTAATTTATTCTTATACCTTCTGTACTCTTCAAAGGATTCACTTGATCCCAGTTGCCTGTGCATGTTGTGTGCCTCTTCTTTCTGCATGACCAAGGCATCATTATCCTTAGTCATTCAGGGTTCCCTACTTCTGCCAGACTTGGCCTTCGCTCTAAGAGGAATGTGCTTGCCCTGAACCTTGGTTAACACACTTTTGAAAGCTTCCCACTTACCAGACGTCCCTTTGCCTTGCCCCAATTTAGAACTTTAACTTTTAGGCCAGACTTATCATTCTCCAAAGCTATCTCAAAACTAATGGAATTATGTTCGCTGGTCCCAAAGTGATCCCTCACTAACACTTTTATCACCTGCCTGTCCTTATTTTCCAAGAGGAGGTCAAGTTTTGTCCCCTCTCTAGTCGGGCCATCCATAAACTAAATGAGAAATTCCTCCTGAATACACTCAACAAATTTTTCTCCATTCAAACCTCTAATACTATGGCTGTCCCAGTCAATATTGAGAAAGTTAATATTTCCTACTATTGCCACCTTATTTTTCTTGGCGCTATCTGTAATCTCCTTACATATTTGCTCCTCAATTTTTTGCTGACTATTTGGGGGCCTATAGTACAACCCTATCAAAGTGATTTCCCCCTTCTTATTTCCCAGTTCTATCCACATAGACCTAGTGTGTGAAGCTTCAGATACATCCCCCTCTGCCATAATGGTGGAATTTTTCATCTGATATTCTTCATTAAAATTATGGTTAAAATGAGTGTCATTGCAGGAAGTTGAGCAAGTGATGTAACATAGGGTTACCTAAGTATGTTTGAGGATAATGTCACATCTGAAGCCATGCTAGAGGATATTAATGTATATAGTTTGATCTGTTCCTTGTGAAACATTGTAATCTACCTACCAGGCGATTAAAAATATTATCTGACCTTTTTGTTGTAACCTTTGGAATTATCAGAAGTAGATAAAATGATTGGCGGGGATTATAGTGATGCAGGACGGATATGATATGATCAAACAAGGAGATTAGATGCTATCAGAGACCACAAGACCATTTCCAAAATATGCCATATCTTTAAAATTTAATCCTTCATCCCTTTTAATTTTTACATATACGGGGCTTGCCACAAGATATATTTATTTATATTCTCATCAGTTTATCCCTGTCTTCATCTCCTGAAACTTTTGAATTCTTCCTGAAGTATTGTTCCAGGGCGAATGCCAAAAGTTCTCCCATTGTTCATGTGAGGCCTTATATTTAGGCTGTTTGCTATATCATAGAATCATATTATCTATGGCACAGAGACAGACTCTCCAGCCCAATCTGGTCCATGCCAACCAAAAATCCCATTTAAGTGAACCAATTTGCCTGCATTTGGCCCATAACTCTCTAAACCTCTCCTATCCATGGAGCTGTCCAAATGTCTATTAAGTGTTGTTAATGTCCCTGCCTCAACCACTTCCTCCTACATGGAGCATCACACTCAAACTTGATGCCATACTCAGCCAACATCTTACAGAGGGATGTAGACAAATTAAGTGAGTGGGAAAACAACACAGCAGATGGAATATAATTTAGAAAAATGTACATTTTTACACTTTGGTAGGAAGAAAGAGCTGAATATTATTTGAATAGAGAGACTGCAGAAAGCTGCAACACAGAGGGATTTGGGGTCCTTGTGCATAAATCGTAAAAAGCTAGCATGCAAATTCAGTCAGTAATAGGGAAAACAAATGGAATATTGGCCTCTATTTCTAAAAGAATAGGGTAGTGGCATAGGGAGATCTTGCTAAAACCTCCCTAGAGGTTAGACCATGCCTGGAATACTATGAATAGTTTTGGTCCCTTCATCTAAAGAAGGTACACTGGCATTGGAGGCAACATAGGACATATTCACGAGGTTGTTTCCAGGGATTTTTTTATGAGGAGAAGTTGAGGAGATTGAGCCTGGAATTTAGAAGAATAAGAAGTAACCTTATTGAGACATGAGAGAGTGTAGGCCCAAAGGGCATAATTTCAGAGTAAAAGGTTTCTTACTTAAGATGGAGATGAAGATAAATTTCTTCTTTCAGAGGGTAATGAATTTGTGGAATAGAGGTCAACATTCCACTTGCTTTCCCTATTAGCAATGGAACTTGCATGCTAGCTTTTTACGATTTATACACAAGGACTCCAATTCTTTACCATACAGGGCTACAAAGGCTGGATCATCAAGTATGTTCAAGGCTGAGATAGAAAGATTTCTAAGGAGATGGGGAACAAAAGATTTGGAAATAACATGGGAAAGTGGAGTTGAGGATTAGTCAGGATCTCATTGAATGGCAAAGTAGACTCGATGGGCTGAATGACCTACTTTTGATTTTTCAAGGATGGCAATTAGCAACAAGAGTCCTTACACTGGAGTGATAAGGTCAGTTCTCCCACCCTGATTGCCTCACGAACTCAGCACAGGCCAAGGTCGATTGAACCATCCTTGTATACATGGCTGAGACACTCACTGGAAGAATTCACTGTGATATTTTCAGATATTTCCCCATGAAGCCGAACTAAAAGGTTTGATTGGAAAGTTAATGTCCCAATAGTTGAGTGTCACAACAGCAGAACAGATCATGTAATATAACTGTGGGGCCAAACTATCAAGAATTTATCTTAGTTACATCCAGTGTTATGACGTGTACCTGTAAGTATAGGGTCCCCTTTGCTCAAGCATTGGTTTAGCTCCATGATTCATAATTTCTGATGGATTTTTCACATGAAAGAGCCAGAACTGCCTGTAGATAGGACTCCCTGTTTGTATCCAGTTTTCATATGCGAGTGTGCCTTCTTCAAGAATGCCCTCCTATAATAGTATTTAAAAAGAGAATTGTTGTTAGACATCAATAACCAGAAGTAGGACTTCACTAGTACTGAAAGATTCAATTCCTTCATCATTAAAGAAAACCAATCAGCCCACTTCTCCAAGCAATGTGGTGTTCTTGACTTAACATGAAATGTCTTCCACACTAATGACTTATACTCCTCAACCCCCTGGAAGGATTAGGGACATGCTACTTACATACAGTGAATGGGTAAGTGAGTTAATATTAATGCAGGTGGATGAAGGAGAAGGATGAGGTTGATAGTGGGAAGCAGAGGAAGCTGTACTTGTGGCATTGATCAGCAACAGTGCTGGTGAGAAATTGGCAAAAGATCCTGAAGTCTTCTTCCATCACAGCAGTGATGTGACCAATAAATCATCTGCTTTCTATGAAATACAACTGCATTGAGAGCACCCAAGTTGCGAGTGACAGAAACATCAGATGATTATATATCATACTGATATGCAGAATCTGTCTCTTCACTGCTCCCATGTCCAGTGAAGTCAAGAAATGTTTCTCAAATGGAGTCAAGGACACAAAGTGCCTGAAATTCTCATTTATTCCTTTCTGTATTTCCATCTTCTGTCAACAGCTGATTTTTTTCATTCATTTGTGAGACATGGGTGTCTCTGGCTGGCCTGCATTTATTTATTACCCGTCGCTACTTGTCTAAGGGCAGTTGAGAGTCAACCACATTGCTGTGGCTCTGGAGTCACGTGTAGGCCAGACCAGGTAAGGATTGCAGATTTCCTTCCCTAAAGGACATTAGTGAATTAGATGGGTTTTCTCAACAATCGATAATAGTTTCACGGTCATCAGTAGATTCTTAATTCCAGGTATTTCTATTGAATGGCGGGATTTGAACTCTGATCTCCAGAACATGAACTGAGTTTCTGGATTAATAGTCTAGCGTTAATAACACTAGGCCATTGCCTCCCCCTGGAGGATGGCTGGAAATTGGCTGACAAAAATATTGCTCAGCTGTTTGAATTAGGAAGTTGCAGTTTATTTTTCTCCCAGTTTTTACAAAAGAATCCATGCTGTTTATGAAATGCTTTGTGAAAGCCAGCAGAGAGAGAGGGAGCAAGCTTTAACCTGGATTCAAACCCAGGTGTTCAAGATGTGAGGCACACTTTAAAGTGTGATAGTAAAGTACATATCTCAGTCAGCATCAGATGATTTTAACAAGTGAATGAACAAAACAGGAATCTATCAGCACACTCATATCATTAATGTCAGCATCATAGGTAGGATTGTACACTGTCGTTTGAGCCAGACAGAATATTCCTGCCTGAGATCAACAGACACTCCCATTGTCCATCTCTCACCTGCTCCGATTCTGTGGAGGGTGAGGCGGTAGAATTCTGGTGATAGTGTCACAGAAACATACGTCTAAAGATAAGGGTCGGCATGTTAATTCAGATCTTTAAAGCAAAAGTAACAACATTCATGTGGAAAGTTAAATACCTTATTTATTGTATCGTGGATTATTTTATCTCCAACTGGGATTAGAACGCCACCAAGTATCAACAACGATGCACCAGCAAAAAGTCCAATGTAAACTAAATATTTTTTGTCACAATGCATTATTCCCAATCAGTCTCAGAACAGATAAAGTTGCAGCAGCTAGCAAATGATGCAAAAAGACAGCTCAAGAAATTGGGTGTCAATTAAATGTTCAACTTCTCACGAAAAGGGTGAAAGAACATTTGGGATCCAATCAGAACAGCAAAGCACTGATAACACGGAGTTTGACTCGTGCCAGGTTCTACATCACAACACACAAAGATCACATAACAAAGTTCACATGATAAGAAACATGCTGACAATACAAGTGGATGCAGTTTCTTATGGATCTGCTGTTGTGTCAACTTAATTTACAGGGGGAGGCCGTGGTGCAGTGATATTGTCACAGACTGATAATCCAGAGACCCAGAATAATACTTTGGGAAAACGACTTAAAACCCACCAAGGCAGATTGTGCAATTTGAATCCAATAAAAATCTGGAATTAAAAACTAATGTAAAAATCCAGTTGCTTCAGTAGTGCCTTTTAGGGAAGGAAATCTGCCACCCTTACCTATTCTGGCCTACGTATGGATCCAGATCCCCAGCAATGTAATTAACATTTTAATGCCCTGATGAGGTCAATTAGAAAAAGAAAAAGGCCAGAAGCTGTTTCCCCATGTAGACGGGATGTACAAGCATATAGCAGAATGAAGACTCAGCCATTAGGACTGATTTCTTCACTCAGAAGGTCAGGAATCTTTGAAATGTGTATGGATACTTGGTCTTGAGTATATTGAAGACTAAGAGTGATAGGTTCCTAGAATCTAAGTGAATATAGAGATATGAAGATTGGTTTCTAATTCCAGACTTTTATTGTATTCAAGTTGCACAATCTGCCTTGGTGGGAATTCAAAGCCTTTTTCCCAGAATATTATCCTGAGTCTCTGGATTATCAGTATGTGACAATATCACTGCACCACTGCCTCCCCCTGTAAATTAAATTGACACAACAGCAGATCCATAAGAAACTGCATCCACTCATATTGTCAGCATGTTTCTTATCATGTGAACTTTGTTATGTGATCTTTGTGTGTTGTGATGTAGAACCTGGCACGAGTCAAACTCCGTGTTATCAGTGTTTTGCTGTTCTGATTGGATCTCAAATGTTCTTTCACCCTTTTTGTGAGAAGTTGGACATTTAACTTTCTCCCATTTTCTTGAGCTGTCTTTTTGCATCATTTGCTAGCTGCTGCAACTTTATCTGTTCTGAGACTGATTGGAAATAATGCATTGTGACAAAAAAAAATTATTTTACATTGAACTTGTTGCTGGTGTATCATTGTTGATACTTGGTGGTGTTCTAATCCCAGGTGGAGATAAAATAATCCATGGTTGGCGCAACATCCAGGGCCGAAGGGCTTGTACTACGCTATAATGTTCTATGTTCTATGATACAATAAATAAGGTATTTAACTTTCCACATGAATGTTGTGGAAAAGAGAAGTTGAAGTTGAAGATCATCCATGGTTCAAAGTTTGGATGTTTCTTAATTTTTATGCCAATGAATATAAATAGCTAAAGGCACAATTTCCTGGGTTTTGTGCCCTGAAATGATTGAGCAATATTAAATATATGAAAAGCATGTTCTGGCCTTTAAGAACTTGTGATCTTAAAGGCGTATTGCACTAAAAACCATTCAGTTTGGTTTCTTGGTTCCTACCTTTCTGCATTATTTGCTGTCATTCCTAAATTAGTATTTCCCAGTATTAATCCCAATGCTGAAAGAGATCCCTAGCTAGATTCTATATGTTTCTTCCATTACTTTTAACGCTAATATTTTGAGAGTAGTTTTCTCAAATCTTCTTGCGATCTTGATATAGTTTGGCTCTCCTCTGTCACATTTCTACTCTCATCCATTGATGGCACTACACAATACAAGCAAATAAATAATATAATGATGTTGTAAGTTTGAACAACAACATATATTTATGTCATGCCTTTAATAAAATAAAATATCCAAGGCATTCATAGAATGAATCATAGAATCCTATAGTGCAGAAGCAGACCATTTAGCCCATCTAGTGCACTGACTCTCTGACTCTCCAACAGGGCATCCCACCCACATCATAACCCTGTAACCCCATGTATTTACTCCACTAAACCCCCTAACCTTGGACACTAAGGAGCAATTTAGCATGACCAATGCATCTAACCATACACTTTTCGAAAATTGGAGCACTTGGAGGAAACCCACATCGACATGAGGAGCATGTGCAGGCTCCACACTGACAGTGACCCAAGGCCACAATCAAACCTAAGTCCTTATGCTGTAAGGCAGCAGTGCTAACCATTGTGCCACCATGCCACTTTGGAGCAAAGTATGAGACCGAGCCACAGAAGGAGATGTAAGATCAGAGGCCAAAAAACTTTTTAAGAAGTTTCTTAAAAGGGGAAAAATGAGGCAGAGAGTTTAGAAAGTGCACAAGAGAAAAGAAGAACTATGGAAAGTTTAAAAGAGTGTTAGAGAAGAGTTTAGTCTGTGGCTCCAAAATGGACTGGCAAAGTTCTAAAAATATTGAAGGACAATAGGTAAGTAGTTTAGTGGTGACTGTTTTTGTTATCTTTCTTCTTACCTTCAAAACTCTGGTAATCTATTAGTAATTGTAAGGTTTAATTAGCAGTAGCAATGTTTCCAAATAGTAGGAGTTGTGGGAGGGTTTATTAATGATAAATTAATTCAGTAACATAAATGAATTAATAAATAAAGGTGATAAGGTGGGTATCATGTTGTGACTGCAGAATGGGGAAGCTCTGGGATGTCAGTGTAATCCACAGCAAAAACAGTGCAGTAAGTGCCTGTAACTTGAGGAGTATAACTCAGAGTTACCAAACTGGAGGCTAAGCTGCAGACACTGTGTTATCAGGATGGGGAAAAGTTATCTGAAAATTTTGTTCCAGAAGGAGATCACAGCCCTTATGGTAGGGTCTTCTGATTTATGATTAGAGGTGCCGGCGTTGGTCTGGGGTAAACACAGTAAGAAGTCTGACAACACTAGGTTTAAATCCAACCGATTTATTTGATAATAAACTCACAAGCTTTTGACCTATGGTCTTCATCAGGTGAATGAGGTGTTCTGGTCTCCAACAGCACACATAACAGCACGCACTAGTATGTGTGCTGTTGGAGCCCAGAACACCTCATTCACCTGACGAAGATCATAGAGTTGAAAGCTTGTGAGTTTACTATCAAATAAATTGGTTGGATTTAAACCTGGTGTCGTCAGACTTCTTAGTGTCTTCTGATTTAGTCAGTGGTCAGGGACAGAAGGGTGGGACTGCGAGTGAGGAAGGTATAGGACTCAGAAGGTAGAAGTGGACAAGCATCAGCCCTTATAATTGTCCAACAGATTTGAGGAATTTACAACCTATATGCAAATAGTGGCTGTGTTGCCTAATCAACACCAGGATTCAGGGCATCTGCTCTTAGAAGGGAGCTTGCAATGGGTGAGGAAAAATCCAGTTGGCATCGTCCACATTGGTACATAGATTGCACTGAGAATGAGGTAATATTTAAGGAGTATAAAGGGAGTCTTAAACATAATAATGGAGGAAGATAACATGTCAGAGGAGATGTAGTAAATCAAAGGGTAAGAACACTGTACTGAAGTGGGCTACCAATTTGAGTAATGATAATCAGAACATGGCAGAAAGGGAAAAGAACAAAAATATAGAGTGCACTAGCAGATAAAATCAGAGATTGCAAAAAATGGTAATATGGCAGAATTAAAGGGTTTATATCTGAATGTGTGCAGTCTTCAATATGTTAGCATGGATAGGAATAAATATGTATGACTTGATAGCCATTATGGAGACATGTTGCAGGAAGATGACAACTTGGATCTAAATATTGAAAAGGATAGAACATTTTAAAAAAAGGACAACTGGGAAGTAGTTGCTCTGTTATAAGACATGATCTTAGCTCAGAAAAACAAAGTGTAGATATAGTTGGCAGAGGTTAGAACTAAGAAAGAGGTTACTTATAGGACTAGTTGATATGCTTCTTAATAGTAGCTACATGGTAAGATACGGTATACAGGAAGAAGTAAATGGTGGTGGTGGTGATGGTGGGGAGTGTGGGACATGCTATTGGGATAAGGAAGGTACTGCAATAATTATGAATTACTTCAATCTACATGTTGATTGGCTGAGCCAGATTAGCAAAAGTAGCCCAGAAAATAAATTTGTAATGAGCATTTGGAATAATTTCTTTGAGCAGGATGCTCTGGAGTTTACCAGAGAACAGGATATTCCAGAGTTGGTAAAGAACAATAAGGCAGGATTTGTCAATAACCCCATGTAAAGGAACCTTTAGGTTATGGTGATCATAACATGATTAAATTTCATGTTCAGTTTGCAGGGGAGAATTGTGAGTCTAAGACTAGTGTTTTATGTGTAAAGTTTATTTCATTAGTGTCACTAATAGACTTACATTAATACTTCAATGATGTTACTGTGAAAATCCCCTAATTGCCATTCTCGGACACTTGTTTCGGGTACAGTGAGGGAGAATTTAGCATGGCCAATGCATCTAACCAGCACATCTTTTGGACTCTGGGAGGAAACCGGAACTCAGGAGGAAATGCATGTAGTCATGGGGAGAATGTGCAAACTCTGCACAGACAGTGACTCAGGGCTGGGAATTGAACCCGGATCCCTGGCGCTGTGAGGCAGCAGTGCCACCCACTGTGCCACCATACCACCCATGCCACCATGCAAGCCCAAATAAAAGTACTTATAAGGGTATAAAAGCAGAATTAACTAAAAAATGAAGGGGTACATGTTTATAGTTCATTGAACGTGGAATCACAGGTGGACAGAATGGTGAACAGAACGTTCGGCATGTTTGGTTTCATTGAAATACAGATGTGGGAATATCTTGTTGAAGTTGTACAAAAGAATGGTAAGGTCACACTTGGAATACTGTGTACCCTATTATAGAAAGGATATTATTGAACTTGAAAGAGTGCAGAAAAGATTTACTAGGATGCTCCCAGGACTTGACGGTTTGAGTTATATGGAGAGGCTAAATAGACTGGGACCTTTTCTCTGGAGCATAGAAGCTTAGGGTGATCGTATAGAGGTCTATAAAATAATGAGGGGCATAGATCAGCGAGATTTTCAATATCTTTTCCCAAAGATAGTGGAGTCTAAAACCAGAGGACATAGGTTTAAGGTGAGAGGGGAGAGATACAGAAGTGTCCAAAGGAGCATTTTTTCAAACAGAAGATAGTGAATGTCTGGAATGAGCTGCCAGAGGTAATAGTAGAGGCGGGTACAATTTTGTCTTTTAAAAAGTGTTTAGAACAGTTACTTGAGTAAGATGGGTATAGAAGAATATGGGCCAAATATGGACAACTGGGACTAGTTTAGTCGTTAAAAAAAGAGCGACGTGGACAAGTTGAACCGAAGAACCTGTTTCCATGTTGCAAACTTCTATGACTCTATAACTTCACTTCACAACTATTGTGGATATTCAGTGTCCAAGACACGGTTTTACAAACTCAATATTATTGAGATTATTTACTTATTTATTTATTTCAACAGCACAAACATTAAGTGGCATTTTTTAAGCTGAAAAAACTATCGCAATGCTACATCAAACATGACACCGATTTTTAAATACGTTTCAATTCAACATTTAACAGCAAGTGGCAGAATTGCGGATCTTTCTCTGCTGAATTGTCCCAGAGCCTGAACTTCTCTCTAATCATTGGGCGGACACTGTTCGCTGAGGGACACTTCCGCCCCGCAGGATAAGCGGACATTTTACTGAGGGACACTTGTGCCCCGCTGGATGGAGCGGAAGTTGGCGGAATGGCGAGCCCGGCAGCGGGTGGAGATACTGCAAAGCGACAGCAGATCCGGGCTTTTGGCCGCCTTGTGGCAAAGGCTGCGGCCCCGGGGAGAGCAGGCAGAGAGCCCGGAGCGGCTGCAGGACACGGCTGAGGGCAAAGTGAGTGAGTGGGGCCGGGACATCCCTCTGGGCCTTGACTGAGCAGAGGCTCAGCCTGGACAGAGCCACATCCACACAGAGAGCCTGGAACCTTTACACAGACACAGCCTTATGCAGAACTCGGAACCTCATATATATACACACACAAAGAGCTTAATGCAGAGCCAGGAACCTCATACATACACACACACATCCCAGTGCAGAGCCAGGAACCTCATACACGCACAGACACAGCTGAATGCAGAGCTAGGAACCTCATACATACATACACACACACCCCAGTGCAGAGCCAGGAACCTCATACAGACATACAACCTAATGCAGAGCCAGGAACCTCATACAGACATACAACCTAATGCAGAGCCAGGAACCTCATACAGACATACAACCTAATGCAGAGCCAGGAACCTCATAAACACACACTCTAATGCAGAGCCAGGAATTTCATACAGTCACACCCTAATGCAGAGCCAGGAACCTCATACATACACACAGACAGCCTAATGCAGAGCCAGGAACCTCATACGTACACACAGACAGCCTAATGCAGAGCCAGGAACCTCATATATATACACACACACACAGCCTAATGCAAAGCCAGGAACCTCATATATATACACACACACACCCCAATGCAGAGCTAGGAATCTCATACACACACACACACCCCAGTGCAGAGCTGGGAATCTCATACACACACACACCCTAATGCAGAGCCAAGAATCTCATACAGACATACAACCTAATGCAGAGCCAGGAACCTCATAAACACACACTCTAATGCAGAGCCAGGAACTTCATAAAGACACACACCCTAATGCAGAGCCAGGAACCTCATACGTACACACAGACTGCCTAATGCAGAGCCAGGAACCTCATATATATACACACACACCCCAGTGCAGAACTAGGAATCTCATACACACACACACCCCAGTGCAGAGCCAGGAACCTCATACAGACATACAACCTAATGCAGAGCCAGGAACCTCATATACACACACACACACACCCTAATACAGAGCCAGGCACCTCATACACGAACACAGCTTAATGTAGAACCAAGAACCTCAAATATACACAAAACACACACACAGCTTAATGCAGAGCCAGAAAGCCTGACTGGCCTGAATATTATCACTGATTCCTGCTCACTGATCAGAGAGTGTGTTCTCTATTTAAATTTATTTATTAGTCACATGTAGGTTTATATGAACACTGCAATAAAGTTACTGTGAAAATCCTCTAGTTGCCATATTCTGGTGGCTCTTTGGGAACATAGAACATAGAACATTACAGCACAGAACAGGCCCTTCGGCCTTCGATGTTGTGCCGACCAAAATAAAAAGCAATGCCCCTCCAAACTAAACCATTCCCTTCTCTTCCATATACTTATCAATTAACCTCTTAAACGCCACCAAACTTGGCGCATCTACAACAACTGCAGGCAGGGCATTCCACTCCCTAATCACTCTTTGAGCAAAGAACCTACCTCTGATATCCGTCCTATAACTCATACCCCTTAATTTAAAGCTGTGTCCCCTCGTGCTAGCTTTCTCCATCCTAGGAAAAAGGCTATCACTGTCCACCCTATCTAAACCTCTAATCATCTTATATGCTTCAATAAGATCCCCTCTTAGCCGCCTCCTTTCTAACGAAAACAACCTCAAATCCTTCAACCTCTCTTCATAGGACCTGCCCTCCATACCAGGCAACATCCTGGTAAACCTCCTCTGTACCCTCTCCAATGCCTCCACATCTTTCTTATAATGTGGGGACCAGAACTGCACACAATACTCCAAGTGCGGCCGCACTAGAGTTTTGTACAGTTGCAACATGATGCTGCGGCTCCTAAATTCAATCCCCCTACCAATAAAAGCTAAGACTCCATATGCCTTCTTAACAACTTTATCCACTTGACTGCCTAAAACATTGAGGGAGAATGCATCTAACCTGCACACCTTTTGGACTGTGGGAGGAAAGTGGAGCGCCTGAAGGAAACACACACAGATATGGGGAGAATGCGCAGACTCTGAAAATTGAACCTGGGTCCATGGTGCTGTGAGGCAGCAGTACTAATCACCGTGCTGACCAAACACAATTGAATCACATTATATATAAAAGTTTGTTTCGGCTGTGCTTTCTCTGTCTTACTTCCTGGTGCTGGAATTTTTACTCTCACTTTCTTATTATTTGCCATTGTAAATTGCTGCACATTTTCCATCCCATTTTGCTTTGTCACTTTCACTAACTGTTAGCAGGATCTGGCCACTAGATAGCTTTGGAGAATTTAAAACCCTCTCAATCTGTTATTTTGTGTATTCATATTTCTGTACTCTCTCAATCCACAAATCAGCCCTTTCATTGACCTGACAGTACAGGAGAAGGCCATTCAACCTATCGAGTCTGCACTGACTCTGAAGAGCATCCCACCCAGCCCCACTTCCTGCCTCGTGC
Organism: Sphyrna mokarran; assembly: GCA_024679065.1. Taxonomy (NCBI): domain Eukaryota; kingdom Metazoa; phylum Chordata; class Chondrichthyes; order Carcharhiniformes; family Carcharhinidae; genus Sphyrna; species Sphyrna mokarran. The sequence continues at coordinate 27,852,908 of JAGIQG010000019.1, forward strand.
TTGTACGTCTTTCATAATCCACCTAACCTACACACTAAGGGACAATTTAGCAAGACTAATCCACCTAAACTGCACATCTTTGGAGTGTGGGAGGAAATCCATGCAAACCCAGGGAGAATGTGCAAATGCCAAACAGATGGTCACCCAAAGCCAGAATTGAACCTGGCTTTCTGGTCTTGTGAAGGCAGCAGTGTGAGCCACTGTGCTATTCTGTGGGACTGGTGTCTGCAATTACAATGCCCTGACTATGAATCCCTTTTCTTATTCACTGCTTTCCACTCATGTTGCTGCTCTACTGTTTTAACTGGGAGAATTGCCAAACCTTTGCTGGCTTTCTTTCTGGTTGCCCCTTTACAGCCAGTGGGCGATGGCAGGGAGGATTCCTGCAGTTTAAGTTGGGTGTAATGAATGGGAACTAATGTAAGTCAAGGCGAAGCATGACAAGTGAGTGGAGCTAGTTCAAGGTAGGATACAGGACATAAAGTTGGTCTGTCTCCACACCCTAGCTATGACTGTAATACTACATTCTTCACTCTTTCCTCCTTTATGTACAGTATGCTTTGTCCATATAGTTCATTAAAACAATACTTTTCACTGTATTTAGCATGTGACAATAAATCAAATAAAGTTCATAATGAGCTGCATGTTTAAAATGGGTGCAGGATGGAAAATTATCTAGACAGCATCAGAACAGTCAAATTTGGCTGTGATCCCATTTGCCAACCAGTGTTCACAGTGCACAGGTAGCTGGCAAGAACAATGTATCTTTGTTGTCACAAACTGAACCCTACTCCATTAGGAGAGTGCAATGTCCTTACAGTTTGCTGATAGTGTTATCTACTTATTGCTGCCTCAGTGCAGTCACGGTACATGCATGGACCCCATTAGTATTGCGTTCTGCGATTATAAATTGTAAATTTTTAAAAACCTTGCCACAAATGTCACAAAAAGCTAGATCTCAGTTTTGCCTAACGTGGAGCTTGTGACATGATTTAACAGACTTGTTTTTCACCATTCACATGTAAGCACGAGGCTGTGACAAGTATAGCTGTCGGAAAGAATTGATGCTGAGAGATGATGCAATCTGCCAGAGATGGGAGAAGCTGAAGGTGGAAATTTAATTGGATGGAGATTTTTTTAAAGTCCAAATGGGAATTAGTTACAAATTCTCAACATGAATTATGGATACGGATGAGGTTATTGAGTTGGATGATCAGCCATGATATTAATGAATGGTAGAGCATGCTTGAAGGGTCAAATGGCTTCCACTTGCTCCTATCTTTTATGTTTCTATGAACTGAATGTTTTCCCGTATTTTCCCCCTTCTGCCTGATGCTTTAATTTTGGGTCCATTTCTGGATCCATTCGCACGGTTCTTGGAAATGAAAATGAAGGGTGAAGTTGAGTCACCCTCAGAGCATGACATGTGAAAGCAGAACCCATTTTTGATGAAACAGAATGATTAAAGACTGCATATCGTGCATGAATCATCCCTGAATAATTTACATCTAAACGACACTCTTTAATATTCTATCAAGATTTATTCACTTGTGTGTATTTCCCCTCTGGAAAAATCTCTCACTGTCTGTTTGTTCCTGGGATATGTAGGTAGTGCTGACAGGGCCATGTTTTTTTTTTGCACGTCCTCGGTGTTCTGAGAGGCTGATGATCAGTCCTTGCAGTATCTGCAGCAGTTGTGGCTTTGGCTAAACTGTGGTTTTTCTTTTTCTGAAACCTCCTACCTGTGTTATTTAAAAAAAACTACTTCCTGCCCTTGTAGCACAATGCAAGTTTGTCCAGCATCCACAGAATTTTGCTTGTCTGTATTTAGTGAGCTTGAAAGCGCAATAATCCCTCCTGTCACCAAGTTAGGTTATACATGGGAATGTTACAAATGGAAGTGAGATAAAAACATCTAGATTATGGAAGAGAGAGATAACATTGTAAAATGATGAAACTCAAGAGACCGGTGAGCTTCGTGCATTTGGAGTGAATTATTCATATTAATTGAAATGAGAGTTAAACCTTTAGTCACTGGATCTTTTCAGTTATTTAAAAGATTTATACTTAAGGTTGGAAGTAAGGTGCTAAGAATGCAGGCTGGGTGATTCATAGAACCTTACAGCGCACAAACAGGCCATCCAGTCTATAGGAAGCATGTCAGTTCTTTGAGTTACGCAATCAGACCAGTTGCTGTGCTATTTCTCCATAATCCTGCAAATGTTTAGTTTTCAAATGTTCATCCATCTCCCTTTTCCCCAATAGCAATGAATGTGTTCCCACCATCCCAGTGCTGAGTAGATTTGCCTGCTTTCCGCAGGACCGTAGCTTGGCTTCACTGATAGTACATGCCTGTAATTTTGTTTGCTCTTATGATTGTCTTTCTTGTCACAAATCTGTCCCACATTTGTGACTTGTCAGTGAATCAAACATAGAATCAAATGTTTGAGTTCTTCTACACTAAGTGGGTAATCAGCAACGTTGCTCCCCAGTCTAAACATGGCTTAAAACTCAAATTCTTTTTCTTTCAGGGGCAGAAAGAAAATGTCCAGACTTCATTCCCACAGAGATCTCTGGAAGAGCCAGTTGAATCTGATCACTCTATCTCCTGGATTATGATTATCCTGAAATTGCTGCTATGGCTGGTCCTGCTCGGTCTGTTCATTGAGCTGGAGTTCGGACTGGTATATTTTGTACTGTCAATGTTCTATTGGATTTACGTTGGGACCCGAGACCCTGGCAGAAAGAAGCAAGGTGAAATTAGTGCATACTCTGTGTTCAATCCCGGCTGTAAAGCTATTGAAGGGACTCTGACAGCAGAACAGTTTGAGCGAGAACTTCAGTACAAGCCCCTGGCTGGCAGGTGATCTTAACCTGTGAAAAACCTGTACTGAACACCCACATATGTAACTGAAGTAATCAACAGAGTTCTTAGTTTATTATTGCAGTCTCTTACAATACGTCAGTCAATGATGAGCAGTAGGTATCTTTCTCATTGCAGACTGTCAACATGTAACACGAACTGTGGTGATACTTAAAATAAAAGGTGCCAGTTAAAGTGGCATTCATCATTTACAAAAGCGAGCTTGGTTAATGACACTGAATGTATTTGACCGTAATTCTGACTTCAGTCTCCAAATTAATATTGGAATACTATACAGGTAGTGCAGTATATTTAGTATTTAAATATAAGTGCCATGTTAAATAATCTTCATGTCCTGCTATTGGCCTGCAAAATCCCGATTGTCCTGCAGTCCTTCCTTCTGTTTTGCTGTGTTTTAATATATGGATTAGGTGACAAAGCCGGACTAAGTCTGTGTTCACATGAGCCCATATATAAATCATGAGTAAAGCCCAGGCGATTTATTGCTGATACTGAGCCCTGCAAACCACATTTCTACCGAAGATGCTCTTTACAGTTAAGTAGACAGGAAAGGACATTGCATACATTTTTCAGTGCTAGAAGTTGCAGGTCACTAACAGCGAGAGTAGTTTTGTCAGTCATTTGACAAGCTGTCACTTCTATTGGATAAATCAAGCTGTAGTGATAAGTCATGCGGTTGACACTTCATTGATACCATTATATTTCAACGCAACACTTCTAATGTTCACCTTCTAAATGTTATGTGTCATGTTATTTGTACAGATTTCCTCAGAACATCACAGATTGTTCTTTAGATTGCTACAGGATTTCACCCACTATTTAAAATGACCACCAGCAGAATCAGTTAGGAAATGTGAACCATGCTGCTCTTACCAACCCCCCCTGGCCCCACCAGTAGCCCTTTTCCAGTCTATATTCCAATTTCTTAGTTTCAGCTTTGATTTCAGGCTACTAATAAGTGTGCGATGCATTGTTCCAATGGTGCAAGATGAAAATAAAGAAGGCACTTGTACTCTGTATGGTTTTGCAGCATAGGTTAACATGGCGGGCAATTTCACGCAGTAAAGCCCAACAGACACACTTTATTAAGTGCTCAAATCAGCTGCCTTTGTATTATTGATCAAAATGATTTATTGTTGGCGTAGGCACTCAGAGATGTCCCTGGAGAGGGACATGCAGTGTCCATGGACGTCGTTGAGACCTTCTGGGCCCCACAAGGACTGGGATGCGTTGTTGACTTGTATAATCACATTTTGGTGTAATGTTTTAAGTTTCCTATACACTTTGTCTTTTTGTTTGAGGTGGTTTCTCTCTTACCCACCCTCCCTCCTCCTCCCCTCTCTCCCACTCCATCATAGGGTTTTGTCCTATTTGTTTTGATTTAATTTATTTGATTTGCCAAAAGAATGACCATCGGAGAATTCTGATCCACTTTGAAAAATATCAAGAAATCTTTGACATCAACATCTTTAGCATAGTAAAATGTGTCAAGATGCTTCATGGGAATGTTATAAAACGAAATTTGACAGTGAACCTCAGGCAGATGAGGAAAAGTTTGGTCACAGAGTATTTAAGGTACATCTTTAAAGCAGAGGTGTTTCGGCCGCCTTCAAAACACCATGCAGGATTGCCGAGTAGAAACCGATAGCCAACTTCTGCATACGTGAGGATGGCCTCGACTGAGTTTTGGTTTGTGTCACACTACTTGTAAGTGCATCATACTGCCTGGGTTTGCAAAATCCTATGAACTACCCTGGCGTGAGACATTTCACATTTCTTTAACCTGTAATTATCATTCTTTCCACTGTTTGTACCTGTAAGAACCTGATTATCTACAAAGACTCATTCCAGCCATTTTCCACATTCCAATCTGTAATTATCTTCCTGTTGTGTCTTTGCCTATATATGCCATGTCTGTGAACTAATCTCCATCATCTGATGAAGGAGCAACGCTCTGAAAGCTTGTGATTCCAAATAAGCCTGTTGAACTTTAATGTGGTTTTGTGAGACTTCTTACCGTTCCCATCCAGTTCAATGCCATCATCTTGGCATACCGAACAGGTTCGGTCCCGTTATCTAAAAAAAAATATACTGCTTTGGAGGCAGTACCAAGCACGTAGTCAAGGTTGATCTGAGGTATGGAGAGATTTTTTTATGAGGAAAAAGTTGAATAGGTTGGCCCTATACTCACTGGAGTTTAGAAGAATAAAGTCACATTAAGACATGTAGGGTTATTATGGGGCTTGACAGGATGCTGTCAAGCTTGCTTTCTCTTGCGGGAGAGTGTAGACTAGAGGGCATAATATCAGAGTAAGAAGTCATCATTTAAGACAGAGTTGAGAAGGAGTTTTCTCCCTTGGGGGTAATGAATCTGTGGATTTCTTTAGCGCAGAGTCTGGAATGATAAATATATTTCAGCATGAAGTAGACTAATGACTAATCAGTAAGAGAATCAAGGGTTATGGGGATAAGATAAGAAAGTGAGTTGAGGTTTGCCATGGATCTGCCATGATACCCTTGAATGGCTGAGCAGACTCGATAGGCTCAATGGCCTACTTCTACATCTTATGGTTATGGTCTTATGGTTCCTGCTTCGAGTCTCAAATTTACAGCTAAGTGGTCTAAGTGTAGAAATCACAATGTGCTACAGTGTCATTCATTTTAAGCATATTCATGCTGCTGTTTCCAACCAGGGACCCAGGCACACTTTGGACTAAACTCTGACAAGTGGAAAAAAAAATCCTGGATGTTAACTTGCCAGATTCTGGAAATCACTTTGAACTAATGTGTGATTCCTTTGCTGTTGATATCCATCTCCTTTGCTATATTTGTTTGTGTATGTGTGTAAGGTTGTGAATATCCTCCTTTCCCACAACCTGCTCGCTCTCGGATTTGAACATGAAATAAACTGGTCTTCCGAGTTAGTGGTAAAGAGAGTTTGCTGTGTGATACTTCAATCAGAGAAACTTTGAGGGCTTGGGAAGAATTGCCACAGCCAACTTTAAAATGAATTCAAGAACATGGCTGCTTACGGAGAGCTAGAGAGAGGATAAAGAAGTTTAGTGTGCCTCTCTCCTGTCCATCACAAGTCCTTCAATTTGTTAATAAATATTTTTAAATTCCTAAATATCCGGCTGTTGACTGTTCCAATTTTTTTGAACTCTGACCATATTCCACTTGATCATCCTGTGGCTGTTGATTTTCATTGTCTTGAATGTTAGGAATATTGATGCTAAACTATTGGAAAACTGAGGAAAAGCCTGTCTCTAATGTTCACAGGGGAGACTTTCTGCCTACGTGAACCTGATTAACCAGGATAGTGTGATGTACTCGATTGAAATTCACTGACAAGCATCATAGCAACTGGTATCATCAAATGATTAGATATACATATGGTAATCTCTAGATCTCAAAACACACGTTACACCTAGCTGCAGCTCATATTTATCAGGCTACAGGCATACCTTCAAAGATATACAGAGATGTATTAGTAACAACCAATTTTATGATGGACAAAGGACATTTTCCACCATTGGAGTATCTAACCTGAGATCATAAAGTTATCGTTTAAATGAGGTGGATAGTAATGAACTTTGGCAAAATTAACAGATGGGCAAAATGGACCGACAGATAAAATTTGACACAAAGAAATGTGAAGTTCTTTAGTAGGAAGAATGAGGATAGACAATGCAAATTAAACTGTATCATTTTAAATTTAGTGCAGGATTAGAGAGCACATGTACACAAATCTTTGATGATAAAAATGTCCTTTATTTTATTAATGGAATGAGGTAGCTGTATAAAACCACAGTTGGAGAGTTGTATTCAATTCTGGGCACCAAACTTAGTATGATACTGAAGCTTTGAAGAGACTGCAGAGGAGACTTGTTGGAATGGATACAAGAATGAGGCACTTCATTTATTCAGACAAACTGAAGAAGCTGTGGTTCTTCTCCTTTGTCCAAAGAAAGTTAAGAGAAAATAAAAGCAAAATACAATAGATGCTGGAAATGTGAAATAAAAATAGAAAATGCTGGATAAACTCAGCAGGTCTAACAGCATCTATGGAGAAAGAAACAGAGTTAAGGGGGAGGGGGTGGGTGGTTTAAAGCCTCGCTTATCCTAAAAGCGTAAAATTCCAGCCAACGTCAATAGATCTAGTGTCCACCTCTCGTCAACTCTGAATTCCCATGATGGGCAGGGCAATAAAATTCTGGCCAATGTTTCAAATCTATATGACTCCTCTAGAGCTGAAGAATAACTTGCCTAATTGGAAAATGAGATGTTGATCCTCCAGGTTGCATTGGTTTAATGAAGCATTGCAGCCGGCCAAGGATGGATATGTGCCATGAGAGCAGAATAGTGAGTTGAAATAGCAAATAGCCAGAAAGTTGGGTCATGCTTGCAGACTGAGCAAAGGTGTTCTGCAAAGCAGCCATGCATTCTGGACTTTTTTCCTCAATGCAGAGGAGATTGCATTGAGAGCAGCGAGTACAGTAGATTAAATTGAAGGAGGTGCAAGTGAAATTCTGCTTCACATGAAAGAAGTGTTTGGTGACTTGGACGCTGAGGAGGGAGAAAGTGAAGGGACAGCTGTTGCACATTTCTCAATTGCAAGGGAAGGTGCTATAAGAAGGGGACGGGGAGTTGGTCATGATGGAGAAATGGAGTAGAATGTCATGGAGAGAGTGGTCCTGGTAGAATGCTGACATGGTAGCATCTTACTGGAGTTGGTGGGGATGATAATTTGAGGCAGGTGGCATGAAAAATGAAGTCAAGGGGGAACCTTATTACAGTTCTGTGTGGTAGAAGAATGGGTGAAGGTAAAGGTGCAGGAAATGCGTCAAATGCGGTTGAATGCCCTGTCAACCACAGAAGTGGGGAGGGGGAGTGTAACCTTGGTTGAGAAAAAGCCAAACATAGTCCAAGCCTTGCTTTTGAAGATAGCATAATCAGTACTGACACAACAGAGTATGAGGAGAATGGGATGAGGAACTGTAGTCGAGATAACTGTGGGAGTTGATGCATTTGTATTAAATATTAGTGGTCAGCCTGACACCAGAAATGGAGACAGGTCATGGAAGGGAAGAGAGGTGTTATGCATAAACCCAGTGAGGGTGAGCGAGGTGTGAAAATTGGAAGTAAAATCAATTATTTTTCCAGGTCCAGATGAGAGCATGAAGTGGCACCAATACAGTCATCAATGTAATAGGAAAAGAATTGTGGGAGGACTGGAACAAGGAGTGTCCCATACACCTCACAAAAAGACAAGCGTAACCAGGGCCATGGAGGTACTGTAATCATGCCTTTTATTTGCAGGAAGTGAGGCAAATTAAAGGGGAAATCATTGAGTGAGAGAACAGTTCAGTCAGGCGGGTGAGAGTGGTGGTGGATCAGGATTGCTTGAGTCTCTGCTCAACAATGAGTGACGATCCCTCAGATCATCTGGCAGTGGTTAGAAGTTAGAAGGCTTGGAATCCGTAGTAAAGAGAAGGCTGTTAGGGCTAGGGAGCTGGAAATGGTGGATATGATGTTGGGCATCGGAGGAAATGTGGATGTAGTTGAGAAGAGACTAGATAAGGAGAGAGAGAATGGAGTCAAGTTAGGAAGAAATTAGTTCTGTGAGGCAGGAACAGTCTGCCACAATGAGCCTACCAGGGCAGTTCTATTTGTACATTTTGGGAAGGAGGTAGAAGTGGGTTGTGATGGGTTTGGGGGATTATGAGATTGGAAACTCTGGAAGGGAGATCATCAAGGAGATAAAGTCAGTGACAAGCCTGGAAACAATGGGGCCATGGTCCAGGAGGAAGTAGAAGGAAGTTTCCAAGAGTTGGCTCTCAGCCTCTGCAATGTAGAGGTCAGTACGCCAAACAACAACACCCTTGTTGGCAGGTTTAATAACAAAGTCAAGGTTGGACTTGAGAGAATTGGATGCAGCAAGTTTAGAAGGAGACAGATTAAACTGGGTAGGAGGTGCAGAGAAATTGAGACAGTCAAGGTCATGTCAACAGTTTTCAATGAAAAGATCAAAAGCAAGTAGAAGGCTAAAAGGAGGGATCCAAGTAGAGGGAGAATACTGGAAGTGGGTGAAAGGGTCCATTGAATGGGAGAGGGAAGGATTCCTGCCTAAAGAAGTGAACAAGGCAACAGAAGAGGACTTTTTTTAATTCATTCATGGGACATGAGTGTTGCTGGCTGGCCAGCATTTATTACCCATCCCTAGTTGCCTGAGGGCAGTTGAATTGCTGTGGTTGTGGAATCACATGAAGGCCAGATCAGGTAAGGATGGCAGATTTCCTTCCCCAATAGGCATTAGTGAACCAGATGAGATTTTCTGACAATCGACAATGATTTCATGGTCAGCAGCAGATTCTTAATTCCAGATACTTTTCATTGAATTCAACTTCCACATCAGCTGTGGCAGGATTCAAACGCAGATCCCCAGAATATTAGCTGAGTTTCTGGATTAATAGTCTATCGATAATATCATTAGGCCATTGCTGCCCCTAATTCATTGAGATGAGGGGATGAGACTCTGTCCTTTGCTGAGTCCAGGGTCAGGTCAGAGGGTATGGTGAATACAGGGTAACGGTCAAGCTTAAGAGGTGCTTAAGAAGAGATTTGACAGGTGTCAAAAATCATAAGTTATTGTGATCTGGAATGCATTGGCTGAGAGAGTGGTGGAAGCAGATTCAATAGTAATATTTCAAAAGAGAATTGGATAAACATTCGAAGGGAAAATAAATTGCAGGGTTTGGGGGAAAGAGCTAGGGATTAGAATTAATAGGATAGCACCGTCAAAGAACCAGTTTAGGGAACAAGAGTGTAGTAGCCTGTTAGACTGTACTGTTCTATGAATGGCTAGACAGAAGACTAAAGGAATATAGGAATCAATTTTCTTGTCCTGTTCACTAATTCAAATTAGCATCCTATGCTATTTTATTAAATGAACTGGTCAAATTTTCAGGTTGCATTGCTGGTAGGTAAGGCCTGATTTGCCTCATTATTATCTGTTAGTCCTCCATCTCATTCAGATAGCTCAAGTATAAAGGGATTTCTGTGGTAAAAATCCATTGCACTGCTGAGGATGGATGACGAAGCAGCTATACTATAACTACTACCATGTCCCTTAACTACTCAAGTTGGACAGCAGGGAATGAAAAGCAGAACAATAAATCGTTAAAATTATACAAAACATTCACAGCAATGTGGAGAAGATAATTCCCGAGCACAGGAATTTATTTCAACTTGCTTTCCTCAAAGAAGTGACTAAGATTCTCCAATTGACTTTTTCAAGTTTCTGAAGCAAATTGTGAAAATTGATCTGCACCAAATTAAACAGTAAAATTAATCCAGCAAAAACTAGTTCTCAAAACTGACAAAATTAAACTTGTTCAGTGTGGTGAGAAGATCAAATGCTGAGGATGTGTTAAAAAGATAGGAATGTTAGAAATAGCATACAATTTCTGCTGCGTTTTTAATTACTTTTGGAAGTTCCAAATCACTTACCTGTCAATGAAGCATCTTTAAAATGAAAACCTTTAACACACTTTTTAACCAAACAAAACTGTGCTGCGTTCCCCATGGCAATGCTTCAACTAATCAGCACCCTCGCCAACCAAGCAGCAGTCTTCTCATGTGGTATAAATTGTTCCCTTTGAAATTTGGTATTCTTGGAATTCTGTCCTGATGAATGCAAGATGAAAAGTTTTGACAGCACATCTCTTTTTTTTAATCAATATTGAAGCACTTTATTCCTAAGTATCTATATTTTTAAAACATGATCACTTTTGTAATGTGGGGAAATGTAGGACCAAAACATGTTAATAAGTGACCATTTCAACGTTTTAAGCAGTCAGTCAGTATGTTTCATTAACATGTACCCATTCCTTTTTGTTTTACAATAACAATATGTTGATCATAAAGAGTTTTCTAAAAGCTTTGGTCTTCATTCTGTACATTCTGAACATTCTGTCAGCATTTTCTACAAAATATTGTAATATCAAGCAATCTCTCCAGGATGAAGAACTAATATCATATTATAGAAATCAAAGTTAAAAGCAGGTATTAAATTAGTTCAGTTTGCAAAGTTTAATGGAAGTCCTACAGATCTGGACAATTTTTTTTAGTCTGTCATAAATTATTTGTTGAAGAAAATTTTTGAACAATTTACAAGTCTGAAGTTGAGTAAAACTACTTGGAATTGTTGTCACTGCAGGCTCGATGGGCCAAATGGCCTCCTTGTGTACTGTAGGGATTCTATCATTCTTCAATACTTCAATTTGTTGAATATTTTCTGTTTAGATTTCAGACTATGAATGATAAAAGATAGGTATTGTAACCTTTCAGTGGGAATGAAAAGACTCCATTCTAGGAATGAGATACTCTTACAAACAGCAGTAGCACAAGAAATGTTTCAATCACAAGGTAATTTATAGAATACTGTTCCTGAGATGCTGGGATGTGGCAGTATTGATTTCTCCCATGTGTCTCCATCTGGATGTTGACAGATTCTGGTTGCCATAATTGTGTTTCCCTGTAATCTGATGACAGTGTAATAGAAAACAACTGTTATCACACACACTGCTGAGCAACAAAAGGTATTGGGGACATAATTAAATTAACATCCACATGAAACCAAGCTGAACACCTGCAGCCACCAGTCTTTCAGGAAGCAGAAAGGTACCGATTATTAAACTTCCATAGTACTTTGAGAATGTATGCATGCCACCAGCCAATTTCTGCAGTAGCCTTGTTATTCTACAGGAGAGAGGAATTGTCATCACCTTGACACATGTTAATATAGTGATCCGTTCATAATGGAAAAACAGGTTGTGCTAATAATATTGAAGGCTGATTGAATTCTGATGAGACAAGCGTCACTTTTTATTATGATTCCTTCTCAGGATATGGGCATCGCTGACTAAGGCCACATTTGTTGCCTTTTCTCTGGTTGCCTTTGGGAATATGGTTGTCAGTCTCTTTTTGAACAAGTGCATTTGGTATCACTATGAAGGTGCTGCCATTAGGTAGTGGGTTTCAAGATAATAATGCAGGGACAATGGAAGGATAGGGATATATACTTAAGCTGGCATGATAGGGAATTTGAAGATGGTGATGATCTCATGCATCATCCTAGATAGTGATGTTGCTGAAGAAGCCTTTGCAACTTGCTGCAGTATATCTTGTAGATGGCACACCCACTTGTGACCAGCACGGTGGCACAAGTGGTTAGCATTGCTACCTCACAGCATCATGGGCCCAAGTTTGATTCCTGGCTTTGGTCATCGACTGTGCTGAATCTGCATGTTCTCCCCATGTCTGCATGGGTTTCCTCTAGGTGCTCCTGTTTTCTCTCACAGTCCAAAAGACGTGCAGGTTAAGTGGATTGACACAAACAGGTGCCAAAATGTGGCGACCAGGGGAATTTCATAGTAACCTCATTGCAGTGTTAAGTAAACTTACTTGTGACACTAATAAATAATAAACTTTAAACTTTAATTAAATAGTACACAGTGCAGCCATGGTATGCTGGTGATGGAGAACATGGATGTAATACCAGTTATTCTTTGAACTAAATTTTGTTATGTTTCTTGAGTGCTTTCAGCCTCACCTGTCAAAGCAGGTGGAGAGTACCCCATCATCTCTGACTTGTACGTGAGAGTGGTGGGACCTTTAATCAACAAATTGATTTTTAAAAAGGTTAGACTTTCCAGCTGCTGTGTTTTTCAAGCATTTAAAGCATGGTTCATTGAGTGGAACTCACCCATTTCCACTCTAAATGCTCCCACTCATAGAAAGTGACAACAGCTGTGAGGTGGGATTCACACACCTTAATCAGTTATATTTATACAGAGTGTGAAAGACACCAGCCAGTCCGGCTGCTCAGAGATGGGGGCACCCTTTTTAAAGCGTGCCCCGATCTCAATGTTCATAGAGGCCTCCCTCTCCCTTACAGTGGAAATGATAACACCTTGCTGACCAGGGGAGCACTCCCCCCTCCCCTCATCAAAGAGGGGCATGCATTCCCCTCAACACTATGGTAATGGGTCATCTTCCCATACATGCCACACAAGCACGAGGATGACCTGCCCTTTCCCCAGCCTGCCCCCCTCCCCGATTTCCCCTCAGCCACTCCACCCCCATGCATACACTGCCTCCTAGCAACCTGGCACTGACACCTTGGCAGTGACACCTTGGCCTGGTGCTTTGGACCCTGAGGTGGAGGTCAAGGAAGTGTATCCAGTGCCCATGTATCCACCCGTTGTAATCAGACTACAGGAGGAAGATCCCCAAAGGTGTTGGTTGAGCTCGGGCTGGGGCAAGGTATTAACCTCCACCCTCTCCCCCCCAGGATGGATGTCTCTTGGATGGACTGCCCCTCCTAGCCCTGGAAAACTGTTGTACGCATTGCTGAAGTTTCCTCCAGCCTGTGACCACAAGCAATGGCAGGCAACTTCAAAAGTGATTTTCAGTTTCTCTTTTGTGTAAACGTTGCAGTGGGAACCATGGGGGTAATTAGATGCATTCAGCTTGAAGGGAAAGATAAACAAACAAAGCTGACTCCATGCTGTCTCAAAACCATTAAGCTGTCAATCAAAGGAGAGTTAGATGAAAGAAATTGAATAGAAACAAAACAGTTCAAAAGTTTTGAAGGCATTTAAAAAGCGTGGAGTTTTCTATGAAGGCTCAAAGACGTGAAATCAATGCTGTGTTAAAAGAATGGGGCCAAGTGAGCAGCTATGGAGAAAGAAATTCCTCTTTGGTAAAAATGACTGACTTCTGGCAGTCAGAGGATCCTCTTATGCTTGCAGCTTGTTAGAGAGAGAAGGGGAATGCCTTCTCCAAAATGGAGCGCTGCTGGAATTTGGAAGTCTACCTGCTGTCCTGGGGCATGAAGATTAAAGTGACCAGCCCAATTCAAAGTTTTCATAATCCAGAGACTAGAATGAAGACTTCGACCAGTGAGATGCACGAAATCGCCACATCAAGAGTGATGTTCAAGTTTCCCAGGGTGAGGAGAGGCAGTCCAGCCACAATTGGGGGAGAGTGTCAAAGTCAACTCCTCGCCCCTAGTCTGAGTCCACCTAATCCCCTGGACTCTTGAGGACTCTCCCTCTGCAGCGTAGACTCTGGACTTATCTCAATCCCTTCAGTGTCCAATGTGCCAGGTCAATATTGGTCATGAGCTGCACCTAAACCTGCCCAGTACAGTTCCCACAGGGGAGGTGGGTTAATAGTGGAGGGGGGGAGGGGGAGTCAGAGCTTTGAATCAGATTTCTAGCCCACTAATTACATTTAAAATCTGGGTTTTGAATAATTATCGGGAACCTGATCGGGGTCCGTGGGACTGGCCAGGTGAATGGGAAACACTTTGATGCCCAACAGCAATCCCATTTTAGCCCCGACACCATATTAACAGCAGACCATTGAGTTACCCATCATTGGCAAACGGAACCGCTGAATTCCCTTCCCAGTGTCTTTGAATTTCAATATTTTGGCTCATACTTGACAGACAATTCAAATATCTTGGTCCTAAGAAGGATGACACATCACCTGTCACCAGGGCAACCTTGCATAAATTAACATTTCATAAGCTTAAGTTGTCATGTCTCTGCTCTGAAATATAATGAGGAAGAAAAACTTCAATAAACGTGAATATTGCAGCATCAAGCCCTCTGTGTGTATTTGCTCTCCATCAAACTGATGATGGAGTAGGAAGATAATGTAAATCATGGCTACTGCTACTTATATTTTTTTAACTTAGAGTCAAGGCCTAGTAATCATTCAAATGGACAGAGACAAGACAGAAATATATTAATATTTGAAAGTGATCAGCATGTTTGTTCTTTTCACAGTCCCATCACAAATTATCCTGACAAGACACTTGTTTCAGTTGTTGACTTGTTCTTGAATTATTTACAGTACATTAGCTGTTCCCATTTTTCTTTGCCATCCAATGAAAGACAATTGGACAGAGGAACATTCTGTAATGTAATGAGGAAAGGTCAAATCATTATGGTTTTACACAAAATATGTGCAATAAGCACACTGAAAATTCACAGTTGATTTCTCTTATGAAAAGAAGTGTAATATCTATGTTGTATCATTGTCCAACTTGCATTTTGGACTTATTCTAGGAGAAGCCAATTAGGTAAATTATTCAAAATGTTGTTTCTTTTGAATATTTAGATCGAAAGACTAGTCTCAGGGTCAGCATAGATAAATATATCAAATAACCATATGTGTACACTCATATAGTTATCTACATGGTTATAAACATTGAAAGGGTGATTAGTATGGATGTATACTTTAGCCTTAGGTTTCTGGATGTGTTTAACTGTTGATTGGAGTTTGTTAGTGAATGGCACAGAATGACGCGAAGGAAAACAATCATCATTAATGTAGTGTCTCATGGCTATAGGATGTCCTTAAGTTTTTTACATCTATGACGTGCAGTTTTGATATCTCACTGTTGTAAGTGTGATTTGTTTGGTATTCAGTATAATTTACAGGACAGCTTGTGTCAGTTTACCTAAAATGGAATGTAATTTGAAACATTTTCTTGCATTTAAAGGGGAGGCGATGGCCTAGTTGTGTTATCGCTAGATTATTAATTCAGAAACTCAACTATGTTTTGCGGACCCAGGTTTGAATCCCCTAGGTGGTGGAATATGAATTCAATAAAAAAAATCTGAAAGTAAGAATCTACTGATGATTATGAGCCATTGCCAATTGTCCAAAAAACCCATCTGGTTCACTAATTTCCTTTAGGGAAGGAAATCTGCCGTCCTTACCTGGTCTGGTCTATATGTGACTCCAGAGCCAAAACAATGTGGTTGACACTCAACTGCCCTCTAAAATGGCTGAGCAAGCCACTCAGTTATATTAGTTGCTCAAGAAGGTGGCTCACTACCACTTTCTGAAGAATAACTCGGGATGGGCAGTAAATGCTGGCCAGCCACTGATGCCTATGTCTCAGGAATGAATAGAAAAATAAAGGACTATATAAATGCATAGAATCATATAGAGCAGAAAGAGGCCATTCGGCCAATCAAGTTTATACTGACCACAATCCCATCCAGGTTCCATCTCCACAACCCCATGCATTTACCCTATCTAGCGCCCCAACACTAAGGAACAATTTAGCATGCCCAATCCACCAAACCTACACATCCTTGGACTGTGAGAGGAAACAAGAGAACAGCACCCGGAGGAAGCCCACACAGATGTGGGGAAAATGTGCAGTCCCCACAGACAGTAACCCAAGTTAAGACTCAAACCTGGGTCCCTGACACTGTAAGGCAGCGGTGCTAACAATTGTGCCAAATATTGTTGTTTTCCTGTTTCCATGAATCTTTTGCACAATCACATTCACTATGAGGGATAAAAGATTCTATAGTGGAGATACCAGGCTGACTTTGGGAATGGCAGGACTGAAGAATGAGGAAAGTTTGATTAGGTTAGAATTATTTTCCCTGGAGTTCAGATTAATGAGAAGGGATCTCATTAGAGACTTAGAAAATCCTAACAGAATTAGACAGGATAGATGTAAGGAGGATGTTCCCGATGGTGGGACAGTCCAGAACCAAGAGTCGCAGTCTGAGGATTCAGGATAGACCATTTAGGATGGAGGTGGGGAGACATTTCTTCACTCAAAGAGTGGTGACTTGTGGAACTCATTACCACAAGAAGTAGTTGATGCCAAAACATTGAATGTTTTCAACAGCTAGATATAACACTTGGGTGAATGGGATCAAAGGTTATGGGGAGAAAGCAGGATTAGGCTATTGAGTTGGATGATCAGCCATGATCTTAATGAATGATGGAGCAGACTTGAAGGATCAAATAACTTCCTCATGTTTCTATTTTATATGTTTTTATGAATAATTGTGATTGAAAAAAATTGTAAACAAGTTGATTCTTTACTAACAAGGGAGTAAAAGGTTACTGGGAGCAGGTGGAATGTGGAGTTGCAGCCACAATCAGATCAATCACACTTTTAATGAATAGCAGAGTAGGCTTCAGGGGCTGAATGTCTAACTCCAGCTCCTAATTCATATGTTTGTTCATATAGTGGCATTAATGAACCTTCTCTGCAGTTAAACAATTTTGAGTTTTTCCATTGCTGCTGAGTTGTCTGGTTAGGAGCCCTTTTATTGCTGTTTCAATGGTTTAAATAGGGTTTTGTTCATTTTTACTCTGAGCCTCAAATCTTTTGTGACCCTGCATTGTGAGGGGAAAGATTGATTGACAAGTCAAAATCGGGTGGTTCCTCCCCAGAAGGATCTAAGGATTCATTTTCAGTTTTGGTTTTCAAGTCGAAGCTGTCTTGGATGCAGGTGCTTTTTCTCCTTCTCTCCCTCTGGTATTATAGATTCTGCTGCTAGCTAGAAGAAGGTCTCCTGACCTTCAAAAGTTCATGCTACCAAATAAACCTGTTGGACTTTAACCTAGTGTTGTGAGACTACTTATTATAACACCCCAGTCCAATACTTGCATTTCAACATAACTTTTTTGTTTGTAATTGCTAAAAGTTACTGCTTATTTTCTTTCTATGCATGTCAACTGTATTTTTAAATAAACTTCATTTGATAAAAGCTCCCCAGTAGGTCATTTGAATCATACTCGAAGTGAAATGTCTCACACGCACCCAAGCCAAATTCAAAATGCAAAACATATGATCCAGGCGGACTTCATAAAACACTTTCAATTACAACAATATATTTGTCACTCAGAACAGCACTGGGAGCAACTCAGTCCATTAGTTACAGATTTTGAGCAGATTGTTAGCGTATGGCAGGAGGATTGCATTTACGAACATTATTAATTATCATTAAATATTATTTCCACAAATGAATGCATTTGGTAATTGGCATACCCTGAGTATCAGATATCTTGATTACAATTTGTATTCCGGTCCATCTTTATATTGATGGCTTATTAATCCCTAATTTACCAAATAATTCTAAACTCTAATAGAGGCTAATCCTATAGACTATGGACCGAATGCTAGGAGATGGGATTAAGTGGGAGTTCAGGTGTCTTTAATGTGTTGGTGCAGACTCAATGGCCAGAATTTTACCAGCATGCCCACTCCAATTCCGGAGGCCAATGAGGCTTGAAGAACACCATTCTCCATTGGCCTAGGATGGGATCTTATGAATCTCGGGCAGACATCCCAATGGGACAAAAGGCCTCGTCCACACTATATGATTCTAGAAGATTAATCATGCAGTTACATTGTGAACAGATTGTTGTGCTGCTCAAGAAGTCAACCTGACCAGTAGGACAAGATAATTCTAACCTGCAAAGTGATTGACAGCTCCTCACAGATGGTGTATTGGCATGGGTGATTTCTGGAGCAGGAGCCAATGGGATTGCTAAAGAGTAGGGCTGAGGGGCAAGCATCTAGTCACCAGCTGGAGTAGCAGATTGGACAGAGCAGCCCTTGCTGTGGTATCAGATAAGTTGGGTGAGGAGTTGAGTGCCCAGGAGATGGTTAAAAGGCATCATTAGTAATTGGGCTGGTAGCATCAAAATGGTCATGATAATCCCATTGGATGGAGCTCCTGCTCTTCCTGGCTGAATGAACAACATTTGCTGGTGAATGCAGAGTGGAGCTGGCCCTGATTGCCAGGGTGCACTTCGCCAAGCACTACATTCTCAAGAGTGTAAAACAGGCACTGAGTCTGCACTGACACATTATCAATAGCTGAACTCCCATCTGATCCCATCTTCTAGCACTTGGCTTATAGTCCATAGGAGTAGCCTCTATTAGAGTTTAGCCTCTATTAGAATTTAGAATTATTTGGTTAATTAGGATCAATAAACCATCAATATAAAGATGCACCATGATACAATTTATAACCCAAATATCTGATGCTCAGGATGTGCCAAAAACCACTTTAAACCAACCAGTAGTCATTCTTTGGGGTGGCACACCGGCACAGTGGTGGCACAGTGGTTAGCATTGCTGCCTCACAGCACCAGGGACCGAGGTTCAATTCCTGGCTTAGTCACAGTCCGTGTGGAGTTTGTACATCCTCCTCGTGTCTGCGTGAGTTTCCCCTGGGAGCCCCAGTTTCCTCCCACAGTCCAAAGATGGTTGGGTAAGGTGAATTGGCCAAGCTAAATTGCCCCTTAGTTTCAGGGAGACTAGTTAGGATAAATACATGGGGTTATGGGGATAGAGCCTGGATGGGATTGTGGTCTGTGCAAACTTTATGGGCTTCTTCTGTACTGTAGATTTCTATGGTTCTCTGATTGCCAGGGTGCAGTGCAAGAGTTTTTTTTTTGCTGCTAGTAAATTGAACACAAGAGACAGTTAAAGGAGGAAAGGCCTCAACAGAGCTGGAAAGCAAGACATTTGAGCCACTTGGAGAAAGCTAATGTTGGGACACTGGGAACCTCAGTGAAAAACTGTCCCAGTCAAACGAGGGTCCCTGGTCACTATACCTTTAAAATTCCACTATCCTTTATCGATTATCATGGATCAAGATATACTGGTGGAAGGCAGGATCAGAAAATAATTTTGATGATCAACCATGATCATAATGAATGAAAGAGCAGACTCTAAAGGCTGAATGGCCTACTGTTGTTTCTAGTTTCTATAATTCTATGTTTCTATGGCTTAGATTGGACATAATGTTCTGTCTGACTGCCCAGTCTACTTAAATACTCATTCTGTTTGGTGGGATGATTGTTATCATACAGTGTTGTGCTTCTTTTTAAATGTTTAATAAATTAGTGCAGCAAAATCTATGGCATTTTGTTTAATGGCACCAATCTGTGGGTAATCTTACTGCGTTGGAGTCATCAGTAGATTCTAAGTTCAACTATTTTTCAAACGACACAGCTTCCCAGAAGCACCAAAAGGATGGTAATAGATTTAGTGGAAAATGATTATTATGCACATCAGTAATGATGCAGTCCCATCGATAAAATGCCTACAAATATATATGAATCTGACAAAGTCTTGGATAATATTCCCACATTACAAGACAATAAAGAGCAAAATGATGCTGATAGATCAAGATTTGAAAATGGTGGTAATTACTTTGTTATGAGGCAAAGTTTTAAAGCAAAGACACTAACACAATAAAATGTATTTTTTAGTTTATCACTACTATTTCATGATGGGGTTACCATTAAGCATTCAAGTCAATGAATCAATGTAAAATTTTCCTGTTTCAATCTAACGCAGTTGCAATGTTGCTTGAAAGGAGAAGCAAATAATGGAAAAAATATGTAATTTTTTCTGTCTGAAACTAAGCATATAGCTGATAATTTCCTTTTTATCACTATTCAGCATTCATTCTCAACATCATCTAGGCTTTGATTGTGTTGCATAAAATAAATGCTATTTTCCAAATAGCAACAATGATTTTGGCGTCAGGATTCATTCTTATTAATCGTGGCATGAACCTTTTATGTGAGTGTCTGAGTAAATTCTCTTTCAGATATCAAGGAGCTGCCATACCAAAAATAATTTCCTCAGCCAATTTATATTCTGAGATTACTGCAGCCCTGCAAATTATTTAATGGTTACACATTCTGCTCTGACTGTTTTCCATTAAAATACCACATACACTGTTTTTGCAATTGATTTGTTGCAAGAAGCAACGGATAATTTATTTTATTGCTCATAGAGTTAAAGGGGCAATGTACTTAAGGAAAGATTCATGACATCTTTTCTTTGACTTAGAGCAAAGCATGAGAAAGCTTTATATAATTTTCATTGTGGTGACAAGATGATGTGTTACAATGCAATTGACATTTTTGCAGATATTTGCCAATATGTGTAAAAGTGTGTGACCAAAATAACTTCCAACATTGTGTCTCTTTGATACCATTTCACATTAAATCTGTCAAAATATAATTGATTCTTTCATTTAAAAGGTGAATTTTTCTTACATATTAAACCCATGACATTTCATGAATGCTTTCAATTATTTGAACTGTCTGAATTAAGTGAAACATGATTTCTCTCCTGCAATTTAAAATTTGTCTGACTAGCACGTGGGTTGCAAGATGAAGTGGCTATTGTCTCAGTGATGAGTATTGTTTTCCTTGATTTGCAAATACAGGCACCTTCTGCTCTGCTGTAATGACATTTTCATTCAATACATGGGGATTCTGACACACTCCTGGAGCCAATCGCCACAACTGTTGATGTCCTCAATCAGCCAAGTCATGGGCAGTGGCTGCAGCAGCAGAAGATCAGAAGCCAGCAGACAATCAAGAGCGATCGACAGATTACTGCTGCAGGAAGGGCAAAAGACAGCGCTGGTGGTGAAGCTTCTACTGCTGGGTGAGTGGTGATCTAAAGAGGAGAGGTAAAACAGATTGGGTTGTACTCACTGGAGTTTAGAAGGGTAAGTGGGGACCTGATCGAGGTATATAAAATTTTAAAAGGGATTGATAAAGTAAATGTAGAACAAATGTTTCCTTTTATAGGGCGATCTGGAACAAGAGGTCATGGGTTTAGGTTGAGAAAGTTATGAGCGACACAGTGCTTAGCACTGCTGCCTCACAGCACTAGGGACCGGCATTCAATTCCCAAATTGGGTTATTGTCTATGCAGAGTCTGCAAGATCTCCCGATGTCTGTGTGGGTTTCCTCTGGGTGCTCCAGTTTCCTCCCACAGTCCAAAAGGCATGCTAGTTAGGTGTATTGTCCATACTAAATTCTCTCTCAGTGTACCCGAACAGTTGCTGAAGAATGGCAACTAGGGGATTTTCTCAGTAACTTCATTGCAGTGTTAATGTAAGCCTACTTGTAATACAAATAAATAAACTTTAAACTTTAAAAACAGTGGTAAATTTAAAACTGAGATGAGGAGGAACTATTTCTCACAGAGGGTGGTGAATTTGTGGAACTCACCTGCTTCATGATGTGATGGAGTCTGAATTGTTGAATGGTTTCAAGGGGGAGATAGACATAAAAAAGGGAAAGAGGGATATGGGGAACAGATGGGAAGGTGGATTTGAAGCCAGGGAGAGATCAGCCATGATCTGATTGAATGGTGGCTCAAAGGACTGAATTTGCTTATTTCTGCTTCAATTCCTATGCAAAGTGGAACTTTCCAGATCAAAGTATTTTAATGGTAATCAACCTTTTGATTGAAATGACAGGAAGAAGCAAATAAGAAAATACATAATCCATTGAGGAAGTTTGTGGAAATAAATGGTCCGTTAAGTCATTCATTTTTATGGCTCATTTTGTCTGTTCAATTAAGTTTAAGTTTATTTATTAGTGTCACAAGTAGATTTACATTAATACTGCAATGAAATTACTGTGAAATGTATCCACTCCAGTTTGTACTAGTATTTTAATGAATTTAAATGCAATTGTGTATACCAGAACATTTTCCAATAATTATCCATCTGCATAAAAAAATTGATATTTGCATTTCAAATCATTTAAGTGTCTCTGATTTATATTCTCTCTAGCTTCTTCCCAGAACCTAGGCCATTGAATTAGTTACATTGAAAGATAATATTTTTGGATCAAATGGCAGAGAAATTGATGGTTGACACTGATGATGTTACCCATGACTGAGTGATATAAATCTCTGATATTTCTTGCTGCTTTGAAATCTGAATCAGAACTGTTTGTGCGTTACACGCAAGTGGTAAATTGTCTGGCATCCAATGCGACATTCACATTGTAGGGAGAGAGAGGATAATTTTGCATTCATAGTATGCATTTCAAAGGTCTAAGCCAAGAATGTATACAATTATCCAGTAAGGTCTATAATTATGACATTACAAACCACAAGGTAATTTGTTAATGCAGCAAAATCAATGAATGTCTGGCCACTGACCAGTTCGAATTGGGTCAAAACAAAAGCCTGTTAGAGATTGACTGCTCATCCCTATTTAGGTACTGTATTTCTGTCAAGATTCAGCAGAGAATAGTGATGAGTATGGCAGTGTAGTGTACAAAAATAAACCATGGGCATGATTTCAGAACTTAGCTGCATAATTTCAGTCCAACTCAGCCAGCATCTAGTCATAGAACGAAAGCACTGGAATGGAATTATATTCCTGAGGTAATTTTTTTAAATGGGCAATTTCCTCTACTAAAACAACAAACTTGAAGTTATCAGACAAATTGATTTAATGGTCTATTACCAGAGTTAAAATTTCGAAAGATACAGTGATATTCAGCCATTATCTCAGTGGAAAGTCAATGGAAATTCTGTGGAAACAATGTGAATTGTTTGGTACATCATTTCTCTGAGGTATATCAACCATTGCTCAACCAGTAGCAATCTGACCTCTGAATTACAAGATTCCAGATTCAAGTTTCACTCTGGAACTTAAATTTAAGAAAATCAAGGCTGATACTCCATACTATGGTGAGGGAGTGCTGCACTATTAGAGGTGGCGTGTTTTGGAAGGGATTTCTTTTTACTAATTTATAGGACACGGGCATCGCTGGCAGCTAGAATTTATTGCTCATCTCTAGTTGCCTGTGAATTGAGTGGCTTGCTTAGCCATTTCAGAGGGCAGTTGAGATGACTCTGGAATCACATGTAGGCCAGATCACGTAAGGATGGCAGATTTCCTTCCCTAAAGACAATCAGATGGGTTTTTCTGACAGTCAACAATAGTTTCATGGTCATCACCAGATTCTTAATTCCAGATATTTTTTATTGAATTCAAATTCCACCATTTGCCGTGGCAGGCTTCGAACCCCAGGTCCCTAGAACATTTCTGGGTTAATAGTCTAGTGATTATATTTCTAGGCCATCACCTCCCCTATTAAGCTGAAGCCCTATCTGCTGTCTCAGGTAAACATAAAAGATGCCATAACACTATTCTGAAGAAGGGAAAGGGGTATTATCTCCAGTATTCTTGTCAATATATCAGAAAAACAGATTATCTATTCATTACCACATTGGGAGCTTGTTGTGTGTGATTTGGATGCCTATGTTTCCTAAATTGCAATTGTGAGCATCACTAGCTGTAGAAAAAAGCTTTGAGATGTTAGTTGATTTGAAAAAACACTATATAATTGAAATTAGTTCTTTAATCCTCACTGATTTCCTGTAGGAAATCAGGAAAACCCCTTTTCCTCATCACTGAACAAAACCAAGATTTGGTAGTTCAAATAAAATTGAAACTAGTATTTCTTGTTTAGCTGCTCAAGTGAACTGGCTTAAATCACAGGAGTTATTATATGGAAGATGACATTCCATTTTAGTGTAAATATTTCATCAGAAATATTCAGGAGGGCTGGATCCAATTAAAATGATAAATTATATTGACTTCCATAGAAATAACATTCAGAAGAGACATATAAAATATTGCTAATTCACGGTCGCCTATTTTACACCATCATACAGTCAAAAAGACCTATGTTGTGTATTGTTGCAATGGTATGTACCTCTACAGGGCAAATTTGTTTCATATAGTGGCTTGCTTAATTGACCTAGTGTCAGGGGGATTAGTAGGGTGGACATGTGTGGTTAAGGGAATAGGATTTGGGTGGGATTGTGGTCAATGCAGACTCAATGAGCCAAATGGTCTCCTTCTGCGTTGTAGAGATTCTATGAAATAGTGTGGCACATGGCTATTTTACATATGAACTGAAATGATGTACAAAGTTATGTAAAACTTTCTGCAGCTCTCTCCACATTAGCATTGAACCACATCTTAAATGAAAGGCTTCTCATGTTCAACTGCAAGTACAGAGCAGCTGTTTATGGTGAAAATATACTGAAAATAGCTATTGATGGCTTCCCACTTTGAAGTCTTCACTTCATGACTCATTTCCAAAGTTCAGTTTATTTTCAAAAATGACAACAAGCAATATTGAATAGAATCAAACTTAAAGTGGCTACAAAATATCCCCCCTTATCTGAACTAAGACTGAAAACGTTGATGTTTAAAAATGCTTCCAAATATTTCGCTGAGATAAGAAATTGGCTGATCTGTCTGACATTAATCTGATCATCAGTCGGCCTGTCGTTAAATATAGAAAGTGAGTTGTTTGACTTCCCGGCTGAAGTAATCCAGTCCTGTGGAGGTGGTCTGATGGGAGAGAGAAGGGGAAACAGTATGATGTCAGGTTGGTAGAAGGGGCAGGGTAGGGGAGGGAGGTAGCAATGGACAGCCAATCTGTGTATTTAAGTGTCCAATTCTGGGCAGATTGAGACACTGTCAGGATTTTCCTCATGATGGATTGGTGTCCTAGTGGGGCCAAAGCAAGTACCTGGGGTTCACGATCTCCTCCCAATCATAGCAGAGATGTGGGCCACATCTCTGGAAGGGTAATGGCTCGGCAGATGTGACCAGTGTTTTATTTGTAAAATGTACAATTTTCAGATACTGTTGCAAGTTGTAGGGGCCCTCATGGTCTCGATCCACAAACTTTGCCAACTGCTTTGATTGAGCTCAATACCATTACATCACCTACAACTCTCTCCAAGATTTACAGATGCACTATAAAAAGCATTCTTTCTGATTGTATCACATCTTGGTATGGCTCCTGCTCTGCCCAAGACCGCAAAGAACTACAAAAGATCATGAATGTAGCCCAATCCATCATGCAAACCAGCCTCCCATCTGTTGACTCTGTCTACACTTCCCACTGCTTTGGCAAAACAGCCAGCATAATTAAGGCACACTCACCCCAGACGTTCTCTCTTCCACCTTCTCCCATCAGGAAAAAGATACAAAAGTCCGAGGTCACATAACAATCGACTCAAGAACAGCTTCTTTCCTGCTGCTGTTAGACTTTTGAGTGGACTTACTTGCATTAAGTTGATCTTTCTCTACATCCTAGCTATTACTGTCACACTATATTCTGCACCTCTCCTTTCCTTCTATATGAACGGTATGTTTTGTCAGTGTAGCAGACCAGGAACAACACCATATGTTAATACATGTGACAATAATAAATCAAATTAAAAAAATCATTTGTTGTTTTCTCACCTTATTTGATATTCTCCTTCCCTCTCTCACTCCCGAAATTACATTTGGGCCCAGTTATAAAGGCCTATTGTATTCATTCACTTAAGTCTATTTCCATTTGCTACAATAGTCACACCTAAGTTCGCTTCATGTTTGATTTGACAAAAAATAATCTGGTCCCCTACAACACATGCCTGTGGTATTCTGATACATTAACTGGCATCCAATGTTATTTTAGCCATCACAAACATTCTTGATTCCATGCCATATTCAAAGTCTTTGTCAATGTTTGAGTTAAGAATTATTTTAAATTAAAATGTACGTGCCCTGGTCTTATCGCCCTATTGTCATGTTTAGATTTGATTAATTTCTGTATTGACCATATCTATATTATTTAGTAGTTGATATTCTGAGTGAGATTGCTCTTTAACTGTCAGAATAGTGTGATGCCACAATGCCAGGGATCCAAGTTCAATTCGAGCATGCATGTAAAAATGGGTTTGCATAAGTATCTACTTGTATGTAATTTCATTAGTACTTTGAAAACTGTAACCTTTTGTGTGATGAAAAATATTCTTTTTTTAACCATAATTTCTAAATGCTAAGGGATTGTAATGCACATACTGTATTATTTTCTAGCAGGCTAATTTGTTGTTTGACGATATTCACTAATCATGCATATCCTTCGCAAACTGCAAAATGTCAGCTGAGTATTTCTCAGACAATATGAGGATTCTCTATTAACAACAGGACTCATTTGATGAAGCTTAAAACTGTAGTTAGGGATTTATTGTTTAAGGAAATTCCCAGGTCCAGTGATTATATTTACATTTAATTATCTTTTAATATCCTCATCAGATTTTTCTTAATATTGGATAAGATGTCAAAATAATGCCACCAGAGACTGCTTATGAAGACCATATTATGAACCTGTTAGTTGCTAAGCGACAGGAATTGCGTTTACTGGTGTTGATGTGTTCACGGAGGATATTGAAATAAACCAGGTCATAGTGAGTCCAGGGCAGTTTCTGACACCTTGAGATCCACCCCTGCTTTATCAGTAGTGCTGAGATCCTATTGTAAAAACCTTCTTGTCTGAATATTCGCCCTGAGCAATTGGAGCACTCATTTATTAAATAACAGAAAAGAAACCTCTGATACATTCAAAGGTTGAAAGCTCCCACATTGCAGAATATTGCTTTTCCAAAAAGGACAAAGACAGGACTGGATTATACAAAGTGCCAACATGAGAGCTCCACTCGAATGTAAGGGTCCCTTAGAACCATAGAATCCCTGCAGCACCACATGGTGACACAGTGATCAGCACTGCTGCCTCACAGCACCAGAGACCTGCATTTGATTCCCAGCATGGGCCAATGTCAGTGCAAAGTCTGCCTGTTCTCCCCCTGTCTGCATGGGTTTCTTCCAGGTGCTCCAGTTTCCTCTGAAAGACGTGCTGGTTAGGTGCATTGGCCATGCCATATTTTCACTCAGTACATCCAAACATGTGCCAGAGTGCAGTGACTCAGGGATTTTCACAGTAACTTCATCTCAGTTACTGTAAGCCTACTTGTGACACAAATAAATGAACTTTAAAACAGCTCAGAAAGAGGCCATCCTGCCTATCAAGTCTGTACTGACTCTTCGAAAAAGCATCGCATCCATACTCCATGCGGTTTTGCCATGATTAATTCATTTAACCTGTTCATCTTTTGACATTAAGGGCAACTTAGGATGGCCAGTCAACCTAATTTGCACACCTTTGGACTGTGGGAAGAAACTAGAATACGCGAAAGAACCCCATGCAGACATGGGGACAATGTGCAAATTCCACATAGTCACTTAAGGTTGGAATCAAATCCAGGTCCCTGGTGTTGTGAGGCTAATACTGTGCCACCCACTCAAAAGTTTTTTTCCCATTCAAAGTTAAGATAGTCATTCAGTCAAAAAAAAGTTTAGATACAAGGTGATGATAAAATTATGAAACTGATTTTTTTACTGGAGCAGTGTTCGAAAAATACATCAAGAAAATAAACGTAACAATATGAAAAAGGTGAAGAAATACAAAAAAAATCTAGACTTCATTCTTTTTTTCAAAGATCATTACATATTTCTTTATTGCAACTACATTGATGTACTTTGAGATATCCTGTTTGTTTCAATATGGTTTACATTATATTAGTACAGTCATTTCCACATATTGAAAACCTAAAACAGAATTACATTTACTCTTCAAACCTGCAGCAGAAGTTTATTGTGGATGATCATTTCTGTCATCTTTCTATTGCATCTTAGCAACGGACAGGGCACAAAAAGCTCTTTCAAAGGCATCTTATGTGTGAATATCCCTCTAGATCCCCCGCATCACATGATGGATAAAACAGGCTGGTCAGAAAGCAGGCTGCAAAAGTGGAATGGGCTTTACTTTTAATCTTCACTCTTTGGTAGTGCAGTGATTTTGGCTGATATAACTTGGGGTATGAAATTCTCCCAGGCTTGCACACAGCTTAGTCGGGCTCTGAGAAGATCCATTAAATTATGGGAAGTGCAGCAAGCTCAGACAGTCAGAAATTATCCAGATTTAAAGAGCTGGAGATGAAAATCCAAGAAGATGCAAAGAGAGAAGATAGGACTGTGAAGTTGCTCCTCTTGGGTAATTGAATTTAGCACAATTAATGCTAATGTCTTGATTAATTCTGACAAAGGAGCAAACGACGTGCAATTTACACCATGTTTAGGAGCAGAGTCCCGATCAGCTTTAATTCCATGCAGATCTGCTCGATACAATTTGCAGAATTCTTAACACTTTTAATAACCACAATTTGAATGTTCATTCTAATTGCTTCCAAGATAAAAGCCGACAAGTGACATGGAACCACATGAATACACACAATTACAATGCTGTGCTAATTTTTTGAGAAGTATTTTTAAGGGAATCTGTTTGATATCCTATTTTGTATGATTAATTACCATGAATGATTGCAAAATCCAGTTTCTCAAAATGAAAATGCCTCAATTTTTAAGAAAAAAACTCGACAGATTTCTCTTCACTTAATCTTTATTGATTTGTGAAAACTTTGCAGTGAGAGTTATTTGTTTATTACTGGCTTGCAGTTGAAGCTGAGCTTGTTATGTATTCTTGCATACATATAAGAGCACTTAGAAGTAGTAATGTGAAGCAGAAACTTGAAGAAGGCTTGATTCCTCTCAAGAATCTAGGACAATGGTAGCCAACAGTGGTAACCTCACAGCCATCCCTACCAAGGTGACTGCTTCTTCAACATAGAATGGGAATCAAATCCAAGCTTTTGCTTGTCGCACGGCCGTGTTACTCAATGAAAAAAGTCCCAAGACTAGGTAAAAGCTGTGGCATTGGCTGGAACTAATGATATAATGTGCTGTATCTTTATCTGCTGATTTGTATTTTGGTGTTGGTCTTCTGTCCAGCTTAATGCCTTGATTGGAATTAAGCTCCAGTGGAGGAAGTGGTCTTCTTTTCCAGGAGGTACTTCAGCGGTGGGCAACTGCGGCCCAGGGGCCAAACATGGGCCATCTGTGTTCTGAGCACAGCCCATGTTCTGAGTTCTGTGTTCTGAGCATTTTGTTCACCATTGACTACATGGAGCGTTGTCACAGTCCATTGATTTCCCCAAGTGTAACTGAAGTGATACACATGTAAAGGAAGGGTGAGTGAAGTGAAGTGCATACTGATTACACACATTGACTGTGAGAGCCGTGCATCCAATCAAATATAAATATTTCTTTTGTTTTTACCATTTTGACAGTTTTATTAATATATAAACAATTAAGCATTTTCTATAACAAATGAAATATTCGACATGTATGAAATGTATTTAATCTTATTCTTGCGTCTATGGTTAGAGAACAAGGCCAATTTCAATCCCAATGAAGGAGGGCCACTCATGCAGTCCATTCACAAGCCTAAGGTCTCCCATTACTGAGGTACTGTGTTGACCCCAGCTGTATATCATTTTGAGATGGGTTCTCTGAGCAATGCTGGAAAATCACAACAGTAGAGAAATTAAGAAACAACAAAAAAAATTATCTCATGATCACAGGATATTCCAAAATCCTTTAGGGGAATGAAGTATCATTAAAGTGTTGTAGTATAGGAAACATGGCAGCCAACTCATGCACGTGCCAACTCATACAAACACTACTGACTTCATGGCTAAGATAAAGGCAAAATACAATGGATACTGGAATCTGAACCAAAAACAGAAAATGCTGGAGAAACTCAATAGGTCTGACAACATCTGTGGAAAGTGGAGAGAGCCAACATTTTGAGTCTGGATGATCCTTCTTCAGAGCTAAAGAGAAGGAAAATTGGACAAGATTTATCTTATGGGAGTACAGTTAGTGGGGGGGAGGGGCTGTAATTGGTGATGATAAAGACTGAAGTGCTAAAAGTGCCCATTAAGCAATTGGAATGTGTGAATGGCAGAACAAGGTACAGTTTGTGAGGGGGCTACCTGAGGAATGTGGCAGCTGGCGCTGGGCGGGGGAAGGCTGGGCAATGGTGATTTGGAGACAAGATGGAGAATGAGGTTTCTGCAATGGTTAAACAAAAATAAGAATAAAAAGAATAAAAATAAAAAGATAAAAATGGATGAATGAGATGAGAAGGTAAAACTAAACAAAATAAATGGAAATATGGTGAAGAATGGAGGGGAAAGTTCATGCTCTGAATTTGTTGAACTCAATGTCCATTTCAGAATATGAGGTGCTGTTCCTCCAGTTTGCATTGAGTTTCACTGGAACATTGGAAAAGCAGTAAGACGTTCACAATACCAGGTTAAAGTTACAAGATCTTGTAAATTAAGTTTGTGCCTTTATATGACCTGTTTATGAACACAGCTCCCACTCACCTGATGAAGGGGCAGTGTTCCAAATGCTTGTAGCTTGTGCTGTCAAATAAACCCGTTGGGCTTTAACCTGGTATTGAGACTTCTTACTGTGCTTACCCAGTACAACACCGGCATCTCCACACATTGTAAAAGGCCATTGTATGTATCCCAGCAATCAGATGGGTGGCATCCCCAGTGGGGTCAGAAGTCAATGAGGTCCCTCAGGAATTAAAGGGCAGGGAAGGCATTGCCCTTTGGGCAGTACCAGCCTGGAGTCCAAGCATTACCCACTGGTCACTCTTGCAATGCCAGCCTAGCATCCTATCAGGCATCAGGCAGTGGCAAGGGGGAGGGGCCTGAGGGAACAATGTCTCACTCAGGATTCTCACCCCAGTGAGAATCCTGTTATTATTGGTCTGTCCTCGCTACCCCAGTGAGAATCCCATTATCATTGGTCTGTCCTCGCTACCCCAGTGAGAATCCTGTTACCATTGGTCTGCACCCACTACCCCAGTGAGATCAGTGACAGTATCCAATTTGCTATGTTAGTCAAATCTGTCAATTACACTGAACTAGAACTGCACTACTTCTGACAGAGGCATGATTTAGGATCGATCTTCCTGAAACAAAGATGTCTTGTCACTGAGTTCTGTCGATTTATTTAGTGGATTTAAAAATAATTATCTGTCAGACATTCCAACTGACTGGAATGTTTCCTGTTAAATGGAATTGAGTTTTTGAAACCATTTAATGTTTGTATTGATTCATTGCTCCATGCTGGTCCCTTAACAGCATCAGTCACTAATTATAACATAGTCCCATGTGTGATTCTTTTGGAATTTATGTTGACAGGTCTAATGATATTAAATTCTATACAAATGGGATATTGATCAGGGAGCGTTTTGTTAAAGGAATAAATGTATAATTTGTTGTTTTGAAGAGGTATAAGATGATTGTTAGAATCAATGTGCCTGGTATGAATTTAAAGGCAGTGATATTAGAGAAATAAATTATTGAACAGAACCCACCTACATTCCTTGCACTGACCTTCCAATAAAACAATATGAATGTTTTGAAATTAATTTGCTCACAAACATTTTAAATCAATTCTTATTTGGAAGGTTTTAATGAGCCCAGGAAATTGCAGTAATATGCACTATTCATATAACATCCATGACTAACTTGAAAAGAACAACAAAGAACAAACAACAAAACAGCACAGGAAACAGGCCCTTCGGCCCAGCGAGCCCGCGCCGCCACCCCGATGTTCCCACCTCTACCTGTGATCCCTGTCTATGTTTATAGATCTATGGATTAAAAACCAAATTTGAGACAATTTAGGGAGAATTTGTTTTGCCAATTCAATGATCAAAATGGGTTTTCTTGGGTTGCATATGCATTTTTACTTACCAGAATAACAATAGGACATGTTCTGAAATATCATTCAAGTGATTAAAATTAGAATTGATGGCAAATATTTGTCAGTGGTTGTTGACTGCATTGCTTCTGAATCAACACTAAACTCACAGTAGTAAATGCTAAAGGCATCACAGAACATTTTGGTGAAACCTAATGAGAATCTATTATGTGTCAATCAGGATCAAATGTGACATTCCAGAAAGAATCAGATCACTATTTCATTGAAAATGATAGAACCCACAGAATTTTTAAAATACCGATAAACTGTAGTCCCGATAGAAAATGTAGACTAATCTTTTCTTCTTGAGAAGTAATGTTGAGTTGGTGACTGGTTTATTGGAACGATTTAGGGAACACTGCTGTCAAAATCTTAGAATCATAAAATCCCTACAGTGCGGAAGGAGGCCAATCTGCCCATCAAGTCTGCACTGACAACAATCCCACCCAGGCCCCATTCCCACCATCTCCTTAAAGCCACGTATTTATCCTGCTCGTCACTCTCACACTAAGGAGCAACTTAGCATGGCCGATCCACTCAACCTGCACCTCTTGGAGCGTGAGAGGAAACCAGGGTGCCAGGAGGAAACCCATGCAAATGTGGAGAGAGCATGAAAAATTCCACACAAACAGTCATTCAAGGCTGGAATTGAACATGAGTCCCTGGCGCTATGAGGAATAGTGCTAACCATTGTGCCACCATGTTGCTAAGTTTTGTATTTTTTAACCGTTATAGTCTTCTCTCCTGAAAGCCATCCTTGATGGATCATGAATGCATAGGCACTGGAATCAAATCTTAACATATGATCATTGTCAATGAGGCTCCACAGGCTACATATATCTTAAATGTTGTCCTCTCCCAGTGTCCCAAAGATATATATTTTCCAGCAAAGGATACTTTCACTATCAAAGAGGATGCTAAGGTGAATTGTAGCCCCCACTTCCTGAAATTTATCCGAGCCACTGATTGCATCTGGAACTTCTTTACTCTATGTAGCTCAGTACCATGTGTACATTTAATTATTATGGATTTTACACCACCTGCTTTAATAATGCAGAAGCAAGCAGATTTAATTATTTTTATTTCTTTAACTTGAAATGAGTACTGAATCTTTGGAAGGCTTTAGTCCCTATATTGCAGATTGTTTCTCCATTCCTCCTTTTCATTCCACTTACTCTTTTTAATATCTGTTGCATTTATTCTGATTTTTACCTGTATGAGTGTTTGGGAATGGAATCCTTCCCATTTCAGATACCCAGTGTCATTAGAAGCTCTTCTCTAGGTCAGGTATATCACTGTCAAACTTTACTGAGCTCTGCCCCAACAACACACCGCAGCCAGAATTTCAGAAGAACAAGCCCTACTATATCAGAATGACATTCCCCCCTTTCCCAAACCAGCCCTCCTGCAGTCTCATTGAGTGAGAATGCCAAGCGCTGCCAGAATGAGATACAGATTTGCAGTGGTGGCCAAGATCCTCCAGGAACAGTAGTGGGGCTACCAAACTCATTTCACAAAGCACCCTTATAAGCACTAACAAGGAGCTTGAACTCGGGTCCTGGAGGGGAAAAGTTAGTGTGGACACACTGGAGCATCCTTTTGCTCAAATCCTTTGTTTTGTTTTGGAGAAAAGATAGCAACTCTTGGGCAGCACAGTGACATTGGTTAGCACTGCAACAGGTCTACAGCAGATGCCATCGTCCTAGCCTTACACCCAACCTTGGGATACCTAGATAATGAAGAAACCAATGTCAGACTTCTATTTATCCACTATAGCTCAGCCTTCAACACCATTATTCCTACAAAAATCATCTCCAAACTTTGTCTAGGACTCTCTAGGCTTCTCTCTCTGCAACTGGATCCTAAACTTCTTAATTCACAGACTGCAATCAGTAAGGATAGGCAACAATACCTCTTCCATGATCATTCTCCATGATCATCCTCAACATCAGTATCCACAAGGCTGTGTCCTCAGCCCCTTACTATATTCCTTATATACCTATGACCGTACGGCCAAATTCCTTTCCAACTCAATTTTCAAGTTTGCTGATGACACCACCATTGTGGGTCAGATCTGGAACAACGATGAAGTGGAGTATGGGAAAGAGATAGAGAATTTAGTAAACTGTTGTGATGATAATCATCTCTCCCTCATTGTTAATGAAACGAAGGAGGTAGCGATTTCAGGAAGCAAAGTGAAGGACATGCCCCTTTCAACAACATCGGAGATGAAGTACAAATTGTCAACAGCTTCAAGTTTTTAGTTGTCCAGATCACTAACAACCTGTCTACTCCCCCCTGCTGACACTATAGTCAAGAAAGCCCACCAATGTCTCTACTTTCTCAGAAGACTACAGAAATTTGACATGACCACTATGACTCTCACCAACTTTTACAGGTACACCACAGATAGCATTCTTTCTGGTTGTATCACTGCTGGGTATGTTTCTGCTTTTCCAATTCTGTGAGAAACTACAAAGGGTTATGAACGAAGCCCAGTCCATCACACAAACCAACCTCCTGTCCATTGACTCTGTCTGCATTTCCTGCTGCTTGGAAAAGCAGCCAGTATAAAGAAGGACCCCATGCATCCTGGGCATACTTTCTTTCATCTTTCTCAATCACAAAAAGGATACAAAAGTCTAAGGACACATACCAACTGATTCAAGAACACTTCTTCCCTGCTGCCATTAGACTTTTGAATGGACTTACCTTGCATTAAGTTGATCTTTCCCTACACCCTAGTTATGACTGTAACACTATAGTCCACACTCTCTTCCTTCTATATATGGTATTCTTTGTCTGCATAGCGCACAAGAAACAATTTTTTCACTGTATACAAATACACGTAACAATAATAAATTAAACCAAAATCAAATCAAATCAAGAAAGCATCTCATTAGAAATTTTTAAAACGTTTTTTCAGATTCAAGCTCTCATTTTTGCTGAAATGGTTCTCTTTTCTCAAAATGAGAACAGTGGGCTAGCAAAGAAGAGGGCTTCTCTGCATCACCAGAATATTAGTTAAATAAGTTATTGATTTTTATTTTCTTCATTTTATGTTGCAGGTGCTGGTGAATCGGGTAAAAGTACTATAGTCAAACAGATGAAGTAAGTAGTGGAAATTGAAACTAATTTGGTAACTCAATAAATGCATGCTGTGTACTGTATTACAGTATAAATGATCAATAGCATTAGTTATCTTTGTAAAAGTTCTTGATCATATGAAAAGTTCATCAAGGTATTATTAAGTAAAGAAAATGATCCAATCTGCTGTCAAAGATCCAATTGTCTTCAGTATAAGTAGAATGAGAATTAAGGAGAGAGAAGTGTGATAGAGAAAAGTTTTCACAATAGCATGGTGACATGGTGACACAGTGGTTAGCACTGCTGCTTCACAAGACCAGGGACACGGGTTCAATTCCAGCCTTAGGTCACTGTCCATATGGAGTTAGTATGTCCCCCCATGTCTGCTTGGGTTTGCTCCAGTTTCCTCCCAAAGAGGTACAGGTTAGATGGATTGGCCATGCTAAATTGCCCCTTAGTGTCCAGAGATTTAAATGTTAGAGGGATTAGTGGGGTAAATGTGTGGGGTTATGGGGACAGGGTTTTGGGTGGACCTGAGTACGATGCTCTGACTACAAACCTGATGAGCTGAGTGGCCTCCTTCTGCACTCTGGAGATTCTATAATAAAGAAATATTGTATTAAATTTTGAGGCTGGGGAAATTGAGCATTAAAATTGTTAAAACTTCATTTCATTGTCTAGTAACAATGTGATAGACAGGAGAGAGATGATTTTAAACAACACTAATTTCTCCTCTCACTACCCACCCATGAACAGGAAGGTTTTTTGATTTGGTTTCCCCTTTATAAATGGTGCAATGTTTCCCAACCCCTTAGTTTTTGTGTGAGCTATTTTTTCTTTAGTAACCCCACTGTAAACACTACTTCATTTGCACACATTCAAAAGATGAAAGTGGGGTTGTAATATTGCTTAATCTGGAGTTATTTAAGAAATACTTAGATGGGCACATGGACAGAATGGGAATGGAGGGGTATAGAAAACTGATTTAAAATAGGGATCATGAGCCTTGGGTATCCCTGGGAAGTGTGTCAATAGATGATGATATTGTTTTTAGTCCTACCTTTGGTCCACCTTGTTGTCTAACAAGGGGCATATACGCGATGGGTTGTGAGAGGGCTGCTTTTGGATTTTTTGAGTATTCTCGTGCTTCACGTCATTAGTGTACGCTTGACCTGGACCATTTGATGGGCAACACGACAGCTCAGTGACTATCGCTGTGCTGTGCAGATACATGGATTTGGGCCTGTGTCTGTGGGAGTTTGCGCATTCTCCCCGTGCTTGCGTGGGTTTTCTCCGGGAGCTCCGATTTCCTCCCACATCCCAAAGATGTGCTCTTAGGCTAATTAGCAAAACAAATTCTCCCTAAATTGTCTCAAATTTGGTTTTTAATCCATAGATCTATAAACATAGACAGGGATCACGGGTAGAGGTGGGAACACCGGGATGGCGGCACGGGCTCGTTGGGCCAAAGGACCTGTTTCCCGTGCTGTTTTGTTCTTTGGCCACAGTCAGATAGTTTCAAGAGGGATAAAGAAAGATTTACAGCACAGAGACCACAGAGAAAATCAGTATTGATTCACGTGAGTTCCAGAGACTAGAATCAAAGTCCAATGTGGTATTCCTTCACAAAGGTCAGTGGACTGAACATTGATTTTGTAGAATTCACTTTTCTAATGTTGACGGAATAAGGTATGCTAGAAATACAGAGATGAGTAGCTTTTAGGCAATGGCACAGAACTTCCATCAGAAGCAGTACAATTGGGACCACATTCAACCTGTGCAGATCTCCTTTCCGTGTGAGGCTACTAGTCAAATGTTAAAGAGCAGACTGAGATTTTCAGCTCAGCAAAGCAATATTACTTGCTCAACAAGGCAGAGGCCTATGTCACCTGACCATCCCCCTGCACGTCTCCACCAGGTGTTTAACAACGGATGTGCATTCGTTGCCTGGAATTGGGCTGAGTCTCAAAGACTAATAAATAACTCATTATGAGTTGAAAGTAAGGTTGGAAGGGCCTTTGTCTTAGCAGAATTTGAGTGTCCTGCTGGTAAACATGGATTATCTAATTCAAATGTCTTTGTACAGCTCACTTTGAAGTTGACCTATGCCATCCTGAGGTAATCATTAGTGGCTTCTCAGAGATAATGAGGTGTGAGTTTTCCTAAGTTGCAGAGGGGTTTTCATCCTGGGATCACAGCCAGATGTAGGTTGAGCCATTTTAAGGATCCTGTTCAGCTACAGTCCATTTTTTAAAAGTTAGAAATAGAAATGAGCATATATGTTATTAAAATATACAACGCAAAATTTTAATTTCTTGCAACAAAAACATGTATTTCTAAAGTATTAACATAGTAAAACATCTAAAGTGCTTCAGCGGAGTGGTTACATATTTGTCAAGTCACAATTTTCTTCAACTCTCTATCTTCGCCCACAGGCTTAAGTAATCAAGTACACAGATTAGAGAGCCAACATGATCAAAATCAGATCAGTCAAACCAGTGAATTTATAGCCTCTAATAGCATTACCAAACAAAAACTGACACCTAGCCACATGAGGAGGTGTGCAGTGTGCTGTTCTGGTCGCCTCACTATCGGAAGGATGTGGAAGCTATTGAGAGGGTGCAGAGGAGATTTACAAGGATGTTGCCTGGATTGGGGAGCATGCCTTATGAAGATAGATTGAGAGAGCTAGGTCTCTTCTCCCTGGAGAAGGTTGAGAGGTGACCTGATAGGAATAACCTATCAGGAATTCCTCTCAATTCCTCCTATTGAGAGGAATAGATAGAGTGGATTCTTGGAGGCTATTTTCCAGGGCTGAAATGGTCGCTATGAGAGGACACAGATTTAAGGTGCTGGGGGGAAGTACAGAGGAGATGTTAGAGGTAAGTTTTTCACTCAGAGGGTGGTGAGTGAATGGAATCGGCTGCTGTCAGTAGTCGTAGAGGTGAACTTGCTGGGGTCTTTTAAGAGACCTCTGGATGAGTACGTAGGATTTAATGGGATGGGGAGTTACAGATCGTTCTATGGCCTGGTAAGTACTGATATGATCGGCACAACTTGTGGGCCGAAGGGCCTGTTTGTGCTGTAGTGTTTTATGTTCTAAGGAGGTATTAGGATAGACAGTCAAAAGTTTGGTTAAAGATATATCTTTTAAGGAGCCTCTTAAAATCGGAAAGGACGGTAGATAGGCTGCAAGGTTTAAGGATCTTAGGATTTAGGTAGCTGAAGACACAGCCATCAAGGCACAGCAAGAATGCCTAAAGAACCAGAATTAGAGGAGCACAGGTATCTTGGACAATTGTAGAGCTGGACAAAATTACAGAGATAGAGGCCATGGTGGGATTTGAAAACAAGTATACAAATATTTAAATTGAAGTTTGCCAATTCTGGAACCAGTGTAGTTCAGAAAGCAGAGGAGTGATGGATAAATAACAAATGGTGCAAATTAGGATACAGGTACCAGATTTTTAATGTCTATGTAAGGTGGGAAAGTGGGAGAACAACCTAGAGAACCTTGTCAATTTAGAGGTTACAAAGGCAAGGCTGAAGATTACAGCAATTGATGAGGTTAAACTGAGTCAAAGTTGGATGATAAATGGTTGAAAGTTCGTTTCTGAGTCAAATACAATATTAGTGTTGCAAACAGGCTATTTCAGTGTTGGATAGTGCCCAGCAGGTGGAGTGGGAACCTGTGAAATAATACCTGAAGCATGGAAAGTAGACATTGACAATGATCCACCCATATTTAGTTGGAGGAAACCTTTGTCCAGTACTGAATAGTGGACGAGCAATATGAAAAATCAGAGACATTAAGGGAATTAAGAAAGGTGACGTTGAGGAATGATGAGTGTTGGCAGCATATATGTGGAGTTTGACTTGTTTTCAGATAATGTCACTGAGAGGTAGCATGTAGATGAGAGATGGTGGGGGAGGAGTGGTGGGGAGCAGGGGGATGGCGATGGGGAGTGGAGTTGACAGTGTAAGGGAGTAAAAATTGGGGATGGTTCTCTCTTTTGGGTCTCACCCATGCAAATTGTCAAGAAACCCAACCCAGTTTAGAATTGATATTGAGTCATACAGTGAAAAAGGTATATGACACCAACTATGATGACATAAGAATGGGACCAGGTTAGCACAGTCAGAGTCAGCTGGACAATGGAGGAAAGACAATGGTGCAGGATGGTGCGGTAAACCGGGTCACGGTGCAGGATGGTGCGGTAAACCGGGTCACGGTGCAGGATGGTGCGGTAAACCGGGTCACGGTGCAGGATGGTGCGGTAAACCGGGTCACGGTGCAGGATGGTGCGGTAAACCGGGTCACGGTGCAGGATGGTGCGGTAAACCGGGTCACGGTGCAGGATGGTGCGGTAACGGGACGGTGCAGGATGGTGCGGTAAACCGGGTCACGGTGCAGGATGGTGCGGTAAACCGGGTCACGGTGCAGGATGGTGCGGTAAACCGGGTCACGGTGCAGGATGGTGCGGTAAACCGGGTCACGGTGCAGGATGGTGCGGTAAACCGGGTCACGGTGCAGGATGGTGCGGTAAACCGGGTCACGGTGCAGGATGGTGCGGTAAACTGTGTCACAGTAAGTTGCATCATGGTGCAGGATATATTAACCTGTCTGTGCCTTAGATACAATTTAAGTAGAATGAGGAGGGTTTTCTTTTACTGTGTCACAATCACAGAGAGTGTAATTTATGACTTTGATAATAGCCAATTCAGTGCCATAGGATGTGAAGAAACCTGACTGGAGGAAATGAAACATGGAATTGCAAGCTTGGTATTCCCCAGGGATCTGTGTTGGTGATACAAAGCCACATATCCGAGTTTGCCAATTGCATTAATATAGGTGATGCTATAAGCAGTGCATAAATTAACGAAGAGATATTTGACCAGTGGATTTCAATGCAGCCAAACATGAGGATTCACCCACTTTGGGCCAACAAAGAATAGATCAGAGTACTTACTAAATGCTGAAAACTCAAAACTGGTGGAGGTTTAACAAGACTTAGAGCTGCAGGTAAAAAGATCATGGATAGCTGCAGAAAATAATTCACAAGACAAATGGTGTGCTACAGTCCAATGTTTAATGATAAGTGATAAATGATTACATCAGAGTCATATTTCTTAGAATTTAGGCAGTTAAGGGGTTATTTGGTTAAAGATTTCAAGAGAATAATAGGAGCTATCAGGTTAGTGGAACTTATTTCTGCTGGTTAGTGTAGTGATTTTGCTTCTGCACATGTAGTGGCTGTTTCAAGTCTCTTCCTCATACTGACAATGATGATAATGCCAAATACTAATCTTTCTGAAGGGTTTTGCTTACCTTCTACTGTGATAGCAGCATTTTAAATCACAGGCAGCATTTTATTCTAAACAGTAAAGCTATTTCAAAGGCACAAAATCTCAGATCAAACAAGCAGGAGAGCTTCATAGAGAAGTTTCATCACAGTTGCTAATGGCATTGAAAATGAGAGGGCCTATGTCCAATTTATCACCTTTTGCAGTATATCTGAAGCCATTCCCACATTGGCCAAAATGACTGCGAAGCGCCAATGGCAGGTTTGCCATCACTGATCATAGATGGAAAAATGATTTACTTCTCCTCTCTGATGAAGAGCTAGAAGACGTTTTTGAGACACTAACACTCGAGTGAGGTGATTTGACTCAGACAGAAAGACATCAAGATCCTATTTCATGCCCGTGAGAAACACAATAAATAAGACACTCATCTTCAGATGCACGAAGCCAGAAGCCAGTGAGACAGCTGATCTGTATTACTTGAGGCAAGTAGCAACCAAATGTGACTTGGGTGATGTGGAGCAAGTTAAAAGGGAACTAAAAACACAAATTCTCAAAGATATTTTCCCCAGCCAATTACACTGGAGAGCACTTGAGAAAGTGTAAAGATGCACTTTCACAGATTTCATTAATGAACACAAAAGCTATTTATTCAAAATAATTGTTGAGAATCCTCATGGGCTATAGCCAGGTCCCAAAATATCTCTTGTCTCAGCTTCTTTCTCACCATGGGGTGATTTGAATCATGACTGGTTGCACAAGCTCTATGGTCCTTACTCTGCTGTGTTGCTGTTAAAGGGACAATTACCACAGAAAACCATCAGAGCCATTTGGAGCTAGCAGGATTGTCATTAGGTCAGCACAGTGGCACAGTGCTTAATATTGCTGCCTCACAGTGCCAGGGATCTCGGGCGACTATTTGTATGGTTTGTGTTTCCTCTGGGTGCTCCAATTTCCTGCACAAAGTTGTGCAGGTTAGGTAGATTAGCCATGCTAAATTGCTCTTTATTGTTCCAAGATGTATAGGTTGCGGGTATTAGCAGGGTAAGTACTTGGGGTTACAGAGAACAAGTCTGGTTGGAATTTCTCCTTACTGTCAGGGACGTTATGTAGGGTTACAAGGTTAGAGCCATTGAAGACCCAGTGAAAATCAGTGATGATATTCTTGTCATCATGAATTGGGGTATTCCCCTACATACATGCCTATATCTTAGAGAATGTAACCTCACCTTGAACAACAAGTGCTTGCTCCATGAAAACAGATCAAATATTTTGGTCATGAGTTCAGTGGCAAAGGAATATCACCCATTCCGTGGGAAGCTGAAACCATTCTAAATTGGTGGATCCTACAAAGGTACACAGAATCTAGAGTCTGCTAAAATTCGTCATGTACTGCTGTTGTTTCCTTCCTGACCTCACCACCCAACAGTCCCTCAACATGATCTGACAAAAGAAACCCATTAATTGACAATGGACTTCAGGGCACAAAACAGGGTGTTCACCAGATCAAACAATGGTTGTCAACAAGTTACACCTACACCTATTTTGACCGTGCAAAAGTTATCCAGCTGCTCTTGGATGAAATCATAGAACATAGAAACATAGCAGGAGGAGGCCATTTGGCCCTTCAAGCCTACTTTGCCATTCATTATGATTATGGCTGATCATCCAATTCAAGTCTATTCCTGCTTTTTCCCCATTACTTTTGATCCCATTCATCCCAAGTGCTATATCCAACTACCAATGGTATGAAACCCAGTTGATTCAGGTATATTCCTGTGCAAAAAGACAAGGCAGGGAACCCATCAATTGTAATGGCAAACAGATTATTAACACCCATAAAGCAACATTATTCCCATACCGAGAGAAGCACTCTCAATAACATAGGCTATTCTACATTTTCACCTCTCTT
Organism: Sphyrna mokarran; assembly: GCA_024679065.1. NCBI lineage: Eukaryota > Metazoa > Chordata > Chondrichthyes > Carcharhiniformes > Carcharhinidae > Sphyrna > Sphyrna mokarran. The sequence continues at coordinate 27,895,305 of JAGIQG010000019.1, forward strand.
TGTACAGAAGTGAGTTTGAATCATAACTGCCCATGGGCAACTAGTAAACTTGTTCAACAATTTACTGAGTAAACCACCTACTTAAATAGAGCATTGGATACTCAAACTATAAGATTGAGTTCCATGTTGCATATCAGCAATGCAAGCTCGATTCATGACGCCTGTGCTCAACTCTCAGTTTAACTAATCATGAGGAAAAGGTTGTTGAATAATATCTTAAGTACTTAAACATAAATGCCATGACAAAGCCACCAAAACTAGATGCCATGAAAGCAAAGTGAGGCATCATGATAATGTATGTTGGCTATGGAATTTGAAAATTGGAAAGACATGATCGAAAGAGCATCTACAAACAAGTTCATTCACACATGACAATGTTCAAAATGAGCTTACTGTTACAAGCGCATTTGATCTCCTATTATGTAACAACTGCATTGTCATTCCACAAACATTTGAAGGAATGTATCACTGACTTAACAAATGAATGTCACTGGGGACTTGTCAAAACTAAACAATTCCTTGGGGAAAGATGTAGTTCTCAGGAAATGATCATAGGATAGAACACAAAATAAGCCAATGTTTGCCAATGTCAAGCAATTATAACATCAAATTTTCATGATCCTCTCAAGATGTCTTAAAAGCAAGTGATGGAAGTGAGAGCTGTATTGCTTTTTTTCTCAATTACAGATGATTTCTTATTCAACTAGTCTCTAGCTATACTCATCTTTGTGCTTTGTATGCAAACACACCTTCCTTAGTTAGTCTGTGGAGCTAATAATCAACACGAATGCAGGAGTGATCAAGAGAAGGATCGATTGAGAGTCAAGGAGAACATAAAATTTTGGGCCAAACAATTAAAGGGAGGAGATAAAGTGCTTGTAAAGCATGATAATCATATTGGAACTCTTTATGACATCCAACCATTTGTTGTGACCAATACAAAATGATCAATGATCACTGCTAAGCACAGTTCACAAATCATCACACAGAACGTGTTTCAACAATTCAAAACATTGTAAGCACTGATCTTATTCCAACATTGATGTCTCAAATAAAGAACATGAGTTAAGTGAGATCACATCTGAGGTTTGATGATACCCGATGCTTATGACTTCAGCAATTATGTTACAAAATGAACTATTTTAGTTACACCACGTCTTCCATCTCATTGTATCTCACTCAATGTATTATTAAACTATTCCAGTATAAGTTGAATGATCAAGTTATTTTTAAGTTTATCATTCACATTTTGAAGATGAATTATTGAAACAAGCCATGTCTCACAGGAAGGGGAGGTGGGTCAGCACTTTGGTGAGAATAGGGTCAAGGGAGCAGGATGTTCATCTCATGGATAAGATGAACTTGAAAGGATGGATGGGAGTTGGGAAAGAAGCCATAGAAAAATGCATATTCAAATTAGAACAAGAGAACCTGTGAGAAACTTTCCCAGGTTAGCTGAAGGAAGGGAAGTGACAGATGCAGTAATATGGGTAGAATCAATCTAATCAAAAGAAATCCATGTGATACTTGCAATCTTTGTTGGGATTGAAGGTAGAGGTGAAAGGGAAGAGGTTTAAGAAGGTAGTTTGCAATGGGGAAGATGGAGATTACCTTTGCACTCCGGGATGATCCCGGAATAGTGAACTCCAGAATATTTATAATTGCTCATTAAAATGAATCCATTCAAATGAATGAATATAGTCCTATTTGGATATCCGATGGATAATATTTCAATTGTTATGCTTATAATGTAAGCTATTAATTCCTTTGATCACACTCGCTTACTTGAATAGATGAAGTGCCTTTTAGAAATGAATGCTAATGTGTTATATCTAGGTGCTAAATTACTGACTAAAATAGATACTCTCAGCAACACCATCGCAGCTTCAGTGTCAAATCTGTCCTGTGCTCTGAAACTGATACATTCCTTCCCTCACAGAATCATTCATAAAGATGGCTACACAGACCACGAATGTATGGAATTTAAAACTATCATTTATAGCAACATAATACAGTCCATGTTGGCAATTGTCCGGGCAATGTCCTTACTAGGAATCAGCTACCAAGATCCAGCCAGGAAAGTAAGTATTCTGTGATTTTAGAAGAAATATGCACCAATTGCAATACTTGCTTAAAATGAAAGTAGAATTGTTCCTGCCCACTGGGGTTTCTAGTATTGCTACTCCTATTCATAATTATTTGCATATTTTCATATTGTTGTCTGCATGGTTTCTGCCCATGGTCCAAAGTTGTGCAGGTTAGATGGATTAACCATGACTAAATTGCTCCTTAGTGTCCCAACATGTGTAGATTACAGGGATCAGCAGAGTAAATGTGGGGGCTTAAGAGAATGGGTCAGTGGGGTGTGCCTAGATAAGATAGTCTGTCGGAGAATCAGTACAGACTCAATGCACCAAATGTCCTCTTTTGCACTGTTGAGATTCTATAATCATTTTATAATACACATTGCAGTGTAGACTAGTTATTGTTGTACCACAGGAGCAGGGGCAGGAAATGAAGCAATTTCCTTTGCATGTCTCTCTTCCACACAAACTAATTAAGCACTAAAAATGACTGGATGTCTTACCTACTCAAATCTCAACCATTTCCAGGTGAGTGTTTGCAATGGGATAAAGAGCCCAGCTATAGAAAATGGACTTACAAATGGACCCAGTGCAATTTGAACAGTTTCAGATCAGATACTCCAAAGTATTTTACGGAGCCAGCCTGAAACAAAAGTTTTACATCTTGAATTTGGCTAGGATAAGCATGATATGTTTCACATCAGCTATGATTCAAATGACCTACTGGGGACCTTTCATCAAACAGTTTATTTAAGAGTATAGATAACTTGTACATCAGAAAATTAGCAAGAATTCTTATCAATTACAAACAAGAAACAAAACAACTACTATAATGTATAATTCTTAACAAATATATCTAATGTGTTCCAATCAAACAAAGCCCTTTCCATAGGCAAATTCCTTTAAACAGGTTTAACAAGCAAAGACTAATACTCACGTAATACCGGATTTGAGACCTTTGGATGAAGTCTGCAATTCTCTGAATGGACTCAGAACACCTGGGACTCTAAGCAAGCCAGCAACAGTTGACTCCCCACTTCAAAAAGACAAGACCTTGCTTTCAGCTAACCATAAGAAGTTCTAAAGCCAGGGAGTGAGAGCTTGATACTCTTCTAAAACTAAAACCCAAACCTGCAGCTCCAAACTGACAATGAAAGAAAGAACTCCTATCACCTGACCAGTTTTTCTCCTAATAATGCAGCGTCATAAACATCCCAGTAAAAAATGAATAACCCCCATTTAAACAGCAATAAAAAGACACTCAGATAGCCCAGCAACAATGAGAAAAACCAACTGAAAAAGTTTGCTAATAATTGCAGAATACATGATTTAAAAAAACATTTCTTAAAGGTACACTTAAGTCACAGACCCGAGCTGGAATGTTGTGACAACATTCCTGCCAGGCAGAAGCAAGTGTGTATAAGAAGAGTTCTTTCTAAACTTCAACAGTATAAAGCCAAACTGTTCAATTTCTCCTTATACGTCAATTTTTTCATCCCCGGTATCAATCTGGTGAATCTCCTTTGAACTGTCTCCATTGCCATGAAATCTTTCCTCAAATAAGGAGGCCAAAATTGGGCACAATACTCCAGATGTGGTCTCACCAACACCCTATACCATTGGAACAACACTTCTTTGCTTTTATATTCCAGTCCTTTTGCAATAAATGCCAACATCATTGTTACAATGACCAAGTTATGAGTGATTTCTGCTGATTGACAGCACTTGCACTTTATACCCTTATGGTTTGTACGCAGTTCAAAAATTCTTCTGAACTGCCACAATAACTCCAGCTCCACTAGCATTTTGGCAGGTCTGTTTTTAAAACTATCCAACTTTGAAGCTCCCTTCACTAAGATTATTCATATAGATTCATCAAATCAAGTACTTTTGCAGCACAGAAGAAAACTACACAGCTCACCTGTGCAAGTTCCTTATTTGAGTTATTTAAATTTAATCCCGTGGCCCAGTAGTTTCATACAGCTCAAATATTGGATCAGGTGGAATAATTTTGAGAGACACTTTGTCCTCCATTTAGAATTAGGTTGAGATGAGCATAGCACAATTAATTTAAAATCCTCAGCTGTCAGGTCATTTGTCTCAACAGCAAAATGCCCTTGATGGATTATTTTGAAGAAATTTGATTCTCCTAGTTTATGTCCCAAATTGTACATGTTGTAGGTCTAATAATTTGCACTTCTAAGTGAGCCCTTTGATTATATTTCATTCAGATCAGTAGAAAAAGATTATTGTTGTACTTGTGAATTAATTGTGAAAGCTTGCTCTTTCCATAGCTCAATATCAGAGACATTTTTCACAAAAGCTTCATTGCTTTGCTTGTGCAAAATATCTTCCTGACATGTGTTTCTTCTTGGACTTTTCATCCCTAAAGTGTCCGGAACCCTGCTTTAAATATTCAGAAATCTGAATGGATTTTTGAAGAGGTTAAGTGAATTGTTGAACTCTCCAGAGAAGTGTCACATTCATATGCATGCGCGCATTCAACTGAAGAATAGGACTCAGCTCTGAAAAATCTATTCTACACATTGTCACGTACTTCTTCAAATAAGATCACAGCATATCTAGGTTCCTCTGTGAGAGGACAGTTCTTCTATTCTGGTAAAGAGTGAAACATTTTTCATTCGGGTTGCCTAAGCAACCAATTGAAGTGTGATATTTTCTGCAGGTGCACTCCTTAACTCTAAAATGGGTGTTTTTATTTCTCAAACGTTATCAAAGATTTTTAAAAGGGAATAATTTTGGAGCTGGTTTCATTCCACGATTAACAAATTGTATTAAGCACAGCTGATTATTTTTTCAACGTTCTGTTTAATTGGAAGTAAGGGACTGATAACTTGATATTGTTCTATTCTGGAAGACCAATTGAAGGATAGAACTGGAGCCAATCTTTACACACTCATATTTATTTTTCAAAGTTACAAATGTACATCAATAGCCAACAAATAGCTCAACAAATAGCCAAAGCTTCAAGCTATGGGCAGAATTTTCCTGCCCCACCTGCCATGGGAATCGTAGCAGGCAGGACACGGACCATGCAAAGGTCCGTTGACCTGAGGCAAGATTTTGCAGCTTTGGAGTGAGCGCGGCCAGAAAATCCTGCCATTTCTCTATTTATAGGGATTCAATCAAAACATCAGTTAGTACTTAGCACTGCATACTATTAAACAAAATTAATTAATATATAATTAACATTCAACACAGAGAAAACAACCTTTATCATAGTCAGTGATAGAAAACATGGCTGATTAAAAAAAAGATCCATGGGCAAAATTATTCAAACTAAAAAATAAGATTTCAGTTCTTTGATCTGTTAGCCTTTTAAGAGTTCTGTTAGTTTAATTGCACAAGTTTTGCTTGTAGAAGATATACTATGAACATCTATATGAAACAGCTCAATACAATCCAGCAACTTGAACACTAGTTCTCATCCAGGATCCTGAAACTGAGTTTTATCTAATCATTTCCACAATTCCTTCCTGGAATACCCATTTGCTTTCCAAAAGCTATCCAAGCCTCACAGGATTTAAATAATCATCTTCCTTGTAAATTCCATCCAAGAACTATTATTAAAGGTCAAATCCAACTGGAAGTGAAGAGTAGAATATGACAGCAGAGAATGGTTACTTAAAGGCAAAGTTTGAAGCTAAGAAAAACAAAATGAGAGGAAGTTTCAAATCCAGTAACCATTGTGGAAAATGGCAGAAAGCAAGTCAGAATTGTCATTGTGTGATTACTCTCTGATTATCTTGGAATCAGAGTCATATAACAAATGGTAGAATGAAGTGGATATATGGATACAGATTATGGTCTACCAAAGAAGCAACAACTTATGGCCCTGATGTTGTAATTTCTTACTAGGGGTAACGTCCGAAGTAAAGTATTTTGTGAACTGTATGCCCTTCACATGATGAAGGTTTTGGGGCAGCGCGATGGCACAATGGTTAGCATTGCTACCTCACAGTGCCAGGGACCCGGGTTCGATCTCCTGCTTGGGTCACTGTCTGTGTGGAGTCTGCGCATTCTCCCCATGTCAGCGTGGGTTTCCTCTGGGTGCTCTGATGTCCTCCCACAGTTCAAAGGTGTGCTGGTTGGGTACCTTCGCCATGCTAAATTCTACCTCAGTAAATCTGAACAGGCGCTGGAGTGTGACGACTAGGGGATTTTCTCAGTAACTTAATTGCAGTGTTAATGTAAGCTTACCTGCACCAATAAATAAACCTTAAAACTTGATCTGAAATGTCCATTCCTACAATGGAGCCAACGTCATCAGGGAAGTTGTCTTGCAACTTTCTTCCTTGCCCGTACCACTGAAACTTGCCAGGAATGAGGCTGGAATCAAAATGTTAATGAATAATTAAAGTAAGGTGAGAGTTGAACAGAGATGTTAAAAATACTCAATTTCTATTATATTAAACTAATGCTATTATTGGTTGCGATGGAGCGTATGGTAAATACGCTCACAGGGGTTACAGGGATAGAGCGGAGGACTTGAGCGGGATACTCTTTAGGAGAATTGGTGCAGACTCGATGGGCCGGATGGCCTCTTCTGCCCTATAGGAATTTATGGGTCTGTGGCATACTAACATTATTAATCAGTGAGAAATTAGCATCTATCAATAGTCACAAAATAGTACTCTTAATCTTCATGTTTTCCTATCTAGGCTAATGCAGATTTTTTAATAGTTATGTAAAATGTCTAAGGTAATTCAGCATAGGAGCCACAATATTGGTGCATTCATACTCTAGGTTCTGTGGATTTACAGAAACTGGCATAAGTGTGCAGACCATTTCTTAGATATATTGGAGTGAATCAACTTGCAACACTGACTGCCTTAGTGGATTAATTTTAAGGGGGAACCACTGATGTGTGAAGATAGTTTGTGTAAAACAAAGTGGTTGGCAGCTGAGGTATCTTTCCCTTCTGTTACCTAGAAGCATAAAAAGTAGGAGCAGAGGTAGACCATTCAGCCCTTTGAGCCTGCTTCAACCTTCAATATGATCATGATTGATCCTCTGTCACAATGCCATGTTCTTATGTCCTTTGAGTGTAGAAATCTATTTCCTGCTTAAATATATTAAGTGATCTAGCTTCCTCTTGCTTCTCTGGTAGAGAATTACGCAGGTTCACCATCGTCTGAGTGAGGAAGTTTCACCTCATCTCAGCCCTAAACGGCCCACTCTGTATTCTGAGACTGTGCCCCCCTTTGTCATAGCATCATAGAGTTTTATACTCAGAAAGAGCCATTTGGCCCATCATGTCTGTGTCAACTGTCATGCACCAATCTTTTCTAATCCCATTTTCCAGCACTTGGTCCATACCCTTGTATGCTCTGGTATTTCAAGTGTTCACTTAAATGCTTTGTAAATGTTATAAGGTTCCTGCCTCTACCACCCTTTCAGGTAGTGAGTTTCAGATCCCCCTCTGAGTGAAAAAGATTTTCGTTAAATACCTCTAAATCTCCTGTCCCTTCCATTAGTTCTATGCCTTTCAGTTATTGATTCCTCCTCCTTAAAGGAAAAGATTCTTCCTGTCTACCCTATCTATATCCTTTATAATTTTGAATCTCTCTATGAGGTTCTCCCTCAGTCTTCTCTGTTTACAGGAAAGCAACCCAACTAACCAGCCTATCTTCATAGCTAAAACATTGCAGTCCAGGCAACACCCAAGTAAATCTCCTCTGTACCTTCTCCAATGTAATCCTATCTTCCTATAGTGTGGCAGCCAGAACTGCATACAATACTCTAGCTGTGGCCTAACAAGCATGTCATACAGTCCATTATAACCTGTCTGCTCTTTGTTTTAGTGCTTTGGCTATTGAATGCAAGAATCCTATATATCTTCTAAACCACCTTGTCTATCTGTCCTGCTGCCTTCATGGATCACTGGATATCCATCCCAAGGTCCTAGTGTCCTACCCTTCATTGTAAGTTCCCTCGCCTTGTTAGTCATCCCAAAATGCATCACACAGGTGAATATTACATTACACAGCACATTCCACACCTCTGTTAGTAGAACTGATGAAACCGGAGATGTGTTTAAACCCATTTCTATGATAATGTTCATAAACAATATATTTATCATCTTTTCTTCACAGATTGATGCACGGCACCTTTTTAATCTTGTTGATTCATTAGAGGAAGGCAGTTTGCCAACAGAACTTGTGGAGATCATCGGTCGGCTTTGGAATGATCCAGGAATTCAGGCTTGCTTTGAGAGAGCATCAGAATATCAGCTCAATGATTCTGCCTTATAGTAAGTAACATGAGGCAAAGGCCTAGTGGTATGATCACTAGGCTATTAATCCAGAAACTCAGCTAATGTTTTAGGGACTTGGGTTTAAATCTCGCCACGGCAGATGGTGAAATTTGAATTCAATAAAAAATATCTGTAATTAAGATTACTGATGGCCATGAAACTATTGTTCATTGTCGGAAAAACCCGGGTTCATTGATATTCTTTACAGAAGGAAATCTGCCATTCTTACCTGGTGTGGCCTTTACGTGACTCCAGAGACATAGCAATGTAATTGACTCTCAACTGCTCTCCAAAGGATGGGTAATAAATGCTGGCCAACAAGTGATATCCATTTCCCATAAATAAAAGAAAATGTATATTCTTTATTCAAAGCTATAACCTGAACACCGATCTATTCAGGTTATATCTAGTGTCTGATAAGGAATTATAAAATAAAGAGCCAGTGGCTTGAAATCAGGACCTTTGGAAATTTGTGTGGAATTAATTTATCTGCTAGCGGAACCAACTAATTAAAACAATAGTTTAAGCATCATGTTATTTCTGTTAAAGGTGCTATATCCATGCAGCTTATTATTGTTGCCAGTTTTATTTATTTTTTTCAAAAAAAATACTATTATAGCTTAGCCTTCATTCTATAAAACATGGCCAAGGGATTTTTTGGCAACCATAACGTTCAGAGAGAATTGTGAGAATCAAGAGTGAATAGCATCACAATTACAGCTCTTCTCGGCATGGTGACACAGTGGTTAGCGCTGTTGCTGCATAGCGCCAGAGACCCGAGTTCGATCATAGTCTTGGGTCACTGTTTGTGTGGAGTCTGCACATTCTCCCTGTGTCTGCATGAGTTTACTCCCACAGTCCAAAAGACATGCTAATTATGTGCTTTGGCTATGCTAAATTCTCCCTTAGTGTATCCGAACAGGCCACAAAATGTGGCCACTCGGGGATTTTCACAGAAACTTCATTGCAGTGTTCATGAGTGTCCATTTGCAACACCAATAAATAACTTAAACTCTTTGTATTTTATCAGCTACCTCAATTCTTTGGATAGACTCACAGCTCCTGAATACATCCCATCAGAACAGGATGTCTTACGGTCAAGAGTGAAGACAACAGGAATCATTGAGACCCAATTTACATTCAAGGATTTACATTTCAGGTAATTCATCAATGTGATGACATGAATTAACCAAGTGGTCCAAAGATAGATTAGTCCAATTTTCACATTACAGCATCTAGTTTAAATCCTACTTTGACTCCAAAGTTTCTACTTGCAATCTGTTGCCCACAAATTCACATAGTGCCATTAAATGTCAAACTGATTGATGCAGATGTTAAAAAGTATCTTGAATGAAGGGGAATGTGAAAAAACAGGGACTTCTCATTGCTGTCAGTTGGATCCTGAAATAATTATAGTATTGCCTTGGCCATTACAATAAGGAGTCAATCATGTCACACCAATAAATTGATTTGAAACTTAGTCATGCCTGAAATTTAAATTAACCAAACAGTAGAGGTGATGAATTTCAAATTATTAACTGGACATTTCCCTGAAGTATTTGCTTCAGAGAAGTTGGGGAAGTAAGTTACCACTTCATTTATTATCCTTCATGGCTTGGCTCATCTGAACAGCACTGCTGCCTCCACTCACAGAGAACTCTGCAGTTGCTCCTGAAGACAGCAATGTGTTGTGGAGGTACATGGAAGTGAGTGCCTGATGTGTCAGAGGACTGAAGTGTTGGAAGAGGCAATTGCTGCAAACTTACATTCGCCAATGCTTATCTAAAATAGCTGAAAGTGCCTTGAGTAAATGGAAAATTCAGTCTTGGATACATTCTATTTTCAAAGTTACGGGAATATTTCATTCTCAACATTGGCATCTTGTCTCAGTTAATAACATTGGTGCAGTATGTTTAACTCAACCCCTCTAACAGAAAACTCTCAGGATGGGATTAGTTTCCCCTTTTAAAGGAAAATAAAATGACGAGCTTTTGGTGCACTGCTCCTTCATCAGGTGAGCCATTCATTTGAGGAAGGAGCAGTGCTCCAAAAGCTCGTGATTCCAAATAAGCCTGTTGGTTTATTTGGTGTTGAGAGACTTCTTAATGTGTCCACCCCAATCCAACACTGGCATCTCCACATTACAACATAAAGTGAAATCATATTTTACAACGTCCAGAAACCACCATCAACACGGGTATGTTTGGTCCCATCAACAGGACAGGCACATCAAAGATTGGTGCACCAATCAGGAAGGCATTGTCTTGAAAATCTTCAATATTGACTCCAGATCACATGAAATCTTATATGGCTTCAGATCAAATATTGACAAAGGAACCTCCTGATAATTACTGTCCTCTTTCAGTCAATTATCAGTACTCCTCCATGTTGAACATCATTTGGATGAAGCATTGAGGGTAGCAAGGCTGCAGAATGTACTCTGGTGGACACTTCAATGTCCAGCACCAAGAGTAGCTTGGTAGCACTACTACAGACCAAGTAAGCCTGGTCCTAAATGACATAGCTAGGCTAGGCTGCAACAGGTGGAGAGGGAACCAATAAGAGGGGAAAAGATACTAAACCTCAACCTCACTAATCTACCTGTTGGAGATGCATCTGTCCATGACAATATCAGTAAGAATTTCCACTGCACAGTCATTGTGGAAATAAAGGCCTGCTTTCACATAGAGATTGCCCTCTATCATCCAATATGGCACTACTACCATGCTAAATGGAATAGATTTCAAGCAGGTTCTGCAATTCAAAATTGGGTATCCATGAGGTGCTGTGGGCTATCAGCAGCAGCAGAATTATATTCAACCAAAATCTGTAACCTTAACTCTGCATATCCCCCAAGCTATCACTAGCCTGAGGGATACGCAGGCACAGTGGCACAGTGATTAGCACTGCTGTGTCACAGCTCCACGGACCTGGGTTCAATTCCCGGCTTGGGTCACTGTCTGTGTGGTGTTTGCACATTCTCCTTGTGCCTGCATGGGTTTCCTCCAGGTGCTCCAGTTTCCTCCTACACTCCAAACATGTGTAGGTTAAGTTGGTTGGCCATGCTAAAATTAGTCTACTGGGATGCTTAGGTTAGAGGGATTAGCAGATAAAATATGTAGGGATATGGGGGTAGGGCCTGGGTGGGATTGTGATTGGTAGAGACTTGATGGGCCGAAGGGCCTCTTTCTGCACTGTAGGTTCTATGATTACCAGTAAGCCGGAGTATCAACCCTGGTCCAATGAACGTTATAGGAGGGCATGCCCACAACAATATCTAGCATACCTAAAAATGAGGTGTCAGCCTAGTGATATCAGGAATACTTGCATGCCAAACAGTGGAAATAACAAGTAATGGACAGAGCTAAATAATTCAACAACCAACGGGTCAGAATTAAGCTCTGCATCCAGTCATGAATGATGGTGGATAATTATTCCTGGAGGAGGAGGTTCCACAAATATCCCCTGCTCCTGAGGTACCCACCATGAAAGATCCCAGTCTTCAGCTAATTTGATTCATTCCACATGATATCAAGAAATGGTTGAAAGTGCTGGATATTACAAAGCCTGACAACATTCTGACAACACATTGAAATCTTGTGATCGAGAACTTGCCATTCTCCTAGCCAAGCTATTCCAGTACAGCCAGCATATTAACATATACTCAGCGATGTGGAAAATTGCCCAGCTATGTCCTGTACACAAGGAATAGGACAAATTCACCCAGGCAATTACTGTTCCATCAACCTAATCTCGATCATCAGTAAAGTGATGGCTGACCTCAACAAGTGCTATCAAGTGGCACTTACTCATCAATAATCTGCTCACCAATGCTTAGTTTGGGTTCTACCAGTTCATTCAGCCTTGTCTCATTACAGCTTTGATCCAGGCATAGAGAAAAGAGCTGGGCTCCAGACATGAGGTGAGAATGAATGTACTTGATATCAAGGCAGCATTTGACCGAGAGTAGTATCAAGGAGCTCAAGCAAAACTGGAATCAGTGGGAAGCAGGGGGAAAGCTCTTTCTTGATTGGCACTATATGTATCACAAAGGAAGACAATTGTGGTTGTTGAAGATTAGTCATCTCAGTCGTTGACGTCACTGCAAGGTAGTGTCCTCAGTCCAACTATCTTCAGTCTATATGTGCAAGATCTGGACAGTATTCAGACTTGAGTTGATAAGTGACAAAGAACATTTATAACACTAAGTTACCAGACAATGACCATCTCTCTTTGATATTTATTGGCATTACAATCATCGAATCCCCCACCAGCAACACCCTGGGGTTATTATTGAATTAGACCAGGAAAATAAATACTGTGGCTTCAAAAGCAGATTGGAGGCTGGGAATTATGCAGAGAGTAAATCACCTCCTGACTTTCCTATCCACCATCTGCAAGGCTTTAATCAGGAGTGTATGGAATACTGTCCACTTGCCTGATGGGTACAGTTCTAATCACACTCAAGAAGCTCAACATCATCCAGGACAAAGCAGCCCATCGATTGTCACCCCTTGGTACCAGCTTAAACATTCGCTCCCTCCATCACTGATGCACAGTAGCAGCAGTGTGTACCATCTACATAATGGAATTTACCAAGGCTCCTTCAACAGCACTTTCCAAACTTGCAATCTCTGCCAGCTGAGTCAAGGACAGATGATGCATGGAAATACCATCACCAGAAAGTTCCCCTCTGAGCCACACATCTGATTTGGAAATATATCGCCATCCCTTTACTATCACCAGATCAAAATTCTGCAATTCCCTCCCTAACAGCATTGTGATTGACCTACAACACACTGCAGAGGTTCAAGAAGACAACTCACTACCAGCCTCTCCAGATTAAATAGTGATGAGCAATAAATGCTAATTTAACCATTGATGCTCATAGAATCATAGAATCCCTACAATTCAGAAGGCGGCCATTTGGCCCATCAAGCCTACACCAACCTCAATCCCATGCAGGTCCTAATCTCTGTAACCCCATGTATTTATCCTGCTAATTCCCCTGACACTAAGGATCAATTTACCATACCAAATCAATCTAATCCTTTGGACTGTGAGAAGAAACCGGGACATCTGGAGGAAACCCATGCAGACAAGGGAGAGTGTGTAAAGTCCACAAAGACAGTCATCCCAGGATGGAATTGAACCTGGATCCCTGGCACTGTGAGGCAGCAATGCTAATCACTGTACCACTATACCAGCCCAAAAAAGGGAAAGAGGTTAAGGAAAGAAAACATCTATTGTTTAAAAGTTGCCCAATTCTGATTTCAGAATTTCTTGTTCTTATCAACACAGTCTGCGTATACGTCAGCCTGACTTGTCGGCATGCACTCTTCATTCTTCCAACTTTGATCCCATTTGCACCCCTATTCCTCACTCACAGCTATATCTTTAGCTACCTTCGTCCACTATTCCAGGACCATATCCCTTAATACTTCCACCTTGTGATTCTTCTCTCCAAAACCTCCTCAGAACTTGCTCAGGATGTTTGATCACCTTGCCTCAACTCGTCACCCTCTTACCTCATTTCTCTGAAATACTTTTAATGTTGGAGAAATGTTAGTTATTTTAAATGTGTTATATGCATACAATTGGCTCTTTCACAGCAATGTATTTGTGATAGGGCCGTGGTAATGTTAATTGGCTTCTCCTCCTAACCATTACAAAGAGTTTCTCCCTCCACAATTTCCAATGGATTCCACTCGTCTTCTGCTGTAACATGAGCGAGTGACTGGACAAACTCTGGGTAAATGGTAGACATTGATCGAGTCAGGTCTTTGAGATTTCCCAGAAGTTTACTGAATGCCTTGTAAGAGGCGGAAGTTTCATCCCAACCCCTTCAGAATGTAATAGTCAGGGAATGGAGCAGGGTGGAACATCATGAGCTTTTTTCAAGATTAGGTATTCATGGAGTGAGTGGAAATACATGGCCTCAATGATTGTGTCAGTCTGAGTGCTGCTCATTCTGGAACATTTTATAGATGCTCAGGGTCAAAGATAGTAAGATGTCTAACAACACCAGGTTCAAATCCAACCAATTTATTTGATAGTAAACTCACAAGCTTTCGACCCTGTGGTCTTTGTCAGATGAATAAGGTGTTCTGGTCTCAAACAGCACACAACAGCACAGATTGTTTACAGATTACTGATTAGAATGTGAATCTTTACACCTAACCTGCTATTCAAGTCTTAAAGTGGCTAACAATGTGAATGGATGGAGCACTGAGCACAGGTTAAAGAGATGTGTATTGTCTCCAGACAGCACAGTGAGTGAGGTTTTTTGCTAACCCAGGCAAATCATGGGGGTTGCAGATAGTGTGACATGAAGCCAAGATCCCTGTTAAGACTGTCCTCATGTGTGCGGAACTTGGCTATCAGTCTCTGTTCAGCGATTCTGCACTGCCGTGTGTCATGAAGGCCCCCTTGAAGAACGTTTACCCAAAGGTCAGAGGCTGAATGCCTGTGATCGCTGAAGTGTTCACCAACAGGAAGGGAACAGTTTTGCCTGGTGATTGTCGAGCGATGTTCATTCATCCGCTGTTGTAGTGTCTGCATGTTCAATATACCATGCTACCATCCTTTCTTGCAACATACGCATTTCCATCGAGGATGGTCACCTCATCACACATGAGAATACAATTCACCAGGTACATGGTACATACTCTTGCAACTTGGCCAAGGTTATCTACCTAATACTTTGCAAAAAAGGATGTCCTGAAGCATGGTACACAGTGTCTGCATGGTCTCCCCAATGTACCATGCTTCAGGACATCCTTTTTTGCGAAGTATTAGATAGATAACCTTGGCCAAGTTGCAAGAGTATGTATCGTGTACCTGGTGAATGGTATTCTCATGTGTGATGAGGTGACCATCCTTGATGGAAATGTGTATGTTGCAAGAAAGGATGGTAGCATGGTACATTGAACATGCAGACACTACGACAGCGGATGAATGAACATCGCTCGACAGTCACCAGGCAAAACTGTTCCCTTCCTGTTGGTGAACACTTCAGCGGTCAAAGGCATTCGGCCTCCGACCTTCAGGTAAACGTTCTTCAAGGGGGCCTTCACGACACATGACAATGCAGAGTCACTGAACAGAGACTGATAGCCAAGTTCCGCACACATGAGGACAGTCTTAACAGGGATCTTGGCTTCATGTCACACTATCTGTAACCCCCATGATTTGCCTGGGTTAGCAAAAAACCTCACTCACTGTGCTGTCTGGAGACAATACACATCTCTCTAACCTGTGCTCAGTGCTCCTTCCACTCACATTGTTAGCCACTTTAAGACTTGAATAGCAGGTTAGGTGTAAAGATTCGCATTCTAATCAGTAATCTGTAAACTGTCTGTGCTGTTATGTGTGCTGTTTGAGACCAGATCACTTCATTCACCTGATGAAGACCAGAGGGTCGAAATCTTGAGTTGGTTGGATTTAAACCTGGTGTTGTCAGACTTCTTACTGTGTTTACCCCAGTCCATCGCCGGCATCTCTACATCAGGGTCAAAGATACCACCCAATGGGCAAGTGACCAACAAGAGAAAATGTTCAATTCACACTTGCAGCTGCCTAACCCTAACCCTAATCCTAACCTTTACAACACCCTCGGTGAGGTGTGAATCTGTTCTAACCAGTGGAATTGAAAACTGAGAAATTATCAACCTTCCAAAGTTCTGGTAATGCATCCTAGTTCCACAAGATGGTGCTGTTCAACTCTTTAGAAAAGACTAGCTTGCTTTAAACATGCAAAGCAAATCCTGTATAATATTTATCATTAATTTAATCTTTGAATCTTATTCTTCAAACCTCAGAGAGTAATTTGAATCTTTGATTTGTAACCATAGTTTTGATAGTTTTCTTCATCCCATTAAGCATTTGATATGTGGAGCAGAATACAAACAATAAAAAGTGTTCACAAGCCAATGCTTGAGAAAAAAACTGTTCTGATTTAGGAAACATGGGCCACATTTCCTTCCTCTCTATCTCCTGTGTCTCAGGGCTGGGCAGGAACAAAGCACCCTCGAGCCTTCCAGCATGCTTCCTGGCTGCTTCTAATGAGTTTTGTAGAAATGATTCATTAAAGAATTCACTCATTCAGCCTGTCATGTCTATCTACTATCCAAATAGCCTCACTCTTCCTGTATAACCCTGCAAATGTTTTCTTGTTCCCTTACAAAAGTTACTGAGGATAAATATGAAGTTATCCACTTCGGTAGCAACAATAGGCAGGCAGATTATTATTTGAATGGGTGTAAATTGAGAGTGGTGGATACTCAGTGAGACCTTGGTGTCCTCGTGTATCAGTCCCTGAAAATAAGTTTGTGGTTAAAGCAGGCAGTAAAGAAGGCAAATGGTACATTGCCCTTCATGGTGAGTATAGGAATAGGGATTTCTTACTACAATTATTTGGAATGCTGACGGCCCACACCTGGAGTTTATGTTCAGTTTCAGTTTCAGTGTCCTTGTCTGAGGAATGATGTCCTTATTACAGAGAGAGTACTGATTCCTAGGATAGCAAGTCTGGCATAT
Source organism: Sphyrna mokarran (assembly GCA_024679065.1). Classification (NCBI taxonomy): domain Eukaryota; kingdom Metazoa; phylum Chordata; class Chondrichthyes; order Carcharhiniformes; family Carcharhinidae; genus Sphyrna; species Sphyrna mokarran. The sequence goes on from JAGIQG010000019.1 coordinate 27,912,204, forward strand.
GAGGATTATATTCATTGGAGTTTAGAAGAGTGAGAGGAAATCTCAGAAACTTATAAAATTCTAACAGGATTACACAGGGTATTCTCAGAAATAATGTTCCTAAGTGTGGGGAGCCCAGAACTAGGGGTCATAGTTTGAGGATAAGGGGTAACCTTTTTAGAGCTGAGATGAGGAGAAATTTCTTCACCTAGAGAGTGGTGAATGTGTGGAATTCACGACCACAGGAAATAGCTGACGCCAAAACGTCATATGATTTCACAAAGAAATTAGATGTAGTTCTTGGGGATAAATAAAATCAAGGGGTATGGGTGGGGGAAGGCGAGATCAGGATATTGATGATTTGCTATGATCAAAATGAATGGCAGAGCAGGCTTGAAAGACCAAATGACCTACTCCTGCTTCTATTTTCTATGTTTTTATGTTTCTATGAATCTGTTTTCAGCAGCCCTATCTGTCCCATAAGTCATGGTATAAAAGATTTTTTTCCTCATATCATTTTTTTTGGCCCATTATCTTAATCTGTGTCTTCTGGTGCAAGCCTTCTGTTAAAAATCTTCATGATTTTTGAAAATCTCTAACAAATTTCCCCATAACTTCCCCTGTTCTAAGAAGAACATCCACAGCTTCTTTAGTTTCTCCATGTAACTCAGGGACCATCCAGCAAATATTTTCTGCATCTTCGAGAGGCCTTGACCTCAGATTTTGTGCCTAGAATTGGCTTCCATCAGTTGGTGCCTAACCAGTGATTCATAAAGTTTAACATAACTGCCTGGAGCCAGTTTCCCCTTCAGCTATTACTACATTCCCAAGTTTGATATCATTTGCAAACTTTGAAATTATGCCCTAATCTAGGACATTGATACATATAAAAAAATTGATCACAACACCTGGAAACACCACTGCATATTTCTCTCTGATCAGAAAAACAACTGTTCACCACAACTCTCTCCATGTCCAACCAGTTTGGTGAGAGTTTAAATAAAGGGGTGGCACAGTGGTTTGCACAGCTGCCTTAGAGCGCCAAGGACCTGGATTTAAGTCCCAGCTTGGGTCACTGTCTCTGTTTGCACATTATTCCCACGTCTGCATGGGTTTCCTCTGGGTGCTTCTGTTTCGTCCCACAGTCCAAAGATGTGCTGGATTCACTATGCTAAATTCTCCCTTCATTGCACAAATAGGCGATGAGGTGATTTTCACAGTAACTTCATTGCAGTGTTAACATAAGCCTACTTGTGACTAATATTAACTTTAAAATTTTACTAGGGATTTTACAGTCCCTCACACCAATGGGATTTTCCACTCCCACCGACCACTCCCAATGGACTTCTGAATGGCACAGTGCCATGACGTGGCTGTAAAATTTCACCCAACATCTCTGCAAAGAAACTATTCCACCACAGGTGCAGGTGTAACTCTCCAGCTAAGAAGCCTCAGAAATCCCAGAGCAACTTAAAGTGATTGAATTCTTAGTAAAAAGGGTTTATAATGCTCCATTTCCTGAGCTTATTTTAAAAAGCAAGAAATAATCAACTACATCTCACCACTTCATATTTGCCGAGCTTTACTGACATTTGGTAAGCCTTCCTGTTTTGAAGCTTTTGTCACAATCTCACTGAAGACTTTTTGCTAACGCAGTGCAATTACTCAACTTATTCAAACTTCTCTGGCCTGCAATTGGCTGCCGTGTTTCCTACATGAAAACAGATGAGCACACTGCAAAAAGTACCTAATTGGCTGTAAAATGCTTTAACATATCCTTGGGCTATGAAAGCTGCCGTATAAATCCAAGGCTTTTTACCTAATTGCCTCTGGCTCATCCTTAGAGGCGAAGGTGACCATGCCAATTATCTGGGATGTTTGGCAGGGTTCTGGTGGGTGCGTAGGTGGCAGCTCAGAGTGATCTGGGTCCGGAAGTTCCTGCCACAAATAGGACAGGATACCGCAGATGTTTGAGCTTTGATTGGCACAGGATTTCCTCCCCTTGCATCTTCTCTCTCTGTCACTGGCATGCACTTGGTTTTGAAGGAGGGCCCCACCACCTTTTATTTGGTTCAGCCAATCATGAAAGCAAGTTCCACCCACACTCAAAGTCAAGATCAAAGCTCCCAGATAAGCCTCCAGAGTGTCCTTGTAGAGTTTCCTTTAACAACTATGTGAGCACACCCAGATTCAAGCTGCTTTGGTGAGCGAGTATCAGGCTCTGGTTGCATCACGCCAGCTGAGAAAAAAATGTTAAGAAAATTTTTGAATAAGTTATTGTTTTTAATATCCCGGTGATTTTTCTCCAGGGTTGCAGTGACCTGGAGATTGATTTTCAAACACTGGAGATTCCAGGCCAATCCTGGAGGGTTGGAACCCTGTCAATCTAAGTTCTGCGTACATGTAGCAGACTGGGCAGAACTATTGCTCTTTCAATCATCAATTTAGCAGCCAGATTTAGTCTTCTTCATTTTCAGACCGATGTTCAAAGGCTGCTTTGGCAGTTCCTGCATTTAGCTTGTCATCGATAATAGCAGTTCAAGAGACAGTGTGCTGCCAAGGTGAATAAGCTCCACTGCTGACAGGTTCTAGATTGGAACCTTGGGCCTGAGGGATGGGCAACTAGTACAGTGATTAAGAAAACATAAGTTCAGTGACAGCTTTTGAAGTGATTTTGTACGCGTGTTGGTGCAGAAATACATATTGGATGCATCTACCTACATATTGGTGCTTGAAATACTACAGCGAGTAACTCACCTCCTGATTCCCCAAAGCCTGTCCATCATAAATAAGGCACAAGTCAGAAGTGTGATGGAATACTCCCCACTTGTCTGTCTGCAGCCTGCTTGATTGGCACCACATCTACAAACATTCAATTCCTCCACCATCGACACTCAGTATCAGCAGTGTGTACTACCTACAAGATGCACTGCAACAATTCACCAAAGATCCCTAGACAGCACCTTCCAAACCCACAACCACTTCAGTCTAGAAGGACAAGGGTAGAAGATACATGGGAACACCACCACCAATAAGTTCCCCTCCAAACTACTCACCATCCTGACTTGGAAATATGTCGCCATTCCTTTGCAGTCGCTGGGTCAAAATCCTGGCATTTTCTCCCCAACAGCATTGTGGTTCAACCCATAGCTTGTGAATTTCAGCCATTCAAGAAGGCAGCTCACCACCATCTTTAAGGGTAAATAGGAATGGCAATAAATCCTGGCCAGCCAGCAATGTCCATGCCCATATCCCATGAATGAATAAAAGAAAAGGCATTCACAAACCCCAAACATTTTATCACAACATCAACCTGTATTTCTAAAATGTCTTCAACATAGTGAAACATCCCAAAGCCCTTCACAGGAATGTTATAGAGAAAGGTAGGGGAACCTCATAAATATTCATTTCCCACAGTTCAACATTGTAATTTTAACCAAGATAAGGAATGAAACTGGACAGCAATAACCTCGGTACTAGAAACTACAATGACAAAGTGCGAAGTCCTCCTTACTATTATCTGGGATCTTGTGCTAAATTAGGAGAGCTATTTCACAGACTAGTCAAGCAACATGGTCAAACTCACAGAATCATACTTTCAGGTGATTTCCCAACCACTATCTCTGGATATATCCTGTCCCACCAGAATGTCAGACCCAGCAGAGGTGGCAGTATATTTGGTACATTGTCAGGAGGGAGTTGTTCTGGGAGTCCTCAACATCGACACCAGATCCCATGATGTTTCATGGCATCAGATCAAATTTAGGCAAAGAAACCACCTGCTGATTATCATGCGCCACCTCCCCTCAGATGACGAATCAGTACTCCTTCTATACTCCACTTGGAGGAAGCACTGAGGGTGGAAAGGGCACAGAATGTGCTCTGGGTGGGGAATTCAATGTCCATCACTTGAGTGGCTGGATAGTACCACCATAAACTGAGTGGGCAGGTTGGGAGGCAACCAGCAAGAGGGAAAAACATACTTGACTCAGTCCTCACCAATTTGCTTACTGCAGATGCATCTGTATATGACACTATGAGTAGGAGTGATCACCACATAGTCCTTGTGGAGACAAAGTCCCCTATTCACATTGAGGATACTCTCCATTGTGTTGTGTGGCATTATCGCTATGTTAAATGGGACAAACTTTAAACAGATCTAGCAACTCAAGATTTCAGCAGCAGCTATGGAATTGGATTCAACCACAATCACCTCATGACCCGGCATATCCCCCACTCTGCTATTACCACCACGCCAGAGGATATATAAACAGAGCAGTCTCAAGTTCTTCATGCCTGCAGGAAGAATGATGGGTAAATTAGGTTCCATATGCCCTTTCAATGAAGAAAATGAATCATGGAGTTCCTGTGCTGAGTATTTTCAGTGCTTTTTAATGACTGAATAAAATTACAAACGAGTTGCTTGCACCAGCTTTTCTCAGAAAAATAAGAAGTAACACCTTTCACTTGCTCTCGAATTTGGTTCATCCAGCAAAGCCAGGAACAAAAATTCACAACAACTTGACAAATATCCTTGAAGAGCATTACTCTCCAAAGCCACAGAAAGAATCAAATGGAAGGCGAAAGCATTGCTCAGTTTGTTGGCACAACTTTTGGTGAGTCATTAGATGATACACTTCAAGATCGAGCAGTTTGTGATCTCCAAAATGAATTTATCTGAAGATTTCTTACTAAATATGCTTTGACTATAAAGTAGAAATTGTGGGGTGATGAAACTGGCAGCTAAAGAGGCTTCACAATTTGGTGCAGGATTGAAAATCCATAAGAAATCAAAACAGCACAAGCATGTCATAGACATACCAAAATGGGCTTTCAATGAACGAATGGTGAAACAAGGATGATCAGTGCAAGAACTGTGCCAAAATGGACAAGATTGCAAAAGCTTGTTGAGCTAGACAAGTATGCCCTGAGAAGTATATTCAGAAGAAGAATCTGGATATTTTTAGGAAGAAGAAGTTGCGCTAATAAAAGAAATTTACAACATGGAACAAAAGAATTATGGCTGTGAAGAAGAGAATGTCCAGAAATGTTGTGAAGAGCTTCAACAGAACTTCTTATCTATATAGAATGAATTGCTTGGATTCTGGGTGATACTGAAGTTAAGTGGACAATATATTAGGATGGAGGTTGATATTGATGCTGCTGTATGTTTAGGACCGAGAATACATTCCAATGAAAGCTGAAGCATTTTCCTTTAAAACCAGATGTGATTTAAGGACATATGCAGACGAAATTGTGATATTAAAAAGTTACATCATGGTCAACATAGGATTGAGTGGATACTCAGTGGAATTGTCTCTGGATTCCATTTGATTTATTATCGTCACATGTATTAGTATAAAGTGAAAAATATTGCTTCTTACATGCTATACAAAGCATACCATTCATAGAGAAAGAAAGAACGAAATGCAGAATTTGTATTTCTCTGTAGCCTAGCTATGACTGTAAGATCGACTTATCACAAGGTAGATCCATTCAAAAAATCTGATGGCAAGAGGGAAGAAGTTGTTCTTGAGTCTGTTGGTACGTGACCTTAGAATTTTTGTATCTTTTTTTCAAAGGAAGCAGGTGGAAGAGAGAATGTCCAGGGTGCGTGGGGTCCTTAATTATGCTGGCTGCTATTCCAAGACAGCGGATGTGCTCCATGGTATTTTTTCAGTTGTATTTGAGAAATCATAGTTGGGGAAGATGAAACTTAACTGGAGTCCTGTTAACAGATTAGTCAATGCCAAACACCACTGAGAGCATTATCTGGATAAATATAAGAATACATCTGAATAGACACTTGGCTTGATGAAGGGAGTTCAAATGAAACAAGATACAGTCAATCAGTAAGTCTCAAAGCAAGACCAGTGCCATATGCAATTTGTTCTAAAGTTGAAGAAGAATTAGCATGACTTGTTAATACTGGTGTGTTAGAGCTAGTTACAATGAGTGAATGAGCTACCTCCATTGTACCCGTCATGAAACCAGATGACTCCATTTGTATTTATGTTGATTTTAAAATAGCTTTAAATCCAATGTTGCATTATGATCAATATCCACTTCCTTTACTTGAAGATTTGTTTTCTGGGTTATCAAGTAGGCAGAAATTCAACAATATTGATCTTTCACAAGCATATTCACAGGTGTATGTAGCCACTGAATCTCAACTATTGAGTACCATCATTACTCAAAGATCCCTTTTGTTATACAAGATTGCCATTTGGAATATCATCCATACCAGACCAAATACAAAGATCATTGGATCAGGTTTTAAGTGGTCTCTCTTGTGTACAATGTTACCTGGATGAGATTCTAATTACTGGGTCCAGTGAATAAGCATATTTGAATAATTTAGAAGCAACATTAGAATAACTTCAAGCACATGGTCTGCATATCAAGAAAAAAAAGTATGACTTTTTTAGGATGTCAGTCCAGTATCATCACATATTGATGATAAAGGCTTACATAAAGCACCTGAAAAAAGGGCGTTATTTTAGAAGCACCATATCTGATGAATGTGACTCAGTTGAGGTTTTTCTAGGATTAATAAATTATTATGTCAAGTTTGTTCACAGTTTAGCTACATTATTGAAGCCATTGCATAATTTACTATGTGTGAAACAGTCATGGCACTGGACAGAATGTGAGAAGACATACAAGGATGTCAAAGATGTTTTGCAGAAGTCTTAAGTATTGGTTTACTTTAATCTGAAGCTACCATTACTGCTTGCTTGCAATGCTCACCTTATAGAGTGGGACAGGAGTTTCATAAATCGTGCATCTGGGAAAAGAATGACTAATAGTTTTTGCTTTGTGTACTCTGACTAGCGCTGAATCTAACAATGCTTAATTAGAAAAGGAAGCATTGAGAATAATTTTTCATTTCAAATTTTTGATGCAAAGATTTCATTATTACTTGCATGGTTGTCATTTCACATTATTGACCAATCAACAACCCTTAACTATTATCTTTGTCTGTATAAAGGCATACTTTCGTTAGCACTAGCTGATTGCAAAGATCTGATCTTATCTGCACATTTCTACAGTATAAAGTTTCAGTAAGAATGATGATGGATTAGCATACTTGTCTTAGTCTATTCAGCAGGTGCCATTACCTAGTTTTTATGAATATCCTTTATTTTTCACAAGTAGATCATTTGCCTGTGATAGCTTCTCAAGTTCAGAGACACACCAGAAATAATCCCATCTTGGGGAAGGTAATGGATATGGATTTGAAAGGAACAATAGTTGGAATGCATTGTACCCATCCCGATTTTAAACATATGGGTCAAGAAAGCTTGAATTGACAATCCAAGGTGGGTGTCTATTGTGGGGAATCTAAGTGATCATTCCCCCTAGCTTGCATGGAAGAGTTCTTGAAAATTATATGGAAGACATCCTGGTATAGTCCAGATTAAATAATTAGAACATCATTATTTTTGGTGGCTGAGTCTAGATGCTTAGATTGCAGAAAAACTGGGACAAATCTGTGCACAAATAAACAAACCACCATTGTCTCCATTATATCCTTGGAAGTGGTCTAAATGCCATGGCAATGATTGCTGGTCTGTTTGACGGTCAAAAGTCAGAATTAATGCACGCTCAAAGTGACCAGAATTTTGAGATCTACTGCAACTGAACAAGCCAATGAAAATCTTGACAAAATTTCCGTAAGATTTGGTAACCAGAACAGATTATTAGCAATTATGGTTCACAGTTTACTTCACCAAAGTTTGAGGGTGATCTCAAAGTATTATTCAGCATATAAAATCCACACCTTTTCATCCAACAACAAATAGATTAGCTGAAAGATTCATGCAATCCTTGAACATTCTTTAAAAGCTTCAAGACAGCATTTCTACTTGTGACTTTGTATGAATAGCTTTTTGAAATCTTATAGAAACACTAATCATAGAGCAGCCAAAGTTCACCACTCTTAAAGAGAAAGCTGAGAAGTATGTTTGAATTGTTATCACCTCTAGAAACTTCAGAGTTAGCAGAGCATCATCAACAATCTCAAGTTGCCAGACGAGAAGTGAGAGCAAAACAACACTTACTTCAACAAGGAGATTGAGTGTTTGCATGTAATTATGCCACGAATGAGAAATTTTAATTTTAACTATAATTTAGCAAAAATTGGCCTAACTTCTTACACGATTCAAAGTAAAATAGTTTGATGAAGCTATGCTGACCAATTGTTGTCATCTTGAAATGATTTCTCCGAATCATCTCCAGAAGCACCAACTTCTTTAGTCCCTATTATTATGAACAAAGAACAAAGAACAAAGAGCAACACAGCACGGGAAACAGGCCCTTCGGCCCAACGAGCCCACGCCGCCGTCCGAACGTCTTAATGACATATCCTTGACTTTAGGCTATGCCTATTGTTGAAGATTCCCATATAGGGACCAATATAGGGACAATTTGTTACCCAATCAGCCTAAGAGCACATTTTTGGGATGTGGGAGGAAACCGGAGCACCCGGAGAAATCCCACGCAACCACGGGGAGAACGCGCAAACTCCCGCAGACACAGGCCCAAATCCATGTGTCAGCACAGCAACAGCGATAGTCTCTGAGCTATCATGTTGCCCATCAGATGGTCCAGTTTAAGCATACACTGACGACGTGAAGCACTAGACAACTCCTGAAGCAACCTCCAAGAGCAGCTCTCGCACGACATGCCGCATGCACGCCCCTTGTTGGTCAACAAGGTGGACCGAATTGCCTGCGGAAACAAATAAGACTTAATTAAACATGCTAAAAAAAACTAAGACCTTCCCGAGACGAAACTAAAAGATAGTCTACTACTATTTGGTCCTCCCGATATTCAAACAGTCCTGCTATATCCCTCTATCTGCAAACCGCTCATGTGGCTGTCCAAGAGATCCTTAAACAATCCTAGCATGCCTGCTCCCACCACCTTACTCGGCAGTGCATTCCACACCCCCACTACCCTTTGCGTGGAAAACTGGCCTCAAATATTCGTCTTATACATAGCCCCCCTCACCCTGAGCCCGTGACCCCTTGTTCTATCCATTTCTAATGGTGGAAAAAGCTTACCACCATTTACTCTATCTATACCCCTCATAATCTTATATACCTCTAAAAAATCCCCTCTCAGCCGACGTCTTTCAAGGGAAAACAACCCCAGTGTTTTCAATCTTTCCTCGTAAGACAGCCCTTCCAATGCCATTAAGAAGGCATATGGAGTCTTAGCTTTTATTGGTAGGGGGATTGAATTTCGGAGCCGCAACGTCATGTTGCAACTGTACAAAACTCTAGTGCGGCTGCACTTGGAGTATTGTGTGCAGTTCTGGTCCCCGCATTATAAGAAAGATGTGGAGGCTTTGGAGAGGGTACAGAGGAGGTTTACCAGGATGTTGCCTGGTATGGAGGGCAGGTCTTATGAAGAGAGGCTGAGGGATTTGAGGTTTTTTTCGTTAGAAAGGAGGCGGCTAAGAGGAGACCTAATCGAAACATATAAGATGATTAGAGGTTTAGATAGGGTGGACAGTGATAGCCTTTTTCCTAGGAGGAGAAAGCTAGCACAAGGGGACACAGCTTTAAATTAAGGGGTGATAGTTATAGGACGGATGTCAGAGGTAAGTTCTTTACCCAAAGGGTGGTTCGGGAGTGGAATGCCCTGCCTGCAGCAGTTGTGGATGCGCCAAGTTTGGTGGCGTTTAAGAGGTTAGTTGATAAGTATATGGAAGAGAAGGGAATGATTTAGTTTGGAGGGTCATTGCTTTTTATATTGGTCGGCGCAACATCGAAGGCCGAAGGGCCTGTTCTGTGCTGTAGTGTTCTATGTTCTATGTTCTATGTTCCATACCAGGCAGCATCCTGGTAAATCTCCTCTGCACTCTCTCCAGGGCTTGTAGAACGTCCTTCCTGTAGTACGGCGACCAGAACTGGACGCAGTACTCCAGATGAGGCCTAACCAACGTTCTATACACCTGCAACATCAGACTCCTACTCTTGTATTCTATACCCCTTCCTATGAAGGCTAACATAACATACGCTTTTTTTAACCACATTCTCCACCTGTACTGACACCTTCAGAGACTTGTGAACTTGCACCCCCAGGTCTCTCTGCATCTCTATACTCCGGATAGTTTTATCTTTTATCCTATAACTCCCCTCTACATTATTCCGGCCAAAATGCATCACCTCGCATTTATCCGGATTAAATTCCATTTGCCATCTATCTGCCCAATCCACCAGCCTATCTATGTCATGTTGTATTGCCAGGCACTGCTCCTCAGTACCCGCCAATCCAATCATCTTAGTGTCATCAGCAAATTTGCTGATCACACCACCTACCCCCTCTTCCAACTCATTTATATACACCACAAATAGAAGGGGTCCTAGTACAGAGCCCTGTGGCACACCACTAGTGACAGACCTCCAGTTGGAAAAAGAGCCTTCCACTACTACCCGCTGTCTCCTCCTCCCAAGCCAGTTCTCAACCGATCTACATACCTGGCCCTGTATACCATGCGCCTTCACCTTTTCTATCAGCCTACCATGAGGGACCTTATCAAACGCCTTACTGAAATCCATATAGACGACATCAATGGCTTGTCCTTCATCAACCGTTTTTGTCACCTCTTCAAAAAATTCCACTAGATTCGTAAGGCACGACCTCCCTTTAACGAAGCCATGCTGTGTATCCCTGATCAGATCGCAGCTCTCCAGATGCTCATACATCCTGTCCCTGAGAATCCTCTCCATTAGCTTACCTATAACTGAAGTCAAGCTCACCGGCCTATAGTTCCCTGGGTTATCCCTCTGATGTAAAGATGCCGGCGTTGGATTGGGGTGGTAAGAACTCAGTAAGAATTTAGCAACACCAATTATTAATCCAACCGATTTATTTGATAGTAAATCCGCGAGCTTTCAACACTCTTGTGTCTTCCTCAGGCAAGTGCAGTGTTCTGGTCTGCAATAGCACACATCAGCACAGACAGTCAGAGATTGCTGATTAGAATGCGAATCTTTACATCTAACCTGCTATTCAAGTGTTAAAGTGGCTAACAATGTGTGTGAAGGGAATCCTGAGCATTGTTTAGAGAATTGTGTATTTTCTCCAGACAGCACAGTAAGTGAGGTTTTTTGCTAACCCAGGCAAGTTACGGGGGTTACAGATAGTGTGTCATGAAGCCAAGATCCCTGTTAAGACCGTCCTCACGTGTGCGGAGCTTGGCTATCAGTCTCTGCTCAGCGACTCTGCACTGTCGTGTATCACGAAAGCCCCCTTGAAGAACATTTACCCGCAGGTCGGAGGCCGAATGCCCATGACTGCTGAAGTGTTCACCCACAGGAAGGGAACTGTTTTGCCTGGTGATTGTTGAGAGCGATGACCCTTTTTAAACAATGGTACTACATTTGCAATCCTCCAGTCCTCTGGGACCTCCCCTGTGTCCAAAGAAGAGACAAAGATTTGCGTCAGAGGCCCAGCAATGTCATCTCTCACCTCTCTTAGCAGCCTGGGATAAATACTATCAGGCCCCGGAGCTTTATAAGTCTTTATGCTACCTAAAAGCCCCAACACTTCGTCCCTCGTAATGATTATTTCCTTTAACGGGTCCACAAATTCCTCAAAGCCGGCATCAGACATCAGGCCCCTCTCCCGCGTGAATACCGATGCAAAGTATTCATTCAGGATCTCCCCCATTCCCTCAGGCTCTAAGCATAGTTCCCCTCCTCTGTCCCTGAGAGGTCCAATCTTCCCTCTTTTGGAAGAGGGAATTTTGCTCCTTACACAGGAGTAAAATGTCTTAGGATTTTCCTTAATCCTACCTGCCAAAGCCATTTCGTGGCCCCTTTTTGCCTTTCTGACACCCCTTTTAAGATATGAATACTATTATAGAAGACGGAGTTGAATCTGAGTTGCTTGATAATTATGTCCATTCTACTCTATCGTAGGAGAATGATGCAGAATTAGGTCCAAGAGAAGAAATATCTACTGAAGTTCAAAACCATACTTCTAGGGTCAAGGATAATCAAATTCCAAAACATTGCATGAACCAAAGAGGAATGATCATTCTTCTGATCAACTTTTATTGACTATGTCCAATAATTAATGATGGATAGTACTTTGTCTAGAATATTAATGATCCTTTGTATAACACCATATTAATTTCTTGACATGGCCACAGAAGGAAAAGAGAAGGAATGTTATCTTTAAACGGTTGTATGATTACTTTAAGAGCTGGTGACAATAAGATGGTGATGTCATTAGGGTGTTTCACAGGTTCCTGTTTTTTGCTTCAGTTTGTACACCATGCAGAGAACATCTCTTTCAATGAACCTGCCATGTGTTACTTTTCATTTATATGTGCAAATCTTGCTTAAAACATACAATCCCTAATGTAGTGAGGACATTACACTGTGCACCAAGCCAAGCTATTCCATTACAGATACAACACTGCCATCTACTCAACCACGTGGAAAATTGTCCAGATGTGTCCTGTACACAAAATGCAGAACAAATCCAACTTCCATTTGTTCACTTTCAATCACCAATAAAGTGATGCAAGTGTCATCAAAAGTGTTATCAAACAGCACTTGCATAGCAATAGCCTGCTCATGGATGTTCAGCTTGGGTTCCCCCAAACTCACTTAGCTCCTAACCTCATTAAAGCTTTTATTCCAACATAAATAAAAGAACTTGATTCCAGAGGTGAGGTGGGAGTGACAGCCCTTGACATGAAGACAACACTTGACAGAGAATGGGATCAAGAAGACTCAGTAAAACTGGAGTCAATGGAAATCAGGAGAAAAATTCTCTATTGGTTAAAGTTATGCCTAGCTAATAGGAAGACATTTATGGTTTTTGGAGGTCAATCATCACAGTTCCAGGACATTGCTGCAGGAGTTCTTCAGGGTAATATCCTCAGCCTTCATCAATAACCTTTCTTCCAACATAAGATTAGAAGTGGGATGTTTGCTGATGATTGCACAATGTTCAGCACCATTCGTGACTTCAGATACTGAAGCAGTTTGTGTCCAAAAGCGGCAAAACTTGGACAATATCCAGGTTTGAGCTGACAAGTGATAAGAAGCACTTGCACCACACAAGTGCCAAGCAGTGACCACCTCCAACAAGAGAGAATCTAATCAATGCTCCTTGTTAATCGGTGGCATACTGCCATGATTCCCCCTGGGGATCAATATCCCAGGGGTTATCATTGACCAGAAATTGAACTAGACTAGACCTATAAGTACTGTGGCTATGAGAGCAGGTCGGAGGCTATGAATCCTGTGGCAAATAGCTTATCTCCTGACTCCCCAAAACCTGTCCACCATTTTCAAGGCACAAGCCAGGAATGTGATGGAATACTCTCCATTTATCTCCATAAATGCAGCTCCTACAATACTCAAGAACTTGACAGTATCCAGAACAAAGCAGCTCATTTGACTGACATCCCATCCACAAACAAACATTCACCACCTCCACTATCGGTGAACAGTAGCAGCAATGTCTACCATCGACAAGACGCACTGCATCAATTCACCAAGACTCCTCCAAACTCACTACCATCTAGAAGGACAGGAGCATCTGACACATGGGAACATCAGCATCTGGAAGTTCCCATCCAAGCCACTTACCACTGATTTGGAAATATTTCATTGTTTTGACGTCACTGGGCCAAAATCCTGGAATTCCCTCCCTAACAGCATTGTGGATCAACCCACAGGATGTGGACTGCAGTGATTCAAGAAGGCAGCTCACCACCACTTTTCAAGGATATCTTGGGATGGGCAATAAATGCTGGCCAGCCAGCAATGTTCAAATCCCATGGATGAATTTTTAATATGGTGAAGGTTGATACTTACACCACATTCACTGGATTCAAACAGGAGAATCATAAATTCCTACAATGCAGAAGAAGGCCATTCAGTCCATCAAATCTGCACTGACCACAAACCCACCCAGGCCCTATCCCCATAACCACATGCATTTACCTCGCTAGTCCCCCTGACACAAAGGGGCAATTTAGCATGGTCACATGACCTGCACATCTTTGAACGTGTGAAGAAATCGGAGACCCGGAGGAAACCCACGCAAACACAAGGAGAATGTGCAAACTCCACACAGAAAGTGACCCATGGGAATTGAACCTAGGTCCCTGATACTGTGAGGCAGCAGTGCAAACCACTATGCCACCCACCAAGACCAAAGAGTGCCAAGAATTAAAATCTCCTGCAGCTCATACAGTGAAAGACTGGACAGATTCCTATCCACTACTGCTCCCCATGCACAGGTCTCCTATCAGTAGTTTAAACTGGGGGTTTTTTGTTTACTATTTATCTCCCTTTTCCTTTAATGATTTTTAACTCTTGTATCTAATCATTTTTCAATCAGTTCTTCACTACTGAGAACTATTGAGTAGAGGGTGAGCAGAGGATTTAGGCAATATGGTGGTACAATGGTTAGAGCTGCTGCCTCACAGCACCAGGTTTGATTCCAAGGCTTGGGTCACTGTGTGGAGTTTGCACATTCTCTCCTTGTCTACATGAATTTCCTCCCAGTGCTTCAGTTCCCTCCCACACTCCAAAGATGTGCGGGTTAGGTGGATTGGCCATGCTAAATTGCCCCTTAGTTCAGAGGGACTAGCTAGGGTAAATGCATAGGTCTATCCATAGGGCCTGGATGGGATTGTGGTCAGTGCCGACTTGATGGGCCGAATGACCTCTTTCTGCATTATATGATTCTATGATATAAATGGCAGGATAATAAGCGCGAAAGCAGCTGAAATCTGCTGCCTGTCACCAATTTCATTGTTTCAGTAGCATTGTTGTTTTGATTAGTGCTTAAAAGCTCCTGAGAATACCACATTCCAGACATGATTTCCTGCACTATTGTAAAAATAAATCTGCTAATATCTATATTAATAATTAACAATGGACTACTAATCACCACACTTCTAAAGTCTGGCTTGTTACCTCAAGCTTTCTCATCTTCAACTGTAGAGAACACATTTCCCTGATTTGTTTGCATTCAATCATTGAGATCCTGACTGCTTTAGAAATTCTCTAACGTATAAGAAATTAACAAAGGAACTAATGAAAGGAAGTCCCAGCTGAGATGTCACCATGTGAAGCTTGAATGCCCATTGTTCCCATGAAGGCTCAGAAGGTGTTGATGAAACAATATTGTTTTTGTGTAGGTCAGTTCCCTTAGGTGGCTAAATTTTTAGCCTGAATGATGATTACCATTAAAGTGTACCAGCCAGTATGACTCAGAGGACAAGTTGAAGCAGGGCAGCTGAAGCAGAGATATCTTTACAATGACAGCAATAGAGAAACTTATGTTTCTACACCATCCTTGATGGAGCAAAAACACTCCAAAGGGCTTCACGGAAACATTATCAAACAAAACTTGACATTTAGCCACAAAAGAAGATAATTGGGGATTAGTGAGTGTAAATTAGAGGCAGAGGGTGAAATTTTATCGTTCTGGCTGCCACAGGAACCATAGCAGGCGGGACACAGACCAGGCAAATGTCCGTTGACTTCAGGTGGGATTTTCCAGCCCTAGGGTGAGCTTGGCTGGAAAATCCTACTCAAATAGATTCAGGAGGGAGCTTCAGAACTTGGAGGAGTCCAGTCTAGCATTCTTGTTTCCCCTTTTTACCACCTTTCCTTCAAATGTACCCACATAAACGCTTCATTTTTTTTTACAATGACTACATTTCAAAACTACTTAATTGGACGTAAAACTCTTTGGGATGGCCTAAGGAAATGCTTTATCAATGTGACAGCTGCCTTCCACATTATTTCTCTATTAACTTGATATTAATATGAAGGTAGAAATCAGTGTTGCAGCAATGAAAGCAGGCAAGCATCACGTGACATCCCTTCCATCTGTTATCTTATGAGGGATTATTACCACTTACAAACTGCTCAATAGTACAGGTTTCAACAAGTCTATGCATAGCTAGAAATATTGCAATATGTAGGTAGGTGCTTAGACCCTGTGATCTGCTATAGTGTCTTGCAAGCAAGTTGAAACAGCCATACAAAGTAGCCTGTCCTGCTTCCTTCCTCGTATTTACCTTTTGCCAATGTTTTGGTCTGCTTGTGCAGTTCATTGTTGCTGTGTTTGAATCATTTGGTAGAAACCTCAGGCACTGTGGGATACAGAAAATAGGACAGTTTCCAGATCCTAAACCACTCTCTAGCAGAGGGATGAAGATAGTCACTGACCTACAATTTTCAGAGGTGGGAGTGGGGTTGCACCCAACCTGGAAAGAAAGGAGAGTTTGCGGCCCTGCCAGAAGTGGTAACCTATACGCAGACTGCTGCTGGGTGTCTGGCTCCTCATCGTGGTAAGAAACAAGAGGCCAGCTGGAAAAATCCCAGTTGATACCCTTAACGAGTTTGTTAATGAATCCTATTAGAATCGTTCAGCCCATCTGTACTGACAACAATCTCATACAGGCCCTATCCCCGTAGCTCCACGCAAACGCCCTGCTAATCCCCCGGCACTAGGGGCAATTTAGAATGGCCAATCAACCTAACCCACACAACTTTGGAGTGTGGGAGGAAACACGCAGGCATGGGGGAGAACTTGCAACGTCCACACAGACAGTCACCTGAGGCTGGAATCAAACCCAGTCCCTTGGCGTTGAGAGACAGCAGTGCTAAGCATTGTGCCACTGCACTCCCTTATTAGTTGCCTGCCTTGTGGGAATGGACAGGCAGCCTTGCCAGTCGAAACCCACTCACCTGTAAAGTGGTTACCCAGAAACAGTCACACACACTGTATACTACCGCTACCTTTAGGCCCAACTTATTTCATAACCTTGACAGACCTACCTAAAAATTCTGTATCTTGCCTTTTGATCAGTACGTTGTGTATTTGAGCTCTTATGACAGTGATTCAGTGCGCAATCTGGGCTTAATGTGCACTAAGAGAGTACTGTAATGTTGGAGTTGCCAATATTTTCATTATAGTGTTAGCCTTATGATCCTGATTCTTCTAATGTTTCAGCTGGACATTAAAAATTGATGATGCTATTACTGAGAAGAGCAAAGAATTCTCCTGGTGTCTTTGCCATTGTTTCTTCCACAGTCAATATAAAGTAAAAATCCCATTCATTCATTCATTTAGCCTTGGCTGTCTGAGATATTGCTTATGCAGATTAGAGCCACATTATGCTTACACAATAAGTCACTATATTTAAAAAATAATTACTGCATAAAGCACTTTCATCTGTTTTGCATGAAGGATCTGATGGAAATTCAAGCATTATTATCCATTAAAGCTTAGGTTTTACCTTGCTGATTGCCCCTGTTCTCCCATTGGCTGTCTTTGATATTGTTTCATTTATCGGAATCTTTTCTTAATGGATTTTGACCCATTAAGGGAGAAGGCTGAAATGCAAATTATCTTATTACTTTCAAGTTATGGTCTTTATTTCCTAACATAGAACCTATAGAACCATAGAATCCCTAAGTGCAGAAGGAGGCCATTCAGCCCATTGAGTCTGCACCTACTTTCTAAAGACCATGACACCTGGCATACTCTCCAGCCCTTTCTTTGCAACCCCACATATTCACCGTGGTCAATCCACCTGACCTACACATCTTTGGACACTAAGGGCAATTGAGCAACGCCAATCCACCTCCCCTGCACATCTTCGGACCGTGGGAGGAAACTATAGCACCCGGAAAAGCCCAAACAGACATGGGTAGAAGGTGCAATCTTCTAACAGTCACCTGAGGCCAGAATCAAACCCTGAATGCTGGTGCTGTGAGACATCAGTGCTAACCACTGTGCCACCCTTAACATATTGTACCTGTTCTTCATTATCAATATTTGCTGCAGTTCTCTCTAATTTTACTGAGATTTTCTCACCTTGGCTCAGATGCAATATACACTTTTATTATAATGCATGAGGCCTGATGCCGCGCAATCTGCCGATTGGTTACGGTATCCAACTTTATCCTCTCTCAATCTGAACCCTGAGTTCTATTGTGATGATTCCCTAATGGAAATGCAAAACAGCTTTATTATCACTGTCAGCAGAAAGTATTAAAACAGCATTTATTTTTCAATTGGAAATACTCTACAAGTCAGCAGGGAGTTGAAACATTTTGAAATTATTTTTGTTGTCCAGAATTTTCCAGTCAACCTTAGCTGTGAAGAGTATTTTTATGTCTGATAACAGGTCATGACATGTGCTACGAAAATCTAGTCATTACCTCAATCATGTTCTTTCTGTCGCACATCACTTTTATTTCCTTTTTCTCAGAATGATTGATGTTGGAGGACAGAGGTCAGAGAGGAAGAAATGGATTCACTGCTTCGAAGGAGTTACGTGTATTATTTTTTGCGCTGCTTTGAGTGCGTATGACATGGTGTTGGTTGAAGATGAGGAAGTGGTGAGTGTTACATTGGAGTAACTTGACATTGTTTAAACATTTATATCTCAGTCACTTCCCTTGGACGCCATCCTGTTTCTAAAGATGTACAGAAAACTTGTGACTTTGTCAAGTAATATGCTCACATTCTTTCAAGGGGAAATGACACAATGTTCAGGTGTTCTGTTAAGCCTTTCTTAAATAATGCAAGATGGGGTTGTATTTGCCTTCATTCACTTATTTTGGTTGACGTAATACCAGCTATGAAAGACTCATATTTGTTTAAATTACATAAATTTAGCCAAATAAGTGTGTCTGAATAAAAAGCAGAGCAATCGATGTTTGTCACATATTTTTTATGCATTAAACACCAACTGAAATTGGTACAAATGAGTGAAAGGTAGTAAAATTATTGATGTTCCCAAGAAGAGTTATTATAATGGATAAAAATCTTACCACAAAATGGCAGAGTGTTGATTCCGGAGGGAAAAATGGAATGATTCCTGCCACTGTACAAGCCTTCCCTCTATAGTGCCAGGTTGTGGAGAACACCACAGATATCAGTGATGTGGGAGACCTTCTTGGGCCTATTGTATAGGGCACCCCCCCACTGGTCCTGGCACTTGAACTGCATCTTCAGCAGACCATTTGCCTGCCCACGCATGTTGCAACATGAGCCTCATTATAACAAGACTCAGCAGGTGTCAGTGGCCTCCATACTCCAGGTATCATCAGCCACCTCCTGAGTCGCGCACCTTGTCCCCGAGGAACCACTGGTCCGGCTATTGCTCTCCCTCAAAGATGGCTGGATTTGAGAGCGCCCCAGATGTGGCTATCAAGAACACTCCCAGGAAACACACCCACATGGAGCAATCGTGTGGTGGACAGCACTTTGGGGGAGTTGCACCCCTTGCAGATCATGAGTGGCACCATATTGTACCATGGAGCATACAGGAGAATCAAACCTCTTCTTTGGGGCAAGCTACTAAAAGGGCAAAGCCCATGGTCCTAGTATCCTGGCTTGTCTGGTCCCAGTCCAAGTTAATATATAGGTGAGTCCTTACATATAACCTCCTGGATAGATTTGTGTGTGGTTGACTGGCATGGCAGGTGCCATGCAGGCTACCTGTGCTGCCCTGGGATGAGCCACATGTAGAAATTCAGAGATTAAGAGTCACAGGCAGTGGGTGTCCTCTCATTCCATGTGGTGTTAGTTCTTGTAGGGTCTGGCAGATGCAGCCTTCTACGGCATTGAATCTTTGACATCTGCAGGTATGAAGACCATCATCAGAATCTCCTCAGCTGATACCAATCAGGCTTAAGCATCTGTGGTGCTGCTCCTGGAACAACAACAGGCCCAGCTTCTTTCTCCTCCACCAGGCACCGGTCCTCGCTGTTGCCACAGCACATCAGTGTCTTTGCTGCTGCAGTATGGCAATATGTAGGATAGGATAGCCAACTTGACAGACTCCATGATCTTCCAGACCATGCACTGTATGGAAGAAAAACCCACCGTGAACTAGAAGGATTTGAGAGAGAGTCCCAATCCTCATTCCCCAATCCCTCCAGGATTACCATCCAATGGGAAGACTCACGATGTACTTCAACACCAACCCTCATACTTTCCACTCTGACACTATACGCAGGATGCAGCGCATGGACCCCCATATATATATAAATAATCTGGTTTAAGTATGTGACGCATGCAATAAAAATTTACAGATGATATAAATTTAGGAAATAAGCATGAGGGGCATCACAAGCAAGTCCAGGTTGGATAGGTAGATGCTAAATGAAATTTGATATGGAGAGTGAATGAGATGACATACATTAAACATTAAAATTGTTTCATGAAGAGGCATATGAGATCCTTAGATTTATAAACAATAGTATAGACAAGAGAGGAGGCCATGCTAAATCTATAGAAAAATCTGGTGAGGTTGCACTTATGTTCAATTTTGGGTGCCCAGAAGCAACGACCTGCATAACAGCATCTGGTGAAGAGGAAAGACTTGAAAAACAGAAACTCTTTTACAACAATGAGGTTAACACAAGATCTGATAAAGGTGGAGCATTGAGCAGTTTTGATCAGCTAAACCTGAAACAAAGATCCAAATGTGTACATTATTTATCTGTCAATCATCTTTTGGTTCTGATATATAAGGGGCAAGAGATACTGTCACTATAAAAGAATCTTTCCTCATTTGATCCGTTGATGTTCAAATGAACACACAAAAGCTTAGTGGAATAGCCTTAACCTTAGATATACTACATGATACTTTTAGGATGGCACAGTGGTTAGTACTGTTACTTCACAGTACTAACCAGGGACTCAGGTTCAATTCCTCGCTTGGGTCACTGTCTGTGTGGAGTCTGTACATTTCCCTCGTGTCTGCGTGGGTTTCCTGCAGGTGTTCAGGTTTCATCGCACAGTCAGAAAGATGTGCTGGTTAGGTGGATTGGCCATTCTAAATATTCTCTCAGTGCACCCAAACAGGCACCAGAGTGGGGAATTCCATAGAAACTTCTCTACAGTGTTAGTGTAAGACTACTTTGACAATAATAAACAAATTTAATTTAAACTTACACTTTGGGTTACAGCTGCATCAGGGAGAGATAGGCTTTAATTTCTCATGGGATTTGTGACCATTTAACGACTGTTTTCTCAGAATCGAATGCACGAAAGCTTGCAACTTTTCAATAGCATCTGCAACAACAGATACTTTGCCACTACTTCCATTGTGCTGTTTCTCAACAAAAAAGATCTCTTTGAAGAAAAAGTGAAGAAGGTTCCCCTCAGAATCTGCTTCCCAGAATACAATGGTAAGGGTCCGTTGTGTTGTTCATGCACTGTGTTGAATCAGAATGAGTCTTAGCTATAGCTTTTCTTGTGATGATAACAGTTTACAATTTTAGATTAAGATTTGTCTCTAGACAGCAATTTTCATGATTCATGGAATTGTATAAATTTTATCCAAGAGATTCATCAACTTTAATTTTACATTGGAAGCTGATTAATTCTGATGAGCTGGCAAAAGCTATGATTATACTTCAGACTTAATGTGGGCACCATTTTCCGAGGATATTATTTTAATCTTTGAAATCAGATGATAAATGAGTGAAGTAGATTTCAATGTTGGATTTGACTTGGCAACTGTTTCTATTGCGAAAATAAATGAACCATCAGGAATGTATTGCTGCTGGTTTGAGTTCACTGTGCACAAATTGGTAGCTGTGGTTCCTATTTTACAACAGTGACGATTTTTCAAAAGCACATACTTGACAGTAAAGCAACGGGATGTCATGGAAAGGGCTATACAAAAGCAAGTCTTTCTATTCTCTTGCTGTGTGAAACCAGGAGACAAAATTTGAGGCTTTTCTTAGCACCGAAGATTGTTCCTTCCTTTTTCTTTGACTCAATTGCTCCTTTTGCCAGTTTGGAGTATCCACATGCATGTGAGTCTCTTCCATTGAGCCAACAGAGCGGCTACAACTGCACAGGCTATTGTGTATATCTGTATTATATTGAGATCTTCATTAGCATGGAAAGAGTTGAGCTGGATGCAGGAAGAACTTGATAAAACACAGTCAAAACTTGTCTCTTAGTGAACTTCAGAGAGTAGTGTCATTTCTACCACCCTCTGTGGCCTAAAGTGATAAATAACTTGCATGTCATATTTCTCCCAAACTTCCAAAAGTTCACTGGGGGTGATCTTGCCAAACAAATTCTAAGTGCTGAATAAGAATGGAAACGGGAGAGAATTGGGAGTTAAAAATCCAATTTTACCACACTCTGGGAAAAAAATGAAGCAAAGTCTGTTTCCTGGAAGCAGAAGGAGGGGGTGGAGCCTAAGCTCACCCAAAGACAGCAGCTTAAAGCAGAGGGCACTATTGCACATGAGCAGACCTCTGTTTTATGAAACAGAACAGAAATCTGTCTCTTCCTTCCCTGGCTATTGATGGGCTCCATGGTTGTCTCTTGCACATGAACCAACTGATTGCCCCTCTCCCCCTCGCATGAGCTGGCCAATTCTCCCTCCTCCCCCCCAGACTAGTTGATCCCAACCTCCCCTGTACAGACCAGATGTTTGTCCCCTCTCCCTTTCCCCTCACAGAGAATAGCCACCCAACACTACCCCTCCATTTCCTGGTCTATCACCAGTTGCAGAGTGTGCAACGTCCCCCCGCCTGCCTCCCTGTATGTTCACCACCTTCAAGCTTTGCCCTTCCTAGTAGGCTCCACCCACTCCCCTCAGGCCCTGACTCCAGTGACTGATGGGTATTGTCAGTGTGCCAATATGGCAGTGCAAGGGTGCCAGGCTGGAACTGCCCAACAGGCACCCCCTGCCCCACCCAGTCCTATTGACAAACCCAACATGACAGGTCCCTGTTGATGGGGACAATATGTGATCCTCCCTGATGAGGCCACTAAAGCAAGTGAACCCAGACAACTGCCTCTGTTTAACATCAGATTGAAGTATTATAATCAGCCTTGCACCCTTTTCTCATGCAAGACTAATCTCACAAGACATCCCCTGCAGGCAAGATAGTAGAGGCAAGATATTGGTTGTGATTCTGATAATTCAGCATCCTCGTGATCTTACCAACTTGCCCCAGCCATCAACCAATGGGGAAGAAGATAAGATTATCTCCATTGTCTTCATTCAGAACAAATAATTAGCTGTTCTTCAACTCTGCCAGTATCAAGATTTCAGGCACAAAGAAAGAACTATAAGCAAAGAAAATTACAGCACAGAAACAGGCTCTTTAAGCCTGTGCTGATCACGTATCCTAACTAAACTAAAAAACCCTTTACCATTACACAAATTGTATCTCTCTATTTCCTCCCAATTTCCTCCCATGTGCCCATCCAGATGGCTCTTAAATGTTGGTAATGTGCCTGATTCCACCACCTCTTCTGATAGCTCATTCCAGGTACCCACCGCTCTCTGCGTGAAAAACCTCCCCCGCCATGAAAAACCTCCCTTAAACTCTCCTCATCTTACCTTGAAACTGTGCCCCTTTGTAATTGACACTTCCACCATGGAAAAAAAGCCCCTGACTATCTGACCTATCTATGCCTTTCATCACTTTGTAAACCTCTATCAGGCCTCCCTTCAGTCTCCATCTTTCCAGTGAAAACAATCCTAGCTTATTCAACCTCTCCTCATAGTCAACACCCTTGAGACCAGGCAACAACACTCTGGTGAGCTGTCTTGCACTCAAACTGAAATCAATCAAAAAGGTCTGTATCTCACTTCAGACCTCCTATAATCTCCATTATCTTCTTTCCTGTCTTCAGATTGTATTAGTATTTTGAAGGTGCCATCATGGGCCTTGTGAATTCCAGATACATTTACAGACCCTTTCTCCTTGGGCTGAACACACAGTTTGATCCTCATTAGCCACTGTTACTTTCTCAGGGCCTCATTATGTCAGATCTTCACATCTGTGCTTCCCTCGCTGTTTCAGGCAGAATTCTCTAATTCTCAGAATTTCTCATGCGTTCGTAGCTGGTACAAAACTAGGAGCAAAGATAATCAACTGCAAAGGCCCTAACCTTTGCAACAATGTTTGCAAACTATAGGCAACATGTGTCCTGCGATTGGTCATCATGTGATTAAACCTCGAGTAAACCCATCCAACAAGAATCGACAATCCCACAAAAGAAAGAAGAAAGCAGAACAGAGAGGAGTATCAAAAAAACAAAAGTCAAACCAAATAGAATAAACTGGTCTGTCTTTTAATTTTTTGGTGGGTAGTCGTAGAAAAATGGAACTTTAAGTTTATTTATTAGTGTCATAAGTAGGCTTACATTAACACTGCAATGAAGTTACTGTGAAAATCCCCAAGTCGCCATGCGCCAGCACCTGTTTGTGCATTGAGAGAGAGAATTTAGCATGGCCAATGACCTAATCAACACATCTTTCAGACTGTGGGAGGAAACTGGAGCACTCAGAGGAAACCTACAGAGACATGAGTAGAATGCGGAAACTCCGCACAGACAATGACCCAAGGCGGGATTCAAACCTAGGCCCTTGGGGCAGTAAGGCAGCAGTGCTAACCACTGTGACACCCTCACTTCATCAGCCGAGGTTAGTTTTTTGAGCTTACATTCCAAAGATGCAGTTTTTCCCATTGGGAGCATGTCAGGAATTTGGGTGCATATTCCTCATGACATTCTCTATTAATTTTAATGACTGGAAAATTGCAGTCAACGTATGCTTGAATTTATAATTTTGTCTTAGATTGGCAAAGTTTCACAAGAAGAAAGAAAATGTAAAAATTACCACAGCTTGCCCAGTCATGACAAATAGAAAGATCAGTCATGAGTGAAGGAAAGCGAGTAGGCATTGTGGTGTTAAAAATATCTTTAATTTATTATAACTGAAATCTGAAGGACACCCCACTCCACAGATTTCAATCAGAGTTGAAAAAAAGCTCTTTTTAAACACAGAACCTTCATAAATTTCACTTCTAAATGACGGTCACAATAACTGTATATCATCAACTGAAAAACACTACCGTAGTTTGACATTTTAGCTGTGACAGAAACTCTTTTTTTTGTTCATTTGTGTAGTTTTGGATTTGCAAAAGTTTATGAACCAAGGGGTTGGGGGATTGGCCGAGAGAGTATCAAAATAGTTGAGTCAGGGGTGAGAAATGAGAGTTTTAGCCCAGGATGAGCTGGAATCTTTGTGCAGAGTCAGGTTATGTTAGAGGTGGAAGTAGGCAAACTTTGTAGTAGAGAGAAAATTGGGTCAAAATCTCAATAAAGGTTCAATAGGACACTGAGGTCACCAACTGTCTGACTAAACTTGAGACAGTGGCCAAGGATGGGAAATGTAAGCTGTCACTGAAAAAAATGACCTCTGGAGACTGACGATTTGGATAGGCATTGAAAGAAGCGATACGCTCAGCTGTATGAGAAAACAGAGGCCAGAAAAATCATGCACGGTTGCAACCCAGCTTTCCTCTGCAATAAATGCTTCAGAAACTGCCATGCCAGATCACTATCATGTTAAACCCTGTCAGAGGTCAAGGAAAACAAGGAGGGGTAATCATATCCTGGCCAGAACGCTGCTAATATAATTTGTGACTTTGGTTATGCCTGAGACAGAGACAGAGGAAGTGCACCTCCATCCATGAGTTTCCCGTCGACATGGGGTGACGGCAATGGGAATTCCCATTGCCTGTGGCTGAGCCAGAGAATCCTGCGGCTAGCAAATAACGCACCACTTCCCACTGATAGGAATAATAAATGTGTAGAGTATAGGGCTAATGGTAGGATTCTTAAGTGTTGATGAACAGAGGGATCTTGGTGTATTTGTGCATAGATCCCTGAAAGTAGGCAGTCAAGTCGATAAGGTTGTTAAGAAGGCATATGGAGTCTTAGCTTTTATTGGTAGGGGGATTGAATTTCGGAGCCGCAACGTCATGTTGCAACTGTACAAAACTCTAGTGCGGCCGCACTTGGAGTATTGTGTGCAGTTCTGGTCCCCACATTATAAGAAAGATGTGGAGGCATTGGAGAGGGTACAGAGGAGGTTTACCAGGATGTTGCCTGGTATGGAGGGCAGGTCTTATGAAGAGAGGCTGAGGGATTTGAGGTTGTTTTCGTTAGAAAGGAGGTGGCTAAGAGGGGACCTTATCGAAACATATAAGATGATTAGAGGTTTAGATAGGGTGGACAGTGATAGCCTTTTTCCTAGGATGGAGAAAGCTAGCACGAGGGGACACAGCTTTAAATTAAGGGGTGATAGTTATAGGACGGATATCAGAGGTAGGTTCTTTACCCAAAGGGTGGTTCGGGAGTGGAATGCCCTGCCTGCAGCGGTTGTAGATGCGCCAAGTTTGGTGGCGTTTAAGAGGTTAGTTGATAAGTATATGGAAGAGAAGGGAATGGTTTAGTTTGGAGGGTCATTGCTTTTTATATTGGTCGGCACAACATCGAAGACCGAAGGGCCTGTTCTGTGCTGTAATGTTCTATGTTCTATGTTCTAGGTTCTATGATGGGAAACATGCAGCTGGAGAATCTCAACCAGATTCTTCATGAGTTTCCAACATAGAAATATGGAAAAAATGAGTGTGGAATTGGGAGACATTGCCACAGTCAGTTACTTTGGAGGGGAAAGGGTAGTTATAGACAGAAAAATTAACACAGCAGAGATATTGAGTTTTATGAGGAGGGGATGTTGTTGCCAAACTTGGAATCAGGGAACAATGTCATGATGGTCAGGATGGAGAATTGGGTTGTCAGGTAGAAATGGGGTTAAATATAGACGATGGGTGGTCTTGATGAGATGAGCTCAGAGAAGGTATGAGGGAGGCAGAGGGAAAACTTGAGAAACAGATCAGGATTCAAGCAGGAAGAAGCTGGAGGAAATTCGATGAACAAAGTGATGAGAATGGATGTAAGAAGAAGAAGCAGCAGAGTCAGCTGAATAAAAGAGAACTCAAAGAGCACCATGCACTTGTATAAAATATCATTTTGCTAATACAGTTAAACTGATAGGTTTCCCAAGCCTTACTGTGATGACACATGAGATATGAAGTTGCTTCCACTCTGGCAATGTTGATGAGTAGTAGTCATAAGCTTTGTTGAGTTGGTGTTCTTAGTAACGATTAGAATCTTTGTCAGGGTTTCTATTTTTTACCTTATTTTCAGTCCATTATATTCATGAGAAGAGTAATTTGAAGACCCATTGAGGACAGGAAAGAACAGGCAGAAGTCACTGCAGTACCTTTATAACTTCCTGCCTGCATTAGTCTCTGAATTGGAGTTTCACGTTAATGCAAATTAAAATTACTTGCATGGTATGAAGGCAATGGAGCAACGTGGCTGGTTATTACCTGGACAACTGTGTCAGGAATTGAATTTAAGGTGAGACTGCAGCTGGTGAGCAGGGTAGATCTGACTTAAAATCCAAATGTAGTTACAAAAACACTGATCTGTGACCTGCAGTGCATAGCTGACAAGGAGGCATGATTCTAATGAAAGAAAGGATAATCAGTGAACCTTAATGAAAAAAGCCATTCTTTTCATTAAACCTCCTACAGCCATGTGCAGTCAACTGATTATATGCAGAACAGCTTCTGTTATTTTTGGACCAACACAATCTGAAGCTAAAACAAAGCTGGAGGTATGTGGTATAAATATATTTGCTAACTCTTTTCATTCAGCTCCACAATTTGGATAACTTGCCACTGAGCCATGAAGAAGCTAAAAATATTCACCAAAGTACACCTCAGCCCTTGTCAAAAGAAAGTTGAAAGCTTACTTAAGAATGGCCAAATAATCACCTATAGAATTATGACTTCAGTGCCAATCATGTTGACTGCAGCTCAATGGGTGGGATATGTATGTCAGTCAAATGAGTTCCTAAAGTACTATTCTCCAGCCAGTTAATAACAGGAAAAAGGACATAAGGAAATCTGAGGAAATATTTCAAGGATGACTTGAACCCTTAAAGTGTATGACACCCATTTGAAAAGACGGGATATTTACAAGTGATGCAATCTGCTATGAATTATAAATGCTACATGTTTCATTGTCCACCAGGCAAGAGGCAGTGCCAAGTGGCATGGCCTAGGGCAACCGGTGGAGGTGGGGGTTCCCACTGCCACTCTGCAGACAGGATCAGTCTGGGATGGAAAGCTGGCAGCAATTGGGGCAGTTGTTAGGGGGGAGTCTACCTTCGGGGTGTATGACCCTGGGGGGAGGTCAGCGGTGAGAGGTGTCTACCAGAGTAAGGGAGGTGGGGGATCACCACTGCCAGGTGAGGTCTGGCCATTGGTGAGCCCTGGGATGGTGATTGAGCTGCCCAGCAAACGGGAGGTTGACAGTTTGGGCCGACTGCACACATGAAGAGCTCCAGAACTGTCAAACTCCAGCGCAAATAGGCCCTATACTTCTGGTTTTTAATGAGATTCAGGACTGGGACCTCTTCAGTACACAGAGATTCACATGAGAAGCTGAACCGACAGATTAGTTGGGATTTAGAATAATTTTCCTGCCAATTCAGCAGTTTTGGGAGAATCAACCTCACTGTTTCTGAATCTACCCTGTCTAATTCTGTTAGAATCTTAAGTTTCTATGAGATCCTAGGCCCTGCCTTCAGAATCAAATACATCACTATTCACCTTGACAAAGAATTCTATCATATTATGGTCACTCGTCCCCAAGCATTCTCTCACAACTAAATTGCAAACTAATCCTTTCTCATTGCATAACACCCAATCCAAGATTGTCTGTTCCCTTTTTGGTTCCTCAATGTAATGGTCCAGAAAACCATCCTGTATGCATCCAGAAATTCCTCCTCTATTGTACTGTGACTAATTTAATTCTCCCAGATTGAAGTCATAGTTGTTTCTTTAACACATGCATCTCTGATTTTCTGTCTAATCCTTTTCCCAACATTACCACTACAGTTTGGTGGTTTATATATCACCCCTCCAATGTTTTTTGCCCCATGTTGTTTTTTAACTCAACCCATACAGATTCCATATCATCTATGCTAATATCTTTCCTCACTATCGTATCAAAAGAATCTTTAATCAACAATGCCATTCCATCACCTTTTTCTTTCTGTCTATCCTTCCTAACTACTGAATAGCCTCAATATTTAGTTCATTTCCTTCCTCACCTTGGAGCCACGTCTCTGTAATGCCAACGATGTCATACCTATTTACATCTATCTGTTCAACTAATTTGTCCATTTTGTTTCAAATGCTCCAAGCATTCAGGCACTTTTAACATTTCTTTTCCCTTTCCTACTTTTTTTTTTACTCAGTCCTTATCTGATTCTGGCCTTTAATTTTGCTGTCTTTCACTTTCTTTATTCTCCTTACTGTCTTTTCTTCTTGTTCTTAATTCTTTCTGCTCTGAATCCTTGTGAAGGTTCCCATACCTCTGCCATATTAGTTTAAATCCTTCCCAATCACTCTGGTAAGTATCCGCTCCTACAACCGCTGGCTGTTCGCCCTCCTCTTTCAGAATGTCCTGCTGCCACTCTGAGACATCCTGGACTCTAGCACCATGGAGGTAACTGTCTTGTTTTGGGCCAAGAAAGCCTATCTATTCCCTTACAATTGAATCCCCTGTAACGATTGCATTCCCACACTTTTTACTCCTGCCCCCTGTAGCAGCACCAACCATGATTTTGGCTGTTGTTGTTTTCCCTTGAAAGGCACTCCCTTCAACTTGTATCCAAAATGCTATATCCCCTGCTACATTGCAGAGGAACAGCCACAGGAGATTACTGCATTCTTGCTCTGCCTAGTGATCCCCCATTCCCTCCCTGCCTGTAGAATCTGAGCCTGTGATGTGACTGTCTCTCTGTACATGCTATCTACAATACTTTCTGCCTTGCAGATGCTCCAGTGTCCCAAGCCTCCACTCCAGATCCGAAATGTGGGCTTCCAGGAGCTGCAGCTGGAAACACATCCCAAACACATGCTGGCCCCAGGTAGAACACAGAGCAGATTACAGTTTGGAGCTCTCCTGTCATGTCTTACCCCTCTCCTTTGAATAAGCATACCCTCATTGGAAGTAACATCTTGATGGCTGGATTTCCCCAGCTACACTCCCCGCTGCTGCCGCTGAGAATGCTTAGTCAAATCTCCATTCACAGCAACAGGACTGGAAAATCCCAGCCGTGTATGTGGTTAGAAAATCTAGTCCATTTTTACTGGACTAATAATCCAGAGGGCTGGTCCAATGGTCCAGGGACATGTCACAAAGGCAGCTGAAGAACTTAATTCAATTTATTAAATAAATTTCAAACAGAGATTGAATAACTGTGATACTGCTGGATCATTGTCCAAACCAGTCTGATACATTAATATCTTTACAGAAAGTCTTCTGCCCTTACCTATAGGTGGTTCCTGACCAAAAGCAATGTGGTTGACTTTTAACTGCCCTCTGAATTGGCTTCACAATAATTGTAATTAAGAAGACAGTTTGCTGCCTTGTTCTCAAGGTTAATTAGAGATGGGCAATAAATGCCAGCCTTGAACATTCAGATGCATGAATTTGCAATTCCCTTTTTAAGCATCTGCTTTAGCTTCTTAAAGATGTTAATAGGGATCTAATGCATGTTGAGAATCACTTGGCAAATCAATAAACAAGCCTACCCTATTCAGGATTCTTCAGCCATTGTGGCCATTGACTAAATGTAGAGATTTTTAACTAAAGGAACCTCTTGTGGAGCCATGAATCTTCTGTAGAATTAAGATGAGTGTTGGCATCAAAGTGCCAGTGCGTTGAAGAAGTCGATGGAATAGTTTAGATCAGTTGGGCACCAGGTGCATGTTCATTGCACAACTCAAAATCTAGGCCCAGAATCAGGATGGGGAATTCAACCACAAAAGGTGCTGCTCTGGAAAAATTAAGTTGACATAGAATCCTACAGTACAGAAGGAGGTCATTCAACCCATTGAGCCTACACTGACCACAATCCCACCCAGGCCCAATACTCAACCTATATATTTACTCTAGCTAGTTCTCCTGATACGAAGAGATAATTTAGCATAGTCAATCTACCTAACCCACACATCTTTGGACTGTGGGAGAAACACAGTAAGAGGTCTGACAACACCAATTTTAAATCCAACCGATTTATTTGAGAATCAAATAAATCGCTTGGATTTAAAATTGGTGTTGTCAGACCTCCTACTGTGTTTACCCCAATCCAACGCCAGCATCTCTACATCTGTGGGAGAAAATCAGACCACCCAAGGAAACCTGCACAGTCACAGGGAGAACACGCAAACTCCATACAGACAGTGACTCGAGGTCAGGGTCCTTGGCACTGAGGCACAGTGATAATCATGCTGTGTTTTAAATGTTTTTTGACAAACGAGTGTAGGATGAATGTAAATAATAACCTTCAAATACTATATAGTTTACATCATTGTTAATTGCGAAATATAGTTGCTAACCCAAGTGCCGTACTTTCGGACAACCTCAAAGCTAAAAAGACTGGGCAAGAAGATGAAATGACAGTAGTGATCAAAATGAGTTGTTGTGATATTCTGCATTGAATGAAGAGCTGAGAAAGCAAACTAAATGAAATAAAAACAATGAATGAATTGTTCTATGATGTGGTACTGCAGATACTGCTGGGATTCCATGCAAGAAGTTTTAGAACAGAAAACATTAGGGGATACATTGATAAGCATTTTCTGAAGATATGAAAGGACCCAATATTAAGAGACTTTCCAGTGATTCAACAACCTTGAATGAAGGCATGGATAAAAGTTCAATGGAAGAGATTTAGCATTGAGTGAGAGAAACATCAATACCTGAAGAGATGAGATAACTTCAAAAAGGTTTAAACAGGAACAAATTATTTTACAGTGAATGGAAGATCTGACAGTTGAACTGAAGGTCATTTTGTATCTTGACAAAGTTGAGAGAAATAGTCCTGAAAATAAGTGATTTTATTTCATTGTAAACCACTGAAAAGGCACAGTTGCAGAGAGAACTGTATATGATAGGTACTCTTTAAGTTCAGTTATTGTGTTGCTGCAATGATGAACAAGATACAGCTCAGCTGTCCATTCTTCCTCAGAAATAGCATGACGCAAATCTGTAAGAGATCTGCCAATCTCGAAATGCATTTGGAATGTCTTTATGCCGCGGAGCATATGGGAAATGTGACTGTGTCATTTACAATGATACTAAAAATCCTCTGGGCATCAGGAACTCTTGACCCCTTCCAATAGCTGTATCTTCCTGTCTTTGTCCCCTGTCTTCAAAGGATGAACATTATATGTAACCTATTGTTTGAAAAGGCCTTCCCTGTAACATTCTATCTACAATACTGTAATTTAGCAACTTTCTGATATGCCCAGTGATATTTTCTATAATCAGGCAGATTACAGTCATTTCTTTATAACCATGTACAAAATGGGAACAGTTCTTAATGACTGAAGTCTAAAGTAGAGGAAGTACAGATCAGAAGCAATATGCCTGGCTCAAACGGCCCTTGTTCACTTATCCTCCATTTGAGAAATCAGCCTTATCCTATGTATCTGCTCCATTCCTATATCCTTTTAGTCCCCATTCCTAACCTATTCAGAAAGAGGCGTGGCCTCTACCTCACCACCTTCTTTTGTAGACAGGGAAAGAACGTCCAAACTCCACAAAGACATACCCCAGACCAGATCTGAATCTGGATCCCTTGTTCTAGGAGATAACAGTGCCATCCATTGTTCCAACAAAGAGAATGGGCGCAATTTTACCATTTTCATTCTAAGTGCTGAATCTTGGCACAATTCAGATCCAACTTGAAACTTGTTCTCAGGCATTCCCATTCACGTTCAGTCTGAAGAAAAAAAATCACGTGTCTGAATTGCTTAGCAAGCTCGAAATGCTGCTGCTCTGACAGAGTTTTGAACTGTACATGTGCAATGAAAAAATATTTGAGAAACCTGCCCCTGTCACATGGTTCCCGGGCCGCAAAAAGCAGATAAAGCGGCCCAGGAGTGAAAAGCAGAAGCGATGGCGCCACAGACATCATCCCACCCCCACAACATAACTGTCCCCCTTATCCACCCACCCCATCCCAACTACCCAGATCAATTATGACCCTCTGTCCCCCTCCCCCCCAATCGATTGCTTGCAAAGTGGCAGCCGACTCCCGCTTCCCTCCCCACCAATTGCTCACAGAATGTCAGTGGTTTCCCCCCCCCCTCCCCCCCGCACCAGAGATCCATCTGGCTTTACTCCCTGCCTATCAGAAAATGATCGGGCCTCCCACCAACCCCCCTCCACCCTTTTCCTCCACAAGAGAATGATCGAGCTTTCCTCCTCTCTCCCCCACCCCATCAGAGATACATCTGATCCACCTCCCTTTCCCCTGCACCCACCAGACAATGATCGGGCCTCTATCCTTGGACCCTCCACTCCCACCAGAGATAACCTGACCCACTTCCCTCCTCTTTCCTTCCTCAACAGAGAATGATTGGGCCTCCCTCCTTCCCTTTGCCCCACCAGAGATATATTTGACCCATCTCCTCCGCCCTCCCCCCTCTCTCCCACCAGAGAATGATCTGGCCTCCCTTCTCCTGCCCCGCCCCAACCAGTGTATATCTGACTCGTCTCCTTCCTCTCCACCCGCTCCTGCCAGAAATACATCTGACCCACTTCCCTTGCCTCCTCCACCCCCATCAGAGAACAATCTGGCTCCCCTCCTCCCACCCCCTCACCAGACCTGACTCCGATCTGAGTCAGAGAGCTGTTGGAAGGTCAGAATTTATCTCTTCAGAAGCTGGAGTGTCCAAAACAGGCTTTTGCAGAGCATGTCTGTTTCGCGCCAAATCTAGATGCGTGAACGTGATGGTAAAGGGGGAAATGCAGATAAAGCTGTGCGGCAGCCCATTAGTTTAATTTAAATGCGTGCAACTGCTTTTAAATCACTGTAGCACCCGTTTTGGGCGCAGTTTGGATCGTGGCTATTTTCGGGCCTTTGTAAAGTGAGCATCTGTGTGACGCAGGCACAGATAGCGCTAATCACCTCATCCCCAATTTTATCAAGCTTTTGAGTGCAATGTAATGGTAAAATCAGGCCCAATATCATAATCAGTTAACAATTAATTCAAAATATCGAACTGATACCCATGGGTCTGAGCTTGTGACTGGGGCCCATCTAAACTTTACTTTTAAAGTTTATTCATTAGTGTCACAAGCATGTTTGCATTAACAGTGTAGTGAAGTTACTATGAAAATCTCCTAGTCACCACACTCCGGCACCCTGTTTGGCTACACTGAGGGAAAAGTTAACATGATCAATGCACCTAACCGGCACATCTTTCAGACTGTGGGAGTAAACCGGAGCATGCGGAGGAAACCCACACAGACATGGGGAGAACATGCAGGCTCTACACAGACCATGACCCAAGCCAGGAATTAAACCCGAGCCCTTAGTGCTATGAAACAGCAGTGCTAACCATTATGCCACCGTGCCACCTTTTTCAAATATTAGCAAATGAAAATATAATCATTTACTAGGGACATTAAATATTAAGATTTGAGCATTTGTATGCAATATTCAGAGTTTCAACATACTTGTGTTACAAATGATCGTGATGACTAGGCAAGTGATGAATTAATGCATAGTCGGGTTCAGAGGGTAGTTTTTAGAAAATTGCATCTTGGGAACATTTGAAGAAGCTGGAAATGTGAAACTCAATCACTGAATTCTGCTGCATAAATATACAGAAATCCTGTGAGCCTCTGGAATAACAATATATAATATTTGGGTTTCCTTTCGATCATCTTATTCAGAATTTCCAAAAACCTCATCACAAATCATTTTCAGTTTCTTCATTTCCAAGAAGAGAGATTATAATCCTTAATCCTTACTCTGCCTGGATAAATCACTCACTGACAACTTATTATTTTTAGCTGTGTTTTATGTTAGTAGGGATGATCACAAAGCATTAAGTTAGAGCTCAGGTTCTAAAGATCATAAAGCACAAGGAGCAAAGCTCAGTCTATAACTGTCATATAAACTTCAAGATTGATTCACTGCTTTGCACCAAAGAATCTGTTTATCATTTCTATTTACCTCACCAACTATTGCATGAACTACACCAGCAAGGATAATTTTCTTTGCACAAATATGTTGTTCTAAGTTTCACTGTTGTGCTCCTTACTGAGCAAGCTGAATTCATGAAGTGTGAAACCTGAATTCTCTGTTATTTCCATGTGATCATTCTTACTTACAATGAGAACAGAGAAAAATAATCCCTGAATAAACTAGAAAAAAGAGAGGTCTACAGTTTTAACAATGCCTGTAGGATTCTTCTTACCTAGTATAATAAGTCCTCAAAGGCAAAAGTTCCTTCACCTGTATTTACAAGTCTGACAACAGAATACAGAATGCTTTCAGCTAGCAGTCTACACTAGGAGTCCAAAAGAACTGGCACTCCTGATTAAATATAAAGCAAGAGGCTCCCTGATTGATCTATCAATTTGACATTAATTAGGGAACTCATATTCTAACAGGTCAACCTCAACTGCCTGAATAAAGTTTTTGCACCTAGTATGTAAAATCCCAACAAAGGACAGTAGGTCTTTCGTTTTTATTCATTCAAGGAATAATGGGCATTACGGGCTAGGCCAGCGTTCTTTGCCCATTCCTAATTGCCCTTGAGCACTGGTACATAATATTCAGAGTTTGAGAAGGTGGTGGTGAGCAACCTAAATCTGCTGTAGTGCATGGGCTGTGGGCACACCCACCACACTGTTAGGGAGGGAGTCCCAGGATTTTAACGCAGCCACAGTGAAGAAACTGTAATATATTTCCAAGGCAGGATGGTGAGTGGCTTGGAGGGGAACTCTGCTTAGGGGAAATGTATCAGAACAAATAAAAGAAGTAAGTGAGCCCCCAAAATGACTCCCCTCCAAAGGTGCCCTTACATTCTCTTTGTAGCCTCAGCAGATTACTTCAGAAAGTGACCATGGTAATAGATCTATTGGTGGTCATTTTTCAAAATTCTTTGGACTCTGCAAAGGTTGGAAGGTAGTTAATGGAAACTCACTATTCAAAGAGGGAGGTAGAGGGAAAACAGCACTACAGATCAGTGAACCTAACATCAGTGCTGGGGAAGTTACTAGAGTCTATTATCAATGATTTCTTAACTCAGCATCTGGAAAGCAGTGGTATAATCAGACAACGTCAGTGTGGATTAACAAAGGGAAAATTATTCTTGACAAATCCATTGGAAGATGTGCGGAGGGAAGGGAGTCTGGGATGAAGAAGGAATAAGGAGGGGAGGTAGATATAAGAGAGGGAGTTCAGACTAGGAACTTTTCCAAACTTTAATTTGACAAAATATTTTTGCATTCTGGCTAGTACAATGGGGGAGGGGAAAGCCCCTCTATAGGATAACATTGACTGCTCTCATACTAGATAGCTGGCCAGACACTAGGCCTCTGCTTCCAGTCATTGAAAGCTGCCCGTCGCAGTGCAGGAAACTGGAGAGTGATTGGAAATTTCCAGTCAGCTTCCTTTAATTGGACTTAAGGGCTTAATGAGCCTAATTAGCAACCTGCCATATCAGGTTAGCAGTCCTGTCAGCCCTAATTCTGCCTCTGTTGGTGACTGCCACTGACAGGAAAAGAACATACTTTATTACAGGATGCAACGTAAAACCACTACTGTTGTGTACACATACACTCTAGTCCCTGCCTGAGACTACAGTTTAGCAGGCCCAGTCTTGGGCCTGCTTTATAAAAGGCTCAGGCAATGAGTTCCAGCTGGGCAGGGAGAGATAATCAGTGATTCCTCATGAGCCTCGTGGGGGTGATCGCAACAACATCGGAGAGGATAATAAAAGGGCCAACAGGCTAAGAAGGAAGCTGGGGGGGGGTGGGTGGTGGGTGGTGGGTGGTGGGCAGGTGGTGGGCAGATTTCCCACTCAAACCTGGGGTTGGTTCCCATCATCATTTGGGCCTGAAAACGCAGCTCTTGTTATCATTCGAGTCAGCCGGTTTGATAATTAATCAACTGGGCAATCTTTCAAAATTACTCACGGAGGTGTCATTTACACTGCAAGATTGATCAGTAAAATGCTGTTTTTCAAACCCAATTTCTAGCTTCCAGTAATTGATGTCTGATTTCCCTTAATCTACTTGTTCGCGTCTTCGGAGAGAGTGCATTCTTCCCTCTCCCGTAATATTTCAATAATAAATCTCAATATAGTCCAATTTTAAAATATGTTTTTTTCTCATATATTGTCAAAAATAGGAATAAATAGAAGAATCCTTTATTTTAATAGTGTGCAGTCAAATATACTGAAGAGCCAAAGATTGGCAGCCTACAAGCCTGGGGGAAGCGGTAGTGTAGTGGTATTGTCCCTGGTACTCGTAATCCAGAGACCCAGTGTAATGCTCTGAGAACCCAAGTTTGAATCCCACCATAGCAGATGGTGAAATTTGAATTCAATAAACATCTGGAATTAAAAGTCAAATGACCATGGAATGATTGTTGTAAAAACCCATCTGGTTCACTAATGCCCTTTTGGGAAGGAAATCACTTGTCCTTACCTGGTCTGGCTTGCATGTGACTCCAGACCACAATAATGTGGTTGACTCTTAAATGCCCTCAGGGATGGGCAAGAAATGCTAGCCCAGCCATTGATGTCTATACCCCATGAATGAATAATTTTTTAAACAATGGTTAATATGGCAAGTGTGAGCTTTTCAGTAATGTTTGACTGTCTGGCTCACAAAAAGAAAGACAAATAAATTATTGAAATGAGAACACAATGCAAATAATTTATTTGTTTACTGTTCCATTTACAACATTTTTTTCTAATAAAAGTAAAATTGCTCATGAAATCAGCAGGGAATGATTGAACGGAGCTAAAACTTGTGAGAAATCAGCTGTGGAGGAAGTTGATAGGTATACAAGAGAGTCAAGCGGTTGCGGGAGCAGATTAAATTTGAAGATGGTTCAATGATTTGCAATAAAATATGAATTAGGCCTCCCAGCTTTTAAAAACTTATTTTTATTTGCAACTTCAAAAAATTAGACTGCGCTAATTTACCTTGAAGGTATTGGGAATTAAACTCAACAATAAACAGTGGCTGCGACTGATGATGAAAAATATTTAAAGACAGGAAATCCACTTGCAGATTTGAACAGTAAATTTAACTGATTTAATGGTGTTTTTAGAACATTTCAAAGTAGGAATTGAAATCTTCCATATCCTTGACCAGGCTTTTTAATGTTTTTTTTTGCTGATTTTGATTACTTTTCATGGTTAACTTACCCCCTACAAATCTCTCAGAAACTATAACAGGACATTAGCATTGCTATGATGAACAATATCCTTTTGGATATTTTGGTCACAAAGTTTGGGATTTCCTGCTGTTCATCATTTTCTAGCCTGCTGTAGGGTTGAAAATGAAAGGCAATGGAGACCTTGCGGTAAATGAAAATAGTAAGACATCCAAGAGTAATGAAGGAACTAAAGGTAGCAGCGAATGGGAGAGAATTATTGATAGGCAGCTGGAAGCCCAGGGGGCAATTTGACACAGAGAATTGCAGGACAGAGACAGGGCAACGCTGATAATACAGAAATAATACAATATACAGAAAAGAGATAAGAATGACAGCGATTGGCATAAAGTACAAGATATGATCTATACAAAGTTTTAATGCCTCACTGTTATAGAAATAGAAGATGGTTCGATTCTGTATTAACTCTTAACATACTTATATTTAATTTCATGGTAACATTTTATTCCAGTTTCAGTCAGTTTACTTAAAATGGTACATCACTTATTTAAAATTGCATGTGGAATAATGTGTCATTCAGTCACAGCAATTTACAGCATGGAAACAGGTCCTTCAGCCCAACTTGCCCATGCTGCCTCTTTTTTAACCACTAAGCTAGTCCCAATTATCCATGTTTGGCCAATATCCTTCTATACCCATCCTACCCATGTAACTGTCTAAATGTTTTCTAAAAGACAAAATTGTACTCGCCTCTATTACTACCTCTGACCTGAAGGATTAATTCTTCATATCTGACCTTCACCAGTTTGCTTTAGATTCAAGGACCTTTAATGCAACTTTGTAACTGAGTGCACACCTAGGAGTTGGATGAGTGCGGGAGTTTAAAATGTTCATCTTGTTCTTGAAAAATCTACTCTTTCAGTTAGTAATCAGTGTTAATTGGAAAGTACTGTGCATGTCAGGTAAGATCCTTCAGCAGGATAAATACATTCTGCTGAGAAAGCTGATTAGTTAGTTAACTGGTTGAATCTGGTTACTGTAGCTCCAAATTCAGTTGACTATAATTCAGGGGTGGTTAGAGCAGCTTTGGCAAACAGCTGCATACCTGAGAATTTGGTGATAATGAGAAGAATGTGTTCCTTTTCTCTCCTTTTGCTTTCTCTATCTTTTTCATCCTGTAGGAATTAGTCCTTATTCTACTGCAGGGAACGAAGCTAACTATTTGGTGAGTATCTGGTAAGTGGTAAAGGTCTGTTTCATTCTTACTGTTTAAAATAGCACATGACCTTATGGTAAGATTAACAAAATACATAAAACAAGAAAATAAAAGAAATGAATAATATAATAGAGTCATTAATTAAAACAGATTAAGGATTGTGTCAATCTGCAGCATATGGGAGCTCTGAGATGCCAGTGGGCCGGGGCAAACACATCTGCAGCAAACTGGAGGCTGAGCTGCAGACACTTTAACACATCAGAGAGAGGGTAAGTTACCTGGATGCTTTGTACCAAGACGCAGTCAAACTCCTTAGAATGGGGTCTTCTGATTTGTCAGGGACAGCACGTTATGACTGTGAATGAGGCAGGTAAGGGGAGAAGTGCAGGAGCCTTAGCTTTTTGCTGTTTGAGATTCTCTCAGCTTGTTTGTATGAGTGCAGGGGCTGCAGGATGGGCAAGCTGGCACTGTGGTAAAAAAAAGTCATTAAAGTAGGGAAGGAAATGTGAATGGCAACGTATTGAGAGGGATTGGCACTGTTTTCTGCAGCACAGAGCAGAGTCCAGACAGTTGTGTTGCCTGGCCAGCGCCATGGTTTGACATATCAGTTCAGGGCTAGAGAGATAACCCATCACCTCAATATTTTTATTATTTTCATCTCTGTAGGTTTTTTTTTGCGAGATTGCACTCAAGATGCAAGTCTGTGCAAAACTTAATCCGAGACATATGTCAAATATCATTGGAATAAATAAACCTTCTTTATCATTGTTCAGCATGAAAATAAGTCTCCTTTGTTTTTGTTCATCTTGTTCACCAGGTTCCAACACATTTGAAGATGCTGGAAATTATATCAAGGCTCAATACCTGAATCTCAACCTGCAGCAGGATATTAAAGAGATTTACTCTCATATGACTTGTGCTACAGATACACAGAATGTTAAGTTTGTGTTTGATGCAGTAGCAGATATCATCATCAAAGAAAATCTGAAGGGCTGTGGTCTCTTCTGAATCCTTCCATTTCTGCTTCCTGACAATCCCTGCAGTAAAACACAACATTCATATCAATAATTATGAAGATGCAGATATTACAAGAACCTGTCAATGTTATAGTGGATTATTGAACATGTATGTCTTTGGAAGATTATGTCTTAAAATAAAGGGGATATTTGAAATGACTCTCGACACAATTGAGGCAAAGAAAGACCCTTTCCTTCAAGGTTTACTGCCTCTTTGTAAGTAAGATTATTCTTCACTTTATCCTATCACTGGCTAGATAATACTGTTTGAATTTCAGGATGAGAAAAATAGTTCTAAAGAAATAATAAAATCACATTTGGTCCAGAGGCAGATACAGGCTGTGACAGGCCACAAAGGATCAGGATCAGTGAAAAAGCAAGGTAGAAATGCAATAGAAGGAATGGAGACTGTAGGATGAATGCAGCACTGATAGCTGCAAATTAATGACTTGCTTTGTTTTTCAATCAATATACTGCTAGCCAGGCCCATTGATGAGGGACTCTTCTAGCTGAGGTTATATGGCCATGCTTTCTGCTGCCACAAATCTGAACTCTGGAATTTCCTTCCCAAGCCCCTCTGCCTCTCTACCTCTGTTTCCTCCTTAAAATCTAGCTCTTATGACCAAGTTTTTTTTTTGTTTTCTGTCCTGTTATCTCCTTATGAGGCTCAGTGTCAGATTTTGTTTGATAAGGTTCTTGTGAAGTCCCTTCAGCGTTTTGTTACATTAAAAACACTCTTTAAACACAAGTTGCTATTAGTCATTTTTGACATTATATGCTAAGAACATTACAAACTGTTTATCATGATTGTCATAATGCATATCACAATGCAAATAAATTACAACCAAAAGATAGGTTCACTTTTGCTGACAGCCATTCTGGGATGAGAGAAAAATGGAATCAGAATGGGAATGTTGTGTTGTTATTACACTGTGGGCCCAATTTTACCATTGTATTGCACCAGTTTTCAGGCATAAAATCATGGTAAAGTCAGGCGTGAGGCCATTAACACGATCTGCGCCCACGTCTGTGCAGATGCCCACTTTACCAAGGCCCGGAAATGGCCACTATCTGATTCATGCCTGAAATGAATCACAATGGCAATTTAAATGCATTTGCACGCATTTAAATTGAATTAATGAACTGCCCGCCCAACTTAATCAGCATTTCCCCTTTATCATCGCGTTCACGCGTCCAGATTCGGCGCAAAACAAGTCTGCTAGGCAAAAGTCTGTTTCAGCACTCCAACTTCTGAAGAGGTAAATTCAGAAATCCCAGCAGCTCTCTGACTCAGATCAGTGGTGGGGGGTGTGGATGGGTAGGCGGGTCAAATGTATCTCTGATGGATGAGAGGGAGGGAGGAGGGAGTCCCAATCATTGTCTAGTTGTGGGGGGAGGTGAGGGGGGTGGTGGTTGATGGCTAGGGAGGATGGTGGAAGTGCATCTCTCTGGCTGGAAAGCGCCTTCAACGTTTATCCAAATGAAAGGGATATCCACCTATAAAAGAAGAAAATGTTTCCATGAAAACCGAGATGAGCTTCATTGGCGGACTTTAGAATTGAGCTGCTGAACAGAAATAGGTATGCCTAATTCCACTGGCAAATTCCAAATCTGAGACTCCAGATTCAAAACATTATTTTCAATTCAGTGCATTTCCTCTAGTTGCTTGCACTATATTGAGTGCTGATTGGCAATGCCCATAGATGCGAATCTCAGTGACAAAAATTTGCTCTCATCAAAGTGTTGTCTTTTTTTAAATGTGTTGACTTTTCAGCAGCAATAGACATTCAATATTAAGAGTGAAGATACTGAATTTTCACCTACGGAATAAAACATTTACACATTTCCAAAGCCAGAGCCTACAAGGGCCAGCCCATATAAAGCAGACACATGCTTTTATGTTATCTCTGTAAATGGAAATACACAGATGCAGTTATTTTATTCTCAGTTAACCATTGGTCAGAACAAATCGCTATCTGATCCCAATTGTTCCTGGCTAGTTTGAAGCAGTGTTATGTTCTATTGCATTTCTCTTTGCAGACCCAACCTTCAGCTGGTGTCAATGACACTGACACCTCAAGTATCGCTTTTCTTTTATAAATTACTGTCAATAGAAAGAGATGGACACTGAATTCATAATTAACCAGCTAATGACAGGATAGAAAAACAAATACTTTTTTTTGTTACTTAAAATTAATTGAACCTGTTTTTGAATAGAACTGAATAAGCTTCTTTTGAACCATGCAACCACTGTTACAGAGTGCTGTTAGGCAAGATGATGGCCTGGTAGTATTATTGCTGGATTATTAATCCAGAAACTCAGCTAATATTTTGGGGACCTGGGTTCAAATCCCGGCACAGCAGATGGTGGAATTTAAATTCAACAAAAGATATCTGGAATTAAGAATCTTCTGATAAACCATGAAATCATAGTTGATTGTCAGAAAAACACACCTGGTTCACTAATGTTCTTTTTGGAAGGAAATCTGCTGTCCTTACCCGATCTGGTCTACATGTGACTCCAGAGCCACAGCAATGTGGTTGGCTCTCAACTGGCCGCTAAGAGCAACCAGAGATGGACAATAAATGTTGGCCAGCCGGCGATGCCTACATCCCATGCATGAATTAATAAAAACACAGCAGTCTCAGGTAAAGGAGATGTACTACCACAATGCTGTTTTGTTCTTTTAATGATCCAGAAGAATGTTAAATAAGAGAATTATAATCTCTAAACTATTAAAGTTTAAAGTTTATTTATTAGTGTCACAAGTAAGCTTACACTAACACTGCAATTTAATTATTTTGAAAATCCATAATGATTTATTGAAAAAGAGTAAATAATATGAAAGAAATACAAGTGCCAGTCTTCTGCCCATTGGAGACCTCAGTAACAATGGCTAGTCTGAAGCTCAACTGATCCTGGCACCATGCGTGATCTCAGTCTGAGGTGAAGTCCAGTGTACCTGGGTTAAAAGCCTTCCATTCTCAGTGTGGCACAAACAACTTCTGTGTGAGGCTTGATATAAACATACTTGAGAAACAATAGTAATAGGTCAGCTTGACCTAGGATTACACTGATCCTCTCATCTGGAAGCAAAACACAGCTATATCCCATCCTTAGATTCCCACAGCATGGATATTGCTAAAGTGACTGGCGGATATATTAATTCTTTACTTTGTTTACGTATTTAATGTACTGCTTTCTTTGAAGAAAGGAAGGCAGGCTATAGAATAGATCATTGATCCAATGCTGCACATTTTACACGGCCCGCTGAGAGTTGGATTGCTCTGACCATGGTGCTCATTGCTGCAGAAGATAAGAATAGAATTATAGAATATAGAGGTTTACAGCATGGAAACAGGCCCTTTGGCCCAACCTGTCCATGCCACCCCTTTTTATAACCCTTAAGCTAGCCCCCGTTGCCCACATTTGGCCCATATCCCTCTATACACATCACAGCCATGTAACTGTCTAAACACCTTTTTAAAAGACAGAATTGTACCCGCCTCTACTACCACCTCTGGCAGCTTGTTCCAAATATTCACTGCCCTTTGTGTGAAAAAATTCCCCGCCTGGTCCCTTTTATGTCTCCCTTCCCTTATCTTAAACCTATGCCCTCTAGTTTTAAACTCTCTTACTCTTGAGAAAAGATATTGACTATCTAGCTGATCTATGCCTCTCATTATTTTATAGATCTCTATAAGATCACCCTACGCTCCAGAGAAAAAAGCCCCAATCTATCCACCCTCTCCTTATAACTCAAACCATCAAATCTTGGTAGCATTCTAGTAAATCTCTTTTGCACTCTTTTGAGTTTAATAATATCCTTTCTATAATAGGATGCCCAGAACTGTGCACAGTATTCCAAGTGTGGCCTTACCAATGCCTTGTACAATTTTAACAAGATGTCCCAACTACTGTATTCAATGTTCTGACCAATGAAACCGAGCATGTCGAATACCTTCTTCACCACTCTGTCCACCTGTGACTTCACTTTCAAGAAGCTACCAACCTGTACCCCTGGATTTCTTCGTTCTATAACTCTCCCAATGTGTTAACTGAGTAAGTCCTGCTCTGGTTCAATTGATCAAAATGCATCGCCTCACATATATCTAAATTAAACTCTATCTACCATTCGTCAATCCCCTGAGCTTATTAAATACTCATCCAAATCATTAACATAAATGACAAATAACAATGGACCCAGCATTGATCTCTGAGGCACACCACTGATCACAGGCCTCCAATTTGAAAAACAACCATCTTACAACCATTCTTTGTCTTCTGTCATCAAGCCAATTTTATATCCATTTGGCTAACTCATCCTGGATCCCATGAGATTGAACCTTATGCAACAACCTACCATGTGGTACCTTGTCAAAGAACTTGTTAAGGCATTGCAAAGAACACTCTTCATTAGTGTCACTCTCATGTACAAACAAACAGCGACATTTCTGTGATACAGTGACAAGTTTTATTATACACTGATCCATCATTGAAACGATTAGCAACACCCCTTTAAGCAAGCGCCTCCTTAA
Organism: Sphyrna mokarran; assembly: GCA_024679065.1. Classification (NCBI taxonomy): domain Eukaryota; kingdom Metazoa; phylum Chordata; class Chondrichthyes; order Carcharhiniformes; family Carcharhinidae; genus Sphyrna; species Sphyrna mokarran. Next base: position 27,957,091 of record JAGIQG010000019.1, read on the forward strand.
TCGGAAAATGAGTTCTACATTTCTGAAAGCCTTGCTGAAAACCAATATATTTACTCCCTGGTGAAATCTAATATAGGCCTAGCCAATTTCAATTTGTCACGACCAGGAGAACATTCAGTTTTCCCCCTTTCTTAAAGGAACTGATTTGAAATAATCTAAAATGTATGGCCATTTGTCCTCAGCTAACAGGTTTCTTATTACTGTTACGATAACACTGCATTATCATTCATTTTATAAGGCCTTTGGATTTTCTGTTTTTGAAATGGAGTGAATTACTATGGTGAATGTTAAGATTGTGATAACAGACATGAAATGTGTTCTATTAATAGATTTTTTTAATATAGAAGTGCTGCTGGCCATCTAAATTCTACTGGAGTGACCATAGCGTACAGTATAATCATAGCAATTACTGCACAGAAATAAGTTACTTTGCTCAAAGTGCCTGAGTCACCGGTAGTTCTTCAATTAAAGCTATCTATTTAAATCCATTCTACCCACCCTTTCAATATCCTTTTCTTTGTTTTCGAACACTTACCAATTCTCTTCACATACGTCATAAGATATTCAGCACAGAAACAAATTGTTTAGACCAGTCCACACCAGCACTTACACTCCACTCGAGCCTATTTTATTGTATTAATGTTAATGTATACATACACTATTAATGTTAACATGTTATAGAATCAGCTTCAATAGACACTGCATTTCATGGCCTTAAAATCTTCAATATGAAAAATACTTCTGACTTCCTGCAATTCCTTTGAATGATAATCCTCAATTTGACTGCTTTATTACACATTTAACAGCTGGTCTCTATTATTTAAACTCTGAAAACACTTAATTTTTCAAATGCCTAATATATTTCTCTTTTATTTTTTCCAGTCTAATGAAAAAGCCACAATTGTTTGAGCTTTTATTCTGCCTTCTTAAATCTTTACAGTCCCTGTTGGAGAGAATTCCAGGGTTTTGATTTGATTTGATTTATTATTATCACATGTATTGGGATACATGAAAAGTATTGTTTCTTGCATGATATAGACAAAGCATACTGTTCAAAGAATACATAGTGGAGAAGGAAAGGCAAGGGTTTAAGAATATAGTGTTGCAGTTACAGATAGGGTGAAGAGAAAAATCAGCATAATGTGTGACAAGAACATTCAAATGTCTGATAGCAGCAGAGAAGAAGCTGTTCTTGAGTTAGTTAGTACTTGTTTTCAGATTCTTGTATCTTTTTCTTGATGGAAGAAGATGGAAAACAGTATGTCCGAGGTGCATGGGGTCCTTGATTGTGCTGGCTGCTTTTCCGAGATAGCAGGAAGTGTAGATGGATTCAGTGGATGGGAGGCTGCTTTGCGTGATGGACTGGGCTTTGTTCACAACATTTGGCTGAGATTGGAAAAAATAGAAGGTAAAGAACTTCACTTCCACCAAGAGGCAAGGACATGGCATCCAGTTTCGGTTCACGGCAGAATCACAAACTTTCCATATTACTGATATTCAGGTACCATTCGGGCAACAGGAGAAGGGATGCTGGATATTTAGCAGACTTATTAATAGCTAACAATGCCAGCTTGGCAGAATTGCATCACGAGGAAGTAAAAATCAATATTCTGGACACTGCTGTGAGAAATCGAGAGAAGAAAAAGCATATTGGAAACATTATAAGATAATGTTTTCATTGAAAATCATCATTTATTAGGGAAAATTAACAGTTTGCAGGTAGTTGGAGGTGGGAAGTCACATAATGGAACCTCTAATGTGCCTATGTGTCCACTGCTGACAACCCCAATTTTAAAATAACAACAAAAATTGCAGGCACCGGAAACGTGAAACAGGAAATACAGAAACTATTTGGTCACCATGGAGAGAATGGACAGATGTTTACACTGTTTTATTTCCTTTAACTGGCAAGCAGTAATGCAGATCATTGGGGTCCATAATATCTCAGTAATAACTTGTGACCAATCTAAGTATGATGTTAATTATTAGCAAGCGTTACTATTCAAATAATGCATTTGCTTTAGGTATAAAGCTAAAAGAGAAGTGAAAGTTACATTTTACTGTATAGCCAGAAGTTTATTTGGAAAACTGTCGTCTTTGTCTGCAAGCTTAAAATATACAACTGATGCTATCAGCTATACTACTATATTTAGCTACACAAGTTTAGAAGCTGTGTGAATGAGGTTTCTTACTAAGATTGGCCGATGATTCCACTCCAACTGATTTTAACACCGTAGAGGGTAATATCATTTTATAAAACTTATGCCTCATATCATTTCACATATAATTTTTAATATTGCCATTAATATTGCTCAGTCATAATATTTATAGAATCAGTGCAAAAGGAGATGATCTAGCCCACTGAGACTGTACAAACTCTCCAACGGAGTATCTTACCCAGGCCCCATCCCTGTAATCACACATATTTACCCCACTAAATCCTCTAACCTCTTCATCTTGGGACATTAAGGGAAAATTTAGCATGGCCAATTCACCTAGCCTGCACATATTTGGAGTGCGGGAGGAAACTAAAGCACCCAGAGGAAACCCACACAGACACAGCAAAAATGTGCAAACTCAACACAGATGGTCACCAAGATTGGAATTGAACCTAGGTCCCTGGCATTGTGACGCAGAAGTATTAAACACTGTGCCACTGTGCTACATTGTTGTATAGGTGCAGCTTTTGCTGGACCATACTTTTGTTGTGTCAGTATAATTGCTACTTTAACAAGTGATATCGTAGAATTAAAAAATTGTTACTGTGCATAAGAAGGCCATTTGGCCCATCACGTCTGTGCCAGCTCTCTGAATGAGCATCATACTTAATGTCATTGCCCTGCCTTTTCCCGTAACCCTGCATGTTGTTTCTACAACACTAACCAAAGAATAGTTCTGAATAGTGTTCTTTTTGGATTTGGATACTAGCTCTATCCCAGCCTCTCACAAAATAATTTTCCAACATTCCAACAGATACCTTACAAACTAACAGGCAATGTAAGTTGAAGGATCGGATAGGAAATGCTGCCTGATATGGTGATGGAAGTTATTTCTTGGTCTATAAATTGACTGAAATATTGACTGGAGGCCGGATGTTACGGCCTCCCTCATCCAAAACCAAATAATTTCACCCAAGGTCAATGAACCTTCCCATGCTCCACCCCTCACTCACTCCGATTCCCGTCGGGAGTGGGGCGGTAAAATTCTGACCTCTGTGTCCAATGAATCCTAAAGGAGTTTTAGGATCATACTGGTATCTGGTAGGAAAACCACAACATTGTATCCACAAAGAGATGTGATCATGCCTGTCATTATCCAACGATTGAGGCCTGAAGACTGTCTCTCAATCTCCATTCAAAAGAGGAAAATCAAAAAGTAACAGACATATAGAAAATTAAAGAGAGAGAGCTTTTTTAGGCTGATTGGTGTCAATAAATTGACCCTAAATTGGATGTTCCTTAATGTGGCGCACATATAATTCCCTAAATTTGCATCCCTTTATTGTAGAGGTAGACAAAGTCATAGATAGAAGAAAGACTTGAATAAGGCAGTCACTGAGTGTTAAAATGGGCGGCACGGGCTTGTAGGGCCAAAGGCCCTGTTTCTTGTGCTGTTCTTTGTTCTTTGTTCTTAAGTAGAAAGGAAGCAGATGAGGGTCAAAAGTATATAGTAGTGAGGTGAGATGGGTGGAAAGAGAGGTGTACAGGAATAGAGGATATTTAGGAATCAGTCAAAACAGAAAGGGTATTGAAAGCCATAAGTGAGGCATAAAAAGCTTGATAGATATGGGTGCATAGTGACACAGTGGTTAGCACTGCTGACTTACAGCAGCAGGGACCTAGGTTTGATTCCTGGCTTGGGTCGTTGTCTGTACAGAGTCTGCACATTCTTCCCACATCTGTGTCGGTTTCCTCTGAGTGCTCCAGTTTCCTCCCACAGTCTGAAAGACATGTTGGTTATGTGCATTGGCCATGCTAAATTCTCCTTCAATGTACCTGAACAGGTGCCACAGTGTGGTGACTTGGGGATTTTCACAGTAACTTAATTGCAGCGTTAATGTAAGCCTATATGTGACTAATAAATGTACTTTAACTTAAATTTCCAAGGCATAGAAAAACAGGGTAAATAAAATGAAAGAATTAGAGCAGAGAAATAAAAGTTGGATTTGAAGTATTTTTATTATTATTCTGCTTGAGCATTGCTTCAGTAGATTCATTGTTTTAAGTTTCTCTTTTAGTAAAACGGACCCGTTGATTAACTGTGGCTATTCTTCCTTGTGGCAATTTTGCACCTTGAAGATGTTCGTCATTCATTTCTGCTGATGCTCTATTCATGACTCTCTCTTTAGCGTTCATAGTAGAGTTTATATCAAACAGATAGCTCATTAATGTCATCTGCTCCTGGGCTTTGAGGTTGTAATACTGCAAAACAAATGCCCCAGGAGAGCCCTGACAGCAGTCTGTTTATTCATCCTTGTGATCTTAGCAAGCATTTTGTCACTGCTGAGGAAGTACAGATTAGCAAATGCCATTGCCCCTGAGTATTATGTTATCAAACAACAGCTTCTTAAGTTAATATTCATTATTAAACACCTGCAGATCAGCCATGCACTAGGCACTCAACTGAAAAAAGTCTATTTTCAAGGACTGTAAGAAGTCTCACAACACCAGGTTAAAGTCCAACAGGTTTATTTGGAATCACAAGTTTTCGGAGCACTGCTCTTGCATCAGGTGTGAGGAGAGGTAGGTTTCACAAACGTAGCATATATAGAAAAAGACACAATTGCATGATGATGGTTGGATTGCAAGTCTTTTCAGGTAATCAAGCCTTTACAGGTGCAGATAATATGAGTGGAGAGAGGGACAATCACTCTTCTGATGAGTGATCACCCGCCGCTCTGAAAGCTCATTTTTCCAAATTAACCTGTTGGACGTTAACCTGGAATTGTGAGATTTCCTACTGTGCCTACCCAAGTACGACACTGGCATCTCCACATCATATTTTCAAAGAGTTAGCTCCTTATCTATCAGTAATACTTAAAACTATAGTCTATAAATCTACCTGTAAAGATTACATTATGTGTCATATATAGACTCCCAAACTACAGTGATGCTATTGAGAATGGCATTAAATACGAAATTAGAGATGCATGTGATAAGGGAATACGAGTGATCATGGTGATTTTAATTTGCACATAGATTGGGCAAATCAAAGTAGCCACAATGCCATAAAGGAGGAATTCCTGGAATGTATATGGGATAGTTTTCTTGACCAATATATGGAGGAACCAACTAGAGAGCAGGCAATCTTAGACTGGGTACTGTGTAATGAGAAGGGAATCATTGCCAATCTAACTATGCGAGACCTCTTCGGAATGAGTCACCATAATATGACAGAATTTTTTATCAAGATGGCGAGTGAAGTAGTTGATTCGAGAACAGGATGCTGAATCTTAATAAAGAAAATTATGAGGATATGAGGTATGAGTTGATCTTGATTGATTGTAAAGAATTACTGAAAGGGATGACAGTGGATAGGTAATGGCAAACATTCAAGGAGCACATGGAGGAACTGCAGCAACAGTTTATTCCTGTCTGGCACAAAAGCAAAATGGATAAGAGGGCCAATCTAAAGGAAATTAGAGAGGTAACTGATCTAAGAAAGATGCAAACAGATTGGCCAAGGAAAATAATAGGTCTGAGGATGAGAAGAAAGTTAGAATTCAACAAAGAGGACCAAGGGATTGATTAAAGAGGGGAAAGTATACTATGAAAGTAAGCTTGGAGGGAACATAAAGACTGATACAGAAAGTTTTTATAGGTACATGAAGAGAGATTGAAGATAAATGTATGTCCCCTACAGACAGTATCAGGAGAATGTATAATAGTAGAGTAAGAAATGGCCAAGTGACTGAATACATACTTTAGTTCTGTCTTACAAAGAGGACACAAATCAAATGCCGGAAATGTTGGAGAATGCAAGATTTAGTGAGACGGAAGAACTGAGGGAGATCAATATTAGTTGACAAATGGTGCTGGGAAAATTGATTGCATTGAATGTGAATAACTCCCCAGAGCCTGATAATCTACATTCCAAAGTACTTAAGGAAGTGGTTCTAAAAATAGTAGATGCTTTGATTGTCATCTTCCAGGATTCTGTAGACTCTAGAACAGTCCCTGCAGATTGGAGGGTAGCTAATGTCACTTCAGTATTCAAAAAGGGAGATAGAGAGAAAACAGGGAATTATAGGCTAGTAAGCCTAACGTGAGTGATAGGGAAAATTCTCGCATCCATTATTAAGGACTTTATAACAGAGCATTTAGAAAGCAATTGCAAGATCAGACAGAATCAGCGTGGATTTATCAAGACAAAATCATGCTTGACAAATCTGTTGGAATTCTTTGAAGATGTAACTAGTGTAGTTGACAAAGGAGAGCCAGTACATGTGGTATATTAGGACTTTCAGAAAGCGTTTGACAAAGTCTCACACAAGAGATAATTGTGCTAGATTAAAGTGCATGGGATTGGGGTAAGTGCATTGAGACACTTAGAAAACTGATTGGCAGAGAGGAAACAAAGAGTAGGAATTAATGGGTGCATTTCAAATTGGTAGGCAGTAACTAGTAGGGTACAATAGGGATCGATGCTAGGACCCCAGCTATTCACAATACATATCAATGATTTGAATGAGGAAATAAAATATAACATCTCAAAGTTTGCAGATGATACCAAATTGGGTAGGAGGGTGAACTGTGATGAGAATGCTGGACAGGTTGAGTGAGCGGACAAATCAATGGCAAATGTGGTATAGTTTGGGTAAATGTGAGGATATTCATCTTGGAAGCAAAAACAAGAAGGCAGATTACTATTTCAATGGCTGTAAATTGGGAGAGCGGAGTATGTAGTGAGGCCTGAGGGTCCTTGTGCACCAGCAATTGAAGGTAAGCATGCAGGTGCAGTAGGCGATAAAGAAGGCAAATGGCTTGTTGGCCTTCATTGTGAGAAGTTTTGAATATGTGTTGTTGCAATTACTCAGAGCCTTGGTAAGGCCACACCTAGAGTATTGTGTGTAGTTTTGGTCTCCTTTTCTGAGAAAGAATGTTCTTACTAGACTGATTCTGGGGATGGTGGGACTGATATATGAGCAGAAATTGAGTAGATTAGGATTATTTTCATGGAGTTCAGATGAATGAGGGGGGAATTTCATAGAGATTTATAAAATTCTAACAGGACTAAACAGGGTAAGTACAGGGAGGATATTCCTCATGATGGGAAGTCCAGAACCAGGGGTCACAGTCTGAGGATTTAGGATAGACCACTCAGAACAGAGGTGAGGACACATTTCTTCACCCAAAAAGTGGTGATCCTGTGGAATTCATTACCACTGAAATAATTGATGCCAAATCATTAAATGTATTCAAGAGGTAGCTGGATATAACAGTTGGGGTGAATAGGATCAAAGGTTATGGGGAGAAAACAGGAATAGGCTATTGAATTGGATGATCAGCCATGATCGTAATAAATGGAAGGCAGGCTTGAAATGACAAATGGTCTCCTCCTGCTCCTTTCTTCTATGTTTCTATCTGATCCTTGCAAACAAATTGTTTTTTAAGATGGGGTGAATTTTCACCTCTGTCATCTGGGCAGATCAATTTCTCAGCGATTGAAGAGTCCTGTCCGATTCCCATCACAATGAAATTGGTGCAATGAAAATGAGAGAAATTCTATCACCCTGACAGATAACACCAGGTAAAGATCACCCTTGACAGTTCAGCAAAAATGCCTTTCAGCCAACGTCAACAATTGCTGAGGAAAGAGTTGCAAGTGTAAAAACTCAAAACGTAAGACAATTGGTTGGGGAATCATCTTTAACAGGTTTATTGTGTAATTATGTACTAATTTCTCAAGAATAACAATAAAATAAACTTAATTTAAAATAGGAATATTTTGCTACCAGATCAAGCATACTGTCCATCTTGCAACTAATGTTAAGGCGATGCGTGAATATAGAGTGCATTTATCCTTTATGTTGCCAAAATCTATTTTAATCATTGTGCATGAGCTCCAGATATGTGAATTATCTCTTATTGAGAGATTTCTGTTGCCTCTCTCCTGCTGCAGAATGTAAAGCCTTAAATAGCTTAATGGAGCAGACACCCTGATTTTTTTTTTAACTTTGAAAGATGTCAAGTTGCTGCAAAACAGAATTTTCCATGACGTTCACAACTGCAATGTACTAAGAATGTTAGACGTTTCTCACCTTCCCAACTTTAAACTGTCCTAAAATACTGTTAAACCTTAGCACAGACATTACAAAGCAGTGAGACGACTTTTAACCTGCCACCCTTATCCAGTGGTATTATTTAACCCACAGGGCAGAATTTACCAAAGATTACACAGAGTCCTGGATCAAATGAGGACACCACGGTGGCACAGTGGTTAGCACCGCTGCCTCACAGCACCAGGTTCAATTCTGGCCTGAGAGGAGTTTGCACATTCTCTCCAGGTCAATGCAGCTTTCCTCCGGGTGCTCCAGTTTTCTTCCACACTACAAAGATGTACAGGTTAGATGTGTCAGCCATGTTAAGGTGCCCTTAATGTCAGGAAATTAGAAAGTTAAATATATGGAGTTACAGAGATAGAGCATGGGTGGGATTGTGGTCCATGCAGATTCGATGGACTGAATGGCCATCTTCAGCACTGTAGGGATTCTATTCTATGATTCTAAGTGAGCAAACCTGCTTGAAACTCACTAGCTTCACAAATGCCTTTCCTCATCTGATTAAACAGCACTGTCTGCAGTTTCAAAGTGTTGGCAAGGATCACACAGCCAGCTGGGCGTATGAAGCCCAAATACATCAGCAAACCTAGGGTTCAGAGATTGGGTGCTCTTTTTAAGGTGCACCCAATCTCAAAATAAAGTTAAAGGCCCCACCCCCATGGGCATCAGGAGCCCCCCAAGAATATCAGGATCTCCTTAGACTTGAGGAATATCCCCATCCCTTCCACTACTAAACAACCAGGACACCTCCCCCACCTCTCCCCGCATCCACACACATAAGGGAACGTCCACTTCTCATCACATGGGACTACTGACAAGGCCTACCCCTGACACTGCCAGAGTGTCTACCATGTCTGTCACCACCAGGGATGTTACTTGCCTCCCTGCCCCCAGTGTGGCCATCACCACTGGTTTTCATTTTTCAAAAGCAGTTGGGATTCCTACTGGTGTGACATCATGCTGATGGGATGGAGAAACAGCCATTTGATGATATTTAAATGCAGCCAATTTCATGCAAATCAGGTTCACACTCTGTCACCGGCAGTGTCAGGGAGATGTCAGGTGGAATTCTCCCATCTCACCTGTCACAGAAATCATAGCGGGCAGGATAGAAAATTTAGTGGACCATGGAAAAGTCAGGTGAGAATTTCCACTTCAGGGTGAGCACGGCTGGAAAATCTTGCTCCCTCGCTGCTGCAAGTCCCTTCATGGCTTTCTCATGAGAGCAGGCAATTATGACAGGATTTTCGCCCACAACCAATGGACGCAGAGATCACATCCATAATCTAAAATGCATTCAACCCAACAGAATTCATCTATCTAATGTGTTGATTTATTGATTTATCTTAATTGCTATATAAATCTTCATAGTGGGTGAGGAAAACCCGATTTAGAACTAAGGTGTCACAGATTTTTTTTTGTATTTTTGTTAGTTTGGGATTAAGGAATCCTTGTTGGTCTCCTGTGGAACTGTATCCTGGAAAAGCTTGAGTTTTATTGTCATTGTCGCCCTTGGGGAGCTGGACTTGGGGAAAATCTTTACCGGTGCATGTCCGAATGTAGTTAGGGAATCTTTGGTTGTCCAGCCTTTCATGGATTAGTTTCCTATATTTTCTTTTGCTGCATGTGTTGTGGCAATGGCTGTTTGGTAGTTTGTTTCTTACAGTACGTGGTGAACAGATCATCCTTTGAGGAAGAGCAGATTCTTGTCCTTTCTTGAGATATCTTAACTGTGGATGTTTGAACGATTCTTCCTCCTGTTGCAACGGGTTTTCTTGATGGAGGTGGACATGCTAATGGATGGAATCTCATTGGTGGCAGCTACACATAACTGGAGTTAGTGGAAGTTTGCTTAGTTTGAAGTCCGGGGCAGTGTGAGTAATCCTGGCCTGTCGGCCCTTTCTTCCACTGTGTTGTTATTTAAAGCTTATCTTGGCTGGGTAGATTAGGGCAATAGCTTCTTCGATTGTCCCTTCCTGGATCCTGTGGAGAATATATTAGATAAGGGAGTAGGTTGTTTTCTCTCAAGATGTCCCTTCTTGAGGTTTAGGTTCCCCAGATGGTGGGGGGAGTTATATCCTGTTGCCTGTGGGTCCTGAGTGTGAGCCCAGATACATGGGCTCTGCATCATTCGAGTTTCCCTGTATGTGTCTCCATTCCTGTTACTCTACATGTGAAAATGTACATTGTCAAACCAGGTCTTGTGTCTATAGTTTTATCCTGGTCCTCCTCCCTCACTGAGGTTTCTTTTCATTATCTGGATAAGTGGGGTGCTGATATAGGCTGCAATTGTTTACACTTAGTCCTACAGAGCTCCCTCATCTTATCAGAAGGAGGAGAAGTGTATCTCCCTGAGGTATCCTATCTGTGGATGTTCTTGATCATTCTTCTTCCGCTGATGGGGTCTCCTTGCTGGGGAAATGGATTAAATTTTCTGCCTGATGGTGAGGCTTGTTCTATTGTAAGTGTGGTGTGAGAATCCTTGGCTCATGATTTATCCTTTATTTGAATGGTGAGATCTGGAATGTCAATGATCTCATTGTAATGAAGCCCAGTGTAGCAACACACCCCTTCAGCAAAGAGAAGAGGACCACAGCAGCTCTCAGGTAATTGGGGCTAGAGTAGGGGAATGGCAGGAATTGGAATGGAGAGCAAGATTACTCCAATGGAATCCAAAGGACAAATTTTCCAAAGTTATTATTTTCGTTTGGAAACCAATGGGGATTTTGTCACATGTACAGTGATATGACTTTGTCTTTAATTAAGTGGCCTAAGTGGGAAACAGGATACCTAGAGGTGCAAGAACCAGCAGCTCTGTGTTCAAGTTGCACTCCAGGCTTTGATAGACACAAAAGGTGTGCTCATAATGTAGCCAAACAGATTGATTATCAAATTGTAAATTCAGATAGTAAGAGTGGCAGAGTTTCCTGGTCAGACATACTGTAGAAGGCAGTAGCAAACCACTGCAGTACTTTGCTAAGCATAATCATGGACCATTCCAATGGAAGTCCATGGTTACCAATGCACTCTTAGGACATAGAGGCCCATTTAAAGTTTTACATCTAAGATCTGCCAGTCACAGTCCAGATATTGTGTATTGTTAGAGTTCTAATCATGCTTCTAATCCCACTTGCAGATTTCCATTTGTGGCTACATGAAGCAAAAAGTCTATTATTCAAATCAGAGCCTATTTTGTCTAGATGTTACACACTTGTCATGCAGGTAACTAATATTCTTGGCTAACCTTCATCTAGTAAGTAAATGAACAGGTGCAAAGAATATATAGATAGATAGGTATATCTATCTATATACCTGTATACAAAGCAAAAAAACAGCTGTGGAGAAATAATTCTGTCCTTAACTTTGGAAGCCCCAGTTCTGCCATTTTATTGCAATCTGACAGTTCAGATAAATCAACCTCAATGCAATATCCAGGGTATTGGATATTGAACCTGATAGTGCCCTGATCCATTTTCTCTGCTTGTAAAAAGCTGGATTACTAGTGATTAATTACAAGCTGCCTAACAATAGATGATTATTTTACTATCATTTGCTTATGACATCCCACTTAGGCCATATGCAGCTCTGTTTTGCAAGGAGCTTTGCATTTATGCACAAAATCAACATAAAAATCAATGATCCAATACTTAATTTATTCAGACACACTCCAATGAAGAAATATTCAGTCATTGTTTGGAGTCGTCTAATTATGCAGCATGGCTTGCAGGTTCAGTATGCATTAATCAATTTTATGGATATTAGAATGAATGGTTAGGAAACAGTGGATAATGTAAGCTAAACGACTGACTCGTTTAGGCTCCCAGCACCACAAGTTTAAAATTCTGATCCTTGCTGTTAAGTTATTTTCTGGTCTTACCTAATGGAATTAATGTCCTCCATGGAGGAGTTTGTTTTGTGAGTTTTGAAGAAAATCCATCAAATCATTACCTTGGTTAAAAATGAAACTGAATTAGTTGGTTGATGTCTGTCACAATTGCGTGACTTGCAATTATAAAAGGGAAACAGAACTGAATGTACAACTTCACTTGTGGTTACCATGGAGTATCTGCAGGAGAGAGGGGGCCAGATCTTCCAAGCAGAAAATGCTTCACACATCTATGCCAATTACAGAGATCATTGCAAATTTGTCTTTAACATAGTTTCAACTGGGACTACCAATCCTGGCTGAAACAAAGAAGCCTTTGTGTAGCTCTACAGGAAAAAGATCAACAAAGAGGAGTGGGTGAGTGAGTGGGTGAATGAGTGAGTGGGTGAGTGAGTGAGTGAGTGAGTGAGTGAGTGGGTGGGTGAGTGAGTGGGTGGGTGAATGAGTGGGTGAGTGGGTGGGTGAGTGGCTGAGTGAGTGAGTAAGTGGGTGGGTGAATGAGTGGGTGGGTGAGTGGGTAAGTGGGTGGGTGGGTAAATGAGTGGGTAAATGAGTGGATGAGTGGATGGATGGGTGAGTGGGTAAGTGAGTGGATGTGTGCTGTGTTCAGTTAAGCTTTACCAGCCTCAAACCTTTCAGTGCATGAGTGGTTAGGTGGTTGAATGAGTGGGTAAGTGAGTGAGTTAGTAAATGAGTAAGTGGTGAGTGAGTGGGTGAGTGATTGAGTTGGTGAGTGAGTGAGTTGGTGAATGGGTAGATGGGTGAATGGATGGCTTGGTGAGTGGGAGGTTGAGTGAGGGGTTAAGTGAATGAGTTGATAGCAGTGAGTTAATGGATGGGTAAGTGAGTGAGCGGGTAAGTGGGTGAGGGAATGGGTGGATAAGTGACAGAGTGGGTAAGTGAGTAAGAGGTCAGGTGAGAGCTGAGTGAGTAGGTAAGTGAGTGGGTGGATAAGTGAGTAAGTGCATGAGTAAGTAGGTTGGTGAATGGTTGAATGTATGAGTGAGTGGGTGAGTGAGTGGGTGGATGGGTGTGTGAATGGGTGAGTGAGTAGGCGAGTGGGTGGGTGTGTGAGTGAGTGGGTGTGAGTATGAGTGGGTAGTCAGATCAGGGGTGAAGTTTCAGCTCACTGATGTTTGGAGGCATGGAGGCCACATGTGGTGGTGAGATTGGGAACAAAGTTATTTAGTTAACCACTGAGTAATGCCAGAGATTAAACAGTGTAACATTTCTAGGGTAAGTATTCAGGTAAGCAGCACATATCTAGCACACATCTTCAACATTGAGGTCAGTGTAAGGGACAGTCACGGAGACTCCCAGACAGCACAAATCAGCCCATCTGAGGTTTTAACTTCCTGGGCATTTGCAGCATTGTGTGTGAGTCAGGACTTCCTCAGGTCCTGACATGCACTAACAATTTAAATTCACCACAAATATTGAAAGTTTATTTATTAGTGACGCAAGTAGACTTACATTAATACTACAATGAAGTTACTGTGAAAATTCCCCAGTCACCACACTCCGGTGTCTGTTCGGGTATGCTGAGGGAGAATTTAGCATGCAATGCACTTAACCAACAGGTTTTTCGGACTGTGGGAGGAAAGCGGAGCGCCCAGAGGAAACCCACACGGACACAGGGAGAACGTGCAAACTCTGCACAGAAAATGACCCAAGGCTGGAATTGAAACCTGGTCCCTAGCACTGTGAGGCAACAGTGCTAACCACTGTCCAGATCATTCCGAGTACCAAAAGACCTGACTCAAAATTTAGAAATACAGGGGGCAATTCACCCAAAAGTGCTGGATTGGTGACAAAACTGGTTTAGATCACAACTGTTTTTCGGTGCAATTTTAGATCCAAATCACCCCACTCTATGCAATGTCACAATCATGAATATCATTAAAAACCAAGGGGATGGGGCCCATTTGTGCTAAAGAGCCTGAAATTGGAGGAATGAACTAGAACCCGCACATGTGCACATCGCACATGTGTCCATTCCTGCAACTTACGTACAGCTCTGGCCTACTAGGACACAGCAGCCTATTGAATAGTAGCCAATCAGCAACCCAAAGGACGCTCAACTGAATGCAGCCTTCAAAATCTATCACAAATATTTGCTGCCAACAGTCCCTTGACTGGTCACTCACTGCATCCTCACTCCCCTCGACTGGCCACATTCACTGCACCCTCACTCCCTCCGACTGGTCACACTCACTGCACCCTCACTCCCTCTGACTGGTGATACTCACTGCACCCTCACTCGCCTAGTAGGCCAGAGCTGTACGTAAGTTGCAGGAATGGACACATAGCCAGTCACGCCATGAAGATGTCTGTACACAAACCTTCACCCAGACTCACAGAGGCCGATCGGGAGCACCTGCTAGATGCCGTGGAGGAGCGGTGTGAGCGGATCTTCCCTGGTTAAGGCCTTAACCCAGGCGGTGCATCTGCCACGGCATTGTGGGAGGAAGTGGCAGAAGCTGTGAATGCCAGGAGCCTGACACCTGGCAGTGTCAGAAAAAAATGTATGACCTGCTGCGAGAGGCAATGGTGAGTGAGCATCACACTTGGAACCGTACATATACTTGGCACGGATCTCAAACCCTGCTTAGATACCTGAGGGCAACAAGTGACCCTTCTCTCGGGAACAGAATCTAACCCCTTCCCCTCATGCCTTAACAAGAACCCATCAGTGGTGACCGCTTTCCCTGAAACTGTCAGCAAATGCCTGAGACACAGGCATGCGTAGTGCACCATGCATTGCAATATCAACGGAGAAGACCATTAAGAATGTATGTGAGATGGCACAGTCTGGTGGTGATATATCTGAGCTGCTGAAGCTGACCAGCATTGAAGAGCGTGCCGTGGAGTTGGGGGGTGCGGGCCGGGGCGGGGGGAGGGCGGGGTGAAGAACCATTCTGATTGGTTACTGACAGCCAGGTCAATGTCCAGTATGCAAGTGAGCAGGAGCACAAATTCAACCTCAGTTCTCCTCGAAGTAAATGCAATGCTGCACGAAATGTTTTGCCTCCATTCCCCCCCCCCCCCCCCCCCATCCTTCCCCCAATGTGTATTTTTTATTGCAGGGTCTGGACCCAGAGGAACCAGTCCTTCCAGTGTTACCACCGCTCCCGCTGCTTTGGAGCAAACCACCCACAACCTCCCGGATGACACCTCGGAGGGAAGTATTGAGGAATCCTCTGAGGGACACTGAAGCAGCATTGGCACATACCACACAACCCACCCACATACAGACAATGACCATGGTGGGAACTTAGTGTTGAGGCTTCTGCGTCACGAATTGGCGAGCACATCACAGACTGGCTCAGGAATCTGTCCTCATGGGGGACAGAGGCCAGGCCAACCCGGAGACACAACAGGCCATGAGCAAATGTATTTCCAGCATCCAGGAAGCATAGCATTCGATGGGTGTTGGGGGCATGTGAGAGACATACTGGACGTAGCTGGGACTCTCGCTGGCATTCTGGAGGCACAGCAAGAATTAGCTGTGAGCCTCGACAATTTAGCCCAGGCTCAGAGGGCTACAGCTAAGGAGCTCCAGAACCAGGCTCGCTCACAGAATGCTGCAGCGAGGGGTCTCCAGAGTTGGCCCAGTCTCAGAGGGCCAGGGCTGAGGAATCACAAATCAAAGGTCAGACACATCTGGGCCTCCAGGACTGGCAGAGGCAGAGCTTCTGGAACTCAATCCAGCTCCCCGGTGTCCTGTGGTGTGCCACTGGAGCCTCTGGGCAGCCCAAGAGAGGAGGAAGGGCTTGAACCCACGCTGGGGCCTTCCACCGAGGAGATTCCAGATGTCCCAAGAATTTCTGATACCCCCCTTCCTCACACTGGGGCGTCTCAGGGCCAACAAGATAAACAGGATGGCACTGAAACACTGCCTCCCAGTCCCAGCCACTCAGGGGATGTCCACCATGCATCACAGCTGGACATCTCTACCTCCTGGGATAGCACCTAGAAGAAACAGTAGACCGCACAAAGTTAGAAAATTGTAATTCACTAGAGGGCACAGGTGAAGGTCAGCATTAGACAGGGTTTATTAATCAATAATGTTAAGACCACAATAAACTATTAATTGCATCTCATGGCTGATTTCACCCCCGTCCCGTCCCCGCCCTCACAGGACAGAATGGTCCCCATTCCCATGTGTAAGAGGTATTGTCTGTTCTGTGTGCCTTGTGAGACTCAGCCACATGTTAAGAGTGCCTGCTCTACCTTCCTCAACATCAAAATCATGTGTCCCCAACCCTTACAGCTACACTGGTCAGGGTGGCAGCGTGCATTCAGAGAACAGGTAGGAGTTAGTGGCACCAAGGGCAGGATCCCAGTGTGCACAACAGCGAGTCATCATCATCCTCCAGCCTTCAACCAAGACCCATAACCATTGCCAGCCCCGGCCTAGTGATAGCATTCCTCCCCGATCCTGGGACACCAGCACTCAGTTGAGTCCCTGACCACACTTCGCAACAAGACAACGCCACTGTAAAGTGCACTAGAGGAGAAGGTTAAGCAGGACCCTTGATGGGGCTTCTCACACTAGGCAATGGCACTGTTCTGCAGGAGAGGGGTTATTAGGATGCCTTGATGGGACCTCCCATAATAATGCTGTGAATATAGAAGCACTCACCCCACACCCCCTCAGACCCCCAGCCCCCTCACCCCAGATATCAGTGGTCCGTGGTTCAGTTCCTGAGGATAGCAGGGAGAAGCCCACCATACATCTCTGCCTGAAAAGTCCTTCACTAGCAGCACTTACCTTCTCACACCAGTTCCAGGCCGCCACGCCAGGTGAAGACTTTTATATGCCTACTCTGATTCATGCCAGAGTGACATATGCCAAAGAGGTGGGAGACGCAAACGTGGGTGGAGATTGCCCTATTGATCCCGATAATGGCATGCTAAGATATGGGAAGTAATGGAAATCAGCGGCACACTGTTTCCAGCGTGGTTCCAGCGGCACCATTTCTTTCCAATTGGGAGAGCGCGTGAGTCGTAAACACTCGCAGGGAACCCACAAAATTGCCGACACGCACATCTCCCAACACAACCTGCCAGGAAATTTGCGGGTTGTGATGGGAGAATCGCCCCCACGTTTGTGGTTTACTTGGTAGTACTTGAGGTTGTGGGTTCAAATCCCACTCCAGAGGATTTAGCACATAATTCTAGGCTGACAGTCCAGCTGGGTGTTGAGTGAGTGCTGCACTATTGGAGTGCTGTCTGTCAGGTGAGATGCTAAATTAAGGCTGTGTTTTCTCAGGTACCATAAAATTTCTCTGAATTTTGACAAAGTGCAGATAAGTTATTCATAGAATCATAGAACATAGAATCCTACAGTGCAGAAGGAAGCCATTTAGCCCATTGAGTCTGCATCGACCACAATCCCACCCAGTTCCTATCCCCATAACCCCATGCATTTACCCTAGCCAGTCCTCCTGACAGTAAGAGGCAATTTAGCATGGCCAATCAGGACTTTGGGAGAAAATCAGAGCAACCGGAGGAAATACACACTGACACACGGAAAATGTGCAAACTCAGCAAAGACAGTCACCCAAGCTGGGAATTGAACCAGAGCCCTGGCACTGTGTGGCAATAGTGCTAACCACTGTGCCATCGTGCTGCCCTGGTGCTCTCATCAAGGTTTATCACTCATTCATTATCTGGTCATTTACCATATTGTCGGTAGAAGCTTACATTCAAATTGTCTGCCATGCATTCAATATTAGAACAGTGAGTGCACTTTGGAAGTACTTTATGGGTTGCACAATTGAGGCATCCTGAAGCTTCTTGATATGTTACAATGTTTAATGAAGTGTGTAAAATGTGAAAGTCACAACATATGAGGAGAGGGTCACCATTTATTTCAATAACCATTGTTATTCTGATTCATAAGTTCATAAGAAATAGGAGCAGAATTAGACCACTTGCCCCATCGAATCCGTTCCGCCATTTGATCATGGTTGATATGGTCCTCATCCCCATTTTTCTGCCTTCTCCCTATAATTTATTACCAAATAAAAATCAGTCTAACTTCTCCATAAATTTACTCACTGTCTCAGCATCCACCGCACTTTGCGGTAGCGAATTCCACAGATTCACAGCCCTTTGGGAGAAGTAATTTCTCCTCAACTCTGCTTTAGATTTGCTACTCCTTATCCTAAGACTATGAATTCTTATCCTACATTTATTTAGAACTGCATTATAGAGTTCTACAATCTGAAATATAATCGCTGATTTTTTGCAATGGATTGCATTCTTCTGTGTTTCCTGGAGGATCACACTGTCTGTACATTGTGAAACTGTGAGGAATTTCCGGCATTCCCCTTGCTGGAGAATGGGAGAAGTAATTAGAGAATTCTAGGGGGAAAGTGCTATCCCAGGATTTTCCATAGCTATGTATTTTTTCATTAAAACTATTTGGTTTATGCCTTTAGTAGAGGATTTCCACTATTGTTACAAGTACAGTGGCAATACAGCGTCAATGAGCATCACTCTCACATAGAGAGCAAAGACATTGCAAAGACCACAATTGATTAGCTGCAAATTTAAGGCAGCCGTGAGAAAAAGAGAGGCTGAGAAAGAAAAAATAGAGAATGAAAGAGAAAAGAATTGCAGTGGAATGAAAGTAAGAGAAGACAGCTAAGAATATAAGCCTTGATGAGGTACCTGGATTCCTAGAGTATTGGATGCAGTTTGGTCTCCTTACCAAAGGAAAAATATACCTGCCATAGAGGGAATGCAACAAAGATTCACCAGACTGACTCCTGGGATTGAGGGACTGAGCAGTGAAGAATGATTAAATAGACTGGAGTTTTTGTTCTTTGAAGTTTAGAAGAATGAAGCATAGATATTTCTTCCAGGTTTCAACAGGGTAGGTGCAGAAATGATATTTTTCCTTGATTGGAGAATCTAGAACCAGGGGACACAGACTCAGAATAAGGGAATAGTTGATTAGGGCTGAGATGAAGAGGAATCACTCAAAGGGTGGTGAGTCTTCGGGATTCTGAGCTGTGAGGTTCAGTCAATGACTATGTTCAACATTGAAACTGATAGATTTCTATATATTAAAAATATCAAGAGATACGGGATAATGCAGGGGAACGGTACTAAATGGAAGATCAGTCACAATCTCACTGATTGGTGGAGTAAACTCAAAGGGCTGAATGGCCTGCTCCTGCTCCTCTCTCATATGTTCTTAGGCTCTAATATATATGATTAGACTTCAACCCAACTGTCTACAGCGTGAACCTTGATAGCAAGTGCCTGCAAGCTGTTTGATGACCAAGGATAATTGACGAGTGAATTATTAGATTTCAGGAACCATGACTGATTTTATCCTTCCATCTCTAACTGCTGTGCCCAGCTGAGTTCAGTTAACTCAGTATAGACCATTCAGCCTGAGACTTAAATAGCTCAGTTGCAAACCATATAATACATTTAGCTATCGAACCAGTAGAGAATTATATATTTGCGGGGCCATATTTGAAGTGTTCAGAGGACACAGAGATTTTCCACTCGGAAAATGTGACATATGAAAGAATTCAAACTTACCATTTGAATGAATTCCCAGGGATTAGCTCAAACACCTCAGATACAAGGTCATGGTTATAAGGTTGTATAAACGACAGCTGTAATGAATCAGCCCTCCTTGTTTCAGAATTGTGTCATTTTAATTATGAAATGATGCCTCTTACTTCCAAGTTTCAACCCACTTATTTTTAAACATTATTCATGCTTGAACGGGCAGTAATATTTGTAATGGTTGTAACATTTTTCAACAGTCAGTGGGCTTTTTTACATTTATTCAGAGCCCTGAGGTCTGACGGTCTTCAATTTCTGATTATTTGCATCAGATCACATTCATTCATCTATTTAATGTTCCAGAGAGCTGTTTGTCCAATTCAGCAGGCAGGATTTTCAAGAATACTCTTCCATGGAATGATTAAGAGTTCCACAAAATTCTGTGACACTAATTCCAGCAGCAAGGATACAGATTCCGCGGATTCTCTTGTCGAGTGAAATTCTTCCATCTGGGACTTAATCCTGTGGTCGGGGTTAGGGTACGGGAAGTATTTCCATTTGCAGAGGCCAATGTAATTAATTCCAGCCCCAAAGTAATTAATTATGCATGCAGGGGTTTTCCACCCTCTTCTGCAGTGGGATGGGCCTGATGGTGCATGCCCTCCTATCATATCCAGGCGCCATATTTGAAAGGTGTCTGGACATTCATAATGTCAGAGACATTAGGGAAGGGATAAATGGCTGAAAAGTCATCTGTCGTCCTTCTCCAAAATTTAGTGACACCTCCCTACGCGTCCTCCTGGACTTCACTAACAGAAAAGCTTTTGTTAACAGTCTACGCTTGACTTTTATTGTATGTTTTTTGCAAAGTTGTCAGATATCTTATATTTTCCATTGGATTATAACTTCAGGTATCTCAAACCTTTTTTATCTACATTAATTTTTTAGTGGGGGGGGGAGGGGGTTGCCCAGAACTGTGTTAACTAGCCTGATGGGAGGAGGAGGACAAGTAGGGTACAAAGGCTATATGGGCACAGGTACATGGGACAGCCAATGCTGTCAGTGCTCAGGGGCAACACGGTACCAGAAGGAGGTGAACGACTTTATTCACTTGATTTTATTCAGGACCTGTCTCATCAATGGCCACATAGTCCACATAATCCATAGTCCAAGGCCCAGTGGCATTTCTTGCCTTGCAGTGAGTGCATCCATGGTACAGTGGAGTGACCACTTCATCCTTTATCAGACATGGAATACTGCACGGAAGGGAGAGGGGGAATGAATAGGTGCAGAAAGAGCTCGCGATCTCCACAAAACAAATGCAGCATGTCGATCCTTCTGCACGTGGATGTGTTTGAAGGTTTGGAGGCAGCTGAACTACACCCTTTCTTTCCAATTCACACCAGTGATGACTTGAATAAAACTGAGCTATCTTATGAGAGGAGCAATAATAAATGAACCAATTTGGACACCTCCACTTATCTCCAGGTGCTCTTTCCCCAAAGGAATGCAGGCCACGGCCCTTGGACATCCAGAGGGAGGATGAATAGAGCTGGGCATTCCCAGGAAATCCATCATACACTCAGGAGGGGTCCTGAGCATCTTCTGGTTTCTCTTTAGATGTTGCTCTGAGCTGACCAGTGTCTCTACTTATCGCCCAGCTGGGTCTTGGTAACGGAAGGCTCCACTCATTTCCAATTTCAGAAAAGTAGTTGTGGCCTTTCTCATTATCTCCTCCCATTGTTTCCCCTCAACAAATCACCTATGTCCTTCCCTCATCATAGTCAACTCCTGCTCCCACTTCCCCCTCCCCACATCCCCATCACCACATGCCTACAGCTCATGGCAAAGTCCACAAAGACACATGAAGATCTGACACATCAGTGAAGTAACAACTGTTCCCTGAAGGGAGACATCCCTCACCTTTCCGGAGCTGCTTAGTGGCGGAGCCATTGACATGAGGATCCACCCAGCATTTGAGGTAATGTGTTCCTCCAGAGCTTGCTAGCTACAGGCCTCAGCATCACCTTCCTCTTCGATATCCACAATCTAAACAAGGCTCAATGGTTAAATCCTAACCTTTCCATGCCTCATTGTGTTCCAGACCAGCATGTGTTCCTGCTGGTGTCATGGAAAATCGTGGCATGAGGTGAGATTCTGACTGGCCCTTCATTTGCATCCCATTAGTGGGATGCAAATTAGTTTCATGACAGCCTCATGGGGTGGAAAGCATTGGAGGATCCCACTGTCATTTTATTCAGAAATGAAACTGATTTTTCGGCCTCCACCCATTGATCCCGCTCGTTGTAAGGATGTGGCAATGCTAATGTGAGGTGGCGGGGAGGGAATCGGGACGGGCACAAGAGGGGGTAGCCTGGGGAAGGTGTAATAGGGAGAATAATGGAAGTGGGGAGAAAGGTGTAAGGATGGAGGAAGGGGAAAGGGAGGGATTTTGGAGTGGGGACTTTTTCTGAACTTTAATTTTAAGAAAAGATGATTCTTGTGGTCTGGCTACTGCAGTGAGGGAGAGAAGACATGTGACTGCTCTCACTCAGGTCGGCAGGGTGGACCCGAGGCCTGTCTGAGGAGCTGGACTCTGGCCTGACACCAAGTTCCAGTTAGCTATCTTAAGACAACTGAATCATCTACCTGACATGTCGGGATAAGAAGCCCTAATTCTGCCCCCGATGGTGATTGCCACTTGTAATGATTCAGGAAACCCTACTGGAAAAGAACATAGTTTATTACGATATGCAAAGTAAAGCCACCACCATGGTATACCTGGGACCATTTCACTTTCACTGCAAGCACAGTACAGTGCGTACTGTTAACTTTAAAAACATAAAAATTAAACTCTAAAAAATATAACAAATCGTGATTTAGTTCCAATGGTTCCAGTAACTGTTTTGACTTCATTTAATTCAATCTCACACAACCAGCACCCTCAGATTGACCTGAAACCCGTGCCTTTACCAAGTACCAGTCATTCTATATTTACTACCTGCTTTTCATTCAAATGATTCTTATTTTGCATAACTTTGTTAACTCTGGAAATGAGCATGTTTTTCTGCTTTGTTCCATCAACAGAAACGTCATAGTCACTGCTTTCAAATGGTATATTTTAATAATTTGTCAAAGACTGCTTTACATCTTTCAGTGCATGATGCATTGTAAGGAGGTAAATACATATTTGAATATCAGATCAGATCAAGTTGTAGGTTTAAACCTCCTTTACCTGAATTCAGCTGATTGCTGATCTCAGCTGTAGGGAACGGCTGAGCAGAATCTCTTATGCAAATCTGACTATTGACCTCAGGACTCTCTGAAAGCAGCTCACCTACTCACTCTCATGGCTGCAGTAACTATATTTGGGGGCACAGGTTTAAAGGAGATGTATGAGGCAGATTGTTTACACAGAGGGTAGTGGGTGCTTGGAACTTGCTGCCAGGGTGAGGTAGTGAAAGCGAATGCAATGTGGTAGTGACTTTTAAGGGGCACCTTGACAAAAACATGAATAGGATAGGAATAGAGGGACATGGTCCCAGAAGGGAAGGGAGTTTTAGTTAAAACTGCCACTGAGCAAACCAGCTGAAACATGCAATGGCCAATCACCATTCTCCCCATGTCTGTGTGGGTTTCCCTCCGGTGTTCCAGTTTCCTCCCACAGTCCAAAGATGTGCAGGTTAGGTGGATAGGCCATGCTAAATTGCCCCTTAGTGTCAGGAGGGATTAACTGGGATAAATGCATGCTGTTATGAGGATAGGGCCTTGGCAGGATTGTGATTGGTGCAGACTCCATGGGCTGAATGGCCTCCTTCTGCATTGTAGGATTCTATGCTCAATTTCATTCACATTCTACCCATTCAGCACCTTTACAAACTGTTAGGGTTCCTGTGAACAACAAAACCTAATTTCACAATTACCCTGCAACCCACAAGTGTAGAAAAGGAATAGAAATGTTCCAATTCTATGTAAGCACAAACTTCACATCATAACGCAACACAAACTTTGATCATTATCCACAATTTACAAAGGGGCCAGAGGCACTTTCTCGCATTAGAAAGGGACAGTTGCTTATGTAGCTGGAAGAATGCCACTTTGTATTAAACATAAATCACAACAGATCTCTAAGTTTGTGGTAGTTAAATCCATTTCTAAATTTAGTTTGTATTATATCAAACATACTCAGCAGTAAGAGGAGGCAAAGTAAGTAGTTTCTTGCCCAGATTTGATCTTCCACTCAAGTCCTGGAGTCTACCTCTTTTAAACTTAGTACTATCAGCAGACAACTTTCATCCTCAACTTCGAATTTCAATCAGCTGAGAGCTCAAGATGAAGCTGTAGACAAATTTGCTAATGCATTCTTGCTTTGTAATTTTCCTTCATGGATCAAAGTTTGAAAGTTGAAATGTGAGGGACCTGTTGAAAATTAGAGGGCAATCTAGAATCAGCAAATTTTTCAAATAACTTAGAAAAGTTATTAAATGACTGTTCTCAAAAAGCTATTGGAGGAAGCCCACTTGCTGCTGTTTCCAGGCAGGTCTGTATGTGGGCAAGTGGTAAACCCATCCCCATTAAATATGCAAATTGGGATTCAATGCCATTTGTAGCAACCTGCTTACAATTGTTGAATAGAAGTGATCAGAGCCTGAGGTTGTCGCAAGGTCCTAAAAGTAACCCATTGTGACCACGGAAGAAAAAACCCAGAACTTCCTTGGGAAGAATACTTTGTGGAGCTGAGAGGTTTGGAAGCTGTTCTTCTTGACTCCACAAAGATCTGCTGCAGGTTTATGCTGATTTCAGTCCTGGATCAGCTGCTGATCTCTCTCGCAGGCTGAACATACCACACAGTTCAGAATGGGAGCCAGCCAGACCATCCCCACACCCTCCCCAACACCCCACCTCGTTCCCCATCAGCCATCTGTTTAATGGCCGTAGTTCAGTCAGAACATTCACATCAGGCCCAAGCCTAGAGATAGCTTAGGCCTCCTAACTTCAGGCAGAAATGCAGCACACCATCTCCACCAACTGCACACAGATTGCGATCTGAAGGTGAATCTACTCCCAGCCCCTTGTTGAGAAATGTGATTTATGCACGTCTTTATGACTGATGATGGGGCACAGAGGCAAAAGGCACAAAACAGATTACTCATCACACCTTTCATTTGGTAAAGCTACTGTATAGTGCTTGTGATGGAGAAATGAGGCAAATGTTTTAAAGGATTCTAAATGAAAGGGAAATTGTTTACAATTTACATCGATGATTTGGAATTGGGGACCAAGTGCAGTGTGTCAAAATTCACAGATGACACTAAGATGAGTGGCAGAGCAATGTGTGCAGAGGACACTGAAAGTTTGCAAAGGGAAATAGATAGTCTAAGTGAGCGGGTGAAGGTCTGGCAGATGGAATGCAATGCTGGTAAATGTGAGGTCATCCATTTTGGTAAGAACAAGAGCAAAATGGACTATTATTTAAATAATAAAAAAACTGCAGCATGCTGCTGTGCAGAGGGATCTGGGTGTCCTTGTGTAAGAATCTCAAGGAGTTGGTTTGCAGGTGCAGCAGTTAATTAAGAAGGCAAATGGAGTTTTATCCTTCATTGCTAGAGGGATGGAATTTAAAAACAGCTAGGTTATGTTGCAGTTGTATAAGGTGCTAGTGAGGTCACACCTAGAATATTGTGTAGTTTTGATCTCCTTACTTGAGAAAGGATATACTAGCGCTGGAGGGGGCGCAGAGGAGATTCATTAGGTTGATTCTGGAGTTGATTTGTGAGGAGAGACAGAGTAGACTGGGGCTATACTCATTGGAATTCAGAAGAATGAGGAGAGATCTTATAGA
Source organism: Sphyrna mokarran (assembly GCA_024679065.1). Taxonomy (NCBI): domain Eukaryota; kingdom Metazoa; phylum Chordata; class Chondrichthyes; order Carcharhiniformes; family Carcharhinidae; genus Sphyrna; species Sphyrna mokarran. The sequence goes on from JAGIQG010000019.1 coordinate 27,982,636, forward strand.
AACATATATGATTATGAAGGGAATAGATAAGATAGAAGCAAGGAAGTTGTTTCCATTGACAGGTGAAAACAGAACTGGGGACATAGCCTCAAAATAGAGAGAAGCAGATTTCGGACTGAGTAGAGGAGGAACTTCTTCACACAAAGGATTGTGAATCTGTGGAATTCCCTACCCAGTGAAGCAGTTGAGGTTACTTCATTAAATATTTTTAAGGCAAGGATAGATAAATTTTTGAACAGTGAAGAAATTAAAGCATTATGGTGAGTGGGCAAGTAAGTGGAGCTGAGTCCACAAAACATCTCACCAGCAACTTATACAGCTGCAACATAACCTCGCTGTTTTTAAACTCCACCCCTCTAGCAATGAAGGACAAAATTCCATTCGCCTTCTTAATTATCCACTGCACCTGCAGGTAATCCTTGAGATTCTTGCACAAGGCTCCCCAGGTCTCTCTGCACAGCAGCATGCTGCAGTTTTTTACCATTTAAATAGTAGTCCATTTTGCTGTTATTCTTACCAAAATGGATGACCTCACATTTAAAAATTATGTTCTTATGTTATTATGAAAGAAAACTGAGATTTGTAGATGACAAGTCCGACAAAAGTGCTGGTCTGCTAGCACTTGTAATGTCTGCCAACTATTATGCCCTTCCATTTGCAAGGATTTCTCATTCTTTCTCACAAATAATTCTGTAGCAAAAGAATAATGATTCTACAGGTACACATTTTGTAGCAAATCTTCAATCTCACACTGATAAATTTATCATCAGTCTTTCTTTACATTTTGCAAATGAATGTTACACTTCAACACAATCTATCATTCTTTTTACTGATGCAATTTATTAGGGCAATTGTGATTTAAATCAAATAGATGGAAGACTTTCTTGAGACTGATTTTGCTTGAGTTAATAAATAAACTAAAGCAACCATCCATAAGTCATTTCCATAGAAATCAGAAATCATCACCTGCAGCGTTGTGCAAAGATTTAACAGATTATTGACTTCCCTCTTTTAATTTGTTTTTGCTGGCAACATTCCAATTGCGGATTTTACCTCCAGAACTGCAAGTGTGTGGGAAAGAGCTTACACTGAGATTTGCGAAGAGTTTCTTAAGTATATATGGACTTGAAATTTTAGAATTATGTCTTTAGGATATAGATCGTTTGATTTTTTAATACCTAGGGGATCCAGTGATATAATGTGAGAGTGACAGTGCAGTAGGCACATAGCACCAAACAGTGACTCCTGATCCCATTTCTTATCTTCTATATAATTGTTAAATGAAGTAGGGCTTTATGTACATATGTGTTGTAAAAGAATGAAAAAAAATGATCATTTATGTCTAATTTGGCAAAGAAAGTTTGTGATTGTTGGAGCTTCACTTCCAGGACATTGCTGGAGGAATCCCTCGGGATAGTATTCAAGGTCCAATCAGCTGTTTCATCAATGACCTTTCTTCCATCATAAGGTCAGAATGGGGATGTTCGCTGATAATTGCACAATATTCAGTACCATTTGCAACTCCTCAGATACTGAAGTAGATCATACCCATATAAAGCATAAGATGTGGAAATTTCATTTACAACTGCTCAGTGAGGTTGGGTGGAGATAGGGTGTATAAATAGAAAATTGCACAAGTTCCAATTTGAATTACATCAGGCTTTATTTAAATATCAAGATCCAACATTTGCATCATATATGTAAAAACAGTCTGTGTGGGATGTTGCACACAATGGAATTGCCACAGGGAAAATTTGGGATTGTGCATTGTGAAATTTTATGACCTTGCTTTTTCAATTGTCATGGTAGGAATAATTCTGTCAGTAAAACATATATCGCATACTGGGTAATAATGACAGGAATAATACAGCATTTAGAGGTAGGGTGCTTTGTTTACAATATAATGGATATTTGAGTGTGGCACGGTGGCAGCATGGTTAGCACTGCTGCTTCATAGTTCCAGGATCCCAGGTTGAATTCTGGCCTCAGATCACCGTCTGTGTGGAGTTTGTAGGTTCTCCCTATGTTTGCGTGGGTTTCGTCCGGGTACTCCAGATTCCTCCCACTGTCCAAAGATGTGCGGGTTAGATGGATTGGCCATGCTAAATTGATTCTAGTGTCAGGAGGATTAGCAGGGTAAAAATGTGGAGAGAGTGACTGTGTGGGATTGCTGTCAGTGTGGGCTCAATGGGCCGAATGGCCTCCTTCTGCACTGTAGGGATTCTATGATTGTCTATATGGAGTTCGTTCATTCTTTTCATGTCTGCGTGGATTTCCTCCGGATGTACCAGTTTCCTCCCACAGTCCAAAGATGTGCAGGTTAGGTTGACTGGCCATACTAAATTGACACTTAGTGTCGGGGGATTAGCAGGGTAAATATGTGGAGGTAGTGACTGGGTGGGATTGTTGTTGGTGCAGACTTGATGGGCACTGTAAGGATTTTCTTCTATGATTTATTTATATATCTTATTTATAAAATAGTAGATTTCTGTGGTGTAGATTAGACAATTGAGTTGGTTTTATTTTACCCATGATACGTTAATGGTAGAACTACAGTTGATAGTCATGAGAAAATGATCATAAATAAATGGAAAGGATTGAGGTGCCAAAGAAGGAATGTGAAGAATGCAATGGAAGAATAAGAAAGTGTTGAGCTGCAAAACATCAAAGAAGAAATAAGTAATTGAAATAGGCCAGACTGTAAGTAAAGGATGAAACACATTTATTTGCAAATGCTTGGAAGATAAAATATAATTCAAGAGCAAGAATGTTTGAGGATGGAAAATAAACAAATGACAGAGAACGTGTTGTGATGGCAAACGAGTAAATGAAAGACCAGACCAGCTTAATTGAAAATATGCAAACAAACGAAGAGGAACAGTAGAAACCAAACAATTGAGGCAGCATCGTAACTGCGTAAAGCATTTGGGTGAATTTGATGTGCTGGTGGTGTGCCCAGAGACAGACTGAGCCATGAAGTGTTCATTTGATTGGAGCCAATCATGATACCATTATGAGCTTTAATCATATCAAGACAGAATGAACATACCAAACACAACGTTTCAAAATGTTAATAGATACAATTGTTCAAACAGGAATTCTTCCAGTAAATAGACTACTCATCTACAACACTGACCCAAGTGAATGTTATTAATAGCAACACTGAGAAAGCTCTGTTTGCTGGTGATACATCATGTAGATTAAAAGACAGATGAAAACTAATCATTACAAGCAGATTTAGAGAATGTCTAAACAAATGACTACAGGGATCACAACAATTTATCTGACTACTGATGTTGAATTATGTAGTTTGAGTTTGTTAAAAACCACGGATGTATATAAAAAAAACAAAGAAAATTACAGCACAGGAATAGGCCCTCCAACCATGCACCAACCATGCTGTCCGATTGAACTAAAACCCCTACGCTTCCGGGAACCATATCTCTCTGTTCCCAGCCTATTCGTGTGTTTGTCAAGTTGTCCCTTAAAAGCCACTATTGTATCTGTTTCCACTTATTGCCCCGGCAGCGAGTTCCAAGCACCCACCATACTCTGTGTAAAACACTTGCCTCATACATTTCCTTTAAACCTTTGTCCTCACACCTTAAACCTACGCCCCCTAGTAATTGACTCTTCCACTCTGGGAAAAAGCTTCCAAATAGAATTGTAATCTTGATTTTCAGATTGAGAGGCAAAGATAAAGTCAGTGGTGTGTTTGTGGCATCTCAAGCCTCACATTGAACTGTGGCAGGTTCATATGTGTAATATATTTGGCTGCCATGAACACTCATTAATGTAAACATTCCAGATCATGTGAGCAGTACCTGGAAATCTTATGGTACCGAGTTCATGTTCATCCAAAGATGGTGCATACTAGTCAGTTTTGTGCAGCTGTGCTTGAGGTCACAAGGGAGATGAGCTGGAGAATGGCAGCTTGTATGGAAACTTGGGACGGACAAGGGTAAGTCAATGTTGGAGCTGGGAGGTATGAAATGGGATCGGGGAATGAAAGAGGTTTCCAAAGGAAGACAATAGATAGGGCATGGGGCAATGAGGAGTAAAATGGGAAGAACCGGTTGCACTGGGGGGAGGGGGAGCAGTCAGTCAAGGTAAGAAAATGCAGATCCTCAAGGGTGGTGTCAGTACTGTCCAAATATATGTCCATCTCAAGGTGGCAAAGTCCTTCAGGGCTTTGAGTTAACCTACAACATCTCAATTATTCCCACTGAGAGTGATCTCAGGCAATATCCTTTATATTGTATAAAAGGTAGCCCAGATGAGCCTACAAATTCAACCATATCCCACAGAGTGACAACTACAAAATGGAATTCATTACCACCAAATGTACCTAAGGCCAAAACGTTTTGTGATTTCAAGAAGAAATTAGCTGTAGGTCTATGATCTAAAGGGAACAAGGGATATGGGAGGAACGGCGCATCAGGGTATTGAATTTGATGATCAGCTATGTTCACGATGAATGGCGGAGCTGACTCGGAGGGCCGAATGGCCTACTCTTGCTTCTGTTTTCTGTGTTTCTATGAAATAGAAACTTCTATGAGTAAATCTATAAAATAATGAGGGGCATAGACAAGATAGATAGTCAATATTTTTTCCCAAAGGCAGTGGAGTCTAAAACGAAAGGGCATAGGTTTAAGATGAGAGGGGAGAGATATAAAAATGTCCAGGGGGCAATTCTTTTCACACAGAGAGTGGTGAGTGTCTGTAACAAGCTGCAAGAGGTATTAGTAGAAGTGGGTACAATTTTATCTTTTAAAAAGCATTTAGAGGGTTACATGAGTACACTATGTATAGAGGGATATGGGCCAATTGGGATTTGCTTAGGGGTTTAAAAAAAAGGGCAGTATGGACAGTGTTGGGCCAAATGGCCTGCTTCCATGCTATAAACCTCTATAACTCTATGAAACACCAACATGAATATTCAATTAAGAGTGAACAAAAGAACATAACATTGTTTCTCCCACTAGAAAGAAAATGTTCTTAGCTCCCCTGTGACCATAAATGAATTGTAACCATGAGGTGTGCCAGTACAGTTAGCTGTCTGAATAAACTCATTTCAACAAATAATGATGATGTACACATGAATAAAGTGAAATGCAATGTGAAGTATTCATAGAATCATAGAAAACGCACGGTGCAGGAAGAGACCATTTGGCCCATCAAGTCTGCACAGATCACAATCGCATGCAGGTCCTATCCCCATATCTCTACATATTTACCTGCTAATCCCTCTAACCTGTTCATCTCAGGACACTAAGTGGCAATTTTAGCATGGCCAATTAACCTAACCTGCATATCTTTGGATTTTACAGTACAATTTAATTTTGACAAACACCTTTGTGCTGTCAAGTCTTATGTTAATGGAATGGCAATAGAGCTGGGCAGCAATGTTCAGGCTGTGTTGTAGAACTCTTTTATAGCCTGTCTGTACCTGCAACATTGTCATCTGATGGCAGGTTTCTCTATTGAAAAACTTTCCCCACTGGTGATTGCACTTAATTCCCCTGCACAGTGTTGGCACTTGAAATTTTAACGGTAACTGTTTGGCAAAAAGCAAGTGAGTAGAAATGGTGCATACTTCCAGTTACACTGTCACAAACAGAAAACTGCTGTTAAAAAAAACCAACAGTGACCGACTCAAAAAATTACACAAGATTTCATGCTTTCAAGGTTTTCACTGTAACAACAAATTAAAATCAACATTGACTAAAGTCTAAGAACTAATACATTAAATAAGTGAAAGGATACTCCCTTTAACTTCTGAACACAACCTAATATCCTGCATTTATACATTACATTGCACTCTCTGCAGAATTGTAATTGTTACGGAAATCAGTTTACTTCTAACTCACTTTTTGTTGAGTTGTAACATTCACTGCCTGTCAAAAGTCATTTCCCTCAGTTCTCTGAGGGAAACAAACTTCCAGCAGAACACCCAATTTCCCAATCACACAAGAGCAAATCTTCACAATTCTACTAGTCCCAAGTCTTTGGCCAGAGAATGAGTTCTCTTCAGCATTCTGCCTGATAGTAAATAGAGAATAGCCTTTTCCTTTGTTCTCCATACTGATGTGGTTTTTCTGTCTCTCTCTCCCAGGAATGTCTCTCTTTCCAGGATCCCTGAGTTCATAAATCTCGCCAGCTGCATTTCGGTTTCAATTGGGCTTCACCTGGGCATCTGTTCTCTATGATAACCAGGTCATTTAGTCCTATTGTCAAATAGAAATAATAGATAACATGTTCTCTATTACTCCATTATACCCTGCATTAAATGGTCAGTATAAAACACAACTATCTTACAAAACATTATATACCTGAGAACAAATATTAAACTGTGCACATGATGTCTGATGAGTCCTAATTCTGTGAGTGCCCACAACTAATGAGTATGTAGTCCAATGTTTAAAGTAACAAGACAAATCAGAACAAGGAAGCAATCCAACACTATGCATTGGTTTTATCCCTGTTTGTTGCAGTTACTGTGGTCAACGTGTTAATACACGTTGGAGGATTTGCAGGGATGTCAGAAGTTGCAACGAAACATTGATAGGATGCAAGATTGGGTGGAGAAACGGCAGGTGGACTTTAACCCAGACAAGTGTGTGGTGGTTCATTTCGGCAGGTCAAATGGGATGATGGAATATAATATTAAGGGTAAGACTCTTAGCAGTGTGGAAGATCAGAAGGATCTTGGAGTCTAGGTTCATAGGACTCTCAAATCAGCTTTGCAGGTAGAGAGTGCGATTAAAAAGGCTTATGGTGCATTGGCCTCCATCAATCAAGGAATTGAGTTTAGGAGTCAGAGATAATGCTGCAGCTGTATAAGACCCTGGTCAGACCCCACTTGGAGTACTGAGCTCAGTTCTGTTCGCCTCATTACAGGAAAGATGTGGAAGCCATAGAAAGAGTGCAGAGGAGATTTACAAAGATGTTGCCTGGATTGGGTGGCACGCCTTATGATGATAGGTTGAGAGAGCTCGGTCTTCCCTCCTTACAGAGACGAAGGATGAAAGGTGATCTGATAGAGGTGTATAAGATGTTGAGGGATATTGATCGAGTGGATTCTCAGTGGCTTTATTCCAGGGCTGCTACAAGACGACATAGGTTTAGGTTGCTGGGGAGTAGGTACAGAGGAGATGTCAGGGGTAAGTTTTTCACTCAGAGAGTGGTGGGTGAGTGGAATTGGTTGCCGGCGGTGATGGTGAAGGAGGATTCGATAGGGCCTTTTAAGAGACTTTTGGATAAGTACATGGGACTTATCTATAACTCTCTTAGATAAGCCTAGTAGGTGGAGATATGTTCGGCACAACTTGTGGGCCGAAGGTCCTATTTGTGTTGTAGGTTTTCTATGTTCTTTGTTCTGTATCAAATTAAAAAGAATAAACAAATTAGTTTGAAGTGCCTTTGCCTGTATGTTTATATACTTATTAATATCTTTGTAATCTTGTGATTTCAGATTTTTGCCACCCCCTTGCCAGTGATGTAATTCAGTTCACGCTCTTAATGGTAAGAATCTGATTTACATTAATTTTAATAAATTAGAATATATTGAAGCACCCCTCCCAGCAGATCTGCCCACCCCCCCTCACTGAATTTCCAGACCTGACTGACATGACGTCACATCAGCAAGATTTACAACAAATCCAGCCAGATGTGAACTCTATTGTGGAGATTCCTTTGGAGGCACAAAGCTGGTTATAAACCTTGGGGAAGAGGGAAATGGCCAGATGGTGGTCTGGCAATGCCCCCTGACATAGATCATTTTTGTACTGATTGAACCTCCCTTTAACAAGACACAGCAATCTCAGTGGAGTGGGCTTTACCAGTGCATTTAGGCCCCGCTCCTCAAAATGATGGCATGAAAGAGAGAGAGTAAAACACACCGGTTTTTGATCAGGCCCAGACATTTCGCCATTTTATGGTGAGATTCCGCACAGAATTTCACCTCATCTCCATTTTAAATGGGTCACCCCTTATTTTTAAACAGTGATCCCTTAGTTCTAAACTTTCCCACAAGGAGAAACAACCTCTCCACATCCACCATGCCAATACCCCTCAAAGTCATTCATGTTTCAACCCTTTCAGTTGGTTTCAGAATCAGAATTTACAGAGTCTGCCTGCTGAGTGTGACTGGGAATTGAGGGTGGCTCAATATTTGTTGCCTTGTCCTTGATGTGCAATACCCGACACTGAAGGAGGTAGCTGATCTTAACCATGCTCTATCATGTCTTGTGTTATTTGATGTGGAAGAGACTTTTAGAGAGGCTTTATCATCCATGCCTGATCTAACTATGCATCTGATACATCGCAACCACTCGCACTGTGCCCATTGAACATACACAGGAGCAGCTTCTGTGCAACAAGCCTTGTGAAGCTTTGAATAATCTCCCTCTATCTGATTGCCTGAAACATTAAAATCAGAGTTAACACCATTGTAAATCTCCTCACCACCATCTAATCATCAACAACTGATTGTAAGCATTGCCTCTGAAAGCTTTACCGCATAGGATCTAAAAACAAATGTTGATGTTTTGCATTCCTGAATTGCTGACAGCAAGAACTTTCAACAAAATGTAGTTTATTCAGTACCTTAACATCTATTTCAACACTTGTGTCTGCCCACATTCCCAGGGCTAACTTTTCAAAATTCATTCGTGAGAAATGGGTGTCTTTGGCTGGCTAGCATTTATTGCCCATCCCCAGTTGCCCAAGGGCAACTGAGAATCAACCATATTGCTGTGACTCTGGAATCACATGTAGGCCAGACCAGGTAAGGATGGTAGATTTCCTTCCTTGAAGGACATTAATGAATTAGATGGGTTTCTTTGAGGATTGACAATGGTTTCAGTAGTAAATTTTTTTTATTGAATTCAAATTCCATTCAACTGCTGTGGTGGAATTCAAATCCAGGTCTCCAGAGCATTAGCTGAGTTTCTAGATTAATAGCCTAGCGATAATACCACTAGGCCATCGCCTCCCCATCCTTCCACCATGCAACTTCTTATGTAGCTGCATTATCACATTTCCATGTGATCACATCTTCCCTGTTTGGTTTGAACATCTGTGATATGAAGTGTGACAGTGTATGTGATGAAACTATGTGCAGACCATGGTATATCAAAAAGCTAAAGGAGCTAATGATGCATAATTATTTATATGTACACTGAGGCATAGATTAAGCTATTGTAATTGATGCATGCTCCATCCTGTCTCCTTCTCCCCTCCCCACCTCTAGTTGTAAGAAAAGAAAATTAAATTTGGAAGTCTGTTCTGTGCTAAGCATCAATAAAGATCTGGAGTCTTATGTTTGCTTGAACAAATTGGGAAATTAATTCAACAGATGATTTCAGGAGTTAAGATAAGATGAGAACTGACAGCAAAACTTCAGCAGGTGTTCGAACAAAGCAATGGACCTGACATGGAAATAATCACCATATAAAATGACATAGAGCTGAAACCTAGATCAAGGGGTGAAGACTTCTGGGGATTTATAAACAGAGAGAATTACCCTCTTCTGACATTGTGTCCACTCATGGCAAAGGTCTACTTCAGTTCCACATTCCACTATGAGTTGGCTTTTTCCTGGATGAAAATCAAGTCCAAGTATCCTATTCATCTCATAGATGGCCAGATGATGGGTTGCATGAGACTGGCCGTTTCAAATCATGACTGAGACTTCACAGCACTCTCAGATACCGTGCAAGCACAATTATTACCTAAGAATACAAACAATGACCACAGCACCACACAGCAACCTCTGCAAGAGGTGCTGCATCATTGACATGGATGCCATCATCTCACATGAGAATACCATCCACTAGGTACATGTTACATACACTTGCAACTCAGCCAATGTTGTCTACCTGATACGCTACAGGAAAGGATGTCCCGAGGCATGGTATATTGGAGAGACCATGTAGACGCTACGACAGCAGGTGAATGAACACCGCTCAACAATCACCATGCAAGACTGTTCTCTTCCTGTTGGGGATCACTTCAACGGTCACGGGCATTTGGCCTCTGATCTTCAAGTAAGCGTTTTCCAATGCAGCCTTCATGACACATGACAACGTAGAGTTGCTGAGCAGAGACTGATGGCCAAGTTTCGCATACATGAGGATGGCCTCAACTGATTACATGTGGATAGAGAGAGAAGACCTAGGAATCATTTTTGGAATAAAATGATTTCACTAATTCCTCAATAAGAGGAAATTCACTTAGTTGACAGACCATCATCTGCTAATGATGGCATTTGGACTTCAAACGGGGATTCCATCATTGGCAGTGAGCAGAATGCAGAGGTGGACATTGCTGTTCCCAGTACACATATACAGAATAAAGTATCAGCAATACAAACAAAGAACAGGTAAATATCAATTAAACCTGTCTAGGACCAAATTGGCCTCTCCCAACTATGCTTATCAAATAGTCAATAAGCTGTTCGTGTGGGAAACATTTTCTAATTTGAGGAAGTAGATAACACTCTTATAACCGCAGGACAAGTAAAGAATCACACCAGAAAGAATCCATTATTGTCAGAAGTTATGGACATGGTGCATTGTGGCAAGACTTCAGGAAGCCTTTCTCTCATAGCAGCTGCTTGCAAACTAAATCGCTATGAATTCCACAAACTATTCGATCCCTGATCAGTTCATCAGCGAGTTTTCCAAATGCACATTTCTTTGCCGATATTTTCTAGGTGGCTGTGTAAGATTGCATTGATTCATCTGCTGTTTCGTTTGTTGAACTGAACACGTGTCTATCTAGGGTATGGGATTTTTTACCGAGAGAAGGATAGGATTATTTCAGAATCCTCTTTTCATTCCTCCATTTGGAAACAAAATTACTTGAATTTTTCACAGGAAAAGCCTGTATCTTGTTTGATTTGTCAGATAACGCAGCACCACAGTAAAAACGCCACCACTTCCCAACTATCCACAATATTATCATCAAAGAATGAGTCAGTGTGTCAGTCATTGTGCCATACTGCCAACTCCTGTTATGTTGTGTTTCCAAATCACTAACAGCAAGGACTTTCAACAAAGAGTCTTTTATTAAGTAGCCCAGCAGCTTCATCACCTGGATAAGATGCTCTGTCAGAGATCTGTGTAAACTCAATGACAGACAAAGGAATTCCTCCATCTGCTTGTAGGGATTCTATGATCAACAATAGTGCTCTGTCCACACTCCCAGGGATAATTCCCTGTACTCCTGCTCCATGACCTCTCAAGTAGCCTCATCATTGCTTCTCATGTGACCATTCAGTTTCCAACAAAGACCCCTAACACTGATGATACATGTCCATCAAGACCAATCTGGGTTCATGGTGTAACATTAATGTTAAACAGGTGAATAAAATTAATTCACTTTTAACATATCTTGCAGTTCATTAGTGATTTATTAGAAGAACCTGAAATTGCATAAAACTGACACTCTTGATGGATAGCAAAAAGATTTGATATTTTCCAAGAAATAAACAGTTCTTTACTTTGCCACAGCAGAACTATTTAAGTAGATTATCAAGCTGTTGTTGTCTCCAAACCATATTACATCAACCCCAAGGTTTAATGTGAATAATAAATGTTCCTCACATGGAGATATTTATATTTTTCTTCAGTGCAAATATACAGCCTGTTATTTTTTGCAGTGAAACTTCATTGCTGTTAGTTACTAAAAGAGTAGAAAATTTACCACAGTGTCTACAAAATATGTAAATATCATGATGGACTACAGACTTGGCTTACATACCATGTGCACAAAATAGTAAAGGTCTGAGAGGATTGCTTGAATTAACATTTGCAAACAGTTTTAACAAAGTAGTTCTAGCACTAATTTAGAAGAAATAGGTTGGTGTTTTAGCTTAAAAGCATTAAATGGATGCTTGCATTGCCAATATAATGGGCATGTGTATGCACATTTTGCACCAGAATGATAAGACCATAAGACACAGGAGCAGAATTAGGCCATTGGTCCATCAAGACGACTCCACCATTCAATCATGGCTGATATTTTTCTCATCACCATTCTTCTGTCTTTTCTCCATAACCCCTGATCCCCTTATCAATCAAGAACCTATCTGTTTTAAAGACATTCAATGACCTGGCCTCCACTGCCCTTCATAGTGGTTAAGATAGCGATAAAAGCTTTCAGGCTTTGTGCTGAAATATATGTCAGTCCTTCTGCAAATGCCAACAAAGAGGTCAGCACATTTCAATTCCCATTCTCAAAAATGATCTTTCCTGAATACTGTTGGGGCCAATATTTACGTGAATGTGGAACCAGAAGAGCAGAAGTGCCAATGGCTTTTCTTGGGCTCTGCTCAGCGCCCCTCTTAATCTCTTCCCAGTTCGTCATTCATAAGGGGAGGTAGAGCCCTCATGGTTTTATCATCAGACTATTGTCCAGAAACTCAACTAATGAGATCCAGGCTCGAATCCCACTATGGCAGTACTGGAATTTGAATTCAGTGAGGAAAAAATATTTGGAATTAAGAATCTACTGGTGACCATGAAACCTCCTTACCTAGTCTGGCCTACTTGTGACTCCAGAGCCACAGCAATGTTGTCAACCCTCAACTGCCTAGCCAAGAGCAACTAGGGATACACAATAAAGCAATGCCCATGTCCCACAAATGAATAAACAAAATGTAAATGAGGCCCAATATCAAGTGGGTCTTGGGCCTAACTGTTTTGGCCAATGTTTAGATCATCGTGTCCTGTGATTATAACAGCGGTTACAAAATTTACATCGGGATCCTACAGCATATTAGGGTACAAATAGGCTCCAATTTGAGTGAGGCGAGTGCCTAGACAGTCCTGCTGAAGGTCTTCAACAAAATAAAGATTGGTGAAGGGACTAAGAGTGGAAATCGGGCAATAAGAAAAGATTGCATATATGATGTCAGAATATTGCAGAGGGTTTTACAGCCAATGAAGTACTGACTTGAAGTGCAGTAATTTTTGATGTGTGGGAAACACAGCAGCCAATTTGCAAACAGCAAGCTTCCACAAACAGCAGTGTGATAATAATCAGATCACCTGTTTTTACATGTTGGCTGTTTCTCTGACTTATGAACAACACTAAGGAGATCCACTGGCATATGTGAAAATATTAGTGTCCACTAAAACTTACAACTAGACTTTTTCATCAACAATAGGTATAATTGGCTATAACTAGCCCCTAACATAAAAATTCACTTTGTATTTTGATATTCTGTAAGATGAATTCTGTGAATATTTTCTTTAAAATGTGTGTAAAATATCCTGCAAAGTACTTCGTTAGAAGATGAGAGTATAAGAATTTTTACAGTATACTCTACAAAGCAGATGACTGTGCAAATTTTTGAATTTCTTGCTTAAAAGTAAACAAAGACTATAAAAGGGAACAGTTGACTTTTATTAGACTAGAGAGTGGTATCATCCTCCACACTACTCCATTGCACCAGTCTCATATCTGCCTCTGCCACGATATCAAGGTTACTGGTGGAGCTAAAACATTAAATCTCTTACAGTCAAGGTCACCCTACCAAGTGATACATTTGAGAGAAAGTGTAACCCTTGCTGCTCCATTTTTCCAGAAGCTGTTTTTGTCTTTCTGTCTTATTTGATGTCCCTTTTTTAACTCCCACTTTACTTTTTCTTCACTTTTATACAAACCTGGGTCCTAAATGTCATTTCTGAGCCTTAATAGTAAATACTCTCATCATTGTTTCCTGTTATAGATGGCCATTCGGCACAGTGACACAGTGGTTAACATTGCTGCCTCATAGCTCCAGGGACCCGGATTCAATTCAGGCCTTGGTCTGTGCGGAGTCTGCACGTTCTTTCCACGTCTGCGTGGGTTTCCTCCGGGTGCTCCGGTTTCCTCCTACAGTCCAAACATAGAACATAGAACATTACAGCGCAGTACAGGTCCTTCGGCCCTCGATGTTGCGCCGGCCAGCGGACCCTCTAACCTAAACTATTCCAATATCATCCATATGCCTATCCACCGACCATTTGAATGCCCCCAAAGTATGCGAGTCCACAACTGCAGGCAGGGCATTCCACGCCCTCACCACCCTCTGTGTAAAGAACCTGCCTCTGACATCTGTCCTATAACTACCACCTCTTAATTTAAAGTTATGTCCCCTCGTGTTGGTCATCACCATCCGAGGAAAAAGGCTCTCACTATCCACCCTATCCAGTCCTTTGATCATCTTATACACCTCAATTAGGTCATCGCATAACCTTCTTCTCTCTAATGAAAATAACCCCAGGTCCCTCAGCCTTTCCACCATACCAGGCAAAATCCTGGTAAACCTCTTCTGCACCCTTTCCAATGCTTCCACATCTTTCTTATAATGCGGCGACCAGAACTGTACGCAATACTCCAAGTGCGGCCGCACCAGAGTTTTGTACAGTTGTAACATAACCTCACGGCTCCTAAATTCAATCCCTCTACCAATAAAAGCTAACATACCGTACGCCTTCTTAACAACTTTATCAACTTGGGTGCCAACTTTCAAAGAGCTTTGCACTTGTACCCCAAGATCCCTCTGCTTGACAACACTATTAAGGGTCCTTCCATTAGCCCTATATTTCATATGCCTGTTATTCCTACCAAAGTGAATCACCTCACACTTATCCATATTGAATTCCATTTGCCACCTCACGGCCCAGCTCTGCAACCTATCTATATCCCTCTGCAAATTGTAACATCCATCATCACTATCTACAACTCCCCCCACTTTGGTATCATCAGCAAATTTACTAATCCAACCCTCTACACCCTCATCTAGGTCATTTATAAAAATGACAAACAGCAGTGGCCCCAAAACAGATCCTTGAGGTACACCACTTGTAACTGCACTCCAGGTTGAATATTTCCCATCAACCACCACCCTCTGTCTTCTATCAGCTAGCCAATTCCTAATCCAAACTGCTAAATCACCTTCAATCCCATGCATCTGCACTTTCTGCAGTAGCCTACCATGGGGAACCTTATCAAACGCTTTGCTAAAATCCATATACACTACATCAACTGCCTTACCCTTATCTACCTCTTTGGTCACCTCCTCAAAAAACTCAATAAGGTTTGTGAGGCACGACCTACCCTTCACAAAACCGTGCTGACTATCCCTAATCAATTTATTTCTCTCTAGATGCTTATAAATCCTATCCCTTATAATTCTTTCCAAGACTTTGCCCACAACAGAAGTCAGGCTCACCGGTCTATAATTTCCAGGATGGTCCCTACTCCCCTTTTTGAACAAAGGGACAACATTTGCCATCCTCCAGTCTTCCGGCACTATACCTGTAGCCAACGACGACATGAAGATCAAAGCCAAAGGCTCTGCAATCTCCTCTCTAGCCTCCCAGAGAATCCTAGGGTAAATCCCATCTGGCCCAGGGGACTTATCAATTTTCATACCCTCAAGATTCGCTAACACCTCTTCCTTATGAACCTCAATCCTGCCCAGTCTACAACCTGGTATCGCAGTATTCTCCCCGACAACATTGTCTTTTTCCTGCGTGAATACTGACGAAAAATACTCATTCAGTGTCTCTCCTATCTCCTCAGGCTACATGCACAACTTCCCACTGCTATCTCTGACTGGCCCTAATCTTGCCCTAACCAATCTTTTATTATTTATATACCTGTGAAAAGCTTTAGGATTCTCTTTAATCCTATCCGCCAAAGTCTTCTCTTGTCCTCTTCTAGCTCTTCTCAACTCCCTCTTTAGCTCCTTCCTGGCTAATTTATAGCTCTCCAGTGCCCTAACTGAGCCTTCACGTCTCATCATTATATAAGCCTCCTTCTTCCTCTTCACCAGAGATTCAACTTCCCTAGTACACCATGGTTCCCTCACTCAACCACTTCCTCCCTGCCTGGCAGGTAGTCCAAAGGAAGTGCTGGTTAGGTGCATTGGCCATGCTAAATTCTCCCTCAATATTCTGAACAGGCGCCAAAGTGTGGTGACTAGGGGATTTTCACAGTAATTTCATTGCAGTGTTAATGTAAACCTATTTGTGACACTAATAAATAATAAACGAAAGATTGATACATGCTCAATCTTAATGAAATTATAAATCCCAGCACAGCATCTGTTGACAGTGACTCAGTGTGATTGAGGAAGTGTCTGAACAGTTGAGAATTTGATACAAAGAACCACTGTACTCTTCCTATTGTAATCATGAAAAGGTTTTTAGGTGAGTGCCTGCTTTACATCTCCAATCAGAGGTTTTTCTGTTGACAGGCCTCATGATGTAGTGCCAGAAGCCAGAGATGCAACATTGTAAATTCTCGTTAGATATATTGGAAAAGTTGAGTGCTTTGGAGAAAAAGTCATTCTTGAATAACAAGCGCACTCTTTATAGTAAAAAAAACTAAACATGTTCTTTATCCACACATTGGGAATTGTAACAAAACTGCTAAGCAGGGGAAATTTTCACCTCATTTTAATTCTTTCTCCCTCACTAGCTTCCATGCACAACACCAATCCCTGTGATTCATTATATTTAAGGTACTAACCTCAGGCAGCAAAATCATCTATAAGAATAAGCCTCCAAGAGGAGATATATAGTTAAAACAAGCAGATATAAAAACAAGGATTTTCAAGATGAATATGTTTCAGAGGAAGATAAAGTAACTGCTGGTGGCAGTGCCTGATCTGAAAGCACAGACAATGCTGCACATTAATCACTTTCACTTCATTTTACAATGCAAGTTGTAACTGCCTGTTTGAGAAATCGCATCTCCCACAATCCTAATTTAACAACACTGTTTCAAAAGACAGAATTTTACAGTGAAATGCGTATTAACTCAGCCGTGGGAGCCAAATTGGACAGTGCTCAAAAGTAGACAAGGGAATCACAATATCCTCGCTCTTGGCTGCTTGCTCAATGTCATGGTTTCTGTGTACAGCAAGTCATGGCAGCAAATATCAGCATTGGACCAAAATTATCACTTGTGAGCATTGCTTAGAGTTAGCCTGTACTGTCAGCCTGATGTCAGTTTGTACTGTCAGCCTGATGTCAGCCTGTGCTGCTTAAAGTCAGCCTGTACTGTCAGTCTGATTCAGCCTGTACTGCTTAAAGTCAGCCTGTACTATCAGTCTGATGTAAGCTTATGCTGTCAGCTTGATGTTAGCCTGTACTGCTTAAAGTTAGCCTGTACAGTCAGCTTGATGTTAACCTGATTTCAGCCTGTCATGCTTAAAGCTAGCCTGTACTGTTAACCTAGTGTCAGCCTGTACTATCAGCCTGATGTCATCCTGTGTTGCTTGAAGCCAACTTGTACCTTTAGCTGCATTATAGTAGACCTGCATTATTACAGAATGATTATAGTATAGTAGGAGGCCATTTGCCCCATTGTGTCTGTACCAGCTTTCAAAATGAATATCATGATATTGTGTAATTCTCTTGCCTTTCCCTGAATCTTAATTGCACTGTAAGTGTAAGCATACTTGTGACTAATAAATAAACTTTTACTCATCTAATGCCCTAATGAATGCCTCGATTGAACCTTCCTCCATCACTCTTCCAGGCAGTGTGGTTCACACTCCAACCATTCATTGTGTGAAAACTGAGCACCAGGTTACACAGAGTGCAGTCATTGAACAGTACCAGCTACATCACCCAAACATTGTGCATGGCATTCACTAATACACTTCACTTCCCTCACAGGACAAGCTTGAGCATAGCCAGAGGGTATCAGGATTGACGAGAGGGAAAGAAGGGATTTTGAGCAGTCTAATTCCCATGGAGGACACGGATGGGTGGCCCTTATCATATCAGAAAGACCAATACTGAGCCCAGGGTCAGCAGTAGGCTTGAATCTGTTGAAGATGGCAAATGTCACTTGTCTCTCATCCCATAACCTCTTCTGATTTACAAGCAGATGGCATAATCTAGAATTTACTTTGCCTCATGTCCTCATCACAGTCTTTGCCTTGCGTCTTTTTCTTTCCAAATATTCAGAAAGTGTAACCCACTCTGGCAAAGGTGGAAGAGAAAGGTGATCGTCTCGATGAAGATGCA
Source organism: Sphyrna mokarran (assembly GCA_024679065.1). Lineage (NCBI taxonomy): Eukaryota > Metazoa > Chordata > Chondrichthyes > Carcharhiniformes > Carcharhinidae > Sphyrna > Sphyrna mokarran. The sequence continues at coordinate 28,000,674 of JAGIQG010000019.1, forward strand.
GCACTGCAGCCACTAACTCAGATACTGGCACTGTGTGTAGAGGAGAGCGTAGAGGGGAGATCTACACATGGTAAGACATTAAGGTTAGGTTAGGTGGTCAGGTGCTGGTTAGGTGCATTGACTCAAACAGGTGCTGGACTGTCAAGACTAGGGGAATTTCATAGTAAGTTCATTGCAGTGTTAATGTAAGCCTTACTTGTGACTAATAAATAAGTGCACAGCAGTCAGGGCAGGGGTAAAGATAGCGTGCATTAAAATGTGCAAGTTTAAGAGAAAGCATCAGCTGGTGCATGGAACTCCAAAATGGCAACACAGATTAAATGAGCATACATCCCACAGCTGTTAAACATGTGGGTGCCAGTGGTCTTACCAAGATTGCATCTGGCAAGCTCACATGCATTGTAGGCACCATTGTGGATCATTGAAACACCTAAAAGATAATGGCTGCTACAAAGTCCAATATCTCACCCAATAGCTAAATCAATTTCTTCTTCTATTATAAACAATGGAGACATTTTAGTACAATGTTATTTGACCTCTCTTATCTCATTGTCTACAAAGGAAGGATGTAACTCTATGCAGCATAAATTGACAAAGTATCACAGAAAAGGCTGGTTAGCAAACTGGAGGCTTGTGGAATGGAAGGATCAGCACTAGCTTAGATTAAAAATTGACCAAAGGTAACTGCATCCTTTGCGTCCACTAGAAGATGGTGGACAACGATGTTCCCTAAGGACCAGAGCAAGGACCACTGCTTTGATAGGATTTGCAAGATTATGACTAATTTAGATGAGGTAGACAAAGAAAAAGCTGTTATAAAAACAGAAAATTCCAGAAAAGGTCTGACAGCACCTACGAAGAGAGAAACAGAGTTCATGTTCTGAATCCAGAATGACCCTCCTTGACAGATGACTCTGTATCTCATGTGGACTAGAAACGTTAACTCAGTTTCTCTTCCCACAGGTGTTGCCAGACCTACAGCATTGATCCAGCATTTTCTGGTTTTGTTGCAGATTTCCAGCTTCCGCAGTGTTCTGTTTTTATTTTGAAGGAAATCTGTCCTCATTAGTTGATGAGGCAAGGAGTAGCAAACAAATGCAAGGTTCTGGACAAGAAATTCTGTGAGGATGTGAGGAAGAATGTTTTTACCCAGCAAGTGGTCATGATCTGCAACTCAATGCCAACAAAAATGGTGGAACTGGCAATCATTTGAAAAGGAAAAAAGCGCTTGAGGGAAATAAGTCTGCAAAGCCTATGGGAACAGAATGGAGGAATGAGACTGATTGCTGTATAGAGAGCTAGCATGGACACAATGGATCAAATCATCTCAAAACTCTATCAAAATGACTTGTGAATCTAAGTATAGATTCATAGCATCCCTATAACACAGAAGGAGGCCATTCAGCCCAAACAGCCTGCACCAACAACAATCCCACCTTATCCCCATAACCCCACATATTCACCTTGCTAGTCCCCCAACACTAAGGGGCAATTGAGCTTGACCAATTAACCTAACCTGCATATCTTTGGACTGTAGAAGAAACCGGAGCACCCACAGGAAACTCAGACAGATACAGGGAGAATGTGCAAGCTCCACACAGACAGTGACACAAGCCAGGAATCGAATGCGGGTTCCTGGCACTCTGAGACAGCAATGCCATTAATGTGCCATTGTGCAGGACTAAACTCATCTCTCGGGAACCTATTTTTGCCATGAGAGACAGTGAATAATTGAATAAAAGCAAAATATTGTGCAAAATGCTGAAAATCTAAAATCAAAACAGAAACTGCTGGATAAACTCAGCAGGTCTACAGCGAGAGAAACATAGTTAACATTTTGAGTCCATATGGTCCTTCTATAGAACTGAAATGGGATAGAAATGTGATGAATTGTATACTTGGAGAGGGAGGTAGCAGAATGGAAAGTTAGTGCTAGGTTAGTGCTAAGGAGATAGAGACAACAATGTCATGGATATGAGGCAAAGAGCCTGTTAATGGCGCCATTAGGGACCTAAGATGTTTGGATGGCTCAGTAGCAAAATGATTAGCATTGCTATATCAGCGCCAAAGACCTAGATTCAATTCTGGCCTTGGGTCACTGTCTGTGTGGAGTTTGCACGTTGTCTCTTTGTACCTTCTAGGTGCACTGGTTTCCTCCTACAGTCCAAAGATGTACAGGCTGGGTTAATTGGCCATGCTAAATTAACCCGAATGTCAGGGGGATTAACAGGGTAATTATGTGGGATTATGGGAATAGGTCCTGGGTGGGATTACAGGCGGTGCAGACTAGATGAGTCGAATGGCCACCTTCTGCATTTTAGAGATTTTATGATAATAGTGGCAAAGTGAATGTGTTAATAAAAGAACAAAGGTCAGTGGTCAGAGGGAGCAAATCTAAACAAAGGACAAGTAGGGGAGTTGTGCTGGGATGGGGAACCAATTAACAGAAAACAAAAAAAGGGAGTCAAGATGGAAGGGAAAGTTCACTGTATAAAGTTGAATCCAGATGGCTATAACGTGCCTAATTGGAAGATAAGCTGTTGTTTTTCCGGTTTGTGTTGGGCTTCATTGAAGTCTTTCAAGTGGGAACTCAGTAAGAATTTAGCAACACCAATTTTAAATCCGATTTATTTGATAGTAAATCTGTGAGCTTTCGACACTCTTGTGCCTTTGTCTTTCAAGTGGCCAGGGATGCCATGTGGACATGAGAGAAAGCCGCTGAGTTGAAAAGGCAAGCTCGGGTGATGCTTATGGACTTTGCGAAAATGTTCCACAAAGCAGTTGCGTTTAATCTCCCCCAAAATATAAGATGCTGCATTGGGAGCAGCAAATACAGTGGAGCAAATTGAAGGAGATGCAAGTGAAATGTTGCTTCACCTTAAAAGGAGTTTTTGGGCCTTTGGAGGGTGAGGAGGGAGGAGGTAAATGGGTTACTGTTACAACTGTGATTAAATGGAAAGGCGATGAAAGATTTGGGGTGGTGGAGGAGTGAACCAGAGTGTCACAGAGGGAATAGTTCATGCAAAATGCTGACAGCAGGGCTGAGACGAAAATGTGTTTACTGGTGGCATCATGCTGGAGTTGGTGGAAATGATGGAGGATGATGCTTTGAGTACTGGGGCTGCTGGAGTGAAAAGTGTCAACTCTGTCATGATTCTGGGAGAGAGAGATCAAACGGTCAACCATAGCGGGAGGGAAACCTCAGCTGAGGAAAAAGGCAAACATTTCTGAAACTCTGTTTTCACAGATGGCTTCCTCGGAGAAGGAGAAACTGGGAGAATGGGATTGGGATCCCAACATGGAGCAGTGTGTGAAGAGCTGTCATTGAGATAGCTGTGGGATTGGAATGAATAATTGGAGTTTGGTTACATTTGCATTGAAACTGGTGTAACTTTCACTAGCTGAAGTGCCTGCCTGGCTGTGGTATGACAACATATATTAAAAGTACAGAGCAACAGAAATGTTTGAGTAGAAATAGAAGTTTAATTTTCAGCCTAAGTTTGAGGCAAGAATCACTTCTGCTGCAAAAACTGGTATGTCTAATCTCCAGCACTGGAATATGTATTGTAGGATGGAATCGCAGAAATGACAGTGCAGAGCAAAATCAGTCTGAAACAAAAAAAATGGCTATATTGAGGAACACCTGCTAAAACCAATTTCAATTTCAGCATAAAGAGATGTGGCCTCCCAGAGCTGTGATTACACAGAAATCTGCCATAGTTAAGGTATTTTTTGTGAACCTTTACAAGGTATTTTGTCACAGACATCTGAAAATGGGAAACAATCAAAATGCATAGATCTCAGCTTGTATTTATTGAGATACAATTCTGAAAGCTTCTGATTTGAGGAAGCTTCTCAGCCATAACTAACAGAAACCTTGTGCCTGCTGTCTCTGGCTTTCTAATACGTGCCAGCGACAAGTGATCTTCATGGCTACGGGAACTGGCTTTGTAAATCTAACCTCCTATATCTGGATACATTGTGATATGCAATAAAACTCAGTATATGACATATGGAGTGCTGTATGTTCAGTCACTTCAGTTGTGCCAAATGGTTGTCTGATTTGTTAGTGTTTAAAATATTGCTTAATACTTAAATGAGCTAAAATGGGCATTTCACATGTTTATGTTTCAACACTTCTATTTTCCAAAGTAAGCAAATGTTTGACTTACCAAGCTTTCAAATTTATGAGAGAGAAGATTTGGCGTCTCCCTTCGTGAATAAAGCCAAAATGTCCAGATGTTGTGAATTAATTGTAAAGCCTCCTTCCACTATTCAACAAGAAAGACAATCATCACTGAAAGATGGGCATTGTTTGATTTGTCTCTTTAAAAATACAATTTATAATTTAACTGAAAGTGGACCAATTTATGCAGTGACTTTACCATCAAACACAACAGAAAAACATTTTACGTTCCTCATAGGTTCGAAACAATAAAAACAGACATTAGCCAGAAAAGAAACATTTACGTGAAACAGAACAGGCGCAATAGATGACAGGAAGCAGTAACACAAAACAGAGTGCAGAATGGAGCACAAAATGAAGGCACAGAAAAAGTTTAAAGTTAGTGTCACAAATAGGTTTACATTAACACTGCAATGAAAATATCCTAGTCGCCACACTCCAACACCTGTTCAGGTACATTGAGGGAGGATTTAGTATGGCCAGTCCACTTAATCAGTATTGCAGACTCTGCACAGTGACTCAAGCCAGGAATCAAACCCAGATCCCTGGCACTGTGAGATAGCAGTGCTAACCACTGTGTTTCCATGCTACCACACTGCCCAGAAGTAAATTCCTTCTCATCTGTGAAGATTTTCACACATGTGCCCTTTCTGTCCTCTCCTCTCCATGCACCTACCATGGGTAACTGATCCAAGACAAGGAAAAGCTAAAAACATTCAACATCTCAGCATCTTTTACTCTCTATCATTTTAAGGACAAAGAACAAAAAACAGCACAGGAAACAGGCGCTTCGGTCCAACAAGCCCGTGCCGCCACCTTGATGTTCCCACTTCTACCCACGATCCTTGTCATCCCTGTCTATGTTTATAGATCTATGCATTAGAACCAAATTTGAGACAATTTAGGGAGAATTTGTTCTGCCAATCAATCTAAGAGCACATCTTTGGGGTGTGGGTGGAAACGGGAGCACCTGGAGAAAACCCATGCAAGCACAGGGAGAATGCGCAAACTCCCACGAACAGGCCCAAATCCATGTATCTGCACAGCAAAGCGATAGTCACTGAGCTGTCGCGGTGCCCATCAAATGGTCCAGGTCAAGCGTACACTAATGACATGAAGCACTAGGATGCTCTCAAAAAAAAATCCAAGAGCAGCTCTCTCACGACCCATCGCGTGTATGCCCCTCGTTAGACAACAAAGTGGACCAAAGCACTTGTAGGACAAAATAAATACATCAATGTCATCGATAATTTACATACTTTGATTTTAGACAAGCAGTTATCCTGAATTGCCTGTAGCTTGGCTTTCCATGTTCTTTTTATTATATATTATGTATTGCCAGATATATGACCTGAACAACCTCACTTGACTTATCATGAAATATTCAACATCATTCTCTGAAAATATATGACAAATCAAAATAACTGTTCCCAAACATTTGCCTGTTTATAGTTTTTTTAATAGTCTTTAATATTAAAATTGAATCAAATGTGATGCTCATGTTCTCAAAAAATGAAAGAACAGATCATTAACATGATGCAGGAATGCCCAAACTTCTGGCATTATAGCTGCATGTGTCTGTATTGTGTCTCTGTCTCTCTTTCTCTGGTGTTAAAGACTAGAATCTGCAAAGAAGAAATCTTTTCTCTGAGATTCTGCTGTTTGGGGGTGGACCATTGTTTGCAGGTGGTTATATAGGAGTCAGAAGACATGTGTCTGTCTGGATCTCTGTCTAAAGGGGTTAAAAGACTGGAAATCTTACACCCACATAAGCATATCTATTTTTGGTGTATTTAGTTCTGAAAAAGGGGTTTACATCTATGGGCTGTTGCTTCAATTGGAATAGAGATAGCTGGCTGTTAAGCATTATATTTTGTCAATGTAAAGCTTTGAAATTGGTAAAAGTTAGACTAATTCTTTTTATTATATTCTAATTATATACTTAAATAAAGTTTGTTTTATAAAAGTTTCCCAGTCGGTCAATTGAATCTTATCTGGAGCCGAATATCTTATGCTTATCCTAATGCCAAACTCATAAAAAAAATCTAGGGATAATTTCATACACGTTGGAGTTTTTGGTCTAGTCCTTAACAATATATGAGAAATAATACAGCCCCCTCTCCACACACACACACACACACACACACACACACACAGCAACTGTTCCAGCTATGTCCATTTGTGCTTTTTTGGAAATTGAGTCAATAACATTATATGGCTTGAATAAGGCAATTAGCTCAACAATGTAATTGTCACAGCATGCATTTGCTGATGCATTGACACACTCATGTTCTGACTTAAGCTTTATCCAATAATGAAGTATTATTAACAATGAAAATTGTCCTTTCTAAACCTCCCATGAACACACAATCCAAAGAGGACAAACCGTAACATAAAAAACTTGTCAAGCTTTGAAGGCAAGCTTGCCAGATCTTGGAGGCTACTTCTGATCTGAGAGCCAGTGTGAAGAGCATTTATGAAAGTGAAGCACAAGGTTAAGTTATTGAGCAAGTTAGGCATAAGATTTTTAAAAATTAGTTTACAATATTTCAACTTCTCTCTTAATCCCATATATATATCCCAATAATAAAATTTTACAGAGAGCAAAATAATTTAAAAGTGAAAAATTCAGTGCATTTTATTTCCTGGTTTACTGTCTGTGCGAATACTTCAGTGCAATTGGTTGCTTTCGTTGCGATATCACTGTTGCTGGATTCCTGGAGATTCTTTTGATTTGACATTAGATTCAAACAAATGTGGAATGGATAAAGCCCACAGCTCAGAGATCTGTAGATCTTTGTGGTCAGCTTTCTTTGAAGTCAGCAATGAACATCATTGTTTACCGCTGACAATGGAATTTGGTCCATAAATCAACATCCTTCCAGCTCTTTAAAAACTTTCTATTGCCCGACACAAAAATCATTACTCATATAAGGAAGAAATACAAATTATGTGTAGTTATTTGATTAGAATTATGTTATCTACATGTTTTAAGCCCTATGTGCATGTTTTCCTTTGATGTCCCTATAAGCCATGTTTATGCCTGTCTTATTCATTAACTTGAGTCTAAGTTGAAATGCTTGTGGAGTGGCAGAAACAAAGGTAGTGTAGGTTGTTGTCAGGTCCTGCCTTGGTGATCCTCAACTTAAATTCCCAAGAACATCCTTAGAAAAGCAGAAGCCCAATACGTACCCAGTGCATCTCCGTTGAAGGACATAGCTGAAATGGAGTCTAGTGTAGCCTCCTTGGAACAATACTGACTTCCACAAGTTGTAAAGCCTCCTTTCAGCTGTACCAGTAATCCCTTGATATGTCTGCAAATTGCCCGTGGAATCTGTCTGAAATGGATAAAACCTATCATTGCTACTCTTTCCAAATGATGGCCCAATCAGTCAGACTTGACAGTGACAGAGGCCCGTACTTGGGTGATGACAGTCTCAGTGACACCAATAACAATATTAATGAGATGTCTGCTTTATGCTGTTCTGCATTTGAAGTGAATCTTTGTTTGATGTATAAGAGTCAAAAGACAAGTGTCTGTCTGGATCTCTGTCCAGAGATGTTAAAAGACTGGAAATCGGGCATTCACATGAACATATTTATTTTTGGTGCCAACTGGTTTGGAAGAAGGGATCTTTTGTCAATGGGGTGCTGCTTAAACTAGAACAACAGAGATGCTTGTGGAGCGGCAGAAACAAAGGTGGTGTAGGATATTGTTAGGTCCTGCCTTGGTGATCCTCAACTTGAGTTCCCAAGTACAGGGTCAAGTCACATCCTTACAACAGCAGAAGCCCAGTACATGCCCAGTGTGTCTTCTTTGAAGGACATAACTGAAATGGAGTATAGTGTATAGAGTATGGAGTATAGTACATTGGAACAATGGTCTCAATGGAAAGACACTGAAGATGTGAATAATATAAATGACTTTAAGAAGGGGTTAGGCAAGCAGAAGGGGGATAGAGGTTACGATAAATTATTTCGATAAGATGGGAGGAGCCTGGAATGGAACACAAACACTAGTGAGGGCTGGTTTGGCTGAAGCGCAGGAAAGTGGGATTAGCGCACCTTTAGTAGTAGATATTGTCGATGCTAACTCATGGGTCTAAGGGTCTTTTCTGCACTGTATGACTCAATGGCCGGAATTTTACCGCCAAATTGGGGCAGGCGTGGCTCACAAGATGGAATTCCCTGTTGACCTTGAATGGAATTTTATGAGCCTCAGCCAAGCAAGGTCGTAAAATATCAGCCTACGTCTCTATAAATGGTCTGTTCCTGTGTTTCATAGTGTAGTTAAAACTGTGCAATGCTATGAATAAAAAAACCTAAATGTTCAAACAGCATATTTTCTTCTCAAAATATGAATACAATGATGTTGTAAATATAACATAAAAATGACAAATTTGTACCAAGCGTTGGTTAGGCTGATGTTGGAGTACCGTGATTGTTGTAGAAACCCCAATATAGAAAGAATGTTAAAACCATAGCGATTCGAAAGTTGGATTCACCAGAGAAAGAAACATTAGAAATAGATGCAGAAATGTTAAGACATTTGGACTATTTGCATTGGAGGAGCTAAAGTTAAAAAGGAGCTACAGGAATAGTTTTTAATTTAAGGAGTTTAGGTAATTCTTCCTTCAGTTTGGAAGGAAAATTATCAATTTAAAATAGTTGTCAAAAGAAGGAGAAGAATCATAAGGTAACGTTTCTTTATAAGAGAAGTTTTACTACATTGGATACTTTCCCACAGGGAATAGTTGAAGAGACTGTTATATTTTTAAAAGGGAACACTAGCTAATTATTTGAAACAATGTAAAATTCAGAAATATGACGACAGCAAAAGCAATTGAATTAGTTTTGAAATGTTCTGCAAACGTTGGTACATATACAATTGTCCAAATGACCTCCTTCTGTGTGATATACATCAATGGGCCACAATCCTCCAAATGAACAATCAAGGCCAGGATTCTCCGCTCTTATTCAGTCCATCACCGCTACCAGTGAGAACGGAAAAGGAGCATTATTTGATGTTCAGCCAAATCTCTATTCGTTGCAGTGGGACCGGAGAATACCAGCCATGGGCAGACTTGGAGAATTTCAGCCAAAGTGTCATCTCCAGTGGGAAATGTAGAGTGATTCCTGACTGGTTGATCAGAATGATCCCATTCACAATCTTCATCAACTGAATTGTCTTTTTAGAAGAGGAATGATTTGTGCCACAAAGAGGGGGCAGAGCCTAAAGATGCCGGTAAGGCCTGCTCCTTAGAGATCAGAGAACCCTCTTAAAGGCTGCCTTTAAGGCTGCTCAGACTAACTAGTAAATCTTTTCTGTACCCTCTCCAAAGCCTCCACATCCTTCTGGCAGAATGGTGACCAGAGTTGAACACTATATTCCAACTGCAGCCTAGCTAAGGTTCCATAAAGCTGCAACATGACTTGCCAATTTTTAAATTCAATGCCCCAACCACTGAAGGCAAGCATGCCTTGACTACCTTCTCCACCTGCATTGCCACATTCAGTGACCTGTGTACCTGGAGAAGATTTGTGCAAGCGATCTATTGGTTCAGTGTAAGCATCTTGATGGTGAATATGCTCATTCTTCATAGTTTCACTGTTCTTTCTTATGTTGCATTGACATTGCAGCATCATTTTCATGATAGGTCATTGATAGCCATTTGCACCTATTGCTCAGATGGTCCCGCCTGCCCTTTCACCACCTTAAGACTCACAAAGCATTTTATCGCTAATAAGGTATTTTTGGAGGGTAGTGGCTGTTATAAGATAGGAATCAAGGCAACAATTTGCACACAGCAGGATTTCACAAGCTGCAACATGACACTAAGCAGGTAGCCTGCTTACGTGATCTTGATCATGGGATAGATATTGGCCAGAATCAGGGATAACTCACTTCTCACCTTTCAAAGTTGTGCAAAGGGATCTTTAAAATCCTCATGTGAAAACAGACAGAGGCTCGGTTTGGTGGCACATCTAAAAGATAGCACTCACAACACAGCGCAGTGCTGGCAGCTTAGACAATTATGTTCAAGTGTCTGAAAAAGGACTTCAACACACAACCTTCTGACTCAGAAAGGAATGTGTTTCCGACTAGTGATTTACGAAAGTGTTCCTGCTGCCAGGGCTATGGGATCCATAGTACTGATATTGCAAGATGGATCGCTGAACAGCACTGATTGCAGTGAAAGGATTTTGTGCTGGCAGAGGTATCATTGACACCTTGTTTATATCACAGCAGTGTCACTCGAGTTCCCAGTGTCAAAGCTGTCAAGGCAAAGGAGTTAATCTGTTATGTTCATTTAGAAGAACATATGCGTTCCCAAAATAAAATGTAGTCAAAATTAAATCATAGGGCTGAATGATTTGTTCTTATTTAGGAATTTATTTCATGAATCAGCTTCTACATTTTAATATAAATGCAGCTGAATGTTCCTCTGAAAGACATTTCATTCAAGCTGAAATGAATCAATGGGCTCTGGTGATATTAGGCAGGAACCCAGCAGAGAAGAATCGCTGGAAGCCACTGATTTTAATACAGCTAGCCTTTTTGAACCTGATCTGAAACTAATGAAATTCCTGCTAATTATTACTGTCTGTAACAAAAGCTCATTAGATTTTCTGTGGAGAAAGGCAATGCTCAATCAATTGATAAGAAATCAGAGAATCCCTACAGTGCAGAAGGAGGCCATTCGGCCCACTGAGTCTGCACCAAGTCTCTGACAGAATGTCTTAGCCAGTCACTCTCCCCAGCCCTATCCCATAATACTACCATTATCAATCCATCTAACCTACATATCTTGGGACAATAAGAAGCAAGTTAGCATGGCAATTCCACTTAACTTGCACATCTTTGGACTGTAGGAGGAAACTAGAGCATCTGGAGGAAACCAACGCAAACGCTGGGAGAACATGCAAACATTGCATTGACTCAGCACTGGAATCAAACCGTGATCCCTGGCGCTGTGAGGCAGCAGTGCCAACCACCGTACCATCCATGGTGGATAATGTGCAAATAGGGACTACAAGGATGACTTCCCAATGTTAACTTCGCTTTAGTTTGATTTAACAATTCCAAACTGTAAATTGGAATGTTTCAAGCCAAGTATTTCAACAAGAAAAAGTAAGCCCCTTAAAGAGAGGGATACAGAGTAAAGAAATGCAGAATTTCACTAAACATACTTAAACTTTGCTACAATCCTATTGTAATGGAAGCATAGGAAACTGGAGGTGAGGATCCTCTCACACTCGAGGAGGAGAAAAGGAACTAGGCCTCTTTTAAGGTGAAAGAGGAAATTTGGTGGTATGGTGGCACTGCTGCTTCACAGCTCCAGGACCTGGGTTCAATTCCCAACTTGGCTCACTGTATGTGCAGAGTCTGCACATTCTCCTCTTGTCTGCATGGATTTCATTCAGGTGCTCCAGTTTCCTCCCACTATTCAAAGATGTGCTGATTAGATGGATTGGCCATGCTAAATTGCCCCTCAGTGTCCCAGGATGTATAGGTTAGAGGGGGTGGTGAGGTGAATTTGGGGATTGCGGGAGAAGGACCTAAGTGGGATTGTTGTTAATACAGATAATGAGCCAAATGGCCTCCTTCTGCACTGTAGGGATTCTATGATAAAGATAACCCAAAAGATTAAGTGAACAGAGAGATTATTGAGATAACTCAAATAAAATCAGAAAATCCAGAAACAAGCATAAAAGTTCACTGCTGAGTGCTATCCTACAAAACATTTAGTGCATGATTATTTTCCAACAAAATATGCAAAGAATTGATTATTTGTACACACAGACCTTGCAAATAAAGTAAACATAGCTATAATTGAAAGAATAACTCATTGTGATAGCAGAGAACTGAAATTTATTTTGCCTCGTGTGACTGCTTGCTAGCCCCTTCACCCCAAAGTGAATTAATAGGATATTTCCATATTGCTGCTGTCACTGCTTTACAACTTTAATAATAAAATGCTATCGCTAATAACATGAGCAGAATTAATTCAGTGAGACACAGGTGAAGCTATTTTTTTCAGTGTTCTACTGAAATTGTAGATCTGCTGCAGTATTTTTCAATGTTTACTTGGAACATAAATACACCAAAGTTCGTTAGTTCAAATAATCTATTATTAATAACTCTCATTAATTCCTGCATAGCTTCCACCTTCTTTTCAGTGAAACATAGAGTCAGAATAGGGTGATCTTTATTTCATTAGCTGCACCATCCCAGGAGATATAAAATCATTTCCTTACAGAATTAATAAAGTGAGGTCCAACACCCAGAAATGATGAGGCAAAAATGTGAAAACTGCTCTTGGAATGCACCGGGGTTATTGGGGAGCTGGTGCTGTTTTGTTTGGATTCTAAATCCATGGTCTGCCCGGATCTTTAGGCAACTCCAAATTTGACTCTCAACATATGGATTGCAATTTCCATTTCAATTTCAGAAATTAATGAATCAAAATGCAGATCGCCATATTTTAATAGCAAAGCAAAAAATTGCCTTGGTTTTCAGATGTTGCTGCAGTGTTGCTGAAGCCATTCACTTTAATTTGTCTTCAGTCTCCAATAAACAATCAAATGTACAAAACTGTCCATGAAATAATGCTTTGCCAATCTACGTCATTATTTCAGTAGCGCACCTACTAACCCAGCTAGATTTTAAAAAAAATGAGTATTGTTCAAAAAACATACTGTCAAAGCTTTTTGTCTTGTATTCATCAGGACAGATGCAAGAGTGCCAAATTTCAAAGGGAACCATTTATACTACATGAGAAAAACATGCTGATTGATTGACAAGTGGACTCTGATTGGTTGAAGACGTTCCATGGAGAATTCCCCAGGGGAAATAAAATGAAAAAATTACACCAGTTCAGTTCATACTTGAGAAGATGAAAGGGTTATTAAGAAGATAACATCTGGGGACAGAAGTAGGCAATTCAGCCCCTCAAGCCCGCTCCACTGTTCAACAAAATCATGGCTAATCTTTTCTCGGCATCAACTCCACTTTCTTGCCTATTCTCCATAACAGTTCAACCCATTACTAATTAAAAACCTGCTTATATTTTCCTTAATTGACTCAATGTCTCAGCATCCACCTGACTCTGAGTTAGTGAATTTCACAGATTCACCACCTTTAAGAGAAGTAGTTTCTCCTCGTCTGTTTTAAATCTGTTACCCCTTATCCTAAACCAATGACCTCTTGTTCTTGACTGCCCCACAAGAGGCAGTGTTTGCTCTACACTGACTTTGTCAATAGCTTTTGTCATCTTATTGACCTCACTTATATATTCTCTCATTCTACTAAACTCTAAAGCATATAAGCCAAAACTATTCAAGTTTTCTTCACAAGACAAACTCCTCAATTCTGGAATCAATCTAGTGAACCTCCTCTGAACTGCCTCGAACACCCCTGTATCCTTTCTCAAATAAGGGGAGCAAAACTGTATACGGTTGTCCAGGTACAGTCTCACCAATGCCTTGTATAGTTGCAGCAACACTTTCTTATTTTTATACTCTGTTCCTTCAGCTACAAATGCCAAAATTCCATTTGCTTTCCTTGTTACCTGCTGTCCCCATATACCAGTTTTCTGCATCGCATACATACCCAGTTCCCTCTGCAAATAAGCTCCTGGAAGTCTCTCTCCAGTCAGCCTTTCTATTTTTCTGACCAAGATGGATAACCTCAGACATATCCACATTAAATGTCATCTGCCACACTTTGGCCCACTCTCAGAACCTACCCGTTCCTATTTATTAATTTCCTACAATTGTAGAATCAAACAACTATAGAATCACTATAGTGCAGAGGAAAGCCATTCAGCCCATCAGGTCCACACCAACTCTCCAAGCCCATAACCCATCCCATCACTGTAATCCAATATATTTATCCAATCCCCTTAACTTGCACATTTTTGGATACTAAGAGGCAATTTAAAATGGTCAATGCACCTAACCTGCTCATCCTTGGAATGTACGTTCTCCCTATGTCTGTGAGGAAACCCACGTAGACATGGGGAGGATGTACAGACTCCACAGAGACAATCATCTAAGGCTGGAATGGTACTATGAGGCAGCAGTGTTAACCACTATGTCACTCCATTTTAGTATCATCTGCAAATTTGGCTATTGTACCTTCTAGCCCTGCATCTGAGGCATTAATATAGATTATAAATAATTGGAGCCTGAAGACCAAACACTATGGCACTCCACTAGTTACATCTTGCCATCCAGATAAAGAACCATTTATCCTGATGCTCTGCTAACTGTCAGTTAGTCCATCTTCTATCCAAGCTAATAAATTATCCCAAACCCCATGTTATCTTAGCTTGTGAATTAACCTTCTATGCAGCATCTTATCAAACACTTTCCTGAAGTTCAAAAATACTAGGTCTACAGGATTCCCATTATTCACTTGGCTTGAGACATCTTCAAAGAAATCAAGCAAATTAGTCAAACACCATTTCCACTTTATAAAGCCATGCTGAATCTAATGGAATGTGTTTTGACTTTCCAAATGTCCTGTTATTACTTCTTTAATAATGTATTCTAACAATTTCCCAACAACAGACATTAAACTAACTAGTCTACAATTTTCTATTTTCTGCCTTCCCCCATTAGCATTAGCATTTTTCCAATCCTCTGGAATCTTATCCATATCCAGGAACTCATCCACATGCAGTGGAGCTAGATCAGCTATGATCTTATTGAATGGCAGAGCAGGCTCGAGGGGCAGATGGCCTGCTCGTCCTCCTAGTTCTTATGTTCTAATGAAATTTTAGAATATTATAACCAATTAATTCATCATATCCTCTGCCAGTTCCTTTAATACCCTAAAGTATAGATCATCAGGCCCTGGGGACTTGTTTGCCTTCAATCCCAGTAATTTGTTAAGTACTATTTCCCTATTGATAATGATTGTTCTAAGTTCCTCCCTCTATTTCCTCTCCATTACTAGTTACTACTGAGATGATACTAGTGTCCTCCATATTGGAAACAAAAGCAAAATATTGAGGTAAGTTTGATAACCTTAATTTGAGCTAGAAGAGGTCCAAGTATTCTGTTTAAATGTTGGTTAAGTTTCTTTTGGTGCAGCTGGAACAGTTGTCCTCTGCCTAGGTTTACCTTTAACATTTCCAGTCTCAGTCAGCCGGGACCCTCAGCTCACTTCCTGGTTTACCATCTGCAGTTTTCTGATGGAATTGACCCCAGCCACAGTTCCTGCTCACTGACATTACATAATCCCCAGTGACTTCCAGCAGGAGACAGTTCAGCTCCATTGTAAACACACAACTACCTCCACAAACTGTGGCTGGTCAACATTCTAAATTCACAGCAAAACACCCATTGAGAAATATTATCCAGTCTTTACAACATTGTTTTATTTGCTCTTTCAAAGTGCAAAGAATTTTTTAAAAATCCTTTCCACGAGCTCACTTATAATCATTTTTTTTAAAGTTTCTCCAGATTTTCGCACTCCCAGCACTGTTCCAGATCTGTTCTGCTATTAAAAATCTCCCAGCAGCAACAGTATGTGAATGTCGCCCATTAGGGGCAGAGAATCTGCTGTGAACAGGATCCACAATTATTGGCCTCATTGAACATAAATGCCTTCCAGTATAATTGAAACAGTGCCGTCTAAGAAATTCAGGGATGCATCGTTCTTAACAATTACAGCATGAGCATCATTATAATATTAGAATTTTAATTTGGAATTATTCATGATGTGGTCCAAAAGGCGACAATTTCGTGTAAGAGCACAGACAATACTGAGGCAGTTTTACCTGAAAATTAATGCTGGGCATAAGAGGATTTACCTTGATAAAATTTCTGATCTAAACTGGACTGACAATGCAACTTTCACTGCAGCATTTTACTATCCTGAGGTTTCACATCGTCAGGAGTTGGTATATTTGCAGCTCAGGCAACACAAAGATCTTATCCCGAGAGACAAGAGATATGCAAATTTCAAAAGCTCAGGGAAATAAATAACTCAAGGTCAAGCATCGGATATGCCGCTGATTCTACATTTGCTTGCTTGCGTAGGGACAAGCATAAATAAACATTAAGAATAGGCAGTATGATTTTTTTTGTGTATAGAACATTTCCCTGCAACATTTGATCATTTATGGACGGTAATTCAGGCAGAATGTTATTTCCTCATCTTAATTTGTTGAAAATGTGAATTTCTAATGGTCAGCTTACAAACTAGTCAATTATATTCCCACAGATGCTCCCAGCATATAGGGCATGACAAAGCTGAAAAGGACAAGTCACTAAGCCTCATATGACAGCACCTTCCAAATCCACAACCTCTACCGCCTTGAAGGACAAGGGCATTTGACGTACTGGAATACTACCTACCTGCAAGTTCTTCTCCAAGTTATTCACCATCCTGACATGGAATCATGTCACTCACCATTCCTTCACTGTCACTGGATCAAAATCTTGAGACATTCTTCCTAACTGCATTGTGGACGTACCTATACCAGAATTACTTCAGCGATTCATGAAGACGTCTTACCACCAGCTTCTCAAGGGTCACTAGAAATGAAGAATGAATTCTGGTCTTAGCAATGACACACATTCCATGAGACAATAAAGAATGTGAGCTGAACTGAGAATTGTCTCTGCGTTTTTCAGCATTGGTATGTGTCAGTTGGATATTAAACAGATACAAAACTTGATAAGCCTCATAATACAAATCGCTAGGCAGCTTATATAGAAGAAAAATTGATGTCAGTTCAGGTTAGGAGAGATAGAATGGCTCTCCTCCCCACTCCTCATACGACTATTTAAAAAGGATATGTTTGCCAATTCAGCGAATGTTTAACTATTTATGTGCTGTGACTGTAAAATACAAGTTTTCCTCAGTTTTTGAAAAGGAAGAACAGTATTGCTTGTCCCATAACTTTCTGGTTCCCCAACATAGGATTTGAGATGTATTCCATAGATGTGCTGGAGAACCCTCTTGCAAGTTCCCACACGAGGACTTACTTAGCAATTGTCCAGAAGGGCTAGCTTCCTTGCTCTCAGAACCACCTAACAAAGCAATTTAAATTGCTAATTTCAGAACGCTCTGCCAATTTTACACATAGTTACTCTGAAAAGGTTAGAAGGAAAAAAATTATTTTTAACCTAATTTTAATCATCCAGACTGAGCCCCATACTCAACACATCAGAAGACACCCAGCAAAGGACTTCACCACCATGGTACTTGCCATCTGCATGGGATGCCCCACCCTCCCTTATCTGACTGGCTCAACACTATACCAGCCTGAGAACTGATAAGTTGCTATGGAGTGGTAGTCTGCTGCTAATGGAAATTATTCAAAGGTTTATCATGGCTGGAAGGCAGGCCCATTGAACTCTTAAAATCAGACAATGCAGGGTGCCTATGATTTGAGTCAAGCTGCAAATTCACGAACTCAAACATTTGCCACTAACTAAAGATGCCATATATGCCTGGGCTTATCACAATAGATGATGCAGTTTCAGAAGATATTGAGGATTCAACATGCAAATCTAGTGATCAAGAAAGTACATATTGCTCTCTCAATATCCCACACTCACTTTCATTTGAAGTGGTTTTGATAAATTATCTTGGGTCCTGCATTCCTGGGATTGAGTTGCTGGAGATAAACAATGCATTCTTCACACAGACAAGAAATACAATAGGTTTGTTTCATTTTATTCCCTTCCATAAGCAAATTTCACCACTTATATATCTCAGTGATATCACTCAAAGACCATGCCCACCTGAGCCAAATTGCACTTTTATTACATCTAGTTTCACAAGTGTACATAATAAACCACCACAACTCTAGTTAACTGGAATCAAAGCTACAACACGGCAATAAGCAATTGCTTAACAGACTTTATTAAAAGTGTATATTTTTGGGCATTGCAATTGAGTGTGCTTGTAATTAGTCAGAGGAAAGTTTACAATTTCTACCTGTCTTTATTAGCTTGCAACGTCCTGCCCATTTACTTGAAAGGATCTTTAGCTTCAAACTTTGCTGTCAGGAAGATTAAGAGTAAACAAGAACACACGCATTGCTACTTTACCTATTGAATCCAATATACTGCAACCTTCATGGCCATGGCAAAACTGAAGACCTAAATATGCAACTAATTGTTCAGCCATAGCATTATGCACAGTGTCATTACATTATACTTAACTAGGAGTAATTGAAGGGACCAAGTTGTATTAACAGTGACATATAGAGAGGTTAGATTTATAGGAAAACTTGATGAGAGCTGAGGCGTTCAAAACTGGTAATATTTGGGGCAAGATTGCGTGAGTGGATTGCATTGCTCAGTCATACTGGTAATGCCACTCAAACTTAAATGTTAACACAGGAAGTGAGAAGCCTTTAAATGTGGTTGTATACTGGTACAATAAGACTCTTGTCCTACTTATTTTGTTTTTTAATTAAAGTTTTACCATTATTAAAAGCAACTAAACGTACACAAGCAAGAAAACCTGTTGCAAACCTAGTTATCATAGAGTCAGAGTTTTACAGCATGGAAACAGGCCCTTCGACCTGATCATAAATCAATGAGTGGTTTGAAAATTTACCCATAAATAATGAAAAACCAAATCATGTATAAATTTTACATTCTTTCCGCCCATCTTTTTTCCTACAGCTGGCCAAAATGCAGGTTAAAAAATATTGGAAGTGGTTTTGCAATGTAAATACATTTACCAATGAAATTGTTTTTTGTATCCTTATCATCTTTCAGTAATGTTTATAATCGGAAGCTTGTGGTTCTGATATTTGTAGCCTTGCTTTGGAGGTTTGAGCCAGAATAAGTCTGAAACCTGGATTTTATGCAAGCTAATGTCAACTGAACAGACCCAATGAGGTAGAGATACCAGCACATCACAGTTTTAAAGAAAATCTTTTTCAATGGGAAGGGAAGGAAAGGCAGAATAATTCTACACATAACCTGGGGCAAGATTAAAATAGATTGTATCAGAAACCTTACAATCCAGAAAACGTGTAGCGATTGGATTTGCTCATTCCAGACACAAAATGATATTTTTGATCATCGATAGGCTGCCAAAAACAAAGGAAGGGACTAGTAAATCTGCAAAGTTTATTAAAATGGGTATTTACTGATGGGCCTGAAATATCTTTCACCAGTTCCAGTAAGCAATGCAAGTGTACTCTCCTGCACCCCAGAATGATCTGCCTTGTTTTCCTTCTCACCACTATCAAACCCCCTTCCCAATGCTGATTTCACTCCCAACCCCTAATATACCACCTTCATAGCCTTCAGCCTCACTTGAAAGGCCCTCAGCATGTCAATCAGGCTACTGTGGGCAGCAGAAGCGCCATAGAGAAAGGGACTGTACTGTTATATTCTTCTACATATTCCGCAACAGCTGACTCATGACCAACAGCAAGCATCCACACTAAGTGTACTAGTCTATGCAGAGCGGTCTTCCAAGTCTATACAGAATTATTGAAACCCTATTATACATAAAGGCCATTTGGCCCATTGAGTCTGCACTGATCACAATCCCACCCAGGCCATAGTCCCATTTCCCTATATATTTACCCACTAATCCCTCTGACCTACACATCTCAGGACACTAAAGGCAATTTTTAGCATGGCCAATCAACATAACCTGCATATCTGTGGACTGTGGGAGGAAATCAGAGTACCCGGAGGAAACCCATGCAGACACGAGGAGAATGTGCAAACTCGAGTGACCTAAACCGGGAATCGAACCATGTCCCTGGAGCTGTGAAGCAGCAGTGCTAGCTATTGTGCTGCCTCATGTGAGATTCACCTGATGAAGGAGCAGCACTCCAAAGGCTCATGCTACCAAATAAACCTTTTGGACTTTAACCTCATGTTTTAAGACTACTTAGAGTGAAAAATAGAATTTGAGGGTATTCTGGGGACTCTTCATTCTGGTGTCATCTTAGTTCAGGATTTCCCCAAAGAGGGATGGGTACACCATTCCTGGAGGCACTGGACGACCAGAATGAAAGCTTGGAGTGGAAGGAGCAAGCTTCTGTTCCACCTCCTTGTCCCAAAAATCAATTTAATATTTGGCCAACAGATAGAGGACATATCAGGTATTAAACTGATGAAAACAGAAACTACACTTGATCTTAGACAAAAGGTTGAGAAGCAATCACAGAGATTTTATGGTTCTATTAGAACAGGTTAAAGGCAAGATATGATTTGTTACAATGGTTTAATATCTTGAAGAGTGAATCAGGGTAAATAGAAAGAGTTTCCAGTGCCTGAGCTGTCTAGAACAAAAGAATATAGCTCCAAGCTGTAAGTATTGTTAGGGCAGAGAACAGAAAGAAGGTTTCTGCCAATTATTGAGGCTGAGTGTGTGCTACATTAGTGATTGAATCAGAAGCTAGGTCAATATTCAAAAATGTTAGCGAGGTGTGAAAGGCAAGGGTGCAATGGGCAAGAGAGTTGTGGGAACATGGTGACCGCATGAGATTAGGACTACTGCTTGGATGGCAAACATGATGATCTTCTTAAAAGCAAGGAGTTGGATTAAGTAGTTGGAGAGTAAACCTGGCACATCATACTGTCAGAACATCAACATGCTTAGCAGAGGCATCTAACAATCTGTTATCTTTGTGATAAATGCATCCATGAGCTTCTCACACTGGTTACCTTCACTTCCCACTTTGCAAACTCTTATCATCATCTTACACCTTCATTCTACCTCATTCCCAATTATATGAAAAATTATAATAATTAACATCTCCCTTTTCTGACATGTTAAATTAGACTAGAGCTATAATCCCACTGTGATTGAAAATAAACTGAGGTTCAACTAGGAAATACATATTGAATCTCAACTTTTTTTTTTAACAAAACCACTTTAGACATGTTAAAATTTTAGAATTGTTTTATTAAGCTCATTTACTGACATCCATAATGGTACAGACCAAGTTCAAAAAAGCAGTAATGATCACCAATTTGAGTCAGTAGTTTTTTTTTGCCTTGTCAAAATCCTTACATTTTCAGAAATAATAGAAGGTGGTCCCACAAATAAATTCCACCACTTATTTTTGTACCAAGTATGATCAAGTTTGTAGATCGAGCTGCTTCTTCTATCAGAACATGTTTAATGAAATAAGACCTGGTTGACAAAAATTGTTCACCAGAAAGGCACAAGTACTTGGACTATTTGTAAGTAATCCTTTCCCAATGTTAGTTATTCAAGTCCCAATTACCTTTTGCAATAAGTGCAAAAAGGAAAATTTATTTCAAAAAACCAACTTGGATAATCTAAACAGCAATATACATACATTTGTTGGGCAAACATACAAGAATTAATGTTTCAGTAAGTTTATGAATGCCTTTTTGATGCATCTTTTAATCTCAGTAAAGGTTGTAAATGTTTTCATACTTATATCTGTAGGTCAATTAAACAAAAATAAACTTTACATAAATTCATCTGTATAGTTAGTACATATAGCCAATAAGCTTGGCCAATGTTACTCAAATGCACAAAATAGCTCCAAGAATTCATTTTCTTTCTGTCCTTGTTCTTAGTTTGCAATATTCTTTAGAACCTCTACAACAGTTTTAACAGTATAAAATGATATTGGTAGTGATTGCAGTCCAGTTACACAAAGAATGCATGTATTTCTGACTTACTTTCAGTAAGAGTTAAATGTGTTGGTCAAATGTACGCACATCAACAAGAAATTAGTTTACACTGAAAACTTTCCTGAACTAGGTAAGCACCTACAGACAATTCACTAAATGTTAACTTCAACAGATATCTCATGGATACATTTTTGCTATCACAAAATGGGACTACATAGACAGCAGGTTCAAAAAGCATATCAGAAAAACTCAGTCGACATTTAAAATTTATTTTCAAATGAGTACAGATAAAAAGTTAAAGATTTAAATTCTAATACACCAAATGCAACTGTCAGAAATAGGCTATGGGGTGATACCCTGTACAGCAGAAAGCATCTAAAGTAGATTTCAACAAACTTGACTGAAACCATATGCAGTCAGAACACTGCTTAAAAATAATCCCAAATCGCCTTCTGTAGCAATGTAAACGCAAAACGTACCTTAATTTCTGGTATTAATCAGGGATCTCAAATCGTTACTGTAAGTTTCTATGTTACAAAAGAAAGGTTATTCTCCTTTCTCAAGTAGAGTAGACTTTTGTGATGAAACATATACTGGAGCTCAAATACTCAGAAGTATTTCAACACTGCCTGAGCCACTGCAAATTATATTCAGTGATATGTCTGATCACACTGCTTTTCCATCTCTCCCCGTAAATGCTCATGGATACTTTCAAAAGAATACATATACAAATGTTAACTCCTATTTACAAACAAAAGCTCATTTTATTTCAGCTTAAAATGTATAAAAGTTTGGCAGTACCTTTAAGGCAATGCACAACAAGACTATTAATACTCAATCTGCTGTAATGAGCAGTGAGCTAATTGATAAAACCCTTCCGAAATGGAACCGTGCATAGCAGTGTACTTGCACTCAGTGAGAAAATAAGGTGACCACGATAAACCAATTAGCTTAAGGTATTGATTCTACATTCTGCCAAGCAAAGTATCTTATACAATTAAAAAGGCATGCAGAACTAACAAAGGTGGGAAAAAAAAAGTGTTGTGTAATCAGCCATTTCTTAGGTAAGCTAAGGACCATCTCCCTTTGAGAACGAAGGCATAGGAATAAAAAGAAAAATGTTTTATAATAAACATAGCTACAATTACAGGCATACATACAAAATAAAACACAAAAATGCGCAATGTCAACTATCTTAATTACTTAAAAAATTTACAAGACAAACATAAATAAAGCTGTTACAACTGATAAATTGTACAGTACTGGTCCATTCAGTATATCATCCCTTATATTCAGAAGTAGATTCAAGTTGACTGATAGTTTTCAATCTGCAAAAAGAGAGATATTTTGTTTTTATATCTTCCATTTAGAACAATTCAAAATCCTGAAGGCATTCTCCTTACAGGAACTAATCATTTACAAGTTGTATATTGGAAAAATCGCACTTCAATAACTGTAATTTTTACATTTCTAATGATTGATATAATGAAGCCATTAATTCACGAGAACATTTAAATATCAAGTAAGCTGATTTTATAAAAACACTAAGTTTGCAGGCATTTTATAAATCTCAGTAGGAAACAAGTGTTAGTATATGAAAAGACCACTGAATGAGGAAACTAAATCCTACTTCTGACCAAGGTGCTTTTGATTGTGTAAAATGGAGCAGCTTATTTATAGAAAATGGGAAGATAAACCACATATGCTTTGATTTTTATTAAAAATTCTGAAATCTAAGTGATGGCCAGGGTCATTAGTAACCACATGGTTCAAAAGTAAAGGCAAATGAGGAAACAAATTATAAAACAGTAATTTAGGAATATCAATTCATGTTTTAAAAGCCTCAAAACCAATAGGGAAAACTGACAAGTTAAAGTATGAATTAATAAAAGGATGCACCATGTCTTGATTTTGGCACAAAAATATAAACAGGAAGAAGAACAACTATTGCAAAAAATTTACAATGTAGAAGAGGCAAAATGCAGAAGCACACAGGCAACAGTCGGATCAAAATGAGTGTTAGCTGTTGGTACAAGGAGGTAAAAGCTAAGGCTTGAAGCCATTCAGTCCATTGTGACTATAACAGCTCTTTGTTAAGAGTTTCCAATTAGGTCTACTTCACTGCTTTATTCCCAGAACTCTCCAATTCCTTTTTAAAAGTTATTATTGAACATGCTTCCATTACCCTTCCTGGCAATGTGGCCCAAATTACCACAGCTTGCTACACAATTCATAACCATGAACCTTATGTCATGCATGGTTCTTTTGCTAATTAGCTTAAATCTATGTCCTCTTGTAAGAGCTGTACATTTAAAATTGTACTAATTCATTTATATTGCCATTCCATGTTACCAAAATCTATCACTTCATATCACTTCTAAATTAAATTTCATCTGCTATTTGATTGCCCATTTCACCAATCCATGAACTCTGCAAGCCTGTTGCTCTCCAGTTTATTGTTTACTACATTTCCAAATTGAGTTATTTGCAAATTTTGAAATTATGTCCCGTAAACCCAAATCATTAATATATTTTAAAAAGACTTGTAATCCTAACCCTCCCCTACACTCTTAGTTTTAACAGAAGAGTTTAAAGGACACCCCAGAGTAGGAATAGCTCTTAAATGCTGGACAAAGTTTGACTTTACGGATTTGAGAGCTGCTGAGGAGAAAAGTATGGGCACAAGGTAGGAAACAGGTACTGGGTACGTTAGCAATGGATTAATGCGAGGTTACATTTGATCTTGAGCTAGTTATACAAAAATAGCTAATGACACAAAGTTAAGTACAAAGACAGTGGTCAAACTCAAAACTAGAAGAAGCCAGATCTGTGAAAAACTAATGGGTGGCATGGTAGCACAATGGTTAGCACTGCTGCTTCACAGCTCTAGGGACCTGGGTTTGATTCCTGGCTTGGGTCTGCACATTCTTCTTGTGTCTATGTGGGTTTCTTCCTGGTACTCCGGTTTCCATCCACAGTCCAAAGATGTGCAGGTTAGGTTGATTGGCTAAATTGACAATAGACACATAGGTTAGAGGACTAGTGGGTTAAAAAATATGTATGGATATGGGGGTAGGGCCTGGGTGGGATCGTGGTCGGTGCAGACTCGATGGGCTGAATAGCCTCTTTCTGTATTGTAGGGTTTCTATGATCAACTGAAAATATGATTTTCGTCATCTCATTTGTGCCTTCAGGGAGACAAAGATAATAGCAACAAGATACTGAGAAAAGAGGGCAGGCAAGTGAACAACAGCGGACAAGAGAGAAGGCGTGAGAAACAGAGCTCTCATCTTTGAGCTTCTTAGCTAAGTTCAGGATGCATCCAACTACACCTGAGCCCACAATTGCTGCATCAAGATTATTTTGGGGACTTGTGAACAAATAGTGTATTGTGTTAGAAAGCTATCAAGCATATGAATTTTAAAAGACTAAAGTAGGCCAATTGCCATAAACCAGCAAATAATAGGACAGTTAATGTGATAGAATTGAATATACCTTTAAACGAAAATACAAATAGAAGTCATTCCTTCCTTAAAGTGTAGAATTTTTATGGAAGTTTTTTTCCCCAGTGACAATCACTTCAAAAATCTGTCTTTTGACAGATAAGAAATATTTTTAACACAATGAACCTACTCAAAGTTTGACTTGGCATCTTTATATCAAGGCTAGTTACTGTAATGAGTTTAGGGAAGAACTAAGGTAACTTACCAATTCCTTCAACAGTTTTAAAATAGACCACAGTCCTTTAAGTTATTCTTTATAATGACATCAGTGACTGCATCAAACACAAACTGCACATTTTTGGTGTCTGTGGCACATGTGAAGTGAGTGTAAATTTCCTTAGTGTCCTTTCGTTTGTTCAGATCTTCAAATTGACATTGTATATATGCTGCAGCCTCTTCATAGGTGTTTGATCCTGCATGAAGTAAAAGTCAATGTTTAAATATAAATTAAATATTGTAACGCAGAATTTCCAGTCAGAATCTTCAGCATTTTTATCTATACTACGTACACAACCTTCCCTTGAAATTGCAAAATAACTACCATAGAATATTACGACTTATTTTTTAAAAAAAATCGAGTCATAGGAATTTTCACATTGTGTTGATAGTGTAATAGATTAGATTATTAGCCTTTCATAAAGTCACACCTGTAAATACAACTTACAAATTCAAGTGAAAATGTATCAAAGTAGTAATTTGGAGAGTTCTGCAGCTTACAAAGGTTGTTCCACTCAATTTGTTCTTGCTCCCTGAAGATGGCACTCACCCTTGGAGAACATAGCAGTGGAGTTCTGCAGCTACAATTCTCCATTTTGTTTATTTCATGGATTACATTAGAGATGTAGACTGCTTGCTTTCAATGCCTTGGAATAATCACTTAAAGAAAGTAGGATACAAACACTTGGAAAACTGATAGTGATGACCATAATACTGCGAGAATTTTACAGCACAGAAAGAAGCACAGTCCATCATGTCTGCACCAGCCATAAAGAATCTGTCTATTCTATTTCAATTTTCCAGCACTTGGTCTGCAGTTTTAATGTTTTGGTATTTCAAAATGCTCATCTAAATGTTTCTTAAATTTTGGGGGTTTCAGCCACCACCACCCTTTCAGGGAATGAGTTCCAGGTTTTCACAAGCCTCTGAGTGAAAAGATTTTTTTCTCATATTCCTTTGAAGTTCCTTTCCTTAAAATGTACGAATGCCTGGTTACTGACCTCTCTACTGACAGGAAAGCTTTCTTCCCATCAACGTACCCCCTCCGCTAAATTTTGTGCGCCCTAATCAGGCCCCCCTTCAGCTTTCTCTGTTCAAGGAAAACAATCCCAGCCTAACAGCCTCTCTTTGGAACACTCAAACCCAGGTAATACCCTGGTGAATTGCCTCTTCTACTACAATCACATCCTTTCTATAATGTGGCAACCAGAACCATATACAGCACTCCAGTTGTGGCCTGAATATTTCACACAGTTCCATCATAACCTCCCTGTTCTTGTATTCTCTGCCTTGGCTAAAGGCAAGTATCCAGCATGTCTCCTCAACCATCTTAACTACATGTCCTGCTGCCTTCGGAGATCTTTGGATATGCAGTTTAAGAAGGTTTTTCCACACAATGATGTGCCCTTGCTCCCTGAAGATGGTGCCCATCCTCAGCCCGCTGTACTTTCTGGCATTCTTCCATTCATTGTGTATTTCCTTGCCTTGTTAGTCCTCCCAAATGCATCACCTCACAGTTACTGTATTACATAAGAAGGTAAGAAATAGAAGCAGGAGTAAGCCATCCAGCCCCACCATTCAATAAGATCATGGTTGATCTGCAGTGGTTCAGTACCACTTTCCCACTTTCTTCCTGTAACCGTTAATTCCCTTGTCAAAAATCTATCCACTCCATTTAAATATATTCAGCAAGGAAGCCTCCACCACTTCAACAGGCAGAGAATTCCAAATATTCACCATCCTTTGCGTGAAGAAATTCCTCCTCAACTATGATCTGAACCCCCCCCCCCCTCACCTGGGTCAATCTTGAGGCTGTGCCCTCTAATCCTGCTATCTTTGTTAAGCGGGAAGAGTCTCTCAACCTCTACCCTATCCATCCCGTTCATTACCTTATATGTCTGTATAAGATCCCCTCTTAGCCTTCTAAACTCCAAAGAGTACAAACCTAGCCTATTTAGTCTCTCCTCATAATCCAATGCTCTCATCTCCGGTATCAGCCTAGTGAACCTTCTCTGCACTCCCTCCAAGACCAATATATCCTTTCTCAAATGCGGCGACCAAAACTGCACACAGTGCTCCAGCTGCGGCCTCACCAGTACCCTATACAGCTGCAAAAGTACCTCCCTATTTATATATTCTATCCCCCTAGCTATAAAGGCCAATATTGCATTCCCCTTCTTGATCACCTGCAGACTGTGTTTTTGCGATTCATGCACAAGGACCCCCCAGGTCCCTCTGCACTGTCGCATGCTGCAGCTTTTCACCATTTAAATAGTAATCCTTCCTACCATTATTCCTACCAAATTGGATAACCTCTCACTTGCTATTATACGCCATCTGCCTAAATCTGCCTCCATTACCCCTAAATTTGAATAAGATAATTTAATACCTAAACAAAATTGTTACAATCAACTTGCTGACTTTCTTCTCCCATGTTTTTTTTACCCCTACATCTATTTTTTGACCAGTATGATCTTTCCTAACTTTTCTTTACTTAAGGTTAAAAGTTTTATTGCAATTATTTGGCATCGTAGATTCATTAATCCATTTTGTAAGCTGGAGTAGGTTTGGTGAAAAAGGGCGTTCTAGACACTTCAGAAAGAATCGTCACCCAATTAGCCAAGTAAACCTTACAATGCACAGAACAGCTTTTAAGACCACAAGGACTGCTGCCAAGTTCACAGACTAGTTGTCCTCATAAATCATCAGAACAGATTATTAAACTCATTCCTGGAGCTTGTAGGGTTAATTTAAGATTTTGTTCAAAGAGCAGCATGGTAGCACAATGGTTAGCACTGCTGCTTCACGGCTCCAGGGACCTGGGTTCAATTTCCAGTTCAGGTCACTGTGTTGTGGAGCTTGCACATTTTTCTTCTGTCTGCGTGGGTTTCCTTCGGGGGCTCTGCTTTCCTCCCACAGTCCAAAGATGTCCGGGTTAGGTTGATTCACCATGCTGAAATTGCCCCTTAGCATCCTGAGATACATAGGTTAGAGAGATTAGTGGGTAAAATATTAGGAATGTGGGGTAAAGCCACATTGTGACTGGCGTGGACTCAATGGGCTGAATGGCCTCTCTCTATACTGTAGGGTTTCTATGATTCTATGTAGATTAAAACTTGAAATGTTTTCATGCAAAAAATTCAAATACTACCTTTACCATATTTTTACCTGCATATTCAGGATAGCAAATTGTAAGGGGGCTTCTTTTAATCTTTTCTTCGAAGAGATCCTTCTTATTTAAGAATAGAATGATAGATGTGTCTGTAAACCATTTGTTGTTACAAATACTGTCGAATAGCTTCATGCTCTCATGCATTCGGTTCTGTGGGAATTACACAATTATTTTAATAAGTACAACCTATTAAAAGGATTTATGTAAATAATCTAGTCTAAATTCAATGCAATACTGAAGCAGCAGTGTATTTTCAGGGATGCTGTTTTTTGAATAAGATGTTGAACAAGTCTCAGGCAGATATACAAGACAACACTGCACCTTCCAAACAGCACAAAGTTTTCTCAGTGATCTCATCAATATTCTTCTCTCAATTATCAACAGCAACATCAGTGCAACTGGTCACCCGCCATTTGCTGAAAAATGGAATTTTATTTTATGTAAAATATTATGCTGTACTTATCCAATAACAGGGACAAAGCTTCAAACAAATTCAAATAAAGCAATCTACAAAAATCTTGAAAAGTGTTATAACCATGAAAATTCATTCTTCCTTCACAGCAAGGAAATTTAATTTGAATGACTTAACAATTAAGATGAAGCCGAGATCTGGAAAATTGCCAACATTTTAAACCCTGCAACCCAATGCGCTGAAATTGGTTGCAATTCTCCAGCACTGTTTTCCCAAGTCTATAATCAAACCAATGAAATGGGTTGATGGAGTTTTCAAATCAAGCTGCAACATATTAGTGAGGTCAAATAAAAACAGAAAATGCTGGAAATAGCCAGGTTTGATGACATTTGTAGAGAATGCAACTGAGTTAATTCAAATCTGTGACCTATCAGAACCAAAACCCCCTCTCCACAGATGTTGATAGATCTATTAGCTTTGTATTTTATTTCACATTCCCAGCATTTGGAATCTTTAGAGTGTAAGATGTATTTTACTTTATTAAAAGGTTCAAGTTAGAATAAAAATATAACTATGAACAAAATTGCTCCTATTACAGTTTACTGAACTTAACATGTATTTTATTATGTATGCTTGATACTTAACCATAAAGAGCCTACACAATGTAACTGCTCACTAGTCCTGCTTAAAAATGACAAGATGACAGTATGTAATGTCAATTTTATCACAATACTATGTATAACTTTGTGCACATAAGGAAGACATTTGAGTTTTGGCTGTGCTACAAAGAAACAGCCACAAAGTTATTTATATTAATTATTTGGATAAGAATATAAGGGAATGCTTAGCAAGTTTAGTGGCATAGTGGATAGTGAAGAAAGCTATCTTTCTTCACTATCTGCAACAGGATCATGATCAATTGGGCCAGTAGGCTGATGAATGGCAGATGGAGTTTAATTTAGATAAATACAAGGTGATGTATTTTGGTAGACTGAACTAGGGCAGAACTTACTCAGTTACTGGTAGGGCATTGGAAAGAGTTACAGAACAAAGAGATCTAAGGGTACTTGTTCATAGCTCCTCGAAAGTGGAGTCACAGGTGGGCGGAGTCTAAAAAATATTATGCCCATAGTATGAATACAAAATCAATAGTATTATTTAATGACAATTCACATATTCTTTAAGATCCTGTAAATTTATCTGGCACTCAAGAGTCTTCAAACCAGATTTTAAACTGAAAAATTTCTGCACAGTAGTGTGAGCATAGGTAATACTCTGTGTTGATAATACTTTAACATAGAACATAGAACACTACAGCACAAACAGGCCCTTCAACCCACGAGCCAATCACATCTATACCTACCAATCCACAGACCTATCTATAACCCTCTATCCCATTAGTTCCCATATACTCATCCAGAAGTCTTTTAGAAGACCCCAGCAAGTTCGCCTCTACCACCTCCGACGGCAGCCAACCACTTTAGTTTAAACTCATCTCAAATCTTAAACATGCTACTTCAAAAAGTGAAATATTTGATGAAAATTGAATTACTGAAAAGGAACTGTTAATAGAAATCTGGATTTGCAAATGTTAATCATCCTGCTTCCTGTCTTGTGTTAATGCTGTTTTGACCTGAATGCCAAGGGTATACAAAAGCACCTCAAATTGCTTCCAACTTTCCACTCATTTCCTCCTTCTCCCCATTACTACCAACAGGGTGGCTTCACCCCAACTCCATCCTGCAACAACGTAGCCATGATCAGAATTCTATAATGCTGGTAGGGAAGAACTATCCCAAGATATGACCTGCATATGGTTTTATCCAAATTCAGAGAAACACCAATTGCCTTTAACAATGAAGAGAGCATGGCACAGCTACTTGTGAATTAATGTTGAACAAACATGGGTATACGTCACGTTCTATTAGTGATTCTCTTGAATATTTATCTTGACAAATATGATCAATTTATTTACCATTTCTTCATCCTCTGCAAGAACAAGGTCATAATCGCTGAGAGCCACACAAAATATAATGGCAGTTACTCCTTCAAAGCAGTGGATCCATTTTTTACGCTCAGACCGCTGGCCACCCACATCAAACATTCTGAAAGAAAACAGCATTTTAGTGTTTTTCCATTTCCAGAAGCTCAAGTGTCATTCCAAGATATGACAACAGGTATATTTGTAAGAACACAAACAAGACTTTCCAAGTAATGGAGCACACTATCAGTACTTCCATCTATCTAGCTATCAAGTGAAATTGCATCACTTGAATACAATACAGACAAGTCCAAAGTCAACCATCGTTAAACCCAAAGCTGTGCCAACTAGGTTTTTAGCTACAAAACCAATAAGAATGCAATGTGAAGGCAGCTGATTAATAGGACGTCATGAGATCTTGTTTTACTATTTCATAGTTGCTTTCATATTTTCTCCACTTTAACGAACACTACTGCTTTAGGTTGGATACAGAGATGCTATGACATTTCAGTTCGTCAAAATGTAAGACTTATGTCAAAATGTAAAGCATTTCAAACAATTCTTGCAGTCTGTTTGAGGGGATTGCTCAAAAAGGCCAATTTTCTAATCCCAAGAGATAATCACTGCACTATTAAAATTTCTTTCATAATTTCTCACTTCTACAAAATTGCATTTCACTGCACCTTTATCCTCTTTAAATCCTCTTTATCCTCTTATCTTTATCTTATCCTCTTTAAGTTTATTCCAGCAAAACCAGTAACAAAACACTTTCCAGTATATCCTGCATTAACAACTAAAAATACACTTATCAAAACATTGCATCCGATTAATTTTTTCAACTATGCAAGTGGCTGTTATAGCATTGAATCGAACGTGAGAAAAAAAAGGTACTATTTATACAAGAGCAGTACAAGAAAACACAAACACTATAAATCCACTAATTAATCTTTCCTAAATATAGAAACACACTAAACTTCCACTTGGCTCACTATTAACTATTCAATTTAACTTTTTAATGTTATTTGAATTATTAGCAGACTTTACCTTTTGTTTATTCATTTTGAAGTTTCAGTAAGCAAGTGGTCAACAAAGCAGATAAATGAATTTAAAAGAATAATGGTACTTACTTAAAATGAAGGTCCTTAAATGTGAAATGGGTCTCCACAATGCCCGTTGTTTTAACTCTGGTCCTTAGAACATCTTGTTGAGTTGGAATGTAACTTGGTTGTGCTACTCTGTCCAAGTCATTCAGATAACTTGAAAATAAAAGTTAGAAATAATGACATAAAATACCATTACAATTTTCAAGTATTTTTAATTACTCAAATTTCCAGTCCTTTAAAAATTTTAAAAAGACATTAATGTTCAGTTTAAATAGAAAACTCAATGTTCGAAAATGTTTCTTCCCCTCCCAAAAGTCTGACTGCTTGCCTGGATGCTCCTTCAAGTTACCTTCTGGTCTTTTGTGCATAATGTACATGCCCACCTAGATGATGAATGTTGGCATTTAATTAGGTAAGAGTTGAGCTTGAAGCAATCATCATGAAGTAGTGATTCAAGAAGGCGTTCTTAGTGGTTACTAGATATCACTCGTCAGATTCCCATTAGAAGTACTGAGGCCCATTATGCACCATCATATTTTTAGATAAATTCAAGTGGCAACTCTCACTCCTGCCCTTTTATACTGAAATGTTTAGTCAATAATTCCCAAAGAAAATGCCTTATTCAATCACCAAAAACCCAAATGTGAACTTATTGGAAATGCCATCAGAAAAACAAATTTACATGCTTACAATAGGGTTCCATGTATTCCTAAAAAGTGATACATCAAAGTCTAGAGTTCCATGGGTGAATCGGGATATTAAAACACTTGCATTTATATTGTAGCATTTATGTAGGAAAACAGCACAAATATTTCAGAAGCAGAAACAAAAATGAATACCAAGCCAAAAGCTGGAGATAGTAAGAGGAATGACCAAAGCTTGATCAAGATTTCAAGGAACAATTATGGGTAAATCACTGCACAGTAAGAAGTCTCACAACATCAGGTTAAAGTCCAACAAGTTTATTTGATAGTAAACCCACTAGCTTTCAGGGTTTGCCCCTTTGTCAGCTGAACGGAGATCTGTTGTGAGACTTCTTACTGTGTTTACCGCAGTCCAACACCGGCATGTCCACCTCATAAATCACTGCACACTATGGGGCTGTTACCATGACAGACTGTAAAATAATTACAGTTAGTAGAAAGCATCTACAGCTTTCAATTGTTATCTTAAGGCTAGCATTTTCAATACCATCAAAATAGATTTAGGCAACGGCTGCAGCAATTGCCATTTTTATATTTTCTGCAATGTTGATCACCACAGCACATAAAACTTACTATGCAGAAGAGTCATTCAGCTGATATTCTCTAGACCTATTGAAGCAAGCTTGAACACCACTATCCTTCCAGAGTCTCTTGATTACTCCGGCAAGCTCCACGGTCATAAACCCTTCTTCTGCTGCACCAGCCAAAACAAACAACTGACGAGCATCATCCTGAAGAAAAAGTTAGTATTATATGAATTAAATAGAATTTCAAACACGTCTCTCATCCACATCCCCCTTTTCTAAACTTCCGAGGAATGTAAAGGAACAGAGATCTTGGGGTTCATATCCACAGATCTCTGAAGGTTGCCACCCAAGTTGATAGAGCTGTGAATAAGGCCAATAGTGTGTTAGCAATTATTAACAGGGAGTTTGGGTTTAAGAGCCGTGGGGTTATGCTGCAACTGTACAGGACCTTGATGAGACCACATCCAGAATATTGTCTGCAGTTCTGGTCACTTCCACTATGAGAAGGACGTGGAAGCAATGAAGAGAGTGCAAAGGAGATTTACCAGAATGCTGCCTGGTTTGGAGGGTAGGTCCTATGAGAAAAGATTGAGGGAGATAGGGCTTTTCTCTTTAGAATGCAGAAGGATGAGAGGTGATTTAATAGGGGTTTAAAAGATGATGAGGGGGATTGATAGAGTGGACATTCAGAGACTATTTCTTCAGGTAGATGTAGCTGTTACTAGGGAGCATAACTATAAAGTTCATGGTGGAATTATAGGAGAGATGTCCAAGGTAGGTTCTTTACTCACAGAGTGGTAGGGGTGTGGAATGGACCACCTGCTGTGATAGTGGAGTCGGACACTTCAGGAACTTTCAAACAGTTATTGGATAGGCACATGAAGCACACCAGGATGATAGGGAGTGGGATAGTTTGATCTTGGCTTTAGACAAAGCTTGGCACAACAACGAGAGGCAAAGGGCTTGTACTGTGCTGTACTGTTCTATGTTCTAAAGGTTGAACAGGGTGCAAGTAAGTTTTAAAGTAAACCAAATTCTGATCCCAAATCAGGATGGATTAGAAAGAATTAGGTATTGAGAAAACAGAATGTAATCAGGCTCGATTTCAAATACATTAATTGGACAATTAAAAGGGAGATGGCATATGTGGAACAGAAATGGAAAATTAAATGTAAAGTATATTAATACATGTTGCCCAAGAACCAATTTGCTTCGATATATCTCAAGTCACTGGTCAACAAGGTCATCCAGATATCTAGCCATACGCATTTATCCCCATAAAACAAGTGGAAGCAGAAGTGAATAGGACAAAAAAATTCAATATAATTGAAAAATACTTCTTCTTGCATTTATGTACACTTGATCTTTTACTCTGGTTTAAGATTCAATGTGGGGTCTGCCAACAAAACTACCATTGGCAGTCTTGTTGAAACTGCAAGGTCCTGTTGGTTAAGGGCACCTCATACAGTTGCAGTCATTGACTTATGTACACAGCCATCAGCAAGCATATTTTAAAGGATTTACTGTGCCAAAAAATTACTATTAAACTAAGTCCACACCAATGATAATAAGCTTCCATAGAGAAGAGATTTGAAATCAGGTTACTCATAGCTGGAGGAAATGTTTATTTTTGGTGATAAACCCATTTTCAGTTGTACTAATAAAAATATGAGAGTTCAGAAGGAATACATTTTAAAATGGGAAAATAACAATTATGTTGAAGATGCCAATTGCAGTGGCTCACAGGATATATGATACGATTATCCAAATGAGTTTTGATCAGAAATTTGAACTGCAAACTAGCCAGCACAATTTCAAGTTCATTTAGGACAGTTTCTCAATTGCATCTAAAAATGGAAATCGTACCCCTGCGCTGTATTTGACCAAATTACCTATCGTTTATAAATAAATTACAATTAATGTGACTATGCAACACCTGTGCTAGTAGTACAATATGTTCTCTTGCATTAAGATGCAAGCAATCTCATTGTGCATCTAATTAAAAAATCCTATGTGTTGGTATTGTCATAGTAACACCAGGTACACTGCAACAAGAGAAGTGTTTCTGTTCCCTTTGGAGGATAGAAGCGCTTGGCTAAGTTAGCACCTTTCTTAATGCAGCTAACTAACCCAAGGCAATTCAGAAGGGTGAGAAATAATCAGGTCACTCAACAAATCACAGAAGGGTTACGCAAAAGGACTCAAAGATATTGATGAACAAGTAGTTTTTGAAGACCTCATTAATGAACAGTTTTTGTTTCTGCTGTCCATTGATGTCAAATACAAGTTTGGTTGGAAGAAGGGTTAGTGTGACATGAAAATTGATTTCAGCTCATTGAAAACCAAGATTGCCATTGTTACCATACACAAACTTCAATTATCTGCAATCAAATGTTTTGATAAGATAAAATATCACACCTGAGCTATTATCCCTCAAATGACAGTCATTCAACACTGTTTAAAATTGTAAATGTTATGCTAAATTGAGCTATGAATATTCTAATCAACCATTTTCAACAAATCCAAACATAAATGTTAGAACATTAAGTGCTGCTTCCTTGTTACTTATTGAGCCCCAGCACTACATGCAAATACAGGTGTAAATTAATATTGGTAAAAGTTCCAGTTTTGAATTCCGAAAACTGCTGCTTCTACAATAACCACCACATTTACATGGTGGTATGAGTGTACAGCTTCTGTGGAATAGTTGTGCAAACACCGTCATTTGAAATACATGCGAAGGCTACTGATTTTATCGTAGCCACCTCCCTTCTAGTGGGATTCAGGATCCAGAGGATAAAGTTCAAAATTTGAGAGAAAGAACAAGATCAGAACAGAAAACATTTAGAAAAAAAGTGTAGCAGCAAATGTATTAAAAAAATGTCATTATCTCCAAAATCAGATATGTTGTTAGGTATTCACCCAATCCTATCCTCAATCCTTCCAAGTAAAAACAGTGGGATAATTGTTAAAGACTAGAGGTAAACCTAGAGGGAGACCTTTCTGGCTTTGCTATAGTGATTGTGCCCCAAGGGGTAGCTTTGAAAGTGTAACTCGCACATAAAAACAAAACCTAATAGCATAATTTATCTTGCATCCCTGCTTTTTATCTGTAATCCAATAAGTTCTTCATCCTCAAGTGCCTGTTCAATTCCCTTTTAAATTAAGTTACAAAATGAGCTTTCACCCTCTTTTCTGGTAGCAAGCTCAAAATCTGACAATTCAGTGAAAAAAAATTCTCCTTCCTGCCATTCAGTATTTTGCCAATCATGTTAAACCTTGGCCTCTGAATATTGATACAACCACAAGGTGGAATTGTTTTTCTGGATGTGCTCTACCAAAACCCATCACCCTGAAAAGCACCTATTAGGTAATCTCTTAACCTTCATTTCAGGAACGGAGCAAGTGTTGCTTTCTTGCGTCTTATTGAGCCGCTGTATTAAATATAAATACATACATGATAAATTAATGCTGGCAACAGTATTAATTTATTATATATGTATTTGCATGTAATGTGTAGCAGCATATGAGTGCAAACATTTCCTCACCACTCAAGCCCATTTCCAGTAACATTCACTCACTCTCCCACTGTATCTTTTTGAATACTGCCTTTACATCTTATTAGAATTCTGACACCTAGATTTGTCCATAACACTCCAGCTGAGATCTAACCAACTGATTTCCAAAGTTCAATGTTTGCTTTGTTTTCATACTTCATGCCTCTATTCATAAAAGATTAACATAGAACTAACAAAATGCATTCTATTCACATTAACATTTTACTTTAAAAATTGTTTGCTTCCTAATGAATTGAAAAGAAATACAAAGTTTATCTCATTTTAAAAAGATACCATTGAACTACCCAGATATTGTTGCATGCATACTAATCAGTAATTATTTCATGCCTTGAAAAATACAAGACAATGAGTCAGATTTTCACATTAGGATCAGAACACAGCACCCAAATAAATTCCAGATGACAACCTTGCTCCCCAACTATTTTGAAGTGGTGTTCTAATTGCATTCAAGCGTCCAATTGCGATATCAAGCATCTGCAAGAGATCCCTGCAAAATGCAAGAAGCAAAGACATCCAGAAGCCATGATGAAGGTCTGTCACTACTTTATCAAAGAGAATGGGAAGAACAGTCTCAAAGAAATGTGACAATCCAGTGCAAGATCATTAGGGTAGCACAGTGGTTAGCACTGCTGCCTCACTGCGCCAGGGACCCAGGTTGCATTCTGGTCTTGGCAACTGCATGGAGTTTACACATTCCGCCCACCTCCCCCCTTGTCTACATGGATTTCTTTCGGTTTCGTCCCACAGTCCAAAAATGTACAGGTTTGGTGGATTGGCCTTCTAAGTTGCCCTTTAGTGTCCCAAGATATGCAGATGGATTAGCCACAGTAATGTGTGGGGTTACAACGATGGGTGGGTGATGGTCTGAGTAAGATCCTCTGTCAGTGAGTCTGTATGGATCCAATGGGCCAAATGGCCTCTTCAGTACAGAAGGGATTCTATGATTCTGTAAGGGCCTGGTAACTTTTATTAAAAAACTTCCTCCTTCACCCTGTTTTGAACATGACAAGTATGCACTGTCACCAAATTCACTTTTTAAAGTTGCAGTCCTGGCCTCTCCAGTCCATCAAAGAGCGCTACAAGAAGCTTAATGGGCCATTAGTTCAAGGAGAGCAGGTCCCCATTTCCCTTCCATCATCCACAATCACCTCCGGGCACCACCACCCCATCTTCACTTTGAAAACAAGACGACATCCTAGAAGCACTGAGTTCCAGATCCAGAGATCACTCCAAAAACCTGATTTTTTAAATCCGACCCTCACCATACCTGACTCCACTGATAATCCAGCTTGTTTCTTTCCATTGAAACTGTAAAACTAATGAAATTAGAAACTAATTTAAGCAGAACAGTTGCTTCATTCATTGCAAATAGGTGTTCAACATCAATAAATTAATATATTTTCAAATAGGTAAAAAGTTCTTATTACCAACACAAATTATTTTATTTTGAGAACAACAATTTCAACAGTTCTACATTATTCCTTTCTTTTGGCTGTGATTGTTGTGTTTAATAAATTATTTCATCAGTTTGGTCTAAGAATTTTTTTTAAGGGAAGACAGTGTAGTGGTCATATCATTGAACTGGTAATCTAGAGGCCCAGGTTAGTGCTCTGGGATATGGATTCAAATCTCTCCATGGTAATAGGTGGAACTTAAATTCATTTATTAAAATCTGGAATTGTCTAGTAATGGTGACCATAACAACCATCACCGAGGGAAAATCCATCTGGTTCGCTGTCATCCTTATCTAGTCTAGCCTACGTGATTCAACTGCCTTCTGAAGTGGCCTTATGAGTTCAAGAGCAACAAATGCTGGTCTTGTGATGCCCACATCCATGATAGAACTTTTTAAAATCGTTTTCTAGATAAAGTATTATTCTAATTATAATTAGATGAATAATGAAATTGGCATTATTTGTGCTACTTACAGCTCTTGCAGGATCACCAAAGTCTATCTTTAACCTTCCCATTGCCCGAATAATGGCAATAATAGACTGAATGGTGTTACTGTAGACAACAGCTTTATATTGTTTGCATTCTTCTTCTGAATAACCAGCCTCATGTATAATTCTATAGACAAAAAACTATAATGTAAAATTTACAAAGACAATCTGTCACAATAGAATAAGGAAAACTGGACACTTTTTCACCCACTTGCCCAGCAAAAAACTGTATACTTACTTCATTTGTTTAACAATAGTACTTTTGCCAGATTCACCAGCACCTGTTAGAGACAGAAACATCTTCAGTTGCACATTAACAATGTAAACAATTTCTTTGCTCTTCCCCCATGCCCATTTAACATCACTGAAGTTTTGAACTGTAATCAAGTGAAAATGAATAAACAAAAACCAAGACGCTCAAGTTGGTCAGATCTTAAAGAGATCATTTTAAAAGAATTGAATGTTCTGATCTATGCATAAAAATGAATGCACAGACATTAAATCAGGGACAAATTAAATCACAAAGTACTTCCGCCTTGTACAAAGTAGTTATATCAATACTAAATAAAAAGCAAACCAAAAGTTGGGAACATTCAACATTTACTGAAGAAAGTTCAGCACATTGTTTTAAATGTTAATTACTGCTGTTGAGCTTGAATACAGCTCAAGTGGCCTTTTTGTAGTCAGTCATGAATCAGTGGTAGTACTCAGGCAAGAGTCGTGAGGTTGTGCAATCAAGTCCCACTATAGACTATAGAGTTCAGCACAAAATCTTGGGTAATACATAAGTGTAACATTGGGGGAACTGCTGCATAATATTTTCCAGAGTGAGGTTAAAAAATACCATGGCATTATTTCCAGCTCTCCCTACTCATATCTCAACCAAGATCACTAACAAAATAGATCAGGGTTATAGCACAGTGCAGTTTGTGGGGCTCGTTATGCACATATTTGCTGCTATGTTGTAATAATACACTTGCAGAAGTTCCATCAGTGAAAACTGAAAAGACCAAATAAGAATTGTTCAGCAGCCTACAACAACTGCATGGCTGCATCTAGGTCCCCTACATATCTCCTTCATACCCTGGAGTGATTACTCACTGAGTCTCAAATGGTCCCCCAAACCAGATGACTCTTTTCTGCTGTGTTGCCCTTAAAAGGACAAACACATGGTGCTTGCATTATAACAGTGAAAACATTTCAAACCTATTTAATTGACTGTTAAATGCTTTGATATATTTTAAGGTCAAGAAAGCCATTTTCTTTCTTTAGGATTTCTCTTGAATTAGAGATAGGAGCAAGCATACGATCAACCATATATTAGTTGCAGCACCCAATGACTCATTATTGCACATTTCCAGAAAGCCTTTGACAAAGTGCCAACATGGATAGAAGATTGGCTAACAGACAAAAAGACAGAATGGGGATAAGGAGGTCCTTTTCAGGATGGCAAACAGTAACTAGTAGTGTTTCACAGGGGTCAGTGTAGGGACCACAACTTTTCACAACATACATTAATGATTTGGAAGTTAGAACTGAAGGCATGGTTGCTAAATTTGCAGATGATACAAAGATATATAGAAGGACAGATAATGTTAAGGAAGTAAGGAGGCTGCAGAATGACTTGGACAGGTCAGCGGAATGAATAAAAAAGTGGCAGATGGAATATAATGAGGGAAAGTGCGAGGTTATGCACTTTGGTAGGAAGAGAGGCACAGGCTATTTTTGAAATGGGGCGGGCCAGGGGGAAGGCTTCAGAAATCTGAAGCACAAAGAGACTTGGGAATTCTGGTTCAGAACTTTAAGTTAACATGCAGGTTCAGTTGGTAGTTAGGAAGGCAAATTCAATGTTAGCATTCATTTCTAGAGACCTAAAATACAAGAGCAAAGATGTACTGCTGAGGTGTAAAAGATTCTGGTCAGACCAAATTTGGAATACTGTGGGCAGTTTAGGCCCCATACCTAAGGAAGGATATGCTGGCCTTGGAGGGGGCCCAAAGGAGATCCACAAGAATGATCCCAGGAATGAAGGGTCTGTCATATAAGGAGCAGTTGAGAAGTCTGGGCCTATATTTGATGGCATTTTAGAAGAATGAGGGGGAATCTAACTTACAGAACACAGAGGCCTAGATAGAGTGGACACGGAGAGGACGATTCCACTAGTGGGAGAAACTAGAACTTGAAGGCACAGCCTCAGAGTGAAGGAATGCTCCTTTAAAACTGAGGAGGAATTCCTTTTGCCAGAGGGTGGTGAATCTGTGGAACTTATTGTCACAAAGGGCTGTGGAGACTAGATCATTGAGTTTCTTTAAGGAAGAGATAAATAAGTTCTTGATCAAAAAGGGAATCAAGATTATGGGGAAAAGGCAGGAGAATGGGGATGAAAATCATGTCGATCAAGATTGAATGGCAGAGCAAATTTGATGGGTCAAATGGCCTAATTCAGCTCCTCTATCTTAAAACCTTATATGGCCTTATTAACCCCATTACAAGAGTCTATAGGGAAGAGTAATGAAACATATATTCTCTGCTATAATTATGCCCTAATAAAAGACTTAAAAAGCAAAGCGCGTGCAATATTGCAATAGAAAACATTTTCAGCATCATGCATGCCCAGGACCATGTGGAAGCATTAGATGCAATGGCCCATCATCCTCCACAAAGCTGCCAACTCATATTTGGGATGTTCTTTTTCTTCAATTTTCTCTAAACCCCATTTAATAGAGGGGAGCAAAGCAGCAGCTCTGCTATCTGACTTATAACAACTAGTACACCAAACTGCTTGCTTCCTCAAACAAAAATGCAATTTTCCCACATTTCCATACTATACCTTTTCATTTCTAAACTTAATTTGCATTCATTCCACAAATATTCCTCTGACAGCATTCCCTTAAAATATTGTTAGCTTTTCTCTGAAGTAATTAATTCTATGCCCTTAAATCCACCCTTGTAGATCAGATGATAAAAAGAAAACGTTCTGTATCTGCATTTCAAAAGGATTTGGTGGATAGTTCATAAATTTAGTAAAATCAAGATTTAGAATATTAAAAGGAATATGGCAACACAAATGCAAATCTGGCCAAAGACTTGAAATAGTGATAGCAAATTCTTGGGACAATACAGATGTAAATTTGCAGACAGAAAAAGTGATTGCAAGAGAACACATTTTAGCTAAATTAGGAAGACTGGATGAAAATTAGTGCAGATAACTGATATATTTTTGGCAAAATACATAGTTGAAATATTCATAAAGTTTTCACCATTTAATAAGAAGACCACAAACTAGGGGTTCAGAATCACAAATTTTAAGCAGCTAATCAAATTATTAAAGTATGAAATCCTAGATTTTATAAATAGCACTGGTGAGTCAAATGCAGATAGTAAGGCTAATGCTGGAATTGGTTAGACTTCAGTTAGGACACTGCCGTTACTTTAGAATGCCCTCTTCTAGGATATTAATGCCATCAAGAGGGTATAAAAGAAATACATCAAGATAAATCAGATTAAACAGGGAAGAGCAGCCTTTTTCAAAATTTTCAACAACTTCTATTCTAGGGAAATGTTGATAATTATGAAAATTTTAGAAAAAATAATTTATCAACTGATGTATTAATGGATAAAGGACATATGAAATGCTTTAAGATATCATGAGAGGTAAAGGTATCATATCAATGCAAGCTGTCAAATAAGCTGGCCAAAGCAGCTTCTGAAATCTTTACACGGAAGATGGTCGTTTCCCCCACCTACTGAATTCCCACGTTAACCTAATCTGCAACTCACCCAGACTATGTTGCATTCTAATGTTGGTACACTTTTTTTTTTAAACAGTAATCCGTTCTATTCAGTATGATGATGGCCCTTCCTTTGTCTACTGGTTTGATGACAATGTTGCGGTTGGTCTTGAGAGCATGGATGGCATTGCATAGTGCTTGGGTGATGTTCGGGACTGTCTTGTGAGTGCGGCTGATGAATCTGGTGTTAACGCACCTCCTGATGGCTTGGGCATACATGTTCAGTCGAGGGCAGTGGCCTTCCGAAGGTGTCCAATTGGATTCTTTCCTCTTCGGTTGCTGCACTATGGATCCCTCTGTCGGCTGTTCTGGTTCATTAGCTGTCTCACTGAGTTCACTGTTGGCCTCTTGGGTTTGTAGAATAACTCCCACAGCCTCATTTGCCTGACAAATTCCTCTGTGTCCGCTGCAAGACTGATGGAGTCCATTTTGGTGATGGGACAGAAATTGAATCCTTGGCTGAGCATCTCTACATCATGCATTCTAATGTTGTCATCCGTCTTCTCACGTTCCCCAATAGTTATTAATTGTCTGC
This sequence comes from Sphyrna mokarran, assembly GCA_024679065.1. Taxonomy (NCBI): domain Eukaryota; kingdom Metazoa; phylum Chordata; class Chondrichthyes; order Carcharhiniformes; family Carcharhinidae; genus Sphyrna; species Sphyrna mokarran. The sequence continues at coordinate 28,043,935 of JAGIQG010000019.1, forward strand.
AGTCACTTTGGTGTTAAATTACTTAATTTGACTTCAGCGCTGCTGAAAAAACCCTCTGTCAAAGCTTTTAGCCTTGAAAAAAACCCTGTCAAAGCTTGTGGCCTTACATTCATCAGGACAAATATAAGAATGCCACAGTCCATTGTCCAACCATTCAGCATTCTATTTCTCATGCAGTATAAATTGTTGTTCCTTCTAAAATTTAGTATTCTTGCATCCGAGTGTAGGATGAAAAGCTTCAACTGCATTTTTTTTTTCAGCAATTAGAATTTTATTGAATTATTCAAAGTTGTTCAAACAAAAAGTGTCTTTGAATTAACAGAAATCTATCAAACTTGTTCCAAAGATTGACATCAGTTTTTTTTGAACATCATATCAAATGTAAAATGATTTTGAAATCCATTCGGTAATATATTAATTGAAACTAACCTACAACTTTTCTGAATTATAATCATACTGACCATATTTGACTTTTTACATGAGACTTCTCATAGGCAATACTCAAACAAATGTTTCCATCTAAGCAATTTTTAAATAAACAGATACTTCTAGCTCAGGGACACATACAGCATGGTTTCAAAAAGCAGTCTGACTCAAAAGGTTTTGAAACAGCTAGTTGCTAAAAATGCAATTTCTAATTATAGAAAATTAACTGAAAAGTTGCATGTAAGTCTTGCGCTGCTAGTTCCGGCAAAAGGAATTAAGAAACTGAATAACAATGATCCAAAAGTCCAAGCTAATCTTAGCTATGTACTTAACACGATCTGTTTATAAGAATTAGATTATAATAGGTCTCTATCCCATCAACAAAATGGTATTAAGGCCCTCCCAGTGTTTCAGTTCATTTATCCAGTATGTATTCGAACAGAGTGAAGTATGAAAACAATAGATAAAGGCATTGGATATCAATATAATTTTATCATATTTCTGGAATTCTTCAACATGACCTGGGGATAAACATTCCATATATTCCATAATTCAACCACAATTCTCTAAATTAGAGAAGTGTTGAGTTATTGAACTTTAGCTTTTTTCAAGTAAACTTGTAAATTCAAATGACCAACTTTTTTCTTGACCTTTAAACTCTTTAAAAAAGAATGACAAGTATTTCAGCCAAGGATATCATCTACAAAATTAGGTTCATGAATTTGATTTATTACTGTCACATGTATTAACAGAAAGAAAAGTATTGTTTCTTGCAGGCTATACATACCGTTCATAGAGAAGGAAACAAAAGAGTGCAGAATGTAATGTTACAATCATAGGTAGGGTGTAGAGAAAGATCAATCTAATGCAAGGTAAGTCAATTCAAAAGTCTGACAGTAGCAGGGAAAAAGCTGTTCTTGAAGGACTGGAGGGTCCATTCATCAAACTTCAAATGCTCTTTATTGCCTTTTCAATTAACTCTGGTGTTAGATTGTATCCTACCAGCTTAGATTTCTACATAGATTTAAGTTCCAGAACTCTTTAAAAAAAAGTACAGCCTATCTTTCCAATAAAACTTAAGATTTTCCCATTACACTATTTTGAGTGGCTCTTATTTGGAGAAAAGCAATTATAATCTAGAAATTTTACTAAGTTTTCAACACCTAATTTTTTTGTTGGCTACAAAAATTTCAAATTGTTAGATTACTGCCCAACTACAATTGCCAAATGTGAACTACTTTATTTCCAGAACTGTATTTTAAAAACAGAACCAGAAATAACACTTTTATTTAAGCATAAACATAAATTTACTAAAGTATTATTGGATTTCATGTAAACAATGCTTGCTCATAGAAACAGCTCATATATTAGTGCTAATATATTCGTCACAATATAATGAAATTTTATTTTATTAACAAATACCATTTGAAACCATAGCTTTAAAATTAGCTAATTCAGTCACGTAATGTTCACTTTTCAAGCCATAAAACCCTTAAGCATTCACTGCAGAAGGTTGAAAATATATTGCATTTCTAAAATGTTTTATTGATAATATTTCACAGGAGAAATGAAATCAAATGGAGTGAAGCTTTCTATTTTGTAGCCAACAAAATCAATAGTAAGATCACAATTAACATTTTTCAATGCAAGCATAGAATTTATCCCTAAGAATTATTCCTAGTTTAAATTGTGCCTTGCAAATAGTTTCATAAATTTTCTACATTTTCTCTCGATCAGAGGGGGAAGGAACTTGTAAATACTCAAAATACTCATGCCATCAACAATTACTGATGGGATAATATTGAGACAGGCTCATTAAAACTCAAGCCCGATATTTGAAGTTTTGCACATATACTGAAACCAAGCACAATAACTACACAAATTCATATGACAGAACAATTAAGTCTGTGCTTCCTGCAATGCAATGAATTAGCAGAACAGATTTAAAATCAAGCATATTCAATTATGGCCACAAAACAATTTATTTACTACTTAGTGTCTTCCTACATTGAGTCAAGGGTGAACCCCATTCATACAAACATGTTGCAAAACTCCCTATTTAATTATGTAAATTTCTATCTACAATCTATATAATCTAAAGAGGCAAATAACCCAGACAGATAACTACAATATTCTGCTACAATCAAGTCAGATCCAGTAGGATATAATCCTAGCAATGAGATTTATTCAAGTAAATTATATAATACCAAGCTAAATCAAAAATAAGCATTTACACTCTATTCCTAATGCCTGGAAATGTGCATCAAGGAAAAGTAGAAATATCTTAAATATTTCACAGCATGTTCATTCTGCTCAAATAGATAAAGAAAGGCAATTTCCCCAGTTAAAACCTTAAAAATTGATTGGCTTCAATTATAGCTTCATTATTTTCCACAGAATTGCACTGAAATTTTTAAAACAAATTTTGAAATCAACATTGAAAGGCATAAAATTCTTCTGAAAAATCACTTGCAAAAGATGAAATTATTTCCAACTCACATAGTCCTTTCTTAAAAGTTAAAAAGAGAGGCAGAGTGGGGGGCGGTGGTTGTATGTGATATGAGCACGGGGATGGTTGTGTCTTCACAAGCTACAACACTACTCATCCTTCAATCCTTTCATTTATTCTGATGCATACATACATACATAGTCATGGAGTAAAACTCAATACTATGTCCTTGGAACATTTTTGGTTAGGTTTTGTGAAGAAGTGCTAAATAACAAAAATTCTCAATGGAAAGAAAAAGCAAGAGGCAGCTGAACCTTCAATATGGCAATTTGATCAGTAAACTAACTGGTACCTAAAAAAAACAAGTAGCGTGTCTTAATGACCATAGGTTGGTGACTCTAACATCCATCATTATGAATTGCTTTAAAAGTCTAGTCATTTCACAAATTAATTCCAGTTTCCCTCCCAGACGACTTGGATCTACTACAGTTTGCCTAACGCCACAACAGGTCCACAGCGGATGCCATCCCCCTGACCCTGCACTCAACCCTGGAATACCTATGTCAGACTCCTATTTATTGACTACAGGTCAGTCTTCAACATCATTATTCCCATGAAACTCATCTCTAAACTCCATGGTCTGCACTTCCCTCTGTGACTGGATCCTCAATTACCTAATTCACAGACTACAATTAGTAAGGATTGGCAACAACACTTCCTCCACGATCATCCTCAACACCAGTGCCTCAGAAGACTGTGTTCTCAGTCCCCATTATACTCCTTATACACCTATAACTGTGCGGCCAAATTTCCCTCCAATTTGATTTTCAAGTTTGCTGACAACACTACCCTGCTGTCTCTCAGTATCAGGGACCTGGGTTCGATTCCAGCTTCAGTCACTGTCTGCGTGGTGTCTACATAGCCTCCCCACGTCTGCGTGGGTTTCTTCCTGATGCTCCAGTTTCCTCCCACAGTGCAGAAGACATGCTAGTTAGGTGCATTGGTCATGTTAAATTCTCCATCAATGTACCTGAACAGGCGCTGGAATATGGTGCCTAGGGGATTTTCACAGTAACTTCACTGCAGTATTAATGTAAACCTATTTGTAGCACTAATAAATAAACTTAAACTTATCATGTTGACAGAGGTGATCTACAAGCCCTGAGGTGAATTTCACCTGCTATCCTTTGTTTACCAGAGAATGCATCCCTTAGCAGTTCCTTTAATTACTCCAAACTTAAGCAACAGATTTGATGCTATTATATCCTTGTTGTGCCAGGGATGCAAGATGGCACAGGGAAAGCTACCTGCATTGATTCTAGTCTTGCATCAAAATTCAATCCTTGTGGCTTAATATCCTTAAAGTGTTTGAGTGTGTTGGGAGCGTACTGGGTAGGTTGTGTGGCATTCAGGATGTGCAATATTTATTTTTTTTTCTCTTGTAATTCTTGCATTTATAATAATGGCATACGCTATGTGGTACCCTTTACTCTTGTCACGCAAATATGAGTAGCGCCACTGCAGGGAGGTGGGTGGGTAATTTAATTAAGAGGTTGCAAGCATGGCCCAATGAGTCCTCTCAGCTGGTGAGGAAAATCCACTTAGAACTAATGGCATTGCAGAGTCTGTTCCTATCAAAAAATCTGACAGACACGTGTGAAGGAGCAGACAGAGCACATACCATGGAAAAAGATTTATTTTAATACCAATGTCAACCCTGATATTGAATGATGGGGAAGTATGTTTTGATGCGAGAATATTTGGTAATCAGCCTTTTCTATACTTGTGTCAATATTCTATATTCACCTTGACTAGATACACAATGGCAGTAGTTGCTTTGAAAAGACTGGAGTTCAGGTTACTTGGCTGTCTCTGGTATCCTGTAAGCGAGGACATCCACCATTATGCTATGTACTCATGGTTTTATCTTATTAGCCTGCTTTTGCCCCAATCTTTGAAACATTCTTTCATCGTTTATATTCTTAGAGCTGACATTTGCAATGAATGATCTGAAAGAGATGCACTGATATTTGCATCTCTTTCTACATGTGGAAAAATGATTATGCTGTACTATACTAATTCTTGAGTGTTTGTTGCATTATTTGTAAAAATGGGAAAAATCTTCAATGAGAATATATTAAAAAGATAAAAATAAATTTTAAAAACAGAAAAACATACTCTGGATCTTCAATGTGTGCAGTGATCACTTTTACAATGTCTTTCTTTTATGCTTCAGAATAATGAAACAAATTTCTGAAAACCCTTGCACATTTTCACATGCCTCAATCATTCTTTACAGGAGTGCTTGAAATGGCTGAAACTCAAGTTGGTAAGTAAAGGTTGCATGCTGCACATGTTAAGTTCTATGCTGTAATAATGTAAAAGTGGTTACATTTGCTATCTAACGCGCAACGCCATTTTGGACAAGACCAATTACATTCAAAATCCTGCGCTGCAACATATGGTATTAGCTCATTTTACACAATGGTGTGTCGTTATACTTGGACCATGTTGCGTTTAGATGAGGCGACCATTATGAAGCAATATGTTCAACAAATCCAAGTTTGGAAAGGAATAGGCATAATCCATGACCAAAAAACCTGCTGGCATTTACCATGAGCTTCATTAGTATCTTTCTCAAGGAACCTTTGTCAACCAATATCCATGATAAGGATGAAAAAAGTTGGTAGAGGAAGGAGCAAGAAAAATAAATGATATTGTTATATATCTATAATGTGTATACTGAAATACACATTCAGTTTAAAAGATATGCATTATCTGAAAACAATTTAAATTTGAAGTAATCTTTCCGATGCATCTTGCCCATACCCCAAGTGCCCCTCCACCAAATTCTATAAAGGTCCTAGGTAGCATTAAAACTGATAAATCTCCAGGGCCTGATGGCATTTATGCCAGGCTGCTTAGCGAGGTGCGAGGTGAAATTGCTGACGCAAATCTTTGTCTCTTCTTTGGACACAGATGACATCCCAGAGGACTGGAGAATAGCTAATGTTGTACCATTGTTTAAAAAGGATAGTAGGGATAACCCTGGAAATTATAGGCTGGTGAGTTTGATGTCAGTGGTAGGGAAGCTGTTGGAGGGGATTCTTAGAGATAGGATGTATAGGCACTTAGAGCGTTGCGATCTGATTAGGGATACGCAGCATGGCTATGTTAAGGAGAGGTCGTGCCTTACGAATGTGGTGGAATTTTTTGAGGAGGTGACAAAAACAGTTGATAAAGGGCGAACCACTGATGTCGTCTATATGGATTTCAGCAAGGCGTTTGACAAAGTCCCTCATGGGAGGTTAGCTGAAAAGGTCAAGGCTCATGGGATACAAGGTCAGGTAGCTAGATGGATAAGTAACTGGCTTAGTAATAGGAGACAGAGAGTAATAGTGGAAGGGTGTTTTTCTAGCTGGAGGTCGGTCACTAGTTGTGTGCCGCAGGGCTCGGTACTGGGACCTCTTCCATTTGTAATATATATAAATGACTTGGAAGAGGGAGTAAGTGGAGTGATCAGCAAGTTTGCAGATGATACAAAGATAGCTGGATTTGCAGATAGTGAGAAGCATTGTCAGGCGATGCAGCAGAACACAGATAAGCTGGTAGCTTGGGCAGGCAGATGGCAGATGGAATTCAATCCTGATGAATGTGAGGTGATGCATTTCGGGAAAAAGAATGTAGGGGGGAGATATATGATAAAGGGTAGACCTATTAAGAGTATAGAAACACAGAGGGACCTGGGGGTGCAGGTGCATAAGTGTCTGAAGGTGGCAGAGCAAGTGCAGAAGGTTGTGAAGAAAGCATATTTTATGTAAGCCTTTATAAGAAGGGATATAGAGTACAAGAGCTGGCCTTTAATGTTGCAGTTGTATAAAACGTTGGTTAGACCTCATTGGAATACTGCGTCCAGTTCTGGTCGCCTTACTAGCGGAAGGACGTGGAGACTCTGCAGAGGAGGTTTACCAGGATGCTGCCTGGTATGGAAGGTCTGAGTTACGAGGCGAGGTTAGGCAAATTGGGACTGTTTTCCTTAGAATGATGTAAACTTAGAGATCTAATAGAGGTGTACAAGATTATGAGGGGTATAGATAGAGTAAACAGGGTTAAGCTTTTTCCTAGGATGGACTCAAATAGCACAAGAGTCACGGGCTTAGGGTGAGGGGGATAAGGTATGATTTGGATGCTAGAGGGAGTATTTTCCACACAGAGGGTGGTGGGGGTATGGAATGCGCTGTCAAGTAAAGTGGTGGGGGCAGGCACTCTGGAGTTATTTAAGAAATACTTAGATGGGCACCTGAACAGAATGGGAATGGAGGGGTGTAGAAAACTGATTTAAAATAGGGATCCTGAGCCTTGGGAGTCCCTGGGAAGCGTGTAAATAGTCGATGATATTGATGTATTTGATTCTTATCCTGCAGGTACTTTGGTCCACCTTGTTGTCTAACAAGGGGCATACACACGATAGGTCATGGGAGGGCTGCTCTTGGATTTTTTTTTTTGAGTATCCTAGTGCTTCACATGGTTAGTATATGCTTGATCCGGACTATTTGATGGGCAACACGACAGCTCAGTGACTATGGATTTGGGCCTGTCTCTCTGGGAGTTTGTGCATTCTCCCTGTGCTTGCGTGGGTTTTCTCTGGGTGCTCCAGATTCCTTCCACATCCCAAAGATATGCTCTTAGACTGATTGGCAGATCAAATCAGACCAACACCTCTTTCCTCGTAATCCTTATTTCCCTCAACCAATCCTCAACTTTGTCAACATCAGGCACAGACATCTGTCCAGTCTCCTGCGTGAATACCGACGCAAAGTATTCATTCAGGATCTCCCCCATTCCCTCAGGCTCTAAGCATAGATCCCCTCCTCTGTCTCTAAGAGGTCCAATCTTGCCTCTAACATCCTTTTGCTCCTTACATAGGTGTAAAATGCCTTTGGATTTTCCTTTATCCTACCTGCCAGAGCCACCTCGTGGCCCCTTTTTGCCTTTCTAATACCCCTTTTAAGATCTCGTCTACACTCTCTATAAGCTTCCAGCGCTGTCTCAGTCCCTAGTTGCCTAGATCTAATGTAAGCCTCTCGCTTTTTCTTGATCAAGTCCTCAATCTCCCTGGTAAGCCAAAGTTCTCTAATCCTACCTTTCCCATCCTTCCTCCTTGCCGGCACGTATCTTTCCTGCAGAGAGTTTAGTTTTTCCTTGAAAGACTCCCACATGTACCTCGTCGACCTGCCCTCAAAAAGCTTATCCCAGTCAGTATCTTTAAGATCTTGCCTAATCTGGCAGTATCTAGCCCTCCCCCAGTTAAATACCCTCCCTTTTGGGCCAGTCTCGTCCTTTTCCATTAATATCCTAAAGCAGACAGAGTTGTGATCACTATTTGACACCTTCTCTCCTACCTCGACGTCAACCACCTGGCCTGGCTCATTCCCCAGAACCAAATCCAGTATAGCCCCCTCTCTAGTCGGGCCATCTACATACTGCTCCAAGGACCCTTCCAAAACACACTGTACAAATTCCTCCCCATCCACTCCTACAGCCCTGGGCACACTCCAATCTACTCCAGAAAAATTGAAATCTCCCACTACTACCACCCTATTTTTCCTACACTTATCTAAAATGTCCCTGCATATCCCTTCTTCCGCAGCCTGCAGGCTGTTGGGCGGTCTGTAGTAAACACCCAACAGAGTAACCACTCCCTTCCTATTCCTCAACTCCACCCATAGAGACTCAATTCCTAATCATCCATACCTCCCTCCCTCTGCACTGCTATGACGTTGTCCTTAACTAATAAAGCCACTCCCCCGCCTCTCTTCACACCAACTCTGTCACACCTAAAACACTTATACCTTGGAATATTCAATTGCCAGTCTTGCCCCTCCTTCAACCACGTCTCGGTCACCGCCACCACGTCTAAACTCCTCGTGAACATTATTGCCCTCAGTTCATCTGTTTTGCCAGTCACACTCCTCGCATTAAAACACATGCACTGAAGACCCTCAGCTCTCGTATATTCCTTTCTACCTACTGGTGTTGCCCTATCATCCCTCTCTATCCCACTCCCAGTTCCCGCTGTCTCCCCACCCTCCCTCCCTATTAGTTTAAACATTTCTGAAACACTCCAGCTAACCTCCCAGCTAAATTATGTGTTCCCCTCCCAGTCAACTGCTCCCTATCCCTCGTGAATAGGTGACCCTCCCTCCTGAAGACTTCCCAATGATCAATAAATATGAAGCCTTCTGCCTTACACCAATCCCTCATCCATGCATTTAGTTGGAGTGTCTCATTTATTACCCAATCAGTCCCGGGCACAGGCAGCAGCCCAGAGAACGCCACCCTGGAGGCCCTACCTTTCAGTTGAGCCCCCAACTCCCTAAACTGTCTACGTAAGTCCCCCCTGCGCTTTCTTCCTACATCTTTTTTGTCCTATGTGAACTATTACATTTGCCTTAGACCCTCTTCCCTTCAAAATTCCCTCTACCCTCTCTGATACATCCTGGACCCCTGCTCCAGGGAGGCAGACTACCATCCTGGAGTCTCTCTTTTGCCCACAGAAACGCCTATCGATCCCTTTAACCATCCCATCCCCCACCAATATCTCACTTCCTGCTTTCCCGCCGGTCTCTGTGGCATTCTGTTCCCCCTCACTTGCCCTCTCCATCACAGCTTTTACCCCCCCCTTGGTTTTCTGGGAATCCTCCTTAGAGATGGCCTTTGTGCCTTGATTTTTGTTCTTGTTCCTTGTAACTGTACCCAGCCCATCCCTACTACTAGATCCTGGGGTCCCTGCAGGTCTGCCCTCCCTATTCATTGTATCCTCATTTTCCCTCACTAGACAAACGTCCTCCAAGCGCAGCTCCAGCTGTCTCAACTTTGCTCGTAAACGTTGCAATTCTAAACACTTTGCGCATATGTGGGCCTTCGGCAGACGTGATGCCTCCAAGAAGGTCCACATATGGCAGCGTACACAGTGGACGCGTTTGGCCAAGTATCGTGGCAGTTTGTATACCCCTTTAAAGGTGATTAGGTAGGAAGCACGTTACTCACCGTGTCCAAGCCTGCGCTCGCCCAAGCCCAGTGAGCTTAAGCCCTTGTTGCTCTCACTCTAATTCCCGTCTCACTCCCACTGCCCGCTCCCGACGCTGCCCGCTGTCTTACCTTGGCCTTCCTTTTATACTCCCGCGCTTCCTTCCCTGCAGCCCCCCGCGCCTATCTCCCGCTACGGAGCGCCGAAATAAACACTCTACCAAATAAAGTACAAAACAGAAATTGCAAGTCAGGATTCTCTCCAGCCACTCTCCAAATAACTCTGCTCCGGAGAACAGGTTTACCAGGATGCTGCCTGGTATGGAAGGACTGTCCTATGAGGAACGATTAGATAGACTGGGGTTGTTTTCCCTTGAAAGACGTCGGCTTAGAGGGGATCTCATAGAGGTGTATAAGAATATAAGGGGTATAGATAGAGTAAATGGAGGTAAACTTTTTCCACCTTTAGAAATGGATAGGACGAGGGGTCATGGCCTTAGGGTGAGGGGGCTATGTATAAGACGAATATTAGAGGGCAGTTTTTCACACAAAGGGTAGTGGGGGGGTGGAATGCACTGCCGAGGAAGGTGGTGGGAGCAGGCACGCTGGGGCTGTTTAAGGGTCTCTTGGACAGCCACATGAGCGGTATGCAGATAGAGGGATGTATTAGGACTGTTTAACTACGGCTTTTTTCCACAGGTAATTCGGTCCATAATTTGAGCACGCATTCAGCAGGTGGTGCGAGGACAGCTCTTGGATGTTGATTCATGGGTTGCCTGGTACCTCATGTCGTATATGGGTGCTTTATGTGGACGATCTGAAGGGCACCATGACAGCTCAGAGACTATCGATGTGGCTGTGCAGACACTTGGAATTGGGCCGGTGTCTGCGGGAGTTTGCGCGTTCTCCCCGTGGTTGCGTGGGTTTTCTCCGGGTACTCCGGTTTCCTCCCACAACCCAAAAATTCGCTCTTAGGCTGATTGGGAAACAAATTGTCCCTATGGTGAAAATTTTCCATATTAGGAATAATATATATATTATTATATAGGAATATTAAAATATGATAATGTATTTGCTACTATATAGTATGACGGCGGCGTGGGCTAGTTGGGCCGAAGGGCCTGTTTCCCGTGCTGTGTTGCTTAATAAAAAAAAAAATTCTCCCTAAATTGTCTCAAATTTGGTTTCAATCCATAGACCTATAAACACAGACAGGGATCATGAGCAGAAATGGGAACAGAGGTGGCAGCACGGGCTCGTCGGGCCGAAGGGCCTGCTTCCCCTGCTGTTTTGTTCTTTGTCACAGAGTCAAACCCAACAGCTGAATTTTCTCAGCTATATCACCCAAAATACATAGAACAATATAGCACAAACAGGCCCTTCGGCCCACGAGTTGCGTCGATCACATCTACTAATCCACAGACCTATCTATAACCCCCTATCCTATTCTTTTCCATATACTCATCCAGAAGTCTTTTAAAAGACCCCAGTGAGTTTGCCTCGACAACCTCCGACGGCAGTCGGTTCCATTCACTCACCACCCTCTGAGTGAAAAACCTACCCCTGACATCTCCTTTGTATTTGCTTCCCTGCACCTTAAATCTGTGTCCTCTCGTAGTGACCATTTCAGCTCAGGGAAATGGTCTCTGAGAGTCCACCCTATCTATTCCTCTCAACATTTTATAAACCTCTATCAGGTCGCCTCTCAACCTACGTCTCTCCAGTGAGAAGAGTCCCAGCTCCCTCAACCTATCTTTATAAGGCCTGCCTCCTAATCCAGGCAGCATCCTCGTAAATCTCCTCTGAACTCTCTCAATTGCCTCTACATCCTTCCTATAATGAGGCGACCAGAACTGCGCACAATACTCCAACTGGGGTCTGACAAGAGTCTTATAGAGCTACATCATTACCTCCTGACTCCTAAACTCTATTCCTTGATTAATGAAGGCCAGTACACCGTACGCCTTCTTGACCACTTCCTCCACCTCCATACAGCACAATAGTAAGAAAGCAGGTAATCTTGGTGAATGAAATATATTCTTTTTTGATATAATAGGATAATCAATTGCCTTTACAATCAACCTTTTGATGATCAGCTTTAAGCTCCTAATAATCTGTAAGATTGTATTCATATTAAGAGTAACTAATTTATTTTCTTTCATTAAAAAGTTCTGGTGAGAGCATTAAACAAGTAGTTAACATCATCATATTGGAAATCCTACAGTAATATAGCAACAATGAGTAGTCTATTGGACAGTTGGAGTACTACTCAATTCTGTTTTCCATACACATGAAATCTGGCATTTTACTTAATTTAACTAGAAAACATTTCTATCCCTTGAGCTGTCCTAAGAAGCCTAGAGATTCACAATGTCACTACCCCAATTAGTAAAATTTCTCTGCAGTATCTTCAAAAAAGTAGCACTACTTTTCATTATCACAAAGATGCGCAAGAATGCACGTATTTCAAGAATCCAACATGATAGAAATGATTTAATCACCTTCTCATTTATTTCATAAATGATTTCCTCTTCTCCTCTAACTTACACACTTCAATTAAATAACAAAGCTTTCAGATGCAAGGGCATCAATTCTTCAAAATAATCAATATAACCACCATTGTTAGCTGGAAGATTAAAGTCCAAATTTGCAATTAACAGACTCTTAATTAGGAGGTTTTAAAAGTAATAAATTTTAGTTTGAATCCCAACACCATTGTCACCTTAACTCAAAAGAGGAAAATAAGCCAAGTCATTGTCTGAAGATGAATGGTGGATTATTTAACAATATTGAATGAAAAATAGATTTGGCAAAGGTAAATCTGAGTTTCAATTTATAGTTTGCAGTTTCCAAATTATCATTTTGTTAAATGGTTATTACTTAGTGGTATTTATCTTTGTTCTGTTTTCATTTCCTAAGACAGCTACCCACAGTCATGTACTGTTCTACAGGCATTACAAATCCTTCCATTCTTCAGCTAACTATCCTTCTAAGCTATGACTGTAGAAAGGCATAAAGCCTTCAATAAATACAATTATTTACCAAAGTTACAAGATAGCAATAGAGAAAAGGGAACTTGGCTAATTTTTCCTTTTCTTTATCCCCATCATCACAGAGGCTAACTGTAATTCCCCACCATTGCCTTGATCAAGATTAGCTACATGTGCACACAATAATCAGCCTTTGTGATCTATATATATTTATCAACTGAGAAAGTTGTGCTCCAGGAACAGGGGTTGATTTAAAACTTGAGATCACAAGGCTCAAAAAGACAGGAGGCCTTTATCTTGCAATTTGCAGAAATCTTTGAACTTAGCAGGTCATTAAGGTAGCCAAAAAAATCATTTACAAAAATTAATCATCAAGGTAAGGCCACAGGTGAAAATTCTGTAGTGCAAGTAAATCTCATTTTATGTTTGAATCCATAAATTAGTTCTAGGCACTGGTCCATGTTTTGAACTGGATTTTGATAAGGCTTTTATAGAATTGTAGCTATTTATAGAATTCCACCAAGTTCTATTTTAGTTGAAATGATTTTTTAAAAGCACTTCAATTAGCTTGAATTTAATGAGTAAACATATCTACCCAGTGACCTGTTCCTTCATAAAACATCTTGAGCATTATCACTTGAATTCCTGTTTGTAAAGTAAACTTTTTGCAATGACAGAATTTCATTGCACAAGTAGTACACCTGCTTATCCACCATTTTTTAAACTTCAATTTTAAATCCATCCTTTAAAAGAACTTGGTTATCAATATTAAAGCACGAATGCAACTGTCTAAATTTCCATGTTCCAGTTGGTTAATTGCTGCACTGAAGGTATGACTACATTTATGATCAAAACAAGCCGACCTTTTACATTCAATAAGCATACAAGATCTCAGATTTACTTAAGTCATGCAAAAAGAACACAGTACGTATAGTGGCAGATTTTAATCTCCCTAGGGTGGATTGGAAGATACCTAGAGCTGGGGGTTTGGACGGGGAGGAATTTGTAAAATGTGTACGGGAAGGATCGTTGGAGCAGTATGTGGCTAGCCTGACTAGAGAAGGGGCTATATTGGATTTAGTTCTGACTAATGAGCCAGGGCAGGTGGTTGATGTTGTAGTAGGGGAACATGTGGCTAACAGTGACCACAATTCTGTCTACTTTAGGATACAGATGGAAAAGGATGCTTGTTGCCCCAGGGGCAGAGTGCTAAATTGGAGGAAGGCTAACTACGGTCAGATTAGGCAGGAACTTAGGGAAACTGATTGGGAACGGTTGTTCGAGGGCAAGTCCACACTAGGCATGTGGGACTCTTTCAAGGGAATACTGAAAATGTTGCAAGATAAATATGTGCCGGCCAAGAGGAAAGATGGGAAAGATAGGATTAGAGAGCCGTGGATTACTAGGGATATTGAGGACTTGGTTAGGAAGAAAAGAGAGGCGTATGATAGGTCAAAGCAGCTGGGAACCGAGACAGCGTTGGAGGAATATAGAGAGAGTAGGAAGGAGCTCAAACAGGGAGTTAGAAGGGCAAAAAGGGGACATGAAATGATTTTGGCGGATAGGATTAAGGAAAATCCAAAGGCTTTTAACTCCTATGTTAGGAATAAAAGGGTGGTTAGAGGAAAAATCGGACCTCTTAGGGATAGAGGAGGGGAACTGTGCTTAGAGCCCGAGGGAATGGCGGAGATCCTGAATGAATACTTTGCGTCGGTATTCACGAAGGAGAGGGGCTTGTTGACAGCTCCTGTCTCTGAGGGAGCAGTGGAACAGTTGAGGGAAATATCCATACCGAGGGAGAAAGCGTTAGAGCTTCTAGGTAGCATTTAAACTGATAAATCTCCAGGGCCTGATGGCATTTATTCCAGGCTGCTTAGGGGGGTGCGAGGTGAAATTGCTGAGCCTCTGACACAAATCTTTGTCTCTTCTTTGGACACAGATGACATCCCAGAGGACTGGAGAATAGCTAATGTTGTACCGTTGTTTAAAAATGGTAATAGGGATAACCTTGGAAATTATAGGCTGGTGAGTTTGACGCCAGTGGTAGGGAAGCTGTTGGAGGGGATTCTTAGAGATAGGATGTATAGACACTTAGAGCGTTGCGATCTGATTAGGGATATGCAGCATGGCTTTGTTCAGGGGAGGTCGTGCCTTATGAATGTGGTAGAATTTTTTAAGGAGGTGACAAAAACAGTTGATGAAGGGCGAGCCGTTGATGTCATCTATATGGATTTCAGTAAGGTCTTTGACAAAGTCCCTCATGGGAGGTTAGTTGAAAAGGTCAAGGCTCATGGGATACAAGGTCAGGTAGCTAGATGGATAAGTAACTGGCTTAGTAATAGGAGACAGAGAGTAATAGTGGAAGGGTGTTTTTCTAGCTGGAGGTCGGTCACTAGTGGTATGCCGCAGGGCTCGGTACTGGAACCTCTTCTATTTGTAATATATATAAATGACTTAGAAGAGGGAGTAAGAGGAGTGATCAGCAAGTTTGCAGACGATACAAAGATGGCTGGATTTGCAGATAGTGAGGAGCATTGTCAGGCGATGCAGCAGGACATAAATAGGCTGGTAGCTTGGGCAGATAGATGGCAGATGGAATTCAACCCTGATAAATGTGAGGTGATGCATTTCGGGAGAAAGAATGTAGGGTGAGGTATATGATAAAGGGTAGACCTATTAAGAGTATAAAAACACAGAGGGACGGGGGGGTGCAGGTGCACAAGTCTCTGAAGGTGGCAGAGCAGGTGCAGAAGGTTGTGAAGAAAGCATATAGTATGCTAGCCTTTATAGGAAGGGCTATAGAGTACAAGAGCTGGCCTTTAATGTTGCAGTTGTATAAAACATTGGTTAGACCTCATTTGGAATACTGCATCCAGTTCTGGTCGCCTTACTAGCGGAAGGACATGGAGACTCTGGAGAGAATGCAGAGGTGGTTTACCAGGATGCTGCCTGGCATGGAAGGTCTGAGTTATGAGGAGAAGTTAGGCAAATTGGGACTGTTTTCCTTAGAAAGATGGAGACTTAGAGGAGATCTCATAGAGGTGTACAAGATTATGAGGGGTATAGATAGAGTAAACAGGGTTAGGCTTTTTCCTAGGATAGACTCGAATAACACAAGGGGTCACAGGCTTAAGGTGAGGGGGGTAAGATATAATTTGGATGCTAGAGGGAGTATTTTCCACACAGAGGGTGGTGGGGGTATGGAATGCGCTGCCAAGTAAAGTGGTGGAGGCAGGTACTCTGGAGTTAGTTAAGAAATACTTAGATGGGCACATGAACAGATTGGGAATGGAGGGGTATAGAAAACTGATTTAAAATAGGGATCATGAGCCTTGGGATCCCTGGGAAGTGTGTAAATAGATGATGATATTGATGTACTTGTTTTATCCTACAGGTGCTTTGGTCCACCTTGTTGTCTAACAAGGGGCATACACGCGATGGGTCGTGAGAGGGCTGCTCTTGGATTTTTTTCGAGAGTATCCTAGTGCTTCACGTCGTAGTGTACGCTTGACCTGGACCATTTGATGGGCAACACGACAGCTCAGTGACTATCGCTGTGCTGTGCAGATACATGGATTTGGGCCTGTGTCTGTGGGAGTTTGCGCATTCTCCCCGTACTTGTGTGGGTTTCCTCCCACATCCCAAAGATGTGCTCTTAGGCTAATTGGCAAAACAAATTCTCCCTAAATTGTCTCAAATTTGGTTTTCAATCCATAGATCTATAAATATAGACAGGAATCACGGGTAGAGGTGGGAACATCGGGGTGGCGGCGTGGGCTCGTTGGGCCGAAGGGCCTGTTTCCCATGCTGTTTTGTTCTTTGTAAGTCCCTCTGCTGGAAAAATACCTGGCAGATACTAGCACAATTCCACTTTTCTCTAAGTGACTTAAGAAAACCAAAATCAAATGCTTAGCAATGGAAAAGATCAGCTTACTACACATATAGACACAGATCATACTGGCCCAAATCACCCTGTATCCAGATCAGAAATGGAACAAAAGTTGGGAGATAAGCAATGGGAAGTTCTGACACATGCTGAAATTTGAGGAAGTTTAAACTGCCAATCGGCTGATTTGCACTGCAAAGGACCCTTGGTGAAAGTCTGTGTCAGATACTTGGGACCAGTTATGCAAGATTTACCTGAATACTTTACTTTCCATACCAACTAACTGACTCTCAATCATTCACTCAATTCTTCACCTACACATCTTTTTCCCTTATTCACCTTCACTCATCTACCTCACTTCCCCATTCAAACTGACACTGAGATTTGGCCTGCTGCAAGTACATGGGAGTAAAAGAGCCATGCCTTACCTTCCCTCATTTCGCAGAAATATTACTTTAGAACATCTGCATAAATTTGGCAACTGAATTATAACCTCTGAACTGTGGATAATGTTCTATAGAACAATCAACAAAATGTTAGATATGCACAGCTTTCATATAACTTTGTCAAACTTTCATAAACGGAAAAAGTACAATTATAGATTTCACATCTTGCTAAATTTAGATTGGTTCTTTTAAACAGGATAAAGTACTGGAGTTCACAAAAAACTTTTTACATACGTTAATCCAATTTGATCCAAATACATTAAGTAATGAATGATAAGGAATTGAAGAACTCAGTGCTGTGGGAAGAACAGGCCAATTCACGGGGCACTGACACTAAAGAGAGAGCTGTTCCATTGGTTTGGATTCCACTTAAACCAGGCTGGGACCAGCATTCTGTCAACTATATAACTAAGGTTGGAGATAAGGTTTTCAACTAATAGGAGAGGGGTGAAGGATAAATTAGAAATCCAAAGTGAAAGGGTCAAGGCAACAGAACAGTGTAGCAACGCAGATAAAGGCAAGCAGAGCAGGACAGGAATAATAAAAGTGCATCAACTAATAAAGTCCATGTAGGTAAAGAAAACAAATGAAAGGCTCTTTATCCAAATATACAAACCAAAATAGACGAACCAGTGACACAAATTGAGGCGTGGCTTCGATCTTATTGTTATAAGAGTTAAATTTAAAAGACTAGGTTTTCACAATAACTTCATTGTCGTGTTAATGTAAGCCTACATGTGACACTAATAAACTTAAACTTAAGTTTGGAAAATAAATATTCCGGGATATACTATTTTGAAAAGATGGTCAGAATAGAAACGAGGGCATAGCTCTGATAGATGGCATAAGAACATTAGCGAGGAAATACCTTGGCTCAGAAGATCAGAAAGCAAATTCAATATTGAGGAATTAGGAATAGCAATAGATAGAAAATGCTGCGAGGAGTAGTTTACATCATCCTCTAAACAGTTGCTATACCTCTGGATAGAGCACCAAGCAAGAAATTATTTGAACATGCAACAAAGACAAAGTTACAGTTGTAAGTAACTTGAATCTTCATATAGACTGGGTCAACTGGATGGTGAGATCATGGAATGCATTTGTGCTAGTTTTCTGGTGCAACATATTGTGGAAGCAACTAGAGACAAAGCTATTTTAGATCTGGCATTTTTAATGAGGGGACAGAATTAGTAATCACATTGTAAAAGATCTGTGGGAAATAGTGATCATTAATACAATTCAATTTGATATCAAGTTTGAAAGCAACATATCCCACACAAACAAGAATCTTAAACTTAAGCAAAGCCAATTACACAAGTATGAGAGGAGAGCTAGGTAAGGTTGATTGGTGAATAAACTAAAAGGTATAGTAGCAAATAAACAGCAAGAAACATTAAAAAACAATTTAAAATGTTAAACAAAAATACATTCTATTGAAAAAGTCTGCAAGAAAGATACATTTGTGACTTATTAAGCTGAAGGATAGTTTTAGATAAAAAATTAAGTTTTTTATGTTGTAAAGAATAGTGGTAATGAGGATTGCGACTGTTTTGGAAATCAGCAAAAGGCTATCAAAAAGTTGATAAAAAGAAGAAAATAAAGAACTAAAAGTAAACTAACCAGAAATAACAACAATTTGTAAGAGCTTTTATAATTATAATCAGCTCAGGTAAACTTGCTCCCTTAGAGGCAGAGATAGAGAAGTTATCATGGGGAAAGAAAAGCACTAGAAGATCCAAATCCTTCTGACAAGTTCTACAATCTCTTTCCATTTAAATATTCTATTCTTCCTGCCAGAGTGGTAGCGTTTTAATTTTAATACATTATATTCCATCTGCCAAAATTTTGCCAGATTACTCAACATATTTATAATCGCTTTGTAGATTCTACCTGTTCTTGGCGCCTTACTTTCCTACCTAGTGTTATGGATAAATTTAGCTATTTAGGTTCAGTCCCTTCGAGTCACTGATATAGACTGTAAAAAGTTCAGGATCCAGCACCCCACAACATTCAGCCTGCCAATCGAAAAAAGACCAATTTATCACCATTATGCAAATACATATTCCCTTAAACCATTTGTTGTCTTGCGCAGTAAACCTCGATGTGGCACCTTATCAAATACCTTCTGGAAATCCAAGTATACACATATACTGCTTCCCCTTCATCCAACCTAACTTAGTTTAAAATTAGTTAAACACAACTTTTCTTTCAAAAAGCCATGTTGGCTCTGCCTGATCAGTGTTTTTATAACTATCCCTTTCTAACCTCCTCAATAACAGATTCTGGGACTTTTCCAGAAGGTGCCACAAAGGTAAGGTTTTGTTAAGCATGGCAATACATGACTATGGACCAAAAATTGGTTAACAGACAAACAGCAAAGAGTAAGGATAAATGGATCATTTTCAAATTGTCAAGTTGTGATCAGCAGAGGGCCACAAAGTCTGGAGTTTCAGCTATTCATATTCTAAATTTACAACTTAACAGCGAGAAAAAGTAATATATTCACATTTGCTGATATGAAACTCGGCAGGGATACAAGCTGTGGAGGGACTGCAAAGAGATTTAGACAAGTGGCTGGATAACAAAATGATAGAGGAAAATGTAGGAACAAAATTATTCAATTTGATAAGAACAGTGGAACAGAATGTTTTTAAATGGCATGAAATTTGTAGATGCTGAAGTTCAGAGACACTTGGATATACTCATACAAGGAACAAAGTTAGTATGCAGAACCAGCAAGCAGTTAGGATAGCAAATGCCATGTTGGTCTTTATTGCAAAGCGATTGGAACACAAAGAATTCTTGCTACAATTGGTCAGGTCTTTGGTGACATCACACCTGAAACACTGTTCAGGAGAGAATATACAGCAGCCAGGATGGAGCCAACCCAGCCCAGTATCCTGGACAGACACAGACATCATCTCAGCCTGAAAGAAGTCACATGTAATTAAAGTTCCACTTGTATTAATTTACTGCTCGTAAGAGTCTGTAGAAAGAAATGCATTAAATTATTTAAGGAAGAATATGACAGAGCAGCAAAGGTTCACCAGATTGGAATGAGAGGCTGAGTATATTGGGTCTAGATGCTACACAACTTAGAAAAATGAAGGTGACCTTTTTGAAGCACACAAGATTCAGAAAGAACTTAATAAAGTAAACATTAAAGATGTTTGCTGGCAGGGAATCTAGAACATGAAGACATCAGTTGCAGGGTAACAGGCTGGTCATTTAGGTCCAAGGTGCAAAGAAATTCCTTCACTCAAAGGATTATGAATCCTTGGAATTATTTATCCCTGAAGGTTATGGATGCTACATCATGAAATATATTTAAGGCTATGACAGACAAAATTTTGGTCTCTAAGCGAATTAAAAGATATGGAGGAAGGTGAGTGTGGAGAGGAAAAGTGGAGTTGAAGCTATCATATTGAATGACACAAGAGGGTGCATGGTTATGTGATCTTCTCCCACTTTTACTGCCTATGTTCTTATATTGAACCAAAAACCATTTGTGCATACTCACTGTGACATTTTCTAGCTTTACCAAATACAGGAAAAAGATAGTGCATTAATACATACAAGATGGGTATATGGGCACTATCACATGCCAAATGTGGTGTTGATTACTCAGCTTTTGTTTACTTAGTTTAGATCCAATTAGGTATAGCTAATGCATTAGATAAGTTTTAATGCTATTATGTTATCTAATCCAATAATCAGCTGCCATCCCAATTACTTGTTGCACCTATAAAGCAACAAAACTTCAAGGCAGCTTTCACATCATTACATATGAAATATACATCAATATTGCCTCCTTCAGCTAACTCATGACTATGATTAATTTTTTCAATGTTCAATGTGCACAGTAATATTTTCAATACCAGACTGTGACAATTTCTTCAAAGTTCAGAGAAAATCCAACTTAGAAAGCTGCCTACTAAATATGATAAACAAGATGTGTATCATCAATAGTTTACACAAAAGAAATCTTGCCCAAATCCTCCTCTCCATTTTATGAGTTACATATTAAAGCAAGCCTTATCACTCTGAGAAAAAGTAATATTTAAATCACAAATTTAAGAAACATTACAACATAAAAAGATTAAAACTAAGTGCAATTGTACTACAAAACAAATTTCGACTTGCTTAGATTTTTCCTCCAATTGTTTTGCCAGACTGATGTACTTGAATGAATTGTGATTAGCTGTTTTTTCTAATTTAAGCACTCTGGTCAATATATGTGAACTTAAGCACACAATATTCTTTCCTATTTTGATCTTGCATGCTGCAGTACATATGTTACCTAGAAACAGGAAGTGATTGTTTGAACAATGAACACACTAAAGCCTATGATGTTGGAACAGCTGCATCAAAATATTATAAAGCTCAGAAAATTGTGATTCCATAAATAATACTCAATAAGAATCAGAAAATTAAACTGCACTAAATGCGCAGAGCTCCCTTGTATGAAAACGCGTCATTGAACGCATGATCTGTTTAACTCATTGATGTTTTGCTATCCTATTAATTCAGATGTAAAAACATAAACTTATAATGGAACAGATTTTGTATAGGATTGCCGTTTTAGTAATTTTGTTCTACATCAGTGGGGTATCAATACAAATTAATAACACTAACACAGCTGGTCAGTGGTTTAAAAAACTTTCCTAATTATCTACCCAGAACAGTCTGAAAAGGCAGTTACCTCCAACCATTTCGTTTCCTACACATTCCAAAAGCTAAACTGCATTACAATTGGGGGCAAAATAAGCAGCAGCTAGACTCATCTGGCATCCACAAATTTGACATTTTGGCTTTTTGTTGGGAGGTAGGGCAACAGTGGGGGAAAACAACTCTGCAAATTGGTGGGGCTATGGGAGAGAGAGGATCAAATCAGTGCAGCAATGGCAGAAGAGGGGGAGGGATGCGAGGGGGAGGGGGGGGAAAGAGGGGGAGGGGGGGGGAAAAGAGGGGGAGGGGGGGAAGAGGGGGAGGGGGGGGGAAAAGAGGGGGAGGAGGGGAAAGAGGGGGAGGGGGGGGGAAAGAGGGGCGAGGGGGGGGAAAGAGGGGGAGGGGGGGGGAAATGAGGGGGAGGGGGGGGAAAAAAGAGGGGGGGGGGGGGAAAGAGGGGGAGAAGGTGGGGGGAAGAGGGGCGGTAGGGAGGGGAGGGGGGGGAAAGAGGGGGAGGGGGGGGGAAAGAGGGGGCAGGGGGGGGAAAGAGGGGGATGGGGGGGCAAGAGGGGAGGGGGGGGAATAGAGGGGGAGTGGGGGGGGCAAAGAGGGGGGGGGGGGGGAAAGAGGGGAGGGGGGGGAACAGAGGGGGAGGGGGGGGGGGGGGGGGGCGGGTGGGGGGGGGGGAGGGGTGGGGGGGGGAGTGGGGGGGGGGGGAGGGGGGGGGGGAGAGAGGGGGGGGGGGGACGGCGGGGGGGGGGGGGGGGTGGGGGGGGTGAACGGGGGGAGGGGGGGGGAAGAAGAGGGGGGGGGGGGGGGGGGGGTGGGTAAAGAGGGGGAGGGGGGGGAAAGAGGGGGGGGGGGGAAGAGTGGGAGGGGGGGGAAAAGAGGGGGAGGGGGGGGGGGGGGGGGGGGGGGGAAAGAGGGGGAGGGGGGTGGAAAGAGGGGGAGGGGAGGGGAGGAGGGGGAGGGGGGGGAAAGAGGGGAGGGGGGGGAAAGAGGGGAGGGGGGGGTGGGAAAGAGGGGGGCGAGAGGGGGAGGTGGGGGACAGGGGGAGGGGGGGGGAGAGGGGGGGGGAGGGGGGGGGGGAAAGGGAGAGGGGAGGGGGGGGAAAGAGGGGAGGGGGGGGGAAGAGAGGGGGGAGGGGGGGAAAAGAGGGGAGGGGGGGGAAAGAGGGGAGGGGGGGGGAAAAAAGAGGGGGGAGGGGGGGAAAGAGGGGAGGAGGGGGGGGAGAAGAGGGGAGGGGGGAGGGGGGGGAGGAGGGAGGGGAGGGGGGAGGGGGAGAGGAGAGGGGAGGAGAGGGGAAGAGGGGAGGGGGAGAGAGAGTGAGAGGGAGGAGGGAGAGGAGAGGGGAGGAGGCGAGGGCGAGGGGAGGGGGGGAAGGGAGGAGGGGGGAAGGTGGAGGGGGGAGAGGAGGGGGGAGGGGGAGGGGGAGGGGGAGGGAGGGGAGGGGAGAGGGAGGGGAGGGGAGGGGGAGGGGGAGGGGGAGGGAGAGGGGAGGAGGAGGGGAGGGGAGGGGAGGGGGAGAGGGAGGCGGAGGGGAGGGGGAGGGGAGGGGGGAGGGGAGGGGAGGGAGAGGGGAGGGGGAGGGGCAGGGGGAGGGGGAGGGGGAGGGGGAGGGGGAGGGAGGGGAGGAGGGGAGGGGAGGGAGGAGAGGGGAGGGAGGGGGAGGGGGGGGGAGGGAGGGGGGGGGGGAGGGAGGAGGGGGGAGGGGGGAGAGGGAGGGGAGGGAGGGGGAGGGGGAGGAGGGAGGGGAGGGGGGAGGGAGGAGGGAGGGGGGGGAGGGAGGGAGGGGGGGAGGGAGGAGGGGAGGAGGGGGGGGAGGGAGGGGGAGGGAGGGAGGGGAGGGAGGAGGGGGGGGAGGGGGGAAGGGGGGGGAGGGAGGGAGGGGGGAGGGAGGGGAGGGAGGGAGAGGGGGAGGGAGGGGGAGGGAAGGGGGGGGGGGGGAGGGGAGGGAGGAGGGGGGGGAGGGGGAGGGGGAGGGAGGGGGGAGGAGGGGGAGGGAGGGAGGAGGGAGGGAGGGAGGGAGGGAGGGAGGGAGAGGGAGGGGGAGGGAGGGAGGGGGGAGGGGAGGGGGAGGAGGGAGGGGGGGGAGGGAGGGGGGGGAGGGAGGGAGGGGGGGGAGGAGGGGGAGGGAGGGGAGGGAGGGAGGGGGGGAGGGAGGGGGAGGGAGGGAGGGGAGGGAGGGAGGGAGGGAGGGGGGGGAGGGAGGGGGGGGGGGGGAGGGGGGGGGAGGGAGGGGGAGGGAGGGGGAGGGAGGGAGGGAGGGAGGGGGGGAGGGGGGGGAGGGGGGAGGGGAGGGAGGGAGGGGGAGGGAGGGAGGGAGGGAGGGGGGGGGAGGGAGGGAGGGAGGGAGGGAGGGAGGGGAGGGAGGGAGGGGGGAGGGAGGGAGGGAGGGAGGAGGGGGGGGAGGGAGGGAGGGAGGGAGGGGAGGAGGGAGGGGGGGAGGGGAGGGAGGGAGAGGGGGGGAGAGGGAGAGGGAGGGGGGGAGGGAGGGAGGGAGGGAGGGAGGGAGGGAGGAGGGAGGGGGGAGGGGGGGGGGAGAGGGGGGGAGGGGGGGAGGGAGGGGGGGGGGGAGGAGGGAGGGAGGGGGAGGAGGGAGGGAGGGGGGGGAGTGAGGAGGAGGGAGGGGGGGAGGGGGAGGGAGGGAGGGGGGGGAGGGGAGGGGGAGGGAGGGAAGTGGGGAGGGGGGGGGGGGAGGGGGGAGGGGGAGAGGGGAGGGGGGTGATGGGGAGGTGGGAGGGGGAGGGGGGGGGGGGAGGGAGGGGAGGGGGGGGGAGTGAGGGGAGGGAGGGAGGGGGGGAGGGGAGGGGGGGGGGGGAGGAGGGGGGAGGGAAGGGAGGGGAGGAGGGAGGGAGGGGAGGGAGGGAGGGGGAAGGGGGGAGGAAGGGGGGGGAGGGGGAGGGGGAGGGAGGGGGGGAGGGAGGGGGGAGGGGGGGAGGGTGAGGGGGTGGGAGGGGGAGGGTGAGGGCGGGGAGGGAGGGGACGGAGGGGGGGCAGGGGGGAGGGGGTGAGGGGGGGAGAGGGGGGGCGAGGGGGGGGGGGGAAGGGATGGAGGGGGGGGGAAGGGGGGGGGGAAGGAGGGGTGAGGGGGGGCAGGGGAGGGGGGGGAGGGGGGGGGGGAAGGGAGGGGGGAGGGGGGGAAGGAAGGGGGGCGGGGGGAGGGAGGGGGAGGGGGGAAGGGAGGGGAAGGCGGGGAGGGGAACCTAGGGGGGGGGAGGGAGGGGAGGGAAGGGCGAGGGGGAGGGGGAGAAGGGGGGGGGAAGGTGGGGGGGAGGGGGGAGGGGGGGGAGGGGGGGGAGGGGGAGGGGGTGGGGGGAGGGGGGGGGGGGGGGGGGGGGGGGGGGGGGAGGGGAGGGGGGAGGAGGGAGGGGGGGGAGTGGAGGGGGGGGGGAGGGGGGGGGGGGGAGGGGGGGGGAGGGGGGGATGGGGGGGGGGGAGGGGAGGGGGGGGGGGGGGGAGGGGGGGGGGGGGGCGGTGAGGGGGGGGGAGGGGGGGGGGGGGGGGGGGGGGATGGGGGGGAGGGGGGGGAGGGGGGAGGGGAGGGGAGGGAGGGAGGGGGAGGGAGGGGGGGAGGGGGAGGGGGAGGGGAGGGGGAGGGGGGGAGGGGGGGAGGGGGAGGGAGGGGGGAGGGGGGGGGGGGGAGGGAGGGGAGGGGGGGGGGGGGGAGGGGGGGAGGGGGGGGGGAGGGGGGGGGGGGGGAGGGGGGGGGGGGGAGGGGGGGGGGGGGAGGGGGGGGGGGAGGGGGGGAGGGGGGGGGGAGGGGAGGGGGGGGGGGAGGGGAGGGGGGGGGGGCGGGAGGGGGGGGGGGAGGGGAGGGGGGGGGGAGGGTGAGGGGAGGGGGGAGGGGAGGGGAGGGGGGGAGGGAGGGAGGGGGGGGAGGGGAGGGGAGGGGGGGGGGAGGGGCGGGGGGGGAGGAGGGGAGGGGGGGGAGGAGGGGAGGGGGGGGGAGGGGCGGGGGGGGAGGGGGGGAAGGGAGGGGGGGGAGGGGAGGTGGGGGAGGGCGGGAGGACGGAGGGGGAGGGAGGGGAGGGAGAGGGGTGAGGGGGAGGGGGCGGGAGGGGGGAGGGAGGGGGAGGGAGGGGGGGGAGGGAGGGGGAGGGGGAGGGGGAGGGAGGGGGAGGGAGGGGGAGGGGGAGGGAGGGGGAGGGAGGGGAGAGGGAGGGGGAGAGGGAGGAGGAGGGAGGGGAGAGGGGGGGAGAGGGGGGGGAGAGGGGGGGGAGAGGGGGGGGAGAGGGGGTAGGGAGGAGAGGGGGGGGAGGCGGGTGGGGAGAGGGGGGGGAGAGGGGGGGGGAGAGGGAGGGGGAGGGGGGAGGAGGCGGTGGGGGGGAGGAGGAGGGGCAAGCCGGGGGGCTCCGGGGGAGGAGGAGGCCTGGGGGGGGGGAGGAGGCGGGGGGGGAGGCGGGGGGGGGGGAGGAGGCGGGGGGGGGGGGGGGGGGGAGGAGGCGGGGGGGGGGGAGGCGGTGGGGGGGGGGGTAGGAGGCGGTGGGGGGGGAGGGAGGCGGGGGGGGGGGGGAGGAGGCGGTGGGGGGGGGGGAGGAGAGCGGGGGGGGGGGAGGAGGCGGGGGGGGAGTCGGGCGGGCGGGGGGGGGAGCGGTTGGGGGGGGGAGGAGGCGGTGGGGGGGGGGGAGGAGGCCGGGGGGGGGGGGGGGGGGGGGCGTGGGGGGGGTGGGAGGCGGTGGGGGGGGGGGAGGAGGCGGTGGGGGGGGGGAGGAGGCGGTGGGGGGGGGGGGGAGTAGGCGGTGGGGGAGGAGGTAGTTGGGGGGGGGAGGAGGCGGAGGGGGGGGAGGAGGGGGGGCTGGGGGGGGGGGGGGGGGGGGGGGAGGAGGCGGGGGGGGGAGGGGGGAGGAGGCGGGGGGGGGGGAGAGGAGGCGGTGGGGGGGGGGAGGAGGCGGTGGGGGGGGGGGAGGAGGCGGTGGGGGGGGGGGGAGGAGGCGGGGTGGGGGGGGGGGGAGGAGGCGGTGGGGGGGGGGGGGGAGGGAGGACGGGTGGGGGGGGGGGGGAGGAGCGGTGGGGGGGGGGCGGTGGGGGGGGGGGGGGAGGAGGGCGTGTGGGGGGGGAGGAGCGCGTGGGGGGGGAGGCGGTGGGGGGGGGAGGCGGGGTGGGGGGGGGAGGCGGTGGGGGGGGGGGATGGCGTGCTGGGGGGGGGAGGCGGGGGGGGGGGGAGCGGTGGGGGGCGGGGGAGGCGGTGGGGGGTGGGGGAGGGGAGGCGGTGGGGGGGGGGAGGCGAGGGGGGTTTGGGGGGGGGGAGGAGGCGGGGGGGGGGGGGTGGGGGGGAGGAGGCGGTGGGGGGGGGGGGGAGGCGGTGGGGGGGGGGAGGAGGGTGGGGGGGAGGAGGTGGTTGTGGGGGGGGAGGAGGTGGGGGGGGGGAGGGGGGGGAGGGAGGGGGGGGAGGGGGGAGGGGGGAGGCGGGGAGGGGGGGAGGGGGGAGGGGGGGAGCTGGGGGAGGGGGGGAGGGGGGGGAGGAGGGGGGGAGGGGGTGAGGGGGGTGGGGGGGGAGGCGGTGGAGGGGGGGAGAGGGGGGGGGGGAGGGAGGGGGGGGAGGAGGTGGGGGGGGAGGAGGTGGGGGGGGAGGAGGGAGGGGGGGGAAGGAGGTGGGGGGGAGGGAGGGGAGGGGGGGAGTGTGAGGGGGGGGGAGGGGGAGGGGGGGGGAGGGAGGGGGGAGGGAGGGGGAGGGAGGGGGAGTGGGGGGAAGGGAGGGGGAGGGGGCGTGGGGGGAGGAGGGGGGGGAGGGGGAGGGAGGGGGAGGGAGGGGGAGGGAGGGGGAGGGAGGGGGAGGGAGGGGGAGGGAGGGGGGAGGGAGGGGGAGGGAGGGGGAGGGGAGGGGGAGGGAGGGGGACGGAGGGGGAGGGAGGGGGAGGGGGGAGGGAGGGGGGGAGGGAGGGTGGGGGAGTGGGGAGAGGGGAGAGGGGGGGGGAGGGGAGGAGGGGGAGAGGGGGGAGGGAGGGGGAGAGGGGGAGGGAGAGGGGGGAGGGGGGGAGGGAGGGGGGGGGGGGGGAGGGGGGAGGGGGAGGGGGGGAGGGGGGAGGGGGGGGAGGGGGGAGGGGGGAGGGGGGAGGAGGGGGAGAGGGGGGGGGGGAGGGGGGAGGGGGGAGGGGGAGGGGGGAGGGGGGGAGGGGGGAGGGAGGGGGGAGGGGAGGGGGGAGAGGGGGGGGGGAGGGTGGGGGGGAGGGAGGGGGGAGGGGGGAGGGGGGGGGAGGGGAGGGGGAGGGAGGGGAGAGGCGAGGGGGGAGGGAGGGGAGGGGGAGGGGGAGGGGGAGGGGGAGGGGGGAGGGGAGGGGAGGGGGAGTGGAGGGGAGGGGGAGGGGGAGGAGGGGGAGGGGAGGGGGAGGGGGAGGGGAGGGGAGGGGAGGGAGGGGGGGGGGGGGGGGGGGGGAGGGGGGAGGGGGGTGGGGAAGCAGAGGCCTCAGTGCCGTGGCTCTCCCAGCCCCCAGGCGCTCGGATTCAGGCGCTCGGATTCAGCCACTCACTCACCCAACAGCAGCAGCTTGACCTCTCTGGCCGCTTTCTCCCCGTCCTCCCGCAGGTTTCTATCGATCATTTTAGATCTCTCCACCGCCGCTTTGTCCTCAGTGCTCAGTGTGCAGCCCATTCTTGCTGGTTGTGTCGGGCCCCCTGCCCCCTCGGCCTCTCCCTGTGCCCCCGGGTCTGTCTGCCTCCTCTCGCTCTCTTGTGTGATGGAGCAGCGGTCCCTCCCCACAGCCACTCACTCAGACTTCGGTTTCCCCAGAAACCATGCAACACGCTCAAAAATTAATGATGGAGTTGGGGCGAGGGGTGCGGTGGGGGTGGCACTGTACCGGGATGGATCCTCCCCTGGCTGTGAACAGCCCCTACCCGCCCTCTGGTTGCTCACTGGTTCCCGGTCTTTCTCTCTGTCTCGAGCGCAGTACCGTTCCACCGCCAACGGCTCAGCCGCCCCCAGCACATGCGCAGCAAACATCAAAACCCGGATGTCTCCCCCCGCCCCCCGTCTGTGTCAGTGTCAGTGTCTGTGTCACCCCGGCGGAAGCGGCCGGTAACCCATGGCAACCGCCACAAAGAGCGACTTCCGCTTTACTGGCTGTGTCTGTCTGTGCTGAATGGGGAGTCCAATTCAGCATCCTGCTATTTTTATTACTGTGATTCCTCTCAAGCTTCATGTCTGTTCCTACTGCATTCTGTGTCCCCCATTTGGATCCTCACAGATATTTATTTACAGATTAGTAATAACATCTTCCAATTGGCAAAAGAAAAACCATCACGATATCCGGCAGGTACTAATTGCCCTGCTTACCAAATCCCAAAGGGAAACATCACAGTGATTTTCAATGTGTTTGTTACTACAGAAGCTTTTAGCCTCTTTTAAGGTCAAACCAAATAAACAAACTCAAGTCAGGACAAAATAAAAGGGGCAGCTCCCCAGAAGGAGGGGGAACAGCCTGAACACAATCAAAGTACAAAGGAAACTTGTAAACATGGAATTGAAATGTGATTATTAGAGTCGATAATGCACACCAGCCCCTGCAGTGCCCAACAGATGTGGAAGGTGTCAACTACGCCCGCGGACACCACATCTTCCCTCTCCAGGGACACTAGAGAGGCAGACAGTCAGGATGGGCAGCCCCCTTGATAGCCCACTGCCTGAACCTGTAAATGGCGAGCTTCTCAAGTGTGTTGTAGGCAGGAACCAGCTGTTGATGAAAGGCAGATGGGGTTTAATTTAGACAAATGTGAGGTGATGCATTTTGGTCAATTGAAGCAGGGCAGGACTTAGTTAACAATAGGGCATTGGGGAGAGTTACAGAACAAAGAGATCTAGGGATACACGTTCATAGCTCTTTGAAAGTAGAGTCACAAGTGGACAGGTGGTGAAGAAGGCATTCTGCATGCTTGGTTTCATTGATCAGCGCATTGAATGCAGGAGTTGGGACATCTTGTTGAAGTTGTACAAGACATTTGTATGGCCACACTTGGAATATTGTATGCAGTTCTGGTCACCCAATTATAGAAAGGATGTTATTAAACTAGAAAGAGTGCAGAAAAGATTTACTAGTATGCTACTGAAATTTGATGGCTTGAATTATAAGGCGAGGCGGGATAAGACTGGGACTTTTTCTCTGGAACTGAGGGGTGATCTTATAAAGGTCTATAGAATAATAAGGGGCACAGATCAGCTAGATAGTCAATATATTTTCCTAAAGTTATGGGAGTTTAAAACTAGAGGGCATAAGGTTAAGGTGAGAAGGGAGAGATAGAAAAGTGTCCAGAGGGGCAAGTTTTTCACACAGAAGGTGGTGAGTGTCTAGAACAAGCTGCCAGAGGTAGTAGTAGAGGCAGATACAGTTTTGTCTTTTGAAAAGCGTTTAGATAGTTACATGGATAAGATGGGTATAAAGGGATATGGGTCAAATGCGGGCAATTGTATTAGCTTCGGGGTTTAAAAAAAAGGGGCAGCATAGACAAGTTGGGTTGTAAGCCTCTATGACTATGAGCCACAAATTCCCATAACACTTTTGGAGATTGAAATAGTAAATTGAAAAAAAAAGATAACTTAAACACACAAGATTACATTCGCATAGTTAGAGTTAGTCTCACATTATATTTCCCCAAAAGATTCTCACTCAGAAATAAACACTTCTTTAGGTGACATTTGTGCCATATAAATGCCAGGCAATGGCCATCTTGAGTAAGAGACAATCCAACCATCGCCTCTCCTTGACATTCAATGGTGTTACCAAGACTGAATCCCCCATTGTCATCATCCTTGGGCTTACCCTTGACCAACAACTAGCCGCATAAATACATTGACTACAAGGGCAGGTCAGAGACTAGGCATACTGCAGTGAGTAACTCACCTCCTGACTCCCCATTGCCTTTCCAGCATCTACAAATTAGAAGTGTGATGAAATACACCCCAGTTGCCTGGATGGGTATATTCCAACAACATTTAAGAAGCTTGACACCATCCAGGACAAAGCAGCCCCCTTGATTGGCACCACATGCACTCCCTCCATCATCGATGCTCAGGAGCAGCAATGTGTACTATCTACAAGACGCAATAAGAAATTCACCAAAGAGTCTTAGCACTTTCCAAACCCATAACCACTTCCACCTAGAAGGACAAGGGCAACAAATACATAGGAACACCACCATCTGCAATTTCCCCTTCAATTTTTGATTCCTGGCTCAGTCACTTGTGTATGGAGTTTGCACATTCTCCTCGTGTCTGTGTGAGTTTCCTCCTGATGCTCTGGTTTCCTCCCACAGTCCAAAGATGTGCAGATTAGGTTGATTGGCCATACTAAGAAATTGCCCCTTAGTTTCCAGGGCTGCATAGGTTAGAGGGATTAGTGGGTATAATAATATGGCGATATGGGGGTAGGGCCTGGATGAGATTATGTTCGGCGCAGACTCGATGAGCTGAAGGGCCTCTTTCTGCACTGTAGTGCTCTATGTTCTATGTTCAAAACCACTCTTCATCCTAACTCGGAATTATGTCACCATTTCTTCACAGTCACTGGGGTCAAACTCCTGGAATTTTCTCCGTAAATGCATTGTGGGTCAACCCACCGCACATGGACTGCAGTGTTTCAAGAAGGCAGCTCACCACCATTTTTTAAGGGCAACTAGAGATGGGTAATAAATGCTGTCCAGCTAGTGATTCCCACATCCCACGAATTCATAAAAAAAACTATAAAAAAAATCTAGTAAAATTACCACTAAGTATAATACACTTTTGCTATAAGGGTGGTATTTCAAAGGCATCTTTCATTCAAATGTGGAAATTAAGTCTTTGAACAACATCTAGCTTTCTGGAACAAATGGACACTTCTTTGGTGTGGCTGAAGGCTGCTCACTTCAGTTCCTTGCAGTTCTGCCCCTGCACAGCACTGTTGTCAGGAAATCTCCCAGAAGCAAAAATCAGTTTTGCTGGTATTCAATTTTAAAGCGTACAAAACCAAGTTTCTTATTTCCCCATTTTACTGTTTTTTTCCTTCTGAGCACATGGTCACTCCGTAACATAGCTTCCAACCTCATTTTAAATATATTATTCTTCTCATCTTTCCCCAATTTTCTTTATCGTTCTTTGAAATATACCTTTCCCAGAATATAAAAAACTTATTACAGAATCCCTACAGTACAGAAGGAGGCCATTCAGCCCATTGAGGCTGCACTGACAACAATCTCACCCTATCCCTGTAAACTCACTGGACAGTGAATAAATCCTATTCCTGAGTTATGATTAAGTGTTCTAAATGTTCTTTCTATTCAAAACTGTACTGATAAATCTTGTATATTCTCAAGGTCTAAACACCCTCTTGGAATATGGCCTCGCCCTACTGTCTTTTACCATATTTTTTGCAGCAATTTGCTCTTGGCTAGAATGAACAACATGCCTTTAAAAAGTACTTTAATATGTTCAAAATATCAGCATCTGTTTTAAAATCATAATCACTTGTTTAAGTCTCTAACTGCATTTCATATGTAAAAACTGTTTTCTTATTAGCTCATAAACTTCTTTTAAAAGTAATTTAACTTAATACTTGTAGTTCTATCAGTGCCTTAATGTCTAATAGTTTGAAAACCATGCTAACATATTAGGGTTCGCCCACTTGTAGGTGGACTGGCCATAATAAATTGTCCTATACTGTTAGGGGGATTAGAAAGGTAAATTTGTGGAGTT
Source organism: Sphyrna mokarran (assembly GCA_024679065.1). Lineage (NCBI taxonomy): Eukaryota > Metazoa > Chordata > Chondrichthyes > Carcharhiniformes > Carcharhinidae > Sphyrna > Sphyrna mokarran. The sequence goes on from JAGIQG010000019.1 coordinate 28,076,495, forward strand.
AGGGCCTGTGTGGGATTGCTGTTGGTGTAGACTCTATGGACTGAATGGCCTCCTTCTGCACTGTAGGAATTTTATGATCTCCACCATAAATATTAGAAACATAGGAGCAGAAGGAGGCCATTTGGTCCATTCAGCCTGCTTAGTCATTCAAATAGATCATGCTAATAATGTACTTCTTTTCCATTATCCCTTTATCCCTTGTTGTCAGAAGTATCCAGAAATCTATAGAAACATAGAAGATAGGAACAGGAGAAGGCCATTTGACCCTTTGCGCCTGCTCCATCATTTATTACAATCATGGCTGATTGTCCAACTCAATAGCCTAATCCTACTTTTTCGCCTTAACCTCTGATCTGATTAACCCCAAGTGCTAATATCCAGCCACTTCTTGTGACTTCTTGTGTCTTGATGCCAAGACATATTCAATGTCTTGGCATCAACTACTTCCTGTGTTAATCAATTTCTGTCTTGAACATGTTCCATGCTTGAACTTCCACAGCCCTCTAGGATAGAAAATTCCAAAGATTCACTTCCCTCTGAGTGAAGAAGTTCCTCCTCATCTCAGTCTTAAATGTTTACTTCATCTGTATAATATTACCAGCCTTCATCCCCCTCCCCCTCTTTGGTCACTTCCAGGCTGGACTACACTGCCTTGCTAGTCTCTTACTCTTCATTCCTCATAATCCTGTTCAAAACTCTGCCCTGTTCACTCCATCCTTAACTGTGTCCCCATTTTAACACTGCATTAAATTTAACATCCTTTTCCTTATTTTTAAGTCCATTCATGATGTAATTTACATTATCCTAGTAATATCCTTCAGCCGTATATCCTTTCTTTGACTCCAGAATTTACACATCTTCCCTTCCTTTACCCCATCATTGGTGACAGTGCCTTCTTCTGCCTTGATCCTATTATCTGTAAGTTCTTGCCTTTACAGCATGTCTTATTAATATGTGGAGCTGCTGACCAGGAGATCACATTGCTTTGGAACGAATAGTCAATATCAATTAAGATCAAAATAATGTTTCTTCTAATGTCATAATGTTAATTGGCTTCTTTAAGGGAGTATTAACCTTACGTTTTCAAGAACCTCTTTGTTATTTATCACACTGAGCACTACATCTGAATTAGTTTTAATTTTAATGTTTGGATTTTTAAACATTACAACAATAAGTCATGAAATAAATAAATCCACACAATTTATTATGTTGTATTTGAAAAGAGAGAACTATCGAGGTATGATTATCAGACATTGCTATGAGCAAAGGGAAAAAACAACTCAGATGAATGAATTAAAGTCAAGGAAGATTTTGTGCTTTACTAAGACATATCAGTAATATTCAAGGCCGGTCTGATCTGGGTCAAACGGTGTTCACAAATATTAGCAGAAAAGTTATATGAATAATTTGGGATACAGACTCAGAACTGGATTACAATTGGAGTGCTGAATGCAGAGAAATATTAGGTCAATTCAAAAAAAGAAGTAAAATCAAATTCCATGGCTTTTGAACGTGAAATGCAAAAATATAAGGATAGTTGCTACTTGACTGTATATCCCATCACTGTTCAGGAAGCAGGAAAATACTTACTATCAAAAATCTGTAAATCTTAAGGAAGTAATACAAAGAATTCATAATTTCTTTGTTTTACTAAGCTCTTTTTTTAATTAGGGGAAATACTCCCAATCTAGAAAAACAACTAGAATTTATGAAAATGGTCCATACGATGAACAAAATACCAATATCTAATTTATTGTGCAACTGAATAGAATAGAATGACTCTTACGAAGCAAAGATTAATTGTTCGTGTTGAAAATTTATGACTAATTTTCCACTTACTCAGCAGCCATTAAATGTTACCCATTTGTCAGTGGATTTCAAATCTCTTTTCGACTCCAAGTCAATTTGTTGTTTGTTTTTATATTTTAATAGAGGGAAATCATTTAAAAGATTTTGCAAAAGACAATGATAGCTGTATTAATCCACATATAGTAAATGTAATTTGAAATGATTTGATCAATAAAATAATGACAGATTTATCTATTTACTGTCAATACTAGCCTCTTACTTTCGCAGTCAATATAATGCGTCTGATGATGGATTTGAAAACTGTAAACTCTTCCCAAGCTGAAACACCATAAATGTGTCCAATTTAATTAATAGGAACTATTTACTTTTGAGGCATCAAGAAAACTGATCTGATATCTATTGTCAAGAAAAAGTAACATTGTCACCATAATAACCTGGACTTTAAAAACATAGTGACAGTCAGGGGCAGGGCACCACTTTAACAGTCGACTGCACTCTACAAAACTGTTCGTAATTAAATGCTGGTACTTCTACTTTGGAATCTGTCATCAAATGCATGTGTTATAATCAACTATGATATCGCAACCATGTTATTTACATCAATAGTTACAAGCTAAGAAAGGTTGTTGTTCTGAGCATTAGAGATAAATAATTGAGAGATTTTTGCACAGCAGACATGAATTACTCAGTTATCATCAATGTATAAATGCAGTTTAGTTGAAACAGGATTGTTTCAGAATAAACAACATTTTTTCATATTTTATAGTTACTAATGCATATACGAATGCAAAAAGATAATCAACTTCATGCCATTTTGATCTGAAAAATGCTGACCTATCAGAATGCAATCACTTTGCTTTGGAATGAAGACAAGTTTGTTGCTGGCATTTCATAAATCTAAATTATAACAAACCTTGAGATCTCTTGGACTGACATGCCAGACCAGGGAGAAGTGAAGTCTTCAGGTTTTCCCTTTTCTTGTTTCCTCCCCCCTTCAAAAAAACAACAGATCCATTCAGGCCGGAGAATCGGGAAATCATTGGATGGGAAGTAAGATGCAACTTGAATTGAACTCTGTCGCACATTTTGCTCAAGTTTCTTGAACATTTTTAATGATTCAATGGTCTGTCTCAGGTTGGCCTTGTGGCACAGCACACAGACTAACAGGCATAGTCTGCTGAATTCACAGTAGGAAATTCAATTCTTTATTTGGTTGAAATTGCATTGAGCAATCTGTGTAGAAAAGCATCAACATAACGTTTCTTTGCTCACTATTTTAAGAGTGTATTTAAAATAGTGACTGATTTCATAAAACTATTTACATATTTTTATACTAAGGTCACAAAGCATACATGCAGATAAGATATAAAATGCATGTCCAATGACACACTTATGGCATTCTATCAGATGAATATTTTACTGAGTCAGACAAAATATCAACAAATTTCAAATGTGATTTTAAGCATTATCCCTGCACTGTATTACAGCTGAGCCACCTCAGAGAGAAAAGTGACAGTAGGCAGCAATAAAATTCGCGATTCTTTGACTGGGAAGAAAACACATCTCAGTGAAAAAGACTTGGAGGCCTAGAAATTTGATTATTCCAAGTCGAGAACAAGAATGATCCCTATGCCAGTTGTAAGTTGAATGTTCAGTCAATCACAAGAGATTCTGGTCTTGTATGGTTTAGCATTAAGAGGGTGATCTTCCCAGCTTGTCATGCAGGTCAAAAAACCAGGTTCGTGCCCAGTTTCTCACCTTTCACAATCTTTCACAATGGATTTCAGGCATGATCAGCAGTCCACAAGGCTGATTTAAATATTCATTTCAATGTGATTAATGAACATCGGACGCCATTGCCTTAGCAGCCTTGCCAATGAAGATCCTAACCGGTGAAGATCATAAACACTGTGTAAAAGCAAATTACTGCAAAAGCTAGAATCTGAAACCAAAAGTAAAATCTCAGCAGGTCTGATAGCGTCTGTAAGGCGAGAAAAGAGCTAACATTTCGAGTCCAGATTGATCCTTTGTCAAAGCTGAAAGGCATAGAAAATGGGAGGTCATATGTGGTCCACACAAACTGACTTGATGGCTTTGCCGATGGGACTGGAGGCCTTTGAAACCCTCCGAATGTTTGGAGATGGGGAGGGCAGTGCTCCTTGGGCAGTGCTAGCCTGGCACTCTGGCATAGCCCATCGGGCGCTCAGCAGCGCCAAGAGGCAGCACCTAAAGAGAGACAGGCTGAAGGGAGCTGTGTATACTCAATTGGGGATCAGCTGAGACAGAGATGAGTCGGGGTGGTGTGGGCAGGAGGGGTATCAGGGTATCAGGCAGGAGAGAGGAGGTGTTATCAAGGCAGCGATCAGCTGGGGTGGGACTTATCAGGATGATATCTGGCAGGTAGGAGAGGAGGGATATCTAGGGAGGTAGGGGAATGACAGATTTCCTGTGTTGTGTGTACACTTGTGCACAGAATATTGAGTGATCTGCCCATGTGCAATAACACCTCTAGCTGTGAGCAGCTGGCTTTCTGATGAGAATAGACTCCATCCACTCCCCATACTGATGTGAATCGCATTTTGCCTCTTTTTTTGCACAAAGTGGCAGAAGATTATGTCTGAAAGCTTGCTTAAAAAATGGATGTGATTCTCCTGTTTTCACACTCATTTGCCATTTATAATGTTTTTGGTAACTAAATGTTTATTGATAACTATACATAACTATGTACATATGCATGTTGTAAAGCACAAGCTATGAACTAACTCCATGCTTGTTTCTACATAGATCTCTTTCCAGACCATAACAGATTCTGGTCTCAGATAATGTGTGTCTTTACATCACACTGTGGGCAGTACTATTTCCCAGTTCACTATCAACCCCTGCTCTCTCAAATATCTTTCTATTGTAGTGCCTGAATAGTAAGCTTGAGACATATACATTATTGGGCCTGGAGCCTCATTACCATTGAGACAGAAAGCTGCAAGTACCTAATGTTTTTTTCCCAATTAGCTAATTGGAGAAAAAGATTTAAAGCTTGGGCTGTTGTGACATGAGGAACAAAGAAGGCTGAGTGAGAAAAGGGATGATGAAGAAAACTGCTATGAAAATCATGATGACTCCACCTGGCTCCACATTCAGGAAAATGTGTTTTAATCATTTACCTTAGTTTTTTTTGGGTCTGCAATAGAACATCTGGAAAACAAAGGTTGGGCTACATGTCTTTAAAAAGATACCAAAAGCAATTCAGAAAACCCCTAATTATTTCATAAAGGAATGCAATCACAAGATTCCATGGTTTAAAACAGAAGAATATTTACTATACAAGAGACAAACAAGAAAACATAATTAAATGTTCAGTAAGCCAAATAACCTGTTTCTGGTATGGGCCTTAGCACCTGATGTGTTGCCTTTCCATATGTAAGAAGCATATTTATGTTTCAAAATGCAATACACTGTTTACCATAATATAGGCTTTCAACATCCAAAAATGGGCACAGAGACATCCAATTTCGAGGACACAATTTTAAAGTACAAATCTCTTTAAAATAGCTTCAGTCACCAATAGCTAAAGAATCCAAAATCAGCATATTCTTCCCCGTCATTAATGGAGAATGGCTATTTGGATAATCCACGTCAGCAATAAGTCAACAAGCTCAGAAAAAGAAGTAGAAACGGGGAAGCTATATATTTAATTCGTATGTTTTATAGACAGACCTTTACTCAACACAGAAGATGAATTGAAAATGAAACTGAAAGGGAAACAGAAAAGACAAATCTTGAAATGAAATGGAATCTCCCAATCTTTAAGGAAACCAAAAACAAACTGAGATTGAGAAATCAAAGCTAAAAGGACATGTGTTAATCCAAGTTGAGCGGCACCAGTTGCTGAGTGCACTGGAGAAGGACAGACAAGTTGAGGATGACTCAAGAAGAGGCTAGATTCAGAAGCTGAGAATAAGCAAAGGGAATAAAAGAGAGTAAATATTTCTGAAGAAAACACGGTGGATCTATCCCATCCCAACTGAGTTGAGCTGGTTCTGCGAACATATGCCTTTATGATTAAAATCATGCCCATGGATCTCAGGCTGGTTTATGCACTGCCGCCAGCTGGGCATCAGTCCAGTTCCTTAATTGAGAAACTAAAGAAATTCAAGTGGAAGTCAGATTTTGAAGGACTCCGAATGTAATCGCCATAAAACTGAGTGGACTCCAAGTCAATTTGTAAAACCTGCTTAATTGAATCTGCCATTTAGTTTGCAATTTATGGCTTATTTTTGGTTACAATTTGCCTGTTAATTCATATCTAACTCATTAATTCTGCATGTTATAGTGTAGAATAGGTAGCATTTATTGTTTGCTTGGCCGACTCTTAGACAGTAATATTCTTCGGTCTTAAACCATGGAGTCTTGCGGTTGCATTCCTTTGTAAAATAATTGGTATTTTGTATTCCTTTGATTTAAAAATAAAATTGTTTGACTCTATCAACATTGTAGCAAGAGGAGAAATAATTGTTGAAAAAATTTAATTGAAGTTTGTTTTTATCAAACAATTCAGCTTTTCATTCATAATTAAGAGACTGGGATATTACTATCAAAAATGTTAGGACAGAATTTTACTTTGGTTCTGAGGCAGGAGGAGGGAGCATAAATTGCATAGATGGGAGTCCTGCTGCGATCCCGTCTGGCCCAACCTAGATGCAATTTCATGGTTGGATGGCCAAAGCCTCGAAAGAAGCCAACCCTTTCACCTATTAAGGTCCTAATGGCCACTTTAGGATCTTTTCCCGCCTAGCTTCAAATTTTAAGCTGGAGGAAACGGATGCGAGTAGGCTGGAAAACAGAGAAATAAACTTTTCTCAATGTCAGGAAGGAAGTGGGGAGCATCTCAATCTGAACGACCCTTCAGGTATGGGGTGCCCACTCCTCTTGGACCTTGGAACTCTGGCCCTTCCTTTAACCCAGGTCTACCTCCCAACGCCATGAGCCCCCACTCCTCCTGACCTCTCTACCTTCCTCCCACACCTCCCCCCCCCCCCCCCCCCCCCCCCCCCCCCCCCCCCCCCCCCACCCCCCGACCGTACCCGCCTCCCAACCCAGGCAACTCCATCTCCCCCATGCCCAGGACCTCCTCATCCCAGGATATACCTCAAGAACAGTCCTGAGACTTAGTTCCAGGAAGAGGATAATCCACATCACGTCTCTTCTGGCCACTGAAGCAGTGCCTGGTTGTGTTAGAGAGCCGTCAATTCTCACAGGTGGGACGTGAGAAGAAATCCAGTCCACTGACAATCAATGCTGAATTGAGTTTTAAATGGCACTGGGCTTCCAAGAGTCGGTACTAGCATATTAGTGCTGACTATCGGCAGTCACCATCTTTAAAATTCTACTCTTAATTCACATAATTTCAATCGAACTTTACATGGAAATATCTGTATATAAATACAATAATATCCAGCCCTTGCTCTACAGCTGCTTGAGATTGGTGCAAACCATTTGCAAACCTGGCATTATATTTGACCCTGAGATGGATTGCTACCACACATCCCTTGCCTTCACAAAGACCTTCTATTTTCATCTCTGTAAAATCACCCAAGTTTGCTCTTGCCTCATCTGCTGCTGAGGTCCACTTCCCTGCCTTTGTTTTCTCTCAATGTAACTTTTCTAATTCATTTCTAGCTGGCCTCCCGTATTCTACCTTCTGCAATACTAGGTCTTTCAAACTCTGCTGACTTTGACCCAGCAAATCTCACCAAGTCATGTTCATCCATCTCTCTATGCTTGGTGACCCTACATTGGTTCTCTGTTAACCACTCTTCAATTTTAAGATTCTCGCCCATATTTTTGAATTCCTCCATGATCTTACACTCTATACTTTGTGATTTTCTCCAGATTACAGCCTCCCCCATATTTTCTGCGCTCTGCCCAGTTCAGACTTATTTAGCATTCCCTATTTTAATTGGCAGTCATGCCTTTGACAAAACCGTCAGCTTTGGAGTTCTCTCCCTAAATCTTTCTGTCTCTGCACACATAAATGCCAGACAATTATGATCTCCAACAAGAAAGGATCTTAACCATCACCCTTTGACATCCAATGGCTTTATAATGTTGACTCCCTCACTATCAACATTCTGGGGGTTATCATTGAACTGGACTGGCCATATAAATAATGTGGCTACAAGAGCAGGTCAAAGACTAGAAATCCTGCTGCGAGTAACTTGTGTCATGACTCTCCAAAATCTGTCCAACATTTACAAGGCACAAGTCAGGAGTATGATGGAATACTCTTCACTTGCCTGGCTAAGTGCAGCTCCAACAACACTCAAGAAACTTGACAATATATAAATATCGTAATATGTAAATATATCACCATTTCTTCACTGTCATTGGGTCAAAGTCCTAGAACTCCCTCCCTAACAGCACCGTGGGTGTATCCTCACTTCAGGGTCTGCAGCAGTTCAAGAAGGCAGCTCACATACTTCTCAAGGGCAACTAGGGATGGGCAATAAATGCTGATCTAGCCAGTGATGCCCACATCTCAGAAATGAAGTAAAAGACCTATTTTCCTCAATTAAGAACTTCCTTTACACCTACCTGGGTAGTATGGTAGCACAGAAACTGCGAGCCAGATTCAATTCCTGGCTTTGATCGCTGTCTGAGCGAGGTCTGTATGTTCTCCCTGTGTCTCATGGGTTTCCTCCAGGTGCTTCAGTTTCCTCCCACTGTCAAAAAGATGTGCTAAAATCAACCTCCGTGTAGCCAAACAGGCGTCAGAGTGTGGCCATTAGAGGATTTTCACAGTAACTTCATTGCAGTATTGATGTAACCTACTTGTGATACTAATAAATAAACTTTAAATTTCTTTGACCAAACTTTTGGTCAGCTGACTGAATATCTCTTTATTTGGCTTGGTGTCAAACTTTGTTCAATAATATTTGTAAAGTACCTTAATGACATTTATTATATTAAAGGCATTATATAAATGAAAGTTGTTGTTTCTGTGAAGCAGATATCCATCTGTAAACAATAGAAAAGTAGCCCCGAAAACAGGTATAATATGTCCTCCCATTTGCATGATTCCTGTATCTAGAGTTAACACTCTGTTGAGTGGCTATGTATCTCAGCAAAAAGTCCCAATTTGTGTGAGTCTAACTACAATACTTCAGCTTAGACTGCACTCATTAAAGAGCAGTTGGATTCTAACTGGAGCAAGTGCTGGAACGGATTATGTAAGTGTCTGAGCAGGAAAAGGACAGAATGATAGTGCAGCAATGTAGTCCAAGATTCTCTAACACTGTCTTGGGCTTCTTGGTACAGAAGGTGCAGAGGAGGAGCCCGTGTTGTATTGACATGGGAGCCAGAAGGCCCCCTAGAGAATTCTGGCAGCCAATGCCAAGTGTCAAGCCCAAGGATCTGCACAGAGTACTACAAAAAGTTCAATCACCTCACACAGGTAGTCAAGATCGTTAAATGTATCTTAAATTGCCATTTACCTACAACTCACTACTAGATCATCACACACTGTTCAATGCAACACACTCTATTACTCACTTGCCAATAATTTAGTCTTTATTCATTAGATGTAGATATTGTTCACAACACGACCATCTATTGCCTATTCCTAAATTGATTCTGATTTGATTTATTACTGTCACATGTATTAGTATACAGAGAAAAGTATTGTTTCTTGCATGCTATACAGATAAAACATACCATTTATAGAGAAGTAAATGACAGAGTGCAGAATGTACTGTTACAGTCACAGCTAGGGTGTATGGAAAATTCCACGTAATTCAAAAGTCTACAACAGTAGGGAAGAAGTTGTTCTTGAGCCAGTTGGGACGTGATCACAGACTTTTGTATTTTTTTTCCCCAAGGAAGAAGGTGGAAGAGAGAATGACTAGGGTGTGCAGGGTCCTTAATTATGCTGGCTGCTTTGCCAAGACAATGGAAAGTGTAGACAGAATCAATGGATGGGAGGCTGATTTGATTGATGGATTGGGCAACATTCACAACGTTTTGTAGTTTTTGTGGTCTTGGGCAGAACAGGAGCCATACCAAACTGTGATACAACCAGAAAGAATGCTTTATATGGTGCATCTGTAAAAGTTGGTAAGAGTCATAGTGGACATACCCAAATTTCTTTAGTCTCCTGAGAACATATAGGCGTTTGTGGGCTTTCATGACTATAAGAGTCAGCTTGGGGGGACGAGGACAGGTTGCTGATGAACTGGACACCTAAAAACTTGAAGCTCTCAACCTTCTCTACTTCATCCCCGTTGACATAGGCAGAGGCATGTTCTCTTTTACGCTTCCTGAAGTCAATGACAATTTCCTTCAAATGTTGACATTGAGGGAGCAATTATTGTCACTGCACAAGTTCACCAGATTCTCTATCTCATTCCTGTATTCTGTCTCTTCATTGTTTGAGATCTGACCACTACAATGGCATTGTTAGCAAACTTGAAAATTGAATTGGAGGGGAATTTGGCCACACAGTCCTAAGTGTATAAGGAGTATAGTAGAGGGCTGAAAATACAGCCTTGTGGGGCACCAGTGCTGAGGATGATTGTGGAGGAAGTTTGTTGTTTATCCTTACTTATTGTCCTTGGGAAGATAGTGATAAGCCACCTTCTTGAAACATTTCAGTCTTTGTGGAGTAGATATACCCACAGTGATGCTAGGGTAGTATTGCAGGATTTTGACCCACTGACAATGAAGGAACAGAGAGAAAGTTCCAAATCAGAGTGGTGTATAACTTCAAGGAAATTACAGATGGTGGTGTTTCCATGCTATCCTCTTCTAAGTGTCAGAGATTGCAGGTTTGAAAGCTGCTGTTGAACAAAACTTGGTGAGTTGCTGCAGTGCATCTTTAAATGGTACACACAGCTATCATTATGTGTTGGTGGTGGTGGCAGTGAAGATTTAAAGTGGTGGAAGGGGTACCAATCAAGCAGTCTATTTTGTCATGGCTGGTCTTCAGCTTCTTGAGTGCTTTAGGAGATTCACTAATCTAGGAAAGTCAAAAGTATTCCATTACAATCAACATTTATGCCTTTGTAAATGGAGGACAGGCTTTCAGGAATCAGGAGATCAGACAATAGTCACAGAATTCCCAGGCAGAATTTCCAGCCTCTGACCTGCTCTTGTAACCATAGTAAACGTGTTTGGTCAACATAAATCCCCAGGATGTTGATAGTGGGTGATTCAGTGATGGTAATGCTCTTGAATGTCAAGGAGAAATGGTTAGATTCTCTCTTGTTGGAGTCTGTCATTACCTGACACTTGCGTGGTGTTTCTTGCCAATTATCAGATCAAACCTGCAGCATATGGAAATGGATTACTTCATTATCTGAGAAGTCTACTCCAGACCTCATAACAGAAGGAAGGTCAATCATGAACCAGTTTAAGATAACTCAGCTCAGGACACTGCCCTGCAGTGATGTCCTGCAATGGAGATTTTTGACCCCCAACAGTTTGTGGTACAATATGTTTGGATGATGTGACTATCGTGATTGAAGTTTTGGTATTGTACGCAAGCCGTGAGGTTTGCATGTGTATTAGTATGTAAGGGTGATACAAAGCTACACATGTGAAGAATAACACATGCCATTGATAGGCAAATCCTGGCTATAATGCTGAAGACTTAGGCTGCAGGACCAGCCTGCCTGAGCCACGCTGTTCTAGAATAGATATAACACTGATATATATTTGCCAAAATGGAAAATTGCTCGTGTTTTCCGTCCACAAAAAGCAAGACAAATCCAAAACAGCCAATTGCTACCCATTCAGTCTACTCTCAATTATTAGCCAAGCAATTGAAGGTGCCATTGACAGTGCTATCGAGCAGCACTTATTCAGAAATAACCTTCTCATTAATGTTCAGTTTGGGTTTCATCAGGATTGCTCAGATCCAGATCTCATTGTGATCTTGATCAAACCATGGGAGAGCAAGCTGAATTCCAGAGGGGAGATATCTTTGTCATTGAGACAACACTGGACTGAGCACGACACCAAGGAACGTTAGTAAAATTTAACAAAACATAAATCCAGAAAACTCTCCGTTGATAGGAGTCACAAAGGAAGGTGATTGTGGTTGTTGGAGTCCAAGATATTGTTGCAAAAATTTCTCAGGGCAGCGTCTTTGTCCAAATCATCTTCAGCTGTTTCATCAATGATCTTGACTCTATCTTCAGGTCAGAAATGGGAATGTTCAATGATGAATGCAGTGTTCAGTTCTATTCATAATGAATAATGAATCAATCCAGTTGACAAGCAGCAAAGCCTGAAAAACATTCAGGCTTTGGCCAATAATTGGCAAGTAACATTTGTACCATACAAGTGCCAGATAATGACCATCTCCAACAAGAGAGAATTTAACCAAGTCCCCATGATATTCAATGACAGTACCATCACCAATTCTCCAAACCATTGGTTAGAAACATAATGGACCAGATAGATCGAAGCTAGGTATTCTGTGGCAAATAATTCACCTCCTGACTCCCTGAATCTTTCCCACCATTTACAAGGATCAAGTCAGGACAGTAATGGAATACTTATCACTAACCTGGGTTTGGAGGTAACCACTATAACACTCCTGATATTCACCCCATTCCACACAATCAGGCCGTCTGCTTGATTGGGGTGCCTCTGACATTGAAAGTGAAGAAGCAGGATATTGAATTTGATGTATTAAACTGCAGTGTGTATTATTTACAGGATGCAACAATTCATCAAGGTTAGACAGTTCCTTCCAACTCCAAGGCCTCCACCTCCAAGAAAGATAAATGTAGCAATATTTGGGGCACAGGATTACTCCAAATTTTCTGCAGGTGACACATCATCCTTAACTGGAGATATATACATATATGAATATATATGTTCATTTAATATTATTTATTCATTATTACCTAATGAAAACCTTGAACTCCCAATCATACCATTGGTGCACCATTTTCGCATGATGTTTCAGCAGAATTCTCGCAACTACCTCTTCAGGCAACTGTGGGTGGCAATAAAACTGGTCTTACCAGGTCACATCAATGTTATCCATAAGAACAAGATTTTAAAAAAATACAAAAATCTAATGCTGTCTATTCTCAGGCACTGTTTTGTCAGTGTCTGCAGCTGAAATAATTAAAGAAATTTCTCCTGTTCGTGAATTATCCGAAAGTACACAAAGAAGCATTTACAACTACATGTATTTATATCACATCTTTATTTTAGGAAAACATCTTGAGGTACTGATGTATCTTTTACTGCTACCGTACTACCCTTACTTCCCAATCTTGGCCACTACTGTTATTCATTTTCCATCCAGTGGCTTGAAGGACTTACCTGACGGCCACTGTCAATGTTCCAGAGATTGGATCTCCTGTGCCTCTCCTCCTGCAAGCTGCTTTGGGATCCTCATTTGCTATCTACAACCGTTGGTTCAATGAGGCCGAGGTGCAGTATGGGCCAACCCATTCGGTTCACATTTCAACAGCCATTTCAGGGTGGATGCAAACATATTTTTCAGTCGGCGTGCTTCAGTCTAGTTTGTCCGATGAATGCTCCAGAGTCTAATTCTGTCAATGAATCCATTCTAAGATCAATCAAGGTTTAATTGTTGAAATTACTGGTTTTTTTATACTTTAGCATATGCATTTGTGTAATGCATGAACACTAGGCTTGTGTATAATCATGCGACCAGTAGTGCACTTTGAGAAAAAAAAATGCAATTAATAATATCGTGAATATCCCTATGCACCACATCAGCTCTCTGTAGATAAAAGCAGAATACTGAAAAGCGGATGCTGGAATCTGAAACAAAAACAGAAAATGCTGGAAGATCTCAACAGGTCTGATTCCCTTTGTCAGAGCAGAGGGTCAACCAGACTCAAAATGTTGGCTCTATTCTCTCTCCACAGATGCTGACATGTGATTACTATTGTGTGAAGAGGGATGGATAATGAGATTAAACTCAAATAAATAAAATATCTGACATCAAGTTTGTTGGATTAAATTCATATTTCCCTCGTAAATTTGAAAAATGATCGTAGCCTCAGATCCCCAGATACTTCACTATTCTCAGGTTAAACTGTGAAGTTTCAAAAATTGGTTATTTTCATAAAAGGAATCAAATGTAATAAGAGGTATATAGAAAATGCAGAAAACAGCTCTGACTGATATATTTTGAGTTTCAGGGTCTATTGTCTAGACATTGGCAACAGTACGAGAAATTGGTGTAAATAGAAAACTCCCTGCACATCACTTAAACATCATAATGCATAAAGTGAAAGACTCTAAGAAATCAAAGTAAATTGTTTACCATGTTAAGTATGTTACTTCCTCAAAACTGCACAGTGCCATCTAACATTTAATTGAATTGCTGAATGCTCTCTGAAGCGATATGAAATGATAGTATAATTCATCATGTTCAGATGGAACGTACTATTTTCTACATATGAATAGTCTCCAGCCCTCTTTCTACTTTGAAAGAACATATGGGTTGGGATTCCCAGTGTCTTCACCCTCTTTACAAGCATTAGCAGCCTGGACTGAAAGGGTTTTCGTGTTTTTAACAAAATGACCTTATCATTCTGGACAAAATGGCAAAGTTGAAAATGACATTGATTACAAAACTGGTAAAAGAAACTAGATACCAACATTTAAAAAAAGTTTATTTCACAAGAAGTGACATAGCTGACTGAGGCTTTGCAAGTAAATCAGCTCCAAGATGGGGAATTGATGTAACTGAATTGCACCACTACACCTAAAGTGGCTCCAATCAAGATTAAACTCCAGATAAATAGCCAGCACCTAGACATGGAAGTGGGTGCTGTTGCCACAGTATCCATCAATGGGGAGCAAATATTTAAGAAACTTCAAATGGGCATCTTGCCTTTAACCCTGCAATACGCCAAGGCTTGATTGGCCATGTACATCGGGTAACCCTTATGTATTATTGGGACCCCTGTAACCCCACTTACAAGTGAGCAACAAACCATCTGATTCCCCCTAATAATGGTGCTATGACCAGGGGCCCAGCCTCTTGGGGAGAGACTGGCTATGGAAAATTGGCCTGGATTGGCAACAGACATTTAAAATGGGTACTGGCAATCCGTACAAAGTCATTTCGAAGTATCCCAAAGTGTTTCAAGAAGGTCTTGGGAAAATTAACGGCGCCAGGGTCAAGATTTACATAGACCCAGAGATCAACCTTCAACGCACAGCAAGTCCCCTAGGCCCTATGTGCCAAAGTAGCAGCCAAATTGGAGCATCTAGAGGAACTTGGCGTTAAATGCTCAGTATCATTTGCTGAATGGACCACACGGTAGTCCCAGTTTTAAAACCCAACAATGCAGTCTGTCTCTGTAGAGATTATAATTTGACAGTCAACAGAGCTTCCCGCTTAAACAGGTACTCTATGCCACACATAAAAGACTTGTTTACAAAACTGACTGGGGTGTTGGGTGGGGTGGGGTGTGGGGTGGGGGGGGGGAGGAGATGGGATGGGTTCACATTTTCCAAATATCAAGAACTGAGCATTGAAGATAGCATCATCTGATTGCATCATCAGGTGGCTATCCAGGCAGCAATCAATACTTCACAAATTGCATAACGGCCACCCAGGAATTTCTGAAATGACAATGCTTGCAAGAAGCTATGCCTGATGGTTTGGAATGGACATGGGCATTGAAAACCTAGTCAAATGGTGCAAATCCATCAGAAAAACCAGAAGGACCCTCAGCAGCCTCATTGCACTCCTGGGAACAGTTAGGGAGACTCTGGGTGCAAGTACATGCAGACTTCACAGGGTCATTTATGGGCTCCATGTTGTTAATTTTTATTAATGCCCATTCAAAATGGATCGGCGTTCACAGAATCATTGAATAGAATCATAGATTACCTACAGTGCAGAATGAGGCCATTCAGCCCATCGAAAGTGCACAGACAACAACTCCACACAGGCCTAACCTCGTAACTCTATGCAATTACCCTGTTAATCTTCCTCACACTAGGGGACAATTTAGCATGGCCAATTCATCTAACTCACACATCTTTGGACTCTACAACTTGGTGCAACAGCATAGAAAAATTCCAGCAATATTTTTGCATGCGTGGTACACCTGAGGTCCCCGTAATGGACAGCAGGATCCTATTTACCAACGGCAATTCCAGGCCTTGAATATAAACGGAATGAGGCACATCTGCATGGCAGCCTATCACCCTTCTTCAACCGGTCTGGCTGAGAGAGCAATCCAGATATTTAAAGACAACATGAGAAAACAAACAACTGGCTCTTTGGAAATGGAGCTTGCATGTTTCCCTTTCATTGATTGGAGAACTCTGCAGATGATGATGGGAGTAGCCCCAGCAGAGATATTGATTGTCCAGCATCTTCGGATGGGGCTTAGCCTAACTTTTCCAAATCTGGGTGGCAAAATTGAAAGAAAATAGGAAGCCCAGAAAAGAGCTTGACAGATATAAATCTGACAGGACCTTCAGGCCAAGAGACACCATCTACATATGAAACTTTGGTTGCGCCTCCTTATGCACCCCAGGACATGTCATCTCAAAAACAGGACAGGTGTCATTCATGGTAAAGGCTAACTCATCTGGTGAAGAGGCAGTGCTGTGAAAGCTAGTGATTCCAAATAAACCTGTTGAACTTTAACTTGGAGTTGTGAGACTTCTTATTATACATGATAAAGACTCAGAAGTAGACTAAAATAAAAGTCGCCCACCTCTGCCATTGGAAACCCTCCATAGGAGCAACTGTTTTACCAGGCACACCATCATTCGCACTTTATACACTTTATATACCAACCTACAGAGGGAAATGCCACCCACTAAAAGCCCAAGAGAACTCTACAAAGACTCAGCCTCAAAACGGGGACAGAAGTAGCAGAATCATAGTCAGAAATCACCATAGAGAATGAGCCCTCTGGAGTTCCTTTTTGGCTTTCCACTGCAAAGAGATAATTGTTCACTAGGTAAACATCCTTGGGCCAGACTGTCCAAGCAACAGAAATGAGGCCACAGGTCAAACAACAAAGATGGCCCCATCATCAATGGAGCGAAGGGGGAACCTCAAATTTGGAGGGGGGAGAGGTGTGATAATCTCTGTGAGTTTCATGGGAAAATCACTAATCAGTCTCCCTTGGTAACAGGCTGCTGGAACTCATCACCAGAGCCCTTTATAAGGCAGAAACCGAGAAGGGTCTGCAGAACTATTATCCCAATTGGGAGTTGTGTGTCCTAGAATGTGAAACTCCAGATGGCAAAATTCTGGACAGCGTGACCCGAGACAGCAAAACCCCAGATGGTGAAATCCCCGATGGTGAAATCTCAGATGACAAAACCCCTGACGGTGAAATCCTGGACAGCGAAAGCCCAGATGTGAAACTCCAGAAGGTGACAGATAATTTAACTTACAATAGACTCCATTTTCAGTGGAAGGAAGGTTGTTTGCTGTTGTATTAAGGGAGATATATTTGATGTTGACATTGTAATTATAGCAGCTTGTTGTTTTAATAATTTATCATTGTGAAATTACAATGTGCTTGGATTGTAATTTATAATGTTTTAGATTGTAATATATTTGGATGAATTGTTTGAATAAAAAGAAAGTTGGGACTTGTGTATGTTCACCACAAGCCGTGGCTGAATTTTATGTTTAACAATAAATACCATTCCTTTCCAGTCAGGCTTTCTGAGTTATGACACTTCGGGAAACATAAGGAACTCCAGAGTTTATCAGATCAAATCTGACTTAATTCACAAAAAACACTCCGACAAGGTGCGATTATTTTGAATTTGTAAAACTGGCAATTATTTCAACGATTTCATCATGTTGCCTCCAAAATTGGGGAAAAGATAGCATTTTGCCCTTGACCTCTGAAAAAAGATTCCAGGTCATCCAACTTCACCCACTGACTGGTGAGCCAAGAAACAGGAGTAAAATGTGAATAATTCCCCTCTCCAATGTTTGAAAATTAGTTAAACCCTTTCCTCCCACAGCTGAGCCGAGATGGAAATCTAATCCTCCATGAGAAAGGAGTGTTCAGCACAATCCTCTTCCTCCAAAAGCCATTTGTGTTTCAGTTAAAGGAAGGGAAACCCAGCTTCCCCACCTCCCCACTTCCCCTCACCCCTGGCACCCACTTCCTCCATCCCCGGCACCCGTTTCCCCCCACTCCCAGCACTCACTTTCCCCCACCTCCTCAGGCTAAGTACATTCTCAAATTTTACCCACTCCCCCTTGAAAAATGGACTATTGAATTTCTGCAACAAAATGTCTTCCACATCCCAGTGACAATGATAATGCAGTTTTGCCATCTGGAGGAATAGATGCAAAGCGCACCTAAAGATCACACAATGATGGCCTTTTAATTAATAGGTTCAGTTACATCTTATGTTGCTTAGGATGAATATACAGACAGGATCACTTTTAGTAGACATTGACAGGTGGTCTTGATTAGTTGTAGATCCTGGCTGATATTTTGTTTTATGAGTATATAAACAGGTCAATGATTTTTGGAGTTGTACTTTTGGAAGACCTTAGTGTCTCCACCATTTGTGACAAAGGTGTCGTTTAAGCCATATTATCCGTGCAATCTATTCCAGAGAATTCAAGCTACTGCTTGCGACATGATTAATGCTAATTGTGTATTGAGAAACAATTTCCTTGTTCTGGTGGCACAGCACGTTGAAAAAATGGTTAAGCAATAATCCATTTAGGATCTTGAGCTTGATAAATATGGACATAGGGTGGAATATTCTGGCCTTGCCCATCTTGCAACTGGAAAAAGCCGGATCTCCATGGTCCGCCCCTTGCCAGCTCCGATTCCTGAGTCAGGTGGGATAGTAAAATTCCCACCACAGAGTACAAAAGCAAGTACTTTATGATTTTCACCTAAAAAAACACTGGTTCAGCTTCAAGAGGAATATTGTGGACAGTTCTGGGTTCCAGATCTTAATAAGGATGAGAGGACATGGGAAAGAATGCAGTAAAAAGAATGCCATATTCAACAACTCATCACATCTTATTTTCAGAACAGAAAGTGCATGTTCAGCAGACCTGCTCAATCCTAGCTTCCAGAACAAGTTTCAAATAGCCATAATGGCTAGGCAGTTCTGGCCAGTTAGGATGCTCCTAGTGTGCTCACAGCATCCCCACTCCAATGTCCTTCTCAGCATGAGATGCTGTGCAGGGCATGCTTGCATTGCCCATTCCATTCTTAAGTCCTTCAACTGCAGCAGCGTTATGGAGTCAGATTTCTAATCGACTGAGTGAGATGGTTGATATTTGGGTTGACAAAATAGGGTGTGATCAGGTAGCTGGGGGGAAAGAAGTCAGCTAATCACAAGGATAAGCTTGTGATCAGGTGTAGACAGATCTATTTAAGAAGGTGGTCAGGGTTGCATGGTCAGGGCCAGCAGGTGATCGGAGGGTAATTGGGTCAATTCAGGAGGTGAGCCAGGTGGTATTGGTTGGATGGTTCAAAGTGTATTCAGGCTGGTGAGGTTGGGATGATTAGGGAAGTTGGTTTGGAATTGCTCAGTTGTTAGACCAGGTATTACACTGTCCAATATTTCCAGAGTAAGTTGCATGTATCTGGCCCAGGTCTCCATCCTAACTTTGAGTTGGAGACATACTTAGAGGATCTCGTCAGCAGCAAATCAGCCCATCAGAAGTTTAAATTTTCTGTGAAATTCATTTGAATGACTGTGCTTCAGGACTTCCCACAGGGTCTGGCCATGCCAGATGGGACTCCCTGCGTACGTTACATTTCCAATAATTCACAGACGTGAGTGGGATTTATCACAAAACTATGTTTTGTGGCAGTGGGAGGCTTCTCGCCATTGGCTGGCGGCAGGTTCTTATGATCCTGCCAGACTCCTCACCACCGTGAAACACATGGTGGGGTTGTGCCATCGGTACGACTGGAAGGTCCCACTGGCTTGAACTGCTGGAAAGTCCCAGGACTTTCAGGACTGCAGAAAGATTTAAACCTGCATATTCATAACAAGGGGAGGAAAATTTGTTCAATTGCCTTCAATTAAGAAAGGTTACATTTTTGAATTTTTTGACATAATGGGAGGATTTTAACGTTTTTTAAAGTTTACTTATTAGTTACAAATAAGGTTTTACATTAACAATGCAATGAAGTTACTGTGAAATTCCTCTAGTCGCCACACTCCAGCATCTGTTCAGGTCAATGCACCTAACTAGCATGTCTTTCAGACTGTGGAAGGAAACCAGAGTACCCAGAGGAAACCCAGATGCACAGGGAAAATGTGCAAACGCCACACAGACAGTGACCCAAACAGGGAATCGTATCCACATCCTTGGCATTGTAAAGCAGCAGTGCTAACCACCGTGCTACTATGCCCTCGTTCCCAATCTTTGTAACCTTGCTCATCCCAAAACTGTAAAATCCCACCCTTGATAAACGGATCTTTCTATGGTCCGTCCCTTGCCCACTCTGATTCCCATGGCAGGCAGGACAGTAAAATTCCAGCCAATGATTCAGGGATGGAATGGGAAGGAATGTTTTTTTAGGGGGTGGAGGACGGTGGGTCAGTGAAAGCCTGAAAATTGTGGCAATATGCGGAGCTCCTATTGAATTTAACAGTAGGTCCCCAGTTTAATTTTTTATGCCATTTCTCAAACTGCAGCCAGGGGAATGCCAGTGGTGAAGCAAACTACCATTGCCTGAGGAAATGGGGATATGTGTGGTGACCAGGAAACGTTGCAGAATTGGTGAAGGGAATCTGAGAGATTAGAAATCTGCTTAAAATGAACATATATTTAGTAATCAGCCTGAAATAGCTAAGAGAGAAAATTAGAGCTCTAAGTTTTATTTTACTGGTAACTGTTCAGAGTTTTATTTTGCTGAGAAGTATAAGTGAACTGATTATTCCAAAGCCTGAAAAAGACACAATAGCTGGGCAAATGTATAAATAGATAAGCATACTGCAAAGTTGTGAAGCTTTTCATTTGGCCGTGCTTGATCAAGATGTTTACTGGAATGCAAAAGTTAATTGGTATGTAGGAATGGGATAGAATCTGCTTTAGTGACTAACTATGATCCAATAGCCTGCAAAGAAATAAGAACAGTTGGACTGAATAGCCATTAACAGTTTATTAACAGACCTTAAAAATAGCTTTAGGCACAAAGTAACTGGTGACAAAAGGAACAATGGAGCTCCTGAAAGTTGGTTCGCAGACCGGAGGTGGGGTACATTGAGGGAGTTACAGAGGTAGCTGTATAGGCCGGAACTCTACCACCTTGCCCCCCATGGAATCAAAGCGTCTGAAACAGAAACCTCCATTGACCTTAAGTGGGAATTTCCAGTCTCACTTGAGCAATGCTGTAAAATCTCCCCCTTTAGGACAGCAGGTCCTGGAAGGAGGAGAGTGACTAAAGGTAGGCAGGATATAGCTCCATAGTTTAAACAAAGAACTGAGTACACATTGGACTCATCACATTAAGAGGACAATGCAGATGTTTACTGGAATGCAAAAGTTAATTAGTATGTAGGAATGGAACAGAGCCTGCTTTAGTGATTAATTGTGATCCAATAGCCTGAAAAGAAATAAGAACAGTTGGACTGAAATGGCCATTAACAGTTTATTAACAGACTTTAAAAATAGCTTTAGACACAAGTAATTGATAACAAAATAAGAACAATGAAGCCCCTGGTTTGCAGACCAATTTAGAGGACAATTAAGTCCCATCAATATATCACTGAGGGTCACCACAGAGCAAGAGTATAAAGCATATGTTTTGGAAGGAAGCTGTTCAGTTGGTGGTGGAGACAATCTAACATTCTTGGTTATTTCAAGAATTTGTGAAGGTATGAGGCACTGGGGAGAAAAATTAAAGAACGAGGAAGGAAATGCTGCTCAAACATCCCCATTGTCCCATTTGATCAGAATTGATACTTGCTACTTGTAACAATTGCATGCCTTTCCACTAATTATACTGGAAAGGCATGCAATTGTTACAAGTAGCAAGTATCAGTTCATCTTAAATTTTGATTAAACTCAGCATACTTAGCAAATTTTTAAAAACTTTTACTCCATTCTTAAAGTTACAAAACTAATGCTCAGTGTGGACCATTCATCTCCTTGCTTGCTCCAAAACAAATCCAAGTTGAATAGAATTCATTGTCCCTCAAGAAAAACAGACAAGACCCAAATTGATAAGAAAAGGCATTGTACCCCATGTTGGGCTGGATCTGATACTTGTTTTAGCCAAAAAGCTGAGAAGCGCATCCTTGCCAGGTGGTCATGGTTGCAGTCAATCCTGGTCAATTGATTAGGTAATTAATAACATCAACTAAAGTATATTTTAACAAAAATGTCAACCAATTGGCAAGCTTAAAGCTAACTGCTGGACTGCGAATCGTGTGGAAGAGCGAACTGGGAGACATATCGGATGTGGAAAGGTGGGAAGATAAGCTATTTTGTCTGATGATTTTCTTGAGTGCCCAATACTTCTACTATTCCTGGTCCCAAAGTCATGGCAAGAAAAGCAAATGCTGTTGGATCCATTCAAACTTACGAATTAGAAATAAGCCATTCGGCCACTCGAGCCTGCTCCAATATAATAAACAGAATCCCTACAGTGCAGAAAGAGGCCATTCAACCCATCAAGCCTGCACTGATAACTATCCAACCAAGCCCTATCTTCGCAACCCCATGTATTTACCCTGCTAATCTCCCAACACAAAGGAGCAATTTAGCATGGCCAATCAATCTAATCCACACATGGACTGTGGGAGGAACCAGAACATGGGAGGAAACCCAAGCACACACAGGGAGAATATGCAAACTCTACACAGACAAAGACCCAAGGCTGAATTTGAGCCTGGGTCCCTGGCACTGTGAGGCAACAGTGTTAACCACTATGCCGCCGTATCATCTCTGGCATGATCATTGCTGATCTGATAATGGCTTCAAATCCATATTCCCTACTCTCAGTAAACTTTGACTCCATTGTTAGTCAAAAATCTATCTAACTCTACCTTAAAAATATCATTGACCCTGCTTCCACCACTCTCCAGGGAATAAAATTCAAAAGACTCACAACCTCCTGAGAGAAAAAAATCTCCTTGTCTCTGTCTTAAATGGTAAACCGTTTATTTTTAAACTGTGTCCCCTAGTTTTAGTCTTTCCCACAAGGGAAAATATTCCCTCAGCAACCATCCTGTCAAGTTAATCATGAACTTAAATATTTCAATAAGATCACTTTTCATTCTTCTGAGCTCCAGTGGGTACAAATGCAACCTATCCAAACTTACCTGAGAAGATCACAGTCCTTCCCAGATATTAGTTGTGTGAACCTTCTCTGAACCATTTGTAATGTATTTATTTTTTCTTAAATAAGGATACCAGAACTGTACATAGTATTCCAGATGTAGTCTCACCAACACCCAATACAACTGCAACAAAATATCCCTCCTTTTTTTATTCCATTCCCCTTGTGATAAACAACAACATTCATTTGTCTTCCTCATCACTTGCCATACCTGCATGCTAACATTTTATGATTCATGTACCAGGATATCCAAATCCCTCTATATAACAGTATTCTGCTTTATTTTTCTACTTAAATGATATGCTGCTTTTCTAGTCTTCTTGCCAAAGTGGACAAGTTCACATTTTCCCACATTATAATTCATCTGCCAAATTCTGCCCATCACTGAACCTATCTAACTCTCTTTGCAGCCTCCTAATGTCCTCTTCACCACTTACTATCCTACCTATTTTTGTCTCATCGGCAAATTTAGCAAAGATATACTTGGTCTCTTAATCCAACTCATTGATATAAACTGGAAATAATGATGCTTCATTGTCTGTGGCAAAGGCCTTTTCCACTAAGCCCTGGGAAACCCATCACGGAAAAGCTTGAATTCAAATCGCTGTGAAAATATCACCAACAGAACATTATGTAAATATTTTGATTATAGCTCCACCTCTTCAGAGTAAGGACTCCAAAGCACACCACAGCACCACAGTGGAAACTGACATTTCTATCGGACGTTTCTGCAAATTTGCTGACTGCAACCCCCACCCCCAGACTTAAGACTCTCTATCATCCATCATGGATTAATTAAGATGACTTTCCAAGATTTTTTACATATTTTGGCTAGTGTAAAGGATTTAGATTTCTTTTGAAATAAATGGGAGATCTTTTATTTTTAAACTATGTCCTGTTTTCATGTGTAAACAACTCCAATCATTAAGAATGTACCTTTCATAAAGTAAATGCATTGATGAGGCTTTCTTATTTAAACA
Source organism: Sphyrna mokarran (assembly GCA_024679065.1). Taxonomy (NCBI): domain Eukaryota; kingdom Metazoa; phylum Chordata; class Chondrichthyes; order Carcharhiniformes; family Carcharhinidae; genus Sphyrna; species Sphyrna mokarran. The sequence goes on from JAGIQG010000019.1 coordinate 28,100,598, forward strand.
CAGTAAGAATGATTAATAAAACATCAAACATGTAACTGGGAATCTATCATAAATCTATTGTGCAAATATTACTAAATATACCAATAAATTCATTGCAATTATTGTTGCGAACAAGTTATCACTGAACAACCAGTTTTACAATATACTTTATCTGAAGGAATCATTCTTTATCTCTTCCCAGAGGCAATATTTATGAGTGTATTTTGCAACTTTACAAACCTTGTTAAAGTAATGATCTTACTGATCTACACTGTGGATTCCTGTGGGTCCATACAGCTGTGTTCAGGATATTTTTAAACATTCATTACAGAAGATATAATTTGGTGGGCAGAATAAAATCAGTTGGTTTTCATGCCTGATATATTTTTAATAGCAATAAAATTCCTAATTAAATAATAACTAGCAATCATAATACAATCAAGTCATAACAATAGATCTGGCCACCAATCATTCTTCAACATGCTTCATTTAAAGTTGCATTACTTGCGATATAAATTGAACCTCAGAAGTTTGTTTTGTCATGTAGAAACCTAGGCTGCTAAACTGGATTACCTTTGAAAACAGGAGCAGAGATCAGATTGAGAAATTACTTAGTGCCCCATTAATGTAATATGATGCATCAACTCTATGCTCCTGCAATCTGCAGCGAGTGCTAATCGTCCTGTTCATTGGCTGGATCAGCAGTGGTCCAATATCATTAAATTGTTAGTATGAGTTAAAATTAACCTGCAGTTTTAAAGGAAAGCTGTACTGTGGCTGCTGGACATGCTGAAAATAGTGAATAAGGCTGTGGGACAATCAACAATGGCTGAGCGTGGCATACAACATGCATCAAATTTTTCCAAGGCTGCACTGCCAATCTTAGTGGGGCAGGTGAAAATGAAGCATTCTGGAGAGGGGAAGAGGGCCTGCCAATGCAAAGCTAGTGGTAACAGGCAGCTACAAGAAGTCAATGCAAAGAGTCAAGCTCCGAAGACATGGATGTAATGCTGCAAGAAGTTAAATAACCTCAAGGTTAATTAACTTCAAGTCAGCAAATGCAATTTTGAATGCAATATCCCACTAACTGTAAAATTAACCTCCGCCACTACTCAAATGACCACACTCCACCAACACTCTCTGTCAACTAGGAATCGTACTCAGAAATCAGGGGGATTCATCTCACATTTAACATTGTTGTAAGCTTCAAAACCTACACTTCGCAGTGTGCCCATTCAACCATGACAGCCACCTCACGCAAGCACACTGCACAACATTCACAAGCATGCTTCTCTGTCTTGCAAGGAAAAGTGGTGCAAAAACCAAGGCAGCAAGGGCTAACGGGAGGCAGAGCGATGCACGCACTTCCATGTTCTAACCCCCTTGGAGAGATGGTCCCATTGCTGAGACTGTGGCCAGCAGCAGAGCTGAAGATGACTGTATTCTCACACCTAATCCTTCTTCCCACAACCCACTTCTCCTCATTTCACAGTCCTTCTGACTTACAAGCTGTAGATCTTTTAAGCAGTCACTCCATATATTTCTCTCTCTCCTCACCTCAAGCTTATCTTGTCCCCTTTTTCCTTTCAGATATCCAAGAACTTCCTTGGAGGAAAGCCAAGAAGGGAGTGATGAAGGAACATATTTGCTTGGTTTCACACTGATAGCTCTAGTTCATGTACTGACACTGCGGATAACATGGAAGCAAGACCCTCACTTGGTGAGACACTGGGAACAAGTTAGAACATGAGACAAGGATTGCACAGGAATCACCTGGTCAGAAAGTGTGGTTGTGCATGTGCTTTGCTGCCAATGAGCCCTCTGAGGGACCAGGCTCCAGAAACAAACTAATAAGGTACTCACAGAAAATGCTCAGTGCAAAGGGATGTCTGTCAGAAAATCTGCATTCAATGTCAGGAAGCATGGGGGGGCACCAATATGGCACAGGATTTTTCATGAGTTTGGAACCTTCGGCGTGGACCTGCTGTCCAACTCCTGCAACACGCCTTGGGACCAATCTTGATGTAGCATCTGATCAGCTTCTAATACAATGTCAGCAGCTTCCACTAAAAGTGTGACCACTGCATTGGAAGCTCAGACTATTGCCATTGTAACTGTGCTACAACAGATATCAGAATTGCTGAGGAACCACCTCAGAGAGAGTGGTCATGTTCCATGAACGAGGAACCTTCTATTCTGTCTCAGGAAGACAGCATTTGATGAGGCTTTCTTATTTAAACACAGTAAGAATGATTAATAAAACATCAAACATGTAACTGGGAATCTATCATAAATCTATTGTGCAAATATTACTAAATATACCAATAAATTCATTGCAATTATTGTTGCGAACAAGTCATCATTGCTGTGGCCTGTTAGTCAGGTAGCCCAGATTGCTGCCTCCCATGTCAAGATACTGGAATCTGAAGTGGGCCTTCTAAGCCCAGTGCTACTCAATATCATCCTTCAAGATCATCTGCAGCCTCTCTCGGTGAAACACAGCAAACTTTCACTGCAGCCACTGACAGCACTGTGCATCCCAAAGTATGTGGGACTTTTGGCGAATGGGAAATTGGGGTCAAGGTTACTGATATTACTCATGAATTATCTGATCACATGGAGCAGGGAGAAAGGACTGTTTTGTTCATTTCCTGCTTCTCCGCCTCCTCCTCTTCCTCATGCTCCTCTGGCTCTGGTTCCTATTTCTTGCTTTCCATCAGATATGTGCTGGAAAAGTTGAGAATTAGACTGTCACAAATCTTATACAGTTAGTCAATTATATGAGTAAGATGTAGTCTGCACTTGACAGCCTGACTTCCTAGTTACTCATTTCTATACACTTACAATAGATTATGATACACAATCACACAGAATTAACCCTTCCTCTTACTTTATTTAATCTGTGTAGATTATTTATTCTAAGATTTTGATTTCTGAATATTCATCTTTTGCATCAGTTGTACGGGAAGATTCAAAGTATTTATAAAATTTACATATAGTAGTTTTTAACTTGCAGATTCAATTGAAAAAAATTATGTTATTACATTCAAATATGATTTAATAACTCCTAATATTTTGATATTAGGCCTCTTGACCATGCCAAATTGATCCCAAATTTGCAAATAAAAAATTAGATTAGTTCTAAGGCTATTTCTAACTAAATATTGATTGCTGCATCAATCAGTTAATTGTGCAGGTTAGGTGGATTGGCCATACTAAGTTTCTCCTTAGCATCAGGGGATTAATGGAGTAAATAAGTAGGGTTATGGGAATAGGACCTGGGTAGGATTGTTGATAGTGCAGGCTCGTTGGGCCGAACAGCCTCCTTCTGCACTGTAGGGATTCTATGATTCAATGAAAGTTAAGCTAAATATAATAAAAAAATCCCCATGATTTCACTTGACCTTTCATTCTCCTGATGTGGAATGGAATGGGTGCCTGCCACGTTTCAGTGCAGCGCCTGCCGTATAGTCTAAAGTCTTTGCACTCTCTCAACTATAAGCAATAAAAATGGAGATAAACACTACCTCATAGCGCCAAGTGGCAGCGACAAGGTCTTTTTTCTCTTGCTCTGCAGTACTAAACCCGTACATCAAATGGGAATTCTAAAATTATGCAGGGCCAACGCAGTGCTCGCAACCATGAATTAAATAATGTTTACTCTGTGTCCACTGATTATACATTACAAAGAGCAAAAGTTATTATGACTCAAACTAATAACCACCTTGAAAGATTCAAGATTTGTGGAATTCATCAGTTTTCAGTTCAGTGTTATGATGCCATAGTTAATATGGAGAAAGCAAAGCATTTCCCTTTGCACTGTTTGAAATTTGAATTGCAAATAGAACATAGAACATAGAACATAGAACAATACAGCACAGAACAGGCCCTTCGGCCTTCGATGTTGTGCCGACCAAAATAAAAAGCAATGCCCCTCCTAACTAAACCATTCCCTTCTCATCCATATACTTATCAACTAACCTCTTAACGCCACCAAACTTGGCGCATCTACAACAGCTGCAGGCAGGGCATTCCACTCCCTAATCACTCTTTGAGTAAAGAACCTACCTCTGATATCCGTCCTATAACTCATACCCCTTAATTTAAAGTTGTGTCCCCTCGTGCTAGCTTTTTCCATCCTAGGAAAAAGGCTATCACTGTCGACCCTATCCAAACCTCTAATTATCTTATATGTTTCAATAAGATCCCCCCTTAGCCGCCTCCTTTCTAACGAAAACAACCTCAAATCCTTCAACCTCTCTTCATAGGACCTGCCCTCCATACCAGGCAACAGCCTAGTAAACCTCCTCTGTACCCTCTCCAATGCCTCCACATCTTTCTTATAATGTGGGGACCAGAACTGCACACAATACTCCAAGGGCGGCCGCACTAGAGTTTTGTACAGTTGCAACATGATGCTGCGGCTCCTAAATTCAATCCCCCTACCAATAAAAGCTAAGACTCCATATGCCTTCTTAACAACTTTATCCACGTGACTGCCTACTTTCAGGGATCTATTGACACATACACCAAGATCCTTCTGTTCCTCAACACTATTAAGAGCCCTACCATTAGCCCTATACTCTACACATTTATTGTTCCTGCCAAAGTGCATTACCTCACACTTTTCCACATTAAACTCCATTTGCCACCTCTCGGCCCAGCTCTGCAACTTGTCCAAGTCACTCTGTAAACTAAAACACCCCTCTTCACTATCTACCACCCCACCAACTTTAGTATCATCTGCAAATTTACTGATCCATCCCTCAATACCCTCATCCAGATCATTTATAAAATTACAAACAGCAGGGGCCCCAAAACAGACCCCTGAGGCACACCACTCGTCACCGAACTCCACGATGAATATCTCCCATCAACCACCACCCTCTGTCTTCTATCTGCCAGCCAATTCCTAATCCAATTAGCTAAATCACCCTCTATTCCACACATCTGCATTTTCTGTAGAAGTCTTCCATGGGCCACCTTATCAAAGCCTTACTAAAGTCCATATATACTACATCAACCGCCTTACCCCCATCCACCTCTCTGGTCACTTTCTCAAAAAACTCAATGAGGTTAGTAAGGCATGACCTACCCGTCACGAAACCATGCTGACTATCCCCAATCAATTCATTTCTCTCTAAATAACTATAAATCCTATCCCTAATAATTCTCTCCAATACCTTGCCCACAACAGAAGTAAGACTCACTGGCCTATAATTCCCTGGAAGGTCTCTCTTCCCCTTCTTAAACAATGGGACCACATTCGCTATCCTCCAGTCCTCCGGAACCACACCCGTAACCAACGAGGACCTGAAGATCAGCGTCAGAGGCTCTGCAATCTCCTCTCTTGCCTCCCAGAGAATCCTAGGGTAAATCCCGTCCGGCCCAGGGGACTTATCCAACTTCCAACCCTCGAGAATTTCTAACACATCCTCCCTATCTACTACAATACTTCCCAATTTGCAACCCTGTACCTCAGTGTTCTCCATGGCTACATTTCCAGCACTCTGCATGAATACCGAAGAGAAATATTTATTCAGTGCCTCACCAATCTCTTCAGGCTCCACGCACAACTTCCACTGCTGTCTATGACTGGCCCTAATCTTGCCCTAACCAATCTTCTATTCTTAACATATCGAAAGAAAGCTTTAGGATTCTCCTTAATCCTATCAGCCAACATCTTCTCGTGTCCCCCCTTAGCTCTCCTCAATTCACTTTTTACCTCCTTCCTAGCTAATCTATAGCTATCCATTGCACTACCTGAGCCTTCAAGCCTCATCCTGACATAATATAAATATTTATAATATAAATATAAAGTCTTAAAAAAATTAAGGAAAAATATCAGGGAGAGATTGTAGCAAAAAAACTAAGTGCTGAGCAAATATGAAAACGGGGAGAATTGCACCCATTTTTTGGGCAAACTCCCATATGCAATTGTACAGCACTTAATGCACAAATGAAGCAAAGCATGATTTAAGCCGGACGGAGCCTATTCTCACTGGGAAGCTGACTGCTGACTGTTGTGCATGTGCCTCAGTCTCTCAGTGTACTGAGTACAAGTGTACACAATACACTTAGAGATCTGTCATTTCCCCCCTGCCACCCCGCAACATTCCCCAGACATCACCAAACAATCATTGGCTTCCCTGGCCAATTGCTGATCTCCAATACGGAGTACCCCTTGCCTCCCAGTTATTGCCCCACCTCATCATTTCTCCATCCCCATCATGGTCCTGTATTCTATTAGGCTCTACTCTGGGCACTGAGTCTTGTCCAGCAGGCAGTGCCAGAGTGCCAGAGTGCCAGACTGACACTGCTTGGGTCACAGGCTGGCAATGGCCAAAGTGCATTGTTGGCTTTGCTCCTGACCACCTGGAGGGGTGCCTCAATGGCATCCAGTCCTACTGGTGAGGTCATCTCGTCTGATTCCTGTTGCTGGTGATCATATGCAGTTTTTGCTGGTGAGAATCTTTGGGCATGAGGCTGATTAAGCCAACAAAACGCAGGCTGGTAAGCTTCCCGGCAATTTTCTGGCTCACCGCATCAATTGACCTGCGTGACAAGCTGGTAAGGTTGGTCCCTAAATCTTGTTTATCAGATCACCTGAGTACTTAAATGAATAATGTGCCAGGATCAAAGGTTGTTCTTTAAAGATCGATTTTTGGAAATGTTGCCTTTATAAAATATCATATTGCCTCTTCAATAAAAGAAAGCTAAAATTGTTGAAAAATTTCCCCAAACTCTGTTACAACAGTATTTTGATAGAGACTTATACTTTGTATTAAAATAAACTCCAACACAAAGAACTATAAATAGGTAGAGCATTGGACCTAGATCAGGCCCTACTTTGTGAGTGATAACTCATGTTTAGTGTTAGCAGGTAGCCTTAAGTAAGAAACAACACCCATGGAGCAAATAAAATAGTGACATTGGTTACACACGTGAGACACTTCTAATTCCTTAGTTTGAGCTCTTGGTTATTTTGTAAAAGACCCTAAGAACATATTATAAATCTCTGATCAAAGAATGTTTCACTGCACAGTAGCTGTGCTAATGAATGTACTGTCTATGTGACAAACCTAGTCATTTGGATTAAACTAAGGGTTGCATGCATCAACAAAATACTTAGTTTAAAACTCTCAACTTTTAACTTGTGGTCAAAAATCAGAAGCAAGCAATATAGCTATGAAGTTACGAGGTATTTCTTGAAAAAAAAATCTGAATGACATATAGGAGATCAGAGTCGGACACTAAATGTGTCATCCAAAATGTTAGTAGATGGAGAGGATGTTGTATGAGTGGACATTTCACTGCTCTAAAGACATTTTAAAAAATCCCTTCAACAGTTCTCATTGCCTCAGCTACAACCTTTCCAGTCACCCAAACAGAGGGAGCTCTCTATAATTCAATGGCAGTATAATTAAATGGCCTGACTATTAAAGAAACTGAAGTTGAAGTAATAACATAGGTGCTAAGCTCTACGAAGTTCACTTCCACTCCTGCTATCATAATTATATCTTGTTCTTTCAGTTTCCGGTGCCTCAAGGTCAAAAGAATTGACAAGTGTGATGGAACAAAACTTAAATCCTTTCTCAAAAGCTTGAGTTCTAGTTCACAGTGAGTTTAGTTAATCAGGTTTGAGACAAATCTCCTTGGAATTCAATGTCTGGCAGGTCATATTGTGATGCCCAAGGTTAGGCATCGACCAGGAAAGCAATCTATTCTCATGTTAAAGGAAGTCTCTGTGCTTTCATATTTTATGCCACCAGACAGAATCATATATTTTCTCTACCTATGGGCTCATCAGAGAAAAGGAGCAAAATAAATCTCAGAGACAGCAGTAAGGCTTTTCCTTTTAAAATTACAGTGAGTGGAATTTTCCCAAAAAATGGCAAAGCATCAATCCCGGTATAAAAACTGGCATTAAAACGGGTGCAATTCCCATCAAACCCAGCAGCAGGTTCAGATCTCCAAATCTGAGGTACATTGAGAAAAAAATTTCTCCCTACGTGAAAAATGCTGCACCTGAGGCATGAAGTATCTGTTTCGCCTCCTCTGGGGATCATCTGAGCACTCTAATCACTGCATGTAAACAGTTCCACAACACTTGGTTTCATTCAAGCCCGAAGGATGGCAGCAAGGAAGCCTATTCCTTAATTTACAGAGGGAGCCCTCACCCTATATGCTGAATGCTGTAGAGGTGAGATAGACAACAACATATCCTCAGTCTGGCAGGAGGACCCTTCAGCAAGATAATGACTCCCGCCTGGGAGATAGTCGCAGCACTGGGTCAGGGCCAGCAGCCTGCATAAGAGGATGGAGGGGCTGGGTGCAATACTCCTCAAGTTCATCCTGAGGAAAGTCCTCGCCCTGCTGCAGAACCAGGTTGCAGAGGCACAGCAGACTGCGGCAATGTGGGAGACCCTCTGGAGGCTGTATTGTAGAGCCCACTGAACCCGTCAAAGCAACAATCACAACTTCAGTAGGCCGATACACTGCTCAATGACAGCATAGACACTGTGAGCCTTATTGGCTCTGGTCTCTGCAATAGTCTGTGGCCTCCATACTGGCAGCATCAGTTACAACTTGGGATGGTATCCCTTATCCCCAAGTATTCTAAGGTATCCTCCCAAGATTGCAGTGATGTGCAACAGGCTGAGGATATAGCTATCATAAATACTCCCTGGAAAACTGGCACACACATGCATGAAAAGCATTTAGTGGTTACACACCAACTGGACATTGAGGGAGTGGAACCACTCACAGCTCAGATGCCATCTCAAGTCCAGAGCATGACTGGCACCGGCCAGTGCCTTCGCCCGTTGAGACTCACCTGTTGCCTTCCACCTATATTTCCCTTTCCTTAAGCTCACTACCACTGGAGGTTCACATGCTCCCTTATCCTTACTGGCCAAGATTAACTAGATAGTTATGTTGGTCTTGCTGATACTGATTGGCAGAGGTTGGTTTCTGGCAGAAACCGTTGTCTCTTCATCCCATGCTGCCAAGCTTTGAGCCTTGAAAACTGAGGATTCGCCCATTCCTTGATTTTGAGATTGAGGAGCTGGCATTGTTAGTTCTTGATGGTCACAAGAATGACACTCAGGATAATCAGAGGGCACGATTGCTTTTTACTTCTGGGAGAGGTGGAGCTAATAAGCACTCTGCTGAGTCAAGCTGTATTATTCAGAAATCTTATTGTTGTCATGCCTCGACACCTCCTGGACAGTTACTCCATAGGTTGTGCCCCCCACTCTTGCAGGGGCACTGTTGCCTTCTCTTTCAGGTTCCCACTAACCCAGCCCATTGGGTCTGGCTCCTCGACTCCCATCACACCCGTCTGTTTGGCCTGCAGCAGTCCCATGCCACTGACAGCAGAGTTATACAGCACTGAAAGGAGACTCCAGGAAAACTACCACAATTGTGACCCCCATCTTGCTCCATGAATACAGCTTTATGCCCCTAACAACAGTCCTCCTCTTTCTCTTACCACACCCTTGGACATATCCAATCCCTCCCAGCACTGGCCACTACACTCCCATATCCCTCTGTGCCCGTGGACTCCGATGTTCAGTGGAGACAGCAGTGCCCACATCTTTCATCTCTCTCAGAGGTTATGATGTCTGGTTATTACTAAAAGGCAACAGGAATTCATGCCAGTGCAATGTCCACTTGGTGGATGGGAAGATTTGATGAGGGCTGAAGATGCAACATTGACATTGCTAAGTAGACATTGTTAAATAGATACACACCCTTCCTTGTTGTGTACCTGAGTGCATCATCGGAGAGGGCCTGGGAAAATTGCGTTCTGGAATCTCGCCACAAATTCTTTCTTTGGTCTCTTGCAATATTTAATGGCCATGACATGATTTCCATCGACAGCTAAATCGTGCTCAGTGTTTTAACTTAACTACAATGTTTATAAAAAGATGTAGACCGCAAGTTGGCACTGCTTGTATCAGCACAATCTGGCTAAAGGTTTCCAAACCACTGCAAAACGTTATGTAATTTTAAATACAAGTTACAGTGAGCGTAAACTGAGTCTTGACTATAATTTTTAATGTTTGTTTAGGAATTATAGGGCTAGAAGCTGGTCCTGTACATAAAACTGTCTACACCCCAGAATGAAATCATGAAGTTGACAGTTTTCTTCAATTGCACCTGTTTGTGGCCATTCATAGATGCTCCTCAAATTTAATTTTAGCTGCTCAGATAGTAGACATGCTTAATACTTCTACATAATTAAAGAATATATTATATCCTAAGAAACTGCCTTATGTATTACAGTGAAACGAGGGGTCCTATTTTACCATTTTTATTCTAAGTGCTAGGCAGACTTGAAACTGGGAGTGTTTCAGATCTGGCTTTTAGCCCATCCCCAGGCGTCCCCTTGCACACCCTGCTGAAAAAATGTCAATGATTCCAAATCACTCTGCACAAACCTGTGGATGGAACATAACAAACCTGAAATGTTGCAGTTCCAATTGGCGCTCCCAACTGCGCATGCGCAGAAAAAATAGAATAACACTCACCTGTCACATCCCTCCTGGGTTGGATAATGCCTCCCCCTGGCCCCACAGATATTGCCTCACGCCCACAATATTACTGACCTCTTTATCTCTCCACTCCCCCAAACCAATTGTGGCCCTCTCTACTGCTCCCCCCCACTGATTTCAGGAAGAATGGCAGTAGATCCCATCCTCTCACCTCCCATCGATCTCAGGCAGAGTGGCAGTAGACCTCCCTTCCTCCCACCAATCTTAAACAGAGTGGTAGCAGAGCCTCTTTCCCCTCTACTGGTCTCAGACAGATTGACAGCAGAACCCCCTTTCTCCTTCAACCTCCCACCACCTCGGACCGTCCACCACAAGCCCCCATCTCCTCTAAACTCCAATGGCTGTATGACATCTCCCTTTTTCTCGTCTGTCCCCAATCATTGGGCATTGATCCACCACCTCCTGCCTACACTCCTGTCCCCATCAGCACACCTCAAGTGCTCACTTGCCTTCCCCTCAATGTTAACAAGCAAACTGCATGGAACTTGCTGGAATGCTCTGCCAAACTGCCTGTAGCTGATCTGCCCGAAAGAGGGACAGCTCCATAAAAAACTCAAGGATGGACAGGCAAGCACGCAGGCGATACAGGACAATGTGCACATGACCAGATCCTGTTTTTCTGAGGGCGACCTGAGGAAGAATACAGCAGAGGTGAGGTGGGATACCCTCTTCCCTCCAGGAGGACGCAGACCCAGGGATGCTAGTGGCAATGCAGCCTGGGACACAGCCACTACCTTGGTCAGTGCCAGGGCACTGCCCCCCTGCCCTCCGAACCAGGAAGCAGTGCCAGATAAAAGTCAATGGCTTCATCACGGCAGCAAGGGTGAATGCTGAACCCCATCCTACATCTTCCCCCAAATCTTCCTAAGATCCTCCCACCCCCAGCATCCTCCATGTTCCCAGCCCTTGATCCTCAAGCAGCTCCTTCCTATATGTCTCAAGAACTTCACAGCATTTGCCCTCTAAGAGCTACCACCTGATAATCTGCAGGAGTCACGCCATCATTTTTTCATGGCTCCCTCTGTGTCCACAGGAGAAGACTGACCAGAACACCCGAGAGAGGGAGAAGACAGTAGATGGTGAGCCAGACCTCTGGGTCCGCACCCTCTTTGAGGAGCGGGCACCGGAGCTGTCAAGGGAAGGGGAGATGCAAGCTCTTAGCGACAGAATGGTCAGGCTGCCATCAAGACGTGAGCACCAGTTAATTCTCCACACATTTTGAGGCCACTTCTTGGGGGCATAAGTTTTGGCTGCAAGTGGCAAGTTTTAAATGAAATGTACGAGGCATGTTTATTTACACAGAGAGAGTATTGGATGCTGGAACTTGCTACTGAGGAAGGTCGTGGAGGCAGAAACAAGAAGGGGTGTCTTTACAGCTACATAAATGGAATGGAAATAGAGGCACATGGACCCGGAAGACTAGGAGGTTACAAATCAGATGGGCAGCCTGGTTGCTGCAGGTTTAGCGGGCCTGTTCCTGTAATATAATTTTCTTTGTGCTTTGTTCTATGCTCAGTGGAGAAATGTGAAAATGTGTTTTGCATCCCAGATTTATCTTCCCCCCTTGCACTTAACCATTGCTGTGTTACAGAACAGATCTGGATCCCCCCGGGGGCCTTCTGGACTATGGGCCCCTGCTGAAACTCCTGCCCATCTTCGTCAGGACTGGGAAGAGTCCTTGAAGGATATGGCTGAAGGGATCTCCAAGATTGGCACCATTTTGGTACCAACTTCCATCTCGCAACTCACCAATGCAGAGACTGACATATCGGTGGGTCCAATTAGTGGTGAGGCTTCTGTGATGAGCACAACACATCTGGCCTTGGGCACGCAGAGGTCTGCCTGAGGTGAGACTCAGCTGGCCCCAGGCTACATGCTGATCCTCTGAGGTCACCCCTCCCCCAGCTGCTGGAAATGCAGCAACAGAGGCAGCGAATGCAGGAGGAGCTGACAGCCACACTGGACCAATTGCAAGGCTGTTGGGAAAAGTCCCAAAACTTTGAGGTGGACCAGCTTGCGTCTTCCTTGGTTCCCAGGCCAACACTGCAAGGGTGGCATCTGCAATGGAAAGCCTGAGGCAGGAAATCCTCACCATGAGTGGCAGCCTCCAAGCGGTGGCTGGGTCATAGCTGAGGGATTGAACAGGCTTCTCAAGATTCTGTGGCCCATGGCTGAGAGACTCAAGAGCATGCAGGACAACCAGCGGGACCGTGCTGAGATAAGCAAATTATGCCAGCAGCCTTTGAGAATTTGGCCCAGTCTCAGAGGGCACTTGTGGCAATGTTGCAAGAGATAGAAGGACTTTGGTGATGATGGGAATGGAGCCCACAGACACAAGCCCCTTGCGACTAAATCCTGCCTGGTAATCAGGGCCTCCCTAGCCACTCTCATTTGAGCTGACAGCCCTCTAGGATTAGAGTGATGTTCCAAAGTGTGCTCTTCCTCTTCTTCCTCCTCCTCCCCTTTCTCCTCCTCCTGCTGGTCATCCTCCTCTCCAGTGATGCTGGTCAGCCAAGTGATGCTGAAGCTTCTAGAGGTAAGATTAGATGGCACAGGTGAAGGGCTGTACTAGTTAGATTTTTAAGCACTTAAACAAGTCTTTATGTTAGGACTTCTTACTTAAACATCTTTATTGCAATTATTAAATGTTTTTTCACCACCCACATCTTCCTCCTCCTCCAATAGGTCACCTCTCTGCTGAGCCAGGTTGTGCAAGGCAAAGCACCTGACTACAATGTGGGAAGGGGTCACAGGCTTGTACTTTAGGGCCACACCAGAGCAGTCCAGGCACCAGAATCACATTTTAAAGAGCCCAAAAGCATCTCTCCATGGGTAGTTCATGGGCCTGATTGTAGTGGGTCTCCACCTCTGTCAGGCCTCTACACAGACATCATCAACCATGTCCAAAGCAAATAAACCATATCACCCAGGAGCCACCACCACAGCCTTCATTCCTCCTCAAATGTCTCTGGGATATCCGAGCTCTGACAATTAAACTGTCATATGAACATTTCTTGGGTGTCTTGTGCAGACGTGCATAATGTTTATGCTGTGGTCACACACTAGTTGAACATTCAGGGACTGGAGCCCCTTTCTGTTGATGAATCTTCACAGATTCTGTAGTGGGTCCTTGAGGACAACGTGGGTGCAGTCAATGGCCCCCTGTACATTAGGCATCCCTGCTATCGCTGCAAAACCTGCAGCCCGGGTTTCCTGATTGGCCTGGTCCAGGTTAAATTTAATGTACTGCCCAGCCCAGACACACAGGGCTTGACATGGGTGTGCACAGTTGACTGGGAAATGCCACAGACATCTCTGCTAAGTTCAGAGCAGCCATGAATTTGACAGCCACTGAGAGTGGGTGCCCACCAGCATCCCCCTCGCCTGGCCCCCACCTCTAGGTTCCAGATCCTGCAACAAGTTGCACAAATGTTGCACTATCTCCTTTCAGAGGCGGAGCCATCAGTGACACATGGTGTCAAATGACGCTCGTGCACAGAACTGCCAGAGGTCTCTGCTCCCTCCTTCTCCTACCCGCCCCCCACCCCGGGCGAATGGTGGCCACCTCCTGCCTCTGGTGGTGTCTCCCTCTACTCCTGCAAATAGTAAGGCCTGGACCTCTTGTGTCCATAATTTTTTCTCCTGCTCTTCTTCCTCTGTTCCAGCAGCAATCAAAAGAACAGTAAGGTCGATCTCAAAAGCCACTTTGTCACTCTGAAGGGGCAGGGGGAGGGGGTGGGGGGGATATGGTTTAGAGATGAGGAAGAACACATGTAGAGGTTAAGGAATGCTGCTTGCCCCAGCCCATCAACAATCACTGCCCATTTCCACAGTCACATGCTCCCCAAATTCTCAGCCCTCCCAATTGCCCCAGCTACATGTTCCCCACAATCACTTCCTTCCAGTTACCCCTGCCACATTCTCCCCACAATCACAGTCCTTCCAATTGCCCCAGTGATTTACAATCAGATTAGTCACAGCTGGACAGTGAGACTAATTTTTTAGATTTAATATGAAGCTGTATCAGGTTAGCATTCTTAAAAATGCATCAATTACTATTTTTTAATACAAAGCGGAAAAAGGAGTATGTCCTATTACGCTGCCCATTTGTGCTGGTTACCGGAAGACTTCATGTTTGCGATTATGCCCGAGTTTAGATGGAAGCTTGCTTGGTAACATTACTTTGGAAATACAGCACAATTTGAAACACAATTCATCCTGGTTACCAATTGCACCCTGTGCAAAAAGATTACCTCTAATGCATTGATATTACACATTTCTAACACTAAATTGTAGCTGTGCCAAACTCGTCAAAATTTCACAATCTCTGAAATTTTGTTAAAAAATATCAATATTCAAACACATTCAAACATATAGCACATTCAAGAGTGCTTCCAAAAATTGAGCTCTTGATATTAAGTATTAGCAAATTTCTCAGCTTATGCATATGTTGTGGAGACCTTGCACTGCAATAACGTTACGTAGGTTATGCTTACTGTAAACAGAGTTGGAATATATGTGTTTGAGGTAAAATGAAATATAATATTAAATGTACCATGAAAAGTATGAGGTGAGCAACAAAGACCTTTGTGGGTTTCCTAGGAAACCGTTCCTTCTTTGAGGAAATGGTTTTCTATGAAGTAAAGAATTCTGCCTCAGGTAATTTTTCTATTTGGTGCAATAAATCATCTGGAAAGCATTCTGGTTTTGCACTGCTAACTACTGAATTTATTCAGTGCTCCATTTTTTTATTAATATCCTGAGATGTGGGCATCTCTGGCAAGGCCAGCATTTGTTGCTCATCGCTAATTGCCCTAGGACTGAGTGGCTTGTTAGAGGACATTTAAGAGTCAACCACATTGCTGTGGATCTGGAGCCACATGTAGGCCAGACCAGACAATGATAACAGATTTCCTTCCCTAAAGGACATTAGTGAGCACGATAGATTATTACAACAATAGACAATGGTATCATGGTCATCATTAGACTTTTAGTTCCAGACTTTTTTAAAAATTGAACTCAAATTCCACTATCTACCATAGTCAGATGCGAGCTACATCCCCAGAGTATTATCCTAGGAATCTGGATTACTAGTCCAGTGACAACACTACTACACCACCACCTCCCCTTCACAGTAGGCTGTTTCCAACAGAAGATTAAAATTTGATAGGAACAGATTAAAAGTTTTCATTCACTATAATCTGAAAACTGGTCAGATCTCTGAAATGTTAAGGATTGTGATATAATTTTCAGACACAGACTGTATAACATTATCCAAGCAGCCCCCAAATTAAACTAATAACAGGCTTCCACAGGGAAAGAACTATATGAGATTAAGAGGCCAAAGTATCATTCGGGCTCAGGAAAACGCAAAATACATATGCAACCTGTATGTGATTTAATGATTTAGTTTTGTCTTATCACACATGGACTGCAATGGAATATATGACAGTGTGGGTATCGAAGTGGGCCAGATAGGAGGGGCCTCCTTTGATTCTCCAACATGGCAATCCAGGTCCATTTAAAGCCCACTAACTTCATCCCGCAACCTTCTCAGGCCTCAGTCACCTCCAGTGCCACTCTATTCCACCTCACATTTCCCAAAGTTAGACCATGCCACTTCTATGTCCTCATTAATCATCCATTGCCACTGAATCAATATGCACTATATACATTTCACAAGAGTCATGTAGTAGTTGTAGGACTTAATCATTACAAAAGTATTAAACTTCTAACGATCTATGAAAATCCTGAATTCAAACTCACCATTATCAATATCAAAAAACCCATGCATGGGAAAAGAAATATTGTAATCTGTTACCTGCCAAGTAGATTTGTAAAAAAATAAGAAACCTCATCAAAGGTGGAATTTTTCCAGTATCATAACGGCAAGAATAACGCAGCACTCCACGCTGCTCTCTTAGGTGTGCTCAGCAGGGCAATCCTCTCATACTCAATCACTTTTCTAGATTTTCACACTGGTACTGGGAGTATAGAGTGAGGGGCAAATCACGCCAGTAAGCCCAGCTTCAGAGTGCAAGGCTGTCCCAATATCACAGTGCACGAGGAGATTCCCCCTCCATCCTCCATGGGCATTGGGACCTTCCCTCATTAACAGCACATTCCCACCCCCTCCACGACATTTGAATCATTGATATGAAGCTGTATCAGGTGAAATGCCTGAAGATTGGAGGGTGGCAAATGTTGTGCCTTTGCTTAAAAAGGGCTGCAGGGAAAAGCCTGGGAACTTCAGGCCAGTGAGCCCCACGTCTGTGGTGGGTAAATTGTTGGAAGGTATTTTGAGAGACAGGATCTAAAGGCATTTAGAGATGCAAGGACTGATTAGGGACAGTCAGCATGGCTTTGTGAGTGGAAAATCATGTCTCTCAAATTTGACTGAGTTTTTTGAAAGGGTAACCAAGAAGATAGATGAGGGCAGTATTGTTAATGTTGTCTATGTAAACTTTAGTAAGACCTTTGACTAAAGGCTTGGTCGGTTCAAATCCCAGCTTGGCTTAAATCTCTCGGGATCCAGGGCTTGGTAGCTAAATGGATACAAAATTCTGTTGTTGTAGAGGGTTGTTTTTCAAACTGGACGTCTGTGACTTGTGGTGTGCCTCAGGGTTCAGTGTTGGGTCCTCTGTTATTTGTCATTTATATTAATGATTTGGATGAGAGTATAAAAGGCATCGTTAGAAAGTTTACAGATAACACCAAGATTGGTGTCATAGTGGACAGTGAAGAAGGTTATCTTGGATTGCAACGGGATCTTGATCAATTGGCCAGTGGGCTGACAAATGGTAGATGGAGTTTAATTTGGATATATGCAAGGTGATACATTTTGGTAGATTGAACCAGGACTTACTCAGTTAATAAATGGGAAGAGTTACAGAACAAAGAGATTTAGGAGTACATGTCCAGAGCTCATTGACAGCGGAGTCAAGGTGGACAGAGTGGTGAAGAAAGCATTCAGTATGTTTGATTTCATTGGTCGGAAATTGAATACAGGAGTTGGGACAACTTGTTGAAATTGTAGAGGACATTGGCAAGGCCACACTTGGAATACCGTGTATAGTTCTAGTCACCCTATTATAAAAGGATATTATTAAATTAGAAATAATGCGTAAGAGATTTACTACGATGCTACTGGGACTTGATTGTTTGAGTTATAAGGAGAAGCTGGATAGACTGGGACTTTTTTCTCTGAAGTGTAAAGGCTTAGGGGTGATCTTATAAGGGGCATAGATCAGCTAGATAGTCAATATCTTTTCGCAAAGGTAGGGGAGTGTAAAATTAAAGGGCATAGGTTTAAGGTGAGAGATATAAAATTATCCAGAGGAGCAATTTTTTCACACAGAGGGTGGTAAGTGTCTGGAACGAGCTATCAGAAGTGGTAGTAGAGGCAAGTATAATTTTGACTTTTAAAAAACTTTTAGACAGTTATATAGGTAAGATGGGTACAGAGGAACATGGGCCAATTGCATTTAGCTTGGGGTTTTTAAAAAAAAATGATGGCATGGTTAAAGGGCCAGTTTCCATGCTGTAAAATTCTATGACTTTATAGCTTATGTCTCTCTAGCATTGGGGCCCTCCTGATGAGTTCCCCTGTCTGACTCCTGATGTGCCCTCCAGTATGACTCCTACTCAACATTATTCATCCTGCATGACCTCGAACCCCTGCAGAACCTCCTCTGTCAAAGCCCCCACTCAAGCCTTCCCCCCCACTTAGCACAGCCCCTGCCACACAGGCAGTACCTAATTGGCACACTCAGGGTGTTCAATAACCACTGCCAGTCTGCCAGGTGGGCACTGACTGATGGATATTACCTGGCCATGTCCTTGACCACCTGAGGGTTCCAATGATCTCCAAGTCTCCTAGAATGATGATCATGCCAGATCTGCACTAGTGGAGCACTGACTGGAGACTTCTGTGTTTTGGGATTTGAACAAATCGTTTGGCACTGGGCATGGATTTTTAATTCTGCGCGCTAATCTCTGGGATCAGCGTAATCCTCTAAAGGCACAATAAGGTTGGAGAATTGCCCTATAATCTTTAACTATAGGCTCACAAAAGTTTCAATGATTCTTGGATTAATAAGACCCTCTTCTGAGCTGAAGCTTTGGAGATTCAGTCATGTATTCATAAGGAATAGAATACAGAAGAAAAACTTCTAGCTCCACTAATGGAACTGATATTAATTTCTATTTCAAAGCAGAGTGATTGGCGGAGCAGGTGCAAATCATTTTTTTCTGCCTTTAAAAGTAGTTTTTTTAAAAAACACTGCAAGATCTGCCAGTCCAATTAAATTAGAACACAAAAACATAATGAAAATTTATTTTTACATTTTAATACATCATAGAACTTTTTCCATTGGACAAGTACTATAATGCATATTTGCTAATGCACAATACTGATCAATGCAAAACTCAATCTACTGTTGCAAAAAGATCCCTATGATGAAATGTGGCATCATAAGCACTTCTACATTGCTCTATACCTCCTACATAGAGACAAATCAAGGTGTAAAAACATTTTACGCTAGTCTTTCAGAATGCTTCTGCTTTCATCACATATTCTCAAACCTGACAGGCTTTTGATGCATTTCCAAGGCACTGCACCATCTGATGCAAATGGTGTGTGGGAGCAGATCCAATATTTGTGCTGCATTTAAAATAGGGAATGAAGCCTCAATGAGTGCAGGCATGCGTTCTGCACACTAAGCATTCTTGACCCATAAAAAGGCCAGAGGGAAATGGTAGTGAGTTGGGAATGAGAAACACAATTCTCCGACCTTGTTGCACCATTACAAGATTACGCTGATCCCAGAGAATAGTGCACAGACCTAAAAATCCATTTCATGCCTAGTGACAGTTCATTCAAATCCCAAAACACAGAAGTCTCAGGCAGCGCAATAACACTGAGAATCAATGCTGGTCTCCACTAGTGCAGTTCTGGCACAATCATTATGCTCATTCCTCAAAATAAAATCAAAAAAGTGCTGGAATGCACTTCCATATTCAGACAAAAATTTGGCCCACAGAGTCTGATTCATGGACTAATTACAGCACAGAAGAGAGGCCATTCAACCCTTTGCATCCCTGTAGAGAAATGCAATCAGTCCTCTCTCTCCCCAGTCCATCATTGTAATCCTACAAGTTTATTTTCCTCAAGTGTCTATCAAATTTCTTTTAGAAATCATTAATCATTTCCACTGCCACCATTTACTGAGTAAATACATTGCAGTTGAAATTGTATTGTTTTTCCAAGTAACATTACAGGTCAAATTTCTGTTTAAATGTATTTCCATAAATACAAATATAATTATGAACCAGTGCAATCATAATAGAACATAACTTTTTTTTCTTTTCGCGATAGTAAATGTTAATTGATATATTTAAGAGTGATAACTGGATACAGTTTTATTAAAACAGCTAAAAAATTGTCTTACATAAAATTAGAATTTTTAATAAGAATGTCTAGTCCTCCAATTAATTTTACATAACTGGAAAGGACTTTAAAAAAACAATATTAAAACATTATTTGTTAACATTGGATAGTTTCTTAGTAAATTAAATATTTGAAAAGTTTTTACTTAGTGTCTACCTTCGCACTTAAAAAAACAAGTTTAATTTAAAGAGCCTCTACAGCAGAAGCAAATGGATGAAACTGGTGGAATCCTACAATCCTTATCAGTTTGTGATGGAATTTGTATTCTTGAGTTCTTATGTGTTTTCGGAGCTGAGGATTATAATTGCCCCTGAGGATTAGAATTGCATGATCTGGGACTCCAGATCATACACAGAGCAGGACAGATGGAATCTGACCACATGAGCTTGTGGCATGGCACAAGAAGGCCTGCTGTGCAGTGCCATCGGACTATGTGTATGGCATGAAGAGAACCTGCGTAACTGGTTCAGGCCGGAGAAGCTGAACATTAAGCAGCGCAAGTCCCAGAGCAGCTGTGGGAAAAGTGAGAATGCGAATCTAAAGGCTAAATCTTCAAAACGAGGAGCTGAAATCCTTCATGAGGTAGATAAGAGTTGGAGGGACTTTGTGACTCATTGTGATTACTGCCATCTGGGTCAGCTGCTCACCATGATAGAACACAGTAAGAGACATTTCAGGCCATACTCAGATTGACAATAACCTGAATTATTGGGGGAGCAGGTCCAGTGGGCTAAATGCCGACTTCTGCTCCTATTTCTTATGAACTTTTGACATGGCACCACATATACACACTGACATGCTTCTCTCTCTTTTGCAAGACAAGGTGGTGTATAACCATAGGCAATAACACCCAACTAGATGGGCACAGGCACAACAGCATACCCTCACCCTGATGGAGGGGACAATGTTCACCACTATTAGAACAGCCATAACTGAGGCCATTGGCAACATGGGGTTGAATGCATTGAAAATGATGGCATCTTTATACTTGATCCTCCATCTCACATCCCACTTCTCCCTCATTCCATAATCTCTTATAATTTGTAAATTGCAGATGGTGTAAGCATACAACTTCTGTTTTCCTACTGTACCACTTTTGCAATCATGCCTTTGTGTCTTTCTTCTTTCCTCTTTCAAATAACCACGAACTGCCTTTTAGCCGGCTAGTTATGATGAAGCAAAAACACCATCATTTGTTTACAGCCGCTAAATACTGGCATTGAAATTTAAAGTTTATTTATTAGATTCGCAAGTAGGCTTACAAGAACACTGCAATGGAGTTATATGAAAATCCCTGTGGAACTTTTCAGTTTTCATTGTAACACAAGCAAAAACTAAATCTGAATGTAGGAGGGTAAAACATTTTCTCATCCTTTGCACTATCAAGGCCTGCCATAATTTTGAGAATAGCCATCGTATCTTAAAGCAGAAGGAAGGAAGGGAGACATTAGGCCTGAATTTCCTTGGAGTTGTAATCGGTATTCGATTGCCACTTGATCCCAGTTATTTACCAGAATGCTGCCTTGTCCAAACTTCCTGCTCCAGGTAAGATCCAGTGCAGTGCAGTGTGCCCCAGGGCCCAGTGTCAAATGCAGTCCCAACAAAGAAAAAGTAGACACATCCTTTTTTGCATCACCAGCTACCATAAAGCAGATAAGTTTAAAGGTCCTTGACAGCAATGCAAGAGAGAAGCTAAGTGTAAGAGGTACAGTGGTAGGACTTGGGGAGGGGTAGATAGGTCATGGGGTCAGACCTCGGGGGATTTGGGCTTTGGATGGGGGTGCAGCAGTTGGAGCTCATGAGGGTCAGATCAGGTCAGCTCCCCGGGTGAGGTGGGGGTGTTGCTGGTGATGAGAGTCAGGCCTGGCTGAGGCTGGAGGGGGAAAGAGTTCCTGTAAGAGTGGGAGAATCCTGTAGTGAATTTAGTCAGGAGGGTGGAGGGAGACTTGCAGAACCAGATGGTGGGCAGACCTATGGGAGGATGTAGCCCATGATCATGGGAAGGGTAGTGTGAACGGGAATTCCATGGGGTAGCTGGGGGTGGTTCTCCTGGCTGTTCATGGGCACTGGGTGACTCCTATGGGGGATAATTGGTGCACATCTGTGCAATAATGCCCCAGAAATTAGAAGTCTTTTAATTTATTTAACTTTTTCTGAGTAAGTATTGGTGTAAGCCAGTCTGCAGAATACAGAGTTTGCATTTTAAATATTTTCAAATATTTGTGCAGGGCAATTACCAAGGGGAAGTTTGCACTTCGAGGCAATTGTTGTGAAAACGTTACCGGCTAATATCCAAAGAGGATTCCCCAGTGCTTCTACAAGGTACCCTCCCTCCCAATCTCCATCTCAGCCATACAATTAAAGTTCTGGTGGCAGTTCAGGGAGCGAGCGGGTGCAGGGGGATGCAAGGGTGGGGCAGAATGAATCTGATTCTTATTCATTAGTCTGATCTGTGAGTCAATTGAACTTCTCAGCCTTAAAGAGAGGCACCCAAGATGTAATCTTATAGAAGTGTTCATGATTGATCTGGAAATAAGGTCAGAAACAAAAGTACCTTAACACTGCAGGAAATTCCAAGCCGAATACAATTGAGCAATGCTGGTACATTTTTTATGGCAGTCCCAAAGAATATGCTGTTCTACAGTTTTGATTAAGATATTAGGCTGTGTGAATGGAGTTCCACATGTTACATCCAGCTTGTAAACTACCAGGCCTTGCATGCACTGGTTTGGAAAAGTGAATAATCTTGACTGTGTTAAATGGATATCCCCACCTTAAAAAAAAGTCAAAATATACAAAAGGTTGCGGTATGTTTTCGGGAGAAGCTGCCTTTCACATTTGTACTTAATTAAGTTCCTCTTTCTAATTGCTTGGGAGAGGAAAAATTGGAACTGAGATGTAAATTACTGCCATTTTTTTCAAAAATGATTAATTTGGAAAGACAACAATTCTATTCCTTTGTGGTTGAGAAGAGATGGATGTGGGTTAGTGAGCTGGCAAAACATTCAGATGTCAACGGAAACTAAGCATGAATCTTTTACAGCTATAATAGTTAGTCTGTCAAAGAGCACTATGTTTTGTATGGCAAAAGAATTGTCAGAGGAATCCTTTGATTTATTCCTGAAATATTCTGAGTTTATTCCAAGTAATCACTTTAGTTTCCATTTGGTGGCCATTGAAGTCAGTAGGGCTCTGTAATTGCCAGCTGTAACCCAAGGGCTATGAAGAAATTAGAAATAAATCAGCTCTGGTTCCCATCACTATATCTCAGCCAACAATCCCTGCTACAACATTGCATCTGATTGTTGGATGAGATGAAGCATGTTCGGGCCATGGAACTATGCCCTGGAGCCACTGAGGAGGAATTTAGAGGAGTAAAGATGGAGAAGAAAAAGATCAGCTGTTGGACTGAATATATAATCGAAGGGCTGCTAATGCCAATGGAAGTTAGTGGGGCCAAGGGGCCTATCGCTATGCACTAGAGGGTCCCCGTGTTTAGCAACTTAACCCACATTGCTTATGCCATCTCCTTCCATAAGTCCTGGCTATTGCAGTGACAGTTGATTTCCCCAAACTCTCGCATTATTGCCTCCGTCCTATGTCAATGTTCAGTCAGAAGAATACTTATATCACTCTTGAGAGACTTACTGCTTCCCTTTCACTTGTTCCTGTTGAAGCCATTTATTTAACTACCTACTAGCTGGGTCTGTTTAAGTACAGCCCAGCTTTAAATCCTTCATCTGCATTCTCAACATTGCCTCCTCCATATGAATATGGATTTTACTGCCCAGGTGCATTGCACCAATTTATCAGCATTTCTGCTTCAGTCAGCGTCAGAGCTGTTGTGAATTTCGCTCCACTCAATATGCCAGCAGCAAATCACGGGATAGGGAATTCCATCTATCACAACTGCAACAAAACAAGGTATCGCTAACATCTGTGCTGCAGGAGCTGAAACGTAAAATGGCCAGTCCTTGGCAAGAATCTGTTAGTGCACCAGAAAAGAAATATGTTCTCGGTATTTTCTATCCAAGGTTAAACTATAGTGTTGGTTTAATTAGTTTTATTTAGAAAGCCCCAACTCCCTCATGTAAATTCTCCTCAATGCCATTGAGATAGTTTAACCATTTGCAATAATAGCAGGAATATGGAATCCTTATCTCTTGACCTTTCTTCTCCCGCTTCTCCAACATGTTTAGAAAAAGCAGCTATTTGTCTTCATAAACCAAGCAGTAGTTACAATGATATTTTGATAAGAAAAGCTCCATGAGGAAGGAAACGCAGAGAAAATGATGAGCCAAACATTGTAGTCTCTGCAGTTAGGAATCAAAGGCCATTTGGGACTTCAATTCAAACCCCTCCCAGGGCACCAAACTTTACAGGATCAGCAACCATCATTAAATTGTTCCATTACTGCTCTTCACCTAAACACTTATTTAACTTCTTTTGCATGCACCATAATCAGCCATTGCTTATCCTGGGCCACTGCTTCTGCTACATTTTATCAGAGGATATTAATATTTCAAAAGGTGCTTTCATTTTCAACAGTATACTTCAGTCCAGTTATATATTTAAAATGTTTCACCTCTTCTGGTATAACACCATGTGATCTGACATAAGCAGAGGGATTTGCCATCTTCTTAGACCAAGGATAAGCAACATCTTCTTAATAACGTCATCTTACATCTAGCACTCCCCACTCCCTCAGCGTTCCCCCTTGTAAGAGTCAGCTAGGTGATGTCTACACTTTTTCTTATGATTGCAAACCAGCCTCCCATCCATTGACTCTGTCTTCGTTTCCCGCTGCCTAGGCAAAGCAGCCAGCATAATTAAAGACCCCACGCACCTCAGACATTCTTTCTTCCATCTTCTTCCTTTGGGAAAAAGATACATAAGTCTGAGGTCATGTACTAACTGACCCAAGAACAGCTTCTTCCCTGCTACTGTCAGTCTTTTGAATGGATCTACTTCGCATTAAGTTAATCTTTCTCTACGTCCTAGCTATGACTGTGACACTACATTCTGCACTCTCTCATTTCCTTCTCTATGCTTTATCTATATAGCACGCAAGAAACAATACTTTTCACTGTATGTTAATACATGTGACAATAATAATCAATCTTCCTGTCCTAAATGGGCAAGACCTTTCTGGGACAACACAAGGGATAAGCTATAATTAGGCTTTTGTTTGCACTCTGCAGCCCATAGGGTTTTTGCAAACTTACTTACTGGATGAACAGCCAGAGGATGCTGACTCTGGAATTCATTGCTATAGAATGCTGTGGAGACCAGGTCATTGAGTTTATTTAAGACAGAGATAGGTGGGTTCTTAATTGGTAAGGGGATCACAGATTATGGGGAAAAGATGGAGAATGGGGTTGAGAAACTTATCAATCATGATTGAATGGTGAAGCAGACTTGATGGGCCACATGGTCTAATCTTGTTCCTTTATGTTATGGTCTTACGTTCAAACTGGTATCAGTGTGGCAAAGATAACAGGACATCTTCGACTTAAGTAAATAGCACTATCAACAGTGTATCCCCTTAACCGATGAGATTTAGCGTTAGAAACAAGAGAAAAGAAGAGGAAGAAATAAGGTGAATGAGAATCATTTACAGAAAGAGAAATTAAGAGAGGAAAAAAGATTGTATTAAGAGAAAGAAAAAGATATGCAAGTGAAAATTAAGAAAAAGAATGGTTTGTAACATTTCCGAAAAGAATTTACCACAAGCAGGAACAAGATTGAACATTTTAAGTGGTTCCATTTCTAGACCAGAAGGATTGAGTGGTATTGCATGAGCAATTATCAGATAATAAAAGGTGCTTGCATTGTTAATTACCAGACTTGACTTTCTGCAGGAAGCTTAATTAGCAATTAATGTGTAAATCCAGCAAGTTCTTTAAAAAATAACGGGTGGATTAGAGCAAGGTGCCACTTGTGTCACGCAAATGGCAGAGCAACCTAAATTAACCAGGAAGTTTTGGAGATTTGTAACTCATATCTTTTAATTGTCTGAACTTGCTGGCTAATTTACACATTAACACCGATATGCATCATTAACACATTAATAGTTTTCCAGCATGATCCACTCCAATATCTTTGCCAAGAAAGCCTTCCTCATTTGAGCTTCTGAGAGAGTCTGACTACATAAATTAATTATTGATTGCACATAATATAAATAGCTAAGTCAGTCACTGATATTCATAGAAAACTAATTCATTTATTGACATTCATGAAATGATTAAGTGATATTCAGTGACCACATAAATGGAATCCATAAATAAACAATTCCCCTGAGTAAATAATCCAACAACTGTTATATATAATGAATTGTCATGGTAAAACTTAATTCACCAGCTATCAATTATCGTGCTCTGAACAACTAATCAATTGACTGAAATGATTGACTAGAATAAAACAAAATAATTTTCCTGTTGATTTCAATAATCACTCAATAACGTTCATACATTTCAAATAAATCTAAAGTAGTAATTAAATCCAGTTCATAATTATCCTCAAATTGATCTAATTGTGCCTCCAACAACTATCCCATTACAATCGGCATCCTTCAGTTTGCTATTCAAGGACTTAGTTTTTGTTTATCTGACATCGACCATTTTCAAGCAGTTTATCTTTTTTTGGTCACTGACAAAGCTAGTCACTTCTCTTAACTCATTGCCAAATTCTCCCCATTACCTTAACTCTGATTTTTAAATCTATCATATCTTCATGTTGAAACCTGTGTTAAACTGGAAGGCCTGAACACTCCGTGTTGTGCTCCAGTTTTGTTTCAAAATCTAATCTTTATTCTGTTTCTCTTGGACATAATTCACCTCAGGCAATCCTAATGTTCTGTTACTTGTACAGATGCATTTTCAGAGACTTCATTAGTGAACACACAGGGAACTGTGAACTTGCAGTGATCTTCATGCTTGCAGATAATTCTAAAGTACCTCTATCCTAGGAGAACTCCTTCCCTTGGGGTGATTCACTGTTGAGTCTCAATTGGTCATCTAGGCCAAGTGAACCTAACGCTGCTATGTTGCTCCTAAAGGAACAATCCCTGCATCCCTTCCCCTTTAAGTCCTTCTACAATCTTCAGTAACTTATTTACTCAGTCCTGTATTTTTATATACATGAGTTGGACAATTATAAATTGAGCTTTTGAGGGACTTTCCTGATCCTTGTCAAGTGGTGCAATTCTATTGTCTGGGATGCTTCCCCAGTATCTACATTGACTGCAACAGTGGGTTCCTCTTCTGGTACAGGCAGTTCATCATTATTTGCTGCCAGAGAGGTACCAATTATGTCTGTAATGAAATACCTGATCGATCAGGTACTTTAGTATTTACGAGTTTAGAAACATTTCTTGATATTAACACCTGACTACTTGAACACCTCTCTACTCCACACATTATCCGCATGTTTATGAATGATTTGTCCCTACATGTCCACTTGACATAAACGGGATTCGATCTCAGAGACAATAATTCCAGGGATCCAATCTAATCCATGATCGAAGTTACTCATGTTTATGGCTTAATTTACTCCAAATTATTGTGCTGTACTGTGAATCAGTGGTTCGCTTTCTGATTACTTTGGCTGGCCTCTATCTTCTGACCATCTCAGGTCAGTGGTTGAAACCCTATTCAAAGTTGGACAGAATGAACACCTATCGTTGAATTCTTGCCGAGGTGATCTGCCAAGACAGCCTTGTCCTCTTTAAAGAAACCCTAGAGCAGTTTGTGGTCAGAGGGCTTTTGACATATACCCTATCAGCTTTCAGAGCTGTCATCCAAATCATGGGACATGTGGAGAGGCATCACAGTATCTTTTCTTTAGATGGATCAAAATTTATGACTAGGGTTGAGGAATGCAGCAGTTGTTTCACTCAGTTGAAAGCTTCCTCCTGGAGAGGCCTCCAACATTGACAATAGTGTTTCTTTAGCAGAATATGCAAGGGGACCTATACCGTCAATAAGTTTGGTTAAAAAAAAGATTCAAAGTGGTTTACTATCCCCAAAAATGATTTGAATTTAGTTGTATTCGTGGAAGGAGGTGTCCCCGTTGTTGCCTCTATCTTGTCTTTTGCGGGATACAATCCTTGTATGTCTACACAGTACCCTAGGTAGGTCACATCGGTAGCTTCATAGGTGCCCTTCTCTTTCTTGAGGTGAACTCCAGCCTTCCGGAATCTCTTTAACACCTCTTCCATGTTTACGAGATGCTTGGCCTCTGTTGATCCAGTAATAAGGACATCATGAAGGTATACTACAACCACTGAAGCAGACTTTCCATTTACCTTTGAAATATTGCACATGCAGGAGAGACAGGAACGTTATTGGAATAGGCCTCTCTATGTAATTATCATGACATAGCCCTAGGAAGTGTCACCTAATTCAAATTGTTAATATGTGTGACTCATATCAACTTTAAGTAAGATTGACCTCCTACTAGCTTTGCATACAGCTCTTCAATTCTCAAGATTGGACATTGATCCAATTTGATGGCGTAATTAACTGCTCGCTTATAATCACCGCAAATGCAAATGGTTTTGTCCGGTTTCAAACTGGGGACTATTGGTGTTGCCCATTCCAAGAACTGAACTGGCTGAATAAAATCTAAATCTTCCAAACTTTTTAATTCAGTATCCATTTTCTCTTCAAGGACATCTGGTACCCATCTTTCCCCAAGGAATCATGGAATTGCTTCTGATCAACTTTAATCTCAACTCCTAGTCTTTTGATTTCTGCTAATTTATCCTGGCAGGCGTTGCCATTTTTTTTTAGAATTCTGGTAGTCCCCTTTACTGCACTTGAAAAATCATAGCCCCATTCAATTTGCTTGCTTTAAATCAATCATGGCTGAGAAGGTCTGGTCCTTCACCCATCACTGTTGTCACTGGGAGCTATGTTGACTGTTGTCCGTAGCTTACAAGTACCACTGTGGTATTTCTATTTTTATTGCTTCTGCCATGTAAATCTTAAATTGGCAGAAGTGCTCTCTAAGTTAAATGGTTGGACTTCCTCTCTTAGGTACTAAAATATATGCTTACCCATCACTGTAGCTGATGCTCCTGTATCCATTTCCACCCTTAAAAGGCTTCCCATTTACCCAGAGTAGATTACAGTAATAGGATCTGGCTTTGTTGTTATTAGATTAAACACAAAGTGAACACCAGAATCACTGGTGCTAAGCTCTTCAACATTGTACACTTGCAACATCTTGGTTGATCCATTACTCAGTAATCTTTACTTATCACTGTATTGCTTTATCAATGCCGTCAAACATTCAGCCTCATTAAATCGATATGACCCAGAAGTGTGGTTGTCTCCACATTGGTAATATTCCTCTTTAAGCATTTCTGTCTGATTATTTCCACTGTATCTTCTTGTTCTGTTGGTGGTTGAAATTGTTTCCTGCTTTGTGATTGCTTTGGCGCTTTGGCATCAGGGCAGGCTACAAATTCCCACCCGAACTGGTGAATGGCACCATTTTTACACCAACTTGGGTGGCACAGTGACACAGTGGTTAGCACTGCTGCGCCACAGTGCCAGAGACCCGAGTTTGATTCCTGACTTGGGTCATTGTTTGTGTGGTGTTTGGACGTTCTCCCCTTGTCTGTGTGGGTTTCCTCTGAGTGCTCCGGTTTCCTCCCACAGTCTAAAAGATGTGCTGATTAGGTGCATTGACTATGCTAAATTTCCCTCAGTGTACCTGAGCAGGCGTTGGAGTGTGGCTACTAGGGGATTTTCACAGTAATTTAATTGCAGTGTTAATGTAAGCCTACTTGTGACTGAACTTTAAAAAACTTTATTTTGTGCCATCTGCAAGTCTTGTGCAACTTTTTCAGTGCTTTCCATCGCAGTGATATCGTCATTGCTTACTCATGTTGTGAAGGTGGTCAGAAATGCAGGTTCTAAAGACGTATTATTTCTGGATTTAGGGCACCTCCACCCATTATTTCACTTGTTCGCTGTTATATCTTTCTATCATGAAGCCACATTTTGTTTAGACTTTTGTACCAGAATTCAAAGGAATTGTGGCTGAAACGAAAGCCAAATGATCAGGAGTTTGTATTCCCTATTGCCCCCCTGATTGAATTAAATCAGAAAATCATATGCAGCCAGTAACTAATAGAAAGGACAAGAATGTAAATTAACTGTGCTTTTCTGCTGTACCTTACACAGTACTCAGGAAGTGGTGATAAAATATTATAAAACAGCTATTTTAAGCTGAAATTCTGTACTTTTGTAGAACCAAACAAGTCAATTTAACATTCCACCCACTTTCATTTTTTAATAACTTCTCCTACATTTGGTCCATTAATACAATTGTAAATTAATGTCATCTGCCTATCTGTTCATATCTTGGCTTCATGACACACTATCTGTAACCCCCGTAACTTGCCTGGGTTATCAAAAAACCTCACTTACTGTGCTGTCTGGAGAAAATACACCATTCTCTAATCAATGCTCAGGATTCCCTTCACATACATTGTTAGCCACTTTAACACTTGAATAGCAGGTTAGATGTAAGGATTCGCATTCTAATCAGCAATCTCTGACTGTCTGTGCTGATGTGTGCTATTGCAGACCAGAACACTGCATTTGCCTGAGGAAGACACGGAGTGTTGAAAGCTCGCAATTTTACTATCAAATAAATCGGTTGGATTAAAAATTGGTGTTGCTAAATTCTTACTGAGTTTTTACCACCCCAATCCAACGCCGGCATCTTTACATCATATCTGTTCATAGACCAGTTTTCATTAGTACATCAACATTAGAATGAATTTTGAAGAATTGTGGAATGGCAAAGGTAATCTGAAAGGATTCAACAGGATATTTTTAAGAATATGATCATTTTCTTTTGTTTTTTTCTGTTTGTTGCCATTTGCAAGTTAAAAATGACTGCAGTAACTGATGTGGCATTTGTAACAGTAGGTAAACTGATGCTATGTGTATCACCAAATGCTGGTTATTTTCATCATTCACTTGTCTTATAATGCAGACTCCAAGCCATGCCATTCCATTGTAAACATGCATTTCTCCGAATGTAATGTGTCATTATCCACACAGCTTGTTTTTTGCAAAGGACCAATACAATACTA
This sequence comes from Sphyrna mokarran, assembly GCA_024679065.1. NCBI lineage: Eukaryota > Metazoa > Chordata > Chondrichthyes > Carcharhiniformes > Carcharhinidae > Sphyrna > Sphyrna mokarran. Next base: position 28,131,697 of record JAGIQG010000019.1, read on the forward strand.
TGTGTTGTGCTCAAAGCAGGAGGGGGCCTGAAATGCATTCTGAAACTACAAAACCTAATTTAAAAAAACATGTGATTTGGATGAGGTCTAAATCAATATAAACCATAAAATTAACACTTCTTTTGAGGATGCATCAGTGAAACATTGCATATCTATGGGAGTGAAGTCACACAGATCAGGAAATCCGTCTGTGCAAAGGTCTTTATATGGCCATTTTAAAACACGCTTAAGCAAATCCTTTGTTCACTGGTTAACAAAACCATTGATCTGTTAAAATAACAGGAAAAGGAACGTTGTATGAAAATTTGCAAAGGCTAATCTTTGCACAGAATAGTTTCAAACCAGAGGATGTGGCAGGTTTCAGAGAATGCAGAAGTAAGTTAAAACATCATTTTCAGCATTCCACAATATTCAATCCACACAAAATGCTGTCACAAAAATTCCACACAGACTTTTATTTCAAGAGAGCAAGGGACTGATTCTCATTTTATTATGATGGCTCACCATGATTATTTATATAGTAATGACCTGATGTTTTATTTCTCCCTAGGCAGTAATTTTGCTGTCAGCAGTGAACGACCTGATGAGAGGATATGATCACAATGTGCAAAATATTTTCTGGAAACTGCCGGTAAAATCACTTATCTGGTCTTGACTGGCAGGGTACGGCTTTACGACCTCGTTCCGCCCAACTTTTGACAAGGTGGTAAGATCGAGCTGGAGGCAAAAATTAAGGTATGCACACACTTTTTTGTTTTTCCCTGATTGTACTGGCACTGCAGGACGGTTGGGTAGTCCCAATATCTGTGGCAGGATCCTGATGTCCATAGTGGTTCTGATATCTGTGAGGATATTGGGAAAGGTGCATAATTGCATCCCTGGAGCACAGCAGCTGGTTTCCTTTGTCTATTGAGGCTCCATACCACCTTCCCCTCTCATAACACCCTCTCTCCACTGGCAAGGAGAGCATCCTAGCACTTGTTTTGCACTAAGTGTCATAAGATTACATTTTCAAACTCGTCCAACAAACAAGTCTGAAACTCTCCTGTTTTCTCGCAGTCAAAATTTATTTGTAGAATTCCATTTGCAGTTTCTGGCCTTTGCAATTTGTCGATGCTTCCATTCAGGATTTAAAACACCCCCCGTCCTCATTTCCGATGCAGTGAATGAGTTTCTAACTCACACTCTCTGCTCATTGATTGAATATTGTTTAGAGTTAAAATCAATCTGCTTCATTATGTCAATCCATCATGGAGAGATGTTGGCATTGGACTGAAGTGACCACAGTAAGAAGTCTCACAATACCAGGTTAAAGTTCAACAGGTTTATTTGGAATCATTCATTAGATGATAAAATGCAGTGCTCCAAAAGCTTGTGATTCCAAATAACCCTGTTGGACTTTAACCTGGTGTTGTGAGACTCCATTGTGCCAGGAGCAAATGAGCCAGAATGTTGCATGTTAATCTACGCTACAACATGGATGAATGACACTGCTCGACAATCCCCAGGCAGGAGTGTTTCCTTCTTGTCGGGAAACACTTCAGCAGTCAAGAGCTTTCAGCCTCTGATCTTCAGGGTAAGCGTTCTCCAAAGCGGCCTTCACGATACACGACAATGCAGAATTGCTGAGCAGAAACTGATAGTCAAGTTCCACACACATGAGGATAACCTCAACTGGGATCTTGGGTTCATATCACACTATCTGTGATCCCACGACTTGCCTGGACTTGCAAAATCTCACTAACTGTCCTGATTGGAGACAATTCATATCTCTTTAATCTGTGCTTAACGCTCTCTCCACTTGCATTATCAGTATCTTTAAGAGGTCATCTTTGATTACCTCTAAAAACTCACATTTCAATCATTATCTTGTAATTGAGTTTGCATCCATATATGCACTGTTCGTGAAACATCTGGCACTCATCTGATGAAGGGGCAGCACTCCAAAAGCTCACAGTACCAAATAAACTTTGTTGGACTTTAACCTGGTGTTGTGAGACTGCTTACTTTGCCTACCCCAGTCCTGGGATAGGCAACTCCACATCATGTCAATCTAAAGGAATATTCATCAGTGTATAAGATTTAAAAGTACTTTCTTAACATGGTTTTTAAACTTATAAAATAGCTTCTGCTTTAACATGGTCTGAATAATTCTGATATGATCACATTTCAACAGCTGCTGATGGAAGATTAAAATATGTTCTAAAATCAATGACTCAGTAATTACTAGATGCTGATTATGAAAACAGCACACAAGAAATTAAAGAATATTTCTGAAAATCAAAAGCCAGAAAGATGCTCTCAGCCTCTTAATTATGCATCAGTCATTGATTTATTTTCAAAAATATTGCTTATTTGTATCCTGCAGAATGTTGTAACCTTTTTATTCACATTGCACAGAGGGAGCTAGTGAGTCACTTCAAGCAGTCTGGAGATGCATGAAAAACAATTTTTTTTGCTGCAAATTATTAACCTAGATTGCCACATTTAGTTGATCTCCAGCTTTAATTACTTCTAGGAATGGATCCAATTGCCAAAATTGTGATGAGTTGCAGTGATTTTGAAACCATGGTGAAATTTGTCTGGAAAATCCAAGAGATTGTATTTTTTTGTTGGTAATATTCTGACCATATTTTCTTTAAACTGGTAATTAAAGCCAGGGACAGAATGACTATGCAATTGTAAATTGGGGGTTTGATATGTTAATGAGCTTAAAAAGACTTCAAATCAATGTTTACTGAAGGAAATATAGCAAAAATGGCTGTAGAACAAAAATAAATTTGAATGGGTTCAAAAGAATCAGATATGCAAGCAAGTGAAAGAAAGACAAAGTATGGATAAGTGTTTATTTTTATGTTAAATTCTAATATCTAAAGTGAAGAAGTGAATTAATCAATTCTGGAAGAGAGCAGTCCTAAAAAACGGGGTGAGATAATGAGAGATCAAAAGGAGATGTTCTAAATTTCAGCCAAGAGCAAGGATAGTTGGTTTCCTCCCAACAAGCAATGTGAATGAAGCCAGTTCTGAAAAACCAATTGCTGGGAAACCTCAGAGGGCTCTCAAGAAAGAATTAAATGTACTGTATGGTAAAAGTTACTATACAGTAACTTTTACTGTATAAGCTACAGTAATACATATACTTCAAATCTAAAATGTGTTTCTGAACAGATTGGGGAAGCTTAGCTCTGAAGGTAGTTAAATTAAGATTGTTTGGAACGGTTTAAAATAGTGGTGCTGTTTGAAGGCATTTTCTTATTTATGTCCTCTTCTCTTTTAGTTTGTTGATTTTTTTTTCCTAGTTCTTAATAAACATTTGCTTTGCTGTAAAATTATCACAAATAGTCAGGGACATCTGGATTCCAAAACCTCTGCTCATTGCAAGCACAAAGGTGTTTCAAGTGGTTATTTCAAGTTTCCCTTCTGGGATTTGAACAGCTGTGCATTTACCATCAGCCGCATCCGTAACAGCTGCTCAAAAGCTCCTTGATGCAGGGACATTTCCCCTTTAAATTACAAGAGTGAACTGGTTATGTTGCAAGAAAGTTGCTGAAGACACAGCAGCTGCACATTCACAGTTCTATAGAGAACATTCAATTATGTAGTGAATATGCAGCTGCAAAATGCAAGGTCAGTAGTGTTTTACTGCTTTCAGAAAATGCTTACCTAATGGTTAACCCTTATACTGCTGTCTTGAAGACTACCTTCAAAAAAGAGATTTTTCAGCACTGATGTATTCCTTCGATATAAAAAGACAAGCAAATCCAATCAAGAACTCCTTGATGGCAAAAGAGATTAAGATGCAAAATAAATGATGCTTATGACCAATGTCAGGTGAATAATACAATGGAGAAGCAAGCTGACTATATATAGGTTTGTGTAGTACAACAGTCTGGCACATAAGAATAATATGGGAATCAATGCCCACACAATGATGCAAAAGGGCACATTATCCTTACCCAGGGTCAATTAAGTGTTGGACAGAGCTGTGTGTACCGATAGGCGTAGAGACAGCTCTTGGCCTGTACCTTTTGCTGTATATTTGTAAATTATTTTAAGAGTCAATAACCTAGGTATGACTATGAAGACATTTTCAAACCTACTGAACTGTAACCAACATCCTACAACAGAGTTTTTCAAACTATTTCTTCCCGAGACCCATTTTTGCCAATGGGTCGAGCATTGGGACCCACAGTCAATTCACCTACCTTTAATGTGACAGCTGAGCCTGCTTGATCTTCATGATCTCGCTCCAATCAGGTTCACAGGGTCAGAGGACAACACCTTTATCAGGTGCAGAGTCCAGCCGCTTCCTGTGCACGGCTTCCACCTTTGTGAGAAATGGAAAATCCTATCTCTCACATATAGGTCATCCTGAAGGGCATAACAACAAGATGCTTGTTTTACTCAGCACTGGATACTCCTGGGACATGCTGACAGCCAAGGTGCAGCAGCTCAACCCCCCCTTTTGGAATCATCTGTAAGTTAACAATTGACTCTGGGCTCTCAAAATCAAAGGTATTTTTTACCCAACTCTTCTCTTTCATAACCTGAAACTTCTCTGGGAAGTAATGATAAAAGCTGTTGATCAGCACAGCCATATGTGAGTGAATAAGGCTTATAGGTCTATTGAAGTTCCCTTCCTAACATAGTTTTCTTCGATGTGCTGAAGCAGTGCGGGGAATGTCAGGAACATGTTGTATTTTGGCTTTTGATTCACACTTGGCAGGCTTTCAATGACTTTTGGAAAACATCTATTTGTTCCCAGTGCGGAAAGCAATCAGCACCCTTTCCTTGCAATTTTAGTTTCAGTTTGTTTAGAATTGAAAAGATGGGTGAGATTTTATGGCCTCACTCAAACAAGACCAGAAATTTCTGCCTGAGGTCAACGGAGATTTCTGTTGTTGGAGCCTCGCCCGCATCGATTCCCTGGTGAGCTAGATGGTAGAATTCTGTCTGCAAGGTACAACAGAGTTAAAATTCAGCTTTCATCTCAAACAAATGAGTCAGAAGGGACAATGTCTCAAGAAGGAAAACGTGGATTTCATACTTTAGTTTGTAAACTTTGCCAAGCACCTTACACCTTGACAACCAATGCACCTCTGTGTGAAACAATAAATGTGGGTGCTCAGCACCATTTCAGAAAACAGACCCTCAGGAAGCCTGGTGTTGAGTTTGCTACTATTAATGAATTTCACAGCTCCTTTCAGCACCACAGGAAGGTCAGATGGAATTCCTCCCCATACTAATGTTTCACGGTGAATGAAGCAATACTCCAAACAATGTCTTGATCCTGATCTGACTCTCCTGAGGTGCTCTCTCCAGCAGATTCCAGTGTGAGATCCTGGCCAGTAGGCACATGGACTATTCATATCTCTGGCCATCTCTTTCTTGTAACAAAATAATCCATATTGTTACAATCCAGGTCAGAAACTCCAAGGTGTTTCATAAAGTCAATCTGGACTGTACGATTTGCACTTTGAATTTGGCTATGGTAAGCACGAGATTTTTCACTTCAAGTATGATTCAAATGGTCCACTGGGAAGCTTTTATCAAACAAAGTTTATTTAAAAATACAGTTAACACATAGAAAGAAAATTAGCAATAGCTTTTACCAATTACAAACAAGCAAATAAAAATGATATTGTATAAACCTTAACAACTAAATGCACTGTTTCAATGCAACAAATCTCCTTGTAAACATACACCTGCCACAAGTTTAGCCCAGAAAATAAGAATACTCATTTGATTTTGGAACACAGTCCTTTGTTTGGAGAATTAACATACTTTTCAAAAGAGTAAAAACTTGAGGCAGCAGGGTTTAGTCATATTTAGAGTCGCGTGTGCAATTGTTGGCACCAAAGTCAAGCGATCTTCAGAAAAAACCATCACCCTTTTACACCTGCCATAGCCCACCCATAGGTAGCAAACACCACTTTGAAAAGGCCTGCCCTACAACATTTGAGAATTTGTACCAATAGCATGTAAGTACAAGGCACATGGTACCAAGTAAGAAGTTCTGACTTGCTTACTGCTGCCTTTTATGGATGGAGATTTTTGTGAATTATGTTTATTTCAACTCTCACTGCACAGAAGTTGGGCTTGTCCAGAAGATGTTACAAAATCTCTTCTATTCCTCCTTCTTGAGAGACTCCATCAATGGCCTCAGTGCTTCATTCTATTCTTCCTCTACATGACTCAATAACATACTTTCCAGAAGAGTAAAAAAAAATGAGGCTACGTTTAGAGTAGCGTATGCAATTCTTGGCACCTCAGTCAGGCAATCTTCAGGAAACAGATTGCTACCCCCAGTTTGAAAAGACCTGTCGTACAACAGAGTGGCAGCTTGCGCAAAACACAAAACTTCTCAGAAAAGGCAGAGAAAAACTAAAATGCTGAAAGGCTGAGAAAAAATTTAACAAGGCTTTGTGAGCTGAAGAGAAGCTTTAATAGCAGAGGCACTGAGGAAAGAATTCCAAAGATTTTAAAATTCCTTACTGCAGCAGAAGACTCCACAGTATCTCCTCTGAAAGTTCAGTTTCAAATTCCAGAGCAGCAGACTCTGCAAGGGTGAGCTAAATATTATAAAATTCCACGCTATAGAAAACCCTCAGAAATCTTTAAAATTTTCTGAATCAGAAGTGAGAAAACCATCACTAAAGATCCAACTTCTGAGTTAGTGCCTTAATGTAGAACCCCGAAACAATTTATAAATAATTAATTAAACTATGTCTTTTTAAACACATCTAAGGCAAACAAAAGCCAGATTCAATGAATTTGAACATAAACATAAATCCGGGGCAAGAGAATTCTGCAGGCAGCCATTGTTGATTTCTTTCAGCCTGAGAGCTATCTTCAGATTGAGCACCACTTCAGGTTTAGGATAGAAAAAACAGAAGCAGAACAGGTTAACACACTCTTTTCAGTGAGCCTATTTGTAGATGACATTAGTGCAAGACAGGGAATCAATGAATCATCTGCTATTTTGAAGAAGTACTAAAGTCATTGATGCTTATTGAAATCTAAGAAACAGCAAAATACTCAAAAAGGCACTAAATTTAATAAATGTGTCCAGGAGCCAGGAGAAGCTTTTGATTTATCCATTAATGATCTGTACAGGATGGCAGAAGGTTGTGAATATGGAGGCTTAAAACCTGAACTCATCAAAAACAGAATAGAGGTCAGAATAATGGATGACACAGTCTTTGATCTGAAGCAAGCAAAGGAGAATTTAACCCTGGAAAAGGCGATCCCAGATAGTTAGACAATCAGAGCTCACAGTACAATATAGAACGTCTTTAGGCCAGAAAATAAACTAAGGAGGAAAGATTGACCCACAGTGTAGTCAGTTAAGCAACAAAGCCACAGGAACGTCAGGTAAAGGAAAGCAGTAAATTAATTTGCCAGCAGAGCAACCGTACTATCACTGTGGAGCAAAACTGCCCCACAGGTGAAAACAGTGTCCTAGAACAGTTCAAAGGAACATTGAAAATGCAAATAAAAGAAGCAAAGAGAGCATACGAGAAAAGATAGGCAGCTCACACAAAAGGGAATCCTTAGGTCTCTTATAAAACTACAAAAAAAATGGTTAAGAAAAGAATAGAACTGATTAGACACTAATAGAGGATTTACACATGGAGGTAGGGGAAATAGCTGAGGTTTCAGATTAATATTTCACATCTGGTTTTACCAAGGAAGATGATACTACCTGAGCAACAGCAAAAGAGGAAGACCAATGCCTAGTGAAGATGATGGTTCTTATGTGGCTGTTAGAGCAATGGACCATTTTGTTGCCCTGGGCATCATTCTGACCAGTCAGGATTACAGCATGTCTGGGAGGAGGTGGAGCTTGTTGCTATGGCAGCATGTGATGAGTGCTACCATTGGCTCTGCCGGTCCTGTGTGACATGATGGCACAGGTCTCCTAATAGAAGATGGCATAGCAACTGTGCCTCTGTGAATATAGTTCAAAACATTGCTGGAGAGGTGTAACAATGACTCCAGGTATAATGGTACCTTGGCAGGTGTGATCAGTCAGGCTATGATGGTTGTTGAGTATGGAATACCCGTTTTCTGATCATTGAAGTTATGAGACAGCATTTGATTTCGGTGCTTTCTTGGGAATTTTGAGCACATTGCCCAAACAAGCATTCAGAAATGTTATTTGTGAATAAAACTCGTCATCCACAAAAATAAGCTATGACTCTGACTGTAAATATGTGGATTTATGATTGCACATAGAGTCCCTCTAAATGAAGTTTAACCTGACCTCACCATTAAGGAGGTTACTTGAGAAAGAATATACTGGTACTGGAAGGGGTGAAAAGGAGATTCACCAGGTTGATTCCGGAGTTGAGAGGGTTGGTTATGCGGAGAGACTGAGTGGATTGGGGCTGAGTAGATTGGAACTCGGAAGAATGAGGGGAGATCTTATAGAAATATATAAGATTATGAAGGGATTAGATAAGATGGAAGCAGGGAAGTTCTTTCCACTGGTGGATGAAACTAGAATGACAGGGCAAAGCCTCAAAATAAGGGGAAGCCAATTTAGGACTGAATTGTGGAGGTACTTCTTCAACAAAGAGTTGTGAATCTGTGGAATTCCCTGGCCAATGAAGCTGTTGAGGTTACCTCATTGAATGTTTTTAAGATAAGGATAGATAAATTTTGAGCAGTAAAGGCATTAAGGTTATGGTGAGCAGGCAGTAAGTGGAGCTGAGTTCACAAAAAGATCAGCCATGATCTTATTGAATGGTGGAGCAGGCTCAAGGGGCCAAATGGCCTACTCCTGATCCTAGGTCTTATTTTCTTATGTTCTTAACTTCTTTCTTTTTCCAAAAGGACCAGTTGTCTTTGGGAAACCCACTATAGGGAAAAAATGGGGTTGAATACAAAACAAGAACAATTGATTGAAAGAAAAGAAAGAACTTAAAGCCAAGAAAATAGTTAAGAGATGAATGAATTATATTTATTGCATTACCACTTTCTTCAAATGAAGTTACCTTTACTTAAAGTATTCTACACTTTCATATGGATATAATTATGAATGGATATCTAACATGTATGAAGATTGAAAAATCATATGTGCAGATCCAACTCTTCGTTCAGTCCCAAGTCTTATTTTTAGTGTCCACATTGTGGACTGAGCATCAGCAAGCAGGTTGGAGCTGAGTGCAGAAACAGAAAGTGCAGAGACATCAGTGTAAAATGGGTCAAGGGAGAAAAGATGGAGGGTGTATTGGCTGAAACTGAGCAAACAGAGGAGATGATTGCCATTTTGAAAAGAGGGGAGGCGAAGTACTGAAGAAGATTGCTGATACCTGATAAATAATTTTAAAAACAACTTGTAACAAGGGAATACCAATCAATATGCAAATTAACCCAAAGTTACTTCACAAGAAATAATGGAAAACCCTCAACATTTTTATCATATTACTGTAAAAGTTATGGAATGTTGGATATGCCAGCTAATTACATTATGCCAAGCCAATGCTCATTGCATTGTATATTCTCTTGTATATTTAAGCTGGTTCTGAATTTTCAGCTTTGTAAAGATAGTTGTAAGCTCATTAGTTTTGCTGGTCAGCATGGAGGGTAGTCGAGCAAGCTTAGTTCCTGAAATAACCAAGAAATGTCTGGTTAAAGGACGGCATGGTGGCCTGAGTAAGAGTCAGTGCAGACTGGATGGGCTGAATGGCCTCTTTCTGCATTGCAGGAACTCTATGATTCTATTCCATGATTCCATGACTCAGCTTATGATCTGTCATTATTAGATTTGATATTTGCAGGACCCAGCTTGAATCTTCCACAAGGTTTTTGGACTCTTTTTGATAATATTTAATTTGTTTGCTGAAGCAGACACATCAATGATGACATCAACTTATAGTGTCATCATGTTACCAATGATGTTCAACAAACTTATGAATTAAACAGAATTTTCCCCCAAAAGATTATGTGTTGTAACAGTGTGAAAACAGGAGTACTCCAACTCAGTCAACACTGCAATTTTCCATCATGTAGTCAATATTTTTAATTACTGGGAGTTTACACTGATAAGGGAGGGCAAAGCCGGGAAAGAGTATTCGGGCGCCATTGTGCAGGGCGCCCCAATCTCCTACTGAACTGTGAGAGTTCCCACCCCCACAGACATCAGACACCTATCCCATCCCCCATCATCACCCATCCCCCCCACCCTCTGCCACAGGTTGGCCAGCGCAAGTCGTATTTTTGGCCTCCCATGCTATCCTACTGGCTCACTAGATTGATTGACAGGCGAGGCCAACCGTCAAGATCGCTTTATCAGGCAAGTGTGCTTTCAATCGTCTTCTTGATAGTAAGTCTCTGCTCGTAACACATCCTTCTTCAATTTGTATTCAAAACAGAGGCAAACCTTAAATTGAATTAAAATTTCAGTTTTGACATCATCTGAAGTACTGTTAATGCTGAGGAATGTCTAAGAATTTCCAAGTTCAACCTCATCATTTTATCTGCTACAATACGAAAAAGGTCAGAAGAGAGCAGTCTCATCCAACTAAAAGATCTTAATTTTCTCCAGTTATGAAAGGTGAACTAACTTTGAATTATGACTTTTTTCAACTTGTTAACATTACTGAAAATTTCACAGTAACATTCCTCCTTATTTTGATAGATAATTCATTCCTCAGATAATCCAAATCACTCAGCCATAAATCAATGGGATTAAAGACACTTTTTCAGACCACTAGATGTCAGTGTTTTAACTTGTTTTATGCCCTTGATGCACCAGAGTGAAGGAAGTCACATTGTACTCCAAATTGTCTTAAGACCTGAAGACATTTGGCATAATGTGTATTATATTTAAAGGTATTTTAGATTGGGCACCGAACTGAGATGTGTCTTCTGTCCCAGGCTTTCTCATCAATACCTTTCTTACACCAACACATTGTGTCAACATGAATTGGGCAATGCAACATCAACTGTTCCATTCAAAAATGCAAGTCCTTCATTACACTGTTCCTTAACTCATGTCAGGAAGTAGGAATTTGTAAACTATTTACATGTCAGCCATTGCCTTTTGAAGTTGGCAGTCACCGTTTCAAGCCACCTCTCACTTTGTCAGCATTTCAAAGAAAACAATTATTTTTCACTGGTGTTAGGGATTGGCAACAGATCTGCTGAGTTGGAGTTATCTGGAAATAGTCAGATCAAGTTCACTTAAATAAGTTAATGTCACCATTAAAATGTTGGAGGATGGAATACCATACCAACATATGGACTATTTTCTATCCTAACCAAAAGTAATTCCATGGGTGAGTTTTCCAGCCACGCTTGCCCCAAAACTTGGGGGTCAATGGACCTTTCCAAGGTGCCTCCCGCACACTATGATTCCAATGGCAGATGGGACAGGAAATTTGGCACCATAATCTGGTGAATATTCAAGTTTTAAGGACATTTAAGGCCATGCCTTTTTGAGGCAGGATATTGAATGACATCTGTTGCTGATTAACCTAGCCTGTGCATGGATGACTTTTTAAATTTGTTCTGCTGCAAGTTGCTGAAAATATGAGTGAATAATATCACAGTGATGGATATGGGGAATCTGGGACTTAAGTAAGCAGTGCAAGCAATTCTGTATTTTCTTAATCAGTTAGATGGAAAGATTGTGAAATTAATATCTCAGGGACTGCAAAGAAATGTGAATTAGAGGGGGTGCATTCAATGTCAAATCAGGTACAGAAAAAGAATTAATGAGATGGAAAAAAAAGATTGGATCAATTAAGAGAGAGAATTTTATTTTAAATTTTATATTAACATCTCCAACACCAAATTAAAAACAGAACTTAGAATGGAACCACACTGATAATAAATTTTCAGTGCTAGAGATAGTGGGTGGGATTTGCCACGCAACCCGCCAGGGGTGAAGAGACTTTGAGAGGTTGCCCATCATTGGCAGATGGTGGGATCCTCTTGCACTGCCATTGTCAACAGGGTTTCTCATTGAATGCAGCCCTCACTGATAGGAAACCCGAGGTAGGGGTGCACTGTTAATAGGACCAGAAAATCCCATTGGCATGAACTGCTGTTGATTGGTAAAAGTTAACTTTTATCATGTGGTTAAGAAATTATTTGAGATGGTGTGACTTAATATAAACATGACATCATTTGGTGCAATTCAGGGATGAAGTAGATAGTGAGATGTTGTTTACACAAAGCTAATAATGGAACTATACAAATCACACAGCATCTCTTTCATTTTCAAATCTAATTGCATATCTGCTTCTTGTCCAAGACTGCTGTACCATTGTGCATAAATAATGATAAGTGTCATTAGCATTACCATTTGACAGAAAATTCTTGCCTGGAGCCTGAATTGTTGAGCAGAGACAGAGGCTCTCCATCTCCACACAAATGTCAACAAATGCCTCAATCGGGAAATCTGCCCTTGAACCTGACCTGTACCATTTTCAAAGCAGTGGGAGGTGAAGAATGGGGACAAGTTCTAAGTTACACATCCGCGATTCACAGAGACAGCTGCCAATATAAATCAGCAGCTCTTTCTACTTGCGTCATTTTAGTGATGCGGGGGTCAGAAACCTGAATCGTGCAGATTAGACCTGGTAAAATCAAGTCTGAAACTTACAAATTTGTTAAGACAGCCAGTGTGCCTTTTTTAGAGAGGCAAGGTATCCCTTTGTATATCTGAAGTAAGTCACACTTTGAAATAAGTTTTTGGAATTGCTAAAAGTAGATATGTATTTGGGTACGAAGTGCCATATTCTCAATGGAACTGTCAAGCAGTCAAAGAACCATCAATCTGTGAATACTATCAAAGAACTGCCAAAACTCATTGGAACTGTCAAAGATGTCAAGGGATTTATCTTTGCTGTGATTTAAATTCAAAAAAGTGTAGTGTTTAAAACTAATCAGTGCTGGCTATTTTACATTTTCTGTTGACACAGTCTGAGGGTTATTCTTATAGGATTTGTGCTGCATGATTGATTTTATAATTTAAAATCATCACGTGACAGCTTGATTGACAGCTCCAAGTAGTTATGGAATAGAAATTTTTGTTTCATAAGAAATTAATTGAAGGAATTTCAGTGTATTGAATTTTTTTTAAATCAGAGGGTAGGATTTTACAGCCTCGCTCATCCGGAAAGTGTAAAATCCCATCCAAGGTCAATGGACCTTCCCATGTCTGCCCCTTGCTTGCTTAGGTTCCTGTGGTGGGTGGGCTGGTATAATTCCAGCCAATGACATTTTTAAAAAAATAGCAACATCACCAATAGACACAGAACTTTATTTTATGCCAACACAGCTCCTAAGGTTTGCTGATGGTGGATGCCACATTAGCTGGTATAGAGGAGATAAGGACAAGGTGGGTAAGGGGTATGGGTTTGCATCTATTGGCAATAAATTGGCATATGGGCCACAAAAGGACCATGGAGATGAGAGATGCATAGATTGGCACAAGAGGTATGAGGTACCATGGGATGCAGAGAGGGGCAATGGCAGGTGTGCTGGGTGCATGAGGTGGCATAGGCTGAAATGGAGGACCATGGAGAGTGTGTGGGTGACAAGGAAGGTGAGTACTGGAGAGGTGGGTTTTGAATTATTCATTATTTAGTAAGTTCAACAAAGCACTAGAACACAAAGTACAATTGCCAACCCTCCAGGATTGGGCGGGAATCTCTGAGAACTGAAAATCAATCTCCAGAACACTGTTTGTGTCCAAACCCAGAGAAAATTTATTGGGACATTTTAAAAGATTGGGGTTTTTTGCCATTTTCTTTGAACATTTCTCTTTACCAGATATCAAAATATTGAAAATGGAGAGAAAAGAGACTTTAACTGACAACCAGGCATCATCCAATGGCTAATGAGTCTTTTGCTTTTCAGTTGGTGTAGGAAGGCAGTACATCACAAGGATAGTTATGTTGGTTGATGTAACGTGGGGGCAAGTCATGTGATGAAACTTCCAGGAGAACATGTAATCACAGCTGATAACACTGGCACTGAGATAGGCCTTCTGCCCAACCTGCCTCCTCAACGGACATTCTCTGCACTCGTTCTGGCTTTGGCGAACTTTTAATCCAGCACCCCTACCCTCCAAAATGAAAACCTGACCTTCTGGGCCCCTTTTACCTGGAGCAGATTGGTAGGGTTGGGAAATGTCCTATCTGAGCAATGCCAACTCGGGTGAAAATGTGGGCCTCAATATTTGAAATTCATAGTAGATTGACATGTATCACCTCACCTAGGCTCTGCTCCATTCTCCAACTGCCTCATGTTCTGGGCTTCACTCCTCTGCTCCAATTGCCTTGTGCTCTGAGCCATGAAAAGTAGATTCAATACTACCCTCATACTCTTTGTTGCTCATTCAAGCACGGGCTGATTGCTCTCTGATTTGCAGTGGACACCAGTGAGCCTTTCAGCAGCAAATGCAGGAAGGAACCAGCCTGTGACTGCATCTGTTATACAGCATTTTTCAAATATCAGTTCAGTTTTGAGTTTAAAAGTCTGCTTTGAAATCCAAGTTGCTGGAGCACTGCTCTGGTGCAACAATACACCATTGTTTTTGGCTCACTCTACTCCGGTGTCATGTAGGAGAATATAAGTTTGCTACCTGGACCTGCCTTTATGAATAATGGCTTTTCAGGCCATTTTGATCCATCCATTCAAAGTCAATGCAAAACCCTACCAATGATTGTGTAATTATTTCTTAATGTTTTTACCTTTAGTATTTTGTCTGGAAGTCCATTCTGAGTGTTGAACTCACTTTGAGAATAATATTAATCTTTTGCCAATAGTGTAAAATAGGTGATTATTGTATCTACTGTCCATTATGTATCTCTTGTAATTTCCCTTTGCATTGACTTCAGTGGAAAGCACATTAAGAAGTGAGTATCTTGGAGAGACCAGCCAATTCAGCCAGTTATACACTATTGGCATAAGTTAACATTATTCCTGTAGGGAGTTTAGGAGTTTACTGATATTAATTACATTGCAAATGTTAATCCATATCCCATTGTTCCATTCTACAATGAAATTTATTATAATATTCTACCTTTGTCCTTTCCATTCTTTTGAGTACTTTTTATGTCTCAACAAGAGAATCCCTTAGGTGCCTCTTTTCCAAGCTGAAATACTCGAGTATCTCAGTCTTTGCTGACAGCTTGGACATTATTTAGCCTTGTTGTTGCCACACAATGCTTGAGTGGTTCACTTGTATCCCAATGAACAGAACTGGATGCAATATTGAAGGTGGGATCTGTCTAATCATTATACAATTTGATCACTTCTTCTGGGTTCTATTCTCTTGGCTGTACGATTCATTTATTGTTTTTCCCTCCAATGTGTAGAACTTTTCACTTACCTACAGTCCACTGAACTGCCATTGTTCTGCCCACTTGTACAATTTACCCAACTCTTTCTAGATTTCCAAGCAGCTTCCTCCAATTTCAATGCCTTACCTCGTTTGGTATCATGTATTAATTTTTAATCATTTTGAATCAGAGAACAATGCAGTACAGAAGGAGGCCAATCAGCCTAAAGGGGACAACTATTTGGCTTCTGAATCTCCTTCAGTTATTAAATTAGCTATGCAATATGCATATTTGAATACTTTACACTTGTTATGAAGCTAATTTGTCTGGTAACTTAATTAAGTTTTAACTCAAAAATTAACATTTCAATCAATCATTCAGTAAACGCCAAGAGCCATGAATTTGTCTGAAATATGGTAGAAAACCCATTCACACACATCGATCCAAACTTTCCTGAGAACAGAAGGACTCCATGCTTTAGCCAAAATGGTGCCAGAGCCCCTATTCCAGAAATCCTGCAGGGGGATAGGTTGCAGTTTCCACATCCATGGTCCATGGAGGCAGCTGTACAAGTAAAAGTGCAGCTGCTTTCAAACAGATACATTTGTTAGCAGGATGTCCAAAACACAACCCATGAATAAAAGGCCTAAATTTGCCCGAGTACTTTGGAGAGGTGGGGCATTCTACCTTTTGGAGATGTCCAGGTACCCCTTTGGGAGAGGTACAGTGCCTTTTGGAATTATCAAAATAAGACATGAATGTGTATAAATGTGACCTTAGCAGAACTGTCAAGGTATTAAATCCCCAAGCTCTTTATATTGAAATTACTCAACACTAGCACGGTAGATAGGAATTTAAACTAAATAGTGGAAGAGAGGATTTGAGTGAATGGAAATTTTAAAAAAATCAAAGTGTAAGGAGAAGATTAATGATGACGCTAATTGTTACTTGATAATGAAAGAAAGGGACAGAGCATGTGAACATCATATTGCATCAGAGAATTGTGCAAGAACAAAGAAAATTAATAACAGAATAAACTTAAAGGCTTTGTATCCGAATGCATATAGCATTTGAAATAAAATTAATTAGTTAACAGCACAAATAGAAACAACATGATATGATTTGATGGTGATAACTGAGACATGGTTACAAGGAAACTGGTCTGGGGGTTGAATATCCAAGGGTAATCAAGATTTAGCAGAGAGCAAAAGATGAATAGAAATAAGAAAGAGCAAAGGAAAGTAATCTCTGGTGGGAATAATCTATAGGTCCCCTAATAGTAGTTCCATAGTATACACCAAGAAATATTGGGGCCTTGTAAGGAATGTACAGCTATAATCATGGCTTATTTTAATATGCATATAGATTGGATTAATCAAACTGGCAAAAGTAGCCTCGAGAGAGAGTTCAGAGAGTGTATTTGAGATTGTTTCTTAGAACAATATATTATTGAACCAACCAGGGGCAGGCTATTTTGGATTTAGGATTGTGTAATAAGATGGGATTAATTAATTATCCTGTAGTAAAAGATCCTTAGGGAAGAGTGATCATTGCTTGCTTGAATTTCAAAATCAGTTTGAGGGCAATAAACTTGCATCCTACACTAATGTTCTGGGGTTAAACAAAAGTAATTACATAGGCATGAAAACAGATTTGGTTCTAGTGGACTGGGCATAAAAACTAAAATGTCGGATTGTTGATAAACAGTAAAAGATGTTTAAGAAAATATTCAATTCCTCCCAACCGAAACATATTCCTGGGAGGAGATAAGGTTGTAAGAGGGAGAAGATGTACCCTTAGTTAAATAAGGAGGTAAAGATACCAGAAATGCAAAACTTAAAGCAAAACATGTTACAAAATCAGTAACAGACTAGAGGATTTTGAAACTTTTAAAGACCAAAAAAGGGTTATTTAAAAAGTAATAAAAAGATCAAAGATTAAACATAAAAGAAATCTAGCATAGAATATAAAACTGTATAGCAAAAGATTCTATAAGCATATAAAAAGGAAACAAGTAACTGAATTCAATGTTTAGACTCTTAGAGGACAAGGCGAGAGAATCAGGAATGGGGAACATAAACTTGGCAGAGACACTAAATCAATATTTTGCCTTGGTTAACACAGTGGAGAACATTACAACCATTCCAGTTGTAACAGATAATGTAGAGATTGTGGGAAAAGAAGAACTTAAAAAATCATCATCTGTAGAGAAAAAGTACTGAGCAAACTTTTGGGATCAAAGGCTGACAAATCCCAAGGCCTAATACATCCTAGGGTCTTAAGGAAGTGTCAGAGATGGTAGAGGCATTAGTTATAATATTCCAAAATTCCCTGGATTCTGGAAAGGTTCCAGTGGATTGGAAAAAGGCTAATGTTCAAAAAAGGAGAAAGGAGGTAAATAGGAAACTATAGACCAGTTAGTTTAATGTTTATTTTTGAAACATTTTTGGAATCCATTATTAAGGAAATAAAAACGGGACATTTGGATAGTCAAAACACAATTCATCAGAGTAAGTATAGCTTGATAAAGGGTAAATCATGTTTTACTTATTTGCTAGAGATCATCAAAGATGTAAAAACCCAAGTGAACAACAGGGGTCCTTTAGATGTAATGTATTTGGATTTCAGAAGGCATTTGATAAGATGCTGCATAAAAGATAAGATCCCAGAGGATTTTGGCTAATATATTAGCTTGAGTAGAGGATTGGCTAAGAAACAGGTGGCATGGTAGCAAAGTGGTTAGCACTGCTGCCTCACAGCGCCAGGGACACGGGTTCAATTCTGGCTTTGGGTGACTTTCTCTGTGAGTTTGCACATTCTCCGTGTCTGCATAGTTTTTCTTCAGGTGCTCTGGTTACTTCCCACAGTCCAAAGATGTGCAGTTTAGGTTAATTGGCCATGCTAAATTGACCCTAGTGTCGGGGGGAATTAGCAGGGTAAATATGTAAGGTTCTGGGAATAGGGTCTGGGTGGGATTGTGATCAATACAGACTCAATGGGTTGAATGGCCTTCCTCTGCATTGTAGGGATTCTATGATTTCCATGAGAGAGTGGGGATAAATGGGTCTTTTTCTAGTAGTGTGCCATAGCGTTCAGTGCTCAAGTCCCAACTATTTACAATTTATACTAATAACCTGATGTAGGTTAGAATATAAATTTATAAATGACACTAAGATAGCTGGAAAAACAAGTTATAATGAGGAAATAAGAAATTTTACTTTTCTTTATCCCTGGAACCACAGGAATTGTAAGATCAATGCTACTTGATTGACTTCACAACCTTGTATTACACAGTGGTAGGGGAAATGTTTCAGCTGTAAGTTCACAATTTTATTGACAACTCCAAGTGATTGATGTGGGGCTATAAATGCAAGTATTCATTTTCATAAGCGATTAAGTACTTAGAGAAATCTAAATGTAATGAATGACCTTTCATGAATGACTATGTTTTTAAATAATAAACTCAGCAATAGATACCTAGAACTTTATTTTATTTCCTCTCAGCATAGCACCGGTGGTCTTTGCATAGTGAATAGCCATGTAAGGAAAGGGGGGGGGGGGCATGGAGTGGCACCAATTGGAACCAAGTTGGCATAGAGACTATAAAGGGCTATGTGGTGAGTGAGAATCATGGATTAGTACATTAAATTGACATAGAGGAAACAAAGGCTTATGGGAGTACATAGAGGGAAGTGGGTTGGCATGAAGAATATGAGGGCTCATGGGGATGAGTGCAGGCATGTTATGAAATGGGATGGCATGAATAGGGCATGGGAATGTGTGAGGGATGAGAGGGTTTGAGGGGTGAGAACTATATGGCTTTTTACAGCTGGGTCAAAATCCCAGAGCAGACCTTTCACACAGCCCACCTCCAAACCAGGCAGTTCATGTGGCTGCTTCTGCATTGTTTCAGGAGTGTGGGAGGGAGTGGGGCTGCTTCCCATTTGTACTTGATCCCTTGGAACAAAAATCCAACTATTCAAGACACCTTCTGCTGAGTCGGGTTTGCAAAGTTTCATTGACTCTTCACTCCGGACTTGGGAGTGAAAATTTGACAAAAAGGCACGGTTTCCTATCTCAGTTCTGGTGGAACTCCAGTGGTAGAACAGGAACTGTTCTAAGGAATCACCAAACCAAAGTAATCTCAAGTAGAGTGTTCATACTGTAATTGTGCACAGAGTCATTTGTAGACATTTATTGAAATTGCTGCCAATTTTCTTTGTTCATAGACATATTTTTTCCCTTTTGACAGTTATTTTAAAATAATTCTTGGGCTAGTTCACATAATAAATTTGGACACATCTGAGCTAACTCATCACACTTCATTGATTATTTGTTGGTTAAAACTTAAGCTCAACAGGAATGAAAAATAGATTGATATAAACTTGACTTCAAATATGTGACTTTGAATATGTTCAATTAAAAACAATTGAGATGAAATGAGCATCTAATAATATCTAACAAATCATTTCCACATAACTGGCAATTCAAAAAATAAATTTGAAGATAATTTTAATATAGAATTAAAAAAAACAATTGTGGTACATCCTGAGACAGATTCTCGCTGGTGCTATGTTAGAATTCTGTAACTGATACAAACCACATTTGGCTGAGGTAGGTGCTAGTTACCAAAGCTATGATGACAGATAAAGGAAAGACTGGCTGGTTTCCATGGGAAAGCTGAACTCAATCCAGATTCTTTAACAAAACATAAATGAGAGACTTCAGCTTCAGTCTGAGACTCTACTAAAAAGCAAATTGGATGCAGACAAGCCAAGGACAATTTTCTCAACTTTGGTTTTTATTAACCTCAACAGAATAGGAAGAAGAAAATAAATTAAATCTGTTTTTTAATAAATGATGTGGCTCCTTCCCTGAACATTATTTGGATGTAAGGGCATAGCTGTGTACTCTACCGCAAAGGGTTGCAGTTAGAATTGTACTGGCAGAGGAATGAGGCCCAAAGTTAGGCTCCTTAGTTAATGAATGCAGATAGATAGGATTTCAATGCGTATTCTTTATTCCCAACTGAATTTGGTCCACTTAGGATGGGCTCAGTGGAAGCCAGCAAAGTGTTTATATTCTTGCAGGGTTTGTACATATCTTCATTATAATACGGCCCAGATTTTTAGGTTAGCAGTGAGCGAATGGCATTATCTTTTCATGACACTTTCACATTTGCACAGAAACATGTGTTAATCAAGAGTCAAAAATAATACTGGTGATATTGGACCTATATGAACAGCAAGCAATTGTGTGTGTCCTTAATCAATGAGTGAACAATCGTTACTTCACCACAGAGTCTAAACTTGGAATTGTAAGTCAGAATAATTCAATCAATTCAAAATCACGTACTGCAAGTGAAATAGAGAAAAAAACAGTTACAATAATTTATATAGAACCTTTAGTGTAATAAAAAGTCCCAAGTTGCTTGGGATTGAAAGAGAGATAACAGAGAAATTAAAAAAAAAACTGGATTTTAAAAATCAGCAACAACAATAAAATTCTGAAGGAATGAGGCATCACATTTTAAAAGTATATATGCCATGTCAGAGAGATTATTTGCCAGCAATTAAGAGTTATGCCTTTAAAAATTCACTTATGTTTGAATGAACAAGCCTGAACATTTTCTAACATGTTTAGTTGATATCTTTCAAGTAAGTCCTGCTAATTCATGGCTTTCTATATGAATGCCAAGTCTTTCCAAGAAATATTGGTAAAGCAAAGCAGATGAAGAGCAAGATGTCTTGAACAGCAGCCTCCTAATTTCCACATGTAACTGAGCATGTGCAGACTTCAGAAGTTGTTGTCCAATTTGCTCCTTAATAAATGAGCTGTTAGCCTCACTTGTATATTTACTGCAAAATATACTGCTTGTATATTTACTGCATTTGTATTTTTCTCACCAAATTTCTAACTAAATGTTATTTGAGCCACATTTGTTAAATTCAAATTACTTCTGTTGGGGCAATTATTTCTGCAAAGAAGATTAATGCAATTGGCAATTCTTAAAATTAAAATAACCAGCCTTCCCAGATGTGTAAGTTCCATTTTTAGATCTGAAGCATTCTTATTGATTGCATAACATTTTCTTTTAAGAAATCAGCCTTAATAAATATGTAGGAATCATCTTGTTGCAGTTGCCAATTGGCATGCTAAACAATAACAGAAAATGCTGAAAAATCTCAGCAGGTCTGACAGCATATGTGGACAGAGAACAGAACTAATGTTTCAAGTATAGATGACCCTTCATCAGAGCAGGAACATCATGTTGAGAGTAACAATATAAATGT
Source organism: Sphyrna mokarran (assembly GCA_024679065.1). NCBI lineage: Eukaryota > Metazoa > Chordata > Chondrichthyes > Carcharhiniformes > Carcharhinidae > Sphyrna > Sphyrna mokarran. Next base: position 28,153,292 of record JAGIQG010000019.1, read on the forward strand.
TTGCATGCATCCGCATTCTGGAATTAGGAGCTGGAAGGACAGCTAGCTAATGCATGTTTAGCCCAAATGTTTTTTGTAATAACCCAGAAGCTATTAATCCAAAAAATCTATTTTTGTATTTATCTACAAATATCTCTCATGATATCCATATAGGAGTGGCAAAATGCTTACCACTGCTGCCTCACAGTGCCAGGAATTGAGTTCAATTCTGGCTCAGGTCACTATCTGTGTGAAGTTTGCACATTCTCTCCATGTCTGCGTGGGTTTCCTCCGGGTGCTCCGGTTGTCTCCCACAGTCCAAAGGCGTGCAAACTAGGTGGATTGGCCATGCTAAATTGCCCCCTAGTGTCCCAAGATTTGTAGGTTCAATGGATTAGCCAAGGGAACTATGTGGGATAGAGCGGAGGAGAGGGCCTAGGTAAGATACTCTGCCAGAGTCGGTGCAGACTAAATGAGCTGAATGGCCTCCCTCTATACTGATGTGATTCTATGTTTCAGCATCTAGATTTGCAGCATGTGAATTTTGTGAAGAAAGTGTAAACCTGATTCAAAATACAAAACAATTTGAGCAATAACAGTACGTAACGTGACATGAGCTGGTATCGCACTGTACTTATACGTATAGAGTAGAACTACTATCATCTTCTTTGAATTTTTAATATGTTCAAAGAAACTTAAAGTCAATCCTGTTAGTTGTTGCAATAGAGTGCTTGCCCTCCATTTGAAATTTTCTGCAGTGGTTGACATCAAAACATGAATCCTTCAATTCGTGAGATTTTCTAGCTCTAAATGAAGTCATTAAATGGGCCACAGCAGGCAACAGTGAATCCCTCAATAGGCAATAGTACAGAAAGCTTTCAGCAAGCCTTGAAGAGAGAGGGCTGTCGTAACATCATGGCCACTAGAAGTGTTACACTGTGCTGCTGGTGAAGTTTGGTTGCAGGTCACAATTGTGACACAACTCTGCCACCTTTCCTGTAGCAGTTTGTTGTCTAATTGACAAAGAATAATCCAGATAAGTGCACCTTTGGAGGGAGAAGATAACAAAGGGTGGGACTAGGCCTTCTGTGATGTACATTATGTGTAAATCACTCCAACTCCTCTCCATCAAAGATATAATTAAGTACAATAAAATTATACATAACCATGGTCAAATCCAAAGTTAAGATACAACAGCACAAGACACCAACTCTCACAGCCAATACACAGGCTGTGTATTGACAGTGGCAGCTTGTGCAGGGAAAGGGCAGGTTTTTCAATGGGAAACCTGACATGATATGAAGCATTAACTCCACAATGTGCAACTTCTTCCCTTGAACAGTTGCCCATCTGGAGGTTATCCTGATTGATAAACTTCCTGTCAGACAAAGAAAACTGTACAGCAGGCCCCAGGAGCAATTAGGCCTGATCCCCAACACAGGAATAGGTTGGGGGAGAGGGAAACTAATATTGGAGAGGGCTTGTGATCTGATGAACAGACGTGGCAGTAGAGTTCTGAGCCATGACCCTGGGGGTTGGGGCTTTGATTCCCACAGGAGTTTATATCCCCCTAGTGATTTTTGTATTGGGAGAGGATCTGATGCTTAGAGAGTTCTTCCTAGCCCACAAGCAATGCTGTAAAGGCACTCAACTTCTCCCTAAAACTCACAGCCCGGGAATTCTGACTGCCAGCTATTAAACCAACAACACAGCTTAAGCTCATTAAGGTTTTTAAATTACCAACCCACCTCATGGTGGAGGTAGGCTGCTCACATCTTGCCTTGCTTCCATCAAATCCACAAGTGGGCATGTTGGGTTATGATTTGTGATTTTAAAAATTATAACTTCTGATCCAACCTAACCCATCTTCTTGGGTACAAGTGACCAAATGAGAACCTTACATAAAAAGATTTCAAAAATGGTTTATATTTTACCAATGAGAAGGGATAAATAAAGACTGAGAAATGGATCAGAAGGGCAAATAAACAATAGCTTAGGATATTTCATTGTATACACAACTGTAAATTGATTAGTATCAAATCAGAACTTAAAATTTGGTTCAGCTGTGGTGAGTGATCATCTCCATATCGTGAGTGATCTGACCCATGGTAAAATGGTTAATGAGATCCATAGTGGTAGCTGTGAATCTATACAACCTGCAATAAATCATGCAAATGTCAAATTTGACTTTGCAAAGTTAAGCTCTATCTTCATACTAACAATCAAGAATTAGCTTACTTTATTAAACACAATTTTTTTTTACTATTTATTAATGTGAAACCATTTTGTAACATTAACATATTCATTCAAAGGAAGTCGGCCAGTTAGCTCAGATGATTAGATTTCTACCGTGTGCTTTAGAATAATGCCAACAGAGTGGTTCAATTCCTTCCCACTGAGGTAGACTTGGCACCTGCCTACATGCCCAGTCCCCGAGAGTGAAAGGCAACAGCAAATTACCACCAACAAAAACTGCCAAGAAAATAGAACAAAATATCAGCAGGCAATGAGCCAAGGACCTGCTTTTGGGCAGAGCACACATACCAAATACCAACACAAAGGAACAGGAGGTCTTGTGACATAGGGGGTAGTGTCTCTATCTTGCGCCAGGAACTTAAGGTTTGAGCTCCGCCCAAGACTTGATGGCCAAGAAAGGTTCATGCATACAACAATAAAACAGGTTGAGTATCAATCTGCAAATCCTTCCAGCACATTCCAATGGTCAGCATGTGATGGAAAGAACATTGAAAAACTCTGCCATCACTATCACTTTAGACTGCAACATGTGTATAAAAAGTGCATGTTGCCACAGTAACCCTGATTATGAGTGAATTGTGGCACATTGCTGCCATACAAAGAAACAGAATATATAAATATCTAAATATGCATGGTTGATCTCCATAGGAACAGCATATGTAAGTAAACTTGTCCATAGGCTAAGGTTTATATTTATTGAATATAGTAAACAAACATCATTAGTTGATAGATTTGGAAAACATATGAACTTCATTTAAAATTGGCAAGTAGCTTTAACAGCTCAAACAGTGGAGTGAGAATGCAGATTTCAAAGTATTTAGAAAAGTTGTCACAAGTGTACAGGTTTGAGACTGGTTGCTGCTTAGAATAATAACAAGAATGTTAATAGACTGGAGTTACATTGCTGGCAACCCATAATGTTCTAGTCAAGGAATATGAAGTTCTCTGAGCATGTTTTGACACATGCAGAGGTGAGTTCACCAAAATCTGCTCAGCAATTAATTGTAAGTATTAGTTGGCAGAGTTAGATACAAGAGAAAACAAATCCTTCACTAAACTGTTTAGTTGTCGTGCACATTATAGGGTTAAAAATGATGTTTAAAATGTTCCCAGCTGGTTAGACTCCCTGGAACCCTTTTAAACTTCACCATTTCCACCATAACAGCAACAGTTATGATGCTGAAACAAGCACTCAGTAAGAATCTAGCAACACCAATTTTAAATCCAACTGATTTATTTGATAGTAAATTTGCGAGCTTTTGACACTCTGTGTCTTCGTCAGGCAAGTGCAGTGTTCTGGTCTGCAATAGCACACATATCAACACAGACAGTCACAGATTGCTGATTAGAATGTGAATCCTTACATCTAACCTGCTATTCAAGTGTTGTCAGCGGATGAATGAGCATCGCTCAACAATCACCAGGCAAAACAGTTCCCTTCCTGTGGGTGAACACTTCAGCAGTCATGGGCATTCGGCCTCCGACCTGCGGGTAAATGTTCTTCAAGGGGGCCTTTGTGACACACGACAGCGCAGAGTCGTTGAGCAGAGACTGATAGCTAAGTTCTGTACACATGAGGACAGTCTTAATAGGGATCTTGGCTTCATGACACACGATCTGTAACCCCCGTAACTTGCCTGGGTTAGCAAAAAACCTCACTTACTGTGCTGTCTGGAGAAAATACACAATTCTCTAACAATGCTCAGGATCCCCTTCACACACATTGTTAGTCACTTTAACACTTGAATAGCAGGTTAGATGTAAGGATTCGCATTCTAATCAGCAATCTGTGACTGTCTGTGTGGATATGTGTGCTATTGCAGACCAGAACACTGCACTTGCCTGACGAAGACACAGAGTGTCGAAAGCTCGCAAATTTACTATCAAATAAATTGGTTGGATTTAAAATTGGTGTTGCTAGATTCTTACTGAGTTCTTACTACCCCAGTCCAACGCCGGCATCTCTACATCGCTGAAACAAGCAACAAACGAAAGCTGACATGGGGAAAAAAATTTGCACCCTATTGTTCAAGATTCACCAACACATCAGTTTCCTCAATCTTTCCTCATGTCTTCGCTAAATTTGATTTAATTGGCATTAAGCTCAAGTTATTTTGCATATTTTACATTAACATTTAACTGAAAGTATTTCAAAGTTCTGCAATAAACAGTCAATCAATGAGGTGAAAAGAAGTACAGATTTACAATGCATTCAGTTATATATGGAGTCTTGTTTTGAATAGTTCAGTGTCAAAAAATCAACTCAATGAATCTCATGGCAAAAAGGCTCTGCATTCATGATTAAGAAACTGGCTGAAGCCCTGTTTATATGATGTTCTATTTGAAAATCATAGCATTTTTATAATAACATTCATGTTTTATTTACAACCAAAGGTTATGATGCAAGTCAAAGTAAACTCAAGCAAATATGCCAAGGACAAATGATATGCACAACCCTGTTCTATTGGCAAAATATGTTTTCCAGTGGGAGTTGGTATCCGTGAATCATTTGCTGCATAGCTTAACTAAAAGAGTACTGATTTCTGCACTGTTGATTTGACAACAGCATGATTGTTATTCTTAATAATGTCCAGAAATGGACTGGGGACATTTTCTTACAAATAATACAAGAACGTACAAGGGGGATAGGTGAAGAAGTTGTCATTTTTCTTGCATAAACAAAACACCAAACTGCTTAGATGGCAAACAATAAACATCCAATAATAAGTACTGCCAAGCTGGAGATGGATTATTGAAGGACAGTGGTGGGGGTAGATGAAAATATATGTGAGAAAAGAGGAGTTTGTCATTTTATGAACAAAAGATCTTGTTAAAGATAGAGAAAGGCTTACTCTGTTCACTATTTCCAACAAAGTAAGAATTCTCACAACACCAGGTTAAAGTCCAACGGGTTTATTTGGAATCACAAGTTATCGGAGTGTCGTCCCTTTATCAGGTGACTCACCTTATGAAGAAGCAACGCTCCAAAAGCTCATGATCCCAAAAAACTTGTGAAATTTCCTGTTGTATGCACCCCAGTCCAATGCCAGCCTCTTCACACTAAGGCCACAATTCACTCAAAATTGCTGAATTGGTGGGAAAACTGTTCTAAATCTCAACTGTTTTAACAGTTCAACTTCTCACCTGAATCTTCATACTTTGTGCACTGTAGAGGTCCCAGTCATGAATGTCATTAAAAACTCAGGGAGGGGAGTGCTATTTGCACCTGAGTTTAATAGTTTTTTTTAAGCAACACAGCACGGGAAACAGGCCCTTCGGCCCAACGAGCCCGTGCCACCGTAATACCAAATCATTATCCTATTTTAATAGTCCTATATAATAATATATATATTAATCCTAATTTGGAAAATTTTCACCATAGGAACAATTTGTTACCCAATCAGCCTAAGAGCGAATTTTTGGGTTGTGGGAGGAAACCGGAGTGCCCGGATAAAACCCACGCAACCACGGGGAGAACGCGCAAACTCCCGCAGACACCGGCCCAATTCCAAGTGTCTGCACAGCCACATCGATAGTCTCTGAGCTGTCATGGTGCCCTTCAGGTGGTCCACATAAAGCACTCATATACGACATGAGGTACCAGGCAACCCATGAATCAACATCCAAGAGCTGTACCCGCACCACCTGCCGAATGCGTGCTCAAATTATGGACCGAATTACCTGTGGAAAAAAGCCGTAGTTAAACAGTCCTAATATATCCCTCTATCTGCATACCGCTCATGTGGCTGTCCAAGAGACCCTTAAACAGCCCCAGCGTGCCTGCTCCCACCACCTTACTCGGCAGTGCATTCCACACCCCCACTACCCTTTGTGTGAAAAACTGCCCTCTAATATTCGTCCTATACATAGCCCCCCTCACCCTATGGCCATGACCTCTCGTCCTATCCATTTCTAAAGGTGGAAAAAGTTTACCTCCGTTTACTCTATCTATACCCCTTATAATCTTATACACCTCTATGAGATCCCCTCTAAGCCGACGTCTTTCAAGGGAAAACAACCCCAGTCTATCTAATCGTTCCTCATAAGACAGTCCTTCCATACCAGGCAGCATCCTGGTAAACCTCCTCTGCACTCTCTCCAAGGACTCCACATCCTTCCGATAGTACGGAGACCAGAACTGGGCGCAGTATTCCAAGTGAGGCCTAACCAAAGTTGTATACAACTGCAACATCAAACTCCTACTCTTATATTCTATACCCTTTTCTATGAAAGCTAACATACTATACGCCTTCTTTGTCACCTTCTCCACCTGTGAGGACACCTTCAGAGACTTGTGAACCTGCACCCCCAAGTCTCTCTGCGTCTCTATGCTCCTTATAGTTTTACCTTTTATCCTATAATTCTCTTCTACATTTTTCCGGCCAAAATGCATCACCTCGCATTTTTCCGGATTAAATTCCATTTGCCATCTATCTGCCCAATCTACCAACCTGTCTATGTCCTGTTGTATTGCCTGACACTGCTCTTCTGTACCCGCCAATCCAAGCATCTTGGTGTCATCAGCAAATTTGCTGATCTCACCACCTACCCCTACTTCCAAGTCGTTTATGTAGACCACAAATAGAAGAGGACCTAGTACTGAGCCTTGTGGCACTCCACTAGTGACAGGCTTCCAGCTGGAAAAAGAGCCTTCCACTACTACCCTCTGTCTCCTCCTCCGAGCCAGTTTCGACCCATCTACATACCCGACCCTGTATCCCATGCGCCTTCACCTTCTCTATCAGTCTACCATGAGGAACCTTGTCAAACGCCTTACTGAAATCCATGTAGACGACATCAACAGCCTGTCCTTCATCAACTGTTTTTGTCACTTCTTCAAAAAATTCCACCAGATTCGTAAGACAAGACTTCCCCTTGACGAAGCCATGCTGCGTATCCCTGATCAGATCGCAGCGCTCCAGATGCTCATACATCCTGTCCCTAAGGATCCTCTCCATTAGCTTACCTATAACTGAAGTCAAGCTCACCGGCCTATAGTTCCCTGGGTAATCCCTCTGACCTTTTTTAAACAACGGTACTACGTTTGCTATCCTCCAGTCCTCTGGGACCTCACCTGTGTCCAAGGAAGAGACAAAGATTTGCGTCAGAGGCCCAGCCAAGTCTTCCCTCAACTCCCTTAGCAGCCTGGGGTAAATGCCATCAGGCCCCGGAGCTTTATATGTCTTTAAGCTGCCTAACAGCCCCAACACCTCTTTCCTCGTAATCCTTATTTCCCTCAACCAATCTTCAACTTTGTCAACATCAGGCACAGACATCTGTCCAGTCTCCTGCGTGAATACCGACGCAAAGTATTCATTCAGGATCTCCCCCATTCCCTCAGGCTCTAAGCATAGATCCCCTCCACTGTCCCTAAGAGGTCCAATCTTGCCTCTAACCATCCTTTTGCTCCTTACATAGGTGTAAAATGCCTTTGGATTTTCTTTAATCCTACCTGCCAGAGCCACCTCATGGCCCCTTTTTGCCTTTCTAATACCCTTTTTAGATCCCGTCTACACTCTCTATAAGCTTCCAGCGCTATCTCAGTCCCTAGTTGCCTAGATCTAATGTAAGCCTCTCTCTTTTTCTTGATCAAGTCCTCAATCTCCCTGGTAAGCCAAGGTTCTCTAATCCTACCTTTCCCATCCTTCCTCCTTGCCGGCACATATCTTTCCTGCAGAGAGTTTAGTTTTAGAGTTCTGGAACTCTGTGCATGCGCAGTGGCCCCAGTTTGTCAGATTCCCCATTTGCTGCCATCTGAATCACCAGGACCCTATGTGCTGCCCCTCCAATATCCCCCACAGCCCGATTGCAACCCTCGCAGCAATTCCTGGGCCAGTCCTAACACTATCCCCCCCCCCGGCCCCGATCCCGGAGCACCCTGATGTACAGCCCATTTCCCCACACCTGCGCAGTGGTGATGCTGCCACCCCACTCACTCCCTTCACACTCCTCCCTATCTGAGGTCAGACCCTCCCACTGACTGCCCCAGGAGGCAGGCCCCCACGCAGCAGACTATCTCCTCAGCCTGCCCTGATCACTGGCGTCCCTCCATCCAGACTGATCACTATGCAGAGCAGCAGCAGGAACCCCACCCCACCAATCATTCCAGGCCCTGCCCACAATAGCCCCCAACTCTTGGCACCGCCTGATGTCCAATGGGCAATGCCAAGGTGCCCCCCTTGGGCATGGGCACCTCCCATTGGGCAGTGCCAGGAGCACAAGCTGGTACTGCCAGGGTGCCCATGCTCAGGGGACCATCCTCTGCCACCCAACCCTCTGCCCTCCCTTCATTCTGGCAGAGTCTCTTACTAATTCCCCAAACGTGGGAGCTAGTCTGAACCCTGTCGTTCATACCATTGGGATTTTCCCACCCCATTGCAATGATCCCAGGGTGGAGGTGGCACGATTGGCATTGCTGGATGCCAAATTCTCTGACTTTGCTGAAGCAAGAGCGTGGGGTGAACAGCCGGTTAGATCGCGCCTGTGATTTTTAGTTTTAGCTCTTCTCCCAATCATTATGCAGGAGTGAGTTTAAATTCCATCCCCCAGATTCTCCAATAGCCTTAATCAAAACCAGTTTCAAGCTTACTAAGATTGTTTTGATGCATTTGAGCATGCTAATTGTGTTACTTTTACATTATTAACATTTCTGGGATTCAAAGCAGGCCATGGCTGGCAGATTGTATTCCAATCTACATCCAGCACTTTGTGGAATTTTTCATCATTGGCATCACCGTGCTTGTCATGGCTGTATTGGAGGGTCTACCACTTGCTGTAATGATTTCCCTTGCCTATTCTATAAAGAAAATGATGAAGGGCAATAATTTGGTTAAATAATATGGATGCCTGTGAAACTATGGACAATGCCATAGCCATTTGCTCAGACAAGACAGGTACTCTCACTATGAACAAGATGACTGTAGTACAATCACATATTGGGGAAATGCACTACAGGCTCTAAATGCACTTTTACCAAACGTTTTGGGAACGGATCGTTGATAGAATTGTCACTAATTCTGCTTACATGACCAAAATACTGCCACCTGAGAAAGAAGGAGTCCTTCCTCGTCATGTAAGGAACAAGACAATGTACTTTGTTTGACTTTGTGCTGGATTTGAAGCAATATTATCAGGCTGTATGTAATGAAATTCCAGAAGATAAACTCTATAAGATGTATATCTTCAATTTTGCATGCAAGTCCATGAACACAATGCTGAAGAATGCTGATGGAAGTTTCCACATGTATAGCAAGGGTGCCTCTGAGATCATTCAAGGGTGACAGAGTGGCATAGTGGTTAGCACTACTGCCTCACAGCACCAGGGACCCAGGTACAATTCCAGCCCCGGTCACTGTTTGTGGAGAGCTTGCATTTTCTTCCCGTGTTTGCATGGGTTTCCTCCAAATGCTCTGGTTTTCTCCCACAGTCCAAAAATATGCAGGTTAGGTGGATTGGCCATGCTAAATTGACCCTAATGTGGGTTTATGGGAATAAGGTCTGGGTGGGATTGTGGTCAGTACACACTTGGTGGGCTGAATAGCCTTCTTCTGAACTGGAGGAATTCTATGATTCTACTTTTGTTATGTAATCATTGTCTTGCTCCTTATATAGTTTGCCTATTTTTATATAAAACACTTAAGAAAACATTTGTTTACCGCAATGTCATCAAACAAAAAATATGCTCTACAAAACCATCCCATTTTAGACAACCACAGCTAATAGAAACACACATAATTTTTAAAAATACATTTGTTTACTTAAAATGATATTATTTATACCAGCAACTATGCATTCTAGTCTCCCAATATCCATTAGTTGCTGAAGGTCTCAAGAATATAGGCTTCTCCAAGTTACCCAGGCACAGGCAAAGCCACATGTCATAAACAATATGATTGTGATCCACTTGAATCATCTTATCACCGTCTGTAGTCAAGGATACTACTTGCCCTGTCAACAGAGACTAAAGCTGTGCATTCTGTCAGATATTTCCACTTTAGAATCCTTTGAATTAATAAAGTCAACCCCCCACCTCACTAAACAAAACAGTAATAATTTGTAAGTATAATATGCAATGTCTCAATTCTGTAAGATTCCACAATTTATCATATGGGGTTGAAATGAATTTGTTAAAAAAATTAGAATGGTCAGATTCATTAGGGGGCACTGAAGCAAGCATAAGGTACCCCTTTTCTTCGGTTAAATTAATCAATGTAAATAATATTTACTCTGTGTGCAAACCATTCTTTCTCCAGTTAACTAAATTAGTACACTGATTATTCTATTGCATCACTTTAATTAGCTAATTAGGCCAGGAATAATGCATGTGATTCTAATTGATTGAAGTTCCAGTGAAAACAATCTAAGCAAATAGTTTTTAAATAAAAAATAGTTGTTGTTGGTCATATAGAGAAATTCCAGTATTATTATTGCATGAAGCTTGCCTTTCTTTCAGATTCACATAATGAAGGTTTCTTTACTGCTCTTTACACTTTTCTCCCCCAGTGTTTGACTGATATTTTTCTTGTGAAATAAAACTAAATTATTGGAGCATGCCTTCAGATTTTGTTGCACCTGCTAATTGAAATAGTGAAATTATCCAAGTTTTTTGTACTTTCTTTATGTCCCTTTTTTTTTTGCAGAATCCAGGCAATCGCGGGATGTTTGTAATTAAGCTTATTTCCACATATCTGGCACAACTGATGACTTGTCTAACTTAGGAAATGATTTCAGACTCAGCTGTGTTCTCATGAGGAAGCCAAAGGTGGGGCATTCTGTTTTCTTGACCACAATCCAAAACAACTTTCTTCCAGGGATTTTCAAAAATCTGGATGAATTTTTCAGTGTCAGGGCTTGGCCCACCAATAAAAGCAGAACGCCAAAAATGCGTATGAACACCAGGGTGAAGAATGGTAAAGGGGGCAGTGAGAACACTTGGAATATATAGAGGAGTGATGTCTGTGGATGACTTGCATGCTGAGTTAGAAGCAAGACACAGACCAGCAGGTCTACATTCATGACATTTCTGATGTGGCGAAAAGGTCACATAACCATTTTCATATTCATTTCACAGCAACACTCAAAAGGCTCAAGTTGCCTCCACATAGAAAACAAAGATAGCTACGGTATGTAGTATGTAATCTCTGATCCATTGTGAAAGAACTGAGGAAAGCCTGGATGTGTACTTAAGCTTCCAAAAAACGTCTTGCAAGATTTTTGTACAGAAGTATGTTATTAAAGCTTAAAGTGATGAGAATTCAAAATAAAAAGCTGGCAAAGGATGAGAAATTGGGAGAAAGTATCTTTTGAATTTACTTCTCAAAATTGTATCAACTGAGTTTACCTCAAAGAAAAAGAAAACAGAGAATTAAGAACAGGCCCATCTTGGAGAAACTTAAGGGACTAAAATCCAACAAATACAAAGACTTGATGGCCTAGACCCGAGAGTTCTACAAGAGGTAGCTGAGGAGACAGGCAATGGCCTAGTGGATTAGCAATAATGCCACTAGGCATTGCCTGACTATTAATCCGGCAACTCAACTAATATTCTGGAGACCTGGGTTTGAATCCTGTCATGGTAGACTGAAGTACATGAATTCAATAAAAAATATCTGGAATTAAGAATCTACTGATGACCATGAAACCGTTACTGACTGCCAGAAAATGCCATCTAATTCATGAATGTGCTTTAGGGAAGGAAATTTGCCACTTTTACCAGGTCTGGCCTACATGTCACTCCAGAACCACAATAACATTGTTGACTGTTGACTGCCTCCAATGGCAACTAAGGATGTGCAATAAATGCTGGCTAGCCAGCAATGCTTTGTCCCACAAATGAATAAAAAAAAAGGATACGCTGGTTATATTTCCCAAAGTTCCTCAGATTTGAAAATGGTGCCATTAGATTGGAAGTCAAAAAATGTTATAGTGCTTTTCAAGAAAGGAAGGAGAGAGAAAACAGTGAACTACTGGCCAGATAGCCTACAGCAGTTGGGAATGTGCAGGAACCTATTACTAAGGAAGTCTTAACAATGCACATAGAAAAACATAGTATGATTAGAATAAGTCTACATGTTCGACGAAAGAGAAATCCTATTTGACAAATTTGTTTAAGTTTTTTGAGGATGTAACTAGTAAGTAGATAATAAGAAAGATGTTGTATATCTGGATTTCTAAAAAGCACTCTTTAAAGTACCACACATAAGGGAAAATAAGGACTCATGGAGTTGGGGGTAATATTTCAGCATGGATAGATGATTGATTAACAGATAGAAAATAAAGATTGGGCATAAATGGGTCTTTTCAAACTAGTAGACAATGACAAGTGGAGTGCCGCAAATTCTGCCAGAGACAGGTTAAGTGAATGGGCAACAAAATAGCTGTGAACTGGAATACAAGAATAAAGAAATTGTTGCACAGGTTTTAGTGAAACCCAGATCTGGGATAATATGTGAAATTTTAGTCTCCACACTGAAGGAAGGAGATACTTGGTACAGTGATGGTTCCCTGGGATGACAGGGTTGTCCAATGATAGATAACTAAGTAAATTGGGCTTATATTTTTGGAGTTTAGAAGACTCTAAATTCAATAAGACAATCTCATTGAATTAAGGGATATGGGGAACTAGCGAGAAAATGGAAGTTGAACCCCAAAGTCAGCCATGATCCTATTTAATGGCCGAGTAATGTTAATAGGCCATATGGTCTACTCCTGTTTCTATTTCCTATGTTTTCTCAATTCCCCAATAAACAAAAATGAAGATCAGGCAGCATCTGTGGAGAGAGAAACAGAGTTTATGGCTGCTAAATCATACAAGAGGTACCGAGTGCCAGAAAATCCAGTGAGAAAATTTGGCTGTGCAGCAGGAGAAAGACAAGCCAGTCTTCAGTCTGAAACTGATGTTCTGACAAATTTTGGAAAGGTTCCAGCCAACGCTTCAGGTCAATGACCTTCTATCAAAATTGATAGAAGTTAGAAACATGATAAGTTTTAAACAAGTGAAAGAGAAGGAGCAGGAGTGAAAGAAGGACAGTCAAGAAGACAATAGTGTAGAAGGCAGGACAGATTAAATGACAAAAGAGTTGGTGGTACTGCGTCATAGGGAGTGGCAATAGGATAAAGAAAGAAATAAAGGATGTGTGTAGAAGTAATGGAAATAGCAGAATGACAAACAGTTGTTACCTGGAAATAAATAAACAAGAAACAAGTGAGAATAAAAATGAAACCTGCAAAAACAAAGGAAGCAAAAATGGGACCAGAGATGACAGAAAAAAATATTGAACTCGGTCTTGATTCTGGAAAGTTGTAAAGTGTCAAATTGAAAAGTGATGTGCCATATCTCACATTTATGTTTAAACTTTAGTGGAACACTGCAGGATGCCAAGGACAGAAGGCGCTGCATGAGAGCAAGATGGAGAATAACAATTACAAATAACAGGAAGTTTGGGATTGTGCTTGCAAACTGAGTAGAGATGTTTCACAAAATATTCTGCAGTTCGCCTCCTTATTGTAGTGCTGACCACATTGTGAGCAACAAACAGTATACTAAATTGAAAGAACAAGGAAAATTACAGCACAGAAACAGGGCCCTTGGCCCTCCAAACCTGCACAATGGAACTAAAACCCCCTTCCCTTCCAGGGACATATTCCTCCATTCCCATCCTATTCGTGTATTTATCAAGAGATGCCCCTTAAAAGTCATTTTTGTACATCAGTATTTCACCTGGAATTAATGTTGGGAGCTTTAGACACTGAGGATAAAGGAAATGAAATGATAGATGTTCCAGGTATGATTGTGGGGAAGGATAGGGGTCCATCAGTTGGACTTCCAATTTTGGGGAAAATGTTGGGCACCCAAGGAATTTTCAAAGCTTTATGGTAAAGATGGAGAGTGGGAATGCAAACCTGAGAAAGAGGAAATCAGAGGCCTCCAAGGGGCAAGAGGTTATTGGAAATCTATTGATTTAGGCAGGGGATTGGATGCCTCATGGTGAAGTGGGACTTGGAACTTTGTGTTGAAATCAGATGCCTTGGTAGTGGGGTGGAGGTGGTGGGATGGAAAAGGTTATAGGGTACCTGATTGATAAGGCTTCTGAGGCAGGCACCTGAAACCAGGCGGTAGATGTAAGGGCATTTATCTCCTGGAAGCACCAAATCCATGCCATGGTACATCTGCCATCTTCTTGATTTTTGGAAACACAACTGACTGGAATTAAAGAAAAAATCTAAATTATAATAAGGCTTGGAGCTATATGGTTGCCCATATACCTCCCAAGATCAATTAAATCTAGAAGTGGGCAGTGGAGATGGATTTAGCTAAGGAACCAGGATTTTCAGATCTTTTGTGAACTGTTTTGCACTATTTATACTGAATTTGCCATTTATGACTTTGGACTTGAGATTCCCTTGGCTTTCACTCAATTCCATTTTGTAATATAATGACTTTATCTTTTACTTTTCCCTAACTATCTTGTAAAGTTCCATTATATTGCATTGTATTTATCAGGCAAAAACATTTCATTCAGCTGCTGTGCCATTATGTATGCTCCTTCCACCCTACTTTATCTCACTCTAGCAACGTTCATTTCTCCTCATTCTTATTTAGCTTTCTCTTAAATGCATTTATGCTATTCACATTCTCAACTGCTCCATATGGTCACAAGTTTCATATTCTAACTATTATAATTTACCTGTCATACACCTTCTTTCTAGTATGAAGTTTTCTTCAGGGCAATCTTATCAAAAGAAATCCGAATTGCCGAACGAGTGTGAAAACAGGAGAGAATTGATTTTTTTTGGACAAGATAAAAATCGAATCTTGCCTTACTTTGAAGAAAAAATAAAGCAGAATCTGTTTCCTGCGAGCAGTTGGAGTGGGTGTGTCTAAGTTTACCCAAAGCTAGCAGATTGCAGCAGAAGGCACTATTGTGCATGTGCAGATCTTTATACTCTGTGCAATACCATAGAACAGAGAGATCTGCAGGCACCCACACCCTTTTCCAACTATTGCTGGCCACAATGGCCAATTCCATCTCTGCACAGACAATTTGCACCCTTCCCACCCACCCGCATAAACCAGCTGATGACCAGTTGCAGAGTATACAGCGTTCCCTCCCCCCTCCAACAGTCTCAGTTGCAGAGCATGTAGAGTCTATCTACATGCTCTGCACCCCTTCAGGTCCCACCTCCTCCCAGTAGGACCCTTCCACCTCAGGCCCTGCTCTTTTGGCACTACCCAGTACCCCAGTAGGCACTGCCAATGTGCTAATTCTTTTCTTGACACGGGATTGGTATAAGATTTATAGGTCTGTAGTTACCCATGTTTGTGTTTCACTTCAGATCTCTTTAATCAATTTCCCATGGAAAGGGTTTAGAAAAGAGTTGCTCTTAAGTATTGGGTTCTAAAGCAAAGTGGATTTGCACAAATTTAAAAAGAAAGGCCATGCAAACTTTGAAATGCCAGGTGTTAAGTCTGGGATTAAATTTGCTTCCAATGGATTGGATAAAAATATTTTCAATTTTGATTAAATTGAAGGAACATTTACTGCATTAAATATTTTTCACATAACTATGGGCCTATTTTACCATTTTAATTCTAAGTGCTGGGCAGACTTAAAACTGAGAGTGTTTCAGATCCAACTTTTAGATCCATTCTGAGGTAGTCCCATATACACTCTGCCTGAAAAAGTATCACAAGTCCAAATCACACACACAAACCTATGGCTGGAGCTTAACGCACCCAAAACCCTGCAGCTCCGATTGGCATTTCCAACTGCGCACGCACAGAAAAAACGTGATAGAATGCTGTTTCCCTGCCACATCCTTCTCGGATTGGATAATGCCTCCCCCACAGACATTGCCCTAATCCCCCCAACATTACTGACCTCATTATCCCCTCACCCTCTCTGCTACCCAAACCAATCATAAACCCCTCCCCATCTTCCCCTCCACTATATCAAGCGTTTAGGCAGTGAACCCACCTTCCCCCTTATCCCCCAATCGATCTCAAGCCAAGAGCTGTTAGACTTATCTCCTCACTAACCCTCACTTATGGGGCGCCTGAACAGACTTTATGTGGAGCATGTCTGTTTTGCATTGATTCCAAATAGGCAAATACAATGATAAAGAGGGTAATGCCAATAAAATTGGGCATGCAATCCATTAAGTCAATTTAAATGCATCCGATTATGCCATTTTTTGGGCCTTGATAAAAGGGTAACTGATGCGGAGGGAGAATCATGCTACCCATTTCATGCCCGACTTTAACAAGTTTTTGCACCAAAAAATGGGTGATGGTAAAATCAGGCCCGTTGAGTCTATTATTTTTATGTTCAAATTTAAATCTGAAATGCAGATCTAATTTTACTTGATACATTTCAATAGATTGCTTTTGGCTGCAGTGGAATAGATGAAACCAGAAAAATATTTGTAAACTGTTCTTTAGTTCCATGATTCATGCCAAAATTCTGAATAGGCAACAAAAATGAATGGATTATTGATCATCTGGAATATTCAACTAGCTACAGAGAACAACTCCCAATCTGAATTTTCTCTTTTTTGGACTTGTGTCAACTCAGGCAGGAAAAGCGGTGTATAGCCTATTGGCTGCTCTGTTCCCTTCCTACCCCTAACCACCTCATTGGAAGACACCCCCCGCCCCCCGGCTGTGTCAGTGAGCAGAAACAATGACAGTACCAGGGGACACTGCTGAGGAACACTTCCTGGGCCTGATTGGAAGTGCCCTTGGGGTTGTACTTCCTTGTGCACCCCTAGTTCTCTTTGCAGATCTCTATTTATGCAGACCTGCAGCAAACCTTGCTGATGTGATAGGGGAATTCCCTACTTTAGGGATGATGTGGGGAGGGAGGCATTGGTAATAACAAGGTGATGCAGTTGGGATACATATTACCATTATTGAAGTGTATGGTGGTACATCATGGGCAGGGGAAGGAGATTGTCTCAATGGGAAGTCTCACCAACTTAAATGCTAGACTGGGGGATTCTCTGCTTCCTCTAGATTTTCATCCTACCAAAAACAGTGATGGAAAATTCACCCCAGTCTATGCAGCATAATCATAAAAAAAAGATCAGGTTTGATACCATATGCCTTAAATTTTCATTTTTAACAATTAATTACCAGCCATAGCAACAATAGTATTAATGTCAACACCTAGCCACTCATTATTCCAGTTGTTTTCACACATAGCTGACTGCATTACACTTTTGCTGGACTGGAGTTAAGAATTTCCTCTATTTAGTCACATGTACAAATGAGTACAATATGTACAAAATTACCCTGAAGATTATTATTATTCACCTTGATCTCAACTTGCTACAGTCAAATTGAATATTAATTAATTTATAACATGATTATAAAAGCTGCTGAATTAGTGACACTTAAAGAGGGGTGAGATATTTTTGAGCTAACTTGTTCCAAGGTTAGAATGTAATGGATTAGAAAATGCCTTAGGAGTCATCAGCCAGTCCCAAAATTCAAAATAAAACACCATTGTCTATCGCTTATCTATCAATAGGCATCTTCACTGAATAATGAAAATGTATGTGACGAGGAACCATCAGATGATGGTACAACTTGTAATGGGATAAAGCTAAGCTAGGACATGATTCAGTACAGGAGTAAACCAACTCAGAATTCCTGAGAATTAAGTGTTTCCTTCATCTGCTGCTTCATTGTGGTTTTCGTGGGAGCTTTCTGTTTTACCTCAGAAATAAGTCCTTAAAAAATGAATGATTGATACATATTAAATGATGCACTTTACTATTGAATGTGTATTAAATGGGCTCACAGAAGTACAACTTGGCTGAATGAACACTGATGTATTTCTGAGCATCCTTTCTTCTCCAAGTGTTAAGCTACGTTGGAGGGATCTGTACCCCAATTCTCTTCACTGTTGTTTGATATTTTCTGGTTCATAAGCTTACAGCTTATTCGGGTGAATGCCAAATTGAAATAATTCTTGTTCATCAGTGAAGGGAAAAACAACAACTTATATGCCGATAAAGGCAGTACTGAAGCTTGCAGCCTCGTGGCTGCAGTCAGCTCCCAGGAAGATTCTGGAACAGAAACCCAAGTTCACCAGGGTGATATCCCACCCTGCTCCCAGATTGGTATCTTGGGTCATTTAACCTCAATGCACAGTTTGATCCTTTAAGGGACAATCTTGACGTTAAAGTTGACACTATTTGTCACTGACACAGAAACCTTTCATTTTCTTTTGCTATTATTCAGTTTACCCCAACAACATGTCATTGGCTTTGTCAGTTATTTGTTTCCATAAAGTATTAACAATGCTCAGTCTGATTAATTGAATTTGGAGGCCATGTTATATGTCTAATTTTTATATTATATGATTAATGTTCACGTTGTAGGATTAATTTTCAAACCTGAAGTTAACTGCAATAAAACAAAATGAACATCTAACAGTCCCTTATGTTTTTCCTGTATCCATTATTTTAATACAGTTACTAATCCACTCATATAAATAATGAACTTTTCTCCACTAAATAATAGACAGAGCAACCACCTTAAGGAAATATTTGCATTTATATGGCACCTTCAAAACCCTAGGCCTACCAAAAGTGCTTCAAAGCTAATGAAGTAGATTTGAAGTGTTCTGATGTAAAAAATCAGCAGCAAATTTGCACACAGCAGGGTTCCGCAAATAGCATTGTGACAAATCTGCTTTACATGAAGTTGATCCTGGGATAAATATTGCCCAGCATTCCATGGATAATCCCATGTTTTTCCTAGAGATACTTTCATGGAATTTTTTCATTCATCCAACACAGCAGATGCAGTTTAATTCCTATCCAAAAGTCAGAACCTCCAATAATTCAACATTCCCTCTGCAATGCACTAAGAGTCAGCTTAGTCTTCAATCCTCAGGAGTAGGATTTGAACTCACAATCTCCTGACTCAGAAATGAGAATACTATCCATTGAGTTGACATTGCGACACTAATGGATTAATTTTCTATACGTGTCTCCCAAACGCCTCCACAGCTCCAGGGACCTAGGCAACAAGTTTGTATAATTAAGGCCTCGATTAGAAGTGATTTTGCAGCCTCTTCACCATTTTGCTAGAAGCAGAGCAGCTCACTGCCATCAGAAAGACCACCAACAAAAAGGAATTATCCTCCCTGTGGCAGGCCAGGACAATATAAGAGGCAAAGGCTCTGGATTGTAGAATAGGGGACAGAGGTATTAAAGGCCAGGATGATCCAATGGTACGATTTCCCGTCCATCCATCCATATGTCCTTACTAGCTTAGATCCTATTTATTAGATTATTGCTATGCAAGCCAGAGCAGGTATCTCCATGTTGAGGTGCCATCGTGATCCCCACCAATTCCCTATTATGACTGTCAAGTCTTCAGAGATGCAGGCTGGCAGAATTGACAAACATCTTTGGCCCTGGCATTAGGGTCTCAAAACCAGTTGCAAAATCCAGCCCAAAGACTGGATCAAGCATTCATGCTCTAATACTGACAACAGTGATCTCTAAACTAATATTCACCTGCTTCTCTTCCATTTGACATTAAACACATATGTATTGCAACCTAAATCTACAAAGATCTGTCCATTTATAAATAAACTAAAGATGCTATTGTGCAACTAATAGTACAAATGTGAATAGGTGGATTGGCCATGCTAAATGTTCCCTTCATGTCTTGAGATATGTAGGTTTAGGGGGATTAGCGGGGAAAATTTGTGTGGTGGGTAAGATGCTCTTTTGGAAAGTTGGTGCAGGCTCAATGAGCTGAATGGCCTTCTTCTGCATCGTAGAATTTCTATGATTCTATGACTCTATCACAAATAGACCATCTACATCGATCCCATCACAGTCACATCAATACAAGGAGCTAATTGAATGAGACCTGCATTCACTAATGCAATTTAACCCCATACAAAGTATCTGGGGCAGAGGCAAAATTTTCTTCAGTTTGCGATACAACATTATCAAGATCTTTTATGTGCACCGAAGTTGTAAAAGTGCTCCTTTGCATTTGTCATTTTGTTATTATTAATCAACTCAAGGTATATTCCCTCTTTGGTTTCCTACAAGCTTCCCATGTTCAAAATGTAATAGTAAAGCAGTGGGAAGTTTGCCAAAAATTAAAATGGATACGTTTCAATGATGTGCTGTTGGCTTGAAGGCATTTGAAAATTCATCGAGAGACAGGGAAATTGTGCCAAACTTTTGTACTGGTTATAAATAAGGAATTATATTTAGTTGAATTGAAAGGAATAGCTTCATTCAGCAGTGACGTGCACTTTGAGCACAATGCTTCATACAATCCGTTAGTCAGTTCTACACAATTGTGAAATAATTCTTGTTAAGCAGACTGTTCTATTTGGGGGGGTGGGGGGAGTGGAGGAGATTACATTTGCCACATATTCCATTATTTCATTTCATGTAGGTCTCATCTATGAGGAATGTTGTGAGGCTGACAGTGATTTATTAAATTCGATGAACTTTGCAGAGTTCAAATCCCAATGTGTTTATCTTTAATCTCTATCACGCAATCCTGGAGGGGTTACATTGCCTCCTATGCATCTCTTGACGTACTTGCTTTATTGGAAGGACTTAACAGTTTTTTAGATGAAATGACAACAAACTGCACAGAAACAAAACTGTCATCATCATCCCAGAGATTGAAATAAAGTTGGTTAACAAGTTTTCTTTTGAGGGAGAAGTCAGATCATATCTGAAAGCATGTTTGAATGAAACTAACTCTTTAGTAGTTGGATAGTAATTGTTAAGCTGTCAGTAAAATGAAGCAAAAGTGATTTCCTAAAGATAGATTCGAACTTCTTAAATATTAATGGGGAATAGAATAATTGAAGTAAATATAAAAAATAGTTCATATTAGAATTAGTTATCCATCACCAAGACACATAATTCAACAGGATTATGCTAAAATAGAAGCTTTCAAGCTAATCAAAGCATTTTGCTCTCAACTCATGCTTTAATTAGCTCCATATTCTAATCTACCACAAGAACTATTGAATTATTTACTGTAACCTTATTAGTCTCAGAAACATGATGACTATAAGCAAATATCATGTCTGATGCATTACATGGCATAAACATGGGTTTCATGAGTGATATTTATTTGCAAATACTAAGCTTTTGCATTTTGAAATAGCAGCAAGATAAGATGATGATATCACAATCGGAGGACCACTTTACACTGGCACAAATAGTACTATAGTTTGGAAATGAGAGTTATGACTTTGAGGCACTTGCCGCCTATTGAAACAACTACAAAGGATTTCAATGAGAAATGTTCTTTTCATCCAGGCTATGCATTAATAGCATTGATAATGGAAATCTGCTCATTATTATCACTCAAGCAGGAAGCATACTGAATTATTGTCAAACACTTAACCCCTCAATGCGCTAGGCTCACCCATAGAAAACAGTTATTTTAAGTCATTCAGGATATCATAAGTAAAGTATCAAAAGCATAGCTAATTTTTGAGACTTTGGATATATTCAGATACAGAAGTCTTTGTTCAGGCAAAGAGAGGGATAAGAATTTTTACTGGTTGTGAAAGCAGAATTGAGACATTTTTTGAGATGACATTGTTGCCATATGCCATCAACTAATTGCAGCATTGAAAATGAGGACTGAGGCAGTTGTAAAGGTTAATAATTACTTACAGTCAGAGCTCTTCTTGTCAGTAACATCTTAAAATATACCTTGTTCTTTCATTTAAAAACATTCAGTTGTTTTATGCACTGTGGATGTGATTTGCAATAATTTTTATTAGGAATGATTTATTTTCAAAACCACAGATATCCAATTACATTTCATCAGAATCAAGGAATTCTTATTGATTTACAGATCCAAACACAATTTTTTATTCTTTCACAGGATCTGGGCATCACTGACTAGTCTAGCATTTACTATCTTGCAATGACAGAATTGGTGGGTGTTGTCTCACGACAGATAGAGAAGAATTGATTGAAACATTAGACAATATCAGAGGAACATTTAAATACATGAATTAGGAGCAGAAGTAGGTCACTCGGACTCTTAAGCCTGCTCTGCTATTGAGTAAGATTATGACTCATCCAATTGTAAACTCAACTCCACATTCCAGGCTATCCCCTTTCACTTTTCACCCCCTCTTGCTTATGAAGGATCTATCTACCATTGCCTTAAAAATATGCAAAGACTTTGGCTACCACTGTTTTTTCAGGAAGTGAATTCCAACGGCTCACGATCCTCTTAAGAGAAAAGAAAATCTCTTCTATCTTAAGTGGGCAACCCTTTATTTTTATTATTAAGCAGTACCTCTAGTTTTAGATTCTCCCTCAGGCGGAAACATTTTTTCCACATCTACCCAGTCAATATCCCTCAGGGTCTTTATCTTCCAAGCTCCAGCATATATAAAACTAGCCTGTACAATCTTTCCTCTTAAGGCAGCCTGCCCATTCCAGGTATTCCTAGTAAGTCCTCTCTGAACTGCTTCCAATGCATTTAGATTCTTCCTTAAATAAGATGACCAATACTGAATACTGTACTCCAGATGTGGTTTCAATAATGCCATGTACAACTACAGCATAACCTTCCAATTTTTATATTCAATTCCCCTCACAATAAGTGATAACATTCCATTAGCTTTCTTAATTACTTGCTGTACCTGCGTAGTGACCTTTTGTAATTCAGGCACTTGAACACCCAGCTCCCTCTGCATCATGGAGTTCTGCAATCTCTCATCATTTAGGGAATAAGATTCTTTTTTATTCTTCCTGCCAAATTTCACGTTTTCCCATATTGTACTCCATTTGCCAGCTTTTTGCCTACTCACTTAACCTATCTTTATCCCTTTATAGCCTCCGTCTATCATTTTCACACCATACTTTCCTTACCTATCTTTGTAAATGTAGCAAACATGAGTGGGATTTTCCAGTCAACTGATCACGTGTTTTGCAGTGATGGAGGTGGCCTGTCATTGGCCAGTGGTGCAACTTTTATAATATCTTTAATAATAGCTTCTAACATTTTCCCAATCACAGAGATGTCAAACTAACTGGCCTGTAGCTTCCTTCTTTCTGTCTCTCTCCCTTTTTGAATACAGGAGCTACATTCGCTATTTTCCAATCAAATGGAGCCTTCCCCAATATCAGAGAAATTTTGGAAAATTAAAACCAAAGCATCAACTATCTCCTAGCTATTTCTTTTGAGACTGCAGGATGAAGTCCATCAGGACCCCAGGACTTGTTAACCTGCAGCTCCAATAATTTGCCCAGTACCATTTTCCTTGTTATCGTAATTTTCTGCCCTTCCTTCCATTTCCTGAATTATAGCTATTTCTGGGATGTTACTTGCATTCTCTATAGCAGACACTGATACAAAATAACCATTCAATTTTATGTGCCATCTCCTTATCTTTTATTATTAATTCCCCAGACTCATTTTCTATAGGGCTCATGCACACATGTCTATAGACACCCCTACTATCCGGCTTATTATTTCTAGCTAGCTTTCTCTCCTAAGCTAATTTTTCTTTCCTTATCAATCTTTTAGTCATTCTTTGCTGTTTTTTACACTCTGTCTAATCTCCTGACCTGCACATATTTTTGTGCAATTGTATGTTTTTTCTTTAAGTTTGATAATATCCTTAATTTTTTAGTTAACCACAGATGGTGCATCTTCCTCTTAGAATTGTTCTTTCTCGTTGGGACATACCGATTCTGAGTATTATGAACTATCCCTTTAAATGTCCACCGCTGCATTTTTAATGACCTGTCCTTTAATCTAATTTGTCAGTTCATTTTAACTAGCTCCATTTTAATGTCCTCAAGATTGCTCTTACTTCAGTTTAAAATATTAGTCTTGGATCCACTTTTCTCTCTCTGAAACTGAATGTAAAATTCAATAATATTATGATCGCTGCCACCTAGGGGTGCTTTCACTATCTCATTGCACAATACCACGTCTAATATAACCTCCTCTCAGATTGGCACCAGAATGTGTTGTGCTAAGAAATTATCAGAAAAACATTCCATGAATTCCTCATCTTGGCTACCTTTATCCATCTGATCTTTCTAGCCTACATGTAGATTAAAATCCCCCATGATTATCATTGGACTTTTCTGGTGAGTACCCTTTTTTTTAATATGAGTATTGTTGATTGAGCCAATACTTATTGTCCATCCCTAGTTGCTCTTCAACTGAGTAGCTCGTTAGGCCATCTCAGAAGACATTGAAGAATCAATCACGTTGCTGGAGATCTGGAGTCATATGTAAGCCAGACCAGGCGAAGACAGCAGATTTCATTCCTTGAAGGACTTTAATGAACCTGATGCACAGTTTGTCTTCCTTTATACCCTGTTCTACTATATTGTTACTGTTAGGGGATCTGTACACCACCATCCATTTGAGTCCTGTCATTCCTCAATGTCATGTATCCAAGTATACATCATCCTGCAGCAACAGCAATGTCCTATTATCCCGCTAAGATCATGCTTATTTATTTCTATTTACACTATCAGTTCATCTGTTTTGTTTTGAATGCTATGTGCATTCAGATTGTGCCTTTAGTTTGTCCTTTTATTATTTTTTAAACTTAGGAATTATCTGCTGATATATTTCCTGACCTTTCGTGTTAATATCTTTCTCTCTTGCCTTGTCTTTACTCTTTCGTTTAACACAACTTTCCAAACTTGATTAATTCCCCCATTATATAACATTTAGGAATGACAGAAAGTCAAATGGGTGGTGGTGTACAGATCCTCTAACAGTAACAATATGGTAGAATAGGATATAAAGAAGGACAAACTATCCATCTCATTCATTGAAGTCCTTCAGGGAATGAAACCTGCCGTCTTCGCATGGTCTGGCTTACATGTGACTCCAAATCTACAGCAATGTTGTTGATTCTTCAATGGCCTTTGACATAGCCTAACAAGCTACTCAGTCGAAGTCCAACTACGGATGGACAATAAAACTGGCCCAACCAACAATACTCCCGTAAAAAAAAAGAGTGCTTGTCAGAAAAATCCAGTGATATTCAATGTTTAAAGCCCTCGCTACTTCCTGAGTTATGGAGCTCGCTAGAATACCAGTCCCAGCATGGTTTAGGAATGGACAGTTCCAAGGGTACAGTCCCCACTTTCCCCAGTAGTGGTGCCAGTGCCCCTTCAACTGGCGCTAACTTCTCCCACACCAGTCTTTGAGGTACACATTCATCTCTGTAATTTTATGTATCTATACAGTTTGTATGTGGCTCAAGTAATAATCCAGAAATTCCTACCATTGAGGTTTTGCTTCTTCATTTAATGCCTAGCTCCTCACTCTATGCAGAACATCCTTCCTAGTTCTACCTATGTCAATGGTATCTAAATGGTATCTAAAGACCTGGATCTTCCCCCACCCACTGCAAGTTCCTCTCCACTCCTGAGTAGATATTCTGAACTCTGGGATCAAGCAGACAACATAACCATCTGGACCCGTGCTCTTTGTTGCAGTGAACAGTGTCAAGGGAGGTGATGGCATAATGGTATTATCACTAGTCTATTAATCCAGGAATTCAGCTAATGTTATGGAGACCCAGGTTCAAATCCTGTCACAGCAGAAGGCAGAATTTGAATTCAATAAAAAAAACTGGAATTAAGAATCTACTGATGACTATGAAACCATTGTCAATTGTCAAAAAACTCATTTGGTTCATGAATGCCTTTAGGGAAAGAAATTTGGAGTCTTTACCTGGTCTGATCTACAGACTCCAGAGTCACAGCAATGTCGTTGACTCTCAAATGCTTTTCAGGCACCTAGGGATGGGGAATGAATGCTGGCCAGCCAGTGATATCCACATCCCATAAATGAATACAGAAAAAATTCCCATCACTATACTGTCCTCTATTACATAACATTCCTTTCTGCTATCACCATTTGAATGGCTTCCTGTACCACAATGCCATAATCAGTTAGCTCATCCACCCTTAAGCCCCACTCTCATCCAAACAGAGAACCTCAAACCTTTTGGACAATTGCAAGGCTAAGAGTCCTGCATTGCTGCCCTCTGGGTCCCCTTACCTGTCTCACTTGCAGTCACTCTGTCCCCCTGTTTCTAACCACTGACCAAATCAGAGGGCTCTATCCTCAGGGGTATAACTGCCTCCTGATACATAGCATCCTGATACATATCCTCCTGATACATAGCATCCATTGTCTTCCCTGATTTGTCATAGTGTCGGCAGCTCAACCTCCAGCTCAATAACTGAGCCTAAACTCCTCGAACCACAAGCACTTACTATAGATGTGTTTGCCCTGGATCATACTGGCATCCCAAAGCTCCCATATGCTGCATCTGTCCTGCCATCTTTAATGTATTTTAATTAACAACCTAATTATGATATTCAATTATTTATTTTTCTTTGTTACACATTTCATTAAACTTAACAGCCGTTCCTGTACTATTTTAAATTTTGGCAATACAATAGACACTAACCACTTCCCAGATGCTCACCAAACAATTAATTTCTTTCCCAGTAGTAGAGCAAGAACAAATTCCAGGGTGAAAAATATAGAGAAAGCAAAAGGGAAGGAAAGGAATACCTCCTTTCCCGCCTCACCGAAGCTGCCCCACTCACCAAACTCCCGAATGTACACTCAGTTGCAAATCGCACTTATATGCAAGGCTGCACTAAAAACCCTAAAACTGATAGTAACTGGGCTGCAGTTACACAAACCAGCTTAAATCAGGTCACTCACTAACTACTGGTCTTTAATGTTGCAGTTGCATAAAATGTTGGTTAGACCTCATTTGCAATATCACATCCAGTTCTGGTCACCTTACTACCGGAAGGACATTGAGACTCTGGAGAGAGTGCAGAGGAGGTTTACCAGGATGTTGCCTGGTATGGAAGGTCTGAGTTACGAGGAGAGGTTAGGCAAATTGGGACTGTTTTCCTTAGAAAGACATAGACTTAGAGGAGATCTAATAGAGGTGTACAAGATTATGAGGGGTATAGATAGAGTAAACAGGGTTAAACTTTTTCCTAGGATGGACTCGAATAGCACGAGGGGTCACGGGCTTAGGGTGAGGGGGGGTAAAGCATAATTTGGATGCTAGGGGGAGTTTTTTCACACAGAGGGTGGTGGGGGTATGGAATGCGCTGCCAAGTGGTGGAGGCAGGTACTCTGGAGTTATTTAAGAAATACTTAGATGGTCACATGAACAGAATGGGAATGGAGGGGTGTAGAAAACTGATTTAAAATAGGGATCATGAGCCTTGGAGTCCTTGGGAAATGTATCAATAGATGATGATATTGATGTACTTGTTTTTATCCTACAGGTGCTTTGGTCCACCTTGTTGTCTAACGAGGGGCATACACGCGATGGGTCATGAGAGGTCTGCTCTTGGATTTTTTCAAGAGTATCCTAGTGCTTCACATCGTTAGTGTATGCTTGACCTGGACCATTTGATGGCCAACACGACAGCTCAGTGACTATCGCTGTGCTGTGCAGATACATGGATTTGGGTCTGTGTCTGTGGGAGTTTGCGCATTCTCCCCGTGCTTGCATGCGTTTTCTCCAGGTGCTCCAGTTTCCTCCCACATCCCAAAGATGCGCTTTTAGGCTAATTGGCAAAACAAATTCTCCCTAAATTGTCTCGAATTTGGTTTTTAATCCACAGATCTATAAACATAGACAGGGATCACGGGTAGAGGTGGGAACATCAGGGTGGTGGCGTAGGCTCGTTGGGCCGAAGGGCCTGTTTCCCGTGCTGTTTTTTTGTTCTTTGTTCTTTGTACTCAGCTCTCTCAGTAGAGTATGTTTTCCCTTTCTAAGGCTGGCAGAAACTTATTCTACATATTTATACAGTACTGCTAATTACACACAAGGCTAGATTTTTCAAGAACAAAATGCACACTTTAAACATCCCCCACTGTCAGACTCCGAGGTACACACTCAAACTGCACTCGCTTGCTAGAGAACTGTCACGTGGAATAGAAAGTCAGAGGTCAAGTATTGGCGCCAAAACCATCTGACCTCCAAGGTTCATTTTCAAATACCATCCAAAATCAAATCATGTTAACTCTAGCTATATTTCAAGTATTGGAGATAAATATCCCACAACATTTCAGCCAAACAAATGTATGAAGTACCTAAAGCTACCAGAAACTGTGCAAGAGCTGTCCACTCTTGGATCTATGTGTTTACAAAAGGTATCCATATTGAGTTTCATGGATAACGTGCAGTTTTCTTGTTCTGATTTGTCAACAAATTTTAACAAAAGATCACAGCATATGAAAAGACCTGTAGAACTACATCCTTTCCTATGCTCGCCATTCCTATAGTATTGAGCAATCCATTTGCCACACATTGCCTTGATATCTTGGAAGTATTATTACCCAAGTTCCCCATTCTGATCCAACTGGGTCATGTTTTTCCATTAATCCAATAATCCCAAGACCTGTTCCTTATCCCTATAAGTATCTTGTCCATTTACCCACACAATTTAAGCTTTCTTGTCATTTTTAAACAATGCTCTGCTATCTTAATTGCACCTGTTATTTTGATCATTCATACATTTTGAGAAGTACCTTCTGGGGTCCTATTGAAGATCACTTCTGAAAATGTTGCAGAGGATCTGTCCAGCACAGTCTCACACAGACTTTCTGACTTCTGTTTGTTGGTCAACTTTGGTTCCATTTTAGTATATTCTTGGCAATACATATTGTACCTGTATTCCCAAAAAAGCTGCAGTGAGACTTCTTCTGACATCATAGCATTCTGATTTGCAAAGAAGTTGTAAGTTTATTCATTAATGTCACAAATACACTTACATTAACACTGCGATGAAGTTATTGTGAAAATCCGCTTGTCGCCACACTCTGGTGCCTGGTTGGATATACTGAGGGAGAATTTAGCATGACCAATGCACCTAACCAGCACGTCTTTCAGATTGTGGGAGGAAACCGGAGCATCTGGAGGAAACCCACGGTGACACAAGGAGAATGTACAAACTCCGCACAGAACATGACCCAAGCTGGGAATCGAACCAGATCCCTGGCGCTATGAGGCAGCAATGCTAACCTCTGTGCCACCATACTGTCCTGTTTATGTTTAAATGATGCACATTTGTGTGGCTCATGCTTACTTTTGGTGGGTCTGTGAACAAGACCTTGCAGGTTAATACTGTAAACAGCCAGAAATGGTTTGCACCTGAGTGGATAATTGAGCTACTCATTTTCAATTACCTGATGCCTGGGATTAAAAAGCAAAAAGCACTTGGTTTCCAGCCATCTTCAGCTGAATATCATTAATTCTGATGAACTGAAATGTAAATATGAATTTAGCAGAAGGTTACATTTAGAACTTGCAATGCAGTAAATGAATATCTTCACCTTCTGGACAGTAATCCAGCCGAGTGGATTGGTTCACCAATTATAGAATCCAAAATGTATGCGAGTGATCAGATCTGCCACATGCCTGTCTAGGGAATAAAAATAAATATCTAGTATGGTATACTACACTGAACCTCCTTTCACTTCTGTACCTCTGGTGACGCGCAGCTTGGGCTTTAAGGATTCAAAGTCACAACTCTTCTCTGATATCTCAAAAATATTCATAAAAGCACCAACAAGAGGAACACAGCAATATATGATTGTGCAATTAAAGGTAATTGGTACCTGAAATTGGCACTGCTGCTTCACAGCGCCAGGGACTCAGGTCCAATTCTTGCCTCGGATCACCACCCCTGTCAGTGTGGGGTTTGCACGTTCTTGCGTGGATTTACTTCAGGTATTCTGGTTTCCTCCCACAGTCCAAAGATGTGCTGGTTAGGTTGATTGGCAATGCTAAATTGAACCCTTTCAGCCCAAGCTGCGCGTCATCAGAAGCATGGAGGTGAAAGGAGCTTCAATATAGTATACCATACTGAATATTTATTTTTATTGCCTAGACAAGCATGTGGCAGAATTGATCACCCACACACATTTTGGATTCTATAATAGGTGAACCAATCCACTCAGCTGAGTTACTGTCAGGGGGACGAGCAGTCTAAATAGGTGAGGTTAGGGGAATAGAACCTGGGTGGGATTGTAGTTGGTACAGACTCAATTGGCTAAATGGCTTTTCTCTGCACTGTAGGGATTCTATTCTATGATTCTATCTCAAGGATTTGAACCCTGCATCTGGCCTCTGTTCACACAGATTTGGAAAAGGGCATGACATTAACACCGGATACAAAAATGTGAAACAATGTTCTAATCCCCAGCACTCTCATTACTAGTGTTTGAGGCCCTGCTGAGTAAACACTGGTTGTCTTGGATAGGTGTCAGCCTTGACTCATTAGTGACACTCTCACCTCTGAATCAGCTGTAACAAGCTGAAGCCCCATTCCAAGATCCGAGCACATTAGGGTTTCATTACTGATGGAGAACTGCGCCTTCGGAAGTACCATCGACTGGATCCAACTTTCAACCAGGATCATATCTGCCGATTCAAGTAGTCATAAAAGATCCTGTGACAGGTTTTAAAAAGAAAAGCAGACATTTCTAGTCTCCCAGCTAAACTTTCATCAGTCAGCCAACATCACCAATACAGATTGACTAATCTACCTCCTATCCATGTTTGACGCCGCAAAGTTCTATTGTGTTGTTAATTGCAGGATTAGTGAGACCAAGTCTAATACTGCTGCACCATCAAACCAGGCAAGCAAAACAAGAGTTCTTCCAGCATTTTTGCTTTGTCTGTGACTATTCAATTGTTGCCATTTCCTTGGTAGGCAACACAATTTGAAACCTCCACTTTCCAAACCTCGTCATTTTACCAAGGCATCCCTTAACTTTGCAAGAATATAGGATCATGAGGACAAAGTATCATTGACGTTTACCACTGTTGATTTGAAAGTGGCAATTTTCAGATTGTGAATTATTACTGTGACAAGGAAGAATAGGTTTGAATCATTCAACAGCAAAAGGTTGAACTGGCAGCATGCCCAGTCAGGATATAAAAATTACACAGAAGAGAGACAGCAGAAGACATGCACTCTCTTTTCTGCATCGCTTACAGTTACATTTCTATTGAAGCCTTCATGTTTATGTTTTCAACTCCAGCCAGCCTACTTCAGGGAGATGACAGCCTGGCAAGCAGCCAGCTTGGGTAAGAACTTAATGACTTTTGAAATATCATTTTTTTTCAATACCCAAATGGCTCAAATATTTGTCAAAAATAATCACCCAGCATCCCTATGATAAGCAGTCACTTGCTGTTTTCTGTTCTCATTCACTGTCAGTGCTCTGTTTCTCCTCCAAGGGCATAATTGTTCCACTTCAATTGTACATCTGCATGAACAGAGATATGGTTAAGCTGTTGTGAACATTACAGTTTAGCATGCATTTGGCAACAGGTTTACCAGGTACCCTCTTAGCAAAATATTTTTTGGGGATGTTTTCTTGGAGTGTGATTGTTAATAAATGCATTAAAGAATCTCTGAAAACATATAATTGTTAAATTAATGTATTATGTACAATAATCATTATATATTATTATGTAACAAACTAAAATAAACTTTACCACAGAAAGTCAGAAAAATAATACAATTTACCTTATCTATCTTATTCTCTAGCATTTAGAATTAACAGCTTGGAATCCCTACAGTGCAGGAGGCCATTTGGCCCATCAAGTCTGCACCAACAACAATCCTACCCAAGCCCTAATCTCGTAACCCCATGTTATTACTCTGCTAATCCACTAACATTAAGGGGCAATTTAGCATGACCAATCAATCTAATCCCTCACATCTTTGGACTGTGAAAAGAAACCAGAGCACCAAAGAAACCCATACAGACATGGGGACAACACCAAATTCCATACAGTCATCCGGGACCGGAATTGAACCTGGGTTCCTGAGGCAGCAGTGTTAACCATAGTGCCATCCCTGAATAAAATAACTTCCATTGCATTCTTAATAATAAAAAATATTATTCTGAAATAAAGATGCTCAATATATATATATTATATATGTATACACACATACACATGCACAACTATTTGCATTAAATGAAACAATATAAACATGTTATATAAATATATGTAGATGTACATACATAAGTATTAGCTAGATAATGCATACATTTCAGTTGCTATCTACGATCTGAGCTGAAGTTTCAACTGTCTTCCTACTTAATTGAAATGTTTTGTTTCTTATAAATTTTTAAGGCAGAGTTTTTCACCCTGGAGACCAAGTAAGGTTGCCAGCTGGAAGCATAATTCCCACTGGGTGATGAAATTTGGATTTTCACACCCAATTTTCTACTTTCCATCTCATTAATGATGCATCATTGACAGCTTGTTAACTCTCTTGGCAGGGCAGGCAGTGATTCATTGTCCTAACATCACCTCAGGGGGTCAAAGGTCCTGCCATCATATTTAGTTGGTGCCTTCATTCACTCCCTGCAGGCTAGGTGTGTTCTGATGGCCTAAATTAGCATGTGGAACAAATGTACTAAATTCCCTGCTCCATGGTTTAGAATAAAGAACAATACAGCACAGGAAGAGGCCCTTCAACCCGCCAAGCCTGCACCAATCATTTGTTCCTAACTAGACCATCCGTTTGTATCCCTCTATTCGCAGTCTGTTCATATGGCTATCTAGATAAGTCTTAAATGATCCTAGTGTGTCTGCCTCAATCACATTGCTTGGTAGTGCATTCCAGGTCCCCACCACCGTCTATGTAAAATACATCCTCTGCATACCTGTATTGTGAGTCTTTCCTTAAGGATTCTCTTCCGGGCCTGCTCAAAAAGAAGCAGGTTCTTTCTGAGAGATGGAGCAGGAGGCCCAACCACCTGAACTGCCAGCCTAGTAGGAGGTTGCCAGGGAAGTCAGTGACCATGCAGGGAAATCACTATTGCCCCATTGTTCAGGAAGCGAACAAATGATCTGGTGTACTCCACAAAAGTATGTGAACCTTCTACTCACTTCAAACTCACCCTCTCATAAAAGCATCAGGCAGACTATGGAAAAAGCCTACAATGGTGTTACACATTACCAATGTGGCAGAGGAAGAGTTAACAAAGGATTGGGTACAGTACTGCCTAAAGCGTAATGCAAAGGAGCACATGACCTGAGTCAATCTTGGACTGGATAGAGAAGTGTGTGGAACCAAGCACGGAGACAGCTCCTAGCTTAGATCTTATCATGAACAGTTGCTAGTAGTTACTAAACACTTACTGCTAAACTAATAAGAAGTAGAATGAATTTAAAAAATCTTTTAAGTCAGCAGCAGTCAGAATGGCCATTTTAAAAAACACAATGAACTTGCCCCAGTTCCAGGCTGAAAGTGCAGCAACTGAGCTCTCTCTGCACAAAAGAAAGATAAAATCAGCATTTTAAACCCCAGCAGAAATTGGCAATCGATGCTTGCAAGATCTGAAAGGCATCAGATATTGTGGGGAAGAAAGGTTAACTCCGGAGTCACTGCTGAAGATGTAAAACAGAAATCAAGAAAGCTATTAACGCAGGAGCCTGTCAAAATCGGTAAGTACCATTATGGATTTCCTCCCAGCATTTAAAGCTATTCACACATTAGAAATATTATGACTATGGATCAAAAATCTATTATATCAGACCAATTCTGACTCATCCAAGGCCCAGACCAGCCATAATCAATATCCTGGAAGGTACTGTCAAGGTGAACAGGAGGAATCTTATCTTCATTCCTCGAGGCGATTCTTGCATAATACGTTGGAGAGAAATTGGAGAAAATGACCACATTCAAAACATTCTCCTATTACCAAGGTTTACTCAGTGCAACAGAATCTAACACTCTTCCAACCGCTGTAAAGACAAGATCTGGAAGAATAAGAAGCTCACAGATCACCTGAACCTGTAAAACTAGAGGCTTAGGGTGGGGGGTGGGGGGAGGCGGGGGGGTTGGGTGTATGGCAAAGGAGCAGTAGAGGTAACGTAAATATGTTTGGTGAACAGGAATACAGTAGGAAGGCTGGGGGTGTAGTTATAAAGGTCTGGCATGGAAAATGTTAACATGGAATTGCATACAGTGCCACCCACAGTCTGATGTAAAGGAATACATGGCCTGATTCTAGAGGGCTGCTATGATGTTGTACCACCAGTACATGGTACATACTCTTGCAACTCAGCCAATGTTATCTACCTAGTACACTGCAGGAAAGGATGTCCCGAGGCATGGTACATTAGAGAGATCATGCAGACACTATGACAATGGATGAATGGACACCACTCGACAATCATCAGGCAGGAGTGTCCCCTTCCTGTTGGGGTACACAAGGCGGCCTTCAAGACACATGGCAATGCAGAATTGCTGAGCAGAAACTGATAACCAAGTTCCACACACATGATTTTGGCCCCAACCGGGATCTTGGGTTCATATCACACTATCTGTAACCCCCACAACTTTCCTGGAGTTGGACAATCTCGCTAACTGTCTTGGCTTGAGACAATACACACCTCTTTAATCTGTACTTAAACCTCTCTCCACTCGCATTGTCTGCACCTGTAAAGACTTGATTACCTGTTAAGATATGCATTTCAACTATTATGTTGTAAATTGAGTTGATGTCTATATATGCCCTGTTTGTGAAACAAATCCTGCACTCACCTGATGAAGGGGCAGTGCTCCGAAAGCTCATGCTACTAAATAAACCTGTTGGACTTTAACCTAGTGTTATGAGACTTCTTACTGTGTACTGGAGAGAAATGTGTGTAGAAGCAACAGAGATGCTCCGAGTTTAGACCTTTTCCTGGACATATGTATATAATTACTTACAGTTAATAAACAAATACTGCTAAGCTACATAAAACTCAGAATCTCTTTGTGAGACGTCTGCACAAGATCTTACAATTACCAGCAAATGGAACATAAGTACTGCATGTCTACCCACTACTTTAAGATCACCACCTCACATTTGATTCTGCAAAAAATAGTGCATTAATCCGTTACTGGGGAGGATTCAGCATATGCTGCAGGCCTACATGCTTCTGAAAAGCTTTTTAATCCATAGTGCTCACAGTCAATCCGTCTGTCTTTATACAGAACAAAATCACCAATTCCAAAGGAAGAAATCCAAGACCAGAAAGGGTATTCCAAAGCTGAGGACACTCTGACGCAAGTTTTTCAATTCCTCTCTGACCATAGGGGAAAAGCCAGAGGACTGGAAGATGGCAAAAATGGTTCCACTTTTCAAGAAGATGGTAGAAATTACAGACTATGAGTCTCACGTCAGTGGTAGGGAAAATATTGAAGAAATTTCTGAAGGACAGAATTAATATCCATTAAGAAAGGCATGGATTAACCAGGATGGTCAGCAGGACTTTGTCAGAGGGAGGTCATGCCTCACAAATTTGTTAGAATTTTTCGAAAATGGGATGGAGTGTGTGGATACAGGAAGTGTAGTTGATGTAATTTATTTGGATTTTAGCAAGGCTTTTGACAAAGTCCCAAATGGGAGATTGATTGAGAA
Organism: Sphyrna mokarran; assembly: GCA_024679065.1. Lineage (NCBI taxonomy): Eukaryota > Metazoa > Chordata > Chondrichthyes > Carcharhiniformes > Carcharhinidae > Sphyrna > Sphyrna mokarran. The sequence goes on from JAGIQG010000019.1 coordinate 28,189,014, forward strand.
GATTAAGGCATATGGAATTCAGGCCTCTGACACTCGGAGAACAGCTGGAGACCTGGCACCTGCAGACTCCTCGCCTGAAGATGAACCTCTGAAAGGGCCCTGAGGGAAATGGTAGAGATGTAAAGACAGGCAGAGGAAATTAGGCAAACTGTGACAAAGGATTGAGGAATCCATCCATGTTCTGTCTGATGTTGTGGTTCTGGCAATCAAGCACATTGAAGTCTCTACGGGATGAGTGGTGGCTGCCTGCAGTTTCTGCTGGATTTATGCTCAGACCAGCACACTACTGTTCTTGCCATCAGTGTGTTTCAGCAGTGACTAGGCGATGGGAGAATGGGGCACCTCAATCTCCCTTCCAGTGCTTCCTTGACTCAGGGAGTGACTCTCAGGGACTCAAAGACAGGAAGAGCACCAGACAAATACCCCAGAGGCATTCCCTCTGGACATGCCATGGGCATCCTGCCACTCGACTATCCCTCTGCCTGTAGCCCTATCAACTTCAGCAGGTCAGGCTGAGGAAGTTGCACCTGCCCCAGAGCAAAAGACCCTTACTAGACTAGAGCCAACAGGCTGTGGGCTCCCAGCCAATTACCAAAGTCTCCTCAGGTAACAGGATGTAGCAGTCAGCAGAATGCCTACACCTCTCCTGCAGATGTTGGGCCTGTATCTAGGTGTGGCAGTAGAGTCAGGAAAATTAACAAAGTTTGAAAATACATTAGTGGCATAAGTGTTTATTTGCTGTAAATAACCTGCATTATTGTAAATATGTTTCCCTTTTATCTCCCTTCAGGTTTGAGATATTGAATGGCTAATCAATGTTAGGTAAGGACCCATATTCCTTCAAGTATTTGTCCAAAATGAAATCCCAAAATATCTTCTGTCTAACTCAATCTCATCATAATGATTTGCCTTTAGTTCCACATCAGCGACATAAATAAAGATACTTTCTATATCAAAATGAAGGCTAGACAAGACACATGTAACCTTTATATTTAGGCTGACATTATGCGATTGCCTGAGAAATTTTCATCAAAGTTAGTGATTATCCTGATGCTATCACACTGAAGTACGTGGATGTAACCAATCAACTTTGAAATCATTTCACCCAAATGCACTCTGCAATTGCCTTCATTTTATTGCTGTGAAGTTTTGGTTAAAGTATGATTTGTCAGTGAGTTCCATACCTTTTCATGTCTCCATAGAATTAATTTATTTTCTGTGTTTAAGTTTAAATGTTCTTTCTTTATTAATCTGTACTCTTTCATGCATGATGCAGAGCAGTGGAAGTTGGTTCCACTCAGTGACAGTATGAAAGGGGCAGCACAGAATCCGAGTAGTTAGCACCACTGCCTCATAGCATCAGGGACTTGGGTTTGATTCCCAGCTTGGGTCACTATCTCTGTGGAGTTTGCACATTCTCCCCATGTCTGTGTGGATTGCCTCCCTTGCTCCGGTTTCTTCCCACAGTCCGTAAGAAGTGTTGGTTAGGTGCATTGTCCATACTAAGTTCTCCCTCAGTGTACCCAAACAGGTACTAGAACGTGGCAACCAGATTTTCACAGTAACTTCATTGCAGTGTTAATGTAAGCCTACTTGTGAACTAATAAATAAACTTAGAAAAACTGACATTTGAAATGTCTGCCAGAGGGGAATTTGGGTGTATATCAGAGGTGAGTTCTCATCCTAATGAGCTTTACTGTGAGGATCATACTTTGATCCTGAACTGCTGCCTGGGGCTGATTCATGAAATTCCTCCAAAGTCTCAGAATACAAATCAATATCTAAATCATAGCGGCTCTCTCATTGGTTTAAGATTCTTAGAAATGATGGCTTTTGAGAGATCAACAATGTTGCTTCTGTCACGGAATGAAAGTGATGATCTGTCACATCTCCTGATGAGTGCTCAGTGGTGTTGATGAAGAGAATAACTTCTTATTGACTGTTGTGTCAAGAATTGCCTAGACCACTTCACCCCAATGCCACGTCAATGCAGGAAGTAAGTTTGGCATTCTTCTAATGAATGAAGGGTTAGGAGTGTTTGTCAATAATTATATGATTGTCCTACTATGCTCTGTGTGAATAATGCTGTTTTAACTTCCAGCATTGGATACACACTGTCATGTTACTGATCACTGCATCTTGATGACCAGTGGCATCTCAGGACTTCTGCATTAATCATACTTGAGAACTGATGTTTGGAGATATGATGCTGTCTGGATGCATGCTATGTTGTGAAAAGTAATACCACAGCAGACTCATGATCCCTAAGCTGTTATGCTTTAAAAATTGACCCCCTCATTAGGGTAGAAGGTGACTTATGATTCCTTGGTGTTACAAAACCCGTACTATAGGAGAGGCACCAGGATAAGCTATGGCTCTCTCTCTCTCCAGATTATGCTTGTAAAATAAAGTTCTTTTATTGAAAAGCTCACAGATTCAGAGTGACTGTTTTCACCACAACAGACAGACAAACAAGTCAAGAATTATGGGGGAAACACAAAAAAGTAGAGTTGAGATAACAAACAAATCATCCATATTAGCTAATAGCAGAGCAGAGTAGAAGAGCTGAATGGAATAGGCACATAAAGGGCATAGCTGCGTTTTGAGACCGAGAAAGAAAAAAAGAAAATAATGCCACGTGGAGAAACAAATGAGCTATTGCTATGGAGAAACAAGGCACTTGTAAGAGTTTGGTGTTCTATTCAAAAGAAAGAGGATAGATCGATGGGATTTTGGGAGATTTGAGGAATACAGAGTAATCAAGTCGTATCTTGCAGGTGAAAGTCAAATTGGAAGACTTAAGCTAAGTGGAGCAAATATTCAAGGCACAGTGGATGGCTTGACTTCGCTAGTGAGGAGAGAAGTGAAGCTGCTGAGAGTAACTCTGGACTTGTTCTTGGAACTTGTTTCTCTGCTATTTTACCAGAGGCTTGAATTCAATTAAAATGTAAATTCTCAACCACAGGAGATAAACTATAAGTCACAGCCATCATGGTCTCATATTTGACTGATCACTCTACGTTTATGCCAGGCACACATTGACACTAGGAAGGTATTTTTCTGTGCTTTGGGAATGAAAAGTATGACAAATAGGAAGTCACGATAACAAGATCTGAAATTAAATATTATTCAGTGCTACAGACTTACGTAATAATTTTCATTTGAAAACTAAACTTTTTTTTTAATCTGCTGAAACTTAAACTACTCTCACGAATGAATTTGTGTTAAAACCTGACACTAGTCTTATTCATGACATTCATCTTGCTGAAGTGAAGCCCATTAACAAAGGATATGAAGTGGAATATAAATTTCATTTCTTGTGATTCTGGATGAAGAGAAATGAATTGCTGCAATACAATAACAGATTTTCAGACAGTACATAACAGGTAATGCATGACAGCACAGTTGTTGTGAAATGGTAAGAAGATTTTGAACCAATATGCACACTCCACACCTTCCTTCTATTTATTTTGCTTCACAGTTAATCTAATTTAGGATGAGATTCCAGCAAAATGTGAAATAATAGTTCAGATAAAAATTTATTTCTCAATATTTGGCCTCGTAGTAATGCAGAATTTTTATTTATGTAATATATATGTGTATGGCTGATTTCATTTAAAGAGAAGGGATTCCTCATACTGTTTTCACATGAGTTTTGCATCATATCCTGTGACTTTACTTCATCGACAAAACCTATGTAGGAAAGATTGGTGTCAGAATTAATCCAGTTATCATTTGGGTCATGCCCTGATTTCTGTCACTTTAATAACAACTGGTTCAAGAGTCCCCAAAGTCTTGTGGCTTATGATCTAATAAATCTTGTCATCTCATGACAGACTCCTGAAAATGATAAGAAAATTGAAAAGGTTTCTCAAAAGTTTTTCTGGGAATATAGGAAAATATTCAGGAAGGAAAACAATGTCTCTTAAGCATACAGAATCTCTACTGTATTACTATTCCATCCATCAAGTTTGTATCAACCACAATCCCATCCATGTCACAATCCTGTAATTCCATGCATTTATCCTGCTGGTCCTCTTAACACTAGGGTTAATTTAGCATACCAATCAACCTAATTCATGCATCTTTGGATAGTGAGAGGAAACCAAAGCGCCAGGAGGAAACCCACACAGATGCAGGGAGAACATGCCAACTCTACAAAGACAGTGGAGACAAGGCTGGAATTGAATCTTAGACCCTGGCCCTGTGAGGCAGCAGTGCTAACCATTGCGCCACCATGCTTCTTGTTTGAAATGGAATATAAACAATAACTTAATTTATAGGAGAATTTTATGTAAGAAGAAGACTCCACAAAACTAATATTAGGAGGAGAAACAACAGCTAAATCAAAAGTTCGAAAACACAGGAACATAGGAATTAGGAACAGAAATAGAACAATTTAGCCCCTCTAAGGGCTCTGCCATTGAATCAGATCATGGCTATCCTCTCCTTGGTCTCAAATTCACCTCCTTATGTTCTCTAAACCCCTTCTCCCATTTCTTTATTAGAAATATATCTATTTTTTTTCTTGAAACCACTTAATAATTCAGACTCCAGTGCACTATGAGACAGCAAGTTCCACAAATTCACCATTCTCTACGAGAAGTAGATCTTCGTCATTTCAGTTTTAAATCTTCTACCTCTCAACCTATATCTGTAATCTCTTGTGCTGGGGGGAAGGGAAAACATTTGGTCTGCATTTGCTTTAATCAATCCCTTTTAGTATTTTAAATACTTTAATCAGATCCCCTCTCATCCCTCTAAACTCCTGCAGGTATTAATTCAAACAATTTAATCTCTCTTTATATGTCAACCTTTTTATCTCCAGAATCAATGTGGTGAAGAAGAGTGAAGTAGAGATTGGAGGTGAGAGTGGTAGAGAGATGAAGATGGCAGATTAGGGACAGACTTCCAGAGATTAGGAATTAACAGTTGAAGAAATAGCTTTGGCTGATAAAGTAAGGGAGGATGTAAAGCCTGGATATTGTCCATTTCTTATTGCTTTTGAACATGGACTGCTTTAGTATTTGAGATGTCGTGAACATTGTGCAATCATTGGCGAATGTCTGACCTTATAACAGAGGGAAGGCCATTGATGAAGCAGCTGAAGATTGTTGGGCCTAGGACACTTCCCTAAGGGACTCCTGCAGAGATGTCCTGAAGCTGAGATGACTGACCCTCCATAACCACAACCACCTTTGTATATACCAGGTATGATTCTAACCAGTGGAGTGTTTGCTCCTGATACCCATTGATTCCAGTTTCGCAACAGCTCTTTGATATCACATTCTGTCAAATACAGCCTTGATGCCAAGGACTGTCACTCTCACTCACCTCGCCTCATCTCTGGAAGTCAGCTCTTTCTTTCATGTCTGGAACAAGGCTGTAATGAGGTCAGGAGCTGAGTGATCCTGGCAAAACCCAAACTGGGTGTCACTGAGCAGGTTATTACTGAGCAGCTGATGCTTAATGGCATTGTTGATGACCCCTTCTATCACTTTACTGATGATCGAGTGTAGACTAGGCGGTAATTGGCCAAGTTGGATTTGTCCTGCTTTTTGCAAACAGGACATACCTGAGCAATTTTCCACATTGTTGGGTAGATGCCAGTGTCATAACTGTACTGGAAGAACTTGGCTGGAGAAGTAGCAAGTTCTGGAGCACAAGTCTTCAGTACTATAGCCGGAATGTTGTCAGGGCCCATTATCTTTGCAGTATCCAACTTTTTATTGATATCACAGGGAGTGAATCAAATTGGCTGGAGACTGGCATCTGAGAGACTGAGGACTACTGGAAGAAGCTGAGATAGTTCATCCACTCAGCACTTCCGGCTGAACATTGCTGCCAATATCCCAGCCTTATTTTTTGCACTGATGTACTGAGATCCTCTATCATTGAGGATGGAAATATTTGTGGAGCCTTCCTTTTCCAGTGAATTGTTTCATTGTCCTTCATCACTTATGATTGGACGTGGCAGGACTGCAGGGCTTAGATCTGATCCATTGTTTGTGGAAATGCTTAGCTCTGTCTATCACTTGTTAAGAGTTCAGGTGGAATGTAAATCGGGAGAAGGTTACACAGATGAGGAGGAGAAAGGCCACAAACACAAGATGTACATTTTATAATTATCAAAAAGTAAAGTATTGCAAGTACATGAAGTTTGAATAAAAGCAGAAAGTAATGTAGATGGTTAGGTGGCATCTGTGAGGAGAGAAACAGAGTTAATGTTTCAGGTCAATGATCTGGTGTCAGGACTCAATTCTGATGAAAGATTATTGACCTGAAAGATATAATTCTGTTTCCCTCTCCATAAATGCTGCCAAACCAGCTACATATCTCATCATGTTCTGATGTGTTGGGGATCAGGGAGCAAAGGCAGGAGTGATAGATACACAGAGTTTAATGCTGATAGGATACAAGATCAATGTCATTGTTTATGTTTCATATGAATGTCTATTCACCCCCTTCATCCAATCTTATCAGCATATTCTTCTAATTCTTTCGTACGTTTAATGAATTTTCCCTTAAATACTTCCATGCTATTTATCTCAAACATTCCTTATGGTAACCTGTTCTACATTATCACCACTCTTTGGGGAAACAAACTTTCTCTGACTTTCCTATTGGATTTATTAATGACTAACTTACAAATATTACAGTTTTGAACCTTCTACAAGTGTAACCATTTCCTTCACATTTACCCAATCACATCCTTTCAAGATCTTCAAGGCTATCAGCCTTCTCTTTGATGGAGAAAAGAGGCCCAAGTTTTTCCAACCTTTCCTGACAGGTGTAATCTCTCAATTCTGGTATCATTCTAATGAACCAATTTTGTACTTTCTCCATTGTCTTTATTTCCTTTATATAAATATGGAGAACAGAAATATTTAGTGCTTCAAGTATGGTCTAAAAAAGGGTTTGATAGAAGTTTACAACAACTTTAGAAATGAACTTGAGTGTTTTGTTTACAAAGTTAGCGGCCCTATTAATCTCTCTCACTATTTTAGTGATTAATGTGCCTGTAGCCCTAGATTCCCAGGCTCATCTACCTCATTTAGGTTATCGTTCAAGCAGTATAAACCCTCCTTATTGGTCCCAGCAAAATCACCTCACATTTAAGAATACTTAAATCAATTTGCCAGTTACATTCTTATTCTACAAGTATGTTAATATCATCTGTTACTTTTTTCCACAGTATTAATACCCCTGATTCAGTCATCCACAAATTTTGAAATCAACATTTCTGATTCCTAAATTAATATAAGTTATAACCAAACACATAGCTGTATGAATGCTACTTCCTATTTTTTGCCAGCTACTCCAGTTCTCATAAAACTTTGGGACATCATTGTACATGTAGTTCACATGATATCTTCCTACATGTGCACATGCAGTAATATTCAAGGCTGGGTTTTCCTTCCTTGGGTAAAAGTTACACTTTTTGAATCACAAACTCTACCTAGGGGAGACAGTCACTGACCCAAGGTTTCCCATAGGGATCTTCATCCAATTAAAGAGGGTAGGAAGGCTCCTGAAGCCATAGAGCCAATCGAACACCCTCCAGCTTGAATAGGAAAGTCAGAGAAAGGTTATAATGAATGGTAATAAATGAAAGTGCTTCAAGATGTCAACATGGAGGCAACCTTTCTCCAACTTGTTTAAATCTTCAAGTAAAAAAGATAACAGTGCCAGGCCACCATTGTAGGAGAGGGAAGGTTCTCTATAGAATGACACTTGACTTCTTACACCCAGACAGGCAGGGAGGGCCTTTAAGTGCAGCCTGACGTCATGTACCTGTCTCCAAGTATTTAAACTGGCCGCAGCTTGAGAGAAACTGGAGGCTGCCTAGAATATCCCAGTTCATCTCATTTATTTGGCCTTAATAAGTTCCTTAACAAGCTGTTTGGAAACTCTGTTGGCTTAAACATGCTCCACAAAAATGGCAAGCATCCGGAATGTATCAGGAAATCAAGTTATCAACTCTATCTCCATTTCTACCCTAATAGGTCCCAAAAATTCAGCTGTCAATGCTTTGCAAAAGAATCAAAGCAATATTTGAACAGACAGATATAATTATTCAGATCATACAGATATCAGCAATATAGTTCCTGAATTGGTCTGGAGTTCTTAATCCATGCCTGTCAGTCCTTATTTCTCGAAATACAATGAATCAGATTTCAAGATTATGCAATGTAAACACAAACTTTCACCTGCATTTTATATCAACTAAATATGTATATTTGACCTTGATCTTGATGGCAAAGATTTTAAAAGTAATAAGAAATCTTAAATGGGAATAAATTGCATTTTTAAAAGTTGAATAGTGTACATGGACTTTAGTAAGGCGTTTGATAAGGTCCCACATGCAAGGCTTCTGGAGAAGGAGAGAGGGCATGGGATCCAAGGGGCTTTGGCCTCGTGGATCCAGAACTGGCTTGCCGGCAGAAGGCAGAGAGTGGTTGTAGATGGGTCTTGTTCCACATGGAGGTCGGTAACCAGTGGAGTGCCCCAGGGATCTGTTCTGGGACCCCTGCTGTTTGTCATTTTCATAAATGACCTGGATGATGAAGTGGAGGGATGGGTTAGCAAGTTCGCCGACGATACAAAGATCGGTGGTGTTGTGGATGGTCTGGAGGAATGCCAAAAGTTGCAGCGGGACATAGACAGGATGCAAGACTGGGTGGAGAAGTGGCAGATGGACTTCAATGCAAATAAATGTGTAGTCGTCCATTTTGGCAGGAATAATGGGATGAAGGAGTACAATATAAGGGGTAGGAGTCTTAGCTGTGTTGTAGAGCAGAAGGATCTCGGGGTCCAGGTCCATAGGACTCTTAAATCGGCCTCGCAGGTGGAGGAAGTGGTCAAGAAGGTGTATGGTGTACTGGCCTTCATTAATCGAGGAATAGAGTTTAGGAGTCAGGAGGTAATGATGCAGCTCTATAAGACTCTTGTCAGACCCCAGTTGGAGTATTGTGCGCAGTTCTGGTCGCCCTATTATAGGAAGGATGTAGAGGCTATTGAGAGGGTTCAGAGGAGATTTACAAGGATGCTGCCTGCATTGGGAGACAGGCCTTATGAAGATAGGTTGAGGGAGCTGGGACTCTTCTCACTGGAGAGACATAGGTTGAGAGGTGACCTGATAGAGGTTTATAAAATGTTGAGAGGGAATAGATAGGGTGGACTCTCAGAGACTATTTCCCTGAGCTGAAATGGTCACTACGAGAGGACACAGATTTAAGGTGCAGGAATGGAGATGTCAGGGGTAGGTTTTTCACAGAGGGTGATGAGTGAATGGAACCGACTGCCGTCGGAGGTTGTTGAGGCAAACTCACTGGGGTTTTTTTTTTTTAAAAAGACTTCTGGATGAGTAAATGGAAAAGAATAGGATAGGGGGTTATAGATAGGTCTGTGGATTGGTAGATGTGATCGGCGCAACTCGTGGGCTGAAGGGCCTGTTTGTGCTGTATTGTTCTATGTTCTATGTAAGCAATTTTGTAAAGATTAAAAAAAAGAGTCAGACAGAGGTGGGTTTTCTCCCCAGATTTATTCAATTTGCTCTATGAAAATATGATTAGAAAGACTGAAGGTCTTCCTTGATCATTAGTTGGAGGTTACAACTTTAATAAGATACAACACTGACATTTTTTTTTACTGCAAAATCTAAAGAGAAACCACAAAAAAAATCTGGATATAATGGATGAAAGTGAAAGCAAAAGGACTGAGCATAAAATGGTAGGAAACAAAATATCTGGCATTTTCTGAAAAGAAAATGAAACCAGAATATCAGATCACTGAAGAATGAAGTAGACATTTTTGTGACCCTGGAAAATTGTTAACAGCATATGAAAAATGCAACCAAGAAACCGGACAGAGGATTGGAATGGACAAAGATGCATTTTAAAAAATGAAAAAGATTATAATCAACACATAATTAAAACAAGGCTGAGAATCCTGCAATGCTACATGCTCATCTTGATGCACAGAAGCAAGTGCTTTACAATTAGTGAAGAAATGCAGAGAAGAATTGATGCAGCAGAGTTGTAGTTTTAATAATAGCCATGGTTTATTGAGATTACTAGCCCCAGGAATCCCAACAGTGGATTGAATCAGGCACTGGGCCTAAAACAGGTTTCCAGCCCACCACACTGGCCCCGATCAGGTACACGCTTAGACCAGATGGAAATGCGATGAGTGTGCAGAAATTCTCATCTGTATTTAACTATTAGGGTGGAAGCCCACTTCCACAATTCACCTCACCACACCCCCTTCCCACCCCCCCCAAAGCAGGAAGTTCACTGAGCAGGCTTTAGTGCAGTCCTGACAAACTTGGACCTTGTGGTGCTTCATATCTGTTAGGGGGTTCAGGGAGGTAAGTGCCATGCCATGAGACCCCCAGCCAGGGTGAGAATCCTGAGGTTAAACCCTTCCTGAGCCCAATCCAGGGTCCCTGGGATGACCCTCCATCAACAGATTGACAGTGGCAGGGGGGCACATGGCACAGCACTTATCTGCCTGGGCCTTGCCCTCCCCCACTCAGAATACAAAGCATCAGGTCAGGGTTTGTCACTGCCCAGATGCCAGGGGATAGTGCAAGGTTGTCACTGCTGAAGGCTGGGGCCTGACGTAGGGGGAACCTAGGTGGAACCCAAAGCTGGGGGAGTGGGATGATCTGAAGGATAGTCTGAAAAGGATGGGGCCTGTGGGGACCCCATCTCAGAGTGTCACTCTCTTGTGGGAAGTGGGGGTTAAGGCCTCTGACAATGAGGAGGGGTGCGCACTCTTGAGCCTGTGTGGTGTGCAGGGGGCTTTCTTTCTGTGATACAGAGAAAGATACTCCCCTGTGCAGAGGGGTTGGAGGCATTCCCCTTGTCAGCAGGGTTTGCCATGTCCATTGTTCGGAAGGGGGGTGTTGTCCATCAGCACAGAAATGGGGCATTCTTTATCCCTGAAAAAGCCAGGCTGGCTGGAGTGTTTAATGTTCTGAATAGTTAGATAGGTGGGAGAATGCCACCTGACAGGCACTGCTAATGCCAGCAGGAAACGCTCTTGTTTTCCAGGGCACTGAGAGTGAATCACATCCTATGAATATTTTGGTTAAGTCACATTGCCAATAAGGGGTGCTAGTCTGAGGAATTCTGCCGATCAATTTCAGGAAGAGAGAGACAGTTGGAATTTCCTGGACATACAATAGGAACTTAGGATTTGGAAAGACTGACGCCGATTAAAAGATCAGTGTTAAAACAGATCGAAGTAGACAAAGCATGAACTGTTTAAAGAGCCTCAAACTGAATGAATATACCACCAATCAAGATGATCCATTTCTGCAGCAGGATGGAAGTCTATGGTCACCAATGCTCTCCCAGGACATACAACCTGAAGATGAAGAAACAAACAAATATAAATCATAAAATGTTTTTAAAATTCCAGTATCTTGCATACTGAAAAGTTTCAAAGCCATAAATATGACTCCTGTTCCAAATCAGATGACTTATTCTCACTGAAGGTATAGCTGATGGGCAAGAGTATCTTTAACATATTAAAAAGATCCAATTTTGACCATCAAAAACTGAGGCACTTCCTGCCATTTATATTTTGTGCAATATAACAATTCTGTATGGGTTCACTATTCGTAGAATCCCTACACTACAGAAGGAGGCCATTCGGACCATCAAATCTGTACCAACCACATCCCACCCAAGCCCTATTCCCATTTACTCTAACCTCCTCTCATTAGGGTCAATTTAGCATGGCCAATGCACCCAAGCATCATATTTTTGGACTGTGGGAAGAAATCAGAGCACCTGACAGAAACCCAAAACAGACACGGGGAGAACAAGCATATTCTACACAGACAAAGCTAGGAATCGATCCCAGATCCCTGGTACTGTGAGGCAGCAGTGCTAACCACTGTGCCACCCAACATCAATGTTTAGAGCAAAAGCTAAATCTTGTAGCAAAATTTTCTTCAATACCTGCAAGATCAGACCCAAAGCTTTTCAAATTGATTTAGTAGACTGAGATAGTAATAAACAGTTGCAAAAATAAATCCCTCTTAGATTTTCTGATAATTTTTTTTTCATTTTTTTTCTCTAATAGCTTTGCTTCCTTCCATAGCTACTGATTACTGATAGTTGATTGAGCTTTCTTTCAGCAGTAAGTGGGCCAGAAGATAGCATCAATTTAACAAAATATACACTTCAGTAATCACAAGCAAAACACTTAGAACAGCATTTGTCAAGCTCAATGTCCCTATCTACTCAGCATCCTTACTGAGATGCTGTGTGCTCCTGTACTGAAAATATCCATTCATCTTCAAAACTTTATAAAGATAACTCTAAGCTGATGTGTGACCTGGTGTATTTATGTTTCCAGTCATGAACACACTCACTTTCTACACTGCTATTATTTCCTTTTGTTGCTTTTATAGATTTCTCTGTTGTGGAAGAAAAAAGTGAACAAAGTAATAGGGAGACATGAGACAGACCTGACAGGCAATGCTTTTAATTCAAGGTTTGATTTATTACAACTCTTGCATAGAGCAGAGTTTGGGCTTGATTTTATCACTTTACGACTGACAGAAAGCCTCGAAGGTGGGTAAGTGGGCGGTTGAATTGAGCTGCTTACTTATCAGCTAAGATCACAGCCATTGCAATAACATAAGGGTTTTGGATTGATGAAGTGCCCACCTAAATTGGCAGAGTCATGGAAGTTTATACAAATCACAATTTCATTTGGACCCTGATGCAGAATTAATCAGGATGGATTGTTGAAGTCAATTTGTCTTTCCTGCTCTGCAGAATTAGACCCACAGCTGGTCTTCAGATAAGAGAGCCCCCTTCTGCTATGTTCTGCTTTGTGGGGCCAAGAAGAACAAGGTTATTCCTTCAGTCCACACAGAATCCCCACAGAAACATCATATACATAGAAATTGATGACAATTAAAGACAACTGATCTTCCTCTTGATAGCTGCTCAATGCTCTGGCCATAACAAATGCAGATTGGACCCTTGGCATTTCATAAAAGCTCCAGAGATTTTATGCCATGAGTATTCAATTCACCAGACCAGAATTCTGCCAAACTTAAAATCCACTCCTCAGAATTAAGAGTCACATTGGACTTGAAATATTAACTGTGTTCCTCTCTCCACAGATGCCACACAACACTGGGTTTTTCCAGCTCTTCCTATTTCTATTTCAGATTTTTAGCATCCAAACCTTCTTTAAGGCTCATTAATTTTCGTAATACCTCGCCATCATGCCTTTATCAAGCTATTATCCTCAAACTTGGCTGTAACTGCTGGAACTTGCTAACCAAAATTTTCTGTTCAGGGTTGCATAATTGCACTGAAAATATTGAAAAATTGGCAAGAAAGCTGTTATATTATCTCTTAGCCACTTTCATAGAATAGAATCATAGAAATCTTAGTGCAGAATGTGGCTATTTGGCCCATTGAGTCTGCACTGACTCAGACTGAACTAGATATTTTTCCACTGGCAACAATCTCATCCAGCCCCTATCCCAAATGAACCAAAGCGAGTGAATCACACCCTATAAATATTATCTTGGACAAGTCACATTGCCAGTGAAGAGGTACTAGTCTGAGGAACTCTGCTGATCAATATTAGGGAAAGACAATTGGAATTTCCTAAGCATGAAATAGGAACTTAAGATTTGGAAAGCCTGACGCCAATGGAGAAAGATCAATGGTAAAAGAGATTGAGGTAGAGGATGCTCCCCCCACATGTGCTTACCCTGCTAATCCCCCTAACCTATGCAGCTTGGGACACTAGGGAGCAATTTAGCACAGCCAGTCAATCTAACCCACAGGTCTTTGGACTGATGTAGTGAGACAGCAGTGCTAACCACTGTGCTACCCATACATTAACAGTTTCTCACATTAAAGTAATGCCCACATTCAGCTAGCAGGAGCTTAATTAAAATATCAGTCTGGGAGCTGAGCTGACTTGTAATCATTTTTCAACAATCAGCAGACTCAGGTGAAATCAATGTCTGCGAAGGTCATAGAAAATATACAGCAAAGTCCATTTTGAGATAGGCAAGTCATTGAGAAAAGTGTCAAAGAGATCATTAGACTGCTCTGGAGATAGTATCAAGCTATAAATAGAGGAATGGTGCAATTGTTTCCTTAAAGGACTTATTTCTTTTGAGGAGGCTTTGGAAAGTCAATCAAATTTACCACACTTTTTAAATCTTAAATTTATACTTGTTTTGAACCATTATTTAAATTTGAGAAACTTCATAAACCTTATAAAGCAAATAAAACTAAACTAAAAAGTTCTAACAGGAAATATATGCAAAACATACTGACCAAACTAGGCCCTGTTCAGTAGAATGGTTTCTAAATCCATCCAAATCAATCAGTGGATCTTTAGTCAGCAGTTCCAATGTATTTTCAAGTAAAATGATCATTAATTGTCATCAGACCAGTGGTTGCATTTAATTTGCAGCAATCAAGATAATTAAAACTTCATTACCAAAGTACTTTTTCAATAACCTTCATTGTTATAAATGTAACTTCTATTGCATTAGGCCACAGAACAGTTTTTAAAATGGATTTTCAGTGGGTATAAGACATTAGAACAGTTTTTCTGGGAGAACATTTTGCATATTTGAAGAAATCTCAGCTGGATTGTTCCTTTAATGATTCTGAAGAGTATTCATGAGAGCAAAGCTCTACATTCTTTAGAATTGAAACCACCAGCTCTCCCACCTTTTTGTATTTAACTACAGAACTAAACACTTAGAACAGTTGATCAGCGACATACCAGCAATATTAAGCAGGTGCTTTAGTCAGTACGCTGGCAGCCATCCTAGACTTCAGACTGAACTAGATATTTTTCACAAGATTTCCAGGTATTCTGCCAAAGTCACTCATTACAAGATTTTTTTGTTACTTTGAGCTAATATTTGCTTGAAAATCATTAAAAACATTGGTACCCATGTTGCCGAAGAGAAGATAATTATATTCCAGCTGTTGTCCAGGAAGATTTGTATCTCTCCTAGTGTTCCACAGCACCTCGCCCATCTTTAGGCTGTCCCAAATCAAAGCACAACTAATGGATTACAATTCAGTCTCCATTGAAATATAAAAACAAAGAACAAAGAAAATTACAGCACAGGAGCAGACCCTTTGGCCCTCCAAGCCTGCATCGACTGCAGTACAGCCTTCAAGGGACTGTATACCTCTATTCCCATCCCATTCATGTATTTGTCAAAATACCTACCCCAGCAGCAGGTTCCAGGCATTCAGCACCCTCTATAATAAAATTGCCTCGTACATCTCCGTTAAACTTTGCCCTTCGCACTTTAATCCTATGTCCCCTTGGGCTTCGCTGTATATTTGTTCTCATCCACTCTGGGAGAAAGCTTTTGACTATCCACTCTGCTCATGTCCTTCAATTTTGTAGACTATCAGGTCGCCCCTCAACCTCTGTCATTTCAGTGAGAACAAACCAAGTTTGTTCAAATTCTTTTCACTGCTAATACTCTCCATAGCAGGCAATATCCTGGCAAATCTTTGCTATACTCTCTCCAAAGCCTCCATATCCTTCTGGTAGTATGACAACCAGAATTGAATATTATATTCCAAGTGCAGCCTAACTAGGGTTCTATGAAGTTGCAAAATGACTTGACAGTTTTCAAACTCAATGCCCAGCCAATGAATACAAGCATGCCATATACCTTCTTAAAAATCTTCTCCATCTGCTTTGCCACTTTCAGTGACTGTGTACCTGTACACGCAGATCCCTTGGCTTATCAATATTCTAAGAATCCTGCCATTTACTGTATATTTCCTATCTCTATTAGACCTTCCAAAATTCATTACCTTACATTTGGCTAGGTTAAGCTTCATCTGCCATCTCTCTGTCCAAGTGTCCATAGAGCCATAGAGATTTACAACATAGAAACAGGCCCTTCGGCCCAACTTGTCCATGCCACTCCTTTTATTAACCCGAGCTTGTTCCAATTGCCCACTTTTGACCCATATCCCTCTATACCCATCTTATCCATATAACTGTATTTTTAAGAGGCAAAATTGTACCCACTTTTACAACTACTTCTAGCAACTTGTCCCAGATAATCACCATCCTCTGTGGAAAAAATGGACACTTTTGTATCTCTCCCTTCTCACTTTACACCTATGTTCTCTAGTTTTAGACTCCCCTACCTTTGGGAAAAGGTATTGACTATCTAGCTGATCTATGATTTTATAGATTTTTAAGACTACCGCTAAGCCTATGCTTCAAAAAAAAAAAGTCTATTCAGTCTCTCCTTACAACTCAAACCATCAAGTCCTGGTAGCAATCTAATAAATCTTTTCTGCATTCTTTCTAGTTTAATAATATCCTTTCTATTATAGTGACCAGAACTGTACACTATATTTCAAGTATGGCTTTACCAATGTCTTGTACAAGTTCAGCAAGATGTACCAACTCCTGTATTCAACATTCTGATCAATGAAACCAAACACACTGAATGCCTCTTCGTAACTCTGTCTACCTGTGACTCCACTTTCAAGAAACTATGAACCTGCACACCTAGATCTCTTTGTTCTCCAATGATCTATATTATGCTGTATCTTCTGACGATCCTCATCGCTATCTTCAATTCCACCAATGTTTGTGTGGTCTGCAAACTTACTAATCAAACCAGTTACATTTTTCAATGTAAAATCATTTATATATATTACAAAAGCAAAGGCCCCAACACTGATCCATGAGGAACACCAATTGTCACAGACCTCCATTCTGAAGTCACGCTCCCACTGCACCCTGTATTCCATGACTGAGTCATTTCTGTATCCATCTTATCAGCTCTTCTGATCCCACACAACTTCTTATTCTGTACCAATCTGCCATATGAAACCTTGTGAAAAACCCGGCTGAAGTCCATGTAAACAACATCTATTGCCCTGTACTCGTTCATCAGTTCCTCAAAAAACATGACCTCTCCTTCACAAAACCATGTTGCTTCTTGCTAATACATCCATTTATTTCCAAGTGGGAATAAATCCTATCTCAAAAGGATCCTTCCTAATAATTTCCTTACCACTGACATAAGACTCACCAGCCTGCAATTTCCTGGATCATCCTTGCTACTCTTCTTAAACAAAAAGAACAACAATGGATATTCTCCAGTCCTCTGGGACCTCCCCGCAGTAAGAATTTAGCAACACCAATTTATAATCCAACCGATTTATTTGATAGTAAAAACGCGAGCTTTCGACTCCTGTGTCTTCTTCAGGCAAATGCAGTGTTCTGGTCTGCAATAGCACACATCAGCACAGACAGTCAGAGATTGCTGATTAGAATGCGAATCCTTACATCTAACCTGCTATTCAAGTGTTAAAGTGGCGAACAATGTGTGTGAAGGGAATCCTGAGCATTGTTGGAGAATTGTGTGTTTTCTCCAGACAGCACAGTGAGTGAGGTTTTTGCTAACCCAGGCAAGTTACAGGGGTTACAGATAGTGTGTCATGAAGCCAAGATCCCTGTTAAGACCATCCTCATGTGTGCGGAGCTCACATGCAGCCAGTGAGGATACAAACATTTCTCCGAGGCTCCAACAATTTCCTCCCTTGCCTCTCACAGTATCCTGGGGTATATCCCATCAGGTCCTGAGGATTTGTTAACTTTAATGTTTCTCAAGAATCCCAATACCTTCTCTTTTTTGATCTCAACGTGACCCAAGCTATCATCAAGTACTTTTCTTTGGTTAATACTGATGCAAAGTACTCATTTAATATCTCACCCATTTCCTCTGGCTTGTACATAGATTCCCTCCCCATCCTTGAGTGGGCCAACTTCTTGCTTTTTATACATATAAAAAGCCTTGAGATTTTCCTTAATTCTGTGTCCAATGACTTTAATGACCCATTTAGCCCTCCTTACTCATTACTTAAGTTCCTATTTTCCTTGTATTCTACACTAGCTTTGTGAGTTCCCAGCCTCCTAGCCTTGACAAATGCTTCCACTTTCTCTTTCACTAGGCACACAATATCTCCAAGGTTCCCAAAATTTGCCATACATATCATTCATCCTTACAGGAATGTACTGGTCCCGAATTCCTATCAACTTACATTTGAAAATCTCCCACATACTCTTGATTTCCCCTCAAACATCTGTCGCCAATCGACATAATTCAGTTTCTGCCTAATATTGTTGTACTTAGCCTTCCCCCAGTTTAGCACCTTCACTTGAGGATTGCACTTATCTTTATCCATCAGTACATTAAAGTTTACTGAATTATGGTTACTATGCCTGAACTGCTCCCCTACTGAAACATCAATCAACTGGTCAAATTCATTTCCCTATACCAGATCCAGTATGGCCCCTTCCCTAGTTGGACTTTCTATGCATTGTTTCAAGAAACCCTCAGATGCTCCTTACAAACTCTGCCCCATTAACACTCCTAGCACTAAACGAGTCTGGTCAATATAGGGGAAGTTAAAACCTCCCATAAGGCTGGTGAGACTTATGTCAGTGGTAAAGATATTATTGGGGAAGATCTTTAGAGACTGGATTTATTCCCACTTGAAATAAATGGAGGAATTAGTGAGAGGCAACATGGTTTTGTGAAGTGGAGGTCATGTCTCACATGATCAGGTTTTGAGAGGAAATGATGAAGATGATTGAATGTAAGGCAATGGATATTGTCTATATTGACTTCAGTAAAGGCTTTTAACAAGGTCCCTCATGGCAGACTGGTACATAAGAAGAATCAGGATGAGAGGTGAACTGACAAGATGGATACAGAAATGGCTCAGACATGCAAAACAGAGTGCATTTCTGAATGGAGGGCTGTGATTCTTTGAGTCTTACTAGCCCTATTCTCTAGTTCCCCTTCAGTTAATTCACTTTTGCTTTTGTTCCCACCCTCCAGAAAACTGGTTTAAAATCCTCCAGTGCGACGCTAGCAAACCTCAGACAGAATATTTATGCTCTTCCAGTTTAGATGCAATCTCTCTTGTACAAGTCCCACTTGCCTCATCTGAAAATGCATTAAACAAAAAGTTTTAATACAAACTATAGCAACAGTCAGTTTTTGGAGGTGTTGATTGAGAAGGAAAGTTGACCAAGACAAGTTTTCATTGTTTGTTTTTCTGTAACTAGTACCATGGCATCCCTTATGCTCATCTGAGCAAGTAAATAGAGAATACCTGTAAACAGCACAGCATTCTTTCAAAACTCTTTTGGCTTGTTTCCTGAGATTGTGTTTAGTTCTGTGACCAGTTGGCTTCACAGCAAGACTGGTACCAAATGAACCAAGCTAAATTAACAATAGCATTAAAATGAGGCTGAATCATAGAATCCCTACAGTGCACAAGAGACCATTTGGCCCATTGAGTCTGCACTGACGATCTTACCCAGGCCCTCTAACTCACTCTATCCATGTAAACCTACACATTTCCCATCACTAATCCATCCAAACTGCACTTATTGAGACACTAAGGGGCAGTTTAGCGTGGCTAGTCCACCTAACCTGCATATTTTTGGATGGTGGGAGGAAACCAGAGCACCCAGAGGAAACTCATGCAGACACAGGGATAACGTGAAAACTCCACACAGTCACCTGATGGAATTGAACCCTGGTCCTTGGAGATGTGCTAACCATGTCAGCATATAGCCCACAAGGAATGCTTTAAGGCATGTTCTCCTGGAAAATTTGACATGTACATGCTCCGTCTTGGAATTTAGCTTAAAGTTTTGAAATATGCACCTTCTTGTTTTATCATATGGAATCATGCTTTGTTATCAGCAGTGCTATCTTTATGAAAGTGCAGGAACTGCAGTTCTACTTGAAGTATGCAATATACAATTCATCTGCAATCCATCCATAGAAGCAGTCTCCCAATATTTCAATTTGTTCCTCAGATGTGTTGAAGTACAATTGCCCCGGGTGATATGCAGTTTGGGAGATAGCTAATGATGTATTAAATGTGTCTGCAGTGTTTTATGACCTCCTGAGCATTCTTCCTTTGCTCCTCTGTTTCCTTCAGTAATCAATGATGCTGCATGATTCTCATGGGAATCCTATGCTAGCATTTCAATTATTATGAAAATAAGCAAGTGCGAATTGCACACTTAAAGCAAAGTTTGGCAAAACATAACAAATGAAAAATAAACTTGTCTAAAATACTTCAAAATTTTGGATTTAGACTTCTGTCAAGCCAGGGATGTAGCATTATCGGAAATATCCACTCCTTAACATAGCTCCTAAAATACTGGGTGTCCATTTGTATCAAGCATCACTCAGTGTCATTCTGGAGTAAAGGAGACATAAGCCACATGCTGCTTAAGTAGCTTATTGTAGTACTTGTTCTAATATTAAAATCAATATTTCAGCAAGACTGCTAATACAGGCTTCATTCCTATTCATGTTACATAAATCAAGTTACTTCAACCAAGGTTAAAGACAACTTTGTTGAAAAATTCATAAAAATTCATTGTTTTATACTGTTATAGCCCTTCTGAAATAATGTCATAGCATGAATGGATAAGTATAAAAATGGCAATTGGCACGATTATCATGATGCTCAGCACTGCTAGCTGCTGACATTTAGAAGTGGATCCTTAGTGACTACAGCATTTCTGGCACAATGTCAGATTCATCACAGTTACAGATAGCTGACCATCTGAATCCGAAGCAACTTGCCAGTTGGTTTGGCCTTCAATCCTCATTGCTACTCAGTCAATTAAATCCACAGGATACATGAAGAAGAATCAAGATTCACAGTCAAAGAGAACACTAAAGCTCTGAAGGAAAACACATTTAACATTTGCTGCACACATAATGGAAGGACATTTAATTGTATTCATTCGTGAAAAAAGAAACACGGTTTGAATTATATGTTGTAGTCTATCATTATTGCAATATTCTGAAAAGGAAGTTCATTCCCATTCTTTAGTATATCAAACTTAGGCAGTAATTAGGGACTGCCAAGTTAGTAAAGCCAGCAGTAGTAACTGTGCTCAATACAAAGTTTTACTGTACCCAGCTATAGAGCGATCATGAAGCTCTCTGCAATAAAACCCTTCCGTTCAGAAATTTTTCAGACAATTCTCCCTGGTTTCAATAGTTCATGTTCCTTGAAGGGGTAACAAAGACTGCAACAGAAATCATTACAAACATTTGAAGAAAACAAAATAGAATGAGGCTTTCTTCCTTCTGCTTCAAGTCTGAATAGCATTGTCACATTTTAATCTGATGAACTAGAACAAGGAGCAGGCAAATCAGTGACAAATCCATCCATTCACCTCTATTTCAGTATTATGTTTTCTCTATACTAATAAATAATTTGGCACAATTTAGTGTACTAATAATCAAACAGTACTTGATTTCTGATGTTTAAAAATTGGAAATAAACCTCTTGGCAGCTTGTTTGTTTCTAAATTGGTGCTTTTTAATGAGATATACTTGAAATGTTTCCAATTTGTCTTGAATTAAAACTAGACAAATGGTGTATGTTTGCTCAATACACAAGGTAAACAGGTCAATAATAATAATGTGCATGATACACTTCACCTAGCACAGAGAAAACTTTCCCTATATGGAACTCATCTATGGATGCCTTAGCTAATGCAACCTTATTCCATATTTTATAAATAAACTGCATGCCATATGGTTGATATGGGAAAGGACTAATTCCACAAACCCAGTTAAGGGTGTTCTGATCTGTGATATTGTATTAAGTGCACAATGTGAAGGAAAGTGATTGGAACTTTTTCCAAAATATGCATATGATTGCAGAATTTAATAATTGACATTTAAAGGTTAAAGAATTCTGGCAAAAAGGAATAGAAATATTATTACAGAATAACTATTAACGTTTCCCATTGCTTCAATTGTGTGTTAAAGGAAATAATGGATTGACATAATTAAGAATAATTCTTTTCTAAATTACTATAATTTCAAAACTGCAGAATGACACACCAGCTAGCTTCAAGAATTAGTTTTAATTCCTGGTGGGAATCGAGCAAGACAAACATTCCCAGGTTGAATATTCCCTCGGTGTGGGAATCATGTGGAGATGCTGTCATTGGACTGAGAAGAGCACAGTAAGAAGTCTCACAACATCAGGTTAAAGGCCAACAGGTTAACTTGGAATCGTGTGCTTTCAGAACACTGCTCTTTTCTCAGGTGAGTCAGGAGTGGGAAGCAGAGATCAAGACTGATTCAGGGTCCAAAACCTCCAGTTAGACAATGAGATTTTCACAATTGAACTTTAATTAAAGCTCAATTCAAGAATTGGGAATGGTTTTCAAAGTTGAAGTGCTAATCAGAGGTCTTCACACTTAAAAGAATCAGCAGACTGTAACAGACAAGAAGTCAGAGAATTGGTGCTTCAAGATGGAGGCTCCTCCCTCCAACTTTATATTAAAGAATGCAGCCAGGTGACTACTGTAGTGAGCGGGCAAGTGACTGCTCCCTCACCCAAGCAGGCAGAAAACGCCTACTGATGCTGATTAAGGTAGGCTTCAGCAAAGTAAACCTAAGAGTTGGTGTTTGCAGGAGCCATTTCAGATTCCATTTGAGTCCTACATACAGCATAAAACTCCCATTCGGCTACATTCAGACTGACAACTCCATTAAATCATAGCTCGGAAAGAATGAAGTGTGAAATAGAGTAGCCACTTTAACTACGAGTCATAAAATTACCTGTCCAGGTAAAGTAAACCCTCAGGACAAGCAAATGGAATGTTAACCACAATGCGCTATGTCTCAGGAATATCCTAAACCGCTCATAAATGACACTTATATTGTACCTGTATTTAAGAAGCCGAATCTTAGAGGTTAACCATGCTCAATGAGCTCATTTAAATACAACGGAATAGAATTGCATTAGAGGGAGCAGGAAATGTTTTTGGAGAATTAACTTGGTGAAATTTTCCAAAGCAGGGTTTCAACCTTTTCAGTTTCCTCAAAAACCTTTTATTGATGTTTTATTTGCAATTCAGTCCCATGCTCCTGATCTACAGCTGTGTGAAAGGGGGCAGAGAAGGAAGAGGACCTCTTTGTGAACTGCTGCTGGGTCTGCCAAGGCATGCATGTCATCTACAGGTCCAGGTAGTGGGCAATCAAGTGGGTCAACAAGCTGACTGTCTGCTTCTCTACAGTAGCTATATTCACGGTCAGGTATCTCTGGCTACCATTGATGCCTTCCATACCCATTGGGCACCACAAGGACTGGGGTATATTATTGAGCTCTTTAGTCACATTTTAATTTAATGTTTTAAGTTTCTTTTCCATTTTGTCTTTTGTTTCAGGCAATTCCCCTTCTTTTAGGGAGCTGCCCCTTTTGAGTTATCCCTATGTTAATTTGAATTTATTTATTTGGTTGGACACAAAAAGATGTCCATTAGCAGGTTTTAAGCTCTGTCAGCAAAATGGGGGAACCCCAAATTTGAGCTTGTGGATCACATTGACAAATTGACCTGCACCAGTTCCAATTTGCACTGTCTGCTAATTAGCCTGCTTGTCAGCTGCAGCCTATTGTGAACGCATTGCTGAGTGGCTGCATGTCTCACCAGGGGCAGGGTTCAGGGGTTTAAAGGGATAGACCTTGACTACTTAAATTAAAGTCAAACTGTCTCTCAAAGCCAAGATGTGTTCTGACTGGAACTGGTGCTGAAAGTGGTAATAGAGACGTTTTTGAGCAGAAAAAGGAGTGGAATTGCAAAATTGACTGCTGAGTATGCGCTAATGTTCCCTTATAGAAACATAGAAGATAGGAGCAGGAGGCAGCATTTGGCCCTTTGAGTCTGCTCTGCCATTCATTATGATCATGGCTGCTGTTCCAACTCAGTAGCCTAATCCTGCTTTCTCCCCATAACCTTTGATCCCCTCTGCCCCAAGTGCTATATTTACCTGTCTTGAATACATTCAGTGGTTCAATATCAACTACTTCCTGTGGTAATGAATTCCACTGGCCCACTATTATTTAGGTGAAGAAATATCTCCTCACCTCTATCCTAAATGGTCTACTCTGAATCCTTAGACTTGTGACCCCTGGGTTTGAACCCCCTCACCATGGGAATATCGTCCCTGCATTTATCCTATCTAGTCCTTTTAGAATTTTAAGTCTGAGATTCCCCTCCCCTTCATTTGCCTGAACTCCAGATAAAACAATCCTAACCTGGTTAATTGTTCCTCACATCAGTCCCCCCATCCCCAGAATTAGCCTAGTAAATCTTTGCTACCCTCCCTTGAGAACAAGAATGTCCTTCCTTAGAAAAGGAGATCAAAACTGCACACAATACTCTAGGTGTGACTTCACAAAGCCCTGTATAATTACAACAATGTATCCCTGCTCCTGTATTTGAAATCTTTCACAATGAAGGCCAACATACTATTTTCCTTCTTTACTGCCTGCTGCATCTGCATGCATACCTTCAAGCACACCCAGATCCGACTGCATACTCCCCCCTCTCCCAATTTATAGACATTCAGGTAGTAATCTAACTTTGTTTTTGCTTCTAAAGTGAATAACCTCATTTATCCAAATTATACTGCATTTGCCATTGATTTGCCCACTCAATCTGTCCAGAATATTACCATCTGCACCATCGTCACGATTTCCTCTCCCACTCAACTTGGGTATCTGCAAACTTTGAGATGTTACATTTCGTTCCCTCATCCAAGTCATTAATATATATTGTGTATAGCTGAGTCAATTTGAAAAGTACCCATAAATTCCTATTCTTTGTTTCCTCTTTGCCAACCAGTTTCCTACCCATCTCAATATACTTTTCCCAATCCCATGCACTTTAATTGTACATGAAAATCTCTTCTACAGGACTTTGTCAAATGGTTTCTACAAGTCCAGATATACTATATCGACTAGCTCTCTCGTCAACTCTATTAGTTACATCTTCAAAGAATTCCAAGATTTATTGTAGCACTTGGGAGGCTTGGTGCAGGAGTTGAGCAGAAGGAGTAAGATCCTTTTCCTTTAGGAGAGCAAGAGACTTTTGCCACATACTGAGAAAGGAGTTGGAACAGGTAGCTGTTGCAGTCAGTGCCGCAGTCTCAGTGTGAGGACTTGAATGCAGTGCCAAAATATCTTAAACATTAACAATGACAAGGTGAGTAAATGCATCCTCAAATGCCATACTTTATCAACTGCACCTCTCACCTTGCATATTTCTCTGTTCTTCAACCCTCACCTACCAGCAATCCGTATCAACCACAACACATTCATCACATTAGGCTCACTGTAACAGATAATCTCTCTCTCCCAGCAACTACCCTCTGGTTTGTAACAGTGGATAGTAGCTGGAAGATTTCTAGAGCAATGGACAAGCAGACAATGAATGCATTGTGATAATGGCTGGCATAACAGGAATTCACCAGCATGTTATGCTGGCCATGGTCACACTATCTAAACATTCAGGGTCTACTAAACTTTGCAGCTTTGGTATATTTAATCTTGAGATGTGGTGCCTCCAAAATGACACCCTATACCCCATTAACCTGAAAAGCCACACTCTTGTTTCTCTCTATTCAAAAAGACAATAAAATTTTCTTTCCTGGCAAATGGAGGATCAGCAGCAAGCTGTTTGCTATGTCACTTTTTCTGGCCACGGAAACTATTTGGTGCTATGGTCAGTTTCACAACCTCAGGCAGGGCCATCCTGCTCAGAGACTCCAAGATTCCAACAAGTGATAGCGTTAAGTGAGCACCTTCTTTGTAAAATGCAAGTGTAAACGTTCTGCTCTGGGCTTAGTGATGGGAATTATTGTTAGCCTCAAGTGGCATTTACTCAGCAATAATTGTTAACTGATGCTCAGTCTGGACTCAGTCCCTGACCTCATTGCAGCCTTGGTCCAAACATGAACTCAGAAAAAGTGAGGTGCGAATGACTGCCCGTGATGCTAAAGCAGTTTTTGACTGAATGTGGCATCCAAAGAGCATGAGTAAAGCTGAAGTCAATAGGAATCAGGGTGAAAGCTGGTTTGAATTTTATCTAGCAGAAAGGAAGATAATTGGTGGTCCAATCATCTCAGTCCTGGAACATTGCTGCACATTCTTAGGATAGTGTTTTTGGCCCAATCATCTCAAGCTACTTCAATGAACTCCCTTTCATCATAAGATCAGAATTGGAGATGTTTGCAGATGATTACTAGGGCTGTGGATGGAGTTTGAACTAATAGAGGTGGGATTGGGTGGGTTGTTGGAATGAAGGGAGACTTATGAATCCAAAGAAATGTCAAGGTATCAAAACAGTATAGCGATGGTGGTAGAGCCAAGTCTAGTGGGACAGGAAGGCATAGAGTTTAATAAAAAATGTACATCAGCAAATAAGGTCATTGCAAGGAACAGAATAAAAATTAAATTTCTTTGTACATTCCAGATAAAAGTATCTGCAATAACAAATGAATCTAAAAGTGATTTGGATCTCATCATCATTAGAGAGATATGGTTCCAAGGTGGGAAATAAATATTTCAGTAAGAGAAACAGAATGACAAAGGAGCCAGGGCAACCTTTACAGTAAAGGATGACAGAAGAACATTAGTGGGAAAGGATCTAGCCCCTGCAGATCCTGATCTAAAATCACTCTGCATAGAACTAAGGATAACAATAGTCCAAAAACATACTAGTTGGAGGAATTTAAAAGCTTCCTAACTACTTGTAGTATAGTTGGGCAAAGCATTAAATAAAAATTACTGGCATTTGTATCCAAAGAAGAAGTGTAGGGGACTTCAATTTTCACCTTGACTGGGGCAGTCACTTTGGCAACAATAGTCATGAATAGAATAGAATGAGAAATGGAATAGTTTGTAGAATGGTTTTTGTAATCATTTCTTGAATCAGAATGTAGTGGAATTAGGGATAAAATCTATCTTTATAATGTGTTGTGTAATAAAGCAGGGGTTAATTCATAATGGCACTGTAAAAGATCCACTGGGAAATAATAACCATAATATCACTCAATTCCATGTTACATTCCAAAGTGACATATTCCAATTGCAGCCAAAAATCTTCAACTTAAACAAAGCCAATTATGTAAGTAGGAGGGCTCAATTGGGTAAACCGTTTAAAAAGGCACTAAGGTAAATGAACATTTAACATTAAGGAAAAATTCAAGATGTTCAACAAAAAAATAAAATTTCACTGAAAAACTGAATGAGAAAGCTCATTTGGGGGTAAAGAACAGTATTAAATTAAAAGAGACTGACAATGCTGCAAAAAGCAGTCATGTCTGAGGACTGGAAATGTTTTAGAAACCAGCAGAGACCTCCAAAATGTTGGTTAAAAAAGGAATAAATGAATGAGAAACTAGCCAGGAATATAACAGATAAGAGTTCGTGTGAGTATACAAAAAGGCAGAGTCGCTAAAGTAAACACACTTCCCTCAGAAACCAAGACAGGAGAAATTATTATAGACAATGAGGAAATAGTGGAGGCATAGAACAAATATTGTGTTTGTCTTCATAGTGGAAGGCATGAGTTTCATACCAGAAATAAAGGGCAACCTAGGGATTAAAATTGGTGAGGAAATTAATAAACCAAGGTAATTTTGAGACTAAAATCTGAAATTCCCAGGACTTGATGGCCTGCACTCTAAGGTTCAGAAAGAGAAAGCTGCAGAGATAGCAGATGTGCTTGCAATGATTTTCCAAAATTCGTTAGATTCAGGAATGATCCCACTAAACTAAAAATTGGCAAATGCTGCACTGCTTTGAGTAAGGAGGGCCAGATAAAACAGGCCAGTTAGTCTAACATCAGTTATTGGGAAGGTATGCTGGAACCTATTACTAAGGAAATCTTAACAGTGCACTTCAAAAAGCATTGTATGATTAGTGTTTTAAGGATATAACTAGTGTGGTAAATAGACAGGAATTCATAGCTGCACTATACCTGCATTTCCAAAAAGACATTTGATAAGGTGCCACACTAAAGGCCAATAGGCAAGATAAGAGCTCATCGGGTTGGGGCTAATGCATTGGCATAGATAGAGGAATGTACATGAGTTTTTTCAAGTTGGAAAGCAATAAATAATGGATCAATGCTAGGGCCTCAACTACTTGTGATCAATTACTTAAATCAATGGTCTCCAACATTTAAGCACAAGATCACTTTTTGTAAGAGGATGCAGCGCAAAATCTGATCTTAAAAATTTGATTGTACTAAACCATACCAAAATGTACTTGTGCAAAAGACTTGGTGTGACACCCATGTTTGCAAAATGTGAGTGCTGTGAAGTCTGTTTCATGGTTTGAAATGCCCAGTTTCATGCAGTCCATCAGTTGGGCATTGAAGAGTGCAATACTTGGACTTGATTTTTTATCTGGGTAAAAGCCAAGTCAAAGCTGTGGAACCCAAAGTAGCCCTTCATCTTGTGTGCACACAATGTCAGAAGAGAATGATTCTCAGTTTCCAAATCCTCAAAAGTCTTTGTCTCTTGATCTAGTTTTCAGCTCTATCATTTTATAGAGTGATTATTTCTATGTCAGGTCCACTGCTTTGTTTGAACACGTGCTGAAATGTTGCTGTTAGTACTCCAATATCCATCTGAGGTAGATTTAAGGCAACAATGATTTTATCCATCTTGTATTAACTTCTGAAATCTGTTGAATTCCTTTCCCAATTTGAGGTGGTGATAGAAAGGATTCTATCCAAACAAATTCTGTTTGATCACTTGTTGGATTTTCTCCAGATTTGGGAAGTGTTCAGTAATTTTGTTCTTTAATTGGCAGGACTATAGGCTCAGTTTCAACTTGAATACATTCACTGAACTGATCATGTGTGGCAAGTCTTGTCCCTCCCCCACAGTTCATAGTTCAGCTCATTCAATTATGTCCATAAGAAATGCCAAGTCTTGCAACCACACATTATCTGACAGCTCGCTGTACACCTCATTTCTTCATTTAAGAAAGGTGACAATTTCAGGGAGCTGACCGAAAATCTCTGGAGGACTTTTCTTCAACTTAACCACTGCACATCTGTATGAAGGATTAGCTCCGAAGGTGGCATCAAGCCACAGGGCATGTTGCAGAGTTCTGGTATGAATTGAGCTGGTGATCTTGGCAACAGCTGTCATTACATAAAAAATATCAATAACCTTGCTTGCTAGCACTTGATGGATGACACATTGGTAATTGTTAAAGGAGGGGAACTCAGGATAATTTCTGCAATGTGTAACAAAGCCAGCATCAACTGCGCACCATTGGTTGCGATTGAAACCAGTTTCTTGATCAGAGTTTTTGTCATACTTTTTAAATTCATTCTAGACATCTTCCTCACTTTTGCCATTCAAAAAAGGGACAAGAGGTGAAGTCCTCCTTTGTTGTTTGCATGGCATTCAAAGATGCATCAATCAATCATGTCTACAGCTTCAACAAACTACAGTGAGAAACATTCACAGCCTGAGTCCTGCTGGATTTACTGAGACATATCCCTGGACAACATCTTCTGGCTACTGTAAAGCACTAAACAATGTTTCTGATGCTGTCAAAATTTCATCTTTGTTTTTAAAGTCTTTGAACAAGGTGTCAGCAACAATATCATAGTCTCCTTGCATTTTGCTAACAGATGTCAAAAGCTGTCTACTGGCTAGCCTTGCTTTTAGCCACAGGTTTTGAAAAGACCGACTGTTGAACTTGAAACATCCCCTTTTTAACTCCAACTTTTTTTCAAAAGCCATGTTGAAAGGGAAATTTTCTTGCAATTTTGCATGCATTTTCTTGTTGTTCCATTCCAAATTATCTTTTTTTCCCTCAAGGCCACACTTCATTGACAAATGAGAGAAAAGATTTTGCTTTTGATAATCATAAGAATACATTAACTTTCCCCCTACCTGGTTTTTGTTCTCTTGGAGGTTTCTGGCTCCTCACTCATCATTTTGTCTTTAGCCAGCTTAGTTCGTGTCTTAGAGCCTACATTTTGGTAGCCAATGAGCTAATATGTTCTTCATCATGAGAAGCCAGAGTCCTGTGCATTTTTAGTACACTTCAGCAGCCAATGAACTGATTCACTCATCACAAGGTCCAAGTCTCATGCATTTTCAAGAGGCAATGACAATCTAGACTCCAGGATTGACCTGTCAATTGCAATTGACTATTTGGAGACCACTGATTTAGAATAAAAGACAGAATAAATTAAAGTTTGCTGATGATATCAGACTGGATAGTAAGCTATGGGGAGAACAGATTGCATAAAGATATAGGCAGCTAGATGAATGAGGAACAAGATTTCAGATGGAGCATAATGTAGGGAAGAGTAAGAGAGCAGAATATTTCTTAAATTGAGAGCAACTTGTAAGTGTTGATGTTCAAAGAGGATTGGGTGTGCTTGCAAAAGCATGCAGAAAGTCAGCATCCAGGTGCAGTCTCCATGAGAAAGGCAAATGGCATGCTAGCCTTAAGTGCAAGGAGATTGGAGTACAAGTATAAAGAACTCTTGCCACAATTGTACAAGGCACCTGGAATACTGTGTGCAGTTTTGGTCTCCAGCTTTAAGAAAGCATATATTTCCCTTAGATGCAATAGAGCGAATGTTCACTAAATTGGTCCCTTGGATGAGCACTATGGTGAGAGGCTTGAGGACTGATGGGATATCCTTGTGTCACTGGACATATTCAGCTCTGCATCTTTATAAGAGGGTGTGAGGTTCAAAATGGAAGATCTGATGTCAAATCAGTCTTTGACATATTTCTGTCTGTTCTGCATGCTTGTGGCACACATGTAATGGTCACACTTTCATTCTCAATAAGCTGACATTGAGTGTGCAATGCCAGGAGTTAGTGAACATAGCAGGGATGCCATTTTGCTACTAAACCAGCATCCATACTGCTAAAACTACAGGCTCAATGAAGCCAAATTCAGTGGCTATTGCCTTTAAGAACTTATTTACATCCTAAAACTTACAAAGCAAGAAATAATCCAGGATATACTTTTTTTTTTAAAGTAAATTTTAACATGCAGCTTTTGATTGGATTTGTAGTTTACATGATAACACAAGTATCAAAATGAATGATCACAAATGTTTTCATTTCATTCTTTAATATGTACTTTCACTCAATTCCCTTAGGCTTCAATGCTCAGATAGTAAAATTGAGTTTGATGGTCTGCACTTTATTTCATTCCAAAGAAATTTGATTTGACAAATTAATTTAAAATTCAAAAACCCAGCTAGATTTTTAAAAATCCTGTACATTGTGCACAATATGCAAAGGTTTATGTAGCAATATCTTCATTTTGAATGATGTCTCATGTTTAATACTTTGATGCAAATTTCATCAGTATGAGGGAATATCTTGGCAAATACATGCTACATATTTAAATAAATTTGGTCTTAACCTGTTATATACAGATTTATTGTGGATGCAAACAGATTATAAATTTTGAAAGGCTAAAACCGAGAGTTGGGACAAGACACAATCAAAACATCTGCCTCCAGAAGCAGCAGTAATTAAGGACGAGATTTTCCTCTAAGGCAGGCAGGACAAACACCATTGAGCCCACTGACATTAATAGCTTTTCCAGCTGTATATGCAGCACTTAGTGCTAAAAATTTCCATTCGAACTACCATACTGAGTATCATTGGCAGGGTGGCCTCTAATTCACCCCTCCCGCCATCACCTCAGCAATTGGGATGTCACATTTAAAGATCACCCCAGCACACAAGCCACACTTCACAGGTCACCAGGAAGCAATGGCTGCCAAGAAATCTATATCCTAGCTTTTTCAGGCACTTACCTGGAAAAGCTGGTTGATGTGATGTGTTGTTCCCATGCTCAAAAAACAGCCAGCAAGATGACAAACCCAACTTGAATAGGTGGTGACAGCCATGCTCAGCACTAATGCCCTGCAGAAGTGAACACCATCCAAAAGCAGGAAAGGATGAACGAGTTTGTCTGCTCTGCCAGGGTAATTCATCTCACACACACAGATCTTTCAGTGTTAGTTTGAGGGACACCACACACATCTCCAATTCCAGCTCTCTCACACACATCTCCAATTCCCCTGCAAGTCATGTCCTCATCACTTTGTTTGTCCCACTCTCCATCCACATGTGCCTGGCACGTGTCCTGCTTATATTCTCCTTCTGTTTTAATGATGGACAAGCTAGTACACAGCAAGAGGGAGAGATCCAGACCAGTAAAGGGATGCTAGTGCTGAAGGTTTTCACAGACTTTGAGGACAGAACCTTCTGGCTGGGGAGGATACTGATCACTCCTATGTTGGTGAGGTTAGTTGTGATAAATCAAGTGAGGATCCAGCACTGCAGACAATAATGTAACTGATGTCTCCTGTTTCTAAAGGTTCCAGCTGTGCACTGATGAACTCTTTCATGGGTACATCTGGGAAGCAACCGAGGACTCCACCAGCAAGTTCTTCAACTCCAACCCTGACAGCAGCTCAGAAGGGATTCATGGGCTCTGATGTACAAGAACTCTCACAGCACTTACATCTTGGTGGGACCTTGTTCTAGTCTAACATCAGGGTCACAATCTGGTGAGCACATCACACTTTCAGATCCAGAGGCAGGGATTTTCCAGGGTGATGGCTTTTGGAAAATTGCTAGAGGCCAGGAATCTGCTGAGTTCTAGTCAGTTAATGAACCTCTGAACTCTGCTATACCTCAGTTGCTGGAGCTCCAAAGGCAAACTCAGGAAAAATCAGTAATGGAAGTCTGGTACACTCCTTGGATTGAAAGGCTGCATGGAGGAGTCATGTTTGAGTGTTGGAATGTCAGCACAACCAATGAGGTCAACAGTGAGGATGAGGATTGCTGTGGAGACCTCAGTGCAAGATTTTTGTCCATGCACTCAATGATGACATAGTTGCTGGTATCCATCAGTGTCAATGCTAGAGGAAGACAAGGCTTCTTGAGCTCATTTCAGTTGCTTCTCTATCCCAAGGAGGGAGGAGGATCAACTGGTGCCCACCATGGGCCATTCACCAGGTAACTCCAAGTGTCCAATCCATCCAAATCCCCTTTTCGTTTGACCACTTCTGCTCCAGTTCCACAGGCTGAAGGAGGTGGCACTGCCACACAGCAAGACCTCAAATGCAGGCTTAGGCCCTCCAGAGGATATCTGCCAAGTTCACCACAGACAGCAGGATGTGACAGATGGCAGAATGTTTTCATATCAACTGTGGATGCACTTGTATATTATGCTCAGCTCTGTACATGTTTTCACTAATTGCACCCTCTCTATGGTTCCTTGTTTTGATGCACTATATTCCTATATAATTAGCCTGAAAAACTGCATTCCCACACAGAAAAAGACAGCTCAATCCAGAACTGTTCCATGTATTTTGTGCATGGTTTTCAACAAATTGGGGTACAGCTCACAATGTATACCATTAAATCAGGAGGCAAAACTTTCCCTCCCTCCATTGCCATGATGTGACCCAAGTCATTGAGAAACTGCCCAATGCTAACAAGAAAATCTTGCCTAATATTGGACAAGTCAAAGAAGAAAGGCCTATTCATCTATGGGAAATAATAGTTCTGTATTCTTCCCCCCCCCCCCCCCCCCCATTATCCTCTTTTCAAACTTATGCTTCTGCCTCCACAACCTCAGAAAAAAATCAAGCTAAGCCTCCTTCAACATCTTGCCATTGGAGAAGCAGATTGATACAAATAAACTATAGCTTAAACAGCATTTCAATAGTACCTTTTACTAACTCAGTGAGCCAAAGCACTTTCTAACCAATAAATTACTTTTTCTATTTAAATAGAGTCACTTTCGTAACACAGACAAAGGAATGAGTGTTTCCATATGGAAACAAAGATGGCGATAAAGGATGATAGTTTTTTTAAATTCATGTTGCATTGGGCAGAGAGCCAAACAAATTCTATTCTCAAGCCAACATTGGTAGTGCAATACTACAACAGGTTCCATTGCAACTAACTAAAATATTGTACATGTTAGAGAATGTTTATTGTCCAGAGACAATAACGCTTATTATTTTAAAACAATCAAATCCAAAAATTTCCGAAAAGGATGATTTTCAATATCTAACTGCTTCAGTATGGATTAGCACAATGCATGCTTTTGTTCAGTATAATATGCTTTATTTTCAGAACTTCAATAACATTAGTTTTTGTTAAATGGTATAAATTTATTCCAGGCCAATTTATGCACTGTGACAGAACTATTTTGTGGTGACATTATACAAAGAAGTTCACTAGTTTGAGTTAAAATTTGCATCTATTAAGAGGAAAGATGGGAAAGGTAGGATTAGAGAGCAGTGGATTACTAGGGATATTGAGGACTTGATTAGGAAGAAAGAGGCATATGTTAGGTCAAAGCAACTGGGAATGGAGAGAGCATTGGAGGAACATAGAGTAGGAGGGAGCTCAAACGGGGAGTTAGGAGGGCAAAAAGGGGGCATGGAATGGTTTTAGCAGATAGGATTAAAAAGCCTTTGGATTTTCCTTAATCCTATGTTAGGAATAAAAGAGTGGTTAGAGGGGAAAAAAAATGGACCTCTTAGGGACAGAGGAGGCGGACTGTGCTTAGAGCCCAAGGGAATGGCGGAGGTCCTGAATGGATACTGTGTGTCGGTATTCACAAAGGAAAGGGGCTTGTTGGCAGCTCCTGTCTGAGGGAGCTGTGGACCAGTTGAGGGAAATATTCATACCAAGGTAAGAAGTGTTAAAGCTTCTAAGTAGCATTGAAACTGATAAATCTCTGGGGCCTGATGGCATTTATCCCAGGCTGCTTAGGGAGGCAAGAGGTGAAATTGCTGGGCCTCTGATGCAAATCTTTGTCTCTTCTTTGGACACAGGTGAGGTCCCAGAGGACTGGAGAATAGCTAATGTTGTACCGTTGTTTAAAAAAGGGTAGTAGGGATAACCCTGGAAATTATAGACCGGTGAGTTTGATGTCAGTGGTAAGGAAGCTGTTGGAGGGGATTCTTAGAGATAGGATGTATAGGCACAGAGCGTTGCGATCTGATTAGGGATATGCAGCATGGCTATGTTAAAGAGAGGGCGTGCCTTACAAATTTGGTAGAATGTTTTGAGGAGGTGACGAAAACGGTGGACAAAGGGCAAGCTGTTGATGTCATCTATATGGATTTCAGTAAGGCATTTGACAAAGTCCCTCATGGGAGGTTAGTTGAGAAGGTCAATGCTAATGGGATACAAGGACAGATAGCTAGACGGATAAGTAACTGGCTTAGTAATAGGAGACAGTAATAGTGGAGGTCGGTCACTAGTTGTGCCACAGGGCTCGGTACTGGGACCTCTTCTATTTGTAATATATATAAATGACTTGGAAGAGGGAGTAGGTGGAGTGATCAGCAAGTTTGCAGAAGATACAAAGATAGCTGGACTTGTGGATAGTGAGGAGCATTGTCAGGCGATGCAGTAGGACATAGGCTGGTGGCTTGGGCAGATAGAATTCAATCCTGATCAATGCGAGGTGATGCATTTCAGGAGAAAGAATGTAGGGGAGAGTTATATGATAAGGGGTAGACCTATTAAGAGTATAGAAATGCAGAGGGACCTGGGGGTGCAGGTGAACACATCTGAAGGTGGCAGAGTGAGTGGAGAAGGTTATGAAGAAAACATATAGTATGCTAGCCTTTATAGGAAGGGGTATAGAGTACAAGAGCTGGCCTTTAATGCTGCAGTTGTATAAAAGGTTGGTTAGACCTCATTTGGAATACTGTGTCCAGTTCTGGTCACCTTACTACTGGAAGGACATGGAGACTCTGGAGTGCGCAGAGGAGGTTTACCAGGATGCTGCCTGGTATGGAAGGTCTGAGTTATGAGGAGTGGTTTGGCAAATTGGGGCTGTAAACACGGTTAAGCTTTTTCCTAGGATGGACTCGAATAGCCTGAAGGGTCACAGGCTTAAGGTGAGGGGGGGGTAAGGTATAATTTGGATGCTAGAGGGAGTTTACTCTATCTGGTATACCTGAGATCTCCTCTAACTCTACGTCTTTCTAAGGAAAAGAATGCGCTGCCAGGTAAGGTGGTGGAGGCAGGTATTCTGGAGTTATTTAAGAAATACTTAGATGGGCACATGAACAGAATGTGAATGGAGGTTTATAGAAAACAGATTTAAAATAGGGATCATGAGCCTTGGGAGTCCCCAGGAAGTGTGTAAATAGATTGATTTTTTTTTTAAATCCTACAGGTGCTTTGGTGCACCTTGTTGTCTAACAAGGGGCATACGCGTGATGGGTCGTGAGGGGGCTGCTCTTGGATTTTCCTAGTGCTTCATGTCATTAGTGTATGCTTGACCCAGACCATTTGATGGGCAACACGACAGCTCAGTGACTATTGCTGTGCTGTGCAGATACATGGATTTGGGCCTGTGTCTGTGGGAGTTTGCGCATTCTCCCTGTGCTTGTGTGGATTTTCTCTGGGTGCTCTGGTTTCCTCCCACATGCCAAAGATGTGCTCTTAGGCTAATTGGCAAAACAAATTCTCCCTAAATTGTCTCAGATTTGGTTTCAATTCATAGACCTTTAAACAGACAGGGATCACAGGTAGAAGTGGGAGCATCAGGGTGGCTGCATGGGCTTGTTGGGTCAAAGGGCCTGTTTCCCATGCTGTTTTGTTCTTTATTAGTTTAAGATACTTAAATAACATGTGATCTAAGTAAAACACATTGGACACAAACACTATCTCCTTGGGCTGATACCCATAAGTCACTTTGGATCTGTAGGACATTTATGCTCCTCGTTTAGTATTTGCAATGGAGTCAATAAAAAACATTTTACATATTTATGTCCAAGTTGTGCTGATAATAGCTCTGTCACCAGTTTCCAGCAGATCCAGAAATTATTACTTCTAATTTCCAATGCCTGAAGTGAAGTGAAGTTAGAAAACTGCTGTTGGCACTAAGCAAAATCCAATCTAGTTCAGTGACTAATTTCCATTATATTGTTGACATCATACAAACATGATCTGCCACTTCTGGTACCAAGGAC
Organism: Sphyrna mokarran; assembly: GCA_024679065.1. Classification (NCBI taxonomy): domain Eukaryota; kingdom Metazoa; phylum Chordata; class Chondrichthyes; order Carcharhiniformes; family Carcharhinidae; genus Sphyrna; species Sphyrna mokarran. The sequence goes on from JAGIQG010000019.1 coordinate 28,225,941, forward strand.
TGGATGCATAATTTATGGACTTGTTTTCAAAATCCTCAAAAGTTAATGGCTGAACAATAAACAGCTGATACCTTCCATTATCCAATAAATAAATCAATTTTTTTTGAAACAAGAACATCTCAGATTTTCTCAATATCTAAAGCATTTTACACTGCAGGTTAAATTTTGTGGTGGGGCTATAGTCCTATAGAATAAGTCAAAACAAAAGGATGACAGTTGTGCAGTGGTTAGCACTGATGCCTCAATGCCAGAGACATGGGTTCAATTCCCAGCTTGAAACACTGTCAGTGCAGGGTCTGCATGTTCTGTTTGGGTTTTGTCCCCCAATCCAAAAGATGTGCAAGTTAGATGGCCATGCTAAATTCTCCCTCAGTGTACTTGAACAGGCACTGGAGTGTGGCAACTTGAAGATTTTCATAGTAATTTCACAGTAGCAGTGTTAATGTAAGCCTACCTGTGACACTAATACTTAAAACAGTAAAGAGACCATTTTATGCATTAGAAGTAATGTGTTGCTGTATAAGAATATTTTCTAAAATCAGGTCATTATTAAAAAGGTTATCAGCCTTGGTTATTTTAAACATCTGGACAGCTGTTTGTTTTATTTTCTGAATTATATGTTGACAAAAAGGCACTGGAACCAACTAAATTGCTAAGTTCTGAATTGCATACTTGTTTCTGTTGGGGTACTGACACCAAATATTTTTAGAGAGCTTCAGCTCAAATACTGTGTGTTTTTTACTCCTGTGAGGCTGCTATGGAAACATTGATTTTGCCTGGGTATATGAAACAGCAGAATTCTAAATAAGACATTTTTAGGTTTATATTATTTGCATACAAGTCTTTGGTAGAAGTGCAATGACTGAAAGAAAAAATTTTACTCAAGATTAGTTATGCTAATCTGAAGTACAAAATTAAATTGTCACATTAGAATATGTTAGAAAAAATTGGAAATCCTTGAGGCTCTGCCTGTTCATTTTCACTAATTCACTTTTCATTAATATTTCAATTCAACCCTAAAATAAGCTCATTAGTTTATAATGCAGTATTGTTTTTTGTTTCTGTACATATTTCCTATTCATGTCATGGTGGAACTTGTAAATGCCAAATAAATAAATTTTAGTTCATTGCTAACATTCATGACAGAGAGCTCAAATCTTTTCAGAAGAGAGAATATAAACAGCCAATTTTACTTCAGCCATTTTCATTAATCTCTTGTCTTGTTCCTGCTTTCTAATGTATTGAAGTATACTAGCAAGGTATTTAAAGTTATCCTTAGAATTTTACTTTGTAACTCTCCCCCACAACTACTTCACTGCATGATAGTGAAGTTCATCCAATCTTGTTACATTTAAGCATCCTGTAAACAGTAACACTATACTGGGCACAGCAAAAACTGCCTACAAACATTTAGTGAACGAACAGAGGTTTTTATTCTTCCACTGTGGCATCTATCAAGTATGATAAGTAGTATGACAAGCAGCTGGAAAGATGTTGAATCAATGGGACTGAAGAATTCAGGAAAAAAGCAGGAAATTTAATTTGCTTCAATGGAAGCAAAAAGAAGATTGTTTTTTGTAATGATTAAGGGAAATACACAAGGGCAACATACAAAATCTTTATAACAGCATTTTTATTTTCTTTACAAAACCTGAACATTAATTTCTTTGAGCAAAGACTCCAGACTTGTGAAATTATTTTTTCAGGGTCAGAGAAGTTGTTCAACTGCAATTATGACTTCATTAAAAACTCAGGCACTTTTGAATGAACAAAGTTCAGTTTTCCATTGGTGTTTAGTGTGATAACAATGTTTACTTACCCCACATCCATAGTGTAACTGTGACATCTGCAGATTCCATTGGAAAAAAGACTGTAGCAGTACAACTTGTACAGAATTGAACTATGACAGTAACTTCCATATTTCTATCTTTAATTGCATATGTATATACATCTGAAGTTGCTGCCAGTTTTACAGTAATAGCAGGGTACTGACATACTTACTGTTATTATTGCACTAAAATCCAGCCTAACTGAGCCTGATCAAATATGGAGATAGATTTTCCCCTTTACTTTGTTTCAGAGAAAAAAAACTTGAGAATAACCTTTTATAGAACCCACAGAAATTGGGTTTCATTAACATGATTGAACAGGAGGGGGAGCAGAGAAGATTTACCAGGATGCTGCCTGGATGGAACATTTAAGTTACAAAGAGGTTGGATAGGCTTGGGTCATTTTCATTGAAGCAGAGAAGACTGAGGGCAACCTGATCGAGGTTTAAGATTATGAAAGACATGGACAAGTAGATAAACAGCAGCTGTTTCTTTTACTTGAAGGGTCAATAACAAGGAGACAAATAATCAAACTTCAACATGTTTAGGGGGAATGTAAGGAAATACTTTATCCAGAGAGTGGTGATGGTTTGGAATGCAGTCTGGGTTGGGTACTAGAGGTGGATTGCCTTAAAAAGTACCTGGATGAGAACTTGGTACATCATAACATTCAGGGCTATGTGCCAAGTGCTGGTAGATAGGATTAGGTAGGAGTTCAGGTGTTTGATGTGTCAGTTGTTAAATAGATTTCTAAAGAGCCAGGAGTTGGCTATGTAATTGCTTCTTTATTTACTCCTGCACACACGATGTTTACCATTCTGATTCGTGTGCAACTAAATCTAGTCTCTGGTGGGCATATTCGATTGTTATTTCTTTGTGATCCTCACTATTTTTAATTGACTCATTTGCCAGTGTGGGCGTGTCCAAGTTTAGATTAGTTGGAACATTTCTGTACTGTTACAAATTTAATACATTAACCCTTAGATTCCCACACAGTGCACAAAGGACCTCTTTTGTGCTGTATGATTCTATGAATTTGAATAAGAAAAAAGGGTACTGTGAAGAATGTATGATGCTCATCTCCAGAATCTTTTATCATTCTGTCCAAGCTTAATACCTGGAAAGACAAAAAGCTGCTTCACTCAAAATACTTTGAATCAATTTCAGTTTGGAGAATAAAGCAAAATTACCAAAACAGTCTTCCATCCAGTGATACCAGCAGGTCATGCAATCAATCTGCCATCTCTCTGCCCATATGGAGCATAAAATTTTCCCTTATGTCATGTCAACTGTATAGTAGGCTGGATATGCAGTAAAACTCTTTCTACTCAGTCATTGATAATATAAAACTGTCAGATTGCTAAAAAGAGACATCTTGCAGCCATCAAGGCACTTTGCAAGAATACAAACAAGGGAAAACAACAATTTATGCTATATAAGAGAGGACTAATTATTTGGCAAGTAGAGGCATTACCATGGAGATGTACCAGTTGATGGTGACTGACAGTTAAGTGCCAAGCATTATTTGAAATCTAAACCAGACAGCCTGATCCTGATTGACTCACTTTTTTTGACCATCAAATGGCTCTCACTTCTTTTGTTTAGCTGAAACAAGAGCAATGTGAATACATATTCTTTCCATCTACAAAGAACAGGACCCTGTGTATTAATATATATAGCAACACACAAACCCCACTGGTAATCTTAAATTGATTGTCAGCATAATTCTAATTAAAAATAATTAACAAATGTTGTCCAATTGCAGAATTGTATCTGATATTGGGAACTGTGTTTTGTAATCATGAGCTGGTTAGATACAATTGGTACCTTGCCTGTTGCAAATAGCAACTGGAACTTTTTTTTTTAAATAATGCACCAGCCTTTGGAGCTTATGGTCTCCATACATTACATTGGCATTACTCATCTTTGTGATGGACAGAACTCTTTTTTGGCTTGATGTAGCATCCTGTTTGCCAACAATTAACATTTGTGTTGCTACTGAATAGTTGCAGTGTGAAATGGCTAGCTTCAGCATGTGCTCAAATCTGAGATACATTTCCCTTCCAGAGTAATCCAAGGAAACCTAAGCACTGTTCAGAGCCAAAGCTGATGGCCTGAATCACATTCATGGGTTTGTGCGATTTACAGTGCAAAATGATCTGATCATGATAATCCTTATTTTGCAGAATGCCTTTGTGCCCAGTTGCATGGTGAGCAAATGGCTTGGGTTCTCTACAAGATTGCTGAGAAGATCAACCTTATAGCACATGGAATGGTGAAAATTCCAACACAGTGAAGGAGGTTTATGGTAGACCAAGGTAGAGAATCTCCTGGCAGTTCTCAACTAGTATATTAAGGAAAGGGAGTTCATTTGACTGCTGCAATTCAAAAGGTGAATTTGAGCACAGGATGGAGCCCATTAAGACATAAGGAATAAGCTATATCTAACAATTTTGTTGGTTTATATGAATGTTAGATCCATTTCTGATATTTAATTGCAATTTCTTTCCTTTGCCAAACACTTAAAATGCCTGACAAAACATTTTTATTCAGTCTCCATTGATGCTATCAGACCTGCTACGAATTCCCAGTATTTTCTACTTTAGATCCTTAGTCTGCACTTGCCAGTAGTGAGCCCAGCTCAACAATCCTCCAGAAGATAGTCAATGAAGACCAATTAGGGGGCTAAGTTTGATCCAGTCTGTTGTCCCAAATAAAGATTAGTTTTATTTTGTTGGTTTTGTAAGCTTCGACCAGATTTACTCACTCCATTTCCAAATCATAAAATTGAATTGGCTTAGTGTATCTGATGTTGTTACAACAATATTTTAGCAATAAAAACAGCATCAGTGCTGCCTAATGAAATAAAGACATATAATTTCATTGCACTGCATAGACAGAAAAATAGGTCTCCTATTTCCCATTTAGCTTCAGAAAGAACATGATTTGATAAACAATATAAAGCTGGAAATGATAGCAGTGTTAGTCTTGCAAAATTGGTCTTAGCTCAGCAGTAATGTATAAGCATTTTTATGTTATAAAGTCATACTTATCAGAAAGAGCTAGTTATAATCACTTACTTTAGAAGGAAAAAATCTTTGGATAAATTGGTTTGAAGTAGGCAGTGTGACCAATTTGATTTTGTTCAGGGCTTTAATGGATTAACTTATTTCTCAGTACACATATTTCCAAGCTCTAATCTTTCAACCGCTCCCCTCGTGAGCATTTTGACATTTAATTTATTTCTATGGATTGTGGTAGCAACTCTCATTGCAGAAACATTGCAGAACAAATATAAAACAGTTAAGAATCAGCTCCATCAATTCAGACCATCAGGCAGATCCTGTGTGACCAACATTCAAATACAAGTTAGAAAAAGCACTGATGAATCAATGCCTCTGCAAAATAATGTGTTCTATTATCTTGCATGGTTACAAGCTAGAAATTCTTCATGCTATTAGCAGAATACTTTCACCCACAAGTGTACCCCCTCTATTACCAGCATGGTCAATACAAGTAATAAAATAGACTAATTGCATTCCAATAATAAACTGCAAAAGCACAGATTTGGGACATCATGAGGTTGTGAAAAATGCTATATAATTGCAAATTTTTTATCATTTTAATTACAAAAGACATTTCTCATAAATGTGAACATTGGATACAAATTGTCATTCTAAAGCTACTTCATCTTATTACATCAAACATTTCCCTCAAACAAAATTGCCTTCAAGGTTAAGTATTCCAAAACAGGGACAAAAGCAAAGATTGTGAACTAATGTCATTGATTGTTTGCTTTTGTAAGAATAGTACATGTACCCAGTCTCTGATGTAATTCTTTTAGAAAGCCAGTGAGGCTTCCGACCAAACTGTGGAAAAGCTGACTTTCGCTGCTTGACAACTTCGAAAACTGCCAACATCAGCTACTCTACAGTCTTCATCGATTTGACCAAGGGTTTTGAATCAGTCCATCAGGAATTGCTATCGAAGATCCTGTCAAAGGCCAGCTGTCCAGAGAAATCATCAACATTGTCCAACTCCATGACAAAATGTCATTAACACTTCACCAACAGAGACCTTTGGAGTCAGGTAGGAATGTATCATTGCCCCTACACTTTTCCCCTTCATCACCACCATCCTTCACCTTGTCAAGAAGGAGCTTCCCAGTGGAGTGGGCATCATTCACAGATGGAGGGAAGACCTTCAACTTCAGCTGGTTGAAATCCAAGAAGAAAATGTCACTGATATGCTCATGGAGCTTCAGTATGTGGATGGCATTGTATTCTTTGAAGATTCTTTTGGAAGAGAAGCTCAAGTCATGCTTGATACCTTCATGGAAGAAACCACAGAATTGGTCTCAAACTCAAGACTCACGTCCTTACCAACCCACCCCAAGGCAAGATCTGGTGTCTTCTTCCATCAGGATCAAAGAAACCCTTCCAAATGTGGACCATTTCCCCAACCTGGGAAGCAATATCTCATCTCAGGCTGATATTAATGCAGAGATCCAACATTATCAATCCACGAGTGCCTTAACCAAGGATGAAAGTCTTTGACAACTATGACATTCGTGTTGACATCAAGGTCCTTGCATACAAGGTAGTCAACTTTTCTAATGAGTGATTACCAAAGAGGAGAAGATTTGTACCTATTCTGTGTAGATGGTTTTCTCCCATTCCCATGTCCTGGAAATATTTCTCAGTTTGCTACTTCTAAATAGTGCTGTTGGAGAGACATTGGCCAATGGGAGATTGACATCTGTCTGTTGCAGGGATGCTCAGCTGCCCAAATAGCCAATTGAACCACTTCATTTTTTAATTTCATTTACAGGATGTGGATGTCACTGGCTAGACCAGCATTTATTGCTCTTCTCCAGTTGCCCTTGAGAAGGTAGTGCAGGGCTACCTTCTTGAACTGCTGCAATTTCTATGGTGTAGGTGCATGGCCTGCAGAGGGGCCCTCTGGAAGCAATGATTGCTCTCAATGCTGGTGTTGAACAACTCCCCCCTCACTGCTGTGGCAACCTCCCAACTATTGTTGGTTCTGGTTTTCCTTAACCACACTTAGTCATTGACTATTTGGTGGCACTCACCTGATGAAGGAGCAGCATTCTGAAAGCTTGTGATTCCAGATAAACCTATTGATCTTTAACCTATTGATGAGATACTTTTTATCTCATCATTCCTAGTCCATTGCTGACATCTCACATCATGAAGATTTAAGGAAGAGGTAGATTCTTGACTGACAAGTGGGTCAAAAGTTAGGAGTAGGCAGAGTTGAGGCCACAATCAAATCAACCATGATCTTATTGAATGGTGGAGCAGGCTCAAGGGGCTGACATCTTTAAAGAGTGTTGTGCCCTCTTGACTGCCACTTCCTTTACAGTGATCAACACTTTAGTGTCAGAAAAACAGCCTTTACTGCACAGTTTTTGAACCATGTTTCTGAAGGTTTTTATCAACACATCTGGATTGATTTATTCCATGCAGTGTATCAGGAAGCATATCTCCACTTTGCTGAAGTAAGCTTCTCAAGGAATGACTACTGAAAGAAAACTGCAGTATTTTCTGCCTTTTGTAAAATATTCTCTTTTGATGATTTATATCCTCATCAAGTCCCTAATGGTCAAAATGTAGACTAACAAAATGCCATGGTTTCAGAACCTTCAATATCCAATAATGGCAAATGAAAACTGGAGAACATTCATTTTGATATGAGATTGTTTAAATTCAGGTTATTAAATTATTAGAGTGCTAAGTGTTTCAGTAAAGTTATTGATAAATTCCACAGTGAGTTCAGGGTTGATCCTTGGAGCTGTTTTCATAATGAATTATTAGGCTTCTCAAACAACTTACACATGACATTTTGTCATCAGGAAACAATTTTGTCTTAAATACATTAAGTATCAATGATTTAGACTTTAATTGCTGTTGACTGCAATCAGGTACCACAGCACTAGGTAGCTCAGGAATAATCTACCAAATGGTCTGGAAAATGCAAATGTAGACAACCAGGGCCTGGGAGATAAATTGCTGCATCTGAGTTCCAGACCTCTATTGCACCCCCACCCCTGCATTCCCTGCACCCACCCCCATCTCCAATAACTGCCTTTAACCCTCTCCTCAGATCCTTCAGGTGCCCAGAATTGGGAACCATAGTCAGAGAGGTCAAACAGTGGTGATTTATGCAAGTTTAGCGTAACTTTGGCCTTTGTACTGTGCCTCTATTTATAAAGCAGAGAAAGTTCAGGTTTCAATGATATATTTTACAACCACAGCTCTGAAATAATTATCTGCAACCTGGCCATTTATATTACGCATGTCTCCATGTCTTTGAACGTGGCTAATGCAATATCTGGATAGCAACATCCAAAATACTTGAATCTCTCAAACACTGCAAACAGCAATGTGCAATTGAGAATATCTTGCACTAACAGTTACATATTCTATTGGCTCATGATTCCTGATTTCACTTCCAGGTTTTAAAATGACAAAACTTTCCAGTAAATTAGCATCAACCTGAATAATGTGCTACTTCTATCCACAAAGTGGGTTTTGTTAACTAAAAAAATACACTTTGCGTTGAGCAATAAATATTTTCTCATGTAATTTGAAACTAATCACACTTGCAATTACCCAATATGGAGCATATAATGGAAGAGCAAACAAAATGCTGTAGATGGTGGAAATCTGAAAATATTCAGTAGATCAGGTAGCATCTGTAATGAGAGAAAACGTTAATGCTTCATGACTCTGGTGAAATGGAGAGCACCTTTGCTTCAGAGTCTAAGATTTACACTAATTCTGATTTCTATTTCTTTGTGGAGATACCATCAGACGTACAAAACATTTTGTGTTGCTAATAAAGCAAAAATAACCCCTACTCCAGGCATACAAAACAGAATCCCTCATTCTCCTTCAGCAAGAAATCTAGAATTAGCTGCCTGAGATCTAATTCAGCACATTAGATGAACTGTTTTTTGAAATTAATGTTATTGTTAAGAATCCTATTGATAAGTGCAAGGTTATCCTTGCAATTAAAGTGGGTAACTTGGAACTCCAGTTCTTAATTGTTTATTTTTCATTGATATGAGGAAGGATACATAAGCTAGTGAGGAAAGGTCTTACTGTAGTCAAATAAAATAATTTATTAACTTACATAACACAAGAAAGGCCACAATACAAAAGATACAACATGCACATGCGTGCACATGCACTGTGTCCTTGAATTAATCCCATTCCTAAACTCAGAACATCCTCATCACGAAACATCCCATACAGTTTAATTGTATGAGCTAAATCCAGCAAATAATCATCTATGAGTTGCATCTTTAATTTTGAGAGGCCTTCTGATTTAGCTCAGACTTTAAGTTTCAAACAGCAGCTTCTAGCATAGGATCCTGTTGTCAGGAGAACTTGCATTTCCAGTTGGTCATGTCTATGATTTTAGCTACTTATCGGCTGCTTTCTTTGCAGTGTGAAGCTAACTCTGCTACTGATATAGCAATTTCTCTTTCTCATTCTATCTCAACAACTCACCTTAGGAGCCATGTTTTAGCATACAAGTGTGACATGAATTCTTATGAATCACACTTGATGCTCCTCTGATGTAGTTTAACACACAATTCTGTGCTCTCTCCACTCATGTAATTATCTGTTTATCATGCTGCTAAGTTAATTCATTTATTAAAACCCTCCAAGCAGCTGCACTCTTAAATCAATACCTTTTTATTCACTTCTTTAAACTTTATTTTGTCCATGTCTCAATGTTTATTTCATTCAATTCTTAAATTCTTGACAGTACGAAGAAAACAAAACTTGCTGAGCAAAAAAGTCAAATGTCAGGAATAACTTGAACATTGAAAATAATGAGTTAATAAAAATGACCATTAAAAAGGCCAAGCAGCAGACTAATTAATAAAATGATTTTGCCTTTTCACATAAGAGCTAGTTAGAGGGACAGTCTCAGCCCCAAGTGCTGGTCACCAAGGAAAGGAGAGGTGATCATGGCCAAGGTGAGGGTTTGGTTTAAATAACACTAACCTTGCATTTGTCTCTGGTGGTGCACACTCCAACCTGGTCTCGGTGAAATTTGTACAAATCTGAGTGTTGAAGTGGGTCGCCTTTCAGCCTAAGTTTGACACCTCTCCCAGCAGCTATGTGCAATAGAGTGGTTCTTGTGTTTACATTATGGAATCCAGATTCAATACAGTTGGCTTGTTCAAGTTAGCAAGTTTGATTTTTTGATATTGCTGAGAGGTGGTTATAACAAACCTAAAGAACAAATAAAGCAAACTATAGCACAGGACCAAATCCTTTAGCCCTCCAAGCCTGCACCAATCATGCTGCCCAACTGAACTGAGACCTCCTACCTTTCCAGGAACCATATCTCTCTATTCCCATCCTATTGATGCATTTGTCAAGAAGCATCTTAAGTCATTACTATATCTGCTTCCAGTATCTCTTGGCAACAAGTTCCAGGCACCCACTACTTTCTATTTAGAAGTTCTGCCTTGTACATCTCCTTTAAACCTTGCCCTTTTGCACCTTAAAGCTGTGCCCCCTAGTAATTGATTCTTCCACCTGGGAGAAAGCTTCTGACTATCCAAAAAAGTTTAACTATCCAAACCTCACCATTGTTACCTGCAAGTGTTCCAAACTGGAACATTGGTTCATGGTGATGGATGATTTTGTTTACAGGAATGGTGTGAGGACTCACATGCAAGATCTATTGAGACAGTAACCAGTCCAGTGTCAGTATAACAAAGGCTATTAATTATAATAAAGAAAAGACATTTACACAAACAGGACTATAATAATTTAAGACAGTTACATTTAAGAACTATTAAACACACCCAGTTTATGTAGAAATGATCCTTTTTGATTCAGATACACTTAAATCTGAACTCTTCAGGACTTCCATCTTCCCAAACAATATCCAATTCAATAGTTTCGAAAATAAAGGCCAGCATATAATTACCACACTCTACGATTTAGTAGTTACCCTGAGGAACATCTTTTGGTTCAGCAAAAATCTGGTTTTAATTCATCTGCAAAGATTTTTGCATACTTGCTTCTAGGCTGCTGGATAGAAACTATTTCTCTACTTCCATGAAGATTAGCAATTATCTGATTTTTCCCCTTTGGATCTGTTTCCTGTCTGCCCTTCAGTTTGTTCTGAAAGAATTATACAGTGCAGGAGGCCCTTTGGCCCATTGAGTCTGCATTAGCACACAGGAAACACCTGAACTCCTATCTAATCCCATCTGCCAGCATTTGGCCCATAGCCTTGAATGTTACGATGTGCCAAGTGCTCATCCAAGTACTTGAAGGATGTTAGGCAACCCACTTCTACCACTATCCTTAAGGTAAAGAAGTTTTTCCCTCACATCCCCTCTTGAATCCAAGTCCCCTTGTGACTGACCCTTCAATTAAGGGGAATAGCTGTTCTCTATCCACTGTCCATGTCTCAATTTTGTACATATGCCTCCCCTTGATGGTAATTGTCTAACTAAAGGTGTTTACTATTAGCAGCACAATTCTAGTCTGTTTAGAACAGCTAATCTAATTCTTGGAAGATTCACATTCTGTGAAATACTTTGAAATGCTGGTGGCTTCTAAACCTGTTAGCTTTTTCACATCCTTGATGTTGCTTATTATGAGACAGGTCATGACAGTGGGTCATAGACAGGAAACTTGCAGAATAAGCTCATGCAGTGACAGTACATTAATGGTAAAAGGTTTAAGAGCAAATCATTCTCCTAATAAAACAGAAAATGCAACATTCCTTGACCAAACTTGCAGGGATGAGACCATACTTAAAATATAGTGTACAATTTTGGTATCCTTAAGATCTAAATGTGTAAAAAGCAGAGAATGTTCACTCAACTAATGCCTGGGATAACAGGATTATTTTATGAGGAAAGCTTGAACAGATGAGGCCTGTAATCATTTAAGTTTTGACAGTTCAGAGGATATTTATTGAAACCTATAAAATGAGAAGACTTGAGAAGATGGGTGCTGAAAGTACCAAGAGATTTGATCTAGGGGACATAGTTTAAATAAGAATCAGAATTTCTCCAGCTCACCTCCATTGCCAATGCAAATGGAGAATTTGGTGCTCAGCCAAATCTCCATTCATTGCCATGGGACTGGAGAAACCCAATTGCAGTGGGGTCAGAGAATCTGGCCCAAAGGGGTCTGCCACTTTAGATAGAAATTGGAATGATTCTTTTGAGGATCATGACTCTTTAGAACTCTTCTCCAGATAGTGATAGAGAGACAGTCAATAAGAAAGCATTAGACAAATTCTTGACTGAGTATGACATATGCATGGTAACTGTGATTTACCTAGTTTTTACTTCAAAAAAAATAGGATCAATAAACTCAATTTGTTCTTTGTTTTAAGCTCAAAAACCTCTGATAGATTATAAATAATCTGAAAACATACTAATAGGACTGCTAATGTATTGGCAAAACAAATTCAGCAAAACCCTGTCACTCAGATTTGGAATGGTAAACTAGTGAAGTCATTTTTATGACTTTTCATATTGTCATAATGTCAAAATTGTTTAATACAGAAGAGCACTTTAGACAGTGGGTAAGTTATTTAATACATCTGAAGACTTGCACTTTCACACTGCTATCAATTTAATGGTCACTTGCCTTTTAAGAACAAAACCCTACAATCAATAACTATGAAAGACATTTAGCTTTTCATGCAGCATTCCAGTGTGACAATGATGTTTGCAACACGTTTTGAATGTATTTTTCAAAAGCTTTCCAGCTCTAAAACAGGCTTCCCATAGTTCAGGACTTGAGATGGTTGTGAATCAACTCACTTTCAGAATCCAGCCCCAATCCATCAATATCATGAAGACCTAAATGGCCCAATTCCACAATAAAGCCAAAGTAAGGTAGAGACTGCTGCATGTGGACTTGCTTCCCACAACTTTATCCCACACCACTGAAAATTAGCAGTGACAGGAATGAAAGTGGGAATCCCAGAATCAGGTCTTGTTAGCCATGATTTTTGGCATGGTCAAAGCATGAAAATCTAGCCCCCTGGACCCAAGGTACTGCTTCAGTACACATGTACAGGAAACTTAGACATTTAAAGCAATGCTGTTAGAATGAGTCTGCTTCCTGCACTTACATATTGAAATATGTTTTCATGATTTTGCATTTAAAATGTTTATTCTTTTGTGCAGTTTGTCTTAATTTTGTATAATTTGTGAAGAATGACCTGTTTGCAGGGAGCAATTTGCAGACGTGAAATTCAGTAATAGACAGCAATGAAAATAATTATGGGCTTCAAGATGACATCATAGGATGTTAAAATTGACAGAAGTACAGCAGGTGGAATTCAATGAGAAGCATGACTTAATGCGCTTTGTGAAGATACATACAGAAAGACAAAATATTATAAATGATACAATTTGGAAAAGTGCAGAGAAGAGTGACATTGTTGGCCAGATACATACATCCTTAAAAGTACCATGGCAATTTGATAACAAAACCTTTATGGGTATTAGGATTATAAACAGTTCTATGATCCAACATGTAGTAAGTGCTGTGAGCCAAAGTCCAAAGAAAAGGAAATTTGACAAGCAAATTTCTATTTGTATTTTTCCACATAGAAATATATGTACTGAAATCAGGAATTACAACTTCAACTAACACATGGGGCCAATTATTAAAATTGAAACATTTATTGATAAGATTAAATTTAAACAAGCTTATATTTGCACAGTTGAAATTAGTCTTACAATATCAAGGATTCTTACATGTTTACACTCAAACACCCCTTTAGGCAGTCCTTAGAAATTTGATCTATAAAAATTTTAATATTGCTAAAAGGTGCAATCTTTGCTGTAGGAGATATCTGCCAAAGGGCTTCTTTCTCTTTCAATCACCTGTTGAAATTGAAGACTTTAAACCAAAATCCTGCTTTTTAGAACAATCAGACATTTCTCTGGGGTAGATGAAGACTGCTCACTTCATATTATCCTGGCACAGAACATTTTCAGAAGACCTTACATGGCCACACCTTGCACAACTTCCTCCCCTTTAAATCTGTTTTTTCCTTCCTTTATGTTCTTATTCTTTTAAAATTTACCCATCCCAGGATATGAAATCTTTTATGTATTCATGGCCACTTGTTACAGTTAAAAATAACTTTGCTCTATTTATGAGCTTTTCTAAATTGTAAATTCCTTAATTCCCTTTGATATTCAAGAGCTAAAAATCCAACTCCTCACTTATCTCCTAATACAAATTTCTACTCATGTTGAATTTACATCTAACATTGCCTTATTCACTTCAATTGCCTGCCTTTCACACAACCCTTTAATGCCCTCAGCTTTGCAGACACAGTCCCCAGTTTAAGTAGTCAGACATGCACACGCAAAATCCTGCTTCATTGAATGCCATATAAATATAACAAAAACATTTTCTTCAGTGGAAGAATAAAATTTCAAGCAACAAGATTATATGCTCAAAGTTCTATATGAGCAATATTCCAATGTTTCAAGTTCTGATTTTGTTAGGCATTGCATTATAACAAATGTGGAAAGGAGGAGTTTGCATTCCATGATCAGAAAATTAGTCTAGTGCTTCCTTATTTTCCTTGATTTTGTAAATGTTAAAATTGACTAAAATGTAGCTCACTCACTAATTTTAGTGATACAATGGTGATATTTGGAAGTTTTACATTTTATAGATTCCATACAGCACAAAAGGAGGCCATTTGGCCCATCAAGTGTGCACTGAAGTATGCCCCATCTCTGTAACCCTACACATCTTGCTAACCCCGCTAACCCATGCGTCTTGGACACTAGATGGGGCAATTTAGCATCAACCTAACTTGCTCATTTAGAACTGTGGGAAGAAACTGGAAAACCGAGGAAACCCACACAGATAATCATTCAAGGCAAGAATTGAACCTGGGTCCTTGTGCTGTGAGGCAGAAAAGTTAACCAGTGCCTCTGTTCCTCAGGATTGAAGACAATTAAATCAATTTGCTTTTAAATTCTTCTTAATTCAGTACAATGTCTGTGAAAATTAATACTTTCCCACCTCTACCCCCAGCCTTACCAGTCCTGCAACCACAAATCAGTCCAGCACAGGCAAACGTAGCACTGAACTTGGGTTTTATTTTAGTTGATTTTAAGCCAATCTTGATACAGAAAATATAAAGTGGAAAAAAACAGTTTACTTTACTTCCTGAGTTCTGTCTACTCCTTGGCATTTAAATGTCATGCCTTTTAAAAACACAAGTTTGATATTAATTGTGTTTAATGCTGAAAACAAAATTATAGTCTTACATTATCTTTCTCCAACATTTCATTGAACTGAAATTAAGTAAAAAAAATCACTGAAATAACAGTAAGTTAAATGTGACCTTTTACATGTGTAGTTTATCATTTGATGCATTGTTTTGTTCAGTTTTTTTGCAGAATATCAATTCATTAGAAAATGGAAAGAAGCCCAAACAAAGCAAAATAATGCAGATGCTGGAAATCTGGCATAAAAAGGAGGAAATGCTGAAAAATCTCAGCAGGTCTGGCAGTATTTGTGGAGGAGAGAAACAAAAGATATTGAGTTCAACATGGATCTCTTTTGGGCAAAGTTGTTAACTCTTTCCTCTCCAGATGCTGTCAGACCTGCAGAGTACTTCTAGAATTTTCTGTAGGAAGTTTTGTAGTATTTAAAGGATTAATTGGGAAAATGGGTCCAGTATAATTATTCTACTGTTATGTCAAATGGTCTTGCCTTCCTGTAGCTTGCCAGATACTTATCCCAAAACTATTGATTTTTCTATAGTCTAACTAATCCCCATATAAACTTTAGGAATAATGTCCTTCATATTCCAGTCCTCTGCTCTGAATTTAAAAGTTACTGACTTCAAACTTTAACCATTCAGAAATTTGCTTTGTCTCTCATTGGAGCCATTTTGTTTTTTCTGTAACCCATTCTATTGGCTGAGTGGATGATCATATTTCATCCAACAATTTATCACCATTTTCCAAAATGAATGATTGGATGAATGGAAGACTGGGTGCATAAGTGGGTTAATGTAATGAGTGAATGAATGGATGAGCATATCAGTGAGAGAGGGAGGGAAAAGTTGGACAGTTATAGTTGGACTAGGTCAAAGGGTTAGTTGAATGGTTTGTGGGAGAAATTGGCTCGTCAGGGGGGTTAGGTAATGGTGAGATATGCGGTGAGTTATGTAGAGTCTGGTGACCATGGTGTATGGCCATCAGCTGAGGTGGGAGGAGTGGTAGCTGCTGGTAGTCAGGTTAGATCTGGGAGGTAGTTACACAGAGTCATGTCAGGTCAGGTCAGCAGGTAATCAGGTGGTTGGAGAAGTAGTTGGATAAACAGGTGATTAGTTGGATAGGTTGAAGAGGTAGTTGGTTGTCAGGTCTGGCAGGGGTGATAGGGGAATTGGTTGTGGTGATAATTATGAGTTAGATCAGGTATTAACCAGCATAAGATTTCCATCCAAGGCTCCAGGGCAACAGAAATCAACCCGTCCAAAGTTTAAATTTCTTGGGCTCCTTCAGCCATATCAGAATTTCCAAGACTCCTGACATGCTCCTCCCAATTTAACATCCAATCTCCAACAATCTGAATATCAGAAGATTTGGATCATAATTTATATTTACAATTCCAAATTCATTAAAATACCTGCTATACTGAAACATTAAATCCTGGAATTCCTTACCTCACAGCATGGGAACACCTTCCCTAGAGGAATTTTGCTATTCTTACCCAATCTGGCTCATGTGACTACAGATCTACAGTAATGTGGTTAGCTTAGTTTGAAGGCTATTTGGGATGAGCAAAAAAATGCCATAAAAAAATTTAAAAAACACAAGTTGCAGCATTTCAAGAAGGCAGCTCATCACCATCTCAAGGGCAACTGGAATAGGTAATAGATGCTTGCTATGCCAGCAATAGCACATCCTGTGATTGTATGAATAAATACATAAAAATAATCTTTACAATGAATGGAATCTGAGAAGATGCAGCTGTGTTGTTTTCAGGTTTGTGAATTTGTAGTTTCCATTAATTTGGGAAAAAAGTGCAAGGAAGCAGAAATTTTATTTCAGAGGCTACTGAATCAAGTTTGATTTTCTATGTTGATGAGCTTGTATCCAGCATGGAGTGTGGACTGATCAGCAGTGGGACTAACTGAGCAATATGCTGCTTTTAGGTCTCAATATATTGTTTTAGGTTTTACAAACTCCGTTTGAACTTTGAGGCTTAAAGCTGGTCTTGTAGGAGAGATGTATTGAAGGTTAAGTGCTAAGTCCAAGCAGGATGGTATTTGTATAGTCAACATCCTTCATTTATGTTAATTCTCCCAAAAAAATTCTAAATGTCAAATTTTTGTAAAAACTGGAGTTAACACCATTGTCTTTTTCAGTGGGATTTTCAAAATGAAACTTCCACACAATGCACTATAGAATCTACCAGAGGGAATCTCATTAAAAAGCTGTCAGTGGGGCCTATTCCTGCTGGAGAGATATATGGATAGAAAGTGACCATAATATGACAGAATTTTACATTATGTTTAAAAGTCAAAGTAGTTTAATCTGAAGCCAGGGTGTTAAATTTGAACAAATGAGATTAAGTTGAGGGGCAAACTGGTAGAGATAGAATGATAAAGAATCATTAAATGATGTGATGGTACATAGGCAAGGGCACTCTAAATAAACTGACATTTTACAGCAATTATACATTCATTCAAGGCACAAAAACCTAAAAAGAAAAGTCAGTTAATCATGGCTAAGAAAGAAATCTAAAGATTGCACAAGGTTAAAAAAATGACAAAGTTAACAAATTGTTTTAAATTGGAGAATTGGGAGGATTCTGGAATACAAAAGACAAAGAAACTGATAAAGAAAGGGAGAATAGAGTATGAATAGAAATGGAATGCAAAAACTTATGGGTATGTAAAAAATTAACGTTTGACTAAGACAGATGTTGATCTATTACAAATCAGAGCCAGGAGAATTTTTCATGGAGAACAGAGAAATGGCAGAGAAGTTAGATGGTTACTTTGTGGTTGGTTTCCCTGAAGAAAACACAAGAAATCCCTGAGAATTAGAGAACTGAGGGATGAAATAAGGAATTGACAGAAATTAGAATTCTTAAGGTCGTTTTGGAGAAATTAATGGGATTGAAGGTTAATAAACCCCCAGACCTGATATTCTACATCCCAGAGCAGTGAAAAAGGCAGCTACCTAAATAGTGGATGCATTCCAAAATTCTATAGATTCTAGAATGTTTCCTGCAGATTAGAAGGTAGTAAATGTTACCCCACTATTTAAGAAAGGAGAGAAAAAAAACAGGAAACTATAGGTCTGTTGGCCTTATGTCAGTAGTGAAAAATATTGCAATTATAAAGGATGTGACACTTGAATCATAATCAGATTGGGCATAGTCAATGTGGATTTGTGAATGGAAAGTCAAGTTTGATGAACCTGTTGGACTTTGAGGTTGTTACTAACAGAATTGATAAAGGGAGGTTGGTGGATGTAGTATAATAGGACTTTAAGATTTTTAATAAAGACCCCTACAGGAGCTTGGTTAGGAGGTAAAATATTGGCATTGATTAACAGACAGAAAACAGAAAGTAGCTATAAACTGGCATTGGCAGGTTGTACTATTTGTTCCCCCCCCCCAAGAATCAGTTCTTGGTCTCCTGCTGTTTACTATCAGTAATTTGGATGTGTAATATTTCCAAGTTCACAGATGATACTAAAACTAAGTGGAATTTGTGTTGTGAAAAAGATACAAAGTGGCTTCAAGGGGATTTTGAGCAAACTTAATGAATGGACAAGAATCTGGCAAATGGAATAAATATGGATTAATCCACTTTGGTAGGAGGAACAAATGTGCAGAGTATTTCTTAAATGCTAAGGGATTAGAAAGTGTACTGCTGGAATTTTACTGGCACACTTACTCAAGGCTCAAGATTGCACCCAAGGCCAATGGAGAATGTCATCTGCAAGCCTCACCTGCCCCAATTTTAGGGCAGCCATTCCAGTAAAATCAGGGCCTAGGTGTACAAAGGGACCTCACTGATAATTCACTGAAAGCTAACAAGGAGATGCAGCAAGGAATTAGGAAGGCTAGTGGTAAGTTAGCCTTTATTGCGAAAGGGTTTGAGGACAGGAATAGCAAAGTATTACTTTAATTGTATAGCACCTTGGCTAGATGACAGCTGGAGTACTGTGCACTCCCTTTACTTTAGTCTGGTTCCCTTTACCTTAGGAAGGATATCATTACCATAGAGAGAGCAGGAAGGCAAAGATATTATCACTAGACTATTAATCCAGAAACTCAACTAATGTTCTGAGGGACTGAGGTTCAAATCCCACCATGGCAGATAGTGGAATTTTAATTCAATAAAAAAAATCTGGAATTAAGAATTCACTGATGATCATGAAACCATTGTCAATTGTTGGAAAACCCACAAAGTTTACTAATGTCCCTTAGGGAAGGGAATCTGCTGTCTTTACCTGGTGTGGCCTATGTGCGACTCTAGAGTTGCGACAATGTGGCTGACTCAACTGTCCTAAGAACAAGGGCAACTGGAAACGGGCAATAAATGCTAGCCCAGGCAGCCATGCCCATGTCCCACAAATGAATTTAAAAAATGTTCAGACCTGTTCCCAGGAATTGGGAATGTCCTATTATGAGAGATTGGGGAAACTGGTGCTCTATTTTCCGAGTTTGTGGTTGAGAGGTGACCTCATTGAAACCTACCAAATGTTTAGAGATAGTCAGGATAGATGCAGGAGGACAATCCCCCTGATGGGGAAATCTAGACAGTAAGAATTCTGACACCATTCACCTGACGGAGGGAAACCGAAAATTTGAGTTTACTATCAAATAAATCAGTTGGACTTAAACCTGGTGTTGTCAGACTTCTTACTGTGTTTACCCCAGTCCAATGCCAGCATCTCTACATCATGACTACTGGGAGTCTAAAATCAGGGGGCACAATTTCCAAATAAGGGAGAAATCTCTTAGGACTGAGATGAGATTTTCTTTTACTCAGAGGGTTCTGAACCTTTTGAATTCTCTACCCCAGAAGGTTGAGGAAGCACAAGTCATTGAGTATGCTTACAGAAGAGGTTGACAGATTTCTAAATACTAATTTCATAAAGGGACATGGGGAGTGTGTGGGAGGGGGGAGTGGATGATCATCCATAATTATATTGAATATCAGAGCAGGCTCCAGAGGCTGAATGGCCAACTATGTTTCCAAGACATTAGAAGCAGAGCTGTGTGTTGTGTCCTGCTCCAGGCCAAGATGAAACTGAAGTCAAATCACATGATTTGACTTCCTGTAAAATGATTGCATGCTGTAATCCTTTAAAGACATTACAATACTTTGCAACTTCTGTTAGCAGAAACCCCAATGGTTTGCCATAGAAACTTCCATAGTGGAGAAAACAAATGGCATGACAATTTCCAATTAAAAATAGTCTCAACTTAAGATATTGCAATAAAAAGATTTAATAATGGTAGACTGAGAGGAATGTAACTTTAAATAATGGCACAAAAATAAAAATGAATTTTGTTAATGCAACAATTCCACAATATTTCTCAATTGTGCAAAATGATCAATTTTTATGATATTGGCTGAGGAAGGTGTGTTGGTCATGGTGCCAGAAAACAATCACGTGCTCTTCAAACTCACTAATGCAGAGTCAGAAACCAATTAAATTGAAAATAAATAGCTACTGTTTGCTGTGACTAAACAGCAGGGCCTGCATAATGTTCACTATGTGCACATTTTAATTCTAAATGAAATCTTGGCTTTTGAAAGAACAATACTGTTTTCTCCTGGGAGTTGAAAGATTTTTGCTTTGTCACAATTGTGGTGCATTATTGAAAGAAGATGTTAACACTAACAAAGATCATTGCATATTTATAAAGGTAGATCACGGATTTTAGAATCACAGAATGGCTACTGCACAGAAGGAAGCCATTCAGCCCATCATGTCTGCACTGGCTATCATACAAGCAGCACTCATTTAACATACAAAATATTAATAACTGTTTTAATTATGTATGTGTTGGATTGAAGTTCTCAGCAAAACAATATAGAAATATAAAAAATAGGATCAGAGAAAGCCATTCAGCCCTTTGAGCCTGCTCCACCATTCATTATGATCATCCAACTCAATAGTCTGACCCCACCTTCCCCCCCCATATCCTTTCATTCCCTTTGCCCCACAACTATATTTAACACTTTCTTGAAAATTTCAGATTGTTTTCTATGGTAGTGAATTCTACAGACTTGCCACCTTTTTCCCCCCATCTCAATCCCAAAAGGTTTACCCCACATCCTTAAAACATGACCCCTGGTTTTGAACACTTCCAACATAGTTTGGGATCATTTTAATAATTTGCATCAAGAAAATGGAACAACATTGCTCAACTTTGTGGGAAAGGTGAGTAATTTAAAGATTGTTGCTTTTTAGAATGCCCTAAATTATCCTCCAGAGCCCTGAGGGCAAAACAGAGCAGAAATATGTATCTGGAGGTCATATACCATCAGAGCTGCAAATTGCAGTGAGATGATTGCAATAAACTACATTAAACACAGTATTGACTTGCTTCTTTGTATCAGGACTCTCAAGTTAGAGAAATGCTTGCTGGCTGATAGACCCTAAATATGTTATTGGTTTGAATTAAATCGATGTTAGTTGTATACCAGCATGAGTATACACTTGTTTTGTCACTTGGAAGTAACCAACACAATTTCAAAAAAATGCTTAAAATTTTTTTTTTTTTTCCAAAGCATGCAAAATGGCCATGGTAGAGGGAATAGATGTGCCCATTTAGAACCTAATGCAATTGTTGTTTGCAGTTCAGTGTTATCAGTGCAATAGTTGTCAACCTAAGCAGTACATAATACAAAGGACAAGAGGTTTCAGAATTGGTCAAAAAGGTAATTAAACAGCAGAAGTGTGTTAGTCATTAAACTCTCCAATGGATTGAAATTCACAATGGTCTTGTAGTTGACAAAATGATATTGAAGTTATATAGTGTGGAGGCACAGAAATTCTTGAATGGTAAACAAATATTTGGCAGGGATCATGATTGCACTGAACTGGAAATGTGCATTAAATATCTCATAAGATATGAGAAAGGATTTCTTCTGCTTGTTATTTGTGGTAAAACTATAAACACAAAGAACAATAGAGGTGATTCTCTGATTTCACTGCACCACTAGTCGATCACACTGATCCTGAAGAATTAGCAAACAGACCCACAACTACATTTAACATTTTCTGGAAAATTTTAAGAGTCAAGTTGTTTTCTATGGTAGTGAAATCTGCAGGTTTACCATTCTAGTAAAAGATCCATTTCAAGGCCAATGCCAAACAGTTTGAGTTTCCTGGCCCCTTCTGACTGATGCAAACCACATTGTGCTCAGAAAGGATGAGAGCCTGATTAGTAAATTTAAGGTAGCATTTAAATATGCATAGCCCATCCAACCCCCAGTGCAGGGAATCCACTGGCCTTCAGAACTGGAGGCCACTGAAGATACTGGATGGGAGAGTGGAATCAGAGGCCACTGAAGCCCCTGGGTGGTTGAGAGCATGGCTGGGCAGTGCCCCCTGATGGAGCCCAACTGGCATATGGGTTCCCTGGCAATGGCCACCAGACTAGCAGGTAGGCACCAGTGTGCCAAGGACAGTGCCAGAGTGGGGTATGTGGAGAGCAGCTGGTGGGGGTGTGGTCTGAGGGACTGGCAGTCATATAGGGATGGATAGTGAAGGCATCCTTGATAGGAGTGGGAGGGGATATCCAGGATCAGGCAGGTACTCCCATTGTTAAGACCCCATTGCCAGTGACCCATGTGGGGAACTGGTGAGGAAGAGAGTGTCCTAATGTCTGTAGGAGGGACAGGGTGTCCTGTTGTCCTTAGGGGGAGGGGCTCCCCAGTGCACTGAGATCAGAGCGCTCTTGTGAAACACCCAAGTGTTCAGAAACCATGCTCACCCTCTATAATGCCATGAAACTCCAGTTCTCCAAAGACATGATTGAGTGCAGGAGCATGTCTGGAGACGCTGACATGGGTAACTCTGCTACTCTCACCATTATGGCACTTTTTGAAATTTCACATTATGAAATTTTTTGGGAGAATGCCCCCAATGTGTTTACAGTTTCATTTCATATACTCAACATAATTGTTCCTCAATGTCACATTTAAGAAGCACACCAGTTTGCAGCTAATATCCCAGATTAGTACAAAACCAGGAGGGAGTCATCGTTTGAAAACATGGCAGTGATTATACATCACAGCTAATAAGCCTTCAGTCAATAAATCCTTATAGTCATAGTGTGATGGATAATATCACAAGTCATTAATCAGAGAAAAACAAGCCTGTCTCATTTTTCAAAGGAAAAAAATAGACCCCTCATCATTTCCTTGCATTGAATACCTGCTTAAAAGCAAAAATCAACTGGTATGCAAAAGGAGGATTAAATTAGACAAGATGACAAAATCAACTGGGAATATTTTAATCAGTATGTTTTCCCCCTATAACTAAACTCCTGAAGAGTCTCCAGGTAAAGGAAACCAGTTGCTAAGAGACCTGTGCTCAATCAACTTATACTCAACCTTTCCTGGCAGCATTAGGATACTTTGCTAGAACAATGTTCTATACAGGTACAGTGTTTCAAAGCCAGCTGTCCAAAAACCAGACTTGTCTGAAAAACAGACATTTGTCTAATATTCTATGCTTCAAAATTTTAAGTAAATAAAAAATTTTTGAAAAATATCTGATCTGCACAATTTGTCAAAGTGCATTGGCAAGGTTTGGCCCCAGACTAGTTATTGACTTCAAGGCTTTGCACACCACTCCAACCCAGGCTCCAAATGATTGATTCCATTCTAACCTGCTTGATCAGAACTGCCCAAGCCCAAACCTGAAGTCTAGCAACATTCAAAATCTAGCTCAGCCCCAAAACTGTGGTTGCTGGATTTGAGGAATTGTGGCAAATTATCTGGTCCCACTCTGCAAGAATTGTCACATGTGGGAAGGACAATTTGATGGACTTGTTTAGCTCAGTTGGCTGGATAGTTGGTTCATGATACAGAGTAATGCTGACAATGTTCAATCCCTGTACTGGCTGAGGTTATTCATGAATATTCAATTTTATTATGGTACAGCATGGCAGCACAGTGGTTAGCATTGCTGCCTCAATGCCAGGGATCCAGGTTCAATCTGATGAATTGGGTAGCTGTCTATATGGAATTTGCATATTCTCCCCATGTCTATATGGATTTCCTCTGGGTGCTCCAGTTTTCTCCCACACATGTAGGTTAGGTGGATTGGCTATGATGACTGCACAGGATTATGAGGACAGGAGGGGGGATTGGGCCTGAGTAACAAGAAGAGTCAATAAAGACTTAATGGGCTGAAGTCTCTTTCTGCTCTGTAGAGATTCTATGAATTGAAAGTCTGTTGATCTTGGCCAATTTTTCTGGTCCTGGGACAGGTGGGTGGAATTGGAAAATCCTACCTCATGCCTATGATGTGTAATCATGTGGCACTAAGAGGTGTGATCAATGTGACACTAGCTTAGTGTTCTACATCCAAATGATATGGACAGAAAAATCAAAGCATTTTCTTAAAACTGTGGTGAAATGAGGTAGGAAATCATTATCCCAAAATGGCCTTGCAATTATTCCCATCCCTCTGGAACAGCTTTCCTAAAACAAATTAAGCTGAGCAATGTTTCCATTCTGTAAGTAATTGGTTTCAAATGTTGTGCTCCTATATTCTCCCAAAAGATGTGTAAAATTAAAACTACTTATCCACAGTTCTGCCAGACACAAGTTGGCATAGCAAGGGTCCATCTGTTCAATAGCATGGTGAGAGGGGGAGTTCTTCAGTATCCAATGTTCTCATTCTATATAGCCAGATTAGTAACACAATAATTATAAAATATTAGAAGGAAGCTGTCCCTTTTTGCTTCAATGGTAAGTTTGATGCCTTATTTATGTCTGCAACCTTTTGGGGGTTGTCTTCATGCTGGCAATGAGCTGCAACTGTCAATACTATATCACTGATTGACTATGAAAAGAATACCTCAATCTTTGCTGTGGTCATTTTTGACTATGTTAGACTATATTTCTGCACAGAATTTATTTCAACTATACAAATGGTGAGCAATTTCATTTAGCTGTCAACTCATTTCTTTCCTGGTTCCTGGGCAACTGGCAGTGGTAAAATGGTGGACATCTTCACTATGCCCCCTTGTCACCCAAGATGCAACTGATGCAATTTTCAGGCAGGTCTTTAATGGATGGTCCACACTCCTACATGGTCAAAATATTCACGGCTGCATCTTATGCTGGTGATAAGCCTCTGACACTTCCATATACAAATGGATAGAATAAATTCTGCACAGACTGGGCTTAGTTGCAATCAGCAATGTGTGGCAAAACTAATGTTTACTTAATTACTTTGATCAGGAGCTGAGTTCAGAAAATGCTTTCAGAATACTGTTGGCACTCAATTGTTTGCATTCAATTATTAACTTATTAGTACTAATTTAAAACAGATTGTTTATGATTTTGTAAGTTTCCTGGTACCACATCCCTAATGAATATTCTGGCATTTCCCAGAAAGCTCTAGGTTTTAGAATAGTCCCAAAGGAACGGTAGTAAGCAAATATAATCCCACAAGGCAGGAAGAGTGAAAAACAACTATAGGCCAAGTAGCCTGACAACTGAATAGGGAAATATAAGGAGGGATGTGGTTAGAGTACATACTAAATCATAATGTCATTGGGCAGAGTCAGAAGAGTTTCACAGCAACTTCACTGGTGCGTTAATGAAAGCCATATTGTGACACGAATAAATAAACTTTAAACTGATTTACTCTCCATTATGCAGAAATAAGAACAAAGAACAATGAGCCCATGCCACCATTTTAATGATAAAGTGATGGACCAAATAGCACACCTGTGTTGCAACCATTCTGTGAACTAGGCCAGTTAGAATTATTGCAGATCCACTCATCAACATTAACAAAAATGCAACAAATCAAAGTTCTCTGTACCAATCAAGATGTAGGTGAGATCTGGTGATTTAACATCAAATTGTGGAGGAGCTGAAAGTAAACTGCTTTGAAATAGTGTCACATGCACAATTAAAACTGGCACAAAATGCAATCTATATTGAACAGGATTCTGAAGTAGTAAAAATGCTAAAGTGAGGCTGCATTTATATGTGGTGATATTATTTGGCATTATGGCAATTAGTTATATTGTAATGCAACTAACATCAGGCTTGGTACCAAGTCTGAACTAGAACTGAACCAACAGGAATAATCAGCATTGTGCAGTTAGTGATAGCACATTTCACCACTGTAAAAAAAATGAAATTACATTCAATTAGATAGTGTTTCATGGTTCAATGGGCATAGAAGTGTTATAGCTTGGCATATGGGGTATGAGAGTCCATAAGGTATGGGTGGGACAGTAGTATTTGGATAGGGGGCATGGGGAGGACCCTCTGAACTTCACTTTAAGGTTCATGACTCCACTGAAAGGCAGTAAATTGAGACTCTTAAAACCTGACCCAACTCCATGAAAATTGAAGAGGAAGAGTAGGACATGCCTACCTCTGCCAAGGAACCAGCCAGTTCAGTAACACCAGCTATGGGATTTTGATAGGCACCACCTGACACCCAACAAAGGCACTCCTGAAAATTAGACAGCCTGGGAATGGGCTTGTGAATCCTAGAATTAGAATCCACCTGCTATTTTTAAACAGCATCCCAAAGAACTAAGAACTGTACAGCACAGGAAAGATCCTTTGGTCCTCCAAGCCTGCACTGACCATGATGCCTGCCTAAACTAATGTCCTTTAGGAAAGGAAATCTGCTGTCCTTACCAAGTCTAGCCTACGTGTGACTCCAGACCACAATATCACTGGCTTTTATACGTTCTCTGAAATAGTGTAACAAAGGCAATAATGCTGGTCCAGCCAGCAACACCCACATCCCATGAATGAATTTTAAAAAGTAAATGTGGAAAGAAGTTTGCTGCAATGTATATGGACAATCCAACCTTCTAAACCTGGCCAATAACTCAAATTGACTATGGCCTCAGATTTATGGACTCACCTGAGCTGACAGACAGGATGGGCTGAATGGCCTTCAAGTTATAACTTTACTATAAACCTGTGATTTCTGTAAAACTAAGGAAACTTTCTTCTTCTATTCATAAAGACATGTGGTGGTTCCCATTTGCATCTGAGCCAACCAATCCTACAATCTGTTACCATGCCATTTGGTCCTGTTGGAATTAACTCCCAAAGAACTGTTGACTCCAAGTTTTTAATGATATACAGGCAGTCACAGACTGGTTTCTATGTTATTTTTCTCCCTTGCCTTTTTATCTGGCACATCAATTGCTTCCCTTGCTTCAAGTTATTGATTTATTGCTAGCCTAGAATTCCATAAGAGCTAAGTGTTTTCTAATATCTCATCTGACAGTGATTAGAGCCAAGCAATTCCAGCACATGGACCATCACAACAAAGTTGTTCCTGTCCTCCACATGTCCACTATCAGCAGCAGTTAATACATTAACTCTGATATGAACATATAGCCAACTTCATGCTTCCTGACTCTGGAACACTGCAGTCAAGTATAGAATATCCAGTGCTGCTCAGTTAAGATTTGTCCCCTCAATGAGGGCTGAAGTTTGAACTTGGACCATGCTTCTCTAACTTCAGCAAATTTATCAAGGTTCCTTTGTCACCACCTCCCAAACACATGTCCCTTCACCAACCTAAAAATACATGGGAACACCATCATCTCCAAGTCTCTCACCATCCTCACAAAACTATTGATGCAGTTCTCTGGTCCTGTGTGCTCAAGTGCAAATCGCACTTGGGCCAGAGAACTGCAAGGGAAGGGCCATAATGCGGTCAGTGCCATTGAGTATCTCTTACATGATTCTCCCAGTCTTTGCAACCCAATATAATCTTGTTCATGCCAGTATTCATTTACATATGCAGGGTTAGTTTGAAGCCCCCAAGCAGTTGGGGAAATTGCTGGATTGTGCCCTGGCACATGACAGGATCACCATGACAATGCCAGTGAGAAATGCTCAATTTCTTTAATAATCTTAAAAACCTCAGGAAAACACCTCTCTAAGCATCCAAATTCCAGAGAACAAGCCTGATTCATATCTTCTCTTCATCATACAGATGTCCCCATGACAACTGCATCTCAATGGTTCTATCTTTCACACTACCCATGATAATAGACAGAGGTGTAGTTCTGATATGTTAGTGCAGGAGCACCAGGATGGCACAGTACACTAGGATTTTGAGTTTGTATACAATAAAGTAGAAAAATATAAATTAACATGTATAATGCTTCACAAGTTTTCAATCTCATATCATTGGAATGTAAACACACCAGAGAGTTAGCGCAATAGCAGCCCCTCCACACCTGCTAATGACCAGCATCTAAGCCTTGGAGCCCAAGCAACATTCTGCTGGCAACAGGCAGCCACTTTCTGATCTTGAAGGGAGGCAGTGGTAATGAGCTAATAATCCACACAAATGCCCTGGGGCATGGGTTCAAATCCCATCAAAGCAGCTAGAGGAATTTAAATTAACTTTTAAAAAATCTGAAATTAAAAGTTCATTTCAGAGATGGTGACTGAGAAACTATCAATTGTTGTTGAAAACTACTTCGGGAAGAAAATCTGACTTCCTGGTCTGGCATACATGTGACTCCAGATATAATGTGGTTAATTCTTAACTGCCCTTGAAATGCCTTTGACAAGCGTGGCTTGAAAATCCCACCTCAGATCTGAAAAATCAGTGGACCTTGTTAATCACACTACTAGTGAAAGGATATTATTAAACTAGAAAGAGTGCAGAAAAGATTTTAGGCTGCTACTGGGACTTGATGGTCTGAGTTATAAGGAGAGGCTGGATAAATTGGAACTTTTCTACCTGGAGGTAGGAGGCTTAGGGGTGATCTTAGAGATCTAAGAAATAATGACGGGCATAGATTATGTAGATAATCAACAGCTTTTCCTAGGGGAGTGTAAAACTAGAAGGCAAAGGTTTAAGGTGAGGGGGGAGATACAAAAGGGTTCAGAGGGGCAATGTTTTCACATAGAGGGTGGTGATTGTCTGGAACAAGCTGCCAGAAGCAGCAGTAGAGGCAGGTACAATTTTGGTGTCATTCCAAGCTGGTGAAGATCTACATTTTAATGTTCACTAAAAATTAAATCAAGGAGATTCAGATGCAGCCATCAAAATTAGGAAAACAGTTGAGCAGGTTGAAGCATTAGTGTCTAGAAAATGTTTGCAGTGATTTGAAGGAAGGTGTTGGCCACAATTCTCCAGTATGAAATTTAAGTGCAGTCACCGGTGGGAAAATTGGTGCATTTCCCACTTGAGATACTGAGGTGGGATTCAACAACTACTAAAACTGAACAAAAGGCTCCAATTGAATCACACCATGACAAAAGCAGCAGGCATGAGAGTCTCCCAAATTGGCAATCAAATGGCATTCAAAAACTCTTCCTGCTTCTCCTTCTTTCAGAATAACTGAAAGAATAATCATCCAGTCTCATTAATGCAGGAAGCATTTCATCTTAGACAAAGAACAAAACAGCATGGGAAACAGGCCCTTCGACCCAATGAGCCTGCACCGCCACCCTGATGTTCTTACTTCTACCCATGATTCATGTCATCCCTGTCTATGTTTATAGATCTATGCATTACAACCAAATTTGAGACAATTTAGGGAGAATTTGTTCTGTCAGTCAGACAGAGAGCACATCTTTGGGATGTGGGAGGAAACCAGAGCACCCAGAGAAAACCCTCAAGCACAGGGAGAATGCACAGACTCCCACAGACAGGCCCAAATCCATGTATCTGCACAGCACAGCAATAGTCACTGAGCTGTCGTGTTGCCCATCAAATGGTCCAGGTCAAGCATACACTAACAATGTGAAGCACTAGGCTACTCTCAGAAAATCCAAGAGCAATGCTCTCACAACCCATTGCATGTATGCCCCTTGTTACACAAGGCAGACCAAAGTACCTGTAGGATAAAAACAAATACATCAATATCATCGACTATTTACACACTTCTGAGGGAACTCCCAAGACTCATGACCCCTATTTTAAATCAGTTTTCTATATTCCTCCATTCCCATACTGTTCATGGGCCCATCCAAGTATCCCTTAAATAACTCCAGAGTGCCTGCCTCCACCACTTCACTTGGCAGTGCATTCCATACCTCCACCACCCTCTGAAAAACTCTAGCATCCAAATTATACCTTACCCTCCTCACTAAGCCTGTGACCCCTTGTGCTATTTGAGTCCATCCTAGGAAAAAGTTTAACCCTGTTTACTCTATCTATACCCCCAAATCTTGTACACCTTTATTAGATCTCCTGAGTCTACGTCATTAAGGAAAACAGCCCCAATTTGCCTAACCTCTCCTTGTAACTCAGACCTTCCATACCAGGCAGCATCCTGGTAAACCTCCTCTGCACTCTCTCCATGTCTTTCCGGTAGTAAGGCAACCAGAACTGGAAACAGTATTCCAAATGAGGTCTAACCAATGTTTTATACAACTGCAACATTAAAGGCCAGCTCTTGTACTCTATACCCCTCCCTATAAAGGCTAGCATACCATATGCTTTCTTCACAACCTTCTCCACCTGCTCTAGACCTTCTATAGAAGAGTGTTTACAATTGTGGATTTACCTTTGATAGTGTCTACTACAGCAAGAGCCAGATAAAAAAAAATCATTGAAGCCTGGAACTCTACTGTTGCTGAATAATTTAGTTCATAAGATTAATTAGATTTTCACACAAAATCCATTTAAAATGTGATATAACTGCATCAGATCAGTAGTTTTCCCCATGAAAATTGCATCTCAATGGTTCTGTCTTTCACATACCCATGTGAATGAGGTGTCGTTCTGAAATGTTGTGCAGGAGCATAAGGATGGCACAATTTACTAGGGTTTTGAGTTTATAAAGTAGAAAAATACAGATTAACACAATGCCTCAGGAGTTTCCTGAGGAATAGATAAGTTGCAGAGCTGGGCCAAGAAGTGGCAAATGGAATTTAATATGGAAAAGTGTGAGGTGATTTACTTTGGCAAGAGTAACATGTGTGCAAAATATAGGGCTAATGGCAGGACTTAGTGTAGATGAGCAGAGAGATCTCAGTGTACAGGTGCATAGATCTCTGAAAGTTAGTACTCAAGTTGATAAGGTTGTTAAGAAGGCATATTGTGTGTTAGCATTTATTGCTAGAGGGATTGAATTTCAGAGCCAAGATGTCATGTTACAACTGTACAAAACTTTGGTGCAGCCACACTTGAAGTATTGTGTACAGTTTTGGTGGCCACATAAGATAGATGAGGAGGCTTTGGAAAGTGAGCAGAGGAGGTTTACCAGGATGTTGCCTGGAATGATGGGTAGGTCTTATGAGGAAAAGCTAAGGGACTTGAAGTTATTTTCATTAGAGAGAAGGTGGCTAAGAGGTGACTTAATTGAGACATAAGATGATCAGAGGGTTAGATAGGGTGGATAGTAAGAGCCTTTTCCTCCGATGGAGATGGATAACATGGGACATAGCTTTAAATTAAGGGGTGCTAGTTATAGGACAGATGCTAGAGGTGGATTCTTTACTCAAGAGGGTAGTAAGGGCGTGGAATGCCTTGCCTGCAGTTGTGGACTCAAGTTTAAGGGCGTTCCAATGGTCAGTAGATGTGCATATGATAGCATTGGAATAGTTTAGGTTAGAGGGTCATAAAATTGGTTACATTGGTCGGCACAACAGAGGGCCAAAGGGCCTGTACTGCACTGTAATGATCTGTGTTCTAATGTAAACATCCCACACTGAAAGAAAGTTAATGCAATAGCAGCCCCTCCATACCTCCTAATGACCAGCTACCCACCATCTCACAAATGCTGAAAATGATGAGAAAACCTTCATAAAAGGAGTGCATTCTTACAAAGCACATTATCCTATCCTCAATGTCCTAGAGTGACAATGAATTGCATTGAAATATTATAAACAGTTTAAGAAGTGAACATTAATGGAGAGAAAGCAAAACCACAATGCTTTAATTAACTGTCTTCACATAGGATATAACCTTAAGTGTGCCATAATTCAAAGGTCAATTTCAAATCCAAGTGAACAATGGATCCAATGAAACACCAAATAAGCCAGTGTTCAAATGGATATGATTTAGCATCTTCTTATTTGGATCTCTTATTAATATGCATGGTCCTGCTCAATGGATGAAATGAGAAAATAATAGCAAAGGAGGCAACAAATTAACACACCAAATGTCTGCAAGAAAAGCTAATGGGGAAAGGTATTAGAAAGCATATCTGCTTTTTAGGAAAGGTCAAACAATTGAAAACAAGAGAAATGTTTAAAAATTGAGACAGATAGCACAGGTATGAAGAAAAGAGGAAGTACTTTAGACTTAATGGATCATATCAACAATTAACAGTCTGATCTGCCTTGGAGCTGTCCATTAGAAAGGAATTTAGCAGCTAATGGGCCATAAGTTCCTTGTGTAAGCAAACCTCAGCCAATCCTCTTTAATCTTCACTGTTGCAGTCAAAGCTCTAAGGGATTTCTGGGCAGATGGGACTCAGAAAAGAAAGGGGATCTCCCTTGTAAAATTGAATGTTCCTGTCAATCAAAGCACTTAGAAGTTTCAGAGCAGCTAGGGCTTATGAGCAAAAACACAAATCTTCCAAGTGAAGCTGACAGCTCCTGTCACAAAATGCACTTCAAAGAGGTCGGGTCACACCTGGGGCTTCTGAAATCAACCAAGGGCATTCCCACTATAGCATAAAGTGTTGCTGTGATTCTGAAGGCTTCTAGGTGTTCAGGGTCCATGGATTTTCATTAGACCAGGTCATTCCAAAGCTTTTACAGAACACAGGCATTAATAAAGATTTTAATCAGAAAGTTGTCTGAAATCACCATCCTAAGAGTATGTCCATGTTTGCCAAAGCAGAAAGGAGAGGAAAAGCAAGAAGGGCCCCATCAAAAGACAGCCTCACATCAAGTTCATCGAGAGGCCCTCCACTGCAGCCTGACATTGTGTCCAGGGGCTCCTCTGCCAATTTGAGGCACTATGTCCCTTCTTGCTCCCCCTTGGAGTCCAGTACCTGTTCCCCAGTTGTCAAGGCCAGGATTAATTGGCACCCATAGGGCAGAAGTATCACAGATGGCCAATCAGGCTCCCAGCTTGCTAATTGCATTAATGTGTATTCAATCAGTTCTGATCAATTTCTCACCCACTCTGGATGAGAATCTGATCAGGTCAGGCACAGCAGGCTCGGAGACTGTCAATGGGTTTGACACCTGGCAAGAATCCTGATCAAGTCTTCATGCCAGATTCAATGGGCCATCAGGAATCCCACCCCCCTTTAGATACAAGT
Organism: Sphyrna mokarran; assembly: GCA_024679065.1. Classification (NCBI taxonomy): domain Eukaryota; kingdom Metazoa; phylum Chordata; class Chondrichthyes; order Carcharhiniformes; family Carcharhinidae; genus Sphyrna; species Sphyrna mokarran. The sequence continues at coordinate 28,259,281 of JAGIQG010000019.1, forward strand.
TTTTGGTAATTGTATCTTCACAAGTTGAAGATGTAAACAAAGCACTATTCCCCACCCATAAATGGGTTCACCAACACCTCCAAAAGCAGTATAAGTACCAAGTGATATGGGGCATAATACTAAAGACAACTGTGCAAGGGTTTCACAATCATACTATGCTACACAGCCATCAGGAAATTTTCACTGTAGCTATTATTTAAAACTTTACAATATTGGATAGGTCAAGTTTGTTTTCTTTGGATCAGAGAAGTCTGAAATCTAATTGAAAGGTCTAGATAATTTGGATTGAAGACCTTGTTTCCCTCTGTTGAGGGATTCATAACAAGAGGTATAGATTTAGGGTAAGAGAGGGGAGTAGAGAGGGTTTTATTTTATCCAGAGGCTGGGTAACTCTGATGGACACAAACCTTCATAGCATTTAAAAAGCACTTGGAGATTCATTGGAAGTGCCATAACCAATAAGGCTGTGGATTAAGAACCGGAAAGTGAGATTCAACTGGACAACTTCTTGTTGGCCTACATGGCTATGATGGACCAAACAGCCTTCTATGCTATAATATTTTCTGTGCATGCAAAGCTTGAGTTGTGTGCATTTACTTTGAGCATGATGAGATTGCAGTTGAAACTGACCTGCTAGAAAAGACGTTATTATTTTATAGTGGTGGTACTGATTCTTCGTACACAGACTCAAACAGTTCACAAGAGTCCTTTGTGTAAATCATCAGCTTGAACTTATTGTAATACACTGACAACCCACTTTTTCATTAGACTCCAGATGTGTCTTTGGAACCACCTCCTCCATGCATATAAACAGCCTGCAGAAAAGTCAGTCACAGACATCATACATAAGAATGCACAAACCTTTATTTATATTGCTCTTGCGTAACCTGAGCTACTTGAAACAATATAAAAACACCTATATTTCTACAGCAATAAGACTAAGTGCTGCTATTAGACAACAGTTTCAGGATAAAAGTACTGTAACACAAATTCAGACATTATATGACTGATTGAATGCAAGTCTTTGGAATATCTGTTAACAAGGCTTAGCATTATAACAACATGTGCACATTCATTAATATTCCATTCACAGTACAAGCAATCCCTGATCAACATTGTTATAGTGACAAGCTCTGTTATTAACATTCAGTATTGGATTCAATCTAATGAGGGTCAAGAAAACTGCATTAGTATTTATCCAGCTGCAGGAAACTAAAAGAGCAGGCCAACATTATAACATCAATAAAAGAAAAGAAAGGTGTATTATTTGGCACCTAAGGAAGAAAGCCTATCAAATAAATGGTTCTGGTACAATGGGAGGACATAACCTCTCTAGCAAAGGGAAGTCACATTCTGTTACAATATAAATACTGTGTAGGTTATTAACTGCAATACACTAGAACTGGGAATGAAATAACATGACATCCTTCATACTCACTTTCTCCCACTTCTTCCACTCTCAGCTTGGCTTAAGTGGTAAGCAATAAAAAGCTTCAAATGATCTATTTGATCAATTTCCTTCACTCCTCTAAAGACTTAATGGCATATCATAACAGATGATAAAGACTTCACATCACGTAGTTCTTTTGAAAGGATGACAAGGCCCCTAACTACTGCTACAAAACAGCCATACCTGAAGAGCACAGACAGCTGCAAGTTCTCACCTCATGAGAATGACTTCTTTTAACTCTTTGACAGGCATCCAGAAAAAAGCAGTAGGAGACAGGAAATTGGGAAGAGATGCTAGTGACAGGTTTCTCCTAAATTCATTTTATCATGTATCTTCAATTCCCCCAGTCTAAAAATAAGTTGAGATTACTTAAAGCTCTATCATGTGCTGAAAATGAGTTAGTTATCTAACTGAATAGCCTTTATAGAATTCCTACAGTGCAGAAGGAGGCCTTTGACCCATTGAACCTGCACCAACAACAATCCCAACTAGGCCTAACCCTATAACTCCATGTATTTATCCTGCTGTTAATCCCCTGACACTAAGGATCAATTTACTATGGCCAATCAATCAAATCCACACATCTTGGATTGTGAGAGGAAATTGGAGCACATGAAGCAATCCCATGCAGATGCAGGGAGAAGTGCAAACTCCACACAGTCACCGAAGTTTCAATTGAACGCAGGTCCTTGACATGAGAGGCAGCGGTGCCACCCCCTGAAAAATTAAATATTTGCACATACAATACAGTTCAAATTGAACTCAAAGCAATAGGAGTCTGGCAAAAATGTCCAGGCCTATGCTTTGGGAGAGATGCAAAGGTCTTCAAGTAATAATCCTACAGGTATTAAAGCACAAAGGCAATTCAGTGGATAAACAGTTGTAAAATACATAAATATTGATTTCAAAATGTTGTTCAAATCATCAGGGGTGTATTAAAGCAGTAAAGCCAGAGCGGTTAATGGCTTCAAAACCCTCCCACAAAAGTTTTACTAAAGTTCTCCTCATAGAAATCTGACAGTCTTCAGTATATACATTCAAAACCTGTCTCATCTCAGGTGCATGAGGGAGATATTCAACCTAATTTCCATCCAACCTTGGAAAGCTACCACCGCATGTGGCAATGAACAGTACAGAATATCCCTCAGGCAGGTACTGCATAGAGGAAGCTATTTTTGATTTCCAGACTGTAACTCGCAGGAACCCTGCCTACACAATGCCCTTTTGCTTGTTTATTTTCCCTGGAAGTTAAAAGTCTATGGTGAGCACTTCAGTGAATTAAGGTACCATCATTTGCAAAGGAGCAGCTTTAATAGTTTTGAAAGGCATTCAAATTCTGGGAATATTATTTCTGTGGGAGTTATATTATACACTGAAATATATTTCTGAAATACTGTTGCACTATATCAGATACATTTTTGTGATTCGAAGAACTGACAGGAATGCTTCACCAAATGAAAAACATCCACACATCTAGATATTAGGCATCCAATGTGATAGTGTTAATTAATTAACACAGAAAAATGATTGCCTACTGACTAATGTTCAGCAAAGGTAGAACAAGTGTATTGTTCACAGGTCAGAATCTTGGCAAAGATCATGCTCATCCTCAAAAAATGCAGAGCATGTATCAGAATTCTGCATCAAGTGCTTGGCTAGACTCCCACTTATATTAACAACAAAGGATTGGGCAACCTTAGCAAAGGGTGAATGCCCACACATTCATAAATACCTAGCAGATTGGAATCCTGATATGTACACTCTAGAGAGTCCTGACATAATTGTCTGTAACACCACTGGGCAACCACTGTTAAAAGAATACCAGTGCAAGCGCTCATTATATTCGAAGGAATACTAAAATCATGACCCGTATTGTTGGACAAAATATGCCACAGTGCTGTTGCTGAATATATGCTGGTATCATAGAATCACTACTGTGCAGAAACCATGTCCCCAGAATCCTACATATTTACCCTGGTAGTTCCCCTGTCTCTAAAGGACAATTTTACCATGGCCAATCCACCTAACTGTACATCTTTAGAATGTGGGAGGAAACTGGAGCACCCAGAGGAAATCCACACAGACAAGGGGAGAACATACAGACTCTACACAGACGGTGACCTGAGACTGTAATTGAACCAACCTCCCTAATGCTGTGAAACAGCAGTACTAATCACCATGCCACCCTCAAACCAACAGAGCTGAAGGAAAGTGAACACTACACTTCTAAATATAGATATAAGGCTACTATATAAAATTAAACATATAAATTAAGAAAATCAAGTGCTATAATCATTCAAAGATTTAGTGGATATAAAATCACAGTTGATGTTTTTAAATACAATTTTGAAAAATCTAATGTGAGCTGATGTATCAGAATGGTACTGAAAAGATGCTTGGTTGTTTAGGTTAAATTAAAGTCTTGATTCTTTAGTACAATGCAAGGATGAAAAATAAACATGGAATGGAAATGACACATTAATTCATCTCTGTGTCCTGATTTGAGGTTGATCAATGAATAATATACTATCCATAAGTGTACACTTGGTACTGCTTTGGTTGCTGTCATACAGTTTTTATCTCCAGCTACACACACACAGTCAAATCCAATTTATTACGGGTAAGGGAATGCTTCCCTTGGGGGTAATAGAAGTGGTAATATCAGAAATAGGTTACAGTCAAAATGTTGCACACTACATTTTAATTCTCCAAATTCTGTAGCAACATTCCTCTTTTCACAAGATCCAGATTAATAAATCTTTTCTGACTAGAGTAGTGAGAGAGATCACATTACTTACTATATATGATAAATAGGTAAACTTGTTCCCATAGGCAACACTATAGTAAAAATAACTGTCAGAGGTAACTGAGGGTAACAACACTCTACAGCAAATGAACTGTTTTCCATCACCATCATTCTCTGTTTATAGCAAATACTGCACTATGATCTGCTACGGTTTTTTTGAAGCATTACTAAAGTTTTATTTTTAACTCCTAGTTAATTGGATGAAATTTCCTCATGAGTAGGGTTAGAAACCTCTTACCAACAAATTTTATTTGATGTTATGAAGTAATGTTAAACTAGATCTTGCATTTTAACAGAATAAATGGATTGGAAATTTCCAGCAAAATTTCAATTAGTCTTGGTGACTTTATGTTCTGCCATGATGTTGTTATACAGTAAAATGAAAATAATTTTTAATTTAATATCAAATATGCCAGATTATGCAGGAAGAATGTCACATCTCAGTTTTGCAAGGTCAGATTCCTGTTTAATTCCTTAACCAACAGTCTGCAAACTCCGATCCGAATGCAGCCCACTGCAGGCTGGATATGGCCCCGCAGGCCATAGTTTGAGGCCCTGCATTAAATTGAAGAAGAACTGAACCTTGAAGCTGTTTATTAGAGCATCTCTTCCACGAAATATAAATTCTTGTGAATTTGACTGAATTATGTTCCGTTTGCTTTTCGATTTTTCTAAAAGCAGCTGATGAACACTGACAAGAATTGTAAATTGTTTGCAATAAACTCTATGATTTTACACAATGTGATAAGCTAACCTAGGTGGTGACCTGATCTTTCTTGGGAAATGACTAAACAACTATTCTTCATCAGTCAAATGTCAGCAGAATCTGTATGACTGTTAATTATTCTTAATGCAAACAAATTGCAACACGATTTCACAGGATAAAAAGCTGACACCAAGAGTAGCCCATGGCAGCCAGTGTGTTACACAGCTGTATCAAAACCTGGAGGAACAATGTGACGGGGAAAGTTTCTGTTGCGTTATCAAGTTGTTATATCTCTTAAACTCCCAACAGATGAACACAGAACAACATAGGTAAAGGCTATGTGATGTGAGGTTAGAAAAAATCAGAGACAAGAGAATTATAGCTTTTGATTGCAAGGTAAAGTAATGAATTGTTGCTGCATTTTTTTGTGTACAAAATATGAAGGAAGTATGAAGTATGGCTACAATCTTTTATATTAAAATGAAATAACTATGTGAAGAAGTTTTCTAAGATAGCATTGAAAGAAAACACAATATAAGGCACTCCAAAACATTACAACATTGAGTTGTAGGATTTGGATTTTAACTTTGAATTCATAATGAAACAGAACTCCATTTTTAGTGTTTCTAAAAGAGAATTTACGAAGCAGATAATCAGGGCTACCCCGTATCCAGGGATAGCTCTGATTATCCCTTATTGCCTTCCCGTCAGCCAACAGCGAACGTGTTGCGCACTGTCTCTCTTAAGTAGGTTATGGCAGCAGGCTCGGGAAAGATTAAAATAGAATTTCAAGAAAAGTTGCACTTAACAGCATCTCTTCAAGTTACAAGGAAAGCAGCTGATAAAAGCAATGGTTTCAGCTACAATTTGGAAGTGTAATCATCCACATTATGGATGGTGTAAAAACAACATTATGGACAGTTATATCCTGTCACAGCTTCATGCTACAGTGAAATACTGAAGCTGGATTTTAATTCAAGCAAGTCTAAAATTTGCAGTTCTGTATCTTCACAGATTAATAGAAAGTTAACTAACTGCAGGTTGCAAGTAAATTTTCAACATGATATGAAGATCAACAGCCTAATATACACAAACATCTAATTGTAGTGAATCAAGTAAATAAGGCTATTAACTAAGCACTGCGATTCATTTTGAGAATTAAAAAGTGGAGAATTTATGTTAAACTTGTGCAAAATACAGCTAATCACACTTAGAGTATAGTGAACACTTAGAACATAGAACATAGAACATAGAACAATACAGCACAGAACAGGCCCTTCGGCCTTCGATGTTGTGCCGACCAAAATAAAAAGCAATGCCCCTCCTACCTAAACCATTCCCTTCTCATCCATATACTTATCAACTAACCTCTTAAACGCCACCAAACTTGGCGCATCTACAACAGCTGCAGGCAGGGCATTCCACTCCCTAATCACTCTTTGAGTAAAGAACCTACCTCTGATATCCGTCCTATAACTCATACCCCTTAATTTAAAGCTGTGTCCCCTCGTGCTAGCTTTCTCCATCCTAGGAAAAAGGCTATCACTGTCCACCCTATCCAAACCTCTAATTATCTTATATGCTTCAATAAGATAATTTGGTGTCCAAAAGGCTGACGGACACTGGAGAAGGTGACATGACATGACAGCCTTTGGTGTCCAAAAGGCTGACGGACACTGGAGAAGGTGCAAAAAAACTAGAATGATACCAGAGATGTATCAGAAAAGACTGATCAATAATTAAAAATGCTGGCGGGGGGGGGAGTGACCTGGTAGATGTCTTTAAGATTATGAATGAATTTGTGAGGATAAACAAAGTGATGTTTCTACTTAGGGGGGCAAGGGGGAGAGTGCACTTATTTTATATTTGTATAAATATAAAATAAACACTGACAAAACCAAAGGAATTCAGGAAATATCTTCCTTAACCAGAGAGTGTTTAGAATGTGAAACTTGCTAACACAAGGAATAGACATTGTGACTAGCATGGCTGTATTTAAGGGGAAGCTAGTCAAACATGGGGAGGCAAAAATAATAGAAGATATCTTGTTAAGATTAAATAAAGAAGGATTGGAGGAAGCTCATGTGAAATATCTGGGTGAATGCTTGTATCTATGCTGCAACTATTACCTAACAATACATCAGTTGGAAAATTCTAACGAGCAGTCAAGCAATGTGGTTAATGCAGAACCTAGCAGAAATCCAGAATGTTCCCTCTTTTCCATTTTAATTCTACAGTGTAATTTCAGGCCATTGGACCCATTAATATTTTGGTGATATCCTGATCCTGAACCCATTCAACTAGCATTGATAAATCTCTGGTCCCACAACCTTCATGTCTACATAGCTGCAAATATGCAGTGACCAACAGACTTCGTAGAGGGTTGTTGCAATGTCTCTGTAGCAAATAATACACACGTTGACTGGCTTCTTATTGTGAGTGTCTGAGAAAAGTTCAAACAAAATCCTGTTAGAGGTATATCACATTTAAACTGCAAACGAATATATCAGACAAACAAATGCTGAATTTGAAATCCAAGATCTTACCAAGCTGAAATTGGAGCTTTTAACAAGAATTTTAGCATAAGTGATTAAGACCATAACTTAAAGAATTTAAAACTTATACCAATGTCTGGTTGCATGTTACAAGGTCAATTGTGAATTGTTTATCTTGTAGGTAGAAATAATTTTTAATTATAGTTCCATTTCCTTTTTAAAACAAGATGGAAAAGCTAACAAATTTTAAACTCCATCAACATATTGTGTGAAAATAAATTAATATTCTAGATAAGAAGGATAAGTTAATGCATGAGAATGAAAGTAGAATATTGAGATAATTGACGTGCATAGTTGATTATATTAAGTGCAAATTCTCTTCAAATTTCCAGAACAAATTACCTTGAACAACAATTGATTGCATAATTGGTGAAAGTGGAAGTATGATTTTTCATAATTCATTGCAGTAACAAAACAAAATTAAGCTACAAATCAAATACATATTTGTTTTTGGGCAGCTATTCCCTTCTGGAAATTAATATTTTTTCAATACTAAATGGGCTTTAATCCATTTATTCCCAGCTTTAGCCAAAATTGCATATTTCCACGTGGAAATGATCAAATGCCAATTTGCCATTCTATTGGCCGTTCTCCATGTGCTTTGTCCCAGAGATTTAAACTAACATAAAATTAAGGCTGTATTTCCTGCCAATGCCATGCATATGCAGTTCAAGCATGTTACTTCATGATGTCATTTGAAGTGGCAGGGTAGACAGAAGCCAAAACCAAAGATGGCACTGATCATGTTGTCATAGTTGGGTGGCAGCATCCCATTAGCATGCACTGACAACAGAATTGTGAAAAATTGGGATGTAGGGTCTGGAACAGGCTAGAAGTGTTCGTAAGGTCTGGAGAAATGACCAGAGATAGGGAGCTATAGGACAATGATGACCTAAAGATCAAAGCCAAAGGCACTGCAATCTCCTCCTTAGCCTCCCAGAGAATTCTAGGATATATCCCATCCAGCCCAGGTGACTTCACAATTCTGAAAAATATTTGACATTGTGTGTCAGATTTCATGGTAGCTGTGCAGTGTGCCCATTGTTGGTTCAGCTGCACCATTTGATAGCCTCTTCTGCTATGAACTTGCAGAGAGGTGGCTGGCAGAGACACAAAGGAAAAGACCAGGTCTCTTCTACTCCACAACTAAAAAAACTACTGAATTTTGTAATCCATACTTCTGCCACCTTGCAGTCAGTTCAAGGGCAAGTAGCAATCAGCCAGTGACACCCCACGAATGAATTAAAAATATATTTCATTTCTTTCTAATTTTACCATTATATGGAAAGTGTGTTGGACCGGAAGAGACGGACAGAAGGCATTGGAGCAGTGTTCCTTTTCCAGATAGAAATAATTAATATAATGTGCAGAAATTAATTTATTTTATAAAGTAACTTATCAACAATGAGCAAATTAATTTTTTTACAAAATGCATGAAACAGTTCTATTAATATTCAGATTTTGAAAGTTTGGGACAGTCACCAGTCACATTTTTGAACTGTTAGACATGTATCTATGTAAAACCAAGCTCACAGCAAAAGCCTTATGTTTTATACATCATGCAAGATCAAAATGGATTAAAAACTTTCCCGTTCTTATGACAGTCAAACACATTTGAAAATCTTACAAGCAACATGCCAGTTATTTATGCACTTCAGATATCTGATAAGTGAACTGGCACTCGGATACAATGAAAGAAAAGTAATTTACTATTAAATATGCAAGAGACCAGTGTGCTGCATCACAGGCAAGGAGACCCAGCTTTAACTCTGAAGTTCTAGTTGACATTTTTATTCAAGTTGCCTCTATATGATGAATTCTCAAAATCAATAAGATTAATTTACACAGTAATAACATCAAAGCAAAGTCACGATGATGAACCAATTTTATAGCAAAGTGCATTTTGATCAGCACTTTTATTCATACTGAATAATTGCAGAAAGAATTATTTGTCTTCAATTGCATATCTAATTTTATTTTATAAATAATAAAATTGATTTTTCTCCTCAGAAATTGGAATTAGTATGGAGCACATCCTGTATTGGCCTAAACTGAAAGAAGCATCTTGCAAAATTCTTTGTATGGAGCATTGCACTGAACATGTACAAGAGTTAGAGACTCAATAAAGCTGATTTTAAGTTCATAACATATAGGAACAGAATTAAACTATTCAGCTCATCTGCTTCGCCATTCGATGATGGCTGATGTGCCCTTCTTTCCCATTTTCGTACCTTCTCTCCATAACCCTTCAACCCATTACCAATAAAAATCTGTCTAACTCCTCCTTAAATATTCTCATTGTCCCAGCACTTTGAGGCAGTGAATACCACAGATTCACAATCTGTTGGGAGAAGTAATTTCTCCTCAGCTCTGTTTTAAATTTGCTACCCCATATCCTAAAGACTATGACCTCTCATCCTAATATGCCCCACATGAGGAAGTATAATTCCACATCTACTTTATCTATACCTTTTATCATCTTACATACCCCAATTTGATCTCCCCTCATTCTTCTAAATTCCAGAGCGCATAGGCCTAAACTGTTCAATCTCTCTTCACATGATGATGAAAAGTGAATTACAATTTTTGAAATCTGGCTGTAGCAAAGAACAAACAAAGAACAAAACAGCACGGGAAACAGGCCCTTCGGCCCAACAAGCCCGCGCCACCGCCCCGATGTTCCAACTTCTACCCGTGATCCCTATCTATGTTTATAGACCTATGGATTAAAAACCAAATTTGAGACAATTTAGGGAGAATTTGTTTTGCCAATTAGCCTAAGAACACATCTTTGGGATGTGGGAGGAAACTTGAGCACCACGCAAGCACGGGGAGAATGCGCAGACGAAGATGAAAATTCTAGCCCCGTTATTTAAAAAAGGAGAAAAGGAGATAAAAAGGAATTATTGGGGAATTAGTAGGGATAATGTTCAAATGTATTATAAAGGATGTAATAAGATACTTAGAAAATATCAACAGGATTAGGCAATGTCAACATAGAGTTATGAAAGGGAAATAGCGTTTGACTCACCTACTGGAGATTTCTGAGAAGGTAACTAGTAAAACAGATGTGGTATATTTGGATTTTTAGAAAACTCTTGATAAAGTCCCACCTAAAGGGCCAATCATAGAATCCCTACAGTACAGAAAGAAGCCATTCGACCTACTGAGCCTGTGCCGGCAACAATCCTAACCAGGCCCTATCCCCATAACCCCTCATACTTATCTTGCTAATTCCCTGGACACTAAGGGGCAATTTACCATGGCCAATCAACCTAATCTGCACATCTTTAAACTGTGGGAGGAAACTGGAGCATTAGGAGTGAACCCACGCAGATACAGGAGAACACACAAACTCCACACAGTCACCCAAGGCTGGGTGAATTGAGGCTGGATGAATTGAACATGGGTCCCTGGCGCTGTAAAGCAGCAGTGCAAAATTAAAGCACATGGGAATGGAATAATATATTGGCATGGATTGAGAATTGGTTAGCAGATAGGAAAAAGAGGAGGAATAAATAGGACTTTTTCAAAGTGACAGGCGGTGACTAGTGGGGTCCTGCAGGGATAAGTGCTTAGGGCCCACCGATTCACAATATCAGTACATCAATGATTTGGATGATGGAATCAAATATAATATTTCCAAATTTGATGATACAAAACTTGGTGGGAACATGAATAGCGAGGAGAATGTTAAGAGGCTTCAAGTTGATTTAGACAAGTTGAGTGAGTGACTGGGCGAATACATGGCAGATGCAGTATAACATGGATAAAGGTGAAGGTATCCATTTCAGATGGAGAAACAGAATGGCAGAATATTATTTAAATGGTTTCAGATTGGGAAGTGTTGACACATAAAGGAACCTGTGTGCTCATTTAAAGTAAACATGCAGATGCGGCAAGGAAAATGGTAGGCTGAACTTCACTGCAAGAAGACTTAGCGAAGGGTCTTTGGAATCATGAGGAAGAGCAAAGAACCTATGAAGCTATCCACAGAAAAATCTGAGTCCAGGCATCTCATGCTTTTAGCTGAAGCGAAGAAGCTTAAATTGAGAAAGTACAACCACTGGAAAATGTGAGATGAGAGTCTGGCACCAGTGATAATAGGAGTGAAACATTAGGAGAGAATATGCAAAAACAGAGAAGGATTGGATGGGTGAAAAGATCAGAACTGAACAAAGGGAGGAACAACAACAGCATGCAGAATGGCAGTGAACAGAGACAGTTGCCCATGCCCCCATATGGATTATAATTATGGATAGGTGTTTTATATACCTGCAATATTATCAAATAAATTTATAATAGCACAGGTCTTCCATTCTCTAGGGTAGGTGCAGGGTTCGGACCCAGAAAATACTCCAGAAAATGGACTGCATGAGAATATTCAAGAAGTTTAAACTTCCATTAGGCAAATACCCTGCATTCAGAATCACTCAATAATCCAATTTAAATTGAAGATAACTCCAACTCTTTTAGGAGATTAGTTATCAAGGAAAAGTTAGAAGGGTTAAATCAGTACTAATTCCAAGATAATGTTTGTACTGCCTCTTCCCACTTTCCAACCACCATGAACACCACCCCCACTGGACCCCATTGATTACTTTCCCAACCCTCCCCCCCAACTAATTCACCATCAGCTACCACCCAAACCCCTGACCACCTAACCCCATTTTCTGACTACCTCCTCATCTCTAACCTCATGACCACAGCCCTACTATTCAACGACCCACTCATGCCCCTGATTCAGCTGACCTTCTGATTATTAACCTGACTACCCAACACCAGCCCCTAGCAGCAACATCTACTCAGCAGCATCCAAACCGTCCACTTTCCCTCAACAGCAGCTCCATGCCATGAACTCTCCCAACCCCATCCTTCTCACACACCTTACACACATTCTTTCTCTTCAATCAAAGTGGTCTGGACTTTTAAACATACTGCTTTACAAAAGGGGCATGGCTTCCCCAGTTCTCTGCAAAGCAAGGATTCTCGTCACACTCTGGTTGGAAGATTGGTCAAGAAATGTGCAGATCCCAACTTGGATAAGTGAATAAGAGCAGAGTGGCAATCTAACAGTGATTGGCACTCCACAGAAATTCTGAGTCAAACAATATCACCATCATCAGTGTCTCATTTTCTGCTCTTGGAAACCCAGGTTACATGTCGATAGTATGTTTGGCTGTTAACCATTCTAGTTAGAACAGTATAGTATCATTCTTGACATGTTTCATTCAATTTGATGATCTGTCCGCAGGAAAATCTGTTCAATACCAATGGTCGAAACAAATTTACCACATAAATGTGTGAGCATTCATTTATGAAATGTGAACAAAGAATAACAATTTGAAACACAAATTAATATGAACAAAAAACCATTTTCAATGATGTGTTAATCTTCAAGCACAGGGAAGTATTCAGTATCCTTCAAGCATATTAATTTATTTCTACTACGATATCCTTGCAGGATGATAAAAAATCAATCTGGCACAAATGTGATTCATTAGCCAAATGAACATATCATTTGAGTATAATTTGGTAGTCACAGCATTAATAATGTTCATTGGGCCTACCTCCAAATAAATAACTTAAAGCTGTTTTAGTTTTCATTTTATTTTGCTTTTATTTTTCCTACCAAGATTTTTCCAACATACTTGTTCAGAAAGCTGTCTGTACTTAATGGGATTTGGTTCTTAGGTTACTTGGAGTCCTCCAATATCTCAGCCAAGTAACCATTATTTATGAATGATCTTTAACTGTGAGTTCTAGCAAGCTGTTCAAATGGAGATAGCATTAATGCCAGGTCAGATTCTGTCCATATGCATGCATTTCCAACAGAGATTAATCGTCACAAGTGGAATCCATAGCCAATTTTCCACTCTCAGATATGTTGACTTTGAGGCAACAAGTCCTTCAACACAGACCCTATACTGAGCTTTCTTTTCTGCATAGCTCAGCTTCCCTGCAGATAAAGTATAAAACCATCAAGAAAGCTTTTTAGTGATGTTTTTAATTCCCGTTCATTGTATAAACACACTGCTGAGTATAAAATATACCATAGTATAGAGTACACACTACTTTACCTTCACACCTAACAGGATGATATCAGCCTGGTCTTTATTGCAATTGAAAGCATCCCTCTTCTAGTTACAGGGAAATATGGTTAATTTCCTGCTGTCCTGCTGTTTAATTCAATCATGTTTACGCACAATTTGATTCAATGGTGAGAACTTAACGACAACAAGGAGTCACAATTATATACTGCCTTTAATGTAGGAAAATGTTGAATGGCTTCTTCACCACTCTGTCCACCTGTGACTCCATTTTGAAGATACTATGAACATGTACCTCTAGATCTCTTTGTTCTGTAACTCTCCTCAATGCCCTACTATTAACTGAGTAAGTCCTGCCTTGGTTCAATCTATCAAAATGTGTCATATCACATTTATCCAAATTAATTAAGATACTTAACTGTTGTCAACCGAAATTTGTTACTGGGCCACATAAGGAGATGTCAGGACATGTGAACAAAAGCTTGGTCAAGATGTTTTAAGAAGTGATACAGAAAGTCAAAGAGATTTCATGAGGAAATTCCAGAACTTATGGCTGAGGCAGTTGAAAGGACAGCCGCCGATGATGGATCAATGGAATTTGTGGATGTGTAAAAGGGTTAAAGGACACTTTTGTAATACTATGCCTGACTATGGAGGAGCAGAATTAAGGGTCAAAGAAATACAATCAATAATCCAGTAATAATTGAACATGAGCCATGATGTTAAATCATCATTGGATTTATGAGTATAGCTCTCAGTGGTAATTCAACCTCTTTATCCTAACAGGAATATTAATCTTTATAAATTATTCACCAAGACCCTTGCTCCACTTAATTGATAGACATAAAATGTTTATCTTTAAATCAAATCAAGTCTTTATTAGGAAAATGTAGGAAAACTTTAAATAATTAGGACTGCTACAAGACTGATTCTCTTACAGTATATCACAAATCAGCCCTCCTATTTTTCTATCAATCTAATATAACGCATATATAAACATAGATTTTAACTACTTATACTCTTCTGATGGACCTGTAGGGATGTCTCTGTCTACTCATGGTGGCCAAGTGAGATCAAAATTCATTAAGATTGCAGTTTAAAGTTTCTTTCTTTTTCTGTTCTTCTCTTCTTTTCTGATTCTGTTCTTCAAAACTCTGATGTTTATTCTTTGGGATCATATCATCTAAATTGATTTATTGCAGACTGTCTAACCTTAGGGCAGTGTCCTCAGTTACTTTAGCACCATTTGATTGATTGGAATGACTTTATTATCAAGAATGTGTTGAAGTCAGCAGGATTATGGACAATGGTTGTTTTCAGTTTTCCCTCTGTGTGAAAAAATTGCCCCTGTAGACACATTTGTCTCTCTCCTCTCACCTTCAACCTATGCCCTCCATAGTTTTAGACTCTCCTTCTCTTGGGAAACGATATTGACTATCTAGCTAATCTATGCCCTCACTATTTTGTAGACTTCTACAACATCACTCCTCAGCCTTTTACACTCCAGAGGAAAAGTCCCACTCTATCCAGCCTTCCTTATAACTCAAACTATCAAGTCCTGGTAGCATCCTAGTAAATACGCAGAAGGATTCTGCACTCTTTCTAGTTTAATAGTGTCCTTTCTATAATAGAGTGAACAGAACTGTACACTGTACTCCAAGTGTGGCCTTACCAATGCCTCGTACAACTTCAACAAGATGGCCCAACTCCTGTATTCAATATTCTGATCAATGAAACCAAGCATGTCGAATGGCTCCTTCACCACTCTGTCCACCTGTGACTCCACTTTGAAGGTACTATGTACATGTACCTCTAGATCTCTTCGTTCTGTAACTCTCCTCAATGCCCTACCATTAACTGAGTAAGTCCTGCCTTGGTTCAATCTTCAAAATGTGTCACGTCACATTTATCCAAATTAAACTCCATCTGCCACTCATCATCTCACTGGCCCAACTGATTAAAATCCTGTTGCAATCGGAGATAACTTTCTTCACTGTCCACTATGCCACCAATCTTGGTGTCATCTGCAA
Source organism: Sphyrna mokarran (assembly GCA_024679065.1). Lineage (NCBI taxonomy): Eukaryota > Metazoa > Chordata > Chondrichthyes > Carcharhiniformes > Carcharhinidae > Sphyrna > Sphyrna mokarran. Next base: position 28,274,878 of record JAGIQG010000019.1, read on the forward strand.
ACTTACTAACCATGCCTCCTATATTCTCATCCAAATCATTAATATAAATGACAAATGACAGTGGGCCCAGCACTGATCCTTGAGGCCTCCAGTTTGAAAAACAACTCTCTACAATCACCCTCCACCTTCTGTCAAGAAGGTAATTTTGTATCTATTTAGATACCTCATCCCAGATCCCGTGAGATTTAACTTTATGCAACAACCTAACATGCAGTATCTTGTCAAAGATCTTGCTGAAGTCTATGTAGACAATATCAACTGCACTGCCCTTATCTACCTTCTTGATTATCCCTTCAAAAAACGCAATCAAATTTATGCAACATGATTTTTCATTCACAAAGCCATGCTGATTGTCCCCAGTCAGTTCTTGCACCTCTAAATGTCTGTAGACCCTGTCTCTCAAAATACCTTTCAACAACTTACCCACCACAGATGTGAGGCTCAGTGGCTTGTAGTTCCCAAGCTTTTCCCTGCAACCTTTTTTTAAACAAAGATACACCATTTGCAATTCTCCAATCTTCAAGCACCTCACCCATGAATATCAATGATTCAAATATCTCTGCTAGGGGACCCGCAATTTCCTTCCTAGCCTCCCACAGTGTCCTGGGATTTATCTACCTTGATGCATTTTAAGACTTCCAGCACCTCTTTCTCTGTAATATGTACACTCCTCACTATTTATTTCCCCAAGTTCCCTAACATCTATGATTTTCTCAACAGTAAATACTAATGAGAAATATTCATTTAGGATCTCACCCATCCCTTGTGAATCTGCACATAGATCACCTTGTCGATCCTTAAGAGGCCCTACTCTCTCCCTAGTTACTCTTTTGTGCTTTATGTACTTGTAGAAGCTCTTTGGATTCTCCTTTGCCTTACCTGCCAAAACAACCTCATGTTCCCTTTTTGGCCTCCTGATTTCTCTCTTAACTCTAGTCCTACATCTCCTATACTCTTCAAGAGATCCACTTGATCCCAGAGCCTCAATATCTCAAGTCATCCACAGTTCCTAACTTTTGCCAACCTTGCCTCTCACTCTAAGAGAATGTACTTATCTTGAATCCTGGTTAACACACTTTTGAAAGCCTCCTATTTACCAGGCTTCTCTTTGCCTTCCCGCAGACTCCCCCACTTAACTTTTGAAAGTTCCTGCCTGATACCATCAAAATTGGCCTTATCCCAATTTAGAATTTTAACTTTTGGGCCATTCCCCATGGCTAGCTTAAAACTAATAGAATTATGGTCACTGGTCCCAAGCTGATCCCTCACTAACACTTCTGTCACTTATCCTTCCTTATTTCCCAACAGAAGATCAAGTTTTGTCCCCTCTCTATTCAGACAATCCATATACTGACTGAGAAATTCCTCCTGATTCCACTGAACAACACAACATTTCCAGAAGGCATTTGATAACGTGCCTCACAAAAGGTTGCTGCAAAAGGTTAGTGTGCACGGAGTTGGGAGTAAAGCGTTAGCGTGGATAGAGGATTGGTTGTGTAATAGGAAACAGAGAGTTGGAATCAATGGATGCTATTCAGGTTGGAAGTTGGTGACTAGTGGAGTGCCACAGGGATCGATGCTGGGGCCGCAACTGTTTGCCATTTACATAAACGATCTGGAGGAGGGGGCTGAGTGTAGGGTAATGAAATTTTCTGGTGACATGAAGATAAATGGAAAAGCAAATTGCATGGAAGGCAGGAAAAGTCTGCAGAGAGATCTGGATAGGCTGAGTGAGTGAGCGAGGATCTGGCAGATGGGGTATAATGTTAGCAAATGTGAGGTTATCCACTTTGGTAGAAATAATAGTAGGAGGGATTATTATTTAAAGGGTGAAAAGCTGCAGCATGCTACAGTACCTGGGGGTCCTTGTGCACGAATCGCAAAAACCTAGTCTGCAGGTGCAGCAGATGATCAAGAAGGCAAATGGAATATTACCCTTCATGGTGAGGGGGATAGAATGTAAAAGCAAGGAGGTCTTGCTGCAACTGTACAGGGCACTGGTGAGGCCACAACTGGAGTACTGTGTGCAGTTTTGGTTGTTGCATCTGCAAAAGGACATATTGGCCTTGGAGGGAGTGCAGAGAAGATTCACTAGGCTGATACCGGAGATGAGGGAGATGCCTATGAGGAGAGATTGAACAGACTGGGTGTGTACTCGTTGGAGTTTAGAAGGTTGAGGGGGGATCTTATAGAGACATATAAGATAATGAAGGAGCTAGATAGGGTAGAGGTAAAGAGATTCTTCCCGCTTAGAAAGGATAGTAGAACTAGAGGGCACATCCTCAAAATAAGGGAGGGGAGGGCAGTTTAGATCAGAGTTGAGGAGGAACTTCTTCACTCAAAAGATGGTGAGTCTCTGGAATTCTCTGCCCATTGAAGTGGTGGAGGCTACCTCGCTGAATATATTTAAGTCACGGGTAGATAGATTTCTGATAGACAAGAGAATTAAGGATTATGTGGAGAAAGCGGGAAAGTGAAACTGATCCACTTCAGATCAGTCATGATCTTATTGAATGGTGGGGCAGGCTCGAAGGCCTAGATGGCATATTCCTGCTCTTATTTCTTACGTTCTTACGTTCTTATATCCCTCTAATACTTTCCCAATCAATTTGGGAAAGTTAAAATCTCCCACTATTACCACTCTACTTTTCTTGGAGCTATCTGTAATCTCCTTACATATTTGCTCCTTAATTTCCCACCGACTATTTGGGGGTCTAGAGTACAACCCTATCAAAGTGATACCCCCTTCTTATTTCTCAGTTCTATTCACATGAGCTCAGTGCCGAACCCTTGAATATATCTCCTCTCAGTACGGCCGTAATGTTTTTCCTTATAAAGAGTGCAACTCCCCTCATCTCTAAACCTCCTGTTCTATCTTTCCTTATAACATCTGTATCCTGGAACATTGAGCTACCAATCCTGTCCCTCCCTTAGCCATGTTTCAGCAATTGCTATAGTATCCCAGTTCCATGAACCCATCCATGCCCTGAGTTCATCTGCCTTGCCTGTCAGGCCTCTTGCATTGAAATAAACGCAGTTTAATCTGAACTTCCCTTGCTCTCTGTCTTTCTTTTGCCTGATCTGTCTGGTACTAGGATTACTGACACTGCTGTTACTACTTAATGTACTCTGTTTAATTTCTGTGCTGTTCTCAAACTTCTCTTCTGTCTCCCTGCTGCTTTGGATCCCACCCCTTGCCAAACTAGTTTAAAGCTTCCCAAGTGGCTGTAGCAAATCTCCCTGCCAAGATGTTAGTCTCTCTCCAGTTCAGGTGTAACCCGTTCTTCTTGAATAGATCATTCCTTCTGCAGAAAAGATCCCAATGATCCAAAAATCCAAATCCCTGCACTCTGCACTAGCTCTTGTCACACATTCCTCTATCAATTGCTACCTTCAAGGTCCCACACTTTAGCCTTCTGTCGAACTCTCTATATTCACACTTCAGGACCTTATCCCTTTTCCTATCTATGTCATTGATACCAATGTGTACAACGACCTCTGGCTGCTCACCCTCTCCCTTAAGAATGTCCTGCAATTGCTCAGAGACATCCTTGATCCTGGCACTAGGGAGGCAACACACCATCCTGGAGTCTCAATTGCAACCACAGAAATGTCTGTTGGTGCCTCTAACTAGCGAATCCCCTATTACTACTGCTCGCTTGCTCTTTGCTCAACCCTGCTCTATAGCAGAGTTAGGTGTGGTACTACAGGCCTGACTACTGCTGGTTTCCCCCCCGACAGGCTATTCCCCTCAACAGTATCCAAAACAATATATATGTTTGAAAAGGGAATAGCAGCAGGAGACTCCTGCTTTTCTTGCCAGTCTGTCTTGCAGTCATTTATCGACCTGTCTGAACCTGTAACAACTCCCTGTAAGTAGTATCTATCATATTCTTTGCCTCCTATATGTTCCACAGTGCATTCACCTCCGACTCTAACCAAACAACGTAGTCTGTGAGAAACTGCACTGGATACACTTTCTACAGACAAAGTTGTCAGGGAGACTAGATTGCTCCCTAATTTCCCACATCTGGCAGAAGGAGCGTAACAGTGTACTAACTGCCATACAATTTCAACTCACCTCTCCCATGCTTGTGATCGTTCTGCTGACTTTTTTGTTAGAGGGGTAAGTAGGGAGGAAAACACTGAAGTAAAGTTTGCAGTTTAACTGTCCCTTCACAACAGCTCCTCCACAAACTATCTTTTGGTCGTAGTGACTGCACCTATGCAAATGTTGCCTGTAACCACCAATCACCTTTGCCACTCTGCTGCCCTCATCTGGATACTTAGCTTCACTCAAAGTAGAAAGATATCTCCAGAAATCCAATTTCTGGTCATATAGAGATACTATGGCAAACGACCAATGGCTTGGTGAAAGAAGTAGGTTTAAAGTCTGAAAGAAGGATAAAAAAAATGCAGGTGTGTGTGTGTGTGTGTGTGTGTGTGTGTGTGTGTGTGTGTGTGTGTGTGTGTGTGTGTGTGGTGGAGGGTATGGGAAATTCCAATGATCAGAGAATAAGCAGGTAAAAAGCATGATCACCAACAGAGAAATAAAATTGGAGATGCTCAAGAGATCAGAATTAGATAGGACAGATATCTTAGAGGGTTGTGGGTCGGGAGGAGATTACAAAGAGACAGAGGCAAGGTCATGGAGGGCCCTGAAGATGAGGATGAGAATTTGAAAGTTTAGACATTATTCTACTGGGAAACAATGTAGTCAACAAGAATGTGGATAAAGAGTGAAGGGGACTGGATGTGAGTTTGGATACAGCCAGCAGCAGGATTTTGGATGGCCTCAAGTTTACAGAATGTGAGAAGCTAGCCAGGAGACTTGAATGCAGGTTTCAGTAGAGGTGAACTGAGGCAGATGTAGAGTCAGGCAATGTTGCGGAGGGAAAGATGGATGTGGGGAATAGGTGGAAAGATGGATTTGAGACCGGGGGAGATCAGCCATGTTTTGACTGAATGGCAGAACAGGGTTGAAAGGCTGAATTTGTCTACTTCTGGTCCTAATTTCTATGTTCCTATATAGGCCAATATATGCCAATTTTTATACTGGTATATAATAACCAGTGGTAAATAATATAGATTTTTCTTCAATGTTGGAGTGGATTATCTGCAAATTTCATGCTTAAAGTTCCAGGGTTTACATATAGCTTAACAACAAACAAATCACAGAAATGTTATGGAGAACACTGAGGTACAGGGTAGCAAACTGGAAGGTATCGAAGTAGATAGGGAGGATGTGCTAGATATTCTCGAGGGTTTGAAGTTGGATAAGTCCCCTGGGCCGGACGGGATTTACCCTAGGATTCTCTGGGAGGCAAGAGAGGAGATTGCAGAGCCTCTGGCTCTGATCTTCAGGTCGTCGTTGGTTACGGGTGTGGTTCCGGAGGACTGGAGGATAGCGAATGTGGTCCCATTGTTCAAGAAGGGGAAGAGAGACCTTCCAGGGAATTATAGGCCAGTGAGTCTTACTTCTGTTGTGGGCAAAGTATTGGAGAGAATTATTAGGGATAGGATTTATAGTTATTTAGAGAGAAATGAATTGATTGGGGATAGTCAGCATGGTTTTGTGAAGGGTAGGTCGTGCCTTACTAACCTCATTGAGTTTTTTGAAAAAGTGACCAAAGAGGTGGATGGGGGTAAGGCGGTTGATGTGGTATATATGGACTTTAGTAAGGCGTTTGATAAGGTGGCCCATGGAAGACTTCTGCAGAAAATGCAGATGTATGGGATAGAGGGTGATTTAGCTAATTGGATTAGGAATTGGCTAGCAGATAGAAGACAGAGGGTGGTGGTTGATGGGAGATATTCATCGTGGAGTTCGGTGACAAGTGGTGTACCTCAGGGGTCTGTTTTGGGGCCCCTGCTGTTTGTAATTTTTATAAATGATCTGGATGAGGGTATTGAAGGATGGATTAGTAAATTTGCAGATGACACTAAAGTCGGTGGAGTGGTAGATAGTGAAGAGGGGTGTTATAGTTTGCAGAGGGACTTGGACAAGTTGCAGAGCTGGGCCGAGAGGTGGCAAATGGAGTTTAATGTGGAAAAGTGTGAGGTAATGCACTATGGCAGAAATAATAAATGTGTAGAGTATAGGGCAAATGGTAGGATTCTTAGTAGTCTAGATGAACAGAGGGATCTTGGTGTGTATGTGCATAGATCCCTGAAAGTAGGCAGTCAGGTCGAGAAGGTTGTTAGGAAGGCATATGGAGTCTTGGCTTTTATTGGTAGAGGGATTGAATTTCGGAGCCGCAACGTCATGTTGCAACTGTACAAAACTCTAGTGCGGCCGCACTTGGAGTATTGTGTGCAGTTCTGGTCCCCACATTATAAGAAAGATGTGGAGGCATTGGAGAGGGTACAGAGGAGGTTTACCAGGATGTTGCCTGGTATGGAGGGCAGGTCTTATGAAGAGAGGCTGAGGGATTTGAGGTTGTTTTCGTTAGAAAGGAGGCGGCTAAGAGGGGACCTAATCGAAACATATAAGATGATTAGAGGTTTAGATAGGGTGGACAGTGATAGCCTTTTTCCTAGGATGGAAAAAGCTAGCACGAGGGGACACAGCTTTAAATTAAGGGGTGATAGTTATAGGACGGATATCAGAGGTAGGTTCTTTACCCAAAGGGTGGTTCGGGAGTGGAATGCCCTGCCTGCAGCAGTTGTAGATGCGCCAAGTTTGGTGGCGTTTAAGAGGTTAGTTGATAGGTATATGGAAGAGAAGGGAATGGTTTAATTTGGAGGGGCATTGCTTTTTATATTGGTCGGCGCAACATCGAAGGCCGAAGGGCCTGTTCTGTGTTATAATGTTCTATGTTCTATGTTCTATGTTTAGTTTAAAGTAATGACAAAGAGCAGATTAAAAGTCACCCATGCCTTTCTGCAACTTACCTTTAAGTCTTTGCAAATCTCATTGTGAATTGTGCTAGCTAACAGAAGGCAGCAAACTGCCATTCCATTTCCATTCAGTTCGTACAATATTAAGGCAGATATACTTAATTAATATAAATACCTCAAAACTTTCTATTAATGATTAAAAAGCTGTTTAGTGCATTCTCAATACTGTGACTAGTATAGCCTCATTGCACAAATGATTATTGACTTATAAATTAACCACTTTATATGATAGCACTTAGCAATCATTGGAGGCTATTTCTAGGTAGTGACTCTAATATTATTTTTATATCTATATATATCTCCTCGAAAGATCTTTGCATGTTCAAGAATTAATGAACTGTTGAAGGAAAAACTGGATAGTAAATTCATATCATAGGATCTTTGCAATTGTAAAGGAGGCCATTCCATTCATCCCGTCTGTGGCAACTCTTTCAAAGAATTATACAATTGGTCTCTCTCTACTGGTCTTTTTCCATTGCTTTTCCTTTCCAAGTATATATCCAGTTGCCTTATTAAATTTACTACAGAATGTACTTCTACACATTTTCAAGTGGTGCATTTCAGAGATAACATTTAGCTGTGTCAAGACATTTCAGCTTATTATCCCTTTGGCAATTACCTTTAATTTATGTCCCTTAATTATCAACTATTCTGTCAAAGATAAAAGCTTCTCTTATATATACTCCATCAAAACTATTCAAAGTCTTGAAATCTATGCTACATTTCTACAAAAGCTTCTCTGTTCAAGGCAATTTGTGTGTTATTCCTGATGTGTGGTATCCCTGACAGGTACCCCTATCGTATGATACTGTTCCTGTATAGTACTGCCAACATGTGATGTTCCTGATGAGCGATACTCCTGATATATAGAATGGGTGTAAGGGAGAGGTAGCACTCCCACAGGTGGGCTTGCTGCATTCTTTACAATTGCTCATCTGTATTGGTCCTCATTTCACTCAGCTCTCAGCTGTCGTTTCAAATAGTTCTTAGCCAGTGACATTTTTGCAAGTCTCCAATAAAATGCTAAACCAGGGTAATTGAGAAATTTGGCTGCCCTGAGAAATTCATCACAATGTTTCAACAGTTCCATAACAACGTGTGCCCTGGATAATGGTGACTCCTCTGACATGTTCCAGTCACTGATGAAATTAAACAGGGCTGCATGCTAATTCCAGCCCTGTTGAGCATGTTTTTCTCCAACATGTTTTTTGACACCATTCATGATTGTGATATTGGTATTGAAATTGGATATCTTTTAGAAGGAAAACTGCTGACCAAATTGAAAGTCTATAGAGCAAAAGTCCTGCCTACTCAGTTCTAAGCAATGCAAGAGTTGGACTGTGTGCTAACACCATGTCAAGAAGCTCAACCACTTTTACTTCAGCTGCTTTCAGTGGTTTCTGAAGGTGAGATGGCAGGACAAAATACCAGACACTTAGGTATTCACCTGAGTTGGCACTCCAAGCAATCAAATCCAAGACAGTCACAACTTGCTGTTCATGTACATAAAATGCCTGACACTCATTTATCAAAGCAAATCTATGAAGATCTTAAGCCTGGGATACACTCATATGATAGTCAAAATAAGAAGTCTCACAATTCCAGGTTAAAGTCCAACAGATTTATTTGGAATCACAAGCTTTTGCAGCACAGTTCCTTCATCAGGTGAGTGGAGTCTCCACTGACCTGATGAAAGAACAGTGCTCCAAAAGCTCTTGATTCTAAATAAATCTGTTGGACTGTAACTCGGTGTTGTGAGATTTCTTACATTGCCCATCCCAGTCCAATGCCAGCATCTCCACATCATGATGGTCAAAGGAAGCAATACAAAGACCTCCTGAGGGTTTCATTAGGAGTTTCATATCGACTTCAAGTCCTGGAAGAAACTTATCCAGGATTACTGCACCCGGTGAAACCAAATAAATAATGGTGTGACCTCCTTTGACAGCAAGTATACATCAGAGAAAGGGAGAAAGGAAATCCCAAGCCAGCCTATTTGTTTAAAACTCAATTGCCTATCTATTCTTTCCTTCTTGGTGCAAATCAAGCTTAGCATTCTTAGACATACTGTCAGTACCATACCAAAACCCCAGATGATGAACGTAGTCACCTTCACCTTGAAAAATGAACAAGATTCGAAGTAATGGTATTCAAGTTAGAGTTCATTACTCCGAATGTCAGCTTCCATCATAGTCCCAATGATAGGCAGCTATAGCATTTCTCAAAAATAAGTCATATCAATTGTTGTTGTGTCAATGATATAGTCCCTGTCTGATTTTTCTCTTTTATGTTTTATGTCTTTAGATAACAAAGCTAGCGATAAGGCCTAAAAGCAATCAGTTGGATTTCTTCCACTAGTCCTTGTGACTGCCCAATCTGTAATAGAATTATCTAACTTCATAAATCATAACATTCTACAACACAGAACAATGTAATTTCACACAGTACATCTGCACAAGATTTCTGAAAGAAGGAGCCACTCTCTCCCAATCTGTACTCTCCTGACCTTTAATTTTTCAAATATTTACACAATCTCTATAAAACTTGTTCCAAATTCTGTTTCGATCATTGTTTCTGGTAGGGCATTCCATCATCTGAGCACAAATTGTACCAAAAGGAATACTTCCATCTCTCCCTTCATTCTTTTCACAATGATCTTGAACTTGTGCCCTCTGGCTCTCTTTCAAACGATACAAAATTTTGTAAGGGTTTAACACTGTAAATGCTGAGTTTGGATCTAAGGGCATAGTCGCAAAATGTAATACTTCAATGTTCATGGTTAGCCAAGCCCCTCAACTGTGTTAAAAGAAATTTGTATATCATGCTTTTTATATTTGAATCCATATCATTTATTTACTGTGATATAATGGTTGAAGCAATACAACCAGCCAAATTTGAGGGGTAACTTTGCTCCCGAGTATAAACTTCTTTTATATAAACAATCCCTTACTTCAGAGGTAGCATTACTAACTGGGGATAAATAAATAGAGAGATGTACACTGAAGAAGCTACTTTGCAGATCTTTGCACATTTATGCTTATGTTTACTATTGCAGTAATCAAAAAACATTTACAAATAGAGAGTGGCTGACCACTGATAAAATTGGAGGTAAACTCCTCATTTGACCATTCACTTTGTCTCTCCTGTCTGTTTCGCAGGTTCTTTCCAAATATTGAGTAATGGCCTGATTCAATCAAGTTACTTTAGATGAATCCTTTGAGCTATATGATACTACTATCAACCTACTACCTGAACATTTGAAATACATTAGAACTACTGCTTATCAAATTTTCATTCAAGTGAAACAAATTGCTCAAACTATTAGTCAGGATATTTAGAACATAAAGAAAATGAGTTGGTGGGATGATGTCTGGAACTGGGGTTCCAATATACAAATTAATCCTTGGATCCAATTAAAAGCTCATGCTGCAGTATTATCAATCTTGTGTAATTTGCCATATATATAATTGTGTTAACAATAAGGTTATCAAATGGCAGAAAGAGGATAATCAAACAGTTGAATGAGGAAATACAGTGGCATATGAAAAAATGTTGTGTGTAGAATCTTAAGTGACGTATGTAATATAAAATTGATATTGTCTAATTGGAACCAATTTAGTGGATTGGCTTGAGGTTTGAGTTCCACTTGCATCTGGATTTGGTCATGGATAAATGATCCATTTTGCCTATGGCTTCAAGGATCAAGAGAAGAGACTGTATCTGAATGGTCTGCAGAATTTAACTTTTAATATGCTGAAAGATCTTCAATCAAGCAAATATGTTTTTTGGTTGAAGTTGTTTTCCCACTATGCTAGAATTTCTTATGGCCAAGTGAGCCTGTAACTTAGAATCATAGAACCCCTACAGTGCAGAAAGAGGCCATTTGGCCGATCCAGTCTCCACCGACCACAATCCCACCCAGTCCCTAACCACCTTCCCCCACCTCCCCCCACCCACCACTACCACCACCACCACCACCATCTGCACACATTTACACATTTACCTGCTAATCCCTCTAACCTACATATCTCAGGACACCAAGGAGCAAATTTAGCATGGCTAATCAAGCTAACCTGCACTGAACTGTGAACTTATCAAAGGAGATAAGGCATCAGATGTAATAGCTTGTCCACGGCAGGGAGGATTTCTTTATAGATTTTTAGAGCTAATGTTCCTTATCTGGGCATTGGAATGTAAACAGTATGTGCTTAAGGGGCTGATATAATGGGGTCTGGAGTGACTAATACCACTACTCCGGCTCTATTTGATTGGCCTAATCAAGCAATGCAGTTGGATTTCTGATCAATTCATTGGCTCATTATCAAGGAAGTTTTAGAGTTTTATTTATGCTAACACAAAGAGCTTGTAAGGAAAGCAGTGTGAAGAACCCAAGGAACAAGTTCTTCAGAAGAGACAACATCTGGAACAAGAAGAGAAAAAAGGACTGATTCCATGTGAAAATAAAATCGTGGCCAGATTTTAATTGCAAGTGGGAATCAACCTTAAGTTAAGTAAAGTAACAGATAGTGACTATTTGATTTATGCATTATAAGTATTTACTGTTGTTTAATAGCTTCAAAATAAAGGCAATTGTATTTAAGTATTTGAAGTTGACTTTGTGGGGGTGGTTCTCCCATTCCAACCCATTAATGTTTTGGCAGATCAGGTTGGGAGACATGCGCGTCTGCTGATTCATGGGGTGGGACCTAGGGGCAGTGCTAGGGGATGGGGCCATCGGGGGTGGAGCCTAAGGGCAGGGCCTAGGAGGGTGATCCCGTGGGGGGGTTCATCACTGCTAGGTAAGGGCTGGAGATCGGGATGCTCTGGGATGGGGGGATCAGGATTGGCCCAGGAATACTTGTAGGGATCTATGATCAGGCCATGATGGGAGCTGGGGGCTAGCACTGCAAGGAGCTGGCCAGCAAACTGCAATCTAACAGATCAGGGCCTCTACATGCGCGCAGAGTTCCGGAACTGTCCGACTCTGGGGTGAATAGGCCCCACTCCCTTAGCTTATAATGAGATTCACCTCAGATAGTCCCAGTTCTCCCCTAATGCATTGTTCCTTTCTTACAAGAGGGAGGAAAGATTCGCTACCACACAAGTCTGTGTTTTAACCTCTATAGTGAATAAATTCACAGCGGGGGTGGGAAGATTTGAGTCTGAAGTTGCACTGAAAAAACAATTGTGATTTTCACCATTTTTCCCGCCAATTCAGCACTTAGAATTTTTTGGGTGAATCGCACACCGCTCGCCCCCTCCCGCCCCATGTCTTTATTCGCTACAGAAGTTAAAACACATAGGCTTGTGCAATAGTGAATCTTTCCTCCCTTTTGTAAAAAAAGAAACAATGTGGCAGGGGAGAATTGGGACCATCTGAGGTCTAAGGTTTCGTTCTTTCATCGATAATTTTTGAAATCTGAAATCTTCATGGTATAAACAGTTACTCTTACTCAGTCTATTTCCTGGTGGAATTCAACAGCATAAATAAAAAGTTTGAGAGTTTATTTATTTGTGGATCTGTATGTACAATTGCTTTATTTTTCCCTTTTAATGGAAAGTACATTTGTGAAATATTTTGTCCACACAATATGATTACAGCGGTCAGGGTATTGTAACCAGGGTTGCTACTCTCCTTCAGCAATGTTTTGCAGTAAAGCATCAATTCAATCTAAACATATTTCTATTGCTCTGGGTGGTCTGTTTAGCTAGTTAATTGATTTGTCTCTAAATAGTTCAACCTTCACTTACTCTCTTGACACTAATTCCACTTTTTTCCCCATCTTAGCCTATTCCCTTTTGTTGATTATCTCTACTCTTGAACTCATCACTACTTTTATTAACATCACTTTTACACCCTTCAACTTATCATTTCACATTTTTTCTACAGTCACTTTCTGTTTTAATGCAAGATAATGCCAAAATTTAAGGTTATTGAAAGACTCAGACATGCCAGTGGGGAAGCAACTGCATTAGCTGAAATAAACTGAGCTGATTTCATGCAGTAAACTGTTTTTCCTGTTTTGAAACATTTTGGGAACAGTAAGTTAATTTATTTATCAAATAAAATAATGTTCCTGAACTTCTCTTGTCGTTACTTTGCCAACCAAGTTTCCACTATACTTTATACAGATTCTGGTTTCATTTTTTCAACCATCACATTTCAGATAATTTAAGATGATATTTTATTCATTTCTGGAGTATGAGTATCACCAGCAATTGTTGCCCAATTTTAATTGCCCTTGAGAAGGTTCGGGTGTGCTTCCATTTTGAACTGCTGCAGTCTCTGTGGTGTCGATCCATCCACAGTGCTGTTTGGAAGATTAGATTCTCTCTCATTATTACCTGAGACTTGTGCAGCACAATTGTTACATATCACTTGTCAGCCCAAGCCTGGATAATGTCCAGATCTTGCTGAAGCAATCCATGTCCAAATGCAGCATCTGAGGCATCGCAAATAGTCCTGAACATTGTGCAATTATCTGTGAACATCCCCACTTCTGACGTTATGATGGAGAGGTCATTGGTAAAGCAGCTGAAGATGCTTGTGCCTCAGACATGACCATGAGGAACATCTGCAGTGATGTCCTGAAATTGAGATGATTGACTACCAAAAATCATAGCACTCTACCTCTGTGCTACTATGACTCAAGCCAGTGGAAATCATAGAATCTTAGAATCCTTACAGTGCAGAAGGAGGCCATTCAGCCCATTGAATCTGCACAGACCACAATCACACCCAGCCCTATCCCTGTAACCCCACATATTTACTGTGGTCAATCAACCTAACCTGTACATCTTTGGACTGTGAGAGGAAACCAAAGCACCTGGAGGAAACCCAAATATACATGAGGAGAATGTGCAAACTCCATATAGTTTGCACATTCTAGATTTCCTCACTATTCCTAATGACTTCAGTTTTGCTAGGGCTCTGGGATGCCACATTCAGTCAAAAGCTGCTTTGATGTCAAGGGAAGTCACTTTCATCTCATCTCTGGAGTTCAGCTTTTTTGCCCATGTTTGGGCCAAGGTTGTAATGAGGTTAGGAGCTGACTGACCTACTGAACCCAGAGTGTCAATGAGTAGATTATTGCCAAGCTACTTTAATGATCCCATCTATCACTTTATTGATGATCAAACGTAGGCTGATGAGGTGATAATTGGCTGGGTTGGATTTGTCCTGGTTTTTTTCTGTACATGACATAGTAGGGCAGTTTCCCACATAGCTGGGTAAGTGTAAATGTAGCTGTACTGTAAATCTTGTCTGGATAATGGCAAGTCCTGGACCACAGATCTTCAGTACTATTGCTGGAATATTGTCAGGGTCAACAGCCTGTCTTTTTACTTCTTGGTATCATGTGGAGTGAATCAGATTGGTTAATGACTGGTATCTATGATGCTGGCACCTCAAGAGGAGGCTTAGCTGAATCATTCACTGAGCACTTTCGGCTGAAGATGGTAGCAAATGCTTCAGCTTTATCTTTTGCACTGGTGTGTTGGGCTATCCCTTTACAGTAACTTCACCATGTTATCACCTCATTTTTACATATGCCTGGTGCTGCTCCTAGCATGCCTTCTTGCACCTTCCATTGCTCTCCTGGCTTGGTGGTAATGGTAGAGTGGCGGATATACTGGGACATGATTGTCACATGGTCATCATCCAGATTTTTCTTAATTCAATTCTAATTCCACCACTACCATGGTGAGATTTGAATCTGGGATCACAGAGCATTACTATGGATCTTTGATTACTTGCCCAGAGACAATACATCACACCACAGCCCCCCAACACTCTCCCCTATATGATGCATGTTATAAAGTGGCTAGAATTTTTACAATAGGCCTAACTATTGTGTCTGGGCCTGAATATAATATTGACAATAGAATTTTTACAATAGACCTAAATATTGTGCCTGGACCTGAATATAATATTGATAACATTATTGTAACAATGGGAAAAACCCTATTTTGCTGCATAATTCTATTAATGGTCAATAATAATCAAATAAGAGAAGTAAGAGAAATAAGTTTAACTCCCATTCCCAGATTTTAGCTCATAGTTTAGAATGACATTTTAGGACAGCACAGTTGGAGTTAGTTGGAGATGCTAGCTTATGGGTGAGATGTTAAAGATATGCACCATCTGCCAGTTCAGGGGATGTTAAAATTCTCATTTTCTCACAAACATTTTTCATTCAACCAAACAGATTAGCTGATGATTCATCATGTTGTTGTTTGTTGTGATTTTGCGATGCAAAATTATTTGTCACGTTTGACTGCATTAACAACAGCTAACAGGTTCTAAATTAATCTATTCTCTACAAAACACTGTGGGGATGTCTCCAAGATGACCTGAAAAACTTTCAAATCATGGGATGAGACTTCTGGTTTAATCAGAGTCTGGAAAATTTGGATTTTCCTTTATGCTCGATGTCTGCATTAATTTCCCTCACACATGACTGCTATCATTTGTGTCACAGCTTTGGTCAGAATTATTACCTCTTTGCATTTTACAGTGTGGGTTAATGACTGGCAATAATGATCACCACCAAATCAATAGAAAGATAAAATGCCAAGACAGTACTTTCATTAAAGTGCACTTTTCTCATAACACAAAAATTATTCTTGAAAAATCATCACATAAAAATTGTGTACTTGTAATAATCATTTCTCCTTCCACTGAAGTTGAACGTTTCAAGTCCTCTTCTTCTTTCTCTGCAGGAAACCATTTAGCTGACATCAGTTATTAGGTTGTCAGGGAGAAGTTTTATAAGGAATCTCACACAGTGTAATCAAAAAGAACCTATAGGACAAACCAAGGACATGGCAGAACCAGCACAATTGTTGAATGTTCTCATGCACACAAAAGTGAAAATGTTGCCAGTTCATGTCTTTTATTTTATCTTAATATATATGTAAAAGCATCCTTAGCAAGTAGAGACAAAGCAGGGAACAATGGAACTCAACTCTACCTCCAGCCACCTCCAACAACCCTGTAAATTTTGCCATTCTTTCCACTTACCTATCCAATATTAAGGCACAATGAATGAAAACTTTCTGGAAAGCTCCTGAAACTACAGGAGTGGCACCATACTATTTTCCACCCCTATTTCAGACAAAGACCAAAGATTTAGTACCTTGCTGCCTGACTTGTAGTTTACCTTTCTTTGTCACATTCTACCCTTCATCAACATCACTTTTGTTCACCTTCTCCTTTAACACAGGGTCTCCCTCTGCCATCATATCCCAAATCACTTACACCCAAATGTTGCAATGCTGTTTCCATGTACCTCCCCACACCAATAAATGTCAAGTCAATCAGAATAATTGGTCCACAAACTCACCAGTACAAATGTTTGCATCATCATTACCAACTCGAGCCAATGTGACCAACCCCTGCAAACTCCCTTCTTTGGCATTTCCATATTTTCATCTCTCCTTCTGCCTTCCAAACACTAATTAAATCTTTTCTCTTCAAACATGCTTGTTTGTACCCTTCCCTTTCTCCATGTATCAGCTGAACTCAGGGAAAAGTCAGACCACTGAATCAAAATAGTTGTGAATTCATGCATCACTCCAGATAATTGAGATGATATTTCTGTGCAATGTGAGGGAGTGCTGCATAATTGGCGGCAGCATTTTTCATTTGCAATATTAAATCATTTGCTTGTTTGGTGGATGTAAAAAAAAATCACGCTGTATTGTTTCGGTAAAAAAAGCAGGGTATCCTGACCAATATTAAGCTTAGATGAAGGATCATCCAGACTTGAAACATTGGCTCTATTCTCTCACCACAGATGCTATCAGACCTGTTGAAATTTTCCAGCATTTTTTGTTTTTGTTAATCATCAATAACTGCCTCCACAAAATAGATTTACTGAACATCTACCACAAATACTCATTGTGAAACTGAACATATGCAAACTGGCTGGTATGTTTGATGATGAAATGTTGCACAGACTTCAAAAATAATTAATTGACTTTGAAGTACTTTAGGGTATCTTGAGGACATGAAAAGTACTGCAAAATATGTGAGACTTTCATTCTATTCCTTTCTTTTGCTCTTTGATCCTGCATTAATTCTATTTTTATAAGTAATTTTATACCATGAAAATTAGCCAAGGCAACTAGAAAGAATATGAGCTCAATCACATGTAATTTAATATTCTTGACATTTGGATAAAATGAGGAACAGGGTTGGATAAAATACAAACAATTCAGTAAGATATAGATAACAACTTGGTAATCAATACTGCAAATCACACAGATTGTGCTCAGTTCTTGGTGAACTTTGATCACAGAAAGAAGCTGTTGGAAATACTTACCATGCCTAGCAGCATCTGTGGAGAGAGAAATAGGGTTAATAAGTGGAATTTTCCTGATTGAGTGATGATCCCAGCATCAGGGCCATTTGCAGGTCCAGAGCCTGCAATAGCTGGCAGTGAGCCCACTGGTAAAACTTTGTGGGAGGCAACTAATTCCGAGATCACCTCCACCTTACTAAGGATCGTGGGAGGACAGGTGAAGATTGCTGAGGCAGTAAACCAATCAGAGGGCCTGCAGCACAGATAATGGGTTGCCCCACCAAAAGAGCTGAACACTGCCACAGCTGAGAGACAAATGGAGACACTCTTGAATTCTTTCCAAAAAGTTAAGGGGGAACTTCTCCACATCTTTGACTTTGGCCACATCTGTGTCTTTTCCTCCTTGCAATTCTGGACTGAGCATGTGGCACTAGTTCTAGAGATCCACTGCATTGGCAGAAAACTGCTCCTGCCTTGGAAAATGGTCCTTAAATGGGGCCTTGATTAACCTAATTAGCTGCCAGCTTTGATGGAGCAGGCTGCCAACTTTATTGCCAGCTCATCTCTAGGAAATGCTCCCAGATGCAAGACATCCAGAAGATGTCTCACGCAACTCCCCTTCACTTCCTGCTACTTTCCTGACCCTCTCATCAGCATAGAAGAATGAGGGGAGATTTGATTGAGGTGTATAAGATTTTGATGGGTCTAGATAGAGTGAATGCAAGCATTCTACTGAGGCTAGAGGAGAAAAAAACCAGAGAGCGTGGGTTAAGAGTGAAAGGAGAAAAGTT
The DNA here is from genome assembly GCA_024679065.1 of Sphyrna mokarran. Taxonomy (NCBI): domain Eukaryota; kingdom Metazoa; phylum Chordata; class Chondrichthyes; order Carcharhiniformes; family Carcharhinidae; genus Sphyrna; species Sphyrna mokarran. The sequence goes on from JAGIQG010000019.1 coordinate 28,292,873, forward strand.
TAAAGGAACATTAGGGGAGGGAGCTTCTTCACACAGAGAGTGGTGGGAGTATGGAATGAGCTGCCGGATAAAGCGGTAAATACGGGGTCACTTTTAACATTTAAGAAAAGCTTGGATGGGTTCATGGATGAGAGGGATGTGGAGGGATAAGGTCCAAGTGCAAGTCAGTGGGACTAGGCAAAAAATAAGAAGGGCCAAAAGACCTGTTTCTGAGCTGTAATTTTCTATGGTTCTATGGTTCATCTCCAACTCAGTATCCCTGAGAGCAGGAAAATCCTCATAACTTTTCAGGTTGATGAATTTTCTCAGAAGAGAGATATAACAAATTTTAAGCAAATAAAGAAGCAAAATGAAGGGAATGAAAGAAAGCCTAAATTAGATAGCGAGGCTAATGTCAGAAAATGGATTAGGTGAGTCTTTCGAACTGTACATACAGCCAGATTGGGTATTGGAGCCATTTAAGCCATGTTTTACACAGGAAAAAGTTTGGGGTAGAATGCGTGTGGCACAATTCTAATAATATGTAACATACTTCATATTGGATAATGATATCTATGCAACACACTTTAACATGGATCAAATTACTTGAAAATCTATCACAATTAACTAGATTGTTGGTTCAATTAATTATGGATGGATTTTGCTGTCTTTCATATTTGGTTCCAAAATCTATCAGTACCTTATACCCGACTCACAGAATTATCCACATACGCAAAAACATGCATTTCCTTATGGAACATTAAAAGGGAGCTTGCAAAATATCAGCTTAATATTGAGATAAACTATTGTCAAAGTAAGCGCAGCTATAGGTGTTTAGGTGTTAGACGAATCTTTGTACTTCTAAATTTGGTATAGTCTAGAGAAAGTTATCACACGAATAGAATATAAACTGCAACACCAGATGGAATTTTTGTGTAATTGCATTTAGAAATCAGAGAAATATGTCACAGTTTTTAATGTAGTGAAATACGCGTTTTCCTATCTTAGGAGATTGGATCATTAGGTTAGACATTGGCCCAGATTTTTCTGAAAAATAACAGTGCATGAATGATGTACACCATTGCTAACATGCAAATCAGCCAACAACTTGAAGTGAAGTGCAAATTCTCACAAGTTGGTGGAACATTTTCACCACTTCACCATTAACTTCCCCATGGATTTTATGAAAGTGCTGAATTTGCACATTAACTGCCCATTAAATCTGCTCATCACAGAAATCCAATTTTACTCATTAATGGAACAAAATACCCTTCAAATTATTTGATCTCTGATGCAAGAAAATGTCTGATGTCCAAAATGTAACAATTTTAACAAAAGGCATGAAGTCTCATTGCTTCAAGTTCTACATTTTTATGAAAGTATTTGTAAAATAGTAATTTGGTAGTACCAAACTTGAGTATTGCTGAAAATAGTCATTTTGTCAAAGGTTTTATCAAGTCCATGATCTTAGCACCTCATCCCACCTGTAAATCAGCGTGGTGAGGTGGGAACATAGCATGCAAAGTGAAAAATCAGAAATGCGCCCAGTTTCACACTGTTTTCTCATCTCTCCAGTCACTTTTCCCAGATGTGAACATTTTATGCCCAAAATGGATGTGACACACAATTGCGTGCATCTGAATGGATTTCATATTATTAGCAAATTCAGCACTCAATTGTCCCCCTCTCCTGGACGTTTATCATCTTGTCGGCAAAATGACGGTGTGAATCACAGCTACTTTATAAGTGTGGTTCAGGTGCAGCAGCAATGAAGGCAAGCAAGGAGGCGAGTACTACTGAGCAACCTCCTTCGGGGTACAGTGGGAGTGAGGGTATGAGGTGTTCTCAGCTGCTGCCTCAATGTAGAGTAGGGTGAGGGCTTGCACGGGCATTGCAGTTTATGGAGGCCCCTGCTAATCTGGGGATCATCAAATCATGGATGGCCGCTGGCTTGGAGCTCATGTTGCACACATTTCCCCTGCCCATTAACTGACTTCTGAGGGGCAGCACAGGAAGTTGAGTCCCAATCTCACTAATATCACACTGTTATCGGCAGACTTCCGTGTACCCAAGCCCTCAGACATTTCTGCCTCCATCTGATATACATCTATGGCTATGTTTTGTGCACCAGTCAGTAACTCAGAAGTCTCACAACTAATTTGTCCCACCAGTGTGGCTATGTCTGTGTTGGTGGATGCCATGGTATATGCCTTTGTCAAATGCAATATGTTTCCACGTGCTTCGTGGTGTCTTCAAAGCTGTTGTTGAGTGTCGCAACGGGAACAAAAGTGGGAAGCAACAGCCCTGACATACAGCCTCACCAGCGTTGTTTCCTGCAACAAAAAATACATAGTTCAGTGCAAAGGATGGATCTAGGTAGATCGTTCCTCACTTTAAATCAGCTGTATGAAGGTTTTTTGGATTCTCACGTTCATGCCAAACTCTGACCTGGCTGTCTATGACAATTTTATTCTCTTCCTCTCCCACCAATTCCAGTGCACACTCCTCAAAGGGAGTGAGGTGATGCAGCTCCGGAACCCCACCTCAGGTTTTCTACAGTTACTAGAGATTATGGACCATCTTCTCCTATGCGGGCAGAAGCGCAAAGTGAAAGCCTGATTTCTGGAAGAATGCAGGTGCTGGCCTTGATGTCAATTGGGTGGCGTATGACGAGCATGTGCCTCAGCAGACGGGGGTTTGTTAAGGGAGGGGTGTCAGTGTGGTTGAAGTAAGGTGTTAGGGGCTCAGTTGCTGGAAGGCTGCAGGGGTAGATTGACTTGGACATTGCAGGCAAGAGACAGAATCAATGCCAGGCTAGGATGAACACACATTTGCTGCCCAATCAAGGTGATTCATTTTCTTCTGACACTGGTGCCAGTCCACCTTACCAGTGCATGGCACTTACTACCAGTCCTACCATTTCCCAGGCTTCATTGGCAGCCTGACTCCTGGGTTGTCGTAACTCCCAGGGAAGAAAGTCTCTCTCCTCTCCTCTATAGCATCCAGCAGACATCCCAGTTCTCCCTTTTCAGGATTAAATTTCATTTCCCACTATTCTGCCCATCTGATCAGCCCATCTACTTCATTCTGTAATTGACAAATTTCCTTCTCATCATTTTACCACACCACCAATTTTTGTGTCATCTACAAATGTATTGATCATACCCTTCACATTCATATCTAGATCATTAATGTACGTTGTAAACAGCAAGGAAAACAGCACTAATCTTTGTTGCATATCATTGGACATTGGCTTCAAGTCACAAACATTCAACCATTGTCCTTTATCTCATCTTGCACTTATCTGACAATCACAGGAATACAAATACCAGGAGAAACAACAACTTTATACTATATGAGAAGAGGGTTCTGATTGGTCAGCAAATGGACTCTGATTGGTAGAGGCATTCCTATGGGGATGCACCAGTGGATGATGACTGATAGTTAACTGCCAAGCATGTTTCAAATTTAAATCAAGCTGATTGATTGTGATTGGTCATGGTATTACCCACTGCGATGAACCAGCAAGTGGCTGTCACTTATTTTGTTCACTGAAACAACTCCACTGTGTGTATATGTTCTTTCTGTCAACGTTAATTAATTCTCCTTCTCAGAACTTCTTCTGTTTGTTTCTTGATTCTTCTCATTAATAAATGAGCCATACTGTTGGTCCTGTCATTCAACAAGGTTCCAGATATCCTGTTATTCTCACTACACCGCTACCAGCTCACACATGTAGCAACTTACACGACAATACAATTTTGAGCTGAAGGGTGCAGAGAACAATTTAACTAACTAGACATGCTGGGTGATGCCCTGTACCAGCAAATTCAGGGCCATTATAATGCATCAAATTGTAGACATCTCTTGAATAGTTTGGATCTAATCCAGGGGATTTTCAGCCATTTCATTGCAGTGTTAATATGAGTTTACCTGTGACAATAATAAATAAACTTTAAAATTTTAAATGGTCTTTTTTCTTTCACACTTTGTTTTGAGCTCCTCAAAAACATAGAAAGGGTTTATTTTAAAGGAATAAAATTCAATATTTAGAAACTGTAGGTATGCACCACATGTCTGCAATCAATGTTATTGTCTACTCTTTCTCACATGTGCAAGCTGAAAACTGCAGTACAGTTAGCAATTAATTATTTATTCATTCGATGCACAATAGTAATGATGAAAGAGTTATCCAGTACTATTTTATCTTCTGTCCTTAACTGGAGTGGACAGCTCCCACTATACTTTCAACTGTGATGGGATTTGTCATGCATCTCAAATTATTCATTGACCAGGGGCCACATATTATGATGTCATTGTTCCAACCTGTCAACCTCTAAATTCATTCTCCATTGTCATTCTCTCTGGTAATCTTTATAACAGAAATCATTTGAAATTCTCAATTAAAAGCAGAATAATAGCCAACAAAAAAATAAAATTATTTTTGCCATGCATTAAAACTAAAGCAACATTTGCTACTGCTGCTCAATATTAATTAGAAAATAGAATGGTGTCCACAAAATAAATGAGAAACAGATGCCTGATAATTAAGAATACCCAGGTCATAAAAAGACAGTGTTAGCAAAATATGTTATAAATCTATGACATAGCATGTGCACTGTGTTCCTATGTAACACGCCCTAAGATAATTTAAAATAAGGCACCGTAATTAAAATACAGGGCAGTGGGTCCATAATCCATGTATAAATTGAGTTGTCGATAGTATTCTTGTGGTATTTGAAACACAGCTCATTCAAAGCTGGTAGATAATTAAAATGAGTGCCAGTGTTGCAAAGTACAACCTCAAGGACAGATGCCGCTGAATTGCCAACTAATAGATCACGAAAAATTATGTTTGCAGGGGTGCTCACCTGTATGTTTCCACTAGTATAATTTTGGCAATAGAGTAGCAAAAGAACATTCCAACTGAACTGAGAAAAATAGAGACAAAAAAGAATTGCTTTACCATATTGTCAGTTTAACAGTGTAAAGCACGTACATTTTACATGCACACTATACCCTTGTAGACAAAAAGCAAAACCTTTACTTATTTTATCCTGTCAAGCTTGCCCCTTGAACCCCATTACTCAGAGAGCATAAGGATAAGCTGCTCTCAAAGTGGACCAGCATTCAATATCCTGCTATCAAAGGCAGCGAAGTAAAACGAGGCAGAATATTTCAGAATATCACATAGGAAATCATTTCAAGATAACACAGGGAAAAATGCAATGTTTTTGTGCAAAGAACATTTATTCCGCATCTATGCTTTTAGAAGTCAGAAAAAAGAGCAGATCAGATCAGTGTCACATTCTATGGGCAGGAAGCATAATTAAGATGAATCTCTTGAGTAAAGTAAAAACAATGTGTACTGCTCCTATTTCACAATTTGCATATTTAGAACTACCTTGACAAGATGGGAACCCCAGCCTGCGACAGTTTTGATATTTAGTTTTGCACATGTGCAATGAATTTCTGACTTCAACTTCTAATTGCAAAACACTATATAAATTCAGATAACTGTCGCGTCACTTTTATTGTTTCACCATCTGTAGTATTTCCTTCCACATCTGGAATCATGAGGTTAAAAATAACATCTGTGATAAGTAGTCAGAATTTAGCTCAAACAAGCAGCTTAGATTTTTTTTTTTACTCATTCTTAAAGTTACAAAGCCAATGCTCAGAATGGACTGGGCAAACCTGAATCCATTCCTTGCTTGCTCCAAAAATCAGATTAAAAATATTGAGTTGCTGATAATATCAGTCTGCAATCCAGATGGCATGACTTCTTCAGCCCAAATATCTTTTAAGTCCTGTAAACAAATGGTGCAGTACATGTTTTGTCATGGCTTGTGAAATGAGAAATATTCTTCTAATTCAACTTCAAGAAGATACAATGTGTGCACATATGGAAAAGGTTTTTCAGAGGTACTCCTATGCAGTAGCTTGTACAAATCTAAACATGTGATCAAAAGAAAAATACAGCTGTTAAATATAGCGAGTAGGAATCGGTTTGGCCCAGATCTGCTGTGAAGCTGTGAACAAATCCTGATGTTTAGCATCTATCACACATTGAGGGCAGCAAATGGCACAGTGATTAGCACTGCTACCTTGCAGTGCCAGGGACCCAGATTCGATTCCCAGCTTGGGTCATTGTGTGTGCGGAGTCAACATATTCTCCCCATGTCCACATGTGTTTCCTACAGGTGTTCTTGTTTCCTTCCTCAGTCTAAAAGGTATGCTGGTTAGATGCACTAGCCATGCTAAACTTTCCCTCAACGTACCTGAAGAGATGGCAGAGTGTAGCAATTAGGGGATTTTCACAGTAACTTCATTGCAGTATTAATGTAAGCCTACTTGTGATACTAATAAATAAACTAATAAATTAGCAGTTCAAGAAGGCAGTATACCACCATCTTCTCAAGGGCAATTAGAGATGGACAATAAATTCTGGCCGAGCTAATGATGTCCATATCCCATGAATGAATAAAAAAAAGGATTTCTTCAATCTCTAAAGAGTTAACTTTTTGATAACATTTACTTTTAATCAGCTCAAAATGTCTTAGGGAGTATTTCCTGCAGAAAATCAATTCTCTCTCCGACAAATATTTGCGGAATTTATAGACAGCTTGAAGTTATATAGTACTGCTCACATAATGCCTGAGAACACATCTAATAGAAATTTGAGCAGAAGGAAGGAAGGAATTTGGGTGGTAATAATTTAAGGAAGAATTCCAGATACAGACTGAATGGTTGGCTCAATGGTAGAGCAGATGGAGTGAGGAACAACAAATAACTAAGTCAGCAAACAGTGTAGGCAGAACAAGCAGCTGCAGGAGATTCCTCAGTTAAGTTATGAAGTCAGTCAAGTTGTGAAGGGATTTGCAGATTTTTATGTCAAGTTGTTGCAGCAAAAAGACTTATGCAGCACAGCAAGAATGAGGTGGCGCTGTTCAAGATCTAGATGCAGAAGAATTGAGCCCAGTGTTTTGGGTTTGCTGAAGTTTGTGATTACCAGAAACGGGAATAAAAGGCATCAGAGCGTTGAAAAAAATCCTCAAGTTGATGAAGCTATGGATTTAATTTTCAGCAATGGACAAAAGGGAAGGACATAAGCAGATAATCTTGTGAAGATGTTGGATGAGGAGTAAAGAACTTAGCTCTGGGTCCAACAGAGTGGTAGGCTGTGCTAATGGTCAGCTGTGCTGAGCTGGGACCAGACTATCTTCGGTAACAGTGAGACTCCAGAAAATTTTAGATAGGCAGTCAGAAAGTAAAGAAATAACATTGGTATCAATAAAAAAGTGTTTTAAATTTTTTGCATACTATTACAGGTGAACCTCTGTTTTTAGGCTTTGTAATTTATGGGTACCATGCATAGGAAAGGATAAAAGATAGAATTCTATAGCATTGTGGAGGCGATAGTGTGCATGTGGGAAGATAAACTGCTTGAGAAGAAGCAAAGGTTGTCTTGGGATAAATATGAGTGAAGCCATGAAGATGTGATATCATGTGGTATGGCCATGGAAGAAAGCAGAATGATTACCAACAGTGAAGGTAGCAGACAGAGCCGTAGGAGAAAAGGAAAGGACGTAGCCTAATGGAATGTATGAGATGAGTGCTTGGTCAGGGCTAAGAGAGTCAAACAAAGCTGCATAGAATGTTTAAAATTTTATGTTCAACTATAATAAAAAGTGAGCTTTTTACAGTAATCGGGAGGAAGGACATTTTTGAGATTCGGACACAAAATTGGGTTCAACAACATCCATTGTTATGGCACTATGTATGTTATTTGGGGACCAAATGTGCACATTTCTGCTGTGAATAATGCCAGGTGCCATATTGGTGAGTGTGCACACAATGAACATCAGCCAGGCAAATGCAAAACAAGCAGATCTTGACATCAATAATGTAAAACATTGATTTGATGCCAGTGGCATTTTGCAACTCAATGCTCACTTAACATCAACAGCAATGCCCCTCATCCTTAACCCCCAGCCAATGTCATTTAATGAGATCATCAATTCCCTTCTAGTTCATTGCTGATTGATTTCTTCAGGCTGATTGCATGATTGTGCAATTGCTTGGTGCTTTGCATATTTATTTCAAATTACAAAAATATATAGGGAGTTGTGTGGCAGAAACTAAAGGATTTTTGTTGATTAGGCTTCTGCATAAACATGATGCTCCAAAACATAGGTGAATTAGTAGCCATTCACCTTCATAATGTGTAAATTAAATCATGTATATTGCATTCAGACATTGACAAATCATTCTTGTGACCTGGCATCACAGCTGTCAGAGTTTCCACTGCAGCACTCAGGTGACATGCTTTATGCTGCAATAGAAGTTGTGACATCAGTGATGCTGCATTATGGTCAGGCTTACATGTAAGCAAATGGAGTTGGCCACCACTTCCACACCAAAAGGGTTCTATGCCTGTTTGCAAAATCCTGCGTACAATTCAAGCCAGGCTATCTCATGCTTGTTGATATGTTGCAGAAGCTTGCTGCTAAGCTTTCCAATACATTCCATTGACATACCCATCAGCATTCAGGCTCCTCAACTTGGCTGTTTGCAATGGAACCTGTGTACTACCTTGTCCAATGATACTCACAATCTCCTTACTGCCTGCCCAGGCCACAGTACATTCAAGCCCAGAGACCCACTGCATTCAGATCTTACCTCCAATCTATCCTGTAAGATATGCACAGTGTCAATGTCTGTGCTGGTGAATGGTGTATGCTCCGAGTATGAAATCAATGAGCAACAATACACTGTTTTCATCATCACACTCTTCTCACTGTTCCTCAACCAAGTACACCTCTGGAGTAACTGAAAGGAAAAAAGCAAGGGTAAAGTGAAGTAAGAGATGCATATTTATACCATTTGTACATTGTAAATCAGAAGAGACCGTTCTTGAGGGATGATATCAGAAGATGGATAGATTATAAAGATGCTGTCAGCCTCAATGATTTCAGACTTTCTCTGATTGTGGCCTCTGTAATGGCCATTCCAATAATGGCTAGCACTGCTACCTATATGGATATTATGGCCTGCAGGCCCTGTTATCATTCTCTGATTAGCTCCTGCTACCTATGCACCAACTTTTTCAGCATAAGTGAGAAATGCTTCAGTGAGTTCAATCTGTTTGGTTTAGATGGTGTCACGGTTGATTTGCTGGCAGTGAGTTATATGAAATCTCTGAGTTTGAGGCATTCAACAGTGCTAAGTGTATGTGGGGTTAAGGTGAGGCATTAAAGTTAGGCATGATTTGTGATTCATAGACAACAAAAACAGAAAATGCTGGAAAATCTCAGATAATTGGAAACGTTGGCTCTATTCACTCCCCACAGATGTTGTCAGATCTGCTGAGATTTTCCAGCATTTTCTGTTTTTGTTTCAGATTCCAAAATCTGCAGTATTTTGGTTTAATCTTTGTAATTCATAGACCAGGATTTTATGACCTGGCTTGGGCGAGGCTCGTAAAATCCAGGCCAAAGCCAATGGAGAATTCTGTTCTGGGAGTCTCACCCACCCGATTCTGGGGTGGTATGCCAGTAAAATTCCAGCCATAAATTTGTATTATGGCACAAGGTGAATCGAACAGTGCCTACAGCTAATGATTCAGTAGAAATTTGCAATAGTGCAAATAATGTCTGAAGTGGAAATTGTTATTTTATGTGTAAATTAACTCTATTTTCCTTCTGTCATTGTGCTCACCCCAATGAGATTTGAAACTTACAGTTACAGTCAAACTGTATGGTGATTATCCCTTCAAGAGCAACACAGTAGAGTAAAAGTCACCCAAGCCAGGTGATCATAACTTTCCTGCGTTGCTCTTAAGCGGACAATCACTACAAATTGTCTCTTTCAGTTTTCAGTATTTTTACTTTGGACAATTAACCTGATTCCTTCAAAATTGATCCACTCAAGCTATCTTTCATCACATATATAGACATGTAATTTTATTTTTATTCAAGGGCACATTATATCATGCTGAGCCAACAAATGATACTTATACCTAAATGAACATTATGGAGTGAATGAATTTTCTCAATATCCTCTTCCACACATTTTGAATTAGAATCAAACTTCAGATACTTCAATTTGAAGCAGTAGACATGGTTTCTGGACCTTGTACTAAGTTGGTAATTTTCAGGTTAAGTGATCTCACTAAAACAAGCTAAGGTGGTCTTGAAGTGGAACCAATTAACTAGTTCTCTCAATTACCAGTTGACCATCTTGAGCCACTGTCTCCCATCCTTAAGCCGCTCTGCTTCTCCTGCTCTCTTTCCTCTTTGTTCTTAACAAATAATTGGCCAAGTTTTTGCTGCTCATCCTAATATCTCCTTCTTTCACTCAAGTCCAAGTTTACTTCTTACGCACTTAAAATGCATCAACCCTTTTTTTAACATTAAAATATATATTTGTTTTTGACTATCTGATGAGTTTTTTCAGCAGGCTTACATTTTTATTAAGTTATTCATACTGAATGCAAGTAAATCCAAATCTCTTTCAGTTTACATCGTACATGATCAACAAGAAGGTTCGATTATAACTGAACTGGATGTGGAATCAGAGAATATTACAGCACAAAAGAAGATAATTTTTCCTATCATAACTGTGCTAGCTCTTCAATAGAGTTCTTTTCCAATAACCCTGATATACTCCCAAAAGCCAGTTGGCAAAGGAGCCAATCTTTACTCAGTCTTGCATTATTTACACAGTGAAACATTACAAGCACACACTTTCAGACATATCCACGTCAGTTTCAGAAACTGACTGTTAATACTTGTTCAAGTGAAACCCCAATATCCTGCACTTGCATATTATTAGACATAATTAATGTATAATTAACAGCCCTGTAATTTTCCCCTCCAAGTACTTATCCAATTCCTATTTGAATATATGTATTGAATGTCATTTAGAACCATGATATCGACTGCATGCAGGATAAAGAGTGCACTACACAATACTCAAGGAATGATGCATGATCAGTAAGTGTAAGACTAAGATGATCTGCCATTTTGTGGAACCTCTTACATTTTTAATAAGGACAATTGAGCCTTGCTGCTGGAGATACAATGTAACCAGAAAGCAAACTCCATTATTTATCTCAACTAGACTAATTGTATTCGGTTACATGAAGCCCTTCAACCTGCACTGAATTATTTTCTAAGCCAGAATAGTCCGTTGAGTTTTTATGTACTGGAACATATGCAGAACACAGTATGAGGTTAATAATACAGTTCTAACGCACCAACGTCAGGAACATAATGAATTGTGCACTGCCTGTGCCCATGCCTGACTGAGCTGACTTCATCCAATAATGTTTTTCATGTATTTTTGTGATACATGCAGCAGCTAGCATATAACACATTTGGAGTACAGTGAAGGTCAAGGACAGGATTTTGGGCACATACAATTGTACAAAGACTTGTCAGTCTGTCAACTCTTATATTGTAAAAAGGAACTTGGAATACACAAATGCTTTTACAGAATCATTTTCAAATGAGATCAATTAACTCAAATAGAACAGGAGTTGAAAGCAAAATAATCCTGTAAGCTTCTTTTGTTCTATTAATTCTATAAGGAGGGAGCGTATACTGAATGTTATATACAAACATAATGTGCCAAATGCTGCTGCCTTGCCGCTGCCACACCTACTACCACCCCCCCCACCACCCCCCCGCCCCCACCCCAATGCTATAACCTTATTTGGTGAAGTCATTCTGCAAATATGTAAAATAGAGCAAGATAAATCCTGGTAAACTCCTACTTTAATCTTTGATCATTTGAAAAAATAATTAGCCATACATTAAAACAGTGACCAACAATAATAGGAAAGGAAAGAGGTGCCTTTTTTTAATTAAGATGCTCTGGAATGAAAATGGTGTTTGGCTGTACTTCACACAGTCATGAATCTTGTGCAGTTCAGAGGATTGTGGATAATCCATTATTGAATATATTGTGATGACATTTGATCCAGAAATAGTGTTGTAATGAAAAGCTGTGATTTATTTAAAGTGTCTTGCTTTTAAGAATATTTGAAAGTGATTTTAGGAGTTTGCGTCAATTGTAAATGGATCAATTACAATTTTCTTGGACAAGAAATATTGGTCCATGTGAGCTGATGACCCTTGACCTGGAAGCAACACCAACAGGAAGATATAAGCTGTATGGCTGACAGATACAAAGGTGAGTTATAAACAGAGAAGCTAGATGGTGAAGCTGATGAGCACATAGAGGCAGACACAAAAACAAAGGAGTCAGATATGGAAAAAGGAAGATAGCATTCTAATAGGAGAAGAATAACTCTAGGCAAGATCAGTTTTTTTTAAGTGGTAGGAAAAGAGCAAGGAGTTCTGTGCAAGCTGGCTAAAATGGTCTAAAATCTGGAAAACCGTTTAAATACTGAAACATTAAAGAGCTGAGTGTTTTCCCAAAAGTAACAATCCATGAATTGGAGTTTATTACTTAGTTGGTTGAAAAGGAACTCTGGAACTTTTGTGACCTGTAGGAGTGAGGGTTTGTAGAAGTGAGCCTTGCTGGATCATAATCATACCCATGAAATTTAGAGATGAAAACTGTTCAGTAGGACTCTGCCATACACTGTGTGAATAAAGGACAACATGCTTGGAACTGTGTAGCAACACAATGTCACATTTATGCAGGGTCTGATGTGAATGCTCATGGTTAGGTTGCATTGACTATTTAAAGTGAAATTTATCTTTTTATTTGAAATGTTCTCCTTTATCTTATATGCAATTGAGTTGGTTCTGATTTGTGTCAAAGGAAATGTTACAAAAAGTGGAACCTTGCTAATTTCTTCATTTGTGAGTCACTCATTAAATTGGGATATTTTGGTTTATGGTTTCATCACAGTTTGTAATAATATTTATGGACAAGATAAACAAATTTTTGTTCTCTCAGGGAGTTGAGAGTTAAGGGGAGTGGTGAGAATGTGGAGATGGAATGGAAAGGAGAATTAGGAAGCTGAGGTTTAGTCTACTCCTGCTTCTATTTTTTGTGTTTTTATATTGTTATGTTGGCAAAGGTATAAAACACGTGATAGCAAGTCAGCTGACATTTTACATCCTGTTTGATTTTTGTTTTTCACAGTGGAAAGGAAAAATCAAGCTACATGTGAGCAGGCTTCCTATTTGCTCATTTTATGCAACTGCCAAATACCAGTTTCACTCCCATTATCTTTTGTTATAATATTATTGTTTGTAGTTATGTCATATAGATTATGTTAAATAACTTTCCTTAAGCAGTTTTGATGAAATAGCTTTGAGAAATGGCTCAAAGATTTAAATGATAAGATACAAAGAAAATGTTAAATATTCAAATACAACAAGTTGCTACATCAAACAACCAGTCTTGTAAACAAATTAGAAAGACAGGAAGACATTCTATAAATAGATTGGAAAACAGTCCAGCAAAATGTTTTTACCAAAAAAAAGCCTAAAACAATCTTTCATTTATCCAGCCTATGGAGTATTCAAGATCAATTATCTGAGATCTACCTCAATTTATATTTTGAATTATATCTCAACTTTCTTTTATATTCTAGGACCTGCATTCCTACTGAAAATTTAGTGCAGGATAATTATTTTTTTCAAGAATCGTAGAATCCCTACAGTGAGATGTGAGGCCATTTGGAACGTGCACTGATGACAATCCCATCCACACTCCCCCGTAACCCTATGTATTTGCTTGATAATCCCCTTGATGCTAAGGTCAATTTAGCATAGCAAAGCCACTTAACCCACATGTCTTAAATAGTGAGACCAAAATTACATACACTATTCTAAGTGTGGCTTCTTCAAAGGCTGTATAATAGTAGAAAGACTGCTTTATTTTTGTATTTCAATCCACTCCCTTGCAATAAAGGCCAACATGCCATTTACTTTCTTCATTGACATCAAATTTTGTGTTCCTTGTACAAGCATATTCAACTTTTTTCTGAATGTTAATATTTATCAGTTTTGCACATTTTAAAGATATTCTGTATTCCTATTCTTAGGGCTAAAGTGATTAACCCCACTCTTCCTCATATATTTCATGGGCAGAATTTGCAGATGGGTACCCATGAGATCCCCTGATGTCCCTGGCCTGTCCATAATTTTACATGTGGCAAGCAAGGCGTAGGGCAGCTCACCTGTCCTCACATCAATTGAGACCCTCAAATGGCTAATTCAGATATAGAGACGAAACCTAACAAGCCATCCCAATAGGGCCCCTCTTGCAGGAAGAGGGGCTATCTCTCTCAAGTGTCCACTTTCCACATTAGGCGATTTCTGCCCCCACTCCTCTAAGATCTGCACCCTTAAAGGGTGCTCCCTTCCCTCCTAATCTCTCCATCAACACTTTCCTCTCCCTGCCCCTTAATCCCCACAGGACATCACATCCCCTCCATGCCAGAAGGTCCACTGCACTTTTCTGGCTCTGAATTTGGAACCTGGGCTCTCCTTGCAGACTCAGCCCTGGCCATGCTTGCCGTTGGTACTGCTGGGACTACAAAGCTTCTGATCAATCTGACTGGCCAGCAACTCTCTGAGGCAGGACTTCTGTTCAAGTAAGGGTGGAAGTCTTGCCTTCAGCCAATTAATACTTTCTGAAGTATTAAATGGCGGTGAGGCTGTTAAGATCAGCAGGAATGCATTTCCCATTGACAGGGTGGGAAATATTCCCATTTGAAAATTCCTACGTACAACACCTTGTTGTCCACTCACCTAATCTGATTGTGTCTCTTTGCAGCCTTTTTGCCTGCTCATCACAGCTTGCATTTCCACCTACCTTTGCTTTGTCTCCCAGCTTAGACATATTACACTCTTCCTTTTTGTAATAATACACTAGGTACTTACATATTGGTATTAACTTGAAACGACCTGAAGTACATTGCCTTTTTAACCTCAAGCAAAAAGAACATTATTTATACGTTCAAGATTTTCATGCTCCTCGTATTTTGAATTCTATATTAATAGTATCAAAATAGTCTTGAAGAGTTTTTTAGTTATTACATTCAGTTGAGCAGAATTGGAAGTACATAAGCTCACAAGGACAAACAAGTGAATCTTAGTTTATGTTTCAAAAATTTGTTCCAAACTATTATGATGTACTGATTCACATCAGTTTTTCTCTGAGAACAAACTGGAAGTGCTGGTGTTACTAACGATGAATGTATTCTATCTTTTTCAGGCTGTTGTATTTGTCTGGGCAAGTGGTGGGTGCTATAATGGATGTCAGAGTGGTGATCTGTAGTATTGGACATGCAATGACAACACATGGATCATTTGTGCCTTCACCCATTGAGAAATTAGCCATAATTTGGATGGATTGAGTCAAGGGCACACATTCTGCTCTACTGAATAGTTAATCATAAATATGAATATTGCACTACAATCTTTTTTAAAAATGTATGACAAACTATTCCATGTATCTTTTAAAAGAAGTCCACTGGTGTGGAGAGTTTCTGATTTGGATCATTGTTTCATACCCCAAAATGCTGTGAAAAATTCACAGTGCAGGTTCAGACAGTTGATTATGAACAGCATGCATTTCCACTGCATTATCATTACAGGATGCCAATCTAGGACTGCAATTCATTTCATAATCTATCATGGATTGAGTGCACAATGACATTAAGTCTGAATGAATGGCAGTCCTGTGACAGGATTCAGCATGAGGAAGATTTATTGATTTTTCTTCCGTCAGTGCAGATATTTGCTAAGCTTGTTGCTGAGCATGGGCTGAAATATGATTTTTTTTTCCCCAGGACTCAACAAGGCAATTGTTTGAACCAGGATTTTCCTTGAACAACAGTCTGAGTGAGATAAGAAAAGGTAAAATATTTTGGAGGTTATTTTGAGGAAAGGGTGAAATGGGTGCTGTGCTAACAAATGGGCTCCCCTAAAAATTGATTTCCACCCACAATTTTGGGGATATTTGCTGATTGCCATGATTTGACCAGGCCGTTCTAGAGATATACTCAAAGGACTGATTTTCCAGCCGTGGTATGTGTCATCTCCATCTGACACCTTAAGTGTAGCATACTTTGGATGACAGATAATAGCACGTATTAGGATGGCCTGGGAACTGAGGGAACAAGTTCATATGTTCACAGAGCTGCTCCTGGTGAAGAGAGTACAATGGACGATATCTCATGCCTGCTGGGAAAGAATATCGAAACAACTAATTACAGCAGAAGATAAAGGAACTTGCATCGAGTCATAGCCAAAAGCAAGACTCCTAGGAGATAGCACCAGTGTCACAAAAAATTAACTATTTGATCCAGGTAATCAAGGTAAGATCCCATCTCACATACTTCTCAATATTTGTACCATTAGTGGCGTCACAACATTAATATAATGCAAACACTATCTAATACTGGCACTCAAATAACACTCACTGAAGGATCGTTGGAGCAGTATGTGGCTAGCCCGACTAGAGAAGGGGCTATATTGGATTTAGTTCTGAGTAATGAGCCAGGGCAGGTGGTTGATGTTGTAGTAGGGGAACATGTGGCTAACAGTGACCACAATTCTGTCTACTTTAGGGTACAGATGGAAAAGGATGCTTGTTGCCCTAGCGGCAGGGTGCTAAATTGGGGGAAGGCTAACTACGGTCGGATTAGGCAGGAACTTATGGAAACTGATTGGGAACGGTTGTTCGAGGGTAAGTCCACGCTAGGCATGTGGGACTCTTTCAAGGGAATACTGAAAATGTTGCAAGATAGATATGTGCCAGCTAAGAGGAAAGATGGGAAAGGTAGGATTAGAGAGCCGTGGATTACTAGGGATATTGAGGACTTGGTTAGGAAGAAAGGAGAGGTGTATGATAGGTTGAAGCAGCTGGGAACAGAGACAGCATTGGAGGAATATAGGGAGAGTAGGAGGGAGCTCAAACAGGGAGTTAGAAGGGCAAAAAGGGGGCATGAAATGATTTTGGCAGATAGGATTAAGGAAAATCCAAAGGCTTTTTACTCCTATGTTAGAATAAAAGGGTGGTTGGAGGAAAAATCGGACCTCTTAGGGACAGAGGAGGGGAACTGTGCTTAGAGCTGGAGGGAGTGGGGGAGATCCTGAATGAATACTTTGCATCGGTATTCACGAAGGAAAGGGGCTTGTTGACAGCTCCTGTCTCTGAGGGAGCTGTGGACCAGTTGAGGGAAATATCCATACCAAGGGAAGAAGTGTTAGAGCTTCTAGGCAGCATTAAAACTGATAAATCTCCGGGGCCTGATGGCATTTATCCCAGGCTGCTTAGGGAGGTGCAAGATGAAATTGCTGGGCCTCTGACGCAAATCTTTGTCTCTTCTTTGGACACAGGTGAGGTCCCAGAGGACTGGAGAAGAGCTAATGTTGTACCGTTGTTTAAAAAGGGTAGTAGGGATAACCCTGGGAATTATAGGCCGGTGAGTTTGATGTCAGTCGTAGGGAAGCTGTTGGAGGGGATTCTTAGAGATAGGATGTATGAGCACTTAGAGCGTTGCGATCTGATTAGGGATATGCAGCATGGATTTGTTAAGGGGAGGTCGTGCCTTACAAATCTGGTAGAATTTTTTGAGGAGTTGATGAAAACGGTGGACGAAGGGTGAGCCGTTAATATCATCTATATGGATTTTAGTAAGGCGTTTGACAAAGTCCCTCATGGAAGGTTAGTTGAGAAGGTCAAGGCTCATGGGATACAAGGACAGGTAGCTAGATGGATAAGTAACTGGCTCAGTAATAGGAGACAGAGAGTAATAGTGGAAGGGTGTTTTCTAGCTGGAAGTCGGTC
This sequence comes from Sphyrna mokarran, assembly GCA_024679065.1. Taxonomy (NCBI): domain Eukaryota; kingdom Metazoa; phylum Chordata; class Chondrichthyes; order Carcharhiniformes; family Carcharhinidae; genus Sphyrna; species Sphyrna mokarran. Next base: position 28,310,636 of record JAGIQG010000019.1, read on the forward strand.
ACTAGTGGTATGCTGCATGGCTCGGTACTGGGACCTCTTCCATTTGTAATATATATAAATGACTTGGAAGAAGGGGTAAGTGGAGTGATCAGCAAGTTTGCAAACGATACAAAGATGGCTGGACTTGCCGATAGTGAGGAGCATTGCTAGGCGATGCAGCAGGACATAGATAGGCTGGTAGCTTGGGCAGATAGATGGCAGATGGAATTCAATCCTGATAAATGTGAGGTGATGCATTTCGGGAGAAAGAATGTAGGGGGGAGGTATATGATAAAGGGTAGACCTATTAAGAGTATAGAAACGCAGAGGGACCTGGGGGTGCAGGTGAACAAGTCTCTGAAGGTGGCAGAGCAAGTGGAGAAGATTGTGAAGAAAGCATATAGTATGCTAGCCTTTATAGGAAGGGGTATAGAGTACAAGAGCTGGCCTTTAATGTTGCAGTTGTATAAAACGTTGGTTAGACCTCATTTGGAATACTGCGTCCAGTTTTGGTCGCCTTACTACTGGAAGGATGTGGAGAGTCTGGAGAGAGTGCAGAGGAGGTTTACCAAAATGCTGCCTGGTATGGAAGGTCTGAGTTACGAGGAGAGGTTAGGCAAATTGGGACTGTTTTTCCTTGGAAAGACATAGACTTAGAGGAGATCTAATAGAGGTATACAAGATTATGAGGGGTATAGATAGAGTAAATAGGGTTAAGCTTTTTCCTAGGATGGACTCAAACAGCACGAGGGGTGACGGGCTTAGGGTGAGAGGGGTAAGGTATAATTTGGATGCTAGAGGGAGTTTTTTCACACAGAGGGTGGTGGGGGTATGGAATGCGCTGCCAAGTAAAGTGGTGGAGGCAGATACTTTGGAGTATTCTGTTCATGTGCCTGGAGAGGTATAGAAAACTGATTTAAAATAGGGATCATGAGCCTTGGGAGCCCCTGGGAAAGTGTGTAAATAGATGATGATATTGATATACGTCTTTTTATCCTACAGGTGCTTTGGTCCACCTTGTTGTCTAACCAGGGGCATACACACGATGGGTCGTGAGAGGGCTGTCTTGGATTTTTTTTTCGAGAGTATCCTAGTGCTTCACGTCGTTAGTGTACGCTTGACCTGGACCATTTGATGGGCAACACGACAGTTCAGTGACTATTGCTGTGCTGTGCAGATACATGGATTTGGGCCTGTGTCTGTGGGAGTTTGCGCATTCTCCCCGTGCTTGCGTGGGTTTTCTCCGGGTGCTCCGGTTTCCTCCCACATCCCAAAGATGTGCTCTTAGGCTAATTGGCAAAATAAATGCTCCCTAAATTGTCTCAAATTTGGTTTTTAATCCATAGATCTATAAACATAGACAGGGATCACGGGTAGAGGTGGGAACATCGGGGTGGCGGCACGGGATCGTTGGGCCGAAGGGCCTGTTTCCCATGCTGTTTTGTTCTTTGTTGCTTGTTGCATGATTCAGTCACTACTCTCACCAAGGCACAACTTGCAGCTGTTTACCATCTGAGGCATCAAACATATACATGAACACACTTGACAATCACCAGTCTTACTCTTCCAAGACATGCAGCAAAAAGAGCCACGATTGTCACTGAGCTGGGATGACTCAGGAACCCTCAATGATTTTCTCCCATCCCCGTTCTCAGGCCAGCCATAGTTTAGATGGATTGAGTTAAGGGCACAGATGACATTCCACCCTACCTTTAAAGAGTGTGGGATGATTCCTGTCAAAAGCACACATTTGGTCCAGCACTTCTGACCAGGTTAATGCCATTGTAAAGATAGACTAGTCCTCCCAATCTGCCATTTTCAGTGTTTGTTCGGCCAGGTTTTTAAAGTGTCATCATTATCCAACCCCACCCACACCCTGCTCCTCCCCATCTAAAGGAATTCCAGTTTGTATGACTTTCTAAAAGGTAAGTTCAAAATATCCTCCTCATTCACCCTATGCTCAGCACTGCTCTTCCATCCACCTCATCACGCACACACTCTAAACATTTGAATCCTACACGTCATTACCATAGGAAGCAGTTGAGACCAAAACATTACAAATTTTCAAAAAGATGTTAGACACAGCTTTTGTGGCAAAAGGGGCCTGAAGATGTGAAAGGAAGGCAGGATCAGACAATTGAGCTGATGATCAGCCATGATCATAATGTATGGTGGAGCAGGCTTGCAGGGCTGAATAGCCTATTCCTGCTCCTGTAGCAACACACCAGCAACTTTCTGCTAGTAAGAAGTTTCACAACAAGTTAAAGTCCAACAGGTTTATTTGGTAGCAAATGCCACTAGCTTTTGGGGTTCTGCCCCTTCATCAGGTGATCTCATTGGATGCTCAAATGAAGAGGATCACAACAGATACCTCCAGACACTGAAAGATGCCCTCATAAGAACAGCATATGGTGCTCAGCTCATCTATCAACAGTTCTGATGAGGCACAGCCAAAAACTGCACCAACCTCCTCAGAAGACAAACACAAACATGTTGGACAGAGTACTCTTCATCATCCAGTACCTCTCTGGAGCAGAGAAGCTATGACATCTTCTCCAGAGCCTTCAATATGACATTGATGAAGATTGACATTGGGGTCACCAAAGCCAACCCCCCATACTCGCTTCTTGCCTTCAAACAACCGCAAAACTTCAAATAGACCATTGTCCGCAGCAAACTACCCAGCCTTCAGGAGAACAATGACCACAGCACCACACAACCCTACCACAGCAACCTCTGCAAGATGTGCTGGATCATCGACATGAGAATACCATCCACCAAATACATGGTACATACCCTTGCAACATTGCTTACCTGATACACTGCAGGAAAGGACGGCCTGAGGCATGGTACACAGGGGAGACTGTTGTAATTTAAAATCTCTGACCCTTTTCGACCAGTTTGCTTATTCCAATGTTTTATATAATGTTTTAAATAAGGTGCCCTTATTTGCGAGGTGGACAAAGGACAAACACAAGTAAAGATTCAACAAGTTTATTAACAATAACATAACTAACCCTTAAATTACCCACATAAAACAAGAGAATGCCCCAAAATCAGATATACTACCCGCAAAGATGATTTGGTTAAAACTGCAGGCTCGATTCTCTGAGTCCCTCTGGTCTGTTGTCACGAAGGTGAATCTCGATGGCAGCTTCTTCAGTCTTCCGAATGGTCAAGGATCGCCTCCTTCATCGAGTCTTCCCGAGTCTTCCCCAGTCTTCTCAAGTCTTCCCTCCTGGAGTCTGAAAGTGTGTTCTTTTATCCCGTGCCTGCTTGCCTTCCCAGGAACTTCTCCGGCTTCCAGCCAATGAGGTTACAGGAGGGGGCTTCAATACGCAATAGGTTTCTTGATGTCTGCCTGACAGGACACCAGAGTCTGCCCCCAGGTGTCCATTTCCATGCTGCTGCTTACATGTGACCTGTAATCAGATTAAGCCAACTGCAGGAACTCTCGGTGACAGAAAGTCTGGCCAGTCTGGGCTTCTAACAATAGGCTGATGCATTTCAATGGGGTGCAATGATCTCTTGCTAAGTACCACTAGGGTGCAATGACCTTTGATAGGAGGTTGCTGAGTCAGCCACAGACAGGTTCATGAATTGTACAACTGGCCAGCCTGAGGTTTGACTGTGTTTGATTCTTAATATGTCCAATTCTTCAATTTAGCATACCCCAATTTTATCAGCCATAAAACTAGGCCTGGTTTATGTTACAAGACCATGCAAACGCTACGACAAGGGATGAATGAGCACCGCTTGACAATCATCAGGCAAGACTGTTCTCTCCCTGTTCAGGAACACTTCAGCAGTCACGGGTGTTCAGCCTCCGATCTTCAGATAAGCATTCTCCATGGCAGCCTTCACGACACATGACAGTGCAGAGTCACTGAACAGAGACTGATAGCTAAGTTCCACGCACATGAGGACAGCCTCAATCGGGATCTTGGGTTCATGTCACAACCCCCACAACTTGCCTGGACTTGCAAAATCTCACTAACTTTCCTGTCGGGAAAAAATACACATCTTTTTAACTTGTGCTTAATGCTCTCTCCACTCACATTGTCTGTACCATTAAGACTTGACTAGCAGTAAGGACTCACATTCCAATCATTATTCATGTAAATTGAGTTTATGTCTTTATATGCCCCCTTTGTGATCAGAACTCCCACCCACCTGACAAAGCAGCAGCCAGTTCCAAAACCTAGTGGCGTTGCTACAAATAAACCTGTTGGACTTTAAAGTTTTGTGACTTTAACAGGTCACAAAACCTGTTGGTGTTGTGAGACTTCTTACTGTGTTTACTCCAGTCCAACACTGGCATCTCCACATCAGCACTGACAAGGCCAACATTTGTTCTTCATTCCTAATTGTCCTTGAGAAGGTGAGCCATATTCTAGCCATTGCAGTTTGTGTGGTGTAGGTGCACACAGAGGTTTGTTCAGGAGTGAGTTCAGGATTTTGACCAATCTCAATGAATGATTAGCAATGTATTTCCAAATCAGGATGGTGATTGACTTGGAGAGGAAGTTACAGGTGGTAGTTTTCCCATGCACATACTGCCCTTGTTCCAAGTTCGGTCACAGGTTGGAAGTTGTTGGAAAATACTTGACAAGCTGCTATGGTGCAGTACAAGCAGGCTGAAGAAGATGGAAGGTAGATCCAAAAGCTATGAACATATTGAGATACAGTTGCTGCAGTTGTTTCTGTTACTTGATGATAACACTGGTGAATTTGTACCATCCAGACCATCAAAATCAGAGTTGAGGAGGTTCTGTGGATGATGCCATTATTGAGGAAGACAGTACCTATGCAACTCAGGTTCTTTGTGTACTGCTATCAGCTGAGAATTGAGCTAAATCCTAAAAGAAGCGGAGATGAAATTCTTTATGAAGATGACCAAGTTTCAAAAGACTTTGTGAATGAAATTGATGACATATGTTGTGTGGATTGCTGATCCCTATTCATAAAAACTATCTTAGTTGTATCTGCTGTTTATAGCTTATAATTCACCACAATTGGACTGTTAATTCATGTTTTGCATTGATTTTGGTTTTTGGACTATAGGAGGTTACCCAAGAAAACACTTAATGCTTTTGTTTAACTCTTGTTTGTATTGTAAAAATTCTTTCCATTCATTTTTTTCATTAAATAACTGGGATTTCAGATATCTTTTTTTAAAAAGGTTACTTGTTTCCTGGAGATTGTAACAATATGGAAACTGAGAGAGAAAGAAGGTAGGTTAAAATCGCAATGTTCTCTACCTTTGATGCAGTTTTTCACCACGTTAATTGCTTTTACCTGTTATTCCACACAACATTCTGATTTTTTTTATCTCTAGTCGTTGGTGATAATTGTTTTCCAGATTTGCTGAATGTTAAGCTTGCAATTATTTTCATATGCATTACCAGCAGGAGAATCTCAGTCTGGGGGAGTGCAGAAGGTAGAAGCACGTATGCATTCTTCATAAAACGTACATAACATAGTAAATTTACTCCTTGTGATCAAATTTCTGATTTTTTAACTCACAGTGCCTAGGAAATTGTACCCCTGATATGGGTTTTGCTATGGGCATCTTAAGCCTATGACATTGTGGGATTTCTTTACAAAGCTGGCAAATTCTGCCAAGCTGCAGAACTTAACTTTTCAAAGCACTGCAACTTAAGCTATGCTCTGTAATGTAACCTAAAAGAAAGTTACTAACACAAAAACACTGACGAAATTAGGAGTTGTTAAAAGCACATTTCCACAAAACATTTTCACCATTCATTCATGTCTTAATGATTTAAAAGACTGGAATAGCTGCTTAGCTTTCTGCCATGAAAAATCTCACCCGCGGGGATGGATGAGCACTGCACTTTGTCTACAGTAAAGTGCATGAATGCAGAACTCTAGATTTTTAAAGTACAGAGTTGCTGGGGAAAAAAAAAGCAGTGCAAATAAATAGCCACTTAATTCATTATTAAAAGTAGTATTAATGTGCTCCCATCTATTTTAATTTGGTTTCATGCCAATTTGAAGACTGTTTCCTTTGTATTTGTCTCCATCCTTTAATACTCAGGCATTCTTTTTGCTTCATTGATTCCCATCAATAAAGAAAACGCATGTTGATTACTCTTTCACATCTACGAGATGTTACAAAGCACTTCATAACAAGCTAATTTTGGTGCTGTCCCTGTAGTTTGGTGCTGTAGTTTCAAAGAACAAAGGACAAAGAACAAAACAGCATGGGAAACAGGCCCTTCGGCCCAACGAGCCCGCGCCGCCACCCCAGTGTTCCCACCTCTACCCGTGATCCCTGTCTATGTTTATAGATCTATGGATTAAAAACCAAATTTGAGACAATTTAAGGAGAATTTGTTTTGCCAATTAGCCTAAGAGCACATTTTTGGGATGTGGGAGGAAACCGGAGCACCTGGAGAAAACCCACGCAAGCACAGGAAGAATGCGCAAATTCCCACAGACACAGGCCCAAATCCATGTATCTGCACAGCACAGTGATAGTCACTGAGCTCTCATGTTGTTTCAATAATTAATGTTAGCCAGAACAGTTGGAGGCCTCTTTGCTCTTTTACTGATGTCACATGATCATTTGCAAACACCAGAGTAGACAGTTTAACATCACACTTGAAAGAAGGAATGCCTTTTCAAAATTATAATGAAGTTTCAGTGTCTGATCAAGTCTTCAGTCAGTACTGAATTCTCAAGCTTCTATTTTATAGATGTTAGCATTAGCTCAGTCTGTCGCATTCTTAAATCTGAATCAAAAAGTTTCAACTACTCTTTGAAAGGTGAAGTTAAAACGATGTTATAAGAGATCAGATCAATTATAAGCCAATAAAGTAGCTTACTTAACATGAAATATGTGAATGAAGAGAATGCAGTCTTCTGATGAAATATAACCTATTACACATTGCTTCTTGCAATAGTTACACTATTTACCTTTATTAATAGGCTCAATATATTTTAATGCTAGCTTTCTTTTAAAGTAGCCAAACCTTTCAGTTATAAACTGCATGCATTCATACCTCAATTTGATTTGCTCTGGCTGAAGAGAAAGACACCTTTCTTCTTCACAATTCCTTCAGACTTGGTAATGGTGGTCCTTTTGTGGAGAGTCAGACAAAATAGCTTCTCTCCTTTCTCCAGATTGTGACGAAAGAGCAGCATAGAGTCATAGAGGTTTACAGCATGGAAACAGTCCTTTTGGCCCAACTTGTCTATGCCGCCTTTTTTTTTAAAACCCCAAGCTAATCCCAATTGCCTACATTTGGCCCATATCCCTCTATACCCATTGTACCCATGCAACTATCTAAATGCTTTTTAAAAGATAAAGTTGTACCCACCTCTACGACTACTTCTGGCAGCTTGTTCCAAACAGTCACCACTCTGTGTGTGAAAAAATTGCCCCTCTAGATACTTTGGTATCTCTCCCCTCTCACCTTAAACCTATGCCTCTAGTTTTAGACTCCCCTATCTTTGGGAAAAGATAGTGACTATCTACTTTGTCTATGCCCCTCATTATTTTATAGACCTCTATAAGGTCTCCCCTTAGCCTCCTACACTCCAGAGAAAAAAGTCCCAGTCTATTCAGCCTCTCCTTTATAACTCAATCTATCAAGTCCCAGTAGCATCCTAGTAAATCTTTTCTGCACTCTTTCTAGTTTATTAATATCCTTTCTATAATAGGGTGACCAGAATTGCACAAAGTATTCCAAGTTTGGCCTTACCAATGTCTTGTAAAACTTCAACAAGACATCTCTACTCCTGTATTCAATGTTCTGACTGATTAAAACAAGCATGCCAAATGCCTTCTTCACCATTCAGTCCAGCTATGATTTCACTTTCAAAAAGCTATGAACATGTATCCCTAGATATCTTTGCTCTGTAACTCTCCCCAACATCTTATCATTAACCAAGTAAGTCCTGCCCTGATTCAATCTCTCAAAATGCATCATCTCGCATTTGTCTAAATTAAATTCTGCCATTTATCAGTTCAGTAGCCCAATTGATCAAGATCCCATTGCAGTTGGAGGTAACTTCCTTAACTGTTCACTATGCCACCAATCTTGGTGTAATCTGCAAACTTACTAACCATGCCCTTACATTCTCATCCAAATCATTAATATAAAAGACATATAACAGCGGGCCCAGCACTGATCCCTGAAGCATACCACCGGTCACAGGCATCCAATTTGAAAAATAACTCTCAACAACCACCCTTCGGCTTTTGTCAAGAAATTAATTTTGATTTCATTTAGATACCTCACCCTAGAGATTTAACTTTATGCAACAACCTACCACGCTGTACCTTATCAAAGCCTTACTAAAGTCCATGTAGACAACACTAACTGCACTGTCCTCATCTAGCTTCTTGGTTACCCCTTCAAAAAATTCAATTAAATTTGTGAGACATGATTTTCCGTTCACAAAGCCATGCTTAATCAGTCTTTGCATCTCTAAATGCCTGTAAATCCTGTCTCTCAAAATACCTTCCAACAATTTACCCACCATAGGTGTGAGGTTCACTGGCCTCTAGTTTCCAGGCTTTTCCCTGCAGCCTTTTTTAAACAAAGACACAACATTTGCCACTCTCAATCATCAGGCACCTCAACTGTGATTATCAATGGTTCAAATATCTCGACTCGGAGATCTGCAATTTCCTCCCTAGTCTCCTACAATGTCCTGGGATATATTTCATCAGGTTCTGTAGATTTATCTACCTTGGTGCACTTTAAGACTTCTAGCAACTATTACTTCTTTGTAATATGTACACTCCTCAAGACATCACTATTTATTTCCCAAGTTCCCTAACATCCATGCTTTTCTCAACAGTAAATACTGATGAGAAATATTGGTGAGCATTCCAAAAGCTTATGATACCAAATAAACTTATTGGACTTTAACCTAGTGTTATGAGACTTCTTACTGTGCTTTTCCAGATCTGTTGAGCTGCCAGTCATAAGAACATAAGAAATAGGAGCAGGAGTAGGTCAACTAGCCTTTCAAGTCTGCCCTGCCATTCAATAAGATCATGGCTGATCTGAAGTGGATCAGTTCCATTTTCCCACTTTCTCCCCATAACCCTTAATTCCCTTGTCTATCAGAAACCTATCTATCCGTGACTTAAATATATTCAGCAAGGTAGCCTCCACCACTTCAATGGAAAGAGGATTCCAGAGACTCACTACCCTTTGAGTGAAGAAGTTCCTCCTCCCTTATTTTGAGGCTGTGCTCTCTAGTTCTGCTATCCTTTCTAAGCAGGAAGAATCTCTTTACCTCTACCCTATCTGTTCCCTTCATTATCTTATATGTCTCTTTAAGATCCCTCCCCCTCAGCCTTCTGAACTCCAATGAGTACAGACTCAGCCTATTCAATCTCTCCTCATAGGCTAGCCCCCTCATCTCTGGTATCAGCCTAGTAAATCTTGTCTGCACTCCCTCCAAGTCTAATATATCCTTTCGCAATTGCAGTGACAAAAACTGAACACAATACTCCAGTTGCGGCCTCACCAGTGCCCTGTACAGTTGCAGCAAGACCTCCTTGCTTTTATACTCTATCCTCTTCACTATGAAGGCCAACATTCCATTTGCCTTCTTGATCACCTGCTGCACCTGCAGACTGGGTTTTTGCGAATCATGCACAAGGACCCCCAGTGCCTCTACACCGGAACATGCTGTAGCTTTTTGCCCTTTAAATAATAATCCTTCCTACTATTATTGCTATCAAAGTGGACAACTTCACATTTGCTAACATTATACTCCATCTGCTAGATCCTTGCCCACTCAAATCAGCCTATCCAGATCTCTCTGCAGACTTTCTGTGCCTTTGCTTTTCCACTCATCTTCGTGTCATCAGCAAATTTCGTTACCCTACGCTCAGCCCCCTCCTCCAGATCGTTTATGTAAATGGTAAACAGTTGCGGCCCCAGCACCAATCCCTGCGGCACTCCACTAGTCACCAACTGCCAACCAGAATAGCACCCGTTGGTTCCAACTCTCTGCTTCCTATTAGACAACCAATCCTCTAACAATGCTAACACCTTACCCTTAACTCTGTGCACCCTAACCTTTTGCAGTAATCTTTTGTGAGGCACCTTATCAAACACCTTCTGGAAATCTAAAAACATCACATCCACCGGTTCCCCGCTGTCTACCGCACTAGTCACATTCTCATAGAAATCCAATAAATTCATTAAAATCAAAACAATCACCTCAGTTTTCCCCATTTGGAGTAGGTACTGTGGCAAACACCTTATTTGATTGAGTTAATGAAACTAATCCAACAACTTGGGTACAAATGGTGGCACAGTGGTTAACACTGCTGCCTGACAATGCCAGGGACTCGGGTTTGATTCTGGCCTTGGATGACTGTGTATACAGAATTTTCACATTTTCCCCCATGCCAGCATGGGTTTTCTCCCAAAGCCCAAAGATGTGCAGGTTTGGATGATGGACCATGCTAAATTGCCCCTTAGTGTCTCAAGATATATAGGTTAGGGGAATTAGTGGGGTAAATACAGGTTAAGCCTGGGTAAGAGTTGATACAGACTTGATAGGCCAAAGGTTACCTTCCACACTGAAGGGATCTTACAATTCAATGAAATGTCTCTGCAATGTGTTAATGATTCCTTGTGTTGTCTCAAACTGACATGGTTTTATGAACAGTCGGTATTGGGAGTGCTGATGGATAACAGCATAGTCACCGGAAGACAGGTAGTGATGAGAATATGAATGCAATCATCTTGAGAGAAGACAACAGAATCATGCTCCATGGAGCTAGTACGATTCCCACAGGCAGCATTTCAGCAATCCTAGTAATCTTCTTTTGCTGCACTGCTCTTGAGAATCTGAAAATCCCTTCAGTATCTACAGGCATGATGACAGCTATCTGAGCATACATGGCAGCAACCTAAGATTTCATGATCTGAATCTGAGCTTCCACTACAACAGTCAGGTAGACTCTACAATGCAAACTGAGAGTTTCATCATCAGGTGTCATGTCATGATCATATCAAAATTTCTCATGGAGTGGGTCAGTGCCTCTGCACTGGAAATAATGGGTTCCAAGCTCAGCCCAAAGATGTGTGTAAATTGGAGCCATGTTTCCTAAAGAATATAGAAAGGTACAGCACAGGAACAGGCCCTTCAGCCCTCCAAGCCTGTGCCGATCATGATGCTGTAACTAAAAAAAAAAGTTCTTTCTTTACTTGGTCTATATCCCTCTATTCCCTCCCTATTCATGTGCCCATCCAGGTGTCTCTTAAATGTTGCTAATGTGCCTGCTTCCACCATATCATCTGGCAGTGTATTCCAGGCACCCACCACTCTCTACATGAAAAAATTCCTCTGCACATCTCCTTTAAATTTTCCTCCTCTCACCCTGAACTTCTACCCTCTTGTAATTGAGACTTACAACTGTTGGAAAAAGCTTGTGACTATCCACTTTGTTTACACCTGCCATCATTTAGTAGACTTCTACCAGGCCTCCCCTCAGCCTCTATCTTTCCAGCGAAAACAATCCCAGGTTATTCAAATCTTCCTCATAGCTAACACCCTCGAGGCCAGGCAACATCCTGGTGAACCTTCTTTGCACTCTCTCCAAAGCTGCCATGTCCTTCTGATAGTGTGCTGACCAGACGTGCATGCAATACTCCAAATACGGCCTAACCAAGATTTTATACAGTTGCACATGATGTCCCAACTTCTGTACTCAGTGCACCAGCTGATGAAGGCAAGCATGCCACTTGTCTTCTTAATCACCTTGGCCACCAGTGTTGCCTCTTTTAGGGAACTGTGAACTTGCATGCCTAGATGTCTCTGTATGTTAATATTCTTAAGTGTTCTGCCATTTACAGTATAATTCACACCTAAATTTAACCCTCCAAAATGGATCACCTTGCATTTGCCCGGATTAAACTCCATCTGCCATTTCTGTGCTTAAGTTTCCAATCTATCTATATCCTGTTGTATCCTCTGACGATCCTCGCCACTATCAGCAACTCCACCAATTTTTGTGTCATCTGCAAATTTACTAATCAAACCTCCCACATTTTCCTCCACATCATATATATAAACAGAGGTCCCAGAGGTTCCCCATTAGTGGAAAGCAGTTATGATCTCCACTGGAGGGAACCATGCCCAGTGGGGGTGGGAGGAGTGGGGTTTGGGGGGCTGGTGGAACGCTAGCAAGCCTGGAGAACAGTGTCCCAATCCCGCTAATCATACTGAAATGTTCATTTTATTTATGATAATCAGCACTACACCAGAAGATTGCACTCAAAAATGAAAAGTAAAAACCTGGGAGAGTAGCAACCGGCAAGCATTACTATGGGCCCTCCACTGGTATCTCCCAGCCTGCTGCATTACTCAAGCAGCTAAGAGGATTAGGAGAGGCCTGACCTATGTGTGTAGTGAGGCAATGAATATTGGGTTGGAGTCACATGATAGAAACTGTTGGGATTTGAATGAAGATAGATTGGCAAATTGAACATTGTCTGACACCAATGATTCATTTATAAGCATATGGCACGTGAACAAGCATTTCCAGTTTTGACCATTGAACATTTCGCATCATTGCTTCCTAATCCTTAGACTTAAATGTGACATTTATCTGCTCCCAATGCCTTCATTGTGTCCATCTTGAGGGCATCCTGAGGGAACATCTTTGTTTCTGCACAAAGGTCTCCAACGCTTATGCATTAGAGTAGGCTCTCTATTCATCCTTCTGGTACAAATATTTTCACGATGTCTTCCACTACTTACTGCTACCAAAATGCATTTTGCATTTAAGAGATAGAAACTGGTTTGAAGCAGTACAAGTGAGGTTTAAGCGATGCAAGACCTTCCTGCATGGGACACTGCTGTGGTATGCACCCACTCTGAAAATGTGTTCAGCACTGGGATGCATGCTCCAATCAATGCAAGCAGAAAGCAACATGAGGTTTGCACGCTGTCTGCATTTGAACTGGTGCATGTTAATTGTACATTATGACCCCCATGTCCATTTTCATAAACAATTACATTTTTAGCCCAAAATCTTTTCAAAACTGGGAGCAATGAAACAGCCTGTTGGTATAATTTGAAAAAATAAATTCTTGTGAACTATACTAATTTTGGTAAAGGTCAACTCATGAAGTCACCATTTGCTGTACATGGTTCTTTAAACAAAATTGGTCATATTAAAATAAAGAAATCAACTGACATTGCTGGATAATAGCCACATTGTTAAAAGCTTGAAGGTTAGTTGGCTGCTTATTCTGAGTGAGGAAATTACAGTATAAAGGAGCTTTTTCTATTCTACCTGAGCATATGTTAGTTTTTTAATTTGAGCTTTCAATGCTAATCCTATTTCCATGCTTACTCCTCATATCCTTTTGTATTCTTTTTGTTTGGGTAAAGGATTATAAAAAATAAACTGCTGTGAGCATGCATCTAATTAACATGTGAAAAAACTGACAATTGAGGAGATGGTTTAGCAATGGTATTATCATAGGATTAGTAATACAGAAACCCAGTGTAATGATGGGGGAACATCATTTGTTCACCAACAGCAATTGGTGGAATTTGAATTCAAGATGAAATATCTGGAATTAAGCATCCAATTGTGACCATGACACTATTGTTGATTGTCGTAAAAGCCCACCTGGTTCATTACTGTCCTTTAGGGAAGGAAATCTGCTGTTCTTACCTGGTCTGGCCTACATGTGATTCCAGACCCACAGTAATGTGGTTGCCATTTAAAAAATGCCTCTGAAATGGCTTAGCAAGCCATACAGTTCAAGAGCAATTAGGGATAGACCTAGCCAAGGATGCACAGGTCTATAAATGAAGTTTTAAAAAATTCAATAATTATAAATCTCACTGCACATAGAGATCGGAAAGAACTAAAAATTAAGATCCCAACGTTTTACCAGGAAGCAATGCAGTGCCCTCCTTCACGTTCAAAGAAAATCTTCCTTTCAATTGTACAGCCAGTTAGCAACCCAAAAATCTTCCATAGGCTGAGCACTTCAGCTCTTTAAGTTGTTGCGCATGTGAAATGGCACTGGCACAAAAAAGTTTAAAGATCCCACACACTTAACTGAATGGGTTACGCACAAAACAAAGCTGAAATGGGATGTTAGTGCTAAGTAGGTCGATCGCCCCATGGAGCAAGAGCACTGCAAAAAGTGATATAACCTGAGTCTGACAGCTTTTGTGCATGTTTCATTAAGTGAAATACTGAGGGAGATGGAGGTAGGTGGCTATTCGATTTATCCTCTCCAGATTGTTTCTGTGAGAAATTTTCACAGGTTACTCCCAGGATGTCCTCTCCGTTTGCTCTTCTTTAACACAACTGAGGCCAAGTCTACGAGAATAGGAGTGGATTCTATTATTGATCTTCAATAGACCCTAAAATAGAGGAAGGAATAGGAATCAATCTGTCTCCAAGTTTGAATACTGCCTACTAAGGGCACAATTTTCTATATCAGAGAGGAACATTTCAGAGAGGCCAAAATCCTCTTTGGCCCTTTTGGCTCATCCGGTTGGAGCTCCAAATCACAATAATCATTGAAGCACACACTTTTATGGGTGCATGTCACATCCTTTGTTGTTAGTGGTTGGGAGTTTTGCTCAATTACTACTGTGGCTTCAGTCATGTTGGAGAAGAGTATACAGAGAGGACTTCTTGGAATAACCGATAATGACTCCCAAGCATATTACCAATTGTTCAAAGGAACTTGGGAGGGAAACAGGACTAACTTCCTTCCACACCTTTCCTCTATCAGAATTTGAAGTATAGATGGCAGGGTGCAAAACTTGTTTTTGGAAATGAAATATTCATTTAAGCAAAGAAAAAATGTTTTTATAGAGCATGAATCTCTCTCACATATTCATAGAAGTTTCAGTACATATTCTTGTCAGTCACTGAGCTCCTTAATTATAAATTTTCGGGAAAAGTCAAAATGCAGTTAGAATACAGTGGAAAAAATCAAAGAAAATGCAATCAGTCAGGCAAAAGGAACAATGGCCTGAATGTTTTACTGAATTTGACTGACTTTCCATCTCTCCCTACACATTCTTTGTACTCCTCTTATGGAGCAATATGCTGTGAAGCTCTGTCATGGTTACCAGTACATCCTGACAAGTAAATTCCAGGAGTACAGAAAGCAAACAACTGTTATCGAGAAATACCAATGCTTTCTTTAGAAGAAAATACAGGAAATGTGCAGGCTGTCTTAGAAATATTGTCTGATGCATGTATACTGCTGAAAGAAGAGAGAGTTTTCAAGTTTGAGAAGTTCACATCAAGATATTACCTCAACAAAGCCAGTAAACAGAAGGTGAATTATTTTTCCTGATGTTCAAATATTACCGACAAATGATTTAATCGAAGATAGACAAGAACTTTCAACAGAATGCTTGCTTGCCGTACTGCTGCTTAATAGGAAGCAAAGCTCACCTCTATTCTAATTCAAATACAGTGGAGCTAAATTCACTGGTTTCTGACAGCCTATCTGGTGAAAAATAAATGATCAAATAGTCAGTTCTCTATCAGTGATAATATAAAGACAAGTCAGAAAGCAAGCAAAGTTATTTTTAAAATGGAATCTCTTTCTTTTCAATTGGAGAAGGCAAGTATATTCTGGATACAATTATGCAGCAGCTAATGCAATTTGTTCTCTGTCCCAGGCTATTTTTGCAAATGAAGTTTTAATTAGAAGCATATACATATCTGGAAGAGAATGGATGGGGATAAGGGTGGACATGGAAGATTAACTCTATCAATTGATCGACAGAATCGATGCAAAATAACTTTTAGGAAGCTCTACCTGCTGAAGAGATTAGAAGTTGAAGATGGGTAGAAAAGAATGGAAGAAGAGTGGGGCAGCTGGAGACATCAGTAGTTGGACTAAACCACTTCACAGCCATAGGTCTGAAGAACTAACAGGAATTTAAATATATGGTGGATAAGTGTAAAGGAAAGTGAAATGAGGCAAACTAAGATTGTCCTTATTGGATCTCTGACACCTGGTGTGCCTTGTGGCTAATCTTTTCATCTGGATAAAGTGTTCAACAAAACAAACAAGGCTTTACATCAATTTTACAACGAATGGATAATCAACACTGGCACATTTTTCTGGGTACTTAGATCACCCCATATCAAGCTGTTGTGCAGCCATGTTCTAGGCTAACAGAAAGCTACCATTAGAAGGGGATATGAACTGTCTTTTTGTTTTAAAGATTTACAAAGGTGACTTTTGTTCCGTACGTTTTAGTTCCTGGCTTTCCTATCTTCAAATAATCTGACATAGAAATTACAATGAATATTCCTCTGAGTTATTTGGAGGAAGATAAGGATTTCGGGAAGAATGGTGAAGTTGGCTTGATTGCTGTGGAGACAGAATGCTCACCTCGCATAATCATGCATCAATGTCTAGAACACAAAGCACAACTACTCAAGCACATCAAAGAAAACTTTTTTCTCTTTGCTTAAGCAGAATGCAGCAAAAATATTTCTCGCATTTTATCTGGGGATAATATTCAGATGCTGCAGTAGAGGCCAGCACAGGATTGATTTCTATACAGTTTATTTCCATTCCAAGCTACCACAGGACGCAGCAGAAAAATCATTCAAAACTGTAGTGTGCAGTTGTAAGATGCATTAGTGGGTTAAGTATGGAAAGCAGCTAAGGAGGCAATTTGATAGGGATTTTAATTCCTTTGTAAAGCAAATTAATGGCTATCTGAAAAAAAAGATAAAGCTTTGGTACTCAGGAAAGGAAAGGGATTAACCTGAATATATTTTTATTTATAGCATCATGGTCCACTTTGAGAATTGTGGCATTTCTAACCGCCTGGAAAATATCTTGCTTTTTTTAAACAATAACTTCTCTAGATTTACAACTGTATTATAATTTTGAATTGCCAAAATATTACTCTTGTCATGATCCTCTAAATGTGATAAATATAACTAGGATGTTGGACAATAACCCCAGGTTACATGAAGAAGCTGGACTGGACTTCAACTATATTTTTCTTGTTGGCAAACATGAGAGAAGCAAATTTACTTTCTAGCTTATGACTGTTCCAGCTCCAAATAAGCCCCATTCTTGCATTGATCAACACCATTTTGTAATCACAGGCATACTTGCTATAAATTGTGTTAACAGTGTTGAAACTTTTAGAGGGATTTTGTGAAAAGAGAGTTAGTTCTCAGGAATTGCTTACAAATGCTGCTGACTTTAGTAATGTCCAACTAACTATCTTTTGTGACAGATCTAGCTCCTCCCATTCACATCAGCACCTGATTGTTAACTCGTGAACTTCTCAAACAACTTAATCAAAAACCCCAGGGGAAATATCCATTTTTGAACAAAAATCCGTTAGCTCTATCCTAAGCAAACACAACATGGCTAAAATGAGTAATTATCCTACTCTTTCAACATCTGAACTGCATTCCCACCAGATATTCTGACTGCCTGTAGATTGAAGCTGAACAATATATTCAACCAGCAATGCAGTATTAATATATAATTAGCCATTACCTTTTTGGGTAAAATAGTATTAAAGCATTCAAAGAGAACATCTACAGAAACAGAGAACTGATTTCAGAATTTGGTGTGTTAAATAACACATTTTCATCGGTATTTGATTAAAGCCATGAAAATGGGAAACAATGGTCTGAGTACAAAACATGTCCAGACTCTTCACTCCTGAGAAATTGTTGTTTCTTTCCTGCATACCGTAAAGCTGGTAACGGAATTAGGATGGAAGAAGGTAAAATTAAGAGTTTGCAAAAATGAGAATTTGGATACAGTGGAAGTTCACCGTAGAGGGTGAAGGAGATACCAGGCTGACCAACTGATATTATATGCAAGTAATATAAACTATAAATTATAAATTATACATGTCAGCATCAAGAAGGGAGAATGAGATGTAATTCCTCCAAGATATGAGTTTCAAGCACAAAGTATTGATTCAGATGAACACATCAGTGAGAGGTGTCGCTAACTCATTCTGCTCAAAATATCAGAGAAAGAGATGGTGATTATTCAACACTCTAGAGAAGGATAGAAGTTCATAAAATTGGAGTTTCAGGAACTAATCACACTGATGAGCATGCACTGAAAGAATAGTAATTGGTGCTTATTCCAAGGGCAACAAAGCACAGGCAGGAAAAGATGTTGTAGGAAGGCCTAAAGCAACTTATCTCTCAAACAGATCTGAAGTCTAGCTTCCTGTGGTGAAGATGAATACTCATGATAATATACTCATTATTTTAGACTGACTGAAAGTAAAACTAATGGGTCTGTAGTATCTAAGTTTGTTTTGTCAATGTTTTTATTACTCAGTTTCCAACCTGCTGGTTCCTGCTTAATAGCTTTTGACTTTGTAATAATGATCATCAATACATCATAATGTTTTTTCCCCACTATGTGATCAAAACCAAAATGCCGAATGATTGGTCTGTTTCAATTTTTTTAACTAGTCTGAGAATTTCATCTTATTTATATCATTGTCCATCATTCTATTTAGATATATCTGGGGAAGACAGTTGCTCCTGGTTTGCCTTGTTTATTCTTGTAAGATGTGACCATGCAGATTGGTTAGTACTACTGCCTCACAGCGCCAGGGACCTGAGTTTGATTCCTGGCTTAGGTCATTGTCAATGTGGAATCCGTATGTTCTCCCCATGTCTCATGTGTTTCCTTCGGGTGCTCCGGTTTCCTCCCATAGTCCAAAAGAAGTGCTGGTTAGGTGCATTGGTCATACTAGATTCTTCCTTAGTGTACCTGAACAGGCACCAAAGTGTGACGACTAGGGAATTTTCACAGTAGCTTCATTGTGTTGTTAATGTAAACCAGTAGGTTTAGTTACTTGTGACTAAAAAATAAAATTGAATGTTCAAGCCAATGCAATTTTTTATGGTTTTGGCCTCTGCTCTGGTTGCTGCTGTGGTACTGAAGTATTTTTATTATTATCAGTTTTCCCTGGATCAACTGTTTTTCCTGGATCTCCTACTGCTACTCAGCTCATCCTTTTCACGTGTTTGTATTTTTTTATTCATCCTGGTAAACCCTTAACTCTGGCTTTACTGAGTTATTTTTATGATTATTTTATATTTAAGTCGGTTAATTGATTTAAGCTCACATTTATTTAGCTTGAATTTATTTGTTTTGGTGTGAGTGATCCTACAGGATCAGCATTGTGCTATTAAAGGTTTCTCTTTTGCCCCCTCCTATATATTCTAATATCTTCCTCCATCCAATTTATTTGAATTTAGCCTTCTTTTAACTTTACAATTTGTCTGCCTGTCTTAGGTATACCTGAATCACAGAATATGTTGAATTTGATGAAACCATGGTTGTGAAGGAATGTCACTATAAATATAGACAGAAAAACTGAATTGGTGAGAACATTGTAAGGTTTAGAGTTTCAAGGTATAAAACCCCTCTAACTTAAACAAATGTTGACGTACAAAATTTTAATTTCTAACTCCTCAGTTGTGTTTGACATACAAGGTATGAATAAATAGTATTTATAAATCAAGTGAAATTTATTAAGCAAAATTTTATATTTACTTAAGAAGCAGTGAAGACAGCATAAAAGTTACTCATCTGTCAAGATCCTTGAAAATCTTGGTATCTCCAATACAGGCAATATCCTTCTCTTTTTTCTCATTTGAAATGATGTTGAACTGTGTCCAGAAGATTCATATCCCAGAAACTCCAGTATCACTGTGCCAACAAAGAGTACTGTATTGCTGTGAGGCACAACAACTCACCTGGTGAAAACTAAATTAAGTAATTTATTATGCAACAAACTATGTGCAGAGCAGAAAGATAAATGCTACTTTACTCTCCAACTCCTGAGCTCCACCTGAGTGACTGCCCACTTCTGGACTTGCACTCTCCGCCATGATTGGCTCAGATTCGCACATTCCACTGCAATACACCCACTGGGTCACATGACTCACAATGCTCATCCTTTAAAAGGACCATGCTACCACATTCTCCCTCTCAAGTTCTTTATTAACTTTATTTACAAACAGATAACTATTTACAGCAATAGAGAATATAAAAGGGGGTAAAACAGTACAGCCTCTTATTGGGTGGGATTCTACAGCTTCATTCGAGCAAGTCTGGAAATTCCTACCTGAGGTCAATCAACATTTCTGTTGTCCACCCTTCGCCTGTTCTAAATCTATGGCAGGCAATGTGTAGGATTTCAGCAATAAGGTGAAACTACTCGGAAACTTCCGAACTCTCTGAAAACGCCATAACTTTTTGGTAACTTCTTCAGTCAAGGTAGTGATGTTTTTACGAGCATTTACATAGCCTTCAGTGTCAGAAGGTATGTTAGTGCTGATATCCTCTCCAATCCCCAGTAGGACAACATGGACCCTTCCTCTGGAGTAACTGGTTCCACTGAACTTGACACTATTGGAGGAATGCTAGTATGTGCTGCAGGGAAAAACCTGCTCTATTTGTACTGTATTCATTTCTCTCTTCCTTATGTGATTTACGTGTTTCTTGAATTTTGTTCCTTGGAGGTCCACCGGGTATGACTCTGGGCCTATTTTCACTCGGATCTTCCCAGAAACCCAATCTAGACCAACAATGCAGTTCTAGACTTTAAGTCATTCATGTCAAAGAATCTATTTAACAGAGTCATGAAACTTTTTTTGTGCACCCTGTTTTGCCTCCACCCTCTCTGATAAATTAGGGAACACTAAGTCAAGTCTTGTCCCGAGATGCCTTACCATCAGCAGCTCTGCAGGGTTACACCCAGAGTTGTGTATGGTGTCATTCTATATGTGAGGAGGAATCTAGTAAGCTTGAATCATAAAGAAGTGGATAGCTATTTATTCATTGTTGACTTAGGATCTGAATAGCTCACTTTGCTAAGCTATTCAAGGCTGAATAGTAGGGTGCAGTACATACATGTATTCTGTTAGTATTAATTAAAATGCTGAAATTCCTCCATTATAAAAGCAGTCCTGTTATCAGAGACTAAAGCCTCTGGCAGATCTTGCATTGCGAAGGTTTGGCAAAGCTTCTAGCCATTGCTGACAATGTTGTTGATTTTGTGAACATTGAGCCATTTGGTATGCACATCAATTATAATTAAGAACATAGTGTCCATAAAAGGATCAGTAAAATCCACATGTAGCCATGCCCAAGGTCAATCAGGCCACCTCCACATCAGTAATTGAGTTTAAGAAGGGAAGGTTTGATACGACTGGCATTGATTGCAATGCCTGACCAGCATTGATTGCAATGCCTGACCAGATTTTCAATATCTTTATCAATGCCTAGCCATTCATTTTACCTTGCATACTTGCTATAAATTAGTGCTGCATAGTGAAAAACAGCCTGGATTGATAATGGTCCTCAACCAATATTACAACTGACTTCCTGTTTATCTCCCCTATTATTCCATTTGCAGTAAAGAAATAACAGAGCCTCTCAATATACTAGGTCCACTATTCATTCTTTGTGTTGAAAGGTTCTAATTTCTAGACGAGGGGAATGGTGTTTCACTTCCAACTTGCTGCAGCAGGCTTTTGAAGAGAAATTTGATGCTAGGACCTCCCTCCATCGATTTTCAGTTGATGGCAACAGGAGTCCCATTTTATCTCATTGCCAAATCTAATATCCGTGAGACACAACAACTCATTGGGTGAAAGTTGAACAAAGTAATTTATTATGAAACAAACTATATATAGAGCAATATAGTGAATACTATTTTATTCTCCAACTATCAGGCTGCAACTGAGAGACAGCCTGCTCCTGGACTAGTGCTTTCCACTGCAATTGGCCTAGGTTCGCACGCTCCACTGCCATGTGATCTGTCATTCCTTAAAAGGGCCATTCTACCACAATTATGATTCTTCAACTTTTATCCCTCAGTCTCTTATTCCTTATCTGTATTTATAAATAGTCCGAATTCATCTCTTCTTTTGGCTATCAGTTGCAAATCAATTTGTGTCACACCACCTCAGTGACTAGAGTTATACAGACTAAAGACAATTGTTCATCCCCTTCACCCTGGATCCCTCAGAGTTTACATAAATAATCCAATTCTCTTCAGATACAGAGAAGCCATAAATAAAGACAGATTCTTGACAATAATACTTCATCCCATAATATCAGAAAATAAAGGTCTCAGTCTGGTATAGGTCAATTAAAGCAATACATGGGTTTGTTGAAAGATTAAATGTCATTCTAAATTCAAACTGTTGAACTCAATGTTGTTAATTATTCCATTAATGCAGTAAACGCCTTGAATTCAGACTTAGCAACGGCATTGAAGTCATAAATTCATCCAGTACAGTTTTTCATAAACGTTCCTGTTCCCCAATTACCTTGATTGTTAATTGCCTATCAGAAATACAAAAGAATAAAATCCATACTATTACAGATCATAACATTAAGTAGAATGATCAAAATTTTACAGGTAAAATAAAATATGAATAAGTGTGAAGTTATCCACTTTGGTAGAAAAAATAGAAAGGTAGAGTATTTTTAAAATGGTGGGATGGGAAGTGTTGATGACCAAAAGGATCTGGGTGTCTTTGTTCATGAGTCAATTAGCATGTAGGCGCTTCAAACTATTAGGAAGACAAAATGTAGGTTGGCCTTCAACATAATTTTTAAAAATGTGTCTTGCTGCAATTGTATAGAGCCTTGATGAGACTGTATCTGGAGTACTGTTTACAGTTTTAGTTTAATTATTTAAGGAAGGAGATAATTAGAATAGAGGGAGCACAATGAAAGTTCACCACACTAATCCGATAAAAGATTGAGGAAATTGGGCCTGTATTCTCTAGAGTTTCAAAGTATGAGAAGTGATCTCATTGAAACTTTTAAAATTCTTAAGGAATACAATAGGGTAGATGTAGACAGGAGCCGGAATTCTCCTGCTGTTCACACCCCACTGCTGGTGTCAGTGAGAATGGAAAATTTGACACTCAGCTAAATTTCTAGTTGCTGCATCAGAAATGGAGAATCCCATCTGCAGGTAAGGATGGAGAATCTGACTCAGGATGTTTCCCCTTGGCTATTGAGTCTACAACCAGGGGATATAATCTCAGAATACAGGGCAGGCCATTTATGACTGAGATAAGAAGGAATTTCTTCATTCCAAGGTGATGAATCTTTGGAATTCTCTAAGCCAGAGGGCTGTGGAAGCTCAATCAATTAGGCATGTTCAAGATGGGAATCGATAGATTTCTGGATACTCATGATATCAAGCGATATATGGATACTGGAGGGAAAATGACATGGTGATAAATGATGAGTCAGATTTGTTTGAATAACAAAGCAGATTCAATGGACAAGTGACCTACTCTTGCTCCTATTTCTTATCATAGAATCTCTACAGTACAGAATGAGGCCATTCGGCCCATTGAGGCTGCACCAACTGTAATCCCATCCAGGTCTATTCCCATAACCTCACATAATTACTCTGCTAATCCTCTGACACCAGGGTCAATTTAATATGGCCAGTCAATCTAACCCTCATATCTTTGGATTGTGGGAAGAAACTGGAGCACCCAGAGGAAACCTACACACATTGTCCCAGAGAAAGAATGTGCAAACTCCGCACAGACAGTGACTTCCAAACAGGGAACCAAACCTGGGTCCCTGGCACTGTAACCACAGTGTCACAAGATATAATAAAATTCAGGGCATATGTGGTATTTTGTGTAAATATTTAATGGCTCACATGGAGAACTATGATTTATTCCCAAACTTGATCTATAGATTTTTTTTAGCTCCTGCATGAAACTGCACCTGTAAATTTTGTGCTAAGGCATGAATACTTTGAATGTTACAGTACATTCACTAAATACAGGCAATGAAGAATAAGAAGTCTCTCAACACCAGGTTAACGTCCAATAGGTTTGGTAGCACAAGCTTTCAAAGCACTGCCCCTTCATCAGGCAATGAAGTTATATCTTTGATAAAAACAGATACATGTTAATGAAGATTATGACACAATGCACAGCCTGTCCTATCTATAGTTGGTAGATGTGAAGCCATTTAGATTCTGGTATTATTGCTGTGCTTGTTCTATTTTTAGAATGAAAACAGTGTGTTTGGACACTTAACTATTAATATTATGGCATGTTTTTGCTTTGAGAGATGTCAACCCTTCAACAATTAGAAAGTGTTTTAGGTGGATTACGCACCTGCCAATTGATATCCACATGTAAATCGTAACAGATCAATTCCCTCTCAGGTCCAGCGTTTAGATAAAATGCAAAACATGTCCAAAGGAAATAGTTAACTGTGCCACAAGGTAAACAGATCATTCATTCAGGATCCATGTTAAACTGATTTTAGATGAACTATGTTGAGTACCACAAATAATAAAATGCTTTCTCTGGTCTATTTCATTGCTGGATTTTAATAAATACAATTTATTTTTTCCTTTAGGGCTTATAAATTAACTGATAATCATGCTACAACATACATAGATATTTGGCAGGCAAAACCATCAGCAGCAGGAAGTAGGAATATTGCAAACAGGAAATGTGTAGAAAACACAAGGCTTTAATATAAATACGTGAAGATCAAGATGAAATATCTTTATTGACGTATAAACAATTCATCAAGTTGAAGCTGTCTCCTGCACACTGGGACTTTGAAACAGTACACACGCAGGAGAGAATTTTATGTTGAAAATAACATCACACTACCTCTGCTACCACTGCACCCTGCCCCACCCTCCCCAATCACACACACACACATCACCCTGTCACCTTCTATATTGTTTGCAGAGATTTTCTACATATTTGGTAACATTTTTATCTTGGGTGATCGTATATAAATTGGATTTCTGATCATGACTTAAAGAAACTTCACATTCAGAAGGACGCATTTGTTTAGGTCTTGGGATCTTTCCAGCTATGATTGTTGAAGTTATTGTCGACTCAGCAAATGAAAATCTGCTCAGCTCCCAAATATTAGTGCACAACTCAATGTTCCTGAACCCTGACACTCACCAACACATTTTTATCCTGGCTGTTAAAGATACAGCATTTACTGTCAGCAACTTTGAAGTTGTCTGTATTGCACCTAAAGGCTATAGTGGACATGTAGGGATGCAGCACCGGGCTATAAGTTCTGGAATTTGTCCCCTCACTAAATACAAAGCTAATTTCATATGGTGATGTATTGGTGTCATTTGAACTGTTGAGCTTGATCTCAAAGTATGAATGTTAGCCACGTAGGATGTCAGATAGAAATGAGATAGGAATGAGGATGGAATACAGATGATGTGCTCTTTATCAACAATACACTACTTTCAGGGCTCAGTTAGCTAGGGCTACAGTTGGCCATCAGAGGAAGATGACTGTGTTGAAGAGGAGAAACGGCAGGCACTATCTGAAAATACTCTTCATGAAGTCCTCCATGCTCATGAAAGGTCATGCCTCATTGAGTGTGTCAGATATCAATGTTATGAGACTTGAAGTAACATTAAAGGTGAGTAACAGGCATGACCACCTAGAGAATGTCTCAGCTAGCCTGACCCAAATCTTGCTTATGTTTTTACCACTGAAATCATAGAGAAATTGTTCTTCTGCAGCTGGACGTTGCTCCTTGAGACACCTCTTCAGACTGCAGCTATATATCTGTGAATGCACTGAGGACTGTATTCCACCTCCTCCATTTTGTATGCATTCATAGCGGCTGAAATGCTGGAGAGCTGCTGGAAGAGATCGCAACATTGAAGGTGTAGTGTTGGGAGGTCCTCATGTAGTTAGTACCACATTTCAACAGGGCAAAATATTTCTGAGGGTTAATTATCCTTCAAAGGTGAGAATGTTGAATCTAATATGTCATTACTCGTTCTCAGATTGAAGTGAATTGGTGAAATGTGAAGGATAGCAATTCTGGTAGTATTGTGGGCCCAATATCGAGCCTCTTGACCCAGAATCATTGGATTGCATCTTCACCCTCATGGAATCTGGTGTCTATTAGTGCCTCATGTCTTCAAGTGCACACCTTCCTCATCTGGCCCTTGATATGACCCTTGATATGGCCATTCCCCATCCTCAAAATCCTTGTCCTCAACTCTCCCTGTGCTCAACTTCAGAGATGTCAGTTCCTCCATCTCATCATGTGGCAAGATTTCCCCAGCACCAGGTTGTGCAGGGTGCAGCAAACTTCAGTGATCCATGAGCTAATGTCTGTAGTGGGTAAGTTGTGAGAAGGTATTCTGAGAGACAGGACCTAAAGGATTTAGAGAAGCAAGGACTGATTAGGAAGAGTCAGTATGGTTTTATGAGTGGAAAATCATGTCTCATGAATTTGATTGAGTTTTTTGAAGGAGTAACCAAGAAGGTAGATAGGGGCAATGTAGTCAAAATTGTCTACATGGACTTTAGCCAATGATAGGTTGTTGAATACGGTTAAATCTCATCAGATCCAGGGTAAGGAAGCCAATTGGATACAAAATTGGCTTGACGACAGAAGGCAGAGGATGGTTGTAACGGGTTGTTTTTCAAACTGGAGGTCTGTAATCAGTGATGCGCCTCAGGAATCGCTGCTGGGTCCACTGTTATTTGTTATTTATTTCAATGTTTAGTAATTTTGCAGATGATATCAAGATTGGTGTAAGTAGACAGTGAAGAAGGTTATCTAGGATTGCAACAGGATCAAGATCAATTGGCCAATGGGCCAATGATTGGCAGATGGAGCTTATTTAGATAAATGTGAGCTGACGCATTTTGGTAGATTGAATTGGGGCAGGATCTACTGAGTTAATGGAAAGGCATTGGGGAGAGTTACAGAACAAAGAAATGTAGGAATGCATGTTCATAGTAAAGTAAGATTTATTTATTAGTCACAAATAGACTTACATTAACACTGCAATGAAGTTACTGTGAAAATTCCCTAGTTGCCACACTCCGGTGCGTGTTCAGGTACAGTGACAGAGAATTTAGAACAAAGAACAATATAGCACAGGAATAGGCCCTTCAGATCTCCAAGCCTGCATCAGTCAGATGTTCCTATCTAGACCACCGTTTGTATCCCTCTATTCCCATTCTGTTCATGTGGCTCTCCAAATAAGTGTTAAATGATCCTAGCATGTCTGCCTCAACCACCTTACTTGGTAATGCATTCCAGCCCCCACCACTCTCTGTGTGAAGCATGTCCCCTGCATATTCATATTGAACTTTGCCCCACCTTACCTTGAACTTGTGATCCCTTGTGTTTGTCATTTCTGACCTGGGAAAACGCTTCCAACTGTTCACCCTATCTATTCATAATTTTATAAGCTTCCATTAGATCGCCCCTCAACCTCCGTCTTTCTAAGGAAAACAATCGTAGTTACCTAATCTTATCTCATAGCTAATACAATTAACTCCTTGAAAGTGGAATCACAGGTGGACAGGGTGGTGAAGAAGGCATTTGGCATGCTTGGTTTCATTGGTTAGAATATTGAATACAATAGTTGGGATGTCTTGTTGAAGTTGTACAACACATTTGTAAATCCACATATAGAATACTACGTATAGTTCTGGTCAACTATTATAGAAAGGTATTAAACTAGAAAGAGTGCTGAAAAAACTTACTAGGATACTACTGGGACCTGATGATTGAAATATAAAGAGAGGTGGATAAATGGGACCTTTTTTTTCTGGACCATAGGAGACTTAGAGTTGATTTTATAAAAGTTTATAAAATAATGAGAGGCATAGATCAGCTAGATAGTCAATAATTTTTCCCAAAGATAGGGAAGAGATACAAAAGGATCCAGAGGGACATTCTTTTCACTCAGAGGGTGGTGAGTGTCCAGAATGAGTTGCAAGAGGCAGTCGTAGAGGCAGGTACAATTTTGTCTTTTAAAAATTACTTGGATAGTTACATAGGTAAGGTGGCTATTGGTATGAGCCAAATGCAGGCGACTGGGACTAGCTTACTGGTAAAAAGTGGGCGGAATGGGTAAGCTGGGACGAAGGGCTTGTTTCCATGGTATAAACATCTATGACTCTATGACTCTCTGAGGATGCACTGAAGTGCACTACCAGATCTGTCGAAACATCGAAAACACATCTTCAAACTTTCAATGATTTGCTCTTCCAAAGTTTACATTGTGTTATGAATATCATTGTACTTTTCCTCAGATGGAGTTGCAGATAAATTTTGTCACCAAGCAGCCAATCCTGAATGTGTGTTGGCCCTGAAGATGTTTGTAATCTGTGACTTGCTTAAGATGTAGGAGTTATGTTAGGTATTTGGGTACCTAGCGCTTACTCTCAAGATTTGATTCTGCTGCTCATTAAGTGAATGGAACTCTTTCCCATTAATGCATTATGGTGGCTCTTATCAGGAAGCACAAACCTGATTTCTTGACTCTCTTGCAATCTTATCGGCTTGCATCACCCATCGGCCTGTGGGACACAATGATAAGATCACCCCCAAAGTCTTCCTCCTCTAATTCTCAATTCAATTGTCACTATGGTGGATGTCCCCCGATGCGGACATTCCTATGCATCATGTGGATCTTACCTCTCCCTATCATAATGCTTATTGCACAATGACATGTAGAGACCCCCCAAATGCGTCTACCCCTATCTTACCTTTTCCTGATCTATAAGTTGGATACCTCCCCAGATTGTGACCTCCATCTGCGGCACATTATTATGTTCAAACTCCCCACCACCGCACCCCATATTTCGACTTGAGTGAGGTGGTGACCAGACTCTGCACATTTGACTGGTCATGGCTGACAATGGACTGATATACCCTCCTCCTCCCTATATTCAGACAGAAACAATATTTGTAAGTTCAGCTTTCTAAACTGAAATGCTTCTTTACTTGGTTCTCCGCCTGACTAACTTTTGAGCTCCATCTTGGACTCACTGACATTCTCATCACCCCCACAATTAGCCTGCATGCGCCCTTCCCCTCCCTCCAATGCAGCCATTATCCTCCAGTTCATTTGAACCCACCCTTATTCCCACCTTACTGCTGGTCTGGTACGTAGAGTTTTGGCTCTGAAACCACCCTGAAATTATCGTGCTGTTGCCTACACGGCTTAGCACAGAACAGGAGGAACTGCAAACAATGTGCAATGTAAGGTAAGTGAACATATCTCAAAGTCATGAGTAAAGTGCTGCTCACCAGGTGCACATCCTTTATATCTAATTGTGAATGACACTGGTCATTGAGTCAAAAGGTTGGGGGTTCAAGTCTGGTTCGAGGACCTGAATGCAAAAATCGTTAATGACACTCAGCATAGTATTGGGGGAGTATAGCAATGTCAGAAGTTCCATCGAAGGTAAAATTCTAAGGAGCAGAGGGATCTGGATGTATATGTTCATAGACCATTGAAGGTAACAGAATAGGTGGAGAGAACAGTTAATAAAGTATATGGTATTCTGGGGAATATTTGTAGGGGCGTAGAGTACAAGAACAAGGAAATTATGCTAAACTTATACAGGATATTAGGAAACTTTAGCTGGAGTAGAGTGAACAATTCTGGGCACAATACTATGAACTATAGAAAGGATATGGATGTCCTTCTACACTCAATAGTGTAGAAGACACAAGAATGTTTCCAGGGATGAAAAATGTCAGTTGTGGGGATACTTTGAGAAGATTGGGACTGTTATCCTTGGAGAGAAGAAGGCTAAGAGGTGTTTTGACAGACATTCAAAATCATGAAGGGAAGGTCCCTCATGGCAGACTGCTGCAAAAGGGTGAAGTCACATGGGATCAGAGGTGGATACAAAATTGGCTTGGTTAAAGAAGACAGAGGGTATTAGTAGTAGGGTGTGTTTTTGAATGGAGGGCTGTGACAAGTGGCATTTGTCCAGGATCAGTGCTGAGACCTTTGCTGTTTGTAATATATATAAATGATTTGGAGGTTAAAAAAAGGGCATAAGTTCAAAGGAGATGTACAAGGCAGATTTTTACACAGAGAGTGCAAAGAACAAAGAAAATTACAGCGCAAGAATAGGCCCTTCAGCCCTCCAAGTCTGCACTGACCATGTTTCCCAAATTAACTAAAACCCCATAGCCTTCCAGGTACCATGTTCCTCTATTCCCATATTTTTCATGTATTTGTCAAGGGGCCCTTTAGAAGTCAGTACCATATTTGCGTCTACTACCTCCCCGCAATGAGTTCCAGGCACCCACCACTCTCTGTGTAAAAATCTGCCTCGTACATCTCCTTTGAACTTATGCCCTTTTTTTAACCTCCAAATCATTTATATATATTACAAACAGCAAAGGTCTCAGCACTGATCCTGGACGAATGCCACTTGTCACAGCCCTCCATTCAAAAACACACCCTACTACTAATACCCTCTGTCTTCTTTAACCAAGCCAATTTTGTATCCACCTCTGATCCCATGTGACTTCACCCTTTTGCAGCAGTCTGCCATGAGGGACCTTGCCAAAAGCCATACTGAAATCCATATAGACAACATCCACTGCCCTACCATCGTCAATCATTTTTGTCACTTCTTTGAAAAACTCGATCAAGTTAGGGAGACGCAAGCTCCCCTTCACAAAACCATGTTGCCTCTCACTCATATGTCCACTTATTTCCAAGTGGGAATAAATCCTGTCTCAAAGAATCCTCTTCAACAGTTTCCATACCACTGATCTAAGGCTCACCAGCCTGTAATTACCTAGATTATTCTTGCTATCCTTCTTAAACAAAGGAACAATATTGGTTATTCTCCAGTCCTCTGGGATCTGTGACTGTCTGTGTTGATATGTGTGCTATTGCAGATCAGAACACTGCAATTGCCTGACAAAGACACAGAGTGTCAAAAGCTCGCAAATTTACTATCAAATAAATCGGTTGGATTTAAAATTGGTGTTGCTAAATTCTTACTGAGTTCTTACTACCCCAGTCCAACACCGGCATCTCTACATCATGACCTCCCATGTAGCCAGTGAGGATACAAAGATTTATCTCAAGGCCCCACCAATTTCCTCCCTTGCCTCTCTCAGTATTCTGGAGTATATCCCATCAAGCCCTGGGGACTTATCTACCTTAATGTTTTTCAAGAACCCCAATACCTCCTCATTTTTGAACTCAACATGACTCAAACTCTCTACACATCTTTTCCCAGGCTCACCATCCAGCCTCACCAAGTCTTTCTCTTTGGTGAAGACTGACACAAAATACATGTTTAATACTCGCCTATTTCCTCTGGCTCTATGTATAGATTCTCTCCCTTGTCCTTGAGTGGGCCAATGCTCTCCCTGGCTACTCTCTTGTTCTTTATATATGTATAAAAAGCCTTGGGATTTCCCTTACTCCTGCTGGCCAATATTTTTTCATATCTCTTTTACAGAGAGGAACTGTTCCCACTGTGAAAGGATCACGAACGAGAGGGCACAAATTTAAAGTCGTTTGCAAAATAAGCAAATATGATGTGAGAAAAAGCTTTTTTACACAATGAGTGGTTTGGTCTGGAATGTGCTGCCTGGAAATATGATGGAGGCAGGTTCAATTGAAGCATTCAAGAGGTATTGGAAGATCATAGAAAAACTACAGCACAAACATGCCCTTCGGCCTACAAGTTGCGCCAATCTTATCTCTACCTAGCAGACTTACCTATAACTCTCAATCTTATTAAATCCTATGTACTCATCCAGAAGTCTCTTAAAAGATCAAAACGAATTTGCCTCCACCATCACCAACGGCAGCTGATTTCACTCACCCACCACCTCTGAGTGAAAAACTTATCCCTGACATCTCCTCAGAATCTACTCCCCAGCACCTTAAACCTGTGTCCTCTTGCCATTTTAGCCCTGGGGAAAAGCCTCTGAGAGTCCACCTGATCAATACCTCTCATCATCT
Source organism: Sphyrna mokarran (assembly GCA_024679065.1). NCBI lineage: Eukaryota > Metazoa > Chordata > Chondrichthyes > Carcharhiniformes > Carcharhinidae > Sphyrna > Sphyrna mokarran. The sequence continues at coordinate 28,342,439 of JAGIQG010000019.1, forward strand.
TATACACCTCTATCAGGTCCCCTCTCATCCTAAGGAGAAAAGATCGAGCTCTTTCAACCTCTCCTCATAAGGAATGCCACCCAATCCAGGTAACAACCCTGTAAATCTCCTCTGCACTCTTTCAATGGCTTCCACATCCTTCCTGTAATGAGGCAACTGGAATTGAGCGCAGTACTCCAAGTGGGGTCTGACCAGAGTCTTATACAGCTTATGGCTCCCGACTCCTAAACTCAATTCCTCAATTGATGAAGGCCAGTACACCATATGCTTCCTTAACCACATCCTCTATCTGCAAAGCTGATTTGAGAGTCCGATGAACCCAGACCTCAAGATCCTTTTGATCTTCCTCACTGCTAAGAATCTTACCCTTAATATTATTCCTTCATCCCATTGGACCTGCCAAAATATACCAGTGCACATTTACCCAGGTTGAAGTCCATCTGCCACTTCTCTGCCCAGTCTTGCATCCTATCTATGTCACACTGCAACTTCTGACATCCCTCCAAACTATCCACAACACCTCCAACCTTCGTGTCATTGGCAAACTTACCAACCCATCCCTCCACTTCCTCATCCAGTTCATTTATAAAAATCACAAACAGCAAAGGTGCCAGAACCGATCCCTGTGGCACTCCACTGGTGACTGACCTCCATGCAGAAAAAGACCCATCTACAACCACTCTCTGCCTTCTGTGGGCAAGCTATTTCTGGATGCACACAGCAACATCCCCTTGGAACCCATGCCCCCTCACCTTCTCAATAAGCCTTGCATGGGGGACCTTATCAAATGCTTTACTGAAGTCCATATAAACCACATTCACCACTCTTCCTTCATCAATATGCTTTTTCACACATTTGAAAATGTCACCTTTTCAAAAAACTCAACCAGGCTCATAAGACATGATCTGCCTTTAACAAAGCCACGCTGACTACTTTTGATCATATTAAACTTCTCTAAATATTCATAAATCCTGTCTCTCAGGATCTTTTCCATCAACCTACCAACCATTGAGGTTAGACTCACCAGTCAATAATTTCCAGAGGAACCTCTACTCCCTTTCTTGAATATAGGAACCACATCCGCAATCCTCCAATTGTCCGGAACCTCTCCTGTCTCCATCGATGATGCAAAGATCATCACGAGAGGCTCTGCAATCTCTTCCCTCACCTCCTACAGTAACCTGGGGTACATCCCATCCGGTCCTGGTGACTTTTCTATCTTCATGCTATTCAAAAGCTCCAACGCATTCTCTTTTTTAATATCCACACACTCAATCTTTTCAGGCTGCCGCAAGCCTACATTATAACCACCAAGATCTTTTTCCACTGTGAATACCAAAGTATTCATTGAGCACCTCTGCTTTTTCTACCAGTTCCATACAAACTTTCCCACCGTCACATTTTATAGGTCCTATTCCTTCACATCTCATCCTTTTACTCTTCACATATTTATAAAACACCTTATGGTTTTCCTTAATCTTACCTGCCAAAGCCTTCTCATGACCCCTTCTGGCTCTCCTAATTTCCTTCTTAAGTTCTTTCCTACAAGCCATTACTCTTCTAGATCCCTAACATTACCTAGATCCTGAACATTTTGTACACTCTTCTTTTCTTTTTAAAAAGAAACAATATGCAAGAGTATGGGGAAAAAGCAGGACATTGGCACTAAGTTATGATATTCACTTAGAAAATCAGTGCAAATATGATGGACTGAATGGCCTCCTTTTGAGCCATAACAACTCAGTCTTTCTATCATAATGCACTGGGAAACATGTCACACTATTAACATCTTGAATGAGTATTGTAATCTGTTCTCATGTCGACATAAAGCTGACTATTGTGTCCCCACAATATAGAATTATTTAAAAGTTACAGTGAAAAAAGAGGCCATTCAGCCTATCATATCAATGTTGGCCAAAGAAATAAATAAACTAGCCATTCATTTTAATCCCATTTTCAAGCTCCTGGTTTTTGGCTCTGAAGGTTATAGCACTGCAATGCAGCTCCACATACCTAGTAGATGAGTTGAGCATTTCAGCTTCAACCACAAAGTTAAGAACTGAATTCCATACACTCATCACAGTCTAGGTGAAAAAAGTTATCCCTCATGTTCCTTCAACCCTTCCAGCAATCACCTTAACTCTATGCCCCTGGTAATTGACCCCTCAGCTAGGGGAAACAAATCATTCCTGTCTACCCTGTCAAAGCTCCTCATAGTTTTCTACATTTCAGTTAGGTAACCCCTTGGTATCTGTTTCAAGGAAAGCAACCCTAGTTTATCGGATCTTTCGTCATAGCTGCAGTTTTCAAGTGCTGACAACATTTTGGTAAATCTCTTCCTGTAATATGGTAACCAGAACTGTACACAAAACACCAGCTGTGGCCCAACCAGCATTCTGTGCAACTCCATCATTATTTCTTTGCTATTGTATTCAATACCTCGCCAGTAAAAGAAAGAATTTCATATGTTTTCTTGACCACCTGGCTTGCCATCTGCAAGGACCTATGAATATACAGTTCCTTCATTATGCCCTATTGGTGAAGAGACCAGAAAATCCTGCCCATAGTGATGTGGTAAACAAGGACAATTTAATCTGCTCTTTGTCTACTTCATCAAATCGCAGCCCTAAAACAGACTGTTGGACTCATATCATGTAATGAATTAGTTATCCATTAAGTTTCATAAAGAATCATTCCAAATATCCTTCTTTTCCTCAGAAACCTTCCAAGTCATATTCAGTATACAATTTTATGTTGGCTTTCTTCCTGCCTGCCTGCTACCTTCATTTGTTTATTTAAAAAAAGGCCTATTCTTTCTTTTTATTCATATATACAAAACTTCCTACATTATTATTTCACGTGTTTTAATAACTTCTTGAGTTGAGAAAGTAGAAATTTGGAAAAAAATGGCTACCACAATTGCAACAAATGAAGAACTTGTTTCATTAGGAATTAATTTTGCATTTATGAAGTATCTTTCACATCAGCAGAACAGCTGACAATAATATCCCAAAGAAATTAGTGGAATGAAAATTAAATGGGTTCTACCATGGCCAGACAATCTACTCTGCCAGGTTACTGCCCAAGTGACAAGACTGAGAATTACCCTTGGTACTTCAGGATTTCAAGAACTACTGATTTTTGTCTTTCAAAAACATCACCTCACCCTTAAATAGGCTTCCTTAATGAACTGCTTTTTTTTTTATTCTTCATTGATTATAGAACATAGAACATAGAACATTACAGCGCAGAACAGGCCCTTTGGCCTTCGATGTTGCGCCGACCAATTAGGAAAAAGCAATGACCCTCCAAACTAAACCATTCCCTTTTCGTCCATAAACTTATCTACTAACCTCTTAAACGTCACCAAACTTGGCGCATCTACAACTGCCACAGGCAAGGCATTCCATACCCTAACCACCCTCTGGATAAAGAACCTACCTCTGATATCCGTCCTATAACTACCACCCCTTAATTTAAAGCTATGTCCCCTCGTGCTAGCTTTCTCCATCCTAGGAAAAAGGCTATCACTGTCCACCCTATCTAAACCTCTAACCATCTTATATGTTTCAATAAGGTCTCCTCTTAGCCGCCTTCTTTCTAATGAAAACAACCTCAAATCCCTCAGCCTCTCCTCATAAGACCTGCCCTCCATACCTGGCAACATCCTGGTTATGAAATTAAAGAATTTATTGCAAGGGGAAATTAATAAATATTAATAACGAATATATTCAATTAATTTACTTATAACTAGTACATATGGCAAGAACTGTTAACTGAATGAATATATGCTGTAGTTAATAAATACACAGGTACAATTCATTCTGTTAAAAATTTATTTCAATAAATATTATGAACATTTCCTAAATTTATTTTTAATAGTGACATAACTATATGTCAATACATGTTAACTAATATTAATGAGCTGAGTATTTAAGAGTTAATGAATATGGCTATACATTAATATGTCATTAGAAATGTGTTATGATCCAGCTTGATTAATTTATTGAACATTAAAATAAATGTTTAAGCTCCTAGATTTGCTGATCCAGAAAAATAAACAATTGCTTGCTCCGATGAACACTTTGTGAATAAATAATTAATCTAGTGCTCTAAATAAACAACTTTAACAGGATTTATTGTTGATCTCAAACCGTTATGTGATGTGCAATGTGGCAATTCAGGGACCCTTCCGGAGTTCCTGGTTCCTTCACGTGCAAGAAGTATGTCCAACTACAGCTCCTGTTAGATCACTTGATGGCTCTGGAGCTGCAAATCGATTCACTTTGGAGCATTCATGATGCTGAGGAAGTAATAGATAGCATGTTCAGTGAGTTAGTCACACCACAGATTAAAAACTACTGAGGGAGATAAGTAATAGGTGACCACCAGACAGAGGAAGAAGAGAAAGGCAGTGTCGGGGTTCTGCTGTGATTATCTCCCTCCAAAACAGATGTACCATTTTGGATACTGTTGGGGGAGATGGCTCAACAGGGAAAGGTGGCAGTAGTCAGGTTCACAGTACTGTGGCTGGCTCTGCTGTGCAGGAAGCAAAGAAAAAGAATGGCAGAGCTATAGTGATATGGAACTCAACTATAAGGGGAGTAGACAGGTATTTCTGTAGACTCAAATGTCATATGACGATGGAATGTTTCCTCCCAGTGCAAGGCTCAAGGGTATCTCAGAGCAGCTGTAGTTCATTCTGGATGGGGAGGGTGAACAGCCAACTGTCACGTGCATATAGGAACCGATGGGATGAAGTCCCACAAGCTGAATTTAAAGAGTTAAGAGTTAAACTAAAAAGTAGGACCTTAAAGGTAATAAGCTCAGGATTGCTACCAGTGCCACATGCTAGTTAGAATAGGAATGTCAGGATAGCTAAGATAACTAAGAGATGATGCAAGAGAGAAGGATTCAAATTCCTGGGACATTGGAACCGGTTGTGGGAGAGGTTAGACAAGTATAAATTGGATAGCCTGCATCTAAACAAGACTGGAATTCCTGAATGATCTTATTGAATAGTGGAACAGGCTCAAAGAGCTGAGATTCCCTTTGGGTGATTTGGTGCAATGCAGATTGCAATTCATCTACACTTAGAATTTTTTTCGGATCTGGGGAGATCTTTACTGAATTCACCCACAGTTCAAATGTTTTTTGAACTGGGAAGCTGAAGATGTCAGCATGGATGGTTCCTTGGAGATTGAGGTGTCATTTTTAGCAATACATCCCCAGCAGCAATCTCTGAAATCAGCAACCCTCCCTGCCCATCATATCTCTTGCTAGCATTATCCCCCCTCTCCTTTCTGATATCATACCACCAGACTTGCTGGTACCAGAACCCCCAAGTGAGTGACACCCTATTATGGGGTCTCCAAAGGCATCCCTTCGTCCCCCTTTGGCACTGCCAATCTGACATCCTGGCAGTGCCAAACTGACATCATGGCAATGCTAAACTGCCAGATTTACACTGGCAGGGGCAGTCTGGGTACATAAATCAGCCATTTCCCTGACCACCTGGGGATTCAGTGGCCTCTAAACCTCCGAGCATAGTCATCATGATTGATTTTAATTATAGACGCCGGTGGTGATTCACATCAAGTTCCTGCTGTGTCTGAGGGTCAGAGAATTACAGGAGCCAGGAGAATCTAGCTCTAGGCCAATTCTGCATATATAAATGAAAGTTTAAATATATTAATCAAGTTTACCCCTTTGGGGACCAGTTACCTTCAACTGTGGTATCAGGAAAAATCACAAAAGAGGATCTTGCTAGTGCTAATTCTACTTTGGCCCCTCTCCCAGGAATCTCCAGTCAGAGCATAATCTGCACACAAATGCATGGGCCAGCGAATTTGCATGACATCTTAGGCTAGTGTAAAGTCATAGAGCATATAGTGCAGCCTTAATAATTACTAGTGCAATAATCCCATTTTCCTGCACTTGTACCATATCCTTGAATGTTATGCTATTTCAAGTGCTCATCAAAAAATTCTGGTCTGGAATAATTACTTTTGTGGAGTGACATAGCCATTGAAAGATCAAATAAAGGATTTAGCAAAATTTCTTTACACTGAGAGTGGTGAGAATACAGAACTCACGAACACATGGATTTCTTGAAGCAGAAAGAAGTGATGCACTTCAGATGTTGCTTAATGGCTTGTATAGTTGAGGGAATACAGAAATACTGGGATAGAGAAGAAAGAGATAATCGGAGTGGGAGGTTTGTATGAAATATTAAAAGTTAATAAAGACCAGTATGGCTGAATGGCCTGTTTCTGTGCTGTAGCATTGATGAAGTGGTGTAATTTGATAATTGGCAGCCACATTCTCCACCACAACATTAAGAATGTTTAAAATTTAAGGGGTGAATATCTGCAACAGAATGAACAGAATATCCAAGCAGTAGCAGCAAATTCCAGATTTTCATGTGAAAGACTATAGTAATTCATTCACAGAAACAATTTTTCTGAATAATGGATCTTTCACGATAAGGAATGAACATCGATCTTCACGGGAATCAGAGCAGACAAGGGGTGTAGTGTGGGAAGTTCTGTTGTCCTCCAGTGGGATTTTATGGTTTCAGGACAAGCAAGGCCATAAAAATTCATCTCACTGTCAATGGTAAAAAAAAAATCCCTCTGGTAATCTAATGCTCTACATTTGCGGGAAGTCACTTCTCAGTAGACCATAATTTACTTGTTTTCAAGTTGACACCTTTTAAAAATGCATTTACTTGTCCATGAGATGTGGATGTCACTGACTAGGCCAGCATTTATTACCCATCCCTACTTGCCCATGAGGTGGTAGTGAACTGCCCACTTAAACGGTCAGATACTGTGCTATTTTGCCATGTTTATGTTATGAACTGCTCTTGGAGCCACATTATCAATATGAATAGTCCAATTCATTTCCTGGTCCATCGTAATTCCGAAGATGTCAATATCGGAGGATTTGGAAATGGCAATGCCATTGAATATGAAGGGGAAATGGATAGATTCTCTCTTTCTACAGATGGTCATTTATTATCTAATTTTAACATTATTGGTAAGCCCAGGATGCAATATGCTTTGCTATATGATTCCCCCACTAACGGGCACCAGACATGATGGTCTTGCTGGTGGAATCTGAGGCCACTGAAGTCAGGTGGTCACGGACAGGAGTGGACAGTGCCCCGGCACTGCCAGCTGGAACACTGTTCATGCCAGCCTGGCATCCTGGCAGTGCCCACTGGGCATCCTAGCACTGTCCACTGGGCAGTGCAAAGGAACAGGACCTCGGGAGAGGTAGTGGAGGCTAAGGAGAGGTGAGCTATGGGGAGCTGCAAACTTTGCATTGAGGATCACCAGGACAGCAATCGGACAAGTGTACAGGAGCAGTAATCGTTTGGTGGGCGGGGGGGAACTTGGGGCTGATGATCATTTGGGGGGCTGGGAATTGTGGTTAGCAATCAACCTTGGGGGGGGGGGGAATCAGGGCATTGATCAGCTGGGGGCAGTTGGGGGAAGCAATTGACCAGGGTCAAAGATCAGGAGGTGGGAGTGCAGAGTCTGGCGGGGAAGTGGGAGGGGAGTGACAGATTCCCAGTGCATTATGTACTTTCGTTCAATCGCAGTCTGTAGCCAGCTTCCTGACATGTGTAGACTCCATCCACTCCCCCCACTGGTGAGAGTCACATCTTGTATTCGAAGTGCCATAAGACAGCATAAGAGTGCTCGCCCAAAAATAGGTGCTATCCTCTCCCGTTTTCATGTTTACTTGGCACTTGGAATTTTTTTGGTAAAATCAACCCAGAAACTCAGAGGGCTCAATCTTATAGTCTCACCATGGCAGTCAATCGGCAGGGTGAACTGGTAAGATTGCATGCATGTAAAATTAGGTTCACGCCCATTCTCACAATGTGCATAGAGTTATCATCTCTGTTTTTCCAACTGGATCAGTTTTGTGCACTTCTTGTGTGGGATGGAATTCTGCACGGGATGTGAACAGTTGTGGTGGGGAGGTGAAACTCTGCCATGGACAGCAATCAATAATGAGGTGGAAGGAAAAGAATTCTGCAGAAAGGGTGGTAATTTGGGTGGGAGAGAGGACACTCGGCAGTGTGGGTGACAATGTCACTTGGAAGGTGGGGAGTGAGGGACTGGCACAGGGACAATCAACATGAGAGGTCCCAATGTCCATTGGACGGCAGGGGGGGTTCCAACATCATGGGATCGGGTGGAGGAATGGCAGGAGATCTCCCTGTACACTAGACGTTGGGGCACCTGCACAATGGCACCTCAAGGGTTCAGCAGCCTCCCCTGCTGTGCAAGAATAATATTCTGGCATTTTTTTTGTACTGAATCCATAAAATTGCATTTTTAAACTCGACCAAAAGATGACTTGAAACTCTTCTGTTTTTTTCACTCATTCGGCATGTAGAATTTTTTCAGAAAATTCGCCTTAATATTAAAGCAATCTTCTTTTAAATATAAATTATATTGTCACACCACTTCACCCTTAAACTATGACCTCTGGTTCTGGACACCCCTACCATTGGGAACAGCTTCCTGCATCTATCTTGTCTAGTCCTGATAGAATTCCTTTATATCCAGCAAATATAATACTAATTGACACAATCTCTCCTCATACACCAGTCTTGCCATCCCAGAAATCAATCTGGTAAACTGGTGAACAGTCTAGAATACTCTCCACTTACCTGGATGAGTGCTCTTCCAACAACACTTAAGAAGATTGACACCATCCAGCACCACGCAGCTCACAAACAGTCAATCTCCCCAGCACCAACAAATACTGGCAACCATGTTATTGTCTGCAAGATGCACTGCAGGTACTCACCAAGTTTCCTTAGGCAATACCTTCCAAACCCACAACCACCATCATCCGGAAGGACAAGAGCAGCAGATACCTGAGAACACCACTACCTTGAGGTTCCCCTCCAAGTCACTCCTCATTCTGACTTAGAAGTATATTGCCATTCTTTCACTATCACTGGGTCAAATTCCATCCTTGGTCTCTCAGATCCTGCCTGTTGATTCTTATTGCCTGAGTTATTTGTTGTTCAAGAAAGTATTTGGTCTCATTATCAAGTTTATCTTGATTCTGCTGCTGTCTTTTTTTCTCCTGTCTATTTTATGGTTACTTTTTATGGCAAAGTTTTAGTGTATAGCAGGGTACAGTAACTTTTAGGATCTGGACTGGTTTGTTCAGTTGTATTCCCATTGATCTGAGTCAGTAGTTGAGGATAGTTTGCATGATCCATTTGATCATCGTCCAAGGTAGAAGTAGACAGCAAAACTAATGTTTTGATTTTTAGTCAGATTTTTGATGATGATGATAATGCGACCATTTTTGGTGACAATGGTAATTCACAGTGAGCAGTTGACCCAGGATACATGAGGGTGAGGATTTTAATATTTTAGACAAAACCTCCTTCGCTGGAGTTCACATTCAGAGCCCAATTTTACCATTTTATTCGGAGCGCTGAATCTGGGTGCAATTCAGATCCACCTTGGAAATCTGTTCTCAAGCACCCCTGTACGCACTTGGTCTGAAAAAAAGTCATGGGTCTGAATCACACTGTGGGCAGGACTTATCACACCTGAAACGACCAGAGTTTTGAACTGCACATGCGCAGTTAGAAAAGAAATTTGAAACACATATTGCTGTCACGTAGCTCCCAGGTCACAAAAATTGCATAAAGCAGGCCAGGAATGAAAAGTGGGAATGATTGACATTGCGCCACCTCCACAACATAACAGTCCCCCATACCTACCCACCCACCCACCTCCACCAACTCCACCCTCCCATTACCTAGGTCAATCGCAACCCCTTGTTCCACTTCATCCCCATTGATTGCTTGCAAAGTGGCAGCTGAGCCCCCTGCCTCCCCACCAGATAACATTCTGACATCCCTCTGCCTCCTCCCGGCAACTCACCAGACAACTTCTGGCCTCCCTCTGCTTCCCAAACCACCCCTCCCCCTCCACCTCCCCACCCGCCAGGCAACATTTTGGTCTCCCTCTGCCTCTCTCCCCCCAACTCGCCAGACAACATTCTGGCCTCCCTCTGCCTTCCCCCTCCTCCCTTTACCCAGCCGACAACAATCTGTCTTCCCTCTCTCCCCCCCATCAGAGATACATCTGATCCGCTTCCTCCTCCTCACCACCAGAAAATTATCAGGCCTCCCTTCTCTGGTACATCCCTCCCTCAGGTTTAAGTCCAACCGATTTATTTGATAGTATATTCACAGCTTTCGGGGCTTGCCCCTTCACCAGGTGAATGGAGAGTTCTGGCTTCAGACAGAGCATATAACAGCATAGACATGCTCTGTCTGAAGCCAGAACTCTCCATTCACCTGCTGAAGAGGCAAACCCTGAAAGTTTGTGAGTTTACTAGCAAATAAATCAGTTGGACTTAAACCTGGTGTTGTCAGACTTCTTACTGTGTTTACCCCAGTCCACAGTTGGCATCCCCACATCACACCCCTCCCTCACCAGAGAATGATCTGACCCGACTCCCCCTTCTCCCTCTTCTACTCATTTGAGTCAGAGAGCTGTTGAAAGCTCTGAACTTACCTCTTCAGAAACTAGAACACTTGATACAGACCTTTGCCAAGCAGGTCTATTTCACGCCAAATCGGTACACACGAATGCGATGGTAAAGGGGAAATGCTGGTAAATTTGGGTGGGCAGCCCATTAATTCAACTTAAATGCATGTAAACACATTTAAGTCGCTGTTGTGCCCATTGCGGGTGCAAATCGGATCGCAGCCTTTTTCAGGCCTTGGTAAACTGTGCATCTGCACAGAAGTGGCTGTGGATCACGTTAATGGCCTCACGCCTAACTATACCATGTTTTTGCTTCCGAAAATGGGCACGACGCAGTAATAAAATTGGACCCTCAGTGTCAACAAATTGATTAGTCTCATTGTAGAAGGTGCATCTAAGAATGATTTTACAACATGCTTTTGGGTTGTTCTCATTTATATCTCTATTTCACACTGTTTGGAATTGTTTTTATGAAGTTTTTATTACTCTTTCGCTGTCTAACATGAGATCTCTTCCCAGTTTCAGTATGTCAGAAGAGATCTTCTTCCTGATTCATTCATCAGATATTTGCACCAAATGGCCTGGTCAGGTTGGCTGTGCCTTCATGATCAGAGCATCTATGTTTGGCATGTTTGCTTTAAGAACTTCAGTGTCAGGGATTTTGTCTGGCTATTAATCTTCATTAGGTTAGATGAAAGTAGTTTGGTGTACATGCATTGTCCAAGCAAGTTGTTAGAATGAGAGTGCTATGTATTTTGAGCTTGGTCTGCCAGTTAACATCTCTTTTGTCCCAAAGGTGCTCACAAATTTTACCAACTAGTTTTGAAGTTCTACCTGAATAGTTATTATCTGACCATTGCCTGAAGCTTGTGAAAACGTTTACTAATGATGGTGTCAAGTATAATCCTTGCCTGGGATTGTTTGGAAGATTACCACCATCTTTTTAAAATGGATAATTATGCCAAATTGCAGGCAAGCTGTTGCAAAGTGATTCATGTTTGTTTGCTTTTCATCTTGGGTATGGGCCATAAGAGCAGTCATCAGTAAATAAGAGTTCACAAATAAATTCCTCCAACATCTTTTCCTTTGATTTGTTTTCCATAATTTAAGTATTACCATTTGTCCTGAATATGACATGAGCAGGTGACTGGAATTGCAGCAAGTCAGCACAGATAGTAACAGGCTGAATGGCCTCCTTCTTTGTTTAAACATTCTATGCATTTGACTCTGATGACATTACAAGCCACATTAAGCAGAGCACAAATGTAAAGACTGGGGTTGCAAGGATGAATCCTTGCTTAACATCATTAATAATGTGGAAGGATGTAGAATTGTCCCCATTTTCACTACTCTAGTGATCATGTCTTTTGTAAATGGTACACACTGCAGCTACATTGTGTCAATGGAGGATGGAATGACTGTTTATCATAATGGATGGAATATAATCAAGTGAATTGATTTTGTGTTTGCTTTTGAGCTTCTTGAATGTTGGAACTCATCTGTCAAATGGGGAGTATTCCATCAAAGTCCTGACTTGCCTCTTATAAGAGAGAGGATTTAGGGAGTCAGGGATTGAGCTACTTGCCACAAAATGTTCAGTCACTTGCCTATTCCAATTATGTGGCTGGTCCAGTTAAATTTCTGGTCAATGTTGAATCAATTCCCACCAAACCCAAATGGTTGACAGTGGGGAATATTGCAATGGAATGCTATTGAATGTCATAGATAAATTATTAGGCTGTCTCTTGTTATTGATGGTCATTGCCTTGCACATGTCGTGCAAGTGTTACATGCCATTTAATAGCTCAAGATATCCAGGCCTTACTGCATGCAATGATGAATTGATTCATGAATTGAGGAGCTGTTAATGGAGATAAATACTGTGCAATAATCAGTGAATATCCACATTCAACTCCTTTGATGAAGGGAAGATTATTGATGAAGTTGCTAAAGATGGTTGAATTTGGGGTACTCCCCAATGAAACCCTGCAGCAATTCCAGTCGCTGAGATGATTATCTTCCAACAACCATTTATGCAAATTAGCTATTGAAAGGTTTTCTCCCTTGACTGCTATAAACTTCAATTGGTCTCATTTATTGTACAGTGGTTTGGGATGTCCTGAAGTCATAAAAAGCATTATATGAATGCGTGTTTTTTTTTATCATTTCAAATGATAAAGCATTTTATTATGTGGATTAGCAACACCAAAAGAAGTTAATGTTGGCTCCTTACATTCTAAATACAGTGAACTATCAGAATTCATTAAATTTGGTTACAATAATGATGAATTCTCAAATTCTTTTAACATTTTTATGTGATATAATGTAGGGTTAGATTGAGGGAATTTAATGATACTAAATATTCATTCAATAAAATTTCATAAAATAAATCAGTTGGGCCATAGGGTCTGTTTATGTGCTGTAAATTCAGTGCTGTATTTTAACAGAAAGCAAATACAAATTTTAAAAAATGGGATTACTTTCTGAGGATGGATATTTTGAAACATATTCTACTTTTAATTTGTCAAGTTGCAATTTGAATGTTGCTTTGCAGCATAAAAGATTGTGTGTTAACCGTTATGATCCATCTTAATATCTCTGGAAAATTATTGGAATAACTGACTTTCACTTTAATTGATTCGAGCAGTGCTTAAAAAGTCTAAAATATTAGTATAAAGCTTAATGATGTGTATGTAGATGTTATTGTCTGTAAAGAAAATATTTTCTCTGGAAGTATCTCACCAAATCAGTTTTACTATATCAGAAAACACATGTGGGCTAATAAGTGAAATGTTTAATGGTCATTTATAAAATGAAAACAAAAAAATTGACATAATTTACAATTACTTTCAGAGCCTTTTGTAAATCTTTTCCCTACAGAGACTAAATACAGTGGCAAAGATAATCAGTTAAGAAACTTAATTTACTTAAGATGTCCAATAAACAATACTTTGGGTATAAAATTATCTGAATATTATAAATCCAAGACAATTTTGATTAAACAAAAATAAACAGGAACTTCTAATAATCTGAAAAAAATTAATGTAATTTGTGATGATTCATATTTTTATAAACCTATTTTTACTACCTAAATCATAAACATTTAGTTAATACCAGATGTCAATCGAATTCATGAGAAATGATGTATTATCTACCTACACTACAGGATTAGTCATCAATAGTGTATATAATAATATAATAATAGAGCCATTTCACAGAATGATGTTGCTAACCCTGAAAGTAGATGTTCAAATCAAATTTTCAAGTATGTCTTTTCTTCAGATTTAATGCTATAGCTTGGGCTTCATCCATCAAACAGACACTATAATCTGAAATGCCAAGATTTTTACAACCGTAAGATATCAACTAATTTGATGATATTGATAGCCTCACAGACTAGACATTGTTCATTCAACTAGGAAATGTTTTTGTAAAGATAACAGCTTGAAATAAGATAGCTTTATGAATACAGAAATGAACAGCAGAGAAAATATATTTCTTCTCATGCACTGTTCCCTTACCTTACCAAAAAAAATGTTGATAGAAGTTCAGGATTAAAGCATCCGAATAATTTTTTAAGCATAGGTTCATATTGCAATGTCATTGTGAGCTATTTAATTCATCAATGAAATTCTGCAATACCATTTCATGCAGTCTAATCCTATTCATGAAAATTCTGATAATAAAAATGCAATACTTTTCCAAGTCAGACTGTGTGAGATTTGGAGGGGAAATTGGAAGTTTCCATGTGTCTGCTGTCCTTATTCTTTTAGATGTTAGAAGGCACTGCTCTCATGGTGTTGTTGAAGAAGCCTTTGCAAATTGCTGCAGTGCAGTGGTGGAGAGAATGATTGTTTAAGATGATTCAAGTGCTGTCAATGGTAGTACCATATAATATGATGGAGGACATCCTATGGGTCTTCATCTTGAAAAGGACAATGCAGTGGTCACTCATCCCAAGATTATAATGGACAAATGCATCTGCAACAATTAGTTTGCTGAGGATGAAGTCTTTTATTTGTGATTGTCTTCTCCCACCTTGCTGCAAGCCCAATCTGGTAGCTATATCTTTCAGAAATCTGTCAGTTGTGCTGTTAAATGAACACTTATGATAATGGACATTTATATCTCTTATCCAGCATACATTTTGTGCCCATGTTACTTCAGTGCTTTTCTCAAGTTGTCTTCAACATGAAGGAGTGCTGATTAATGATCTGAGGAAAAAAAGCAGCAGGAGTTTCTTGTCGTAATGCAATGAGATTCCATGATTTCCACGATCAATGTGACTACAATCACAGTTGTTTCTCTTGACTATATACCATTGTGCCACCACCTTGGATATATCTAATGGGCCAGGACCCACACAAGATTGGTTGTGGACTGGGAAACACTAGCTATTAGAATTATTTGGTGAATATGACTACGTCAGGTTCTTTCTTGACTAGTCTGAGGAACATTTTCTCTGAATTTTGGCACAAAGCCACAGATTTTACTGAGGACTTTACATAAGCAATGGGACTGTGTACATCTTTGGTGAAATGATGTCTAGGTTGATGTCAGTGGATCATCCATTTTGATTTTTTTTTGTAGCAGTTTGAAACAATTGAGTAGTTTGCTTTAAAAAGAAGTTAAGAGCCAACCACATTGCTGTGGTCAGGTCAGGTAACAGCATAAGGTTTCCTTACCATAAATCAAACTTATTTCGTTGATGGACTACTTTTCAAGTGAATTATTTATTAAGGACTCTCAATCTAAATTATATTGCTATAAAATACTCATGATAATGCTGCAAGTAAAAGATTGTTTTAATAATGCTTTCAAGAAAACAGATAATTATTTAGAGTAACAATTTGAGGACAGTTCTCGAGACATGAAGTGGGACCTTTCGGCCCTTCCCATCAGCAGAATCTTCCAGTCCTGCCAAAGTTGAGACTTGCTGCGGGTTCCATGGTGACAGGATGGGGAGGCCATGTCACTTACCATTAACTTTGGCAGAACCCGAGGATCCTACGAGTTGTCAATTGTAAGCAGCCTCCACTGTAGGAAAACTTGCTAGAAAATTCCAACCATGACTGGATTTGAATATTCAAGGCAATTTAACATTTCAGAAGGACAGGAAGAAAGAAAAGAAGGTGGGGTGGCTCTGTTAATAAAGTATGAGATCAGTACAATAGTGAGAAATGATCTTGGTTTGGCAGGTCAATATGTAGAAACAGTTTGCACAGAGTCAATGATGGGAGTTACTTATAGGCCTCTGACAGTAGTTTCACTGCAGGTCAAAGCATATGTCAAGAAATAATGGGGATTTGTAAATAAAGTACTGCAATAGTAATTGGAAATTTTAATCTTCCCCCTGAATTCATAAATATATATGTTAATGTATTTAGTACATACATTAACTGTAGATTAAATATAAATTTATACATGTTTTAATGTCTTAATTAAATATATTTAATTAAGTTCCTAGAATGTACTCAGGACAGTTTCTCAGAACAATAAGTTCTGGAACCGACAAAGGAGTATGTTATTTTAGATCTGGTCAGATGTAAGGAGAGAGGATTAGTTAATGACATCATAGTAAACAATTATTGAGGTAAGAGTGATCACTAACATTTCACAATTTCACTTTTAGCTTGAAGATGAGAAATTTGGGTCTGAAACTACAGTCTTAAATAAAGACAACTCCGTGGGTAAGAAGACAGAGTTGGTTAAAGTGGAATAGGTACAGTAAGAAGTCTCACAACACCAGGTTAAAGTCCAACAGGTTTATTTGGTATTATGAGCTTTCAGAGCGCTGCTCCTTCATCAGGTAAATGCGACTTTGTTGTGAGACTTCTTACTGTGCCCATTTCCATCCAATGCCAGCATCTCCACATCAAAGTGGAATGGGAAATAGGTTAAAAGTTATCCAGCAGAGAACAAAGAACAAAGAACAAAACAGCACAAGAAACAGGCCCTTCGGCCCAACGAGCCTGCGCCGCCACCCTGATGTTCCCGCCTCTACCCGTGATCCCTGTCTATGTTTATAGATAGAACATAGAACATAGAACATTACAGCACAGAACAGGCCCTTCGGCCTTCGATGTTGTGCCGACCAAAATAAAAAGCAATGCCCCTCCAAACTAAACCATTCCCTTCTCTTCCATATACTTATCAATTAACCTCTTAAACGCCACCAAACTTGGCGCATCTACAACAGCTGCAGGCAGGGCATTCCACTCCCTAATCACTCTTTGAGTAAAGAACCTACCTCTGATATCCGTCCTATAACTCATACCCCTTAATTTAAAGCTGTGTCCCCTCGTGCTAGCTTTCTCCATCCTAGGAAAAAGGCTATCACTGTCCACCCTATCTAAACCTCTAATCATCTTATATGCTTCAATAAGATCCCCTCTTAGCCGCCTCCTTTCTAACGAAAACAACCTCAAATCCCTCAACCTCTCTTCATAAGACCTGCCCTCCATACCAGGCAACATCCTGGTAAACCTCCTCTGTACCCTCTCCAATGCCTCCACATCTTTCTTATAATGTGGGGACCAGAACTGCACACAATACTCCAAGTGCGGCCGCACTAGAGTTTTGTACAGTTGCAACATGATGCTGCGGCTCCTAAATTCAATCCCCCTACCAATAAAAGCTAAGACTCCATATGCCTTCTTAACAACTTTATCCACTTGACTGCCTACTTTCAGGGATCTATTGACACATACACCAAGATCCTTCTGTTCCTCAACACTATTAAGAGCCCTACCATTAGCCCTATACTCTACACATTTATTGTTCCTGCCAAAGTGCATTACCTCACACTTTTCCACATTAAACTCCATTTGCCACCTCTCGGCCCAGCTCTGCAACTTGTCCAAGTCACTCTGTAAACTATAACACCCCTCTTCACTATCTACCACTCCACCGACTTTAGTGTCATCTGCAAATTTACTGATCCATCCCTCAATACCCTCATCCAGATCATTTATAAAAATTACAAACAGCAGGGGCCCCAAAACAGACCCCTGAGGCACACCACTCGTCACCGAACTCCACGATGAATATCTCCCATCAACCACCACCCTCTGTCTTCTATCTGCCAGCCAATTCCTAATCCAATTAGCTAAATCACCCTCTATTCCACACATCTTCATTTTCTGTAGAAGTCTACCATGGGCCACCTTATCAAACGCCTTACTAAAGTCCATATATACTACATCAACCGCCTTACCCCCATCCACCTCTCTGGTCACTTTCTCAAAAAACTCAATGAGGTTAGTAAGGCATGACCTACCCTTCACGAAACCATGCTGACTATTCCCAATCAATTCATTTCTCTCTAAATAACTATAAATCCTATCCCTAATAATTCTCTCCAATACCTTGCCCACAACAGAAGTAAGACTCACTGGCCTATAATTCCCTGGAAGGTCTCTCTTCCCCTTCTTAAACAATGGGACCACATTCGCTATCCTCCAGTCCTCCGGAACCACACCCGTAACCAACGAGGACCTGAAGATCAGCGCCAGAGGCTCTGCAATCTCCTCTCTTGCCTCCCAGAGAATCCTAGGGTAAATCCCGTCCGGCCCAGGGGACTTATCCAACTTCAAACCCTCGAGAATTTCTAACACATCCTCCCTATCTACTACAATACTCCCAATTTGCAACCCTGTACCTCAGTGTTCTCCATAGCTACATTTCCAGCACTCTGCGTGAATACCGAAGAGAAATATTTATTCAGTGCCTCACCAATCTCTTCAGGCTCCACGCACAACTTCCCACTGCTGTCTATGACTGGCCCTAATCTTGCCCTAACCAATCTTCTATTCTATGGATTATAGATCTATGGATTAAAAACCAAATTTGAGACAATTAGGGAGAATTTGTTCTGCCAATTAGCCTAAGAGCACATTTTTGGGATGTGGGAGGAAACCGGAGCATCCGGAGAAAACCCACGCAAGCACAGGGAGAATGCACAAACTCCCACAGACACAGGCCCAAATCCATGTATCTGCACAGCACAGCGATAGTCAATGAGCTGTCATGTTGCCCATCAAATGGTTCAGATCAAGCGTACACTAACGACATGAAGCACTAGGATACTCTCGAAAAATCCAAGAGCAGCCCTCTCACGACCCATCGCATGTATGCCCCTTGTTAGAAAACAAGGCGGACCAAAGCACTTGTAGGATAAAAACAAGTACATCAATATCATTGTCTATTTACACACTTCCCAGGGACTCCCAAGGCTCACGACCCCTATTTAGCATCTTACTATTCAAGGGTACCCAACTTGATTGATAGGTGACTATTGGTACATCATGGTCCCCTCTACCATCAAAGACAGTCTGTGGCACATGCTCATTATGTCAATAGAGTTGGGCTTATCACTCCTCTGTGCTATGTCTCTCGAAAGAAACACAAGCCTGGGCAAAACATGGGTTGCCCAAACTTCAAAGTTCCCCTCTTGACCATCCTGATTGAATCCAAAGGAATGCAAAGCATTGTGTCCAGAACTGAATTAGTTTCAGGAGGTTTCAATAAGATGATACATTTAGGCATTGGTCTGTCATTGGGCCCCACCCCTGATTTTTTGTCAAAGTTTTATTCCTTTAGTCTACAACTCTCCCAAGGTATCTAGAAGGCTAAAAGCTGGCACTTTGGTTGATGAGTGCCAGTGCTTGTCCATACGCAGGTGTGCCAGACAAAACCTCCCCCAAATTCATCTGAAGGTTTAGTGAGGTATCCAGTTTCTACGTGTTGATATGAAAACTTACTAATGGAGAAGCTGTGCACTGACAGAGAGAGGCTTACATATTTGCCTTTTTCACGTTACTGCCAGCTATTACAGCAGCCTGAAAAGAGAAGCAACTAGAGCACAACAATGGAAAACATGCTAACCTCTTCAACCACACATTAATCACATCACATCAAACTGAAGCAGTGGGAGACACCTGAGGAAATACTTCACATTCTCAAATTGGTATCAAATTGAAAGAAAAGATATAGACTGCTGTAAAGATTAGTGATAGCTCAGAAAATTGGGAGCAAACTAGAAACCAGCAAAGGATAACTAAAAATATAACAATTATTTTGGATATACAATTTAGAAACTTCAAAGACAACTTTGAAAAACACAGACAGAAAGAAATATTTTATCAAGGCTGAAGCTAATGCTGATTTCAGAAGAGGTACAATTCAATAGGCAATAATACTCAGTTCCGAAACAACTAAAATCTAAATCTAAGAAAATAATTCTCAGAGATCATCAATCTGATCCATCTTGTGTAAAACCTGGCATCAGTTCATTTTACTATGTTTTGGGGGAAAATAAATGATAAAAGTTGAGAATTTGATATAATTATGTATTGAGGTTTAAGAATGAATAATTAATAACTAACTAATAGAAAATGGTTGCAAATTCTTTTGCTGCAGAGAACCAGTCTTCTTCTTTGCTGCAATAGTTAGCAACAGACAAAATTCTAGTTGTAATTGACTTTCATACAACTTAAAGTCAGCAGAATTTCCAGCTATGCTTCGCACCTCACAAAGACTGCATTAACTTCAGCAATAACAAAATTTTGGATTCAGATAGCAAAGACCAGATAGAGATATGAATAGTAATGATACCAAGATAAGTTGGAAGCCTTTGCAGTGGATGCAACAGCAAATACATGACTAATATAAGATGTGCCTGTTTATGAATAAACTAGATGTTAAATCAAAAATGTACATACAAAGTACAACATAAATATGTGGATCTTTTCTGTAAACAGCAGAATATGTTCCAGAGGCCTTTCTCTGAAGTACTGCTCTCCTTGCATTTGTTTTTAACTTGCATTAAGTTGTTCTTTCTCTACACCCTAGCTATGACTGTAACATTACATTCTGCACTTTCTCATTTCCTTCTCTATGAATGGTATGTTTTGATGCATAGCACGCAAGAAACAATACTTTTCACTATGTGTTAATACATGTGACAAAAATAAATCAAATCAAATTGAATGAAGCAATCATAACCAGTTCTGAATCTCCTGTAATTATCTCATAAGAAGTCAGTGATAACATCATGTCAGACAAAATAAAAGTTAAAGCTAATAATCATCATGAACTTTATACATAATAATATAGCTGAAAAAATTGTTTGTTGTTAAAACTATCACTTTCTCATCAAATGTTCTCAATTTAGAAGAGTTATGTATCCTACAACTCATACAGATAACAGCTACTACTTGTCAGCTTGACAGAGCAGTCACTGATACATGGGTGAAAGCCATTCATGCCACCAATGTTTTTATACTCTCTGGCCAAATATTTGCATTTCTTCACAAGTCTTAATGAGAAACACAAAATTAATTAACTGGATGTGGTACAGGAATTTTAATTGATGATTTATGTAAGCTTTTTAAGAATATTCATGGGAATATAGACATGCACAGACAAATATAACACTATACAAAAAGAAAAATCTTCAATTTTTAACACTGGAAAAAAGCACACCCTCAAAATACTATTGCATGTTCCAGCAGTTATTCAAACACTATGTAAAGTGACCTTCAACTTGACATATTTAACTTAATTGATCAGAACTGAAAATGCACAGGGGAATCCATCTAGATTCCTTCCTAGAAAGGTCAACAGATCAAACTTTTCATTATCTGGTTAACTTCTTCTTCACCTTTGTTGACTCAATTGTTTACAGTTTTGCTATTTTGAAGTATTTAGGATGTTCCTATATGGATCACAATTCTAGATAATAGCAAGGAAAACTATACCAACCTTGGTTAGGACAATATTCTTAGTTGGCCAGGTTGCCAAAACTACACTGTGTAACTAAAGCTATGCATTTTTATCTTTCATTTTCAAAAAAATCCTGGGAAATTTCTAATGTTTATTTTACCTCTCATTATCATGAAATAAATTGAGCAACTTCAAACAAGTTTAATTGTAAATTAGAACAACATTGAAAAATAATTATCCTGCGATTCATTTTCAGAATATTTTCTATATTTGAATATGTAAATGATAGAAAGTTACAATAACAATCATAATGCAGGAAGAAAATAAAATTGCAGTGTTTTAGGAAAATGAAAGCCATATTTGCAGTACAAACTGGGATAACACAACAGGAAAGATATTGGGGGTCATTTTATTAGAATTTGGCCACGTTGGTTCCGGCAGGACAATTGGCAGAAAAGTCAATTTTCTCTTTGAATCTTACCACGCTCTGTCAAAAATAAACAGTTGGACATGTTTCATGCTGTTTGCAAGGGGGCAAGGTCTAAACATGCTGGCAAAACCCAGCTGCACTGAGATAGGGGTACCAGGTTTAAAGGGCGTCCCAATAGAACATGAATAAACCTCCCCCTTAGATCATCATGGAGGTTTTCAGGGATACCCCCATCTAATTAGAGTCAGAACTAGCATTTTCCCTCCATCAGAGCAGGCATTTCTCCTTCCCTCTGATCACAGCTAACATTTCTACCCCACTGCTCTCCAATTGGAACTGCCATCTCTGCGCACACTTTACCCACCCCTATCACAACAGGTAATGCCAATACCCCACCCCATCCCCTGATGCCCCCAAGTAAAAGGGTCTATGGTCACTGCTAGCACCCACCCATCCAACTCTCCTCCCCACCAAATGACCATAGCAAGCATTACTATCTTACATGTTTGCTCCTCCCCCAATACACAAGTGAATCCTGTAACCTTCCCCATGAGGGTCCCCATTGTGGTCTGCTCTGGCATTACCCCTGGCACAGGTTGACACTGCCAGGTTGGTACTACTAGGTTGGCAATGCTTAGCCATGTCTCTTTCCTCTGGGGGATACATATAACTTTACCAGATCCCCATGAAAGACTTGTGTACAGGGAATCCGTGTCATGTCAGTGCAGTTTGAATATACAATGGGGGGCTCAAAATATAGCAAGCAAATTTAATTATATTTAAATCAGTTCATACCCATTGTGGGCGTGAGCCCTATTAAGTCGCTGGCAAGAGTTGGCGAAAATCAGAAATCACAATCTCACCGACAAGATCCATGGCTTCTGGGTTTCACCACATCTTAGCCTCTGCTGCCATTATCATAGATGGTCCATTTCTTTGAAAAATAATGAAAAGCAGAATGGATGGAAAAAAATTGGAGATAAAGGAAAATATTTTAGTAGAATCAATAAAATTGCAGAACCATAAATTATATAGATCATTAAAAAGTACAAGTAAGACAAGAACAAATTTTATCTCTCATTTTTGTACTTGTTGTATTTTTTCATATATTTCTTTTGTTCCATGCACAATCTCACATACTTCAACAGTGTGTTTTATTTCTTATATACAAGCAAATTAGTAATTATTAAAGTAGACACATACCTTTACCTTGCCTAATCCAATTATTGCAATGTCCCAATAACCTGTCTTTCATTACTGTACAATAAAGTTGGTATAGAGGAAATTAAATATTGTCTCTGTATATTAATTCTGTAAGAAATCATTTTCACTTTACTTAAAATTTATTTTACATTTTCCCTTCTTTTACACTTTCCCCTGAACCATGTACATTCCATAGCCTAAGAATTTATTATGTTGATGGCACAGAGCCAAAAGCAGATTCCTGAACTGCAAGTGCTGCTCTTCCCATTTTTGTTTTAGTTAGATTAGCAATGCTGCCTCAAAGCGCCAGAGACCCGGTTTCAATTCCAGTGTCGGGTCACTATCCGTGAGAAACTTGTACATTCTTTATGTGCCTGAGTGGGTTTCCTCTAAAGCTCTGGTTTCCTCTCACAGTCCAAAGATGTGCAGGTTAGGTGGATTGGCCGTGTTAAATTGCTCCTTAGTGTCAAGGGAGAAGTGGAATAAATACAGGAGTTGCAGGGATAGGATAAGTTAGGCCAGGTTGGACTGTTGTCACTACAGGCTCGATGGACCAAATGGCCTCCTTCTGCTTACTAGAGATTCTATGATTCTAAGTGCTGCCTAGTAGCTGTCTAGAAAGTCAATATAATGGAGATGTTCCAGTTGCAGCCCTTAAACCACAAGATAGAAATAAATTCTGATCTCTCTTTAAATGTAGAATAAATGCTCTATTCTATCATAGTGTACCTATCAGCAATTGAATTGCTACAGACAGTTACAAGCATTCACTCGGGAACTGTGCATAGAGCCCGAGGGAATGGCGGAGATCCTGAATGAATACTTTGCATCGGTATTCACGAAGGAGAGGGGTTTGTTACAGCTCCTGTCTCCGAGGGAGCTGTGGACCAGTTGAGGGAAATATCCATACCAAGGGAGGAAGTGTTAGAGCTTCTAGGTGGCAATAAAACTGATAAATCTCCAGGGCCTGATGACATTTATCCCAGGCTGCTTAGGGAGGTGCGAGGTGAAATTGTTGGGCCTCTGACGCAAATCTTTGTCTCTTCTTTGGACACAGGTGAGGTCCCAGAGGACTGGAGAACAGCTAATGTTGATCAATTTTTAATAAAGGTAGTAGGGATAACCTTGGGAATTATAGGCCAGTGAGTTTGACGTCAGTGGTAGGGAAATTGTTGGAGAGGATTCTTAGAGATAGGATGTATAGGCACTTAGAGTGTTGTGATCTGATTAGGGATACACAGCATGGATTTGTTAAGGAGAGGTCATGCCTTACAAATCTGGTAGAATTTTTTGAGGAGGTGACGAAAACGGTGGACGAAGGGTGAGTTGTTGATGTCGTCTATATGGATTTTAGTAAGGTGTTTGACAAAGCCCCTCATGGGAGGTTAGTTGAGAAGGTCAAGGCTCATGGGATACAAGGACAAGTAGCTAGATGGATAAGTAATTGGCTTAGTAATAGGAGACAGAGAGTAATAGTGGAACGGTATTTTTCTAGCTGGAGGTTGGTCACTAGTGGTGTGCCGCAGAGCTCGGTACTGGGACCTCTTCTATTTGTAATATATATAAATGACTTGGAAGAAGGAGTGAGTGGAGTGATCAGCAAGTTTGCAGACGATATAAAGATTGCTGGATTTGCGGATAGTGAGGAACATTGTCAGGTGATGCAGCAGGACATAAATAGGCTGGTAGCTTGGGCAGATAGATGGTAGATGGAATTCAATCCTGATAAATGTGACGAGATGCATTTTGGGATAAAGAATGTAGTGGGGAGGTATATGATAAAGGGTAGACCTATTAAGAGTATAGAAACGCAGAGGGACCTGGGGGTGCAGATGAACAAGTCTCTGAAGGTGGCAGAGCAAGTGGAGAAGGTTGTGAAGAAAGCATATAGTATGTTAGCCTTTATAGGAAGGGGTATAGAGTACAAGAGCTGGCCTTTAATGTTGCAGTTGTATAAAACATTAGTTAGACCTCATTTGGAATACTGCGTCCAGTTCTGGTCGCCTTACTACCGGAAGGACGTGGAGACTCTGGAGAGAGTGCAGAGGAGGTTTACCAGGATGCTGCCTGGTATGGAAGGTCTGAGTTACGAGGAGAGGTTAGGCAAATTGGGACTGTTTTCCTTAGAAAGACGTAGACTTAGAGGAGATCTCATAGAGGTGTACAGTATTCTGAGGGGTATAGTTAGAGTAAACAGGGCTAAGCTTTTTCCTAGGATGGACTCGAATAACACAAGGGATCACGGGCTTAGCGTGAGGGAGGTAAGATATAATTTGGACACTAGAGAGAGTTTTTTCACACAGAGGATGGTGGGGGTATGGAATGTGCTGCCAAGTAAAGTGGTGGAGGCAGGTACTCTGGAGTTATTTAAGAGATACTTAGATGGGCACATGAACAGAATGGGAATGGAGGGGTATAGAAAACTGATTTAAAATAGGGATCATGAGCCTTGGGAGTCCCTGGGAAGTGTGTAAATAGATGATGATATTGATGTACTTGTTTTTATCCTACAGGTGCTTTGGTCCACCTTGTTGTCTAACGAGGGGCATACACGCGATGGGTCGTGAGAGGGCTGCTCTTGGATTTTTTTTTCGAGAGTATCCTAGTGCTTCACGTCGTTAGTGTACGCTTGACCTGGACCATTTGATGGGCAACACGACAGCTCAGTGACTATCGCTGTGCTGTGCAGATACATGGATTTGGGCCTGTGTCTGTGAGAGTTTGCGCATTCTCCCCGTGCTTGCGTGGGTTTTCTCCGGGTGCTCCGGTTTCCTCCCACATCCCAAAGATGTGCTCTTAGGCAAATTGGCAAAACAAATTCTCCCTAAATTGTCTCAAATTTGGTTTTTAATCCATAGACCTGTAAACATAGACAGGGATCACGGGTAGAGATGGGAACATCGGGGGTGGCGGCGCGGTCTTGTTGGGCCGAAGGGCCTGTTCCCATGCTGCTTTGTTCTTTGTTCTTTGTTAATTTCTCGTGGTACTATGGGAGCTGCAAGTTTCTTGCAAAAATAGATGACTAAATGCATCCGCGTTTGCTGTGTATTCCAGGCCAGTGCTTGAAGGTGTATTCATAGAAGGATTAACACCCAATGTTGATTCTGGCCTTGCAATTGGTGTGATATCTTTGTCTTATTTAAAAAGACCTAAAAGTAGTTTGTGATCAAAAACAATGGTAAAATGCCTGTTGTACAAATACTGATGGAATTTATTGATGAAAGCTATTGATAATTGTCTTTTCTCAATTTGTAAGTAGACTTTTTCAGCTTCAGAAAGGTTCCTTCAGATATAGCCTATTGGTCTTTCAGATTCAATCTCATAGAACAACAAGGGCCAATACCATATGGAAGAGGCATCACAAGTTAACAGCAATTCCTTAGAAGGGCCTAAAAGCATCAATATACTGAATGAATGTAACATTGCATCATTCTTCATTGGTGCTTCCTTAGCAGCATTTGCAAGAGGGGACAATAATAGAACATAGAACCCTACAGTGCAGAAACAGGATCTTCAGCCCATCGAGTCTGCAATGAATACAATCCCATCCAGGCTCTATCCTATATCCCTACACATTTACTCTTTAATCCCTCTATCCTACACATGCCAGGGAACTAAGGGCAATTTTAGCATGGCCAATCAACCTAACCCGCACATCTTTGGACTGTAGGAGGAAACCGGAGCACCCAGAGGAAACCCACACAGACACGAGGAGAATGTGCAACTTTACACAGACGGTGACCCAAGCCAGGAATTGAACCCAGGTCCCTGGAGCTATGAAGCAGCTAACCACTATGCTATCGTGCCACATGGTACCGAATGTTCTATGAAATATTGACAAATTTGTAGAAAACGACAAATTTGTAGAAAACACCAAATTCACCATTCCTAAGAATAACTTGAGCTCAATTGTGTTTTGAAGCTGGTGCCTCCTTCATTGCTTGGATCTTGTCTTCCATGGGGTGTAATCATTGTGCACCTACATGATACCCCAGATAAGCTACCTCAGAGGCTTGAAAAGTACATTTCTCCTTCTTGAGGTGAACTTTGTATGTGTTTATTGTGACAGAACCCCAGGAAGTATTGTCTAATTCAAGTTGCTGATATGCATAACTCATATCTAGTTTTGTACAAGATTGACCTCTGGCCAGCTTTGCATAAAGATTCTCAATCTTTGAGATTGGATACTTATCTAACTTGGCAGGCACTGTTAATTTGCAGTCTCCATAAATGCAGTGTCAGGCTTTATCTTGGGGATTATGGGTTCTACCCATTCCACGAGTTGAACAGGTTGAAAAATACATAGTTCTTCCAATCTCTTCAATTCTGTATCCAACTATTCTCACAAGGCATATGGTACTGGTTTTGCTCGAAAAGAAAAATGAGGCATTGCCTCTGGATCTTCATATATCTTCGCCTGGATGGTCTTTTATTTTACCAAACTCATCACAAAAAATGTTCTCATACTTCTCTATTCAATCAGGCAGTCCCCCTTTCCATACTTGGAAGATCTTCATCCAGTTTTGATTACCATGAGCCAATCACAGCCTAAAAGAAGAGGTACTTGGCCTGATGCTGTAGGAACTGGAAGCTGAGTGGACTGCTGACAATAGTTTATAGGTACTGTAGTAGTAGCCATTATCTTTAAGGTTTCTTCTATATAGGTTGTTAGTTTTGCTATGACACCCCTCAAACTCAATTCTAGACTCCTTCAAATATTGAAATGTGTTTCCAAATACTGTGGCAGAGGCTCCCCTATCAACTTTCATCTTTAATATTCTACCGTTTATCAAAAGCATTACAGTGATGGGGGCTACCTTGTCTGCTTTCTAATTGAATGTTTAAATCCTTAGTAGTGGACTCTTCTATATTATATTATGCACGTGCAATGTATTATTCTGTCACTGGGTAGACGAGATTTACTTTTACATCTGTGCCTTAACTAACCTGTCCAAGGGCAGAAAAACCGTTCAGCCTCTTTCTACCTGCAGGCTTCAGGGAACTGATTATCCCTGCATCAGTAACATTCTACTTCAATCCTGAACATTTTTCACTCTATTTGAAGCTGCATTTTCTTCTTAATATTACATCTTCATTTTTAGTGTCACTGTTGATTGCAGCTTGCCATGCTAACTGGTGAGCCAAACTATTTTACGCACTCCAAAGCACCTGTGTGCCCTTCTCAGTGCTCTCCATCACCAGGGTCAAATTTATAGCTGCCTCTGTTACTAACTTCTTTTGAATGGCCTCATCATTTACCCCACAGACTAAATGATCCCACAGTATTTTGTTGAGTGGCTCTGAACTCGCAGCACTCTGAAATCTGTCTTAACGTGATAATATAAGTTGCAATAGCTTCCTCAGGGACTCTCCTGGTGCAGTTCATTTAAATTGCTGAAATGTTACCATTGGCTTTGCGTGGTAGTCCATGTTCACCAATTGAACTATCTCAGTGAATGACTTGGAGTCAGGCACACTTGGGGATGTAAGGCTGTGTATTAAATGATAGGCCTGAGCCCACACATGCTCAGAAGGATTCCTTTTTCTTCTCTCCCTCCTCTGTTCTACTGGCCTGAAAATAGTAGCCCAAACGTTCAATGTATTGTGTCCAATGCTCTACAAAGGCATCAAAAGGATTATCTGTCCAAAATGGGGCATATCTGCAAACAATCTTCTGTTTCTCAACTTGAAATGAACTTCAACATGACTTTATACTCACGATCTTGTGACCACTTTTTTTTGTTTTGGCCAATGTAATAATTCCAGTTCACCAGTTAGGTGATTAAGAACTGCAATGTTATTTACATCGGCTTGCAGCCAGTCAGCTCGCAAGAAGGTTCTTGAACAAGACCCAAGCTCATTAGGGTGATCATCCATCTTGCTCCCCAATTGTATCCGCAGGTCATGTGATTCTTACTCTGCAGATGGAATCTTAAAGGGATAATTACTTATATCTATTTCTAAATTGGTAGCAAAACCAGAGGCAGCATATATATATATATAATTTGCATGCTGTTTCTTTGGACATCTAGAACATAGAATAGAACACAGAAAAACTACAGCACAAACAGGCCATTCGGCCCACAAGTTGCGCCGATCATATCCATACCTACTAAGCTTACCTATAACCCTCAATTCTAATAAGTTCCATGTATTCATCCAGAAATCTCTTGAAAGACCCTATTGAATTTGCCTCCACCACCACTGATAGTGGCCAATTCCACTCACCCATCACCTTCTGAGTAAAAAATGTACCCATAATGTCTTCTCCATATCTACTCCCCAGCACCTTAAACTTGTGTCCTCTCATAGCAACTATTCCAGCCCTCGGAAAAAGCCTCTGAGAAGCCACCCGATCTATACCTCTCAACATTTTATACACTTCTTTCAGTCACCTCTCATCCTTCGTCTCTCTAAGGAGAAAAGACCAAGCTTCTTCGACCTATCATCATAAGGCATGCCACCCAATCCAGACAACATCTTTGTGAATCTCCTCTACACCCTTTCAATAGTGACAGTTCATCTAGTGACAGCTCCTTTTTGAACAGTTAGTTAAAAATGACTGTCATTCAAAATTTACATATTGAGTTAAATAATTCACTGTTTTACAGCAATTAAAAAAAGCTTTTGGATATGGGAATTACTGGCAAGACGAGAATTTATTGTCCATCCCTAATTGTTCTTTGTCAGAAAGCTACCTGATTCCTAATTGTTCTTAATCACTCAAGTGGATAGAGCCCTGAAGAAGGCTTATAGTATGTTAGCGTTTATTAACAGGGGGATTGAGTTTAAGAGCCAGGGGGTTATGCTGCAACTACATCAGACATTGGCCAGACCACATTTGGAATATTGTGTTCAGTTCTGGTCACCTCATTATGAGAAAAATGTGAAAGCATTGGAGAGAGTGCAGAGGAGATTCACCAGGATGCTGCCTGGTTTGGAGAGTAGGTCTTATGAGGGAAGATTGAGGGAGCTGGGAGTTTTCTCTTTGGAGTGGAGGAGGATAAGAGACAACTTAATAGGTTTATAAGATGATGAGAGGAATTGATAGAATAGACATGCAGAGACTATTTCCTCGGGTGGATGTAGCTGTTACTAGGGGGCATAACTATGAGGTTCATGATGGGAGATAGAGGGATGTCCGAGGTAGATTCTTCACGCAAAGAGTGTATTAGAGAATATTTCTAAGTCTTACTACTCGTGGTTCCCCAGGATGACAAGAGTGGTTGGGGTGTGGAATAGACTGCTTGCTGTGATAGTGGAGTCACTTTAGGAACTTTCAAACGGTTATTGGATAGGCACATGGAGCACTCCAGAATTATAAGGAAAGGATAGCTTGATCTTGGGGTTGGAAATAGTTCGGCACAACACTGAGGGCTAAAGGGCCTGTATTGTGCTATAATGTTCTATGTTCTAGGTGGTGGTGAGTCACCTTCTTCAACAATTGCAGTCCATGTGGTGAAGGTACTTCTACAGTGCAATTAAATAGCAGGTTCCAGGATTTTGATAAAGTTATGATAAAGGAACAATTTGGAAATATCAGATGTTATGTGACTTGGACGGGAGATTGGAGATAACAGTATTCCCATGTCTTTGGTGTCCTTGTTCAAGATGATAGATATCACGGGCATGATTCTCCTGCTATTCAAGTCTTAAAGACAGTAAGAAGTCTGACAACACCAGGTTTAAGTCTAACCGATTTATTTGATAGTAAACTCACAAGCTTTCGAGGTTTCCCTCGCGCACATGAGCACGGCCTCAACTGAGATCTTGGGTTTATGTTGCACTATCTGTAACCCCCATAATTGCCTGGGCTTGTAAAATCTCACTTACTGTCCTGTCTGGAGACAATACACATCTCTTTAACTTATGCTAATACTATCTCCGCTCACATTGTCTGCATCTTTAAGACTTGAATAGCAGCTTAGCTGTAAAGATTTGCATTCCAATCAGTATTCTGTAAACTGTGACTTTATGTCCCCTTCTCTAATCAGAACTTTCCACACACTGATGAAGTAACACCGTTTCTGAAAGCTTGTGAGATTCTCTAACCTGATATTGTGAGACTTCTTACAGCAGTTAGAATGGCATGGAGCTCTCAGCTCTGGTCGTTCTGATGATAGGTCATTAAATTGAAAAGTTGGTTCTGTTACACATTTCATAAATGCTGGCTGATTTTTTGAGTATTTCCAGCATTTTCTCTTTTTTATTCCAGATCATCAGCATCCACAGTATTTTGCTTTAATCTCCTGGGGATGCTAATGGTGCTACATCCGAATCACCACAATAGTTTCTGACAGCTGTAAGCAATGAGCATGTTTACATTTTCTGTCAGTAGAGATGGTAATTAGGTTGTTCTGTCAATGAAGCTTCAATATTCAACTATTTGTTTTGGTGAAATTAAGTCAGTTATAATGACAAAAGACACTGGAGTTGATTTTTACTATTGGGTTGTCAACTGGCAGAACTTGCCATGCATTCCAGCAGTGAAAAAGCAGCTGTTGTATTGAGCTATATCTCATTTATATTAAACAGAGAGATGACTAATTGCATATTTATTGTTACCTTTTGTTGTGAGTTTTATAAACTTCAGAATGCGCATTGAGCTCAGAGAAAAAAGTGAGCTTAATTTTAACTTGTCATGATTTTTACTAGTGGCAATGACACATTTAAAATAGTGATGCATTGCTTAATGACTTGAGAAGTTGCTGCTATTTTAAAATTACCTTGCAACTGAGCAAAGTGTGTCTATGTTTTAAGTGGTGGACCTAAGTTACATACATAAAATCCTGGTTGCCATTTTAGCAGAGAATGGATTAAAAATTTCCAAAGTGCAAATTAAGGTAATATAAATAGAAAGTTAAACATTATATATTTTGCAATAATTGATTAAACCTATTATCTAATAGCTAATTATACCTAATTATAACATTTTACCAAAATATCCTCTAAATACTTTGACTTGAAGGCTTCAACTGTTCAAAAGCTTGAATTTCCTTACAGATCCTACTGTCTGAGCATGTGTATTTCCCAATCAAATTTCACCAGTCCAATAAATGAAACTGGCTTTTAACGCTGTTTGATTGTTTTCAAAATGATTTTTAGAAACTAGACAAAAAGATTTAATCGTATTATGTAGACATATTTCTTCAAGAGTATTTCAAAAGCAGATAGACTGCCACTGTGTGATCGAGAAGTATACAGAAATAGAGATCTACATTAAAAAATAGAAAGTATTATACACCTATGCTGATCAGACGATTTGGTTTGTCACACTGACCAACAGTACTTCTGAACCTGTGGGCTGCAAGGACTAAGCATAATTTCTATAAGGTGCACTGACCCTGATACCTTAAAAATCTTTCCAATACTTGTAAGAGATAGAAACCAGGCCTATTCAAAAGGAAGGCTACCAGAAGCAGTTTCATTTGTGCTGGCTGCTACTGTAAGACCGCATGACTCTTCAAAGAATCCACCATAAGAACCTGTCACTCAACTTTATCTCACTCAGGAGCACTTCGTAGAAGTCAAAGACAATAAGCTCAAACAAGTTGATTGGCAAAAAGAGCAGACATGTTCAGAAATAGTTGTATCTATAATGAATGAGATTTCTTTTCACTGAACTTTATTATGGAAATTAAACATGGCTTAAATACATAGATACTAGAGTAAAATATGTTATTGAAAATCTGAAATGAAACAGAAATTGCTGAAAGTTGCATCTGTGGTGAGAGAAACAGAGTTAATGTTTTCGGTTGACATCTTTTCATAATAACATCGATACAAAAGAGTTTGGAATTTATTTCTGTATGCTTGCAACTTTTATGAGTGAGATGAAAGCAGGGACATTGGGAGAGGTGAGGGACTTTGTGAAGATGTGAGTGGAGAAGAGACACGTGTGAAGTGCCTTTAATTTATTATATGAGTCTTTATTCATTGAAAAGTTATGAATTCTTCTTTGGCTATTAGGCATTCCAATCCTCTTCTCTTTCCTGTGCATGTTCCTCATACCGTGGAGAAGGAAGTACTGTTCTCCATCTTCCTGATCAACCTCATCCATTTCTGAAAGAAGCACACTCATTTTTGTGATTATGTAACAATAACAGTAACCAATGATGCTTTGGAGATATTTGGTGGATTATAACACAAGGTTCCACCATGCTTATTCAGGCATCCTAAATTAGATTTAAGATACCTAAATTACTCAATGACACTGGTTGAATGGTGCTCAATGTATCTATTTTTTCCTCCTGTTTACAGAAGTTTTGCTGATGTCATTGGGCAGTATGTAGGGGATAACCTTTCTAATCAATTGTTCCATATCATGAGAACTAGGACAATAGATTGCAAGAAATCTCACAACACCAGGTTAAAGTCCAACAGGTTTATTTGGTAGCAAAAGTCACTAGCACTCGCTGCCCCTTCATCAGGTCAGTGAGATTTCAGTTCACAAACAGGGCACATAAAGACACAAACTCAATTTACAAAATAATGATTGGAATGCGAGTCTTTACAGGTAATCAAATCTTAAAGGTACAGACAATGTGAGCGAGAGAGAGTTAAGCACAGGTTAAAGAGATGTGTATTGTCTCCAGACAGGACAGTTAGTGAGATTTTGCAAGTCATGGGGGTTACAGGTAGTGTGACATGAACCCAAGATCCTGGTTGAGGCTGTCCTCATGTGCGCGGAACTTGGCTATCAGTCTCTGCTCAGCAACTCCACACTGTCATGTCTTGTAAAGACCAGCTTGGAGAATGCTTACGTGAAGATTAGAGGCTAAATGCCTGTGACTGTTGAAGTATTTCCCAACAGGAAGGTGATTGTCGAGCAGTGTTTATTCATCCATTGTTGTAGCGTCTGCATGGTCTCCCCCACATACCATGCCTCAGGACATCCTTTCCTGAGCATATTAGATAGACGATGTTGGCCGAGATGCAACTGTATGTACCACATAATAGATTGTCACATGATGAAAAAATCATGACAGCTTCTTTGATATCAGACATTCACATACAGATAGATGGATAGTATTATTAACAGCTGAGCATTAATAGAATGAAATAAAGTCTATTCTCAAAATGGGAACTTTGAATGTCAGATGGACAGTTCCTCTCCATCAACTGGTTCTCTGGGAACACTTCCATTGTAGAATTGGAAAACTATCTATTTGATTCATTGGAAAGGATATGAATTATGCAGTCCTTTTAAACAAAGTTTCAGTGATTTTTTGATATAATAGCAAAAATTTAAATTATTCAATAAAGATTAGTTAACATGGGTTATAGTTATCAGTAAGAAATTTTATAAAAATGCATTTTAAATGTATTTACTAGATTTTATACTGAAAAAAGGTTCTGAACAATTGAGTAAAGAATTGTTCAACTTTGAAGAGAGATCTTATGTGGACTGAATTGGAAGAAGGAAATGAAACAGATATGCATAAATTGGCTTACCTATTTTGTTTTTCTTCCATCTTTCTCTGAGATGTTCAATTCATTCTTACATTAGAACTGTGACCACACTTCAAAATTACTTTGTGATCCATTAAATATTTGAGCTGTCTTATCATAAAAATTCAAGCCTTTCTATGGAGGAAGACCATCTAATATGTATGTAAAATACTTCCAAATATCAATGAGTATATATGTTATTTAGTTATTTATTATAATAACGTTTCAAGGTCATTTTCCTCTTCCATTACAGACTCTCTGTAACAAGCAATTCCTGTGGTTGAAAAGGCTTGCAACCATGTCTGAAACATTTGGGAGGCACACAACGATAGTCTTTTTCATCTGCTACATGGTCCCTGCTTGGTACCTCAAAAAATTGCATACCTAAGATTAAAAGTTTTCCTGCACTATTGTGGTATTAGATATCCACTAATGTTTCATAGAACAATTTATCATTTTCAAACAAAAATAAATATTAATGTGCAAAATTTTTCAAATGTATATATTAAAAATACAAGGATTACAATATTTAATCAGATTCTTCTTCAACCTATGTCCAGATCAGCTAAAGAATTAACAATACTGCTATAAAAATAGCATGAATGGTAGGAAAATAGGAAATGATCCATCTGCTAGGTTGCAGTGCTACTTAATTTCTAATTCATTTTTGTATAAATGCTTTAATTCCTAAATAATATATTTGTAGGAAACATCTACTTGGCTTTGCACCAGAAAGCAATTAAAGTGACTGCAGCAATGATGTACTATGTAACCCAGTTCATTTAATGCTTTTCACAATTTTCTCTCTGCCCTTCAGCAGTGAACAGGGGATCATGGAGTTAGGAGTTTCTCATCAAACTTTATTCAACATGAGCCAGGACAATTCAAAACTGGGAAAGTGGATCCTCACTTTGATCATATGCATGGATAATGCCATGGTCAGACTCAATAAATGCTCCCCACACCAAAAAAGGATATGAATCAACATTGTTTAAATAGTTTTTGCATTCAAAAATCCACATTAATTTCAACAAGTACTTGTGAAAGCTGAAAAAAGAATGTACAGCATTTTCAATATACTATATTAGAATGATTCCAATATTTAGTCAATGAGAGTACATTAAGGTACTATCATGTTTATATAGCCTTATGGAATTTTAGAGCACAGAAATCTACTTGGCCTAATGTGCTTGTGCCAGCCCTTTGAAATTAAATAACTAAATCCACTCTCCTGTTCCTAGTGTCTTGCAAAATTGTCCTTTTTAGTATCCAATTTCCCTTTGGATGATAAAGAGTATCCTAAATGGGACTTCAGCTCTGAACTGTCTTCATTCTTTGCAGAGCAGGTTTGCTGTTCTTATTTCCAGTGGAAGAAAACCTTCAATGGTCAGACCGGCCAACCACCCAGGATGTAACCATGATGCCTCCAGCCACGTATAAGGGAGCAACAAGCAATCCAATGAGCCTCAACCTCTGGCTCCGATGATGTTACAACAACCATTGAATATGTGCTGCAACTCCCAGTCAGCATGCCTAAATCAAAAAAGATTACAAAATCTAGTCACAGCTGTCCATTGCCAGCAGCTAAATGCAGAGGTGAGTATCCCTATAAATCTCATTCACGGGAATGGTCATCTTCCACATCAGAGGACAGTGCCATGATGCATGCGGCTATGGAAGGAGCAAAAAAAAAGAGACAAACATAACATTCATCCACTTCACAAGTTAGGGTTGCAACCACCAACCAGGCAACAGCTGAACCAAGTGCAAGTCAACACGAAACAATGGAAGAAAGTGATATAAATATACACAGATGTTAGAACACCCTCCAAACCTACAGAAAGATCCAGCAGCGATAGTCTCTACCACTCTTCTGACTGAAGGGTGATAAGGCCTTCAGACTACCTCAACCTTTGAGTTCAAGGACTTGAAGGGATGAGATGAAGTAATGATAATGTAGTAATGACAATGTTAATGTATCTTAGCAATAACAATTATAATCACTAATACATAGGATAAAGAATTGGAGGAAGTGTAGTGTACAGGTCGAGAACATACAGTGTTTATGAGGAAAAGGTATGGTAGCACCTACTCTGAGAACATATGACCAGTACTCAGTTGAATGTTGGACAGAGCCATATGCAGTAGCAAGTTTGGAGTTAGCTCTTAGCTTGTACTTTTACTGCATTATTGCAAATAGTTCTATGAATTAAAGATACAGATAACTTGAAGTTTAAATGCAAAATCCTATGGATGCTGGAATCTGAAACAAAAACAGAAAGTGCTAAAAAATCTCAGCAGGTCTACCAGCTGGGAAAGAGAAAAAAAGCCAACACTGAGTCTGAATGACATACTCTGATGAAGGGTCAAGACATGAAATGTTGGCTCTATTCTCTCTCCACAGATGCTGTCAGACCTGCTGAGATTTTCCTGGATTTTAATTTAAAGTTTACTAATTTATTTGTCACAAGTAGGCTTACATTGCAATGAAATTCCTGTGATCACACTCCGGTGCCTGTACACTGCAAGATAATTTAACGTGGCCAATGCACCTAATCAGCTCGTCTTTTGGGCTGTGGGAGGAAACCAGAGCAACTGGAGGAAACCTATGCAGACAGGGGCAGAACGTGCACACTCCGCATATACAAAGCCAGGGATTGAACCCAGGCCCCTGACACTGTGAAGCAGCAGTGCTAACCACTGTGCTCCTATGCTACATGTATATAAAGACTTCCTCAAACCTACCAAATTATAACAAACACTACAACATTGCTGTCAATGGAAATAGTTTCTCCCTACCTACTAGATAAATGACCCCGGTAAAATTGAACACTCTACGTAAATAGTCCCTCGATCTTTAGACTATGGGGAACAACCCCAGCTTCTCGACGTAACTTAAGTGTCTCCTCTCTGATACCCTCCTTTTCACGAGAGTATTAGCAAGTCCAGGGAAAAAAAAATAGCACGCTAAGTCATTAACTCAGTAACTTCCTCTTTTGCATGGATCCAGTATCCCTGTAAACGCAAATCAGACAGGAAATTTTGGGTGTTTATCGGTACGTGACCGATACCACAAGTAAAAGAAGGAGTATCCGCAGTTAAATGAAATATTTGAAGTGACTTAAGAGACGCCATTGACGCTGTAATAACTTGGAGGGGGGAGGGCAGCTGCCTTGACCCTGGGAAGAAAAGAGCACGTCTGAATGCCACTGTTGAAGCTGACGACAGTTGCCGGTGCTAAGATCACGCGAGGATGCTCCTGCCCTTCCAGCACTTTCGGTCGGCGTCGGTTTAACGGTCTCTGCGGGAGGCTTGCGCCTGCGCGCCTCTCAGGTTGTTGTCGGCGATTGGAGCGAGGCTACAGCGCGAACGAATGAAGTTGGAGCAACTTGGAAGCAGATTGGGATGCCGTGTGTTGATGGAAGTGAGTGCGTGTGAGGCGGACAAATCCGGGGAATACAAACACACAGACACACACACACATAGTGCTTCCCGGGACCCATACTTGTTCTTTCCTCCCCCTTCTAAATTTTGTGAGAGATGGGGGCGGATCCCCGCCGTCATTCTCAGCCGGTGTCAGCTGTTTACCCCATGAAGGGATTGAAATGCG
Organism: Sphyrna mokarran; assembly: GCA_024679065.1. Taxonomy (NCBI): domain Eukaryota; kingdom Metazoa; phylum Chordata; class Chondrichthyes; order Carcharhiniformes; family Carcharhinidae; genus Sphyrna; species Sphyrna mokarran. Next base: position 28,380,402 of record JAGIQG010000019.1, read on the forward strand.
TGTTTGCAGAGGACGATGGCGCGGGGGGGGGGAAAGAGAGGCATTGTCACCCCTGAGCATTTGTGAATAGTATGCATTTTAAAAGCAAACTGATACAGGCCTCTCTCCTCTCGCTCTTCGACTCGTCATTAATAACAAACATTAAGCGGGTTCCATGACTATGTCAAGGAAAGTTGCATGTTCCGTTGTCACCGCCAAGGCTCCGCCGGGCTGTTCCTCTGACAACTCTGCCTGGCTTCGGATCTAGTTTTGCACCCGCCCCTGTTGTTATACGTTTTTTTCTCTTTTGAAGCGTTAATTCTGCAGGCTGCTGCTTGCAGCAACGATGTCCAAGGTACTAAAAAAGAAAAGTCATTGGACGAGTAAAGTCCACGAAACTGTGATATGTAGAGATAAAGATGGGGAACTGAATGTGGAGATCAAAGGTGGCGCAGAGAATGGTCTGTTCTCGTATCTGGGAGAAATGAAACAGAACAAAATAATCTACCAGGATGGAAAACTGCATTCTGATGAGCTGCTGTTAGAAGTCAATGATACAGCAGTGTCTGGGCTCACGATCAGAGATGTATTGGCTGTAATCAAGCATTGCAAGGACCCAATTCGTTTAAAGTGTGTGAAACAAGGTACAGTAATCTTCCAAAAACGTTAACTGCCAGTTTCTTAATTGGGTTATATTTACCAGTATGGAAGCATGCCAATTTTTGTTAGCAATGTCTGACTGAATTAAAAATTGCGTTCCTCTAAATCTGATAAAGGACAATAATTGTAATGGCCAAAATTGTGCAAATATAAACTTTAGAATCTCGAGTGTGAAGAGATACTAATAAATATTCTCTTTTGTTTTGTATCAGTTTATTATTAAAGAATTATAGTTTGAGTATTGAAAAGTTTAAGAGGCAATATTTACTTCCATTCTTCCAAGTGGACAATACACTTAACTATTATAAAATTGCTGAAACCAGTTATCCTTTGCAGTACAAAAATCAAGTCTGATAGTACTGTAAAGTGTATGAATAGTCTTAGATGATTGGTTTGCCCAATCCTTGTGTTGTAGAGATGAGTGATGAAGCCAGTTCTTTGAAGTAAATCAGACTAGTAATGGACTGTTTACAGAGTTAAATCTTGATTTATTTTCTGTACAAAACATTATTGATACAATGTGATGAATATTCATCCTATTGATTAGCAATTGTTCTTATATCTCTTATCTATAGGGCATAGTGTTTATTTTCATGTTGCAATGGCATTGTTTACTTTCTGATTTGTTAGAATGTAAATAACACTTTTTGTGGGGCAATTGTAACTATTGAGCCCTCAAGGTAATCAAATATTTCATTAATTACTTGCTCAGGAATTCTAAAGATAAACAATTGCACAGTAATGTCAAGAGTTGAAGTCATAAAGTTCTGCTGTATGTTAAAATGATGACTAGTCCTGCATGAAATTGATTAGATGGTAATGGTATGGAAAATTAGGTAATAAATCGAAGATTATTAATTGTAAACAAAATATTTATCTACTGACTTAATCTAAATTTTCAACTTTATTTTACAAATAATTTTTATACAATTTTGTTTATCATGAAATAGTCTTCATTATGTGCTTTCACTGGTGTTGATGCTAAGAATTGTTTTTCAGAACAATGACCCGCTGTTGCATTTTAAAAAAAGTAATTAAATTTAATGTGGATTGTTTGCATTGCTGATCCTGAGGAAATCTAGGGAAGTAGTACTGGGATTTCTGACTATTTTCTAAAATCTTAGAAGCAATGATTGCCCTAGAGCAATTAGAAATGATAATTATGGTGCCTACTTCAAGAAACTAAGAAAAGGATAATCTAGAAAATTACTGGAGAATATATTCTTTCGAGGAAAAATTAAATTAATCTAGACCAATCAGCATAGATTTCTAACTGGTAGTTCATATTTGAGTACAATTTTTTGAATAAATGATTGCAGATAGATAGGAAATGCTACGTACATGGTTTATGTGATTTTTAAAAGATTTTTGATGTTACAAAATTGTAAATTTGTGTTAAGTGCACTTTAACTACCTGGCTGAGGAAGATGGTTGAACAATGAAAGTCAAAAGGTGTAGCAGATAAAGTCAAGTTTCTCAGGCACCTGATGAGTGATATTCCACAGAACTCTGCTGTGATATAATTCAGATCAGAAACTCCAGAGTATTTTATGAAGAATGTCTGGATCATAAGTTTTGCAATTTGAATTTGGCTAGGGTGAACACAAGATACTAAACTTCAAGTATGATTCATTAAGGAACTTTTATCAAATAAAGTTTATTTAAGTATATAGTTAGCATGTGGACAAAGAAAAATAGCAATAACTTTTATCAGTTTACAAACAAGGAAAAATAACAGCCGTGATATTGTATAAATCTTAACAACTAAACATCATTCCAGTCAAATAAATCCCATGAACAAAACCCTTGCCACAAGTTGAACACAGCAAATATAAATTATCACATGATACTGTAACTTAGTCCTTTAGTTGGATGTTGCAGTTGTCTTGAGACACACACAAGTTCGAAGTCAGAACAGCTTTCCAAAACACAAGGAACTTAGAGACTTCAGGCAAGCCAACCACCAAAAGCAGATTTTCCACTCCAGAAAGACCAAGAGATCTGCTTCCAGCCAGCCAGCAGAATCTATAATAACCAAGGAGAGGGAGGGGGAGAGAGAGAGAGAGAAAACTATTTTCCATTCAACAATCAGGATAGCTTCTCACTAAACCAGCAGCTAGCAGCCACATTGAAAGTGAAACCTTGAATTGAGTATGAAGAAAGAAAACTGTCCAAAACACACAACTCCCCAATCTGTCTTTCCCTGAACAATGCATGGTCATAAAACACTTCCCAGAAAGTACTGAAGCCCAGAGTAAAAATAAACTAAACCCCATTTAAGCCATTGAAATAACAATAAAGGGCATTTAACAGTCAGCCGAGGCCACAATGAAAGCAAAAGGCCAGTTAACAAACTGCAGAGAACATGATTTTTTAAAAAATCTTAAGGGTACACTAATGTCACCACTGAGACTATTGTTATTTATTATGTACGTAAATAATCTGGACTTAGGAAGTGAAGAGACCACACTAAACCAAAAGAAAAATATTTTGTTTGAATTTTCAATCATGTTGAATTTTCACCAGTGTTGTATTTTGAGGGTACCCCAATGAAATGCTGGGGAATCTCTCTACAAAGCTCCCAGGTAAAGTTTATCTGACAATTGCCAGGGGTGCTAATTTCCATTGTCTCTTATTGACAACCTGTATTGTGACCTTGCTGGCAATCTGGAGTTTACCAAGATGGATCTCTCACAAGTGTACACATTGTGGTGACTGAAGAGTCTCCTCCACCATTAATCATTATCATTATCATGTTATGGCAAATTTGTGCCTGATTTGGTGACAGTTTTGAAATTCCTGGCCTGCATACAGGACGTAATTTTCGGTGTTTCCAATTTTCACCAATACCAAATATGGTAGGACATTTGTTTTGCTGGCGAACTGTAAACCACTGACCAAGATTTGGGACCTCCCTCAGGGATTCCATCTATGACCGCAGCTCGGTTGTAGAAGTGGTTATTGATATTCTTGGGCCACTTGTATGCAATCCATTATCAACAGTCGAAGCAATGTGCAAACGTGGATGTATCATCCAGACTACCATTGCCATGTCAAAGAAAGGTCCTGGATGAAGTTATCGAGATCATGTACTTCTCACAAGAGAATAAGGTTCCAACTACAGCTGCTAAGGTGAAACAAGCTACAAGAAGAGATTCTATATTGTACTTTCCAGCAGTCTTCGTTCTACAAGTAATGATTTATAGAATCCCAACAGTATAGAAGGAAGCTTTTCACCCATCAAGTATGTACAGACCATAATCCACCCAAGCCTTATTCCCGTAATTCCATACATTTACCCTGTTAATCCCCCTGACATTAGGGTCAATTTTAGCATATCCAATCAACCCAAGCTGCACATTTTGGACTGTGGGAGGAAACGGGTGTCCTAGAGGAAATTCATGCAGACATTGATGAAGTGCAAAGACTACACAGAAAAGACCAAGGATGGAATTGAACCTGGGTCCCTGGCACTGTGAGGCAGCAGTTTTAACTACTGTGCTGCCTGACACATTTTATTCAATCTACTATATTTCACACCAGGCCAGTTAGTTTACTGATTGTAAAGAAGTTAAGTATTTGAGAGCATTGTGCCTGAAATTTCTAATAGTTTTTATTTACAAGTAATGCCTTACTCATCATAAGAAGATTGATTTTGTAAGCAGATCTTTTTCTATAGGTAAGTTAGATATTTGTTTTGGAGGAATTACATTCCACTGGATCTTTAAATACCTTAATTCTAGTTTCAAAAATATGGATGCAATTCAGTGATCAAGCAGATAGTATTGTGTTTGGGTAGTGAGATATGAGAATTGAAGTGTAAAATAATTCACATTTCATACTTCCACAGTGAAAGCAAGACTTCAAGTTTTAATCTTACTTATGTAATTAATGTGTTTATTGTGATATAGAGATGCAGTTTATAAGGTGTTATGAATAATTATAATAACATATCTAACAGGAATTCTGCAATACACTTCATTATCCAAATGAATAGTTCAGATGTTACAGTGATAAAGCTGGGAAATATTGCAGCTTGGGAAGTTTTTTGTTAGACTTGGAATGTGCTAACTGAAAGGATGACAAAATCAGATTTAGAAAGAAACTTCAAAAGCCAATTTGACATGTTTTTGAAAAAGACTAATTTGCAGGGCTGTGTCAATAAAGATGAGGTATGGGACTAAATTGAGCTCTTTCAACAAGTTGGCATGTACATGACAGGCATAATGGTCTCCTGCTATAAGATGTCAAATATGCTGTCTTAATTTTATATCTGAAAAGTTTTGCTCAGAGTAAACAATTTTTTCATCCTGTTGTGCCAGGTAACAATGAGATGTTGCATTGACCGTTCCATCTTGCTAAAATTACAATGAAAACAACAATGTTGGAAAGATATTGAGAGGCCTAAGAATCAGAGAGATACATTTACATATATGTATTTATATATGCCAGTTTAAAACAGCATTGGAAGTAGCTCATGAATGAATCAGTTGCTTAACTTTGGTTACAATTTGTGCTCGGTCATAGGAGATCAAGGAAAGAAGTTCCCTCGTATTTTAAGATCCTTTCACAACTTCTGCCAATGATTCATTGGTCGGCACTAATTGGGAGGAACCACAAAGAAGTAATCATCTCTCAATAGCGTCATTAGCCTGGAGTCTAAGAATTAAACTTTGAGATTCCAATTGAACCTTGAATTTACATGTTATGAAAGGTTTAATGTGTGCCCAACTTTTTAGTTAATATCCTCTTGAATCTCAGCTAATGTTTTGAGCTTTTCTGCAGAATGCAACCCAGTTATTTATAATTTGGATATAACTTTGACAATTCACATCTACCTGAAAATATCAATGACCCAAATTTTCCTGAATTAGTGATATATACCAAAAATGTGATGTTGTGGTGAAATCAGAGATCTGGTTCAAAAAGGCTTCTGGGTATAAAGTATTCCTGGATGCAAAGTGTTTAGGAAAGAAAAATAAGAAGTGACAGTATTGATTGAGGACACTATTATGATGCTAGAAGAGAGAATCTGTTTGGTTAGTGCGGAAACAATAGAAGTGCAGTTGTGTTATTGGGTGTATTCTGTAGGCTATTAATTAGTGGAAAAGATACAAAGGAACAAATTTGTAGTTCAATTAGTATTTTTGTCTGAACAAAAATCATTTTTGTCTGAACCATATTTTTGTAAGCAACTTGTACTTAAATTATAAACAAAACTTTCTCTTAACATAAACAAAATAAAACAGGTGTACATTACACCAACTTTCAAATAAACAGTTTTTCTGAAACCAGACTGAGGTGATTCATAGATCCCAAAGATTAACTTCCTTCTTTTTCTTTTTTAACCGTAGAACTTTCTTCCTGGTGAGAGTTTTCTTGGAGATTCTCTGGACAAGTCTTCCAGATCCTTTTAATTCCTCACAAATGTGTTTTTTTTCACTGTGAGCACAAGCTCCCACATGCATTCCTGCTCAATAAACCACAGAGACGTTTGACCTCTAGTTATGTTCTCTCTCTCTCCTGAATCCTGGCAGATTGCTTGCATCTGAGTTTTCAAGGATACCTTAATCTTTTAAAGGGGATAAGTTTCTAGCTCCATGACAGTGAGTGTCACATGAGCCATGCATCCAGGTAGAAATGCTAATTAGCTAGCTCCTTTATCTGGAAGTTTTAAAGCACAACTGTTTCAAATCCTATATTCTCAATAACTTCTTGGAACATTGAAGACCAGCCGTCTACTGTAAATACAGATGCTACCGCTATTGCCTTAAAGTATGAATAGTGTGCATCTTCTTCCCAACAAAACAATCTGGACCTTCCTTTAATTTTTAATAGCCCTTTCATCTAGGACTGTCATCGGGTAGGCTATGGAACTGGCTCCTTCATTTCATCTTAAGTTAAGGACAATCCCAACGAAGTTAAATGTTACATTTTCAATTTTTATTTTAATTTGCTTATCTTTACCCATGTGATAACACTTCATGAAGGCTGCTCATGCCAGTTGCTGCCATTCTACCCAGGGCCTGTGTACTTCCAGCTGGGGTCACTATAGAGATTTTGACTGGGAATTTGCGTGCTTATGCACTTCATGTTTGCTATCCCACAGCTCAGAGGTCAGTTGCAGTAGCCTTATTCGTTCCCTGCAATTGACTACCCCAATGTGGAAACATCTTCGTCACTGTTGACAAGTTAGTGAGACACGAGGCCAACTAGATTCACTTTCTAAAATTAAAAATCCAATCAAACAGAACAGTTAATTGAGTTTTAGAATCTTTCTCTTAACCATAAGAAATTTGTCCATCGTATTTATTGGAAAGGATACATTTGCCAATAAATAAATTTACAATATCTCAACTTTAGCAATTTGACTAGTATGTATTTGCAACCAACATAACTGTCAATGATTATTTAATTGGCTTTCTGTCCTCCAGTTCTGTATCACCTACAAACTAGACTACTTCAATGTCCAATTTGCTTTCCATCTTTGCGCCATAAAGCTCAGTTTGTCTAAAAAAAAATCTGCTGCCCAGATCCTGCTCCACTTAAACTTTGACATTGGTTTGTTCCCAAACACCTCTTATACTAACTTTTTAAATGTTTCTCCATGTGCCTTGTGGAGTTTGCCCTAATGGAGTTTGATTAGTATCTTTGGGACATGCATTGGTATTTTTATGAAACATTTCCAATATGAAGTTAATTTAAAGAGACTATAACTTAACTGTTCAATAGAAGTAACAACCTTTTTTTAGCAGTTGTCAGGCAACGCAGAATAATTAAGCTCCTTAAGTAGGAATATATATGTAATTCTGTGACCCAAGTAGGGAGCTGTGCATGCAGAGGACATGAAATTCCAGACTTATTCTTCAAAGATGTGCTCTTAGGCTAATTGGCAAAACAAATTCTCCCTAAATTGTCTCAAATTTGGTTTTTAATCCATAGATTATAAACATGGACAGGGATCGCGGGTAGAGGTGGGAACATCGGGGTGGCGGCGTGGGCTTGTTGGGCCAAAGGGCCTGTTTCCCGTGCAGTTTTGTTCTTTGTAACATCCTTATCCTTCTGTAGCCAAACAGGCCATCTAAAATGGTATTTTGTAAAGCATTCTGGGACAATTGGACAAGAAACTAAACTGACAGGCTGCAGTTTAAAGACAGACAAACAGGCTGCAACTCTGATGAGTGAATACACAGGATATAGGCCGTCTCCAGGATGAAAGGGAGTTTCTGGTCACACTGGATTGTGTGCCAGACATAAAGGCACCAGGAACCCTTATTTACGAGGAAGGCATGTGACCTACGTACCTTCAATACCTACAGCCATGGCTGCTCAGGACACACCCAGAGATCGGTGTGGTAGCACCTGATTGGACTCTTATTGATCAGGGTGATCAAGTCCTGATCGATTGATTGGCAATGGCCAAAAAGGGGCATGAAACCAAACAGTATATACAGAGTGCTGTACAACCAGGAATGTCTCTATGTCTCTCTCCCTGACCCCATGAACGAGCTACAACGACAGAGAGCCACCACACCGGAGAAGGAAAGAAGATCAGAGCCAGAGTGCCACACCAGACCAGAGGACCAGACTACGCAGAGGACTATCAAGACCAGCACACAGATAAAGGCCAATATCTGTTTGGGCACTTGTCAGTCACACAAAGTTAAGTCAAGGTCTTGTATTGGACTTGAATTCTAGTATTTCCTGTAAGATAACTTATTGTTGGTTGGGTGGGTGATTATTGATTGTCAGTTTAAATAAATATTGTTTGTACTAATAAGATGTCTACTCTTAATTATTTGTCCACCGTATAAGGGTTAAAACAGACTGATTTTTACAACGCTTCCATAACCTTTCACCCTCTCAAAATTGAAACACACCTTCCAGACTGTTGAAATCACAATAGATGTGTTTTCATCATATAAACACAAAGTTAGATTTCAACCTAACCATTATTACCCCTTCACTGCCCTAAGACACAAAAAGATTCCTCAGCACATCAAGCCCAATTTCCTGAGTGATCTTGTCAACCCACTATTGCAAAATAGGTTAACACCAAGACTGTAATGAAAAGTTAAAGGAGGAATATCAGTTCTTTGAGCCAATACAAAACAACTGCTTTTAAAAGGTAAAAACCCAAAAGATTTATTAGTCAGGAACAGAGTGAAGGCACAACCTACCCAACTTCCTAAACCCCCTTCCATCCATCCAGTCACTCACTCACACAGTACCATTTCCTGACCACCGCAGTCTCTCTCTTGAATTCTCCCATTTCCTCCTCAGAGCCTCTCTCTCCTGCCCGTCATGATTTCTATCTCAGTCATCCCCACCTCAGATTCCTTCCTGTCCTCCCAACCCCTGGGAATCTCCTTTTCACCCTTCTCAGAATGTTACTCTTTCACTCCCCCACTCTGCAACATCTTCCCTACCCTTCTGTTCACACTTTGGAGTCTCTCCTTCTCAGATTTCTCTCTTCTGATGAATGCCGCCCCTCTCCTGCCATCCCAAAACCAAGAGTGTTCACTTGAAGATAAAGGGATAATCAAGGACAAAGTAGAGTTGTTGAAGCACATGGGATTGTAGGTAATATCTTGAGATGGATAAAACACTGGTTAGCAGATAGGAAGCAGAGTTGACACAATGGGTTATTTTCTGACTGGTAGTCAGTGAGTAGTGGGGTCCTGCAGGGATCTGTGCTCGGACCCCAACTGTTCACACCATCTTAATAATATGAAAAAGGGAACTAAATGTATTTTTGCCAAATTTGCAGATGAAACAAAGTTGGGTGGGAGGTGAGCTGTGAGATTGATGCAGAGATGCTTCAAGATTTTCTTAGGCTGAGCACGTGGCCATGTGCAGCATAATGTGGATAAATTTGTGAAAGCTATCGAGAGGGTGCAGAGGAGATTTACAAGGATGTTGCCTGGATTGGGTGGCATGCCTTACGAGGATAGATTGAGGGAGTTAGGTCTTTTTTCCCTGGAGAGATGAAGGTCGAGAGGCGATAGAGGTTTATAAGATGCTGAGAGGTACAGATAGTGTAGATTCTAGGAGGTTATTTCCCAGGGCTGAAATAGTTGCTATGAGAACACAAGTTTAAGGTGCTGGGGAGCAGGTACAGAGGAGATGTCAGGGGTAAGTTTTTCACTGAGGGTGATGAGTGAGTGGAATCGGCTGCCATCAGTGATGATGGAGGTGAACTCGTTGAGGTCTTTTAAGAGACTTCTGGATGAGTACACAGGATTTAATGTGATTGAGGATTATAGATAGGCCTGGTGATCTATATGATCAGTGCAACTTGTGGACAGAAGGGCCTGTTGTGCCGTAGTGTTCTATGTTCTAAATGTGAGGTTATCCACTTTAGTAGCAATAATAGGAAAACAGATTACTTGAATGGGTGTAAATTGAGAGAGGTGGATATTCAGTGAGACTTGGTTGTCCTCATGATTCAGTTGCTGACAGTAAGCGTAAGGTACAGCACGTAGTAAAAAAGGCAAATGGATGTCGGTCTTCATAGCGAGAGGATTTGAGGATAAGAAGTGGGATGTTTTACTGCAATTGTACAGGGCGTTGGTGAAGTCACATCTGGAGTATTGTGTGCAGTTTTGGTGTCCTTATTTGAGGAAAGATGTCCTTGCTTTAGAAGGAGCACAGCGAATGTTTACCAGGCTGATTCCTGGGATGACAGTTCTACTATTATATGAGGAGAGACTAAGTCAGTTAGGATTACATTCATTGGAGTTTAGGAAAATAAGAGGTGATCTCATAGAAATTCATAAAATTCTAACAATTAAAAAACAGGGTAGATAGAGAAAGAATGTTCCCAATGGTAGCGGAGGTCTGAACCAGGGGTCACAGTTTAAGGATAAAGGGTAAACCTTTTAGAACTGAGATGAGGAGAAATTTCTTTATCTGGAGTGTAGTGAATGTGTGGAATTCACTATCACTGAGTATAGTTGAGGCCAAGATGTCTGATTTCAAGAAGAAATTAGATGTAGCTCGAGACTAAAGGGATATGATAATAATGTGAGATAATGCATTTTGGAAGTTTTAGTACAGATAAGAAATATACTGTAAATGGCAGAATCCTTAAAAAGTATCAACAGGCAAAGAGATCTGCATGTACAGGTACGCAGGTCACTGAAAGTGACAATGCAGATGGAGAAGATATAGGGCATGTTTGCCTTTCTTGGCCAGGGTACGAAGTTTAAAAATTTGCAAGTCATGTTGCAATTTTATAGAACCTTAGGCCACACTTGAAATATGGTGTTCAGATGAAGAGTTGTGTTCACAAACAGGGCATATACAGACACAAACTCAATTTACAAAATAATGGTTGGAAGGTGAGCCTTTTGCAGGTAATCAAATATTAAAGGTACAGACAATGTGAGTGAAGAGAGGGTTAAGCACAGGTTTAAAAAAGTGTGTATTGTCTCCAGCCAGGACAGCTAGTGAGATTTTGCAAGCCCAGGCAAGTCGTGGAGGTTATAGATAGTGTGACATGAACCCAAAATCTGGGTTGAGACTGTTCTCATGTTTGCAGAACTTGGCTATCAGTTTCTGTTCAGCGATTCTGTGTTGTTGTGTGTCATGAAGTTAGCCTTGGAAAACGCTTACCCAAAGATTAGAGACTGAATGCCTGTGATTGCAGAAGTGTTCCCCAACAGGAAGACAACCCTCCTGCCTGGTGATTGTTGAGCTATGTTCACTTATCCGCTGTCGTAGCATCTGCAAGATCTTCCTAATGTACCATTCTTCGGGACATCCTTCCCTGCAGTGTTGGCTGTGTCACAAGAGTATGTGTTTAGTGGATGGTGTTCTTATGTGAGATGATGGCATCCATGTCTAGATAATCCGGCATGTCTTGCAGCGGTTGCTGTGGCAGAGTTGTGTGGTGGTGTGATCACTGTTCTCCTGAAGACTGGGTAGTTTGCTGTGGACAGTGATCTGTTTGAGGTTATGTGGTTGTTTGAAGGCAAGAGGGGGTGTGGGGATGGCCTTGGCGAGATGGTCATCTTCATCAGTGACATGTTGAAGTCTCTGGAGGTGTTGTAGCTGTGCTGTAATATTCTTCGTTCTCCTCTCTGGGGAAATACTGAACCATAAAGGATACTCAGAATGCTGTGTCCCATGTTTGTCTTCTGAGGAGGTCAGGTGAGGTTTTTCGCTATGGCACAGTGGAACTGTCAGTCGATGAGTTGAGCTCCATATCCTGTTCTTATGATGCCGTCTTTCAGTGTCTATAGGTGTCTGTTGTGATCCTCCTCATCTGAACGGATCCTGTGTATGTGGAGGGCTGTAGGGGATGCATTCTTTAGCATTTGTTAACATGGGGTTTGAGTTTAAGAGCTGTGTGGTTATGCTACAGCTATACTGGACATTGGTGAGACCACATTTGGAATGGCGACTTAATAGAGGTTTATTAGATGATGAGGGGATAGATAGAGTGGACGTGCGGAGACTATTTCCTCAGATGGATGTAGTTGTTATGAGGGGGTTTAACTAAAAGGTTCATGGTGGGAGATACAGGAGGGGTGTCCGAGGTAAATTCTTTACTCAGGAGGGGTGTGGAATGCACTGCCTGCTGTGATAGTGAAGTTCGACACTTCAGGAACTTTCAAACGGTTATTGGATAGGCACATGGAGCACTCCAGAATGATAGGGAGGGGACAGCTTGATCTTGGGATTGGACATTGCTCGGCACAACATTGAGGGCCAAAGAGCCTGTACTGTGCTGTAATGTTCTATGTTTCTATGTTAACTTGTCTCCTAAGAAATGGAAAGCGTTGCTGAAGTGATGAGTTTTGAATAACTCTATTCAAAATATAACAACTTATAAGGATGGGAAATTTCCACCAGATAGTTTAATTACAACTTTGAGATCATGGAATTCTGTTCATTTTTTTTAAACCTCTGCTAGATGTGTATTTGACATAAGTTTAAACATTTTGTAAAACTCACAATGTGAGTCTGAAATTATGGCTGGGAGAAAGAGGTGAACCTCGTTTGGTGTAGGCCTCTGGTTCAGAGACAGGTCAATCACAGCTCATCATCATCTAGTTGATTGCAGCTGACATTGATAGGAGTGCTTGGTTGATTAATTGTTGATTGAAATGGGAGTTGTTGGAGTGGAGCACCCAGTCCAGTGTAGAAGAACCAGGCTTGGTAAACAAAATCTGGCCATTCAATTAACTGTAGCTAGCTCGCGACCAGAAAACATACCTCGAAGCACAAAATGAGATGCACTGGCTGAGGAAAGGTGGTAGACTTAATAACAAGGGCAAATCTCTATTTTGGAAGAAGTTTTTTGTGTGATGGAGCCCCTGGCATAAATTGGAGGAGACTTTGCAAGCAGGCAATGAGAACTGAATATAGAGAATACTTGGAATAAAAGAAAGGTGTTTTGTTTTTCCTTCATGAGATGTGGCATGGCTGACAAAGCCAGCATTTGTTGTTCATTCCTAACTGTCCTCTGAATTGTTAAATTCAAGGACACTTAAAAGTCAAAAACATTGCTGTGGGCCTACATATAGGCCAGACCAGATAAGATTTGCTAGGTAAGGATGACAGATTTCATCAGTGCCCCATAAAAGGCATTATGGGTTTGTACAACAATTGATAGTTTATTGGTCACTGTTACTGAGACAAGCTTGATAATCTTTATGATCTAGATTTATTAATTGATTTAAAATTCTACCAGAGGTCATGGTGGGAATGGAATTCATATAGGGTTCTGAAAGCTGGTTGGACCCAATATATTTTTATACTCTATATTTACATTAGTGATTTATAAGGAAAAACTGAGTATAACATCCAAATTTGCTGAAGATACAAAGCTAAATAATAAGCTGTGAGGATGATCAAAACGTACTGGTGAAGCGAGCATTAAAGTGACAGTTGGAGTATCAGGTGACGATGTCTGAGATTACCTATTTTGGTAGAAAGAATGGAAAAGTAAAGTATTATTTAAGATGTTACAATTGTGCCTTCCTCTGCGAAAGAGAAAACCAAACCAATCAGTTACCAGTGTTTGTAAAACATTTGACACAAATTTATGAATAATTTTTCAAGGCTAGATTCTGGTGTTTAAATTTACTTCATCCTGTATTACTGTTCAAACTGTTACAAACCTGAAATATTGAAATTCTGAAGTCACTTTGGTTTGATACAAATGCATTGGACCTCAGTCTTGGTGTAATAAATGGTAAACGAAGGAAAAATAATGTTTCTACCTACATGAAGTCTAATTATTACACCTATTTGAAGTAGCCTAGAACCATTATATTCGGTACTGGTTATAAAAAGTGCTGCAATTAAATTATTCCTTGTCACAAAAATAAGGACCCTTTTGTCTTTGGCCATTCTCATCCCTGAGATTTTAACATTTTAGCAACTAATTTTCAACAAACAATACAAGTAATATTCTCCCTTGCCCATGCTGTCACATTTTTCCATTAAAAAAGTTGATTTGGCAGCATCATGATATGTAATCTCTATCAGTCAAATGCATGTAAAGATTAAAATCAATTTTATAATGGGCTTTAAAGTTCTTCTGTTAGATTTGAGAATTTGTTTTGCTGCTATGACTTCACTTTGTGTCACACATTACAGTAAATCTCCTTTCTTTTGTCAAGTAAATTTTACAGCGTTTCCATATACTTGGTTAGAAAGTTGTATCCTTAGACTGGTTTGGATAATCATATGAAGAACAACATTACTGCCTCTTGATAGCCCCTCTAACTTTTGAAATATTAGCAGGTATGAACTTTAGATGGTGAAGAAATTCTGTCACAATGCTTTTTATCTTCTGAATTCAGTATTTCTTTTGCATTTTCTTGAAAACCAAAACTTGCATTGCCAATAGGGTACTTACTTTTTAACTTAGACAAGGATGTTCCGGTCCTATTCCAATATTTGGAGAATAGCCAAAAGTCAGCTGTCTTCGGACAGGAAAATCACATCCTGTGTTTTTGGATCACCGTTCTTTTTCAGAGCTATAGGTTCCTTAATCTTATGTTTAAAAAGCAGTCTCAGCTAGCCAAACGTCCAAGTCATCTATGTCCTGGTTCAATACAGGATTATGGTTTTCCTCTACTGTTTTAAGAATCGATGTTCTGATTTTAAAAAACATCTTGATGTTTTTTGTTATCTTAGATTCTTTTACATTCTGCTTTTTTTTTGTCTTCTCACTCAGCACAGGTTTTGTTCAATTCTTTCCGAGCAATAACTTCTTCATTTTGAAGTTTTATTTTCCGCTCTAGGATTCAAATCCATCCTCATAGTTCTCTGGTAATAGCATTAGTTAATACAAAATAATTTTCGCTTAAAACACTATCTCTCTTTACCATTATCTTGGCGTTCTCCCGCTATATTCTGTGTAAACATCTGTGGTTTAGAGTTTGTTGGCATGACTAATTGAGACAAATCCCATTTGTTTCCAGCTACTTTTAACTTATTGTTGTCAATGTGAGGTTTCATTGTCTGTTTACTATCAGAAGTCTGAGCTTTTGATTTTTTTGGATATATCTTAATGCACTGGTAAACCACTTAATCCAAGGGCAATTAGGAATGGTCAATGCATGCTATGGCCAAAGTAACATGTTGGACTCCTTGAATCATATTTAACCTCCATATTACCTTTTTTATTACTCTGAGCAGCATCTGTTTTTCATTTCTGTTAGTTACTTCATTGTAATTAGTGTTCTTCTCACAATCAACTCGTTTCGCTCCAGCCTCTTTGTGGCCTTGCAAGCAACGTTTTTTGATGCCTCTTATATCTTGTGGGATAATTCAGCTATAATAGCCACCTTTCTTATTTTAGAAATTTTAAGATGGGACTAAAGGTGAAGTCGCCATAGTCTGAGATGACCATTGGTTGCTCCTTTGTTAGGAGGAGAGTTGGTTAAACCTCCAATGCTTCCCTATCTTTTCCCTATCCCTTTCCCGACTTTTCACATTTTGTAAGGAATTTTCCAAATATCCCTTAGCTACTGTAACTTTGTAGAAATGTTCTAAAATGAAAGCAAATACATTTAAACCCTTTCCTTACTGGACTTACGCACCACGTGAATAGTCCTTGATAAATCCTGAAGTTAAATTTGACTCTTTGTCAAATATATCAGCTTTTCCCTGTTCCCTTTTCTCTAAATGAATTGAAGCCCAACTCTGGCCTATTTAAATTACTCAACTTCCCTCTTCTTCACAATTCAAGTCCTTTCCTTTACTCTAACCGGTTAAAATCCAAATCCAAATGCAAATGTTCACATTTCCATTTCTTTCTTGAAACTTTCTAAAAGCAAATTTTGGCTTTCCTTTAAGTCTTTTGAATTTAGGTTTTTAATTTTTTTCTGAATTGCTTTTCCTCTTTTTTTGTGTTCAAGTTGCTTCATTTGTAACTAAATTCTAGCCAACTGTGTTTCATCTGGTCTTCCTTTTTCTTCTTTATGGTTTAACTATTGAGTAAATACACCAATTATTTCTAATTTTTGAGCACCTTTTTAGTCTATTTCTAATATTTCTGCCACCACTCTTAAATTAGCTGTTATTAACTGTCAAAGACTAGTCCTATTTTTTCAAAGAATGCCTCCACAATAGACATAGCCATTCTAACTTTTCAATAAATACAGAAAATGTGTTGCTTCTTAAACTCTGGCAAAATTTAGTGCACTTGTTTCACTCTGTGGATTTGAAATCCAGGACTGTTATATATTTAAGTGATTGCATGATTGCTTTAAGAACTGGCCACATGATTGTTGGTTATGTC
The DNA here is from genome assembly GCA_024679065.1 of Sphyrna mokarran. Lineage (NCBI taxonomy): Eukaryota > Metazoa > Chordata > Chondrichthyes > Carcharhiniformes > Carcharhinidae > Sphyrna > Sphyrna mokarran. The sequence continues at coordinate 28,396,804 of JAGIQG010000019.1, forward strand.
ATTGGGGTGTTTCATAGGCTACTCTTTTCAGTTTCATTTTCTACTCTGTACAGACAGCTCCTGCAATAAAGCTTCTTCCTATTTTGAATCTATGGTGATAACCATGGGTGTGATTTTAGCAGCTTGCCCCATTATTCAGTCGGTGTGGTGAGCCACTAAGATAGGGCATAAAGCAAAAAATTGGGTTTGCATCCAGTTTCTTGCCTCTCGTGGCCTTGCAATCACTGCTTTGCTAACGAAATCAGCCTCATGATTAACATGTTATTAATGGGCCTTGGACACTATCATTTAGGCTCATTTACATTAGTCCTCTCGCTAGTGGAGCTGCTTATCAGCAAAGATCACAGATGGTCCCCACCAGTGGGGACCAGACGTGATGGCCTCGTAATTGGGATTGGAGGCTATTAAAACTCCCACCCCCCTCCTCCCTGGTGGTTGGAGGTAAGACCAGACAGTGTCTAAAGGGCAATGTCAGCCTGGCACCAGGCACAGCCAACCTGACATTTTGGGATTGCCAGCCTGGCATCCTGGTAATGCTCGCAGTTAGGGTCTGAGAGGAAAGCAGGTGGTGTATGAGTGGATGATACAGAGCCTGGTAGGGGTGGAGCCTGATGCTGGGAGACAGAGGGAGTGCACGTAGGAAGGGAGCAAAGGGGGAACTTGGGTGGTGATCGGTGGGTGTTCAGGTGGCTAGGGAGGCATTCGATGGGGTGATGTCAAGGCCCGCCATAACAGGATGTTGATAGCAATGTCCACCGTGGGGGGGGTTTGTTGTTGTTGGGGAGTGTACACACTCCCAGTATACTGGGAGATCAGTGCACCTGTGCAATGGCATCTGTAGAGCTCACAGCTGGCTTCCTAGGCAAGCTGAGGTTCCACCCACTACTGGTGAGATTCACATTACAATTTCTGAATTGCACAGCGTACTGTAAATTCCTATTACTTACCTCACTGACAAAACCGGAGAGAAAACCTACTGTTTTCTTGTCCATTCAGAACTAAGAATTTTTTTGAGAAAATTCCGCTTCACATCTTTTCCTTTTTGTTTAAATGCCCAAACTCCTAACATAGTTCAGACATTACAAAACGAAGATTGGTGATGAATCAGGATTTTGTTTCATTGAAAGCATCAAGAAATATTCCAAAGTAGGGAAAAAACATTGTGGTCCTTGCACTTTGAATATTAGAAGGCTGGGAATCTTTAACAGGATTAAAGATTGAACTGTCAGTGAAGGAAGGTCAAGTATAATAAAAACATCGGGTAGACTCATCTAAGCTGCAGGGTCCGCGCACGTGTATGCAATTTTATGCAATTGAAAAAGGGGAAGAAATCTCGGTGTAGTTTTGAAAGACGGAATTTTTTGATCAGGGAAACGTGCATGTCCAGGTACTGTCTGGCATTTTAATAAAGGAATGCTTTGCTGTCCAGCTGGGGCTGTTTAAAAAAACTACTTTAACTATGTGGTCTCCAGAGTAATAAAGGGGATTACTGGGATGACAGGAAGAAAGTTACTGAGCAATCTCCAGTCATGTGTTCCTGCAAGAGAACTGGTGGATCATTTAGGAGCCATGGATTCTTTCAATGAAGAAAATGAATCATGGGGTTCCTATGCAGAATGGTTTCAGTACTTTGTGCAAATGAATGAAGATAAAATTTTAACTGAAGTTGCAAATGAGTTGCTTATACCAGCATTCTTCAGTACAATAGGTTGGCATAACATTGTGCATTTTGTGAGTCATTGAGTTACTCTTCAGGAATGTTTAGTTTATGGGCTCCAAAAGGAGGCTAACAAAAGAAGATTGCTTACTGACCATGGTTTGACTTTAAAGATAATGATATAAATTGCAGTGTTAATGGAACTGGCTGCTAAAGAGGCTTCACAGTTTGTTGCAGGAATGAAGAACCGTAGGTTGGAGACTACACGTAAGATGTCAAAACAGCAGCAAGCATATCAGCGAGTGAATGCTGGAGAAAGAATAGCCAATGCAAGAATTGTGACAATGCAGGTCACATTTCAAAAGCTTGCTGGGCTAGACATGATAATATTCAGAAGAAGAATCTGGGTAATTCTGAAAAATAGAACTTAATAGTAAATTATTAATTACTAAAATAATTTACAATATGGGAAAAAGTATTATGACTGAAGAAGAGAATGTCCAGAAATATGATGAAGAGCTCCAACTGAATGCCTTATCCACATAGGGTGAATCACTTAGATTCTGGGTGATTCTGAAACTAAGTATCTATTCTGTTAGGATGGTGGTTGATAATGCTGCTATATCTTTAATTCCTGAGTCTACTAACTGACGAAAACTGAAACATCTTCTTTTAAAATGTACGTACAATCTCTGTAGAGATGATTAAGCTTTTTTAAAACATTGAACGTCCAGAAGGTAGTTGAAAGGGTGACACAAGTTTTCATGCGTCTTTCGTGTGACTTTTACTGAATCAACAGACTAAAGTCTATTATTGTAGACAACTTCTCCTTTAAACAATACAACTGTCTCTTTTTAATTTTTAGCACTGCAAAAAAAGTCAATCTAATGTACATGCTACACGCTGATTTAAGCAGACATTAAATTCTGCTGGACCCAGTCCAAAGTGATCCTTCGCTTTTGGGACTTATTTCGATTCTTTTTCTTTTTCAGTCTGAAAATTCCAGAATTGTTCTTCACAGTGAGCGTTTTCATGGATATTCACTCTCCAGTGCAAGCTAATGAATCTTCCTGTTTCCTTTTAACTTTTCATAGATTTGATTTTCAATCAAAACGGAAAATTCTACCTGCATTGTTGTGCACTGTCTCTTCTTGATCCTTCAAATTGTCTGTGTCTGTGAATTTTCAGGGATATCTTAGAAACACGTCTTTCTCAAAGTCCATAACCATGAAATTTAGCTATCTTTGAGATTGTAGCTCTGCTTTATCTTAGAAGTAATGGACAGTTTAAGGCATAATTGTTTACAATCCAATATTCTCAACACGTTTCTCGGACTTTGGAGACTAGCAGTCTAACCACTGTAAACACCGATACTGCTGACATTATCCCAAAGTGTTATCAGTTTAAACCTTCGCAGTAAAACAATATGGGCCTTTCTTTAATCTTTTACAGTCCCTTTATCTTGGCCTATTGTCATGCATGCTTCTCTTACATTCTTTCATTTTACTCCTAATTAGAGTATCAGTTTAGAACAATCTTACAATTTTATAATTGTAATGTCTGGTAACAGTAATAGTGTAAAGAGTTAAGAGGACTAAGACTTTCTCAGATGCATTCAGAAGAAGTGTCATAGCCTAATAAGGAAGAAGGCATTGTTAGATCTAGTTCTGAAGAATGAATTGGATCTAGTGTCAGTCTGGGATTTTTTTTTGATCATTCAGGGTACGTGGGCATCACTGGCTGAGTGATTGCCTTGAACTGAGTGGCTTGTTAGGCCATTTCAGAGGGCAGTTGAGAGTCAACCACATTGCTGTGGGTCTAGAGTCATAGTGGGCCAGACCAGTATGGGTTGCAGATTTCCTTCCCTAAAGGATTTAATGTAGATGTATGTTTTTGTTTTATGCTGGTTAATAATGGTTTCGTGATCATCATTAGGGTTATAATTCCAGATATTTCTGCTGGTGGGATTTGATCCCCGGTCCCCAGAACATTACCCCGGATTTCTGGATTATTAGCTGAGTGAATATACTATTACACCATTGTGCCTCTATCTAGATAACATTATCATAATAGTATAACTTTGTATCATAAGAGCATAAATTCCACTGTTGACAACTTGCGCTTTATTTTGTTGGTTTTTCTATTGCAATATGATGCTGTGGACAAAGAACAAACACAGTAGAGAATTGGAGCCAAAGCAGCAAATGTCCTGTAAAGGCTGCTTAGGTCACTTTTCAGTTCAGTACAGTGTCAAAGCTTTTACTGATGATATAAAGATGTGCATAAACAAAATGCTATATCTAAAAAATTGCAATAAATAAATTAAACATAGCAACTAGCAAATAAGATTTTTAATTTGTTATAACGAACACCTGACATGAGTTCAGTAACTACGAGCAGTACCATTCATGGACCTTAATTAGGATCTTTATTGTCTCATGGACATTAATTGCTTTCTGAAGCATATCAAAGGCAAAACTCTGAAGTGTTTTTACTGATTTAGTGATGATTTTGGCTGAGGGTTTTTGTTATATATAACAGGAACCATTTTCTTCTGGGGAAATGTGAAAACTGACTTCCTGATACAGGTCCAACTAATTTTAGAAGCAGTGTCACATTTTCCTGTTAAGTGACAACAAAGTTTGCTAGTTATTTATTTGAAATTGTAGTACCGTATTTCCGGATTTCAATTTTTAAAAATCATTCTCGCAGCCAGATCCTTTAGGTCAGTAAATGATGCTGCTGCCACCATGCCATCAATGGCATTATTTAACATTTATAGGTTAAAAACAACTATATAGGAAAATCAAGATCATATTGATTTTTATAGGCAGAGGGGCAGAGCAGATAATTTCCTTCAAACTGATTTTGGTAAGGGTTGTGGCAAATGGCAAAAAATTCCTAGAAAAAATATGCAGTGGTGTTATTAATCATTTACTCTAAATTGCTCCTGATGTTCAAGGGTCTCTATGTTATTGATATACCAATACAATGGTGCAAGTCCACAGCAAACTGTAGGCCAATGGATCAATTATTGCTTGAGTATAATGCAAAATGACTGAATATGCATGTCAAAGTTAACAAGAAGAAAAATAAACTGTATATTTATTGACAGCATCTTTACCCCCAAGGAACAATTGTCATGGTTTTTAATATAATCATCACATTGGAAACCTTTTCCTTCACTGGAAAAAAATGAGAGAATCTATAGTTTTTTGTAAATTACCAATCTTCAAAGATTGACTGTTTGACAATAGGTAACTTGGAAATGGCACCAATATTTTTTATTTTTGTTGTATAATGTCTATCTCATTGCATTTTTATTTACTTAACTGTGAATTCATTAATCTATTTCTTAATTCATGTAAACAAAGCAAAGACTACATTTACTTTGTATGTACAAGATTGTTGAAGCATGATTAAGGCTGCTGAAGTTTTAGTATAAATTACTTGTCATTTTACGCTTCCAGCAAATATTTTTGTCAAACATCTGAGACTGTATTTAACTCCATTATATTTATCTGTGGCTGTGTTCAGAAAAGTACACGTTTTCAGAAAAACTAAAGTTGATAACTAAAATCATTCGTATTTCCTGCTCAACTGTTGATGTAAATTATCATCCAATATAGATTCTTCGATGTCAGACTCTCACAGTAACTTCATTGCAGTGTTAATGTAAACCTACTTGTGATGCTAATAAATAAACTAAAAGGTTTTAGGACTCTTAAATTTCTCAACACCACATTAATTGACTAGAATAATTCAGCAGGATGTCAGAGTTCATACAAAAATATGCAATGCCCCAGGATTATTCAATCTGATTTCAAACAGCTAAATTTGACAAGAATTGATGTCCCAAAGATCTTTATGTTAGGTGGATTAGCTGTGGTAAATTTGCCCCCTAGTGTCTCAAGATGTGTAGGTTAGATGGATTAGCCATGATAAATGTGTGGGGTTATGGTGATGGGGTGAGGGAGAGAACCTGGCTAAGATAATCTCTGAGAGTAGGTACATAATAGATGGGCTGAATGGCCTCCTTCAGCACTGTAAGATTCTATGATACTATAAAAATTTCTGGAAAAAGAAATACACAGGTGACCATTTGTCTAGCAACTCAGATCATGATTCCAAAGTGAACGAATACAGATTATGAAATTCAGTTCAATAAATTTTGTAATTTATGGGCTAGCACTAGAAAATGACATGGAAGTTGCTGAATAAAAACCCAACTGGTTCAGGAATGTGTATCATGGTGGAGAAATTGTCACTCCAAGCTGGCCATTTACAAATGGCTTGAGTCCAATATATCAGAATGTATACAGGTTGCAATTTTAATATACTTAGCATGTTCAATTTTTCAAACAGTTAAGAAGTTCTATATGTTAAGAAAAAAAGATCCTAATGTCTATTTCTGCTGGCAAGCCCTCATATCTCAACACATTACTAATTTATCCAGGTAATTGGCAAGATTAGGGCAGAATTTTCCAGTCCTATTGTTGCTGGATCCAGTATGGGAAATTTGGTGGCTCAGCCAAAGGTCTGTTGAATTTTGATGGATCTGGGTGATCCCAGTGACAAGCAATGCTGGAAAATCCTGCCCAAGATGTTATAATGTTAGGGACGCAGGCAAAGCTTAATATTATGACAAAACCATTTACAGCCATAACAGAAATTGCCATTAAATGGGAAATTCCTTCAAGATCAGATTGACAGGAAATTTCCATGGATGTTAAAACATTATGTCATCATTGATCTATGTTTCTAATGTATGTAAATTTTATATGGCATTAGATAAGAACATAAGAACTAGGAGCAGCACTAGGCAGTCTGGCCCTTTGAGCCTGCTCCGCCATTCAATAAAATCATGGCTAACTTTTTTCTTGGACTGAGCTCCACTTAGCTGCCCATCACCATAATACTTAAACTCTTTACTGTTCAAAAATCTGTTTACCTTTGCCTTAAAAACATTCAGCAAGGCAGCTTCAGGGAATTCCACAGATTCACTATCCTTTTGATGAAGAAGTTCCTCCTCAACTTGGTCCTAAATCTCCCCCTTATTTTGAGGTTATGCTCCCTGTTCTAGTTTCACCTGCCAGTGAAATAACCTCCCTGCTTTTATCTTATCGATGTCCTTCATAATTTTATATTTTCTATAAGAACCCCTTCATTCTTCTAAATTCCAATGAGGATAATCCCAGTCTGCTCAGTCTGTCATCATAAGTCAGTCCTCTCAATTCCAGAATCAGACTAGTGAATCTCCTTTGATCCCCCCTCCAATGCCAGTATATCTTTTCTCAAGTAAAGAGACCAAAGGGTGCTCCAGGTGTGGCCTCACCAGCACTTTATACAGTTGCAGCATGAACTCCTAGTTTTTAAACTCCATTCCTCAAACATTGAAGGACAAAATTCCATTTGCCGCCTTAATTAGCTGCTACACCTGCAAACCAACTTTTTGTGATTAATGCACAAGGTTAGCCAGGTCTTTCCATAAAGCAGAATGCTGCAATTTTTTACCATTTAAATAATAGTCAATTTTGCTGTTATTCTTGCCAGAATGGATGACCTCACATTTAGCAATATTGTACTCCATCCACTCACTCACATTATCTGTATCCCTCTGCAGACTTTGTATCCTCTGCACACTTTGCTCTGCCATTCATCTTAGTGTCATCTGCAAACTTTGACACATTGGTCCCAATTCCAAATCATCTATGTAAAGTGTAAACAATTGCAGTCCAAAAACTGATCCCTGAGTTACACCACTAGTCACTGATCATCAACCAGAAAAACATCCACTTATCCCCATTTTTTGCTTTCTGTTGTTATGCAATCCTCTATCCATGTTAATACATTCCCTATAACACTGTGCACTTTTATCTTATGCAACAGCCTTTTGTGTTCCACCTTGTCAGTGCCTTTTGGAAATTCAATTACACCACATCCACTGGTTCCCCCTTCTCTGCGCTTGTACTGTCCTCAACGAATTCCAGTAAATTAGTACAACATGACCTGTCTTTCATGAATCCACACTTGTCTGTCCAAAGGGACAATTTCTATCCAGATGTTTCATTGTTTTTTTCCTTTATGATAGATTCAAGCATTTTCCCCACCACAGTAGTTAAGCAGTCTGTGCTTTACCATTTGGCCTTAATCACCTATGCCTTATTGTATGCCTGTTATTTTTATGATGATGATAAAAAAGATCTGCAACTGGGTCATATTTAGACAGTGTATGGAAGATGTCTGAGAGATTTTCAGCAGTTTAGTTTAAAAGCTTATTGATGGTAAAGGTCGGTTTTTAAAAAAATAATTTGCTCATTCTGAGAGGCTGTTGAAGAGGAATATAATTACACTTTTTTAAAAAATAACATTTGCAAGAAAATAATACTACTGAGCTTTAATTCCTCATCTTCAAACTGGTGATAGCTTACTTTAGAGGCAATGTTCAAAACCGATAATTATCCATAATATTAAATTGACTTTAAATACACCTGGAGATTTGAACTTCTTGCATTGAAAACTTGCATTAACAAGATACGAATTCACATCGTGAAGATCCATAAATTCTCTTCATCTTAAAGTTTTCCTGCTTACTATTTCGATGATGTTATAGTATCCTGAAAAGAATATGCAAACCATTTGCAGACTGATTCTGTTTTAATCGCATTAATAGTATGCTTTTATTAACTTTCTAGGTTTTTTAATTTATCTGTAAATACATCAGAATATTGGTGTTAGTCTGTGGACCTTGGTCTAATGTGAAGCTAATTTCAAATTTTACATGGCTAAGCAGGATATGAAAATATCTGCTGTGATCTTCTTTGAGAATTTGTAATCATGCACAAGTTATCTCATTCACGACAAGCATGGGTTTGTGTTAGAGAAAAACCTCAGAATATAGAAACCATCTTTTCACTCTGTTGGGAGAAAGCTATTGGACAGAATTTCAACATGCAATAGATCATGGGGGTTAATACAAATAAGATGAATATTTCCTCACCAATCCCATTCCATTGCACCATTTCTTGTTGAGCTGTGGTCATGCATTGCCATTGGAAATCTACTTGTATCTTTTAAATTCTTGCAACAAATGTATTCATTGCTTTCAGAGTTTTTCAGCTTGTCCTCCTTCTTCGGTTTTATTATCATAATTATCTATCTTGGGGTTCTCTTGTTCTGTTTGCATTTTTGTGCAATATTTAGCTTGTGTGTTCAACATGATTACACTTTTAAAAGTGTTCTTTTTTGTTAGTTGAGATATTGTTCGTTAGCACTTTTTTCCCCAATTTGCTCATCCATTTTCCTTTTGAAATATAATGGCCAGAATTCTATCAAATCAAAACTAATTGCCCAATGGTTAGGAAAATGGGAAATTTTCCCACTATTTTTTGGGAGGACTTAACTGAATGAATCTCTGACATATTGAATTGCACAGAGTGCCTCAAGGGATTTATGCTGGTAAATGGGGGGCGGGCCCTCATCCCTCCTAAGAGGCTCACAACATAGTGCTGAGCCGATTCTCCTGGCAGGTGGTAGGGGAAACACTAGCAGGCCTAGAGAATACTGTCCCAGGCCTGTTAATCATATGGAAATGTCAGTTCCAACATGGAGCTGAATGCACTTAAAAAAATGGGCCTCAGAGGTGAATTTTCCTAAGGGTCCCCTGCAGTTGCCTCCCAGCCCACTGCGCTACTCGAGCAGTGCAGCGGGCTGGGGAAATCACAGCCAATATTGCAGTTCTGTTTATCAATGGTGCTGATTATCAGGAAACTTTAATTTTAATCGTAATGGAAAATAGCCATCAAAGGCTTCATTGCTATACATGAACTGAAATGGTCACTACGAGAGGACACAGATTTAAGGTGCAGGGAAGCAAATACAAAGGAGATGTCAGGGGTAGGTTTTTCACTGAGGGTGGTGAGTGAATGGAACCGACTGCCGTCGGAAGTTGTTGGGGCAAACTCACTGGGGTCTTTTAAGAGACTTCTGGATGAGTACATGGAAAAGAATAGGATAGGGGGTTATAGATAGGTCTGTGGTTTGGTAGATGTGATCGGCACAACTCGTGGGCCGAAGGGCCTGTTTGTGCATTGTTCTATGTTCTATGAACATTATGCTAGATTTCTGTAAGAACAAGGTCAGGATGCAAATTAGATTGGTTGCCAAAAGTATTTTTTTTGCAGGGTTGTTGTGCTTTGGAATTGTATCACTCAAAAAAAAATGAATTCATTGCTGCAGTAAATTGGCCACAGAAAGGTAGTCATATTCAATCTTCTTGTCAAAATATCAAAATACAGTGCCACATGAACAGAGAAGCATCTAGTTACACGGGTCCATTATAAAATAGAATCCCTGCAGTGCAGAACAGGCCTTTTGGTCCATCAAGTCTGCATCGAGTCGCTGATAGAGCTCTTACCCAGGTCCTATCCCCGTAACCCCGTATGCACTAATTTTTTGACCGCCCTTTTTTTCTCACTTGTTTTATCTGTTCTTGAGTTGTTAACCCATGTTTCCAAACCTAACATTGGATTAATTAAATGCAGCCATGTAAACAGCTGTGAAGTACTTTGGGATGCCTTAATGCATTAAAAACGTGCAGTCTAAATGCAAAATCTTGTTATATCTGCATAGATCTCTGCAAAGTAAGATATTGAAAGAGCAGCATCTTGAAGCCATAAAAATGTATTGGGTGCAATCTCACTAGCATGCTGTGCAGGTTGATCAGCGTGACGAGACCTGGGAGACCAAAAAGCTGCATTGGCCTGCACTCCTTTGCTGTGTCATTTCCCTATTTTCCCATTTTCACAGCCCTTCAGTCCTCAATCTATCAAATAATTTATCCACCTCCAGCTTTAAATACTTCAAATGCTCCAGCCACCTCCATCCTTTGGGGCAGAAAATATCAGAATGCCCTGGTGCTACCATTGAGCACCTTGGCACTGCCCACTGGGGCCAGAAGGGGCAGGAGGAGCCTGCTGCCACTTTGCAATGCCAGAAGATTGCAGCACCAGGCTTGCTGAAAACACTGACGTTGAATACTCCTGTTTTCATGCTGTTATGACAGTTGGGCGCAGTCTTACCTCGTACTGCCTGTTGTTTGGCAAGGTGAGGTGCTACCATTGCATGAAATGCAAAAAGTTGGGTCCCTGCCCATTTTCTCACCTCAAACACTCTTACCAGCCCTGTTTTACCAGTCAAATCAGCTTCACACCCAGAAAGGGAGCAAAACTGATTTAAATATTAATGACATGATTAACACGTCATTAGAGGATCCCAGACATTATCATCTGGGCTCACTTACACTTACCTCCTCACTAGTCAAGTTTCACATGGGCGAGAATCACAGCTGGTCTTCACCAGCAGAGGACAAACATGATGGCCTCGCCGAGTGGATTAGAGACCATTGAACCCACTGTCCCTCCAACCCTGGTTGAGGACATAGAATCATACAAATTCTTCAGTGCAGAAAGAGGCCATCAAGTCTGCACCAACCACAATCCCACCCAGGCCTTACCTCCATTTCCCTACACATTTATCTGCTAATCCCTCTAACCTACGCATCTCAGGACATTAAGGGGCAATTTCAGCATGGCCAATCAACCTAACCTATGCATCTTTGGACTGTGGGAGGAAACAGGAGTCCCTGAAGGAAACCCACGCAGACACGAGGAGAATATGCAAACTCCACACAGATAGTATGGCTAGACAGTGACACCTCATTCGCCTGACGAAGGCTACAAAGGCCGAAAGCTAGCAGATTTACTGTCAAATAAATCGGTTGGATTTAAAATTGGTATTGCCAGACTCTTACTGAGTTTACCCTAGCCCTGTCCACGGGACACCATAACTGAGAGGGGCAGTATCAAAGGGGTGGGCATGTGTGAGAAGGCAAGCAAGGGCAAAGCTTTGCAGGGGGAGGTGGGAGCTCTGTAAGGTGGGGGGCTCTGCAAGCTGATCAGTGAAGGTAACTCTGCAGGAATGGTGATCATGGTGGGGGGTGGTGCCGGGGGGTGGAGTGGTGTAGGGTCTCTCACAAGGAGTGACTGGTGGGGTGGGTGGCAGGATTTCATGAAGATATCGGGGCACAGTTGTGCCTCAAGTGCTCTGCAGCTGGCTTCACTGGCGAGCAGTGGAATCACAATTAGTGTTCTTCTATGTTCGTCAGATGGTGCTGCTAGAATTGTTTTGGGAGAATTCGATGGCGTGAATCAATTTGCTATCCTCCCTGGCCTCCTTTACCAGCGGGAACTGCTTCGCACTGGAAGTTTGCAGAAAAGGTGAAATTTCTGCTTATTGTGTTTCAGAAAATTAAAAGGTAACTACTTTGATTTCTGAAATGAACATCAGTTCCTTTGTTTTCATTTTAAAATTTTATTTTGCTGTTAGTTACATCTGCCATACGTATTTTTATTTTTAGAAAAATACAAAATATTTGTTCAATCAACATCTTGTTACATAACACATTTCAAGCCTATGAGCCTGAGATCCAGTAACCAAATGGCATTCTTTGAGGAATGTGGGGCAGCACTTTCGTCCCATTATGGGGTGAGAGATGAGGCTGGCGGGTGTATGTAATTTGAGTTGCTGGTTTCTGGCACCATCCCACCCCCAAGGCGTTTATCCAGAGGCCCACAAGAAGCAGGTTGCCAACTGAGGTAAGATGAAGGCGAATTATTCGAGGCCAGTGGAAGTTTCCAAAGGACTTGCGGTGGCAGATGACACCAAGATTGGTGGTATAGTGGAGAGTGAAGAATGTTATCTCCAATTGCAATGGGATCTTGATTCATTTGGGCCAGTGGGCTGATGAATGGAAGATGGGTTTAATTTAGGTAAATGCAAAGTGATGCATTTTGGTAGATTGAACCAGGGCAGGACTTACTCAATTAATGGTAGGGTCTTGGGGAGAATTACAGAACAAAGAGATCTCGGAATACATGTTCATAGCTCCATGAAAGTGGAGTCACAGATGGACAGAGTGGTGAAGAAGGCATTCAGCATTCTCAGTTTCATTGGTCAGAACATTGAATACAGGAGTTGGGGTGTCCTGGTGAAGTTGTACATGACATTGGTAAGGCCACACTTGGAATACTGTGTCCAGTTCTGGTCACCCTACTTTTATAATTAAACTAGAAAGAGTGCAGAAGAGACTTACTGGGACTTTTGAGTTATGAGAAGAGGCTGGATGGACAGACTCTTTTTTTTTTCTGGAGTGTAGAAGGGGTGATTTTATAAAGATCTATAAAATAATGAGGGGCACAGATTAGCTAGATAGCCACTATCTTTTCCCAAAAATAGGAGAGTCTCCCCCTCACCTTAAAGGTGAGGGGGAGAGATACAAAAGTGCTCAGAGGGGCAATTTTTTCATGTAGAGGTGATGAGTGTCTGGGACAAGCTGCCAGAAGTAGTAGTAGAGACTTTAGTCTTTTAAAAAGCATTTAGACAGTTACGTGGATAAGATGGGTATAGAGGTATATGGGTCAACTGCAGGCAATAGGGATTAGCTTAGAGGTTTAATAAAAGGTGCCATGGACAGGTTGGGCTGAAGGGCCTGTTTCCTTGGTGTAAACCTCTATGATTCTATGCCATCGAGTTAAGGACACCTGTTTGGACGTGGCCTTCTGTAGGAGGACCAGTTAACCAGTGCCACAGGCAGACTGTGATACCCCACTGACAAGGACCTCACCCAAAATACAAAATCCTCTCTATGATCCTTTTTGTCACATGCAAACTGCAAGTCTACACAGCATCAGTGATCTCTGAGGGGTGAAAAGAGATTAAAATAATCTGCTAAAAATCCCATAGTTCAAAATCTTTAAAATATTGTATATAATGAATATGCGTTACACATATTTATTATTCAAAATCTATATAACAAATTTCCAGATCAGCCAAGTACACATTTCAACATTAGTTTCAGATACAGAAGTCGATTATGTAAATCTCTTCAAAGTGGCACAGTGGTTAGCACTACACCTGGATTTAATTCCAGCCTTGGGTAAATGTCTCTGTGGAGTCCGCATTTTCTCTCCCATATTTGCTGGGTTTCCTCTGCACAATCCAGTTTCCTCCCAAAGATGTACAGACTTAAGTTGATTGGCAATGCTAAATTGCCCCTTAGTATCTAAAGATCTGTAGGTTAAGTAGAATAGCCATGGTGAATGTATGGATTTATAGGAAAGACTGCCAGCTGGGTCTGGGGAAGAGTCAGTGCAGAATCGATGGGCCAAATGGCCGCCTTCTGTACTGTAGAGATTATATAGATTCTCCCCATTTTATCCTGAGACTCATTGAAATAAATATGTTTCTACATATTCCTGGAACAATACCATTTATTTTTTGTTGTGGTGGTTCTATGGAAACTTGTTCCATTGTTCCTTGTGATATGACACACTATATGATGACGCACATTTATTTTTAATATCTACTTGTCCCAAGGGCATAATCCTTAAAGGAGAGAAAATCCTTATCGAAAAAGAATAGGACAAATAACCTTTACCACCTCACCATTTATATGGTTTGTTTCTGGCATTTGTATGGTGAAAATAAACAGCTAAAACTGAAGTGAATGAGACAGATTGTTTCAGAATATCTTTGTCTTTTGTCTGTGGTAAATGTTTATTTGTATTCAGTTTTGATTTACTCTGGTACCATTATGGGTATTATGTAATATGAGTCGATGAGCAGCAATATCATATTCCATTTCACAAGTGAACATTGTCTGCTAAGCTGTTTTTGCTTGGCTGCTTTTGATAGTAGTGGTTTGTCATTACTTTCAGCTCTTAGGGCAGGACAAAGAGGCGAGTTTCAAGTCTACCTCAGCTGGGATGGAAATCGATTCCATATAGTTGGCGTTATTCTGAACCACGTGCTAGTCATCTAGTCAACTGAGTTAACCAGCCCCTGAAATAATTATTATGTTAACTGAATCCAAGCTGGTTCGTAAAGTCAAACCTAAGACATTGAGCTTTTCTTTTTAAGAGAGCTTATTGATTTTGTTCAGTTTCACACTTCTCCTGTCTTCTCCAGTGTCCCAGCTGTCCCCTATTTGTATCTTTAATAAAACAAGTATCAATAAATTTAGTACATCCTAAAGGTAGAAAGTTGGCACTTGAGTTTGTGAACACAGTATGTGCTTAATGTGTAGCCAGATTAGTGTGGACTAAAACAAAGTCTGGCATGGAGGGTGAGAGTACATTGCTGAGAGATGGAGATATTGACTCAGCGAAACATAGCCTAAAATGTCACCGCTGTCCATGATTTTTTTTGGTTTTTTATATTGTAATTCATTTAGCCTAATGTCTTCTCAAGTTGTTGATTAATGAATAGAATTCTATTTAATCATAAAGGTGGGAATGAGGATAATGCGTCACTTTGGTCTGGTATTCATGAAATTTAATCTTAAAATAGTGCTGTGGCAAAGTGAGTTAAAACTGCAGACATAAAGTCATAGAATTTTACATAATAGGAAGCTACTTCTTTTATTGTATCTGTGCTGACTCCCTGAAAGAGCTCTCTACTTAATTCCAATCCTTTGTTATTTCTTTTAATAAAAACATTTATCAACTTTCTTCTTAAAGGCCGTGATGGATTCTGCTTTCTGGACAGTTCCTGGTCTTTTTCTATCCTGATCATCTCCTTTGTGTAAAATTAAATACAAATTCTAGTAACCTCTCCTTCCTTTGGTAATATATTCATGCCCTTCAGTTACTGACTTAGCAACGAATGATAGTTTTTCCTTAATTTACCTGATCAAAATCTTTTAAATTCTAAGCACTTCTGCTCAATGTCTTCTTCATTTTCTCTGTTCAAATAAAAATGAAAATGAACCCAGTTTGCCTCATCTTTCTTTTCACTTAAAGAAAAGGCAGTCAATATTCTGGCTGCTGCCTAGGCAATGATTTGAATGGGGTTAGCATTATCTCATTGCAGCTGCATTCTATACCCACGTTAGTAAAAGTTAGGATGTCATGTAGTCATTTTATAGCTTCAGTGACTTCTCATTTTAAATTTGAGCCCCAAAATAACTTAACTCCTCTATTCCTTCAAAACTGAACTCTATACCCTGCAAATCTGCAAATTTTGACTGCCAATGTAATGAACTACGAATTTGTATCACGTATGATAATCCCAGTATAAATGGTACCGGACAATATTATCTGCACATCGCCATTAATCATTAAGACTTTTTTTGCCCTTTTTAGTCACATTCTTATTCACACTGGCATACATCTTTTAACATTGTTGGCCTTAATTTATCAACAAACTTCATATGCTCTTGGCATTCGACAGGCTCTCATATAACATACTATGATGCAAAGTTAAAGCACATGGGGTCACAGGTAATATCTTGAGATAGATAGAAAGCTGGTTGGCAGGTAGGAAGCAAAGAGTTGGCATAAATGGGCCTTTTTCTGATTGGTAGTCAATGACTAGTGGAGTTCCACAGGAATCTGTGCTAAGATTCCAACTGTCCACATTATGTATTAATGATTTGGAAAAGGGAACTGAATGTTTATCTTCAAATTTGCAGATGTTATAAAGTTGGATGAGAGAATGAGCTATGAGGAGCTTGCAGAGATTTTTCACTGTGATTTAGGCTGTGTGTGGGCATCTGCATGGCAGATGCAATATCATATGGATAAATGTGAGGTTATCCACTTTCGTACCAATAATAGGAAAACAGATAATTACTTGAATGAGGATAAATTGAGAGAGGTGGATACTCAATGAGACCTAGGAGTTCTCATGCATCAGTTGCTGAAAGTAAGCGCGCAAGTAAAGAAGGCAAAAGGTATATATTGATCTTTATTGCTAGAGATTTGAATGTAGGGAAAGAGATGTTTTGCTGCAGTTGTATAGAGCATTGGTGAGGCCACACCTGGGGTATTGTGTGCAGCCTTGGTGTCCATATCTGAGGAAAGATGTCCTTGTTATAGAGAAGTACAGTGAAGATTTACCAGGCTAATTTCTGGGTTGGCAGGTCTGTCATATGAGGAGAGACTAACTCAGTTAGGATTATATTCACCAGAATTTAGAAGAATGAGAGGGGGTCTCATAGAAACTTATAAATTCTAACAGGGCTACACAAGGTAGATTTAGAAAGAATGTTCTGAATGGTAGGGGAGTCCAGAATTAGGACTCATAGTTTGAGGACAAGGAGTTAACATTTTAGAGCTGACGTGAGGAGAAATTTCTTCATCCTGAGTTGGTCAATGTGCGGAATTCATTACCACCAATTGTAGTTGAGGCCAAAATGTTGTCTGATTTCAAGAAGAAATTAGATATAGCTCTTGGGGCTAAAGGGAACAAGGGATAAAGAAGGAAGGGGGTGGATATTGAATTTGATGATTAGCCATGATCAAAATGAATGGCCTATTCCATTAGTTTGTTTCCATGTGACACCTCATCAAACATCTTTTCAAGATCCATCAGTGCATTATTGCTGGCATTTTTTTATATCAGTAATTACTGTTATTCCCGCAAAGAACCTTGCTAACTATATATCAGGTATGACTGGGCTTTTAGAAATCCATTGACTATTTTTAATTAACTCTTTCAAGGGACATGAGAATATGAAGACACCTAAAGTCCTAAACCCTGTTCACATGTTCAAGGCATAAGTCAAGTGAATGACGGTATAATTCTTTCCAACAGTATTCAAAAAGCTCAACATCATCTAGGATGAAGCAACTAGCATGTTAAACATTTACTCTCTTCACCACGTGTGCCCTGCAACTGCAGTATGTACCATTTATAAATTGCAACCATTTAGAACCATAAAATGATACAACACAGAAAGGGACCATTCAGCCCATCTTATCCATGCCAACCCAAAGATATGCAGGTGCCCTTCAAATCCCACTTTTCTGCACACGGCTCATAGCCCTGTAGCTTACAGCACCTAAGGTGCAGATCCAGGTAGTTCAAAAGAATTTAGGGTCTTTTTCTCCACCATTAACTCAAGAAATGAATTCCTGACACCCATTATCCCCTGCATTAAGACGTTTTTCCTCATGCACCTCTATTCCTTCCACTTAGCTTGAATTTTTGACTCCTGGTTTTTGAACTCTGCCAAAGGAAACAGGTTCTTCCTGCACATTCTAATTCTATCCCCACAGTTTTGTATACCTCAGTTGTGTCAGCCCTCAGTCTTCTCTGTTTCAAGGAAAACAACCCCAACTCTCCAATTTCTCCTTGTCGCTACAGTTCTCCAACCTTGGCAGCATTCTAGTAAATGTTTGTTGCATTCTCATCAGAGCAATTAAGTCCTCCCTATAATTTGTTGACCAGTTGGGCCTCACCAATGTCTTGTACGGTTTCATCATTATGTCCTTTTGTATGTATATCTCTGGCAGTGAAAGGAAGCATGTAACATATCTACTTGTACTGCTACCTTTAGGGACTTGTGCACTTGCACGCCAAGATCTCTCACTTCATCTGCCCCTCTCAGCATATCCCTGTTTATGGTGTATTCCTTCTGATTGTTTGACCTCCCTAAATGTACTACCTCACACTTATCAGAGTTGAACTCCACCAACCCATCTATATCATTTTGAAGCTTACAGCTATGCTCCACACTGTCCATTTTTATGTCATTTGCAAATTTCCTAATCGTGTCCCCCCCGCTCAAGTTCAAATCATTATAAATCGAATAACAGGGGTCCCAGCACATAGCTCTAAGGAACACCACTTGAAATAGCTTTTCATTTGCAAAGACATCCATCAATAATTATCCCTTGTTTCCTGTTACTAAACCAATGTTGGATCCAATTTGCCACAGTACTCTGCATCCCATGGATTTTTTTTTGACCAATCTGCCATGTGGGATCTTGTCAAACGCGTTATATAGACAAATCCATGTAGATAGTATCCAGTGCACTACGCTCATTGATTCTCCTTGCCACTTCCTCCAAGAATTCAATCAAATTTGTAAGGCATGACCTTCCCTTAACAAAGCTATGCTCGTTATCTTTCAGTCGTCCAAGTCTTTCTAAGTGACACTTCATCTGATCTCTCAGGATTGATTTCAATGATTTATCCATCACTGAAGTAAAACAAACTGGTCTATAATTGTTTGATATGTCCTTGGTGCTCTTTTTATTACCTGAACCATGTTTGCATTCCTCCAAATCTCCAGCATCTCACTTGTGTCTAGTGAAGATTGGAAATAATCCTCAGAGCATCTGCTATTTTCTTCCTGACCTTCTTTGGCATCCTACAGAAGGCCCTTCACTGCACTATGTTCTGGATAATGTAGCAAATTGTTACCAATCTTGAGACCCTTGCACATGAATACTGGAGGTGAATCATGGCTGATCTAATTGTAGCCTCACCTCCACATTTCAAGACAAGAGAATTCCAAAGATCTACCACCTACTGAGAGAATTGATTTTTTTTTCTCACTTCCATCTTGTTTAGGAGGTGAAAATAAATCCTTATTTGTAAATGGTGTCTCCTGGTTCTAGTCTCTGCCGCAAAAGAAAACACCCTTTCACCATTGACGCTGTAAAGTTCCCTTGGGATCTTACGTGTTTCAATAAAATCATTTTTCTGTCCTGCCCATTACGGGAATTGTAGTGGGTGGACATGGATCAAGTAAAGGTCTGTTCATCTCAGGCAGCATTTTCTGGTCTTGGGGTGAGTGCGGCCAGAAAATCCCGCCTCATACCTCATTCTTCTAAACTTCAATAAATACAAGCCTAGCTTGTCTAACCTTACCTCATAAAATAAATTCCTTGTCAGATATCAATCAAGTGGATTTTTTAACTTTTTTAACGCATTTCTACTAATTTTTAAATACGTAGACAATAATTGTACACAGTACTCCAGATATGGTCTCAGCAATTTACTGCACAGTGCAGAAAACATCTCTATTTTTATATTCCATTTCCTTTGCAATAAACAACAGCATAGCATTTGCCTTCCTCATTACTTGCTGTACCTACGTACTGGCTTTTTGTATTTCATGTGCCAGGGCAGTCACTATATCTCAGAGTTCTGCAGTCTTCTATGTGTATATAATGTGCTGCTTTTCTATGCTTTCTGTCAAAGTGAACAAGTTCATATTTTCATACATTATACCCATCAGCCAAATTTAAGACAATTTACTCAATCTGTGTCCATTTGAAGATTCCTTATGTTCTCTTCACAGCTTACTTTCCTACTATGTTTGTTGTCATAAGCAAATTAAGAAACCATACATTTACTCAAGTTATTGATATAAATTGTATGAAGTTGAGGCCTCAGCAATAATCTCTCTAGCATTCTGCTAATCACATTTTGTCAACCTGAAAAAGACCCTTTTATGCCTAATCTCTGTTTCCTGTTAGCAAAACAATCTTGTATCCAAGCTAATATGTTACCCCTACACCATGAGCTCATAATTTGCTCAGTAACCTTGGGTGTTCTATCTTGTCAATGACTTGTAATCTAACTACTGCATAATCACAGGTTCTCCTTATCTATGTTGCTGATTAGTTCCTCAATCCAACAAAATTAGTAGAATATTTTTCCCTTTTACAAAACCATGTTGCCTCCGCTTGATTGCATTGAGATTTTTTTAATTACTCTGCTGTAACTTCTGTTATGAATTTAATTCATTGTGTCAGTGCTGTGTAATTTTGCTGTCTCTGGACATTGTGATAGTTACATTTCAACCAGTAGTTACTACAAGGAGAGAAGTAATGAGGTACTACAGTAGTAGGCTGTAGTAAAACACAATGCAGTTTTATTCAGAAAGTGTTGCTTATTCCAGGTCTAAGATGGAAGAGCCACAAAAGCTCATATGCTGCTTATATCATGACAGATCATGCGATGTTATACCAGAAATGATGCAAACACTTTAAATGTACAACATATTACTTCTTTAGTCCCCAAAGTACAATTTTTCCCAATGTTTCAACAACAGACCTGATTAAACAATAGATACATTACTTTGAGCCATTTCCCATAGGTATGCTAATAATAAGATGGTCTCACAAATGGACGTCTATTTCTTTTCAATTGTACTCGACACTGGAATTTAGCTACTCGAGAGCTTTGAAGTATCCTTTTTTTTCTTCCTGTTGATAACTCTTCTTGTGAAACTATTTCGCTGTTGGAAATTGACAGTGTTGTAGTTGCTTGAGAAACAGCATTTGAAATTATCTCTGTCTCTGATGTATCACAATTTAGCATTTTTGATGTAACTATTTCTGATGAAGCTTCAGTGATTGAACTTGAGGCTAATATCTGGTCAAAATGACATGGCCAAACTCTCTCATGATCTGTCTGCTCAGTGTATGATAAAATGGACCTGTTTTTGCTAGGATAATGGCAGATACCTGTTTTTCATTCGTGTAGCTTCTTGTTAGTATTCGTTTTGCTTGAGTAAATACTCTTTTTAAAGTTCTGTTCTTTCCTAGCAATCTGCATTTTGTTTTCATTCAACAGCTTCTGAAGTATCAGATGGTATCAAAAGAAGTGGTGAAATATCAGTGGTAAAGTGAAAAGAAATATCAGGTGATATCATAAGTACTTTCTCTGTATAGCTTCATTCTGGAGTCCGCTTGCTAAGCTTTTGCAAAGAATATTTTCAAGCCCCACACCAAATTTGCAATATTTAGCTAGCCTTCGTAAGGTGGCCCTGAACTGTGAAATGCTTTCACCTTCCTCTTGAATCCGGCAGTGGAACCCAAATCTTTCTACAATAGTGAACAGTTTATTCCCCTATAAGACTTCTGTGAGTTTGTCATAGGTTTTAATTCTACTGGCTTCACTGGATGGACTAAATTTTGTAGTAACATAAAAATTTTGCATCCTATTAAACTGAAAAATGCTACAACCTTTAGGTACTTGATTTGTTTGGAGATAATATTGGAATTTTTCTTCGTACAAGTTCCAAGTCTCTCAATTCTTGTCAAAAGCATTCAAGGTGTTACCTTTTCATGACTTTTTTTTGTTATCAGTTCCCGGGTTTTAGACTTTTAGTTTTCCCCTCTACCTCACAGAATGCAATAAAGTATCTTGCTTAACTATGTCACAATTTCCCTTTTTTTTTTGAAACTTTCACTTTTTTACAAGTAGTAGCTTCTCTTTTACGATCCCACAATCTCTGTTCCCGCAGCCCGTTTTGTTTCAGCATGTGCAAGGTCTCTGCAGCTTTGATTATTCTTGCTTACTCTCAGTTTCTGCTTCTCTCTGAACCTTTTTGTACTGCATTGGAGATTCTTTTCCATGTCTTTAATCGACTTTTCAACCTCAAATGCTGAATTTCATTTTCTTTGAATCCGGTCAAAAAAGTTTTTTTTTTCTTTGACTCTTGTTGCCAATTTCTTGTTAAACATTGACCAATAGTCTACCACAAAGGGAAAAGTAATGAGTGCTGCACTGATGGGTTGTAGTTAAACATAATGCAGGTTTATTAACAAGGTATTGCTTATTTCAGGTTTAGGATGGATGCAAAAGCACGCAAATCCCTCTTACAGATCACATGATGTTATTACCAGAAGACCTGAAACCACTTCAAATACATAACAGTGACTTTTAAGTCCCAATGCTGTTGCAGTGGGTTCTGCACAGTAACGAAGATGACACAACACACTCTGAACGTGTTGATAAGTTTCTTGCATCAGGTCAAATGTCAGTTCAAGGGACAGTTAATTTTAGTCATTCAGTTAGTCAGAAGCAAGTGAAAAGCTGTAACTGTTAGCTCTAAGGAGTTGGGGGCTAAGTGAAGCCCCAGGACCCTGCAGTAGCTCTGTGCAGAAGAAGTCTGTTGATTGCTAAGAAGGCAGCGGAAGGTCACTGGCTGTGTGTGTTGAAGGGGCTAGGGCAGAGAAGTGCAGGACAACCGACAAGCAGTAATTGCTCAGTACAACAAGAGGATTGAAGCTTGGAAAAAAACAATACTGGTCTGCTCAGAGTAACTGAAGTTCTGGAATTATGCCACTGGTTAGATTCTAGAAAAAAGACTGGAAATCCCTAAAATATGAAGCAAAATTTTAAAGA
The DNA here is from genome assembly GCA_024679065.1 of Sphyrna mokarran. NCBI lineage: Eukaryota > Metazoa > Chordata > Chondrichthyes > Carcharhiniformes > Carcharhinidae > Sphyrna > Sphyrna mokarran. Next base: position 28,419,449 of record JAGIQG010000019.1, read on the forward strand.
ATGAGCTCATAACGAATTAGCCCTTTTAAGTCAGTTTGAGGAAGTGGAGAGAATTCAAAGACATGGTCTTCAAATGTGGAGATTGGAAACACTTGTGATAAAGACAAAGTTTCAGTGAGAGTGGGTTCTTGTCAGAGTGGGTTCTTCAAACATCGAAGGACTTTGTCTTGCTTGCATCTGTGACTTATCCTGCAGTGTGATATGACTGAGTAGTTTGCCTGGTAATTCATGTGTACTTCACATTAACTTAGAACATTAGGAAGGTGTGTGTAATAGACTAACTTTGTATAGTTAAGCTTATTGTGTTCAAATCTGTGGAATCTTGTAGCTTTGTTCCAAAAGCAGGTTCCTTTACTTCTTCAAATAAAATGTTTTTGGTCTATAACTGGACCTTTTCCCATGACCAGTTGTCAGGCCAAGGACTGTAACACCCCCTTAATAAATTTCCTTCTGACAGATGTTAAACTAACTTCCTTCCATAACTAGAGGAATCACATTTGCTCTTCTCTAATCTGATATGATCTTTCCAAAATCTAGGGAATATTGGAAAATTAAAATTCATGCATCTTCAGCCATTTCTTTTCAGGCACTTAGATGAAGTCCATTAAGATGCGGGGATCTGTTGGTTTTTAGTTCTAATAATTTTCTTAGTACCCATTCCCTGCTAATTGTAACTGTTTTATATTCCTCCCTCCCATTCACCTTCTAATTCACAATTATTCCTGGGATGTTATTTATATCCTTTGCAATCAAGACACAAATAAAATATCTGATAATTCATCCATCATTTCCTTATTTTTGAATATTAATTCCTCAGGCTGTCTTTCTAAATGATTCTAATTGTCCCTTTTTTATGTAGTGTTGTTTGTCCACCATCATCTATGAGAATCTCAAAACCATTAGTCATTTTGAGGCTGGATGCAATGTGTCCAAAAATGACTGATCAGGCCAATTTGAGCATGGAATATCCTGGCACATATTGAACAGACTTGTGTAGTTGTTGCGCTGGTGGCTTTGGACTTGCGCTGCTTGCGCTTACGTTGTGCTTCAGAAATGCACCTTGCTTTGTAAGCTTGACAGCTCTTGGGGATTAGGCAGCGCCAGGTAGGGCAGTTTTGTGCATGTTTCCTAGGTGATCATGTCTACGTCAAGCGACTTCAGGGAGGCTGTGAGTGTGTCTTTGTAGTGTTTCTTCTGTTCTCCACGCAAGTGTCTTCCAGCAGTGTTCCCCAAAAAGGAACTGCTTGGATATGCGCATACGGATGACATAACCTGCCCACAGTATCTGCGCTCTTACCAGCAGTGTGTGGACTACTCTAGAGAGAACTTCAGTGTCTGGTACTTTATTTTGCCATCTGATGCATAATATTCTGCAAAGATAAGTCATGTGGCAATGATTGAGTTATCTTGCATGCCTTTGATATACAGTCCATTTTTCACAGGCATACAGGAAGGTAGTGGCACACAATCTACCACTGTGCCGTAGACCGTCAGTTTTGTTGCTGGGCTGATTCCTCGACGTTCCATACAGTGGAGCGCAGTCTATCGAAAGCAGAACTTGCTTTTGCTATTCTGTAGTTAACTTCTGTATCAATAGTCACTGCTTGGGAGAGGGTGCTGCCAAGATAAATGAACTGGTCCACTGCCTGTAGTTTCTGCCCTTTGATTGTGATTATGGGTTCTGTGAATGGTGCACGAGGAGCAGGCTGGTATGTGAATTCGGTCTTTTTGGTGTTGATGGTGAGTCCAAAGTTGTCACAAGCCGAGGAAAATTTGTCCATACTGACTTGTATCTCTGGCTGTGAGCTTGCATATAGGGTGCAGTCATCGGCAAAGAGGAAGTCTCTCAGAATAGACTCCTTCATTTTAGTAATAGCTTGAAGTCTTCTCAGGTCAAAGAGCTTCCCATCCATTCAGTACTTGAGGCTGATTCCAGCAACACTATCCTGGAAGGCATCGTTTGGCATGGCAGTAAATATCATGCTGAACAGTGTGGGTGCGAGCACCCAGCCCTGTTTGACGCCATTGGTGACTGGGAATGCCTCAGAGGATTCTCCACTATCCAGTACTCTGGTCATCATGCCAAAATGGAACTGACGTACATCTGAATGAATTTGGGGGGTGCAGCTGAACTTTGACATGATCCTCCACAGGCATTGTCAGCTGACAGTATCGAAGGCTTTAGTGAGGTCAACAAAGGTTGTATAGAGCTTGCAATTCTGCTCCTGACACTTTTCCTGAAGTTGGCGCGCAGCAAAAATCATGTCAAATGTTCTGTGATCTTTGCAGAAGCCACATTGTGACTCTGGAAGCAGACCTAGCTCCAGATGAGTGATCAGATGATTTAGCAGGACGCTTGCAAGGGTTTTTCCTGTGGTGAAGAGCAGCGCGATTCCTCGGTGATTGTTGCATACTTGCCATTGCCCTTCCTCTTGTAGAAGTGTACAATGGAAGCATCTTTAAGTTCCTGAGGAATGGATCCTTGCTTCCAAAAGGACTGGAACAACTCAGTGAGCTTCTCAATAAGTGTAGGACCAGTAGCTTTGTAGATCTCTGTGGGTCTGGCATCTCTCCCTGGAACTTTGCCACTGGAAAGCTGGCTAACAGCTTTTGTGACTTTGGTTACTACTGGTGGGTTAATATTGATCTGGGGAATCCTGTCTATTGCCTCATCGTTAATAGATGACGGTCGGTTGATGACAGCCTCAAAGTGTTCAGCCCTCTCTGTAATGAAAGTTGTACTATCTGTACTCAGGAGGGGAGAGCTCCCGAGAGATTGAGGTCCGTAGAGAGTGATGGCTTCATAGAACTGTTTCAAGTCATTTCTATCAGCATATCCCTGTATTTCATCTGCTCTGGCGGCAGCCTGCATTTTACGCAGTTTATTCTGGACTGTCCCGCGAACACTGGTAAAAGCATTTTTCTTGGCAGCTGATCATGGGCATTCTGATTGTCCCGATGGAGACAGTGCTTTTCAACCAGTAGAGCCTGTATCTCCTCATCATTCTTGTTGAACCAGTCATGCTGCTTGCGTGTAGAGGGCCTGAGCATCTTCAATGTAGATGAATGGATAGCATCCCTGAAGCATTCTCAGTTGTCCTCAATGCTGCCTGCGAGATGTAGATCAGCTAGCTTGATTTCTAAGTCTTCAGTCAGTGCTGAAGGTAGCTGGGGTTTTTTAGCTTGGCCACATTGATTCTTTTCATAACCTTGCTTCCTTGTGGTCACCTGTTGGGTGTGATGTGGAGCCTCATTTTGGAGACAATGAACCTATGATCCTGTCCAGCAGTCAGCACCATGCATGGCATTGGTCACTCTGACATCCTGCCTGTCTTTTCTCCTGACAATAGAACATAGAATGTAGAACATTACAGCGCAGAACAGGCCCTTCGGCCTTCGATGTTGCGCCGACCAATTATGAAAAAAAGCAATGACCTCCAAACTAAACTATTCCCTTCTCTTCCATAAACTTATCAACTAACTTCTTAAACGCCACCAAACTTGGTGCATCTACAACTGCCGCAGGCAGGGCATTCCACCCCCTAACCACCCTCTAGGTAAAGACATAGTTGTCTTTATGTCTAAATGACATAGTTGATAAGATGCCAATGCTTAGAGTGGGAGTGCGTACAGGAGGTCTTGTTACAGGTAAGCAGAGGGAAAGTTGTGTGCTGCACAGATCTTCATTAAGAGTAGGCTGTTGCTGTTATCCTTGCCCACTGCATGCCTCCCAGTGACTCCCTGCCAAATTGCAGAGTCGCACCCTACTCTTGCATTAAAATTACCAAGCAAGATCAGTTTGTCGGTACTGCTCACTGCTGATAGTAGGGCGTCTAGTTCTACGTAGAACTTGTCTTTCATCTCGCCCAGTTATTCATTTTGTGGGGGTGTAGGCGTTGATCAGGGTGACTTGACTTCTGTTCTGTAGCGGAAGCTATAATGTCATAAGCCAGTCGTTCACACCCTTGGATAGACTAGCAAGTTTCTGAACAAAGTGACTCCTGACGGCAAATCCAACTCCAGATCAGGACGCTCGTTGCTGCCACGACCGCTCCGGAAAAAAGTGTATCCACCTCCAGTTTCAGTCAACTGACCCATGTTGGCAAGATGAGTTTCACTCAGAACTGCAATGTCAATGTTGTATCTTGCGAGCTCTCTGGCAACTAAGGCTGTTCTTCTCCCTGGCCTGTATGCTGTAGCATTGTTCAAAAGCATGCGCACGTTCCAAGTGCCAATGGTGAGCGGTGTCAGCTTGTGTTTTATTTTGTTTGTTCGACCGCAAGATGGGATCCCTGCCAGCCAAGTAAACTGGCCAAGGTGTAGTGAAATAGGCAATGTTTAGGGCACCCTTTTTAGCCCCTTCCTTATTCTAAGGCAATGAGCAGCGCATTCCTGAAGAGGACTGCTCAGTTGCCCAGGTAGATGCCGAGTTTCAGTGCTGCTTCGGTCAGCGGAAAACGACCATTAGACCTGAGCTACCTGTGCGCAGGTTGTGGCTACAGCTTCCGGTGTATCCGCACTTGCTGCTTTGTCGCTCGCCCATCGCCACAGGACTTCAAAGGTTGAACAGGACAATGATGATGGTGTTGATATTAGTGCTTGATTTGGATTAAAGTGAGGGAGAGTTGCGCACCGTCAGCCTCTCTCCCCAATTTCCATCTGGATCCAGTGGCAAGACAAGAGTCAAGACGCTGGAGATGAGACTAGACACAGTGGATGACCAGGACACTTTCTGTATCTTGTCCTGCTCTTTACGTTCCATGACGCATGCAGAGACTGTCTTCTTGACTGTTGTACCTTCCATTGGTCTCGTCACTCAATCTGCTGGAGTCAAAGAACAAAACAGCACGGGAAACAGGCCCTTCGGCCCAACGAGCCCGCGCCACACTTCGATGTTCCCACTTCTACTCATGATCCCTATCTATGTTTATAGATCTACGCATTGGAACCAAATTTGTGAGACAATTTAGGGAGAAATTGTTTTGCCAATCAGCCTAAGAACACATCTTTGGGGTGTGGGAGGAAACCGGAGCCCCCAGAGAAAACCCACGCAAGCACGGGGAGAACGTGCAAACTCCCACAGACACAGGTCCAAATCCATGTATCTGCACAGCACAGCGATAGTCACTGAACTGTCGTGTTTCCCATCAAGTTCAAGCGTACACTAATGACGTGAAGCACTAGGCTACTCTTGAAAAATCCAAGAGCAGCCCTCTCACGACCAATCGCGTGTACGCCCCTTGTCAGACAACAAGGTGGACCGAAGTACCTGTAGGATAAAACAGAAATACATCAATATCATTGACAATTTTACACACTTCCCAGGGAATTCCCAAGGCTCATGCTCCCTATTTTAAATCAGTTTTCTATATCCCTCCATTCCTATTCTATTCATGTGCTCATCTAGGTATCTCTTAAATAACTCCAGAGTCCCTGCTTCCACCACTTTACTTGGCAGTGCATTCTGTCTTCACATGTTGGGATAGACATCTCCCTATCTCACTGAGGGTTGAGCCCTGTTGGCTACCCTCACCTGTTTTAGCCAGCTTCTTGAAGCCCGGGGTGTGGCCACTATTGCATGCAAACAGCTAGAGATAAGTACCAGATGGGAACAAAGGATGGACAAACCACCCTAGAAAGGATGTGACATGTTCCCCCACCAGAGATATTCTGATACCCCATACACCCTTTTTAAGTACTTACTATCTGTTTTTATAGATCTAGCTTGTTTTCTCTTGTATTCTATTTTCTCCAATCCCCATTAATCTTATAGTCATTCTTTGCTTTCTTCATATTCTGTCCAATCTTTTGACCTGTCACTCATCTTTGCAGAATTGTGTGCTTTTTCTTTTTCTCAATCAGAAGACAGGAAGGAAAATTATCTATATATGTTTACCTGGTTGCTGTATATTTTTTAAATGAACAAAAGCATTACCCTGAATAGCCATGATTTATTCCAAAGAAACTTCTAACCTTCAGAAACCAGAAGGACTTCACTATCTTTCAGGAGGTATGAGTGGCCTCTATGGCAGCAGAATATCAAGTTCCAAAGAACTGCACCAACTGCATTTGCATTTCTACGACCGAGGTCCGTATAACAGATGTCTGCACAGGACAAAAGGGAGCTTGTCTCCTTGATTAAGCATTTCATAATTCCAGATCTAGGAGAATGGACTCTTTGTTCAACACCCAGGAGAAGAAGTGGAAGGCATTTCACGTGACTTCTCCAAGCTGCTGGAGCCATCTTAAGAGGTAACAGCAAAAAAAAACTCTGTTCAGGTAAATTGCCTGGCCCTGATCTACACTGCGATCCACTAGAACATTGGAATGTCTGTGTCTGTACCTTCAAAGGCAGGTCACCTGCAACATTTAGCCAGATAATGTCATTGGTCTCCTGATTTTAGATCTTGGACTCACCAGAAACTGTAACTCTTATTTTTATCTTGTCTTGCCCTTGTAGCCCTTTCTTTCCCTTTTCCTTCTTTTATTGTCTGGGAATGAAAAGGGGAGAACATTGGAAAACTCCCCCACTCCCACATTTTGTGTGTTTAAAGTAAATCAACCCTCTTATTTTGCCTTATCTTGTGTTAGCTGTGGAATTATTAATAAAGAATTAAATCACACCAAACTGAAGGGTTGGAGAAAATATACTACCCACATATGAAGAAATCAGAAATCAAAATTACATTTCTGTATATGCATGGCATTGAGAAGCGAAATCGGAGCTGTTTAAATTAATGCCCCCCTGTCCATAACACTTTGATACTATTTTTAAATCTTTAGTTAGCCAAGGATGGTGCATTCTTCCCTCGGAGTCATATTTTCTCATTGGAATGTATCTTTCCTAAGTATTCTGAAATATCTCCTTAAATTTCTGCCACTGCATCTCTCCTGACTTATCTCTTAACCTAATTTTCTAGTTCAGTATAGCCAGCTTTGTCTTTCTGCCTCGTTGTTGCCCTTATTTAAGTTTAAAATGCTAGCCTTAGATCTTTGTCTTTCTCCCTCAAACTGACTTGAAATTCAGTCCTATTCTGACCACTGCCACCTAGCAGTGCCTTTACTATGATTTATTAATTAATCTTGTTTCATTTTGCATTATGTGGAGATGCTGGTATTGGACTGGGGTAAACACAGTAAGAAATCTCACAACTCCAGGTTAAAGTCCAACAAATTTATTTGATAGCAAGTGCCTCTAGCTTTTGGAGCTCTGTCCCTTTGTCAGATTACCTAAAAAAAAAATCATATAAACCAGATCTAGTATAGTCTGCTGTCTGGTTAGCTCTACTATATGCTGCTCTAAGAAACTTTCCCAAAAACACTCAATTAAGTCATCATGCAGGCTACCTTTGACAATCTGACTCATGCAATCCATATGTAGATTAAAATTATCCTTGAATGTTACTGTATCTTTCCCACAAGTCCTCATTATTTCTTCCTGTATATCCCTTCCTGCAGTGTGGAACTTTCGGGGAGCCTATAAATCATCCTCACAAGGGACTTATTCACTTAACCATTTCTTATCCCTACTCAAACTGATTTTTCTACTTGATTTCCAGAATTAAAGTTATCTCTTTATTATAGCAGTGTCATCCTTAATTAACAGAACTACTCCTTTATCTACGCTTGGCTTCCTTTCAGGCTATAGTCTGCCAGCTCCTAAGTGGGGTCATCAGTCACTTAAGGACAACTCTTTTACCTCAAAAGCCAACACAGGCCTGTGTTGGGAATTCCTTAGTATAAATGCAAGGTGGCACCTTCGTGGAAAACATGCACTTTTGTCCAGGAACACCTTGTTGTGGTCCTACACCAACTGGACATTCAATGAATGGAATAGCTTTCTCTTCATATAAGTATCCAGCTGATGAGCCAGTATTTTTGTAGCGATGTGTGTGTAGTCTATAACTCCCTATACTTGAGGACCTCCTGCATCTGTGATGACATATTCTTGGGAAGGTTTATGTGCTTTCCCAACTTGATCAAAGAATGTATCTGTGATAGCAGTTGTGCACTTGTGGGCATCTGATTGAGAATTAACAGAGAGGCCTGCAGCAGGCCCTTGGGACAATTGGGTAAAATAAAAATTGAGAGTCCCCTTCGCCTTCATTGTGACTGACAAGGCATGAGGATCTGTTGATTGTGATGCCAGATTTTATTGTACCATGGCACATATCGCTGCAAACATTTCTTAGCTTTCTCACCTCTTGCAGTGATACTGGCATTGAATTGCCATGGACATAAGACTGATTTTAATATTCATTTTTCTAATTTAAATATTTTGGTGAGCCCAGGACTCAATCATCAGGGCTCACTTGCCTTAATGTCCTCACTGGTGAGCATCACGTATGGTCCCCCAACAGTGAGGACCTGATGTGATGGCCTTGCCAATGAATGAGACAGGAGACCATTGAAATCTCCTGGGTGATTGAGGACAAGGGTTTGCAATGCCAAGTGGGCACTCTGGCACTGTTCATCAGGCACTGAGCAGAGCCAAAGGGAAGGGATGGGACCGGAAGGCAGCGGGCCTGAAAGGGAGGCAGGGCATGGAGAGCTGCACACTCTCTACTAGAGTGGCGATTGGCTGCGTTGAAGGGTGTGGTGAGGAATGGAGGTGGCGAACAACTGTGGGGGAGAGAAAGTGGTTTGTATTATTGAGGGGATGTGAGGGGGGAGGAAGTGACGTTTTGTTTTTCACCACTGAAATTCTCATGAAGGGAGTTCAGCATTATTCAATTCCAAAATGAATACAGCATTATAAAACCTTGTAAAAATGTCACTCCAGGGATTTCAGTCACAGCTATGGTTACAAAAAACTATCTAAATCAAACTGCTAAGATTATGTATCATGGCACAATAGTGCATTTAGCAATCAGCAGCTGGCTTCCTGGCGTGAACAGACTCTGTGCATTCCCCTCACACTTTGCCTCATTTTTATTTTGAAGTGTCAAGATTTGTTTTTTTCTTACTCGTTGAAAAAATTGATTTGAAACTCTCTGATTTTCATGCTCATCAAATACCTAAAATTCTTTGTGTAAAATCGCTCCCTACATCTTCTACAATAGTTCTCAATCACATCAAGAAATAACCATCTGATTTAGTGGGCCTTATTTTGCATTCTGAGTTGGCTCAATGAATTAGTGGAAAGATTTGTACGATCCTTGAAGCCTTTTAAAGCTTCAAAAGAGTAAGGTTTATTGTCTTGTCATACGAATAGCTTTTTGGCATCTTATAGAAACATTAACTAACAGCTACCCAAAGTTCATTTGAACTACTACTTCTAGAGAAAGTTGAGAACTATATTTGATTTGTCACTGTCTACAGAACTTCAGGGATAGTGGAGCATCAACAATAGTCTTGGTTTAACAAGTTGCTAAACCAAAAGTGAGGGCAAAACAAAATTCATTTCAAAAAGCAAATTGAGTGTTGGTGTGTAATTGTGCCACGAATAAGGAATGGGTGCCAGTTATAGTTTTAGTGAAAATGGGTCCAGCTTCTTACATGGTTCAAATTGAAGATGAACTAATTGATGATGAAATGTGACAAATTGTCATTTTGAAATGATTTCATAGAAATGTAGAAGATAGGAGCAGGAGGAGGTCATTTGACCCTTTGAGCCATTCATCACGATCATGGGTGATCATCCAACTCAACAGCTTAATCCTCCTTTCTCTCCGTAACCTTTGATCCTCTTCACCCCAAGTGCCATATCCACCCGCCTCTCGAATACATTCATTGTTTTGGTTTCAACTACTACTTGTAGTAATGAATTCCACAGGCTCATCACTCTTTGGGTGAAGAAATGTCTCCTCATCTGTGTCCTAAATGATCTACCCAAATCCTCAGACTGTGACCCCTGGTTCTGGACTCCTCCTCCACCACTGGGGACATCCTCCTTGCATGTACCCAGTCTAGTCCTGTTAGAATTTTTTAAGTTTCTTTGAGATCCCTCCCCCTGTCCCCACTGTATTTGTCTGAACTCCAATGAAAACAATCCTAACCTTGTCAATCTCTCCTCATACATCAGGCTGCCATCTCCAGAATCAGCCTTTGCCACGTTCCTTGAGAGAAAGAACATTCTCAAGAAGACCAAAACTGCACACAATATTCTAGGTGTGGCCTCACTAAGACCCTGTATATTTGCAACAACACCTCCCTGCTCCTGTACTCAATCTTTGCAATGAAGGCCAACAACCATTTGCCTTCTTTAGCACCTGCTTCACCTGCATGTTTACCTTCAGTGACTGGTGCAAAAGGACAGTCAGGTCCCATTGCACACACTCCTCTCCCATTTTACAGCTATTCAGGCAGTAATCTGCTTCCTTGCTTTTGCTTCCAACCTTACATTTAATCAAATTAAATTGTATCTGCCGTTAATTTGACCACTCATCCAATCTGTTCAAATCATGCTGAAGTATCCTTGTCATAGTTCACTCTCCTACCCAACTTAGTATCGTTTGCAAACTTTGTGATTTTACATTTTGTTCCCTCATTCAAATCATTAATTCATATTGTGAATAGCTGGGTTCTTAGCACCGATCTTTGTGGACCCCATTGGTTACTTAGTTTCTCCAAATTATCTCTAGAAGAACCGACTTCTTTAGTCCCTAGTGTCGTGAATACTACTATGGAAGATTGAATTGAATCTAATCATTGTGTCTATAACACTTTATTATGGGAGAATGATGCAAAATTAGTTACAAGAGAAAAACTTCTACTGAAGTTCCAGATAATAATTCGAGGGTCAAGGACAGCCAAATTTCTGAATGTTGTATACAATCAAAAGTAATAGATGTCCTCCTTATTGACTTTTTCATTGACTTTGTATAATGATTAATGATGCATAGTACTGTCTAGAGTATTATTGATCCTATGATTACAGGTTTGGGCGAGAAATATTCTTCAAGGGTCTTAGTTCCTTTTTGTACCAGGTTTGGCAGGGTGGATAAGACTTTGTAATAGAGTGAAGGTTTTTCATCCCTCTTACACTCAGCAAAGTTGCTATTTTAATTTCATCTGGTACCCTGTTTGCAGCAAGGTAATATTGAAATCTCTCTTCGTAGGTACTCCATGATTCCACAGTCTAATCATATGGTTTCATAGCACCTCCTTTTCCCTTCATCATGTTGCTGTTCTTAAGTTGTACTTTCTTTAACTTTTCCTCCCCTCCTAATTTATTTTCTCTTTCAAATGAATTTATATTATTTCTGTTGTTGTTTCTTTGAAAAGAAATTCTGATAGAACTGTAACTAAGATTTTTTTTCTTCCTTTACAAATACCAAACTGTTTTAAAACCAGCAGATTTTAGTTGTAACTCTGCTTCACCTTGGTTATTATTGTGTTATTTATTTTTCTGTTTGAGCAGTTCCTTTTCCAAAAGCAGGTTTCTCTCTTTCTCTCTCTCTCTCTCTCACTGAGTTACAGGACCCGATGAGCAGCCTGCCACATATGGAGGCACAGCTGGAAAAGACTCCCCAGCTTTTGTAAGTAAACTTGTTTTTACACAGCCTTCTCCCTTATTTTCTTACTTTGCTTGTTTTCTACGATATTTTAAGCCTGCCAGTTGTTTTAGTCAACTAATATTGTTATCAATGCACTAGCTGAATTTTTTTTCTCTCTTCTTACCTCCAACTTGCTAAGGACTCCCAGGGTTGCAGTCAAATAGGAAAAAAAATCTAGAATAGTTGGAATTTTTTAAATCTATTTTAAAATTAATGTACATCTTAGTGAAAGTTACTAATTCTTTTCAAATGGCCAGATTTGTTACACTTCAATTGGTAATGGAGTGGTCTGCTGTAAACTGACCCATGACTTGAGGTCCAAATCTGAATTGTTTCTCCTGACTACTTTTATTGGAAAACCATTGCCAGTTTTATCTAAAACTGGTCTTTGTCAATGATCTTGCTGGAAAATATTAGAAGAGAAAATGCTGGAAAATCTCAGCAGGTCTGGCAGCATCTGTAAAAGGAAAAAAAAAAGCTGACTTTTCAAGTCCTGATGACCCTTCTTAAAGCTCCTGAGTCTATGCTGTTCCAAGAACTCCAATCTGAAACAGAAATAGTATTTTTTGTCTTTGGTTTTTTTGCAGATTTCACAAAGTTTAGCCAATAGCAACATTGGTGTGACCTCTGTATCTTCCTTCCACACATGCAGAAATATTAAAACATTTATCTGTTAAATAGTGTATGTATCTGCATGTAATTTAGTTTCTTGAAACTTCCAGTCAGAAGCTGGAGATTTAGGTGCAAATTGTTAGGAATTAGTTGTTTGCAGTTATAAATTTGATCGAACTTCTGTATATTTTCTCTTTAGTAAAATTGCACTAACATTCACAGTAGCATAACTTGATATTTTGAGATTCAAATTGTGAAAGTGTTATTACCTTGATTAAAAACAAGCCATATTTTGCTGCCATCTTAAATAACTGAAAGTTTGAAATTGAAATTTAGTAAAATACTTTTGTTAATGAGGTGTATGCATTAAGATTGTCAGTGATAAGCACTGAACTGTATATCTGATCATGACATGCCCCATTATGAGAGTGTGTGCTGATGGCCATGTGGTGGAGCTTGAATTTTCAGAGCAGGTTATTCTTAGCTGTTCCAAGTATTTTATTTCTGACTTAGAAATTTACTAAATCATCAGGGTTGCTTTTAAATAGGTGGAAACTGCTACATGATTGTAAGCATCTTTCAATCAAGCTCCAATTGATACCATATCCATGACTGCTTGAAGAACAATCCTGATATGGTTCTAAATATTGATACTCAAGACAAATTAAGTATTTTATAGGTTTGTCTTCATTCTTAGAAAGATAAAGAAAAAAATATTTGTGTTTATTTAGCACTTTTTACCATCATTGAAAGTCAAAGTTCTTGTTAGCCAATGAAGTATTTGTAAAGTATAGTCACTCTCATAAAGTAAGAAACATAACAATCAATTTATACACAGTAAACCTCCCAAACAGCCATGTGATAATATCCAAGCAAGCTACTTTTATGATGCTGATTGAGGGATAAATATCAGCCAGGACACAGGTATAATTTCCCTGCTTTTCTTTAAAATAGTGCTTTGACCTCCACTTAAGCAGGCAAATGGGGCTTTGATTAAACATCTTATTGGAAAGTCAGCAACTCTAGCAATGCAGCATTTCTCAGTGCTGCATGGGAGAAACAGCCTTGATTTTTATGCTCAAACTCAAACGGGACTTCAACCTGGAACCTGATGACTCATCCAAAAATACTACCAATTGATCCAAAATAAACAACCAACAGAGGTCTAGAAGTGGAGGTTTGGGCCTGAATGCAAAGTAATTCTTTCAGGTCCTTGCTCCAGGTCAAAATGATTCAGCATTGATGCAGCTGTTAGGGCATTCTGTGAGTATGAGATCATATGCTTCTGCCCCATCTGTTGGCAAGTTTCTCATAATACTTTTAAATGCATGCTCAGCAGAAAATCATCAACCTAGGTTATTTTTCTTAGGTGTATAGAAGATGCATATCATTAGAAGAATGAAGAATACCCTCCAAGGTAGGTAGTTTCTGTTATTCATCCATCATTCAAAAACACACATACCATTCTGCTGCAGCTGAAATGCTCTAGTACAGTGTGTTTGGCATGTGCTGTGGGAAAATGATATTTTAAAATTCTAGTTTCAATTCAACTTCAAAATTTTCAGACATTTTTATGTGTATCCAGTAGATCCTTGACGTGCTTACTACTTGTGAATATAATATTAAACATTCTATAATTTCAAAGTTTGGTCTGGTCTACTTTTAGCTAGCTAAATTTATATACTTTAATAATTATAATCTTTGAGAATATGTAGCTGTTACCAACTTGTGTTTTCCAACAAGGGAACAGAGAAACCAAACCAGTATCCAATTAAATCAGTGGTCCTAAGTGGTCAGTGGTCCGAAGAGTACATCCAACTTTTGTATTGGTAAATTCAGGATATAAAGCAAGTGATCTTTCAGAAAGTAATTCGATGCACAGGTTTTGAAAATACTTCACAAAGTCATTAAATTCTGTTCATAGGACACCAGGGTGTGACACATATAATGCATAGTGTCTTGTGCATTCCCTTCTATATTTTGATGTATTTGTGAGTTCTGCTGATATGTTTTAATCAAAACAATATTTTATAGAATGATTATATTCCCTTGGTTAGCTGTGACATCTTTTGACACTTGGGTGGGAGAATAATTGTGGCAACTATATAATAGGTTGGGATTTTGAAGTTTCACTTGTGTTTTGACACAGAACACCAGGAGATATACATGTCTGTAGCTCCCTGTGAAGTGAGACCCTAGAATCTGTTAGCGTATTACATCAAATTTCATGTATTGCTTGCTTTCTTACAGTAAGGCTGATATCACTGGCCCAAATTTTGCATTATGAATAACCGTACATTGTTATAATGGACAATAATTTCCAGATTTCTGCACATATATAATTAAACATGAAAACCTGGAAGTTGCTGTCTAGCTTGCTCTGCTTTTCCACAAGCAATATTATATTGGTACTTTCGTGATAAATTTGTAATTGAAATCCATGTAGAGTTTAATCCATGTACTTACACAACCCGTCCTGAAGCATACTTCAGGAAGGCAAAGACTGTGATGATACTATTCTTACAAAATATATGTATATCATGTCTCTAGTAAGGGTGGGGGGGGGGGGGGGTGGTATGTTTAAAATTCAGGTTTTGCAGAGTGCTGATATGTTTAGCAAAATTTTTAAATTGGTAACTGAGAGCACCAGAGTGAATACTCATTTTAGACCTGGCATGTTTGTTTTAAGCTGAGCTAAAGCACTTATGTTTACTTATGCCTCTCCTGGGGTTTTCAGAGTAGAGTTTTGATTAGATTGATTGACAAGGGGCAGAATCATGTCTGTAATGGGAAGAGCTAAGCTTGCAGGTTAAAGCATAGGGGGGCAATTCTCCCAGCAGCATCATTGTCTGGGAGACTCAGGTTTAATGGGCTTCCCACTGAGTGCCAGTAACTCCGCAAGTCTGAGTGTCAGAAATCAGCGTGACGCTATATGTTCAAATGTGCATTTTAATATTATTTACTTTTCATTAGCAAGCCGGGACTGAAGTCTCCTGGCTTGCTATTCTTTTGGGAGAATCGCCCGTAGTTTTTCTTTCAAGCAGTTATTGCTTGGTTTTGAAAGAAGCAAGATGTGTTTCCCTAGAGATTGTTTAAATCTGCTGTCTTTCTCTAGAGATTGTTTAAAAGCTCCAAAACCTAAGTACAAGCACGTAAGCCTGTGTTTTGCTAACTGATCTTTAAAAGAGGGGTTTAATTCTATAAAAGGAATAGTGCTTGAATTGGAATTCATGGTGATTGGCTAGCAATTAAGACTTGTACCTTGTCATGTTTAATTATTGTTTGATTGTTAAAAGTTAGGCTAATACATTTGGAATAGTTAAACTGTTGTTAAATAAAGTTTGATTTGATAAAAGCTTCCTAGTTTGTTAGTAAATTCATGCCTGGGATCAAGCATCTTATTCTCACATTAATGCCAAAATATAAAGTGGTTTGGGTCTAGCCTGACTTCACAATATACCTTGTGATTCCTGATCTTGGTACCCTATCATAGACAAACACATGGGCAGGCATAAAGTTAATGCTGTGAAGCAATGCATTTTAGAAATGAATGTGAAGAGGCAGTATAAATTGAAAATGTTCATAAGTTCAGTTGCCATTGTATCCACGAATGATAACACCACACTTTTTCAAATCGCTTGAAAATATTGGTAGCTGTGATTTAATTAAGTGAAAGATAATGGAACACTCATATAATGGGCTGGCTCATTGGCCCCATTGTGCAGTGCATGCATACACAACTTAGGACATTTAATTCCATTAATCCTCAAAGTTTTTTTGCAAATATACTCATTCACCCACTTTCTCCTTCTCAAAATAAAATTAATTTCAAAAGTGCAATCTTTGGAATCAACTCAAGCTCATAATGACTAAATTCCAGTTGCATTTCACCTGAGGCATGCATAAAAGATAAAATAAAACACGAACTGCTAATTCAAAGTGCTCTAATTTTGCTTACATAATTTTATTTTGACTGTATTGACCCTCTTGCATTACCGTCAAGTAGATTTCTTCCTGCAATCAGAGCATCTTATAGTGCAGGAGGAGGACCACAATCCTACCCAGAACCTATTTCCACAATCCCACTAATCTCCTGACACTAGAGTCAATTTATTATAGCCAATTCACCTAACCCATACATCTTTGGACTGTGGGAGGAAACTTGAGCACCTAGAGGAAATCAAATGTAGACATAGGGAAAAAGTGCAGAGTCCACACAGACAGTGATCAAGGCTGGAATTGAACCTGGATCCTTGACGCTATGAGCCAGCAATGCTTGCCACTGTGCCGCAAAGCAATACTATTTGAAAATTAAGATCCTGTATAGAGTTAGCTATTGAAAAAAAAATTTACAGGATGTGAGTACCACTGATTGGTTTAGCATTTATTGCCCATCCCTAACTGCTCTCCATTTCAGGGCATTTGAGAATCAACAATACTGTTGTGAATCTGGAGTCACATGTAGGCTAGACCAGATAAAGGCGGCAGATTTCCTTCCCTAAAGGACATCAGTGAGCCAGGTGGGGTTTTTAAGACAATCAACAATGGTTTTATGGTTATTGTTAGACTTCTAATTCTAAATTTTTATTGAACTCAAATCTCACCATCTGCTGTGGTGAGATTTCCACCTGGGCACCCAGATGTTCTCAGTCTCTGCGTTACTAATCCAGTGACAATACTACTATGCCACTGCCTTCCCAATTTTAACAGAAGTTGCCAGTGCTACAATGGCTCAGAGCACAAAAAAGTGTTATTTTAATTTGCATAATCAATCTGCATCTTGAGTATAGGAAAAGATCTGAGAATCATTCACAGGCACAATTATCTGAATGGCCTTTTGTGTTGAGATTCAATGATAAAGAAAGAAAATGGACTCCAAGCCAAAGAAGGAGAGTTAGAAGGAATAATCAAAATTTGGGGCAGACAGGAGAATTTTGAAGAGCAGTGACTTGCAGAGTGGTTTAGGGAGGAAATTTCTGAGATAAGGAATCGATCATCCATTGAAGTTATAACTACCTCTGATAGGTGAAGGACCATAGGACAGACACAAGAGACCAATAATAGCAAGAGAGTGTGAGAGGGACAGCAGGGTCATTAATAGCAAAAGAGTGTAAGAGAAGCGTAGTGTTTAATAGAAGGAGAGTGTGTGAAGAGCAGTGAGACCATTATCAGCAAGAGGCCATAACAGGAATAGCATAGCCATTAACAGCATGAAATTGCAAGAGGAGCAGTAGGGTCATTAACACTGAAAGGCTACGAGAGAAGCAAGGCCATTACCAGCAGAGAGTTCAAGAGGAGCAGTGGGACTGTTAGTAGCAAGAGAATGTGAGAAGAGTAGCCCAGTCATAAACAGCAGGAAACTGCAAGAGAAACAGCGGGGCCAACAACAATAAGAACATGCCAGAGGGACGACAGAGCCATTAATAGTGAGAGGAGTCTGTAAAACACAGCAAGGGGAAAGAGTAATAAGCAAAGTGTGAGACCACGTGGAATAAGGTAAGTGGTGAGTATTTTTCTCTTTTGCCTTTTGATATGGTATTTTGCGAATTGTAAGATTTTGTTTAGAGTATAAAATCTACTAACATTAGTGGTCTAACTCTTTTAAAAGTGATATGGGAAGTGGTGGGAAAATGGTGTTGAGGCCCATGATTAGCATAATCACATTGTATGGTGAAAAAGATTCATTGTTTCATGCAGTTTACTCTGCTTGTATTTCTTATGTTCTTCCTGCTTCTGTTACAGTTTCACGCTGTTAACTGCTGCACAATTCTTCTCACTGATGATGGCTCTTTTGCGCTTCTTGCTTTGTTGTTATTAATGGCCCCACTGCTCCTCTTGAACTCTCTGCTGTTAATGGCCTTGGTCCTCTCTCACACTCTCTCACTGATAATAACCCTAGTGTTCCTCTTGCAATTTCACACTATTAATGGATATGCTACTCCTTTCACAGTCTCTCACTGATAATGGCCCCACTGCTCTTCTCACACTCACTATTAATCACCCTGCTGCTCTTCTTGCGCTCTTCTTGCACTCTCTTGCTATTAATGGCCTTACTCCTCTTCTCACACATTCTCACTTCTCTCTGTGTGGAGAAAGAGAAGCTTGTAAACAAGGAGATTGTTACAGAAGTAAAGATGCCATAGAAAGATATAACCACTATGGTCATTTTAAATTTATGAAAGGGGCACAAAGAATCAGTATTGCTCAGTGCGAGTAGAGGTGATGGACAAGTGGGGAGAGATGTAGAAAATGACACAAGCATGAGATTTGTATACCTGAAATTTATGGAGGATGGGAAACTAGCCAGGAAAGTATTGAAGTAAATGAGGCTGAGGATAATTAAAGCATATCTGAAAACTTTAGCAGCAGCTAGGCAGAAACAGGCAACGTTAGAGGTAGATATAAATGCTGCTCATGAAGGAGGGTGCAAGGGTCTGGAAGTTCAGTTCAAGGTTGAAGAGGAGGTAGAGAATGAGAGTGGCCTGTTTTAGCTTGAGACGGCACGTGGGAAATTGGAGTGAAGTTAGTGGTAGAGATTTGCAGCAAGTAGCAAAATAATTTATTGGAGGAAATTATGGCTTGTTTATGAATTTGGACAAGCAATCTGACAGCACAGGGAATGTTAAGCATTTAAGATGTAGAGTGGCACAGCTTGGCCTTACCAGCATGTGGAATCTAACCGGCAAATCAAATTTTGATGATAAGAAGTGGGCTAAGGACAAATTATTTCAGAACTCTGGACATTATAGGACGGATATCAGAGGGTAGGTTCTTTACTCAAAGAGTGATTAGGGAGTGGAATGCCCTGCCTGCAGCTGTTGTAGATGTGCCAAGCTTGGTGGCGTTTAAGAGGTTAATTGATAAGTATATGGAAGAGAAGGGAATGGTTTAATTTGGAGGGGCATTGCTTTTTATTTTGGTCAGCACAACATCGAAGGCCGAAGGGCCTGTTCTGTGCTGTTATGTTCTATGTTCTATTGTACTGTGGTGGTTAGAAGGGAACCCATTGCTAAAATTGAAATATCAAAAGTGGAACCAAATGTCGTGTATATTTGTATGTTCTGTGTAAGTGTGGACCTAAATGAACAATATAGCTGGCATAAATCCTTTATTTCTAGTTCTGAATTTGGCATTTTGTTCTATTGTAAAAGTATATTTGAGTGCTGTTACTTTCTCTCAATAACTGATTATTTTCGATTTATATCTTGGACGGTTTTATGGCCAGTACTTAACTGCTAATGAAAATCCATTCATCCTCTTGTTTCTGTCTTCTGCATCAAATAGGCTTTATAAATAAATCAATTTACTTCTCCCCTCTCTTGAAAGTGCTAATCCATGGCTGATGTAAATTTTTTGACCGCGGGCAGCCTCTACATTATGCCTCTTTATGAAACCTGATAGTATCAATAGGCCAATTGATTATGGAGAACATCACAGTAAAGTCCAGTCCTCACTTGTAGTCCATATGCACTTTGCAATTATGGTTTCTTATATTAATTTACAGGATGTGGGTATTGCTGGCTAGGCCATTACTTATTGCTCATCCCAAGTTGCCTTCGAGAATTGCCTTCGAGTTGTTTTCTTGAACCTAAATGGTTCAGTGCGGTGTAGGTACACCCACAGTGCTGTCAGGGGAGGAAGTGTCAGAATTGTTACCCAGCGACAATGAAGGAACAGCACTATGTTTCTAAGTTAGGGTGGTGAATAACTTGGAAGGAAACCTCAATGTGGTGGTATTCCTAGATGTCAGCTGCCCTTCTGTTTCTAGATATAGTGGTCATTGGCTTGGAAGGTATTATCTAAAGAACATTGCTGAGTTCCTGCAGTGCACCCTGTAGGTAGTATGTACTGCTGTGACTGTTCGTTTTTTGGTGGAGGCATTGAATGTTTGTGGAAGGAGTAGCAATCAAACAGGCTGCTTTATCCTGCTTTACAACAGCAAAGAATGACTAAAAAGGTGATTAAAAAAGGAAAGATAGAATATGAGGCTAAACTAGCTCAAAATATCAAAAAGGACAGTAAAAGTTTTTTTAAATATATAGAGAATAGGAAAATGTCCAGAGTTAATGTTGGACCCTTGGAGGATGAGAGTGGTGGTTTAATGGTGGATGATAAGGATATGGCGGAGACCTTGAATAAGTTTTTTGTGTCGGTCTTTACAGAGGAGGACGTAAATAGCTTGCCCGAAATTATGGATAGAAGGGTGGTGGGAGATGAGATCTTTGATGAGATTACAGCTACTAGAGAGGTGGTGCTTGATAGGCTAACGGGGCTGAGGGCAGATAAATCCTCTCGACCAGATGGAATGCATCCCAAGATTCTCAAGGAAATGGCAGAGGTGATAGCGGATGCCCTATTAATTATCTTTCAGAATTCGCTGGACTCTGGGAAAGTGCTGGAAGATTAGAAAGCAGCTAATGTTACGCCGCTGTTTAAAAAAGGTAGCAGACAGAGGGCAGGGAATTATAGGCCGGTTAGTTTAACGTCTGTAGTCGGAAAAATGCTTGAATCTATAGTCAAAGCAGAAATAACGAGGCACCTGGATACGAACTGTTTGATCAGGCACGCAGCACGGATTCGTTAAGGGGAAGTCGTGCTTGATGAATTTATTGGAGTTCTGTGAGGAAGTGACTAGCGTGGTAGATAGAGGGGAACCAGTGGATGTGGTGTTTTTGGGTTTCCAAAAGGCGTTTGATGAGGTGCCTCACAAAAGATTGCTGCAGAAGGTTAGGGTGCAGGGAGTTGGGGGTAGGGTGTTAGACTGGATAGAGGATTGGTTGTCTAATAGGAAGCAGAGGGTAGGTATTAATGGGTGCTATTCTGATTGGCAATTGGTGACTAGTGGAGTGCCCCAGGGATCGGTGCTGGGGCCTCAACTATTTACCATTTACATAGATGATCTGGAGGAAGAGGCTGAGTGCAAGGTGACGAAATTTGCTGATGACATGAAGATGAGTGGAAAAGCAAATTGCGTGGAGGGTGTGGAAAGCCTGCAGAGGGATCTGGATAGGTTGGGTGTGGGCGAGGACCTGGCAGATGGAATATAATGTTAACTAGTGTGAGGTTATCCACTTTGGTAGGAATAATGGTAGGAAGGATTACTATTTAAACGGCAAAAAGCTGCAGCATGCGACGGTGCAGAGGGACCTGGGGGTCGTTGTGCACGAATCGCAAAAATACAGTATTGCAGGTGATCAAGAAGGCAAATGCAATGTTGGCCTTTATAGCTAGGGGGATAGAATATAAAAGTAGGGAGGTACTTTTGCAGCTGTATAGGGAACTGGTAAGGCTGCAGCTGGAGTACTGTGTGCAGTTTTGGTCGCCGCATTTGAGGAAGGATATATTGGCCTTGGAGGGGGTGCAGAGAAGGTACACTAGGCTGATACTGGAGATGAGGGTGTTGGATTATGAGGAGAGACTAAATAGGCTAGGTTTGTACTCTTTGTAGTTTAGAAGGCTGAGAAGGGATCTTATAGAGACATATAAGATGATAAAGCGGATGGATAGGGTAGAAGTTGATTCACTCTTCCCACTTAGCAAAGATAGCAGGACTAGAGGGCACAGCCTCAAGATAAGGGGGGGGGGGGGGCGGTTCAGATCAGAGTGAGGAGGAATTTCTTCACGCAAAGGGCGATGAATCTTTGGAATTCTCTGCCTGATGAGGTGGTGGAAGTTTCCTTGCTGAATATGCTTATGTCAAGAGTGCATAGGTTTTTGATAGACAAGGGAATTAAAGGTTACGGGGAGAAAGCGAGAAAGTGGTACTGAATCACTGCAGATCAGCCATGATCTTATTGAATGGCGGGGCAGGCTCGAGGGACTGGATGGCCCATTCCTGCTCCTATTTCTTATGTTCTTATGTCCTCGATGGTATCTAGCTTCTTAAGCATTATTGAAGCTGCACTCGTTCAAGCAATTGGAAAGTATTCTATCAAACTCCTAAGTTGTAAGCCTTTTAAATGGTGGACAGACTTCGGGGAGTTAGGAGATGAGTTACTTGCCATAGGATTCCTAATCTCTGACCTGCTTTAGCAGCTGTAGCATTTATGAGGCAAGTCCCAGTTCAGCTTGTGGTCAATGGAAACTCCCAGGATATTGTTAGTGTGGGATTTGGCAACGGTAATGCCATTGACTGTCAAGGGGCAATGTTTAGACCCTGTCTTTTTGGAGATGGTTTTCGCCTGGCATGAATAATATTTGCAGTTTGTAAGTTCAAGTCTGAATATTGTCCAGGTCTTGTTGCAAATGGTTATGGACTACTTCAGTATCTGAGGAATTGTGAATGGTGCTGAACATTGTGCAAGTGTCAACAAACATTCCCATTTCTGACTTATGAGAAAGGGAGGGTCATTGATGACAGCTGAAGATGGTTAGGCTTAGAACACTACTCTGAGGAACTTTTGCAGTGATGTCCTGAACTGAGATGATCAATCTCCACAATCTCTTCCACCTTCCTTTGTGCCAGATTTGACGAACAGCAGAGAGTTTGCTCCCTGACCCCGTTGACTCCAGTTTTCCTAGTACTCCATTATTCCATACCTGATCAAATGTGGCTTTGATGTCAAGGGGAGTCACTCTCACTTCACCTCTGGAATTCAGCTCTCCTCCAGAAGGGGTGGGGCAGAGGAGCAGTGGTATTTAATTGGTTAGTAATCCAGGGTAACACTCTGGGTTTCAATTCCACCATGGCAAATGGTGGAATTCAAATTTAATCTGGAATTGAAGTCTAATGCCAACCACGAAACCATTGTAAATTGTTGTAAAAACTCATCTGGTGGTCGTCCTTACCTGATCTAGCCTACGTGTGATTCCACATGTGCAACAATTTGGTCAATTCTTTTGAATGGTCTAACAAACCACTTAGTTGTATCAAACCACTTAGTTGTATCCAACCACTACAAGGAAAACATGGGTTACTCGAGAAACAGTGGTTACTCTTGTAAAAATTTTTCTCTGCTCTATATTGATGCTAACTGGTGGCAAACGAACTGCTTTTATTCTTCATTTGTTGGATTTGACAGTGAATGACAGGATGCTATTCAACTGGGCAATTTTAATTTGCAAAAATAAATTAATCTGGAGAGAATTTTACTTGCCTTTTGTGAGGATTGCTATACGTTTGCATTGAGAAAAAAGGTGAATTCATCACTGATGTTGGAGGATGGAAATTTCATTGTACTTTTCAGTGGTGAATGATTCTGAAATAATGATTTGGAGTAAATAATATAATGTCTGTAGTAAAGTTGATTCAAATATGTAATAGTTATCTGTTCATAATGACCTATTGACACCTAATACAATTGCTGTACTGCACCATTACCTATTCAATCAGCTATAGCCTTTTTAAACAAATATGCTTTCAGGCTGAATGGTTGTATGTTAATGCAATTCTCCCAAGATATTACTTAAAATGATCACAATTGTGTATCTATACATCAAACTTAATGATACATTATTATCTCATTAACATATTAACAATTGTATAATGGTAATAGACCCGTAAGTGTGAATTAAAATGCTGGAAATATGAAACAGGTCAGTCAGCACTTAAGAGAAAAATACTTATATTAACATCCCAAGCACATCTTTTTTTCAGTGCTGATGCAGAATACACATTCTTAAATATCATTTCCTGCCATTTATAAAGTATTGCGAGGTATTTACAGTTCTGAAACAGGTCATTCAACCAGACCCCGGTGAAGTTTATGTTTCAGCCTTCTCCTACCCACTTTCATCAACGTATCCTTATATTCCTTTCTCCATCATTTGTTTATCTAAGCTTCCTTGAATGCATCTGTGCTACTGTCTTTGGTAGTAAGTTCCACATTCAAGCTGCTCTTTCTCGATAAATAGATTTTCTGAATTTCTGTTGGATTGATTAGGGACTGTCTTATACTTGTGGCCTCTAGTTCTGGTATCCCCACAGGTGGAAACATGTTTTCTACATCTACCAAGCAAGTCCTTTCATAATATTAAAGATCTCTATCAAGTCACTCCCTTGCCTTTCCTTTTTTAAAAGTAAAGAACACTAACTTGTTCAGCTTTCACTGAGAGGTATAATCCCTCTATTCTGATAGTATTGTCATAATATTTTGTACATTCTCCAGTGCCTTTATATCTTTCCTAAACTTGGGAAACCAGAACTATCCACAGTACTCCAAGTGTAGTCAAACTAAGGTTCACTACAAAATTTCTTTTTACAAATGTTGACTGCCCTGACAGAATTCTGGCAGTGGTACTGGAGAACGTGCTGTAGAACTTACAGTGCACCATGCTAATCTGTTCCAATATAAATACAAATGAGCATCTACATAGCAATGTGGAAAATTGCCCAGGTATGTCCTGTGCACAAAAAGCATAACAAATCCAACACGGCCAATTATCCCAGTCTATTCTCAATTATCAATAAAGTAATGGAAGAGGTCATCAATAGTGCTGTGAGACAGCATTTGCTTAGCAATAACTTGCACAGTTACGCTCAGTTTGGTTTATGCCTGGACTGTTCAGTTCATGACAGATTATAGCCTTGGTTCAAACATCAGCAAAAGAGCTGACCTCCAGCGATGAGGTGAGAGTGACTGCTCTTGAAATAAAGGTTGCATTTGACTGAGTGTGGCAACATGGAGCCTTATGAAAACTGGACTATCTCCATCAAGAGAGAATCTAACCAAGACCCCTTTACATTCAATGACAATTTGTTTTGGCTGTTGCAAATGCGCAAGGTTGCCAAATTACACTGATTTCCATCAGTTTTTTTTTCTACTGGTATGACTGAAGTGATAAGCATGCAAAGCAAGGGCAAGTGAAGTGAGTGCATGCTGATCGTGCACAACATAGACTGTGAGAACTGTACACTCTCTTTAGGTCCAATGTGTAAAATATTTTGTTTTTACCATTGGATGTATAATTTTGATATAGAAATGATTAAGCCCTTTCTATAACTTGTTTTGAAGTGTATTAAATGTGTTTAATCTTATTCATGGGGTCATGGTTAGTCAACAAGTCTGATTTCAATCTTGCGGCCCACTGAAGATGTAGAAAGGCCATTCATTGGTCATGGTTGCCCATCATTGACCTACAAGGCATAATCAGGAGTTTAATGCTAGATGAGTGCAACTTCGTCAACGCTCAGGAAACTCAACGCTTTCCAGGATAAAGCAACTGCTTGTTCGGCACTCCATCCACAAACATTCAGTCCCTTCACTACCAATAAAAAGTAGTAGCAATATTTGTCATCTACAAGTTGCACTGCAAGAACTTACCAGTGCTCCTTAAACAGTACCATGCAAACCCACAACCACCACCATCTAAAAAGACAAGTGCAGCAGTTAATAGGAATGCCACCACCTGGAATTTCCCCTTCAAGCCACACACCATCCTTGTTCCTGCACAATCACTGGATCAAAATCATGGAACTCCCTCCCTAAAGCAATGTTGATGTACCTGCACCATGTGGACTGCAGCAGTTTAAAAAGGCTGCTCACGACCATCTTTTGAAGGACAGTTTGGAATGGACAATAAATGCTGGCCTAGCCAGAAAAGGCTAGGTCCCTTAAATGACTTTTTAAAAAGTGTTCTCATCATTTACAGTCTTCACTTATTACTGAACTAGTTTTAATTTTTAAAAGTATGCATGTAACGAATGCATGCGCAAAATAAGTTTCAAAGGACAATTCAAATATCTGTGATGTGACAAAGTCACAAGAAATTTTCCAATAGTGTATTATACTATTTGTATCCTTGAATTCTCTAACCCCTGTAAGAAAGTTGCTCTGCAAATTGCCTGGCATGCTTAAAATAAAGTTCACTTTAAAAGATGTCCATAAAGAATAGAATTCAGCTGTGCATGTAAGTACTGGAGCATTGACAGGAAAGCAGGATAATTGAAATCATAAGATCTCACTAACAATCTTTCCAGCAAATCAAGACACATGTCATAAAAGCTTTTGACCTAATTAAGCTATAAAGTTTTAAAATTAATTATGCTGTATGTGGAACTCATTGTTAAAGATTAGATTGGAAATTGTAAAGTGGCATAGACCTGTTGTATTAAAAAAAATTCTATACTTAAGTGGCTCAAAACAGATGCATCCTTACCAGTAGGACAGATTTTCAGCAATTGGGCACTAAATTATGGCTCAATAACTCACTCACAGGCAGAAATAAGTCTGCCAATTAACTATGAACAGGTTTGAGATAAGAAAGTCAGGAGAGTGAGCCAGCTAGTTCATTCATTACTACTGCTGTATAAAATGGGTTCTGCTGCATCCAAATATCTGAATGGAATAGACAATTCTGTTGCTGAAGGGATTCACTTATTTGTGATCCAGAAGTTAACATCAATGTA
The DNA here is from genome assembly GCA_024679065.1 of Sphyrna mokarran. Taxonomy (NCBI): domain Eukaryota; kingdom Metazoa; phylum Chordata; class Chondrichthyes; order Carcharhiniformes; family Carcharhinidae; genus Sphyrna; species Sphyrna mokarran. The sequence goes on from JAGIQG010000019.1 coordinate 28,445,906, forward strand.
CTGGAGATAGAAAGGGATTAATTCCATCATGCCACACAAAGTTGAGGTTATCTGAACTCTGAAACATTGCTACTCACTCATATTTCAATGGTAGTCTATTCGATAGATTGGCTATGCTGTTAACTTGTCAGCTAGCTAAGGATTTAACACTGAAAAAGCCTTACTGATTATAATAACTGTTGACACATTTAAGAGTCTCTTCCTTAAATTATACTCTGCTTCAGTTGCATTTTCTTTTAGTCTATTATATTACTCTAGTAATGGTTTTTCTGGCTCTCCACTTGCTAACTAAGTCCAATAGCCTGTAAACACCTGTTTACTGTGTGTTGCAACGCGGAGGTGATTCTCCCTTTGAGACGTAATGCCAAATCCTTCAAAGAGGAATAGTGTGTGGGAAGGTGAACTGTCCTTCAATAGTGGTTAACTAACAGAAATACTTGACACTCACTTTTTAAAATGAATATTTAACAATTTAATTATTTTAACTAACAGGGAACTTTAACAAAATGAGTAAAATAAGATTCTACTGGTATGCTGTTCAAATAAATAAAAACCCATTCGTCAACAAAAAAAATTAGAATTTAGTAACTCAAAAGATATACAACCAGGTTTTGCATTTTTCAGAACCTTTTAGAGTTTCTTGATTGATTTCTCTTTCTGTAAGCTGTCCCTGATTTGATACCTTTCACTGGTTAGATGGTGTGTTCTCTTAAGACATATATAATGCTGGCAGGTACAGAGCTGTGCTGTTCCTTTCAAGACTTGAGAGGTGGCAGTTGCTAACTTTTGTTTTCCCCCCTTGCACTATCTTTTATATCAGTGATGACCTGTTACTTTTTCTACAATAGGTTTGGTTGTTAACAATATCAAATTGAAATCTTAGAGAGTCTTGATAGCTGAGTGCTTGCTTTAAATCGGGCATAATTCGAACAGAAACAGGTTGCCTTGTTAAGATTACTGTTTGACTTCTTGATGCAAATGTTTCAGCTTGGACTTTGGATGTTCTTTGCATTTTTAACTTCCAAGCACTGAAACAAAAGACCAACTTTTAAAAAGACATGCATTTTTTTCCCCTCTCAGTATTTTTTACAATTTTTTTACATCTTTACCAACATCAAATTCCAACTTCACAAACTCAACTTTGCAACACGTTTTGGGTTTAAAGATGTGGATCAGGATGTCTTTCAATCTTTTATTCAATCAATGGATGACACAGTGGCACAGTAGTTAGCACTACCACCTCACAGTGCCAAGGACCTAGTTCAATTCCAACCTCATTTCATTGTCTGTGTGGAGTTTACACATTCTCTGTATCTGCATCAGTTGCCTCCGGGTGCTCCAGTTTCTACCCACAGTCCAAAGATATGAGAGTTACATTGATTGGCTATGCTAAATCGTGTCAAGGGTTTAGCCGGGTAAATATGTGGAGTTATGGGAATAGGGCCTGAGAGGGGTTGTGGTTGGTTTAGACTGGATGGGCCAAATGGCCTCCTTCTGCACATAGGGATTCTGTAGTTCTATTCTATGAATCTTCCTTCAGTGAAAAAGCTAAGTGTATGAGGATGCTGTTACATTGTGACTGTTGCGTTTTGAATGACATTAAAGTGCGAGGAAAGTTCTACAGTCAGTGAACCATTTAGGCTCAACTGTAGTTCAGGTATGTAAAAGACCACTTCTATCTCCATAATTTCATTCACCTTTGTCCCTACCTCAGACCATCTGCCATTGCATCCTCATCTGTGCCTCTGTTGCCTCCAAAATCTATTCTAAAACTCTCCTGTGGCTAGTCCTTTATCCTTCATACTGACAACATTCCCTCTAATTTATTTATTTTGGAGTGTGCAGGTGATTTGTTTAAGAGCTTTGCTTCTTTTCTTGCACAGGTCCTGGTCTCCCAATGCCTATAGTTTCAGATTTTCATGCTTCTGTTTAAAGCAACTATATTACCCGCCCCCCCTTATTTCATTAACCAATTGTTCCATTCTCAAAATTTTTCTTTCTATAGCAGGATTTCTTAAATGTTTTCAGCAGTTGAACTCTTCTGACCTTCTGAAACCCCTGAGAAACATTCTGCTCCCTCGCCCTCATTCACATCCATTTTCCTCATAACTTGGATAATGCATTGCAATATTTTACTATATTAAAAGCAATACTTAATTGTTATGTGCCTCTAATATGTTATCTGTAATATAAGTTGGACCAATATGGATAGTTTTGTATGATATACCTGTAAAAGTTGGTGAGAGTGGTAACTTAGATATTTAATTTCTTTGCTAATAAAACATTGGTAAAAAACAGTGAAAAAAATGAAAATGCAACATCCATAGCATGCACTGAATTTTGTTTCCATTTTAACCCACAGTAAACTAATTTTTGATGAATTAAAAGAATACTGAATTGAACAGTTCCTGTTCATTCAAGGAACATACCCAGAGAAAATCAGTTAAAGTAGATGCTGTAATAATGGATAATGTTGTGCTGACTCCACAAAGCACTTTAAGGTCATAATTCAGATGCACACTTCATCATATAACCATCTATTACAACGTTCCATTATAACCTAGCAAAAATTCTAGGTCGGTACAGGCACAGTTAACGGCATCTTTGCAGGTCTGTGAATACTGGCAACATTAGTGCTGCAACCAGCCTAAAATGCCAATTTACATGACAACAGATCAAAGAATCACTTCTAGAACTGGTGCCAGACATACTGTGCTTAATCAGCTCCAATAACAAGACCGTGAATCGCCTAGCATACTTTTACTATACTTTGGGAAGTTGTAAAACTGTTTTCAGACTACAGTGCTTTGCATTTCATTTAGATGTTCAAAATTATATGGAATGTTACGATTTAAAAAAGAACAGTTAATGGGAGCACCCACATAAACACACATACACAGTTGTAGTATATGCTACAGTAATCTATTATTGTGTTTACATAAATAGCTATCACATATTTATGATAGTGTTAATTTACTTTTTAAAAGTACAGAAAAAAGACAGTTTATAATTAGTCAAGGATTAAATTAAAATCTACGCTTTTCAGGATTTCAAATTGTTACTGCGATCCTACGGACATCTCATTCTTGTGACAATTACGCTATAAATTTGAAATTTTGTATTCTGTGCTATGTAAGAAACTTGTGCAGCTGAAGTTTTGCTTTAGAAAGATATTCTTTTGATGCTAGCAGAAAGGAGTATATAAATGCAGACGTTCTGTCCCATTAGATTTGCATGCATGTTTGAAGTTGTGACAATGAGACGGGCCTGGATTCTATTCACATCCTAAAATTTAAATCAGCTACTCTTGTCTCACTTTGTTTATGTCTTACCCCTAATTCTTTCATCCAAGTGTGAACTGTGACGTTGTGTCGAAAAATGAATGTAAAACTAAAGATGGAACCTGACCCAAGATTTTATAGTTGAAGTGTCATTCTTCATTTTGTGTCCCAACTCCTTTGAGACAACAGGTAACATTTCACGAGCTTACTTTTCAAATACATTTTGTAACTGCAGTAACTTTTAGTGATTTTATACATGTGTATATCCCTGTGCTACTCAACACCTGTTAGTTTCTTGCCATTAAGTATATATTCCAATTTGTCTGCCTTGGATCTAAAATGAATGATCTTACCTTTCTTCAAATTGAATTCCATTTGTAATAGTTTTGCTGATTTTATCTATCAATATCCCTTTATGATTGTCTGCTCCAACCTATGTGATATCCTAAACTCCTATTTGTATTAATATTGTAAATTTACTATACTGCTGCCACTGTATTTACTTCACAAGTAGGGGCCAAGAGTTTGTGAGTTACTGAAAATTTTCTTCCTTACCCTCTCCATCTGTTTCTTTGTGTCTCCATATTCAAAAGCAAGCTTAAAATCATCTGAATATTTAATCTGTCACCTCTATGTCACTTAGGGTACGGATATGTAGGAGCTGGAGACGGTGTTATGGAAACTAGAAGCCCTCTGAGTGAGGCATGCAATATCTTCACGTTTATTTGGCCTCTTGAAATAGAGGTCTTGCTGCACTTGAGCCTTGCTGAGTCTATATCTAAAATAGTGTGTATAGTTTTGGTTTCCTTACCTTTGGAATCATAGAACTGCTACAATGCAGGAGGAAGCCATTTGGCCCATTGCTTCTGCACTGACCACAATCCCACAAAGGCCCTATTCTTGCAATCCCTCATGTTTACCCTGCTAATCCCCCTGATACTAGAGTTAATTTAGCACGGCCAATCAATTTAACCTGCACATCCTTGGACTATGGAAGGAAACTGGAGCACCCATAGAAAACTCACGCAGACATGAGGAGAATGTGCAACTGCCATATCTACGAGGCCAGAATTGAACCTGGCGTTGTGAGGCAGCTGTGCTAACCATTGTCGCACCATGCCACCTGGGGAAATATGTACCTTGGCAGGGATATACTTACCATAGAAGAGTGCAGTGAAGATTCACTAAATTGATTCCTGGGATGGCAGGATTCCCATGTGAGGAGATATTAAGGCCTGTATTCTTTAGAATTCAAAGGGATGAGAGGTGATCTCATTCAAATATACAAAATGTTTACAGGGCTCAATAAGGTAAATATAGGGAGGGTGTTTTCTCCCAGCTGGAGAGTCTGGAACTGGGAGCGACAGTCTCAGCATAGGCTATTCAGAACTGAGCTGATGAGGAATTTCTTCACTCAGATAATGGTGAATCTTTGGAATTCTCTAGCTCAGAGGATTGAGGAGGCTTAGTCATTGAGGATGTTCAAGTGTAATGTCTATATTAGATTTTTTTGAATATAAGTACGTCAAAATATATGGGGATAGTTCAGGGAAATAGCACTAAAGTAGAAGATAAACCACGATCCAGTTAAATAGCAAAGCAGGATCGAGGAGTTGAATGGCTATTTCCTTTGTTCCTGTGTTGCACTGTGCTGTGCATACTAGAGACCCCTCAATTGGTGCCATCATGACATTAAACAACCATGTCAATGATTTGATTCCATTCAATATATTCACTTAACATTCGCCAAGAACGTGCAAGAGTGGCTCAGCAGTAGCACTATTTAAAGGGCCAGACACCCAATTTACAAATACGGCAATTTAGAATAACTTTTGCTAATGTAGCTCTTTGGAAAAGTTGTGGAGTATTTTATGTGTGTTGCAATGAGTTCTTGAATTTATCATGTTTCTGAATCCTCAAAGGAGAGAAGATTTGGTGACGTATCTGCACAAAGACTGCAACAAGTTTGGGGGCTCCACTTACAGCACTTCCAGGCCTGTAACACAGCAGGGATATGAAGCAAATGCTGCAGAGAGGAGAAACTATGTGCCGTGGCCTCTGTCAAGTTAGAGCTGGATTCATGTGCCCCTTGATGATAACAGGTTGCCCAGGCAATAATACACCTATTATCTTAATATGCATCCTCATTAATGAGGCATGCTGCCTCATTGAGGTCCTCAACGGAGTTCTCTGTGGCAGAACTCATCTGCTATGCTCTCTGCGATGAGCTGGCAAACAAACAATCCTTTTCCATGGTTTAGTTTCAGCCCACTTGTGCCCTGTGACTCATCACACAGATCCTAACTTTACTAGTCTCTAATTTATGGATAGTGCTAGATAGAATGAATAATATCTGTGATTGTGTTGCACATTGTTTGGGTGATGTGCCTGCTATCAATGAATAACTGAAAATATATGGAAGCAGCAGGAGTTGGTTGTGAGGCTGATATCTTTGGATTTCTGAGGAAGCAATCAAGCATCTGGATAGTAGACCTGAATCTTGAGTGCCTACAAATATATAAAAAGAAAAAGAATGGCCAAGATAAACATTGGGTCCTTTAGAGGATGAGAAGGGAGATTTAATAATAGGAAATGATGAAATGGCCAAGGCATTGAACAGGTATTTTGTGTCAGTCTTCACAATGGAAGACACAAATAACATGCCAAAAATTGATGACAAGAAGGTGAGGATCTAGAAATGATCATTGTCACTAAAGAAGCAATGTTAGGTAAGCAAATGAGGCTAAAGATAGACAAGTCTCATGGCCCTGATGGAATGCATACTAAAAGAGATGACGAGAGAAATAGCAAATGTGATCATGGTAATTTACCAAAATTTGCTGGACTTTAGGGCGATTCCAGTAAGTTGGAAAACAATAAATGTGATGCAGTTGTTTAAAAGAGGAGGCAGACAAAAAGTGGGTAACTATTGGCCGATTAGCTTAACTTCCGTAATGGGGAAAATGCTTGAATATATCATCAAGAAATAAATAACGAGATTGGATAGAAATCCTCCCATTGGGAAAATACAGCATGGGTTCATGAAAGGCAGGTCATGTTTAACTAATTTACTGGAATTCTTTGAGGACAGTACAAGCATGGTGGACAATGGGCAACCAGAGGATGTGGTGTATCTGATTTCCGGAAGGCATTCAACAAGATGCCACACAAAAGGCTGCTGCATACAATAAAGGTGCACAACATTATGGGTGATGTGGTAGCATGGATAAAGACATGTTAACTGAGAAACAAAGATTGTGGATAAGTGGGTGTTTTTCTGGTTGCAATCAATGACTAGTGGTGTGCCTCAGGGACCAGTTGGGGCCACAATTGTTTGCAATTTACAAAGATGATTTGGATTTAGAGACCAAGAATGTCAGAGTTCGCAGATGACACTAAGTGGTAGAACAAATTGTGCAGAAGACACTGAATGTCTGCAAAGGGATATAGATAATTTAAGTGAGTGGACAAGCGGCTGGCAGATGGAGTACAAAGTTGATAAAGATGAGGTCATCCATTATGGAAGGAATAACAGCAAAATGGACTATTATTTTAAACGGTAAAATATCACAGCAAGCTGCTTTACAGAAGAACCTGTGTGTCCTTGTACATAAATTGCAAAAGTTGGTTTTCAGGTGCATCAGCTAATTAAGAAGGCAGATGGAATTTTGCCCTTCATTACTCAAGGGATGGTGTTTAAAAATAGGGAGGTTATGTTGCATCTGTTCTATGATGCTGGTAAGGCCTCATCTGGAATACTGTGTACAGTTTTGGTCTCCTTACTTGAGAAAGGATATACTAGCATTGGAAGAGGTGCAGAGGAAATTCAGTAGGTTGATTGGTGAGTTGAGAGGGTTGGCTTATGAGAAGAGATTGAGTAGGCTGGGATATATTCATTGGAATTTAGAAGAATGAGGGGGGATCTTATAGAAACATGTAAAATTATGAAGGGAATCGATAAGATAAAAGCAGGGAAATTGTTTCCACTGAAGGGTGAAACCAGGACTAGGGGGCGAAGCCTCAAAGTAAGGGGAAGCAGCTTTAGAATTGAGTTGAAGAGGAGCTTTTCCACCCAAAAGGTTGTGAATCTGTGGAACTCCCTGCCCATTGAAGCAGTTGAGCCTGCCTTATTGAATGTTTTTAAGGTAAAGATAGATCTTAGAGTAGTAAAGGGATTAAGAGTTATCATGATCCGACAGGTGAGTGGAGCTGAGTCCACAAAAAAATTAGCCATTATCTTATTGAACAGCGGAGCAGGCTCGACAGGCCAAAGGTTTACTCCTGCTCCTAGTTCTTGTATTTTAACCAGAGTCGCCAGTGCTGAGAGGCAGCAGTGCTAACCACTGTGCTGCCATTGGACAACATTTATCAAGGGGAATGGTGCAGTTCCTGAGAAAATTGCCATAGAGGGATCAAGAACAGGATCTGTTTGACTAGAGCCGTGGAATAAAAAAGGTGCAATTACATTTCTTGTAATCTATGGGCCATCATCTAGTGAGAAAAATGTAGAGGAACAAATTTGCAAGGAAATTAGAGATGTGCAAGAATTATAGAGTGCTTATAATGGAGAATTTTAATTATCCTAATACCACATGAAAATGAGCTTAGAAATAGGAATATAAGTGTGTGGGTTAGGTAGATTGTAAAGTTAAAAGTATAGTTTATTTCTTAGTCACAAGTAAGGCTTATGTTAACACTGCAGTGAAGTTACTTTGAAATTCCCTTAGTCACCACAGTCCAGCACCTACTCAGGTCAAGGCAGGCATACGTCTTTCAGAATGTGGGAGGAAACTGGAACATGGAGAGGAAACCCACACAGACATGGGGAGAAAGTGCAAACTTCACGCAGACAGTGACCCAAACCGGGACCCAAACTCAGGTCCGTGGCGCTGTGAAACAGCAGAGCTAACCACTGTGCTACCGTGCCACCCCTATATTTAGTATCCATAAACATGTAAACTTGGTGGATTAGCTATGGTAAATGCATGGGATTATAGGGTTAGGAACGACAGAAGGTCCTGGCTAGGATGTCTTTTGGAGAGTAGGTGCAGATTCATTGAGCTACTTGGCCTCTTTCTGCATTGTAAGTGTTCTATGGTAGACTGGGATATTACTACTGTGAAACAACTTAACTCCAGTCCAACAGGAAAGGAGGCAGTAAGTAGGCAGCAAGCAATTGGGAGAGATACCTTCTGAATGAGACACAGGCAGAATGAGTATAGTTGGGAATTTGGAGCAAATTGGAAATCGAACTGCTAAGTGTTTTTAAAGTTTTTTTTTATGTTAAGGAGCCAAGTTAAAAGGTTAAAAAGGAAGCTGATTCAGCTGACTGAAGGACAGTTAACTGTCGGTCACCTGGAGCCTGAATAGGTGTTGATTATTTTGAAGCTAAACTGATGAGTGACTCATTTCAATGCACTTCAGCTTTATTTAAGAAAGAGATCATTGGAAGTGCACAGTCACTAAGTGGGTACACAAGCAGTTGGGAGAAACATCACCTGCACCTGAGTGAGACACAGTCAGCGAGAATTGGGTGCAGAGGGGATGAGATGCTTTTTTTTTGCTTTTTAACTTTCTCACCCTCAAAGTGGTCTTGTCTTGCTGCAGGAGTAGAGGCTCCAAGTGAGAGAATAAATTGGTAGGTCATGGGTAAGTTGTTTACCTCCACTTTGAAACTACATTAAGAAAGATCAGAATTCTTGCTTTTTAAAAAGCAACTCAAATTTATTCTATGTAGAGAATTAAATTTTTAAAACTGATTTCTTTAACGTGTCTTTTAATTAAAACTGTGATTGGGGAACTCAGTCCTGTGTTTTGCATGACCTGCAATGAATGGGAAGTCATAGATATTTCTTGCAGTCTGGATGACCTCATCTGCAGGAGGTTTGACCAGCTTGAGAACCAGGTTTTGAAGCTTGGACATTGGCTGGGGGCACAGCGGTGCATCTACAAGGCTGAGAGGTTCAATAACATACTTTTAGATGTGGTCATCAGCAGCTTAAGAAAGTGCATTCAGAGAGGGAATGGATGACCATCATTCAGAAGAATAACGACCCCAACTCTCCACTCACCCGATGAAGGAGAAGCGCTTCAAAAACTCATGCTACCAAATAAACTTATTGCGTTTTAACCTGGTGTTGTGAACTTCTTACTGTACTGTAAGAGTAGAGGCAGGCAGGTAGTCAGGAAAGCCCTCGAGTTCGTTTCAGTGAAGAATCATTTTCGTTGTGGAAAATAGCAAGACTGATGGTTCCTATGGGAGGTGCAGCCGGAGCCAAGTTCATGACACTGTGGGTGGCTGAGCGATGCAAGGTAGGAGCGGGAAGAGTATGAATGGAAGAACAATAGTTTTAACTGTGGAGAAGGATGACGTAGGTATAGAAAGCAGGGAGGGCAACTGTGATATAATTTAGTACTTTAGTATTGAAGGAAGAGGTATTAGCAGTTTTAGTGTGCTTAAAAGTGGATAAATCCCAGGCCCAAATGAGATGTATCCTAGGCTGCTTGTGAGGCAAAGGAAGTGGTTATATGGGCTCTGAATCAAATTTTCAAATCCTCCCTGGCTACAAGAGAAGTGTAGCAAGAAGTCTCACAACACCAGGTTAAAGTCCAAAAGGTTTATTTGATAGCACAAGCTTTCAGACTGTTAATCCTCCTTCAGGTCAGTGAGAAAGAGAGGTGCCACAGGATTTGGAGGACAGCTAGTATGGTACCAGTAAGGCCTGTGAGCCTTACATCAGTGGTAGGGAAATTATTGAAAGAGATTCTTAAGCTCAGGATATACTCATCTGGGGAGAGAATGCTAAATTTCACATTTAGAAGCAGCTTGGTTAGTACTGCTGCCTGCAGCAGCAAGAATCTGATATCAGTTTTAGCCTCGGGTGACTAAACGTGTGGAGTTTGCACATTCTCCCTGTGTCTGCATGTGTTTCCTCCAGGTGCTTGGGTTTCCTCCCACAGTTCAAAGGTGTGCAGGCTAGGCCATGGATTGGCCATGCTAAATTGCCCCTTCGTGTTAGGGGGACTAGCAGGGTAAATATGTGAGGTTATGGGGATAGGGCCTGGGTGGGATTGTTATCAGTGCAGACTCGTTGGGTCAAATGGCCTCCTCCTGCACTGTAAGGATTCTATGATTGTACAATAGACTTATTAGTAATAGGCAGAATGGTTTTGTGAAGGGAAGATTGTGTCTTACCATCTTGATTGAGTTCTTTGAGGAAGTGACAAGAAATATTAAGCATGTCAGGGCAATGAATGTTGTATAGATGGACTTCAGTAAAACCTTCAAAAAGGTTTCTCATGGCAGTGCTGATGCAGAAAGTGAAGTCATATAGGATCCAAGGTGATACAAAACTGGCTTGGGAATAGAAAGCAGCAGTGGAAGGATACTTGTCTAATTGGAGGTCAGTGACATGCAGGGCTTCACAAGGATCAGTGCTGGGGCCTCTCGCATTTGTAACATATATAAATAATTTGGAGGAAAATGTAAGTGATCTGATTAGTACATTTGCATATTATACAAAAATTAGGGGAGTAGTGGATGGTGAGGAGGATTATCAGAGGACACAGCAGGACATAAATCAGCTGGAGACCTGGGCTGAAAGATGGAATTCAACCCGGACGAATGTGAGGTAATGCATTTTCGAACATTGACTGCAGAAGGAAAGTATACAGTAAATGAAAGAGCCCTTAGAAATATTAGCACACAGGAACAGGGATCCACAGTTCCCTGTAGTAGTAACTCAGGTGGACAGGTGGTCAGGAAGACATTGGTATGCTCACCTTCATTGATCAGGGCATTGAGTGTAGGAATTGGAAAATCATGTACAAGACTTAGGTTAGGCTGCATTTGGAGTATTGTGTTCAATTCTGGTCGCCGCACTATCAGAAGGATATTGATGCATTGGAAAAGATGCAGAAGAGATTTACCAGGATGTTGCCTGGTTTGGAGGATATGGACTATCAAGAAAGGTTGAATAAACTTGGATTGTTTTCATTGGAGTGTTGCAGGATAGGGGGGATCTGATAGAAGATTACAAGATTATGACAAGCTTGGATAGTTGGATTGGTTGGATTTAAAATTGGTGTTGTAAATCTTTACTGAGTTTACCCCAGTCCAACGCTGGCATCTCTACATCAAGCTTGGATAGAACAGATGATCAGAGTCTTTTTCCCAGGGTTGAAGGATCAATTATTCACGCAGGGTGATGTAAATGTAGTTATGGAGAACACTGAGGTACAGGGTAGCAAACTGGAAGGTATCGAAGTAGATAGGGAGGATGTGCTAGATATTCTCGAGGGTTTGAAGTTGGATAAGTCCCCTGGGCCGGACGGGATTTACCCTAGGATTCTCTGGGAGGCAAGAGAGGAGATTGCAGAGCCTCTGGCTCTGATCTTCAGGTCGTCGTTGGTTACGGGTGTGGTTCCGGAGGACTGGAGGATAGCGAATGTGGTCCCATTGTTCAAGAAGGGGAAGAGAGACCTTCCAGGGAATTATAGGCCAGTGAGTCTTACTTCTGTGGTGGGCAAAGTGTTGGAGAGAATAATTAGGGATAGGATTTATAGTTATTTAGAGAGTAATGAATTGATTGGAGATAGTCAGCATGGTTTTGTGAAGGGTAGGTCGTGCCTTACTAACCTCATTGAGTTTTTTGAAAAAGTGACTAAGGAGGTGGATGGGGGTAAGGCGGTTGATGTGGTATATATGGACTTTAGTAAGGCGTTTGATAAGGTGGCCCATGGAAGACTTCTGCAGAAAATGCAGATGTATGGGATAGAGGGTGATTTAGCTAATTGGGTTAGGAATTGGCTAGCAGATAGAAGACAGAGGGTGGTGGTTGATGGGAGATATTCATCGTGGAGTTCGGTGACAAGTGGTGTACCTCAGGGGTCTGTTTTGGGGCCCCTGCTGTTTGTAATTTTTATAAATGATCTGGATGAGGGTATTGAAGGATGGATTAGTAAATTTGCAGATGACACTAAAGTCGGTGGAGTGGTAGATAGTGAAGAGGGGTGTTATAGTTTGCAGAGGGACTTGGACAAGTTGCAGAGCTGGGCCGAGAGGTGGCAAATGGAGTTTAATGTGGAAAAGTGTGAGGTAATGCACTATGGCAGAAATAATAAATGTGTAGAGTATAGGGCAAATGGTAGGATTCTTAGTAGTCTAGATGAACAGAGGGATCTTGGTGTGTATGTGCATAGATCCCTGAAAGTAGGCAGTCAAGTCGAGAAGGTTGTTAAGAAGGCATATGGAGTCTTGGCTTTTATTGGTAGGGGGATTGAATTTCGGAGCCGCAACGTCATGTTGCAACTGTACAAAACTCTAGTGCGGCCGCACTTGGAGTATTGTGTGCAGTTCTGGTCCCCACATTATAAGAAAGATGTGGAGGCATTGGAGAGGGTACAGAGGAGGTTTACCAGGATGTTGCCTGGTATGGAGGGCAGGTCTTATGAAGAGAGGCTGAGGGATTTGAGGTTGTTTTCGTTAGAAAGGAGGCGGCTAAGAGGGGACCTGATCGAAACATATAAGATGATTAGAGGTTTAGATAGGGTGGACAGTGATAGCCTTTTTCCTAGGATGGAAAAAGCTAGCACGAGGGGACACAGCTTTAAATTAAGGGGTGATAGTTATAGGACGGATATCAGAGGTAGGTTCTTTACCCAAAGGGTGGTTCGGGAGTGGAATGCCCTGCCTGCAGCAGTTGTAGATGCGCCAAGTTTGGTGGCGTTTAAGAGGTTAGTTGATAAGTATATGGAAGAGAAGGGAATGGTTTAGTTTGGAGGGGCATTGCTTTTTATATTGGTCGGCGCAACATCGAAGGCCGAAGGGCCTGTTCTGTGCTGTAATGTTCTATGTTCTATTACTCGGGGCATAGGTTGAAAGTGAGAGGAGGAAAGTTTAAGAGAGATGTAAGGGTCAAGTTTTAACAGAGGGTGGTGAAACTATGGAACATACTGCCAGAGAAGGTGGTAGAAGCAGATTTTATAACAATGTTCAAAAGGCATCTGGATAGATCAATGAATAGGCAGGAAATAGGGGGATGTGGACTGCATCCAGGCAAGAAAATATTAGATTAGAAAGGCACATGGATCAGCACAGATGTATTGGGCCAAAGGGCCTGTTCCTGTGCTGTACTGTTCTTTGTTCTATTATTCAAGAAAGTAAGTAGGGACAAACCAGTTAATTACAAACCAGCAAATCTGAAATCAGAGGTAGGGAAATTATTGAAAAAAATTCTGAGGCGCAATATGAATCTCTATTTGGAGAGGTGAAGATAAATCAAGGCGGGTCAGCATGGCTTTGTCAGGGGGAGATCATGCCTAACACATTTGAATGATTGTTTTTGTGGAGGTGACTAAGTGTGTAGATAGGGCAGTGCGGTTGATGTAGTCTACATGGACTTCTGTAAGGTTTTTGACAAGGTCCTGCATGGGAGATTAGTCAAAAAGGTAAAAGCCCATGGGATCCAGTGCAGTTTGGATCTATAATTGGCTTAGTGGCAGGAGGCAGAGAATGATAGTCGAAGGTTGTTTTTGTGACAATTAGCCTGAGTCCAATGTTGTACCACAAGGATTGATGCTGGATTTCTTGCTGTTTGTAGTGTACATTAATGATCTAGATGTGAATGTAGGGGATATGATCAGTAAGTTTGGAGGTGACATGAAAATTGGTGGTGTGGCAAATAGTGAGGAGGGAAGTCTTAGATTACAGGGTGATTTTTTTTTCTCTCTATCAAGATATAAATGGTAAAAAGGTGGTGAAAGGAGAGCTAATACGATGAAGGACCAAAATGAAGATTTATATATGGAGGTAAGGGGCAGAGTTGAGATATTGAATAAATACTTTGCCAAGGAAGTTACTGCTGCATATATCCAAATGAAGTAAGAGGTAATTAATGCACTTGAAGGATTTATAATTGATAAGAAAGAAGTATTGGATAGGCCATCTGTACTTAAAAGTTGGCAAGGAACCAGGATGGGATGAGATGCATTTGCCTGACAAAGACACAGTGTCGAAAGCTCGCAAATTTACTATCAAATAAATCGGTTGGATTTAAAATTGGTGTTGCTAAATTCTTACTGAGTTCTTACTACCCCAGTCCAACGCCGGCATCTCTACATCACACTACTTGTAACCCCCATGACTTGCCTGGACTTGCAACATCTCACTTATTATCTTGTCTGGAGACAATAAACATCTCTTTAACCTATGCTTAATGTGATTTCCACTCGCATTGCCTGCACCTTTAAGACTTGACTAGCTGTAAAGACTCACATTCCAATCAGCATTTTGTAAACTGAGTGTGTGCTTTTATATGTACTGTTTGTGATCAGAACTCCCCACTCACCTGATGAAGGAGCAGTGCTCTAAAAGCTAGCGGCATTTGCTATCAAATAAATCTGTTAGACTTTAACCTGGTGTTGTGAGATTTCTTACTATGTTTACGCCAGTCCAACGCTGGCATCTCCACATTGTGACTACCATCGACACCGCAAGTGCTGGCTCCAAGTGGAGAGGATCTCGAAGATGATCGCGCATATTGACACACACCAAGTTTTTACAAAGGTGCAAGAAAGCGGACAAAATACCAAAAGGATTACAGATTACAAACCCACTCAGGTCAACTTATAACACAGACCAAGTCATTGCACTTCTCTCACGTTCTTCAATCACCTCATACACCAGTTCTACAGTAAATGCCGCATCCTGGAAACCAAAATAGAATTCATATTCTCAATTTGCGCTCAGGATGCAGACCAGCTGCGAAACTTTACCAAGCAGACAAGAGAAAGGAACTGCATTATCTACATGCACACCAAGAACAGGAAACTTGAGAAACACAGCACCACCAGCAGCAACAAAGCCTCCCCCGGTACCACAGTAGAAAACAGTACCACCGCAGGGAAGTCCATTGTCAACTTGTCGGACTACACACTTCAATCAGATGAAATTGAAGTTCTCAGCCTAGGGCTCAATTTTTGTCCCACCACTAAACTGGACCCCATCAGTCTCGCAGCAGACACAGAGGAATTCATCAAGCGAATGAAACTACGGGAGTTCTTCCACAAATCCAAAGAGGCCAAAGTGAACACAATGAGACAGCCAATGAACTGGAACAGCTGACTGAAGACAACATCTTCACCTTCAACAACCAGTTCTTTATCCAGACATACGGAACAGCTATGGGGACCAAATTCGCACCTCAATTTGCCAACATCTTCATGCACAGGCTCAAACAAGACTTGTTTCCCACACAGGACCTTCAACCAATGCTATACACTAGATACATTGATGATGTTTTCTTCCTTTGGACTCATGGTGAACTATCACTGAAACAACTATATGATGACATCAACAAGTTCCATCCCACAATCAGACTCACCATGGATTCCGCTCTGGAATTGGTTGCATTCTTGAACATGTGCATCTCCATTAAGAATGGTCACCTCAGCACCTCACTATACCACAAGCTCATGGATAACCTCACAATACTCCACTTTGCCAGTTTCTACCCCAAACACAGTAAAAAAGCCACCCCCTATGGACAAACCCTCAGTATACACAGGATCTGCTCAGATGAGAAGGATCGCAATAGATGTCTCCAGATGCTGAAAGATGCCCTCGTAAGAACAGTTCAACTCATTGATCGATGGTTCCGACGTGCCACAGCGAAAAACCGCACTGACCTCCTTAGAAGACAAACACGGGACACAGTGGACAGAGTACCCTTCGTCATCCAGTACTTCCCCAGAGTGGAGAAGCTATGACATCTTCTTGAATCTTCAACGTGTCATTGATGAAGATGAACATCAATGGCTAAGGCCATCCCCACACGCCCACTTCTTGCTTTCAAACAACCATACAACCTCAAACAGACCATTGTCCGCAGCAAACTACTCAGTTTTCAGGAGAACAATGACCATGATACCCCACAACTCTGCCACAGCAATCTCTGCAAGACGTGCCGATCATTGACATGGATGCCATCATCTACATGAGAGCACCATCCACCAGGTACACGGTACATACTCTTGCAATTCAGCCAACGTTGTCTACCTGATACGCTGCAGGAAAGGATGTCCCGAAGCATGGCACATTGGGGAGACCATGCAAATGCTACAACAACGGATGAATGAACACTGCTTGACAATCATCAGGCAAGACTGTTCTCTTCCTGTTGGCGAACACTTCAGCGGTCACAGGCATTCGGCCTCTGATCTTTGGGTAAACACCTGCAAGGCAGCCTTCACGCACATGATAGTGCAGAGTGGCTGAGTAGCCACATTGAGACTGATAGCCAAATTCCACACACGTGAGAACAGCCTCAACCAGGATCTTGGATTAAAGTCGCACTCTTTGTAACCTCCATGGCTTGTCTGGGCTTGCAACATTCACTCACTGTCCTGTCTGGAAATAGATTAAAGAGATGTGTACTATGCTTACTGCTATCTCCATTCACCTTGTCTGCACCTTTAAGACTTGATTAGCTGTAAAGACTTGCATTCTAATCAGTATTCTGTAAACTGAGTGTTTGCCTTTATATACACTGTTTATGATCAGAACTCCCCACTCACCTGACAAAGGAGCAGCACTGCAAAAGCTAGTGACGTTTGTTACCAAATAAATCAGATGAATTTTAATACAGAGAAGTGTGAAGTGATTCATTTTAGTCGGAAGAACGTAGAAAGATAACGTAAAAAGTAAAATTCTGAAGGGGCTCAGAAGTAGAGGTACCTGTGTATATATGTGCATAAATCATTGAAACTATTAGCATAGGCTGAGAGTGGTTTATCAAGCATGCAGAATTGTAAGCTTTATTTATAGGGGCTTTGAGTACAGAAGCAAGGAAGTTATGTTAAACTTTTATAGAATGCTGCCTAGGCCTCAACAAGTGTATTATGCCCAATCCAAGTTGCTGTACTTCAGGAAACATTAGAGAGAGTGCAGGCAAGATTCACAACAGAAGTTTCAAGGATGAACAAATTCAGTGAGTGACATAGATTGGAGAAGCGAAGACTATTTTCCATGGAAAATAGAAGTTTGAGAGATTTGATAAAGGCATTCAAAATCATAAGGTGTCTAAACAGAATAAATAGGAAAAAAAATGTTTCCATTGATGGGAGGATTGGTGACAAGACGACACTGATTTAAGGTAACTGGCAAAAGAAGTCGCGTTGACACAAGGAAAAACTTGTTCACGCAACGAATAGTTAAGAACTGGAATGTACTTGCTAAGTGAAGAAGGTAGGTTCAATCAAAGCATTTGTTAGGGAATTTGATTATTACCTGAAAAGGAATATGCTGGGCTGCAGGGAGAAGGTGGGAGAATTGCAGTTGGTAAATTGCGCTTCACAGAGTCAGCATCGACAGTTCAAGCTCGGGCTGTAACTATTCTACAATTCTGTGAAATATTGTTTTTTTCCCTTCTGCAAATATTTCCTATTGAGTATTCATTACTAAATCTGCCCACACATACCAGATACATTTGTATTTAACCTTTTCTGGTATTGATATCAGATTAAGATTTTTCAACTTTGTTAGATTTTGGCAATGTTTGGCTTCACAAAATCCAGAAATGCCGTAGAGTTTAAAGATGTAAAACAATTGATTTTGCATGAAGTTTCAGGCTGTTGTCATTGGTTGGCACTGCTGAGTAAAGTTTTCAGCTCTGCCTTCCAGCTCCAAAGCCATCTTGAATTTATTTTGCTGACAGCAGCTTTTCCCTTCGAGGAGATCTTGTGGCACAGTGGGTAGCATATCCACCTCTGAGCCAGAAACTCTGTGTTTAAGTCCTAGGACTTGATGGCCAGTGAAGATTTATTCATAATAAAGCCCAATAAGTTGGATATCACCTTGCTCCTGTTCCTTGAAACATTTTAAGGCTCTTCTTTTGAACTAATACTATCCTTAACTTCCTAAGTGAGTGTCTTTCTCTGAGATTGTTTTTCAGTGGAATGTACTTTTGAAGATTTTGATTTTGTTTATTGACTGTTCATTTACCCAAGCTTTGCCCGTTCTCCCCTCATGCCTACGTAATTAGCTTCGTTTAAGTTTGAGTTTTGTCTGCGACTGGAATTTGTCACTTTTGAACTTAACATAGAATTCAGTGAATTCTATCATTTTCCAGTAGATCTTTTATTACAACACTAATTAATCCTGCTTTCTTACACAATAATAGATCCAAGATAGCTTTATCTCGGGTGTTCTACAATGTATTGTTGCAAGAAATAATCAAAAAACCTTTTTACAAACTCACCTTATTTTCTTGCCAATTTGACTGTCCCAGTCTATATGAAGATTAAAGACCACCACAATTACAATTATTAATATATTTCCTTTTGTTACAGATGCCCAATTATTTATTGTTATAATGCTCTGTTCAATAGTATAACTATTGTTAGGGGATCTGTAGTCAACTCCCACAATGTTTTGTGACTCTTGCTGTTCCTAACTTCTACCGCTGATTGTACTTCATAATCTTCAGAGGGCCAGATCCTTTTTCATGAATGTCCTTATGTCATCTCTTACTATCAGGGCTCCCCCTTATTTTTTACTCTGTCTTTCCAATATATTGTGTATCTTGGAATATTTATTTCCCATCCTTGATCATCTTGCAACCATGCAATGGTGATTAAATCTAAATAACTTATCTCTATTTGTACCATGAATTCATCTAATTGCAGATGCTTTATGCATTCATGAACAGAACTCTTAATTTTAGTTTTTTTTTTACTCCTATTGCTTCAATATTTACTTGCTGATATACAGTTTTTGTTAAACTTTCTGTCTCTTTCCACTCTGCTTTTTGCCCACGTTGCTATCCAATTGCTACTGATCAGAGTTCAGGACCGGCATGTTCCTCCTTACTGGAGGAACCTTGGATAACTAGGGAAGTTGTGAATTTAGTTCAAAGTATATATAAGGTTTAGGGAGCTAAAATTGGCTCATGCGGAACAAAAAAAAAAGCAGTAAAGAACTTGAGCAGGGAATAGGAGAGCAAGGTGGGGCTATGAAATGACTTGGCAAGTAGGGTTAAAGAGAATCCCAAGGCATTTTACACATACATTAAAACAAGAAGATAACTAGGGAGAGAGAAGGGCTATTTGAGATTAAAGGAAGGAACTTGTGCTTGAAAGCAGAAGATGTGGGCAAGATTCTAAATGAGTAATTTGCATTCATATTCACCAAGAGGAAGGGTATGGAGGATAGTGAGATTAATGTGGAGCATTCTAATATGTTAGGAGATTTTGAGATCAAGAACAAGTGGTGTTGAGTCTGTTGAAAGCATTATGGTAGATAAACGTCACAAAGATTTTGCCCTGTTAGATCCCACTCGTGATTCAGTTATGGTCCTTTCTTGTGACCCTATAGCAGTCACACCTGAAGCTTTCCACCTCATCTCTTTGCACTCTAAATGCTGATCTTTGATCTATAATTTTTTATTTTTAATTAATTTATTATTTTATTATTTTTTTTTTTTTATTAAGCAACACAGCACGGGAAACAGGCCCTTCGGCCCAACGAGCCCGCACCGCCGTCATACCAAATACATTATCCTATTTTAATATTCCTATATAATAATATATATATTATTCCTAAATTGGAAAATTTTCACCATAGGGACAATTTGTTACACAATCAGCCTAAGAGCGAATTTTTGGGTTGTGGGAGGAAACCGGAGTGCCCGGAGAAAACCCACGCAACCACGGGGAGAACGCGCAAACTCCCGCAGACCCCGGCCCAATTCCAAGTGTCTGCACAGCCACATCGATAGTCTCTGAGCTGTCATGGTGCCCTTCAGATGGTCCACATAAAGCACTCATTTACGACATGAGGTACCAGGCCACCCATGAATCAACATCCAAGAGCTGTACCCGCACCACCTGCCGAATGCATGCTCAATGTTGGTCAAGTATGGACCGAATTACCTGTGGGGAAAAAAAGCCGTAGTTAAACAGTCCTACTATATCCCTCTATCTGCATACCGCTCTTGTGGCTGTCCAAGAGACCCTTAAACAGCCCCAGCGTGCCTGCTCCCACCACCTTACTCGGCAGTGCATTCCACACCCCCACTACCCTTTGTGTGAAAAACTGCCCTCTAATATTCGTCCTATACATAGCCCCCCTCACCCTATGGCCATCACCTCTCGTCCTATCCATTTCTAAAGGTGGAAAAAGTTTACCTCCATTTACTCTATCTATACCCCTTATAATCTTATACACCTCTTTGAGATCCCCTCTAAGCCGACGTCTTTCAAGGGAAAACAACCCCAGTCTATCTAATCGTTCCTCATAGGACAGTCCTTCCATACCAGGCAGCATCCTGGTAAACCTCCTCTGCACTCTCTCCAAGGACTCCACATCCTTCCTATAGTACGGAGACCAGAACTGGGCGCAGTATTCCAAGTGAGGCCTAACCACAGTTGTATACAACTGCAACATCAAACTCCTACTCTTATATTCTATACTCTTTTCTATGAAAGCTAACATACTATACGCCTTCTTTGTCACCTTCTCCACCTGTGAGGACACCTTCAGAGACTTGTGAACCTGCACCCCCAAGTCTCTCTGCGTCTCTATGCTCCTTATAGTTTTACCTTTTATCCTATCATTCTCTTCTACATTTTTCCGGCCAAAATGCATCACCTCGCATTTTTCCGGATTAAATTCCATTTGCCATCTATCTGCCCAATCTACCAACCTGTCTAGGTCCTGTTGTATTGCCTGACACTGCTCTTCTGTACCCGCCAATCCAAGCATCTTGGTGTCATCAGCAAATTTGCTGATCTCACCACCTACCCCTACTTCCAAGTCGTTTATGTAGACCACAAATAGAAGAGGACCTAGTACTGATCCTTGTGGCACTCCACTAGTGACAGGCTTCCAGCCGGAAAAAGAGCCTTCCACTACTACCCTCTGTCTCCTCCTCCCGAGCCAGTTCTCGACCCATCTACATACCCGACCCTGTATCCCATGCGCCTTCCCCTTCTCTATCAGTCTACCATGAGGAACCTTGTCAAACGCCTTACTGAAATCCATGTAGACGACATCAACAGCCTGTCCTTCATCAACTGTTTTTTGTCACTTCTTCAAAAAATTCCACCAGATTCGTAAGACAAGACTTCCCCTTGACGAAGCCATGCTGCGTATCCCTGATCAGATCGCAGCGCTCCAGAGGCTCATACATCCTGTCCCTAAGGATCCTCTCCATTAGCTTACCTATAACTGAAGTCAAGCTCACCGGCCTATAGTTCCCTGGGTGATCCCTCTGACCTTTTTTAAACAACGGTACTACGTTTGCTATCCTCCCGTCCTCTGGGACCTCACCTGTGTCCAAGGAAGAGACAAAGATTTGCGTCAGAGGCCCAGCCAAGTCTTCCCTCAACTCCCTTAGCAGCCTGGGGTAAATGCCATCAGGCCCCGGAGCTTTATATGTCTTTAAGCTGCCTAACATCCCCAACACCTCTTTCCTCGTAATCCTTATTTCCCTCAACCGATCCTCAACTTTGTCAACATCAGCAACAGACATCTGTCCAGTCTCCTGCGTGAATACCGACGCAAAGTATTCATTCAGGATCTCCCCCATTCCCTCAGGCTCTAAGCATAGATCCCCTCCACTGTCCCTCAGAGGTCCAATCTTGCCTCTAACCATCCTTTTGCTCCTTACATAGGTGTAAAATGCCTTTGGATTTTCCTTAATCCTACCTGCCAGAGCCACCTCGTGGCCCCTTTTTGCCTTTCTAATACCCCTTTTAAGATCCCGTCTTTTCACAATTTTCTTGTGGTTTTGTTGCCTGTCTTGTTTGTGTTGTCCACATGTCCAAACCTTGTTATATTCTCACTCCCTGTCACTCGTATTGTTAGGGACCACATCAGAAATTCCAAGATATGTTCTGAAGTTAGCATAACTTTTCCGTTTACTTTAGGGTGAGCATAAGGTATTTTGCCCCGGCATGATTCAAGATCCATTAGAAACCTTTATCAAAACAAACTTTATTAAAGATCACAGTTAAAACATAACAAAAAGAACTAGTATAACTTTTACCAATTACAACACTTAACATGATGAAGTGTAATTCTTAACAACTAGCAATCTCCATTGTTCCAATGTATGCAACAGGATATATTTCTCTTTTTTTCAGAACCAGTTAGCAGCAAAAACCGCTAAGCTCATGTAGATGCTAGATTTCCAGCCTTTTACACCTCTGACAAAAAACACGTGTATTCTAATTTTCATGCAGCAACCTCCAGAGAAAGATTCACTCCTAAACAGCAGAGTCTTAAAGACTTATTTCCTGGCAGATTCTAGTCTCTAAATCCAGAGAGAAGGAGAGGCACTGCTTCCTAACAACCCCAAGCAGCATCTAAGCTTGATTTTTCTGTGTAAGCCTAGCTCTACCCAGTCACCTGATTTTCCTGTCAATCAATCTATTCAAAACCCCAGGGGAAATCATTAAAATAACAGAACAGTATTAATCCAGATTAAACAAGCATGCTAGCAATTAGAAGCAATTATGCTGCTGCAATAACAATACAGTAAAGTTTCACAACACCAATTTTAAATCCAACCAATTTATTTGATAGTAAATTCGCGAGCTTTCGACACTATGGCCTTCGTCAGGCAAATGCAGTGTTCTGGTCTTCAATAGCACTCATACCAACACAGACAGTCACAGATTGCTGATTAGAATGCGAATCCTTACATCTAACCTGCTATTCAAGTGTTAAAGTGGCTAACAATGTGTGTGAAGGGAATCCTGAGCATTGGTTAGAGAATTGTGTATTTTCTCCAGACAGCACAGTAAGTGAGGTTTTTTGCTAACCCAGGCAAGTTACGGGGGTTACAGATAGTGTGTCATGAAGCCAAGATCCCTGTTAAGACCGTCCTCATGTGTGCGGAACTTGGCTATCAGTCTCTGCTCAGCAACTCTGCGCTGTCGTGTGTCACGAAGGCCCCCTTGAAGAACATTTACCCGCAGGTTGGAGGCCGAATGCCCATGACTGCTGAAGTGTTCGCTCACAGGAAGGGAACTGTTTTGCCTGGTGATTGTTGAGCGATGCTCACTCATCCACAGTCGTAGTGTCTGCATGGTCTCCCCAATGTACCATGCTTCGGGACATCCTTTCTTGCAACGTATTAGGTAGACAACGTTGGCCGAGTTGCAAGAGTATGTCCCGTGAACCTGGTGAATGGTATCCTCACATTTGATGATGTCGTCCATGTCTATGATCCAGCATGTCTTGCAGAGGTTGCTGTGGCAGGGTTGTGTGATATTGTGGTCACTGTTCTCCTGAAGGTTGGGTAGTTTGCTGCAAACAATGATCTGTTTGAGGTTGTGCGGTTGTCTGAAAGCAAGAAGTGGGGGGGTGGGGATGGCCCTAGCGAGATGTTCATCGTCATCAATGATATGTTGAAGACTCCGGAGAAGATGTCGTAGCTTCTCCGCTCTGGGGAAGTACTGGACAACAAAGGGTGCTCTGTCCACTGCATCCTGTGTTCGTCTTCTGAGGAGGTCAGTGCAGTTTATCGCTGTGGCACGTCGGAACTGAGTCGTGACAGTTCCGACGTGCCACAGCGATAAACTGCACTGACCTCCTCAGAAGACGAACACGGGACACAGTGGACAGAGTACCCTTTGTTGTCCAGTACTTCCTCAGAGCAGAGAAGCTACGACATCTTCTCCGGAGTCTTCAACATATCATTGATGACGATGAACATCTCGCTAGGGCCATCCCCACCCCCCCACTTCTTGCTTTCAGACAACCGCACAACCTCAAACAGATCATTGTTCGCAGCAAACTACCCAACCTTCAGGAGAACAGTGACCACAATACCACACAACCCTGCCACAGCAACCTCTGCAAGACATGCCAGATCATAGACATGGACGACATCATCAAACGTGAGGATACCATTCACCAGGTACACGGTACATACTCTTGCAACTCGGCCAACGTTGTCTACCTAATACGTTGCAAGAAAGGATGTCCCGAAGCATGGTACATTGGGGAGACCATGCAGACACTACGACAGCGGATGAATGAGCATCGCTCAACAATCACCAGGCAAAACGGTTCCCTTCCTGTGGGCGAACACTTCAGCAGTCATGGGCATTCGGCCTCCGACCTGCGGGTAAATGTTCTTCAAGGGGGCCTTCGTGACACACGACAGCGCAGAGTCGCTGAGCAGAGACTGATAGCCAAGTTCCGCACACATGAGGACGGTCTTAATCGGGATCTTGGCTTCATGACACACTATCTGTAACCCCCGTAACTTGCCTGGGTTAGCAAAAAACCTCACTTACTGTGCTGTCTGGAGAAAATACACAATTCTCTAACCAATGCTCAGGATTCCCTTCACACACATTGTTAGCCACTTTAACACTTGAATAGCAGGTTAGATGTAAGGATTCGCATTCTAATCAGCAATCTGTGACTGTCTGTGTTGGTATGAGTGCTATTGCAGACCAGAACACTGCATTTGCCTGACGAAGGCCATAGTGTCGAAAGCTCGCGAATTTACTATCAAATAAATTGGTTGGATTTAAAGTTGGTGTTGTGAAACTTTACTGAGTTTACTCCAGTCCAACGCCGGCATCTCTACATCGCAATAACAATACAGCATGGCAGTTACAAGCCCAGCAATATAGGTAAGAATAGACTGTTTAAAAAACTTCTGCACAAGATACATGATTCAAATATATTTCTTGAACGCACAATATTTTCACAATTTCACACAATTATTTAATGTGCCCATACCCTAATATTTGCTCATTTTGCTGCCTAGTCTCCCACTGTCACTTTCCCAGTTGTGTCCCTGATTCTCTGTGCCCTAAAGTTAAAAAGACACTGCTCTTGAGATTTTGAAGCCCTTGCAAAAATATATAGTTATAGTATGTAATACATTTTTGAAAAGGACTTTCAACTTTAATAAATGTTTTAATAGCTAAGTATTTCCTTTCTTCCATTTCTTATGCCTACTAATGCACATTGCTCTCTGTTCCTTTCAATTGATCCCCCCTTATGTAGCCCTCCTGCCTACTTTTCTCTTCTATTCCCTCTTCTTTCCTCTCCTATCCTGACTTCCACTCCCACTTCTGCTTCCCATTCAGCATAGCTTGCAGTTGTGACCAGGTACAAGATTGCAACCAATTTCTGACCCAGCATTGGCACCCTTTGACTTCCAGCTCCCAAACTCTTCTTGGTCAGGTGCTATTTCTCTACCTTTATCCTTTAACACAGTTGTACATTTTCTTTTGACCTCGATCTCTATTTGTAATTCATTTC
Organism: Sphyrna mokarran; assembly: GCA_024679065.1. NCBI lineage: Eukaryota > Metazoa > Chordata > Chondrichthyes > Carcharhiniformes > Carcharhinidae > Sphyrna > Sphyrna mokarran. The sequence continues at coordinate 28,471,475 of JAGIQG010000019.1, forward strand.
TCCCTTTCTGCCTTCTGCTGTCTAGCCCTTCTTTGCCTTGCATTCAACACCTCATGTTGTTGTTTCTTCCCTTGTTTTGTGTTCCACACTCTTCCTCATTTAGCCCGTAGTATTGCAATGTTTCCTCAACTGTGGTCCAAACTCCATCTCCCTGATCTATTTCACTAGATGGCACTGCAGATAGTTTTATTTACTGTGAACCACCATGTTTACTAAGGGTAAATGTCATCTTAAATTCATAATCTTTAAAATAAATGAACTGAAAATGTTAAAATTTTCTACTTTTCTAGGAGATAGGACCCTGGGTACTTCTGATCAGACAAACCCCAGAAACCACTGCTGAAACGTTTTTACTCTTGGCAGCATGTACATAATAACATCCCTAACGTTTTCTCTTGCAATTGTTTATGCCAGTTATGTGGACATTTCTCCCCTCTCTCTTGGGTGCTTATTATGATTTATCTATTGTAGGACCTCTGTTTGCTGGCTTATTACCATGTTGCTTTCTGAGCGATTCTTGGGTTCTCTATCATTATCCTTCTTTGTCAGTTTCCCAACACTTTTACTTTTTCACACTGCAGATTGTGCTTTACATTGGTAGAAGAAGACAGGAGGATAAAGGAATTGGATATTGATGTAAAGAGAGGATGAAATGCAAATGAGCGGTGGTGAAAAGGAGAGGAGCACGTGGCATAAGGGAAAATAGAAGTGATTAGATGAAGGAGAGATTAGAAAGTGATGGCCTTTTTCCCATCAGTGGATTGATTTTATTTCCCAACTTCAAAAATTCTTTTCATTTGGGAAACAAACAATGCATTTACTGAAGTAGTTATATAATTTGGCCATTTCGTACCTGCAAGAGAAAACATTAGGGGTGTTATTATTTATACATATACTACTAAGAGTAAAAATGTTTCACTAGTGGTCTTTGGGGTTTGCCTGATCAGAGATATCCAGGGACCTACCTCCTGGACTCGTAAAATCGTGTCAAGAACGTTGCAGCCTCTAACTTGAAAGTCTGCATGAGAGACAGAACTGTCACAGAGGACAGCCATCTTGGGCTGCTGCAGGAGATCAGGTAAAATTATTTAATTATGCACCACTTGTGGGCACAAGCAAACTGGACATTGAGGGAATGATACCCTTACAGTTCAGGAAGATGCCAGATTGATGATGTGCAGCAGACCAGATGAATTGAGTACAGCCTTTGCATCCTGTATGGTTGCTAAATATGATTAAATGTATCTCTGGAAGTTTTATCACATGACTTACCCTTTATTTCAGCCATTATTTGACCAACCCATCCAACCTTATGGCACTGCCTCCTGATGGCAATTAGAAACAAAATGGTACACTTCCCAATTAGATGATGCTTTTAACTGTCGGTCAAACAGCTACCACCTCCTATCCCCTTCTGTGGTCAGTATCTTTTATCTAGTAAAGATAAATGTTCAAAGAAAATGGAGAAAAGAAACAATATTTTGTAATGTTCCACTGATTTTTCTCTGGGGTTGTGTGCACAGCCATACCCTGGAAATTGATCTTCAATTCCTGGAAACTGTAGGCCAATCCTGGAGGATTGGCCACCTAGTTCCCTGGGGAAACTTGCATTATATTCAAAATGTTTTAACCATGTCCTGTTACATTAGGCTGACGATGAATAAGATGTATGTGTTCTTCTTGAAGCAGATGCCTTTAACCACTTCAGTGGTGCTGTGATAAACTGCAACATGCTACTGATGTCAGCTTGAACAACTAGGGTGCATAAAGTTCAGAGTGTTTTTGTGGTAACCACAAGCAGTTTTGTCCAAGGAATAAAGCTTTGTCACAGCCTTCTTAAAGTACAGGCACTTCATAGAATGTAGCCAAATCAGATTTAGGTGTTAAACTTGAGTTCTGAAGACCCAGCATGGATTGGGCCTCTTGCAGTGCCCTTCTCTGTCCGTTACCTTTCTTATTTTTTTACCATCGCAGCCTCAAAAGCCGCTAGATCTTCCAGACCACCCAAGAGTACACAGCAGGCAAGCATTTCAGCACCAGTACAAAGCTTTTCCTAGAACTCTGAGTCAATAGTGTAACACCACATTTCTAGTACAATACTAGTTTATTAGTATCTTGATTTTATTTTTGTCACTTTGCAACTGAAGCATCTTACTGTAAAGAACTAATGGCTTACATCTATTCTGAGCTCATCTGAGGCTAGTTGCAAAAAGAATCACAGAAAATCGTAAGTGTTAATGGCACAATCTGGAGTTTGCAAAGAAAGGATAAGGAGAAACCATATTAAATAAAAAAAACAGAAAAATACAACCAAAATGTAAGCCTTTCAGCTGTCAAGTGTAAAAAAAAACTAATGAAATGCCACTCCTTCCCCTAGAAGGAATCTTTGTGTGAATTGGAAAGAGGTTGCCTAGCAACAATTCGTGCTTTTTTAGAATTTGTAATTTTTGTTCAAGCATGTGTACTGTTGGCAGCCATGAGCCCATTAAACCACCATTAAGTCAATTTATTCATAGTGCAGATTTTGGTGAACTGCTTCTATTTGTGAAGTATTTCACATTTCTGTCTTTAGTGGCATTTAGAAATCTATTGTATTTTCTGTGTCTATAGCACAAGTTAATTTCTCTGACTCGCCTGCTTCGTCCTGTGGTGCGAGACAGTCTTTAGGTTTGGACTGTTCATTACCTTTATGAGCCTTTTGACAGTGTTGACCACACCACCTCCCTCAACCATCCCTCAATGTAATTGCTCATGTTTCATTCTTCCTTGTTCCAACATCATCAGCGTATCCTCTGCAATGGCTTCTCCTGCTGTATCTACATGATCACTTGTCATAAAGTCATACAGCACACCTACAGCTCATTAAGCCCATACCTTCAGCCCATCAAGTTTGCACCTAAAATAACTACCACTTAAAGCACACACAACCCGTTTTGCTGCACTTGTTTCACATCCTTGGATTTTATGATATGTAAGGTTTCTGGCCTCCACTACGTTCCCAGGCAGTGCATTCCAGATTCCCAGCATCCTCTGAGTGAAAAGGATTTTTTCTCAAATCTTCTATGAATCTCCTGGCCCTTGCTTCTAAAACTATGCCCCTTCATGGTTGACTCTTCATCCAAAGAAACAGCTGCTCTGTGTTCACCCTATTCATATCCCTTATAATCTTATACATCTCAATCATATCCCCCTTAACATTCTTTAGTGCAAAGAAAACAATCTAAGCCTATTTACTCTCTCCTTGTGGCTCAAATGCTCCATTCTAGTCAACATCCTGGTAAACATCCTCTGTACCTCATCTAATGCTATCACATGCTTTCTATAGTAAGGGGTGACCAGAACTGCACACAGTACTCCAGCTGTAGCCTAACGAACACTCTGCACAGCTCCAGCATTATCTCCTTGCTCTTATACTTGATACCATGACTGATGAAAGCAAATGTTCCATCTGTCTTCTTATCTATCCTATTTACATGCCTTGCCGCCTTTAGGATCTGTGAATAATTTCCCAAAAATCCTTCTGTCGCTCTGAACTGTCCAGTATCCTGCCATTCATTAAATACTCTCTCAGCTTGTTTCTTCTTCCAAAGTGCATCACTTTTGCATCATCTGCCACTACTTTGCCCATCTGACTAACCCACCTGTATCTACCTGTAACTTACATCCAACCATCATCTTCACTATTAACTACCCTACCAATCTTGGTGTCATCTGCAAACTTTCTTAACATTCCCCCCACATTTTCATCTATATCATAAATATATCTAATAAACAATAAGGGTGCCAGTACAAGTCCTTGTGGCACATTGCTGGACATTGGCCTCTAGACACTCGAATCACATTCTCCCACTGCCCTTTGAGCTCTATTAATGAGCCAGTTTCTGATTCATCTGGCTTAGTTTTTCTGAAATCCATGAGCTTTAACTTTCTCAATCAGTCTCCCATGTGCGACCTTGTCAAAAGCTATGCTGAAATCCATCAAAACTACATCAACAGAACTTCCTTCATCCACACACTTGAACACATTTTCAGAGAAGTTTAACAAATCTGTTAGACATGACCTCCCTCTGATAAAGCCATGTTGACCATCCCCAATTAACCCATGCCTTTCCAAGTGGACATTAATTCTGTCCTTCAGAATTTTCTGCAATAGTTTTCCTATCACTGACTTGAGATTCACAAGTCTGTAATTTCCTGGTTCAACTCTACCACCCTTCTTAAGAAGTGGGAACCACATTAACCATCCTCCAATTCTCTGGCACTATCCTTGTGGCAAGAGAGGAATTAAAAACTTATGATGGAGCCCCTGCAATTTCCTGCCTTATCTCCTATAGCAGCCTGGGATGCAATTTGTCTATTTTTAAGCCTGTTAAGGCCTTCAATACTTACTTCTCATGTCAAACTGTACAAGTTCCTCACAGATCCTTTTCCTCAATTCCATGCCAATGTTCTCTTTTTCCTGAGTGAAGATCGAAGAGAATTATTCATTTAACATCCTTCCAATATCCTGCAGCGAAACACAGATTGTCCCCTTGATACATAATAAGGCCTTCTCTTTCTCTGGTTAATCTCTTCCCTTTAATGTATTTATAAAATAACTTGTGAATAGGATAAGGGAAAATCCCAAGTCCTTTTTCATGTTCCCTTTGTGCTCTTCTAATTGATTTCTTAATTTCCCTCTTGCATTTCCTATGTTCCTGGAGGGCCACAACTGAATTGCTCCTTTGGACTTGCTAAAAGTCCTTCTCCTCTTCCTCATCTAATCCTGAATTGTTCTAGATATCCAGGGTTCCCCTGAACTTATTGCCCCTACATTTCCCCCCAAAGGATACATGTTGGATCTGTACTCTTCCCAGCTCCTTTTTTAATGCCCCCCACTGCTCAGCTGTAATTTATCTGCAAGGAGCTATTCCCAGTTAACTTTGACCAGGTTCTGCTGTATTTTAATAAAATCTGCCTTCCCCCAATCTTAAAGCCGCCTTATCTCAGCCATCTTTTTCCTTGTCTACAACAAATTTGAACTGTACTGTGTTTTGCCATCCAACTCAAACCTGGTCTGAGTTTGAAAATCCACACCGAATCCAATTGATCACCATAACTACTCATTGCTAACTCTGAAACATTACTTGTATCCATGTCTACCTCACTTGCAAACCTTTGGCTCCTCATCAGCCTTCTGAACTTTGTAATCCTCACGAGTACAACACTTTGCCTTCGGCAATAAAAACAATTTCTCTCCTAACATTCTGAATTAATGATTCATTGCTGATTGTTTGGAGAGGAAGTGATTTTTAATTGTTTTGGATATTTTTAGATATTGTAGTCAATCATCACATGTAAATGTACAGCCAGCTATTTTCAATCACTTGTTTTTTTTAATCTATGGACTGTTGAAGTGGGTTATTTTATGATACCCTGCTGTACAAATTCACTATTAAATTCAGGTTCTGAGAGAGTTTACCAAAAATTAATGTTCTTTTTAAAAACTTGTTGATTTTATCAAGTTAAATATTGTATCAGTACATGTGATTTATTTTTCTAATTGGCTGAAGATAATAGAAGGATTGTCATCAGATTGTTTTTGGTAGAGATATTTTAAGTACAGTTGATGAGTTTTTCGTTGGATTTACTGAGTGTTTTCTTTGATAGTATCACAATCTTCTTACACATTCAAGCCAGGGAGTGGTTCCTACTCCTACCCAGGTCCATAAAATCTAATATTTAAATCTTTATCTAAAATGACAATTTCACTATTACAATAAAAGGATGTAAAAGCATAACTTTTTTAAAAAAGTACAATCATATACAACATGATTTCAGTACAAATACTTGTGTTGAACTTAAAACAGAAATGAGGGGGAATTTCTTTCAAAGGCTAGTGAATCTGTGGAATTCTTTATTGTGAAAGGCTGAATCATAAAGTATGTTCAAGGCTAAGGTAGACAGTTTTTAATCAGGAAGAGAACCAAGGGTTATGGCAGGAAAGTAGAGTTGAGGATTATCACATGAGATCAATCATGATTTCATTGAATGGTGGAACAGACTTGATTACCTCAATGGCCTACTCCTAAGTTTTATGGTCTAATTGATATTTGAATGATTTTCAAATTCTTCCTATCACCATTTCAGCATGGTTAATATTTCAACATCTTTGTGTGAACACTGCATTGTTTTAGAAGATAAGCAAACAAAATGCAATGAAACATTGAAAATCATTCAGGAACTTGCTTTTGTATACTTCTGCTCATTTAGTTTACATATTTCACATCAAGTATAATATATCTATATAATAACTATAATACTAATTTTCAGTCGGCGATCTAAGCAGTTAATACAGTTAAATGTTTTGTGTGTTAATAGACTTCAAAAGGCACTTACTTTAGAGGTATCTGTCAGTTATTTAGGGTTAATGAGAATTGCTGTTGCGAAAATAGTGCTCACCCCTGAACTGCACCAAAGCATATTGATTGTTGAGAAATGTTTTTGCAGTTATAAGAAATTGCATTAATTTATGTTGATGAATTCATAGCAGCTTATTTCAATCAGTGTCACTTGCCATTCTCTCTAAAGTGAGAGTTTTGAAAGTTTGTATAAGCTGTTAGTTACTTAAAAAATAAATGTTTTTGAAAGTTGAAAGTAGTTCAAATGACTCTGGCAGTTGATAAACTTGCTGATGATATCTGTTGTCCAAATTTGAGTGCAAAATTGTAGGGCTGCAATAAATGAGCAAGATTTAATATCTTCAAGAAATATGAAAATTTTGTGTAACACTTTAGAAATCAACCATAACTTATTGCTTTTTATTCCAGTGTTAGCTTCTGATTATCATAGGAGACAGACAAGCTTTTGATGTACGATTATGTATGATTCAGTACATAATAAACAACCCCACTCTGAATAGTCTTGAAGGAACCTTAAGTGCATGAAATAATATTACTATGATCTGAAATTGTACTGTAGTGATGCAGTATATTGTGGCTTACTACCAGATATTTTGCCTTGTCATTTCTGTTAATCCTTATTATTGATATGCACCCAATCAACTCTCAAAATCAAAGGATCTGCAAAAGGTTATGAATGTAGCCCAATCCATTGACTCTACACTTCCCGCTGCCTCAGCAAAGCATCCAGCATAATTAAGGACCCCTGAACCTTAGACATTCTCTCCTCCACCTTCTTCCATCGTGAAAAAGATATAAAACTCTGAGTCACATACCAATTGACTCAAGAATAGCTTCTTTCTTGCTGCTGTCAGACTTTTGAATGGACTTACCTTGCATTAAGTTGATCTTTCTCTACACTCTAGCTGTGACTATAACATTACATTTGGCACTTTCTCGTTTCCTTCTCTATGAACAGTATGCTTTGTATAACTCATAAGAAATATTTTTCATTATGTTAATATATGTGAAAATAATAAATCAAATGAAAATCAAAGAAGTGAAAAGCTGATATTAATACATTTGCATCTCATCAGATACACTCACTCCTGAGGGGAATTTCACTCCTCACAGAATATTCATAGAATGCCAGAGTGATATTATGCTGATGTCATTTACCACAGTTCTTTAAAAGTGTGAACTTGGCAGAGGGAAATTTTGGAGCTGAGTGAACAGCAGAATATCACCCTACAGGTTTTGCAAAACCAAGAGAGCATTGTAGAGGATGTAGGGGGGATTCACATGAGAGGAACATAGGTTAGTACTTGTTTCTACTGAGTTCCCACATTGTGCTTTGGTGTGAGGGTAGTCTTCTGGGAAACTTTAATGGAATTCTTAGTTCCTGCTGCAAGAGGAACTAAGTATGGTGGAGGGCAGCTGCAATGTGTTTTGAACCCCACTGATTGCATAGATTAAGTTGATGCAGGATGAGCGATTCAGAGGAAGGCTGCCAACAGTGCAGCACGAATCATGCCGCAAAAATAAAGATACAATAATCATGCTCTCATTATATCCTGTAGAGATGTCCTGATGCTGTGCAAATATCAGTGATCCTCATTTCAAAGAACAGTAGGATTAATATTCCACAGAGTTGAGATTTTTCATTGTATGGCAATAATTGAATATGTTGATTACTTTCCTCTGCCTTTAGAAATGGCTTGCACCATTTTGGATGATGGTGTCACATTCTGAACAAGGCTAATTGACTTCCATGTTTTCTGGTTTCAGCTCTTCCAATTTGTATTGCTGAAATTTTCTTATGTCTGTATCCCTAGTACTTCTGATTTTTTTCATGTATAGAGATTTAATAAAAAATTGTCCATCTAAGTTATCTGCATTATGACCAGGTGAGGAGGAGTGGGTAGCTCCCCTATTACTCCTTGTTTGACTGCAACAGATTTTAAAAAAAGGATACGCTTGCCAATTCAGTGAGTGATTTCATGCTGTGCAAGTAAGAGACAAACTGTAATGAGGAACTCATTAAAATCCTTTGAAAAGAAAAGATGTTGGTTATTGTAATTGGCATGGTCTAAGAAAAATAGTAAAAATACTGCAACTTTCTCACACACAGATTCACACATACAAAATAATGTGGTTGGTCCAATAAAGATTAAAGTTATATGAAGACGTACCCTACTCAATGCAATTCAATTTGCAACTTTCCGGAGACTGAAGGTGATTTTGTGTCTATGCACAAGTTACAAAAGTTACCTGAAATTAGCAGCCATCTTAACAGCATTACGTTTTAATTCTTTTAAAACTTAGTTATTTTCAGCAAATCCTTTGCACTTCTGCCTAGCACTGTGCTGACAGCAACTCCTGGAGTCCACATATGCAGGTAAATGTGGAAACCCAGAAGTGCTATATTTGATTCCACAATTCTCAATTCTATGGTGCATTTTTGAAATCTCTACCCAACCCATGATCAATTAGAAATCATGAAATTGATAATCTTAACCTTTTACACTATTATTCTGACTGTAAAAATCCTTGTTGAATGAGGAGTAATTGGATCTTTAATGGCACACTAACCAATGGCTCCGAAAAACTGTTTTTATAAATATAGAAAATTTCTGCATTATGATAATACATGCACAGAAGAGAGAAATCCTTGACGGCAGTGAGCCATTTTGACCCAACTATGAAATATCATCCATTGTCAACAGTGGAATGAACAATGAAGATCTTATGCATAAGGTAGAGGGTAGTTAATTAAGAGATGGGATTTAAATACAATCTAATTATAATTGAGTACAATACAATTGTTATTTCTTGGGCAGTAAAGTTCATTTTACATGCGTCCCTGTGGTGTCCATTGTGATTATATCCCATATGAAGTTTCGCCCTGCGTACCTATTATTGAATAATTGGGAAGACCAGCAACAGAAATGTTGACGATGGAAATTTTGTAATAAGACATTTTTTTCAAAAATACTAGTCGTAGTTTGGCCATATGCATTTCTCTGATCTACCATTATTGTGAAGAACATCAGTTTTGTAGATAATGCATGAGTTCAGAAGTACTTTTGTATTAAATGGTTAATAGTAGTTGCTCAACTGACAAATAATTCATTTTAAATGTCTCCCAGATATTCTTCTGAAAGATTAAAATGGTTATCCGCCTTACTTTATATTATTTTTCTTACAGCGGGTCATACTAATTGTATTAAAATTGAAAATGGTCACAATCTTAGCCTTTTGTGTGCATTTTTAATCGTGGTTTAGTTATGCCAACTAGACCCTTCAAAGGGAAAGACATTGTTTAAAAAGAGCTTTGAAATACTGTAACCTTGAAGTAATGAAGAGCTTATTAGTGAGAACAATCCTTCCAAAACATCTGTGGGGGAGAAAAATGAAAATTTGTATAAAATTAATAGTTCTGAAAAAGATAAAGTAGTAATTTATTGATGAAAGAATGTTTTTGAAGTTTTAGAATGAGGGTAACCTAGTATTAATGGTGTTAGTACTTTTATTGTGCAATAACAATACCTGTTGAAGTTCCACAATATCCTGCCCAGTGTTCACTTGGGCAGAAAGCTAAAAGTAACAAAGATTGTCTTGAAGCAATTTGGCAGTGTGCTGTTTGAATCTGTCATCTTTATTCTCTTGAGACCATCACCCAAAGGTACTATAATAAAGGCCAGTTTTTGGCTCCATAAGGAAATGTGTTGTGGTGGTGTTGCCCCAATAGATGGTACAATTGGATCAAAATGATATTTCAAAAATATTTTTTAAAACTTCATTTATAGTGGGTTTTAATGATTAGTTATTAACCAGAGAAATAATTATTTCACATGTATATTTCTGTTGAATGTGTTAGCAATTTAATACTTTATTACTACTTTGCTAATTGTAATAATTTATGTTACTTTTGCATTTAAAAAGGCTAATTTTGCTAGAACAGCTCATTTGAGCATTGAGAAATAAACAGGAAGGACTGTGAAGGAGGGTAAATTCAATATCAAGCCAGATCCTGAAAATGAAATGGAGAAGAGAAGATTGGATTAAGAGAAAAAAAACTGAACAATATAATATTTAACATCTCTAAATTTCTATCTGAAAGGCATGAGATTTGATGCTGTTAAATTTCATTTTCTGGGCAGTAAAATATGGTAACAGTTGTTAGTAATCATGTAATTAAAAGAATAATTAACAGTAATCATAGCATATATAATGTGCACTTGTTTTCGATCTCTGATCCTGACCATCATAGAGTGCCACTACATTGATCTTGGATCTTGTCAGGATATCTTTAATTTTTTTTTGATAGAACTGAGCGTTAGTAACCACAACATCATGTTCAGCTTATTGTATATAGCGTACTCCAAATATGTGTGGGTTAGATGGATTGCCCATGATAAATTGCCCCTTTAGTGTCAGGGGATTAGCTGGGTAAATACAGGGATATGGCTGTGTGGGATTGTTGTTAGTGCAAGCTTGATGGGCCAAATGGTCTCCTACTGCACTGCAGGGATCCTGAGAGTGTAAGAAGGTGTATGACATAAAGTTGGAATGTACAATCCCAGTGATTTCCATTGGTGTTTGGTCAAATGGTAAGTTTGTACCCTACCCTCCAATGAAATTACTGGTAAATATGATCTTTGAATCTGCAAATGTTGCATCTAAGTTGCTGTATAAGGTTTCTTTCCCTTCATCCTCTGAGGCCATGGTAGATGCATAAGTGTCAATAATGGTGGCAGTTTGGTTGCCTAGGAGATTGTTTTCTAACCACGCTCGTCCCAAAACTGGAAAGTGTCGCCGAATATCAATGGACTTTTGCAACCCCCTGGCCCACTACAATTCCTGTGGCAGGTGGGATGTGAAAACTCTCCCCAGTGTCATATAATCTTTTCATGAGTTCATTTTTGATGGCAAAGTCAACTCTGTGAATTCAGCATTATTCTTATAATTTCCCTTCTCAGAATGAAGTATAGACATCTTCCAGATTCCTTGATTTGATCCTCATCTGCTCTTTGGTCTCACTAACAGCCACTATGTCAAGGTCTTGGGCTACAATATTCTGGTACTTCTGTCAGGTTATGCTGAGTTATCTTTGAATGGTTTGATAATCCAAGAAACTATATTGAATGTTTTTGTGAGTTGCGAATGCAAGTGGGTGATTTAGCTGGGTTAGTTATGAGACAGGCTATTTTTAGGGCATCATTACAAGCCCCTTCAGCCAGTAGGGTAAGCAGAGCTAATCCTGAAGAGGGCTGGTCAGACACCTACAAACACAGAACCATGGAGCAGTTAATTGGTAACTGACGACTTTGTGTCAGGTTGTGATCAAAAGTTCCCAGATATCACAATCCTATCCCACAAAGGATTTGAAGAAATGTACCATTGTGGAAGGTTCTTTGCTTGGCGTCTTTCAGAGAAGGAGGTCAGTTGCACAACTGGTCCTACACAATGCTGGTGGACATTGCCTGGCTTCAGTGATCAGGTGAGTCTGTATAATTGCAATATCTTGCTGCAATCTTTCGTCCAACTTCGCAGCCATCAACTCATAATCATTAAAGAACTTTGTTATGGTACAGCTGTAAAGAAGTCCTGATAAAATAAAGATTAAAGACACTTGGATAAAATAAAGTTTAAGGAATTGGATGAAAGGGAATTGATAAGAGTGCAGCTGTTTGGAGGGTTTTTGATGTGTGAATTAGCTTAGCAGCACAATAAACAGATATTTTCTTAAGTGGAGACCAATTGAGTATGGAATTCTGTGTGTTAGAACTACAACTGATATGAATTCAAAATGGAAACATAAGACTGCATGTCACACTTGCATGCTAAAACCGTGGCTTCTGATGTGAGTTTTTAGATAGGATGAGAGTGGAAGGGAAAACTGATGCATCGGTAGCAGGGTTAGTTCTACTGCAGGAGAAGCAGCTGATGAGCAGCTCGGATCATAGCCGTGCCCAGTTGGAAACAGAAGTTCTGAAAGCAGGATTCAATGTTCGAGGCTGATGTTTGAAAACATCAAAGTATACACTGAATTCGAAGAAAGGCTTTCCAAAACTTGAGATACAATTCGTAATTATTTGGCGCTTTTGGCTCATAGAGTTAAAGCATATGTGATGTTGTTTTCGGACAAGGGTCATTTTTCAGAAGTTAGGAATGTCGATAAATTGGAATGAAGTTAATTCAAGGTTATTGTAAATGTGTGTAGTGTAGTGTCTGATTTTATAGTTAAGTGTACTTTTTGTTTTGTACTGTGGTCTTTCCTGTTGTATATGTTAAAATTCAATAAATATTCTTTTATGTGACTGGTTACAAGGCAACAAAACCTTTCCTCACTAGTTTGCATATTTTTCCTCACATTATACCAAACTGCAAAATGAACAATTAAGAACTAGTGTTCCAACTTACTCTTCTAGGTTTTGGGAGTGTTGTTGGAGCTTCATTCATCCAGGCAAGTGAGTATATACCTGACTTGTGCCTTTTAAATGGTGGACAGGCTTTGGGGAATTAGGAGGTGAGTTACTCTTACAAGATTCCTAGCCTCTGACCTGCTGTTATAACCACAGTATTAAAAAACCAATCTAGTTCAGTTTCTGTTCAATGATAACCCAGTATGTTGATAGTGGGAGATTCAGCAGTGGTAATGTAATTGAATATCATGGGGTGATGGTATTATAGTGTGAATGCTGTGAGTGCGGCAGGGTGACACTGTGATTAGCAGTGCTGCTGTATAGCACTGGTGACCCAGGTTCAATTCCAGCCTTGGGTGACTGATGGAGTTTGCACCTTCTTCTGTGTCTGCATGGGTTTCCTCTGGGTGCTCAGGTTTCCTCCCATAGTCCAAAAATGTGCAGGTTAGGTGGATTGGCTATACTGAATTGCCCCTTAGTGTCCAAAGATGTATTGGTTAGGGGGAGTGGAAGGGTAAATGTGTAGGGTTATGGGGCTAGGCAGAGGGATGAGCATGTTGGAGAGTTGATGCACACCTGATGGCTGAATGGGCTTCTTCTGCACTGTCAGGATTCTATGAATGCTATTTCTCAGCCCAAGCTTGGATATTGTTCAGGTCTTGCTCCGATAGATCAGAAGTCTTTTTGAACTTACTCTGTTTGTAATATTTTTGCATTTACAGCATTCGGTGATTTATGCTTTTTTAGTTCAAAGTGCATGGCCTCTTACTTGTCTATTTTGAAATCCATTTGACACAGTTTTGCTATTGTTCACACTGCAAATATGAAACTGCAGACCCAAGGATATTCTGTTCAGCTGACATTTGAGGTCTCTGCAGAAACTTTTAATGAAGATGATGATAAACATGATAATTTTGTGGAAGCATAATCAGGTTTTAACATATATTAATAGCTTATTTTGAAACTACAGCTGAGACAAATCAGGGATAAAATTATTTTTGAAGGTTACATTAAGATATTTGATTTTCTTTTGCCATTATTTTATTGTTCTGACTGGCCTTTTCACTAGTTGTTTTTTGTAATTTTCTGATCACTTTTCTTCTATTTAATTTGTATTTGTATCTCCTGAATTCTGATTTGCTCATCTGAAGTGTGATAGATAAAAAGTGTATATAAATGTACCAATTTTATACAATTTTCCTGAAGCTCCCACAGTGCATGGAATATTCTGTTTGTGAGGACAAAAATAGTGTACTGTATAAACCATGTTGCATTATTCTTCAGCTGGTCAGTAGCATCTATCCCTTTCAGGCTACAAGTGTAATTAATAAGTAAACAATAATTAATTGTGGTTCAGGGTGTAAATATGAAGGTTGGCTTTGTGATTGGATCAATCTAAGGGTTTGTAGATGCTGGGTCAGAATACGCCAGCAAAATAACAATGAGTCAAAGGCATGTGCGACAATTGGAGTAGGATTGAAAGGTTGTTGAGCACTGAGAGTTAGTGCATAACACACAACCACTGACTCTCAAATTCCCACTGCCATTTAACACTAACTTGAGCATTGATTGGTGGTGGGCAAGATTTACATCCACTCCTGAAAGGAAACCCCATCCACGGGAGTGACCAGCCAGTCATTTGGCTAATAGCCCTTCAACCCTACTAGGCACACATTGCAATGGGGGCCAGAAGTGATACTGCAGTGCTTTGCCTGAAACTAAGTCCTGGGACCATTCCAAAGATGAGGCATGTGGTAGAAGGATAGTGTAGCTTCAGAGAGATTGGAAGAAGGCAAATTTGGAATTGCAGGATAGGCCAAAGGGAAGGAGTTCTGAAGTTCCAATGTCTTGAAGGGAGTGCACCCCAACATTGAGGATCACTTCAGAGTGAGCCCCCCCCCATCCACCTCCCGCACACCTCCACCCTGCCTGCTCTTGATGGAGAAGTTTTATTGTCACTTTCGCACACTGCTCGCACCTGCCATCCTAAAAACTGAGACTAGGTGGTATATGTCCCTTAAGTAACCATTTAAGGGACTTAATTGGCGAAAAAGTGGGATTCCTGTTGGAGGACCTGATCATCCAAGTGTGAAAATGCATCTGGCAGGAGCATAAGATTCTGCCCTAGGATATTAGTGTATTTAAAAAGTAATTCAATAATTTGTGGCAAAGAAAAAATGCATTACAAATTGCTGAATTATTTATGCTGCTCTGCATTAACTTCATTAAATCAACATCCATCTCCCCATATGTTTTAAGATATTGCTGATTTGTTCATAATTGTGAATTCAAATTCCCACATAATATTAGAGCTGAGATTTAATGATGTGAGGATCCTATTGGTGATGAGATTTATGCATGTGCAATGCCACTCAACCTCAGAGACCTAGAAAAAGAACAGTTGAAATGATGGTTTCTCATTGTTGCTACTCATAAATTGTTTCTTAAGGTGATTAAAATTTTACTTTTGCTTTATTTTCCTTTTATATTTTAGTACAGCATAGAAGCTGTTGTTTTTCTCTTGCACTTAACGCAGTCCTTCTTCCTTATCATTATTTCTCTATTTAATTCCACTTCAGTTCACTATATTTCCTTTTCATATTGTTTGCTTTGTTTCTTCCTTATTAGATTTCATTCATTAACGCAATATTGGTCCCTTGTTCACTAAGGCTCAGCTGCACTGTTATCACACTTCCAGCAATTTGCCCTCAGGGAAGGATTTCTTTATATCCATTGTTTAAAACTCAAGTCACATCCTTTTTATTTTACTATACAGACTATTGGGCAATGAAGGAAAGGAGAGATTGCTGACCATGACAATATTTTTATGATCATTTACATTTGTGGGCTAATTTATATGATTTTGTGCTTTAGATTGCATTGTTTTACATTTATTGCTTTTCCAAAATTATAATTGTATTTCCCAATACAGAAATTATTAGATATCAACAAAAGTAAGCTTTAAATAAGAATACTGCCTTGGCTAGAATATACCATGGATATATTTTCTATCAACCTTCATTTTTTTAAAATAATTGGAAACATCACACTCCATGCTGCCCTGAAGGTACACCGGTGAGAATATATTCCCTTTAACAATGTCAAAATTACTTTAACTATGTTTGAAAGCTATGAGGTATATACACATGATCTGATGATTAGCCTTAAAGCTTGTAACCTTGAAGAGGTTGCATTTGATATCAGGTTTATTTGTATTGTGCCTTGCATGAAAACAGACTTCAAGATGAAGTGTTGCAATACCTGACACAAAACAAAATTTTCCTCCTGCTCTCTGTGTCATGGTAAATTTGACTTGTTTTCTTTTGTGTTCCAGTTAGATACACATGTTGGACATCCAATTCATTTCTCAGAAATCCACAACAGCTTAAAACTACAAAGAACAGCTTAAAATACATTTCTTAAAAGGCACAGTCGTGTCACACACTGTCCTCTTTTCTCAATTATTTAACTGACCTGATTGTGGTGTTTCAGAGTAATGCTTCTCAAACTTTGGTCTATGGCCTTCTGGGGCTTAGAGAGATTTTCTAGGAAACATTCCATGCAGGGTTGACCTTAAAAGTGGGGGACATGTCTAGGACCTATGGTCAAATTGTAATGAAACTACATCTACCTTATTGAGCTTGGAGATCAGGACCTTTCACTCCCGACGGACCTTGGGTCTTTTCGCGCATGCACAGGTTGGGAGCAAGTTGCACATGCACAGTTCTGCAATTGGTAAGATCTTAGGCCTGAGGACAAGCCTAGCTTACTTGCGCATAGGAAAAAAAGAAGGCTCAAAACCCATGTTAAGTGAGCAGGTGTGGAGCAGCACTGCTGGCAAGTGTCTGAACCAAGGGAAATGGGACAGGGAAAGGTCTGAAAAGGAAGCCCCAAGTAAGAGACAGAAATGAGGATAAAAGTATAACCCAATTAAGTTGAGAAAAAAGAGAGAGCTGAGAAACAGGTTCCAAACAGGAAAAGAGTTGTGAGGAGCAAACTGTACATGAGGCAGGTAGCCAAATATTCGTGCACACTATTAGGGTATGGCACAGCTAAAGATTTGAAATTATGCTTTTCACTTGGGGCTCCAGGGAAATCGAATCTCGGGGAGACGGATTAAACACTGCATAAATGGGCTATTGACGATACTATACATGTTGAGGTGACATTTGGAGATCTGACCTTAGAATAGTCTCCAAAGTGAAAGATTGAAAGCCTTCATGAGAGATAGAAAGAGACAGACAGACAATGTGTCAGTGAGATTGAGTCAGTATTCCTGATGTCCCAGGCGGCAGTTGAGAAATCCGTGAAATCTGTTCTGGTCTCATTTGACATTTGTGCAGTCTGGTGTGTTCAACCACTGTTTGCATGTTAATTCACATGTACCTCATACTCGCCCTGAATGTTGGAGTACCAGTTAATATTGTATATTGTTTTATCCTTCTGACCTTGTAAAGTTTATTTTTGTTTGTTTTGTTTTATAACTTATAAGTTATTCACTTAGTAATGTGTCTTCAGTCTCACCCTTTTGTCCACTTGAGTCACTGGTCCCTGATGGGATCTTGCCAGAAACTTGGGGGACTGACCACGGCTCATAACAAAATGTAACCGAATAATAGTGGCTGAAGGTGTATTTTGCTGTGTTCCTGTTCTTCCCCCTGCTCCCCTGGTCCTTTCTCTGTATTATGTTTTCTCCTGCTCTTTCTAATCACTAAGGGAATGGTTTAGTTTGGAGGGTCATTGCTTTTTCCTAATTGGTCGGCGCAACATCAAAGGCCGAAGGGCCTGTTCTGCACTGTAATGTTCTATGTTCTATTTCACTGATATAACTAAGTAAATACTTGTTTTCATAAAAGCATTATTAAAACACAATTCATGTATCACTTTCATATTATCAGTATTATAATTCAGATGAGAAGCCCAAAGCATAAATCTCACCAAGCCTATTTCACTGCTTAAAAAATTGTGACATTGTATCCAAAAGCCAGCCTCCTTTCGAAGAGACCATAGGAAATTTGGGTGTCAAGATTCCACATGAACGTGGTGTGTAGTTTTAGTAAAAATCAACATAATTCCTGATTGTGATTGATTATTAAGTCTATCTGAAAATTTACCATTTTATTATTTGTGAAGTTTATGTAAAAGGTTTGTACAGTAATGTGACATTCATCTTTTGTAGTAGCATTCATCATTGAGGAATGGATATAACATCCAATGACATTTTATCTCTTAAAATGTTTATTAAAGTTTCACTGACATATTTATAACAATTGCAAAGTGTTTACCAAGATTGTGCAAATATGTCACGATACATAGTGTTACATATTCCCAACAGAGATATCTTCAAAACAAACACAATGCATACTGACAATTAAAACCAATGCATTTACAAATTTGTTTGCATCATTGCTGTACTGTATGTTATTTTCTTTGAAGTAAATTGTGTGTTTTTGTGCTGTGAGCTCTCTCATACTTAACTATGGAACATTGCCATATTGTGCCTTCTCTTAACGTTATTAAAACATTTTAAATGCTGATCAGCTGCATCCCTAACAGTGCACCCATTGTACCAGAGTAAAATGTTTTGTTGTCTTCCCTTTCTTCAGGGTGATCTGCATCAGTTTCTCAATTCACCAAAATTTTCCTGACTATTTTGTCAACAGTTTTGTACAAAAAAAATATTTTTAACTTTGAGTATGAGACAGTATTAGTAATTAATGGTTTTAATTCCACCCTGTTCCCTCTTTCATTTCTCCCTTCTCACCTTCAGGTAATAACTCAAATTATTTAGCTCTCTTTTAAAAAATCTAAGGCACGTCCAAGAGTCAAGTGGCGATAAAATAAATTCATGTTTCCGGTAACCTAGCACAAGTATCTATATTTTGCAGAGAGACACACAGTAACCAATGTATGAAACTGTCATGTCTCAATGGGAAAACCCTATTAAAACATGACCAAGAATGTGAAATTGTGTCCATTAAAAGAATGATTATGTTTTTATTTTGCATGTCACAAGCAAGCTTTTTCTAATAAATTTAGAAGAGATTTGGTAGTGAGAGTGAAGGTGAGCAAGTTTAAGTTGCAGTGTATGCATGAAAACAATAACGCCTTGTAAAGGATTGCATTTTTCTGATAATTTTGAAAGCATTGAGTAATTGCCAAAGTAGATTTGAATGATTTTTGATGGTGAACCTAATTAGTAATGCCAGATTAAGTTTATATTAGAATTAATTATTTTGGCCTAGTATACAATAATGCCTGATGTCACCCTGAATAATTAAGGTTTCCCGCAGAGTATTTAACTGGATATTGGGAGAAGAGTTTTGTTTGATTTTTATGGAGGATGGAAATTGGGTTCGCCAGGGATTGGATCAAATAGTGACATGAATGAGGATTATTAGGGGCAGGTGAACTGAGGTCAAAGTAGTGTTACAAAGATGTAAGGTGGTAGCTTTTGTGATGGGGAAAATATAGGATGAGAAACTTAGCTTTGAGTAAAGTTAAAAATGCTAAGGGTGAAAACCATGTATAATCAGAACCTACGATAAAACAAACTCATAAAATCATAGAATCATACAGTGGTTACAACACAGAAGGAAGCCATCTATAAGAGCCGCTCACCAAGGCCCAGTCCTCCTTTTTCCCTGTAACTTGGCATGTTTCTCCCTTTAGCTAATTATGCCATTCTCTTTTCAAAGCCTTAATTGAATTTCCTTCCGTCACACTCTTAGGCAATGCATTCCTAATCCTAAACACTCTCTGCAAAGTTTTTCTTTGTGTCATCATTATTTTTTCAATGTATGTGTTAAAATTCAGATCAGAAACTTCAAGGTGTTTCATGGAATTAGCCTAGATAATAAGTTTTGCACTTTGAAGTTTGGCATGGGGTAACAGAAGATGTTTCATTCCAGGTATGATTCAAACAGCCCATTTGGAAGCTTTTATCAAAGAAAGTTTATTTATGAATACAGTAAACACATAGAAAATTAACCAATTACTAACAAAAAAAATCATATAACTGTATATGTCTTAAGAGCTAAATGTAATGTTCGAACACAGCAAACGTTCTTACAACATAAAACCTAGTTTCAGTTTAGCACAGAAAATAAGTATGCTTATGAGATGCTGGATCTTACAGCTTTGCAACACCTGCTGTGACTTAGTCACAGAGAATTGGAGAATTGAAACTCTGACTTCCCTGACCTGGAGCTCCCAGCACAAATTGAGGTAGAGATAGAGCCATTGCTAGCTCTAATTTGTAGTCAGCAAGCCACTTCGAGACAGAGGCACTCCTTGCCTGTAGTTACTAGCCAGCCAACCACGAAGAGCTAAATTCCTAATACCAGGGAGAGACCCAGAAATACCCTCCTTGCAGTCTGCTGTCTAACAGCTTCTAGCTCACCAAACTGAAAGTAAAATTCTCTTGAAGAAAAGAAATGTCCCACTTCACCTGTCAATTATTCTTTTGCCAACAATTCAAAGGCATCATGAACTCCAGGAGTAAGGCCAAGTTAAAAGAAATAAAAAGCCTATTATTTGACTCTAGCAACAATGAAAGGACAGGCGGGAAGGTGCCTTCTTATAACTGCAGAGAACATGCTTAAAATACATTTTTTAAAGGCCCAGCAGTGTTACACATTGTCCTCTTTTTTCAATCCTTCTGTCAATGAGAATAATTTCAATTAATCGACTCTAAAAAGACACCTTGTGATTTTGAATACCTTTATCAAATCTCCTCAATCTCTTCTGCAAGGATAGCAGCCCCAGCTTCATTTAATCCACATAACTGAAACTCATCTCCAGAATTATTTTCGTGAATCTTTGCTGCACTCTCTCTAATACCTTAATGTCTTTTCTAAAATATGGTGCCCTGATGTGAACATAGTACTTCAGATGAGTACAATTCATGATGGAATGTTGTATACAGGTTTACCTTAATTTTGTGCATTTGTACTCTGTCTCTTTTTATAATGTCCATGACCCCATATGCTTTATTCACTGCTTTTTCAATGTGCTCTGTCATCTTTCTTGATTATTGCACAAATATCCTTGGGTTCCTCTGTTCCTGAACTCCCTTTAGAATTGTAACTTTAGTTTATATTTCTCTCCAAAATAAATTATTTCACTTCTTTACATCAAATTTCACGTGTTCATCCATTTTTCAGCTTACTGATGTCCTCTGAAAATTTATCACTAACCTCCTCACGTTCCACCATGTATGTTATCTGCATATTTTGACATTGTGCCCTATACACCTAAGTCAGGTCATGAATACAGATTAAGAAAGACAGCAGTCGTAATACTTAACTGCGGGGAGCCGCACTAGAGATCTCTCTATAGTCCAAGAAACAACTATATATCAGTACCTTTTGATTCCTATCACTCAGCCAATTTTGTATCCTTGCTGCCATTGCCCCTTTTATTCCATGGGCTTTAAGTTTTCTGACAAGCCTGTTATGTGGCACTTTATGAAATTTTTTCTGGAAATCTATTTACACCATGTGTACAGCTCATCAACCCTCTCTGTTACTTTATCAAAAACAATTTGCCTTTAATAAATAAATTTTTCCAAGGGATTACTGATTTGACCTGAATTATTGTTTCAAAAAGCTTTCCCATCGACGACGTTAAACTGACTGGCCTCTAGTTGCTGGACCCATCCAAAAAGCCTATTTTGAATGAGGGTTGGAACATTTGCAATCCGTGTAAGTTCTTCACGTGGCCTTTGATACTGTTCTCTTCATCACTCAGGTCAATGAGTGCAACTGAAGAAGAGCATACATAAAATAGACACGACTTTGAGAACAAAAATGTCAAAGTATCGGTGAGAAATTCCTCCTGCATCTATTTGCATGCTATTTCAGGCTTAAAGAAGCTGAATTTTATTTTTTGAGGCCTGGAATTTCCAAATGTTATATACAAACTTTATATTTGATTTTTCATTTGATTGATTTATTATAATCATATTAGTATACAGTGAAATGTATTATTTCTTGTGCTATACAGACAAAGCATACATAAAGGAGGAAAGGGGAGGGTGCAGAATATAATGTTACAGTTATAGCTAGGGTGTACAGAAAGATCAATTTAGTATGAGGTAGGGTCCATGAGTTGGTTAGTATGTGATTTCAGATCTTTTTCCTGATGGAAGAGAGAATGGAATATGTCTGAGGTGTATGGGGTCCTTGATCATGCTGACTGCTTTTCTGAGGCAGCAGGAAGTGTAGACAGATTCAGTGGATGGGAGGCTGGTTTGCTTGATGGACTGGGCTTAGTTCACAACCTTTTGTAGTTTCTTGCAGTCTTGGACAGTACAAGAGCCATACCAAGCTGTGATACAACCAGAAAAAATGCTTTCTATGGTGCATCTGCAGAAGGTGTAGAACATAGAACATTACCGCGCAGTACAGGCACTTTGGCCCTTGATGTTGCGCTGACCTGAAACCAATCTAAAGCCCATCTAGTTACATTATTTAGTCTCATCCATATGTTTGTCCAATGACCATTTAAATGCCCTTAAAGTTGGCGAGTCCACTAGTGTTGCAGACAGGGCATTTCACATCCTTGCTACTCTCTGAGTAAGGAACATATCTCTGACTTCTGTCCTATATCTATCACCCCTCAATTTAAAATTATGTCCACTCGTGCTAGCCATTTCACTATCCACCCTATCTAATCCTCTGATCATCTTATATACCTCTATTAAGTCACCTCTTAACCTTCTTCTCTGTAACAAAAACAGCTTCACATCCCTCAGCCTTTCCTCATAGGACCTTCCCACCATACCAGGCAACATCCTGGTAAATCTCATTTGCACCCTTTCCAATGCTTCCACATCCTTCCTATAATGCGGTGACAAGAACTATACGCAATACTCCAAGTGCAGCCACATCAGAGTTTTGTACAGCTGCAGCATGGTCTCATAGCTCCGAAACTCAATCGCTCTACCAACAAGTTGTCGACAAGCACAACGGACATGCCAAATTTCCTTAGCATCCTGAGAAAGTAGTGGCATGGTGAGTTTTCTCAACTGTAGCATCGGTATGGAAGGACCAGGACAGGTGGTTGGTGATCTGGATACCGATAGACATGAAGCTTTTGAGCATTTCCACTTCATCTCTATTCATGTAGACAGGGGCATGTCCTCCACTCTGCTCCCTGAAGTCGATGACTATCCCCATTATTTTACTGGCATTGAGGGAGTGAGTATTGTCATTGTTCCAGTTCACCAGATTCTCTGTCTCATTCCTATATCTTGTTTCATCAGTGTTTGAGATCCAGCCTATTATAGTGGTATTATCAGTAAACTTGAAAATTGAGTTGGAAAGGAATTTGGCCACACAGTCATAGGTATAAGGAGTATAGTAAGGGGATGAGGACACAATCTTGTGAGGCACTAGTATTGAGAAAATGATTGTGGAGGGGGTGTTATTGCCTATCCTTACTGATTGCAGTCTGTGGGTTAGGAAGTCCAGGATCCAGCTGCAGAAGGAGGAGCTGAACCGCAGGCCACAGAATTTGGAGATGAGTTTTGTAGGAATAATGGTGTTGAAGGCTGAGCTGTAGTCAATAAAATAGGATCCTTGACATAAGTGGTTTTGTTACCCAGGTGTTCCAGGATTGAGTGCAGGGCCAGGGGAAAGGTGTCTGTTGTGGACCTGTTCCAGCAAGAGGTGGACTGTATTGGGTCCAGGCAATCTATAAAGTCAAAATTGATTTGTGTCAATGATTAACCTTTTAAAGCACTTCATAATGATGGATGTCAGAACCACTGGGCGATAGTCATTAAGGCACGTTGCTTCGTTTTCCTTTGGTACAAGGATGATGGTTGTCTTCTTGAAGCGGATAGGGACTTCAGATTGGTATAGAGAGAGGTTAAAGATGTCTGAGACAACCCTCACCAGTTGGTCTGCACAGGATCTGAGTGCTCATCCGGGTACCCCATCCGGGCCAGTCGCTTTCCATGAGTTGACTTTCGAGAAGGCTGATGTGACGCCTGCAATGGTGATCTCGGATACCGGTTCACGTGAAGCTTCCAGGATTGAAGTCGTACTATACTTCAATTGAAAATCATATTTATTATGATTCATTATATAGTTTTAGCTATTAGATTATGTAAAGTCTAAAAGTACCAATTTGGGTGTCCTTGATTCTTGAAGTATGATTTGGAATCTCAGTAGACACTTCTGACCTGTTTTTGCTAAAACTATGGCTGGTACCAATTTCTCTCTCATAGCAAAATTACATGCTACAACTCAAATGTCCTTGTTGAATTAAGTGCTGTTTTGCTCTCACTTCTTATCTAGGAACTGGAGGTTATTGTTGACGCTGTACTACATCTGAAGTTCCTGGAGCTAATAAATCATAGTTCTCAACATTTTCTTTAGAAGTAGTAAAGCAAATGAACTTTGATTAGTCATGAGTAGCGTTTTTATAAGATGCCAAAAATCTATTCACTCAACACTATAATTGCTCTCTTGAAGCTTTTAAAGAATGTTTCAAGGACTGTACGAATCTTTCAGCTAATCCATTGGTTGATGGATTATAAATTATGGATATGCTGAATTCTATTTACTTTGAGATAATCCTCGAACTCTTGTGAAGTAAACTGTGAACCATTATTCCTTCACTGTCTGTTTATCAAATCTTGCAAAAGTTTGTCACGTTGTTCAGTAGTTTGTTCAGTTATAGTAGATCGCGTAACAACTTCTGATCACTTTTGAGTGTGGACTAAGAATGTACAACTCTCAAATTGACCAGTAAAATCTTCATACAATCATTGCTATGGCATTTTAGGCTATTCACAATGGAAAAGAGACAATTATGGTGTACGTAGAACATAGAACAGTACAGTCCCTTCGGCCCTCGATGTTGTGCCAAGCTATGTCCAAACCCAAGATCAAGCTATCCCACTCCCTATCATTCTGGTGTGCTGCAGTGCCTATCCAATAACCGCTTGAAAGTTCCTAAAGTGTCCAACTCCACTATTACAGCAGGCAGTGCACTCCACACCCCTACCACTCTTTGAATAAAGAACCTACCTTGGACATCCCTTCTATGTCTTCCACCATGAATCTTACAGTTATGCCCCCTAGTAACAGCTGCATCCACCCAAGGAAATAGTTTCTGCATCCCCACTTTATCTATCCCCCTCATCATCTTCTAAACCTCTATTAAGTCACCTCTTATCCTCATCCGCTCTAAAGAAAAATGCCCCAGTTCACTTAAGCTTTCCTCATAAGACTTATCCCCCTAAACCAGTTAACATTCTGCACTCTCTCCAATGCTTCCACATCCTTCTTACAGTGAGGTGACCAGAACTGCACACAATATTCCAAATGTGGATTCATTAAGGCCCAGTATAGTTGCAACAAAACCCCATGGCTCTTAAACTCAAACACTAACACACTATAAGCCTTCTTCACAGCTCAGTCCACTTGAATGACAACCTTCAGAGGTCTATGGATGTGAACCCCAAGATCTCTCTACTCCTCCACATTCCTCAGAACCCTGCAGTTGACCTTGTAATCCGCTTCAAGTTTGTCCTACCAAAATGTATCGCCCCACAATGATCAGGGTTAAACTCCATCTGCCACTTTTCTGCCTAGCTCTACATCCTATCAATGTCTGTTTGCAGCCTACAAGAGGCTCCACCTCATCCACTACTCCACCAATCTTGATGTCATCAGCAAATTTACTAACCCATCCTTCAGCCCCCTCTTCCAAGTTATTGATAAAAATCACAGATAGCAGAGGACACAGCACTGATCTCTGGTACACTGCTGGTGATTGGTCTCCAGTCTGAAAATTTTCCCTCCACCACCAGTCTGTGTTCTATGAAACAGCCAGTTACTTATCCAATCGGCCATATTTCCTTCTATCTCACATCTCCTTACTTTCTTCATGAACCTATCATGGGGAACCTTATCAAATGCCTTACTAAATTCCATGTGTACAATATCAAAGGCTCTACCTTCGTCTACACACTTAAAAATTTTTTATTCGTAATTTGTGTATTTCTTATTTGTGCACGGATTGACATTGTTCCACTTTTTCTTCAATCTGAGCATCCAGACCCAACCACCAAAAATAACAGCATGCTAATTCCTTCATCTGGACTATGCAGTAGAATGTCCTTCATGTAAGTTGTTCATGAAGTCTTCCACGCAGACAAGGAAAAGTAATCACTTGGATTCCCCATAATCGACCCCACTTTGGATGATCAACTCGAGCACTCTTGACGCATATGATTTCAAATCAGAATGCAAATGATATATTTCAGCCTTCCTTCTTTTAAATACCATATCCATCACTTTCCACATCATGGGATCATTTCTGGTTTGTTTCTGAACTTGAGAAGCTATCACAATCAAATATTACTAGTAAAAAATAAAGAATATTAGCAAAACTTGTTAGTGGCATATGCTCAACAGGTAAAGGTAACAATGCATTGGCATTAGCATGGCAGTCTGAGGGACAAGAATTTATATTGTAGGAGTGTGCCAGAGATTAACTTTGCAATTGGCCACCAGCTAATGAAGGTATGCCTTTATCCAGCCTAAACATAGTAAAGGGTCAATGATCAGTTAATAAAATGAAATGAGAAATATATAAATAATGAAGGAACCTTTGTATGCCAAAAATATATTCAATGCTTTTTTCAGCTGAGCATAATTAGATTCAGCCCTAGTTAGAGTATGTGAAGCAAAAACTATTGATTACACTTCTACCGAAGACGTGATGTGTGAAACAACTGTCCCTACTCGATAAGGTGAAGCATTGCAAGCAAGTAGTAATGGTAGCTTTGGATTAAAATGAACTAATACTTCAAATTTCTGCAAAGCAACTTTGACATTCCTTAATGCTTTCTCACATTCTGTCGTCCAGTCCTATGACTTTTTAACGGATAGCAAATTATGCAATGACTTCAATAATGTAACTAAGGAACAAATTTGCCATAATTCACTATTCCCAAAAAGATCTCAAATGCATCACATGGATCATATGTGATGCTTCTAAAATAGCTTCCATCTTTTTTGTTGTTTTATATAGCCCCTACTATAATAAAGCCTAATCCAACTACTGGATTGATATCTGGAAAAAGTCACACTTTTCTTTCTTGACAAACAGACTGTTGCTTAAAGATGTTCCTATGTTGCTTCTAAATTATTCAAATGCCCTTTTGTTGGACCCAGGCAATATTATACACTTGACAGACCAATTTAAATGTGAACCATTAATCTTTGGATGTTATTCCCAACGGCAATCTTTTATAACAAAAACAGCCTTTATGAGTAACAGTGGTCAGCAATGGTTGTGATTCAGCAGCTACATTAATCTGTTAACATGCGTGAGAGATCAACCTTACTGAATTTCTGCCCTCCTGATAACCCAACAACCAAATCTTTAATTAAAAGATGTGGCTATTGATCAGCACATAACACCAGATTTCTGGTTGTTTTCAAATCACCACAAATATGAATTGAGCCATCTGGTTTCATGACAGGTAGGATAGGGGTAGCCCAGTCATTCATTGTAACCTGCTCTAACATATTAGTATTAACAAGTTGTATTAATTCTTCTTCGACCTTGAGATGAATTGCACATGGCTTCGTTCTTGCTTTAAGACATTTTGTTTAATTATTAGATTTCATCTTATGTTTCACTTGAACCTTGAGCTTCCTTCATTGAGCCAAGTCTTCAAATACAGTTATATTTATTCAGAAGGTGCTGTGGGTCTATTTTGATATTAACCAATCTGTTGACACACTCCAGTTAAGCTTTATCTTCTCCAACTATGATCTCCCAAATAAATTACCATGAACTACATAGAGAGGCTAATTCTACCATTTGTCTACTCAACTGTACATTTACCATAATATAATATTTTAACGGCATAATCTCATATGTGTCCTTAAAATCACTTTGTTTTTAAAGGAAAATGCTTCAGCTTTTGTTGACATATAATCTGAAGAATTAAAGATACAGCAGCACCGCTATTATTCTCCATCTTAATAGATTGTCAACTTAACTTTGGAATTACCCATAATATACGTGATTCACCCTGTAAGGATAAAGCGTTCAGTTGGAGCTTCCAAGGTTATAAACTCTGGATTATTCCTGAACCATATGCAAATTAGCAAAGGATACACAAAATTAGAGAGATAAATACTTGATTCAAAGACTAGTATGGGAGAAGTGGGTTTCTGTTAGGGTCATAGACCCTTAGGCCTTCGGCCTAACTTGTTCATGCCAACCCTTTTTTTTAAAACCCCTGAACTATTCCCACTTACCCGCATTTGGCCCACATCCCTCTATACCCATCGTACTCATCTAAATACATTTTAAAAGATAAAATTGTACCCACTTCTATTCCTACCTCCAGCAACTTGTCCCAGACACTCTCCAAACTCTCTGTGAACAAATTGCCCTCTGGACACTTTTATATCTCTCTCATCTCATCTTAAACTTTTGCCCTCTAGTTTTAAACTCCCCTACCTTTGGGAAAAGATATTAATTATCTACTTTGTCTATGGCCCTCGTTTTTTATAGACCTGTATGAGATCACCCCTCAGCCACCTACGCCCGAGAGAAGAAAGTCCCAGTCTATTCTGCCTCTCCATATAACTCAATCCACCAAGTCCCAGTAGCATCCTATAAATCTTTTCAGCACTTTTTCTAGTTTAATAATATTCTTTCTATAATAGGGTGACCAGAATTGCACATAGTATTCGAAGTGTGATCTTACCAATATCTTGTACAATTTTAACGAGACATCCCAACTCCTGTATTCAATGTTCTTATCAATGAAACCAAGCATACCAAATGCCTTCTTCACCACTCTGTCTACCTGTGACTCTACTTTCAAGGAACTATGAACATATACCCCTACATTTCTTTGTTCTGTAACTCTCCCGAACACCCTACCATTAATCAGTCCTGTCCTGGTTCAATCTACCAAAATACATTACCCCACATTTGTCTGAATTAAACTCCTGCCATCCATCAGTCCACTGGCCTAATCGATCAAGAACCCCTTGCAATTGGAGATAACTTCCTTTACTGTGCACTATGCCACCAATCTTGGTATCATTTGCAAACTTATTAACCATGCCCCCTATATGTCATCCAAATCATTAATACAATGGACCCAGCATTGATCTCTGAGCCACACCGCTGATTACAGGTCTCCAGCTTGAAAAACAACTGTCTACAATTACCCTTTGGCTCCTGTCAAGAAGGCAATTTTGTATCCATTTAGATACCTCACCGTGGATCCCATGAGATTTAACTTTATGCAACAACTTACCATGCAGTACCTTCTCAAATGCCTTGCTAAAATCCACGTTGACAATATCAACTGTATTGCCTTCATCTATTTTCTTCGCTACCCCTTCAAAAAACTCAATCAATTTGTGAGACATGATTTTCCACTCACAAAGCCATGCTGACTGTCCCTAATCAGTCCTTATATCTCTAAATGTCTGTAGATCTTGTCTCAAAATACCTTCCAACAATTTACCCAGCTCAGACGTGAGGCTGACTGGCCTGTAGTTCCCAGGCTTTTCTCTACAGCCCTTCTTAAACAAAGGCACAACATTTGTCATTCTCTGATCTTCAGGCACCTCACCCGTGACTTGATGCTTCAAACCTTTTGCTTAGGGGACTCGCAATTTCCTCCCTAGCCTCCCACAATGTCCTGGGATATACTTCATCAGGTCCCGCAGATTTATCTACCTTGATGAGCTTTTAGGACTTCCAGCATCACCTCCTCTATAATATGTACACTCCTCTAGGCATCAGTATTTATTTCCCCAAGTTCCATAACATCCATGCTTTTCTCAACAGTAAATATTGGTGAGAAATATTCATTTAGGATCTCATCCATCTCTTTTGAACCCACACATAGATGACCTTGTTGACCCTTAAGAGGCCTTACTCTCTTCATTGTTACTCTTCTGTCCTTTGTATTTGTAGAAGCTCTTTGGATTCTCCTTTGCCTTATCTGCCAAAACAATTTCATGTCCCTTTTTTGCCCTTCTGATTTTCTCTTAACTCTATTTCTACACCTCCTATACGCTTCAAGAGATTCACTTGATCCCAGTTACTATGCACGTCATGTGGCTCTTCTTTTGACCAAGGCCTCAATATCCCGAGTCATCCAGGGTTCCTGACTTCTGCCAGCCTTGCCCTTCGTTCTAAGAGGAATGTATTTATCCTGAACCCTGGTTAACATACTTTTGAAAGCATGCCACTTACCTGATGTCCCTTTTCCTTCCCACAGATTTCCCCAATTAACTTTTGAAAGTTCCTGCCTAATACCATCAAAATTGGTCATGCCCCAATTTAGAATTAGTGAACACCAGCAGCAATACTGGGGAAAATAGGGGCTGTACCAATGGGGCAGCCTACATCAGAACCATGCTGGAACCAGTGTTCTTGTGGAGAGTATAACTGTGGAAACAGAGAGGCACGGCAACTGAACTACAGTTGAAGACTTAAAAGCAGACTGGGTATAAATAAGAAATAGCAAGGGAAAGAAATCCCTGGTGGGAGTAATTTATAGGTCTCCAAACAGTAGTTCTACAGTGACACATTGTGTGAACCAAACAAAATTGAGGGTTTGTAAGAAAGGTATGGCAATAACCTGCACGGGGGAGGTGCCGGATGATTGGAAGGTGACTCATGTTCCGTTGCTTAAAAAAAGGTTCCAAAAGAAATCCAGGAAATTATAGGCAGTAAGTTTCTTGTCGGTGGTGGGTGTATTGGAAGGTGTGATAAGGGATAGGATCTACAAATATTTGGATACACAGGGACTTATTGGAGAGAGTCAACATGGCTTTGTGAGTGATAGGTCATGTTTAACCAATCTATTACAGTTTTTCGAGGAGGTTATCAGGAAAATAGATGAAGGGAAGGAGGTAGATGTTGTCTACCTGGATTTTAGCAAGACCTTTGATAAGGTCCCTCATGGGAGGTTAGTTAGGAAGGTTCAGTTGCTAAGTATACATGGGAAGGTAGTAAATTGAATTAGACACTGACTCAATGGAAGAAGCCAGAGAGTGGTTGTGGAGGATTGCTTCTCTGAGTGGAGGCCTGTGAGTAGTGGTGTGCTGCAGGGATATTTGTCATCTATATCAATGACCTGGATGAAAATGTGGTAAATTGGATCAGCAAATTTGCTGATGATACAAAGATTGGAGGTATATTGGGCAGTGAGAAAGGTTTTCAAAGCTTGCAGAGGCATTGGGACCAACTAGAAAAATGGGCTGAAAATGGCAAATGGAATTAAACGTAGGCAAATGTGAGATATTGCACATTGGAAGGACAAACCAAAGTAGAACGTTCAGGCTAAATGATAAGATTCTGGAGAGTGCAGTTGAACAGAGGGATCTGGGAATACAGGTACAGAATTCCCTAAAAGTGACGTCACAGATGGATAAGGTCGTAAAGAGTATTTTTGGTATGTTGGCCTTTATAAATAGGAGTATCAAGTATAAAAGTTGGAGTGTTATGGTAAGGTTATAGAAGGCATTGGTGAGCCAAATTTAGAATATTGTGTACAGTTTTGATCACCTAGGATCAAAGGATCATAGGAAGGATGTAAATAAGTTTGAAAGAGTTCAGAGAAGGTTCACGAGGATATTGCCGGGACTTAAGAAGCTGAGTTACAGAGAGAGATTGAATAGGTAAGGACTTCGTTCCCTGGAGCATAGAAGAGTGAGAGAAGAACTGATAGAGGTGTATAAGATTTTGATGGGTATAGATAGAGTGAATGCATGCAGGCTTTTTCCACTGAGGTTAGGGGAGAAAAAAAAAACCAGAGGGCATGGGTTAAGGGTGAAAGAAGAAAAGTTTAAAGGGAATGTTAGGGGGGGTGGGGGGGAGCTTCTTCAAGCAGAGAGTGGTGGGAGTGTGGAATGAGCTGCCGGATAAAGTGGTAAATGCGGGGTCAGTTTTAACATTTAAGAAAATCTTGGACAGGTACATGGATGAGAGGGGTGTGAAGGGATATGGTCCAAGTGCAGGTCAGTGGGACTAGGCAAAAAGTGGTTCAGCACAGACAAGAGGGGCCAAAGGGCCTGGGTAACGTTAACATTTATATTAACTGGAATAATCACATTGGCAAAGGTAGCCTCAAGGGAGAGTTCATGGAGTGTATTAGAGGTTTTTTAGAACATAGAACACTACAGCACAAACAGGCCCTTCGGCCCACAAGTTGTGCCGATCATAACTATACTTACCAGGCCATAGACCTATCTGTAACTCCCAATCCCATTACATCCCATGTACTCATCCAGAAGGCTCTTAAAAGACCCCAGCGAGTTCGCCTCTACCACCACTGACGGCAACTGATTCCATTCACTCACCATCCTCTGAGTGAAAAACTTACCTCTAACATCTCCTCTATACTTGCCTCCCAGCACCTTAAACCTGTGTCCTCTCATAGCGACCATTTCAGCTCTGGGAAATAGCCTCCGAGAATCCACTCTATCTATTCCTCTCAACATCTTAAAAACCTCTATCAGGTCGCCTCTCAACCTTCGTCTCTCCAGGGAGAAGAAACCTAGGTTTAGAGAGAGCTATCTTCATAAGGCATGCCCCGCAATCCAGGTAACATCCTTGTAAATCTCCTCTGCACCCTCTGAATAGTTTCCACATCCTTCCCATTAGTGAGGCGACCAGAACTGCACACAATACTCCAAGTGGGGTATGGCCAAGTTCTTATACAGTTGCAGCATTACCTCCCGACTCCTAAACTCAATTCCTCTATTAATGAAGGCCAGTACACCATATGCCTTCTTGACCACATCCTCTACTTGCGGGGCAGATTTAAGAGACTTATGGACCCGGACCCCAAGATCCCTCTGCTCCTCAACACTGCCAAGACTCCTACCCTTGATATTATACTGCTTCATCCCATTGGTCATGCCAAAATGGACCACCACACATTTATCTGCGTTGAAGTCCATCTGCCATTCTCCACCCAGTCTTGCATCCTATCTATGTCTCGCTGCAACTTCAGACATCCCTCCAGACTATCCACAACACCACCAACCTTCGTATCGTCGGCAAACTTACTAACCCATCCCTCCATTTTCTCATCCAGGTCATTTATGAAAATAACAAACAGCAAGGGTCCTAGAACAGATCCCTGGGGCACTCCACTGCTGACTGACCTCCATGCAGAAGAAGACCCATCCACAACTACTCTCTGCCTTCTGCAGGCAAGCCAGTTCTGGATCCACAAGGCCAAAGCTCCTTGGATCCCATGCCCTCTCACTTTTCAAGAAGTCTTGCATGGGTGACCTTGTCAAACACCTTGCTGAAATCCATGTAAATCATGTTCACTGCTCTTCCTTTATCAATGTGTTCAGTCATATTTTCGAAGAATTCAGCTAGGCTTGTAAGGCACGATCTGCCCTTAAAAAAAAGCTGTGTTGACTATTCCTGATCATATTGAATTTCTCTAAATGCTCATAAACCCTATCTCTCAGAATCCTCTCCATCAAATTACCGACCACTGAGGTCAGACTCACTGGTCGGTAATTGCCCGGGCTATCCCTATTCCCCTTCTTGAAAATAGGCACCACATCTGCAATCCTCCAATTTTCCGGGACCTCTTCCATCTCCACTGACGATGCAAAGATCATTGCCAGGGGCTCTGCAATCACTTCCCTCACCTCCCACATGTAACCTGGGGTACATCCCATCCAGACCCGGTGACTTATCTACCTTGATGGAATTTAACAGTTCCAACACCACCTCTTTCTTAATGTTCACATACTCAATCTTTTCAGTTTGCCGCATTCCTGTAGTACAACCCCCCAGATCACTCTCCACTGTGAATACTGAGGCAAAGTACTTGTTAAGCACCTCTGCCATTTCTTCTGGTTCCACACAGACTTTTTCTCTTTCACCTTTTATAGGTCCTATCCCTTTTGTTCTTTTACTCTTCTCATATTTGTAGAATGCCTTGGGATTCTCCTTAATTCTACCTGCCAAAGCCTTTTCATGACCCCTTCTGGCTCTTCTAATTTCCTTTTTAAGCTCCCTTTTACAAGTCTTATATGCCTCTAGATCCTTAGCATCCTCTAGCTCCCTGAACCTATTGTACAACTTTCTTCCTAACTAGGTTCATCACTACCTTTGTGCACCACGGTTCTCTTGACCTACCAAAACCTCCTTGTCTCACCAGAACATTGTCGTGCAGAGCTCCAGACAAACATTCCTTGAAAATCCACCACTTTCCTTCAGTACTTTTCCCCAAGAACACCTCCTTCCAGTTTACTCTTCCAATTTCCTGCCTAATGATTTCATATTTCCCCCTACTCCAGATAAACTCTTTCCTATCCTGCCTGATCCTATCTCTTTCCAATGCTATTGTGAAGGGGATAGAATTATGATCACCATTCCTGAGATGCTCTCCTACCGAGAGATCCATCACTTGTCCTGGTTCATTAGCCAGCACCAGGTCAAGTACAGCCTCTCCTCTCGTTGGCTTATCCATGTGCTGTGTCAGGAAACCCTCCTGAACACACCTAACAAACTCCTCACCATCCGAACCCCTTACCCTGGGGACATTCCAGTCGATGTTTGGGAAATTAAAGTCTCCATCATGACAATTTTGTTATTTCTGCATCTCTCTAGGATCTGTTTCCCTATCTGCACTTCAACATCCCTGTCACTATTGGGCAGCCTATAAAAAAACACCCAGCAAAGTTTTCAACCCCTTGCTGTTCCTAAATTCCACCCACAGAGACTCCGTAGACAGTCCCTCCACGGCATCCTCCTTCTCTACAGCTATGACACTGTCCCTGATCAACAATGCCACTCCCCCACCTCTTCTACCTCTCTCCCTGTCCTTCCTGAAGCATTTAAATCCTGGCACCTGAAGTACCCAGTCCTGTCCCTGAGACATCCAAGTCTCTCTAATGGCCACCACATCACATTTCCAAGCAGCAATCCAGGCCCTGAAATCATCCACTTTATTCACTACACTCCTGGCATTAAAATAGACACACCTCAGATCCTCAGTCTGGGTGCTTCCCTTCTCCATCACCTGTCTAATTTCCCTCTCATACTATGTATAATCCTGCTCTACTTGGGAGCTAACCTCCTCGCTTCCAGTCACCTAATCTCGATTCCCTTCCCCCAATCTTTGCAGTTTAAGTTTCTAGTTTTTTTTTGGAGCAGTATGTTGTGGAACCAAACTGGGAGCAATCTATTCTAGCTTTCGTGTGAGGTAATGAGATAGGGCAAATAAATGATGTCATTA
Source organism: Sphyrna mokarran (assembly GCA_024679065.1). Taxonomy (NCBI): domain Eukaryota; kingdom Metazoa; phylum Chordata; class Chondrichthyes; order Carcharhiniformes; family Carcharhinidae; genus Sphyrna; species Sphyrna mokarran. Next base: position 28,506,562 of record JAGIQG010000019.1, read on the forward strand.
ATTAAAGATCCTCTAAGGAACAGGTGTGCTTGAACTTCAAATTCAGTTTGAGGATGAGAAGCTGGAGTCCCAGATGAGCATCGTGGATGTAAACAAAGGAAATTACATAGGTACAAGAACAAGTTTGTCTCTAGTGGACTGGATAGGAAGACTACAAGCTAGGACAGTTGATGAACAGTAGCAGATATTTAAGGAGATTTTTAAGTTCTCCCAACTAAAATATATTACAGAAAGGAGGTAAGAGGGAAAAAAAACTCCCATAGCTAAGCAAGGAAGTTAAGGATAACAATAACGACAATAACTAAGGCATAGTATATTGCAAAGGCATGCTGGAAAATTGGAAAGCTTTTAAAGATCAACAAAGGACCATTAAAAAGAGCAAAGGTAAATTATGATAGAAAACTACTGCAAAACATAAAAATGGACAGCAAAAGTTTCTATAAATGGATTCTTTAAATAAAGAGGAAGAGAGTAGTTAAAATCAGTGCTGATCCATTAAAAGGTGAGGCTTTGAAGGTAATAATGTGGAATGCAGAAATGGCTGAGGTACTGAATCAATATATTGCCTCAGTTTTCATGGTGGGTGACATATCCTAATACTAACAGGAAATGCAAAGGTTATGGAAAAAGAACTTAGAACTATCATCCTCGCTAGGGAAAAAGACAGTGGGCAAACTATTGGGATTGAAGGCAGGCAAGTCACCAGAGCCTGATGCCCTACATTCCACAATCTTAAGTAAATAGCATTGGTTACCATATTATAAAATTTTCTGAATGCAGGAATGGTTAGGTAGATTAGAAAAATGCTAATACAACATCCATATTTAAAAAGGAGCGAGGCAAAATATAGGAAACTGTAGGTCAATTAATGTTACATCTATTGTTGAAAAATGCACTATACATAAATTAATTAGAAGACATTTAAAAAGAAATCTATAGCCCACATTCACCACCTACGAGGTTGTGGGTGGGACTCAAGATATGGAAGTCTTAGTTCATGCTAGTGAGTGATCTTCCCTGCCCATCACTGGTCAGCATGGAGAAGGATGTTAAGACAAATGCAAGATAGTGCAAGATGCTGGAATCTGAAACAAAAACAGAAAATGCTGAAAAAACTCAAATCTGATAGCATCTGTAGGAGAAAGAATAGAGCCAACGTTTTGAGTTAGGACGAGCTTCGTCAAAGCTTAGTGATCATGAGAGAAGGTGGAAGAGAAAGAGAGAATCTCATGAAGGCAGAAGGGGCAGTGATCACAGCGGGTAGAGGAGAGAGAGGCAATGTGCCCATGATTGGGGGATGGGGGTGTGAGAGAGAAGGAGCAATTGATCGGGATAGGGAGAGAAGAGACTAATAATTGAGATGGGGAGAGGAGGAACCAGTGATCAAGAGGACAGAGGGGTGTATGGAGAGAAGGAGCTGATGTTCATGGTGATGGAGAAGAATGAAGGGGCTGTTGATAAAGGGGCGAATGGGTGGGGTCAGATTGCATGTTTGCTCTGTTCGGAGATGCGGAAGGGAATCTCTGAGTGGTAGGAGGGTATGGTTATTGAATTGGCACCTTTAAAGAAGGTTTCCTGATCTCTGAGCAGCTGGGTTTTGCCAACTTATTATGCCCATCTCTATGATGGCATGATTCACACCTTCTAGATTGTTTTGGCAGTGTGGTAGAATCAGGAGAGAAAATCAACCAGTTTACTGGAGAGAAACATGCAGGTTTCTTCACCAGAAATCTTGCTTTTTGGCAAGATTTCGCCCGGTGTTTTTCCTGGACTATTGTGCACTTGTCAAGCTTGGTTCTGGATCTCCAACATTTCTGAATGCTTTTCCAGTTGATTTAGCAGCAGTGACTGATGATTGCACAATCAACTGGCAAATCATCAGGTATACAGGATGCCTTTACTTTGGACAAACAGTGATGGTTTGCATTAAAGATTTTTTTTCATATTTTCATAGTGGGTTTAAAACTTTAAAAAATGGCTTCTGCTATCACTTATGTAAAACTATTAGCACAACTACTATTCACTTGGGAGAACTCTGTTTCACTTATACCCGTATGCAATCTATTTTGACTGCATGGAATTGGGTTGAATTCTTAGTGGGAGCAATAAGTGGTAGGCTGTGCTCAAATAAATACTTAGTGTTTTACAAAGCAGCAGGTGGTGCCTAAAAGGCAAAGGCTCCATTTAGCTATGAGCAAGAAATTAGGTAAGAGATAGTAGCAACTAAAAGAAGAGGCTTTGGAAAAAAAAGTAAAGGCTTGTACAAATGCAAAGAAAACTGGAAATTCAGCAAACTTTGATAGACACAGAGAGCATCAAAGCAGTTTAAATTTAAGTTTAAGCTTATTTATTAGTGTCACAAGTCGGCTTATACCAACACTGTAATGAAGTTCTTGTGAAAATCCCCTAGTTGCCTGTTCGGGTACACTGGGAGAATATAGCATGGTCAGTGCACATAACCAGCACGTCTTTTGGACTGTGGGAGGAAACTGGAGCGCCCGGAGGAAACCCACGCAAATACGGGGAGAACATGCAAACTCCACACAGACAGTGACCCAAGCCCAGATTGAATTTGCGTTCTTGGTACTGTGAGGCAGCAGTGCTAACCACTATGTCACCATGCCTCAAAAAGTAATAGAAGATGCAGAAAGGAATATAACAAAAACATATATTAAGAAATTGTAGGTGATGTAGAGAGTCAGCATGGATTTAGGAAGGTTAGGTCTAGTCTGACTAATCTTGTTGAAGTTTTTGGAAAGTCAGTTGGCATAATAAAAAGAAAGTATATTGGGGTTATCTCTCTGAACTGGAAGAAGGCATTTGTTGAGGTTCGGCATGAGAAATTACAATCTAAAACTATAGTGGAATGGATTACAGGTTACTTTGTGATATTAGTTGGGAGGAAAAGATGATGGGGATGAAAGAAATGTTCTCTTGCAGTATTTTACAAATAGTTGTCCTCAAGGATCTCAACTGGACTTTTAGCTTTTCACCATCTTGATTAATGATCTGAATGCTTGCATAAAATTGCATATTCAGGGTTGCAAATGATCTTTGTTAGTAAGCATAGTAAGTTGTGTCCTGTTATACTTTGGGATATGCCCCTTTAAGGGAACAGGTTTGGCGCCCCAGGATCCACGCTGATCTTGGGTGGACCTTGCCTGCATAATTAGGTGCTGACCATGCCAGGAGAGAGATGTTTAATAAACTGTTCCATTTAATTTATTGCAAGTGACTTTGTGGTTCTTATTTGTCTTCAAAAATCAGACCTCCAAACACGATATGTAGAAAGGAACAAATAGTTGTCAAGAGCAGGGACAGATTAAGTGAGTGTTCAAAACCTTGACAAATGGAGTTCAATGTCGGGAAGACAGACATTTGGTCTCTCGGGGAATCGAGGTTTGTGGGGAGTGGTTGGAAAGTGGAGTTAAGGCAGAAGATCAGTCACAGTCATATTGAGCAAAGGAGCAGGCGTGATGATCTGATTATAGACTCCTGTTCCTATTTCTTATGATAATGTGAGAAAGGCAAACAGAATATTTTCTGAGGAGGAGATGTGGGGAAGAAAGGGATTTTGATATCCTTGTACATGAATCACTAAAAGCTAATTTTCAATACAAATATAATGAAAACAATGGATAGACGTTGGCCTTTATGTGAAGAAAATTGAAATATATGAGTGTGGAACTAATGATTTAGTTGTGCAGGACTTTGCTCAAACCACATCTGCAGTGCTGAGTTCAATTTTGGGTAATGAACTTTAGGAAAGAGATATTTGTCTCGAATAACTAGAATATTACTGGGTCTTAAAGAGTTATATTTTAAGGTCAGGTTGTGCAGACTTAAAGTTTATTTATTAGTCACAAATAAGACTTACATTAACACTTCAATGAAGTTACTGTGAAATTCCCCTAGTTGCCACAATCTGACACCTGTTTGGGCCAATGCACCCAACCAGACATATTGAGTTTAAAAAGTTAAGGAATGATTTAAGTGGGATGGTTAAATGAGTTTGATAGAGTGAAACTATTTCCTCTGGTGGGGGAATTTAGAAGGGGACATAATTTAAAAATTAGAGTTTGACCATTATGAGTGAATCAAAAACTTTATGCATACAGCAAAATATGGAAGTTTGCTATCCAAATATTTTAATGAATATTGGGTCAATTGGAGTTTTCAAGACATGGTTAAACTTTTATTTGGTGATGAATTCAAGAGATATGCACAAGTGGCTGGTAAATGGAGCTGAGGTATATATCAGCCGTAAGAACATAAGAAATAGGAGCAGTAGGCCATCCAGCTCCTCGAGCCTGCCCCGCCATTCGATAAGATCATGGTTGATCTGTAGTGGTTGAGTACCACTTTCCTGCTTTCTCCCCATAACTCTTAATTCCCTTGTCAATCAAAAACCTATCCAGTCTTGACTTGAGCATATTCAGCGTGGAAGCCTCCACCACCTCATCAGGCAGAGAATTCCAAAGATTCACCACCCTTTGCATGAAGAAACTCTTCTGCAATTCTGATCTGAGTGCCGCCACCCCTCAACCACACCCCCCCCCCCCCCCCCCCCGCCCCCGGCCCCCCCAATCTTGAGGCTGTGCCCTCTAGTCCTGCTATCTTTGCTAAGTGGGAAGAGTCTCTCACTATCCATCCCCTCCTCTATCTTATACATCTCTATAAGATCCCCTCTCAACCTTCTAAACTCCAAAGAGTACAAACCTAGTCTACTCAGTCTGTCCTTGTAATCCAACACCCTCATCTCCAGTGTCAGCCTAGTGCACCTTCTCTGCACCCCCTCCAAGGCCAAGATATCCTTCCTCGAATGCGGCGACCAAAACTGCACACAGTACTCCAGCTGCGGACTCACCAGTACCCTGTACAGCTGCAAAAGTACCTCCCTACTTTTATATTCTATAAAAACCATAAAAGCTTTCGGTCTTTGTAGCCTTCGTCAGGCGAATGAGGTATTATGGTCTGCAATAGCACACGTATCAGCACAGACAGTTTACGGATTGCTGACGAGAATGCGAATCCTTACACCTAACCTGCTATTCAAGTCTTAAAGTGGCTAACAATGTGAGTGGAAGGAGCACTGAGCACATTGCATTCGCCTTCTTAATCACCTACTGCACCTGCATACTGTGTTTTTGCGATTTGTGCACAAGGACCCCCAGGTCCCTCTGCACCGTCGCATGCTGCAGCTTTTCACCATTTAAATAGTAATCCTTCCTACCAAAGTGGATAACCTCACACTAGTTAACATTATACTCTATCTGCCAGATCCTTGCCCACTCACTCAACCTATCCAAATCCATCTGCAGGCTTTCCACACCCTCCATGCAATTTGCTTTTCCACTCATCTTCGTGTCATCAGCAAATTTCGTCATCCTGCACTGAGCCCCTTCCTCCAGATCGTCTATGTAAATGGTAAATAGTTGAGGCTCCAGCTGCCAATCAGAATAGCACTCATTGATACTTACCCTCTGCTTCCTATTAGACAACCAATCTTCTATCCAGTCCAACACCCTACCCCCAACTCTCTGCACCCTAACCTTCTGCAGCAATCTTTTGTGAGGCACCTTATCAAACACCTTTTGGAAATCCAAAAACACCGCATCCACCAGTTCTCCTCTATCTACCACACTAGTCACTTCCTCACAGAACTCCAATAAATTCATCAAGCACAACTTCCCCTTAACGAATTTGTGCTGCATCTGTTTGATCAAACAGTTTGTATCCAGGTGCCTCGTTATTTCTGCTTTGATGACAGATTCAAGCATTTTTCCGACTACAGACGTTAAACTAACTAGCCTATAATTTCCTGCCTTCTGTCTGCTACCTTTTTTAAACAGTGGTGTAACATTAACCATTTTCCAATCTTCCGGCACTTTTCCAGAGTCCAGCAAATTCTGAAAGATAATTATTAGGGCATCTGCTATCATCTTTGCCATTTCCTTGAAGACCTGGAATTCGTTCCATCCGGTCCCAGGGAGTTAGCTGCCCTCAGCCCTGTTAGCCTATCAAGCTGTAGAGATGCCAGCATTGGACTGGGGTAAACTCAGTAAGAGGTCTGACAACATCAATTTTAAATCCAACCGATTTATTTGATAGTAAACTTGCTAGCTTTCGGCCTTTGTAGCCTTCATCAGGCGAATGAGGTGTTCTAGTCTGCAATAGCACACATATCAGCACAGACAGTTTACGGATTGCTGATTAGAATGCGAATCCTTACACCTAACCTGCTGTTCAAGTCTTAAAGTGGCTAACAATGTGAGTGGAAGGAGCACTGAGCACAGGTTAGAGAGATGTGTATTGTCTCCAGACAGCACGGTAAGTGAGGTTTTTTGCTAACCCAGGCATTCATGGGGGTTACAGATAGTGTGACATGAAGCTTCATGTCACACTATCTGTAACCCCCATGACTTGCCTGGGTTAGCAAAAAACCTCACTTACCGTGCTGTCTGGAGACAATACACATCTCTCTAACCTGTGCTCAGTGCTCCTTCCACTCACATTGTTAGCCACTTTAAGACTTGAATAGCAGGTTAGGTGTAAGGATTTGCATTCTAATCAGCAATCCGTAAACTGTCTGTGCTGATATGCGTGCTATTGCAGACTAGAACACCTCATTCGCTTGACAAAGGCTACAAAGGCCGAAAGCTAGCATGTTTACTATCAAATAAATCGGTTGGGTTTAAAATTGGTGTTATCAGACCTCTTACTGAGCCTATCAAGCACCATCTCTCTAGTGACTGTAATCTCATCAAGGACCTCATCTCTACCACCCTTCTATTCTTAATTTCGGCAAGCTACTTACGTCCTCCTCTGTAAAGACCGACACAAAAAACTTATTCAAGGTCTCCGCCATATCCCTATCATCCACCATTAAACTACCCCTCTCATCTTCCAAGGGTCCTACATTAACTCTGGCCATTCTCCTATTCTTTATATATTTATAAAAACTTTTACTGTCCTTTTTGATATTTCCAGCTAGTTTAGCCTCATATTCTATCATTCCTTTTTAGTCACTCTTTGCTGTTGTTTGAAACTTTCCCAATCCTCCGATCGCCCACTATTTTTAGCTGTTCTGAATACCTCAGCTTTTGATTTAATACTCTCCTTAATCTCGTTGGAGAACCACGGCTGATTTTCCCTTCTTCTACAGTCCTCCTTCATCATCGGAATATATTTTTGCTGAGTACCGAAAAAGATCTCTTTAAAAATCCCCCACTGTTCCTCAGCCTCCTCCAATCCACAGTCATCAATTCCTCTCTCATCCTATCATAGTCCCCTCTGTTCAAACATAGTACACAGGTCCGGGACACTACTACCTCATCCTCTATCTGCATCATAATGTTTTAATAGAACAGCAGAACAATCTTGAGGAGCTACATCTTAGGAACAAGAGTAAACTAGTATTCATAGTTTCCAAAATATTCCCAAATAATCTTTGTATTCTGTACTATTTATGACTGTACAGCAATGCAAGATGCCTACCTAGCTGGAAATGCATTGAATTTGAACTTTGGAGGGTATCATATGTTTCCGAACTCTTCATGGTATGATGCAAAAAATACCATGAGAATATTATTAACTTCCAATTTATTTGGATTCACATTATTGTAAATGATCATGATACCTAAACTTCATCTACCCTGTTTATGTCATCATAAATTTATCAGTATAAAAATTAATTAAATTAATTTGCTGAAGAATAGCAGTAAATGGGGAATCTATTTTATCAGCAATATCAACATACAAATTAGGAGCAAGGGTAGGCTATTTGCTCCTCAAGTCTGCTCTGCCATTCAGTAATTGATAGTAAATCTGCGAGCTTTCGACACTCTCGTGTCTTCATCAGGCAAATGCAGTGTTCTGGTCTGCAATCGCACACATATCAACACAGACAGTCACAGATTGCTGATTAGAATGCGAATCCTTACATCTAACCTGCTATTCAAGCGTTAAAGTGGCTAACAATGTGTGTGAAGGGAATCCTGAGCATTGGTTAGACAATTGTGTATTTTCTCCAGACAGCACAGTAAGTGAGGTTTTTTGCTAACCCAGGCAAGTTACGGGGGTTACAGATAGTGTGTCATGAAGCCATCCCCACCCCCCCACTTCTTGCTTTCAGATAACCGCACAATCTCAAACAGATCATTGTTCGCAGCAAATTACCCAACCTTCAGGAGAACAGTGACCACAATACCACACAACCCTGCCACAGCAACCTCTGCAAGACATACCAGATCATAGACATGGACGACATCATCAAACGTGAGGATACCATTCACCAGGTACATGGTACATACTCTTGCAACTCGGCCAACGTTGTCTACCTAATACGTTGCAAGAAAGGATGTCCCGAAGCATGGTACATTGGGGAGACCATGTAGGCAATACGACAGCGGATGAATGAGCATCGCTCAACAATCACCAGGCAAAACACTTCCCTCCCTGTGGGCGAACACTTCAGCAGTCATGGGCATTCGGCCTCCAACCTGCGGGTAAATGTTCTTCAAGGGGGCCTTCGTGACACATGACAGCGCAGAGTCGCTGAGCAGAGACTGATAGCCAAGTTCCGCACACATGAGGACGGTCTTAATAGGGACTTCATGACACACTATCTGTAACCCCCATAACTTGCCTGGGTTAGCAAAAAACCTCACTTACTGAGCTGTCTGGAGAAAATACACAATTCTCTAACCAATGCTCAGGATTCCCTTCACACACATTGTTAGCCACTTTAACACTTGAATAGCAGGTTAGATTTAAGGATTCGCATTCTAATCAGCAATCTCTGACTGTCTGTGTTGATATGTGTGCGATTGCAGACCAGAACACTGCATTTGCCTGACGAAGGCACAAGAGTGTCGAAAGCTCGCAGATTTACTATCAAATAAATCGGTTGGATTTAAAATTGGTGTTGCTAAATTCTTACTGAGTTCTTACTACCCTAGTCCAACACCGGCATCTCTACATCCTGCCATTCAGTAATGACAGATTTGATTTGTGGCCTCAACTACACACTCCACCGACACCTGATAACCTTTGATTCCCTTGTTAGTCAAGAATCTATCTACCTCTGCCTTAAAAATATTCAATGACTCTGCCTCCACTGCTCTCTGGGAAAAGAGTTCAAAGACTTATGATCCTCTTGAGAGAGAAAAATTATTTGCAGCTATATCTTAAATGGGAAGCAACAGCATAGTGACATTTTTCTAGACTTTTAATCTAGAAACTTAGCTAATGTTCTGAAGACCAAGGTTTGAATTCCATCATGGCAGATAGTGGAATTTGAATTCAATAAAAAATATCTGGAATTAAGAATCTACTAATGACCATGAAACTGTTGTTGATTGTTGATTGTCAGAAAAACCTACCTGGTTCCCTAATGTCCTTTAAGGACAGAAACCTGCCATCCTTCCCTAGTCTGACTTGCATGTGATCCAAGAGCCACAGCAATGTGATTGACTCTCAACTGCCCTCCAAGGGCAACTAGAGATGGGCAACAAATGTCAATCAGCCAACAATGCCAATGTCCCACAAATGAATAAAAAAGAATAAAAGACCCCTTATTTTTAAAATGTGTCACCTCATTCTAGTCTCTCCAATAAAGGAAATATCATTTCGCCATCTTCTATGTCAAATCCACCCCTTCCCCGCCAAAGATCTTGTATGTTTCAATAAGATCATGTCTCATTCTTCTAAACTTCAATGGATACAGAGCCAGCCTGAACAAACTGTTCCTCCATACTAACCAATCTTCCATCCAGTCTAGTATGTTACCCTTTACACTATGAACTCTTATTTCGCATAGTAACCTTTGATATACTGTTTAGTCAATATCTTCAAGAAATCTAAGTTCCTTCCTCAAAGAAGTCTGATAAATTAGTCAAATGTTGATCTTTCTGTCACAAAATCTTATTGACTCTGCCTGATTGCACTGAGATTTTGCAATAACCTCTTTATAAAGTGCCTTGCAATAACTTCTTCAATAGCAGATTCCAGCAATTTTACAAGACAAATTTAAGCTAACTGTTCTGTAGTGTCCTGCTTTTTGTCTCCCTCCTTTCTTGAAGATACATTATTTTTCAATCTGATGGGACCTTTTCAGAATTTAGGGAATTTTGAAAATAAAAAAAAATACATGTAAGGTTACACGTACAAACACATGTAAAATGAATTGGTCATGCACTTCATTTATTGAATTGGAGAATGAAGTAGATAAACATTAATGACTCTCATTCAAAACTTTCAACTTTGTTCTTAATCATTTTACTTACATATCCTTTTTTTGCCACCAATTTAAGAAAAATTTAGTATTAGAAATGCGCAAAAGGTTCTCTGGGAGACAAAGTGTTGCTCTTAACTTTATTGAATGTATCCCAGCATTCCATATGATGGAATAAAATTGGTACAGAAGAAAATTTTTTATTTGTGACTGATCAAGAAATGATATAAAAAGATCATGCTCAATGAAACTATTTGCTTTTGTTTTAACCGTATTGCTCAATGAAACAAACTGTTATCTCTAAGCAGTTAATACAAATATTAACACCTTTAAGGAAGAATACACTCTTGAGGTATGTTATTCAATTTTGATTTCATTACTTTATAGGGAGCGAAATGTGAAGTTTCCTAATTGGGAATATATGTTTATCATCCTGAATGGACAATTTCTTATACTTGAATAAAATTTACAACTGTCATTTCATGTTTTGCTCTGATTTTTGCTTTCAGCGAGTTGAACTTTTGCATCAACAATTATATGAATCTAAGGAGACAGGATTAGTTGGCTAATACATAAGTGACCCAAGGGTTAGTGACTGTTTTACAATTTTAGAGATATACACTTAAGGTAGCAAAACTAGAAAATTCTAGAACTTCCATTGAAATAGTTAATTTTAATAGTTCACATACTTTTTATCACAAAAAGAATGTAGACATGGCAGTTAATTTCTTTCCATATTACACGCATGGATATAACATTATTATAAGTACTGATAGATAGCATGGGTCATTGCTTGTGCATTAAAGTTAAAATTAAACCTGTTCCAAAGTAAAGCAGTCTATTATGATGAGAAACAGCCTGAACTCTTAATAGGGAAATACATAAACAAAAAATGAGAAGTATTCAGGAACGCTTTTGAAACAACATGAAATTAACTTTTTTTGTTTTTTCATTGTTGTCTTCCCAGAAAGCTAACAGCCATGGATCTACACCTCTGTTTATCCTGTGCTGCCCTTAAACTTTCCACATAGGTCACTTGCATTCAGTCTATTACATCCACCCTCCATTTTCTCTTTTGCTTCCCTCTCCAATATTTTCCATTAATCTTTCCTTCTAATAATCGTCTCTGTCTGTTGTAATGATGTGACCAAAATACTGTATCTTTCCTTGATATTATGCACTAATTTTCTCTTTTCTCTAGTCATTAGCCTTTCTGTTTGTGTAGGGCATGCAGAAACATGCTCCTATTTGTCCACTTCTTGAGTGTATTCAGTGATCAATAGTCTATTTGTTTGTTGCCCATGTCTCCAGGATATATAATCTATCTGATAACACTTAGCATCTCAGTATTTTTTTCCTAAGATTCAGGTTCAGTTTCTTTATGCTAACACACTCTTCAGTCTGGCAAAGCTGACCTTGGCTAACACAATTCTTCTTCAAATCTCACAATCATATCTCCCATCACCTGTGATAATTGCCCAAGAATACAAAATTTTTACATGTTCCAGGACTTGTTCATTTACTTAAATTTTCATTTCCTTTGTTTTTAGATCTCTGCTATCATTAGTATCTTGGTCATCCATGTTCCACATTCCATGTTTTCACTTTGTTTGTAATTTCTTTTAGTGCCCCTTCTGAACCTGCAGTTAGTAGATCTGCACTGTCATCTCTGTGTATCAAATTGTTGATGTTCAACCCACCAATGTTGTAATCATTGTGGTAGATCATCTACAGATGATAATTTTGGGACATGAAATATCCTTGACACCTTCCTGTTAGGATTGGGAAGCTGCCTGACAAGCTGTTATCAGGTCTCGCCATTGCTGATTCCAATATAGATTCTGAATTATCTTTTTCTATTTCTGTCAATTCTAGTTTGTTTAAACACTCCATTAATTTCTGTTAATAGACCCTACCAAATATCTTGCCATAATCTCTAAAGCATATATACACAGGTTTTTGCATTTCCAGTTATCTTTCAATGATTACATTCAAGTTAAAGATGTCCTCCTCCAGTTCTTTGGTCTGAATCTTGACAGGCTATCATCTATCTCTGCTTCAATCAATGAGCCATTTCTTTTCCAAAATGATTATTAAAATCATTTTCATCACATGGGCCATGAGAGAATTTTTTACACAGTGAGTTGTTATGATTTGGAATGTTCTGTATGAAAAGATGATAGAAATGAATTATTTGATGACATTCAAAGAACAACTGGCTAAAAACTCAAAAGGAAAAGATATAAATGGGATGGAAAAGAGCAAAGCTATGGGATTATTTGGAAAGTGTTACCAAGGAACTGATGCAAACATGTATGGCTGAATGTCCTCCTGATTTGTACTGTGCTATGATTTTATAACTAAGTTGTAGGAATTGAGAGTTGTATCTCTAAATTGTAGCTGATACCAAGGGGCACAGTAAATTTTGAAGGAATGATTTCATTAAGTTATATCTCATTAGTTATATAAAGAGTGGGATTTTCTGGACATGCTTACCCCAAGACTGGAAAATCCTGCCCGAGGTCAATGGATCACATGGTCCTGTCCGTCTGCTACCATTACCGTGGCAGGTAGGGCTAGAAAATTCTGCCCAAAGTTTTACATTCTGGTTGTGTAATCTGTCTTTTCCAGAAACATTGTAATCTGATCAAACTGTATAATAGTTTGATTATACTATTTATACATGAACTACTAAGTAGGCACAACTCTCTCGAGTGCTGACTATTACATCTGCTGTCTTGAGTCTCTAGCATGTGACTGATCAAATAGTTGCATCATGATCACATCACTTATTACCACACTATTCTCTTAACCCATTTTAACTATGTCCATCATGAGCAAATTTCTCACCAATAGGGTGATGTGTAACTTTGTTCATTATGACTCCTCTGTATATTAAATTTGTAGAAGAGCTAAATGTTCCTGTATGCAATTATGCTTATTGCCCATACAATCCTAATCTTTTTGGTCTGCCATTTTTTTTCTCAAACTGAAATTTGATGTGTGGATGTTTTAAACCAAATAGATTTAAAAAATCCTATTTCATAAAAATTTAACACATGTACAACTACCTTAAATGGAATCATACTTACAAGATTATTAGTTGAAAAAATTTTGAGTTTTTTAATGTTTTCAGATTATTTGAAATAAGCTACAATTTAGTTTATTTTTGGGTAAAATATCTTATTTTAAAAACTAAAGATACAGCATGAAATCGAACCAGATAGCTAAAGAAAAAGAGCCATTATGCTTTTTGATCATCAATGCAGTGGTGTAACATGGAGGTAGGGACAACAGGTTCATTATATACACTTCTTTTTGTCGAAGATTTTGCACGTGACAGCATTTTGTAAGTCAAATGGTTGCATCTACTTCAGATTATTATAATTAAATGAACACTTGCAATTTTCTGGCTTTTGCTCCAGACATAGAAAAACCTAAATGGGTGTAAGTTAATCAGCAGGTGCTGTGGAGCTTTTACAAAGGAAAGCAGGCATTGGAGATGCTTTTAATGAGTTGTTGCTGTAAGTGAGGCCTTGCAGTCAACTTTAAATTGCTTGAACATGAATTTCATTGTGCCTATTCACTAATGATCTGTGCATGAATCTGAAAATTGACATTGGAATACAAGTTTCAATTTCAGTTATTTTTCTTTATCTGAATAAGTGTAATACATTTTGAAATCTTCTTCGCAGCATAGATTTTGATTACACCACTTGTGGTTTGTTATTTTAAAAATCTAAACATTCAGTTAGTGACAAGTGCAAGAGAGAGAGTCAGGGTTTTTAGAGCATTTCATATTTTAATATTGCACTTGCCGACTCAGAATACTTATTGTCCAGAAAAACAGTTTTAACATTAAGCACGTTGTATTGTTATGAAAAAGTGAAAGCACAAGGAAAGGAAAGTGAAGTCACTGTTTCAGCTGGGGGCGGAAATGGATGATTGGGTTAAGCAAACACAAAAGCACACTGCCCTCAGTTAACTTTAACCCAGTTATTGTCTGTACGCCAGAGCTTAGCTGCCTGCCTGAAAGCAGGTTGGGAGGGGATAGACACTGCTAGCTGGTGAATAGAACATAGAACATAGAACATTACAGCACAGAACAGGCCCTTCGGCCTCCGATGTTGCGCCGACCAATATAAAAAGCAATGCCCCTCCAAACTAAACCATTCCCTTCTCTTCCATATACTTATCAACTAACCTCTTAAACGCCACCAACCTTGGCGCATCTACAACTGCTGCAGGCAGGGCATTCCACTCCCGAACCACCCTTTGGGTAAAGAACCTACCTCTTATATCCGTCCTATAACTATCACCCATTAATTTAAAGCTGTGTCCCCTCGTGCTAGCTTTCTCCATCCTAGGAAAAAGGCTATCACTGTCCACCCTATCTAAACCTCTAATAATCTTATATGTTTCGATTAGGTCCCCTCTTAGCCGCCTCCTTTCTACGAAAACAACCTCAAATCCCTCAGCCTCTCTTCATAAGACCTGCCCTCCATACCAGGCAACATCCTGGTAAACCTCCTCTGTACCCTCTCCAATGCCTCCACATCTTTCTTATAATGTGGGGACCAGAACTGCACACATACTCCAAGTGCGGCCGCACTAGAGTTCTGTACAGTTGCAACATGACGTTGCGGCTCCGAAATTCAATCCCCCTACCAATAAAAGCTAAGACTCCATATGCCTTCTTAACAACCTTCTCGACTTGACTGCCTACTTTCATGGATCTATGCACATACACACCAAGATCCCTCTGTTCATCAAGACTACTAAGAATCCTACCATTAGCCCTATACTCTACACATTTATTATTTCTGCCATAGTGCATACCTCACACTTTTCCACATTAAACTCCATTTGCCACCTCTCGGCCCAGCTCTGCAACTTGTCCAAGTCCCTCTGCAAACTATAACACCCCTCTTCACTATCTACCACTCCACCGACTTTAGTGTCATCTGCAAATTTACTAATCCATCCTTCCATACCCTCATCCAGATCATTTATAAAAATTACAAACAGCAGGGGCCCCAAAACAGACCCCTGAGGTACGCCACTTGCCACCGAACTCCAAGATGAATATCTCCCATCAACCACCACCCTCTGTCTTCTATCTGCTAGCCAATTCCTAACCCCATTAGCTAAATCACCCTCTATCCCATACATCTGCATTTTCTGCAGAAGTCTTCCATGGGCCACCTTATCAAACGCCTTACTAAAGTCCATAAATGGAACCGAGTTCTGGGCAATGAAAATTCCCGACTGGATGAGACATTTTGTGGACAAATTCCAGCTGATTAGCAACATGGTAGTTCCTTTCAGCTACCTCATTGTACCATGCACATTTCTTTGTTGTAACAGCCACTGTTTGCTTCATTATTGTGGTCCACGTTCACAGATGTGCTGACTTGCTGCAATCTTAGTTTGTCAAACAATTAACAGTCTGTAGGTGGTTTCTGCACAAAAAGTACCTTTATTCTAAATGCAACTACAATCCATACTGGCTGCATACCAACTGTCATCTTATTCAACAACAACACAATTAGAGGAGTGATTTTAGATAACTGTACAAGTGTTTGTTGAATAGAAATGCTGTTTTCATTAAATCAGTATCTAAAGTTAGATGGGAGTAATATGAATGGCATTGTAGCATCTATCACTTTATTTGTTGGTCCTATGCTTACTGACTGAGATTGTTCTTGGTTGCCAATTTAAGATCCTTACCTATGCGCAGATCTTTTTGTGACCTTGGTCCTCCCTATCTCTGTTACTTCCTGGCCCCATGACTGTCCAAGAACTCTACAATCTTCCAACTCTAGCCTCATAGAGTTGCTTTAACTTCTTTTGTCATGTTATTTCCACCTATGCATTCATTTGTCTCTGAAATCCCTCCTTAACTCCACATTTTTGTTAACTTCTAATTTATTAAAACTACTTCTTAAAACCCACAATTAGCTTTTTAGTCACTCTTACTAGTATCTTCTCCTTTAGCATGGTGTCTTTTTTGTCTAACTGCATCAATGTGGAACATTCTCCAACATTTATTGTGCTATAAAAATCATGTTAAAATTATTCTATGATTATATTTGAATCTAAGACTGTGTTACAGTAATGTGATTTATAAGATTGTTTTGCTTTGGGTCTGCGACTTTAAGGTAAAATGAAGAGGATCATGTGACCTGTTATGAAGTCTGACTAACAGCAAAACTGGATGTTTTTATTGTTAGATATTAAAGGGAGTGCAGATTGCTTTACTGGGAAGAAGGTGCAAGTGTTTAAACTTTAGGACTCTGGCAGCACTTTATGTGCTAACAGTGGATAGCCTGAAAATCTCCAAAGTCATTTTGTGGAGATGCCGGCATTGGACTGGGGTAAACACACTAAGAAGTCTGACAACACCAGGTTTAAGTCCAACCGATTTATTTGATAGTAAACTCATAAGCTTTCGAGGTTTCCCTCTTCGTCAGGTGAATGAAGAGTCCTGACAGAGCATATAACAGCACAGACAGTTTACAGATTACTGATTAGAATGTTAATCTTTACACCTAACCTGCTATTCAAGTCTTAAAGTGGTTAACAATGTGAGTGGAAGGAGCACTGAGCACAGGTTAGAGAGATGTGTATTGTCTTCAGACAGAACAGTAAGTGAGGTTTTGCAAACCTAGGCAAGTCATGGGGGTTATAGTTAGTGCGACATGAACCCAAGATCCCTGTTGAAACCGTCCTCGTGTGCAGAACTTGCCTATCAGTCTCTGCTTAGCAACTCTGCGCTGTCTTGTGTAATGAAGGCCGTCTTGGAGAATGCTTACCCAAAGGTCAGAGGCCGAATGTCCGTGACCACTGAAGTGTTTGCCAACAGGAAAGGAACAGTCTTTCCTGGTGATTGTTGAGCGGAGAAGCTACAACATCTTCTCCGGAGTCTCCAACATATCATTGATGAAGATGAACATCTCGCCAGGGCCATCCCCACGTCCCCACTTCTTGCCTTCAAACAACCGCACAACCTCAAGCAGACCATTGTTCGCAGCAAACTACCCAGCCTTCAGGAGAACGGTGACCACAATACCACACAACCATGCCACAGCAACCTCTGCAAGACATGCCGGATCATCGACATGGATGACATCATCACACGTGAGAGTACCATCCACCGTACATGGTACGTACTCCTGCAACTCGGCCAACGTTGGCTACCTAATATGTTGCAAGAAAAGATGTCCTGAAGCATTGGTACATTGGGAAGACCAAGCAGATGCTATAACAATGGATGAATGAACATCACTCGACAATCATCAGGCAAGATTGTTCCCTTCCTGTTGGCGAACACTTCAGTTGTCATGGGCATTTGGCCTCTGACCTTCGGGTAAGCATTCTTCAAGACATCCTTCACGACACACAACAGCGCAGAGTCGCTGAGCAGAGACTGATAGCCAAGTTGTGCACACATGAGGACAGTCTCAACACGGATCTTGGGTTCATGTCGCACTATCTGTAACCCCCATGATTTGCCTGGGTTTGCAAAACCTCACTTACTGTACTGTCTGGAGACAATACACATCTCTTTAACCTGTGCTCAGTGCTCTGTCCACTCACATTGTTAGCCACTTTAAGACTTGAATAGCAGGTTAGGTGTAAAGATTTGCATTCTAATCAGCAATCTGTAAACTGTCTGTGCTGCTATATGCTCTGTCTGAGGCCAGAACTTTTCATTCACCTGACAAAGAGGGAAACCTTGAAAGCTTGTGAGTTTACTATCAAATAAATTTGTTGGACTTAAATCTGATGTTGTCAGACTTCTTACTGCAATCTCTAAAATCCCAGAAAACCATTGAGATTGTTGAGTAGTCAGCAGCTTTGTGTCAAACTTCAAAGATAAAAGAGAGTTCGGAGCTCAGAGATAGCTAGTCAGCATTTCCAGCTGGATGAAAGACCTATACAATTCACGTTTATGTGAAGAAGTTGCTTTGGGAGGTTGGTGATGGGGGGAGCGTGCAGGATATCGCTGAAAACTCTCAGACAAGCTAGGCTGTCAGGATCAAGGAGAGGAGAGCAGCAGTAAACAGGTAAGATGTTGTGATTCACCACAGGGAATGAATGTGGAACTTGTGTTCAAATTGAAAAGACCAAATTCATGATGAGTTAGTATGAGGCTTAGTTTATGCTAGAGGAAAAATGTCCAAGAAATAAAACCTCACTGTCAATGACACTTCTAAAATTAAAAGTTTCCAAGTTAAGAAAGGAAAAGAACAGAAGCACACCTTTGAACAGGTCTGGGAGAATTTAATGATCCAGATTTTCAGTCACTGTTAATGCCATACTACCTGCAAAGATTTCTGTGACCCGACTCTTCTGTATTTTTCATCTGAGATTATTTTCATCCACGTCTTTCAGTTACAGAGTGGGTTAGCGAATGAATAATGCATGAATAGGTAGTTGGGTGGCTGAGGAGTTAGTTGGGTAGCTGAGAGGTGGATGGGGTTTGTCAGGCAGCCAAAGGGGTAATCGGTGGAGGGGGGGGGGGGGCAGGGGAAGGGTCAGTTCTTCAGAGGATAGATAGATAGTTGGATGGTTGGAGGCTAGTTGGGGGATGTTTGAAACAGTTTGTGAGATGTTGGGGAATGTAATTGGGGGATGTTGGTTGTTGTGCTCAGTTGAGTTATGCTGGCCAATCATTGACTTAGACAAGGTATTAACATTTCGTGGGTAAATATCCAGGCAAGTCCCGCATATCTGAATCAAGTCTCATGACATTGAGCTCAGTGTCAGACATGTTCACGGAAGATCCAAGGCAGTGCAAGTCAGCTAATATCACATGAATTTAAATGCATGTATGTTCAGAACTTGCCATGGAGCGCATTTTTCAATTTGCATCCCATCCCTAACTATCCAGATACCTGAAAGTTTGGGGCAATATGTACTTCGTGGACTATGTAATGTATATCTGTGAAGTGTATTTTCAATTGTGCAAATGGAAATGTGGAATATTCTGTTTTGTGGTTTGAAGTATAAGTTACCTCCAAAGATAGTATTTAGTCAATAGTGTTTTTAGTCTTTTGTTACAGTAAAAATTTAAATTGTGAAACTAGCACCCAACATCCAACTATTGACCAACCTCCTATTTACCCTCTGACCACCTGAATATATGAAATCTTTTTGTGTTTCAGCTAACAATTTCTTTCTGGAAGCTATCAATCTCTATGGAGTTGCATCAAATTGGGGGCCTTTGCGGGATTTATTGCCCGATTCTGCTAGTTGCTGGTTCAAATTGCAAGACCAGAATTTGTGAAGGCTTCAGTGTAAAATGGCAAATGGGCAATTTAGATCACAATCAGCAGAGATGCATCCCCTTCAGAAAATTTAGACCATTTTTTTTATTTAGTTGCATTTATATTTTTTACATTTGCTTTTTGTTTTATATGTATGAATAACTTGCTCAAAAATCTAGCCATGTTTTCAAATTCAGTTTTTTAGTATGAGGGAAGTGAAGAAAATTTCAGTGTTTGTGGATTGCATGCTTATAACTGCAGTTATTCACCTGACACTAGAACTTGTTTAAATAATTTACATAGCATTTTTATGACATGAGAGTTTAGTTAACTATCTATATGAAATGAGAACATTTGCATAGCAGATTTTGTATAATCTTAAACTGAAAAAAAATTAGTTTTATGGTGTGGTGTTATAGTGTGTTTTTGTTGTTTCAAAGGTCATGTTTGGACTTGATTACCTTGAGTAGATATTTTTTTCTAGCTTCATTTGGAAATATTTAAGATTATTTATTTTTCAGAAACAAAATCATTACTTGTAGGCTTGGTGAAACTAGAGTGCAGTGAAATTATGGAAATGTATAAAGTAATCACATCTTTGTTAAAGCAAATAGAATTCCCTGCCTGAAAGGGTGGTCAAGGCCAGGGACCTTTATAACATTTATGAAGCATTTAGATAAGCATTGAAATCCATAGATTACAAGGCTGTGGACCAAGTGCTGTAAAATGGGATTGGAATAGATAGGTGCTTGATGACTGGCACTGACACAGTGGACAGAAGGGCCTCTTGCTGTGCTGTAAAAACACTACTGAGAGGAAACAACTGAAATTCACCTTTTCTAAAAGCTTGATTACAGTTGTCTTTGGCTGGATGGAAGGAAACTCATCTGATGTGGAATAAGTATACTGAGGTTATATTACCACTATTTATCATGTCCACCCAATGGTAGGCCATGCAGTGTTTGGAGGGTACAAACATAGAGGAGTTTGGTTCAGATAATTAAGTTCTGATATTGAAGCATACTCGTGACATTGGTTTCTATAGTGACCTGCCACTTTGTATTCCATGTGTAATTTCTTACTATCATTAAATCATACAAAAGTACCCTTGCAATAATGCTATCAAGTTTGTTGCATTATTTATTTTATTTTGCATCACTGGGAAGTACTCTAGTTGTTCTCTAATCAAAGCTTTATAAAAGTACAGCATAACTTTTCTATTTCTGTACTCAATATCTGTACATTTATGAAGCCCCAGCTTTTGTATTAACTATATACTAACCATACTCTTAATATGTAATGCCAACTTTAAAAATGTACGTACGTGAACCTCAGTTCTTTGTTCCTGCATGACCTTCAGAGATGGGCCATTAAGTCTATATTGTCCTTATCCCTTCTGCCAAAATTAATCATCTTACACTTTTCTGTATTACATTACATCTATCATTTGCTTGCCCATTTAGCCAGTCTTGTTGCAGTTGATCACTGTCCTCACTGTCTGTCACACTTTCAAGTTTAGAATTCCCTAATATGTGAAATATGTTCCTTCACTGTCACTGGGTCAAAAATCATCGAATTCCCTCCTGACAGAACTGTGAGTGTATCTACACCTCAGGGACAGCAACGATTCAAGATAGCAGCTCATGACCACCTTCTGAAGGGCAACCAGAAACTGATAGTAAATGCTGACCTAGCTAGTGATATCCACATCTCATAAATGAATAATTAAAAAAGGATCCAGTAAATAATGCTCAGAAAACGAAAGAAAGCCTAGTAGTTTGTCAGGAGGATTGTTGACCATCTAATTAGGATAATTGGTTGAGGAAAATAAACATAGAGGGAGAACATGTAAAGTGATTGCAAATTAAAGACACATTTGACATGAAACATTGCAGGAACAGAGGATGAAATTCCTTGCAGAATGTTGGCCACTGCATGGCAATCTTTTGACTCACAAATATAGATTAATATTATTGTCTTGTGCAGTTATATCTCAATGCCTTCCTTTAAGGCAATGTGATATTTTGTGAACTGTGAAGAAGGAAATAATATAGAGAGGGTAGGGCAGAGAAAGACATGCATGAAGTGCATTGCCTTAGGCTTCGGAGAGGAGATGGATATTGGAATCATACAACACCTACAGGTAGGTGTAAAACAGCATTTTTCAAAAAGTTGTACAAAAATAAAGTTCAAGAAAAATTAAAGAATGAGAAGAAAATAATACAATTTAAAATGGCCTCTTGTTCTCAACTTCTCATTCGTTGGAAGTAATCGCATTTCTGTTTACCTTGTCTGTAAACTGTTCTTAAATTGTTTAACAAATCAGCCTTTTACTTCCTGTTTTAATGAAAATGGCCACTACATGTCAAGTCTTTCTAAAAACCAGACAGCATCTGAGAGGATCAGTCCTTTAATTATTTCAATTTGCTTTCTGCAGCCTGAACAGAAATGTGTAATGCTTCAACTGCGATTTCTTTCAAGGTTCTATATAAATTTACAATTACTTCTTGACCTTTATGTTCTATACTTCATCATAAAACCCAGAATTTAATTAGCTTTTTAAAGGACATATCCACTTGAAATATTGCTTTTAATGTCTTGTCAAATTGAGTCTCACATTCCTTCCTACTGTTCCATATCACCGTATTCCCATATTCAAAACATAGTTATTACCTATTAACAAAAATGTATCACTCAAATTTATTATCTTTGAATTCCATATACCACTTCTTTGCACATTCTACCATCTTATCATCTTTCTTTATTCCTCAGATTTATACTTATTTTATTAATGCCTGCACATTTGGGTGCAGTTTCCTCTAGCTGTGTTGGAAGTATCAATGTACACAATGGACAGAAGCATTGCTATGAACAGAATCTTATGCACTGCCATCCATCCTGAGAAAGTACCCTGAACAATCTGTTTTTTCTTTTCTAACACTTATAATCCAATTTGCTGTCTACCCCCAATAATTCCTTACTCTTTAATATCCCAAATCGTGTCCTCTCCCTTGTCAAAAGCATTTCTAATCTTAATGTATATCATAGCCACTGAACTTCCTGTATCAGTCATTTTCTCAAAAAACTCCATCAGATTTATCAAGAAACAAGCTTCCTTTCTGAAATTTATATTCCTATCTTCTAATTATTCTTCATCGAGGGCTTTAGGAATTTCATTATGAATTAAAGATAGATGCTTACACATTTGGCACAAATTCCACCTCAGTAAAATGTTAAAATTGACTTTCTACGGCATAATTTCCTTTTGGATCTTGCAAGATCCCAGCATTTATCCCTCCTTTCGCTTAAGAAAGTTTTCAAAGACTTTTTTTCATTTATTAATTAATTCATTATCATTTGGTGGGGGTTAGGGTAGGGATCGGGGATGGGATCCTCATCACATCACATTGAGTCAGAAAGTTATAGGTTCAAGTCTCACTGCTGTTTTTCTAATGAAATGTTGAATCAAGGTCCCATTTGTGTTTCTGAGATGAACATGAAAGATCACTTAACGACAGCATTCAAGTTTGACATTCTGGCTAATATTTATCCTTCAAGCAACATCACTAAAAACACAATATCATCTTGTCATTTGTGTGACATTGCTGTATGCAAATTGGCTGCCATGTTTCCTACATTATGACAATGACTTAGAACAGGTACTTAAAAAGAATTTAATTAATTGAAAGGTGTCGTATAAATTGCTTTTAATGACAAAATACAAAACGTAAGAATGCGTGATTTGTTGGAAATAGTCCTATACTGCTTTGTTGTGACATTAAACCTGGTGTGTAAACAAAGATAGACAATACTGATCTGAGACCGTATTGTCATGATTGAAATGAAAGCTCCAAAGGTTAATGGTTTCACAGCCAAATGCCAAATTCTACACTCCAATGTAAAAGCAGTTTTCTGTAGTGTTGGTTCCAGATTGTGCAGTTGAGAAAGGGAATGTGATAGCACAACATCATCCATATATCTAAATTCTTCCAGTGAATGCTGGAAGTTGTTTTGTCATTCAGATCTCTGTAAATTCATGTGTGCGCAGGTATTTCTCATCACCTAAATATAAAATAATTTTGTAGTTTGTGAGAAATCAATCATTTTTAAATGTGTGACTTCTTCTTAAAGCAAGAGGAAGGCAGTTGTTCGATTGATACAAGTGCTGGTAATAAATACCTTGGCATGTTGTGACAGAAAGATCTTTTAAAAGCTTTATATAGTGTGATGGAATGAAGAGCTCACCTTAAGTATTTCTTGAGCAAAGCAGAACATTTCTTTAAACTTGACGAGCATAGTTATACTGCACTAAGCAGACTTTGAGCCAATCATTCTTGCACTTGCATGGGTTGGACAACTGATATACACTAGTGTATCCAAAATTTGCTTCTGATTTTCAATTACAGAATAACTTGAAAGCTTTAGGAATTGTAATAGCCAGGAAGTCAGGTTACTTGTGCTCAGAGAGGAAAAGTTTATAGTTTATAAGTTTTTCAGCTATATAAGGACAATCTGTATGCTATTATGGTCAGGAGATGAGAAATACCTGTGCACACATAAATTTACAGAGATCTGAAGAGCAAAACAACTTCCAGCATTCACTGGAAGAATTCAAATATATGGGTGATGTCATTGTGCTATCACATTCCCTTTCTCGTATGCATAATCTGCAATCAACACCACAGAAAACTGCTTTTATACTGCAGTGTAGAATTTGGCATTTAGCTGTAAAACCACCACTCTTTCTAATTTTCATTTCAATTATGATAGTAAGCTCTCAGATCAGTACCGTCTATCTTTGCCTACACACCAGATTTAGTGTCACAACAAAGCATTTTCCACTTCGCTACATTGCCAAATCTCATGTATAATTTCAGCCCTTGTGTATTATTATATAGATGTCTACAATACAATGAAAATATTTTGCAATCAGTTTTAGAAAGGGACTAGTTCAATATTTATTTAGAATTATGTATTATGCATTCCCAAAAACGGACTATTCCACTCAACCAGTTCATTGTATTGTTAATGTTTTGCTTGAGCTTCCTCCCATCCTTCTCCCTCTAACTCTATCAGCATAAACTTCTATTTTCTTCTCTCTTGTATGCTTATCTAGCTCCCCCTTAAATAACTTGGCAGACTTGTCTTGTAAGATGATGATTTGTGCTGTGATGATTAACTCTTTAAAACATCTTCTGGGGTGCCTCAGGAACCCCAATCTAGTGTAAAGGCCACTGCCATATTTGCTGCAATGGAAGACAGTGGGGTTAGGTGGTATGGGACTTGCTGGTCTCTGTTTTCTCTGAACTTGTTAGTCGATTAGTTGAGTTTTTTTCCAATGCCCCTCCAAACCATGTGTCACGTGTAGTGGCCACTGTCTCCAAATTGTTAGTGTCAATGTCTGCCACAGTCATACCTCACTTATACATGTCCTTGTAGAATCAGTAGGCCGTGACCCAGTGGCCAGTTTACAGCTGCCACCTATCCAATGAAAATGGCTGAGCCAACACAGATGTTGGTGTCTTAGCAATAATTTTATGTTGATGGAGTTAGCACAAACCTGGACTTTTAATTAAATTGGTAACTCCTGCCAAGAGATCCTGAGGATGTGTCTAGATAAGCATCTATTGTCCAGGTCACAAAGGAATGCACTGAGGACACAGTTTAGTTTGACAAAGGCTTGGTAAACTTGCCTCTCTTCCTAAACAGGGATGTTACATTAACCTTTTTCCGGTCCTCTGTGATCTTTTCTGACTCCGGTGATTCCTGAAAAGTCACCACCAATGCCTCCACAATCTCCTCAGCTATCTTCTTTAGAACCCTGGGGTATTATCCATCCGGTCTGGGTGATTTACCCACCTTCAGACCTTTCATCTTTTCCTTAATGATGGCCACTATATTTGCCTCTGCCCCCTGACTCTCGAAGTTCTGGCATGTTACTGGTGTTTTTCACTGTGAAGACTGATACAAAGTACCCGTTCAGTTCCTCTGCCATTTCTTTGTCACCCATTATGACTTTTCTCCTACCTTTCATATATCTAAAATAACTCTTGCAATCTTCTTCTATATTACTAGCTAGCTTATCCTCAGATTTTATCTCCTCTATATTTATTGTTTTTCCAGTTGTACTCTGCTTGCTTTTAAAGGTTTTTCAATCCTCTGGCTTTCCACTATTCCTCGCTTCGCGGAATGCTCTTTCCTTCGCTTTATTTCTATCCCTCACTTCCCACGTCAGTCATTGTTGCCTCGTCTTCCTCTTAAAATGCTTCCTCTTCCTTGGAATGAATTTATGTTCTGCCTTCTGAATTATCCCCCAAAATTCCTGTCAGAGTTGTTCCAGTCTTTCCTGCTAGGCTCCCTTTCCAATCAAATCTGGTCAGCTCCTTCCTGATGGCCTCGTAGTTTCCTTTACTCAATTGTAGCACTGTTGTATGTGATTCCAACGTCTCCCTCTCAAACTGCAAGGTGAATTCTATCATATTATGGTCAACATGCCTTCGGGGTTCCTTCACCTTAAGTTCCTCAAGTCTGCATACCAGGGAACACCTTTAGCAGGAAATGGACAGACACACTTAAGTTCGTAAAGAGTTTAGTTTGGCCATCAGCATCTGCAAGACAAATGTCATGATTGAGGACACTGCATACTGTCATCAATCAGCACTAACAATGTGATGCTGGAGGTTGTTGCTTCCTCTACATTATCTAGGCTCCACAATTTGCAGCAATCAGTCACTTGATTGAAATGAACAATGGATTGTAAAAGCTGAGTGGGAGAGTGTAGAACTATAGCAACTTGACCAGGGAGGCAGAAAATGGGGAATTTTTGACCAGTTAGCCTGAGCTTGGTCAGAGGGAAGATCTTGGATTTCATTATCAAGGATATAATTGCAGAGTACTTGGAAATGCATGATAAAATAGGGCTAAATCATTCATCAAAGGGAGATCATGTCTGACAAACCTGTTAGGATTACTTGAAGAACTTACAAAGAAGTTGAACAAAAGAGAGCCAATGGATGTTATTTATTTGGATTTCCAGAAAGCCTTTGACAAGGTGTCTTACAGGACGCTACTGAATAAGCTAAGAGTCAATGATGTTATAGGCAAGGTACTGGCATGAGTAGAAGATTGGGTGACAAACAGAAGGTAGAGAATGGAGATAAGAGGGTCCTTTTCAGGATGGCAAATGGTGACTAGTTATGTTCCATAGGAGACAGTGTTGAGACCACAACTTTTGACTATATACATTAATGATCTGGAAAATCGAACTGAGGGCATGGTTCCTAAATTTGTGGAGATGCAAAGATATGCAGAGGGACACATAGTGTTGAGGAAGTTGGGAGGCTGCAAAATGACTTGGACAGGCTAGGACAGTGGCAAAGAAGTGGCAGATGGAATATAATGAGGGAAAGTGTGAAATTACACACTTTGGTAGGATGACGAGGTGTAGACTATTTTCAAAATGGGGAAAGGCTGTGGAAATCTGAAGCACAAAGAGATGTGAGAGTCCTAGCCCAGGACACTCTTCAGGTTAACATGCAGGTTCAGTTGCAGTTAGGAAGGCAAATTCAATGTTAGTGTTCGTTTCTAGAGGGTTAGAATACAAGAGCAGGGATACACTGCTGATGCTGTATAAGGCTCTGGTCAGACCCCATTTAAAATATTCTGAAAGGTTTTGGGCCCCATACCTAAGAAAGGATATGCTGACCTTGGAGGGAATCCAGAGGAGGTTCACAAGAATGATCCCAGAAATGAAGGATTTATCTTTTGAGGAGTGGTTGAGGAATCTGGGTCTATACTCAGTGGAGTTTAGAAGGATGGGGGAAGGGATCTAATTGAAACTTACAGAATACTGATAGGCCTAGATAGAGTGGAAGTAGAGAGGATGTTGCCACTAGTGGGAAAGAGTTGAACTTGAGGGCACAGCCTCAGAGTGAAGGGACGTTCCTTTACAACTGAGATGAGGATGAGTTTCTTCAGCCAGAGGGTGATGAATTTGTGGAACTCAATGCCACAGAGGGCTGTGAAAGCCAGGTCAATGAGTGTCTTTAAGGCAGAGATAGATAGGTTCTTGATCAATAAGAGGATCAAGGATTACAGGGAGAAGGCAGGAGAATGGGAATGAAAATCATCAAGATTGAATGGTGGAGTAGATTCAGTGGGTGGAATGGCTTAATTCTCCTCTTATATCAGATGGTCTGATGGGATACTAATGCAGCATAGAACAACTCTTTGAGAACTTAATGCACTTTTGTCTTGGATTCAGGTGAGCAAGGCTGGAACAGCTTTTTGTCAGTTTTGGTATGCAAGGAATGTCACAGATTGTTTATAACATGTTACCTTTTTATTGCCCATTACCAAATATATTCTTGTGTGGATTTCTTACCATTTAAATCAGCGGTCTCTAAACTGCGATCAGGATGTGGCCTGCAGACCTGTTTGGATACCCCTGCTCTAAATGATTAAGTCAATTTTAAACAATCCAGAAGCAAACTTTTATGTTTGAAAATGAAAAGGCTAGTTTACTTTTCCACAACCTATTCCCTATAGATTAATAAAACACTCTTAACATACACACAAAATAGTTGCAGACAAAGATAAATTTTGTTTTTATAATTACTGATTTTAACTCAGTCTCTGTAGTTGTATTGTTATGTTGCCTGAAGTGAAAGTTTTGAAATTTTGGAAATATCTCAGTAGCTGCTTTGGTACCTGTGGTTCATCTGCTGGTTCCCTGGTTTTTAAGGTGGGCTTATAAACCAGAACAGGGTGCAGTGGAGAGAGGTCCCATGTTTCATTTTTAAGATACTGTCATCTGGCCTTTAACAGACTGGCTAATTACAGTAGTCTGATGGCTTTCTCATTGGTCACCTCCCTCTCCACTTACCCTCGCCATTCAATACCGATGTATGTGTCATCCTACAGCCATACCATGCTGTCAATGTAGGCTACAATTAGAGAAGGAACCTGGGAGAGTTGAACTAGAAAATCACAGCTGTGCATTTAATTTTTTTTATTGAATGGATTAGTTTTAAATAATCTTCACCTCACCCACTGACATCCCCCAATCTCAACCAGCTTCTCGCTGTTCAAAGAACCCCTGCTCTCACTAGTGTTCCCTCCAATTGCATCAATTTGAAGTGACGTCATGTTGTGAAAATATTACTCCATAGAAGCAATAATGGAACTATACCATGGAAGACTCCAAGTTTTGATTTTTATCCTAAATTCTGAGGATTCCTCATCCATTGTTTGGAAATACAATGAATTAACCCTTTTCATTGGCTAAGGGTCAGCTGGTATCACAATATCCCTAAGTTAGTTGAGTTCAGTTGGCTGGATGGTTGGTTTGTGATGCAGAGCAATGCTAACAGTGCCTGCAGGTTCAACTCCTGTACTAGTTGAGGTTATTCATTCATTAAGGCCTGCCATCTCAACCTTGTCACTCTGATGATCCTCAGGTTAAGTTATCATCTGTCAGCTCTCCCCCTCAAGGGTCTATGGGACTTTGGCTACTTTACCTTTTATCTCTACCTCTGTAATTACCATCATATAGGATGAGACAAATGTCCATTTCTTATTTCTTGATTCCATTGTGAAAAGTTTACACATCCTTTTAGATTCAGATTGCAGCTAAACAATGTTATATTTTCAATAATATCAATAGTACAAACTGTTATAGATACTTCACATAAATATGCTAATCTATTCCTATGGATACTAAGACAATTAAGAACAAATGTTAGCAATGATTCCTAGCAAATATCTTCATGAAATATCGGTGTTATTACAACGAACAGATCAAGGAATGAGCAAAGTAGGCCCAATTAAAATACAGGGTTTTAGCTAGCAAATGTCAAGGAAAAAAAGCCATGTCGATTTCAAGCTGTTAGCCAAAATTTTTGTTTATTCCTTTAGATCTGACAAAGAGATCTCAAATTGCATACATTGTAATTAAAGTAACTGTGACTGTTTTGAACCTGACAAACTGACACCATTACTAATCAGAAAAGCAGATTTTCACAGAGACAGCTGCTATGACTGTTTCCAGGCTTGCATTTAACTGTTTAATTGGCTCATTCAGCAGAGAAGAATTTAAACAAAACTGTTTAAAAATGACTAAAGTGAAATCTTTAACTATTAGTTCAAACTGACATAGAACCCTAAGAATTAATAGTAATACCAAGATCTTACAACTCTCTTATTGGGTAAGACTTTACAATTTCACTCGACCTTAGACTGGAAAATCCTGCCCGAGGTCAAAGAACATTTCCATTGCCTGCTTCTCGGCCACCCCGATTCCATGGTGAGAGGGGTGGTAGAATTCTGGCAATTGTGTCTAGAGTTCCTGTTTTTCACTGCAGTACAAGGCAAAGTAACGTTCTACCCATCTTTGCAACATTTTATTTCTTGCAGTGATGACCACCTCTGCCTTTGTTTTCAACGGAGCTGTTTTCTTTGCTGAGGGACCTGTTACCTTTTTCTTCCCTTCATATGTGCCCCTAAGATACTCTGTGTCAAAAGATGTCTGCATATTCTGGCAAAGTTGCAACCAGTAGTTACTGGCCCACTGCCTGGCAGCCATTGAACTTCACCTAGCACATCTCTGAATGTGTTCAAGGTCTTCTCATTCAGACCACTCTTATAATTAACGAGAACTGACTGCTTAGATTCAGTGATTGGTTCCATCACAGTGATGTTTCCTCAAAATCCTCCAGTCATCTTTTCCTCACCTGTGTTTCCTATAGGTTAAGAATGGGTATTGAAGATGGCACCTTTAAGTATATTCCATTTCACTTTTGCACCCAGTATGAAAATATCAGAGTGCGCCTGTTCAATTGAGTCACAGAACTGTTGCTTCTTATTTGGATAGGTAGATGATTGACCTTGCTAAGAGATGGCATTTCTGCTTTGAATTAAAAATCTTCAAGAGTTGCATCCTAATCCTAGTGTTGAACAGGAAGTGAATTGTATCATGATCAGTACTATGGCAGCTGCATGTGTTGAGGATGATGTTGAGAGGGTCATATTTGGTAATGATCCAATCCAGCTGCTGTCAATACCATCGTCTTGGATGACTCCAGGACACGTGGTATGTTCTGAAAGAAAGTGTTAGTTACATAGTTACATAAAACTTGTGGTAGCACTAATGCTCAAGTAATCTTTTTCCATTTTCTTTTATCTTTCCCATGCCATAATGTCTGAGGCAAGAGGGCCACACTTCATAATACAAGGGCCACATTTCATGGTACATGCACACTCTTGTATTGAAACCATCCAGTAGGTAAAGATTAGGCATTCTGATAGGGCTCTTAGGCTTCTCATAGAACTGTTTTTTTGTCTCTGCATTGAACCATAGTGTTGTAGCATAGATACTTATGAGGTTAACTGACGCATTTGAATTGTGAGCTGGGTAGAGAAGACATATTCTGAACCACTTGTGTGTTTTTGTCAAAGTGGGGTCTACCGTTTGAGTGCAGTGAGTTCCGTCCTGTGTTGAGTTAATATTCTGAATTGAAACTGTAGGGTCCCCTCCTGAGCATATACCTGGACAAGAATTATGGAGCCCCAAGCTGTTTAAAGATCAGGGTACCTGCAATTTGGTCTAAAGGAATGCAAAAGCACTATTTTTGCACTAGGTTAGTTGCAGAAGTTGCTGGAACGACTACATTTTTACTTCATCTTTGGGCTTCAATTCGAATTTTAACTCCTTTAGCTTTTATATCTCCAGAGGTGTCCATAAAGCAGTGAAACTATTTGTGCATAGCTGGAAGTTGGTTCATGGGAGCCAGTATGTGCCCACAAGCCAGTATTGCATGTCTGGTGACCAAACCCCCTCTGAGATCTTCTTAAATGAATCTATATAATTTGCTTCAGCTAATCCCTGTGGGAGAAAATTTCACATTCTCAACACTCAATGCATAAAGAAATTGCTTCCAAATTCCTTATTTGCTTTGTTGCTGATGACCTTATATTGATGAAGTAAGTTTTGCTCTTTCCCGCAAGTGGAAATGCTATTTCTCTGTCTTCCTGTATTCTTTCATAATTTTGAATAGTTCAACCCCTTTAGTCTTTCTTTATCCGGGAAAAAAATTTTTTCCTATTGGCTTCAGCCTGACCATTCAGGAATATCCTATTAAATCTAGTTTTGTACCCTCACTAGTACCTTGATACCCTTTTTATAATAATATGACCAGTCATTGTTCCAAGTTTGATCTAACCAAGGTTCCAAATACATTTACCATAATTCTCTACTTTTCAATTCTTTGCTTCTAAAAATGAACTCAAGCACTTAGTTTGCTTTTGTTTTAGCCTTTTTGATCTACATTACAATTTTTAGTGATTTGTATATTTATATTGGCTTCCATTTCCTCCTCTATCCTATGTTGTTTCTTACTTTCCAAGTAACATGCAACCTTCTTATTTCTTACTCTTATCAGTATTGAAAATCATTTGCCATTTATATTCTCATTCTTCATGTTGTTGGATAGTGAGGAGCATTGTCAGGCGATGCAGCAGGACATAGGCTGGTAGCTTGGGCAGTTATATGGCAGATGGAATTCAATCCTGATAAATGTGAGGTGATGCATTTTGGGAGAAAGAATGTCGGGGGGAGGTATATGATAAAGGGTAGACCTATTAAGAGTATAGAAACACAGAGGGACCTGGGGGTGCAGGTGCACAAGTCTCTGAAGGTGGCAGAGCAGGTGGAGAAGGTTGTGAAGAAAGCATATGTATGCTAGCCTTTATAGGAAGGGGTATAGAGTACAAGATCTGGCCTTTAATGTTGCAGTTGTATAAAAACATGGTTAGATCTCATTTGGAATACTGCATCCAGTTCTGGTCACCTTACTACCGGAAGGACGACCTTCTGGAGAGAGTGCAGAGGAAGTTTGCCAGGATGCTGCCTAGTATGGAAGGTCTGAGTTACGAGGACAGGTTAGGCAAATGGGACTGTTTTCCTTAGAAAGACGTAGACTTAGAGGAGATCTCATAGAGGTGTACAAGATTATGAGGGGTATAGATAGAGTAAACAGGGCTAAGCTTTTCCTAGGATGGACTCGAATAGCATGAGGGGTCATGGGCTTATGGTGGGGGGTTAAGGTATAATTTGGATGCTAGAGGGAGTTTTTTCATACAGAGGGTGGTGGGGGTATGGAATGTGCTGCCAAGTAAAGTGGTGGAGGCAGGCACTCTGGAGTTATTTAAGAAATACTTAGTGGGCACATGAACAGAATGGGAATGGAGGGGTATAGAAAACTAATTTAAAATAGGGATCATGAGCCTTGGGAGTCCCTGGGAAGTGTGTGAATAGATGATGATATTGATGTACTTATCCTACAGGTGCTTTGGTCCACCTTGTTGTCTAACGAGGGGCATACACGCGATGGGTCGTGAGAGGGCTGCTCTTGGATTTTTTTTTGAGAGTATCCTAGTGCTTCATGTCGTTAGTGTACGCTTGACCTGGACCATTTGATGGCCAACATGACAGCTCAGCAACTATTGCTGTGCTGTGCAGATACATGGATTTGGGCCTGTAACTGCAGGAGTTTGTGCATTCTCTTCGTGCTTGTGTGGGTTTTCTCCGGGTGCTCCGGTTTCCTTCCGCATCCCAAAGATGTGCTCTTAGGCTAATTGGCAAATCAAATTCTCCCTAAATTGTCTCAAATTTGGTTTTTAATCATAGATCTATAAACATTGACAGGGATCGCGGGTAGAGATGGGAACATGGGTGGGTAGCGGTGTGGGCTCGTTGGGCCGAAGGGCCTGTTTCCCGTGGTGTTTTATTCTTTGTTCTTTGTTGTCTTGGAATTTGTTGCAACTCTGTTCAGCTTTGACTATCCCTTGCAATTTGCTCTAATTTGCAGATTTAGAGATTACAAATTGTGTTTTGATTCCAAAATTTAAATTGATACAAACCATGAACGATGGTGATATTGGCATTGATCCTTGTTGGACAACATTTTCTGCCTTTTCACTGCTCTGAATAGCTAGTCTTTATCCTATGCTCTAATCTTGCATTTCAGCCGACCAGATATCCATTCTGCTTCTTGTGTCCTGTCACTACATGCTGAGATCGTATGGTCTATTATGTTGCGTCTTATTAAATGACTTTTGGAAATCTAGATACATCACATCTGTTACATTATCCTGTTTACCTTCTCTTATCTCTTCAAAGAATACAATGAGATTGATTAAGTAAGATTTTGCTTTTTGAAATCCATGTTGACTATTCATCATTATTCTTGGTACCTAAATATTTTCTATTTCCCCTTTAATAAGCCTTCCATTATGTTTTCCTACTGCTGATAAGCTGACTGGCCTGTTGATTTCTGATTATTTTCTACTTTCTTGATTATAGGTGTAATGTTAGCTATTAGCTAAATTTTAGACAGTATATATTTTCTAACAACTACTTTGAATATCCAATTCATGAGTTCATGTTAATATTTTAGTACATCTTTTTTAATTTAGGACCTAAAATTTACTGCAGAAAATGTGATAAGTATAATTAAAGCAAGTTTGGTGTCTTTAAACTTTTAAAAAGTCAGGACTATTTTGGCTTAAGAGGTTAACAACAAAATAAATAGAGCTATAAAATAGTAATCCTCAACTAAAGAACTGGGGATGTGATGTCTGCTGTGCTTTTATGAACAAGGGCAGTCGGGGAAATGTTTGTTTTGGGACACAGCTAAATTATTCTAAAAGCATTCTGTGAAACCTGAAAGTTTGTAGATACCCCATTTAGTTAATCAGATCAAAAAGCAAAGTGTAAACAAAGAATAATTACATAAAAGCTGATTTGAGGATATTCAAATAGAATCCTGACGGTGCAGAAAGTGGCTATTTAGCCCATCAAGTCTGCAGTGACTGAACATTTTACCAACCTCCACCTTCTGTATCGCTTTATGCAATTACCTTGCCTAATCCTCCTAACCAATACACTTAGGACACAAAGGGACAATTTAGCACGGCCAATCCACCTAACCTGCACATGTTTGGATCTCAGCACCTGGAGAAAACCCATGTAGACATTGGAGGAACGTGCAAACTTCACACAATCACCAAGGCTGGAATTGAACCCAGATTCCTGGTGCTGCAAGGCAGCTGTACTCACCACTGTGTTACCATGCCGCCCATATTTGTCAATAAGTTCCGGAGATGGGTGAAGCACAGGGATTCTCTGGTTTCAATTTAACTGGATGTTTGCTGGGAGAGTTATTGCAGTTTGGACTTGGTGTGGTTTGCAGCCCATTGGCTATTTTCTCTCAAAGTAAATGACATATAGACCTGCATTCTAAGTAAATTAAAGAAGCAATATCATAATTGATTGTGTGGAAAGTGGGTGACACTTGATCTCAGTTTGAATGTTGAGAGAGAACTGATGCTGGAAGATTGCCTCGTTAAAACTAGTTTAAGGAATCTATAGTGGTCCTTTACAGAATCATATACCAAAGAAAGCAACAAGCAAATTAGCTTGCAAATATTGAAAAATAGGTAGAACAGGCCATTGAAACATGCACAGTCAAGAAAGAGTAAATTAAATATCTTAGAGTTGAGAATAACTAGAGCTGAGGAGAATTCTCCAAAGGACTATGGCATACTTATTGGTGGTCCTCCAGAGGTAAATAATTTTAAGATTGGTGGGTCCAAAGAGAGAATTCTTGGAAGGTAAAGAAGTAGTTGTTTGGTAATACAGAACTTGAGTATTGTTGAAAAAAGACACATGATGTCGAAGCTCTTTGTCGTACTTTCATCAGGATAGATTCACAAGAATATCAGTTATAAAAGGAACAGCAATTTATACTGCATGAGAGTGCTGATGTGTTGGCAAGTGGACTCTGGTACAGATGTTCTGGAAAATGCATGGGGAACAGTTAACTGCAGAGCTTTTGTTTAAATTTAAGCCAGGCAGGTCAACTGATAAAAAGCAATCCTGAGTACATAACATGTAATTATAAGCCACACTAATAAATTAATAATGCATGCTTTGTTTAAGTCTTTTGTACACATTGCTTTTGTTTTGAAAAACAGTGTCATAGTTCTGTTGGTTAAAATGAGGTGTTTGAATTTCTTTTTAAATGCTAACAATCCCTAACTGGATTGTAACATAATTTATTAAAGATGTGTCACAGTTTCTCTGCTTTCTCTTCCTTAAATTCTTTTATAATGCGTGGATACAGACCCAATTTATTTAGCCTCTCAACATAATCTCCCTACAGTGCAGAAGGAGGCCATTTGGCCCATTGAGTCTGCATCGACCACAATCACCCAGGCCCTATTCCCATAATTCCTCATTTTAATCCTTCTAATCCCCTGACACCAGAATCAATTTATCATGTTTAATCAACCTAACCCACACATCTTTGGACTGTGGAAGGAAACTGGAGCACCTGGAGGAAACACACACACACATGGAGAGAATGTGCAAACTCCACGTCGATAGTGACCCGAGGCTGGAATTGAACCTGGGTCTCTAGCGCTGTGAGGCAGCAGTGCTAACCCCTGTGCCACCGTGCTGCCCCTAACATAGCACAACCTATGCAATCCAGGGACTAATTTAGTGAATCTTAAATGTACCACTTCGAATGCAAATATATATGTTGTAACTTAGCTAAGTGCCAGATCCCCATCACTGACCCCCTTTATTGTGCACCAAAGAAAAAGGCCATTCTGTGGCTTAGAGTCAGGTAGTCTGTACCTCAGGACTAAACTTAACACTGGCCCAAGTAGATTACAGCATTATAACTCCCCATTGGCTGCTTTCCATTGGATGAATTTCCGCTGTCTCAGTAGGGCAGTTCATACTGCACAAGCCCGTGGATAGAACTATTGGGATGATCCTTTGTGGCCTTAGATGTCATCATAACAATATCTTTCCTTAAATATGGAGATCAAGCCCCACGTAGCATGAGACTAGAGGTTATTAAAAGGATGAAACTAAAGGGTCTGTATCTTAATGCAAGAAGCATTTGTAACAAAACAGATGAATAGAGAACGAACATAGAAATAAATATGTATGATTTGATAGGCATTACAGAAACATTGCTATGGGAGGATGTGGCTTGTGAACTGAATATTAAGGGGTACAGGACATTTAGAAACAAGGAAAAAATAAAGGGCGGTGCTGTTCGTTAATGATGATGTTAACACAATAGAGAAAGATTATCTAAGTTCAGGAAATCAGAATGTGGAGAAGAATCTAGATAAAGGCAAAAAGTCACTTCTGAGAGTCATGTATAGGCCCCCTAATAATAATCACAAGGTGAGGTAGACCATGAAGGAAGAAATAATGGGAGCTTGTTAGAGCGAAAATCATGGAAGATTTTAATCTACATATAGACAGCAAAAATTAAATGGGCAAAGATAATCTAGACAAGGAGTTCATAGAGCGTACCCAGCACAGTTTCTTATAATAGCCTTCTGGAGCCAACCAGAAAGCGGGTATAATAGGCTTGGTTTTGTATAACCAAAAAAAGTAATTAATGAGATTACTCATTGTTCGTTGGACTCAGCTTCAATTTCAAGGTCTTCTCTGCACCTTGGGAGCTAAAGCTCACCCTCACACACACTTTCATTTTCCCCACCACTCTTGCATGCTCTCATTCTCCCCACTCTTCGCACACACTGTCTTCCTCACCATTCCATGATTGTGCATCTTCAATTTTCTACAACATTCGAGATTAAATATTATCAGGTCCAGCAACCTGATCAATCTTCAGTGCTTCAAAAAAAGCTAAGACCGTTTATACATTTGCATTCAATATCTAGAGCATTTTAATCAGCATTGTTTCAGTTCAATAGTTAAAATGATTACTAAACGTTTGTACTTGCGTTTTGACCAGAACCTATGTGGCTTTTCTGGACACTAACAAAATTTATAAAGCTTTACCATTGAATATCATTGATCAGTTAGCTTTTTTCAGTGCATTTTTGGCATT
Organism: Sphyrna mokarran; assembly: GCA_024679065.1. Classification (NCBI taxonomy): domain Eukaryota; kingdom Metazoa; phylum Chordata; class Chondrichthyes; order Carcharhiniformes; family Carcharhinidae; genus Sphyrna; species Sphyrna mokarran. The sequence goes on from JAGIQG010000019.1 coordinate 28,544,007, forward strand.
CAGTTGTGGTTTTAGTTTACTTCAGCTGTCTCTGGTATCTATTTTTGCAATCTTACCCTTTTTTATACTTTGTGAATTATTTATTTTTGAGGTTATTTTCTTGACTATGTAAATAACTTTATTTTTCTTCTCTATAACTTATTTTCATCAAGCAGCACATCTCGATCTGTTTGAAACCTTTCTTTATACTTGAAAATTAAACCCATTCTTATAGCAGGTACAATAAATTGTTTGCAGCAATAATTTTCACAATGAAATATGATACAATTGATTGATATGAATAGTGTTGTCAGGACATAGAATGGTTCTCATTGAAAACTGTGGCAGGAATAGAATCCATCATACATTTCATAGTTGAAATTTTAAAAAGAGAAGTATGGGAAAAAGGACAATGTGGATGGTTCTTTCTGGGAACTATGCAGTGACAATGTTGGACCAAATAATTTCCTTCTATGCTGCAAAATTCTGTTGTTCTCACATAGAAGTTGAATATCATCTCAGGATTAATGCTACTGATTAAGTCTGTTACTTCCCAACATGTTACATAAGGAAGAAATTCTTGCCTGAACCATCAACTATTTTCTCCTGCCATTCTATCTACTGAATAATGTAATACATCCTAATTTCTGACCAATTATCATTGTTACAGATTGATTATAGATATTGTGATTGTGCTTTAAATTAAATAAATGAATGACAAAACTTCTGAAGTCTAAAGAAATCTCTATATTTTTGGAGAATTCTAACTTTGCATGATGAAAGTCTTGATTTTTAAGTTGGGAATCCAAAAGAGGTTGTTGCTCTGGTGCTAAGATTCCATAATAAAGGCTACTTGATTCACTCTTGCTTTCAATAACATAACAGAAGAAAGGACATTCATCAAAAAGCAGAATATATTGTTCTTTCTGAGGGAATACAGGCTTAAAGTGCACTGATTTGGCTTTGCCTCAATGGTACAGTGAGGGACTGAACTGTAGCATGTGTGCTTCTTTTCCCTGGTGAGCTGGTGATGCACTCCTGTATGCCACATCCCACTACAATAGCTGCTGCTCCTTCAACATGGTCAGTAGCCAACTTTATCATAATGCCAAGTGGCACCAGTCTGGTTTGGGAAGAGTTAAGGGCCGGAGGAGGGGGAGTGGAGGAAATTAAATGGCTGCAATTCTAATTCGTGCCCCCTGGGGCTGGATTTTCATGTGTGCCATATCCACATGACAGTCATTTGGGTTCGCACTTTCTCAGATTCGAAATCCCGAATGCTGGGTACTAACCGCTGCTGCATGTATGAAAACTACAACTCCCTTTGGACACCACAGACTGGGTCTCACCTGATTGTATGTTGCCACTCCTCACTGTGCAGACACACAGTGCCACATACTGCATGGATAATGTAGTTTGGACTAGTGATTGTATTGGGAAAGAACTACCCCCTTCTCTGTGATTGACTCAGCAAAATGATTGACATGTACATTCTGAAAGGATCAGTATCTTGATTGGTTGTGAGAGATTTTGATCATTTTGGGGGCTCTTAGTCCTGTGCCTAGACATGGAATGTTATATTGTAAATATATAATGATTGCACAGTGAAGGTAGCCTTGGAAAGCAGCAAACATTACATTATGTTTTGTATTCAGTATGAAGGAAACAGGAATAGATGTGAGACTATGTTTTTAAACTTAATTAAGGACAATTGTAAGGGCATGAAAGCAATGTGACTGAAGTGAATCGGCAAATTAAGATACAGGAAAGATCAATAGAGACACAGTCGCAACATTTAAAGGAATATTTCAGAATGCACAAAATAGATACATTCCAATGAATAAGAAAAAGTCCAAGGGATGGGCCCATCATTCATGGTTAACAAGAGCCGTTGAAGATAGTAGCAAACTTGAGAAAAAGCATATAATTGTGTAAAGATAAGTGGAAGGTCAAAAGGTTGGACAGAACATAATGAACATCAAAGGCTGACTAAGATTAATAAAAAGGGAAAAATTAAGAGTATGAGAGAAAGATGGCCTGAAACATAACAAATAGTAAGAGTTTCCATAAGTATATTAAAAACTGGTTAAAAAATTACAAACCTTAAGGGCAGTGCCAATAGTGAATCTAGTAATTCCAATTAAGAGTTGGAATTGTGCTAGTAAGGGAGTACAATTTTATGAATCCAGTAGGGAGTAGTCTCAGAAGAGATTGAACCACCAGCAGATGAATAGTCATTGTAACCAGTGTGAGGGCATTCAGAGACTAGACCTTTGAAAGTAAAGAGTTGAAATCTTCTGAAAGGGGAAATAGAGTTAACAAGACTTTATGACTGTCCAGTAGTCACTGTCATTTGACTGGATTGCTGAAAAATCCATGGACATGTCTTGGTCATATTTGCAATTTAACATGTGGAATGGTGTGTTTGGCCACAATTTGCTTGTTATTTCATATTTGCCTCATGTTAATTCTGAATGTTAGAGTATAACATAGATATTATAGATTGTTTTATTTTTCACACTTTATATAATAAGGTGTGTACTGTTTGTTTGAAACAAATCGTGTGGCTTCATTCTTCTAGTGGGTAACGGCAGTTTCAAACTTTGTCTACTTTAAATTAAAAAATCAGTGCATGTATAATATATATATATCCCTCTTGTTTCTCTGTTTTGCATTCCTGTTTATAATTCTAACTTTTAGGTTATATTACATCTCCTTGGTCTTCTATCAAAATGTATGTTTTTGCACTTTTATCTGAATTTTATCTACCACGTTAGATTAGTGGTATCAGTAGACTGTTAATCCAGAATCTTAGCTCATGTTCTGAGATCTGCATTCAAATCCTGCCACAACAGATGGTGGATTTAAAAATTGTTTCTGTAGTGTAGTGATTATCATGTTGGTCTCACGCGAAAAGTGCCCACATTTCACCAGCCTGTTTGGACTTTTCAAATCTATCACTATCGTCTTATGTTGCTAAGCTTAGTGTTGTATTAACATTTGAAATGTGCCCTATACACCCAAATTATAACATATATCAAGAAAAGCAGTAATCTTGGTACTGACTCCAGGGGAATACTATGGTTATATCTTCTTCCAGTCTGAAAAGCAACCATTGACCAGGATTCTATTTCTTCTAGCCGAGCTAATTTTTACATTCATGCTGCTGCTGTCCCATTTTGAGAGGACTTCATTTTTGCTGGCTGCTTATTATATGGCACCATAACAGCTGAAAAACTCAATCAAGTTAAACACAATTTATCTTTAATAATTTTATGTTGGATTTCCTTAATTAGAGCACTTCTGTGCAAGCAAATATTAATTTTGTCCCCAGTTATTACTTCTAAAAGTTTTCCCAGCACTGTACCCTTTTTTGAACACGGGTGTACCATTTGCAATTCACTGGTCCTCTAGCAATGTGCCAATAGCTAAGGAGGATTGGAAGATTATGTTGGAATTAAACTGCTTCAAAAATGTCATAAATGTAACATGAACTTTTGAAAGTATAGATATTACAAATTCTATAATCCTTGACAGGATTGCAAATAAAAATTGATCACTGACTGAAGCAATACAAATTCTTAAAAATATGACATTTCAGTGATCCATCAACCATAAGATAAAAATATATTTCAATTTGTCCATTTTGGTTTAAAACAAGAGGAAGCAATTGGAAATGTGAAAATACTTTTCTTTCCATTTGAAAGTATAATCAGCTGTTAAGAATACAGAGTGCATTTCACTTAGGTCAATTTTACTAGAAAGCTTTCAAAAACAGCAATATTGAAGTCATTAAAGGAGTTACAATTGTGGAACCAAAAGGGAAAAAGATAAAAGCATAGCTTTTGAAGTAGTGAGCCAGAGGAAATGGAAGTACTGACTTTTGGGGGAAGATGATAGATAGGGGAGACATAATCACCACAAGTGGGGAAAGGAAGGAGAGGGAAGACTGGAGCAATAGCAGTTGAGAGAAGTGAGACCAAAATAGAGAGAAGCAAGAGATGTCTATCAGATTTTTTTTTAAAGGAGCTAATGGAAGACAGACCAAGATAAAGAAAACCTAATTGAAGAAAAATTGGGCCATTCCTCCCATATCTTCAGCAACATTCAACACTGGCCTCTGTGCTAACGGTCTGCAAGTGTACTTTTCAACATAGGCCTGGCTTACACATATCAAGTTTAAGCCACCATCTCCTACCTGAAAGTTTACTGCCTTTACAGTACCACACAGAATTGATCTTGCCCTAAACTTTCTCGTTCATTGCCAATGTTAGTGGGACAGGTCCGATTTTGGACTAGAAAGACTCAATATTATCTTGAGCAAAGCATACGGTCCTCCACAGCTGGCATTATGATAACATCCGAACAATTAAAACCCTTTCAGATAAGAAAGGACGAATTAAGTTTATTATTATGGGGAGCATGGGTAGTCATTCCCACTTCTGCTGGAAAGTTATTGTTACAAGAATTATATTGTGTCCTTCTTTATATGAGAACGATGAAGATGGTTGCATGGACTTACGTGTGGTGGCCCAGGATAGAACCAACATTGCCAGTGAGTAATGTAGCTAAAATTGTTGTCTGTAGCCTTAATGCACATTAATAAGGTAAGTAACTATGTACAAAATGTGATATAAAGGCCACCATACACCATAACTCAGTACGCCTAATTGGCAAAGAAAACCCAAGCTCAGTTCTAAGATGTGCATGCTTCAGCCCAATTGGCCAAAGGGATCCCAAATTCTTCCAAGAGCTTGCACCTAAGGGGGCATGCTGCCACATCCATTCCCTTTAAGTGGTCAGAGCAGTTATGGGTGCTATTATACATTGCTTTTGTGGGCCTATTCATGGGTACCATGTTCCTGCTCATAAGAGATGTGCAGTCCAAATTGGACATGCATGAAATGAAGCCTAAAATCTCATCAGCAAAGGTTGAGAAATTGCAACAAACAGTCACCAACTATAGATTGGCTGAGGTCTAATATTTGATAATGGGACTGTTTTAACTGGTGAAGAATTCCAGCATTTCATGGGAACCAACAGATTTCAATATATTCGAGCTGTACCTTACCATTCTGCTTCAAATGGACTGGCTGACAGAGCTATTCAAACATTCAAAGCCACCATGAAGAAACAGTAATCAGTCTCTCTACAAACCAAACTGGCCCATTTCCTCATCATCCATGTAGAACAACCCATGTCACCACAGGTCTTACACTTGCCTAATTACCAATGGGAAAAAAGTATTAGAATAAGGTTGGACCTCCTTTTTCTGAATTTGATGGGGAGGATGGAAGAAAAACAGAATGCACAGAAGAAGCATCACGATTTGACAAAAGTGGAGAGGGTGCTTGACACGTATGACTTGGTATATGTAAAAAAATTATGATGCTAGTCCAAATTGGACCTCTGGAACAGCTATGGCCAGAACAGGCTCAATGTCGTATGACATAATTGTCCACCTGGATCTTGTGAAGTGGAGAGAAGTGCACACAGAAAAAATGCAGCAGTTTACCCCTATTATGCTTACCAGATATTGCCACATGATGAAAATAATGCCACAGCAAATTACCCAAAGAAGAGCCAAATGTTCCAGTGAGAACTGGAGAAGTTATCTGCACTGACACACGTTCACAAGTCAAAAGTCTACCCAATGAGATTCAAACCAAAGTTACCTGTACGGCCAGAGCACCTGCTAATGAATTACACCATTCACAAAAGATCAGGAGTCCCCGGATCGATTTATCTTGTAAGAGATTGTGTTTGAGATCTGTTTGTTGTATAATATTGTAAATAGTTTGGTTGTTATTGAAATGTGTAAATCATGAACTTAAAGAAGGAGGAATGTGGTAGTGTGCCCGTTTTAAGGTGCAAGCTCATGAAGGGTCATTTGATCCATTCAGCATTCAGGCCAGAGTGTGCAAATCCTGGAGCTGAGTGTGGATTTTCCTTGCCAGTTCAGAATATGGAGTTGTGGAGTACAGTAGCCTTTGTAATCATGTTCTGTTCATCACTACTTCATTTAATAAACTGTTCATTTGTTAATCTACTTGATTATCACCCATCTTTGCAAGATACTGCAATGCTATTTGTGATTGGACTACTAAAAAGTTTTTTTTTGTGCTGCTAAGGAAGTTCTTGCATCTGTGATATATTGTCAGAGCCTATGGATGGGATTTTATGGTCTTACCCATCCCGAGGTCAATGGACCTTTCCAAGGTCTGACCTTCACTTGCTCCGATTCCCAGGGTGGGCGGAATGGGAAAATTCCAGCCTTTGACTAAAGTGAGAGATGCTTTCTGTTGCTGAATTATGTATTTCGAATGCAAGCTAATATTACCGATTCCTTTATAAAGAAATCAATTCAAGAAAACAAATTGCAAATAGTTAAGTAACCATTTTAACAGTCAGGTTTAATGGCTAAAATAATTACTGCAAATTTTTTAATGGTTTGCAAATAGTTATTCATAGAAGAAAGTTATTTTAAATATATTAGTGGTCTGGATCTTCCAAACAAAAAGCAGTCATCATTAGATTGCCTCTCAACTTGAACTTTTCCTCACATAGAGACTGCTCTGCATTTCTTGCCAGATCTTTTGAGTTCAGCTGCTCCAGAAATGCAGGGCGCAGCAGCCATTGGAGAATTTCGATGCAGCAAATGCAGGACATGTCTCCTTTTTGTGGCATTAGCTGCCATGTGATGGGTTTAAATGAATACTGTGAATGTTAGTGAATGGGTGAATGTATGAATCTGTGAAAAGACAGATATATGAGGTACATTTCTAGGGTGAGGTAAGTGGGTAGAATTGCAGGTGAGTGAGAAGGCAGGTGGATGGGAAGTAGTTTGCTTAGTAAGAGTAGTCAGACTGGAAACTAGTTAGACCTAGCCGGGGTGTAGTTGGGTCAAGTCTGGGCCTGCGGGGGTAATCGGGCAGTTCAGGGTGAATACTTTGGAGGATTGAGAGCGTAGACTGGTGGATCAGTGTGAGTAACTTAGGGAGCCAGTTCTTTAGCTACCCAGGTGTTAAACTAGGATTTTTCTGTCTAATATTTTCTGAATAACTATTCAGGTAAATTTCACAGAATTGTGACATCCTCAGACAGTCCAGAGGAAAAGGAGAATTGCCCACAGGAAGCTCAAATTCCTGGGCAATTCCCATGGAGGTCAGTACAATGAGCATTCTCTAGGCGTCCTAGTCTAGGCTTCTAGACAAGAAATCATTGCCCATTAGTGTATGCTTGAAACCATGACCCTTGGATTAAGCATACTATTATCTATCAATGGAGCTGGTCAGTCTGTGTAGAATTCCCTATACAAAGCCTCTCCAACCCTCTGTCCCAGTGAGACAATCTGTGCATGCGCTAGTGGCTGCAGTGGGAAAGTGTGCTTTCTTAACTGTTCCCAATGCATCTCCAGTTGGCAGCAGGAAGTGCTACTGGAATCCCCTAAAACACTTAAGAAGAGGAAATCCAGTCAGCCCACTTGTCAGTGTTTATGGTCAAAAAGACCACATATAACTCCACCATTTGCTATTAGGCAATAAATGGAAAGGTAAGTTTGAAATTATTTAAAAAAATAATCAATTTCAAAATATTAGAAAATAAAGCAATGATTCCTCCCTTTTGAAATGATTACAAATGTAACGGTATAATTTTAGAATTACTGTAAAAGGTATCCATGAAATGCCAAAATCAAAACTTCTGCATGAATAGAACCCACTGGTTGGAGTCATATACTTCCCTCATCTACTGAAAATAAATCATATATTCCTTTCAATCTTTTGATCACTTAAAATAAATGACAATTGGGTGTACCCACACTTTGCTTTTAAAATCTATACTCCATTGAACTTTCAATGCAGCTACTTGCTTTCTCATGTCTTATGCTTTTATTCAAGACCAATGTTGAATTGTCAGCTGTTTTTGATACTTAGCTAATATCAGTCTTCCAGGTTGTTAAGTAAGCAATTCGGTAGAGCCATTGGAAACAGCTGAGGTGTACATGTACTGAAACCAGGAAAATCAAACGCTACTTTTATCTGCCAAATTTAAATTCTCTGTATACATTAGGATGAGATTATCTTATTGGATTGATGAGCTGGAATTTCTAAATAGATGCTGCAAAACAATTTTTGTTCATATCTTCAAAGAAATAATTCTAGTTTAAGGAAATTTGCTTTGAAACTTCCTTTTTTATTATTTCGAGAACTGAGTCTCTATTTTGAAGATAGTTAAACTGTTATTTCCCGAGATCTTCTTTTCTGAAGTTTAAAGTGCCAAACAATTTTGCTATGAAAAGCCTTGCAATTAAAACAACCTCTATTCCAAGTGGGAGGCTAGTTGCAATGTTTTATGCTCTAAAAGGACTTTTCAGATTTTCTTGTGCCTAAGTACAGTCCTGAGTCACTTTCCATGTTCTGTTCAAACTTTACAGCACAGCAGTATAGCATTCATATCCTGCTCCCGGGCACTCAGTTTGGGCTCTGCCAGTCACTCAGATCCTGATCTCAATATAACTTCAGATCAAACATAGGCAAGCTAGTTGAATGCCAGAGCCGAGGTGAGAGTGACTTTCCATGACATCAAGATAACATTTGACCAGTATAGCACCAAGGAGCCCTAGCAAAACTGGAGTCAATGCGAAGCGGGAGAAATTCCCCCTGGTTGGAGTCATACCTTGCATAAAGGAAGATGGTTATGGTGTCTAGAAGTCAATCATCTCAGCTATGGGACATCACTGCAAGAGTTTCACAAGATAAAGTCCTATCCCCAACCATCTTCAACAACATCATCAATCATTTTCCTTCTGTTATAAGGTCAGAAGTGGAGATGTCTTCTGATGACTACACAATACTCAACACCATTTGTGACTCCAAGGTACTGAAGTTGTCCATGTTTAAAAGCAGCAAGACCTGGACATATCCAGACTTGGCCTGACAAGTGGCAAGTAACATTTGTGCCACACAAGTACCAGTCTATGATCATCTCGAACAAGAGAGGATCTAAATATTACCCCATGATATTCAATGCCTTTACCATTTCTAAATCCCTCACTTTTTATTTGTTCGTGGGATGTGGCATCACTGGCTAGGCCAGCATTTATTGCCCATACCTGAGAGTATTTAAGAGTCAACCACATTGCTGTGGATCTGGAGTCATATGTAGGTCAGACCAGATTAGGACAACAGATTTCCTTCCCTAAAGGACGTTAGTGAACGAAATGGATTTTTAAGACAATCGACAGTGGGTTTCATGTCACCATTAAACTTTTAATTCCAGATTTTTCATTAAATTCAAATTTCACCATCTGCTGTGGTAGGATTTTAACACGATTCCCCAGAGCAATACCCTGGATCTCTGGATTATTAGTCCAGCAACAATACAACCACAGCGCTGCCTCCCCTTGCCAATCAATATCCTGAGGATTACCATTGATCACAAACTGAACCAGACCAGCCGTATAAATACTGTGGCTACCAGAGCAAGTCAAAGACTAGAAATCTTGCCACAAGTAACTAACTCACCCCTTGACTCCCCAAAGCTAGTCCAGTATCTACAAGGCACAAGTTAGGAATGTTATAGAACACTATTCAATTGCCTGATGATTGCAGCTCCAATAACATTTGATACCATCCAGGACAAAGTAGCCCATTTGATTGCTATATCTTTCACACACATTCAATCACTCCACTACTGAAGGACAATGGCAGCCATGTGTACCATCTGCAAAATGCACTGTAGGAACATACCAATGTTCCTTAGATAGCTCCTTCTAAACTCTCAACCACTACCATATAACAGGACAACAACAGCAGATACTCGGAATCCACCATCACTTGGGAGTTCCACTCCAAGTCACTCATCATCCTAATTTGGAAATTTGTCACATTTCTTCAAAATCTTGGAATTCCATTTCTAATAATACTGGGTGCACCTACACCTCAGGGACCTCAGCAGTTCAAGAAGGCAGCTCACCATCTCGTTTTAAAGGGCAACTAGGGATTGGCAATAAATGTTGATCTAGCCAACAAGACCCATATCCCATAAATGAATAAAAACAAATTTATCTGAAATCGATTGCACTTAGAACTGTGGAACATCACAAACATCAATTTCTAGGGAGAGGTCATTTAAATTCACTTGTCTATATTCCAAAAAAAAAACTGTAATATTTTGATTTTATATCATTTTATATCTGAGATGCAGCGATTCTAAACTCGTTGGACTTTTTCCACAATTACTTTCTAAGATGAAAAAGTAGAAAAGCAGCAATTTAGTATAAGTTTAGAATTAATTGCCTTGCTGCAAGAATTGGTGTTGGATGACATCCTGGGGGAAATAGAAAATATGGTTTAGCATATTGGTGATATGCTGGAATCATGAGATTCCAATTAATCTAATCTTTCAATTAGATTGAGCTAATATCTGTTTGATGAAAACAATCTGATCTTTAAAGATTTGGTGCCTAATTACAATTATATGAAACTTTGTGTAGAAAATGTCTTCTAGGATGTTTGTTGATGCCCCATTTAATTTATATTTTAAATTAAAGGTCAATTTTAATGTAAATTAATTTAATAATGCAGAGCTTTATGAGGAAGCACAAATACTGCTAATTCTGTATTATTAGCTGGGAAATTGCTGAAGTTACATAGTTGCAAATATAAATATGTATTTCTTGAAGTCAAGACAAAAATTCAATTCAAAGCTTTTCAATCACTGTCATGATATTGGAAGATTAATTGAAAGTAAAATCCCCATCCATTTATTTCTTTTGATTTCTTTGAAGAAAACATTAAATTAGCACACGACTACAGAATTTCAGATTCTGTTATTTTCCATATTTAGCTCTTTACTTAAGAGATGCATACGTTATTTTGCCCTTATGAACAAAAAGTTAATAAATAATAGGAAACAGGTCTATGCCTAGTTTGCTATCAGATGAGATGCTAACATTGTAGGAATCATCAGGTGAAGGCATGTAATCTTCAAATGGAAGGTTTCTGTTGCAGACCCCTAGCTGTCGATGTTACAGCAGTGTCATGGCTTTTGGGAAGTTATCCAGCTGTGTTTAAAAACTCAAAGGAAACATGCAGGGAAACCCAAAAGAGATTTTATTTTGTTTTTGTCTTCCTTTTTTTCCTGTTTTCATTACCAACAACATTTACTTAATTTCTATGGATGAACTTCTGAATCAAACACTGTGCTATAGATTTTGAAGTAAAAATAATGATGAGACTAACAAAGCTTTCAATTATTAAAGTGTAAATTATTATTGACGTATTAGGTTTTATTACTGACAGATAACGTCCCTAGCACTGAAAGCATAGAGTCTCATTCTTGCAGATTTTAGTTACTTTTGGAGGTTTAAAGAAAACTTTTTTTTATTTCTGTCCCTCAAATGCCTTTTTCACCATCTGTATTTCATTTGTGTTTTGGGGTGGGGTGGAGTGACAGTTTTCCAATATACTATGTTCTCTTATACAAAGTGCACTGGGAGATCAGGCACATGTGCAGTAGAGCACTCTAGCAGTCAGCAGCTGGCTTCAATAATGGACTCCATCCATTCCCCTTACTGGCAAGAATCACTCTTTGCCTCATTTTCTTTTTCATTCTAAGTATGGGAAGATTTTATTTTTTTCTGTCGCTGAAAAACCGGGTCTGAAACTTTCGCACTTTCAAACTCATTTGGCATTTAGAATATTTTGGTAAGATCACCCCCTTGGTCTTGACTTCTTAAGTACACTATTGCTGTATAGTGATTGATGAATAATCCTTTTTAACTACACTTACTATGTAGGTCAAACCTCACTTTCTGTCATCTGAAAATATATTTTGCTGAATTAAAATGTGGACTTGCAAGTTGGCTACAGTTCTGGAAACTTACAACAGGAATTACAACAGCTCAACCCTCATTCTTGTGGAATCTCATGCTTATATGGACTTATTACAATGAATGAAAGAGAGCAGCAGACTTTTGATTTGAATTGATTAATTATTATCCCATGTATTAGTATACAGTGGAACGTATTGTTTCTTGCACGGACAAGGCAAACCATTCATAGAGAAGGAAATGAGAGATTGCAGAATGTAGTGTTACAGTCATAGCTAAGGTGTAGAGAAAGATCAACTTAATAATCAATCAAGGCAGGTCCATTCAAAAGTCTGATGACAACAGGAAAGAAGTTGCTGCTAAGTCGGTTGGTACATGATCTCAGACTTCTGTATCTTTTTCCCGACGGAGGAAGGTGAAAGAGAGTATGTCCGGAGTGTATGGGGTCCTTGATTATGCTGGCTTCTTTTCCAAGGCAGTGGGAAATGTAGACAGTTTCAATGGATGGGAGGCTGGTTTGCAAGATGGATTGGGCTTCATTCATGACCCTTTGTAGTTTAGTGTGGTCTTGGGCAAAGCAGGAGCCATACAAGTTGTGACACAACTAGGAAGAATGCTTTCTATGATGCATCTGTAGAAGTTGGTGAGAATTAAAGTGGACGTTGCCAAATTTCCTTAGTTTCCTGAGAAAGTAGAGACATTAGTAGGCTTTCTTAACTATAGTGTTTGCATGGAGGGACCAGGATAATTTATTCTAAAAACTTGAAGGTTTCGACCATTTTTACTTTGTCTGCATTGATGTGGATAATGGCATACCCTCCACTATGCTTCCTGAAGTTGATGACTATCCTCTTTGTTTTGTTGACATTGAGGAAAAGATTATTGTTTGAGATCCAACCACAATGATGGTGTCATCAGTAAATTTGAAAATCGAATTGGAGAGGAATTTGGCCGTACAGTCACAGATATATAAGAAATATAGTAAGGGGCTGAGGACACAGCCTTGCGGAGCACTAGTGTTGAGGATGATTGTAGAGATGGTGTTGTTGCTTATCCTTACTGACTGCAGTCTGAGGGTTAGGAAGTCTAGAATCCAATTGCAGAGGGAGAAGCTGAAGTTTGGAGATCAGAGGAATAATGGTGGTGAAGGCTGAGTTGTAAGCTATTAATAGGTGTCTGACATAGGTATCTTTGTTATCTTTGTTATCTTTGTGTTCCTGGGTTGAGGGATAGGGCCAAGGGGATGGCGCTGCTGTGGACCTGTTGTGGTGATAGATGAATTGTAGTGGATCCAGGCAGTCTGGTAGACAGGAATTGATCTGTGCCGTGACTAACCTTTCAAAGCACTTCACATGATGACAGTCTGTCTCTCCAATCTGCACTTACGGAAAGCCACTGAAACTTGTTACAATGGCCACCATCTAAATGGATTTTGACCAGAGGTATAGAAATTGATTGTTAACCAGAAACTGACTCATCCATTGGGAAACACCATTTGACCAATGTGCCTTTGACCTTTGGAAAATTTTTAATGTTACATTCCTGAACAGCGGTCTGTCATTAAAATCCAGCCTGTCAACATCAAAGCAAGATACCAGGCTAACAACAACAAAGCCTGCCTTAAGTCTAAAGTTCCATGAAGCCTGTTCTCTGCAATATTCCTACCACTGCCTGGAAAGCAGACCAAGTCTCAGATTCCCAACATCATCTTGCTCATTATCACCAACTTTAAAGGATTCAGCAACTCCTGCTTTCAGTTAACTTTGTCTGAATTTAGACTCCTAAGCAAAAGACTCTTCACTGGACTCTGACATTCAAGTGAATTCATATCCTTATCTTGTTTTTGTGGTTTTAAGTTGTTCGTAGTTGTAAAATTAATTCTTTCCCGTCTCGTCCTTGTGTGCATCTGTTGTTGTAGTGGCCATCTCCTGGTTTGTATATGTGAATAAATAATACAACAATATTTTTGATATCACCTAAAGGAAGTTTGCTGTGAATCACTTTAAAAATTTACTTCACAAACAGGAAAACACGACACAGCCAATTTCAAAAATTAAAACATTTCTACTTGCATACATATGGCGAAGAAAATGCAGCAATTCAATTTGCTATCTTCCCTGTCCATAACAAGGAGTGGGAAGAGGCTACCTCGTCCTTTGAGCCTGTTGAACGATTCAATATGGCTGATCTGTTGCGGTCTTAATTCTATTTTCCAGTCATAATTTTTGATCGACAAGGGAGTTAAAAGTTATCTTACTTATCCTTTAATACATTGTGACTCAACCTGCACTACTCTCTATGGAAGGGAATTTCAAAGACAAACAGGTATCATAGGAACAGGAGTAAGCCATCTAGCCCTTCGAGATTGCCCGGCCATTCAGTAAGATCATCTGAAATGGATCAGTTCCACTTTCCCACCTGCTCCCCATTATCCTTATTTCCCTTGTCTATCAGAAATCTATCTACTCGTAACTTAAACATATTCAACGAGGTAGCTTCCACCACTTCAATGGGCAGAGAATTCCAGAGATTCACCACCCTTTGAGTGAAGAAGTTCCTCCTCAACTCTGTTCTAAACTGCCCCCCCCACCCCCAGATCTTATTTTGAGGCTGTGTCCTCTAGTTCTGGTTTCCTTTTTAAGCAGAAAGAATCTCTCTACCTCTACCCTATCTAGCCACTTCATTATCTTCTAAGTCTCTATAAGATCCCGTCTCAGCCTTCTAAACTCCAATGAGTACAGGCCCAATCTACTCATAAGCTAACCCTCTCATCTCCAATATCAGTCTGGTGAATCTTCTCTATACTCCCTCCAAGGCCAGTGTATCTTTTCGCAAATAAGGGGACCAAAACTGCACACAGTACTCCAGTTATAGCCTCACCAGTGCCTTGTACAGTTGCAGCAAGACCTCCCTGCTTTTATATTCTATCCCCCTCGCTATAAAGGCCAACATTCCATTTGCCATTTTGATCACCCGCTGCAGCTGCAGACTGAGTTTTTGCAATTTGTGCACAAGGATCCCCAGGTTCCTCTGCACAGTAGCATGTTTGTAATGTTTGGGCCCCTGCTATTTGTAATTTTTATAAATGATCTGGATGAGGGTATTGAGGGATGGATCAGTAAATTTGCAGATGACACTAAAGTCGGTGGAGTGGTAGATAGTGAAGAGGGGTGTTATAGTTTACAGAGTGACTTGGACAAGTTGCAGAGCTGGGCCGAGAGGTGGCAAATGGAGTTTAATGTGGAAAAGTGTGAGGTAATGCACTTTGGCAGGAACAATAAATGTGTAGAGTATAGGGCTAATGGTAGGGCTCTTAATAGTGTTGAGGAACAGAAGGATCTTGGTGTATGTGTCAATAGATCCCTGAAAGTAGGCAGTCAAGTGGATAAAGTTGTTAAGAAGGCTTATGGAGTCTTAGCTTTTATTGGTAGGGGGATTGAATTTAGGAGCCGCAGCATCATGTTGCAACTGTACAAAACTCTAGTGCGGCCGCACTTGGAGTATTGTGTGCAGTTCTGGTCCCCACATTATAAGAAAGATGTGGAGGCATTGGAGAGGGTACAGAGGAGGTTTACCAGGATGTTGCCTGGTATGGAGGGCAGGTCCTATGAAGAGAGGTTGAAGGATTTGAGGTTGTTTTCGTTAGAAAGGAGGCGGCTAAGAGGGGATCTTATTGAAGCATATAAGATGATTAGAGGTTTAGATAGGGTGGACAGTGATAGCCTTTTTCCTAGGATGGAGAAAGCTAGCACGAGGGGACACAGCTTTAAATTAAGGGGTATGAGTTATAGGACGGATATCAGAGGTAGGTTCTTTACTCAAAGAGTGATTAGGGAGTGGAATGCCCTGCCTGCAGCTGTTGTAGATGCGCCAAGTTTGGTGGCGTTTAAGAGGTTAATTGATAAGTATATGGAAGAGAAGGGAATGGTTTAGTTTGGAGGGGCATTGCTTTTTATTTTGGTCGGCACAACATCGAAGGCCGAAGGGCCTGTTCTGTCCTGTAATGTTCTATGTTCTATGTTGCAGCTTTTCACCATTTAAATAATATTCCATCCTACTATTATTTCTTCCAAAGAGGATAACATCACATTTGCTAACGTTATACTCCATCTACCAGGTCCTCACCCACTCACTCAGCCCATCCAAATCTCTCTGCAGACTTTCCACGTCCTCCATACAATTCGCTTTTCCACTCATCTTCGTGTCATCAGCAAATTTTGCTACCCCACGCTCAGCCTCCTCCTCCAGATTGTCTATGTATATAGTAAACAGTTGAGGCCCAAGCACCGATCCCTGAAATCTCAGAGAGACTTTCCTCATCTATGTCCTAATTTTTAATTATGCCCTTTAATTCTAAATTTCCCATTTAGACAGTTCCTCTCAATATCAACCCTGTCATACCCACTCCTATGTTTCAATAAGAACACCTCTAACTCTTTTAAATAAGTACAGACTGAACCTGCTCACCCATTCTTTATAAGGTAATCCTTCCACCTAAGATTTCAGCATCGTGAATCTTTTCTAAACTATTTCAATGCAAATATATCTTTCCTTAAGAAAGGAAATTAGAACTTTACACAATATTACAAGTATAGTCTCCCAATGTCCTCTACTTCATACACTTCGTTTCCCTTGTAGTATAGGTCAACATTCTGTTTGTCTTCCAGATTACTTGCTATACCTGCATGCTAACCTTTTGTGATACACATATAAAAGTGCCTAGATCCATGAGTACTGCAGCGTGCTGCAGGATCTCTTTCAGTTAACACTGCTTTTCTATACATGCTGCCAAAATGAGCGACCTTAAAATTTCCTACATTATACTCCTATCTGTCAAATTTTTGTCCATTCACTTAATCTATTATATCATTTTGTAGACTCTTTGTATGCTCTTTTCAACTTGCTTTTCTCCTCATCTTTGAATCTTCAGCAAATTTGATTACAATCATCCAAGTCATTAATATAGATTGGAAATTATTGAGGCACCAGTACTGATCCCAGTGGCACTCCACTAGTTATAGTTTGTCAATCTGAAAATGACCCATTTATCTCAACTCTCAAGTCTTTACCCTTTCTAATATATCACACCGTCCCTTCCCCCTCCTAATACCCATGAACTCTTATACTCTGCAAGTAATCTTTAATGTAATACCTTATTGAGTGCTTTTTGGAAACTCAGATACACTATCTACTGGTTCCTGTTTATCCATCTACTTGTTACAGTAGAATTCTAATAAATTTGTCAAACACTGTTTTCCTTTCACAAATTTGCACAACTCTGTCTGATGGTGCTATGGCTTTCTAAATGTGCTACTATTATCTCCATAAATAATAGTTCTAGCATTTTCCTAATGCTAGTTGTTAAATTAACTGGCCTACAATTTCTTACTTTCTGGCTCCTTTCTTGAATAAAGGCTTTATATTTCCAGTTTTTCAATCCACTGGAACTATTCCAGAAACTAGGGAATTTTGAATGATTGCAACAGTCAATCCATTATTATTGAAGCCATTTCTTTTAAAACCAGGTCCAGAGGATTTGACAGTCTTTACTCCCATTACTTTTTGTAATACTTTTTCTGTAATGATAGTAATTGTTTTAAGTTACTCTTTTGCCCCTGTTTCTATTCTTGGCCTGATTTTTGTGTCTCCTGTTGTGAAGACACATAAAATACTTGTTCAAAGTCGTTGTCTTTTCCTGTTTCTCATTATTAATTCCCAGTCTTGCCATCCAAGAGGTCAACACTTATGTTACTCTTTTCCTATTTATTTTTTGTTTACATTTGTGGGACATGGACATCGCTGGCTGGCCAGCATTTATTGCCCATCCTCTATTTACCCTTGAGAAAGTTGTGATGAACTGCCTTTTTGAATCACTGCAGTCCATGTTCTGTGGGTTGATCCACAATGCTGTTAGAGAGGGACTGCAAAAGAAAGGCAATATATTTCCACAGGTAATTCGGTCCATACTTGACCAACAAGGAGCATGCATTCGGCAGGTGGTGCGAGGACAGCTCTTGGATGTTGATTCATGGGTTGCCTGGTGCTTCATGTCGTAAATGAGTGCTTTATCTGGACCATCTGAAGGGCACCATGACAGCTCAGTGACTATTGCTGTAGCTGTGCAGACACTTGGAATTGGGCCGGTGTCTGCGGGAGTTTGCGCCTTCTCCCCGTGGTTGCGTGGGTTTTCTCCGGGCGCTCCAGTTTTCTCCCACAACCCAAAAATTCGCTCTTAGGCTGATTGGGAAACAAATTGTCCCTATAGTGAGAGTCTTCCATATTAGGAATAACCTAAATTTAGAATAGGATAATGGAATTGCTACTATATAGTTATGACGGCGGCGTGGGCTCGTTGGACCGAAGGGCCTGTTTCCCGTGCTGTGTTGCTCTTAAAAAAAATATATTTCCAAGTCAGGATGGCGAGTGGCTTGGAGGAGAACTTGCAGGTAGTGGTATTGCCATTTATCTGTTATCCTTGTCTTCTAGACAGAATTGGTCGTGTGTTTGGAAGGTGCTGTGTAAGGATCTTTGGTAAATTGCTGCAGTGCATCTTGTAAATACTACACACTGCTGCTACTGAGTTTTAATGGTGGAGGGATTGAATGTTTGTAGATATGATGCCAATCAAGTGGGCTTCTTTGTCCTGGATGGTGTCAAGCTTCTTGAATGTTGTTGGAACTGCACTCATCTAGGCATGTGGGGAGTATTCCATCTCATTCCTGACGTGCCTTATAGATGGTAGATAGGCTCTGGGGAGTCAAGAGGTGAGTTACTCACTATAGTATTCCTAGTCTCTGACCTGCTCTTGTAGCTATTATGTTTATGTGATGAGTCCAGTTGACTTTCTGGTCAATGGTAACCCCAAGGATGTTGACAGTGGGGGATTCAATGTTGGGCATACCATTGAATGTCAAGGGGCAGTGGTTAGAGTGTCTTTTATTGTTGATGGTCATTTGTATGGTGCAAATGTTATTTGCCATTTGTCAGCCCACACCTGAATATTGTCCAGATCTTGTTGCATTTATATACTTGTAGAAGCTTTTATAGTCTTCTCAATCATTCTTTGCTGATTTCTAAAATTCTCCCAATTTTCTGGTCCACCACTTAACTTTGCAGCATTGTACATCTTTTAATTTTATATATCCTCAACTAGGTATATCCTTCACCTCCATGGTTGGTGCAATTTTCTTGCAGAGTCTTTATTTCTGAATAGACTACAGGGGGAATGGAGGATTGCAGTGGGGGGATCCATCAGTGACATTCACCACTTATGGGAAGCGAATTGGTTTTTTGAATAGGGCATCAGGGCTAAAATGGAATTGTCACTAGGCATTAAAACATTTCTAATACATCCGGCCTACCCTGCTGGCCCCAATAAGTTTCTGACCAGAATGAGCCAGACCCCGATGGTTATACCAGTGTGTTGATTTAAATGTCATTAGCTGGCTTGAAACCCAATTCATTGCCCTCTCATCATTCACCTGCCTCCCCAGTGGGAGCAACACTGAAAGGACCTGGGTTCTGGTCATAACCAGTGTGGATCTGACATGTCGGATCCTGAGGTGCATCAAAGAAGTAAGTGTAATGTCCATGCCCTACTGCCACTGCCAGGCTGCAGAGAGTGTTCTGGAGGTTGGATGTCCTTGGGCTCAGGGTGTAAGGAGTTTACCTCAGCTCTCTTCACCAGAATGGGGGTCTATTGGCTAGACTGCCTTGTCTAGCCCTGGGCAACCTGAAAATCATTCCTGGCATAGTGATTTCAGGCATCTCACTGATCAAAATTTTAATTCCTTTCTGTCAACTTTGAAAACTTTGAAGTGGTCTGGTCACTTTAATTTCCATGTTTCCTGGACATCAGGCAGGTTTCCAAATTGCAGCAGAACTCCACAAGGGGCTGAAGGCAACTTCAAAGCTCTCAGGTCCTCCTTTTATATAAACATTGGGGTTAGGAACAATGTTGTGGGGGGCCTAATTGAGATGCACTCAACCATAGAAACAAAGCTGTTCAAAGAGTTTGAAGAGGTTTCAAAGGTTTGAGCTTTCTGTGAAACCCAAAGACTTGAAATAAATGCTTTGTTAAAATAATAGTGTTGAGTGAGCAGCTGTGGAAAAGAAATTCCCTCATCACCATCCCCCCCTGCCCGCTCCTCCCACCACCACCACCATCACGAAAGTGACTGACAAAAGTCAGTTAGTGGATTTGAAAGAGGTTTTCTCTCACCTGCAGCTTCTTAGAATGGGGAATCCCTCCTGCAGAATGGAGTGCTGCTGGAATTTGGAAGCCTGCCAGGTGATCAGACCATCTCAAAAATTTTCACAGTTGACTGACAACAATGAAGATCTTAATCAGTGAGATGCCCGAAATCACCATAATTGTAGTGATCTTCAGAACCATACATAAGGAGCAAAATTAGGATACTTGGCCCATCAAGTTTGCTCCACCATTCAATCATGGCTGATATTTTTCTCATTCCATGATCTTCATTCTCCTGCCTTTTTCTCATTAGCCACGATCCCCTTATTAATCAAGAACATATCTATCTCTGTCTTAAAGACACTCAGTAATCTGGCCTCTACAGCATTCTGTGGCAGAGAGTTCCACAGATTCTCCACTCTCTGGCTGAAGAAATTCCTCTTCATGTGTTTTTCAAAGGATTGTCCTTTTAGTCTGAGTTGTGCCCTCTAGTTCTAGTTTTTCCTACCAGTGGAAATATCCTCTCCATGTCTACTCTATCCCAGCCTCACAGTATCCTGTAAGTTTCAATAAGATCCCCCCTCAGCTTTCTAATTTCCAGTGAGTCCAGAGTCCTCAACCGTTCCTCATACAACAGTCTTTTTGTTCCAAGGATCATTTTTGTGAACTTCCTCTGGATCCTTTCCAAGGAAAGCACATCCTTCCTTAGATACGGGGCCAAAATTGCTCACAATACTGTAAATGATAAACAGCCTCAGAAGTACCTCCCTATTCTTGTATTCTAGCCCTCGCGACATGAATGCTAACATTGCATTTGCTTTCCTAATTACCGACTGAACCTGCAAATTAAACTTAACAGAATCTTGAACAAATCCTTTTGTGCTTCTGATTTCTTAAACATTTTCCCATTTAGAAAATAACCTATGCCTCCATTCCTCCTTCCAAAATGCATAACCTCACACTTTTCCACATTGCATTCCATCTGCCACTTTGCCGATACTACTATCCTATCCAAGTCATCTGCAGATTCCCACCCGCTTCCTCAATACTACTTGCCCCTCCACATATCTTTGTATCATCTGCAAACTTAGCAACAATGCCTTCAATTCCTTGTTCCAATTGTTAATATGTATCGTGAAAAGTTGTGATCCCAGCACTAATATCACCACCCTTACCAGAGGAGAGTACCCCCACCTGAGCTGAGCTGACTCAACCCTCTGAATCCTTGGGGGACCTTCTCTTCACAATCTGGCAGTAGCAGAGGGGTACTTGGGCTCTGCATGTAACCCAGGTCCACCAAGCCTGCACCGACAACAATCCCACCCAGGCTCTATCCCCGTATCCCTATGTATTTATTTTGCTAATCCATCCTGACACTAAGGGGCAGTTGAGCATTCCCGACCAACCTAACCCACATATCTTTGGACTGTGGGACAAAACTGGAGCACCCATAGGAAACCCACAAAGACATGGAGAGAACATGCAAACTCCACACAGACACTAACCTGAGGCCAGAATAGAACTCAGGTCCCTGACACTATGAGGCAACACTGTGCCGCACTAAGAAGACAGTCCACTGTCACCTTAAGTTCAGTTAGCGATTGGCAAAAAAATACTGGCCTGGCCAACAATATGTATTTCCCATATATGAATTTAAAAAACAGAAAATGAAATATATACTTCTGTTAATTAAAGAAGGGATCAGTATTGTGGTGAAAAATGTTCTTCGTTCAGAGGATCACAATGTAGAATCAGTTTGGTTGGAGATAAAAAATAAATAGCAAAGGAGTGGGAGTGGTTTAAAGACTCCATGACAGTAGCCACACAGTAGGACAGACTATAAATCAGGAAAATGGGGTTTGAAAGTAAAATACTGTGATTAGCGTGGGAGCTATTAATCTTCATATAGATTGGACAAATCAAATTTACAAAGGCAGACTGGAGGATGAGTTCATAGTATATTTGAGATCGTTTCTTACAACAATATATTCTGGAACCAACCAGGGCACAGGCTATTTTAAATCTAATAATGTGTAATGAGACAGTGTTAATTAATTACCTTATAGTAAAGACCTTCTAGATGTAACTGATACCAATATGTTAAAAGTTTCACATTTAGTTTGAGGGTGAGAAATGTGGGTCTGAAACTTGTGACTTAAATTTAATTAAAAGGGTGTGAAGGCAAACTTGGCTAAATTGTTTTGGAACTTAGGTCGAAAAGTAAGACAGTGGAAAGATAGCAGTGGTCGTTTGAGATATTTTATAAATCTCAACAAAAATAACAGGCACAATTCACCCATTTTGTATTCTAAATGCTCCTGCTAGTGGAAAAACAGGACTGTTTTCTGCAAGTACTGGCAGCACCTTCTAGGTAAAATTTATCCACTTTTAGCATCTAACATATGCATTACAGGAGGCAGGTTGACCAACACATCTTTGCTGAGATTTGGCCACCTTTTCAAGGGGCTCAGGTCCTGTGTTCTGAAAGAAGCCCCCTCGCCATTAACACGGAAATGGTGTCCTTCCCACCATCTGTCACCCTCCCCACCTGCCATTGATAAGAGGAGTACCACCAACCCCTCAATCAAGAGGGGCATCCTCTCCCCAGCACTAAAATAATGGGTCCCCCTTCTCCCACTGCTCAGGCACAAGGATGACTCAACATCTCCTCAAGTGGGATGTTGAGTCATCCTTCTGACTGATGCCCTGGCCAGACCTGTTGGACACTGAGGGATGGGTTACATTCTGAGCCCAAGTGCCCCTCTGCCACTGCCAGACAGTGAAGAGAAGGTCTCCCAAGGATCCAGAGGGTTGGGTTGGCCCAGGGAAGTTGAAGGGAAGGGTGGTGATATTGGTGCTGGAATCACAAATTTTTACAATACACATAAATGATTGGCTTCCTTCTGTTCCGTAGGTATTCTAGCATTGTACGATTTTTGAACCACAATGTAGGTACAAGCACAGTGTATTTGAGAGGGAGTTCTAGGGACTGAGTTCTTACAAAATATCAAATACTCTTGAATATTCAGGCCCAAAACATGGTCACTTTGCAATCATGTGTCTGTAATGGCTATCATGGCATATTCATTTGTTTCTATTTATGTTATCAATTCATCCTTATTGTTACAAATATTGTCTCTAATCAGGCAAAGAGACTTTAATTCTGTCTTTTTATTTTTTTTCTTTCCCCAATCTCACTTCTTGGTTCACTGTTAGATTTGTATATTCCTTTACCTCCCGTCATGCTGTGGTTATTATGACTGGCATTGCTATCCGGCACTGTTGCCTCATCCTTTCTCTTGAACTTTCTGGATCTCCCCCTTTCCCCGCACCATTTAAAGTATTTTCTGCATCCCTAGTTGTACGATTTAACAATACACTGGCCCCAGCATGGTTCAGGTGAAGAACATCACAATGGAACAGATTCCCCTCTCTCTAGTATTGGTACCAATGCCCATGAATCAAAACCCATTTCTCCAAAACCAATCTTTGAGCCATGCATTTAACCCTCTCGTTTTACTTATCTTATGCCAATTCGCTCATAGCTCAGATAGTAATCCAAAGATTAATACCTTTGTGATTCTGCTTTTTAATTTTGTCCCTAGCTGCTATATTGCCTCAGAAGACTTCAGTTATAGGTAAGCTAATGGAGAGGATCCTCAGGGACAGGATGTATGAGCATCTGGAGCGCTGCGATCTGATCAGGGATACGCAGCATGGCTTCGTCAAGGAGAAGTCTTGTCTTACAAATCTAGTGGAATTTTTTGAAGAAGTGACAAAAACAGTTGATGAAGGACATGCTGTTGATGTCGTCTACATGGATTTCAGTAAGGCGTTTGACAAGGTTCCTCATGGTAGACTGATAGAGAAGGTGAAGGCGCATGGGATACAGGGCCGGGTATGTAGAGGGGTCGAGAACTGGCTCGGGAGGAGGAGACAGAGGGTAGTAGTGGAAGGCTCTTTTTCCGACTGGAAGCCTGTCACTAGTGGAGTGCCACAAGGCTCAGTACTAGGTCCTCGTCTATTTGTGGTCTACATAAACGACTTGGAAGTTGGGGTAGGTGGTGAGATCAGCAAATTTGCTGATGACACCAAGATGCTTGGATTGGCGGGTACAGAGGAGCAGTGCCAGCAATACAACAGGACATAGATAGGTTGGTAGACTGGGCAGATAGATGGCAAATGGAATTTAATCCGGATAAATGCGAGGTGATGCATTTTGGCCGAAAAAATGTAGAAGAGAGTTATAGGATAAAAGGTAAAACTATACGGAGCATAGAGACGCAGAGAGACTTGGGGGTGCAGGTTCACAAGTCTCTGAAGGTGTCCTCACAGGTGGAGAAGGTGATAAAGAAGGCGTATAGTATGTTAGCTTTCATAGAAAAGGTTATAGAATACAAGAGTAGGAGTTTGATGTTGCAGTTGTATAGAACTTTGGTTAGGCCTCACTTGGAATACTGCGTCCAGTTCTGGTCGCCGTACTATCGGAAGGATGTGGAGTCCTTGGAGAGAGTGCAGAGGAGGTTTACAGGATGCTGCCTGGTATGGAAGGACTGTCTTATGAGGAACGATTAAATAGACTGGGGTTGTTTTCCCTTGAAAGACGTCGGCTTAGAGGGGATCTAATAGAAGTGTATAAGATTATAAGGGGTATAGATAGAGTAAATGGTGGTAAACTTTTTCCACCTTCAGAATGGATAGGACGAGGGGTCATGGCCTTAGGGTGAGGGGGGCTATGTATAAGACGAATATTAGAGGGCAGTTTTTCACACAAAGGGTAGTGGGGGTGTGGAATGCACTGCCGAGTAAGGTGGTGGGAGCAGGCAAGCTAGGGCTGTTTAAGGGTCTCTTGGACAGCCACATGAGCGTTATGCAGATAGAGGGATATAGTAGGACTGTTTAACTATGGCTTTTTTTCCCACAGGTAATTCGGTCCATACTTGACCAACAAGGAGCATGCATTCGGCAGGTGGTGCGACGACAGCTCTTGGATGTTGATTCATGGGTTGCCTGGTGCTTCATGTCGTAAATGAGTGCTTTATCTGGACCATCTGAAGGGCACCATGACAGCTCAGTGACTATCGCTGCAGCTGTGCAGACACTTGGAATTGGGCCGGTGTCTGCGGGAGTTTGCGCATTCTCCCCGTGGTTGCGTGGGTTTTCTCTGGGCGCTCCGGTTTCCTCCCACATCCCAAAAATTCGCTCTTAGGCTGATTGGGAACCAAATTGTCCCTACATTGAGACTCTTCCATATTAGGAATAACCTAAAATTAGAATAGGATAATGGAATTGTTACTATATAGTTATGACGGCGGCGCGGGCTCGTTGGGCCGAAGGGCCTGTTTCCCGTGCTGTGTTGCTCTAAAAAAAAAGAACCTCTTTCTTAGTCCTTCACATGTCACTGGGGACGATGACAACTGGATTCTTCCCCTCCCACTTCTAAGTTCCTCTGTATTACTGAGGAGATGCCTTTAACCTTGGTGCCAGTAAGGCAACGCAACCTCCTGAGCTCGTGCTCTTGGCAGTCAAGAACAGTATTTTTCTCCCTAACTATCCAATCCCCCATTACACTGGTCTCTGCATTGTTCAGATGAAGGAATTCTAATGGTACAGATCCTTCTCTCAAGTACTGGTGCCAGTGCCCATGAATCAAAACCCATTTCTCCAAGTGACCTTAATTGCTAAAATGTCAATTTTAATTTGGACTCATGTAGTTCTGTTACTTTCGTGTTTTCCTCTGGGATTTTCAGAATAAGGCTTGATTAGGTTGATAGACAGGAAACATTATGTAACTGGTCAGGATTTGGCCTAGTCTAAGCCAAATCCTGACCAGTTACAGAACTACATGAGTCCAGATTAAAATTGACATTTTCGCAATTAAGATCAATGATGCATCTGTAGTATCAACTAGTTGCTGTTTGCAATCTTTAAGTGAGATAGGTCTCTCTGTGCCTCTGTTTTTCTGTGGATTTGGAGTCTGGGATTTGCCAGGAAATAAGTCATTTTCTAAGGACATTGCTGTATGGGAGTCAAAAGGCAGGTGTTTTTCTATATCTGTCCAGATGAGTTACAAATTAGAAATGTAGCACCCAAGTGAACACATCTATTTTTGTGCGAAGTGATTCTGTGGCGATATTGCTTACATTGGAACTATAAAGATAGCAAGCTATTAAGAATTATAAAAGCAAAATACTGTGGATGCTGGAATCTGAAACAAAAGCAGAAAATGCTGGAAAATCTCAGCAGGTCTGACAGCTCTGACAAATGGTCATCTAGACTTGAAATGTTGGCTCTATTCTGTCTTCACAGATGCTGTCAGTCCTACTAAGATTTCCAGCATTTTCTGTTTTTGTTGCTGTGCTAAGAATTATACTTGTTATGCAGGACTTCTATTAGTAAAAGTTATGCTAGTTCTTTTTGTTTTTTAATGTTAATTGTGTTGCTAAATAAAGTTTGTTTTAATAAAAGCTTCCTGGTGAGTCAATCAAATCATTCCTGGAGTGAAACATCTTATGCTCACCCTAATCATAGAATCCCTATAGTGCAGAAAGAGGTCATTCGACCCATTGATCGCAATCCCACCCAGGCCCCATCCCCGTTACCCACTTTTTTACCCTGCTAATCTCCTAATACAGCAATTCAGCATGGCCAACCACCTAACCAGTACATCTTTTGGACTTTGTGAGGAAACCAGAGCACCCAGAGAAAACGCACACAGGAATGAGGAGAATGTGCAAACTCCACATGACAGTGATCCAAGACAGGGCCCTAGTGCTGTGAGATAGCAGTGCTAACCACGGTGCCATCTAATGCCAAAATGGGAAAAAAAGTTAAGGTTGGGCTAATTCCATGTTTTATAATTTCAGAATTCTAGTTTCTGATCTGGTTCCTGACAACATTGAAAACTCTTTTTTGGACCTTTTTAAAAATGGGCTTTCCTGTTGATAGTGACACTGTTTAAGTGCTGTATGTGTGCCTATATAGCATTATAATTGATATTTGTCACAGTAAATGCATGCTCACATAATTCTAGATTCAAGGTTCAACTCCTTTACTGCTTTTTGATTGATTTCCAATGTAAAAATATAGTTGTAAGACAAAAGATGAATGTACTATTGACAGATAAGTTTGCAGATAAGAGTAACTCAGAAGTGTCATTTTAAATGAAGTTAGAATTACATCTGCAAATCCAGAAGAGTTTGAGCATTTACATTGCTCCAAGGTATCTCCCCGATTCTTATCATCCACCCATCCTGTTATATGCAATGCACAATTAATGGTACAAGGCATTTACTTCTACAACTTGTCCTCAGCTAAGAAACATTTAGATCATTAATTGCAAAAACAACTGAAATCACATTGCTCGCCATTATTGTTTGTCATGAAATTGACATATTGAATCACGCTGAGAGAGATATGGTTGCTATTTCATGGCACAAGGAACCTTATGAGATTTATTCCTTCAACAATTTTAAACATTTAGAGGGAATAATTTAAAAATGGGCAGTCTCACCACTTGGACAGTAAATTATTTTTAGAGGAATTTGAAATTTTATGTTTTTCTTTTTCTGTTCCTCTTCAATCTTTCTTTGCTTCTCTTTATTTCTTCCTGTTTCTAATTTGACTCAAATCTGTCCTATTTCATTCTGTTGAGTTCTCTATGATTAAAGATGTTAAGACTATTTTGTTTCTATCATTTGCTTACGTTCCAGTTGATCTGTTGATTCCATTATCAATTTGCAATTCTAGCAATTTATGGTGTAAAAATAATTGAAGCTGAAAAATTAGGAAGAAACTCCATTTGCAGGATGTGAAATGCATGTGAAATCCACAAGTTGCAGACTATTGGTTTTCTGAAATTTTTTCACACCATGACTCCAAACTCTCCGTGAAGGCTTTCTGAACACCACTAAAGTCTTTCCTCACAAAAAACTTTATTCCCACATTCGAGAACTTTCAAAATACATACAGAGACTTTCATACATTAATCTGGATTAGAGTAAATCTAAGGTTTAAGGGGAAAAAAATGAAGACAAAACTTCCATTTAGTTTCTTAGGCACATCATTTATATTGAGTACAGTGAACAAGCTTTGCTGGATCCTTTATAAGACACAAGCAGCAATTTGTTGCTCAAGAGTAGAAGTTCAGTAGTTGTGACCTATTCTATTCAAAGATCTGTTTCAAGAAGACGACCATCATCCCTGTACCTAAGAAAAATCAAGCAGCATGCCTTAATGACTATCAGCTGGTGGCTCTGATATCCATCATTACAAAGTGTTGTGAAAGGTTAGTCATGACACAAATCAATTCCAACCTCCCGGACTATCTGGATACACTACAGTTTGCCTTTCATCGCAGCAGACACCATCTTCCTGGCCTTGCATTCAATTCTGCAACATCTAGATAACAAACCAACTACGTCAGACTCTTATTTATTGACTACAGCTCAGCCTTCAACACTATTATTCCCATGAAACTTATCTCCAAACTCCGTGGCCTGGGTCTTGGTACCTCCCTCTGCAACTGGATTCTGAACTTCCTAACTCGCAGTCTATAATCAGCAAGGAAAGGCAAACAACACCACCTCTACCATCATCCCAACACCAGTGCCTCACAAGGCTTTGTTCCCAGTTCCCCTACTATATTCCTTATACACCTATGACTATATAGTCAAATTCCCCTCCAATTCGATTTTCAAGTTTGCTGATCACACCACCATAAAGGGTCAGATCTCAAACAATGATGAGACAGAGTACAGGAATGAGGTAGAAAATTTGGTGAATTGGTGCGGCAACAATAATCTCTCCCTCAATGTCAACGAAGCGGAGGAGATTGTCATTGACTTCAGCAAGTGTAAAGGAAAACATGCCCTTGTCTACATCAACAAGGGGGAAGTAGAAAGGATCGAAAGCTTCAAGTTTTTAGGTATCCATATCACCAACAATCAGTCCTGGTTCTCTCATTCCCACCCCCAACCCCGCCCCATGCTGACACTATAGTTAAAGCCCACTAACTCCTCTATTTTCTCAGAAGACTAAAGAAATTTGGTATGTGAGTTACAACTCTCACCAACTTTTACACATGCACCATAGAAAGCGTTCTTTCTGGTTGCACCATAGCTTGGTATGGTTCGTGCTCTGCCCAAGATCACAAGGATCTCCAAAAGATCATGAATGTAGCCCAATCCATCATTGAAATCAGCCTTCCATTCATTGACTCTGTCTATACTTCCCACTACCTCAATAAAGCAGCCAGCATAATTAAGGACCCCATGCACACCGGACATTCTCTCTTCCACCTTCTTCCATTGGGATAAAGATACAAAAATCTGAGATCACCAACCAACACAAGAACAGCTTCTTCCCTCCTGCTGTCAGACTTTTGAATGGACTTAAGTTTACATTAACATGATCTGTCTTTAACCCCTAGATATGACTGTAACACTACACTCTGCACTCTCTCACTTCCTTCTCTATAAACAGTATGCTTTGTCTGCAGAGCACACAAGAAACAATACTTTTCACTGTATGTTAATTATGTGACAATAATAAATTGAATCATGATCTTACCAACTATCTGAAAAAAAGCAACACTGCATGAATAATATCAGTATTCTTATATCTCAATCAACTTTAAATTCTCAGGTTTGTCAGTGAATTGTGATTACCTCACCCAACGAAGATTGTAAGATTTGTAAAGTTGATATTCATAAAATCCATCACTACCTCCATCCGTTGCACTTTTTCAGGCAAAAAGGGATGGAGAAGAAAATGGCGACCTTGTCATTGACTCTCGCATTCTAAGAATTAATAAAGGAAATGCAATAAAGTCAGCAGCTACAGAAAAATGACCATCAATACTTGGTAATAATGGAGGCAACATGTGAATTCCAAATTGCATAGCTACAGCAATATCTATAAAAAATCCTATGTGATAAGGCTGTCTTTTCAATACTTAATTAACTAGTTTGTGCCATCTCCTTGAAATTGTCTTTCAACCAAAAAGCATCAGCATGTGCTCCCAGTAGTGATAAAAGTAATGAAGTCACTCAACTTTTAACTGACCCCTTCCCCTATCTTATTGAGTTATTTTAAATCTCCAACTGCCTCTCCAATCTTGCTTTTTCAATCTTCTGACTGTCTTCCCTTTTGTGCTGTTTTCAATCTCTCAACTGCTTCTCTACTTCTGCTTTTGCCAATTTTGCAGCTGCCTCTGCTGTTGCGCTGTTTTCCATCTTCTGATTGCCTCTCTTTTGTGCCGTTTTCAATCTTATGAGTGTCTGTCCTCTCATGCTGTTTTAAATCTCCTGACTGCCTCTCCTCTTATGTTGTTTTCCATCTCTGTTCACCTTCTTGATCATTTTCTATACATGTTCATGACATTATAATAATCCATGTATCTGGACACCAGAGACTCTTTTGAGAAAAAAATACTGTTATTTTTAATTCTTTAGTTATAACCTTACATTGATGTGACGGTATCACAATGAAAACCATTATCATAGTTATGCCCACTTAAATATGCTTCCTTTGATACTGATTACAATGCAATCAATCATTGCTAGATTTAGAAATGTAGCTTTCTGACTCACTGTCTAAGTCATTAATAAGTATGGTGAATAGTTGAGATTCTAAAACCAATTCTTGTGGAACCTCAAGATTCACTACCTGCCCGTTATCCTTTCCCTGTATCTGTTGCACTCAGCTAGTTTCCTGACTAGGTCAATAATTTGACTTCAGTTCCATGAACTTCCCCATTAGCAAACGGTCTCTTCTGAAAGACTTCTCCAAATGCCTTCTGATAATCTATAAAAATAATATCCATAGGTGTCCGCTGCTTTAGTCAAATTTAATCAGGCTTGAAAGACAGAATGTACCCTTTAAAAAAAAATAAAAACATAAAATGCTGGAAAAAACTCATGAGCTTTGCCAGTATCTGCAGAGAAAGAAGTATAGTTAATGCTTTGAGTCATTTCAGACATGTAATGCTAACTCTGTTTCTCTGTACAGAGACGCTGCTGAGTTTTTCCAGCATTTTCTGTTTTCATTTCAGATCTCCAGGATTACAGTATTTTGCTTTTACTTTAAAAATCCATATTAGCTCTCTCTGATCGTCTTAAAATTTTCAAGTTGTTTAGTCACCTATCCATAATTATTGACTGTATTAGTTTCTTCACAATGTTGTGCTAACTTATTTATAATTCCCTGGTTTTCTCCTCCCATCTTTCTTAAATAGCAGGGTGACGTGCCCAATTTTCCAATCTAAAGGAGTGGTTGCCAAATTGAAAAAACTTTGGAAAATAATGGTTAGGGCATCAATGTTCTCACTTAGTTTATGCAAAACACTGAAATGGGAGCTGTCTGATGCTGAGACTTTGTAAATCTTCAGTGCCATTTTTACTTTGCATTAGTTTTGTTCTGTATATGTTAATTTTGGTGAGTCCCTGTCCCTGATTCAATAACAATTTCTTTGGGATGTCTGGCATTTTGATCTTTTCCTCAACATGCCATTTTTTAATTTTCATTGACAATATCAGCATTTGCTTTTTTTTTGTATCTTTCCCATTCTGTATTATTTGCATTCTTTTGCTATTTCTTTTAGCTTTATGTTGACTCTCATCTTTTATTTGGTTGTGACTTTTTTGTGGGCTCTTGCTCATAGTAATTAGCAACTATCCTGGTAATTGCTTACAGTTTTGAGTTGCATATGATTCTTCCTGAGAACTCAACTCTTCTGAAGAATTCATATTCCACTTGCTACGTTAACTATAGATAGAATGTTACAAAAATTTGGCACTGCTGGCAAGATCTCTGACCAAATCTTTGCCTCATTTGGAATTTTTTTTATGCACACACAAATCATGCCATGCTCGCAGCGTGCTCTCTCCAATTCGCCTGGTCTGTCACAACTTAATCACTGCAATCATTGGAAAGTCCATTTAAATGACTCCCCAACAATATATTCCAGACATATTCCAGGGAATGACAGCCGAGATGTCCATACCTCACTTTTCACAAGGAGTCTTGACCAGACTGCTGGATGGTGTGCAGCAGAACTAAAATGCACTCTCCTCCTTCTCCAGAAGAAGGCCTTCCGGCAAGGTCACTATCCCTGCCTGGGATGCAATGGCAGCCCTTGTGAGTGCTAGCTCAATGCAAAAAAGTATGGGGCAGCAGTGTCAGAAGATGATGTATGATCATCTTCGCTCAGCCAGGGTAAGTGAACCATCTCCAGTCTCTCTCTCAACCTCCTCATATATCTTTTGCACTTCCAACTCCATCTTTCATCAAGCCAAGTCAGGCATCTAAAGGGAATGAGGATCATGTGAGACAATGCCTGGAGCCTTCCATCCAGGAGACTGTTCAGCCCATCTGATGGCTCCATCCCTGAGAGCAACTGATCTCCAGCCCTACACATTGAGGAGGACAATATTGCAACAGCTGTGCTGCCTGAAAGCAGGCCAGGACCCGTAAGATCTAGGCCCATCAGCGAACATCTGTCAAGGTCATCTCAGGCAAGTTGAAATCAGCAGGCCTCTCCAACCTCTGTTATGGATTCTAGGGAAACATGGTAGACATAATACGAGGGCAAAGATGGGTAGGAAGTTATAGGCACCTCGTTGACACTGGTGAAGGTAGGCACACCACCCCGCCCCTCATTAAGGTAAGAGCATTTGCAGCATTGCACCTGTATGCCAGAGGCCAAGCACTATTTAAATGCTGAGAACCAGCTCATCTCGAGTGAAAAATGAAACCCAAATGCTCAGCATTTCCCCAATAGGCCTGCAGTACCCGATACTCATTTTAAACAGTTTATAAAGCCCACCTGTGACTGTTCATTGGCAAGGAACATTCATGTCATTGAGGATGAAAAGAGCATCGCTCTGTCCTCACAACAAGTCATCACTCTCTACAGAGTCTGGACAATGGTTTCAGCCCCCTGCTCATGATGATGTGCAATGTTGGTTGGGTGATCTTGCCTCCATATTTTTGGTTTTACCTTGCATCTATGGTGAGAGGGGGAGCTTAACACAAACTATCCTGCTTTTCCTAAAAACAAGATATTATAAGGCTTTCCCTGCTTGGCAGCCTGCTTCACACCACCTCCTTTTCAGTTTTGTCATATCCACCTCCCTTCTCAACATCCTCCTCATCCATAGATATGTGGGGCTCTCCCTTCTCCTCATGTTCCAAGTGGTCTCGCCTCTGCAGCACACCACTATAATGCAGGAGACTCTCTGGAGGCTATATTATAGGGCATCCCCTTCCAATTGGGTCCAGGCGTGGAATTATATTGTCAGTAGTCCAGTGACCCACTCTACCAGCATTCACATTGAAGCACAGGCCTCATTGCATCAAAGCTCCTGTGGTGATGTCATCACCCACTTTCTGAGTGGGTCCCCTTGTCCCCACAGAGCCATCTCTTCAGCTGCAGCTCTCCCTCAAAGGCAGTTGGTATTTGCAAGTGACCCAAGATACGACTGTCACGGGTGCTCCCTGAAAAACAGGCACACATTTGCATGCAGCGCATTGTGTGGTCACAGACGAGTTGCATATTGAGGGAGTGAAACCTTACAGTTCATGAAAGGCACTGCCTGCCACGATGATAACCTAAGAGCCACATAAAGAATCAATGATGCCTTGCACGTGGGTCATCCCTACTATCCCTACTATGAGAGCAAAGCCCAAGGCCTTGGCATCCTGGTTTGCCCTATCCCATATCAAGATTATAAACATCTCTGTTTTGCATACAGTACCTCTGTGACTTTCTTAACATATTAGTCAGTGGCAGATCGACATGCCACAGATGGTGAAAAAGTTCAGTGTGCTGTTATTTTAAGGGCCACATGCATTGGGTTTCCTCTAGTTCCACGGGGTGCTAGCTAGTGCAATAAGTAGCAGACGAGGTCCACAACCGCCCAGGACAGATGCTGCATTCTCTGGCACTGAGGTTTGGACATCTGAGCACTATCACCTGAAGATTCTAGGCTGGTACTGTCATCGAGTTGGATTGTGTGCTTCTGCTTCTTAGATAGCTGCTGCCTTCTGGTCTAGGACACATGTAGCATCACATCTTTGTCTCTGCTGCTGGTCAATCGCAATTAGCAGAAAGGCCAACTCCACAGGCTCCATGATTCTCCTGAGTCATGCACTGAAAGAGTGAGAACTCTTAGTGAGTTATGAGAAATTCTACCATAGCCGTAACCTTCATTCCTCATATCTCTCTGACTTCCACCTAAATCTGCTCTCCCTCCCAACATCCTGTGTTACTGTGACGTAACAGCCAAATTCCCACATTATTTCCTCTGTAAAACTTCAGGGTGAATACTACATTTGATCATGGCTTGCAACCCGTCCATTTTGTCATTCTCCTCCATCCATATGGCAAGAGTGACCTGTTCCCTTGGGCCACAGCTGCATTTATCTATGTCCTCCACAATCATTCCTGATGCTTCTTGAGTATTGGACAGGCTGAGGAGATACGGCTGCCTGAGCACTTAGCACTGATATCACCCTCAGTAGTTAAGATGCCGGGTGCATGCTGATGTAGAGTTGTTTTAAAGGCACCAGCATAATATCATAGCGGCTCTTGTTGAATATGCAATGCAGGGGTTCAATATCTGATGTAATATAATATCTGACGCTCTACAATGAGATGCTAATGTATTAAATTGAGATTCCTGATGTTCCATGATATTGTCCACATCACTCCATTAGTGGCTTGCTGCAACATTGCAAAAGGCCATCTCATTGGTGAGAATCGTGTTTATTCAAAACTGTCTGGATATTCAGCACATGCATCACTTGCATGCATAGTGTGTTTGGGCTGAAGATTCTCCCTTATATTTCGCTCTCTAAAAATGCTGCCAGATCTGTCGGACATTTCAAACACTTTGTTTTTATTTTAGATTTCAAGCATCTGCAGCATTTTGTTTTTGTTATTGCAGTTCCAGTTTTTAAATGTTTTATTATATTTGTTTATATTTACATTTTGTTTACACTGCACTGTTTTTATGATCACTCTTTGTATCAGAAGACACTGTTTACTTAGCTTACTGTTCTCAATAATTATGACCTACTTGGGCAAAATTATGCTCAACTTACAACTAACATGAGACTGCCCTTAACATTTTGGTCAGACTGCAACAAGAATGTTAGAATTGCAGCATGTTGGCTCCATAGAAAGCTTTGAAGACACTGGGCCAAGGTTGTGATTAGAAACTGGAAA
Organism: Sphyrna mokarran; assembly: GCA_024679065.1. NCBI lineage: Eukaryota > Metazoa > Chordata > Chondrichthyes > Carcharhiniformes > Carcharhinidae > Sphyrna > Sphyrna mokarran. Next base: position 28,579,242 of record JAGIQG010000019.1, read on the forward strand.
GCCAGTGAATCACTTGTGGTCAAATTGCAGCACAAAGCCTGTCAGTTCCATGAGCGGAACTGTGCGTTAAAAGGACCAGTACTAGGATTAGTTCGGTTAGGTAATATGAGCAACCATGCTGTCAATATAGCCAAGTGAGGGACGGTTAGACGTAAAAAACAAACAAGCTATCATAATATCAGGCTGGAGAAGGTTGCGATTATAAGAGGTGGCTTTAGGAATTTCAGGAGTGGAAAAAATTGTTTCCAAAGAGTCTCAAGATTATGTTTGCAGGAGAATGAAAGTGCACCAGTTAATCTGGTACATTTTGCACAAGACCAATGCCAGAGCTCCAAGAAGAAACAGTGAGAGATTCCATGCTACAAAAATTATGGAAAATCATTGACGGATGGCCTGTTTCAATTCAGCATACCCACAGACAGAGACGCCATTTTGGCCTTACCAGGCCAAACTAGGCTTTTCTTGGGGAATTATTTTTAAAAGCAGGCAGGTTATCATAATGGAATCTTTGTCACATGATATGCTTCAATAACTTAATCACTCACACGTAGGCATAGATCAGACGAGAAGACTTGCAAGGGAGACAAGTATTGGCCGGATATAAATAATGACATTGATGTTGTTGTCAAATATGACGCATGAACAAATGATTTACACAGTGAAATCTGCAATTCTCAAACTTAGACAAACCAAGCAAACCTACACAGTGAAATGTTACATCTGAAAAATACCTTTTAAGTGCAACAATTTCAGTACTAGCAGAGGTCATGTTTGATAGAACACTGTACATCAATGTACCTGTTGTTACCCATTCTACTCTCTCAGGAACTGGAGAGTAACTTGTAGGACTGCAAGAGAAACAGCAAAGAAAATGCAAGTATAGAATTGTCAAGCTTAGAGTTGGGACAACAAGTCACATCAAGGATTGCCAAGAATGTATTGATAAACAGATGAGGTAACAAGGATTTGTTCAAAACCAAGATCTTATGAAGTGGTTAGACGCAGGTTCAGCAGTGAGGCATAACAAAATACACATCAGATCCATCTCGGTTCCTCAACCACTGTGAATTCTGATGATATCAAGGACTAAATGCAACCAGGAACAACAGCTAAGTTTGACAATCGCATATATAAGACTGGATCGCCATAATAAAATCTGAATGTTGTGCTATGTTTTAGACAGTTAGATTCACCAGTTCTGTACACCTATGTGATGGTAACTAAACATGAATTGTAAATAGTTTTGCTTCTTCAGAAGGGGTTAAAGTATATTTTAAAAAGAAAGAGAGTGCTGTCATAGAATCTCTACAATGCAGAAGGAGAACATTTGGACCATCAGTTCTCACTGACTCCGACAGAGTATCTTATCCAGGCCCACAACCTGCTCTTTTCCCCTTAACTTCACACATTTACCCTACTAATCCCCCAACCTACAATCCTGGGACACGAAGGGGCAGTTTAATATGACACTGAAGCTACACATGTTTAGATTGGGGGAGAAAATGCAGACACTGGGAGAGCATGCAAATGCCAAAGCTGGAATCAAACCCATGTCCATTGGATCTGTGAGGCAGCAGTGCTAACCATTCTGTCATCTGGTGTAATATTCTGGTTGTAATATACCTTTGGGGATAACAGGTTATCATCATTAGAAGGGAAGTGTGTCATGTAATCCAGTTTTGGTTTCGCAGAACGCAGCACACACAGCTCTGCCGGTGAAGTCTTCAAGCTTTCTAATGTTCCTAGATGCCTAATGTTAATAAATGAACCCATAACATGTCTTTCCTAATCTCTTATAAATGATGAGTGTGTGGGGCTTTGGTGGGAAAGGAAGTAAAAGATCAGATTTGTTTTATCTCCTGCATAGGAGGGGAAGCAGATTTTGGGTGTAATGGAAGAGTTGGACCTGGCAGTTGCAGAGTGCTTAAATGATATAGTGGAAGATGAATACTGGAAAATCTCAGCAGATCTGATGGTACCTGTGGAGAAAGAATGGAGCCGAGATTTGGAGTCAAGATGACCCTTCGTCAGTGATGTTTCTGGTTGTGCAGGTTTGCAGTGAGCAGTCTCATTCGTTCCTATGTTACACCCATTACTCAAAAGTACTACTGCATTGATCACAAAGTACTTTAGGACCTCTTGAGGGCTTGAAAGACAATATATAAAATGCAACTTTTTTTTGTTGTTTTATCAGTCATTCAAATTGTGCCTGAGGTAAGGAATTCATATCTTCAGCCAGGTGAAGTTAAATGTCTCCAGTTTTCATGACAGAAGCAGAAGTTTAATTAAGAAGCCAATTAGAGTACACGTATTACGGTGCCAAATATCATAAGATGATAGCTATGCTTAATGTATAAAAATACTGTAGTTTATTTTGACGCTACATAATTTCTATAAGTAGCAGTATCGGAAACAAAAGAGCTGACCTACATAGCACATTTTCACAATTCCTCATCTTTAAACTCAATTAAAGTGAGGAATTTCACGTTTCGATTTTAACCTCACCCAAGTCAACGGAGCGTTATATCGGAAGTTCTATCCGGGATTCGTTCAGACCGCGTTACGTTAAAATCCGGATTCACCGACTCCTTTGTTGTGTATGTTGCCACAGCCTAGTTGGTTCCGTTTTGTTATCGTGAAGATTCGTCCCTGATCAAGTACATCATAGATTATTATTGCCCGTGCCTATATATCATTGCTTTCTCCAAAATGTGAGTGATTCGAGCCTATGTCAGTCTTCACTGTACATCTGTTGTGGTTCGGACAGTATTTTCACAGGCTGCCAGAAAGCATCTGCATCAGTCGGCGGGTTTCACGTCTTGGAGGAACCCTTCGGCTTCACAGCCAATAGGAATGAGCGTGTTGCTGTGAGCTGCTCCCTCCGGATCTGCCTCTGTGTGTCTTTGGTGCCTGCACGAACATTGACATTGGCGACAGACAGGGTGAAGGGAAGAGCAACGTTACTTGGCGCTTCCTTGCGAACAGGGCTTCCAGGAGAAGATACAACAAGAATGAGTGCAAGTGAAGCAGCGGTGTCTTGGTGAGACAGCAGTGGGAGTCCGGGTTGAGGAGTGATGTCTTTCCAGACTTTCCTCCTGCCCAGCAAACCTGCAGCAACGGGCGCTTCTGGCTGATGGTCTGGGGGGTGCCCTGCGGATGTGAAGCTGACCGACCACCGACAGCAGGTTCGAGCTGCTTAATCCTGTGAGCATAAAATACAACAATTTCTAAGGAAACTAGAAGCAGATTTTTTTTAATCACATCAGATCTGAGGGGTTGAAATACAACAAAGAGGAAAACGAATTCATTTCCATTTTATATCATGTAGATAATTCTCGCAGAACCGTCACGAGTGAGATAAGAGTATCATTGATTGCTGCCTCTGGTGCGTTTAAACTAACCCTACCCAACAAATATATCGTGGTTCCGTTAGTCAGTATTGTTTGTGTGAATGACTTATTTCCTGACGAGATAAAGGCAAGGAATATACCGATACGGACCTGGGTGGGATGTGATCAAACCCGCCTCCCACCGCTGAGCGTTCGGCAAACGCTCGGGTCTCCTGTCGGCTGTGCTGTTTCCAGGAGTGCGAAATGTAACTCTTATTCTGTTTTACAGGGGGCACTGTTGACAAGGACCTTCGTCACTACCTCAATTTACGGTTCCAAAAAGGTTCGGTTGACCACGAGCTCCAACAGATTATCCGCGATAACCTCTACCTACGGACAGTCCCCTGTAAGTATCCATGCTCAGACTGGAGTTTAGACAGGTATTAAGTAGAAATGACTAAACAAGTGTTTCTCTCTTATCATTGAAAATTACTTCGTTTATAAAAAACGTTGACTTAAGCCTTTGAAAACAGTGTGTGTGCATCAGGTCCTTTCGTTGACTGCATTCGATGCCCTTCGGTATATTCTGCATTTTATTATTGTAAAATCTTGATTTTATGGACTATCACGACGAATGGTAAAGGTTGGGGGGGGCAGTACAATCGAGAGGGACTATCCTCTTCGAAAAGATATTTATTTTCCAAAATAGGTAATATTAATGCGCCTGCTTTGTTTACCAAGTATTTATTTAAAAGACCGATTAAAGAACAATGAACCGTTTTAATATAACAAACAGTGGGAATCAGTTATGTAGTTATTTGAAAGATTCTTAACATAAACAGAGAAATTACTTATTAAATTTAAGTATTGTTTCAATAACTGTAGTGGCATTAAAATTAGTCAAGAATTGAATAAGAATCCATGAATTCCAAACAAACAAATATGATGCACAGAAAACTGTAACAAATCATGGAGGATGGATATATTTGGCCAGCATGCAGATGCTATTATTTTAACCTGAAAGCTGAAATGAAAAGCCTAACTGTTTTCCTTTTTTTAACTTGGCACTTTGTTGGAGGTGATCTAAACGTTAATGTTATCAAAATAAAGTTGAGTTGATGGAAGGGATACCCTCAAGGAAGGCAGGAAGGGGAAATAAGAAGTGAATCAACCCATTCCATATTTATGTTTCTCCAGTGGCATAATACTCAGAGCCTGCTCTTAAAGTCAAGAAAATGCATCAATTCAAAATAAATCCAGGAAAATGGAGTGTAAATTTTAGTCCCCTTGAACTCTCTGGCATTTTAAGAATTAGTAGCCGTTCTACATGTAATTTTAAGTGCATTTGACATTTTTTAAGGATGAGTTATTGCTACTGTGTAATTTTAACAACTGTGAAGTGATTGTTTCTTGTTGAAGTATTAAAGCATAAGATGTAAAAACAAACTATGAAAAATTAAAGATATAAAAGCTTTCTGCTGCTATGCTTTTATTGAAATTTTCACTGATTTTGTTTTCCCTTTGAAAGTGATATTGCATTTTGCAGGACACAATATTTTACATTGCATAATATTCACAAAGTAAAATTTTATGTCTCGAAACAAAGAATAATGTTAATCAGTGCATAACAGATTAGTGTTATGATAAATTGAAGCTCTTAAGCCAGAATTTAATGATCAGATTTGGGACTAGTGTTCAAAACCTAACCAATTTGTTAAAATGAAAGTTTTCTCATTGTACCAATTATAAAGTAATTACTTGAAATGAGTTTGGGCCATCTTTATTGGGATGTTCTTTTGTGCAAGGGCCAATATAGGAAACACAAAATATGACAATGTTTACCATCTTATACAAGTTTGTATCTGATGTTTAAGCTCATTTAATATAAAGTTAGGTTTTGCATTTGGCCATTCCGTACTTTGAAGGACATGTTGTTGATGTAATAAACAAAGCAAATTTGTTTAATGACACTTCTTGATTAGCACTAATCCCAAAAAATATGAAATCCAGAAAAATGAAATAAACCTTGAGGGAATCATAAATAAGAATGAAAAACTAAATCAAAGCTTTGAGTATTCTTATATAACATAGATCAGTTTGTTGAGCACCAGAAAATCATGAACTTGAAACTCGAGGCAGGATTTTCTGACCGTGCTCACCCTAAGATGAGAAAATCCTGCCTGAGGTCAACAGATCTTTGCATGGCTCTGTCCTGCCTGACACTATTCTTGTGGTGGGCGAGACTGGAAAATTCTGCCCAAGAATGCCTATCAGTTATCGTGGTTATCTGAGATAGGTGAGTTCTTAAATATATGTTATGCAGAAGTAAAGTATTTCATAACTTTTGAATGAAGGGATGAGAAGTAATATTATCTGCTCACCCAGATTGCACTATTCTGTTAGTTACAAAGCAGTACAATTTGTGGATCATTAAGGTTAGTTAACTCAGTTGGATAGATGGCTGGAGTGTTATGTAGAATGACAGCAACAGCATGGGTTCAATCCTTACACCAGCTGTGACAGTTGTTTTGTCTTGCCCAATGCTTGATGTGGAATGATGCCCCTCAAGCTATATAACTAATTGTCTCTCTCAAATGGAGAGAGACACCTATGGTTGTACATGGACTATGACTAATTACTGTTCGCAAGTGAGATGGACTACATGTTGCTTTTCCAGACAGAAGAAAGGCACAGAGCAAACAATCTGCTAGGAAGGAAATAGCTAAATAAGCAAGGGTACAAAGAAATCCTTTTTGTTCATTAGTAGCTTCAAATATATCAAAATGACCATATTATAACTGTCTAAAAAAAAGTGGCATCTAAATTGTATTACAGATAAAGATGCACACAAATATTTCTTTCAAAATAACATTCAAATTATGCAATATTTAGATTATTGTGCTTGGAAGATTTTATCCAAGCTATTTCATTTCTCTTTCAAAAAATCATTTTTAATCTTTTAGTGACTTTTGTGATTTACAGTTTTGAAAACAGGCAATTTCATCATCCATTTTGGATGTTATAATAAACCCATTGCTCAACTTTAATTCAGAATTACATTTCATTTTAAAATGAGAAATTATTAATAGGAATGACCCTACTTTCTTTGTGCCCTTCATAGTAAGTATGTTGATGCTACCACATTGGATGTTTTTCTTTTCTGAATATTCCAATGTCATCATCAAGCAACCAGACTATCTGCAGGGTAATGACTTTCTGCAGTTACCCTGCTATGTTCTAGCAGTTAACTTTACTTCATCCCAGCCTTGGAAGAACTCTACCAAATGCATCAGTATGTTATGTCCATGTCTAACTCCACGCATTCTTGTGGCTTATTTGAATAAGGCTGCAACTTAGTGCTGAATATAGGAAGTCATGAGCTGTGGCCTGCAGCTTACTAAAAACTATATCAAGATAACTCTAAACTCATATTGATTATGGTTTTTGTCAATAGCAGAGGTAGTCAGTTTTCAAACCTTATGGCTGTGCTTGATTCAAATTGCAATTTTACAAGTGAAAATACATGTGCTATCAGTCCTTACTGTTAATGGTACGTTAATTGTATTATTAAAGTTAAGGATATATAAGTGAAAATTATTGAATACACAAGAGACTTCAGGGATACAGGGTATTGGTTCAGGAGGAGGCAGACATATGCAGTGTTGTGTTCTGTAAATAAATCTAGTATTAAGAAAAAGATTGGCATCTGGTTTCCTACTTCCCCAAAAATCTGGCTTCAGAATGTATTAACGTAGTAGCAGACAATAAAAATAAAAGCTGACATAAAACCTGAAATTTTTAATGAGACTATTAAAAAAATGTTAATAGCATCAGATGGTAGGAATTTGAGACAAAAAACACTAAAGTTCCCCAGCCAATTTGCTTACCCTTCTTGATACATAAAAAATACTAAAGGGTGCAGGTGTGGTTGATGAGTGGCCAAAGTTTATTAAAGAAATTATTCTAAAATGTGATGTGTTAGAAGTATTAGAGGACACCTCCCATGTCCCAATGTTTGTATTGACGTGATTTGATTTATTATTGTTGTATGTATTGGCATGCAGTGAAAAGTATTGTTTTTTGTGCGCTATGCAGACAAAACATACCATTTATAGCGTTACAGTCATAGCTAGAATGCAGAGAAAAGTCAGCTTAATATATAGTAGGTTCATTCAGAAGTCTGTTGGCAGTAGAGAAGAAGCTGCTCTTGAGTCAGTTGGTACATGATCTCAGACTTTTGTATCTTTTTCCTGATGGAAGAAGGTATATCTGAGGTGTATGAGACCCTTGATTATGCTGGCTGCTTTTCTGAAGCAGCAGGAAGTGTAGATGGAGTCAATGGATGGGAGACTGGTTTGTATGATGGACAGGGCTGCATTCACAACCTTTTGTAGTTTCTTACGGTCTTGGTTGGGGCTGGAGTCATACCAAGCAGTGATATAGATTTTTGCATGCATCTGTAAAAATTGGTGACAGTCATAGAAAACATGGCAAATTTCTTTAGCTTCCTGAGAAAGTAGAGGCATTAGTGGCCTTTCTTCATTGTAGCGTCAGCGTGGAGGGACCAGGACAGGTTTTTGGCAATCTGGACACCTAGAAACCTGAAGCTCTTGACCATTTCCACTTCATCTCCTTGATGTAGACAGGGGCATGTTCTCCAGTATGCTTCCTGAAGTCGATGACTATCTCCTTTGTTTTATTGACATTCTCAGATTGTCTTTCTGTTTCCTGTACTCCATCTCATCATTGAGATCCAACCCATTATGGTGGTGTCATCAGCAAATTTGAAATGGGGTTGGAGTGGAGTTTGGCCACACAGTTGTAAATGTATTAAGAGTATAACTAGAGGCTAAGGGCTCAGCCTTCTGGGGCATTGGTGTTGAGGATAATCATGGAAGAGGTGTCATTGCCTTTCCTTACTTATTGCAGCCTGGATTTAGGATGCAATCAGAGAGGGAGCAGCCAAACCCTTGGCCACGGAGTTTGGAGAGAAGTTTAGGTTTTTTTTTTATTCATTCATGGGATTTAGGTATTGCTGGTTGGGCCAGCATTTTATTGGCCAGCATTTTATTGCCCATCCCAGAGGCAACCATATTGCTGTGGGTCTGGAGTCACATGTAAGCCAAACCAGATAAGGACAACAGTTTTACTTCCCTAAAGATAAATAATGAACAGGATAGGTTTTTACAACAATGGTTTCATGGTCACCATGAGAAATTTAGTTCCAGATTTTTATTGAATTCACATTTCATTATCTGCCAGGGTAGGATTCAAACTCTGTCCCAGAGCATTTCCCTGGGTCTTTGTATTACCAGTATAGTGACAATAATACTACACTACCACCTTCCTCGTTGTGATAGTGGTATTGAAGGCTGAGTTGTAGTCAATAAAAAGGAGTGTGACAAAAGTGTTCTTGTTATCCAGGTATTCCAGGATTGAGTGTAAAGCCAGGGAGATGACATTTACTATGACCTATTGTGGTGAAAGGCAAACTGTAGTGGATCCAGACAGTCTGGGAGAGTGGCATTAGTGCATGCCATGACTAATCTTTCAAAACATAATGATAGATGTCAGACCCACCAGTGGTAATCATTAAGGCATGCTGCCTGATTTTTCAAATCAGTGTAAGGAGAGGTTAAACATGTCTCTGATTACCCCTGCCAACTGGTCTCTGCAGAACCTGAGTGCTTATCTGGATATCCCATCCAGGCCAGTCACTTTCCGATCTGACTCTGTGATAGTGACATTGGATACTAGTTTGGCCGAGGCTGTGGGGTAGATGACATCTGTTGCTGACCTCTTGCTTAAAGCAGGCATAGAATGCATTGAGCTCACTGGCCAGCAATCCTACGTGCCTTCATCTTATAGCTTATTATGTCTTATAGATGTTTATGTCATGTAAATTTTGGCGAGTATTCTGGCATCACACTAGAGTGTCCAAGATGCGGATAGTCTCAAAGTTTACCGTTTAATATAAAAGAGTGGGTCTAGAGACTGGAAAGTTGCAGTTCCAGTGATATGAAATGATGTTAAGACATTGGTTCTCCAGCATGGTAATCAAACTATTAAGGTCCATTCACTGGCATAGTGGTTAGCACTGCTGCCTCACAGCATCAGGGACCTGAGTTCAATTCTGGCCTCAGGTCACTGTCTTTGTGAAGTTTACACATTCTCCCCATGTCTGTGTGTGTTTCTTCCGGGTGCTCCAGTTCTCCAGTAAGTGACTGTTTTACTTCAGTGTCAATGTTAAATGGAGCTATGTTTCCTGTCTATGTTGTTTGCCTCTATGACTTCAAAAATACTTTCCTGTAAACTTTATTTCAATGCAAAAATGTGGCCTTTATATTAATTGACTTGGATTTACATGAATGTGTGGCCAACAAAGCTAAAAACTTTCAGGATTACTTTTCTTTCCGGGGGGAGTGACTCGAACATCCTGATCTCCAGGCATGTCTTCAAAAGCCACTCCTCTTGTTTTAGTTTTATATATTCCATCTGGAGAACTTTTTCTGTACTTATTCATCAGTGTGATAAAACTGGCTGCACCCTATGTGGTTTATCAGAGACACCAAATTTCTTCCAACTTTTCGTTTTGCCTCTCACATTCATTTGTCTTTTACCTTTCTGGCAGCTGCCAAAAAATTATTATCTCCAGTAACATTCCCAGATGGTTCAGTAAACCTTGTTCTACCTCATAACCTAGTCAAGTAATGGCCTTAACTTATCCTACTTTGTCTTTCTGGACTACAGGATCTCTCCAGCCATGATAAGAAGTAATGTTAACGATACATGATAATGCCAGTTCACTTCTAGATCAGCTATGAGACCTCACTGCATTTTCGTGCTTTCCACTGTTTTATCCCATTTTGCCAGTTCATAGAGCTTACCTCTTGTTGGTCATCATAAAATTTAGCCAATATTTAAACTTACCTGTAGCTTTGCCTGCTCTCGCTACAATTATGACAATTTTCCATTTGCTGATCCTTTCTGGTATCTATGTCACATGAATAACCACCCTAAGTAGTGGTCCTTTCGATACAGTGGCCCTATTCTGTACATTGGTATCATGTTGCCTATCACTGTCAGGCTCCATTGTAACTGTATTCAATTCCTCATAAAGTGTAAACATAGACACAGGGTGCCTCATCACTTCTATTGATTGCTTAGATTCTGAAAGTTTATAATCAAGCCACATTTACCCAGTTCTTAGACTCATAGAATCTCTACAGTGCAGAACGAGGCCATTCAGTGAGCCTATACTGACAACAATGCCACCCAGATCTTACCCTGTAACCCAGGTACATATCATGAGTCTCCCTGACAACAAGGGGCAATTTAGCATGGCTAATCAATCTAACCCACACATCTTAACATTTAACATTGCTTTACTTCAATGTCGGTTAATGGGCCAGCAGCCTTGTTTAGTTTTGTGAGTTTTGTTTCAATGTCGTTTTACACCTAGGGCCAAATGACCCAACTGATGCGATTTGGAGTGGCCTCTCTCACCTCATAACTCATCTTCTTGCTGCTGACCCTCTGACTTGCAGTCTCTACTGCTCCCTGACTCACTCTTTTTCTGCTGTCCCTCAGAGTTCCTACTTCTTTCAATCCCAAATGCAGCTTCTTACCATAGACCCTCCTAATTGCAGCCCTTTCCTGCTCCTTGACTGTCGCACTTACTGCTTCCCTTGTCCTAAACTGTTGTGAGCAGAACTTACATCCTACAAGGAGTTTGGGAACCTACTAAAGGGAAATACAGAGACTGTAACTGAGAAATACAGCATGAAAAGAAATAGCATTAACACATTACCTTTTTTCCAGAGGGCAGGTAAATTGTTTCTGTAAACAAGCTGGCTGCTCCAGACTTATTTTGTTGCTGAACAACTGTGGCTATGAGGTGCTTTGTTACAATGAGGGGTAGAGTGGGGTGTATGTTTTTTCTGACAGCCCTGATTCCCTGGTGTTCAGCGCTGCTAGTACTGTTTGTGATTCAGTGTGCAAAATTCTGGGAAGGAGAACAACATTGTTCCTCACCCTTCCCGCATCCTCCCCCCATTTGCTTGGCACTGTTCCTTCCTTATTCTTAGTGTTGGACATTCTAATGTAGTTCCTTTCTACCCCCACTTGGGTTTAGAGGCCATACTGTGAGCAGAGTAAGCAAGACCACTGCCCTGCTTCCTTTACCAGGATAGATGGGAATCATATCCCAGCTCTGTCCAGCGTCCCAAACATAGTTGCAATGAATAAGTTGTCTCAGGGATCTGTTACCAGGAAAATTCTGATTCCAAACATACATGAAACTTTCATCCTGCAAGTTGAAGTTGTTCCTTCTGCCAATTACCGCTCATCTCCCAGTCCTATGATCTCGGGTGATAGAAACACCAAGTGAGAGATTCAGCAAGAGGAAGGATCACTTGAGGGAGTGGGTTGGGGAGTGGGAGATGCAAATTGGAGGAGCGGCAAAAGAAAGCGGTCATAGCAGCCAGGAGGATTGGTGAGCAGGTTATGTTGAGAATGCAAGGTTTGGGAAGCAGGATCTGCAGCAGATGAGAGAAAGTTACCATATTTGTTTTATTTTTTAACAATTATTTTAAACGTTATTTCATTTAGCAATAAATGAATTTAGCTATGTAAAGTCTTTCAAATTGCAGGGTATAATGTTTTCATCTTTTTTCTCTGATGGGGAAGTTCTGCATTAAATGCATCTTTTGCATTAGTTTTAATAGGAAAATGGGCTTTTATTAAGTTGCAATTACTTGCTGTAAACAAATGTGTTTATGTATTGAATAATGCCCCCAGAGCATGGAATTTTTGATTATATATGTTTTGCTGAAAGTAGGATGTCCTTAACTGGAAGCAGATCCTGCAATGTTTTGCTGGTATAGAAACCCTACATACAGAAAGAGGTCATTCAGCCCATTGAGTCGGCATCAACCACAATCCCACCCAGGCCCTACCCCCATATCCCTACATATTTTACCCACTAGTCCCTCTAGCCTACACAACTCAGGACACTGAGAGGCAATTTAAGCATGGCCAATCAATCTAACCCGCACACCTTTGGACTGTGGGAGGAAAACAGAGCACCTGGAGGAAACCCATGCAGACACGAGAAGAATGTGCAAACTCCACACAGACAACGACCCAAGCCAGGAATTGAACCCAGGTCCCTGGAGCTGTGAAGCAGCAACACTAATCACTGTGCTACTGTGCTGCCCCCACACAAGGAAAATCTCTCAACATCTCTCAGTATCACAAGGAAAAACTCAGCATCTTTAAGATGCAAGCCAATGATTTTCTATGGGAACGTTCTGTAGAATTTGAGCAATTTATTATAATATTAAAAAGGAATTTAAGATTGGAAATTGGGCTTCAGCGTTCTTTATATAGACTTAGAAATTAAGAGTAATCTTGAATCAATAATTTTATTTGGAAAGCGTTTCTCATATCCCAGTAAATCATGCTGGTTGTCACAGGAAGATGATGTCACATTAAAGAAGAAATGAAGCAGTTTCGAAGCTGGATTAGACTCTTGAATTAGCTATACATCCAGACAAACCAGATATCAGTTTTGGTATAGTGGAACTAAGTACCATGATGAAATATGCTGTAATTAAGAATGTTTTAAGAGAAAATAAAACATTTAAAAAATTAAATAAGGTGATGTATCCAGCCCTGAAGGACAAGAAATTAGTTCTTTTTGATGACACTTCTCATCCCAATCTTCTGGATAGATGTTTGAATACAGTTGCTTTTATAACATCCTTGATGGGTAAAAATAGAAAATGTTGTCCTTTTGCCTGGGAAGCTAAAATAAAAAGGATGTTTAAAAGTATATTAATTTCAGACAGCCTGTGTCTTGAAGCATGGTAAGTATTTTTAAGAGGTATTCAGAGAACAGTTTTCCCATTAAATAATATTTAAATGATTATTCTATGTGAGATAATGTACATTTGCAAAAAAGTATGACTGAGAAAGAGTTAAGGGTTGATCATGCTTATGTAAAACACTAGAAAAGAAAACAAATCTCTCTGGATAAAATGGGTTGCACAAATCATCAATTATCGGATTGCTTTACAAAAAGAAATGTTTGGAGAAAGAGACTACTGGAAGCAGAGGGTATATAGAATATGGAAAATCATTTTTTCTCTTTCAGTTGTTTGAAATATTGTTTGTGTGTTATAAAGTAAAGAGGGGAAATGCTAATTGTACTTTTGAAGTTAAGTTGAAAGATGAAAGTCATTGAATAAGTAGCTTGGCAGAGATGAAGAGGGACTTATGGGACACTAAGTGTTGGCAAGGGAGGAGGCAGGCATATGTAATATTCCATTTTGTAAATAATGTAGTATTAAGTAAAGATTTGGCATTTTGTTTCCCACTTCACCTTCTAGCTTCAGAATGAACTAACACTTATTTATGTGGAATGTACAGCACAGAAGTAGAAATTTTGGTGCACTTGCCTGTGTTGGTGTTTAGGTTCCTCACAAGTCTACTCTGATTCTACATCATCTAATTTTATTAGCATATCCTTCTTTTCCTTTCTCTCTTGTACTTTTCTAGCTTCTTCTTAAATACAACACTATTATTTGTCTCAACGATACTTCATGCTGCAAAAATTCCACATTCTAACCATTCTCTGAATAAAAAGTTTCTTCTGGATTCCTTACTGGATTGATTAGCGACTACTTATATTTATAGCCCCTAGTTTTGAAGTACATTCCGCTCCATTCTATCTCTACCTTATTAACACCTTTATGATAGATCTCTATTTGTTCATCCCCTCAGCCTTCATTTTTCTAGAGAAGTCTTTTCAGTCATTCCTGCTAGTTATAACCACTCAGTTCTGGTATCATAGTTCCAAATATTTTTGCAGCTTCTCTATACAAATGAACATACTAAAAAAATCAATAATGCAGTATGTTAATATTATAGGGTGGCAGCCCTGAAAGGATAGCACATTGTTGTGCTTGTTTATTGCGCGTGGAAGTGATGGCACTTCAGTTTTCAGTCACAGTTTTCTATCAGGATTTCCTGAGATCACTCTTGAGAGTACCACTAAACAGAGGTCAGGCACCTGAGTAGCAAAAAATGACCCTTGCATATTTGCTAGAAAATTTATAAACATGTTGTCTTTTGCAACCATGGTCCATTATGTACCATTTGGATATCTACAGAGGTTGATCAATGAGAATGAGGTTACCCATAGTTATCACAACAGTAGTCCAGGTGCAGGCATACCAAAGCTTTTTATAATTGCAGTAAGATTTCCTCTCTCTCTAGTCCCTTTTACAATAAAGGGCAACATGTCATGCCTTCCTAATTGCTTACTGTATCCAAATGTTAACCTTGTGTTTGGTGCACAAGGATGCAGTAAACGCTCTGAACACTGTTACAATCCCATAGAGACCAATAACTTTTTAAGAGATGAATTTTTCAATCCTGACAGAATGGAAGGGCAAGATTTCACCTTTTGAGACTTTTACTGTAACAAATAAAAATCAACATACATCAAACATTTCTTAACAAACAATGAGTATACTAAAGTGTTTTCACATTAACTAATGCAATCAAGACACATCTTGCAACCTCTTCCTCTGTGTATTACACTTCAGGAATGGTCGCTCGGAGACTCCCGGCTGCTCACTACTCTGCATCACTACTCTGCATCACTAGGTTGAAATCTCCAAGGTCTTTCATAAATCATTTCACTTAGCCTGAGTCATCTAGATTTGATTTTCACCAGCAAGGAACCACATCGTAAACTCCCTGTCCCCAAAACCTCGAAGTCCCATCTGTTCTGTCCCCCTCCTTTCACACAGAAAACAAACATCCTGCTTGATTGTTAACAAAACTTTCCTTCTTCTCCACAGCAGTAACTGCTTTGTCAATCTGTTTCAAAAGCAACTTCCCTTTTACAGTGAGTTACTGTATAAACATATGAAAATGTCACTTCATATTTCAGTAGGTTTCTGTTTGAGTTTATCGCCACACGGTCACCAGATCACATGACCCAGTCTCTAATCAAAGGTTTTTTTTCACCTTGAAGGGATTTTAAAAAACAACCATCTTGCAAAATCAAGTTTCGTAACAACACTTACATTTAATAGTTTCTCACCATTTGCAAAATACCCTGCTTTTCTGTTCTTCCTGTCAAACTGAATATCCTCATATTCAAATTATATTCCAACTGCCACCTTCTTGCCTATTTGTTTCACATTTCTACATCTGTGCTGTCATCATGGTTAACTTCCTATCAGCAGTTTGAGATGCATTACGCTCAGTCCCTAAGTCATAGAAAGCATAGAAACCCTATAGTGCAGAAGGAGGCCATTCAGCCCATTGAGTTGCACTTATCCCCGTAACTCCATGTGTTTACCCCTGCTAATTCTTCTAAGTTACGCATCCTAGGACACTAAGTGGCAATTTAGCATGGCCAGTTACCCTAACCTGCGCACCTTTGGTCTGTGGAAGGAAACAAGAGAAGCTGGAGGAAATCCACATAGATATGGGAAGAACATGCAAAGTCCATGCGGACTGGCACCAGCAAGAATCGAACCCAGGTCCTGATGCTATGAAGCAGCAGTGCTAACCACTGTATCGCACCAATGATCTTCCACAACAGTGCGTCTCATTCTCAAAACTTAGTGCAACCTTTACTGCACTGTTATGAAATGTTTACATTTCTCATACCAGCCTTCCTCTAATCACTTAGACATTGTTAATTTATCAACGAACTGGAGAGACTGGGTTAACACCACTTGAATGAGATTTATTTTAAACTAAAAATATCTACTTTTGCATACTTAGAGGAAATGAGATTTGACATAACGAGTAACGGCAATGAATTGAATTATACTTTTACTGAGATGCTAATTTGTTCAATGCACCTAACCCGCACATCTTTGGACTGTGTGAGAGGAAACTGGTGCACCCAGAGGAAAACCCCGCAGACATGGGGAGAATGTGCAAACTCCACACAGACAATAATTAATATAGTTTGCAAGTAGCTGAGGCCTCAGTATTGATCTTTGTGACATCCCACTAACAACACCTTACCAACCTGAAAATGCTCCCTTTATTCCTATACTTTGTTTTCTCTCCTTTAACTGATCTTTTCTTCATATTAATGTATTGCTCCCAATCCCATGAGGGTCTACCAGCTAAAAAGCCTGGGGTGCAACCATCTCTTTCCAGGAAACTATGACTGGACTAAATTGCTTGAGGTCGTGGCATCAGCCCCCTTCAGGAAGTTGGGCTGGCCTCGGTGTGGGTTGATAATTAGAAGACCATGGAGTGGCCAATTCCATTGGCAGGTCCTCTGTTGGAATAGAATGCAGAAAGAAAAGGGCTCCGAGTCTACAACTAGGTCTGTTCTGTTGGGGGAATCCTCTTTTGGGATTGGATGAAAGAGAAGGAGGGATCCCTGCTCCCTTGAGTGGGGATGGTAGCAGGACATGTGTGCCTTTTGGAAGTCCAACTTTACTACATCCATTGGTTCCTCTTTACCTGCCATGCTGGTTGCACCTTCAAAAAAACACAGATATATCTGTGAAACATGATTACCTTTGCATAAAATCCTGCTGACAATGTGCAATCATATTTTGATTTTCTGAATGTCCTTTTTAAGTTGACGAATTTCAGCATTTTCTCAATTATTGGACTGGCTGGCTTACAGTTTCCTGTTGTCTAGTATTTCTTCCTTTCTTGTGTAACTACAAGCCCAGGCAAAGAAGGTGTAGAGTCTGAGGTTGGGACGAGGAAGGGGTGGAGAATCCTGCAGTGAGATGGATGAGGGAGGCCTAAGAGTGAGTCTTCTGATAGGCCTGTGAAGTAGGTCTACCCCGCTTTTGCCTGTTGGTAGTCCAAGCAATTAAAGTGCTAGATATCCCACCCAGCAATGGCATCAGCCCAACATGGGGAAAATTGCAGCAGAGGCAGGAAAATACCTTTGTATTGAGGGCCTCGGTTGGTCAATGAGCAAGTGTGCTGCCCAACAGTTCTCTGACCATGTGTAGCAGCAGGTGGATGGATAGGTATCAGAAATGGCCTTGCGTTACTTGCAACCCCTTAACCCAGCCAGTAAAATTCTGTCCATGTTCCATTTCCAAATTCTCCATTATCTTTAGGTTTTATTTTTATTGCTTAGGTAATATGTTTTTGGGTTAATTCATAGCTTGCCATTCATAAATGAAAATGTTCTGCATTGGTCTTGAGGATAGAAAGTTGATTAGAATTGTGCTGTTAGTCAAATATTTCAATTATTTTGCAATCCATGCCATCATTCAGTAGAGCAGTGTGCACAGCCTTTGGCAACATCTGGTGAGCTACTTTTGAAGTGGAATTCAGTTTTAAATTGGTGCTGAATTAAATGAAATTGTTAAGATCTGCAGGGGCAAAATATATAAATATGGAAGTCCGTGGTAGAATGTGGTCCTTGATAAAGATCCAGTTTAAAAAATGTATAAAAGATAGTAGTGAATAATCATGAAAACTATGGTGTCAAATAAGATGGATGTGAAATGGATGGACCTGGGAGTTTACAAAGAGCACAAGAGAAGTCGGGAGTTCACATAGAGTGCGAGACGAGGTGATGACAGAGCTCGAACCTGGGAGGAGAACCTGAGATTCAAGAGAGTTCAAAAGATTGATAAAGTACGGTATTATCCACTTATCTCTTTAGTAGTGACAGGTAAATCGGGATAGTATGGTGACAGATTCTGACATAATGTCATAGTTCAGCAAATGTCAATGGGAGCAACTGTTTGGGGAGTAAATCCTTGTGGGTATTTTCAAACTTCATTAAATTGTAAGCCATTGTTTGTGCAAGGGTAGGGACTTATTTGATTTATTTAAAATGTCTTCTAAAGTTTCAAATTTAAAGGGTTTAATCATGTCAGGAGGATTCAAAGCTGTAGTTTGTTCCTCCTGCTCTGTGTGGGAAGCCACTTGGTCCGTACTTGGACCAGGAAGTGTGTCCAGCTGCAGTTCCTGGAAGGTCTGGTTTCAGAGCTGAGAACAATGGCTCGGGACACAGTGGAGCATCCGGCAGTCTGAGAGCATCGTGGATGGCATGTTTAAAGAGATGTTCACACTGCAGCTGAAGGGACTTGAGGAAGGAAGGAAATGGGTTATCACCAGGCAATCCAAGAAAAACAGGCAGACAACTCAGGAGCCTTGGGGTCTCAATCGCAAATTGGTATTCCATTTTGAAGGCTGATGAGGTTATTGATTCTTCCAGGGACTGAAGACAGTGCCAAATTTCTGGCACCACAATAATATTAGGGTATTCTGTCGTCAGGGTAACAGGCACTTTTGTGCTGTTGGTGTTGCCTTCCTAGTGCCAGGGTCAAGGTTGTCACTGAGCACTGCAGGACATCCTGAGGGGGAGGCTGATAAAGCAGTGATTATGGTACATGTTGGTCCCAATGACAAAGGTAAAAAGAGGGATGAAGTCTTGCACAAAAATTCAGGGAATTGGGCTAGAGACTAAAAAGCAGGACCTCTTGAGTTGTAATTTCTGGATTATTCCCAGAGCCACGTGCTAGTAAGCACAGATATAGAAGAATGGGGCGACATGATAGCGCAGTGTTCCCAGGTTCAATTCCGGCCTCAGGTAACTCTGTTAGATTATAATCAGTCATAACATTAGATCTCTTGTTGTGTGACCAATGGTAACAAGCTGGAAGGATTAGCTGACCCAATAAACTATGTAACCAATAATAAAATGATTTGATAGTCAGCTGATTCAATGTAACTAAGAACCTGTTGGGAATTTTTAAATTGCTTGGAATGGCCTAGTGTGAGACTTCAAGTGTTGGAGTAATGATGTTTCTTTATTAAACCTTTTTCTTTGATTTATAAGTTGGAGTAAGTTTTGTTATATTTTATTGCCTACACTTGAAGGATTCCTTCTGGAGATTCAAGAACTGCCTGTGTGGAGTTTGCACATTTTCCCACTGTCTGCCTGGGTTTTCTTTGGGTGCTCTGGTTTCCCCCCACAGTCCAGAGATGTATGGATTAGAACAAAGAACAAAACAGCACGGGACACAGGCCCTTCGGCCCAATGAGCCCACGCCGCCACCCCGATGTTCCCACCTCTACCCGCGATCCCTGTCCATGTTTATAGATCTATGGATTAAAAACCAAATTTGAGACAATTTAGGGAAAATTTGTTTTGCCAATTAGCCTAAGAGCATATCTTTGGGATGTGGGAGGAAACCGGAGCTCCGGGAGAAAACCCACACAAGCACGGGGAGAATATGCAAACTTCCACAGACACAGGCCCAAATCTATGTATCTGCACAGCACAGCGATAGTCACTGAGCTGTCGTGTTGCCCATCAGATGGTCCAGGTCAAGCATACACTAACAACATGAAGCAGTAGGATACTCTCGAAAAAGATCCAAGAACAGTCCTCTCACTACCCATCGCATGTATGCCCCTCGTTAGATAACAAGGTGGACCAGAGCACCTGTAGGATAAGAACAAGTACATCAATAGGTTGATTGTCTGTAGTAATTTGCCCTTTAATGTCAGGGAGATTGGGAAGATTATACATGAGGTTACGGGAATAGGGTCTGGGAGGAATTGTTGCTCGTGCAGTCTCGGTTGGCTGAGCAGCCTCTTTGTACACTACGTTTTATGAATTTGTGGCTTAAGAGCTGGAATACTGTTTACAGTCCTGGTCACTTCATTTTAGGAAGGATGTGCAGAGGAGATTCACCAGGATGTTACCTGGGATAGAACATGTAAGTTATGAAGAGAGATTGGATAGTCTTGGGTTTTTCACTGGAGCAGAGAGGACTGAAGGGTGAGAAGTACAAAATTAAAAGGGGCATGGATAGGGTGGATAAGGAATAGCTATTCTCTTTAGTTCAAGGATCAGTCATGAGGGCACATAAAGGTGAGGGACAGGAGATTTAGGGAGGCTGTGAGGAAAAACAGTGATGGTCTGGAAGGTGTTGCCCAGAGGCTTGTAGCAGGGTTGCCTCACATCTTTTAAAAAGTACTTGGATGAAAACTTGGTACTTCATAACACTCGAGGCTATGGGCCAAGTACTGGTAAATGGAATTAGGTAGATAGGTAAGGTGTTTTTCTCATGTTGGTGCAGACACAATGAGCAGAAGGACCTCTTCTGCACTCTGATTCTATGTTGAGTGGTGTATTGCAGTGGTTAGTACTTTGGTCATTATATGTCTATGAATGGGATGCAGTAAACAATTCCTAAACTTGTAGATATTAGAATAGGCCAGATATACTAGGGTGATTTTCCGCTTTCACTTGTTCCCTGAGACTATGACCTGGACTGTAAAGCACTCTGACTTTCAACACAATGTTGATTTGCTGTGCGTTGTTTGAAATAGGATAGTTCATCCATTTGTCCCAATTTCAGACAATGGAACTGGAGTTGGATTGAACTGAAAACCAATTCAGCTGTGTTCACTGCACCATTTGACTCTTTGGCCATAGACAAGTCTAGAAACAAAAACACATGGAAATGGCCTCAAGCTTTGGGTTGTAGTAGCAAATAGATTTAAAATGCAATGTTCTTCTTTCTAACCACAAAAATTGGTTGCTGTTTTTTGGAATATCAGATTTTGATTCACATCATTATTAATGTAGCCTGGTTAAATGTTAGGTATCTGAAATGAAAACTGCTGGATAGTTTTGTTACACAGAGTAATCTGCAAATATGAAATAATTATTTCTACTCATTCCCAGCATGTGCAACGCTGGTGAGCTGATTTCAGTTCAGCTTCTCTTACAAAGGATTTGGACATAGGGGATGAGAGATGCCTCTTACTCTCAGCATTCACGTGCTTTGGAAAATGGATGCAAATGAAGTGGGGAGGGAAAGGCAAGGTGTGCACAGCCAATTTGTGAAGACAATTCCTTTAGATGAGATGTTAGCTCAGTAACTAATTGATTTCCAGCATATTTGAATAACTGATTGACATTTCCTAACGTGGACAATATGATAGATGTTGGTTTTCCAGTTAACCTCTGTATAAGTGGGATATGAGCAGAAATTTAAAAAGTGAAGATTGCATTGCTTATCAGTTTAATAGATAAGATTGAAATTAAAATTCCAGATGTAAAAACGGCAGTGTAGATTGCTCTATAATTTACTGCTAGCAATACTTGTTGCTATTTGTCATGCTGTGGGAACTGGTCAGTTTTGTATTTCAAGACAGTTCTGTCAGAAACCATGTCCATTTTGCCATCTTTGTTTTATACAGAGGATTGCGTACAACAGCAAGCATGGTGAACCAGCACTTTAAATAACTTGTAATTTCCTCAAAATTCCCAAAATCACGACTGCACAAGCAGGTCATGTGTTGATTTAAGTGAGGAAACCTGAACATCATACACTGAGCCAATACTGTGGTTGAATTTCCTCAGCCTTGTCATAGTAGTTGAAAATCACTGCCCTATGTAGTTACTTGTGATCCGAAAGACATTCAATCACGTTGCAAATGTTAAACCATATGGAATACAGTCATCTCATCATAACATTTTGGTAGCTAGAGCAAGCAACTGTGCCTCACAGCTTGAGTACTCTTTCATTCTAATATCTAATATTTATCTTGAATGGAAAAAACGATCTTCTTCAAGGTTTAAGTGTTGGCATCATACTCTACTTCTTAACATTAACATTATGGTTTCTCAAGTTATTTTAAAGTTATGCTGTTGAATGATCACCCAGAATATTCTACAAAGGTTAAAATAGTTCATTATTCCCTGCACAAGTGATTATTGATTGATATTCCAATAATATTTTTTCTTGGTTTTTTTTATTCTGTCATGTAATTACTGGGGACTTTTTGTTTTAGTTAGTAATTCATACTCTTTTTGTGCCCATTATAACTGAAATTAACTAGATGTAAGAGGGGTAAAAGTTGTGCCAAACTAATCAATATAGTTGATGACTTTTACTCCAAAGCTAGAAGCAAACAGTAATACAGCACATTTAAACAAAGGGAGGAGGAGGAACAGAGTAGAGGTTTAGTTATATTGATAGAATTCTTTTGCAGATACCTGTGTGATGAGATAAATTGTTGCTGGTGAATGTTTAAGCACTTTGCTTTTCATAATTTCATAAGATGATTAAAATAAAATTAATTGTTAGCACTTGTCCTGGACGAATCAAGGTCACGTAGATCAACAAGAGGCACTTACGCTCTCCAACAGGATGATATTCATAGGCAAGATATCTGAAATTCCTACAGAAAGACTCACATTAGAGTGTAAAAATTGAAAACAATTATTAATTACAACATTGCCAGTTACTACAGGAGGTGTAGCTCCTCAAACCGATGAGTGCTTTTTTAAAGATTTCATGCAATGCAGGAAAAGTTTTTAATATTAATTATATTGCAGTTGAAATATCAAGAACAATTTGATATCTTACTAAAATATGTTATTCTTAATGATAATGCTACAAAGAAGATAGAAAAATTATGCTTCTACGTTCCCTGTTTATTTCAAATTCCATTTATTCTCTTTGACCTAATTCTCACCTTTTAAGTAAGTAACTTGGCTTTACATTTGTTAGTGAGCTGTCTTTCCACCTGTTTGAAAAGAAATGGGGATTCACATAAGTTTAAGTTATTCATGGAGTAGAATAAGCTCTAATGCCCATATTTTTCATTTGGCAAAGTCCAAAAATTGTAAAGCAATTTAATCAAGTTATTTGAATGGTCATGATACAAAAGTCTGGCATTTAGTAGTTGAAATTCAGAGGAGATAATTTAACAGCATGGACAGCTGAATGAATGTGGCAAAGCTAGCATTTATTTCTCATGCTTAATTGCTCTTGAGAAGGTGATAGTGAGCTACATTCTTGAACTGCTACAGTCTATGTAGTGTCAGCATATAGACAATGCTCTTGTGAACTGTACTCATCCAGGCAAGTAGGACGTGTATCATCACACTAGAGGCTTACAGATGTTGGACAGATCTGTCAGAATGTGAATTACATTACAGAATATCCAGCTGCTGATCTATTCTTATTATATGTGGTTGTTCCAGTTAAGTTTCTAAAGGTGTCCCCCAGAATTTAGCAATATTAGTTCTGTTAACTATCAAGCTGAGGTGGTTAGATTCTCTCTTGGTGTAGTTGATCATTGCCTGATGTGAACATTACTTGCTATTTATCAACCCAAGCCTAATTGTTGTCCAGATTCTGTTGCTGGTTTGCATGTACTGCTTCATTATCTGAGGAGGTCTGATTAGAACTGCCCAATCATCAACAAACATCCTTAATTGTGTCTTATCTTGGAGAGAAAGTCATCAATGAAGCAACTGAAGGTAGTTGGGCATAGAATGTCACAGTGATGAACACCTGCATGGATGTCCTAGAACTGAAATGATTGGCCTCCAACAACCACAATCATTTCAGTTTATGTAAGATATGACTCCAGTGGGGAGTTTCTCTGCGCTTCCCATTAATTCCAATTTTACTGAGCTTTCTTGATGCTGCACTTGGTGAAATGCTGTCTTGATATTTAGATCAGTCAGTCTTGTCTCATCCGTTGAAGTTAACTCTTCTGCTGATGTTTAAAACAGGGCTGTAAAAAGATCTGGGGCAAGTTGGTGAATTGGTGCCACTTGGCACTGTTGACAATACCTGGCATCGCTTTACTGATCTAGTAATGAGCCAGATTAGATATGTCCTGCTATTTGTTGGCAGGAAGCACCAACCCAGTTTTCTACTTTCAGGTAAATGCCAGTGCTATGACTAATTCTGAAATACAAGGCTTTAGTATCACAGCAAAGCCTTTCCTATATTCAGTAAACACAACTATTTCTTGATATCACATGGAGTGAATCAAATTGGCTGAAGACTGGCTTCAGTGAAGCAGACAATCTCAGGAGCAGACCAAGATGGACCATTCATTCAGCACATCTAGTTTAAAATAATTGTAAAATCTTCAATCTTGACTTTACATCATTGTGGAGGGAGGTTAATGAAACCTCTTCCCATTAATTGTTTAATTGTCTGCCACCATACACGATGAGAATATAAGAAATAGGAGCAGAAGTAGGCCATCTAGTCCTTCGAGCCTGCCCTGCCATTCAGTAAGATCATGGCTGATCTGAAGTGGATCAGTTTCACTTTCCCGCTTTCTCCCCATAACCCTTAATTCCCTTGTCTATCAGAAACCTATCTATCTGTGACTTAAATATATTCAGTGAGATAGCCTCCACCACTTCTATGGGCAGAGAATTCCACAGACTCACCACCCTTTGAGTGAAGAAGTTCCTCCTCAACTCTGATCTAAACTGTTTTCCCCCCCCCCCCCCCCCCCCCACCTTATTTTGAAGCTGTGCCCTCTAGTTCTGCTATTCTTTCTAAGTGGGAAGAATCTCTCTACCTCTACCTTATCTATCCCCTTCATTATCTTGTATGCCTCTGTAAGGTCCCCCCTCAACCTTCTAAACTCCAACAAGTACATACCCAGTCTATTCAATCTCTCCTCATAGACTAGCCCTCTCATCTCCAGTATCAGCCTAGTGAACCTTCTCTGCACTCCCTCCAAGGCCAGTGTATCCTTCCGCAAATGCGGTGACCAAAACTGTACACAATACTCCAGTTGCAGCCTCACTAGTGCCCTGTACAGTTGCAGCAAAACCTCCTTGCTTTTATATTCTATCCCTGTCGCTACGAAGGCCAACATTCCATTCACCTTCTTGATCACCTGCTGCTCCCGCGGACTGGGTTTTTGCAATTCGTGCACAAGGACCCTTTGCACTGTAGCATGCTGCAGCTTTTCGCCCTTTAAATAATAATCCCTCCTACTATTATTTCTACCAAAGTGGATAACCTCAAATTTGCTAATATTATACTCCATCTGCCAGGTCCTCGCCCATTCACTCAGCCTATCCAGATCTCTCTGCAGACTTTCTGCGCCTTCCACGCAATTTGCTTTTCCACTCATCTTCGTGTCAATAGCAAATTTTGTTACCCTACGCTCAGCCCCCTCCTTCAGATCGTTTATGTAAATGGTAAACAGTTGCAACCCAAGCACCGATCCCTGCGGCACTCCACTTGTCACCAACTGCCAACCAAAATGGCACCCATTGATTCCAACTCTCTGCTTCCTATTAGACAACCAATCCTCTATCCACACTAACATCTTACCCCCAACTTCATGCACCCTAACCTTTTGCAGTAATCTTTTGTGAGGCACCTTATTAAATGCCTTTTGAAAATCTAAAAACATCACATATACTGGTTCCCTTCTGTCTACCGCACTAGTCACATCCTCATAGAAATCCAATAAATTCATCAAACACGACTTCCCCTTCACGAATCCGTGCTGAGTCTGTTTGATTAGACCGTTCTTTTCTAGGTGACTTGCTGTTTCTTCTTTGATAACGGATTCTAGCATTTTTCCAACTACAGACGATTCATGGTGGTAGGACAGCAGAGCTTTGATTTGATCTTTTTCTTGTGGTTGTGGGAGTGCTTTGGCCTTGTCTGTAGAATGCTACTTTTGCTGTTCAGCATTCATGAAATCTTGTGTTATTCATCAGGTTGGCACGTCATTTATGTATGCTTGGTGCTGCTCCTAACGTGCTTTCCTGCGCTCCATTGAATTAGAGTTGAATCCTTGGCTTGATGGTAATGGTAGTGTGAGGGGTATGCTGGCTCATGAGGTTGCAGTTCGATTCAGTTCCATTGCTGATGGCACACACCACTGGGTGTCCATTTTGAGGTGCTAGATCTGTTCTGAATCTATGCCATTTTGTGCAAATGTTTTATCACACAACATGATGGTGGGTGTCATCAGTGTGAAGATGGGACTTTATCTCCACAAAATGTGAATGGCTATTCCCATCAATACTGTCATAGAAATACACTGCATCTGCAGCAAGTAGATTGATGAGGATGCGGTCAAGTAGGTGTTTCCCTCATTTTAGTTGTCTCATTGCCTTCCACAGGCTCACTCTGGCAGATATGTCTCTCAGGATTTGGTCAGGTTCAGTGCAGTGTGAGCATCTCCTTATGATTGATATTGAAGTTCCTCAGAGTAATTTTGGTGTCCATGCTATCTCCATTTTATTTGCCAAGTGATGTTCAACATGTAGGAATTCTTATTCAATCATTTGTGGGAGGGCAGTAAGTGGTAATCTGCAGGAAGTCTTTTTGGCCATGTTTCACCTGATGGCATGCAAGTTATGGTATCCAAAGTCAATGTTGAGGATTTCCAGAGCCATTCCTTCCTGGCAGCACTCCCTCCACTGTGCTGCGATCTCTGATGGAACAGGATATACCCATGCATCGTAATGGAGAAAACTGAAACATTGGCCGAACTGTATTACTATGCAAGTATAACTGTCAAGCTGTTGTTTGAATTGTTTGAGACAGAGCTATCTGAAACTTGATATGACTTACTGTAGAGCAAAGGGTTAACATCAGGATCACCTTATATTAAAGATGTAACTAGTGGGCAATATGGTAGCACAGTGGTTAGCACTGCGGCCTCACGGCGTCAGGGACCCAGGTTCAATTCTGGCCGTGGGTCACTATCTGTGTGGAGTTTGCACTTTCTCCCCATGTGTGCCTGTTTTTTTTCTGGTGCTCTGGTTCCTTTCTCAGTCCAAAAATGTACAGGTTAGGTTGATTAATGCTAAATTGACTCTAGTGGCAGAGGCATTAGTAGAGTAAATATGTGGGGTTATGGAAATAGGGCCTGGGTGGCATGTGGATGATACAGACGTGATGGACCGAATGGTCTCCTGTACCATGGGAATTCTATGCAATGACACATGACTAAGAGACTGAGATCTGGCAATTATCAGAAGTACAACCTCATGTAAAGCTCTGAGATGTACCTGGATGTGTCAACAAACATGAATGGTTTTTACACATAACAGTCAATGGTAATATCCTTTGAGTAACAGGCAAACACCAAAGAAACCCCATCGAGACCCTGAACTCAAGATGAAATATTATGGCAGCGGTGATGGCTGCAGGCAAAGTGTAAGGGCCTTGAACATGTGAAGACTATAAACCTGAAGGACTTAGAAATCCTTAGAAAAAGAACAAGAAGAAAAAAGACTTTGGGTGACATGGTGATGTACTGCTACTTCACAGGGCCAGGGTGACTTCTCCCTGTGTCTACATGGGTTTCCTCTAGGTGCTAAAATTTCCTCCCACAATTCAATTATCTGCTGGTTAGATGCATTGGCCATGGTAAATTGCCCCTGGTGTCCAGTAAGTTAGATGTATTAGCCATGGGAAATGTTTGGGGTTACACGGCAAGGGCGAAGGGGAGGGCCTGAATGAGAAACCATCAGAGAGATGGTATAGATTCGATGGGCTAAATGGCCTCCTCCTGCACTATAGGGATTCCATGATTTATATGAGGACAGCATCATCGGTGCCGCACGTGCAAGCAAATCCCAATCTACTGTGCAGATAACAATCTACAAGCCAAACTACTGAAGCAGCAGTAGCTTCAAAGCTTAATATGAGCATGGAATCTACATTACCCTCCCACAATCGTTCCAAAGTGTTGAAGGCTGATACAGGCTCAGCAATGGGACAATTTGAAGAAGATATTCACGTGATACAGGACAGCTCAGGTTTGCATATAAAGGACCAATACACTCAGGCTAGATTACATTTCTCAATGCAGTTGGTCTTGCAAGACAGGATATCAGTGAGGGTTTGAGTTCATGAGGAAGTCCACCAGGCATTTGATTTGTATTTCATTATTGGAAAAAAATTCATAATTGAATGAATGAAATTTAATAAGGCAAAAACTAGGCAAATCATGGACTCATTTATAAATGACCTGTACAGATGTTCAAAGTTTTGCGGAAGTGGAGTCCTCCATGATGAATTAATACATAATTGAGTAGTGGCTGGGGGTCTTAAATGAAACCCTATCAGACCTTTTGCAAAGAGGGAAGATTCAAATCTTAACAAAGGCAGTACAAACAGCACAGCAGACCAAGCTTAGGAAGCGTAAGAGTGATTGTATAAGGGTAAGTGATGACCCTTGGAAAAAATGAGTGAAACCATTTAATATGTCAGACAGATTAATATCAGTAGAGTGAAGCAAAAGCCTGTGAAATTGAGTGAAAGTGCACTAGCTGCCATCTTGAGATGCTCTGTGTGGCGGGAAAACACTGCACAATTGGGAAGAATGCCCAGTAGAGGGAGCTCATTGCCACAATTGTGAGAAATGGGGACATTTTAAAGTTGTCTGTAGTTATAAAGTTTTTACAGCTCTAGAGAGAAAAAGATAACAACAAAACCAAGTAAAACCCAAAAGTGGAAGAGCCACAGAAGAAAATTTGGGACATTTTTAAAGTTGTTGGCAGAAGCAAAGTATTTATGGCTCATGGAGAGAAAGAGATAATAACAAAACCAGGTAAAATCCAAAGTGTAGAAGTGCCAAAGAAAAAAAATAATTTTTTTTGAAGTTGAAGCAAAACAATTATTGAAGCGTTAAATTAGATGTTGATAGTCATAGGTTAACAAGGCCATTGCAAAAAGTAGATCAGTGTTTTATTTCTGAAGGGATAGAATGAAAAGTTAGGCTCAACTTGTACTGAACTTCGATTAGACCACGAAATGAATGCTATGCGAAGTTCTTCTGGTCGTCATATATGATAGATGGAGAGTGTGCAAAAAAGATTTGCAAGGATGATACCAGAAACACATTGGTATACATATCAGAAGTGGATTGACAGGTTGAGAAAAGAAGGCTAAGGGGATGACCTAATGGAGGCCAATTGTGAAAGGTTTTCTTCTCGAGTGCTTATGAAAAAAAAATGTTCTATCTTGTGGAGAAAAGCATGTCCAGGAGCCATCAATGTCAGATAGTCACAAAGAATTTTAATAAGGAATTCATAGACAAATTCAGGACGGATGTCAGAGGTAGGTTCTTTACCCAGAGGGTGGTAAGGGTATGGAATGCCCTGCCTGCTGCAGTTGTAGATGCGCCAAGTTTGGTGGCGTTTAAGAGGTTAGTAGATAAGTTTATGAATGAAAAGGGAATGGTTTAGGCTAGAGGGTCATTGCTTTTTCTTAACTGGTCGGCGCAACATCGAAGGCCAAAGGGCCTGTTCTGCGCTGTAATGTTCTATGTTCTATGTCAACCCTTTACCCAAATAGTGCTGTGTATGCGGAACCTGCTGCCACAATGAGTTGTTCAAGTGAAAATACATTTAAGGGGAAATTAGAGAAACGTAGGAGAAGGATGGGGATATATAGATGGTTCTGACGATAACTTTACATGAATAAAAATGGGGATGCCTGAGTGGAGCAGGATAGTTAGATTTAATTGCCTGTTTTGGTGTTGTATATCCTATGTAATAATTGATGACTGTATTGGCACAAATGACAAAAATTATTGTCAGGCAAGTGTAGAGTTTAAATTTAATTAAATGCAAATTGATACATACTTTTGAAAGCTGTAGACATCCTATCTACAAAACCAGAAATAGTGCTAAATGGGCAATACTCTGGTGCAATAGATTTCCATCTGTTTCTTTTATCCGTTTCTTTAATTTTATTAATAAGACATAAGCAATCATGAAATCTCTGTCTACTATCAGTCAAACCGTAAGAATAAACATTATATACATTTTTAAAATATTTTACATTTAGTTTATTCATGACAATGCCCGCCATTTATTTTTCCCCTTTGATCTTTATCACCTACAGAGCTCAAGTCACAAAACTAAATTTTTTTTCCATAGCAATATTTACTGGCTTCTAGTCATTTACATTCATGATGCAGTGATTATGGTACTGTACTTACAATCCAGAGATCACAAATTTATGTCCTAACTTTATGGGAATGAAATTGAATTTTTTAGGTCTGATAATTTATGTGAAAGTTGCAAGATTGTTATAATAAGAAAACTGATGTTCTGCTATCCTTCAAATGCTAGTTTACAGATTTAATCCGTTTAATTTCGGAATAGGCAAGAAATATGTCGTTGCCATTGTCATCCTGAAATTATTTTTTAAAAATCAATTTAATAAGCTTCTTCATATAATTTATTTGTACTTGATTCATGAAACCACAGAATTCTGCTAGCTGTTTTGAGGAAAGGGTTAAGCCATTATATTTAAAAACAAGCACTTGTATTTGGTTTGAATATTTATTTTGATTAACAGCTTATTTAAGTTTGAGACATTGAGTTATATTTCGTTGTTGAGTTACATTTTGAGAGCAGCCTGTCCAAGCAAATAAGACAATCAAACATGTTTTTAAATAAATGTAAGTTGGAATTTACCTAATCCCACAAAGGTCTGAAACTCGGCAAGCTGTCACCCCTCTCCTTCCACAGACATCAGCAGCCCCAATTCCCAGGGTTTTTATGGCCTCCAGTCCTACCAGTGAGGCCAACACATCTAGTCCCAGTTGGTTGGGACCATGAATGATCCTCGCTGGTGAGGACCTCCACTAATGAGATCGGAAAAGCAAGCAAGCCTGGAAGTTGTGTCCTAGGATCACATTAATCATTGAGTATTTAAATCAGCCTTGTTCCAGGAAGGACACAAGGCTGCAGGATGTAGCCAGGATGCTGAATACTTTTCTGTTCAATACCAGGGATAGGTACAAATTAGGTAAATGCTGATTACATAAAAGCATGTGCTAAATCATTGGAAGCAAAGCTCTCTGAAAGGAGTGGGCCAAGGTCTAATGTAAAAATCCCAAATACGGCAGATATCGATAGGATAGCATATCATTCACAGGTCAATAGAAATTAAAAGTGTTTCTTAATAAAGTAAATTAGGTTGTGCATAATCAAAAACATCTGCAAGTGTTCAGAAACACTTAGGCAGGAAAAACTAGTCCATCTAACTGTTAAAAACAGTGAAGGAATACATTTTCCTTAGGATGTGCATAAACAGAGTTCCTAAGGTGAATGTACATAAATCTTTGAAGGTGGAAGAAAAAGTTGAGAAGGCAGGCTGTTAAAAAGAATGTCGAATCGTTGGCATTTATTAATAGAAGAATAGAGTATGAAATATTTATAGAGCATAAAACACAAGTTATGCTAAAATTTTATAAAACTCTGACCAGACCTCAGCTTGAGTGTTTTGTTCAGTTCAGCACTTTAGAAAGAATGTCCAGGCCTTGGAGATGGTGCAGGAGAGATTTAGCAGAATGGTACAAAAGATGAGAAGCTCAAGTTATGTGTAGAGACTGGAGAAACTATATTCTTCTCCATTGCATGGAGAAGGTTAAGAGAAGATTTGATCAAGTTCAAGTCATGAATAGCTTTGATAGATTAAATGTATGGCAACAATTACATGTAGATTTTGCTGGTCAGTTTAAGAGTTGCATAGTCTTAGTTATGACTGATGCAGGCTCAAAGTGGCCAAAAGTTTTTATGAAGAGATTTTTATCATTGCATCTGCATAAATCCCTGGGAAACTTGATGAAGCTTTTGTGAGTTGGTAAACCATTAGTGATAATGGTTCACAGTTTACTTCATAAGAGTTTGAGGATTATTTCAAAGTAAGTTGTATTCAGCATCTAAAATTTGCACCTAATCGTCCAGCAACGAACAGATTAATTGAAAGATTTATACAATCTTTGATCATTTCTGATATGTCTCAAAACTTGAGAAAGGAAGGAAGAGCAGGGAGGATATACGATGGCAGTTCAGGGAGTTGGGTGGTAGGCTGAAGACCAGGGCCTCCAGGGTGACAATCTCAGGGCTGCTACCAGGGCCAGGTAACAGTGGAGCCAGGAGAAATGAGATCCTACAGCTGAATGCGTGGCTGAAGGATTAGCGTAGGACAGAGGGTTTCATACTTGTGGATAACTGGGAAGTATTTGTGAAAGAAGGGCACCTGTATAGAAGGGACGGGGAACACTTGATTGGGAAGGGCATGAATATCTTAGCTGGGAGATTAGCTGGAGTATTTCGGCAGGGTTTAAACTAATATGGGGATGGAAGGGGTGAGACCGATAGCTCGGTAGAGAGTGAGATGAGGGATGAGAGGAAATGCACCAGGGAGAAGGAGGTTCTGAATGGGCTTGGAGGTCTGGAGTGTGTCTGTTTCAATGCGAGGAGCATAACAGGAAAAACAGATGAACTTAGGGCTTTAATGTTTGTGAGGAACTTGGATGTGTTTGCAGTGATGGAGACATGGTTAAAGGAAGGGGAGCAGTGGCAGCTGAATATTCCTGGGTATAAGTGTTTCAGATGTGAAGAGGAAGGTCCAGGAGAGGTGGGGGAGGGGCGTTGTTGGTTAGGGAGAGCATCACAGCGGTGCAGAGGGAGGATAATACAGAGGAGTTAGGAGTGGAGTTGCTGTGGGTGGAGTGAGGAATAGGAAGGGAGCCATTACTATGCTAGGGGTGTATTATAGGCCATCCAACAGCCCGCAGGTAGTTGAAGAAGGCATATGTAAAGACATTTTGGATAGGTGCAGAAAGAACAGAGTCGTTATAGGGTGGATTGGAAGGTACCTAGAGCTGGGGGTTTGGACGGGGAGGAATTTGTAAAATGTGTACTGGAAGGATCGTTGGAGCAGTATGTAGCTGGTCCGACTAGAGAGGGGGCTGTATTGGATTTCGTTCTGAGTAATGAGCCAGGGCAGGTGGTTGATGTTGTAGTAGGGGAACATGTGGCTAACAGTGACCACAATTCTGTCTACTTTAGGATACAGATGGAAAAGGATACTTGTTGCCCTAGGGGCAGGGTGCTGAATTGGGGGAAGGCTAACTACAGTCAGATTAGGCAGGAACTTATGGAAACTGATTGGGAACGGTTATTCGAGAGTAAGTCCACGCTAGGCACGTGGGATTCTTTCAAGGGAATGCTGAAAATGTTGCAAGAAAGATATGTGCTGGCTAAGAGGATAGATGGGAAAGGTAGGATTAGAGAGCCGTGGATTACTAGGGATATTGAGGACTTGGTTAGGAAGAAAAGAGAGGTGCATGTTAGATCAAAGCAATTGGGAACAGAGAGAGCATTGGAAGAATATAGAGAGAGTAGGAGGGTGTTCAAACAGGGACTTAGAAGGGCAAAAAGGGGGCATGAAATGGTTTTGGTGGATAGGATTAAGGAAAATCCAAAGGCTTTTTACTCCTATGTTAGACATAGAACATAGAACATTACAGCGCAGAACAGGCCCTTCGGCCTTCGATGTTGCGCCGACCAATTAGGAACAAGCAGTGACCCTCTAACCTAAACCATTCCCCTTTCATCCATAAACTTATCTACTACCCTCTTAAACGCCACCAAACTTGGCGCATCTACAACTGACGCAGGCAAGGCATTCCATACCCTTACCACCCTCTGGGTAAAGAACCTACCTTTGTCCATCTGTCCTAAAACCACCACTCCTTAATTTAAAGCTATGTCCCCTCGTGCTAGCTTTCTCCATCCTAGGAAAAAGGCTATCACTGTCCACCCTATCTAACCTCTAATCATCTTATATGTTTCAATAAGGTCTCCTCTTAGCCGCCTTCTTTCTAACGAAAACAACCTCAAATCTCTCAGCCTCTCTTCATAATAAAAGGGTAGTTAGAGGAAAAATCAGACCTCTTAGGGATAGAGGAGGGGAACTGTGCTTAGAGCCCGAGGGAATGGGGGAGATCCTGAATGAATACTTTGCATCGGTATTCACGAAGGAGAGGGGCTTGTTGACCGGTCCTGTCTCTAACAGAGTGGTAGACCAGTCGAGGGAAATATCAATACCAAGGGAGGAAGTGTTAGAACTTCTAGATAGCATTGAAACTGATAAATCTCCGGGGCCAGATGGCATTTATCCCAGGCTGCTTAGGGAGATGCGAGGTGAAATTGCTGGGCCTCTGACGCCAATCTTTGTCTCTTCTTCGGACTCAGGCGAGGTCCCAGAGGACTGGAGAATAGCTAATGTTGTACCATTGTTTAAAAAGGGTAGTAGGGATAACCCTGGAAATTATAGGCCGGTGAGTTTGACGTCAGTGGTAGGAAGCTGTTGGAGGGGATTCTTAGAGATAGGATGTATAGGCATTTAGAGCATTGCGATCTGATTAGGGATACGCAACATGGCTTTGTTAAAGGGAGGTCGTGCCTTACAAATCTGGTAGAATTTTTTGAGGAGGTGACGAAGACGGTCGACAAAAGGTAAGCCGTTGATGTCGTCTTTATGGATTTCAGTAAAGCGTTTGACAAAATCCCTCATGGGAGGTTAGTTGAAAAGGTCAAGGCTCATGGGATACAAGTACAGGTAGCTAGATGGATAAATAACTGGCTTGGTAATAGGAGACAGAGAGTAATAGTGGAAGAGTGTTTTTTTAGCTGGAGGTCGGTCACTAGTGGTGTGCCGCAGGGCTCGGTACTGGGACCTCTTCTCTTTGTAATATATATAAATGACTTGCAAGAGGGAGTAAGTGGAGTGATCAGCAAGTTTGCAGACGATACAAAGATGGCTGGACTTGCGGACAGTGCAGAGCATTGTCAGGCGATGCAGCAGGACGTAGGCTGGTAGCTTGGGCAGATAGATGGCAGATGGAGTTCAATCCTAATAAATGCAAGGTGATGCATTTCGGGAGAAAGAATATAGTGGGTAGATATACGATAATGGTTAAACCTACTAAAAGTATAGAAACGCAGAGGGACCTGGGGGTGCAGGTGCACAAGTTTCTGAAGGTGGCAGAGCAGGTGGAGAAGGTTGTGAAGAAAGCATATGGTATGCTAGCCTTTATAGGAAGGGGTATAGAGTACAAGAGCTGGCCTTTAATGTTGCAGTTGTATAAAACATTGGTTAGACCTCGTTTGGAATACTGCATCTAGTTCTGGTCGCCTTACTACCGGAAGGACGTGGAGACTGTGGAGAGAATGCAGAGGAGGTTTACCAGGATGCTGCCTGATATGGAAGGTCTGAGTTATGAGGAGAGGTTGGGCAAATTGGGGCTGCTTTCCTTCGAAAGACATAGACTTAGAGAAGATCTAATAGAGGTGTACAAGATTATGAGGAGTATAGAGAAAACAGGGTTAAACTTTTTCCTAGGATGGACTCAAATAGCACAAGGGGTCACGGGCTTAGGGTGAGGGAGGTAAGGTGTAATTTGCTAGAGGGAGTTTTTTCACACAAGAGGGTGGTGGGGGTATGGAACGTGCTGCTAAGTAAAGTGGTGGAGGCAAGCACTCTGGCGTTATTTAAGAGATACTTAGATGGGCACATGAACAGAATGGGAATGGAGGGATATAGAAAACTGATTTAAAATGAGGATCATGAGCCTTGGGTGTCCCTGGGAAGTGTGTAAATAATCAATGATATTGATGTATTTGTTTTTATCCTACAGGTACTTTGGTCTGCCTTGTTGTCTAACAAGGGGCACATACGCGATGGGTCGTGAGAGGGCTGCTCTTGTCTTTTTTTCCAAGAGTATCCTAGTGCTTCACGATGTTAGTGTACGCTTGACCTGGACCATTTGATGGGCAACATGACAGCTCAGTGACTATCGCTGTGCTGTGCAGATACATAGATTTGGGCCTGTGTCTGTGGGAGTTTGCGCATTCTCCCCGTGCTTGCGTGGGTTTTCTCCGGGTGCTCCAGTTTCCTCCCACATCCCAAGGATGTGCTCTTAGGTTGATTGGCAGAACAAATTCTCCCTAACTTGTATCAAATTTGGTTTCAATCCATAGATCTTTAAACATAGACAGGGATCACGGGTAGAGGTGGGAACATCGAGGTGGCGATGTGGGCTCATTGGGCCGAAGGGTCTGTTTCCCATGCTGTTTTGTTCTTTGTTCTTTTTTGTTCTTTATCATCACAGGCGAATGATGTACTTGTAAAGAATATTAGCAAAACATGGTGGTGGTAATTGCTCCATTACTAAAGGTAAACATGAAAATGCATTAGCATGACACTCTGACGATATTTTATATCATAGCAGTATGCAGATAAAACCAGTGACCATCTTTGTCATTGATTAGCAGCTGATAAAGGTATGCCTTTATACAAACCAAAACTGGTAATTAAGGGTTAATCATCAGTCAATGATGTGAAATGATGATATGTAAACAATGATGAAACGTCAAATAACACACTCAATGTTTCTTTTTCTAACTGAACGTAATTAGACTCAGCACTACTCAGAGATGTAAAGAAGAAACTATTGGTTGTCCTTCTCCTGAAGGCATAATATGTGAAATGACTGCTTCTACTCCAAAAGGTGAAGCATTAAAGGCAAACAGTGATGATAGCTTCAGATTACAATGAACCAATACTTCAGACTCCTGCAAAGCATCTTTGTATGGATAAGATGTTGAGTTGGAGTCCTCCATCATTTCTCTGGACATTCTCTTTTTCAAAGTTATTATTCTTTATTTCCATGTTGTAAATTATTTTCGTAGAATGCAACTTGTTCCTCTTGAGCTCAAGTAGATTCTTCTTCTGAATATTCTTCTTAGAGTATGCTGGTCTAGCCCAACAAGCTTTTGAAATGTGATTCATTTTGCTACAATTCTTGCATTGACTATCCTTGTTCTGGCATTCACTCACTGGCCCATTTTGGTAGATTTGTGACATACTTGTTGCTGTTTTGGCTTCTTATGGGCGGTTTACAACTTGTGGTTCTTCAGTCCTGCACAAAATTGTGAAACCTCTTCAGCAGCCAGTTCCATTGACACTGCGATTTCAACTGCTGTCCTTAAAGTCAAAGCATGTTTAATGAGTAATCTTCTTTGGATAGCTTATTTTGGAGGCCATAAACTAAATGATCTCAAAGAGTATCTTCTAACGACTCACCAAACTTACAATGTAGTGCTGGCCTTTTTAAGGCCGCCACAGAGTGAGCAATGCTTTTGCCTTCAACTTGATTCCTTTGGTGAATCCTGGATTGTTCCATGACAATCAATGGCTTTGGAGAGTAATATTTTTCAAAGTTCTTTGTCAAGTCATCATAAGTTTTGGATCCTGGCGTTGCTAAATGAAGCAAAGCCTGGAACAAATTGAAGGTTTTACTTCTTATTGTACTTGGAAGAGCTAAAAAGAACAACTGTTTGTAATTTTATTTGCTTGTACAAAGTACTGAAAGCATTTGCCTTATGAACTCCATGATTCATTTTCTTTAAAGAAAAAAGAACAGCAGAGCACTGGAAATAGGCCCTTCAACCCTCCAAGCCTGTACTGCACATTGGTCCAACTAGACCATTTGTTTGTATCTCTCCATTCCCAGGCTGTTCATGTGACTATCCAGGTAACTCTTAAATGATGCCAATGTGTCTGCCTCCACCACTCTACTTAGCAGCACATTCCGGGCTCCCACCACTCTTTACATAAAAAACGTCCCTCTGATATCGGAGTTATATCTCGTCCCTCTCACCTTGAGCCTGTGACCCCTCGTGATCATCACCTCCAACCTGGGGAAAAGCTTCCCACTATTCACCCTTCATAATTTTGTACACTTCTATTAGATCTCTCCTCATTCTCTGTCTTTCCAGGGAGAACAACCCCAGTCTACCCAATCTCTCCTCATTGCTAAGACCCTCCATACCAGGCAACATCCTGGTAAACCTTCTCTGCACTCTCTCTAAAGCTTCACATCCTTCTGGTAGTACGGCAACCAGAATTGGATGCAGTACTCCAAATGTGGCCGAACTAGCATTCTATACAGCTGCAACATCAGACTCCAGCCTTTATATCTATACCCCGTCCTATAAAGGCAAGCATACCATATGTCTTCTTTACCACCTTTTCCACCTGTGCTGCACTTTCCGGGATTTGTGGACTTGCACACTTAGGTCCTTCTGTGTTTCTATACTCTTAATGGCCCTGCCATATATTGTATACCTCCCTCTACATTAGTTGTTCCAAAATGTATCACCTCACATTTATCTGGATTAAATTCCATCTGCCATTTCTCTGTCCAATTTTCCAGCCTATCTATATCCTGCTGTATTGTTTGACGATGTTCGTAGCCGCAAGTCCAGCCATCGTCATGTCATCCGCAAACTTACTGATAACACCAGTTACACCTTCTTCCAGATCATTTAATGGAATGACGTCTGGAACCCACAAAGCCGTCCCTTCTTTTTCAAACGTGCCAGATATTATCTGGAATTTCACTCATCTCTAATCCAAAAAAATCTTCTTTTAAAACCAAACAGAGAACTTCTATCCCTTTTCAGCTGTGTAGTGAATCTTCCGCTCTGCTGTCATACACTGCAACATGTGCATGGATCCTGCAGATTGGATCCTGGCTGATTTTTTTTTATCAGTAAGAAACACAATTTTTTTTTCCCTTTCTTGCTTAGCCTCCCTTCTCTGGCACTACAAGTGCTGTCTGATTTCGAAGAAATTAGATATAGCTCTTCGGGCAAAACAAAGGTATATGGGAGGAAGGGGGAATCAGGATATTGAATTTGATGATCAGCAATGGGCGAAATGAATGGCGGAGCAGATTCAAAGGGCTGAGTGGCCTACTCCTTTTTCTGGTTTCTAAGTTTCTCTGTTTCAATATTTAATCCTGTTATTGACTTTCGCCAGCCTCCTAATGTTTGAAATGCAAGGACACACCCTTTTTTTTCCTACTTAGGATCTTTTCTTGATGAAACAAAATCCTAACTTGTTGCCAGTTTTCTTTTTGTAATGTCTGAACTTTGTTGGGGATTGTTGGTTTTAAGCAAAAAGAAAAAGATGTGGTTCACACATGTAGATTCAAAATAACAACAGGTTTATTATAGGACATGCTGCCTGTGCAGAGTAGAATATGAAACTGAGCAGGAGCTTGTGAAACAGTCTAATGGCAACCCGATCAAATCAAGTGGCACTTCTGACCCATTACAACTTCTGTGGATTTCTCATCAGATCTGCCAGATACTTATCACATTGTGAGCCAACTAGTCTCACTGGAATTTCCAATTTTAACACAAGTGCTTCCAAACTCCACTTTTGACAAAACAGACCTTTAGATTCTTATCCCAAACAATCATTTCTCTCAGATGTTTCACCATAGATCCATTTCCAGGTTTTCAGTCTCCCCTTTTACTATTCCCTTACCTTTAATTGTCATTAGCGTTCAAGTTTCCACACAGTGCCTCTTTCTTTAATTTCAGTGAACAGAACCTTGTTCAAATTCCAGTTCCTTTTGTCTTTTGACTTCAAACTTCCTGGTACTTTTCATTACTTGGTTTCTCAAGCTATCTGTTCCTTACTTTCTGGGACTTGGCTTTCTTTCCCTTACTCCTGAATTCTCCTTTCCCAGCAGTTTTTGAAAATGCTTCCTCTCCAATTACTGAGTTCCAATTGCCACTGGGTTCAGCTTTAAACTAAACTTGGAAATTTTTTCTGACCTAAAAATGACTCCTGGTTGCTAAACAGCCTAGTCTTTCTTTAACACTTGTTTGCTTTATGTTTTAAGCTCTCTAACTACAATGCACACACAATTAAATGAAACCAAACCTCCAAACATGCAAGCACCTTTGTTTAACGTGATTCCAACTAAAGTGTATTCCCTTTCTTATACAGAAAAACGCATGACCTCTACGAGGCCATGTCTCATTTTTAAAACGCAGAAATAAAATGTAGATTACTTAATACCTTTGTTTCTTGTCAATAGAATCTGTGCAGAAACTATGCTCCTTCCAGTAAGCAAGATGTTTAAATATCCCAAAGCTGCTTTGAAAGCAGCCACAGAGTAAAGCTAAGTGAGTTAGGTGCTTAGAGAGTAGGTATGTAAGGTAGCAAATGGATGCAAGTGGTGGGTGCAAGGTAGGTTTGAGAGGGGCTAGTCGGCCAGAAGGGAATTGAGTCACAACAGCAGGGTGCCACATTGTGAGGACAATGGTCAGGTGGTTGGGGATAGTCAGGTTGATTGGGAGTTGGGTCAGAGGGTAGTGGCAGGGGGGGTTGTTAGATGGGTCAGGGGAAGTGGTAGGGGGGAGTCTCAGTTCATTGAGTCGTTGCGAATAGTTGGGGGGGGGTCATGAAGTTAGTTAGAGAGTCATGTGAGTGACTGTGAGGTGGTCAGATAGTTACATCTGGGTGTTCGACAAATTTTTTCCTGCCTGATAATTCCTGAATAACTATTTTCATAAGCAAATCAGAACTGACGCTGGGAACCCCTTGCACTGGGGCTTAAAAAGGGCCCTGTCATGCATCTTCTGAGAAACATCCAGTCTCCGACTATCCAGACACTGGAAGATCTGTTTTGACTAGTTTGCATGATTGGAAAATGGTTTGACCTGTTTTTCCTTGTATGAAAATTAAGGACACATTGCAGTGAAGCATAAAAAATTGAGCTGAATTTTTAAAATAGGTTGTCTAGTTCATTTAGTTGAGGTTAACCTAAAACAAAATCTCTGCCCAACAATTATTGCCTCTCTCTCTAAACACAGTCGCACATCTAAGATATGCATGCTGATTATCTCGGTTATAGTATGCTTGGCTTGACTTCACCCTTATCTCCCTTCCACAATACCATGTTTCGGAAATTAAGCCTGGAGAGTGAATTTAGAGAAAATGAATTTTAACCAAATTATAGGTATAAAGCAATGGAAGAAAAATGGTTCACAACAAAAGTGTTCAGATGAAGTAAAGAAGGTGCATAATGGGCAAAATTCTACACTTCAAAAGAAAAATAGAGTCAGGCTGAAACTGAGTGAAGGAGAAAAACTATAATGGATAACTAGGCACATAGGGAAGGGGTGAAGCAGTGGAAAGAACAGAAGTAGGTAAAAGAACTTTAAAGCAGTTATAAAGGTGACAAGAGAAAATATCTTTAAATCAAGAAATGAGATAGTGATATGGAAATGACAGGTACTAGGTCTGAATTGGAGTTCCAATTTCAGCTTTACACAATCAGTTCAGACCAGTAATGGTCATTTCCCAAATTTAACAGTCTTTGCCTTCTGGCTTTTCTGAGCCATACCACAGGAGATTCGAAATAACTAAGATCTTAACATTGAACTCTGTTAACTCAGTCAAAATCTCATCTAGTTGGAAAAGTCACATAAAGCCTTATATTTCCAATTTTTAAATTGGATCTTTGGGCACTGTCATGCTTTATCCCATACTTTGTATAAAAGTATCTGTATTCATGACCTTTGTAAAAACTTTTGACAAGGTTGCATATCAGCTTAATTTCCAGCACAGTACTGGGAACTGCTGTATTTGAAGTCATATACAGTTGCTTCCTTTGTGTCAAGTGTAGAAATTCACTTTGTAATTTGTTATCAAGCAGTGAGATCTCAATAAATTTTAGATGTAAGTACACATTATTAAACAAAACCGAGACTAAACTGCACTGTCCCTAACATCGGGCATATCATGTCAATTATATTTAGTTAAAGCAGTGTAATTTTCATTTTATCATATCATTATCATTCCATCGATCATTTATCTTTGTCAGCCAAAGAAGATGAAACTGACTTTATAAATTGAAAGAATCAAACTATTTAGAACTTTGCCAGGACCACACCAATCAGGTTGCATTCTGGTATCTTATGTACCGCTTTTAACTAAATCATTTTTAAAATCCTTATATTTCCTCATATTCGCAGGGAATATTTATCCAAGGAGTTTCCCTTTGGGCTTAAAGAATGCAGTCAGAAGAATATCTCACTGGGTTAAGTGATTATATAGCCCTGCTTTAATAAACAATGGCTATAGTCAAGTTGCTTTTTTTACTCAAAAAAGGAGACAACTGCAGATGACCTGATAATTGCCAGGTAAAATTGGAATTGGATTCCAAATTTGATGTTCTACATTTGAATCCTTGCCTTAAATTGTCTTTACACTTGTATTTCACCTATTTTTAGTTGTACTGATTTTGTAAACACCATAGGAGAGAAAACGTAAATTTGTTTGCAGGTCCTTCTTACAAAGTACGCCTACTTCAGTAATTTGATCATGAAATAAAATTGA
The DNA here is from genome assembly GCA_024679065.1 of Sphyrna mokarran. Taxonomy (NCBI): domain Eukaryota; kingdom Metazoa; phylum Chordata; class Chondrichthyes; order Carcharhiniformes; family Carcharhinidae; genus Sphyrna; species Sphyrna mokarran. The sequence goes on from JAGIQG010000019.1 coordinate 28,621,420, forward strand.
CAGTGACTCATGAATACAAATATAACTAATTCATTTATAGACTCAGAGCCATAGAGGTTTACAGCAGAAAAACAGGCCCTTGAGCCCAACTTGTCCATGCCACCCTTTTTGTTTAAACTCCTAAGCAAATTCCAATTGCCTGCATTTGGCCCATATCCCTCCATATCTAGCTTAACCATGTAACTGTCTGAATGCTTTTTAAAAAATAAAATTGTACCCACCTCTACTACTATCTCTGGCAGCTTCTTCCAGACACTCATCACCCTCTGTGTAAAAAAAATTGCCCCTCTGGACATTTTTGTATCTCGCCCTTTTTACCTTAAACTAGTGCCTTCTAGTTTTAGACTCCTGTACCTTTGGGAAAAGATATTGACTATCTACCTTGTCTATGCCCCCTCATTATTTTACATTCTCTATAAGATCACTCCTCAGCTTCTATACTCCAGAGAAAAAGCCCTACTCTATCCAGCTTCTTCTTATAACTCAAACTGTCAAGTCCCATTAGCATTCTAGTAAATATTTTCTGCACTCTTCCTAGTTTAATAATATCCTTTCTATGGGATAGAGGGATATGAGCCAAATGCGGGAAATTGGGGTTAGTTTAGTGGTTTAAAAAAAAAGAGCTGAAGGGCCTGTTTCCATGCTGTAAACCTCTGTGACTCTATGAAAAAGGGGCGACCAGAACAGTACATAGTACTCCAAATGTGGCCTTAACAATGTCTTGTACAACTTCAACAAGATGTCCCAACTTCTGTATTCAGTGGTCTGACCAATGAAACTAGCACGCCGAATGTCTTCTTCACTACACTGCCCACCTGTGACTCCACTTTTAAGGAGCTATGAACATGTACCCCTAGATCTCTTTGTTCTGTAATCTCCCCAGTGCCCTACCATTAACTGAGTAAGTTCTGCCCTGGTTCAATCTACCAAAATGCATCTTCTGGTATTTATCTAAACTAAACTCCATCTGCTATTCATCAACTTACTGGTCTAATTGATCAAGATCCCATTGCAATCATAGATAACTTTCTTCACTGTCCACTATGCCTTCAATCTTGGCGTCATCTGCAAACTTACTTCCTAACCATGCCTGCTATCTCCTCATCCAAATCATTAATATATATGACAAATAAAAACTGTGAAATAAAAGCTTTTTATAATGCTTTTATAAAAGCATTATAAAAAGCATTGGAATTCCACAGCAAGGTTGATTGCTGTCGAATAGAGAAAAAGTGTTGCCTTTTGTCAGAATCCAGTTAAGCTTGTGTATTTTTAACATTTCTGTTTTCAGTTGAATGTCCACTGTTGTAAGTTTTTCTTTTTTTAACTTGCCTGTTCGCTTCTCTTGTGCACAATCACAGAAATCTCCAGAACTATCTGAGCTGACAACTAACTTAAAATAGTTTGAGAACAGATTGTTTCACCTCTGAGATGACAGTCTGAACCATTAAAAAATCCTTTTATTTTGGATAAAGGTGATAAGATAATTTATTAGCAGAAATATTAATTTTTTATTTCATGTTAATTTGAAACTTTGCTATTCAAATATTGGTACATGGTCCTGCTTTATTCCTGTTGTTTATATAATGTTTTCTTGCCCTTCAAAAGTTGATTTTGCAGGGCTTCAAGTAGTTGTCTTCAGTGTATACCATGATAAAATTCACAGGAATAGAATGAAAAATCTTCATTCACATTGGTACTATTTGAAACGTGAAATAAAAATGAAGTGCTGGAAATGACTCAGCCAGACTGAAAACTTCTGTGAAAAGAGACTTCTTCAGATGCTCCCAGAATGCCATTTCCAGCACTTGTATTTGTATTTCAGATTTCCAACATATACAGTATGTTGCTTTTTATTTTAAAGCTTTGCATGTTGCATTACTGGAATAAAATGATAGATTTCACATTTAAGAAAATTTATCTATTTGCATTTCAAGGATGTGTTTTCCCTAAAGCTCAGTGTAGCTTGTATGAAAGGTTAATGAAATCGTTCAAACATAACTAGGTCCTGCAGAGATAAATTATTTTATAATCAGGAAGACTGATATTGTAAACATGTTAGCAATTTCAATAAATAAATCACAAACTTATGCTTAAATTGTAATAAAGAATATTTTGACAAAATATAATACCAGGAAATAGATGAAACCCAATAAGGAAAGTTATAGTTAAATTATAATCATTCAATTGAAAAATATTTAAACTATATAAAACACAACAGAAAAGGCAACAGTACAGAACAAAAATGACACTCAAGTACAATAATGGCTACACACACATTATACATAATTTAACTCCTTTCCAAATCTCTCTACTTCCTCAAACTCCAAGAATATACCTTTCCAAAACAACATCCCATAGGTTTTCACACTGGAACCAAATCTATGAGCAATAATTACCACACATGACCTATATCTATCTTTGGGAACTTTTCTTCTGGTTTAGAGTAGCAAACACCTAGTGATTAATACACACACAAATTGTTGAAGATGGGTAGGTTGAGAAAATAATTAATAAGGCATATAGGACCCTGGACTTTATAAATCAACACCATATTAAAGTCCAACTGGTTTATTTGGAATCACGAGCTTTTGGAGTGCTGCTCCTTCGTCAGATGACTCACCGAATGAAGAGCAGCACTCCAAAAACTTGTGATTCTAATAAGCCTATGGGACTTTAATCTGGTATTGTGATGTGAGGCTTTTTACTGTCCCCACTCCAGTCCAACACCAGCATCTTCACATTACTTATAAATCAGGATACTAGAGTACAAAACCAAGAAAGTTATGGTGAACCTTTATGAAGACTGGTTCATCTTCAATAGGTATAATGTATCTAATTCTGGCATCACACCTGATTTGATTTATTATTCTCACATGTATTAGTATGCAGTAAAAAGTATTGTTTCTTGTGCTAAACAGACAAAGCGTACCATATATAGAGAAAGAAGGGAGAGAGTGCATATTGTAGTGTTACAATCATTGCTACGGTGTAGAGAAGGATCAGCTTAATGCGAGACAGGTCCATTCAAAGTCTGGCAGCAGGGAAGAAGCTGTTCTTCAGTCTGTTGGTACATGAACTAATGTTTTGTTTTTTTTTCCTACAGAAGAGGGTAGAAGAGAGTATGTCTGATTATGCTCTGTAAGTAGTCTCACAATACCAGGTTAAAGTCCACCAGGTTTATTTGGTCACATTCACTTGATGAAGGAGCAGCTCTTTGAAAGTTCATGCTACCAGATAAACCTGTTGGACATTAACCTGGTGTTGTGAAACTACTTACTGTGCTATCCCAGTCCAGTGAATGGCAACTGCACATCTTACTTATGTTGGCTGCTTTTCTGAGGCAGCGGGAAGTGTAGACAGAGTCAATGGATGGCAGACTGGTTTGCATGTTGGATTGGACTTTGGTCACAATCCTTTGAAGTTTCTTGTAGTGTTAGACAGAGCAGAGCAGAAGCTATACCAAGCTGTGATACAATCAAAAAGAAAATTTTCCATGGTGCATCTGTAAAAGTTGGTGAGAGTCATAGTGGACATGCCAAATTTCTTTAACCCTCTGAGAAAATAGAGGCATTGGTGGGCTTTCTTAACTATAGTATTGGCATGGAGGGATCAGGACAGGTTGTTGGTGATTTGGACACCTAGCAACTTGAAGCTGTTGACCATTTCCAATTCATCCCCCTTGATATAGACAGACACATAATCAATAGTATGCTTTGTGAAATTGATGACTATCTCCTTCATTTTGTTGACATTGAGGGAGGGTGCAGAAAATATTTAGGAGTGGCTCTGGGGTGAGGGACATTAATTACAAGGATGGATTGGAGAGGCTGTATTGTTTTCCTTGAAAAAAGGTTGAGAGCTGATTAGATAGAAATGTTCAAAATCATGTGAGGTCTAGACTGAGAGGACCAAGGGAGATGGTTTCATTGTTGGAAGAATCGGAAACCAGAGGACCCAGATTTAAAAGTGATAGGCAAAAGAACCAGAAGAGACGTGAGAACAATCTCATTATGCTGTAAATGGTTAGGATCTGGAATGCACTGCTGGAGAGTGTTGAGGAGGTTAACTTAATCATGGCTTTCAAGTGGAGAAAAGACAAGGGAGTGGGGCTAGTGGGTTGCTCTCATAAAGAATCAGCATAGACATGAAGGGCTGAATGGTCTCATGTTGTAATCATTATATGATTTTATATTGATTAACTTCATGTATATTAAGAATAATATTCAAAATAAAAATACCTACAATGCTGCATATTTAAAAGCAATCTAAACTCAGTATTTTAGATTTAAAATTCAAAATGACTTCCAGAAAAGCAAGCTACATGGATGGATACTTTGTGCTAATATACTGGAGTGAATGGTGCTAATCAGAAGGTGTGTGTACAGTAGTGTTGCCTACACATCTAACAATATTATAAGATTTGAGGAATATACAAAATGGTACATGTGCATAAAACCAAGCAGCATATAGTGATTTCTGATTATGCTTAAAAGAAAGTGAGCTTGTTTTTTTGCATACTATTGTCATTGTGATATTCAAAGAAACAAAATACTGAGATATAAACTATGTTTTAATTTGCTTTTTTAGGTAACAAAGGGAAAAAAATGTCCATCCTGCATTTAATGTGAAAATGTTCATGCAAAATGCTAATTTAACTGTTACACTTTTAACATGCTGTATTTGCTGTTAGCAGTTTTTTTCTGAGCTTATGAATTTTGTGACAAAATTCATCAGTGTGTTTTTAAAACACTTCTGCTTTGGAAATCAAATCTAATTATATTTGAATCAAAATATTTGCATTCACTATCATTTGAAATTGAAACAATACAATTATGGGTAGATTTCTCCAAAACAAATTCTAAGTGTTGAATGTGCAGGACAAATAGAGTAATTCACGCTGTTTTTTTCAGTGGGAGTTCAGACTTTGTGCATTGCAGAGACACTAGCCTGAATATCATTAGATTTCAAGGGCAGGGCCTATTCCCACTTGGGAGGCTAAAACCAGTGGGCCTCTGCACATGCACAGTGGCCCCAAACTGTTGCGTTTCCTGGCCAGCTCAATCGCTGGCCAGCCTTCACAGTGCTGCTCCCCAACCTCTTCATGGCCTGATCATGGTCCTCCGACCATTCCCAGGTCAGGATCAACCCCCATATGCCGCAATTGTTGGCCTCCATCCTGTTGCCACCAATGATCCCCAATGCAGAGTGGAAGCAGGATCCTCTCCCCCCACCAATTGTCCCCTTGACACTGCCCTATGCCTGATGGGCAGTGCCAAGATATCAAAGAACAAAGAACAAAACAGCACGGGAAACAGGCCCTTCGGCCCAACGAGCCCACGCCGCCACCCCGATGTTCCCACCTCTATCCGTGATCCCTGTCTATGTTTATAGACTATGGATAAAAAACCAAATTTGAGACAATTTAGGGAGAATTTGTTTTGCCAATTAGCCTAACAGCACATCTTTGGGATGTGGGAGGAAAGTGGAGCACCTGGAGAAAATCCACGCAAGCATGGGGAGAATGCGCAAACTCCCACAGACACAGGCCCAAATCTATGTATCTGCACAGCACAGCGATAGTCACTGAGCTGTCATGTTGCCCATCAAATGGTCCAGGTCAAGCGTACACTAACGACGTGAAGCAGTAGGATACTCTCGAAAAAAATCCAAGAGCAGCTCTCTCACGACCCATCGCGTGTATGCCCCTTGTTAAACAACAAGGTGGACCAAAGCACCTGTAGGATAAAAACAAGTACATCAATATCATCATATATTTACACACTTCCCAGAGACTCCTAAGGCTCATGATCCCTATTTTAAATCAGTTTTCTATATCCCTCCATTCCCATTCTGTTCATGTGCCCATCTAAGTATTTAAATAACTCCAGAGTGCCTGCCTCCATCACTTTACTTGGTAGTGCATTCCATACCCCCACTACCCTCTGTGTGAAAAAACTCCCTCTAGCATCCAAATTATACCTTACCTCCCTCACCCTGAGCCCGTGACCCCTTGTGCTATTCGAGTCCATCCTAGGAAAAAGTTTACTCTATCTATACTCCTTGTAATCTTGTACACCTCTATTAGATCTCCTCTAAGTCTACGTCTTTCCAAGGAAAACAGTCCCAATTTGCCTAACCTCTCCTCGTAACTCAGACCTTCCATACTAGGCAGCATCCTGGTAAACCTCCTCTGTACTTTCTTCAGAGTTTCCACGTCCTTCCAGTAGTAAGGCGACCAGAACTGGACGCAGTATTCCAAATGAGGTCTAACCAACGTTTTATACAACTGCAACATTAAAGGCCAGCTCTTGTACTCTATACCTCTTCCTATAAAGGCTAGCATACCATATGCTTTCTTCACAACCTTCTCCACCTGCTCTGCCACCTTCAGAGACTTGTGCACCTGCACTCCCAGGTCCCTCTGCATTTCTATACTCTTAGTAGGTTTACCCTTTATCATATACCTCCTCCCTACATTCTTTATAACCCGTGATCCCCTTATTAATCAAGAACCTATTCTATCTCTGTCTTAAAGACACTCAATGACTTGGCCTCCACAGCCTTCTGCGGCAAAGAGTTCCATAGATTCACCACTCTCTGGCTGAAGAAATTCCTCCCCATCTCTGTTTTAAAGGATCATCCCTTTAGCCTGAGGTTGTGCCCTCTGATTCTAATTTTTCCTACTAATGGAAACACCTTCTCCACGTCCACTCTATCCAGGCCTCGCAATATCCTCTAAGTTTCAGTAAGATTCCCCCCCCGCATCTTACTAAACTCCGAGTGCAGAACCAGAAACCTCAACCGTTCCTCATATGACAAGCTCTTCATTACAGGGATCATTCTTGTGAACCTCCTCTGAATCTTTTCCAAAGCCAGCACATCCTTCCTTAGATATGTGGCCCAAAACTGCTCACAATCCTCCAGATAGGGTCTGACCAGAACCTTATACAGCATCAGAAGTACACTCCCACTCTTCTATTCTAGCCCTCTTTACATGAATGCTAACATTGCATTTGCCTTCCTAACTGAACCTGTGTGTTAACCACTCTATGGGTCTATGAATCAGGGAAAGCCAGAATTGATTTAAAAGCAGAATGTTCCAGTTATGGAAAGTGACACTTGAGATTCATTATGCTCTCATCCTTACTTCTTTAAGCATCCTCAGATGCGTTCCATCCAGTCCTGGTGAATTTTAAACTTTAATCACAAACAGACCTTTTAATAACACCCACACACATACCTTTGGTAACTTTTAACTCATCCAGTATCTCATTTCTTTCCTCCTCCTTCACAAGGATCTGTGGTTGAACCCTAGCTATTTACAATCAATATTAATGACTTAGCTTAGAGTCTGATAGAGTTGGATCAGGGTTTGCTTATATACAAAGCTAATCATATCCTGGGGCATTGGCACTTTTACTCCTTGTGGAGTACCAGGAGGCCCAGGCTACCATAGTGCCTATGCCCAGAAAGTATCACCCCCACCTCCCCACCTCGCTGACTCTGAGGCCCCGATTGCACCCCACCTTCACTCCAGCAGGGTCAGGCCCCTAGTTCCCTGAATGTGGGAAGTTAGTGTAATGCCCACTGGAGTGAAACACTCTGGCCGGGTGGGAGAGGCTAGCAGATCTGGAGAATTCAGTCCTGGGCCTGTTAATCTCATTTAAATGTTAGGGTAATGATTATTTAAATAATTTCTGCATCTCCATGCCGATTTCTGGCGTCGAACAGAATGGGCTGAAAATCTGATGCTGGGAGCTGAAAGCACAGCGCAAATGTTCATGTGACCCCTACCAATTAGCCAACATGCGATTGTCCCAGCCTGCTGCACTAAAAAAATTAGCACAGGGGAGTGGGAAAATCGTGGCCTATCTCTTTATCCACCACGATGATCATGTGCTTTTCTTAATAGGTCCAGATTCATCCTGGTTGCTATACCGTTTGATATTTTTGAATCATGCAATATTATCAGAGGAGAAAGTCACCTTGCTCATCCTATCTGTATCCACTTTAATCTCATTTTTCTCCATTCATTTCATTTTTTTGTTACATTTATCTAATTCTGTCTTGAGGATCATATTTACCTCTGGTTTGTTACTTGCTGACAAGAATAACTTGCACAATTTAATAACCATATGTGTGTAAAAATAATCTTCCAATCTCTTGTTTTATACTTTTAATGCTAACCTCAAATTTATGCATATTTGTACAGATTACTTTGCATTGAATTCATCTTTCTCTACACCCTAGCTATGACTATAACACTACATTCTACACTGTCCTTTCCTTCTCTGTGAATGGTATGCTTTGTATAACATGTAAGAAACAATACGTTTTACTGTACTAATACATGTGACAATTATAAATCAAATCCAGTCAAATGAATGTCAAAGATTCATCAACCAGTAGAAAGAATCGCTCCCTTAGATTTCACCTTAACTTTCTGTGCTCTGGATAGGGTGGGATTGGTGTTGGTACAAGCTTGATGGACCAAATGGCCTCTTTCTGTACTGTAAGGATTCTATGATTTTTTTGTTCCAATGAACAGAGCATAAATTTCCTCAAAACAATATTTTCCCAGCTTTGGTATTTTCCAGATGAAGCTACTGTATACTTTTTAAATGTGCCCATATTCATTATGTAATGAAATACCCAAGACTGCATGTAAGGCTCCAACTACTTTCTAATCAATATCTATTGCAGATTCACCCTCACCTCCTTGATTTCGTATTCAGTACTTCAGGTTCCCTTTTGCCCATTTGGCTTTTACTACATTCAATTCCTACTCTAAAAATCTGTGTTTCTATAGTACTAGCTTTTTTTTTCATCTTTATTGGTAATCTCATCATTTTCAGTAAATTACTATTTATTCCCTTCCTTAATTTGCATTTAAGGCACTGTCATGTCTCACAGTGGCACTTTAACCTCTAATTCAGAAATCATGGTGTTAAAATTACATTCCACAACTTGCACACACTAAGTTCATCCTCCAGTGTAATACTGAAGGATGGATTAGTAAATTTGCGGATGACACCAAAGTCGGAGGAGTGGTAGATAGTGAAGAGGGAGGTTATAGTTTGCAGAGAGACTTGGACAAGTTGCAGAGCTGGGCCAAGAGGTGGCAAATGGAGTTTAATGCGGAAAAGTGTGAGGTAATACACTTTGGCAGGAATAACAAATGTGTAGAGTATAGGGCTAATGGTAGGACTCTTAGTAGTGTTGAAGAACAGAGGGATCTTGGTGTATATGTGCATAGATCCCTGAAAGTTGGCAATCAAGTCGATAAGGTTGTTAAGAAGGCATACGGAGTCTTAGCTTTTATTGGTAAGAGGATTGAATTTCGGAGCTGCAATGTCATGTTGCAACTGTACAAAACTCTAGTGCGGCCGCACTTGGAGTATTGTGTACAGTTCTGGTCCCCACATTATAAGAAAGATGTGGAGGCATTGGAGAGGGTACAGAGGAGGTTTACCAGGATGTTGCCTGGTATGGAGGGCAGGTCTTATGAAGAGAGGCTGAGGGATTTGAGGTTGTTTTCGTTAGAAAGAAGGCGGCTAAGAGGAGACCTTATTGAAACATATAAGATGATTAGAGGTTTAGATAGGGTGGACAGTGATAGCCTTTTTCCTAGGATGGAGAAAGCTAGCACGAGGGGACATAGCTTTAAATTAAGGGGTGGTAGTTATCGGACAGATGTCAGAGGTAGGTTCTTTACCCAGACGGTGCTAAGGGTATGGAATGCCCTGCCTGCTGCAGTTGTAGATGCGCCAAGTTTGGTGGCGTTTAAGAGGTTAGTAGATACATTTATGGACGAAAAGGGAATGGTTTAGGTTAGAGGGTCATTGCTTTTTCTTAATTGGTCGGCGCAACATCGAACGCCGAAGGGTCTGTTCTGCGCTGTAGTGTTCTATGTTCTATGAAGGATAATGTATTAATGGATTTGATTTATTATTGTCACATGTATTGATATACGGTGTTTAGTTCTGTTTCTTACATTATATAGATAAAGCACACTGTACATAGAGAAGGAAAGGAGACAGTGCAGAACGTAATGTTAAGTCATAGCTGGGGTGTAAAGAAAGATCAGCTTAATATAAGGTAGGTACATTTCAAAAGTCAGGCAAGAAGCTATTCTTAACTGTTGGTACGTGATCTCAGATTTTTGTACCTTTTTCCCAATGGAAGAAGGTGGAAAAGAGTATGTCAGGGACATGTGGGGTCCTTGATTAGGCTGGTTACTTTTCAGTGTCAGTGAATAGGAGGCTGGTTTATGTGATGGACTGAGCTTCGTTCATGATCCTTTGTAGTTTTTGTAGTTCTTGGACAAAGCAGGAGCCATACCAAATTGTGATATAACCAGGAAGAATGGTTTCTTTGGTTCACCTGTAAAAGTTGGTGAGAGTCGTAATGGACATGCCTAATTTCCTTAGTCTCCTGAGAAAGTAAAGGCATTGGTGGGTTTTCTTAACCATAGCATTGGCATGGAGGGACTAGAATAGGTTGTTCGTGATCAGGACACTAAAAACCTGAAGCTATTGACCATTTCTACGTCGTCCCATTAATATAGACAGCAGCTTGTCCTTCACCAAGCTTCTTGAAGCCAATGACTACCTCCTACATTTTGTTGACATTGAGGGAGAGATTATTGTTATTGCACCAGTTCACCAGATTCTCTCTTTCTTTTTGGTTCTCCGCTTTGTCATTGTTTGAGATCTGACCCACTATAGTGGTATCATCAGCAAATTTGAAAATCGAATTGGAGGGGGATTTGGACACACCCATAACACATCAGGAGCTCTTCTTGAATTCAGCAGAAACAGACCGAAAAGAACATGGTTCAGTCTGAATATGATTAACAGCAAAATCCAATCACAATATTATGAATTCGCTGGTGTGTCAACAGAGTGGATGGCTGACTGAATCCCTTCTCAGACACAGAGCAGGTGTATAAGGAGTATAGTAAGGGGCTGAGGACACAGCCTTGCAGAGCACCAGTATTGAGGATGATCATGGAAGAGGTGTTATTTTCAATCCGTACTGATTGTGGTCAGTGGGTAAGGAAGTCTAGGATCCAGTCACAGAGGAAAAAGCTCATGCACGCGCACACACAGTTTGGTTACTCCACTTCAACTCTTGTGTTTCTCTTATTGTAGTTAAAATAACTTATTGTTATCCTTCATTTGCATCATATTCAATTCCATTTTTTTTCCTTTCACATTCTGATGGGTTTTGGTTTTGAAGCCATCTTACTTTCTTTAATTTTTCATTCTTGGCTTTAAATGCCATTTTTTCTTAATCAGTTACTTACTAGTACCTTTCAACAAAGCAGAAATGCTTTTATCTATACTTCTATCTGAAAATATTAACACTGTTTTTGCTTTCATAAGTACTGAATGCTCTAAATTACAATTTGATATTGATAGTTCTAACTTGGAATGAATGTAACATCAAGTTTGATCGTCCGCTCAAAGCTATCTTGTGCAATCTTACCCTCTTGCACTCTGCATTGAAAATTACAAGAAAACTAATAACTTGAGAAATAGCTGAATATATTCAGTTTTTCATTTCATCCAAAGAAATTGTTCTGCGATATGCATAAGCTTGAGACTACCACTGGAATCTCTCTCATTTCTTAATTCCATCCCTTACACATTCTACTGACCCATCTCCAGGTCTCGTGGTCCAAAATGATTCCCCCCCCCCCCATTCCCCGCTTACCCTCTCTGCTGGCTGATCATTCCCTTGGCCACAGCTGACTCCTCCCTCGACCATCGGCTGACTATTCTCACAACCACTGGCTGATCACCCCTCCCTCTGACTGCTCTTTTCCCCTTCCCATTAGACTTTCTTCTTCTGTCCTCCCTCCCTGGCAATTTCAATTTTTGATGTAGAGATGCTGGCGTTGGACTGGGGTGAACACAGTGAGAAGTCCCCTTCATCAGGTGACTCTTGATGAAGAGGACAGCCTCGAAAACTTGTGTCAGTTTACTATCAAATAAATTGGTTGAACTTGAACCTGGTGTTGTCAGACTTCTTACAATTTCAATTTTTAGCAAGGCTGCCATTGGAATACTTCTGGTTTCTGGCAGCCTTGGGAACGGAGACCATCAGTTGGGCTGGATGATCCCAGAGAAGGGGGTGGTGGTGGAGAAAGGGAACAGGGAAATGTGGGAAATACTGGGATGGGAGAGTGTAGAGGGAGATGGAAGTGTGGGAGAAGTGGCGCTCAAGGGTGAAGAAGAGGGGCAAAAGAAGCTAAAGGGGAGTGGAATGAAGGATGTGATGAAAGGAAGGAAAGAACCAAGAGGAACTAAGAAGTTGGATGGAGTTGCAACTCTACACAATGTATACATAATCAGTGGGACTTAAGAAATTTTAGTTGTGGGTATCTATAGAGAGAGAGAGAGAGAGTCACATTTTGTTGTGATCACCGCAGGCAGTGGATTATCATCTTTTGACATCACAAATATGTTTCTGTACGAAAATGATTGTTAAATGGTAAATTCTGAGTGAAAATAAAATAAATGATAGCCAGATGATTGCTTATGAATGCAAGTGATATCAAATGATGACAAACTGATTGCATTTGAGTACAGTTGATATCAACTTAAAACTGTTGAAAGGAAATGCTGCCAAATTATCTGAAAAATTTTGGGTAGGATTGTAGACAAACTATGCCATAAAACAATCTTTCATTAATTTTAGAAATCCCATCCCGAATGGATGATCCATCTCGGCTCCTTCCAGTCGTCCCTAGCATTTCAGATGCGAAACTCCAGTCAATTTGATCCATTGCAAGTGATATCAAGAAATGGTTGGAGTCAGTGGATACTTATCAGAAAGGCAGTGGGCTCTGAATACATTCCAGCAATCATACTGAAGACTTGTGATCCAGAACTTGCCGCTCCCCTAGCCAAGCCCTTCTAGTACAGTTACAGCACTAGTATCCACCGGTCAATGTAGAAAGTTGCCCAAATATGTCCTGTACACACAAGCAGGACAAATTGATGGATCAAAATACTGAAATCCGAGTCCTAATGGCATAGTGCTTCAACCCACAACTCATGGACTGCAGTGATTCAAGAAGGCAGCTCACTACCACCTTCTTGAGGGCAGCTAGGAATGGGCAATAAATGCTGGCTAGCCAGTGATGCCCATGTCCCATGAATGAATTAAAAAACAAAATCCCAGTCTTACTGAAAGAGACATTATTGTCCGAGACAAATGCTAGTGCGTTTAAAACATTCAACAGCTATGATTGATCCATTCTTAGTTGTTCCCCTTTTCCCATAGTGCCAGATCAAAACCACCTTTAATTGAGTTGTCAGTAATTTTCTGTCAGTTTTAAAGTCAGGAGTAAAGCTGTTTGTTGTTGACTATGTATTATTTTGATTTGATTTATTATTGTTGCATGTATTAGTATACAGTGAAAAGTATTGTTTCTTAATATTGTTCATAGAGAAGGAAACAAGAGAGTTCTTAATCTAGTGTTACAGTCAAAGCTAGGGTGTAGAGAAAGATCATCTTAATGCAAAGTAGGTCCATTCAAAAGTCTGATAGTAGCAGGGAGCCAGTTGGTACCTGACCTCAGACTTTTGCACTTTTTCCCGATAGAAGGAAGTGGAAGAGAGAATGTCCAGGGTGTGTAGTTTCCTTAATTCTGCTGGCTGCTTTTCCAAGGCAGCAGAAAGTGTAGACAAAATCAATGGATGGGAGGCTGGTATGTATGATGAACTGAGCTTTGTTCATGACCCCTTGTAGTTTTTTTTGCAGTCTTGGACAGAACAGGAGCCATACCGAGCTGTGATACATTCAGAAAGAATGCTTTCTGTGGTGCATCTTAAAAATTGGTGAGAGTTATAGTGGATATGCCAAATTTTCTTTGTCTTCTTAGAAAATAGAAGTGTTGGTGGGCTTTCTTAATTATAGTGTTGGCATGGGGAGACCAGGACAAGGTATTAGTGATCTGGACACCTAAAAACTTGAAGCTGTCAACCATTTCTGCTTTGTCTCCATTGATGGAGACAAGAGCATGTTCTCTTGAAATTGATGACTAACTCCTTTGTTCTGTTGACATTGAGGTGAGACTATTGTTGTCACACCAGTTCACCAGATTCTCTATCTCATATAAACTCTATAAACTTTATAAATAAATAAAGGTATTTTGTTTGTTTCTACTGATATTTCATCAGATAATGAAGCAACCCTGCCCACATGTAGCTGGATCTGGACAATATCCAGGCATGAGCTGATAAGTGGCAAATAACATTGCATCACACAAGTGCCAGAGGGTGACCATTTCCAACAAGGCAGAGTCTGGTACTTCTTGTAGACATCCAGTGGCTCATGATCACTGAATCCCCCACTTCATTGTTCTGCAAATCACCATTGACCAGTAATTCAATTGGACCAGCAACATAAATTCATGGCTCCCACAAAATGTCAGACGCTAGATAATCTTTAGAGAGTTTATCTACTGACTCTACAAAACTTCTTCATACCCGCAAATGTATCATCTAAAGAACATGAGCACAGGCGTATCATCACTTCCAAGTTGACTTAGACATATTTATTATTTCATAGTCACTTGGTCAAAATCCTGAGCTCCCTATCTAACAGCATTGTGGGGTAGCTTTACCAAAGCAGATCAAGGGCAGGTAGGAATTTGCACTAATTTCCTGCCTGATTAATAACTTCCATGTGTTGAAAAATGACTTTAAAAGAAAACCATAGTGGCTGCTCTATTATGAGTTCCATGCTGTCTAGAGTACTGGTTGTCAATCTCTTTTATGTCATAGCACACATCCCTATATTACAGAAATATTTTAAGGCACATCCCCTATTTTCTCTGTCTTCTTCCTCAGTGGGAAGATTGATTGATTTTTCTTCTCCCTGTCCTTTTGTTTTTTTAGCCTCTCCCAGTCTCTCTCATTTCTCCCAGGGTTTGTGTGGCCTTATGAGTTTTTGCTTTTCATGTAAGTACAGAGGACCTTTGTCTTTAGGTCTAGTTCCTGTTGATTATGCGCATGTGTTTGACCAACATAAAAAAACCTAAACTGTGAATGTGCAGTTCTTTCCCGGCCAGTGCATGTATGGAGGCCAAGAATTCGTTGGGTCTTAGGGTACTAACCACAGAGCTGAAGACGAAGGTTAGTTTTAGTTCAGTTACTTGAATTTTGAATCATTTTGCATATTTCTGCACAGCACACTTGTTAGGAATGGGAGGTCTTCATGATAGTGAATGAGAACCAATGTTTTAGAGACTCTTAAAATGTCTGAAAGTCTCCCTCGCAAAGATTGATTAGCATATGGTAAAGGAGGAAAAAGTGTATTTTGGGTTCTTTCTAACATCAAGAGAACCAAATAAACTTCAAGGTTAAGAGATGGTGTCACAGAACAAAGCCCAATAAAAAAAAACTGGAGGCTCCGTATTACCTAACACTATTCACACGGTAGCACAGTGGTTAGAACTGCTGCCTCACAGCGCCAGGGACCTGAGTTCGATTCCTGGCTCAGATCAGTGTCTGTTTGGAGTCTGCATGTTCTCCCTGTGTCTACACGGGTTTCCTCTGGGTGTTCTGGTTTTCTCCCACAGTCTGAAAGGCATACTGGTTAGTTGCATTGGCCATGCTAAATTCTCCTTCGGTGTACCCGAACATGTGCCAAAGTGTGGGGACTAAGGGATTTTCACAATAACTTCATTGATGTTAATATAAGCCAACTTGTGACACTGATAAATAAACTTTATGCATATAGGATTGATTGTTCTATCCTAAAAGCTTCTTTATGAATATTATCTGGATTTCTCTGGCAGACAGTTTGCTCTCAGAAGTCCTGGGAGTCATTTTTAGTTAGGTGCAGCTGAGAGACTAGAATCAGGAGAAATGAAGGGCCAATGCCAAAGCTTTTAGTCTGCAAAAGAATTGGAAGTATGTTGGTAATTCAAAGCAGGAGTGTCACTTTTGTGAATCCTGTGAGTCACAGTCTCAGGTGAAGAGATTGAACTATTGGGAAATGAACAGCCATTGAGATAGTTCAAGTTAGATCAGCTTTTAAGGGTACTCAGAAGACTAACTCATCCAAAGTAAAGAGTTGAAATCTCTCATGAACGTGATGAAGTTTTAACAAAATATTGTGAATCTATGGTCACTGATGTCTGGGTGCGATGCTGAGAAATCTACGAGATCTCTCTTGCTTGCATCTGCCATTTGATGTGCAATGTGGTGTGTTCAACCACAGTTTGCTGTTAATTGATGTTTACTTCATTTTAATTCTGTTGGAGTATATGTTGATATTGTAAATATTGTACACTCCTTACTTTGTATATTTTTTTTGTTTAAAACTATGGAGTCTTCGGCTTTGTCTTCCTAATGGTTAACTAGGATTTCCAACTTGATTTAAGTGACAAAGTTTGGCCCCTTTCTGGATTGTGACACACTGAGTATAGAAGAACCCACTGCAATTGAGTGATGCAGTTATTCGCACAATGATGTAAGTGGTTTATATTTTTGTTTGATACTATATTTGTTTGTTTGATACTTGTTTGATGCTTTGGTGATTATATTTCACCAACCCAGAATGTGACTGTGTAGGTTGTGTACATCAATAATTTCTAAGTTGTTAGCTGGTATGCTCCTTCAGTAGGATTCATTTACTGGTAATCGGCATGTACAGCAAAGTTCAACACCTTGCAAGGTAGTGACAGCTGTGTATGTAATAGTGTGGTATGTATTAAAACAAGCTGTACAAATTATGTATTTAATTAAATAACATGGGGAAAAATAATTTTCTTTGATAGTTCTGCTCTCTAAATTGAATTCTTAGTACATACTTTAGATAATGTACACTGTTTAAAGGCTGTCAAATGTGCATATGCCACACACATATGACATGCAAGTCATACAGGATACAATTTATGTTGGAGATAAACAGAATTTGCATGGCAGCTGGTTGTTACCGCATCTGTATGCCTCCTGTAACTGTCAGTGTCACTAGAGATATTAATGCTTTCTTGTTCATCAATGTAATCACCTATTCTTCTCAAAAAAACTTACTTTTGATTCTTTTGCTACAGCAGATAAAGCAATATACCCCCAATTTATAGCATTCATGCACAGATGTTAGAATCACATGCGTACACTCAGTACTGAATATAGCAATCCATATGCTTCCAATGAGTGTGTACTACATCTATCATTAATGAAATTTGTAAATTTAATTGCATTCAATAAGGACCACTTCTATTGCTATTATTTTCTTAAACCTCATGTACTCCCATGAAGTCATTCATAATTTACTTTTGGTGACACTATGCATCTTTTGGAGTTGGACTATTTTACTTAGGATTAAGGAGGCACAAGAAAGCAGTTTGAAGTACAGTAAAAGCAATATTCTAAATATGTTTGTGTATTGTGCTTCAGGCTCTGGTCGTGTCTCTAAACTTCAAGGTTTAATTAGTCCTTCTATACTGTGAAGTTGCAGCAAATATAGTTCTTCCTCCCATTTCTCCTCTTAACCTAGAAATATTGATTAGTAGTAACTAAAACACTCAAATATATCTTAACATATTGATCAATTGATCAATGCTCAATCATCTATAGAAAAAAACTATATAATTCTTAGAAGGATTTCATAAAATTAATTGCTAATTATTTAATTAGGTTGAAATCTGGTTTAGCAGTAAGATGTAGAAATCAGAAAATGGGGAAAGAAAGTCGTGACCTGTGTCTGTATGGATCTGTTATAGTTTTCTCCTTTTCATGCTTTTAATAAATTATATGTAAGTGGTACTTATTGCAATCAAAAAAAAATCAGAAATGAGTATAATGTGTGCATCTTCTAAAAGAGAGTCTCGCATTTATATAGCACCTACATCAGAACATACTGAAGTGTTTCATGGCAAACACCTTTTAAAGTGTAGTCACTGCTGTTGTCCAACAACTATTATGATGAGGATTTAAATGATGAGGATAAATTGAAAATATTAAATGGTCTTCTCTAGTTGATAACTTATCTTGTATTAATATTTATGTAAATTAATATTTATGTAAATTGTTTATCTCAAATTAGGTGCTATATTTTGACATTCAAACTGTATAATATCCAAGCACCAAATGGGCTGTTATTCAAATCCGCCTACTTCAATCAAATCTCCCTTTAGCTGCATTTATGGACAATGCATGAGCTATAAGTGAAATATTATTATAAGTATTATCAAAGAGAAAAGAAAGGGATAAATATTGATGTTTGTTGGCTTAATTAAACTGCATCTCTTGTCACACAGTGATGGATTGGCATTGATGACTTTAGTCATGACTCAAATTCCTCTCCCTTCCTTTCCACCTTGAAGAAATTGCTTAGCCATTTTTGACTTACATGGGAAGATGAGGAAAAAAGAACAGAAAAACTGTGCATGGTTAGGAATGTGATGTCACATTAATTTCAACTGTAAACAAGACCTTCACATTTCATGTGACTTAATTAGGATTTGCTCATTCATGGAATAAATGTGGGATCTCACTGCTCAACATTTGGCGCTGTCTCTATGTCTTGCAATTATTTTTTGAAATAAATCTTTTCATCTGTACCTAAGAACTGCAAAGTGATAGAAATGACAAAATAATTTCAGGTGAACATATAGTACTTTGTCATTGCTATTAGCATTCCACTATGAGGTATTGTGTTAAAAATACTATACAAGAGTCATTTTTTTCCATTAGCGGGCAATCTTTGTTTCCACCAAATCTACAACGCTGTTAACAATTTGTACATTAGAAGAGTGGCCAGGGTGATGATTAAAGAATGATAATAGTTATACATGGTAAAAAGTACTGATATTACAGATGACGATTAACTTTGGCTTCACTTTTCTCATGTGTCTTTTAAGCATTCCTTTGCATATTAATTTCCTAAGTGCTGATTGTTTCATTTGTAAGTATTTTGAAATTTTAGAGTTTTGAAGAAATTGTTTTAGGGTAGAATACATAATTTGAGGTAAATCTTATTTGTGCTGGCCCAGAAGTGTCACTTTTTTTTCTCCTTTTCTACTTTTGGGCAGTATTAGAAAATGTGTGCAGATTGTCAAGGGGAACGCAATCAAGATTTTCTCTAGATAGTGCTTTTGAGTAGCTTTGGTTTGTGTTTGGCCTGTCTTTGTGGTCACTAAGCTGTCCTCAAATTTAATACTGTATATTGTGTAGAATGGTATTAGCTAGCTGCTGTTCATTATTGTACAAAAAATGTTTTATGAAATTTCTGATAGTCTAATGGGAAAGCACTGACACGTGGGGAGCTTTTATTCTTAGTGCAGTTCTGGAAGGGAGCAATTTTCCTATATGGAAAGAAGAAAAGAAACTAGTGATTGAATAAATTTGCAATGCTCTTGTCTTCATGACATGTAAGATCTTTCGAAAACACTAATGGCAGAGATATTCTGTCTCTCTCTTCCCCAGTTGGGGATATTTTGAGGATTTAAATTAATCTTCCAGCTGAAATTTCCAAAAGCAAGAAGAATGTTAATATTTTCAGAACGTGAAAGTTAAGACGTGTTTAGAAACTAGAAAAAAAAGAGTGGTATAGAATGTATAACACACGAGCACCTTAGAGACAGCAATAAATATAGAAATCAGTTAGAACATTTAATGATGTGCTCTTTTTTTAAAATGTAAAAAAAGGCTTTCTGTGTACTTAAAAAGTGCGACCGGCACTCTAGATTAAGAATTAATATGGCATAAAACCTGTGGTACTAAATTTTGGCAGTAAGAATCCGTAAAGCCTTTTCCTATATTCTGTAAGAAATTATAGATGTAATTTTACTGGAGTTCAGTAAACAGAAATTCTTCAGTTTAATGTATAGAATATTGTTGAGAGTTAGTGAAGATGATGCTGTTGATGTGCTGTACATGGACTTCCAAAAAGCATTTGATACGGAACTGCACAAGAAACTTGTCAGCAAAGTTATAGCTCATGGAATAAAAGGGACAGTAGCACATGGATATAGAATTGGCAGAAAGACAGGAAGCGAAGCTGAATAAAACAACAGGAGCAGATTTGGTGCAAGTGTAATTGGTTCGCTCCCCCAGAACCAAAGTGTGGTAGAATGTGGGGGAATGGCACTCATTTGACGGCTGCTACACCGTGATTCTGTGATTCAAATCTTGCATAAAATAATGTGTTTCATTTTAAAAAGTAAGCATTAAGTATTTGTATTCCACCTATTAGTAATTTTATTTGTTGAATGTGGTAATGCGTGTTTTTCTATTAATATTTCACATACTTGTAAATGAGAATAAATGAGTTAAAAGTAAAACAATTTGAAAAAATATTGATGTGTTCAAACTTCTTTATCAATGAGATCTACATCAGTGTAGTGCAGTTAACAGTTTTCAGGCATTAATGTTGCAAGAAAACAGATGTTAAATATTTTATGAATCAAAAAAAGTAGTTGAAATGTTTTCACAAGTCACATGCATCTCCAGCCACAAAGCAAAGTGACAGGTTGATATTGTGCTAAATTATGTATGTTGCCACTTTCTCTGCCACCACATTCTAAGCAGGTCTCCTGTACAATGGGGAGACTAAATGCAGACTAGGTGACTGCTTTGCAGAACACCTTTGTCTAGTCCTCAAGCATAATCCTGACGTTGCTGTAACTTTTTATTTTAACTCAGCATGTTGCCCTCATGCCCACATATCCATTCCCACTGCTAATCCAGTGAAGCCAAATGCACGCTAGAGGAACTGCATCTCTGATTAGGCACTTTACAGTCTTTTGGATTTAATGAGTTCAACACTTTCATACCATCAAGTCTCTCCTCCATTTTAGTATTTTTTAATCTTATATTTTTCTTAATATCCCCCCATAGGGACATCTGTAATTTGTTCTTATGTTTTGCTTTTATTAATATGTCCTGCTATCTCACCTTAATGGCACTAATAGCACCTTCTTTAGCCTTTAACACTGACATTAACATTCCTTTTGTCTTGTGTTGATGACAGGTTCACTTAGGAGAAAGAGTGTAAGTGGGTAGAGAGGGACCTTTGGGCCTCTGCTCAAGGAAGAAGTGAAAGGCTCACACTTGTCAGGGATGGAACTGGAAGCTTAGACCTTGCTTTTTTCAGTTCTCCATACCATTTCTTCCTGTCTCTGTATTTAACTTACAACTTATTAAATCTTTTTCCAGTTTTGAAGCTTGCTGATTGTGTATAGGTATTCCAGTTGAAACATTAGCCAGAATTTTGCCTTGGAGCCTGAAATTCTCCTGCTTGAGATAAAGCAAGAAACAGCCCTGCTTAATCCGGCGGCGGGACTTCGGGAATTTTCCTGGTGGTGACCAATTAAGTGGTGGCCACGAGGGTAGCTTCCATATTAAGGATGGGAGACAATGCTGAGACTGCAACTGTATAGTGAGGGCAGTTCGATAGCCAAAGTACCCTCAAAGTAGGGTAGACCATCTCAACAGGATTAAGGGATATGTTGATCAGGAAGTCAGGCCCCAGCAATCAGGGGATGATAGTTTTGATGTGCAGATGGTAGCATTGTCACAGATGGCTAGAGCCCACACAGGAGGGCCCCAGTCCTTGTTGGAAAGTACCAGGTTTCAATGGATGGTTTTCTCCCATAGTAGTACAATGCTAGCACTATGTCAATAGGGGCAGGAAGAGGCCCTTAATTGGTGACTTAATGGGTTCAGTTGGGTTCAACCATGCAGCTAATCTGCCAGCTGTCAGAAGAATGGCATGACACCTTGCCATACCATTTTGCCAGCATTTCGCCTCCCATCCCATCACCAAGCAGCTGCTAAGAGTCCAGCCATTAACTCTTTTTCTGTCTCAAGAGATGTTGCCTGACTCATTGAATATGTCTAGCATTTTCTTTTTCATTTAAGATTTCCACAGGTAAAACATCCCAAGGTAATTCACAGGAGCATTATGAAGCAAAATATGGCCTTGAGTCACATTATGAAATATTGACTGGAGACGAAAAGCTTGGCCAAAGATGTATCTTTAAGGAGCAGCTTATGGAGGTGAAAGAGATAGAGAAGCAATGAGATTTAAATATCAATCCTAACTTTCTTTTGATTTCATTTTGACAGAGCAAATGCAACATTTTCTTCAAACTCATTGGTTGATTGATGGCAAAAATTTATAGTGAATTTATAGTGAATTTTCTCCTCACAGCAGTTTTGGGTTTTTGCTGGATCTATTCGAGAAACTTGATCTTGTAATGGAGGCTGATGCTTTATTGCAGTACCAAGGAAGTGCTGTACTGACAAAGGAACCATTTTTCAATTGAAACATTTATCTCATTGTGATTTTAGTGTGTACAATTGACTGGCACATTTCCCTAGACTGCCGTAGGGATTACACATCAAAAAAGACATCATGACAATTTAAGGAATAAAAGCTTCAAATACAAAGTATTTCCTTCTATAATATGAGAACTTTCTTTCTTCTCTTCCTAGAAGCTGACTAACCTGATACGTTTTTTAAGACATTTTTGTTTGTTTTTCAGTGAAACTGTATTGATGTTTTCTGATTAGTTTATGTGAACTAGGAGCATATCATCATTTTCTTTGCATGGCGTTTTGACCATCTGTGAATAAGATTAGATGTTTGTGTCTCAGCTTCTTCAAATATGAAAGCAAGAATCAAAGCAGAAGTAGACTAAATGGCCTGTCGAGCCAGCTCTACCATTAAATATAATCATGGTTGATCTGGGGCTTCAATTCCATTTTTCTGTCTGTTTCCATTCTACATAATACACTAAGGAACCAAAAATCTTCTATCCTAGTCTTAAATCATTTAATGAAAAAGCATCCATCAATCTCTAGGTTAGAGAATTTCAATACTATTGGAGCTTCAAAAATAAGCAACTATTTTCATAAGTGATTTATTGAAGATGAAGCTTATTTTCCAATTTAAACTATGGACTAATTAACTGATCAGTCACTAAGAAAGCGAGCCAAACTGATTGTACATCAATTCAGTATCAGATTTGAAATTCTATAAAACTGACAAAGCTACAATATGCAATGGGCTGATTTTTTTTTCTTGACAACTGCTTTAATTTTGCATGGTAGGCACTAAATGTGCCGTGGGATATCTTGCAGTGCATTGTGGTTTATCAAAAATAGAAAAATAAGTTTATTTGTGCAATTCCTTCATTAAATCACTTCAATTTCAGAAAAAAAAATCAGAACTTCTGATTTTTTGTATGCCTTTGTGTTAATATAACCAGTTGCTGGCTCTGCAGGTATTGTGACAGTGCAGCCTTGTGGGGTTGCATTGAACCTCATCAAACAGTTGGCAATTAAATTCCAGGAGGTTGCTAAAATCACATTTATGCTACCAGCATGCATTCAATTCTGACTATGCTGATCAAAATGATTCAGTCTGTTACAAATTATTCACTGCTTGCAGTCAGCTGTAGAGTTGGTAAAAATTGAATTTTGTTCAGGAGTGTCTGGTACACCAGACTTTTCCACATTTGCAGGGCAATCTGTGCCAACCTGTATTTTATTTATGTAATGTTTATTGTCAAATGTATCACCAATATAATTAAGTGTTTCCTCACATGCTTTTGCGGAGACTATTTGTGCTAAACTGGAAGATTGATTTGTGTATGTTTCTGTATTTGTGTCAGTCTCTTCATAACCCTGGTATTTCTCAAGTTTCATGCAGCACTTAGTTGATAGCAAGATCTCCACAATATTGCAAGATCAATAACTGAATGCTAGCAACATGAATTGTATGATAAGGGTCTAGAGACCATCACTATTACAACCACAGCAGATGTTATTGCTGAGCAAGCTAAACTTCAGAATAAGGTCTAGCTCATTGATCATGAATAAGTATTTTATTAAGAAGTTTCAGTAAGTTTATTGAGAAGTCTAAAAATTAAAACCTTTATTGAAGAGAAAAATGTAAGCACACAAGACCAAAATTACACAGTTAAAACAGTTTTATAGAACAACTGCCAAAAATCCTGCTTGGCCAAAAGAACACAATTAAGCCAGTTGCTTTGCAACAACTCCCTGATAAGTTGCAGCCATTAAAATCCAATAATATTACCCAAGATAAAGAATTGTTGTCATTTTCATGAAGATACACCACATGACTTTTCTAACACTTGCACTCTAAAGTGGAATTTGAAAGATGGTTCAAAAACACAGTTTAATAGTTAACACATTTCTCCCTTTCTTTAGTTCTGGCGAAGAGCCAAATTGACTTGAAACATTAACTCTGTTTTCTCTGTGTACCAATGCTGCCAGACCAGTAGATTTTACCAGCGTTCTCTGTTCTTGTTTCAGAAACAAACACTCTTCTCACTTAATACTGGACGGCTGCCTTCAATTCAAAGCTTCACAGCAGCTCACACAAAGGAGCTGGTCTTCAGGGCTTTCCCCCAATGCCACCACACTCAGTCAGACATCCCTCCTGAAGTATTTTTTCCCCTTTCATCTCACGTTCCATTGCCTTCGAATACCTTTTTGAACTCAGCTTTACCAAATATAATAACCTTTCATGTTTTCTATTTTACCTCTACTTTTGGGTCAATAAAATTTAATGTATCTTCCCATTTATTCATGAAACCTTTGTATGATGTACATGTTCCCTGTCTCCCTGAACTCTCTTGAAATTCAACAGCTGAAAAATCAGGTTTGTCACTTATCACACAATATAAATTTTTGATCCAATGGTTAGCACTGCTACTTCACCACCAGGAACCCAAGTTCAATTCTGGGCTTGGGTGACTGTCTCTGTAGAGTTTGCACCCTCGCCCGTGTCTGCATGGGTTTCATCCGGGTGTTCTTCTTTCCCCTCACAGTCAAAAATGTGCAGGTTAGGTGGATTAGCCATGGTAAAAAAAAAATGCCCTTTCGTGTCCCAATATTGTAGTTTAGATGGATTAACTATAGTAAATGTGTGAGGTTAAGGGAATAGGGTAAAGGAAGAGGGCCTGGGCAAAATGTTCTGTCAGAGTAGGTGCTGAATGGCCTCCTTCTGCACTATAGGGATTATATGATTTTCTGATTATTTACTTGTAACTCAAACTCACTATAATGTCTTATTACAAATGCATCAAACTAGCACCTTTTAACTTTTCATTTCTGAAACTTCACATCCTGTCTCTAGTAACTTTCTGTCTGTTTAATTAACCCTAGACATGACGCAGACACATAGAGTTTTTTTTAACTACACATAACTATCAATTCCAAAAAATATAAAAAGAAATATCTCCAATCACATTGTTCATCTGTCAGCCACAAATGTTTTATGAAGGGCAATTTGTGATATTTAAAGAGCATTTTCAGTGCAATACCTTCACCCAGGCATTATGGGCAGGACAAGTTACAATGTGATTCTTCAATTAATGTAATTGAAATCTTAGTACTACAAATACTGAGTCTTTACCAGATAGAGAACCTGGGGTGTGGTAAGGCCTAATGGTAATATTACCCAGAGGCTGGGACTAATGCTTTGGAGACATTAACTCAAGCTGGGAAATTTAAGAACCTAAGAAATAGGAGCTGGAGTAGACCATACGATTTGTTGAACTTGCTCTGCCATTCAATATGATCATGACTAATCTCTGACTTCAGTCCACTTTTTCTTAGTTCCCATATCTCTTGATTCTCTAGGAAACTAAAAATCTGTCTCTCTCATCTGTCTACCTTTGAGGTAGAGAATTGCAATGATTCACAACCCTTTTAGTGAAGAAATTTATCCTCATCCCATTGTAAATAATTAGCCCTTACCCTGAAACTGCTAGTGGAAATGACCCCTCGGTGCTTACTCCATCAAGCCTCTTCAGAATCTTGCACATTTCAATATAATTATCTTTCATTCTTTTATACCCCAGAGAATACAGACTTAATTTGTTCAGCCTGTCACCATAACACAATCCCTCTCTTCCCAAGAACTAGTGTAATGAATCTTTGCTCCAATGCAAATATATCCTTTTTTAAATATGGAGGCCAAAGCTGCTAGGAGTATTTTAAAAATATTCTGCTCCTCTTATGACCAAAGTGACCTTACACTCCCCCATGCTGTAATTCCCCCTGCCACGTTGTTGTTCACTCACTTACCTGTCTATAACTTTGTAATTATTTTGTGTCCTCTTCACATCTAACTTTGTATCATCTGCAATCTTAGATGAAATAGCAGAGAATAATATATTCAAGTCATTCACATAGATTATAAATAGCTGAGGCCTCAGCACTAATCCTAGCAGTAGTCTACTAATTAAGTCTGCCGACTTGAAAATGGCCCATTTATACCCGTTTCTTCCCGTCTGTTACCTGATCCTATTGTCTGTGGTAATATATCCTCAACTCAGTACAAGCCTTTGTCATGTTTTTCTGTCATTCTATTGAGTGCCTTTTGAAATTCTAATTATAGCATGTTTACTGGTTCCCTTTTAGCTACTCCATATCCTCCAAAAGCTCTTAACAAATTTGTCAAGTTGTGTTTTGTTCAAACTTGATGGGTCAAATGGACTCCTTTTGCACTGTCATGATTCTATCATTTTACTGGATTTTTATGAAGATGTAACGAATACAGTTGGCAGAGGGGAACCAGTGGTTGTGGTGTTATTAGATTTCCAGAAGGTGTTCAATAAGGTGCCTCATGAAAGATTGCTGCATAAGATTAAGGTACATGGAGTTGGGGATAAAGTGTTAGCGTGGATTGAGGATTGGCTATCTAACAGGAAGCAGAGAGTTGGAATAAATGGGTGCTTTTCTGGTTGGCAGTTGGTGACTAGTGACATGCCGCAGGGATTGGTGCTAGGGCCTCAACTGTTTACCGTGTACATGGATGATCTGGAGGAGGGGACTGAGTATAGGGTAACAAAGTTTGCGGATTACACAAAGATGAGTGGGAAAGCAAATTGCGTGGAGGATGCGGCAAGTATGCAGAGAGATTTGGATAGGCTAAATGAAAGAGCGAGGATCTGGCAGATGGAGTATAATGTTGGCAAGTTTGAGGTTATCCACTTTGGAAAGAATAATAGTAAAATGGACTATTATTTAAATGGTGAAAAATTAGAACATGCTATTGTGCAGAGAGACCTAGGGGTCCTTGTGCATGAATTGCAAAACCTCAGTTTGCAGGTGCAGCAGGTGATCAAGAAGGCAAATGGAATGTTGGCCTTTATCGCGAGGGGGTAGAGTATAAAAGCAGGGAGGTCTTGCTGCAATTGTACAAGGTATTAGTGAAGCTGCAACTAGAGTACTGTGTGTAAGTTTGGTCCCCTTATTTGTGAAAGGACATATTGGCTTTGGAGGGAGTACAAAGAAGGTTCACCAGGTTGATTGCAGAGTTGAGGGGGTTAGCTTATGAGGAGATATTGAGTAGATTGGGCTAGTACTTGTTGGAATTAAAAGACTGAGGGAAGATTTTATAGAGACACATAAGATAATGAAGGGGCTCGACAAGATAGAAGCAGAGAGATTATTTCCACTTAGAAAGGAAACAAGAGCTAGAGGGCACAGCCTCAAAATAAGGGGAAGTCAATTTAGAACAGAGTTGAGGAAGAACTTCTTCCAGAGGATAGTGAATCTTTGGAACTCTCTGCCCATTGAACAGTGGAAAGTATCTTGTTACATGTGTTTAAGTCACAGGTAGATTTCTGACCAATAAGGGAATTAAGGGATTTGGGGAGCAGGCAGGTAAGTGGAACTGATCCACTATCACATCAGCCATGATCTTATTGAATAGCGGGCAGGCTTGAGGGGCTAGATGGCCTACTCCATGTCCTATTTCTTATGTTCTTATTTACCTGAATGGACCCCAGAAATTTCAGTGTTTGAAATCAGTGAGCCCTGATAGTCTCACTATTATTTTCAACACAAAATCCATGAAAACAACATGTCTAGTAAATTGATTTTAAAGTTTTGGATTTTTCCAACAGATTTCCTTCATGACTTTGGCCCACCTTAGCTTTATGAGTTGCCCAAACTATACATCTCCATGCACATCTTCTCCGTCTCTGTCAAAGTTTTTATTTATTCTCCCAACTCCATCACTAGTAGCTACTTTTTCAGCTACTAGGGAGTTTTTTTTCCTATAAAAGCTCTACATTGTTATCTTCCTCTTGGCTTTCAAGATGTGATTATGATAGCTGTTTGGTTCATTTATTGTATTCTCAACTCGAGCGAGAATGCCACAGGTTCAAGCAGCACGAGGTAAAGTAGTTAACAATAGTTCATGAAGAACCATGTCTATGGAAATATTGCTTGAGGAGCACTACTGCACATCAAATATGGCATAAGGTAAAGTGAATGCCTCCATGAATTAACATATTTGATACAGGGATTAAAAGAGTGACGATAGCATTACTCTGCATCACATTAGCCATCTAACCAACTGAGTTAACCAAGCCCCCACTTGAGCACAAAATAATGGTTGACACTTCTGTATATTATTAAAGGAATACTGCATAGTGGGTATTCTTTTCTTCGGGGTTGTTAAACAGAGGGCATGTCCCACAGTTTGGAGGACATAAAGGATCTTATGACAAAACTCTAAGATGGAGAACATTATTCTGGTATCATGATTATCATTTATCCTTTAATGCCGCTAAAATGGATCATCTGGTATTTTGCTCATTCATTATTTGTGAAACCTTGCTGTACATTAATTGCTTATTTCATTTGCATACATGCTAACAGTAATTACACTTCAAAATTAATTATTAGCAGTGGCACATTTTGAAACATCCTGAGACTGTATAAATTCAAGCTCTTTATTTACAAGTAGCCTTCTCTATGACATGTTTTTCCCATTCTTCATTGGGTCTTCATTTTTACTTTCTCCTCCTAGATGGTATTCATTATTTTTTCCTGGACTTACTTTTATTTTCCTATACTTAATAACGCAAAAAATTGGAAGATTTACTCGATTTGATGTGAATTTTAAATTGTGCAGAAAACAGAAGAAATTAATGAAGATAATAACATTGTTGCTGAAAGGAATTCCAAAATTTCAATAGGAGAGGAATCATGGCAGACATGATTCAGATGGAACTCAATGATACTGAAGGAAATTAATAATTGGGAATAGTTATGAATTATTGGAATTTAAAGTGCATAAGAATAAAGTAATAACTTGCAAAATTTCTGTTCAAATACTTCAGGGAGGAGTTCTTCCAAAAACTTGTTAGATCAAGAGAATCAACTTCAGCCGTGACCATATTGCTGTTCTTTTCTTACTCATTGAATTTCTTACTCATTTCATTATTGTCATATGTATTTAGCATACAGTGAAACATATTGTTTCTTGTGCGCTCTAGATAAAGCATATCATTCATAAGAAAGAAGAGGATGCAGAATGTGGTATTACAGTCATTGCTAGGGTGTAGAGACAGATCAACTTAACATAAGATAGGCCTATTCAAATATTTGATAGCAGCAGTGAGTTGATTGGTACGTAATCTCAGACTTTTGCACCTTCTTCCCAATGGAAGGTGAAAGAAGGTGTCCAGGTGTGTGGGGTCCTTGATTATGCTGGCTGCTTTTCCAAGGCAGCAGAAAATGTACACAGAATGGATGGGAGACTTGTTTACTTGATGGACTAGGCTTCATTTATTACCTTTTCTAGTTTATTTTGGACTTCGCAGAGCAGGCCTATTCTACTTAAAAGTATAGTTAGGCCAAGTTGTGATATGTCCAGAAAAGATGATTTCATTGGTGCATCTGTAAAAGTTGGTGAGAGTTGTAGCAAACATGCCAAACTTCCTTAGCCTCCTGGGAAAGTAGAAGCATTGGTGGGCTCATTGTCATTCATTGACCTTTGAATGTGACTGATGGTATTGAAGCAGCTATAACAATAATGCATCCTGCTGTTAGGAAGAGGCATTTGAACCTAATTTGTCAAGGCAGCATTTTTAAAGTGGATTAATGGAAAACAGCAGTGAAATTTTATAAGAACTGGAGTAAGTACAGAACTTCAGAAGTCGATGTATTCTCTGAAGCATGGAGATCAACTAGCTGATTATTTTAGCTTCCAAAGCTAATGCAATGCCATTATTCAAAAAGGAAGGATAAACCAAGAAACTCCCCTTATTGGTTTTATTAAGAGGAGATCATATCTGACCAACTTGAATTTTTGAAGAGGTGACAAAGTGTATGGAGATGTATTCTTCTTGGACTTCAGCAAGGCTTTTGACATGGCCTTGCATAGGAGACTGAAAGACAAGAACACATGGGTTCCAAGGGAATTTGGCAATTTGGATTCAGAATTGTCTGAGGGGCAAGAAGCAGAGCATAATGGTCGAGAGTTGTTCTTCAGACTGCAAGACTATATCCAGTGGGGTCCTGCAGGGATCAGTTTAGAGGCCCTTGTTGTTTGTGGTTTAAATGAAAGATTTAGACCTGAATGCAGGCAGGTTAATCAGTACATTTGCAGATAAATTGTTAGATGGTAAGTAGTGAGGAGTATAGTCTCAGAATATAGGAGGATATAGATGGGCGAGTGAGATGGGCTGATCAATGGCAAATGGAATTCAGTTTGGATAACTGTAAAGTGATGTACTTGGGCAGGACAACCAAAGGAAGGGAACTAAAAGACCCTGGGAAGCACTAAGGATCAGAGGATCTTAGTATGCGTCTTATGATAGTAAGACTGGTGGATAAACTAGGTAAGAAAGCATATGCTATGCTTACCTTTATTAGTTGAGGCATAACTTTTAAGAAAAGGAAGGAATTATAGAGTATTGTATGTAATTCTGGAATCCATGTTATTGGAGGGATGTGATAGCACAGGGAAGGATGCAGAGGATTATTTACCAGCCTGGCTGAAGACTTTTGGTTATGAAGAGAAATTGGATAGAATGGGGTTGTTTTCCTTGGAGCGGAGGAGACTGAGGGGGATCGTGATTGGGTTGTATAAAATTATGAGGGACAGGAATAAACTGTTTCCCTTGGTGGAAGGATCAATGACTAGGGGGCATAGATTTAAACTAAGAAGCAGGAGATCTAGAGAAAATGTGACCAAAATCATTTTCACCCAAAGGAGTCTGGAACTCATTGACTGAAAAGGTGCTGAGGCAGAGACCCCAGTAACATTTAAGAAATGATGCCAAGCCATACAAGGCTGTGGGCTAAGTGCTGGAAAATAGGATTGTTGTAGAAAATAGTTGTGTGGTTTGTCTTTCACTGGTGCAGATGCAATACATCTGTGACCAAGCCTCCCTTGTTGTACATAATACATTGGGTATTTCCCAAGCCAAAACGTTTAAGAGCTAATGGTCGTTGTCAGGTATAATTTTCTTTTCCCAGTTCTTGATTGTGTTGTTCTTAACGAGACCATGAAGCTGTAATTGTGATCTGTTGTGGTAACTGCACTATATTAAAGAAGCTGATTTGCTAAAATGAGTTCAGAGAAGGGTAACAAAGATGATTATGTATTTTAGATCATTGAGTTGTGGAGAAAGTTTAAAAAGTTGGAGTAAATTACATTGAAAAAAGAAGAGCAAGACAAAGTTTTTAGAATAATGGAGAAAATTAACATAGATACATAGATATGGTGTAAATCTAGAGGGAGTAAGATAATAAGGAAATGATGGTATAATAAAAATGTTACTGCACTAATGAAACATGAACTCCACTATGATAGCTTGTGAAATTTAAGTTCCATTATTTAATAAATCTGGAGTAAAATGTGAGCCTCATTAATAATCAAAAACTGTGGGATTACTGTAAAAACTCTTATGGTTCACTCATGTCTTTCAGGGGAGAAAATCTACTCTTCTTATTCAGTTTGGTCCTCATGTGACTGCAGACCGGCAGCAGTCTTGTTGACTCTTAACCTCTCTCTGAAATGACTTTATCCATTTACTTGTATCAAACCACTGCAGAAAAGTTGAATACCTAAACCACATGGACTGCAGAAGTTCAAGAAGGTGAAGTAAGCTTAGGATTGGAGTAAGCATGGATTAATAAATGCCTTTATTCGCTGGCATTCTTTTATATTTGCTGGATGATGTGACAAATCTTTATATGATTTGGCTTGTACTTTTTCTTATAGAAAAATAGCATGGCTGAGGATATAGGGAATATTGTATCAAAGTTTGTAGATAACATAAAACTTGGCCACATAATTAATTGTAATTTTATAGTAGCAGACTTCAGAAGGACGTAGACAAACTTGTGAAATGGTCAAACAGGTAGAAGATTCAATTTAATGTGAATAAGGATGAAATGATGGATGCGGAAAGAATAACATGGAGAAATGATCTAATCTAAAGAATGCTAGTTTAAACAGGGTGCAGAAGAATGTGGAGTTTATGTTCGTAGCTTCCTGGAAGTAATGGGGAAATTCATAAGCCAATTAAAAAAGCATATAGGATATGTGGTAAGGTAAATAGAGACATTAAATACAATAATAAGGAAATCATGCTAAACCTTCACAAATCACAGGTTAGGCCTCGTATAATTTTGGCAACATATTCTAGTTGAATAGAGGAGGTTTATCAGGACAATATCAGGTATGAGGGAGTTCAGTTGTTCAGAGATTGGAGAAGCTGGGATTGTTTTCCTGATAACAGAGAAGGTTATGGAGAAACTTGAATAAAAATACAAAAAATTTTCATAGAGCAAGTGGAGGTAAATTGTTTCTTTGGCCAAAGAGTTGTGGAACTGGAAAGTTTTCATATAGAGTTATTAAAAACTGGAAGGAATTACTTGAAAGGATGGAGGAATCAGATTTCAAAAGAACTTGCAAAAGATGCTTAGTTATGTACTTCAAGAGGTTTGCAAGATAATAAAATTGAGTTTGGGACTAAATTAGAAAGCACTTCCAAAGAGCTAAAAGTCATGATAATACAGCAAAAGACTATTCAACTTATGAGATTTTGTAAATATATTGGGATATCAAAATAGCTTGGCTATCCTTTCCAAAGCAGAAGTTGTCAGTTTTTCTCGTTCTCTTTTTGCTTTAAAATTTGCACTTCTCGCTGGAGCTTCTTTTTCATAAAGTACTGACTATTAAAGCTGTTCCTCTTAGTGTTTCTCTTGCACTCTGATTCTCTCCTTTATGATCCTTAGTTCATCTTGTGGTTTCTTTATTATAATGCTGCCTTTAATTTTGGAATATCTGCTATAGTTTCACTTGAAGCAGAAATGTGTACTATTACTTTACTGAGATCATATTTGCTGCTTCTTTAGTTCGATTCCAGAGCAAGCTCCATGAAAATCTGCAGAGTTACTAATTATGCTGATTGCTGATTAAATACTGATTATAATCTTGTTTTTTTTTTCAACATGAGAGTTATTGGTGTTCCATGTCTTGTCAATGATAAGTTCATTGAAGCATTAAATCAAATTTACACCTAATTCATTTAATAAACAACAGTTTCATGTAACTTGTGTATGCATTCACATTTTAGGCATAGATCAATATTTTGAAAAAGGAAATACAACTTTTAATCAATGCACACATGAAGGAAAAGGAAACAGGAATATGGAAGTAGGATGGAAAAAGGTAATTAGAGTGGGAGGAAGCTTGTGAAAAATATAAAGTGGAACGTTTGTAATACAATGATGGGCAGTGTTTTCTGTATTTTTATGCCAGCTTTCTCACTTCTCATCTCCTAAATGTTTTGGGTGGAATTTTCTCAAAAAATTTGTAACTGTAAAACAGGAGGATTTCTTGCCTTTTTTTTTGCGAGGTTAAGTCATGGTAATTTCCAGCACTTGTGCAATACAGAGGCCATGATGTAAATCTCGCCAGTGAAGGGGAATAGAGTTTCAACCTACCTGTGAGCTCTAGGGATACTATAGTATAACCATCCTAGTATAGTGGAAGCATTGTCACCCCCCAACTCTACACCTGGCACAGGCTGGTATTGCCTGGCCCTGCCCCAACACCCAGGGAGTTTCAATGGCTTCTTGTCCCACTAGCGAGGCCATCCCATCAGGACTCTGTTAGTGGGGACCATCTGTGATCCTCACTAATGAAGATCTTGACCTGCATGGGTCTAACGTACATGAGCCTGGACCTGGGCTCGTTAATGACTTGGTCATAAATATTTAAATCAGTTTCGCGCCCAGATTCGCTGACTGACCAAGGATAGCAAGATCACAGAGGCAAGAAATTGGGAGGGAACCTGACTAATCAGCTTGCCATGCCGATCTACTGGCGCAGCAAGCCAGTTAGATTTTGCCAACTGTCTTTTCTGAGTTGTGTTCCAAGGATATGATCCTCAAGAGTGATGAGAATGTGAAAGCTGTTGCCACATAAAGTAGATGACATTGATACATTTAAGAGTCTTCATGCGCACATAAGGGAAAAGGGAAGAGGAATATGGGAGTATGATGGGAAGAGGTAATTAAATTAAAAGGAGGCTTGCAAAGAAATATAAATATCTCCACAGAGCAGCTAGGTCTTATGGGCTATTTTGTCGATTCTATTAAATTTTATCTGGCGTTTGATCCTAGTTGTGATGCTTCACATTTATACTTAAGAACGTTGACAAATTCATGAGAATAAACTCTGGATGATTTCTTTCTCTAATAGAAAGCTACTGAGGTAAATTGTAGCTTGCCAAATATTGACTGCATGAGGTCAGCTAATTTAGTTTAGACCGGGCATCACATCTGGAGTATCTTGCACATTATAGTTAGCCTAAAATAAGTGAATAATGGGGCTGGATGTTGTGATAGGGCAAATCTAGCTACATGCTTTGACAGCTAGTTGATGAATTGCGTTGAATATTTTATGTACTGCTAATGCAAGCAGCATGAGCAGTAGTATATGATGTTCTAAAGTACCATGTCAGTCAGTAATGGTCCATAAGTACATTGATTCAATTTCCCTATTCCACATCTTTTTTCCATGAGAGGTTCTGATTTTTGCCCGTGTTTACAAGTTGAATGGAAGTCTTGCGTTTCTCTACAAAGAAAGTCTTAATCCATGACAAGCTAAAGTGCAATTTTTAGATGCATGTTTAATGTAGGTGGCATAGTGATTAGCACTGCTGCCTCACAACATCAGGGACTCAGGTTCGATTCCAGGCTTTCTTTCATAAAGGATGTAATCCCTTCTTTTGAGTGATGGTGGTTGCCTGGACCTCACTGCTGAGGCAGATAGTGGAAGCAGTGACTTTTAAGGGGCATCTTGACAAATACATGAATACATAGAACAATACAGCACAAACAGGCCGTTCGGCCCACGAGTTGCGCCGATCACATCTACCAATCCACAGACCTATCTATAACCCCCTATCCTATTCGTTTCTATATACTCATCCAGAAGTCTTTTAAAAGACCCCAGCGAGTTTGCCTCAACAACCTCCGACAGCAGCTGATTCCATTCACTCACCACCCTCTGAGTGAAAAACTTACCCCTGAGATCTCCTCTGTATTTGCTTCCCTGCACCTTAAATCTTGTCCTCTCGTAGTGACCATTTCAGCTCAGGGAAATAGTCTCTGCGAGTCCACCCTATCTATTCCTCTCAACATTTTATAAACCTCTATGAGGTCACCTCTCAACCTACATCTCTCCAGTGAGAAGAGTCCTAGCTCCCTCAACCTATCTTCATAAGGCCTGCCTCCCAATCCAGGCAGCATCCTTGTAAATCTCCTCTGCACTCTCTCAATAGCCTCTACCTCCTTCCTATAATGAGGCGACCAGAACTGCGCACAATACTCCAACTGGGGTCTGACAAGAGTCTTATAGAGCTGCATCATTACCTCCTGACTCCTAAACTCTATTCCTCGATTAATGAAGGCCAGTACACCGTACACCTTCAGAATAGGATGGGAATATAGGGCTATAGTCCCCACAGGATAGGGGTTTTAGTTCAGTTGGGCAGCATGGTCGGTGCAGGCTTGGAGGGCCAATGGGGCTGTTCCAGTGCTGTAATTTTTTTTGATCTTTTTATTTTTTGATCTTTTTATTTTTTGGGACACAGCACATTTAGGAGCAGAGTAATGGGAATTTACTTGCAAAATTGGTTATACTGTTTCTGACATGGAATGATTAATGCTATAAAAATGAACATCATAATTTGACATCTAGATTATTCTTGATGTCATAATATTTATTCATTTCAGGAGCTGTAGTTAATTCTGTAATTACTGGTGAGAAGTGACATACTGTTATTTGGAACTCTTGAGTGATAAAACAGTAAATAAAATTAATATGTTTTGCTTTTGGTCAAGTTCAATGAATGAGTCACAATTAAGGAAATTGTTATAATCTAATGTACTTAAGATGAAGATACCAAAAAAAAGAAAGCAGCTGCAAATCAAGCACTATTTAATTAAAAGAAGTGTAGTGCTCAGTTTTATAATTTTATTTAATCTAGCCTATCCTATGTTTCAATTAAGAGTTAATTTTTAAACTTTTACACGCCACTCACATGCCTCACACTTGAAATTGTAATACTTTACAATTTTTTATTGCCTGTAATCCAGTTCGAGGTTATGCCAATATAAATAAGCTCATCTGTTCTATAATATTGCAACAGTTAATTCCCATGATTTGTATTGAAGTGGCTTTCATTTTCATTTATGTCATACATATTGAGCATTTTGTTTGGCATGAATTGATCAACCTCTTATCAACACGTGTTTTATAGTAGTTTCTTTTTTAAAAATATAAATACATTTTTATTTAAGATTTTCAAATTGAAATGCAAGTTTAAAAATTGCAGTATGGCATTTATCCACACACTGCAGGTACTATACAAGTTTAACCATTAGTCCGAAATACGTAGTTTTAGTCTTGTATCAGTCATCAGCAATTGAATATTGCCCTTGATAGTATCCAGCCCATTTTAGCTAAATGAACAATGACAAAATATTACCTTAATAAGCAGCAAAGACATTCCCAAGGCCTTTGATATTATCATGTTCGTGTCTGCAACAATACATATTCTAGCATTTTCCTGTAAAATAATATTACTTTGAAATTTGAATTAGGGTTTAAAATTTCTATTCCTCATAAATAAAGGTAAAATCATAGCAGGCAGGATCAAAAATTGGACAGACAATTTAAAGGTCCGCTGAGCTCAAGTGGGAATTTCTGGCCTTGGGGCACTCAGGATCGGAAAATTCCAGCCAGGATTTCCATGTTTCTCTTGGATTAGGATTCCTATTAATTAGGTTGTTCTACACAAATTAGTTTTTACAATTTCTCTTTGTGGCTATTACAAATGGATGTAAATATGAAAGTGAAATATGGCATTAAGTTAACGTGGAGATTATTATTACATTCTGAGCTATTGCTTTTCAAGGAATTGAAATATATAACTACAATTTTTGTGCACTTTAAACATGGACAGAATAGACGGTTAGAGGTACTGTATGGATTTTTGTGGTGAAGAGGGCTTGGTCATGCACCCATGCACAGTGGGTACATGTTTGCTGTATCTTGAATAATCAAGCTGCTACTTTTTAATAATGTAAATTAACTGTGGCCATTCATCAATGTTGATCCTCCAAATCAAGACCAATGGACCAATAGTGATTCAAATTTAGTAATGCAAGTAATTACAGGATTGTTGCAGCAGTCGTGTTTGGAGTAGTGTTTGGATCAAGGAAACAACAGTTACCTCGAATGGGAATCTTGTATGATGGGAAATGATGTTTACAGTGGAGGTCTTTGCATTATTTGCAATCATTATAGCACTTGTCAAAATGCTTATTTATCAAATGTGCCATTCTTTGGCCTTTTACTTAATTGAATTGTTTTCATTTCATTTCAAATAAAATTTGCTGAACACAAATTGAGCTAGAATAAGGAAAATATGAACAAAAAAAGCAAACAATATAATAGACAAAATGAAGAAATTGAAGTTTTCTAATCTCCCTGTCTTTTTTAACTTCCTGTGAAGTTATTGATTCGTTTTTGAGGCCGAGTTCCACAGATGCCAGTATATTGTGCTTTTCCTCCTAGTGAGAATTCTTCATCAGATAATCCAAAATGAATGTCAGTAGATATTCAAAAATGAGAAAATTACTGTGTTATCATGGAACAACAACCACTGGAAAACAATCAGAAATGCAAAAACAGACTGATTTTCCCCATTCTTACCCAGATCAATCACTTCTCAGTAAAACATGGAGGAGCAAAAGAATTGGAATTGAAAGTTTATTTCTAATTATGCAAAATAATTTAGCGCTATACTGATATTTAGGAGACTACATTAAAAATTATTCATAAATTAGCTCTTCCAAAATATTTTTTATTTGAAAATTTATAGAAATATTTAAATCTGAACTGTGGATCAATCTTGGTCCCTTCCTATTTTTCACCTGTGTGATGCCTCTTGGCACGTCATCCAATCTAACATCCAGTACTGAATGCAAGGAAATTCTTCCAAATAAATATGTGAGATTGAAACCATTGTTTTTGATACATGCCCTACAGTGTGTTCTCTAACTATTAATTCTGTACCTGTCCTTGCTGAGCAGTATGTAATCTAAGTGCTTCCAAAGACTCATTCTCTATTACTTCCTCTTTCTACGTCCATAACATTGCTCTACTTCACCCTGTCTCAGTTTATGAGTCCTCATCAGTGCGTTTCTGGTCACTGGACTTGATTATTCAAGTCTGCACTGCACTGTGTCATGTGAGTGTACCTTTAAGAAAGTTTTTTTTTAAGTCATGGAGCTTACAGCTTTGGCAATGTTGTTGGGGATGGAGCTAAATTATGGCAGTCAGATGATAGGGTTTTCAGTTTTCTTCGTGGCAGTCAGGTAATAGGGCTTTTTCCTTTGGGCTTTTAGTTTCATTTTGGGAAGCAGTTTAGCAGCAAGCTAAGAAGTAGTCTCTTTCCCTGTTTTTTTTACTCTCTTTATTTGGTTTTCCCTTAAGCTGTGTTTAGGGGAAACAAGTTCGATTACAATCTCTTCTGAGTTTCTTCACAAGGGATTTTCAGCATTCAATCCAGGAGGCTTGGATATCTGCAATAAGTTTTAATAAGTTGTGTTTATTTGGAGGGTTTTGTGTATTGGATATTGGCTTTCGTTGAGATATTTCCTTAAGAGATTATTCGAGATGTTTTCTTAAGAGTTATAAGTTATTGTGGTTGTGCTTCTTGTTTATAATTGTTAAAAGTTCTTGCTAATTGTCTTACTACATATATCAACAATATTCTTAATTAAACTTTGTTTTTGATAAAAGCTCCTCGTGGATCAGTTGAAACACATCTGAAGTGAAACCTGTGGCAGGAGGAAAGACGCGAGTGGCCAGGAAACTCTGAAGCCATACCCTGCAGAAGGGAGTGGGAGTGTGTAGCCAAGAAAGAAAATCCCAGGACTGAATTTCTACTTTGAACATGGAAAACAGGAACTGGAACTGTTTCCAGATCCTAAACGTGTTCAAAGAACAAAGAAACTTACAACACAGAAATAGGCCCTTCGACCCTCCAAGCCTGCATTGAACATGCTGTCTCACTTAACTAAAACCTTCTACCCTTCTGGGAACCATATCCCTCTATTCCCATCCTATTCATGAACTTGTCAAGATATCCCTTAAAAGTCATCACCGTATCCGCTTCCACTACCTCCCCCGGCAACGCATTACAGGCACCCACTACTCTGTATAAAAGATCTGCCTCATACGTCTTCTTCAAACCTTGCTCCTTGCACCTTAAACCTATGCTCCCTAATAATTGAATCTTCCACCCTGGGAAAAAGCTTGGGATTTTGACTGGGATGTCCTCTTAATTGCCATGGAGACAGGTTCCCCGTCCAATTAAGGTTGTTTGGTGGGTTGTCAAAACTGGAAAAGCCTTTCATCTTCATGGGAGCTTCTGATTGCAGTAAAGGTCAACATGAAGATGCGATCGCGCAGCTTTTTAAAACTGTAAATTAAAAATTAGAAAAAACAAGTCTTTTTGATTTGATTTATTATTGTCACCTGTATTAGTATGCAGTGGAAAGTATTGTTTCTTGCACGCTATGCAGACAAAGCATACCATTCATAGCGAAGAAAAGAGAGGGTACAGAATGTAGTGTTACAGTCATAACAATGGTATAGAGAAAGATCGAAAGTCTGGCGGCAACAGGGAAGAAGCTGTTCTTGAATCGGTTGATATGTGACCCCAGACGTTTGTATTTTTTTCCTGATAGAAGCAGGTGGAAAAGAGTATGTCTAGGATGCATGAGGTATTTGATTATGTTGGCTGCTTTTCCAAGGTAACGGGAAATGTAGACAGAGTCAATGGATGGGAAGCTGGTTTGCAAGATGGATGGGCTTCATTCATAACATTGTGTAATTTCTTGTGGTCTTGGACCCATACCAAGCTGTGATACAACCAGAGAGGATGCTTTCTATGGCGGATCTGTAAAAGTTGGTGAGAGTCGTAGCAGAAAGCAAGGAAGGATCAACACAATCAGCCACCGTTATAGGGTGTAGAAATCCATGCACACGGTGGTTTTTGACAGCACTTGCATCCAGAAATGCAGGAAAGGCTTGTAGGTCTGCTCACAAAGCTGGATTTTTGGCCCGCTGCTGGTGTCTGCCTCCAGGTCTGCCTCCCCTAGAGTAATAATTCTTGTTCACTAGTTAAGGGAAAAACAATAACATTTAAAGGCTGTATAGATACTTGCATCCTCATGATTGCAGCCAGCTCCGGAGAAGGCTGTAGTGTAGAAATACAAACTCATCAGGATGGTCACGCACCTGCTCTTCAATTCATTCCCTTGGTCATGTGACCTTTACGGGTGGATCCTTAAATGGGCAATCACCAAGTTGCTTCCCCTTCTAAGTCCTTTTATGCAAATGACAATATTCAATTTACACAAAGATAATTAAACCTTTAATGGATAAATGTTATCAGTTATAAATGAAGTCTTTCAGGAGTATCCAAATTCTTGTGGAGCTGCACAATTCCTCTATCTGGGGCACTTCCACAGGATTTCTTCAGCCAAAACTACAAAGGCAGGTGCCTCTTCAGGCATAGGCGATTCAGTTCTATCTGTTTCCATTGAGATGTTGCTTGTGCCTGCCACAGACAACCAGATACTTCAATACTTTTTTGGTCAATAATATTCCTAGATGACAATATAGCTCCTCATGGCAATACTGGGGCGACTCAGGCTCTCTCAGATGGTCTACATGTTTCTGGACAATCCTTCCTTTTATGTCCACTTGATAAGACAGAAGTCCAGTTTTGGATACAATGACTCGTACCCAACTCCATCCACTTTCAAAATTCCTCACACACGTCTTCATCCAGTAAAAATGACTGCATTGACTTCATGTAAGTCAATGCGGACACCACTGCTCTCTCATATCTTGAGGGAGTTGGGTTCAATTCCCAGCTTGGGTCACTGTCTGTGTGGCATTTGCACGTTCTTCCCGTATCTGCGTAGGTTGCCTCCGACTGCTCCAGTTTTCTCCCACAGTCCGAAGATGTGCAGGTTAGGTTGATTGACCATACTAAATTGCTCCTTAGCTCCTAGGATGCTTAGTTTAGAGGGATTAGCGAGCGAATATGAGGAGTTATGGGGATAGGGCCTGGATACGATTGTTGTCAGTGCAATCTTGAGGAGCCAAATGGTCTCCTCCTTAAGAGAGGGGTAAAAGAACCAAATGCGATTCTAAGCATGGTTTGTCTTCTGACTGCTCGGTACTGAGACCTCTTCTATTTGTAATATAAATGACTTGGAAGAGGGAGTATGTGGAGTGATCA
This sequence comes from Sphyrna mokarran, assembly GCA_024679065.1. Classification (NCBI taxonomy): domain Eukaryota; kingdom Metazoa; phylum Chordata; class Chondrichthyes; order Carcharhiniformes; family Carcharhinidae; genus Sphyrna; species Sphyrna mokarran. The sequence goes on from JAGIQG010000019.1 coordinate 28,663,073, forward strand.
GCAAGTTTGCAGACGATACAAAGATGGCTGGACTTGCGGATAGTGAGGAGCATTGTCAGGTGATGCAGCAGGACATAGGCTGGTAGCTTGGGCAGACAGATGGCAGATGGAATTCAATCCTGATGAATGTGAGGTGATGCATTTCGGGAGAAAGAATGTAGGGGGGAAGTATATGATAAAGGGTAGACCTATTAAGAGTATAGAAACGCAGAGGGATCTGGGGGTGCAGGTGAACAAGTCTCTGAAGGTGGCAGAGCAAGTGGAGAAGCGTGAAGAAAGCATATGGTATGCTAGCCTTTATAGGAAGGGGTATAGAGTACAAGAGCTGGCCTTTAATATTGCAGTTGTATAAAACGTTGGTTAGACCTCATTTGGAATACTGCGTCCAGTTCTGATCACCTTATTACCGGAAGGATGTGGAGACTGTGGAGAGAGTGCAGAGGAGGTTTACCAGGATGCTGCCTGGTATGGAAGGTCTGAGTTACGAGGAGAGATTTGGCAAATTGGGGCTGTTTTCCTTAGAAAGATGTAGACTTAGAGGAGATCTAATAGAGGTGTACAAGATTATGAAGAGAATAGATAGAGTGGACAGGGTTAAGCTTTTTCCTAGGATGGACTCAAATAGCACGAGGGGTCACGGGCTTAGGGTGAGGGGGGTAAGGTATAATTTGGATGCTAGAGGGAGTTTTTTTCCACACAGAGGGTGGTGGGGGTATGGAATGCGCTGCCAAGTAAAGTGGTGGAGGCAGGTACTCTGGAGTTATTTAAGAAAAACTTAGATGGGCACATGAACAGAATGGGAATGGAGGGGTATAGAAAACTGATTTAAAATAGGGATCATGAGCCTTGGGAGTCCCTGGGAAGTGTGTAAATAGATGATGATATTGATGTAATTGTTTTTATCCTACAGGTGCTTTGGTCCACCTTGTTGTCTAACAAGGAGCATACACGCGATGGGTTGTGAGAGGGCTGCTCTTGGATCTTTTTCGGGAGTATCCTAGTGCTTCACATCATTAGTGTACGCTTGACCTGGACCATTTGATGGGCAACATGACAGCTCAGTGACTATCGCTGTGCTGTGCAGATACATGGATTTGGGCCTGTGTCTGTGGGAGTTTGCGCATTCTCCCCATGCTTGCGTGGGTTTTCTCCGGGCACTCTGGTTTCCTCCCACGTGCCAAAGATGTGCTCTTAGGCTAATTGGCAAAACAAATTCTCCCTAAATTGTTTCAAATTTGGTTTTTAAACCATAGATCTATAAACGTGGACAGGGACCGCGGGTAGAGGTGGGAACATCAGGGTGGCAGCACGGGCTTGTTGGGCCGAAGGGCCTGTTTCCCGTGTTGTTTTGTTCTTTGTTCTGTCATGCTCATCCTAGCCAATTTCAACGCAAAACATTGCAGGTCCGGCAAGCTTCATAAAACATCTTGAAGTATCCAACCTGACTTGTAATAACTGGGAGAAGTCAATAATTTTTATTGCTAATCAAGTCAGTCACTTTATTATGGCACAGTGTGGTAAAGGAATTTATTGAGTGCACCATAATGAATAGGCAAAATATTGTGCACGATCTCTTTCTATTTTGATTTAAAGATAACTTGTATCAATATTATATTCAAGTGAATTTTGAATATAAATCCTAAATTGAATACTTTTGAAGTATAGTCATCATTGGCTTTGTAGACACATGCTGTTGGCAATAAACAAGATAGATGAATGACTAATTTGTCTATTTTGCTGGTGTTTGTTGAAGGAAAGTTTTGGGTTATCATTAGGAAAACTCCATTATCATGCGATCTTAATGTTCATCTGAACAAGTCATGAAGGTGTCTGTTCAATATCCTATTTGTAAAATTACACTACTGACAATACTCTATTGTGCTGAAGTGACAGTATAGATTATGTTGAAATACTGGAATATAGTTTGAATTCAAAATTACCTTACAAAATGACATCAATGTTATGAATGGGCCACACTAGAATTTAAAGAAAATTGGAAGGAAATTTGCCTATTTTCAGAAAATCTTCAGTTTGGAAAGTGAAATGAGATAAATCTTCACTTCCAGAAATAATTATTACACTTGTCCTGGGCCCACTGGGTTTGCCCACCGGAAAGATTGCTGCATTTAAATGGAACTGGGAGATACATGGCCAAGTATTCCCCAAGATTTATCTGCACTTATGGATAGTTCCTGCTGTTGTAAACTACTGTTTTTATACTGTAGCAGTGTATCAGCCCTGCAACTTGTACGGACGCAACCTTAAGAGTTCATCTTCCCCAACTTTTGGCAAGGTGTGGCAAGTTGGTAAGACTGGGCAGAAGGCGAAAAATCAGATTCTTGCCCAGTTTTTCATCTACCCAGATTGTTCAGGCTCTGTTTTACCAGTGAAATCGTCTTTGCACTCTTTGAAGGACAGCAAAGCCCCTCAGGTGGTTGGGCAGGGCTGGGCAGTGCCCACAGGACCCTGGCGCTGTCTGCCATGTACTTTTGCACTGCTCACCAAGCACTGTAACTGTGGCAGCGCAGTGCTAAGGGGGCAGACCAAGAGTGCAATGGAGTTCTGCAGGGATAGAAGGGAGGGAACTCTGCAAGGGAAAGGGGATGGGCAAAGCTCTGCCAGCATGGGAAAGAAGGGGGTCTCTGCCAGGGGGCGATGGACAGTGGTGTGGCGGGAGGGAACTTTGCTGGCGGGGGGGGACAGGTGATCTGCTGGTGTGAGAGGAACTCTGCTGGGAGGGGTGATTGCAAAGGGAGGGCGGGCAGAAGGAATTCTGCAGAAGGGGTGGCTGTAATGCTTCATATTTTGAGTAATAGCTAATTGTAATGTTCTTTCTGTCAGGGATTCACTGGTTCTTTTCCTTGCTGCAATTTGCCCAGTTCATATCTGTCTAGTAAGGATGCTTTAGATTGTTCACAAAACGTAACTTCTTATGTATTTTACAATGATTTGCTAATATTTCGCAATGAATAGTCACAATGCTTGTACACTCCCAGTGAGAGATGGATGTCTCAGGATTTATTGCCATATGATACTGTCATGTTCCATTATAGTGATTCGTCTTTTGTAGTAGTTTGTGAAGTTTTCCTATTTATTGCATAGAACTTCCTCAAACCAGTTTATGGCTCGCAAGGTATTGTTTGCCATGGCAGCAGGATCCTTTACTTTCTTGCATCAATTCCATTTGACACTCAGCTTATTTCTCACCAAGTCTCTGCAAACTCATATCCTGCAAGGGCTCACTATGATGTGCTTATGTTGCTTTCATTTTATAGTAATGTGGAATATGGATAGTGATTTTCTGTGATGCTATCATTTCTTGTTAAAATTTATTCATCCAGAATTTATTATTTAATGATTTCCCTTCTCATTACCAAGCAACAGTGATGGTTTTGTGGTGAATGTTATTTACTTATATCTCATTTTGTCATGATATATTTTGTCACAGTGATTTGCCAGCACGTTGTGATTTATCTTTCAAACTTTCAACGCCTAGTCATTGTCAGCCATCAGTGGCTTCTCACTGTCCATAATAGTCCGATTTCTGATAATATTCTCAACAAGTGAGAATCTAACTATCATCCGTTGACCTATAATGGCAATACCGCCACTGAATCCCCTAGGTGTCAGTATCCGGGGGGGTGGTCGGGGTGTCTGTGTGTGTGTTCTAAGGAGTAGTGTGTGCTCATTAACAGCTGAATGGCATTTAGGACAAAGCATCCTGATGGGTGGCACAGTGGTTAGCACTGCTGTCTCACATTGCCAGGGACCCAAGTTCAATTCCAGCCTCAGGTAACTGGGTGGAGTTTGCACGTTCTCCCCATGTCTGCGTGGATTTCTTTCAGGTGCCCTGGTTTCCTCCCACAATCCAAAGATGTACAGGTTAGGTGGATTGCCTATGCTGAATTGCCCCTTGGGGTCCAAAGATATATAGGTTAGAGGGATTAGTGGAGTAAATATATATGGTCATCAGTAAGCCTGAGTAAGTGTCAGTGCATACTCGATGGGCTGAATAGCCTCCTTCAGCACTGTAGGGTTTCTATGATCCTATTCGCTACCTTAAACGTTCATTCCCTCCATTACTGCTGCACAGTTGCGTGATTGTGTACCAGCAGTAACTCACTGTTTCTTCTAAACCTGCAACGTCTACAACATAGGAACTTGGGCAGTAGATGTAATGGGATACACTTGCAAGTTTCCTCAATGCAACCTAACTTAGAAAATACAATGCCATTTCTCTATTGTCATTGAATCAAAATACTGAAACTCCCTCCCTAATAGCACCATGAGTGTATCTACACCGCATCATTTGCCACATCATCATGTGGCCCTCCACCCCCTTAAAGGTATTTGGAGTTGGACATTAAATGCAGCTCTTACCAGCAATAGTCACATCTGCTTCAGATAGGATAAATATAATTTGAAAATGATTTCTCTAAGCTGTATCTTTTAAGAGTTGTTTTTTCTCTATAATAAAGAGATGGCTAATACATATGTTTGATTAAATCCAATAACAGTAAGCCAAATTGATTTTGCTAATTCAGGTTTTTCTGTATATTCAAAAATAATTTCTACAAAAGATTAACCAGGCGTTTGAAGACGTAATAGGGGCTACATAAAAATATTCAAATTGAATTAAAAATATAGATTTACATAGAAACTAGAAGCAGGAATAGTCCCTTTGAGCCCGCTCTGCCATTCATTTTGATCATGGCTTATCATCAAATTCAATATCCTGATCACCTCTTCAGTGCCCCTCCTCCCCCCATCTCTTGTTCCTTTAGCACCAAGAGCTATATCTAATTTCTTCTTGAAATCAGACAACATTTTGGCCTCAACTGCATTCAGTGGTAGTGAATTTCACACATTCACTAACTTCTGAATGATGAAATTTCCCCTCACCTCAATTCTAAAAGATTTTCCCCTTATTCTCAAATTATGACCCCTCGTTCTGGACTCCCCACCATTGGGAACATTCTTTCTGAATCCACCCTGTCTAACCCTGTTAGAATTTTATACGTTTCTATTAAGTTCCCTCTCACTCTTTCAGTAAATATAATCCTAATTGACTTAGTCTCTCCTTATGTGACAGATCTGCCATCCCAAGAATCAGCTTGGTAAGCCTTTGTTGTACTCCCTCTATGGACTTCCTTCCTCAGATAAGGGCATTGAAACTACACACAATACTCTTAGTGTGGTCTTATCAAGCCCTTTATAATTGCAGCAAAACATTCTTATCTCTGTACTCGTTTCCTGTCACTACGAAGGCTAACATACCATTTACCTCCTTTGCTGTCTGCCTGTTTTTCTACTTGCACATTTAATTTCAGTGACTGATGCATGAAGACACCAAGGTCTCATTGAGTATTCACCTCAGTTTACACTTATTCAAGTAATCTGTTTTTCTATTATAGCTACCAAAGTGGATAACCTCACATTTGTCCCCATTATAGTACATTTGCCATATTTATCCACATTATACTACACTCAACCTGTCCAAATCTTGCTGAGAACTCAGTAAGAATTTAGCAACACCAATTTATAATCCAACCGATTTATTCAAATAAATCGGTTGGATTATAAATTGGTGTTGCTAAATTCTTACTGAGTTCTTACCACCCCAATCCAACGCCGGCATCTATATATCAAATCTTGCTGAACCATCTCTGCATCCTCCTCACCAATTTTGTAACATCTGCAAATTTGGAGATAACATAATCAGTTTCCTCTCCCAAATCATTAAAATTAGGGTCTTAGCACAGATTCCTGCAGAACCCCACTAGTCACTGACTGCCGGTCAGAAAAAGACCTTTTTATGCCAACTCTTTGCTTCCTATCTGCTGATCAGTGTTTTATCCATCTCAAGACATTATCTGCAATCCCATGTGCTTTAACTTTACATTGTAATCTATTATGTCAGTTCTTGTTGCACTTTCACAATATAAATTTCACAATATAATTTTCTTTTGAAACTTTCACATTTATTGAGAACATTTTATGATCTTGGACAAGACCAGTAACTTTTAAAGAAGAAATCCAAATTCCGAGTAACTTACTGAAAGAATGAAAACATAAAATTCCAAGGTTTAAAACCAAATAATGTTTTACCATACAAGAGTCAACCACTAAATACTATCTTGGGTAACCATTCATACTCTACAATTCAGAGGTAACACAAATTAAATATAAATTAATGATCAAATTACAATTGATTGTAAGTTATAAAATACCCATTAAATGGCAGGTGCAAATGAGACAGACCTTACAAATTGACATGGCAGTCCACTAAGCTAAATATGTCATCAGTCTCATTCACGAAGTACTCCAGAACTCTTCCCTTCCTAACAGAATTTCAGCCGTTTTTGGGATTTTGCCTGCTACCGTATTATCAGCAATGCATAACCAACATGAATTCCACAGGTACATTCCTTACCAAAAACGGCACATATCTGCAGAACCTTCTCATTCTGTTTTCTGTATTCTGGCTTACGTAAATCCGTAAGAAGTCTCACAACATCAGATTAAAGTCCTGGTGTTGTGAGACAACACCCAGATTGTTAAGGACTTTAATCTGGTATTGTGAGACTTCTTACTTGGTTACCCCAGTCCAACACCGGCATCTCCACATCATGATTAACTAGATCCACCAATGTTATTTTTAAGTAACAGACACAGCTGCAGCAACTATATGTTTACCTGTTCTCAGATTCTGAATTTGATTCTTCGTCAGCCTGCCTGATCATGATCAACTGAGTTCCAATGGATCTGTGTCCATTTTATATGAATTCAACCAATTTCAGCCTCTCCATGAATTTGATTTCCAATCTTAATGTCAGTCTTAGTTTCCTTAGAAGCTGGGATGGCCAGTTTTCTGTCTTAGTAACCCCTTTTAATTAGGTCAGTCTCAAAACGTGCAAGCTTTGAAAATATGGATTACATCACAGTGTTTTATTGCTACGATAACATTGTGTCACAGTAGAATGTCTTCTAGAATTAATCACCCCTGTTCTTGTTCTGTCTTACCTCATTAAATCAATGGTACATGCAAGGTGACAGTTTCTTTTCTTCTTTGCAGCAGCCTGTAACAATTTCAAATTAATCCCAACAGCATTGAAATTCCTGCTATGCAAGAATCTGCTTAGCATTAGAAGCTTTATTTTGAAATAAGCTATTTTTCATAATATGTAAGGGAGCTGGCATGCTGCATGCTATGCTGTGTCCTTCATTTCACTTCCTGCTCAAACAGTAACATGGCAAACTAGTTACGAATTGTCAGCACAGTTGTATCACAAATTTTACATGATGATGGAAGCTGTTTCCCAAAGACTTTTCCAATATGAACTGAGGATTTTAAATAATGGTACTTCATGCATTATGAATTATATTATGACTGAACTGTAAGTCAAAAGTGCTGGCTGTAGTGCTTGTGAAAATAATTTTTTTTGATGGAATATTTTATTGTATAATTTAATGCAGGTTGGGAATTTTATATGATAAAGTTATATATATGATATATAACTTTATATGATAAAGTTATGTGTCTTTTATGTTTATATATTTACACATATTTAATAATGTCCTTAAGTTCTCTGCTCACAGGGAGATCCCTAAGATAAAATAGGATTCAAAGGAATAGGAATGGGAGTTGGCCGTTAAGCTCATCGAACCTATGCTGCCACTCAGTAAGATCGTGGCTGATCTGATTATAGCCTTAACTCCTCTTTCCTGTCTGTCCCTCCTCTTGCCAATCAAGTATCTTTACATGTCAGCATTCAAGGCATTAAATGATCCAGACTGCACTGCTCTTTGTGGAAAAAAGAGTTCCACAGAATAATCATAGAACCATCGAGTCTATAGCAGAGAGACAGGCTCTTCAGGCCAAACTGACCAAAAAGCCCATCTAAGCTAACCCATTTACCTACATTTGGCTCATACCCTCTATAGTTTGGCCTATATCCCTCTATAATGATCCTCTGAGCAATTAAGTTATTCCAACTGTATGTTAAATGTGAGAACCCTTATTTTTAAACTGTGTTCCTTTATTCTTCATTGCCCAAGACAAGAAGTATTCTTCCAGCATCCACCCTGTCAAACTTCCTCAGAATTCATTATGCTTCAGTTGGATAACTTTTCATTCATTCACTCCAATGAATATCAATCATTCTTTTAAAACAAGCCCTTTCATCCCAGGAATCAGCTTAGCCAACCTTCTCTGAGCAGCTTACAGTGCAAGTGTACCTCTTCTTATGTATAGAGACCAAAACTGAACACTCTTAAGTTTGCTTTTATCAATACCTTTTGCACACGTAACAAGACTTTCCTCCCTTTATACTCCATCCCACTTTCAATACAGGGCAACCTTCCAATTTTAAGGAGGAGATAGATATATTTCTAATAAAAAACAGGTTAAAGGGATATGGAGAACAGGTAGGGAGGTGGATTTGAGACCAGGGAGAGATCAGCCATCATCTGATTGAATGGCAGAGCAGATTCAAAGGGCTACATTTGCCTATTTCTGCTCCTAATTCCTATGTTCCAATTGCCCTCCTTAATTATTTGCTATACCTACATGCAAAACTTTTGTAAATCATGCACAAGGATACCCAGATTGAATTTTTTTGAGTTTAAATTTATTTACTAGTGTTACAAGTAGGCATGCATTAACACTAATAAAGTTACTGTGAAAATCCCCTAGCTGCCCCACTCCGGTTCCTATTTGGGTACACAGTGGGAGAACTTAGCATTGCCACTGTACCTAACCAGCATGTCTCAGACTGAGGGAAGAAACTAGAGCACCAGAGGAAATCCACACAGACACTGGGGGAACATGCAAACTCCACACAGACAGTCACCCAAGACCAGAATGGAAGCCGGGTTCCTGGTGCTGTGAGGCAGCAGTGCTAACCATTCTGCCACTGTGCTAGCTGTTGGACTTAATTTTGAGTTTGGTTTCAACTCCTATCATGCAGCCTAGCGAATTTTCAAATACACTTTTGCCTTTTTTCAGAAGTTACTGTAGATTAATATTCTCACTGACTATTAGATTTACAGTTTCCCAATTGAGTTTAATTTTTCCCAGCTATGCTCCACCAAATAAAGCAGGTAGATTACCATGGAGAAGCAACTCACTATTCGTCCATTCACTTTCTCTTTTACCCTTTTAGAAGTGCATCTTCAGTGTACATCTGTAAAATAACATTTGATGGTTTCAACAGCAGATGATTAAGCTTCTGATTATAGATTATCTCAGGTATCAATGATACTGCAGCCCTAGTATTGACTTCCATTTTGATTTGTTTTGGTAAGTGTGGACATACTTAAAATTTTACAAAGAATATTACCAAAAATATTGCTGTTCAGCAGGAAGAAGCAGCTCAAGAATGTACTATTGCTACTGACTGGTTGATTTCAGCCAGAAGGCTCTAAGTAAACAGTGCCAAACTTCCTGTAATTTCTAAAGGTTTACCTTGGCTAAATGAATTTTGAGAGTTTTCTGCAGAGCCCTTATATTAAAAAACGTGCAGAAGCATGTATTTTCTAATTTGACAAAGAAAGAGAAATTTAATTTAAAGGCCACCTCAGTAATCTTTTATGTTTGTCAGTCCAAGAGAAACTATTCATAGTAACAGGTCATTCTTTTCCTTTCAATGTATATATTTATCCAATTACTTTTTGAAAGTTGTTATTAACTGAAGGATGGTGGGGATAGTTTATGTATTCTGGGTCATATCTCTCATATTTTCCCCCTATGTCAATTCTGGTTCTTTTTGCCAAGTATTTTGTGTCTTGTGGTATTGATTCTTCATCATCCTCTCCTGGGAGAGGATGGCCTAGTTGTATTATTACTAGACTATTAGTCCATATGCTCGGTTAATTTCTGGAGACTCAGGTTTGAATCGTGCCATGGCAGATGGTGGAATTTGAATAAAGAATCTAGTGATCGTGAAACTTGTTGATTGTCAGAAGAATCCATCTGGTTCACCAATGTCCTTTAGGGAAGAAAATCTGCCATTCTTACCTGGTGTGGCTTACATGTGATTCCAGAGTGACAGCAATGTGGTTGTCTCTCAACTGCCCTCTGAACAAAGACATCTAGGGATGGGCAATAAATGCTGACCAGCTAGCGACAACTATATCCCATGAATGAATAAAAGAAAACTCTCATGAAAACATCGTCTATACGCAGGGCATCTTATTCCTCTAGCTTCTGTGTGGAACTGAAATCATAACGTTGGGAGTCATATATTAGCATGGTTAGCATGGCACTGAGTCACTAACAAGAAACAGAGCATTGGAATAAATGAATAATTTTCAGTTTGTAATTCGTGAAATGTCACAGGAATCTGTGCTAAGGTTTAAACTAGTTAAAAATGTATTAATAACTTGGATGAAGGGACCAAATATAATGTAGCCAAAATTGCTATAAAGGTGGATAGAAAAACAAATAGTGACATGACCATAAGACAAAAGAGCAGAATTAGGCCACTCGGTCCATCAAGTCTGCTCCGCCATTCAGTCATGGCTGATTTTTTTTTTCTCATCCCCATTCTCCTGCCTTTTCCCTGTGACCCCTGATCTCCTTATTAATCAAGAAGTGAGGACATGAGGGCAGAATTTTAACCATAACCTGTTCCCGATAGCAGAACAAGAAGTGGGTGTCACTTCCTCTCACTTATTTATTGTTGGATCCCACTTCATTACAGTTAACATTTAATGTTCAAGTGATGTGCATAAGATACCTGCAATCATGCAATCAGGGAAGCTTTTCAGTGGTGACAATGCAGTAAATGGAGGCTATAAAAGAGCCCCTTGGACAAGCAAGGGAAGCTTTTCATCAGCTTTCTACCCAACTCCATTGTCATTTTTGTAGGTTTTATTAATAGCACAAAATTAACATGAGTGTTACATTTCATATTACATTGATTTCACTTTATTCATTTGTGCATCATCATTATTTTTTGAGATTAGCTCAGAGCTTAAATGTTCTGAAATGCCTCATGATTCACGGGCATGGATAGTTTTGGGGAGTTGGGGACATTTCTTTATTGAGAAAGAAACAATATTGTGTTTTATTGCATTTACTTTTTTGAATGCTCATGCTGATGTCCAGTGTTGTCTTTGCCACTCTGTGGAACATGCTGAACTTGCTGGCTCTCTCAATGTATTGTAAAGGATTGTCTTAGATCACTCTCAGAAAGAATAATTGAAATGTTGTAGGGATTCTCATGGCCAAAACTCTGATGGATCCATACTTACTGAAACCACTCTTCTGATTTTCTAACCTTTACTGATTTTTGGATACACGCACATGCGTGTACACACACCCACACACCCACACACACACACACCCACACACCCACTCCACCTCCCTAGCTTCCATACAAGTTGTCATTCATCAGCTCTACTGTTGCTGAGTCCAACAAGGCAGACTGTTAACCTCAGACACAACTGACACAACTCAGACACAAAAATAAACTTGAATCTGCCATCAGGAAGATTAAATTTTATCACCTGACCAGTTAATATGCTTTGCTCATCATGTTTTAGGACCTTGCAGACTCCCTAAAATTAATTTTCCTTTAAAGAGTCTGCAAAGGGGTTAAATGAAAGGGCAAAACTTTGCAGATGGAGTATGTTGTGGGGAGATGTGATGCCATTTTGGTGGCAGGTGAAGTTCAATACAGAGAAAAGTAAAATAATTAATTTTGGTCAGAAGAAAGTGAAGACACAATATAAGATAAAGGGTACAATTCTAAATGGGATGCAATAGCAGAGGGAGCTGTCTAGATGTGCATAAATAATTGAAGGTGATAAGTCAGGTTGAGAGAATAGCTAATAAATTATACAGTATCGAGAGTTTTTTAGGAGGGGCATTGAGTACACAAGCAAGGACTTTATGTTGAATTTTTATAAGTTACTAGTTGGGCCACAGCTAGAGTATTTCATTCAGTTCAGGGCACCGCACTTTTGGAAGAATGTGAAGACATTAGAAAGGATTCAGAAAAGATTCATGAGAATGTTTCCAGTGATGAAGAACTCCAGTTAATAAAATAAATTACAACTGTTTTCCTGAGCAAAAAAAGTTTGAGGAGATTTGATAGAGATATTCAAAATTATGAGGGTTTATATAGAGTAGATAGGAAGAAATTATTTCCATTTGTGAAAGGAGTGAAAATAAGAGGGCAGAGATTTAAAGTCATCAGCAAACTAAACAAAAGTGAAATAAAGAAAAGCTTTTTCATGCAGTGAGTGGTTGGGGTTTGGAATCCAGCACCTAAGGGTGTAGTAGAGGCAGGTTCAATTAAAATACTGAGAAGAAAATTAAACTGTTATCTAGAAAGGAAGAATGCAGAGTTACTGGGAGAATGGGACTAGTTGGGTTGTTCATTTACAGAACTAGTGAAGACATTCTGGACCAAAAAACCTCCTGTTTTACCATAACAATTCTGTGTTTCAAAGAATATAAAAGCAAATTATTTGAATGGAGAGGGATTGCAGTATGCTGCATTATAGAGAAATCTGGATGTTCTTGTGTATTAATCATTAATTTACCCTAGGATTCTCTGGGAGGCAAGAGAGGAGATTGCAGAGCCTCTGGCTCTGATCTTCAGGTCCTCGGTTACGGGTGTGGTTCCGGAGGACTGGAGGATAGCGAATGTGGTCCCATTGTTTAAGAAGGGGAAGAGAGACCTTCCAGGGAATTATAGGCCAGTGAGTCTTACTTCTGTTGTGGGCAAGGTATTGGAGAGAATTATTAGGGATAGGATTTATAGTTATTTAGAGAGAAATGAATTGATTGGGGATAGTCAGCATGGTTTCGTGAAGGGTAGGTCATGCCTTACTAACCTCATTGAGTTTTTTTAGAAAGTGACCAGAGAGGTGGATGGGGGTAAGGCGGTTGATGTAGTATATATGGACTTTAGTAAGGCGTTTGATAAGGTTGCCCATGGAAGACTTCTACAGAAAATGCAGATGTGTGGAATAGAGGGTGATTTAGCTAATTGGATTAGGAATTGGCTGGCAGATAGAAGACAGAGGGTGGTGGTTGATGGGAGATATTCATCGTGGAGTTCGGTGACGAGTGGTGTGCCTCAGGGTTCTGTTTTGGGGCCCCTGCTGTTTGTAATTTTTATAAATGATCTGGATGAGGGTATTGAGGGATGGATCAGTAAATTTGCAGATGACACTAAAGTCGGTGGAGTGGTAGATAGTGAAGAGGGGTTTATAGTTTACAGAGTGACTTGGACAAGTTGCAGAGCTGGGCCGAGAGGTGGCAAATGGAGTTTAATGTGGAAAAGTGTGAGGTAATGCACTTTGGCAGGAACAATAAATGTGTAGAGTATGGGCTAATGGTAGGGCTCTTAATAGTGTTGAGGAACAGAAGGATCTTGGTGTATGTGTCAATAGATCCCTGAAAGTAGGCAGTCAAGTGGATAAAGTTGTTAAGAAGGCATATGGAGTCTTAGCTTTTATTGGTAGGGGATTGAATTTAGGAGCCGCAGCATCATGTTGCAACTGTACAAAACTCTAGTGCGGCCGCACTTGGAGTATTGTGTGCAGTTCTGGTCCCCACATTATAAGAAAGATGTGGAGGCATTGGAGAGGGTACAGAGGAGGTTTACCAGGATGTTGCCTGGTATGGAGGCAGGTCCTATGAAGAGAGGTTGAAGGATTTGAGGTTGTTTTCGTTAGAAAGGAGGCGGCTAAGAGGGGATCTTATTGAAGCATCTAAGATGATTAGAGGTTTAGATAGGGTGGACAGTGATAGCCTTTTTCCTAGGATGGCGAAAGCTAGCACGAGGGGACACAGCTTTAAATTAAGGGGTATGAGTTATAGGACGGATATCAGAGGTAGGTTCTTTACTCAAAGAGTGATTAGGGAGTGGAATGCCCCGCCTGCAGCTGTTGTAGATGCGCCAAGTTTGGTGGCGTTTAAGAGGTTAATTGATAAGTATATGGAAGAGAAGGGAGTGGTTTAGTTTGGAGGGGCATTGCTTTTTATTTTGGTCGGCACAACATCGAAGGCCAAAGGGCCTGTTCTGTGCTGTAATGTTCTACGTTCTATTAAAAAATTAGCATGGAAGTACAACAAGTACCAAGGCAAATGGAATATTGGCTTATAGTGCAAGAGTGGGATATAAAAGGAAAGTCTGGTTGCAACAGTACCACACATTGGTGAGACCACACATATTGCGTACAGTTTTGGTCTCCTTATTTAAGGAGAAATATTGGAGGCAGTCCAGTGAAGGTTCACTGGTTGTATTGTTTGAATAAAGAGATTATCCTATGATGAAAAATTGAGCATTTTGCCTATATACATTGAAGCTTTAAAGAATGAAGTGATCTTATTGAAACATATAAGATTCTGAGGGGGGATTTGACAGGGTAGATGCTGAGAGAATGTTTCCATTCATAGGAGAATCTAAAACTTAGGATGCAGTTTGAAAATAAAGGTTCCTCCAGTAAGACAGAGATGAGGAGGATTCTTTTCTCTGAGAGTTGGTCTTTGAATTCTTTTCCATGAGATCAGTGGAGGTTAGGTCATTGAATATATTTAGGGCTGAGTTAGGTTTTTCTCACAGTTATTGTGAGCCAAAGGTCATGGGCAGCAATAGAAAAGTGGAGTTAAAGCCATAATCAGATTAACCATGAGCAAATTGAATGGCAGAGCAGGCTCAAGGAACCAAATTCCCTACTCTTGTTACTATTTCTTGTGCCCTTTACCTTTATAATAGCCTTCTCAACTTGTCCTCTCTTCTTCAATGACTTGTACTCCCCCAGGTCTTCTCTGTTCTTGCATTTAGTTTATATTGTCTCTTTTCATTCTTTCTAAAGAATTAAAGTACTTTACACGCATTCACTTTAAATTTTAGCTATCATGTATGTGAGTCTTCATGAAATCTGCTACTACCCTCTTCATTGTTTATTACATTTGCAAGTTTGTTGTAATTTGCAAACTTTGAAATTATACCATGTCTACAAAAGTTCAGTGTCATTAAAATATCTCAAAGGGCATTAACATAGTGTATATCAAAATAAGTTTGTATGCGAATCCATTGGCCAGTTTCTACTGCAGGTTCCACAAACAGCAACAAGGTGAATGACTGACTGGTTATTCTCATATGATGGTGATTGAGGCAGAAGAGCTCCTAATCTCCTTATTTCACACTCTTTTATATTTATCTCGATTGCACAGAGGTCTTGGTTTACTGATTCATGCAAATTGTAATGTATTAATCCCCGAGTATTCCATTAAAGACTGGATTTTTCTGAGGCACCAGCAGTCCCACTGTGATGGTCAAAAGTAGGGGGCGACCATATTTTGATAGCCAGAGGAACTAAAGGCTGAATCATGTGGCAGTCCTCCCCCTTCTAGCCTGTCATCAAAAGACTAAGAAAATTCAGTCCAATGTGCCAAGCTAGATTAGGATTCAGAGTTATCGTTTTTATGAGTTTCTGAGAAGCTACACATAATACTAAGAAATGTGCTCGAAAATTATACAATTTTTGAGGGGAGGGGGGTGGTAGGAGGAAATAATGCCCCCAGTGTTAGTATCTAATAGATTCTGTTGAAGGTAATAGGGTATACAGGTGTTGGATATTTTAGTTAATTATACTCAGACGTGTGTATTGAGAAGAGCCAGCCACATTGGGCAGAAAGCTCTGTGGAAAGCAATAAACAGTCTCCATCAAAGTATCCTAATCCGAGTGTCATCTTTACAAACAGGATTGGGACACACAGATTCCCTAAGAAATAAATATTACACCTGCAGTGCTCATTTAACATATCTCACTCTGCTATGGCAAAAGTATATGTTCATTATTTTCCATTTGATACAGTGCTTCTCAAAGCCTGATCTGTGGATCATGGTGATCTGCAAGAGTTCACCACGTGGTTCATAGGCTGATCTGAATGCAAGTTATTGACCCAAAACACCACGGCTATGGCCATGCTTGAGAATCACCCAGAACTCTCAACCCCACCATTTGCATGGCATTCCACAACCAGAATGGTTCCTGCCTATACATCACAAGTCACGTATCATGCTAGCAACAGCACTGTGGTTTCATGATAAAGAATTTTGTTACTGTTATGACATACAGCCGTGAGATGGAATTTGTAACACTTGTCAAGCTGAAACCTGACATTGGTAACTAATTAGGATGTGGAGATGCTTGCATTGGTCTGGGATAAACACAATAAGAAGTTTTACAACACCAGGTTAAAGTCCAAAAGGTTTATTTGGTAGCAAAAAACATTAGCTTTCAGAGCGCTGCTCCTTCTCAGGTAAGTGGGAGTTCTGGTCACAAACAGGGCATATAAAGACACAAACTCAATTTGCAAAATAATGGTTGGAATGCGATTCTTTACAGGTAATCAAGTCTTAAAGGTACAGACAATGTGAGTGGAGAGAGGATTAAGTACAGATTAAAGAGATGTGTATTGTCTTCAGTGGGACCGTTAGTGAGATTTTGCAAGCCCAGGCTGGTCATGGAGGTTACATGAACCTGGTTGAGGCTGTCCTCATGTGTGCAGAACTTGGCTATCAGTCTCTGCTCAGTGACTCTGCATTGTCATGTGTCATGAAGGCTGCTTTGGAGAATGCTTACCTGAAGATCATAGCCCAAATGCCTATGAACGCTGAAGTGTTCCCTAACAGGAAGTCAGTAGTCTGCCTGGTGATTGTCAAGCATTGTTCATTCATCACGTCTGCATAGTCTCCCCAATCACCAAGCAAGATTGTTCTCTTCCTGTTTGGGAACATTTTAGCAGTCACGGGTACTCAGCCTCTGATCTTCAGGTAAGCGTTCTCCAAGGTGGCCTCGGGACATCCTTTCCTGCAGCGTATCAGGTAGACAATGTTGGCCGAGTTGCAAGAGTATGTGGATGGTGTTTTCACGTGAGATAATGGCATCCATGTCAATGATCTTGCAGAGGTTGCTGTGGCAGGGTTGTGTGGTCACTGTTCTCCTGAAGGCTTGGTAGTTTGCTTGGACAGTAGTCTGTTTGAGGTTGTGTGGTTGTTTGAAGGCAAGAAGTGAGAGTGTGGGGATGGCCTTGGCGAGATGTTCATTTTCTTCAATGATATGTTGAAGGCTCTGGAGAAAATGTCATAGCTTCTCCACTCCAGGGAAGTAGTGGATGTCAAAGGATACTCTCTGTCCGTGTCCTGTTTTCTGGGCAGGTTGCTGTGGTTTTTTGCTGTGGCACATCATTGGAACTGTTGATTGATGAGTCGAGTATCATATTCTGCTCTTATGAGGGCATCTTTCAGTGTCTGGAGATGTCTGTTGCGAACCTCCTCATCTGAGCAGATCCTGTGAGGAACGCTACAGACAGTTAAGCGCAGATCCGACCAAAGAACACACCCATCAACTCAACAGACTTATCAAGCCCTTTGATCCAGACCTTCAGAGAGCCCTGTATGCTCTCATCCTACGTACTCCCTGCATTGAAGCTCTCTACTGCCTTCCAAAGATACACAAGGCAAACGCACCCGGTCATGCCATTGTACTAGGCAATGGGATCCCGTGCAATGCGGAGGGCATCCTGAAACGCATTGTACAAAGAACCCCCAGCTTTTGTCATGGCACTATGACTTCCTACAGAAACTCAGCACACATGGAGCGGTTGAACCAGGAGCCCTCCTCATCATGTATGTCTCGGCACTTTACACCAATGTTCTCCATGACAATGGCATTGCTACAAGTGCTTCAGTTCTCAACGCCAACAACTGCCAGTTTCCAGATGCAATTTTACAACTCACCCAATTAATCCTAGACCACAACGACTTTACGCTCAACAACCAATTCTTCATCCAGACACACAGAACAACCATGGGGCCAAATTTGCACCTCAATATGCCAACATCTTATCTTCAAACAAGACCTCTTCACTGCACAGGACCTTCGTCTGATGCTGGATACGTCAATGATGTTTTCTTCCTTTGGACTCATGGTGAACAATCACTGAAACAACTATATGATGACATCAACAAGTTCCATTCCATCATCAGACTCACCATGGACTACTCCCCAGAATCATCGCATTCTTGGACACATGCATCTCCATCAAGAAGGTCACCCTGGCAATTCACTGTACTGCAAGCCCACGGATAACTTCACGATGCTCCATTTCTCCAGTTTCCACCCTAAACACGTTAAAGAAGTCATCCCTTACAGCTTTCCATATACACTGGATTTGCTCAGATGAGGAGGATCACAACAGCCACCTCCAGATGCTGAAAGATGCCCTCATAAGAACAGGCTATGGTGCTTGACTCATCGACAGTTACGAAACAGCAAAAAAGTGCACTAAACTCTTCAGAAGACGACAAACACAGGATACAGCCCCTTTGTCATCCAGTACTTCCCCTGAGAGGAAAAGCTACGACATCTGCTCTGGAGCTTTCAACATATCATTGATGAAGACAGACATCTTGCCAAGGCTATTCCCACACCCCCACTACTTGTCTTCAAACAATTTCACAACCTCAAACAGACCATTGTCCATAGCAAACTACCCAGTCTTCAGGAGAACAGTGATCATGACACCACACAACCCTACCACAGCAATCTCTGCAAGATGTGCCAGATCATCAACACGGATGCCATCATCTCATGTGAGAACACCATCCACCAGGTACATGGTACACACTCTTGCAATTCGGCCAACGTTGTCTATTTGATGTGCTGTCAGAAAGGATGTCCCAAGGCATGGTACGTTGGGGAGACCATGCACACACTTTGACAACAGATGAATGAACACCGCTTGACAATCACCAAGCAGGACTTCTCTTCCTGTTCGGGAACACTTCAGTGGTCACAGGCATTCAGCCTCTGATCTTCAGGTAAGCGCTCTCCAAGGTGGCCTTCATGACACATGACAAACAGAGACTGATAGCCAAGTTCCAAGCACATGAGGATGGCCTCAACCAGGATCTTGGGTTCATGTCATACTACTTGTAACCCCCCCCCATGACTTGCAAAATCTCACAAATGGTCCTGTCTGGAGACTATACACATCTGTTTAATCCGTGCTTAATACTCTCTCTACTGTCATTGTCTATACCTTTAAGACTTAATTACCTGTAAAGACTTGCCTTCCAATCATTATTTTGTAAATTGAGTTTGTGTCTTTATATGTCTTGTTTGTGAACAGAACTCCCACTTACCTGACGAAGGATCAGCGCTCCAGAAGCTAGTGGCTTTTGCTATCAAATAAACCTGTTGGACTTTAATCTAGTGTTGAGAGACTTCTAACTAATTTGGAACCATGGTGGGGATCACCTCATTACCATCTCATCAAAAGTAGTGCTATTCTTCCCAGTAATTTTGCTGGATCTATTTTCAGAGGCAACCAGTAGTAGGTGCTGAATGACTAGTAGGTGATCTACAGGCTATTTGCACTGCTAAAGTGATCTGCAGATGAAAATGCTTCAGATCACTGATTTGATATAACTAATTGATTAAGGAATATCTCTCAAAGCTAAAGTGATCAATTTTGTCCCAGTGCCCTTGACATTGCTTGTTTTCATGATGTGAGTAGGCTTTTAAGTTATCTGATAAAATTAAAATGAATTGAGGGATGTGATTCTTGAAAAGTTGGTAAAGATTTTGTGGCAGGAATTTTCCATTTGAGCTAGTAATTGTGAACGAGACCAATCTTTTACCTGTTACAAGCCTGCCAGGCAATGGGATTGTCATGATATCAGGATGTTAACCTTAATTTCAATTTGCGACTGTATGCTTAGTGTTAAAAAAAAAAATGAGAGTATCTTTAAAATGGAGAGCTGGGAACCCAGGAGGGAAAGGGTTGGTTGTTGAAATTCCATTGCTGCTGCATAGTTTATTTGTCCAAAAGTGTACTTTCTTCCATCAAATAAAGCTCTCTCAGTACTGCTGAAAGGAACTGATCAGCTTCACAGAGATTTCTAAATGTCAGTCTTCTGACTTTTTAAATCCCTGGGTGGAAACTGTCTGGTCCTGAAGGTTTGTCGTTGTTCTGTTTATTTCTCTGGTGGTGTAATCTTGCTGTTTTTTTTCCAGTCCTTGCCCTGAGCCAATAATAGTTCCTTGGGATGGATGGCATGCTGACGCCTTGTATTACTACAAATACGGGCAGAAACTAATTATTTGTCCTGCCTATCATTTCCTTATTTTAATTGTCAATACCCCCAGTGTCAGTTTCCAAGAGACCCACAATACTTTGGACTACCCTTTTTCGAATGAAAAGTGCTTACAATGCCTTGTAATGTCAGTAGATGAGATGTTCCAGTTCCCTTTTTCTCATGATTGCAGTTGGTCTACATTTTATGGCTGTTTTATCATTGTGAAGGCTGAACATTAACATTTTTGGGTTCATATGGGTTAAACTGTCTCTCTCTATATATCCTTGTTTAAACAATAATTTTACACAAAGTAACCCTCACCAAATTATTCCATAAATGGAACTACCTACGTGAATCAAGAATAACCAGTGAAGCATTACCAGTAAAAATAAAAAACAATTCATTTTCTTGGTGATGCTTTAAAAAATGTGCACCAAGGCACTATTTGTAAAATTCTGCTGAAATAAATTGAACTTTGTGATTATATTAAGACTTACAAAGAAGAATATTGCAATATGATACTAAAAGATATGAGCAGTTCCTACAATAAAAGCAAAAACATAGGTAGATGACTTATACATATCAGATGTGGCATTTTACCCACAGTTCCTCAGAGCAATGTCCATTCTATCCTTAAAACACAAATTGGAAATTAATCCTACCAAGTTGGCCTTGACATATTGGCCTGTCCAGCTGTTTTGTCAGTATTTGCTGAATTTCTTATTGGGCTTTGTCAGGACACATAAAGCAAAGGTATGGACAAGGTTGTTTCTTTTTATTTCAGGAGTGGAGAGACGCAGAAATGAATATTTATTTCTTGTGCTGCAGCCATGTTTTCATAAATTAACCAAGATATTCACATTTCATAGCTTGCTTGACTGTCTGTAATGCAGGCAGTTTAGACAAAAAATAAATTTGACAGCTTCAAAGCAACAGTCTTATCAGCAAGTTTAGCACTTCTATTCTGACTTAAATCTTTTTAAGGAAGAATTCATACTGTCCCGTCAATCTCACCTTTTCTTTGGTATTTATATCCAGAAAATGTGCTAAAGTTAGGTAATACAACAATTACAAAAGCTTTGTATTTTGATCCAAGATTTTAAATAAACGGCTGCATGTTAACGATTAACTTTGGTGGGTTTTATTGATTTTCTGTTTATTTATAGCAATCAAAAATGGATGTAAAATTTGTTTTAAGATGCGTGTAGTTCAAGCCTCAATAAGAGATTTTAAGTCTTGTATAGTTAACAGTAGTAACTCCCAGGATATTGATAGTGAGAAATTCAGCGATGATAATGCCATTGAATGTCAGGGAGTGATGGTTAGATCCTCTTCATTGGAGAGCACTTATCAACTCAAGCTTGGATATTAACGAGGTCTTGAAGGAAGGAAGATCATTGATGAAACAGCTGAACGTGGTTGGGTCTAAGACCTTCATGTCTTAGTCTTCCTTTTTATCTCTCGCTCCCCCAAACCCCGCCAGATCCCTTCACTCTCATGCAGATCATTAGTTTCCCACCACATCACCACACTCCTGGTTGCCATACTGGTCTATGTTTTAGAATGCAGCCTTGCCTAAGGCTCACAACACACAATGCCTTTAACCAAGAGTAGCCCAACACCCACTGGGAGTGACCCAACTGATCATCCCCGGCATCCACCATGCTGCCCAAGACACAAACCCCCACCAATGTGTGGTAACACTGGTATGACTGGACTTGGAGCAGCACTGTTGCACATAGGCTCCGAATATTGCACCCACCTCACAGTCATGAGTGAAGTAGGGTGGACAGCTGCATACCACTTATTTCTGGTTGTGAATGAGACCAATCTAACTTTCCACTGACATGGCACATAATAAAGATGGGGAAACATGCTTCTGGCAAGTTACATTTTTATGACATATTCAGAACATGATTATGCATGCAGATGGAATTCCTGACGTGGGTCAACACAAAATCCAACACATACTCAGCCCACCCCATGCAAATGGTGAGGGGAAAATTTTGACTTATTTTTCTGCAATCGAGATTCTGAGATTTGGCCTCTCCAAATTTTCTCCTTTCGCCTGCCATGAAACCCCCACTGTTGATGTCTGAAAATTCCACCCATAATGGGAGAAAGTGAATTTAAAAAGAAAGATTATATAATAGAAGAGGAAAAAAAGGCTAAATTTACAAAAATGTTATTTCCTTGGTGATAATTTCCTCAAATGCAAAACTGAGCATTACTGTTTAGCTGAATATTTAAGCTGCAAATGTTGTAATATCTTTAAAATTTGAAGCAAGTTTTCAAAGTTTTGGACACACCAATTTGAAAGGATGAACATTTTTCTTCCAGTTTTTAGCTTTACAGTCCTACATCAACCCAAACTACTTTAGAATAGCAACTAATCAAGAGGCATCCCTTAATCTCATTATTGGAAAATATGCATTTAGCACTACTGTTGTTCGATCCAGATGTCACTACAACATCAAAGAATAAATACATGCCCAGTTGAAATCCTGGGTATCTTTGCATTCTCAGTATTGTTAATTATTCTTAGGACCCCTGTAATCATTTTATGAATGTATTTCTCTGCTTCCTTCTGATATAAAGATTAACAGTTATTCTGTTTTGCATTGAAATGGTGGAAATAAACTGACTTACCACTGCATTAATGTTCTTTAACTACTCGTCTTGGCACACTCCCAAATGAATTAATTTCCTTTAAAAAATTGAAATTCGTGTGATTTAAAAGTCAAGATGGCAGCAACAGCATTTTCAACAAAATAAATGATTGAAATTTATAGATTTCAGCAAAATCCTTATTTCAGGTGAACTTAATAAGGGATAGATTACTTTTCATTTTTAAACGCTTTCTCTTAACTCATGAAACAATTTAAAATCTGATCGTGTAACACTAATCCTACAGATTGTCATTGCATGCTGACATGCATTTTATATTAGAAGTCAAGAGAGCATTTATGAGATTGTGCGTGTGATGGAAGATTTATTCTGTTGTTTTTTCAAGAGCTGGTAAATTAATGACTTCCTGAAAACAGTGAAGAAAGTATAGGAAACAGAAAAGTGGAATATAAAACAACTGTTATGTATTGTGGTTAGTAAACAGCATTTTATGCCGCTGATCAAACCTGTTTCATTCTCTTTGTGGGTTGTGCAGCTTTCCAAAAGAATTAACAATTGGGACAAGTGTGCATTTCAGATCCCCAATCTCTAAGAGATGGTTTAAATTTGTTTTTGCTGATTTCCTTTTACACTCTTCAAGCTGTTTCAGCAGTATTAGATTTATTTTTTTCAGGAGTGAACAGATACTACATAAGTTGACAAAATGTTGAAGTAACGCAGTAAAATAACAAAACTTATGTATTTATGAGTGATTGTACTGAGCATTCTTATATTATCTTTCAGATTATATGTATTTTTAAAGATGCATCCAATTGAGGTCCTTGAAGTAACCACTAACAGGCAAGATTTCAGATTTTGCTGTACCAGTGGAATAACGGACACTCATTTACAGTATTGGCTAAGACTAAAAATTGTCTGTGCGAAGCTTGGACATTGCAGGTACAAGCTGCATTTTACTTGCCAATGGAGAAATATTTAGTTAACACATAATTATCTGAATGTGATTTATGAAATGAAATTAAATTCCATGCCAGTTGTAGAAAAGATGGTCACGTGAATGCTGGGTACAACCCCTCCGCTGCCTCTATACAGTCAGATTGCTTGCCATCTCTAAGGAGGATTCCCAGAAAACCAAGGGAGGGGTAAAAGCTGTGATGGAGAGGGCAGGTGAGGGGGAACAGAATGCCACAGAGACCAGCAGGAAAGTAGGAAGTGAGATATGGTGGGGGATGGGATGGTTAAAGAGATCGATAGGCATTTCTGTGGGCAAAAGAGAGACTCCAGGATGGTAGTCTGCCTCCCTGGAGCAGGGGTCCAGGATGTTTCAGAGAGGGTAGAGGGAATTTTGAAGGGAGAAGGGTCTAAGGCAAATGTAATAGTTCACGTAGGACAGAAAGATGTAGGAAGAAAGCGCAGGGGGAACATACGTAGGCAGTTTAGGGAGTTGGGGGCTCAACTGAAAGGTAGGGCCTCCGGGGTGGCGTTCTCTGGCCTGCTGCCTGTGCCCGGGACTGATTGGGTAAAAACAAATGAGACACTACAACTAAATGCATGGATGAGGGATTGGTGAAGGCTTCGTATTCATTGATCATTGGGAGGTCTTCAGGAGGGAGGGTCATCTATTCAAGAGGGATAGGGAGCGGTTGACTGGGAGGGGAAGACATATTTTAGCTGGGAGGTTAGCTGGAGTGTTTCAGAAGTGTTTAAACTAATAGGGAGGGAGGGTGGGGAGAGAGAGGGATGATAGGGTAACACCAGAAGGTAGAAAGGAATATCCGAGAGCTGAGGGTCTTCAGTGCACGTGTTTTAATGCGAGGAGTGTGACTGGCAAAACAGATGAACTGAAGGCAATAATGTTCACGAGGAGTTTAGAAGTGGTGGCGGCGACCGAGACGTGGTTGAAGGAGGGGCAAGACTGGCAATTGAATATTCCAGGGTATAAGTGTTTTAGGCATGACAGAGTTGGTGTGAGGAGAGGCGGGGGAGTGGCTTTATTAGTTAAGGACAACATCATAGCAGTGCAGAGGGGGGGGAGGTATGGATGATTTAGGAATTGAGTCTCTATGGGTGGAGTTGAGGAATAGGAAGGGAGTGGTTACTCTGTTGGGTGTTTACTACAGACCGCCCAACAGCCCACGGGCCGTGGAAGAAGAGATATGCAGGGACATTTTAGATAAGTGTAGGAAAAATAGGGTAGTAGTAGTGGGAGATTTCAATTTCCCTGGAGTAGATTGGAGAGTACCCAGAGCTGTAGGAGTGGACGGGGAGGAATTTGTACAGTATGTTTTGGAAGGGTCCTTGGAGCAGTATGTGGATGGCCCGACTAGAGAGGGGGCTATACTGGATTTGGTTCTGGGGAATGAGCAAGGGCAGGTGGTTGACGTCGAGGTAGAAGAGCATGTGTCAAATAGTGATCACAACTCTATCTGCTTTAGGATATTAATGGAAAAGGACGAGACCTGCCCAAAAGGGAAGGTATTTAACTGGGGGAGGGCTAGATACAGCCAGATTAGGCAAGATCTTAAAGAAACCGACTGGGATAAGCTTTTCGAGGGCAGGTCGACGAGGTACATGTGGGAGTCTTTCAAGGGAAAACTAAATTCTCTGCAGGAAAGATACGTGCGGGCAAGGAGGAAGGATGGGAAAGGTAGAATTAGAGAACCGTGGCTTACCAGGGATATTGAGGACTTGATCAGGAAGAAGCGAGAGGCTTACATTAGATCTAGGCAACTGGGGACGGAGACAGCGCTGGAAGCTTATAGAGAGTGTAGACGGGATCTTAAAAGGGGTGTTAGAAAGGCAAAAAGGGGCCACGAGGTGGCTTTGGCAGGTAGGATTAAGGAAAATCCTAAGGCATTTTACTCCTATGTAAGGAGCAAAGGGATGGTTAGAGGCAAGATTGGACCTCTCAGGGACAGAGGAGGGGATCTATGCTTAGAGCCTGAGGGAATGGGGGAGATCCTGAATGAATACTTTGCGTCGGTTTTCACGCAGGAGACTGGCCAGATGTCTGTTGCTGATGTTGACAAAGTTGAGGATCGGTTGAGGGAAATAAGGATTACGAGGAAAGAGGTGTTGGGGATGTTAGGCAGCTTGAAGACATATAAAGCTCCGGGGCCTGATGGCATTTACCCCAGGCTGCTAAGGGAGTTGAGGGAAGACCTAGCTGGGCCTCTGACGCAAATCTTTGTCTCTTCCTTGGACACAGGTGAAGTCCCAGAGGACTGGAGGATAGCAAACGTAGTACCGTTGTTTAAAAAAGGTCAGAGGGATCACCCAGGGAACTAGAGGCCGGTGAGCTTGACTTCAGTTATAGGTAAGCTAATGGAGAGGATCCTTAGGGACAGGATGTATGAGCATCTGGAGCGCTGCGATCTGATCAGGGATACGCCGCATGGCTTCGTCAAGGGGAAGTCTTGTCTTACAAATCTAGTGGAATTTTTTGAAGAAGTGACAAAAATAGTTGATGAAGGACATGCTGTTGATGTCGTCTACATGGATTTCAGTAAGGCGTTTGACAAGGTTCCTCATGGTAGACTGATAGAGAAGGTGAAGGCGCATGGGATACAGGGTCAGGTATGTAGATGGGTCGAAAACTGGCTCGGAAGGAGGAGACAGAGGGTAGTAGTGGAAGGCTCTTTTTCCAGCTGGAAGCCTGTCACTAGTGGAGTGGCACAAGGCTCAGTACTAGGTCCTCTTCTATTTGTGGTCTACATAAATGACTTGGAAGTTGGGGTAGGTGGTGAGATCAGCAAATTTGCTGATGACACTAAGATGCTTGGATTGGTGGGTACAGAGGAGCAGTGCCAGGCAATACAACAGGACATAGATAGGTTGGTAGACTGGGCAGATAGATGGCAAATGGAATTTAATCCAGATAAATGCGAGGTGATGCAGTTTGGCCGGAAAAATGTAGAAGAGAGTTATAGGATAAAAGGTAAAACTATACGGAGCATAGAGATGCAGAGAGACTTGGGGGGGCAGGTTCACAAGTCTCTGAAGGTGTCCTCACAGGTGGAGAAGGTGATAAAGAAGGCGTATAGTATGTTAGCTTTCATAGAAAAGGGTATAGAATACAAGAGTAGGAGTTTGATATTGCAGTTGTATAGAACTTTGGTTAGGCCTCACTTGGAATACTGCGCCCAGTTCTGGTCTCCGTACTATTGGAAGGATGTGGAGTCCTTGGAGAGAGTGCAGAGGAGGTTTACCAGGATGCTGCCTGGTATGGAAGGACTGTCTTACGAGGAAAGATTGAATGCACTGGGGGTGTTTTCCCTTGAAAGACGTCGGCTTAGAGGGGATCTAATAGAGGTGTATAAGATTATAAGGGGTATAGATAGAGTAAATGGTGGTAAACTTTTTCCACCTTCAGAAATGGATAGGACGAAGGGTCATGGCTTTAGGGTGAGGGGGGCTATGTATAAGACGAATATTAGAGGGCAGTTTTTCACACAAAGGGTAGTGGGGGTGTGGAATGCACTGCCGAATAAGGTGGTGGGAGCAGGCACGCTAGGGCTGTTTAAGGGTCTCTTGGACAGCCACATGAGCGTTATGCAGATAGAGGGATATAGTAGGACTGTTTAACTACGGCTTTTTTTTCCACAGGTAATTCGGTCCATACTTGACCAACAATGAGCATGCATTCGGCAGGTGGTGCGAGGACAGCTCTGGGATGTTGATTCATGGGTTGCCTGGTACTTCATGTCGTAAATGAGTGCTTTATGTGGACCATCTGAAGGGCACCATGACAGATCAGAGACTATCGATGTGGCTGTGCAGACACTTGGAATTGGGCCGGTGTCTGCGGGAGTTTGCGCGTTCTCCCCGTGGTTGCGTGGGTTTTCTCCGGGCACTCCGGTTTTCTCCCACAACCCAAAAATTCGCTCTTAGGCTGATTGGGAAACAAATTGTCCCTATAGTGAGAGTCTTCCATATTAGGAATAACCTAAATTTAGAATAGGATAATGAAATTGCTACTATATAGTTATGACAGCGGCGCGGGCTCGTTGGGCCGAAGGGCCTGTTTCCCGTGCTGTGTTGCTCTATTAAGTTGTACAGTGTTGTATGAGCTGCAATTTCCTCCAATTAAACAAGCCATCATCTTTATGCTCACCACAAATTCTCTACCCTTGCCTTTTGGATCCACCTTCCACCCAGCCACAAACTCAGGTTGAATTAGACTGTTTGCCCTAAACTAAAATTCCAACCCACATCCTCTGCATCACAAAGACAGCCTGCTTGCACATTTCCTGCCCCTGCCTCAGCCCAATTGCTGCTGGAATTCAGTCATACCATTGTATCCTCCTGATTTAACTTTTCTTGTGATGTCATTGCCCCATTTTTCTTTCATAAACTTCCACAAAATGGCTTCTCTTTATCCTATCAGAACACCAAAAATTGCTATCAGATCATTATTATCTTGTTGACGTCTTGTGATTTTCTGTTCCCAATGCCTCCAATTTAAAATTTTAATCCTTGAGTTTTAATTCGTTCATGGCGCCATCCCAGAATAACCTCCTCAGCCCGATCACTCCCTATTTTATCAATTCTAACATCAAACTTTCCATTTTATCAATTCTAGCACTGTATTCCCCTTTGCCTTATCAAAGACAATCATGTCTTCAGAGATCTAAGGGTACATGTTTGTAGCTCCTTGAAAGTGGAGTCACAGGTGGACAGAATGCTTCACCATAAGGCATTCAATATGCTTGGTTTCATCGGTCAGAACATTGAGTACACAAGTTGGGACTCTTGTTAAAGTTATACAAGATATTGGTAAGGTCACACATGGAATACTGTGTGCAATTCTGGTCACCCTATTATAGAAAGGATATTACTAAATTAGAAAGAATGCAGAAAAGATTTATTAGAATGCTATCAGGACTTGATGGATATTAGGAGAGGCTAAATAGACTGGGACTTCTTTCTCTGGAGCATAGGAGGCTGAGGAGTGACCTTATAGAAATGTATAAAATAATGAGGGGCATAGACAAGGTAGATATTCAATATCTTTTCTCAAAGGTAAAAGAGTCTACTAGAAACTAGAGGGCATAGGTTTAAGATGAGAGGGGAAAGATACAAAAATGTCCAGAGGGGCAATTTTTTCACACAGAGGGTGGTGAGTGAAACAAGCTGCCAGTGGTAGTAGTAGCGGCGGGTACAATTTTATCTTTTAAAAACCATTTAGTTAGTTACATGGGTACGATGGATGTAGAGGGATATGGGCCAAATGTAGGCAACTGGGATTAGCTTACGGGCTTAACAAAAAAGAGCAGCATGGACAAGTTGGGTCGAAGGGCCTGTTTCCATGCTGTAAACCTTTATGACTCTTATCAGCCCATCTTCTGAAATTCTCCTTTTAATTTCTCTATCATCCTCCTCCTTAAAAATCACACCTTTCATCAAGCTTTTGATTACTTTTTCTGATATCTCCTCTTTTGCTCAGCATTTATTTCTGTCTGATTGCACCTCAGTAAAGCCCCTTGAATATTTTTTCTTGTTAAAAGCACCTTGTACTACAAGCTGTTTGTTGTTTCTTTGCCCCAGGCATAGAGATGATGAATAAAAATAAACTTGATTTATATAAATAAATATGAAGAAGATTAAAGTGAAAAAATTGAATATGACATTCATGACTAATATAATAGAACTGTATATGTAACCGAGCAATGGAACATGTCCACATTTTTCATTCTGGGATTTATACTGAGATATTTGACTGATGTATTATAAAAGTGAAACAATGGAAAATTAGAAATGGGCTGCATATGAATTAATGCAGAATGATTTCTTCTATAATACTTTCTGGGATGAATTTATCAAAATCTTAAAGTACATTCAAGAAGTAACTTTGTACATTATTTCAGCTCAAAATAAAAAGAATGATTATGAAGCCCTGTCCTATTCTATCCCCAATCATGTTATGCAGCACTCTTTTCACATCTAATAATATATCCAACAAGATAAATAACCAAATTACCCATCTTGGCTACTGGGCCAATTCCACCCACACTTCATTGATTTTTTTTTTAAAAATTAGCATTATAAACAATACACGACTTAATCAAAGAGCCATGCTCGCTCGGTATTGCATAAACAGAGAGCCACGGTTTCTTGGTATTGCATTGAAGATCTAAACTGCACTAGCATATGCACACACTCATGTACACATATGTGCTCACATACAGTCTTCACCCACCCCCACCCTTGTACTATGCTCCTAAATTGGTGAGGATGGACATGATGAATTAACATTGCAAACAGAGATGAATAAACAGCATAGATATAAATGATTATGATATAGTTGCTATTACAGAGACACGCTTGTCAAGGATGGGAACTGAACATCCGGTGGCAGAAAATGTTGTTGGATGCTGTCGATAGTCCCCAAAACATAGTGGAGATATAAGGAAAGATAATAAACAAGACATGAGAAATGCACGCAATTAGGATATAACTGTACCATGGGTGACTTTAACTTACATATATGTTAGATAAACCAAACTCGCAATGTTGAGTTGGAGGTGTTGTTTCTGGAGTGTGCACATGATGGTTTTTTTAAACCAATGCGTTGAGGAACCAACCAAAAAACAGGCTTTTTGGATTATGTACTGTGCAGTGAGAAAGCATTAATTTACAATCTTGTTGTGTAGGATCCCATGGGAAGACCAGCCATTATATGATAGAATTCCTCATCAAGTTAGAGAATGAAGTACAGTCTTGAGTATAATTAAAGGAAATTTTGAGGGTATGAGACACGAATTGGCAAGATTAGATTGGGGAATCTTACTAAAAGGGGTTGATGGTGGATAGACAATGATTCATATTTCAAGAGCATGTGCATGAATTATAACAATTTTTCATTCTTGTCTGATGCAGAAGTAAAAGTAGAAAGTTGGCTTAATCATGAATTACAAATAATTTGGGATAAAATTAAATCCAAAGAAAAGGCATGTGAAATGGCCAGAAAAAATAGCTGAGGTATGGAGCATTTTAGAATTAGCAAAAAAAAAAATGGTCATGAGGGGGAAAATAAAATATGAGAGTAAAATTGCAAGGAACATATAAACTAACTACCAGTTTTTACAAGTATGTGAAGAGAATAAGATTAGTAAAGACAACCTAGGTCTCTTACTTTCAGAAGTTGAGGAAATTATAATGTGGAACAAAGAAATGGCAGAAGAACTGAACATTTACTTTGGTTCTTCACAAAAGAGAGCACAAATAACCTCCAGAAATGTTTAGGATTCAAGGGCTTAGTGTGAGGACAGAATTGAAGGAAATCAGTATTAATACAAAAATGGTGTGGTGGAAATAAACGGGACAAATCACCAGGGCCTGATAATATACATCCCGGAGTATTAAAGCAAGTGCCCTGGAAATATTGGATGCGTTGCTGGTCATCTTCCAAAATCTTATACACTGTGGAGTAGTCCCTACAGTTTGAAGAGTGGCAACTTAAAAAGGGAAGGGGCGAAAAAAGAGAATTACAGATCAGAGAGCTTGACAATGGGGAAGGTGCTAGAGTCACTAAACATTTACAATACTTGAATGGAATTAGATAAAGCTAATATGGGTTTGTGAAAGGCAAATCATGCTTAACAAATCTACTCGGGGTTTTTTGAGGATATAATTTATAGAATAGATAAGGGACAACGAGTGAATGTGGTATATTTAGATTTTCAAAAGACTTTTGATGGTGCTTATGAGAGGTTAGAAGTAAAGTTAAAGAACATGGGAAGGGCATGATGTATGAGCATGAATCAAGAATAGGTTGACAGACAGAAAACAGTGTGGGAATAAATTGGTCTTTTTCAGAGTGGCAGGCAGTGACAAGTGGGATACCACAAGGATTAGTACTTGGGCCCCAGCTGTTCACAATATATATAAATGACCTGAATGAGGGAATCAAATGTAGCATTTCCAAGTTTGCTGATGACGTAACACTGGTCAGAATTGTGAGGGGGATGCAAGGAGACTTCAAGTTGATTTAGACATGTTGGGAGGAATTTTCTTGCTGCGCTTGTCCAAAAAATCTGAGAAAATCCAAGCCAAGGTCAATGGAGTTTTGCATGTTCCACTATGCACTATGATTCCTGTCATTGGTGGGATAGGAAAAGTGGGTAAATACATGGCAGTTGCCATACAATGTGGTTAAATGTGAACAGAAAGAAAGAGTTCGATTTAATGGTGATATATTGGGAATTGTGGATATACAAAGGGATCTGGATGCTCTTGTACACCGGTCAGCGAAAAGTGCAGCCAGCAATTCGGAAGCCAAATGATATGTTGGCCTTCATTGCAAGAGGATTGAGTTTAGGAGTAAGGATGTCTTATTGCAGTTAAACAGGGCTATGGTGAGATCACATCTGAAGAATTACATGCAGTTTTGGCCTCCCTACCTAAGAAAGGATATACTTGCCATAGAGGAAGTGAAGCGGAGATAATAGGCTGATGCTGAGATTGGCGGGATTGTCCCAGCAGATGAGATTGATTGGACTGAATCTGCATTCACTAGAGTTTAAAAAATGACAGGAGATCTGATTGAAATATATATATTTCTAACAGGGATATAAAACTAGTTTCAGAAAAGATGTTTTTTCTGGTTGAGAAATCTAACCATGATTTGGAGATGCTGGTGTTGGACTGGGGTAAAGTTGTGAAGTCTCACAACACCAGGTTAAAGTCCAACAGGTTTATTTGGTGGCACAAGCTACTAGCTTTTGGAGCGCTGCTCCTTCATCAGATGAGCAGCTAATGAAGGAATGGTTCTCTGACTGCTGGAGGTTTGTGCTATCAAATAAACCTGTTGGACTTTAATCTGGTGTTATGAAACTTTTACAGGGAATCTAGAACCAGGGGCACAGTCTCAGTATATGGGGTAGACCATTTAAAGCTGAATTAAGGAAAACTTCTTCAATCGAAGAATGAACCTGCAGAACTCTCTACCACAGAAGGCTGTGGAGACCAACTCACTGAACATACTCAAGGAAGAGAGATTTTTTGAGATTTTTAAAGCATTAAGGGGTATGGGGAGAAAGTGGGGATATAGCATTGCACTTGAGGATTGGTGATGATCTTAGTCAATAGCAAAAAATGGCTCAAAGGACTCAAAGGCGTACTCTTGCTCCTAGTTTGTATGTTTCTACGTTTTATGTTTCCATGCTTTGGTCCATGATTGCCATGGTAAGGCAGTAGTCTGTTACTGCCTTCTAAAAGTTCTGGCCAATAGACTCTCCTCTTATAAACTGCCGTAGACATGTTGGAAGGGGTTACAGGTTGATAATCAACCTGAGCGGCCATGTTCTGAATACACCTTCTGTTGCCATCAAATCCTAGACTGAAATGTGAACTCAGAGCTTCTGGTCTGAAGGTTGGTATGATACCAATTTGCCACAAAAAGATCACTATTTTATGTTAATTCTTATTAAAGACAAGTTTCCTTCTGAGGCCAGTACTAAAAATACCATGTCTTCATATCATCCAGCAGTTTTTGCAGTTGATATATATCATTGCTCCAGTTTTTGTATTTATCCTTTCATGTCTTAGCAAATAATTTTAAGGCATTTACTTACTTTGATTTCTGATGAAATAATTATGTTATTATTGACACATTTTCTCTTGGAGTACTGGATTGTAGAATTTTCTTTTCTGTATTGCTCAATATCCCTAATATTTTAGTGTTGATTATAAATACTTAATGTTCAATGGGATGAAGATGTGGCAGTCTTTCAAATTAGCTTATATTATATAGCTTCCTAATGGGTTTCTAATATCATTGGTGCTTTTATTGTATTTGATTATTTTCTGGCTCTCCTTTTGATCCAGTACCATGGAAGGTCAGATCAAAGTGGTTATTTCATCTTTTTAGTAGAATGTTCTATAATAATTGTTTGTTTGCTTGCTTGTTTGCAGATTTTGACATTATCTACCTGACAGCTGGTTTATTAAATGGAGAGAAGGACTTGTAGTTATATTGAGTTTTGCTGACTTACTGCAGAACTGTTGTAATTGTTACACAGACAAATAGAATAATGATGTTGCCTACATAAAGGCCTCACAACACGAAATCCAAATGCTCTTTGAGGAATATGGGTGACAATATTGTTTTGATTACTGAGTTTTTGCATTCACCTGAACCACTAGAACAAGCGAAGAGAGCTTCTGTTTAATAGTTTAACATCTCATCTGGTGAAAAATGCCTCCTAAAATGGAACATTCCCTTAGTAGTGGACTAGTTACAAACTCAAGTCAGAGCATAGGGTTTGACCTCACAGCTGTCAGATTCAGATGGAGGGTGCTTCCAATTGCGTCAAACTTCCATTTAGTTGCTAAAATGAAAACATTGATCCACGTAAAACAAAAATTAAAACAGTTGCCATAGATTTTCTTAAGTCAGGCCTGGATTTGGAGCATATTGTTTAATGGGGAATTGAATTATAGATGGAAAAGTTTGGCTTTCCAGCTAAGTTTGTTTTGAATTTCTGATATTGATATCATTAACAATTCCGAAAAGAGTTATTATGGGTTTATGCTTATCTATCACTGAGGTAGGGAAGTAGCTTTTAGTTCTTGTGGAGTTTTACAGGGTTACACATGATGAACTTTGTTGTTCTTTTAAAGAATGTTCTTTCTCTCTTTGCATTACCATTCTGCCTCATTGCTATCCTCCTTCAACGAACAGTAAAATTTTGTGTGCATCTATTAATCTCCATGATATCATGAAGTTATTGAGTGTGACATTTGCCTCAGACTCACGGTTGAGAAATCACAATACAAGGGTTGATATTCTATTTACCAATTTCTAGTTTCTTTTATGTTCCTCGCTTGTACATTCTGCCGACTTGATCCTTTCTTTCTAATCTGCCTACTTTCCTATTTATGTCTATATTTAATACTTAATGACAACCAATGTCAACATCCAGGAATGCAAACAACAGACCCAGAAATTATATAAGAGATGTCATAAAATCCCTACAGTGCAGAAAGAGGCCATTTGGCCCATTGAATCTACACCAATTGCTTCAACATTTAATCCAGGCCCACCTGGCAACCTATCCCCAAATATTTACCCCATTAATTCCCCTAGCCTACACATCTTTGGATGCTAAGGGGCAATTTAGCATGAGCAAAGCAGCTAACCTGCACATCTTTGGACTGTGAAGGAAACAGGAGCACCTGGAGGAAACCCACACAGACACAGGGAGAATTTGCAAACTCCACAGATAGTTACCCATGACAGGAATCAAACCCAAGCCCCTGGCGTTGTGAGGAAGCAGTGCTAATAACTGTGCCACTCATATATATGGACAATAATTTAACATATTTTGCCTGTGCAGGTCAGGAAGAATAAGATGTAGACACATCAGATGAGAAAAGAGACATGGAGGCAGAATGAGAAAGTTAACACTTCAACCATTTTGTGCATTAGACATCAAAGAAATGAACAGCCTTGGCATCAAACATTGGTTATCAAAGATATGGAAAAGAAATTATATTCAGATAGAAAAAAAACAAACTGATGATTGAAAGACAAAAACATGAGAGTCAGCAAATTAGAATAAACATAGTTCAATATTTACACAAGTATGTGAAGAGTTGTAATGTTTAAAACTTTCATTTCCTCGTGTATCTATGTGTTATTGGGCCAGACGGTGACTTGTTTGGCTGACGGCTACTTCTCCACACATGACAAGTAGCCAAATAAGAGCTTTTATAGAAAATACTACCAAAGCGTGACTGAAATTTCCCACTCCGTAGTTAAACCTCCTGTGGTGGGCAAAATATATCTGGGGATGAAGGCAGCTTTCTGGTGGCAAAAAAGGGGGTGAGGGTGACTAGCCACACCAAGGATCTATCATTGACGAGTCTCCTACCTACAATGAGTGGGAGACAATGCAAGGCAAGGCTGCCAATATCCAGAGAACGCATCTACCATATATGCCACATGCTTCGAGGAAAGCTGATGCTACATGGGTTTGGAGGCTTTTCCCTTTAAGTGTCCTGAAAATGGTGGCAGCATTTTATTCCTTTGCCTCTTGATTGTTCCAGGGTCAGCTGGGACTCTGTGCAATATATCTGAGTTGGCAATATGTTGCTGCACAAAGAGATTACAATGATGTCTGTGGGAAAGCCAATCATTATGTAAATAGTCCTCTGAAGGAATCAGACTCAGTGATTAATGATTCGCAGCTATCTCACACTATCTAAAGATGCACAGTACAGTTACCTGCACCCATGTGTCTTTGCGGGCTCCCTGGTAGCAGGCCTTAATTTTCATCAACCACAAGGACTTCCATTCTGTCAGTATGCAGTTGGTGTGTGACCATTGCAAGCAACTCTATGAATATGTGCATAGTTCTCCAGGAACTGCCATGACTCCTATATCCTCAGACCTTTGAGGGGCCAGATCTGGTCTGCAGGGATGGTTATATGGGAATAAGGGCTACCCACTTAAACACTAACTAATTACTGTGGTGCATCGTCCTTACACCCCAGCTGAGGAAAATACAACTCATGCCACTGCACATTCCCTCATAGGACAGACCACAGGACCTTTGAAAATGCAATCAAATGCCTAGTCTGCTCAGATGGCTCTCTGCAATACATACCAAAGAGGCAGCATCATATGAATGTTAATCTAGTTTGAGATAGCCTGAATCTTGGGATAAAAAGATTGCAAAAATCCAAACCAAAATGCTTTCATCTGACCATAACATTCATATACCCATGGAATAGTTTTCCAACAGTGCGACGCATTTGGTGATACAGCACCTGTGACCTGAGGTAATATATAAATTTCTTAACTTTCTTAACCCTACCATAACATTTTAGTGCAGCCCCAACAGCTGCAGAAGGGAAGTAGCCTGCCGTCTGCTACGTTCTGATGTTTTTCATAACCTTGGTGGATACCCTCTGGTAGCCTGAGCTCTGGAGGGCTGGATCCATAAAGGCCTCGTGGTTGTGCTGCTGAAGTTGTTGTGGACACAGGCAGAGAGAATTCTAAATGGATGTGCATCCTTGGACCGATTTGAGGCCTCTGGGTTCAGGTTGAAGCTCATCCTCCCTCTGAGTTCCAGAGGGCCCCTGCCTAAGTCCTACAGGATAAGGGACACCTGAAGGGAGTTTAAGATGTTTCATCCTCATGTGACATACATCCGAATAGTGCCACCAATGTGTGTGATCATGGAATGAAGGGCTGCGGAATGATGGTCTCCATGATGGTCAACGATCTTCCCATGGAGGCCTTGAGGCACCTGCATGTCAGAGCCCGACAGCAGACAAATATGAAGGGACGATTCCTCCATGTACTGTAGTCTGCTGAGAAACTCACAAAAGCTGTACCCAATGTTTTACTACCTGCCTTTACATCTCCACTAGTGAGGTGGTAGCCACTAGCCCTCCCAAGTTTTTGAGACTTGGACTGTTTTTGCCATGAGCTGATGCGGGGACTTGTCAGTGGGGTATTCCCCAGAAAGTAACCACGAATCTAAACTTGAAATATGCCCTATCAAACTGTGTATCTCTTTGCTAGTGCAGGTTTCAGTTGAACACTGTGATGATTATTCCTGAGCACCCTCATCCTCAGATATGCTCTAGAGTCTCAGCTGCTGTTTAGCTGGCTAGCAGATTGCACACAGTCTCCTAGTGCCTGTAAAATACAAACTGACAGTTTCAGTGGAGAAGCTGAAGCTAATTCAGAGTACATTGCACTCAGTGTGAACTAATGAAGCTGAGATCCATTCCCACGTTGTTGGGAGAAGCCAAGCTCAAGCTCTATCCCTGTTTTCACTGGCAAGCACTGCTATCTTTCCCCCAGTAAGAGTCTAGCAACACCAATTTTAAATCCAACCGATTTATTTGATAGTAAATCTACTAGCTTTCGGCATTTGTGCCTTCGTCAGGCGAATGAGGTGTTCTGGTCTCCAAAAGCACACATGTCAGCACAGACAGATTACAGATTGCAGTCTGTAAACTGTCTGTGCTGATATGTGTGCTTTTGGAGACCAGAACACCTCATTCGCCTGATGAAGGCACAAACGCCGAAAGCTAGCAGATTTACTATCAAATAAATTGGTTGGATTTAAAATTGGTGTTGCCAGACTCTTACTGAGTTTACCCCAGTCCAACACCGGCATCTCTACATCATGAAATCTTTCCCCCAACCTGGACTTTCTCAGATTTGTTGATAAGTTTGGCCTGTACGGAGACAAAACAAAGAAATGGTCAGAGGGAATGGAGCAGAGATTGGATAAAATGCATGTTCCCTGTGTGTGATGTTTCCTACCCAGAGGGATAGAGAATGGGGTTTGAGCAACAAGACATAGGATGGTGGTATTCTGAAGTCTTGTTTAGAAAGTAAATATTGACATGTCCTCCACAACTGAATATGGGAGATCCACGAAGGGAATAGCCATTTGAGTACCTGATGCAATGCCATGATGAGAGTTTGATAGTAGAGGAAGCGAAGGGAGTACTTCCCCTGGTGGAACAAATGAGATCATTCATCCACTTCTTGTACTCAGTGGCACTTGTTCAGGTGCCCTATTAGATATACAGTGAAAAGTAGTTTCTTGCAGTCTTGGGCAGAGCAAGCTGTGATACAATAGGAAAGAATGCTTTCTATGGTGCATCCATTAAAGTCAGTGGGAATCATAGCTGACATGCCAAATTTCCTGAGAAAGTAGGTGGGTTTCCTTAACTATAGCATTAGCCTGTAGGGACCAGGAGAGGTGGTTGGTGATCTAGAAACTTGAAGTTCTCGTCAATTTCCACTTCATCACTGTTGATGTAGATAGGGATATATTCTCCATTGCGCTTCCTAAAGTCAATGACTATCTTCTTCATTTTTACTGACATTGAAGAAGAGATTATTGTCATTGCACCAATTCACCAGATTCTCTATCTCATTGTGAACTCCATCTCATTGTCGTTTGAGATCCGACCCACTACAGTAATGCCATCAGCAAATTTTAAAATCAAATTGGAGAGGAATTTGGCCATACAGTAATAAGTGTGTAAGGGGCTAAGTAAGTTAGTAAGGGGCTAAGGAACATAGCCTTGCGGGCCATCGGTGTTGAGAATAATTGTGGAGCAGGTGTCATTATCTATCCTTACTGATTGCGATCTATGTATTAGGAAGTCTAGGGTCTAGTCTCAGACGGAGGAGTCGAGCCTAGGCCCTGGAGTTTGGAGTTGAGTTTTACACCAATAATCATGTTGAAGGCTGAACTGTAGTCAATAAATAGGAGTCCAGGTGTTCCAGGATTGTGTGTACAGCCAGGGAGATGGCTTTAGCTGTGGTCCTGTTGCAGTGATAGGCGAACTGCAGTGGATCTAGGCAACCTGGAAGGCCAAGACTAACCTTTCAATACATTTCATGACGTTGGGTGTCAAAGCCACTGGGCGGTAGTCATAAGGCATGCTGCCTGGTTTTCTTTTTGTACAGGAATGGAAGTCATTTTCTTGAAGTAAGTAGGGGCCTTAGATCAGTATAAGGAAAGGTTAAAGATGATGGCAAATACCCCCGCCAGCTGATTCGTGCAAGATTTGAGTGCTTGTCTAGATACCCTATCTGGGCCAGTCACTCTCCATGGGTTGACTTTCAAGGTGGCTTATCTGACATCTGTAATGATGATCTCGAATATTGGTTTGGCTGAGGCTCCCAGGGCGATGTTCTTGCTGACCTCTTGCTCAAACTGAGTGTAGAATGCATTGAGCTCATTAGAGAGGGGTTCATTTGGACTGGCAATTCTACATTTCTTCATCTTGTAGCCTGTTATGGCTTACACGCTTGCCAAAGTTGGTGAAAGTCAATGTGGCTAGCCTGGGACTCTAATCTGGTCTGTTAATTTGCTTCTTTGGCATGCAGTCTTCTAACCACTTACTAATGAAGTCTGTTACAGTAGTGGCATACTCATTCAGGTTAATCGCTGAGTTCTTAAAATATTGTCCACTGACTCGAAGCTGTGCTTATAGGAGATCATCTGATTTCTCAGACCAACATTGCATGACTTTCTTTATCAGATTATCCCATTTCAGTTTTTTTTTGTAAGCCGGGAGCAGGAGCACAGCCTTATGGTCTGATTTGTCAGTGTGGATGTGCCATAGTGCGGTAGGCATTTTTGATGATTGTATAGCAGTGGCCTAGGATATTTGGGCCTCTGGTGGAACAGAAGACTTGTTGGCAATACCTTGGTAGGACACTCTTGAGCTTGGCTTGATTGATGACTCCAGCCATGACAAGCAAGACCTCAGGATGTTTTGTCATGAGGCTATTTTTGGTGGTATATATTTCATCCAGCGCAGTCTTCATATCCGCATGGGATGGGATGCTAACTGCTGTCAGGATAACAGAAGTGAATCCTTGCAGAAGATAGTAGGGGCAGCATTTCAGCATCAGGTATTCTACGAGCAGAAGTTAGCCAGTGTTGCTATGACTGGGAGCCAAGAGGTGTTAGACTATACTCCTCCAGTGCAGTTTATCACTTCAAATTTATGTAACTATCGGAGGGATTACTACATAACTGTAGCTCAATTGACTGGCCATAACTTAATATAAATTAGATTACTTGAGCATCCACCCTGCAATTTCTGTTTTGAGTCTGAAAATTGAGCTATAAATACACATTGAAACATGAAAAATGTTAATTTTTTAAAAAAATATCCAGTGTGATTCAAATCTGTGATTGTAGCAGTTGCTGTAGTTGTTAAATCTGAGATATGTGATAGTGTCAGTGGTGGCTCAATTGATAATACTCTCATTTTCAAGCAAGAAGCTCGGGGTTTGAGTTTTCTTCCAAGACCAAAGCACAAAGGTCTAGGTTAAGACTGCAGAGCAATACTGAGAGAAGAGTAGTACTGTCAGAGGTGCCAAAGTCCGATCTGCCTTTGGAAAGTGCCTTGTTGGCTGTAAAATGCTATGGTGGTGAAAGATTCTGTACAAAAGCAAGCCCTATTTTTTCTCTAGTAGAATAATTTAAAAAGAAGTAAGATTCTCAGCAATATCTGTTGTCTCTCTCACACAAATTTGAATGCATCAAATGAAACACAATTTAAAAATAATTTATTGCAATTTTCACAGACTTCCCAGTTTAAATCACAAGCTAACAAACCCATGCCTCAATCCACTTTCAGTCTAACTCTTCATGCCTTGACTAAATTCAGGGCTTTTCAGAACTATGTATCATTTTTGGTCAGCTTTTGTTAATTCTCTAGATTTACTCTAACTCATTTGCTTATCGCATCACTACTACTGTCACCATTGAGTTTCAACCAACCCCTGAAATCCATCGGATTCAGCAATTAGACCAGTTAATTTAGCAAATGAGTACACTGAAAGTTCTTGCAGTGCTTATCCTCTATATTCAGTAATTCATTTTGTTCTCCTTTAAAAACAGACACTACATTGTCAACGAGGGGTGTTGATCTTTTTAACTAAGTCATTGAACTATTCGGTTTAGCATTTAAATCCTGATTACCATTGTCTTCTGTATCCACGTCTGTAAAGAAAGTACCAACCAGCCAAGGATCCAAATTGTCTGTATGTAAAACATATTTTTATTTTTAAGTTTACTCCCATGATTTAAACTTTGTTTTGAAGCAATGTTAATTTAATGATGCATGCTTTTGTGCAAGTAGTTTGTAATTCTGTTGAAGAAAATAGTCCATGACTGCTCTAAAAAATTCATTAAGGCTCTGTCAGTAATCAAATTTTAAAAATCCTGTTGCTTTTCTCTAGTCAATTCATAAATTACTTAAAATTATTTTTCTTTTTTGTCTTCCCATTCAGCACAAGCTTCTCCAATTCATCTAATAATTTTCTGGCAATGGCGATGCTTTCACTCATCTGAAGTTTTAATTTGCTTTCAAGAACACATCTTTTCCTGCAGCTACATGGAGTCATTACTGGTTGTAGCTGATCCTTTCAGTTTCAAAGTAATGCTTTCCTTTGTTCCATCATCAGCTGCTTTTTGCTTTGACATCTTTTGCTCAGGTTCTTCCTAATTCAGAGGGCCATAGTTCAACTTTGGTTGAATTTAACATTTTGTCAGTCTGATGTTCCACTGTCTCTTTAGCAACCTGAGCTTCTAATTTTTTGGACACATCTCTGGTTGAAACAGTAATTTTCGCAGCAGAATTTTCTGGTTGTCTGGATGGCCACTTCAGGTTTTGCACAATTTCGCAGCACAAAATGTTTCCAGAATGTCTTCCACACACAGCCAACCCCAATTCAACATTTCCTTAAATAAATTTTCTCACTTTCATCTTCAATTCCATTGTACTTGGTGCATCTTTGGATTTAACTTTTCTGAAATTAAAAAAACTTTAATGTTTTTTCGAAAGACCCCCAATTTCAAGCCAAAATAAAATTTAACAACCTTACTATGTTTACTTATGAAACCATTGCAAGTTGTAAAAGTTCCTCACTCCCTTTTGATATTTAATAGCTGAAAACCTAATTTACTATATCTCCCAATGCAAATTTCTGAACTACTTATTTACTTCTAAATCCATTTTACTATAGCTTCATTACAAATGCATACATTTAACACCTGTATATCTTTCATCTCTCCTTCCAGTACCAAACTGGATGGTATTTTGAGTACAGATAGGTTTATAATATCCCTGTCGGTGAAAATTGAAAATGGCTCCCAGAGCAAGGAAAAACAAGAAAATATTAAAAGGTGGATTAAAGTACCGCAGCTGCA
Source organism: Sphyrna mokarran (assembly GCA_024679065.1). Classification (NCBI taxonomy): domain Eukaryota; kingdom Metazoa; phylum Chordata; class Chondrichthyes; order Carcharhiniformes; family Carcharhinidae; genus Sphyrna; species Sphyrna mokarran. The sequence goes on from JAGIQG010000019.1 coordinate 28,705,521, forward strand.
GAAATACGCTGCTTGTGGAAACGATAGATCTGGGATTGTGTGTATCTATAATTCTGATGGAAGTCTTATACAAGGGACGTTCTGTTAAAAATATGCCTATTGAATCCTATTTAGATAACCGTCCTCTTTAGGATAATTTTCATGCAATGAAGAGTGTCAGTGAGAAAATGTTGAGGATTAACCTTGCTAGCATAAAGGAAATGTTGGAGAGAAAAGACATCTCTGAAGTAAAATGGATCAAGGCAATTCCCAATTATTATTGTTCTACAAAGAGGAATGTTTACTCCAATAAATTGTTGGAGATCCTAGAGAAGGGAAGTCTTGTGTTATGATGAGTTGTATGAACTATGGAAAAGCAGTTTTTTCTTCAATGCTTTGTAATTATTTCAATATGTTATAAAAGTTTTGTTTAACGAAAGAAGATGGAATCTGTTAATGGTTGGGTGATTATTTTGTTGAGGATACATAGGTGATCGGCATTATTTGATTACTGACTGAGAAGGAGTAGCCAAAACAATGGGCTACTATTAAGGAAGCAACAATCTTTAATACTCCATCTTGTAAAATAAGATTTGTGACCTCTTACCTCACCATCTGAATTGGAACCATTAATACCAACTATCCAATGGTTGCGTTATCAAAATCAATTTATTTCTATCGAATTCAATTTTCCTAGCTTCCCTCTCTCTTTGCAGTGCAATGTTTGCCTTTCCTTATCCCCTTCAAGTTTTTAAGTTTATTTATTAATGTCACAAGTAGGCTTCTATTAATACTGCAATGAAGTTACTGTGAAAATCCCTTAGTCACTACACTCCAGCATCTGTTTGGGTACACTGAGGAAAAAGTATAGCATGACTAATGCACTAACCAGCACGCCTTTTGGACTGTTGGGAGGAAACCAGAGCACCTGGAAGAAACCCACGCAGACATGCGGAGAACGTGGAAACTCCGCACAGATAGTGATCCAAGCCATTAATTGAACCCAGGTGCCTGGTGCTGTGAGGCAGTAATGCTAACCACTGTACCACTGTGCAGTAATGAACCTACTTCAAGTTTTTGCATTTTCCTTTCTTCTGTTTCTCTTTGAAGTTTTTTTTATTTCTCTTTTTCAAATTCTAGTTGTTTCATTTGCAGCTGAATTCTAGCTAACTTATTGTGAGTGAAATGGAGATTATGCTGGTCTTCTTCAAAGTTTAGGTGTTTAACCAGTACTTCACCAATTTTTTTTCTCACCCCTACTTTTAAATCTACTCCTAATTCCTCTGCCATTGCCTTCAAATTAAAGCCCATGCCATTGACTCCCTCTCATGGTCATGTCAGGCAAATCTTCCAGTGTCCTTACATCTCCACAGGTCCTGATTCTTCGATCTGAGAACAAGCTCTCACCAATATCCAGCCTAGTAGTTAACTGGAAACATCCTTTTACTCCGCTACTTTTCTGTCTCTCTGTCGTGAATCCATGATCAGTTAATGTGCAAACCGTAAATTGCTGCCTCTTCCTTTGTGCTCAGGTGTTAAACCTGGCACTTGACCTAGATCAGGAGATTACCAGGCAGGCAAGTATGTCACATGTCCTCTCCAATATTTCATTTTAATGTGACTATATTGTAAAACCTCACATTTTTAACACCATTAAGTCCTGTGACTCCTTCTCCACTATGGCAAGTTCAAGACTTGAAAATGGCTTTGACATCCATTTCTTGATTTCAGAAGGAAAATTAGGCCCAAGTTTCAACATGGATGACACATTCATTAAAATTTCAAAAATAAATTTTTCTCAGCTTTCTATTTCATAAACAGCCAGAAAAAAAATCACTGATTTTCCAAAACAAAGGCTGTGATATGCCTTTCTGTTGCTGAATCAGGATAATAAATTGCTAATTATTTATTGCTCATAGGGAGGTTACATTAATGGTATTTCAATACCTTCCTAATTACAGTAATCTTGAAGCACTTTGAAGTAATTTGACCTGGATGTGAATTTACTTTCTTCTGATTTTGTAACTGATTTTCTAGTTTTTGGATCTTCATTCCCATGTAAGTACCTCCAGCAGTGTGTCCTCTGACACTATATCCTCAAATATCTTGTGGACTTCACTTGCTACACCTTTCTGCAAACTTGAATAACAATAATCTATGTTCCACTCTCCCTACTTAAGTCATCTTTATTCTGCCTTGGGATCCCCAATTTTAATTCTAGACTTCCTCATATTATCTCTTCCCATTTACTATCAGATTTGTATATATACTGATTTTTAACAGATGAATCATGAGCTTTCCTTGAGTTCATTTATATGCACATTTTAGCTGTTACTCTGGACCCAAGCCCATCACTCTATCCCCTTTTGCTCTTTCTTTTATATTTCTTCTCTTGCTCTTTAATCCATCTTTTTTTGCTATGCCTTCTTTCACTTTTTCAGCCTCATGTTCTCTACCCATGCACTCATCATCTCAGACTTGATTGTCTTAATAAGCCTCTGTATCACTCTTGGCAATATTTGAAAGATTCATTGAGGCACGTTATACTGGCCCATTATAAGCAATTGTCTTAGTCTGATCGACCTTTCCACCCGGTTGCCCACTGATGGCTGATCTTGCCAATTTCCTTGATCAATTCATCCGGCTGCTGATTCTGTGTACTCTGTCAGTGGACCAGCTCTCAGCACCCTTTTACACATCTCCCCTCAAAATGCCCATTCACTTTTGAACAAAACCCTTGCCATCCAGGAACTTTATTTGGATAGTTGCATTGATATCATGGCCATAACAGAAACTTGGTTCAAGGGTGATACCACATTTCCCCTCAATGAAGCCTCCCCATCTGTCAATGCCTTCCACTGTTTGCCATGACAAGATCATGACAGTGATGGTGTGGAACTTACAACCAATTTACAGCTAGACCTGATCTCCCTATTTTGCTGTACATTTTCGTCCTTTGAACATCTCACCTTGTTCCACCTCTCTCATTTTAAAATCATCATTCTTTACTGTCCTCCCAAATATGATTAAAAAAAAAAGTTCTCATGGAGATATCTTCACTGCTTTCCTCCCTTAGCCTCTATATTGAATAACATTTCATCGTCAGTGATTTCATCTTCAATCTCAACTCATCATGTTGCTCTGCTCTAAGTTCACTGCTCCCTTAACACCCCCTTTCACACTCCAACCGTACTTCCTTCTGTGTCTGTCCCTGAATAAGACTATCCCAATTAATTGACAGTTGCTTGTTCAAAATACCAGCTAACATTTGAACCTTCCTCCTCCATATCATTTCTGCACTAGGTCAAACTATCTCAAAAGCTCTTCCTTGAATTTGTATTTTTCTTTAACTTGCCTCTTACCTCCCCTAATGCCTTCTTTGAGCTCATCTTTTCTGTGTGACCCATCTCCTGCTCTCCCAATCCTATTTCCAGTAAACTGTTGGCCAGCCAGCTTCCTCTCCTGGTACCCATGTTAGCAGATACATGAATCCTGTCACTTCTGGTGTTGTCTCTCTCTCTCCTTTAAAACTGCCATCACCATCCTTTGCAAATAAAAACCCTTGATTGGATTATCCTTGAAACCACCAAACTATCTCCAACCTCTTTTACTTCTTGGAAACCCTTGAACATGTTGTTGCTTCCCAAATCCATGCTCGTCTTTCTGGAATTCCCAAGTTTGAATATTCAAAGCATAACAGCCCCACCCCCATCATCAAAGTACCAAAACAGCTCTCATCAAACTCACAAATGGTATCCTATGTGACTGGAAGAAAGGAAAGCTATCTTTCCTCATCCTTCTTGACGTGTCAGCAGTCTTTGATATAGTTGATCACACCATCCTCATACAATTTTCTCTATCGCTGTCCACCTGGATGGGGATGCTTTCAATTAGTTTCATTCTCATTTATTCAATATTATGCTGAGAATTGTTTGCAGTTGTTTCTTTTCCTGCTCCTGCAATGTTAACTCTCAACCCTTAACCTGTCCTATCTCTCATCTATATGCTGTCTCTTGGTTATATCATTCAAAAGCACAGCATTAATTTAAATATGTACATTGACAACACTTAGCTCAACCTCCTCTTCACCAGTTCCCTTGACTTCTTTACTTTTGTTAAATTAATTTACCGTTGGCAGATTAATTGCCAGCCTCTCTGACAACCAGTATTGGATGATCAAAAACTCCCTACAGTTAAATGTTAGTCTCTGCTCCATCCCCAAGTGACTGACTCAATCCATATCTCTCAGACAATAGTCTGAGATTAAACTGATCTGTTTCCAACCTTGGTATCAAATTTGACCCCAAGGTGAGCTTCTGATCTCATATTCATGCCATTGTTAAAATTGTCTATTTTCACCTGTGTAATGTCACCCAACTCCACCCCTATTATAGCTGATGAGTTGGAACTATCATTTGTGCCTTGTTATATCTGCGTTTGATTATTCCCACACGTTCCTGACTGGTCTCATCCTCTAAATATGAGGTAATCTGAGCTCTAACCATGCCTAAACTTTTAACAAAGTTAATTCATTGTTGCCATTGTGCTCTCTGACCTACATTCACCTACATTTTTTAACTTCTCATACTTATTTTCAAATCCTTCCAAGGCTCCATGCTCTCTTTGTAATTGTTTCCAACTCCAAAACATTCCTAGAAATTTACGCTCCTCTAACTTTGGCTTCTTGTGCATCCACAATTATAATTTTCCATCTTTGGTGATCATATCTTCAGTTGGTTAGGCTCCAAGTTCTGAACTTGCCTCCCTATAGCTCTCCACCTCTGTACTTCACTTTCTTCTGTCTTAAAACCTGGTTCTTTGATCAATGGTTTGATCATTTGACCAGATATTTCCTTATGTTTCGGTTTCATATTTTGTTTCATAAAGATTCTCTGAAGTGTCTTGCAACATTCTATGATGGTAAAGACGATGCACGGGATTTTTCATTTTGCAGTGATTGGGATGGCCTGCCGTTGGCCAGCAGTGAGATCAGAAGTCAACGGGATTTCCCAGTCTATGCAACCCCCACCATCGGGAAGCCTGACTTATGGGTGGAAGTAGAGGTGACGTTATGCAGGTGGAAATAGGCTTTTTAGCAATGAAATGAATATAAGGTCAGAAGCTCATCTCGGGGTAAAATTTGACATTAAGATTGCAGACAGATTAGTTTAATCTCAGGCTGATGTCAGGGATATGGTTCAGTCAATAGTTTGGGAATGGAGCAGGATTTCACAGTTGGTGGGACCAGACAATTCCACCCCTAAGAAAGGCTGAAAAGTTCCGATCTTTGAAGTACATTTAAAAGTAACTTATTTTTTGTTAAAAACTTTCTGTCATCAATGATTAAAAGCTCCTAAAGTGTAATGGTTCTCAAGAAGATTTCTTCGTCCAAACCAAACTTATAAATCATTCATTCACAGTGACCATTGCAAGCTATTCAGTGAGTTTACTGAAGGCAGAAAGCCCCAAAGCTGCTTGGGGCTTCCATTGTTTGTAGAATCTCTTCATGTGACGAGGAGCCCAAAAAGGAGGCTACATCTTCAATCTTTGAGTCGTCGGGGTTTCATCTGGCAGTTTCCCTGCTTAATGGAGATTCCCCTGTCATATAGTGATAGAGATTTACAGCAAGGAAACAGGCCCTTTGGCCCAACTTGTCCATGCTGCCCCTTTTTTAACCCCCTAAGTTAGTCCCAACTGCACGTGTTTGGCCCAGATTTCTTTGTACCTATTTTACCCACGTAACTGTCTGAACACTTTTTAAAAGACAAAATTGTACTACTATGTCTGGCACCTTGTTCCAGATGCTCACCACCCTCTATGGAAAAACTGTCTGGATCCTTTTGTATCTTTCCCCGCTCACCTAAAACCAATGCCCTCTAGTTTTAGACCACTCTACTTTGGGAAAAGATATTAGCTATCTAGCTGATCAATGCCCCTCATTATTTTATAGGCTCTTTAAGATCCCCCTAAGCCACCTACACTCCAAAGAAAAACGTTCCAGTCTATCCAAACTCAGACCAACAAGCCCCATAGCAGGCTAGTAAATCTTTTCTGCACTCTTTCTAGTTTAATAATGTCCTTTTTTTAATAGGATGACCGGAACTGTACACAGTATTCCAAGTGCAGCTTTACCAATGTCTTGTACAACTTCAACAAGACATCTCAACTCCTGTATTTGATGTTCTGACCATTGAAATCAAGCATGCTGAATGCCTCCTTCACCACACTGTCCACCTATGATTCCACTTTCAAGGAGCTATAAACCTGTTCCCTTAGATCTCTTTGTTCTGTAACTCTCCCCAATATCCTATTATTAACTGTGTAAGTCCTGCTTGGTTCAGTAATACCAAAATGCATCACCTCGCATTTATCTAAATTAAACTCCATCTGCCATTTGTCAGCCCACTAGCCCAAATGATCAAGATTTTGTTAATCCTAGATAACCTTCTTCACTGTTCACTATGCCACCTATTTTGTGTTAGCAAACTTACTAACCATGCCTACTAAATTCTAATCCAAATCATTAATATAAATGACAAATAACAGTGGACCCAGCATCATTCCTTAAGGCATGCCACTGGTCACAGGCCTGCAGTTGGAAAAAACAACTCTCTATAACCACCCCCTGTCTTCTGTTACCGAGCCAATTTGGCTATCTCACCTGGATCCTTGAGATTTATCGTTATGCAACAACCTACCATGCACTACTTTGTCAAAGGCCTGCTAAGGTCCATGTAGACAACATGAACTACACTGCCCTCATCTACCTTCTCAGTTATCACTTCAAAAAACTCAATCAAATTTGTGAGATGTTATTTTGCACCCACAAAACCATGCTGACTATCTCTAATTGCATCTCTAAATCCCTGTAGATCCTGTTTCTCAAAATGCCTTCCAACAACTTACCCACCACAGATGAGGCTCACTGGCCCAGACTTTTCCCTGCAGCCCTTCTCAAACAAAGACACGACATTTGCCACTCTCCAATCTTCAGGCACTTATCCTGTGACTATCAATGATTCAAAAATTTCTGATAGCGGACCTGCAATTTCCTCCCTAGCCTCCCACAATGTCCTGGGATACATTTATTGGGGATTTATCTACCTTAATATGTTTTAAGACTTCCAGCATCTCTTTCTCTGTAATATGTATGTTCCTCAAGACATCACTATTTATTTCCCCGAGTTCCCTAACATCCACGCTTTTCTCAACAGTGAACACTAATGAGAAATATTCACTTAGGGTCTCACCCATCTCTTGTTTTTGCTTATCCAGTAGAATAGAATTAGTTGCTGAAATGGCTCAATTGGACTCTGGGGTGGGGAGCAGGCTGACTCTCGCCTTTCTCACACTGGCAAAATGTGAGAATGTGAGAAACAGCCTGGCAGCGGAGATTAATTCAGGTTATCATTCCATAGTTTAGCTCTGCGCTATAGTGGAGCTCAGAATTTCAAAACAATCTGCCATTAAACTATTGTGAAATGTACTCATACCACAACATATGTTAATCTTGTATTCTTATACCAAAACATTTCGTTTCATGTTACTATAATTACTGTATAAAAATTAGTAGGTGAGGTGATATTTTTGTGCCTACATAGTATTCTTTCTCCCTTATTATAAAAACCAATCTTTTTGACCTATGCTCTGCAATCAGACATACTGTATCTTACCGGGACACCTCTATTATTAATTAAATAACAAGTAATAATGACAGCTAAAAATGTAAAAACAGATAGCAAGCATTTCTACAGACATTTAAAAAGAAAAGAGAAGGTAAAGAGAGTATTGGTCCTCCAGAGATTGACAATGGCAAGTTAATTGTAGATAATGAGGAAATCGTGAATGAAATGAACAAATATTTTGCTTTTGTCTTCATTATCAAAGAATAAAGAAAATTACAGCGCAGGAACAGACTGTTTGGCCCTCCAATCTGTGCTGATTGTCATGCCCTAGCTACACTAAAATAGCCTTTCTATTCCGACTCAATCCATATCCCTCCTTATTCATGTACCCATCCAGGTGCCTCTTAAATATTGTTAATTTGTCTGCTTCCTCCACCATCTTTGCAGTATGTTCAAGATGCGCACCACTCTCTGCATCGAAAAACTTCCTCTGCATATCTCCATTAAACTCACCCCTGTCACCTTGAACCTATGCCTCGATGTAATTGACTTCGAAGATACAAAAAAAAATTCAATTACTAGTTGTAAATAAAGAGTGGAAGAGGGAGGGCAGCTTGGTGAAATCATAATCGCTAGGGAAACTGTACTGAGCATATTGACAGAGCTGCGGACTTAGAAGTCTCCAGGTCCTGAAGGATTTCACTTTGGGCCTCAAAAAGCGGGGCTAATGAGGTCGTAGATGCGTTGGTATTAATTTTTCAAATCTCACTAGATTCTGGAAATGTTCCATCAGACTGGAAAGTAACAAATATAATTCCTCTACTCAAGAAGGGAAGGAGGCAGAAAACAGGAAACTATAGATCAGTTAGCTTGATATTTGTTGGGGTGAATGTGTTAGAATTGATCATTAAGGAAGTTTCAGCTGGGTTTCAATCTCTTCTGACGTTCCTCTCATCTGGATTATCATGTGCTTTCGAGGTACATCTTCCATCTCCTTCAGATATTCAGTTGTCCCAACAGAACACCACTTCTAATTGAACTAAAACAGTTTTATTGTCTCTGAAGGGGCCCTGTTGTTAAGCTCTGTTTTTCTATTTTTTAAACTTCTATTCAAAATTAATAAACCCTCATTAAAAATTCAGGTATACAAACAGCTCCAGACCCACTGTAAAATGAAACTAGACTTGTTTCACCTTTTAATCCATCAATTAAAAAATATATATTAAACTTGAACTCAAAGATCAAACTAAAACTTAAATCTATAGCTTATTCCTAACATATATATTCCTAAATACAAATGCAATTTACTTCTTTCGAGATTCATAAAATGAACTTGTATACAATATTGGTTTAGCCTCAATAAGAGTATTTTTTCCAGTATTGTGCTCTGAACTTTAGGAAAGATGTGAAGGCATTAGAGATTGTAGAAAAGATTCTGGAGAATGGTTCCAAGGAAGAGGAACTTCAGTTACCTGGATAGATTAGACCGTTTTTGTTTTGAAGAGAAGACTGTGAGGAGATTTGGTTGAGGTACTGAAAATAATGAGAAGTCTGAACATAGTTGATAGGGAAGATCTGTTTCCATTGGCGGAAGGATCGAGAAAAGAAGGACACAGATTTATGGTAATTTGTAAAGGAAGTAATGTAGTCATGAGAAAAAGATTTTTCATGCAGTGAGTGATTTGGATCTGGAATGCAGTGGTGGGGACAGCTTCAATCAGGGCAGAAAGAATTGAATTGTTATCTGAAAATGAAGAATGTGAAGGGCTATGGGTAGAAGATTGGAAAGTGGCACGAGGTTCTTTGGAGAATCTGTATAAAAACAACTTACCAGTACGTCTTTTTGTGTTATCAAAATTCTGTTAATGAATCCTCTATGCTAATATATTATCCCCAACTCCAGAAGCCCATATTTTGCATACTTCCGTAAGATGTAGAAAGATCAGATATTTGGCAGGATGCCAAACCACTGACATCAGGTGAGCCATTGGTTATACAACCACTTAATGTTTCCTTCCATTTACCACTCTAAAATCCATTTACCATATTTCTTTCTTTCCCCTCCATCTATCAAATTCCTATCCGTGCTGCTACATTTTCTTTTATATCACATACATGAAAATTCATTCTAAGTATGTCTGTGAGATATGTAATTAAACAACTGTTCAAAATCCACATGCACAACATCTACTGAGTTTCCTTAATACAATGGAAATGAAAAGGAAAATTGGTAGGATTTTGACAGAAGTGAATCTTTGTTTTACAATTTTGGTGGAGGTAATCAATCCTGTATCGACCAAGGTACCAAAAGGGTCATGGCAAATCCATCACCATTGATCGTGTAAAGTTCTCCTTATTAACATATGGGGGCTTTTGCCATCACTGGGGAGCTGTCTCATAGATTAGTTAAAAAACAGCCTGATTTACTGATAGAATCCCTACAAATGCAGAAGGTGGCTATTTGGCCCATCAAGTCTGCACCAACCACAATCCCACTTACGCCGTATTCCAGTAATCCCACATATTTATCCTGCTAATCCTTTGATTCTAAGGTAAATTTAGCATGGCCAATCAACCTAACCCACACATCTTTGGACTGTGGGAGGAAGCAAGAGTACCTGGAGGAAACCCACACAAATACTGGGAGAATGTGCAAACTTTGATCAAATCTTTTCTCCAAAAAAACCAGTCCCACCCTTTCCAATCTACCTAGTCATACTAGGTGATGAAGGGTAGTTACTCTCAACTCACCTCTCAAGTTCAGCTCATTTGTCTTAAGACTACAATCAGGTCAAGCACTAAGTGATCCTGGCCGAACCTAAACTGATGGCCATTGAGCTGGTTGTTTCTCAGTAAGTGCCTCTTGATGGTGCTATTGACTATACCTTTCATCCCTTTGCAGGCAATTGAGAGTAGACTAATGGATATTAAACACTGGGTTTAATTTGTCCTGCTTTTTGTGAACAGCATATATCTGGCCACATTGGCGGGTAGAACAGCTTGGCTAAGGGTGTAGCTGGCGTGGAGAATAAGTCTTTCAATACTATTGCTGAAATATTGTAAGAGTCCATAAATAACTTCTGTTGTATCCAACACCTTCAGCTATTTTTTGGTATCACATGGAGTGAATTGAATTGGCTGAAGACTTTGGGTGGCGGCAGAGATGGTTGTTCCACTTCTGACTGAAGATTATTGTGAATGTTTCAGCTTTTTCACCGGTATTCTGGATTCCCTCATCATTGAGGATGAAAACTTTTGTGGGGGTCACCTCCTCAAGTAAATTGTTCAGTTGTTCACCATCATTCATGACTGAACATGACAGAATAGCAGAGTTTAAATCCAATCCAGTGGTTGTGGGGTTGCTTTGCTCTGTTTATCATATGCTGCTTTTATTGCTTAGAATGCAAGTAGTCCTCTGTAGTAGCTTCACCAAGTTGACAGTTCATTTTTCCGTATGCCTGGTGCTGCCTCTGGCGTGCCCCCCCTGCACTCTTCATTGAATCCCTGGGGTGGATTGGAAGATGCCTAGAGCTGGGGGTTTGGACAGGGAGGAATTTGAAAAATGTGTACTGGACGGGTCCTTGGAACAGTATGTAGCTAGTCTGACTAGAAAGGGGGCTATACTGGATTTAGTCCTGGTTAATGAGCTGGGTCAGGTGGTTGAGGTTGCAGAAGGTGAACACGTGGCTAACAGTGACCACAACTCTGTCTACTTTGGGATGTCTACTAATGGAAAAAGATGAGTGCTGTCCTAAGGGGAGAGTGCTAAATTAGGGGAAAGCTAGCTACAGTCGGATTAGGTAAGAACTTATGGATACTGGTTGGGAGAGGTTGTTTGAGGATAAGTCCACGATCGGCATGTGGGAGTCTTTCAAGGGAAAACTGAAAAGGTTGCAGGAAAGACATATGCTGATTAAGAGAAAGGATGGGAAAGGTAGGATTAGAGAGCCGTGGATTACTAGGGATATTGAGGACGTGGTCAGGAAGAAAAGAGAGGTATATGTTAGATCTAAGCAACTGGGAATGGAGAGAGTACAGAGAAAGTAGAAGGGAGTTCAAACAGGGAGTCAGAAGGGCAAAAAGGGGGCATGAAATGGTTTTGGCAGAAAGGATTAAGGAAAATCCAAAGGCATTTTACTCCTATGTTAGGAACAGAAGGGCGGTTAGAGGAAAAATCGGTCCTCTTAGGGACAGCGAAAGGGAACAATGCTTAGAGTCCGAGGGAATATGAGGGGAGATCCTGAATGAATACTTTGTGTCAGTAGATCAGTTGAAGGAAATATCCATTACGAGGGAGGCAGTGTTAGGGTTTTTAGATAGCATTAAAACTAATAAATCTCTGGGGCCTGATGCATTTATCGTAGGCCGCTTAGGGAGGCAAGAGGTGAAATTGCTAGGCCTCTGACGCAAATCTTTGTCTCTTCTTTAGACACAGGTGATGTCTCAGAGGATTGGAGGATAGCAAACATGGTACCGTTGTTTAAAAAGGGAAATAGGAATAACCCTGGTAATTATAGGCCGGTGAGTTTGACGTCGGAGAGCACTCTTAGAGATAGTATGCATACGCATTTAGAGTGTTGCGATCTGATTAGGGATATACAGCATAGCTTTGTTAAGGAGAGGTCGTGCCTTATGAATCTGGTAGATTTTTTGAGAAAGTGACAAAAACGGTCGACGAAGAACGAGCCATTGTTTCATCTATGTGGATTTCAGTAAGGCGTTTGAACAAGTCCTTCACGGTAGGTTGGTTGAAAAGGTTAAGGCTCATAGAATACAAGGACAGGTATCTAGATGGATTGAAAACTGGCTTGATAATAAGTAGTAATGGAAAGGTCTTTTTCTAGCTGGAGGTTTGTCACTAGTGGTGTGATAAGAACTCAGTAAGAATTTAGCAACACCAATTATTAATCCAACTGATTTATTTGATAGTAAAAAAGCGAGCTTTCAGACCAGAACACTGCACTTGCCTGATGAAGACACGGGAGTGTTGAAAGCTCGCTTTTTTACTATCAAATAAATCGGTTGGATTAATAATTGGTGTTGCTAAATTCTTACTGAGTTCTTACCACTCCAATCCAACGCCGGCATCTTTACATCATGACTAGTGGTGTGACGCAGGGCTCAGTACTAGGACCTCTTCTATTTGTAATATACATAAATGACTTGGAAGAGAGAGTATGTGGTGTGATCAGCAAGTTTGCAGATAACACAAAGATGGCTGGACTTGTGGACAGTGAGGAGCAGTGTCAGGCAATACAGCAGGATATAGATAGGCTGGTATATTGGGCAGATAAATGGCAGATGGAATTTAATCCTGATAAATGCAAGGTTATTTATTTTGGAAGAAATAATGTAGGGGTGAGTTATAAGAGTATAAAAAATGCAGAGGGACCTGGGGGTGCAAGTGCGCAAGTCCTTGAAGATGGCAACATAGGTGGAGAAGGTGGCGAAGAAGGCTTATGGTATGTTTGCCTTTATAGGAAGGGGTATTGAATATAAAAGCTGGCGTCCAATGTTGCAGTACAGAATGTACAGAATGCTGGTTAAACTGCATTTGGAGTACCGTGTCCAGTTCTGGTTGCCTTACTACTGGAAGGATGTGGAGATCCTGGAGAGAGTGCAGAGAAGGTTTACCAGGATGCTGGCTGGTATGGAAGGACTGGGTTATAAGGACAGATTGGGCAAATTGGGGCCTGTTTCCTGTGCTATGTTGTTCTTTGTTCTTTGAATCAGGATTGATGACTCAGTTTGATGGTAATGGTACAGTGGGGGATATGCTGAACTGCGAGATTACAAATTATGGTTGTATACAATTCTGCCACAGCGTCTCATGAACGCCCAGATTTGAGTTGATAGATCTGTTTGAATAAACAGGATGGATAGAGAGCAGTTGTTCCCCTTAGTTGAAGGGCCAATTATGAGAGGACACAAGTTAAAAGTGAGGCGTGGAAGGTTTGGGGGGATTTGAGGAAAAGCATTTTTGCTCAGAGAGTGGTATTGGTCTACAATGCATTGTTTGGGAGGGTAGTGGAAGTGGGATGTCACATTCTTTTAAAAAGTACCTGGATGAGTACTTGGCACACCATAACATTCAAGGCTTATATGCCAGGTGCTGGCAAGTGGGATTAGGTAAGAACCTTTCATGTGTTGATACAGACTCGATAAGCTGAAGGGCTTCTTCTGCACTATGGTATTCTGTGATTCTATTCTATTTACTACAAAGGCAGTGCCATACAACGCAAGGTGGGTTCCTCATTGCAAATGTGGGATTTCATCTCCATTCTGACTTGGAACTATTCTGCCATTCCTTCACTGTCGCTTGTCAAAATCCTGAAAGCTTCTCCCTAACAGCACTTTGAATCTACCTGCACCACATGGACTACAGTGGTCTAAGAAAATGGCTCAGCATCATCTCAAAGACAGTTAGGGATGGGCATTAAAAACTGCTGGCTTCCCAGTGACACCCATGTCCCATGAAATAAAACAAATCTTTTAACTCATCATTAGTGTGTTAGTTCTATTTATTGTTTCTCTGCAATGACAGGACAGGCTAAATATTTAAAACTGCATCCTAGATCTTGTTAAAACTCTTCCCTTGTTGGTTAAACATCATTCATTGGTGCAGTATGCATCATATTCCTTCTTCCAATGTGTTACATCTTGTCATTGTTAGATTTTGAATTTGATCTACTAGAGATTAGTCTGTTTAATTGCAATTTTTTTCTACACTCTGTTAAAATTCATTGGCTGCTTCTCCAATCCTAACTGGCTCACTAGCTTTGTATCATGTGTAATTTGACCAAATGTTATTGCATTTTTGAATCCAGCTGCTTTAATTAAATTTGGACATGTAATAACATATTGGAAGTGAAAATTTATGATTGCTACTAAGCTACAGGAAAATCATTAGTCTCTGGACCTGATTTCTTATGGCACACAGAATCTTTGGCCTTGTATGTAGTTTCACGTTAAACGTAGAACACGATCCTGAAAAAGTAATTGGCACGCTAGGTTTTAATCTCTATTTAACATGTAATATTTTTGCACCTAATATATTCATATAAATAGATTGTAATGGATACCTTCTTTAGAATTGTGTAACATTATTAAATAATTTTTATTCACCTGTATCTTTAAAAAAAACTCCCAAGCATAATCCACACATTCCGACCATTTAAGGATTCTAAACAGTTATCTGTCAGGTGATTGATTAGTAGTGATGATTTTGAAGACCTGGGCTAATTACTTAATCCATGATGGGCTACAGGTACAAAATGTATACCCTGGGCACCCTGATTAGTCCAGCACTATATTGGGCATCCTAGATACCAGCTCCCATGCTTCACCAGTAAAGCTGCCTTAGGGTTTGAGGATTTAAGATTATGGCAGACTTCTGAAGATTTTGGTAGGATTGGTTTAACAGCCTATTTAATTCAGACCATTTGCTTCAAGCATAGCTAGAACAATTGCCATTTGAAGATTTTATTTTAAAGCCTGCAGTTTTTGCTATTATCACAGAGGTACTGCACCACACATGCAGTATCTGTAATAAATAAACTCAAGACTTTGCCTGAGCAATTTTAGAAATGTAATTGAACTAATCTTAATGAAATGAATACCTTGTTGCTCTATCTTGCAGCATTTAAGATTTTTTTTAAAACTCACTGAAGCTGTTGTTCGTTGCCTTCATAGCTTTTTTATCTCCACGTCCTTAAACATTAAAATTGCTATTAAACCAGAAATTGTTCATAGAACCTGGTCGTTCTAAACGATATGAAGGATGGATATTTCAGTAATACGAGAATGCCTAGTGAGATTCAATTGTGATAATAATTGGCTAAACATGCAACACAGTGAGTTTTGGACTGCTTAGATCATGGAAGTACCATCTCTGGAATGTGACTGGTTAGTGCTGTAAAATATTCATAACATTGGATTTCGCTAGAGTTCAGAGATCAGAGAAATTTCGTAATATTCAACCTTTCTGGAGTGGGATTCTGGAGAGAGTGAAGGCATTCAGAATTAGGCCTCACTTTGATGGAGACTGGGGGCAGGTTTAGTCCATTGGTGGTGGCACTCTTACGCTCAAGTCCAGCACAGGCCCATAGAGTCTAGGCAGGCCTGAGGGGTCCAGGTAGCTGAGGAGAAAGACTTCTCAGTAAACTATGGGGAAGAAGCGTTGGGAGAGATGCACCTGAGAGATTGGGAAAAAGCAAACTTAGGAAGATGGGATTCTTAGTATATCTGTCAGGGGAGTGGAGTCGAGCAGGAGTTTCTGTCTGAGAGAGCAGCGTGTTGCGTGCCTGGGAAGCTGCAATAAAGAACCACGCATAATACAATTGGCTCACCACCACCACTCTCCCATCATTCAATCTACCCAATGCCCCTTGTCCTCTGCTCCTCCATTGTCATAGCAAATCACCTGTGGCTCTGTCAAATTTTGTTTCCTAACTCTGCCATGAAATTTATGATGCCCTTATGATGTTTGGTTCAATTCGTTATTCATCTGTCTCAGAAGATGGGGTTTGATGGAGTTGTTCACAATGAAAATTATACTTCATTTGTCAACCAGAATAAGCTTTAATATATGTATTTTAAACTCTAACTGCAAATTACATATATCAGTGTCAGGGTAGAAACATGATTACATTCTTGTTGATATTTTCTCTGCTCTGGTCTGGAGTTCTGTCATCATTCAACTGAAAATTTTCAGAATTATTACCTATTTATTATGAGTCATAAGAATGCTGAGTATATTCTAAATTATGCTACTAATTCGAGTTTCATCACTAAATGTACTATTATTCTTTTAAAATTAAGCATCGTTAAATTTTAATAAATTTCACCTAAAAATTATTTGATATTCATAGTAAAGCTACTATCCTTCTGGATTTGAGGAAAAAACTTTGAAATTTTGCAGTTTTCTTGTTAAAGAAATCATGTCTGTAGATGTACGTTCATTACACCCATAATATCAGGCCATTCATTGTAGAGTTTTGATAATCTATCCTGACATTTACAAACAAAATGGATATCCTAAATATTATGTTTACTGTATATTGTTCATAGCATATACTAAAAAATGAAGTTTTAACATCAGTAGTTTCATATTTGACAGATATTTTAAATATTATCATGTCTTATAGTGGTCATGAGCTACTTGAATATATATTTCACAATTTGTTGTTGGTTCATATGATATATTTGACTGCCAAAATTACTTCATAGCAGTTTGCATTTGTAGCACCTTTAACGTAACAAAACATCCCAAAATGCTTCATGGCAAAGTTAGCAAACAAAATTTGACATTTAGCTACAGAAGAATATAGTTTCTAAGGAGAAGATTAAAGGAGGTGAAAGAGAGGTGGAGAAGTTGAGGTAAAGGATTCATTGCTCAGGGCATAAATATTAATGGCATGCATGGCTCTCAGTGCTGGCAACCTGAAAATTGAGGTTCATAAGAGACCAGAATTGGACGGATGCAAAGATCTCAGAGTTTTTGGGATCAAGGAGGCTGCAGAAAAACATAAGTTAAAGCTAGGGAAAGATTTGAAAACAAAGATGAAAACTTTAAAATTGAAGCGTTGGCAATATTTTGAACTCGTGGAAACTTTGGTTACTTTTGGAAATGCCACTGAGGCTTATAAAAGTCATATCTGTGATCTATAAGTAAACCTAACTTTCTCTTGCTAGACTCAAACAAGTTTTCTTGATGTTTAGTTAGAACAAATTAGAAAATTGATTTTTTAATTATTTTCTCCAAATTGACTTGTTTTTTGGGCTTCGTTATTTTTCTTCTGATTATCTCCCAGCTTCTGATGCTACAAATACTGACGAACATTCAATTAAAACTAGGGCTCAGTACTGGGACCTCTTCTATTTGTAATATATATAAATAACTTGCAAGAGGGAGTAAGTGGAATGATCAGCAAGTTTGCAGACGATACAAAGATGGCTGGACTTGCACATAGTGAGGAGCATTGTCAGGTAATGCAGCAGGACATAGGCTGGTAGCTTGGGCAGATAGATGGCAGATGGAATTCAATCCTGATAAATGCGAAGTGATGCATTTCAGGAGAAAGAATGTAGGGGAGAAGTATATGATAAAGGGTACACCTATTAAGAGTATAGAAACGCAGAGGGATCTGGGGGTGCAGGTGAACAAGTCTCTGAAGGTGGCAGAGCAAGTGGAGAAAGCATATAGTATGCTAGCCTTTATAGGAAGGGGTATAGAGTACAAGAGCTGGCCTTCAATGTTGCAGTTGTATAAAACGTTGGTTAGACCTCATTTGGAATACTGTGTCCAGTTCTGGTCGCCTTACTACCGGAAGGACGTGGAGACTCTGGAGAGAGTGCAGAGGAGGTTTACCAGGATGCTGCCTGGTATGGAAGGTCTGAGTTACGAGGAGAGATTAGGCAAATTGGGACTGTTTTCCTTAGAAAGACGTAGACTGAGAGGAGATCTAATAGAGGTGTACAAGATTATGAGGGGTATAGATAGAGTAAACAGGGTTAAACTTTTTCCAAGGATGGACTCAAATAGCACGAGGGGTCACGGGTTAGGGTGAGGGGGATAAGGTATAATTTGATTGCTAGAGGGAGTTTTTTCCACACAGAGGGTGGTGGGGGTATGGAATGCGCTGCCAAGTAAAGTAGTGGAGGCAGGCACACTGAAGTTATTTAAGAAATACTTAGATGGGCACATGGACAGAATGGGAATGGAGGGGTATAGAAAACTGATTTAAAATAGGATTCATGAGCCTTAGGAGTCCCTGGGAAGTGTATAAATAGATGATGATATTGATGTATTTGCTTTTATCCTACAAGTGCTTTGGTCCACCTTGTTGTCTAACAAGGGGCATACACACAATGGGTCGTGAGAGGGCTGCTCTTGGATCTTTTTCGATAGTGTCCTAGTGCTTCACATCATTAGTGTACACTTGACCTGGACCATTTGATGGGCAACACGACAGCTCAGTGACTCGCTGTGCTGTGCAGATACATGGATTTGTCTGTGGGAGTTTGCGCATTGTCCCTGTGCTTGCGTGGGTTTTCTCCGGGTGCTCTGGTTTCCTCCCACATCCCAAAAATGTGCTCTTAGGCTAATTGATAGAACAAATTCTCCCTAAATTGTCTGAAATTTGGTTTTTAATCCATAGATCTATAAACATAGACAGGGATCATGGGAAAAGGTGGGAACATCGGGGTGGTGGCGCGGGCTCGTTGGGCCGAAGGGCCTGTTTCTCGTACTGTTTTGTTCTTTGTTCTTGTCCGAAGTTCCAGTTTTTAAGAACCTGTAGAGGCCTATTGGCCACAGTGATCTTAAGTTCTATGACTCCATGATTAATATGGTTAATGGTTACATGGCCCGTGGTGTGGTGAGGGGAGCAAAGAGCTCAGCTGCAGTTTTTCCATGTTAGATATGCGTTAAGTGGAAATTACTGACTGTGTATGCTGCAACTCCGGAGCACAGCTGAGGCTAATACTGTCAGAATGCTTTCTTATTCATCCAAAATGGACTTTAATAGGTCTTGTGTATCTAACTGGAAGGCAAATGG
Organism: Sphyrna mokarran; assembly: GCA_024679065.1. Taxonomy (NCBI): domain Eukaryota; kingdom Metazoa; phylum Chordata; class Chondrichthyes; order Carcharhiniformes; family Carcharhinidae; genus Sphyrna; species Sphyrna mokarran. The sequence continues at coordinate 28,724,683 of JAGIQG010000019.1, forward strand.
AACATTTTATGCAGGTAGGCAAGCCTCTTTCTACAACAATGAACCATTACCAGAAATTGTACATGCCAATAAGTCAGTATTTTAATTATAACTGTAATATTTGGCTTTGAGGATAACTAGATGGAGTCTTGTGCAATGGCAATATGCTGTCAGCAGCATGCTGTTGAATTTTGTAGAAAACAGATGAAAAATGATTTGTACAGCTACTATTACAGCATGAGGCTTCAGACTGTCATGATTTCTTTCAATGCTGTATTACTGTTGAATGTGATGTTGATGGTGGAAACTCATGGTTAATTCCCCCACCCGCCCCCTGTGATGTAACTTATAATTTATATTTACAGTGAGAAACACTTATCTATAGTTTCAGGGGATGAAAGCTATTCTATTAATTTGGGTATTCTTTTGCTAACTAACAACTAAGCACAGGTTTTATAGATGGATTTATGAATCCAGGAGAGAATGGTTTTAAACCGCTCGAAGAATAAATTTTTTGGCTTTTTTAATAAAAATTGCTGCATTGTATTGTATAGAATATAGAAAATTCTTGCAGAACTTACTTTGCTAGAACTGTACACAATGAGAATTTTCAATGTGCAGCAATATCATAAACTTTGTATAATATAGGAGCATTATATGAATTAAAATAATTACTGCAGCATAATCATTTCTACAATAGATAATTGTTTTTTGCGGTACAAGCATCCCACAGTGACAGCAGATGTTAAAAACTAAAGCAAAGTACTGATGTTATTCTGAAGTCTGCTGTATACTAAACAACACATAGAATAGTGCAAGTATTTGTGATTGAAAATATGCTTTCAGGACAGTACCAATGGTCAGAGTATTTTTGCGGATGATTTTTGCCAGAGATTGAAGGAAACATGAAAGTACATGGGAGTTAATATTGATAATTCATTGCTGTTAATGTTTGCATTCCTTGCAAAAGCCAATTTAAAAGACAACCATTTGAAAAATGAATCTTGGATTCCAAGAGCAATTTTTTTTTGTAAAATTTGCCATCGTTACACGCTGATGTTAATCTAATATATATGACTCATTCATAAGTGATAACAGCATGTCCCATTTGAAATGCTGATAGAGTTCCAGAAAATTAAAACAATCTGTTAACAATCACATTAAAACGGAAACAAATGAAAATCAAATCAACATTACACATCCTGAAAACCTGAAACAAAAGACAGCAGAAGGTAGAGATAAACAGCAAATCAGCCAGTAACTGAAATGAAAGCTTAACATTTTGGCTGCAGCCCTTTATCAGTTTTCAGTTCTCGCACCCACTTTCCTCCTCCTTTCTGCCAAACATGCAACCATTCAATTAGTCCATCCAAAATTTAACATGTCTTTGATTCATCCCTTAAACCTTCCTGCCAAAATTATAATAGGCACCACAACAACTAAATTGTCATACACTGACATCCCGCTCAATCAGAAGTCTTCACAGTTAGTCAAGGTTGCTCCAGCTAGTAAATATTGAAACAATGGCACAATCCACTGGCAAAGGCAGACAGAAATTCCAAAAATAAGATTAAAAAAGCATCAATAACAGATAAGAGTTGTAAATGAAGGGTAGGATAAAATTGAACTGTGGGAAAAAATTGAAAATGTTATGAAAGGAATCCCCAAAGCTGAGGTCAGAACAAAAGAAATGAAGTAGTAAAAGAGATGAAGAAAGCCTGAATTAATGGTTAATGAAGGAAAAGGCACGAACAGAAAATTAAAACTGAGTACTGTTGAGGAATGAGAATAAATAGAACTGCAAGAAAGCCTGAGAAATGTTTCCAAATGTTGCAAAGTATTAGGTACTGCAAAGCTTTAGACCATTTCTCATTCTCTCAAGTTTTCAGGTAGTGCTATGCCTGGTATTATCAAGTATGTTTTGAAATACACGGTAAAACCAAAACTCAAACAATGATGTGAAAACATTTTTGCAATTACTGGTACCTAGAACATAGAACATAGAACATTACAGCACAGAACAGGCCCTTCGGCCTTCGATGTTGTGCCAACCAAAATAAAAAGCAATGCCCCTCCAAACTAAACCATTCCCTTCTCTTCCATATACTTATCAATTAACCTCTTAAACGCCACCAAACTTGGCGCATCTACAACACCTCTATCTGTTTTATTAAGGTTCTATTTTCACTTACTATTTTGTTGATTTTAAACGTGTTCAATTTTACTTGCTTGTTTCATTTGTCTGTATTTCCATTTGATATATATTTCTTGATACCTGATATTTTCAATTTTAGAACCTTGATTTTTCCTTGTTATATTTTAATCTATCAACAACTTCAAAAAGAAAACCCTTAAATTTCCCTTTTTTGCAAATAAGGGATAAATAAAGGAAACACATAGGGAAATAACTATCTCATCCAAAGCAAACTCTCTGAATTCGCATTGCCAAAATCAGGTTGAAGATTGTTTCCACTTCTGAAATGTCTTAATAGTACACAACTACAGATAATGGATTGGAGTATAACTGAGAGAGTAGGAGGGAGCTCAAACGGGGAGTTAGAAGGGCAAAAAGGGGGCATGAAATGATTTTGGCAGATAGGGTTAAGGAAAATCCAAAGGCTTTTTACTCCTATGTTAGGAATAAAAGGGTGGTTAGAGGAAAAATCGGACCTCTTAGGGACGTAGGAGGGGAACTGTGCTTAGAGCCCAAGGGAATGGCGGAGATCCTGAATGAATACTTTGCGTTGGTATTCACAAAGGAGAGGGGCTTGTTGACAGCTCCTGTCTCTGAGGGAGCTGTGGACCAGTTGAGGGAAATATCCATACCGAGGGAGGAAGTGTTAGAGCTTCTAGGCAGCATTAAAACTGATAAATCTCCGGGGCCTGATGGCATTTATCCCAGGCTGCTTAGGGAGGTGCGAGGTGAAATTGCTGGGCCTCTGACGCAAATCTTTGTCTCTTCCTTGGACACAGGTGAGGTCCCAGAGCACTGGAGAATAGCTAATGTTGTACCGTTGTTTAAAAAGGGTAGTAGGGATAACCCTGGAAATTATAGGCCGGTGAGTTTGACATCAGTGGTAGGGAAGATGTTAGAGGGGATCCTTAGAGGTAGGATGTATAGGCACTTAGAGCGTTGTGATCTGACTAGGGATATGCAGCATGGATTTGTTAAGGGGAGGTCATGCCTTACAAATCTGGTAGAATTTTGTGAGGAGGTGACGAAAACGGTGGACGAAGGGTAAGCCGTTGATGTTGTCTATATGGATTTTAGTAAGGCATTTGACAGACTCCCTCATGGGAGGTTAGTTGAGAAGGTCAAGGCTAATGGGATACAAGGACAGGTTGCTAGATGGATAAGTAACTGGCTTGGTAATAGTAGACAGAGAGTAATAGTGGAAGGGTGTTTTTCTAGCTGGAGGTCGGTCACTAGTGGCGTGCCGCAGGGCTCGGTACTGGGACCTCTTCTATTTGTAATATATATAAATGACTTGGAAGAGGGAGTAAGTGGAGTGATCAGCAAGTTTGCAGATACAAAGATGGCTGGACTTGCGGATAGTGAGAGCATTGTCAGGCGATGCAGCAGGACATAGGCTGGTAGCTTGTGCAGACAGATGGCAGATGGAATTCAATCCTGATAAATGTGAGGTGATGCATTTCAGGAGAAAGAATGTAGCGGGGAGGTATATGATAAAGAGTAGACATATTAAGAGTATAGAAACGCAAAGGGACCTGGGGGTGCAGGTGAACAAGTCTCTGAAGGTGGCAGAACAAGTGGAGAAGGTAATGAAGAAAGCATATAGTATGCTAGCCTTTATAGGAAGGGGTATAGAGTACAAGAGCTGGCCTTTAATGTTGCAGTTGTATAAAACGCTGGTTAGATCTCATTTGGAATACTGCATCCAGTTCTGGTCGCCTTACTAGTGGAAGGACGTGGAGACTCTGGAGAGAGTGCAGAGGAGGTTTACCAGGATGCTGCCTGGTATGGAAGGTCTGAGTTACGAGGAGAGATTAGGCAAATTGGGACTGTTTTCCTTAGAAAGACGTAGACTTAGAGGAGATCTGATAGAGGTGTACAAGATTTTGAAGGGGATAGATAGAGTAAATAGGGTTAAGCTTTTTCCTAGGATGGACTCAAATAGCACGAGGGGTCATGGGCTTAGGGTGAGGGGGTTAAGGTATAATTTGGATGCTAGAGGGAGTTTTTTCACACAGAGGGTGGTGGGGGTATGGAATGCACTGCCAAATAAAGTGGTGGAGGCAGGTACTCTGGAGATATTTAAGAAATACTTAGCTGGGCACATGAACAGAATGGGAATGGAGGGGTATAGAAAACTGATTTAAAATAGGGATCATGAGCCTTTGGAGTCCCTGGGAAGTGTGTAAATAGATGATGATATTGATGTACTTGTTTTTATCCTACAGGTGCTTTGGTCCACCTTGTTGTCTAATGAGGGGCATACACGCGATGGGTCGTGAGAGGGCTGCTCTTGGATTTTTTTTGAGAGTATCCTAGTGCTTCACGTCGTTAGTGTAGGCTTGACCTGGACCATTTGATGGGCAACACGACAGCTCAGTGACTATCGCTGTGCTGTGCAGATACATGGATTTGGGCCTGTGTCTGTGGGAGTTTGCGCATTCTCCCCGTGCTTGCGTGGGTTTTCTCCTGGTGCTCTGGTTTCTTCCCACATCCCAAAGATTTGCTTTTAGGCTAATTGGCAGAACAAATTCTCCCTAAATTGTCTCAAATTTGGTTTTTAATCCATAGATCTATAAACATAGACAGGGATCGCGGGTAGAGGTGGGAACATTGGGGTGGAGGCGCGGGCTCGTTGGGCCGAAGGGCCTGTTTCTCGTACTGTTTTGTTCTTTGTTCTTGTCTGAAGTTCCAGTTTTTAAGAGTCTGTAGAGGCCTATCGGCCACAGTGATCTTAAGTTCTATGACTCCATGATTAATATGGTTCATGCATGGTGTAACAATCCTATTGCAAATTGGGATGCAAGAAGGTGAGATTATACTTGACTCACCTCCAGAGTAATACGTACAGAGCATGAGAGGAGAGACAAAAATTCTACTACTGACTTCTACAGTTTTGTCTTATGGTACACACTCTGTTTTACATGACAGTGTCTGCACTTTGTTTGAAAGAAGTCAAAGATCTTATTATCTATTGTTATATGTATCCTAAGTGTTTCTTAGTGATAAGAACTAACAATGTGCAATTGTATTTGATTACCTATCTTCTTCCATCCCTTTCGTTTCTAATGTGTCAGGGTAAAAATGAAGAGCACTATTCACCACAACACCAACTCAATTTGCATCAATCAACAGGCCACATACACACACTTTACATCCATTACCTAGGAACATAGGTAAAAGTAGTAAAGGATGAAGCAGTGTAAACTGGCAGTGAAGAATTAGTGAAGATGTAGCTGGTAAGGCATTGGAGAGATGGAATAGACTGCTTAATGGCCTCAAATGTTATCGTACAATTACATACTTCAGAAAGAATACTTTCCAACAAATGAACCATGTTGAACAAAAACATTGCAGTGATAAACCAACAGTAATATTTGCTGTAACATAGCACATGGATGAATTACAGCTTCTCTCTTAAATACTGCCACTTAGTATAATTTGATGTACTGAATTCAAACGTAGTTTGGGTCACTCTCAACTTGCTTAGTCAAGTTGGCATGATTATAAGAAATGGCCTGCAGAATGTATTGGGCACAGGGCAACCGAGTGATAATAATGTTGATAATTTTAGGCTGCTACATAATAATGGTTGCAGGTTTTGTCTTTGAAAGCTTTCTCTTTCTGAATTTGATAGTTTCTTTTTCCACAAAAGGTGTTATTCCACCCTAGAATTATTAATCTTTGTTTTTACAATGTTAGTAACCATTTTGTTTTTAACAAAAGGAAAGGAATACATGCACAAGCATTATGCAGAGGCACACAGATCATAGTCTTCACAACAAGGAAGCATTACAACATATGCACTCAAAGTTCATAAGGATTCAGTCATTAAATAAAATTATGTAAGTTTTAATATATCCTGCAGTTGGTCATTCTTCTGTTGCGCAGGAAAAGAAACATTTTTTCAAAAGTAAGCCAAACTGAATGTATGCAATTATTTGTCAAATTCAAACAAGGAAAGCAATTCGTAATGAATAGTAGAAAATGCTGGTAGCACTTTGCATGTCTGTGTAGGAAATTCTTTTAAGTGGCCATTTAAAGACTGAATCTTTTCATTAAATATTTCATTTCACAAAGGCAAAAAAGTTTATTCGGTTCAGTGAAACTCTTCAATTAAACTCACAAAATTAACATTACAAATTAACAATATTCAGACAAACATACAATTAGGACAAGACAAATCTCATTTTGACCAAAATGGGCGAGTAATGGATCTACTACACAGCTAATGCACAAGCAGGTTTTTACAAAAGATCTCAGACTTAATGTCAAAGAACAGAATTGGTTCTAGTTTTTGTTATCAGATTATACAGCCCAGTACTTAATTAAAAGCAATTTCATTAATTCGCTGTTCTGTCAATCTAACAATGACATGTCCTTAATCGATCATATTTTGACATCTTCAAATATTGATCTGTCATTCGTCTGTCTGTTTTAAGCAAGTTCTTGCCCAAAAATGGCTTCTTATGATTTAGTGTTTCTCTAACCAATTTAAACCTGTTCTATTGAAGATATCTTTATCTATTGGATTTATTTCCCTGGCTTATATATACATAGGTACTTTGTAATTATTTGTCTCTGACTTGTGCTGATGTCTTTCACGAATACATCTTTCATTTTAATGGCATGTTAGAAACATTTCTTAGAGACATTATTAAGATGTTAATTCCATATTTTGTATTATTCTCAAACCATATATTAAAACTTTAGCTGCTAATTATCCTCATGTTGGGTATTTAGAACTAATCAGAATTCTCAACTATAATATCAGACAGCATCATCAGTGCCAGTTATCAATCAGTTTGATTAATTCCATGTGATATCATGGAACAGCTGAAAGCACTGGATACCACTGAAGCTATGGGACATAACATCTCAGCTGTGATACTGATGTATTCCAGAATTAGCCATATGGTTAGTCTAGTTGTTCTACTTTAGCTACGACACTGATATCCACCAGTGCATGGGGGCAGCAAAGTGTACTGTCGATAGGGTACACTCCAGCAACTCACCAATTTCCCTTTGACAACATCTACAAAATACACAAACTGCCACATGGAAAATCAAGAGCAATAGATGTTTGGGAAAGACTCCATCTGCAAGTCTCTCTCCAAATCATGCACCATCCTGATTTGGAATTATATCAAAGTTTCTTCATTGATTGGGGTCAAAATCCTAAAAATGCCACTCTCAGAATACTCTTAGTGTATGTACATACATGGAGTACAACGATTTAAGGATAATTGGGGATGAGCAATAAATGCTGACCTTGCCTGTGACGCTGTCATCCGAAAGACAAATTTTAAAAGGATAATGATAACCAATTATGCTGAAATAATGATGCTGTCATGTGAGACAAGATAATTTATACGATAATTTCAGTACAATTTACAATCACCATGCCCCTTTATTCAGACATTGTCTGTGGTATCAGCCTGGTGTACCACTGCAAACGCTCCAAAAAATGTGTAGCTTAACGTGAATTAGCCATGACAAATGCATGGGGTTACAAGGATAAGGGGTGGGTATGGGCCTAGGTAAAATGTCCTTCCAGAAAGTTGGTGAAGACTAATGGGCTGACTGGCCTCCTCCTGCACTGTACTATGAATTCTGTGAATATGATTTTATGAAAGGTAAATTGTGTTGAACCAATTTATTGGAGTTCTTTGAAGAAGTCATGTGAGAGAGGAAAGTAGATTGTGAAGATGTAAGGAGGGTACAATGGAACATCGACAGATTGAGTGAGAGGATAAATGGGAACCAGTAGGTTTGGAAAGCATTTGATCAGGTGCCATATCAAAGGTTATTACATAAAATAAAAGTTTATGGTGCAGGGAGAAACATATTGGCATGGATTGAAGATTGGCTAGTTAAAAGGAAACAAGGGAAGTATAAATGGGTCTTTTTCTGATTGGCAGCATGTGATGAGTGGTGTGCCACAGGGATCACTGTCTTGGCCTCAACTTCTTATGTAATTCATACAAATTATTGGCTGAAGTGACAGAAGATATGGTTGCTAAATTTTCTGACAACACAGAGATAGGGAGGAAAGTAGATTGTGAAGGAGATGTAAGGAGGCTACAATGGAACATTGACAGAGCAAATGAGGGATAAAAACGTGGCAAATGACGTATAATGTGGGCAAATGTGAACTTGTACATTTTAGCAGGAAGAATAAATAAGAAGCTTATTTATATAGTGAGAGGCAATAGAAGAATCTGAGTGTCCTAGTGTATGAATCACACAACATTAGTATACAGGTACAGCATGTAATTAGGAATGCTAATAGAATGTGATAATTTATTGCAAAGGGAATTGATTACCAAAGTAGGGAGATTATTCTTCAGTTATACACAGCATTAGTGAGGTCACATCTGGAGCATTGTTTTCATTTGTAAGGAAATATGTAAATGTGTTAGAAGTAGTTCAGCAAAGATTTACTCAACTAATATCAGGAATGGACAAGTTGGCTAATGAAGACAGATTGGATAGAATAGATTTGTACACACTAGAAAGACGCGATGAGTTGATCAAAACCTTTGAGATCTTTAGGAGTATTAACAAGGATGGACGTGGAGATGTTTCCTCCTGTGGGACAATCTGGAGGCAAGGGTCATTGTTTAAAAATGAGTTGCTTATTTAAGACAAACCAGTATTGGACTGGGGTGGACAAAATAAGAGATCACACAACACCAGGTTATAGTCAAACAAGTTTATTTGAAATCTCAAGTTTTCAGAGCGCTGCTATGGAGCAAGGAGCAGGGCTCCAAAAGCTTGAGATTTGAAATAAACCTGATGGATTGTAACCTGGCATTATGTGACCTCTCATTTAAAATGTAGAAGTGCTGGCATTGGACTGGGGTGAACACAGTAAGAAGTCTGACAACACCAGGTTTAAGTCCAACCGATTTATTTGATAGTAAACTCACACGAGCTTTCAAGGCTCTGCTCTTTGTCAGGTGACATTTAAGACAGAGAAGAGATTTTTTTTGTCTGAGTGTCGCTGGTTTCCAGAACTCTAAGAAGGTAGTTGAAGCAGAGTCTTTGAATATTCTTAAGGTTGAACTGGAAAGATTCCTGATTAACAAGGAGGTGAACAGTTATTGGGGGTGGGCAGGAATGTGAGGTTGGAATTACAATCAGAACAGCTATGAGCTTATTGAATGACAAAGCAGAGTCGATCGGTCAAGTGGTCCATTCTTGTACTTAATTTGTATGCTTGGGTGTTGTCACATGCAGAACAATAAAAGTTGAGACCAATTTAATATCTATTAATATAGTTAGAATCTAGTTTGATCAGACTGGCTGTGACATCCATCATTATGAAATGCTTCGAGACACTATTACAGCACAAATCAATTCCAGCCTTCTGGACTACCTGGATCCACTATTGTTTGCCTACTGCAGCACCAGGCCCACAGCAGACGCCATCTCTCTGGCCCTGCAGTCAACCCTGAAACCCCTGGATAACAATGACACCTTATGTCAGACTTCTATTTATTGACTTTGCACCTAATTTTTATCATTTTCATTCTAAGTTCTGGATCTGGGCACAGTTCAGATCCAACTTGGAAATCTGCTTTCAGGTGCCCCCATATGTACTTAGGCTGAAAAAAAAATCACCCGTCTGAATTGCACCATGGGCAGGGTTTAGTGCGCCTGAAACAGTCGGAGCTCTGAACTGCGCATACGCAGCGAGGAAAAAACTTGAAAATCACACTGCTGTCACATCGTTCCCAGGCCACAAAGAGCGGATAAAGCAGCCTAAGAACAATGACCCCCACAGATATTGTCCCAACACACAACGTAATTTTCCCCCTTATCCAGTGGCTACCCAGACCAATCATGACTCCCTGTCTACCCCCCCCCCCGGCCACCGATCACCCGCAGAGTGGCAGCAGAGCCCCCCTTCCTGCTGAGACGCATCTGCATCTGGCCTCCCAGTATATTTCACATACTCACAGCTGAGTACTTTGACAGTTTCACTAATTAAGTATATGTGTACTATTATAGCTGTGCAATCCCTTCTCTCTGCTGCCTGTACTTGCAAAATCCACTGAGGTACATATCCAGGCCTTTATTGAAGTTGTGCAATGAAATGTATGCAAACAACTTTGCATTGTGTTTAGCAATAGCCAAGTTGCAGTAAATTCTAAGAGTAGCATTTCCAAGTTCAGAAGATAATTTGGGAAATCGTAATAAGATAATTTCTGCTTCTTCTGAACTTGCTGGCAGAGGGGAAAAAACATGGCAGGTGAAATATAATCTAAGTAGCATTTATGTCAGGAATGATCAGAATTAGAAATGTGATGGGATAGAATTAACTCCCTCTCCCACCCCAGGGAATGATTGCACCCTCCATCTCACCTCCACCAATCTGAGTCAGAGAGCCGTTGGAAGCTCTGAACTTACCTCTTCAGAAACTGGAGCACCTGAAACAGTCCTTTTGCTGAGCATGTCTGTTTTGCACCGAATCTGGACACGTGAATGCGATGGTAGAAGAGGAATGCTGATAAAGTTGGGTGGGCAGTTCATTAATTCAATTTAAGTGCATGCAAACACATTTAAATCATCATTGTGTCAGATCGTGGCCATTCCTAAGCCTTGGTAAAATGGGCATCTGTGCAGACGCGGGCGCAGATTGCATTAATGGCCTCACACCCGACTTTACCAAATTAAGCCCTACAGCTCAGTTTTCAACACCATTATTCCTGTAAAACTCATCACAAAATCCCATGGTCTGGGCCTCTGGATCCTGAGCTTCCTAGCTCGCAGACCACAATCAGTAAGGATAGGCAACAATACCTCCTCCACAGTCATCCTCAACACGGGTGCCCCACAAGATTGTGTTCTCAGCCCTCTTTTTATTCATCATACACCTATGACTGTGTGTGGCCAAATTCCCCTCCAATTTGATTTTCAAGTTTGTTGATCACGCCACTATGGTGGGTCGGATCTCAAACAATGACGAGACAGATTATAGGAATGAGATAGAGAATCTGGTGAACTGGTGTGGTGACAATAATATCTCCCACAAAGTCAACAAAACGAAGGAGATTGTCACCAACTTCAGGTAGCATAAATGTGAACATGCCCCTGTATGCATCAATGAGGACAAAGTCAAAAACTTTGAGAGCTTCAAGTTTTAGGTGTCCAGATCACCAGCAATCTGTTCTGGACCCCCCCATGCTGACATCGGAGTTAAGAAAGATCACCAATACCTCTATTTTCTCTAAAGACTAAGGAAATTTGGCATGTCAGCTATGATGCTCACCAATCTTTACATATACACCATAGAAAGCATTCTTTCTGGTTGTCTCACAGCTTAGTGTGGCTCCTGCTCTGCCCAAGACCACAAGAAATTATAAAAGTTTGTGAATGCAGCCCAATCCGTCACACAAATCAGCCCCGCTATGCTTCCCGCTGTCTTGGCAAAGTAGCCAGCATAATTAAGGACCCATCCCAGACATTGTCTCTTTCACCTTCTCCCGTCAGGAAAAAGATACAAAAGTCTGAGGTCACGTAGCAACTAACTCGAGAACAGTTTCTTCCCTGCTGCCATCAAACCTTGGAACAGACTTATCTTACATTAAGTTGATCCTTCTCTATACCCTAGCTCTGACTTTAACAGTATCCCTGAAAGTAGGCAGTCAAGTCGATAAGATTGTTAAGAAGGCATACGGAGTCTTAGCTTTTATTGGTAGGGGGATTGAATTTCGGAGCCGCAACGTCATGTTGCAACTGTACAAAACTCTAGTGCGGCCGCACTTGGAGTATTGTGTGCAGTTCTGGTCCCCACATTATAAGAAAGATGTGGAGGCATTGGAGAGGGTACAGAGGAGGTTTACCAGGATGTTGCCTGGTATGGAGGGCAGGTCTTATGAGGAGAGGCTGAGGGATTTGAGGTTGTTTTCGTTAGAAAGGAGGCGGCTAAGAGGAGACCTTATTGAAACATATAAGATGATTAGAGGTTTAGATAGGGTGGACAGTGATAGCCTTTTTCCTAGGATGGAGAAAGCTAGCACGAGGGGACACAGCTTCAAATTAAGGGGTGATAGTTATAGGACGGATATCAGTTTGAAATGCATGCTGGTTAGGTGCATTGGCCATGCTAAGTTCTCCCTCATTGTACCAGAACAAGTTCTGGAGTGTGGCAACAATGGGATTTTCACAGTAACTTTATTGCAATGTTAATGTAAGCCTACCTATTACCTAAATAAGTAAATATTGCTTGACACCATTTCAAATGAAGGCAGGGCCCACAGTATCATTACTACTATTCACCCCAAACCAACATCACTATAAAAGATTATCTGTTGCTGTATTTGCGACCTTGCTATTCACAAATTTGCTATTTCGTGTATTGCTACAGTGGTTCATTTTTAAATTTTATTAGCTATAAAGTGTTTAGTGATGCTCTCTGGTAATGAACAATCACAAGATAGGTCTTTCATTCTTAATAGCAGTAATTGAGATTCTTGATACATTTTACAGAGTGGGGTGAATGCAAAATAATTTGGTGCACTGGGACAAATAAAATTAAAATTATTTTATTTTAGGTTCTTTACCCAGAGGGTGGTTAGGGAGTGGAATGCCCTGCCTGCGGCAGTTGTAGATGCGCCAAGTTTGGTGGCGTTTAAGAGGTTAGTTGATAAGTTTATGGAAGAGAAGGGAATGGTTTAGTTTGGAGGGTCATTGCTTTTTTTTTTCATAATTGGTCGGCGCAACATCGAAGGCCGAAGGGCCTGTTCTGCGCTGTAATGTTCTATGTATGTTCTCCACTCTTTTATTCCCTTCTCTAGGAAAAGTATACTTTGTATAGCACACAAGAAACAATACTTTTCACTGTATGCTAATACATGTGACAATAATAAATCAAATCAAAACCAACTGATTAAGTTGTTGAAAGCATAGAAATATAAGAACATAACAAATCCATCAGTGTTCATAGCTTCACTGTGCTAGGTATGACAATATTCTAAACTCTGTTAAAATACAGAAGATGTCGCATTTCCTTTTAATTTGCACTGTATAAGTAGTATAATAATCCTGTCTAGACAATAAATCATGCCCTACCTGATGATGTACACTTAGGTGTTGCTTCTGTTAATGGGTAACTGATTAGGAATGAATTTTAGATCATTAACTACTTTGATGCTCTTCAGTGGTTAGCACTGCTGCCTCACAGCATCAGGGATCCAAGTTCAATTCCCAGCTTGGGTCACTGTTTATGCAGAGTCTGCAATTTCTCCCCGTGTCTGCGTGGGTTTCCTGTGGATGCTCCAATCTCCTCCCACAATCCGAAAGACGTGCTGGTTAGGTGCATTGGCCGTGTAAGTTCTCCCTCAGTGTATCTGAACAGGTGCCAGAGTGTGGCAATTATGGGACTTTCTCATTTTATATAAACCTACTTGTGACTAATAAATTAATTTTAATTTTATTTGTCCCGGTGCACCAAATTATTTTGCATTCACCCCACTCTGTAAAATGTATCAAGAATCTCAATTACAACTATTAAGAATGAAAGACCTGTCTTGTGATTGTTCATTCCCAGAGAGCATCACTAAACACTTTATAGCTAATAAAATTTAAAAATGAACCACTGTAACAATATACGAAATAGCAAATTTGTGAATAGCAAGGTCGCAAATACAGCAACAGATAATCTTTTATAGTGATGTTGGTTTGGGGTGAATAGTAGTAATGATACTGTGGGCCCTGCCTTCATTTGAAATGGTGTCAAGCAATATTTACTTATTAAGGTAATAGGTAGGCTTACATTAACATTGCAATGAAGTTACTGTGAAAATCCCATTGTTGCCACACTCCAGAACCTGTTCTGGTACGATGAGGGAGAACTTAGCATGGCCAATGCACCTAACCAGCATGCATTTCAAACTCTGGGAGGAAACTGGGGACCTAGAGGAAACCCACCCAGACATGGGGACAACACGCCACACAGACTGTGTCCCAAGCCTGGAATTGTACCCTGTGAGGCAGCAGTGCTAACCACTGTCCTGCCAATGACCTTGGTTTAACCTCATCTAAGAGAATGTACCTTAATATTGTACTGGATTACCAGCCTAGGTTTTGTGCTTAAGTCTTACTAAGACTTGAACCCTCAACTAAGAAACAAGAGTGGTATCACTGAACCACAACTGAAACCTAAATATGATGTTGAATACAAACATTTTTACAATATTCCAAATCTATGTGTAAAATCTTCATGAATTATTTTTTATTTTTCTTTATTCATTCAGGGGATGTGGGCTTCACTCACTAGGCCAGCATTTCAGCTTATTTCTAATTGCCCTTGACAAGGCTTTCCTCAAACTGTTGCAGTCCATGTGGTCTAGGTATATCCATCATGTTGTTAGAGAGAAAGAGAATTCCAGGATTTTGACCCAGTGACAGTGAAGGAACGGAGAAATATTTCCAAATCAGGATGGTGAGTGCCCTGAAAGAAAACTTCTATTGGAGATGTTTTTGTCCTTCTGGATGGTAATGGTCGTGGTTTTGGAAGGTGTTCTTGAAGGGAACCCTGTTGAGTTCCTGCAGTGCATCTTGTAGGTGGTATGTAGCTACTGTGCATCAATGGTAGAGGGCATGCCAGCCAAGCACTGCTGTATCCTGGATGGTGTCAAGCTTCATAAGTGTTGTTGGAATTGCATTTATCCAGGCAAAGGAAGAGTATTCCATCAAGTAAGTTTGAGCCTGTCAATTGCAGTCCAGTAAAGGAAATGCAAGTCCTGCTTCATGAACTCCCTTTATTTTCTGATTCAATTTCACATACACATCTCCAATATCCAGTACCACTTGTAATCTCTTTATATATCCTAGTGAATTCTAATAAATTATTTAACATTTAATTTAGCACTTAAGTGAAAGCTAACTATTAACACGTTCCTAACAAAGTATTCCATCACATTCTTGATTTGTGCCTTGGAAATTGTGAACAGGTGTTAGAGAGTTTGGAGGTGATTTACTTGCCAGAGGATTACAAGCTTCTGATGTTCTCTTGTTGCCACAGTATTCATATGGCTAGTTCAGTTTCTGGTCATTGTTAGCCCTGGGATGTTGATCATGGGGCCTTTAGCAAAAGCAATTCCATTGAATATTAAGGGGTGATGTTCAAATTCTCTTTTGATGGTGATGGTCATTTCCAGGCAGTTGAGTGGTCTGTTTGTTACTTGCCACTTGTCAACCCAAGGTTGGATATTGTCCGAATCTTGCTGCATTTAGAGATGGATTGCTGCAGTGTTTGAGTCTGGAACTCGCTGCCGGGGGCAGTAGTGGAAGCAGATACGATAAACTTCTAAGAGGCATCTTGACAAATACATGAATAGGATGGGAATAGAGGTAAAAGGTCTCCGGAAACATGGGGGGTTTCAATTCAGTTGGGCAATATGGTCCGTGCTTGGTTGGAGGGCAGAAGGGCCTGTTCCTGTCCGTAATTTTCTTTGTTTTTTGATTCACAAATGATGCTGAACATTGTGCAATCATCAGCGAACATCCCACTTCTGATTTACAAGAGAACGAAAGACATTAAGGTAGCAACTGAAGATGGTCGGGGTGATTGATAGTTGATTAAACCACATTTAGGTTACCATGCTGTGATGTTGGTGTACCTTTAAGAGTTTTTTTTTTAATTCATGTTCACAGCCTTAGGTAATATCATTGTTGGGAGGAGAAAAAGAATTGGTCAGATGACTAGGATTTATTTTCATTTTCAGTTTGGAGCTGCAGGTTTAAATTTTTAGTTTTAGAAGGGACAGCAATCTAAAAAGAAGTGTTTTCCCTCTCTCCCTATTCTCTTGTTTTCCTGAATTCTCTTGTTTTCCTGAAGAGTGAAAATCTGTTGTTGTTATAGCTGGACCAGAGCCTCTCTGGTACTTTGGGAAGCTGCCTTATCTTCAAACTCTTTGGAGTGAATCTAGAAAACTTCAGACTTCATCCAAAGGTCCCAAGTCCATTAGTTTATGCTGTGTTAAACCTGTAAACAGGGTCTTTGTCTGAGGGATCAGTTTCATTGGAACATACCAGATCTATTTGTTAAGCGTTGTACATTATAGTGGTTGTTTTGTTTCTTGTTGTAATTGAAAGATGTTCTTGCTAATTTTCTTACCATACATGTTAACTGTTTTCTAAAATAAACTTTATTTGATTAAAAACTCCCTAGTGGATCTTTTGAACCATACCTGAAGTGGAACATATCATGCTTATCCCAGTCAAATTCAAGATGCAAAACTTATTCAGCTGAGCTTCATAAACCCTTTGGAGTTTCTGACTTGAACCTAACGATGCATAGTTTTGTGTACCCCATTTTGGAATGAATATTAAGGCTACAGATAGCATAAAGTATACCTTCACGGTCTAATTTAAAATGTTGGAATTCGAAGTTTGCAACTAAAATTTGATTGTCGCCCTGTGAACCTGTTTAAATTTAAATTGTCATCGATGAGGATCTCAACTCCATTAATCATTTTGAGGCTGGATGCGGTATGTCTGAAGATGACTAATCAGGCCATTTTGGGCACAGAATGTCCTGGCACATATTGGACAAACTTATGCAGGCACTGTGTTGCACTAGTGGCTGTGGACTTGCGCAGCTCACAATTAAGTTGTGCTTCAACAATGCACCTTGCTTCGTAAGCTTGACAACCCTTGTGGATGAGGCAGTGCCAGGTAGGAAGATTTTGTGCCAGCGTTTCCCAGGTGGTCATGTCTATGTCAGGCGACTTCAGGGAGGCCTTGAGTGTGTCTTTGTAATTTTTCTTCTGCCCTCCATGTGAGTGTCTTCTTGCAGAGAGTTCCCAAAAAGAAGCTGGTTGGGTATGTGTTCAGCTGGCATATGGATGACGTGACCAGCCCACTACGTCTGCACTCTCATCAGCAGTGTGTGGACTGATAGTATACTTGTTCTAGAGAGAACTTCAGTGTCTGGTACTTTGTCTTGCCATCTAATGCGTAATATTCTGCGAAGACAAGTCATATGGAAATGATTGAGCTGTCTTGCATGCCTTCGATACACAGTCCATGTTTCACAGACATACAGGAAGGTAATGAGTAACAGAGCACCATAGACCTTCAGTTTTGTTACTGGACTGATTCCTTGACATTCCCATACAGTGGAGCACAACCTACTGAAAGCAGAACTTGCCTTTGCTATTCTGCAGTTAACTTCTGTATCAATAGTCACTGCTAGGGAGAGGGATCTGCCAAGGTAAGTTAACTATCCACTGCCTGTAGTTTCTTCCCTTTGGTTGTGATTATGGGTTCTGTGTACGGCACATAAGGAGCAGGCTAATGTATGACTTTAGTCTTTTTAATGTTGATGGTGAGTCCAAAGTTGTCACAAACTGTGGAAAATTTGACCATACTGACTTGCATCTCTGGCCCTGAGCCGGTATGCAGGGCACAGTCGTCGGCAAAGAGGTAGCCTCTCAGAACAATCTCCTTCACTTTGGTAATAGGTTGAAGTCTCCTCAGGTTGAAGGCTTCCCATCCACTCTGTACTTGAGGCTGATTCCAGCAACACTGTCCTGGAAGGCATCATTCAGCATGGTAGTGAACATGCTGAACAGTGTGAGTGCAAGCACATAGCCCTGTTTGATGCTATTGCTCCTCATGTGCTGTACACAGAACCATAATCACAATCAAAGGGCAGAAACTACAGGCAGTGGATAGTTCACTTATCTTGGCAGATCCCTTTCCCAAGCAGTGACTATTGATACAGAAGTTAACTGCGGAATAGCAAAGGCAAGTTCTGCTTTCAGTAGATTGCGCTCCACTGTATGGAAATGTCAAGGAATCAGTCCAGCAACAAAACTGAATATCTATGGTGCTGTGGTACTCACTATCCTCCTGTATGCCTGTGAAATGTGGGCTGTGTATCGAAGGCATGCAAGACAGCTCAATCATTTCCACATGACCTGTCTTCACGGAATATTATGCATCAGATGGCAAGACAAAGTACCAGACACTGAAGCTCTCTCTAGAACAAGTCTACTATCAGTCCTCACATTGCTGATGAAAGCACAGACCTAGTGGGCAGGTTATGTCATCCATACGCCAAATGAGCAGATACTCAAGCAGCTTCTTTTTGGGAACTCTGCTGGAAGACGCTCACATGGAGGGCAAAAGAAACATTACAAAGACACGCTCAAGGCCGTCCTGAAGTCGCCTGACATAGAAATGACCATCTGGGAAACGCAAGCACAGAGGATTCTCTGCCATCCAGTACTCTGGCCATCATGCCATCATGGAACTGGTGTACCATCTGAATGAATTTGGCAGTCAGACTTTGACATGATCCTCCACAGGCCTTGTTAGCTGACAGTGTCGAAGGCTTTTGTGAGGTCAACAAAGGTTGTGTAAAGCTCGCAATTTTTGCTCCTGACACTTCTCCTGAAGTTGGCGTGCAGCAAAAATCATGTCAGTAGTCCCGCAGTGTAACTCTGGAAGCAGACCCAGCTTCAAATGAGTGACCAGGTGATTTAGCAGGACTTTTGCAAGGGCTTTTTCTGTGATGGAGAGCAGCGACAATCCTTGATGGTTGTCGCATACTTGCCAATTGCCCTTCCTCTTGGAGGAAGCAAGTATGTTGGAAGCATCTTTAAATTCCTGAGGGATGGATCTTTGCTTTCAAAAGGATTGGAACAAATCGGTGAGCTTTTCAATAAGTAGAGGACCAACAGCTTTGTAAATCTCTGCACAAATGCCATCTGCCCCTGGGGCTTTGCCACTGGAAGCTGGCTAACAGTTTACATGACCAGCTACCATCCATGGCGCTATTGATATTGACCGGGGGAATCCTGTCTATTGCCTTATCATTACTAGATGATGGTCGGTTGAGGGCAGCTTCAAAGTGATTAGCCCATCTCTGCAGGATCTGTGCCCTCTCTGTGATGAGAGTTGTACCATCTGTACTCAGGAGGGGAGAACTCCTGCAAGATTGAGGTCCATAGAAAGTGTTGAGAGCTTCATAGAACTGTTTCAAATCATTTCTGTCAGCATATCCCTGTATTTCATCTGCCTTGGCACTCAGCCAAGTATTCTGCATTTTACACAGTTTATTCTGAACCGTCCTGCGACATTGGTAAAAGCATTTTTCTTGGCAGCTGATGATGGGTCATTCTGACAGGCCCAATGAAGACCGTACTTTTCAACAAGTAGAGCCTGTATCTCCTCCTCATTCTCGTCAAACCAATCATGCTGCTTGCAGATAGAGGGCCTGAGCATCTTCAGTGCAGATGAATGGACAGCCTCCCTGAAGCATTCCCAGTTGTCCTCAGCACTGCTTGCGAGGCTTAGGTCAGCAAGCTTGATTTCTAAGTCTTCAGCCAGAGCTGAAGATATGCTGATGTTGTTTAGCTTGGCCTTATTGATTCTTTTCATAACCTTGTTTCCTTGGATCTTGCCCTTGGATCTGATGTGGACCCTCATTTTGGAGAAAATGAACCTGTGATCTGTACAGCACATGGCCTTGGTCACTCTGACATCCTGCCCGCCTTTTCTCCTCACATCCTGCCCGCCTTTTCTCCTCACATCCTGCCTGCCTTTTCTCCTCACATCCTGCCCGCCTTTTCTCCTCACATCCTGCCCGCCTTTTCTCCTCACATCCTGCCCGCCTTTTCTCCTCACATCCTGCCCGCCTTTTCTCCTCACATCCTGCCCGCCTTTTCTCCTCACATCCTGCCCGCCTTTTCTCCTCACATCCTGCCGGCCTTTTCTCCTCACATCCTGCCCGCCTTTTCTCCTCACATCCTGCCCGCCTTTTCTCCTCAATCCTGCCGCCTTTTCTCCTCACATCCTGCCCGCCTTTTCTCCTCACATCCTGCCCGCCTTTTCTCCTCACATCCTGCCCGCCTTTTCTCCTCACATCCTGCCCGCCTTTTCCTCACATCCTGCCCGCCTTTTTCCTCACATCCTGCCCGCCTTTTCTCCTCACATCCTGCCCGCCTTTTCTCCTCACATCCTGCCCGCCTTTTCTCCTCACATCCTGCCCGCCTTTTCTCCTCACATCCTGCCCGCCTTTTCTCCTCACATCCTGCCCGCCTTTTCTCCTCACATCCTGCCCGCCTTTTCTCCTCACATGATATAGTCGATAAGATGCCGATGTTTAGAGCGAGGGTGCATCCAGGAGATCTTGTTATAGATAGGCACACTGAAGGTTATGTTGGTGATAGGAGGCCGTGTGCTGCACAGGTCTTCATTAAGAGTAGACTGTTATTGTTGCACTTGCCCACTCCACGCCTCTCAATGATTCCATGTCTGCCAGATTGCAGAGTCACACCCTACTCTTGCATTGAAATCAAGATCAATTTGTCGGTACAGCTCACTGCTGATAGTAAGGTGTCTCGTTCTTCGTAGAACTTGTCTTTCATTTCGTCCAGGTTGTTCATTATAGAGGCATAAGTGCTGATCAGGGTGGCTTGATTTCTATTCTGTAGCAGATGCTATAATGTCATAAGCCGGTCATTCACACCCTTGGATAGATAGCAAGTTTCCAAACAAGGTGACTCCTGCTGGCGAATCCAATCCCAGCATCACAACACTCATCACTGCCATAACCACTCCAGAAAAAAATATATCCACCTCCAGTTTCGTCAATTGACCTACCTTGACAAGACAAGTTTCACTCAGGGCTGCAATGTCAATGTTGTATCTTGCAAGCTGGCAACTAAGGCCGTTCTTCTCTCTGGTCTGTCTGTGTAAAGTTGTCCAAAAGTGTACACACATTCCAAGTGCCAATTGTGAGCAGTGTCACCTTGTGTTTTATTTTGTTTGTTTGACCGCAAGATGGGATCCCTGCCAGCCCCGGTAAACTGGCCAAGGTGCAGCAAAGCAGGAAATGTTTAGGGCACTATTTTTAGCCCCTTCCTTATTCTACAGAGATGAGCAGTGCGTTCCTGAAGAGGACTACTTAGTTGCTTAGCAAAAAACGATCATTAGACTTGAACCGCCTGTGTGCAGGTCCATGACTGCAGATCCCACTGTATCTGCACCTGCTGCTTCGTCGCTCGCCCATCACCACAGGACTTCAAAGGATGAACAGGACAATGATGATGATGATGGTGTCGAGCGCTTGATTTGGATTAAAGTGAGGGAGAGTTGCACAGCGTCAGCCTTACTCTCTCTTCCAAATTCCCATCTGAATCCAGTGGCAAAACAAGAATGAAGACGGCTGGAGATGGGACTAGGCACAGTGGATGACCAGGATGTCTTCTGTATCTTGTGTTCCTACTCTTCGCGTTCCATGATGCTTGCAGAGATTGCCTTCTTGACCGTTGGACCTTCCATTGGTCTTGTCTGCTCAATCCACTGGAGTCTGTCTTCACATGCCGGGATAGATATCTCACTATCTCACCAAGGGGCGATACCCTCACCTGGTTTAGCTGGCTTGTTAAAGCCGTTGCTAGGGGTGTGGCCACTATCACATGCAAACAGTTACAGGGAGCCTCAGGTGAGAACTGAGTGCCAGCTGAGGACAAAGAATGAACAAACAGCCCTGAAAATGATGTATGGTGTACGGGGTGTCAGGGAGGCATAGTATCTCTGGTGGGGGAACATAAATTTACCATATTGCTAATAAGTACAGTACAATTTGGATGTCATTGGAAATTAGTTTCAGAGGAATGCACCAAGATACTATATTTCTCAATGTTTGCATTCTTAGTTTGAGTATGAACATTTAGAAGAGATTGAAATCTTGTTGTGAAAAAGTATGGGACCTAACTGTTTAAATATCATTTAATCATAGTTGCACAGCAAAAATAAGAGCATAACTGTAGAGTCCACGTAGTTTTATAACTCACGAATGCTTCATTTTAAAAGCAATCAACCAGTTTTCCAAATTGTAAAAATGCTTACCTTTTCTAAAACTGCTTTATTTTCAATAGTATGCCCATTTAACCATTGTAATTAAGCAATAATTGTAAGGTCCATTTAGCTTTAACAGTAAGTAAGTAATATATTTTACAACATCACTATTGTATATTACTTAGAAATTCTTCATCTATGTTGTCATTCTTGTTGGTCTACAGTCCAAATAGTAGATAATTGAATCATCAGCCAAAAAAATCACCTGCAATGCCAAGAGTGTTTGTAGAGACATAGCATTAATAAAAATAACAAAAGGTAGAGAACTCAACCATAAGCCCGAGGCATGGGACTAGAAATAGCGGCTAGAGATGGAACTGTCAGCGTAAATTTGTTCAACATGAAATTGTTGTGCGAGGTATGACTTTGGTATACCAAGGATCAGAATCAATACCACTACACCTAAACTTTTCAAGCTGTGTTGATTGGTTAATATTTCAAAAACAATACAAATCTTGGAATTGTGTTTTTCCCTGATTCCACTGCATAGGGCAATATGGTGGTCTTTACAATAGTACTGTAATTGATAGTAATCTGGTTTAAGACCAAGTTATTTACCGTTGAAAACAAATGGTCAGTAGTTCTCAAAAGCCTCGTACGCCATTGAAAATATTGCTTACTTCAGTGACACAAGGTAGAATTGTAGTAATTAAATATGGCAAACTAAAATCACTGTTCCAAAAGTCCATTGAAAGGAAGCAAAGCTAGAAGATGATTCTCAACCTACATTTCTTTGAAGTTATATCTACAGAACCTCTGAAAAAGTAAAAATGATCAAAAATCTCAATAGAGTAATAATATTAAATCCTTAAGAGGGGGGTGCAGGAAGACATATATATAGTTCTAGTGAAAATAAGTAAGCATTGAAGTATATGTTTAACTTTCTAACCATTGCAAATGAGAAGATAATTCAGCATCTGAAGTGAAAAGATACCAGACAACATAATGAATAAATTGAATCAAATTTTGAGTATGAACATCAGGGTTCAATATTTCTTCAGTTGCATCCATGTAGCAATGTATTTGTGTATGTTGATAAGCTATTTCACCATGGGGAAAATACAAAGTGCTGGAAAAACGCAGCAGGTCTGGCAGTATCTGTGGAGAGAGAAAAACACAGGTAATGTTTAGAGTCCATATGATTCTTCAAAGCTGAAGAGAAGTAGAAATGTAATGTATCAGCTTATCTGATCTGGTGTTGACCAGATGTCTACATACGGACTCTCAGTAAGACAACTCTCAGTAAGAGTTGTCAAATATATAAACACTGGCTGTATTTATTCTCCTTAGATGGATCAGGACCACTGCAATTGATTGAATCATCTGTGCTGTTGATTGAAATTGGTTCAGCACAGACAACAACTAAACCAGAGATTTTGCTGGCCTCATTCAGTGCGACATCAAATGATATACTTCATATAGTCAAGTGTATTGAATGTAGTATTCACACTGATGTTTTCAACATTCGAAGTTGTACAGTAAGTTATTTGACACAGGGACAATCTGTATAACTAGGAGCAAAGTTTGAAACTGATTACAGAGGAGATGAATGGACAGTTAAGAATTAACAACTTCAAACTGAAAGCTTTGAATGCACAAGGCCGGCTGCCTAGAGAGATGATGAAAGCAAATAGTGTTAGTTAATTCAAAAAAGGGATTCTCAAAATAACTCATTGAAGGATATAGCAGATAAGACAAGATGATTTATTTTTAACTTTGCATCAGCCTAGGTAGATTACAGTAGTCTTTTCTAATCCTATTCACTTTTGCTAACTATGTCATTGGAATCTATATATGATTTATTTAGTGATATATCCACTGCTCTGAAGTTTTTTTTTACCCCTTTATAAAGGAGATTGAATCAAGTTTTTATTTAAACTTCTTGGTGCTAATGTGCCATGAGGCGTATAAAATAAGGGATTCAGAGATCATGTGATATTGTTTATAGTTTTATTTCTTAAAATAATATGTTTTTAAATGTTTACCAGACAACAAAAGTTAAAAATTACATATTACTGGATTCCAGAATTTGCATTAGTCTGAACAGTTCCATTGAACAATGAAGTCCTTTAAGAGACACGAAACAAGAAGACTATTTTAAATACTAACTGCAGCCTTTGAGTCTTTTTTAGATGTTTTATAATCAGGCATTGATTATTCAGTTTTATTTTTCTTTTGATTGAAGAGAGCAGTTTTTTAAAAAATCTTCCTCAATGGTGAATAATGATCACTGTGGGGATGAAGGAGCATCTGTGGTGTGCAGCTTTGATTCTTACATGTTCATTAGGTTTTTTTTCTTTATTATTACATTATCAGACAGAAAACTGATATTGGAAAAGTAGCAGGTAGCATCATTCTGGATCATTGAGTACTTCAGTAACAGCAATGTAAATCAAAACACTCAAGATTTTCACAAAATAATGAATTGATCCTGATATTAACAGTGCAGGTTATATTTTAACCTACTCACTGGCTGAAAACCCACAAGAGTGGATGGAACATCGGTTTTACACATTTGGTGCTTCAGTAGATTAAAGTTGGATGGGGTTTCAAGTACAGCATTGCTGCCAATCCCATCAATGTGGATAGGTTAAAGAACCCCCATTATCTTTACATGAAATTATTTTTATGAGATATGAATGGCTACAAAAAAAAAATCATTTGCATTCAACATTGAGGAAAAGGCCTTATTTTTAAGGCAAGGAAAGATAAATTTTTGCACAGTAAAGGAATTAAGGGGAGGGTAAGTGGAGCTTACCAAAGAATCAGCCATGATTTCGTTGAATGGCAGAGCAAGTTCCAGGGGTCAGTTGGCCTAGTTCTTATGTTTTTATAAAGGAAGAAATAAGACAAGACCAATCCATGAAAAAAAAACGTGGAACAAAAGGGAGGCAGAGGTTATGATCATAAGTTATTGAACTAAATGTTGGTGGGATACAAAGTTGAAAGATGGGTGTTCCTTGAGCTTACGTTGAACCTCAATGGAACATTATATCAGACCATGGATGGAAAGGTCAGCATGGGAGCACAGTTGAGAATTAAAATGACAAGCAATCCAGAGGTTCGCTTTTGATTGAACTAAGTTGCTTGACATAGTGGTCACCCCAGACTGTTTTTTTTTCCAGTGTAGAGAAGGCCACATCATGAGCAGCAAACATGGCATACTAAATTGAGAAAAAGTAGAAGTAAACTGTTTTTCACTTGGAAGAGGTATTTGTGGCCTCAAGACAGCAAAATGGTAGGGGATAAAAGAACAGATATTTTGTTTTCAGTGCTTGCACAGAAAGGTGCCATTGGACCATGAGGGGATGATAGGGATAACTGGGAAGTGGACAGGCATATCTATCTGCAGTTTCTTCCTCTTTGAGCATGGAAATGTCAGTTTGTGACTGCTCACAATTGTATAGTAAAGATCAAGAACATGGCTGAGAGGGCAACAAAATTCTTTACCACAGCTCAGTGGCACCAATTCAGTGAGAGGTGCCATGATTGCAATTTTTTAATAGTTTTTCAGTGAACTTTGTGTTCAAGGGACATTGGTCCTGACAAATTGGAATCCCTGTAAGCATCATGCAGTTCCAAGTACCTTGGAGGCTTGAGCACAAGAGAGAACTTAGATTTTGATAAAAACGCTAAGGCAGATTTGATGGTTAGGTATTACATAAGAGAAGTCTATCCTGTGATGGTGAAAGATTTGTTAAAATTAGATGCAGTGTATAGATCATTTCAGGCTAAAGGGGAAACTTTACTAGTTTCCTGATGCACCTGATCACCTGGCTGCAACAAATGTCAGAAAAATCAGGCAAGTGGAAGCTTTCTCAATATTAGGAAGTATGACAATTGAACAAAACCAGAGAAAATAAAACATTTGCAGAAGTGTAACATACCTTTAATTTAAATAGGAAGAAAATTGAGCCAGCTACTGGTATCCAGTCTGTCTCGCCTATCTGATTTTTCATTATTGAATTCATCCGTGAGACACAATTCCTGCTGAACACAGACTCAGAAAAAACTCTTCTATTTTTTAGTTTCCATCTTAATAGAAGATCCTCTGCTGTAGCAGTGCAATATTATATTTCACACACGACCTATCCTCATTATCTTTGATTGAGATGGCCACATTTTAATGCAGACGATAATGGATTTTGAATAGGATTTGTGTTGTGGCATCATGCTGAAATAGGAATAGTTGAAACCATGCAGATATATTTCATTCAAACATTGAAACTTGTTAGAGCTATCTCTCATTCTAAATATTTGACCTGGATTTGCATTTCAGGACCAGAGATGGAGGAACTGACCAGCTTTCTGACCAGCCTCATTTGCAATATCTTAGCTTTTTGCCAAATATAATCAGATCTTCCTTGCATCAGATTTGTATCTTTTAACAAATGAGGTTTCTAAAATATACGTGCCTGTTTATCTTTGCACCTAAATACTGACTTGTTATCTCACCAATTTAAAATAGCTTTGTGGTGCTATGTTTTCACGAACATGACAAACTGTCATAAACTGGAATACTGGCAAATGCAGATACGCTGCTGGTTCCAAAACCAGTAAAATTTCAAGGATACGTGTAGCCTTTTAAGGCCAATTAGTACAGCTAAATATTGCTGAATATTAGACACATAACTATGGAGAAAAGTTCAAAATTTTGTTTAAATGGATAATCTTCAAAAATAATTCATTTGTTGGTGTCAATTAGGGTTTTCTGGTTTCTGACATTTTTGTTCTGGTTTTGAAAACTTGATCATTTAGAGTGTGCACTCTAAATTCTGAGTGGAAACTATACAATCTGAAATCTCTGACATAGATCATGTTTCAAGAAATATTTTTTAGGATTTAATTTAGAAAAAATAAACTATGTGCACTGTGTATCGACATTATAGACATACGAGTGGTGAGACTGTGGAGAGGTTTGAAAACAAGGATGTGAAGTTTAAATTTGAGACAGCGTTGGGGGGGTGGGGGTGATGGTGGTGATGGGAATTAAAGGTGAATTGGGCTGGTTATCAAGTCAATTGTTGCCTGTGCCATGAAGTGTTTGGTGTGGGCAGCAGACTGAGAGAGGGAAGCCTGATTTTTTTAACCTCAAGTGCTTAGAGTGTGGGAGGGAAGTGGCAAGGGACTCACTGTTTAGGGCCTTCCTTTGCTAGTTGTGGGTAATCCCTCCCTTTAGGTTGAAACCCCCTTTCAGCCTATCTGCTCCCTTAAATCCACGCCTTCCTTCGACTGCCTCTCTTTCTATTTAACAACCAAAACTCTCCAGCCCAAGACACCAGACTTTGCTGTTCCGGGGATTAAAAGCCTTGGAATTCTTTCTTCTCCAGTAGCCTGGGCAGTGGCTGCTGTCACTGCTGGGTGTGACGGAGTTGCCAGTCAATTGAAATGTGCGGCAATGAGATGGATGTTCTACTCAGCCCTCATTACTGCACCTTGTGGCATGATCGCTTTTTAGCCTTTTTACTGAGATCAAGTGTAATATCGACATGCTGCACTTGGTTGAAGTCATCAGGTTACATTTTAGCTTCATTTGAAGCAATTTTCAAAAGCAGCATCTGGACCTTTTGGCTAAGATGCAAATGAAATCAAGCCTTGGAGGAGGAACTACACCTACTCCAACCAGCTTAGATCATGTAGATGAAGTCCAAGGCCGGAGATGAGAGCCCTGTCTTGTCAGCTTGGATTGGGAATGTCTCAGCTTATTGAGACTCTGAATTGGACTTGATTTGATTGATTTGGAGTAAAAACAAGAAAAAATGAAATGTGCCAGCTCCATGCCATCCTGGTTTTTGATGGGGGGATGGGGTGCATGCCATCTAACATATAATGGTTTAATTCCCTTTAATTGAAGGGTCAATCATGAGAAGACATATGTCCAAGGTAAGGGGCAGGAGGTTTGGGGAGGGATATGAGAAAAAACCTTTTTAGCCAGAGCCTGCTAATAGCCTGGAATACGCTGCCTAGGAGGATGGTAGAGGCAAGTTACTTCATTCCTTATCTGGATGAGCACTTGGCACAACATTACGTTCAGAGCAATGGGCCAAATGCTAGTAAATGGGAATAGTTGGGAAGTCCGGTGTTTTGCACATGTTGGTACCAACTCGACAGGTCGAAGAATCACTTCTGCAATGTATGATTTTATAAAACCATTTAATTTCAAGCTACCTTGATATCTTGTGACACATTTGCATTGGGTATGGAAAATTTTATTTCTAGTGAATAAACTGTTCACTATTAAATGGCATTCTAGTACTTTGAAGCATTAACTCCTCAATGCACCACACCAAATTACTGGGTAAAGAGAACACAATGTAGTCATTTCAATATCAAGTGAATCAGCACACCCTGTGGCAGAATGGCACATCTCAAACAGCAAATTCTGGATTTTGTATTTAACTGCACACGTGGTGCCAGATATGCTGTCCAATTATTATATAGTAAGGGTAAATGCCAATGGCTTCAACACAAACTGGAACATCATATTAGCAATTATTTTACCAACCTCCCATTAGATTTGCACAAGCCATTGAGTGACCTCTGGATCCTAAGCGAGCAGTCCTACTTATTGATTCCTCAGTTTGGCTCTGGCAAGGACCATTTGGTTCCAGACCATATTGCAGCCTTTGTCCATAATGGATAAAAGAGCTGAATTCCAGACATGAGAGGGGCTGTACTTTAAGTAGCATTTGACCAAGTGTAGCAGCAAGGAGCCAAGTAAAATTGAAGTCAGGGAAAAACTCTGCAATAGCATGATGAAATATAGCTGTGGTTATTGAAAGCCAATCAGCTCAGCCCCAGAATATCACTTCAGGAGTTCCTCAGGGGACTATCTTGGGCACAAACACCTTCAGTCACTTCATTAATGATTTTCTGCCCGTCATAAGGTCAGCAGAAATGGGAATGTGACCTGTTAATCTTTTATGCAGTATTTCTTCCAACATCTTGGACAAATAGAATGCCATGTCAACAGCATAAGCAAGAGCAAGAGTTTAAACAGCCAAGTGTGCTCATCACCGTTCTTTTTGTTATCTTTGCCTTCAGAAGACAAAAAAAATCACAAAACCCTCCTGCACTGAATCCATTGTCAAGATTGGTGTGCGAGGCATCATGAAAAATGATTAGTTTCATGTTATTGGGATCACCAAAAGTTGGGAACTTCAGCATACAGTTCGCTTTTTAATTTCTAAAAATGTTATTTGCTTTGAAGGCGTCCTCCATCTTCGATTTTTCTTGACGACACTAAGTTCAGTACATCAGAACTTGCATCTGGCCTTGTCTGTGTGCCTGACTAATTGAGCTGTCTGACAGGACGCCTCAACTGTTGTATCTCATCCTTGGTAGCAGCCGCATCATGCTTTACGGATCTAATTGTGATGGGAATAACATTATACAAGTTTTTTTTTCCACTTGTGGGATATGGACATCACTGGCTGGCCTGTATTTATTGCATGTCGTTAGTTGCCCTGAACTGAGTGGCTTGGTAGGCCATTTCAAAGGGCAATTGAGGGTCAACCACGTTGCTGTGGCTCTGGACTCAGATGTAGGTCAGATCAGATAAGGATGGCAGATTTCATTCCCTAAAGGACATTAGTGAACCAAATGGGCTTTTCGGACAATCGACAATGGTTTCCTCATCATTAGTAGGTTCTTAATTCTGGATATTTTTATTAAATTATAACTCTATCATCTGCTGTGGCAGGATTCAAACCCAGGTCCCCAGAACATTAGCGAGTTTCTGGATTAATTATCTAGCAATAATACCACTTGTCTGTCATTTCTCCTGATGACTTTTGATGTAAAATTACATCTGACTTCCCTTGCTTAATTTCCAAAATATATTTGAAGATTCCAGAAGCTTGACTGCCAATTATAAAATCCTTCCTAATTTGAACCTCGGAGTGATTAATGCCCACCACCACATAAAATCGTCCACCTGCATCATAAATTTGCCAAAATAAGCAAAATATTGTGTGTGCTGGACTCTGAAACAAGAGCAGAGAATGCTGGGAAAACTCAGCAGGTCTGCCAGCATCTATCAGGAAAGAAACAGAGTTAAGAACCCTTTGTTGGAACTAAAACTAATAGAGAAATAAACTATTATTTCAAACCAAGTGTAGAATTTTATCATCCAGCACACAATTTGATGATGATGTTATAAAAATCATGATATTAGCACTTATGACGAGCTTTCAGGCAACGTTGTTGCACCTAAAGGATTATATTATGCAAGCTCAGTACTCTTCTGAGAGCTCAAATAATTAGCATATTTGGCTGTTTCAAAATATGTGTCACATTGTCACAAACCCCATAATGACTGATAACTTTAAACATAAATTTGAATTACACTCTTTTAAATAGTTAGTTATGTTAATAATACTAAAAGGACAATAAACATGGTTTACTGTATGTTAAACTAAATTTCTTAACTCAAATTTTCTTCTACACCCATTTGACTTACATGCCCAATAACTCAAATCAGATCGTTATCAGAATTTGGCAAATTAGCCACTTGGTCTAACTATTTCAAAAATTTATATAAGAGCTGAGATTTTTGATCCTTTCACTTATTCTGGCAAGATTGTCCCGTCCAGTCTCCTGCAGCCATCTCACATTTGTAGATTCCAAGTTCAGCAAAGGCATTGCTAGTGTCTTAAGCATGTCTGACTTTGGGTCAGAACTCTCCTGGTTCTAAAATTCTTTTACTCTAGAGTTTTGTACTTACCACGTTCTCTCTCATCTGAGCTTAGCTAACCTGGAAGTCATACTCAGTAATAGATGTCCTTCAATTAACAAGAACTTCAAATTCTTTCAGACAGTACCAGAATTCTGCCGGAAAGAGAGATTTCTTGTGCTGCAGCTATCTTGTTCTAAATAAAACTGCAGCCTGCTTGAGACCAGAACCACCCACACAATCAATTACCCCCTGTGATTAACTTCTTGGCAACTTGGTCATATGATTAGTTTGAAAACAAGAGTGCTACACAAGTAATTATCTGCCAGAGAAAGGGTCATTACCTCAATGTATAATATAGATTTTTCACTAAAAGCTCACAGTCCATAACATAATTTCCTATCTAAACTGTAGAAAATAAATTTTATGCAACTAAAAATTTCATGCCAAGGCTGTACTTTACTTAAGCGGAAACTTCTCTATAGAAACCAATCCAGTGTTATTCCAATGGAGGAAGAAGTTGATTGATGAATAACTACTAAGTTATGGCACAGCAGCTTAGCTAAGTGGAATGTGTATGCTGTGGCACGTGGGAAGTCATGGACGCATCATGTATCCTCGACAAATATATCTATAGGAAGTGTCGCTAGCTACAGATGCTTGAGCTCCAGGTTTTGGAATTTGAATGGTGTCTGTGGTGCGTTCACAGAAAATCACATGAACAGTGTGTCTCAGGAAAGTGGTCACACCACAGCTTAGGAGCATGCTAGCAGACAGGTAATTATGACTATCAGCCAAGCTAACAGGACCAGCTGTTGCAGGAATTGATCATGCTTGCTAACTGCTTTTCTATTTTGTATACTGGTGAAGGTAATCGTTCTTCAGAGGAGTGTAACAAAAACCAAGTTGGTGGCTCAGTTGCACAGGAGCAAAGGAAGAAAAGTGCAAGGGCAATAGGATTAGGGGATTCATTAATTAGAGAACAAACAGGCATTTCTGCAGTTGTAGTCATGAATCAAGGGTAGCATGTTGCCTCCCTAGTGTCACCAGGATCGAGAATGTCATAGTGTTATGATGAGGATGAGGGGAGTGTGCAATTTATCTAGTTCCCCTACTCCACCAATTTGCACCATTAATTTGAAAGTTCAATTCACTCTGCAAAATGGGTAATTATTTACCTTTTCTGCTATTTGACACAGAATAAAAAAATTTTCACTAGACTTCTTTCAATAAACTCAAAGATTGATTTATTATATAAAAAAAAGACTTCCTTTGTTTAAGCAAGTTGCAAAAACTGCTGTACATACAATTGTGCCCTGGAAATGTAATGATCTATCCCTTTTTAAAAGTACCCCAGCTCACAATAAACAAAAAATAGATAGGTTTTCGACAGATGGTCTTAGGAGGATAGGCTTTATAAGCTAAAGAATAAAATTTGCAGTTTTGATCCTGTCGCTCTGGAGCTTGCTTCTGTGAAGACAGGCTGCTGGTTCCAGTAAATGTCTGGTTATTCTCACCAATGGAGCTTCAGCATAGAGGAGAATCAATTCTTCCTATCTAAGCTTTGCAAGTTATACTCAGATGAGGATTTTCTAGTTGTAGGTTGATAACCACACATGGAACTCCAGCCAAGGCAGTGAGAAAGAGAATTACAGCAGCCTTTCATCTTAGCTCATTCCCCAATATGCATTGATTTCATAACCAACAGTTGAAAACTTAAAGCTTGTCAATGTCATGTGATTTCCAGTAACTCACTTTACCAGAGTTTTCCACAATTAAACTGATTGCATCCAACCAAACAAACTAACTGCTCTTCCCCTTCAGTACCATGCTGTTCAGCTACTTTCTTAGAAAAAGCATGTTTGTTGCCAGTCCACGGTGAACTTATGAGCTTTGAAAAAAAAAAGTCCAAGTGTACAAATAATATAGTTTTGAAAGATATGATTGTAACAGTGGCCATAAGACATTCTTCTTAGAGGAGTGTAAACAGCCAGAGATTAAGGTCCACATTAGTATCACATTCCTCAAACTTTCCCTGGAAAGTAGTCATGATATGGAGTTGCCGGTGTTGGACTGGGGTAAACACAGTAAGAAGTTTCACAACACCAGGTTAAAGTCCAACCAGATTATTTGATAGTAAATGCCACTAGCTTTTGGAATGCTGTTCCTTCGTCAGGTGAGTGGAGATCAGGTGAGATCAGAACTCTGCACTCACCTGATGAAGGAACAGTATTCCAAAAGCTAATGGCATTTACTACCAAGTAAACTGTTGGATTTTAACCTGGTGTTGTGAGACTTCTTTCAGTGCAGTTGGTCATGAATAGAAATGTCAGTGTGAGAGCAAGGTGAATAATTAAAATAACAGACCAGCAGAAGTTTGGGGTCATGCTCATGGACTGAACAGAAGTGTTCCACAAAATAGGGACGCAATATGCATTTGGCCTCCCAGTGTAGAGGAGACCATCTTTTAAATAGTGAATACAGTATACAGATTGAAAGAAGTACAAATAAATCACTGCTTCATCTGGGAGAAGTGTCAGAGACCATCAACGGTGAGAAGAGAAGTAGTAAAAGCTACGGCAAACATTACATCTCTACTTTTGTTCAGTAAGGTGCTGTGGAAAGGGGACAGGGATTGTAAATAATTGAGCAGTGGATCAGGGTATCATGGAGGAAATGATCCCTTCAGAGTGTTGAAAGGGGAGGAGAGGAGAAAATGTGTTTGGTTGTAGCAATTTCTGAAATATTAACTCTCATTCTGTTTGGAAATTCTGCTATAATTTGCTGAGTATTTCAAGCATTTTCTGTTTTAATATACAACAGTATTGTGTTTAAGAAATAACTATGTAAAAATATTTATTTACATTGTATAGCGTTTTGTAAGGAAGGATTGGTAGCTAACAGATGGCAGTTGTCTTCTAAGACAGTTATTTTCACTGCTATCAAAAATGTTGTATTAACCCTTAAACTCTACATTTTCTCTTAACTTTTAAAATTGATTATAGCAATTCTCAATTGAAAAATTGATGTGTTGCCTTGACTTTAATAAAAATAAATTCTTAACCCTGTTTAAACAATTACTTTTGCTCTTCTCCACATTTACTTTCATGAGACAAATGGGGCCATATAAACAATTAATAGGAAAGAGTGCCTTGTTTTTTAAGACATTTCTAAGATTCTGCAACCACCCCTTACTTCATTTCACCTCTTTTTGGACATGCAGGGCCAATATTTTTATTTAGCTGTGGAAACCACTTAATTGGTGCAAATGCTCAAATTTTATGATTCTTATAATTTACCTATGTTTTTGATTGTATAACTCTGCTTTTAAAGGTTCTTGTTTTGAAGATTATGAGAGAAAAGTCATTTGTAGACTTGTCTGTTCCTGTGGGGAGGCAGTGTTACCAGCTGTATGGATTTCTCCTTTGAAGTTCGTTTAAGGATACCATGCAGGAGTAGCCCATTGCACTGTCTGCCCCAAGGAAATTAATATCATTTGCATCACATTACTTGAAGTGGCACTATGCAAACAAATATTACTTTGCTTTCCTTAATTTGCTGTGCTACGCTGCAATATATATTCTGTAATAAATAACAAATACGTATTATTATTCAAGCACTGTGACCATTTTATGATACTGTAATTGTAATCTAGTTTGCATTCTAAAGGTTGATAGCTGTAATGACGCAGGAAGCTCGGCTGGAAAGGAGCATAGTTTAGTAAAGAACGTGAAGCAAAGCCTCTACCATGATATAGACGAGTCCTGGGTCTGCCTTACAAAAGGGTCAGGTAATAAGTTCCACCTGGGCAGGCCATTGCCTATTACCAGTGGAACTTAGACTCAATGAGCCTTGCAGGAAGATCAATCAGTGATTTCCCACAGACCTCATGAGGCCTATCACACCTCTCCTCTAAGTCCGAGGGTTCTTCCTTGTTTCTATGACAAAAGGACCTTCTCCGTTTCTTTGGCCTCAACTCCATAACTTCTAAGGTCTGGTCAGTGGGGCATATCATGAATAGGTGAACGCCTCATCCTCGAAGGACGAAGAGCCCCTACAGAGGGTTTGTGTTCGATGGCAATCTCTGACTGTGTGTCCACTGTCTCTGTCTCCATGTCCAAGCTAGAATTTTTATCGTCCAGATAACTGGCTGAGTTTTGTTTTAAAGACCAAAATTGCCCATCCACAGGCTGATATGAAGAACACTAATGGTGATGCATTCATATAAGCAGTTACTTTTATGGAGGGTTTCCTGTGATGGAGGTAATCTAGATACTTCTTTATGGTCTTCTCCCTGGTCTTTACCTTGTAAGACATTGGGAACTATTCTTGAATAAGTAGAACCAAAATTCAAGGAGAGCCATTGCTGAAGTTCCTCACATGGACTGTATCTCCTGGTTTGAAGTCTCTATCCAGTCTGAGAACATCGTGGCCCATTTTTTGGGCTTCTCATTTTAACTCTATGTTGCTGGCCAGATTTGGGAACTGGAATCAGTCTGAATTTTCCAAAGTAATTTATGAGACCTAGGAAAGACTTAACTCTATTGTGTTCCTTGGATTCAGAGCCCTTTTTATGGCTTCCACCTTCTCTTAGGGTGTAATCCATCCTTGTCAATTCTGTACCTAAAGTACATTACCTCATTTACTTGGAATGAACATTTTCCTTTTTTAATTGGATGCCAGCATCAGCAAAAAGCCTGAAGTCCTCCTAATTTTCCAAATTTCCCTTTGCAATAGCTCTTGAGGTTAAGACATAATCTAGATAGACTGCCAGGCTGGGCACGCCTTGCTTGATGTTCTCCATCATCCTTTGAAAAATGGCGCAAGCTGAATACATCTCAAAGGACAAACGAGTATGCTCATACAATGACTTACTTTCTGGATGACACCTCTAATTCCAGTTGGAGGTAGACGTTATCAAGTTAATTTAGAAAATATATGCCCCCACCCGCCTCCCAGCCAACTACGTATGCAAGTTTTCTGTGCAAGACATAGGTAATTTGTCTAAGGAGGCTCTGTTGATTGTCAATTTATAATCCCCACAGAGATGGACTGGATCATCAGGTTTTAGAATAGGGACCACTGACGTGGCCCTTTCAGCGAATTATACTGGGAATATAATACCAAGTTCCTCTTGATGTTCCAGTTCCGCCTTTACTTTGGCATGTAGGGGACTGATTGCACCTTGAAGTATTTAGGTAGAGCCTCAGTATCCACCTAGATCGTGGTCCTGGTCTCTTTTCATTCTGAGGCCTTCTTAAAACACTTCAGCATACTTCCCCACGACTCTATATCAGTCGCCAGTATCTATTTTAAAGATCTGTTGCCAATCCAGGCGGATTTTCTATAGCCAGTCCTTTCCCAAAATCTTGGTCCTTACATCACTATTAGATCCAGTCACACTGTCTTCCCATGTGTAGCTGGGGTGACAGTGGTCTCAACAATGTCCAATTACCCCAGTGTATGTGGCCAATCTAACCTTGGTATCCTGCAGGTTTAAAGACAAGATACCCAATCAGCTGCCTAAAGGTTTGCTCCCCTATAATAGATACAGCTATTCCTGTGTCTCCCTCAATATCTAGGGAGTGGCCATTTACTGGGAGTGTAATCTTGATTGAAGCCACTATGGGTGCAGTGATGTGATTTAGCTGCATCACCTCATCATCCTTGGGCTGATTTATTTGTAAAGCCCTGTCCTGATTTGGCTTCGCCCTTCGGCATGGGTTGTACGCATTTTGCCTATTTTGGTAGCCTTGCTTGAGGCGGACTCTATAGCGAGTGCAGCATGGTATGGGGGGTTATCTCATACTGTCTACAGATCTGTAAAATTCCTGAGCCTCTCATTTTACACTTTTGTGGGAAAGGACCAGTTTGGTAGCTTTCTTGAGGTCCAGAGTTGCTTCAACCAATAACTTCCTTTGGGGTCGCAACATTATTAATTCCATGTACTAAACAATGCTTTATTAGCTTCCAAAGTGCTGATCTGTACTCACTGTGTTCTGCCATTTTTCGCAGTTTTGTCAAGTATTCAGTGATGGGACTGAATGCTACAGGTTTAACACAGCAACTAGACTCAGGGAATCTGGTTGCTGTGTTAAACCTGTAGCATTGCAATATTACAGACATTTTAGGGTCATAGTGATTCTATACCATATCTACCAATTTGTTGAAAGATGGGTCTGTTGGGTAAGTTGAACTTTTTATGATGCTGGAAATCAGGATCAGGAGGATGACTGTTTGTTGGTTGCCCCGTTTCTATCCCATTTACTGGAAGAAATATTTGATTCTCTCAGTGTACTGGGGTCTGTCTTCCATATCCACATCATAAGCTCCCAGTTTCCCAAAGAGCAGCATATTCTATAACTCTCTGTAACTGTTTTACTGAGGTTGTTGAAAGGCAAGGCTATCTGTTCTTTTCTTGTTCCTAGTTGTCAACATACTGACTCAGGAAACCCGACTGCAAAGTAACATACGTTACTACAGAACGTATACATACTAATCCCTACTTGGGGCTACAGTTCAGCAGGCCTAGTCCTGGTCCAGCCTTATAAAAGGCTCAAGTAATGAGTTCTAGCTGGGCAAGCCACTGCCTATGCCAGCTGAACTCACACTCAACAAGTCCCAAAGGGAGGTCAGTTAGTGATTCTCTATGGACTTTGTGGGTGTTATCACAATAGCTTATTAGCTCAATGACATAGTAATTAAATAGATAAAATGGAGCCGGTAACTTAAAAGCAAATCCGTATTCACTTAGCTATTTTGTATTGTAGTTACTTTAAATTGGTTCTTTAAATTAGTTCTTCAAATCATAAAATACAAGAATCCTATAATGAAAAGGGAGGCCATTTAATTTGCCTTGTCTGTGCCAGCTTTTTGAAAGCAGGGTTCAGTTTAGACAGCATTCCAAGTTTTTTCCCATAACCTGCAAATTCATGTCCACTGCCCTTTAGGAATCTGCATTCCACCATTCTTTTGGGTAGTATACTGCAGTTTGTAACAACTCTGTGTGAAATATTTCTCCTCAGCTTCCTTCTCATCCTTTTGCCAATTAAAAATCTGTGACTTCTGGCTATAAACCTACTTGCCAAAGGAAAAGGTTTCTCCTTATTTGCCCCATCAAAACCACAAGATTCTGAGACCTCCCCTTAAGTTTTTCTACTTCAAGAACCATCACAGTGTCTTCAGTCTCACCAAATAACTGAACTCTCTCATTCCTATTCTAGCAAATCTCATCTGTACCCTTTCCAAGTACTTGACATTTTTCGTATAGTGGCCAGAATTGTACACAATGCTCCAGCTGAAATTTGTAAATGCTTAATTAGACTTCCTTAATTTTATATTTAAAGCCCTTATTTACAAGGCATGTATCCCATACACTCAGTCACCTTGTCAGCTTTCCTCCTGTCTTCAAAGATTTGGGAATGTATACTCCCATGTTCCTCTGCCCCTACACCAACTTCAAAATTGTACAATTTTGATTATAATACGTCTCCTTTCAAAGTGATTCCTATTACACTTAAAAGAATGCTAACATTATGCCAAGTAAGTGACACATGCCAGAACTTGCCAATTAAGTGCATATTTGAGAGAAATTAGACACAAATTATAGTGGAAATGCTGCCAGCTCTTGTCCCATCTCCATGTCATTTAAATTTCAGGAACTCCATGAAGTAGGACTGTAAGGATGTAACTTATTTGCTGTTCAGTAGCTACAATATGTCACAAATGTGGATCTCTGCATTTTCCCGTTATACTAGACAAATCATTTTTGGTTAGTGGGGTTAAATAATAGGAATTTGCACTTTAACTGTGTCTAAATGCATGGAGCATAAGTAATCTATCAGGTGCTACATGGCT
Source organism: Sphyrna mokarran (assembly GCA_024679065.1). Classification (NCBI taxonomy): domain Eukaryota; kingdom Metazoa; phylum Chordata; class Chondrichthyes; order Carcharhiniformes; family Carcharhinidae; genus Sphyrna; species Sphyrna mokarran. The sequence goes on from JAGIQG010000019.1 coordinate 28,763,271, forward strand.
TGCCCATCCCAGCACCAGGGAGCCCATGCAGGGGTGGTCAACTTCACCAGGATCAGAAGATTCAACCAGCAGGCAAGGCTGGAATATCTCACCCAAATGTGAATTTTTCAGTTGCTTGCTGTGGAGAGTCTTTGAACAGATGTTGAATAATCAAGACCCAGAAAACCATTTGATGTTGGTCCAAATTGGTATACAAACAAATTTTGGTAAGAAGCAAAATTCCATCTCTCTGGAAGTTCCAACTCAGTGAACTTCAGCAGAAAAACCAAATTGTTGTAACTTAAGCATTTGATAATGCTTGTAAAAGACCATATTACTGTGAATGCTCAAGGATGATGTCATTTTCAGTTTTACCCTGAGTTATTTCATTAAAACTGATTTGTTGAGCAATTCAAGATGTTTCTGTGATAATGGACCATAATTTTCTGTCAGAGTAAATCTAACGGCATTCATCATTAGTTAAATTTGTTCTTGCCTTTTTAATCCCAACAATACTTTGTATTGCATTGCTGGAAATGTGAGCTGAATAAATTGCTGCAAGAGAGATTTGGCATTTGGGATCCGAGAGAACAGAGCAACCAAATGAGTATCTCCTTAACCAATTGGATTGAAGGATTGTGAAATAAGCAGCAGATGTAAGCAAATGTAAATTAAAATGAATGAATTTTACATCAAATCAAGAGAAATAACGAAGGAAAAAAATGATTGGATTATGAGAAGAGAGCAAGTGCATCAGAAAAAAAGAAAAACTAAAATTTAAAATCAACAATATTGAGTAAAACCCATAAAGACTCCACTCTAGTTAATTTTAATTGTCAAAGGTGTTCACTGGCAGTCGTTAAAAATTACCATGTCATTAAGAGGATCTCTTATTTATTCAATATGCTCAGATCATAAATAGCTTCAAAAAAGGCTTTTTTACCAGTTCAGATTTGCTCTGAATTTCTGTTTAGTTTCTGTTTTCTATAGAAGTGTAAGGACTTGTATCACTTAATGCATTTCAACCATGAACCAGACAGAATGCTGTTGTTTCTGTAAATCTAGTGGTGGAACAGCACATCTCGTTCAACACAAACTTCTCATCTTCTACATTAAGCTATTCATTTTACCTTACGTAAGGTTGAAACAATGAGCACCATTCATCTTGCAATTATTTTGACAGCAAATTATTGGTCAATATTAAAAGTAAAAAAGTAAAACTTTTCCCAAATCTTTTGAGAGTCTCGCTCAATATTTGGCTGTTTTAAGCAATGAAAAGATTTGTTTCAATAGGTAACAATTGTATAAATACTTTGTATAGTAAAAAACTGAAATGATTATTAAATCATATATTATCTTTATCGAGTAAAAAATGGACTTTCACTGCTTATAAATTAATCACGCAAGCTTATTTACAATAAATGTACCACATATAAAACACCAAATGTGGAAAGAATCCCACAAGACCACAACCAGAAAGTTTCTTATAAAAATACACATATATAATGAGGTGGAAACTCATGTTTTCAGCATCATTCTTACAAAATCACAGTTACAATGGATTGGAAGTGTAATATGACATCAAAGTAAGTCAATGAAGAGATGGACGCCCTTCCCTTTTTTGTTTAATATGATTTAGCATGTGCTTAAAGTCAATTCTGAAGCTCGGTAATTGTAGATGAGAATATATGTGATTTAGCAGACATGCAATGCATTCATTATAGAACAGTAGTTGATGTGTTCCCAGGGATTGCAGCATGCTGTTTTAGAAACTTGAGCCAAGGGCTGTACAAGAGGCTGGAATTGGCGGAAGAGAGTTGGAGGGTGTACGGGTGCAGCATTTCAAGAAGTAATGGGAGGAAGGGAAGAGAGAGGTTATTGAGTGATTTAAATGCAGAATGGGAATTGTAATTGTATCCCTGTAATACCTGTGTTTTTTTTTATTTCTCTAACATTATATTTACTCTTAGACTATTACTTTGATGGATATTATTTTTTGATCATGTACATGAACCGGACACAAATGCAGTAAAAAAGTTGGTCAGTAAAACTCTGTATACCTTGACACTGCTCCCGCCTCCCCTCCCCACTACCCAGAGAAAAATAAGGCAAAATTGCACAACATAATATGTTCAACAGAAGTGTCCTCTAAACAGGAAAATGGGAAATGGGTGTTAGTCTTGAGAGGGGGGGATATTGTTTGTGGATGGAAGTGATATGCTTCACCTCCATTTTTATAAAATGCTTGCAATAAAATATTTACATTTCAGGTGATTAATGACCATTTTTTTCTTTATTTTCTGTTCTCTAATCATCTGCTTCTTGTTTTAACTGTTCTTTCTCTCTTTCAAATCTCTGGTTTTCAGCTTTTAACTTCACTACTACATGATTATAGAATCCCTACAGTGCAGAAGGAGAGCATTTGGCCCATCGAGTCTGCACCGATCACAATTCCACCCAGTCCCTATTCCTGTAATCTCACATATTTACCCTGCTAATCCCCTGATGCTAGGGTCAATTTAGCATGACCAATCAATCTAACCCCCACAACCTTGATCTTTCAGGCCAGCCAGGCAATTCTTCTCATCCCCTAGAGCATGGATGAGCTCCTGCTTGATCATATTCTGCAGGCTTTCATAAGCCTTGGAAAAGTCGTGCTTCAGGAAGTCGCAACTGTTGTCACTGCACATGCCATCGCTACTGCTCTCTTGCTCCTTCTCCTCGTCCAGTTCCTCCTCTTTACTCATCTCGTCCAACTAGGCGGCACACAAGTGGAGGCGGGGCAGACCTTGCCATTGCCTCTCAAGGCCCTGTTCTGGTGTTGAGGTCAGGTTCTTCCTGGTGTTGTAAACAGTCACTGTGAAGCCCTTGGTGAACAGTTTCTTCTCCTCCAAGGACAATTTGATGTAGAGCTCCCAGCACCACTTCTCATTGGATGGTTGCCACTGGTGCTGCTGTGGGAGGTGAAATCATGTACCAACCGACTCAAGAACAGCTTCTTCCTTGCCATTGTTAGACTTTTGAATGGATTTACCTTGCATTAAGTTGATCTTTCTGTACACCCTAGTTATGAGTGTAATGCCACATTCTGCACTGTCATTTCCTTCTCTACAAACAGTATGTTTTGTCTGTACAGTGCACAAGAAACAAAACTTTTCACTGTACGTTAATACATATGACAATAAATCAAATCAAGTTGTGATTGCAAAAGATTTGAATGCTTACAATAGGGGCCTACCATCACCCGCACCACTGAAACAACCCTGCTTTTTTCAAAACACAAATATTTAAAGAAAATAACATCTGATATGTTTTAATGTCACGATGATTTTTCTCCAGGGTTAGAGATTAATCTTTGATTTCTGGAGAGCTTCACTCCCTCAGCATCGCCGCCTGCTTCACATTCTGCTAACTGATGGGCACACTGAGGGTGCCCAAGGAATGTTCCGCTAGCTGAGAGTTGCTAGCCAGACACTGTGCCACCAACTACTCACCCACCTTCCTTGCATCATAACCTCCACTCAAGTGAATCCACTTGTCATCTCTTTCCTCACCCCCAATCCCCCTGGTTTACGTTCACTTATTGGGCTTATTTCAGAAGTTTCTTCTCATCTTTGATTTTCCTCCTCTCTGTCCGCCCATCCACCACTCTCACATACTCAACTAACCAACAAATGCATATAATGTATGAAAAGAAACTGCAGTCTCCTATATTATCACTTGATGCCCACAGGTAGTACTTGACATTCTTTAAACTTGCATACTATTTAGTGAAATAAATTTCAGACATTATCAATAGCACTTAGATAAGGATTTACTACTTTTTCCATCAATCTTAGAGATTTACATGCCATTCTACTTCACTTTTGTCTTTTGGGGAATTAATCAAAGTTTTTTGGGTTGCCAATCCTTCAGGATGGCCTGGAATTTCCAGGAAACAGAGATTAATCTCCAATCCTGGAGAAAAATCATCAGAACATTAAAACAGATCGGATGTTATTTTCTTTAAATACTTGTGTTTTGAAAACAGCAGGGTTGTTTTGGTGGTGATGGGAAGACCCTATTGTAAGCATTCAAATCTTTTGCAATCACAAATTAACATGCAGTGAAAAGTGTTGTTTCCTGCGGGCTGTACAGACAAAACATACCGTTCATAGAGGAGGAAACGAGAGAGTGCAGAATGTAGTGTTACACTCATAGCTAGCGTGTAGAGAAAGATCAACTTAATACAAGGTAAGTGTGGTTTTCAAGCGCACACTGTCACTTAGATTTAATGCATTCTGTTTATATTGATTTTGTTGAAGTAAACAAAGTGTTAGAACTCATTTGTCAGATCACAGGTGAAATTATTCGTGGGATGGAGAAAGGAGGAGTTGATTGAGCAATGAGTTGTTGCTGCAAAAATATCAAAACACACTTTTGCTGAATTATGAGTTTCTGTTGGCATAGGCTTGTATACATCACATGAAAAGACATGCTTAGATGAGTTTTCTTTTCTCAAGTGATATCATAAAACTCATGAGAACTAAAATCATGTTCTTAAGACAATACCTCCAAAGCACCATGAATCTCAAACCCTTTCTCTTCACTTATTTACTGAAGGTGTTAATTTTTGCTGGGCTATAGCTTCATGGTACAATGTCTAAGTAGCTAAGTATTGACTAGCAGGGACTATTTGTGGGGCATTTGATTATGGCCAGCATCACAAGGTGCCCGATCACAACTTCATCGGAGGCATAAATTTGGAGTTTTTTGATTACAATTAGGAGTAGAAATCTTGGCCTTGCTGAGCAGTAATCAGGTCGATTGTTGCCACCTCCACCTGCTGCCATAACAGTTTTAACCACGTTCCAATAATTGAAATCTTTACCTATTTTGTCATACAAAAGATAAAATTGAGCCCTTATTGGATAACGTGGTTCTTCCCAAAAAAACTTGTATAAAAAAAATTTCTGAGGGAACCTAACATTATACTTGTTTTGATAAATTGATAATAGAATTTTCTAGCTTTCTGTGAAATTTGTATCATAATACCCTAATCTGAGTAGATTGCAGCAAGAGAATGGGCTGAATTACAAACTGAGGGCAAGCTTCCATGCGGCAGTATAAATTTCTTGGGCAAGCCTGCCTCCGCTAGGCTGGCTAGCCCCACCTTTTTAGTCAATAGCCTTGTAAATTACGATGAGACAGACTTCTGACCATCTCAAGGATGTCCATCTCCTTGAGTGGTTGACCAGTCAGAGGCCAGAAGTTGTGCCACACCAGGATTGGTAGCCACTGCAGTTATTGCAGGAGGCCAGGAGGAGAAGGAACTGGAGATAAACCCAAGCTGAAGCCCTTATTGACATTAATTGCCTAGATCGCCAATGCCTGCCTTGTTACCCCTGAAAGCATGGTGGGAGTGGATTATCTGGTGGCCAGCAGTAGCACAATACCCGAATTTAGAAGTCCACTGACCTTTTTTCCTGCCGATGGGTGACCTGTTGAATTCAACCCAATTTTTTATTTTCCATGGATCCTCAATTAGATAAAATGAATTGGCAAATTAACTTAAGTGATAGATTAGTAGAGATATAATGGCAACCATTTAAGGAAATATTTCAGAATGCACAGAATAGATACATTTCAATGAATTAGAAAACATCCAAAAGATATGTGCACCGTCCATGGTTAACTCGAAATGTAGAAGTCAGTATCATACTTCAGAAAAAGCATACAGTTGTGCAAGGCAGGTGATTGGACAGAATATAAGGAAAAGCAAAGAATAAATAAAAGATTAAGGAGCGGGAAATTTGAGTATTTTTAATCTCTCAAAACCTGGAACTATTTAAATTTGGGCAAATCACTTTGAGGAAACATACATACCTCACATACAAATACGTTGGTTGTGGACAATAATAGGGATGGCGAGTGGGGGTTAGCTCTGCTGCCTCGCAGCTCCAGGGACCAGTTCAATTTTGTAGCCAGTTGTGACATTTATATAAATTTAGCTAAAAGGACATTTGAGAGGGCAAGATTCGTACAAGTGAAGTTAATAATCAGTTATATTAATAAAACATATTAGAAAATACATCTTTTTTAAAAAAATTGCTCAATTAACTTGGTATGATGGTTATATTTAGAAACAATGCTCAAATATATGAATATTAATATATTGTTACATAATTATAAACATTTATTTAAAATACTGTTAAATATATTTATTCAAGCTATTGAAAACAGTGGCATTTAGATTCTGAATTTCCAGCCATTTGTTCATTATCTTTGCACAGTGATAGTAGTACTTCTTCCAAATTTCTCAGCACAAGACAACAGAACATGAAGGCATGAACGAATTAGCACTTGATGACCCTTGCTATACTAGCATCGTTGCGGAGCTATTATGCAAAGTTATTTTCAAGTCAACTAGTCTCAACAGCAATCACTTCTGGTATTAATCAATTTGTTACCTCAGTTCTTTTGTCTCCTTCTCTCACACTGATCTGTCAGACTTGGTCACTGTCTGCGTGGAGTTTGCACGTGTTCCCCATGCATGCATTGGTTTCCTCCAGGTGCTCCAGTTTCCCTCCCACTGTCTGAAAGATATGCTGTTTAGATTATTGGCCTTGTTAAATTCTCCCTCAGTGTACCCGAACAGGCACTGGAGTATAGTGACTCGGGGATTTTCATAGTAACTTCATTGCAATGTTAACGTAAGTCTACTTGTGATGCTAATAAACTAAAAAAACTTCAATAAAATATATAAATCCTGTCTGTGACAGTTGCATTATTGATTTTAGTGTTGGTATTAATAAATGGATACAATATTAAGTTAATCAATATTACTTAGAATGGTTCAGGACTCAGATTTGGAATTCTAGAAAAATTGAACAGTGTTGGAAAGCTAAGGATCAAGAGAGATTTAATAATATGTGATGAGAGATTCATGGAGCTTCAAAAACCAAATTAATGAAATGAGAGAATCACCAAAAAATAGAGATAGATGTGCATAGAAAAAAAAGCCAAAGTCTGAGCAAGGCGATATCATCCCGTCATAAACCTACTGAGATAAAAAAAGATAGAGTAAGGTTGTACATAATCTGACAGACCATTGTGAGAAAAGGAGACAAAAGAATTGAGGTAACAAATTGATTAACACAAAAGTGATTACTGGTGGGACTAGTTGACTTGAAAACTACTTTGCATAATAATTCCCCAATGGTGCTTAATACAGCAAGGGTCATCAAGTGCTAATTCGTTCATGCCTTCATGTTTTGTTGTCTTGTGCTGAGAAATTTGGAAAACATACTACTATTACTGTACAAAGGTAATGAACAAATGGCTGGAAATCCAGAATCTAAATGTCATTGTTTTCAACAGCTTGAATAAATATATTTAACAATATTTTAAATAATTTTTTTATAATTGTGTAACAAGATGTTAATATTCATATATTTGAACATTGTTTTTGAATACAACCATATATACCAAGTTAATTGAGCAATTGCATTTTTTTTTAAAAATGCTATATTTTCTAATATGTTTTATTAATATAACTGATTATTAACTTCACTTGTATGAAGCTTGCCCTCTCAAATGTCCTCTTAGCTTCATTTATACAAATGTCACAACTGGCTACAAAAAAAAGACTTTCATTTATATGAATGTGTTTCACAATCAAGGGATGTCCCAAAGCACTTTACCACCAATGAAATATTTCTGAGGTGTAGCCATTGTTATAATGTAGGAATCATATTTTAGTCTTTTCCAATTTTAGAGATGAGAACACACAGTATGGATAGAATCCTACAATGGCGAAGGAGACCATTCAGCCCATCAAGTGTACACCAACTCTGACAAAATATCTTACACAGGCCCTTTTTCCCCCACCCACACATTTAATATGACTAATCCATCTAACCTACACATCTTGGGACACTAAGGGGCAAATTAGCATGGCCAATCACCTAACCTGTGCGTCTTTCAACTGTGGGAGAAAACTGAGGTTCCTGGAGAAAACCCACGCAGACATGGGGAGAACATGCAAACTCCATACAGACAGTCACCCAAGGCAGGAACTGCACATGGGTCCCTGGTGCTGTGAAGCTGTAGTACTAACCACTGTGCCACCTCCATAGTTTGATGTTTGATATATATAGCATTGCCGGTAGGAGAAATTAGGCTTATCTGCATGAGAGATGTTAGGAATTCTGGAGGCACCCTCTCAGTCCAGCATTGATATCTATCTGGGTGACTGCTTTTGGAACATCATCACTCAGTCAGCAAGCATATCCCAACCTTCCTGTTGTTTGCCGTTTTAACTCAGCATCTTGCTCTCATGTCCATATGTCTGTCCTGGATTTGTTGCAGTAGCCCAGTGCAAGCTGAAAGAACAGCATTTCAATGTCCAATTCGGTACCTCAAGCCTTCAGGATTCAACATAGAGTTCAACAACTTTAGACTGTGACCTTCCTCATCCATCTTAACCCTCCACTGTGATGACAAACCAGACGATCATCAAAAATATTAAAATACAACAATTTTTTTATATGGCATACATTATTTTCTTAATGCAAACACATTCCTGCCTCCTTCCCCCAGCTTTGCACTTGGTTAACTATCTCTTGTTCTTAAGAACACTACACTTTTGTTGCAATCTCTTGTAACTAATACAATACCTAACAGATTCGCCCCCTCAGTTCAGATGAATAGCCAAACAGATTTGAAACATTATCTCTGTTCTCTCTCCCTTCAGATGCTGCCATACATATTGAGTTTTTCCAGCATTCTCATATTTGTTTCAGATTTCAGCATCTGCTGTATTTTTTCTTATTTTTGATGATCCTCTGGTTTGTCATCACTGAGGAAAGCATACCTGAAAAATGGAAAGATTTTCAATGTCTTATGTGAATCAATGTTTTATGTGTATCAATTGGTACATGTTCAAACAGTGATGGCAAAATATTGCCCTGTTTATATAGTGTTTTTCCCATTAAAACTTTGACTTCAAATGCCAACACCAAAAGTAGAATTGTGGATAAGAATCTTGATTTTCATAAGATATATGGATTTTAATTTCAGAATGGGTTACATTAGAAAGAATTAATCAATAGCTTCCTTTTTTCAAATACTAAAAGTAACTTGCAGGGCCACATACTGGAGTTTATACTTGTTTCATTGGATTTGCTAAAGTACTTTATCACGCATCTTTAAATTGCCCTTGAAGAACATAGACGATTACAAGTTCCTCTTTAAAGTCTTGGAAATATAGTGTTAATCCAAGAAGAATTACATTTTTTGTTTGCTATTTGTTTAGAAAGATTTTGAAGTTTATTAGCAGTTTTAAAGTAGTAGTAGGAATTCTAGTATTGTCTTGTACAAGTGCCTTAAAGCATTAACTGCTTTAAAATGGCAGCAAGTATTTCATCCAGTTGCAGAAACCTGACTTTCCTGGTCATTGAAGTACAACATTTAATTGGTGGGTATTACTGGCATTCATTTTTTGTGAAATTGCTCTGCAGTCAGCTCATATTTAATTTTACCTATAACTGTGATTTCACATCATTTTCCTCAGTTTGATCAATGACTCTGTATGTTGGTGTGAAAAACTAATTGAATGTTGAGGGGGTGATCTTACAAAAATATCGTGAAAATGAGAGAGTTTTTGATCCGTGTTTTCGGAGAAACCACAAATAAAATCCTACACCACTATTGCAAAAAATGATTCACTATTTGTGAGGGAAAGTTCACTGGGAAGCCAGCTGCTCACAGTAGTTGGTGCAAAAATGAGCAATTATGCATGTGCAACATAAGAAAGATCTGTTAATCACTTTCCCCACCCCCCCGCCCGAGATATCACCCAATTTCCCCCACCCCTACCCATGATTTCTGTCTTCCCCAGTTGATCAGCACCCCCCCCCACCCCTACAGATCCCCATTGTTGAGTGCATAGTCCACCTGCTTGCTTCCCCTTAGTCCCTACCCACCTTAGCCCTCACTCCTCAGGCCAATATCTGATGGGCAGTGCCAGAGTCCCAGGCTGAAACTGCCCAAGAGGCATTGACGACGACCCCCCCCCCCCCCCCCCCCCCCCCCCCCCCCCGATTCTTCTGAGCTCCTGGATGGCCTCAGTTGCCATCACATCAATACTCACAGGTGAAGAGCTTCACTAGCATGGCCACTAAGGCAAGTGAACCCGAACAATTGTCTTTCAGGCTCACTAATGATATATAAATTAGCATTTTCATTGATTTAAATATTATCAATCACATGCTGGAAATCAGGGCTCAGAAGGATCATAAAAGGCACGAAACTGGGCATGAACCTGATTTTTTTTTTGCCCCTCCTGCAATCTTAATGACTTGTCCTGCCCATTGACCGACAGGACAGGCTGGTAACATTGCCTCCCTCTCTTTAACTTTATGTTCATGAAGATGAAGGATGCCAGTGCCATGCAAAACCAAATTTCTCAATCAATGTCTGTACTTTGCACTGCAGAAAAATACTTCATAATTCACAAAATGTATATTTATACTTCATGCATTTTCATTCTTATAGCTTCTTTAATTGGGATTGTCATTTTTATGTTGTAGGTGCATAGCTAGTGCAAAGCTACTCCAGTTACAAAGAGACAAGATGCTAACATTCCATCTTATTGTAATGCAATAGGCTAGATATACAGGATGAAATCTTGCCATAATTTGTCAAAGTCATTTTGAGTGAGAAAACAGGTATGCAGCTCTCTAGCTGCACAGCCAAGTTTTCTTTCCAGGTTCTCTGGCAGTCACAGAGAGTTTGGGGGTGTAGT